>JARGGL010000005.1:5000000-10000000 GCA_029955375.1 Rubus parviflorus | reverse complement strand
TATGGATATCTATGTGTCAAGTACTTGATATTGCATATACTACAAGAAACACAGGCGCACGCAGAGAGAGAGAGAGAGAGAGAGAGAGAGAGAGAGATACTAAAAAGCAAATTATTAACACTGTTTGGAAGCAGAACATACAGACTCTTCCATAATTGGCTAAATCTTTCTAAGATTCTGGTAGCTAGAAAAAATTAACTCAGAGAATACATCATTCTTAGATATGTGTGCGCACGCATTTATGCATGTTCATATGCATGTCTTTAAAGAGAACCCAGAGATCCGAAGAGAGTGAGGACAAAAATCCAGAAATAAATTATTAAGATCGATCTTAATTAATTAAAGAAGATGGAACCATGGAAGAGCGAAGATTATGGATATATACAAACCATGAGTTGCTGCAATCACTAGCATTACCAGTGCCGTTTTCATCACTAATACCTTTCGGATCCAACGTTCCCACCTAAGTTTTTCATTAATAAACACATCAATAAGATTATTGAACAAATAAATAATGAATAAACTGTTGTTCTTCTAGATGAAATCAATAACTAATCAGGCCACCTGGTCGTTGTTATTCCAAGAAGGTCTTGTAAAAAGATCATGACTGTGCCTAAACCCCATGTCAGTGTTGGTCGCAGCAGCGGTGGTGACAGTGACGCTACTGTTCGCGGCAGCTGTCTGGTGACGGTGAGAAGAAGGCGGCTGCGGCTGCGGCTGTGACTGCTGTGTGAGCGAGGGTGCCAAGAAGCTCAATACTTGATGATGATGATGATGATGATGATCTTCAAACTGCACAAACCCCATTTCATGGTGGATCGCTTGTTGCGCGGGAGGGGTACTGCCCGAAAAGGAAACCTGCTGATGAAGATTGTAATTGGAAACCCCTCTTTGATGATCTCCTTCCATTAATTAGTCGATGTTTTTCTAAATATAATTAGCTGTGATCGATCTTCTTAGTGGAGTAGTAGTGGCTGTGGTGCACTAGTTGTCCGTACAACTCCTGTTGGGTATGGAATATTAGGGCCGAGGAAGGGGATGTTTGTTTTGGTCAAGGCAAGTAAACACAGAATGGAAACGTTTACAGGAAAATATTCTATTCTTCTTCTTGATAATTATAAGGTGGTTGTTTATGGGGGATGTAGAGAAAAGACTAGTTGCACAGTTCTCTCTAGCTGTCCTACGCGCACACACATATGTATGATTATATTCTCTGCATACAACAGTACGTACAAGCTAGACCAAATTATTAAGGGAATATTGTGGTTGTGGTTGTTCATGTCGTGTGTATCTATTTACAATTGTAGTTTCCCAAACCTGCAAATTAAGAAACAAAGGTCTTAATAATTAAAAGACCATATAACTTATTCTACTAGCTAGGGTAAATTATTCTGGGGAAATTGAGGACGACCATCATATCCTGATTCCTGACTTAGTTTCAGGTTAACAAAAGGGTTGTGTAAAAAATAATAATAATAAAGAAACAAAAAAAGTGGCTGACATACTATTATAGCGCATTTATTTTCGAAATGTTGAAATTTTTTCATCTATAAAGATACATATACTAACTCGTTTACCAACTTTTTTATTGTAATAAACATCGAAAATAATATGATATATATTGTGATCATGAGCTATCACATTATCAACTTTTTTAGGGCTAATTTTTTTAAGTATTTAGAATTTAAAAAATGTAGGTTTTAGGGTATATCTCTCGAATTACGGGCGGACTCCAAAACTTGAGAGTTAAACCCTAGGTCATGAGCTATAAACAATATAGCAGGGCATATGATATGTCAAGCTATCCATTGCCATATAAGCTGGTATTAAAAGTGGTATAAAAGTTATGTTCATAGTATTATTAATGTTTCTAGTTCCCCAAGCAATATTTTAACAAATTATTGTTCCTTTCACTCTTTTTGTTAAAATTACATCAAATGGGTTGGGATGACGGAGTGGAAGTTGACCTATGTTAATCTCTTTCATGCAATCTTGTGTTTATATTAAGAGATTTGATTTGGGTTTTTAGCTAAAATGCACCTTAACTAATTTTAGATATAAACCTTAAATTCTGAAACCTAAACCAAATTACATTTACACATAATCCTTGAACCACAAAATAACATCATTTTTTTTCGTGAAACACGTGTATTATCATAAACACAAAATTAAAGTCTAAGTTAATTATCATGCAAATACTATCATGCATGAAAGCGTGTATAGCGTGTATATCTCTAGGCATAATTAATTTTCTAAATATATTATCATTACCTTCAAGTTTCAACGGGCAATCGATGACATCGATCGTACTGAATACCTATGGTACGTTATGGTATGCTGCACAGTCCTGCATCTAATGAAATGGCAATACAAGTCCTGAGACTCCTAATTAACGAAATGGCAATATTTTATATTGGAGATGATTTTTTTTTAGAGAACTCCCGCAATATTTCAAAGGTTTTCTAGGCCCAATGACTAATCCGCAGTCGAGGATCTCGTCAGAACGCTTTCTCTCCCTAGCCAGACTCATAATGAATTGAGATTTAACTTCAATCCGCAGTTGGCAGGATTCGAACCCGGGTGGAGGTACCGCACTTGGAGGCTCTTACCAACTCGAACACCAGTAGGTATTTATATCGGAGATGATGAAAACCCCTGAGATGATAAATAAATGTTTTCTCTTCGATCTTCCAAGTCCCTTGCGTGATACAGACTCAAAGAAACGAGTTGTTACAATTCAGTGGGCAATATTTTTATATTGGAGATGGCGGAATTTGACTGACCAGAACCTAACACTAATTAATTAACAATAATATATAACCTTTTGTTATTCCAACTTCATAATTAAACTGATGTTTTTGCTTCATTCGATCAGTAATTCAGAAGTGGATTCGGTTTTCAATTTCGATGCGCTAGTTAGAGTAGGATTGACCAAGCTTTCTGTTAGTATTTTTTTTCTTATGCGGCATCTACTACTATTCTTTAGGTTGTTCTTGTATGATCTCACTTAACATTAGTTGATTAGTATATGTTCATATATAAGCAACCATCATTCAAGATATATATTAGGTTTCAATATATATATGTGTGAGTGCGCGCATGTGAAAAAAATAGTATCTTGCAAAGCAGAGGTAAGTGTTTAATTTTTGTATTTATAAAAAGACTTTTAGATATTCATCTAGGGTGTTGTTATTAGCACATCCAAATGTGTTAATAACACACCTAAGAAAGAGAGAGAGATTGAGAGAAGGAAGAGGGAGATAGAGAGAAGGGGTGTGTTATTAACACATTTAGGTGTATTAATAACAACACCCTTCATTCCTCTTAAATTAAAGAAAAAAAAATAAAAAAAATAACAACACCCTTCATCTATCATGATCGATTGTCCAAACCTTCACAAGATGGCTAGGAAAGTATCAATACATGCATGTTTAGAGATCCTAACATTTTTAGGACCATGTCTCTATGACCAACCTAGCATATAACGACGAAAATTACACTTACCATTTATTTAAATATCAATTATATTCCCTAAATTAAAGTTAATTAATTTTTCGAGCATACACCAACATTAGCCTTCCATGTGTAAATTCACCGCTCTAACGAACAAGAAGTCGCCAAAATGATCAGTACGTAGCCCAACAGCAAAACGTCATTGAGATCTTAACCACAGGGCGCCAACCATAGGCCAACAAGTCACACACCCAAGAATTCACAGATCACCCAAATATATGCACCTGCAGTGATGCAACGAGCGACAGAGAAAATCACGAAAGATCGGTCTCTAGGTCCTAATGCAAAAGTTGTTGTTAAATTACTAATTAACATTTAGTCTAGTAGTAAAACATTTTTTCTCGACAAAATATTAGTAAAAATCTAGAGATAATATATGATAATAGATGGACCCCAACCAAACTGTAACTTTCTTATGTGTAGAACAATTTTTGGCTTCAGCTGATAGATAATCAGTTAAAGAAACTAATAATAGAGAGGGAGAGATTAGAGTCCATAGGGCAATGAGTACGAATTGGGAGCACATCAAGCTTCCATCCCCGTCAACATGCCCCCATGGTAGTTGAAAGAAGGAAAGGGATAGAGCCTGTGTGATGCTGCCAAATCAAATTCCAATATAAATATATGGAAAAAACTTGTCCACTCAGACCACTCTTTTTCCCTGCAAAAGAGAAAGAGAATATATAACCATAATAATAACTCCGACATCACATTTCTTGGCATCTGTCTTCCCCTTCCACTCATTTTTCTTCTGTTACTTCATTCACAGTACACATATATTCCATGAAAAGACCCTCCCAACTCCCCCCACAACACCAACAACAACCAGAACCCAGCAATTAAACTAGTCACTCTAGCTCTCAGTCTCTTTCCCTCTCCCGGCCTCTCTAACTTTTTCATTGCAGTGTAACTAGTCTCTTATGAGTTTGAGCTCCCTCTCTCCTTGGCACTGATTAATTACTGGAGCTACTTGCTCAATGTACCTAAAAGGGCTCATTTGCATAACCTCTTTTAGCCAAAAAGCCAAGGTCCTGTTCAAAAAAAAAGAAAAGGAAAAAAGCCAAAGCTTGAAAAGGGGAAAGCATAACCATGTACAACAGGCAGCTCTAAGTGTAAATTGAGGATTACTAAGCTGGGGAAATAATGATTTATACAATATAGTCATATTATAAATTCAAACTACGACTTTTTAGACTCAAATTTATTTTACATTTTGACGACGTAGTATATCATATTGTCTAGTGAGGACATTGTTCAATATGTATAGGTGTGCATGTGTGCACTTCGGCCAAAGGGAGCCGTGAGAAACTTGGTCGCCTTTTATGTTTCTTGAACCAAACTAGTGGAAATGTATTAATCAAGGATTATCAAGTACATCACTATGAAGATGAGGAGCATCCTCTAGTCCATCCATTAATTCTTCAATTAACCACATTACAATGAAGGGCATGTCTAACTAAATAGTGAGCTATATATCCTATTTACAAGATGTATGAATTAATAATAGGCATAAGATGATGAGAAACTAGATCAAACTGATAAACCAACCCCCTACTTCTTCTAAAAGTTATCTATTTGGTGCCAATCTTTTCTTCATATCACCCAATTGCTAGCTAGCGATAACACCCTTCCCCTAAAATATTCAACGTTCCACGCAAACCTCTACCCCGGCCCCAAGTTTCTAGGGTTTCAAACATGCATGTAGGGGGAAGGTGACACCATCACACCGCGGAGGAAGGGCGCCCCATAACTTTGCCTCTATCATTTCTCAAAATAGCGCCAACACCACTTACGTACCCTTCCACCGGCCGGGCAAGTTTGGTTCTTCTTTTCCTAATTTGGCTGCAAAAGTTTAACAAGTTCATAACAATGAAATGACCCACAAATTAATGAAAAATCTCCTAATTTCTTTGGAAATAAATTTTTGCATTCCAAATTAAGCATCCTTTCGTAGAGTATTACGCACACAACAGACTAATGTACGTTCTTACTGCCGTTTATAATGGGTCGGTCCATAACCTTTTTCTACTGCGGAATTAGTGGTATAAAGTAGCTGCAATGGTGGAAATTAATACTGATCGAATATTATTATGCAAATTAAAGAGTCTTTTGTTCTTGAAAGTCAAGTTATATACGGAATAGCTAGAATGTGTGGAACATTGCACTAATTATGGTTATCTAGGCTTCTATCTTTCGCAGCCGAGTCAGATATATCAAGCTTGAAACTGCTTGTGTTGTACGTGTGATTCTATTCAGGCCGTAAATTGAAAGCGAATGTACGTAACTTAATTAATTGAGCAAAATTACAATGTGGAAGCTAGACTTGATCGAGTTGATGAGTATGAAACTCTTGATCGACTTGTATACACGTACAGCAGCAGTAAGAGCCTAGCTCTAAGCCTACTAACGGAGCGAATTCGTGCTCCCTCCTAGTCCTTCAGAATAGGCAATCGGTCCGTTTGAGTACTCCGCAAGGCATAACCTTTTAACCGAATAATATTCTCATCTGTTTTAACGAGTTCAATCTACACAGGCGAAAAACGTTCATCATCTGTCACTATAGCTTTAACTCGTTTCTGTATTTTGATACATAAAGATTAAGTAGATGATTGTTTTGTATATCCTATATATATATATACCGTTGGTGGTGGTGAAAGCTAGGTCAAAGTAGTGGTGTAATGGTTGTACTGGTGCATATGATAGTGGGATAGCTGGTGATGCTTTTTTGGTGATGTTAATGTTACATGTACAAGGAACAGGAAATAATCATAACTTTTTGCTTCTGCAAGCAACTATATATGCCCCAATTTTAGATATTGACATTTGCCAACAAGAAAGTTTACCTATATATATATATATATATATATATATATATATATATATATATATATATATATATATATATATATATTCAGCTAAACTTTCAAAGAATCATCCAAAAAAAAACAGAAGAGCACTCTTAACTATAGCTAGCTAGTTGAAGACCTCTGTCTCTTCGCCACCTGGTGGTCATACAAAGCCCACTCCAAGCCCTAGGGTTAACAGGGCACCCCAATTCATCACTATGGAATGTGTGGCTTCTTCTTATGGTCATGACCTCGGGTTTTGCCCTTTTTTAGATTCTTTTGAGGCTTGCTACATTTCTAGTGTGTTTTTAGTTTTTGTAACCGGTTGAAACTAATGATACCAATAATTTATCATTTCATGAAGATAGTCTATCACTGCGTAAAATCAGTCTACATTTAAGTATTGATGCAAGAAAACATTGTAGAACTTCACAATATTTATCTATCTACACTATTGTAGAAACTCATGTTTGTTTCATTTTGTGTTTGTAGACATTAGTACTATTTTTTTCCCCTCGCATCACTTAACTGCGGTCCAAAAAAATGAGAGGAAGAAGGTTAGTGAAGGACCAATATAATTCTCCCTAGCATCACTTATCCTACAAACAAGATCGGAAGTCCTCTGATCTTGAGGGTAAGAGAAAGATTGTGTTTCGGATGGACCGGATCCGAATTTGGAATGAAATTTTCAATTTTTTTTTTTCAAAATTTCACTCCAAAATTCAGAATTTTAGAAATTCTCATTATTGTAATTAATTTAAGTGGTTGAATTGATGCTGGCTAGTTAGACAATGGTGGTTGGTTCATAAACCCAACAGCTTAAAACAGGTGACATCTAAGTCTCCATTTGGCTGTGTTTCTGTGTGTGGATCACTTGTGATGGTGCAGTAAGAAACTGAAATGAATTCTACAAATTGAAGCAATTCAAATGACATAATGGTGTGAAAATTAATTAATCATCAAAGAGTACTTTGCTCAACAAAATATTTTGTCTCATGAGATGCACTAATAAATAGACGTTAACCCAAGTAAGATCGGATCCGACACCTTCATGATTTCCAGAAGCAAGATTCAAAGTGTAATTAGTAGCTAGTCTTCTCAAAAAGATTACAATTCAAAGCAATGAGAGAGAGAGAGAGAGAGAGAGAGAGAGAGAGAGAGAGAGAGAGAGAGAGAGAGGCTGAGAATATAATGTGTGCTGAATTCCATGCAAGAATGATGGCCCTTTCAATCAATTTCTAAAGTCTTCCAAAATCTAATGATGACAGAGTGAGGGCATCGGATATTTTGGAGGTCAGGTGGGTCATCTTTTGTTTCCAAACCGGCCAGTCGTTCTCACCCTTCCTTGTGTTTCTTGTTTCCCACTAAACTCGAACTCAAAAGAGAAAGGGTTTTAAAATATAAAGCTAATGAATGGTCCCTTCAGGTTGCAGGTGAGACTCAACCATCCCCCACCCACATATATATGTCCAAAGGCTAAACCCTAAAGCAAATTTAGATCGAGTACTATCATATATTGCTTGCAGATTGAATCAATATTATGTGCGCAAGATGAAACTCAAAATGTGGTCGGTGTTTATGCTTCTCGAATTGATCTTCCAACTTCCATTTTTCATTTACGAATTTTCACTCCCTGTATAGAGTACGATGTAATTCGATGATCAAATGTTCATTCTTTAGGTTTTTGTGGAAAATTCTGCCATGTTTGGAGTATGCCATGCTTGAGCACGTGGCATGCTCCACAGCTCTTGGATCCCATCTGCCCCCACCCTTCTCCCTGCAAATACATCTCATCTGCCGAGTACCCTATGCCCTGGGCACTGAAGCAGCACCCGGTTTTTGTGCAAGAATTATTTTTGCAAAAGACAAACTAAATTTTAAATCGTTGATCCATTTGATGACAATTTCTAATTGGTCGACCCTGTGTACCAACAGTTTTCCGATTACATAATGACAATGCATGGTGGTTGTCAATGAAAAGATAATGTCCTCCACATACATATCTAACCTGAGTGAAATATATCTTTACTATGTAATTAATCACTTGCCTATAACTTACGTCCTTACCATCATCGTTAATCTTATTATTAAGAAAAAGATATATATAATTCTGCCCAGAAGAATATAATTGTTGTCATATTTTACTAGCAATTACAAATGGTGTTTATGATATAGGCATGCATAGTTGTAAACATAATAGTGTCACAACTTCCACCAAGAGATTTATTGTTTTGTTCAATTTAAGGAATTGCATGTGAGACTCACTATATGTAATCCCATTTCAACGACCCTCTACCCGTTCAAGTTTTAGGCATCTATTGATCACATGCCTCTTGTCATAATTGTTGCTCAAATAGTTCTTCTATTCATCCTCGATTATGCATAAATATGTCTTTATCCTTTTGAGGTAAAAGACGACAATTTCACTGAAGATCGCTTCACTGAAAAACATCACAAGTAAAAACTGTACGTAAAATGATATATATTAAATTAAAATGCATGTCATTAAAAAGCCTAGTGTGGTGATTAAGATAAGGGTTGTCCATGCAGTCAGTTTTACCTTCCTAAAAGTATAACCTTCTAAGCCGAAAGATTCTCAGAAACCTTCCTCCAGCAACCAAAGCAGATTCAACTTAAATTGCTAAGTTGTTCCCAGTCAGTCTCCCACTAGAAATTGGGCTCAGGCCAGACTACATTTTTGTTGGTTACAAGGCCAGACTACTTTTCAATAAAGCAAACTCAATTTGTTTCAAGCTATTGCCTACACCTAATTAAATTACTCTATAGCAAGTCCAACGTCCCATATAAGATAGCAAGTTATGTTCCATGTATCTCCCCAGAAAGTTTAAAATTTGATAAAGAATTGATGAGATGATAACCAAGACAAGATAATATGGTAGAGTCCTACTTTTAGAGCTTCTTTACTGAATCCACCTATAATATGTATGTATTTGGATGATTAAGATAAGACAATATCAATATAACATAAGAACATGTAAAAAAAATTACTAATGTTCGGACATATGTCCTAACTCGTGACCCATCTTTAATATTTAGCTATTCCTTCATCAGGCATGATTGTTGTCCCAGGTGAAGTTTTTTTTACCAGTGTGCGGTAATTTCCATTTGCATTGTCCTCCACGAGTAATAGTAAATTCCAATTTCAGCTTTAGAGATTCTGAAAATTTGGATTGGAATTTTTTTTTTTGGTCTAACAGAACAGAAAATTAATCGATTCCAATCCGGAACATAATCCTAATTTTGAGCAATCGGCATTTTAGGGCCTGGACAGTTATTGGGCCTTCACTTTCGTGGCCCTGTAATAAATTTCCAAAACGTGGCGCAGAAAATCTTCCGCGAATATTCCTATCAAACTAGTGTTAGGGTTTTCTTCAGTTGGTGTGTGTATATAAAGCCGCTCTATCTCTTGTACTATACACCATTCAGTCTCCCCCAAACTCAGAGCAAAGCAAACAACTACTTCCTAATACAAATCATTAGCCGAAAATGGAGCAAACTTTCATCATGATTAAGCCTGATGGCGTTCAGAGGGGCCTGGTAATGATTCCTTCTTTGTTTTTTTATCAATTGTTTTACTGTTTGTACTGTTAATTTTGTAGCTTTAGTCCAGTCTATTAGCTTAAACAACTATTCGAATCATATCTGGGTTTTAGTTTGTTTGTTTGTTTATAGATTTTTACTCTCTAGTTGAGTTCTATGGTAATAGTTATGTATATGGTGTTTGATTGGTGGTAAAGATTTGAAAAATCAGAGGAAATTTATGCCTTTTTCTTTTGGGTAACTGTAGATCATGATAAAGTTAAGTAATTTGAATTGGGGTTGCAGGGTTTATGTACTTGCATGTAGTTTTGATAGTTGTAGTATGTAAAACAATTTATTTCAATCCAATTTTGTGCGCCTTATTGAACTTTTAGTTATAAAGTTTTCAAATTTTCTTAGAGGTTCTTGTTTGTTTCAGGTTGGTGAGATTATCAGCAGGTTTGAGAAGAAGGGTTTCTATTTGAAAGGTAATTTCAATCGCATGTGCCCCTTTAATTCCGATTGAAATTTTGAAGTTTGACTTATGTTTTATCATAATTAACTTCACAATGTATTGTTCTTGTCCCTGAATGTGAACAGTAAATTGGTTTAGGCTTCTTAGCTAATTTTGGTTTGTATTATGAGGATTTTCTTCGTAATAACTAGTGGTTTGTCTTCAGGCTTGAAGTTTATCAATGTGGATCGTCCTTTTGCCGAGCAGCACTATGCGGACTTGTCTGCAAAGCCCTTTTTCAGTGGATTGGTTGATTATATCATCTCTGGTCCTGTTGTTGCTATGATCTGGGAGGGGAAGAATGTTGTTGTAACTGGCCGAAAGATTATTGGAGCCACAAACCCTGCAGACTCTGCCCCTGGAACCATCCGTGGTGATTTTGCAGTTGAGATTGGCAGGTAAACGATATTGCATTGTTAGGTGATAATGATTACTATTATGTATTCACAAATCATTTTCTTAAGAAGGTGCTTGGTGTTAAGTAGTGAAGTAGGTTGCTGGATTCTAAGAACCCTTTACCCTTTAAGTTGAATGGCTTGTTTCCTCAAACTTCTGGGTTGCTGTGAATTTCTTCAGGAATTGTTTATTTTTCTGTAGCTAAACAATCATCGCGAAGTGATGCATTCCAGAGAAACTTTAGTTGCAACTGGTTTTTTAGGGAAGTTGACTGCAGCTTAACAATGTCTTTGTTGCTTTGCAGGAATATCATTCATGGAAGTGATGCAGTTGAGAGTGCAAGGAAAGAGATTGCACTGTGGTTCCCTGAGGGCCCTGTTAACTGGCAGAGCAGCGTTAACCACTGGATCTATGAGTAGAAATTTGGCCGCCTCTGGTTGCTGCCCATGATTTCCAATCTGCTTTGGTCGACTTTGTTAAGTTTTGGT
Source organism: Rubus parviflorus (assembly GCA_029955375.1). Taxonomy (NCBI): domain Eukaryota; kingdom Viridiplantae; phylum Streptophyta; class Magnoliopsida; order Rosales; family Rosaceae; genus Rubus; species Rubus parviflorus. The sequence goes on along the minus strand of JARGGL010000005.1, from coordinate 9,988,703 downwards.
TTCTATTTAAGTCTGGTGTTGCCTAGTTCCTTGGAACATTAGTATGGCTAAGACATTAAGCTTATTGTAGTGCTTCTGGTTGAGTGTATCATCTACCCATTTAGATGAAGTTTGATATGAACTATGAAGTTTGATCTATGGCTTATACGTGCTTAATTTGATAGATAATTTATTGCTATGATTGCTTTGAAATTACTGGAAAAAATCGGCGAAATTGAAAATTGATCGGTCATCTGATATTTTGTTCGGAGACATTTCATATTTGTCACGTAACTCGGGATATGAGGAAAAAGAAGACAGCTTAGTTGCTATCCATTTCCTTCAGATTTCTGGGCATTTTCTGTAATCCTCCGTTTTGTTTTAAGTTGCCTTGAGATTCTTGGGTTCCATCAGTCCATTGCTGGCGTGTTAATTCGAGGCTTGTACTCAATTTTGAAACGGGACGTTCTTAAAAAGAAAAGAATCGGAAACAATATATGCTCTTGGCTGATAAGGAGGAATTTCCTTCTTTTTCCCTAAATGAGGTTTCATCAACGTATTGGTCCGATGAAGACAAACGTTTAAAAAGCTTGATTATCACTTGTAGGGAAACTTGTTTATTGTCTTCTAGATATTGTACCTAACTCTGCGCAATAAGCAGAAGATTTTGGACATGGTAATTAAATACATTCTAGTGAAATTCCATCCATGCTTTACCACGCAAGCCATTGTCATTCGGTGGGTTCGAATCGATAATGGGGCGAATAATTTCCGATGAAACCTACAAAATTCTAGTACTTTTTTTGGTGATTTTCGTTTCAGCAACTTTCGGAAGCTTCGGTTTTCCGGTTGAGGAGAATCAGTACCAAACAAAAGCACAAATCAGGTAATTAGTTGAACGAGTCAATCTGGTATAAAGAGGCACTTTAAGAAAAACCAATAACTATGCATCTGCCCCTGTTGGTTATCTGAAATAACCAACACTCTGGAGGTACGGGTTTTAAGTCTCACCAAGTCTTTATATGGCTTTAGTTCATTAAAAATAATCGGAGCCATCTAACTTTTGCGTCAAAAACCAGCGAAATCAAAATTCATTTAGTCATTTGATTACAATTATTTGACGGATTTTAAACCGGCTTGTCTAAACCAGATGAGTTTCTAACACAAACGTCCTGTACAAGTATTACAAAAAACTACGCAAGGCTTAGTTTTCTTGCCTTGGGGTATGAGGGCATCCATGTAACCAAAGAAAATAAACATTTCGGGGTCGAAATTATATTAGCACAGAAAACCAGAGTTCTTTTGCTGCTATAGGTGTACCGTGTACCAAATTAAATAGAGAATAGTTTTTCTTTCCCTACTAATTTTCCGAAATACTATGCTGCCATCAAAATTTCCATCAATAATTGGTATAATTACTATACCATTCAGGGTCTTGCACCAGATTGACATTGACAACCCCAGTTTAAACACATAATAGCTGAAAATTCTGCATATTTCCAAAAAGAAGAAAGAACCGACATTTCTACCTCTATTTTTTCAGGCGGAAATACAAGACTTTAAACGGGGCTTTCAAGTGCACTACTTCGTGCTCACAGATTATCAATTATCAGTTATCAAATAAAAATATTTCAGAAATCACTCCAAAAGTTAAAGCCATAACAGAATCCCATTCCACAATCCTAGACAAGGTACAAACCATACCTCTACATATGTTTGAAAACCCCTGTGGGCCGTGGGATGCTCTGGTGATCTTACGCCAAACGTATGAGATTATATTTTCTGTATTTCAAAACCTGAATCAAATCACACTTGGTTCCGCCCTCTTAACAAACTCTTGCGAAACTAAAAAGCAAAAACCATTTCCGAGAATCAATGACGATATGCTGACTTGCTGAAAGCAAATTCCAGGGGGATCGGGTCATGTACAAACACCATCATCCAGTTAGAGAAACAACAGTGTTGCCGACAATCCTGTAACTAGTAGTGACAGACCATTTTATAGACTAGAGAAGACGCTTCTAAACTATCGGGAAAGTAAGCCATATGAGGGCAAGTCTTCCAGTCGTGCTACATCCTCAGACAGAAGCTCTTTTTCCAATTGCCGGCGTGTGGATTTCATCACTGTCTGTTAGGAAAACAACACAATGGGGGAAAAAATGTTAGCAAAAGAAATGTCTACAAATGAAATTGTGAAACTGAATAACCACCCAACCTAAAACTCTGTCTCTCTAGCTAAAACACACAAACAAACTCATTCCCAAATAGAATTTTTGAACTAGAGGTTACACAGGAAATTCATAATAACAAATGAGGTTTTCCCTAATCATGATCACAGCTTTTGGTGAATTGATATTGACCAGAAGTATATAACATCACATGTCAAAGACTTGGCCAAAATGCAGACAAACGGAATGCAAATGTTAAAAGAAAACAATACAAGTTTTACTTTATTCTTGAGGAATACATACATTGAAATCCATATAAGAAGCACGCATAGAAAGCCATTGATGGTCCATTAGCTTGAATGTGATGCAATAGATAAGGTCAAATGCTGAATCATTTTCTGTCAAGAAAAAAAAAATTAGTATGTTGAGCAATTTCACATTAAAAAGGCCTATGTAAGGAAACGTTACCTGCAAGAAACTTCAAGAATATTGCTCCCACCAGTGTTCGTGGTTTAACTGCACATAAACCACACAGTTAAGTTATGAAAGGCATTTAGAAAAGAAACCCAATATTTATAAACAATATATTCCAATTCCTATGCAAAATTGTGCAGTGAACCCTTGAGGATTCTGCATTTTCAATTTACAGTTATCTCTCATCTATCATTACACACTACGGAAAAATTGAACAAATTTCAAGAAACATGCAACTGAAAGCACGTCAATCAGCCATAAATATGATGGCTACTTTGTTAACAACTCAGGCAACTCAGGTACTAACTCCAGTATGTAGCATTCTTGGAAGGTCTTAAAATGACCATGCATAAACCAGAGACAGGCATTTGCATGCTCAAAATTTTAATTAAAAGGTGGAAGCAGATTTTGCATTCCACTCAAGTTCTTCGAAAACAAGAAATTGATTTTGAGCATTGCAGCGTGGGTTGTAGCAGATTTTACTTATATGTTCACTAGAAACACCATTGTATCTGATGTTATAAATCACAAATGATCAAGAAAAATACCAACCTGCTTCAAGATCGAGCATCTGAATAAGCATGAATGTAATATTAACACCGGCAACAGCAAATGGGTATTCCCACACTGACCTATCACCTTCTTGCTTTCGAAGAAGATCCTGGAAAGATTTCTACAATGAAAGTTTTAACTTTCAATGAGACACAAGATGCTTATAAGATAGACCAAATGTAGTTCCCTATGGGGACTGCATCTTTGGAAAAACCAAAAAGGGCTTGCACAACACAGCAAGCAAGAACAGCCAAATAGAGATGCATTCAACCACACACGCAGAGTGAGAGAAAAGTAGGCTAGTAGCATAGGAATTGTGAGGAATATTTGCCGCAATAGAAATAAACAGAAAAGGCATACAAGGTAAGGCCAGAAAAATAATCATACAGTACTAGAAAGATGGATAGAAACTAAAATCAAATGCTGATATTCAATTCCACAGAACATATTGTCCACCCTATAATAAAATTTTGCTCGCCTATATGGAATTATCAGAGCCTTTATATTCAGGATTCAATTCTTCTCTTTTACCATCAGTTTTATGGCTTGCAGGGAATAAACTTTTTTGAGAAGATGCAGTTAATAGACATGAAACACCACATAAAGGCTTTCCTAGTTCTCTTGCTAGCAGATTACCAAATACAAACCTTTTATTAACTTGTATTCAAGTCATTTTGACTAAAGGACTGTTCTGGTTTCAAGACAGAGCATACACATTTATGTATAGAGAGAGAGAGAGAGAGAGACATACCGGGAAATTCCTAGCAAAGAACAACAAATTCTCCAGTGATATAAAACCACCACCCCTACAGAAAATTAAACTATCAACAATTAGTACACCAATAGGAAGGAAAATCAGGGAGAAAGCGCTGTTCAAATGACAAAGGAGGTACTGGATCTACCTAAAATCTGTTGATGGATCCTTTCCTTGCCAACCCATTTCCTTCCATTGCTCAGATATTAAACCACGAAGTTCTTCTTCAGGAAAGGCAGCATTCCACAAGGCCCTCAAAGCTTCCTGGAGTAGATTAGCGATTCAAATAATCTTTACACCAAGTGTTTACCAAAGTACGTTAATGAACCATTTACACAGATGAAAAGTTAAAACTCGTGCAAATCCTCCCAACAAAGACAACAGATTCACTGTGATTAAGTGGAATCCATGACATCATATATACCTGGTGCTCAGGGACTGAGCTGTCATAGGCAACATCCATCCGGCTCTGTAGTCTCTGCAAGCATTCCTCCTGACAGAATGAAAGAAAACAGAAGTTAATAACAATCTTACCACGGACATACAATTGATTTACAGAAAAGCATATACGTTGACGATTGCTATAGGTAAAGCCTTTATATAGAGACAGGTTAGCAACTAAAGCAACAAAGGTAAACCAGAAATCAACGTTACTGGATCTTTCAAAATCCTCCAATTGTTTATCTTAGACAGTTTCCACCATGACAGACCATACAGCTAAAGGCAAATCACAAAACACAACCCTATTGGCATAACAATAACTTTCTGACACTGCAAAGATTCTATGGGCCACAGAAACTTTAAAATATAATTGTACTTAAAAGATTCAAGGGAATAGAGATCTTATAATCAGCACGAAAAACAGACTACTGAAAAACCCCTCCAACTCTCCCGCTCTTTCCACAAACCCCACCAAAAAGAAAAATATCAAAAGTATTCATTTCACCAATTCTAATGGAAATGCTTTATTGCAAATGAACAGCAAATAAAAAGCAGCAGTGCAACATTGTCTGGATAAATCACTAGACTACCAGAAATACTAGACCTTTGTTAACAAAAACAACTATCCCTTGGTATCAAGAACAGAAAACTCCTGAAATTTTTTAACACAGTGATGGTACACATCTCTTTCCACCCTCATCATGTAAAATCAAAATACTAATGTAATCAGATATATAAGCTAGCAAACAACCTAAAAAGTTGGTCCAGATCCAGACAAAAAAAAACACAGAGAATTCAAGGGAATTTATATCTCTACAACTCCTTGCATGAACAATTTTATGATAATAAGCAGGAATCAAAGGTGTCAAAAAATTGGCAACTGTAAGTTTTCCAGTCTTTAAATTTGGGTGTTAAAACTAATCATTGGAGTAAGAACATGAATTTCAATAACAAATACAATTCATTTCACTCAAATTAAGAATTTGCATCTAAAAAGGATATCCTAAAAGCATATTATGATAAACAGATAAAGTTTATCCAATTGCAAACATGTTACCTGGGCAGGGGTTAGATCAAAGGAAGGACGAGCATCACTCTCTCTTCTCTGCGCACACACACAAGAAAGTCCTCGGCCAAGCCATGCTGCTGATCCTGCCACAACCTCAGCTGTAACAGAAAAAAGAAAGCCAGACAATAATAAATTAGAGTTCGTAAATCCTTGAAAAAAGCTGTATATAGTGCTATGACTTGATGCACAACCACACTGCAAACCCTTCAACCCTACTAATACGAACAGCATGGGATAACCAACAATGGTTTGTAAGGTTCTAGGACAACATGGATGTTAAGATCTGTAGTGTTTCATTGATGACACCAACCATAGAACCATAGTTCGTAACTTTGCAGATAGAGCAACTAGACTACTTAAATAAGTATTAATAAATAGCAAGAATTCCATACAAACAATTAGTATTAGAAAAATATCTTCTATTGTGAAATGAAAGCCTGAGAAATATTGGGAGTACACTATAATAAATAATTTTTTTTTAAAAGCTGAATCTTAATAAAATCCAACACAAATTGATCATATCAAAAAGAAATATTCACAAATTGCTAAGGCTCCACCGTCCACACTACTAAGATAATCAAGTAGCAGAAGAGGTACCATAAAGTATTTAAGTTCTGTAAAAGTAGAAAAAAAATTTGCAAACGAATAAAGCAGAATGTAGCAGGAAAAAACTAAAAATTCTGCATACAAACACCACTAATGAACTGAACATGAGGCTCTTTTCACTGATTTTTGCATAAATTTTCGCTTCGTTTCAGCTAGAAAGCGTCCAAATAATTGAAACCGGAAGTGAGATTAGAAATTTTCATCACTTGCTTGGAAAAACAAAAAAAACAAATCAATTAAAACTAAGCACGCATAAGTGAAGAGAAAGCAACTGTGTGACAAATGAAAGCGTCAATTCAACCAAACCTTGCATAAAACACAATATAAACACACAAATGAATAAAAAATCAGAAATAGATAAAAATCTAATTAATTCGCGCACCACAGCAATTTAGAATATCAGAAAACATCAAGTGAGGGATAAAATTCAGCGACTCTCCGGGCTGAATAATCTGAATACCAGATCTACGTTCGATTTCTTTTCTCTTTTCTATAAAAAGTATAACTGCTGAAAAGTCTGGTCTAGAGAGAGAAAAAGTTTTTCTAAAAGAGAGAGAATCAGCATTAAATAGAACAGAGAAGAAGGAAAAAAAGAAGAGACAAGCTAGTACCAGAAGTTGAATGGCAGGTATTGCCACGACCATCGAGACCTTGAGAAATCCTTCTAACCGCCACAAATGAGCCTCCTCTATCGTCCATAATACTCCTCCACTACACCATAACAATACTCCAGAATCCGATCAACAACCAGAGGCCTAGGCTCTCGTCGCCCCAAGCTCTCTCTCGCCCGCCAAAAACTCGCCGGAACCGGAAATGCCGCGCGAACCGGCACCGAGCGGAGCCGCCGGGAATCGCCGAACTGTACGAGCGGAAACGGGAGCCTCTTCTGGCTCTTCGTCTAAGCAAGACGAAAGAGCTCGATCAGGGACGGAACGTGAAGGAGAGAGGTGTTGAGCGAAACGAAGAGAGCGGAGAGGAGAGCGAAGTGGTTCTTGGATGAATGGGAGAGAATCTTGAAGAAAATATAGCTAGGGTTTCAGAAGGATCTGGTACTCGGATTCCATTGGAGAGAGTCAGTTACGCAGCTCTCTCTCTCTCTCTCTCTTTATTTCCTGTGTGTGCTGTGAATGAAGCATAAGTTGGGTGCGGTGGCGTTGGCGTCGTTTTGTTTGGTTGGAGAGAGAGGGATCGGAGGTTACGAAAAAAGAGAATTAAAAAATTACAAATTTATTTTGTATTTAATTATTTTTATTATTATTATCAGTAAATTCAGTAATGAAGAGCCGGCTGCTCTCACTTTCTTCTCTCCGAGTCCTCCGTCCTAAAATTCTTAAATTCCGTTTTTTTTTTTTTTGAGAAGTCTTAAAATAAACGGATTTTTTTTTGGGGAGTAACGGAATTAGAAATGCGATGGTGACAGAATTTTTTTTTAACAGAAAAGTGAGAACTAAGAAGCGGGAAAAAATATGATTAATTTTAGACCGGAAATATTTTATTATGGTAAATAATGGGAAAAAAAAAATGTTAGACCCGAAATTCTTCTACCATAATCACCAGTCGATGATACCCATTCGTAGTTTTGTCTACACATATAAAATGTGTCCTTTGTAACTCATGTGGTGTAGACATATATGGTAACGAATAATTCTCGAGTAACAAATAACGTTGTATTTTAAAATGACGATGTTATGCATTCATGCCCATCACACTAAGTGGTCGATAAGAAGAGACTTTACTTAAGTAATACATACTTTGCTAGATGGCTAATGATTTAAATACTTGGCGTACTAAAACTAATTCAAACCAATTTAATTTTGTCACATGAAATTCTAAAACTCTTCCAAAGTAGTCCCTCGTAAAAGAGAAGAAAACTCAATCCTTTCCGTTCAAGGCATGCACGTCCTCCACATTTTCCACTTCTTCTTTTTGACCGTGGCCGAGTTAAATCCCTCCCCATTTTCGCTTATTCTTACTTCTTCGAGGAGGACCATGAGACTTTTTATCAGAGTGAGATCTAGATGAACAACTAAGGCAATACTTGACTGAACAAGAGAGGCCTCCAATTCAAGCAAAGGGTTTAAACAAATATTATTAGTAATCTATTCCATCTTTATTCCATTTTTATTTCCATTTTAGCCAACTTTTTAGCAAATATTTCCTAAAACTTACAAATGGTCTATATGGTTTGGAGCAAAATCAATGTTATGATTTGAAAATGTGTAATAACAGTTATGTGGTTAGTAATCTAATAAACCTTGATTAAGAATAAATAGCCAAAGTTTATTTAGCTCTCATACCATGTGCCCTCTTGTGTTGGGTCAGTTTTATCTGATTTCGCTCGCATACCGTGATCAGAACTTATATATATATATATATATATATATATATATATATTTTTTTTTTTAGCTAAAATTAATCTCCTAAATAATGACTATTTTGTCGTGTTTATAAGTGAGTCATTATATACGATATGTGTATTCTTCTTTCTTTTTCTTTTGGCCAAGTAAACTACTAATTTGCAATGACATAGTTTTGACCTCTCCTCTTTATGAAAAAGAGAAAAAGAGATCCCTTAGAAAAGAAAACTTTCACATGGCTTGTAGCCAAGCGTGGAACCAAGGCATGATGGATCAATTCATATATCCAAAGAGACCCTACCGGCCGAACATCATTTTGTGGTTTGCTTGGAGCAATGGTCCACACGCATGGGTCTCCAACAAAGTTGATATATCTTCACTCAATCTTTTATGTCGTGGTGAATTTAGCTTGCAAATAAATCGCCAAAATCTTTACGATTCTAAGTTCAAGTTTGAACAAGAAAGGGGCGTCCTGAGGGAATTACGATGGGCAAGTCGATCTTCCTATCCAAATCCGGCCCTATCGGTATTCATGTCATTGAATAGCTAGTTCCGGTTTCTAGGGTTGAGTATTCTTTTTAGGATCGTATTACTTTTTCTTTTAGCGACTCTTTTATGTTGTTATACTAATCGGTGAGTACGTAGGTGGATTGCTAAGTTTTGGGGATACTTATTCTTTTACTTGTTAACAAGTGAAATTAAATTTAGTCTTTTTTTTTTTGGCAAAGAAAAATGACAATGTTAACTAGTTTGTGAACATGTTAACTGAATGACAATGTTATTCACATTTTCAAAATGCCATTTTGCACTCATTTGCAAATTGCAAGTTTTTGAAAACAATACAATATTATTGGGTGGCCAAGTTAGAGCCAAATCAGCCAATAAAGATGATTTTCATGTAATTGAAAATATAGAACATGCAAATGCTTAATAATTTTTTTGTTACATTAGAAGAGATCGAACTCCGACATAATATAATCCTAACAATTTTACTAAGGTGTTAGCTAGCTAATTAGTAAATATATTTAGATACCTGAGTCCTGAGATTTCACACACATTAGATTATATAAAAAGCTGGAGTCTCCACATTAATCCACATATATGGCTTTTGATTTCTGAAAACAAATAAGAATCCTACATATGTTGCCAACCAAGAGTAGTGAGGTTTATGATTTCAATGGTGATTGACTTTTCAATAACAAAGTCGTGCTTGGCACATACATAGGTTTTGAATTTAAGCAAGCTAGGGTTTCAGTTTGTCGGCCAAAGGGGAAGGTGGTAGGGTTTCTGAGCTGAACAATTCAAGGGTTTTATGACCTACTATCGGCGTATACATTCATGCGTGTCAATAAAAACAACATTACGAGTGACATATTTTCTTATCGGAACTGAGAGCGAAAAGATATGGCTTAATCGGGTTAATCTTATTAAGTTGTGTACATATATTCGCACGAAACTCATGCTGAAAATTACTTCCCTCATACCCTAATCTCATTAAGGAAGAGGAGTTGGTATTTTCACTATATTGATTCTTACTGTGATTCATGCAACGTACTCCTTCATTCACCGACTTTATTCCTCCTTTATGAATTTGTTGTCAATTTTTTCTCCATGTAACACGACCTTAAAACACTAAATAGTCGTCAAATAACCAATTAAGTACGCATTAAAATACTCCAGAATATAATTTTGTGACTGAAAGTATAAATTATGAGGACCTTATGTTGCGTGTAACTGATGTTGCCTTGCATCTCAAGCAAATTGGTAGCATGTAGAATAAAAGTGAGCATAAAGTGAACAAAAAAGAAACAGAATAAAAGTGACTAATTAACTTTCCAAAAAGATTTAAAGTTCATGGCATATCATTCTTATGAAGTCAAAAAAATCCCAGAAAGAAAAAAAGAAATGATAAAAGGTAGATATTGCGATCAACTACCACTTTGACTTGTTGAGACTTGGTAAAAGACCAGTTCATGAAACTGAGGGGCAACATTGTTATCGAATCTAGTAAACTAAAGTTTCAAATACCAAAGAACAAAAATCTAATAATCTTAATCTTAAATTAATCAATTCTTTTTTCATGGTTGAATTAATCTTAATCAATTAGTAGTATACAATTAAATTAGTATTAGCTTCTCTTTAACATAACCTTAATTTAATAGAATTGGATCACGCCCCCATTTTTAAATTAGACTCAAAAGCCTCTTCATTATAGTTTTTTGTAGATTTGTTTATTAAAGTTGGTATGAATCCGTAATCTTTGAATCTCTTTCTTTTGATAATGTTTGATGATGCTTAAGAACATATTATGTCGAACGAATGAAACACTATCACATTATCTATTGAATAAATTCGGTGTCCAAATTCGATGAATATAGTAGTTGTTTTAGTTTTTTTTTTCTAGTAATGTTTTTCGTAGTTGTTTATTGGAACTTGCATACAATTTCTCATGTAAGAAATTGGCTTTAGGTTACAAGCTAGTAAGCTACAAGCATCCATAATCCAAGAAAGTGGTACATTAATCGACGCATTCTTGTGATTAAGTTAGATTTGATGAAAACTAAGATAAGATGTGGCTGTCATGTTATGCCCATGGCCCCATGATAAGTTGATAACAATATTATTTTCCATTCCTCAACAACTAGAAATTGCGTGGGATTTTTGTTTAATCAAGACCACTGTCCAATCATATTTCTTCAATAGAAAGCAACCAAAATTTAGAATCAGAGACTTTGTAATTTTTTTTCTTTAATAAAAAATAATTAGCGGAGATTAATTTCTCAATAGCAACTACGAACAAGGCCAATGGTCTTTTCCGAGGAGAGAAGGGATTGTTATATTACGTTAAGCCCCGCTTATCCTCCGTTTTGTTAGTGGAAATGAGCGAGGCTTAACATGAAAAGTTTTGCCTCTCAAAACCAAAGCACAATAATAAGAATGAGATGAGAAGCTTGGCAATTTAGAACACCACCAAAATCCACCTTCATCGTTAAAAATCGGCTAAACAGTTACACTTACGAAAAAATATGGAAACTCCAAAAAGACATACGCTTATCCTACAATGAACAATTGCTCCAAGTCATATGCAATCTCCCTGGTTTGGCAAACGGAGAAGAAAATAATGAACAACCAATTGTTGAATTGTATTAATAATCTTTAGTTTTGTTTGAGGAGTTGTTATTAACACATCTCAAATGTCAAACCACAAGTGGTGGTCGAGTTGGCAAGAGTGTCCAGGTGTGGAACTCTCTCCCCCCTTCCCCCACACACTCGTTCGAAACCCGCCGATTGTATTTTGTGGCCAGGGGGAGGAAGTGTTCTGACATGACCCCTGACTGCGGATTAGTCCTTGGTTGACAACTTTAGGATACCGCAGGATTTCGATAAAAAAATCTCAAATGTCAATTTATAAACTTTATTTTTTTTAAATTTTAGTTTGTCATTATTATATAAATTGACCATAATATTCATAATGTAGTGATCAATTATTCAAAACAATAAAAAAGTATTATGGACAATTTATATGAAAAAGTCAATTGTTTTGCAAACCACTGGATTTTTTTTAAGATGAATTCTCTCTCTCTCTCTCTCTCTCTCTCTCTCTCTCTCTCTCTCTCTCTCGTTGTCTTAACGCAAAACCTAGGGTTTTGCCTTCTTCAATCTCTTCGATTGCGGTAACTAAATCTCTCTTTCTACCATGACCGAACACCTTAAGCCTCTTTGTGTCATATCTTCGGGCTTTCCCTACCCTTGTTCCATGGAATCTCTTCCCTACCATCCCTTATTTTGAGGGTTATTTTGGAGACGACATTTTTTCCTACCTTGGGCCATAGAGTTTCATCTATGGGTATCGGTGGCTTTGGCTACTAGAATGGATCTACAACTTTTGGTTGTAGTACTCTTTGCGCATGGATGTTTTTGGTTATGGCGTTTTGTCATGGTTACGGTGGTGGTCCGGTGGTTTTTCTTCATGTATGGTTTTGGAGTTTGCAATTGACATTTAGAATACAGTAATAACAACACATAAAGAAATAGTGATGATTTTGACACTCTACTTTGCCATATATTTTACCACTTGCACTATACTTTTATGTACTCCACTTTTATGTAGTTAAAAGTATAGTGCAAGTGGTAAAGTGGACAGCAAACAAATTGATCATAATTGTTCAAAAAAAAAAATTTGATCATAAAAGTAAACAAATTGCTCATAATGCAACTCATAACTCATAAGCCATGTATTGTCCCAAAAAAAAAAAATTCATAAAGCCATTAAGGCCATCATGAACCACTATGTTGCACGCTCTCGTCCTAAATTGAACTGCCATATTTTCATAAGCAACTACCAAAGACTTTACTCTTTGACCCCCAAAAAAAAAAGACTTTACTATAATCAATAACTAAGAGCAAGGAAACCAAATTAATTGGGAAGCTAATCGTTTCTCAATAGAATTAATATATATCTTTGTTCATCCAATGTTTTGGAGAATGAAGCCACACCTGGTGGTGCTGTTTGTAATGTTTTGAGGATTAATATAGAATATGCATGAGGATTACCCAAAACACAAAGCAAAATTCTTTGGATGAAGTAAAAATTAGCATAATATTTTGGGATCCAGATTTGTTGAATCTTATGTAGAGATGTTAAACGGGGCGCTTCGCTCCGAGCACGGCACGATCCCGGCCAGTTCACTTAACAAAAATAAAGAGAAGCAGCTAGAGGTCCTCATGGCATGGATCAAAAGTAAAAGAAAGATGTTTTCCTTTTCAGGTAGCAATAGCATCACATTCAACTAAAGTGAGTGGATGGGTGTTAATTATACGTATCAAATGCTTCTTTAAGATTTTGCTCCACTTATTCAAGGTTGTGTGGTCTGGTTTTGCAGGTTACTGATGGACCAAACATCTTTCAGGTCATGAAAGAGATCATTGAGATCACAATGTCACTTGGATTGAGTCTTAGTGGACAAGAGAAGAGCTTTGTGAGCTGTCCATAGACATCTTTGAGCTTAGTGGGTTTAATTACTTTTCTCAATGAATCATATAGCATTAGTGTTGCTTCTCAGGAACTTCATTGTATATATACATTTCTGGTATTGTGACCTTTCAGCCTATGGGCTTTCTCCCCCTAAAATGGTGAATTGGCAAATTGATGATGTTGATACAAATATTTGGGACAACGGAAACTGTATGGTCGAAGTTTCTAAAGATAAAGATCGGAATAAAGTTAAAAGCGATAACACCGGTTAAAGTTTTGTGTGATGTTATTTAAAAAGAGAATATATACGAAATTCTGAAAGTAAACTTTTTGAGTAAATTAAAACTTTTTAGAAATTTTTTAAGCAAAAGGAGTCAAGTAGCTAAGTTTTTTTTTTTTTTGGCCTTTTGCTTTTGGAATCATGATTTTATTTCATGATTCCATCTTGTGAAACATCACATGAATTACCCATGACCTCAAGGGAATATAATATGGTAACCATTTCACAAAAGCTTTGCTTAAGTTATAAATTCTAAAGATCCTCAATTTCCATGCACAACAATGGTGGAGCCATCATGCCATATGCTACTATGTTTAAAGGTGGAGTGGACCAAAAAGAGAACCTAATTTAGATGATCTGTTTGTCTATCTATTTCTTAATTTAATTTGCTTGAAGGTCTTGTCTACTTTGAAAGTAACATACTCATCTAATGATTCTAATATAAATGTCTAATTTTATAAAAAGTAATAGCGAAAGTGCATTTATGATATTCTTTTTCATGGTTTTATTTCGCTATTCAAGCACATGACTTGGTTTAGTTTAGTTAGTGAACAAGGACCTTCATTTAATGTAGTATAAAGCTAGAGTCCCCGATCTGTGCCGACAGAGATAGATGGACCTGTGTTTTCTCACTTTTTGTAACTTAACTACTATAATTCTTTAGTTTTGAATGTATAACTAAAATTGTTCATATGAATAAACAGTAGTGTTCACATGCTCAGTCAAGTCAATGCTCAATCATGCTCAGCTACCGTTGGATTTAAATCCAACGGTGGAGAATCCAACGGTGGAGAATGATAGCCTTTTTTAAACATATTTCTTTTTCCATCATTCTCTACCGTATGAATAAAAGCTATTGTTAAGCTTAATGTAAAATGAGAAAAGTTTTTATTCTTTCTTTTTTTGGTGTACACCAACTTCGGGATTGCTCGAATGTGCAGAATATGGAGAGGAGATTTATCCTCGATTCATTAAAAAAATTAGAAAAGTTTGTTGACATTCATGATTGAAGAGAAGGGTCCAAAGCCTAACCCAAACACTGGATAAGGCCCAACCCAAACACCTCAAATTGATCCATCTCTCCTTCTCTCACTCATTTCGATTTTCACAGTAAAACAAAACCAAAATCCCCAAAATGTCCTCACCGTCGCTCCGCATCTCTACCGCCGCACATCAGCACCACCACTTGGGGTTCAACCACACACTCTCCCCTTCGGCGGCCCAAAACCTCTTCACCTCACTCTCCTTCCCCCCTTCAACTTTCCCAAAATACCCTCGGAAGCTCGCTGCCCAGTGCCAAAAGAAACAAGGCAAAGCCAAGGAAGGGGGGTTGATCAAGGTCAAGGGCAAAGCGGACAATGTGTGGAGCGTGGACAACGAGCTTGCTGCTCAAGAGAAAGAGAGAGGGAGGCCCACAAGGAGAAGAGGCAAAAGGAGAGTTGTGAGGAGGAAGGGAAGTAAAGATGGTGATGGTAGAGCTGTCTTGGTCTCAGGTGCTATGTTAATGGAGGTCGAGACCGTTCTTCAAACTCAGGTACTTCTATTTTCAGTTGTTGATTATGTATTTGGGCCATTTGGGTTAATGGGTTTCAGTTCAAACTCAGGTACTTCTATTTTCAGTTGCTGATAAAATGTTATAGCCACTAAGTAATGAATATTGAGAGTTGGGAATTAGGCACTTGGTGTAGAAATTACCTTTCATTTCTCAAAAGGAGTATTCTCAATTTAACTTTATGTTTTCCTATTAGCATTGGGACATTCGACTAGTTAGAAAAATGTGGAAACAGAAAGAGAAAACGAAATTATTTGGTTCACATTACCTTGTATTGGGTACTATTTGCAACTGGGTTATGTATGCTGTGTTAATGAGGAGTGAAAGTTGTTGCTTGGCTGCTAAGAGATTTTGTGATCAGGTGAGAGAGATAACTATTGAGACTTCAAAACTAACTAGTTGTGTTAAGATTTGGACATTGGGATATTTTTGGTACCTTGATTGAAAAATGGGTGAACTGGAATCTGGGTTTCGGGTGTTTTCATTGTTGTAGGAGCTGGTATTGGTTAAATTGGCTTTTCCTATTGAAGTGCTTCTGTGTATTTTTTGAACATTTTGTTCATGAACTCCAGAATGCCAGACACTGATCTATCAAATAAAACTGAGGCGAGAACTTTTAAGTGACACTTTTTGGCAAATGATTGAATTTAAAATACTTTTTTTTTCACTGTTAGGAGTGTTCTTTAAACTGAAGTTTCTTCAAATTTCTCCAAGTACTATTAGTTTTGAAGTTTTCCTTGATATTCTGGGATGTTTTCGGAACTTCCATCAATCAGAAGAATATGTGAAATTGTTCTACAAATTTTGCAGGAACCTGTGATAAAACCAGCATGGAATACATTTTCTAGCAGTGTCAGTGGGATATGGAAGGGTGTTGGAGCAGTTTTTTCACCCATCACTGCAGAAATGGAGCCAATTGATTCTGGAAGCAGGGATGAAAATCTTTATGATTGCTATACTCTTTCTCGGATTGAGGCCGTGCCATCCTCTTCTGGAGGGCCGGCATCTCATATCCAAAGGAAGATTAATTGGGTGACTCTAAATCCTTATGGTGAAATACCACAGCATGTTGGAGGAAGATCTTTTCCCAAAAGGGATAGTAATGAAAGTGGAAGAAATAATGTGTTGCCTCAATTTGAGGCCTTTAACTTTGAAAGAAGTGACGTGATGGAAGAAGATATCATGGGCAAAGAACCTGGTCTTGTTTTCTTCGAGGTATGCTTGATTCCCTTCCCTGTTCTCTAATCATTCAGAAATCAGTATATGCACGCGACTACTTTACCACAAACAAGTCATCACATTATCTAAGATGTTTTAGACTTCAAGACTTTTGGACTTTCGTGCTGCATGCATTGCAATATTATCTTGACTTTATTTTGAAAAATACTAAAGAAATATGAATATTTATTATTGTCTTTTTTTTTTGGTCTAGATGAATCTTTATTATTGTCAAGATAGCTTCCTGAGAGTTTTTAACAGTGTATCCATTAGTATTTCAGAAACACCCATGAAATGAATCAGCTCATGGCAAAGGAGTAATACGTCTTTCTCTTTCTATTTTACCATTCTATTCAAAGATGCTTCATGTAAATCATCCATTTTTAGTATTTAATAAAAAGAATTTTATAGTTTTGGGAATACTAATGGGAACTATTTAATGTTCTGATGTGTGATATGCAGGATGGATCTTATTCTAGGGGTCCTGTTGATATCCCGGTTGGTGAAGTTGATGACTCTAACTATTACCTTTCACCTACTTTCAAATTTGAACAGGTAAGCTTCGCATGGTATGACACATACTGAACATTTTCAAAGTTTCATATAGATCTAGGTTGTTGAATTCCTCTCATGATACGTGCATGCACACATACTCATACGAGCCAATGAACAAGGGACAATGACACCATTGTCTTTTGTACACTGGTTGTTTCAATTTGGCTATAAAGCATCCAATACTTCCAGAACAATGATGTCGTGCCTGCTTAGTCAGTTGAATGGTCGGATTGGTTGATATACAACTGTTTGCTTCTGCTAAAGCCTACGAAAAAAAAAAAGGATACATATTTAATTTCATTTTTTCCAATTTAAAAATTAGTTATTCATTTTCTTAATCTTGCCTTCTCTAGTGCTTGGTTAAAGGTTGCCACAAGAGACTTCGAATTGTTCATACCATAGAATTCAGCAATGGTGGTTCAAACATTCAGATAATGAGAGTTGCTGTTTATGAGGAACAGTGGGTTAGCCCTGTCAATCTTCTTGACAAAAGGTATCCTGTTTCTACAGAGCTTAGGTTTTCTTTAGTTTGCATCAACTTCTAGTAAGGTAATTTTTTTCCTTCTGTATATTGTCATTGGAGAACTAATTCCATGCCCGTCATACCCCAAACAGTGATTCGGAGTTCGATTTGAAACCATTTTCTCAGCGGAAACGAATCCAATCATCAGAGCTGGCTGGGTCATGGAAGGTGTTTGAGGTCAGTGCTACTCCGGTATATGGTGAGGACATGGACCAGATGGTATTGGAGCAAGAGAATAGCACTCCCTATGTCTATCTTTGCACAGAAGCTCTAAAGAAAAGGAGCTTGCCTGGGAATGCAGTTTACTTTGGAGAGGAAGAGATGCTAGACATGCAAGATGTGACTATGCTTTGGCTTCCGGGCGGTGTCACTGCCTATGTTGACGTAAATAAGGATGGCATCCTTTGTATTGGAGTTGGGTGGTACTCGGATGAAGGGATTAACCTTGTTATGGAGAGGGATTATGGACTAGATGGGAAACTCAAGGACATCCGGTCGAAGTCAGAAGTAAAAAGAAGGTGGTCAGATCCACTGCCCGAGTAAATTTTCCTCTGAAACAGTTCTGGTTCTCTTCTTCATAGCAGTTTGTATATTTTGGCTTTACAGGACAGTTTTGCTTGTATATTATCTCCAGATCAAGAAATAACTAGTGAATTTACGTACTGAACTTTTCAAAAAGCTAAAACATATGACAAAAAAAAAATGATGGCAAGGATTGTAGCATTTCTTTTGGTCGAATGAATTGTAGCATTGATTCATTAGGTAGAAGACTGCCAAGGAATTTGGTTGGTCTTGTACAGCTTATATTCTAACCTAAAGCAGAACAGAATCCGCTTCTGCATAATCAGCATTACAATTCAAAGAGGTTTTAGAAGTGATGGAATTTCTTTTGTACTTTCATCACATTGGTTAGTTGCCCTTTACCACATTGAAACTAGGCAATTTTAAAGCTAAGATACCTGATGAGCAGATTCACTTTTGCATCTGGAACCTCTAAATTTAGTTAACTGGCTCAGGTATAAGCTCATAATAACATTACTCTTTGTTCATGTACAAGACCATTCTGGGCGCCCATACTGTCCCGCCTGGACATCCTGTGCTTCCTCAAGCTCTCGTGGCATGGAGCAAAGAATTCGTGGCTGAGAGCTTCCTCTGCACTGATCCTCAGCCTTGGATTTACTGCCAAGCACTTGTCTACAAGATCAAATAGAGATCTTGGAACGAGACTCAAAAACTCGGCTCTTCTGGTGTGAGCCTTGCACCAACTTTGCAGTTTCATTGATGGCAAGGATTTGACGTCCAATAATTCCTGTGAAAACCAGCAATTATTAATGCAATTAATTTTCAGCGCAGCTGAAACTTCTAGAGGAATCATATACCCATATTTTGATCATACAAGAACCAACACGTATGAAGTAAGATATACCACTGGAAATGAGGATTCACGATCATGTAGCTTGGCCACTTCCCATAAGTCTTCACTGCCCTTTAACTTTGCAATGTCTTTTATATTCCTGTCATGATTGACATATCATATGATTAGGAAGAACTTGGGCAATAAAAGAAATGTAATAATGGATGATTATTCTAATATAAAGATGGGGTTTTTACTGTTCAGGGTCTCCAGTAAAAGGAGTTCTTCCTATCATCAGGTAAAGCAGGGTTACTCCAGCTGACCAGACATCGACCTTAGGGCCTTGATGCAGAGATCTGAACAAAACCTGTAAAATGGTGAAATCAAGTATCAGAGTAACAAAATAACACAAAAGCTAATGTCTTGAGGCATTTCATTAGGTAATATCATATTCACTCATAAAGATCTGAAAGCAATTATATAAACAGCTACAACTGAAGTTGCCTAGCAAATCATCATTGAAACTTTGATATGTGATTGCATTGATCCAGATTGAACAGATAGCCTATGCCCTATACATACATGTGGGAAGTCTACCTTAGACGTTGACTGATTTGCTCTCTATATATAATGTTTGGACGTTTGGTATCTTAGCAGGTTGAGCAAGAATAGAAAACTCATAGTGTTGATGCCAAAACAGAACTCAAGGATGGAACAAAGGCATTTATCAATAATTGAATGAAGCATTAGGTAGTGCGTCTATATATGCATAACTAATCAGAAAAGCATCTGAGAAATAAGGAAGCCAAAACCTCACCTCTGGAGCACGGAATCCCTTGGTTCCAGCACATGGACCTTCTCTCTTTTGTTTCCAGTCCCCTGAGACAACTAAAGCAATTAGCAGACAAGTTACTAGTAAAGTTTACTTAAACATAGTTTATCTGGCTACACACCTTTGCTTTTCAGTAAACTGGCACTAGAAACAGCTGCACCAGTAAAATGCAGAGACATTGGACTTGTATAGAATAGTTTGCTGTCGATCTTGCCTGGGGTAGCAGCAATCCTTTTCCTTTTGGAAGCAGGAGATTTTAGTACATCATGGTTTGGACTAAGAATCACATCCTGTGCCAGGCTGATCAACTCTTTTCTTCCTAGGCAAGGCAGAGGTTCCCTCACCCTTTCTGTAGATGGAGTCCTATCTGTCACATCCTTCATGGAGGTTATACCTGAGCCATCCGCACGCTGGCTTTTAAATATATTCTCAACACTCATCTTAGGATCGATATTCAAGGGACCAGCCTGAGCCCTCTTCCTCAGGTTCCTATTAGGGTCAACTGTTTTCTTTGAATCTACAAGATCACCTCTCACAAACTTCTTTTCTTTGTTTGTTAGACCAGATTTACATTGAGGGAGAGGCACATGACCAAAGGACACGTGACGATTTGATTTTGATTTATCTGAGAAATGAATAAATCCATCAATTAATCAGATAAAAATTCAAAGTACATTACAGTTATGATTTTAGAGAACACCAGACAACCAAATCAATATTTGGGAAACAAGCTAGCAAGTGATGATCTTTTTGTTGTTCTATCTTCGGCTTTTATTCAAAAAATAAATTTTGGGTTGTGGTGAGATGGGGAATGATTGGGGAAGGAACCACAATAAATACTCAAAAAACATAGTCAGTAGAAATCAAAGTTCGCACTTTGAACTTCCCAGACTCACCACTAATGCAATGAAATAGGAAGCAGGCAAGACAAGTAGCTAAAGAATAGCTGAAACTTACAGACCAACTTACTTCTTATTGCATACTTTTGCTGTAAATCCTGTGAAACAAAAAGTAGATATTACACACAATCAGATCGTCCTTGAAATATCCCCAAAACCTTGAGATAATGAAAGCAGAAAAGAAAAAACTCATATGCGCAGGGCAGAACTATCAAGATCAAGATCCTAACCATGGCAAGGTTGAAATCAATCAGGTAACCTTTGCTTAGCTTCTGAGAGAAGAGGAAGTTTCCGGGCTTAACATCTCTATGCACCACACCCTGCAATCACAAATTAAAAATTAAAGCAGATTCTTCAAGGATTACATGAGAATTCAATTGATGTATGGCAACTGTAGTAAGATCTTACCTGCTTATGCAAGCATGCTAGGGCTCTAAATATGCAATATCCATACCACTGGAGCTCAAATAGATCTATCTTTTTCTTCAACACCTAGCAGTTAAGAAGAAAATAAAATAAGACCTACAGAAAAGATGACAGTTGTGCCAAGCATTTCTGCTAAAATAAAGATTTTATTTCCATCAAAACATAGCAATATTAGTGTCTAGTGAAAATTCCAATTTCTTTATGCATCCAGAAAATCTGTATTATGGAAAATTTTCCAACAATGTGTTGGCTCATTAGCTCAAAGAGACTTAAGCATCGTCAGGAATGGCTGAACTGAAGCATTTCATAAGTACCTCAGGTCTATCATGTTCAACATGTTCCAAAATAAAGCACTCACTGTCACCACTTCTGAAAGAACCTTCGTACTTTATAATGAAGTTCCTACCCCTGCATCATTAAATTCCAATAGCATTTAGTTCTCATGCTTCTTATAATGAATTTGTATTATCCAATCTGTGATCACCTTCTGAATACTTACCCAAAACGCTCAAGCATTTTCCGCTCATTATCTACATGTTGTTTATGAGCTTTAACATGGGGACCTGGAACAAAAGCAAAAGTCTAGCATCAATTATTGCAAATTTATTCTTATATACAGGTGAAGTTCACAAGCTTTCAAACTGTCGCTTAAGTTGATGGATTCTATTTCTAAGCTAGAATACTAATAAGACTTGATTCTTTTTTTTTTAATTGTGTTGCATCTTACAAGCTGCGACTTCTTATTAGTCAACACCATATAAAGCATCTGGTTTCAGAAACGGAAATGGTAAAAAATAACATAGAAATGTACATGAAAGATATATGCACTTACATTTTATAGCAAACCTTTTCCCGTCATTCTTCCTCTGAACTCTGTAAACAGTTCCATAACCACCTGGACGATTGAGTGATAAATGGCAGAACAATCAAAAAGTCTGAACATATGATTCATCAGTAAACAGGACAAAAGAACTAAAATCTGAATACCTGAACCTTCTTCTTCCTCTATGATAAAATCCTCAAAGTGAGGTAGTTTTATTCTCTCCAACTGATCACCAAAGCAACCAATACATATCATGTAGATTGTTCCAATATAACTATCAGATTCAAGAACAGCACAAGCAGCAGTTCATAAATATCAATTACCTTAGGAGATATAGAGGTAGCATCCACCATGTTATCTTTTGGATGCATGCTATTTGTATTGTTTTTCTTCAACTTATGTTCTACAGAGAGAGATCTCTGACCACTTTTACATTGATTCTGCTGTTTGGGAGTGTTAACAACTTCATTATTTTCTAATGACTCCACAAGAAGTCGCTCTTGTGAAGGCAAATTTGTGTATATGCTCTTAAATTTTCCTGTAGAGTTTGCAGGCTGCTTCTCAGTAGAAGAGCATTCAGCTGATAGGCAGTCAGGCTTAGTCTCTGCCTTTTTCATATTCTGGTCTTTGTCCAAGGCTATAACATGCACTGTACTTCCAGAGTCCAAGTAAGGGGTTGATGCTTCACCAAATGCATCAACCTTCTCTGACAGAACAAACTTTTCAGCATCTCCTTCTGCTCCAAACTCAACAAAACCTTCCTTCTCACTACCTTCAACTAGAGGTTGTGCATCTTCTTTTAATTGATCCATTGAAGGTTTGCAAGAATGAGTATCATGAATGCCAGCATCTATGTTGCTTTGTGCTTCTTCTAAGAAAAATGTGGCAGTATAATCTGTTTCATGTTTTAATCTCTCCTTACCAGCCAAGGCTTCCTGATTTGAACTTGGTGGAGGTAAATTCAAATCAAAGAAGCATGCCTCCCCTCTATCAACTTGAACTGGCTTCAGGGTGCATGAATCTGCTTCAGTTTTGAGCAGATTATTACGTAAATTGGATGTATCTACATATCCAGGGCTCTCCTCACGCATTAAAGCGCTCGGCCAGACATCAGCATCACCATCTTCCTCATGTTCAAAATGTGTCATTTGAAAACTTGATAGCTCAGCATTGGAGTCAACAAGTAAAGGGCCCAAAGCTCTCTCATTATTTAAATTTCCCTACTCAAATTAGTAGCAGGCAAAGTAACTAAAGTCAACAAATACAGTTATTCGGATCAACCCCAACATTTCCCACCTTCTAACAGTAATAAGCTAATAGAAAGTTAGAAACCATGATGAAGGCTTTAAAGAAAGTTAGATACTCAAATGATAGTGATCGTTTGGAATTAGGAGTGAATGATGAGACAATACCTCAAGCAAATTGTGGTTACAAGCATTTGCCAAAGGCACCAACCCTTCATCTGCTTCACCTGCTACAATTTTCAATTCCAAGAAAATAAGCTGCAATAAAGATCCACCATAATTCAAACTTTAAAGCACCAAAACAATTCTTACCATTCTCATTTCGAAAAAGCAATCTCCTTTTCGCCATCGGCACCACCGCATTGTCCAACTCCGCCACCTTCCTTTTCCGAAACTCGGTGTTCGCATAGTACCTCTGCAACATGTACAATTCCAGAACCATCATCGATTCCGGCGCGAACTCCCGTAAAGCCGAAATCGCCGCCGTGGACGCCGTGACAAGTCCTTCCTCCACCGAACAAATTGGAGAATTAGGGATCGAACACAGGCTCAGGACCAAGTCCGCCGTCGCATCAAATAATCGGCACCGCGACGCCAACTCTTCCGGAGTAGCCGGACGGCGAGTTTTCAATAGAATCGATAAGATGTGCCATGCTTTCTCCGATGTGCTTCTTGTACAGTGTGGGCGTTGCTCTACGACTGTGAGGTAGTGATTGGGCATGGTGTGATTTGAACGGAGCGATTTCTAGTCCGGATCGGAGGATTTGAGAGCTAGCATCTTGAGTTTGTGGACTCTAGGATTTGGAGATCAAGCAAAAGCTGGAGTTTCTCTGTGATTTTCTGGACAACCAAACAAGAGTTTATTTTTTTAATTTTTTTTTCATTTGTGAAAAAATACACCGTAGGAATTAGAATTAAGAAAGGCGGGAAAAATAATTATATATTGGAATTTTCAGGGTTTTCCCGCTCTTTTACATGGCCTTTGAAAACTTCGGAAAAGCGTCCCACAAATTGCAAGAAAATTACAATAAGGCCCCCCTCAAAGCAGCACATGCACCAACGTCATAACCTAACCACTTCACATATTTACCAATGTCAAAACGTGAATTGCTACCTGGCCAGACTAAAAAATATATCGACAGATATATCGTTATCAAAAAAATATCGGAGATGTTTTTCTTTAAAAACGATTTAAGAAAAATAATTATTAACAAATTCAATAATTGATTATAGGAGATATATAACAACTTTATCTACATCCAGCAAGACAACCGTATACATTTTTCTCTTTTTTTCATAATTGATGGAATCCAATGATGATAATTGGCCAATTGCCTTCATTAGTTATAAGTTTCTAATTTCTAATAGCCATATAAGAAATTTAAAATATGAATTAGGCTTTAAACCCAAACAACCGTGTACCTTCAAAATCATTCTAAATATGTAAATTGAAAATTTTTTTATTAATTTTTTTTCCTCTAATTACATCAATATATCGGGATATTGTGAAGATATATCAGGATATATTGACATATATCCACAATATCGGAGATATTCGGCGACGTATGAGAGATTTCGAAAATATTTATAGAGATGATAAATTATTATAGAATGATATATCGGTAGCTTGAAAAAAAAATATATTGACAGATATATCGGTATTTTGGCAGATATTTTAATCCTTGGGCCAGACTAAAGAAAAATCGTTACTGTAGATTAACCACACTTGTTCTTACAAAATACTGAACCAACCAAAAGTAGGAAAATGAGACTCTTAATAACTTACTTAGGTTATTTATGATGTGCAGCTAATCCGATAACTTACTTAGAAAAATCCGATAATCCAAGATATCATTTGCATCTAAATCGAACACATCGTCGACATTTGCTCCCAACCAGGTGCAAAACATGCCGGAAATTTTCTTCTTACAAACGGGTTATGATGATTTATCTGAAATATTCATAACGACACCGGTGGGCAGCATTATCATGAGTTCATGACCTCACTGAACTACCATTATATGATGTGCAAAGACGCAAGGAATTTTATTAAATAAATATACTGAAGATGCAGAACTACCGATATCCAAAAAATTCATATGAAATTTTTTGAATTTATATAGCAAAATATCAAAAACCTATTGCATCTAAAATTAACACTTGTTAAGAAGAGAAGTCTTTAAAATGGCGAAAATGTAATGGATAGTTAATAGTATTAGTCAACAACATGAATCACCTCAACCACAAACACTGAAAAACTGGAGCTTTTGTAACAGACTGTAGCATTCCGTTTTGCATACATTCCGAAATTCACCGAGCACTCCCACAATCATCCAAATCTAAATAGCGAAAATTGCAACTGTCGAATGATTTGGCCTACATAGAAAAAAGTCAACTCTACCTAAAAGCATACACAACGCTGGAATGCAACAACTTGTGTGGCAAACACAGTGGTCCGTCCATCTTATATAGGCTTGATCTTGAAGTGGAGCGAGATGAGAGAGAACACAAAGCACTTCAGATCCTGAAAATACATAGAAACATCATTAAGAAAGAGTCTTGGGTGAAAAAGTAATTTCACTGTGGAGACACGGACAGACGTGAACAATACAGATCCCCCCCACCCCACCCATAAAATATGGTGCAAGAAGCAACTGACCCTGTTACACTCCTGATTCTTCACAACTCTCGAGGTAAAAAGATGGCATGATTCTCTTACTCAGACATAAAGGGTAGAATGCATTGGATAATTAAAATGAATGTCTATAGAACAAGCTCAAATAATGCAGCAATTATACACATTGAATCTCACATTAATGCAAGATGTTATACAAAATTGACAAGTAATTAATAGCAAAAACCATAAACAGATCAAATTTACTGACCTGAACGAGATAATAAAAGATGCGAAGACCTTCAGGATCTTTACTGCCCTGGACATCAACGAGGGATCCAATCTTTGAAGTAGTGAAGGAGATATGCTCGTTCCCCATTACAATCTCAAGCTCCTGGCGCCCAATACGGTCAGGTTCCGGCCAGTTCTGATCATCCTCTTTCATGATCTAAACAGAGGCAAAGATGCACCCAAATTAGGAAACCCGGGAAACAATAAAATGTATGCCTAGAGACATAGCATAATGAAAAACCACTCAGTCGTGATTGTTGATTAGCACGAATAATCAACATAAAGAATAAGTGTTGACAACACTTCAGAAATGCTAATTCCATTAAATCAAATCAGCGTCAAACAACATGAAGAAACCGAAAAAAACAGTTATTAACTTAATGCACTTGAATATCATACAACCTAAACTAATCTTCCTCCATTTCTCAGCAACCTAGCGATTTGTAAATCAATTGGGAACTGAACCTTTTGAAACATAAAAATCCTGAACCCAAAATGAAAACAAAAATGACCCTAAAAAATACAGAGAAAATGTTCGGCTGAAAGGAAAAGTAGGGAAAAGTGAGCTTCCGTATGTTTTGGGGTTTTCAGCTAGAGAAAAATAGCTTCATTTTGAATGCGAGGAACATTTTCTATGCAGTTCAAGGGTAAAGCCCAATCACAGCATGCTTGATGGTTGAAACAGTAAGAGGAAGACTTTATATACTCCATGGTTTCTGTCGTAAAACTTGTGTATGCTTATTTTATACATGGTTTGCACCTTGTGTCACTTTTACTTTCTTATTGTAACCACAAAACTCTATCCACAAAAACAGAAAATAATGATGAGAGCAAATACACAAATCTCATCTCATCATAATACAGAAGTAGGCACATTCATAATCTCAAGATGAATGTCAAGGACAGTCACAAGTATTTAACCATAAGCATCTGCAAATGTTGTGGCTCTCATGTGCATAGCCCATCTGCAAGTGTCATTCACATGATTTAGGATTTAACAGTTGCAGACTTGCAGCAATTGTCCTTATCATTCCTAATCACAAACTGATCCCTCCACTTTTTCAGCATCCATATAGGAACCCCGAGAATCTCAAACAAATAAGCCTAGAAAACCAGGTAGAAACCCTTTATTCTCCCAAACTCCTTTGATTCCTCAACAACCGGATAGAAAACCCTTTATCAACTTAACAACTAAATACTCAATTGACTGAAGTGCATTCGTGTTCCTCAAACAAGGCAGCTTAAAAGATCTTTCCAAACTCAATCAGACCTTATCCCCTTCAATCGAACAGTAAAGTAAGAGAAATCCAAAGCCTAAAACGTAAACAATAACTTCATATAAACAGATAACTACACAATAGACATTAAAAAACTCCAAACCCTCCAACCCCTAAAGACCTCATTCAAACATACACTGAAGCTCCATCTCCTTTACCTCCTCGCAATCTCAGAAACCAAAAATAGGGAACTTGATAACACCAAATTCCTCTCCAACCTATCAAAATTTCCCAGCACAAATCCAAATTTCCCTAACCAGACACAAACCCCAAAAATCAAAAGTCCAATTCACAATCTTTCATGCTAGTTGTCCACTACACCAAGATTTCAACTTTATCAATGCTAGCCATTTACACAACCTAATTACCCCTATCACCAAATTAATTGACCTGAATCATAAACCCTAAAACCTAATAAAAATAGAGAGATTTCAAGCAATTACAACAAAGAGTATGGAGTTGAACCGACCTCGCTCTCAGTAATGATACGGCGACACTCTCTGACAACGGCAGGGGTGACGTAGACCTCCTTGCGAATGATGGTATCGTTCTTGTAGTTGGAGTTGTTGGCATATCGGAGCTTCCCATCAGGGCGAAACTCGAACTCCAAGAACTCGTGCCCGAACTTCCCCTTGTGGCCAACATAGTACCTCAGGTAGAACTCGCTGTTTTCTTCCTCTCCGGCCATGGCTCTGTTTCTCTTTTCAGATGGAGCGAAGGAAGAGAGGGATTTTAGATGTAGGATTTAGGTAATAGAAGGGGGATTCTGGATTTGGGTGGGAATGAATATTATGATGGGCTGGTTCTAACGGGCATGGACTGTTTGGGCCGGGTTAGGTTTCCAATAATTTGTCATTAATTTATCAAGATATTAGAAAATGCTCACACTTATTACTTATTAATTATTTATTTGTGTTTTGACTCTTTTATTTCTAACAATTAAATAATATATATATATAATTATTTAATCTTTGAGAGGTACAAAAGTGAAAAAATTTAATTATGTTTGACAACATGTGTTAATTTTGATCATTAAGTGCTGATATGACACAAATAAATAGGACCCACATTTTGATAATACCAGATGATATGAAAATTTCAACCGTTAGCTAATCCATTAATTTTGACCATTAAGAGCTGATTGGGCATTCCATGTCGCTACTAAATCATCAAAGAGTGAGTCTCATTTGTGTCATGTAAGCACTTAACGGTCAAAATTAACGGATTAGCTAATGGTTGGACTAGACTGATTAAATTGGTAAGTACATGAGTGTTGCTGATGAAATTGAAAGAGCAGGGACTGACAAGATTTTCAGTCATAAGTTTAGGGTGGTAAACTGAATTTAATCCTAATAAGATTATAGACTCATTCACTAATAAATAGGCACAGAAATATAAGCGAGAAAGAGAGCTTATCTCTTTACCTCAACCCTAGCCGCAGCCGTCATGGTTGGGGATCCCAACAACGTTGGAAGACGTTGCTCAATATAGGTTTTGTGGATTCCCTTGCTGATCAGCGTCGAGTTCTCTTGACACATTTCATTCCAGTGTGCGCGATGTGTACTGATGTTAGGGGCGGCCATGACAGCTATTGTGCTTGTTTTTCACCGTTCTGGGGTCGCTGTTTTTTGGTGATTAGAGGAGCTTAAGAAAACAACGAAGAGGAGGGGCGACATCGGAAGAAGGTTCAAGGTCGACTCGCGCTCTGCTTTGTACCTTTCCTCTTGGTTGACCTACTCTTTTGTATGGATGCACTGTTGTTAGTGCTTAAGGGTGGCTGGCGTCGGCGGCCTCCGAAGGAGTGAGTTCTTCATCCGGTCTTGATTGGGCTGGGTGTCCCTGCATCATGCGTTAGAGTTTTGGCCTTACTTCCACTTGGGGATGGTCTATTGCCTGGGCTCTTTCAGATTGTTGAGGAGGATTTCTTGTCACCCTCACCTATGACTTAGCTTTTATGCATTGGGACGCGCCTACAATGGTTGATGCTTTAAATCAGTTAGAAGATGACTACGGAGTTGTACCACAATTGAGTGCTTAGACAATTTTTGTAGTTGTGTTTCTCTTCTATCTGTGTTTGGAGTTTTAATTTTGTAGGCTCGATTTTAATCGGGCATTATAGACTTAATGAGTGTTTAGCTTATCTTTTTTATAGTTCCAGACATGGTTCTAGTTTGATTCTAGGAATTGATGTATGCTGCATTTTGGCTTCAATGAATTGATTCTATCTTTCTTAATAATAATAAAAAAAGGCCACATAGTAATAAAAACATTAATTAATTTGTCTGATTGAGTTTACTGGTATTTGAGAATTGCGAACCAAGGACCAAACCGGCAAACCAAATCGGACCGGTAAGTAAGATTATTAAAGAAAACCCGCACAGAACCGGCCAGTTCGGGTCGGTTTTTCAGGTTTTCAGTCTTTTCTGCCCACCTAAGGGTAGTTTAGACTTTAATTGTCCAAACATGTCTAATTCTACAAAGACTCGAAAAATCGTCAATTGATCAAACAAACAGAACTGTGTCCATGAATAAGTTTTTTTTTATTATAAAATAATTGGTCATCAATGCTTAGTCTAATGGATAAGATATTTCTTTCCAACAAAATGTTAAAATCTTAGTAAATGTCTCAAGTTTGAATTCTCTATCCCGCTTGATTAAAAAAAAATAGTTCTTGAGTTGAACACAAAATCTCTCACTCACAAATGAGAAACTTAATCCACTAGACCAAATCATCATGGGCTATTCCAATTTTACCAGAATTGATACACAACAAGTACATTTTGCTAATCAATTCTTTTGCTCCCCCACCCTAACCTGGAGTGGGCATTGCCCACTTTCTAAAAATTTGACACGTACCCATATCCTAATTATAAATAATAAAAATAATTTTTTAGTCTCTCTCTCCTCTCTCCGACTCTTCTCTGCCCAGTCCCTCTTTCTCTCTCTCTCTTTTCTTCTCTGCCCAGTCTCTCTCTCCTCTCTCCCCACTCTCTCTCTCTTCCCCCAAACCACAGCTAACGGCGGCGAACAATGGGACGACCAGTCAACCACCCCATTCGGTCGAACCCGAGACCGGAAACGCATCTCCCACAACCACCATCAACAACTCCCGAATCAACCCACCGTCGCCGCCACCCATCCGAAGCATAATTGTTCCCAATCCTCTGGGATCTCCACTCCCCGAACAAAGGCAAGGCCTTTTGGTTTCTGCCTCTTCCTAAATTTGGAACCCAGATTTTGGATTCGGGAAGAACGAGAGAGAGAGAGAGCTGCAGGCGGAAGAAGAAAGAAAGAAAAAAAAAAGGGTTTTTTTCAGCAACAGTGTCTGAACTCTTGTGCCCCGGCCAAAATGATACCCAACTTTTAAAAAGAGTCAATGTGGTACTTGGACTCTAAATTTCTTATCAATATCATACTTCCGTCAAATTTTTGTTAACTCTCAGTTAAAAACCCACGTGTCGGTCACGTGGGAGTATTAAATATTTTTTTTTTTTTGTGTTCCATTCCTCCTTTTTTTTTTCTTTTCTTTCTTTCTCCTTCCCCGCACAAACTCTCTGTCTCTCCCTTGCCTCCCTGTTGCCGTCGAGGCTCCGAGCTCCGGCCACCATCACACAACACCGCCCCTAGTAAACGGAGCAGACGGTGCCCCGAATACTATTCACCTCCACCACTCTTTCTTTCTTTCTCCTCCTCCTCCACCTCCACCACTCTTTCTTTCTTTCTCCTCCTCCTCCACCTCCACCACTCTTTATCAACACCCCACCGATTACTATCCACACCCCCACACCCAATGTCCGCCTACCGCGCCCTCCTCTCTCTCAAGGCCTCCATCACCGCCGACCCGGACTCACCCTCGCGGACAACCAGTTGTCGGGTCCCATCCCGCCCGAGATCTCGACGCTCTTGGGGCTCCGACTCCTCAATCTCTCCAACAACATTTTTTACCGCACGTTCCCTTAATCCCGCCTGAACTCTCCAAGCTCACTAGCCTCCATGTTCTGGACCTCTACAACAACAACTTGACCGGAGACTTGCCGGTCTCAGTGACCCAGATGACAACCTCCGTCACTTGCATTTGGGCGGCACCTTTTTCTCGGGTCGGATCCCGCCCGAGTACGAAGGCGACGCAGTGGTCTGGACTTGGCTCGCCGGAGTCGGGGCACCGTCTGCTCCGTAAGGGCGGTGTTGTGTGATGGTGGCCGGAGGTTGGAGCCTCGACGGCAACAGTGAGGCAAGGGAGAGACAGAGAGTTTGTGCGGGGAAGGAGAAAGAAAGAAAAGAAAAAAAAAAGAAAAAAGAAAAAAAAAAGAAGGAGGAATTGAACAAAAAAAAAAATTAATACCCCACGTGACCGACACGTGGGTTTTTAACTGAGAGTTAACAAAAATTTGACGGAAGTATAATATTGATAAGAAATTTAGAGTCCAGGTATCCCATTGACTCTTTTTAAAAGTTGGTATCATTTTGGCCGGGGCACAAGAGTTCAGACACTGTTGCTGAAAAAAACCCAAAAAAAAACTAACTAAGGTTTAGAAAAGAACACGTGACATTTTTATAAATACTCATCCAAACAGTGGGTGGACAGCAAATTTGTTCCCCAATTCTTCTTCTTCTTTTTTGGCTAATTGCTAATCAATTCTCTAAACAAGGGGCTTCTAGCTTCAGTGATAAAGCATTTTTGGCCGTCCTGATTACAGTTGACCGAAATCTCTCCTCTCTCTACAAAAAGGAATATATTATCCTATCTCTAAAAATTTAAAAAGCTAGGAAAATGATAAAACAGAAGTCATCGTGACTCATGAAATAATGAGGTTCATTGAATTTATCTAGCTAAAAGCCTCACAGGTGGTGATGATGAAAGCCTATAATAATAGAAATAAAATACCAATTCCTCGTTAACAAGAACGATCATATAAGCATAAACTCTACCTCTTTCATCTATAATAATCACACCAAGTCAACAAAATACAACAAAGGAAATGGTCAAATTATTAAGAATTAAACAGAAAAAACATCATGAATATTTAGCACTGCCTCCTCCCTAGCCCATCACTGCAATCAAGGTTGCCAACACTAGTGGAACCCCAACCAAATTCATGTTAAGACTACTCGCTGCTGACTTAGGCGGCGGCGGTGGTGGAGGTGGCGAGTCGTTGTTGGCAGGAGTTGTGGTGGTGGGTGGAGGCGGCGAGGCGGGGGTAGTTGTTGGTGGAGTGGTCGGCGTGGTAGGGCTAGTGGTGGGCGGTGTGCCACTGGGGGTTCCTGCTGCCACAACAGTGACCAAAAGCTTCTGGCCACCACTACAGTGACCTGGGGTAGGGCATATGTAGTAGTTTGGACCAGCTGTGTCGAGGGTGATCGTTGTGGGCCCGGTGGTGTAGGATTTGATGGCATTACTTGAACTGCAACTGGTGTAGTCTGCTTGGCTTACCACATCCACTTTGTGGCTACTGTCATAGTTGAACACTGATCGACAAATACAAAAGCAAATATGTCAGAGTGATCATACTATATAAGATCAGTTAAAGAGATCCATAGCTAGGTAAATATATCAGAGTGATCATAATATATAAGATCAGTTAAAGAGGTTACCAAGAGTGTCGCCGACGGTGAAGGTTTTACCGGAAGTCCAAGCGGAATAATCTACAACTGAGTTCCAGCCATTGGTGTCACCAACAGTGTGCGAAGCTCCATAAACGGCAGCTGGAGCTGCCACCAGGAGTATAAGGAAAGCTGTTGCCAGGGCCATTTCTCTGAGAATGTTTCAGAGATCAGAGAAAGAGAGGGAGAGAGTGGGATAAGTGTGTTTATTGTTTAAGCAGGAAGGTATAATATATAGGCTAAGCAGGAACACGTATATAATATGGAGTGGAAAAGTCATTCACCTACCAAAACACCTTTATTTGGTTAAGGTGCATAGTATATAATTTTTCTGAAACTAAAAGGATTTATATATAGAGAGGCGACTATAAGTTGGTGTGGACTTGGTACGTGGTTCTGCTTCTATAATTGTCTGGCCAGATAGGACTAACCCAACCCCATTTTTTTTGTATTTTGGCCAGCTCTAGCTTTTCTACCTAATGCATAAAGCATATTGAGACTTGGAACAGAATAGGAGGCAGTACTCTGACTTTTCTTTCTGTCTCTTTCTCTCTGGCTCGAAGCTAACTTCAGAATGCCATATTTGATATTTCATTATGCGTCTGGCTTCAGCTTAAAATGAGGTCAGTGTATCCAACCAGAAATTGGTCTTATAATTGGGGCCTAATTGATCTAGAAGCTCTTAAGAGACCGAGTTTTTTTTTTGGCTAATTAAGATAAGAGAGTTAATTTATTGAACATTTCTTTAATTGCATGGCTTTGGGGAATCATTTGACCCTTAGCCTTAGGCACTATGTGGATCCGCCCTGCCCAAACGTGATGGACAATACCAATTTTTGATCTCTCTCTTTCTGCATATTCCAATCTTATTTTAACACCATTTCATGCTGAAAGTGTTTATAATTAGCAACTAAACCAGCACTACTAACTTTATGATTGAAAAGTTTTCATAATTAAATACAGCTAATAAGCTGGCCTAGTCCCAAGCCAACCCAATGGAACACATAGAAGCTAAAGGGAACTCATAAACTTCAATATATCATTAGATGATTTCAACATATCTGTACCTTCTATCATTTCTTTATGAAACACCTACCACAAGATAAGGAACATCATTAATTTCCTCATTTCATTATGCAGAGATTAGGTATTCATATCCCCTACGTTAGTATCATTTTCTCATTTCAAATATTGAAAGGAAATGTGTTAGTTATATTAGGAAAATGATTGTTGACTATGTAACTAGCTATAAGAAACCGGTGGAGTTGTTAAGGCGTGCATTAGTTTATTCACTACAATGTTTCCTCTTTCCAAATGACACTATTTTGGAACAAAAATCAATGGAATTTGCCAATTTCTTGATCGGCCCACATCGGTGGATATATATATATATAGTAGGATATGAATACCTAGTTGCATGGTCAATGCTTATTCGATCTTTGTGAATACTGTTGTGATTTAGTTTGAACTGTTCTATCTTTCATTCTTTCTTCTCGATCCAAATTCCAAATGGTTGGACAAATCCTTGCACCACTAAATTTAAACTAATTTTAAGTTTTTAACAAGTCTACGAGCAAGAACGTTTAATGAGTTTATACAGAAAGGAAGATATTAGCTCCTGACATCTTTACATCCATAAGTTTTTTGGGCCCTTAATAGCTTAATTTAGCCTCACACCATTTGCTCAGAAAAAAAATGCCTCTCACTGTTTATAAATAAAAAAATAAATTACCGTTCATGTCATTGATCTAATTCAATAGTCAAGGTAGGTTTGGACTTTGGATCAGTTCTGAATTCGGATCTAGGATCCGAGTTTGGTTCGGGTCTTGAACCCGGGTCAGATTTGGGTTTGGATGCCATATTTGCAAGCAAACTTGAACACATAATTCGAGTTTTCTATCTAGCGGTTTAGGGTTAATTCAAGTTTGCTTGCAAATTTTTTTTATTAATTCATGGTTTACTTTTGTTTTTGTATGTATGTATGTGAGTATTAATGGCCAGAAATTAAAAATGGTTTTGTCCAATTTATTCTGGTATACCTAGTTCTTGGCTTACATACGTTAGTCTATCCAACATTAGTACGTAGTTCTGAACTTCTGATCCAAAGGAAAGCTGATTGCTGATAAATACACAAACTTCCATATATCATGTGCTTTCCATCAACATCTCCGATAATGTTATAGTACTAACTTAATTTCAATCTCCTACAATGTTATCTCCCAACATGTTATCGATTTCTTTGTTGTTGAGGCTCTCTCACTTGCTAGTCCTTAAATCCTAAAGGTCGAGGATGAAGGAGAAAGTTGCCCTCTCTCTCTCTCTCTCTCTCTCTCTCTCTCTCTCTCTCTCTCGCTCTCTCTCCCTCTCTCTCTCTCTCTCTCTCTCTCGCCAAGAACTCTCTAGCCAAGAAGATTTCTTAAAGGATAAGAAATTTTTTGTTTGCCGTCTTACTTTAGCTGCACAAACCTTGGGCACGCAAGATTTGTTGCATGAGCATCTATGAATGCTCATGTACATCCTTTTATGAACATACTCATTTCATTTGGTTCCTTAATTCATCATACAACATTCTAATCATAAGTCATTTTCTCAAACCTTAAACGCTTAAATGATTGCTCTCTCACAAGGACTGGACGTTCTCAGAGTTGAGTTCATCTTTTTGCTCCGGCCTAAGCCTTATAGAGATGGACTCCCAAGTGGCTTATAGGATGTCTCATTCTTTATTACCTAAAAGGTGACTGATGTCTTATTGTGCATTCACACGTCTCCAAATAAACTCATCGAGTCTTGAGCTAGCAACACCCTTTGAGGAGGAATTTTTCCATAGTACCGTCACTCAACGTGATATTTGTGACAGTGTCATGTGATTGGTTCATTGAATATTTTATATTTTATATATTGAATATTTTATTCCTCCACTAACTGTTTAATTAATATTTTATATACACTAACAAATCAAGTAGCCCGTCACATATGCCACGTGAAGTGACGGGCTCACTTAAAAAATTTTTCCCTCTGAGAATTAGAGAATAATATGGATTCATATATAAGTGAAGTTAAAGGACTCTTTGCACTCAAGCAAGTCAACTTGTGATGCCTCGATCAGGGAAAAAAATTTCTTTGGTCCCGTCACGCCACGTGACATATGTGACGGGCCACTATGATTGGTGACTGTGTAATAAAATAATTAGTGAGTAATAAAATATTGAGTGGAGAAATCATAAATTATTGAGGCCACTAATCATAGTGGCCCGTCACATTTGCCACGTGGCGTGACAGGACCATGGAAAAATTCCTCCTTGATCAGGTAAGAGAACTAATTGAACCGGTAATTTATGAATGTATACGATTGACAAGCATGTAATGATTCCATTCGCTCATTCCCAAGGTTGGTTAATCTTCAATTAATGAAGTTATGCGTCCATCTTATTTCTCCAATATATTTAGTTTGAAACTAACTACTAAATGTAACGGGCACCGGACTTTCCAGAATATTGTTTGTCCAGTCGATAATCTATGATTGTTTTTTTTATCAAAATCCTATGATTTTTCAAAGGTTTCTTAGGCCCAAGGACTAATCCGCAGTCAGAGATTCTATGATTTTTTTTTATCGAAATCCTACGGTTTTCAAAAGGCTTACTAGGCTCAAGGACTGATCTACAGTCTGGGATCTTGTCAGAACGTTTCCTCCTCCTGGTCAGCCACAGAATGGATTGAGATTTAACTTCAATCCGCAGTTAGCAAGATTTGAACCCGGGTGGGGAGGTACCACACCTGGAGGCTCAACCAACTCGACCACCAGTGGTGATTTCGATAATCTATGATTTAGAAATGGGTTTAGGAATTTAAGCCTCTATATATAAGATGCATGTTTTGGAATCTTCACATCATTAGAATCGTGTGCTCACAATGTAAGATGTCCCATGGACTCAGATATCTTTTTTTAATCTCCTTAAGGATATCCTTAAGTCTGTCGTTCAATAACAAACACTATCTTTTATAATCTATGTAGCACGGAAACGTCCAAATTCAGCGATTTCCCGTTTTCAAATGTTTCGGAAACGAAAACGCGACGGAAACGCGATGGAAACACGTTTTCAGTTGATGACTGATGGAAACGCGAGTTTCTAAGATTAGAAACGCGGGTTTCCAATATTGGAAATATTTTGCGCAAAAACTAGACCTGCATATCTAGATATGGAGGAAGAAGAGGACGAAAAAAAAGGGAAGGGAAGAAGAGAAAGGAAGGAGAAGAAGAAAAGAAGAGAGAAATCAGAAGAAAAGAAGACGAAGAGGAAGAGGAAAGGAGAAGAAAAAAAGGGCATGGCTGATGAAGAGGAGGAAGAAGGGGAACACGATAATCTTAGGAAGAAGAAAAGAGAAAATGGGCGGGCTTTTGCCATTTTTTTTTAACAAAAACAAAACTTGGGTTGATAAATAAATACAAACTCTGTACAATATGTCAACAAATAAGAGGGATGGTCCGACATTAAATTGCAATTTATAACCCTCTCTGATAATAAAAAAACCTGAACGGGCAAAAAAAAAAGACATGATCGGCAATTTTGCTTAATAATTATGATGTTGGTATCGTGAACTTTCATTATTTTATTTTATTTTAATTTTTGTTTGAGAGAACCTGAAGGAATAGACCCCTCACCCCAAGTTTATTGAGGAAGAAACCTCATAATTTTTTACCCTGGCGCACATTGTACAAAGGAATATGCGCAACGGTAATCCCAAAACAAGACACGAGGGTACCTTCAGAATAGCAGAGAGGGAGGAACGTACACAACCACATGCAAACGTCATGCCGCATAAAACTTCTTCAAGAGACGACACCTTGCATGCTTGCTACGTATGTACCTCGATCGTCCACGCACACAATCGAGGACTAGGTTTCTTGGCCGAGGAGAACCAAAAGACTAGCTACTAGGCTGGCTAGGGTATCCTAAAGTTTTTTCTCACAACATGATCGAGAAAACTGATCCTCATCAACAAGCTTCGCACCGGCCAAGTTCACCGGCCTGAAAATAAATTAAATAACATAGCCCTACTTTTTTACAGAGCCTCCTAAGGGCATCTCCAATGGTTTGGTTCTCAGAGTATTTTGAGTCCAAAAACTCATTTCCTATCTCCAATGGTTGGTTCTCAGCTCTC
Organism: Rubus parviflorus; assembly: GCA_029955375.1. NCBI lineage: Eukaryota > Viridiplantae > Streptophyta > Magnoliopsida > Rosales > Rosaceae > Rubus > Rubus parviflorus. Next base: position 9,950,679 of record JARGGL010000005.1, on the reverse strand, counting down.
TAGTCTCAGATTGGTTCTGGTCTGAGTGCCAAACCCAGACCTATTCCAAGACTATTGTTATAATATTTGGTTGGGCCCCATAACTCACATGGTATGCTGATCCCAGGAAAAGGAGAAGACCAACGGTGGAGATTGTTTTATTTAATAACCAACGGCCCTTGTTTAATTACATTTTATAATGTAAAACACATTATTATTATATAACAATTAATATTATACTAATATAATATGACCAAACAAAAAAATTTATTATAGCACTTGAGTTTAACACCTAACCATTGAAGATGATAGTTTTCCTATATGAATAGTACTTATTTGGGGGTGCTATAATAGGTTTGGTACTTTGACACTCACCATTGGAAATGTCCTAAATGCTTTAGTCCTAAATCACAATTCACAACACAGTATATAATTATATATAGTCCAGTCATTTGGTCAAAGAGTCAAACCAGCACTTCCAATCCCATGTTAACCGCATTGTAGTATATATAAAATGGGGTAAAACCCTCAAATGATACCTGAACTATCGCGTAAGGTATTTTTTAGTACCTATGAATTTTTGTTACCAAATATAGTACATGAACTATTGCGCCGTTACCTAATATGGTACCTCCGTTACTTTTCTCGTTAAATTTGCCTACGTGGCATGTATTTGAATAGTTGTTGCTAAATAAGCTATAACAATTACTTTGGAAAATGATGTGTTGTGTTGCCCATAGCTTATTTAACAACAACTATTCAAATACTTGTCACGTAGGCCAATTTAACGAGAAAACTAATTGATGTACCATATTAGGTAACGGCGTAATAGTTCAGGTATCATATTTGGTAAAAAAAAATCGTAGGTACTAAAAAATACCTTATGCGATAGTTCAGGTACCATTTGAGATTTTTACCCTTATTATTAATGAATGTGCGGACCGTTTTGCCCCCTAAAACTAACGGAAAAAGTAACAGAGATACTATATTAGGTAACGGCGCAATAGTTTAAGTACCATATTTGGTAACAAAAATTCGTAGGTACTAAACAAAACTTTACGCGATAGTTCAAGTATCATTGAGGGTTTTACCCTATAAAATGCCATAAACATGCAAACATATATTTTTAGGTCAAGAAAACTCAATAACAGAATTTTCCTCAAAAAAAAAATACCAGAAACAAACAATTGGTTTTGGCCAATACCAGAAACAACATTAATTTCAGTTCTCTCTATGCATGCGCACATCTACACTCTCTTCCGGCGCGTGAATTATACACTCCTAGCCTAACTGCAACATACAGATCAAAGCTCACCTTTTTCATTTCGATCAGTATATTTCTGACAAAAAAATATTTTCAGTATCATGCAGATTAAAGAATGAAGAGGTGTGGGTCGCGTTCTACCTGGAATTTGGGACCGTTGGATGGATTTTGTACAACTTTATAGATAAATAGGACTAGAGACTACTACTTGCTTCTTCTTTTTTCTTTAATTTATCAAATATAGGAGTACTGCTTCCCTCACTTGGCTAAAATGTCAATGACTCCTCCCACTCTGCCTCTCTCGTACAAAAAGCTATTTGGTATTACTCTATTTATATATATATATATATATATATATATAGGGGTTGTTATTAACACACCCAAATATGTTATTAACACATACCCAAGAAAGAGAGAGAGATAAAGAGAATGAGGAGAGAGATAGAGAGAATGAGGATAGAGATAGAGAGAAGGGGTGTGTTAATAACACATTTGGGTGTGTTAATAACAACACCCTATAGGAATAAAGTTGACGATATGGAATACAAAAATATTTTCTTCAATTTTGATACCCTTATAAATAGCATCCACTCTCCCCATCCCAACAGTACGTACTTTGTAGCTCATTCACTATCAGAAAGCAAAGGCTTACCTAGCTGCAGGGTTTTCCATCAATTCTAAGCAAAAATAGTAATGGAAGCTGGTGATCATCAAGAGAGCTCCTCATCCTCATCATCAAAGACTAGTAGTAGTTCTAGTACTACAGCATCATCATCATTTACTAGTGCACTGACTCTAACCCAATTGGGGGTTGCTCATGTGCCTCAACGCTATGTCCTCCCTCCTTCCCAACGCCCAAGTCCTTCTTATCCAAACCTCTCTACTACTACTCCTCTTCCCATTCTTGACCTTTCCTCTTTGCAAAGTCCTTCTCTTAGGCCTCATGTCATCAACGATATTCAGACTGCTTGTACGGAAATAGGGTTCTTTCAGGTATGCTAGCTCTCTCATCTGTCGGCAGCTATACTATACATATATTACTTAATTAGATTAGAATGCTATTTTTTCATAAAATAACGATTGCTAGCTACTATAGGTACATTAATGTAAACATATATAGTAAATTTTATTTTTTTCAAAATAACGTTTCTTAAAATTAACCTTTATTTTTTCATTCTTAAAAAAAAAAATTGTTTCTTTACGTACGCTGTTTGTTTCTTTACGTACGATTTTGTTGCATGCATACGCCATACTCGTGCATTGGAGTGCAAAAGTTCGAATTAAGGAAGAGCGCAAATAGCATCTACCTTGGAATAACTACGTACACTTTGGTTAATTTTAACCTAATTTGTGTACCTCTCCATATGCTAACCATTATCGTTTTAATTTTCAGGTGATCAACCATGGAATTCCTCTTTCGATACTGAAAGATGCCCTAAGTGCTGCGAATGAGTTCTTCAACCTGTCTATTGAGGAAAAGATGCTTCTAGGTTCTGATAATGTTCATGCACCTGTAAGATATGGGACAAGCATAAATCAAGCTGTTGATAGGGTTCATTTTTGGAGAGACTTCATCAAGCACTACTCCCATCCTATCTCAAAATGGATCCATCTTTGGCCATCAAACCCTTCTTCTTACAAGTAAATAACAAAGCCTATTCATTCTTTTTCAGCTATATATTGAATAGTTTTCTATAACTTGCATGCTTACAATACATGCATGTTGGCACATTTGGAAGCTAGCATGAATCAGTTAGGTTCATCTAACCTAACATGTATTTCTATATGATAGGGAGAAGATGGGAAACTATGCCAAAGCTGTGCAAACGTTACAACAGCAAATAATGGAGCTTGTTATAGAAAGCCTAGGGTTAAACCCTAATTACTTAGATGAAGAAGTTGAAAATGGCTCCCAAGTGATGGCAGTGAATTGCTACCCCAAATGTCCAGAACCAGAGCTTGCACTAGGCATGCCTCCACATTCAGATTATGGCTTCATAACAATTCTACTCCAAAGTTGTCCAGGGCTACAAATCATGGACCAAAACAAGAACTGGGTTTCGGTCCCAGACACTGAAGGAGCTCTTCTAGTTCAGATGGGAGACCAAATGGAGGTTCTGAGTAATGGCCAATACAAAAGTGTGGTTCACAGGGTGACTGTTAGTGATGATAAGAATAGACTTTCCATTGCAAGTCTCCATAGCCTTGGTTTGGACAAGAAGATAGAGCCTGCACCTCTACTTGTGGACAATGAACATCCAAAGTCCTACAAAGAGTTCAGCTTCACGGACTTTCTTGATTACATCACCAGCAATGACATTATTAAGGGAAGGTTTATTGATACTCTGAAAGAGAATCCATGAATACATAACATATATGTCTGAACCAGCCTAAGCTAAGTTTTTTTATTAATTTTTATTATTTGAGAGTGTAGCTAAGTTTATTAATATCAATAATATGTTTGTCCAAAATTAATACCAATTATATTTTTTTCTCTTCTTGGAGTAACCGAAATTAATTACTTTAAACCTTAAAAAACAAATTGCATAGCCAAAAAAAGTCAAAAATAAAAATTACTTCCATACCATAAGCTCCAAAAGGCCTGTTTAACCTAGATTATATCGACCGATTTTCAATCAAGCTAGTTCACTGTAGGATTCATTGATTTTGGATTTTTTTTTAATGCGAGTTTCCTTTTCAGTTGTTATACGCAATCTTTTACTCGTATTCATATATGCAAATAAATAACATATTTATGAGAATTTCACAATTATATAACTAATTTTCAGATCCAATAATTGTTAAATTTGCCAAAAGAGTTCATGATCATCATCATTACATGACTGGGCATACTAATTTCTGCATAATATTGTGCGTGATTTATAATAGAACATAAATACACAACAATGATCGACAATTAAGATCACAAATTAAGTAGTTCATTGATTTTGGATTACTTCAACAATCGAAAAAAAAAACAAAAAAAAAAGTAAAAGTAATTTCTTCTGTAGATTTGCTTAATTAAGAGTAAGGCTACTTACAGATTGCTCAAACTATCTAAAACATGCCCACTAATCCTTAAGTCTCTGCACCTCAGTACCTCACGTGCGGCGCGCCCTTGTTCCTCCTTATTCTTCCTTAATTTTCATTGGAGATCAACCCTTTGCTTTCTCAGTTTACAGAGAGAAGAAGAACTTTGCAAAGAGAGCAGTAATGGGATGTGTTGCTGAGCATCACACTCCATCTATGGGCTATCTCAGTCTAACGGTTGGAATTCACTATGGCCCCGAAAAGATGTGCAGTAGATATTTTGAGTGGGATGGAATAGGATGTGAGTGCAGATACAATAATTTTGGTGTATTGTTTTTGGTTTTTTTTTTTAAAGAGAAATTACCAAATGACTCTCGGCTACAAACCTACCTTAATTTTTTTTATCAAAGTCAAAAGTCGAAAGTTGAAAGAGCGTCTTAGATTCAAATATTTTCATCATTCTACTAATGACCCATATACTCATATAGTTCTTTTAAGTTGATCTCCATACATGGACAAAACACAAAATATTTGAACGAGGACCAAATAGATTATAGTTGAAGGCTTGTTAATAGAAGAAGTGAAGACATTTTTCCACTTTTTCCCTAAGGTTATTTGTACATATGCTCTTAGGAAATGTAATCAGGCAGCGCATGTTTTAGCTAGGAACGCGCTTTTGTTTCCTGCATTTTATATTTGGATCTCTGGACTACAATGGTTATCCGATGTACTAATAGCCGATGCAAACATCTAAGTTGCTTTTTAATGCAATTCTTCTTTCTCACAAAAAAAAAGATAAGATACCCACGATCCCATTGAAAGGATAAAAGTATATATAAACAAGATGTGTACGTTGTCTGATAATTCTTAAGGTTACACAAATGAAAATAATACGTACGTACGTACATATCTAAGTAACTTTTTTTAGCACAAGATCAACTTATATGATTAACATGTGATTTTGTTGCATCCTGTTTTAGACATAAGCTAGAAATGAGCATTTGTGTATCCATTGAGGAAATACATATTCCGTTACTCAACAGTAATCTACATCGTAAATAAATACAAGTGTAAAGATAATGGTAATCAAACAAACAAGTTAACAAGTACAATAAATTATATATGTTTTGACCTTAAAGATGGTTAATGATTGATTTTAGGCGATCCCATGCATCTAAATGCTAAAGTGATCCCATGATCAATGGTGATTAGCAAGTCAAATCATCGATCTATCAAAATGAATATTCAACGTCCATCTTTGAGTGAGGACACTTCATTCTGGTGTAAGTAATATTGCCAAGACTAGCCCTTCTGATTATTTGGCAGTCAGTGCAAACAGATCTAGGAGCAACGTGTCAATCCAACAAGCATTTTGGGGCCACGTTTCAGGATTGGAGGATAGGAAGTAAATGTACCTTGTTATGCTTAGCTGGTCACAACTATCACAAAATAGAAAAAAGACAAAGAACAAAGTCGGTTTGATAAAAAAAAAATTCGGTCTGATCGAGGAGTCTCACCTCCATAATCAAAAATTTTTATATTCACCGTAGTTGAAATCCATCTCGATTGAAAATTCGTGACATTTCGTGGCATTTCGTGCTGGTCACGACTATCACAAAATAGAAAAAAAACAAATAACAAAGTCGATCTGATTTAGGAGTCTCACCTCCATAATCGAAAATTCTTATAGTCACTTTGGTTGAAGTCCAATTTGGTTGGTAATTCGTAGCATTTCGTGGCAATTGATGCTATTTCGTGGTAATTCGTGGCATTTCGTGGTATTTCGTAATTTGTGGTAATTCGTGACATTTTGTGGTATTTCGTGACATTTTGTGGCAAAATTGAAGTCAACCTAGGTGAATGGAAAATGTTCCGCTCCATAATACGAGTCTTACTTCTAAAGAAAAAAAAAATCATTATATCCAAATTAAGGTACGTAACACACATATATTTTTGTGAATATGAAGCCAGAAAGTTTAAAAGTGAAAAAACATCGAGATTGAAGGTAGGCGTTGCGCTAATTGATAATGCATGTGTCATTTTGTATCCCCCTAGCTCGGTCTTCTTTTTATCTAAAGTAGTGAAATGTTTTTTTTTTTCAAAGGTTTAAATTCTGTTTTAAGATTTGTTTGAGCTTTTTTCGTCAAAGATTTGTTAGAGCTTGAACACTAATATATATATATATATATATATATATATATATATATATATATACTAAAGATGGAGGAAAATAAATAAACTCAAACTTTTAAATTTTACTTCTATCCTAACTTTGATTAAAACCAACTGTAACTGACCAAGATTTCCCCGGCCAATTACTAATCACTAATTCTTACTCTCCTATAACAATTACCTCAATGTATGTTAATTCTTACTCTAATAATGCGTGACAAACCTTAATTACTAAAGTATACTTTAAAATGAGTTTTTTTTTTGCCACTTATGATTTTAGGGTTTGGGTTATATGACTAATTAAGGAAGCAAAAAATATATGACATGCAATAATTCATACAACAAATTAACAATCAAAACTAAGATTAAATAATGCACGTACCTTAAGTACGTTATCCTTAATCTCAAACCCATAAATCTAAGACCTACGTACTTTAATTGGGAACTCGCACTTCTTAAAAATCAAAACTAACATGCAATAATTCATACAACAAATTAACAAGACCTACCTTGAGCACTACTCGATCCTTGCAATTTTCATGCAATTTACTTCCTTTCTTTTCACGCTCTCGATTATCAAGTTAATAACTAACTTATAATACTTAATTTGTTCTTGTTTTAGTACGTAGGGAGACTATTGTCAATTTTTTCCCACATGAATTTCAAACATATACCATATTTAAGTACATTGATATTAGAAAATCATATTTTCAACCACAGATGAATTAATTCTAGACCTTATATATGTTTGTATATATATACATGTGCACGTGCCTACATGCGTGTGAGCGAGTACATGTTGGGGTATGCACACGTGCCGTGTGCCCTTTTTTGTTTGAATTACGGTCAATTACCTATGTATAGGTAATAAAAATTGTCTTTGGACAAAAAAATGGTGAAAAAAAATTCAAAGGGAAGAATATATTTTATTTAGATTAAAATAAAAGGAATAAAAATCTTTAATTTGTAGTATCTACAACTATACGACCAAATAATTGTCCACAAAAAAAAAACTATATGACCAAATAAACTTGTTTTTGCAACCATAAAAGAAACAAAAAATATGCATTCTCATGCGCGTCAAAATATGAAAAACAAAATGCAAAGAAATGACTATTTCTAGAAATAACTTGTTGCCATTCACAGCAGGAAGGCGCCCCCCCTTCTTAGAAATGCAGATGAAAGCTTGAGACTAATTAAGGAAGAAAAAAAATATTCTTTCAAATTTTTCCTAAGCTATATACATTTATATATCAAGGGAAAACTACTCTTATTCTAATTTCACCTATAACGTTGGAAAAGTACTCTCATTTGCTTTGAACGGGACTACGGGAGAGTAATATGAATTTTTCCAAGTTGCAAATCCATCAAAAAGATTCAATGAATCAAGGATTATTAACCAAAAAATGGTAATTAGAGAAATTTTAAACTAGAAAAATCAAGAAATTTGTTTGAAGAGCTAGAGAATTATACGCAAATTTAACGGTCGCAGTTTCTGAATCTTGTAACAAGATGCTTGTGATCAACTTTGGTTGAGTTAATTTCCTTATGGCCATGCATATTACCATTGAAAGAGAAGTAGAAGTCAGTGATTTGGAAGAAATTTCCAAATAAAAAGAAAGTTTTTAATAAAGAATCAAATTAATAGTACACTCAATATCCATTTGCACGACAAATTAAGATCAATGCATGATGAACGAGCTCGATCAGGAAAACTTTGGGGAGGAAAGGAAAAACTTTACCTTCGATAACTCCAAAGTTTCGCAGCATGCACTTGAGTAATTTGCAGCAAAAGCTAGCCTTGTGTGACAAGTTATGATGGAGAGACCTCTAAAAATTTAAAGCTTAATTAGGAAAATCGAAGCAAGTACTCATTTCTCGATGTGGTTTTTTACGCATTGCTAGCTTTATATATAGCTCTTGGCTATGGATCGGCGCTAGCTCAATCCATGCACCATGCTAATCCATAGATATTTCAATGTGTTTGTGCCTAAAATATATCTGCAAGGCAAAGACTGTATATATTAAAGCAGAAAAGCACGAAGCAGATAGAAGTATGCATGAGTTCTTCTGCCTCTTCCTCGATCTTATACCTATAATTACGTGCTGATGTGTTATTCCTCTCGAATGTGAAAATTAAGAAGGAATTCTTACGTGCAGTACTTGGCTATCTTACTTATCCTAAAGCCCTTTAAATGTCTCGGTGGCTCTTATCACACATTCACATGCATTGCACATTTGCACAAGTTGTTTTTTTTTTCGTTTTGAATACCTAAAATGGTATCTGCCCCTGGTATTCTTATTATTCTATTCCTTTGTTGAATTCTGGTACTGCGCGCCGCTGGTATATATTAGCTTCGTCACCAAGTGAAAGGAAACAGCTAGCTTTCTTAGTGACTACATCATATCCATTTAAAAAAATTGATTGAGGTCGGTATGTACATTTTCTTTCTCACCAAGATATGTACGTACTTGTATATATATCTGGAATTGTTATTATTTTATTGTTTTGTTCAATACTGGTCTTCTTAATTATAATATATACATACATACATATATATATATATACACAGATATATACATGTATGTATTATGTATGCAAAACCGCCTTATATGTTCCATGAGTTGTTTAAATGCAGAAAGCGGTGGACTTGTTTTGACAGTAATCTATGAACGTTCAAGGTTTTCAGCTACAAACTAATTATGACATTCATTGCATATGTGTAATAGGGGAGTGATTTTCGCACTCCCCTTTTCTCTCTCCTCTTACTCTTCACACTCCACTTCCATTTTTTATTATTTTGTTTGCCTATTCTTCTCCTTGTCTTCCCAAACTACCCATACATATACGTATACAGGTTCTCTCTCTCTCTCTCTCTCGCACTTTAACTTGTCCACTGAACAACCCAGTGTAGACTGGGTTGCAGAAGCTAAAATATATGGAAATCCCATCTCTCAAAGTGAAGATCCAAATGTCGTTAATGCTTCGGAACTTATTGAGGAACTTGAAGTAGGAATACCCTATTTGAATTTGGCCTGGAAAAAAAAAAAACTGAAATCACGTTTCTCATAGGTTTATTGACTCAATTTAGATCTTTTATGAACTTAAGTTCGATCTAGAGCGGCGCTAGGGTTTGGAAAAAAAAAAAACCAAAGTTGTGGGTTCGCTTGTCCGGCGGCCCTCTCGCGTTCAACGACGGCGCTATGCCTCGTCGACGGGGGGTGGGTGCAGCCGGACAGGCTGTTGTTCTGGTTTGGTTGGTGTTTTTGGTCTTCCGGTGTCGGATTGGTTATGTAAAGCTGAGTTTTCCAAGGCTGTTTTGCTTCTTCCGTTTGGTGGCAGTGATGGTGGTATGGGTGGCCGGATCAAATCGTGCCGCTATGGGTCGACGAGATCTGGGTCGATCTGACCCGCTGGGGGCTGGTGGCGCTGAGAGGTGGGATGTCAAGGTCGTGATACATCAACGTATGTGGAGAGATGTGGTTCCAGTTTCATGGAGTTTGGGCATGAGAGGTTTTGGGCAGTTGGTCGACGGGATCTGGGTTGGTTTCGGCGGACCTTATGGAGGGAGGAGGTGGCTCTTAGCTTCGTGGGATTGGTGCCTGAGGAGGGTTTGTGGTTATGGTTTGATGTATGGCAGTATTGGGTGGGGGTTTGGTCTCAGGTGGCTGCGGCAAAGATGGTGCTGGCAGGTGCTCTATGGCTTACTTTGCTTGTGCAAGGGGGCTGTGCTTACTAGCAACGCAAATCTCAACATCGCCATTGGGGTTATCGATTGGTTGAAGGTAATACCTTGGGAGAGGATGGCGGAGCGTGACAGTTTATTTCGTTGTTTTTTTAGGGTTTTAATTTTTGGTTTTTGGTTAGGTCAAATAAGTCCCTACTCTGTTGAGCTAGGGTTGGGTTCTTTTGCGGTGTCATTGTTATGGTGTTTTTCCTGGGGACTAATCGTTTCAACTTCGGTATGCTTTTGTCGTCAATTTGCTGATATACGATCCTTGCACGTGGTCTGGTACGTTTTGGGGCGCGGTGTAGAAGAGGGCGTTGTCATTATGGTTGTTGTCTATGAGGTGTTATCGAGACTCTCGGGATTATTCTTCATCAGTAGCCTGTGTGGGCGATTTCTGTGGTTCGAGGTTGGGCCTTTTTGGCTCATTTGGATTGTTTTTAACAATCTCCATGTAACCAATGCTATTTCCAGGGTTGTGCGTGGTTCTTCCACTGCTCGAGTTGTGGGTATGGGAGATATCACAGCTTGTCACTCCCATGTTCTGTAATCTTTCTATTATTGAATAAAGGTTCTCTTTTACTCAAAAAAAAAATTTAGATCTTTTATGAGATTGGGAAAAATAGAATAATGAAAGAGTAATTGGATTGGGATGTATACGATATTGATTCTTCGCCAAGGATTCTACAATTCGGGTTATTACCCAGAGAGAAAAGCTTTACAATTTCGACAAATAGACACAGATGTTGGCAGGGGGTTCTTCGAGAAGGGTGAATTTGAAGCCCCGCTTGATTCAAAGATTCTTGCTTAATACAAAAATGAATGAAAAATAGAAAGAGAGAATCATAGATTTCGATTTCAAGGGAGGGCCTCATATCAGGTATGGAGGAATAAGATGCGGATGGGTCATGAGTCTTAATGGGTATTTGTTGCTTTGAAACTAAAAAAAATTCACATGGAAATCTGGTGTACTCAGATCACAAATTAAAGAAAAAAAAAACTACAAAATTCATATTCAAGCTAGAGACATATTTCATACTCCAATTGCAGTTCCATTTCAAGTTTTCTATCGAGCATAATCCTTGCAGCAATTTAGGAATAATGAAAAGGGAAAAAGACCTTATGTTCCCCTTTTTTTTTTCTTTTTCTGATCCTTCCCATCAATGGTCCATGAAAAAGAAAAGGACATTTTTGATACACAAGAAGAAAAAAGGAAGATGAGGAAAAGGAAACGATAACCAGAGATTGAGAGAAGGAGAGTGGGGGAGAGCCGGAGAGGTAGAGTGAGAACGTATTCAATTGGATGAGAGGAATAGAATAGGTATAGATGAAATTGAAATAACAAAGAAACATTAGGGTAGTTTGGGAAGACAAGGAGAAGAATAGGCAAACAAAATAATAAAAAATGAAAGTGGAGTGTGAAGAGTAAGAGGAGAGAGAAAATGGGAGTGCGAAAATCACTTCCCTTAGAGCAATTGCACCCATAGAGGAGGGCAATTGCCAATATATTGACCAAGCTAATTATTGACCAAGCCAATGCACCCCTAGATTTATTGACAGTTGAAGAGAGAGAGGATAAAAAAATAAAAAATGCAGCCGGCGTGGGCCCATCTGTCACAAAAACAATTGCTCATTGGCTACCAGCCCATGTACAGTAATTGACTCGACTGAAATGGTTGTCAACAATTGGCATAGCAATTAACCAATTGCCCATTGGCCCACCATTTGCCTTGCTAATTTTATTCCGCTGCATTTAGACTTGGGCCAAACTTTTGCCTTTGACATGCAAATCGATCCAACGGTGCATTTGCTCTTATAGTATAGCTAGCCTAGCTTGGAATTAACTGGTGCATGCAGGGGCGGAGCTAGAGTTCAAAATTTAGGTGAGCTAATTTTTTTTTTTTAAACATGCATCGAGAAACTTACAAACGCGAAATAAACTAAAATGGAGAACTTACGTCGCATTGCAAGTACAAAATCAAGGCTTAAACAATCAACATCAACAAATCAACGATTCAATTAGACTAAGCAAATAAAGTACAAAATGAAACTGAAACATATAATGAAACAGACTAAAATTTCAACCCAGTTAGCATGGGATACAAACAAACAAACAGACTTATTCAATGATACATATATATATGTATGTATATATATATATAACAAGTTGATTATCTGGAGTCATTACGTACGTACATTCTTGTAAGTTTCTGAGCTTTTTGGCAGTGACATACCTGATCACATGCATAAGGATTGCTGGAGATTTTGATGTTGGTATAATTGCTAAATTCATTGATAGAGACAAAATAAACAAAAGCTAGCTTTCTGTTTACATTATTGTATAAGGATTGAGGGCACATATATGGGTGCTCGCTAGCAAGGCGTTAATGGTGAGCTCCTGCATGCATGGCACCAGTTTTTCTGTTCTTGCAGATATCTTTGTATTAGTGCAATTGGGCTCTTGCGGCACGAAATTGCGGGTGTAGATCTATCTCTCTGTTGGTCACCGATCGAATTGACTTGACTGAAGTACGGGAGGGAGCATTAATTTCTTTTCTTTTCTTATTTTGTTTTTGTTTTTTTTTAATTTTTAATTTTTATAAACAGAACATCAACTATAAGAATTTTGGCATTTTTAACCATTTCAATTGATTTTTGATGACACTCAGATTACTTTATCAAAAACTACTCAACCATACCAAGCTCAATCTGGTTAGAAAGACTAGAAGGTCGCGCTAGGATCCAACAAACCAAATCCAATACACCATGGCACCATGCCACCCCAATGAAAGCACCCAACACGACCCAATCAAGATTGAGCACACAAACAACAACATATACCAGATTGCAGAAATCCACTAATCATTAGAAAAACTCTTTTCTATAACACATAGATTCTATGAAAATTTTTATTTTCCAAATATTATGATATTATTTGCACGAGTGATAAGCAAAGCTAATCCGGGCATTTTTGGAGTGCCGGAAGTCTTCTCTTTTATTTTTTAATGATAATTAGAAGAAAGGCATAATTGTCAAAATGCCCCCTGAACTTGGCCATAATTGTCAATTTACACCCTCAACTTGCAATTGTGTCAATTTACCCCCTGAACTTGCAATTGCACCAATTTACCCCCTGAACTTGGTAAAATTGTCAATTTGCCCCCTGAACTTGGTAAAAATTGTCAAGTTGCACCCCATACGTCAATTTTAACTTTTTCCATCCAATTTTGTGACATGTGACATTTACGTGAGAGGTATTTTGGTCATTTTATGATATATATTTTTAGAAAAACACAAAAATTACATTAAAAACACAAATATACATAAAAATTACATTAAAAATGTGATTTTTTAGGGTTTAGGTGAATTTTTAAAAATTAAATTAAAAAGTTGGATTTTAAATTCTTTTTAATATAATTTTTATGTATATTTGTGTTTTTAATGTAATTTTTGTGTAATTTTTATGTATATTTGTGTTTTGCTAAAAATATATATCATAAAATGACCAAAATACCCCTCACATAAATGTCACATGTCACAAAATTGAATGAAAAAAAAAGTTAAAATTTACGTATGGGGTGCGAATTGACAATTTTTACCAAGTTTAGGGGGCAAATTGACAATTTTACCAAGTTCAGGGGGCAAATTGGTGCAATTGCAAGTTCAGGGTGCGAATTGACAATTTTTACCAAGTTCAGGGGGTAAATTGACACAATTACAAGTTGAGGGTGTAAATGACAATTATGGCCAAGTTCAGGGGGCATTTTGGCAATTATGCCTAGAAGAAAAGAACAAGGAAGACTTGTACCGACGAATTATTCGTCAACAAAATTACCCTAACAATTTTATTTTTATTATCTTCTAAGCTCGTAAAACAATTTCCTACTTTTGGGCTCTTCTCTAATGATCCTAATAGAACTTTTGGATTCTCATTGCAAGGTAAAAGACTTAACAACTTCAATTTGTTCATGGTTTTTGTGAAAGCCTTTTTGACCTATGAAAAACTCATTTCTGTAACACACGGATTCTATGAAAATTTTCATTTTCCAAATTTTCCAAATATTTTGATGTTATTTGCACGAGTGATAAACAAAGAGTATTGACCGCAAGAAAACTAATATATCCGAGCATTTTTAGAGTGCTCAAAGCCTTCTCTTTTATTTTTATTGATAATTAAAAAAAAGTACAATTAAGGAAGAGTACTAGTGCCGATGAATCAAAAGTTACCCTAACTTAAAAAAAAAAAATTATCTTGCAAGCTCGTAAAACAATTTCCTACTCTTGGGTTCTTCTTTAATGATCCTAAGAGAACTTCTTGACTCTCATTGCGTGCTAAAAGACTTACAAGACTTGCCGACTTCAATTTGTTCATGGTTTTTGTGAAGCCTTTTTGACCTAGGAAAAACTCCTTTCTGTAACACATGGATTCTATGAAAATTTTTCAAATATTTTGATATTATTTGCACGAGTGATACACAAATTGCTGCAACCACAAGGATAATCCGGGCATTTTTGGAGTGTCGGAAGCCTTCTCTTTTATTTTTTTAATGATAATTAAAAAAAAAAAAAAAGGAAAACTTATTCCGACGAATAGTTCGTCGGCAAAAGTTTTTTTTTTATATTTATTATCTTCCAACCTCGTAAAGCAATTTCCTACATTTGGGCTCTTCTCTAATGATCATAATCGAACTTTTGGACTCTCATTGCAAGCTAAAAGACTTGCCAACTTCAATTTGTTCATGGTTTTTGTTAAGGTTTTTTGACCTAGAAAAAACTCATTTCTATAACACATGGATTCAATGAAATTTTTGTTTTCCAAATATTTCGATTTTATTTGCATGAGTGATAAACAAAGCGTATCGACCGCAAGGAAGCTCATTTTTAGCGTGCTGGAAGCCTTCTCTTTTATTTTTTTATTGATGATTCGTCGGCAAAAGTTACCCTAACTTTTTTTAAAAAAAAATTATCTTGCAAGCTCGTAAAGCAATTTTCTACTTTTGGGTTCTTCTCTAATGATCCTAAGAGAACTTCTGGACTCTCATTGCGGGCTAAAAACAAAACTTGCCAACTTCAATTTGTTCATGGTTTTTGTGAAGGTTTTTTGACATAGGAAAAACTCATTTCTATAACACATGGACTCAATAAAAATTTTCTTTTTCCAAATATTTTGATTTATTTGCACGAGTGATAAACAAAGTATATTGACTACAAAAAAACTAATCCAAGCATTTTTAGAGTGCCGGAAGTCTTCTCTTTTATTTTTTTATTGCTAATTAAAAAAAACATATGGAAGACTTGCACCGACGACTTATTTGTCAGCAAAAGTTACCCTACCAATTTTTATTGTCTTCCAAGCACGTAAAACAATTTTCTATTTTGGCTCTTCTCTAATGATCCTAAGAGAACTTCTGGACTCTCGTTGCGAGCTAAAAGACTTGCTAACTTCAACTTGTTCATGGTTTTTGTGAAGCCTTTTTGATCTAGGAAAAACTTCTTTCTATAACACAGATTCTATGAAAGTTTTCATTTTCTAAATATTCTTATATTATTTGCACGAGTGATAAGAAAAGCGTATTGACCGCAAGGAAACAAATCCGGCGATTTTTATAGTGCAGGAAGCGATCTCTTATTTTTTTAATTGATAATTAAAAGAAAAGAAGACAGAAGACGTGTGCCGACGACTTATTTGTCGGCAAATGTTACGCTAACAAATTTTTTTTTTCTTCTAATTTTACTATCTTCCAAACTCGTAAAGCAATTTCCTACTTTTGGCTCTGTCAGGTAACCACAGGAAGGGAAAGGAAGAATGTTTAAGGCTCAACTTATAGGAAGATAGACAAATCATCTAATGGAGGTTAGAAGGAATGTTCTGTCCTGATCCCAAACTTTGAATTGGCAGCATACACCACTTGGATATAACTGTCACAACAAAACCATTATTTCTACGGTATATCAACTTATAACTACACGTACACTAGGCAAACATGAACTACTTCAAAGAAACTTTTCATTATACCAATTTGGTGATAACACATTTTCCACTTGTATGTTTGAAAGGAGAAGAAAATTATGCAAATCCAATTCTTAGGAGAATAGGGAAAACAAGGGTCCTTCTCAGAGAGTGAGACTAGTCTTACATCTATTCCAAAAAAAAAATGTTCCAAGGAAGATAACACAAGTCACTTTCATACGCCCCAAATGTCATAAAACACGTAACCTTTCATAAAGATAGAAAAAAAAAAAACTACAGGGGAACATATGAACCGACTCAAATTTACAAATGAAGTCATAATTTTTCTTGAACAAAAAATTAACACAGGAAATCCAATTATTCTAGTCAACTTCCTTCTTCAGATTAAAGGAATGAACCCAAAAATCAAATGTCATTGAGACTGTAGGTGGGGTCCCCTTAAAGATCTCACTTGCCACCCAAGGTCGGGAAGTGAGAAGGATCTTCAATAGGTGGGGCTTTCACACTGCTTTGTGAGTAGTTGCTGCTAAACCCTCCTCTCGAACCAGAACCAGAACCAGGACCAGAGCCAGATCCACGACCACGACCACGGCCGCGAGATGGGTAAGAGAACCTTTCTCCTTCAGCAGGCTTTAAGAACTCATTGATGCTGACAGACTGACAAAAACAAAGAAATGAACACCAATGTTGGAAAAATAAGAGACATCAATATTGAGGTGATATTCGTCAAAGAGACAAAAGCAGACTAGGCTTTCAAGCACCTTACAACCCAATGGGCTGAGAAAAGAAAAAATTTCAAGCAGAGCAAACAATGACAGGAAACCACAAAGGGAACTTTTTAATTATTTTATTTACAAGGAAGGCAGACAAAGACGAGACTCGAGAATTCTGGGAACAATTCCATGTGCATCTAAGATGATAAAAATGCCTGCAGTTTGTTCACCATATGAAACTCAAGGAGGGGTGCCTCAAATGTTGCTAGATGGACCAAGGAATGGGATATCCGTTTATCCCTTTGTTATATATGTTCACATTCCAAATAAAATCTCTTGATGGTTGGAATAATAGCACTCAATAATAACACCAGCAAACAACCAGCATAGGATGGAAGGCAAATAGAGTTACACTATGTTTAATTCAACTAAATATTGCACAAACCGCAATGACCACTAACCCAACTGAAATACGGGTGCAACTGGGTTGCATTGGTACCAAGTAAAATCAAAATAAATATGATTTGCAAAATGTTTCCAAAATCAGAAACCCTATTTGCACTTATAACGCACTAACTTGCAAGAATTCCTAGAAGTCCAGAGGCCTAGAAAGTATGGTAGCAGAGAATCAAAACAAACAAAAGTATCCACATGGTTATCCATTACCTTTTTGGATTTTTCTTCCTTCTCAGCAGACTCTTTCTTCTTATCCTTGTCAGATCCCTGCAAAGGAAAAATTCAAGTAGAATTTGCAGTTACTATGATGATGTCAGGTTCCACGAGATGAACAAGGAGTCGGACTTTTCTAAAGCATCAGCAAATCTCACCAATTTAATGAAGATATCATCATTCCCCTTTTTGTTTGAAAGCTGTTGCAGTGATTCAAATTCCTTAGTATCAACCTTTCTTTCTTCAGTCTTAAGTGCCTGCAGGGCCTTCCTCTTCTCTTCAAGCACCTTCTCATACTCTTCAAGTGTCATTTCCTGTTCAGTAATGATAACAAAAATACAAACTGGGTTAAAAAGGGTGAAAAGCAACAAGTGTTCATCAACATATTCGGTAAAGGGATATATAGTTGTAATGAATTTTAGAAAGCTGCATTTGAGAAACATCTGCAGCTAAGCAGAGGATAGAAAAATTCTCCAGCGACCTGAATAAACTTAAAATGATCAGATAAGAAGTTGGTCTCATAGACGGTGTAAAAACATGCATTCTGGTACCTTTCATGAAATTGCAATCTAATTCCCAAATTCAGACAATAGTTATTTCTTTTTAATAAGTACAATGATAAATCTCATCGGTGGTACAGGGTAGTGAGTCTGTATACCATAGGCTTTTAGTATTTCTACTAACAACATTAACTGTCCAACCAAAAAAAAAGACCAGATAGCAATTGCAGTATATATTTTCTTGCGGCAGGTAAAGGAGGCCTAGAACTTTGATAACTCACCTTCTCCTCAGGCTCCTTTTCTTCAGTTTCATTAGCAGGGGTGTCTTTGTTGCCATCTGCTGCATCTACGTCTCCCACAGGCTTCTCTTCCCCCAAATTCTTTTCAGTTGCATTGACACCTTCTTCCGTCACCCTAAATATGAAGAAATGACAACCAAACATTAAGGACAAACTAATAAATGCTAAAGTACATATTAAACCAAAGGAAAGAGGGTATCAGAAGAGAACTTTAAAATAGATAATGCATCTGGATTGTAGAAGTCTTACTCAGAAAATTCATCAGTTTGTGATCCCCAGTTTCCACGACCAGAACCTTCGCGTTTGAGTTCATTTCTGTGCACAGAACAAGACAGGTTGAGAGCATATCAAACTTTGAAATCATATTAGGACATAGTGTACATCAAAATGGACAGACAAAAATAATATTCACCCGCGTCCAGTCCCACTACGGCGTTCAAAGGTCCTCCGTGGGCGCTCTTCATCACCAACTTCCCCATTACCAAAACCACCGCGGCGACCACCATGGTAAGAACCGCGTGGTCCACCATAGCCACGCCTCTCAGAGGGCCTGCCATCTCCATCTCCCCCATAGCCACGCCTTTCAGTTGGCCTTCCATCTCCATCTCCACCAGAGAAACGCCTTTTAGGAGGTCCATCCTCAAAAGCCCCCTGACCAGAAGGGACTGATTCACGATTGTACCCACTGTTGCTAAAAGTGTTTTCATTATTGGCTGCATCACGATTGTAGCCACCACCACCACCACGGCCACGCCCATATCCAAATCCACGTCCACCTCCACGCCCTCCTCGACCAGCTTCATTCTTTGATTCCCTCACTGTACAAGAAGAAAAAACATGTAAGTTGTAAGAAGAATAAACTCTAAAAGACAAAACCCGATTTAAATTGTCATATAAAGCACAGGACAAGGCTCTTCCTGATGTGTGTATATATATATATACACCCAGGTGAAGGGGAAAAATTTTGTATTGAATATGGTTAATCATTAATTTCCCAATTCTTGTCTTAAAAAAGAAAAGAAGAAAATTAAAACAGTTTTTTTATCTCGTTATCTTCAAGAGCTTCTAAGAAGCTCAAATGTGGTTATTGAATGAAAACAAAACAATCACATACATATGCAGTTATATGATCTCATTCCAATTCAAGTGTATTTGGAGCTCAACAACACTAATGACAAGGCAGAAAATAGAGGTGGGGGGATTGCCGTCTGCTATTTATTAAAGACATAAAACAGATAAAGCATCTGTAATCATTGTCCTTTTGAAGGTTGTCTTTTGTGCGTTTAACATGCATTTAGAAAATAAAGTAGGGTTTTTGATAAACACAATTCAGTTCACATGTGCAAATCCATAAACGTCTACAGAAACAAATGTACCCACAGACATATTAACATACAATTAAACCAATACTCTACAACTAAAAGAATGTACCCACACAATTCAGTTCACATGTGCAGGCGTGGGTGTACACATTTTTATGGAACCAATTAATATTTTCCTCTCAACGAGGCAGAAAAGAATGCGCAGGAACTCACCATTCAAGTTTTTCAAAAAAAAACTCTCCCATACAATTTCGTGAAAAACCATAACAGTAAATTAAAGCCCAATCTCAAAGAGACGAATACATTCTAGACACTCAAAAAATATACTCTATAAAATAATTTATCACACAAACCCAATCAAGAAACCTCAAAGCAAACGAAAGAGAACCCATATCCAATCACAAGTCACCCATACAATCACTCCCAATACACCTCAGAAGAACCAAGAACCGAACCAGAATCAAGAACACAACCCATTCACAGAGAAGTAAATATAAAGCAAAAGGCCAAAGATCAAAAGCTCACCAGCCTGAGAAGGAGGTGCAGGCTTGGAAGGCAACTTGGCCGGTTTGGCATCCAGACCCGGCTTGTTCGGCTGAGTCTGACCGGAAAGAGCTTTCTTGGGTGCGGCAGCAAGCTTCTGTTGCTGAGCTGCGACTAGCAGCGATGGGTCCTCGGCATCATCGTCGCCCAACAAATCAAATGGGTTCATGGTCGCCATTTCCCCAATAAACCCACCACAAAAACCCTAATTTCCTGAGATTCTTACTGTCAGAGCCGACAGAGAGACCCTACCTCACCAATAGCTCCATAGATGATGTATAGATATATGAAGAACAGATCTGAAAGATTGATACTTTAGGGGTTAGAGAGAGGGAGAAACAGAGAGAGAGAGAGAGAGAGAGAGAAAAAAACCCTAGCCGCAAGAGCAAGAGCAGAGAGAGATAGAGAGAGTGAGAGTGGAACCTAATCTTAAAAAATGCTCAATTTATTGTTTGCGTTTGTTCTATGGAAACCTCAAATTTAATAATATTAAGTGATCGTACCTAATATTACCTTCATTTTCTTATCCCTTATATTCCTTTAACGTCATATTTTTGGTGTTTATTCCATTTTTGGACGTCATATTTTTGGTGTTTATTCCATTTAGACAGTACATTTTTTTTAACAAATTAGCCAAAAAAAACACAATAATTTTTTTTCTTCTAAAACCCCACACACATTTTTTTCATTCGCAATTAATCAACCTACTATCTTGCAGTAGCAAAAATTTTATTGCATAACAGTAATGATTCATTTTGTTTATATATCTAACTTGTTGTAGTTCATATTTTTTTTTTGGTTCATGTAATAAGATAAAAAATGTACATGTATGTATGTAGGTTTATTCATATTTTGAGTAGAAACAACCTTATAGGCTTGAAAATATCAAAAATTTAAATGTTATTGGGCAATGTTGTGAGTTGTGACCCTAAATAAGTAAATAGTAGTCAATAGCAAGTTGTGACTTTTTGGAATTCAAATTCATGCTCAAAGTTTTTTATTATCAACTGGCCACCAGTAAAAGCATTCGCAATTTCGAGTTTCAGTTAAGATCATTAAACTATATTGTTGAATGTATGCAAATGAAAAAGAGTTTAAATACACAAATATAAACTAATTTGGACCTTAGACTAAAGAATGCGCAATGTGTAAAAGAATTCAAAAAAATTAAAAATAATTATTTTCCAATTTTTCTATCCCATTTTATATTAAAGAGGCATGTTTAAGTAATTATGACTTCATAAAAATAATTGACATTACTTAGTTTGACCTTTCACAGTTTTTGGTTTGGTTTTTTTTTTTTTTTGAGGAAATTTGGGGTTTTTGTTTGTTCTGGTGGAAAGGTTTAGGGCTTATCTAGAATGCACAAGCGGCAACAACGTGGCATCTCGGCCATTCTTGTGAGTGGGGCGATTTGCATTATTGGCACCATTTTGGGCCTTTATGGTGAATAAAGTTTTATTTTTTTAGTAGTGCTATATATACTAAAAAGTTATACAAAAAAATTATACCAAATGACGTAGCGTATAACGTGACAATTTTTATGTCATCACCTTCAATTGAATGATTTTCATCTTATTTAATTAATTTTATTTTAAAATTACCCATAAAATAAAAGGAATTAAACTTTTTAAGGCAAAATAAAATTAAAAAACGTGGTGATCGATATTATTCTAATTTTTTTTATTATGATCATCAAGGCCGGTTTCACATAACTAAGTGAGCAGTACGTATGATCAATGTACGTGTTCTAGTCAACTTAACCTAAGGAGTAGGGCAAACAACCTTCCTAAATCTCCGACTCCTGTTGACGACCGGTGATGATGTGCCGTGCACATGCCCACTAAATTATATATATAACTGCAAATTTGCTTACTAGTTAGCCACTTAGCCCCAATAATAGAGTCTTATGATGTGTATTTGAAGCCAAGAGAGTTTGGAGATAATTGTCAAAATAGTGAAATACTGTATTACACCAGATGCAACTACTAACAAGATTCCCTTCTTCTCAAAGGTTAGGAATCTTTTCGACTCTCTTAGACTCTATGATGAAATGAAGAAAAGGGGTTGGGTTCCTAGTATCAAGGTTTACAATTCTTTAATTTATGTACTAACCTGTGAAAATTGCTTTAAGGAAGCTCTCAAAGTACTGGACAGAATGAAAGAAATGGGTTTGCAACCATATTCTACCACCTATAACTCAATGATATGTTCTTTATGTGAATCAAAGAAGCTAGACGAGGCGAGATAAATGTTGAGTTATGGTAGTCGTCTATCTTGAATCGTTCGTCATTGAAGCCCAATAGGTGATTAAGAATTTAGGCGGAGAAGGTCGGAGAGTAGAGAAATGGCATTCGGTTTGAGATATACATTCAATCGATCAAGTTTTCTATTATTCCCTAATAAAAAAAATCAATTTTTTTTTTTTTTGTTTTTTGTTTTAAAAGAATGAAATTTAAATAAGATAACATGCTAGAAATTATTTGGTCTAAGAATGATGATTTGACAGGTGATGTGTATTGATTTTTTGTATAACTTTTTGGTATCTCAAGATTTTTTTTTTCTTTCTTAATTTCTATTTTTTTGTTCTTCTTCTCTTTACAAATGGAAAAGTTGTCATTGTCTTGAATGCTACATCGAAATGGGAAGATGAAATACAAATTTGACAAAGTAAAAAATTTATATTCAACTTCAACGTCTGGTTACTACATGAAATTATAACACCATCTTCATTTCGTAAAGTCATACAAGACCTCTTGCTTGAATGCAAAATTGAAGAGGTTTTTTTTTAAAAATTTGGAGAGGGGCGGTGGGAATGGGCATATAAATTTTAAAACTCTAAAATATTTTTGAAAGCAGATGGAGTTGCCAGTTGTGCAATCCATATTAATTGGTGCTTGTTAGAATACATAATTTTAGTGGAGTCTCTTGCTATTATTGCAAGACATTCCCTAAATGCGTATTATAATTTGGGGTTTAGGTACTATATCCCCCCTTGTATTCAGTTGTTTCATTAATGAAGGTTTGAGGGCAGACGAGAATGTCTCGCAATAGTAAAGAAATTTCAAAGATACTATTTTTCAAATAAATCATGTGCTATAATAAGGATATTTTCCTCAATTTGGCACAATACACCCAAACTAAGTGAAAACCCCATAACGCTAGAGGCGTTATGCTAGGGTTTGGGATTCAACACCTTCGTGGGCTGTTAATCAGGCATCTTCTCCAGGTTCATGGAGACTGTTGTAGGCTTCGGCCTGCTCTTCTTTTCTTCGCTTGTTGAGGTTGGTGGGATAGTGCATACGACGTTGGCTTGGGCGACATTTGGATTTGTTGTTGACCCAATCTCTTCATGGCTGAATCTCATGTTTACTCGGCTCCTTTGCGGGTGGGCTAGTGATGGCTTTGGTATTAGTGGTATTGGTGATGGCTCTCTTGATCATTATGTTGGCGGCGGAGGAGGTAGAAGGCTTTTAGGTGGTTTCAGAGCTCGAGGTTTCCTTTTTCGGCTTGTCCGTATTATCTCAGTGGTTAGGGGGCAGTCGATGGCAACATTGCTTGCTAGTAGGGTGTTCGACTGTCGGAGTCTCCATTGATGGTGGCTTGGACCGGCTTCAAGATCAGGGGAAGGTTAGGGTTTGGCTTTTGGGCTAGATCTTGTTTTTCCTTGTTTTGTTACTTGGTTCTGGGCCGTGAGACTTGCTTAGTGGGCTTGTTTTCGCCTATTAGCGTTTTATTTTTGCACCGTGTCTATGACTCCCCTTAGGCGCAGGGTGGAGTCATAGATCATTAAATTAGGGCTTAAGTTATCAGTTTATTGCTTTTGGGTCCTAGTTGTGTCAGATACTCTGTTACTTGAGGTATAACGCTATCAAAAGCGATTGTACTTAAGCGGTGACTCCCTTTGGGTGAGTTACTGTGTATTTTTGCCTCTCACTATTAATGGATTGACGCCCTTGATAAAAAAAGAAAAGTGAAAACCTGATTTCAATAAATATTGTCTTGCCAAAACTCGTTTTCATTATTTAATCATAGAATATATATGAGAACCCTAAATAACAAACCCTTTTACATTTCTCCAATTATTTTAAAAAAATTATATATTTATTTTGAAAAACTTGTAGCGACGAATAGTTCGTCACTACAAGGTGTCCCTAATTTTTATTTTATTTTCTTTTGAAGAAATAAAAAAAAGAAACACTTTAGTTCCTCA
This sequence comes from Rubus parviflorus, assembly GCA_029955375.1. Classification (NCBI taxonomy): domain Eukaryota; kingdom Viridiplantae; phylum Streptophyta; class Magnoliopsida; order Rosales; family Rosaceae; genus Rubus; species Rubus parviflorus. The sequence continues at coordinate 9,926,276 of JARGGL010000005.1, read as the reverse complement.
TAAGGTTTCACGTTGGACAATTTTAAAACTCTGAAACACTTTGTAAAACTCATGCAAACCGGTCTTGAGAATTTCAAATATACCATTTTTTCAAAGAAATCATGTGCAATAATAAATAAATTTTGCACAATTCACTAAGACTAAGTGAAAACCAGATTTCGACAGAAAATATGCTGTCAAACCTCATTTGCATGATTTAATCATAGAGTCCAAGAGCTGTAATAACTTACTCCATTTGAATTATCCGTCGCTACAAGGTTTTCCTAATATTTTTTTATTTTTTATTATTATTTTGTTTTGAAGAAATAAAGAAAAAAATATTTTAGGTTCTCGTAAGGTCTCGCATTTGATTTCATTAAGACTCTAAAATTAGTTTGGAAAATTGTGCAAACCGGTCTTGAGAATTTCAAAGATACAATTTTCAAAGAAATCATGTGGTACAATAAGAAAATTTTCCTCAATTTGGCATAATTTACCCAAACTAAGCGAAAACCCAATTTCGAAATACAATGTGTTGCAAAAGTTCGTTTTCATTGTTTAATCATATAGTCCAAAAGAGCTAATAATTAACTACTTTCACATTTCTTCTAAATTATATATATATATATTTTTTAAAAACTTGTAGCGACGAATTTTTCGTCGCTATAAAGTGTGCCTAATCTTTTTTTTAATTATTATTTTGATTTGAAGAAATAAAAAAAAAAACACTTCAGATTTTCGTAAGGTCTCACGTTGGATTTCATTAAAATTCTAAAACACTTTTAGAAACCCGTGTAAATCAGTTTTGAGAATTTCAAAAAAATGATGTGTTATAATAAAGAAATTTTCCTCAATTTTGCATAACTCACCCAGAATATATGAAAACCCAATTTCGACAGAGAATGTATACAAAGTTTTCCTAATTTTTTAAAATTTTGTGTAGAAGAAATTAAAAAAGAAATACTTCTGGTCCTCGTAAGGTCTCGCCTTGGATTTCATTAAGACTCTAAAATACTTTTGAAAACCCATGCCAATTAGTCTTGAGAATTTCAAAGATACCATTTTTCAAAGAAATCATGTGTTATAACAAGGAAATTTTCCTCAATTTGACACTATTCACCCAAAATAAACTAAAACTTGATTCAATAGACAATGTGTTATAAAACTCGTTTGCATTGTTTAATTATAGAGTCTAAGAACCCTAATAACTAATTTCTTTTACATTTCTTCAAAATTTTAAAATATATATAAATATTTATTTTGAAAAACATGTAGCGATGAATCGTTCGTCGCTACAAAGTTTTTCTAAATTTTTATTTTATATTTTATTTTGACAAAAAAAAGCACCTTTAGTCATTGTAAGGTCATTTCATTTAAAGGTATGAGAAAAAGAAAATTATTGTTGACAATCCAAATGACATGAAAGCTTATAATTATAAAAAATTGGACGCACCAAGAATGACTTCAAATAAAAGCTATTTATATATGTCATTTAGACTAAATGCTAAGTTGCAATTATTTTTATTTTTTATTATTTTCTATTTATAAAGAAAAAAAATCATAAATTTCCTACCCCACATTTTCACTTTACATGTATGAAGTGCCTTATTCTATAACATAATTTGTTTTCTCGAGAGGAATAAATAAGTATAGTCAGAGTATTACACCTGAGCACATATCCTTATATATAGCAAACGACAATGTAGGGCCTAAAAAGGAATATATTTCTAATAGATATCACTCATTATAGATTTGGGAGTGTAAATGCATCATTAGAGTAAACTAATAAAATAAAACCATTCCTACACACAATTTGTTTACTAGGGAAGACTTGCCAAGACATGCAATTGTGATACAAGATCGTTCCAAAACTCTCAGACATTGGCCATTAATGTAAGAGTGACTAGTGCAACCATTTATGGAACTAGAAAACAAAATGTTGCTACCATTTCATATCTGTCCCGGTACATACCCCATGTCGGGACAGGAGTAGCCCACCGTCGCTGTACAGCCCACTTCTCGGCCCAATAACAGCGCCCCAGTGGCATCTACCTACTCGGTAGGGATCCCCTACCGGGTATACTGCTTTGACAATGCCCCATCGGCCTAGGCAGCGCATCAGGGGCATCTACCTACTCGGTAGGGATTCCCTGCCGAGCATTACAACAAAGCCCTGGCGGTACCCCAGCGGTTCCAGCAATACCAGGCCGGGTGTACCAACAACAAGTCTTCCCCTCGGCTTTACAGAGACATCTCTCGACCAGGTGCCGAGGGCACGCAGCCCAATCAATACTAGCATAGCCACCTGTCAACACGTGCTTTTCCACTACCTCGCGGATCGCGCCAAGCTGAACACCCATACCGCACTAGACACCTCCATTCCTCGATGCGCGTGTCGAGGTAGTGGATTAGGGAGTATTCCCTCGTGTCAAGGGATGTCCCCCACGCCAGGGAAGCGTGTCTCCGACCTCAGCTCATATATAAGGAGTCCTCACTCCTTATTCAAATAAGTTCTCTCCGTATCCTAAATACACTCTGCTAAGATCCTCTTGGGACTAACTTGAGAGTCGGAGGGCCCCCGGTCGGTACACACCGACCTCCCCCTGACCTTTATCTTTTGCCTTCAGGTACTCAAGTGTACTCCAGGTGCGTCCCTACCGAGCAGCTGGGAAACGGCAGAAACACAAAACAAAGTAAACCAAATAATACTTAAATAACATACATCTTCATCACCAACTCATTCACTTTTTAAAAAGCTCGCTAAGCATACAATTGTGGTGCAAGACATCTTGAAGATTCGAGGAAGCTTGCCAAAGCTGATGGAGGTGCAGTTTACCTAGGGTTCATAACTGACGTAAGGAGCAAAGCCCAAAAGACAACTTCTCCACCCAAAAACCCGAAAATGCTAAGTCATCAGTGAGGGTGGCAAGACACTCTTTTTCAAAACCTAAACCAAACAAAGAGCTCAGTCCATTATAAACCCAAGCTCTAGCCCAAGAACATTTAATGGGAAGCCCGAGCCTAGTCGACCCCCAAACTGCCTAGATCTTCAAACCAGCACTAGTATGGCCATTCACCAATAAGCCCATTGCTTCAAGAAGAACCTCTACACCATTAGCTGCAACAAAAAGACCATATTGGAGCACAATGTTCCTAATCCAGACGAAGTCTAGCTGCTCCAACCAGCAGGCTCTAAATCACCAACACTTCATATTGGTGTCGTGTTGCGTGTTCGACACGCTTCCGACACTTTTCGAGACTGTGTCGGTTGACTTTGACTTTCTATCACTTCGGAGGACACAATAACGTCACACATATCGCCGTAATCAACACTTTTTAGGTTCTTTTTCAATTTATAAATAAATTGGGTAGAGGCAATAAAGGTAAGGAGAATGTCTATAAATGAAGTGGATCAGAACATGAGAATGATACTTTTCTCTTTATACAATTTATATATTTCTCAGTCCAAACAAAAAAAAAGTTTATATATTTCATGTTTTAATGTTATATCTTTTTTCTTATGACTATTTTGTTAAGTAACTTTGGAATGTTGGTAGATAAACTATTGAAACTTTTATGTTTTAGAAATTGTCTTTTATTTTTAGTATGATAGAACTGGTAATCAAATTCATTTAGTGGTAGGATGAGACATTTTTATTTAAATTGTTTTTCCATAATATTTTTTAAAAATATTAAATATTATTTTAATTGTCGTATCGACAATGTGTCTGTGTCCTAATTTTTTTAGATTTAGCATATCGCCGTGTCGGTGCTTCCTAACTAGCAGGCCTCGGACCAGTGCCAAATCGACAACACTCTAATCGAAACCGACTGAATTCCAAGGCATTTAACAATACCCTAGCCAATATCTTCAAACCAGCACGTTGCCAAGGAGCATGGCCGAAAAACTAACCATCACAGTGAAGAATCAGCGACAACCAAAACGGAACCATATCTACCATAGAGCCCAGACCAGCAACCCACACTACCAACGCCAGCAAACTTCGACAACCAGCAGCCACAACAAAGACAGAACTATACCACCCCCCTCCCTCCCAATTATAGGGGTCGAAACAAAATCATATGTAAACCATCGCTTCATAAATAGTTGGAAAAGTGATCTCCTTACTCGCCAAAGGCCAACTTAAACCGTTCACTTTCAACCCCAAACAGACTCAATACAGGGCACTGTCGAGGATCACCAAAAGCGACCCTAGCAGCCAACAAACCCGACAGTTATACCAAAAGGGAATAGCCGCCACCATGCTCTCCCCAAACCCTAGCAAAGCTTTCTGTTAGAATACTTGATACATACTAACATATTTGATGTATTTATCAAATCTATAAATTTATGTTTTTATAATTTGTCAATTCTCAGAGTGTAGGTAGTCCCTTCTAGTACAACTGTATATTTGATAAATATAACTGACAATTTATATTAACATAACAAGCTGGTAGGCAGAACTACAACCTGTTTTTTTGTTCTTCCTCCTCTCCACCTATGTCTTTTTCTCTACTGCAAAATTGATATTCCTTTACAATGAATAACCAAGTAATAAATGGGGAGGGGGTTGTTGTAGGGGTTTTGATTTGGAAGTTTCTTTTTTCCCTTTAGGCAAAAAAAGAAGAAGTAATAAACAATTCAAAACCCGGGCAAAATTGTGAGGTCTGCTACTCCTCTTGGAAGATCAGCAATTTTCTTCAGCAAAGCAAGCCTGTTCTTTCGAATTCTTTCATCTTCCTGCACATACATAAAAGCAAAATTGGCATTTCTTTTTTCCTTTTGCAACTCCATTGATGAATTAGGAGTTAACTAATATCATAATGTAGTTTCACACAATGTGGCTGCTAAAGCCTCTTAAGGAGTTTAAACTCAACTATTAACCCATGCAAAAGTGCATGACAATTTAGGGTTTAGGGTTTCGGGTCTGGGGTTTATTGCTCCAAGCAATGGCCCCTTTGTGCATGCATAATTTTGTTAGGTAATTTTCTTTTAGGATTAATTATATGGTCCTTGAGGTTTAAAGTATTTGCTCTTTCAGAAATTACGTACACCATTATGACTGAGAGTCGAATGACAGACTTAACAGAACTGATTAAAAACGACAAAACATCATCATGGCACCCAAACTAGTTTTGATTCAAGAACACGATGAGCCGGGGTATGTGAAAAACAAAAGGCAGAGAGATCTGAGAAAAAGGGTTCTTTAGGTTTGGTATATTTTCTTTGAGAAGTGACTAGGGTGATTGGTTACAGTATGGCTATTTAAGCGTATTTATAATAAGAGAACATTGGGTTTCAATTGTGTGACACAAAGGAAAACTAACCAAGGGGATGTGTTACTTTTGTATTAAAAACCAAACCTAAAGGAATCGCATCATAATTTTTGAAAGTGAACGGTTTAAGTTGAAAACAAGCCAACCTTAAAAGGTCTCTGTGTATTTACTCTTTCTTTTAATTATGCAAGCATAGATTAAACGTGTGTTCAAAGGACTAGCTGTGAAGAAAGGAGTTATATAATATAATGGTAAAGGCTGCATACCACCATTACAAACACATGATTAAAGAAATCGTCAAGTGGCTGTAGTAGCTGTGATGATATTTCAACAAACTCATCAACCTCAATACCTAGAAGTCACAAAAAAAATATTCATGGTTACTTAATATTCTGAAAAAGTTAAACTCAAGTCTACAACAGAATGGAAACCTATTGGAGAAAGGAAAAATTACCATGGCACATTTTGTTTCTAACTGACAAGAATGAACTCCACAAAACTTTCTCTTCATTTGTCTCAAAGGCTGCCTCGTCCACCTAATAATTTATTTTTTAATCATTGCGAGGAGATAAGGATATGAATTCACATTAAGCACCAATATGTGCCACTGAATTGGTTTTGATAAAATTTAAAGATTGGACCTTGCAAGCAAGATAAAAGCATAAAGAAAAATACTATGATGCAGGGACATGGATATGACACGGAAATGGGGATACAGCAAGGATACAGCAATTAAAATAAATATATAGATATATACCTTTGATAAATGAATTAAAAAAAAATTGTAACAATGATTTTTTTTTATTTCACACAAAATAAAAACCACAAGATCACGCTCACCTTTTACGCAGAAATTGTGAAACAGGTGCCCCGTTTCAGATTCATCGAACAAAAAAAAAAGAATGAGAGAAAAACTATCTTCACCATCTTAAAATCTTAAGCTTATTGCAGACCAACATTTTTTTTTTGCCGAAGAAAGGAAATTAAATAGATAAATTATTGCAGACCAACATAAAGACAGAAATTATATTCATTAAAAGAGAAAAAAGTACCTCAATATGAGGGTCCACATCCTTTCCTCTGACAATTCTCGTAGGACGAGAATATGCTTCAACAACCTTTGGGAAGAGCTCGCCTTTTGACAAGGCTTCCATCTACAATAAATCATTAAGAATCATGATCTGGAATGGTCAACATATTCTCATACTGCTTCATAGCAGGATCAGCAGATGTAAATAAAGCAACTTACTTTACAAGCAGTCCTTGCTGCTAGACAAGGGAAGTTTGCACGCTCTGCAAGGACAGAACGAACCACTTCTGCATTTATTCCCTTATCAACCTGTAAACAGAATGTATCAAAGGATAATATATGACCCCTACAAATACATACTATAAGGAAAGAAATGTGCGGCAGAAATTAAATCCTTTTCTATATAGATTTGCCCAGAAAAAAAAAATCTGTAGGAAAAAGTAGTCAAAAACACAACTAAGAGTAGTCAATTGATGAACTCCAATAAATATTATACATACCAGATATTGCTCTAATCTCCGAGTAACAAATTGATGTGCCTAAGAATAGGGACAAGGAAACAAATGCAATCATATAAGTGGAAAGTGCAATAACAACGCCAAAGGAAAAGAAAGGCAGGATAAGCACATATAAGTGGAAAGTGTCAAAGTGCAGTTTGGATCTTGCATCCACCAAGAGAAAAAAAATATGAAGAAGAAGAAGAAGCAGAAGCAGAAGAAAAGACGACATATTAATTTTGAAATGATGAATTAAACCCAGAAGTTGGAAATGTTAAATTACTTTTAGATGATAGATTTCATCATGAGAACCCTCTCTGCAACCCCTTTTAGATGGTAGGTCACAACATGAGAGTCCCTCTCTTCATGATGACTTCTTTTTTGAAACTTAATGTAAATATGATATTTTAATTGAAGTGGTGAATACGGCCGAAACAAAAATATAAACGGCACCATATTTAGAAACAAGAAAAGGACTTTTGTACATACATCATTTACAGTAGTGGCATCCACTTTCATGGGTTGCACATCTGCAGCGAGTTCCAAAGCTTGTTGTAAGTCCAAATACTTATCTTCTTCCACCAACACCTGGACCTGGAGAGAACAAATTTCAATTTCTTAAGCTTAGTTAGATGAGCCTTAAAGCGTCATAATGATCACAGAACTTACAAGACCATAAGAGATTCGTCGCAGGCCAAATGGGTCATTAGTAGAACTGGGCTGACAACCAGCAGCAAATAAGCCGACAAGGCTATCTAATCTGGAAGACATCACATTTTAGAAATTTAAAAGCGAGAATCAGAGTTTATAGAGTAACCATGCAACATCATGCAAAATAGCCTGAATGTATGTGCCAGGATAAACTTACAGCATTGCAAAAACAAGCTATTCCACGCATAAATGGGGGAGCAAAACCAAAATAATCTTAATTTGGGCTTTTGTTTTGAAACTTTTCTAGAGGAATCACCTATCCGTTTAGGTTGCTGGTGGGACGGGGATGTGTCTCACAATTCTCACTCCTTATTTCTTCTCCATATATTGTACTAATGACACCAGAAGGAAATAGCATCATGAAATGATCCTGAATATACTCTACTTGTAAATGTCTCCACATTTTTCATCCCAGCCATAACTAATTTTCCATTCGTGTAAAATTCCTGGTATGTAGTATACGTTTATATGCAGACTATTTGACAAACTATGACACTCAATGCAAACGAAAATGAACCCATTATATCAGTTATCAGTATCACCTGTCAGCAATCGATAGTACTATGCCTGCATCAGTTTTAGGAAGTATATCTCCAGAAAATCTAGGAAGTGTGATCTCAAACAAAGCCTCTGCAACCTGCAAAATACAAAGAAAAAGTAGGGAACAGAAAATGGTCAATTTTGAGCAAGAACTATAATGAGTTTACTATCATGTGAAATCATACAAGAGATTGAGTGTACGCATACACAGAAACAAAAATAACTAACACAGATAAAAAACCTGCTCGGAATGGCCATCTCTAAGAGCATAATGACGAGCCATTACTCCTGAAAGAGACGTAAATTCTGTGACAACTGCTGTAGCAAGATCTGACATAGCAAGTGATGCAGCATGCTGGACAATTTTATTCATGCTGTCATCCATTCCAAGGGCCAAAGTCAGTTTGTCAACCATATTCTCAAGACGCAGCACCTTCTCCAGCATTGTTCCTAACTTCTCCTATTTTGTTTCACATGTCAAAATAAAAGAGCTACCAGAGATTCAACAAATTTCAACAAATCTTCACTAATATTAACTAATTTTTATTATATTTGCCTGCTGTCCGATCTTATCTTTGTTCAAAGACACATATGAAAAGGTAAAATAATCTCTCTTTAAACAATACAAAGAATAATGCTCAAAAGACCACATACCACATGATGTGGCAGTTGATGTGATATTTAAACATTGGACAATCATAAAGAGAACAAATGGACCAAATGTTTAAATGTCAAATAAACTGCCATCTCATGTGCTTTAAATGTGGTACAAGAAAATGCGGTCTGTTTAGTATTGTCCTACTGCAAAATAAAATGACTTACATGGAAAAGAATCCCTTTCAGTTGACTTTTAAATTCTGAAAACCTTTTCCGTGTATCCATCTCATAGAAGAATTTAGCATCTTCATAGCGTGCTCTGCATGGATAGAGAAATGCTCAGTCAACTGTTCAACCTTAGTAAAAGAATCATAGAACTTGAATTGAAGAGAAAATCTGGAGTCTACCCAGAAATCCCCTCCTGTGGTAGGAATACGAGGTAATGTGGCCACTTAATAACAGGAAAGGGAAAAGGAGAAGTGTCCACTTAGTGTAGAAGTTTGGGGGTTGAGCTTTATACTTTTATAGCTCATTAACTCTTTTCATAAGAACCAAATTCCAAACCACCCACTGAAAGGGCAGAACTCCATTGATACTGAAGGTGGCCATGCCCCCACTTACCACCCTCTTTTTTACTTAATTAATTATTTATTTTTCAAACACTCATACCAATACTGATGAGTAGTTCTTGTTTTAAACAGACAAACACTATAAATAACAGTTCTTAAGTTAATGTACCCCAACAATAAATGTGGGATTATCTCTCATGGGCTTGAACCCAATACCTTGTTCACATTTATTATCTTTAGCCGGATAGCTTACTAGTTGCCCAATAGATTGAACAAAAGAGAAGATTTGTTTTTTTTTTCCTTCCAAAAAGACTGGTGTTTTTAAATAGAACATTTTTTTTTGTAGATGAGAAGATATACAATTTGGTGGGTTTTTAAAGGAAATAAAAAAGAGAACATATACTGAAAATTCTTGTTTCTTTTTTCTTTTGTTGAGAAAACAGGAAATATAAAACAAACCAGCGGCTACAACCTGATCCAAATCAATAAAAGTTCAAAGCCAGGAAAGCTTCCCTAGAAGACTGAAAATTCTTGTTGCTGAGGTTGAATAATGCTACTTCTATTTACTTTCTATTTTTGGTAATCATTTAGTTTTGCACAACAATACAACGATTTTCAAACCATTTTACCCAACAGAAAATCATGTTTAAGAAAATGCAAGTCTGGCAGATCATGACCAGAGATTGTAAAATTACTAAATTAGTGAGGTCCACTTTACCTCAATACAGCTTCATTTCCTTTTCTAACTACTATCTCATCAATTGCTCCGTTTGCCACCTAAAAGAAAACCCCATGTCACCAACAAAATTATAAATAATAACCAAAGTGAATCCACAAACTACGTCACAAAACATATTACTGAAAGCATGTCTTACAGCAATGAAGTAAGGCAACAGCATTCCATTTTCATCCCTCACAGAAAAGTATTTCTGATGCTTCTGCATAACCTGCATGGATCACTCATGACAGTTAACAGAAATAAACATCTTAAGAAAACAAGAGCAAAAATCTTACACAATCGTTGTACAAAGACAAATGAAATATCTTACATCATCGTTGCTATTTAGATATTGGAAAAGTATCATCAACATATTCTATTCAATCACACTCGAGCACTCTCGGCGAAAAGACCCTAGCTAAAATAGTCCGCAAAGTTTAAACAGCTTACCATAGTCAGAAGATCACTAGGAAGCTCTAAGAAGGACCTTTTAAACTCCCCAAGGACTGGAACAGGTGCCTCAACAAGATTTACAACCTATAATTTATGTTGGCAGAGATTTAGAAAACATGCTTACCCATTAACAACCAAAGACAACAATTTACAAACCTCATTAAGTAAGCCCTCCTGAATAAATGCTTGTCCATTTACACTTCTGGCTAATGCATTAGAGTACTCCACTACTTTTTTCTTACGTTCCTGCAAGTAAATCACAAGATCCAATCATAAATACTGTCTAATCCTCTGTGTGTGTGTGTGTGAGAGAGAGAACTTTTCCGGACAAAAAAAAAAGGTACCAAATCACTATATGATACCTCCATTTCAATATTGATCCCAGTATTCCTCATTACACCACCATAAGATTCTGCACTTTCAACCTGCAAAAGTTTCTGGAGTTATAATTGCATATACTTGAGCATCTTAGACATAGAAAATACAAAAGAAGAGTAACACAATAGTATTGACAAGCCAGAGGTAGAATTTCAAATTTAGAGAGTTATACATTGCTATACTACATTGCCCTTGAAAGTAATACCAAGAACAATGTTCAACGCCGAGACACAGTCAACCACAACAATACATAGAGCATTATCAACTAGAAAACCGAACAAGAAAAGGAATTGACTGTTAACGGACACTAATTTGCCTATATTAGAAAAGGTTAGCTACAGTAAAAAGCGTAAAGCAACAATCTTCAAACTCCACAAAACATATGGAAGAGATTGACAGTGGATCAAAACTCAATTACATATGAGGAAAATTAAAAAGCATGCACACTCTAAGGGAGAAAGAGATGAGATGTGATAAAACCTACAATAATATTTCACTCAGAAAGCTTTCTCAAAATAAAAACAAATATTTCACTCAGAAAGAATAGAACCATGAGTAGTTTAAACATCTTTTAAAATATAGAAAATTATAGTAGATTGACATTGTAGATTGACTAGTAATCGACTGTTTGATAATGTTTTGCAGAGGAGGCAGGGAGGATTCCAAACCCGTCCAAAGGAAATAGGATTTAAAAATATAAAAGTCAGAATCAATTCGGCAGTGAGAGAGAATGGAAAATGAAAAGAAAACCCAGAGATACCAACTATTAGCTTTTCTTATGCATCCAAAATTAGTCTTGTCATGAAAACACATCATTTTTAATGCATATATTCTCGTTTGTGCCCTCTGACAAGAATATTAGTGCTATATGATTCAGTCTCATTAACTATACCCAAGAATAAGAGCTGATGTTAGATGAATATTTTTAAAGGTGGAGGAAAGATTGTACTCAAAATTTATACCTACGTGTCCTACTATGTAAATCAGACAAAATAAAACTTGAAGATAAAGTCAATGAAGATGATTGTGAAAATAAACATGATAGATACTGTAAGTTCACCACATACCATGACGGTAGCAGAAGGAGTGTTACGAAGACCATAAGACAGGTTTCCACTGCACCCAAAAAGTTTAAGAAAAAAAAAGACAACCCAATAAGTAAAGTACACTGTTACATAAAGAAAAAAAAATCACAATGGTACAGTTATGCGACAATGCAGATCTGGTAATTATTTATCAGTATCATGAATAGATTGAAAACGTCAGAAAACCAAACACTAATTTACATTAAACAGGACTTGTCGATTTAGAACAAATGAGAGACACCAACAGTGATTTCGTATATTCATAAACTAATATACAGCACTGATACTTTCATCAATACCACTGAGACCTTAAGGTTTTAGGTACAAAATTTCAACATGGGATGATTGAATATATTACTGAGTTTTCCTAAATAACCTTCTTAACATCAAACTTGAATATATTCATCTGGCAAACATTGTTAACCGGAAAGAATATCAATTAGAAACATAACTGTGACAAAAAATTCTGCTGACGACCGACATCAAAATGAAGTGTTATAGCACACAACACACACAATTGTGTCCTCAGTTAACAGCGGCATGCATCAATATAACTCCCATTGGGGACATAACTTGACAGTTCTACGACCAGGTTAAAGCTTCAGGTTGGCACTCTATGTCATCTCCATATTTTTTAAGGCTGACTACCAATAGACAGCCATCCACATACAAGCTAAGCTTGAGGCTTTGAGAACACCAAAACACGTACACAAGAATATAATCTATTGGAAAACAACCCTATATAATACTATTATACATGTCTAACAGCTCTGTCAGTGGCTGTAAAGTATTCATCTGAGATCTAAAGCACATGTTTTTCATTTGTCCTTCAGCTAAAGAGTAGATGGAAGGGTGGAAGTTAGGATAGGAAGTTGAGTTGACAAGAACATTGTTCATAATGTCAGTACCGGGCCACTACCATGAGCAGTGAGTAAAACTTTGGAAGCAGAGATAATTTCATTGGTTAAAGACAAGCTAAGGAGTTCAGGACTCCCATTTCATGTATCTATAGAGAAAAGTTACTGTTACAAAAATTGCAAATGTTATCCAAAACAAATCCAGCCATTAACCCAATTACCTCAAAACTTGAGCAAAAGTAAAGGGCACAACTACATCTCCATGGAGTGCCAAAATCCAACGAATAGGTCTGCTAAACATAACCTAGATAATAAGAAGAAGCACACAGATAATACATCAGCTAAACGGAAATGTTACCATATTGGAATTGAAATCAGCTATTTTCATAAGGAAGTCACAAGTTCTCTGAAAGTATTATCATGCTCCTTTTACATAAGTGCTAATATAAGAAACAAATGAATAAAAAAAGAATAATGCTAAATACACCACTTTTTCTTGTACCACATTTGAACCACATGATGTGGCAGTTGATGTGCCATTCAAACATTTTCCGCCTTGTTGTTAGATTGGAAAGCAGTAGTGTCTTATTAGTGTTGTGTTCTTGTAATTTTGGGTGTTCTGTTAGTCTTGAGTCTTTTAGTTTATCCTGATGACTTCTTGTCCTCAAATTTCTATGGCATTATGCCCCAAATAAAATATCAAGTTTCTTTCTCAAAAAAAACATTTGTCTAATATTATGTGGTCAGTTCAGAATTGTCAATGATAATCAACTGCCACATCAGGTCATTTGAATGTGGTACAAGAAAATGTAGTCTGTTTACCGTTGTTGAAAAGAAGGAAAAAAAATGGTAAAATAAAGAGTGAAAGTTTCAGCTAGTGGGTAGTTAACTGGGATAATGGGTACTAATACTATTATAATTTCTGTGGGAAAAAAAAATTGAGTATTGATATGAAAAAGGAACAAAAGCTACTTCCGGTATACAATAGATAAATAAATGAAAACATAAGGACAAGTAATATCGATGGCAAAGAACCAGGGTGGCCAGGCAAGTTTTCCATCTCATCCCGAGCCAACTATCAAGTTTTCCACATAAATTCAGTACAGAATTTAAATTTAATACCTGAGAGTTCCAGCGCATTGATTTTGGAAATGATATTCTGGCAATTGCATTGGGCAAATCCTCAGACAAAACCTAAGCAAAAGAAAATAGAAAATAGTTCTGTAAGAAATGTATACAAATTTTTTTATATAGAGTGAATGGTACGAGCACAGTGAAACAAAGGTCCACCACAGAGAGACTAATTCAGTAGTAATCAACAGGAGAAAGTAACTAATCTGCAACTGAGAAGGGCGTGCATGCAGCACTAATCCAGGAGCCAAGTAATTAGCCATTCAGTCAATTAAAACTTGGGAAACCACAGAGCAAATTTTCAGCTCATCTTAACTTTCTCCACTTCTTGGGTTCATAATTACGTACAGAGGCAATTGCAATCATAGTCATTCATTAACTAACCCTCTAACATAAGACTAACATACAGGAGAAAGATATGCAAAAATGTCTTGGAACTACGCATTAGCATGATTTCAATTATTTAGGTAGTCTGTGTAAATAATAAGCAATTATCTAGTTCAACAAAAATAAGAGAAAAACGATCTCCTACTGAGAAGGGCGTGCATGCAGCACTAATCCAGGAGTTCTATTTGTCATCAGATACAATTAGTTCACAGAATCAACCTGCAAACGATATAGTCAACCATGCCTTTTTAGAGCATTACGATCTGCAATCTACTACAAAGGGTCCCTTATGAAGAATATTTCATTTACCTTTTAAGAACTGTAATCTACTACTCCTATTTTCTGTTTGCCAAACAATATAGCTAATCAATTTCAATAAGTTAACAGTCATTGAGTTCTAACTTCAATAAGCACACAGAACACAACTATGGCATTTTAAAGGGCATGTAATACTTCTCAATTACAGATTCACTCTGAAATTTTAAAAAGGAAGAAAAAGAAAGTACATGAAATCTGAAATTAATTTCAGCAATACTGCTACTAAAAAGGAAAAGATGAGAATTTGAACCTCCAAAGCAAGTCGAGCAGACTCTATTACACGAGCATAGATATATTCTGTTTTGCCTGCAAAGTGGAAAACAAAGTCTTAGTGAAGTCTGGACATCTAGAACATAGCAAGAAAATTTAAATTATATGCGAGTAATTTATGTGTGCATCTACCCAGACTCACCATCAGTCTTTCGATATAATGAGTTCAATGGTACAGAGTATCTCCGGCAGAAACCCTCGGCAGCCTGACATGAAATAACATGTTCAACACTAAATGCCTTCAATTATTCATGAGAATGGAGAATTCTTATGTAACATTAGCATGCACAAGAAATGACATTAGTAAACATGATAAGACAAAGAAGAATATTAGGCGAAGAAGAGAAAGAAAGGGAGTCAGATATCACCTTTGTAGGATTTCCTTGATCATCAAAAGCTTTTGAAACAGGAGGCCCTCGAACCTCAACCTCATTCTCCATTTGTTTAGTGCAGAGATTCTCAACACAAACCTGGAAGTGTGAAAGTAGATATTAAAAATGTAAACATATGAGAACCTAAACATAGCAAGAGTATGTACAGAATTCTCTAATATGTGCTTAATTCTAGTTCTAAGTCATGCACAACATGGTCATAATCATTTTAAATCTTCCTGTGAGACTTGCATTATAATAAATTTATAAACACAGTACTGATATAGAACAAACTCCTGTTTTAGTTTTTCTTTATAGTTAAGAAACTTGTTTATGAATAGAAGGAGCAACCCTGGAGTAGTGACAAAAATCAACACCAACAAAAAAAGAAGCAAGATTACTTAAAGGCAGCTCCTGAGCTTTAAATAGCTCAAAATTTCAAAAAGCAAAAGAAGAAAGAGCACCAAACAGAAGGGGCACCCAACCAAAAAGCACATCTCAAAATAAGAGAACCTTGATGTGCAGTGGAGGTTGAACAAAAACCAAACATACTGAGGTCAAGAAACTATGAGCTCTCTACATTCTACAGATCATTTCATGTTTGAGTAACTTGAATTCAAGATGTCCATTAGCCTGTTTGCATCATGAGTAATAAGAAGAATTTAAAACTTAATGAGCTTGAGAGAGTTTAAATCAAGAATTTGAATTTGAATTTGAATATGAAGATGTAGCGGATGTGTTAATTTCACAATCCTATAGCAATCAACTCTTCACAGATCCTTAAGATCATCAAGGCTTAATACTATTTAATTATAATCAACATATAATGGTGTTTGAGATTTGGCCAATGCACACAAAACAAATAAAAAGGTTGATCCTTAGAATGAAAATGCTTGAGAAGAATAAATCTAGAAATGCAAATGCATAGGGAGGAAAAATATATAATGATACCACAAGTCTGCGAGGTGTGCCAAAAGCTTGCACTTCACCATGGCCCAGTCTTTGCTTTGCTAGTAACTGCACCACTAGATCTTTCAGCTGCAATGACCAGCTGAGCACAGTAAGCGAAAAACCTAGTATGGAAAAACACATAAAAGTTTGAAATGCTAGATAGAGAGAGAGCGAGAGAGAGAAGATAACTAGAACCGAAACACATTATTTGATGATCCTTTTTTGAAAAGAAATATATTTTATTGATGAAAAGAAATGATACAGTAAAAGAAAGTGGACAAGAGGTCCACAACAGAAAAAAGAAGCAGAAAAAATCAAAAAGTTACATCAACAGCACCTAAGATTCACACAACCACCCTCTCAAAACAAGAGCCCAAGCTGCCTTCCAATCTAACAGAATGTAAGAAAGACCAAGTCTTTGATGACTTAATTGATGATTTATACCAATAAAAAGGAATACAAAGAAGAGAAACTAAATCTTTGGGATGCAACAAACAGCAGGGTACAATCTTTAACTGAAAGATAAAGCACAAGTTTAGAAAGGTAAATAATGCTTCACAAGGCAAAAGAATAAGAACTACATTTAGTCAAATATGCATCAGCACCAAATCACAAAACAAAGGAAAGAATGCACAACAGTTGCATTTAAATTGAGGGGGGGGGTTTCTAGATATGATGAGGTGTATAAACAAATTAACAGATCTTTTCTTTACAAGAGCCTAAGACCCAACTATTTTAATTGTGTATATAAGATCACCCATAGAATATAAATAGAATGAATTGCATGTAAAAAGAAAATTTGTTTCATATGAGAGATGGTCATACTTGCTGGCTTGCATCAACTACATCTTGCGGTGGCATCTCTTCAATTCCAATTTCAAGAACAAATGACCTTGCATTATCATGCACCTGGGACATTAGTTAGCAAACAAAAGAACACGCTCAATAATTAGAAATATCTTCAATACGACCAAAATTTCCAGCCGATAAGGATATTATCAAATCAATCCAATACAATGACCAACGAAGGAGAGAAAATATTCATGCTTCAAATATGTGGCAGCAACAAGTTTTAAAGACATGATGCAACTACAAAACTTCCAGGATAAAAGTATAAATATTTGTTGAGACATGATGGATTTCTTAAGGGATAGGGTACACTTTGGAGCACCTTTGAGGGCCTTGGTTCCAATGATTTTAGAGACTCCCCTTTCGTTCTGTTGAATGTGAACTGGGAAAACCAATTTCCTAGGCTCCTATGCAGCTTTTAGCCAGGTTGCGTTGCTGTTTGGGGGTTTTTCTTTTGCTATTATTATTCAGTTATGTGTTCACTGTTTGTTTTGTATCTTCTGTTCTTGTTTGCTTTTGATTTAGCCTGGTGGACCTCAGGTTGACTGAGTTTGTACTCTCTTTTTTTTTTTTGTGAAAATGAAACAATTGTTAACCAACGGAAAGACAATAATTCCACAAAGGAGAAAAGCAGCAGAAGCTCAAAAATGAACCAACAAAAGCCAAGAAACCCCAAAAAAATACACCCAAAAGGAAAATAAAGCCCCTATATACTACTGCTGCTTTCCAATCTAGACGAATACAAGAGAAGCTGTAATTACCCTCTCTATCTGATGTTTCTTTAGCTAGAAGCCTAAAATTGTTATATGATATGTCAAAATATCAAGGGCTCCTGGTGTACTTAAGATCCCAATGGTTGATCACTAAGAGTGAGGCATAAACAATAATTAAAAAGAAACCCAAAAAATTTGTCAATTATGGCAATATTGGACAAGTAGTTTTGGCACCACTTAATAAATGAAAGATAAGAGATAAACCTTAGAAAGTGCATGATGAGCCTTAATGGCTTTACCATAAAATAAAATTATAGGAGACTTTAAAAGCTATAATGTCAAGAATTGCATGTACAAAACTAACCTTTTTGATCGCTGCCTCCACAAGCTCTTTAGGACATACAAGATTGGCAGTTTCAGAAACAAGACCCAATGGATATCCAAGGGACTCCCTGGTCTTTAGCCAAAGTTGTGCACACTGACGAGCTAAACTGATAAAAAGAATTTATAAAACAAAAAACATAGAATAAGCATAGCCCCAAAAGTGGAGAGCAAAAATCTTATAGAACTGGTGTGCCAAGGGTTTATTCTCGTTCGAGCATTTACAAAAAGAAAAGTTTATTACCATTCCATAGGACATTAATCATAGGGTTAGGCAGTTAGATGAATATCTCTGTTGTTTATATTCTATTTGTCCCCTTATAGTTATTCCTAAAGTAACGACTGTGAATACAATACTCTCCCCCTGGACTTGTAGAGTCAGAGGACATAGTGTATCAAACACAAGCATTTCAATCTTGGCAGGTTCACCCAATAAAAATCCATTATTGTCTAGAACTTTGCTTTAAATGTTAAACACTAAGAACTTAATAAAATTGCCCACAGAAAGGGTTCATTCATGAACTATGATGAGGCAAGGAGAAAACATAGTTATGATAAAATATTACACTGCTTGTGGACAGCTTGCAGGATGTTAGTTGTGCAATGACAGACATTTGGCAAAGATATAGGAGTATAGGACTACAAAGAAATGCACCACGATCCACAGATTATTGAGCAAATAGAAATTTGCTTCTGTATTTCTATTTATTTTCTCTAAATTTCCTCCCCAGCAAATATTTTGGAGCAGAAACAAATTCCCAGCATTGATTTTCTTAGCAAGCAAACTACTTTGAATATACCTGTACCAAGCTTTCAACTAAATTTGTTTGCTATCAGGGAAAGTAACCTTACCTACGCATCCGACCAAAATAACGAGCACGCTCTGTTACTCCAACAAAGCCTCTAGAGTCTAATATATTAAAAGCATGTGATGTTTTCAGAAGTTGATCATACCTAGCAAGTTAAAAGGAAAATGGTTAAACAAAATGGTGAAAAAGGTGTGTTCACAGTTAACAATCATACTGACGAAAAAAGATAATTACAATCATAAGATAAATAAAAAGTTGTATCATACGCAGGTATTGCCAGGCCTGAAGCAAGCAAGGAGCGAGCTTCCTCCTCAGAAAGATCAAACTGTTTTTGAACATTATGCACACCAGCATGCTCTAGATAGTATGCACTCATTTCCTTCCTGAAAAGAAATTGCACTCAACATTACTAGATAGTATACATACGACACATGTTCAACCTTTAGAACAGTGAATGACAAAGACCAGACATATAAAAGAAGAATGGAGTTAAAAAAAATGCATATGACTGTTAGACAGAAGGTAATGTTGAGAGTAATGTCCCACTTCAGGAATGTAAGACCTGGCAGAACTTCATCCAATAAATACTTTGCCTCTTTAATGAAATGACAAGAAAAGAAACAGGACGCATCAAGGTGGTTGCACAACAGAAAAGCTTTGGAAGTCTTTTCTAGAGAAGACATGCATCCAACGAAGTTTGATATCCTTATATTCTGGTTTGAGGGGATAGGAGGATGTAACAGAAGTATACGAGAGATCAGGGAGCATCTATCCAGCACAGTACGCCAGTCAAGCTCCTTCCTTCTTCAATACGAAAATAAAATTAAAGAGGAAAAACAAGAAAGTTCAACCCACTAATTATTAAGGTATTGAAGGTGGCATTCAGAATAGTTATAGAAAGTTAAACCACCAAGGGTTCAATAGTTGACTTGTATAAAACTCTTCCACCACCTTACAGAATAGTCTTAGAAAAGGAAATATCTAATTAAACTGCAGACTGGGGAAAAAAAGGTAATACTGACTATTAACTAGTGCATGGAATATGCTTATTTGCAGAGAGGCTAGATAGAAAATTGGGATATCCAGGGTAGTGCTCCCGCAGACACAATGAACAAAGACCACGGAAGATGATGGACTTGGGTGATGAAAGATAAATATGACTGCCAGTAAACACCTATTCAAATGTATGCAACTAAGAAGCAGGAAACAAACGAAAAACAATATATCTGCAGACAGGAGAAATGAGATGAAAAAAAAAAAGCAAAAGAATGGCATCATACATCACTGAAACTTTAAGTTAAAATGATGAGTAGTATACATATATTGTTTAAATTAACTGTTATTACAAACATATTTTACTGAATCTCCAAGTTAAAAAATTCGGTGGAGAAAGAAGTAATCAGTAGTTTAAGAAAGTTTGCATACTCATTCTCCAAGAATAGCTCCCCATATGTAATTCCATCAGCATACTGAATTTTCTTAAAATGATCAACTCCCTGCCAGTGAGTCATTAGAATTTAAGTGGATAGAAGGGAAAGAAAATAGAATAAGAAAATAAGCTCTCTAAACTAACCTGAAGCAACATGAGGATACGCTCAAGACCATAAGTGATTTCAACAGATACTGGCGACAATTGAAGACTTCCAGCCTGTAGAGAGAGAGAGAGAGAGAGAGAGAGAGAGAGAGAGAGAGATAGAGTAAACAAAACATAAAGCTAATTCTCCAATATGAGAAGTATCAAATTTAAATCATTGTAGTAGAAGAAACCTGCTGAAAGTAGGTAAACTGTGTGATCTCCATCCCATCCATCCAGATTTCCCAACCCAAACCCCAAGCTCCAAGCACCTAAAAGCATTTATGATCAGCAATAAAATTATATCACATCAGCAAGATGATATATTCTATCCTCAAAAGTTTTCCTAATGAAAGCAGTATAGATATTGTACTTCTATGTTCATAACAAACCAATTGGTGGGAAATCTAACCAACAAGAATTGGATCTCACTCAGACGCTCAAACAAAAACTGCATAAAACTAACATGGAAAGATTGTCTTTGACAAGTTAATGATAGAATACTACCGGACTCTCCCAGTTGTCCTCCACAAATCGTATATCATGAGAACGAACATCAATACCTGTAAAGTATACAAACATCAAATGCTAATGCCAGAGTAGATTACATGAAATAAAACAGGAAACAAATGCTATAATCTTTTATATGGATGAGATCCTTGTATCCGTTCACTTTTACCATTTTCCTTTTGAAAGGATTTTACTAATCCTCATGACCCGATGAATAGGATCTCATGGGGTGTGAGCTCTTTATCTTTTATTTTTTTGTTATACCCAGAAATTCCCCAAACCCAACCCTAACTGGGGCCTCCTGCTCAACCTTCAATCTTTCGGAGGCAGGAAACTATCAAATAGCCAGGTACCTTGAGAAGGTTATAACCCCAGACCACATGCCATGAGCCTGACAATTATACTAATACTTCACTGGTCGGTTCTCTTTCTATTTTGATCATGATAAAGATCTGTTCCAGTTCCTCGTTGAATCTATGACTGGTAATACCATTTTTCTTTTTCTTTTCGGTGGTCCCACTATCCTTGTAGACACCTTTAAATGAGAGATCCAAACAGCAAAGTTTGCTCTTATATCGGTTTCACAGGCCCAGCACTTTGCATCCAACCAAAAGAGACAGCAGCCTACCCTGCTTCCAAGCCCAGACCAACCCCATTTAAATGTAATACGGGATCATGACAATAGAAAACCAAGAAATGGTGCTCGTTTATTTTTCCCATCATTAGGAAGACAAAAACAGCCATATTAAACTACTTGTTGACTAGTCATCGGGAAAATTGAAAATTCAAACTATGAAACGAGATATTTGAGCATGCTTGATATCAAACATGCACACAATGTAAGTTAGGTATATAGAGATGTGTGAAAATACTAAAGTGATGCTTGGACACTATTGAGGCCACTTTCCATAACTTGAACAGACTAACAATACATGAACAACTTCTTACTAGATGAGTATGTGCATGATGCATATACATATGTAATTATCTGTTTGTATGATTTAGTAAACGGTGTGAACTGACTACCTAAAGCTGATAAGCTGCGGATGAAAAGGTCTTGCGAGTTTCCAGGATCAGGCTTCAATATAACCTGAGATAGATAAAATGAGAAGGAAATGTCCATGGGAACTGGTAATAGAAAAGATTTGTACTAAAAGAATATAACCATATGCATTTCAAAATTGCATAACTGCAAAATTAAACTTAACCTGAAATTGAGTGTGTCTCTGGAGCCTATTTGGGTTTTCCCCATAACGACTATCATCTGGTCGGATACTAGGCTCTGCATACCTATCACCAAGAAGTCCCATTGGCAGTTACAATGAAGAACCTTAAAAGACCAGATGGTCGATGTATGTGGTATATAGTATAAGTTAACAAAAGAATAACTAACATATAGACCATAACCAGTGATAAACCTCTGCTTCAGATATCAATATGTAATCAAGTGAATCTATAACTGTAGTAAACTTACAAACTTACGCATACTTACGCTACATTCCACGGTTCTGGACCTAGAACCCTTAAGAATGTCAAAGGATTCATAGTCCCTGCTCCAACCTAATCAATATGCAAAGCCACGGTAAGAAAATTAAAATCGACATCAATGTGGATAAGCAAAGAGAAACTAAGATGACATATCCCACCCCCCCCCCCCTTTCCCGACAGACCTTTATTCTTTTATAATAGGTTTTTCTTTACTTATCAAAAACACAAAAGGGTAAATATGATATGGTACAACAAAAAATAGAACAACACACAGATGTGAAAGGTGCATTTTTGAAAAAGACGTCCAAATTAGAGGCACCAATTTCAGCATAAAACAAAAGGCAAATCAACATGAAAATTTTCACAAGTACTGGAAAGTGGAAACCACTACTTCTCCTCGTCGTCCAAAAGAAACTATTATATAACCTCAAAAAAGAAGGCAAAGGAAAAATCATGATTGATGTGCTAAACATAGAGCACAACAATCAAAGGGAACAGAGTCTCAGTATAAAAAAGAGTGGACAAACGTAAACCCAAATGAAAAAAGCAAAGACTAATCAGTACCTCTGTGTTGCTGCATTGCATTATGGCGCATCCAACTGAAGCCCAATATTCCTATACCATACAAAACAATGCCATCAAGGGTAAATTGCCTAGTACACACATTCATTAATGCATGCATATATATATATATATATATGAGTGTATATGTACACAGTGAAGTTGGCAATAGAGACTAAAACGAGTCTGGGTTGAGGAGTGACCTGGAGGCGTTGAATGGCTTGTTGGAAAGTAAGGACAGAAGCTTTCTGGGGCTCAGTAATTGGGTCAGTAGACGATTGCTGAGGAACCGCAGAGGTACTAATTGCAGAGACGCTGGTTTTGGTGAAGTGGCGTTGGTAGTAACCAAGTGGGTTGCAGAGCCGGGAAGGATTGGGCGCGCCGGCGCGGAGGAGGAAGAGGCGGGACGTGTGAGGCTTGAGTGCGGAGATGACTAGCGGGAGAGCGAGGATTGCCATGGCTGGCTGGCCCGCTATGAGTTTGAGGCTTGTAATTAGAGAGCCTTACTGCCTTACCCAGTTGGGTTTATCAGGAGCCGACTCGCAGACAGGGTTTAACCTCTCTTTTTTTTTTCTTTTTTTTTGGGTGTTTAGGTTGGGAAAAGAATTTATTAGTTTATTTCTGTAACCCAAAAAAAAAATGAATTTAGTTTATTTTTCACTAATATATTGTGAATTTGCGATAATATATTGTAGAGAAAAAATCATCTTTCATCCCTGAACTTTCACTCGTTCGACACTTTCGTCTATCAATTTAGAAATATATCACTTTCGTCCCTCAATTTTAGCATGGACTATTACTTTAGTCATCCGATTAATTTTTTCAATTAAATGAATCACGTGATGCATCACGTAGGACGAAGGGGCGAAATCAACCCATAATAAAAGGATACGTGATGCATCACGTGATTCATTTAATCGGAAAAATAGATCAGATGACTAAAGAGATAGTCAGTATTAAAGTTGATGGACGAAAGTAACATATTTCAAAGTTGAGAGACGAAAGTGTCGAACGAGTGAAAGTTCAAGGACTAAAAGTGATTTTTTTTCTTATATTGTATATCTCTTCACAATAATTAATGAGATCCAACTATCCAAGCACGACTCTCCCAGCACCGTCCGTGCTCCGATCCAACTAGAGGTGGCAAATGGGCCGCTAGGCCCGAGCCTGGCCCGAGCCCGGCACGTTAATTTAACGGGCCGGGCCGGACCGGGCTGAGAAATATGGCCCAAAAGCCCGGCCCTAGCCCGTTTTAGGCCCAGCACGGCCCAAGCCCGATAAATTACGGGCCGCAGCCCGTCCCGTTCATGAGGCGTGGATATATATATATAATTATATATGTATATATATAATTATATATGTATATATTATAATTATATATACATAAATATATATAATTATAATTATAATTATAATTATATATACATAATTATATATATATATAATTATGAACAACAAGCATTGTTTGTATGAATTTTGTGTAGTATTTATGTTTATTGTATTAATTTTATCTCAAAGTAGAACTACTTTTCGTTTTTATCGAAAAAAAAAAAAACTAGTTTTCGTTTTCTTACGGCCCAAGCCCGGCCTGGCCCGAGCCCGTTATTGGCCCGGCACGCTATGGACTTGGGCCGTGGGCCGGGCTGGGCCTAATGTTTAAGTATATGGGCCAGCCCGAGCCCGGGCCCGATAAGAAATGGGCCGACACGGGCCGGCCCGAGCACGGCCCATAAC
This sequence comes from Rubus parviflorus, assembly GCA_029955375.1. Taxonomy (NCBI): domain Eukaryota; kingdom Viridiplantae; phylum Streptophyta; class Magnoliopsida; order Rosales; family Rosaceae; genus Rubus; species Rubus parviflorus. The sequence continues at coordinate 9,901,539 of JARGGL010000005.1, read as the reverse complement.
CCGATGCCCGGCCCGTTTGTCACCTCTAGATCCAACCATTGAAATATTGAATGGCAACTTGAGACCTCCACGCGATCCATGTTGCTATCAGCAACTGCAACAGGGAGTAACTTGTCCACCCCGTTTGGACAATCCACCATCTCCGACTCCATCCCAAACTATAGTCCATATCACCCTTGAGACGTCCTCTACTCGGTCGAAGCCTCTAATTGAGATGTAACAACCTAAATTTTTAATATTAGGAAAATAATATTAGAAAAATAAAATTGGTTAATTAATTATCTCTTTGGAAATTTTTAGAATTTGTATTGTTTTACATATATATATATATATATATATATATATATATATATATATATATATATATATTGTCATTTCATATATGTTGAAGGAAACCCAATTTGTGTGTGTTTTGTCAATCTAGGAACAATCAAATCTAGATTGAGATAAGGAAAATAAATTCTTCTAGAATATAAATTGTATTTAGAATAGGATTCCTTATACAATAAAGATTGTATTTTGTATTTCTCTATAAATAGAGGCACCTATTCATTAATGAAATACATTCTATTCCAGAGCAATTCTCTTCTTCTTTATTTTCTGTTATTCTACAACACGTTATCAGCACGAGCTCTAACCCTGAATCAAAAGCCAAAAACCTTGAGCATAGCATCCTGCTAGCACCAAAACCCTATAACCCAAAACCCTAGGTCGATCTTGCCGTGTTCTTCCACCACAATGCACCACCAGCCGCAAGCTTCCTCCACCGTGCACCACCGGCTGCAAGCTTCTACCACTGACAGCACCGTGCTCCCATGAGCAATTTCTTCTGCTTCAAGAATAAAAAGAAGAATCCAAGAAAAAGAATTCTAAGTAAGTTTTTATAAAAGTTGTTGCTTTCCGAATTTTAATTCGCATTTTCTTTTTCTCCGGGGACTTGCAACCTCCCCTCTTCTTTCTCCCACCTTTCTATAACGTGGGATTCTTGAATCTAAAGCCGAATTGTGGGGGTTCGAGCTAAAACTTTGAACGAGGACTCCATTGAGAAAAGAGATCAAACACGACCAATTTGGGTCATAAATTTTTCACAACTAGGCTCACCCAGTTGAGTATGATGTCTAGGAAACTATTTTGAGATTAGTGGTATTTAAGTGAGCCTCGCTCCACCGACATCTCTTCTTACTTTCCTGGTCATGCTTAATTGGAGCTACCGAACGGTTTAAGTTATGGCCATTCACCATATTGGTTTTGATCTAATTACCTTCGAATGAGGAATCTGTAAAGAAGAGATTTCAAACGACCATATATACTACATCAAAGTTTCACCTAAATCCAATACGTGAAAAATGTTTCTTGGGAGCATAGCTCAGAAACCTTATCAGTTTTCGTGGAAGTATTAAGACTCTGAAACTTAAAATCCAACGTTTCTTGGGAGCAAAGATTGCTCATAAACCCTCTATTGTTTCGTGGGAGTATTGACTCTGAAACTTATCTTGGTGCATAAATCCAACATTTCTTGGGAGCAAGGATTGCTCAGAAACCTTCTATTGTTTTGTAGGAGTATTGACTCTGAAACTTACCATATTCTTGTTCTCCATATTTTCGGATGTCGAACATGAACGAACTCGATTTTACTCCATTGGATTCTGCGGACATTAGATTTCTGAGATGAGCTCATGATATCCTAATGCACCTATCTGCGCAAGAGCTTCTAGCTCGAATCCACGAGCGTTGTTTTGAAGGAACCGCTCAAGACCCTCAAACTGAGATTGACAATGCCAGGGTACTTATCCTGATGAAACGCCATATGAATATGGTACTCCAGTTTGAGTTCATGGAAGAGGTTAGCGCTAGAAAATTTTGAAGCGTTTCATGAACGTTTTATGATAACATTCATGACTCTATAATTTCGAATTAGAAGCATAATGGACTAATCTCCGCTTCTCTAACTTTGATAAGGTCATAGGATATAATTTGGAAATTCTCCGCATCAGAGACTTGATGCATCTCTGTGGAAAATCATCACAGAAGAACAATTAATTGAGAAAACTCTCATTACCTTCCCCATCTCTGCCTTGAGGAAAGGCATGACGATGATACTTGTGACGTATTATATTGTGAGGCCCATGGGAACTAGATCTGTTCCGGAGACCCATTATAATGGCGCCCCTAAGGGAGGACGCTGCGAGCAAAACCCTAAATCTAAGGACAAATCCAAACGTTTTGGTCTGTAAGATCTATTTGCTCAAGAAAGTAATCACCATGAGAATAAACAACCACGCGAGCATAGGGCCCGTGGAAGAGAGAGAAGAGCCAGACGCATGCGACCCTATGGGAGGGCCGCCGCCGGTCACCGGCTCGCCGCCAAATATAGCGGCACCGCTGCCGCTTATGCAGGTGTCGCAGGCACCCACAGGTACAAGTATCCCACACTCTATTCGATCCCCGGATCAGTGAATTGAACCTAGTACTGGTATGTCTCAATCAAGGGAGAATCTTCTTCATGATGTCTATTATTGATATGGAGCGTCTGATCAATGAGCCAGAGTTTGCAATACATATGAGAATGTAATTGCAAAGATCAAGACGTCGAGTTAAAGGGTTGAAGACTTTGAAACCGATTTTGCTTAAGTCTTTATGTTTTCCATTGTATTATGATAAGACAAGTTTGCAAGACATTATGGATTTAGTTTTGATTTAGGATCAAGATGGAACTTTGGATGTAAAGCATTGGCTAAAGAGTCAATGGATTCCATGCAGAGACGCATGTTGAGATTGGAAAAGAATTCTTTTGCATTACCTCTAATGATTACGGCAGAAAGCGCATCTTAGAGAAACTTATGTGTCTCTCTAGTGGATTATATGCTACCACTATTAGAGCTATTGAATCCAACAATGTCATTCGGGATGACCTCTTGGATTCTAACACATATTGGCTTTGGCACAACAGATTAGGACATCATGGTCGTGATATGAAAATCCGTGTATTGAAAACCTCACACGGACATCCATTTTATCGAGCTAGTCGAAGCAAAAATCAAAAAGTGATTCGAGGAGAAGAGACAGGAGTTGCCACCGTGCCAAAATGCACCGCCGCCGTCATCCGGTCGACCGGGCGCCATCTTCTTGACCGGTCGCCGAGTTCCAGAGGCTTCTACCGACCGGTCGCCGATTTCCAAAGTGTGTGGCCGACCGGTCGAGGAATTTGTCGACCAGTCGAACAGAAATGTCCGTTTTTGTTCCCCCTCTGACATGAGCAAATCCTCAAGGTCTAACCCTGATTCAAGTTTTAATCAAGATGTCTCCTATGCTTCTGAAGCCTCAATGGCCAAACGCTCGTTTTGCAAAGCATGTTCCTTAGGAAAATTAGGACCGAGACCGTCCTATGCAAAAGATTCTATAGTACTTCTTCCATTCTTACAGAGAATCTAAGGGGATATCTGTGGACTTATTCAACCACCAAGCGAGCCATTTAAGTACTTTATGGTGTTGGTAGATGCGTCGACACGCTGGTCACATGTCGCGCTGTTGTCTACTCGTAATGTTGCTTATGCTAAACTCCTAGTACAAATAATTCGCCTACGGACTCACTACCCGGATCATCCCATTACAACTTGAATCAGGCTTGATAATGAAGGAGAGTTTACATCGAAGACATTCGATGACTACTGCATGTCTATTGGGATAGATGTTGAGCATCTAGTTCCACATATGCATACCCAGAATGGTCTCGCAGAGGCTACCATTAAAAGGTTACAAATGGTCACGAGAACGTTGGTAATGTGCACCAACCTTCCTCTCTTTGCCTGGGGGAACACAATATTGCATGCAGCTATGCTTATTCGCCTGAGGCCCACCGCCACCCAATATTTTTCTGCGTAACAGCTAGTGAATGGGTACGAGCCAAGCATCTCGCACTTACGTATATTTGGGTGTGCCATTTATGTGTCTATTACGCCGCCACTACGTATTAAGATGGGCCCTCAACGACTAATGAGTATTTATGTTGGATTGAGTCTCCAACCATAATCCGTTATGTGGAACCCTTGACACGTGATCTATTTACCGCAAGATTTGCAGATTGTCACTTCGATGAGACAATTTTCTCGTCGTTAATTAGGAGAAGATAAGAACGTGAATGTTCAGCAGAAACGACATGAATTATCGTGGCCTATCCCCACTTTATATTATAACAATCCCCCTACTGCCCAAAGAGAAATAAAAGTGCGTAGAATTATAGATCTTCAGAAAGTCGCAGATTCTCTTCCTGACGCTTTCTTAGATCTCACTAAAGTGACTAGATCGAATATATCAGTTGCAAACGTGCCTGCAAAGATACAACTGCCTGAAAAAGAACTTGGACTCAAAGTCGCCGCAGTAGCCGTCTCTTAGGAAGGACCGGCCGTCGGCGCCACCAGCGCCAGTAGTGGTGATGAAGTGGCTCAGGCCGTGGCTTCGCTGAGGAAGCGTGGGAGGCCACTAGGTTCGAAGGATGCGTGCCCTAGGAAAAGGGTTGTGATGACACAAAATAATGCCCTTCTTGTCGATACTCAAAATCCGTCTCATGAGAATGTTCCAGATTATAGTTATGTCCAAGAGACATCTTTGGAGGACGCTCCATCGTTAGAATCTATCCGTGGGAACATAAAGATCTCGATTAATTACACTAGTGTACATGAGACGTGGGATAGAAACTCAACAGAGTTCTTGAGTCAAAATGAAAATGAATTTAATCACTGATATTGAATTTGATTTCATTCCTAAACTCATATATTATCAGAGATATAACAACATAATACTTTTTCAATCAAAAACTCAACAATTTCAAGAACGAAAATTGAAGTAAAGAATCAAACTTAGTTACCAAATACCAAGGTTGTAAAAAGCTAGCCTCAAGCAGGGGCGGAGCTACATGGAGACCAAGGGTGGCCTTGCCCCCCCCCCCCCCCCCCTCAAATATTTTATGCATTCATATTTTATGTATATTTGCCCTATCTCAGTAAAATTTTGCCTATATTCTATATGTATTGGCCCCCCTATGAATAATTTATATGTGTTGGCCCCTCCCACTAGCCAATGCTAGCTCCGCCCCTGGCCTCAAGGTTTGCTTTTTGCGTAGGCTATCGCCAAATGTACTGACGCCTCGAGTAAAACTAGCCTCGCGCCTTTTTCACCAGAAAGGCTATGCAAGGCTGAAAAAGGCTTATTTAAAAAAAAAACTAAACGATGCTAGTAACCCTTATCTGTTCTCATTCGGTTTGAAGTTCAACACGATGCTAGTAATGATAGTAATAGTTTGGATGGTGATTTGCTACTTGATGATGAGGAAGAAATGGAAGAGTGAAGTAGTTTTTTATTTTTATGCTTGTTCATCATTGTACGTTGTTTGAAGTTTGATTGTTTGAACTTGAATTTCATTTAAAATTTTGATGATTTGGTGAATTAACTTAACTATTACTAATGAAATACTATTTTGTATTGTAATAATTTTATTACAAAAGGGTTACGCCTTTTAAATTACGCCTCACGGAGCCGAAAACGCCTCGGTACGCCTTTCGCCTTTTACAACCTTGCCAAATACTAAGAACTCAAAAACCAACTTAAAAACAAAACCAAAACTGGAATCATAATCAACCTTTGATACCAATAACAGAAACGTTCCTAACTTCTTCTTCTCCTTCACTCTTTCTTTGTATTTCTCTCAAAATTCTTTCTTTCTTCTTCTCTGGTTTTGTTTTTTTTTTCTTTTCTTCTTCTCTTCTTCGTATCCTCTTGTTTCCAGTTCAAGTAGATCCACCGACTACTTCTGCCGACTCTTTCTCTCTTACCAGCTAAGGAAAGAAAAACTAATCTTATCACGTGGAGATGCTATACTAATACTTAACTTCTTTTGAGTTAAACTTGCCACCTCCAGCTTGGAGGTTGGAAACGTTTTTTTTTTTTTATTTTTTTTTTTTTTTTTCACCTCTTGCTTGGAGGTTTGGAACCAAAGAGAAATTAAACCAAAAAAAATCAACACTTACTTTATCTAATAAAAATAATATTATATATATATATTTATATTTTTAACATTTTCAGGATTTCACAGTGAATCATCATGATCTTAGGCTTTCTTGTGAACTTAAGATTATAAATGTACATTTGTGAATTAATTCTAACTTTCCTTTCGATAGCCCTAGCTTGAGGTGAGATTTGTCAATCCTTTGGGAACGACAACCTTACTTCTAAATCCCCATACTATAACTTGTGCCTCTTATACTTGAGGGTAGTAATTATACTAACAACTGCTGCAACTTTCCCTCTACCAGTTATGGATCTCACCATCAACGCACCACACACCCTCCACCCCCAACCTTGCCAACCGCCCAAAAATCACCACCACCAACCTTGAGGCCTCAGCCAACAACCCAAGTCGACCACAAGGCACTGTTGCCACTAATCTACCTTACCATCAGTCCACCACCAAGGATCCCTGAGAGTACCAGACACGATTTGCACAGAGAAATCCCCAAACCACAGGCCCAATCGCCTTAGAAAACTCCAGCCCCATTCGAACGTCTGCGCGACCCAATCCAAGGATCAATGCCACATCCGTGCACCAAGATCGATGCTCGATTCTACCGTTGTAGCCATCTAGGGAAGAAAATAAATGATCGCCATCGCGCCACCAATAACCACCATATCGGACAGGAGATCAGCACACACTCGTCCGACAACAACCACCTCACCAAGGCCCAAGGCCCAAGGCCCAAGGCCCAAGGCCTACGCAGACACATGGACATCGTTGGACGAGCACCCTCAAAAACCCTAGTTTTCCAAGTTTTTCTGAAAGTTACGGAGCCTTTGGCCCAAGGTCTGAAAAATCGAAAGTTTCCCCGAAATTTCGGCCAAACTTTCTATTTTTGAGGTGTCCGAAAGTTTCCTGACATACCAAGAAGATTTCGTTCGATCTTTCCTGAAATTTTCGAAATTTTCTGATATTTGCGAAATTTTTCGAAATTTTCCTAAATATTGACTTCCACCCAAAAATACCACAAATTATTTGCTTGTTTGAACAAGAAGGATCAAACCTTGTTTGATCTCTTGTACACCAAAGTACTCAACCAACCCAGCAGAGATGGTTTTTGTGATAATGTTGTATTTTATATATATATATATAGTATATCTAATAGTAGAAAAATGCAACAAAATCAATTAAACAATATCGAACATTTTTCTTGAACATTTACCGATATGAAAATTTCCGTAGAAATTTTCATATTTTGGACTGCCGAAATTTCCTCGAAACCCGATATTTTGGTCATTGCTTTTGCCAAACGATCACAACATACCTTAACTTAATTATCAAAAAAACATTAAAAAAAAAAGACGATAACTAAACCTAAACTTAGTAATTAAGAACCATAACTAAACTGATGTGACATATGATGCATGTGATAAAGGACCCTTGCCTGGTCCTGCTCTCTTTGAATAGGACCCATGTGATTGGGCAATTACAGATTGGGTTATAGCAGAGCACAAAAGCTACCGCCCCCAACACAGCAGTACAAAAAAACTTCCTCAACTACAACATTACCTAATATCTTCCTCAATATCATTTGTTAAAAAAATCTGAGACCTTGGAATTAAACAAATTAAATCAAGATCTAATAGCAAAATGGAGGAGTTAAGATTCGGACAAACAAAACGAGTTAAACTCTATAAGTTTTAAATATGAATTTGCTGAATTGACTACAGTTTTTTTTTTTTTTGAGACTTAGTTTATAGGGCCGCCTATTAACTTTCGCACAGAGCCTCCAAAATATTTGAGATGGCTCTGGCCATATGGTAGGGGAACAACATCTAATTCTGCATGAACATGTATATATGGTACATGTTCAATTTATCTAGAAGTTTTTGGGGTTAATCCAAGTGGTGACGGATATGATTAAGTTAGGTCAGGGTTCGATTTCCCCCAATGTAACAAATTTTTTTATCTAAAAGGTATTTATGTCCAATGTAACAAAAAAATTTTTCTAAAATGTATTTATGACAATTCAAAAATTGGTGAAACCTTTGAGTTTTTGACTATTTATGACAACTCAAAAATTGGTGAAGCCTTTGATACCAAATGAGGAGCCTGACTCTAAATTTTAAAGGATACATTATTTTTCTTTAGGGCTATATTATTGCAGAAAACATCAAATACTTAGTTGTTGACTTGTTGGTTTACTTAACACAAGAGTCTTTTTTTTAATATCAAAAACATGAAACATTGAAACATGTGTCTTTTATAGATTTGAAGGTACTTTATATCTCTGGGGCTCTACTGCAGAAGACATTAAAAACTTGGTCGGTGGTTGGCTTTCTTCATACAAGACTGACAAGAGTTTTTTTTTTTTTTATCAAAAACGTGAAGCATGTGGTGGTCTCTGTTAACTTTATATATTCTAGCCTTCCGGCACGCGCATAGTGTGTGCGGAAAGCCACGCTCGCGAGTGTGATAAACTTTTTCGCTTAGTTTTTCCGAATTTTCTTCCGTTTTATTATATTTTTAAAAAAAAAAATTTTGCATAACGGGTATGAGGTTAGTACTCGTGCGATGCATGTGTTATTTGTGAAGGGGAGAAAAAATGTGAAAGTTTCCATTCACCCACTTCTTCCTTTTTTTCTTTTTGTATTTATGTTTTTGTTTTGTTTTTTACCATAATAACCATTTTAAATGATTATCATGAATAAATTTTTTTATTCTGAAGGGTATTTGTGGCGATCAAAAAATTGATGAAGCCTTTAACACCAAACTACCTCTAGAGATCGTGTGCACGTTTTTTTGGTTCTGCCGATATGTATTTATATTTTTATATTTGTTTTGGAAGTATTTTACATAACTAATCCTTCATGATATTTTCCATTTCAGTCAAATTGTCTTTGACATGGGCATTTTAGAGAGTTTTATTTTTGGTGTTTTGGAAGTATTTTGCATAACTAAACCCTTCATGATATTTTCAAATTTTTAGGGAGTTTTTTTTTTAGGAAAAGAAGTACCATATATTGAAATTAATCACGATTACAGTCGTCATTGGGGGCATCCTGACTATTAGCAGGAGCAAAACCACTTAGGGTTAACATAATAATCTAAGGCAGGACAAACCTTTAGGTGTGCTACACCAACTGGCTGTCTCATTACAACAATGAAGCTCACGTCTTGGAATTGAAAAAACAATACAACTATAAATCGATAAAAACTACCCTCATCCCAGATTAACCGGCTGCTCACTGTATAGTAGTCCAACTGAGAGGCATTGAAACAATAGAGAGTAATTTCCATCAATTTACAGATAAATAAATCTAAAATTAAAACGGCTAGTAGAAAACCTATGTCCGTCTCAAAATCACACCACGAATCAAAGCACAACCTCGCTTGAATTGGCCTCCAAACGAACACATGGTATGTTATTATTAATATAGCCCAAAGATAGGACTTGTGAAATAAAAAAAAAATCCATTCGTTGGATCTTCCACCGGGATCCCATACTCAAACACTAGATTGGGAGATCTGGGATTCACCCCAAAATCTCATCAAAATCAAGATCGAAACCCAGTTCCAGATCCAGAAAACAAAGCCACATACCTCCATGGTGATGCAACGACCAAATTTGATCATGAAGGTTGCCAAAGAGACGTCATCGAATGTCGTCGTGATACTCGTCGAACTAGGTCGACGTTGAAGGATCGGGTTGCAATAAGCGAAGAGAGAGCCCTCTACTCGAACTGGAGTCGACATCTTTCAATATCTTTGATATCCCAAGCCTTGACGGCTAGGGTTTGGGAGGAAGAGCATAGAGCTCTCATTTTTTAGGGAGTTTAAATTGGTGAATATTTTTATATTTGTTTTAAAAGTATTTTACATAACTAACCCTTCCTCATATTTTCCATTTAAGTCAAATTGTTTTTTTTGACATGAGCATTTTAGGGAGTTTAAAAAATTGGTGATTTAAGTCAACTTGTCTTTTTTGCCCATGAGTTTAAAAAATTGGTGATTTTTTACATGGGCATATAAAGGGTATTTTGGGAAACTCAAAATTTGGTGAAGCCCTATAACCCTATTTTGTGGTGATTTAAGTCAAATTGTCTTTTTTGCCCATGAGTTTAAAAAATTGGTGATTTTTGACATGGGCATATAAAGGGTATTTTGGGAAACTCAACATTTGGAGAAGCCCTATGACCCTATTTTGTCTTGGCTTCCCTCCCTTTATAGTAAGACAAGCAGATACACATTCCCTTATCTATATCGTGGCTAAACGGAGTCTCTCTCTCTCTGGTCATGAGCCAAGTCTTTGTTTAACTCCAACTAATTTGAAGTCTCCCTCTTGGCCTCTTTCAACTCTTCCTTTAAATTCTCTGTATCTTCAACAATTGCTTATTGTGGTGATCTCAAGAAGACAAGAACAACATATATACAACCGTGAGATAAACTTGCAGGTTCCTTATTTTCTCTTCGTTCCTTATTTAATTTTCTGATCCTCTTTGATTTTATCTTTTTCCTGCACTCGCATAACTCGATCAGTTTTAGATGGTTACTTAATTTATCGATTATTAATATTATTAAGGCTTTACATAATTGAAGCATTCATGTTACGTAGTTCATACGTCGTTTAGTTCACGGAAAGGAAAGTAATTCCTTTATCTTTTCCATAGAATGAGAAAATAATCATCCCACAAAAGTGTATTTTTGTTTCCATTCTAGTGTCCTTGTTTGGTTTGCGGAATTGGGGCTCGAGAAAAAAAACTATTCATTATTTTTGTGTTTGGGATACAAAAGTAAAGCAAACACTTTCCTGAAAGAATGGTAAATAAGCGGAAAAATGGTTCCTTCCACACCCCCAAGAAAATCATTTTTCTCTTATTTTCTTTGCATTTATTGCACTAATTTAGCATTAATTACATTATTTTTATGACTAAAATAACTATTTATGAAATTATAAATATTAATTTTGTTTCATATATTATTATTTATTGATTATTTTTTTTAGTGTTGTTAAACACTTGAAAGAAAAACTAATGAGAATTTCAGTTTCTCATGCCGTGAACCAAACGAGGCCTAATAGAAATTTCAGTTTTTCATGCCTACGGAAAGAGTAAGGAAATAATTTCCTTTCCGTGAACCAAACGAGACCAATTCTATCCGTTTTCTAACTATATCATTTTTTTATTAAAACATATATCCCAAGAGTGTGTAATTTTCAGAAGGGATATAATAGTCTTTATATCATGTAATTAATGCGTAATTAATGCAGGGAAAATATGAGGAAAAATGAATCCATTAGGGTATGAGAGGATTCATTTTCACCTTATTTCATTGCAGGAAATTTGTTTCTTACCTTTTGCATACCAAACATGGGAAATAATTTTTTTTCCAATGTCTAAATTCTGCAATCCAAACGTAGTGTAGAGTTTTAAATAAATATATATATATATATATATATATATATATGCTAGAATAAACTTGTTAGAACATATGCACCCATTTTGTTGAAGGCAATTGTCAATTTGCTAAGCTTTTCAATTCACTATTTATCTAAACTGGCAATTGTCTTCAGATTGTCAATATAGCAACGAAAAACCAATTCGGCTTCCAATTCACTATTTAAATTTAAAACTTGATTTGTTAATTAATTTATTGATGAGATTAATCATACACTACTATTTAATCTTCAAAAATAATATATTGAATTTTCAACTCTCGGCCATAAATATATTGAATATTCATAGAATATTTTTATAACAAATTGTGAATTCAATACCAATGGGCCCACGAATTGGTCATGTCATTACCAATGGGCTCCACGAATTGGTCATGTCATTACCAATGGGCTCCACGAATTGGTCATGTCAATACCAATGGGTGCATTCATATTTTTCCACAAAATTAGCAATTGGCACCCATATCAATACATGGGTGCATATGCTGATACACACTAGTGACTCAACTTCTGCTAATAAAAGTTAAAACTCAGGACTATCAATTACAGATGGTATGTTAACCTAGTATGTTTATTGAAACCAGGACAAAGCCTACTTCACACAGATGGGAGATCAGATAAATGAGTGTGAACAGAAGTTTCTAGACACATCACCAGTTTTCCCCCAGCCTGACGTGTATATCTACAGGGTTCCCAACAAACTCCGCGATGTAAACGCAGCAGCATACACTCCTCAATTACTTTCGATAGGCCCTCTCCACCATGGCAACGAAAAACTGAAGAGCATGGAGAGCCATAAAAGTAAATATTGTGATGATTTTTGTGTGCGTTGCCAGAAGGATAGAGCTGAACTCAAAAGCTTCATTGAGAAACATCGCGAAGAGATTCTTGGTTGTTACGCAGACAGTACCATTGATAAGGGTAGCATCGACATTGCGAGCGTATTTCTAGTTGATGCATGCTTCATCCTTGAGCTCTTTCTGATGAACTTCGAAAACCCTGATTATTATTATATTTTACGATCACAGTGGATGACGAAAGCTGTAGAGCTGGAGCTGATAATGATTGAAAATCAGCTTCCTTATTTTCTTCTTGAAGGCCTCTATGACTTTGCTGAGATACGATTGAATCCCCCTTTTAATCTCCCTCCCTGCAAAGAAGTACGCGCACAAAAACGGCAGCAGTCCTGCTTGCCTTCCTGCTTTGACCATATAATAGATATTCCAGAAGACAAACCTGTCAATGGTCATGATCATGAATTTCTTAAGCTTACCTGCGAGTTCTTTAAAGATTACTATTACAGGAACGGAAAATCGGCCAGGAGTGGAGTCACAAAACCAAAACATTTCACTGATTTGGTACGACAGTTTATGTGTCCAGAATCTCCAGATATAGATAAAGACATGAAATGGGAGGACACTATAAAAAATATATACAATGTAAGAAAGTTGACAGCAGCAGGGGTGAAGTTCAAGCCAGTGAATGACAGTCCAAGCTTTTTCCTAAAAAGAGAGCAAGAGGCCCCTAAATGTAACTTAAAGTTAACATGTTCTAGAATCATGGAGTTGAGGCTTACACAATTTTGTGTGAAGAATGATACAGAATGTGTTATTCGAAACATCATGGCCTTGGAGCAGTTTGTGTACCCGGACGAGGCTTATATATGCAGCTACTTTTTGCTGATGGATGAGCTTGTGGACACTATCGAAGATGTGGATTTGCTGGTTGAGAACAAAGTTATCACTAACATGCTAGGCAGCAACGAAGCAGTGGCGAAGCTGGTCAATAGACTTTGCGATCATATCATGAAAGAAAAATCCTGCTATACTAATATATGTAAAGAGCTTAATGAGCACTATGAGAGTTTTTGGAACCGTACTGTGGCAACACTGAAAAGAGTCTACTTCAAGGATCTTTCGACAGGCAGTTCAACTGTAGTTGGAACTTTTGTCCTGGTTTTCTCAATCCTTGGATCCATTCAGTCGTTCAAATAGTTAGCTTTAAGCTTTGTTTTCTATAAATAATAATTGTGCATGGAAGCAGTACAAGATCATAACTCAAGTGATGATATCAACTTGAGAATCAGTTATTCTAAGCTTTATGTAATGTCTCTGTACTTGACTGTCCGTGATAATAAAAATCACTTGCAATCAGATCGAACTTTCTTGCTGTTCCTCGCATTTTCTTACTTTTTAATTTGCTCCATTTTTTTCAGAACTATCTTCAAGGCTTAAGCCCCATCTCAAACACAAGCCTTTATTGTCTCCAACATTTGCAATCTCATTCCAAAGGGACGAAACAATTTCGGTTCATTCTGTAGAAGTTTCATATCGCTTGCATTCTTAAGGCTTACAAGTTACTCGGACATGTTATGAATCATGTCTTGTTCCAAACATTTCACTCCAAAATGATGAAAGGTGAACTGGTGAATGGACTTGAGAGACCTTTACAAGTTATGATCATCTAATTTCTGCTCAAACTTATTGTTTGCCGCTATGGAGATTTCTGGGACTTCTCCAAGACAAACTGGGATCCATGGAAACCGGAGTTTGCATCTCAACTTTCTTATTGTTGTTTATTGGTCCCAGTGACATCCATTAATTGCTATTTAGAGAACCTTACCCAGTTGGCCGGGTTTATCAGGGGGATATTTAGATAAACATCCTTGTAGCTTTTATTTTATAGGATACAATCTATTGACTTTTAGGTTACTAGATTAAGACCAACATTAAATTCTAGATGACACATTAGATATCTTCCTACCCTATTTTTTAAATTATTTACAAGATCTGCCATAATTAGAAAATATTTAACATCTATTAACATTAAATTCAAATCCCTATAATTAAGTTGATTATTCAAATTTTCGTTATTAATAATCCTACAATTAATTGCTATAATTAATTCAATCATTCAAATTTTTAATTTTCAAATCTGATTCAAATATCTATAAGGTAAATGAAACTTTATAGTAGATTACAAATTATGAATTATTTGTGGTAAATAGTGTGTTCTTAGGTAAATTATGAACTACTTGATATATAATATGATTTTGCTTTACTAAGTTTGTTTTTTACCTACCTTTGAAGTTTCAAAACAAAAACTAATTATTTTACCTATACTATTATTAGTGTATGCTAATTTAAAACCTATATATGGTGTAGGTAAATTAACTACGTAGGTAAATTAACTATGTAGGTAAATTAATTGCCTATAAATATTGAGTAGGTATATTAAACTAATGAAATAATAGGTAAATAAATTGCAACAAAGCTCACTAGGTAAATTAATCATTTAGAAAAGTAGGTAAATTACTAAAGCCTTTATTGAGTAATATGAAAGCAATGAGAATTAATTAGAAAAATGAGATGAACTCGAGGAAGAAAACAACTCCAATAACAATACCATTGTTAAGAAGAAGAATGAAAAAACACTTGAAATTAAAAGTCGTCAATCACAAAAAAAAAATTAAACAAATAAATCAAATACCTTACAAATCTTGTAGTAACACTAATTGTAAGAACTAAGAAGAATGTATCAATCACACCAGACCAATGATATGAGTTTTGCTTTTGCAAATTGATCACGTACTTTTGAATGGATCATAATTCTATCTTCTCCCTTAAAAAGTCATGGGAAATCTGAAAATTATGATTGAAATACAAATAAAGAGCTGAACAATCAATTAAATTTAGCTAAAATTTAGAGAGAATATAACTCTATCATAAATATCAAAATGTCAATGATTTTGAACATCTAAATTAGGTTAAGGGCATTTCAGGTAAGTTATAATGTGCAGGGCTGACTCATCAATCCGAAAATAGAAAATAGCTTAGTTGGCAATTAGTCAAAGGATTGAAACCATGAAAAAAAATTGACTCGGATTTTAATTGAAAACTTAAATGTGGCAGGGAGTTTATTCTAATTTCTCCTTTATCAGGAGCCGACTCGTAGAAACTAAACGGGGTTTAACCTCTGTTTTTATTTTTTAGGGTGTTTAGGTTGAGAAAAGAATTTTGCTTTCGCTAATCCTCATTCACCTTCCATCATTCTTTTCCTTTTACCCCACAGTTTTTCATTTCTTTTCTTCAAAGTATTTTATATTCGGACCTCTTCTATTTTTTTATCCAATTTTAAACCCCATTTTACCTCGGCATATTATTACAAAACAAAAAAAGTCAACTTCATCGATCATCTCTTGTCGAACCAACTGCACAACCTTTCCCATTCAGTCATTCACCCTTTCCTCACACCACAATCGAGTGCAATGGTTGGGGATCTCAGCTGTAAATGGCCCGTCCAGGATTTGTGGAGCTTCAATCTAGATCAGGAAACTTCGATTTTGGTTAAATTAAAGGGGATATCAAACCCCGATTTAACATAATCTTAATTTAATTCTCCACCGTTCCTCACCACTTGAGCTAAACCCAAGAGCTTAATGAAAACAATATAACAAGGGAACATAAAATCAAAATCTCATATTCATAGAATACAAACAGCTATTTGAAAATAACATCGATGAGCCAATTAGACACATTAACTAACAAAAAAAAAAACCTCTTTGGTTTATAATGAAACAAGAAATTGTATAGGCAACCCTGTCACAACAAGGTTCTTCTTGATTAATAAGTTATCTGCTTCTTGACAATTCGATTCTATTATTGAAGTAAATGGCGTAAAATGAACCATTTGTTTCAAACTATAAAGCCAAGTTAAATGAACAAGGAGTTCGACAATATTACATACTTCTTACTTTGCCACCATTTTCATAAACAAGCCTTCATAGTTTGGTACTACAACCTCAATTCTAGTCATGTTCCCCTAAATATGTTCATACTTTTAAACCATTTATCACTACTACTGATATCACCTACTTTCAGTGATGCTACTTGGTCACCTCGAGCAAAACCAACTATCGTTAGAAGAAATCAAATCAGTGAATCGCTTTTGGTCACCTTCCACTGCTGAACTTTGCAGTGGAAAACCCTCAATTTTCGTTTATCAAGAGAAAATGAGATTGTTTTCAATCTGAAGGTGAAATATCAGTCCAATGAAACGATGATATTGATCAGTTATCCAAGGAAACTATCAAAACTATAAAAATCGTTAAGTACATGTACCAAAGTGCAAAATTTCAAACACAGTAAATATTAGAGGTGTGTGGCGAACTCCAAACCGCTTGGGAGAGATTAGAGTAGGCCCTACAACCAAACGTCAAAAACGACGCAGAAAAAAATCGAAGCTTTACCTATCCAGGTGAGAATCGATTGTAATGGCCGCCGAAGAAGAAGATGTCGCGGCAGAAGTGGAAGCCGTGCAAGCAGTTTATGGCGACGATTGCGTCGTTCTCGATTCGTATCCTCCCCATCTCCACCTCCACATCAAACCTCGCACCGCCGACGTTGCTTCCCAACAGGTCATTTTCTAATCAATCATCCACTGATTTGAAATGGAAGGAAATTTTGCATCGTTTGTATTCGTAAAGTTTGCATCTTTCTATTCTCTTCGCACTTTTCAAGTGGAAAAGCTTTAGTTTAGTTGTGGTGATTGCAGTTTCTGTATTCTTTGATGGTGACAATCTCTTATTGTTTGTACATGCATTTTTGTTTGTAGTTTGTGGAAGCTGTTATTGGAATTCGAGCAGGTTCTCAGGTATAGATTATAATGAAAAGCAAAGTTCTTTGAGTTCATCAGTACTCTTACTTTATTTAATTCTGTATTGGTTTTTGCGCTAAGTTTGGTGTTGTTTTTGGTGGTAGTATCCGGAGGAACCACCACATATTAATCTTATAGATTCAAAGGGTCTTGACGAGCAAAGGCAAAAACATCTTACAAATTATGTACGAGAAAAAGCATGTGAGCTAACTTCTTGTTTAATGCTTGTGGCAGTTTGTGAGGTAAATGTTGCTTTAGTCATTATTACTTAAAATCTAGGCATATGAACTCTTTCCTTTGTGACAGGATGGGAAATTTGAGTAAACTAATTTATGCATTCTATGTTAGTTTTGCGTATTCATGAATGTTAAGTATCAAATTCAAGAAGTTTTTGTCAAATATGACCCTAAAGCTGCAGCATAGAAATTATTTGTAGGCAGGAGACTGAGTCATTGAATATGTCCAGGAAGCAGTGGAGAAGCTCTCTGCTATGAATCACCCTGATGGCGATTGTCCGCTGTGTTTGAGTCCTTTGGTCCCAGAGGAGGAGCAGAGTAAAGTCTTGCCATTTATGAAGTTGATGTCTTGTTTCCATTGCTTTCACAGGTAGCGCAGTCTCTTAATATATGTGTGTAATTCTATATGTACATTGGTTTCTGATTTTGGTAACAGTTTTTGTTTAAATTTTAATGTCCCTTTTGTTTTGAATTATGGCAGTGAGTGCATTATTAGGTGGTGGAGTTGCATCCAAACAGAAGCAAAAATCAACGCCTCATCAAGTGCACATCTGCATTCCGTTAGAGAGATGAGAGATCATAAAGGTATACCGTATACTTGGATCACAGTTATTGGTAGTAGGTTGAAATCATCACTAGTATTTTGAGGAGACAATTTAGCAATATAAAGTTATTTACTTGAGATTTAGTTGGGAATTTTGATAAAACTCGTTGGTTCTAGAAAACCAAACCAGAGATATGATTAAAACCTTAAGAAAGTTTAGAAAACACCGCCAAGATAAGATTGAAAACAAGTTAAAAGCTTACAACTATTGAAACATCACAATATGGCCAGAACTAATTGAATGGATAAGCATATATTACTTTCACATTTAGTCAGTATTTACACCTTGCTTGCACATGATGACTGTTTCGATTGTTTTGTAACTGGTAGCAATTTATCCTCAATTTCCCTGTTTTGATATTGTTACATATTGTCTACTTTCATATTTGTTCAGACATGGGTTTTAGTGTTATTCTTATTTCTAAGAAGGGTGCTTTGGTTTGATAGTGTTTTACTGTTCATTTCAGTGTGTATTTTTAGGTTGGTTGATGTCTGCATGTGTTTCCCCTTTTCTATTTCTGGTCAGTTGAGGGCTTCTTCTTAGTGGAGGGTCATTTCTTTTGTCGACTGCTGGCCTAGTTTATTTGTTCTCCTCAATTTTAACTGAAACATCCTAGCTGTTTTTTTATAAAAATAAAAATAAAATATACACAAGGGATGAACATGCAAAGCTGCTGTTTGTGTAAGGGTTCTCAACTACGTTCTGTTTCTAATATTAAGATTTGCTTCGAGTTTGAGTGTATGCTTCACATGACCATGTAGCTTTAGTTGAATAGTTGAGTGAAAAACGTGTGATTGGTTGGTGGCCCATGGAAAAATAAACACTTGTGAGATGCTTCAAAAAGAGAACTATAATATACTGACAATCTCCACATTGGTGCCTTGTACAACGCTGATGGTGAGTTATTGATCTCATTTGTATTGCTCTTTCACTACATAGATTTGGAATTAACTGCTGTGATTGATTGTGATGGTTAGATTTTCTTTCTTCTATTAGTTTTTTCTTTTATGTTTTGCCATGTATTATGGGTGTACCCCCTCTTGAATTTTTTCTTTAAAAAAAAGGGTAAATAATTGGTAGATGTGATAGAACGACTTGCAATGCGTCCCATGGTTGTGGGACGAGCTAAACATTTGGTGTGATGCCATTCATGTGTAGATTTGTATTTTCTGAAAGGCATTGTTGTTCTAGTTCTGTGCTATTATGTTAAATTTTTAAAGAAGTAATTTTTTGTTGTTAGATACACGGGGAGCTGTGGAAGAGAGTATGGGAAACTGTCCAGTTTGTCGTAAAGGCTTTCACGCCCAGGATTTGGAACATGTGCTTCACTTGGTTGGCAATGATTCCTTTCAATTTGTACGTCATCTTACTATGAACTACAAAATTACAGGTTTTGCAGATGAATATTTCAGTATTCTAGTCTAGTGAGTTCACTGGTATTTTTTTTTTAAAATCCATGTTAGTATTTTGTATTAATTATTCAAGGAGAATTGCTCAGATTATGTGTTCACTGGTATTATACCCAAATCCTTTAATTGTAACAATGTGATATAGATGCCCACTCATGATTAAGAAAGATAATTCTTATAGTGTTGGTAAGGTGGGTTCTGTCATTACTCATTTGGGTTGTTAAACCCATTTTTGTTCTGTAGAAAAGCCAAATTCAATTACTTCGAGACACAGAAAAAACAAAAAGTCAATTTATTTGCATGTCCATTTAAAACTTGTGAGTAAATGCATTAGGCTGCACTCACAGCTATTGTAAGAGCTGGTATTGGAACTGGATGTTCTGATACTATTAGATCTAGTTGATTCATATGTAGAAATAAATCCATTTATTTTGGAATTCTTGAAATATTTGTGGGATTGAAAAGAACTGGATGTCTGGAACCCATATCTGATGGCAGTTCCATTGTCAACTTTAGCTTGAAGTTTTCTTCTTTGTTAATAATTTGATCATCTGGTAATTTTGTTGTAAGTTCTTGTTTCTATTAATTCCTTATTGTACGTAGTTGCTTCAATTTTTCCACACAAGTCGAGCTTTGTTTATTTCTTTTAACTGAAGTTAAAATGACTATTTGATTGCTGTTAAATTCAGAGCTTGGATGAAAATGAAGACGATGACAGTGTGAAACTCCTGCAGTCTGATACAGAGAAGGCCCGAAGAGAGAAGTTTGAGGCCATATTTAAGTTTCAGCAAGAAAACGGTGGTTTAATTGAACCTAAGAAAAATATTGTCATTGTACCTGGTATGTATCTTACACCACCAGTTGCACCATCCAATTCTGTGGCAGCCAAAGAATCTCCCGAAGAGCAACAAAGAGAAGCCCCAGTCACCTCAGGAATGCATTCTGGGGGTTCCTCAGGTAGGCCTAGTACCAATGAGCAGAGGAGTTCCAGCTCGAGGAAGCAGAGAGAGCAAAGGGTACGTAATCCAAGACGACCTGCCAAACAGTGGATTAGAAAAGAGAGTGACAAGGCAGAGTGAGCAGTTGATATAGTTCTTGTGGAGCATTTTCTTTCCCTGATGTACCTTACGTTAGTCAAGGAGTGCTATATGAGCAAAGTGTAAAGGGAAAGCAAAACTGAGCAAGATAAGTAGGGAGATACAGAGCAAAAAGAAATACCCGTCTGTTCTCTCCATCGGTGTCATCACCATGTCTCTGTAAGCCAATCGTGAGCTTTCTGTAAAGTGCGTTTTTTAGTTTGAATTTTAAGGTATGAAAACCAAAATATGGATCATCATGCAGTTTGATTATATTTTGGTTGTGTCCCATAAATCACAATGCGAAGTTCCATTAGCAATTTAGCATGAGGGAGAGGCATTGGTGAATTTTCAACCAATAAACAAAATATTGAAAATGGACTATTGCCGCAACTGAACTATGCAACGGTGCCTTTGAGAGTTGAGACAACCCGTAAACACTGATACAAGTGAAATGGCAATTTTTTTTTCTTCCGAAGTTTGGAACCTCATCTACAATTGTGGAGAGAAATATCATTAGTCCAATTTGGTCTTGGTTGACATATTTTATTATTGTGAAGAATTCTCTTCATCTCATGGACTTTATAGCACTTGGCTCTGTCAAAAACTTAATAGAATGGTACACTCAAGTGCCAAAAAAGAAAAGAACAGAACTTCATCTGAGCGACAAACTTTCACAAAACAATGATTTTTGGATGAGAAAAGCCTCTGCTTAATGAAGGCAAATTGAGCTAGGGGTGCAACTCAGACTAAGGGCCTGTTTGGAACTGTTTCTTAAATGCCTGAAAGCGCTTTTCAAACTTAGTAAAAGCGCTTTTGTATGAGGAAGCACCTGTCAAGTGCTTCTCAAAACCACTTTCAAGTGCTTCTAAAACTCACTCAAAACAAATTTTAAATTTTTTCAAATTTTTTTATATTATAGTTAATTTTTTTAATTAATTCAAAAGCGTTTTTGGGTCTCCGAAAAGCAATCCCAAACAGACCCTAAATCAACTGACACTTTCAATTCGGGTCCAGGGTTGATCTTGAGTTTGCGAACCCAAAGGTTGATCTTGGGTTTGCAATGGCGGTTCAAGTTGGGTTCGCAAACCCAAGATCAACTGATGGAATGCTATTTTGCGGCAACCGGTATGAGATTGGTTGGACTGAAGATCTTGATCAAGAATGGAGGGAAGTGGAGGCCGCCAGAGGGGCACCGTTATATGACTGTGCTGGGGATTATTGGTGGGCTTGGGTCCTCCATGCTAGCTGTTTGGACTTGGGCTGCGTATTGGGTCTGTCATGGGCTAGGCCTAAGCTAGGGCTGGAGTGCTCATATGAGGAGGGTATCTTGCTGCCCTCGTCCATGACTTAGTTTTTCGGTTTGGTGTCTGCAAATGTGAATACATGATTCACCATTCATTTAGTTTACGAATCTCCAACCGTACTACAATTGAGTGCATTGGCGATTGGAGTTTCAACTAGTTTGAATTATGTGTTCTTGAGACATGTTTTTGTTTTTTTTGTTGGCTTGTTTATTCAACAAGCCAACTAGTTCTAACGAGTGGCACTTTTTGTTTCCTTTTGTTCTTGGTCACAGATATTGGGCACAAGTATAGGGATGTTTATGTAAGTGCAAAAAACAGAAAAGGGGTTAGTAAGAATGGTCATACACATAGTTGGCTCACATGTGGGATGGGGTCGAACCCCTTCATGGTACATACTTAATTAGCTATTTGTTAGAGTTTGGGTTGTAAGATATATTGACTCAATAAAGACTTTCAAATCAATTTGAGAAAAAAAGAAAAGCGAAAAGACTAAATAAGGATTTGAAAATCAACGATTGGATGAGTGTTTTAAATTTTAATTGATATTTTAAATCTTCAACATTCAGTCACTCAACCATTAATTTGAAAGTCTTTATTGAGAGTCTTTTTTTTTAAGAATTATTTCTACGCCATGACTATTGTAATAGCGAGCCTCTATAATGACTTAATTCTAAAATAAATAATGACTAGCTTGAGAGTTTAGAATTGAGTCATGACGTAGTCCATAATTTGGTAAGTAGAAATAATTCAATGTTAATAATTATCATACAGAATCATCAAAGTTTCAGACTACATCACATGAATCACATACATTATCATATCTATAAACTCTCAAGCTAGTTTTAACAATCTAATTAATTGTAGAAGTTCTAAGTCAGAACGTCCTACGTACATTAATTCCAAATTAATGGCAGAAGAAGTAACTTTGATCGAAGAATCAATTCATACTAGTGATCGAGACATACATTACTTTGCTTTTGCTGACTAGCTAGCTAGCTATATCTTATCTTCCACAAATAGATTTCCAGCAATGCATGGAAATTAGCTTAGACAGCATTAAAAGCTTCTATTAATTGTGTGGGAACAAATTAAAACCATGCATATACATGTCAAAGAAATTAATTAAAGAGTCAAGGGTTTACATGGAACGTACTATTGGAGCGTCAATTGTCTGAGAAAATGATAAAGGAACACTATTAATTTTCGTAATCTAAGGCAGATTGTTGTTGGGAACTTGAAGACCCATGGTGTCCCAGACAATGGTCAATGGCGAGCCTACACCAGCTTCAATTCTGCCAAATTCCCACCGGAATTAGGTCTTTGTCGATCTCTTTTATATAAGGTCAATATGATCTTTGTGTACGTTTCTTAGCTAGCTAGGGTTTCAACTTTAGTCCACGATATTTCGTTCCTGGCGACAATAATTCGAGATTAAATTTAAAGTTTTATATGTTGATCTAGCTAGTTATGTCATTATGATCGAACGACTAAATTAATTGTTAGTTATTTCGATCGGTTAAAAATGACATAATATTGATTATATATTCGTCAAAATAACTAAAAATATACAAAACCCAAGAATTGTCAACGAATAGAAATATGAGGCACACTTTCAGACACGAAAAGAGAAATATGAGGACACTAATTTTGAATGATTGAGCTAGCCTCTTTTTATATTTTATTTTGTGCTGTTTTGTTATACTGAAAAGTCGAGATTAAAGAGGGATGGTAAATTGGTAATGCCTTTTTGGGTCTTGATTTGTACTTTGATACTGAACATCACAAAAGTTGGCGTTACTTACATGCATGGATTGTTAGCACTACCTGCTTCACATGATTGGTTCTTACATAACAGAGTCCCCTCTCGCTTTTTATTATGATTAGCTTTGGCCAACTTTTTCTTGTTTTTGTTTTCGAATTTCCTGATATATTTTTTTGGGACAAATATTATCCATGACATTGTTGGACATTTTTATCTTTCAAGTTAAATTTTGAAGCTATACATCGATTTTCATCAAAGTTCCTCGTACCACAATAGAGTGTTTTGGAGAGGGTTTTTGATGAAAAATTTAGTGGTGTTTAATTGTCTTGTTAGTAGATTTTCTTCTTCTTCTTCTTCTTTTTTTTTGTTTAGAATAAATTGTACTCCTCGATCATGACCCTTAATAGGTATTATTTGCTAGGGTTGATTCCAATTTCCAAGCCGAATAGGAAAGGCACGTTTGTTTGCCACATATTTTCATGTCTTAGTGTATGTAATACTCTGGTCGTGATCTCGACAATCGTTATGAATCAAATTCATTAATTTCCATACATTTCTAAAAAAAAAAATCTACATTTAGTTTAATTATAGTTGAATTTGTACTATTAGAATGTATCCAACTTAATTATGAATTTAGATTATTTGATCATTAGAAAACAAATAGCAAAACAAAAGGCAAGGGTAAAAACAAATTAATTAAGTACAATCGGAACCAATCGAAAGCAAAAAAATTAATAAGAAGGTGGACAATCAATCAAAAAAAAGATCGAAAAATGGTCGATCACCACTAGTTAGAATTATTGTAAATTAGGTGTAGAACATCTCAACCCCACAAGAAATCTGGAGAGTTCTGAACTAGGATCCCCATTTAATATACGGGAGCTTCTCTAGTGAGTATCACTTCAATAAGTACTACTTGAGTACCATTCGATTAGACCTACTTTTTTATTACATCTCGACAAATCAACCGTTCAATATTTAGATATTTATGAGTAGATCACTTCTACAAATTTTTAATGAAATCGGAAATCGTTAAGTCATCTATAATTGTGATTTACCATTTATGAATATGAATGGTTCAAAATTGACAGATTTGGTTCGTCCATTTATTTGGTCTAGTTCAGTACCTTTATGATTTCAAATTTTGTTGAAAATTTGTAGAAGTGATCTACTCATGAATATCTTAACACTGAACGGTTGATTTGTCGAGATGTAATCAAAAAATAGATATCACAACCATTAATCAAAATGATACTCAAATGGTACTCATTTAAGTGGTCCTCACTAGAGAACTCTCCTTTAATATACTGGACCTCATATATATTATTGCGCGCGCGTTGAAAAAATGGATCAACTTCAATCATGCAATCCAATTAAAGGGACGCGCGGTTGTCATGTATGAAAATGCCAGAACTAATACACCCCCTTTTCCCTTGGATGTCCGTACAAATTTTATATTTGTATATGAGGCTATAAGAACAATGTAGCATATATGGCAAATTGAATGGAACAAATTGAATGGAATTAGTTATAATTTATAAAGGAATTTAATGGAAAAAGTCTCTACATGTGTCCTGTTGGAAAGGCTAGGTACAAGAATTTAATCTACTTCTTGTTGCACTTGGTTCTTGGTTTGATTTTATTTTTTGGTTGAGAAAAGAAGAGCTTTTTAGTATTAAATTGAGATTGGTAGATGTTGGTACACGTCTTGGTTACCTCTCACAAAAGTGGAGGATGAAGCAAGGCTGTAAATGTAGCATGCATGCCTTTTGACCTAGAAGAATTTTTGATTTCGTGTAATCGTGTGTTTTGATTCATTCCATCAAAAAAAAAATGAAACATACTAATCTTGTTATTTTTTGCCCTCAAATCTATACTTCTTATTAGATAAAATTGAACAGTACAGTAAAAGTGGCTACAACACAGTACATGACTGCATGCAAAAATACCCCAACATGCAAAAAAACCATACTAACAACTATATATAATACCTACAATATCAAAATTATGTATGATTCCTAGTATATGCCATAAAGTTCAAAATAAATTAAAAACATAAAAAATACTTATGAGCTTAAATTATGACTAGAGTCACAAACCGAAGTTGATCGATTACCCATAAAACCACCTCTAATCAAGAAGAGATTGTAGGGCAAGGGCCGAAACTCAAAATTAATGACCTTGTTTTCAAATTCAACTACGCATCACAGCAAAGTGCCCAACAAGTTTGGATCTAAATTTAGAGAAGATATAAAATTTTGGGAGGAGTTAGATTGAGGAGAAAACAAAAAAGATGTAGAGTAGTTAACTAGATCTGACCATAACTCATATCAAGCTAGTCACCGCAAAAGACTTATTATTCACCACTAGGAATTTGTTATTCACCACAAGATGTCGAATATTGAATTCATCAAACAAATTTTAGAGAACGGACATACACTTACATATTGAAGATATAGAGTATGTAAGTCGATATATATTAATGTGTGGCCAGTCTACGTATAATTAATCTGATATGTTATTTTGAATCTGAACTTTAAACAAAAGATACACTATCTAGCTGTTTCCTTCTAATAAGAAATACATGCAGACTTAAAAAAAATAAAAGACTTAAATAATAAAATAGCAATTAAACAAAATTTCACTAGCTAGCTGTTTCCATCCAATAAATAACTAAATAAATTAAATTCGATATATATGCCTTTAGTGATAATTAAACCAAATCACCATGATCCCTTTATGGTTTCAATGCATCGCATGGGTAATTGGCCAGGTATCTGATCTCTTTTTTTTATTTTGTTTTGGTCTGGTTATCTCTCTTTATTGATTATAATTGGCAATAATGTGGATGTTTCTGATCCGACTTTTTCTTTAATAACTGCCATGCAGATCGAATAGTTGATTAATTTCAAACTCGAGCTAACAATTTTCATTCTGAACCAAGCTATATATTTTAGTCTAGGTTCAAATGATTGATGTGCTAGCTCCACCAAATTCTTGATTTTTCTTTGCCCATACGCCAAATTAAAGGATTTTGTTTCTGGCTAATTAGCTGTCACAGATGCTCACTACAACAAGAAAAGAGGTAGAGCATCTAAAACAGTGATAGACTCAAAAATAGAACGCGTCAAAATTACAAAACAAATTTGGTACGTACTTCTCAACTTAGTCAAAAAATCAAATAGCTCAAGTAATAGACTCAAAAATAGGAAAATGCATTGCTAATGTTTCAAATTAGCTATATAGTGCTTATTTTGAAGGGATAGTTAGATTTTCTTGATCACCAGTCAGATTGTCGTTTATTAACTACGTTGTTCAGGCGTAGAATGCAGTACAAATGATTAACCCTAAACTTCAAATGATGTAGTTTTGGATACGACCACATATATACACTACTACAAAATGGTGTATAGGGCACCGTTTTGGGCCACTATTTAGTTGTGGTGGCATGAATGGAATTGGGTTACACCGTTCTACTCAAACGGTGATTTTTCTTGCACAACTCACCGTACATCGGTGCCAAGTGGTGCAATTTCATTTAAAATTAATAAAATATGTATCCTCCTGACGTCAGAAGCCACCTTTACTGCCAATCTGCTGTAGGCTTCACGTGCAAATTTTCTTCTCTTTCTGATCTCGCCGAGTACAGGCTTTGAATCCTTCTTCCCTCTCTCTCTCTCTTCCAATGCTCTCAAAATTTAAACTCCATTGCCATCAGGAGGTCGTATATGCTTAATAATTATCTGATGTACTCTAGATCTCCTTCTAATTTTCCCTCTCACTTGATCTCCTCCTCGATCTGTTGCCTTGTAGGGTTTTGCTATGGCTTCCCCGAATTCGAGATCCGATGCTCGCTTCCCTTTGACTCCTTGTCGCTGGATTGCGCAGGACGCGCCGCCAACGACACCACTGATGGTCGAGTAGACGAAGCGGCGAACCGTCAGATCAATGCAGGCGTCCCATTTGGCGTTCACGTCGTACTGCGGTGGCAGGATTTCTTTGTTTTCGGCCATTGCCTCCTCTGATTTTTTTGAGACTGTGAATCTGCGACTGAGAGGGTTAGTTTCCCTTTCGCTCGATTTCTGATTTTTAGTTTCCTTTTCTTCTATATTTTTTTGGGGCCGATTGTATCTGTTACCACTTTTTGATTCTTTTTCTTCGAATTTCTCCATAAACCTCTTTTATCAATGCAGAAGCATGTGTTTCAATCTAAGAAAACCCTGGCTGAATTCAATTTTTGATGCGTGAAATAAATTAAACCATTTATGCATGCGTGGGTGTCTTACTAGTTTGCTTATGTTTGATTAATCTATGCCTGTGTATATTTCATGCTATTTTACTCAGTTGACCCCAATGTGCTGGATTTAGACATAACAAAATATCACTAGCATCAGCATATGCATTTTCTGAAGAGTGGGGGGAAGATAAGGGCCAAACTTGAAAGTAAGTTTGTTTTCTTTCAATTATAAAATGTTTCTCTTTTGGAGATTGGATTTCAATGGTTGTCAAAATTTCCACAGTGTGCTTGCTGCAGCTAGTGGAGGAACCAATCAAGGAGAAGACCTGCAATTGCCTTCTTTTCAAGGTAGTACTCCCACCATTTTGTTCCTTAATTAATAGAGGGTTTAAGGTTTTTTCAATTGCAGAGCTTGCAGTTACTATCTGTTATTGCCTATTGATCTATTTATGACATTTGTTTCCCTATTTTATGATTTTTAGGGGAATCTGTATATCAAATTGGTTCATGTAATTGAAAGTATTTATGACACCACTTCAATACTTTCAATATTTTTGTCTTTGTCCTTGGATTCTTCCCTTTGTAGATATGTATCCTATAGAAATGTTACTCCTGCCTTGAACTCAAAAGGTACTTCATTTGACAGAAAGTTACTGTCAATTACTACTGCTCAGTGTCTAATGTTAGAATAACGCAGCATCTATGTTAATTATTTGGTTGATATTGAACTTTATGCAGGCTCTTTTATAGTCCTATTCACTCCGGATTCATCCCTATATATCTGCCATATATAACTTTTTCATGCAAGATTGAGTCCTAAATTCAGTAACTTGATAATCATTTATGTATGTAGTAAACTTGTTAAACTAATAGATTGACGTCGTGGTGAACTTTGATGTCACTATCTAAATCAAATGAAATATTTCCACATCAGATGTCTAAAGCTACAAAGACTTCTAGCTATATTTCAGAAGTTCTGAATGCTGGCTTGCTTGGTCCCCTATTTAAGGTTTCTTTCTATAAAACATGTTTACGCATTATCTTCTTTGCAAATGAATTGAATTCCATAGTTTACTATACTAAAACTGAAATTAATGAGCACTAAACACCGTTACACTTCTATAGAAAGGCTTAAGCCATTCATTTCATTATCTTGTGCACTTTTCAGTAATTTCCTGTCATTGGTTTCAAGTTTCAGGTTTCTGGAATTTTCTTCAACCACTTGGTAAGGCTCAGCCATTTGCACTCGATATTTGGGTGACATGCTCAACGCACTCCGAACACCTTGTCTCCGCCCAAAATCTCAAAACCTGGTGAATATACTATAGGGTTGTTTTCATTTTTTGATTTGTCAAATAAATCAACCATTTTATGCGCGCTTTTGTATACTGCAGCATTAATTTGGTCATTTTGACAAGAAAAATTGCAGAGGTTTGCCTTAATATGTGCCTGTGTGTGTGTATATATGTATGTATGGTATCCCTGTACATGATTAATCTATGCCTTAATAGTTACACTATTTTCATGTTATTTTACACTTCTGACCCTGATATGATTTTGGCAGGAAAGAATACAATGAACATAACAAGTTTTACCATCACCAGCTTATGCATTTCTTAAGAGTGGGAAGATATGGTCCAGACTTGAAAGTAAGTTTATTTTCTTCTGTGGCAAGAATATTTTTGAGATTGGAGTTTACTTTATCCAAATGTTTCTGTTTTTGCTTGTGAACACTCTGATGTCATATAATCAAGGAAGTGTGAATTGTTTCCTATAGCTCGATTTATAGTGTGAACCTAAACCTATTGTTAAGCGCAGTTTCCACTGATTCGAATTCCTAATTAGTGAGGAAGTGCATAATTTTGGGTGATTATGTTATGAAAATGTGACCTTCAAAACATCTTCTTGTGAATTAACTTGCTGCAGTGATGTTGAGATACAAATCGACTAAGGCCTCCAATTACATTATTGTTAAGGTACTGCGCCTCTCATTTTATCCCTTGGTAGAGGATCTAAGGTTTTATAAGTTGCTATTGCTGCTGATTGCATTGGATTCTCTGAAATTTTGTTGTTTATTGATTTATGGATTGCTAGTTATAACCAGTGATGACTCTGAAAACTGGTTTCTTTAATACTTTCATTGGTGAAACTTAAGATATTATCATTTATGTTGGGCAGGCAAGGTTATTGACGCACAAGATTGTAATGTAGCTGACTATAACAATTGTGTTGAATATAGTTATATGTAGTGGTGCTCATTATAATAACCCACATCTGTAATGTTCATTTAATTGCAGTAACAAGTCGACTTATGTATAACTGATGCCATGGTCATCTTATTATAGCTGAAAAGTGTTAGTTTACATGCATGTACAGGTCAATTTCACTAGGAAGCTGCAAGGATCAATGACTGAAGAGGGACATAACAAATTAGTGTCAACTGTCAAGTGTGTGTTTTGTACTCTGTCCTGATAGTTTAGGGTTTAAGTAGGTTTCTCTTAAGTACTCTATGTATGAACTATGATGTACCGTAGACATTTCAAGATATATAAAATCAGCTTTGTCATGAATTTCTGATGATGATTAAATACCATTTATTAGTATTTTCTGTGTTAATTGATACAATTAATTATAGTGCACACCATTGTTCAATCAGCTAATTGGCTTTTTCACACCGTTTAAATGAAATGGTGCCAACCATTGGAGCTGACAGCACAACCTAAGACATGGGAAAAAGCAAAGTCATGATTTGACTCCCAAACTCCTTTAATTGTGAAACCCAGCCACCGTTCTATTTTTGGTGTTCTATAGGGCAGTAGAAACTGCAATTGTGGGCACAGATAGTTTTTGGTGGCTGCATAGTGGCTAATGATGAAATTGGTGGCTATTGTGGGCAATTGTCACCCTTAAATGATGGTGTCCTATAGTATGTATTGTAGTAGTGATACTTGCTTAGATCGAGCAAACTTTTAGTTGTAATTAATCATTTTCTTGTTTGACCTTAAGTAGCTAGCAATGGATCAATACAAAGCTAGGAAGGGTTGATAATCAGAATGATCAAACTATATATCTATATATATCCCCATTTTCTGCAAAAGATTATGGATTAACTAATTATTAGAGGCATAAGATGGATTGAAATTTGAGAAAATTAATTTGATACCATTTTGGTTTTCTATGAAGAGGGTTTACCTAATAAAGAAACGTAATGATACTAAGGAAGAATGGTGACAAAGGGCGCGTGGGTGATGAAACTAAAAATCAAAAGAAGAACAAAAGAAAGGAAACAAAGTGGCCAATTTCTTTTGTCATGTTGTGATTTCCTAATGGAGAAGGAACTGAGGGAGCAAGAGCATCAGGAATGTGACTGAGGACACTGATCGACCAGACTGCACTGAATATCATTATTGCATCTCCATCACTTCCATTTCTCACTCTCCATTGGACCGTTTTCTTTGGCTCTTGCATGTTGTGGTACTTTGGACTTTTACACAACTTTAATAATTGGTCTTTCAGCGACTCAGATCTTTCAGTAGACACACACATATTTATAAATGATTGTTAACGTCATGTGGGATTGTGGGCTTTGTTGCTGATGCCTGTAGGGTTTGAAATATCCAAGGTAAGATTTTTTTTGTTGGATTCCAATCTTGCGATATATAGAACTGTTATGATACCATGTTGAAGGTAGAGCATCTAAAGAGGTGGACAACACAATGTGTTTGATGAATTACCTCAAACAGAACAAGTGTGGTCATGGCAACTAGCTGGTATGCAAAGCAACCAAGCATGCGGGCTTCTTCGATCATCTCAGTCCTAGAAAGTAAAAGTTATATATGTTCCCGCCCTTACTTGCCAGTCTTTTGCGAGTCGAGTGTTTCTAATCTTCAGTACCCGATACTAAATAAGAAGTGTACCTGTTTGCATAATCACACATCATTTTTTATATATAAAGACATGGTAAACTTTTTTTTTTTCAAAGGAATTTCAAGAGTGAGTTCTACGGTTATCGAACTCTTTGAAATCTAATAGGGTCATGGAAGTTCTTGACTAGTTCTAAATTAGTTGGCTTTCGTACCAATTGGCTCCACTTGGCTAGCTTGATGCCTCGTGATATGTTTCCTCATTAGAATGAATACCACTGAGATGATTTTAGGTCTACGTGCTTCTTGCTAGCACCAAAAGGTGAAAGAGTGCCTAGGGTTTAATAACAGGCTATTATATCCCGTGGAAAATTAGTCTAATAGCTAGCTAGGGTTTCCAATGGGTCCACGATCAAGTAACTCAGTGGGTTCTGTTTAATACAAGCTTGAAACTAACTAGGCAAAGATATTTTGAGGATGGATTGGATCGTAACTCAACTCCCTAAATTTCCATTTGAGGTATTTGTCAATAACAAAATTAAACGTGAAAACGCCACCACTTGACGGAAGGTATTCCTTACACGAAACGTGCACATGCAGGTAGTGTGTGAGGTGCATACGATCATGATGTTTAGCG
Source organism: Rubus parviflorus (assembly GCA_029955375.1). Classification (NCBI taxonomy): domain Eukaryota; kingdom Viridiplantae; phylum Streptophyta; class Magnoliopsida; order Rosales; family Rosaceae; genus Rubus; species Rubus parviflorus. Next base: position 9,869,290 of record JARGGL010000005.1, on the reverse strand, counting down.
GTCAACCATTATGATCGAATTAGTCAAACAAAACTGGACCGTTGGGTCCCTATTTGGACGGTTGAGATTGAACTTGATGATGCACGGACCGTGCATAGAATAATTTCCGCTCACTTGAAGGCCGAACATATTGCGGTAATTGTCATGGGGTTTAGGGTTTTCGACATGACAAGGGAAATTCGCATGCAATTCATGCAATGCATGCATTTGTTCTGTTTCAGCCAGTTAATAGTTAACCATGAGCTGGATCTAGATATATATATATATATATATATATCTAGTTTTGTTCATTTTTATTTTATTTTATGAGTATTCATACATATTATATATATATATATATATATATATATATATTTTAGTCACATCTTGTTTTTCAACATCAACAGGAATGCTTTGTGACTTTAATTATCAGGAAAAATTGCTTGTGCATTTGTAGAAAATATAAGTGACATTGAAAGGGGACTGGTTTTCCAGTAAGACCAAGTGAACATATATCGTTTTCTTCATGGTAATTATATTATTATCTTCACCATATATAGACATACATACTATATATAGATGGAAAGATATAAAGAATTATGTTGTCCATAATGTAAGACTATTAATTACTATAGCTAGATCATTTATGATCGATGCATTATTCTTATTGTAACTTGTAATTGAGAGTTTGATAACATGAAAGAAAATCTAAAGCTTAACAAGTAAACCCTAACTTTTATAGTTTTGAGAGTGGTGGCAAACCGCTCAGGCAGAGTAGTTTTATAATCGAGTCGCTCTATCATTTTTAAAATTCTATAAATTTCAATCTCTTATTTATTAAAAAAAAATACATTAAAAAATGAACTGATCAAATTTACCTATAGAAAACCATGAAGGAGAAAGATCGGTATCAAAAGTTTATAGTTTCCCAATTGTATAAATTCATGGCAATGCGATCCAATAATTAATCATTGCCTTTATAAATATGGCAGGAGTTGGTACAGTTGTTCTTTCCCCAAGTGGGTTGATTATTTGCGGTGTCGTATATGCTATATACGTTTAGTTTCAACTCAATCAGCTACTCACTACTCAGCTACCAAAATGTCTCTTCAGCTATAGTATCTTTGCCATTTTTGGGGGACACATATATATATTTGCCATTTTTGGGGGACAAATATATATAGATATAAATATCTCACTAGGGCATTTGGATCTGCTACAGAGCAATGAATATATATATATTATCACTAGGGCATTTGGAAATGCTCCAGAGCAATGAAACAGTTCTTCAATATTAAAATGCCTACACTTCGATATAATAAGAAACCGTCAATAATTTACAAGCTTTTCAGTTTTAAGGGTTCTGATCGCGCACATAAACAAAGATAGGGAGGAAAAGAATGATCTGATTGATCTCTAATCTTCTCCTTGAATATATGTATATTAATTTGTCCATAGAAGGATTTACATTTATACCAAGTAAACAATAAACTCTAGATTGTGAGGGAAAAAAAATATTTTGGTCCTCAAGGTAGCTTAATTTTTTTAATTACTGTACAGTTTTCAGATGTTACATCAAGTCCTTATATTTAGTTAATGTTAGTGATCGAGGAAAACTCAGATAGAAAGGCCCTTGTAGTTTGCTTTACATTTCCCTTTGATCCCCAATTCATAACACCTGAAATCTCAAAATTAATTCTTAATATATATAATGGCCTGTAATATCAAAATAAGAAGAGCCATGTTCACGGTTCAACTACTCAGTCAATTTTTTACTCAATTGTACTTAATTATTATTGGATTTAAATCCAAAGAGTGAAGAATAATGAGGCAATTAATCATAATGAATTTATTTGTCTAATTATTTTTCACCATTAGATTTAGATTTATCAAGGGCAATTGAGCACAACTAAGCAAGTAATTAATTGAGTACGTGAACATGACTTATCAAAATAATTTCAAAATCTCAAGACAAAAGTAATGCGGTAGGGTTTTATTTGTCATATGTGGACTCATGGGCAGATTTCCACTAATCCATAAAAAAGGGGAGTGTGGGTGTGAAAATCACTTCCCTTCTCAAATATATGATAAAATATTTCAAAGACCCTCAATTTAAAAAATAAAAATAAAACCTAACGAAATGACGCAACCACAAACATAAACTCATGAATAAGCTATTGACTATATATCATCTCATCTGTTCCATTATTGGGTGACCAAAATATAAGAAATATTTGCGTTGGGGACCGTTGGTAAAGCTTGTTTTTTAGAAACTCTCGCTCTCTGAAAACCTAGAGAAACACTAGAACGCGTCTGCGTCCTCTGACGACTCCTCTCCCTCGTCCGGTGGCACATCCTCAGGACGTGGTCGTTGGACGGGTTGTTTACGTTCGCCGTTAATCAACTGCTTTGGTAGGCTCTTTGTGGTAGTCTCGGCTCAACAATTGGATGAGGTTGACGGAGTGATCGTGGCGGCTAGCGGGGGAGGACTGGGTTCCGGCTGGTTGGTTTGGTGGCTAGGTCTGTTGGGGGTGAGGAACGGAGCGAGGGCAGGGGTGGTTCCAATCCGCGGGAGGGCTGGTGGTGGGCGGTGTGCTTCGTTGAGTGCATCGCGGCATCACGTGGTAGGCTGGGGACAGACGGCGGCAGGTACTGTGAGAGCAAAAATCAGAAGATTCCGAAATGTTGTTAAGATGTTCCGCTATCACTATATTTTCAGAGTCACGAGCTCTGAAGAGCTTCCTGCTATGAAGATACCTGCAAAACTAAGCTTACCCAGTGTGGTACTGGATAAGAACCTCTGACGATCAAGCTAGTTACAAGAAGTAGTGTGCTAGTTATAAGCGAGAGAATTGTGTACCTGAGGAGAGGGAATAACTTTCCTTATATAGGGGATTGAAGAAGAGGTCTTTCACAAGAAATCGGTAAGAGAATTTTAACCCAAGTAGAATTGAGAAAGTGAATCCTCTTAGGATTTTCCATGTGATTCTTTCGTGAGTAAGGATTTACGAGGATTCCTTATCTTACAGGACTAATCGAGGATGTCGGTTACCACAAGTCTTTAGGAATGAATCTAGATAGAAATCATAGGAGATTCCTAGTTGGATAGGGATTCCATATGCTTTTGGGATTCATTGGAGGTTCCAGCACTCGATTAGGGGTGGAAATCGCCGCAACCGGCCCAGTGAGGCCGTAATCCATCTTCTGCCAAGCTAAGGAGCAAGGTCCACTCAATCCCTTCATGAGGACCTTAAGCCAATATATATGCTTATGCCCCAAGAAGCCGGATTCAGGCGCCGTGTCCGCTAGGCCTTGGAACAGTATCTTGTGTGCTAGGACACCGGTTCCGGATGTAATTTTTCATGATCCCACAGGTACTTAGGCTTTGGTATCGGGGCTTGCTCGGTTTCTGGGTTGAGGGTGGCGTGTTGGGGATGAGGCGTCGTTGGTCTTGAGTTGATACAGTTGTTTTGGTGGGGTTGGTGGCGGTCCGATGACCGGAGCAATGGTGAGGTGGTGTAGGGGTGGGTGTTAGGCTTGTCTTGGCTTGGCTAGTGGGCTGAAGATATCTCTTTCATGGCTTTGTTGCAAGTTGGGGTTGGACTCTATCATTAGGCTTTTGCTTTTATTTACATGTTTTATATTATTTTTACATTTTAATTAGTAGCTAGTGTTTTTTGGCCGTTAATAAGTCACTACCATGTATTGGTAGGCCTAGATGAGCTCGGTCCCAGTTTATGCACCTATGTGCTTAGTTTGCCCTAGGAAAGCGGCGGGTGTTGGTCAAATGGACACAACCTCTTAGTAGGAAGATGAAACTAAGTGTTGTCAGATATTTTTCTAGACGACAACATAGTAGGAAAACTGTGTTAATTGCATTATGGCATTCTGTGAGCGTTATCTTTCCGGTATGTCATCGCTATTGTAAAGCAAATAGAGTAGCCGATTGTGCACTCTTTACTAATCAGCGCTTGTTAGAATACTTAGGATTTGTGGAGACTCATGCTATTATTGCGAAGATTCTCCCGATGCTTTATGTAATTTGGAGTTTAGGCACTATGTCTTCCCCCATTGTATTCTACAGCTTCATTAATCAATGTTTTAGGGCGGCTGCGCCGGTTCTTCTTTAAAAAAAAATATATATAAGAAATAGGCAAAAAAATCAAAATAGTCACTGAACTTTGCATTGTTCGACACTTTAGTCACTGAACTTTCAAAAATATCACTTTAGTCACTCAACTATAACATCATGTATCACTTTAATCACTACAGTTAAATCTGTCGTCATAAGCCATTAAAATCGTGGGCATTTTTGTCAAATCACCAATAAATAATTTTAAAAAAAAATTGAATTCTCTCTCTCTCTCTCTCTCTCTCTCTCTCTCTCTCTCTCTCTCTCTCTCTCTCTCTCTCTCTCTCTCTCTCTATTCCCGCCCTCCTCACCGCTGCCCATCCAAACCTCGAATCGAGGTGCAAAACCTATGCCAAAATGTTCGCAAGGATGAGCTGAGTAACTTTTATAACTGGGTCTAAGATCGATTCGGTCTAAAATGGCCGAAATTTGGCTCGAAAGCCGGAGGTGACCGGAATTTTAATACTTCGATTCTCCGCCTTCCGGCAACGGTTTGTGGTGCAGTTGGTGGCGTTGAACTCGCCTCAAGGAGGGCTTCAAAATTCAGTATGTGGTGTTGATCGATTCGACCAAAATCGGAGGTTTATTAGGGTGAATAGTATAGGTAGAATTTGCCAATTTTCTCGCATTGCTTCCTCCTTCTACACTGAAAATCGATGACTCAAATGGGCATAAGATTGAAGTGCATGGAGAGATGAAGCTTTCAAGACTAATTTCATGATATACGGTGGCCGGAAGCGGGAGAAATTGCCGGCGAAACCGGCGGTTACTATGTTGAGAGAGAGAGAGAGACGCAGGGGAGAGAGAGGATCGAGGGAGAAGGAAAAGAAAATTGACCAAAATACTCTTAAAAAATGTTTTATTTACAAAATTTTAATGGATAAAATAAACGAGTGATTAAAGTGATACACGGTGTTATAGTTGATTGACTAAAGTGATATTTCTGAAAAGTCAGTGACTAAAGTGTCGAACAATGCAAAGTTCAGTGACTAAAGTGATTATTTTACCTAAGAAATATTTTGGTGCCTTGTGGTGTATTTTGATGAGAAAATTATAAATTCTAGAAAAAAAATTAAATGATAGAATCTATAACTCTATCAATTATAATTACATTAATTGTAATTTTCATTGTTTGGTTGTATTTACATAGAATTTAGAATTTATAATAAATTAGAAAACTTTAAAAAAATTAAAAGATTAGGAATTTATAATTTTCAAGTTGAAAATGCCAAACTAGGTAATTAACGTATAGAAATTAGGAAATCCTCACTTATAGGTAAATTCCGTATCTTTTTCCTTCATTCTAACACACTCTTTTTCCTCCCAATACTTAGATATAAAATTAAAAATAACTATATAATTCAAGAAATCTTTTGTAATTAATTATTCTCATATAATCCTTCGTCCTCAGTTCCTCATATAAAAGAAAATATATAAGCTCCAATTGCCAACTTGACCTTATATATATATGTAACTGAAATAGGATATTTGTCAAATGCAAATGCAAGATCAATCATATGCACATAGGTCCTAGAACTTCACTCCAGATAAAACGTATTGTAATATAAGTTTGTGGGGATGCATAAAATTAGGGCATAACGTTACATTAGCCCACTTAATAATTATTTTTTTATTAGTCTATAGTATGTTAACATTTTTCAGAACCTCCCATTTACGAATGAGAAACTAATATCATTAAACCAAATGGTCGTAGGCCACTTAATTATTTGATTCTCCTTTTTTTTTCCTCTCTTTTTTTAAATGGTTTAATTATTTGATTCAGCAAGTGGAAAATTCACATATTGGGTGGCTTTCAAGTTGTCACACTGCCTACATCTAAAAGAGCAGAAGATAAAATCATAAAATGTCGATCTAGATTTTAAAATTATGAATCATAGACATGCACAAACTAGAAATATATCGCACACATGCATCCTAGCTAGTTATGTATAACACACATGCGATGTGATCTGTGATCTATATGTGTGTATTGTGATGGAAGTGGGGGAGAGCTAAGTGGTAGAATAAAAATGAGATTTTAATTACTATTTAGCCCTTCTTAAAAAACTACTATAAAGGAGGTAACTAATAGTTTCTTGACAAAAATAGTTTTTTTTTTTTTAAGTCCAAGTGGTAAAGGAGGGTGGGGAATTAGGTATGATGATTAAGGTAAAGAATTCGATCACCTCCAATGTAACTAGAAATAGTTTTTTTTTTGTTGGGAGTTAAAGCATGTCTACTTTCTTACAAAAAGAGTCTTCTTATTAATGACAGTGTATTAAGGAGCAAAATTACACATCATGACTTACCCCTTCAGGACGAGACAAAAATAGGCACAATTAACCTAAGAGTCTCTTAAATAAGGGTTTGGATTATATTATGTTTACATTCATCTAATTTGTTTATAAATAGAGAAATTACATTGTTGTCAATTTGTTCTCCCTAGTATTTATTTATGTAAAATTTAGGCAATATTTTCCCTCATTAGCAGTTGTGTGCGCAAGGCTCCAATCCCCGTCCGAAAGAGCCAATCCCCGTCCGAAAGAGAAATGACCTCTACACCTGCGAATTCACCGTCTGTCCCTCGATTTTAATTTTTTTTTAATAAAAGATAGAAAAAATTACAAGAAGGGAGATGGGGACCAACACCAAAATCTCTCCCACAACCAAAGGCTACAAAACTTACACATACCATCGAGTTAAGTTCGTTAAAGTTCTGTAATTTCTTAATTATTAGATCGATGATCAAATGAGCTAGTGTTCGAGATGGAGTGAATATCTTTATCATAACATATGGCATGTTTGATTTGGATATTGTTATGGTTGATATACTTGAAAAAGGGGCAATATAGACTCAATTGTAGAAAAGAATGTACGTGCATGCCAAACTATGGTAGTACGGATGGTAGTTGATTATGAAGTTCTCAAGCTAGCTCATGAATTTTTTTAACTGCACATGTTTGGTTTTTCCATTCAGTTACGTACATCATAAGGAATCGAATCCTTGCATGACTCATAACACTTGGGGCTAACTCTTAATTATTAGGAACTTTTTGGTTCAACTCGATAGCCTTAATATATAAAATCTTCTAGCTAACCTCATGCATAGTCTGTATAGGGTTTTTTTTTTTTTTGGTTACAAGGGATGCCAAACGGCAGGAACAAACAACAAAAGAGAAGCTAACTCACAGGCCTACAATGCCCTTTAAATCTAATACGCCGAATACCAGAAATGTCTTCAAACACAGCTTGAGAGATGTGCGCAGGAGGGCTGCTAAAGAAACTAGTTCCTCTCACCATATTAATGCCATCCTTAGCAAGTAAATCCGCAACAGTATTCCTTTCTCTATGGACATGCTGAATAATGCAGAAATCAAAAAGCTTTATAATGTCACGGCAATTATCGATGATAGTAGCCAAGGGATGCAGCTCATAATCAACAGAGTTAAGGAGAGACACAACAATTGCTGAATCACTTTCAACAAAAAGCTTCTTAATATGGAGCTCAACAGCCATGTTAATTCCAATAAAAATTCCCCAAATCTCAGATTGGAGAACCTCACCAATACCAATATGATGGGAAAAACCTTGGATCCAATCACCAGACCAGTTTCTGATGACCCCACCAGCTCCAGAAATACCAGAAGCAATTCTAGAGCCATCGACATTAAGTTTAAAATGGCCTAAAGGTGGTTTAATCCAATGCATTAACTCAACCTGTTTCTCATCACACTTAGCAGGTTTCAAAGCAACAGTGAACCATTCAGTAATGTACTGAAAAATGATTTGCAAAGGATTTGCAGGGAGCTGGAAATTAGGTTCAAAAATCCCCTTATTTCTCCATTTCCAGATGTACCAGCATATAAACACGAAACAATCATGCCAATTAAAAGAATTCCAGCAGTTACCATGATTAGTAATATTAGCCAAGATCCAATCATTCCAGTCCAAGTGAAAGAAATTATGACACTTACTTGGAATTATCACAGCATCCCAGACCAGTCTAGCCTTAGGACAATCCCGTAACAAATGGATCATAGATTCAGCAACCCCAGGACAAAATTTGCAATAAGGATCAAGAGTCAAACGTCTGTTATATCTCTGAGAATTCGTAAGAAGTCTACCTTGGGCAACAAGCCAAGCAAATATCTTAAGTTTAGGAGGAATAGTGAAAGACCAAATGCCATGCCAAGAAACTGGAGAGTTTGAATCAGAAGAGATAGCAAGATTATAGGCACTTTTAACAGAGAATCTGCCATTGGAAGTAGGTTTCCATATGATTTTATCAGCACAATGACCAAACTTGCTTATAGGAATATTTAGAATTTGATCAACAACATCAGTCGGAAGACAAGACTGCAATAAAGGGAGATCCCAATCATTATTATCCAAGAAATCCTGAACAAGACCATCCTCATCAACAATGTCAGGGTTTAAAGCCAGAGTAGATAAGGCCCCAAGCCCTGTCCAATTATCAGCCCAGAATTTGATAGAATGCCCATCCCCAACTCTCCAAACAAGGCCATTACGAAGAAGTTTAGCACCATGAAGAACACTACTCCATGTACTAGAGCATCCAGTATGCTTAGTATAATTCAAATCCAAAATAGATTTATTTTTGAGGTATTTCTTCTTGAAAACATCACACCACAGACCATCATCTTTCTGGACTATTCTCCAGCTAGCCTTTGCAAGCATGGCAGAATTCATAACAGACGTTTTCTTCAACCCCAAACCACCCTTAGAGCATCCACAATGGGGACCCAAATTTGGGTCCAAAACCTATATTTGGGTCCAAAAACACCCACAGTGGATCGGAGGAGTAGGACTTATAGTTGCCGGAGACCTAAATGTTGGACCCAAATATAGGTCCAGTTTGGACTCAAAAATTTTGGACCTATATTTGTGGGTCCCCCCATGTGCAACTAATTTGAGAGGATTTTGGAGAGAGAAATTGATGATTCATCAATGAGAGAGAACAAGTGGGGTTTTTGGGTCCAATATCTATATGCCATAATGGAGATTACTCAAATTTAGGACCCAAATTTGAGTCCAAAAATATAAGTCCAAAAATATGAATCCAAAAATGAGTCCTGCACCACTGTGGCACCCAAAAAAGTAAGTCCTTTTATTCACTATTCCGATGGACTCAAATTTGGATTACGGTCAATTTGGACCCATATTTGGGTCCAAAAAATGAGTCCCCACTGCTGATGCTCTTAGCTTTAGGTTTGCAAACCTTTTCCCAATTAAGCAAATGAATTTTTCTCTTATCATTGGTATCACCCCATAAGAAGTTTCTGTTAAGCTTGTCAATCTTATCACAAGTAGAAATAGGCAGTTTAGCCGTTTGCATAGCATATGTTGGAACAGAAGCAGTGACAGCTTGAACAAGCGTGAGTCTACCAGCCATACTTAGATGTTTACTCTTCCAACTAGCCAACCGATTCTGGATTTTATCCACAAGATTAGCATAGGTAGTACTGGTGACTCGAGAGTGGATCAAAGGCATTCCGAGATACTTACCAAGGTCATTGGTAAGAGGAGAGCCACAAACCCTACTAATAGCCTTCGCATTGTCCTTGCTGATATTAGGGGAACAATAGAGAACAGACTTCTCAAAATTGACAGCTTGACCAGATAAATTACAAAATTGATCCATACATTCCTTAAGGACATCAGCTTGATCAAGGGATGCCTCAGAGAACAAAACCAGATCATCTGCAAAGAATAAATGAGAAATAGCAGGGCCAGATTGAGAAGCACGAAAAGGTTTCCAGCGTTTGACTTCCACAGCAGAGCAAATCAAATGAGAGAGTTTCTCCATACATAACACAAACAGATATGGAGAGAGGGGGTCTCCCTGTCTAATACCTCGCTGAGCCGAAAAAGAATCAGATAGATCACCATTAAGAATGACTTGAAAGGTTGTAGAAGTGACACAACTCATAATAAGCTTAATCAAGTTATCAGGGAGTTGAAGTTCAAATAAAACCTTATCAATAAATTGCCAACTCAATTTATCATAAGCTTTAGATAAATCCACTTTCCAAATCATGAAACCCTTATTTCCCTTAGAAAGCCTGCACTTATGAAGCATCTCCTGAGCAATCATAATATTATCAGAAATATGCCTACCAGGCACAAAACTAACTTGATTTGGACTAACTAGCTTACCAAGAAGGGGTCTAAGTCTAGCCACAATAACTTTGGAGATCACCTTATAGACTGTAGAACACAAACTAATAGGCCTGAACAAATGCATTCTTTTAGGACTATTACATTTAGGAACAAGAGCAATAAGGGTGTGATTCAAACCTGTAGGAATCTTGCCTGATCTGAACGCCTGAATGACAATCTCAGTTATTTCAGCACCCACAAGATTCGAATGAGTTTGGAAAAAATGAGCAGGAAAACCATCGAAACCTGGGGCTTTTAAGCTCCCAATGTGAAAAAGAGCATCTTTAACTTCCTCAGGCTTAACCACACTATCCAAACGCCTTAGAGAATTCACATCCAGACGAGGGAATAAGAGAGAAATAAGGAATCGATAATCAAGCTCCTCATGAGCAGAGAATAATCTTTGAAAATGACTAACAGCAATGGCTTTAAGGTCCATAGGATTTTCACACCAATTCCCATCATCATCAAACAAGCCATCGATCTTGTTCCTTCTTCGTCTAACCATAGTAGTTAAATGAAAGAATTTAGTATTTCTGTCACCATCCTGGATCCACTTCTCTCTAGATTTTTGCTTCCAGAAAGATGCTTCCTTATCCCGCAACTCAGTATACTCCTTCTGCAACTTCACTTCCAGGTCACTAAGAAAAGCACAATCATGTAAACAGAGGGCTTTTTGGATACCACCGATTCTAGCAAGGAGTCTCTTTTTTTGATGAAAAATATTTCCAAAAGTTTCTTTATTCCAGAGTTGAAGAGAAGTAGCAAGACCATGAAATTTATCAAGAAAATCACCAGTAGCACTATTCCAAGTTGAGGCAATTAAATCATTATAAGATTCATGTTGCATCCACATTGAGTGGAACCGAAAGGGAGGATTAGAACGAATTACCTGAGAATGAGGAAAGAGTTTAATCAAGAGAGGACAATGATCCGAAGACATCCTGGCTAAGTGGATGACTTTGGCCTCAGGGAAGAGCAACCGCCAATCTCCATTACAGATACATCTGTCAAGCCTTTCCTTCACAGTGTTATTAGTCCAGGTGAATAAAGATCCTTGAAACCCCATATCAAGCATAGCGGCCTTGTCAAACCAATTTTTGAAACCAGAAATTCTACCCTTGGTAGACCCACCCTTCTTTTCAGTGGGAGATAAAAGTTCATTAAAATCACCAGTAATAAACCAAGGGAGGTTCTGCTGCTCAGAGACTAAATCAAGGTAATCCCATAAACCATTTCGAACATGGCTATAAGTGCTTGCATAAACTGCAGTGAAGATCCAAGGTTGACCACCAATATTACCAACCCTCATGGTTATAGCTTGCGAGATAGAAGATATATGGTCGATAGTCACCACATTATTATTCCAGAGAATCCAGATACCTCCACTAAAGCCACTAGCCTCAAACACTTCAGCCTTATTGAAACCAAGTTTAAAAAGATCATCTAGGTGAGGACCAGATTGAACACGTGGTTCACAAATAATAAGAACACTAACTTTATTAATGTTGACAATATCAGCAATATCATGCTTAAAATTCTTCCCTCCTGCTCCTCGAGCATTCCAACAAAGGATGTGATCCATGGAAAAGAGAAAAGGAAAGAAAGAGCAGAGCTCTTTAGCTAAGAAGCAATCATGCTCTCATCCTTAGATGAGAACATTGTAGCATCCATAGATGCCTCATCATTGTCAGAATCCAGGGCATGATCATCCTGAGACATATCAGCAGCTTGCTGGAAAACCTTCGAAGCAAAGTCAGAACAATCCTGAGCATTGCAAGGTGGAACCGAATCAATATAAGCACCACAATATTTTGCCATTAAGTCATTCTCAGGAGGGCAATGACCAAACATAGCAGCATCATTGAGGCGAGGTGGGTTGGTGTGGCCTTCCATGCTAAGGGAAGAAAAATCTGGGGAAGAAATGGGAAAAGGTGAGGTAGTAGAAGCAGAAATCCTTAAACCCTTGGGATTAGAGCCAGCCTTCCTAGTCTTACCCGGAAGAGTCTTCACATTGTGACCAGAGACAATAGAATTCCCATTGGTAATATCACGCATAGGTTTCTTAGGCTCATCACTAGGTGAGTAGGAAAAAGGGGATTTAGGTTCAGCAGTGTTCTGTACCAAAGGTGGTGTTATCTTATTGTCATTCCTCACTTGGGTTTTTTGTTGCAAGGATTTCCATAAGGACACAATCCTGGGTTCCTTAGCATGAGTGGCTGAAGCTACAGTAACCGCAGGCTCCTTAGAATTGGGCACAGTAGCTTTGTCAACATCCTCATCATCAGTCCCCAAAACTGAAAAACGAGATCCCGAAGTAACTTGACCCTTAGCCTTACCATTTTGCACACTGTCACGTTTTTTATTCTTGTAAGACATGAGCATCCAAGGGCCATGTCCATTAGAAGCAACATTCACATCATCATCCTTAGCATTTGAAGGTCCAGAATCCGTAATAGTTTCCTCCATACTTGTATTTACATTGTCAGAGTTCATAGCAGCATTACTTTCCTTCACAGAAGAAGGTTTTTGGTGAGGACAAGCAGCCTTGACATGTCCAAAACAGCCACAAGAGAAGCAAATCATAGAAATCCCCTCATAAACAACATTATAGACTTCATCCTCAACCTCCACATAAGGCACTAGCGGTTTTTGCAAATCAATCTCAACACATAGTCTTCCAAATTGTCCTCTAGATTGAGCTAGAGTTAGTTTATCCACTCTGACCACATTACCCAAATTCCGCCCGATTTTTCTCATAGTGTAGTCCTTAAAAAATTTCAATGGCAATCCAACAATCCTAATCCAGACAGCCATCGTCGTAATTGCATTAGAATAAGGATTAAACTCCGGCTTCCATTGCTGAACCACAAGGGTTTGCCCTGCAATAATCCAAGGACCTCCACATAAAGCAGTGGTCATATCTTCATGGAGGTGAAATTTAACCACAAAGTAATCATTAGGCAAGTCAATTAGCTGCCAAGGGCCCTGCAATTTCCATTTACGCTTCAAGCTATCGGACATAAATTTGATAGCATTTGTCGAATTAGGTTTGCCCACAAGCTTAATAATGACAGCACAACGCCATTCCAGATTGATTTTATCATGAACTCGCTCAGAGAATCTCACCTTAGGACCCTTCTTACCAGTCGTATAAGAACAATCATCTTCAGTGAAATCAGAGTCATCAATGGCCGCGGCACCATAATGACTTAGAGGATTAAGGAGCATAGAGGCATAACTTTTAGAGCTGGATCCATTACACAACGATGGAGAATCAGATTCAGAAGCAGTTACCTGGACTGCCTTAAGCTTATCACAGAGCACATCATCCGTACGACTTCGCTTGTATAGCATCGGAGAAGAGGGTTCCTCTCCGCCACTCCCATGAGGGAGGGCGGAGAAGGCAAAAATAGGATGGGTCTCCGTCACCGATGCACTGAATAACCGGAATTATCAGTGAAAGTGAAGGAAAAAAGCAATCGGAAAAGAGATCAGGCAAAGTTTTTTGTGTTGGGGAAGGCGCGCGTGAGGCGCGTTCAAAAGAGCAAAAAACCTAACTTTAGTCTGTATAGGGCTTTTATATTAACAGAAATGACACCTTTAGAGTGAGATATATATTCGACAGTGATATATCTAGCCATGCATGAGATATTAATTTAAATTTAATCAGTTAGCTAGGAGCAAATTAGATAGTTACCATGTGAATCCATGTGGTTGGTGCGATTTGGACCTTGCAATCTTGTGTTTCAGGGTATGGCATGGGACCAATGGTTTCTTCTTTTGCTCAGATTTGTAGTGTTAACAACCATTAAGATAGATATTTAGATTAATCAAGTTCGGTATTAGGATCACGTAACCTAAAACAGCTAAACAAAGAGGTATGGGATTTAGCGTACATAGTATGGCTTAAAAGACATACTAATTAATCACGTTCCATTAGACTTAATTAATGAAAAATGGCATATGCGTACTAGCTAGCTAGGACATATGGATAAATTTTATAGGTACTACCGCAGCACTAAAAAGGATATACTATTTGTACTGATCTCGTTCACCTGGTCACGAGAAATTTTTCCATAGTCCCATCACACCACGTGGTATATGTGACGGGTCACTATGATTAGTAGCCTTAATAATTTATGATTTCTCCACTCAATATTTTATTACTCATTAATTATTTATTACACAACCACCAATCATAGTGGTCTATCACATATGTCACGTGGAGTGACGGGATCATAGAAAAAATTTTCCCTGGTCACCAAGTGCCAACGAATTTTATGGTCAACCACCCTTGGAAAAATCAAGAGCCCCATTAAGTGGTGTAGTAGATCTAGTGTCACTCAATTAAGCATTTCAGCTCTTTGGATTCGGAAACGGAACTAGGTGCGCGATTTAGCTTGGTGGTTCAGTGGATGAATGATAAACCTAGAGGGCTTGTTGGGTTTCTTGCATGTTCTGTCCTGATCCGGTGTGTGGTAAGTGGTCTAGAATTCTATTGGAGCATTCAAGGTGTTGGTGTCTGTTGGATTGGCTATTGCGGGTCGAGGCGGCAAAGATTTGTGTATCGGCGAGAGATTTGGTTGTCGTTTCAAACATTGGTTTGTTAAGGCGGTTGGAGACCTAGCATCTTGTAGATGACTTTGATATGGATCGACGATGGTACTACCAGGCCGATGTCTTGTCTCGATGTTTGGTTGGTGGGGGCCTTTTTGGATCTCGGTGGGGCATACTGGAGGGGTCTGGTTGGTGGTATTTAATTGGCTAGATGGACATTATGAGATTTGGCCTAACATTGAATTTTCATATTGGGCTTGTTAGTGTGTGGATGACTTATCAGAGTTTGCCCGGGTTGGATCAAGCTACGTAATCTTCGGTTACGACATTTGGTTCTTCTAACTTTGGTCGGGTCTCTACCAGGATAATATAGCTTGGCATGGCCTTGCACTCTCTGGATAACTTAATAGGGTTAAAATATTACTTGCCTGCTTTCCTTGCTAGTCCTTATGGGCGAGACTTGGCCTAAATTGCCTCCTACGTACATGTTCTCGTGATCCTCTTGTTCTTTTTCAGCTTGTGTCATTTTTCGTTTTGCTTGTTCTTCTTGTCGGTTCCATTCCTTTGTAAAAGAGAAAGTTTTGTCTCCTCTTTTTTGCTCTTTACATTGGGTAAGGTTTATGTCCCCCCAATTTTGTTTGTATTTTTTTCTTCATTAATAAATTGTATAAGTGGAGGGATGGGCGGTGCGCTCCCGGAAGTAATAGCCCTCTTCCCTTCTGGATTGTGGGTGGGTACTAATAAAGTAATCTGGGCTTCACAACCAAAACCAATTGGCAATGGTTGGATAGACCCAAATCCTTATAAGCACATTTGCAAGGTCTCATTTCTCCAATGTGGGATAACACTCCACATTCTTACACGCCCCCGCACATGTGGCGAATTTTCAAGCCAAACACGTGGACAACTTATATTGGGTGACGTGGAGCACGTGTGACCACTTGGCTTCACACGTGGGTGAACCTGCAGCTCCGATACCATGATAAAGTAATTTGGACGTCACAACCAAAACCAATTGGCAATGGTTGGATAGGCCCAAATTCTTATAAGAACATTTGCAAGATCTCTTTTCTCCAATGTGGGATAGTGCTTGACGCCCCAAATCAGTTGTTTCTGAGGAGCTAATATCGCCTAATCCTCTTATTTAAAAAAGAAAAGAAAAATATAACTATAATTTTTGTTTATCTCTTGTAATGTGACCTGCAGTCGAATGTAAAATTGCTTAGGTAATGGTTCCTATCGGTCACGCCCAAAGTAGTAAGTCATCATGTATAATTTTACTCGCTCACGAGTACGTTTGTTTCATAGTTTTGACCATTTTTCTTAGTTTCTTTATCTGACATTGCATTTGAGTCATGTACTAAGCAAATGCCTAAGCTGTGTATTTAACATTTCTTCTAAAAAAATAAAAAAATTCATGTCGGGATTAAAGATAATTAGTTCATTGATTAATCACTTGGTTAAGAAGGGTACGGAGAAATACGTGAAAGACAAATGTGACTATTACCAGAAACAGAAACACCAAAAAGGAAAACACAATGGCGGTTAAATCGTACACAAAAATAGTTGAGATGAAAAAAAAGAAGAAATAACTTATAGGTGTTTCAAGATATCATTATTGTGTGCCTTGTCAAATTAGGACTTAGAATAAGTTTATCCTTCTAGAGTATGGATTGTATTAGTATAGGTTTCCTACATCGATATAGATTGTATCTTGTATTCCTCTATATATAGAGACCCTTATTCATTAATGAAATACATCTTATTCTCTACTCATTCTCTTTGTTATTTACGTTTTCCTTAAACAATAGGCATATTTTTTATTCTATTTGGGTAAGAGCAAACTTGTAGGCTAGCTGTAGCTTAGGCATATTTGCATTGAGGGCTTGAGGCATTGAAGCATCGAATTGAAATGCGCACATGCTTGCAATTGAAGCATGAGTTTTATTGTTGCCAAGGAATTGAAGCATGAGTTTCGCATTAAAAACTGTAAAATTAACTGGCTATGTTGTTTTTTGATTTCATAGGTTAAATTATTTGCTTCAATACCAGTACGTACTTGGTTTGGTCCAACAAAACCCCCGTGCCCATGTCGAGATCGAGTGAAATGTTTATGTCCTTTAACCGCCAAACCAAGCGGATCCGATCGAATCCGGGTCGGCGGGTCTGCCCGGTTGAGCTGGAGAAACATACACTATAGTGAATTTCTCACTAGCTAGCTTGTCTTCGATTCACTAGAACTGGGTTTGTCGTTTAACTTCTTATAATTGAGAGAGGAATCCAAGTCTGTCCCTACTTTTCCTTTTCTCCTCACTCATCACCGGACCGTACGTCCAGTGCAGTTTTCCCAGTTACAATTCTTGTTATATATGCACTTAATTAGCTAGTTAGCTAGTCTCGTGCCTCTAAAAAAAAAAAAAAAACTTGTTTCTCGAACTCACAAATCGTATGTTTGAGGTGATATTTTTGACACGATATGATAACAAAACTTGTGTTTGTAAATGACTTTCATATGTAATACAATAAACAAACATTTCGTGTATCTGATGATAAATTCCATGAAGACAAATGTTGTACTTAGACTCTTAGAGTGGTGTTGGGTTGCAATCAAGTTAATAAAAAAGTATACAGTGCCAGTCTAAATATGACTGTTATGTAGGGTCTATTTGATGACATTTTTTTCTTAGATAACTTAATTTATTTGTTTTTATTTTCTTAATGACAATAAACATAAAGTATTTGTTGAAATTTTCGAAACAAATCAAAATAATTAAACAGTATGTTATAATTTTTAATGGCTCATGTATATGAGTAAGGTCACACAAATTTTTTAATATGTTTTTTTTATAGATCCTATTTTATCTATACGACATGAATTGTCAAAATGATAACAAGAAAAAAATTTAGTTAAAGTAAATATAGATCTCAATAGAGTATAAGGTAATCATTCTTGTAGTTGAAGTTGAACTGTTGAACCCTTAAAATTACTGTTGCATATGCGAATTTTACATACTCATGGGGAATCATGGTCCAGACTCCATACCATCTCTAAATTAGTACCTTTTGTTTTGGTAAATAAGTAGTTTACCTTTTTTCCACCAATCTCTTCCTTTTCCACTCTAATGGCAGTCTCTCTCTAGCAGGTGTGAAACACTTTTCATCTTCAATTTTTCTCCTCATACCAAATCAACCACAAACTGTTTCCATGTTCTCTCTCTTGGTCACCATGTATTTCTCTCCCCTCTACACTTTTTGCAATTATAAAAGGCCGTCCAAACCCCCCTTCTAAATGCAGCAACTGCAAAATTAGTCATCGTTTTCTTTCTCTCATCGATCAGTACGTGAGAGACCTCTCTCTCCTCTCTTTCTCAAAAGAGACTGATGAAGCTCTCTATGATCAGACCCATAAGTGTTACTCCCTCCACACAGCTCTCTACTCCAAAGCTCAAGTCGACGATCAGCTGCTGCACCCTCACTCAATCACCAGTAAATCCTACCCAGCAAATCAAGTTCACTGACAACTTCCCCAACTGGGAACAATTGCTCAACCCAGTCCGAGTTGATCTTAACTCTCCAATGAGTACCTCCACGTCGACCTCCACCTCCACCAACACAACTATGAGACCAACTAATCGGTCGGTCAGAAAGAATTGGATGGAGTACCAAGGAGTCAAGAACTGGGAAGGTCTGCTCGACCCTCTTGACGGTAATTTACGCCGGGAAATTATCCGATACGGAAATTTCGTTGACGCAGCGTACAAGGCATTTGACTTTGACCCGGATTCACCTACATACGCAACCTGCAAGTATCCGAAAAACAGGCTGTTCCAGAACTCCGGACTTGCCGGGACAGGTTACCGGATCACCAAAAATCTACGTGCAACATCAGGCATTAACCTTCCACGCTGGATCGAAAGGGCGCCAAGTTGGGTTGGCACTCAATCCAGCTGGATCGGATACGTGGCGGTGTGTCAGGACAAAAACGAAATCGCAAGGCTGGGACGACGCGACGTCGTCATTGCCTTCAGAGGCACCGCCACGTGCTTGGAGTGGCTCGAAAATCTCCGAGCCACTCTCACTCACCTCCCGTGTGGAGCTAAACGCGCCGACATGAGAGCTGATGGGTCCGAACCCATGGTCGAGAGTGGGTTTTTGAGCCTCTACACTTCTGGTACCAACCTAGTCCCAAGCTTGCAACAAATGATACGTGAAGAGATCAGGAGGTTGCTTCAAACCTACGGCGACGAGCCCCTTAGCCTAACCATCACCGGCCACAGCCTCGGCGCGGCACTCGCAACCCTGGCCGCGTACGACATCAAATCCACATTCAACCGCGCACCCCTCGCCACCGTCGTATCCTTTGGCGGGCCAAGAGTTGGCAACCGGAGCTTCCGACACAACCTCGAGAAAAAGGGCGCGAAAGTCTTGCGCATTGTAAACGACGACGACCTGATCACCAAGGTACCAGGTTTTGTGGTAGACGACAACGAATCCTGCCACGTGGCGTGCAGTCGCGGCGTTCGTATGGCGGCTGATCTCCAGAATTGGATTCAGAAGCGGGTAGAGGAGACACAGTGGGTGTACTCCGAGGTCGGGAAGGAGCTCCGACTAAGTAGCAAGGACTCGCCGTACCTGAGCTGTACGAACGTGTCCACGTGTCACGAGCTCGGCACTTACCTCCACCTGGTGGACAACTTCGTGAGCAAAAAGTGTCCCTTCAAATCCACCGCAAAGAAATTGTTGAGTAGAGTACACTAAACCACCGTAGACTGACGACGCCATTCTTTTTTTGACAATTGTACATACAACTGTGTTTCCCGCCAAATCCGGAGATGCGGCGTGGGCATGGTCAATTCTAATCTAATTAAAATTGAGAAAAATTATTATTTACTGAATTGATAAAACAATCAGACTGCACTGAAAAGGGTAATAGTAAAAACAAATTGCCTCTTTTTTTTTTTTTTCTCTTTCCCCAAACTCTACAGCAATACCGCATTACCATTACCGTACTCTGCAAAAGTGGTTTCCTCTCTGTACGCAGACCCACCGGCCACTATTGCTCTCCTGACGTAACCCTAAAAAGGCAAAGATTGTTGTTTCTTCTGTTTGACGAAGGGTATCACGTGCGTGGGAGTGAAAGTACATATCTACCCCGGTACCGACCAGACTTACGCGGTGCTTTGACTGCACCGACCCGTACCACAGAGTATCATTTCTGTTGTTGGCCGTCCATATGAAACATTTTCCGTCGGTTTATATGAAAATGACCAGAGTATCCGCTCTGCGGGGTCAGCGCCGGTTTTTGACACCATGCTTTTAACGCACAAGAAATGTAGATGTCAAAACAGGGAGGAAGCCAATCACGAAAAAATGGAGGTAAGATTCTCTAATGGTGATGTTTCCCGTTCGCTGAATGTGTACGGTAATGAATTTCAGAACGTTTTGCTTATGAGGAAAAATGAATAATTCATAACATTATCGATTCATTCAAAACGAAACAATTATTTACACTAATGTACAACTAGTTAGAAAAAGTATTACGTACTCAAAACCGAATTCGGCTCCAACTAGGATTAAACCAAAACCCCTTAAGACTTACACTTCCGCCTAGCGACTGGAACACGATCAACAACGACCTTCTGTGAACCACATACGTCTTGAAAATAATTTCTAATAATTTACTAGCTATGTAAGCCATATATATATCACGGCTTCGAGATACCAATCGATCTGCGGACTTCTTGATGTAGGGCGACAAATGACCAATCTGTGTTCAATTTGAAGAATCAGTAGCTGGAAAACCATTAGAGTAATTAACCAGCCCTCTTATAAACTGTTCGTAATCACTCAAGGAACACGCTAGCTTCTGAATTATTGTACCTATAGTACTGGAAATAATTACAGTCTACCTAATATATGATAGAAAGAAGAACAAAAAGCCCCTTGTTTTTCTGATCTAAAATTTATACTTGTTTTCATAAAACGCACCACATGTTTGCATACGATATATTAAGGTGTGTATAGTTGCGATAAAAAAAAAAAGGTCATGTAACATATATGTACTAGGTTAGAAGTGGGCACTGATTCAGACCGAAAAGAAGAAGTGGGCACTGAAGAGAACTAGCTAGAGAGAGGACTGGTCCATGCATGCCCCTACGAGAGGTCTGATCCATCAAATTTTAGAGGACTCTCCCCTGCACGAATTGCACGTTTCTTTCTTTTTGATAACAAAAACTAACTAGATGAGCTCCACATATCATGTGTGTAGAGTTAAAAGACAGAGTGGTAGAGAGAAATGTGGAGCAAAACGTGGGATAGTTTAGTGGGTGATGGGTATTTTTGTTTATTTCTTTAATTAAATTTTATTTTGTGATTTGTCACAATCGTCTCTCATAATTAACAAGTTTTCTAAGTTTTTTAATCTTTTAGGGTCATTTATGTAAAAAAAAATCAGTTTTGATCAACAATAACTCTTCTCTTAAATATAGTATAGATATAGTCAATATAGTATAGATAAAGAGTAGCAATACACATTTTTGTGCTACAAAAAGAAAAAAAATTATTGTTTCATTCTATAGAAAAAACTAATACGTACGTACACATATATAGATATTAGTGGATCTGCATGGAAGTAGTTGCAAACGTGGCAGGAGGGTAGTACCCTGAATCGCAACATGACCAAAATTTAGGGAATTGAAGGTCTTTTTCAATGAAACGAAAAAGGGAAAGTGGTATACAATGAGTAGCCAACGATGAAGCTGATATAGAAGTGACTTGGCTTATAGCTACACACACACAGCGAGAGAGATAAAGTTTTGGTCCTTTGAGATTTTTGACTGCGACCGTTGACGGTGGCCTGTGTAAAGCGTGGGTGTAATTTAATTGGTTCCCAAACAGTCGGTGGTACTCTAAACCCATTGGTCAGAATTCTTTGTTAAGACTATGATTTATACCTCTGGTCCTTGTCAAATCATCAACCCAACATGAATAGGAAATGAGGTATTTCAAATTTCTAATTATGAGATTTCATTTGATTGCGTTTGTTTGGAGTTGTGTGTCTCGATTGAAACTAGAGATGTGGCAAGAAAAGGACTCACATTGGAAGAGAGATATAAGAACATAAAGAATACTAGAAATATTACACACCCGATGGGTATGAGGCAATTATGCAACTGTTTTTTTTTGTTATTAATAGTTTGACTATTTTATTATTTTTTATGAATTTGGTTTTCAAAGTATTTTAATATATGAAAGACAGTTGAGTAAAAAAATTCGGTTATGGTTGATAAATTATCTTCTCTTAAATAATAATATAAATTAGTGAGTAATTTGCTCTTAATATTACCGACACCTTTTGGAATAAAATTAGTGAGTAATTTGCTCTTAATATTACCGACACCTTTTGGAATAAAACTTGACCTAACATTGTACAAAATAGCTAGGTGGTCCTCTAAACCCATTGGTCAGAATTCTTTGTACATATTAAGGCTAAGATTATACATCTGGTCCTTGTCAAATCATCAACCCAACATAAATAGGTAATGAGGTATTTCAAATTGTTTCTAATTCTGAGATTTCATTTGATTGCGTTTATTGGAGTTGTGTGCCTCGATTGAAACTAAAGATGTGGAAAGAGAAGGTCTCAGTGTCTCACATTGGAAGAGAGATATAAAAACATAAATAATACTAGAAATATCACAACGATAGGTAGCTAGCAACGATTGGTACTAGAAACTTGACACCTATTGTTGTCCAAAGTTCAAAGTCAATATTGGTACTAGCTAGCAATACCACAAGTTGTGGGCGACGCGAACTTTGTTGCATAACAACATTGTTATTCGGATCATACAATTCTTGTTATCAATTAATTGTGTAGGTAATTTGATTTCATACAATCTCATATGTTTTGAGGATGAAAAGAAAAATACAAATCTCATGCTTATTCACATTACCTTCATTATACTGTATATGAGAATAATTAAAGGGTAGTTTTTCTAGAGCCCAACCCCCTAATTGGTATAGTAAGGGACTAAGATTATTAGCTTGGATCAATCTTAGTTATATATCATGAATTTCAAGATTATGAATCTGAAAAAGTGTTACAAATCCATGGTAATCCAAGGTTTTTACTCATATATATATGTACACATCAAGACAGTGTTATTATCACTTTTTTTTTTCTCTTTTACTCACACCCCTGAACTTATAATGAACAACTAAAACTCCAAGCACACAAAATCGAATCATACGCTTCAAGTCTTATAGTACACACCTTTAAGGTTGGCATTTTGTTCAATTATAAGGTCTCCTTCATTGCTTAAGCTAGGTTTCTGTTTTATTAAGAACAACTTCAACAATCTCTAGCTATTTAGTTCGTTAGCTAATTAAAAAAGGTTGTTGAGAAAATATAGCCTTTAACAGCATTTTTTAGAACATCTCCAACAATGATACATATTTTTAAAGTTAAAATACTTAGAAAAATGAAATTTAGCTAACAATTTAACAATTTCACTCCAACAACACTAACTATTTATTAGTCATATAAAAAATTTCATCAAATAATACATTGACACATGGAAAAACTGAAAGATAAGAGAAAAGAGGAGAGAGAAATATAGGTATTGATTTAGCTATTCAGATTAATTTTCTACCTATATTTATCTACCAGTTTAATAAAAAGTTAAATTTAAATTTAGTTTAAGTACTCTACTGAAGCTGATTTTTCATGCAAAATAGCTATAATATTACTAAAATCTCATTTTAGCTACTCTGTTACATATGCTCTTAATGATTCTTCATGTTCATGTTCATGTTGTTGATTCTTCTCTCACAATGTCTAAGGAGATTGTGTCACTACCAATTTTAAACTTTAAATATTATTTTCTATTATTTTCTTTATTATAGAATGTTTAGGGAAGAGAGAGGCTACCCTCACACCCATAATTAGGGCATTTGTACTAAGATTTAAAGAGAAATTTACATATTGCCCATTAAATACAGGATTACAAAGTTTATTTTCTAATTAAACAAACTAATATAAAATTATAAATTAGCTCAGGTATAAGCATCGGTATAAACTCATTTTAAAAGTGGTTTGTCAAAATAGTTTTTTTAGTACTTTTTATTTTATTTTAAAGAAGCTTTTTGAGTAATTCAACAAGAATCAGATTAAGAAGTAGTGAGAGATCATAGTTATTGAGAGTAAGATAATATTAAGAGCATCTCCAATAAACTAGTCAAAGTTAAGTTTTGGCTAGTTTTGAAGCAATTTACAGTTCCAACAGACTATTTAAAGTAAAGTGAAATTTAATTTTAACTTAAAACTAAATTATTTCTACGTTGTTTTTTTCTTTAAAAGTAACTACTAACTAGTCATATGTCAGTTTTTCACCATTTGCATTGAAATGACTACCATTATTAGAGATGCTCCTAATTATTGTGCAAGCTAAACCTGAAATTCTAAGTAGGGCAATTTTCTGTATGCAACTAAAATCATTTATCCTCCAACTCTAAACCATAAATTTCCCGCATCACCATCAAATATAGTAAGTCAATGGAATAAAAGTCCTTAAGCCTTCCATATTCATAAGTCAACCACATCCAATGGTTTCGCTCCATCTGTGAGGACGTGGTTCCATTTGCATATATATATCCGTACAGGCCAAAATTGCGGCTTGAATTAGAGTCAATTGTGTCTCTGTCTTCATAATCTCTCTATCGATCTCTTTCTCTCTTTACCAAACTTTGTTTGAACTTTGATACATAAAAGCTTCGTCTTCATCTAGTTTCAGATAACTGTAGAAAAAACGATAAAAATCAAGATTTTTTTATAGCGATGGCAACCACAAAAGCAGGCGTTCATACTTAGAAGAGTTCAATTTTACCTAACTGTCATGGTCACATAAATGAAGTAGAGCTAGATGTAATAATCATCACATGCGCTCATATATCTTATTCATCATCTTAAAGAAGATATATACAATGATTTAGATCGATGAGTGATTCATGTATCATCAAATGGTTTCTGTCTATTTTGTTAGGTTTTCATCAGTATTTTTAAAGGCAAGGTCGTTTTATATCTTGAAACGAGAGACATAAGTTTTAAGATGCTAAATCGTAAGCCTTTCAAATATTAATTACTCGATAAGTCAAGAAAGTACGTAAACACTCGAGTAAGGATGAATAATTGATGATACATGTCATGTTTCTAGTGGTTTAATTTGTTAGCATTATGTTAAGAGAGTATTACAGAATTAATCTAGCTAGTATATATAAATATTTTTTTTTCTGTTCAGTATATATAAATATTGAGTCACAATTCTCTAATTCATTCTCTTCGTTTATGAGAGATTAGGGCTTAGCCGCTTAGGGATTTTCTTCATTGTAATCACACTGTGATTCAAGTGTATTCCCCTTTTCAATATACTAAATTCTTCAAGCTTCTTCAAACTTTGCTATGATTACTCTAGTTAGAATTCATAAAATATATATACTTATATATATATATATATATATATATAAGTACACATGAAGTTATGTGATTTTCTTAATTAATATGGTTTTCCTATATTCTTTCGTGAGACAATGCATTTTTGATTACCATTTAGTCCAAAATTCTACACAGCTATATGAGAAGTTTTATTGTCTTTGAAATTTTTTAGTTTTTAAAAGTCTTATTTTTACTTGAGAGTTGTATTTTACTTTTACTTTGTTTTTACATGCATGAAATGCAAAGATGGGTAAAACATTTATTAAATTCAGAGTAAAGTAATAATTTTGTGCTATTTTACTCGGAAGGTAAAAGAATGAGGCATTTTCTAGTGAGTACGTACCTTATAATGAGAACAAATTAAACATTTTCAAACCCAACCGTCAGATAAGTATTTTAAATGTTAATTGATATTTTAAAACTCGTCCAACAATTGAGTTTAAAAGTCTTTAGTGAATCATCATTATAAGATAGTAAGATACTCATTGGAGACGTACTCTCCGATAAAAGAATGACATTGGCGAAAATGAAATAAATTATATACAGTGTGTGGTCTAATGGGTTCTTAATTGAGGACCAAGAATTATCGAAAAGTTAGAAGTAGCTAGCATATAGATTGTGATTCGAATGCCACTTGAGGGCTTTGGACCATTAAGATTTATATGTTACATATTTACATGCAATAGATAATTATTTATTCTTTTAATGAAATACTTCAATGATGTACATATTTGAAAACCGAGATTAAGTTGGTCCAAAGTTGAATGATATTTCACTTTATAATTGTAAATGTTGTTTCCTTAAAGATAAAAAAGAAAAGAAAAAGATACAGATGGAATGTAACTAATTATGTACGTGCTAGTCGGTATCAACTATAGACTACTTTGCCTCACTAATTAATTACATGTAATCGGTGGACGGTGGCATCAATCTTAGCTATCGATCTACACCACACCAACGACTACTTTTCATGATTCTTTGACCAATTAATAGATCACTGGTTAAATAATATGCAAGCAATTAGAAGTTGGTTAGGTAGGGACGTAGGGTACATGCATTAGGGTTCACAGAAGATTTTGTACGTTTTTGCTGACCACATTACCAAATACCAATGATCATTTTCCATCATATATATTATCTCTTAAAATTGGGTGGTGACTAATTAATCATGAGTTGGATAGAAAAAAGTTGAAAATATACGCAAGTAATGATCAACCTGACCCCATGAAAAAATAGTATACTCAAAAGCGGTAGCTAGATCTTCCAGCTAAATTGACTTTGAGTGGTCAGATTTTGTGGTTATTGCATGGCGCTTACGATCGAATCATGCATCTACATCGACTTGATATATATATATTATTATTATTAATATTTTTTTTTTTGAGTGGTCATTTTCACCTTTCTAACCCTAACATTTGGAGAGGACAAACTATATATTCCGGCGGGGGTGACTGAAATTAATCACATGATACACACATATATATGCGTTACCTATACTTCCCACATGAAAAATTCACTTAATGTTTCTAGATTCAGCTAAATTTTAGTGTAAGGAGAAATGGATCTAAAAGTTTTGTTTTGAGTATGGCCGGCAACCGGAACTGTAAAAGAAAAAATTGCAGCGATCGAAACTATCGGTTCGGTCATGTCCAGTCACCCTGGCCAGTTTCACATGTCAAGACTGGCATGGCGGTGTTAACTGAAACCGGCAAACTTGTCTTTGTCCTCTCAATGATTGACACCTTTGTGATCGATGATCTAAGTAGCATATTTGGACAAGATCTACGTCGCATCTCATCATTTGAGCCGAATTAATCTCCATCATGTCAAAGCGATACAACGATTTCGATTTTGGTTTTGAAAATCCCAAGACCGATGATGTCCATCCGGTGGGCGATTATGGTAAATTTCGTTAGAAACAGAATGTTGCATGCACTAGTTTTAAGACGTGCTAAAGTGCCCTAAAATCTCCCCACATACATCATAGTGCATCAACCATTCGTGGTGTTCCACTCGCCTAATCCTCTATTGCTTTATAAAAATACAATGCAATCCAACAAGGTATATCAAAGTCGAAGCAAGACCCCAAAATAAAAGAGTCCACACGTTAATGAACTTAAAGTGAATGAGGGATTGCCCAAAGAATGTGTTGAGTATTGTTTGATATCTGGAGGTAGTATAGGAATTGAGGGAGCAACACATTTGGAATGTGCACATACACGAGGAACATATGGATCTGAATTTTCAAGGTCTTCGGCCACTCCACAAATATGTCACAATCACTTCTTAACTGCCTTTTTCTCGTGGCGGCTCCAATTCTATAGTATAGGTTAATTGGGTCGATTCATATCCATATATTCCTTTTTCCTCATGATTTGCATGACGTAAAGTGTAAAAATTTTCTTGACTTGGACTTGCCCTAAAAAGAATCTATGAGTGCATGTACTGGGGTGATATAATTTCACCATTTCTGGGCCATTAGACATATCAGTTCATCTTCTTCTAGAGTATCATAATTATATTCCTTTCAATACTATTAATCCATTCTTTTAAGTTCTAAGTAGATCATAATTATCTTAATCAACGTGGTCGTCCGTCATTGTGGAATGTTGAGTGAAGTTTAATGTGATAATAGGTAGCGTCTAAGTGCGTAGTAACTATGGAAAAAGTAAAAGTGTACGAGGTCGATCATTTGCCAATTAAGAAGCTAATTGTTGATTATTGGGATGGATAGTATTCAAGATCTACATACGAATTCCGTGTCAACTTAGCTAATGAACCTGCAATCAAGACTTTACATCTTAGATAATCATAACTACTTGGGAAAGTTTGATAAAATTAAAGCAGAAAGTAGAAGCCTCCATGCGTTATTGATTGACATGCATGAACATATACGAGCTAGGCTGTGGGATTCTTTGGATTCATTTTCTTTTGTCTCTTATGGTTTGATACAGTCGTTTTTAAATATTCTTTTCAGTTTTGGGGATATCATATACACTGTTGTCGTAGAATTTCTTAATGTACCGCCAATACATTAATTGGTTTCGATAATGTTAAGATTAGTTTGTAATACTAGACTAGCTTCCTTCAGTGATAGACAACTATATACGGCCTTAGAGCTAGCCTATAACGATGTGGAGAGGGTCTCCTTATGTAGGGAACTAGTCAAGTACTATCATTGGGTCAATGTATTCACTAATGCATTGTAGACTTTTCCGTTGTCGCGCTACAACAATTGTAGGCAAAGAACACCATTTGTTGGTGTCCAATAGAAGAGTAGTTTTTCTCAAAACAAAGAACATTGGTGGCTAATATATAAAGGGGTTCTGAAAAGATTAAAAATGACATTGGACACCAAAAAATAGTGTCATTTGCCCACAATTGTTGTAGTGTGGTAATAGAAATCACGAAGATATGTTATAAAGATGTTAATAAACAAAATAAGTAGCAATCGTTTCTTCCCTAAAATAGAATCTCAAGTAAATTGAGCTTTAATTTCAGGGCAAGATTGCCAATCGACCAGTCATCCATTGGGGTTGTCGGTGAGACATTGGGGATCGAAGGCGATTGGTAGGTGGGGGAACCGGTATGCTGATTAGGTCTTTGATCAACAGGTGAACCGGTTGGCCTATAAGGTCATCGATCAGTACATAATGGGGTTATTGGGGTCATTGAAGGTCACCTATTGGACAACCCTCTATTTACATGTAATTGGTGGGTCGGACGTGCTAAGTAACAAGTGTTAGTAGACTAGTCAAGTTTCTTATTGCAGACAATACATGCATCAATAGGCCGGTCAACCCATGGGATTATCGGGCAACCAACAGGTTGTCAGTTAGCCAATGGTATCCTAAGCGAGGAAGGGATATATATATTTGATTAGACTTAGGATGGTCGATCAGGATGAAAATTGTCATGTGGTTAGGGTGTACGGTTTTGATTTTATAGTCACCCACCCTTGAATTTAATATTAAAAGCTTATATTAAAACACTTAAAATATATTTATTTAATCTCAGTCTTTGATATGAAATGAAAAAATGACTGACAACAAATATCTCCGTTGTGAGAATGTGGAGTGTTGTCCCACATTGGAGAAAAGAGACATTGCAAATATGCTTATAAGGATTTGGGCTTATCCAACCATTGTCAATTGGTTTTGGTTGTAACGCCCAGATTACTTCATCATGGTATTAGAGCTGCAGGTTCGCCTACGTGTGAAGCCAAGTGGCTACACGTGCTCCACGTCACCCAATATAAGTTGTCCACGTGTATGGCTTGAAAATTCACCACACGTGCAGGGGCGTGTGAGAATGAGGAGTGTTGTCTCACATTGGAGAAAATAGACCTTGCAAATGTGCTTATAAGGATTTGAGCCTATCCAACCATAGCCAATTGGTTTTGGTTGTGACGCCCATATTACTTCATTCTGGTATCAGAGCCAGGTTCGCCCACGTGTGAAGCCCAGTGGCCCAAAGCCAATAATTCTTCATTTCTGGCTTTGATACCAAAATAAAGTAATCTGAGCGAATCAATTGACAATGGTTGGATAGGCTCAAATCCTTATAAGCACATTTGCAAGGTCCCTTTTCTAGAAGTGCTAGCAAAATGAGTGACTTAAGGCCATGTGTGGTGTAGAGGGAATCAATTTTCATTCTCGGCAAAGCAGACAATTGATCGCGTAAATATTGCATCACCGATTGGTCGGAAATTCCATCGCCTTGTTAATGGGCACCAAATATTCTCTCTCTCTCCGCGTCATATATCATATATATGTATGCATGGGGATCCACAGCATTTGTTCAGTTCGTTACTGCCCGCCTCACTTCGTCCCCACCAGTGAACATCTTCACTGGGTAATTTACCCCATGATCGACCACAATGTACGTACAATACTAGTACACACTAGCTACTACCTAGCTTTCCTCTCTCAGATCTCCATCGGCTTCTGTTTTTTTTTCAGTGCATTATTCATGCACCAGGTGCGCGCACCACCGACCCCTCGCTCTCTCTGAGAGTTTATTTTGGCACGCTATAAAAACCAAACCTCTGCAAACCCTGAATACTGCCAAACCTTGAAGAGGTCATATCACTTGAGCTCGATCTGTCGCACAGTACTGTCCCTACCAAAACGGATTTAGTGAAGAAGTGAAAAAACAACAAGTCAATTCATTCGACATCAGAAACTATGAGGCCCAGTATCATTAAGCCCGCTATATCATCATCTTAATTGATTGCATGCAATGTATAGTTGCATACTACCAAAACTGGATGTCTGGATCAATCAATTAATCACCCAAACTCAACTGCTTCTAAACCCTAAACCCTATATTCCGTCGTTCTGGACTGTTGAGAACTGTTAATTTATTTTGTGTTAGTCATGGAGTTGGTTGTTCCGTGTTACAGTTCAGCAAGTTTTTCTCCATCGATCGTTTTAAAAAAGCATAATTGCTAAAATGTCCCATAAATTTGGTCATAATTGTTGATTTACACCTTAAATTTGCAATTGCGTCACTTTACTTCCTGAACTTGGTATAAATTGTCAATTTGCACCCCATACGTCCATTTAAACTTTTTTCATCCAATTTTGTGACATGTGACCTTCATGTGAAGGGTATTTTGATCATTTTATGATATATTTTTTTTATTGTAGAAAAATACAAATATACATAAAAATTACATTAAAAATAATTAAGAATTCAACTTTTTAATGTAATTTTTAAGAATTCACCTAAACCCTAAAAATTCACCTTTTTAATGTAATTTTTATGTATATTTGTGTTTTTAATGTAATTTTTATGTATATTTGTGTTTTAATGTAATTTTTATGTATATTTGTGTTTTTCTAAAGAAAAATATTATCATAAAATGACCAAAATATCCCTCGATCACGTGAAGGTTGTAATGTCACAAAATTGGATGGAAAAAGTTGAAATTGACGTATAGGGTGCAAATTGATAGTTTTTATCAGGTTCAGGGGATAAATTGACGCAATTACAAGTTAAGGGTGTAAATTGACCATTATGGCCAAGTTTAGGGGGTATTTTGACAATTATGCCTTTTAAAAATAGTCCATGATATTAAGACCTTAGACAAGATCGAGTTCATTTGACTTTAAAGTTCAAAAATATTTCAATTTGATAATGAAGGACGTGATAAAGTAATCTAGGCGTCACAACCAAAACCAATTGACAATGGTTGGAGAGGCCCAAATCACTATAAACATATTTGCAAGGTCCATATTCTCCAATGTGGGACAACACTCTATATTCTCACACGCGAAGCACGTGTGGCCACTTGACTATACAAGTGGGCGAACCTGCAGCTCTAATACCATAATAAAGTAATCTGGGTGTTACAACCAAAACCAATTGACAATGGTTGGAAATGCCCAAATCTTTATAAACACATTTACAAGGTTCCTATTCTCTAATGTGGGACAATACTCCACATTTTCACAGGACGAACCAATCCAAAACTTGTGCGAACCAATTAGCTACCCAAGTCCGTGAAAACCCAGAATCATGAAATCGACCTACTACCCACCAAAACTTCTTCCACCCACTGCCGATTCCGGCCACGTACCTCAGGCCACGAGACTGGTCTTAATTTTGTCCTCTCCGACCAGCTAGCCTACCCAACCATCTTAGCCTTTTCACTCTTCTCCACTGTACACGACAAATCGAAGGCAAAAGGATTGGTCCTTTTCCGGCAATCCGGCTACGTTGAATAATAAGGTTCCTAATTATAGCTAACATTTGGAGATGATCGATCCAACTATATATAGTAAATCCATTCCCGGCCTACCAAAGACTATTAATGAATTTGAAACTGAGTCATTTATTGTATTTGATAGATCTGACTGTTGTTGAACTTGTCTAGATGAAATCAGCATTTCATTCCCTCTTTTGTTGTTAAACTCAAGATTCCATTTCATGTTTCATGTTACTCTAATGTTTACGCATGGATTCTTCCTCAAATAATAACACCAATAATTGTAACTAAATAGCACTAAATTGTAACTAAGACACGTCACGTCATGTCACGTTATATCGTAGCCAATATTGAAGAGAAAGACTCTTGTGGTTTGAAGAAGCAATGAAATTCTGATATCTGACAATATATATAACTTTAATATCATGCAATGGATTATGCACCAATTAATTATGTACGTTGTAGTAAATCATAACAGAAACGCACTATATCGTGCTATATCATATCCAAATCGTACATAACTATCTAGAAATGTTAGAAGAGATGAGCTCTAATTCTTTGACAAAACAATGAAATTTTGATACCTAGCAGTGTAACTTAAGTATAATGCAATGAATTTTGCACCAAATCGGCAAATCGTAACTAAGTTTCAGTAAATCGTAACTGAAACATTTTATATTTCGCGATATTGTAGCCAAATTGTACATAATCATCTCAAAAAGGTTAGAAAGGAAGGGCTATTGTGCTTTTGTGAAGCAATGAAATTCTGATATCTAGCAATGTGACCAAGTATTATGCAATAGATTATGCACCAAATCATAGCTAAGTTGCAGTAAATCGTAACCAAAACGCATTATGGATTTTATTAAATGGATTTTGAAGGAATTTGTGTTAATAACAAAAATGAAATGGAAAAAGGGGAAGAAATTAAATGAGAGAAATTGAAATTTTAGGGGTTACTTACGAAACTTTACATCTAATTGCGAAATTTTCCACTGGCTTATCACCTACAAAACCTTACAACCGATCACGAAATTTTTAACAGCGGTTGATAAAATGAATGATTCATTAAGAGTAAAGTGGACACTCGTGACAACATATCGAGTGTTTGTTTTGATATTTTCAGTGACTAGGGCATGTGCTTTTGAATTTATTTTTTTGGCTGGATGGGGGCCAAGAGGCCCAAACAAAGCAAACTACGAAGCAATTACAATACTCCTAGATCTAGGAATAGCACACAAGTCATCGAGAAGGACAACAGTAATTTGTGGAGGAGGTTGCTCAAAGAATTTGACCCCAAACTCATTTGAAAGTATGTGCTTTTGAAATATCAAAATGCTATTTCAACAATTTTCCCTTTACGTACTGAGTCGGATCATTTGAAAGTAATTACGTGCAAACTAGTTTGGACACACACTCATCTAAACTCTCATTATTTAATCTGAAAATTCAGTCTTTAAGAATATAATTTTTTATCC
Source organism: Rubus parviflorus (assembly GCA_029955375.1). Classification (NCBI taxonomy): domain Eukaryota; kingdom Viridiplantae; phylum Streptophyta; class Magnoliopsida; order Rosales; family Rosaceae; genus Rubus; species Rubus parviflorus. The sequence continues at coordinate 9,835,760 of JARGGL010000005.1, read as the reverse complement.
TGAGAGAAAGATGATTTGTATTTATGACCTTATCCACATTTGTAGAGAGAAATACTATTGGATCCATTTGATCTTGATATTGTGTTGACCTGAGTCTCAATCCAATTTATTTAAGGCAAACCAAAATTCGAATCAGCACAAGTCAACTGATGTGGACATGGACATGGACGCGGACCATTAGAACGAGTGCAACACTTTTGAAGTTTTGAAGACTAGCTCACTTTGTAGATGCACGTTCCACTATCAAATTAAGGATAACCTTTTATCATCTTCACAACTCTACGCCCTCTGCACAAAAAATAAGAACAATGTGGAACATGCCAAATCAAACCCAATATCAATCATAACCGGGGAGCCTACAAATTACAATCCCCAAAAAAGATAACATATGTATGCAGCAGGCTTTATTTTACCTTTGGCCCCCATTTTCATTCTTCTACCCCACTCCATTTCTAGAATCTTGAACTTTTGCAGAGTATCAAAGCAGCAATATCAGAAATGAACAAAAGTGAATGACCACAAGAAACCAAAAAGAAAAAGACGAGCTTTGAAAACAATTGTAGAATTCAATTGCTCTTTGGTTTTAGAGGTCGGTGGTCTATACGACATTATGAGAGTTATATATCATACTTCTAATCAAAGGCCAAGTACTCGTATAGCTTACTCCTTGATCATGTGCACTATAAAATTGGGTCATTGTCAATCCAAATGCTTAACATAGTCGGAGATTGGCATGATTTTCACAATTATCAATTTCTATTTTTGGGGCCGGAATTAAGGAAATCAATCATGTAAATGGTAGGGTAGGTGGTAGGTTTGGATTTTACATTTAAATTCAAAGAATGCTGAGTGGCTAGGGTCTCTCTTTTGTGACTGGAATGCATGAAGAGGTCTATTTGAACAATAATGGCCGGTTGCATATATTCAAAATGGCCTTCTTTTTTATCCACATATTCAATAATTCAAAGTCTATTTGAACATAAGAAGTACTTGATAGTTGATATCATATGAAGATATCAAACCACGGAATCAATGTGGCTTATTACTAGTGGTATCACATTAACGAGACGCAACTTTCTTATCAACCTGTACTCTCGTGTGTTATATTATGGTCCAGAAAAAAATTTCTTAAATCTTTGACAAACTACACTTACTAGTCACCTATTGCATGTAATATTGTGCAACGGAATTCGCGTAGTACACTACTAGTGAAGTCACATCACATTAATTTTTTTTTCTGTCATTACGACATTACCTCTACCCACTCCACCCCATCCCACTCATCATGGGGTGAAGTTATATCCTATAAGGCATCGGTTTTACTTATATTTCTTATGTTGTTCTCTTTTGTGGTATGAGATTTTTCATTTTCACATTCTTATTTTGTATCGAACTAAATAATCCTAACAATTATAGATTCATTGCATATCATGATAGTACCGTCTCATAGTAATTTTTCTTATTTTAACTCTTGGAAATTTGAATTGGGGTTTCATCCAACATTTTGGTTTTGCATCGAGTCACAGCACCCCAGCATGGATTTATAAATTGCATATTATGATAGTGACCGTCACCTAAGTAGTTTTTGTTATTCTGACTGAATAATTTGAATTGGGCTCTAATCCAACACTATATAGAGAAGTATTGTTAAACCGAGCTAGTTAGTTTCTCCAAAAATAATTAAAAGGAGCCTCCATCAACATAAATCTCTATCTGCAGAAGATGTTGCAATTTTGTGAATAATTGGGCGTATAAGATACAAACTTTTGCAGACCTGCTGGTAGAGTTCAAAAAAATTAATCGACTCCTAAGGGTTGCAAACAGTTCAAAGCAATAGAACAAAACGGAGGATTTATTTGATCAACACTACTCAATAATTTTTTTTAGTAGGTGTTCTCCCTCCAAACATTTTCATTCCTAGCCTTAAACGCATCAATTGATTCATAAGTAGTGTTCTCCCAATCAGCTTTCGATAGATCAAAGATGGAAAGAAATAGTTGCAAGTTTGATCTAATTTCCCACTATTGAATCTAAATCCAAAGGTGATTGACCACAGTTTTGCTGGTAACTTACTGAACATGAGAACACTACTAAATCATTTGTCAATACATAAAATTTGACAAAAAAATTAAAATCCCTAGTGATCTTAGAACTTTGTTCTTAATTTTTTTTTTCCGGCAACTTACTAGTGGCTGATAATTACTCGGCATTTGAGAAACCATGATTCGTTATTCCCCAAGAGAGATGCTGATTGTTGACTACTAAATAAATTTCTCTATAGGTTTATTGATTCTTTTTTTTTTTTTTTGGCAAGGAAGAACTTCAATAGAACAAGGGGAAAAAGAACCCTGAAAAGACATAAACAAACAGCACGCCCCTTAAACAGGGGGACCTAGAAAACCATCAGACATAAGAACTTCAACTAAGGAGGGGGGAGGATTCTGAACCCAATCAGAAGGGCACTTCCCACTGTGAACTAAAGAGGCAACCAGATGAGCTGCTCTATTAGCTAATCTGCTGGACCAAGACCAGCTAATCTGCCGGGATAAGGAGAGGTACCGGACTTGAGAGACCAATGAAGCTGCCTTCCAATCAGAAACTGTTATATCATTTTGAAGGCAACGGATTAGATTTTTCGAGTCAGAGGTGATAATAATGTCATGGGAAGGGAAAGCCAAAGCAATGAGAACGGCTTCTCGAATTGCCATAGCCTCTGCAGCCATAGGAGAGGGAGCCAAAACTTTTTTGGCCATCCCCTTTATCAAAATGCCATTCGAATCTCTAGCAATTGCAGCAATTCCACTAGAGAGAGAGGATTGATGCCAAGAAGCATCCGAATTAATTTGGATAACATTCGGCGGAGGCGGAGACCAACGGCTAATATGAAGAGGACTTCTTCCATCATGAAGAGTGGCCAGACTAGGGAAAAGATTACGATGTAAATCCATGAACTCGTTTGCAGCTTGGAATGCAGACATAGCAGTTCGGACCGGGTCTGGGGCTAGCTTGTTAAAGAAACAATCACAGCGGTGTTTCCAGATTCTCCAAAGCAAAAAGGAGATATGGGTGATAAAATCGAGGGGAGCTTCAAGTTTAGAAACATTGTGCAGCCATGTGTCAAAGGTGGTGATTTCTTGAAGAGGAACTCTGTAAGACAGGGGATGAGAAAACCAAGCTTTAATAACCCAAGGACAAGTTAAGAGAGCATGTTCCGTAGTTTCAGCTGGATGGAGACAAATTTGACATTCAGCAGAAGAAGCAACATGTCTTCGGAATAAATTTGCTTTGCAAGGAAGAATACCAAGAGAAGCTCGCCATAAAAAATTCTTGATTCTTGGGATTGTCTGCAAACTCCATATCCAATTCCAAATCATAGGCGGGATAGAATGAGATTGATGAGGATGTTGTATCAAGTCTAAAAATCTTGGAGAATGCTGATAATGATATCCAGATTTAACAGAGAAGATGCCATTTTGTACATGAGGCCAGACCAAAGCATCAGGAATATTTGGAGTAGTAATAGGAATGGCAGAGATTACCTCTTTTTGATGCTGGGATATGTAGGGATGCAACATGTCCAATTTCCAAGAATTGTTTTCCCAATCAATAAGGTATGAAACTTTGTAAGACGTCATATCCATGGGCAGAGCTAGATTAGAGGGAGGGTTCGTGGGGATCCATTTGTCACCACTAATGCTGGCAGATTCACCATTGCCAATATTCCACAAAGAACCCTTTAGAATAAGCTCTCGGCCTTGTAATAAGCTTGACCAACCCCAAGATGAAGAAGCACCTCTTCTTGCTTGAAAAAACGAGCAATCTGGATAATAAATCTGTTGAAGAACCCTAACCCACAGAGCAGTAGGGTTATGAATGATCCGCCATGCTTGCTTAGCAAGGAGAGAAATATTGAATTCTTCCAAATTTCGAAAACCCATACCTCCATCTTTCTTGGACAAGGTCAAAAAATTCCAAGATTTCCAGTGCATACCTTTTGACTCTAGATTTCCCCACCAAAAATCAGCGAGAATCCCATTCAAATCTTTACACAGAGAGGTTGGGAACTTGAAACATGTCATTGGGTAGGCCGGGATGGCAGTAGCAATTGCTTTGATTAGGACTTCTTTCCCAGCTTGACTAAGAGTTGCCTGTTTCCAGCCCTTAACTTTCCTAGTGATGGAGTCTTTGATGTATCCGAGAGCAGCTTTCTTGGATCGGTGCCAAAAGGTAGGCAGGCCCAAATATTTCCCTGGATCGAAAACCACGGGAATTTGCATGATAGCACTAAGAAGATGGACCACTTCAGCCGGAGTATTGGGACTGAAAAATATAGAAGATTTCTCCACATTGATCAGTTGACCAGAAGCTACACAATAAGTATGAAGGAGATCCGATAACAATTCACAGTTTTGAAGAGTAGCTTGGAGAAAGAATAACGAGTCGTCAGCGAAGAAGAGATGACTCACTTCAACGTGTTGGGGACCAATTAAAACTGGAGTCAAGAGAGAGCTTTGACACGCTTTAATGATCATCTTTGAAAGGACATCATTGACAAATAGGAAGAGGAATGGAGACAAGGGGTCTCCTTGACGAAGACCACGGCTCGGCTTGAAGAAGGAGCCAGCCTTTCCATTAATGAGAACTGAGAGAGTGGAAGTAGATACACAACTCATAACCAGGGAGACCCATCTGTGAGAAAAGCCCATTTTTCGGAGAACAGCCTCAAGGAAATTCCATTCCACTCTGTCATAAGCCTTGTTCATATCTAGTTTTAAACCAAAAGCACCACAATGACCAGTTCTAGTAAGCTTGAGGTGATGAAAGACTTCATGAGCGACAATTATGTTATCTTGAATTTGCCTATCTGAGACAAAGGCAGATTGATTCTCAGTAATAAGACTAGGCATGAAGGGCTTGAGACGGTTGACCATGAGCTTAGTGAGAATTTTATACGAGAAATTACAAAGAGCAATTGGTCTAAATTGAGATGCATTCACAGGAGCTTTAACTTTAGGAATAAGAGTAAGATGAGTCCGATTAAGAACCTGAAGTAGCGTGTTAGTGGACTGGTGCTGGAGAGCTGAATCATGAAGAATGCTCTGAACTAGCTCCCACTGATCCTGATAGAACATCCCAGAAAAGCCATCCGGTCCCGGGGCTTTGGTAGCTCCAAGATCAAAAACCGCGTCCTTGACTTCTTGAAGGGTAACCGGACTTGAGAGTTTATCATTCATTTCAGAACTGACACTGCAGTCAACAAAATCAAGCACTTCCTCCCACTGTTGAGGACCATTTGAAGTGTACAACTCCTTGAAATAATTCTGGAAGTGATTGGAAATATCTTTTTCAGACTCCAGCCAAATGTCATTGTCATCCTGAACTCTAAGAATCTTATTAAACTGGCGTCTCTGAAGAGTTGAATGGTGGAAGAAACTGGAATTCTGGTCTCCCAACTTAAGCCAATTGATTCTGGATCTTTGGTGCCAATACATTTCATCTTGGGTCCAAAGCTTGGTTATCTGAGAGGTGAGACAATTAATTTGCTGCATCGCATCTGGCAAATTGGACTGGTAGAGCTTTTCTATATCAGCAAGCAAATCATTAACCTGGAGACTAGGATTCTGAAATTTTTCTTTACTCCAGGTTTTGAGTGCTTTTTCACAACGAAACAAATTGGAATTCCACACTGACATTGCAGGTTTAGAATGATCACACATCCAATTCCTGTGGATTAAATCCTTATAATCTTCATGAGACAACCACATCTGTTCAAAACGAAAGAGCCTCTTTTTTCTCGATTCACAGGGGATAGTATCAAGTAAAATTGGTCTATGATCAGAGCCTATTTTTGGGAGATGGAATAGCTGGGATCGAGATTGGTTAGAGCACCAAGCTAAATTGCCCAAAGCTCGATCCAACCTTTCCTTAATATACACTCGATTGTGTCTTGAAACAAACCAAGTAAACTCAGGGCCATTAAAGTGGAGATCTCTTAATTGACTTCCCCTGAGGAATTCTCTGAAAAGGATAAATCTCCAACGAGCAGGAAAATCACCACCCCACTTTTCATGAGTATCCAGAACCTCATTAAAGTCTCCTATCACAAGCCAAGGTTGAGATTGGATTGGAAACCGATTATACATCAAACGCCAAAAAGATTTTTTTTGATTTTCATGAGGATTGCCATACATCCATGTTATTTTGCAAACAAAAGATTCTGAAACAAAGCAAACAGAAGTATCAACATAATTTGGAGTGGAGTCGAGAATAGAGACCTGGACTGAATCTCCCCAGAAGAGAGCCAAACCGCCACCGGTCCGGATTGGGTTGACAACATGATAGTGAGCAAACTTCAGTCGTCTACACCAATCTTTTATTGTATCCTCATGTTGACGAGTCTCCATGAGAAACAGGATCTCTGGTTTTTGTTTTCTACAAAGATTCTCCAGAGCTTTCTTTGTCAGGGGGGATCCAAGTCCCTGACAATTCCAAGAAATTGTCCTCATGGCTGGTCTGTGGCTGTTAAAGGCCAGCCGCCACCGCCATTGTAAGAAGAGAGCTCATTAATGTCCTCAATACTATAAGATTCAGCTTCTCTTATTTGCACAGAGGGAAGAGGAGTCCGGGTAACTGATACCTGTTCAGCTGCTTGGATTTGAACTTCAATGAATTGAGCTCCTTGGATCATCGACCCAAGGATGGGTGAGAGTGTGTTGGTGAGCTTGGTTTGATGCGGATGGGCGGTAATTTTCCAGGGGGGAATTGGTTTCATGATGAACTGGGCGGCAATTTTCCAGGGGGGAATTAATTTCATGATGAACTGGGCGGCAGAGATGAAACTATTGGTTAATTGCAGGGGAATATGGGGCGGTGGGAGGGCGGTGAAAGGACTTGGATTACTGCTATTGCAATAGGATAAGTTTAAACATAAAGGTTTAACCTTGGGGGCCACTACACTAGTGGAGGAATCACTCATTCTAGAGTGAGATGCTCTCAACTTAGAGAGAGAGCCAAAATACACTTTTGAGTAAAAATCTAGGTTTATTGATTCTTGGTTACAACAAGTTTTCTAGTTTTTATAACATTACATACATTTCTCAATACCAGAGGGAAAATAAAAATAGAATATATAAAATCACCAAAAGAATGAGGATGTACAGTACGATGTTATTTACGCTTACTAAGATGCTTGAAATCTTCAAGTTGAGCTTTTAGGAGAGCATGTTCACGTCGCATACTCTCGAGCCGAGCTTCAACCAATTGCGTCTCATCTTTAAGGTTGTGAACTCGCTTCTCCAGCCAAGTAATAACTTCAGATGATCTTCCACCTACACCACTGCCCAAGCCACTTGTATAGTCCACAGGAGAGTGCACATGGATGTGTTGGGGTCTCACAAGTAGTGCGAGTATGCTCAACTACAATCAAAGAAAACAAAACACATTTGAGAAATACCCTAAGTTGGAAATGCAAGTTCCGTCTAATTGATTTACAGAATGTTAAAATTAGTACGATTGTAAACAGCATAATCCTAGGGAAAGACCACAACAAAAATTCCAAGGAAAAGTGTACTCTCGGTAACTCATCATTGTATGCAACTGCAGATTCATTGTGATATAGATAATCCGGTTAAAGAGTAAATACCTGCATTATGAAAATCACGGCAACAATGATAACTATGATTAATGGAAGATGGCTTTGACTCCTCAAAGATGACCCAAATTTCATCATATACTCTCTTGACCATGAGGTAAGAGAGGAATTATCACTTGGACTTCCTTGCAATAGATTGCCAACTTGCTGCTTAGCATCTATGGATGATATCTCTGGTATCCTAGTGTGATCACTTGGCTCGTAAAACATTTCTGAAGACTGAACCGTCGCCGCTTCCTCTGTAGAATGGACTTCACATTTCTGAACCATGCTGACCGTAGGAACACTCTCTGCTTTATGAAAATAGTAAAATGAATCAATCACAGCAAGTATATTGAAAATAATTTCACTTGATTCATCATATTATCATCCGCATCACCAAAGAATGAGATATAATAGAGAAAACCATTTAATTATGTGTATGTACAAGAGTCCAACCTTGCCTTTCAGAGTTCTTCGTCTTCAACAATTCATGTGCCTGAAAAATAGACATTGACGCACATTCTTAAGTCATACTAACTTTGACAAACTCCAAATTCAATGTAGCTACATCGTAGTTAGATCAACAGATAACTATATAAAGGAATAAAAGATACCATGTTTATCCAGGTAGCAAAAACTTCTCGACATTCTTCCAAGGTAGATTGCACTATCTTTCCTGTGACGACAGACTACCACTTCCCATCAGATCAAACTTAAATTTCTTAAATTTATAAGGTCAAGACAACACACGTGCATGCTTTCAAAAAGTGAAAATGTAATCACGAATGCCAACTTTTTTCTATACAGGTTATATTTACATTGTAAAACTTCATATATTCAATATGAATAGAATGACACCCCAAAACAATGGGCAAAATACAATAACATAAACCCATTAATGAGTGACTCCTTAATTATGAAGCTGTAAGATTCTGTAAAATAACATTCGAATCACACTATGGTTAACTTAATTGTTAAAAAAAAAAATCAGTCAGCTGCAGATAGCTGCAGACAAGACACCAAATCCAATCAGTCAGCTGCAGACAAGACACCCAACAACCGAAATCTTAGACTACAGCTGCTTTCCAGTCAAGCAAAATATAAGAAAGGCTGTAGTCTCTGAATTCTACCACAAGTCCAAAGCAGAAACCAATAAAGCTGACAAAAAATTAACTCTATCCCAAAGCTCCTCCAACCCTGCACCTCTATAATCTTTAAAAACCCTTTCTATATCTTTCCATAAAAGGGTCAAGCTTTGAAAGAAGTAAACGGTTAAATTTATTGTGATTTCTCGCTCATGTTTCCAATACACCCCACGTTTCTACCTTTTGTTCTATTCTTTTCTTCATATGTCTTACTATTGTCCTATATGAAGATAAAAAAAAAGTAAGACCCTTTTATCTGGATTGACCAACACAAACTAAGATAAAAAAAAGTAAGCAAGTGTTGTTAAGAGCACACCTTTCCAAACAGTTCTTTTTGAAAATGCCACATTCAAGTAAATCCTCAAATTGCAGCATTCCCTTGATACATCAGTGTCTCTCTCCACATCCCAAAGCCCCTGATATTAGAAACATGGAATCAAAAGGTATATAGAAGTTATTATGAAAATACACATTTGATAAAAATTTATTGATTTCTACTCGATTCAATCTACAAAGGCTAGAGGTTTAGTATCACAATCAATAAATTATTAAGATAATTTATAAAGACCTGGTGTAGCAAAATTTGTAAAGGGAATTTGACATCTTTAACATATAAGGTGGAATAAAATGGATCAACGAAGATTTGTAATTATACCTCAACCCGGAAATAATCTCCATAAGGCACATCGTTGATTTCTTGTGATGTCTCAATAACTAAACGACTGTCAAAAGTCAATAGTATCACAAGAAAAACAGAAGTTTGTTAGAGCACTATGTGAACTACATGAAATTATCTAATAATATATATGTTCAGTATGAAAAGGGTTAAAAAAAAAACCAAGGTAGATATGAGTTGCAAAAAATAGCTCATACAACTCAGCATAATCCATGCAGCCAATCTGGCTCAGCCAAAACAAGATCTGGATGTGCTCAATTTCACTAGTTCATTGCTTTACCTTCTTCACAATAACAATCACTCTACGAAAATTGATTGAAGAAACATTTTCAGATGGTATAGTAAACAATATCATATCAACCTGTTTCTGTGTATTCGAAATTTCTGGAGCTCCTGACAGCAACCAAATTTTGCACCTTTATGACAACACAGGATTATTTCTCATACCAAAACGTACTGAAATAGAAAACATAATCCACCAACAAAGCACGTCAACGTAAAACACAGCGTGATATGCAGCCATACCAAAATAAATTTTTATTGGATGCTGAAATGAAACATCACGAGCATGTCCAAATTTTTCATGAGGGAGCCATGGAGTGCATCTGAACTCTGAAAAGGATCACACAAGCAAAGAGCAGCAAAAAAAAAAATGAGAACAGGTTCCGTCCATAAGATTAATAAAAGTAGCCACCAAGAAACTCAAATTAAAGTGCAGTTAAATACAAGGCAGTCATCAAGCTCCAAGAATTTACCTTTATCTCCACAACTTTTATGAAATGATTCAATGAACACATCATCAGAGAAAAAGACACTAAAGAAATCCTCAACCTTTATCTGCATGTCAAAGGATGGGCGTTAATTCAATCTATTTTTCACAAATGGAAGTATTAATGAAAAAAACACATTGCAGATCACACATGATTAAAATTTATTCCCCTCCCTCAACCTTTGTTCTAATCAAAGAAACCTCTACTCTAGATTCTAAAACTAAACATTATACCTTCAAAATAAATATGTGATGTACTCTTATAACTTGATCAGTTGAACATTCTTTTCCAATCACTCACTTTCTCTTGTCACCCTTTGGGAAAATTACATTGGCTTGAGATTTGAACTTTGTATAAATTTGGTTTTTGTGAGTGATAGGTATTTGGCAGAGATTACAACTTCTTCTTCTTTTTTTTGCTGATTTTGGTACTTTATCTTTCCTCACCCAAATATGATCTAAATTTTCAAGTGAAAGAGACTCAAAATGGTGTTTCAAAACCGCTTTCATGGTAGTGTTCATAATTTCTGAAAAACTGGATATCCAAGTCACGCATTTTCTTTTTCAGAGAGTTTACAAAGCCTACTCAATATAAAATAATTAAAATATGATGTCAACGCAAGATTTTTTTACCAGTGGCAGATTGGTAAAATGTCATGTAGACATCAAAAGCTAAAGGGTAAAAGTTCTACCTTCAGATAATTAGGTCAAACTTTAAGGCAGAAAATGTACTTCACACGGCAAGAATACAATGAATTTAAAGAAATTATAAATATAATATAAGTTGATTTCAGACAAGAAGAAATTACCGGAAACTGCGACTCCGCAACCTTTGTATAAAATTCTGGAACTGCACGTCACATATAACCAGCTCATTTTACTCATAGAAAACATAAACTAGAAATAATGAATACAATATCAGCCATCATCAATTAAATAACCAAAAGACAGTGCCCAGCTAGGCACACAATTTAGCAAAATTTGAACCCGTGACCACCCTCAACCCCACCCTACCCATTTACCACCAAGTCGAAGCCTAGGTTCTTGTGCATGAATAATTGTGCTAAATACATCTATAAAAAGTGTTCATGCACAAACCATCTTCTAAAGACCATAAAAATTTCATACTTTTAGAAGTGATGCATCAAATGCGTGAAATATAGTTAACTAACCCTAACCTTCTGTTAGTCAATCTTCACTATAAAGAGACATAGCATAACCCTAAGACAAATGATCCCAAGATCAATGCAAACTCATCTTTGACAAATGAAGTAACATGAGCAATGATCCTAGAGTGTAGACTAAACGTACTGTTTGGGGCATCACAATCTTCTTCCTTCCAGATCAAGGTATCTCTTGAAGATGAAGGTTCATTATTCAGAACTGGTTCTACATCCTCTTTGATAACATCTTGTGGCTCTGGAAGCGATGTCAACACAGAATTGTCTTCAACTTTGGATGAGAGCTCAGAATCTTTTGAAATATGAGTATCCTTGTCCCTGGCCAACATACATGCAACAAACGTTGACGAGTCAAGTGACAGAACATCAGATACCAGAGTAAAATGCTAATGAAATTGAAATACCTGTCAGTAGAATCCAATTCATTAACTAAGCAATTGGAGTTGTCCACTTTTTCAATTACAACTCCATTCTCTTGGCTTTTAGTCTCAGATATTGATTCCTGAAAAAGGAAACAAGCAGATAAGAGAGTGGAGAAGGAACTAGGGTTTAGATACAGGCACAACTGGGGTACACAAGAATCCTTTGCATCAAGCTCATAACAACTTTTCCATCGAGCACCATTTAGTGTAAAGTTGATGCAACTATTATCAAGCTATTAAGATAAGCAACTGCTCAAAATTTAAAAATGTTGGAAGTTCCAACTGCGCATATAAAGCTCATAACAAAGGCAAAAGACTGATGATACATAACAATTAACACATGTCACAGGCAGTTGAAGTTAACATAGAGGAATAGTTTTCATGTAAGATAAACTTCACAGTTAAGATCAAAACACAAAACAAAAAAACCTTCATGGTTAAGCTTCTTTTACCCTTCCAAAACTACAATAACACAATACAATCCTGATGCATAACAGATATTCGCTTTATCATGAACAACACCAAAATTAATAGGGCGATCGATCTACATCTTTCCCCATGTCCTGATCTCAAAAAGCAGCCAATTCTTCTCGCGAACTAGACAAAATAGAGAGAATATCAAACTGATGCAGTGGCCAAGATCTATTAGCTGCAACTGACCAAATGACTCCAAAGAAATAACTACTGGAAGTGCTATTCCAGCGCCTTCTTCATTCAGTTCCGGTACAGATGTGTTTAAAACACAAGACTTGGTGGAAAAAAGAACCAGGAAATTTTACATCGATGGAGCAGATAACAATGTGAAAAAGAAAAATTCAAAAGAGGGCTGAAACATTAAGCAGAGAAACAGGGGAGAATTTTCACTAAACTGGATTTTGGTGTTTGACTTGTAAGAACAATTAACTTGCAACACTATACCGGATTTTGAGTTTATAATTAATAAGTAAAGCTTATGGCAAGTGTATTATTCTTCTTTCCCTTGCACTAACAAAGTATTTTATGTTCGCATCACCAGTACAGAAACAGCAATCATGAAATACAAACACCAGAATAACTAATTAGGAATCATCCCTCATAACTCCTCTTAGCCACCAGAGATGAAGAAATAATCCGATAAATTAAGTTCTAAAACCAAATAAGATTGAAATCTTTTACAACTAGACTAGCTTTTCACTTGAAACTATAGATTATGGACGTCTCTATCTATATCCCTTCACGATCTAGAGCACTCTAGAATTCATCTGTGAAAAAAACAAAGGTCCATTCTTCACAATGAGCATGAGGTGTGGGCAATGAAAACCCCAACAACCTATAGACAAGGCCTAACTACAGCAGTATTAACAATCTAAACTATTTACTATATTAGCATTGTTCTCATGAGAGTATAACATCACACATTATAGTAATTTAAGAAAAAGCTAAAAAAAATAATTAATAGTAAGAGAGATCTGAAAATCTCGTTCACTGTCGAAGTATATTTTGCAAACAGGACACATTGATACTTAGTTGAATGTTAAAAAAGAGGAAACAAAAAAATGACATCCTAAACTACGTATTAGGCAGCCTTCCTAGTCCCTTGTCGTATCTTATTACTGTCTAATGTATTTTGAGCTTAGTTCTTTACTTTCCTTTTATAATTCTATGCAACTATCGTTTAGGCCTTTAAACTTTCTAGTAACTACGAGTAGTTGGGGCTTTACAATTTCCTATAACTAGTAGATAGGATTTTAATACATCCTACAAGGAAAATCATGTTGTCTTACTACAAGGAAAATCATGTTGTCTTATGTGTGTTTCCTATGAAAAAATAATCATCAGAGTTGTGTATAGTAAATGTAATAGGAGGAATAAATAATTATAACAAAACTTGATATGGAATTTTGTGCAAGAACTTCTACAGAAGTAAATGCAGAAGTTATTTGAACGAATACATTTGAAAATAACCACATTTCTCACCAGTACTAGCTGTTCTGTAGTCGCTTTGGCACCATCGATACATTGCGCCCAACCATCATTTATGATCCTGTAAGCTTCATCACGGGACAGAAAGGATGCAAAGAAGTACTGCCAAATCAATAAGAGGGGTAAGACATGGAAGCTGATACTGAAATGACATCAATAAAGGTATAGGCCAGGGGTTTACATGATATCACCCAGCACAAAGTAAAAGACGGATATAGAATTCCAATTTAGCACTACCTTCTTGTCTCCAGCAAAGATTTCTATTGCATTAGGAAAGATCCCTGCCGTCTTAGCTCTTCTTACGCTTGTGACTTCCAGGAATGGGATAATTTTCTGAACTACAATTTACTTGTTAGTACATAATAATATTTCTTCAACGTCCAGAGCCAAATTGAAAACATAAATTATTTAACAACCAATGGGTAGAGAAAGTAAATCAGTTTAGAGGATCAAGAAACAATCTATGGAACCGTCTGAGTCCATGGGAGACGGGTGTATTCATTTCTACGCATATGCCACCTTTTTCAGAAACTTCCACCACTACAAATCACTCAAGAAATGTCTAAGAAACAAGTTCCCCTAAACCCTAAACCACTTGTCCACTTTCATTGTACCATTTACGTCATCAACAAAATTTGTTTCTTTTCAAAGAAATTTTTTTTTCAAAAATAATGCAAAACTAATCAAAACATATATTATCGATTCCATTTAGCTTCATGCTTCAATATTAAAGCCAGCAAGTTCCATATAAATTTTGCTTTCCTTGACCAAATATTTTGCTGTGTATTACAAATTAGCTGTCACTAGTATCAAAGAGTGCCAAAAGGATCTTGAAAATATTAACATCAGTCTCAATGGTTCTGTCACTACTAGCATTTTCAGTTACTCCTCATGTATGAGTGTACATGCAATACAACAATTTCAAAATTCAGTATGATAGAGGTTTAGAACAAGTTGAACATCATACCTTTGTCTCAAATCCAAATATATTCGAGTAAAAGCAAATATGATGAACAAACAGGTACATATGGCCCTACAAGAGACATATAATAAGTTAGAAGGTTTAAAGATGCCCATTCAATCAAGAAGTTAAAGAGACAATATAAAATTGAACTGTTGATGATACTAACTAAAAAATTAGAGAATGTTAAAGAGCAATAACCTAAGAACGACAAACAATACATCTGAATAACAAGATAGATACTGCAACTCCTGACATACAGCTTAAAATTATGAATAAACCTATAGAATCTATCAAATGAACCTGAATAAGTATATTCTCCTGGAATGCACAATTGAAATCTTCGATGAGGGCCTACAGTGAAAGGGAGAAAATTAATGTCAAAGATGTATTCCAATAGCATATGAGTAATAATCAACTCTATAAGTAGTTGTGTTTGCATGTGAGTGTGTGTTTGCATGTGCGTGAGTGAGCGAGTGGGTGAGTGAGACAGAGAGAAGAAGAACCCAAATTTTCTGTACTAATAAACACAATGAAACCTCCACAATTAGAATTTTAAAAATATTTGAATCAATATGTAAAGGCTTGTTCCTCTACGCATTTATGTATGTGTGTTCCAAAAGCCAACAAACCTGTACAGAATCACTTTGACATACAAATGGTTTATAAGTCATCCGAAAGCCTACAAACCTGTATATTTTTGCATGTAATTATCAAGCTTTTTTTTATACGGAAAGATATCCAAAGACAACCAGTATGTTAACAGAATTAACTCTAGGAGTCCTTGCAATTATCAGTTTTCCCTTAACTATGAAGTGAAAATTTCCTAAGACCAGGGCTGGCTCTGCACGAGTACGACCAAACAGGGCCCCAAAATTTTTTTAACCCTTCATATAAATATATGCAGTAATATAATATTATAACATAAAATTTGATATGCGGCACTTATCGTTACAGACAAAAACAAGAAAAGAGAAAGCATATGCTGATATGAACATTCTCCCTCCCCCTCGTCCCCCTCCCCTATCTCTTTCTCTTATTTATTATTCATTAATGAATAGTTGAGTATCAGATTGTATCAATATGTATATATTTTTTTATGATTTAACTAGTTTTTACAAAAAAAAAAAATGAAATCATTTGTTTTTCAAATTCAAAAGGCAAATTAAATCATTGTAACCAAAAAAAACAAATTAAATCAAGGTCTAATAGCAAGGCCTGCAAGGGAGAAGTGGAGGAGTCGGGATTCAGACAAACAAGCTGAATTAAACTCCAAAGATTATCAGTTTCAAATATGAATTTGTTGGCAAACACTACGGTTTTTTTTTTTTTCCTTTCCTGAGACCAAGTTTAAAGGGCCGCATCTTAACTTTCGCATAGGGCCTCCGAAATGTTTGAGACGGCTCTGCTAAAGACAACCAACTATCTTAACTCCTCCACTGTCATTCACTCCAATGTCTAATAGCCCAAACATTACTCCCAAGATGGCTATTCACATTGTAGGTGCCTACCCATAAGTGGATTTTAACTCGTGCTTTATGATATTATTCGTTAATTAAATTTTCTTCATGATAATTTGCCAAATGGGCCCTTAGAAAGTGAGAGAGAGAAGTAGCAAATTTCTCTTTATTATAAGCACACCGAAAACTCAACATTGAGAACAATTTGGATTCCTCTACCTACTTCAATTAAAATGTAAAAAACACATTGAAAATGGAAGCACAAGAAAAAAAAACTTTGAATAAACCAAAAATGGTGTTCACTCACTTCATCAGGTGGAAGACGAAACAACTGCCGATACTCTTCACTCCTCAGTGTTGCAGCAGACTGTAAAATTAAAGCAAAAATCAATCAAACGCACAAGTATAGGTTCTCATAAGCTGCTCGGTTACTAAAGATAATTTCTTCAGCCAGTACTGAATTTTCCAAATTTAAGCTAATTCGCTCCTCTCTTCCTACTAAATTGCAATGTAATATCTTACAAACACATAAGAATCCAATTGGATTTGAAAGCATTCATTTCCAAACTGGGATAGAAAAGATACCAAAACTAGAGCAGAAATTAGTAATTACATAAGCTAAGCAAATTAAGAAGAAGATTGCAAGGACCTGAGGATCGGCGGCGGGGGAAGAAAAGGAAGGGTCGGTGCGATCAGGTGTGTCGGCAGAGCATGAGACGAGAGGTGAGGACGAGGCTTCGGAGGAGGCGTCAGTGGAAAATCTGGACGGCGAGGGTTCGATGACAGGGTGCTGCTGCGGCGGCACTGGGATCCTCTCCGGGCTGGCGGAGGCCACGGCCATGGCGAGTCGGGCTTCCGGGTCGGGAGTCGGGTTCGGAGCCCGAGAAGGTGGACTTTTGAGAGAAGAAAAGGGCGTCGGTTCGGTTGTTGGTGGAGTTTTTGTAGTCTACGTCAGTGTTAATGCGAGGGAAAGTGGAGTAGAGTCCGGAGTGGGTAGTAAGGCAAGTCGGTAGTCTGGGTGACGTTGACCTCTCAACACGTGGCTTTTATATTCTCATCAGTTTTAGCTTTTTCGACACGACGGAATCGGTTTGGTGGCTTGTTACGTTTTTCCGGGTAAAAGTACTCTCAGGTCGGTATGGTTTCTAAAATTGCGCAGTTTGGGCCAAGTCCGGCCCGAATACCTTTGGGTCAATTCTCAAGGCCCAATCGATATTTAACAATCAACAATAGACGGAGGAGAAAAATATTAGCTAACCAAGCCTTTGAGGTTTTCAATTGAATGAATCTAAACAAGGCCCAATGAAAAGGAGTTGAAATAAATTTGCGTAAATTTCTTCTATAGTACTTGAAGTATTGTTACTTAGACAATTTGATACCTAGTTAATAAAAAAGGATAATTTGATACTTGAAGTTATCATTCGTTAAACCATTTGGTACTTCCATCAATTTTTCCGTTAAATATAAGGGCATAATTGTCATTTCAAGCTTATTTTAAGAAAAAAAAAGGGTATTATTTAATTTTCTGGTAATATAGAGTATTAATTAAAGTTTTAATTAGTTCATATTTTTATAAAAAGAGAATTAATTAAATTTTTATTCTTTTTTGATAGAATCAAATTTTTATTTAGTATTATGGGGAACATTTTTATTTATTATTCTGGGAAACATTTTTATTTAAAATAAGTGAAAAACTAAGAGAGCATTTATTTTTTTGGACAATAAAATCAAGGGAAAATAATATGTATACAGTTTAGAAGAAATAAAATAAAATAAATGTTCATAGTAAATATGATTTTTTACTGAGAATGACAATTTTGTCCTTGAGAATGAATGAGAAATAACAATTTTACCCTTGCATTTAATGGAAAAATGGATGAAATTAAGTCTAAATGTTCTAACGGATGATAACTTCAAATATCAAGTTGTCATCTTTTATTGGCTAGATACCAAATTGTCCAAGTAGTGATACGTCATGTATCATAAAAGGAATTTACCCAAAAAAATATTCTGGTGCCAAGATTTGAACCCGAAACTTCTCAATACTTTTGAATTTATAATGAGCTACACCAAATGGTTGTGATATAATTGAATTTCTAAAATACTTATACATTGGTCCACAATCAGATGAATAAAAGTATTGCTAAAAAGGAACAAAAAATAAAAATTGGCATTTAATTTTCAAAGTAATTAATATTCGAATCAAAGTTGATATCGATAACTAGAGCTTTAATCCCTTGGTTACATTGAAAAATTCAAGCACACGCAACCATTGATCCCACCTCTTGAGCCTATGAACGGCCACAGTCTCCGGTATGAGCTCATGCGAGCACTTCCCGTTAGTTCCCGGATAATCATATATCGCCGGCTTATTACTAAACCTGTTCTTCGCTTTGTTCCCCATCTTCAACCATTTTCCGACCAACTTATCCTCAGGACCAAACACATTCTCTGGCGGGATTTCCGAACTCCCAATCCACTCCACCAAATCCCACGACAACAAAAATCCCATCCCGGACATGTACTCCACAAAGGGATTCATGCTCGCGCAAGGGATGACAAATCCATAGTACAAATCCAACCTAGGCAGTGCCTTGAGGGACAAGGCAAGCGGCTCGAGCCGGATGAAAACATCGTCGTCCGCCTTCATGATGTAGTCGTATTTTCTTGTGAGGATGTGGGGGAGCGAGGAAAAGTAGGTGTAGGTTTTACCGTTGTTCATGTTCTCGGTGCAGTTGAGAATGAGGATGTCCTCGAAGCGAAGGATTTCAAGGCCGATGAGGGCACGCTGCTCCGGCTTTGTGAGGCTGCAGAAGACGAATTTGACGTGGATGGTAGCGAGAGGAGAGGATTGGATGCCGTAGACGAGGCGTAGGAAGTGGCGGCGGTCGTAGTTGTCAGCACGGGTTAGGATCCCGATCATGAGGCTGAATTGGGTTTGGTTAGGGTACATGGTGGATTTGGAGGAAGGATTTGGTGGTGATGGGGGCTTTAGTACTTGGACATTGATGAAGATTATGTATAACAAGAGGGAGAGAATGAGAGAGGGTAATGTAACTAGGACTATCCACTTGTTCCTCTGCATTGTTTCTCATTCTTCTTTGATATGGTTTCTCTAATTTATCCAATGAAGGGTATATGGTAACTCCTTGAATAGTTAATTACCATAACTGAAACTGTGCATGTACAACGTGTTGCATATACACATGAGGCCCTTCTTCATGTGAAAAAAAAGCTCAGCAAGTGATCTTACTCGTGCATAAGGACGGAAATTTCTCCTTTTAAAACAAAACTGTTTGTGAAATTGTCTGAATATATGTCTGCAGAAAATGAAGGGGAAGGGGATGAAATCATGTGCGGCTCACGTGAGTGTGGCCATTGCTGCTGGGTACTTAGACAGTTGGACTTGACTCATTTTGTCTGGACTAGAATAGATGATGAATGGAATATTCTGTCTATGATCGGAACAAGGTTTCGGATCCTGGGTCGTCGGCTCCACTTATTAGCTGGGCTTTGCTTTTCTGTCTTGTAGGATCTGGCCTTGGCTTTTTTAATTTGAATACAACCTAGGTTAGAACTTAGAAGCCTATCTAGAATGGACCAAAAGTCTAAAAGAACCTATAGCTAAAAGAAAGAGCTGTTATTGTTTGAAGTAAATTAATTAGATTTATTCCCATCTAACTTTGAAGTAAACGTGAGTGGATTGTTTTCGTCATGTAACTTTTTATTACAAAATGTGTCGGGAAATCAATTCTCACGTTTTGACACTATCAACGTTCTTTTCTATTTTTTTTACAATTATTTAAAACACAATTTTTTTCGAGCAATATGAAAATTATATGTAAAGCACTCTATCTCATAAACTTCTCCAAACTTTCACTCTGTCTCATCTCAGGCTCCCATAAGAGTATTATGGGGTTTCCAATCCTCTCTATTCCACACTTAGAGTAAAACTCATCAAATTCTCTGTAGCATCTTTGTTGATTAATATGTGTTATTCAGATCCCAATCCTCTCTATTCCACTAGAGAAGAACAAAAAGGTAGCTATGCTCCTCGTTTAGTGCAGGATTCAAAGGTAAGAGAACACTCAAAGTTAAAAAAGTTAAAAAAAGTCATTGGTGGACCAAAGACCAGGTGAGCTAGTGAGAATGGAATCATGAAAGAAACGCACTTTGAATGCCTTGGTTTCCCTTTTCCTAATTCCAATGCCCAAAACCACACTTTCAAACCCCTAATTGCCAACTTTTCAAAAAGCAAAGGGACCAAGTGCAAAAACCCCCACAAGAGATTACAAAACACTTCTTTTCTGGGTTGGTGTTTGTATGAAATTTTAGCATTTGAGTAGTTTAATATTGAGCTAATCATTTTGAACACTAAGTTTAAGCTTTATGGGATTAGCGTTTCACATGACAACTTGCCCAATCATGATCAACATCATCCATTCATATTTTCTTTCTAATTCAGTTAGTGTGTCACATTATACCAATATATATATACGTAAACTTTCGAATTTAGAATCTCTTTAATGCCCTATTAAGTTTTAAGTCCACGTTATTACGTTGGACAGTGAAAATGGTTCATAGGATAATTCTTAGGTTCACCCAAGTCGTTCAATCCCTTTCATATTAGCCAATCATGATCTGACACATATATTTTTATTAAAAAAAGAAGAAGATGTTGTTATTAATTCACATTTTTATATTTTTTAATTTGTTTTTATTATATAAGTAATTCATAAAATTTTTATATTGTTAATAAAAATGTAGGGTGTTGTTATTAACACACTCAAATGTGTTAATAGCACACCCAAGAAAGAGAGAGAGAGAAGGAGGAGAGAGATAGAGATATAGAGTGTGTTATTAACACATTTGGGTGTGTTAATAACAACAACCAAAATGTATGTGTTAAAGACTGATTGACTAATATAAGAAAAGGGTAAACGAGTGGGTTCACTCAGAGGGTGAACCTAAGAATTATTCTTCTTTTTATATAATATAATTTGTGCATTTTATGCTACTTGCGTAGAATTGAGATTAAATTTAATAGAACAAAAAGAAATTATGAGAGAGAGAGAGAGTCAATCAGTCAAACATCAACGAATGCGACTCGGTAACCAAATTTCTCAACATGTGGTCGATGCTTTCAGAAAAGTTTGTAGTGAGGGAGTTGAATGTTGAAGTTGATCATATTGCATGTTATGTCTTGCAGAATTGAGATGAATTTGATCCTTTTCTTCAGTGATAAATCATCATATCGATCTTTTCAAATGAAGCACCTCCAATCCTAATCCAATTCACAGACATATCTCTACGGGTGTGTGTGAAATGTCGTTTTTATTTGAAAACAGAGAAGTGAAGGCCTTCAATTCTCCATGAGTGTGACAAATCAATGATGGTGGCTCCAATATGTTGGACATTATAGATGGACTGTGACTTGTAAGACCTATGTAATGGCATAGGTTCAACAAATTAAGAAATTCAGACCAAGAAAACAAAACAAGTTCGAGAAATATAAGAAGAGTCGTTAGTCCCAAATTTCTTATATTTAGGGAACAAACCATCTATATAGGAGAACCATGAGATTAAAGACTTTTACATTTCGCACAATTTCATGTTTAGTTTTTTAAAGTTCTCGAAAATCTTGATATATTACTATATCAATACATTAATTTATAATAGTGGGCAGCATACTAGCTCTATGCAATAGTAAATAACCAAATCCGATCTACACAATTGTAAATCAACGCCCTATCTGTAAGGAGTTGTCTACCATAGTACGGAGTTGGTCTATCATTGCATTGATGTACCTAAAGGGAACCACAAACGATTAGTAACTCCAAGTGTGATTCGGTTGTTTTCTTTAAGCACGTGTGTCGGTGTGTGCAAAATATTTTTAAACATGTTTTGAAGAAACTAAGTCGACATGGTTGTTTTCTTTAAACGTGTATGGACAAGATGTTCTTACAAAGAAGCTACGGTATGAATGTGCAACGAGACTTGAAATGATAAACAGATAAAGAGGCTAAAACGACGACACTTAAACAAACTGGTTTGCGAACTTCTCCATCGCACTCATTACAGAAAAAATCATAAATACGCAATAAATACGGAAAATATATACTCAAGTGTACGTGAATAAAAATAAATAGAAAAGAAGTGGAGGCCATGGATGATAGGTGGCAAGAAAATGTCCAAGAGACCAGTCACTGCAGTTGAACAGTCGCTTTGATCGATCAAAACACTGATATCAGTTTTCATTCGTTTTCTAAGATCGGAAGTCGTCGTTACCGCGAAACCGTTGTTAATGCCTTTTGTCCATTATTGGAATTAGCATGTGTTTTCGTTTTTGTTTTGGCGCCATTGATAACATTGCACGCCGATGACGATTCGTCGTTTTCTTCATTCTGCAGATTCAGCTTGACCGTTGTCGTGAATCTTTAGTGTTTATTAAAGCCTAAAGACAAGCTGCAAAGGTAAACTGGGGTAAGTTGCTGATTAGTTTTGTTTCCTTGTGTGCGAAGGCGATGGCCTATTTGATTTTGGATCATTGCTCCCACGCGCCACATTCTAATTTTTTTGGTGTTTTTGTTTTTAATCTTTTTATTTTGATTTGATGCATGTGACTCGTTTTTTTTTTTTGAAGGGTCAAATTTATATTTATGACTTTTCAATTATGTTTTTTTGGTGTGCTTGATCCTAATTACCAGGTGAAGCGGTGACCTTGTTGCCATGGGTCTTTCCTTGATAAGTTGGACCTGGTGGACATGGGATTGGAGCAACTTGGTGGTTTATTGGGGGCTTAGTTGTTTGGTTAGTTTGATGCAGTCGCTTGATCCGGTGGCCTCTAATTTTTTGATTTAGGGATGTCGCGATAATATATAGGTCCTGAGTTCACTTGTTATTTACCGGATTCATGATCTATTCTTTCTATTTCTTAGTTATGTTATGATGACCATTATCGAAGGTGAAATTACTTGTTGTAGCTTAAAGACGATTTTTGGGTGTGCCATTATGTATAATTCCGTTCATTTAAACAAAATTAACATCTATTGTGAGTCACCTATTAACTCAATTATGGAAATATAGAAAAACGAAAGAGAAAGAGAAGTGTGGAGAACAAGAAGTTGTTTTCTATTGATCGATTGATGTTTGATGTGTTGGTGTGTAAAATGGTGTTGCCTCAACCTCTTTATATAGTGGAGATGTTGAGGTGTATTCATGGTATACAATAATGAGAAAAAACATTTTAGTTTCCCCACTTCACTAACTATACAATTTATGTTCTCTCATAAGTAGTGTAACCCTTATGGAGTAAATATGAGAAATATCAAAGGTTTTGCGCAATGTATGTAGTCCACATTTTATATCACGTACGAACCTTAGTTTACTGGACAATCACCCCACAATGTGTCTTACAACAACATCTATTTTATTAGACAAAAATATTTGTTACTTTTGGTTTGTTGCCTAAATTTTAATTGTCCATTCATTTAAGAAATGCTTTTTTTTTTTGGTCAAAATTTAAGAAATGCTTTAAAGATACTTGAAGATTGTGTTAAAAGTATGGGGTAGACTTGGCGCCAGAGTTTTAGTGTTTTGGCAAGAATAGGCTAGTTTAGTATGTTTTTTCATTTTCAGAACGGAAACTGACACCAGCAATGTTGATTAATTGTTCTTGACACAAAATGACAGAAACTTTTACAAATCTGACCATACCTAGACTAGATTTGGCCAGAGCCGACCTGAATCTAACAAGATTTTAATTATATTTGGGCTGGCACGACCATTGCTATATCCAGTCATTTCTGTCATCGTTGGTATTCTTGGTTTTTGTAGGTCTTTGGGGCCTCTTAATCGCCGACTAAACTGGATAGAAGTTAACTGTACGATTCGGTATGGTTCCAGCTAATCAGTGCCGGAAAATTCACCCCCAAATTAAAGTTTATGAGAAAAAAGTAGTCCAAAAAAGAAAAGTTTTGAACAAAATCATTAATATAAAAGGGAAGTTGTAAATGAAAATTTGTTCATTTGCCTGAAAAATGTCCTTATTAATATGTTTAGGTTGATTGATTTTTGAAAAAGGAGATCTCTATCCTCCAAAATGTCCAATTATCTAATACCATTGATACTGTATCTTACTATCTTTTATTGAAAGGGACAGTGGAAGATTAGTGAAAATTTATGAGAGGAGTTATTACCACCTTACTCAACCAACTTTCTCCCGCAGCCTTTTACAAGTTTTGCATAATTATCCATTTGTCCATTTATTTATATATTTCGATGACAAATTTACTCCCAATTTCGTAATTTTTTTAATTATAGAAATGATCTTTAAAAGCTAATATAAAGAATAAAAGATTCGCTTCATGATATTACGTTACTTGATGGGAAAGGTGAAAGCATTCTTCAACTTACTAATTATGAACAAACGCTCTTACTAACTACATTTTGAATAAAAGATTAATCATTAAAGGCTAAACTAGTAATGTAGTTGAATTAAGAAAAATTGAAACACAGTTGTGTTCGCCCGGTTACTGGGTGAACAAGGAATTTGAAGTAATTCATCCTTATATCTAACATCAATGACTATTATTAAATTTAAAGGTAAGTAACCACAAATTTCTTGGTCACTAGGTGATCGGATAAATCAGACTGTTAAAATATAATAACAAAAAACACGATTCTTATAGAAAGAGACCACCAATCATATTTTTTCGTGTTGATAATTATATGGGTAAAAACCCAAATTAGTACTTAAACTATTGTGAAAATGATTTTTTGGTACCTACAATTTTTTTTTACCCAAAATGGTACCTGAACTATTGTGTCATTACCCAAAATGGTACCTCCGTAGTTAAGTTGGGTACCATTTTGGGTAAATGCACAATAATTCAGGTATCATTTTGGGTAATGACCAATAGTTCAGGTACCATTTTGGGTTACGGAGGTACCATTTTGGGTAAATGCACAATAGTTCAGGTACCATTTTGGGTAAAAAAAATTTATAGGTACCAAAAAATACCTTTGGCTATAGTTCAGGTACCATTTTAGATTTTTACCCTAATTATATTTATATTTCTAAATAAAAAAAATTCTTTAGCGTGCCCGTGAGTAGATATCAAAAAAACTAGTTGAAAAGAGATATTAACTTTCAATCTATCAAATTAAAATAGGCATAACACCTTTCAATTCCCTCCCTAGACATTCTATCAATCAAATAATGGATGATAACACCAATTGCTTCTCTCCATGCACATTCAATCAATCAATGCACATATGATATCACCTATCATTTCCTTGTGTTGGAAGGTACTACTTATCCATCCTTCTCTCTAAAGTGTAAGGTAAGACTTATTTTTCTTAGTTTCAGATTCACCATTCTTAACATTGGTCATAGGTTATGCATCCATTAGACTTATAAATACCAACTTCTGCATCTTTTTTTCTAAAAAATTATACATGCTAAACTCCTCATTTAGCTTTCCATGAAATTATTCTTTTCTTGACCCTTCAACTTTTGTTATTGGATTGTGTAGAGCCATCATACCATGCAAATGAATATCATCAGAAAAGAGAAAATTGAGGAAATCAAAATTAATTTATCAAACCAAGAAAATGTAAAATCAAAACCCCAAATCCCCAGTTGTCCAAATTCCAAAAAGCACAAAACCCCACAACAACACGCGCCGAACAAAGCGACTGGTGATGGGCAAATGACGAGGAGACTAGTCGGGGATGACTCGGCCAATACTAGAGGCGCGAGAAGAGAGAGCGCGTCGCCATCTTTGAAAAAAGAAGTGTAGTGTAAAGAAGGAACACGCGCGGGCCCCACGTGTTGGGTCCACTTCCCTCCACTGGTGGGTCCCGCTCTAACTCTCTCTCTCTCTCACAGTCACACTAGTCTCCAGCTAAAGTGCGCAGCCCATACAAAAAAGCAAAAGCTGTAACCAAGCCTGTAATTACAATCACCATAATCGCCTAATAAAGCTTTTTGTGGTCTCATTCTTTCAGAGAGAGACCAGAGAGGGAACAGAGTTTTAGAGAGAGAAAAGTTAGAGAGAGAGAGAGCTCTCTCTGGTCGCTTTGGCTCTGAAAATTGTACCTTGAAAAAAAATAATCCCCCTCAACATTTCATTTATATCCCTTCTATTTTTTTTTTGGGGAAAAAAAGTTGAGTGTAGTGTAGAAAGAGAGAGACTCGGAGAGAGAGAGAGCTGGGAGAAACCCTAAATTGGAAGCTGGCCGTTCAGATTGTTTGGTGCGAATTCATGTGCTAGTTCGTTTTTCTCTGGTGCGTTTTGTAGTTTTGGTTCTTCTCTGCTGAGAATTTTGCTCTGATTCTTGTTGTTTTGGGAGTTGGGGGTGGGTTTGGAGATCTTAGTCTGCTCTCACTTCCTATGAATTTCACATTGTGTCACTTTTTTGTTTGAAAAATTGTTGGGTTTGTGAAATTAAGAGAAAGTTGCATGGAAATGAAGGCTTTGCAATTAGAGAATACTTGGTTGAGCTTGTGGGTTTTATTTTTTCTTTGGGTATCATTTTTTAGTACTATTTCTGTATTTGTAGTTGTTGACTGTGAGTGAAGTTAGGAATTAGACTAGTTATTGATTGATTCTTTGTTTGCTATGATCTGGTGGGATTTATGGAAACTTCATCAATTGGGGTTTCATGATTGAAGAATTTTGTGGTTTGAGTCGATCATGGATAATTTGGGAAGGGTTGGTGAAAAATGGGAATATAGATTTGTATGATGCTATGCACCTACATTCTTAATAAACATTCCAAATTTGTTTGCTGTATTCATATTTCACATCTCACTCTCTTTACTTTCTTGGGATCAAATTTGTATGTCTCTCACATTTTGGAAAATGCAAATCAACACCAGGCCTTTCAATTTCTTATCCTTATTGAAGATAGGCTTCTGGGTGCTTAATTTTTAATTCATTCGTTATTGTTTTAAATTATTTCTCCTTCTAGTAATCTATTGTTGAAGTAGGATGAAACCTGTTTCTGTTTGGGGACTACTTACTATTAAGATCTGACCATAAATTTGAAGTATCCTGAAAGATAAATCGTTGTTAAATTTGCAGAGCTGTTTTGATTAGAAGATTTCCCAATGCGATGATATATGGTTATTGGACATGGAGAGGGTTCCAGAATCAAAAGTGTTTCCTGTAAAATTTCCCATGGTAGGTGAGGTCTCATTCAGTCGCACAACTTCAACTAGAGTAGCGGGTCACTTGTCAAATTCGCGCAGTGGTTTGGGAAGAGAAGATGTTGCATCAGCAAGAGATAGGGGTCAGTTATCCAATGGGCGCTTGGTCTTGATGAGAGAAGAAATTTCATCTGCTAAAGAAGCTCAGTTATCAAACTTGCGTGCTATTTTGTTAAAAGATGGAAGATCTGATGCACGAGACTCTCAAGATTCAGACTCACCTATACCTTTAAGAATACGGAAAGGAAAGGCTTCGTTTCCAGAAGAGGAAGAATTTATGTCTGAGGCTGTTACATTCAAGGGAAATGGAGATTCATTCGATGAAGGGGGTCCTAGTTCTTTCTCCGGGGTTAGTCACCCTCCAGAACCTGTTGATATGGATTTAATGAAAACAGTTTATGTACCGGTTAGTCAGAATCAGACCGAACCTGGGTGCTTAATGAAGAGCTTATCTATAAAAGGCCCTTTCCTCGAAGATCTTTCACTCCGAGTTCCTGCAAAGAAACCAATCCCAGCTGCTCTTTCCCCCGCAGAAAGCTTGGTTGAAGAACCCAATGACGTAGCTGCATTGTCTCCACCATTTGTGGTTCCTCGTGCATCACAAAATACAGATATTTCACTCCTTCCTCCAGATTCTGAGGAGAAGGAGTGTGTTTGGGATGCTTCTTTGCCTCCTAGTGGCAATGTAAGTCCTCTAAGTAGTATTGACAGTACTGGTGTTGTCACTGCTATGAGCATTGTCAATAGCTGTGCCAGTACTTACCGAAGTGACGCAATCACAAGTGATGGCATGCTCAGTGTTGAGAGGAACTTTGAAAGTACTAAAGGGAGTGTTAGAGGAGATTCACTTGAGAGTGCAAAAACTAGCGTTAGTCGAGCGAGTGATAGTAGTGGCCTTAGTGATGACAGTAATTGGAGCAACATTACTGGGAGTGCCAACAAGCCCCACAAAGGAAATGATCCTAGGTGGAAGGCTATTCTTGCTATTCGAGCTAGGGATGGGATTTTGGGTATGAGCCATTTTAGATTACTTAAACGGCTTGGTTGTGGTGATATTGGCAGTGTATATCTTTCAGAACTGAGTGGAACCCGTTGTTATTTTGCAATGAAAGTAATGGACAAGGCATCCCTTGCAAGCAGGAAGAAGTTAACTAGGGCTCAGACAGAGAGGGAGATATTGCAACTTCTGGACCATCCATTCCTTCCAACTTTATATACACATTTTGAGACTGACAGATTCTCCTGTTTGGTCATGGAATATTGTCCAGGCGGTGATCTGCACACTCTGAGGCAACGGCAACCTGGAAAACATTTCTCTGAATATGCTGCAAGGTAAGATTTTTATTTCTAAAACATTCTCTCAACTGTCTAGAGTATTTGTCTGTTGTTTGTTTTGATCATGAAGGTTGCCTCCTGTCTGTTTCATTTTTCTATCTCTGTCAATCTATATCCTTTTTTTGTTCGATGTTGCCTTCTCGAGAGGTTTCCCATATTGTTAGTTATTAAGGAAAAAAGGTCAATTAGAGCACCCTATTTGCCATGCTCTAAAGTCTTTTTTTTCTTCTATCTATTAAATATGACTTTTTCATACCTAAGTTTCAATATTCTTGTCGTGATAATCTGTTGCAAATTGTTTATAGAAGATCAAGCAAGAGATGCAGTTTCATCTCTGTTACTCTCTCATACTTTGCGACATGTTAGTTTTGAAGAATCTCAAGTTGAGAGTTCGAAAATCTTTCTTTTTGGGCCATTTTCATATTCACTCAAAGGTTGTTTACACTTATTTGCTATTACCTCGGTTTGTTTTAGAAAATTATTTATTTGACTTGCTCTATGACGATCATACTATGTGGATCCATTTCCCACTTTAGGGAAATGAAAAGAGTACAAAGTCACCTGCATGGCAAGTTAGCCCCAGATGCTAGTCGCTGGCTATATTTTATCCATACTTCTAGATTTACTTTTTAAGTCTGAATCTAACTACTGTACAATGATCAAAATATCAGCTATAAAAGAGGTAATGCGAACTAGAAGTTGAACACCATATTGAAGTTCTAAGCTATGGAAGCTTAGCTGTATGCCTTTTGAATCCAAATAGTGTTTAGAAAATGGTGAATGTATCAACAATAAAAATGTTATGTGATTTAGAAACTGGACAGAATATCAGAGTACTACTATAAAAAAAAAAACAGAATATCAAAGTATTAAGCTTAGGAAGTTTAATACTACTGCCTTATCAATTTGGTATCCTAAGCTAGTTTTTTGTTGCTACATAAAGTAGGCAGGCAAGTGATTATTCATTGTCTGTCTTTCCTATGCAGATTCTATGCTGCGGAGGTTCTGTTGGCACTAGAGTATCTACACATGCTTGGAGTTGTCTACAGGGACTTAAAACCTGAAAATGTGCTTGTCCGAGATGATGGCCACATAATGCTGTCGGACTTTGACCTTTCCCTGAGATGCACTGTTTCACCAACCCTGATAAGAACATTTGATTCTGATCCTTCAAAACGAGCAGCCGGGGGTGCATTCTGCGTCCAGCCTGCATGTATTGAGCCCTCATCAGCATGCATTCAGCCTGCTTGCTTTATCCCCAGGTTCTTCCCTAAGAAAAACAAGAAGACCGGAAAACCTCGACCAGAGCCTGGATTTCTAAGCAATACACTTCCAGAGCTTGTGGCAGAGCCTACTCAAGCTCGGTCCATGTCCTTTGTTGGAACCCATGAATACCTAGCCCCTGAAATTATCAAGGGAGAAGGCCATGGTAGTGCGGTTGACTGGTGGACATTTGGTATATTCCTGCATGAACTACTATATGGTAAAACCCCTTTCAAAGGCTCAGGAAACCGTGCTACGTTGTTTAATGTGGTGGGGCAGCAACTCAGATTCCCAGACTCACCAGCAACTAGTTATGCAGGCCGCGATCTAATCAGGGGATTGCTGGTCAAGGAGCCACAACATCGGCTTGGGGTGAAAAGGGGTGCAACTGAGATCAAACAGCATCCCTTCTTTGAAGGTGTGAACTGGGCTCTTATTCGATGCAGCACACCTCCAGAAGTACCAAGACCAATGGAACCTGAGCTGCCAGGGAAATTTGGCGCAGTTGACCCTGTTGGTGTTGGAAGCAACAGTAAAAGGATGGTAGGGGCAGATGTGAAGTCTGGGGGTAATTATCTAGACTTTGAGTTCTTTTAGTTTGGATCACAGGATTCATCATGTGCTGTCTTGTATTAGTACCCATCATTATTTAATCCTATGAGAGTATGCCCGATTTACTGTGTTTTGCTGGTGAGCTTAAGCATTCCCTACCTCATAAAATGAAATCCCTTTGAGGGGAAAACTGTTTAGTAAACTTCATATAGTGATAGGTTTTAATGGTACCAATTTTAGTGTATCAACCATCGAGTAGAGATCTCATTATCTTGTCTGATCTAATATGGTTAATTGTTATTTATAGACAACTTCTACCTTCATCCTTTAATTTCTGTTGCTAAATAGTTTATTATCTCAATTAAGTTGCAGCAAATGTATACAACAATGTCGTATTCATGGTAGGCTTGGGAACCCACTCCTCTCCAAAACATAAAATTTCTTATCCATTTTATATCTATGTTTCTGGGTTTTCGTTTAAAGGACTAATATTCAGATGAATTAACCCTAGTGTGCAAGTTGAAGGGTTAAGGTCCAATACTGCCCTGGACTGGGATGTTACATTATTCTGCATTGAGTGGTAAAGAAAACCGAACTCAGTGTACGTCACTCTGTATTGAGTGTGCAGTAACTGATAGGGCAATGACCAAGAACACATAAAGGAACTGTCCCCGACTCTCAAACTTGCCGATCCAGATCTCGCCAGAACAAATCTAGACTCAAGTTTGGAGAGGAGAAGGAGGTACTGTGGCCTAACTTTGTCTAGATAGAAGATGGAGCTTCTATCTCTACCATAAGAGAGAGTTGTGGTTCAAACTTCAAAGGTTAAGCTTAAGCAGTTGCAAAAGTATAACCACATAGATATAGTTGAACATGAGAAATAAAAGGGAAACTATCAAAGATTAAAGTGAGATGATTAAGGTTGCTTACCAGGCATAAGGCATCACACAAGATTAGGAACACATGAAACCTTTATTTGCATAACTATATATGGACTTAAAGTACACAATGAAAATACATAGCAAGCTAGGAAAGACACAGAAGAAAACATACAGAGTGCAAATGCATAACCTTAATATAAACACAACATCAATTTTTGCTTCTGATCCTTTTCATTAGTCTGATCAACATTCCAACTATCTCAAGAAACAACTCACGCTTTCGAGTGATGGCCACGTCCGCAAGTACCACTCCTACCACCAACCCACTTCCAAATCCAGCCAGCACAAACTTCCAATCAAATTCAATTCCGGAGCTTGAATCATCTTCTTCTGTGCTTGAAGGTGGCAGTGAAGCTGGGGTCTTAGAATTGCCACATTTCTTTGGCAATTGGTCTCCACACAATCCTGGGTTTCCCTGGAATGAAGTGCTCTCAAATGTTTGAAATTGGGGCCCTTGCGGTACAGAACCTGTGAGATTGTTGTAAGAGACATTAAAATACGCAAGAGATGTGAGCTGCGCTAGTGGCTGAGGGATATCTCCTGAGAGCTGGTTCTGTGAAAGGTCCAACGCTTCAAGTAATGTCAAATTTCCCAAGACTGATGGGATGCTCCCGGTGAAACTGTTATGGGAGAGATTGAGAAAGCGAAGCCCTTTCAGGTTCCCAATGAATTCTGGAATATTCCCTTCGAAGTTGTTGCTTGAGATATCAACGACCCCAAGGTCTTCTCGAATATACTCGTAGTATCTCTCCACACCTTTATTTGATATCGTGATTTTGAAAATAAAACCCATAGCTTCACCAGATAAATTACCAGAGAAATTGATATCTGAGATTGTCTCCATATATGTGGGTTGGCTCTGAGCTATACCTCTCATGGCATTCCCAGAAAAGATGTATTCAGATGGAAACTCACCTCTAAAATTGTTGTAAGATATATCAAGAATGTGCAACTCAGAAAAATGAAGATTTTCTTTTGTATTCTCAATCACACCGTAGAACTCATTGTGCTTCATTACCAAAAGTTTTAACTCTGGGAGCATCCTCAACCAAGAGGGGAAAACATCATTGAACTCATTATTGGACAGAATAAGAGACTCAAGCATCATACAATTCGCCAGTGACCTCGGTAGTTGCCCGTGCAATTGGTTATAGCTAACATCAATCATCCGCAAATTGCTTCTGTTGGTGTATATTTGTGGAAGAATGCCTTGAAAAGAGTTGTTTCCAAGATCTAATTCTCGTAAATCATCACTGAAGTTTCCAAGACACTGTGGAAGCAGGCCACTCAACTTGTTATTCGACAACTCAAGGTACTGAAGAGTACTCAAATTGCAAATTAAAGGTGAAATTTCCCCAGTTAATCTATTGTCCCTAACTATGTAGTCTATGATGTTTGATGGAGGTATGGGCACCGGTCCATATAGCAAGTTAGAACCAAGCCATAAAACTTTTAGGTTAACCCAGGGAAAGAGAACAGGGGATGGTTGGTCAAAGCCTTTAAGTAAGTTGTGAGAAAGGTCCAAGAACTCCAAAGTTTGTGAGCTTGTGTTCCACATCCACTTGGGTACTTTGCCATGCAATTTGTTACTACTCAGGTCCAACCAATGCAATTTTTGTTGATATCTTAGAAAAGATGGGAACTCTTTTATGTCACAGGATCCCAGGCCTAGTGTCGTAAACATTGGAAGTCTAGTTGCATTCATAGTTCTGGATTCAGTGATCACTTCCAGTTTGTTATAACCTACCTGGAGAAAGGTTATATTTTGTACCTTGAAAATATCCACCACACCACTCAGACCATTTCCAAATAGACCAAGGAACTTGAGATCCCTAAGAGTGAATAATGATTGTGGAATTGAACCATTCAGTTCATTAGAACGAAGATCTAGAGAAGCTAGTCTGCTAAGGTTACCCACCCAAGAAGGGATTGGAGCAGTTAATTGATTATCAGAAAGATGAAGGTAAGTGAGCTGTGTGAGGTTTTCGAGAGAAGATGGGATGTCACCAATTAAATTGATGCTGGCTAGTTCAAGAATGGTAAGTTTTTTTTGCTTACCAATCCAAGACAAGGGCCCGCCAACAAAATTATTCATAGCAAGTGACAAAACTGAGAGTTGGGTAAGGTTACCAAGCGAAAATGGAATCACCCCCGAGAAATTGCATCGACTGACATCTAACTGATTCAATGAATCAAGCTTTTCAATCGTAGAAGGCAGGTTGCCGGAAAATCTAGTGTTGGCAAGTAACAGTGACATGAGTGGACTACTTCGATTAAATTCAGGCACATGACCGATGAGATCTTGGTTGAACCTCACACTAAGAAATTTTAAGTTTTGCAAATTAAAAATTCTTACGGGGAATTCACCAAAGATCCCACAATCTTTGAGGAGGAGAGATGTCAAAAACGATAAATTCGCCATCGAATCGGGTAGTGGTGAAGATATGTTAATGAAACTGAGATAAAGCTTTTGTAGACTGGTTAAGTTTTGAACTAGCCTTCTCATATTGGATGCATTCAGTTTCAACAATGTTTCACTAGAAAATCTATCAAGATTGACAGATAGATCAAGGGTTGACAACTTTGACAACTGTGAAACTTCGGATGGGACTTGACCAGAAAATACAGAGTTCGAAAGGTTAAGATACCTGAGCCTTGGAAAATTCCTAATAGCAGAAGGAATTTGAGAGTAATTGAAGTGATTATCGGCAAGGTTCAACCTCTGAATGTGAACAAGACGGAAGAGGGAGCTGTTGGAGTTGATAGAGCCGTAAAGACAACTGCTACTAAGATCAAGCCCAATCACATGACCCGTCTCTTCGTCACACTCGATCCCATCCCATGTGCAGCAACAGGTGCTGTTTCCACCTTGAGCTGGTTTCCACGATGACACTTTTGGATAAGCACTGTCTGATCCCGAAGCAGATTCGTCAATAATAAAGCTTTGCTTGAATTGTAGCAATGCAGAGCTCTCCTCATCATGGCAATTAAATGGCTGCTGCACAGAGTTAGTAACCGAAGGATGAAAAAAAAGAACAAGAAGCACATTGATTATTTGAGCATATATTAATTGGTTACCTCATGGAAAGTAGTACTTGTGTTGCACCCCTTGATCAAAAAGATGAAAAACAAAAACAAGCACGGGGATAACCCCATATATTCTTATGTTTTGGTAGCTCTAGTACTCTCTCTCAGTTGTATATGGAAGTAGTAGTGTAAACTAAGTGGGATCGATGGAGAGCTATTTATAGCTGACGAGGTCCATTTTCATAAAACGTACGCCCTACAATATTCATCACACAAGAGAATCTTAATTAATTGCCGGCCAAGAACCGTTAATGTGTCAGTCAGTCTGTGTGGTTCATTTATTTTGGTCTCCTTCTTTTGTCCTCAAGCATGCATGTTCATTTATTTTGTAGATGGTCTTTTTCTCTTTTGGCAAAGGGAGACAAAATGATCTGTACTTAGTTGGCAGCTTAAATTTCCAAAAAAAAAAAAAATTGCCAAAAGAGAATAAGACGTACTATTTGGTTTCTTCTACCCATATGTGGGTTTCATGCAAAAAAAAAAAAAAAGCATCTTCTTTGGGATTTAAGGTAGTGAGTATTTAGCAACTCACCATAGACATCAAGAAATGGTCAAAACTTTTTAAAAATCAATTAAAACCTTTCGGCCGCGAACCCTAAAGCCACAATCCAAATGTGAAATCATCACTTCATCAGCACCCGTGCCTTTGTGGAGACAAAATAGTTCTATGGCGCGGTGTACAGATAACTAGTTTGCATGCCGCTAGCTCTGTTTTTAGTTTTGCTACACTTGCCCTACATTCCCTTTAGATTTTGTATTTGTATAGGTTCTTTTAATTGCTCGTTGATATTGTACTTAGCTACTGTTCTAGGAATATTGTAATTGGGTTTTGAGGCATGGAAAAGTTTCAATTTCATTTGACTAAAACTCTTCTTAGTGCTTATATGTTTCATACAATACTTCTATAAAAAATTGTTAAAAAAATATCACAAATAGTACCTAAATTATTATTCATTAAAATGCACAAAGAATGTAAGGACCATGATTATTTGCAAATGAGTGTAGTTGGATTAGAGAATGCGTTAGTGTCTAGAAACAATGCAAATTAGTAGTCATATGACCCCGTACTGTAGTGCTGGAAATTTGCATATACTTACAAGAACATGTGCTTGCCTTTCAGAATATATAGCTTTACTTGCAACTTGCAAGTCAAGTCGTTCAATGACTCCAATCACCTAATAAACAAGGTATTATGATGACCACAAGTTAAATACTAGAAGTTAAAATTTCTACTCCGATTGAAGACTGAACTTCACATTAGCTTCCATCAACCAAACATGCGGTGCAGTGTTTAACAATTCAATTCCAAACCGATAAGCACGTACGTTGCGCATATTGTTGCGAAACTAATTCAAAACTTTTAAGTTTCCAATACAATTTAATAGTCAATTCATGGTACTAGAAACTGTGCATTGAAATTTGCATGTAATTACAAGAAAATGTGCTCGACTTGAAGTTAGATAATAAGTTTACATTCCCAGAAGTCACGTCATCCAATTACCTAATAAATGAGATTTTTTTATGATCATAAGCCAAAAACATAAAGAGATCAATATAGGAAGATGTCTACTTAAACTGAGGACTAATCAGTACGTACCTTAATTCTTTCTTGATAAGAGTCAGTACCTTAATTCCAAACCTGTGGCCTAGGGTTTTGTTGGTGTGCAGTGGTTTATGTGGTTCTCACTTACACTTGGTTTTGGCTTGTTTTGTCCATTGATGTATATATATATTGAACTAGTGCAGTTGACTTCGATGATTCGACGAGCGCGCTTTACACAACATTGAATACCAATTCTCTTGAAGATAATTAAATCTTGGTAAGTGTTATTCAAACATCCTGAGGCCAGCCGACTACAAGCATTAACCTGCCCAACCACCATTCTACAAACAGACTCTAAATTAGCAGGATGCACATCATCATACCTTGCTTTATTACGAGATTTTCAAAAGAACCAAATTACTGATGCATAACAAGCCCACCAGATAGGATATATGTTTTCAAACTTTTCGAGTCTTAGATATATATGTGTAGTTCTAATTTCCCCCATAAAACATAAAACAAAGAAAGGAAGAAATTAAGAACAAGTGACATACACTACTAAGTAAGGGTCGTTAACTATTGGTTATTCAATTTAATCATCATTCATGAGCTTTATCGTCTCTATCAATTATATATTATTTACATTTTATGGGAATTTGTTTGAGAATTATGAAGTGATAATAATTAAACTCACACCTGCTAAAGAGTTCCATTTACTCTCTTTTTTTTTGTTACAAGGAGGCACAAAGGCCTAGTTCCATTTCTTCTTTAGGCGTTCATTTTCTATGTGAAAAGCAATGGAAAAGAAAAGCAAATCCAATTCCAACCTCTTATCCGTTAACCAAAAATTGGAAACTTTGAAGTTTAAACTGGGCAATTAAATTTGTGGGGTCTCGTTAAAATAGTCGATTTGTGAATAATTTTAGAACTAGATCAATAAAATAAGATTGTATCAGCCACATACCATTTTAGTAATCCTTAAATTTTGAAACTTGTCGGTTCATCTTCATTGAGAGAGAAACTGACTTGGTTCGCATTCATTAAGTATATTCATTTTCTTAATATATACTAATCTTGCCCACACATGTTATGCATGTGTAAACTGTAAAGCAGTTTTTTATTTTTATTTTTATGTAGTGGGAAACTTAATATATAGTATAGATATATGAATATACTGATCGAAGATCGACTTTCTTTAATTTGGTTTGAGCCATTGGAAAATTTTATTTTGATTTGACTAAATCTCTGTTTTGTACTTAAATTATTGTGACAACCCGAAATTTTTAAATATAAATATATATATATATATATATATATATACACACACATCTGTGTGTGTGTGTCTTATATCTTACACTAATTCGTTAGGCACTAAATTAAGAATAATATATGTAGAGGATCGATCAAGCTTCGTTCTGTTTGAATGTGAAGGGCTAATACAATTGTACTCCACTTTGGCACTGGCCCTCTTAGTTATTAAGCAAACTTGAGATAAAAATACTTTTTAACCGATAGTATTTCTTTCTACCTAAAAACACATATTGGTAAAATTAGTATGCTGTGTCCTTGTTAGGTTTTTTTTGTTTTTTTTGAACAATGTGTCCTTGTTAGGTTAATACCTAACTCCTGCTTACACATACGACAAAGCTAGTCAGGAATTCAATATTTTGTTTTATTCATTTTAACTTAGTTATACTTATGAACCTTTAAGGAAGACATCTCCAATCTACTTGGACATTTAGTGAGATAATACCCGGTTATATATATATACATATACATGATTACGTGTTCATCATTTCACTTAGAAGTAATACTTGGAAGCTTTACAAGAAGACACGTACTCAATTATACCTCATTCTTATGCTTTTTTACTGGACATGTATTTCTTTAGTTTGATATGGTTCAATAGTTTCAAGACACGAGTTGGTTTATAGGTCGGTTAGTAGACAAGATCAGATGCGTTTATCCTCTTCTATCTTAATAGCCAAGTTATTTTGAAGATAAGGATGCACATCACTATCCAATTATAGCTGCCGCGGACTTACTACTACTATAAATATGGGCGTAGGTTCATGCTTTTGTAACAGGAAAACTAGCTAGGCACAAATACTACTTATGCTTATTATATGAAGTAGCTAGCTAGCTAGTATATTTGAGATACAGAGAAGAGAAAGAAAGAGAGAAAAGAAATGAAGAAAGAAGAGAAACACGTATAAGAAGGATAGAGAAAGAGAGATACAAATATTGTAATGAGTGAAGCTTTGAGATTGACACAAAAATTAAGAGAGGAAGAAGAAAGAAAAGAAGAAACGAGGAGGAGAGGTAGAGAAAGTTAGGACTTGGTTTGAAGGATAGAATCAGAACGTGAGAGATAGAAGGCAAGTAGAAAAGAAAGAAAAGAAAACAGAAAGAGAGAAAAGAAAGAAAGAAACAGAAACGGAAAGAAAGGAAGAAAGAAAGAATAGCAAAGAAAGAGAAATAGTGAAGGAGGAAACGAAGGAGGAGGAGGTAACCAAAGGAAATTAGTTGAGAGGATTAGCTTCTGCAAACTGGAATTCCAATTAGGCTTGAAAGGTGTATTTCTTGAAACTATTTAATTTATATTGAATTTCCATTCATGTGTTTAGCTTAGTTCTCGCCTATATTGGCTTAAGCTTTTGTATAGTTAGTATAGCTTAAGTCTTTGTTAGAACCAATCAGTATTCTGAATACAAACAGTATATATATATATATATATATATATTTCTACAATTAAATATTAAACAATAACTATAACAACAATCAATTGAAATTGAATTTCACTAACTTGATTAGATAGAGGTCTGCGTAGTAGTGACCTAAGACAGAAATTCGTCCCCACTTGTGCTGCAGTTTCGGACGTCTATCTAGAGGATACAACTATCTAAAAACAAGTTCTTGCACAAGAACTTGTTTCTGACGAATTTACTTTATGTTTCTTAAGAATAACGAATTTACTTCATTCGTTTGCAACTGTTCGACTTTATCCGAAATTTTGATTTCAAAAAATAAAAATATTAAATCAAAAACTAATTCAGATTTAATCAACTGAGCCCAAGAGCCCATCTTTTGACTTTTATATATATGTGCATTTCTACGTGTAACCCAACAGAAAAACTCACTTCTCACTTTTCACCCATTGATCTCTTTTCATGGGTAAACTCATATAAAGAGTATCAACCCTCACCATTTCTTCAATGTGGGACGTTCCTGCAGTCTTGAAATGATTTTTGAAGAGAATCTAAATTAGAAACAAATTAAATTGTTTAGAAACTTGGTTTTGTAAAGATAGTTGTCCTGAGTAATCTTTATGTTCCTGTTTGAGGTTAGAATTGTTATATTGTTTTAAGAACAAAAGATTAGAGTGATTAAGAAACTTTTATGCTTCACTTATACAACCTTAGAACTGATCATGAACCTTATAATTGGTAGGAATTGAGGAAACCTTTAATTGGGAAATTTTTCACTGTGATCATTTGATCAAATTTGAGCAGCCATAGTTTTTAATCTAAATCATATTCTTAGAAACCATTTGTATGTTTTGAAAGCTTGTACTTCAGTCTTCATAAGGGCTATATTTGGTAGAATTTTATCTAGGATTGAATGGTTAAACTGAAGGCTGAAAACAAGGTTCTGCACTGCCATAACTAGCTAGTTTTCTGAGTTTCTGACCCAGTACAATATTTGTTAAAAAAAATGTACATTTCCATTGGTTAATTGAAGTTGGTGTCTTCATGAAACTTGTAATAGACATCTTAAAAATCATTTCAGAGTTGGAATCTCCAGAAAAAGATTTTTGTAGATTAAGTTACGATTTTTCAAAGTTGAGGGTCTGCAGCTGGAAATTCGGTAACCTGCTGCACTGCTATAACGGTTCTCTTCATTTTAGTAGTTTTCTCTGTTTCAATTTGTTTAGGAATACCAGAACATGAAACTAGGTATTCTCAGTTTTCAAACACAACCAGTCACGCTATTTTCAGAGTTCCTAAGAGGTAATTAGGCCACTACGAAGTTCAGTCATTCACATTAATTTTGTTGCACTATTAATAACTTCAGATATTTCTTTGGCACTTCAAATGATTTCCAAATGGTTTGAGATTTTAGGCACATTCTTTTTAAGACATGTCCTTTATAGAAAAGTGTATTCTTAGGTCCAAATGATAGCTTTGTGTTTTAAATAAATTATGCGCTTATGGATACGAACATGTGAACTACAATTGTATATTTACTTATTATGCAGGGACGCGTATTTACTAAATAGCTTGGAATATAGGTAGGGGGATCTCGAGAACCTCGACTTATTTATCTGCTTGTTTGCTTATCTATTGGGTGATATGTTTGATTTGGAATAGTTGAAGATTTGATGCATTAGTTTTATGAGTTTATGAATTTATTATTTGATGCATCATTGAATTAATGTTTATGGGAGAGATAAGGGTGGCGATTGAGATATGCTATTGGAAGGAATGTGATGAAATTATTTTTTGCGTAGTTGAGTTCATAACCTCGGTAGGTACAGATTTCATGTCAGCTCAATGTTATTGCGCAATTAGTATAGGTTATTGAATGGGTAATTCGGGACTAGCGACAGGGGAATGGACAAGATGACTAGAAAAAGAGGGCTAGGGGAATTGATTTGGGGTGGGGGTTTATTCATATTGTAGGATATTCGGAGTTACCCTTGTGATAAAATACACGGTATGGGACGTGTAGACTTAGTCTATTATATTATATGAATTCTCAGGAATAGAAAATGCATTCATGCATACTATATAATTTGTTGTTTGATTATCTGTTGTTTGAAGAGGAATAGCTTCCTATTGAGACGCAGGTTGAGCTCACTCCATTATAGATTTTGCAAATTATGTTTAGATACGAGAGCTATGAAGGTTAAAGAGTTGAAGCAATTAGTGTTAGTTATAGTTTACACCTGTAAGATTATTGTTCAAGAGTCTTATACTCTTTTTTTTTTTATCGAAAAGAGAATTTCATTAATGAAATATGGTTAATACAACCTTGGGGTAAAATGGCTTAATTAAAGAAAAATTGCCACACTCCTACATCAATACTCTTAGTAAGTCTAAATTGTACGAATTTTTATATTGAAATAAGAAATTGATTTGATTAAGTGTTGGTTTTATTTTCAATTTTATTTTTATTTTACTCACACCTCGGATTTCGGGAAAAATGTTAAAAAAAATTTTACCCGAATCCGGTGCGTGACAATTATGGATTAATTACATTTTATCTCCTGAACTATAAGAGCAGTTTCAATTCGATAACCAACTATCAAAATTTGTTAATTTTACACCAGACTTTTCCATCCGTTTGCATTTTAATATCTCTGTTAGTAACACTGTTAAACTACTCTGTTTTCTGCTGACATGGACTCTTATGTGATGATATGGCATCACTGTGTCCCACCAATTTGCTAACTCACAAGCCACATGGATGAAAAGAAACTATTCCGATGATCTGAGCTTTTGGTTTTGATCTCAAAGTGACGATGCGAATACTGAGGTCACGCAGCTTCAGAGTCTCAATCTCCGACTCCAAGGTTGGGCTGAGGCACATCGTCACTAGCTGCAGAGCGGTGGTGCTGCCCCGCTTCGGCGGGCCCGAGGTTCTAGAGCTCTGGCCCAATGTCGACGTTCCTGATCTCAAGCCCAATGAGGTCCTCGTTCGCACTGGTGCCGTATCAATCAATCCCCTAGATACCAGAGTCAGTCCCCTCTTCATTTCCAGTATGTATAAAACTAATTGGAACCATCAATTTTCCATATTTGTGGCAATCATCTTAGTTTTGTTCATTTCTGAATATTCAGCTGCATTTGTATGCTAATTGATTAGTCTGAAATGTTAAACTCTGGTTATAGATGTATATATATAGTTGTTATCTGTTGTGGTGACCTGGTAGAAAATCACTTCTAACCCGAAAAATTTTCTATTTGACCCCATCCTCGATCTAAAGACGAACCCTTGTTCGTTGATCTATGAAGTTTATATGTAATTGTTTTTGTTTTTTCCTTTTTCTTTGTGCTTTAATAGGAAACTCGAAGCTGTCGGATTCTTTTTGTCAGTTTCTATGTCCTTCTTTTCGTTCTATTTGATTATAATTGGCTTCTCTGAAAAATAAAGAGCGAGGAGCGAAGGATTGTTATTTGATGCCTAAGGGATTTTTGGCGAATTATTTCGTCAAGGATGAACTGGGCTAGTGGGAATAGCCAATAGGCGGTGGGCACAGTAAACTTACTCTAGAAGTGCATGCTAATAGAGTAATAGGAATTCATGCATGCAGCTTTCAGAAACTTTTCGTTGGATTAACAAAAGCATAAAAACAAATGACACTCTGAGCTGAGCATGGATTTCTAAGCAATACATTTCCAGAGCTTGTGGTAGAGCCTACTCAAGGGAGAAGGCCATGGTAGTGCGGTGGACTGGTGGACATTTGGTATATTCCTGCATGAACTACTTTATGGTAAAACCCCTTTCAAAGGCTCAGGAAACCGTGCTACGTTGTTTAATGTGGTGGGGCAGCAACTCAGATTCCCAGACTCACCAGCAACCAGTTATGCAGGCCGCGATCTAATCAGGGGATTGCTGGTCAAGGAGCCACAACATCGGCTTGGGGTGAAAAGGGTGCAACTGAGATCAAACAGCATCCCTTCTTTGAAGGTGTGAACTGGGTTCTTATTCGATGCAGCACACCTCCAGAAGTACCAAGACCAATGGAACCCGAGCTGCCCGGGAAATTTGGTGCAGTTGACCCTGTTGGTGTTGGAAGCAACAGTAAAAGGATGAAAGGGGCAGACTTGAAGTCTGGGGGTAATTATCTAGACTTTGAGTTCTTTTAGTTTGGATCACATGATTCATCATGTGCTTTTCATGTATTAGCACCCATCATCATTTAATCCTATGAGAGTATGCCTGACTTACTGTGTTCTGCTAGTGAGCCTAAGCTTTCCCTACCTCATAAAATGAAATCCCTTCATATAGTGATAAGCTTCACCTGGTCCTTGTCTGCAATGGCACCAATTTTAGAGTATCGAGTAGAGATCTCATTATCTTGTCAGATCTAATATCGTTAATTGTTATTTATAGAGAACTTCTACCTTTATCCTTCAATTTCTGTTGCAAAATAGTTTATTATCTCAAGTTGCACCAAATGTAAACAAAAATGTCGTATTCATGGTAGGCTTGGGAACCCACTCCTCTCCAAAACAGAAAAACTCGTATCCATTTTGTTTAAAGGACTAATATTCAGATGAATTAACCTTAGTGTGCAAGTTGATGGGCTTAGTCCAATACTGCCCTGGACTGGGATGTTACATTACTCTGCATTGAGTTGTAAAGAAAACCGAAGTCAGTGTTCGTCACTCTGTATTGAGTGTGCAGTAACTGACCGGGCAAGGACCAAGAACATGTAAAGGAACCGTCTCTGACTCTCAAACCCGCCGATCCAGATCTCGCTAGAACAAATCTAGACTCTAGTTTGGAAAGGGGGAAGGAGGAGATACTGTGGCCAAACTTTGTTTAGAGACAAGATGGAGCTTCTATCTCTAACATAAGAGAGAGGTTTGGATTCAAAGGCCAAAGCCTTTTTTTTGTCAGAAAAAGGCTTGACTACATTTTTTTTTTTTTTTTTTTTTTTTGTAACCACCGAAATTAAATAAAAAGAAGGAGAACACGAGAGGGGGACCAAACCGAAACCTCCCGGAAGGAAAAAACATCAAGAGCAAAACTAGCGAAAACAAAACTGAGGAAGACCA
Organism: Rubus parviflorus; assembly: GCA_029955375.1. Lineage (NCBI taxonomy): Eukaryota > Viridiplantae > Streptophyta > Magnoliopsida > Rosales > Rosaceae > Rubus > Rubus parviflorus. The sequence goes on along the minus strand of JARGGL010000005.1, from coordinate 9,791,828 downwards.
AGAAAGTCATTGTTACAATGCGAACAGATAAACTGAGGAAGATCATCCCACCATACCAAATCAGTTAAAGATGTACCATGATTTGCCAAAACATCAGCAACCTTATTTCCCTCCCGAAAAATATGAGATGATCTAAAATTCATGTGGGAAATCCGAGATAGGCAATTGAGCCAACGAACTTTGAGCTGCCAAGGAATCAGAGTAGGAGAGCGAATGTAATCAAGCACTAGTGAAGAATCAACCTCTAACCAGATATGTTTCCAATCACGAACCCAGGCAAGCTCAATTGCCATGATAACCGCCATAACCTCTGCCGCAATAGAACTAGGGATATCAATATTTGCAGCAAATGCCCCAAGAAAATGACCCCTAAAATCTCGAAAAACTGCACCATAACCTCCAACACCCTCAGTATGCTTCCAAGCACCGTCAGAATTGATTTTGATCCAACCGATAGTTGGAGGATGCCAAAAAACCTCAACCACGTTAGGGGCACGCCTCCATCTGCAATCAGCACCAAAACAATTCAAGACACGAAGATCCTGACTGGTATTATGCATTGTGCCTGTAGCAAGTCGACTAGCTGCCAGGATATGACCAGAAATAAGACGACAAACAGCAGAAATTCTGTAATGCACCCGATGTATGGGTGCTCCATGTTTCATGGCATGATATTAGCCATAGATGTAATCTGATGGTTCAAAATTAATGACTGGTTACCTGAATAGTAAGTAATAATTATATTATTCAGGTTCAGACCATGGTGAAAAGATCAATGGTTCAGACCACGCCTGATGGAATTTATTTATTTTAAATAATTTCTTTTCCTTCCAACTTCCGAAAATCATTAAAAATGGCTCGGGTGTCTGAACAATTCCACGAAAATTTCTATAAATTCGTAACGACGTCTACTTTCATCATACAACCTCGAAATACACATTTTGACAAACCAAAAATTTAAATATTAAAAATGTCATTTACTTTGTTTTTTTAATCATTAAACGAACATCAAGGCCAAACCCTAAACCCTAAATCGCAAACCCCAAACCCTGCACCCTAAATCGCAAACCCCAAACTCTCTAAACCCTGAACCCCAAACCCTAATAAGGAGAAATTGTTTTTTTTAATCATTAAACTAACATCAAGGCCAAGCCCCAAACCCTAAACCCCAAACTCTCTAAACCCTGAATCCCAAATCTTAAATCCCAAACCCCAAACCCTAATAAGGAGAAATCGTCATCGTTTAAGATAAGAGTCGTGTGGTCTTTTGAATCACCTTTATTCGACAAAAGCAAGGTGGACAATATATATGCGACATGAGAACCATAAGCTATATGTCAAACTTTATCGCACAACCCATGTTCATATGTAAGGTGGACAATTTTTTTTTTCGACGATCATGATGGGTTAATGTTTTCGCTTACTTGCAAACTATCAATCAGTCGAAAATCACCTTTATTCAACTTATTTTTGCCATTCGATCACTTGTTTTTTCATAAACTCTAAATATCATCGCTTTACGATCGGATTGTCAAATTTTTTCATAATCAGCCAAATTTTGGCATGGTAGCAATAACCGATAATCTGATGATATTTATCAGGCTCGATCGATCTAATAGTTAATCTATATATCACTTCCTCATAGGGATCAACACAAAGAAATATTTTAAAAATAAAAATAAAAAATTGAAACTGATTTGATTAAAGGTACTAAAAAAAATTGATAACGGAATGATAAAATTAGTGATTTATACTTTTATTTCAGCAACCGTCACACACGACCATATTGCAGCAGAGACATCCAAAGAACAGAGTATGGTAGAAAGCAATTCAGACAAAGCGACGACAAAGGTGATGGCGCACTCTAAATCGCCGGATCTCCAACCCGAAAAGATGGCCTATGATTTTTCAAGGTGGTTACCGGATCAAGATCTGAATTTTGGGATGAAGAGGCCAAAAAAGCGTACTTGTTCGAGTCCAGTATTTCACGTCGACAAGCAACACATATCTTTCACGGTTAGACAAAGGTGGGGTGGGATTGGTGTTTTTCAATTTCCATTGAGTCTTCTGTTAGAGTGGATTGGACAATAGTTTCCTAAAGCATAACAACTATTATATGTGCAGAATAAATAACAAAGAGATTAATGATATATACTAACCTTGTAGTTATTTATCTATTGATCTAATTAGATAAATAATAAGGGACTTATGGATATTACTTATATATCAGAATATTAGAGATATATACATAGTTAAAGTAATGGATTGAAACTCAATCTCTTATGATGGGATAGACTTTGAGTGATCCAAAGGTTGTATAAATAGGGGTCCCTGCAAATGCTCATACACGTGAAATACAGTTCACTTCCCATTAAGTGTTCACTGAGTTTATTTGCAGAAGCCCTCTATTCTCATTCTAGTGCTATGGCTTCCCAAGGTAGTTCATCATTTCATTTAGAACTAGGTTCATGCGTTTGTGTATTCATTAGTATCATATATGTATCTATAATGTCGATGATCATAATTGAAGCAGCCAACAAATGGTATCAGAGCTATTGATCACACATATATAGATCATATGTCTTTTTGTTTGAAATTTTGCAATACAAATCGCAACAGGCCGAGGACATTTTTTGAGGCCTATCATTCTTTGTGAATCGTCCATTAGAGTATTAGGCCCAAAAGGCCCAAACTGGTTCCCTCTGTTGAGTAAAACTTTTCCGTTTACTTTTGCTATATGACCGTAAAACTCAGAGTTTCCTTTGAAATGGGTGATTGATTTTGGTTGTTTTTTGGCTCAAGTTTTGGAAAATTTCTGGAATCTAAGGTTCGTTGGTTATGAATTTATTTCGAATTGCTATTATACATGATTGTATGCAATTTTGCTTTCCATAATCACTGTTTTTGCAGCGCGGGAGCATCCGGGTATGTTCGTTACGATTGATTAAGTTTTTCCGCAATTTTCATTTTCAATCGTATATGTGAAAACCCTAGAGCGCACCTGGGGCGCATTTAAGATACTAGGTTGGTGCCCAGATGAAATTTACTTCTCACTTGGCTGTTGAATGATCACATGATTCGTATTTGCTGTTTTATGTGATTTTCTGGAAATTTTCTGGAAATTGTTTGATCTGCAAATTTGTATCTTGTTCATATATATGCTGATCATGATTATTTACTTGTTAATTTTTGACATATATGGTTAATCTTTTCTCCCAAAGTGATGCCTTTATATCAAAAATTTGGAAAACAAGTCAGATTGAATTTTCTAACAAACAATGTTTTGTGGTATGAAATGTACAGATATCAATCTCAGGTCTTAAATGAATCGAAAGTTTTGAAATACATATTGCACACAGCAAGCTATTTTGAAATTTTCTTTACATTTATAAAGCATTGAGGCCTGGAAAATTGCATTATTTTTGTTTAAGAATTGATTGTATCATCCACAGATGGTTTAAACATTCATGATCGAAATGAAAATAATGGTACTGTGCATTTTGACATTAAGACATATAAAGCATAGCTGGACTTATTCTTTTTGCCATACAGGTACTGATTTGTCTAGTTATAACATGGCTCAATGTTAAAATGGTGCAGTAAAGGAAAATTTAAGATAATTTTGTGCTTTGCCATACAGGTAGCCTAATTATTGAATAAGGAATTGTATGCTATTTTGGATCAATTTTTGACTCTGTGTATGCATATTTATATGTGTACGAAATTCATTGTCTGTATTTGATAATGAATGCATTGCTATGTTTGGTATTGTTTCTGGTTTTCTCTGAAATTTTAAGTAATTCCTTATAAAATTCAAACTAGAAACATAAAACTTAGCAAGTCTTTCTTTTCTTTTCAGTTGTGAGCAGTCCTATTAGCCTCGCCACAATTGTGCTACTTACTGGCAACAATTATAAGAGATGGAAAGCTGAGATTGACCTTTACCTAGCCTCACTGGACATAGATCATTGTTTGATTGAGGATGCACCAAACCCACTTACTGATGCAAGTACTGACCATGAGAAAAATGCTTACAGTGAATGGGCTAGAGCCAACCGTATGTGCAAGTTAATTGCTATGAGGACCATGTCTGATACAGTGAAGGGAAGCATTCCTGCAACTGAGCTAGCTAGTGAGTACTTTGCCTTTATTGCTGAAAGGTTTGCTGTGAGTGAGAAAGCTCAGGCAACTATGTTGCTGGACACACTGACCAGCATGAAGTATGATATGTCTCAGAACATCAGGGAGTATATTATGAAGATGATTGACATCTCAGCCCAACTAGCAGCCCTTGAAATGCCTCTAGATGACCTGGTTTTAGTGCACATGGCACTGAAGTCACTTCCACCACAATTTGATCATCTGACCACTACCTACAACACTCAGAAGGACAAATGGTCCTTAAATGAACTTATAGCAGTCTGTGTTCAAGAGGATGAGAGGATCCGAAACAACAAGTCTGTGAGTGTGAACCTTGTGACCAAGCCTCAGTGGAAGAAAGGGAATTTCGGGAAAGCTAGTGCCTCTAAGAATCCTTATCATGTTCAGAAGAAACCTATGGCTGTGAAAGGCAGGAAGCATGCCTTCAAGTGTTTTTTCTGCAAGAGAGAGGGCCATATGAAGAAGTAGTGTGAGGCCTATAAGAACTGGAAGGCTAAGAGAGGTAATAAATTAACTTATTCTGTTGAAGTTAATTTAATTGATGTTAGTCCACATAGTTGGTGGTTAGATACTGGCTCACCTGTGCATATTACTAATTCTATGCAGGGGTACCAAAGCAAGAGGGAGCCAAGGAGAAATGAAGTTAGCATCTGTGTTGGGAACGGCATGAGAGTAGCAGTGAAAGCTGTTGGAGTAGTTAGGCTGGATTTAGGACAAGGAAAATATTTTGATTTAGAGAATGTTTATTGTGTTCCTTCTATGAAGAGGAACTTAGTTTCTGTTTCTTGTTTGGTTAAGAAACGTTTTAGTTTTTTCATTGACTTTGAAGGAATAAAAATCTCTCATGGTTCTCAATTTATTGGCTCTGCTAGCTTTGTGAATGATTATTGGATGCTTTCTTGCACTTATCCTCGAGAAATATTTATGATTGAGAATTCAGAAACCTTGACTGGAAATAAGAGAAAGATAATTCTGCATTCTTATGGCACAGAAGGCTAGGCCACATTTCTAAAGAGAGATTGCAACTCTTAGTAAAGCAAGAAATTCTACCAGCCCTTGATTTCTCTGACTTAACAGACTGCATTGAGTGTATTAAAGGGAAATTTGCAAAACAGAAAAAGAAAACAGCAACTAGAAGCACAGCCCTCTTGCAACTGATCCACACTGACATTTGTGGACCCTTTGCAACTCAAACTATCTGTGGTAACAGATATTTTATCACTTTCATAGACGACTTCTCAAGATATTGCCATACCTACCTTATCTCAGACAAATCACAAGCCCTAGAAAAGTTCAAGATCTACAAAGCTGAAGTAGAAAAGGAATTAAATACAGAGATTAAGGTGGTAAGGTCAGATAGGGGGGGGAGAATACTTTGGAAGGTACACTGAATCAGGGCAGCACAAGGGTCCATTCGCTCTTTATTTGCAAGAAAATGGCATTCAAGCACAGTACACTACCCCTGGCACTCCTGAACATAATGGAGTTGCAGAGAGAAGAAATAGAACTTTTCTCAATATGGTGAGAAGCTTAATGTGCACGTCTGGTTTGCCCAAGTTTCTGTGGGGAGAAGCACTTAAAACTGCAAATTACCTTACCAACAGAACCCCTAGCAAATCAGTCTCTTTGACACCTTTTCAAATCTGGAAAAACAGAAAGCCAAGCATTTTTCATACACATGTTTGGGGCTGCAGGGCAGAAGCTAGGCCCTATAACCCTCAAGAGAACAAACTTGATGCAAAGACTGTCTCTGCATATTTCATTGGCTATCCAGATCACTCTAAGGGCTACAAATTTTATTGTCCTACTCACTCTACAAGAATCATAGAGACTAATAAGGCTGTGTTCATGGATGAGAATAATTATTCTCATCATTTCGAGGACTTGCAATTTGAGCTAGAAGAGATTTCAGAATGTTCAGCTTCACCTGAATTAGTTGTAGTTCCAGCAGAAACTACTTTCTTGAACAATCCCTCAGCTAGTCAGAATGTTTATGATCCACCTGAGAATCATGATGTTGCTATAGAACCTGAACCTCAAGATTTAGAAGAAGCACAAGCTCAATTAGTAGCTCAAGTACAGGAACCGAGAAGATCACAGAGAGCTAAGAAATCCACACTGGATGCATTAGCAAATGACTATGAGGTTTATCTGCAAGAAGAAGATTATGAAGCTTTTGATATTGGTGAGATTGCAGACCCTGTTACTTTCAAAGAAGCCATTGAAAGTGATCAATCTCATCAATGGGAGAAGGCTATGGTTTCTGAACTAAAGTCGATGGAAGCAAATCAAGTCTGGACCCTAGTTGAACCCCCTAAAACACACAGAGCTATAGGCTGCAAGTGGGTATTCAAGACCAAAACACATGCAGATGGCAGTATAGAGAGGTACAAGGCTAGACTGGTAGCCAAAGGTTTTACGCAGAAAGAGGGAGTGGATTTCAATGAAACTTTTTCTCCAGTTTCAACTAAGGATGCTTTTCGACTCATAATGGCTTTGGTGGCACATCATGACATGGAATTGCATCAAATGGACGTCAAGACTGCATTCTTGAATGGAGAGCTTGAAGAGGAGATATACATGAAGCAACCTGAGGGCTTCATTGAACCTGGAAAGGAGCACCTGGTCTGTAAACTGAACAGATCCATATATGGCTTGAAACAAGCTTCAAGGCAGTGGTACTTGAAGTTCGATGCAGTGGTTAGTGATTTTGGTTTCAAGGAAAATCAGGTTGATGAATGCGTGTACATGAAGTCAGAGGGTAAGGACTTTATCTTTCTGATTTTATATGTAGATGACATTCTCCTAGCTAGTACTAGTGTGACCTTGCTGAACCATACTAAATCTTTCTTGTCTAATACTTTTGACATGAAAGATTTGGGGGAGGCATCCTATGTTCTGGGAATTGAAATCAAAAGGGATAGAGCTGCAAAGTTGCTTGGTTTGTCTCAGAATGGTTACATTAATAAGGTACTTAAAAGATTTGAAATGCATAATTGTGGGCATGGTGAAGTACCTGTGTCAAAAGGTGATAAGCTAACTAAAGATCAGTGTCCAGAAACTGATTTTGAAAAGGAGCAGATGAAAAGTAAGCCTTATGCTCAGCTTATAGGAAGCTTAATGTATGCACAAGTGTGCACTCGACCTGATTTGGCATTTGCAGTGGGAGTTTTGTCTAGATTCCAGTCTAATCCAGGGTATAAACACTGGGTAGCTGGAAAGAAAATCCTGAGATATCTTCAGAGGACTAAAGGTCATATGCTGGTATATAGAAGAGTGAAAAACCTTGAAGTAATTGGGTATACTGATTCTGATTTTGCTGGTCATTATCCTGCTTCTGGAAAATCTACTTCAGGTTATGTGTTTACTTTGGCTGGAGGAGCCATTGCTTGGAGAAGTGTGAAGCAAACGCTTACTGCAACTTCAACAATGCAGGCTGAATTCATAGCTATCTATGAGGGAGCTTGTGAAGGTCTGTGGTTGAGGAATTTTTTAATTCAAACAAATGTAGTGAGTACCATTTTTACAGTCCCTTTGAAGCTGTTTTGTGACAATTCAGCTGCTGTATGTTTTAGTAAGAACAACAAAAGATCAACAAATTCCAAGCATATTGATCTCAAATACTATAGTATCCGAGAGAAAGTTAAGAACAAGGAACTAGAAGTGTTGAAGATTGGCACCTTGTTTCAGCTTGCAGATCCATTCACTAAGGCAATGTCTGTAACTGCCTTTAAACAACATGCTTCTGACATTGGTATTTTACCAAGCTTGGATGCATAGAACAGTGGGAGTTTATATCTCCAGAGGCTAGGATGCTCACAGTCCTGTTTTGAGTCATTTCAGATTTTCTTTTGTTTTCTGTAATGGTCATTTTGATTAAGTTTCATAATTTATGGAATTGAATTCTTTCCATTGTTACAGCAGTACTGTGTATTTGATCATTATTGAATTTCAGATTCTTTTGAACCTTGAGTTCTTTTCTTTTGAATAGCTATTTGAACTGGAATATTTATTTTTGAATGTTTTGTTATTGCTTTCAGATATTGAAGCAAGGATCAGCTTATTTTCGAATACATGCTGATGGAACACATGGAATGACTTCTGACCTGAGGTTTTGTGTTTGAGGTTCCAGCATACAGAACCATAAAGAGGACTACGATTGCTATTGTTTTGAGATTAGATCAACCAGTAATTATATGCAATCATTATTCAGTATCTCTATTGATTCATGTATTTTTGCAGCTGTGATGTTGTAGTTCTGGAATTGCTGTGTTTAGTTAAATGCAGTTTATTTCTTAACTTTGCATCTTGGCTGTGATCATGACAGATCATGGTTATAAGTTTTTGTAATGTCCTTAATCTCATTGCGCGCTAAAGATTGTTATTACATCTGAATGAATATAATTTCTTGTTATAGAAACTAATGCCAATCCAAGTGGGAGAATGTTAGAGTGGATTGGACAATAGTTTCCTAAAGCATAACAACTATTATATGTGCAGAATAAATAACAAAGAGATTAATGATATATACTAACCTTGTAGTTATTTATCTATTGATCTAATTAGATAAATAATAAGGGACTTATGGATATTACTTATATATCAGAATATTAGAGATATATACATAGTTAAAGTAATGGATTGAAACTCAATCTCTTATGATGGGATAGACTTTGAGTGATCCAAAGGTTGTATAAATAGGGGTCCCTGCAAATGCTCATACACGTGAAATACAGTTCACTTCCCATTAAGTGTTCACTGAGTTTATTTGCAGAAGCCCTCTATTCTCATTCTAGTGCTATGGCTTCCCAAGGTAGTTCATCATTTCATTTAGAACTAGGTTCATGCGTTTGTGTATTCATTAGTATCATATATGTATCTATAATGTCGATGATCATAATTGAAGCAGCCAACATCTTCTAGACATCCAGAATTACTTAATTGCTGTTTTTTGTATTTTTAGTTTTTACCATTGAAGGGCTTTGGGAGAACAATCCATAGGTTGTTGTTACAGGTATTGGCCTAGATGACCATGACGACAATTGATTTTAGTGCAATAACTGGGCTACCTACTAAGTCTACGAATTTGATCAACTCTACTAAGTCTTCTTCATTATTGTATTGCTCAAGCATCCTCGACTTTCTTTATTTTTGTTTCTCGGATTTATTTGGGCAAGGAGAGGATACGTGCAGCTTCTATTAATGATGATGATGTCGTTGGTGAGGCAATGTTGAAGGATATCTTCTAAATCGGCAGCAATTGAAGTGAAAACTAATCGGAATTTTCGTATGAACCTTTTACTTCATGTATGGACTTGTGCATGTACAGAGAATGAGAGAAGAAAAAGATATCATAGTTGTAATACCTCATCTTCAGAGAAGATCTTATCAAACTAAAATGCTAATACACTATCTTCTTTCATCTTCTTTTGCACGTTGTACTGGAGTGGATTACTTATATTTCAGATCACCATTTGCCAAATCTGAAGCTTACAAGTCCAATCAACAGCCCCGAATCCTTAACACAATAGAATTTTAATTAATAGATATGAGTTTAACCATAGTTAACAAATTAAGATATTAATTATATTTTTTTATTAAATATTATATTTTTGGTTTAACTTATTACCTACTTATCCATTATTTTCTTATTTTAATTTAATTATAGATCATGTGCAAGGCACACCAAAACCTGATGTATTAGTGTACCTGGAGCACTAAAGTCGCTCTCGACAAACAGCCGCAATAGAAAAAGATCGCCCATCAAATCTGATTTTGTTTCTAGTATGCCAAAGAAACCATAGGAAAACATAGATATAGTTGAATACGAGAAATAAAAGGTAACTAGCAAGGATTAAAGAGAGATAATTAATGTTGCTTAACAGGCATAAGGTATCACATATACATACACATGATTAGGAACACATGAAACCTTTATTTGCATAACTATATATCGACTTAAAGTACACAACGAAAATACATAGCAAGGTAGGAAAGACACAATAGGAAAACATACATGGTGCAAATGCATAACCCTAATATAAACACATCATCAATTTTTGCTTCTGATCCTTTTGATTAGCTCGATCAACATTCCAACTATCTCAAGAAATAACTCACGCTTTCGAGTGATCGCCATGTCCGCAAGTACCACTCCCACCACCAACCCACTTCCAAATCCAGCCAACACAAACTTCCAATCAAATTCAATTCCAGAGCCTGAATCATTTTCTTCTACACTTGAGGGTGGCAGTTGAGCTGGAGCATCAGAATCCCCGCATTTGGGCAATGGGTCACCACACAACCCGGGATTTCCCTCATATGAAGTCCTGTCCAATGAAGTAAGTTGGGTTCCATGTGGTATAGGACCTGTGAGGTTGTTGTAGGAAACATTGAATTCAGCAAGGAATGTAAGCTGCGTCAATTGTTGAGGAATCTGTCCAAAGAACTTGTTGTGCGAAAAGTCCAACGATTCAAGCAATGTTAAGTTTGCCAGGACTGATGGGATGTAGCCGGTGAACATGTTATGAGAAATATTGAGAAAGCGAAGTCCTTTTAGATTCCCAATGAATTCAGGAATCTTGCCTTCAAATTTGTTGCAGGAAATGTCAACCACCCCAAGGTCTTCTTGGATCTTTGGGTAGTATCTAGCAACACCTTTATTTGTTATGGTGATTGTGTACGGATAAGAGTAAGACTGCACAAAGCCACCAAGATTAAGATCTGTGTATGTGTCCATATAAGTGGAGTCGCTTACAGTTATACCTCTCATGGCATTCCCAACAAAGATGTATTCAGATGGAAACTCACCTTTGAAATTATTGTATGACAGATCAAGAATCCGCAACTTGGGGAAATGAAGATTCTTTTTCGGTGCCCCAATCACACCATAGAACCCATTATGGTGCATTGCCAAAAGTTTTAACTCTGGGAGATTCCCCAACCAAAAGGGGAAAACATCATTGAATTGATTTTCTGAGAGAACAATAAACTCAAGCATCGAACAATTCGCCAATGACCTCGGTAATTTCCCTTGAAGTTTGTTATGGCTAACATCAATCATCCTCAAAGTGTTGGTGTATATTTGTGGAAGAATGCCTTGAAATGAGTTGTTTCTAAGATCTAAAACTCGTAGTTCATCACTGAAGTTTCCAAGACACTGTGGAAGCTTGCCACTCAACTTATTATTTGCCAAATTAAGGTACTGAAGAGTACTCAGATTGCAAATCAAAGGTGGAATTTCTCCAACTAATCTATTGTCACTAATTTCATAGAATATGATGTTTGATGGAGGTATGGGCATTGGTCCATATAACATGTTAAAATCAAGCGATAAAAGTTTTAGGTTAACCCAGGGAAAGATAACAGGGGATGGTTGGTCAAGGCCTGTAAGGAAATTGTTAGAAAGGTCCAAGTACTCCAAAGTTTGTGTGCTTGTGTTCCACATCCATTTGGGGACTTTACCATGCAATTTGTTACCAGCCAAGTCCAACCATTCCAATTTTTGTTGATATCTTAGAAAAGATGGGAACTCTTTTATGTCGCAGGATCCCATGCCTAGTTTCGTAAACATTGGAAGTACAGTTGCATTCATAGTTCTGGATTCAGTGATCACTTCCAGTTTGTTATAACCTAGTTGGAGATGGGTGACATTTTGTACCTTAAAAATGTCCACAACACCAGTCAGGGCATTTTCAAATAGAGAAAGCCACTTGAGATCCACAAGATTGAATAATGATTCTGGAATTGAACTATGCAGTTCGTTAAAACCAAGATTTAGATAATCTAGTTTGCTAAGGTTACCCACCCAAGATGGGATTGGACCAGTTAGTTGATTATAAGAAAGATCAAGATAAGTGAGCTTTGTGAGGTTTTGAAGAGAAGATGGGATGTCACCAATTAAATTGATGTCACTAAGATGCAATTCAGTGAGTTTGGTTAGCTTACCAACCCAAGACAAAGGACCGCCATTGAAATTGTTATTTTCAAGTGACAAGTATGTCAGGTTGGTAAGGTTAGCCCATGAAGCATAGAATGGACCACTAAGTGCGTTAGATGAAAGATCAAGGGATGACAACTTGACCAACTGTGAAAGTTCGGATGGGACTCGACCAGAAAAGACAGAGGCAGAGAGGTCGAGTTGGGTGAGGCTTGGGAAATTCCTAATGGTTGTAGGAATTTGAGAGTAATTGAAGTGATTATCAGCGAGGCTCAGCCTCTGAAGATGAACAAGACGGAAGAGGGAGTTGTTGGAGTTGATAGAGCCATAGAGACAACTGCTACTAAGATCAAGCCCAATCACATGACCCGTCTCTTCGTCACACTCGACTCCATCCCATGCGCAACAGCAGGTTCTGTTTCCTCCTTGAGCTGGTTTCCACGACGACACTTTTGGATAAGCACCGTCTGAATGAGAAGCAGATGCGTTGATAGTAAAGCTTTGCTTGAATTGTAGCAAGGCAGAGCTCTCCTCATCATTGCAATTAAATGGCTGCTGCACAGAGTTAGCAACCGAACGATGAAAAAAAGAAGAAGAAGCACATTGATTATATGAGCATATATTAATTGATTACCTCATGGGAAGTAGTACTTGTGTTGCACCCCTTGAGCAAAAAGATGAAAAACAAAAACAAGCACGGGGATAACCCCATATATAATTATGTTTTGGTAGCTCTACTACTCTCTCTCAGCTATATATGGAAGTAGTAGTGGGATCGATCGACCGCTATTTATAGCTGAGGAGGTCCATTTTCATACAAGGTACGTCCTACAATAGTCATATATAGAACGAATGACCAAAATATTCACCACACAAAACAATCTTAATTAATTTCCGGGCAAGAACCGTTAATGGGTCTGTCAGTCTGTGTGGTTCTACTTTCTCCTTTTGGTCTCCTTCTTTTGTCCCCTAGCATGTTCATTTATTTTCAAGATGGTCTTAAATTGCCAAAAGAGAATAAGGCGTCCTATTTGGTATTAAAGGTAGTGAGTATTTAGCAACTTAACCCAGATATCAAGAAATGGTCAAAACTTTTTAAAAGTCAATTAAAACCTTTCGGTCGGGAACCCTAAATCCACAATCCAAAAGTGAAATCATCCGCACCCCTGCCTATGTGGAGACAAAATAGTGCTAGGGCGCGGTGTACAGAGAACTGGTTTGCGTGCCGCTAGCTCTGTTTTTAGTTTTGCTACTACATTCCCTTTAGATTTTGTATTTGTATAGGTTCTTTTGCTCGTTGATATTGTACTTAGCAACTGTTCTAGGAATATTGTAATTGGGTTTGAGGCATGGAAAAGTTTCAATTTCATTTGACAAAAACTCTCTTTAGTGCTTATATGTTTCATACAATAGGTGTTTAAAAAGTTAGAAAAACATCACAAATAATACTTGAATTATTATCCATTAATATGCACAAGAAATGTAAGGTCCATGATTATTTGCAAATGAGTGTAGCTGGACTAGAGAATGCGTCAGTGTCTAGAAACAATGCAAATTAGTATTCATATGACCACAGTAGTGATGGAAATTTGCATGTACTTGCCTTTCAGAACATATAACTTGACTTGCAACTTGCAAATCAAGTCGTCTAATAACTCCAATCACCTAATAAACAAGGTATTATGATGACCACAAGTTAAATACTAGAAATTAAAATATCAACTCGGATTGAAGACTGAAGTTAACATTAGCTTCTATCGACCAAACATGTGGTGCAATGTTTAACAATACAATTCTCAACCAATAAGTTACGCATACTTGAAGTCAGATAATAAGTTAACATTCACAGAAGTCAAGTCATCCAATTACTTAATAAACAGGGTTTTCTGATGATCATAATTCATAAGTTGAAAACATAAAGAGATCAATACTAGGAAGATGCCTACTCGAACTGAGTATTGAAATTAACATTAGCTAGCTTCCATCAAAATGATTCATAATAATTAGTACCTTAATTCTTTTTTGATAAGAGTCAGTAGCGTAGTTCCAAACCTGTGGCCTAGGGTTTTGTTGGTTTGCAGTGGTCTATGTGGTTCTCACTTACCCTTGGTTTTGGTCTGTTTTGTCCATTGCTATATTGAACTAGCTAGTACGTGCAGCGGCTAATCATGCTTCACAAATTGTAGTTGCTGCAGGTAATTTGTTTTTCCATTTAATTATTTTTTACTCACACATCAAAGCTTAATTAATGCATGCTTCAATTGTTCCCCTGTAGTTTTTAGAAGAACACATACATAATGTATATTATTCACCTCTATAATTAGCTGGTTTTGGTAAAATATATTAAACACCTTATACAAGTCTTATTTTTTTTTTTTTTTTTTTTTTTTTAGCAAAAGATCAAACTATTTATTTAAAGAAAAAACAGAACAAAAGGAGGGAGGGGGGGACAGCAACCAAAACCCCTCCCTAAATAACAAGAACAAAGCAAAGAAAAAATAAGAGGAAGAACCACCAATGGGTGTCCAAAGTAGAGGAAGAACCACCAATGGGTGTCCAAAGTAACCCTAAACCCTAAAGTCTTATTTCATTGAAGAAGAAGTAAGATTTTTTTTTCTTCCTGTGAAAACGAGAATCTTACTAAAATGAAAAAAAAATTAATTACAAGACGTTGGGGGTGGGGGGCGGCAAAGACTTTACTATGGCATGTTTACTTACTTGGAATGAGAATGAGAATGGAGGAATTGATTCCGATTCATGAGTTCTCCGGTGTTTACTTACACATACAGGAATCGGAATAGATGTGGGTCCCACATAAATAGGGGGAATCGATTCCTGAATATTAGGAGTTTGATAACCAAGGGGGGGGTAGGTATTAGGAATGAACTCCTTCGGAATGAACTTTTTCTACCAAAAATATCCTCGGATATTTACAATAACTCCAAATTACCCATAACCCTAGAAAATATAATACTCTCAACATCAAAAACAAAAAAACACAACGCCCCTCTTTCTGCACACTGCTCGAACTTCTTCAACTTCTTCAGGTTAGTCTGCCCTCTTTCTTCTTTATTCTCTCATCTTCTTTTTAACATATATATATATATATATATATATATATATATATATGTACTCTTTCATGCAATCCATTGATAAGAACATTTGTTTTTCTTTATATATATATGAAGTTCAAGTCGTTGCTTTTTCTCTTGGCCTCCTTAACATGTTTTCATAAGTTGTTTTCTATTGGTATTTATCTTGTTTTCTAATCCATGAGTTCTGCAATTTTTAAGTTCTCGTTATGTATTATATGTACTCCCAAATTCATGTTTATCTTGCCAAGACTGGGAACGATTATTCCCAAATTGACTCTTCATCCCCAGTATATTGCAAAACAAAATTAGGATTAAGTTTTTCTCTGCTCATTTTTTAGTTGATTATCTATATATAGCTGCTATATATCGTATTCATTGTGTTTCTCATGTCAAACTTGTATATTTATGTATTGATATCTTGTATAACATATGTCATCTTTGGTTGTGTATGTAGAAATGGCTCGTCTGAGTTTGTCCACAAAGAGGAAACTACATGTCACTATAAATGCATTGCTTGTCTACCTTCGAATGCTATTTGTTGTATGTGCTGCCAGTTATGCCTATGTTAGCATAGCTGTGCGAAAACCTCGTCGACCAATTCCACCCTTAGTCATAAGAGTTTATAAACAAGTAGAATACTTGTTTGCACTAGTTTATGAGAGTGATGTTGTATGTATCCACCAACTACGGATGGATAGACAATCATTTCATAAATTGTGTCAAGTTCTTGTCATTAAAGGCCAACTACAACCGACGAGAAATGTGTCTATAGAGGAGATGGTAGCAATGTTTTTAAATATTCTTGCACACCATCACAAAAATCGTTCCATATCATTACATTTTACTAGGTCGGGGCGAACCGTTAGTAAATATTTTCATGAGTGTTTGAAAGCCATGATTCTGGATTGTGAAAAAAGTGTATTTGATGAGTGGGCGAAGGTAAAATCTATGTCTATTTTATTTTTCTTTCTGTTTGAAATTTGTATATGGATAATAAAATTGTTTTTTTTAATGATTTTTGCAGAACAAAAAAGATGCCAGTAGTTTGTATGGTAAGCCATTTGAACACTATTATGCACTTGGAGAGATATATGGAAAAGATCGTGCTATGGGAACAAATGCAGGAAATGCTGAAGACGATGAAGAAGAAGTAAGGCGAGAGGATGCAAGTATTAATCAAGAGAGTATGGCTGATGATTTTTTTGATCAAATGAACATGAATGCTGATGCTGGATCTCAATATGTGGGATCACAATTTGAGGGCTTTGATGAGCTAGAAGAAAGTGATGTATCTTTTGCACAACCAACTCCACAACCACCAAGTGGCAATCAGCGTGCCAAACAGCAGAGGCCAGCTCAAGCTATCCCAAGTGCTCCGAACAATAATCGTAGAAAAGCAAGAGCTTTGGATGATATGGCTAAAAAGTTTGGACTGATGTCAGAAGCTATAGCAGGAATGGCACCTAAGTTTGAAGGCTTGATTAATGTTCTCTCAACTGACAAGGATTTGGCTGATATGCAAGGTAAACTTGGTGGTGAGCTGAGAAAAATGGATTTCCTATCTTCATTGCAAGTATTTCACATCACCAACAAATTAGCTAAAGAGCATGACTTGCTTAGAGTCTTCTTTACCATGACTGATGAGGAAAAAAAAGATTATATAATCAACTTTGTGCAGTATGGCTTGGAGTGACTAGTGAGTGTGGTACTTCTACTTTGGTAGGTCATTGGTGGGTGAATCTACGACTCTTTTCCGGAGATTGATGATATTTGCTGTTTTTTGTTGGAGATTATAACTTGTTCAGCCTTACTTTTCTGGAGATTAATTTTACTTTGTGTTGGAGATTTTTTTTCTATTATGGTTATCTATTTGATGCTACCTATGGTCATGATTTATATTATTTTCAGCTATTTTCATTGCTGCTGGTGTATGCAGTTTTTCCCATTTTTCCATTTTGATGCTGCTGGTGTATGTGCTGCCAGTTATGCCGAACAGAATATATATATATATATATAATTGACATATATGAACAAATTGGACTACAAAAAACAAATTAAACTCCTCAAAGGATAGATGTTTATGATGAATATGTAGATAGTAATCAACCAATGAAGGACAAATGTGAAGTTCTCCTTAGGGGTATTTTAGTAATCAAACTAATTTTAATTCCGATTCATGGGCACTAGTAAACAGTATCAATCGGAATCCTCTACATTCCTATTCCAATTCCATATGTTTAGTAAACATCTTAATGGGAATGATTTATTCCCATACCAATTCCTTTCCTTTCCGATTCAAGTTGTTTCCGATTCATGTATTTTTTCATTCCAAGTAAGTAAACATGCCATAAGAAAGGCAAATCCAATTCCAACCTCTTACCGTTAACTAAAAATTAGAAACTTAATGAGCTGAGAAATTAAATTTGTGGGGTCTCATCAAAATAGTCGATTTGTGAATAATTTTAGGACTAGATCAATAAAATGAGATTGTATCAGCCACATATCATTTTAGTAATCTTGAAATTTTGAAACTTGCCCGTTCATCTACATTGAGACAGAAAAAGACTTGGTTGAGTGGTTCGCATTCATTTAGACTTGGTTCCTCATACCATCATCTGTTGTCTTGTATTAGCACCCATCATCAGTTAATCCTATGAGAGTATGCCCGATTTACTGTGTTCTGCTAGTGAGCTTAAGCTTTCCCTACCTCAAAAAATTAAATCCCTTTTAAGGGGAAAACTGTTTAGTAAACTTCACATAGTGATAGGCTTCACCTGGCATGGTCCTGTCTGCAACGGTACCAATTTTAGTGTATTGAGTAGAGATCTCATTATCTTGTCATATCTAATATCGTTAATTGTTATTTATAATGAACTTCTACCTTTATCCTAGAATTTCTGTTGCAAAATAGTTTATTATCTCAAGTTGCATCAAATGTAAACAAAAATGTTGTATTCATGGTAGGCTTGGGAAACCACTGCACGGGAAAACAGAAAATTTCTTATCCATTTTAGTTCTATGTTTCTGGGTTTTGGTTTAAAGGACGAATATTCATATAAAGCAACCCTTCTAGTGTGTGCACAAGTTGAAGAGTAATACTGCCCTGGACTGGGATGGTACGTTACTCTACATTGTGTGGTAAAGAAAACCAAACTCAGTGTACGTTACTCTGTGTTGAGTGTACAATAACTGACCAGGCAAGGACCAAGAACACGTAAAGGAACCGTCTCCGACTCTCAAACCTGCTGATCCAGATCTCGCCAGAACAAATCTAGACTCGAGTTTGGAGAGGGAGAAGGAGGAGGTACTTTGGCCTAACTTTGTTTAGAGAGAAGAGCTTCTATCTAACATAAGAGAGAGGTGCGGGTTCAAACTTCAAAGGCTCAAGTGTTTTTTTTTTTTGTCTGAAAAGGCTTTAGGCTTAAGCAGTTGCAAAAGTATGACCACATAGATATAGTTGAATATGAGAAATAATAGGGTAATTAACTAGCAAAGATTAAAGTAGGATGATTAAAGGTATCACATATACGCAAGAGTAGGAACACATGAAACCTATATTTGCATAACTACCAACTTAAAGTACACAACAAAAATGCAGAGCAAGCAAGGAAAGACACAGTAGAAAACATACAGAGTGCAAATGCTAATATAAACGCCTCATCGAATTTTGCTTCTAATCCTTTTCATTAGTCTGATCAACATTCCAACTATCTCAAGAAACAATTCACGCCTCTGTGTGATGGCCACATCCGAAAGTACCACTCCCACCAGCAACCCACTTCCAAATCCAGCCAACACAAACTTCCAATCAAATTCAATTCCAGAGCCTGAATCATTTTCTTCTGTGCTTGAAGGTGGCAGTTGAGCTGGGGTATTAGAATTCCCACATTTCTTTGGCAATGGATCTCCACACAATCCGAAGTTTCCCTCGTATGAAGTGACATTGAACCCCATGAGTTGGGTTCCAGGCGGTATACGACCTGTGAGATTGTTGTGAGAGACATCGAATTGTGAAAGGAATGTCAGCTGCGCCAGTTGTTGGGGGATATCTCCAGAGAGCTGGTTTTGAGAAAGGTCCAGTGATTCGAGCAATGTCAAATTTCCCAAGACTGATGGGATGCTCCCGGTGAAGCTGTTATGGGAGATATTGAGAAAGCGAAGCCCTTTCAGGTCCCCAATGAATTCTGGAATATTCCCTTGGAAGTTGTTGTTTGAGATATCAACGACCCCAAGGTCTTGTCGAATCTTCTCGTAGTATCTCTCCACACCTTTATTTGTTATCGTGATTGTGAATTGATAAGGGAACAAAGGTGCACCAGGGATATTGCAATCTGAGCTTGTCTCCATATATGCCGGTTGGCTCTGAGCTACACCGCTCATGGAATTCCCAGAAAAGATGTATTTAGATGGAAACTCACCTCTGAAATTATTGTAAGAGATATCAAGAATGCGCAGCTCAGGAAAATGAAGATTTTTTCTTGTATTCTCAATCACACCGTAGAACCCATTGTGATTCATTGCCAAAAGTTTTAATTCTGGGAGCATCCCCAACCAGAAGGGGAAAACATCACTCAACTCATTATTGGACAGAACAAGAGACTCAAGCTTCACACAATTCGCCAGTGACCTCGGTAGTTGCCCGTGCAATTGGTTATAACTAACATCAAACATCCTCAAGTTGTTGGTGTATATTTGTGGAATAATGCCTTGAAAAGAGTTGTTTCTAAGATTCAAAACTCGTAAATCATCACTGAAGTTTCCAAGACACTGTGGAAGCATGCCACTCAACTTGTTATTTGACAAATCAAGGTATTGAAGAGTACTCAGACTGCAAATCAAAGGTGAAATTTCTCCAACTAATCTGTTGTCCCCAATTGCATAGTATATGATGTTTGATGGAGGTATGGGCACCGGTCCATATAGCATGTTAGAAAAAAGGCTTAAAAGTTTTAGGTGAAGCCATGGAAAGATAACAGGGGATGGTTGGTCAAAGCCTGAAAGGAAGTTGTAAGAAAGGTCCAAGAACTGCAATGTTTGTGTGCTTGTGTTCCATAACCATTTGGGTACTTTGCCATGCAATTTGTTACTACGCAGGTTCAACCAATGCAATTTTTGTTGATATCTTAGAAAAGATGGGAACTCTTTTATGTCGCAGGATGACATGTCCAGTCTCGTAAACATTGGAAGTACAGTTGCATTCATAGTTCTGGATTCAGTGATCACTTCCAGTTTGTTACCACCTAGCCGGAGAGAGGTTACATTTTGTACCTTGAAAATATCCACCACACCAGTCAGGCCATTTGCATGTAGGAAAAGGACCTTGAGATCCCTAAGAGTGAATAATGATTCTGGAATTGAACTATTCAGTCTATTAAAACCAAGATTTATCAGAACTAGTCTGCTAAGGTTACCCACCCAAGATGGGATTGGACCAGTTAGTTGATTATAAGAAAGATCAAGATGAGTGAGCTGTGTGAGGTTTCCAAGAGAAGATGGGATGTCACCAATTAAATTGATGCCTCTAAGATGCAATTCAGTGAGTTTGGTTAGCTTACCAACCCAAGACAAAGGACCGTTATTGAAATTGTTAGTTTCTATTGACAAGTATGTCAGATTGGTAAGGTTTGCCAATGAAGCAGAGAATGGACCACTAAGTGCGTTAAATGAAAGGTCCAGGGATGACAACTTGGACAACTGTGAAACTTCTAATGGGACATGACCAAAAAAGAAAGAGGCAGAGAGATTTAGATACCTTAGCCTTGGAAAATTCCCAATGCTAGTAGGAATCTGAGAGTAATTGAAGTCATTATCAGCAAGGTTCAGCCTCCGAAGATGAACAAGACGGAAGAGGGGGTTTCTAGAGTTGATAGAGCCATAGAGACGACTGCTACTAAGATCAAGCCCAATCACATGACCCGTCTCTTCATCGCATTGGATACCCTCCCATGAGCAGCAGCTGCTATTTTCTCCTTCTGGTTTCCATGATGAAGTCTTTAGATGAGCACCATCAGAACTCGAAGCAGATGAAGATGCGTTGAGGATAAAGCTCTGCTTGAATTGTAGCAAGGCGGAGCTCTCCTCTTCATGGCAAAAATATGACTGCAAAGACGAAACAGAGTTTGCCGCCACAACATGAAGTAGTAACAGAGCTAGTTTTGAACCCATAGACAAGAGAAACCCCATATAGGATATATGTTTTCCAACTTTTCGAGTCTTGGATATACATGGAAGTGAATGTATGAGGGTTTTATATATACACTAGATATAGACTTGAATGGGTGTGAAAAACCCTCCCACATCATCCCCACTTCCACCAGCATATACTTAATTGGAAGCCTCCCACCAATGAGTCTTAGACATGCATGGAAGTGAATGTGGGAGGGTTAATTACCACTCCCACCAACAACGCACTACTAGAAAAAGGGGCAATGGGGACATATTTAATTATATGTGTGCCTAAGCTGGTTTAGGCACATCCGCACATATATTTTGGTTTGAAACAAAAAGAAAGTTCTCATGGTTGAGGACCTGAGGGTCAAACATAAGAGGCAATTAATTATTCAAATCTATGTACTACTGCAATTCCATAAGAAATTCTATATAAAAAGTAAGTCATCAAATAATAATAGAAAATAAGAGCCAATGAAATAACAAGTCAACTCTGAGATGAGTAATTAACTAACAATAGAACCTGGTTTCATGCTCAATCATTAACTTGTGCGCAGTAACAACCTTAGCTTGGCGGCTTCAATAATGAGCAATTAAATAGCTAGCATGATCAGGCATAAGCCGCATTACTAGATAAGCATACCAAATGAGAAAACATAACCAATAAGAAAGCACACGCCTTCAGTTTTATCTTGCTGACTAATAGAAGCAACCAACTACTTTAAGTACTTAGAACCACAAACATAATTAAACAAACAATAAACACAAGCACCTGAACATTAAGTTATAAATGGACTGGTTAATAAACTCTACCACAAAGCATAGCATGACAAAAATTGTCACTGACCCATCATTTGTAACCTTAATCAAAACCCAAACTTGAAGCTTATATGTGCAGCTTGAGTCATCTCATCTAGCTCTGCAGTAAGTTCCCAAATTAGGATCCCACCTTATGAGCAAAGCCAGGATGAGGCAAGATTGAGAAACCCTGCGAGGCAAACAACTGGACTCCAGCACACCTTCATCATCAAGACCCAATTCATAGAGATCAAACAAATGATTAAATACAATGTGTACTTCTTAATGACTGCATTTTACTAGTTTGTTCTAGAATATTTCATAGACTTTCCTCCCTTTGCTTTCAATTCCATCATCAATGTGTAAGAAAACAAAAAAAGACTTTATAGAACCTAATCGCCAGACTCCTGAATTCGATCGTAATTAACTAAAACATAGCTTTGACATCCCTTTCTCTCAATTCCGTTGATTATATTCATAACCAATACCCAAACTTCAAACTAAACCAAAAATACCCAAGATTGAAGAGCATCTATAGTTAATCCACGAAGGGGAAAGGAATTTTGAAGTGGATTAACTACTAGAAAATAGGGCAAAGGGGACACATTTTTAGGCACATGGGCCCTATTTAATTAGTAGTTAACCCACTTCCAAATCCCGCCAATGCAAATTTCCAATCAAATTCAATTGCATACATGCTTGAGGGTGGCAGAGGAGCTGAGGTCTTAGAATTGCCACATTTCTTTGGCAATGGGTCTCCACACAATGCCGGGTTTCCCTCAAATGAAGTCATCTCGAATGTATTAAATTGGCGCCCTTGCGGTATAGAACCTGTGAGATTGTTGTGAGAGATGTTGAGATATGGAAGGGATGTAAGCTGCTTTAGTTGCTGAGGAATCTTTCCGGTGAGCTTGTTCTCTGAAAGGTCTAATGCTTCAAGTAATGTCAAATTTCTCAAGAATGATGGGATGCTACCAGTGAGAATGTTATTGGAAATATTAAGAAAGCAAAGTCCTTTCATGGTATTCCTAGTAAAGATGTATTCAGATGGAAACTCACCTGTGAAGTTATTGGAAGACAGATCATAAGTGCGCAACTTGAGGAAATGGATACTCTTGTGAGGCTTCCCAATCACACGGTTCACACCGTAGAATCCATTATAGCTCATTGCCTGAACTTGTAACTCTGGCAGAGTTCCTTACCAAAAGGGGAAAACGTCATTGAATTCATTGTTTGACAGAAGAAGAGACTCGAGCATAACACAATTATCCAATGACCATAGTAGTTTCCCCTGCAATTGGTTATAACTAACATCAGTCGTCCTCAAACTGCTTGTGTTGCTGTATGTTTGAGGAAGAATGCCATGAAAATAATTGTTTCCAAGATCTAGAACTAGTAGATTGTCACTCAAGTTTAATTCCAAGACATTGTGGAAGCCTGCCACTCAACTTGTTGTTCGACAAGTCAAGGAAGGAAAGAGTACTCAGATTACAAAACAATGGAGAAATTTCTCCGATTAATTTGTTGTCTGAAATGAAATAGTATATTCTGTTGGGTGGCGGCATCGGCAGTGAACCTTGTAGCAGGTTAAACTGAAGCCTTAAAACTTGTAAGTTCACCCAGGGAAGGGCCACAACAGTTGGTTGGTCAAAGCCCGAAAGGAAGTTAAAAGAAACATCCAAGAACAGCAAAGTCTGTGTGCTAGAGTTCCCCATCCATTTTGGTATTTGACCCACCAATTTGTTACCACCAAGATTCAAAAACTCCAAGCTCGAAAATATTGAAACTCTTTTATGTGGCACGATGGCAATGACAAAAATCTAAACGTTGGAAGAGCAGTTGCATGCACAGTTCTGGACTCGTGAAGCAAGTCCAATTTGTTACCACCTAGTCATAGACGGGTGACTCTTTGTAAACTGGTATAGATCATCCTAATTTGCAATGCTGGTGTAGATCCTAATTTGCAGCCGACTAAAGTCAACTGTCTCAATTAATTATCTAATCAACAGCTGCAGAACACATTCAGTGGTGTCTCTGATTTGATTCCAATCAAAATGAATAAATAAATAAAAACATACAAACCCTAAACCCAAAGCAGAAGAAAATCAAAGGAAAAAGAGACAAGAAAAGCACGTATATTTATTGGTAATGCTGAGAACAGCAAAGAAGCTCGGGTTTCAACAATCTAAGCAGGTTCCTGTACAGAAGCTTTAGACGTTTTCCTTCCTCCAAAAGCAAAAAGGATTTGCAAAAATCACAAAACTCCATATATTTACATGTTGAAACCCCCTCCCCCCAAAAAGAATACTAAGAACAATATGAGCCCCCGCCAAAAAATCCCAGCTCTATATAAACTTCCAACTTACCACAAAACCACAGGCACCAAAATTATGTATCCAATTTCATCTATTTGATGGAGTAGGAACGAGTACAAACCGACTCAAGCGCCTCTGTAAATAACCCAGAAAAACTGGTCAGAGCTTGAAAAACCCCCGGCAACCCTGTTTGAAGATTGTTTAGAGTCATTGCTCTAGTCACCTCCACTGCCTTTGAATGCCTACTCATTTCATCTTCAACCCGCCTCTGGGAGGTTGCAAGTTCAGATTTCTTCTCAGCAAGCGGGTCTCGAGCATCCAGAACCTGTCCGTTATCAAGCCCTGAATCGGGAAGTCCAATCCCAACCATGGAGTAGGAATTATAGAACTTCTTTTCAATGTTCCGGAGAGAAGAAGCCTTTTTTTCAAGCTCCTTGGATGCAGTTTCAGTTCGTTTTTTGATCTTGAGCTCTTCACTTTGTTTTACAGAGATTACATGGACCACATTGATGAAGCTCTTGATAGCCTCCGAAGCCACTGTGTCAGGGACACGTTCAAGTGCAAGCTTCCACTCGTCACAGAAGAAATATACATCAGAAGGCTCGTTGTTGCCACTGAAGGTGTCATTGTTTACAGGAAGAAGGCTGAGCTTGAACCAACCATGAACAGACTGGATAAAATCCCGCTTGAACTTTATTAAGCGGCAGAAGCTGGTGTGCCATGCAGAGACAGCTGATTCCAGGTCACGAGTTGCCTGCCGGTGCAATTCGGTGGTAGCGTCACCCTTGGATGACCGGTTCACAAGTCCCCTAACTTGTTGTACAATGTTGTTCTGGACTTCATGGTACTGATGCATTGATCTCCACATGTACATAAACCTGTATTCGGTATATCAGACACATAAATGCACATTTCCAATACAAATCACTGCTAAGCTACTAGGGGTGAACTGTAGGATCAGTACTCCACAAAACAGGGTCGTCGAAACAATTCAACTACTGTATACTACAATTCCATATAAATGATGGAAATGCATCGGAAAATGATGCCAATGTATTCCACTCTACCTTAGATTGTCCTATTTACTGTAAAAATATAAAAAATATAAATAAATTATGTACTGTACCATAACAGAAAAACTTGAAATGTTGAAGTCTGAGCTTTACCAAGTAAAAAAGGACTTTAACACATAAAAGGTTACCTACCCACATTCACTTCATTTAGCCTGTAACTCTGTAAGTTAAAAAAACATTACCTGAAAACTGCACAGAGAGCAATAAGTATGTCCACCTCGAGCTAGGAAAGTAAATGCAGAACTAAGACTACAAGCTGCACATTTGTCTTGTCATCCTTTTTGGGCTATAGTTTGAGTCTTGTCATTGAAACCCAATTTTAACACCACTCCAGATTAGTCAAGGTCTCTCTGCACTAGCAAATTGATTACTGATATTCATTTATTACTTATTTATGGCCAATCATTATAATTATTCTTTCGACTCTTAGATAATTTGTGCTTGAGTTACTGAAAATTATTACTAGCTACCAAGCCCCAAGGCCCCACAGGTAAAGAAATATGGATCCAACAGTGTACATCAGGACTTTTGGTCATTTATGTCAGCAAAATTCAAACACCAATAGATCACTTTATCATAATGACACCAATCGTATCCAACGAAAGAAAGCTTGAAACTTAGGTAATCACATCTACCAATGGATCCAGAAACAGACAATGGTGGGTCATATCATAGTTAAAGTCCAACGTACCTAGCTTGACCTACAATAACTGTCCCCAAATCAGATTAGAGGAAAGGAAACATACCCACCGGGGAAGAAGTTTTGGGGCCACTATTTAATTATAAGAGATAGCCAGCAATTGGTCAGTCCAGTACTACAAGGCACATGTGTTTCCAGAGGGGAGGAAAGCAAGTGGCAAGTCGAAGCAATGACTCGTAATGTTTTCAACTACCAAGTCCAAAAGACAGTTATCTATCTAGCATTTTTCACATGAGCAAATATCAAATGTGCTAAATTAAGTACACCAACCCAATATATGGTTAAACCAAGAGCCTCCTCAAGAGGGATTCCTTTAAATAGAACCAAAAGGGGTCGCAAATTAATGGGCCTAACTCTAAATGTAATCTAATGAATCAAACGGGCCATTTGAAGAGTCCTCATTCAAGGATCACCCTTACCAGAAAATAACCAAATCACCAATTACTCATCTTTTTTTTTTTTAACAAAAACCAATTACTCATCTAGGATAACATAAAAACGCAAGCTGTTTCTCAGAAATGATCAACATAAGAATATGGTCAAATGAGACCCCTATAGAAAAGGACCACTCTCAAGATGGGTCTTGATGTTTTAACAATTGGGAAAACTTTCCAATATATGTTAACAACGGTGACTGCTTAAAATCTCAATCTTGTAGCTTGTGCCAATTTTATGCGTACTCAATATGTTTCATGGTTTGCGCATGCAAATAAAATTTATCTCAAAATTGAAGTTAATGAAAACAGAGTAGACTTACCCATGGCACAGCTCAACAAGCTGAGGAACAAGATCAGAGTCTCTAAGATCAACAATGGCAGTTGAGGTGGTTGAGACGGCCTGAGATGTGACAATAATTAGTGATTGTAGCCTTTTTATTGAAGCCTTGGTCTTGTCTAGCTTGATTTCGTCCTCTCCCTTGTACTCCTGATTTTGCAGTGAAGACAACTTCTTCTCATGTTCAATCTTGACACTTTCTCTAGCCTAAAATTCATTTAACAATTTGTCGTCTGCGTCAGTACTTATCAGCTTGAAACCACATATATACACAACAGTAAAAACTTATGACCCTCAAGGCTAGGCAATTATTTGCTGCGACTTCATTTTCTACACAAGCACTACTAGGATAATTCCATTCCATTGCACTAAAAGGCATGCATAGTTGATAGGACATTCATATAAATGTCATAGAAACAAGAATAGATTTCCCCAGTTGAAAAAGCCTTCTTTAAGAAAAAGCACTTTTAATACTTGTATTCATGTTAAAGAAGAACACTTTGACAAACCATAGCCAGAAAGTTTATAAGATTCTAAACATAATATTACAAATACTAATACAAATGTTTTCATAAAATCCCACAAAGGCATTTAAAGCATAAAGAAGCATTTCTAGTCGATGAAGCAAACAAAAAAAAACACAAAAAAAGCTATACTAGCAAAGATGTCACTATTTGCCAGCCAATAAATTAATGCAGCAGATTTTTTTTCCAGGAACCAAAAATAAAGTGCATCCACTTTATCAAAGGAGTCTAGCATCCTACAAAGACAGGTCGGTCCACACACGGTCCAAATGAGTCATTTTGATTAGATTAGATAGATTAGGAGGCAAATGCGGGCAGTCCTTGTCAATATCACATGCTTTTGTCAATGGCATATGAGTCATTTTCTCAACCATTACAAATTCACAGCGAAATATGCTTAATCTTGGGGCAAGACGACCGTCCAAATCACAACTCTATCAAAAAAGATGCACCCAGCAAAAGGTTGGCTTATTTTATGCCCAGCACAAAGCATGGGCATTTTCGTCAATAAAAAGGCTTTGGACGTTATTGTCAAAAACTGCGGTGGATGAATAGAGCATCAACACAACTCCGTCATTGATGGCTATCCTTTTGTCTCAACTCAAAGCTTAACTAGTATTTTACTAAACAAAGTACCCCTAAAGAAAAAAGTAATTTTTTACAACACAAAAAACAAACAAAAGAATTGAATTAAGTAATTAACTAATGGAAATTACCATTTGGAAAAGATAAATGGGAAAGAGACAACAGGGAAAAGCATACCTTGACTTCCTCATAGAGCTTCTTCTCCCATGCCAAAAGCCGTTCAAACGTGGAGCAGAGGCTCTTTGGACCGCCCGGTTCATTGAGCACAGCCGCATCCAGCCGGTACTTCACCGCCAGTGGCGGTTTTGAGGTCCAAGTCGAGCTCAACGTACTCAGCACACTACTCGAGTGATATACTGTCTCTGTAAAAATCAAAAATCACAACCATTTATTTTTGGAACAACAAATTAAAGGTTAATTCCTACTGAAACAAAATTTAAACACCCAAATTTTTTAATTTTTAAAAAAGCTAAAAGACAAGCGAAATACACTTACTCTTGAGCTGCCTGAAGCTCCGATCGAGTTGGGCCCTGTTGGACTCGAGCATCTCCGAGACCTGATCACCGGCCGCCGCAGCCTTATCGAAATTCTCCCTAATAGCCTCCACAATCTCCTTCAAGTCCTTGTGCCTCACCACCATTTTCATGTTCGAGATTTCACTGCTCCTGTAAGTACTCCCTTCCGACCCCTCCGACTTCATACTCGGCGCATACTTGGGCATCGTGTGAACCGGAGGAACGGAACCCGCAACCGACTCGGCCCGAACCGACGGGTCGAAATTGGACCGGGTCCCCATCTCGGATCTCGAATCCCTATCGTCCTCTTCATCGTCAGACGAGGTCGTGGTGCTGTAATGGTCATGATCGCCCCATTCACTGCACTGCACCTCTTCCCTCTCGGATTGAGCGTACTTCTCGGACTGAGCATACTCGTGCTTCTTATTTGGGGGTTTCGGGTTGCGGTTGTTGAGGAAGAAATCGTACTCTGATCTCTCGGTTTCGGATTGGGCGTACTGCTCAGATTGAGCCTTTCTGTGGTTGGTATTTTGCGATGGTGGAATGTTATGGAAGTAATTGTACTCCGATCTCTCGGTTTCGGTTTCCGGTTCGGCTTCCGTCTCGGAATTGTCGTCGGAATCCTCTTGGTTGAGATGGTTGGATTGCTTAGACTGCTCTCTCTGGTTGAAGAATTCCGAGTCTGGAGGCGATGGAGGGTAGAAATTCTCCCAATTCCACATAGACGACGCCTGCGATGGCGTGCTTGAGTACGTCGAGTTCGCCTGAAAAGCAGTCGGAAATCCACCGGTGAAGTTCGATTTCTGACTCCGCGGCGAGGAAGACTGGCTCGACTCCGAGAGTATGTGCGGGAGCTTCGTCCCCGGCGGCGGCTGCCTCCGGCGACGGTGGTGCCGTGAGGAGGAGAGGGAGGAGTCGGAGAGGATGTGAGGAAGCTTGGAGCTGGCGATGGTGGGAGAGAGCGGCGGAGGAGGCGGCGGCGGGTGGAGGGAGGAGGGTGCCGGGGATGGCGGGACACGTGGATAGGTGGGATTGGGCGGAGGTGGAGAGGGGTTGGAAGTTTGGTGGAGGAAGACGGCGGGGGTTTGGTCGGAGATGGAGAGGGGTTCAAAGGTGGCAAAGGAAACGAGGGCGGTGCCGGTGAGGCGGAGAGAGCGGCAGTAGTCGGCGTGAGCCGCTGCCAGGTGGTGGCGAGCGTAAACGGCGTCTTTCATTAAACGGCGTCGCTCCTTGCACCGCCGTACCGTGTCCTCGTTGTCCAATTTGGACGCCGTACAACCCATTATAAGAATAATAAATACAAGGAAAAATTTTGAACTGGGTTTTGAACTGTGGTGATTTTAAATAGAGTGAGAGGGGAGTGAGGGAGTGGAGCGGTGAGAGGGAGTGGAGCGGTGAAGAAGAAGAAGAAGTTATACTTGTTAAGCTTTGGACTGTTGTCTGTTGCTAGTTGGGTCTGTACTTTACTACTACTTGTGGTTTTTACCTTATTTTAATTGCTCCGTTTTAATTTTTTAGGGTTTTTTTTTTCCGGACAAAGAAAAGGTTTCTTTATTTTATTTTTTTTGTTGAAAAAGGGTTTCTTTATTTTGATAATCAATTTTTCCGAAAAGGTTACTTCTATTGCTACTACCTACCTTTAATATTTCTATTATTGAAATTTTTTTTTTGTGTCAGACGGTGGAAAAACTCAAAATAAGCTACTTTGGAATACTATAGATTTTTGTTTCAAGAGACGAAGAGAGAAAATATAGATTTGTGTGTAATTTTTGAACTTTTTGATAAATTAAGTGTGTTGTCTTCCAAGAGTAAAAAACAAGGGTTTACTTACTACTTGCTATCAAAGAAAAAGAAATTAAGTTTACTTGAAAGCTACTCCAAAAAATTTTATGTGTTCTACAATCATACAAAATATATTGAACTAATTCAGTCATAATTTCTTACTTCTGTGAATAATTAACCACATAAATGTCTATGTGAGGTCAGAGATTGGGAAAGGCTCTTTCAAATACACAAGTACTAAAATTGAGTGCATTGATGAGTATATTTACGTCCATTTTCGATAATCCTCATGTCTCAACATTATATTTTTTATGAGAAAAGCAACAAAAAATTACAAGGAGAACCCTCAAATCAGCTAATACTAAGATTTATCACATATTCAAAATTAGAAATAGTTACAGCATTAGGAGGGAGAACTATTCCAACTCAATTGAAGTTGAGGAATGATGTCTCATTTTGGTCAAACAATTAGCAGTGAAAGATGTTAAGAACCCTCATCGAAGCATCGCCATTAGCATCCAAAAATCGACAAAAAAGAAGCATCGCCATTAGCATCCAAAAATCGACTAGACGCCAGGACCACCAACAGCCCACCACCTCCACCAAACCTGTAAGCCCTAGCATGTAGCACAACACCATCACCACCACACATGTTCGCACATGAGAGAAGTCGTGAACGCAAGAAGGAACTCAAAAGAAGAGAAGACAGCTTAAGACGTAAAAAAGACTTCATCGATGATGGAGAAAGATGCAGAAAACCACACTAAGAGGAAGGGCTATCAAAACCCTAGCAGAGCGAAATTGCTAAGTATTTGTTTTTACTTATAATGTGACTCTTAGAGATGCTTAACGAGAGAGAAAACGAAAAAAAAAACATAATTTTAACAAAGAAACAAAACAAAATAACATAATATCAACAAAGATAGGGGATGAATGTGATGTTACATATTCTCTTATCAAACATGATATGACAAGATATTTCTAACTCTCATGATCATTCATGCAAAATCTTGTAGGAATGGAAGATTGAGAATATAGAATTGCAATATATAATGAGGTATCTAGTCATCAACATTTTTCATGTTTAAATGATATCTATATCATCCTTGGTTATTTCAGCATGTTCATATTATTCATAGTTTTTGTAAAAGGGTAAAATCTTTAAATGATATCTGAACTATCACGAAATGCACTTTTTTGTACATACAAAATGTTTATGGAGTTTAGTTGTACCTGAATTATTGCACTATTACCCATTTTGGTATCTCCGTCCAATATTCTATCAAAATTGCTTACATGGTGCACTCATGGTCCTTATTGTCAGGGAAATGTTGGTTTAAATTGTTCATTCTAAGTTTTGGTTTTTTTTGTTTGCTAACTTTTATAAGTTTTTTTTGGCTAACTTTTCTTAGTCTTTCTTTAATATTTTTTTAAGAATTCTAAAAAAAAAATTTGTTAACGACGATTTTATTTTCATTACAATTTTATGAAATTAAAATCAAACGATTTTAATTTCGTATTTTCGTTTAGTGTAATTTAAAAAAAAAAATAAACTGTAAAATAAAAAATATATAATTTCATTTAGTGTAAATGTGTAATTCCATCTAAAAAAATTAGAGTAATTTTTAGTGTACCGGATAAGAATAAAAGTTTACAATTTTATGAGATTAAAATAATATTAATTATAGAAGAATAAAATAATTGAGAAGATTATATTTTTATTTTTATTTTGATTGACATATTTATTTTTGTTTTTAAGGAAGAAATTGACGGATGTACTAAAATGGGTAACGACGCAATAGTTCAGATACCACCAGATTTCTAAAATATTTTTGAGTATCAAAAAGTAGATTTCGTAATAGTTAATATATCATTTGAGAATTTTACGCTTTTGTGAAGCTAATACGGTAGCAGATATATTTACCAAATTACATCATCAATATGATCACTTTTGTACCTGATTTTTTTTTATTAATTTCTTCAAATTATTGTATGATACTCGATAAATTTGGCGTTTCCACGAGTTTTTTTTATCATAGTTTTAGTTTCTTTCATATTTTTTTGTTTGTTTTTGTTTTTGTTTCTTTCATACTTTGGGTGGTGGAAAAAAAAAATTAGTGAGAGTGGTGAATTTGATTTTTAATTATAATTAGGGTAAAACATTGTTTTGTCATTTACTCATTTTATGTTGTGGGATTGGTTTAATAATTAATAGTGTTACAGAAGGTGGCTTTGTGGGGTTGAAAGATGAGGACAGGGTCGATCTTCACCAAATCGTGTGGGTCCGTTCAGTTGATTATTGGGTCCAACTGAGTCACTACCGGTGTGTTGTGTTGGACTTTTGTCACTAAGCTTCTTAATTGTAAGATCAATTATTTTCTTCAAACTATATGTGCTTCAAATAACTGCAAACCTGTTTTGTGTTAGCTCACAAATTATCCTTCTAGTCTAATACTAGCATAACTTTTGGTAGTGTGTTGTATGAATTTGAAAAGGGATTTCAAGTTTGGCTCCTAACATTCGATCAAAAGGTTTAAACTAACATTACATATGGTTTAATCTCTCAAACTATGGTGACTCTAGTTTTAGGGTTTTGTCCGCAACGTACACCTTGAATTATAGCGGTGAACTTTGACATTAGGGTTTCGTACGCAGCACAGAGTTTTCTTCCACGTCGTGTCAACACTTCAAGCACGCCGTGCTCGGTACCTTTTAGTTTCGCAACTTCATTAGGGTTCTCCCTTTATTGTTATGGATATAGTCGTGGGTCGTATACGGCCTTTTGGCCGGTTAGATATGTAGGAAGAGTTTGGTTCTAGTGGCGTTGCTTTCCTCGGACGAACTTAAGGTAACCTCACGAGGCAACCACTTGTTGATGCCAGATTCAAAGGATTAGCACGCCGCAACCAAAGGCTTCCAAGTCTCAAAGACGCACAAATCTTCAAATAATTTAGTTTATAAATATGTTTTTAAGACAAGCGAAATGCCTTTTTTGATTACATCGGAGGGAATTGAACTCTTAAACTAATCTAATTAGAATCTAATTCTCCACTTTTAGCCCAAGTGGGTAAAATTCCAACCGAATTTTCAACCTATATCAGTTTGTTGTCATTTGTGTTTGCACTTTGTTGTCGTTGCTATGCCTTTGCCTCTGGCTAAAAACACTTGAGTACGTTCGAGTATGTCTCTGATTTTTTTTTTCTTTTTTCAGCAAACAAATTATTTTTTGAGCCGGTAATCAACTATTTCTCCCACTATAGTGAATATATACATGACCTGAGCTCATTTATATCCCCTCTCTTTGTTTTTTCATCAATTAAAGAATGACCTGTCCTCATGTACAATAATTTCTATTCATCCTAGATGGGAAAACATCACATTACCTTGATTGCAAGTTCATGATTAAATCAAACTATTCTCTTTGTTGTAGTTCTTTATTTATAAAAGTTGAGAGAGAGAGAGAGAGAGAGAGCATCTCAAGCAGAAGTCACCATCTAGGTCTTCTTTAGCAAAATTTGGCTACAATTCAAGCAGAGCACTGTTTCACTGCACTAGCCACTTTCAAAACCAATGTACCTAGCTAAACATGTTGAGTTGAGGGAATAAAAAGACAATAAGATTCTACCGAAACCTTGAATAAACACTAAAATTCACACTTGAAATTATTGATGCTAACAAAATAAGTTAAAATAATGCTACAAAATAATAAATTATCATAGCTAAAAAGTAAAAATCGAATATTGCTATAGTAATTTTAAAGTAGCTCAAGTGTAATTTTTCAGATCATTTTTTTTATCAAATTTAACTATATTTCAGAAACATATCGTAGAGGTAGGGCTATCAATTCTGACACGACTTAAAATCCGTATGAAATAAAGCGGGTCGAATCCGTTTATTCATTAAATCTGACACGATTTAAATCCATTTATATAGTTTAAATGTATCATCAAATTCAACTCGACTCGACCTGTTTATTAAAAAGATTAGGCGGATCACCGCAAGTCACCCGTTTAATAAACATGCCGGGTTTGAGTTTGCATTTCCGACATGATTATTAAATGAGTTTTATTTAAATTTATCTAACATATGACACATTTAATATATTGACACGACACGACTCGATTCATTGACAACTCTACGTAGTTGTGATTTGTTTTCATCCCCCGTTGAATCATTCAAAATCATATCCCCCTTGTTAGGTCATTTACCTAATCAACTGGTAGGTGCATTTCAGATTATTGATCGCACTATCAGCCACACAATCATCCTTTGGGGTCACTCATTCCATCATTATCAAACATTTTTCAAGCCTTGGGGTTTACTCTCTTTTTGGTGTCACAAACACTCATTGCCTCATATTCTTCTTACAAAGCAATATTTCAAATTGCAAAGAATCAATTAAATGGCAGTAGTGAAGCATATAACATAGATATTCCCCAATAAGTGGAACCTTTTAGAGACAAAAGTGGATTCATAGAGAGGGAAGACAAATAACTTGACTGTTAGAGACCAGAGAGAGTATAAGATTAGATTGATAACGGTGAAAGGGATTGATTTTTCTCCCAACTTTTTTTCTTCTGTATCCCACTGTCTCTCTGGACCCAACCATGCATCTTATCCCAGACCACATGCATTTACATACCCTTTTTTCTTTGAGAACAGTTTTTGATGAGGAAAAGTATTTGGGAGCTGTAGACTTTTGCTGTTAAATTTGATACTGAACGGTGTGAAAGTTCTTCTTTTTTGTGTTTCTAGGTTCTAGCCCCCCCACCCCCATTACCAAATCTGAATTGTTGTGAACTCGAAAGAAGAAAAGAAGAAAGAAAAGCTGAAAGCTAACGGCCATGTTGAAAGTTTGATACCCAGTTTTACTGGATCCTCCCAGTCTGGGTTTGTTAGGGTGATGAGAGTATCTGATTCTTCATGAATTACATAAATGTTGCTTTCAAGATATTCTTCATCTTTATTAATCTATATTTAATTGTTACATCTAGAAAGTTCAAATCGATTCTACTTCGGTTTAGGTCTAGTGGTCTACATAGATTTTTCTCTAAAAAAACCCTAATTTGTCTTTCGTAAAAACTAGATGTAACAATTAAATATAGATTAATAAAGATGAAGAATATCTTGAAAGCAAACTCTGCAATCATCTAGCAAATAATTAGGAATGTATATTTCTGGACTTACCCCTATAGTCGTATGGACACATAAAAAGGTTGTTGGCCCTCTCAAAACGTATTTTTGCATTTTTCTTACGTGCGTTGAGAAATAATAACATCGACTTTAAATTACAAAATGACATTCTAAGCGTACCAATTACTCCCTCGACATAATACCAACACAAAACATAAGCACAGTGGAGCAAGATTAAGATGTTCACTGATTTTAGGACCACATGCCAAGCAAGCTAGGGATCAATGTACCCTCACCATGCCCAGAGATGAGCTATGTACACTGCAGAGATTTGAATCAGACAATGCTCTAAATTATTAACAGAAACCCAAGTACGTATCCTTAAAAGATTGTCTTAGACTTTATAAACCAGTTGGTAGCAGAGAGATCCCTTAAACAATAAACAAAGGCCCGAGGATGGCTTTGGAAGTTTGCAAGCTGTAACAAACAAGTATAAAATAATTATTCTTTTACCAGAAAAAGGACATAAATGGTTTGTTTTCCTTAAATTTGGGTGTGGCAATTGATAAACATCCAAGCAGGAGGCAAGAAAGTTCAACAGAAAAGGAGTGATATAAGGGCAGCAATCCAAATAATGCAACTGTCTGCAAAGAAAGTGGGAACCTCCTCTAGTCCTACCCAAGTCTACCTTTCCTTTCCACACTAGACTAAATTATCAAATCCATCAAATTTTATTTGATTTTTCCTAACTTTTTGAGGCAATGGAGGGCAAAATCACAATAAAGAAATAAAATTGGAATACTCCAGTAAGAACACATTTCTAGATTTAAGAACAAAATTATTTTTTTGGCCAAGATGTTACTCTGATTTTTTATTTTTTTGTTTTAAACAAGCAGGAAGTTACTTTGATGAGATCAGGCTTCACGAATCATTCTTGCAAAAAAGAGGTACCCGAAAACTGGTGTAATCCAAGATACTTCTATATTTTATGTAAACCATTCGGGCTATATACATAGTATGAAATATACTATGCAATTCGGAAATAGTAATTTTTCATTGCTTCTCCGTCTGTTGGTAAAAGATCGAGGACAGATCAATTCGGTAATTTTTCATTTCATACTCTGCCACAGTATCAATGTTGAGGGCAAGATTTTAAAAAGAAAAAAAGATAATAGCACCAACAAAATGTGAGTCGATTTTCCACTCTCTTCCAAAGTCCACACCAATGTCATAATATCATCCAAGAAAGAAGAAAACACGATACGAAAGGGGCAAGAAAAATCATATAGCAGAAAATAACCAACCATTCACAGTATCTCCGCACATGACCCAGACCCTACGAGCCAATAAGATTACACAAATTTGGTGCTTTGGTGGACCCACCAAGTCTTTGTCTTTGCCAAACAGCTAGCACAGAGAAGAAAGGATCTATCTCTTTAAGCCAAAACAATATACGCACACAGATGGTCATCATTCATTTGGATACTACAGCCAAGACTAGACTCGAGAGGCCCTTGTTTGTTTACCTGATGCACATTCAGAAGTGCTTATCTGATACATTGTTTAACAAAACTTGGCAACACCATCATGGATTCCTGGTTACGGTCTTGGTCTAGTATCATGCTTTCATGGCGATGCTGATGAGGAGGGGATGGGCACGTGCTTCTGCTTCTGCTTCTGCTGGTCTTTGGGGAAGCCGAAATCCTCAAAAAGATTCTGAATAATGGTGTCAAAAGTAATACAAGTTATAACCAAGAGAGCAAGCAATATGTTACACAGACCATCATAGGGCCGCATGATAATATTATCACAGCCCCCTTTCAGAAAAGAAATAAAGAAGCGGCTTTTAAGTTATTAAGTTGAACTTTTGGAACAGTTAGAGAACTTTTAAAACATCAAGATTCAATTATTAGCCACAGGTGAAATTTTGTACACCATCAAGTAGGTCACATGAAAATTTGGGTCCTAAACTTACTTCTGAGATAGAAAGATGAATAAGTTATGTTATTGATTCCTGATGAAAATTAACAACATGATGAAAATATAACAGAGAATAACAAAGAAAACTGTAAGAGCATATATGTGATGAAGTGCAGATGCATCGCAGAATTTCAATCATATGTGGACATACCATGGCATCATTGATCGCATAAGCCACACAGTAGTGCTCCTGTAAATCAGAAGTTTGGGACAAAACTTCAGAACAAAGAATGATGTACCCATTCAAATTAGTGAACAATTGACAATAATACTATCTTTGCCTCCCAAATAAAGGGAGCGGGAGCGATATGGGTGATCCCAAATAAATCAGCAGTTTCCAGTACGACAGATTGGTTGACATGATTCAGCCTCCAAGCAACAGGACCAATGGTTGCTTGTGACCATAGTCACACCCTAGGACACTCACTGCGGTCCATGAACCATGGGCCTGCACGAGTATATGCCGATATGTGCTTAGGCACATGCACAAACACAGAGAGGAAACCGACTTAACTAATCCAGGCCCACCACTTTACAACCTTGTTGAATCAATTTTTACCAAATAAATCCTAGCACTCTGTTTTATTTTACAACAGAAATGAGGAGTTGACTTGCCTGCATCATGTGCCATTCTTCAAATTCATCGAACAATTCCAATCGTTCAATCCTAGTGAACAAGACATCAGATATGAGCATCTTGTCAAGAATATTTGAGAAACGATAGTGAACTTACCTGATAAAAAGTTGATAGAAAGATAAAGAGCATGGACAAAAAAGAAAAAGGAAAAAAACAAAAATACAAGGACCCTTTATATCCTAGAAAGAAGAAGCTTTAGAATCTCAAAAAGCAGAGATGGTACCACAATATCACAAACATATATGATCTAGGGAATCTAAACAGCAATAAAAATAATAAAGAGCCTAAACTCAGGAAACGGCCTCCAGAGATGAGTCCAGTGGGTTCTCTTTAGTGAAACACACACTAGATGCAACACTCTGGTAGCAAAATTTATCACCCAGATTCCTACATTCACATAACTGGTAGAATATAGTCTATCCTCCCCTCCTTCCTCCACAAAAAAAATTAAGTGAACCATGTCATTGCAAAGATGAATAAACTCATAATTTTCCAAGATATAGATCCTACATACCTGCGTCTTTCTTGAGCTTCAACAAAACTACTATATACTTTCAGCATGTCCCAGGCAACAGCTTTCTGAAACCCCATACATACAAAATCACAACAGTAAAATAAAGATGACATTCATTCAGTGAGATAGAAATAACAGAGGAATTTATACAAATAAAAGAAACCCCAAACATAAAATAACAAATTTCATTTTGAAAGGAAGCTAATTAATAATCAACAATTAAGACGTCTTGACCTACAAATATATAGGGAGCACTCTTCAATATGTGCCATAAGTTGAACATCAAATAAGAAACAAAAGTTTTATTACTTGAATGATTTCAGTAATCTACAGGACAAAAAAATGTCGCATTTTTATTTGTACACATCTAGTTTCTGCCTTTCCAGGCTACATTACCGCTCCATAATTCATTGATGTAAATTGCCCATCTACCCAAGAAATGAAAAGTTTCTTGGTGTGTCATCATATACACTATGGTTCAAAAGCCAGGAGATAATAGTTATTTCCAAAAGACACTGTTATAACATCTACCTGCCATCCTCGGTCCAGAAAAAGTTTTTCCTTTGCCTGCAATGTCGGTGTATCATGTATTCCCAAGAGTGCACAACCTCGACTCTGAAAATATGAACACAAAACGCAATTATAGGCATATCAAGTCTTTATTCCGGTAATATGAGATCATATTGAGCAGCAAAGCTTCCCCCAAAGTAATAAACGGGTAACATTTAGCATGAATCAGGAGTGAATTATTTCAGGATCGATAAGGTGTAGGCATGTAGCCTGTCTTCAAGTGTTTTAAAATTTATTCCATTTATCTCTTGTTCCTTTTTACACGAGATTTGATAGAAAAATATAAAACATAGGTGCCCTCCCATTCTACATGCAGTGCTTGAGTGAAACAACACACAAACAGAGTCCATAATCACAAGAAAAGATATTAGAGAAGAAAGAAAGATAGACTTCATCTGTGGAAAAGAAAAAGTTCACTGTCCTTGAATGTCCTATCATTCCTCTCCTACCATAAACATGTCATAAGTCCAGAAAGACATCTCCTTCCAAATAATACAGTTCCAGAGCCTAGTAAAACAGACTCACCAAACTTAGGAATAAACAATTCCAGTCAAAGCAACAAACAAGAGTGCATATATCTGTGGGTCGTGGCCAACTGACCATAGAGCAATGTTAATAAGTGATGCACTGACTCATTGTAGTCTTGTTACATCTATCTAGGGGATTGGAAATCCGCACTTTTGTTTTCAATCAGTTACCAGAGTACTAGCTCAGGTAATAGTACTCCTATAGTCCTAGAGTACAAAAAAAAACAAAAAAAACAAAAAAAAATTGCATCAGCATCTTTCACTATATTTTGTGGATCAAGATGAATATAGCAATATGTTGAAAACCAAAACAATTTTATAATTAATTTGTTATGACGATCTCTCGTTAGATTCCTTTTCATTCATTTCCTACGTGCTTCTCTATGAGCAATTTCCTAAACCCGCTGCTCTTTTTTTTCTTTTTCTTTTTTCATTCTATTTGTTATCCATCACTAGTGAACTGAAAACTGAAATAGTAAAAAGATGAAGATATGTAACGGCTCAAATGAATATACATTTTAAAGATAAGTTCAGAATATAAAGAAGCAAATTGAAGAAAAAGAAAATTACAACAGACCTCCAAGTTTCTGATCATCTGCTGTCCAAAAGCATCATCTGGATGAATCTGTTGAAGCGCCACAATGAGGTGTAAACAAAACCATATATGCAAGAAACTCATATAAAACCACCACTCTAATGTACATAAATCACGAATCAAAAGAAGCAAGAAAGATCAAAGTAAAAAAGACTTCTTAGCTTGAAAAGGCATGTTACCTGCTCATATAAGAAAAAAATTGATGTTGAAAATGTTTTTGATGCCCAGCCAACTATGGCACGACTTGATTCTGGATCTATGTATATCAAAACGCATTCTGCAATTATAAAAGTTGGCAGGCTGATAATAATATTAGAATAAATCAATCAGGAAGAATCCAAATTACTTTTTCTTTGGTCATGACTCATGACAACTTTAAATGACCAAAAAAAATTTCTTTGGTCATGACAACTTTAAATCACAGAAAAAAAATAAGAAGAGGAGAAGAAGAAGAATAAGAGTATTTTTAGGTATCCCACATGGAGTAACCAACAAATTCAACAGTAAAATTAAATAATTTCTACGTGTAGACGAGTATTTTTATGATCAATACTTTGCATTAGTATTAATAACAGAATCTCAGTGACACTAAATGCATCGCAATTGTTTTAACAAGGCTACAATAGTTATTATTTGAAATGGAAGGATCATGATATGCCATAAAAGACGACATTAATAGCTCAAAGATCCATAGAAGTGTTCAAAGTACGGTGATAAAATCCAATTCAACAAAGGAAGAATACTGTCTCTCAGCACATACCTGGGATCCATACCAGACAAAGCTATGACATCGTTTAATTGATGTATGTCGCGCAAATCAACTGGAAGTAGCTTATAGTGGTCACTGAGCACTTCTCCTCTCTCTACAAAAGTAAAAATGCTAAAATGGTGTACTGAGAGGAGTTCAAATATATGAACTGTCTACAACAACAAAGAAAAGAAAC
Source organism: Rubus parviflorus (assembly GCA_029955375.1). Lineage (NCBI taxonomy): Eukaryota > Viridiplantae > Streptophyta > Magnoliopsida > Rosales > Rosaceae > Rubus > Rubus parviflorus. The sequence continues at coordinate 9,750,499 of JARGGL010000005.1, read as the reverse complement.
TTTTCTTTTTTTCTGAAAACAATAAAATAAAATAACTTGACGATCCTAACTATATGGATCAAAGTTTTACAAGCGCATGCGTGAATGTTGCAGCTTTGCCCAATTCAGGTAGGTACATAACAAATCAAGGAGAGCACTCCAAAAGACACATGTAGTCTACTAGAAAGCATTCAACGATAGATTCATAGAACCAGCAATAAAGGTGTACTTACCTAGTGAGATCGATGCTGTTGCACTAATTTTGTCCCTCATTTGACTGCAGGCTTCAATAAGTGTTGCCTTCTTTCTAGTAACCTACCAAGAAAAGACCATATAATTTAACTTTCTTGTGTGATATAGGTGCAAGTTAAACACAACAAATGGAAGACAACATTTCTCCGTATTAGATAACTTAAATGCTAACTAAGCCAAAGCAGAAAGTTGACACTGGTCTGACATGACAGGGTCGGCTAGAATGAGTTCATCCACAAAATATTGACTCTTAAAACTTCTAAATGTAACTTGGCACACTTCATCCACAGATAACAGTCAGTGTGTTGCCAACAGTACCCACGGAATAAAAGTTAAATGTTTTATAATTAGCACCTCCTTAAAATCCAGCTCCACATATAAATATGGCGCTTTCCCTTCATCCTGCGAACAAAGAGGATCAAGAAACAAAAAAAATTCAGCATCCCACAAATGTATACACCGTTATTAACACATTAACAGACAGAGTAAAGAAAAAACGAGAAGAAAGAACTATGCAAGTTATTCATACAACTGTTGTGTTATCCGAATTCCTAAAACAATCTCTAAAAGGGTTCATCCTAATTCACAATGGATCAATGCAGCTCTCATGTTTCACAATAAATTAAGACACAAGCCACAAAAACACATAAACACACAGGCACCTGCAACTGGAAATAAGTGGTATCAAAGCCAGCTCCGAGTGATAATATCTGCTTCCTTTCGCCGACTTCAGTATCAAGAAACTGATTCAGCAGCTTGCGAAACGCAGCCCAACGGGCAAAGTAACCTTCATTATTCAAACACAAGAAATCAAAAGTGATTACTGAACAAGCAATAGTTAGCATCCTAAGCTAAGCTGTGAACCATTATCAGCAACAAAAAATCATACCACGGTTGATAATCGGAGACCTTCTCACAGGTCTTCTTACAAACAAATGGACATAATCGTCTTTCATATACCCCTTTTTCACGCAGGACCTTAATCATAGCAATACAGTTCAAAGTTAGAAACTTTGTATAAAAACTAAGCACCACCACACTTGTAAAGCTCAATTCTTTGGTTTTCTTCGCAACCAAACAGAATGTAAGTAAAAGCGGATATGCAATTCAAGCAGAACAAAATCTTATCGTGGGGTTTTGAAGCCAATATATATGCAAAATTAAAAGGGGTAGAAGAAAGACTGAAATGGAAAGGTTAAGGGCGGCGCGTACAGTTTGCTGGCCGAAGCGTCGTCGTTTGTGGCTTGAACTGCTTCTCTGTTGCTGTGCGAATCAGATACAAGCTTCGCCATCGCTTCGAGATGCAACCTATTGTCTTTCGGGTCCGTTTGGTTGCTACGCCTCTCACTTAAATACTTTTCTTTTTTCGGACGTGAAAAAAAAAACTTTTCTCGTTCTTTTATTTTCTAGTTCTTAGCTCTGGTTTTTCAGTTTTTGGGTGGGGGCACTTTCATTTCTATACTTTTCTAGTTTGGTTTCCACTATTTATTTAGGGGAAATGATACTTAAGTCATCTTATAATTTGAGATTAGGCTTGCAACTTTGATTGGAAATTCCGATTCCATCCGATTCAGAATCGAAAGTTTCCTGACTTTTTTCGATTCGAATGTAATTCGAGTTCGAAGTTCGAAATCCAAAATAAATCGGATTGGAATTGGAATAGATTGAAAAATTTCTGAACATTGCTGAACTCCGATTTGAATATTTGCATTTACTAATTTGTTTATATATGTGTTCATTTTTTTATTTACTAAAGTTTCTTTGTTAATACTATGATTGACCAAATAAGGACCATCATACAAATATTTCGAACATAGTCCAAATTACAAGCACAATCATACTATAGAGTCGAGATATGTCATAGAATTCGTTTAATAAAACTCTCAAGATATGAAAAATAAAATGGAGAGCACACCATTTCGTCTCTACAGGCCACGCCCCATTTTATTATATTTTTTATTTTTTATTTCATTTTATTTATATTTTTGCTGATGAAAGTAAACAATAATGTTCACTTATTTCTCCCTATAACTCATTGAGGAACCTGAAATGGTCGATCGGCAGCTGGAAATAAAATTCGTTTGATAAAACAAACTCACAAGAAATATAAAAAAAAAATTAATGGAGCGAATTGTTTGAGGCCACGCCCTATTTTTTTAAATAAATTTTTTATTTTCTTTCATTTAATTTCGATTTCTATTTATGAAAGTAACTAATGGTGTGCACTTATTTCTTCCTACAGCTCATTAAGGAACCCGAAATGGTCGACCCGCAGTAAAAAATAGAATTTGTTTGATAAAACTCACAAGATATGAAAAAAATAAAATAAAATGGAGAGCACACCTATAGCCCCATTTTTTTATTTCATTTAATTTCTATTTTCGCTTATGAAAGTAAATAATAATGTTCAATTATTTCTTCCTCCAGTTCATTGAGGAGCTTGAAATGGTCGACCGACAACTGAAAATAGAATTCGTTTAATAAAACTCACAAGAAATGAAAAGAAAAAAGTAAAATGGAAAGCACATGAACCGACGAAAAGTTCGTCGCTACAGACCACGCCCCATTTTGTTTTATTTTTTTTTATTTCATTTAATTTCTATTTCTGTTTATGAAAGTAAATAATAATGTTCACTTATTTCTTCCTATAGCTCATTGAGGAGTCCGAAATGATCAACCGGCAATAGAAGATAGAATTCGTTTGATAAAACTCACAAAAAATGAAAAAAAAAAAATGAAAAAATAGAGAGCGCACGAAATATTCGTCGCTATAGGCCACCCCCCCCCCCCCCCAATTTTGTTTTATTTTATTAATTATTATTTCATTTATAATTTCTATTTCCACTTATGAAAGTAAATGATAGTGTGCACTTATTTGTTCATACAGCTTATTGATGAGCCCGAAATTGACGACTGGCAGCTTAAAATAAAATTCATTTGATAAAACTCACAAAAAATAAAGAAAAAAAAATAGAATATTGAATGCACCTTTACCGACGAACATTCGTCGCTACAGGCAATGCCCCATTTTGTTTTATTTTATTTATTTATTTATTCATTTAATTTCTATCTCCATTTATGAAAGTAAATAATATTGTTCACTTATTTTTTCCTACAGCTCATTGAGGATCCGAAATGGTCGACGGACAGCTGGAAATAGAACTCGTTTGATAAAACTCACAATAAATGAAACAAAAAAATGAAGTGCACACAAGTAGCGGTGAATGTTCGTTGCTATATGCCACCCCTCATTTTGTTTAATTTTTTTAATTCTAATTTTATTTAATTTCTATTTTCGTTTATGAAAGTAAATAATAGTGTGCATTTATTTATTCCTATACCTCATTGAGGAGCCCGAAATAGTCGACCAACAGCTTGAAATATAATTCATTTGATAAATTTGAAAAAAAAAAAATAAAGAAAAAAAATAGAATAGAGAGCGCATCGTTACGGATGAATATTCGCCCCATTTTGTTTTATTTTTAAATTGTTTTTCATTTAATTTCTATTTTCGATTATGAAAGGAAATAATATTGTTTACTTATTTCTTCTTACAGCTCATTGAGGCCCGAAATGGTCGATCGGCAGTTGAAAATAGAATTTGTTTGATAAAACTCACAAAAAATGAAAAAAAAATTAAAATGGAGATCACACTTTTAGTGACGAAATCGTTGCTATATGCCCCGGCTCATTTTTTTTTTCTTTTGTTTTATTTTTTATTTCATTTAAATTATATTTCCGCTTATGAAAGTAAATAATAGGGTTCAATTATTTCTTCCAACAACTCATTGAAAAACTCGAAATGGTTGACCGACAGCTTGAAAAAGAATTCGTTTGATAAAACTAAAAAAAGATGAAGAAAAAAGAAAAGAATAGAGAGCGCATATATATTTACCAACGAATATTCGTCGCTACAGGCCATACCCCATTTTGTTTTAATTTTTTAATTTTTTTTCATTTAATTACTATTTTCGCTTATGAAAATAAATAATATTGTTTACTTATTTCTTCTTACTGCTCATTGAGTAGCCCAAAATGGTCGATCGGCAGCCGGAAATAGAATTCATTTGATTGAACTCACAAAAAATGAAGAAAAAAAATTAAAATGAAGAGCGCTGACTCGCGTCAAAGTATGGGGATAAGTAAATTGTGGTCCGGGGTTGTCGTTTCCACGGGGATCGATGACCCTTCAACCCCTTGGCAAATAAATAACCAAAAATTCTTACACAAAGATGATGAGGCAAGAGATGGAAAGATGCAAGAGTGAAGTGGATATACAAGTGAGTGTAGTGTAACGTTATTTGAGAGTTGAATGAAATGCAAGCGAGCAACATAAAACAAACTAACTAATGCACAAAACATAAAAAGAAGTAACACGAAGAGGATATAAATGATAGAATGATTGAGTTTTCGAGGTTTACCAAAGCCCACAATGATGAATAATGTTTGCATTAATGCTCAAGTGATGAATGAATCAAGTCCCGTATCCTAGCCATGTTATGGTTCTAGGACCATGTTTCCTAAGGTATTCGAATGTCTTATTAGGGTCATTCGAACTCTTTAGGTGTCATAGGGAATTTCTCTATGTTACCTAATACCAAATCCCCTAAAGTGCTTAAGAGGCATAGAGCACCGAAACCTAGGAACTCAAACAAGCATTCTCATGAACGATCCTCCACTCCACCGATATTATCGATGTGGAATGAATTCTTTCTAAGGTATCCTAATGCCTTATTAGGGTCAATAGAACTCTCCGCGGGAGGGTAGAAAGAAAGGACGCGTAAAAGCACATGAATTAAAAGATCATCTAAGAGTATTCAAGGCTCATCATATATGCTACCAATTGCCTAGATTATGTAAGGTTACCAATCTCACACAATCACATCAAGATAGATTAGATAACATGCTCAAGAAGTGGTAAATTCCTAAACAACTATCCTACACATATTGAATTAGGTAAGCACACATATTTATTCATCTTCAAGCATCCATACATAGTTAAAATCATTATTACATCACAAATGGACTAGGGCACACAACCCTAATCCCCAATCCTAAACAACTAATCAGACATGCTTAGATTGCACATCAATAGTCCCACAATAAACAAATTATAAACTAGGGAAAGATAAAGAGAAGGTTAAAGGATTCTCATGAAGATGGCAGCAGCTCCTTGTGTCACTCAAGTAGTAGCAAACTCCTCTTCTCTTTGCTCTTGGCCTCCCAATCTTGGTGTTCTTGATGGATCCAAACATATGTGATGTAGAAGTGCTAGAATGATGGATAAAGATAGTTAAGGATATAGAGGAGGAAGTGAGGAAGAAAGTTGGTGAAGGAAGAAAAGAGATTTGAGTGGTGGAAGGAAGAGAAAACAAAAGAGATAACCTAGGCTGCCGGCCGTCAACCGGTCGACCCTGGATGGGTCACCAAGTGAAGAAAGGGTTTGGGGAAGGAAGAAGGGAGATAATTTGGTAAGATCTAGGTGAGGGCTGCTATAAAGAGATGAGATATCCCCTAAAATGAAAAAAAACTAGGTTTAAATAGGCTAGGGTAGAGAGGAACGAAAGGTTAGGATTAAAGCTAGGGAAATCTGAGGGCCAGATGGAATAAATAAAGGGCAAGGGGGTAAATGCTCATGGGAATAAAAAGGAATGAATAATATATGGGTGACCTCATGGTATCTAATATGCACCTTGCTGATTTTGGAACATCTTGTGGATGAGTCACAAGGTTGACTTCGTCTTTGACTTTGATCTTGACTCTCGAAGTTGACCAAAGTTGACTTTCGGCCAATCTTCTGGAATTCTCTTGTGACTCACTTCCGGGACTTGATGTTGACTCGTTGACGCTCTAAAGTCGGGGTTGACCACGAGTTGACCGACGGTCTTCGGGTTAACTTTTCGTCATTTTGCCGAAAATCCACTAAAAGCTCCAAAACGAGTCATTTTGCTCCTGATATCAATCCGATGCTCGTGAACCCTAGAATGGTGCAAATCAAGGATTAGAGACACTAAACGGCTATTGAATTAGCATTACCAAAGTGATTAGAGACTTAATTTGTATGCAAATTACATACAAATCAAGCATACTTTTAGTGACGAAATATGGTCGTCGCTACAGTTCACACTCATTTTGTTTTATTTTTTATTTCATTTAATTTCTATTTCCTCTTATGAAAGTAAATAATAGTGGTCAATTGTTTCTTCCTATAGCTCATTGAAAAGCTCAAAATGGTCGATCGGCAGCTAAAAATAGAGTTTGTTTGATAAAACTCACAATAAATGAAAAAAAAAAAATTAAAATGGAGAGTGCACTTGTAGCGACAAATAGTTCGTCGTTACATGCCACACCCTCTGTTGTTTTAATTTTTTATTTAATTTAATTTTTATTTCTACTTTTAAAAGTAAATAATTGTGTTCACTTATTTGAGTTATTTCTTCTTACAACTCATTGAGGAGTCCAAAATGGTCGACCGGCAGCTGAAAATAGAATTCATTTCATAAAACTCACAAGATATGAAAAAAAAATTAATATGGACTTGCGGTATGAACTTAATGTAATTGTAGTATCCCTGAAAATATGCAAAATGCGTTATTGGATTAATTTGAAAAAGTTTTAAAATTATTTTTTAATTAGAAATTCTGAAGATTTCAAAGTAATACCAATTCCTAAAACTCCGAAAAAATTCCGAAGATCCGAAAGTTCCGAATAATCCGATCTAATCCTATACAATTTTTTTTGTATTGGAATTGAAACACCAAGATCCGATTTGATCCATTCGAGTTGTAGCCCTACTTGAGATATTAAAAAATTCCATTATTAGTCATGAAAAGACTATCAAGGCTTATTCTTTTCACAAATTCTTTCCACATCCCATAAGATCTGTTCTCCTTTGTCCCTAGCTTGTACATCCCTTGCTATCAGACAAAAGTAGTCTTCCCATGGAGACATTATTTGCTTCTTGTTCTTGGGAACATATGTACTTATCAACTTTGTTATCTTTGGAAATTGATGCTCATGTTGTAGAATGTGGTTTTTGGTTGTTATGATATGTTCATCTTCTTCTATGCTGCTGCTTCTGTTGATATTTTAAAAGATTTTAAAATCTTTAATTTAATTTATTTAATTTTAAATTTCAATTTGTAACTTACGTTTTAATCCTATAATTATCTGGGGGATATAGGAGTTTTTTTTTTGGATTTAATTTTCAGATTTATGGTGTGTTTATGATGGAGGTTACATGAAATATTTTGAGCCTATAAAAGGCAACAACCTTTTCAAGTTGAATGCAACAAAAGCAACAAAAACTATCTCTACTCCACATTTGCATACTACCATTCAATTTACTATTTTCCTATACTACTATTTTGGGCAACAGTTCTGTGACTTGGAGATTCTATCCGACTGTGAACGTGCTCATAGCGGACCTTTGGTTGCTTGTATTGGGGTCGTATCTTGGAATCTTGTAGACCCTCAGTACATGCACGTAGGTAGGGCCGAACCTGAGTTGAAAATCTAATTGGGCCCTCAATTTTTATTGTGTACTAAAAAAAAAATTTATTCGTAAAGGTTTTCCAGAACTAAATATATAAACTCGAAATCCAACAACAAATAAAAAAAAATATATCCAAAATATTTACTTATTTATATCTTCAGATTGACTTTGAATTAATGTTTATTCCCTCTGTTTATTTTTTATTTTTTGAGCTCTAGACATATATTTAAGAGGTATGATATTAGGACTAAATTTTTGTTACTATCCTGAACTTTTAGGGTCTAATCAGTTCAGTCCATGTACTTCTAATTTCATCAAAATGGTCCATTCACTTTCAATTTTCACCAAATAGGTCCATTTAGGACACATGTCACCTATCATAGGTCGACACATGTTATTTTTTTTTTTTTCATTTACACCTATCATGGGTCGACACGTGTCATAAATAGAGCTATTAGGTGAAAATTGAAAGTGTAGGGACTGAACTGAAGAAATTAGAAACTCAAGGACTGAACTGATGAAACCCCTAAAGTTCAGAGTAGTAACAAAAATTTAGTCCTATAGTATATTACTATATTGATATATGATTATTGATCAAGCCTAACAAAATTTACAGAAAATAAAAGAATAAATATGATTGTAATCTTATTGATCAAGCCTAAGTGCCTGACACGGAATCAATGAATCATACAGAGCAATAAAGCATGCATTGATACATATTTACGTATATACTGAGAAAAAAAATTGGGAGTGATTTTCGCACTCCCCTTTTCTCTCTCCACTTACTCCCCACACTCTACTTCTATTGTTTAATATTTTCTCATCTATTCATACCATGTGTCTTCCAGAACTACCATTTTCTTATCCCTCCGTATACCCTATTTATTCTCAAGGATAATACTAATTACTAAAACTCTCTCGCACCTCTATATCTGATTAACTGATTTTGCTTCTCTTTGTTTGCTCCTCCATTATTGTTTCTGCTTCTGAACCTTTGAGGACATGAATATTATATCTTAATTTCTACTTTTTCTTGGTTATGGTCCTCCTCCCATTGCAATACACCAACCCCATTAAATTTTCAAAACAACATCAAATACTTCGGATGAACTTTGAGAATTAACACTGAAAAGAACACATCTTTAGAATCATTAAGTCTTCAAGTATTCATCCCATCACAAATATCTGGGAAGAGGATGAGGAAAGTCTCACCATATCAGCCTCAATTGAGGAATAATTTGTAAAACTTACCACATTTAATCAACAAATTCGAGGACCAATCATCTTCTCAGCCATAAAGTTCTTAGCTTTAATTTCCAATTCCACCAAGGATGGCCAGCCAATAGAGCTACTCCTCCCTGCCAGTAGAAGAATTTGAGAACCCAAACTTGAAACACCCAAGATCCAAACCCATTGCTCAACAGAAAAAAAAAAAAAAAAACCATAAATAGGTAAGCTCATTGAACTCATGAACAAGAGAGCAGCAGCGATCCCAAAATTAATACCATCAACAGAAAACCCAGCGTAATCCCTCCTTCCGTCCTAGATACACTTTGGAGTTCGTTTTCTCATTTTTTTTTTTTCTCTTTTCTAGATCTCTGTTTGATGTGATTGTGAACGATGTGTTTTTGCGAAACCCAGAAACGGAGAGAGAAAATATTTGACTTGAGAATATAAGGAAGAAGGGTAGTTCTGGAAGACACATGCTATGAATAGATGGGAAAATATTAAACAATAGAAGTGGAGTGTGGGAAGTAAGTGGAGAGAGAAAAGGGGAGTGCTAAAATCACTCCCCAAAAAAATTAAACAAATGAAGCAAAATTAAACAATTATACCGTAGTTTCTAAAATGAAGCAAGAGTGAAACGTGTCGGACATGGAAGTCTTTTTTATTAATCCTGATGCAAAGCAAAGATAGAAAAAGATCAGATTGATTTGAATGCCCTTGATATTAGATAATTGGAGGATGACTTGACTTCAAGCTAGCAAGGACAACTGGATAAGCTCTTAAACAATGCATTCGTTCCCCCATCCCTATCATTTTTTTTGGCAAATAAAGTGAAAAGTATATTATATGAAGTCAAGGATTACAATGCCCATCTTGAATGCTAATTGAAAATTTATCCATTTGGGTCACTACATGGGGCAATGTTAGGCTCAAACGCAGTGAGTTTGAGTTAGCCACACTCAGCCATGTATCAAGCTTTCAAATTTTCTTAATATTTAATCAATTTAAAAGTAGAAGAGTCATAATTATTTGGTTCTAATGAATATCCTTAACTATTGGACTATTGGTACAAATAATGCGTGTTCATACTTAAACAGGGAAATGGTATCTGAGAAAACCTTGTATATATGAAGAATATTTGGTGGCACGTCTCTAATGGTATGAAATTAATTATTCTAGCTGGTCAGCCTGGTCTATAAATAACTCTCAATCCATCCCACTTAATTTATACTACTACTTCCATAGCTGTGAGAGAGTACTACAGCTTACTAGCTTAGCAAAACTAAATTATGAGGTTATCCCAGTGCTTGTTTTTGCTTTTGATCTTTTTCTTCAAGGGGTGCAACACCACCAATACTTCCCATGAGGTACCCAGTACTGCTCATATATATAATCGATTTGCTTCTTCTTGTTGTTGTTGTTGTTGTTGTTGTTGTTGTTGTTTCATCGTTCGGTTGCTAATTGATCTTGAGACTATTCTTTGCAGCAGCCATGTTATTGTCATGATGAGGAGAGCTCTGCCTTGCTACAATTCAAGCAAAGCTTTACTATCAACGCATCTGCTTCAGGTTTACCCGGTGCTTATCCAAAAGTTTCGTCGTGGAAACCAGCTCAAGGAGGAAACAACACCTGCTGCTGCGCATGGGATGGAGTCGAGTGTGACGAAGAGACAGGTCATGTGATTGGGCTTAATCTTAGTAGCAGTTGTCTCTACGGCTCTATCAACTCCAACAGCTCCCTCTTCCGTCTTGTTCACCTTCAGAGGCTGAACCTTGCCGATAATCACTTCAATTACTCTCAAATTCCTACAACCATTAGGAATTTCCCAAGCCTCACCCAACTTGACCTCTCTGCCTCTGTCTTTTCTGGTCGAGTCCCATCCGAACTTTCACAGTTGGTCAAGTTGTCATCCCTTAATCTTTCTCACAATACCGATCCTTCTTCAGGCCAAGGATTGTTGAAACTTGATGGATCCAATTTCAGAAGTCTAGTTCAAAACTTAACCATTCTTGAACATCTTCGTCTCCGTTTCATCAACATATCTTCGACAATACCCCATTCCATGGCCAATTTATCATTTTTGACAACCCTTGACTTACATCAGTGTGAGTTGTTTGGAGACTTCCCGGAAAGAATTTTCCAGTTACCAAGCTTGCAAAATATCTATGTCAGAGACAACCAAGATCTTATTGGTTATTTGCCTGAATTCAATCGAACTAGTCCTCTCACGACACTCGATATTCACGGAACTAAATTTTTTGGAAATTTGCCTTCTTCAATAGGAAAGATTGGTTCTTTGAAACAGTTGGATGTGGCTGCATGCAACTTTTCAGAAGGGTTGGTTCCATCTTGGCTAGGTAATCTTAGACAACTCACTTATCTAGACATTTCAGCAAACAAATTTGGAGGTCCAATTCCTGAGTCTTTTGCAAACCTTACAAAATTGACTGTTTTTAGGATTAGTACGAGTGAATTGACTGGTCCAATCCCATCTTGGCTGGGTAATTTTAACAAACTAATTTACCTAGACTTTGCTAATAACAGATTGAATGGTTCAATTCCTGTTTCATTTTCCAATCTCACAAATCTTGAGATTCTTTATCTTCAGAATAATGAGCTGAGCGGTACAGTGGAGTTTCAAATGTTTCAGAAGCTACAAAATCTCAATCAACTCCAACTATCAGATAACAATTTGGAATTCGTATCTGAATCCACAGATATGAATGCAAGTACTATTCGACAGTTCACCGAGCTAAGCTTGAGAGCATGCAACATAAGAGAGTTCCCATATTTCTTGAGATATCAAAAAAGTTTAGAGCGGTTAGACCTTCTTGGGAACAAGCTCCATGGCCAAGTACCGAAATGGATGTATAACGTGAGCACAGAAACCTTGAATTACTTCAGCCTTGAGGGTAACCTCCTTTCAGGCTTTGACCAACTTCCAGTTGTCCTTCCTTGGGTTAACCTGAAATATTTCAGTCTTACGGGCAATACGTTCCAAGGGCCACTGCCGGTAGCTGCAGCATCCACCATAATCTATCAAGTTCAGGGCAACAATTTCACTGGAGAAATTTCACCATTGATATGCAATATGAATTCTCTTCAGGCACTTGTTTTGTCCGATAACAACTTGAGTGGCAAGATTCCGCAGTGTTTCAGAAACTTAAGTTCTCTTCGGGCCCTTGATTTGACCCACAACAACTTGAGTGGCCTGATTCCGCAGTTTTTCGGTAACTTTAGCGACCATCTGGCAGTTGTTTTTCTTGGAAATAACCGGTTTCATGGCGCTCTTCCGCAAACATACACCAACAAAAGCAACTTGAAGACGCTTGTTGTGAGTCAAAATCAATTGCAAGGGCAACTACCAAGGTCATTGGCGAATTGTCTGATGCTTGAGACTTTGATTCTGTCAAACAATAACTTCAATGATGTCTTTCCCTTTTGGTTGAGGACTCTTCCTGAGTTAAAACTTTTGGCAATGCGGCATAATGGGTTCCTAGGAGTGATAAGAAAGCCTGAAAATAATCAAGTACAATTCCCGAAGCTGCGTGTTTTAGATTTGTCATACAATAATTTCACAGGCGAGTTTCCAGCTGAATTCATCTTCTCCAAGTATGCCATGAGATCAAATATAACTGTCAACCCGTCGACATATATGGGGGTTGTCACCTCTGATTATTCGATCAATTATGTTTCCACAATTACAATAACGAGTAAAGGTATGGATAGATATTATTCAAAGATTCAAGAAGCCTTTGCAGTCATCGACATCTCAAGCAACAATTTTGAAGGGAAGATTGATGAATGGATTGGGAATCTAAAAGGGCTTTGGTCACTTAATGTTTCCAATAACCTTCTCACTGGTGGGATCCCAACATCTTTGGGGAACTTAACGCAGCTCGAATCACTGGACCTCTCGAATAACAAGCTCTCAGGAAAGATCCCCCAACAACTGGCGCAGCTGACATTCCTTTCACAATTCAATGTCTCTCACAACAATCTCACAGGTCCTATACCGAGTGGAACCCAACTCATGGGGTTCAATGTCACTTCATACGAGGGAAACTTCGGATTGTGTGGAGATCCATTGCCAAAGAAATGTGGGAATTCTAATACCCCAGCTCAACTGCCACCTTCAAGCACCGAAGAAAATGATTCAGGGTCTGGAATTGAATTTGATTGGAAATTTGTGTTGGCTGGATTGGGAAGTGGGTTGGTGGTGGGAGTGGTACTTGCGGACGTGGCGATCACACGGAGGCGTGAGTTGTTTCTTGAGATAATTGGAATATTGATCGAACTAAGGGAAAGGATCACAAGCTGGAAGAGGTTTGGACGCAGAAATTGATAGTGTTTATTGTAGAGTTATGTATTTATGCCTGTGTTGTTGTTGTTTTTTTTTCTCTGTCTTTCTATATATATTTCCTAGCTACGTACTCCTCCTACCTAGCTTGGTATCTATATGTCTTCCCTTTCTAGTTTTTAAGTTTTTATAATGGATGTATCTGCAACAACATGGCAAATAAAAGTTACAGAATGTTGCATATATGCATGTAATCCTTGTCACGCACTTCTAGATTAAGTTGTACGCAATATTTTAAAGGGGATTATGAGGTGATGCAAATGTTTACTTAAAGACTTGTTGTGATTGTCCAAAAAAAAAAAGACTGCACAGTCACATTCATGTTCCCATATGAGTTTTTTTTTTTCCTTTCTATTATCACCATCCACTTAGTTTTGTTCTCACTTAACTTTTTGGCATACACTTTGGTTAATTCCCCTCACCATCTCTATTTAAAAGAATACAATGTTACTAATTTTAGTAGAAGCAGCAGAACACAAAGGAAATTTAAATATATAGTATGAGACGATCAAAGATAATTAGGAGAGCATGAATGTCAGAAGCATGTTCTTATTGATTTTGAGGGATGATTTTGTATGTAATGGTAAAACTGGAATGGAAACAACAGCAAAAACACAACTTCAAAAAGGAATTGGATAACACAACAGGCACTCATTTGATTTTTTTTCTCTCAAAAAGAAGAACACACCCAAAGATAAAGACAAATACAAATTACAATTTAAAAGCACTACGCATACCCAATTGGATCAAAAGGCAATGATGAATGATCTAAAGAGGGAAAGGGAGAGGATCGGAAGTGGGCACCAGTTACGTATCAAAGAGGCTACGAAAAAGCACAAGTGAGTGATCACATGGCTTAGCCCACCACTAAATCACCTATTTAAGCACTAGAAAATCTTGGCCAAATTTTCAGTTGGTGTTATTGAATATGATTGGATATTTGTGTTGGCTGGATTTGGAAGTGGGTTGGTGGGGGGAGTGGTACTTGCTAAGAGGGGAATCAAACGTTGGCGTAAGTTGTTTCTTGAGCTTAATGGAGAACCCAATTCATGAGCTCAGTACTGAAAATAGTAAGGCAACCGGTCCTTCAATTGGTGTTGTCTGTCCATTGAATTTGCAATTATTCATTAGCTAATTTGCTCCAAGTATATGATTTTGAACAGAAAAAGAAAAAAGAAAAAAGTTCCAAATGAAAGACGGCGATGGCATTGAATTCAAGTCAAAATCTTGCTTCTTTTGGCTTCGGATTTTGAGCTCTGTTTGGTTATGTGGTTTCTTGTTTTGTTTGTAATGCTCTGTTTGTTGTGATGTATCTTATTTGAAAAGAATAGGGATAGATTTTGAATTCAAGCCAATGTCGAAACTAATAGAGATTAATTTATCACTTAAAAATTCAAACAAAGTTATTAAATTAAGGCAGAAGATTGCATTATTCTCTTGTTATGAATTGTTCAAGTTGTTTAATATTTTGTCAAAATTAGTTGTGGCATTGATGAAGTGAGTTGAAGCTAAAGACCTAAAGTTAAGAAGCAGAACTCTTATGCAGAAACAAATAAAAAAATTCCTTTAAAGAGAATGTCCATAAATTTTAACACAAGTTGCATAACGAAAAAATGACCCAAAATGTTCATAAATGTTGCATGAATTCCTTATCATGCCCCCTTATGGATCTCAGTTCCCTATCTATAGGTTTTGTTGGTTTATGCATGTTACCAAAAGGTTCACGTAAAAGCTAACACAGTTATTCAAATGAAATTAATTCAGTTCTCAATTCCATTGAAGACACTAAATTTCGAGTGTTGTATATACTGAAAGCAAAAATGTTCTAAAGTGATTAGCTGGCAATTTTAGTGCGATGAAGCATTTAAGCACACAAAATATTAGTGCGATGAAATTGAAACTTTTCAATGCCTCAAACCATAATAGGAATATGCAGAACAACATTTCTTTGAACACATGGAAGTGAATGGTGATTGTAATATATATATCTGCAAAACCATATAAGAGGAAGGGTAGGACTTACTTGCACAGATTGGATTTGGAGTTGATCGGTCTAATCGTCCTCCGCTGCTAGCTGCCTTGGTTTTCTTGGTTCGTCTTGTAGGTTCATCTCTGTGCTGTTTTATTTTATTTTATTTTTATATTCTAAACTGCGAGAGCGTTTAGGAAATTAAGTGAATACAGAAAGCCCAATCTTCTAAACACCCAAAAAGAAAAGAAGTTGACAAACCTTGACGCGATTTCAGCTTTCTTCAGCAAGGGTTCAGATTACAGAGCCCCAATGGAGCTTTTAGTGGGTAAGCTCCCTACAACAAAACGTCTTCTTTATTTCAAATCTCTTTGTTTTTAGGAGTCTTATGTTTCAGGTCGAATGTCGTCTTCTTTGATGAGACCCATATATATACTTTATTACTTCAACCATTCGTTAATGGATTCTAGAGTCCGTCAGTGCAAGTTTGGGACCTTCGTATAGGAAATGAATGAGGAAAATGAAATCTCTCTGT
This sequence comes from Rubus parviflorus, assembly GCA_029955375.1. NCBI lineage: Eukaryota > Viridiplantae > Streptophyta > Magnoliopsida > Rosales > Rosaceae > Rubus > Rubus parviflorus. Next base: position 9,734,682 of record JARGGL010000005.1, on the reverse strand, counting down.
TGTGTTTGTTTTTCCGATTTTTAGAAGACCTGATTAACTTTTTGAATGATGAATCGTAATAGTAGGCTAACTTGATCAATTTCCACTCATCGAAACCTGCAAGATTGATCAGGAGTTCAAAACAGTGATCTAATTCACACTATTATGTCCAATTCTCTGTGACCGTAATAGTCCAATTCTCTGTCTGGTACTTGAGCAATCTATGTTTGGTTTTCATTTTGTTTTCATATGTTTCATTAACCACATGTAGAGCACTGGTGATTGATATAATTAATTAAGCATTGTTGATGGTCTACCGATTGATCCTTTGCCTTAGTCCCTGAATTATACTTCTTGTACTCTTAATTATCCCCAATTCCCTGTCAGATGGTTCTCTGCAAAGTTTGCTTAATTCTATGTCAATGTAATTCCTTTTAAACAATATTAATTCTTGTGTGCCTTCATCTTAGGTCATATTGTTTGGTTCATCATTTTCTCTGCCGTGCATTGGAGTTAACGTCAGTGCTTGAGAAAACAATGCTAAAAGTCTTCCAAGTTGATGTGCTGTAATAATATCTATTGGATTGAATAGAGGATTTAGATTTTCTGAAATGCAGAGGACTGCACAATAATTAATATATATATATATATATATATATATATATAGAGAGAGAGAGAGAGAGAGAGAGAGAGAGGGGTGTTGTTTGTATTTGGCGGCAGATTCAATGGGTTGCTGACTATCTTTATTTATTTCGGCTGCTTTACTTGTAATTCTACCTATTCTTGCTGGTGGGTCGAGTATTGAACTAAAATCATTCGGCAGGTATCTTACTCGCATTGTTTCTACTGTCTCTTTTTTTTTCATTTTTCTTTTTCCAAACAAAAAGCATTCACTTTTACATGGTTTGCATAGTTGATTGAAGTAGTGTCGAGAAAAAAATGTCATTTTCATCCATTGGGTAGGCCTCAACTAGGAATGTTCCAGATCCCAATTTCTGGTCCAAGCCTTAAACTCTTAAAGTACCATGACATTTCATCAGTACGATATATTTAACTCAAGTTTCGCGATAAGAAGTGCGCCTTCAAATGGCACACTAGTTATCGGTAAAACTCTACATGTCAATGTCCATTTCCTGGCCTTAAATACAATCAAGCATGTTCAGTATGTAGCTCCCTTGATCATGATAATTAATTCTTACATCCTTGGGTATTATGTGAAAAAATAAAATAAAAAAATTATGATTGCAAGTGTTAAAACACGAGGAGGCTGCGTGTCACGGAGATTCAGATCAGAAGTAATGCCAATAGATCCTTAATTAGTCCCTGAATTATACTAATTACAAACCCTGTTTTTTTTAGGACTAATTTCTTGTTAATACCCTGAACTTTGGAGGTGAAATCAGTTCAGTCCCTGCATTTTTAATTTCATCAAAACAGTCATTGAACTTTCAATTTTAAACCAATTGGTCCATCCGTCACATTTTCCGTCCAATTGGGCTGTTAATGCTGATGTGGCAACTGCGAAAAACCCATTATGCCCCTGGTTACTATTCCCTCTCTTCCACACCAGTTTTTTTTTTCTTTTTTTTCTTTCTCTCATCTCTCTCATCATCACTCTCTCTCTCTGCTCGACCCCGACCCCCTCCCCGATCTCTCTCTCTCTCATCTCTCTCATCTCTCTCTCTCTCTCTCTGTCCCCGACCCCTCATGTGCAGCTCCGCCTCATGTGCTGCTACGGCGGCCACATCATCCCGCGCCCGCACTACAAGTCGCTCTGCTACGTCGGCGGCGAGACACGCATTGTAGTCGCCGACTGCCTCTCCTCGCTCTCCGACCTCTGCAGTCGCCTCTCCCGTACTCTCCTCAACGACCGTCCCTTCTCGCTCAAGTACCAGCTCCCGACCGAAGACCTTGATTCCCTCATCTCCGTCACCACCGATGAAGATCTCGAAAACATGGTGGAGGAATACGATCGGACATCTTCCGCTTCTCCATTGAAGCCGTCAAGGCTCCGCCTTTTTCTCTTCTTCGGAAAGCCGGAAATGGCGGCGTCTATGGGGGCTTTGCTCGACGACGCAAAGTCCGAGTCTTGGTTCGTTGACGCGCTAAACGGGTCGGGTCTGCTACCGAGGAACCTATCCGACTCGGCCACCATGGACTGCTTGTTGACTGGCGGCAGCGATTCTTGTAACGATTTGGAGGCGGCGGCGAATCAAGGTGACTTCTTTGGGGACAGAGAGAGAGAGAGAGATGAGAGAGAGAGATCGGGGAGAGGGTCGGGGTCGAGCAGAGAGAGAGAGTGATGAGAGAGATGAGAGAAAGAAAAAGATAAAAAATGGTGTGGAAGAGAGGGAATAGTAACCAGGGGCATAATGGGTTTTTCTCAGTTGCCACATCAGCATTAACAGCCCAATTGGACGGAAAATGTGACGGAAGGACCAATTGGTTTAAAATTGAAAGTTTAAGGACTGTTTTGATGAAATTAAAAGTGCAGGGACTGAACTGATTTCACCTCCAAAGTTCAGGGTATTAACAAGAAATTAGTCCTTTTTTTTACATTCAGCATCTCAGTAACCAAGAAGTTTTTGAGGCTTTCAACTCTTGGAACTCCTGGGGAACCACATTCTCAAAGAGAGGAAGGAAAGATTAAAATTGCTCAGATGCCCAACATAGACGAGTGTTACATATGTTACTAATAAAAATAAATAAAAGCATTGCAGTGCCATTGATTTGAACTTTCTTCTCTGTTCTTTATATGCAGCATGCCAGCAAGGAAATTGGATTTGATTGGAAATTTGTCTTGGCTGAATTTGGAAGTGGGTTGCTGGTGGGACTGGTACTTCCAGATGTGGTGATCATGCGGAGGCTAGTGAAAATGATCAGAAGGAAGAGGTTCCGAAGCAGAAATAGATGAGCTTATAAGAAGGTTATGCAGCTGTTGTGGGCATTTTTGTTGTTCTTTTGATATTTGTTTCCTACTCCTTCTACCTTGGTTTTTATATTCTGCTTCTAGTTTTTATGGTTTTGTTAAATGGATGTATCAGTAACAATGATTGCATATATTAGTTATGAGATTGATGCAACAATGCAATCAGTACAAGTTTCAGAATATTGCAAGTATCAGTTACCATGTGCTTCTACTTCTGTATGTCTTGTCTTCTTATCTGCTCTTATCTGAACTTGCAGATTGTTCTTTATCTCCTGCATGAAATCACACAAACACAAGAATATATTTAGAGTTGCCAAGCAGAATGAAGATGAAAGAGAGATGAGAGCCAATTTTGGCGGGTCAGGTGTGATACTTGCACTGTTTCTGATTTTCTCCAGTTCTTTCTAGTGGAACTGACTTATTCTTTCATCAAAGACTTCTTACAAAGCTTTTGAATTGCTGTTTCAATTCGATCAAGCCTCACAAATTGATTAAAACCAGTCACACAAAAACATAATATAAGTCGAGGTATATATTAAATACCACAAAAACTTTTAACTCAAGTTAACTAACAAGCATAAGGTCAATTGGAAACTCATCAGCATTAACTTTACAGTTATTACAGCAATCTATGCATCTCTTTGATCTTTTTCATTGTAACACATCATTGGAGTGTGTCTTCAATTTCTATGCATCTATTGAATTTCTAAAAAATTTCCTCGAGCAGGATTAAATTTCAGTAGTTTTTAGACAAGTGATTTCAGTCTCAAGTAAGATAACCTGGTATGTAGTCCTAATTACCACTTTACTTCATTCATTAAGCTTTCAATTGTTGATTCGATGGATTAGAGAGTTAGTGTGTTCGATGGGTTTACTTTTCTTTTTTGCCTTTGATGTTGCCTTCTGAGAAGCGGTGTTTCTTTCTTCTTAACATGGCTCTCCTGGCTTTACCAAAGATCTCATTCTATGACCAAACAATGCCTAGCTGTCATGCACTATTGCATTTTAGGAAAAGTCGTAGTTGACTAAAAGAAGTGGCCGGCAAGTCAATGGATACACGGGCAAAGGATTTGAGCTGCTAGTTTATAGTTTTTACGGTGACTTCTAGAGAATAAGTTGCAACCCAGAAGCCTTGATTTCTTTTCGGTTGAGAAAGCAGCAAGTTTGTTCATTCATTCATCCATGGCTCTTGTCAGACGTCATAAAACCTCCTCTTCTCGTTCTGGAGTTGGATATGACCTGTTCTTGAGTTTCAGAGGCGAGGACACTCGCAAGACTTTTACTGATCACCTCTATTCGGCCCTGGTCAACGCCGGAGTTCATACTTTCCGAGATGACCCTGAACTTGAGAGAGGGGAGAATATCAAGCAAAAACTAGAGAAAGCCATTCAGCAGTCACGAAGTTCTGTCATTGTGTTTTCTAAAGACTACACCTCTTCCACATGGTGCCTCGACGAGCTTGTCATGATCCTTGAACGCAAGAGGACTTCCGATCATGTTGTTTTACCAGTCTTCTACGACGTCGAACCATCTGATGTGAGGAAGCAGGCAGAAAATCTTTCAAAAGTTCCTAAATACCAAGAAAATCAATCGTCGGAGAAGTTGAATGGATGGCGAGCAGCACTAAGAGAAGTTGCAGATCTAGCAGGCATGGTGCTACAAAATGAAGCTGATGGGTATGTAGATTCATCAAAACTAAAGCCTTGATCAATTAATTACAACGGTATATACATGTCGTGTAATTGTTGATTTTATTCTTGTATCTGATTATTTATGTAGAATCATAGCTAGCTTGTATGATATATTTTCCTTTTGATTGCAATTTTGTAGGCACGAGTCAAAGTTTATCCAAAATATTGTTGAAGTGATTCAAGACAAGATAGGTCGTGTGCCCCTACGCGATGTGCAGGAGGTGTTACAGAAGAAGCTGTTGTTTATTAACCCTGTTCTCGATGATGCTGAGGGGAAGCAACTGAATAACCCAACTGTGAAGGCCTGGCTCAATGAGCTTCAAGAGGCTATCTATGATGCCGAGGACCTGTTGCAGGAGATCAAGACAGAAGCATTGAGGCAAAAGATGGAACCAGAATTTGGGAGTAGCACGACTAAGGTACAAGTGCTCGTCTCCAGTCCTCCATCTCATGCTTTTGACTCAGTATTAATAAACTCCAGGGTAGAGGAAGTTCTTGAAAGACTAGACTTCATTACTGAGCGGAAAAAAGATGTCCTGGGTTTGCAAGCAAGTGCTGGACACAAAGCATCACAAATGATACCTTCAACCTCTTTGGTAGAAGAGTCTGGTGTGTATGGAAGAGATGAGGAGAAGGAGGCATTCATTAAATTATTGCTATCAGATGATGAGAAGATAAGTGTGATTCCTATTGTGGGCATGGGTGGGATTGGAAAGACCACCCTTGCCAAGCTTCTATACAACGATGTTAGAGTTAAGCAACATTTTGACCTCCAAGCGTGGGCTTGTATTTCGAATGAATTTGATGTCATTAGGATCTCACAATGCATTTATGAGTCCCTCAACTCAGATGCTTTCCAAACCGAACTGCTTCAATTAAAACTGAAGGAGGCTTTGGCGGGGAGAAAGTTCTTCTTTGTTCTTGATGACGTCTGGAACAAGAATTATGATCTGTGGGATAAGTTAAAGTGTCCCTTTGAATTTGGAGCGCATGGAAGTAAGATTATTGTCACAACACGCAATGAAGATGTTGCATCTATGGTGGGTACTCTTCAACCTCAACCTCACTGTCTGATGCCAATATCTGAGGAAGATGGCTGGTTGTTATTTGAAAAACATGCCTTCAAAAGTAGAGGAGTTAGTGGACACTCGCATCTTGAAGAAATAGGAAGACAAATTGTTAGAAAGTGCAAGGGTCTTCCTTTGGCCATTAAATCCCTTGGGGGTCTCTTATGTTCTAAATTAACTGTGGGGGAATGGAAAAGAATATTGAACAGTGACATTTGGAAGTTGCCACAGGAGGAGAGTGACATTTTGCCATCTCTTTGGTTGAGCTATATGTATCTGCCGCCACATCTTAAGCGTTGTTTTGCGTGTTGTTCGATATTTCCCAAGAACTATAAATTCCAGGCATCAGATTTGGTTTTCTTGTGGATGGTTGAAGATCTATTACAACCTGAAAATCAGAAAACTGCAGAAGAAATCGGGAAAGACTACTTCAATGTTCTAATCTCAAGGTCATTTTTTCAACTTTCATCAATTTCCCATCGTTGTTTCATCATGCATGACCTTATCAGTGATTTAGCAAGCTTTGTTTCCGGAGAATTTTGTTTCAGGTGGGAGGACAGTGATTCACCCAACATTTTGAGCAAGACTCGTCATTTTTCGTATATGATAAAATATGATGATGATGATGATGATGATGAGAAGTTTGAGGCTTTACATGAAGCTAAGTGTTTGCGCACCTTTGTACCACTTGCACCGTTTAGGGGGTTGAAATGGTCGAGCAAAGGGCTATATGAGGTATTGCCAAAATTACAAAGTTTAAGAATGCTCAAGTTATCAGGGTACAATATTGAGGAATTGCCTTATTCAGTTAACAATTTGAAACATCTTAAGCACTTGGACATGTCTTACACTTCCATCAAAAAGTTACCTGATACAATTTGTACTTTGTATAACTTGCAAGCATTGTTGTTGTCAAATTGTTATGATCTTACTGAACTGCCACCAAAGTTTGGAAGATTGATCAACTTGACCCATGTGGATTTGAAAGGGGCAAAGTTAGAAAAGATGCCACCACATATGGGAAATTTGAAAGACCTCCAGGTACTAACCGCATTTGTGCTAGACAAACACACTGCAGGGGATAATTTGCTAGAGTTAAAGAAGCTTCAAAATTTGCGCGGGGCACTTCATATTTTAGGGCTTGTGCATGGCAGCAGTTTGGAGGACTACATCCTGAGGGACAAGAAGTTTCTTAATGAACTAGTTTTGCAATGCTATGAGTTAAAAGAAAGAGAAGTGCTTGAGAAGCTCCAACCTCACCTGAACCTAGAAAGGCTTACAATTGATGGTTATGGAGGGAAATTGTTTCCAGGTTGGTCAAGATATTATTCTTCCTCTGCAATAGTTTATCTTAAACTATACAATTGTGTGAATTGTATCTCCTTGCCACCATTGGGGCAGCTACCTTCCCTCAGGGAGCTTCATATTTCCCGCTTAAATGGAGTGGTGTCCATAGGTTCTGAATTCTATTATGGTGACAATACTACTTGTGTAAATAAACCATTTAAATCTCTACGGTCTTTGAATTTCCGGTTTATGAGTGGGTGGCAAGAATGGTCTCATGTTGGAGATGACGATAATGAACGTGGTTTTTTTCCTAATCTTCATGAGCTCCATCTATTAGAGTGTCCCAATCTTACCGGGAGATTAGCCTTAGACAGCTTCCCAATGCTGAAAGAGGTTGTCTTGAATCAAACTGGTTTTTCCCACATTACTAGTTCACAAGAATGCCCTGAACTTGTTCGTCTCACTCTATCTGGTTGCTCAAATTTTGTATCTTTTTCCGATGGAGGGTTGCATGCGCCCAACTTGGCGGAGTTGAGTATCCATGGATGTAAGAAATTGGGTTCATGGAAGATTGCCCAGAATTGGAATCTTTTCCGGAAGGGGGATTGCCGGCCCAATTAAAATCACTTGAAATCTGAACGAATATGCAGAATCTGAACGAGGGTCTCCGAAGACTCACCTCTCTTGAAACATTGTCACTTGAATTTGATGGATGTAAAGAAGTATATTCTTTTCCGGAGGAGACGCTATTGCCTAGCAATCTCACTTATCTAGACATCTACCGTCTAAATCTTACGACCATGGACGGCGACAGGAGGTTTGGACATCTCAACTCTCTTACATTCTTGGAGATTAGAAGTTGCTCTGCGCTCCAGTGCTTGCCAGATACTGGGCTACCTGTCTCTCTTTGTCGTCTAGATATCAGTGAATGTCCTTTGCTTGCAAAACGGTGCCAAAGAGAGAAAGGGGAAGATTGGCCCAAGATTGCTCACATTGATCATCGATAACCATTGGACATAACATGCCATGTCTTGTGATGTGGCAATGTTCAATGCTATTCTGCGTGATTTGGTCAGTAAGATCCTACTAATCTATTGCCAGAACCCATTGTTGATTCCAGGGTTCTACCTAATCCCTCTGGTGATTTGAGTTTTGGATCGGGCACAAAACTAGAAAATTCGGTATGTATATTCTGTTTTTCCTATCTCGATTCTTTTTCTTCTTTTTCATACCAAAAACATTCACTTTTACATGGTTTGCATGGTTGATGATTGTATTGTCTAGATCATATGACATTTTCCTCCATTGGCCTCAACTAGGAAGCTGGCTAACGCATCCTCTTTGATCCCTGTTTTTTACATTCAGCATCAACTCTTGGACCTCGTGGAGAATCACATGCTCAGAATTAAGAAAAGGGCATATCTCATATGCCCAACATAGAGAAAATGTGCTATGTCTTGATGGGAATGATGGCCCCAGTTGCAATTAATCTCTCTAAGAATTAAGGTACTGCTGCAATCTATGCATCTTTTTCATTGTAACACGTAGTTGGGGTTTGTATTGAAATTCTAAATGTTCGAACTCGAATGAAGCTAGGGAGTCAACACCTAACAGTATGTGTCTTCAATTTTCTCGTTTTTGATACAACAGAATGTGGGAAGTGGGAAGTGGGAACAACAAAGTACATCCTGCATTAATATTTGAGTATACAGATAAAGATTGCTCATGCATTTATTAGTATTTTTACTAATCTTGAATCTACTTTCTTTTTGCATGTGCCAACTTCTGGCCAAAGCTTCAGGGTCAAGCTGGTATGTTTTCTATTGCCGCTGTGATATCGATCAGCTCTCTGGATGTTAAAACTATTATATTGCTGCTACGACAGGTATTTTTACTTCCTCATAATGCTTTACTTCTATACTTAATACTTTTGTATAGAATTTGAAATTGAAGAATTAATGACGTTAAAGGTTGTGGCTCTTCTCTATTATTTCACAACACTCTAAATTAATTAGTTCATATTGATCCTTAGCCTTAGGCCGTGGATTTATACATTCGGAAAAGCTGGCTAATGTATCCTCTGTGTTCTTTGTTCTTTACATGCAGCATCTCGGTAACCAAAATTTTAAACTCTTGGACCCTTCATCTCAGTACCTCACTTGTCTTTCTACTCTGAATATTGAGACCGAAAGAGGGATGCAGAAAATTGATGAACTAGGTTCTGCATTTGGTGTTGTTATTGTTTTTTTTTTTTGGTGTTTCCTTCTTCCTGTTCAGACTTGCTATTTGTCTTCTGTTTGTACTTTGTAGTCGATCTATATTAATTAATGTATCAGAAATTAACAAGCAGAGTGATAGCATTAGTTATGATATTGATGTAGTAATGCAAATTAAAGTTTTAGAACATTGCATGTACTCCTTATCAGGCACTTACTTCTAGTGCAAATTGTGTGTGCATTGGTTAATAGGATTAGGACTAAACCAATGGTGATGATCTATATTGAAGATTATGAGGTGATGCAAATTGCAATATTATAGCATGTTTGTAAGCCAATGACTTGTGTTGGTGAGTCAGAGACTACTGCTTGTAATTCTAGTTTTCCATCATTACTTGCAACACATTCAACAATTGTGTACAAGCTCTATAAGTATGTACGTATAAAGCATTTAAGCACAGAACAGAGTTCTAGTCAATTCTTTTCAATGGCTCAAACCAAAATAAAGGCAAAACAAATCTCTACACAACTACAAAATTGAAAGAGAGCTGAAAACTAAAAGCAGAGCTATGAATATGTAGAACATTCATGAGAGTGTAGCCAAAAACTATAGCCAAAACCAGAAGTATACAAACTTGGGCTTATTTGGTTTCACTTGTTGAGGAGCCTTACATTTCAGGTTGAATGCCTGGATCAATTGATAAGTGATTCGAATTTCGGATTTGGGTAGAAAGATTCTAAATTGGTAACAGCCGTTTTCCTTATTATTGCGAAAAAGAAGACTAGCTCCAGTGTGGTTTTGGTGTGATGCAGAAAATGAAGGCAGAGAGGACTCCTGTGTGGTTTTATGTATGTCCACATGCTCTTGACTTTAACAGAAACGGTCTTGATTGTGTTTATTTATGATCAACCCAATTCATAAGTTGGACGACTTGACTACTAAGTAAAATTAACTCATTAATTAACTACTTGAAGTCATAAACGTTCTTGTCCCCATCTTGTTTGGAAGTTAACGTTGTGATACATACATTATTAATGCTCAAGAATTTGACCATACCAGGTCTATAAAGAGTTCTCTCGCTTTGCAATTACATATCAAATTTTCAATTCTAGCTCTGTAAATTAAGCAAAATTTTATTAAAACAAATATAATGGGGTTATCTAATACTCCCACGCTTTCAAAACTAGCAGTGCTGTTGTTGCTTCATCTTTTGGTTATAGGCATTTCCTCCCTTGGAAGGTAGGCCTCAACTGGGAATGTTCCACATCCCAATCTCTGATCCTTAATTGCCTTAAAATGCTGTAACATTACATCAATATGGTGTGTACTTAACTAAAGTTTACCTAGTTTAACTAATGTGAATATCACTTGCCCCTTGGTTTGAATAAAATCAAAGCTTCTGCAGTAGCTCCTTGATGCTTGTATATATTATCTAAAAATATTATGATTGCAAGTGTTAAAATACGAGGAGCTCAGACTGCGAGTCACGGAGATGCAGCCATGCAGGTTGGAAATCGGTCAATGTACATGGCTGAACCTCTAAAATTCATCCTTGTCAGTATTGTTTATAAAGAATTATACATATACAGGCAGAATCTATATTTCGATGTTGACAGCATTTTAATGCTAATTGATCAATATATAAGCCCTGAATATTATACTAAAAAGCCCGGATCTTTCTGCCCTGTTTTGATGTGCAGCATCTCAGTGAGCAAAATCTGTTGAGGGTCTCAACTCTTGGACCTCCTGGAGAACCATATGTTAAGAGAGAGAAAGGGAAAAATTAAGATTGCTCACATGCCCAATGCGATGTCTTGATGGCTCAGCTGTACACTCTCTCAGAAAATTACCTCTGCCTCTGTTTCTGATTTTCCCTGCTTCAGTTCTTTCTAGTGGAACTGACTTATTCTTTCATCAAAGACTTCTTACAAAGATTTTAAATTGCCGTTTCAATGCAAGCCTCACAAATTGATTAATACCAGTCACACAAAACATAATATAAGTCGAGGTATATATTAAATACCGCAAAAACTTTTAACTCAAGTTAACTAACTAGCATCTTTCACCAAAAAAAAAAAAAAGTTTACTAACTAGCATAAGGTCAATAGGAAACTCAGCTTTTTCTTTAACAGTTACTACAGCAATCTATGCATCTCTTGATCTTTTTCATTGCAACACATTACTGGGGTGTGTATTGAATCTCTAAAAAATGTTTGAACTCAAGTACACAGTGGTGTGTCTTCAATTTTCTCGTTGAATAGTTATAAAGTGTATACCGCACAATGTGGCTAGAAAGTAAAACAAGCAATTGATCGAGTATACAGATAAAGTACGTTTACTCACAAGGTATCGCGAATGGTTTATCGAGATTGTTGGAATGATCACACTGATGAAAAGGAGAAGGGCGAGGAGGATACACTAAAATTGATGAGACGTCTATTGTAAGGTTATGTTATTTCTTATGTAGCTTTTATTTGCTTCTGCTTCTCTGTACCCTTGCTCTGTGTCTGCTGTTTCTACTTTATAATTTGGTTAATGGATGCATTGGCAACCAGAGTGATTGCATTAGTTGTTATATAGATGCAGAAGTAACATATGCAAATAAACATTTCAGAATGTTGCACGTAATGATTGTATTACTCTCCTCTTCTTGAATGAAATAAGACTCGTATAAGGTGTTTAGTATATTTTACCAAAACCAGCTTATTAACTATGTATGTGTTCTTCTATATATAAACAACAGGGGAACAATTGAAGCATGTATTAAGCTTTGATGTGGGAGTGAAAAATAATTGAATGGAAAAACAAATTACCTGCAGCAACTAAAATCTGCATGTGAAGCATGATTAGCCACTGCACTAGTTCAATATAGCAATGGACAAAACAGATCAAAACAAAGTGTTAGTGAGAACCACATAGACCACTGCAAACCAACAAAACCCTAGGCCACGGGTTTGGAATTAAGGTACTAACTCTTATAAAAAAAGAATTAAGGTACTAATTATAATGAATCATCAAGCTCATGTTAAATTTCAGTCTGCAATTCGAGTAGACATCTTCCTAGTATGAATCTCTATATGTTTTTGACTAATGATCATCAGTTTATTAGGTGCTTAGATGACTCGACTTCTTCTGGAGTTCTAGAAATGTTGGCTTATTATCAAATTTCAAGCTGAGCACATTTTCTTGTTACTTTCCATCCCCATATTGTTTCTAGTCCCATGAATTGACTACTAAATTGTATTGAGAATTAAAAAAAAAAATTAGTTTTGCTATGCACAACTTATCGGTTAAAATTGTATTGTTGAACACTGCACCACATGTTTGGAATTAAGACACTAATTCTAATAATTTTGATGAAAGCTAATGTTAATTTCAGTCTTCAATCCGAGTAGAAATTTTAAATTTTAGTATTTGACTTGTTCATTAGACGACTTGACTAGCAAGTAATAAGAAGAAAAGAGGACGCCTTGCTATGATCAAACTGACTTGCAGAGTTGCAGTCTTTTCTTTCCCACTACCTTCATAAAGATGATCAAATTGACTTGCAGAGTTGCAGTCAAGACATATTTGAGACTTTCGATTACTAAGGCGGGCCAGTGCTGTTACTGAGAACCATGTTAATGCCAAGGTCTTGTGTCAGATAGCCCTACCGTACCATTGGATTGATAGGGACAGTCAATAATAAAATTTAAATAAAAAGTCAATGTTCAAATATAAAATAAAAAAATAAATAATATAATGAAAAAGTTAGAAGGTCGCCAAATGGGTGTGGGGTTATCATATAAATGTATTTATTTATTGATTCTATTATTTGCTATTTTGTCATTAATATATGAAATTTTATATTTTAATTAGTAATATAAGTTAGTAGATACAATTCTTATATTTTTGAATGTTTACCAAAACTAAATTTTCCCTTTATATATACTCGCATCAGACCCGTGCGATGCACGTATTATTGGTGAAGGAAAAATGTTGAAGATTCCTTGTCACCAATTTCTTCAATTTTTTCATATTTATGTTTTGCTCCTTTTATTTTACCAAAAATTCTACAATACTGTGATTTTTGTAATACATCCACTTCCAGATATAATAACAAATTTGTTGTCATCGTGGTAACATGAGTATTTTTTTAGTGTGATCTTATTACAAGTTTGCTGTTAATGTTGTAATTTTGATTCAATTATATGTAAATAGTGTAAAACGAATGTGGTAACTTTGTTGTCAATGTAGTAACTTTGTTGTCAATGTAGTAACTTTGTAATACATCCACTTCCAGATATAATAACAAATTTGTTGTCATCGTGGTAACATGAGTATTTTTTTAGTGTGATCTTATTACAAGTTTGCTGTTAATGTTGTAATTTTGATTCAATTATATGTAAATAGTGTAAAACGAATGTGGTAACTTTGTTGTCAATGTAGTAACTTTGTTGTCAATGTAGTAACTTTGGTTCAGTTAAATGTAATTTTGGTTCAATTAGTTGTAAAATAGATGTATGACAAATATTACAGTATTATAGCCACAACTTTATTTTACCACAATAATCATTTTAAATAATTTTTTATGAGTTTTTATTTTTAATTGACTCCATATACAATTTTAAAATTATTGCTCAATATAAAATTTTAATTAATTGACTCCTTGACCTATAAACGTTTAGTTGGCCTCCAAAAAAAAGTGACTGAAAGTGATACGGTTGAGTTTTGATTAGACCAAACAAATTATAGTACGTACCAAAACTTTTGATTCTGAAATTGATTACAAAAATCAAAATGTTCGGTTATGTACTTTCGGTAGTTTAATATTTTACTTTTGTCCAAAAAAAGTTTAGGGTTTTTATCACAAATGGTACCTGAACTTTACCTCAATTATATACATAGTACCTGAACTTCACTTTTGATCACAACTAGTACCCGAACTTTTCGTTTTTATCTTAAATGGTACCTGAACTTTTCGTTTTCATCCCAAATGATACCTACACTCAATTTTCAGTAAAAAAAAAAAAAAAAAAATTGAAACTCTCTCTCCCGCCGGAACTCTCTCTCCTCTCCCTCGGCGCCGCCGTCAACCATCTCCAATGACCACAAAGTTTATATCAACATGTAGAGCACAATCCAAGGATGAAATTATGTAACTACGTCAAGGTGAGATTCAAAGTAGATCGAGAGATATTGATGCCGGAAGTTCCAAAAATCGAAAAGTCAACGACCTCGATCCTCCACGTACGGCGGTCGACGTTGAAAATTGAGGGTACCACGAGGTTGCTGGGATGGAGGGCTTCAAAGCCCAATTGGTTTGGAGGATTGGAAGTGGCCGGAGGAGGTCGGAACGAAAGCTTGAAATTTCAAGCTTTTCAGGCGGTCCTCACGGCGGATTTCCGGCGAGTGTGGCTTCAAACCCGGGTGGGTTTGTATTGCCGGAAGCTTTAGATTTCGTTGGTGGAGGCGGTGACACAAGATGTGGCCGGAGGTGGTGGGACTTTATGGTGCAGAGGGAGAGAAGAGAGGTTACGGGTGGGGGAGGAGAGGGAGGGAGAGAGAGAGAGAAAGAGAGAAAAAAAAAAAGAAAAAAAAAAACTAAATTTTTTTGTTTTTTTTTTCTTTTCAATTTTGACCGTAGGATGAATTTGTTTTAATTTTTTAACGGTAGATTTGACGATAGGTACCATTTATGATGAAAACGAAAAGTTCAGGTACCATTTGTGATCAAAAGTGAAGTTCAGGTACTATGTATATAATTGAGGTAAAGTTCAGGTACCATTTGTGATAAAAACCCAAAAGTTTAATATTTTACCAATGTTACAACTTACAACAGTGTAGTTGTTAAAGTAACGACACAAAAGAACATTACTAGCTATTAGCCATCAGATTCTACACATGAGGCATATTTCTTGAACTCCCACGGAACTCACTCAAATCTCCTTCTAAGATCCAAGTTGATATAGCCATAGATTGACTGAGAATGCTATTTGAAAATTTATCTTATTCTATAGGGAAAAAATCACCTTTAGTCCCTGAACTTTGACTCATTCGACACTTTCATCCCTGAAGTTTGAAATATATCACTTTCGTCCCTGAACTTTGAAAAAAACTATCACTTTCGTCCCTGAGGTTAGTTTTCACCGAATAAACCTCCGATTCCGGCCAATTCGAACGACAACACATACTGGGCTTTGAAGCCCTCCTTGAGGCGAGTTAAACGCCACCAACCTCGCCTCAAACCGCCGCCGGACAGCGGAGAATTTTATAATTAAAGTTTCGGCCACCACGAGATTTCGGGCCAAATTCGAGTCATTTTAGGCCGAATCGAGCTTAGTCCCAGTTATAAAAGTTACTCCTCTCATCCGTGCGAACATTTTGGCATAGGTTTTGCATCATTTTTTTCCAGTCAGGGACGAAAGTGATAGTTGATGTCAAAGTTCAGGGACGAAAGTGATATATTTCAAACTTCAGGGACGAAAGTGTCGAACGAGTTAAAATTCGGGGACTAAAAGTATTATTTTTCCTATTCTATATAGCAATTTGGGTCACTACAGGTGCTTAATTGGAGAGAATTAAGAAGAAAAGGAAACAAGGATTGGTGGTCAAGATGGAAGACTACATTGACCATGGATGCATTGGATGGGTGGTGGTTATGAGATAAGTGATGGCGACTAGTGTGGTTAAGGAAGAAACGAAGGCTCAAGGAACGTGGATATTACTCTAAAAATATATCAAATGACGTAGTATCTGATATGGTTGACGACACAACAAATGACGTGATTGACATTTGATTTTTAATATTTTTATTTTGAAAACTAAAAGTCAATTGGCTAAAAAAGAAAAACTAAATTAAAAGTCATTAAAATTAGCAAATAAATAAATAAAAAAAATGTGATGAGAGTTGATCAAAACTGATCATCAAGGTCTAACGTACACCACAACTTCACGCAAAATTCTACCTTTTATATTGCAGTTGATGACCTACGTGTTCTCCAGAATTATAATTTTTTCGGGATTTCCTTTCCAAAAAATTTTTTTGCATGGGATTTTCAATTAAAAACAAATTAAAAATACAAATATGTGTGTTAATAACAATTTGGGATGTGTTAATAACAACACTCTTTAAATAATTAGATGAACTTGAAGGTTAAGAGTGCATTTAGTTTCATAATTTGAAGCTAAAATTTTAGAACGAAAATGCATTAATTATCCTACGAGTTCACGACCAAAATATTTCAAACTGCTTTAGAGCATGTTTAGCAATGCTAGCTATTTTTTAATTAAATTTTAGCTAAAAATAGCTTTTAGCTATTTTGGCTAATCAGTTTGAAAATACGTCTGCACCAATGCTCTCTACTTTAGCTAGTATTGAATTTAAATTATTTTTTTAATGAATAAAAAATAGATTAAGTGAATTTAATAATTACACAAAATAACTAAAAATTAATGTTTTAAATTAATAAAAATAATAGAAAGCCTCATCTCGCTCTCTATATTTAAGAGTCATATAACTAAAAGCTAAAATATAGAGTCACTTAGGCTGATGCAGCTGTTAAAATAGCTGAAAACCTAAACATGCTTTCTAAAGTAGCTAAAGAGCTAAAATAGAGAGTCTGCTAAAAATACTCTTATATTTTATTTCAAAATTTTAGACTACTTTTCAATATCTTGGTGAAGTTTCTCAACTAGAATCTATTGTACATAAATTGGCGAATTGAATTAAATTGCATCTTTGGGCAAATGCACCTTTCTTTTCTACGGACCATTCCAATCACAATTAAAGCAAAAGGACAAGTGGAGTCTAAAACGATAGAATTTCCTTGCAAGATGGAAATTGTACAAGAGTCATAATTATTTGGTTGAAATGAATGTCCTTAATTATTGGACTATTGGTACAAATAATGCGTGTTCATGACTTCAACAGGGAAGTACTGTTCTTGGAAAATAGTATATGAGAAAACCGGGTCATTGGCAAGTTGGCATCCAAATCCTCATCTTTATAAAGTGGCCTTTCTGATTTATTCAGAATCTAATAATTATGTAACCTCATTAGAAATGTCATTTACATTTACATTTACCATTTAAAATACATTCATTATCTCATTAAAAATATAAATATGCATATATATACATTGATCATGTTTATAGATATTTAACAACATTTGACAGCAGCGTATATAAGTTGGTAAAAAGTTATTTTCATAAGATAAAAGCTATTTGAAAATTTATCTTATTCCAAGTTGACATAGCCATAGATTAACTGAGAATGCTATTTGAAAATTTATCTTATTCTATATATCAATTTGGGTCACTACAGGTGTTTAATTGGAGAGAAATAAGAAGAAAAGGAAACAAGGTGTGGTGGTCAAGATAGAAGACTACATTGATCATGGATGCATTGGATGGGTGGTGGTTATGACATAAGTGATGGCGACTGGTGTGGTTGAGAAGAAAAGAAGGTTGAAGGAACGTGGATATTACTCTAAAAATAAACCAAATGACTTAGTATCTGATATGGTTGATGACACAACAAATGACGTGATCGACATTTGATTTTTAATATTTTCATTTTGAAAACTAAAAGTCGATTGGCTAAAAAAGAAAAACTAAATTAAAAGTCATTAAAATTTAGCAAATAAAAAAAATGTGATAAAGAATTGATCAAAACTGATCATCAAGATTTGACGTACACCACAACCTCACACAAAATTCTACCTTTTATATTGCAGTTGATGACTCACTTCCGGAATTAGAATTTTTTGGGGATTTCCTTTCAAAAAAAATTCTTGCATGGGACTTTCAAGCCCTTCAAGGATTCTAATGAAATTTTTAGATTAGGATTCTATAATTCACCAAACCATGGCTTTTTTAAATCACATACGGACTAATGGAAAGCAATAAAAAAAACTAGGCTCTGGCTTCTTTCTATAATTTTCATCGTACAAATCCTAGCGTCGCCAGTAATCGCTAGTGCGGCTTCTTATGGTAAGGATGGTCTTGACCTCTCTCACTCACAAGGACGGCTCTGTCCGTCATGCTCTTTTCAGACCTTTGGTGGTTATACTCCTGCAGGACGTCTCTTTGGCTCTTAGAGATGGTTGACATCTCGATTAGCTGTGGTTTTCTTTTGGATTTCGATCTGCTTGTCGCTACCGGTTTTGTTGGGTGTCAATCAAATCCAATGATTCAGGGTCTGGGATCCGGATGAGTTTTAGGTGCTCATTTTTGGTGGCTTAGCAGCCTTGGTGTTCCAAATTGGCTACTCTATTACTAGTAGGGCGTTGCTAAAACTTAACCTAAGTCAAATTTGGTTCTTTGATTTTGGTCTTTTTAATTTCTTGTTTAAGAATAAGCATGATCAGTTGTGCAAGTTTTGACTGTGATTTTACTTTCTTTTTTCATGGGTTCTCCTTGAGTTAGATTGGATATATTGGTCTCAATGGCAATACTTGCCGGAATTTTTATGTTGGACCTAGCAATTGATGACAACAGTGATGCACAATGTATGTATTGTTTTAGGTTTCGAATCATCGATTAGAATTCTAGGTTCAGACTCATCGATTAGGCCACTTGTATGGTTTGTACTGCTCATTTTTAGGATGCTCATATTAAATATTGTAATCTTTTATTAATTAATAAAGTTTATGTTTAAAAAAAAAAAAAAACTAACAGACCCAAAACAAAGAAGAGGAGATATTGAAGAATGCAAATCAAATCACCATGGAAGTTACTATTGCAGGAATTGCTGCTTAATTATATTCTCTCCAAATGACGCAATATATATATATATATTAATTACATAGAAGGAGATTGAGCGCTCTTATCTAGCCTAATTTTGACCAAATTGTCTGCGCTCTCTCACCACTTGGCTAATCTCAAGGGTTTAATGATGCAAAATTTTATGATCAAAGAAAACAATAATTTTATTTTCTTTATTTTATATATAGATGAAATTTAAACATATTTTAATATTTAAACACACGATATCCTCGAGGAGTCGAACTCATGATCTTTCCTAGGATAACTTTGGTGCCAATCCACTACACCAACCACTTTGGATAAACATATTTTAATGTAGAGACACACTCAGATTTGAAATGGTGCACATATGCCCATCATTTGAGATTTTGATTTGGTAAGAATATTTGGGATCTTATGCATTTTTCTTTGTACTTATCTTATTTGTTAATTGATTTAATAATTTATATTTAAGTTTACAATTACGATCAAGATAGGGGCGAACTGATTAAATAATAAAAACATGGCTTCTCTGCTAGGGTTTTTCTCTCTTCAAGGAAGGTGGGGGTCGTGGCCTCTTGGCAGCGGCTTTGAATTTTCGGCTACGGGAAGGGAGCTCTCTTTCTTCTTGGGTCGTCCTAAGGGTGGCGGCGGCGATTGGTTTCGACTGGGTCACCCTGCATCTGTTGGTGTTTTCTTTTTTTTTTCTCTGTTTTGCCACTGGTATCAGCTGGTGAGGTGTGGTTCTGGCAAGCTTCTGGGCTGTCGACTTTTGCTGACGCTGGTGTTTCCTTCATCCGCGTTGGTGGAGCGGCTCATTGGTGGCATGCTGCTTGTCTACTGCGAGATGGCAGGGCTGCCCACTTATGCTTGGAGCAGACTTTGGTTGTTCCGAGTGGTATGTTGCTTGGGTATGATGGTGATGTTTCAATGACGGAATTGGTTGCCAGCGGTCACGCAGGTTTGCTGTGATTGATGCCCGTCAGAGGCACGGGTGCGACAGTGGATGGCAGCTGTGAGTTTGTGTTGCGGCTAGGTTTGCTACAGTTTAGTTGGGGCTTAGGGTTTTGTTGTTGGACTTGAGCTTTTCTTTTTATTTTTCATGTCTTTATGGATGTTGGGCCTGTAGCCTCTTTCTTTTAGGGGAGATGTCACAGGTTAGTACGGTGGATCTCGTGTCTCTTTTATATTTTATTCGGAATTTGCTAGTGCTAATCTAGTAAAAGGCCTAATGGTTAGAAAAGATAGGGTTATGTGGTAGTAACTTTAATGGATTTTGACATTCCTCTTAAAAAAAAAACGATAGGGGTGAACTTAAGAATTCACCCCCAATGTGATTAACGAATTTTCACCTTAAAATTTTATAATTCAACTGTTGGATAGTTAAAATTTAAGAGTAGCAGTCTCAAACTAACATGTTAACTTCATAATATGAAGTTAACCACTCTTAACATTTAGATTCATCTAATGACTCTAATTAAAATATAATTAATATCAAAATTAAAATATCATATCAGACTCAAAACTATAAAATATTCATAAAAAAAATACATAATACCAAAACGCTAAATATTAAACTAACCCAAACATCATAATATGAAGATTAACATGTTAGTTTTATAATATGAAGTTAACATGTTAGTTTTAGAGCGAAAATGCGTTAATTATCCTACGAGTTCACGACCAAAACATTTCGAACCGTTTTATATTTTATTTAAAAATTTTAGACTATTTTTCAATATGTTTGTGAAGTTTCTCGATTACAATCTATTGTACATATATTGGCGAATTGAATTAACTCGCATCTTGGGCATCAGACCACAAAAAAAACTGGCATCCTTTCTTTTCTAGGGACCATTCCAATCCCAATTAAAGAAAACGACAAGTGGAGACTAAAACGATAGAATTTCCTTGCAAGATGGAAATTGTACATGAGTCATAATTTGTTGGTTGAAATGGGACCGTTGAAATGAATGTCCTTAACTATTGGTACAATTGCGTGATTGGGCTTGTATGAAGAGACGGAATGTCCTCTTGTATGAAGAATTTCTGGTACGCGCGCGACCTAATTGTATGAAAATGAACTATAATAGCTGGTCAGCCTGGTCTATAAATAGCTCTCGATCGATCCTACTTAATTTATACTACTACTTCCATACCTGAGAGAGAGTACTACAGCTTAGCAAAACAAAATTATGAGGTTATCCCAGTGCTTGTTTTTGCTTTTGATCTTTTTCTTCAAGGGGTGCGACACCACCAATACTTCCCATGAGGTACCCAGTACTGCTCAAGTGCTCATATATATAATCAATGTGCTTCTTCTTGTTGTTGTTTCATCGTTCGGTTGCTAATTGTTGTTGTTTCATCGTTTGGTTGCTAATTGATCTTGATACTACTCTGTGCAGCAGCCATGTTATTGTCATGATGAGGAGAGCTCTGCCTTGCTACAATTCAAGCAAAGCTTTACTATCGACGCATCTGCTTCGGGAGAGGGTGCTTATCCAAAAGTCTCGTCGTGGAAACCAACTCAAGGAGGAAACAACACCTGCTGCTGCGCCTGGGATGGAGTCGAGTGTGATGAAGAGACGGGTCATGTGATTGGGCTTGATCTTAGTAGCAGTTGTCTCTACGGCTCTATCAACTCCAACAGCTCCCTCTTCCGTCTTGTTCACCTTCAGAGGCTGAACCTTGCCGATAATCACTTCAATTACTCTCAAATTCCTACAACCATTAGGAATTTCCCAAGGCTCACATATCTCGACCTCTCTTATTCTGTCTTCTCTGGTCGAGTCCCATCCGAACTTTCACAGTTGGTCAAGTTGTCATCCCTTAATCTTTCTTTCAATATCAATCCTTCTTCTGTTGAAGGATCAGAAGAAGGGTTGTTGAAACTTGATGGCTCCGATTTCAGAAGTCTTGTTCAAAACTTAACCAGTCTTGAACATCTTCGTCTCCGTTTCATCAACATATCTTCGACAATACCCCATTCCATGGCCAATTTATCATTTTTGACAACCCTTGACTTACATCAGTGTGAGTTGTTTGGAGACTTCCCGGTAAGAATTTTCCAGTTACAAAGCTTGCAAAGTATATATGTGAGAGACAACCAAGATCTGATTGGTTATTTGCCTGAATTCAATCAAAGTAGTCCTCTCACGACCCTGGATATTCACGGAACTAGATTTTTCGGAAACTTGCCATCTTCAATAGGAAAGATTGGTTCTTTGAAACAGTTGGATGTGGCTGCATGCAACTTTTCAGAAGGGTTGGTTCCATCTTGGCTAGGTAATCTTAGACAACTCACTTATCTAGACATTTCAGCAAACAAATTGGGAGGTCCAATTCCTAATTCTTTTGCAAACCTTACAAAATTGACTGTTTTTAGAATTAGTACGAGTCGATTGACCGGTCCAATCCCATCTTGGTTGGGCAACTTCAGCAAACTAACTTACCTAGACTTTGGTTATAACAGATTGAGTAGTTCAATACCTGCTTCATTTTCCAATCTCACGAATCTTGAGATTCTTTATCTTCAGAATAATGAGCTGAGCGGTATAGTGGAGTTTCAAATTTTTCAAAACCTACAAAATCTCAAGGAACTCCAACTATCTTATAACAATTTGGAATTCGTCTCTGAATCCACAGATATGAATGCAAGTACTGTTCCACAGTTCACCCTTCTATACTTGAATTCATGCAACTTAAGAGCGTTCCCATATTTCCTGAGATACCTAAAGAGTTTAAAGCGGTTAGACCTTTCTACAAACAAACTCCAGGGCCAAGTACCGAAATGGATGTATAACGTGAGCACAGAAACTTTGACGTTCTTCACCCTTGAGAATAACCTCCTTTCAGGCTTTGACAAACTTCCGGTTGTTCTTCCTTGGGTTAGCCTACAAGTTTTCAATCTTGCGTTTAATATGTTCCATGGGCCACTGCCGGTACCTGCAGCATCCACCTTGGTCTATCAAGTTCAGGGCAACAATTTCACTGGAGAAGTTTCACCATTGATATGCAATATAAATTCTCTTCAGGCACTTGTTTTGTCCGATAACAATTTGAGCGGCATGATTCCGCAGTGTTTCAGAAACATAAGTTCTCTTCAGGCCCTTGATTTGTCCAACAACAACTTAAGTGGCCTGATTTCCCAGTTTTTCGGTAACTTTAGCGACCATCTCACAGTTGTTCTTCTTGGAAATAACTTGTTTCATGGCGCTCTTCCGCAAACATACACCAACAAAAGCAACTTGAGGAGGTTCGATGTGAGTCAAAATCAATTGCAAGGGCAACTACCAAGGTCATTGGCGAATTGTCTAAAGCTTGAGACTTTGATTTTGTCAAACAATAAGTTCCATGATGTCTTTCCGTTTTGGTTGAGGACTCTTCCTGAGTTAAAGCTTTTGGCAATGCGGCATAATGGGTTCCAAGGAGTGATAGGAAATCCTAAAAACAGTCAACAGTTCCCGAAGCTGCGTATTTTAGATTTGTCATACAATAATTTCACAGGCGAGTTTATAGCTGAAGACATCTTCTCCACGTATGCCATGAGATCAAATGTTAGTGTCAACCCGTGGACATATATGCAGGTCGGCATCAATTACACCTCTGGTAATTGGCTCTTTTATGATTCCACGATGACAATAACGAGTAAAGGAGTGGATATATTCTATTCAAAGATTCAAGAAGCATTTGCAGTCATCGACATATCAAGCAACAAATTTGTAGGGAAGATTGATGAATGGATTGGGAATCTAAAAGGGCTTCACTCGCTGAATGTTTCCAATAACCTTCTCACCGGTGGGATCCCATCATCTTTGGGGAACTTAACGGACCTCGAATCTCTGGACCTTTCAAATAACAAGCTTTCAGGAAAGATCCCCCAACCACTGGCGCAGCTGACATTCCTTTCACAATTCAGTGTCTCTCACAACAATCTCACAGGTTTTATACCGCGTGGACCGCAATTCAATACGTTCAATATCACTTCATATGAGGGAAACTCTGGGTTGTGTGGAGATCCATTGCCAAAGAAATGTGGGAATTCTAATACCCCAGCTCAACGGCCACTTTCAAGCACAGAAGAAAATGATTCAGGGACTGGAATTGAATTTGATTGGGAATTTGTGTTGGCTGGATTTGGAAGTGGGTTGGTGGTGGGAGTGGTACTTGCGGACGTGGCGATCACACGGAGGCGTGAGTTGTTTCTTGAGATAGCTGGAATATTGATCGAACTAATGGAAAGGATCACAAGCTGGAAGAGGTTTGGACGCAGAAATTGATGTGTTTATTGTAGAGTTATGTACTTATGCCTTTGTTGTTGTTTTTTTTTTCTTGGTCTTTCTATGTATGTTTCCTAGCTACGTACTCCTTCTACCTAGCTTGGTATCTAATATGTCTTCCCTTTGTAGTTTTTAAGTTTTTATAATGGATGTATCAGCAACAACATGGCAAATAAAAGTTACAGAATGTTGCATATATGCATGTAGTCCTTGTCACGCACTTCTGGATTAAAGGTGATTGTGTGATGATGCAAATGTTTACTTAAAGACTTATTGTGATTAATGTCCAAAAAAAAAAAAGACTTGTTGTGAAGCACAGTTACATTCATGTTCCCATATATCAATATGCATCAATAATAATACGTACTGTGGTATTAATGAACTGTAATTCAACAAATATAGCATACCAAAGCCAAATTCTCAGTCTTCAATCATAGTGAAGACATCTTCATAATATGGAACAGTTTGTGATTTATCTTTTGATCTGAATAGCCTGAAATTTTGGTGATTGTGCCCTTTTTGCACTCATTAATCATATTCTCACATGCATGGTGTTCCTTATTGATAAAACGAGCAATTGAGTATACAGAAAATCTTTACTCATCAATAATTAAAATCTTTACTAATCTTTTCTTTTTGCATGTAACAACTTCTGGATTCTCTACTGACCACAGCTTCAGGGTCGAGCTGATCGAAAGTAAGGTTTTTCTGTTTTGTGTGGCCAGTGTTATCAGCTCTCTTGCAGATTGTTCAATTGATAAGTTTTGTTAAACGAATATATTTAGAGTGCTGATTAATTCATGTCAAACAAAATTAAACATGCAATGCCTTGAAGGAGGGATGACTGATGTATGCTTCATTTTCGGAGGGCCAGATTTGGAAACTGGAGAAAGGAAGTTCCTCAGTTGTGGTGATAGAGAGTCCCTCTCAGGTGCAAACTCTGTTTATTGAGTTGTGTATATATGTTTGTACTAGAAAACATCTTCAATTTTCTCATTAAATTTGATGTATGAATGCCATTATTTGAGTAGTGTCTTGTAACTTGGCCACTGAGCTCTGTTTCTTCCATATGTGCATGTAGTGAACTTTTATATATGCTAATGTGGCTGCATTGAATCTCTACTTTCCATTTGCATGTGTCAACTTCTGGATCCTCTTCTTATCAAAGCTTCTTACATAGCTGGGGAAACTATTTCAATTTGCATGGACGGAGATACTGCCAAACGCTTCAACTTCCAACTAGTTCCAAGGAGCACAAAGAGGCAGTTTTCAGTTTGTTGTAGCTATTATCTAATTACTCATCAAAAAAATCTATTAGCTAATTGCAATATCAAGACAAGGGCAAAAAGAATCTCTATCACTACCAAATTAAAAGAGAATGTATGGCAATTGTTTTCGGAAAATTTAAAGCAGAGCTATGAATATGCATGACATTCATGGGTAGTAGATTTTACATTTCAAAAGAAAGAGATATTTTCAGTCTTTGGGCCCTTACAGCGTTAAAGAAAATGAATATTCCCTATAATATTTGGGCCCTGTAATTTGAAAATTACAAGAAAACCCAATGTTCCTGAATAACCCCAAATAAGAGACCTGACGGAATCAAATCAAGCGCCTGAATTGGATGTCGAAGGGGAGTGTATTTTAGCGTGTAGGCTCCTACATACAAGATTGGTTTAAAGGTTTCTTTAATTTCAAATTGCCGTCATAGCAATTTTATTTCAGGTAAAGTCCCAAATTGGTATGCTCCTAATTTCGGTGAACGATTTCCTCGAGCAGAATTAAATTTCAGTGGTTTTTAGACAAGTGATTTCAATCTCAAGGAAGATAACCTGGTATGTAGTCCGAATTATCATTTTACTTCATTCATTAAGCTTTCAATTAAATTTCAGTCGTTTTGGGTTTACTTTTCTTTTTTACCTTTGATGATTCAATTAAAAACGGTGTTTCTTTCTACTTGACATGGCTCTCCCTTTACCGAAGATCTCATTCTGTGACCAAACAAGAACAAGGCTTGTTTTTTAACTTCAAGTGGGGGTTTAATTCCAGACTGTCAGATTTTAATTACTGCTATGTTAAAAAAAATTGAAAGAACAGTGAGGAAAAATAAACTACAAAGAGTACTGGCTGTGACCTGTGATGCATTATTGCAAGTTGATTTTAACTTTTGAAGTCAATGGATGAATGGAATCCAGCTCAGTCAGTCAGCAGCAAAGCACATGTGAGGGGCAACATCTGTTGAAGTCGGACCCAAAAACCGTCGGTTGATCAGAGAGCAACAAGTTTGTTCATTCGTTCATCCTTTGAGAAACTGCGAGAGACCAGCAAAAGTGATCATCCTTTGAGATTTTGCCAGAAGCTTAATGAGGATATTTGTTTGTTCATTCCTAGCTTCTTTTTTGCTCTTTTGCTTTTTTGTTTTTAATAAATTACGAACTAGGCTCAGAGATGTAGATGCTGTTGTCATATCTCAGAAAGCCTCCACTTCCAAAACTTCTCCTTGTCCATCTAAATACGACGTCTTCTTGAGCTTCAGAGGTGAAGACACTCGCAAGACTTTCACTGACCATCTCTATACAGCCTTGACCTCAGCAGGATTTCGCACTTTCCGAGATGACGATGAACTTCCAAGAGGAGAAGACATCAAACCAGAACTACAAAAAGCCATCCAACAGTCACGAAGTTCTGTCATTGTGTTTTCCGAAAACTACGCGTCTTCCGGATGGTGCCTTGACGAGCTTGTCATGATCCTTCAGTGCAAGACGACCTCCAATCATAATCATGTTGTTTTACCAGTCTTCTACAACATCGATCCATCTCACTTGAGGAAGCAAACAGGGAGTCTTGCAAAAGCATTTGCTAAACATCAGAAAAAGCAATCACCGGAGAAGTTGAATCGATGGAGGGAAGCACTTACACAAGTTGCAGATCTAGCAGGAATGGTGCTACAAAATCAAGCTGACGGGTATGTAAATTTATCAACACTCAAGGTTTGATTAATCAATTACAACCGTATATACATGTCATGTAATTATTGAATTTATTTCCATCTGTAATTATTTGAAGTCATAGACTCATAGCTAGCTTGTATGATATATGTTCATTTTGATTGCAATTTTGTAGGCACGAGTCTAAGTTTATCCAAAATATTGTTAAAGAGATTCAAGACAAGCTCTTAGGTCGCCTGCCCCTAAGCGTTGTCCAGGATGTATTACAGAAGCAGTTGTTATCTGTTAACCCTGTTCTTGATGATGCCGAGGGAAAGCAACTGAATAACCCAACTGTGAAGGCCTGGCTCAATGAGCTTCAAGAGGCTGTCTATGATGCCGAGGACCTGTTGCAGGAGATCAAGACAGAAGTGTTAAGGCCAAAGATGGAACCTGAATCTGGAAGTAGCACGAATGAGGTACAAGAGGTCATCTCTAGTCATGCATCTCATGCTTTTGACTTGGCATTAATAAACTCCAGGGTAGATGAAGTTCTTGAAAGACTAGACTTCATTACGAAGCAGAGAAAAGATGTCCTGGGTTTGGAAGCAAGTGCTGGACAGAAAGAATCACAACCGATGCCTTCAACCTGTTTGGTAGAAGAGTCTGGTGTGTATGGAAGAGATGCAGAGAAGGAGAAATTGATTAAATTATTGCTATCAGATGATGAGACTGGCAATAAGATAACTGTGATTCCTATTGTGGGCATGGGTGGAATTGGGAAGACCACCCTTGCCAAGCTTCTATACAACGATGTTAGAGTTGAGCAACATTTTGACCTCCAAGCATGGGCTTGCGTTTCAAAAGAATTTGATGTCTTCAGAATCTCCCAACAGATTTATGAGTCATGGAGTTCAGATGCTTGCCAAATCATGAACTTAAACCTGCTTCAATCGAAGTTGAAGGCACATTTGAGGGGGAAAAAGTTCTTCTTTGTTCTTGATGACATCTGGAACAAGAATTACAATCAATGGGAATTGTTAAGGAGTGCCTTTGAATCTGGAGCACATGGAAGTAAGATTATTTTCACAACACGCATCGGAGATGTTGCATCTATGGTCGGTACTCTTCCAGTTCACCGTCTAATGCCAATATCTGAGGTAGATGGCTGGTTATTATTTGAAAAACATGCCTTCAAAAGTAGAGGAGTTGGTGCACGCTCAGATCTTGAAGAAATAGGAAGACAAATTGTTAGAAAGTGCAATGGTCTTCCTTTGGCCCTTACCTGCCTTGGGGGTCTCTTATGTTCTAAACTAACTGTGAGGGAATGGAAAAGTATATTGAACAGTGAATTGTGGGAGTTGCCACAAGAGGAGAGTGACATTCTGCCATCTCTTTGGTTGAGCTATATGTCTCTGCCGCCATATCTCAAGCGTTGTTTTGCATATTGTTCAATATTTCCCAAGAACTATAAATTCCAGACATCAGAATTGATTTTCTTGTGGAAGGCTGAAGATCTATTGCAACCTCAAAAAGAGAAAACGGCAGTAGAGATCGGAAATGACTACTTCAATGATCTAATCTCAAGGTCATTTTTTCAACTTTCATCAAGTTATTCTTACCCTCAAGATTACATCATGCATGACCTTATCAATGATTTAGCAAGCTTTGTATCCGGAGAATTTTGTTTTAGGTGGGAGGACAGTGATCCTAACATTTTGAGCAAGACTCGTCATTTTTCATATATGATAAAATATGATGATGATGATGATGATGATGAGAAGAAGTTTGAGGCTTTACAGCAAGCTAAATGTTTGCGCACCTTTCTACCACTAGCACCTAAGAGGTTGAAATTGTTGGGCAAAGGACTATATGAGGTATTGCCAAAATTACAATGTTTAAGAATGCTCAAGTTATCAGGGTACAATATTAAGGAATGGCCTGATTCAATTCACAATTTGAAACATCTTAGGCACTTGGACATGTCTTACACTTCCATCAAAAAGTTACCTGATACAATTTGTACTCTGTATAACTTGCAAGCATTGCTGTTGTTACACTGTAAAGATCTTACTGAACTGCCACTCAACTTTGGAAGATTGATCAACTTGACCCATGTGGATGTTGAAGGTACAAAGTTAGAAAAGATGCCACCACATATGGGAAACTTGGAACACCTCCAGGTACTAACCGCGTTTGTGCTAGACAAACACACTGCAGGGGATAATTTGCTAGAGTTAAAGAAGCTTCAAAATTTGCGCGGAACACTTCATATTTCAGGGCTTGTGCATGGCAGTAGTTTGGTGGCCTACATCTTGACGGACAAGAAGTTTCTTAATGAACTAGTTTTGTTTTGGGGTGATAGGCATGTAGGTGAAGAACGCAATGCGTTAGAAGAAAGAGAAGTGCTTGAGAAGCTCCAACCTCACCTGAACCTAGAAAGGCTTACAATTGATGGTTATGGAGGGAAATTGTTTCCAGGTTGGTCAAGATATTATTCTTCCTCTGCAATAGTTTATCTTAAACTGTACAATTGTGTGAATTGTATCTCCTTGCCGCCATTGGGGCAGCTACCTTTGCTCAGAGAGCTTCATATTTCCCAGTTAAGTGGAGTGGTGTCCATAGGTTCTGAGTTCTATTATGGTGACAATTGTGTAAATAAACCATTTAGATCTCTACAGTCTTTGAGAATCGAGTTTATGAGTGGGTGGCAAGAATGGTCTCATGTTGGAGATGACGAAAATGAAGGCGTCTTTTTTCCTAATCTTGGTGAGCTCCATCTAGCAGAATGTCCCAATCTTACCGGGAGATTAGCGTTAGACAGCTTCCCGATGCTGAAAGAGGTTGTCTTGAATAAAATTGGTTTTTCCCACATTGCTGGTTCACAAGAATGCCCTGAACTTGGTATCCTCAAGCTATCCTATTGCTCAAATTTTGTATCTTTTCCCAATGGAGGGTTGCATGCGCCCAACCTGACGGATATCCAGATAGGCTTTTGTGAGAAATTGGGTTCATGGCCGGAACAAATGCACACCCTTCTCCCATCTCTTCAGTCTTTGCGGATAAGGGGCTGCCCAGAATTGGAATGTTTTCCAGATGGAGAATTCCCGTCAAAATTAAAATCACTTAACATCGAAGACTGTAAGAAATTCAATGCAAACAGTATGCAGAATGTGAACAAGGGTCTCCGAAGACTCACCTCTCTTGAAACATTGTCATTTGACTTCGATGGATGTGAAGAAGTAGATTATTTTCCCAAGGAAAGGCTGTTGCCCAGCACTCTCACTCATCTACACATCTACTGTCTAAAGCTTAAGACCATGGACGGAGCAAAGTGGTTTGGGCATCTCAACTCTCTTATAACTTTGGAGATTAGAAGTTGCTCTGCGCTCCAGTGCTTGCCAGATACTGGACTACCCTCCTCTCTCTGTCTTCTACGAATCTCTGAATGTCCCTTGCTTGCACAATGGTGCCGAAGACAGAAATGGGAAGATTCGCCCAAGATTTCTCACATCCGTCGAATAGAGATCGATGGTCGACTGTTAACCCACGTCATTGGAGATTGAACAGAGCTATGTGTGATAAGTCTTTCTCATCTGATAAGCTTTGTTAACAGTTTGTGTTTGATTTAATTGTATAGTTTGTCATTACTGGCAACACATTCAACAATTGCAGCTCTTTAAGTATGTACATATGAAGCATTTAAGCACAGAACAGAGTTCTAGTCAATTCTTTTCAATGGCTCAAACCAAAATAAGGGCAAGACGAATCTCTACACTACTACAAAATTCAAAATTGAAAGAGAGAGCGGAAAACTAAAAGCAGAGCTATGAATATATGCAGAACATTCATGAGAGTGTAGCCAAAAACTATAGCCAAAACCAGAAGTATACAAACTTGGGCTTATTTGGTTTCACTTGTGAGGAGTCCTATATTTTAGGTTGAATGCCTGGATGAATTGATAAGTGATTCGACTTTCAGATTTGGGCAGAAAGATTCTAAATTGGTAACGGCCGTTTTCCTAATGATCGTTAAGTTCCGTTTTTTATTATTACGAAAACGAAGACACCTGTGTGGTTTTGGTGTGATGCAGAAAATGAAGGCAGAGAGGAAGTCGCAAAGAGGATTCCAGTGTGGTTTTATTATTTATGTATGTCCATGATGGCAACTTGCTCTTGGCTTTTACAGAAACGGTCTTAATTGTGTTTGTTTATGATCAACCCAATTCATAAGTTGGACGACTTGACTACTTGGAAGTCATATATATATAAACGTTCCTGTCCCCATCTTGTTTGGAAGTTAACCTTGTGAGACATTTACTATATACTAAAGTTCCTGCACTATTTCTTTTACTGTTCATCTGAGAGTAAAATGACTGTCCGTGCTTTTGCACGGACGATCTCAGCCGTCGAAATGAGGGCCCAGATTTCCTTATCCTAACGGACGTTAGCGTGTAATTCGTTGACAGAATCCAAAAAAAATCTCATTCAAGAAGGTAAAAATTGGTCGTTGGGTTTTGTATTGAAATGCTTGGTTTCGATGCTCTCTCGGTAGAGGATCGAGGGGATCGATTTGTACTGGGCCTGCTCTGCAGCCGGAAAATTCGAGGTCAATCATTCCTTTGACAACGACATGAGCACGGAGCGGGTGGATGTTGCAAAGTCGGGCGGAGCAGCTCCAAGAACCAGAACGGCAGAACCAGCTCGGGTATCCCAAGCTCCACTTGGTCTCCTTCCAATTTCCAAACTCCGAAGTGAGCAAACCAAGCATTAATGCGGACTAAAAGTAATCGGAACCACTAATGAGCACGGTGGCTTCACGGTGGCAATGCAACACCCAGAAAACCAAATCTCCTAACCTTAAACAAAAGTGAATTTTGAGGCTAGAAAGTTGTAGGGCTCGAAGAGCAGATAAGGTTGCATAACTGAGTCGAAGAAAAAAATGTCCGGAGTCGCCGGAAATCACTGAAAAAGTCACCGGAAAACCGAGCCTTTCTTCCTACGATTCTCTCTCTACGGTCGTCGACTTGACGAGATACGACCACCAATGGGTTCGTATCACCGAGACGAAGACTTTGGCACAAGTTTTGTGCAGTGAAAATGCCGGAATATGAGGTTGAGATCGGAGATCTCGCGGCGGAGCAAAACGGGTCGCGCGAGATCCTTCTATCTGATCCGGCGACTGGTGTAATTATACCCCTTTCCTTAATTAATTTAAACGGTCCAGATCACGCGTTGACAATAATTAACGGCCCAGATCGTGCCATAATATTCCTTTATTTCTCAAACTTCTAAAAATCGTTAAAACTAGATCGGGTGTCCGAACAATTCTCCGAAAATTTCTACGAACTCGTCGTGATGTGTAGTTAATTCTCGACTCTTTAAATTAGAGTTACAACTTAAAGTAAATTTATGAAAAAAATTCCGATGCTCTTTAATAATTACCGAAATTACGAATTTAATTCAGATTAAATCTAAATCATTCTCTTAATTAAGGTTATTGTCTCTCTATCTATATAAAAAATAATACTAGTCTACACCACACCCCTTAAACACCCGAAGGAATAATAAATGTATTTTATTTAATTATTAAATGATAATAGACATTTTTGCCCTTTCCTATAACTCAATATTTTCCTTAGGACAATAGAATTGCAATGATTTTATCCCTTTAATTATTTTATATGGTTAAACAGAGCTCGACCCCTCGAGAGTGTGGGTGTGAACTATGCCCCCGTATGATAGGTGACATAGTGGTTGCGAGCAATTTAGTGGTAGGGGTATTACGGTCACTATGGTTGACCATGTGGATCAAGGTCTAAACAAGGACAAAATCGGCTAAATTTTTTATCATAGGCCCAAAATATTGCAACAATTGCATCCAACGGTCCGTTAGGCCATTTTATTTTTCTTCCACCCTATAAGTTTTCAAAGGTATACTTTTAGTTATAACCAATGAACAAGTTATACTACACTAATAGGCATATCGGGATTCCATGCAATCCGAGAAATTGAAAATTAAAAATAATAGATTTGACATTGCCCATGTATTTACCTCATATTAATATACACCGTGTGAAATAATTGACCTCGTTCGTAGTCATTTCGGTCTCGGTCAAAATTGTCAATCCTTATTTACGACCATTTACCAAAATATTTTTTGTTTATAGTCGTAATAAAATATGCAGTTTGAAAAATTTATATGCATATTTTATTATGAATTTTTTTTCAGTTTTATGTAAGTAATGTACTGGATTACAAAATTTTACCCCCATTTTTTTGGTTAGTATTATAGTTTCATTGGAAAAAAAAACACAACCATACAAATGAAAAAAAAAAAAAAAAAAAAAGATGCATGCCTGCATTTGTTATAATTATACAAAAAAAAATTCATAAATTAATTTTTTTATTTCTCAAACTGTAGAAAATTATTTTAAAAATAGCTCAAATGTCCAAAAAAAACATTTGAAAATTCATACAAACTCATTGTGACATGAACTTTATTCTTGAGTCCTCAAATTAGAGTTACGACATAAAGAAAATTTATGAAAAATTCCATACTCTTTAACAATTACTAAGATTACGAATTTAATCCCGATTAAATCTATATCATTTTCTTAATTTTTTCCAAGGCTTGAAAATGGAAAATTGTAGATTATGCACAAAACGGAGTGGTTAATGTCGTTATGATGGACATAATATTTTGGTATATGGTAGTAAATAAGGATTGACAATTTTGACCGAGGCCGAAACGACTACGAACGAGGTCAATTTTTTTACAATGTGTACACAAATATGAGGTAAATACATGGGCAATGTCGAATCTATCATTTTTAATTTTCGATTTTTCGGATTGTACGGAATTCCGATGTTCCTACTAGGGTAGTATAACTTGTTCATTGGTTATAACTAAAAGTATACCTTTGAAAACTTATAGGGTGGAAGAAAAATAAAATGACCTAATGGACCATTGGATGCAATTGTTGCAATATTTTGGGCCTATGGTAAAAAATTTAGCCGATTTTATTTTTGTTTAGACCTCGATCCATATGGTCAACCATAGTGTCCGTAATACCCCTTCCACTAAATTGCTCGCAACCACTCTGTCACCTATCATGTGGGGGCATAGTTCACGCCCACACTCTCGAGGGGTCGAGCTCTGTTTAACCATATAAAATAATTAAAGGGATAAAATCATTGCAATTCTGTTGTCCTAAGGGAAATATTGAGTTATAGGAAAGGGCAAAAATGTCCATTATCATTTAATAATTAAATAAAATACATTTATTATTCCTTATGGTGTTTAAGGGGTGTGGTGCAGACCAATACCCACCCTCTGCCGTCCTAGACATTGAAATTTATTTTTGAAAAGTTTTAATGGCCAGTTGGACATTTTTACCCCTATACATATTAGCTAGATTTCTCAAAGGGCAACGGATTCGAGACAAAGTGCTGGGTTTATTTTTTTTTATGCCATTAAATAGAGCTCGGCCATGCGAGAGTGTAGGCATAAAATACGCGCAAACTGGACATGTGATGATTAGGTTATGACCGTTTTAGTGAAACGGATATTTTTGTAAATGACGTTAAATAACGGTTGACCGAGTTGACCGAGGCCGAAACAACAACGAACGAGACCAATTTGTTCACATTGATCATATTACTACTTTGTAAATACATTGGCAAGGTCGAATCCACCATTTTTTTATTTTCGATTTCTGGGATTGCATAAAATCTAGATGCGCCTACTAGTGTTGTATAACTAGTTTATTGGTTATAACTAAAAATATACGTAAATTTGAAAATTTATAGGGTGGAGGAAAAAGAAAAATGTCAAACGGATCGTTGGATGCAATTATTGCAATATTTTAGGCTTATGATAAACATTTTAGTCAATTTTATTGTCGTTTAGACTTCGATCCACGCGATCAACCATAGTGACCGTAATACCCCTACCACTAAATTGCTCGTAATCACTCCGTCACAAAATTATGCGGGAGCACAATTTGCGTCCACACTCTCGTGGGGTGGAACTCTTTCTACCCATGTAAAAAAATTGAAATGAGCAAATCATCGTGATTCCGTTGTCTTTGGGAAAATATTAAATTAATAGAAAGGGTAAAAACGTCCATGATCATTTAACAATTAAATAAAATACATTTATTATTCCTTGAGGTGTTTAAGGGGTGGGGTGTAGACTAATATTGTTTATATATATATATATATATATATATATATATATAGGGAGACAATAACCTTAATTTAGAGAATTATTTAGATTTAATCGGAATTAAATTCGTAATCTTTGTAATTATTGAAAAGTATTATGATTTTTTTTTATAAATTTAATTTAAGTCGTAAGTCTAATTTAAAAACTCGAGAATTAACTACACATCACGACGAGTTCGTAAGAATTTTTGGAGAATTGTTTAGACACCCGATCTAATTTTTAAAGATTTATGAAGTTTGAGAAATAAAGGAATATTTTGGCTTGATCTGGACCGTTAATTATTCTCACCGCTTGATCTGGGCCATTCATATTAATTAAGGGAATTGGTATATAATTTACCCAGATCAGATCGGAGGGTCCCAATTGCGCGACCCGTTTTGCTCCGCCGCGACTTCACCGATCTCAACCTCGTATTCCGGCATTTTCACTGCATGAAACTGGTGCCAAAGTCTTCATCTCGGTGATACGAACCCATTGGTGGTCGTATCTCGTCAAGTCGACGACCGTAGAGAGAGAATCGTAGGAAGAAAGGCTCGGTGGTCCGGCGACTTTTTCAGTGATTTCCAGCGACTCCGGCAGCGGTTTTCTTAGACTCGGTCATGTAACCTGATCAGATCTTCGAGTTCTATATGTTTCTAGCCTAAAAATTCACTTTTGGTTGAGGTTTGGAGATTTGGTTTTCTGGGTATTTATGATTATTCGAGTTGCATCTCTTTTCTCTTTGTTCGTTTGAACCATCTGAATTAATGCTTGGTTTTTGTCCATATTAATGCCTGGTTAGTTAGTTTACTCAATTCAAAGTTTGGAAATTGGAAGGAGACCAAGGGGTCGTCGTGTTCCTGTTGGTGATCCGGAGAAGGGGGAGATGATGGAAGCCTGGAAGGGATCGTGCAGTGTAGGGAATCTTTTTTGTTTGACTAACTCAATCAAACGGTTGACCGCTCAACATAACGGGCGCGTGTATCTCACGCGCTACGTGCACATGCACGTTGCGTGCAGGGAATCCCTTCCGCTACTTGGAAGTCATATATATATAAATGTTCCTGTCCCCATCTTGTTTGGAAGTTAACCTTGTGAGACATTTACTATATACTAAAGTTCCTGCACTATTTCTTTTACTGTTCATCTGAGAGTAAAATGACACATTTGTCCTCTTTTGTTTATTAATTACAGTTCTGCCATTAGCCCAAGAAATTACGGTTTTATCCTCATATATTTTTGAATTACCGTTCTGCCATTGGCCCTAAAAGTACGGTTTTGTCCTCATTTATTCATAAATTACCGTTTTGTCATTAATTATTATTATTCTAAATTAATATAATAGAAAATTAATATTTAGAAGGAAAAAAAATGAATTTTTTTAATAAAAAATAAAATAGAAAAAATTATTTTCAAAAAAATAAAAATAGCGAACTATAAATTACATACTAATATTATAAATCACTCAATTTTTTTTATTATAAAACAAGTAGTACTCGAATCGATCATGTGATCAACTCCGTTTAATTTTTATTATTATTCCTAATTTAGTAAGTAGATATTTGGTTCTTCGGCTTTTTCTTTCTATATCTAATTTTCCTAAACAATATATAGTAAGTTTTTGCAGTGTGCTTAGCTTTGCTATTTGCATAAGACAATTAGGAAAATGAGCTATTCTTGAGCTTCAGAAAATACTCTAACTTGAAACTTTGTTATTTCTTTATGTTTCAAGCTTTTACTGATATCTTAAAATTTTAAGGATTGTAATGTTTTATTCATTGCATTATTGTTAATTTCAACTTTAATTTTTATACTTATTTTGGTTTTACTTTCAGTTTCTGCTTCAAGTTTCTTCCTTCTTTTTATCACTTTGTTTTTCATTTGCCAATAGAAGTATGTTATAGAAAGGGAAGGCTTTTTCAGTTTTTTACTTCATCTCAATTGTATGTCAGTAGTGAGACATTGATATTTTCTTTTAAATTTTATATAAATCCTTACTATAATACCAGTAGGAAAGTAGTTGTAAAATAATTAACCAACCAGCTGGCTTAGTAGTAGGAGTACTAAATCAGCTGAAGCTTTAAGCTATATTGGTACATGTAGCAAGAAAAGAATTCTATCACTACCAAAATGGTAAAGGAAATTAAAAAGAATCTAGTTTAGAGTATCAAAATTTAGTTTTAATGTTTGCTCTAGAAAGAAAGAACATATGAAAAATGGAATCCATTTTTCCAATTTGATATGAATATATTATTTTTTATGTCCATCCCTGTTGATTTCTCCAGTTTGGGCTATTTGTTTCATTCAGTTTGATATGTCAGTTCTATTTACAATCTGTTTTTTCAAACTTCAAGATCATTGTTTTCATGAATGCTTCTATGTAGTTCTCAATTTGTGGGAGTAAGTTAATGTGTGTGTTTGTGGTTTACCTATGCATGACACTCTATCGGAACTTATTGCTGAATATCTACCATAACTACTTTAAACTAAATAGATAAAATATAATCTAAATGTACATAGATAGAATTACAAAAAAACATTTGTGTGCATTTTTGTTACTTTGTGCAACTCCTTCACAACTTTGGTGCTAAATGTCTTAATACTTCACTCATCTGCAACCAATTAGACATAATTGCAGTTTTGTTCCATATGTTTGATAAGATTCACTGTTTTAAACATTTAAATATGCTTCTTTTTTCACAATAATAGGAAAACTAACATTGAATCACCAACATCATCAATGAAGATCATCAGCAAGGAGAAAAATGACTGAAGTGCCATACCACTTTTTGAAAAACAAAACTGGGGGAAGCAACTTTGTGGATATCCTCCATAACTAGATATGAATAGGCTAACACTTTTTGAGGATATACACCTGCTAATGGACATCATCAACTATTTTTTGAAAACTGTTGCAGCAACAATTGTAACTAAGTTAGTCTTAAACTATGACAACCTATTTTTTGAACATTGTATCACAACATCTATACTGGTGGTGATGTTACTAGGACATGGTCTATTTATTCTTTTGTTAATATAATGATCATGTCAACTATATTTTCTATGCTTTAAAATGTAGTCCTTAAATAACATTGCGTTAGCTCCAAAACCCGCGGCAAAGCGCGGGCACGATTGCTAGTATATTATTAATGCTCACGAACTTGACCATACCAGGTCTATAAAGAGTTCTCTCACTTTGCAATTACATATCACATTTGCAAATCTAGCTCTGCAAATTAAGCAAAATTTCATTAAAACAGATATTATGGGGTTATCTAATATTCCCATGC
This sequence comes from Rubus parviflorus, assembly GCA_029955375.1. NCBI lineage: Eukaryota > Viridiplantae > Streptophyta > Magnoliopsida > Rosales > Rosaceae > Rubus > Rubus parviflorus. The sequence continues at coordinate 9,696,082 of JARGGL010000005.1, read as the reverse complement.
TTTCAAAACTAGCAGTGCTGTTGTTTCTTCATCTTTTGGTTATTGCCAACTCTGTCTACTCTTTGCAGCAGCCATTTAATTCTCATGATCAGGACAGATCTGCCTTGCTGCAATTCAAGCAAAGCTTTGTTGTTAATAAATCTGTTTCAGGTTCTTATGGTGCTTATCCAAAGGTTTTATCATCATGCTGCTCATGGGACGGCGTCGAGTGTGATGAGGAGACAGGTCATGTGATTGGACTTGATCTTAGTGCCAGTTGTCTCTATGGCTCTATCAACTCCAACAACACCCTCTTCCATCTTTCTCAGCTTCAAAGGTTGAGCCTTGCCGATAATCACTTCAACTACTCTCAAATTCCTACCAACATTAGGAATTTTTCCGAGGCTCACATATCTCGACCACTCTTATTTTGTCTTTTCTGATAAAAGTACCATCTGAACTTTCACAATTGTCAAAGTTGTTGTTCCTTGATCTGTCTCAAAATCTTAACCCCTTTTTGGGTCAAGGATTACTTAAACTTGATGAATCTAATTCCAGAAGTCTAGTTCAAAACTTTACTAGTCTAGGAAAGCTCCATCTCAATTTCAATAACATATCACCGAAAAGACAAAAATTATGTAGGAGTGGAGGACCCCTTGTACAAGTGGGGCTAAGTAGCAAGTAAAATGTGAGTAATCGGACCGGTCCATAATGACCCCAATTACTCACATTTTACTAAAAAAAATTATTTTTTTATATTCTTTGTTTTCTTTTCAACACATTACCAATATGAAACATTTTTATATTCTTTGGATTTTACCTTTTGTTTTTGGCTAAAAATCAAATTTTGTTGAAGGAAACCTACTTTGTGTGTGCCTTGTCAACCTAGGATTAGATTAGTTAGTATAGCATATGGATTACATATTGAATAGAAGTCCTATTGGGACATGGATTGTACCTTTGTGTTTCTCTATATATAGAGGCACCTATTCATTAATAAAGAGATGATCTATTCCTGTGCTATTTACTTTGTATTTACTTTCTGTATTGTGATTGTATTTAGTTATCCTTAAACACGTTATCAGCACGAACCTCTAACCCTGAATCAAAAACCAAAACTCTTGAGCATAGCATCCTGCTAGCGCCAAAATCCTAGAACCCCAAAACCCTAGGGTGTGCCGGATGAACAGTGTCGATGAACAGTGCGCGTGAACAGTACCGGATGAACAGTACCCGTGAATAGTACATCCGTGCAATCTCCTCTAGTTCAAGAATCTGCCTGCACAGAACAGTCAACTTCGATAGCGATTTTCTCCCTTCTCCACCGTTGGATTAAGCTGAAATTTGGACGAGAGCTTCCTCCGTGAGTCTAATATCTCCAGTTAAAAATTCAGCCAATTCGGACCGTTGGATCTCCTGATATATAACTTCGAAGAAGAGGTACTCAAGATAATCCGAGAAAAGAATCCAAGTAAGCTTTTATAAACGTTGCTGCTTTCTGAATTTAATTCAACCTTCTTTTTCTCCGGGGACTTGCAACCTCCCTTCTTCTACCTCCCACCTTTCTTATAACGTGGGATAATATACGAGACTCGCCAAACTATGAGAAGCATTAGGGGAGTGATCGAGCTTCATATCGCTTGCGGTATGTGTAAGTCATGAGCACCTCTAATGTCATCATGCTATTGGTGATGACCTCAAGAGCCGAACTGTGGGGGTTCGAGCTAATACTCCGGATGAGGAATCCGTAGAGAGAAGAGACCTTGAACGAGGAGTTCATTGAATGATTTACCTCCGGATGAGGAATCCGTAGAGAAGAAACGACCTATGGTTCATGACTTATTCCCAACTAGGCTCACCTGCTTAGGTATGATGTCTAGGTAAGGAGTTTGAGATAAGTGGTATTAAGAGAGCTTGCTCCACCGACATCTCTTATAACTTACCTGGTTATATCTGAGTAGAGCTACCGAAAAGGTTTAAGGTTATGACCATACGACACCAAAGTTTCACCTAAATCCAAAATCCTTGGAAACGTTTCTTGGGAGCAAATATTGCTCAGAAACCCTCTATTGTTTCGTGGGAGTATTAACTCCGAAACTTACCCTTCATTGTTTCGTGGGAGTAATGACTCCGAAACACACCACATTCTTGTTCTCCATATTCTTGGATGTCGAACATGAATGAACTCGATTTTACTCCATTAGATTCTGCGGACATTAGATTCTGAGATGGGCTCATGATATCCTAATGTACCTATTCGCACAAGAGCTTCTAGCTCGAATCCATGAGCGTTGTTTTGAAGAAACCGCTCTAGACCCTCAAATTGTGATGTACAATGCCAGGTTATTTTTTCCTGATGAATCGCCATATGGTATGGCACTCCAGTTTGAGTTCATGAAAGAGGTTAGCGCTAGAAGCGCTTCATGAATGTTGTGGTAACATTCATCATTCCGAATTTAGAAGCATAATGGACTAATCTCCGCTTCTCTGACTTTGAAGAAGTCATGGGATATAATTCGGAAATTCTCCGCATCAAAGACTTGATGCATCTCTGTGGATAATCATCACAGATGAACAATTGATTGAGGAATCTCTCACCACCTTCTCCATCTCTGCCTTGAGGAAAGGCATGACAATGATGGCGCCCCTATGGGAGGAAGCCACGAGCAAAACCCTAAATCTAGGGACGATCCCGGACATTTTGGTCCGTAGAATCTATTTGCTTATGAAGGTGATCGCCATAAGAATAAGCGATCATGCGAGCATAGGGCCGCAAAAGAGTGAGAGAAGACCGCCATCCCTATAAGAAGGACACCGCCGGTCACCGCTGGTCAGCGTTGTTGCGCCACTAGTTATGGCAGCACCGCCACCGGCCAAGGTAATCTGCCACCGTCCTAGGGACCGTGAGTACTGAGCCTGTATACCTCAATCAATGGAGAATCCTCTTCATGATGTCTATTAATGATATGGAGCGTCTGATCTATGGGCCATAGTTTGCAATACATATGAAGATGTAACTGCAATGATCAAGACGTCGAGTTTAAGGGTTAAAGACTTTGGAAGCTGATTTTGCTCAAGTCTTCATGTTTTCCAAGTTGATGATATATGGCATGTTTGCCAAGACATTGGATTTAGTTTTGATTTAAGATCAAGATGGAACTTTGAGTGTAAAGCCTTGGCTAATATCTTTAATAAAATCTGAGTTGTTTTCGTAGCCTCGATTTTAATGATGAGCTTTTAGGAATGAGTTCTGGAGAACTTGAAAGTCTCGCAAATAGCAGAACCACGCATGTCATATTGCGTCATAGGCATGATGCCTACACATTCCTCTGTGACTACGATGGCAGGACCATCGAATCTTGTGCAAGGAAGAGGATATGCCCAATTCCTCTTGCCTGATAGCACCTTAATAGATGTCACAAATGCTCTCTACGCTCCAAGAGGAAATAGAATTCTGTTGAGCTTTAAAGATATAAGAGCCAATGGTTTCCATGCTAAGATGCATGATGAGAATGGAAAAGAATCCCTTTGCATTAGCTCTAATGACTGCGGTAGAAAGCGCATCTTAGAGAAGCTTATGTGTCTCTCTAGTGGGTTATACATTACCACTATTCGAGCTATTGAATCAAACAATGTCATTCGGGATGACCTCTTGGATTCAGACACATATTGGCTTTGGCACGACAGGTTGTGACACCCTGGTCGTGATATGATGATCCGTGTATTGAAAACCTCGCACGGACATCCATTCTTTCGAGCTAATTGAAGCATGAATCGAAAAGCGATTCAAGGAGATGAGACAGTTATGAGAAAGAGCAAATTTGCCACTGTCCGACGCCATACGATCGATCGCACGATACCTGCGATCGATCGCAACCTTCCAGGCTCCGTCGTTAACAAACCCGAGAGCTCGGACGATCGATCGCATCCCCCTGCGATCGATCGTAGGTTCCTTCCTGTACGTTTTCTGGAACCAGAGAGCCCGGGCGATCGATCGCACATCCCCTGCGATCGATCGCATGTCCCATCCTGCATTGTTTCAGGAACCCGAGAGCACGGGCGATCGATCGCACCCCCCTTGCGATCGATCGCATAGAACGAAATCCTCTCTCTCGGATATGGACAATTCCTCCTATGCTTCTGAAGCTCCCAAAGCAAAACGCTCATTATGCAAAGCGTATTCCTAAGGGAAATAAGGACTAAGATCGTCCTATGCAAAGGATTCTAAAGTGCTTCTTCCATTCTTACAGATAATCCAAGTGGATATCTGTGGACATATTCAACCACCAAGCGGGCCATTTATGTATTTTATGGTGTTGGTTGATACATCGACATGCTGGTCACATGTCATGATGTTGTCCATTCGTTATGCTGCTTATGCTAAACTCCTAGCACAGAGTATTCGCCTGCCGGCTCACTAACCGGATCATCCCATTAACTATCAGGCTTGATAATGCTAGCGAGTTTACATCGAAAACTTTCGATGACTACTGCATGGGATAGATGTTGGGCATCTAGTCTCACATGTGCAAACCCAGAATGGTTTTGCAGAGATTGCCATTAATAGAATACAAATGGTCACGAGGACATTGGTAATGCGCACCAATCTTTCTCTCTCTGCCTGGGGACACGCAGTATTGCATGCAGCTCTGCTTATTCGTCTGAGGCCCATCACCACCCAACTTTTGTTCTGCGTTACAGCTAGTGACTGGGTACGAACCAAGCATATCGTACTTACGCATATTTGGGTGTGTTGTTTATGTGCCTATTACGCCGCCACAGCGTATTTAAATGGGTCCTCAGAGACGAATGAGTATTTATGTTGGATTTGAGTCTCCAACCACAATCCGCTATGTAGAACCCTTGACAGGCGATCTATTTGTCACTTCGATGAGACAGTCTTCCCGTCGTTAGGGGGAGATAAGAACGTACACGTTCAACAGGAACGACTGGAATTGTCGTGGCCTGTCCCCACTCTGTCTCATAACGATCCCCCTACTGCAGAAAGTGCGTAGAATTATAGATCTTCAGAAAGTCAGAGATTCTCTTCCTGACGCTTTCTTAGATCTTAGTGACTAGATCATATATACCAGCTGCAAACATGCCTGCAAGGATGCAAGTGCCTAAACAAGGACTTGGACTCAAAGCCGCTATTGCAGCTAACCCTATGGGAGGGACAGCTGGTGGCGCCACTGCCAGTAATGGTGGTGATGTGGCTTAGGCCGTGGCTCCGCTGAGGAAGCGTTGGAGGCCACCAGGTTCGAGGGATTCGCGCCCTAGGAAATGGGCTGCGAAGGCACCTAATACCCCTCTCATCATTGATACTCAAAATCCGTCCATGAAAACGTTCCGGATTATGGTTATGTCCAAAAGACATCTTCGGGGGACGCCCTGTTGCTAAGACCTATCCGTGGGAACCTAGAGATCTCGATTAATTACACTAGTGTACATGAGACGTGGGATAGAAACTCCATCACAATTGATGATGTGTTTGCATATGCTTGTGCACAAGAGTTCATTGAGAATGAAGATATTGAACCTCGCTCCGTTGATGAATGCCAACGTAGAAGCTTATTGGCCTAAATGGAAATATGCGATCCAGGTTGAGTTGGACTCACTAACAAAGAGAACGGTATTTGGGCCAGTTATGCCAATACCTTCTGGAATAAAACCTGTTGGATATAAATGGGTCTTTGTTAGAAAGCGTAGTGAGAGAACGAGATATAAAGCTCGCCTTGTGGCGCAAGGCTTCTCACAACGCCCTGGAATCGACTACGATGAGACATACTCTCTCGTAAGGGACGTCATAACGTTCTGCTACCTTGTCAGTGGTAGTTTCCGAAAAACTGAACATGCAGCTTATGGATGTGGTCATAACATATCTCTAAGGGGATCTAGATATGGAGATTTATATGAAGGTCCCGGATGGGCTTCATCTACCCAAGTCAAGTGGCTCTAGACCACAGAGCACGTTTGCAATAAGATTGCAACGTTCACTATATGGATTGAAACAATCCGGACGGATGTGGTATACCCGTCTAAGTGACTACTTGATTGGAAGAGGGTATGTGAACAATAAATTATGCCCCTTCATGAAAACAAGTTCCGGATTTGCAAGTGCCAGTGAATACTTGAAATTCGTGTTTGAGATGAAAGATCTTGGGAAAGGATGCTCAGGAGATTTAATATGGATAAAGTCCATCCTGTTAGAACTCCCATGATTGGTCACAGCCTAGATCCAAGAAGGGTCCGTTTCGCCCAAGGGATGATGGTGCATACGTTTTAGAGGCTGAGGTACCATACCAAAGTGCAATAGCGCATTATTGTACTTGGCACAGTGTACAAGACCCGATATCTCCTTTGTTGTTAACTTGTTAGCTAGATTTAGCTTTGCGCCCACGCAACGCCATTGGATTGGCATAAAGACTATCTTTCGTTACTTGAAGGGTACGATTGATATAGGCTTGTTCTATCCCTACAGAGAGTCGAAACTAGGTGAGGAACCTATGTTTGCTGCGGTTGAACGACCCGGGCATCCGAACGAGGACTTACCGTCAGGATGGAGCACAAAGGGCACGTTACCTGCAGAGAGGCATGAAAATATGGCAAAATGGGTGAAGAACCCGTGCCTACCGCCATCGGGCGATCGATCGCAGGATATGCCACGATCGATCGTACCGAGCTTCTGCCGTCGAGCGATCGATCGCAGAATGTCACGATCGATCGCACGAGTGCTGCTGCCCATTATTCCGAAAATCTTTGTGATGTTTTGGTGGGTTTTGCTGATGTTGGGTATCTCTCTGACCCATATAAAGGTTGTTCCCAAACTGGTTATGTCTTTACCATGGGTAACACCACGATATCTTGGAGGTCTACTAAGCAGACCATTGTCGCTACTTCTTTGAACCATGTTGAGATTATTGTTCTCCATGAAGCAATTCGTGAGTGTATATGGTTAAGGTCCATTGATACACATATAAGAAGTACATGTGGTTTGAGGTCAACCACTGATGAACCTACATCCATTTATGAGGATAATGCTGCCTGCTTTGAGCAGATGAAGCAAGGTTTCATCAAAGCCGACAACACCAAGCATATATCGCCTAAGTTCTTTTGTAATCAGCAATAGCAGAAGTTCCTTAAGATTAAAGTGAATCAAGTCCGTTATGAGGACAATGTGGCTGACTTATTTACTAAGTCACTGCCTAAATCCACATTTGAGAAGCATGTGAAAAGCATTGGTTTGCTTAAGTTATCTGACCTCCCATGATTGTGGAAATCAGGGGGAGACGCAGACTTCAGGGGGAGTCTGGCGTCCATGCAAAGTTTCCAAATGTGAAGGGTGTGTTGTACTCTTTTTCCCTTCGACCAAGGTTATTTTTATCCCACTGGGTTTTTGTTACTTGGCAAGGTTTTTAATGAGACAACGTGAGGAGCACCACCTAGTGTTGACGCCACAAGGGGGAGTGTTGAAGGAAACCTACTTTGTGTGTGCCTTGTCAACCTAGGATTAGATTAGTTAGTATAGCATATGGATTACATATTGAATAGAAGTCCTATTGGGACATGGATTGTACCTTTGTGTTTCTCTATATATAGAGGCACCTATTCATTAATAAAGAGATGATCTATTCCTGTGCTATTTACTTTGTATTTACTTTCTGTATTGTGATTGTATTTAGTTATCCTTAAACAAATTTTACTTTCTTTATATAACACAAAGCCACCAAAGCACCCCTAAATTGCTACTCGGCAAAAAACCTCTTCTCCGAGTCTTCTTTAATTTTTTCGCTACTACAAATATTAGAAGGTCTGAAGGTATATTATATATATATATATAATTTTTTTTTTTTTTTGTTTCTTTGATCAATGACAAGAGTTAAAAGTTTTATATTGATTCCTAAATCAATTATTACTTTATGTAGTTTGTAGCAAGGCCGCAAGAGACCTGGAGAAGTACTTTGGTCCAATCAATTAATTTTCAAGCAACCAAATTCTTCTCTAATCTTGCCCTCAGTTCAGGTTATCTTGTTCTTAAATTTTTTTTGCTTGCATAAGTACTATTGAATGGCACCTATTAGAAAATTTCAATTTGGTCATCTGAAATGCCTAAAAAGAGAAAAGTATAACAATTTATGCAATCTCAAAGATGAGCTCTTGATAAATTTATCGTTAAACAACCTCAGAATCCAATTAATCAAAATTTAGTCAATGAACAACAACATGATATAGAGGATTTCAATGATGTTGTTGTCAATGTCGACGAAGATATAGATGATCTTGGCCATGACAATGAAATTTTTTATGAAGAAGGCTTTGAAAGTGATTTTTTCGCCCATATGTAATTTCTATGCACAATTAAAATTAGGAATGCCTACTTAAATTTTTGCACCAGGCTCCAGATTCTCAGGTACGGCCGTGCTTCCAAGCTACTCTAATGTAAACATGTCAAAAAATTTAAATTGTTTACATAACTTAGAAAAAAAAAAAGTGTAACTACCCAATATAAGTTTTTCAAGATCTTAAAAAAAAAATTACATTGCTTAGTAAAATATGATAAATGAAAGACAATGTCTTTACTTAAGAAAAAAAAATTAAACCAAGGCCCAAATTGAGTACCTCAGACATAAACTGAAATATATAAAAAGAAAATTGTAAACAAGTGGGAATCGGTCTTAGGCTGTAAGGGAAAAATAAAAAACAAAATAGTTTGACTCAAAGAAAAAAAAATTGAACCGAAGACCATAAGGCTATAACGAAAAATCCTACTTCTATAAGAGGAAAATGAAAACCAAAATGAAAGACAAAATATTTTGACTTGAAGAAAATAAAAAATATATAATAAGAAAATAAGATTGAACTCCAAGCACCTAATATATAAACTGAAATTTTTTTTAAAATTAAAATGTAAGGAGAATCAATGGGTGAGCTCTTGAGAGGAGAAGGGAAAGATTTGGGTTTCTGGGTTTGGGTTTGGGTTCTTCGTTCTTAGTTTTTGGTTTTTTTTTTTTTTACTTCTTTTATTTAAATCCTCTTTAATGTTTTTGTAGACGATTGACCAAAATATCCATGGTAAAAATGACCACGTAGACGCCACGTAAACAATTTTAACAGAAAAATTGACGGAAGTACCAAATTTGGTAATAGCACAAACATTCAAATACTATAAATGGTAAAAAAAATTATAGGTATCAAAAAAATACATTTCTTAATAGTTTAGGTATTAAATGAGATTTTACCCTATTTATTTAGTTTTAGAATTTGAAAAAAGTAGTGGGCAATTATTTGCAGAGAGATAGGCATTGGGTATTTATCTGCAGATCGAGATAGTATAGATTCATAGTTTCACACATCTATACGAAGTGGCAATAATATAAGGAGTGTTTGACACGGTATGTAAATACGAAGAATATTTACAGGAGTGTTTGACACGGTATATATGTAAATACGAATAATATTTACAGGAGTGTTTGACACGGTATGTAAATACATTACTGATCAGATGATGTGATCTTTTTTACGAGTACATATGGCAGAGGCGGGTGCTTTTGTACGGAGGAACCTTTCATTCATGAAGATTAACAGTGATTATTGCACCGTGGAATTAATTACTGCGTTTTTTATATAAAAGACTAACTTCCCAATTTTGACTCCTCCTGATCTTGACATATTACCTTAATTGCTTCTCCTTCTATTATTGCATTTAAGGCCCTATCCTATTTAGTTCATGATTCATTGCACACCACACGTCTCAGATACAAAACCACTCATCATCAGACCAGGAGAAGAAGTTTGGTTGTTCATCCATGGCTCTTGTTTACGATGTGTTTTTGAGTTTCAGAGGGGAAGACACTCGCAAGACTTTTACAGATCACCTTTATACGGCCCTTGTCAACGCCGGATTTCGCACTTTCCGAGATGACCCTGAACTTGAGAGAGGGGAAAATATCAAGCACAAACTTGAGAAAGCCATTCGACACTCACGAAGTTCTGTCATTGTGTTTTCTAAAGACTACACATCTTCCAGATGGTGCCTCGACGAGCTTGTCATCATCCTTGAGCGCAAGAGGACCTCTGATCATGTCGTTTTACCGGTCTTTTACGACGTCGAACCATCTGGCGTGAGGGAGCAGGCAAAAAATCTTGCAAAAGTTCCTAAATACCAAGAAAATCAATCGTCGGAGAAGTTGAATGGATGGCAGGCAGCACTTATAGAAGTTACAAATCTAGCAGGGAATGTTTTAAAAAATGAAGCTGATGGGTATGTTGATTCATTAATTTAATTGAAGCTTTGATTAATTAATTACAACTGTCAAAATATACAAATATATGTCATGTAATTATTTCCACATCAGATTTTATTTGAAGTCATAGGCTCTTAGCTAGCTTAATTGTTTCGTTTTGATTGCAATTTTGTAGGCATGAGTCAAAGTTCATCCAAAATATTGTTGGAGTAATTCAAGACAAGTTAGGTCGTCGTGTGCCCCTAAGCGTTGTCCAGGAGAAATTGCAAAAGAAATTGTTATATGTTAACCGTGTTCTTGATGATGCCGAGGGTAAGCAACTGAATAAGAGGCTGTCTATGAAGGACTGGCTCAATTACCTAAAAGAGGCTGTCTATGATGCTGAGGACCTGTTGCAGGAGATCAAGACAGAAGCGTTGAGGCAAAAGATGGAACCCGAATCTCCAGGGAGTAGCACGAGTACGGTACAAGAGCTCGTCTCCAGTCCTCCATCTCATGCTTTTGACTCGGCATTAATAATCTCCAAGGCAGATGAAGTTATTGAAAGGCTAGAGATCATTGTGAAACAGAAGAAAAATGTCCTGGGTTTGGAAGCAGGTGCTGGACACAAAGAATCACAACCGATGCCTTCAACCTGTTTGGTAGTAGAGTCTGGTGTGTATGGAAGAGATAAGGAGAAGGAGGCATTCATTAAATTATTGCTATCAGATGATGAGAAGATAAGTGTGATTCCTATTGTGGGCATGGCTGGGATTGGAAAGACTACCCTTGCCCAGCTTCTATACAACGATGTTAGAGTTGAGCAACATTTTGACCTCCAAGCATCGGCTTGCGTTTCAAAAGAATTTGATGTCCTTAGGATCTCCCAACTCATTTATGAGTCACTCACTAAAGTGCCTTGCCAAATCGTGAACTTAAATCTGCTGCAGTCAAAACTGAAGGAGGCTTTGGAAGGGAGAAAGTTCTTCTTTGTTCTTGATGACGTCTGGAACAAGAATTATGGTCTGTGGGATAAGTTACAGTGTCCCTTTGAATTTGGAGCTCATGGAAGTAACATTATTATCACAACACGCGATGAAGGTGTTGCAACTATGATGGGTACTCTTCAAACTGAACTGCACTGTCTAATGCCAATATCTGAGGAAGATGGCTGGTTGTTATTTGAAAAACATGCCTTCAAAAGTAGAGGAGTTAGTGCACACTCACATCTTGAAGAAATAGGAAGACAAATTGTTAGAAAGTGCAAGGGTCTTCCTTTGGCCGTTAAATCCCTTGGGGGTCTCTTATGTTCTAAACTAACTGTGAGGGAATGGAAAAGTATATTGAACAGTGAAATGTGGGAGTTGCCACAGGAGGAGAGTGACATTCTGCCATCTCTTTGGTTGAGCTATATGTATCTGCCCCCACATCTCAAGCGTTGTTTTGCGTATTGTTCATTATTTCCCAAGAACTATATATTCGAGACATCAGAATTGGTTTTCTTGTGGTTGACTGAAGATCTATTGCAACCTCAAAAAAAGAAAACGGCAGAAGAAATCGGAAATGACTACTTCAATGATCTAATGTCAAGGTCCTTTTTTCAACTTTCATCAAGTGATAATTACCCTCAAGGTTTCATCATGCATGACCTTATCAATGATTTAGCAAGCTTTGTATCCGGAGAATTTTATTTTAGGTGGGAGGACGGTGATTCACCCAACAATTTGAGCAAGACTCGTCATTTTTCGTATAGGATGAAATATGATGATAAAAAGTTTGAGGCTTTACAGCAAGCTAAATGTTTGCGCACCTTTCTACTACAAGGAATGCCATCACCGTGGAGAAAATTTGTGGGCAAAGGACTATATGAGGTATTGCCAAAATTACAATGTTTAAGAATGCTCAAGTTATCAGGGTACATTATTTCGGAATTGCCTGATTCAGTTAACAATTTGCAACATCTTAGGCACTTGGACATGTCTGACACTTCCATCAATAAGTTACCTGATACAATTTGTACATTGTACAACTTGCAAGCATTGTTGTTGTCACATTGTGGTTGTCTCACTGAACTGCCACCCAACTTTGGAAGATTGATCAACTTGACCCATGTGGATGTTGAAGGTACACGGTTAAAAAAGATGCCCCCACTTATGGGAAATTTGAAAGACCTCCAGGTACTAACCACGTTTGTGCTAGACAAACACACTGCAGGGGATAATTTGCTAGAGTTAAAGAAGCTTCAAAATTTGCGCGGAACACTTCGTATTTCAGGGCTTGTGCATGGCAGCGGTTTGGTGGCCTACATCCTGAGGGACAAGAAGTTTCTTAATGAACTAATTTTGAATTGGGGATATAGGCATGTAGGTGAAGAAGGCAATGAGTTAGAAGAAAGAGAAGTGCTTGAGAAGCTCCAACCTAACCCGGACCTAGAAAGGCTTACAATTGATGGTTATGGAGGGGAAATGTTTCCAAGTTGGTTAAGATATTATTCTTCTCCCCCTGCTCTAGTTTATTTGAATCTTTACAAATGTGCGAATTGTAAGTCCTTGCCACCATTGGGACAGCTACCATCCCTCAGAGAGCTTCATATTTCTCAGTTACATGGAGTGGGGTCTATAGGTCATGAGTTCTATTACAGTGACGACAATACTGTTGCAAACAAACCATTTAGATCTCTGGAGTCTTTGACAATCGAGTTTATGAGTGGGTGGAAAGAATGGTCTCATGTTGGAGGTGACCGTAATGAAGGCGGTTTTTTTCCTAATCTTGGTAAGCTCCATCTATCATACTGTCTCGATCTTACCGGGAGATTAGCGTTAGACAGCTTCCCGATGCTGAAACAGGTTTTCTTGAATAAATCTGGTTTTTCCCACTTTACTAGTTCACAAGAATGCCCTAAACTTGTTAGGCTCAAGCTATCTGGTTGCCCAAATTTTGTATCTTTTCCCGATGGAGGGTTGCATGCGCCCAACCTGACAAAGATCGAGATACGCCGATGTGAGAAATTGGGTTCATGGCCGGAACAAATGCACACCCTTCTCCCATCTCTTCAGTATTTGTCGGTGTCATTTTGCCCAGAATTGGAATCTTTTCCGAAAGGGGCATTGCCGGCACAATTAATATCACTTTACATCTACGGCTGTAAGAAATTCAATGCAAACAGTTTGCAGAATCTGAACAATGGTCTCCGAAGACTCACCTCTCTTGAAACATTATCACTTGACTTGGATGGTTGTGAAGAAGTAGATTCTTTTCCGGAGGAGACGCTGTTGCCCAACACTCTCACTCGTCTACACATTTACCGTCTAAATCTTGAGACCATGGACGGCGCCAAGTGGGGGCATCTCAACTCTCTTATAAAATTGAAGTTTACTAATTGCTCTGCGCTCCGGTGCTTGCCAGATACTGGGCTACCCGCCTCTCTTCGTTTTCTACATATCTGTGAATGTCCTTTGCTTGCACGACGGTGCTATAGAGAGAAAGGGGAAGACTGGCCCAAGATTGCTCACATCGTTTATATCGATGACACCGATGACACCGATACCGATGACATCGATGACGTAGAGATCGATGGCATGGCCGTGGGACATTGAAAAATTAGTATGTTGCGAGCATACCAGATATTGTAAGTAGTGATTAAGGCAGAAGCTAAAAAAGTAGCATCATTTGAATGAAATATACTCATACAATCTAACCAATTTATAAAGCCAGAAGAAAACGTAGTTAGTTATTCTTATCCAGTTTAGCATCTTCATCTTGCTTGCTTTTCTCTCTGTGACCAACTCGATCAATGGAGATATATTGATTTCCTGGGTTTTCTGAAGATTATATACTAAAGTCTTGTACTATAGTTCATTTCTGATCCATGTTATCAATAACATGCCATGTCTTGCGTGTGCCAACTGCCAAGGCTAGATGTGGCAATGTTCAATGCCATTCTGGATGTTAAAACTATATACGTGGTAATTTTACTATTATACTTAAAATACTTTTGAGAATTAATGACATTAAAAGTTGTGGCTCTTCTCTATTATTTCCCAACACTCTAAATTAATTAGTTCATATTGATCCTTAGTCTTAGGCGGTGGATTGATACTTTCGGAAAAGCTGGCTAATGTATCCTCTGTTTTCTTTCTTCTTTACATACAGCATATCTCAGTAACCAGAATTTTCATCTGATCAGTACCCACTTCCCTTTTTGTTTGTTTTGCATTTGTTTCCTTCTCCTCTTCAGTCTTGCTATTTATCTTCTGTTTGTAGTCGATCTATATTAATTAATGTATCAGAAATTAACAAGTAGAGTGATTGCATTAGTTATGATATTGATGTAGTAATGGAAATAATCAACAGTTTTAGAATATTTCATGTATTCTTTATCAGGCACTTCTAGTGCAAATTATTATGTGTGGATTGGTTAATAGGATTAGGACTAAACCAAGTATGTACATATGAAGCATTAAAGCACAAAACAGAGTTCTAGTCAATTAATCTTTTCAATGGCTCAAACCAAAATAATGGCCAAACGAATCTCTACATATGAAGCACGGAAACGGAAACGCGTTTCCGTTTGGGGTACGAAACGAAACGTGGAAACGGCAAATCTTAAAAATTTTATTTGGAAACGAAACTAGGAAACGTGAATAATATATAATTATATATAAATAAAAAAATAAAAAAATAAATATCACAATTAAATATTAATTCAAAAGAAAAAATCCTTACTGGGGATGACAAGATTCGAACTCTTATCCATGTAAACAATGCTAAGTCAACTTAGCATTGCAACAATTCTCTTGTTTGATAATTAATTGTCAAAAGTTTTATTCATTTATCAACCTAAGTTCTTTTTTTGTTTTAAACGGAGTGAATGCATTCTTCACTTGTTAGCTTCACACTCACCCATGGTTAGCCACACTCACTCCAAACAGTGACATGTGTCCTTTATTAAATGCATTTCTTTTCTTCTCATCTTTCATCTTTGCCCTTACAGCTCCGTTTCTCTTTCTCCATTTCCTCTTCTGTAAATTTTTTATTTTTTCTTCTTTCATCTTCCTCCAAAACCACCATGGAGCACACAGATAGCAGCAGCAATAAAAAGCTACTCAAGAATTAAACCTCCACCATGTTTTGGAAATCGGGTTTCTGGGTTATTTGAGTTTTTGGATGTTCTTGCAAATACATATGCAAATGTCTATCTCATCTTCTAGGCTTAGTCATAGCTGTTGAAAACAGACGCGGGAGATCGAAAAAAAAAAAGTGGCTTTAATGGCAGAGACAGGCGTTTGATTATCGAAAGAGTTGATTATATATAGCTAAAAAGCGATCCTCCAGACCCTTGTATTTTCGTGGGGAAGCTTGATCGTATATGTGGATCTCTCTCTCTCTTGCCCAGTTCATGCTCCTGCTCTGTTCGGCACCGCCATGATCTCTTCCTGCCCAGCCCATTTCTCAGCCGCACCCGCTCAGGGCAACTCAACCCTGCCCAAATCAGCTCCTCCGCTCCCGTATCTATCTTTGCTCAGTCCATCGGTGCTTCCCAGTGCTTCAATCCCCAACTAGTACCAATCTCATAACCCAATATTGGAAACTCGCGTTTCCAATTTTGGAAACCCACGTTTCCTTCCGGTTTCCATCAAGTCGTCCACGGATACGCGTTTCTCCGGCGTTTCCCCAGCGTTTCCGTTTCCGGTACGGTACGAAACGGGGAAACGTTGAGTTTTGACGTTTCCATGCTACATAATTTCTCTACACAACTACAAATTGATAGAGTTAGCAAATTGCAAAGAGAGAAATTTTGTGGGATTAATTATTCGGTTAACAAAATCATATGCTCTTGACTTTAACAAAAACCTTGTGAAGTCATATGCTCAAGAATTTGATCATTCCAGGTCTATAAACGTTTTTCTTCTGTTACTGGTTTTCTTCTCCTTCAGCTTTTATATGGTTTTCTTGTGGTGGAACTTGAATTGGGTGGGATTTTTAACAAAATTTGGACTTTTGGAGGGGTAAATAGCAGAGGGGTAAACTGGGCAGAGTAAGAGAGAGAGAGGAAAAATTGTAAAAAGTAAAAACTGAAAAACTAACTGAGCAATTTTTGTGTTCAAATAGAAAAATAGAATCAGTCTATGCAGCTTTTGTTGGGGTGGTTCCTTAGAGCATCAGCAGTGGGGACTCATTTTTTGGACCCAAATATAGGTCCAAATTGGCCGTAATCCAAATTTGAGTCCATCGGAATAGTGGATAAAATGACTTACTTTTTTAGGTGCCACAGTGGTGCAAGACTCATTTTTGGATTCATATTTTTGGACTTATATTTTTGGACTCAAATTTGGGTCCCAAATTTGAGTCATCTCCACTGTGGCATATACATATTGGACCCAAAAACCCCACTTGTTCTCTCTCATTGATGAATCATCAATTTCTCTCTCCAAAATCCTCTCAAATTAGTTGCACATGAGGGGACCCACAAATATAGGTTCAAAATTTTTGAGTCCAAACTAGACCTATATTTGGGTCCAACATTTGGGTCTCCGGCAACTATAAGTCCTACTCTCTCCGATCCACTGTGGGTGTTTTTGGACCCAAATATAGGTTTTGGACCCAAATTTGGGTCCCCATTATGGATGCTCTTAGAAATCCTCTTTCTCAAATACTAAAAGCCACTATTTCCAATTTCCACACTCCACAACCCATCGATTTCTCTGCCCCAAATTCAAACTCAACCCAGCAAAAACTAAACCTAGTGTAGAGATGGACATAGAGCAAAAGCAAGAGGAGCTGATCGATCACTTGGTGAAGCAAGCCTCATCTCTCAGTGGCTCCGCCCTTGCCTCCGTCGTCGCCGAGGCCACCTCGCACCCTTCGCTTTTCGCCTTCTCCGAGATTCTCGCCGTCCCTAATGTTCTTCAGGTTCCCAATTTCCTATCTTCTCTCTAGTTCTGAGAAATTTGATACGGGTTTAGTTATCTTTTCTGTTTTAAATTTGTTGAACATTTACTTAGAAACTAAAATGGAATGGAATGGAAGATTTTGATTGCTATGCTAGGAGATGATGTCACCACTTGAACCTCTGGTTTTTTCATATAATGGTTGCCAATGGATGTAGTAGAATATGATTTGGCATCATGTTTATGGAAATATGCTAATGTCGTTTAGTTTGAGCTCTTATGCTTAACAAAGAGGAAAGCCAATACTCTTTTTTTTTAGAGGATTAAGATCATTGATATGAACACAAGTGTCTAAATCAAATTCTTTTGTAGCCAAAGAGACCTTGGATTGTTTCTTGTTATTGGAGTTTGTTATTATGTGTATCATTATATGCTTGAGTTCTTATGACACTGGAATATGTGCAGCTTGAAGGAACAGAAAATTCTGTGTACCTGGATGTGCTCCGTGTGTTTGCACATGGCACATGGAGTGATTACAAGAGTAAGTATGCAAAACATGCTTCATTTTGTGGGTCTATGCTCTACTACTGTAATGTCTTGCCAAGGCCAGATGTGGCAATGTCCAGGCTATTCATGCATGATTCGGTCCTTGAAGCCCCTACTGATCAGTGCAAGATCCCGCTGAAATTTCAGGGTTCTACCTTAAGTTTTGCATCAGGAGTACAACTTTAAAATTCTGTATGTAAATTATAATTCTCACTTCTTTTTCCTTTTCTCGTTTTCTTCATTTTAAGACTAGATATTTTAACTTTTACATGGTTTTAGTTGATGAGAGCATTGTCTTGGCATTTTATTCATTGGTAGGGTAGGGGAATAAAACCAAAGATCGAGTAGCAGATTATTTGCATTGAAGGAGGGATGACTTTGGAAAAGCTAGCTAATGTGTCAGTTTTGTTTTCTGTTCTTTGCATTCAGCATGCAAGTGAGTCCCAGAGAAAGAGGAAAATTGGCCCAATATTGCTCACATCCCTCATATATGGATCGAAGAGACAAATATATGATGTGGGATGTCTTGATCCCAGTTTACGTTTTCATAATTCTCCAATTATCCCAGGTACATCTGCAATCTGGTATTCGTTATTAGAAATTGAACAATTCTAACTGTTTGAATAGAATTCGCCTCACTGAACCTGTGAGAACCTGTCTATGTCAATCAATTGTTGCATGTATCTCTGACTAATTACCATTGAAGTGTTTTTTCCATGTATAAATTTGTTAACTGCGTTGTAGTTCCAGTTTACCTTAGCCTTAGGCCTGGAATTATACGGGAGAGAAGCTGATTAATGTATGCTCTTTGTTCTGTTCTTTACATGCAGCATCTCAGTAACCAAGGAGCAGACTTGGGAGATAAATGAAGAGCTACGTGCCCACTTCTCTTTCTTGTCTAAATATTTGGAGATGGTCTTTGGTGCCAGAGAGAAACAGGAGAAGATTGGGCCAAGATTGTTCACATTCCCAATATAGAGATTGATCGAGGAAGAAAGGATACGATTTCTGATATCTTGATGCATGAGTATCTATTCTTACAAAGTTACAATCGTAATATAATTATCCAATTCCCTCTGAGGTGCTTTCTGCAAACTGGGCATCTCTGTCATTGTAATCCTTCTATTGCAAAATCCATATATTGAAATTTTATCAGGTTGTTCGATAGGGAAACATCCTTCAACTTTCTTATAAAAATATTAGGTTTTGTATGTTCTAAAACTCTTCTTTAATGTGTTCTGTTTAGTACTAAAGAGCTTCTGCTATGTATGTATTGAACTCTGATGCTAGTCCTTCATAATGTTTGGGCATAGAAGCTATTTTGATCTTCTTCTTATCGATGTTACTACTGATTTCTTGCTATTTTTATATCATTTAAGATAATGTGAAGATGAAGAATTAGTGAAATTGAAGGTTGTGGCTCCTCTCTGTATCAGTCAATTTCTGTTGTATTACTGGGTTTTTTCTGTATATGTTCCATTAACCGCATACAGAATACTGGTGAAATGATGTAATTAACCACAGATAATTGGACACGGTCTACCAATTGATTAGCCTTGGTCTCTGAATTATAATTATTGATTGTAATCCATATATAGAAATTGTAAATGCTTGAAGAACAGAAGTGAAGTCCAGACTCCATAGACGAATCAAACAAGGTGTCTTGAGATATTATTTCTTTGCGTGTTGCATTGCCTTCCATCTTCAGAGCTTGGGATCAATAGGTGTTGTATATGAGTAGTCAATGTGCTCTGTTTGTTTTTTTTCATGTGCTCTGTTTGTTAATAAACGAGCTTCGTATGCAAATGCTCTATATTCACATTTGCTCTAATACGCACAACTTTAGAGAGGAGACCGAATATTATGTTTTAAATATCTTATGAAAAGACACGCATAACTTTAGAGAGGAGACTGAATATTATGGTTTTAGTTTTAAATATCGTACAAAAAGACAAAGAAAATGTTAATGTTTATAAATTTTATATATAGATTATAGACTATAGAGACGAGTGTTGTTTGTATTTGGCAGATTCAAAAATGGGTTGCCGACTATGTTTATTTAATTCAGCTTCTTCGTATGCTAAGGAAACGAGGTTTGATGTAAAATGTTGAAGTTGATGGCGCAAAAGTTCACCTTTTATATCAGTGGAATAGTTTATCATTTATTTATTTAATATTTTATTTCGTAATTATTATTTTATTTTACAGTGGCCAATAATTAGTTCATATTGATCCTTAGTCTTAGGCGGTTGATTTATACTTTGGGAAAAGCTGGCTAACGTATCCTCTGTCTTCTTTCTTGGTTACATGCAGAAAATGACTATGAAACTTCCAATATACATTACAAATTATTGTGTCTCCAATTATTACATTACAAATGATTTCAAATCAGCGTAATATTCGGTTCCTCCTTCCGAAGAAAACAATGTCTCCAATTAATCTCACTGCGTTCACGTCAGACACGTACAATTAGGGAGATTCAAATCCAGATCCAAGCCAAACTCGCACCACTGGTTTGAGTAAGAAAAACCGAGCTTGGCAACACGTCAGTAGACCAAGGAAAACAATATCTCTGATCTCACAGAAATTGATGGCGGAGGAATCGCACGACTGTAGTGAGATCGCCAAAGTCCCTGGTTCATCTGCCTGGACGAGTTCAAGCTCCGACCCAAATCTTACCATGGCGGAGGAATCGCACGACTGGATCAGAAAAATCCTTGGTTCAACCTCTGAAGGACGTCCCATTAACATCAACCTGGGTAACCAGGGTGACGTCGTCACGGGAGTAGGCGGCGACTTCATCAAGGACGTACAAGGCAACATCGTCAAGGATGTACACGGCAACAAGCTAGGTCGTCGTGTGCCCCTAAGCGTTGTCCAGGAGAAATTGCAGAAGAAATTGTTAGATGTTAACCGCGTTCTTGATGATGCCGAGGGAAAGCCACTGAATAAGAGGCTGTCTATGAAGGACTGGCTCAATGACCTAAAAGAGGCTGTCTATGATGCTGAGGACCTGTTGCAGGAGATCAAGACAGAAGCGTTGAGGCAAAAGATGGAACCCGAATGTCCAGGGAGTAGCACGAGTACGGTACAAGAGCTCGTCTCCAGTCCTCCATCTCATGCTTTTGACTCAGCATTAATAAACTCCAGGGTAGAGGAAGTTCTTAACAGACTAGAGGTTATTGTGAAGCAGAAGAAAAAAGTCCTGGGTTTGGAAGCAAGTGCTGGACACAGAGTATCACAAACACTACCTTCAACTTCTTTGGTAGAAGACTCTGGTGTGTATGGAAGAGATGAGGAAAAGGAGGCATTCATTAAATTATTGCTATCAGATGATGAGAAGATAAGTGTGATTCCTATTGTTGGTATGGCTGGGATCGGAAAGACCACCCTTGCCCAGCTTCTATACAATGATGTTAGAGTTAAACAACATTTTGACCTCCATGCATGGGTTTGTGTTTCGGAAGAATTTGATGTCCTTAGGATCTCAAAACGCATTTATGAGTCCCTTACCAAAAAGGCTTGCCAAATCAAGAACCTAGATCTGCTTCAATCAGAGTTGATGGCAACTTTGGTGGGGAAAAAGTTCTTCTTTGTTCTTGATGACATCTGGAATAAGAATTATAATCAATGGGATTTCTTAAGGCATCCCTTTGAATTTGGAGCACATGGAAGTAAGATTATTGTCACAACACGCATTGAAGATGTTGCATCTATGGTGGGTACTCTTTCAGTTCACCGTCTAGTGCCAATATCTGAGGAAGATGGCTGGTTGTTATTTGAAAAACATGCGTTCAAAAGTAGAGGAGTTGGTGCACACTCACATCTTGAAGAAATAGGAAGACAAATTGTTAGAAAGTGCAAGGGTCTTCCTTTGGCCGTTAAATCCCTTGGTGGTCTCTTATGTTCTAAACTAACTGTGAGGGAATGGAAAAGTATATTGAACAGTGAAATATGGGAGTTGCCACAGGAGGAGAATGACATTCTGCCACCTCTTTGGTTGAGCTATATGTATCTGCCGCCACATCTCAAGCGTTGTTTTGCGTATTGTTCGATATTTCCCAAGAACTATAAATTCAAGACATCAGAATTGGTTTTCTTGTGGATGGCTGAAGATCTATTGCAACCTCAAAACAAGAAAACGGCAGAAGAAATCGGAAAAGACTACTTCAACGATCTAATCTCAAGGTCATTTTTTGAACTTTCATCAAGTTTTTCTTACACTCATGATTACATCATGCATGACCTTATCAATGATTTAGCAAGCTTTGTATCCGGGGAATTTTGTTTTAGGCGGGAGGACAGTGGTTCAGCCAACAATTTGAGCAAGACTCGTCATTTTTCATATATGATAAAATATGATGATGATGATGAGAGGTTTGAGGCTTTACAGCAAGCTAAATGTTTGCGCACCTTTCTACCACTAGAATCACGACAATTGTTTGAGCGTGCAAAATTGTTGGGCAAAGGACTATACGAGGTATTGCCAAAATTACAATGTTTAAGAGTGCTCAAGTTATCGGGGTACAATATTAATGAATTGCCTGATTCAGTTAACAATTTGAAACATCTTAGGCACTTGGACATGTCTGACACTTCCATCAAAAAGTTACCTGATACAATTTGTACATTGTACAACTTGCAAGCATTGTTGTTGTCACATTGTTATGCTCTTGCTGAACTGCCACCCAACTTTGGAAGATTGATCAACTTGACCCATGTGAATTTTGAAGGTGCAAAGTTAAAAAAGATGCCACCACATATGGGAAATTTGAAAGACCTCCAGGTACTAACCAAGTTTGTGCTGGACAAACACACTGCAGGGGATGATTTGCTAGAGTTAGAGAAGCTTCAAAATTTGCACGGAAAACTTATAATTTCAGGGCTTGAGCATGGCAGCGGTTTGGAGGCCTACATCCTGAGGGACAAGAAGTTTCTTAATGAACTATATTTGAATTGGGGATATTATTGGCATGCAGGTGAAGAAGAAAGAGAAGTGCTTGAGAAGCTCCAACCTAACCCGGACCTAGAAAGGCTTACAATTGATGGTTATGGAGGGGAAACGTTTCCAGGTTGGTCAAGATATTATTCTTCTTCTGCTCTAGTTTATTTGAAACTTTCCAAATGTGCGAATTGTAAGTCCTTGCCACCATTGGGACAGCTACCATCCCTCAGAGAGCTTCATATTTCTTCGCTACATGGAGTGGTGTCTATAGGTCATGAGTTCTATTACGGTGACGACACTACTTTTGCAAACAAACCATTTAGATCTCTAGAGTCTTTGACATTCTATAAGATGAGTGGGTGGGAAGAATGGTCTCATGTTGGAGATGACCATAACGAAGGCGGTTTTTTTCCTAATCTTCGTAAGCTTTGTCTATCATCCTGTCCCAATCTTACCGGGATATTAGCGTTAGACAGCTTCCAGATGCTGAAAAAGACTGTCTTGAATGAAATTGGTTTTTCCCACATTGCTGGTTCACAAGAATGCCCTGAACTTGATATCCTCAAGCTATCCTCTTGCTCAAATTTTGTATCTTTTCCCGATGGAGGGTTGCATGCGCCCTACCTGACAAAGATCGAGATATGGTCCTGTAAGAAATTTGGTTCATGGCCGGAACAAATGCACACCCTTCTCCCATCTCTCGAGTATTTGTTGGTGTCATATTGTCCAAACTTGGAATCTTTTCCGGAAGGGGGATTGCCAGCACAATTAATAGAACTTCACATCATTGGCTGTAAGAAATTCAATGCAAACAGTTTGCAGAATCTGAACAAGGGTCTCCGAAGAGTCACCTCTCTTGAATACTTGTCACTGGACTTTAAGGGATGTGAAGAAGTAGATTCTTTTCTGGAGGAGACGTTGTTGCCCAGCACTCTCACTCGTCTACACATTTTCCGTCTAAATCTTAAGATCATGGACGGCGACAAGTGGTTTGGGCATCTCCACTCTCTTGAGACCTTGGTGTTTGGTTGTTGCTTTGCGCTCCAGAGCTTGCCAGATACTGGACTACCCGCCTCTCTTCGTTCTCTAAAAATCTTTCGATGTCCTTTGCTTGCACGACGGTGCAAAAGAGAGAAAGGGGAAGACTGGCCCAAGATTGCTCATATCCGTGACATTAAGATCGATGACCCCGATACAATGCTATACTGAATGTAAAAACTATATTTTTACAATAGGTATTTTTACTTCCTCGTAGTGCTTTATTTCTATACTTTAAATACTTTTGTATAGAATTTGAAATTGAACAGAATTAATGACGTTAGTTAGTTCATATTGATCCTTAGTCTTAGGCGATGGATTTATACTTTCGGAAAAGCTGGCTAATGTATCCCCTGTCTTCTTTCTTGTTTACATGCAGCATATCTCAGTAACCAGAATTTTCAACTCTTGGGCCCTTCATCTGATCAGTACCCACTTCCCTTTCTAGTCTGAATATTGAGGGATGCAGAAAATTGATGAACTCGGTGTTGCTTTTTGTTTGTCTAATTTGTGTTTCCTTCTCCTCTTCAGCCTTGCTAGCTATTTGTCTTTTGTTTGTAGTCCATCTATATTAATTAATGTATTTGAAACAAGCAGAGCGATTGTATTAGTTATGATATTGATGTAGTAATGCAAATAAATGTTTTAGAATATTTCATGTACTTCTTATCAGGCACTTCTATCTAGTGGAAATTATTATGTGTGGATTGGTTCATAGGATTAGGACTAAACCAAGTAGGTACATATGAAGCATTAAAGCACAGAACCGAGTTCTGGTCGATTAATCTTTTCAATGTGTAAAAACTAGAACGTGTGTATCTGTGTTAGGATTGAATATACGCTGACAATCCCAAACCTGCTGGAAGCAAATAACAGATGGTTGTGTTTCACGTCTGGGATGGAAGTGATACTATCAATCCCAGTGTTTTGAAAAAATGAAAACAACAAGAACACAACGATATGTTTACGCAGTGTAAACCTCAAACTTGAGGAAACATCACTGCGAGGCACAAGCCCAGAAAGAGGATCAATCACTAAGAAGAAATTGAGAAAATCTCTTACAAACAAAGGTAAACCTCGATTACCATTACAACTAGCACCCCTAGCCTATATGTTTGCCTTGATTCTTCTTTTCCGTAATCTCTTCTCTTGATAACGAAGGAACTGAGCGCGTCCTTCTTCCTTCAATCCGCAACTCTTCTCTACTGGTCACGAGAGAATGAGACAATTATGCAACAAAGGATTCACTTCACATGTACAAGTGAATCCATAAAACAAACTATGCTTTTATGCTTTTCATATAAACGTAGCGGTACATGAGATAACAATAATCTCCAGCCTCAAAGCATACGCACGAAACCTTTACCTGGCAGCATATGTAGGAGCAAGACTCCCCCTCACTTTTAAAGTCCTAACCCTAATTGACTTCCTATAAGGAAATATCTTTATTAAAAAGATTGTCAATTAAGATAAAAACAATAAAAGATCTAATTGCTGAAAACACGTAGAGTAGTAGACTTGTATAGGAATGCCAATACTTCAAGTATACTAACAATCTCCCCCTTTGGCATTCCTATACAAAACAACTCATAAGTACCAACCTATGCTACAAGAGCCGAGGATCATGCTTCCACATCAGTGACCTGAAACACTTATAAGCAAAAAACCTTGTGAAGAGCAACTGACAATATTGCAGATTTAAATAAAGCCAACAAACAACAAATATAGCCGTATAGCATAGGTTCTTCTTCTCCCCCTTTTTGAATAGGGATGCCAAAGGCATTAAGAAACTCCCCCTTAGAAGCACCACTATGTGATAGATAAGCAAGAGAATTGCATCACAAAGCAACCACAAAATATAGTGACCAAACACTGAAAACTCCCCCTGAATTGATGAATTTGTATGCAAAAATGATCAATGCAAACACACAATGGGTAGAGAATTATCCACACACTATTATGAGGGAAGAGGCATAGCCTTTAGCCAAAATACAAGACATAGCTTCACCAAATAAACAAACACGCAAAGTTCACAGGTTGAATCAAGTTAAGACACAACAAAGTAAGCAAGAGTATGATCGAGTATCCTTGTACCTTTGTGGTGATTGGTGAACATATTTCAATGTGGGATCTGTATCATGCTAGAAATCCCAGAAGGTCACAAACAGAGAAATTAAGCAATCTTTTTGCACTCCTTATACCTCCTGTGTGGGCAATATATTGATTTTTTTTTTCCGGCCATTCACACATGATTTACTCACAGAATTTGTGATTCACATACCACCGGGGTGACCAAACCATTCCCTTTTCTGCTCAATCCATGTATCGTTTACCACGACCAAGGCCTGATTACTTTAGGAATAGCCTGGCCATCAAACCATTCCCGTTTCTGCCCAATCCCTATATCGTTCACCACGACCAGGGCCTGGTTACTTTGGGAATAGCCTGAGAATGCTCCAAAATAATATAATTTTTTTTTATTGAACAAGGAGCAAGAAACAATAAACTCATTATTTTGTGACCTGTACCTGATCAACCAAGCTGATGTTTACCACCACAAATAAAAGATGTGTGCATGTGCAAATCCAAAGGCGATTAAGAATGTTTTGCCCATGCTCAAGATTACATAGCCATGTCAAAACAGAACTCAGAACTGGCTTAACAACTTGTCATAATCACATATTTGAAGCCATGACAAATACTTTGTCAATCTAAGATCAACTTACCCTAGCAAATAGTGTGGGATACTTACCCTACATGCAATCCTATTAATCTGGAAATTTTGTGAACCAAAAGAAAGATATTCAATGTGAATGTTTCTATACTACCATGGGTTCACACACAATGGATGCATGCTGATTGACAAATTCAAGGGAAATTTTCAGAGCTTAGTGCACACACCTATGGCATTCTTAAGCAACACACATCTTGCCTAGCATTAATCCAATCATCATCAATCAAGGCCTCTTTAACCATTTTTGGTATAAAAAGTGACACAACACAAAATAAGAAATTATGTCCATGTTCACTTTATTAGCAACCAAAAAGAATATACAAGATAAGAATCATTACTTACCTCACGTGCAACTTGTCTTCAAGGTCAAATTTTATCATCCATTTTCTCAATGATGGCTTAAGCAGAGTGATCCTTTTGAACTAGCTTAAAATCAGTCCTCATGACTGGCGGAGGATCAAGAGTAGGATCATCATGCCCATCATCATTCTCTTCATTCAAAAAATACAGTCAGAGCCACAAGACATGTGGCGTTCATCCTTGTTGACATTCCTGCAAGAGGTTAACAAACGACCTTTATTATCAGTATTCATAGATGCATGAAAATCATTGCACAAATCTGGAAAACATTTATTTGCTCCTTTTTTCACCCAGGTCTGTTTATTTTTCGTCTCCAGACCTTCTGGGATTGCAACCATCTTTGCAATCCTGTTAATCTGCACTAAATATTTTTTCAGTTCAGCTTGCAGAGATGCAGCAGAGTTAAACTCTGACTCTTGCTTCTGTTTTCTCATTTTCCTACGCAGCAAATTGCATCGTGGACGAATATGTCCAGGTTTTCCACAAAAGTGACATGTAGGAGTAAAGGTTTTTGGTTTAGGAACATACCTGGGCAGATGAGTACACAGTTGTAACTCTTTACTTACCTGAGGGGATTGATGACATGTTATCGATCCCTGTTCTGAGACAGATTTGAATGCAGGTTTTGACATAGGTATTTCAGCGACAAGCACCTTAGGAACATGCTTATTCTCCTTCACAAACTGTAAGGTTTCTGTTGATGCACCGTCATAACCAAGTCATTCCTTGTTACTGTGAGTTTTTCCAAGCCTAATCATCCTTGAAACTTTTTCCGAACTGATATTAAATTTGCTGAACTTGTCTCTAGTTTCAGTCAATTCAACCTGCAATTTCTCATTCTCTTGGGTTAGTAAGACATTTAAATTAGTTTGAGCCTTTAACTCAACCTGCAAAGTTTTTATTTTATCCCCAAGTTCTGTCCTTTCGTCACACACACTTTGTGACGCATTCTTATCCTGCAAGGAATGAATTTGTTCAAGAAAATTAGCACGTTCATCTTCCCAAGATTTCAAACTAGATTCAAAACTTACCTCAACCTCCTTTTTTTCTTTGTTGATGAGTTTGAAATTTTCTTCCAACTGAAAATTTCTCTTTTGCACTCTCTTGGTAGCATTGTATAGCTGCAAATATTTGTCATTTGCTTCCTCATCTGAAACATCTCCATCACTCTCCAAATCATTTGAGCTATCTGGATGAAGGGACGAAGTGAGCGCAAGGTTGTGCACTTCATTGTCCATAAGACACTCATCATCACTATCGCTCCATGTAGACTTCAAAGCCCTACTATTCTTAGAACTTTGTTTCCTGTTTGCACACTCAACAACCACATGACCAAATCCACCACATTCATAGCATTTAGTTTTTTCTTGAAACTTTTTCCTATGGCCAAATTGTGGTTTTTTATCAAATTGTTTTTCAGAAGAAAACTCTTTTCTTTGATTTGAAAAATTTCTTGAAGAATTAGAAGAAACATTTTTATTCTTCAAAATTTTTTTAAACTCTTTTGTAAGTAAATCTAAATCAAAAGACTCACCTTCATCATCAAAAAGAGGAGGACAATTGATCGATCTAGCAGCTCTAACACGCTCCATTCTGTTCTTGGATCTACTAGAAAAAACTAGAACCCGCTCTGGTACCACTTGTAAAAACTAGAACGTGTGTATCTGTGTTAGGATTGAATATACGCTGACAATCCCAAACTTGCTGGAAGCAAATAACAGATGGTTGTGTTTCACGTCTGGGATTGAAGTGATACTATCAATCCCAGTGTTCTGAAAAAATGAAAACAACAAGAACACAACGATATGTTTACGCAGTGTAAACCTCAAACTTGAGGAAACATCACTGCGAGGCACAAGCCCAGAAAGAGGATCAATCATTAAGAAGAAATTGAGAAAATCTCTTACAAACAAAGGTAAACCTCGATTACCATTACAACTAGCACCCCTAGCCTATATGTTTGCCTTGATTCTTCTTTTCCGTAATCTCTTCTCTTGATAACGAAGGAACTGAGCGCGTCCTTCTTCCTTCAATCCGCAACTCTTCTCTACTGGTCACGAGAGAATGAGACAATTATGCAACAAATGATTCACTTCACATGTACAAGTGAATCCATAAAACAAACTATGCTTTTATGCTTTTCATATAAACGCAGCGGTACATGAGATAACAATAATCTCCAGCCTCAAAGCATACGCACGAAACCTTTACCTGGCAGCATATGTAGGAGCAAGACTCCCCCTCACTTTTAAAGTCCTAACCCTAATTGACTTCCTATAAGGAAATATCTTTATTAAAAAGATTGTCAATTAAGATAAAAACAATAAAAGATCTAATTGCTGAAAACACGTAGAGTAGTAGACTTGTATAGGAATGCCAATACTTCAAGTATACTAACACAATGGCTCAAACCAAAATAATGGCAAAAAAAATCGGGTTGGTGACCATTAAGGTCATATACTCTATAGAGTGACCTAATAAATCAGACAAAATATAAATTTGCCCAATAAGGTAATCTAATGAAAACAGGAGGGCAATTTGACATTTTTATACAAAAAGTTTTCTAAAATTACGAAATGCCACTGACATTTCAAAACCACTCATTCGTCTCTCTCTCTCTCTCTCACGGCAGCGCAACCTTGTCTGTCGAAGTCGATGGTCATCGGAACCATATTCGGCAACCGCCACGGCCACGTCTGGTTCTGCATCCAGCACAACCATCTCTCCACCAAGCCCATGCTTCTTCTGGAGCTTTCGATTTTGATCAACCAACTGGTCAATGAAATGCAGTCCGGGCTCGTCCTGATCACGCTCGAGTGCGACAACCGCTCCGATCTCGCAACGCGTCCGCTCCGGTCAGTTCCCGTTTGGGCGATGCTCTGCAATGTATCTTGCTGAATCAAAAAATATAGGTAGAGTAGGGAGATCGTGGGTATTGGGGGTTCTTGGAGATGGGATCAACAAAGGCCGCTTGGAAGTCATGATCTGAACAAGATCAGATCAGAGGCCTCGCTGCATCTTACATAGCATTAATTCAGTGAATAGTCAACAAAGACAAACCCAGATGTATATTTTGCAACAAAATTGAGGAAAACAAAAGAACCCAGAAACTAGTTAGGTGGTAGATATTATTTTGATGGATTAATTTAGAAATCTAAAAAATACTCGTACAAAACCAGCTATGGATCAATATATACTCACCCCGAGTATAATGGTATAGATATTATTAACACATTAGATGGCTTCAAAAGGTGGGAATTAAGATTAGTCTGTTAGATGAACATCACAGATCAAAGATGATGATGGACGCATGATTTCTTTACCACAATGTGTGCAGTGATACATGCATGTATAATCGTATCTATTATACAAAAACTCTTTTCCTTTGATGCTAACCTCAGAGCATTTCTAATAGGTAGGGATATTGAAAAAAAAAGAAGTTTATTTTTTGATAATAAACTAGTTTGTTTGATAATTTAGTTTGACATTTCCAAACAGTTAAAGTGGAATCAGACTCCTAACTTTGACAAATTGCGCGAAAATAATATACGAGAGATTGAGTGAAGTAGCTTCCAAAATAGTATCTCTTGTAATAAATTTGTAATTGTCAAACAATAAATTTGTTTGCTGTTAAACAATAATTGATTTATTGAGTAACAATAACAAATTTATTATAAGAGATGAACACAAACAAAAACTATGACTAAAGCTTGAGTGATCTGCAATATCACATTTTTGTCGTAAATATTTTTATTGTCACACAATAGAAAGAAATACATTCTCAAAAATGTAAAAGTAACTTCAAGGAATCAATTTCTACAAGCAATGAAAATATAAAAACTCAGTTTTCATATAGACTTCACTCATAGTTAAAAATTACTGTCACTCACTAAAAGATTATTGTCAGACAATAAACGGATTTATTGAGAGACAATAAACTTGTTAATGTCAGACAATAAACTTGTTATTGTCAGACAATAAACTTGTTATTGAGAGACAATAAACTTGTTATTGTCAGACAATATACTTGTTATTGTCAGACAATAAAATTGTTATTGTCAGGCAATAAACTTGTTATTGAGAGATAATTTTTAAGGTAAAATCCTCAAATAGTACATGAACTATCACGAAATACATTTTTTTGTACCTACAAATACTTAGGGAGTCTAATAGTACCTAAATTATTCATCCGTTAGCCACTTAAGTACCTCCGTCTAATTTTCCGTCTAATTGTGGTACCTACAAATACAAATTTATTGTCAAACAATAACTAATTTATTGAGTGACAGTAAAATATATATATATATATATATATATATATATATATGACTTCTTATTAAAGTAGCGTGCTGCATCGTAGACATAATTTTTTTTGTCAAAAGATACACTTTATTTAACATTGGAAATGTTACAGGAGAAAGTTGGATTTTACCAAGTTTTTCTCAATACAAGTACAAGGTTAGTATAAAGCCAAACCAAAAAACTAGATGAGTGTGGAGACCATAAGAGAACCCACCACATACTCACAGTAAACCAAGAAGAATAATACATCCCCTTCGAGCCACGGCAAGCAAATAGAACTAGAGAAAGAAACCCAAAGCATGAACACCTACAACTATTGAAGAGGAAGAAATAGAGGGCACCCAAGCAAAAAGAATTACTTAGGATACCCAATTGAAAGGAAAAGACCAAAGTTACAGCAACTAAATGAACACACAGCTCCTTCCTTCCCTCATAACCCAAATAAAATTTGATTATCTTCTTCTTCCACAACTTAATTAAGCCCTCTCCGTTTGTCTTCCCAAATGAACCAAGCATGAACCTGAAACCACCATCACCACCACACCATCTTCACTATTAGCCTCCAATTCAAACCCAGAAAAGTCTATACATGATGGATTGCTAACCTGTGAAGTTAGACATGAAACAAGAATTATACTCGTGCACTATTGATCAGATCCATGAATTAAGTATACTCATACATAATTAGAAACCTAAACTAATTGAATGTGAAATTAAAGACTAGCTAGTTCACAATCCCATACAGCTTCTGTTCTCTCACAACTTGCTCCATCACACAATCACAAAGTCAATTGTATAAACCAAATCCAATCCAAATTGGAAACTGAAAAAGGTATTTTCAATTGCTTTAATTTGCACAACTGATTAGATTATCTACAATGATTTGGTTAAGCTTCTCAGATTTCTTCTTCCGTGAAATTTAACCTCAATTTTCTGAGAACAATCAATCAAAAATAGATAAAAGAAAGCGAGCATATGAACTAAAAGCACCCAAAGGGCCAAAGATTAGACATATTTCTATTCTAATACTCCTCCGCCGGTACCGACCAACAACAAGTAAAAAACGACATCGGAGACGGTGAATCAAGGTTCTGAGGAGGCGGCTTCGCCATAGGCGGCAGTGGAGGCAGTCGATACCAATCTGATCTCTTGATCAAATTGAGTTTAAGTACAGCGACTGATTCACTTCCTGTATTGCTCTGATCATGGCGTCATTACTCATCGACGTATGGCTAGGATCGACGGTGCAGATATAGAGGAAGCTCGACGGCGGTGTTCTGGAATCGTCCGCAAAGCACTGTGAACTGCTTCCTCGCCATTAACGAGTTTCTGAGAGGAGGGGTATAATGGTCAACTTTGACTTTCAGTTCAGCTTTAAAAATAACCTGATTGGGAAAAAATGTGACTTGTTGGTCAAATTATCATCCTTGTTGGTAAATATAAGGAAGCCTAATTCTAATTGGGAATATTTTTGAGACTATTGACCTAATTGGGAATTTATCTAAAAAAATCTCTACATAACTACAAATTGAAAGGGATAGCAAGTTGCAAAGAGAGAAATTTTGTGGGATTAATTATTCGGTTAACAAAATCACATGCTCTTGACTTTAACAGAAATTGTGTTTATTTATGATCAACGCAATTCATTAATAAACTACTTGAAGTCATAAATGTTCTTGTCCCCATCTTGTTTGGAAGTTAACCTTGTGAAACATATATTATTACTAATGCTCAAGAATTTGATCATAACAGGTCTATAAACGTTTTTGTTCTGTTATTAGTTTTCTTGTCCTTCAGCTTTTCTATTAATTATATGGTTTTCTTGATGGATCGATGTATCAGCAACAACCACCAGAGTGATTACTAATTACAAATAAAAGTTGCAGAGTATCATTTGGTTTTAATTATTTATCCAAATAAAAGTTTCTGAATGTTGCATGAATTCCTATTAGCATGCATTTCTAGAGTAAGTTGTGTGTGCAACCCATCGATTTCTCTGCCCCAAATTCAAACTCAACCCAGCAAAAACCAAACCTAGCTTCTGCGGTGTAGAGATGGACATAGAGCAAAAGCAAGAGGAGGTGATCGTTCACTTGGTGAAGCAAGCCTCATCTCTCAGTGGCTCCGCACTCGCCTCAGTCGTCGCCGAGGCCACCTCCCACCCTTCGCTTTTCGCCTTCTCCGAGATTCTCGCCGTCCCTAATGTTCTTCAGGTTCCCAATTTCCTATCTTCTCTCTATTTCTGAGAAATTTGATACGGCTTTAGTTATCTTTTCTGTTTTAAATTTGTTGAACATTTACTTAGAAACTAAAATGGGATGGAACTATGGAAGATTTTGATTGCTATGCTAGGAGATGATGTCACCACTTGAACCTCTGGTTTTTCCATATAATGGTTGCCAATGGATGTGGTAGAATATGATTTGGCATCATGTTTATGGAAATATGCCAATGTCGTTTAGTTTGAGCTCTTATGCTTAACTAAAGTAAGAGGAAAGCCAAGACTATTTTTTGTTTGGTTGATGGAAGGGTTTTTTTTAATTATTATTTATAATTTTATTCAATATGTAATTCATATGCTATACTAACTAATCCAATCCTAGGTTGACAAGACACACACAAAGTAGGTTTCCTTCAACACATTTGAGCCTGATATTGAATATATTTGGTCGAAATTTTTGTAATACATAATTATGACTTATATTTTCATCAAAGATAATAATTTATTAAATTATGAAAATTATAATAATAAATAATTGTCTCGTTAAAATCTTCTAAAAAAAAATACATTGAGTATCAATTTGACCATTGGGATTGCATGTATTGCCGTTGTAGTGCCAATTTAGCTTTACAATTATAGCCTACGGTGGGATGTCCATGTATAGATATAATTAGATGCCAAGGAATATTCTTTTATGTAAGCCATAATTGGCTTGAAATATACCATACGGAGGCCTAACTTTGATACATATAAACACTGTGATTAGGCAACTGATAATTAATTATTTCTTTGTCACTTCTAAAGAAAACCAAACAGTAAAGAAGAATTTGAGAGAGTTTGAATTTGTGTTGTATTGCCTTAATCATCTTTGTACAGTGACTGAAGCTATTTATAATACAATAGGTAAAAGCCTAGCAACTAAGAAACAAAGTATTCACATGTGAATTCTGACTATTGTACAAATGAATATGTGGTTTAGACTTGTTCTTGGTCTGTGAGATAATAACAAGAGTTGTCTCTTGTACCTGAAGAGGGGAGCACGCTTTGCCTCCTGTTGCTGTCTTCATGTGCAGATATCACATTGTCAGTTTGTGCATTCTTGTTGCTTGTGATGGTGTGATTTTGTTCTGCTGATATGATTACATTATTAACTTCAACTATAGGGTGTTGGAGGAGCTGTTGAATTGACTCCTGGATATTTGAAATTGGTATATGACATTGTTCGTAAGGGTGGTGGTGTTTGCATTGCTGATGAAGTACAAACTGGATTTGGCCGCACAGGAAGTCATTATTGGGGCTTTGAAACACAGGGTATCATTCCTGATATAGTTACTATGGCAAAGGTCTTATAATATTCATTGAAGATTGTTTTATTTAATGTTGAAAGGTTTATGTGTTCTGGTGTTACATCAGTAGTTTATGATCATGGTGCATATTTTCACTGCAACCCTTTTTCCTAATAGATGACTTGATTCTAGTGAAGCACAATAGCTTATTTTCAGAACTCGTTACCAATGTATTCGGAACTCACAAATTTTCATGGCATTGGGAATGGATTGCCACTGGGAGCAGTGGTGAGTGGTGACAACCCCAGAAATAGCAAGTGTACTAGCTCAGAAAACTCAATTCAACACTTATGGTGGAAACCCTGTATGTTCTGCTGGAGGGCTTGCAGTGCTCAGAGTTCTTGACAAAGAGAAACGTCAAGTACGTTGCGCTGATGTTGGCTCTCACCTGCTTGCACGGCTGACAGATCTTCAGCAAAGATATGAAAGTAACAACCCTTGATTCCTTGAACTAGATCTTTTTTTCTATAAAGTTTCTTTTCGATGACATACTTTTGCTGTAAATTGTTCCAACATATATTATTGGTTGCTATAAAGTTTGTGTTCATAACAAAAACAAAACTCAATTTTTTAATTTTAAAAGGGACACGTGGCGGTCCTTTATTGGTTGCTCTACTGGGGGTAAGCAAATATCGTCCTTGTAATGGATAGTCTGGGACCCTGGGCCTTGTAGTTGACAAGACCCGACCCTCTTTTAGTTGACGAAGACCTTGACCCCGTTTAAAGCTGATCAGTATTAATTTATCCCATTATTGTTTTGTGTATAAATTACTAGGAGAAAATTCCATTTCTAGTTCTACCTTATCGTTATTTCTACCAGTGGAGATCAATCGAGCATGCCAGTTAGAGCTAGAGCTACCAAAGGGAACAACACACTTGGGTATTTTCATACATAGTGCCGAGGTGTGAGTTCAACTTCTTCCTCTAATCTAATCTCTTTTGTTCAAATCATAATCTTTCTGTTGGGATTTTAATTGTAGATATCATTCTTCATCTTTATCCACAATGGTTGAAAAGCAAATTTTATGGGAATATATGTTCTAAATTTTCACTACATTGCTTTCTTTTATTGATGGAATTTTGATTTGTTTCACTATATTTTGCTGGAAATATAAGATTTAATCGAGAATGATATTATTAAGCATATAGCTATCCTTATACATGTTTTTTTTCCATCAGACCTCAGAAGCACCAGTAATATGTTGAATACGGGAAAAAAAAAACTATATACACCCATGACCGGCCCTAAAATGTTGAAGGCATGAGGCGAACCATCAAAATGTGGTCTCACAAGATATCTGCAATTTACATAATTCAAACGATTTTTTTTTTCTGTCTTTCTTTCTTTCGAGTAACTATAAAAGTATAAGGGTTTGAGTTTTGATTTAATTTTTTTTTCTTTTCATACGGACTGTTTACTAGCTAATAACATGCATAACATTGTCTTGAACATATATAACTCCATAAAATTAGAATCAGATAACGTTGACCAATAGATTTTGCCAGCTAATTTTTAGTGAAATTGGAACATTCTAAAAGAATTCTTAACAAGGGCATGGATCTGCATGAGTTAGGATTAGGACTTGGGATATAAGTAGTGTTGTACCACTTGCTCTGAATTAACTATTTATGAGTTGGTTGCGTATAGGTAGATAATTAACGTTTGATTGTGGAGGAAGCATATTGGACTTTCAGTACATCGATCAGGAGGAAAATGGAAGGAAGTATTCAAGCTGCTTCAAATGACATAGCAAATCAGTACATTGAACTAGAAACTTCTATGATGGAGGAGTTGGATAGACTGTCCCCCATGTCCCCATCCCGTTGTATCTTCCGCGTTCCTGATCGACTCCGGCGTGTACGTGTAGAAGCCTACACACCCCGGGTAATCTCTATAGGCCCGCTTCATCATGGAAAGGAAGCCTTGAAACCCATGGAAGAACACAAAAAGAGGTACCTACAATATTTTCTAGGTCGGACCAATAATTTAAGCTTGAAGGAGTGTATAAAGAAAATAAAGGACCAAGAAGCAAAATTGCGAATTTGTTACTCAGAGACCATTGAGCTTAAAAGTGATGAATTTGTAAGAATCATTCTAGTGGATGCCATCTTCATCATTGAGTTCATATTTAGGTGCTGGTACCCTGAATTGCTAGATGAAAATGATTGAATATTTGGAAAACCACTAATGAGACGTGATATATGGCCTGACTTGCTGATGCTTGAAAATCAACTGCCATTCTTCATTCTTGAGGACCTATTCAACCCAGACATATTTCACTCCCCTTCCATACTAGTGTTTCTTTCTTGCGACTTTTTAGCTTTGGGTGACATCACAACTTTCAGGGGAATGTTAGATAATTTTGAGACAATATATTCTTCTGAAGTAGAAGTACAACATTTTGTTGATCTCTTAAGAAAGTTATGCATAGCTCCTATATTGAAAGAACAATATGCCGGACGATCCAAACTTACAACAGCACCTAGCATTGCAAAGCTACACCTGGCAGGAGTCAAATTTAAGGTGGGATCAACCAAGAACATGTTTGACATACAATTCAAAGATGGGATTCTGGAAATTCCAAAATTGAAGACAACGGATTCAACGGAGCTTATACTTAGAAATTTAGTTGCCTTTGAACAATGCGCTAATTTTGAAGAACAGTATATAAGTGAGTACCTTGTCATCATGGATATGTTTGTGGACACTCCAAAAGATGTGGAGTTGCTTGTTAAGTATAGAATCGTTGAAAATATTCTCGGAGGTGGCGATAATGAGTTGTCTACAATGATCAACAACCTTGCAAATGGGGTTGTGTTTAGCTTCGAGAACTTCTATTATGGTACTCTTTGTGAGGACTTGAACAAGTTCTGCTGTTTGAAGTGGCACAAAAGGATGGCAAATTTGAATCAGAATTATTTCAACACACCTTGGGCAACTATTTCTTTCGTTGCAGCAGTTGTTCTCCTCATACTCACTGTGGTTCAAACAATATGCTCAATTATCGCTCTTCCTTGAGCGTTAACAACAACGCATGCACTCCTCTGTTGTGTCTCTGCTATCTCTTCCTTTTCCGGCCATCACTTACCTTGGAGTTAAAAGCAGGTCTTTGTTTAGCTTGACCTAGTATTATGTACGAGGATGATATCAAGTATAATAATCTTTGAGTTAATTGAAGCGATGGAAGTGCTTGTTGGGTTTGTTAATTTATTTTGTGTGGCAGTGGCATATATATTTTATTTGTATTGCTGAAATGAATTTCCAACTTAATTTGTTGTAATAATGAGATCTGTAGCAGAGGATTCTCTCCTCCCTTTGTTCATGGATCAACTTTATCCGTCTCCAAATTTGAAACTTAATCCAATGGGCCACTTCTTATGTTTGTGGTCCTCTAGATCTCTTTCTTCATTCAAACAGTGTGCTCTATAATCTCTCCATCAATTGTACCATCTGTTGATTCAAATATTTTTTCAAATCTATGCTGCTAGGTATAAGATATAACTGACATTTAATTTGAAGTACAGTCTGGGACTCTGGCTTTGTAATTCTTAGAGGAGAAAGCATGCAATGGATTAATACGTACAAATGTTTAAAACTAGAGAAATTGAAAGGAAGAAAAAAAAAATTGCTTGCACGACGGTGCAAAAGAGAAAAAGGGAAAGACTGGCCCAAGATTGCTCACATCGTCGTTGACATATGCACCCATGAGGCCGATGACACCGTTGAGATCGATGACATGGATGGCCGCGGGACATAACATGCCATGTCTTGTACGTGTGGCAAGGCTAGATGTGGAATTTTACTTCCTCCTAGTGCTTTACTTCTATACTTAAAAATACTTTTGTATAGAATTTGGAATTTGGAATTTGGAATTTGAAATTTGATCCTTAGTCTTAGGCGGTGTGGATTTATACTTTCATAAAAGCTGGCTAATGTATCCTCTGTCTTGTTTCTTCTTTACATGCAGCATATCTATCTCAGTAACCAGAATTTTCAACTCTTGGGCCCTTCACCTGATCAGTACCCACTCCCCTTTTTGTTTGTTTTGCATTTGTTTCCTTCTCCTCTTCAGCCTTGCTATTTGTCTTGTGTTTGTAGTCAATCTATATTAATTAGGGAAAAAATCACTTTTAGTCCCTGAATTTTGACTCATTCGACACTTTCGTCCTTGAATTTTGACTCATTCGACACTTTCGTCCCTGTACTTTGAAATATATCACTTTAGTCCCTGAACTTTGAAAAAAACTATCACTTTCGTCCATGACCGAAGTTTTCACCGAATAAACCTCCAATTCCGACCAATTCGAACGACAACACATACTGGACTTTGAAGCCCTCCTTGAGGCGAGTTCAACGCCACCAACCTCGCCTCAAACCGTCGCCGGACGGCGGAGAATTTTACAATTAAAGTTTCGGTCACCGCGGGCTTTCAGGCTAAATTCGAGCCATTCTAGGCCGAATCGGGCTTAGCCCCAGTTATAAAAGTTACTCCTCTCATCCGTGCGAACATTTTGGCATAGGTTTTGCACCATTTTTTTCCGGTCAGGGACGAAAGTGATAGTCGGTGTTGAAGTTCAGGGACGAAAGTAATATATTTCAAAGTTCAGGGACGAAAGTGTCGAACGAGTCAAAGTTGAAGGACTAAAGGTGATTTTTTTCCTATTAATTAATGTATCAGAAATTAACAAGCAGAGTGATTGCATTAGTTATGATATTGATGTAGTAATGCAAATAATTAACAGTTTTAGAATATTTCATTTACTCCTTATCAGGCACTTTGATCTAGTGCAAATTATTATGTGTGCATTGGTTAATAGGATTAGGACTAAACCAAGTATGTAGTACATATGAAGCATTAAAGCACAAAACAGAGTTCTAGTCAATTAATCTTTTCAATGGCTCAAACCAAAATAATGGCAAAACGAATGTCTACACAGCTACAAAATTGAAAGAGATAGCAAGTTGCAAAGAGAGAAATTTTGTGGGATTAATTATTCGGTTAACAAAAACCTTGTGAAGTCATATGCTCAAGAATTTGATCATTCCAGGTCTATAAACGTTTTTTTTCTGTTATTGGTTTTCTTCTCCTTCAGCTTTTATATGGTTTTCTTGATGGATGTATCAGCAACAACCACCAGAGTGATTACTAATTACAAATTAAAGTTTCAGAGTATCATTTGGTTTTAATTATTAATCCAAATAAAAGTTTCTGAATGTTGCATGAATTCCTATTAGCATGCACTTCTAAATTAACTAATTAAGTTGAGTGTGCATTAGTTTAAACTTTAAAGCATTGGTTTCGGATCATCTATATCCTATATATAATATAGGCTGTGGTGGAACTTGAATTGGGTGGGATTTTTTAACAAAATTTGGACTTTTGGAGGGGGTAAATAGCAGGGGCAAAGTGGGCAGAGTGAGAGAGAAAGGAAAAATTGTAAAAAGTAAAAACTGAAAAACTAACTGAGCAATTTTTGGGTTCAAATAGAAAAATAGAATCAGTCTATGCAGCTTTTGTTGGGGTGGTTCCTTAGAAATCCTCTTTCTCAAATACTAAAAGCCACCATTTCCAATTCCCACACTCCACAACCCATCGATTTCTCTGCCCCAAATTCACCCAGCAAAAACCAAACCCATTGATTTCTGTGGTGTAGAGATGGACATAGAACAAAAGCAAGAGGAGCTGATCGATCACTTCGTGAAGCAAGCCTCATCTCTCAGTGGCTCCGCCCTTGCCTCCGTCGTCGCCGAGGCCACCTCGCACCCTTCGCTTTTCGCCTTCTCCGAGATTCTCGCCGTCCCTAATGTTCTTCAGGTTCCCAATTTTCTATCTTCTCTCTAGTTCTGAGAAATTTGATACGGCTTTGGTTATCTTTTTCTGTTTTAAATTTGTTGCACATTTACTTAGAAACTAAAATGGGATGGAAGATTTTGATTGCTATGCTAGGAGATGATGTCACCACTTGAACCTCTGGTTTTTCCATATAATGGTTGCCAATGGATGTGGTAGAATATGATTTGGCATCATGTTTATGGAAATATGCCAATGTCGTTTAGTTTGAGCTCTTATGCTTAACTAAAGTAAGAGGAAAGCCAAGACTATTTTTTGTTTGGTTGATGGAAGGGTTTTTTTTTTTTGTTTTTTTTTTTAGGATTTAGGTCATTGATATGAACATAAGTATCTAAATCAAATTCTTTTGTAGCCAAAGAGACCTTAGATTGTTTCTTGTTATTGGAGTTTGTTATTATGTGTATCATTATATGCTTTAGTTCTTATGACAGTGGAATATTTGCAGCTTGAAGGAACAGAAAATTCTGTGTACCTGGATGTGCTTCGTCTGTTTGCACATGGCACATGGAGTGATTACAAGAGTAAGTGCGCAAAACATGCTTCATTTTGTGGGTCTATGCTCTAGTACTCTAATCTCTAGCTGTTGGCTTGATTACTTTGGTATTCTTGTCCATGCCTGAAGCTAATACACACGCACACATATTATGATGGATATCATGGGCCTTGAATAGATGATGAATTTTTGGTGCTCATTATTTCATTATATCGATGTACCTGACCAGGGGGTGAATTTGCAATATATTGTTCGCATTTTGAGCCTTATCAGGTGTGTTGTAATTGATGTGAGCTATCTAACTTACAAATCAAGTTGAATCCTCATGATGGAAAATTGGTTTCTTCTTGCTGAATCCTCATGATGAATATATTGGTTGTATAATTTCAGAGAGTTGTGGTGAGTGGTAATATTATTGGAGGTTCTGCAGTATTAGTCGCTTAGTATAAGGCGTGGTAGTGAAATATTGTGCTGCATCATTTCCCAAGGTTGTGTGGCAAGGTTCTGGGTGCCAGTTTGGTTTGTGTTTTGGTCATTAATAATTTAATATCACTTCAGAAATGTTGCCAATTCATGTATAAAATTGTCAATCTCTGCAGCCGAGTCCTCACTTTAGCATCAGTATTTGTCTATAGCTGTTGCCTTGGAGATGTCAAAGGAAGATATTTGTTTTAAACATTTGACTGATTAGATAAATAAATGTAAGAAGCAACATGATCATGTTAGAAACATCCTAAATTGCTACTTAAGAAGAGCTGCTACGGTATCTTTTAATACTCCCTGGACTTTGGCTGAAGTAGTACCACCCCATAACATTCAATCCATTCCCCTTAAATTTAGTGCAGAATTCTGAGGAATCATCTATCAATTTTTTAACATTTTGAGAGGGAACCCAACTCATGATTTTAGTAGTCACTGTGTTGAACACTGTAACATGATTAGTTGTGTAGTTCCTTTTTCTTTTGAATTGCCTAGAGAATTACTTCTCTTCCATTTCTCTCATTATTCATTTATTCAAGCTTCTGTATAGCATATTGTGATGGGATATCAAAAACTGAAACATAGTTGAATCATAGGTAATGCCGGTCGTCTTCCGCAATTGGCCCCTGATCAAGCGCTAAAGCTAAGGCAGTTAACTGTGCTTACACTGGCTGAGACAAACAAGGCATGATTCTTATTTTTTAATCCTCTTATTTTTTTCATAAGTTGTAGGTGATTTACTTCTCTAATTGCACAGAATTGATACTGCTATTGGTTTTGAATGTGATTACTAGAAGCCTGTACTTCTGGTACTTTATCTTACACATGCTTGAAGAATGTCATCATTTAAAGAAAAGGAAAAAGAAAAGAAAAATTGAAAGGCAAGTTAACCTACTTTAGGCAAGTTCCATTGTTATTTGTACTTGGAGCAAACTTATATAGTTATCATTAGCACTACTGTTTGAAATGCAATGTATTCAGATTGTATGCCTGTTAAAATACTGGAGACTTAAGATGATATGAATGTTATTTGGTGATTTTGAGTGTCAGAAGCTTATTAGGTCCTAACCCTGAACAATAGCGGTTTTTGGATGTCTTAGTCAGCTGATGCCGACTCTAGTGATTGCTCGTATCATGAGATTGTTTTTTGAAAGGCATTGTGTGGGAGAAAACCTTCTGTAACTTAGAAATTTTATAAAGTACTGACAAATTGGATGTTGACATTTATCTTTTTTTCCTCGTAAAAGTATATTATCTGGACTCATCTCTTCCTTCAAATCTTATCTGATGCACCGTGCACGTTTTGATTTCTTTCGGATTCAGCCACTTTTGGGGTGGTTTTCTAACTCCCTATCTAGTAGATATTCTGTTTTGGCATGTTCAGGTGCTTAATATTGCCTTCTGCATATAATTTTCTAAAATATTTTTGAAAGCTTTTCCAGGTACTACCATATGATCAGCTAATGCAGGAGTTAGATGTAGCAAATGTACGTGAACTTGAGGATTTTCTCATTAATGAGTGCATGTATGCGGTAATTATTCTTTCATCCTTCTACCTCAATTTCTCACCCCACGATATTGAATGGTATTTTAGAATGTTAAGGATCTGAAACAAACAGAATATATTTAAGAAGAAGTAATATAAGCTTGTTTTCTGATAGCAGGAATAAGGTTGGTTTTCTAGATATTTGTTATGTAAAAATGAGTAAATCACACATGAGTGATGCATTGGAACTAATGGATCTAGAATTACAGTCTTACTTAGTATTGTAGATAACCTATCTCTTGTGCATGGTATATACTTTGTATGTGTTACATATGTCTTGTGCATGCATATGCTGAATATGGCCCTTCCCTTTCTTAATCTATCTCTCTTGTCCATGCACATGCTGCGGTCCTCCCTTTTGTAGTAACAGAGGGATATGTCTCATAGGCATTTTCTTTTCCCTTGGGGTGAAGGGTGATCATTTTTGGAGATTTTAATTAATTTGTCTAAAAAATGGAGTGAAACATGGAGAAGTGTGCTATTATTACATTGGTTGATAAGAATAATCTTGGATTACTTTTTGCAAAAATAGATTTTTTTGGAGTAATAAGACTATTCCAATTTCTTTCAGGGCATAGTAAGAGGAAAATTGGACCAGTTAAGAAAATGCTTTGAGGTTTGCGATTTTTATTGCTTTCAGATTTCTTTCTCCTTGTTTCTGTTCCCACTTTCTTCCCCCCTCCTCTGTTTTGTTTCGTTCAGTGACATGATGAAGAAGTATCTAATTTATTATTTTGGGAAGTGCAGGTCCAATTTGCTGCAGGGAGAGATCCGAGACCTGAACAACTTGGGAGTATGATCCAGACACTATCAAACTGGTAACGTCTCTGATTTTAATGACATTATGTAGTTACAGTACCTTTATAAGGTTGTATGTACCTTTGTAGAACAACTGCTTTATCAAGGATGTGGTTCTCCAACATTTCTATAAATATTCTGAAAACAGCAATGTCTGGCCCTAATTGCATTGCAGGAAAGTTTCATAACAAACAAGCTGTCAATCTCATGTACGGTGCTAATAGTCTTATCTATGATCATGTGGCACTAGATTAACTCTGTTTCATAACAAATAATGAACTGCTCCCACTGTTAATGTTGTAGTGCATTCATGTTGGATCCGATTGACAAATCCCATGGCCTGACTATTTGGATTTTTTTGCTGTTGCATTTATGATTTGTAAAGTTTCTTCTTGAGATATAAATCGAGGAGAATTAAATGTTGTATGAATTAAAACGCAGGTTGGTTACATCAGACAACCTTCTTATTTCAATTCAAGAGAAGATGAGCTGGGCAGATAAAATGACTGAACTGAACAAGCAGCACAAAATGGAAATTGAAGATAAAGTGGAAGAAGTAAAGAGATCATATTCTTTGAAGGTCAGTTTAATCCATTTTTATTTTTTTAATTGCAGTTGATGATTTTGTTGTAGTTGATGTATTTATCTACATCAAATGTGCACATCAATGCTTTGGTAATGAGTTATTTAAAGCTGAATGGACACATCAGAAAGGGTGGAAACAAATAAAAGTTCACATAGAGGAAGGCAGAGGAAAGAGTGAGAGAGAGAAGGTGAGCGGGGTTTAGGAATTGATTCAGTTTCTTGTACTGCGTACCTCATTTAAATGCTTTGGTAGCTTTGCTATTCAATATGTTCTTTTCAGAAGCTATATATGGTTCGAGGATAACTCATTAGAAAATGTCAGAAGCTATGGTTAACCGTCACTTATTTTGCAATTGCAGCATGCTCACTCATGTGCATGCATATGTATGCTTGTTTGTATGGGGAGGGAGGGGAAGAGAG
Organism: Rubus parviflorus; assembly: GCA_029955375.1. NCBI lineage: Eukaryota > Viridiplantae > Streptophyta > Magnoliopsida > Rosales > Rosaceae > Rubus > Rubus parviflorus. The sequence continues at coordinate 9,651,324 of JARGGL010000005.1, read as the reverse complement.
GTTTAGAGAAACATTATGTTCACTTCAGGGTATTGACTTGGTAGAAGAAATGTGTGTGTTTTACGGCTATCTATTTTGTTCATAGCTGTGAGAGTTCAGGTAGAAAATTATTTTGGTTATCATGATCTGCGTATTTGAATGTACTGCGGTAATTACTTAATGTCTTAATGAATCAATTTTTCATCCCCACCTCGCACACAAGTCTTTTGTATAGTTATTGGGATATATTGGTCGATGTGTCTTACTTACGTTGTGGCAGAAGTTCCACCCTGTAAGCAGGCCGACAGTGACTTCCGGGGGCATGAGGAGATCTACTCCGAATCTGGTGGAGTGATGGACTATGAGGAAGACCGAAGTCGACCAAAGAGGTAATGCAATACACCTTCCAGCTCTCTTAACCATGATTTTTATCTACAAATGGGGAACTTCTTTTATCAAATAAATTCCACTACTTTCTCTCATACACACATTCAACTTTATTGTTATGGGAGCTCTTAGTCTTGTTGTATTTCTCTTCACAACGGTGGAAGAGGTCCCAAATTCGAGTGCCCCCCTTCCCTTGTTGATAAATAAGAAAAAATCTATTACTAAGGGCAGATGATCACCCTGTTCCATGCAACAAATACTGGATATCTCTTTTTACTGCCAAAACTAGTATCTTGAATATTACTTTGGATTGGATCGGATCGGATCATGAATATTACTTTGGATTGGATCGGATCGGATCATGAATATAACTTGCCTTCATTTTACTGTTTGACTTGTAATTGCAGGAGACGGCATCCAATATATAGATGAGAGTTGAGAGTGGTAAAAAAAAGTGTGTAGGCGAGTATTAATAGCCTAGTTTTTTGTTCATGGCGTTCCCTGATCCGTTGATTTCTCCTCGTTGGTGATCATAATCTCAGATATTAAACTTTTGTTGCTTTAGGATCATATTTACCCCATCTTGGACCCATTGTTATTCCAATTGAGTTGGCAAAGTATGAAACCAGATACCACAACTGTGATACTACTAAATTCGTGATGAAATAGCTCTTTGTAATGCATCTCAATCTCCCTGAGGTATCTTTGATTTATTCTTTTATTTAAGCAAAAGGCAACTGAATATTAATTACAGTTTAGGAAAGACAACCAATGACTCCAGTAGGAGCAGTGTAAATTCACTATTTCTGTTAGCCTAACGCAGTAACGCTCAGTGAGAAGAACAAACTTAAATCATATCTTTCAGAACTCTGAAGTTTTCTAATTTGCAGTTGGAATATTTGATAATGGTTTTAGCTCAATAATCATTTCACATAATTCCTAGTGCCAATCGTTTTCTACAGATTGTGTGTATTGTTAATTTGTTATGCACTTGTCTAGATTATGAACATGCACCATGTTTTTCAACCGTTAAGACTTGTTTTTTCATCTAATCTTACAATTGAAAAATCCAGAGAATATCATACACCTAGAATTTTTGGGCATTTGGCCACATGATGCTTAGTTTCAGAGGCACACTAGTATGTGCCAAAGAAAAATGTCGCATATGTATACACCTTGTATTCAAACAATTCGAGATGAAGCGGCTATTTATGCCGATTCTATCACCTGTGCTATTGTTCATATATTTTCTCTCAGAACTATACATCACTTGCTGCTCCATATATACATAAATAAATAAATAAATTTGACATTGAGTGATGGGGTGATGCAAGTTCTGAGAGGAGTTATATTTTTTTTTTAAGAGAGTTTAATTAATTATGAATCAACAAGCCGAAGACCAAAGTCATGCATACACTTAGCAAAGAAATTAGATACAAGTTTATTAGGATCAACTTCTTACCTAAGTAAATACCAGTCAATTTTGAGCTCTCTAAGAAGCAAACTATATAAACAAAAAACAACTCTATCTCTTCTAGAGAAAAATCGACTAGCACTCTGCTCACCTAAGCACACAATGTGTTACAAATGGAAACATAACGCAACATCCTAGCAAACAAATAAGAGCCATCCCTTATCCGTAAGCCGATTGGAGGTTCCAATCGCACCCAAGATACTTACCGACTCCACCAGAAATTCATGATCGATCCGCATTAAAATATTCAAATTTGAGGAACAAATACCAATCCAACCGCCCAAGAATATTCAAAATTAAATTGGGCCAGAGCATTTTGGACTTGGAAGATGAATTTGGGCGGTTGTCAAAAACGTCAAATCCGGTTGAGTTATATATTGTAATTTGGAGTTTAGGCATTATCTCTCCCCCCCTCCCGTTTTGTATTCGATTTTTTCACTAATGAAAACTTGAGGGCGGCAGAGGGGCTTCTATAAAAATAAAAATAAAGCATCAAATCCGTAGGAAAAAAATAATTTGATGAGAATCTCAATTATCAGTGCACACAATCAAGTCTTGAGTCTGCTGAAGAGTCTTTTAAGAATTATCCTTTAGGATCAGGGACGGAGTTACATGAAGACCTTGGATGACCCTGGCCCCCGTCCCCTCAATGATTTTATGCAACATATATTCCTATATATATTAGCTCTTTCACAACAAAATTTTGCCCATATTCTATATGTATTGCCCCCCCCCCCCCCCCCCCCCCCCCTTAATAATCTATATGTATTTGGCCCCTCCCCTCTCACTACCAAATGATAGCTCCGCCCCTATTTAGGATCCACTATCAAGCAATTGGCTCACTAACTAGAAGGTTTGAGCAATATAAAATTTATTAGAATATCTTTGGATTCCTTTTTAGTGTCAAGAAGTTAAAGTCCTTGAATGATGATTACCCATACTTGAAATCATGTAGTAATCATCATGAAATTTCTCTGACACTCGGTAATTATTCTGATCTGATGGAGAAATGTTGTTTCAAGAATTGAAAGTCATACGTAAGGTATTGACAATTGAAGCAAAATCAGCCTTCATGATATTGAGTTCTTTGAAAGTTGAAAGCATTCAATTTTTTTCCAAATGCATATGTTGCTTATAGAATACTTTTGGTTTATTGTAATTAGTCAGCCTAAAAATTGTTGGAAAGTGAGAGATCCCACATCAAAAAAGTGACAAAAAAAAATATAACTTATAAGTGGGTGAACTACTCCCAATTGTACTGAGACATTTTGACACTTGACACTAACTTTTGAACGTCAATGTAAATGTTTATGAAGTAATGAAAGACATTACTGAAGCCCACTGGACCAATTGGTACCTGAAATATCAAAATTGACAATTTAGTACTTATAGTTTTCCTCTGTCACCCAATTTGGTACTTCTGTCAAAAATTTTGTTAAGTTGGTCCAATTATAGGAGTAATTTCGTTTTTTCATTATTATATCTTTCTAAAACTCATCTATGACCCTAACTGCACTGCAACTTTCCCTCCAAAAAACATAATATTGTCCTAAAAAAAAGAAATTGTTATTAACACATCTCAAATTGTTATTAACACACCTTTGTATTTTTAAATACAATTTTTCTAAACAATATAAGAGATTTATGAATTATTTGTATAATAAAAATAAATTAAAAAATACAAAAAGGTGTGTTAATAACAATTTAATGTATGTTAATAACAACATCCAAAAAAAATTGTACCTTCAATATAACCAAAAACTCAAAAACCCCATTCAGCGTAAATAAAAGGTAAGCTATTTTTGGAGTTTCGGGTTGTTGAGTTTTTGGTTATATTGAAGGTAAAATTATTTTTTTAGGACACTATTATATCTTTTGGAGGCAAAGTCTTTATTTATGGAGAGAAAGTTGCAGTTAGGAATAAAAATGAAACACTTCGGGTTCTCATAAGGTCTCGCGTATGATTTTAATAAAACTTTAAAATACTTTTGAAAACCCGTGCAAACCGGTCTTGGAAATTTCAAATATACAATTTGTCAAAAAAATCATGTGCTAAAATAAAGAAATTTTTCTAAATTTGACACAATTCACCCAAACTAAGCAAAAACCTCATTATCGATAGACAAGGCGTTGTCAAAACTCGTCCGCATTGTTTAATCATAGAGTTCAAGAGCCCTATATAATAACTAAATTCTTTTACATTTCGTCACTACAAGGTGTTCCTGATAAATTTTTTTTAATTTAAATAAATAAAAAGTAAACATTTTCGATCCTCATAAGGAAAATTTCCTTATTTTGATAAAATTAACCAAAAACTCAATTTCTATTGACAATGTTGTGCTAAAGCTAGTTTAATCAATAATCATAGAGTCCAAGATCCCTAATTACTAAATCCTTTTATATTTCTTCAAATTTTGAAAAAATTAAAATATATTTATTTTGACCATCTTATAGGAACGAACCGTTCATCTCCACAAGGTGTTACTAATATTTTTTTTTAATTTTAATTTAAAGAAATAAAAACGAAACACTTTCGGTCTTCGTAAAGTCTCGGGTAGGATTTCATTAAGTCTCTAAAATACTTTTGACAAACTGTGCAAACCGATTTTGAGAATTTTAAAGATACAATTTTTCAAAGAAATCATGTGCTATATATAATAAGAAAATTTTCCTCAATTTGACACAATTCACCCAAACAAAGCGAAAACTCGATATCGATCCACAATGTGTTGTCAAAGTTCGTTTGCATTGTTTAATCATAGAGTCTAAGAGCCCCAATAACTAAATCTTTTCACATTTCTTTAAATTTTGAAAAAATTAAAATATTTTTATTTTGACCGACTTCTAGCGACGAACAGTTCGTCGCTACAAGGTATTACTAATATTTTTTTGAATTTTAATTTAAAGAAATAAAACCGAAACAATTTCAGTCTACGTAAGGTCTCGCGTATGAACGGTATGATTTCATTAAGTCTCTAAAATACTTTTACAACCTATACAAACCGGTTTTGAGAATTTTAAAGATACAATTTTTCAAAGAAATCATATGCTATAATAACAAAATTTTCTTCAATTTGATATAATTCACCCAAAAAAAAGCGAAAACTCGATTTCAATGGACAATGTGTTGCCAAAACTCGTTTACGTTGTTTAATCATAGAGTCCAAGATCCTTAAGCCCCTAATAACTAAATCATTTTACATTTCTTCAAATTTTGAAAAAAAAAATTATTTATTTTGTCCAACTTGTAGCGACGAACTGTTCGTCGGTGCCAATAATATTTCTTTAATTTTCATTTAAAGAAATAAAAAAGAAACACTTTCGGTCTTTGTAAAATCTCGCGTAGGATTTCATTAAGTCTCTAAAATACTTTTGAAAACCCGTGCAAACCGGTTTTGAGAATTTTAAAGATACAATTTTTCAAAGAAATCATGTGCTATATATAATAAGAAAATTTTCCTCAATTTGACACAATTCACCCAAACAAAGCGAAAACTCGATATCGATCCACAATGTGTTGTCAAAGTTCGTTTGCATTGTTTAATCATAGAGTCTAAGAGCCCCAATAACTAAATCTTTTCACATTTCTTTAAATTTTGAAAAAAATAAAATATTTTTATTTTGACCGACTTCTAGCGACGAACAGTTCGTCGCTACAAGGTATTACTAATATTTTTTTGAATTTTAATTTAAAGAAATAAAACCGAAACAATTTCAGTCTACGTAAGGTCTCGCGTATGAACGGTATGATTTCATTAAGTCTCTAAAATACTTTTACAACCTGCACAAACCGGTTTTGAGAATTTTAAAGATATAATTTTTCAAAGAAATCATGTGCTATAATAAAGAAATTTTCTTCAATTTGATATAATTCACCCAAATAAAAACGAAAACTCGATTTCAATGGACAATGTGTTGCCAAAACTCGTTTACGTTGTTTAATCATAGAGTCCAAGATCCCTAAGCCCCTAATAACTAAATCATTTGACATTTCTTCAAATTTTGAAAAAAAAAATTTATTTATTTTGACCAACTTGTAGCGACGAACTGTTCGTCGGTGCTAGTAATATTTTTTTAATTTTAATTTAAAGAAATAAAAAAGAAACACTTTCGGTCTTCGTAAAGTCTCGCGTAGGATTTCATTAAGTCTCTAAAATACTTTTGAAAACATGCAAACCGGTTTTGAGAATTTTAAAGATACAATTTTTCTAAGAAATTATGTGCTATATATAATAAGAAAATTTTTCTCAATTTGTGTAAGGGCAAAATATTTGCTATTGGCTATTTCCTATTTGACAAAACCTCTTCCCTTGTATTAGCAATTCTTTTGTATCATTGCTAGTTTGTTTTAGGGATTAGAAGTCGTGGCTTAGGTTGTTCTTACTCGAGATGGTTCGTGAAGACGCCTTTCTTATCCGGTCTTTTCTCCGGACTTCGATCATTGGTCATCGAAGGTTTCATTCAAGCACCTCAAGGTATGACTCATGCATATGCACATGCATTTCATTCATATTAAGTCTTCCTTGTTGTCCTAGGTTTATCTAGGTTGTTTTCCTTTCACTTATGATGTGAATCACATAAGTATAGGATGCTTGATTGCCACACTTGTGTCTTGTATCACAAGTTTCGAGTGCTTAAATTTTGTATGCACTGTTTCATACATTTGAGTTTATGATGTTAGGATTGCTAGATCTTCTTATAGATTTGTTTTGATTAGCATTCCTTTATGTTTAAGGCTGTTTTATGCCTTGCGATCGATCGTCACTGTTCATGCGATCGATCGCACCACGTGGCAAATATGTCCGTTGGTTTTATGACCGTTGCATTTCGAAAATATGTCCGTTGGGACTTTTTCGTGCGATCGATCGCACGACATTCTGCGATCGATCGCAAATAAGGGTTTTCACTTCCAGACGTTTCTGTCTCTTGATTTTACACTGTGCGATCGATCGCATAATATCGTGCGATCGATCGCAAATGTCCCTGGGATGTTTTCTATAAATAGAACCCTTGTGTTTCATTTCGGTCAACTCTTTCCCCATAGTCGAAAATACACTTTGAGAGAGTTCTTTGGTATTGTGAGTGATCCTAGTTTCATGTTGTAGGTTCCTCATCTTAATCTCCATCTATAATCCATTGCTAAACACTTTGATTTGCATTTATATGCTAGTTTAGCCTATGTTTAGGATTTAGGAGATTCTATTCGATTCTAGCAATTGTTCCATGTTGAATTGCTGAATTGAATGATTGAATCTATATTCAATCTTCTTTGTTGTTTGTTTGTTTAGCTAATGATCCTTGTGATTAGTTAAACAAACCCTTGAATCATATTCAAGGCTTTGTCAATTCGATTTGGTTAATGCAAGCAATTGTTCCTTGTTGAATTGCTTGTGTTAATTGAATTGAATTCATTCATTCATACACACACACACACTTGCATAGTCGGTGTCTTGCGGTTGGAGGATTCACGCGGTGAAGTTCGATCAATCGGAGAAGCTTGAGGTGGGATCACTTGAAGAGCATTCGGGGCTACACAAGGTTAGAGCTGCCACTAGTCATAGGGTTGATAGTGTAGAGTTTGGGACGGAGTTCCCCCTTGTACGTGTTGCCGTTTGGCATTTTCATAGTGTTACACAAGAGCGTGGGGTACGGCTCCCCTCCGGTTTTCCTCTAGAGGTAGAGGTTCCGGGTGACCATATTGTGTGTTGGTTGTGTGATTGATTATCTATTGTATTGTGCTTAATTGATTACCATATTGTGTGCTTGTTCATACATAGATATATATAGTCCGTGGTGTGCTAGTTTGATGCACACTTTGGGATTCTAGGTTGTACAATTGATTGTGCTTGTTGCATATATATTTGTTATCAATTGTGTATTGCTTGTGCAATAGTTAAAACCTAGGTTGTTTATTGTGAAGCATATTTGTATTGCTTCCTATTGTTGTTCACTACTTAGTAGAATTGTGAATATAATTGTTGTGCATGTTAATTGCATCATATAGTGAACACTAGACCGTGGAGTGCTAGTTTGACGCACTCTTTGGGTTTTAGGATTGTTTCAATCAATTGTGTTTATTGCATAAGTAATTGTATTGATTGAACAATTGTTTGTTATAGGAGAGTTAAGTTTAATTTGGTATATACTCTCCGATTAGTGTTTAAGACGACTATCGTTATTGGGACAATCCGGGTTACCGGAATTTCAATTTGACACAATTCACCCAAACAAAGCGGAACCTCGATTTCGATCCACAACGTGTTGTCAAAACTCGGTTGCATTGTTTAATCATAGAGTCTAAGAGCCCTAATAACTAAATCCTTTCACATTTCTTTAAATTTTGAAAAAATTAAAATATTTTTATTTTGACCGACTTCTAGCGACGAACTGTGCGTCGCTACAAGGTATTACTAATATTTGTTTAATTTTAATTTAAAGAAAGAAAACGGAAACACTTTCAGTCTTCGTAAGGTCTCGTGTATGAACGGTATGATTTCATTAAGTCTCTAAAATACTTTTACAACCTGTACAAACCGGTTTTGAGAATTTTAAAGATACAATTTTTCAAAGAAATCATGTGCTATAATAAAGAAATTTTCTTCAATTTGATATAATTCACCCAAATAAAAGCGAAAACTCGATTTCAATGGACAATGTGTTGCCAAAACTCGTTTACGTTGTTTAATCATAGATTTCAAGATCCCTAAGCCCCTAATAACTAAATCATTTTACATTTCTTCAGATTTTGAAAAAAAAAAAATTTATTTATTTTGACCAACTTGTAGCGACGAACTATTCGTCGCTACAAGATGTTAGTAATACTTTTTTAAGTTTAATTTAAAGAAATAAAAAAGAAACATTTTCGGTCTTCGTAAAGTCACGCGTAGGATTTCATTAAGTCTCTAAAATACTTTTGAAAACTCATGCAAACCGGTTTTGAGAATTTTAAAGATACAATTTTTTAAAGAAATCATGTGCTATATATAATAAGAAATTTTCCCTCAATTTGACACAATTCACCCAAACAAAGCGGAACCTTGATTTCGATCCACAACGTGTTGTCAAACTCGTTTGCATTGTTTAATTATAGAGTCTAAGAGCCCCAATAACTAAATCCTTTCACATTTCTTTAAATTTTGAAAAAATTAAAATATTTTTATTTTGACCGGCTTCTAGCGACGAACTGTTCGTCGCTACAAGGTATTACTAATATTTTTTTTAATTTTCATTTAAAGAAATAAAACTGAAACATTTTCAGTCTTCGTAAGGTCTCGCGTATGAACGGTATGATTTCATTAAGTCTCTAAAATACTTTTACAACCTGTACAAACCGGTTTTGAGAATTTTAAAGATACAATCTTTCAAAGAAATCATGTGCTATAATAAAGAAATTTTCTTCAATTTGATATAATTCACCCAAATAAAAGCAAAAACTCGATTTCAATTGACAATGTGTTGCCAAAATTCGTTTACGTTGTTTAATCATAGAGTCCAAGATCCGTAAGCCCCTAATAACTGAATCATTTTACATTTCTTCAAATTTTGAAAAAAAATAAAATTTATTTATTTTGACAACTTGTAGCGACGAATTGTTCGTCGCTACAAGGTGTTAGTAATATTTTTTTAATTTTAATTTAAAGAAATAAAAAAGAAACACTTTCAGTCTTCGTAAAGTCTCGCGTAGGATTTCATTAAGTCCCTAAAATACTTTTGAAAACCCATGCAAACCAGTTTTGAGAATTTTAAAGATACAATTTTTCAAAGAAATCATGTGTTATAAAAATGAAATTTTCCTCAATTTGACACAGTTCACCCAAATTAAGCGAAAGCTCGATTTTGATTGACAATGTGTTACCAAAACTAGTTTGCATCGTTTAATCATAGAGTCTGAGAGCCTTAATAACTAAATTATTTTACATTTCTTCAAATTTTTTTTTTTAAAATAAAAGATGAAATTACCCCTGTAATTGGACAAACTTAACGAAAATTTAGATAGAAATACCAAATTGGGTGACAGAGGAAAACTATAGGTACCAAATTGTCCATTTTGATACTTCAGGTGCCAATTGGTCCAGATTGTGAAACTTCAGGTACTATTATGAGTATTAACCCAAAAAAAAAAGCATCAACATTTCATTATGCTCAAGGCACCCTAAATCATAGAGCCAACCCTGCACTAGGGAGACATGTTGTGGTAACAATACATATATAACTTGGTACCTAATAACTACCTATGATTTTTTTCTTATCAATAAAATTTTCTCGTACCATGGAAGTTCGTCCAAAAGAAATCAATTACCAGGGTTAGATTTTTTTCTTTCTTTCTTCACTTAGCTAGATGGAAATTTCAACTATTCTACACTTAGTTGATTTAAGCTAGGCCAATGTTTTCAAAGATTCGATCAAACATTGACAAAGTAAATCGAACATTCCATTTCGAGCCAAACAAAAAATATTCTGACATTTGAAGTCATGGGTCATTGCCAGTATTTTCAAATCGTCATGTTTTTTATTAAGTCGTACGGTCTAGATAATTTGGTACGAGATGAATTCAACAAAAGGGTCTGTATAATAGAGAAAATAATATGGTCGGTGAGAATTTTTCCTTTCATTAATTTGTACGGATGAGTCCAAGGCAGCACCCTACCAATTTTGACACTATTTTTGATCGACTCGTAATAATAATAATTAATTCGTTTTAATTTCCTCGTCAAATATGTCATCTGCATGGTAACGGTGTGAAATGCAATTTTCTTATTTTCTAAGCAATTAACATGTGGAAGACATGCATGGTACGACAAGAAATACACAACGTCATATTATGGGCAGATTATTACTATTATATTGCCTTCTTCGATTCTTTCAATTTCTACATATGTAAGTCGTGCATTATATACGACCACAATTTTATTTTAATTATGGTTATGTTTAACAACACATGACAGCTGCATAAAAGAGTAGTTGTATCACCACTCAAGCGTGGGAGGTGAGCCAATTCATTCCCCTATATGAACGTTCCTTCCATTAGATTAATATCTGCTCAGATCTTCTTCCAATGACTACTCCTTCCCAGTTTAAAGAGGACTAATATAACGTACTATATCAGACTTATATCTCATCATCCGTGCATATATTTGTGACAATCAGTTTGTCCATGTAATTAGTTCAAGCAGAGTATCTAAGTATAAAGATTAGCATTTATTTCACGATTAGGTTGTGGATGAGCAGATTAATCTGACTATTGTATCTATATCTGAGATATTATATGTTTATGAGGATATATCATACATTCGGTAAAAGAGTAGAAAAGAGTACGACCAAAAACGAATACAAAAAGCATGTTGCTGAAAAGATTGACCATCTTTAATTAGTACAAATTCTACTCGTTCATTAGTCAAGTTTCGTGTTGAATTAGCTAGCGCTTGTAAAATTTTAGGAAATATTTTGTAATTACGTACCAAAAACACAAACTATCTAAGCTTTTAGATATAGACAAGACAAGAGCACCAAACGTACGAACTACTTCTTCATCCAACTACCATGCTTTAGCAGCCGACTCAAGAAGAAAGAAAGGGATAATTGAAGAGAGAGTCTGGTTGGAGAGAGTCTGACCGCATTAAATCCTCAATTTTACCGTTGAAAATATTGAAATGCGGTCATGGGTTTTTGAGTGATTTAATTTATTAATTTTCTTGAAAAAGAATTTTATTACATTCCGTGAAATGAAACTAATCAATCTTTACCGAAAATAATTACTAAATTATTTCGTTGTAGTTAGTCAGGTGACTATGTTAGTCCGAAAAGAAGTCCGTTTCCTATAAGGAAAAGGAGTACGTACTTCACATGAATTTCTATTCTGACTCGCCCTAGTTTCTCCCTTATCTGTAAGGAAACTGCCACCGATAGTTCAGAATTTACAGCACTATATAGTACTAAATAGTTGCTAATCTCCCCACAACATTTACACTAAAATATTTGGGAATCGGAATCAGAAACAATGGCAGACTGCATTCTTCCGGCAGGTGATTTTCCAATCCAGAAGCTAAGGATCGGTAGGGTTAGATTCGCAGATTGCCATGATCAGAATAAGGAGGAGGGACGACGTCGACCGGAAAAGAAAAGGAAAAGGTCCCCCATGGACGACCCCGTTCCTCTATTTCATGAGAGTTGCATCATTTGTCTGGAAGAGTATACTGTAGGATCAAAGGTGGCTGTCACGCCTTGCTTTCATATGTTCCATCCAGATTGCATAGAAACATGGCTGCGAGTGAGTCACCGTTGTCCGGTTTGCCGACGTGCGTCCGCCTACTGATCCATGGTCAAAGTAAATATGTGGTCACCCATGACGGATGGCCGGTGTGCGATATAATCCATATTTTTCTAGCTAGGATTAATCCTTATGGGTTTATTAATTAATCACTTCTAATAAGTTGATCATCATCATTCTGATCTTCTTGAACATCAATATTGAAGGTTGATTACTGTAATTAAATTTCACTCAACAACTGTCCGGTGCTATTTCCTTGGTTTAATCCTTGGTGATCTGTTAGCTTTGTTTCATGTACATTTGCCGACGTTTACTCTTAATTCTATAGTACGTACGTTGTCTTTCTTAGTCGATCTGTTTACTATCATTTTCAAATTAATGAGGCGTTTTAGTGATAAAATTTGTATGTATGTTGAACGGTTGAAGTGAGAAATTAGTATGGCGGCAATAGCCCCATTCTAAATTAATAATTTATTTTTTTCAGAATTAATAGTCATTTATTATAAGTAAATCAATAGTCGACCGATGGCTAGAACAGTACCAAAGCATAAGTCCCAAGAGTTTTCAAGCCTAGAAATCACATTTGGCAAATAAAGCTCATTAGAAAAGTACAGACTGAAGATGCGTCGATAATCCCTTAACCTAAAGAATTTCTTTGCCTTAGCTTGTAAGCTAATAAAAATATAATAGCTAAAAAAGAAAAAGCTACTTAGGCATATATAATAATCCCTTTCATTTCAGGTCAAGGCATTAACCACAAGTAGCTAGTCACTCCAAACTGAATCAGGAAAAGTGTACCCAAAATGATCGAATTAAAACCTGAACAAGCTTATAGTCATAACGCAATATTTACATTTTTTGTTTGCTGGAAAAATCTCTACACAAAGGAAAGAATGCCTGAGCATTCAGATGGGGACAAGAGCACCATATCCTCCACCAATAGTTCGCTGCCAAATGTGAATGAGTCCATTTGGAACACATGAAACTCTTGAGCAGCTTCAACCAACTTGGCTTTAGCCGCCGCCGAGTCGACTCGACTCCTCCTCCTCCTCTTAGGCTTCGGCGATCCATCTTCGGATGATGGAGATGACAGCTCCGGTGAGCTACGCTTTGGACCGACACGACCGACTTCCATATGATGCGTGCCAATCAGGTGAGGAAAGTTAAGCTTGGCTTTAGAGCCACGCATTTTAAAAGCGGCTCGGTCGTAAGCCAAGCCAGCATCCTCAGCCGTCTCGTAGGTACCAAGCCACACTCTGACCCCGTTCTTTTTCGGGTCTCTTATCTCCGCCGCGTACTTTCCCCACGGCCGCCTCCTCACGCCTCTAAAATGCCTCTGCCCCGATGGCGCGTTGTGTTCACGCGCCGCCACCTCTACCTCAAGTTTACACGTGAATGCTTGGTCGGGCTCATCCGTGATCTCCAAATCGTTGCTCGATATTTCAATGCTGTTAGAGCTTGATGTACATTGATCAGCAGAGTCGGTAAAAACTGTCCACTGGGTATCAACTTCGAAATCCTCGTCCAGAAGATGTTGGCGGATCGATTCCAAGAGAGCCCAGTTTGAGTTTGAGAAGCTTTCAGTTTCTGTGGACATTTTTCAATAACTTTTAGTGATCACTATCTGTGATTTTTGGAAGTCTGAATGTTACTTGAAGCTGTGACTGAGACTTATCTGGCTGTACTATATATACATGGAGAAGTGGGAGGGAGGCTAAGGCTTATCGACATTGCTCGCAAAGTATGTTATTATAACTGGTGCAGTCGTTTCTGTGAAACTTCACTGGTTTGCGGATCGATGAGGCTTAATTTTGTCACATGTTTTTGATGCTAGCTGCATGCAATAATGCTCTTTTTTATTACTATTATTATTATTTAGCACGTACATCATTATATTGGTTTGGTTTGGTTTGGTTTGGTTGGCTGATGGTTAGATTCGGAACATTGAGGAATAAAAATTATAAATTAATGTCTTGTTGATGATAAATAAGAAGAAAATTATAGGATGCTCAAGATCTCCATTATTAAGATAGCTTGGCTAGAGTTTTTTATTAGCAACTGGTTCGTGGGATGGCTTTTGTCCTATCCTCCTCCTCATCCTCTTTTAGAACACCCTCACGTCCTCCCAAAGGCACCATGGTGTTGTCAAATGCTCTGGTCCTCCATGAAATTAAATCTCTGACGCGTAAACCAGTCCCCACAAGGAAATGACATCTCTTTCGCGTTGCCGAATCAGTACTGGTGCACCAGTCCCCCACAAGTGATCCATGGCCGGTGCCCATGAAGAACTACTCTTGAATTGGCAACAAGCTAGAAAGAGAGACGACAAATCATGTAGGCGGGCCACAAGAAACTATGGTTTTACCATGATCACAAGATACACCGTAGTGGAGGTAGCTAGAGCAAGCATAAAAGCCAGAGTAGCAGCTATCTCCTAAAATTTTTTTTTTAATGAAACGAGTGATAGAAGAGTAACCACCTCCCTAACACTCCAATTTATTAAAGAGCAATGATAGAGGGCCTCAATTGAGGCCTAACAATTGTGGCCTCAATCTTAGGTGGCATGTCACATAACTAAATACTAATTTAAATTGTAAATCCACATAATATATATTGCCACATCATAATCTTGCAATACCAATTTTAACCTTTTATATTTTCCTTTGAATTTTATTTTTTATAAACTTATTATCTGCAATCTAAACTCAAAAAGCAAACAAAAATTAATAAATCTTTAAATGTTTTCAACGAGAATCGAAACTTTAACAAAATGTTCACAACTTTATTAATAAACAATTAACCAACATGCTAATCTTGATATAACTACACATAAATTGATATGTATCTAATTGAAACAATAAACCACAATTCAAACCTAAACCATTTTACCTAAATGACTCAATCAATCATCTTTGTAATTGGTAGAATATAAATAAGACTAAACCCTACATTTTGAGACCTGAACCCTAAACCTAACCCTAAAACCTAAACAACCCTAAACCATAAATTTTTGAGACCTAAATTCTAAACCTAACCTACCCCCTAAACCTAAACACAACAAACCCTAAACCCTAAACCCTAAATTTTTGAGACCTAAATCCTAAACCTAACCTACCCCCTAAACCTAAACACAACAAACCCTAAACCCCAAATACAACAAACCGTAAACCCTAAATATAACAAACCCTAAACCCTACAAGTAACAACCTTAAAACATCATAATTCGAGGAAGGACTTCTTTCAAGGAATCTTTTATTATATTTCTCATGCTTAACTCCTTTTACACTAGGGTGTTATGTATTAGCTTGCATTCTCATTTGCAATATATAGATATATGAGCACATTTTTCCTGATCAAAATAGTAAACCATTGTCGATTTGTAATTTATTTTTTATTTTTTATTTTTTTCTTACTTAATGATGAGGAAGACAAATTGTAACGTGGGTCAAAAATGGATCAAGAAAAACGATTATGATTTCATATAAAAATTTATCTTTTAATCAATTTTTGATTGGAAAAAGAATTGTCCAATTTTTTTTTTGTTAAAGAAAGTTCAAATTCTTTATGGGTTCTTGGCACAAATTTTCTTTTTTTGTATGTTTTTATTATAGTTTTACAATTTTATTTTTTAAAATTATTTAATGTTCATTACCTA
This sequence comes from Rubus parviflorus, assembly GCA_029955375.1. Lineage (NCBI taxonomy): Eukaryota > Viridiplantae > Streptophyta > Magnoliopsida > Rosales > Rosaceae > Rubus > Rubus parviflorus. The sequence goes on along the minus strand of JARGGL010000005.1, from coordinate 9,635,562 downwards.
TTGCTTTTATTGTTTCAATTAGATACATATCAATTTATGTGTATTTATATCAAAATTAGCATGTTAGTTAATTGGTTTATTAATAAAGTTGCGAACACTTTGTTGAAGTTTCGATTCTCATTGAAAACATTTAAAGGTTTATTATTTTTTGTTTGCTTTTTGAGTTTAGATTGCAGATAATAAGTCTATAAAATATAAAATTCAAAAGAAAATATAAAAGGTTAAAATTAGTATTGTAAGATTGTGATGTGGCAAGATATATTATGTGGATTTAAATTTTAAATTGATATTTAGTTATGTGACAAGCCACATAGGATTGAGGCCACAATTGTTAGGCCTCAATTGAGGCCAACAATCATTTTTCTTAATTAAATTAAAAAGAGATGAATAACACATGAGGGGAACCTAATCAAAACTTACTGAAGCAACAAATATAAACGAACAAATTAACGAAACCTAAACTGAGGAATACCCAAAATGTCACTCGTATAATACAACAAAATAAAAGGGAGAGGCGTTTCCCACTATTCTTGCTCAGATAAAGATATTCCATGATTAGCTAAAGCATCTGCTACCTTTTTTTTCTTCGAAAGATATGTGATAATGTAAAGTGCATTTGCGAAATCCTATATAAGCAATTCAACTATCTCCTTAATTTAAGTCATGCAAGATGAGGAAGGTGCTAAATATATTATATGCAAACCCTAGAGGACCATATAGAAACCCTAGAGGAAGAGCGAGACAGCGAGACATCTTTTTCCTTCAATCATCATTATCATTATTACATATAATTGAATAAGTATTTACTAAGTGAATATATATTTATATGTTTGTTCAATTATGCCCCTAATATATTTTCGGTTGAAGGTAGCTGCGGGGACTACTAGGATTTTACTGTGACATTTTCGGACGGTGTCGACTACTTGTTGTACAGAGTAAATCACGCTCGGGTTTTCTATATTTGACTTTGGGGCCTTGTAGTATTTAGTCGAGTAGGGTTAATGGGTTTGCAATTATTTGGGTTCGAGTCTGGGACCCTAATTTGGTGCCTCATATTCCATATTGATCTTGGAGTCGTGAGTGGTTTTGGGGTCGTTTCCCTTCGATGTTGGTCCCCTTTTGCAAGGTGATGATGCATGCTACGCGCTTCTAGTTGGTTTGAATGCAGGTCAGATATGTCGTATTGTTATTGCTTTTGGTTAACAAATTCTCTGATATCTGTCCGTAAAACTTTGTTGGCTGATGTATTTTACTTAACTTCATCTCAATAAATAAATTGTCATCTTCCACTAAAAAAAATATCATGCCACGACCAGCATTGGGGATGTTGTGACCTATGGGTTGCGCACGACCGGCATGGCTGGATCTTGGGGTTGTGCACAGGTGAAGGTGGCGGGTCGTCGAAGGCCGAGACTTGCGCATCGGATCCGACAACGGTGGACGTCGGATCATGTCTAAAAGTGTCGCTGGTTTCTCAATCAGCGTTCGGATTCAGTCCTAGTTCGAGCTCAGAGTTGGATTCCGGATAAGCTTATGAGTTAATTGGGTTCCGAGTCGATTTAAAGATCGATTTCGAATTTGGATCTGGGATCCAGGTGGCTTGTAGATTTGGGGTCCGGGTCGGCCATATTATTTTTGGATATGGGATCTGGGTCTTTAGTTCTTGTTCTTGAGAGGTCGTTTGCCATTCGTCAAGTTTCTGACACCCTTGGTAGGCTTTGATTTCTCAGTGTTTAGATCATCTTGTTCCAATGCTGGTACTTTACACTGGTATTGTTGGGTGGTTCACATCAGTTTTGGTTACGATTACAACTACAAGTTTCACTGCTCAAATGACCGTCACAATGTAGTGGTCGATGCCTTTTGGCATGTGGATTTGGTCTTATTACTTTTATGTTCAGATGCGTTTGTGCATCTTGTTTTATTTTTCGATGCTTATTTGCATCTATCTATTGTACTCCTCAGTATTAGTTAACATATTGCCTGTCGTTTTCTCTTAAAAAAAAATGTTATGCCTTTAATAATCCAATTACTGCGACCACTCAATCTGATCAGGCTTTGCTTGTGTTTCATTTATTCGATTTATAAACTTAATTAGTTGCAAACTTTGGTTCAAATGGGATAAAATAATCAAATATGGTACATAAATTAATAACTTATTCTTATGATCGACAAGCAGATAATTAAATTGTCTTGGTCGTTTCTTCCAAGTTTTGCATGTGAAATTGTGAATGATGCAACAATGCATTGCGTGCCTCAATTATATCCCAGCTAGCTTGATATCTGCTCCAATCTATTACGTGTATGTCTATATCATATTATCATCAAGCAACGATGGAGAGAAAGAGAGAAAATTGCTGATATATAGGTGATAACTAGGGATGGCATTACCTAGCCTATATAAATTATTATTAACACATTTTACATTGTTATTGTTGCTACCATTTCATATCTGTCCCGGTACAGACCCCTTGACGGGTCAGCAGTAGCCCACCATCGCTGTACAGCCCGTATCTACCCACTCGGTAGGGATCCCCTACCGAGCCAACTGCCTTGACAATGCCCCAGCGGCCCAGGCAACGCCCCAGCGGCATCTACCTACTCGGTAGGGATCCCCTACCGAGCCAACTGCCTTGACAATGCCCCAGCGGCCCAGGCAACGCCCCAGCGGCATCTTTCTACTCGGTAGGGATCCCCTACCGAGCCTACCAACAAAGCCCTGGCGGAACCCCAGCGGTTCCAGCAATACCAGGCCGGGTGTACCGACAACAAGTCTTCCCCTCGGCTTTACAGGGACATCTCTCGACCCGGTACCGAGGACACACAGTCCAATCGGTACTAGCACAGCCACCTGTCAACACGTGCTTCTCCACTACCTCGCGGATCGCACTAAGCTGAGCACCCATACCGCACTAGGCACCGCCGTCCCTCGGTGCGCGTGTCGAGGTAGTGGATTAATAGAGTATTCCTTCGTGTCATGGGATGTCCCCCACGCCAGGGAAGCTTGTCTCCGACCTCAACTCATATATAAGGAGTCTTCACTCCTTATTCAAGTAAGTTCTCTCCATTTCCTAGAAACTCTGCTCAAATCCTCTCGGGACTAACTTGAGCGTCGGAGGGTCTTCGGTCGGTACACGCCGACCTCCCCTGACCTCCTTTGCACTTTCAGGTACGCAAGCGCGCTCCAGGTGCGTCCCTACCAGGCAGCTGGGAAACGGCAGAAACATTTGGCGCCGTCTGTGGGAACAATTTCCACCACTTCATAACAAAAGCACCCTCACCCTGTGAGGTACTATACCAGTCAAGCTATGACCAAATCAGCCGGAGATGGCTCACAGCCCGCCAAGCAAAGCAAGAAGTCCAAGTCGTCAAAGGACGCACCAACTATCGCTGGTCTTGAACCTCTCCACGAGGAAACACAGGCTGCGGTCCACTCCACCGAGTCAGAGACCCCTGAGTCCCACCAGATCGAGTCCTCGGTGATGGCCAGGCTTGAGGCCATGATCCGAGACCTCCAAGAGAGCAACGAGCGACTGCGCTGCGACCAGCTCGCGGCACAGGAAGCCAGCGCCCGAGAGATCAGCCTGCTCAGGGAGCAGCTCAGCCATGAGCATACGCCCAATCACTCGATCTCGACACCGCCGGGAACCGAGACCCCTCTACAACCGGCAAAGTCCCAGCCTGCCAAGCCAGGGCGAGTAAATAGTCACCCCCGACCGGAGACACCGGTGCTTAAGGTTTCGTTTCTTGATGCCGAGGGAGTGGTCCACTTCCCGGACGAGGACGGGACCGAAGATCACGGTGTAGTACCGGCGAACACACTCACCATCGGTACCGGATCGGACGCATGAGGCGAAGGCACATTGGTCAACCTCTTCCGGGAGCTCAGCGACCGACTCAGAAGGGTCGAGACCGGCGGTGCCAAAAGCGCACCCAGCCTCGGCATAGCCAAAAAGCCAGTCGGTCCATTTACCAGGAGGATCCACGAGCACAGCCGGGATTTCAAGAACCTGAGGATGGACTCCTATACCGGGAAAGAGGACCCGGTAATGCACGTGACCGCCTTCCAATCTGCGTACAACGGCAAAGGCTATACCGATGAGGACTGGTGTCACGCCTTCGTAAACACCCTGACCCAGGAGGCCATGTTGTGGTTCTATCAACTAGAACCGGAGTCGATCGACAGCTACGAGCAGCTAGTCGAAGCCTTCACCACTGAATATGCGACGAAATCCAGCTTCTTCTATTCAGTAGGAGAGCTCACCGGTTTCCAGCAAGCCAACGGGGAGCGACTAGCGGACTACATGGAGCGGTTCAAAGCTGCCTACCGGCGCTGTACCTCCAAGGACGATGTTCGTGCAGCCCAGATTTTCCGGGATGGCCTGCAACCGGACGAGTTTCTCAGGAAGCTCAATGCCACGAACGCTGTCCTCACCTACACTGAGCTCATGAACCGAGCGGGGCAGTACGCCCGGAGTTACTACTTGACCTACGAGAGAAAGTCTCAGCTCAATGCAATGCACAAGGCAAGCAAAGCCTCCGCAACCACAGCGGACCCCATCGGGGATAAACGCAAGCAAGAACGAGGTAGTGACTCACGGCCGGACGACTCCCGGCAGAGTGACAAGCGGAACAAATTCAACTCCTACCGAGGGGGAAATCGCGGCAACAGTTGGGGGAACCGCGAGAATAACCGGAAGTATGATCCTCCCAACCGGGAGCATAATCCCCAGTACCAGGCTCCCCAGCAAAGTCACCAACACCGACCGGTATATCAGGTCGACCCTGGCTATAGCAAGCCCGGGGAGCGGTTGTACTCAAGTCAACGGGAACAGGGGCAGTACTCCGGCTATTCAGCCCGCGGGGAAACCCAGGCCCATCCAAATCAGTGGGCATACAGCCAGCCCGCCGGTATCAACCATGTGGACGATTCGAGTCAAGGATGGACCGAGACCGGGTATAACCGGCACCCCAAGAAGAGAAATCCCTGGAGGCACAACCGCCCCAAAAAGTCCGATAAGCAGGACGGTACCAACGACAACTTGCTGGTTTGTACAACATTCAGCAAACCCCTGGAGGACATCTACAAGGAAAATCCCCAACTTTTCCCCCAGCCATGGAAGAAGCCACCATATGCTGGCAACCGAACTAATACCGGTAAATTCTGTACCCACCACCAGTCCGGGACCCACAACACCGAAGAGTGTCAGACTCTCCGGGACGTGCCTGAGAAGCTATACCGAGACGGGAAGCTAACCCAGTACACCGGTCAGGACAACCGGAAGGAAATCTTCACCATCAGTGGAGGGCCGACCCTTTTCGGCACCTCACGATCTGAGCACAAGTCTCATGTGAAGGAGGCTAAACAGCACTTACAATGCTTCTCCGTACAGTCCGCACCGGCACAGAAAAAACCCAGGCGAGACCCTTGGAAGATAGAATTCTCCAACGACGAGGAAGCTGGTATCGTGACCCCTCACGACGATCCTCTCGTGATCTCGGCCAAAGTCCACACCGACCTGATGCACAAGGTGCTGGTAGACGGCGGTAGTTCTGCAAATATCATCTTCAAAAGTGCATACCTCAAGCTGGACCTGCCCCTCGAAAACATATCGAGGACGGTGAACCCGCTCATAAGCTTCTCGGGAGACCTAGTCCAACCCCTCGGTAGCGTCTGGCTAAACGTCGAGGTCGGTCAGTTCCCCAGGTCTCGAAAGGTATCCGCCCACATGCTGGTGGTGGACTGCGAATCCTCCTACAACTTCATTCTCGGTAGGCCCATCCTCTGTCGGATCAAGGCATGTGTTTGCTACTACTTGCTCATGCTCAAATTCCCTACTCCCGTCGGAGTCGCCTCCATTAGAGGAAGCCAGCCTATGGCCCGGTCCTGCTACGCTCAGGAAACTAAGCCACGACGTCCCTGCCGGGATGTGTGCAATGTCACTACCGTTGACAGAGCAACAACGGTCGACAGGCCAGACGACCCCCGGGAAGGAGCAGTGATCATACAAGGCAAGCCTCATGAGGAGGTAGAGCACGTTGCCCTGTTCCCAGAGCAGCCTGACAGGATGGTCAAGATCGGCACCGGGCTACCGGTAGATCTCCGGGACAGTTTGATCAAACTCCTGAAGGACAATGCCTCAGTCTTCGCCTGGTCCTATGCAGACATGCCCGGTATCTCCACCACCATTATCTCCCATAAACTTGGGATAGACCCCGCCTACCGGCCGGTACGACAAAAGAGAAGGGTAGGAGACCAGGAGCGATACGAGGCCATGAAGGCAGAAGTCGATAAGCTCTTAAGCATCGGGTTCATCCGCGAGGTTCAGTACCCTCGGTGGTTGTCTAACCCTGTGCTGGTAAGGAAGCCCAACGGAAAGTGGCGAATGTGCATCGACTTCACCGATCTCAATCGAGCGTGCCCCAAGGACAGTTTCCCCTTACCGAGGATCGACCAGCTGGTGAACTCTACCGCCGGACACGAGGCCCTTAGCTTCATGGATGCCTACTCGGGCTACAACCAGATCAAGCTCGATCCCGACGACCAGGAACACACTTCCTTCATGACCAATCAAGGTTTTTACTGCTACAATGTCTTGCCCTTCGGACTGAAGAACGCCGGTGCCACATACCAGCGGTTAGTCAACCGCATGTTCTCCAAACAGATTGGCAGGACCATGGAAGTGTACGTGGACGACATGCTCGTCAAGAGTATCAAACAAAGTGATCATCTCACCGACTTGCAAGAAACTTTCTCCATCCTTCAAGACTATGGGATGAAACTCAATCCCGAGAAGTGCGTCTTCTGTGTCGGTGAGGGTAAGTTCCTCGGTTTCATGGTCAGCCACCGGGGCATCGAAGCTAACCCCGAGAAGATTCAAGCCATCTTAGATTTAAAGTCTCCCAAAACCTTCAAGGATGTTCAAAGCCTCAACGGCAGAATCACAGCCCTCTCCCGGTTCATATCACGGTCTACCGACCGGTGTGCCCATTTCTTCAGAATACTCAAAACCGGGAAGAAGTTCGAAGGCTGGACCACCGAGTGCGAACAAGCCTTCACTGCTCTGAAAGAATACCTAGCGGCAGCCCCACTGCTCAGCAGACCAGTGCTGGGGGAACCACTGTTCCTATACCTATCGGTATCTAGGACGGCCGTGAGCTCAATCTTGGTCAGGAGCGACAATCGGGAAGACTTACCGGTGGACTATGCGAGCAAGTCTCTACTGGATACCGAGACTCGGTACCCGGAGATAGAACAGCTCGTTTTAGCACTCATGGTGTCAGCCAGGAGACTCCGCCCTTACTTCCAATCTCACCCCATTGTCGTTCTGACCGACCATCCACTACGGCTAATCTTGCAGAAGCCGGAGGCATCGGGGAGGCTCACAAAGTGGAGCATTGAACTCAGCGAGTTTGACATAGCCTACCGGCCCAGGCCGGCAATCAAGGCTCAAGTATTAGCAGACTTCGTCTCCGAGTTCACACCCGAACACGCCAACACCAATCAACAGCCATCGGCGGAGAAAGCAACTCCCGCCGAGGACGCCCCAACTACCGTTGGTGATCAGTCATTCGATCCAACCATACCGGTCTGGCAGTTGTACGTGGATGGCGCCTCAAACACCCACGGAAGCGGGGCAGGACTCGTCCTCATTACCCCACATACCGAGAGCCCCGACACATCTCACTTGGAGTGTGCCCTCCGGTTCAATTTCAAAGCTTCCAACAATGAAGCCGAATACGAAGCACTTCTGTCAGGCCTTCGGCTAGCTAATGATATGGGAGCCAGACAACTCCAAGTCTTCAGCGACTCTCAGCTCATTGTCAACCAGGTCACGGGGGACTACCAAGCAAAAGACCCTACTATGTGCCGGTACGTGACCTTGGTAAAGGACCTCACACTTGGGTTCTCGTGTTTCAAGTTAGCAAAGGTACCGAGGGATGAGAACCAACGGGCGGACGCCCTAGCCAGAATAGCTTCCGCTATTGACCCCAACCCGGGGGACTCGGTACCCATCATCATGCTGGAACGCCGCAGTACCGAGACGACACCCGTTGAGGTGAACCACTTACGTCTCGAAGAAGCAAACTGGATGACACCAATCCTAGAGTATCTGCGGGATGGCTCCCTCCCGAGAAACAACGATGAGGCAAAGAAAGTAAGATTCCGGTCCTCCCGGTACCTCATCATCAACAGTCATCTTTATCGCCGTGCCCATTCAATGCCATACCTACGATGCCTCGGACCCGCCGAGTCCCGGGAGGCTATCAGGGAGGTACATGAAGGCATCTGTGGCCATCACCCGGGAGGAAGAGCAATGGCTCACAAGCTCGTCAGGCTCGGGTACTACTGGCCGACCCTCCTCCGGGATGCCGTGTCATTCACCAGGCAATGCAAATCATGCCAGTTCAACGCGCCGAATGTATCGAAGCCATCCCAGCCATTGGAGACGATGGTCAACCCGTGCCCATTCGCACAATGGGGCTTGGACCTAATCGGGCCAATGCCAAAGGGTACCGGCGGGGTTGAATATGTGGTTGTCGCCACCGACTACTCCACCAAATGGACAGAGGCCAAGGCCCTAAAGTCCATCACTTCCAAGCAAATTCAAACATTCGTCTGGGAAAACATCATCTGCCGCTTCGGTGTCCCTCAAGTCATTGTCACCGACAACGGAAGACAATTCGACTCCAACTCCTTCAGGGAATTCTGTCGTTGCAAGGGCATCACCCTTTACTTCGCATCGGTGGCCCACCCCCAGACCAACGGTCAGGTAGAGGCAGTAAATAAAATCCTGAAAAGGACAATGAGGACCAAGCTGGGCGAAAAGAAAGGCGCGTGGCCAGAGTTGCTACCGGAGGTACTTTGGGCATACCGCACCTCATATAAAGCTGCCACCGGGGAGACCCCTTTCTCCCTCGCTTTCGGTGCGGAAGCAGTAGTCCCGGTTGAGATCAATTCCTCAACCCACAGGATCGACACTTTCGATCCAAACGAAAATGAAGAGCAGTTGTGTCTCAACCGTGATCTACTAGAGGAACGTCGGGAACAAGCCAACCTCCGAAATGCAGAACACAAGAACAGGCTCAAACGCAAGTTTGACGCAAACGCAAAGGTCCGGTACCTCAAGCTGGGGGACTGGGCACTGCGCCGAGTACGTTTAAGTACGAAAGACTCTGCAGCTATGACGTTCAACCAAAAGTGGGAGGGCCCCTACCGGGTAGTTGAAGTTGTCAAGCCTGGCACTTACCGGCTAATGAACTCCAGCGGGTACACACTTCCGCACCCGTGGAACATTGAACACCTGCGCTACTACTACCCGTAGGTCGTGCCCATAAAAACACCGGAACACACCGGTAGGAGGGTCCACACCCCCTAATGAAAATTGTCCGTACAACGGAATGGTCGAGCAGAGCTCCCACCGGTACTCGTGTAAAAGCCCGGTTACAAACCGGCCAGGAGCAACGTCTCTTGTTTAAGCATATCAAACTAATCACTTACAATCGGTAAAGATGAAACTCTTCCAAGTCATGTGGCCGGTACCAGCGACCCCCATGCATAAGTTTCTATCCTATTTTGACATGCAGTGTGATCCTAGCGACACCCATGTGCAAATTTTCAAAACATGAGGCCGGTACCAGCTACCCCCATGTGAAACTCTTCTAAGTCATGTGGCCGGTACCAGCGACCCCCATGCATAAGTTTCTATCCTATTTTGACATGCAGTGTGATCCTAGCGACACCCATGTGCAAATTTTCAAAACATGAGGCCGGTACCAGCTACCCCCATGTGAAACTCTTCTAAGTCATGTGGCCGGTACCAGCGACCCCCATGCATAAGTTTCTATCCTATTTTGACATGCAGCGTGATCCTAGCGACACCCATGTGCAAATTTTCAAAACATGAGGCCGGTACCAGCTACCCCCATGTGAAACTCTTCCAAGTCATGTGGCCGGTACCAGCGACCCCCATGCATAAGTTTCTATCCTATTTTGACATGCAGCGTGATCCTAGCGACACCCATGTGCAAATTTTCAAAACATGAGGCCGGTACCAGCTACCCCCATGTGAAACTCTTCCAAGTCATGTGGCCGGTACCAGCGACCCCCATGCATAAGTTTCTATCCTATTTTGACATGCAGCATGATCCTAGCGACACCCATGTGCAAATTTTCAAAACATGAGGCCAGTACCAGCTAACCCCATGTGAAACTCTTCCAAGTCATGTGGCCGGTACCAGCTACCCCCATGCATAAGTTTCATTCATATTTTGACATGCAGCGTGATCCTAGCGACACCCATGTGCAATTTTATCAACATGTGGCCGGTACCAGTTACCCCCATGTATGTATCCACGGTACCGGTATCAATTACCCACGTGAGACGAATGCAAACAAGACATATATATATACCGGAAGACAGACTGACAAATCCAGTCCTCCCGAGCAAACACTTGAAATATGCAGAAAGTGCAATTTTATAAAAGAAGGCGAAACACGCCATTGTCCAACGAGAAATAAAGGCCTTATGGCCAACAAGTACTAGCTCCCGAAAGAGCAGTCCCTACCGGGACAATTGTTCAAAAATGGGTCGAAAATGCACCCACACACAAAAAAAAAAAAAGGTTACAAGGCCCTTGGCCTATACCGCCCACGCAGGGGGACTTCACTCTTCCTGCTGCTGCTGCTGCTCCGGTTGGCCTGAGGTGCCGGTGGCTCCATCGATCTCCTTCAGGATGAACTTGTGCTCATCATCAATGAGGTCATCGGTAACGGCTGGCACAGGGAGTTGGCTCCAGTCTTGGGCCGGAAAGGCATCCTTGATTTTGCCAAGAATGTAGACCCCACCTTCGATATAAACTGTGGCCTGCTCCACCGCACGCTGACGATCGCGCCGGTAGGCCATCACAGCCTCTTCCATGGCCTTACCGAGAGCTACCTCCAGCTGTTTGTCAAAGTCCGCTCGGATCTTGGCAACCTCAGAGGCCACGGCAACCTTGGCTTTCTCCTCAGCTTCCCGAACAAGCCTACCGGCATCCTCCTTCACTCTGGCAAGGTCAGCCTCAGCCAGCACCTTGGCTTTCTCCAAGTTGAAGCATGAGTCTTGGAGACTGGCAACCTTGGCCCCGGCAGTCTGCAGCTCTAACCAGTACCGGCGGTCCAGGACAAGCTCCTCATACGCCAACTGAATTACCAGCAAGCGTGAGACAGCGACAATAGTAAAAAAAAAAAAAAAAAAACAAAGAGCACAAAGTTTTCGAAACGGTACCTTTTGCTTGCAGTCGAAAAGCATATCCCTCTGCTGCTTCAGGTTCATCCCGGGATAGTCCGCAAGCTGGGACGCCGAGAGCGGGTTGGAAAGGGCTTTGTTGACACAGCCAAGGAACAACTTGGCATTTTCAGACGGGACCGCCCTACCAAACATCGGGGCCGCCCCGGAACTCTGAGTGGCCAGGGCCGTACCGGCACCCTCAACAACCTCCTCGGTAGAGGCCGCCACAGACACCTTCTGCTTCTTGCGGTGTTCCCTCACCTGTTTAACAAATTACGAAAATGTAAGTACCGGGAAGGAAAAGTAAGGACCAAGGAAAAACACAAGTACCAGATAAAGCATCGGGTTTACCTCTCCCCGAGCAGCCCTGGGGGATGCAGCAACCGACTCCTCCAGGACCTCCGGGACCTCGGTATCCTCCACCTCTACCTCAGAGGTAGAACGGGTCCGCTTCGCTTTCTTCTTCATCCTCCTTCCAGGAGCCTCAACAGCAGCACCGACAGCTTCAACTGAAGCAACGGTAGTCTCAGCAGCAACCAGCTGAGCCTCGGGAACTGGGTCTTCACCAACGGCTTTCTTCAGCTGATAAAAATCTCTGCGCTCACGACCCATGCTTTGCTCGTCGGAGAGTTTGCGGTAGCGACGAAACTGACGAAGAACTACATAGACAATCACCGGTAAGAAAAAAAAAAGGGGGAAAACAAGGGGGGGGCGAATTACCGGGAGTGACTTACAAGGATCCGGAATAGCAGCCAAACCGGAAAAGTGCAACGAATACCGGTTCAGCAGCACCGTAGATCTTCTCAGGACAATTGAGATATGCTCCCGAATCCACTCAACCTCCTTCTCCTGCTCGTCGGTAAGCCTCCTCCAAGACTGGTCAACTGCACAAACGGAGAAAAAAGTTCAGTACCGAGAAACAAAAGTGACGCATAACTGAGTGTCAACTCGGGAAGGCTATCAACCAGGGGCTTCTCTGAAATCACAGGGCACCCTCTTCAGCGGTGGGTCGGTACCGTCAGGAAACTCTCACTGACCCCCCACAAAGAAGTATCTGTTCTTCCAGGTCTGTTGGGAGGTGGGATTGCCGAACACCAACGGGTCCCTGATGATCTCGGGACTCCCGATTTCATGAGACTCAATGTCGGCCTCACCGGCCATCCCCTCCCGAACCAAGGCACTCTTCTTAAGGCAGCACCGGGTCACCCTCTTATACTTGTGCTCGGGGACACTCTGCACAAGGATTCCCTACCGATTTGGCCTTGTACCAACCCTTATCGGTCTTCGAGTGCTCCTCCAGGGTCCACTGGCTAAAAAACACCGCCAGGTCTGGCTCACCAAAACCACAGTGGCGGTACAGGGTGTATAGTGCGTCGAGACACCGCCAGGTGTTGGGGTTCAGCTGCGCAATGGCAAGGCCAACCTCGGCCAAGAACTTCTGTTGGTACGGTGGCAGTGGAATCCTCAAACCCTCACCGAAGAAAAAAGGATGTACCAATGTTTCTCCTGGAACCACCGATGCACTCCTCAGCTCTCCCTTCACCGGTAGACGCATCGTCACCGAGCTCGGGATATTGAAGGCCTCCCTCAAGGCCACCAAGTCATCCTCGGTAGAAGCACTGAGCTTCAGGCGGTCTACCGCATACCCCACAGGTACCGACTCGTCTGGCACATCCCCATCAGCAGGCCCCTCCTCCGACTGAGGCTCCTCACCTTCTACCGCTTCGGTGGCCGGCACTGAACTACTGCTACCGGGAATTAATCTGCCCTCCTTGATCGTATTTAACGGCTCTATGTTTTCACCGGCAGTAATGCCCCTCATCACCGTCTCAAACATGCTCTCGATGCGGACGGTGCCGGTATCGGAGGATCAGGACCGACTCTCGCTGCTGCTACTCTCAGTACTAGAGGCCACGTCGACAATCTCCACCGAGGGAGACCTTTCTGGCTCTTCACCAGAAAAGGCATTGCCGCTCCCTACACTTTGGCTCTATGAATCCGACATCTGCAAGACACAAACTAAGTTCCTTACCGGGACGACAATCCTATGCCTATGCAACCTAGCTCGGTACTAAGGTCGGGCACCGGTACGCAAACTACGTTACAAAAGCGGCAAATCGAGAAAAAAAAAAGGGGTAACTCAGAGATCTCGGTACTTACACTGAAGCGTCGAAAGGGGACGAAGCAGTCGTTCCAAGTACACGCTACCGGCAACAAGCTCTCACTCTCTCTACCGACAGGTTATCGAGCTCTGAAATGCGAAAAAAATCAAGAATGAGGAGAAGTGAACTCTCTTCACTCCTATATATATAGCGGGACTCGGACCATCTGCACCGTACGACACCAACCGTCGCTTCACTCGATTGCAACACGTGCCAGCACAACGGTCGAACTTCCAACCGTCGCCTCATGTTCTGGCGACACGTGTCAATGTCACGGTTGCACTTCCCATGCAGTTTCAAACCGCCCTAGGGGCGACACGTATCACCCCACTACCTCGGCAGTTACGCCGAGAATACCAACAGGCACAACTTTTCAAATTCCCCCCAGAACTCGGAGCGGTTTCAACTCCCTACCGGGAGGAACCCCTTGTTCGGGGACTTGGGGGACTACATGGGCCGACCCTAAGCGCCGTGGCTGCCACACCGACACTTGGCTACGTCCTGATATGAACTTCTGGATTAAGTCCCCGACCAAGCTGTTCCTCTTGCTCGGGACTTGGGGGACTTCTGTTGCTACCATTTCATATCTGTCCCGGTACAGACCCCTTGACGGGTCAGGAGTAGCCCACCATCGCTGTACAGCCCGTATCTACCCACTCGGTAGGGATCCCCTACCGAGCCAACTGCCTTGACAATGCCCCAGCGGCCCAGGCAACGCCCCAGCGGCATCTACCTACTCGGTAGGGATCCCCTACCGAGCCAACTGCCTTGACAATGCCCCAGCGGCCCAGGCAACGCCCCAGTGGCATCTTTCTACTCGGTAGGGATCCCCTACCGAGCCTACCAACAAAGCCCTGGCGGAACCCCAGCGGTTCCAGCAATACCAGGCCGGGTGTACCGACAACAAGTCTTCCCCTCGGCTTTACAGGGACATCTCTCGACCCGGTACCGAGGACACACAGTCCAATCGGTACTAGCACAGCCACCTGTCAACACGTGCTTCTCCACTACCTCGCGGATCGCACTAAGCTGAGCACCCATACCGCACTAGGCACCGCCGTCCCTCGGTGCGCGTGTCGAGGTAGTGGATTAATAGAGTATTCCTTCGTGTCATGGGATGTCCCCCACGCCAGGGAAGCTTGTCTCCGACCTCAACTCATATATAAGGAGTCTTCACTCCTTATTCAAGTAAGTTCTCTCCATTTCCTAGAAACTCTGCTCAAATCCTCTCGGGACTAACTTGAGCGTCGGAGGGTCTTCGGTCGGTACACGCCGACCTCCCCTGACCTCCTTTGCACTTTCAGGTACGCAAGCGCGCTCCAGGTGCGTCCCTACCGGGCAGCTGGGAAACGGCAGAAACAGTTATTAACACTTTTTTTATTTATCTTTATTATATAAATCGTCCATAATTATATCTTTAATACAATAATGAATTTGGAGTATTATATACAATTAGTATAATGAAGACAAACAAATGTGCATTAATAACGACTTAAGTTGTGTTAATAACAACTCTTTAAATTTATAACCGATATCTTTCAAAAATTGTTGGCATGCATATATAATAATCTCAGGGAAAGATTCATGGAAGTAATGTTAATTAAGCACCTATAGTGGTTTCTTTCTGTTTTTAACTTCTTATTCTATCACACAATATATAAAGAAAAACAAATTAGTGGAGGCATTCTTTTGATTACCGAAAATTAATTAATTTTTATAAACTAAATTTTATAGTTCGTTAAGTTCTTCTGGTAAGTTTCTGCAGATTTTGTGATTAGAGATCATCAAGGTTTCATGGTTACTGCTTGTCATTCCAATTGGTGTCTCTGCAGTTCTCAATTAATGCTGAAGTAGTTGGTCTTAGAGTTGGTTTGATTTGGCTTAAGCTTATGGTTTACAAAATATTCAAATGGAAAGAGATTCTCTCCTTCTTATCAAAATGATAAATGGAGACCCAAAGTTCTGTCGAAGTTTGTTAGCTTCTATCGTTTCAGACATCAAGAATCTTTGTACAAGCTTCATCAGCATCAATTTCGATCATATTATAAGGGAGGCCATAATAGTGGATCACTTAGCTTTTATAGAACAAATAATTGACCATAATTATATTTGGTGTAATAATTTTTCTTCTTCTGTTTTGCGGTTTTGCCTCGTATAAATTTTTATCAGTCTGTAAGATCTCTATAACATCATTTATGATAAGTTTTTATTTTTAAGTTAGTAGTAATTTGTCGGTAAGTTGTGGCATGTTGATTATTTGAAATAACTAACACCGTAAATGTCACAAATTTAATTTTCATTGACATACCCTCCATTGTAACAAAAAAAAAATCTAATAATTGTTGAAGGAAACCTACTTTGTGTGTGCCTTGTCAACCTAGGATTAGATTAGTTAGTATAGCATATGGATTACATATTGAATAGAAGTCCTATTGGGATGTGGATTGTACCTTTTGTGTTTCTCTATATATAGAGGCACCTATTCATTAATAAAGAGACGATCTATTCCTGTGCTATTTACTTTGTATTTACTTTCTGTCTTGTGGTTGATTGCATATTTACTTAAACACGTTATCAGCACGAACCTCTAACCCTGAGTCAAAAGCCAAAACTCTTGAGCATAGCATCCTGCTAGCGCCAAAACCCTAGAACCCCAAAACCCTAGGTTGTGCCGGATCAACAGTAGACGTGAATAGTACCGCCGGGGAACAGTGCGCGTGAACAGTACCGGATGAACAGTACCGCCGTGAATAGTAACCGCGTGAATAGTACCTCCGTGCAATCTCCTCTAGTTCAAGAATCTGCCTGCACAGAACAGCCGACTTCGGAAGTGATTTTCTCCCTTCTCCACCGTTGGATTAAGAAGAAAATTTGGAGATTGATCCCTCTGCGTATCGACTACTACCTGTCAAAATTTCAGCTAGTTCCGACCGTTGGATCTCCAGATATATAACTTCGAAGAAGAGGTACTCAAGATAATCCGAGAAAAGAATCCAAGTAAGCTTTTATAAAAGTTGTTGTTTTCCGAATTTCAATTCGACCTTTCTTTTTCTCAAGGGACTTGCAACATCCCTCCTCTACCTCTCACCTTTCTATAACGTGAGATTCTCGATCTATACTTTACACGAGACTCACCGAACTATGAGAAGCATTAGGGGAGTGATCGAGCTTCATATCGCTTGCGGTATGTGTAAGTCATGAGCACCTCTAATGTCATCATGCTATTGGCAATGTCCTCAAGAGCCGAATTATGGGGATTCGAGCTAATACTCCGGATGAGGAATCCGTAGAGAGAAGAGACCTTGAACGAGAAGTTCATTGAATGATTTACCTCCAGATGAGGAATCCGTAGAGAAGAAACGACCTATGGTTTATGACTTATTCCCAACTAGGCTCACCTGCTTAGGTATGATGTCTAGGTAAGGAGTTTGAGATAAGTGGTATTAAGAGAGCTTGCTCCACCGACATCTCTTATAACTTACCTGGTTATATCTTAGTAGAGCTACCGAAAAGGTTTAAGGTTATGACCATACGACACCAAAGTTTCACCTAAATCCAAAATCCTTGGAAGCGTTTCTTGGGAGCAAATATAGCTCAGAAAGCCTCTATTGTTTCGTGGGAGTATTAACTCCGAAACTCACCCTTCATTGTTTTCGTGGGAGCATTGACTCCGAAACACACCCTATTCGTGTTCTCCATATTTTGGATATCGAACATGAATAACTCGATTTTACTCCATTGGATTCTGCGGACATTAGATTCTGAGATGAGCTCATGATGTCCTAATGCACCTGTCCGCACAAGAGCTTCTAGCTCGAATCCATGAGCGTTGTTTTAAAGAAACCGCTCTAGACCCTCAAACTGAGATGTACAATGCCAGGTTATTTTTCCTGATGAATCACCATATGAATATGACACTCCAGTTTGAGTTCATGAAAGAGGTTAGCCCTAGAAGTGCTTCATGAATGTAATGGTAACATTCATCATTCCGAATTTAGAAGCATAATGGACTAATCTCCGCTTCTCTGACTTTGAAGAAGTCATGGGACATAATTCGGAAATTCTCCGCATCAGAGACTTGATGCATCTCTGTGGATAATCATCACAGATGAACAATTGATTGAGGAATCTCTCACCACCTTCCCCATCTCTGCCTTGAGGAAAGGCATGACGATGATGGCGCCCCTATGGGAGGAAGCCACGAGCAAAACCCTAAATCTAGGGACGATCCCGGACATTTTGGTCCGTAGAATCTATTTGCTTATGAAGGTAATCGCCATAAGAATAAGCGATCACGTGAGCATAGGGCCGCGAAAGAGTGAGAGAAGACCGCCGTCCTTGTAAGAGGGACGCCGCCGGTCACCGCCGGTTAGCGTTGTTGCGCCACTAGTTATGGCAGCACCGCCACCGACTAAGGTAATCTGCCACCGTCCTAGGGACCGTGAGTACTGCGCCTTTATGCCTCAATCAATGGAGAATCCTCTTCATGATGTCTATTAATGATATGGAGCATCTGATCAATGGGCCATAGTTTGCAATACATATGAAGATGTAACTGCAATGATCAAGATGTCGAGTTTAAGGGTTAAAGACTTTGGAAGCTGATTTTTTCTCAAGTCTTTATGTTTTCCAAGTTGATGAAATATGGCATGTTTGCCAAGACATTGGATTTAGTTTTGATTTAAGATCAAGATGGAACTTTGAGTGTAAAGCCTTGGCTAATATCTTTAATAAAATCTGAGTTGCTTTCGTAGCCTCGACTTTAATGATGAGCTTATATACATCTGTGACTACGATGACAGGACCATCGAATCTTGTGCAAGGAAGAGGATATGCCCAATTCCTCTTGCTCAATGACACTCACATTGGTGTCACAAATGCTCTCTACGCTCCAAGAGGAAATAGAACTCTGTTGAGCCTTAAAGATATAAGGAGCCAATGGTTTCCATGCTGAGACGCATGATGAGAATGGAAAAGAATTCCTTTGCATTACCTCTAATGACTGCGGAAGAAAGCGCATCTTAGAGAAGCTTATGTGTCTCTCTAGTGGGTAATATGTTACCACTATTCGAGCTATTGAATCAAACAATGTCATTCGGGATGACCTCTTGGATTCAGACACATATTGGCTTTGGCACGACAGATTAAGACATCCTGGTCGTAATATGATGATCCGTGTATTGAAAACCTCACACGGACATTCATTCTATCGAGCTAATCGAAGCATGAATCAAAAGTTGATTCAAGGAAGGCCTGGTGTGGCTGTGGAGCAAAAACGTTTTGCTACCCGACACCAGTCGACCGGTCGCCGCATGCTCGTCGACCGGTCGTCAACTTCCAGAGGCTACGTCGACCGGTCGCCACATGCTTGTCGACCGGTCGCCGACTTCCAGAAGCGAAGTCGTTCTGTCCAGGGGCTCCGTCGACCGGTCGCCGAATTCCAGAATTCGAGGTTTGAGTGTTTTTCCTCCCTCTTCTGATGTGAGCAACCCTTCATGGACCAATCCTGATCTCAAGGATGCCTCTTATGCTTCTAAAGCTCCCAAAGCCAAATACTCATTATGCAAAGGACTCTAAAGTACTTCTTCCATTCTTACAGATAATCCAAAGGGATATCTGTGAACATATTCAACCACCAAACGGGCCATTTATGTATTCTATGGTGTTGGTTGATGCATCGACATGCTGGTCACATGTCATAATGTTGTCCATTCATTATGCTGCTAATGCTAAACTCCTAGCACAAATGATTCGCCTGCCGGCTCACTACCCGGATCATCCCTTTAACTTATCAGGCTTGATAATGCTAGGGAGTTTACATCGAAGACTTTCGATGACTACTGCATGGGATAGATGTTAGGCATCTAGTCTCACATGTGCATACCCAGAATGGTCTTGCAGAGATTGTCATTAATAGAATACAAATGGTTACGAGGACGTTGGTAATGCGCACCAACCTTTCTCTCTCTGCCTGGGGACACGCAGTATTGCATGCAGCTGTGCTTATTCGTCTGAGGCCCATCACCACCCAATCTTTGTCTGCGTTACAGCTAGTGACTGGGTACGAGCCAAGCATATCGTACTTACGCATATTTGGGTGTGTTGTTTATGTGCCTATTACGCCGCCACAGCGTATTAATATGGGTCCTCATAGACGAATGAGTATTTATGTTGGATTTGAGTCTCCAACCATAATCCGCTATGTAGAACCCTTGAACAGGCGATCTATTGTCACATCGATGAGACAGTCTTTCCCGTCGTTCGGGGGAGATCTGAACGTGAATCAGGAACGACTGGAATTGTCGTAGACTGACCCCACTCTGTCTCATAACGATCCCCCTACTGCAGAAAGTGCGTAGAATTATAGATCTTCAGAAAGTCAGAGATTCTCTTCCTGACGCTTTCTCTGATCTTGATAAAGTGACTAGATCATATATACCAGCTGCAAACATGCCTGCAAGGATGCAAGTGCCTGAACAAGGACTTGGACTCAAAGTCGCTATTGCAGCTAACCCTATGGGAGGGACAGCTGGTGGCGCCACTACCAGTAATGGTGGTGATGTGGCTTAGGCCGTGGCTCCGCTGAGGAAGCGTTGGAGGCCACCAGGTTCGAGGGATTCGCGCCCTAGGGAATGGGCTGCGATGGCACCAAATAACTCTCTCATCATTGATACTCAAAATCCGTCCATGAAAACGTTCCGGATTATGGTTATGTCCAAAAGACATCTTCGGGGGACGCCCTGTCGCTAAGACCTATCCGTGGGAACCTAGAGATCTCGATTATTACACTAGTGTACATGAGACGTGGGATAGAAACTTCATCACAGTTGATGATGTGTTTGCATATGCTTGTGCACAAGAGTTCATTGAGAATGATGATATTGAACCTCGCTCCGTTGATGAATGCCGACGTAGAAGCTAATTGGCCTAAATGGAAATATGCGATTCAGGTTGAGTTGGACTCACTAACAAAGAGAATGGTATTCGAGCCAGGTGTGCCGATTCCTTCTAGAATAAAACCTGTTGGATATAAATAGGTCTTTGTTAGAGTGCGTAGTGAAAGAACGAGATATAAAGCTCGCCTTGTGGTGCAAGGCTTCTCACAATGCCCTGGAATCGACTACGATGAGACATATTCTCTCGTAAAGGATGTCATAACATTCTGCTACCTTGTCAGTGGTAGTTTTCCGAAAAACTGAACATGCAGCTTATGAATGTGGTCATAACATATCTCTATGGGGATCTAGATATGGAGATTTATATGAAGGTCCCGGATGGGCTTCATTTACCCAAGTCAAGTGGCTCTAGACCACAGAGCACGTTTGCAATAAGATTGCAACGTTCACTATATGGATTGAAACAATCCGGACGGATGTGGTATACCCGTCTAAGTGACTACTTGATTGGAAGGGGATATGTGAACAATAAGTTATGCCCCTGCGTGAAAACAAGTTCCGGATTTACCATAATCCATGTTTGAGATGAAAGATCTTGGGAAAGGATGCTCAGGCGATTTAATATGGATAAAGTCCATCCTGTTAAGCACTCCCATGATTATTCGCAGTCTAGATCCAAGAAGGATCCGTTTCACCCAAGGGATGATGGTGAAGACGTTTTAGAGGCTGAGGTACCGTACCAAAATGCAATAGGCGCATTATTGTATTTGGCACTGTGTACAAGACTCGATATCTCCTTTGTTGTTAACTTGTTAGCTAGATTTAGCTCTGCGCCCACGCAACGTCATTGGACTGGCATAAAGACTATATTTCGTTACTTAAAGGGTACGATTGATATGGGCTTGTTCTTTCCCTACAGAGAGTCAAGAAAGTATGGCAAAATGTGTGAGGAACCCATGTTTGCTGCCGACGGTCGACCGGTCGCCGTTGCCTGTCGACCGGTCGCCAAACCTGCTGTCCTCTTTTTCCACAATTCTTGTGATGTATTGATGGGCTTTGCTGATGCTGGGTATCTCTCTGACCCATATAAAGGTTGTTCCCATACTGGTTATGTCTTTACCATGGGAAACACCGCGATATCTTGGAGGTCTATAAGCAGACTCTTGTCGCTACTTCTTCGAACCATGTTGAGATTATTGTTCTCCATGAAGCAGTTCGTGAGTGTATATGGTTAAGGTCCATTGATACACATATAAGAAGTACTTGTGGTTTGAGGTCAACCACTGATGAACCTACATCCACTTATGAGGATAATGTTGCCTGCATTGAGCAGATGAAGCAAGGTTTCATCAAAGCCGACAACACCAAGCATATATCGCCTAAAGTATTCTATAATCAGCAATAGCAGAAGTTCCTCAAGATCAAAGTGGATCAAGTCTGATCTGAGGATAATGTGGCTGACTTATTTACTAAGTCACTGCCTAAATCCACATTTGAGAAGCATGTGAAAAGCATTGGTTTGCTTAAGTTATCTGACCTCCCATGATTGTGGAAATCAGGGGGAGACGCAGACTTCAGGGGGAGTCTGGCGTCCATGCAAAGTTTCCAAATGTGAAGGGTGTGTTGTACTCTTTTTCCCTTCGACCAAGGTTATTTTTATCCCACTGGGTTTTTGTTACTTGGCAAGGTTTTTAATGAGACAACGTGAGGAGCACCACCTAGTGTTGACGCCACAAGGGGGAGTGTTGAAGGAAACCTACTTTGTGTGTGCCTTGTCAACCTAGGATTAGATTAGTTAGTATAGCATATGGATTACATATTGAATAGAAGTCCTATTGGGATGTGGATTGTACCCTTTGTGTTTCTCTATATATATAGGCACCTATTCATTAATAAAGAGACGATCTATTCATGTGCTATTTACTTTGTATTTACTTTCTGTCTTGTGGTTGATTGCATATTTACTTAAACAATAATCTATTTTTAAGTTACATATTCTTTCTATTTATTGATCTTTTTTGCCAATAATTTTTTTTTTTTTAAACAATAATAGTTTATGGCTCCCTAAAATTTTGAGCATAACTTAAGCAACATTTTTAGACTTCCTAAGAGTAGTTCCTACTTTAACGTACTTTTAGTTATTTTTTTATCAATTACAATCATAATCATTTCAGTGTTTTGATTAATAAGAACAATGAGTCGTAATCTGGAATTGTAGCAAAACTGAATTAAATCTAAACAAGTTAATACTCATAATGCAAAATTCACATTTTGTTTGCCGGAAATATATACACTACAAAAAGGAAATAATGTCTGAGCATTCAGACGGCGACAAGAGCATCATATCCTCCGCCAATAGTTCGCTGCCAAATGTAAATGAGTCCACTTGGAACACATGAAACTCTTGAGCAGCTTCATCTAACTTGGCTTTAGCCGCCGCTGAGTTCACACCACTCCTCCTCCTCTTAGGCTTCTGCGAGACATCATCCGATGACGTCGACGGCGGAGATGACGGCTCCGGCGAGCAACGCTTGGGTGCCACCCGACCGATTTCCATATCGTGGGTGCAAATCAGGTGAGGAAAGTTAAGCTTAGCTTTGGAGCCGCGCATTTTGAAAGCGGCTCGGTCGTAAGCCAAGCCGGCGTCCTCAGCCGTCTCGTAGGTTCCGAGCCACACTCTCATCCCGTTCTTTTTCGGGTCCCTTATCTCCGCCGCGTACTTTCCCCACGGCCGCCTCCTCACGCCCCTGAAATGCCTCTGGCCCGACGGTGGGTGGTTTTCACGCGCCGCCGCTACTTTCACCTCCAGTTTACTCGTGAACACTTGGTTCGGCTCCGTGATCTCCACATCATTGTTCGATGTCTCGGTGCTGTTAGAGCTGGAAGTACTTTGATCAGGAGAGTCCGCAAAAAAAGCCGACTGGGTATCGAAATCGTCGTCGAAAAGATGTTGGCGGATCGACTCCAAGAGAGCCCAGTCTGAGTTTGAGAAGCTTTCGGTTTCAGTGGCCATTTTCTTGAAATCTGGGTTGTACGAATCTTCAGTAGGTTCACTACTAGCTATGATTTTGCCAAGTCTGAATAGATTTTGAAGCTGTGTATAAGACTTATCAGGGTTTCTATATATACATGATCGAAGCTCTGGTAGGGAGGCTTATCGACACTGGCACACTTCGCGAAGTCTTATTATAATGGGTACGGCTGTTGCTGAGAAACTCCACTGCTCTAATGGTGACGCTTATTTTTGTCACGTTTTAAATGCTGCAAATGATTTTTTTTATCTTCCTTATCTTTTTATTTTTTTTATTCTATTTGTTTGGTTTGGTTTCAATGGTCTGGTTCAATGATGGTTAGATTTCGCAACGTCGACGAACAAAAAATGTACATTATTTTCCCTATGATAAAAAATAAAAAATTATTAATCCAAAAACCGCTTTTTTTCTTTATTTGACAACAAATAGGAAGCGTTACAAAGAAAATATAAAGAGTCTTTAACAAATAATTAGATACTAAAATTAATACTGAACACACGTGAAATGTAAAAGACAGCATCGAGTAGGCACATTAACGAAAAAAAAAAATTCCCAAACCACTTATTGCCTGACCAACTATGGCAAAAAAGGAGGACAACTTGGGCAGACCTAGAGCCATCACCTTCTCTTGTAAAAGAATAAAGTTGATGCTTAACAAGTGGGTTTTTAATATGTCTTCGAAATCATTATGAAAAATTATTTTTGTGTCTTAAGATCTATGGAAACGTACGCCCCACAGTTTTCATTGGATACATTTTCTTCCTATAAATTTATATAAACAATAATGCTACATCTAAGAGATAATACGTACCACATAAATAAAATTATCTTGATGACGTACAACAACACATGATGCCAATCTATTTACATAATGCATGTGTGAGTGATGTACACAATAAATTATAATCGTATCAACAACCATGTGATTATTGGCAAAAAACAAATGATGATGTGATTAAAATTAAAAGATTCTATTGATCTAAATGGTGGAAGATGATCGAGCAGCCTTTGGTGAGCTCATCTACCAAGAATCTTGAGAAATGAATTCTTCTTCTTCTAATTTTTTTTTTTTGGAAATGATTGAGAAAGCAATGTTGTTTTGTAAAGGACTAGAGTTTTGAGTTTGAGGTCGTTTGTGCCTATTGCGAAGGGTGATGAATTCTTAAATGAATTAAAAGAGAGGGGTAACTCAAAACCTACGTTTCAAACAAATTAGTTAGTCGGGACGTTATTCTAACAGCCATAAGACACGTACCGACGTACGTATGGTGAAATTAAATCTTTAACTTATGCATTGTCCAAAAAAAAAATCTTTAACTTATGCTTATTTACATCTTTGCAGCTTACTCGGGATTTTTATTTTAAATTTTAGAGGTATTTTAATCAAGGTTCAATTTGTTACATAAATATTGGTTATAGTCCGGCCACTTTTTTTGTTAATTGCAGTCCAATATAGGACATGATTTTTGGACCTAAAATGAATTTTGTCTAAATTGTATTGGGGAAGGATGGGGTAGGGATAAAAAAAACATATATGTGAATTTTATCTGTAGTTTTTGTTATCATTTAACCCTTTATCATTCAACTTTATAAAAGGACTTCTCGCTTACAAAGGGAAGACTAATGTCACTAGAAAAAAATTCGATGAATTTTATTTGCAGTTTTTGTTATCATTTAATCCTTTATGATTTAACTTTATAAAATGTTGGAGCATAATTCACACATATATTCATGCCCTAAAACAATGGAATCAACTTATTTTTTAGTCCAATTCAGTTTACACTAATATATTTTCTTGTTCACCTAAAAAATCATGGCAAAAGCATAAAAATGCACTTTTCAAGCCTGAAATGCATGAATCGAGGAGAGAAGGAAGAAAAGCAAGGAAACCAAAGCACAAAATCAAATCGGAGCTCCAACAATTTTTTCGGCCACAATCAATGGCATCTCCTCCATCGGAACACCTCTACTTTGGTTTCCATTTCAACCAAAAAATAACTTGAGTTGCTTAATTTATCAATTACATCCATTCCATCCCTAACCAAATCATAACTTTTCAACCAAAATCCAACTACTACCTTTTTCTCTTCCGAACACAAGAGTCACACCCTGCCCTGGGAATGAAATAAGAAATCAAATAAATTTCAATAAACACTTTTAACAAATTCAAAAAATATCCTAAACCATCCCATAACGAATTGGAGATTCCAAATCAGGTCATGGTTTACGATAAAGGAAAACGATAGTGATTTCTGGTTGGCTGTGTCTAACGGAATCGAAAGTGATACAGAGAACTAGAGAGACGAGTAGAGAAGGTTCGCAAGCCTTCCTCCTATTTCTCTGTGTTCTCGATCTCTCTCTCTCTACTTCTCTCTTTTCTCCTCTCCTCTCGATCCTTCCTGATCGTTCCTTAATATATTTTTTTCACCTTGCTGTGTGTATTCTCCTAAACACAAAGATTTGTTTTTGGCTTTTGTGTTTGTTTCTAGTTCTACAAGTATTTATCTATAAAAGAAAGTTCTCATGATCTTTTTTTTTTTTTGAACGAATAGAAAGTTCTCATGATCAACTTGCATATTTGCCTTTGTGCTAATGGGGATCTGTCCCTTTCATGATCAAGAATTGAGCAGGTATTGTCCAATGTCCAATGTCCAATGTCCAATAAGTTTAACATGGTGGCAGCCCCACCCAAACAATGATTACTTGGCCTTAATTAGTATATAGGATAGGGATAATTATAACTTTCGTCCCTGAACTATGACTCGTTCGACACTTTCATCCCTGAAGTTTGAAATATATCACTTTCGTCCCTGAACTTCAACACCAACTATCACTTTCGTCCCTGACCGGAACAAAATTGTGCAAAACCTATACCAAAATGTTCGCAAGGATGAGAGGAGTAACTTTTATAACTGGGACTAAGCTCAATTCGGCCTAGAATGGCTCGAATTTAGCCCGAAAGTCGATGGTGGCCGAAACTTTAATTGTAAAATTCTCCGCCATCCGACGACGGTTTGAGGCGAGGTTGGTGGCGTTGAACTCGCCTCAAGGAGGGCTTCAAAGCCCAGTGGGTGTTGTCCTCTGATTTGGCCGGAATCAGAGGTTTATTCGGTGAAAACCCTCGGCCAGGGACGAAAGTGATATAGATTTTCAAACTTCAGGGACGAAAGTGATATATTTCAAACTTCAGGGACGAAAGTGTCGAACGGGTCATAGTTCAGGGACTAAAGGTAATTTTTTCCCTATAGGATATAAAACAGTTTTAATTTTTTTCACACGGGTCCGGATCATGAGACACATATTTTGACACATATTTTTACTCCTTCCAAATCTAACGGTTCTTATCAGATCTAACGGTGTTCTGATTAGTTTTGGCAAACCGTTAGATCTGATAAGAACCGTTAGATCTGGGGAGGAGTAAAAATATGTGTCAAAATTTGTGTCCCATGATCCGGATCCTTTTCACACTTCTTAATTTATCTCTTAACTTTTTAATTTTGATAAATTGTACCTTAATTTTTTTAATTTTTAATCTTTGCGTATTTACACTATGTCGTCAATTGTTATCAATTTTCAGTAATTTCACCAAATTTTCCGTAAATCAACCTCAAGTACTAAACACTTCAGGGTACGTATGTACGTATTTTCTACCCCAAATGTGTTATTTGGACATGTTTCTAGAATGCTTTATTCATGAGGTGAAGGTGCATTAATATCATGTTGGGAAGAAAAATATGAAAATACCTAACATGTGAGGTGAGTTTAACATAAAATTTTGATGAAATTAATAAATCTTAACGTCAAGGAAGTAAATCGGCAGAAATTGGAATGCATTGCAATTTATCAAAATAGTGAAAAGTTAGAGGGCTAATGGACAAACATGACAAAAGTTAGGGGATCATTCGGCAACTGTGTAGATTTTCTCATAATTTTTTTACTTTTGAGTTAGGGTTCGAACCCTTGACTTAATATAGTTTTAACTCAATTCTCAATCCCTTCTCACCACTCAGGCTAACTCCAAGGGCTATTTTTGAGTTCTTTTCTTCTACATGAATTAATTGCATAATTAATCAATAAAATATACTTCGTCAACATTTAGTATATTTTGGCACGAACGGTTTTAGTGCTCCAAATGCATTTATGCACCAAGTTTTAGTGTGCCTTGTATATGACCTCTAATTTAGAAAGAGAAATCACCGACCAACTATAATAGGATGACCTATCGATCAATCACTTAACTTCAGCGATGCGAGCTTCCCTATCGTTGCACAAGTATTTCTAGAAGATGAAAGAATAGACTTTCTTCTCCTTCATTATATCATTGTTTTTTTTAATACTTCAATTTATTATTTAAGGGAATTCACGTAACCATGGTCACGAACTGTAGTTTAACTTGTTATTTTCTGTTTTTCACCATAACAATAAATAAACAATATGTTTTGTATTTATTATTATAATTTTTTTTTCGAAAGGATGTTAGCTAGTCATTACTAAAATTCAACAAACAGTACAATAATGACCCGCCTCTGAGAGACCGTAAGAAAGAGCCATTACATAGATCACACCACTAGGATCTACCCCGAGTACACCCACCTTTTTAGATTAAGCCCATATTACAAAGGAAAACCTACAAACTCCGCAAGAAATCAAAGTACAAAATTTTGGTATCCTTTGTGACATCCCCTTAAACAAAAGAAGAGGTCGGAACCCCGTCATCCATCAGAATAGACAGATAACAAAAACAAAAATAAAAACTAGACTTAGGCCCAAGATAACTATAGACCTACATGCCCAACAAAAGGAAACCCTAGATGCTACAACTACAACACATGCACCGCCACTGTTAGCCTTAGCATCATCGCCGCCATGTATCGCACCGCCACACTTCGCCATAGGGCCGCAAGACCCAAAGGCTAAAAATTCACTACCTCTGCGTACCACAACAACCAAGACACAATACCACCACGCAAGTCTGGCACAACTCCCTAAGGAAAACGACTCACCCAAGTTGTCAAAGCACCACGCCCACTCGTGATCGCCAGACGATCGAGCCTCAAATCCCAGTTTTCAAGAGCAGTCGTAGAGCCCAAACCATGATCCCAAAGAAACGGAACCAAAGTTGATCCCCACGTCCCAAGCACGTCATCAACCACCACCAGAGGATCACCTCCTCCATAGATATGTTCACCCAAGCAGTCTATATGACCTCCAACACCGATGAAAGCAAAGAAAAAGAATATTAGGCTGAAGCCTACAAGGAAGGAACGTCGTCGAGTGAAGCCACCACCACCGCCCTCAAGGGAACCAGATTGTAATGCCCCGAAAATTTCACTTTTATTTTTATAAAATAGGTCGTGAAATTTGAAGTGAAATGGTGTGATTTCGTATTTTTAGGGATTTTTGTCGTAAAACGATAATTACGGCGGTAATTATAAGTTACGAAAGGTTAAATAAGGTAACTTTTTGTCCGTTGAGATTTTGGGAAAGCTTTCTTCACGAGAATTGTAGACCTCGTCGAATCGAGTTCGTAGGAATTCAGTTCACCAGAAATGGACATCGTATGAAGAAGTTATGGGCGTCGGAAGTTGGACGAATTTCTATAAATACAAATTAAATTTTCAGAAATTCATAATTTTCCAAAATCAGAAAATGTACTGTTCACCCGTGCTACAGTAACCGACCACTTTGACCGGCGATTTCTCCCAATTTCGGCCATCTCCGGCCATGAAACTTGTCCCAAATTGTTCACCACTCAATTCTCTGCAACCCTATACAAATTTCCTTGATCAATTCTTAGTATAAAATGAGAAATCAAGAAAAGGAAAAAGGGGAAAAACGGGGCCGAACTGTTCATCAGTTTCTGGGTTTGTTTCCGGCCGATTCGACCTAAGTTACTTACTGGGCTTTGTAGCTCTTGTCAGGGGCTTAATTTCCAGCAACATAAAGTACGCCTCAATCGGAGTTCGGACGAAAGAGAATTTTGGATTTGAAATCCTAGGGTTTTGGAGCTATCGAGGTTGTGCGGTTGGATTGTTGATTTTGGAAGTGTTGGGTTTCGAGTGGGACCCGTGATGAATAGTTGACGTGGGACCCACGTTGACCGACAGTTGACTTTTGGTCAATTTGTCCCGGTTATTATTTGAAGACGCAGCAGGATTTTTAAGGTGAGTAAACTCACTGATATTTGTGATATAATTGATTGTTGTGATTGATTTTGGATGTGAATTTATATTGTTTGATATTCTGGCTTTGTAGCTCTTGTCAGGGGCTTTCCAGCAACATAAAGTACGCCTCAATCGGAGTTCGGACGAATGAGAATTTTGGATTTGAAATCCTAGGGTTTTGGAGCTATCGAGGTTGTGCGGTTGGATTGTTGATTTTGGAAGTGTTGGGTTTCGAGTGGGACCCGTGATGAATAGTTGACGTGGGACCCACGTTGACCGACAGTTGACTTTTGGTCAATTTGTCCCGGTTATTATTTGAAGACGCAGCAGGATTTTTAAGGTGAGTAAACTCACCGATATTTGTGATATAATTGATTGTTGTGATTGATTTTGGATGTGAATTTATATTGTTTGATATTCTGGATTACCTTGGGATTAACATACACGGTATGGGACGTGTGGGGTTAAAATACACGGTATGGGACGTGTAGGTTCAGTATATTTTATAATATGAATTTTCAGGATTGAAATTGTATTTATGCATATGATATAAATTGTTGCATGATTTTGGTGTTGGCGTGGCGTGGCGTTTGGCGTTATTTGTGAGAATACTAAAAATGTATTTTCTTGGCGTGGCGTGACACAAAAGGGTCGCTAAAGACCTTACAGTTAGAGCTCTAGTCTGTCTGTCAAACTGGTAGAGGCGTTCGCGGGGGTAACAGGCATGTTATTGTTGTGAATGCTGGCACTACTAACCAGAAATGGGAAGTAGTGTTTGTTTTGAAATGAGTCTCAATAATATTCTCACTTATAATTGTCCAAAAGCGACATTTTATATGATTTGTTGTTGTTTGATGTTATTGGCGGATTGGCGTGGCGTGTGTCATAAATAATTGACATAATTTTGATGTTATCTTTTAAAAATAAAGATATGAATTATTTGGTGATTTGAAATTGTGGTTATTCATACCAGCTTCGCAAGCTGGCCGGATTGTTGTTATAACCCGGTACACTATTCAATGGTGTAGGGGTTTATCCTGCATGTTAGGATAACTAGGAGTTGAGCTAAAGGATTCTTTGGAATTGTTGGTGATTTTAGTCTTCCGCTGTTTAATAAACTCTGTAGGTGAATTTACTTCATACTTTGCACAATGTCAATTTATTATGTAAATTATGGAATGTAATATTCGACTCTAAAGATGAGTCTGTATTTACATTGTGGTAGAGCATGGATGGAGGTTTGGCACATGTTTAAAGGAAAAAAATATTCATGTGTATTTGTATTTTGGTAATCCATGATTCACGTTCCGAATTTATTGGTTATTTGAAGGCGAAAAAGCATTATTTAATTGTTGAAAATTTGGGACGTGACACAGACAGAGTCCAGGTAATATTATAAATTACTAATTAGAGTCCAGGTAACATGTTAAAAAAATTGGGCCTTAGGACGATATTTATGGCTAAGATTATGTCATATAATATGGAGCATCAATACGTACATCTGGTGCACTATCAAAATTTGTATTTTGGCAACCAATTAATTTTCTTTCGTCTGATAATCTAACATAATACATTGTTGGTTTATAAATTAATAATATAGTGAACCTATATTTAGTCTAAAATCAATATTGGAGGACGACATTTCTAACATGGGGAAATGACGACATTTCTAACAAGATATAGTTACTCTCTACGTACTTATTGTTGGACTGAACTTTTGTTTTTTTTTGTTTAGAAAGAGAGAGGGGGCTCCAAAGTTTAATATGGGAAGGGTAGGACTCAAACTCGGTTATGTACGTACTAGGCAAGTAATGCCTTTTTCCAACACCTTAGTGCACATGTTGGACTGAACTTTTTTTTTTTTTTGACGGAGAAACACAAATTAATAGAGGTGAGGTAAATTGAACTTAACATTTACATGTGATGGTTACAGAATGATCATTCTTGCAAGACAAATGAACCCTCTATACTTTTCTCGATAGACTGCTGAATAGGAAAATTTAAAGAAGAAAACATGTCATTGGTACGTACTAGAGGCAGGTCCAGGCTTGAATTCAAACGGCCCTTCTTTTGGTCCCCAAACTTAATTTCCATCATCGTTATATCCCCAATCCCAAGAATGTATCTCGTTGTTTTTAAGAATTGCAAGTTCTGAGGTCCAGTATGATGCTCCATTCCATAAATTAGGGAAACTGGCCGGCGGAGTTGAACCTTCATATAAGCAGCGTTTTCCCCGCTCACGATATTGGACTGAACTTAATTTCAACGTACTTCGAATTTTTCAGAATAATGTTGCATTTGACAATTAACACGATATTCAAATTTGATCAGCGATCATATATATATGACAATTAACAAATGAAGCATTTGGCCTTTCATAGTTGGAGCAGTTATATACGCATGACTTTTGTAAATGGGTTCCTTAGCTTTGTAATAATGCAATCGATCATTAATTTGTTCTTTTCTTGTTTAATTAATTTAGGAGAAATTAAGGCTCAATAATTGAAGCTAACCAGAAAATAAGATAAAAAGAAAGAAAAAAATAATCTTGAAGAATTAGGGTACTGCTGGTGGTGCTGATAAATCAAGTTAATGAAATATTCAATTTAGTTTGCATAATATCCGTCCAACATCATAAGTATTCTTAGAGCATCTTTAGCAATGCTAGCTATTTTTTAACTAAATTTTAGCTAAAGTAGCTAAAAAACTATTTTGGCTAACTAGTTTGAAAATTCGGCACCAATGCTCTCTACTTTAGTTAGTATTGAATATAATTTAATATTTTAATGAATAAAAAATGGGTTAAGTGTATTTAATAATTACACAAAACAACTAAAAATGAATGTTTTAAATTAACAAAAATAATAGAGAGTTTCATCTCGCTCTCTATATTTAGGAGACATATAGCTAAAAGCTAAAATAAAGAGTCACTAAGAAGGCTAGTGCAGCTGCTAAAATAGCTGAAAAGATAAACATGCTCTATAAAATAGCTAAAGAGCTAAGATAAAGAGTCTGGTAAAGATGTTCTTACCATCACACATGAAGTCATTGACGTAGCGAAAAGCGTTAATCGTGTCCTTACAATTAAAACATAAAATTCGTTAAGTATACCATTTCTTTTCCTAAACTGAGCCCTTATTAACACCACATCCGGCCAGAATTATACCAAATATTCAGAAACCATGTGAACTAAAGCTGCACACAACATTGTGTACCAAATTGATCGAATTCTGTAGTTCTAGACTTAAAAACTGGTTTCATCATCAATGAATTATTGCATTTGTGGCCAAGATGCATGCATCCATATGAGCTAAGCTTCCTCTTAGGGTATGGGCGTATGTACAGAGCATCTTCTGTACAAATGCGACTTAACATCCATGCAAGTTGCTCCCCACGAGTCACATCCCACACATGTTTTTGTTTCAGTTTCATAGCCCGATCGTATAAATTCATATATATATAATCTTCAATTCATGCATGCATAAGGACTTCTTTTTTTACCACTATGCCTTTTTTTTTTTTGAATAATTGACCACTATGTCTTGTGCATTGTACTCCAACATGTTAAATCACACGTGTTATTATTCTGGTTTATATATATTATAAGCTAATTTTTCAATAGATTTTCATAAAAAAAAGGGAGTAGCCTTGTGGAATTCGTGCTTCTTTTCATTTTTTTACTGGTGTTCCTGCACCTTCTAAGTTCACTTTATTTGTGGTATAAAATTACAATTTCCTTGCTTCTTAGCCCCCAAAATATACCACCCTCACCCAAAAGTTATAAAATTGTATCTCTCTTTTACTATATATTTTCGACTGAATGGTCCAGTTGATTGAAAATGTCAAAGATCAAAAAGAAAAAGAAAAAAAAAAATTATTACATCAAGTAAAATAAAAGACAAGGTCTTCCTAAAATGAGTAAAATCCTAAATTCAATAACCTACATGCATGGTTTTACCTTTTTACTTAATTTAGCAGTAAAAATATATTCTTTTTCGAAAAAAAAAAAAGCTAGGGCACAAAATAATGTATCCCGAGTCCCATCTTTCAGTCTTCGTTGACAAGATCGAGCAGTCAAAATGAACCAATGGGAACACCTAGTAGACCTTCAGATATTCAAAAGTCAAAGGTCAAAACCAACCCTTCGGTTGTGCTTGCTTGAATTTACTAAATCTTTTGAGTTTTGACCATGGTAAAAAGTAAAAAAGGAAAGTGAATGATTAATACCAAGGATGCGGGGAAGTGGGGGACCGTACTTTCAGATTTTCGATAGGTGTATTTCACACTGATGGACCAGTGGACCACTACTTGCCAGGCGGAAGAATCCAAAACAGTGGACCCAATATTTCAATAATTTTTTTTTTAAAAACACCTACCTACCCGAGGGGTGCCCTTCTAACCTTCGGGGCTTAGGCTCTTGCGTGTTGCTGTCGTTCTTGTAAAGTATTCATTTATCAGATAAATAGTTTGCTACCCACCCATTGTGGGTACGGGTAATGGATCGGTTCTGCGTGTCAGTCAAGCAATCATATCATTTAGTAATTCGATACGAAGTGATTTGTTACCTACCCATAATGAGTAGGTAATAAATTATTTCTTGTTTTAGACTTTGCCGGCTTCGACATTTTTGGCAATGAAAAAATTAATCATAATAGTTGGAGTCCTTTCGATCCGTTTTGGCCTCGGTTTAAAAGGGATGAACGCTAAAATAGTCGTTGGAAAACTTTTGGTTCGGAAATTGAAAACAAAATTCCACAAATTGATTATTGGCTTTATTTCACAATCCTACCATATGTACTACTGTACTAGTTACTTACGATCGAGAATACAATTTTCAGTAATCTCTTAATGTTCTTTTTTCCAAGTATATATATATATGTTTTCCTTCTCACGTTTGGTTTCTTATATTATTTCAAGTAATCTCTCTAATTCTTATTCTCAATATCTATTTTGTTCTTTCTTTCTTAAGATTGAGTGGGTCTAGAAATCGTGGGTTAAGTTTCGGTTTCGGAATTTAAAAAAAAATTCTCACAAATTACTATTGAACCAAGACCATACTGCTGATTAAAGAATTAAGAGGTTTTTCATTGATTGACAAAATACTCAATGTCATTTCCAATATTCTATTTACAAGTTATTCTCTATATCGCTTTCGTCTTAATTACTTATGAGTATAAATCTTTTTCCTCTCACATTTGGTTTGAGAAAAATTCTTCAGTACACATCGTGTACATACACGATGCAATCTGAACCGTTCAAACTGAGTCAGAAAAATGGGTTAGCATTTTTTTCTAACCTTTGGACGACTCATATTGCATCGTGTATGTATACGCCGTGTACTGAAGACTCTCCGTTGGTTTGATATCTCTTCATTTATTTCTTAAGACTACATGAACCCTAAAAAGTAAAAACTAGGCGAGGCCTCTAAAATGGTTGTTCCTTTTTTGAAATAAAAAATAAAAAATAATCATCGATTTTGTTTCACAAAAAAAGTTAATATCTACTAGTTAATTAAGATTTTTTTTGTTGATTGACAAACTGCCAATTTCTTCAAAATGTGAATAATGTGATTCTCTTTGTTTCACATTGTCAATGTCTCTTTGTTTCACATTGTCAATGTCTCTTTGTTCTTTCTTCCGAGTATTATTCTTTTTCTTCTCACGTTTGGTTTCATATACATATTTATCATCACATCTATTCCACGTACTCTGTTTTTTTACCGTTAGATTCTTTCAATTTTACCGGATTTATGATTAAAACCAGAGTATGTAGTAGGATATTCGATGATTGATCTCAGTTCACATGCCCTACCCAAAGTATGAAATCAATTCCTTCGTCTTTGGAAAGAAAAGTGCCTAACGTACGTAAAACTTTAAATAAAAAAAAGGAGAATGGAAGGGAAATTAAAGAGTACCAAAACAACAGAAGTATTCCATTAAGGATAAATTAATCTAACTTTATTTTTATTTTTGGCTTCTTAAATTATCAACAGCTAGGACTCTAGGAGTTGCAAGGATGAACAAGTTTCTTAATAGAATCACTACACTCCTTGCTCAAGAATAGATTTCAGGCCTTATTTTCCTCCTTAAATAATAATTAACAGAAAGAAAATGCACATGGTTAAAAGCAATTACATGGACCGAGAAAAAAATGCAGGGATGCCAGAGGTCTTCACCTGGAGAACACTAGAACTCGATCGGCTAATAAAAAAAAAGCATTTTCACAACTCGACCATATTAATTTACTCGTACGTACTATTAATTATTAACTCCATAATGCTCTATCTTCGCTTTGCTTCGGGAGACTCGTTGTTATCCGACGCCGACGCCGACGACGTAGAGGAGTGCTCGGGTGAGCGCCGCCGCTTCGGGGTCACCCGAACGGGCTCGACGCTGTTTGAGCCGATCAAGTGAGGAAAGTTGAGCTTAGCTTTACAGCCACGCAGCTTGAAAGCAGCTCTGTCATAAGCCAGCCCGGCGTCCTGGGGAGTCTCGTAAGTCCCGAGCCACACTCTTGCTCCATTCTTCGCCGGATCTCTTATCTCCGCTGCGTACTTCCCCCACGGCCTCCTCCTCACGCCCCTGTAATGGTGCTCCACCCTGGGGGCTTGCACCTCACACGCAACAGCAGCCGTTTGCGTTTCCTCCCTCAATTTAACCTCGTCCTCGTCCGATGTAACACATGGGCTGCTCACGGCTTCAGATTCAGAATCCTCGGGTTTTAGCGCCGATTCCCACCAGTTCTCCGTGGTAAAACAATGAAACCACGGAGAACTTAAGCAGGTTGAAGCAGTAGTAGTACTAGGGAAAAACAATGAAACGATGTCGTCGACATCCCCACCCAAAATGGTCGCCGGAGGCTCCATAAGATCACCTAGAAGGTGTTGGCGAATGGATTCAAGAAGAGCCAAGTCAGTGTCTGCCGACTCTAGTGTTGTCTCTCCGTACATGTTTCTACTTTTACACAATGCAAATATAAGCACAAAACAAGATGTTCTTGAAGAGTTTGAATATGATGGGTTTGTAACTTTGTATTGGTTTGCTGCAAATGATTTTTGAGGGTGTGTGTGTGCGATCTATGATTTATATAGAGTTATTTGCTCTCTACTTTTACGCACGTGTTGTAATCTTTTTTTTTTGTTAAATGTTATAATATATATAAATATGAAACGGAAGGTCATACCAGCACATCCATCAAGTAAGAGTGCACGGTTCTGGGCCTTCTGGCAAAGCTTCATGTTTTGTGATTAGGTGATTAAATGGTACACTGGAACGTTATAGCAGGAACTTTTCCAGTTAGCTACTCCTCTATTTTAGATGCAGAGGCTAGCTATTGGTCTAAGAGCGGAATTACTGAGGGTAAAACGAGTTGAAGTAGAAAGAGATTAACTTCTCTTTCCATTGTTCAAGATAGCCAATACATCTTCAAGCAAATTTACTTTATGGACTCGGATCCTCTCCGTGAGGAGAGGACGTCTTATTTCCTCACAATAAAATCTTGGCCCTTCAATTAAATCACGTGGTCAGGACTTTTTTTTTCTTTTTTTCCTTCTTCTTCTTCTTCTCTCTCATCCCTCTCTGTTCGTCTCTCTTCCCCTCTCTGTCTACAAACTGCCTAGATCGGATAACTACTCTAGACTGGATTGGATTGGATTTAGACTAGATTAGATTGGATTGGATTTAATCTTGTTTGGTGTTTGTGCAAGAGGATTAGGTACTGGCATGAATGAATAACTGAAATGTTTCAAAAGAAAAAAAAATTACTTGAAGAAGAATCATCGGCGACGGAAAAAATGGCTGCAGCCCCAAGACAATACCAATATCAAAGATAGATCTGGTGCTAGATTCATCTTTGTTAACACAATTTCATACCAAAATCAAATTCGCCAACAACAATCATGGTGAGGGTTAACAGATGATGATGTGATCGGGTTTTGTGAACGAGTAAGCAAGAGAAGGAAGAGGTTGTTGGACATGGCCGAAGATATCTGGGATTGCCGGAGATGACGGGGTTTGATAGGGATTGGTCGCCGGAGATGAAGATCGGTGTTGATAGTTGGCAACTTGACGAATCAGGATGCGTTTGGTACTCATCTCAAAGAATTATCTAAAGTGGATATCATCTAAATTAAAATATCAAATCTCAAAGGCTAGCTGTGTTGCGGCTGAGCTCGGGGCTGCTATGGTGGAGCGGTGTGCAGTGGCTATTTTGGCGGTGGGCAGATTGTAGACAGGGGAAGAGAGACGAACACAGAGGGATAAGAGAGAAGAAAAAGAAGAAAAAAATAATAATAAAAAAGTCCTGACCACAGGATTAAATTGAAGGGCCAAGATTTCATTGTGAGGAATAAGAGGTGTTCTCTGTGAGGAGAGGATCTGAGTCCTAACTTTATACGCTTCTCATTTATTTTATCATGTTTTTCGTGAGACTAATATGATCATTGATTAGTTCGCATATTTAGGCCAGAATGTAACTTATAATTGTATTTGGTATAATAATTTTCCTCCTAAAGTTATTCCGTATATAAATTTTGATCAAACTTTGTATAAGATTCCAACATGAACTTCTTTTGTAATATATTAGTTTTCATGTTAAAAAATAACATACAAGTAATGACACCACAACAAAAATTTTAGCCCTTAGAAGCCCTCTTGACTGCTGGTACAGCTCATTTAAAACCACTCCAAGCTTGCTTATTTATGAGTAACCTATAATTGAGAAAAAAATCCTCGCTAGCTCCCTAGAAAACGATCACACACTAGTCTATTAGGCACATAACTGAGGTACAAACATAATATGTCTTTCCATTTTGCTTATAGAGAAAGAAGCACCAATTACAAACTTAACATAATGTGGACTGTCACCCTTGAGAATCCTAATAGCTAAGTAATCATAAGGGTGACAAGATACCCTCCTTAAGACCCTAATCACCAGTCGACCAAACAAGCTCACTCTACCCATGCTTCGATCTAGGCCCAACAAACGCTCAGAGCCTCAGACCCAACCTTAGAAATTTGAATAGACGTACCCCACGTTCAATAACAACCCCAAACTCTAACTTCGCCGGAGCCGCCGACTAGTCCTAATGCCAACTTTGGTGGCCTGACCCACAAGCAGCCTATGAGGCGTTGTAGATCGAAAGGCAAGGTCGATGACAATTTACGGACATATATAACATGTCAAGAAGGATGATCGGAGATCAAGGGGGATGACGACAAGTCGACAACGTTGTAGATCCTTCACCACCAATGTCGATTGCTCTCACCAACGTAACAAATCAAATCAGCAAGTCAGCAACCATATCCAAAAAAAAAATATGGAATATCAACGAAGCACGAGATCATATATAATTGCACCTCACATACAAAGTAAGCAGACCATCAAACGCATCACAAACTCAATCGGCTCCCTCTGTTGCCGGTCTTATGAATTCAAGATCTAAAAAGGCCACTGTGATCACCTGATGCGATGCTTAGGGTTCGCTTTTTTTTTAGGCATGTGTTGTAATGAATTAGTAAGCTAATGATGTTTTCTGGTCTAATCAATTAAGTGTTTCCTGGTCTAATCAATTAAGTGTTTTTTTCCCCCCCAAAAAAAAACCAATTAAGTGTTTAGTTATTAAATTAGTCAAATTATATGGAGATCCTCACTACATCACTCAAGAACTCAAGATTGTCAAGGATTAGAGCTTGGAGCTAAGGAAAAAGAGATAGGAGCTTGCAACCATCATTGGGTGACACAATCCTGGGGAAACCATCATCTACTGAGCATTCCTCAACCTTACTCTCTCTTTTACTTGTATATATCTAGTTTTTATTTTGTAGTCATGATGTACTATTTGATGGATTGTGAGTAGTTAGTCTTGTTGGGGACTAGGGTTGTGTGCACTAGTCCAATGTGATTTTGTGACACTTTGGTGATAAATAAATGACTTGTGATGAATGAATACATGCATGTGCCTTACCTAATCCAATATGTATTGGTTGCTTGTTTT
This sequence comes from Rubus parviflorus, assembly GCA_029955375.1. Classification (NCBI taxonomy): domain Eukaryota; kingdom Viridiplantae; phylum Streptophyta; class Magnoliopsida; order Rosales; family Rosaceae; genus Rubus; species Rubus parviflorus. The sequence goes on along the minus strand of JARGGL010000005.1, from coordinate 9,596,041 downwards.
AGAATTTACTACTTCTTTGACATGTAATCCAATCTATTTTGATGTGATTGTGTAAACTTGGTAACCTTGCACAATCTAGGTGATTGGTAGCATATGTGATGAGTTGTACTTGTTTGAGTTATTATATTTCGATGTTTTACGCCTCTTAAGCACTTTAGGGAATTGAGTATTAAGTAACATAGACCAATTCCCTAAAACACCTAGAGAGTTTTAGTGACCCATAATATGATATTAGAATATCATTTGAAACACGGTCCTAGACTCATAACATGTCTAAGATAAGAAACTTGATTCATGATTCACATTGGCATGCATTCATTGTTGGATTGTCACTTGTCGCATTGGATTTTGACTTACCCGAAAACCCAACGTTTTCTAAAACTTGCACACACTCTTACTTTACTTGCATTTACTTTCTTGCTTACTTGTCTTGTTTGTTACAATTCATCATCTTTACGAAAATTGACACACCACTACACTCGCACATTGTTGATATCACTCACCCACTTTTTCCACATTTAATCTCTCAATTACGTTGCTAAATGATCGTCTAGTTTGCATATTACCATAGGAGTCTACGGTCATCGATCCCCGTGGACACAACAACCCCCAATTTATTAAATATACAAACATGCACTTTGACACAACTTGTCAAATGGCGGATTTGGAGAGCGTGGTATGTTGGATTCTATTATTCAAGGGTGACATTTAAGCCCTAATAGGACCCAAAGTTTCACATCAGTCGCAACTGTCCATTATTTGTCTTATTACGATCGTGTTAATCACATGGAGATTAATTATATATCATCGAATTCTAGTTATTTTATAGCCTGGATTAAGATAGGTGATCCATTTCTCTGATTTTAATTTTCCTTGGCATGAATTTAGATCTAGAATAAGAGAGGAGATGTGGCCGTGACATGCAAACGTTTGCATTGGTTGCATGTTTATTCTAAAAAAAAAAAAAAACTCATTTTTAGAGATATATGTGAAACTCTCGAGGGTCAATTTTGGTTAATGACCGTGTACGGCAATAGATTAATATTTCTGTTTTTAGAAATGAAAATTAGGTTTTGGACTTGGAAAGTGGCGTGAAACGCATGTACGTGGGTTCTTGTCATAGCATTGGGAAAATCAGATACCATCGTGTTTCAATTTTCAAAGTCCAAAATGACATTTTTCAATTATGTTTTGTTAATTAATTAAAATTATTCGATCATTTTTTTTCTTGTACTATTCTTTGTTTTCTCATAGATATTATTGTTGCATTAAAAAATACAATACATTTGCAATTTTTAAAGAATTCTTATAGCATATGATATGCATGTAACTCATGTTTATTATTATATTCCAAAGCTTCTTTAAATATACTTTTTTATTGGCAGGCATATTTGTTAGAATTATGATAAATTGTATAAAGTGCATTTGACTTAACGTGGGGGTTGAATTGAGTTGGACTACTTACGTATTCTTTCTTGTTGGATTACATATATAATTGGCTGTTAAAGGAAACTTTAAAGACCTCTTAAGTGATCTTAAATCTTAATTAACAATAATTAACTCAGTGCATGGAATGAATGGTTAGCTATTTTTTTAACACTAGGGTTTATTTAACTAAATTTTTATAGACAACTTGCTGAAGTTGTATAACTAAGAGTCTTTGGGTTTTTTTATAATGAGAAATATTAGAATCAGTTGATTAGGGTTAGGGTTAGTAATTAACAACCGTTGATTGATATGAATCTTTTTGGTGAAATTTAAAGTTAGCCGGTGTAAATTAAGTTGTCACGCATGTACAGATAAAACTAAACTGATGTGCAAGAATCTTTAATTATATTGCGAAGCTAGGGCTAGATCTAGGTTATTGTAAAGATATATTTTTTTTAACAAATATTGTAAAGATCAGATCTAGCTAGATGAGGTCACATGATTGAATATCTTGGGTACGTGGATGGAAAACACATATGCATATGCACGAACAGTAAAAAAATGTTAAAATTGCAGAGGATCTTGATATATATAGTAGTAATAAAATTTATATCCAGATATTGCTGCAGAAAGAAAATGTAGTTTAATTAATCTCATGTATATGATTACGTTAATCATGTACAGCTTGTCTTTAGTCACTGTCTCACTGATCGATCCTATTAAAATTGGCCCTAGATTCTTGATACTGAAGGTACAAAGATTTTACTAATTAATTAAGAACAAGATCCATATTGAATGAACTGTCCAGATATTACGCAGATTCTGAGCACAAGTTTACTAATTAATCTCACTGAAATTGACTGATTAATTAGAGTGTGTGTTTGTGCTTATTGATATTTGTTGCTAAGCTTAGTATTAGGGCAAGCTATCTGAACTAACATAGATTGTATATAGCTTCAGATGCTTCATTGCCTTCTCCTGTGTTCAGCTTTTCCAGACAAATAAGAAACAGTTACAAATCATGTAAAGCTAATCCTAGCTATGTGAATTTTCAAATTAATAATCCAATTAATATAGATTTCGGAAACAATCCAAACAAAAAAAGGTTCAGAAAAAAAAAATGAAGGAAATCGGACACAAATCATGCCCTACAACTCCTGTTAGGACCCTCATTTGATATCATCGATCAAATGTTTCTGGATATAAAATTTTTGATATCTGATAAGGATAGAGACAAACTAATATAGAGAGCTTGTGGCTCTTAACTGTTAAGAGTAGTTACGCTAATGACATGAGATTTTAAGTTCAAATTCTTATATTTCAATATCGTTTAAATTTAACGGACCAAATTATGTATTGTTAAAAAAGAAAATCACCTTCTTCTTTTTTTTTGCGAAAAACGTCATTGAAGCAAAATTGCACATCATAACTCACTCCTCAAGAACGTGATAAAAAAGAGTTACAACATAAGCAAATGACCCAATTTGGATTGCTCATGCATTATTAATGATTCCTTTAATTTCTCAATATATTTAATTAGCTAATGATGAAAGCATCAGTGGAAAGGGAAGTGCCAAACTATAACTAATTATCAAAGGACTAATTGTCCAAAAAAATTATTATCAAAGGAATAAGCATAATATGTTGTTGCCCTATCTTCCAAGTCCCAACAACTACTCTGTCTACAATTTTTGTTTTTTAATTAAAAAGATTCCATATCAGTTTGTTTAAGTGAGAACAAGTGACAATATTAAATTGCAAGAGGGGGTTTGAGTACTAAATAAATCGCGTGAAATTAGAGATTTTCTTTAGATATAGGTAATATGACATTTATGACTAGATGCTGCTGCATCTATATATATATATTTTTTGGACAATGCTGCATCTATATTTAATTTATATTTTCTGGAATTTGATTTTTCTTGTTCTTTTACTGCTTTCTTATTTATATTTTTATATAATACTTTTTTTTTTGAGAAAATATTTTATATAATACGTACATTGCTTTAGTACATGTGCATGTTACAGATATATTTTTAATCTATACCATGTGATAATCATGGTGCCTTTATTTGATTATTAATAATCCGATCGTTTCCTCCATTTTTGTGCTCGATTGAGAAATAGGGACAGCAAAAACTCTAGCAGTCTAGCTAGCTTTTAAAATAGAGAAGCCTGCTAGAGATTGGTTTTTCTGTACATGCTCTTTTCTTTAGCATATACATACTCCATTGCGCGCATTCTATGAAAACTCTTCCAAATGTCTCCGAAATGATATGGAATATGAGATATCAACAAGGCCCAAAAAGAATAATGCAAATAGTTATATATAATTATATATATGTATTGATCATAAAAATAGTGTAGAAAGACCTAAGATATATATATATATATATATATATATATATATATATATATAAGCTAGGTAACATAAGACATAACAAGATGGAGTACTTGATTGATTTTATACAGTATAAACATCGGAGAGTACGTATTTATTACACGGCATGTATGTACACGCCGCAATCTGAGTCGTCCAAATGTTAGAAAAAAATGTTAACCCATTTTTCTAACCCAATTTGGACGGTTCAGATTGCGGCATGTACATACACGCCGTATACTGAGTAATTTTCCGTATAAACATAATTAAGGCTTGATCGATCACGGTATATATCTCCATCTTATGGAAAGAATATATATGTTGGCTGGGGATTTGAAAATGTGTATAAATACAGTTTTCAAATTCTAGCTAGTTTGATTTACTTTTATCTACTTTTAGTTTTCACATTAAATTGGTTGATTAATTAGTAAGTCGATTAAGGTCAAGGATTAACTTAATTAATTGTTAAATGGTGACAGCATGCATGCATAGCAATAGTTTGGTACTGCTTCTTGTTTTATTAATAATCAAGTTAGATTCGCGTACAATTAATCCCCATAGTAAATTTGTCTCCCAGTCTCTATTCAACTGATCATCAGTTGCATCAGTTTTGGTTTTACGAAAATGGTAGGTAAATTAAGTACGTAATTAAGCCGAGGGCCCTAATTAACTTTGTTATTAATTAATTTGTTTGGCTTTTGGACTGTAAACCTTTGGTTTTGACTTTTGACATGCAGCTTTGTTTGAAATTAACTTCGGAAGAATTAAAAGACTTTAATTAAATACGTACATGCAGCTGCTAAAAAGAACAGCACACGAAAGAGACTAATTGTCCGCATGCAATAAATGGTCTGTCTACCTCTCACGGCTATACATCCTTGTTTTTGATGAAATGAAGTGAACCATGCATGCATGCTTTTAAATTCTGTTAGAGATGAGTTGAAGCATGTTTTTATTTCTTTTCTTTTTTGATAGCGAGTTGTGCATAATTTTAGAAACTTTGACAAATGTTTTTATCTGTAATTTAAAAAAAAAAATTCCAGTCATACATTCTTAGGGTTTGTTAGTGGATTCGATCTCTAAGACAAAGAACTTCACGTCCATCTTGTGTCGCTACACTTGTAGTCCGAGACGTATTACGTACTAAATATCGCTACACTTGTGAATCTGCCTTTACGAATGTTTGATAGCCCAATCAATCATCCTATGACTAGAAACTTAATTAGTTTATAACTTGAGGACTGTGGGGTATGTGTCCTGGAATTGTAACTTCTTTACGATATTGGTATTCTCGAACGAACCTTACTTATGTATGTATTAGGTCACACATTCGAAAAACAGATATCCACACTCGCTTGTAGTTAATGATCGACTTGAAAATGCAGTGTCAAAGTACATCTAATTACATATTTCCATGTCAGTTCCTTTTCGCGCATACTCCAACATGTTTTGAGTCTCGTGAGCTCTTTTCGTCAAATTTCGCTTAGCGGGTTTTCTCTAGAGCTTGGTTGGTCCTACTCGGCCGGTGCTAACATATCTTTGTGGTGGTAGGATTTGTCAATTGATGTAGTTGGTAGCTGGCGTGTGGGTACGTGATATATTTGGCTGGGGTTTCCCGGTGGGTTTGGGCCTAATTAGGCGGGACATTCTTTAGGGTAAACTTTGGAGCATTGTTCTTGAATGTGTGAAGAAAACGTCAATGTCGGATTCAGACTCAGATCTAATGACGTGGATATTTGTGGTACTGTAGAGAAGAGAAGCGTCGCAGGAGGTCGTAGATTTTGAGTTCAATCTATCTATGTAATTTATTCAGATTTCAGAATCTGTACTTTCTATTTTTATTTGTGCTATATATGCCTAGTAAGTATAAGTGGAATACTTAAATATTTGCTCTTTCAGTTACGCCTTTGTGGTGCATTGTGTGAGTAATTCATTATGTGTAAATTTTGCTTGTTATGATGCATTTCATTCAATTTTTTTTTCTTTTGACGAAACTGCTCTTTAATTCTCAAACGTACATTGGTTTATAAGTATTTCTTTGGATATTAAGACAAGTGTTCTTTATATGTACGTGTTTCTTGATAGAAAAACTATTCTAGAGATGGTTTTTTTGTGGGAAGTTTCGGGTGCAACTAATAACTAGTACATATTACGTACCTAACCAAATAATTAGCTAGTTGTGTTCTTATATTTCGATAGTTCATCTCCCATCATTTTTAATCAATTAAACTATTCACTACTGTTGTTCTTTAGCTAGGGAAAGAAACACATCCATCTTATTTTTGATTATATAATGTGCATTATATACATCAACCAATGGAAACACTATAATTAGATACGTTGGAATATTACATGGATCATGCTACCACCAACCAGCATTGAGATCGAATATATCATTCATTATATATAATTCAGGCCAAGGATGACCTGTAGTCCTCTATCATTGCCACCATTAGCCAATAGCCATGCTGCGATCACTGTTTTCAAGAATATATAAATAAAAACCCTAGCGAATAAATTAATTTATTTTGCCATTTACAACATATATTGCATGTGCTTTAAACCCCAAATCAATGAAGCTCCATGGAAATGACAGCAGAATTGTTAAAAAAATAACCCCGTCCAGTCCCAATATATAAACGCAAAGAGACTCAGCTTCCCAAACCACAATTACTTCATCTTCCATCACCATCCCATCTGATTCTAAAACTTAACAAGCAAAAACCCACGTACATTTCCAACCAAAAATGTTTGGGGAGATCGACTTGGAGTCTGATTTCGCTCTTTTGGAGTCCATTCGCCAACACCTTCTCGACGATAATTTCGGCACCACTTTCGATCTGCAAGAAGCATCACCAACAGCTTCGGGCTCTCCTCCTCCGATGTACTGCCGCAGTTTTAGCTTCGGCACCCTTTTCTCCACTGAGAGTTGGAACGACCTGCCGCTAAAAGCAGACAGCGACAGCGATGATATAGTCGTTTCCGGTGCCATACCGGATGAAGTTACGGATTCACCGGTGAAATTGGAGCCTCGGGAGGTGGTGGAGGTACTAGAGGAGGAGAGGGTGGTGGCGCGTGAGACTCACGTGCCGTCGTCGGGGAGGCACTTTCGGGGAGTGAGGCGGAGGCCGTGGGGGAAGTATGCTGCGGAGATTAGGGATCCGAAGAAGAACGGCGCCAGAGTTTGGCTTGGGACCTACGAAACGGCTGAGGATGCCGCATTGGCTTATGATCAAGCCGCTTTTAAGTTGCGCGGCTCCAAAGCCAAGCTCAACTTCCCTCACCTTATTGGCTCGGGGGGATCGGTGCCGGTTAGAATAACTCCCAAGCGGCGGTCCCCGGAATCTTCCTCGTCATCTTCGTCTTCAACTTCGGAGAGTGGCTCGCCGAAGCCCAAAAGGAGAAATCTTGGAGCTGGCCCGGAGGCGGCTGAAGCCGAGTCGGGTAGCACGAGCCGAGTGGAGATGGTTGAGATGAGTCAGCTGGCTGTTGTTGATCAGTGGCTTAATGATTTTAACACCACAGTGGTGTCCATGCCACAAGAAGTAATGATAAGTGGTTATGAATAATGCTGGTTAATTGATTAGAGTTAGTTATTTCCTAATTGTAAAGTTGGGTATTTTTCACTACCAACCTTACTTTTGTACATGAGATAGCCAATGGAGGCTGAAATAAAAGGCTGAGTTTTACCATTAAATATTAAAATCATCAATGAGAATTATTTTGCATGTTTATTCCGTATTATTTATTTAAAATAAATGAAGTAAATCTAGGATTAGTAATTAAACATCGTACTAATCACACAAATCTCAAGTTAACGTCTATCCTCTGAAAAGATCGGTAAGCATTAAGTTGATGGGATGGAGAAAAACCTTCTAAATCCGAAATCTAATACGAGTAGTCCTTTGCTTTCTCCATTAAATTTATATCGAGCTAATATGATTCGTTTTCTTCATTAGTCGTTTCCTGGTTGACGTATTTCTCATAGGGGGAATAAAAAAGAAGAAGAAAGTGATAACCCAACAAGGTAACAACCGATTAGTATTCTGATTCTATTTGGACATGCAAGTAGAAAAATAAAGAATTTTAAAACTTGTAGAGGTACTAGGAACGGTTTCTATTTTTCTGCAAAAAAAAAAAGGTAAATATTCAATAGATCCTAATTTTCACTATATATTTCCCTTCAAGTTTAAGAGATTTTAAATATTTTCCAATAAAGACCTATTAGGCCTATTTTTTTCCCATCAAGGACAAAATATGCAAAGTCTGATCTGTTATGTTTTTTTTTGGGACATTTTTGCCCTTTTTTTATCGTGGTTAAGCTGCACTACAAACAAATCACCATGTTCAAATTCCAACTTCCACAAACATCGATCAAATGTTGAATCAAAGGTTAAAAACACGTAGAGCTCAACAAGAGGGTCAAGTTTCATACCTACTTCGTCAACAACAATGATCTGAGTCGCCTGAAAACGTCATAGAACCCGCCGGAATCTGGAAATATTTTTTCCTTTGAATCGCCGTCTTCCAACGCCAGATTGAGAATCTGTGGCCGGGGTTCTCTTCGCGCCGCCGAACTGAAGAGATCGGAAGCCATGCGCCACCGAGAGGTGGCCAGACGATGGAGAAAAAGCCTAGTTGGGTTGCTTATTCGCGGATCTCAACCGGGTCGACATATCTACTATTTTATTGTGGTCAATAATTTTTTTTTATTGTGGTCAGAGTGTATAATTAAATCTTGGTTTCTGTGTGAAATCTAAGAGTTTGAATCTATGTGTACAAGTTTCATAATTAATGGTGTGTTGTGCAGTTTGCAAGGATTGAGTTTGTTTAATAATTGTTGGTGTTTGTGAAGTACCATGAGTATTAGGTAAGATTGTAAACTATGAAACTTGACATGATGTCAAGGTTCACCGAAAGAATAACTTGCAGAAGATGAATGAGTTTGTGTATATGTGCCTTAATGTTTTCTGACTTGGTGCATGCAATTCACACATATAATTATAGCCAATTTTTTTTTATTGTGGTCAATAAAATTTTATTGACCCCTCAATAAAACTTACATAATTAATGGTGTGTTTTGCAGTTTACAAGGAATTGCTGGATTTGAGTTTGTTTAATAATTGTTGGTATTTGTGAAGTACCATGGTAATTGTCGACTTCAATAAAATTTTATTGACCTCAGTAAAATTTTATTGACCTCAATAAAATACACCAAAGTGAAGTTTAATTGTTGCTGCACTGGCGTTCTCGTTGTCGACTTCAATAAAATTTTATTGACCTTAATAAAACAGTTCATTGACCTCAATAAAATACACAAAAGTGATGCTTCATCGTTACTGCACTGGTGTTCTCGTTGTCGACTTCAATAAAATTTTATTGACCTCAATAAAACAGTTTATTGACCTCAATAAAAATTTTATTGACCTCAATAAAATTTTATTGAGGTCAATAAAATACACAAAAGTGATGCTTCATCATTGTTGCACTGACGTTCTCGTTGTCGACTTCAATAAAATTTTATTGACCTCAAGAAAATTTTATTAACTTCAATAAAACAGTTTATTGACCTCAATAAAATATTTTATTAACCTCAATAAAATTTTATTGAGGTCAATAAAATACACAAAAGTGATGCTTCTTTGTTATTTCCCTCCTACCATAGAAAGTATCGTTTTCTAAAAAAAATTATTGAGGTCAATAAAATCTACCAGTGGCAGTTTCATAATTTTTGTAAAATATATAAGACGGAAACGTAAATTGGTCAATTAATGGACCGGGTGGGCACCGTGTTTTTCCCTTGTCCTTGATTGTAAATATTTGTCCAACTTTGAACCTTATGGTCAAGGACCCAAAAAAAAAAAAGAGATTGTCACTGGAGGCTGAAATAAAAGGCTGAGTTTTACCATTAAAATCATCAATGCGAATTGTTTTGCATGTTTATTCTGTATTATTTATTTAAAATAGATGAAGTACTCTAGGATTAGTAAACAACGTACTAATCACACAAATCTCAGTTTAATGTCTATCCTCTCAAAAGATTGGTAAGCATTAAGTTGATCGGATGGAGAAAAACCTTCAAAATCCAAAATCTAATACGAGCAGTTGTCCTTTGCTTTCTTCATTAGTCTTTCTCTAGTTTTAGGGTGTTGTTATTAACACACTTTTTTGTATTTTTAATTTATTTTTATTATATAAATAATTCATAAAGCCCTTATATTGTTTGGAAAAAATTCTTTTTTAAAATGTAAGTGTGTTATACTGTTAATAACAATTCTAGTCGTTTCCTGGTTGACGTGTTTCTCATAAAGAGAATAAAAAAGAAGAAGATAGTGATAACACAACAACCGATTATTATTTTGATTTTATTTGGACATGCAAGCAGAAAAATAAAGAATTTTAAAACTTGTAAAGGTACTATTTGTTGCCAAAAAAATTAAAAAAAGAAAAGAAAATCATTAAGCAATATTCTATATATAATCACATGATTAACGAATCTAAAACTAGCTAACATAATTAAACAAGTCTATATAAAACATCGTTGTCCAAAGTTGATATGGGCAATCACTTACCCTTAAACATAACTATATATCTAGCTCTAGCTAAGTTGACTTTTGCTTAGCTGAAATCTAACATGAGTTGGAGTTTGAGAACTTTTTTTAATCTCAAACTCGTCTCAAACAAATAATTGAGCTACAAATTAACCATTCCTTTTGGCAATTAGAGTTTGAAGGTTTGGTGAGAAACTAGTAAGAACCTGCATATGAACTTATATATGAAATGAAGAAGGTGACATGTATATATGTAGATTAGAAGCAAAGAAGATTAGTTCGGCATGCAAATGTGTACTTGTTGCTAAAGCTCAAGCTCTGAAAGATGGTTTGCTCCAGCCCAGTGGAGTAGGTTAATCTAACATTCTTATTGATCCAATAAGACTAGGAGATCTTTATTAGCATTATCAAGGGACAAAAATGTTCCGTTTGTTTGATATGATTTGTACTTCTATCAAATTTTTTCGAAAATATCTCGTACTATTAAATCACGTAAAAGTTTAGAAACATAGACTTTGTAATTGATGCTCGTGCAGATTAGACCACTCTCAAAATTCTGATTTAATTTGATGACATTCTCTAACTTCGAATAATTAAAATCAGGTTTCATAATTTTGCTAAGAGATTTATAAAGATAGAGGTAAATGCAAAATCGAAGCCAGATTATTGTTTTGTTTTACATACGGAAGTGATATAAGCCTTTTGGTTGATATTGGTTAGAAAAACACATACCGAAATTTATTTTGTAGTAATATCAATATATTAGATATTGAAAGCAATAATTAGCACAAGTGGCGAGACATGTTGGTTCGATCTCCCTCAATATAAAAAAAATATAATAATTGTGTTGTCTTAGTCACACATCATTCGTTAAATATGAGAGTAATTTACCTACTTTGAATCTAAAATTAGGTGATGGATGTCACATCGTCATTAAAATTGAACGTACTTGTATTTTGCATGTTGGCATTTTAATTATTGATGTATCTTACGTTGACGTGACATACGACACATTATTTGAAATCTAAATTTGATACAGAATGTCAAAATCTCAGCAATTAATCTAAATTTAAATTCAACAATAAAGAACATTTAAATAAATGTGAAACATGGACCAGGAGAGCTTTATAATTGAAAGCAAATGTCTCTAGCAGTATATAGGGACTTGTGTGGAGACCCATATGTGTGGGGGTCTGGCAGGACAGTGCTAGCTAAATAATAGAGCACATTAAAAATGCAACAAGAAGATGGTTTTTTGTTTTTGTTTTATTTGGCTATTGAAGCAACGGTTCACGAGAGGCCATGTAAGATCGGTAAGAATCAGAGAAATTAATCAATATTAATGGAGTAGCTAATTTTTCCCAATAATTGATTCTCTGCCAGTGATAATAGATAAATAGAATCTTTGCTTTCATTTATATATAATTGGCTCGGTTCTCAGTACTTAGAGCAACTCCAATAATTTCTCTAAAATAATTTATAGGATTAAATTCAGTTTACCCCCTTGAACTTTACACCAAACATCATGTTAGTCCATGCACTTTCAATTTGATCAGCAATACCCCTATACTTTTTAATTTCATCAGTTTAGTCCCTCCGTCGGTCAAACTTAACGGTTTGACCGTTAAGTGACAACGTGGCATGTCCAGTCAGCTCTGATGCTGACGTGGCATGCCCAGTCATCACTTTTTATTATTTTTTATATTTTTTTAATATATTTTATTTTTTATATTTTTTATTTTTTATTTTTTTATTTTTTTTATTTTTTTATTTTTTAGAACAAGAGAGGGTTATTTTTTATGGTTTTTTTATTATTTTCTTATTTTTTTAGAACAAGAAAGGGTTATTTTTTTTTTTTTAAAAGATAATTAAATAATTTCACTCATACTCCCATGTGGTGACGTAAGGTTTGATTAATGTTTTAATTTAACAAAATATATTTTGTCTATAATATTTAGGTTTGGGTTCAAAGTATATATATTTATAAAAAGTTTACAAAATAATTATGGTTTGTTGTTTAGTCCAAGTGGTTCACTCATACCCCCATGTAGTGACTTGAACCCAAGACCTTGATTTTGGGTAGTGAGTGCTCAAACACTGAGCTAACACCACTCGAACTCAGTCATAACTTGATTGTCATGTGGCAATCATGGACCCCTTTGCTGACGTGTCACGTTCTCATTGGTCAAGTGGGATCCACATAAAATGCCCAACAAAAATATTTGGAAATCCTTGCATCAGGTAGGGTTCGAAACTCGAACCTCTTGGTTGGAGGCTTCATGCTCAACCACTTAGACTAAGCAACAAACCATGAATATTTTGTAAAATTTATATATATACTTTGATCCCAAACCTAAATATTATAGACAAAATATATTTTGTTAAATTAAACATTAACCAAACCTTACGTCACCACATGCGAGTATGAGTGAAATCATTTTATCTTCTTTTAGAAAAAAAAAATAACTCTCTCTTGTTCTAAAAAATAAAAAAATAAAAAACCATAAAAAATAAAAATATAACCCTCCCTTGTTCTAAAAAATAAAAAAATAAAAAATAACCCTCCCTTGTTCTAAAAAAAAAAGTAAAAAAATTTAAAAAAAAAATATAAAAAATAAAAATAAAAAAATATTAAAAAAATAATTAAAATAATAATAATAAATAATAAAAAGTGATGACTGGGCATGCCACGTCAGCATCAGAGCTGATTGGACATGCCACGTCAGCATCAGAGATGACTGGACATGCCACGTCATCACTTAACGGTCAAACCGTTAAGTTTGACCGACGGAAGGACTAAACTGATGAAATTGAAAAGTATAGGGGTATTGCTGATCAAATTGAAAATGCAGGTACTAACATGATGTTTGGTGTAAAGTTCAGGGGGGTAAACTGAATTTAATCCTAATTTATATTTTAATCTCCAACAGCTTATTGTAACATGAGGTTTAGGCACACTATGTCTCACCTTGTATTTTGCAGTTTCATTAATCAAGGTTTGAGGGCAGCCGTACTGGCCATTCTTTTTCCTCAAAAAGTCAAAATCTTTATAGTTTTCTACCATATCTCCAACAACTTCTCTATTATATTCTCTATAATTCATTATCTACAATTAAATATGGTAATATTTTTTTATTTGAAAATATAATAAACTAATTTATGATGCAAACGAATATAAATTGGATAGAGACAAGAGACAAGAGACAAGAGACAAGAGGATTAAAAATTCAAAAAAGATATTTCCCTATAATTTTAGAGTTTGCTGTAAATATAGAGATTTTTATTTTCTCTCTCCTCAGTATCTCTAAAATAGGGATAGCGGGATAGGTATAGGAAAACTATTAGAACATTTTTAGCAGACTCTCTATTTTTTGCTTTTTAGCTATTTTAGAGCATCTTTAGCAATGTTACCTATTTTTTTAACTAAATTTTAGTTAAAGTAGCTAAAAAGCTATTTTGGCTAGCCAGTTTGAAAATATGTCTGCATCAATGCTCCCTACTTTAGCTAGTATTGAATTTAATTTATTTTTTAATAAATAAAAAATGGCTTAAGTGTATTTAATAATTACACAAATAACTAAAAATGAATGTTTTAAATTAACAAAAATAATAGAGAGCCTCATCTCACTTTCTATATTTAGGAGCCATATAGCTAAAAGCTAAAATAGAGAGTCACTTAGGAGGCTGGTGCAGTTATTAAAATAACTTAAAAACTAAATATGCTCTCTAAAATAGCTAAGGAGCTAAAATAGAGAGTATATTAAAGATGCTCTTAGAGATCATGTTTAACTTTTCAACTATTTTAGCAGCTACACCAGCATCTTAAGTGACTCTTTGTTATATGACTCATAAATATAGAGAGTAAGATTAGACTCTCTATTATTTTTGTTAATTTAAAACATTATTTTTAGTTGTTTTGTGTAATTATTTAATACACTTAAACTATTTTTTATTCATTATAAAAATTATTTAAATTTAATACTAGCTAAAATAGAGAGTATTGGTGCAGACTTATTTTCAAACTGGCTAACCAAAATAGTTTTTTAGCTACTTTAGCTAAAATTTAGTTAAAATAGCTAGCATTGCTAAAGATGCTTAGAGCACAAAAATGCTTATTTTTTTTCTTAAACTAGAGAAAAATAAATTATAGGGAAGCTGTTGGAGATGTTCTTATAAAATTTATGTATTTTCATGTCACCCCAAAAAAAGCATATAGGATCCCATCTTTGAGAGTTTATTTTTCTTCAACAAAACATAAATTTTCTGTAACAATGTTTGATTTTTTATATGAAATGAGTCATTTTTATTATATTTTGGTTACAAGGAGGCCAAAAGGCCAAAACAAAAGGCAAAGGAGTCATTTCTCCACACAAGCTAATAATAATTTGACATACATAAAGGAGAATTTTGTTATTAAAAAGCAATAGAAAAGCAAAGAAAAGAAGATGAATATCAAGATAATGCATGTTTATTCAAGGGCCGTAAATCGTGTAGTTTACTTTATCGTTTGGCGCGTTATGCTAAAGATAATAGGAATGCTTTTCATTGTTTAGGACGCACTATTTGAAGATTGTATTCGTATTACATCTTAATAAATTTTTTCTCTATTTTGAAAAGAGAAGATGATACCTCCAAATCATATTTTTTGAAATTATTGAGTATTGGCCTAGATGTTTTAGTAGCAACGAACCTTACTATGTCCTCCGTTCTTGTCGAGTTTAGTGACATGTCGAGTAGTTGCTGTCTCCGATCATTGTCACGAAAAGACAAATTAATATGCCTTCTGTTGGGCTCGATTTTTTGGTTAACTAAGAATCGAGAGCCACACATGGGACTCACCACTGCCACATTAGCGTCAATTCATTATTTAACAGAAATTTTAACGACAAATCTAACGGTGGATGACATTGAAACGTTTTAGTAAGTGTAAAGTAGCGAGTCGTCAAAATTGAAAATCACAATGATTAGTTTGTCAAATGGGGCAAACCACGAAGTAGTAAAATGAGTTTGCTCTTAATATTAATAGCTATATAAGTAAAGGAATTGCAACGTAAGTTACCCAATTAGAGTCATGGTATTCCATCAAAATTTTCAGTCTTCCCCATCAAACAACGTACCAAAAATTAAAAACCAATAGGCATTTTTACTTCAAGATCAGACCACTTTAATAATTTTTGTGTACAGATATCCATCATGAAGATATTTGGTGGATCACATTAAAATGAGGGTGAATATAAGTAAGAATGTCATAACTATTAGCATAACTTTAGGATGAAATTAAGAATAAAGTATCTTAAACAAAAGGCTCTTGATAACCTATTAACTAAGATAAGAATTTATTACAATTAATTCTTGAGTAAATTTGCAATTGGGCACATAAAACTGAGATGACTCCAAATTCTTGAGTTCTAATTAAGCTTTTTCTCTCTGCATTCGCTCCCCCATCGCCTTTTCTATTGCATTTGATTCCTTTCCTTTTCTCCCACCGGAAGTTGAGGATGTTATGTCGGTTGAACACCCGAAGTCAATATAAGAAAATCAATCTTCCCCCAACTTGCTATTTATGTCTTATAGTTTTGTATATTTCTATCTTCTCAATGGGAAAAAGATTCATTCATAAAAAGGTTAGAACCAAACTTGCTACATAGAAACTTGTAATTTTCAATTGTGAACCTATAATTGAGATGTTGGAAGAAACTAACAACGAGTAATGAAGTATATTAATATAAGTCTAAAACCACTCAAAGTAGACATACAAAATTAGACTTTAACAATCACTCAAAATAGACTATAGGAAAATATAAACTCATGGTTAAAATTCACCAGCAATGTTTGAACTCTATAAACTTGCACAGGTTGACCTTGAAGTCTACTATTTATTACTTGCTTCCTTATTTTTGAAAGTACAGAATTTCTTATCTTTAGAGGAGGCTAATTCTTGACGCCAGTGGTCGAATTTGGATCAACACATATTACTGGACATTCTATTTTAGAACTTCAAACACCCGTTACTACATTGACACCCACTGGGATTCTTATTTTAATGGGAGAAATTTATGCACAAAGAACCTTTTTGTAATACATGAGAGGAAAGTGTACTCATAATCTGTTGTTCCAATTATATCCCAAATAAAAAATAATACTAATAATAAAGTGTGAACATTTACAACTTCAAAACAATACACGACTCTTTATCAAAAAAAAAAAATTGTGTTTTTTTGGTTTCCTTTTTAAATTTCCGTTTTGTTGGATTGCGTAGTCATGATGTATAAATTGAAGGCCGTTTCGGATGCAAACAAAGTTTTATTGAAGAGATAAAAATGGGTGAATTGGGCCATGAATGCTACATAAGAAAGATACGTTTCTTCACCAGTTGAGTACAGAAATGAGCCAAAAGCTGCAAAGAACTAACTGAAAGATCATGAAGACAAAAGTTGAGCCAAAAGCTTATCCTCTTTACTATAAATGATAATCCTCAAGTGACATTAGAGGCATAAAAGAGGCCAAATTTCCGTAACTGTTTTTGTTCACACCATGATCACTAAACTACTATATATATACATCACCATCTGTACCTTCCATATTCACCAAGGCACAAATACACAAAGCTCACTCCAATTTTTCAAGTACTACTCCATACTTTAGAAATATTCATCATGAAGGGCATTGTGATATCTATGTTTCTTGTGCTAGCCATGGTTCATCTAATGGTGCATCAAGGAGAGGCAGTTGAGTGCAACGATGTGACAAAGTCGTTGGCTCCTTGCATTCAATACTTGACTGGCAAGGCTACTGATCCCCCAGAGAACTGCTGCAATGGGGTGAATAACATCAAGACAATCACCCCGAACACCGAGGACAGGCAGGAGGCCTGTGAATGTGTTAAGATAGCAGCTGCTCTCATCCCCAATATTGATCAAGTTGCAGCTGCTGCTCTCCCAAGAAAGTGTAATGTTGACATTGGTATTCCGATCTCAAAGAACACCAACTGCAAAAAGTAAGCCTCTCATTAATTTACATAATCGAACTTGTAGGGATTTTCTCTCCTTCGTCATATAAATATCGCAATGTCAGATTGATCATGCATGTATACAAACTTGCTGACTGGTTTCCATTTTCCTCTGTTCAGTATCAAATAAGATGGAGGATTAATCATCATGAAGACAGGAAATAAAGCAAGGAAGCGCGGAGGATTAATTGATGTTTCCTTCAAATAAAGCCATTACATATTTCTTTTAAACAAAAGAAATGACTAGTTATGAAATAAGTGAGCTTGTATCGTAATGCACCTTGTTTAACTAGTTGATCCAGGTGTAAGAAATCTCGATTATGAATGAAATGCATTAAGGTATTTTATAAGATATTTTTCTTGTTGATTCTCATCCTTCAATGGAGGTGTGAGTGTATTGATGGTGTTCCTCATGAACATCTTGTTCGAAACTGGCCATGACATAATGAATCGTGCGCGCACCAGTTGATACTGACTGACTGAGGCTTATAAGAACATTAAAATTTTGGTTTGGTGAACAAAAGATGAACCTTTAATGGGATAAACAAAGTTACGAACTTGACGAATCAGAGTAGGAAAAATCTTATGTGACTTCACCAATTCACGAACAATCGAACATATAAGTCCTTATTGTTCCAAGTATAAGTATGTTCCTGGTTGCATATCTCATTTCTGAATCATGAATTGAACCAGATTGAACATTGCTCGTTAATTCTTACTTTTTGACCCCCTTCTATAAAGTCCCCCACGCTTTCTTTCCATGCACATGTTTAACAGGAAATCTTCTATATGAGTCATCAGCTATCTAGGATAAGTGGAAATTTAGTATCTCAAGAATTCAAGATCACTTAAAATTCAAATTCAGAGACCCAAGAAACACAACAGAGAAAATGCAGGAACTTAAAAGGGAATAGATTAAGAATCTGATTGCTGTTAAGAAGCTAATTTGATATACTACAGAATCATGTTTATACTAATTGCAGCTACAAAATTAAACTGATAGAGGAGTTCAACAACAACCAAATTTAACAAAAGCAGTGTGCAGTTCACTCACTGTTAGCAACTTACTTCTACTTTTCTGCCGGCCTCGTCCACATTCCATAGAATCTGCATTAGTTGAATCTTCAAAGTTGAAAGACAGAGTACATTTGGTCAATGAAACAGACACCTCAAGTCTTACAAAGTCCCATTGAGTAGTGCTGCGAAAGTTGAACCATCTGCACAAACAAGGCCAACAATGCAAATGCCGGCACGAAGTCACAAATGGTTCTCTCACCATCATCAAACACAAATGGCATTACAGTCAAAAGATCATGTTAATGAAGCTGTGATGGCTCTCTCGTCATCTTGAAACACAAATGATCATCATCAACAGTCATCAAACAATGTAGCATGATCGATGTTCAAGTTATTTTCTAATGAAATTGTGAGCATATTTCAACATATCTATACGTCAATGATGGCTCAAGTACTAATCGTAATCAAATGCATCTCCCAAACTATATTGCTAAGATGTTTATAATCTATACTATTGTTTATTTACAAGAATCTTATTTTTCAATCATTATATCAGAGATTAGTAGCTCATTTGCATCTGAGCTCCCCCTAGCCGGCCGCCTTATTAGATTGCAGGCTGAACACAACTAATCATATATAAGATCCAAAGGAAGCCTCCTACTTGTTTGATAAATCAAACTTTGACAGTTCGATCTGTGAGAAACTGCAAGATGGTTGACATGTGGCAATGTAAGATAGGTACGAAAATTTGTAGTTAAGAGCAATACCCATTTAATTACAGATAGAAAATATATCAATACTCCATCAATAGCTTTTTATTTAAAAAATAATAAAAAAATGAAATGGAGTAGCTAACTTTTCCCAATACTAAATTGCATAGTGATTATAGAACCTTTGCTTTCAGTTATGAACTATTGGCGTGGTTATGAATGAATTGCACCGGTGATATTGCATTTTTCTTTCAATGCACATATACGTTTAACATAAATTCTTCTGTGCTAGTCATCAATTATCTAGGAGAAGTGAAAATCTACGGATTCAAGATGAAATATAAAATTCAAATTCAGAGACTGAAGAAACACAGGCACAGATACAACAAAGAAAAAGCAGGAACTTATAAAGGGAATAGATTAAGAATGTGATTGCTGCTAAGAAGCTCTACTAGTCTACTAGAGAATCTTCTTCCTTATCAATTATAAAACTATTTGCAGCTACAAAAACTATTTGAAGAGCTTCACAACAACCAATTTAACAAAAGCCAGTATGCAGTTCAATCAGTGTTACTAACTTACTTGTAGTCTTGTATTAAGCTCTCCGCCTCATCCACATTCCGCAGCTATACATTAATTAGTTGAATCTTCAAGGTCAAAAATGAAGTACCTTGGTCTTGGTGGTACATTGAAGCACCAATTGCGGCCTCTATAAACTCTTACAAACAAGACACTCCCTTTGAGTTGCTGTCAAAGTTGAACCATCGATCTGAACCAGCAAGGCCAAGCTAGAAGACAAATGTCCGCATGAAGTCATGAAGAGAACATACTTTTCTTAACAATCTTTTAATTCATATATGCAATTAAGTAGTCATTTCTCCTTATAAACTAATAATAACTTGACATATGTTAACTTACTGAAAGTATAAAAGATCAGATGGACAAATGAGCCAAAAGCTGATCCTCTTTACTATAAATTTATAAAGAGTTTTTATCACAAATGGTACCTGAACTTTACGTGAATTATATACATGGTACCTGAACTTCACTTTTGATCACAACTAGTACCCGAACTTTTCGTTTTCGTCTTAAATGGTACCTGAACTTTTCGTTTTCATCCTAAATGGTACCTACAGTCAATTTTCAGTAAAAAAAAAAAAAATTGAAAAAAAAAAAAACTCTCTCTCCTCTCCCTCGGTGCCGCCGTCAACCATCTCCAATGACCACAAAGTTTATATCAATATGTAGAGAACAATCCAAGGATGAAATTATGTAACTACATCAAGGTGAGATTCAAAGTAGATCGAGAGATATTGATGCCGGAAGTTCCAAAAATCGAAAAGTCGACGACCTCAATCCTCCACGTACGGCGGTCAACGTTGAAAATTGAGGGTACCACGAGGTTGCTGGGATGGAGGGCTTCAAAGCCCAATAGGTTTGGAGGATCGGAAGTGGCCGGAGGTGGTGGCGCCTTATGGTGCAGAGGAAGAGGAGAGAGGTTACGGGTGGGGGGAGAGGAAGGGAGAGAGAGAGAGAGAGAGAAAGAGAGAAAAAAAAAAAAAAAACTAAATTTTTTTTTTTTTTTTTTCAATTTTTGATCGTAGGATGAATTTGTTTTAATTTTTTAACGGTAGATTTGACGATAGGTACCATTTGTGATCAAAACGAAAAGTTCAGGTACCATTTGTGATCAAAAGTGAAGTTCAGGTACTATGTATATAATTGAGGTAAAGTTCAGGTACCATTTGTGATAAAAACCCATTTATAAAAGATAATCCCTCAACTGACCTTTGGGGGCAGAGAAGAGGCCAAAATTTTAATTATAGCTGTGTTTTTTTAGACCATGATCCCTAAACTGCTATATAAACTACAGACACATACAATATCACCAAAGTACAAAAACACAAGCTCACTTCAAAATTATAAGTACGTACTACGCCACAATTAAAACAACAATCAATCATGAAGGGCATTGTTATCTCAATGTTGGTTCAGCTAGCCATGATTCATCTAATGGTGCATCAAGGAGAGGCAATTTATTGCCCCGAAGTGGGCGTGTCATTAAGCCCTTGCTTTCCTTACCTGAACGCTGGGGGTGATCCCACAGGGGAATGCTGCAAAGCGATGAAGAAAATCAAGATATTATTCTCCCAGACCATCACCGATAGGAAGGAAACATGTGAATGTGTTAACGCAGCAGCCGCGAACCTCCCCAGTGTTAAGGAAGACGCAGCTGCTGCTCTCCCAACCAAGTGTGTGGAGTTGAGATTGGTATTCCTATCTCAAAGAACGCAAATTGTCAAGAGTAAGTGTCTCATTTACATAATGGAACTTAACGGGAAATTTTTTTCATATTTGAATGTAACTACCATCAGTTTCCCAAAGTAACTTATATATGTTACATAAATATTGCAATGTCATATTGATCGTAAATACAAACTATGATAACCAATCTTCCCCTTTTTCCTTGGACCAGTCTCCACTAAGATGGAGGATTTAGTTATCATGAACATGGGAAATAAAGCAAGGAGGCTTGGAAAGATGCATGGAGGATTCCTGTCTACTTCAAATTAATGGTTTCATTATAGCTTTGTTTCAATAAAGTTTTTTTTTTATAAGATAAAGTTTCTATATGATAAAGTGATTAGTTATGATAAAGTGAGCTTGTATCTTTAGCACGTACATCTCGCGCGTTTAACTACTTAACCAGTAGTTATAAGATAAGTTTCTTGTTGATTCTCATTGCTCAATGCATCAGTGAAGATATTGATGGTGTTCATCAAGAACATCTTGTTCGAAACTGACCATGAAGGAATGAATTGTGCCCCGTTAATACTGAGGCTGATAAGAATAGATTTTAGTTTGGTGAACAAAAGTTAAAGCTTTAATGGGATTAAGCCAAAAAAAAAGATACAAACTTGACAAATCAGACTCGTGGTTGAACCAGATAACCTGTAGGGTTGTATTCAAGCTAGGAAGCTCACACAAAATCACTAGAAAAAGCTGCTATTCATGAACAATATATCCCATTACCGTTTCTAATTATAATATGAAAAATATTCTTAGAAACTGGGAAGAGGCAGCTAGCTCGTAGATATTTTCTTGTACAGGACTGAACAGGGCAAAAACTTTTTGCTGATTGAGACTATATGTATGCTTCAATGTCAGACGAGAAAGACTTCAACACTAGAGAAAAAAAATAGAGAGCCGGCGGCGCCCAACCAAAATCTTGTTTTCTTCGTCTTCTTCGTGGGTTCTTGTCCGGCGGCGCGCCCACCAAGGCCCTGGCCTTTGGCCTCGGTGGTGTGGTATTGCTGCTGCCGGACGGGATGTTGGGTTTTGCCGACGTTTGTTCTGGTTTCTAGGTGGAGTTGTTGCGAGCTTTGCTCTGTTCTCCGGGGTGGCATCGGCGGCGACGTTTTTGATTACCGTTTGGGCTTGGATCAGGTGGCTGGGGGCGCGATTTCGGTGTCACTCCATTAGGGCTGTGCTGGCGCTTGATTGGGGTCTGAATGTTCCTTGGTGGGTTGGTAGGCTGGTTCGTGGATCTACTGCACTGGGTCTGAGATGGGGGAGCGGTGAGCAGGGTGTTTGGCTGGCGGCTGGCTTTTTGGGGTTATGGTGGTGTTTTGAGAATGGGGTGTTGGGTCGTGGGTGGTGGATTGATGGGTTTGGCCTGGGTTTTTGGCGATGGCGGAGGATTGAAGATAGGATGGGACGGTGGTGGATTGTAAGATGCGGGTTGGTGGTAAGGGGGCAGATCAGACTTGGTGTGGGAGACTTTGTTCCTGCTTGTACTAGTCTAGCGGCAGTGGTTGTCGGGGACTCGTCGTTGGTGTCTTCAGGAAGGGGCTGGGTTTGTGGTGGCTTTATCATTAGGGTTTTAATTTTGGTTAGTGTTTTTTGGTTAGGTTTAATAAGTCCCTACTCATTTGAGCTAGGGTTGGGTCAATTTGCGATGCTATGTTTGGTGTCAGGTTTGTGGTGTCATTCCCGAGGACGATTTAGTCAATATTCGGTTTACTTTTGTTGTCAATCTGCTGATGAGCGATCCTTGCACGTGGTCTGGTACGATTGGAGCGCGGTGTGGAAGAGGGCGGTTATCTTTATGGAGGTTGTCTATGAGGTTTTATCGAGACTCTTGGGATTATTCTTCACAAGTAGCCTGTGGAAGGTGATCATGGTGGTTAGAGTTTGGGCCCATTTGGCTCATGGTATTTGTAACCGCGTTGGGGTTAGGTTTTATGTCCTCCCCATTTATTGGGATGTGCGTGGTTCTCTCATTACTCGACTTGTGGGTAAGGGAGATACTACAGTTTGTCGCTCCCGTATTATGTAATCTTTCAGTTTGAATAAAGGTTTCTTCTTCTCAAAAAAAAAAAAAAATATGTATGCTTCAATGTCATAACAACTGGCATATGTACTGATAAATCGAATCTGTCTATAATTAGCTGTTTGACAAGAATTTGGTCATAGATTCTCTATGTTTGTGTTGGTAATCTTCACTCTGAATATTATGATCTGATGGCATACCTTCAAGTGATGGACTTTTCGTTTGATCCATATAAAGAATTCGTTAAAATTCAATAAATTTAAAGTATTGTGAAGTTATGGTGAATTAATGGTGATGATTATTTTGAGGTTTATGTAATTTGATTTATATTATGATTGTCCTCAGATTGGTTAGATGGGGTGCGCAACCCAATTATTTTACTTGTCTAATAGATAAACTCGAATTCAACCCGGCATGATTTGTTTACTAAATGAGTTAGGCGGATCGAGTTGGGTAACCCCTTTAGTAATTAAAAGGGATAGGTTTGTATTTGTTATATTTGCTACATTTATTAATTGGGGCAGATGTAGATTTGTATGGTCTGTCACATTTAATATCTTAACATGAGCCGAATCCGACTAGGGTGGAGTAGAAAGATTGCCAAAAAAAAAAAGGTGGAGTAGAAAATCTGGGGCAAATGAACCCTCTGTATCTTCGCTCTCTAGTCCCTTTTACTTCTAAATTACTTATCAATAATCTGGGTTGGTTTATTTTCTATATGCAGATCAATATCAATTCACATTTTTTGGACGGTTGACATTATTGCAGACTCAAGAAACACACAGAGAAAAGAAGCATGAAACATATATATAGGTATAAAATTAAGAAAGTGTTTGCTGCTAGCTAAGAATCTAATTTATTACTTTTACTTGCTTCTACATAAACTCATAGAAGAAATTCGCAGCAAGCATTACAATTTGGTACTAATAATATTCTAATCAAGTTGTCCACTGCATCCGCAGCTCTAGTATTGAAAGCCCTTCAAACGCGAAGTCCCTTTGGCTTGGCTCTTGGTGGCACTTTGAAGCCCGAATTGATGCTACTGCAAATCGGAGTGATCAAAGATTCAGACACATTGCTCATACAAACAGTACACTCCCTCCCACCGTAGTAGTTCAACCATCTGTACAAACACAGCGAGCAGTACAGATGTCCACATGAAGTCACAACCGGCTTTCTTGCCATCTCGAAACATATATTGCAGTCGAAATTTGATGCTGATGTTTGTCCCGCGCTCGGTTCTGGAGACCATATTGGAGTTTTAACTGGCGAGAATGAACGGTAATCATAAAGAGGGGTCGCCGGAGTCGGAGTATTAGTGGGTGAGAATGGACCATAATAAGGAAACAAGGGATCACAATACGGTGTAGTCGTAGGGGATGGACATGAATATTGGCCCGAGGGTAGAGTAAAACATGATTCATCACTATCCAAATCATAGTCATTAGCAGGAGATGGGGTACGCCTGTCACTTTTTAGGCTGTATGTCTCATCATGAACATTACTAGACCATGAGTCAAATGGGTCAGATTGAGGAGTAGTGGCATCCTGAACGGCCAGTGAAGAATGACTAGGAGAAAGAAGCTTGTGTGGGCTTGAAAAGCTGTGGTTCAGTTGTGTACTTTCTCTGTCGTAATGGCGGCTATCAAGGTCATCAAGTTGAAAATGGGTAGACCAAGAATCATAATCAGTTACCGGAGTGTGAAGCTGATCCTGATCAGATGGGTCAGACTGTGGAGGAGTACTAGCGGTAGATTGAGCGAGCAGTGAGGAATTGCTTTCTTTGGAAGGAGCGTTACAATAAGGAGTGGAGTAAGCCTTAGGTTCCCAGGAATAATGAAGATGCTCATCTTCCATATAAGAATAATCCGAACAACAATAAGAACAATCTGAAGAAAAATCAGAGAAAACATCATCCTCATCCTCCATATGATGATTATACTCTTGTTGTTTTGGAGGGAAAAAGTCATGGGGCATCATATAACTCATCCGAGGGCGGTCGGTGGAAGCCATGAATGGAGGAGATTAACTAAGCACAAAGAAATTAACTCTAACAAGAAGTACTGGAAGGAATCAAAGAGCAAATTCGACTGAGAGTAATAACTTGAAGGTTTAGATGTACAGAGACCAAGGTATTTATAGGGGAGCGGGTAGTGCTTGCAGAATGGAAACCCTAGTCTACTAGGATTAGGGTGTGATTTCTAAATTGAAACCCAAGTCTACTGGGATTAGTTACTTGGTAGGACAAGGATTAATTTCTTTGTCCACAAGGTTTCCAAATATGACTGGTTTTTCTTTTGGTTTCCGAAGAAAAAATATTTGACCAACAAATTAAAAATGGCTACTTTCTAATTAAGTAGGGTGTAAGTTGTTATTAACACTCCAAATATAAATATACATGTATACACTTTTATTATTTTTCAGTTTGTCTTTGTTACATAAATTATCCATAATACTCTCCTAGTGTTTTTGAAAAAAAAAAATCATCATTGCCTTGGTATTATGTAAAGAAATTTAAAGGGAAAAATTGTATAGATTGATATTTGGAATTATGTTAGTAACATTCCATTAAGTAATGTACCCTTAGAAATTCTGGACCACGAAACACGTACCCTTTGGCAAAAATAAAAAACACTATTAGCTTACCCATTAATTGTTAATGGGTTGGGTAATGTCATGGGTAATGGACACAAAAATAAGAAAGGCCTCTTGGGTAATTCAGATAAAAAAAATAATGAATTATTCAAGATTCCTTTGTCCAAATAAAAAAAAATAATTACCCAAGAGTCCAACACTTGCGTTCCTAATACTCCTCGACTTGACCCCAAATCTGACTCATAGTCTACCTAAAAAGAAAAGAGATGAAAAAGGTTTATTGACAAGAAAGATGGAGGTACTTATAAGTTATAAGCAAGGTCTAAAATATTACCAATATTTTCGATATTTTCTTGAACTTTCTGTTTTCTATAAATGTAAGATCTTTTAATATTTTTGTTTTAGTACATTTTTAGTTGATTTTACAAGTTTTATCGAAAATTTTGATATAATTTCCATGTATCTGATATTTTCATTAGAATTTTAATTTTTTTGAATCTCCGATATTTATTCGATAGTAGAAATTTTGGTCATTACTTACTTATATGTTGTATGTATCCGTTGTAAATGGGTCGGGTAAAATATTAGCCTATTAGGCGAAGGCCCAATGGTCCAGTATAATTCCCTTCTGGGCTTTCTGTATAAACGCGTGGCAGAACAGAAGAGATTCGATTCTTTGCCGGCTTCTGGCGCGCACATCGATTCCTTTGCTTCGCGAAAGTAAGATATCTCTCTCTCTGGATTTTCTTCGTATTATTTTTAAATTTAATTTTCAAGTGTTTTCCTTGAATATGAAAGTTCTGATGGGTTTTGTGAAAGTCCTTTAATTTTCAAGTAGTTGAACAATTTATGGTGCACATTAGCTGTTTGTGAAAAGTACTCTGATAAAATTTGTTGGGGCTTCTGCTTATGAACTCCAAGATACAATCCAATTACTTGGGGGGTTTTACTGATCAGGAGAAAAAATACAAGAGCAAAGAATTATGAGTAGGTTATTTGAAATTCAAGAACTTACAATTCTTCAACACATCCAGTTAGGATTGAACAGCACAAGTAATTAGTTCATTGATATCTCTAATGCAGATGGAATTGTGTTTATGTGGTTATCATTCCCTGGTTACAGTCTGAATATGTCAGACCATCATTTCTTTGAGCTTATTAATGTCTATTAAACCTGTTGCACATTCCATTCTCGTTTTTGCTAAATGCCAGATTTTCGTTACAGTTAATTTATTTATGGACCGCTGGTGTGGAGTTCTAAAGGTCCCATTAAACCCTCATGCCGGGACCTGCTACCGTGTTGCAGCATCTCTCTGCCTTTCCCCTACTTCTGGAACACTAACTGTGAGTTCTTGTGCTCATGAATGAAGAATGTAAACCTTTTGTTTCCAGTGCTCAACTGCATTATCCTGAAATGCTTACACTTGAAGTCACGGTTTTTATTTTCTCCCGAAAATGTTAGAAGTTAGAATTATGTGAATACTGATGTACCAGGTTTAGTCTCTAAATTATGGATGTATCCATCTTTTCTTGAGGACAGATCTTAAACCCCAAATTTTTGAACCACTACATTTCATCTCCTTTATATCATTGAAGAATGAAGACTTTACTGTGTCTAAAAGTTTTCCTGGAGGCAGGTTCCTTCTAAAAATGCCATCTTTTTTGGTGGAGATCGAGTTGCAGGCACTGGTAATCCAGTTATTGAGAGGCTATCAGACTTGCAAAATATAGCTGAAATACTGGTTTCAAAGATTGGTGGTTTAGTCAATGCTTGGGTTATTGAAGCTTCTGATTTCAATGGGCCTTTTGCTGTGTACAAGGACTTTATACCCTCTGTTAATCAACGGGGAGAGCCAAAGTCATACTGCCCTGTTGGATTTCCAGCTTCTGGATCCATTGTTTCACTCTTGTCAAGTTTCCTTGAAGAGGTATTTAGTTTCCAATTGGCCTCTTAAGAGTTTTATCTTGTTTTATTTGAACAATATAGGAAGAACTAAAGATATCAACATGATGTAATTGCATTTCCGGCATCTTCTTTTCTCCTTTTATTTCAAAGGCACTTATGGCTGCCCTAGGTGTACACTTATATGGAAAAGGGGAGTGGTCATGCTTGACGAAATAAGCTCTGCATCATTGTTATTGTATTATTTATGAGCTATACTTTAAAATTTTGAGTGGGATAAGAATTGATGCTATTGTATCATTCTTAACATTAGATGATTCCAATATCTAAATTTATAATGATGGCAGGTGAAGAATAACATAGCAAGACAGAAAGAACTCCTCCCACCAGGAATATCCACATCTCATTGTACTCAACCTAAGACATTAATCTTTGGATTTAGCAAGGGTGGCACTGTACTGAACCAGATAGTTACTGAGCTTGGCTTCTCAGATATTGAATTCTCTGGAGGTGGGCTCGTGGAGGAAAAGAAAATTGGTATGGAAGAAGAGATTCATATCATACCTAGAACAAAGGAAATCCTTTTGAACAGCATCAGAGAAATTCATTACGTGGATGTTGGATTAAATTCACCTGGTGCATATATCACTGACCATAGCGCGATTGAGAAGATCTCCAAACACCTAATACGAGTAGGTACAGGAATCCGTTTTATCCTTCATGGAACGCCCAGGCAATGGTGTGACAGTAGGCGAGTTTGGATATGCAATGAGAAAGACAAATTGCTTCATCTGCTTGAGTCTGGAGCTCAGAGAAGTGGAGGGAAATTACAGGTTTGTGAGAGATTCTATTTTGCTGATAGGCCACCTGATTTGCAGATGCATTTTGAAATAATTGAAAAAGTGGATGTGAGTTAACCACTGTTAAATGTAAACTACAATTGATGATTATATTATGGAAAAGAAGTAAATGAAGTACACTACATTATGAAAGAAGTCAAAGAACCATGATTGTTAGAAAATAGAAGTTTATAATTTATTGTACTACTTCTCTCTATGATAATCACTATCAGGGCTTATACAAGAATCTTTGAGTTATGGTAATGGTATGAAATTGTTATGGAAGACAAAATAATTTCACCAAACCGACTCCTTTCATATAAGACTTGTCTTCTGCCTAGTACAGGGTTTGGAAAGCAAATGTGTAGCTCAGCAAATATTAAAATGCTAATAGAATGCCCTTTTTTCTTTCCTTTTTTTAAATTTTTTTATCAAAGTATACAGAAAACCAGAATGCTTTATATGCCTTCAACCGTACTAGGCCGTCCTTTGGACCTTGAGACTGGAAGTGTTTACAATACATTTTAGTATAGCATTAACAGTATGATTTGTTTAAGCTCTGTGTGGTTTCTTCAATGTTGATTGATAGTTTATTATTATATAATGTCTAATATAAGACAGTCCCTAGTTGATTATATGTTCCCTTTTGCAACTTAGGTCTGTTGGATAATGTAGAATCCCATATCGGAACATTTTAAGGTTTTAACTTTCTCCGATATAGTTAGGTGCATCACGCCCGGCGAACCCGGCAAGTTTTCTGGTAGTCACTGTAAAAAATCGATTCGAAGTTGTGCATCGATCGATGTTGGTTGGTTTTTATTTGTTCTGAAATGGTGATTGGAGATGATTAAATTTATCAGCAAGCTAGAAAGGTAGCGATCAAAGTACAATAACCAGCCAATAAAGCCGGCCCTGTACGGTTTGTACCTTTCTAGGAATTTTATTTGTTGTTCAAATGACCTTCAGGAGATTGATGAGCCAAAGCTAGCAGAAATAAATTATAAGATTGTGACTTGGGACATCAACTTCATGGAACACGTAGTGGGATTTTCATTTAAATTTTTTTTATTTATCTTATGAAATTTTTAACTTGAACCCTTGAAGGGTGAAATAGGTAGCCAGAAAACTCGGAGTTGTGACTAAAATTTCTCTTAATTTTGTTAATTATTAAAAAAAAATCAAAATTAAGACCTTATTTTCCCAAAAACAAAATAAGACGGTGTACCACCTGTACGGTCCCTAAAAACGATGGGACCAAAAGCGTAACAACAAATGGCGGCAAAGTAAACTTCCATTTGAATAATCAAGGCCTCGATTGCCCCAGACCCTTTTGCTGGCATTGGCCGGCGCATCCTCGCAAGCGGCGCAGATGTCCTCTTTCTCTCCTTCCAAATGGGATCTTTTAATTTCTGTTTTCTTTATTGGAATTGTACTTTGCCCATTTCAAAACCAACCTCATTGGTTGCCCTGTTGGTACCTTTATATATGTTGGGCTATTCGTACAATTCTGGACACACTACCACTCCCTCCACCTGTTTGATAAATTGCCTCAACCAAAGTTGAGAGGTTGGGTTTCTAGGCGAGAAAACTAAAGCCAACTTTATGTTGGAGGGTGCCTATTGCAATTGAGTTGGTTAGTAGCTTACTTGGTTTCAGCATTGTGATTATGTTCAATTGTGTTTCCATTATCTGTTGGTTGTTTCTTTTCTGGGTTTGTTTTGATGAAACAATGACTGTGCAGATTCCCTACCAACTACTTGTTTGGTGGAGATTTGAGGCTGAAGGAAACCGAAAATGGTCGCGGAGTCTGTTGCCCTTGATGTGATCGTCAAGGAATCTGTTGACCTGGTACGTGTAATACTAGTGTTATGTCTAATTTCCTAACATGTTTAGCCTTCGTTGCCGTTCATAATACTGGGGGATTATTTATGCAGGAGAATGTATCCCTGAAAGAGGTTTTTGACCATCTTAAATGCACAAAAGATGGTTTAAGCTCTGATGAAGTTAAAGAGCGGTTGGATTTATTTGGTTATAATAAGCTCGAAGAAAAGAAGGTAAGAAATCAAAGGTTAAGCATGAGTGTTAATTATATGTGTACTCTGGTTATCATTGCTCTACTGCAGTCCTTGATTGTTCTACTTTTCTATTCCTATATAGGAAAGCAAATTTTTAAAGTTTTTGGGGTTTATGTGGAATCCTCTGTCCTGGGTCATGGAAGCTGCAGCTATCATAGCCATTGTTTTTACCCAAGGAGGGGTAAGTTTACAATACCTTGCTCCTTCTATTTTTTTCTCTTCCTGTAGAGTACGAACCTATAAAGTATTGAAAAGATAAACAAGCTAGTTAATACTTAATTTGTTCTATTTATAATCATGACTTTACTTAGAAACATCAAAGTGTTTTTAAAATTGTTTTATTTTATCATGGGGAAAACAAAAATATTGGGCTCTTTTTTTTCATATATATAAGTGCAGTGAATCTACTGATCCTAGATCATGACATCACCTTTTTTGTGCAGAAAAAAGATGCAGATTATCATGATTTTGTTGGCATCATTGTCCTACTTATTATCAATTCTACCATCAGTTTCATAGAGGAAAACAATGCAGGCAATGCTGCTGCTGCTCTTATGGCACGGTTGGCCCCAAAAGCAAAGGTCCTTCTCATCAAAGATTACTTTCGGATAAGCTTGTTCGTTGCCGCTTTACCTATAATTTCTTCTTTCGTGTCTTGTTGAAATACTTCCTATATTATCTTTACTTGGATTTTTCATTGATCTAACAGAATTTCTGAATAATGAAAATGTGTTGGCACATTGATGTGTAGTAAGATTGATAATTTTCACATTTCTACTTTGTTTTAACTTATGGTTTCTTACCAGGTCTTGCGTGATGGAAAATGGAGTGAAGAAGATGCAGCTATATTGGTTCCTGGAGACATAATTAGCATCAAACTTGGTGATATTGTTCCAGCTGATGCACGTCTTCTTGAAGGAGATCCTTTAAAGATTGATCAGGTAACTCGATAATATGAGGAGTAAAAATATAGGTTGACGTTACAAATTGTGCTGAGAAACTCTGTTCATGACTCAGAGTCCACAATCTCGGAATATATCTATGTGCATTGTTGATGCAATATGTATCCTTTCCTGAAATTCCTATTCTCTTTCTCACTTGTAGTCTGCTCTTACTGGAGAATCACTTCCAGTGACCAAAAACCCTGGTGATGGGGTTTACTCAGGATCAACATGCAAACAGGGAGAAATTGAAGGAGTTGTTATTGCAACCGGTGTCCACACTTTCTTTGGAAAGGCAGCTCATCTTGTGGAGAACACAACACATATTGGCCATTTCCAGCAGGTTTATTTCACATTGTATTAATAATGTAAAGTTGAGCCAATATGATCATTCAGAAAAGATGAGAACAATTAAGTATTAACCACCAATGTCGCTGATGCTCAATGCTAACAAGTGGTAATATCTTTTTCATGCTTGCAGGTTTTGACATCAATTGGGAACTTCTGCATTTGTTCAATTGCTGTTGGGATGGTTATTGAAATAATAGTAATATATGGAATTCATGGGAGGGAGTACCGTGTTGGTATTGATAACCTACTTGTTCTCCTAATTGGTGGGATTCCTATTGCTATGCCAACTGTTCTTTCTGTTACAATGGCCATTGGTTCACATCGCTTGTCCCAACAGGTTTGTGATTACAGAAACTCACTTTTGAGATTGATTTGGAAGATGAATATCGGGCATACTGATTAATGGGCATTTTTTTTGCAGGGTGCAATAACCAAGAGAATGACAGCCATTGAAGAAATGGCAGGAATGGATGTGCTATGCAGTGATAAAACAGGGACACTTACACTTAACAAGCTTACAGTGGACAAAAATATGGTTGAGGTTTTACTCTTGTCCCTTCAGCTCAGTTTAACTTTAAACTGTATGGTATAGCAATTATAGAGAATACTAAATCACTTCACAGTAAACATCAAATTTTTTCTAAGTCAGTCACATCACAGGAAGTTGTATTTTGAGTGACTTGTGTGGCCTTCATCTGAGAGAAGTTCACTAAGACCAATATATATAATGAAGTTCTTAGGTGATCAGTGGAGATCAAGGCAGCATATGACTAATGTTAAAGTCCCACTCATCCAAAGAAATTTAGAGAAATTTTATTAAAAACTTTTCCTCCATATGAATGACAAATTATGCTCTCTTTTAATAAAATATCAACATTTTTTTAATTTTCAATTATTTTGGTCGCTGAAGGTTTTTGCCAAAGGTGTTGACAAGGATCAAGTTATACTAATGGCTGCAAGAGCATCAAGGTTAGAGAATCAAGATGCTATTGATACTGCAATTGTTTCGATGTTGTCAGATCCTAAGGAGGTATCAGCAAATTAATCTTTCTAAATCATTGATTTTTAGTTTTATCTTAAGCTTTTGGCTGACTTTTATTTAAATTTTGTGTCAACCAGGCACGAGCTGGAATCAAAGAAATTCACTTTCTTCCATTCAATCCAACTGATAAAAGGACTGCACTTACATACATTGATGCTGCTGGAAAAATGCACAGGGTCAGCAAAGGTGCACCAGAGCAGGTGAATACATACATTCAAAATAATGAACAGTCCTGTAAACCTCAAGAGGTCTTTCAAATCTCTGAGTCTAATCAATTGTATTCTATGTAGATCCTTCATCTGGCACATAACAAATCAGAAATTGAAAAGAAGGTACATGCCATGATTGACAAGTTTGCAGAACGTGGACTACGATCCCTTGGTGTTGCTCGCCAGGTAATTAATATCTTATGAATTTGTATATCGTAGTTTACATGTTTTTCGGTTTTGATTTTGGAGATGAAGAAGATGATTTCCTCCAGGAAGTACCTGCTGGAACAAAAGAAAGTCCTGGTGGCCCCTGGGAATTTGTTGGCCTTCTCCCTCTCTTTGACCCTCCTCGTCATGATAGTGCTGAAACAATCAGAAGAGCTCTGGAACTTGGTGTCAGTGTCAAAATGATCACAGGTACGTGCAACTAGATTTTCTACTGTTACTTCTTTTGAGGATTTAAGAGGAAAACAGTATGAAATAATTACAATCTCCTTGTGTCTTTGATCAAAAATAAAATTTGCTATTTATTGGACATGTAAACTTCGCTCATCGTCATTGTAGGGGACCAACTTGCAATTGGTAAGGAAACAGGAAGGAGACTTGGGATGGGCACAAACATGTATCCCTCTTCAGCTCTTCTAGGGGAAAGTAAGGATGGGGATCTTGCTACTATCCCCATTGATGAACTCATTGAAAAGGCGGATGGTTTTGCTGGCGTCTTTCCTGGTTAGTCTTGTTCTTTCATCATTCAATCCCTGTGGCTTGACTTAGTTACCCAATTTCTGATCATAACTTTATCCTGCAGAGCATAAATACGAGATTGTGAAGAGATTGCAAGCTCGAAAGCACATCTGTGGAATGACTGGTGATGGAGTGAATGATGCCCCGGCCTTGAAGAAAGCTGACATTGGAATTGCTGTAGCAGATTCCACAGATGCTGCCCGTAGTGCTTCTGATATAGTTTTAACAGAACCTGGGTTGAGTGTAATCATTAGTGCTGTGCTAACAAGCCGTGCGATCTTCCAGAGAATGAAAAACTATACGGTAATCTAATGAATTCCTACAACATCTAAGAATTACATATTTGAAGTGTTAGTTGTGTTCCAACAAATGCTTAATTTTCTCTTCTTTTTTGTCAGATATATGCTGTCTCAATCACCATACGTATTGTGGTAAGCTTCCATTTTGAGTTACAGTTTTTTGTATGGAAACTTTTGGAATGTTTCTTGGCAGAGTTCTTATCATGTTTCCACATCAATTTTTATTTCCAGCTAGGTTTTATGTTGCTGGCTGTCTTCTGGAAATTTGACTTCCCTCCTTTCATGGTTCTTGTCATTGCTGTTCTTAACGATGGTTAGCTTTTGCTTCTTTGACCCTTGTCATCTTTTTAATGGATTTTCCATGACTTCCTGCCCATCACTTAACTTGTTGCTTTCGTATAGGTACTATCATGACCATATCTAAAGATAGAGTCAAGCCATCTCTGGTTCCTGACAGTTGGAAGCTCAGTGAAATTTTTGTGACTGGGGTTGCCCTTGGTAGTTACCTGGCACTAATGACTGTCATTTTCTTCTGGGCAGCCTATGAAACCGACTTCTTTCATGTAAGTTGTCTCCCATTTCTTATCATGTTGCGAAGAATGCAATAAACTTCTAATTTTTGAGGTTGGTTGACGAAATGCAGGGTTCCCTTTCTGATATTACACATAGCCACCATGGCCTTTTCTTTTATCAAATCATGACTACCTTTTTATTACTTTATTGATTTATGACACAGACCCTTCTTCTTGCAGCAACATTTTGGTGTGGAAAACTTCAATCAACATAAATTTAATATGTCAAATCCTTCTATTTCTACTCCAATAAAAGAGAAGCTGTCTTCTGCTCTGTATCTCCAAATCAGCACTATCAGCCAGGCGTTAATATTTATTACTCGCTCTAGGGGCTGGTCCTTCACGGAAAGACCTGGCCTTTTGCTTGTAGTAGCCTTCATTATAGCTCAATTGGTACTGAATTTCAAGTAACTCTCTGCTTGACAAATTAAGTCATACTTTTTAACAACATTAATTGCTTATGCCCTATGCCACCTACTTTGCAGATTGCTACAGTAATATCAGCAACTGCAACCTGGAAATTTACAAATATCAGAAGTATCGGTTGGGCGTGGACTGGTGTTATTTGGTTGTTCAACATTGCCACCTACATGCTGCTTGATCCTATTAAATTTGCTGTACGTTATGCACTCAGTGGACGTGCTTGGGGTTTAGTAGTAGAACAAAGAGTGAGTAAATCGTACTTCATCCATATTACATAATATTTGTGACAATTTTTTTAGAAATATAAAATGACAATGAATTAATCATCATAAGAACCTTAGTTTAGATTTCTCAGAACATCCTAATTTTCAAAATGAACCTCAAAATTCAAATCCTGATTTGATGTGCATTTATGGTGCTACCAGACTGCATTTACTAGCAAAAAGGATTTTGGAAAGGAATCTCGCGAGGCTGCATGGGCAGCAGAACAGCGAACGCTACATGGACTCCAATCTGTTGAAAGGAAAATGTTTTCGGAGAAGAGCACTTTTAGGGACATTAATCTCATGGCAGAAGAAGCTAAAAGGCGGGCAGAGATTGCAAGGTTAGTGTTATATATGCTTTTGAAGCTTACATGATTCTCGAGCACAATGGTGTCCCAATATACTATATTTTGTTTGCTTCACCTAAAATGGCTCCAAATGGTGGAAGTTTTGTTTTCCCTTGTGTTTCTTAATTTCTTACCATTCTGTTTTGCTCTGTTTTTGTAACTCTGTGCAGGTTGAGGGAGCTTCACACTCTCAAAGGCAAGGTGGAGTCTTTTGCAAAGCTGAAGGGTTTAGATATTGATGCCATTAACCAAAACTACAGTCTAATTGCTGTTTTGGATTGTGATCTCTCATATTATCATACTATTCTTGGTATTCTCCTGTATACATATACATAACTTTTTCATGTTTTCGTCATCAAATACCTCATGTCCTAGCAGGATTTCGAATACGATTAAAATGATTTGATTTAGTTCATGATTTTATTTTTGTATAACAAGTCAGCTGGGATTGCATATATTTAAAACATATACCTCGTTTTGATCTCGTGATGTTTATACTACAAATAATTAGTAATTACAGAACCCTCCAAGAAAAAGTCCAAATTTATTCATATCGGGAAGTTACACACTGAATATTACAAATCCTCCCGTAGCTTCTAAACGAAAACAAAGAGCAACAAGTTTGATGAATCACTCAATTTCTGGGCCTTCTCATTCTTTTCACCATTCTGCTCAGTACTGCAACAATCTCAATGAACCGCTCACTCCACCTTGTGATTGCAACGTCTGCAAGAACCACTCCCACTACCAACCCACTCCCTAACCCTGCCAAAACAAATTTCCAATCCCATTCAATTTCAGAGCCCGAGTCATTTTCTTCTCCTGTTGAAGGTGGAAGTTGAGTGCCCTCAGGATTTCCGCATTTCTTTGGCAATGGATCTCCACACAATCCTGGATTTCCCTCATATGAAGTGATGTCGAATGTATTGAATTGACCTCCACTCAGTATAGGACCTGTGAGATTGTTGTGCGAGACATTGAACTTTGCCAGGGATGAAATCTTCTTTAGTTGCTGAGGAATCTCTCCTGAGAGCTTGTTCTGTGAAAGGTCCAATGACTCGAGCAGTGTCAAGTTACCCAACGATGATGGGATGCAACCGGTCAGATTGTTATTGGAAATGTTCAACGAACGAAGACGCTTTAGGTTCCCAATGTATTCAGGAATCTTCCCTTCAAATCTGTTGCTTGAGATATCAACTACTGCGAGGTCGTCTTGAATCTTTGGATAGTTTATCTCAATGCCTTTATTTGTTATTGTGATTGAGCACTGAAAATAATAGCTGACATGCAATGTAAGAGAAACATTATAAGCGGTATCTTTCATATACGACAGAGACTTATCTCCTCTCATTGCATTCCCAGAGAAGATGTATTCGGATGGAAACTCACCTGTGAAGTTATTGTGAGACAAATCAAGAATGAGCAACTCCGGGAAATGAAGATTCATTTTAGGTTTTCCTATCCCACCATGGAACCTATTATGGCGCATTGCTAAAACTCTTAAATTCGGGAGTGTCCCCAACCAAAAAGGGAAAACGTGATTAAATGATATATCCAAGTGTCGTAGGTTAACCCAGGGAAGGACAGCTGGAGATTGCTCAAAGCCTGACAAAAAGTTATGAGAAATGTTCATGTCCTCCAGAGTTTGTGTGCTTGTGTTCAACATCCATGTTGGCACTCGGCCTTGCAATATGTTTCCAGAAAGATCCAAGGTATCCAATGTTTGTTGAGATCTTAAGAAATTTGGGAACTCACTTATATTGCACGAACGCAATCGTAGAGTCCCAAACTGTGGAAGTGCAGTTGCATTATTCATAAATCTGGATTCCGTGAGCACTTGAAGTTTATTTTCAGATAGATCTAGGGAGGTCAGATTTTGTAGCTTATGAAACATCTGGAACTCTACGGTACCGCTCAAATTGTTATGGTCTAGATAAAGGGACCGGAGATTCATGAGATTGAATAATCACTGTGACATTTGTGAATCAGGATTTGTTTCTAGGAATAGAAACTAGTTCAATTACCATGGTGTGGGCAATGGCAGAGCTAGCTACGAAGCCTCAAGTGATGAAGAAAGCACAGGAAGAAGTTAGAAACTGCATTGGAATCAAAGGAAAAGTCACTGAAACTGATACAGAGCAGCTTCACTACCTCAAGATGATAATCAAAGAAACACTTCGACTGCATCCTCCAGCTCCTCTACTTCTTCCAAGAGAAACCACGTCCCAC
Organism: Rubus parviflorus; assembly: GCA_029955375.1. Taxonomy (NCBI): domain Eukaryota; kingdom Viridiplantae; phylum Streptophyta; class Magnoliopsida; order Rosales; family Rosaceae; genus Rubus; species Rubus parviflorus. The sequence goes on along the minus strand of JARGGL010000005.1, from coordinate 9,557,781 downwards.
TTCAAAGTCCTTGGCTATGATATTGATCCCAAAACAGTGGTCCTTGTTAATGATTGGGCAATCTCACGAGACCCAGAATTCTGGAAAGACCCAGAAGAGTTCATCCCGGAAAGGTTTGATGATAGCTTTGTTGATTTCAAAGGGAAACACTTTGAGTATTTGCCATTTGGAGCTGGTCGGAGAATTTGTCCGGGGATGTACATGGCGATCATGTACAGAGGGATTTGACCCTCAAAATTATGACTAGAAAGGTCCAAATTTGTTAGTTGGATAAGGTTTCCAAAGGAAGAAGGGATTTGACCATGAAAATTATTACCAGAAAGGTCCAAATATGTTAGTTGGATAAGGTTTCCCAAAGAAGAAGGGATTTGACCATGAAAATTATTACCAGAAAGTGATAGGTATGTTAGTTGGATAAGGTTTCCCAAGAAAGAATGGATTTGATCTTGAAAATAATTACCAGAAAGGTCCAAATATGTTAATTGGATAAGGTTTCCCAAGGAAGATGAGATTTGACCATGAAAATTATTATCAGAAATGTCCAAATAGATGAGATGCCTAAGATTACCAAGTGAAAATGGTAACGGACCTTCTGAAATATTGCATGCACTCACATCCAACTTTCTCAGTGAATCAAACTTTTCTATCAAAGAAGACAAGTTTACGAAAAAACTAGTGGAAGCGAGTTTGAGTGACATGAGAGGACTACTACTTGCATTGAATTTTGGAAAATAACCAGTGAGATCATGGTTGTTGCTCACACTTAGAACTTTCAAATTTTGTAATTCAAAAATTCTTCCTGGTAATTGCCCAAACAAGTTGCAATCATCAAGGCGGAGGGATGTCAAAAGTGACAAATTGGCCAAGGTATTAGGTAATGTGGACGGTATATTAATGGAAGATAGATCAAGTGTTTCTAGGCCAGTTAAGTTATGAGCTAGGCTTTTCAACAATTCTTCGTTGGAAAACATCCCAGAATTGCGAGATAAATCAAGGGAAGACAACTTAGAAAGTTGTGAAACTTCATATGGGACTTGACCAGAAAAGACAGAGTAAGAGAGGCTGAGATACCTGAGCCTCGGAAAGTTCCTAATGCTAGTTGGAACTTGAGAATAATTGAAGTCGTTATCAGCGAGGTTGAGACTCTGAAGATGAACAAGACGGAAGAGGCTATTATTGGGGTTGATAGAACCATAGAGATAACTGCTATTAAGATTAAGCCCAATCACATGACCTGTCTTCTCATCACACTCTACGCCATCCCATGAGCAACAATTGCTGGTTTGATTCCCTGCAGACTTCCATGAAGCCATCTTTGGATAAGCACCCTCATACCCCGAAGCAAACTTCTTAATGACAAAGCTTTGCTTGAATTGCAGCAAGGCAGAGATCTCGTCATCGTGGCAAGTAGTAGTATATGACAGCAAAGAGTTGGCCACCACAAGATGCAACAACACGAATTTTGAAAGGATATAAGTGGACACAAATGTTAAACATAGAGATGAAAACCCCATAATCTATGTTTGGTTTGATGAATCTAGTTTGCACTCAGATAAATTGCAAGGAGATATTATTTATAGACTGATCCTTTCTCAATATATAACGTCCTACTACTTGGTGCTATAAATTGAAAGATGATTTAGCTGTTTCTTCAATTCTTCTTTTCTTAAAGTAATGGAACAATGCGACCCAAAAACAAGCAGTAATGGAAAAAGTTTAGAGCAGGAAAATAAAAAATAACGGAAAAAGAAACCACACACCAACCCATTAATTTACTTTTGAGGAAGTAAAAAGAAACATTTATCACACGTAAGTTCTCTCATTGGACACGATTATTTACTTTTGGGTAGTGGGAAGGAACTGGGAAGCTGTTAGGAAGTTAATAATTGGTGGAAAGTACAAAGGATATCAGCTAAGATATCCTACTCCTTCTCTCGGGGTCTTCGCAAGCTGACCATATTAATCTTTCCACATATAGTTTTAATTATGAGTGGGATTTCTATATCTAGAGATGCTCCGTCAATATCACATCTCGTCTTTGTGGACCTTTTTCTATGAGGTGCTGAATAACTTTTTGGGTCAATTTGGTTGCAAGTCCATAGTACAAAACTTAGTGCGCATTTTTTTTTTTACAAAAAGTTAGTGGGCATTTTACGTAAGCAAATACATTGGCCATTGGGAGAATTATCCAATACATTGTCTTTACCTATCAAAAAAAAATCATTGTCTTGATATAATTTATAGACTGATGCTACAAACTTAATTACTTCATTTAATTACATGTGCGTAAAAAAAATGCAACCTGTTTCTACTTTCTTTTTTTCTTAGGCGTCGTTTGGTTCGCGGAATTGAGGTTATGGGAAAGGAAACTCAATTATTTCCAGTGTTTGGAATGCAAAAGAAAAGGAAATACTTTCCTGAAGGAATGGAAAATAGGGGGAAATTGGTTCCTCCCCTACTCCAAGAGAATCATTTTCCCTATTTACTTTCCTGCATTTATTACACTAATTTAACATTAATTACATTACTTTTATGATTAAAATAATTATTTATAAAATTATAAATATTAATTTTATTTCATATCCTTAGTGTTACTGAACACTTGAAAGGAAACTTAAAGGGAATTTGGACTTCTCAAGGGAAAGAAATTAATTTCCTTTCCTTTCACTTCCGTGAACCAAACGAGGCCTTAAAGTAATGAAAAAATGCTACCCAAAAACAAACAGTAATTGTAAAAGTTTCGAGCAGAAAAAAAGAAGATAATATTACTGAAAAAAGAAAAGACACACCTATGTGAATGGACACACCAACCGATTAAATCTCGTACATGAATTTCCACAGCAATAATGATTATGTTCAATTCATCACGACTATTATCCCAAGAAATTTCCTACCTACAGACCATTTTAAGTTTTAGACCCCTCCCCACGTTAACGCTAGTTAGTTGAAGTCAACACATTTCGTACAGGTAAATTTGGCCAGAAAATGATCATGCAAGCTAGGCAATGACCAAAAATCTTTCAGTCCATGGGTCAATGTACACTGCAATATTTTTCATGTACTTATAAGAACAAGTTAATTTATGTACAAATTAAGATAAACATGATCGATGATTAGATATGCATGCATTGTTCTATAGTTTGTTTTTGTTTCTGTTTTTTTTCTTACATCTTTTTATTGGTAACCAAATTGAAAAATTATAAAAGACATCTAAGTTTGCTCTTTCAGCCTCCACTTTTTTTAAAAAAAAATTTCATACACACTTCCAACTTCACTTAATGATCGACATTAGTCTTTCTGCTCACGATGAGTGCATGTATGAAAGCTCGCACATGCCAAAATCCTTTCTAAAGTGCTAGATTTCCAATATGGGAAAGAAATAAAGCTTTTCTAGCCAGTAAATTGCTAAACCCTCTAATTCTCTAAATAAAGCTTTTCTAGCTAGAACTTAATTAGAACATTTTGTATAGATTGAAAGATGATTTAGCTGTTTTTTCTTTACTTAAAGTAATGGAAAAATGCGACCCAAAAACAAACAGCAAAGCAAAGATTCTTCGAACAACATTGTACTTGCAATTTCCATATACTTGCGTGAACAAAATAAGTTAAATTTGCATGAAGTCAAGTCGTCTAACTTGTGGAATGGGGTGAGATCAAAAGCTAAGAGGTGAGCGCAGTTGCATAACAGAAACATGTCGTCACTTTGGTCTTACCGTCTGATCTTTGATTTCTATGTATCAAGCTCTATCACATTGGAGCAGAAAAAAAGTAAAGTAAAAAGAAGAAAAGACACACCAATACCATGTTTGGTATACTGCATGTTACACATGGACAACCCAATACCATTAGTCAAATATAAACGCATAAACTTTGCCAAAAAATATATATATATAAACGCGTAAAAAAGTTAGTGGACTTTCTTTTTGAAGAAAAAAAAAGTTAGTGGACTAAGCAAAACAAGGAATTAGCACACAAAATAATGGTTGAGTACTTGAGTTGTTAGGATTGGGTGCATTTTTTTTTGTTGAAAGGAAGATTGAATAACTTAAACGGAAAGAACATTGTTGTGCACTGAGAGGGATATAAAACCAAAACTTCAAGCATGATTGCAACAATTCTTATAGAGGACATCGTCAATAATAGACGGAGTCTCTACTAACCAAAAGTTATCTAAATCAAAATAACTAGTAAAGTGTGTCAAACCATGGGCAACATTGTTTGCTTCACCGAAAATGTGACAGATCCGAATGGATCGAAGCTCATGGTCTTAATATAATCTTTACAATCATCCATAATCCTACCAACCTCAGAGAAGTTATCCCAGGGTCTGGTAAGAGCGTTTACAAGCTGGATACATTGACTTTCAAGATCAAGATCACTCCATCCATGGTCAATAGCCAAATTCAAACCAACTCTGTAGGCCTCACTCACAACGTGCAACGAAGAGGCAGTGTGAGGGATAGAACGAGCCAAGCAGCCACTGACTTACCATTTTCATCCCTGACGATCACTCCAATACCGCCTTTATTAATATATCTAGTGGATTTGGTGTATAGGGTTTAATGGTTGTGCTTTGGTTTTGTATTGTTTCCCAACCAATAAAACTCTGATTGAATAATATATATCTAGTTGTGATAGGAGCGTTATTTGCGACATTTATTATCGTTATTTTCTATATATTCGTGTTTGATTTATTGTTATATTGGGCTTTTTAATGTGTGTGTTAGTTTTGTAGTCTGTCCAAGGTAAAGAGAAGGAAAAGGAGATAAAGAGGGTGTTTTAGTCAAGAAGGAACTTTCCGATGCAATTAAGGAAGTCTAGTCCGTTTGGGACTTGTTAAGGATCATTCTTTAATAAGTTTCCTTATGGGATTAGAAGTCGTGAAGGGGAAATAAATCAAGGAATTTCTGGAGCATATAAAAGGATCTTTTGGACTTCAGAGGAAACCCTATTCGTGCGTGAGAAATCAAAGGAACAAGAAGCCAGAATCGGAACTACTCTCTCGACCGGTCGACGACAGCTGTCGAACGGTCGACACCGTCGATTTTTTCCTTGAACTTCTCAGTTTTCATGTATTTGTCTATGCTTTCTTTCACAGCCATGTCCGGCTAAACTTCTTAGTAGTTAGGGGCTATTTGAAGCCCTGAACATGAGTGTTAAGATGCTTTGATTATTTTATATAGATTACCTTTGGATTGGATGACAATTTATTCACCGGTTTTACATTGAGAATTTCTATATGTGTTTCTTTGAGTGCACGCTTAGATGCATGTATAGGATTTCAAGGCTAGATTAATATGTGGACTGCCATATCACCATATGATCTTGAGTAGCAGAAGGTTAATGAAATTAATCTTGTGGATAAGTTGCTTGGTAAACAGGATACATGCCATATCTTACTACCGATGTGATGTTCGTTCTCTTTGTCCTTAATGATTCTTGAATGTTGAATCTATGAACATGCCATTCTAGGTTACATGTTAGGAACTAAGTTAGGGAGTACATGCCATGCAGTTAACGTACCAACTATGAGAGAATAATAGGATTTGATCAAAAATGCCATTGACTTATCTTGAGCATCTTCAACCATGAATTAGGGAATTTGTGTGAAACCTTGCATATTAACATGAATATTTAGGGTGGATAATTGTTCTCTAGCTATTCCATCATCATTGTTCACAACAAAACTTTGTTGGTTTCCCTTTAATTTTCGTACATCAACTCTGCCCTGCTCTTGCAGGTTTACTTTTCGTAGTCTTAAACTTCTTAGAATTCATTGAAACTTTGTCAGAGTCAGTTTTATTGAGTCTAGTTTCTTGTGTTAAAATTTCATAGTAATCGGAGTTTGTTTAGTTTGTCTGCTATTCGTATTTTCCTTTTAGGTCAGTTTAGAGTCGTTATAGTTTAGTGTCTTAATTTGCATTCGAGTCTCATTCTCTTGCGGGAACGATCCCTACTTTCTATACTACATTCGATATTCATATCCACAATAGGGTAATTAATAGGTTCTTTTTGTGCATCTATTTGGTGTGTAGAAATATCTATATCAATTTTGGCGCCGTGTCGCCGGGGAATGAATAATTTGATTGCAAATTTTTGTTTTTGTTTGTGTTTTTGTTTTTGTTATTAGTTTCTAACGTTTAGTTTGTTTTGTTTTGCAGTTTATGAACACCCGGCAAACTCAGGAAAAAGAACTCCTTTTTGATTCTGAGATTGAACGCACCGCTCGCCGTAACCGTAAAATAGCCGCTCAACGTCTACTTACGGATTCTACATCCACATCTCCATCTACACCACCATCATCTCCGGGTTTAGGGACTCTTCTAGTTCCTACACCACCTCCATCGTTACATTCTGATACAGACACCGAGGAAGAGCAAGAAGTACCTATTATTGCAATGGCTGCAGAACCGAAGCCTTTGAAGTCTTCCTTTGTTCCTCAGGGTGTTGCACAACCTTCGTGCATCACATTCACTCCCGCTGATGGTACTTCGTTCAGTTTGTCTCCACAACTCATCAACTCTGTCCCTCATTTTTATGGCAAGCCGAATGAAGACCCAAAAAACCATCTGAGAGAGTTCTATGACCTTTGTAGAACTCAATTTCCTCCAGGTTTGACTGCAGAGCAGCTGAAGCTCATCTTGTTTCCCTTCTCCTTGAAGGATCATGCTAAGTGGTGGCTGAATTCATTGCCTTCAAATACTATTGCTACATGGGATCAGCTATCTACAAAGTTCATCACCAAGTTCTTCCCTGCTCAGAGAACAAGGCAGTTAAGGAGAGACATTCATACTTTCGGACAAAAGCAAGGGGATCTCTTTTGTGAAGCTTGGGAGAGCTTCAATGGGCTGCTAAGGAAGTGTCCACACCATGGCTATTTTAAGGATGATCAAGCTCAATTTTTCTATGAGGGATTGAATGATGCAAACAAGGCCCATGTAGATTCAGCATGTGGAGGCGCTTTCATGAATAAGACCAGCGATCAAGCTTTCGAAATATTTGAGACCTTGAGTGAGAATTCTCAACAATTCTCTACAAAGGGGTTTCAAGAAGCGAAGACCAAGGATGCTTATGAAGTTAAATCTTGGGGAGGAGAAGCTGATAGAATCTCTACTATTGAAAAGAAGCTTGATGCATGGATGCAAGCCATGTCTCCACCGGCTCAAGGAATGGTATCAGCTCAAGTATGTTCCATCTGTCCCATTCGTGATCATCTAACCATAGATTGCCCATATTCCTTTCCAAATTCAGGTGAAGAACAAGTCAGCTTTGCTGACCAACAAAGGAGAGCTGGGTTCTCTAATGTGTATTCTAATCCGGCTTTGAGGAATCACCCCAATTTTGGGTGGAACAAACAACAAGGGGCTCCCACCTTTTCTTATGCACCTCACAGATTCAACCAAGGACCACCACCTCAACAATCTTCAGGTAAGCTTGAGGATCTTGTGATTTCAATTGCCAATGATACTAAAACTCTTGTGCAAGACAATAAGACTTTCAAGGAGAAAACTGAGAGTACATTGCAACATCATGGCAAATCTATTGCTAATCTTGAGGTGCAATTTGGTCGGTTATGTGAACAACTAACTCAAAGAGAGCCAGGTATGCTTCCCTCTCAAACTGAAGTCAATCCTAAAGGCACTCACCATGAACAGGTTAAGGCTGTCACTTTAAGGACTGGGAAACAACTCCCAGATGATCCAGTGTACCTTAGAAGACCTAAGAATGCGTCAAGGGGAGGCAAGGACTTGCAAGATTCAACGCGGCAGCAGCTGAAGAACCCAAATTCAACCCGGATGGCACTGCCGACCGGTCGACACCAAATGTCGAACGGTCGATCCACGGGCAGGGACGATGTCGAACGGTCGACAAAGGAGTCGAACGGTCGATCCACGGACATGAACGATGTGGACCGGTCGACGAAAACTGGCGACCGTTCGCCCGATGCAGCATCAGAAAATTCTGAAATCCCTCTCGGACTAGGAGTTGCTTCAGCCCCATCACCAGCACCTAATCCTCTTCAGGTAAGCAAAATAGGTCCTAATGCTTATGTTCCACCTATTCCTTTTCCTCGCAAGTTTGCAAAGTCAAAAAAGGAGCAAAGCGATAAGGAAATCTTGGAAACTCTTCGGAAGGTCCAAGTGAACATTCCTCTCCTTGACACCATTAAGCAAATCCCAAGGTACGCAAAGTTTCGTAAAGACCTTTGTACTAACAAAAGGAAACTAGGTGAGTCTGAAACCATTGCTTTGAGCGAGGAAGCCTCTGCTGTGCTTCAAAGGAAACTTCCTCCCAAATTGAAGGATCCCGGACGTTTCACCATCCCTTGCACCATCGGTGGAACCAGGTTTGAAAGTGCTTTACTTGATTTGGGTGCTTCCATTAACTTAATGCCGTATTCTGTGTATGAAAGCCTTCAGCTAGGTGGACTTCAACCAACCCGAGCCATAATCCAATTAGCGGATCGCTCTCATGTGTATCCTGAAGGCTATTTGGAGGATGTTCTTGTTCAAGTTAATGACTTGATTTTTCCAGCTGACTTTCTTGTTCTTGCAATGGAGGATGAGCCCATGCCCACATCTTTGCCACTCATCCTTGGCAGAGGGTTTATGAGGACTGCACGAACAAAGATAGACGTTTATGAGGGCACTTTGACAATGGAATTTGAAGAAAGAAAGATTAGCTTCAACATCTTTGAAGCTATGAGGTATCCTAATGATGTTAATTCTTGTTTCTCCATTGATATTCTTGATGATTTGGTGCAGGAGGTTTTCAATATGAATGCGAGCAATGACGTGTTGAAAACAGTTTTGGAATTGAGCATTCCACCTTGTCGAACGGTCGGCAGGGTGGCATCGACCGGTCGACTGGACGTGCCGCAGAGAGAGAAGAATGCTGAATTGGTTATGAAGAAGCTTGAACTTGAGGATGCATTAGTAGCTCTTGACTCTCAATCAAGGGCCCCAGTTAAGTTGTCCCCCTTTATTTCTCTGCCTATTTTTGACAAAACTTTTGTGCCTTCTGTGATCTAGGCACCCACATTGGAATTGAAACCTTTGCCAGAACATCTGAAATATGCATATTTGGGTAAGAAGGAAACTTTACCTGTGATTATTGCTTCTAACCTTTCTATGCAGGAGGAGGAGAAACTACTTCGGGTTTTACGTGAGCATAAGGCTGCAATTGCATGGGGAATTGCAGATACCAAGGGAATAAGCCCGACAACATGCATGCATCGTATACTTCTTGAGGAGGGTTCAAAACCTAAAGAGAAGAACAACGCCGATTGAATCCTCCTATGATGGAAGTTGTGAAGAAGGAGGTTCTCAAACTCCTGGATGCTGGAATCATCTATCCCATTTCGGATAGTAAATGGGTGAGCCCGGTCCAAGTTGTCCCCAAATGTTCTGGTATCACTGTGGTCAAGAATGAGGACAATGAACTTGTCCCTCAACGCCTTCAGACAGGGTGGAGAGTTTGCATTGACTACCGTAAACTCAACACCATTACACGTAAGGATCACTTTCCTTTGCCTTTCATTGACCAAATGTTAGAACGTCTTGCAGGTCATTCGCACTATTGTTTCTTGGATGGATATTCGGGTTACAATCAAATTGTCATTGCTCCTGAGGACCAAGAGAAGACAACGTTCACATGCCCTTTTGGAACGTTTGCCTATCGAAGGATGCCATTTGGATTGTGTAATGCCCCAGCCACCTTTCAACGGTGCATGATGAGTATCTTTTCGGATATGGTTGAGAAAATAATTGAGGTATTCATGGATGAATTTTCGGTTTTTGGTGAGTCTTTCGATTATTGCTTAACTAATCTATCTCTTGTGTTGAAAAGATGTGAGGAAACTAACCTTGTTTTAAATTGGGAAAAGTGTCACTTTATGGTTCAGCAAGGTATTGTTTTAGGGCACATTGTATCTGCTAAAGGGATAGAGGTTGATAAAGCTAAAATAGATCTTGTGCGTTCCTTACCATCTCCCACAACTGTGAGGGAGGTCCGCTCTTTTCTTGGCCATGCAGGTCAGGCGCTTTATCAAGGACTTTTCAAAGATCACTAGGCCCTTATGTTGTCTACTACAAAAGGATGTGGCATTCCACTTTGATGAGGAGTGCAAGGCGGCATTTGAGAAGCTAAAGGGGATGTTGACTACTGCACCTATAATCATGCCACCTGATTGGAGCCTTCCTTTTGAGCTTATGTGTGATGCATCTGATTATGCCGTTGGGGCAGTTCTTGGCCAAAGAGTGAATAAATTGCCTCATGTGATTTATTATGCTTCAAGAACTTTGAATGATGCTCAGTTGAACTATTCAACTACAGAGAAGGAGCTTCTTGCTGTTATTTTTGCCTTAGAAAAATTTAGATCTTATCTAATTGGGACTAAGGTTGTTGTGTTTTCAGATCATGCAGCGTTGAAGTACCTTCTGACAAAGAAGGAGGCTAAACCCAGGTTCATTCGTTGGATGCTGTTACTCCAAGAATTTGACCTTGAGATTAAGGACAAGAAAGGAAGTGAGAATGTGGTTGCTGATCACCTTAGCAGATTGGTCAATGGTTCTAATGTGGAGGAAGATTCTCTTCCTTTAAATGAAACTTTTCCTGATGAGCAATTATTTTCTATTCAGGTTCTGACCCTTGGTTTGCAGATATTATTAATTATATTGTCACCAAGCATGTTCCTGCAGATCTTTCTCGTGCTCAAAAGGATAAGCTCATCAAAACCAGCAAGTACTTTGTGTGGGATGATCCATACTTGTGGAAATTTTGTCCTGATCAAGTGATAGGAAGGTGTGTACCCGAAACTGAATTCCATTCTATTCTAACCTTTTGTCACTCTTATGCTTGTGGAGGTCATTTTGGAGCAAAGAAGACCGCTCTTAAGGTTCTTGAGAGTGGATTTTATTGGCCCACGTTGTTCAAGGATGCATATGCTTTTTGCATGACTTGTGATCGTTGTCAGAGGACAGGTAACATAGGTTCAAGAAATCAAATGCCATTAAACCCAATTTTAGTTGTTGAAATTTTTGATGTTTGGGGCATTGATTTCATGGGTCCTTGTAATACCCCGAAAATTTCCGTATTATTTTTATTAAATAGTTCGTGAAATTTGAAGTGAAATGGAGTGATTTCATATTTTTAGGGGTTTTCGTCGTAAAACGATAATTACGGTGGTAATTATAAGTTACGAGAGGTTAAACAAGGTAACTTTTTACCCGTTGAGAATTTGGGAAAACTTCCTTCATGAAAGTTGTAGACCTCGTCGAATCGAGTTCGTAGGAATTTGGTTCACTGAAAACGGACATCGTATGAAGAAGTTATGGGCGTCGGAAGTTTGACGATTTTCTATAAATATTCGAAAAATTGGAAAATCACTATTTTCCGGAAAATTCAGAAATTCTCCCAAACAGACCCGACGACCCGCCGCCGACCCGCCGACCCGACCAGGCGCGTGCGGGCGCGTCCGGCGACTTCCGGCCACCGGGCTGGCCCAGACGGGCTCACCGTCTCCTCGCCGTCCGGCCTATGGTCTTCCCCGACGGCAGCGCGGCCTGTAAGGCCCAGATCGGAGCAACCCGATTGTGGGTTATTTTGACCCGATCGGATCTCCATTTTTCGGCCAACTCCGACGACGGGACAACTTGGGTTTTGCTCCCCTCCTCCCCAGCAACCTCCCCATGGTGGTGGATCACGGCGGCACGGCCTAGATCGGCGGGAATGGAACTTTGCACTTTTTGGATCTAAAACCTACCGACACCGATTCCGGCCACTTCCACTCCGATCCAGACTTTGAGGTAGTTACTAAACTTGTTGGGATTGTTGAGATGTACATGCTGGTAAAATTTGGTGTCAATCGGAGAACTTTTTCCGGCGTCTGACCACCGCCGGCGGCGGCGCGTGGGCGGCGCGTCCGGCCGGTCCAGGAGCAGTTCTTTGCTCCGTTTGGCTTGGTTCGTCGATACGAACAACTTTCGTGTTTTGACTTTTGTCAAATTCGGTCGTTTGATCGATGGTCAATTAACCCGATTATCGGATCGTACGATTTACGATCCGTGATGATCCGACCGTCAGATGATCATGAAATTTGATCGTGGGGTTAATATTGTGATTATAAGCATGTTGGACCGTTAGATTATTGAAATTAGATCGTTTGATCAACGATCAATTATGCAATGCCTATGGATCGTTAGATCCGTGATGATCCGACCGTTGGATCATCACCATTTTTGGATATGATGTTAGGATGCTAGAAATAAGCATGTTGGTAGATTTTGGAAGTTTTGGATTTCGTGTGGGACCCGTTGATGAATAGTAGTCGTGGGACCCACGTTGACCGACTGTTGACTTTTGGTCAAATGGTCTCGATTAATAGTTCCGATGTCGTAGGAGACTTATGAGGAACATTGAATTATTTTGGAATTGTATTATGCTAATTGGAACTTGCATAATCATAGGTGATTACGATTGGTGAGAAGTACGTGCTTTGGTAGATTCTCGGTTATTATTTGAAGACGCAGCAGGAATTAGAGGTGAGTGAATCTCACGATGTTTTTATATATGAATATTAATTCATATTGTGTTGTTTGTGAAAATGAGTAATTATATTTATTAAAATGATTTTGTGATATATAATTAAATAAATAATTTAATTGATATATCGGGTTTGTGATTTTGGTGTTAAAACAATATTTGAAAAATATTCATTTTATTGTTTTGATTTGTGGATTTTGTGGGAATACAACAATTCAAAATATGATATTGTGTTTGCCTATTTGAATGATTTTGTCCAAACGGACTGTCCTGGGGACAATGACAATGGGTGAAAAATGGTAGCCCATTCAGTTAGAGCTCTAGACTGCGTAGCCGTATTCATTGAAAACAAAGATGAATACTTTATGTGATTAACTTGATGTATTAAAAGGAGAAGAAAAATAGTATTCTCACTTTTAATCAGGCGAAATTAAAAATAACTTGATGTATTAAAAGGAGAAGAATCTCACTTTTAATCAGGCTAAGTTATAAATGATTTTGTGTGAGTATTGACTTAAACTATTATGATTTACGATTCTTAAAAAGAATGAAATCATAGTTTTGGGAATTCGATTTTTAGGAAGATTTATATTGTTTAATATTCTGAATTACCCTGGGATTAACATACACGTTATGGGACGTGTGAGGTTAAAATACGTGGTATGGGACACGTAGGTTCAGTATATTTTATAATATAGATTTTCGGAATTGGGATTGATTTTGGGATATTTATGGAATTTCTTTTAAAACAAAAGAAATCAATATTTGAGGTTTTAAATTGATTCTTGAAAATAAAAGAATTCAGTTTTGGGTAAATGTATTTGGTGTGAGTAAAACTTAGATCACTCATACCAGCTTCGTAAGCTGACCGGGTTTGTTGATATAACCCGGTACACTATTCCACGGTGTAGGGTTTAATCGTGCAGGTTAGGTAACCAGAGTTGCATTGAAGGTTTGGTCGGTAAACCGTTATCGACCATAAGTGTTATTATTAGTCTTCCGCTGTTTGTAATAAACTCTGTTGGATAAATTAAATTAATATCTTGTAATAGCAATTTATTATTTAATTTATGGTTTGTAATATGTAACCCTAAAGAACGAGTCATCATTTACATTTGTTGGGCATGGAGTATATATTGTTGTACTCGAATTAAAAGAAAAAAAATTCTAGTGCATATTTGTATTTGATATTCCATGTCGTCACGTTCCGAATTGATTTGTAATTAAGGGCAAAATGCCTTATTAATTGATTCGAAAATCGGGGCGTGACAGATTGGTATCAGAGCAAAACAATGCTCTAAGGAAGTGATTGAGCAATGGAACGCTCTACGGAGATGAAACGTGTTTTAGAATTGTGAAGTGAAGTTAGGGTTTAGAGCTTAGGATCGGTTTAGGGTTTGACGTTAGGTTCTTAGATGTCACGCCCCGATTTTTTCAAATCAATTAATAAGGCATTTTGCCCTTAATTACAATCAATTCGGAAACGTGACTACATGGAATATCAAATACAAATATGCACTAGAATTTTTTTCTTTTTAATTCAAGTACACAACACCAACTCCATGCCCAACATTGTAATTTCAAACTCAATACAAGAGTCGAATATTACATACCAAATATTTATATAATAAATTGATACATCAAAATATTACATAAATAAATCTTCAGAGTGCGAAGCATAAAATAGCGGAAGTCTTATAACCCAACAAAATATATGCAGCCTTGCATTACTCCTGGTTATCCTAACCTGCAGGTATAACCCCTACACCGTGGAATAGTGTACCGGGTTATATCAACAAACCCGGTCAGCTTACGAAGCTGGTATGAGTTAACTCAGTTTTACTCACCCTAAACCGTTTAACAAAATATACATATATAGTTTGTTTTAAACAAATATATGTAACTTATACTTTTCAAAAACAATTCAAATCCCGAAAATTCATATTATAAAATATACTGAACCTACGCGCCCCATATCACGTATTTTAACCCCACACGTCCCATAAACGTGTATGTTAATCCCAGGGTAATTCAGAATATTAAACAATATAAACTTTCCCCAAAATCATTTCCCAAAATTATGATTCTTTCTTTTTAAGAATCGTAAATCATAATAATAATTACTTCAATTTTTAAAGAAGTAAAAACTTCAAAATACAATTCAATAATTCTCCAAGAATTGTAATTCAATAAATCAATGCTTCAATTATTTAAGAAGCAAATTCATATCATACTCACACAAAACCACAATCAACTTCAAATGATTAAAAGCGAGAATACTATTTTTCTTCTCCTTTTAATACATCAAGATAAAGCGAGAATACCATTTTTCTTCTCCTTTATTACATAAAGTATTCATCTTTGTTTTCAATGAATACATGGCTACACAGTCTAGAACTCTAACCTTCACCTTCTGGCTACACAGTCTAAAGCTCTAACCTTCACCACTGGCTACACAGTCTAGAGCTCTAACCTTCACCCATTGGCTACACAGTCTAAAGCTCTAACCTTCACCCATTGGCTACAAAAACATTCGAGTAGGCAAACACAATATCATAATTTTTGAAATATTGTTCCCACAAAATCCACCAATTAAAACAATAAAATGAATACTTTCAAATATTATTTTAACACAAAATCACACATGCTGATATATCAAATTAAAACTGTATTTAATTTATATATCGCAAAATCATTTAAATAAATATAATTATTTATTTTCGCAAACAACACAATATGAATTAATATTCATATATAAAATATCGTGAGATTCACTCACCTCTAATTCCTGCTGCGTCTTCAAATAGTAACCAGGAATCGACAAGCACGAGCTACACTTCTCGTAAACACCTATGATTATGCAATATCCAATTAGCATAATACATTTCCAAAATAATCCAAATGTTCCTCAAATGTCTCCTACGACATCGGAACATTTAATCGAGACCATTTGACCAAAAGTCAACCATCGGTCAACGTGGGTCCCACGTCTACTATTCATCAACGGGTCCCACACGAAATCCAAAACTTTCAAAATCCAACAGCATGCTTATTTCTAGCATCCTAACATCATATCCAAAATTGGTGATGATCCAACGGTCGGATCATCACGGATCTAACGATCCATAACTATCGCTTAATTGATCATTGATCAAACGACCGAATTTGACAAAAGTCAAAACACGAAAGTTGTTCGTATCGACGAACCAAGTCAAACGGAGCAAAGAATTGCTCCCGGACCGACCTGACGCGCCGCCGACGCGCCGCCGGAGGTGGCTGCCGGCCGCCGGTCAAGGTGGTCCGATGGCTACCAAATTTTACCAGTGTGTAGAACTCAACAAGCCCAACAAGTTTAGTAACTACCTCAAAGTCTGGATCGGAGCGGAAGTGGCCGGAATCGGCGTTGACTTTTTGAAAATCAAAAACTTCCCGAGCTCAATCCGCCGCCTACGGTGGTTTTCGGTGAAATCCAAGGGCACCATCGTGTTCCAGGGGTTGAGGGCTTCAAAACCCAGTACACGAAGTGGGGAGGGGTGGCCGGAATCACGTCGGACGACAAGATGCACGAAAACAGCCCCTTTGGGCCGTGCGTGCGGCGTCACGCCGGCAAGCCTCGCGGCCAACCCGGGTGGGTTTGGACCGTCGGTGGCTTCTGCTCCTTTTGGTGGGGGCGGTGAGACACGGCGGTGGCCGGTGGTGGTCGCCGGAAAACACACAGTAGAGAGAGAAAGGGAGGACGCGGGGAGAGAGAGAGAGAGAGGAGAGAGAAAATATTTTTCAAAAATAAAACATTTTCATGTTTTATAGAAAATCGTGTAATTTCCGAGGGCCATAACTCCCTCATACGATGTCCATTTCCGGTGAACCAAATTTGTACGAACTCGATTCGACGAGGTCTACAACTTTCATGAAGGAAGTTTTCCCAGATTCTCAACGGATAAAAAGTTACCTTAATTTACCTTGTGTAACTTATAATTACTGCCGTAATTATCGTTTTACGACGAAAACCCCTAAAAATATGAAATCACACAATTTCACTTCAAATTTCACGACCTATTTTATAAAAATAGTATGGAAATTTTCGGGGTATTACAGTCTACCCTCCTTAAAGAAATTTCGTCCCGAAATTAGGACGCAGAGTACACCAAAAGTTATCACAACTTGATTCCAAAATCCAAAGTTTTTATTGATAATAACTTAGGTAGTACAAAACAAGCCACAACATAACAAACCACACTACAACTTCTAAAATGCCTCACAGGGCTTTAACTACCAGAAGCCATCCTTAAACCTCCAATAGTGACTTCGTGGATAAGAGGCCGGATGTCTCGGAATTCCATACATCATCAGCTGGTAGAAATATGCTGCCTCCACGAAACACTTGCAAGTGTCGCAACATTCTCTAGCTGCATGCCTATCTCCATCCACGTCCCACATGTCCTGGCCAAAAGGACGCCAAAAACTTGACTCACCGCAAGTAAGACATTTACCGGCGGGCAGGAAAGCAGTAGTCGACGGAAAATACAATAGTAGATGCTCATGACAAAACTCAGCCTGATGCATCATCCGCTCGACTTCTTGTCTACAGTAGTAGATGTTCCATCCGCTTCTCCACCAGTCGAGGGCTTCACACAGTCGTTGCACCGTTTTCTGCTGCTCGGCTCGTGGTCCCAATATCATCTTAATCATACATGCTGCATAAAACGCAACATGATGACCTACCACCGAACTGGGACGTGCACCATAGAATGTTCCTGGTTTGCATGCCGCATCGAAGTACTCCAGGGCTAGGGATATGTTCGCTGCTTCCACAAGTACTCGTATTCCCAATCGGAACAGAGACTCCGGGTTCCTTGCTTCCCAGCACCGATTTGCGAAGATGCGCACTTGTCTATCTGCTTCTATAGAGCCTGTGGGTCTGGATCCACCATCGAACCCATCCATATCGATCGCCGCAAGAGTGGACCAACTGTCAGCATACTCCTTGAAGTCTTTCGAGACACAACGGAGTTCCATTGTGCTCTGCAGGGATGCGGTAGCCACCAACTGGAATATGTACTTCCAGATCTCCACCGGAAGTTCACTCCATTCTGCATTCTTGGATCGCTTGCTGCACTTTCCTTTGTTCACCATTGTGTAAGAGAAAATTTTGAGAAGAATGATTGATAACAGATATGAGTTAAGTAACACAGCTCCTTATCCCATGTATTTAAACACAACTTTCCACCGTAAGGGAAACCTTTCTTTAATGCGAGTGCGGTGCACTCAGCAACCCACTAAGAATAATTATTGCTCATATCTGTCTCAATTACTCAAAAGTATCGCCCACGATACAAGATTCCACAAGATTTAATCAACAAAAACTCAGTCTTCCACTAACACCGGTCATAATGACTCTTTTCATTTTGCTTTCGCATAATTAATTCCTCAAAAGATGCGAGGTCTCACAAGAGTGGAACTGTATGTGGAAAATCCATGCATCGGGAAAAAAAATCTTCCACGATCTTCAAGGGCTCCGACAATTTGCTGTAAATCAGCCGCTCACTTTAGCTTTTGAATTTTCAAATCCTCCACCAACAATAAATATACACCTTACGCATCCACTAACAGATACTTTCCATTAGTGCCATAACCTCCTTTCTCTTTCAAAGAGGACTTCTTCACTCCACTTCTCAGAAATTTCACCAACTCAAACATGTCACGCAAAGTGAATTCGTTCAGTGAATTACTTCAATCTGATCCCTCAGAAAGCCAATTCTTTGAGGGCTTAGATGAAATAATTTCACCAGCAATCGAATTCGACAACGATATCGACATGCTAGACATGCTTCTAGCAGAAGACGAAGCCATTGAAGTAGCCCCAAGTCCACAAGTATCATCTCCACAAGCTGAACCTAGTTCATCCAAACGTATTCCACTGAGGAAGAGCTTCACCAAATACCAAGTCCAAGCGTTGAAGGACTTCGTCGAGGCTTTTCCACAGCCAACTGTTCAACAGCGACAAGATTTGGGTGACCAAATAAAGTTAACGTTTGCACAAGTCTCTGCCTGGGTGATAAAGCATCGACCCCGAACGCCTGCCCAAACAACTAGTCAACAAAATTTTCTGTTGAGACAGAAAATCAATGAGCTTCAAGCTCAACTTAGCCAGTACCAAGCTGCAATCAACAGACTCAACTGCAACCACTGCGGACAACGAGTTACTCCCAATAGTGAACTACTCAAAGGGATTGAAGAGACTACCCCACAACCTCAGACTCTTCCAATTCCTGCAGTCATCGGTCCAAGGGAAAAGTCTCACATGAGGAGGGATGTTCAAAAGTGTATGTCGATCCCACATCACTCTTCTTCTACACAACAACCATCAAACAACATCAACCGTTCAGAACCTGAAGAAGCATCTGCCGTGGCAGAAGCATCTGTCGTGGCAGACACAACCAAGATTTCTGAAATCATTGTGTCGGTCAGAGATGAGCTAATCATCATGGCATCTGCTGCTGCGCCACTGTGGATCTCTGCACTCAAATCCAGTTCTGCCACGCTTCATGAGTTCCTGAATGAAGCAGAGTACAAGAGAATCTTCACTAACGGTATAGATCTTACACCTACTAACTTCCAAACTGAAGCTTCACGCTACACAGCCACAATTCCTCTCAGTCCTGTCGTACTCTTGAATTTCTTCATGGATGTGGACCAATGGTCCACCATATTCAGTAGCATCATTTCAAGGGTGAGTATCCTTGATGTCTTGTCAACAGGGACTGCTGAAAACTACCACGACACCATCCAAGTCATGACTGCCGAGTTCCAGGTAACCACTCCATCTGTCTCCACTCGTGTCACTCACTTTGTTCGTTATTGTCAACGACAAACAGAACAGAGTTGGGCCATAGTTGATGTCTCTGTGGAGGGTTTAAGTTCAAATCTGGGTCCACACCCCAGATCTCAATGCAAGAAGCGTCCATCCGGATGCTTAATCCAAGATTTGTTCAACGGCAGCTCTCGTGTCGTATGGGTGGAACATGTTGATGTACGAGATCAACTCATGCACCAATCATACAGAACGCTAGTGGAGTCAGGCTTAGCCTTTGGAGCAAGGCGATGGGTAGAAATACTTCAGAGACAAGCAGAACGGTTCAATTATTCTGCGGCTGTCACTCATCCACCTCAAGACTTTTGTGTCATACCATCGGTAGAAGGAAGAAGAAACTTGTTGCAGATGGCATGCAGATTAGTGACGGATTTCTGCACAGGCATCGGCAACTCTACTGCTCATGAATGGAAGGTAGCTGAACAAACCAAGTTCAGGGGTTCGGGGATAAGAGTCTCCACTAACAAAATCTGGAATAGGCCGAATAAGCCCCATGGTCTTACTCGAACTGCAACAGCAATATTCCAACATCATGTCTCTCACCGAAAGCTGTTTGACTTCTTCACTGACGTACAAACTCGGAACCAGTGGGACCACCAAGCATTGGGCAAGACAGTCCAAGAGATTGCACACATCACAACGGGTCAAGACCCACGCAACTGTGTCACCTTGATGCAAATCGACGACACCTACGTACTCCAAGAAAGTTGTACTGATTCAACAGGGTCATACGTGATTTATGCCTCTATCAGTCAGTCAACGGTCCAGAAGTTATTAGGCGGTTGTGAGTTAGGTACAGTTGTATTCCTAACTTCAGGTTTTTCAATTCTACCAGATATGCCTACTGCTGGAAGAACAGAAGGGGTCTCAGACAATCCGTACATTGGTTGTCTAGTAACGGTAGCAACACAGATCTCTACTGAGTTGCTGAAGAACAAGAAAGGGTCAGTGGATCAAGTTTGTCGTTTGATCCAGGGTACGGTTGAGAGAATTAGAAATGTAGCCATGTAAGACTATCATATAAGGAATTGTAATTTGTACTTTATATTCTTAACAACACAACAGCACTGAAGAGCACATGATGGGGATCCGCCGCGGTCGGGCCATCACTCGATAAATACTGTGCGTAATTAAGCATACGAAGTAACCATTACTTGAATGAATCTAAGAACCTAACGTCAAACCCTAAACCGATCCTAAGCTCTAAACCCTAACTTCACTTCACAACTCAACAACTCGTTTCATTACAGTAGAGCGTTCCATTGCTCAATCACTTCCTTAGAGCATTGTTTTGCTCTGATACCAATCTGTCACGCCCCGATTTTTTCAAATCAATTAATAAGGCATTTTGCCCTTAATTACAATCAATTCGGAAACGTGACTACATGGAATATCAAATACAAATATGCACTAGAATTTTTTTCTTTTTAATTCAAGTACACAACACCAACTCCATGCCCAACATTGTAATTTCAAACTCAATACAAGAGTCGAATATTACATACCAAATATTTATATAATAAATTGATACATCAAAATATTACATAAATAAATCTTCAGAGTGCGAAGCATAAAATAGCGGAAGTCTTATAACCCAACAAAATATATGCAGCCTTGCATTACTCCTGGTTATCCTAACCTGCAGGTATAACCCCTACACCGTGGAATAGTGTACCGGGTTATATCAACAAACCCGGTCAGCTTACGAAGCTGGTATGAGTTAACTCAGTTTTACTCACCCTAAACCGTTTAACAAAATATACATATATAGTTTGTTTTAAACAAATATATGTAACTTATACTTTTCAAAAACAATTCAAATCCCGAAAATTCATATTATAAAATATACTGAACCTACGCGCCCCATATCACGTATTTTAACCCCACACGTCCCATAAACGTGTATGTTAATCCCAGGGTAATTCAGAATATTAAACAATATAAACTTTCCCCAAAATCATTTCCCAAAATTATGATTCTTTCTTTTTAAGAATCGTAAATCATAATAATAATTACTTCAATTTTTAAAGAAGTAAAAACTTCAAAATACAATTCAATAATTCTCCAAGAATTGTAATTCAATAAATCAATGCTTCAATTATTTAAGAAGCAAATTCATATCATACTCACACAAAACCACAATCAACTTCAAATGATTAAAAGCGAGAATACCATTTTTCTTCTCCTTTTAATACATCAAGATAAAGCGAGAATACCATTTTTCTTCTCCTTTATTACATAAAGTATTCATCTTTGTTTTCAATGAATACATGGCTACACAGTCTAGAACTCTAACCTTCACCTTCTGGCTACACAGTCTAAAGCTCTAACCTTCACCACTGGCTACACAGTCTAGAGCTCTAACCTTCACCCATTGGCTACACAGTCTAAAGCTCTAACCTTCACCCATTGGCTACAAAAACATTCGAGTAGGCAAACACAATATCATAATTTTTGAAATATTGTTCCCACAAAATCCACCAATTAAAACAATAAAATGAATACTTTCAAATATTATTTTAACACAAAATCACACATGCTGATATATCAAATTAAAACTGTATTTAATTTATATATCGCAAAATCATTTAAATAAATATAATTATTTATTTTCGCAAACAACACAATATGAATTAATATTCATATATAAAATATCGTGAGATTCACTCACCTCTAATTCCTGCTGCGTCTTCAAATAGTAACCAGGAATCGACAAGCACGAGCTACACTTCTCGTAAACACCTATGATTATGCAATATCCAATTAGCATAATACATTTCCAAAATAATCCAAATGTTCCTCAAATGTCTCCTACGACATCGGAACATTTAATCGAGACCATTTGACCAAAAGTCAACCATCGGTCAACGTGGGTCCCACGTCTACTATTCATCAACGGGTCCCACACGAAATCCAAAACTTTCAAAATCCAACAGCATGCTTATTTCTAGCATCCTAACATCATATCCAAAATTGGTGATGATCCAACGGTCGGATCATCACGGATCTAACGATCCATAACTATCGCTTAATTGATCATTGATCAAACGACCGAATTTGACAAAAGTCAAAACACGAAAGTTGTTCGTATCGACGAACCAAGTCAAACGGAGCAAAGAATTGCTCCCGGACCGACCTGACGCGCCGCCGACGCGCCGCCGGAGGTGGCTGCCGGCCGCCGGTCAAGGTGGTCCGATGGCTACCAAATTTTACCAGTGTGTAGAACTCAACAAGCCCAACAAGTTTAGTAACTACCTCAAAGTCTGGATCGGAGCGGAAGTGGCCGGAATCGGCGTTGACTTTTTGAAAATCAAAAACTTCCCGAGCTCAATCCGCCGCCTACGGTGGTTTTCGGTGAAATCCAAGGGCACCATCGTGTTCCAGGGGTTGAGGGCTTCAAAACCCAGTACACGAAGTGGGGAGGGGTGGCCGGAATCACGTCGGACGACAAGATGCACGAAAACAGCCCCTTTGGGCCGTGCGTGCGGCGTCACGCCGGCAAGCCTCGCGGCCAACCCGGGTGGGTTTGGACCGTCGGTGGCTTCTGCTCCTTTTGGTGGGGGCGGTGAGACACGGCGGTGGCCGGTGGTGGTCGCCGGAAAACACACAGTAGAGAGAGAAAGGGAGGACGCGGGGAGAGAGAGAGAGAGAGGAGAGAGAAAATATTTTTCAAAAATAAAACATTTTCATGTTTTATAGAAAATCGTGTAATTTCCGAGGGCCATAACTCCCTCATACGATGTCCATTTCCGGTGAACCAAATTTGTACGAACTCGATTCGACGAGGTCTACAACTTTCATGAAGGAAGTTTTCCCAGATTCTCAACGGATAAAAAGTTACCTTAATTTACCTTGTGTAACTTATAATTACTGCCGTAATTATCGTTTTACGACGAAAACCCCTAAAAATATGAAATCACACAATTTCACTTCAAATTTCACGACCTATTTTATAAAAATAGTATGGAAATTTTCGGGGTATTACATTAGATTCATTCAAGTAATGGTTACTTCGTATGCTTAATTACGCACAGTATTTATCGAGTGATGGCCCGACCGCGGCGGATCCCCATCATGTGCTCTTCAGTGCTGTTGTGTTGTTAAGAATATAAAGTACAAATTACAATTCCTTAATTGATAGTCTTACATGGCTACATTTCTAATTCTCTCAACCGTACCCTGGATCAAACGACAGACTTGATCCACTGACCCTTTCTTGTTCTTCAGTAACTCAGTAGAGATCTGTGTTGCTACCGTTACTAGACAACCAATGTATGGATTGTCTGAGATCCCTTCTGTTCTTCCAGCAGTAGGCATATCTGGTAGGATTGAAAAACCTGAAGTTAGGAATACAACTGTACCTAACTCACAACCGCCTATTAACTTCTGCACCGTTGACTGACTAATAGGGGCATAAATCACGTATGACCCTGTTGAATCAGTACAACTTTCTTGGAGTATGTAGGTGTTGTGCATTTGCAACAAGGAGACGCAATTGCGTGGATCATGACCAGTTGTGATGTGTGCAATCTCCTGTACTTCTTTTTCCAATGCTAGGTGGTCCCACTGGTTCCGAGTTTGTACGTCAATGAAGAAGTCAAGGAGCTTTCTGTGAGAGACATGATGCTGGATTATTGCAGATGCAGTTCGAGTGAGACCATGAGGCTTATTCAGCCTGTTCCAGATTTTGTTGGTGGAGACTCTTATCCCTGAACCCTTGAACTTAGTTTGTTCGGCTACCTTCCATTCATGAGCAGTGGAGTTGCCGATGTCTGTGCAAAAGTCTGTCACTATTCTGCATGCCATCTGCAACAAGTTTCTTCTTCCTTCCACAGACGGTATGACACAAAAGTCTTGTGGTGGATGAGTGACAGCCGCAGAATAATTGAACCGTTCTGCTTGCCTCTGAAGTATTTCTACCCATCGCCTTGCTCCAAAGGCTAAGCCTGACTCCACTAGCGTTCGGTATGTTTGGTGCATGAGTTGATCCTGTACATCAACATGTTCCACCCATACGACACGAGAGCTGCCGTTGAACAAATCTTGGATTAAGCATCCGGATGGACGCTTCTTGCATTGAGATCTTGGGTGTGGACCCAGATTGGAGCTTAAACCGTCCACAGAGACATCAATTATTGCCCAACTCTTTTCTGTTTGTCGCTGGCAATAGCGAACAAAGTGAGTTACACGAGTGGAGACAGATGGAGTGGTTACCTGGAACTCAGCAGTCACGACTTGGATGGTTTCGTTGTAGCTTTCAGTTGTCCCTGTTGACAACACGTCAAGGATCGTTGCCCTCGAGATGATGCTACTGAATATGGTGGACCATTGGTCCACATCCATGAAGATATTCACGAGTACGACTGGACTGAGGGGAATTGTGGCTGTGTAGCGAGAAGCTTCAGTTTGGAAGTTAGTGGGAGTAAGATCAATACCGTTAGTGAAGATTCTCTTGTACTCTGCTTCATTCAGGAACTCATGAAGCGTGACAGAGCTGGATTTGAGTGCAGAGATCCACAGTGGCGCAGCAGCAGATGCCATGATGATTAGCTCATCTCTGACCGACACAATGATTTCAGAAATCTTAGTTGTGTCTGCCACGACAGATGCTTCTTCAGGTTCTGAACGGTTGACGTTGTCTGATTGTTGGTGTGTAGAAGAAGAGTGATGTGGGATCGACATACACTTTTGAACATCCCTCCTCATGTGAGACTTTTCCCTTGGACCGATGACTGCAGGAATTGGAAGAGTCTGAGGTTGTGGGGTAGTCTCTTCAATTCCTTTGAGTAGCTCACTATTGGGAGTAACTCGTTGTCCGCAGTGGTTGCAGTTGATTCGGCTGAATGCAGCTTGGTACTGACTAAGTTGAGCTTGAAGCCGATTGATTTTCTGTCTCAGCAGAAAATTTTGTTGACGAGTTGTTTGAGCAGGCGTTCGGGGTCGATGCTTTATCACCCATGCAGAGACTTGTGCAAACGATAACCCTATCTGATCACCCAAATCTTGTCGTTGCTGAACTGTAGGCTTTGGAAATGCCTCGACGAAGTCCTTCAATGCTTGGACTTGGTATTTGGTGAAGCTCTTCCTCACTGGAATACGTTGGGATGGACCAGGTTCAGCTTGTGGAGATGATACTTGTGGACTTGGGGCTACTTCAATGGTTTCGTCTTCTGCTAGAAGCATGTCTAGCATGTTGATATCGTTGTCGAAGTCGATAGCTGGTGAAATTATTTCATCTAAGCTTTCAAAAAATTGGCTTTCTGAGGGATTAGATTGAAGTAATTCACTGAACGAATCTACTTTTCGTGCCATGTTTGAGTTTTGTGGGAATTTCTGAGAAGTGGAATGAAGAAGTTCTCTTTGAAAGAGAAAGGAGGTTATGGCACTAATGGAAAGTATCTGTTAGTGGATGCGTAAGGTGTATATTTATGGTTGGTGGAGGATTTGAAAATTCAAAAGCAAAGGTGAGTGGCTGATTTACAGCTAATTGTCGGAGACCTTGGAGATTGTGGAAGATTTTTTTTCCCGATGCATGGATTTTCCACATACAGTTCCACTCTTGTGAGACCTCGCATCTTTTGAGGAATTAATTATGCGAAAGCAAAAGGAAAAGAGTCATTATGACCGGTATTAGTGGAAGACTGAGTTTTTGTTGATTAAATCTTGTGGAATCTTGTATCGTGGGCGATACTTTTGAGTAATTGAGACAGATATGAGCAATAATTATTCTTAGTGGGTTGCTGAGTGCACCGCACTCGCATTAAAGAAAGGTTTCCCTTACGGTGGAAAGTTGTGTTTAAATACATAGGATAAGGAGCTGTGTTACTTAACTCATATCTGATTTCAAACAAACACATCTTCTAGATTTTGCAAAATGGTGAACAAAGGAGAGTGCAGTAAGAGATCAAGGAATACTGACTGGAGTGAACTTCCGGTGGAGATCTGGAAGTACATATTCCAGTTGGTGGCTACCGCATCCCTGCAGAGCACAATGGAACTCCGTTGTGTCTCGAAGGACTTCAAGGAGTATGCCGATAGCTGGTCTACTTTGGCGGCGATCGACATGGATGGATTCGATGGTGGATCCAGACCCACTGGTTCTATAGAAGCAGATAGGCAAGTGCGTATTTTCGCAAATCGGTGCTGGGAAGCAAGGAATCCGGAGTCTCTATTCCGATTGGGAATACGAGTACTCGTGGAGGCAGCGAACATACCTTTAGCCCTGGAGTAGTTCGATGCGGCATGCAAACCAGGAACATTTTATGGCGCTCGTCCCAGTTCAGTGGTAGGTCATCATGTTGCATTTTATGCAGCGTGTATGATAAGAATGATATTGGGACCACGAGCCAACCAACAGGAAGTGGTGCAGCAACTGTGTGAAGCCCTCGACTGGTGGAGAAGCGGATGGAACATTTACTATTGCAGAGAAGAAGTCGAACGGATGATGCATCAGGCCGAGTTTTGTCATGAGCATCTACTGCTGTATTTTCCGTCGACTACTGCTTTCCTACCCGCCGGTAAATGTCTTACTTGCGGTGAGTCAAGTTTTTGGCGTCCTTTTGGCCAGGACATGTGGGAAGTGGATGGAGATAGGCATGCAGCTAGAGAATGTTGCGACACTTGCAAGTGTTTCGTGGAGGCAGCATATTTCTACCAGCTGATGATGTATGGAATTCCTAGACATCCGGCCTCTTATCCACGAAGTCACTACTGGAGGTTTAAAGATGGCTTCTGGTAGTGCAAGCCCTGTGAGGCAATTTAAGAACTTGTAATAGGATTGTGTGCAAGTTGTAATTTCTTACCTTAAGTTGTGGTTTGATGTGTACTGCCCAGTTATTATCAATGAATGAAAATTTGGATTTTGGAACTGAAGTGTGATAACCTTGGGTGTACTCTGCGTCCTAATTTCGGGACGAAATTTCTTTAAGGAGGGTAGACTATAATACCCCGAAAATTTCCGTATTATTTTTATTAAATAGTTCGTGAAATTTGAAGTGAAATGGAGTGATTTCATATTTTTAGGGGTTTTCGTCGTAAAACGATAATTACGGTGGTAATTATAAGTTACGAGAGGTTAAACAAGGTAACTTTTTACCCGTTGAGAATTTGGGAAAACTTCCTTCATGAAAGTTGTAGACCTCGTCGAATCGAGTTCGTAGGAATTTGGTTCACTGAAAACGCACATCGTATGAAGAAGTTATGGGCGTCGGAAGTTTGACGATTTTCTATAAATATTCGAAAAATTGGAAAATCACTATTTTCCGGAAAATTCCGGAAAATTCAGAAATTCTCCCAAACAGACCCGCCGACCCGCCGCCGACCCGCCTACCCGACCCGGCGCGTGCGGGCGCGTCCGGCGACTTCCGGCCACCGGGCTGGCCCAGACGGGCTCGCCGTCTCCTCGCCGTCCGGCCTATGGTCTTCCCCGACGGCGGCGCGGCCTGTAAGGCCCAGATCGGAGCAACCCGATTGTGGGTTATTTTGACCCGATCGGATCTCCATTTTCCGGCCAACTCCGACGACGGGACAACTTGGGTTTTGCTCCCCTCCTCCCCAGCAACCTCCCCATGGTGGTGGATCACGGCGGCACGGCCTAGATCGGCGGGAATGGAACTTTGCACTTTTTGGATCTAAAACCTACCGACACCGATTCCGGCCACTTTCACTCCGATCCAGACTTTGAGGTAGTTACTAAACTTGTTGGGATTGTTGAGATGTACATGCTGGTAAAATTTGGTGTCAATCGGAGAACTTTTTCCGGCGTCTGACCACCGCCGCCGGCGGCGCGTGGGCGGCGCTTCCGGCCGGTACAGGAGCAGTTCTTTGCTCCGTTTGGCTTGGTTCGTCGATACGAACAACTTTCGTGTTTTGACTTTTGTCAAATTCGGTCGTTTGATCGATGGTCAATTAACCCGATTATCGGATCGTACGATTTACGATCCGTGATGATCCGACCGTCAGATGATCATGAAATTTGATCGTGGGGTTAATATTGTGATGATCCGACCGTTGGATCATCACCATTTTTGGATATGATGTTAGGATGCTAGAAATAAGCATGTTGGTAGATTTTGGAAGTTTTGGATTTCGTGTGGGACCCGTTGATGAATAGTAGTCGTGGGACCCACGTTGACCGACTGTTGACTTTTGGTCAAATGGTCTCGATTAATAGTTCCGATGTCGTAGGAGACTTATGAGGAACATTGAATTATTTTGGAATTGTGTTATGCTAATTGGAACTTGCATAATCATAGGTCATTACGATTGGTGAGAAGTACGTGCTTTGGTAGATTCTCGGTTATTATTTGAAGACGCAGCAGGAATTAGAGGTGAGTGAATCTCACGATGTTTTTATATATGAATATTAATTCATATTGTGTTGTTTGTGAAAATGAGTAATTATATTTATTAAAATGATTTTGTGATATATAATTAAATAAATAATTTAATTGATATATCGGGTTTGTGATTTTAGTGTTAAAACAATATTTGAAAAATATTCATTTTATTGTTTTGATTTGTGGATTTTGTGGGAACACAACAATTCAAAATATGATATTGTGTTTGCCTATTTGAATGATTTTGTCCAAACGGACTGTCCTGGGGACAATGGCAATGGGTGAAAAATGGTAGCCCATTCAGTTAGAGCTCTAGACTGCGTAGCCGTATTCATTGAAAACAAAGATGAATACTTTATGTGATTAACTTGATGTATTAAAAGGAGAAGAAAAATAGTATTCTCACTTTTAATCAGGCGAAGTTAAAAATAACTTGATGTATTAAAAGGAGAAGAATCTCACTTTTAATCAGGCTAAGTTATAAATGATTTTGTGTGAGTATTGACTTAAACTATTATGATTTACGATTCTTAAAAAGAATGAAATCATAGTTTTGGGAATTCGATTTTTAGGAAGATTTATATTGTTTAATATTCTGAATTACCCTGGGATTAACATACACGTTATGGGACGTGTGGGGTTAAAATACGTGGTATGGGACACGTAGGTTCAGTATATTTTATAATATAGATTTTCGGGATTGGGATTGATTTTGGGATATTTATGGAATTTCTTTTAAAACAAAAGAAATCAATATTTGAGGTTTTAAATTGATTCTTGAAAATAAAAGAATTCAGTTTTGGGTAAATGTATTTGGTGTGAGTAAAACTTAGATCACTCATACCAGCTTCGTAAGCTGACCGGGTTTGTAGATATAACCCGGTACACTATTCCACGGTGTAGGGTTTAATCGTGCAGGTTAGGTAACCAGAGTTGCATTGAAGGTTTGGTCGGTAAACCGTTATCGACCATAAGTGTTATTATTAGTGTTCCGCTGTTTGTAATAAACTCTGTTGGATAAATTAAATTAATATCTTGTAATAGCAATTTATTATTTAATTTATGGTTTGTAATATGTAACCCTAAAGAACGGGTCATCATTTACATTTGTTGGGCATGGAGTATATATTGTTGTACTCGAATTAAAAGAAAAAAAATTCTAGTGCATATTTGTATTTGATATTCCATGTCGTCACGTTCCGAATTGATTTGTAATTAAGGGAAAAATGCCTTATTAATTGATTCGAAAATCGGGGCGTGACAGTCCTTTTCCTTCGTCTCATGGTTTTCTTTATATACTTCTCGCTGTGGATTATGTTTCTAAATGGGTGGAGGCACTGGCCACTCGGACTAATGATTCTAAGGTTGTTCTCAGTTTTCTTAAGACTAACATCTTTTCAAGGTTTGGAACACCTCGAGCTATCATCAGCGAAGGAACTCACTTTTGCAACAGGTCTTTTGAGGCTTTGTTGAAGAAGTATAACATCACTCACAAGGTTTCAATGCCTTACCATCCTCAAACAAGTGGGCAAGCGGAGGTTTCAAACAGGGAGATCAAGCAGATTTTGGAGAAAACTGTTAATCCTAATCGAAAGGATTGGAGTGACAGATTGGATGATGCTTTGTGGGCTTATAGGACTGCTTACAAGACCCCCATTGGGATGTGTTGCTACCATTTCATATCTGTCCCGGTACAGACCCCATGACGGGCCAGGAGTAGCCCACCATCGCTGAACAGCCCACCTCTGGGCCCATTACAACTACTTACTCGGTAGGGATCCCCTACCGAGTGCACTGCCTTGACAACGCCCCAGCGGCCCAGGCAACACCCCAGCGGCATCTACTTACTCGGTAGGGATCCCCTACCGAGTGCACTACCTTGACAATGCCCCAGCGGCCCAAGCAACGCCCCAGCGGCATATACTCACTCGGTAGGGATCCCCTACCGAGCCTACTAGCAAAGCCCTGGCGGTACCCCAGCGGTACCAGCAATACCAGGCCGGGTGTACCGACAACGAGCCTTCCCCTTGGCCTTACAGGGACATCTCTCGACCCGGTACCGTGGACACACAGTCCAGTCGGTACCGGCACAGCCACCTGGCAGCACGTGCTTGTCCACTACCTCGCGGATCGCACTAAAGAACGCCCATACCGCACTACGCACCGCCGTCCCTCGACGCGCGTGTCGAGGTAGTGGAATAATAGAGTATTCCCTCGTGTCATGAGATGTCCCCCACGCCAGGGAAGCTTGTCTCCGACCTCAGCTCATATATAAGGAGTCCTCACTCCTTATTCAAGTAAGTTCTCTCCATTCCTAGAAACTCTGCTCAAATCCTCTCGGGACTAACTTGAGCGTCGGAGGGTCTTCGGTCGGTACACGCCGGCCTCCCCTGACCTCCTTTGCCCTTTCAGGTACTCAAGTGCACTCCAGGTGCGTCCCTACCGAGCAGCTGGGAAACGGGAGGAACAGTTTGGCGCCGTCTGTGGGAACAATTTCCACCACTTAGTAACAAAAGCAACCTCACCCAGTGAGGTACTCTACCGGTCAAGCTATGACCAAATCAGCAGGTGATGGCTCACAACCCGCCAAGCAAAGTAAGAAGTCCAAGCAACCGAAGGACACAACGACTATTGCTGGTCTTGAGCCCCTCCTCGAGGAAACACCGGCAGCAGTCCACTCCACCGAGTCGGAAACTCCTGAGTCCCACCAGAACGAATCCTCGATGATGGCTAGGCTTGAGGCCATGATCCGAGACCTCCAAGAGAGCAACG
Organism: Rubus parviflorus; assembly: GCA_029955375.1. Classification (NCBI taxonomy): domain Eukaryota; kingdom Viridiplantae; phylum Streptophyta; class Magnoliopsida; order Rosales; family Rosaceae; genus Rubus; species Rubus parviflorus. The sequence continues at coordinate 9,526,257 of JARGGL010000005.1, read as the reverse complement.
AGCGACTGCGCTGCGATCAGCTTGCAGCGCAGGAAGCCAGCGCCCGGGAGATCGGCCTGCTCAGGGAGCGACTTAGCCTCGAGCATACGCCCAATCACTCGGTCTCGACACAGCTAGGGACCGAGACCCCTCTCAAACCGGCAGAACGCTTGCCAGCCAAGCCAGGGCGTGTGACCAGTCACCCCCAACCGGCAGCATCAACGCCCAAGGTCTCGTTTCTCGATGCCGCGGGAGTGGTCCACTTCCCGGACGAAGACGGTACCGAGGATCACGTTGTGATACCAGTGAGCGCGCCCGCCATAAGTACCGGCTTGGGCGCAGGAGACGAGGGCGCGTTGGTCAGCCTCTTCCGGGAGCTCAGTGACCGACTCAGAAGGGTCGAGACCGGCGGTGCTAAGAGTGCACCCAGCCTCGGCATAGCAAAGAAGCCAGTCGGTCCGTTCACCAGGAGGATCCATGAGCACAACCGGGACTTCAAGAGCCTGAAGATGGACTCCTATACCGGTAAAGAGGACCCAGTAATGCATGTGACCGCATTCCAATCCGCCTACAATGGTAAGGGCTATACTGACGAGGAGTGGTGCCACGCCTTCGTCAACACCTTGACTCAGGAGGCTATGCTGTGGTTCTATCAACTAGAACCGGAGTCCATAGACAGCTATGAGCAACTAGTCGAGGCTTTCACCACCGAGTATGCCACGAAGTCCAGCTTCTTCTATTCGGTGGGAGAACTTACCGGCTTCCAGCAAGCCAGCGGGGAGCGACTGGCGGATTATATGGAGCGGTTCAAAGCTTCCTACCGGCGCTGTACATCCAAGGACGATGTCCGTGCGGCCCAAATCTTCCGAGATGGCCTACAACCGGACGAGTTCCTCAGAAAGCTCAATGCCACGAGCGCTGTCCTCACCTACACCGAACTCATGAACCGAGCGGGGCAATACGCCCGGAGCTACTACCTGACCTACGAACGGAAGTCTCAGCTCAACGCGATGCACAAGGCAAACAAGGCCTCCGCAACCACAGCGGACCCCATCGGGGATAAGCGTAAGCAGGAGCAGGGAAGTGGCTCACGGCCGGACGACTCTCGGCAGAGCGACAAGCGCAACAAGTTCAACTCCTACCGAGGGGGTAATCGCGGCAACAACTGGGAGAACCGCGAGAACAACCGAAGGTATGATCCCCCCAACCGGGAGCGGAACCCCCAACACCAGGCTCCCCAGAGCCACCAACAACGACCGGTATATCAGGTCGGTCCCGGCTATAACAAGCCCAGGGAACAGTTGTACTCCGACCAACGAGGGCAAGGGCAGTACTCCGGTTACTCGGACCACGGGGAAACCCAGGCCCATCCAAGTCAGTGGCCATACAGCCAACCCGCCGGTATTAACCAGGTGGACGACTCAAGTCAAGGATGGACCGAGACCGGGTATAACCGGCACCCCAAGAAGAAAAGTTCCTGGAGGCACAACCGCCCCCAGAAGTCCAGTAAGCAGGACGGTACCGACGACAGGCTGCTAGTCTGTACAACGTTCAACAAACCCTTGGGGGACATCTACAAGGAAAACCCCCAGCTTTTCCCCCAACCATGGGCGAAGCAAGCATACGCCGGCAACCGGACTAATACCGGTAAATTCTGCACCCACCATCAGTCCGGGACCCACAACACCGATGAGTGTCAGACTCTCCGGGACGTGGCCGAGCAGCTATACCGAGACGGGAAGCTTGGCCAATACACCGGGCAAGGCAACCGGGGTTATCGGAAGGAAATCTTCACCATCAGCGGGGGGCCGACCTTATTCGGTACTTCACGATCTGAGCACAAGTCTCACGTGAAGGAGGCTAAGCAGCACCTGCAATGTTTCTCCGTGCAATCCGCACCGGTACAGAAAAGGCCTAAGCGAGACCCGTGGAAGATTGAATTCTCCAACGACGAGGAGTCCGGTATCGTGACCCCTCACGACGACCCTCTCGTGATCTCGGCCAAGGTTCACACGGACCTGATGCACAAGGTGCTGGTGGATGGCGGTAGCTCCGCCAACATCATTTTCAAAAGTGCCTACCTCAAGCTGGACCTACCGCTCGAGAACATATCGCGGACGGTGAACCCGCTCATAAGCTTCTCGGGAGATCTAGTCCAACCTCTCGGTAGCATCTGGCTCAACGTAGAGGTCGGCCAGTACCCCAGGTCCCGAAAGGTATCTGCCCACATGCTAGTGGTAGACTGTGAATCATCCTACAATTTCATTCTCGGTAGGCCTATCCTTTGTCAGATCAAGGCCTGTGTGTGCTACTACTTGCTCATGCTGAAGTTCCCTACTCCCGTCGGAGTCGCCTCCATCAGAGGAAGCCAGCCAATGGCCCGGTCATGTTATGCTCAGGAAACTAAGCCACGGCGTCCCTGCCGGGACGTGTGCAATGTCACTACCGGTGACATAGCAGCAACAACCGACAGGCCGGACGACCCCCGGGAAGGAGCAGTGATCCTGCAGGGCAAACCCCACGAGGAAGTAGAACACATCGCCCTGTTCCCCGAACAGCCTGACAGAGTTGTCAAGATCGGCACCGGCCTACCGGTAACTCTCCGGGGAGACCTGATCAAACTCTTGAAGGACTACGCCTCAATCTTCGCCTGGTCCTATGCAGACATGCCCGGTATCTCCACCACCATTATCTCTCACAAGCTTGATATCGACCCCGCCTATCGGCCGGTACGACAAAAGAGAAGGGTAGGAGACCAGGAGCGATACGAGGCCATGAAGACGGAAGTCGATAAACTCTTGAGCATCGGGTTCATCCGCGAGGTCCAGTATCCTCGGTGGTTGTCGAACCCGGTACTAGTAAGAAAGCCCAACGGGAAGTGGCGAATGTGCATCGACTTCACCGATCTGAATCGGGCGTGTCCCAAGGACAGTTTCCCCTTACCGAGGATCGACCAGCTGGTGAACTCTACCGCTGGGCACGAGGCCCTCAGCTTCATGGACGCCTACTCAGGCTACAACCAGATCAAGCTCGATCCCGACGACCAAGAGCACACGTCCTTTGTGACCAATCAAGGTCTTTACTGCTACAATGTCTTGCCCTTCGGGCTGAAGAATGCCGGTGCTACATACCAGCGGTTAGTCAACCGCATGTTCTCCAGGCAGATTGGCAAGACCATGGAAGTGTACGTGGACGACATGCTCGTCAAGAGCGTCAAGCAAACTGATCACATCACCGACCTGCAAGAAACTTTCTCTATCCTTCAAGACTATGGGATGAAACTCAATCCCGAGAAGTGTGTCTTCTGTGTCGGTGAGGGCAAGTTCCTCGGTTTCATGGTCAGCCACCGGGGGATCGAAGCGAACCCCGAGAAGATTCGAGCCATCCTGGAGTTAAAGTCTCCTAAAACCTTCAAGGATGTCCAAAGCCTCAACGGTAGGATCACAGCTCTTTCTCGGTTCATATCACGGTCTACCGACCGGTGTGCTCCTTTCTTCAAGATACTCAAAACCGGGAAGAAGTTCGAAGGCTGGACCACCGAGTGCGAACAAGCCTTCACTGCTCTGAAAGAATACCTAGCGGCAGCCCCACTGCTCAGCAGACCAGTGCTGGGGGAACCACTGTTCCTATACCTATCGGTATCTAGGACGGCCGTGAGCTCAATCTTGGTCAGGAGCGACAATCGGGAAGACTTACCGGTGGACTATGCGAGCAAGTCTCTACTGGATACCGAGACTCGGTACCCGGAGATAGAACAGCTCGTTTTAGCACTCATGGTGTCAGCCAGGAGACTCCGGCCTTATTTCCAATCTCACCCCATTGTCGTCCTGACCGACCATCCACTGCGGATAATCCTGCAGAAGCCTGAGGCATCGGGGAGACTCACGAAGTGGAGCATTGAACTCAGCGAGTTTGACATTGCCTACCGGCCCAGACCGGCAATCAAGGCCCAGGTATTAGCAGACTTCGTCTCCGAGTTCACACCCGAGCACGCTAACACTAATCAGCAGCCATCGGCGGAGAAAGCAACTCCCGCCGAGGACGCCCCAAATACCGTTGGCGAGCATGCGTTTGACCCATCCATACCGGTCTGGCAGCTGTACGTGGACGGCGCCTCGAACTCCCACGGAAGCGGGGCAGGACTCGTTCTCATCACCCCACATACCGAGAGTCCAGACACATCTCACTTGGAGTGTGCCCTCCGGTTCAGCTTCAAAGCTTCCAACAACGAAGCTGAATACGAGGCTCTTCTATCAGGCCTTCGGCTAGCCAGCGATATGGGAGCCAGACAACTCCAAGTCTTCAGTGATTCTCAGCTCATCGTCAACCAGGTCACGGGGGACTACCAGGCAAAAGACCCCACTATGTGCCGGTACGTGACCTTGGTAAAAGACCTCACACTTGGGTTCTCGTGTTTCAAATTAACAAAGGTACCAAGGGATGAGAACCAACGGGCTGACGCCCTAGCCAGAATAGCTTCCGCTATTGACCCCAACCCAGGGGCCTCGGTACCCATCATCATGCTGGAACACCGCAGTACCGAGACGACACCCGTGGCGGTGAACCACTTGCGTCTCGAAGAAGCAAACTGGATGACACCAATCCTAGAGTACCTGCGAGATGGCTCCCTCCCGAGAAATAATGATGAGGCAAAGAAAGTAAGATTCCGGTCCTCCCGGTACCTCATCATCAACAGTCACCTTTACCGGCGAGCCCACTCAATGCCATACCTACGATGCCTCGGACCCACCGAGTCCCGGGAGGCGATCAGGGAGGTACATGAGGGCATACGCGGCCACCACCCGGGAGGAAGAGCAATGGCTCACAAGCTTGTTAGGCTCGGATACTACTGGCCAACCCTCCTCCGGGACGCCGTGTCATTCACCAGGCAATGCAAGTCCTGCCAATTCAACGCGCCAAATGTACCGAAGCCATCCCAGCCACTAGAAACGATGGTCAACCCGTGCCCATTCGCACAATGGGGCTTGGACCTAATCGGGCCAATGCCAAAGGGTACCGGCGGCGTTGAATATGTGGTTGTTGCCACCGACTACTCCACCAAGTGGACAGAGGCCAAGGCCCTAAAGTCCATCACTTCCCAGCAAATTCAAACATTCATCTGGGAAAACGTCATCTGCCGCTTCGGTGTCCCTCAAGTCATTGTCACCGACAACGGAAGGCAATTCGATTCCAACTCCTTCAGAGAATTTTGCCGGTGCAAGGGCATCACCCTGTACTTCGCATCGGTAGCCCACCCCCAGACCAACGGTCAGGTAGAGGCAGTAAACAAAATCCTGAAGAGAACAATGAGGACCAAGCTGGGCGAAAAGAAAGGCGCATGGCCAGAACTGCTACCGGAGGTACTATGGGCGTACCGCACCTCATACAAGGCTGCCACCGGAGAAACCCCGTTCTCCCTCGCTTTCGGCGCAGAGGCCGTAGTCCCGGTTGAGATTAATTCCACAACCCACAGGATCGACACTTTCGATCCAAACGAAAACGAAGAGCAGTTGTGTCTCAACCGTGATCTACTTGAGGAACGCCGTGAACAGGCCAACCTCCGGAACGCAGAACACAAGAACAGGCTCAAACGCAAGTTCGACACAAAGGCAAAGGTCCGGTACCTCAAGCTGGGGGACTGGGCACTACGCCGCGTACGATTAAGTACGAAGGACTCTGCAGCCATGACGTTCAACCAAAAATGGGAAGGCCCCTACCGGGTAGTCGAAGTTGTCAAGCCCGGAACCTACCGGCTAATGGACTCCAACGGGTACACACTCCCGCACCCATGGAACATTGAACACCTCCGCTACTACTACCCGTAGGTCGCGCCAGTAAAAACACCGGAACACACCGGTAGGAGGGTCCACACCCCCTAACAAAAAATCAGTACAACGGATTGGTCGAGCATGGCTCCCGCCGGTACTCTTGTAAAAGCCCGGTTACAAACCGGCCAGGAGCAACAACTCCTGTTTAAACATATCAATTTAGCCACTTACAAGCAGTAAATGTGAAACTCTTATAAGTCATGTGGCCGGTACCAGCGACCCCCATGCATAAGTTTCTGCTCCTATGCTCCTATGCTCCTATTAACATGAGGCCGGTACCAGCTACCCCCATGTGAAACTATAAAAGTCATGTGGCCGGTACCAGCGACCCCCATGCATAAGTTTCTGCTCCTATGCTCCTATGCTCCTATTAACATGAGGCCGGTACCAGCTACCCCCATGTGAAACTCTTATAAGTCATGTGGCCGGTACCAGCGACCCCCATGCATAAGTTTCTGCTCCTATGCTCCTATGCTCCTATATTAACATGTGGCCGGTACCAGCTACCCCCATGTGAAACTCTTCTAAGTCATGTGGCCGGTACCAGCGACCCCCATGCATAAGTTTCTGCTCCTATATTTTGACATGCAGCGTGCTCCCAGCGACACCCATGTGCAAATTTTCACAACATGAGGCCGGTACCAGCTACCCCCATGTGAAACTCTTCTAAGTCATGTGGCCGGTACCAGCGACCCCCATGCATAAGTTTCTGCTCCTATATTTTGACATGCAGCGTGCTCCCAGCGACACCCATGTGCAAATTTTCACAACATGAGGCCGGTACCAGCTACCCCCATGTGAAACTCTTCTAAGTCATGTGGCCGGTACCAGCGACCCCCATGCATAAGTTTCTGCTCCTATATTTTGACATGCAGCGTGCTCCCAGCGACACCCATGTGCAAATTTTCACAACATGAGGCCGGTACCAGCTACCCCCATGTGAAACTCCTAAGTCATGTGGCCGGTACCAGCGACCCCCATGCATAAGTTTCTATCCTAATTCGACATGCAGCGTGGTCCTAGCGACACCCATGTGCACACTGTTGTAAGCCATGCGGCCGGTACCAGCTACCCCCATGCATAACACCCCCCATACACACATCCACGATGCCGGTATCAACTACCCACGTGAGATGAGATAAAGAAAAGTGCAAAACATACCGGAGGGCAGACTGATGTATCCAGTCCTCCCGAGTAAACACTTGGAAATATTTCGAGAACTGAAAATTTCATAAAATAAAGAAGGCGAAGCACGCCATTGTTCGACAAGAAATAAAGGCCTTATGGCCAACAAGTACTAGCTCCCGAGAGAGCAGTCCCCACCGGGACGATTGTTCAGAAATGGGTCGAAACACCCACAAAAAAAAACAGAAAGCATGATTACAAGGCCCTTGGCCTACACTACCCACACAGGGGGACTTCACTCCTGCTGCTGCTGCTGCGCTGGTTGGCCAGAGGTACCGGCTTCTTCGTCGATCTCCTGGAGGATAGATTTGTGCTCATCATCAACGAAGTCCTCGGTGACGGTTGGCACCGGGAGTCGACTCCAGTCTTGGGCCGGGAAGGCATCCTTGATCTTGCCAAGAATGTAAGCTCCACCCTCCATATAGGCTGTGGCCTGCTCCACAGCACGCTGCCGGTCACGCCGGTAGGCCATCACAGCCTCCTCCCTGGCCTTCCCGACAGCCTCCTCCAGCCGCTTGTCGAAGTCAGCTTGAATCCTGGCCACCTCAGAGGCCACAGCAGCCTTGGCCTTCTCCTCAGCCTCTTGCACAAGCCTACCGGCTTCCTCCTTGACCTTGACAAGCTCAGCAGTCGCCTCCTCCTTGAGCTTGTACATGGTGTTGTAGCCGGCCTTCATGTTTTCGACCTGCCCACCGACAGAGCGTAGCTCCTCCCAGTACCGGCGATCCAGCATCAGCTCCTCGTATGCCAGCTGCAAAAGCATACACATATATAAGTGTCCGGCGCTTCCAAAAAAAAAAAAAAAAAAAAAAAAAGGAAGACGGTACCTTCTGCTTGCAGTGAAAGAGGAGGTCCCGCTGCTGCTTCATTGTCATGGCCGGCAGGTCTGCCAACTTGGACAGCGGGAGAGGGTCCAGCAACGCCTTCCTGGCACAGCCAAGGAACAACTTGGCATTCTCGGACTCGACCTCCCTGCCAAAGATGGCCTCGGACCCGGTACTGCGGGTAGCCAGGGCGGTACCGGCACCCTCCACGGGCCCTTCAACTGAGGTCTCTGCCACCGACACCTTCTGCTTCTTCCGGTGCTCCCTCACCTGTTTGACAAACTACAAAAGCATAAGTACCGGCAGGGCAGATAAAAATCGCAAAAAAGGTTAAGCATGGGGTTTACCTCTTCCCGAGCCGTCCTCTTCAGGGACGCCACAGCCACTTCTGTGGAAACCTCGGCCTCAGCAGTTTCGGGGACCCCCGAGTCCTCTCCCTCCCCATCAGCCTCAGCAGTGGAACGCACCCGCTTGGCCTTCTTCTTCTTCCTTTTCCCGGTAGCGTCAACAGAAACACCGGTAGCCTCCACCGGAGCACCGGCAGTCTCCGCAGCAATGAGCTCAGCCTCGGGAAGTGGGTTCTCACCCACGGCCTTCTTCAGCTGGTAGAAGTCCTTGCGTTCACGCACCATGCTTTGCTCGTCCCCGAGTCGACGGTACCGACGGAATTGAGGCAAAACTGCACAGCAGAATACCGAAGTGAGATTCCAAAATATACAAGTATGCATACACAAGTATACATGTGCTACCGAGAGGAACTTACAGGGACACGGGATCGGTGCTAGGCCCGAGAAGTGAAGCGAGTACCGGTTGAGAAGAACGGTGGACCTCCTCAGGACTATCGAGACGTTCTCCCGGATCCACTCAATTTCTTCCTCTTGCCTCTCGGTAAGCTTCCTCCAAGATTGGTCAGCTGCACAACACATAAAAAACAAGAGGTTAGTACCGAGAGACAAAACTTGGCACAATTACAGGTATCAACTCGGGAAGGCTATCAACCAGGAGCGTCTCTAAAGCTACAAGGCACTCTCTTCAACGGTGGGTCAGACCCCTCGGGAAACTCCCACTGACCACCAACGAAGAAGTATCGGTGCTTCCACGTCTGCTGGGAGGTCGGGTTACCAAACACCAGCGGGTCCCTGATGATCTCCGGGCTCCCGAGCTCATGAGACTCGATGTCGGCCTCACCGGCCATGCCTTCCCGAACGAGTGCACTTTTCTTCAGGCAGCACCGGGTCACCTTCTTGTACTTATGAACAAGGTCCATCAACTCAGTGTCTCGGGGACACTCTGCACAAGGCTTTCCTACCGACTTGGCCTTGTACCAACCCTTATCAGTTTTCGAGTGCTCCTCCAGGGACCACTGGCTGAAGAACACCGCCAAGTCTGGCTCGCCGAAACCACAGTGCCGGTACAGGGTATAGAGGGCATCAAGACACCGCCAGGTGTTGGGATTCAACTGCGCAATGGCAAGGCCAACCTCGGCCAAGAACCTTTGCTGGTACGATGGCAACGGAAGCCGTAGGCCCTCCCCGAAGAAGAACGGGTGTACCAAGGTCTCGCCCGGTATCACAGACTCACTCCTCAGTTCCCCCTTCTCTGGCAGGCGCATGGTTACCGAGTCCGGAATGTTGAATGCCTCCCTCAGGGCCACCAAGTCATCCTCGGTAGAAGCACTAATTTTCAGGCGGTCTACCGCAAAACCCGCAGGTACCGAGTCCTCTGGTACCTCTTCCTCAGCAATCTCTGCCTCCGACCGAGACTCTCCTCCTACCACCTCGGTGGCCGGCACAGAACTACTACTACCGGGAATCAACTGACCGTCCTTGATTGTGTTCAACGGCTCTAGGTCTTCACCGGTAGTGATGCCCCTCATCACCGTCTCGAACAGGCTTTCGATGCGGACGGTGCTGGTTCCGGACGAACAGGACCGAGTCTCGCTACTGCTACTCCCGGTACTAGAATTCACATCGACAATCTCCACTGAAGGAGACCTCTCTGGCTCTTCACCAGAGAAGGCGTTGCCGCTTCCTACACTTTGGCTCTCCGAATCAGACATCTGCAAGAGGTAAACTAAGTTCCTTACCGGGACGACAATCCTATGCCTATGCAACCTAGCTCGGTACTAAGGTCAGACACCGGTACGCAAACTACGTTACAAAAGCAGAACACACAAAAGTAAAACAGAGTTCTCGGTACTTACACTGTAAAGCGTCGAAAGTCGAAGAAGCAGATGATTCAAATACACGCTACCGGCAACACGCTCTCTCTCTCTCTACCGACAAGTTTCAGAGCTCTGGAATGAAAAAATTCAAGAATGAGGTGAAGTGAACTCTCTTCACCCCTATATATAGCGGGACCTGGGACATCTGCACCGTACGACACCAACCGTCGCTTCACAGGATGACGACACGTGTCAATGCAACGGTTGAACTCCCCATGCAGTTCCAAACCGCCCGAGAGGCGACACGTATCGCCCCACTATCTCGGCAGTTATTGCCCCACTACCTCGGCAGTTACGCCAAGCATACCAACAGGCACGACCTTGGCAATTCCCTTAGAACTCGGAGCGGTTACAACTCCCTCCCGGGAGGAACCCCTTGTTCGGGGACTTGGGGGACTACGTGGGCCGACCCTAAGCGCCGTGGCTGCCACACCGACACTTGGCTACGTCCTGATATGAACTTTTGGACTAAGTCCCCGACCAAGCACTTCCTCTTGCTCGGGACTTGGGGGACTTCTGTTGCTACCATTTCATATCTGTCCCGGTACAGACCCCATGACGGGCCAGGAGTAGCCCACCATCGCTGAACAGCCCACCTCTGGGCCCATTACAACTACTTACTCGGTAGGGATCCCCTACCGAGTGCACTGCCTTGACAACGCCCCAGCGGCCCAGGCAACACCCCAGCGGCATCTACTTACTCGGTAGGGATCCCCTACCGAGTGCACTACCTTGACAATGCCCCAGCGGCCCAAGCAACGCCCCAGCGGCATATACTCACTCGGTAGGGATCCCCTACCGAGCCTACTAGCAAAGCCCTGGCGGTACCCCAGCGGTACCAGCAATACCAGGCCGGGTGTACCGACAACGAGCCTTCCCCTTGGCCTTACAGGGACATCTCTCGACCCGGTACCGTGGACACACAGTCCAGTCGGTACCGGCACAGCCACCTGGCAGCACGTGCTTGTCCACTACCTCGCGGATCGCACTAAAGAACGCCCATACCGCACTACGCACCGCCGTCCCTCGACGCGCGTGTCGAGGTAGTGGAATAATAGAGTATTCCCTCGTGTCATGAGATGTCCCCCACGCCAGGGAAGCTTGTCTCCGACCTCAGCTCATATATAAGGAGTCCTCACTCCTTATTCAAGTAAGTTCTCTCCATTCCTAGAAACTCTGCTCAAATCCTCTCGGGACTAACTTGAGCGTCGGAGGGTCTTCGGTCGGTACACGCCGGCCTCCCCTGACCTCCTTTGCCCTTTCAGGTACTCAAGTGCACTCCAGGTGCGTCCCTACCGAGCAGCTGGGAAACGGGAGGAACAGGATGAGTCCTTTCCGGTTGGTGTTTGGCAAGGCATGTCATCTTCATGTGGAATTGGAACACCGTGCATATTGGGCAATTCGAAGGCTTAACTTTGACATGGCAACTGCGGGTGGACAGCGAAAACTTCAGCTCAATGAGCTTGATGAGATGAGGAATGAGGCTTATGATAGTAGCCGTATTTACAAAGACAAGACTAAGATTTTTCATGATAACATGGTGCTTCGAAAGCATTTTGAAGTGGGGCACAAAGTCTTGCTATTTGATTCACGTCTTCGCCTCTTTCCAGGTAAGCTTCGCTCCCGTTGGTGTGGTCCATTTTTTGTCACTAATGTTTTTCCTCATGGTGCAGTTGAGATTCAAAATCCTCAAACGGGGAATATTTTCAAAGTGAATGGACATCGCCTCAAACTTTACTTTGAGTCTTCTGTGGAGCGTGTGGTGGAGGATGTACCCCTCCAAGATCTCACTATTCATGAGTAATCCGCTCTGTTCGTCTGGCTGATGACGTTAACTCAAGCGCTTTTTGGGAGGCAACCCATGTATGGAGGAGTAGTCAGGAACGTTTTCTTTACTCTTTTCTTGTTTATTGTGTGTTGTGTCACTTTCCCTCGTTATCTATTGCATTGTTGTGCGTTTCCGGTCTTGTTGCATTGCGGACAATGCCTGTTTCAAGTGTGTGGGAAGGTCTTAGTGTCATCGGGTCGTTGTGTTCTGAAAATCACCTCCAAATTTCAATTTTTTGTAACTCCCAGTCGACCGGTCGATCCCTTTTGTCGAACGGTCGAGGTTCGTCCAGAGCACGACAGTTTGTTCCCTGGTCCCAGGCGACCGATCGACCACTTCAGTCGAACGGTCGACGTCCCGATAAAAAAAAAAAATCCAAAAAGAGTCATTGTTTGTTTGTTTGTTTGTTTTGTGTCTTGAGTCTTAGGATACCTTCCAATACAATGATGAGAATTGAACTGTGATTTTAATAGCTAAAGATGAGTTTAAGCATTGATTTAGGTCTAAATTTTATTCTTTGGTTAATCGATTTCTATGATTGTTATGCTTGAACCATTTATGCACTTATAGCCATGTTAATGTGATGAATTGGATTGAGAGAAGCATGTTAGGCTTTGTATGAACTTGTATAACCCTTGTGAGTTTTGAGCCATATTGCTATTCTTTTGGAGAGTTGTACACTAATTCTTGCTTTCTTGTCGATTAATTCGTTGCATGATCTCATTATTCTTTGCTTGATTGATTACTTGAATTCGACGCATTTGTGAACTAATTGCTAGAACTAACTTTGAGGCCTCTTGAAACTTTATGCTGAAATGTGCAATAACTTGGATATGATTAAGGCACCTAGGATCTTCCACCAAAGCCAAATTAAGCATGTGTCCCTAATCATGAACCCCTAGTTAACCCCATTGAGCCTTATGTGAGCCTTTTCTTTGTTAACCACATTACCATACCCTAAGCCTAGTATAGTTTTATCCTTCCCTACTCCTAGGAGTTAGTGAGACAATGATGGTGACTTCTCGTTTTTCTAAATATTTCAAAGGTTTGTGAATTGTTCAAAGAACAAGTGTGGGGGAGTTGTTCATGTACAAAATCAGATTCGAGAGAGCCATAAATTAGAAAAAAAAAAAAAAAATTTCTTATGCCGAAAAAAAAAAGAAAAAAATGTGTGGCATCTAAAAATAAAGTTAAGTGCTCTTGATCTTGATTACATATTGTTGTGTGGAAGTACAAGTTAGAATAATGTATTGGGCCCAACAAGATGATATTTGGCCATAAGAAGTTATAAAGTATTAGAAATATGGGTTTCAAAGTCCTTGATGTTGTCTCATTAATTTATAGGGATCTTGTTATATCTAATCCTTCGTTTCTTTAAACCTTAACCCATGGCCCCATTACAACCCAATTAAGACATTTTGATCTTGGAAGTTGCACTTTCGGTTTGTGGAGATTTGTGTTGAGGGGTGAGCCTATGGCATGTGTTCTATTCATTCAAGTGATTGATATTCCTTTCATGAGATCATAATTTAAATTTTTAGAAAGAGCTTTTATTCTTGTTATGCATATGTGAGCTATTTGTTGTTTTGTATACATTAATCCTCTCACATATAACTTGAGTGAATGCATATGAATTAGCCAGAAAATCTGAGTGAAAATAGAGTGATTATCCTTGTGAGGATGGAGTTAATACTTGGCCAAAACATGTTGATTGAGATTTGGTTCGTTGTGTTAACTATTGGCTATTTCACACACTACACTTGAGCATGATCGTCATAGGGATTTATTAACTTTTGAATGAAGTTTTTAGGACCTGTTTTGATGAGTAACCGATTCTTAATGCTATTAACGTGTATGGTTCTCTGAGATAAATGTTGGAAGGTTTAGTTGGTTTGTTTGATTTAGGTTGTTGTTCGCTCGAGGTCTAGCGAAAGCTAAGTGTGGGGGTATTTGATAGGAGCGTTATTTGCGACATTTATTATCGTTATTTTCTATATATTCGTGTTTGGTTTATTGTTATTTTGGGCTTTTTAATGTGTGTGTTAGTTTTGTAGTCTGTCCAAGGTAAAGAGAAGGAAAAGGAGATAAAGAGGGTGTTTTAGTCAAGAAGGAGCTTTCCGATGCAATTAAGAAAGTCTAGTCCGTTTGGGACTTGTTAAGGATCATTCTTTAATAAGTTTCCTTATGGGATTAGAAGTCGTGAAGGGGAAATAAATCAAGGAATTTTTCTGGAGCATATAAAATGATCTTTTGGACTTCAGAGGAAACCCTATTCGTGCGTGAGACAAAGGAACAAGAAGCCAGAATCGGAACTACTCTCTCGACCGGTCGCCTACAGCTGTCGAACGGTCGACACCGTCGATTTTTTCCTTGAACTTCTCAGTTTTCATGTATTTGTCTATGCTTTCTTTCACAGCCATGTCCGGCTAAACTTCTTAGTAGTTAGGGGCTATTTGAAGCCCTGAACATGAGTGTTAAGATGCTTTGATTATTTTATATAGATTACCTTTGGATTGGATGACAATTTATTCACCGGTTTTACATTGAGAATTTCTATATGTGTTTCTTTGAGTGCACGCTTAGATGCATGTATAGGATTTCAAGGCTAGATTAATATGTGGACTGCCATATCACCATATGATCTTGAGTAGCAGAAGGTTAATGAAATTAATCTTGTGGATAAGTTGCTTGGTAAACAGGATACATGCCATATCTTACTACCGATGTGATGTTCGTTCTCTTTGTGCTTAATGATTCTTGAATGTTGAATCTATGAACATGCCATTCTAGGTTACATGTTAGGAACTAAGTTAGGGAGTACATGCCATGCAGTTAACGTACCAACTATGAGAGAACAATAGGATTTGATCAACATGCCATTGACTTATCTTGAGCATCTTCATCCATGAATTAGGGAATTTGTGTGAAACCTTGCATATTAACATGAATATTTAGGGTGGATAATTGTTCCCTAGCTATTCCATCATCATTGTTCACAACAAAACTTTGTTGGTTTCCCTTTAATTTTCGTACATCAACTCTGCCCTGCTCTTGCAGGTTTACTTTTCGTAGTCTTAAACTTCTTAGAATTCATTGAAACTTTGTCAGAGTCAGTTTTATTGAGTCTAGTTTCTTGTGTTAAAATTTCATAGTAATCGGAGTTTGTTTAGTTTGTCTGCTATTCGTATTTTCCTTTTAGGTCAGTTTAGAGTCGTTATAGTTTAGTGTCTTAATTTGCATTCGAGTCTCATTCTCTTGCGGGAACGATCCCTACTTTCTATACTACATTCGATATTCATATCCACAGTAGGGTAATTAATAGGTTATTTTTGTGCATCTATTTGGTGTGTAGAAATATCTATATTAAGTTGGTAAACCAATTTTTGAAACGGATAATCGAAACTGAAATTAAACGAAGCAACAGACTCCCCAAAATCATGCATAAGAACGATTTTTGGCAAACTTGTACCATCCAAGTTGGGGGAGAATTGTTCCTGCATCTTGGTAATAGGATGTCAGGGGTTCGAAACCCAGATTGGGCAAGTTTGAGGGGCCTTTGAGTTCATGCACATGTAAAACACCAGTGGCCAGTGGTAATCCGTTTCGCTATGAGAGATTAGTTTCCTCGGCTTACCCTCCGAGGGAGTTAGAGGGATTCTTCCTGGAAAGAGAATCCCTAATAAATAAAATAAAATCATGCATGAGAAAGGGAGAGAATGACGGGTTACCAATAGTGAGTTCGTGACGGTAGAAAGGGAGAGAATGAAAGAGAGGAAGGGACAGAGGTGTGTGAGAGAATGAGAGTAAGTGAGGGCTGAAATGAATCATGCTGAAAATGAAAAGCAAAGATGAATAAATACTAAGGGAGGAGAGGAATGACGCTGGTAGCGATTTGTTTGGCGATTGGTCATTTTATGTTCTGTATCGTAAGTGACCGGTCGCTCTATCCCTAACAATCGGTCATTTATACCTTATGTACTTGTGTCGACCCTACGCGACCAGTCGTCAGTGATAAACTTTCATTGTACAAACAATAACTCTGAACAAAAGTAGATGCCTAACAAGAGCTAAAAAGCGGTGACACATATGTCCCAACAATCCAAGCACGTAGGTTGATGTTAACATGTCGCTCGTCTCAAGTATAAGGTATCAAGTTATAGCATAGAGAACCATGGCTCACAAACTTATGGTTAAACTCAAGGAAATCTAGTTGAATTTACAATATATATATATGTAATCACAAACCTACACTACAAGAGAACCATGGCTCATGGTGAGTATGTCATGTGCAATATGGAGTAAATAAATACATTGTAGGAAGAAAATAATGCTTAAACTTGATATGGCGAAAGCATAGGATTGTGAGGAGTAGCAGCTGTTTCTGATATGTATGATGGGGAGGTTGGGGTTTCATCCTTGGTTTATTTCACCAATTACGGCATGTGTTAATTTAGTTTCGTATTCCTTAATCATCCGGGATGCCCTATGCTAAACACATGTATCATAATGGCGACATTGAAAACACAAAAATCACAATTGCAATCTTATCACAAAAATAATAATGCCCCATGGTACTGGCCGGTCTGCTTTGTCACTTGTAAAAATGATGGTTAAGAGTCAAAATATTATGAAGGATCAGAATCCCTCTAGCAATGAATGGATAACTTATTTCAAGCTAATTTGTGCCAATTTAAAAAGATGATTACGGATGTCATAGTGCCGCGAATCTCTTAAAACATAAGATAGATGAACTAACAAACCCTAAGGGCTTGCCGCACCCTCTACTTCTTAATACCCTGTCCGGCGGCGTGCCCTTTGGTTGCCATCGTCGGACGGGATGCTATTTGAGCGAACGTCTGTCCTTATGTTCCTCTGGTGGTGTCGTCAGTCTAGTCGCGGTCGCGGTGTAGCTGTAAGGATGGAGGCTCTTGCCGACCTTGACAGACTCCAATCTTATGTGCACTGGTTTTCATGGGGTGGTAAGGAAGGTAGGTGGAGGTTGTCGCCGGATTGGATGTTTTTCGATGGGAGGATCTGGATCGATGGGGTTGTTGAGTTTGGGACGGTTCTGAGCGGACTGGAGACTGGTGTTTTGTGGCACTGATATGGGTTGGAATGGGGGTTGGGGGTGGGTCGGTCTGGATCTGGGGGTTCTTTGGGGTCGAGGTTTGCTGGTTGGACGATTGGTGGTGGTTGGGAGTAGTTTTTGCTGGGTGGGCGGCGGGTCATGGGGATCGTGTCCGATCCGTTGTAGGGGGGCAAGGTTTCTATCCCGATCTAGCTGGGTGTGGTGATAAGGGTGGCGCGAAGGTGGTGGAGGTGTGGTGGTGGTCCGGCGACGGTAATGGTGGTCCGACGTGGGTAGTGGCACAAGGGCAGTGCATGGATTGGGCTGTGAACTGGTGGGTCCTTATCTTGGCTGGGTTGTTGGCCTCGAGTCAGACTTTGGGCCCAACATGAGCTAATGTTTATTTTCTTTTGAAGTTTAGTTTCTATTTAATTTTTAGTTATATTTTGTTTTCAATAATTCCTCACCAATTATTGGTCGGGTTTAGTGGACATTGTCCTGGTCTGCGCACTCTAAGTGCCTTGTCTGGCCTAGTGAGGTGGCGTATCATTATTTATTGGACACTACCTCCTAGTGGCAGGATGAAACGTAGAGTCATCGGAAGTTCCGGTTGGCTGCATAGTGAGAAAACTGAACTAATCGGTGATTTATGGCTCTGCTTTGGTATGATCTTTCCGGTATGCCGCCTATATTGTAAAACGGATGGTATTGTCAGTTGTGCAATCCCTGCTAATAGGCGCAAGTTGGAATACATGAATTTAGTGGAGACTCTTGCTATTATTGTGAGACGTTCTCTAGATGCTTATTGTAATTTGGGGTTTAGGTACTATGTCCCCCCCTTGTATTCGATTGTTTCATTAATAAAGATTTGAGGGCGGCCGGGGCCCTTCTATCAAAAAAAAAAAAATATGATTACGAATTCATTGCTTTTGGGAGCTTCTAACTTTGTCTCTGAAATCAAAAGGGTCGTGGTATAAGTCTCAACGGTGCATAGATCTGACATGCTCTCCATGAAAGCAAAGTGCTGGGGTACGTTGGTTCCCAAGCACCAAATTTGTCCTTCAACTTTGGTGCCCGAGAGAGAGACTTAGAAACTGCAAAACATTTTCCTTGGAGGATTGTCACCAGCAACACTAGTTGCTGCTGGCCGGGTACGTTTTAGAATTTTTTTTCTTAATAAAGGTAAAACTGAAAAATAAAGGATAAATCTTTAGGGCTGGGTACAGTTATATATTTGCTGGGTTCGATACTTCGATTAGCTTGACCTCAAAAAATATGGACAAGTTTTTCCCATCAACTTTTTTGAACATACATTCAC
Source organism: Rubus parviflorus (assembly GCA_029955375.1). Lineage (NCBI taxonomy): Eukaryota > Viridiplantae > Streptophyta > Magnoliopsida > Rosales > Rosaceae > Rubus > Rubus parviflorus. The sequence goes on along the minus strand of JARGGL010000005.1, from coordinate 9,508,003 downwards.
ACCTTTGGCGAAGTCTGTCGGTTGTGTTTGTACGTGTAGACGTTTTTCATTGATAGTGATATGTATATAAAATTTGGGATAATAGGTTGTACAGCACTGCAGGTAAGTTGTTCGATGAAATGCCAGAACCAAGTTTAAGTGTCCTGTGTGTACCGTTTTTGAACATACCGTACTGCAATCATGTTCGCTTGTAAAGCCTGACTGATGGGAATGACTTATCACGCTTCGATGCCATGTGATGACTGGTGGTCGTTCCACTATGAAGCTTTGAAACTTTTTCATGAAATGGAGTCAATTACATTTACAGAGTGGACAGAGTAAGCAGGGCAAATTATCGATGCATTTTCGCATTGTTGGTGGATCGCTACGACAAGGCTTCTAAAGAATGGGAATGTACAGGAGTTTTAGTTGCTTCTCGTAGATTTGCAGAACCCTGTTGTGCAAAAATGGGATAGGCATTTGAGAGGTTGGTTAATTCTTCTTTTTAAAATTTATATAGATGCCAGATTAAAATGTTATTTCTTCTCACTGTCTCACTTTGCTTACATGAATCTAATTAGTTGTTTCTCTTTTATTTCTTTTTCGATTTAATCAACAATTTTTTAGCTACAAGTTGCTGTTTTTTTTTTCTCATGATGATTCATTCTGAAATTATTGTACAAATAAGAATTGTAAACCCATCTATTACAATACATGAGCTTCATCCTCAAGCTAGCATAACAATTGATACTCAGCTCAATCCTTAAAACACATGGTCACGAACATAATGTAAAAGTAAAACTGAATGATATTAAGAAAAAACAAACAGTAAAAGCGAAAACAAACAAAACAAAATATGGGAAAAGAAAAACAACTACAAACAACTGTACAAATAGAATAAGATAGATTTTCCTTTTCCATATCTTGCAGAGGTGTCTGTGTAATGAAATTATAACAAATTGCTATTTGAATAACTTCATCGTAATTAAAGTAATCATCATTGCACAACCCAACCGAGACTACCAAGCACAGGGAAAAACTGAGATCAATAGATTCATAACTAACAATAGATGCATAGCCAAGTACATAAATTCAATTCCAGCTCTCCTACGTACTCTACCGTCTCCTTTTCTCTACTCTGAAAAATGCATACCTCCTTGTGATCACGATGTTCGCAAGAACCATTCCCACCACCAAACCACTTCCAAATCCTGCCACAACAAATATCCATTCAAATCCGGACTCTGAAAAGTAATTTTCTTGTACAGTAGAAGATGGCAGTTGAGAGGCCTTAGGAGTTCCACATTTCTTCGGCAATGGATCTCCACACAATCCAGGGTTTCCCTCATAGGATGTGGTATTGAATGTAGTAAATTGGGTTCCTTGGGGTATAGGACCAGTAAGACTGTTGTCAGAGGCATTGAATTGTGAAAGGAATGTCAGCTGCGCCAATTGTTCGGGGATTTCTCCTGAGAGCTTGTTTTGTGAAAGGTCCAATGCCTCCAGCAGTGTTAAATTTCCCAAAGATGATGGGATGCCACCGGTGAAAAGGTTATTTGAAATATTGAGTGAGCGAAGGCCTTTTAGTTTCCCAATCAACTCATCAATCTTTCCTTCAAATTTGTTGCTTGAGATATCAATGGCTGCAAAGGCTTCTTGAATTTTTGAATAGTATCTATCCACACCTTTATTTGCTATTGTGATCGTGTAACCATAATCCAAAGTAATCGCACCACCACCAGCATCATATGTTATGTTGGTCTTCATATACGTTAACTGGTTTACTGTGATATTTGATCTCATGGCATACTCAGAGAAGATGTATTCAGAAAGAAACTCACCTGTGAAATTATTGTAAGACAGATCCAAAATGCGCAACTTTGGGAAATCATTATTGGTTTCAGGCTTTCCTATCACTCCTTGGAAACCATTATGGCGCATTGCCAAAACTTTTAACTCTGGAAGAGTCCCCAACCAAAAGGGGAAGACATCATTGAATTTGTTGTCCGACAGAACCAAAGTCTCAAGCATCACACAGTTCGCCAATGACCTCGGTAATTTCCCTTGCAATTGGTTATAACTAACATCAATCATCCTCAAGTTGCTTTCCTTGGTGTATGTTTGCGGAAGAATGCCATGAAAGGAGTTATTTGCAAGAAGTAAAAGTATCAAATGGTCACTAAAGTTTCCGATACACTGCGGAATCATACCACTGAAGTTGTTATTGGACAAGTCAAGGGCCTGAAGAGAACTCAGATTGCAAATCACCGGTGAAATTTCTCCAGTCAGTTTGTTGTCCTGAATTTCATAACCTAAGATGGATGGTGGAGGTATCGGCAGTGGCCCATGGAACATGTTGGACGAGAGCTTTAAAAACCGTAGGTTAACCCAAGGAAGGACAACTGGAGGTTGTTCAAAGCCTGAAAGGAAGTTTTGATCAATGTCTAAGTACATCAGAGTTTCAGTGCTCACGTTCCACATCCATTTCGGTACTTGACCATGGAGTTTATTTTCAGCAAGGTACAACTTCTGCAAATTCTTTTGATATCTTAAGAAATATGGGAACTCTCTTATGTTGCATGAACTCAATCCTAGAATTGTAAATTGGGGAACAGTTGCATTCACAATTGTGGATTGAGTGAGAAATTCCAGATTATTACCATTTAGATGGAGTTGGTAGAGATTTTGTAGATTTTGGAACATTGGAAACTCCACTGTACCACTGAGCTCATTGTACTGAAGATAAAGTATCTCAAGACTTGTGAGATTGGAAAATGACGCCGGAATTGAACTATTCAATCTATTATAAGAAAAGTCTAGGTAAATCAGTTTGCTAAAGTTACCTAGCCAAGATGGGATTGGACCAGTTAATTGACTGGTACCAATCCTAAACACAGTCAATTGTGTAAGGTTTGCCAACGAATCAGGAATTGGACCTCCATAATTGTTTTTTGAAATGTCTAGATAAGTTAGCTGTCTAAGCATACCAAGAAAAGAGGGAACCAACCCTTCTGAAAAATTGCATCCACCCACATCCAACTCTTTCAAAGAATCAAGCTTTTGGATTGAAGAAGGTAGGTTTCCGAAGAACCTAGTTCCGGCAAGTAGGAGTGATGACAAAGGACTACTTTGATTGAATTCAGGCAAATAACCAGTAAGATCTTGGTTGTATCTCACACTAAGAAGTTTCAAGTTTTGTAACTGGAAAATTCTTACTGGGAATTCGCCAAACAAGTGACAATTCCTTAGAGCGAGGGATGTCAGAAATGACAAATTCGCTATGGAATCAGGAATGGTCGATGATATGTTAATGTAACTTAGATAAAGATTTTCAAGACTAGTTAAGTTATGAACAAGGCTTGCCAGATTGGACGGTTTAAGGGTCAACAATCCCTTACTAGAAACGCCATCAAGATTCAAAGATAAATCAAGGGATGACAACTTGGACAACTGTGAAACTTCAGATGGGACTTGGCCAGAAAATACAGAGGCAGAGAGGTTGAGATACCTGAGACTTGGGAGATTCCTAATGCTGCTAGGAATTTGAGAGTAGTTGAAGTTATTGTCGGCGAGGTTCAGACTCTGAAGATGAACAAGGCGGAAGAGGGTGCTGTTGGAGTTGATAGAGCCATAGAGACAACTGCTACTAAGATCAAGTCCAATCACACGACCTGTATTCTGATCACACTCGACACCATCCCATGAGCAGCAGCTGTTGTTCTGTTTCCACGAGGAAACCTTTGGATAAGCACCAGCATAACCAGAAGCAGATGTGTCAATAATGAAGCTTTCCTTGAAATGCAGCAAGGCAGAACGATCCTCATCCTCGCAATCCACTGGCCGCCGAAGAGAATTGGCAACTGAAACATGAAACAACAACAATATAACCACTAGTTTCGAAAGCACCCGAGTACTTGAGACTTTAGATAAGCACTGCAATAACCCCATTATATCTGTTTTGATAGCTTTGCTTAATCTGCACTCTTAGCTATGGAAGAGCTGTCTATAAATATAAGTTTAGTCAACTCTTGTGCAATAATATCACAATATTTAACAAGTCAACTCTTTGTATATTAAATATGTGGCCGGCCGGTCATATATATCAGCAGTTCCGTTCTAGATTGTAGAAAAGATCGCGCGATTTCTTCACTTGGTTTCTTACCATCCGATCCAGCAAGATCAATGGTTGAAGAGTTTATGATATATTTAAGTACCTCCCCCCAATCAGTAGTGGCATAGTTTGACATTGCAGTCCACATTATTTGATCGGATATTGAATTAAGAAGCATTGTTGTCAATTCATAATAGAAGAAGATATTATTGTTTATGTGTATATAATTCCACCGTTAGTTCTGGACGCCAGAAGATTACAGGTCATCTGCTTTGAAAATTATGATAGGAAGGGAACATGCATAGTAACTAACTTTGAATGAATTGGATTTAGCCGATAAAGATTTAGTTCATGGATGAAGATTTAGGAATATAAACACCTGAAACTAGATATTTAAGTCTAAAATGCAGACCAACTCCATGTAGTTATAAATTAGCTCCATGAGATGTAGAGTTGTTTACCACTGTTTGAAGTTAGTCTAGCTCTGCAAAAAGATACATTAACTTAGTACTAAAAAAATGAATATATTGGTACATGAGTTGATTAACCTAAACCATATTTTACCAAATAAGAAAAACTTTTGAAAGAGATATCTTCACAGGGAAAATATCATTCATAATTAATCAATTGAGTCCAAACCCTTGATCAAAAAATAACTGGGTCCAAACCCAAAAGCACATCCTCCTACTCCTCAAATGTGCAACATTTGCAATTGGTTGCGTAATCATGAAACCTAGCTTGATTTGATATGAAAATACTCACCATTTTATTGCTCTCTAAGAGTTAGTAATGTAGATACAATAAAATAAAATAAAATTGTATACTAATGTAGATACAGCAAGAAAAATTATTTGTGTTATAGTATTAAATAAACCCTCTGTTACCCCAAAGAAAGAAGATGAGATATGATTGTGTCTTCTTTAAAACTCACCTTTTTTTCAGTAGAATGTCACAGGAAGAATGGCACTAGTTTCTGAGTTCACCATTTTGTTTTGTCCTTGTTTCAGAGTTTGTGTTCTCTCTCAAAAAAAAATTGTGAAATTATATAGAGAAATTTTATTCACACATGACTAAATACTAGATACACACCCCATTATTAATACACCACCTATTAACTTTATTGAAACACAATTTATTAGATACACAACCTCAAACTTTGTAAACTACCCTAATTTTAAATACACAACCTATTTAGGGTTTAGGAAGGAATTAAGGGCGTGGATCTATGAATTTCTTGTCGTTTGCTGGGGATATGAAATCAGTGAGAAACTATTGACTTCTTTTGGTAAAGTACTGAGACACACTACACGTCTAGACGAGACTAGAGAGTCAATCACGAAATTTCCAAAAAAAAAAGAGTCAGTCAAGAATCCAATGCTCGGCAATTACAATTGCATTGCGAGATCATGCTTAGGAATTGCAGAAGAATTGCAGAGAGATAGGTTTGATCTAAGGAAGAAGAAGAGGGACAGATTTGATATTATTGGAAAACTGAATAGTACACTTTTCTTGCTTACTTTTTACGCATTCAGTACTGACTGATTATATAGCAATTGGAGGGCGTGGATTCTATGAGAGGGAATTCGGATTTGAGCTTGGAGCATTTCAATGTTTCAGTGATGGGTATGTTCTCGGCCTTGATCTATGAAGGAATTTGGTCCTTGGTGAGCTTGGCCTGTCGTCGTATATCAAACAGAACTCGGTGAATTCAGAGAGGAGGGGATTTGGTTTGCTCTTTCTGTTTTCCTTTCTGGCGGTGCAATAACTCCGGCTCCGATCAAAACCCCTTTATACGATCCGAACTCTGAAATCAAAGGCACGATCTTTGCATACCCATCTTGGATTTTCGTCTCGTTTCAGAGAATTTCCTTTGCATACCCATTTTTGCAGATCCATGGTTAATTCATCTACTTTGCAGACCCAACTAGCTTCGATATGATTCATTTACTTTGCAAATCAATCGTTGGGTAGTTTGCAGATCAATCATGTTTCTACATATTATTCAAGCTATGATTGATCAAGCTAGTTTGCATATCAATCATTAGGTAGCTAGCTTGAATAATCAACGATTGAATCAAAGGGTTTTTGCATATCAACGACGATCCCTATTTAAAAATTAGTTCTAACTTTGGAAGTTCATCCATGAGTGTAACCAACTGTTTCTTATTAGGGCTTTCAATCTTCACCCACGTCGTTCTTGTAGAGAAGAAGAAGACTCTAACGCGGGATTGTTTATTTCAACTATGTTTCTTTAGTTTTAATATATAAATGTCTCTTTGGGTAATTTTACGTACCCACAAAGTCTTATGTAAATTGTATAAGAAAAAAAAGGTGTGTATCTAATATATAGAGGTGTGTGAATAACATTTCCCAATTATATATGCCACGCCCTTGAGGAGTTGGTCTATTATGTTTCACTTTTGCTCGATTAATAAAATTGACATTTTCGCTAAAAATTAAAAATACAATAATAAAAAAAGTAATTGTCTCCGGTCATAAAATTATTTTATATGGATCAGTTGAAAATTGAGGAAAGGAGTTTTTTTTTCCTTAAAAAAATAAAGGAAAAAAAAACTCAAATTATCTAAGTTTTCGCAAAAATTTTGTAATGTACCCGATGTATGGGTGCTCCATGTTTTGTGATAAAATATTAGCCATATATATAATATGAGGGTTAAAAATTCATAACTTGTTACTTGAATAGTAAGTACTAATTATATTATTAAATTAAAAAATTTCATTTATAAAGATGGGAAAAAAGAAAAATAAAAAAATTAATTAACTATAATCAATCTGTAAAATTAAATCCGAGTTAAGCTAAACTATTTCAAACGAGAAAAAAAAACGGTTGAACTCGATCAACGCAGAAGACGAAATATCATCACTTAACAACCGGGTGGTCAAACTTTATCATAGTTAGCCAAATTTTGGTGTGGTAGCAATAACCGATAATCTAATGATATTAACCAGGCTCGATCGATCTAATCATTAATGTAGATATCAATTCCTCATAGGGATCAACATAAAGAAACCTTTATATATATATAAAAATGTCCAACTTATTTTTGCCTTCTAGATCACTTGTTTTTTCATAAACCTTAAATATCATTGCGTAACGATCGAGTGGTCAAACTTTATCATAATCGGCCAAATTTTGGCAAGGTTGCAATAACCGATAATCTGATGATATTTATCTAGTTCGATCGATCTAATTGTTAATGTAGATATCACTTCCTCATAGGGATCAACACAAATAAACATTTATATGTATATATATATAATTGTCCAACTTATTTTTGCTTTCTAGATCACTTGTTTTTCTATAAACCTTAAATATCATCGTTTAACGATCGGGTGGTTAAACTTTATCATAGTCGGTCAAATTTTAGCTTGGTAGAAATAACCGATAATCTGACGATATTTATCAAGTTCGATCGATCTAATTGTTAATCTAGATATTACTTCCTCATAGGGATCAATATAAAGAAACCTATATTTTTTTTTTTAAAGAAAGAAATTACTGAAACTTATTTGATTAAAAAGTTATGAAACTAGGAAAAAAAAATGGAACAAAGCGAAAATTAGGAATTTTTAGTTGTATTTTTTTCCTTTTTATTATTTTGAGTTTAAATATGAGATATTGAGTAAGACTATGGTATGTTAACATTTCTCATACATCATGAGGAGAAAAAGTCATTTTTAAGGTAAATCAGGTCCTCATTAGAGTAAATTAGGTTCTCGTTTGAGTAATTAAGTTCTAAAAGTGGTAATTGTAATATTTTACGACTTGACGACACATATTACAACTTCGACAACTCATGTGATAACTACGAAAAAGCTCTCGTAAAGGTAAATAAGGTCCTCATTATAGTAAATAAGTTCTCATTTGAGTAATTAAGTCCTACAAGTTGTAAGTGTACGTATGAGATACGTTAATTACATACACTAGAATTTTCCTGAGATATTATGTAATACCCTGAATTTTTATCCTTAATTTTCAGAAATGTGAAAATAAATATTTAGTGAGATTTACGTTTTTCCGTATTTTGTTGATGATGTGGCGTATTTGTGTAAATACGATATAATTATACGTATTAATTATTTGTACGTATTTGTATTATTTGTGAATAGTGGCAAATAGTGTCTAAATAGTAACCGACACATGGCGGGTAGTGATTGGAACAGCACACATGGTGACTCAGCTTTGTCTGGTGAGTCACCATGCGACACATGTCGCAATTTGATTGGTCTTCAGATGTTTTTCTGTTCGGCTATGATTTTGGGAAAACTTCCTTCACGAGAGTTGTAGAGCTCGTCGATACAAGTTCGTGGACATAAAGTTTACGTAAAATGGAGTTCGTATGAGAGAGTTATGATTTTTTGAAGTTTTATTATTTTTGCCTATATATATATAGTAATTTCAGATTTTTCATTTTTGGAAAAATCTGGAAAATCCCAAAAGCCCTCAGAACTGCAGAAACTTCCGACCATTTCTGGCACCATTTCCGGCCAATTCGACCTGAGCCACCTACTGGGCTTTGAAGGCCTCATCCATACGAACCTATGGCCGCTGGTTTCACCTCAATCAGATTCCCGAGGAAGGAGAATTTTGTATTTAAATTTTGGGCAGTCGCGACTTTGAACGGAGATCTAGGCCGATCCGGCCGTTAACTCACTTCGAGGCAAGTTTTAAGGTTGTTCTATTTTGTGTGTTCTATAAGTTGACCGTTGGGTTTTAGCTAGTTTTGAGTTTGGACTTTGGTCCGGCGGCGTGAGGGTTTTCTCACCGCCGTCTGTGGCGGAGCGTGGGGGCGCGTCCGGCCACCTTTTTAGGATATTTTTACTTTGTTGAGTAGAGTTTGTCGATACAAACATCTTTCGTAAACAAGTTTTTGAGATTCGATCGTTTGACTGATGATAAATTAACCCGGAATTGTGGATCGTTCGATTCGTGATAATCCGACCGTCGGATCGTCACCAAATTTTAGTATGTTGTTAGGGTGCTAGTTTTTAACCTGCTGTAAATTTTGGTGTTTTAGACTTTTGGTGGGACCCGTTTGATGAATAGTTGACGTGGGACCCGTTTGAAGGATAGTGATGTGGGACCCACATTGACCGACAGTTGACTTTTGGTCAAACTAGTCCGGTTTATAGTTTTCGATATTCTAAGGACATCCGATTAACTTTGGAAGTGATACGGTCACTTTTCGTTTGTCGTTTAGTTGTTTTTGTGCTGAGAAACAAAATGCGTGTTCTTAGGTGTTTTTGGAAACCGTGTAGCCGAGCGGACGTTTCTTGTTGATTACCTGGTTAAGTGTTGAGTTCGTTGACGCTGCTGGAATTTACAAAGGTGAGTAAACTCACTTAATATTTGTGGTGAACATAGTTCACAATATTGTATTGTGAATGAATTGATTGTTTTAAATGTGAGTAAGACTCACGAAATATTGTGGTAGGATTGATTGGCTTGATGTGAGTGAACCTCACATGACATTAGTAGTGAATTGTGTTATGTCATTGGACTTTGGAATTGAAGATTTGATATGATTAATTCATGATTTTGTTTTGTGAAATGAATTCATAATATTGAAATTGTTCATATTATTGGTTGTGATTGATTTTGGATTAGGTAGATATATTGTACAATATTCGAAGTATACACGGTATGGGACGTGTAGGTTCAGTATATTTTATAATATGAATTTTAGGGATGAGAATAGCAATTATGCATAAGTTATAAGATACAGCTTGATATAAGTATTGAGGATTATTGATTATATTGAGTTCATTAGAAGAGCTTGAGGTGTGAGAGGATTTATAAGTATTGAGGATTGTGTACTATATCGAGTTCATTATATGAGTTTGAGGTGTGAGAGAATTAATAAGTATTGAAGATTATCTTTTATATTGAGTTAATTGGATGAGTTTTGAGGTGTGGCAGAATTAGTAATTAGCATAGGAAATTATATTTTAAAATAATGCAATATGAGAGAAATCATATGGATGTTTGTGATTTGTTGTGTGTGGTGTTCAGGACAAGGATATGCTTATATTGATCGGAAAAGAGAGTATATATTTGGGTAATTGATGATTGATCGGAAATGAAAGTATATATTAGGGTATTGATTATTGATTGGAAGAGAGAATATATATTAAGGTATAGATGATTGATTGAATGTGAGTAAACTCACAATGGTTATTGTTGAACGTAATTTACAAAATTACGTTATAGATAGAATTAAGTGTGTGATTGATATCTATGCTTTTTTGGTGGAATTGTGATGTGTTAAATGATGCAATTAATTGTGAAAATTAATCATGATATTGTATTAGTGATTTAAATTAATTGTCTGAATCGTGAGTAAACTCACTGGATATTTGTATTAGGATTGATTATTTGGAAATATTCTTATTATTGTTTGTGATTGATTTTGATGGATATTTATATTGTTTGATTTTTAGAGTCACCATAGTATGAATCTACACGGAATGGGACGTGTAAATTCAGTATATTCTTAATATCATGAATTCTCGATATTGGAATTGCATTTAGGCTTATGATATAAATTGTTGTGTAATATTAGTATGAATCTACACGGAATGGGACGTGTAAATTCAGTATATTCTTAATATCATGAATTCTCGATATTGGAATTGCATTTAGGCTTGTGATATAAATTGTTGCGTAATATTGGTGTAGAGGATTTCTGATATATTGGGTGCATTTGAGGAGCATGAAGAACGGCAGATTTAATAATTAGCCATAGGAAATTATATTTTGAAAGTAAAGTTTTGTTTTGAAATATATATGGACTTGATCGTCAACGGTTCATAGGTAAGTGAAAACTAAGTTTATTTGTGAAATTATTTGTTGTTTTAAAATAAAGCATTATGAGAGAGATCATATTGCTATTGTGATTGGGTGTGAGTTGAATAAATGGCGAGGATATGCATATATTGATTTAAGGAAAGAGTATATACATTGAGATTGATGTTTGATTGGATGTGAGTAAACTCACAATGGTTAATTGGTGAATGTAATTCACGTAATTGTATTGTTCGTTGTCATGAGAATGAATCTCTCTCTCATTTGTATTGTGGAAGGGGTTTCGGACCCTATGGTATGAGTTGGGCAAGCGTCCCATCAGTTAGAGCTCTAGTCTGTCTACCAATTGTTTCTGTGTTATCAGGGAGAGCCTGTGATACAGAAGCCGGGAATGAGCCCGATGTGTTTTTTAAAAGATGTCTCAAGAGTATTCATTCTTTTATTGTCTAGATTGGACATGGATTTATTGATTGATGATTTCTTATAAGCATACATATATCATTGGAATCGTGTGTGTGATGTATAATTCTAAAAGATGTTTCAAGAGTATTCATTCTTTTATTATCCAGATTGGACATGAATTTATTGATTGATGATCTTGTGACTTTGCTTAATGAGATGTTAGGTTGAGAATATTATGGTTTAAATTTAACGATTGAGATTGATCTCGTGTTATTGCTTAATTTGATATTAAGTTGAGATTATTAAATTGTGGAATGTGTGTGCGGTTATTTGTTTACTCATACAAGCTTTCAAAAGCTTACCGGGTTTGTTATTTCAACCCGGTGCACCATTCCATGGTGTAGGGGTTAATCTTGCAGGTTAGGGTAACCAAGACTGAAGCTGAGGCTTCCTAGATGTACGTTTAACGTATTGGGATTTTGTTAGACTTCCGCTATGTAATATACTCTGAGTGGGTAATTACGTATTATTTTGAAGTTTCAATTTAATATGTAAATTTGTATAATGTAATAGTTGACTCTAAAGAACGAGTCTATGTTTACATTTGTAGGTTCGGTGTGTTTTTGTTATTGGAATAAAAGAAAAAAATATTCCAGTTGTTTTGTAACCGAGCCTTCGCGTTCCAGATTTTGTTTTATTGATAATAACAAGTTGTTATTTATATTACGAAATTTGGGGCGTGACATATTAATTATATATATATATATATATGGGGTATGCTAGGGTACGGTGATGTATGCCATACCCCCATTTACAATATTTTTGAACAAAAAATTACATCTAATTGAACCAAAATTACTACATTGACGACAAAGTTACCACATTCGTTTTACACTATGTACATATAATTAAACTAAAATTACAATTTTGACAACAAATTATTCATAAACTTGTAACAAAGTCATAGATGGAGTAATTACCTCTAATAGAACAAAGATTATACAAAAAAAGACTCTCGTTACCATAATGACAACACATTTTGTTGTTATATTTGTAAATGGAGGTATGACATGCATCTCAGTATTGTAGAACTTCCCATATATATATTGGTTACAATTAATTATATTTTTTAATCAAATATTATATTTTTGGTTTAACCTAATTACTTATCCCTTATTTCTAATTTTAAATTTAAATATAAGTCATGTGCAAGGCACACTAAAAGATGATGTATTGGTGTACCTGAAGACTGAAGTACTAAAGTCGCTCTCTCAAGTTTTCCCACTTCTACTTTGATTTGGTTCCCAGGTTCTAGTTTGATTTGGTGTCCTAAGTTCTAGTTTGATTAGGTTTCCTAAGTTAGTAAGTTCTATTTTGATTATTTCCTAGTCATAGATGAAATAACTTTCTTAGTATAATTAGCGAATTAGAGATTATCTGTTCTCACACAAAACTCAAACCTAGCTAGGCATTCTCGCGGTCATGAAGTGATTTCTTTTCTTGCCATCGCCCATCGATATCCCTTCCTTATCCCTTTAAGCGCTGTCACTCCTCCTCATTGTTATCGATCGTCGTGAGGTATTTCTAGAGGGATAAATGGAAATGGAAGTTGAAGAAGTTGTTCATGTTCCAAGCGACATGAGGCGTCTCCTCCTCTCAAACGAGATCATATTTTTTCAGATCCTCCCAAGTCTGCCAGCCAAATCCTTGATGCGCTTCAAGTGCGTATGCAAATCTTGGTCCTCTCTCATCCGCGATCCTTCTTTGTTAGGGCACACCGAAACATGCACAGCAGCCAAAACAACTACTCACCTACTCTTAACCGACGACGGCGCCATGACCAAACCCGAAAAACTGAAACGGTTGTTCTCCATGCAGTTAATCAACCAAGGAGGGATGATTTGTCCTACACCTCCCCTCCTTCTAAGCCACAATTTGGAGCTGCCGTCCTCCTCCATTTCATTTTCCTGCAGGGCCAAGGCAAGTCCATTTTCTCCAATGTGGGACAACACTCCACATTCTCACACGCCCCCGCACGTATGGCGAATTTTCAAGCCATACACGTGGACAACTTTTATTGGGTGGCGTGGAGCACGTGTGGCCACTTGACTTCACACGTAGGCGAACCTGCAGCTCTGATACCATGATAAAGTAATCTGGGCGTCACAACCAAAACCAATTGGCAATAGTTGGAGATGCCCAAATCCTTATAAACACATTTGCAATGTCCCTTTTCTCCAATGTGGGACAACACTCCACATTCTCACATAAGGTTCTAGAAATCTATGTTATATGGCCTGAATCAGAATCACCTTGGGAGGACGAGTCTTTCATGTTCAAGATTTTCACTCTGGGTACTACAACTTCATGGAGGGATGTACAACAAGAGACTAACGTCTTTAATGATCTAGCTCTTGATAGTTCATTGTTTATCGAAAGTGTGTGCATCCATAGGGCCATACATTGGATCCAAAAAACTATTAAGAAAAAACCTATTGTATTGGTTTTTGACGTTGGAGAAGAGAGATTTAGAGTAATCCCATGTCCTGATCGAAGATTATATATGTTGTGATTCTTTTTTATTGGGGTATAGTTGTAGTGAATGGATGCCTGGCTGTATATACTAGAGACTTGTTGAATGAAAGGGTGATGGAGTTAAGGATTTTGAAGGATTACCCAAGGAAAATACTCTCATCCAAACTATCAATTTTTGTGTATATTCGGCTTCGTATTTTCATAATCTAACCATTCATTTTTTAAATCACTCTCTAAAGATCATCTGTGCAAAAATTTAATCAAATTGGAGATCATTTGATCATCTAATTATATCAAACAAATGGACGGTTTCGGTGAAAGTTAACATTCTCATTACAACCGTTCATTTGTTTGATATAGTTGGATGATCAAACGATCTCCAATTTGATTAAAATTTTGCATAGATGATTTTTAGAGGATGATTTAAAAGATGAATGGTTGGATTATGAAATATAATGTTTAATGAGCAAAAATTGGATGAGTTTGAATAGGGCTCATCCAAATAAGTTTGAATGGGGCTCATCCAAATGAGTTTGGATGAGAGTATTTTCCATTACCCAAAGGGATATTTAGAATAACATCCTTACCATTTTTATTTTACAAAGTATGATCCATTGACTTTTTTCATATTAGATTTGATCCAACATTAAATTATAGATGCCACATTAGATATCTTTCTTCCATATTTTTGAAATTATTTACAGAATGTGTCATGATAGGAGCATAAATATGTGACATTAGTATCTTATTACCCTATATTTACTTAGTTAGTTCATTGTTATCCCTATCTATTTTTATTATTTTCATGTTTTATAGGTGTCTTGGAGCAAAGAGGAAGAAAAGAAGCAAAAGAGTGAACAAAAGACCAAATATTCTTGTGCATATCAGTCCACTTTGCAGAATTACTGGGAACAGCTCACAATGAATCAGAGAATGTGCCATATATGAAATGAAAGCTACGGATGCCTAGTTTCTGTAGAATTTTACGGTTCATAAAAAGCTATTTTCTAGAAGGAGATATCCTAATTTTAATGGACAAAGGTCAGTCTGCCGAAAATTGTACAGTGAATTTCTCAGACATCAGCCAACTTTGGAAGACTGCCATTTTTAATTTCCAGTGAATTAGAGCATGTGCCACCTACCATTCTGAAGCCCAGGAAGTCTAATTTCACCTCCAAGTGACAGAACTCCATTCCAATTCCTGGTGGGTGAAAAGTGTACTCACAATGGTCAAGCTGTCATTTCTATAGGAACCTTGGATTTAACAATGGCCAGCAGCCCACACTTTTCTTTCATTTTCCACAATGGCTGCACCTGCTCCTCTCACTTTCCAAATTGGTTGAAGCACTCTCTTCTCTTCCTCCCCTATAAATACTTAGCTCCCCCTCTTTGTAAAACACACCAAGGTGGTGAGACAAACTCCCTCCTTCTCATTCTTCCATTCCTTTCCTCTCCAGTTTCCTCTTTCTCTCCTTGTAATTGTTGTTGTCTTTAGTTATAAATATGTGTAACTAATTATTCATAGTTAGGGGCTGCTTGAAGCCCCGTTCATGATTACAAACATGTTGTGAGATTTTATTTGATTTCTTTTATCTATGGATAAGAATCATGTTACTATATATGTCAGAGATGAATTCCTTATATGTTTACTTTGGATGCATACTTAGTGAGCATGTTAGGATTCTATAGCTATGAATATGTGATGCCTGCTTCTTGTTAATTAAGATTCCTCACGTGTTCTAGAGTGGCACTTGTTAATTGCGATTAACATGTAACATGGTTCCAAAGATAAGCAAGACAACACCAGTACTTGTGATGCTTTGTGATGACTCAAACCTTTTTAAAACTCAATGATTTCTACTTGTTAAATCTAGTAAGGCGTCCTTCTAGGTTACATGTTAGAAAATACGTTAAGGGTAGAGCGTCTCTCTCTTAACATGCAAAGTTAGAAAATGGTAATAGGTTATGTTCAAGCATACCGAGCTAACCTGAGCATCTTCATCCGGAAATAAAAGAAATAAAATGGAATACAATGTGTGAGCATGATTGTCGGTGGTGGATAGTAGTTCCCTAAACTCTTTTCTCTCATTGATAACCTTCAAATAGTTCACTTTGTCTATTTCTATATTTTGTTTTGTTTAGTCAAGTTCATCAAAGATATCAAATCTATTCACAAATATGTAAATCTTAGTTCGTACTTAATTTAGTATGTCATAGTTTGCAATTAAATCCCAATCTCCAGCGGGTTCGATCCCTACTTGTCTTTACTACAATTGACCATCATTTCCTTTGTAGGGTTAATTTATAAGTTGCTTTTTGTGCATCAATTTCAGTGTATAAAAAGAGCTTGTCATGTCATTATCAGAATATCAAAACATTCAATTTAAATCCCTAAATTTAAGTTTATTATTCAAATTTCAATTATGACTAATCGTGTAATAAATTCTACATTTAATCATATCATTCAAATTTTCATCAAATTAAGTTAATAGTATCCAAATTTAAGTTTATTATTCAAATTTTTATTAAATTTATTTATTTACACAATTTTTTTTTTAAAACGAAACAAATTTGTACGGATTAAGGTGTAGGTAATTAAACCCTAAAAAGTTAATTACCTATATTTTTGTAGGTAAACTATGACTGATTGATTAAAAGCGATTTCCCTCAACAAATTAATTAATAGTGATAGGTAGTTTACTTAGATTAGTGTAGGTAATTTACTTTTGTAGTTTGTAGGTAAATTAATTTATTAATAAGTGGTGTAGGTAAATTATGAATTAAGTCAATGTAGGTAATTTACCTTTGTAGGTAAATTAATTATTAATTTTATAATAAGTCTTATAGTACTAGTGATCAATCCATGAATCAAGGTTTTCATTTTTTTCCATTCTTTCTTCTAAGAGGTTTTCGTTTTAAGACTTAAAAACTAATTTGTATTTCCGTCCATGTATTATAGGTAAATTATGTATGAGGATCGGTTTTTATATATAGTTGTAGGTAATTAAATTAACAATTGATCTTTATGATACAATGCATCCTTTCAAATTTAACAAGATATGATACTAAGAGTAACGAGAAAAAGTATATAATTTGATATCAATATGCATCAGCATCAATTATCAAATTGATATATTTTAAAGAAGAAAAGAAAATTAAATGAGCACAATAGATAAGCCAAAATAAGCAAAGACAATATCTATACCCCAACAAACTACGAAATATGTACCCATTAATAATATACCAAAGAAAAAAATTATGAAACATACCTTGAATATTGAAGGAGATAATCAAAGAATTGCAAGAACCGAAGAACATACAATATATACAGAAAACAAACACTATGAAGAGATGGAAACAAATCCTAATAAATAGTACTATGACTACTATCACATGAAATCTGAAACGTAGTGTTAAAATTAAAACAAAATAATTATGAATATAATTGAGACTCAATTATAGGGAGGGAATAATTTTATTTCCAAATAGAAAAAGTCAATATGTGTTTAATGTTTAATTTTAATTTTTAACTTATGATATTTAAGTTAAAGGGCATTTTGGGTATAATATAATTTGTCGAGTTGACTCATCGAACCTAAAATGGAAAAAAAAATCTACGTGGCTCTTGGTCAAATAACTAAATCTAAGAAAAAAATGCACCCGAATTTTAATTAAAAAATCAAAAATAGAAAGGGCTTTATCTTAATTTCTCCTTACCGAAATGAGGTGTGGGTTAAGGAGAGTATCATCTTTCCCGATAAATGGAAAAAGTTGGGACAGCCTATTCCTGTATGCTCAATCCACACAGGCGAGCTACTGCTCCAGCAGACCAAACAGACCGACCAAGGTTATGATAGAAGCGTGCATCTTTACGATATGAAAGCTAAAAGTTATAAGAAAGTTGAAATTACTATACCAGGACTCATAATTGCTAGTTATGATGAAACCATAGTGTCGTTAAGATGATGAGAATTAATCGATCATGACAAGGCAAGTCGAGTTACCAGTATCGATATTGAGTAGTAGTCTTTGTTTAAGGGCGTTGTCCAACATCTCAACACTGAAATCAACATGATCAGGGGCAAACTAGACTCTATAATGCGAGCACAAATGTTGAATTAACAATTTTTTTATTTTTTGCAAGCTTAATCAACCAAATTTCTTTTGCCATTATTGGTCCACCGTCCAACACTCGTAAATGAGCTCAAAGAATCAAATTGGTATCGTGTGGAAAGTAGTAAATTTTTTAAGAACGATGAAAAATTCATTACTATATATAACACAAGTCATTCTTAAAAAGTGACACATCAGGAGTTTTCCGACACCTCAAAACCCTGAAAAACCAATCACATAGAATTTCTCGACCCTCAAGTGCACCCCTAGCTTAATTTATATTCTATAGTAGAAATATAAAAAATTAAAAAAATATACAAAATATATATAATCGTTTCAGGATATCATTATTGTGTGCCTTGTCAAACTAGGACTTAGAATAAGTTTTTTTTAACTATGCGAGCGAAAGCGAGAGCTTCTCTCTTTCCAAACCCTAGCCGCCGCTATGGGCGGGGATTCCAGCGACGCCTTCATGGGTCTACGCCTTCATGGGGATTCTCTTAAACAATAATTTATTGTTTTATTTCGTCAGCACAAGTGTTGTATTCACATTGCTTTATTATTATTATTATTATTATTATTATTATTATTATTATTATTATCATTATTATTATTATTATTATTATTATTATTATTATTTTTTGCAAGTTTAATCAACCCAATTCCTTTTGCCATTGTTGGTCGACCGTCCAGCGCTCCTAAATGAGCTCCAAGACCCAAATTGGTCATCGAAAATCATGTGCAAAGTAGTAATTTTTTGAAGAGCAATGAAAAATTCATATACGATAACACATGTCATTCCTTAAAAGTGACACCTCGGGAGTTCTCCGACACCTCAAAACCCGAGAAAACCAATCACGTAGATTTTCTTGACCCTCAGGTGCGCCCCTTAATTTATTTTCAAGGGTAATAAATTAAAAATATACAAAAAAAATTAGAACTTACTTTGCCGATGAATATACTTTTGCTGCCGAAATATTCATCGGCACAAGTGTTGAATTCACAGTTCTTTATTTTGTTTTTATTTTTTGCAACATTAATCAACCAAATTCAATAATCAATACAATATCTTGAAGAACAAAAAATTAATCAACCAAATTCAATAATTATTTTGAAGATATTGATACAATTAAAGAACAAAATTATAAATAAAAAAAGGAAAGAAGTGTGACAAAAAGTGATTACTAAAACCTCGACTTCTCTATAAGATCCCTCCTAGCTATCTTTATATATTCGATCATTTTGTTAATTGCGAAAGAGTTCATCTTAATTTGTCTTCTCTAAACCTTTGTTCAGAATTTCACATAAAAAAACATTTTGATATGAAGTCCAACTCTATAAAAAAATCATACATAGAGACACTAGAAGCCATTTGCCTCGCAGCCCTCGCTAACCTATGTTAATTTATTGGTCATGCATTAGAACGCATAGTCGCATAAGACAAATTTGTTTCAACAGCCTCCAAATTAAAAATATTGTATTAAAGTCTTTAGTATTTTCTGTGTCTTATGGAAAATGTTTTAAGGGAAAAAAACTAAAATGGTACCTGAACTATACCTCCATCTTATTGATGGTACCTGAACTTTAATTTTTGTCACAAACGGTACTTGAACTTTTCGATTTCGTCTAAAGTGGTACCTAAGGCCACATTCGGTAAATAAAAATTACCAAAGGTACCACTTTAGATGAAATCGAAAAGTTCAGGTACCGTTTGTGACAAAAAGTTCAGGTACCACTTTAGACGAAATAAAAAGTTCAGGTACCACTTTAGACGAAATCGAAAAGTTCAGGTACCGTTTGTGAAAACAAATAAAGTTCAGGTACCACTTTAGCCGAAATCGAAAAGTTCAGGTACCATTTGTGACAAAAAAAATGAAGTTCAGGTATCATCGATAAAATGAAAGTATAATTCAGGTACCATTCATGATAATAACCCATATATGTTTTAAAGAAAAACAAAAACAAGAGCACAAAAAACATATATATATATATAAACTTGGCAGAAACCAAAACAACAAAATATAATCAAATATTGCAGACATGTCCAAGAGAGTTTTCTGTAATCAATGCTAGCCTAACATGTGAGCATAGGACAAGCATTCTTGGTTCCTTTTCATATGACCAGAACAACGAAAACCATGGTAATTCCAGATCAATCAACACACCTATACGGCTGAAGAATTAATCCAGAATTTCGGATATGATTTTGGTTCCTCTGTCATATGCTATGTTTATGTATTAGAACTGTGTAAAGTTGAAAGCCTTCTGCGGAAGATACAGTCACAGCTCTACTACATAAACACACAAGTTTTGATCAAAATATTCCTTTCACTGCATAATGATTTTGATGAAGAGTTGTTGTGTGCAACATAATCATCAAAACCACTATGTAATTGTTGATCAAAATTAAGATTCAAAACCAGTTGGTTTCTGTTACTTTTCATAAAGAAAAGTCCAACTGTTGTTGCCTATGAACACCTGCAAATATACTTGATGGGAGAACAATTTTGCATTTCGTAGTTCACAGTAGCAACATATATATATATTAATAATTCATCAAATTCATCATGTCAATCACATCCGAACAAAACCAGTTCATATAGTAATCAACATATATATCATTTAATAATTCATCAAGGTGAATCACGGCATGCTTGATTATATTCAAATCCTTTCATCTAATAGAAAGCAAAGAACACGAACTCAATGAAAACTTGATATAAAATCAATCAACACTTTAGTTCATCAAAAACCAACGTTGTGAAAACCAGTTGTTGCAAAAGTTAGCGGAAGCAAAACAATAATTTAAAGTTTTCGATCCCTTCTGACTCCATTCCACAAGCCAATTTGACCCTTGTTGCTTTATGAATCAAAATCCCAGTTGATTAGGGTTCGCGAACTATATTCCCAAACCCAGAAGTGTTTTGATGACTGATGGAATATCGGTCAAAAAGCAAAAAACAATAGAGCAAATTACATATAAGGTCACTTTTGGTGACTTTGTTATTTTTTAAGCCACCAAATATTTTTATTCCTCATAAAACCACCAATATATTACAAATTTCAATATTTATAAAAATGCCACCGTATTTTTTTCTCATTATTTACAAAAATGTCACTGCCTACAAAAAACTACTGTATTGTTATTTGGCAGTAGCTTTGTTGTTCTTTGGCAGTAGTTTTATTGTTCTTTGGCAGTAACTTTATTGTTCTTTGGTACTAGTTTTCTTGTTCTTTGGCAGTAGCTTTCTTGTTCTTTGGCAGTACCTTTTTTGTTAGTTGGCAGTAGCTTTCTTGTTCTTTGACAGTAGCTTTCTTGCTCTTTAGCAGTAGCTTTCTTGTTATTTGACAGTAATTTTATTGTTATTTGACAGTAGTTTTATTGTTCTTTGGGAGTAACTTTATTGTTCTTTGGGAGCACCTTTCTTATTTGGGAGTACCTTTTTTATTTAGGAGTAGTTTTGTTGTTCTTTGGAAGTACATTTCTTATTTGAGAGTACCTTTTTTGTTATTTGGCAGTAACTTTCTTGTTCTTTGGTAGCAGCTTTATTGTTCTTTGGCAGTAATTTTATTGTTTTTTTACAGTAGCTATCTTGTATTTGGTAGAAACTTTTCATAAGCAGTGGCATTTTTGTAAATAATAAAAATTAAAATGCGGTAGCATTTTTGTAAATATTGAATTTTTTAATATTTTGGTGGCTTTATGAAAGATAAAAATATTTGGTGCCTTAAAAAATAACAAGGTCACCAAAAGTGATCTTATCAATAATTTGTTAAAAACAATACACTGTTTAAGTAAATATGCAATCAACCACAATACTGAAAGTAAATAACAGAGCAAATAGCACATGAATAGATCGTATCTTTATTGATGAATAAGTGCCTCTATATATAGAGAAACACAAAGGGTACAATCCATATCTCAATAGGAATCCTATTCAATGTATAATCCATATGCTATACTAACTAAGATACTCCTAGATTGACTAGGCACACATAAGATATGTTTCCTTCAACATACACTTCATTTTTAAGTGAAAACGGGTCTGGCCTTAGGATCCGCGTATCCTGTAGATTAGTAAAATATATCAAAAATATATAATTATCTATACTATTATTAAGAGAAGACCTTTTGTCAATTATAACATAATTGTTTTACTTTAATAACCTTCAAATATTAAATAATCATGGATACAATATCAACCATCATGGACAAAATGGTCAAAATGGTCAAAACAACATAATTAGCATCAAACTTGTTCCAGCTTATTGATGCACGTCTTCTTGAAGGAGATCCTTTAAAGATTGATCAAGTAACTCGATAATATGACGAGTAAAAATATTGGTTGACGTTACAAATTGTGCTGCATGAGAAACTCTGTTCATGACTCAGAAACCCAATTTTGGAATAAAGAAAGTAAATCCTTCTAGAATATAGATTATATTTAGAATAGGATTTCTTATACCATAAAGATTGTATCTTGTATTCCTCTAAAAATAGAGGCACCTATTCATCAATGAAATACATTTTATTCTACAACTATTCTCTTCTACTTTATTTTCTGTCATTCTACAACAATGTGCAATTTTTTATATAGGGAGTGAAATTGGCACTCCTCTTTTTACAAATCACACTCCCACTTTCACATTTGATATGTGAAATGTCTATTTTGCCCTTTATCTGCTCTTCACCCTCATCCTCCTCTCTTTCACATTTGGCACTCCCCTGTCTCTTCTTTCCTCTCCGCGACACCTCCGATCACCATCTTCTTCCTCCGGCCACTTCACGGCGTAAAAATGGTACCGGGAGCTTCGCCTTGATACGGTGAGTGCGTGGGTGGTTGTGGCTAGTCAAGCCGACGCCGGACGAGAGAGAAATGGAGGAGAGAAGCTTCGACAGCTCCGATCGGGTTTTCCGATTCCGGCCACGAAGGCGGCTGAAATTGGTGTCTTTGGCTTCGTCTCAATGAGGGGAGCACGGCTGTAGTCTCAACTTCTCAAATTGATGAAGGAGAGAGAGAATCAATTAAGGAAAGTTCATGAGTTTTCCGGTGGGTTTTCATGTTTTCCGGTGATCGAGCCATCTTCGGCGAAGTAAATGGTATCCATCTTCATTCTCTTGTCGATCTCTACGTTTTGGTATACTTTGTTTGTATTTTTGTTTAAGATTCGGAGAATTGGAGTTTTGGGGTTTATGGCTTGTACGGGTTTGTTGAAGTTAGTAGTAGTTTGGGACAATTTTGATTCATTTCGGATATTGAATCAATTCCTTGAACCTATGCTTGTAAAGTTAGGACATAAAGCTTCAATTCAAGTTTAAGTTTGTGGTTTTTGGTTAAGTATTGATTGGTTAAACTTGAGGTTGAAAATAGAAGTCTGCAATCTGGAATTGTGTTTTCCCAGTTTCTGACCCAGCAACAGTTTAGCTAAAAACTGTACTCTTGTGTTCATATTTTGAAGTTGTTGCCTTCTGAGGATTTGAAGTAGACATCCCAGCGACTATTTGAGAGTTGAAATCTCCTAAAAACGATTTTTTTGCATTTAGTTATGAATTTATAAATTTACAGGTCTGCACTGCCGATTTGCTTTTCTGGATTTCTGACCCAGCGACCTTATTAAAAACTGTACTTTTCCTTTGGGAATTTGAAGGTAGTGTCTTCATGAAAGTTGTAGTAGACATTTCAAATATTATTGCAGAGTTGGAATCTATTGAAAATGATTTTTCTGCATTTAGTTATGAATTTCCAAAGTTACTGGTATGCTGCAGGAATTTCTGAAAACTGCAGTATGTACTGTCTTGCGTTTTATAATTATTTCAGGAAGCAAGAAGAAAGAAAAAAAGAAGAGTCACCGGAGGAGGCGAGAGAAAGAGAAAGGAGGATGAGGGTGAAGAGCAGATAAAGGGCAAAATAGACATTTCACATATCAAATGTGAAAGTGGGAGTGTGATTTGTAAAAAGGGGAGTGTCAATTTCACTCCCCTTTTATATAACAAGTCAACTGGGATTGCATTTATTTAAAACATATACCTCTTTTTGATCTCGTGATGTTTGTACTACAAATAATTAGGAATTACAGAACCCTCCAAGAAAAAGTCCAAATTTATTCATATTGGGATGTTACACAGGGAATATTACAAATCCTCCCATAGCTTCTAAACCAAAAACAAAGAGCAACAAGTTTGATGAATCACTCAATTTCTGGGCCTTCTCATTCTTGTAACTATTCTGCTCAGTACTGCAACAATATCAATGAACCACTCATTCCACCTTGTGATTGCAACGTCTGCAAGAACCGCTCCCACTACCAACCCACTCCCTAACCCTGCCAAAACAAATTTCCAATCCCATTCAATTGCAGAGCCCGAGTCGTATTCTTCTTCTCTTGAAGGTGGAAGTTGAGTGCCCTCAAGATTTCCACATTTCCTTGGCAATGGATCTCCACACAATCCAGGATTTCCGTCATATGAAGTGATATCGAATGTAGTGAATTGAGTTCCAACCGGTATAGGACCTGTGAGATAGTTGTGTGAGACATTGAGTATTGCAAGGAATGTAAGCTGTGTGAGTTGCTGAGGAATCCTTCCTGAGAGCTTGTTCTGTGAAAGGTCCAATGACTCAAGCAGTGTTAGGTTGCCCAATGATGATGGGATGTGGCCAGTGAAAACGTTATTGGAAATATTGAGGGAGCGTAGCCCCTTTAGTTTCCCAAGGAATTTAGGAACATTCCCATCAAACTTGTTGCTTGAGATGTCAATGATTACAAAGTCCTTTAGAATCTTTGGATAGTATCTCTCCACTCCTTTACTTGTTATTGTGATCGAGTAATACCAGTTCTTAACTGAAATATACTCCAAATGAAGAAGAGTGATACTTGTGGTCCCATTTCCAGAGAAGATGTATTCAAATGGAAACTGACCTGATAAATTATTGTAAGACAGATCAAGAATATGCAACATTGGGAAATGAAGATGCTTCTTAGCTTTCCTGATCACACCATAGAATCCATTATGGTCCAATGTCAAAATATTTAACTCAGGGAGAGTCCCCAACCAAATGGGGAAGACATCACTAAATTCATTGTGCGAAAGAAATAAACTTTCAAGCTTGGCACAATTCACCAGTGATCTTGGTAGTTTCCCATGGAAATTGTTATGGCTAACATCAATCATCACCAAATTGTTTGTGTTGGTGTATGTTTGTGGAAGAATGCCATGAAATGAATTGTTTGCAAGACTGAGATATTTCAGATCGTTACTGAAGTTTCCGAGACACTGCGGCAGGATGCCACTCAACTTGTTGTTTGACAAATCAAGGTAATTAAGAGAAGTCAGATTGCAAATCAACGGTGAAACTTCTCCAGTTAGCTTGTTGTTTGAAATTGCATAGAATGAGATGGATGTTGACGGTAACGGTGATAATTCACAAAACATGTTGAATGAAAGATCTAACCCTGTAAGCTTAACCCAAGGAAGGACAGCTGGAGATTGCTCAAAGCCAGAGAGAAAGTTATGGGAAATGTCCATGATATGTAGAGTTTGTGTGCTTGTGTTCCACATCCATTTCGGTACTTGACCTTGCAATTTGTTTCCAGAAAGATCTAAGTGCACCAATGTTTCTTGAGATCTTAGGAAATTTGGAAACTCTGTTATGTTGCACCCAGCCAATCGTAGAAGCTCAAACTTTGGAAGTGCAGTTGCATTATTTATAAATCTAGATTCCGTGAGCACTTCAAATTTATTTCTAGATAGAGAGAGGGCGGTGAGTTTTTGTAGCTTATGAAACATGTGGAACTCTACTGTACCGCTCAAATTATTATGATCTAGATAAAGGGACTGGAGATTCATGAGATTGAATAAGGACTGGGGGATTGAACCATGAAAATTATTACCAGAAAGGGATAGATATGTTAGTTGGGTAAAGTTTCCCAACCAAGCAGGGATTTGACCGTTAAATTTATTGTATGAGAGGTCCAAATAGTTGAGATGCCTAAGATTACCAAGTAAAAATGGAATCAGACCTTCTGGAATATTGCATTTACTCACACCCAACTCTTCTAGTGAATCAAACTTTTCTATCAAAGAAGGCAGGTTTATGAAAAATTTAGTCGAAGAGAGTTTGAGTGAAATAAGAGGACAAATATTTCCATTGAATGTAGGAAAATAACCCATGAGATCAAGGTTGCCACTCACACTAAGAACTTTCAAATTTTGTAATTTGAAAATTCGAATCGGGAATTGCCCAAACAGGTCGCAATACTCAAGGCGGAGGGATGTCAAAAGTGACATATTGGCGAAAGTATCGGGTACTGTGGATAATATATTAAGGTTAGAAAGATCAATTTTTTCTAGGACAGTTAAGTTTTGAGCTATGCTTCTCAAGAATCCTTTATTTGAAAACATACCATAATTGTTAGACATATCAAGGGATGACAACTTGGACAATTGTGAAATTTCAGATGGGACTTGACCATAAAAGTAAGACGCAGAGAGGTTAAGATACCTGAGCCTCTGAAAGTTCCTAATACTAACAGGAACTTGAGAGAAATTGAAGTTATTATCAGCAAGGTTGAGCCTTTGAAGATGAACAAGACGGAAGAGGGTGTTGTTGGAGTTGATAGAGCCATAGAGACCACAACTACTGAGATCAAGCCCAATTACATGACCCGTCTTCTCATCACACTCGACCCCGTCCCATGAGCAGCATGTGTTGTTTTCTCCTTGCAGAGGTGGTTTCCATGATGAAACCTTTGGGTAACATGGAGCAGATCGGTCAATGACAACGCTTTGCTTGAATTGCAGCAAGGCAGAGCTCTCCTCATCATGGCAAGACGGCAGCTGCAAAGAGCGTGATGAGTTTGCAACCACAAAATGAAACGATAACACAACTAGTATTGAAACCACACACGAGGATGACCCCATAATTAAATATATGTTTTGAAACTTTTGATGTTGTAGATTCAGTGTTCAAATTCTTAATATAAGCACGAAAAGATACTTCAACATCATTGTATTTGCAATTTTCAAATACTTGCGACTGCGAGAATAATAAGTTAAATTAATTTGCATGAAGTCAAGTCGTCCAACTTGTGGAATGGGGTGAGATCAGAAGTTGATAGGTGTGCAGATGCATTACAGAAAAATGTTCTCACTCAGGTCTTACCGTCTGATCTTTGATGTCTATGTATCATGCTCTATCACATTGGCTATCATGAAGAAGTAATCAAGATCAGTGGTTGGAGATCAAACAGACAAGAGTAATAGAACTAATGTGGTTCATGTAGTGTTTAACACTTCAGATTGAAGACTCTTTTCGTTGAAGTCAAGAAATTTCTAAAAAAAAAAATTTGAACATTTTTTTTAAACAACCTCTAATCCTTGCAACTTTCGGTGTCCTATCTCTATATGGTTTTACTTTAATTGGTCTTGGCCTTTTTCTGTTACATCTTTTCGCCTAGAGATATTTTTGCTTGAATTGCGTAGAAAAATGGCAATCTCTCATGAACAATACTCTTTTTTTAATGTAGTCAAGGTGCATGAATGAGCATTGATGAGACTTATAGAGAATTCCATCAAAGGCTACATAAGGAAGTCTGCGTCAACATATTCGGTGAACTTCGCCACCCGAGTTCCACACCATGGAGAAGAGAGCCATTTAGGCTCAGTTTGGCATTGCTGTGCTGTGGGAGGAATTGCTTTTGAAATTGTTGTGGGAGGAATTGCTTTTGAAATTGCTGTGGGGGGAATCAGCTGAGTGTTTGGTAAACTGATTTTTATAAGTGCTGTGAATACAAAAAACAGTTTCAGGGTGTTTGGTAAACTATCAATAAAAAGTGTTTTGACTGTATATAATTACCAAAATAGACATAGATGCCGAAAATGATTATAAATAAAATTTTTGAATTTTATTTAAGTGTAACCAACTCAAATTGAATATTTTCTCATATAATATATATATATATATTTTAGAAATCATATAATATACTTATAAACTAGTTTCTCTCTTACAAGTTCATGTTTCATTCATTGTGAAAATGCTAAATATATATATATATATATATATATATATATATTATTGTTGAAGGAAACCTACTTTGTGTGTGCCTTGTCAACCTAGGATTAGATTAGGTAGTATAGCATAAGGATTACATATTGAATAGAAGTCCCATTGGGATATGGATTGTACCTTTGTGTTTCTCTATATATAGAGGCACCTATTCATTAATAAAGAGATGATCTATTCCTGTGCTATTTACTTTGTATTTACTTTCTGCTTTGTGATTGATTGCACATTTACTTAAACACGTTATCAGCATGAACCTCTAGCCCTGAGATCAAAAGCCAAAACTCTTGAGTTTAGCATCCTGCTAGCGCCAAAACCCTAGAACCCCAAAACCCTAGGGTGTGCCGGATAAACAGTGTCTATGAACAGTGCGCCTGAACAGTACCCGTGAATAGTAAACCGCATGAATAGTACCTCCGTGCAATCTCCTCTAGTTCAAGAATATGCCTGTACAGAATAGTCAACTTCAAAATCAATTTTCTCCATTTTTCACCGTTGGATTACGCCGAAATTTGGACGGGAGCTTCCTCCGTGAGTCTAATACCCCCAGTTAAAAATTTAGCCAATTTTGACCGTTGGATCTCCAGATATTCGGTTCTGAAGCAGTGGTACTCAAGATAATCCGAGAAAAAAAAGAATACCAAGTAAGGTTTTATAAAAGTTATTGCTTTATGAATTTAAATTCATCTTCTTTTTCTTAAGGGACTTCCAACATCCCTCCTCTACCTCCCACCTTTCTATAACGTGGGATCCTTGATTCGAACCTATCCAAACTATGAGAAGCATTAGGGGAGTGATCGAGCTTCATATCGCTTGCGGTATGTGTAAGTCATGAGCACCTCTAATGTCATCATGCTATTGGTGAAAGTTCAAGAGCCGAATTATGGGGATTCGAGCTAATACTCCGGATGAGGAATCCGTAGAGAGAAGAGACCTTGAACAAGGAGTTCATTGAATGATTGACCTCCGGATGAGGAATCCGTAGAGAAGAAACGACCTATGGTTTATGACTTATTCCCAACTAGGCTCACCTGCTTAGGTATGATGTCTAGGTAAGGAGTTTGAGATAAGTGGTATTAAGAGAGCTTGCTCCACCGACATCTCTTATAACTTACCTGGTTATACCTGAGTAGAGCTACCGAAAAGGTTTAAGGTTATGACCATACGACACCAAAGTTTCACCTAAATCCAAAATCCTTGGAAGCGTTTCTTGGGAGCAAATATTGCTCAGAAACCCTCTATTGTTTCGTGGGAGTATTAACTCCGAAACTTACCCTTCATTGTTTCGTGGGAGTATTAACTCCGAAACACACCACATTCTTGTTCTCCATATTCTTGGATGTCGAACATGAATGAACTCGATTTTACTCCATTGGATTCTGCGGACATTAGATTATGAGATGGGCTCATGATATCCTAATGTACCTATTCGCACAAGAGCTTCTAGCTCGAATCCATGAGCGTTGTTTTGAAGAAACCGCTCTAGACCCTCAAACTGAGATGTACAATGCCAGGTTATTTTTCCTGATGAATCGCCATATGGATATGGCACTCCAGTTTGAGTTCATGAAAGAGGTTAGCGCTAGAAGCGCTTCATGAACGTTATGACAACGTTGGTGACTCCATCTTCTCTGTGGAAAATCATCACAGATGAACAATTGATTGAGGAAACTCTCACCACCTTCTCCATCTCTGCCTTGAGGAAAGGCATGACGACGATGGCGCCCCTATGGGAGGAAGCCACGAGCAAAACCCTATATCTAGGGACGATCCAGGACATTTTGGTCCGTAGAATCTTAGGGCTAGTTGTGCCAATACCTTCTGGAATAAAACCTGTTGATATAAATGGGTCTTTGTTAGAAAGCGTAGTGAGAGAACGAGATATAAAGCTCGCCTTGTGGCGCAAGGCTTCTCACAACGCCCTGGAATCGACTACGATGAGACATATTCTCTCGTAAAAGACGTCATAACGTTCTGCTACCTTGTCAGTGGTAGTTTTCCGAAAAACTGAACATGCAGCTTATGGATGTGGTCATAACATATCTCTATGGGGATCTAGATATGGAGATTTATATGAAGGTCCCGGATGGGCTTCATCTACCCAAGTCAAGTGGCTCTAGACCACAGAGCACGTTTGCAATCAGATTTGCAACGTTCACTATATGGATTGAAACAATCCGGACGGATGTGGTATACCCGTCTAAGTGACTACTTGATTGGAAGAGGGTATGTGAACAATAAAATTATGTCCCTGCGTGAAAACAAGTTCCGGATTTGCAAGTGCCACTGAATACTTGAAATCCGAGTTTGAGATGAAAGATCTTGGGAAAGGATGCTCAAGCAATTTAATATGGATAAAGTCCATCCTGTTAGCACTCCCATGATTGGTCACAGTCTAGATCCAAGAAGGATCCGTTTCGCCCAAGGGATGATGGTGAATACGTTTTAGAGACTGAGGTACCGTACCTAAGTGCAATAGCGCATTATTGTACTTGGCACAGTGTACAAGACCCGATATCTCCTTTGTTGTTAACTTGTTAGCTAGATTTAGCTTTGCGCCCACGCAACGCCATTGGAATGGCATAAAGACTATCTTTCGATACTTGAAGGGTACGATTGATATGGGCTTGTTCTTTCCCTACAGAGAGTTTCAAAAATATGGCAAAATGGGTGAGGAACCCGTGCCTACTGACGACCGTCGACCGGTCGACGACCGGCCATCGAACGGTCGACCGACGGACAGAAAAGCTGACGTCCCCTTTTCCCAAACACCTTGTGATGTTTTGGTTGGCTTTGCTGATATTGGGTATCTCTCTGACCCATATAAAGGTTGTTCCCAAACTGGTTATGTCTTTACCATGGGTAACACCGCGATATCTTGGAGGTCTATAAGCAGACTCTTGTCGCTACTTCTTTGAACCATGTTGAGATTATTGTTCTCCATGAAGCAATTCATGAGTGTATATGGTTAAGGTCCATTAATACACATATAAGAAGTACATGTGGTTTGAGGTCAACCACTGATGAACCTACATCCATTTATGAGGATAATGCTGCTTGCATTGAGCAAATGAAGCAAGGTTTCATCATAGCCGACAACACCAAGCATATATCGCCTAAGTTCTTTTGTAATCAGCAATAGCAGAAGTTCTTTAAAATTAAAGTGAATCAAGTCCGTTCTGAGGACGATGTGGCTGACTTATTTATTAAGTCACTGCCTAAATCCACATTTGAGAAACATGTGAAAAAGCATTGATTTGCTTAAGTTATCTGACCTCCCATGATTGTGGAAATCAGGGGGAGACACAGACTTGAGGGGGAGTCTAGTGTCCATGCAAAGTTTCCAAATGTGAAGGGTGTGTTGTACTCTTTTTCCCTTCGACCAAGGTTATTTTTCTCCCACTGGGTTTTTGTTACTTGGCAAGGTTTTTAATGAGACAACGCGAGGAGCACCACCTAGTGTTGACGCCACAAGGGGGATTGTTGAAGGAAACCTACTTTGTGTGTGTCTTGTCAACCTAGGATTAGATTAGGTAGTATAGCATAAGGATTACATATTGAATAGAAGTCCCATTGGGATATGGATTGTACCTTTGTGTTTCTCTCTATATAGAGGCACCTATTCATTAATAAAGAGATGATCTATTCCTGTGCTATTTACTTTGTATTTACTTTCTGCTTTGTGGTTGATTGCACATTTACTTAAACAATTATATATATTAAAAACTTTAATTAATTAATTTTATTATCCTTTATTTGTTATCTTTCAACTCATTATTTTATTAATCATCCTTATGATCTTATCCCTATCCCTATCGTGTTTTGTCAACAATTCAACATTTATCTCTCTCTCTCTCTCTCTCTCCGTTCTATCAAATTACTTCGCCTCTTCATATCCAAGAAAAAAAAATTGATTTTCATCAGTCATCACAGCCATCTTCACCATCTTGATAGTCACCTTCGTCAGTCATCAGTCATCATCGCCAACTAGATCGGTCTAATTCTTCATGAGTCATCAAACTGATATGAATTTCATCTAAGAGAAGTGCAGAAGAATAGATCCATTTTCCAGAGAAATAAAATCTGCGGAGAGAGGGAGAGGGAGAGGGAGATGGAGAGAGAGCAATTGGGATTTTGGCAATGGATCAATCATCAATGTTTGAAGAAAATCTGCAGAGAGTGAGAGCTGGAGAGGGACAGAAGCACGGTCAATTTTAGAAAAGGAAGAGGGCAGGTTGGGTAGTTACTAAAGTTTCATTAAACCTTCCGCGTCTCGCACTTGATTCCCGCAGAAGCAGAAATGAAAAGCTACGAATTGTAGCTTCTTGATTTCTGCTGTTTGCAAAATCGATTCCGGTCAAAAGCTGTGTTTTGGTGTTTTACCAAACACCTCACAAAAATGTCAGAAGCGCTTTTGGTCCCAAAAGCAGGTCCAAAAGCAATATCAAACTGGGCCTAACTTTAGAGTGTTGGTTTCCACTCCATGTAGAGAGTGAGGGTCTACCACTTTCAGGGACGGAGTAAAGACTCCATCATTGGAACTTGGAAGGCCCACAATATGAAATTCCAGATTTAAAAAAAAAAATCATACATCTCCAAACAATTTCAAATCAAACAAAAGAAAATAGTGAAGTCATTGAATTTTAAAAGAAATACTTTTTAACCTACTTTTATATTAACTTTGCTAGGTTAATTGTAGTAACTCCCACCAAGGTTACTTCTCTCAACGCTTAGAACTTTCAAACATTTCAATTTAAAAATTCTTACTGGTAATTCGCTAGAGAGGCCACAATCATTAAGGAGGAGGAATGTTAAAAATAACAAATTTGCCACGGAATTAGGTACTGTGAAGGATATATTAATGTAAGAAAGATGAATTTTTTCTAGACCAGATAAGTTTTGAGCTAGCTAGGCTTCTCAAGAATCCTATATTTGAAAACATCTCATACTTGTGAGATAGATCAAGAGACGACAACTTGGACAATTGTGAAATTTCAGATATTGACCATAAAAGTGAGAGTAAGAGAGGTTGAGATACCTGCGTCTCTCCATGTGCGCTGGCTTCTCCATTTTAGGTGCCTAACTACTCTTTTTGTAAAATCTCCTACTAAAAACCCAAAATTAGAGCACGTGGAGAAGTCTCGCAGAAAATGAAGTATTTTTTGACTTTTTTTTTAAAGAAAAAAGTGAGTAATTTCTAATATAACAACTTAATTGAAGTTGTAGTCGGGAGGTTAAGGCTTAAGCTTCTCACTAGAAGTGAGGAGTTCGAACCTCACCACTTACAAAATATGTTGAATTTTTGTCGAAAGTGTGAAAACCGGTTTGGTTTGGTCATACCAAAGTTTTCAAAAAACTGAATCAAAGCCTAACTGAATGAGTGGGTTCAGTAAGGTTGAACCAAACTAACAGATCGGTTTACCAAATTTGTTGGTACTAACTAGGCCGGTTCGTCTTGAACTCGATCGGTTTGGTCCATTTCGGTATAAATGGCCTGGCCTAATTAATACACTACAATATATGCATATCTAGAATTTGGTTTATAATTTATATACTCAAATAAACTAATATTGGCCAGATTCTTTAAACAACGTTGTATTTGAAATTTCCATATAGTTTCAGAAACAAAAGTTAAACTTGCATGAAGTCAAGTCGTCCAACTTGTGGAAAGGGGTGATATCACAAGTTAAGAGATGGTGAGCGCAGTTCCACAACATAAACATGTCCTTAGTCGGGTCTAAATTTCAAGTCAAAATTAGCATGACCAAGAAATTAACATCAACTCAATTTCTAAAGTCCAAAGTACGTGTGTTAGGTAAACAAGAATAGTCCGCACTCCGCAGTGAGTGGACCAAAAAAAAAAAGTACGTGTGTTAGGTAAACAGTGAGTGGACGCAGTCCACAACTTTTGTTTTATAATCAAACTAAGCAATAAAGTTAGTTTTGGAAAACATTTTCTACGACATATCAAGAATGGAAAATTCTAGTGTATGTTAACGTATCTCATAGGTATAATTACCAATTTTAGGACGTAATTACTCAAATGAGAACCTATTTACTCTAATGAGGACCAAATTTACCATAACGAGGGCTTTTTCGTACTTACCACATGAGTTGTCGAAGTGGTAATATATGTCTTCAAGTCGTAAAACATTACAATTACCACTTTTAGGACTTAATTACTTAAACGAGAACCTAATTTACTCTAATAAGCACCTTATTTATCTTAATAAGGACTTTCTCTCCGTATTATGTATGAGAAATGTTAACATACCATAGCCTTACTCATCAAGAATAATCCGCAAATTCAAGTTTCTCGACAACTTCTCACTAGCTATGCTTCTAACCATGTGAGTATGTGACTGAAACATGAATATGATTTTCTATCATGTGCTTCGTATGAGAAACATGTCAACAACCTTCTTATGCACATCATTTTAACAAAGTATTCACTACAACAAAATGAGGCAAAAGCTACGATTTCTTTGCCACCATTTTCAATTGGTGTCATTTTGAAAACAGTCTTCCACCATTATTTCACAATGGTGACTTATTTGCGCCATGTCATCGGTCAAAAGTGGGTCAGGCCGAATTGACACCAACTAACAGTGCCCCAACCCTTAAAAATCTATATAATAATCCATTTTTGTTTTCCTGAGAATTTAATAACCCACATACATGACGAATCTGACTTTCCTCTCTCTCTCTGCTCGTCGTCTAAGCTCTCTCTCTCTCGCTCTCGTATTTTTTCTGATTTTCTCTTAATAGTTAATCTGCCAAAATTTCTTCGATTTATTCAATCTGCAGAAATTAACTCATCGATCATGCATGTGCAGCAAACGATTCTTCAAGCATTTTTTTAAATTTTGTTTTCAAGTAATTTTTTTGATAGGGATTTGAAGGAAGCGTTAAGAATCCCCTCTACTATGGTTATATTCTTCAGTTCAGACACCATAGTTGGTAGCTGAAGGCTCAGATCTACTAAAGCCCCAAAATTTCAAGTCTTGCGATCACCGAATTTCGCCAGTTGCGCGACACGCGCCGCTGCAGTGCCTTGTACTTACTGTTGCAGCATCCTTAACTCGGAAACTCCAGGCAGAGGTGCCGACTTTCAACGCAAGCCCACACATGAAGAGACTCCAATCTAGGTATTTCAATATATTTCCTTCTGTATTAATGTAATTGGGAAGCAAAGACCCATTAATTTCTAGTGAAGAAATATTGATGTCTCAAGGATCTATGCACTTTGTTATGTTGATTAAATTTGGTTAATTAAAAATTAGTTGTGGCTCATGTTAAAGATTATTTTGATTTTTCATGTTATGGAGGGGATACATTTTTTTTATATTTCTGATGAATTTAATATAATGGAATTGGGGGTTATGCAATTTTCTGTACTGATTTATGTTCTTTTCTCTATAAGGTATAGCTTCCCCAATCCCGCGTAGAAAACCTTCCCCAAAGTTTAAGGAAGACTCCACCTTCTCTTTTTGTTATGATTTTCTGATTATTGCATAAGTAAAGAGGCAAACCCTGACTTCTGCAATATTTGAGCTAGGAAGGTCGTATATTGCCTCTGCTGAAGTTCCATATTCTGCAGTTGTTCACTTAACAATTGCATTTGAAATTCAAACTCCTGATTTTCTGTATACACCCAATGGTTATCAATTTGCTCTTTAATTTTTTCATAATTTTTTGTATTTGATGGATGGGTTTTAATAATTTTTCTTTCAGATTGAGTCGAAGTAACTACGGTCATTCTTTTTTCTCCCCCGGTAAGCTTCATTCCCATCACTCTTCAGTAGCCTACATTCATGTATTCTAACCTTTCAATCCCAAGTAAGTTATTGCATTCATATATATATATATATATATATATATCTAAGACGAGGTTGTCATGTGTTGGAGTTTCAACTTTAATATCATGATTTTGACTATAAACTTCCAATGGATCACTAATTAATTGCATCCACACTTAACCTGACAGACCCATAAAGAAGAAGGATCAGGCATCAGTGAATAACAGGTCTTATTGATTTATGTTCTTTTCTCAATTTTTTTATTAGTGTGCTGAAGTTTATTCATCCTAATGTGATCTACTTGTGTGTGGAGATTCAAGGCTACTTATGTTATTGTTGTTGCGTAGCACAAATGCAATCCCTATAGCTTACTTGTTTTCTGTTTTCAGTAGCTATGATTAGGCTGTTTAAAGTACAGGAGAAGCATAAAGAACTGAGCAGAAGATGGTGATATCAGGAAGTGCAGAGTGTGTAGTGTTAACAAGAATATGGTGATATCAAAACTGCGAAGATGATGTATATTTTGTGAAGTTTGGATTAGGTGTAGTGCTCTGTATAGACCATTAGTATTGTTGTATTTGCTCAAGGTATTAAATTTTTCTTGGTTGGCAGCTTAATGTAATAGGAAGTATTGAACAATGTAACTTTTTAATCCTTAATATTAGTATGATAACAATGGGAGTCTGATAACAATAAATGTCTTTACATTTCTAACCAAGCAAAGCAGTCTATGAAGAAAGCAGTATGAATTCCAAAAGCAGAATTTAATATATGGTTTTAAAAGAAATAATAATTTTTTTTTTTCAATATTTGAGAGTCACGGATACAATTTGTGTCAAGAATGAAGAAGCAATCGTGTGGAACACTAATATAATATTAATGGGGCCCGCATATATGTCAGAAGTGAGTATGAAGTCACCAACACAATTAATCGTGACAGATAGCCACGCCCCTAGAGGGCACCAACCCATAAAAAGTGGCTGCACCGTGACTATGGGTGTTGGACACGAATATACGTGGCCTTTGGCCTTATTTTGTCACCAATGCCGGAGGTGGCTTTAGCTCAAAATTGTAGTGGTGATTTCATAATCTTCTCATGCTCATCATAATCAAACCATCAATTGGCATTAATATATATTTGAATGAAAACAATTGCGTAACTCTATGTAGTTAAATACCTCGGTTTAGCTCGTACCTTTATGTTTGGAGAATTACAAGTCAAAACTAACTATGTCACATAAAACACTGGGCCTATCACAATTTTAAGACTTCAATAATTTAACAATTAGTCTTCTAACCCGCGTGATGTTTGGTTTAGTCTAACTGGTGCTAAATACAAAGCTCAACACATATAGGAATTGCACTTGTAAAATTGGTATCAATGTTTGCAAGATGGTTAATGTGAATCACCCAAAACTCCCATGTTCCCCTTAATTTAGAAACCCCGAATTTAATTTACTTGTTCGATAATTAGTTTTGTTTTAATGTAGGTTTGCCACCAATTTTAGAAATTCACAATTCAAACTTTCAGACACAATTCTACCTTCATTTGTGCATAAGAAGGTTCTCATTTAGTGGTTTTGATTAGGCTTGGTGTGAGTCGAGCTGAGCATTACGAAGGCTTGGTGTCTTGTTGTAAATATTTTTCTTTCATATTAATTTGATTGTTTGCTTTTAGGTATCCTTGTGCCAATTACAAATGGATTAGTCCACTGTTAATCCCCGTCGTACAACAAACTTTTGTCTCAAATACTTCTTATTCTTGACATCAATACGTGCGCTCATTAAGTCAAAATGGGGCAGCTGTACTGTATAATTGTATATTCTAACCTTGACCCCAAAAACAATACAATAACTTTCTTTACCAAAACAGAGTCAATTTGATGAGTACGTATAGCCAAGTAGAGTTTTCAATATATTAAAAACCAAATACAAAAGCTTTATTTGAAAATTGAAATATTAGCAAATCACTCATACAAAAATAGATTTACTTGAACTGAACAATCAATCGTACTCCATCCAATATTACATAATATTCGTTTCAAATTTCTTGAAAATATAAATGACAATGAATTAATCATCATAAGAACCTTAGTTCAGATTTTTCAGAACATCTGAATTTTTCACTATGAACCTCAAAATTCAAATCCTGATTTGATATGCATTTATGGTATTGCCAGCAAAAAGGATTTTGGAAAGGAATCTCGCTATATTTTGTTTGCTTCACCTAAAGTGGCTCCAAATTGTGGAAGATTTGTTTTCCCTTGTGTTTCCTAATTTCTTACCATTTTGTTTTGCTCTGTTTTTGTAACTCTGTGCCGGTTGAGGGAGCTTCACACTCTCAAAGGCAAGGTGGAGTCTTTTGTAAAGCTGAAGGGTTTAGATATCGATGACATTAACCAAAACTGCACTGTCTAATTGCTGTTCTGGATTGTGATCCCTCATATTATCATATTATTCTTTTGTGTTCTCCTTATACATACGTATATCTTTTTTATGTTTTTGTCAACAAATACCTTATGTCCTAGCGAATAAGATTAATATTATTAGATTTAGTTCATGATGTTATTTTATATGACAAGTCAAAGAAAAAATAAAGAGGAATTACAGAACACTCCAAGAAAAAGTTCAAAGTTATTCATATTACTGAATATTACAAATCCTTCCTTAGCAAAATGCAACATACTCTTTCATCCAAAAAAAGAAAAGAAAAGAAAAGAGCAACATATTGTGATCGATCACTCAATATCTGGGCGCCGGCATCTAGCTTTTAGGGACAAATAGAGGCAATAGAAACTGTTGTAAAATGGACAAATGTATGTCCTCATAGACTTCTTTTGTAGTAGTGGCGTTCTCATCCTTTTCGATAGTCTGATCAGCACTGCAACAATCTCAATGAACAACACATTCCACTGTGTAATCACAAAGTCGGCAAGAACCTCTCCCACCAACAAGCCACTCCCTAACCCTGCCCAAACAAATTTCCAATCCAATTCAATTCCATTGCCCCCGCCATTTTCTTCTGATGTTGAAGGTGGAAGTTGACTCGGTCGGTTCGGTCCATTACGGTATAAATGGCCAAGACCTAATTAATACACTACAATATATACATATCTAGAATTTAGTTTACAATTAAGCACGCAACTAATATTGGAAAGATTCTTCAAACGACATTGTATTTGCAATTTCCATATATTTTTAGAAAAAAAAAAGGTTAAACTTGCATGAAGTCAAGTTCTCCAACTTGTGAAAAAAGGTGATCTCACAAGTTAAGAGATGGTGAGCGCAGTTCCATACTTTCATAAGAGAAACATGTCCTCACTCGGGTCTTACCGTCTGATCTTTGATGTCTATGTATCATGCTATATCACATTGGCTTTCATGAATAAGTAATCAAGATCAGTTGTTGTAGATCAAGCAGACAAGAGTAAAAAGAACTAATGTGGTTCATGTAGTGTTTAACACTTCCAGGTTGACTACCCTTTTCATTGAAGACAAGAAATAAGACGTTAATTTGGACCACTAGCTAGAGACATGCAACCAAATTGGAACCTCTAATCCTCTTTCTTATTGCAACTTTCGGTGGCTTTTGTCTCTATATGTGTAATACCCCGGATTTTTATGAAATAAATCATATTTACAATTTGTATTAATAAAATGCTTAGAAACAATTGTGACACATCACGCATGTTAGAAATTTTTTGGGTGATATTTTTCGTATATAAGAAATGTAGACTAATAATTAAACTGTGATCTCAACAATTATTAAGGATACTCGGGAACTTTTCTGAATTTTTCTTAAGGAAAATCTCTAATTTGAGGACTTGAATATAAAGTACACGTCACGATAATTCCGTGAAAATTTTCGTGGAATTTTTTGGATGCCCGAGCTAATTTTTTTGATTCTCGGAAGTTTGGGAATTAAAGAAATTATAAAAGAAAAGAAATTTAAGTCGGTGCAATCTCATCCGTTGA
This sequence comes from Rubus parviflorus, assembly GCA_029955375.1. Taxonomy (NCBI): domain Eukaryota; kingdom Viridiplantae; phylum Streptophyta; class Magnoliopsida; order Rosales; family Rosaceae; genus Rubus; species Rubus parviflorus. The sequence continues at coordinate 9,468,202 of JARGGL010000005.1, read as the reverse complement.
TCTCAATCGCCGCTTGATCGTGTCCGTTGAATTGAAAATTTATATAAGACCCAGATCAGATCACAAGAGAAAAAAACCCGAACTCGCACGACCACCATGAACGCACCGAGGAAATATCCAGTCACCGGCGTTGATTCCGGCAACCTTAGACCACAAAATTTATATCAACCTCTTCATCTTGAAGTCGCCAATGCCTCTGTGGTGTTTGTTACTTCCGACGAGTTTTGGTGAGGAGAATCGAAAGAGAGAATGTCTTGGGTTTTACCGGCTTTTTTTTTTCTGCATTTTCCGGCGACTCCGGTCACCGTTGGTGACAAGTGAGGTATGAAAACTAATCCTCTCGTCATGTTGTTCGTATTAGTATAATTAGAATTCAATTCTAAGTAGAGTTTGAAGAATTGGTATAATTGGGTTTTTGGAACCATCGTGAAATGATTCAATATTTACTGGATTTGATAAAGTGGTTAGTTGTGGGTTTATTCAAGCATTTATTTCGTATGTCCCCTGGGTCGGGGTGTTACAAATGGTATCAGAGCCCGGTTAACACCTCGGACCAATATGCTGGTTAATTTTGTGTTTTGGGAGTAGTTAGTGATATTGATGAATGTTGAAGTTAACTGTTTGTTTGAGGGGCATAAACCTTGGGAGGAGGAGTTATGATTAAGAACTGGCCTTTTGTTGTAGTAGCCTTCATTATAGCTCAATTGGTACTGAATTTCAAGTAACTCTATGCTCGACAAATTAAGTCATATTTTTTAACAACATTAATTGCTTATGCCCTATGCCACTTACTTTGCAGATTGCTACAGTAATATCAGCAACTGCAACCTGGAAATTTACAAATATCAGAAGTATCGGTTGGGCGTGGACTGGTGTTATTTGGTTGTTCAACATTGCCACCTACATGCTGCTTGATCCTACTAAATTTGCTGTACGTTATGCACTCAGTGGACATGCTTGGGGTTTAGTAGTAGAACAAATTTTTTAGAAATATAAAATGACAATGAATTAATCATCATAAGAACCTTAGTTTAGATTTTTCAGAACATCCTAATTTTCACTATGAACCTCAAAATTCAAATCCTGATTTGATGTGCATCAATGGTGCTACCAGACTGCATTTACCAGTAAAAAGGATTCTGGAAAGGAATCTCGCGAGGCTGCATGGGCTACATGGACTCCAATATGTTGAAAGGAAAATGTTTTCAGAGAAGAGCACTTTTAGGGACATTAATCTCATGGCAGAAGAAGCTAAAAGGCGGGCAGAGATTGCAAGGTTAGTGTTATATATCCTTTTGAAGCTTGCAATATTCTCGAGCACAATGCTGTCCCAATATACTATATTTTGTTTGCTTCACCTAAAATGGCTCCAAATGGTGGAAGTTTTGTTTTCCCTTGTATTTCTTAATTTTTTACCATTCTGTTTTGCTCTGTTTTTGCAACTCTGTGCAGGTTGAGGGAGCTTCACACTCTCAAGGCAAGGTGGAGTCTTTTGCAAAGCTGAAGGGTTTAGATATTGATGCCATTAACCAAAACTACACTGTCTAATTGCTGTATTATCATATTATTCTTTTGTGTTCTCCTTATACATACACATATCTTTTTTATGTTTTTGTCAACAAATACCTTATGTCCTAGCAGGATTTCGAATAAGATTATGTAATACCCGGGTATTTTTAAAATAAAATGAACATTTAGATACATATGCATTTCAGATGCTTAGAAATTGATTGAAAAACATATTAAAATGTGATCTCGACAATTATTAAGGATAATCGAGAACTTTTCCGAATTTTTGTTAAGAAAAATCTCGAATTTGAGAACTTGAAAATAAAGTACACGTCATGATGAGTTTGTGGAAATTTTCGGGGAATTTTTCGGATACCGGATCTAATTTTTTTAATTTTTGGAAGTTTGAGAATTAAAGTAATTATATTAAGAAAATTGTAAATTGGCTGGTGAAGTCTGGACCGTAGATCAACTCATCGTTTGATCTGGACCGTAGAGTTTTAATTAAAAAGCTAGGATCAGTCTGGAAGGGACCAGAACCCTCGCGACCTCCTCCTTCCTCTGTCGCGACACCTCCGACACCGACTTTCTCCTCCGGCCACTTCACGGTGCCAAAATGGTGCCGGGAGCTTCGACTCGCTACGGTGAGTGCGTGAGTGGTCGTGGCTAGTCTAGCTGACGCCGGATGAGAGAGAAACGAAGCTCCAAAGCTTCGACAGTTCCAATGGGATTCTCCGATTCCGGTCACGTCACCGCATCAAACTGGTGGCCGTGGCTTCGTCTTGACGAGGTGAGCACGCTCAATCTCTCAGCTTCTCAAATCGACGTCTGTAGAGTGAGAATCGAATGGAGAAAGATTAAGGAATTCCGGCGGGTTTTGATGTTTTCCGGCGACTCAGATGACGGTTTGCTTCGGCTCAGGTAATAAACTTTATCTACTTTCCGAGCTCTACACGATGCTATGCTTGGAATGTGATTTTTGGACAAGAATGTAAAAGTTGTGATCTGTGATGAAATTCTCCAATTCAGAGATGATAATTGAATTAATTCAAGATGAGTAATAATATTTAGTAGTGATTGGTGGAAATTTTTATTTATTCACATCCCGGGTTGGGGTGTTACAGATTAACATTATTTGATTTAGTTCATGATGTTATTTTTATATAACAAGTCGGCTGGGATTGCATTTATTTAAAACATATACCTCTTTTTGATCTCGTGATGTTTATACTACAAATAATTAGGAATTACACAACCCTCCAAGAAAAAGTTCAAATATTTATTCATATTGGGAAGTTACACACTGAATATTACAAATCCTCCCATAGCTAGCTTCTAAATGTAAAACAAAGAGCAACAAGTTCGATGAATCACTCAGTTTCTGGGCCTTCTCATTCTTTTCACTATTCTGCTCAGTACTGCAACAATCTCAATGAACCACTCATTCCACCTTGTGATTGCAACGTCTGCAAGAACCACTCCCACTACCAACCCACTCCCTAACCCTGCCAAAACAAATTTCCAATCCCATTCAATTTCAGAGCCCGAGTCATTTTCTTCTTCTGTTGAAGGTGGAAGTTGAGTGCCCTCAAGATTTCCGCATTTCTTTGGTAATGGATCTCCACACAATCCTGGATTTCCCTCATAGGAAGTGATGTCGAATGTATTGAATTGAGTTCCACTCAGTATAGGACCTGTGAGATTGTTGTGAGAGACATTGAACTTTTCCAGGAATGAAATCTTCTTTAGTTGCTGAGGAATCTCTCCTGAGAGCTTGTTCTGTGAAAGGTCCAATGACTCGAGCAGTGTCAAGTTACCCAACGATGATGGGATGCAACCGGTCAGATTGTTATTGGAAATGTTCAGCGAACGAAGACGCTTTAGATTCCCAATGAATTCAGGAATCTTTCCTTCAAATCTGTTGCTTGAGATATCAACAACTGCGAGGTCGTCTTGAATCTTCGGATAGTTTATCTCAATGCCTTTATTTGTTATTGTGATTGAGCACCGAAAATAATAGCCATCATGCAATGTAACATTATAATCGGTATCTTTCATATACGGGAGAGAGATATCTCCTCTCATGGCATTCCCAGAGAAGATGTATTCGGATGGAAACTCGCCTGTGAAGTTATTGTGAGACAAATCAAGAATGAGCAACTCCGGGAAATGAAGATTCATTTTAGGTTTTCCTATCCCACCATGGAACCGATTATGGCGCATTGCTAAAACTCTTAAATTCGGGAGTGTCCCCAACCAAAAAGGGAAAACATGATTAAATTCATTGTTGGACAGAACAAGAAACTCAAGCTTTGAACAATTTGCCAATGACCTCGGTAATTTCCCCTGCAATTGGTTATGACTAACATCAATCATCCTCAGATTGCTTCTGTTGGTGAATGTTTGAGGAAGAATGCCACGAAATGAGTTGTTTCCAAGATTCAGATACTCCAGATTATCACTGAAGTTTCCGAGACACTGTGGAAGCATGCCAATCAACTTGTTGTTTGACAAATCAAGGAAATAAAGTGAAGTCAGATTGCAAATCTGTGGTGAAACTTCTCCAGTTAGTTTGTTGTTTGAAACTGTGTAGTATGTGATGTTTCGTGAAGGTATCAACAATGATCCACCCAGCTCGTTGAATGATATATCCAAGTATTGTAGGTTAATCCAGGGAAGGACAGCTGGAGATTGCTCAAAGCCTGACAGAAAGTTATGAGAAATGTTCATGCCCTCCAGAGTTTGTGTGCTTGTGTTCAACATCCATTTTGGCACTCGGCCTTGCAATTTGTTTCCAGAAAGATCCAAGGTATCCAATGTTTGTTGAGATCTTAGGAAATTTGGGAACTCTCTTATATTGCACCAACCCAATCCTAGATTCTCAAACTTTGGAAGTGCAGTTGCATTATTCATAAATCTGGATTCCGTGAGCACTTCAAGTTTATTTCCAGATAGATCTAGGGAGGTGAGGTTTTGTAGCTTATGAAATATGCGGAACTCTACTGTACCGCTCAAATTATTATTATATAGATAAAGGGACTGGAGATTCATGAGATTGAATAAGGACCGAGGGATTAAACCATGAAAATTATTACCAGAAATATCCAAATTTGTTAGTTGGATAAGGTTTCCTAAGGAAGAAGGGATTTGACCCTCAAAATTATGACTAGAAAGGTCCAAATTTGTTAGTTGGATAAGGTTTCCAAAGGAAGAACGGATTTGACCATGAAAATTATTACCAGAAAGGTCCAAATATGTTAGTTGGATAAGGTTTCCCAAAGAAGAAGGGATTTGACCATGAAAATTATTACCAGAAAGGTCCAAATAGATGAGATGCCTAAGATTACCAAGTGAAAATGGTAACGAACCTTGTGAAATATTACATGCCCTCACATCCAACTCTTTCAGTGAATCAAACTTTTTTATCAAAGAAGACAAGTTTACAAAAAAACTAGTGGAAGCGAGTTTGAGTGACATGAGAGGACTACTACTTGCATTGAATTTTGGAAAATAACCAGTGAGATCATGGTTGTTGCTCACACTTAGAACTTTCAAATTTTGTAATTTAAAAATTCTTCCTGGTAATTGCCCAAACAAGTTGCAATCATCAAGGCGGAGGGATGTCAAAAGTGACAAATTGGCCAAGGTATTAGGTACTGTGGATGATATATTAATATAAGATAGATGAAGTTTTTCTAGGCCAGTTAAGTTTTGAGCTAGGCTTTTCAAGAATTCTTCATTGGAAAACATATTCTCATTTTCAGATAGATCAAGGGAAGACAACTTGGACAATTGTGAAACTTCACGTGGGACTTGACCAGAAAAGACAGAGTAAGAGAGGTTGAGATACCTGAGCCTCGGAAAGTTCCTAATGCTAGTTGGAACTTGAGAATAATTGAAGTCGTTATCAGCGAGGTTCAGACTCTGAAGATGAATAAGACGGAAGAGGCTATTATTGGGGTTGAAAGAACCATAGAGATAACTGCTATTAAGATTAAGCCCAATCACATGACCTGTCTTCTCATCACACTCTACGCCATCCCATGAACAGCAATTGCTGGTTTAATTCCCTGCAGATTTCCATGAAGCCATCTTTGGATAAGCACCCTCATACCACGAAGCAGACTTGTTAATGACAAAGCTTTGCTTGAATTGCAGCAAAGCAGAGATCTCGTCATCATGGCAAATTGTAGTATATGACTGCAAAGAGTTTGCTACCACAAGATGCAACAACACAAATTTTGAAAGTATAAACATGGACACAAATGTTAAAGATAGAAAACTTGGACACAAATGTTAAAGATAGAAATGAAAACCCCATAATCTATGTTTGGTTTGATAAATCTGGTTTGCACTCAGATCTATTGAAAGGAGATATTATTTATAGACGGATCCTTTCTCAATATAGAACGTCCTACTCTACTTGGTGTTGTAAATTGAAAGATGATTTAGCTGTTTTCTTCTTTTCTTAAAGTAATGGAAAAATGCGACCCAAAAACAAAAAGTAATGGAAAAAGTTTCGAGCAGGAAAATAAAAAGTAACGGAAAAAGAAAAGACACAACAAATGTGAATGAAAAAAGAAACGACATACCAACCCATTAATTTACTTTTGATAAAGTAAAAAGAAACAATTAGCACACGTAAGTTCTCCAATTGGACACGATTATTTACTTTTGGGTAGTGGGACGGAACTGGGAAGTTGTTAGGAAGTTAATAATTGGTGGGAAACTAGAAGATATCAGCAAAGATGGGAAGGTATTCCATGCACGGAACGTGCACATGCACGTAGCGCTGAGGTGCACACGATCATGATTTTTAACGGTCAACCGTTATGATCAAATTAGTCAAACAAAACTGAACCGTTGGATCTTTATTTGGACGGCTGAGATTGAACGTGATGTTGCATGGACCGTGCATAGAATAATTTCCGAGCAAAGATATCCTACTCCTTCTCGGGGTCTTCGCAAGCTGACCATATTAATCTTTCCACATTTAGTTTTAGTTATGAGAGGGATTTCTATATCTAGACATGCTCGGTCTATTTCACATCTCGTCTTTGTGGACCTTTTTCTATGAGGTGCTTAATAACTTTGGGTCAATTTGGTTGCAAGTTTTTGGTACAAAACTTGGTGCGCCTTTTTTTTTTTGACAAAAAAGTTAGTGGGCATTTGACGTAAGCAAATACATTGGCCATTGGGAGAATTATCCAATACATTGTCTTTACTAATGAATTTACTTAAATTGGGTCTTGGTCTTTGTCTGTTACGTCTTTTCGCTTGGAGATATTTTTGCTTGTATTGTCTAGAAAAATGGCAATAAACTGTCTCTTGTAAGCGCGAGACTCTTAAGTTGACTTATAAACGATTAGTTATTATATAATTTAAAAAAGTTGAGTAAATTAAATTAGTAGAGTTTTAAGATCTAAATTTCACAAATTAGAATTGTACGGTTGTATGACCCCAATTCTATTTGTAATTGCAATTGCAATTGGTTTCTTATAATTGCAATTGTTATTATGGTACCGACTATTGTTGTTTTGCTAATTACAAGAAGAAGAAAAGGAAGTGCGAAAATCACTTTTCTATTTTGTTGATTACATTGGATGAGTTGCTTTCTCCTTTATGAGTGGGTTTCCATGATGAAACCTTTGGATAAGCACCAATGCCATCATAATATGAAACAGAGCGGTTAATAATAAAGCTTTGCTTGAATTGCAGCAAGGCAGAGCTCTCCTAAATCCTAATCATGGCAGGAAAAAGAGTTAGCAAGGACAAGATGAAACAATAAAACTCTTGAAAGCAGACACTTGAAAAGTTTCGTTAAGCATAGAGATGATAACCCCATGATCTATGTTTCGTTTGATAAATCTGGTTTGCACTCAGATAAATTGAAAGGAGATTATTTATGGACAATGTTCTAAAACTCGCTAGGCGCTACTAGGGCGGCAGACCACCTTCTAGCGCCTAGTCGGCTAGGCGGAGAGTAATCGGCCGCCTACGCAGTTTTTTTTTATTTTAATTTTATTACACCACATATAAATAATTAAATATATGTAAAATAAAATGATATATAGCATATGTCCACATGATTGTTTTTCCTTTCCGATTGGGCCTAGAGCCCAGACCCACAAAACCTCATCTACCCATTCTTCTTCTCTCTCCTTCTTTTCCTCTTTATTTTTTTCTTCTCACCCACGTGCATTCTTTCTCTTTCTTTCCTCTCTCTTCTTCTTCTTCTTCTTCATCGTGTTTCCTTCTGCAACTTCTCTTCTTCTTCTTCTTTTAGAACATTGTTTATGGACTGATGCTACAAACTTAATTACTTCATTTAATTATAGGCGCGTAAAAGAAAAATGCGACCTGTTTTTTTTCTTCTTCTTAAAGTAATGAAAAAATGCCACCCAAAAACAAACAGTAATTGTAAAAGTTTCGAGCAAAAAAAAAAAGATAATATTATTGGAAAAAGAAAAGACACACCGATGTAAATGGACACACCAACCGAATAAATGTCGTACATGAATTTTCCACAACAATAATGATCATGTTCAATTCATCACGACTATTATACCACGAAATTTCCTACCTACAGACCATTTTAATTTTTAGACCCCTCCCCACGTTAACGCTAGTTAGTTGAAGTCAACACATTTCATACAGGTAAATTTGGCCAGAGAATGATCATGCAAGCTAGGCAATGACCAAAAATCTTTCAGTCCATGGGTCAATGTACACTGCAATATTTTTCATGTACTTATAAGAACATGTTAATTTATGTACAAATTAAGATAAACATGATCGATGACTAGAGATGCATGCATTGTTCTATAGTTTGTTTTTGTTTCTGAGTCTTTCTGCTCACGATGAGTGCATGTATGGAAGCTCGCACATGCCAAAATCCTTTCTAAAGTGCTAGATTTCCAATAGGGGAAAGAAATAAAGCTTTTCTAGCTAGTAAATTGCTAAACCCTCTAAATAAAGCTTTTCTAGCTAGAACTTAATTAGAATATTTTGTATAGATTGAAAGATGATTTAGCTGTTTCTTCTTTACTTAAAGTAACGGAAAAATGCGACCCAAAAACAAACAGCAAAGCAAAGATTCTTCGAACAACTTTGTATTTGCAATTTCCATATACTTGCGAGAACAAAATAAGTTAAATTTGCATGAAGTCAAGTCATCCAACTTGTGGAATGGGGTGAGATCAAAAGCTAAGAGGTGAGCGCAGTTGCATAACAGAAACATGTCCTCACTTTGGTCTTACCGTCTGATCTTTGATTTCTATGTATCATTGAGCTATCACATTGGAGCAGAAAAAAAAAAGTTATGTATAAAAAGAAGAAAAGACACACCAATCCAATACCCTGTTTGGTATACTGCATGTTACACATGGACAGTGGAAGTCAAAAAGCGTTACCCATGTTTGGTATACTGCATGTTACACATGAACAACCCAATACCATTAGTCAAACATAAAAGCGTCAAAAAGTTAGTGGACTAAGCAAAACAAGGAATTAGCACAGAAGAGAATGGTTGAGTACTTGAGTTGTTAGGAGTGGGTGTATTTTTTTTTTTTGGAACGGAAGATTGAATAGCTTAAACGGGAAGAACATTGTTGTGCACTGATGGGGACATAAAACCAAAACCTCGAACACGATTGCAACTATTCTTATAGAGGACATCGTCAATAATAGACGGAGTCTCTACTAACCAAAAGTTATCTAAATCAGAATAACTAGTAAATCATAGTGTGTCAAACCATGGGCAACACTGTTTGCTTCACCGAAAATGTGACGGATCCGAATGGATCGAAGCTCATGGTCTTAATATAATCTTTACAGTCTTCCATAATCCTACCAACCTCAGAGAAGTTATCCCAGGGTCTGGTAAGAGCGTTTACAAGCTGGATACATTGACTTTCAAGATCAAGATCACTCCATCCATGGTCAATAGCCAAATTCAAACCAACTCTGTAGGCCTCACTCACAATGTGCAACGAAGAGGCAGTGTGAGGGATAGAACGAGCCAAGGCAGCCACTGACTTACCATTTTCATCCCTGACGATCACTCCAATACCGCCTTCATTAATATATCTAGTGGATTTGGTGTATAGGGTTTAATGGTTGTGCTTTGGTTACTTATTGTTTCCCAACCAATAAAACTCTGATTGAATAATATATATCTAGTTGGTAAACCAATTTTTGAAACGGATAATCAAAACTGAAATTAAACGAAGCAACAGACTCCCCAAAATCATGCATGAGAACAATTTTTGGCAAACTTGTACCATCTAAGTTGGAAGAGAACTGTTTCTGCATCCTTCGAAATCCAGATTGGGCAAGTTTGAGGAGCTTTTGGGTTCGTGCACATGTAAAACATCAGTGGCCAGTGGTAGCCAGTTTCGCTAAGGGAAGTTAGTCTCCTCGGTTTACCCTCCGAGCGAGTTAGAGGGATCCTTCATGAAAAGAGAATCCCTAATAAATAAAATAAAATCATGCATGAAAAAGGGCCGGGAGAGAATGACGGGTTACCAATCCAAGCACGTAGGTTGATGTTAACATGTCGATCGTCTCAAGTATAAGGTATCAAGTTATAGCATAGAGAACCATGGCTCACAAACTTATGGTTTTACTCAAGGAAATCTAGTTGAATTTACAATATATATATAATGATTCTCAGGTAAGAAGATCCTTACTTTTTTAAGTTAAGCAGTTTTGATCTCAGCCGTCAAAGCAAATCATTTAAAACATATCTGACAGTTGGATTTTTTTTTCTTAATAAAGGTAAAACTGAAAAATAAAGGATAAATCTTTAGGGCTATTTGCTAGGTTCGATTAGCTTGACCTCAAAAAATATGGACAAGTTTTTACCATCAACTTTTTTGAACATACATTCACACCTTTGGCGAAGTCTGTCGGTTGTGTCTGTACGTATAGACGTTTTTCTTTGATAGTGATATGTATATAAAGTTTGGGATAATAGGTTGTACAGCAGTGCAGGTAAGTTGTTCGATGAAATGCCAGAACCAAGTTTAAGTGTCCTGGCTAGCTTTTGGGATAATATCCGAGAAAGAATCAGCTGCAATCATGTTCGCGTGTAAAGCCTGACTGATGGGAATGACTTATCACGCTTCGATGCAATTTGATGACTGGTCGTCGTTCCACTATGAAGCCTTGAATCTTTTTCATGAAATGGAGTCAATTACATTTACAAAGTGGACAGAATAATCAGGGGAAATTATCAATGCATTTTCGCATTGTTGGTGGATCGCTACGACAAGCTAGGCTTCTAAAGAATGGGAATGCAGAGGAGTTCTAGTTGCTTCTCGTAGATCTACAGAACCCTGCTGTGTAAAAGTGGGATAGGCATTTGAGAGGTTGGTTAATTCTTCTTTTTCAAATTTGTATAGCTGCCATATTAAAATTTTATTTCTTCTCACTGTGTCACATTTGTTACATGAATCTAATTAGTTGTTTCTCTTTTATTTCTGGTGATGGAGTGAATGATGCCCCGGCCTTGAAGAGAGCTGACATTGGAATTGCTAGCTGTAGTAGATTCCACAGATGCTTCTGATATAGTTTTAACAGAACCTCGGTTGACTGTAATCATTAGTGCTGTGCTAACAAGCCGTGCGATCTTCCAGAGAATGAAAAACTATACGGTAATTTAATAAATTCTTACGGTAATGAAAAACTTCTAATTTTTGAGGTTGGTTGACGAAATGCAGGGTTCCCTTTCTTATATTACACATAGCCACCATGGCCTTTTTCTTTTATCAAATCATGACTAGCTTTTTATTACTTTATTGATTTATGACACGGACCCTTCTTCTTGCAGCAACATTTTGGTGTGGAAAACTTCAATCAACATAAATTTAATATGTCAAATCAGCACCATCAGCCAGGCATTAATATTTGGTACTCACTCTAGGGGCTGGTCCTTCACAGAAAGAACTGGCCTTTTGTTGTAGTAGCCTTCATTATAGCTCAATTGGTACTGAATTTCAAGTAACTCTATGCTTGACAAATTAAGTCATATTTTCTAACAACATTAATTGCTTATGCCTATGCCACTTACTTTGCACATTGCTACAGTAATATCAGCAACTGCAACCTGGAAATTTACAAATATCAGAAGTATCGGTTGGGCGTGGACTGGTGTTATTTGGTTGTTCAACATTGCCACCTACATGCTGCTTGATCCTATTAAATTTGCTGTACGTTATGCACTCAGTGGACATGCTTGGGGTTTAGTAGTAGAACAAAGAGTGAGTAAATCGTACTTCATCCATATTACATAATATTCGTGACAAATTTTTTAGAAATATAAAATGACAATGAATTAATCATCATAAGAACCTTAGTTTAGATTTTTCAGAACATACTAATTTTCACTATGAACCTCAAAATTCAAATCCTGATTTGATGTGCATTTATGGTGCTACCAAACTGCATTTACCAGCAAAAAGGATTTTGGAAAGGAATCTCGCGAGGCTGCATGGGCAGCAGAACAGCGAACGCTACATGGACTCCAATCTGTTGAAAGGAAAATGTTTTCAGAGAAGAGCGCTTTTAGGGACATTAATGTCATGGCAGAAGAAGCTAAAAGGCGGGCAGAGATTGCAAGGTTAGTCTTATATATTCTTTTGAAGCTTACATGATTCTCGAGCACAATGGTGTCCCAATATACTATATTTTGTTTGCTTCACCTAAAATGGCTCCAAATGGTGGAAGTTTTGTTTTCCCTTGTGTTTCTTAATTTCTTACCATTCTGTTTTGCTCTGTTTTTGTAACTCTGTGCAGGTTGAGGGTGCTTCACACTCTCAAAGGCAAGGTGGAGTCTTTTGCAAAGCTGAAGGGTTTAGATATTGATGCCATTAACCAAAACTATACAGTCTAATTGCTGTTTTGGATTGTGATCTCTCATATTATCATATTATTCTTGGTATTCTCCTGTATACATATACATATAACTTTTTTATGTTTTCGTCAACAAATACCTTATGTTCTAGCAGGATTTCGAATAAGATTAATAATATTTGATTTTGTTCATGATGTTAATTTTATCTAACAAGTCCAAATTTATTTAAAACATATACCTCTTTTTGATCTCGTGATGTTTATACTACAAATAATTAGGAATTACACAACCCTCCAAGAAAAAGTTCAAATTTATTCATATTGGGAAGTTACACACTGAATATTACAAATCCTCCCATAGCTTGTAAACGAAAAAAAAAGAGCAACAAGTGTGATCTCAATTTCTGGGCCTTCTCATTCTTTTCAGTATTCTGCTCAGTACTGCAACAATCTCAATGAACCACTCATTCCACCTTGTGATTGCAACGTCTGCAAGAACCACTCCCACTACCAACCCACTCCCTAACCCTGCCAAAACAAATTTCCAATCCCATTCAATTGCAGAGCCCGAGTCATTTTCTTCTTCTGTTGAAGGTGGAAGTTGAGTGCCCTCAAGATTTCCGCATTTCTTTGGTAATGGATCTCCACACAATCCTGGATTTTCCTCATAGGAAGTGATGTCGAATGTATTGAATTGAGTTCCACTCAATATAGGACCTGTGAGATTGTTGTGAGAGACATTGAACTTTTCCAGGAATGAAATCTTCTTTAGTTGCTGAGGAATCTCTCCTGAGAGCTTGTTCTGTGAAAGGTCCAATGACTCGAGCAGTGTCAAGTTACCCAACGATGATGGGATGCAACCGGTCAGATTGTTATTGGAAATGTTCAGCGAACGAAGACGCTTTAGGTTCCCAATGAATTCAGGAATCTTTCCTTCAAATCTGTTGCTTGAGATATCAACAACTGCGAGGTCGTCTTGAATCTTCGGATAGTTTATCTCAATGCCTTTATTTGTTATTGTGATTGAGCACTCAAAATAATAGCTGACATGCAATCTAAGAGAAACATTATAAGCGGTATATTTCATATACGACAGAGACTTATCTCCTCTCATGGCATTCCCAGAGAAGATGTATTCGGATGGAAAATCACCTGTGAAGTTATTGTGAGACAAATCAAGAATGAGCAACTCCGGGAAATGAAGATTCATTTTAGGTTTTCCTATCCCACCATGGAACCTATTATGGCGCATTGCTAAAACTCTTAAATTCGGGAGTGTCCCCAACCAAAAAGGGAAAACATGATTAAATTCATTGTTCGACAGAACAAGAAACTCAAGCTTTGAACAATTTGCCAATGACCTCGGCAATTTCCCCTGCAATTGGTTATGACTAACATCAATCATCCTCAGATTGCTTCTGTTGGTGAATGTTTCAGGAAGAATGCCACGAAATGAGTTGTTTCCAAGATTGAGATAATCCAAATTTTCACTAAAGTTTCCGAGACACTGTGGAAGCATGCCACTCAACTTGTTGTTTGACAAATCAAGGAAATAAAGTGAATTCAGATTGCAAATCAGTGGTGAAACTTCTCCAGTTAGTTTGTTGTTTGAAACTGTGTAGTATGTGATGTTTGGTGAAGGTATCAACAATGATCCACCCAGCTCGTTGAATGATATATCTAAGTAATCTAGGTTAATCCAGGGAAGGACAGCTGGAGATTGCTCAAAGCCTGACAGAAAGTTATGAGAAATGTTCATGTCCTCCAGAGTTTGTGTGCTTGTGTTCAACATCCATTTTGGCACTCGGCCTTGCAATTGGTTTCCAGAAAGATCCAAGGTCTTCAATGTTTGTTGAGATCTTAGGAAATTTGGGAACTCTCTTATATTGCACGAACGCAATCGTAGAGTCCCAAACTGTGGAAGTGCAGTTGCATTATTCATAAATCTGGATTCCGTGAGCACTTCAAGTTTATTTTCAGATAGATCTAGGGAGGTCAGATTTTGTAGCTTATGAAACATCTGGAACTCTACTGTACCGCTCAAATTGTTATGGTCTAGATAAAGGGACTGGAGATTCATGAGATTGAATAAGGACCGAGGGATTTGACCATGAAAATTATTATCAGAAAGGTCCAAACTTGTTAGTTGGATAAGGTTTCCAAAAAAAGAAGAGATTTGACCATGAAATTTATTACTAGAAAGTGATAGGCTTGCCAGTTGGATAAGGTTACCCAGAGAAGAAGGGATTTGACCCTGAAAATTATTATAAGAAAGTGATAGGCTCCTCAGTTGGATAAGGTTTCCCAAAGACGAAGGGATTTGGCCGTTAAATTTATTAGATGAAAGGTCCAAATAGATGAGATGCCTAAGATTACCAAGTGAAAATGGTAACGGACCTTCTGAAATATTGCATGCACTCACATCCAACTCTTTCAGTGAATCAAACTTTTCTATCAAAGAAGACAAGTTTACGAAAAAAGTAGTGGAAGCGAGTTTGAGTGACATGAGAGGACTACTACTTGCATTGAATTTTGGAAAATAACCAGTGAGATCATGGTTGTTGCTCACACCAAGAACTTTCAAATTTTGTAATTTAAAAATTCTTCCTGGTAATTGCCCAAACAAGTTGCAATCATCAAGGCGGAGGGATGTCAAAAGTGACAAATTGGCCAAGGTATTAGGTACTGTGGATGATATATTAATATAAGATAGATGAAGTTTTTCTAGGCCAGTTAAGTTTTGAGCTAGGCTTTTCAAGAATTCTTCATTGGAAAACATCCCAGAATTGTGAGATAGATCAAGGGAAGACAACTTAGAAAGTTGGGAAACTTCATATGGGACTTGACCAGAAAAGCCAGAGAAAGAGAGGTTGAGATACCTGAGCCTCGGAAAGTTCCTAATGCTAGTTGGAACTTGAGAATAATTGAAGTCGTTATCAGCGAGGTTGAGACTCTGAAGATGAACAAGACGGAAGAGGCTATTATTGGGGTTGATAGAACCATAGAGATAACTGCTATTAAGATTAAGCCCAATCACATGACCTGTCTTCTCATCACACTCTACGCCATCCCATGAGCAGCAATTGCTGGTTTGATTCCCTGCAGATTTCCATGAAGCCATCTTTGGATAAGGACCGTCATACCCCGAAGCAGACTTGTTAATGACAAAGCTTTGCTTGAATTGTAGCAAGGCAGAGATCTCGTCATCATGGCAAGTAGTAGTATATGACTGCAAAGAGTTGGCCACCACAAGATGGAACAACACGAATAATGAAAGGATATAGATGGACAGAAATGTTAAACATAGAGATGAAAACCCCATAATCTATGTTGTTTGATGAATTTGGTTTGCACTCAGATAAATTGAAAGGAGATATTATTTATAGACTGATCCTTTCTCAATATATAATTGGTATACCAGCGGCGGATCCGCCGATCCCCTTCAGTATTTTACCCATCTCAAATTTTACCTTTTTTTGTGTAATCCAATCTATCAAATCCTTGGACGTTGACTCACAATACAAACGTTAGGACTAACGAAAGGCTGGGATTGTATTCAATGTTTGAGCTTGCATCGAACGGTTCATATCACATATTGCATATTAAATAAATAAGCCCAGTCTCTATCACGCTGCTAGTTGACGACAGGACACAAGAATTCTCCGTGCAATAAATTGAAAGATAATTTAGTTGGAAAATGCGGCCCAAAAACAAACAGAAAAGCAAAGACTTTGTATTGAATAAGTTAAATTTGCATGAAGTCAAGTCGTCCAACTTGCGTGTGGAATGGGTTTAGATCAAAAGCTAAGAGGTGAGCGCAGTTGGATAACAGAGACATGTCGTCACTTTGGTCTTACCGTCTGATCTTTGATGTCTATGTATCATGCTCTATCACAATGTCTTTTATGAAGAAGTAATCAAGATCAGTAGTTGGAGATCAAGCAGTATAGAGTACTAGAATTAATGTGATGCATGAAGTATTTAACACTTACAGATCGACTAATCTTTTTGTGGAAGCAGTCAATAAATAAGAAATAAATTTGGACCACTAATTAAAGAGTAAAGACATGTAGGCAAATTGCAACCTCTAATCCTCTATCTAATTGAAATTTCGGTAGCCTGTCTCCATATGGTTTTACTTCAATTTGTCTTGGTCTTTGTTTGTTTCGTCTTTTTGCCTGGTGATATTTTTGCTTGTATTGCCTAGAAAAATGGCAATCTCTAATTATTTGGTCTAATGTCATTAGTCTTCTTTTTGTAAGTGAGAGGTATTAAGTTCAACTCAAAAACGAGTAGTTGTTGTGTAATTTTAAAAAAAAAATATTTGAGTAAATTGAATTAGTAGAGATTCAAGATTTAAATTTCACAAATTAAAAATAAAGTAAATTACAAATAATTACAAGATTTTAGATATGGTATTGTAGAAATCATATTGCATTTGCTAATCGTTTGGTTTTGAGTTCTAATGGTTTTGGGTTGCAAACCTTGAATATTTGATCCCCACTTGTGAATCAAATTCATGAATAAGAAACCATTCAAAGGCTGTTCAGGGATTACGGTTACCTCAGAAGTTATTGAAAGTTCCTGCCCCATGCGGTTAGATGTCAGGAATGGCAGCTGAAAATGTCAAAAACAATCGGCATTGAGCAATCTCAGTATAAGTTGTAAGCAATTTTTTCCTCGTTTCATGCTTTTAGTTCTGGACTATAATGCATGACATGAGATACAAATGCACTCAGCATGTGGATTGCAAGCAATTGAGACTAGACTAGGGCAGCACCACCATATAAATCTATGGAATTTTTTTTTGTGTAAAACAGGTGGAGTACCAGGTCATTGACATGAGTCTGTTAGAAAATATACCAAAAGTGAGAACTGTGAGATTACTCTGAGGCGAGAGGCGAGATTACTCCGAGGCGTTGGAAATTCAAGTTTGGGATTAAAATGACATCTAAAACTTTTATTGACCCTTCAATAAAATCTGAAGTATCGAAAAATTTGTCCATGACTCTCAATAAAGTATCTAAAACTTTTATTGATCCCTTAATAAAATTTGAAGTATCGTAAAATTTGTCAATGACTCTCAATAAGGCATCTAAAACTTTTATTTGTTTAAGGGAATATGAAATACAACCACAATACTGAAAGTAAATAGAGAGAAGCAAATAGCACAGGAATAGATCGTATCTTTATTAATGAATAGGTGCCTCTATATATAGAGAAACACAAGGGGTACAATCCACATCCCAATAGGACTTCTATTCAATATGTAATCCATATGCTAACCTAACTAAGATACTCCTAGGTTGACTAGGCACACATAAGGTAGGTTTCCTTCAACACTCCCCCTTGTGGCGTCAACACTAGGTGGTGCTCCTCGCGTTGTCTCATTAAAAACCTTGCCAAGTAACAAAAACCCAGTGGGATAAAAATAACCTTGGTCGAAGGGAAAAAGAGTACAACACACCCTTCACATTTGGTATAGCATGGACGCCAGACTCCCCCTGATGTTTGCGTCTCCCCCTGATTTCCACAATCATGGGAGGTCAGATAACTTAAGCAAACTAATGTTTTTCACATGCTTCTCAAATGTGGATTTATATAGGCAGTGACTTAGTAAATAAGTCAGCCACATTATCCTCAGATCAGACTTGATCCACTTTGATCTTGAGGAACTTCTGCTATTGCTGATTATAAAATACTTTAGGCGATATATGCTTGGGGTTGTCGCCTTTGATGAAACCTTGCTTCATCTGCTCAATGCAGGCAGCATTATCCTCATAGATGGATGTAGGTTCATCAGTGGTTGACCTCAAACCACATGTACTTCTTATATGTGTAGTTATGGACCTCAACCATATACACTCACGAACTGCTTCATGGAGAACAATAATCTCAACATGGTTCGAAGAAGTAGCGACAAGGGTCTGCTTAGTAGACCTCCAAGATATCGCGGTGTTTCCCATGATAAAGACATAACCAGTTTGGGAACGACCTTTATATGGGTCAGAGAGATACCCAGCATCAGCAAAGCCCATCAATACATCACAAGACTTGTGGGAATAGGGGACAGTAGGTTCGGCGACCGGTCGACAGGCAACGGTGACCGGTCATCCGTCGGCAGCAAACATGGATTCCTCACCCATTTTGCTATATTGCCTTGACTCTCTGTAGGGAAAGAACAAGCCCATATCAATCGTACCCTTCAAGTAACGAAAGATAGCCTTTCATGCCAGTCCAATGGCGTTGCGTGGGCGCAGAGCTAAATCTAGCTAACAAGTTCACAACAAAGGAGATATCGGGTCTTGTACACTGTGCCAAGTACAATAATGCGCTTATCGCACTTAGGTACGGTACCTCAGCCTCTAAAACGTCTTCACCATCATCCCTTGGGTGAAACGGATCCTTCTTGGATCTAGACTGCGACCAATCATGGGAGTGCTTAACAGGATGGACTTTATCCATATTAAATCTCCTAAGCATCCTTTCCCAAGATCTTTTATCTCAAACTCGGATTATGACAAACCCGGAACTTGTTTTCACGCAGGGGCATAATTTATTGTTCACATACCCTCTTCCAATCAAGTAGTCACTTAGACGGGTATACCACGTCCGTCCGGATTGTTTCAATCCATATAGTGAACGTTGCAATCTTATTGCAAACGTGCTCTGTGGTCTTAGAGCCACTTGACTTGGGTAAATGAAGCCCATCCGGGACCTTCATATAAATCTCCATATCTATATCCCCATAGAGATATGTTATGACCACATTCATAAGCTGCATGTTCAGTTTTTCGGAAACTACCACTGACAAGGTAGCAGAACGTTATGACGTCCTTTACGAGAGAATATGTCTCATCGTAGTCGATTCCAGGGCGTTTGTGAGAAGCCTTGCGCCACAAGGTGAGCTTTATATCTCGTTCTCTCACCACGCACTCTAACAAAGACCCATTTGTATCCAACAGGTTTTATTCTAGAAGGTATTGGCACAACTGGCCCTAATACCGTTCTCTTTGTTAGTGAGTCCAACTCAACCTGGATCGCATATTTCCATTTAGGCCAATAAGCTCTACGTTGGCATTCATCAACGGAGCGAGGTTCAATATCATCATTCTCAATGAACTCTTGTGCACAAGCATATGCAAACACATCATCAATAGTGATGGAGTTTCTATCCCACGTCACATGTACACTAGTGTAATAATCGAGATCTCTAGGTTCCCACGGATAGGTCTTAGCGACAGGGCGTCCCCCGAAGATGTTTTTTGGACATAACCATAATCCGGAACGTTTTCATGGACGGATTTTGAGTATCAATGATGAGAGGGTTATTAGGTGCCATCGCAGCCCGTTTCCTAGGGCGCGAATCCCTCGAACCTGGTGGCCTCCAACGCTTCCTCAGCGGAGCCACGGCCTGAGCCACATCACCACCATTACTGGTAGTGGCGCCACCAGCTCTCCCTCCCATAGGGTTAGCTGCAATAGCGACTTTGAGTCCAAGTCCTTGTTCAGGCACTTGCATCCTTGCAGGCATGTTTGCAGCTGGTATATATGATCTAGTCACTAAGATCTAAGAAAGCATCAGGAAGAGAATCTCTGACTTTCTGAAGATCTATAATTCTACGCACTTTCTGCAGTAGGGGGATCGTTATGAGACAGAGTGGGGACAGGCCACGACAATTCCAGTCGTTCCTGCTGAACGTTCACGTTCTTATCTCCCCCTAACGACGGGAAGACTGTCTCACCAAAGTGACAAATAGATCGCCTGCCAAGGGTTCTACATAGCGGATTATGGTTGGAGACTCAAAACAAACAGAAATACTCATTCGTCTCTGAGGACCCATATTAATACGCTGTGGCGGCGTAATAGGCACATAAACAACACACCCAAATATGCGTAAGTACGATATGCTTGGCTCGTACCCAGTCACTAGCTGTAACGCAGACAAAGATTGGGTGGTGATGGGCCTCAGACGAATAAGCAAAGCTGCATGCACTACTGCGTGTCCCCAGGCAGAGAGAGAAATATTGGTGCGCATTACCAATGTCCTCGTGACCATTTGTTCTGAAAATGGCAATCTCTGCAAGACCATTCTGGGTTTGCACATGTGAGACTAGATGCTCAACATCTATCCCATGCAGTAGTCATCGAAAGTTTTCGATGTAAACTCCCTAGCATTTATCAAGCCTGATAAGTTAAAGGGATGATCCGGGTAGTGAGCCGGCAGGCGAATCATTTGTGCCAGGAGTTTAGCATAAGCAGCATAACTAATGGACAACATCATGACATGTGACCAGCATGTCGATGCATCAACCAACACCATAAACTATATAAATGGTCCGCTTGTTGGTTGAATATGTCCACAGATATCCCCTTGGATTATCTGTAAGAATGGAAGAAGTACTTTAGAATCCTTTGCATAGGACGGTCTCTGTCCTAGTTTTCCTAAGGAACAAGCTTTGCATAATAAGCATTTGGCTTTGGGAGCTTCAGAAGCATAGGAGGCATCCTGATGAAGATTCGAATCAGGGTTTTTCTCAGAAGAAAATGGACTTTTCCGGGCGACCGGTCGCCGAATTTCTCGACCGGTCGCCAAACCTTCTGGAAGTTGTCGACCGGTCGCCGACTATGTGTCGACCGGTCGCCGAGGCTCCTGCCCGGTTTTGGATAGCTTCTGGAAGTCGTCGACCGGTCGCCGGGACGGCAGAAGTACCAAATTCCTCTCCTTTGATCAATTTTTGATCCTTGCTTCGATGAGCTCTATAGAATGGATGTCCGTGTGAGGTTTTCAATACACGGATCATCATATCACGACCAAGATGTCTTAATCTGACGTGCCAAAGCCAATATGTGTCTGAATCCCAGAGGTCATCCCGAATGACATTGTTTGATTCAATACTCGAATAGTGGTAACATATAACCCACTAGAGAGACACATAAGCTTCTCTAAGATGCGTTTTCTACCGCAGTCATTTAGAGGTAATGCAAAGGGATTCTTTCCATTCTCATCATGCATCTCTGCATGTAATTCATTGGTTCTTATATCTTTAAGGCTCAACAGAGTTCTATTTTCTCTTGGAGCATAGAGAGCATTTGTGACATCAATGTGAGTGTCATTGGGCAAGAGGAATTGGGCATATCCTCTTCCTTGCACAAGATTCGATGGTCATGCCATCGTAGTCACAGATGTATATAAGCTCATCATTAAAGTCGAGGCTACGAAAGCAACTCAGATTTTATTAAAGATATTAGCCAAGGCTTTACACTCAAAGTTCCATCTTGATCTTAAATCAAAACTAAATCCAATGTCTTGGCAAACATGTCATATTTCATCAACTTGGAAAACATAAAGACTTGAGCAAAAAATCAGCTTCCAAAGTCTTTAACCCTTAAACTCGACATCTTGATCATTGCAGTTACATCTTCATATGTATTGCAAACTATGGCCCATTGATCAGATGCTCCATATCATTAATAGACATCATGAAGAGGATTCTCCATTGATTGAGGCATAAAGGCGCGGTACTCACGGTCCCTAGGACGGTGGCAGATTACCTTAGCCGGTGGCGGTGCTGCCATAACTAGTGGCGCAACAACGCTAACCGGCGGTGACCAGCGGCGTCCCTCTTACAAGGACGGCGGTCTTCTCTCACTCTTTCGCGGCCCTATGCTCACGTGATCGCTTATTCTTATGGCGATTACCTTCATAAGCAAATAGATTCTACGGACCAAAATGTCCGGGATCGTCCCTAGATTTAGGGTTTTGCTCGTGGCTTCCTCCCATAGGGGCGCCATCATCGTCATGCCTTTCCTCAAGGCAGAGATGGGGAAGGTGGTGAGAGATTCCTCAATCAATTGTTCATCTGTGATGATTATCCACAAAGATGCATCAAGTCTCTGATGCGGAGAATTTCCGAATTATGTCCCATGACTTCTTCAAAGTCAGAGAAGCGGAGATTAGTCCATTATGCTTCTAAATTCAGAATGATGAATGTTACCATTACATTCATGAAGCACTTCTAGCGCTAACCTCTTTCATGAACTCAAACTGGAGTGCCATATTCATATGGTGATTCATCAGGAAAAATAACCTGGCATTGTACATCTCAGTTTGAGGGTCTAGAGCGGTTTCTTCAAAACAACGCTCATGGCACTACAAGAAAAATGGTCTTTTACCGCCCACATTGTGCGCCGTAAAAGGGTTTTTACGGCGTACAAAAACGCGCCGTAAAAGCCGAAGCCGTAAAAGACATACCTCTTTTACGGTGTGTTTTTGTGCGCCGTAAATGTGGATCAAAGCACGTCGTAATAAAGGCTCCCGCCAATTCTCTGATTTGCTTTATAACATTTATGCACGCCGTAAAAAGGTATGGAAGCGCGCCGTAAAAACAATGTTTTTACGGCGTCCCATGCACGCCGTAAAAGACTACATAAATATCAGTTTTACGGCACATCTTGCACGCCATAAAAGGCTTTATGCTAGAAAATTTTAATATCATTTATGGCACACTCTACACGCCTTGATTGACCTTTCTTTTTGCAAAGGCCATTTCATATTGCTGCTGATTTTCCAAATATGGATCTACAATTGTAGCTGCTCAACATCTCATTTCAAAACGTCAAGACAAGAACGATAAACTAAAAGCAGAGAATTAACATCACACCCATTCAAATTAAAGATGTCCAAACAAACTTGTCATATCCAACTCCACTTCAAAATAATTGCATTTGTCCCAAACTTGAGTTTAAGAGTAACATTACAGTACACATATGTTGCATGCATGATCTAGAGTGATAGCAAGTTTTCAAACATTTTACTATGACAATTAAAATGCATGAATCACCTAGAGTGATCTAGAGTGTTGCATGTATGAATCACCTATGACAATTAAGAGTGGAGGCTTGTAATAGCCTTTGCTTTTCTCTGCTCAAATCTTCAAAGTCCCCTCTGTCAAGGTAAAATATTCTTAATCCACCATCACAACTATTGTTGATGAATGACCGAGAAGGAAGGCAATGGTCGATGCATTTAGACGAAGATTGACAGTGTTTAGCACAACTCCTGCCATTGTAACTCCAAAATGGGCTTCATAAAGAGCTGGGATATTTGGTGCAATTATAGATACCTGTTGTCAACATAAAATAAGTCATCTATTAGTCAACAAGCTCCAACATAAGACAAGTATATAACAAAAGTTGAGGGCCATGGCAGAATAATCACACTGAAGCATAAAAATCACAAAACTCATTTCACATAACCTATTCACAATGAACTAATTGCTCTCTAGAAATCATACTGCAGAATAGAATTAGTCACTCATCACGGCAGAATATTCATGTGTCAATATAAAGACCAACATATGAGCAATCAATCTTTAACACTATCAGGTTGAGAATAAATTATTATCTCTACACCTTATATCCAAAACAATCAATTCATAAAAAGTCATACTCGTAAATGTGACCAAGTCTCCAATGGGAAAAATAAGCAGACTAATCACCATCTTCCCTCTGCAAATTTTAGACTAACATCACACCATTACCTCTTAAATTTACCTACTTCCTCAATAATTGAGATCAGTTAAAGTATTCAAGGACTTGTATTCGTGACCTCATAGTATTTTAACTTTAAATGCAATGACAGATCAGCATTTTTTGTAAGAAGCATGTTACATGAAGTTTGATCTTTGTTTCCTTATATAAAGTCCAAATCATCCACAGTTCACAGATGGGAAAACATACAACATTAAAGCTTTATACATTAAAGAACTAAGATGGCTTACCAAGCAGCGATCACCTTTATGATGTTTACTTTTGTGCTTATCCTTTGTCTTCTTTTCTGAGGCACAGTAGGATGTCAATATGAGAAATAATTTCCACAAAAGAACCACATCCTCAATAAGCTAAGAAATCAGTAACGGAAGTTTCTCAAACAATGTCATCAGGTCTAGTTAATCCCCTTCATTTTTTTGTTTACTTTTCCATGTTAAAACAAGCTAACAAAGCTTTTCCATATCAGGACAAACTGAATTAATCAACATATAACTACACAGGCAACAAATAATGTAGCTGTTTATGTCTCTCCATAAGTCGAATCTGGAGAACATTGGAAATTTGGCAACCGAGGAAGAAATAATATGCTCAATGACACTTGTATCATTTGACATGTAAATTAAAAGTGTGATGACTAGGTACCTTGGGGCAGGACCTTGAAGATATAATCTCCCCAATGCCAATTAATACCTAAGAAATGAGACATGAGAAATGAAAAGAATATAAACATACAGGCTTCTCATATTTCAAATCAAGCAAGCATCAGCCGGCCTCTCGAATCTTCATAAGGAAAAAAGAAGCAAATTCTAGTAAATCATTGGTAAATTAAGAAGTAGAGTGTTAATGGAAGAGTCCAAGCTGTAGACTAGCATGTCTATTAGTTCCAGCATGCAATATAGGATCGTAGGTGTAATATTGTATCTCAAGAACAATTTGATTCAAAAGAAAAGATAATTTTTTTTAAATAAGAAAAAGAAGAAGAGAAGAACACAACTAGAGACCATGTATAACATTAGTATCAACTACACAAGTAATCAAAGAAACAAAAAGAAAGTGGCAACATATTGGTGAGTAAAGTTACCAGTGATGGGCAAACAGAAGTAAAGAGGGATCCCATGGCATAAGCAAATCAGTCCATATTACGTACGTAGCTGATCCATCACAGCTGGGTTTGGAGCAGGGAAGACCTATACATCAAGAAAAACTGTTAATGAGCTATAATTTCAGGAATTGCATAAGCATATAGACAACCAACATAAATTTCATGGAAAATGAAAGCATTTCGATGATTCGATCATAAGGAAAAACAGCATGCAAACCAGTATATTTTCATAGTATGAGAAAATTAAATATTTAAGAATAGTGCCTGATAAAAATCTTAGAATGTTAAATAGAGTATTGGAGAAAAGGATAATGATTAGAAAGATTCAAACTTCCAAAATACTTCTAACAGAAAAGCAATAGGTTCAGACTTCCAGATCATGAAAACTATATCAATATACCTTATTGACAGGTGCCATATATCCCTTGGTTGGATGAGAAATTTCATTCTAGCCTTGTATTATAGTTCCATCCTAGAAATAAACGGCACAAAAAAAAAATCAGCATCATCAAATAATGCAAACAAGGACAATGCCATAAGATGATAGGATAACTTATTTTTCCTCATCTGGTAGAATATCAAAGAGGTGTCAAACACCTCAAACTTTGTCATCTTAATGTGAAGGGATTAGTCCAATTACTTCTTTATTTCTTTATTGTTCTTATCAATCGCAGACTATAAAAAGAAAACAAGCATTCCATGATTTTTCATTGCAAAATCTTTTTAAATTACAATCTTATACAATATCCAATTTCAATTATAAAATTGATGAACTGAAGCATAAAAATCACAAAACTCATTTCACATAACCAATTCACAATGAATCAATAAACCCATTCAGAAGCCAAAATCATAATACTCATTTAGTTCAGTTGTAATTTCAATACAAAAACATACTTATAGAAGCAAAGATCCGAGCAGAAGAAGTTTCTTGTAGATGACCTTGACCGGATTCGAGCTCACCACCTTAACCATGAAGGTATGGCCTCTTGTGCCTGTCTGAATCTGCACCACCTATATGAACACCGACTTTCTCTTCGCTGAGACCCTCCTCTACATTTGGGGAAATAGTCAAACAACCCAAATTAATAAAAAAAAAAAACACAGAGCCAGACGCACACACACGAGACACCCGAATTCCTCGCCGACGTGACCGGGAAGAAAGAAATTCCGAGCCGGTCTGGGCAGCGTTGGGTACTCACAGCGGCGGGAAGAGCGGCGGGTAGCAGCGGCGAGACTGGGCAGAGCGACAGAAGAGAGAACTGGGGAAATCGAAGAAGAGAGAGGCATGGCTGGATTTGAATAGCGGTGCTGGTTTTGAGTGATTGGCACGACGCGGAGGGGGATTCTTGCAGGAACTTAATTAAGGGAAAAAAGAAGGGGGGTTGCGATCTGAGGTTTGGGTCTCTGGGATTTTTGCAGGAGCTTAAGAGAAAAAAGAAGGGAGGTTTACGATCTAGGTTTGGCCTTCTGGGTCTGGGATTTTTGCGAACTGGCGGTGAGTTTGGCGAAAAAGTGAGGCTATAGCTAATTAGACAAAAAAAATAGAGGGTAGGGAGAAAAAAAGTAGAGGGAAATAAGAATATTTGGTGAAATTTTCGCGCCTCAGCCATAGTTATTTATGGCGTGCCAAACATGTGTGCCGTAAAAAACAACCAATTACTATGGCGTGCCAAACATGTGTGCCGTAAAAAACAATCAATTACGGCGTGCATTACATGCGCGCCATAAAAGCCCGAATGAAAATAGTTTTTACGGCGTACATATAAAGCACGCCGTAAAATAGTATTAATTACGGCGCACATTTTTGCACGCCGTAAAATGCGGGCGGTAAAAGCTCAGTTTTCTTGTAGTGTGGATTCGAGCTAGAAGCTCTTGTGCGGATAGGTGCATTAGGACATCATGAGCTCATCTCAGAATCTAATGTCCGCAGAATCCAATGGAGTAAAATCGAGTTATTCATGTTCGATATCCAAAATATGGAGAACACGAATATGGTGTGTTTCGGAGTCAATGCTCCCACGAAACAATGAAGGGTGAGTTTCGGAGTTAATACTCCCACGAAACAATAGAGGCTTTCTGAGCAATATTTGCTCCCAAGAAACGCTTCCAAGGATTTTGGATTTAGGTGAAACTTTGGTGTCGTATGGTCATAACCTTAAACCTTTTCGGTAGCTCTACTCAGATATAACCAGGTAAGTTATAAGAGATGTCGGTGGAGCAAGCTCTCTTAATACCACTTATCTCAAACTCCTTACCTAGACATCATACCTAAGCAGGTGAGCCTAGTTGGGAATAAGTCATAAACCATAGGTCGTTTCTTCTCTACGGATTCCTCATCCGGAGGTAAATCATTCAATGAACTTCTCGTTCAAGGTCTCTTCTCTCTACGGATTCCTCATCCGGAGTATTAGCTCGAATCCCCATAATTCGGCTCTTGAGGACATTGCCAATAGCATGATGACATTAGAGGTGCTCATGACTTACACATACCGCAAGCGATATGAAGCTCGATCACTCCCCTAATGCTTCTCATAGTTCGGTGAGTCTCGTGTAAAGTATAGATCGAGAATCTCACGTTATAGAAAGGTGAGAGGTAGAGGGGGGATGTTGCAAGTCCCTTGAGAAAAAGAAAGGTCGAATTGAAATTCGGAAAACAACAACTTTTATAAAAGCTTACTTGGATTCTTTTCTCGGATTATCTTGAGTACCTCTTCTTCGAAGTTATATATCTGGAGATCCAACGGTCAAAACTAGCTGAAATTTTGACAGGTAGTAGTCGATACGCAGAGGGATCAATCTCCAAATTTTCTTCTTAATCCAACGGTGGAGAAGGGAGAAAATCACTTCCGAAGTCGGCTGTTCTGTGCAGGCAGATTCTTGAACTAGAGGAGATTGCACTGAGGTACTGTTCACGCGGTTACTATTCACGGAGGTACTGTTCACGCGGTTATTATTCACGGCGGTACTGTTCATCCGGTACTGTTCACGCGCACTGTTCCCGGCGGTACTGTTCACGTCTACTGTTCATCCGGCACAACCTAGGGTTTTGGGGTTCTAGGGTTTTGGCGCTAGCAGGATGCTATGCTCAAGAGTTTTGGCTTTTGACTCAGGGTTAGAGGTTCGTGCTGATAACGTGTTTAAGGGAATATGAAATACAACCACAATACTGAAAGTAAATAGAGAGAAGCAAATAGCACAGGAATAGATCGTATCTTTATTAATGAATAGGTGCCTCTATATATAGAGAAACACAAGGGGTACAATCCACATCCCAATAGGACTTCTATTCAATATGTAATCCATATGCTAACCTAACTAAGATACTCCTAGGTTGACTAGGCACACATAAGGTAGGTTTCCTTCAACATTATTAACCCCTCAATAAAATCTGGAGTACCGTAAAATTTGTCAATGACTTTCAATAAAGCATCTAAAGCTTTTATTGACCCTTCAATAAAATTTTATTGACCACTCAATAAAATTTTATTAACCCCTCAATAAAATCTGGAGTACCGTAAAATTTGTTGATGGCTCTCAATAAAGCATCTAAAACTTTTATTGACCACTCAATAAAATTTTATTGACCCCTCAATAAAATCTGGAGTACCGTAAAATTTGTCAATAACTCTCAATAAAGCATCTAAAACTTTATTGATCCCTCAATAAAATTTTATTGACATCTCAATAAAATCTAAAATACCGTAAAATTTGTCAATGGCTCTCAATAAAGCATCTAAAACTTTTATTGACCCCTCAATAAAATTTTATTGACCCCTCAATAAAATATGGAGTACCGTAAAATTTGTCAATGACTCTCAATAAAGCATCTAAAACTTTTATTGACCCCTCAATAAAAGTCAATAAAATGTTTTATTGAGCCCTCAATAAAATTCAATAAAAAAATTTATCAACTCCTTAAAAAATTTTATTGACCCCTCAATAAATTTGTCAGTGGCAATTTCATAATTTTTGTGAAAAGTAGAGAACATAAGCGTAAATTCGTCAGCTTATCTCAATTAATAGAGCAGATGAGCACCTGTTTTTTTAAGCTGAGTGGATGAGAAATATTTTCCCTGTTTTTGACCTTATGGTCAAGGACCCTTAAAAATATTGTACAGTTGTTTGACCCCAATTCTATTGGTATTGCAATAACTTGTTTGTTTTCAGTAGTTGCAATAACTTGTTTGTTTTCAGTAGTTGCAATTGGTTTCTGATACTTGCAATTATTTGTATGGTACCAACTATTGTTGTTTTTGTAATCAGAACTCAGAAGAAGAAAGGAAGTGTGAAGAGGGTATAAAAATATTGAAAACATTACATGCAACAATAGTAGAAGCATGGCAAAAAGTTGGACTCGGAGGAAAACTACACTTAGAGATCATTTTCATATATAGCATGTAATACTCCGAAATTTTTAAAATAAAATAAATATTTAGATACATATTGTAAACTCCGAGAAGAATTTAAAGAAGTAGCTCAAAAAATATTATTATTAAAAGAATATGAACTCGACAATTGTTTTGCACTTAGGTAATTTTTTGATTTTTTTTTAAATAAATAAATCTTCAATTTGAGGACTCGAGAATAAAGTACATGTCACGATGAGTTCGGGGAATTTTTCGGATACCGGATCTAATTTTTATGATTTTTGGAAGTTTGAGAAATATAGAAATTATAAAAGAAAAGAACTTAAGTCGATGCAATCTCAGCCGTTGATCTGGACCGCCGAATTCGAGTATATATAGATTTGGATCAGTCTAGAAGAAGGGAGAGACTTCCCGACTTCTCCTCTCCGATCATCACCCTTCTCTTCCGGCCGTTTCACGGCGCCGGACCAGTCTCATCGTCTTCGCCTCAATATGGCGAGTTTAACGGTAGTGGTGACTCATCCAATAGACGCCGGAAGAGAGCGAAACGGAGGATATAAGTTCCGACTGTGGCGATCGGAATTTCCAATTCCGGCCATGTCGGCGGTCGAAACCAATGGTGGTAGCTTCGTCTGTTCGAGGTGAGCACGCCCATGGTCTCAATTCGTTGAATCGTTAACTGAGGAGGGAGAATCGAATGGAAAAAGATTTGGTAATCCGGGGAGTTTTTCTACCATTTCCGGCGACTCCGGCCGTCGTTTGCTTCGAGTTAGGTATGTAACTTCATTAGCTCCTCGAGACATACATGTATATGGGGTTGGATTTCAATCATAATGAGCTCTGGTGATTTGGGTGAAATTTTACAATCCACCTTAAATGCGGATTATTTTGTGAATAATCCGGGTTGGGGTGTTACATGGCAAGAATTGGTTTATTCCATATAAAAGATATCTGGAGTTGCATGTCTAGCTCCATCTCATGGCAGAAGCTAAAAGGTGGCCAGGTGGGCAGAGATTGCATAATGATGAAAATGTGTGTATGAATGCTATGATAAGGTCAATAGGGTATAGCATGCGTAGGTGATTAGGTGGTGCAGAATTTTGAATCGGGGGGAGTTCTTTTTTTTCACACAATTACCTATAAGTTATTGGCTATAACAAGGAATGAATCAATGATGACTCCCTGTGAAGTAGTGAGTGCAGAGATCGAGAAAATAAATGCTAAGATCGAGAGAAATTCTCTTAGTTGATCTAAGATATTGGGTTAGTGGGCATTCTATTAGTGAATGTTTACCTGAAATTTGAGTTATGTGATTTGTGTTTTATACTAGTCGTGTTTTTATACTTGATAGTAAAGAACAAATATATATACTTTATATTAAGAGAACCCAGCTAATGAGGGTTGGCAGGATTGACAAGGTTAGGGCTTGAGTGGTACCCCTACCCAAGTTCGAGCCCCAACAATTATGCCACTTGTTGGTAGGGCTATCAATTTTGACACGACTCGATAACACGATTCGAAACCCGCACGAAATAAAACGGGTTGAACCCGCACGATTAATAAATGGGTCATTTGCGAGTCAACCTATCAAGACACGTTTAATAAACGGGTGGGTTTATGGGTCAACCCACCAACTCGTAAATCACCATAGTAACCCGTTTATTTTATTATATTAGGTCAAAATCCAAAAAATTTCACGTGTTTATATGCTTGTATGATATTTTTTCTATTTAGTGTAAGTCATACACAAAAATGTATAGTGATAATTTTTGTGAAAATCATATGTCGTGCATTTTATAACCTAAAATTAGTTAAATTGGTTGACAACTCTTTTATATGTGTGAAATTGATAAATTATTATTTATTTTGACACAACTATTTTATTAAATGTGTTATACAGGTTGGGTCGGGTAATCCGTTTAATAAATGAGTTGAGTTTGGATTTGGATTCTTCGACACGCTTATTAAATGGGTCGGATTTGGGTTTACATATTCTAACACGTTTATACATTGGCACGACCCGAATCCGACACGACACGACACGACCCATTGACAGCCCTACTTGTTGGTAGGTAACTAGGTTAACAACCCATCGCGTGGGGCCCCATGTGGGGCAACGAGCAGAGTCCATGGGTTGCTGACGCTGCGATTTCAAGGGAGCTAAAGGACCAAGTTGGCTTAAGGCCAAATGCTTACAGGTCCTCCCACCTACTCTGCAAGGCAATAGTGTGGGCTTCGGGACTCTGCGGGATCTTTCCACTTCCCACATACCCACATGCCAGTGAGTCTCTTGAATAGAAGTTGGGATGATCGCTCGGGGCCTCTGTGTGGTTTCAACAGGGCCTGGGCTTGAGGGGCTGCCTCTGCCCTTGGCCGAACTTTCATTGTCTAATATATATATATATATATATATATATATATATATATATATATATCTATACTATATTTAAGAGAAGTGATGTTGTCAATCATAACTGGTTTTTTTTGACATTTATACCTTTTTATATTAAAAAACATTAGAAACTATTTATTCAATAGGAACAATAGAATCAAATTACAAATGAAAGAAAAAAAACCAAAATCAAGCTTATCCCACGTTTCAAATAGGATAACCACCTTTAGCACTCTCTTCAACTCCACACACCTAGTGTGTGGGACCCATCTAATATATATTAATAAAATCAAAGTGGGTGTGAAAATACATGAAGTCCCTTATAACATATATTAAATTCGAATAAGTTTTAATATTTGAAGGGTATTATGATAAATAAAAATATAACAAAAAAAATCAAAATTAAAAAAAATTTGTTCAACTCTCTCTGCATATAACTTCTCATTATCTCTAAGATAACTTCCCACTAATTTTTTTTTTAAATAAAAAACAACTTTACACATGACATGCAATGAATGAGAAAAGATATAAGACAAGATTGGAGGGGATGATAGCTAACATTCTTTTTCTCAAAATCTTTGCTTCCACCCTCCACACCATGCGCCTCCATTACCCTTTAACCTTTGGGCCTTCTATTGAAGCCCATTTCATCTACAAACTTCCCAATGTTAAATCAGATATCCAATTAATACGTCGCATTCTTTTGTCATTCTTTATAGGTCTTAGGCAGAACCTGGATAGCTTTGGTGAAGTCGTTTTGGGAAGCAGAAGAACTTCAATGTCATGTTATTGACACTGGGATCTGCTTGTGGTGTCGACTCTTTGGTTGGTAAAGATTTGTAAGTTTAGGTCTTTAATATAATGAGTTGTGCAAGTAAAATGTTCGATGAAATGTAATAGTGTCGTGGCTACCTTTTATTTATGTGTACTGCAACTCTGCAAGGTTAGGGGATATTGGCACTGAAAGCAAGTCTAGAATTGCATGATAAAGTGATCGATGGCTCGGACCGGCCTGATACTCATCTCAATCCTTAAAACACATCCATAGGAATGTGTTGCCTTGGACCAGCGCAGGTTGGTATTCATTGATTGATGAAGTCGAAGAAGAACATAAAAGAGATACAACAGATTAGATTGATTTCAGCATATATGCATGTGAGACAGTGAGAAGAACAAAAGCTCTGAGTGGCAGCTACATAAAATGAAAAAAGAATACTAACCACCGTACCTCGATATTTTAGAGGCATTGCCATAAGGATCCATTAACATCGATAACTTCCCCTGTTTATTCTGTGCAAGCAAGTTATATCCACTTTCAAAATGTAATTGACAGGATTTCAAGAAATAATCTCAAGGCTTCACAGGGGTTGTTTGTGTTACAAGTCATCGAGACATCGACCATGATTGCAGTAGCCATTTAGTCAGGCTGCAGCTAGTCATTGATCTTTGCAATTTTTTCATCAATTTTTTTTTTTATCAATCATTGATCTTTGCAATTGAGAACCTTTTTTTTTTACCCTTTTGATGCACTTGAATTTCATGACTAGTCATCCGTGAGTCAAACTGAAGATTTTCCAGTTATACAAAGGAAATACTTATGTCACTAAACCAAATGATTATGAACAAAAAACAACTATTATTGTCGGTTCGAAATAAAAGAGAAGCATGATTGTCAATTATATATTCTGCAAATTTCAAGTTGCACATACCGGCCAAAATGACCAAGACCAAGAAACATCAACTCAATTTCTAAATTTGCATGGGTTTTTCTAATGGAATT
This sequence comes from Rubus parviflorus, assembly GCA_029955375.1. Classification (NCBI taxonomy): domain Eukaryota; kingdom Viridiplantae; phylum Streptophyta; class Magnoliopsida; order Rosales; family Rosaceae; genus Rubus; species Rubus parviflorus. Next base: position 9,434,641 of record JARGGL010000005.1, on the reverse strand, counting down.
TGTCAAAGTCCAATGTACGTGTGTTAGGTAAACAGTAGACGCAGTCCACAATTTTATTTTATTTTTAAAATCAAACTCAGAAATAAAGTAATTTTTGGAAAACATTTTCAACGATATATCAAGAATAATCCGCAAATTCAAGTTTCTCGACAACTTCTCACTAGCTATGCTTCTAACCATGTGAGTATGTGACTGAAACATGAATATGATTTTCTATCTGTTTGCAACTGAAACCGAAAATGGATTGAAAATCAAGGCTTCAAACAAGCGTAACAAACGCATGAGAGTCCACCGTAACCATAATCTTGAATTCTTGATGAAGTTCGAATTATGGTCACCATATCTCAAAATGGATATAATCATTGAAGGCAAAATTATTGGGAATAGCTTAATGTTATGTAGTCATTTACGTTAAGAGTATTTCAGAACTTAAATTGGGCATTAGTCATGATTAGACCTTGAAAATTGATGATGAATTAGGGACTCGAGCATGTGTGCACAAATATTCGAAAATTGAAGACGAACTTAACTGAATCGAGCAGTTGTGGTAAAATTATAAAAGTGCTCATAAATATAACTGTACGTAAAATGTAATACATACAAGCCACAAATAAAGAAAATTAATTAAGTATTTATGTTAAACATTAGCTAGGGAACTTATGGTTTTTAATTTGATGTGATGCTCCAGTTCTTTATAAGTGGAAGCGTGAACTCAAGAAAAACAAGAAATTAAGAGCAAAAATTTAATTCATAATCATGAAAAAAGGTTTGATTATTAATTTATTACGTATAATTTCTGTCACGACTACACTTTCTCAAAGTTCTTGATGTAGGATCCCTTATAAATGTTTTACCTTTTGAGTAGAGACTTAATCAACCACCTTGAAGAAGGCTTGCAAACTAAAATCACAAGTTAGTACTATTGTGTAAGTCTTTCAATATTAGCTTTAATTGAAATGTATCTCAATTATGTTGAATCTCAATTAAAATCACAAGTCACTACTGTTATGTAATTGAATATCTCAATTATGTTTTTAGTACTTTCTACATATTTTAAACGCTTTTGAAACCCGCCCTACCTCCTTGATTTTTTTTGACGAAGTGGTGTTAGCTCAGTGGTTAGAGCACCCACTACCTAAGATTAAGGTCATAGGTTCGAGTCACCATGGGGGTAGAAGTGAAATCTTTTGATCCTCTTTAAATAAGATAAAAAAAAAACGCTTTTAAAACCCGACGCATCGCGCGGGTACCTTTACTAGTCCTTTCTAAAGTGCTAGAGTTCCAATACGGGAAAGAAAGCAAAATAGATAAATTAAAGCTTCTGGGCAGACCTAGTAAATTGCTACACCCTCTAAATAAAGCTTTTCTAGCTAGAACTTAATTAGAATATTTTGTATAGTATATGCTTCTTTCTTACTCTAATAATGAGAATAATTTTGACGGTGGTTTGTTATTTCAAAATAAACCTAGCCTGTGCGCTAGCTTCTCCATTTTAGGTGCCTAACTCTTTTTGTAAAAACCTCCTACTAAAAACCCAAAATTAGAGCATGTTGTTGAAGGAAACCTACTTTGTGTGTGCCTTGTCAACCTAGGAGTATCTTAGTTAGGTTAGCATATGGATTACATATTGAATAGAAGTCCTATTGGGATATGGATTGTACCCTTTGTGTTTCTCTATATATAGAGGCACCTATTCATTAATAAAGGGCCTAATAGCCAAAATGCCCCCTGAACTTGGCCATAATTGTCAACTTACACCCCGAACTTGTAATTGAGGAAATTAACCTCCTGAACTTGGTAACAATTGCCGATTTGCACCCTATCGGTCAAATCCAACGGTTTCCATCCAAATGAGGGGTAAAATAGTCTTTTTATAATTTTTTTAATAAAAATAAATATAATTAAAAAAATAACAAAATGGAAAAAAAAAAAATTTTGTCTCCTCTCTCTGCCGGAGCTTTCTCCGGCGATTGCGTCGCCGTCCGACCACCACTGACCTCGATACCAGTCTCATTCTCTTCGTCTCTTCGAGATCTTTATCCCCATACCAAGTTTTCTCACCGAAAATCAATTTTGAAGGAGAATTGAAGCATGAATAGTCGGTTTATTCTCCGATCGAAGATCTTGTTTCCCGGCCAAATCGACGAGCTTGACCTAGTGGGCTTTGAAGCTTGCTTCACGGCGAATCCAACGCCACCAATATCAAGGTCATTGGTGGTCGGACGACGAAGCAATCGCCGGAGAAAGAGAGGAGAAAGTTCCGGGAGAGAGAGAGAGGAGAAAGCTTCGGGGGAGAGAGAGAGAGAGCAGAAATTTTTTTTTTTTTGACCCAAAAAAAAAAAAATTTGGATGGAAACCGTTGGATTTGACAGATAGGGTGCAAATCGGCAATTGTTACCAAGTTCAGGGGGTTAATTTCCTCAATTACAAGTTCGGGGTGTAAATTGACAATTATGGCCAAGTTCAGGGGGCATTTTGGCTATTAAGCCTTAATAAAGAGATGCTCTATTCCTGTGCTATTTACTTTGTATTTACTTTCTGTCTTGTGGTTGTATTTTATATTTACTTAAACACGTTATCAGCACGAACCTCTAACCCTGAATCAAAAACAAAAACTCTTGAGCATAGCATCCTGCTAGCGCCAAAACCCTAGAACCCCAAAACCCTAGGGTGTGTCGGATGAACAGTGTCTATGAACAGTGTCTATGAACTGTACCGGCTGAACAGTACCCGTGAATAGTACCTCTGTGCAATCTCCTCTAGTTCAAGAATTTGCCTGCACAGAACAGCCGACTTCGAAAGCGATTTTCTCCCTTCTCCACCGTTGGATTAAGCCAAAATTTGGACGAGAACTTCTTCCGTGAGTCTAATACACCCAGTTAAAATTTCATCTAATTCCGACCGTTGGATCTCCTGATATATAACTTCGAAGAAGAGGTACTCAAGATAATCCGAGAAAAGAATCCAAGTAAGCTTTTATAAACGTTGCTGCTTTCTGAATTTAATTCAATCTTCTTTTTCTCCGGGAACTTGCAACCTCCCTTCTTCTACCTCCCACCTTTCTTATAACGTAGGATATTATACGAGACTCGCCAAACTATGAGAAGCATTAGAGGAGTGATCGAGCTTCATATCGCTTGCGGTATGTGTAAGTCATGAGCACCTCTAATGTCATCATGCTATTGGTGATGACCTCAAGAGCCGAACTGTGGGGGTTCGAGCTAATACTCCAGATGAGAAATCCGTAGAGAGAAGAGACCTTGAAGAAGGAGTTCATTGAATGATTGACCTCCGGATGAGGAATCCGTAGAGAAGAAATGACCTATGGTTTATGACTTATTCCCAACTAGGCTCACCTGCTTAGGTATGATGTCTAGGTAAGGAGTTTGAGATAAGTGGTATTAAGAGAGCTTGCTCCACCGACATCTCTTATAACTTACCTAGTTATATCTGAGTAGAGCTACCGAAAAGGTTTAAGGTTATGACCATACGACACCAAAGTTTCACCTAAATCCAAAATCCTTGGAAGCGTTTCTTGGGAGCAAAGATTGCTCAGAAACCCTCTATTATTTCGTGGGAGTATTAACTCCGAAACTTACCCTTCATTGTTTCGTGGGAGTATTGACTCCGAAACACACCACATTCTTGTTCTCCATATTCTTGGATGTCGAACATGAATGAACTCGATTTTACTCCATTGGATTCTGCGGACATTAGATTCTGAGATGGGTTCATGATATCCTAATGTACCTATTCGCACAAGAGCTTCTAGCTCGAATCCATGAGCGTTGTTTTGAAGAAACCGATCTAGACCCTCAAACTGAGATGTACAATGTCAGGTTATTTTTCCTGATGAATCGCCATATGGATATGGCACTCCAGTTTGAGTCCATGAAAGTGGTTAGCGCTAGAAGCGCTTCACGAATGTAATGGTAACATTCATCATTCCAAATTTAGAAGCATAATGGACTAATCTCCGCTTCTCTGACTTTGATGAAGTCATGGGACATAATTCAGAAATTCTCCACATCAAAGACTTGATGCATCTCTGTGGATAATCATCACAGATGAACAATTGATTGAGGAAACTCTCACCACCTTCTCCATCTCTGCCTTGAGGAAAGGCATGACGATGATAGCGCCCCTAAGGGAGGACGTTACGAGCAAAACCCTAAATCTAGGGACAAATCCGGATGTTTGATCCGTAAGATTGATTTGCTCAGGAAGGTAATCGCCATAAGAATAAGCGATCATGCGAGCATAGGGCCGCAAAAGAGTGAGAGAAGACCGCCATCCCTATAAGAGGGACGCCGCTGGTCACCACCAGTCAGCGTTGTTGCGCCATTAGTTATGGCAGCACCGCCACCGGCCAAGGTGATCTGCCACCGTCCTAGGGACCGTGAATACTGCGCCTTTATTCCTCAATCAATGGAGAATCCTCTTCATGATGTCTATTAATGATATGGAGCGTCTGATCAATGGGCCATTGTTTGCAATACATATAAGGATGTAATTGCAATGATCAAGACGTCGAGTTTAAGGGTTAAAGACTTTGGAAGCAATTTTGCTTAAGTCTTTATGATTGTCCAAGTTGATGTGATATGGCAAGTTTGCCAAGACAAATGGATTTAGTTTTGATTTAAGATCAAGAAGGAACTTTGAAGCCTTGGCTAATATCTTTAATAAAATCTGAGTTGCCTTCGTAGCCTCGATTTTAATGATGAGCTTATATACATCTGTGACTACGATGGCAGGACCATCGAATCTTGTGCAAGGAAGAGGATATGCCCAATTCCTCTTGCCCAATGGCACTCACATTGATGTCACAAATGCTCTCTACGCTCCAAGAGGAAATAGAACTCTGTTGAGCTTTAAAGATATAAGAGCCAATGGTTTCCATGCTAAGATGCATGATGAGAATGGAAAACAATCCCTTTGCATTACCTCTAATGACTGCGGAAGAAAACGCATCTTAGAGAAGCTTATGTGTCTCTCTAGTGGATGATATGTTACCACTATTCGAGCTATTGAATCAAACAATGTCATTCGGGATGACCTCTTGAAATTCAGACACATATTGGCTTTGGCACGACAGGTTGTGACACCCTGGTCGTGATATGATGATCCGTGTATTGAAAACCTCACACGGACATCCATTCTTTCGAGCTAATTGAAGCATGAATCGAAGAGCGATTCAAGGAGATGAGACAGTTATGAGAAAGAGCAAATTTGCCACTGTCCGACGCCGTACGATCGATCGCACGATACCTGCGATCAATCGCAACCTTTCAGGCTGTGTCGTTAACAAACCCGAGAGCTCGGGCGATCGATCGCATCCCCCTGCGATCGATCGCAGGTTCCTTCCTGTACGTTTTCTGGAACCAGAGAGCCCGGGCGATCGATCGCACATCCCCTGCGATCGATCGCATGTCCCATCCTGCATTGTTACAGGAACCCGAGAGCACGGGCGATCGATCGCACCCCCCTGCGATCGATCGCATAGAACAAAATCCTCTCTCTCGGATGTAGACAATTCCTCCTATTCTTCTGAAGCTCCCAAAGCCAAATGCTCATTTGCAAAGCTTATTCCTTAGGGAAATAAGAACTAAGACCGTCCTATGCAAAGGATTCTAAAGTACTTCTTCCATTCTTACAGATAATCCAAGGGGATATCTGTGGACATATTCAACCACCAAGCGGGCCATTTATGTATTTTATGGTGTTGGTTGATGCATCGACATGCTGGTCACATGTTACGATGTTGTCCACTCGATATGCTGCTTATGCTAAACTCCTAGCACAAATGATTCGCCTGCCGGCTCACTACCCTGATCATCCCTTTAACTTATCAGGCTTGATAATGCTAGGGAGTTTACATCGAAGACTTTCGATGACTACTGCATGGGATAGATGTTGGGCATCTAGTCTCACATGTGCATACCCAGAATGGTCTTGCAGAGATTGTCATTAATAGAATACAAATGGTCACGAGGACGTTGGTAATGCGCACCAACCTTTCTCTCTCTGCCTGGGGGCACGCAGTATTGCATGCAGCTCTGCTTATTCGTCTGACGTCCATCACCACCCAATCTTTGTCTGCGTTACAGCTAGTGACTGGGTACGAGCCAAGCATATCGTACTTATGCATATTTGGGTGTGTTGTTCATGTGCCTATTACGCCGCCACAGCGTATTAATATGGGTCCTCAGAGACGAATGAGTATTTATGTTGGATTTGAGTCTCCAACCATAATCCGCTATATAGAACCCTTGAACAGGCGATCTATTTGTCACTTCGGTGAGACAGTCTTCCCGTCGTTAGGGGGAGATAAGAACGTACACGTTCAGCAGGAACGACTGGAATTGTCGTGGCCTGTCCCCACTCTGTCTCATAATGATCCCCCTACTGCAGAGAGTGCGTAGAATTATAGATCTTCAGAAAGTCAGAGATTCTCTTCCTGACGCTTTCTCAGATCTCAGTGACTAGATCATATATACCAGCTGCAAATATGCCTGCAAGGATGCAAGTGCCTGAACAAGGACTTGGACTCAAAGTCGCTATTGCAGCTAACCCTATGGGAGGGACGGCTGGTGGCGCCACTGCCAGTAATGGTGGTGATGTGGCTTAGGCCGAGGCTCCGTTGAGGAAGCGTTGGAGGCCACCAGGTTCGAGAGATTTGCGCCCTAGGAAATGGGCTGCGATGGCACCAAATAACCCTCTCATCATTGATACTCAAAATCCGTCCATGAAAACGTTCCGGATTATGGTTATGTCCAAAAGACATCTTCGGGGGACGCCCTGTCGCTAAGACCTATCCGTGGGAACCTAGAGATCTCGATTAATTACACTAGTGTACATGAGACGTGGGATAGAAACTCCATCACCGTTGATGATGTGTTTGCATATGCTTGTGCACAAGAGTTCATTGAGAATGATGATATTGAACCTCGCTCCGTTGATGAATGCCGACGTAGAAGCTGATTGGCCTAAATGAAAACATGCGATCCAGGTTGAGTTGGACTCACTAACAAAGAGAACGGTATTAGGGCCAGTTGTGCCAATACCTTCTGGAATAAAACCTGTTGGATACAAATGAGTCTTTGTTAGAAAGCGTAGTGAGAAAACGAGATATAAAGCTCGCCTTGTGGCGCAAGGCTTCTCACAACGCCCTGGAATCAACTACGATGAGTCATACTCTCTCGTAAAGGATGTCATAACATTTTGCTACCTTGTCAGTGGTAGTTTTCCGAAAAACTGAGCATGCAGCTTATGTATGTGGTCATGACATATCTCTATGGGGATCTAGATATGAAGATTTATTTGAAGGTCCCGGATGGGCTTCATCTACCCAAGTCAAGTGGCTCTAGACCACAGAGCACGTTTGCAATATGATTGCAACGTTCACTATTTGGATTGAAACAATCTAGACGGATGTGGTATACCCGTCTAAGTGACTACTTGATTGGAAGAGGGTATGTGAACAATAAATTATGCCCCTGCGTGAAAACAAGTTCCGGATTTGCCATAATCTGTGTTTGAGATGAAAGATCTTGGGAAAGGATGCTCAGGCGATTTAATATGGATAAAGTTCATCCTGTTAGCACTCCCATGATTGGTCACAGTCTAGATCCAAGAATGATCTGTTTCACCCAAGGGATGATGGTGAAGACGTTTTTAGAGGCTGAGGTATCGTACCTAAGTGCAATAGCGCATTATTGTACTTGGCACAGTGTACAAGACCCGATATCTCATTTGTTGTTAACTTGTTAGCTAGATTTAGCTTTGCGCTCACGCAACGCCATTAGACTGGCATAAAGACTATCTTTCGTTACTTGAAGGGTACGATTGATATGGGTTTGTTCTTTCCCTACAGAGAGGCATGATAATATGGCAAAATGGGTGAAGAACCCGTGCCTACTGCCATCGGGCGATCGATCGCAGGATATGCCACGATCGATCGTACCGAGCTTCTGCCATCGAGCGATCGATCGCAGAATGTCACGATCGATCGCACGAGTGCTGCTGCCCATTATTCCGAAAATCTTTGTGATGTTTTGGTGAGTTTTGCTGATGTTGGGTATCTCTCTGACCCATATAAAGGTTGTTTCCAAACTGGTTATGTCTTTACCATGGGTAACACCGCGATATCTTGGAAGTCTACTAAGCAGACTCTTGTCGCTACTTCTTTGAACCATGTTGAGATTATAATTCTCCATGAAGCAGTTCGTGAGTGTATATGGTTAAGGTCCATTGATACACATATAAGAAGTACATGTGGTTTGAGGTCAACCACTGATGAACCTACATCCATTTATGAGGATAATGTTGCCTGCATTGAGCAGATGAAGCAAGGTTTCATCATAGCCGACAACACCAAGCATATATCGCCTAAGTTCTTTTGTAATCAGTAATAGCAGAAGTTCTTTAAGATTAAAGTGAATCAAGTCCGTTCTGAGGACGATGTGGCTGACTTATTTGCTAAGTCACTGCCTAATTCCACATTTGAGAAGCATGTGAAAAGCATTGGTTTGCTTAAGTTATCTGACCTCCCATGATTGTGGAAATCAGGGGGAGACGCAGACTTCGGGGGGAGTCTGGCGTCCATGCAAAGTTTCCAAATGTAAAGGGTGTGTTGTACTCTTTTTCCCTTCGACCAAGGTTATTTTTCTCCCACTGGGTTTTTGTTACTTGGCAAGGTTTTTAATGAGACAACGCGAGGAGCACCACCTAGTGTTGACGCCACAAGGGGGAGTGTTGAAGGAAACCTACTTTGTGTGTGCCTTGTCAACCTAGGAGTATCTTAGTTAGGTTAGCATATGAATTACATATTGAATAGAAGTCCTATTGGGATATGGATTGTACCCTTTGTGTTTCTCTATATATAGAGGCACCTATTCATTAATAAAGAGATGCTATATTCCTGTGCTATTTACTTTGTATTTACTTTCTGTCTTGTGGTTGTATTTTATATTTACTTAAACACATGTGAAGAAGTCTCGTAGAAAATGAAGTATTTTTTGTTTTTATTTTTTTTAAGAAAAAAAATAGTGAAAAATATGAGATTGTGGGTTATATTTTGCTAATTGCTAATATATCAACTTAATTGAAGTGAGGAGTTCGAACCTCACCACTTACAAAATATGTTGAATTTTTGGTAGAAAGTATGAAAACCGGTTTGGTTCAGTCATATTGCGGTTTTCAAAAAATTGAACTGATGCCGAACTGAATGAGTGGGTTCGGTTCAGTTCAACCACCGATTGGTATACCGAATTTGTTAGTACCAACTAGGTCGGTTCGGCTTGGGCTCGGTTGGTTCGGTCCATTTCGGTATAAATGGCGAAGGCCTAATTAATACACTACAGTATATACATATCTAGAATTTAGTTTACAATTAAGCACGCAACTAATATTGGAAAAATTCTTCAAACAACATTGTATTTGCAATTCCATATATTTTTAGAAAAAAACAAAAAAAGAGAGTTAAACTTGCATGAAGTCAAGTCGTCCAACTTGTGGAAAGGGGTGATAGGGGTGATATCACAAATTAAGAGACGGTGAGCGCAGTTCCGTACTTTCATAAGAGAAACATGTCCTCACTCGGGTCTTACCTTCTGATCTTTGATGTCTATGTATCATGCTCTATCACATTGGCTTTCATGAATAAGTAATCAAGATCAGTGGTTGTAGATCAAGCAGACAAGAGTAATAGAGCTAATGTGGTTCATGTAGTGTTTAACACCTCCAGGTTGACTACTCTTTTCGTTAAAGTCAAGAAAGAAGACGTTAATTTGGACCACTAGCTAGAGACATGCAACCAAACTTTCTTATTGCAACTTTCGGTGGCTTTTGTCTCTAAATGGAATTACTTAAATTGGGTCTTGGTCTTTGTCTCTATATGAGAAAACGTATAAGAACATGCAACGATGATGCAATTGGATTCAAGATCAGCTGTTTAACGTATAGTTTGACATACAAATAATCACACAAGATTAGATCTTTGCAATTGAGAACATTTTTTTCTTTTTTTCATAGACCATTTCACAACAAATAAAAATTTATAACTAATTATCCGTGAGTCGAACTCATGATCTTTTAGTTACAAAAAATAGAGAATTTTACTACTAAACTAAATGATCATGGGCAAAAAACAACTATTATTGTCATTCGAAATAAAGAGAAGTATGATTGTCAATTATATATTCTGCAATTTTCAAGTTGCACATATCGGCCAAAATTACCAAGACCAAGAAACATCAACTCAATTTCTAAATTTCGGTTTTTCTATGGGAATTTGTCAAAGTCCAAAGTACGTGTGTTAGGTAAACAGTGGACGCAGTCCACAACATTTTTTAATATTTTTTTTTAAAATCAAACTCAGAAATAAAGTAAGTTTTGGAAAACATTTTCTACGATATATCAAGAATAATCCGCAAATTCAAGTTTTTTCAACAACTTCTCACTAGCTATGGTTAATTCTAACCATGTGAGTATTTGACTGAAACATGATTATGATTTTCTATCATATGCTTCCTATAAGAAACATGTAACAGGACAACAACCTTCTTATGCACATCTTTATAACAAAGTATTTCATAATCATCGATCTCATGCTCATCATAATCAAAACATTAATCAGCATTTATATATTTATTTGAATGAAAACAATAACAATAGGTAGTCCGATATCCCCTACCTCAATTCCAAAGCTATTGCATAACTCCATGTAGTTAAATACCTCGTTTTAGCTTGTACCTTTATGTTCAGAGAATTACAAGTCAACACTACCTATGTCACATAAGACACTGGTCCTATCACCATTTTAAGACTTCAATAATTTAGCAACTAGCCTTCTAGCCCGCGCGATGTTTGGTTTAGTCTAACCGATGCTAAATGCGGAGCTCAACACATATAGGAATTGCATTTGTAAAATCGGCATTAATGTTTGCAAGATGGTTAATGTGAATCACCCAAAACTCCCATGTTCCCATTTATTTAGAAACCCGGAATTTAATTTACTTGTTCGATAATTATTTTTGTTTTAATTTAGGTTTGCGACCAATTTTAGAAATTCACAATTCAAACTTTCCGACACAATTCTACCTTCATTTGTGCATATATAATCCATGTAGACCACCATTTAGTGGCTTTGATTAGGCTTGGTGTGAGCCGAGCCGAGCATTGCTAAGACTTGGTGCCTTGTTTTGTAAATATTTTTCTTTCATATTAATTTAATTGTATGCTTTTAGGTATCCTTGTGCCAATTACAAATGGAAAATTTTCAGGTCCACCCCCGGGTGAACCCTTGCGTTCACCCCCTCCCCAATCACCCAACCACATGCTGCCACGTTTACAAATATTTAAAAAGAAACAAAAAATTATATTTTATTATTTTGACGTTAACTGACGCCGTTTTCCCAAAACTCTTCTTCCCAAAACTCTGCAAAGCCTCATCTTCTTCCCTTTTCTTTGCACACCTCTGGTTTTCTCGATTTCATGGAGGAGAGAGACGAAATAGAACAAGTATATAGCCTAAGATTGTATGAGATCACAACTGATAAAGGAGACAATTGCAATAGAAGGAATCGAACCCAGCAAGCCATCAAATTTGAGCACCCTCACCAATCCTCATGGAGGAGAGAAACTCAAAGGCAAATTCGCAGAAGACAGAAACCCAGAAGTGTTGTAATCGGTTATGCTCATCGAAAGCCGGCAAGCCCGTCTGTGATCGGCGACTCGACGAGCCCGTTTGTGATCGGCGACTCGGCGGAACTAGATTCCGTTTCTCTCTCCTCCAAGAACTTGGAGAACCCAGCAACTATGGTGGGAGATCGTAGAGAAGAGAGTTTGGGAATGAGTTGATGTTAGAGAACTAGAGAAGGGACTCAAGAGAGATTGATGCAGACTTGCAGTGTAGAGAGAAGAGATGATGAAGTTTTGCCAAAAAAAAAAGAGATGATGGAGAGAGCACGGAGTGAGTTAAGGTTAAAAGAGTAAAATAGAATTTTTTTTTTTAAAAAAATATTTGTAAACGTGGCAGCATGTGATTGGATGACTGGGGAGAGGGTGAACGCAAAGATTCACCCAGGGGGTGGACCTGAAAATTTTCCATTACAAATGGATTAGTCCACCGTTAATCCCCGTCGTACAACAAACTTTTGTCTCAAATACTTCTTATTCTTGACATCAATATGTGCGCTCATCAAGTCAAAATGGGGCAGCTGTACTGTACAGCCAAAACAGAGTCAATTTGATAAGTATGTATAGCCAAGTAGAGTTTTCAATATATTAAAAACCAAATACGAAAGCTTTATTTGAAAATTGAAATATTAACTAAGCACTCGTACAAAAATAGATTTACTTTCACTGAACAATCAATCGTACTCCATCCAATATTACATAATATCTGTTTCAAATTTCTTGAAAATATAAAATGACAATGAACTAATAATCAAAAGAACCTTGGTTCAGATTTTTCAGAACATCCTAATTTTTCACTATGAACCTCAAAATTCAAATCCTGAATTGACATTTATGGTATTGCCAGCAAAAAGGATTTTGGAAAGGAATCTCGCTATATTTTGTTTGCTTCACCAAATTGTGGAAGTTTTGTTTTCCCTTGTGTTTCTTAATTTCTTAATTGCCATTCTGTTTTGCTCTGTTTTTGTAACTCTGTGGAGGTTGAGGGAGCTTCACACTCTCAAAGGCAAGGTAGAGTCTTTTGCAGAGCTGAAGGGTTTAGATATTGATGCCATTAACCAAAACTACACTGTCTAATTGCTGTTCTGGATTATGATCCCTCATATTATCATATTATTCTTTTGTGTTCTCCTTATACATACATATATCTTTTTTATGTTTTTGTCAACAAATACCATGTCCTAGCAGGATTTTGAATAAGATTAATATTATTTGATTTAGTTCATGATGTTATTTTATATGACAAGTCAGAAAAAATAAAGAAGAATTACGCAACCCTCCAAGAAAAAGTCCAAATTTATTCATATTACTGAAATATTACAAATCCTTCCTTAGCAAAGAGCAACATACTCTGATCGATCACTCAATATCTGGGCCTTCTCATCCTTTTCGATAGTCTGATCAGTACTGCAACAATCTCAATGAACAACACATTCCACTTTGTAATCACAAAGTCTGCAAGAACCACTCCCACCAACAAGCCACTCCCTAACCCTGCCCAAACAAATTTCCAATCCAATTCAATTCCATTGCCCCTGTCATTTTCTTCTGCTGTTGAAGGTGGAAGTTGAGTGCCCTCAGGATTTTCACATTTCTTTGACAATGGATCTCCGCACAATCCTGGGTTTCCCGCATATGAAGTGTTGTCGAATGTAGTGAAGTGGATTCCACGCGGTACAGGGCCTGTGAGATTGTTGTACGAGACATTGAATTTTGTGAGGAAATCAAGTTGTGCCAATATTTGAGGGATCTCACCAGAGAGCTTGTTTTTGGAAAGGTCCAACGATTCAAGTCTTGTTAAGTTGCCCAAGGATGATGGGATCCCACCGGTGAGAAAGTTACCGGAAATATTGAGTGACCAAAGCCCCTTTAGTTTCCCAATAAAATCAGGAATCTGCCCTTCAAAATTGTTCATTGAGATGTCAATGACTACCAAGTCCTGTTGAATCTTTAGATAGACTCTCTCCGCACCTTTACTTGTTATTGTGATCGAGTAATACCCGCCAAGAAATTTGGTATAGTAATACTCCAAATCATGAGTGAAACTTGTTGTCCCATTTCCAGAGAAAATGTATTCAAACGGAAACTCGCCTGAGAAATTATTGTACGACAAATCAAGAATACGCAACATTGGGAAATAGAGATTCTTCTTATCAGGCTTCACAATCACACCATAGAACCCATTGTGATCCATTGTCAAAATTTTCAACTTAGGGAGAGCCCCCAACCAATTGGGGAAGGTATCGGTAAAATTATTGTGCGAAAGAACAACAAGTTCAAGCTTTGCACAATTTGCCAATGACCTCGGTAATTTCCCATGGAAATGGTTATGACTAACATCGATCATCCTCAGATTGCTTGTGTCGGTGTATGTTTGAGGAAGAGTGCCACGGAATGAGTTGTTTCCAAGATTGAAATACTCCAGATTGGTACTGAAGTTCCCGAGACACTGCGGCAGGATGCCACTCAACTTGTTGTTTGACAAATCAAGGTAATTAAGAGAAGTCATATTGCAAATCAACGGTGAAACTTCTCCGGTTAGATTGTTGTTTGAAATTGCGTAGTATCGTATCGATGTTGAAGGTAACGGTGATAATTCACGAAGCATGTTGAATGAAAGATCTAACAATCTCAGCTTAACCCAGGGAAGGACAGCTGGTGATTGCTCAAAGCCTGACAGAAAGTTATGAGAAATGTTCATGTCCTGCAGAGTTTGTGTGCTTGTGTTCAACATCCATTTTGGCACTTCGCCTTGCAATTTGTTTCCAGAAAGATCCAAGGTCTGCAATGTTTCTTGAGATCTTAGGAAATTTGGGAACTTTCTTATGTTACACCAACCCAATCCTAGATATTCAAACTTAGGAAGTGCAGTTGCGTTATTCATAAATCTGGATTCCGTGAGCACTTCAAGTTTATTTTCATATAGGTCTAGGGAGTTGAGGTTTCGTAGCTTATGAAACATGTGGAACTCTACTTTACCGCTAAAATTATTATCAGATAGATAAAGGGACTGGAGATTCATGAGATTGAATAGGGACTGGGGGATTGAACCATAAAAATTATTACGAGAAAGGTCCAAATATGTTAGTTGGATAAGGTTTCCCAAGAAAGAAGGGATTTGACCGTTAAATTTATTAGATGAAATGTCCAAATGGATGAAATGCCTAAGATTACCGAGTGAAAATGGTACATGACCTTCTGAAATATTGCACCCTCTCACATTCAACTCTCTTAGTGAATCAAACTTTTCTATCAATTTTGATTTGTATAAAAAGGCATAGATCCAAGTATTTGGGGGTATGTGAGATTTGGAACTTCGCAATCGTCTCTGTCAAATACTTGGATCTGTGCCTTTTTATACAAATCAAAATTGCAAAGCATTGGCCCCCACAAGATGCAACAACACGAATTTTGAAAGGATATACATGGACACAAATGTTAAACATAGAGATGAAAACCCCATAGTCTATGTTTGGTTTGATGAATCTGGTTTGCACTCGGACTAAATTGAAAGGAGATATTATTTATAGACTGAACCTTTCTCAATATATAACGTCCTACTCCACTGGGTGTCTGGGTGCAATAAAGAGAGAGTCTTCTGTCCACCTCGGTGGACATTCACAGTCAGCGTGCTAGGCACGTGGCCGTTAGAACTAAGGATGTCGTTAGTCGACCAATGGGTCAGATCCTTCGACCTCCTTCACTGATATACCCAGATCCGATTGGTCATTCTTCGACCTCCTTCACCGATATACTACACCTTCATCGATCAATCAACTGATCGCGTTGCATCTCTCGCAATAATTGAGAGTCGTTTGTATTTGTCTGAGAACTGAGCAAAGATGTTGAGGTAGATGATTGGAGAGTCGGTATCGTTCATAGTTGAGGCTTTCAACATGGAATCCCTTGCAGCACAAAATCCCTTGCATGGAATCCTTAACATGGAATCCCTTGCAGATTTAATCTCAAAGTTGGTTTGATTTATTATGCAGTTATGGAGATTAAATCATCTTTAATTTTACAAGAAAAATCTAAAAGCTCTGTCAATCAATTTTTGTCATGATAGCTATATTTGCAGCAATTTTGATCCAAAATCTCACCACTTTGAGCGTGTGCTCATTTTGATTTGTATAAAAAGGCACAGATCCAAGTATTTGGGGGTATGTGAGATTTGGAACTTCGCAATCGTCTCTGTCATTCAGATCGGAGATGGTGGCGACAAGGACTAGCTTGGATAGCAGAGAGATAGGCGGGGAGGAGAGGAAGAAGAAATTTGGGGTAAAAATTTTCTCATCAGTTGATTGAGGTAAAAATTTTCGAAGGATGAACAAATGGGATCTGGGTATACCAGCGGCGATCCCCTTCAGTATTTTACCCATCTCAAATTTTACCTTTTTTGGTGTAATCCAATCTATCAAATCCTTGGACGTTGACTCACAATACAAACGTTAGGACGTACTAACGAAAGGCTGGGATTGCATTCAATGTTTGAGCTTGCATCGAACGGTTCATATCACATATTGCATATTAAATAAATATAAATAAGCCCAGTCTCTATCACGCTGCTAGTTGACGACAGGACACAAGAATTCTCCGTGCAATAAATTGAAAGATAATTTAGTTGGAAAATGCGGCCCAAAAACAAACAGCAAAGCAAAGACTTTGTATATTAAATAAGTTCAATTTGCATGAAGTCAAGTCGTCCAACTTGCGTGTGGAATGGGGTTAGATCAAAAGCTAAGCAGTTGCATAACAGAGACATGTCGTCACTTTGGTCTTACCGTCTGATCTTTGATGTCTATGTATCATTATCTATCACTTGGATTCTGACACATATTGGCTTTGGCACGATAGACTGAGACATCCATGTCGTGATATGATGATCTGTGTACTTAAAACCTCACACGAACATCCATTCTATCGAGCTAATCGAAGCATGAATCAAAAGTTGATTCAAGGAAGGCCTGGTGTGGCTATGGAGCAAAAAGGTTTTGCTGCCCGACACCAGTCGACCGGTCGCTGCATGCTCGTCGACCGGTCGCCAACTTCCAGAGGCTACGTCGACCGGTCGCGACATGCTCGTCGACCGGTCGCCGACTTCCAGAAGCGAAGTCGTACTGTCCAGGGGCTCCGTCGACCGGTCGCCGACCCTGTCGACGGGTGGCCGAATTCCAGAATACGAGGTTTGAGCGTTTTTCCTCCCTCTTCTGATGTGAGCAACCCTTCATGGACCAATCCTTATCCCAAGGATGCCTCTTATGCTTCTGAAGCCTCCAAAGCCAAATGCTCATTATACAAAGGATTCTAAAGTACTTCTTCCATTCTTACAGAGAATCTTAAGGGATATCTGTGGACATATTCAACCACCAAGCGGGCCATTTATGTATTTTATGGTGTTGGTTGATGCATCGACATGCTGGTCACATGTCCCGATGTTGTCAACTCGTTATGCTGCTTATGCTAAACTCCTAGCACAGATAATTCGCCTGCCGGCTCACTACTCGGATCATCCCATTATCTATCAGGCTTGATAATGCTGGAGAGTTTACATCGAAAACTTTCGATGACTACTGCATGAGATAGATGTTGGGCATCTAGTCTCACATATGCATACCCAGAATGGTCTTGCAGAGATTACCATTAATCGAATACAAATGGTCACGAGGACGTTGGTAATGCGCACCAACTTTTCTCTCTCTGCCTGGGGGCACGCAGTATTGCATGCAACTTTGCTTATTCGTCTGAGGCCTATCGCCACCCAATCTTGTTATGCGTTACAGCTAGTGACTGGGTACGAGCCAAGCATATCGTACTTACGCATATTTGGGTGTGTTGTTTCCGTGCCTATTACGCCGCCACAGCGTATTAATATGGGTCCTCAGAGACGAATGAGTATTTATGTTAGATTTGAGTCTCCAACCATAATCTGCTATGTAGAACCTTTGACAGGCGATCTATTTGTCACTTCGGTGAGACAGTCTTCCCGTCGTTAGGGAGAGATAAGAACGTGAACGTTCAGCAGGAACGACTGAAATTGTCGTGGCATGTCCCCACTCTGTCTCATAACGATCCCCTTACTGCAGAAAGTGCGTAGAATTATAGATCTTCAGAAAGTCGCCGACTCTCTTCCGGACGCTTTCTCAGATCTTAGTGACTAGATCATATACCAGCTGCAAACATGCCTGCAAGGATGCAAGTACCTGAACAAGGACTTGGACTCAAAGTCGCTACTACAACTAACCCTATGGGAGGGACAGCTAGTGGCGCCACTACCAGTAATGGTGGTGATGTGGCTTAGGCCGTGGCTCCGCTGAGGAAGCGTTGGAGGCCACCTGAGGAAGCGTTGGAGGCCACCAGGTTCGAGGGATTTGCGCCCTATGAAATGGGCTGCGATGACACCAAATAACCCTCTCATCATTGATACTCAAAATCCGTCCATGAAAACGTTCCGGATTATGGTTATGTCCAAAAGACATCTTCGGGGGACGCCCTGTCGCTAAAACCTATCCGTGGGAACCTAGAGATCTCGATTAATTACACTAGTGTACATGAGACGTGGGATAGAAACTCCATCACAGTTGATTATGTGTTTGCATATGCTTGTGCACAAGAGTTCATTGAGAATGATGATGTTGAACCTCGCTCCGTTGATGAATGCCGACGTAGAAGCTGATTGGCCTAAATGAAAATATGCGATCCAAGTTGAGTTGGACTCACTAACAAAGAGAACGGTATTCGGGCCAGTTGTGCCAATACCTTCTAGAATAAAACCTGTTGATATAGATAGGTCTTTGTTAGAAAGCGTAGTGAGAGAAACGAGATATAAAGCTCGCCTTATGGCGCAAGGCTTCTCACAACGTCCTGGAATCGACTTCGATGAGACATATTCTCTCGTAAAGAATGTCATAACATTCTGCTACCTTGTCAGTGGTAGTTTTCCGAAAAACTGAACATGCAGCTTATGAATGTGGTCATAACATATCTCTATGGGGATCTAGATATGGAGATTTATATGAAGGTCCCGGATGAGCTTCATTTACCCAAGTCAAGTGGCTCTAGACCACAGAGCACGTTTGCAATAAGATTGCAACGTTCACTATATGGATTGAAACAATCCGGACGGATGTGGTGTACCCGTCTAAGTGACTACTTGATTGGAAGAGGGTATGTGAACAATAAATTATGCCCCTGCGTGAAAAACAAGTTCCGGATTTACCATAATCCGTGTTTGAGATAAAAGATCTTGGGAAAGGATGCTCAGGCAATTTAATATGGATAAAGTCCATCCTGTTAAAGCACTCCCAAGAATTGGTCGCAGTCTAGATCCAAGAAGGATCCGTTTCACCCAAGGGATGATGGTGAAGACGTTTTAGAGGCTGAGGTACCGTACCTAAGTGCAATAGCGCATTATTGTACTTGGCACAGTGTACAAGACCTGATATCTCATTTGTTGTTAACTTGTTAGCTAGATTTAGCTTTGCGCCCACGCAACGCCATTGGAATGGCATAAAGACTATCTTTAGTTATTTGAAGGGTACGATTGATATGGGCTTGTTCTATCCCTACAGAGAGTCGAAACTAGGTGAGGAACCTATGTTTGCTGCGGTTGAACGACCCGGGCATCCGGACGAGGATTTACCGTCCGGATGGAACACAAAGGGCACGTTACCGCACGCACCAGGCGTCCGGACGAGGCTTTGCCGTCCGGATGGATTACCGGCTTGGAACATTGCCGCTCGCGTCAGGTGTCCGGACGAGTACTGACGAGGATCTGCCGTCCGGATGGATTGCCTGCTATGCTACCGGACGACCGGTCGCCGGGCATATGTCGACCGGTCGCCGACCTGCTGAAATCCCCTATTCCCAAAACACTTGTGATGTTTTGGTTGATTTTGCTGATGCTGGGTATCTCTCTGACCCATACAAAGGTTGTTCCCAAACTAGTTATGTCTTTACCATGGGTAACACCGCGATATCTTGGAGGTCTACTAAGCAGACCCTTGTCGCTACTTCTTTGAACCATGTTGAGATTATTATTCTCCATGAAGCAGTTCGTGAGTGTATATGATTAAAGTCCATTGATACACATATAAGAAGTACATGTGGTTTGAGGTCAACCACCGATGAACCTACATCCACCTGTGAGGATAATGCTGCCTGCATTGAGCAGATGAAGCAAGGTTTCATCAAAGACGACAACACCAAGCATATATCGCCTAAAGTATTTTATAATCAGCAATAGCAGAAGTTCCTCAAGATCAAAGTGGATCAAGTCTGATCTGAGGATAATGTGGCTGACTTATTTACTAAGTCACTGCCTATATAAATCCACATTTGAGAAGCATGTGAAAAGCATTAGTTTGCTTAAGTTATCTGACCTCCCATGATTGTAGAAATCAGGGGGAGACGCAGACATCAGGGGGAGTCTGGCGTCCATGCTATACCAAATGTGAAGGGTGTGTTGTACTTTTTCCCTTCGACCAAGGTTATTTTTATCCCACTGGGTTTTTGTTACTTGGCAAGGTTTTTAATGAGACAACGCGAGGAGCACCACCTAGTGTTGACGCCACAAGGGGGAGTGTTGAAGGAAACCTACTTTGTGTGTGCCTAGTCAACCTAGGAGTATCTAGTTAGGTTAGCATATGGATTACATATTGAATAGAAGTCCTATTGAGATGTGGATTGTACCCTTTGTGTTTCTCTATATATAGAGGCACCTATTCATTAATAAAAATTGATTCTATTCCTGTGCTATTTACTTTGTAATTTACTTTATGTTTGTTATTGTATTTCGTATATCCTAAAACTTTCCCAATGAAATATTCGTCGGTATAGGTTTTGACCCTTTATTTATTTATTTTTTGTTTATTTAATGGGTAAAATCCTCATATGGTACCTACACTATTGTCAATTGCAATTTCTGGTACCTGAAGTTTCTTGTTTGTAAATTTCATTTCTTTAGGTGCTTAAGGCCTAAACCTTATTTTCTCTTTTTAGTTTTTTATTCCTTATTATTTAAATCAAAACATTTTGTCATTCGTTTTTTCTTGTACGAAGTGGGTTATGTAATTTAGTTTATATTTTACGTGCTCGGGGCCTTTTTATTATTTTTTCTTTTAGTTAAAACCTTTTGTTCCATTTTTCCCTTGTACAAGTGGAATTTTTTCTTGTAACATATTGGCCGTTATTCAATCCCCGCTAGCTTAAAATTTGGTTTGGGATATTTAGATAAACATCTTTTCCACTTTTATTTTCTAAGATATAGTCCGTTGATTTTTTTGTTATTAGATTTAGTCCAATATTAAATTTGAGATGCCACATAAGATATTTTACTGCCATAATCTTTCAATTATTTACAGATTATGCCATAATCAGAAATATTTAAATACAATATCAACATTTAATTTAAATCCCTATAATTAAGCCTAGAATTCAAATTTTAGTTATTACTAATCTATAATAAATGATAATAAATTCATATAATTAATTTTATCATTCAAATTTTCAATACCTTAATTAGTTATTGATAGAATAATTGAAAAAGTAAAAGTAAATTACTAAGTTTAAAATTTGTTAATGTATAAAATATGGAGTAGCGCTCTAAAACTAACCTGTTAGTTTCATAATATGAAACTAACTACCTTGATAACTCTTGGATTAATCTAATGGCTTGAATCATGTCACTTCTAATACCCAATTTAAAATATATTTTCCCCATTAAATTCATTTTATTCAACCAAAAAGAAAAATCAATAAGATTAAAAAATCATAAATCATCATTCTTTTTACCCAAAAATAAAATAAAAACCAAAACAAACCTGACGTTCTCTAATCGCAGTCGCACGCCTAGCTTTCTTCTCCACCATTGCAGCTCTCTCACTCCATCAAATCAGGTATGCATCTTGAAGGTTCTTCCTAAATTAGAATTTTTTCTTTTCTTTCTCATATGTATTTCATTGCTTCATCGTCTCCAATTGTATATCATAGCTTCCTCAATTTGTTTTTCTAGGGCTAACAATTCATGTTATATATCACTTTTACTTGGTAATTGTAGCCTTCCTCAAATCATATTAAGTTTAGGGTTTAGGGTTTAGGGATATTGCAGATTTTTTAATTATTTGTTGATAGGTATAGGGTAGTAGAACGAAATCACTTATAAAAATTTTCTATTTCAAAAATTTTTGTCAGTTCAAGATGGAAAATGAAATACATACAGCTGGGGTACATATTCCTGAAGTTTCCGAAGAGAAAAAACCGAGGGTCGGGCAGACATTTGAAACATGGAAAGATGCATCGATTTCTACAATATTTATGCAAAGGAAGCTGGTTTCAGTATTAGAAAAGATGTGTCTCATAAGAAGAAGAATACTGGTGTTTGGACTTGGAAAAAATTTGTTTGTTACAAGCAAGGGACAAAAAATTTGTGTCATAAAAAAAGGAAAAGAGATCAGATGAACAAGGATGTTAGGAAGCGAGGTATAGTTCGTTGTGGTTGTAAGGCACAATTATGTATCACCAACAACAAGGATGATGAGAGATGTCATGTTACTGTGTTTGATGAGGGTCATAACCATGTACCTACAACTCCTAGTAGAATCCACTTGTTAAGATCACAACGGAAGGTTTCAGATGTGGCAAAATCTCTACTACAAGACTTTGAGGCAACAAATGTATCCACTAGCCAACAAGTTAGATTAATGGCTAAACAAGCTGGTGGGATCCAAAACATGGGGTGTACGGAGAAAGACATTAGAAATCACAAGAGGGATTTGAGAGAAGCAAAAAAGGGGTATGATGTAATGATGTTGAAAGAGTATTTTGAAATGGAACAGAAAAAAAATAGTTCATTTTATTTTGAATTTGACCAGGATGAAGAAAATAGGATGACGCGGGTATTTTGGGCTGATCCTGTAGCAAGAAGAGCATACAATTTCTTTGGTGATGCAGTTGTGTTTGATACAACATACAATACTAATGAATTCAAATTGATCTTTGCTCCACTTACTGGGGTTAACCACCATGGTCAAACAATTGTTTTTGGTTGTGCTTTCTTAAGTGATGAAACATATGAGTCTTTTGTTTGGCTATTTGAGCAGTGGCTTAAGGTTCTTCCCAATGGTCCGCCGAAACTAATTATCACTGACCAAGACCAAGCAATGACAAAAGCAATAGCTCATGTTCTTCCAGATACATTTCATCGATACTGCATTTGGCATATAATGAATAAGTTTCCTGAAAAACTTGGTCCGATTGCTGCTCGAGATTACTATGAATTGTATCAATCTAGTGTGTATGATTCAAAAACTCCAGAAGAATTTGAGGCGAGTTGGAGTGATGCTTTGCAGAAAACTAACTTGGGACACAACACTTGGTTGCAGACAATGTACGAAATGCGTCAAAAATGGGTTCCTGCATATGTCACACATATGTTTTCTGCTGGAATGTCGAGTAGCCAAAGAGCAGAGAGCAATCATTCATTCTTTAAAAAGTATGTTGATTCAGAAAATTCATTAATGCTTTTTGTCACACGGTTTAACATGGCACTGGAGTACCAACGACATAATGAGTTAGTGTCTGATCATATTGACATCAATGAAACTCCAGAGTTGAGGACAACCGTTCCTATGGAGGAGCAAATGCGTGGTGTCTATACCAAAAAAATATTTGAGAGTTTTCAAGAACAGATTCACCAGAGTGATGCCTATTTTCCAAAATTGGAAATAGATGATGAAATGCAGTCAATTTATGTCATTAAAAGGGTGGCTAAAGTGGACTCTAGACCTCGAGATCTTGTGTATGATAAGACATCCAATTTTGCAAAGTGTAGTTGCAAATATTTTGATTTTGAAGGAATCCCTTGCAGACACATTGTAGCATTTTTAAGAGCACATGGTGATTTTTATTTGCCTGAACAATATGTCATGCAAAGATGGACTACAAATGCAAGAGTTGGAAAGGTATGGGATAACCATGGTGCGGAATTGATGGGAGGGCATAAATCAGTTATGATGGAGAATACAAAGTTGTCTCATCTTTTTTCAGTGGCCATTAATCTTGCTTTACTTTCGGAAGACGGTACCACATATTTATCTAAGACTCTAGAGTTAGCTGTGGATCATCTTAAAGAGCTTAATAAGAATAGAAGTATGGATGTTGGAGAGGTACAAGAACAGAATAAGCAGCGCCTACAAGTCATTCATGAACCACTTCCAGCTAAAGCAAAAGGGTCAGGAAAGAGACTAAAGTCAACAAAGGAGAAGTGCCAAGTTAAGCCCAGACTTTGTACATCATGTGGAAAACGTGGAGCGGGTCATAACAAACGAACTTGCCTAAAGTTGCTGGATAAGCATGGGTATAAGTTTTTGCCAGTTGTACTTTAAGCATGTATTTCTTAGTCTCCAATCTCTATTACATGTATAGTTATTTCTAATTCATATTATCCTTTTATTTCAGATCAAACAAAACCACTGAGGAAACATGTGTTGAAGAGACAAATCAACTTGTGGACTCTTCATCATTGGAGCAACCATGATTTCTCTAATTTGGTAAGTGAGTCAAAATACTGATTATTTATTTCCTACTATATATATATACTAGTTGATTCGCATATGTACTGACTTTTGCTTGTTATTTGTGTCTTTGCCTATAGGTATAATTGGATTGGACTATTCTCTTTCAACAAATGAAGAACTATAGATTAGTTGGGGATTTTCTACTTAGTTTTATTTCAAGGGAGACTAGATCTTTTTTTATTTTTCTTTTGTGCCATCTAGTTCTTTTGGCAGTAATGCTTTACATAAAGCATCGCAATTTCAGGTCTTATGGATTCTGTTGTGTACATTATAGACATATTCTTATAGCAATTTTCAATTCTTTTGACTACATTGTTATTGATGGTGTTTTGGTATGCAAAATGGACCTTTGTTTTCTAATTTCATTTTTCTGGTTGCTGGACGTACATTAATATTGTTGCACTTGCAGTTTACATTAATTACCCCTCTCCCTTATGATCAAACTAAAATTCCCAACAATTAAGGAAGTGCTCTTCATGATGAGTAAACACGAAAGTGCTCTTCATGATTTGTAAAAACGATTAACATACATCTCATAACGTAATCCAGTTTGGGAAAGAATAAGGACTCATTGCTCTTACAATTTATCAAATTGCTTTTACAAAACTAACTTCATAATGTGGTAGAGCTGATGAAATCCATGGTATTTCCAAGCAACTAAGCTTACACCATATAATCGGCTCAGTCATATGAATGAGAAAGTCATTCATCAAATATATTTGCAATATTTATGTTTCTCAATGCCCCTGCAACCTGGTCTTCATAATTCTCGTACTTGCTTATTAACTGGTCTTTATTTTTTATTTTTTGGTATGAAGGAAGCCAAAAGGCCCAGAAACAAAGAACAAAACTAGATAGCAGAAGGTGAGGGAGCACCGGAAGAAGCAGAAGGTGTCGGTGGCAGAGACCTCTGTTGAAGGGCCCGTGGAGGGTGCCGGTACCGCCCTGGCTACCCGCAGTACCGGGTCTGATGCCATCTTTGGCAGGGAGGTCGAGTCCGAGAATGCCAAGTTGTTCCTTGGCTGTGCCAGGAAGGCGTTGCTGGACCCTCTCCCGCTGTCCAAGTTGGCTGACTTGCCGGCCATGACAATGAAGCAGCAGCGGGACCTCCTCTTTCAATGCAAGCAGAAGGTACCGTCTTGTTTTTTTTTTTTTGAAGCGCCAGACACTTATATATGTGTATGCTTTTGCAGCTGGCATACGAGGAGCTGATGCTGGATCGTCGGTACTGGGAGGAGCTACGCTCTGTCGGTGGGCAGGTCGAAAACATGAAGGCCGGCTACAACACCATGTACAAGCTCAAGGAGGAGGCGACTGCTGAGCTTGTCAAGGTCAAGGAGGAAGCCGGTAGGCTTGTGCAAGAGGCTGAGGAGAAGGCCAAGGCTGCTGTGGCTTCTGAGGTGGCTAGGATCCAAGCCGACTTCGACAAGCGGCTGGAGGAGGCTGTCGGGAAGGCCAGGGAGGAGGCTGTGATGGCCTACCGGCGTGACCGGCAGCGCGCTGTGGAGCAGGCCACAGCCTATATGGAGGGTGGAGCTTACATTCTTGGCAAGATCAAGGATGCCTTCCCGGCCCAAGACTGGAGTCGACTCCCGGTGCCAACCGTCACCGAGGACTTCGTTGATGATGAGCACAAATCTATCCTCCAGGAGATCGACGAAGAAGCCGGTACCTCTGGCCAACCAGCGCAGCAGCAGCAGCAGGAATGAAGTCCCCCTGTGTGGGTAGTATAGGCCAAGGGCCTTGTAATCTTTGTTTTTTTTTTTGTGGGTGTTTCGACCCATTTCTGAACAATCGTCCCGGTGGGGACTGCTCTCTCGGGAGCTAGTACTTGTTGGCCATAAGGCCTTTATTTCTTGTCGAATAATGGCGTGCTTCGCCTTCTTTATTTTATGAAATTTTCAGTTCTCGAAATATTTCCAAGTGTTTACTCGGGAGGACTGGATACATCAGTCTGCCTTCCGGTATGTTTTGCACTTTTCTTTATCTCATCTCACGTGGGTAGTTGATACCGGCATCGTGGATGTGTGCATGGGGGGTGTTATGCATGGGGGTAGCTGGTACCGGCCGCATGGCTTAGAAAGTTTCACATGAGGGTAGCTGGTACCGGCCGCATGTTTTGAAATATTGCACATGGGTGTCGCGGGGATCACGCTGCATGTCAAAATATAGGAGCAGAAACTTATGCATGGGGGTCGCTGGTACCGGCCACATGACTTAGAAGAGTTTCACATGGGGGTAGCTGGTACCGGCCTCATGTTTTGAAATTTTGCACATGGGTGTCGCGGGGATCACGCTGCATGTCAAAATATAGGAGCAGAAACTTATGCATGGGGGTCGCTGGTACCGGCCACATGACTTAGAAGAGTTTCACATGGGGGTAGCTGGTACCGGCCTCATGTTTTGAAATTTTGCACATGGGTGTCGCGGGGATCACGCTGCATGTCAAAATATAGGAGCAGAAACTTATGCATGGGGGTCGCTGGTACCGGCCACATGACTTAGAAGAGTTTCACATGGGGGTAGCTGGTACCGGCCTCATGTTTTGAAATTTTGCACATGGGTGTCGCGGGGATCACGCTGCATGTCAAAATATAGGAGCAGAAACTTATGCATGGGGGTCGCTGGTACCGGCCACATGACTTAGAAGAGTTTCACATTTCACCGACTGTAAGTGACTGATTTGATATATATGAACAGAAGTCGTTGCTCCTGGCCGGACTGTGACCGGGCTTTTACAAGAGTACCGGTGGGAGCTCTGCTCGACCAATCCGTTGTACTGATTTTTTTTTAGGGGGTGTGGACCCTCCTACCGGTGTGTTCCGGTGTTTTTACGGGCGCGACCTACGGGTAGTAGTAGCGGAGGTGTTCAATGTTCCATGGGTGCGGGAGTGTGTACCCGTTGGAGTCCATTAGCCGGTAGGTTCCAGGCTTGACAACTTCGACTACCCGGTAGGGGCCTTCCCATTTTTGGTTGAACGTCATGGCTGCAGAGTCCTTCGTACTTAATCGTACGCGGCGTAGTGCCCAGTCCCCCAGCTTGAGGTACCGGACCTTTGCCTTTGTGTCGAACTTGCGTTTGAGCCTGTTCTTGTGTTCTGCGTTCCGGAGGTTGGCCTGTTCACGGCGTTCCTCAAGTAGATCACGGTTGAGACACAACTGCTCTTCGTTTTCGTTTGGATCGAAAGTGTCGATCCTGTGGGTTGTGGAATTAATTTCAACCGGTACTACAGCTTCTGCACCGAAAGCGAGGGAGAACGGGGTTTCTCCGGTGGCAGCCTTATATGAGGTGCGGTATGCCCAAAGTACCTCCGGTAGCAGTTCAGGCCATGCGCCTTTCTTTTCGCCCAGCTTGGTCCTCATTGTCCTCTTCAGGATTTTGTTTACTGCCTCCACCTGACCGTTGGTCTGGGGATGGGCTACCGATGCGAAGTACAGGGTGATGCCCTTGCACCGGCAAAATTCTCTGAAGGAGTTGGAATCGAATTGCCTTCCGTTGTCGGTGACAATGACTTGAGGGACACCGAAGCGGCAGATGACGTTTTCCCAGATGAATGTTTGAATTTGCTGGGAAGTGATGGACTTTAGGGCCTTGGCCTCTGTCCACTTGGTGGAGTAGTCGGTGGCGACAACCACATATTCAACGCCGCCGGTACCCTTTGGCATTGGCCCGATTAGGTCCAAGCCCCATTGTGCGAATGGGCACGGGTTGACCATCGTTTCTAGTGGCTGGGATGGCTTCGGTACATTTGGCGCGTTGAATTGGCAGGACTTGCATTGCCTGGTGAATGACACGGCGTCCCGGAGGAGGGTTGGCCAGTAGTATCCGAGCCTAACAAGCTTGTGAGCCATTGCTCTTCCTCCCGGGTGGTGGCCGCATATGCCCTCATGTACCTCCCTGATCGCCTCCCGGGACTCGGTGGGTCCGAGGCATCGTAGGTATGGCATTGAGTGGGCTCGCCGGTAAAGATGACTGTTGATGATGAGGTACCGGGAGGACCGGAATCTTACTTTCTTTGCCTCATCATTATTTCTCGGGAGGGAGCCATCTCGCAGGTACTCTAGGATTGGTGTCATCCAGTTTGCTTCTTCGAGACGCAAGTGGTTCACCTCGACGGGTGTCGTCTCAGTACTGCGGTGCTCCAGCATAATAATTGGTACCGAGGCCCCTGGGTTGGGGTCAATAGCGGAAGCTATTCTGGCTAGGGCGTCAGCCCGTTGGTTCTCATCCCTCGGAACCTTTGTTAATCTGAAACACGAGAACCCAAGTGTGAGGTCTTTTACCAAGGTCACGTACCGGCACATAGTGGGGTCTTTTGCCTGGTAGTCCCCCGTGACCTGGTTGACGATGAGCTGAGAGTCACTGAAGACTTGGAGTTGTTTGGCTCCCATATCGCCGGCTAGCCTGAGGCCTGACATAAGTGCCTCGTACTCGGCTTCGTTGTTAGAAGCCTTGAAATTGAACCGGAGGGCACACTCCAAGTGAGATGTGTCGGGGCTCTCGGTATGTGGGGTAATGAGGACGAGTCCTGCTCCGCTTCCGTGGGTGTTTGAGGCGCCGTCCACGTACAACTGCCAGACCGGTATGGTTGGATCGAATGACTGATCACCAACGGTAGTTGGGGCGTCCTCGGCGGGAGTCGCTTTCTCCGCCGATGGCTGTTGATTGGTATTGGCGTGTTCGGGTGTGAACTCGGAGACGAAGTCTGCTAACACTTGAGCCTTGATTGCCGGCCTGGGCCGGTAGGCTATGTCAAACTCGCTGAGTTCAATGCTCCACTTTGTGAGCCTCCCCGATGCCTCAGGCTTCTGCAGGATTATCCGCAGTGGATGGTCGGTCAGGACGACAATGGGGTGAGATTGGAAGTAAGGCCGGAGCCGCCTAGCTGAGACCATGAGTGCCAAGACGAGCTGTTCTATCTCTGGGTACCGAGTCTCGGTATCCAGTAGAGACTTGCTTGCGTAGTCCACCGGTAAGTCTTCCTTGTTGTCGCTCCTGACCAGGATTGAACTCACTGCCGTCCTAGATACCGATAGGTATAGGAACAGTGGTTCCCCCAGCACTGGCCGGCTGAGTAGCGGAGCTGCTGCCAGGTATCCTTTTAGGGCTGCGAAAGCTTGCTCGCACTCGGTGGTCCAGCCCTCAAACTTCTTCCCGGTTTTGAGTATTTTGAAGAAAGGAGCACACCGGTCGGTAGACCGTGATATGAACCGAGAAAGAGCTGTGATCCTACCGTTGAGGCTTTGGACATCCTTGAAGGTTTTGGGAGACTTTAACTCCAGGATGGCTCGAATCTTCTCGGGGTTCGCTTCGATCCCCCGGTGGCTGACCATGAAACCGAGGAACTTACCCTCACCGACACAGAAGACACACTTCTCGGGATTGAGTTTCATCCCATAGTCTTGAAGGATAGAGAAAGTTTCTTGCAGGTCGGTGATGTGATCAGTTTGCTTGACGCTCTTGACGAGCATGTCGTCCACGTACACTTCCATGGTCTTGCCAATTTGCCTGGAGAACATACGGTTGACTAACCGTTGGTATGTGGCACCGGCATTCTTCAGCCCGAAGGGCAAGACATTGTAGCAGTAAAGACCTTGATTGGTCACAAAGGACGTGTGCTCTTGGTCGTCGGGATCGAGCTTGATCTGGTTGTAGCCTGAGTAGGCGTCCATGAAGCTGAGGGCCTCGTGCCCAGCGGTAGAGTTCACCAGCTGGTCGATCCTCGGTAAGGGGAAACTGTCCTTGGGGCACGCCCGATTCAGATCGGTGAAGTCGATGCACATTCGCCACTTCCCGTTGGGCTTTCTTACTAGTACCGGGTTCGATAACCACCGAGGATACTGGACCTCGCGGATGAAACCGATGCTCAAGAGTTTATCGACTTCCGTCTTCATGGCCTCGTATCGCTCCTGGTCTCCTACCCTTCTCTTTTGTCGTACCGGCCGATAGGCGGGGTCGATATCAAGCTTGTGAGAGATAATGGTGGTGGAGATACCGGGCATGTCTGCATAGGACCAGGCGAAGATTGAGGCGTTGTCCTTCAAGAGTTTGATCAGGTCTCCCCGGAGAGTTACCGGTAGGCCGGTGCCGATCTTGACAACTCTGTCAGGCTGTTCGGGGAACAGGGCGATGTGTTTTACTTCCTCGTGGGGTTTGCCCTGCAGGACTACTGCTCCTTCCCTGGGGTCATCCGGTCTGTCGGTCGTGGCTGCTCTGTCACCGGTAGTGACATTGCACACGTCCCGGCAGGGACGCCGTGGCTTAGTTTCTTGAGCATAACACGACCGGGCCATTGGCTGGCTTCCTCTGATGGAGGCGACTCCAACGGGAGTAGGGAACTTTAGCATGAGCAAGTAGTAGCACACACAGGCCTTGATCTGGCAAAGGATGGGCCTACCGAGAATGAAATTGTAGGATGATTCACAGTCTACCACCAGCATATGGGCAGATACCTTTCGGGACCTGGGGTACTGGCCGACCTCCACGTTGAGCCAGATGCTACCGAGAGGTTGGACCAGATCTCCCGAGAAGCTTATAAGTGGGTTCACCGTCCTAGATATGTTCTCGAGCGGTAGGTCCAGCTTGAGGTAGGCACTTTTGAAAATGATGTTGGCGGAGCTACCGCCATCCACCAGTACCTTGTGCATCAGGTCCGTGTGAACCTTGGCCGAGATCACGAGAGGGTCGTCGTGAGGGGTCACGATACCGGATTCCTCGTCGTTGGAGAATTCTATCTTCCACGGGTCTCGCTTAGGCCTTTTCTGTGCCGGTGCGGATTGCACGGAGAAACATTGCAGGTGCTGCTTAGCCTCCTTCACGTGAGACTTGTGCTCAGATCGTGAAGTACCGAATAAGGTCGGCCCCCCGCTGATGGTGAAGATTTCCTTCCGATAACCCCGGTTGCCTTGTCCGGTGTATTGGCCAAGCTTCCCGTCTCGGTATAGCTGCTCGGCCACGTCCCGGAGAGTCTGACACTCATCGGTGTTGTGGGTCCCGGATTGATGGTGGGTGCAGAATTTACCGGTATTAGTCCGGTTGCCGGCGTATGCTTGCTTCGCCCATGGTTGGGGGAAAAGCTGGGGGTTTTCCTTGTAGATGTCCCTCAAGGGTTTGTTGAACGTTGTACAGACTAGCAGCCTGTCGTCGGTACCGTCCTGCTTACTGGGCTTCTGGGAGCGGTTGTGCCTCCAGGAACTTTTCTTCTTGGGGTGCCGGTTATACCCAGTCTCGGTCCATCCTTGACTTGAGTCGTCCACCTGGTTAATACCGGCGGGTTGGCTGTATGGCCACTGACTTGGATGGGCCTGGGTTTCCCCGCGGTCCGAGTAACCGGAGTACTGCCCTTGCCCTCGTTGGTCGGAGTACAACTGTTCCCTGGGCTTGTTATAGCCGGGACCGACCTGATATACCGGTCGTTGTTGGTGGCTCTGGGGAGCCTGGTGTTGGGGATTCCGCTCCCGGTTGGGGGGATCATACCTTCGGTTGTTCTCGCGGTTCTCCCAGCTGTTGCCGCGATTACCCCCTCGGTAGGAGTTGAACTTGTTGCGCTTGTCGCTCTGCCGAGAGTCGTCCGGCCGTGAGCCACCACCCTGCTCTTGCTTACGCTTATCCCCGATGGGGTCCGCTGTGGTTGCGGAGGCCTTGTTTGCCTTGTGCATCGCGTTGAGCTGAGACTTTCGTTCGTAGGTCAGGTAGTAGCTCCGGGCGTATTGCCCTGCTCGGTTCATGAGTTCGGTGTAGGTGAGGACAGCGCTCGTGGCATTGAGCTTTCTGAGGAACTCGTCCGGTTGTAGGCCATCTCGGAAGATTTGGGCCGCACGGACATCGTCCTTGGAGGTACAGCGCCGGTAGGCAGCTTTGAACCGCTCCATATAATCCGCCAGTCGCTCTCCGCTAGCTTGCTGGAAGCCGGTAAGTTCTCCCACCGAATAGAAGAAGCTGGACTTCGTGGCATACTCGGTGGTGAAAGCCTCGACTAGTTGCTCATAGCTGTCTATGGACTCCGGTTCTAGTTGATAGAACCACAGCATGGCCTCCTGAGTCAAGGTGTTGACGAAGGCGTGGCACCACTCCTCGTCAGTATAGCCCTTGCCATTGTAAGCGGATTGGAACACGGTCACATGCATTACTGGGTCCTCTTTACCGGTATAGGAGTCCATCTTCAGGCTCTTGAAGTCCCGGTTGTGCTCATGGATCCTCCTGGTGAACGGACCGACTGGCTTCTTTGCTATGCCGAGGCTGGGTGCACTTTTAGCACCGCCGGTCTCGACCCTTCTGAGTCGGTCGCTGAGCTCCCGGAAGAGGTTGACCAATGCGCCCTCGTCCCCTGCGCCTGCGCTGGTACTTATGGCGGGCGCGCTTACTGGTATCACAACGTGATCCTCGGTCCCGTCTTCGTCCGGGAAGTGGACCACTCCCGCGGCATCGAGAAACGAGACCTTGGGCGTCGATGCTGCCGGTTGGGGGTGACTGGTCACACGCCCTGGCTTGACTGATTAAGTTTTTCATAAAGAGCTAAATTATTCATAAAAAGAATACGTAAATATTTGATTCAAAAAGTAGGTGTTCCTGCCGTTTCCCAGCTGCTCGGTAGGGACGCACCTGGAGTGCACTTGAGTACCTGAAAGGGCAAAGGAGGTCAGGGGAGGCCGGCGTGTACCGACCGAAGACCCTCCGACGCTCAAGTTAGTCCCGGGGGGATTCGAGCAGAGTTTCTAGGAATGGAGAGAACTTCCTTGAATAAGGAGTGAAGACTCCTTATATATGAGTTGAGGTCGGAGACAAGCTTCCCTGGCGTGGGGGACATCCCATGACACGAGGGAATACTCTATTACTCCACTACCTCGACACGCGCGTCGAGGGACGGCGGTGCCTAGTGCGGTATGGGCATTCTTTAGTGCGATCCGCGAGGCAGTGGACGGGCACGTGCTGCCAGGTGGCTGCGCCGGTACCGACTGGACTGTGTGTTCCACGGTACCGGGTCGAGAGATGTCCCTGTAAGGCCGAGGGGAAGGCTTGTTGTCGGTACACCCGGCCTGGTATTGCTGGTACCGCTGGGGTACCGCCAGGGCTTTGCTAGTGGGCTCGATAGGGGATCCCTACCGAGTGGAGAGATGTCGCTGGGGCGTTGTCAAAGCAGTGCACTCGGTAGGGGATCCCTACCGAGTAAGTAGATGCCGCTGGGGCGTTGCCTGGGCCGCTGGGGCGTTGTCAAGGCAGTGCACTCGGTAGGGGATCCCTACCGAGTAAGTAGATGCCGCTGGGGCGTTGCCTGGGCCGCTGGGGCGTTGTCAAGGCAGTGCACTCGGTAGGGGATTCCTACCGAGTAAGTAGTTGTAATGGGCCCAGAGGTGGGCTGTTCAGCGATGGTGGGCTACTCATGACCCGTCTTGGGGTCTGTACCGGGACAGATATGAAATGGTAGCAACAGTAGGTAAATTGTTCATTAAAAAAAAGTAGGTAAATTGTTCATAAAATAGTAGGTACGTACATTATAAAAAAAAGTAATATGTAAATTAGTCATAAAAAAGACTAGGTTGTTTTAGTAAATATGAAATACAACCACAATACTGAAAGTAAATAACAAAGTAAATAACACAGGAATATAGCGTATCTTTATTGATGAATAAGTGCCTCTATATATAGAGAAACACAAAGGGTACAATCTATATCACAATTGGAATTCTATTCATTATGTAATCCTTATGCTATACTAACTAAGATACTCCTAGGTTGACAAGGCACACACAAAGTAGGTTTCCTTCAACATAGGTACATTATTCATGAAAGAGTAGGTAAATTATAAAAAAAAGTAGATAAATTGTTCATAAATTAGGTACATTGTTCATAAAAAAAGTAGGTAAATTAACAACAATACTGTAAAATATAAGCCGATATACATAAATGATTGGTAGAGAACCATAGTAAGGAAGAACATGTCGTTTACGATCGTTAACAAAATATCAACCAAACAACAATAGCAACAAAAAATAAATAGAAGTTATAATACCTCATGACTATTGGAACCAAAAGAATGAGGAAGACATTCAAAATCTTGAGACTCTAAACTCTACAGTCACCGCACTGCATCTCCTTAATCTTCATTTCTTAAAATGAATTCTCATCTCCATTTTCTTAAGAAACAATGGTGAGAAAAATATGGTTGTTTGTGAAAAGAAATTTAAATAAAATGGTAGTGTAGAGACAAAATATCAGCAAATCATTATTTGCCTTAAAACATTCGTGCAATATTGATTAGGTTAAAGAGAGAATCAAGATGCAAAATAGAGGGAGGAAAAAAAGTTCTTACCATTTTGAGAAGTCAGTGATGGTTTAAAGTTGAAGATTAGGTTAAAGGGTATTGTTGGCATCTCGAAATATAAAAGGCTGACTCATTGTTCTCAAAATGGAAAAAAGCTTAGTTGGCATATAGTCAAAGGATTAAATTCATCAATGAAAATTTACTTGATTTTTAATTAAAATTTGAAAAGTGGCAAGGAGTTTTTTCTAATTTCTCCATTTGGTTTTTGTATATATCACTATATATTTTAGATATTTGGAGCCTTGGTTCATTTTTTCTTTCTCATTATATAATTTCTTTATTTTTTTTCTTTACATTGAAAAGGATCGTACCACTCATCTAGTCTAATTCTAACTCATTTTCCCACCCTCCATTACCACTTGGGCTTTTCCCCAATGACATATTTTCTTCTTTTCTTGTAACTATCCGTATCTAAAGTAAGTTAATAAATAAATTTTATTTGAAATTTACGTTAATTCGAGGAAGTTTTTAATTTCGGAAGTACGTTTAGAGGGCTTCGGGATGACTTTTTGTTTCAATCAGATTTTGGATATACTTTCTTCTCGAAGATTGTAGAACATGTTAAACTGAGTTCGTAGACGCGAAGTACACAAAAATCGGACTTGATTCGTATGAGAGAGTTATGGGTCATGAAAGAGGTTACTATTTGAGAAAATATATTTAGGGAAACTTCCCCTTTGCTTGTAACGAGTTGTCTTTTATAAGTCTCGAGTTGTCTTAAGTTTGACTTATAAACGACTAATTATTATATAATTTGAAAAAAAATTAAAAAAAATTGAGTAAACTAATTTGAATTAGTAGAGTTTTAAGATCTAAATTTCACAAATTAGAATTGTATGGTTGTATGACACCAATTCTATTTGTAATTGCAATTGTTATTATGGTACCAACTATTGTTGTTTTGCTAATTACAAGAAGAAGAAAAGGAAGTGCGAATAAAATCACTTTTCTATTTTGTTGATTACATTGGATGAGCAGCAATTGTTGCTTTCTCCTTTATGAGTGGGTTTCAATGATGAAACCGTTGGATAAGCACCATCATAATATGAAACAGAGCGGTTAATAATAAAGCTTTGCTTGAATTGCAGCAAGGCAGAGCTCTCCTAAATCCTAATCATGGCAGGAAAAAGAGTAAGCAAGGACAAGATGAAATAATAGAACTCTCGAAAACAGACACATGAAAAGTTTTGACCCCATAGAATATGGTTTCAAACTTTGATTTTATTTACTACTAATCGATCAAGTCTTCCAAATTTACTAAAATAATGCAGGCCGGCCATTCAGATCAAAATTTAAAAGGATGATCGATCAGCTGTTTAACGTACATTTTGATCGACATGCAAATAATGACATGAGATTTGATCTTTGCAATTGAGAATATTCTATTCTTCTTCTTCTTTTTATTTTGTATTTTTTATATTTCCTTTTCTTACACAGCAACTGGAATTTCACCACTAGCTAGTCATCGATCTTTGCAATTGAGAACCTATAACTTTTTTGTTTTTTGTTTTCCCCTTTTGTTACACAATAATTGGAATTTCATGACTAGTGATTCGTGAGTTAAACTCAGGACCTCCCGGTTATACGAACGAGAGACTTATGCGACTAAACCAATTAAATGATCATGGACAATAACCAATTACTATTATCCTCAGTTCGAAATAAAAGAGAAGCATGATTGTCAATTATATATATTCTGCAAATTTCAAGTTGCACATACCAGCCAAAATGACCAAGACCAAGAAACATCAACTCAATTTTTCTAAATTTGGGTTTTTCCAAGGGGATTTGTCAGAGTCCAATGTACGTGGTTTGGTAAACAGTGGACGCAGTCCAAATTTTTTTTTTTTTTGTAATAAAAAACTCAGCAATAAAGTAAGTTTTGGAAAACATTTTCTAGGACATATCAAGAATAATCCGCAAATTCAAGTTTTTCGACAACTTCTCACTAGCTATGCGCCTATGCTTCTAACCATGTGAGTATGTGACTGAAACATGAATATGATTTTCTATCATGTGCTTTGTATAAGAAACATGTCAACAACCTTCTTATGCACATCATTTTAACAATGTATTTCATAATCTTCTCATGCTCGTCATAATCAAACCATCAATCGGCATTTATATATACTAGCAAATGTGCCCGCGCGATGCTGCGGGTTTCAAAAAGGTTTAAAATATGTATAAAGTACTAAAAACATAATTGAAATATTCAATTACATATAGTATCAATTGAGATTCAACATAATTGAGATATATTTCAATTAATTAAAACTAATATTGAAAGACTTACACAACATTTCAATTACATATACTTGTGATTATAGTTTGCAAGCCTTCTTGAAGATGGTCAATTAAGCCTCTGCTCAAAAAGTAAAGCATTTATAAAGGATTCTACATCAAGAACTTTGAGAAAGTGCAGTCTCAGATCCAACAGTCACTTTTCAGAAGATATACTTTTAAGAACTGGAGTCTTGTGGAAAGGTGCAAAGTATCGAGGATAGGACACCTCACTTTTATTTGACACCATTGATCTCTTCTGCCTTGTTGAAAAACCTTTCTCGGAAAGTGAATCATACAATTCACTTAGGTCCATCTCTTTCCTGACTGCACCATTTCTTGTAGAAAACTGGATATTGGTAACAAAAAAGAAAAAAGAAAAAAAAATAGTAGAAATGAATCAGTTCTAAATTGTACATCAAAATATACAAATGTAAAAGAAAAGGTCAATAAGTATCAGAGAATAAAATCCAACATATGGAAAAAACATACCACCGCCGAAAAATTCTAAAATTCGGCGATATTTATTATATAGATATAGAATTACCTATCTCTATTTTATTCTATATATATATTCCATAATTCTATATATTCTATAATAATAATAATAATAAATAGTATATGTTTTACTATTAATATACTTATACTGTTACTATATTGTATATTAATTTACAATTTCATTTCTATAATTTGAAATCGAATTTGAAATTCTATAAGAAATTGTAGAAATTACAGATTAATAGAAAAATTAATAAAATTAATTTTTTTTTCTGCTTTCTGCCTCTTCTATACTACCTGAGCTTCCTCTGGCAATGTCTTCGCCGTCCGACTACCATTGACTTCGAGACTGGTTATATTCTCTTTGTCTCCTCGAGCTCTTCATCCCCATACCCAGTGACGGATCTAAAAAATTTCTCTTGAGGGGACAAGATTAAAACTAAGCCATCTTTAAAGTTAAAAACAATTAAAAATAAGATAAAAATAAAATTTAAAAATAGTAATTGAAGTTCAGAAACAGGAAAAAAGAAAATCATACACTAATGCCTAATGTCTTGTGCCATTTAACTATAAAAAGAAAATATATGTCTAATGAAGTAAAATAATATCAATTGATCAAGAGTTCACCACACCCAACATGACAAACAAAGAATAAAGAAGACTTACCGATTATGAATCGTGAATTCTCTTTTGAATAGGAATTCAAGGATCACAATATGGACCAAAATAAAAACATGAAAATTAGATTTAAAGATTAATCATATTAATCAATATAAAATTTATAAAACTTGAATAGGTTATAGAGTTGTAACTTACTGTACAATTGATAGTCAATGAAAACTCAATTGAATAAATTGATCAATTGAATAAGAATAATATATATCAAACTATCAAAGGCTTCAATCATCATTCAGCCTTGTGCCCTTGCACAACCAATTAATCCAAGTATTCAAGAGTAAATGAATTTGACAGAGAAGAGTACCTTAATTAAGTTATTGAGAGAAGAAGAGTCGCAAGGGGTTTTTTTTTTCTATGAATTATGACTGATTTAGGTTTTTTATCGATATTTTTTGTTCTATTGTTCAAAATGACGTCGTTTAAGGCAAATCTGATTTAAATGCATTGCTCAAAACGGCGTCGTTTTGACCAATACTTCAAAAAAAAAAAAACCAGAATCGTCGTCATCGTCTTCAACCTCTGTCTCCGCTGGTACATCGTGTTTCCGGCCAAATCGACTGGCTAGACCCAGTGGGTTTTGAAGCTATCGTCACGGCTAATACATAGCCACCAATATCCTCCATCCATTCTTCCTAGATTGGGAGATTCTCGGATTTGAAATTGTAGTGCTTCGGATCTTTCGATGCAAATTCAAAATATTTGTGGCCGAATCGAGCTTCGACCTAGGTATGAGGATGAAGGGGTCGAGGAGACGAAGATAATGGGACCGGTCTCAAGGTCAATGGTGGTCGGACGGCGAAGACATCGCCGGAGGAAGCCTTATACTTTAGCCGTTGGATATTATAAAGCTGACGTGGCAAGAATCTGTTAAAAGCCAAGTAGATCCTAACAAATTTTTTTTATAGCAGAGAGTCCACTTCCAAAACTCCCATAGTCCCATGTTCCCATTAATTTAGAAACCCCCAATTTAATTTACTTGTTCGATAATTAGTTTTGTTTTAATTTAGGTTTGCAACCAATTTTAGAAATTAACAATTCAAACTTTCAGCCACCATTTAGTGGTTTTGATTAGGCTTGGTGTGAGCCGAGCTGAGCATTGCCAAGGCTATATATTAAAAACCAAATACAAAAGCTTTATTTGAAAATTGAAATATTAGCTAATTGAAATAAGAACCTTAGTTTAGATTTCTCAGAACATCCTAATTTTTCACTATGAACCTCAAAATTCAAACCAATATTTGATATGCATTTACCAGCAAAAAGGATTTTGGAAAGGAATCTCGCGAGGCTGCAGAACAGCGAACGCTACATGGACTCCAAAATGTTGAAAGGAAAATGTTTTCAGAGAAGAGCACTTTTAGGGACATTAATCTCATGGCAGAAGAAGCTAAAAGGCGGGCAGAGATTGCAAGGTTAGTGTAATATATCCTTTTGAAGCTTGCATGATTCTCGAGCACAATGGTGTCCCAATCTACTATATTTTGTTTGCTTCACCTAAAATGGCTCCAAATGGTGGAAGTTTTGTTTTCCCTTGTGTTTCTTAATTTGTTACCATTCTGTTTTGCTCTGTTTTTGTAACTCTGTGCAGGTTGAGGGAGCTTCACACTCTCAAAGGCAAAGTGGAGTCTTTTGCAAAGCTGAAGGGTTTAGATATTGATGCCATTAACCAAAACTACACTGTCTAATTGATGTTCTGGATTGTGATCCCTCATATTATCATATTATTCTTTTGTGTTCTCCTTATACATACATATATCTTTTTTATGTTTTTGTCAACAAATACCTTATGTCCTAGCAGGATTTCGAATAAGATTAATATTATTTGATTTAGTTCATGATGTTATTTTTATATAACAAGTCGGCTGGGATTGCATTTATTTAAAACATATACCTCTTTTTGATCTCGTGATGTTTATACTACAAATAATTAGGAATTACACAACCCTCCAAGAAAAAGTTCAAATATGTATTCATATTGGGAAGTTACACACTGAATATTACAAATCCTCCCATAGCTAGCTTCTAAATGTAAAACAAAGAGCAACAAGTTTGATGAATCACTCAATTTCTGGGCCTTCTCATTCTTTTCACTATTTTGCTCAGTACTGCAACAATCTCAATGAACCGCTCACTCCACCTTGTGATTGCAACGTCTGCAAGAACCACTCCCACTACTAACCCACTCCCTAACCCTGCCAAAACAAATTTCCAATCCCATTCAATTGCAGAGCCCGAGTCATTTTCTTCTTCTGTTGAAGGTGGAAGTTGAGTGCCCTCAAGATTTCCGCATTTCTTTGGTAATGGATCTCCACACAATTCTGGATTTCCCTCATATGAAGTGATGTCGAATGTATTGAATTGAGTTCCACTCAGTATAGGACCTGTGAGATTGTTGTGAGAGACATTGAACTTTTCCAGGAATGAAATCTTCTTTAGTTGCTGAGGAATCTCTCCTGAGAGCTTGTTCTGTGAAAGGTCCAATGACTCGAGCAGTGTCAAGTTACCCAACGATGATGGGATGCAACCGGTCAGATTGTTATTGGAAATGTTCAGCGAACGAAGACGCTTTAGGTTCCCAATGAATTCAGGAATCTTTCCTTCAAATCTGTTGCTTGAGATATCAACTACTGCGAGGTCGTCTTGAATCTTTGGATAGTTTATCTCAATGCCTTTATTTGTTATTGTGATTGAGCACCGAAAATAATAGCCATAATGCAATGTAACATTATAATCGGTTTCTTTCATACGCGGGAGAGAGATATCTCCTCTCATGGCATTCCCAGAGAAGATGTATTCGGATGGAAACTCACCTGTGAAGTTATTGTGAGACAAATCAAGAATGAGCAACTCCGGGAAATGAAGATTCATTTTAGGTTTTCCTATCCCACCATGGAACCTATTATGGCGCATTGCTAAAACTCTTAAATTCGGGAGTGTCCCCAACCAAAAAGGGAAAACATGATTAAATTCATTGTTCGAGAGAACAAGAAACTCAAGCTTTGAACAATTTGCCAATGACCTCGGTAATTTCCCCTGAAATTGGTTATGACTAACATCAATCATCCTCAGATTGCTTCTGTTGGTGAATGTTTGAGGAAGAATGCCACGAAACGAGTTGTTTCCAAGAGTGAGATACTCCAGATTATCACTAATGTTTCCGAGACACTGTGGAAGCATACCAATCAACTTGTTGTTTGACAAATCAAGGAACTGAAGTGAAGTCAGATTGCAAATCAGTGGTGAAACTTCTCCAGTTAGTTTGTTGTTTGAAACTGTGTAGTATGTGATGTTTCGTGAAGGTATCAACAATGATCCACCCAGCTCGTTGAATGATATATCCAAGTATTGTAGGTTAATCCAGGGAAGGACAGCTGGAGATTGCTCAAAGCCTGACAGAAAGTTATGAGAAATGTTCATGTCCTCCAGAGTTTGTGTGCTTGTGTTCAACATCCATTTTGGCACTCGGCCTTGCAATTTGTTTCCAGAAAGATCCAAGGACACCAATGTTTGTTGAGATCTTAGGAAATTTGGGAACTCTCTTATGTTGCACCAACCCAATCCTAGATACTCAAACTTAGGAAGTGCAGTTGAGTTATTCATAAATCTGGATTCCGTGAGCACTTCAAGTTTATTTCCAGATAGATCTAGGGAGGTGAGGTTTTGTAGCTTATGAAACATGTGGAACTCTACACCGCTCAAATTATTATTAGATAGATAAAGGGACCGGAGATTCATGAGATTGAATAGGGACTGGGGGATTGAACCATGAAAATTATTACCAGAAAGATATAGGTATGTTAGTTGGATAAGGTTTCCCAGAGAAGAAGGGATTTGACCGTTAAATTTATTAAATGAAAGGTTCAAATAGATGAGATGCCTAAGATTTCCAAGTGAAAATGGTACCGGACCTTCTGAAATATTGCATGCACGCACACCCAACTCTTCCAGTGAATCAAATGTTTCTATCAAAGAAGGCATGTTTATGAAAAATTTAGTCCGAGAGAGTTTGAGTGACATGAGAGGACTACTACTTGCATTGAATTCAGGAAAATAACCAGTGAGATCAGAGTTGTAGCTCACACTTAGAACTTTCAAATGTTGTAATTTAAAAATTCTTCCTGGGAATTCTCCAAACAGGCCACAATCATCAAGGAGGAGGGAGGTCAAAAATGACAAATTGGCCAAGGTATTAGGTACTGTGGATGATATATTAATGGAAGATAGATCAAGTGTTTCTAGGCCAGTTAAGTTTTGAGCTATGGTTCTCAAGAATCCTTTCTTTGAAAAATACATCTCATAATTGTAAGACATATCAAGGGATGACAACTTAGACAATTGTGAAACTTCAAATGGGACTGGACCTAAAAAGCGAGAGCTAGAGAGGTTGAGATACCTGAGCCTCGGAAAGTTCCTAATGCTAGTAGGAAGTTGAGATCCCTTGAAGTCATTATAAGCGAGGTTCAGACTTTGAAGACGAACGAGACGGAAGAGGCTATTGTTGGAATTAATAGAGCCATAGAGACAGCTGCTACTAAGATCAAGGCCAACGACATGACCTGTCTTCTCATCACACTCTACGCCATCCCATGAGCAGCAATTGCTGGTTTGATTCCCGGCAAATTTCCATGAAGCCATCTTTGGATAAGCCCCCTCATACCACGAAGCAGACTTGTTAATGACAAAGCTTTGTTTGAATTGCAGCAAGGCAGAGATCTCGTCATCGTGGCAAGTAGTAGTATATGACTGCAAAGAGTTGACCACCACAAGATGGAACAACACAAATTTTGAAAGTATAAACATGGACACAAATGTTAAAGATAGAAATGAAAACTCCATAATCAATGTTTGGTTTGATAAATTTGGTTTGCACTTACATATATTGAAAGGAGATATTATTTATAGACGGATTCTTTCTCAATATATAACGTCCTATATATTCTACTTGGTGCTATAAATTGAAAGACGATTTAGCTGTTTCTATATCTTAGAGATGCTCCGTCAATATCACATCTCGTCTTTGTGGACCTTTTTCTATGAGGTGCTTAATAACTTTTTGGGTCAATTTGAGTGCAAATCTTTAGTACAAAACTTAGGGCGCATTTTTTTTTGACGAAAAAGTTAGTGGGCATTTGACGTAAGCAAATACATTGGCCATTGGGAGAATTATCCAATACATTGTCTTTACTTATAAAAAAAAAAGTCATTGTCTTTAGTTAGATTTTTTTTTGTTAGCAATAAAAGATAATCTTAGGGCTGAGTACACTTAGATATTTGTTGGGTTCGATTAGCTTGACCCCGAAAAATATGGACGACTTTTTGAATGGAGGAAGTTGGACAAGTTTTTGACATTAAAAAATATGAACGTGTTTTGTTACACAAATGACAAACAAAAACAAACAGGATCCACGCATGTAGAAATTTCTTTTTTGATTCGAAAATATCAATTTTGTTGAAGGAAACCTACTTTGTGTGTGCCTTGTCAACCTAGGAGTATCTTAGTTAGGTTAGCATATGGATTACTTATTGAATAGAAGTCCTATTGGGATGTGGATTGTACCCTTGTGTTTCTCTATATATAGAGGCACCTATTCATTAATAAAGAGATGATCTATTCATGTGCTATTTGCTCTGTTCTTTACTTTCTGCTTTGTGATTGTATT
Source organism: Rubus parviflorus (assembly GCA_029955375.1). Classification (NCBI taxonomy): domain Eukaryota; kingdom Viridiplantae; phylum Streptophyta; class Magnoliopsida; order Rosales; family Rosaceae; genus Rubus; species Rubus parviflorus. Next base: position 9,390,934 of record JARGGL010000005.1, on the reverse strand, counting down.
TCATATTCCCTTAAACACGTTATCAGCACGACCCTCTAGCCCTGAGATCAAAAGCCAAAACTCTTGAGCTTAGCATCCTGCTAGCGCCAAAACCCTAGAACCCCAAAACCCTAGGGTGTGCCGGATGAACAGCGTCGATGAACAGTGCGCGTGAACAGTACCGGATGAACAGTGCCCGTGAATAGTAAACCGCATGAATAGTACCTCCGTGCAATCTCCTCTAGTTCAAGAATCTGCCTGCACAGAACAGTCAACTTCGAAATCGATTTTCTCCATTCTTCACCGTTGGATTACGCCGAAATTTGGAAGGGAGCTTCCTCCGTGAGTCTAATACCCCCAGTTAAAAATTCAGCCAATTCCGACCGTTGGATCTCCAGATATTCGAGAAAAGAATCCAAGTAAGCTTTTATAAACGTTGCTGCTTTCTGAATTTAATTCAACCTTCTTTTTCTCCGGGGACTTGCAACCTCCCTTCTTCTACCTCCCACCTTTCTTATAACGTGGGATAATATACGAGACTCGCCAAACTATGAGAAGCATTAGGGGAGTGATCGAGCTTCATATCGCTTGCGGTATGTGTAAGTCATGAGCACCCCTAATGTCATCATGCTATTGGTGATGACCTCAAGAGCCGAACTGTGGGGGTTCGAGCTAATACTCCGGATGAGGAATCCGTAGAGAGAAGAGACTATGAACGAGGAGTTCATTGACAAATTAACCTCCGGATGAGGAATCCGTAGAGAAGAAACGACCTATGGTTTATGACTTATTCCCAACTAGGCTCACCTGCTTAGGTATGATGTCTAGGTAAGGAGTTTGAGATAAGTGGTATTAAGAGAGCTTGCTCCACCGACATCTCTTATAACTTACCTGGTTATACCTGAGTAGAGCTACCGAAAAGGTTTAAGGTTATGACCATACGACACCAAAGTTTCACCTAAATCCAAAATCCTTGGAAGCGTTTCTTGGGAGCAAATATTGCTCAGAAACCCTCTATTGTTTCGTGGGAGTATTAACTCCGAAACTTACCCTTCATTGTTTCGTGGGAGTATTAACTCCGAAACACACCACATTCTTGTTCTCCATATTCTTGGATGTCGAACATGAATGAACTCGATTTTACTCCATTGGATTCTGCGGACATTAGATTATGAGATGGGCTCATGATATCCTAATGTACCTATTCGCACAAGAGCTTCTAGCTCGAATCCATAAGCGTTGTTTTGAAGAAACCGCTCTAGACCCTCAAACTGAGATGTACAATGCCAGGTTATTTTTCCTGATGAATCGCCATATGGATATGGCACTCCAGTTTGAGTTCATGAAAGAGGTTAGCGCTAGAAGCGCTTCATGAACGTTATGACAACGTTCGTGACTCCATCTTCTCTGTGGAAAATCATCACAGATGAACAATTGATTGAGGAAACTCTCACCACCTTCTCCATCTCTGCCTTGAGGAAAGGCATGACGACGATGACGCCCCTATGGGAGGAAGCCACGAGCAAAACCCTATATCTAGGGACGATCCCGGACATTTTGGTTCGTAGAATCTATTTGCTCATGAAGGTAATCGCCATAAGATTAAGCGATCACGCGAGCATAGGGCCGCGAAAGAGTGAGAAAAGACTGCCGTCCTTATAAGAGGGACGCTGCCGGTCATTGCCGGTTAGCGTTGTTGCGCCACTGGTTATGGCAGCACCGCCACCGGCCAAGGCAATCTGCCACCGTCCTAGGGACCGTGAGTACCGCGCCTTTATACCTCAATCAATGGAGAATCCTCTTCATGATGTCTATTAATAATATGGAGCGTCTGATCAATGGGCCATTATTTGCAAAACATATGAAGATGTAATTGCAATGATCAAGACGTCGAGTTTAAGGGTTAAAGACTTTGGAAGCTAATTTTGCTTAAGTCTTATGTTTTCCAAGTTGATGAAATATGGCATGTTTGCCAAAGATATTGGATTTAGTTTTGATTTAAGATCAAGATGGAACTTTGAAGCCTTGGCCAATATCTTTAATAAAATCTGAGTTGCTTACGTAGCCTCGATTTTAATGATGAGCTTTTAGGAATGGGTTCTAGAGAACTTGAAAGTCTCACAGATAGCAGAACCACGCATGTCATATTGCGTCATAGGCATGATGCCTACACATTCCTCTGTGACTACGATGGCAGGACCATCGAATCTTGTGCAAGGAAGAGGATATGCCCAATTCCTCTTGCCTAATGGCACTCACATTGATGTCACAAATGCTCTCTACGCTCCAAGAGGAAATACAACTTTGATTGAGCTTTAAAGATATAAGAGTCAATGGTTTCCATGCTAAGATGCATGATGAGAATGGAAAAGAATCCCTTTGCATTACCTCTAATGACTGCGGTAAAAGGCGCATCTTAGAGAAGCTTATGTGTCTCTCTAGTGGGTTATATGCAACCACTATTCGAGCTATTGAATCAAACAATGTCATTCGGGATGACCCCTTGGATTCAGACACATATTGGCTTTGGCACGACAGATTAAGACATCATGGTCGTGATATGATGATCCGTGTATTGAAAACCTCACACGGACATCCATCATATCGAGCTAATCGAAGCATGAATCAAAAGTTGATTCAAGGAGATGAGACAGATATGAAAAAAGGCAAAAGTGCCTCTGTCCGCCGCCCGTCGACCGTTCGATCTCTTCTTGTCGAACGGTCGACCTCATCCAGCGTGCGTCGTCGACCGTTCGAGTTTCCTGTCGAACGATCGAACCCCCTCCAGGGAGCGACCGTCGACCGGTCGACCATTCCTGTCGAACGGTCGACTGGGACTGTCCTCAGAAATTTTCTGACAGGACAAAATCCTCCTATGCTTCTGAAGCTCCTAAAGCCAAATGCTCATTATGCAAAGCTTGTTCCTTAGGGAAATAAGGACTGAGACTGTCCTATACAAAGGATTCTAAAAGTACTTCTTCCATTCTTACAGAGAATCCAAGTGGATATCTGTGGACATATTCAACCAACAAGCGGGCCATTTATATATTTTATGGTGTTGGTTGATGCATCGACATGCTGGTCACATGTCACGATGTTGTCCTTTCGTAATGCTGCTTATGCTAAACTCCTAGCACAGATAATTCGCCTGCCGGCTCACTACCCGGATCATCCCATTAACTATCAGGCTTGATAAGGCTAGGGAGTTTACATCGAAGACTTTCGATGACTACTGCATGGGATAGATGTTGGGCATCTAGTCTCACATGTGCATACCCAGAATGGTCTTGCAGAGATTGCCATTAATAGCAACAAATGGTCACGAGGACGTTGGTAATGCGCACCAACCTTTTCTCTCTCTGCCTGGGGGCACGCAGTATTGCATGCAGCTGTGCTTATTCGTCTGAGGCCCATCACCACCCAATCTTTTTCTATGCTACAGCTAGTGACTGGGTACGAGCCAAGCATATCGTACTTACGCATATTTGGGTGTGTTGTTTATGTGCCCATTACGCCGCCACAGCGTCTTAATATGGGTCCTCAGAGACGAATTAGTATTTATTATGGATTTGAGTCTCCAACCATAATCCGCTATGTAGAACCCTTGACAGGCGATCTATTTGTCACTTCGATGAGACAGACTTCCCGTCGTTAGGGGGAGATAAGAACGTGAACGTTCAACAGGAACGACTGGAATTGTCGTGGCCTGTCCCCACTCTGTCTCATAACGATCCCCCTACTGCAGAAAGTGCGTAGATTATAGATCTTCAGAAAGTCGCCGACTCTCTTCCGGACGCTTTCTCAGATCTTAGTGACTAGATCATATATACCAGCTGCAAACATGCCTGCAAGGATGCAAGTGCCTGAATAAGGACTTGGACTCAAAGTCGCTATTGCAGCTAACCCTATGGGAGGGACAGTTGGTGGCGCCACTGCCAGTAATGGTGGTGATGTGGCTTAGGCCGTGGCTCCGCTGAGGAAGCGTTGGAGGCCACCAGGTTCGAGGGATTCGCGCCCTAGGGAATGGGCTGCGATGGCACCAAATAACCCTCTCATCATTGATACTCAAAATCCGTCCATGAAAACGTTCCGGATTATGGTTATGTCCAAAAGACATCTTCGGGGGACGCCCTGTCGCTAAGACCTATCCGTGGGAACCTAGAGATCTCGATTAATTACACTAGTGTACATGAGACGTGGGATAGAAACTCCATCACAGTTGATGATGTGTTTGCATATGCTTGTGCACAAGAGTTCATTGAGAATGATGATATTGAACCTCGCTCCGTTGATGAATGCCAACGTAGAAGCTTATTGGCCTAAATGGAAATATGCGATCCAGGTTGAGTTGGACTCACTAACAAAGAGAACGGTATTAGGGCTAGTTGTGCCAATACCTTCTGGAATAAAACCTGTTGATATAAATAGGTCTTTGTTAGAAAGCGTAGTGAGAGAACGAGATATAAAGCTCGCCTTGTGGCGCAAGGCTCCTCACAACGCCCTGGAATCGACTACGATGAGACATACTCTCTCGTAAAGGACGTCATAACGTTCTGCTACCTTGTCAGTGGTAGTTTCCGAAAAACTGAACATGCAGCTTATGGATGTGGTCATAACATATCTCTATGGGGATCTAGATATGGAGATTTATATGAAGGTCCCGGATGGGCTTCATTTACCCAAGTCAAGTGGCTCTAGACCACAGAGCACGTTTGCAATAAGGTTGCAACGTTCACTATATGGATTGAAACAATCCGGACGGATGTGGTATACCCGTCTAAGTGACTACTTGATTGGAAGAGGGTATGTGAACAATAAAATTATGCCCCTGCGTGAAAACAAGTTCCGGATTTGCAAGTGCCACTGAATACTTGAAATCCGTGTTTGAGATGAAAGATCTTGGGAAAGGATGCTCAAGCGATTTAATATGGATAAAGTCCATCCTGTTAAGCACTCCCATGATTGGTCGCAGTCTAGATCCAAGAAGGATCCGTTTCACCCAAGGGATGATGGTGAAGACGTTTTAGAGACTGAGGTACCATACCTAAGTGCAATAGCGCATTATTGTACTTGGCACAGTGTACAAGACCCGATATCTCCTTTGTTGTTAACTTGTTAGCTAGATTTAGCTTTGCGCCCACGCAACGCCATTGGAGTGGCATAAAGACTATCTTTCGATACTTGAAGGGTACGATTGATATGGGCTTGTTCTATCCCTACAGAGAGTCGAAACTAGGTGAGGAACCTATGTTTGCTGCGGTTGAACGACCCGGGCATCCGGACGAGGACTTACCGGCCGGATGGAACACAAAGGGCACGTTACCTGCAGAGAGTCTCAAAAATATGGCAAATTGGGTGAGGAACCCGTGCCTACTGACGACCGTCGACCGGTCGACGACCGGCCGTCGAACGGTCGACCGACGGACAGAAAAGCTGACGTCCCCTTTTCCCAAACACCTTGTGATGTTTTGGTTGGCTTTGCTGATATTGGGTATCTCTCTGACCCATATAAAGGTTGTTCCCAAACTGGTTATGTCTTTACCATGGGTAACACCGCGATATCTTGGAGGTCTACTAAGCAGACCCTTGTCGCTACTTCTTCGAACCATGTTGAGATAATTGCTCTCCATGAAGCATTCGTGAGTGTATATGGTTAAGGTCCATTGATACACATATAAGAAGTACATGTGGTTTGAGGTCAACCACTGATGAACCTACATGCATTTATGAGGATAATGCTGCCTGCATTGAGCAGATGAAGCAAGGTTTCATCAAATGCGACGACGCCAAGCATATATCGCCTAAGTTCTTTTGTAATCAGCAATAGCAGAAGTTCCTTAAGATTAAAGTGAATCAAGTCCGTTCTGAGGACGATGTGGCTGACTTATTTACTAAGTCATTGCCTAAATCCACATTTGAGAAGCATGTGAAAAGCATTGATTTGCTTAAGTTATCTGACCTCCCATGATTGTGGAAATCAGGGGGAGACGCAGACTTCAGGGGGAGTCTGGCGTCCATGCTATACCAAATGTGAAGGGTGTGTTGTACTCTTTTTCCCTTCGACCAAGGTTATTTTTATCCCACTGGGTTTTTGTTACTTGGCAAGGTTTTTAATGAGACAACGTGAGGAGCACCACCTAGTGTTGACGCCACAAGGGGGAGTGTTGAAGGAAACCTACTTTGTGTGTGCCTTGTCAACCTAGGAGTATCTTAGTTAGGTTAGCATATGGATTACTTATTGAATAGAAGTCCTATTGGGATGTGGATTGTACCCTTGTGTTTCTCTATATATAGAGGCACCTATTCATTAATAAAGAGATGATCTATTCATGTGCTATTTGCTCTGTTCTTTACTTTCTGCTTTGTGATTGTATTTCATATTCCCTTAAACAAATTTGGTGTTTTCATTAACTTATTAAAGTACTAATATTTGGTTTGATGAAAAATTGTACACGCTAAAAATATGTATATATGCCTATATGGGATAAGGAATTAATCAGTACTTCATGTTTATATATTGTTTATCCGATTCAATTGATGTTTTGCGCTGATAATATATGAAAGAGAATTTAAAATATAAATGGTTGAATAATCTATGTATATAAAGAGAATAGTTAAGTTTGGTTAAATTTTGAAAAACCCAAAACATACCCTTTCTTCTCATAAATTTTTATCCTCTTCTCTTTTCTCTTTTCAAATTATACACTACAATATATACACATCTAGAATTTAGTTTACAATTTATATACTCAAATTCTACATCAAACACGCAACTAATATTGGAAAGATTCTTCAAACAACATTGTATTTACAATTTCCATATATGTTTGCATGAAGTCAAGTCGTCCGGCTAACTTGTGGAAATGAGTGATATCACAAGTTAAGAGATGGTGAGCGCAGTTCCATAACAGAAACACGTCCTCACTTGTCCGATCTTTGATGTCTATGTATCAAGCTCTATCACATTGGCTTTCACGAAGAAGTAATCCTGATCAAGCAGACAAGAGTAATAGAACTAATGTGATTCATGTAGTGTTTAACACCTCCAGGTTGACTATTCTTTTCGTTGAAGTCAAGAAATAAGACGTTAATTTGGACCACTAGCTAGAGACATGCAACCAAATTGGAGCCTCTAATCCTCTTATTGAAACTTTCGGTGGCCTCTGTCTCTATATGGATTTACTTAAATTGGGTCTTGGTCTTTGTCTGTTACATCTTTTCGCTTGGAGATATTTTTGCTTGTATTGTCTAGAAAAATGGCAATAAGCTGTTTTTTTGTAAGCGCGAGACTCTTAAGCTTACTTATAAACGATTAGTTATTATATATAATTTAAAAAAGTTGAGTAAATTGATTTAGTAGAGTTTTAAGATCTAAATATCACAAATTAGAATTGTACGGTTGTATGACTCCAATTCTATTTGTAATTGCAGTTGCAATTGGTTTCTTAAAATTGCAATTGGTATTTATTACGGTACCAACTATTGTTATTTTGCTAATTACAAGAAGAAGAAAAGAAAGTGCGAAAATCACTTTTCTATTTTGTTGATTACATTGAACTGTTGCTTTCTTCTTTATGAGTGGGTTTCCATGATGAAACCTTTGGATAAGCACCATGATAATATGAAACAAACCACCGTTGGTGGTCGAGTTGGTAGTAGGAGCCTCCAGGTGTGGTACCCCCCTTCCTCCCATCCGAGTTCGAATCATGCCGACTGCGGATTGGAGTTCAATTTCAATCCATTTTGTGGCTGGCCAAGGAGAGAAAGCGTTCTGACAAGATCTCCGACTGCGAATTAGTTTTTGAGCATAAGAAGCCTTTCAGATACCGCGGGAGCTCGCTAAAAAAAATTGATAATATAAAACAGATCGAGCGGTTAATAATAAAGCTTTAATTGCTTGAATTGCAGCAAGGCAGAGCTCTCCTATATCCTAATCATGGCAGAAAAAAGAGTTAGCAAGGACAAGATGAAACAATAGAACTCTTGAAAGCAGACACTTGAAAAGTTTCGTTAAGCATAGAGATGATAACCCCATGATCTATGTTTCGTTTGATAAATCTGGTTTGCACTCAGATAAATTGAAAGGAGATATAATTTATAGACTGATGCTACAAACTTAATTACTTCATTTAATTACATGCGCGTAAAAGAAAAATGCAACCTGTTTCTACTTTCTTTTTTTCTTAAAGTAATGGAAAAATGCTACCCAAAAACAAACAGTAATTGTAAAAGTTTCGAGCAGAAAAAGAAGAAGATAATATTACTCGAAAAAGAAAAAACACACCGATGCGAATGGACACACCAACCGATTAAATCTCGTACATGAATTTTCCACAACAATAATGATCATGTTCAATTCATCACGACTATTATACCAAGAAATTTCCTACCTACAGACCATTTTAATTTTTAGACCCCTCCCCACGTTAACGCTAGTTAGTTGAAGTCAACACATTTTGTACAAGTAAATTTGGCCAGAAAATGATCATGCAAGCTAGGCTATGACCAAAAATCTTTCAGTCCACGGGTCAATGTACAGTGCAATATTTTTCATGTACTTATAAGAACAAGTTAATTTATGTACAAATTAAGATAAACATGATCGATGATTAGATATGCATGCATTGTTCTATAGTTAGTTTTTGTTTTTGTTTTTTTTCTTACATCTTTTTATTGGTAACCAAATTGAAAAATTATAAAAGAGATCTAAGTTTGCTATTTTAGCCTCCCACTTTTTTTTTCTTTTTCTTTTTTAAATTTCATATACACTTCCAACTTCACTTAATGATTGACACTAGTCTTTCTGCTCACGATGAGTGCATGTATGGAAGCTCGCACATGCCAAAATCCTTTCTAAAGTGCTAGATTTCCAATACGGGAAAGAAAAAAAGCTTTTCTAGCCAGTAAATTGCTAAACCCTCTAAATAAAGCTTTTCTAGCTAGAACTTAATTAGAATATTTTGTATAGATTGAAAGATTTAGCTGTTTTTTCTTTACTTAAAGTAACAGAAAAATGCGACCCAAAAACAAACAGCAAAGCAAAGATTCTTCGAACAACATTGTATTTGCAATTTCCATATACTTGCGAGAACAAAATAAGTTAAATTTGCATGAAGTCAAGTCATCCAACTTGTGGAATGGGGTGAGATCAAAAGCTAAGAGGTGAGCGCACTTTGGAGCAGAAAAAAAAAGTAAGGTAAAAAGAAGAAAAGACACCCCAATCCAATACCATGTTTGGAATACTGCATGTTACACATGGACAACCCAATACCATTAGTCAAACATAAAAGCATCAAAAAGTTAGTGGACTAAGCAAAACACGGAATTAGCACACAAAAGAATGGTTGAGTACTTGAGTTGTTAGGATTGGGTGTATTTTTTTTTTCTTGAAAGGAAGATTGAAATCATTGAATAACTTAAACGGGGAGAACATTGTTGTGCACTGAGAGGGACATAAAACCAAAACCTTAAGCACGATTGCAACAATTCTTATAGAGGACATCGATCATCAATAATAGACGGAATCTCTACTAACTAAAAGTTATCTAAATCAGAATAACTAGTAAAGTGTGTCAAACCATGGGCAACATTGTTTGCTTCACCGAAAATGTGACGGATCCGAATGGATCGAAGCTCATGGTCTTAATATAATCTTTACAGTCTTCCATAATCCTACCAACCTCAGAGAAGTTATCCCAGGGTCTGGTAAGAGCGTTTACAAGCTGGATACATTGACTTTCAAGATCAAGATCACTCCATCCATGGTCAATAGCCAAATTCAAACCAACTCTGTAGGCCTCACTCACAACGTGCAACGAAGAGGCAGTGTGAGGGATAGAACGAGCCAAGGCAGCCACTGACTTACCATTTTCATCCCTGACGATCACTCCAATTAATACCGCCTTTATTAATATATCTAGTGGATTTGGTGTATAGGGTTTAATGGTTGTGCTTGGTTTCGTATTGTTTCCCAACCAATAAAACTCTGATTGAATAATATATATCTAGTTGGTAAACCAATTTTTGAAACGGATAATCGAAACTGAAATTAAACGAAGCAACAGACTCCCCAAAATCATGCATGAGAACAATTTTTGGCAAACTTGTACCATCCAAGTTGCGAGAGAACTGTTCTTGCATCCTGGTAATAGGATGTCAGGGGTTCGAAACCCAGATTGGGAAAGTTTGAGGGGCCTTTGGGTTCGTGCACATGTAAAACACCAGTGGCCACTGGTAGCCCATTTCGCTAAGGGAGATTAGTCTCATCGGCTTGCCCTCCGAGGGAGTTAGGGGGACCCTTCCTGAAAAGAGAATCAATAATAAAAAAAATAAAATCATGCATGAAAAAGGGCCGGGAGAGAATGGCGGGTTACCAATCGTGACGGTAGAAAGGGAGAGAATGAAAGAGAGGAAGGGACAGAGGTGTGTGAGAGAATGAGTGTAAGTGAGGGCTGAAAAGAATCATGCTGAAAATGAAAAGCAAAGATGAATAAATACTAAGGGAGGAGAGGAATGACGCTGGTAGCGATTTGTATGGCGACTGGTCATTTTATGTTCTGTATCGTAAGTGACCGGTCGCTCTATCTCTAACAATCGGTCATTTATACCTTATGTACGTACTCGTGTCGACCCTAAGCGACCGGTCGTCAGTGATAAACTTTCATTGTACAAACAATAACTCTGAACAAAAGTAGATGCCTAACAAGAGCTAAGAAGCAGTGACACATATGTCCCAACAATCCAAGCACGTAGGTTGATGTTACCATGTCGCTCGTCTCAAGTATAAGGTATCAAGTTATAGCATAGAGAACCATGGCTCACAAACTTATGGTTAAACTCAAGGAAATCTAGTTGAATTTACAATATATATGCAATCACAAACCTAGACTACAAGAGAACCATGGCTCATGGTGAGTATGTCATGTGCAATATGGAGTAAATAAATATATAGTAGGAAGAAAACAATGCTTAAACTTGATATGGCTAAAGCATAGGATTGAGTGGAGTAGCAGCTGTTTCTGAGATGTATGATAGGGAGGTTGGGGTTTCATCCTAGGTTTATTTCACCAATTATGGCATGTGTTACTTTAGTTTCGTATTCCTTAATCATCCGGGATATGCCCTATGCTAAACACATGTATCATAATGGAAAACACAAAAATCACAATTGCAATCTTATCACAAAAATAATAATGCCCCATGGTACTGGCCGGTCTGCTTTGTCACTTGTAAAAATGATGGTTAAGAGTCAAAATATTATGAAGGATCAGAATCCCTCTAGTCAAAATATTAATTTCAAGCTAATTTGTGCCAAATTAAAAAGATGATTACGAATTCATTGCTTTTGGGAGCTTCTAACTTTGTCTCTGAAATCAAAGGGGTCGTGGTATAAGTCTCAACGGTGCGTAGATCTGACATGCTGTCCATGAAAGCAAAGTGCTGGGGTACGTTGGTTCCCAAGCACCAAATTTGTCCTTCAACTTTGGTGCCCGAGAGAGAGACTCAGAAACTGCGAAACATTTTCCTTGGAGGATTGTCACCAGCAACACTAGTTGCTGCTGGCCGGGTACGTTTTAGAATTTTTTTTTTCTTAATAAAGGTAAAACTGAAAAATAAAGGATAAATCTTTAGGGCTGGGTACAGTTATATATTTGCTGGGTTCGATACTTCGATTAGCTTGACCTCAAAAAATATGGACAAGTTTTTCCCATCAACTTTTTTGAACATACATTCACACCTTTGGCGAAGTCTGTCGGTTGTGTTTGTACGTGTAGACGTTTTTCATTGATAGTGATATGTATATAAAATTTGGGATAATAGGTTGTACAGCAGTGCAGGTAAGTTGTTCGATGAAATGCCAGAACCAAGTTTAAGTGTCCTGGCTAGCTTTTGTTCTGTATGTATACCGTTTTGATAATATCCGAGAAAGAATCAGCTGCATTGGGAGAAATGACGGATGGGAATGTTCCTGTCTATAGCCGGACTTATGGTTACTGCAATCATGTTCGTGTGTATGGCCTGACTGATGGGAATGACTTATCACGCTTCGATGCCATGTGATGACTGGTGGTCATTCCACTATGAAGCCTTGAAACTTTTTCATGAAATGGAGTCAATTACATTTAGAAAGTGGACAGAGTAATCAGGGAAAATTATCAATGCATTTTTGCATTGTTGGTGGATCACTACGACAAGCTAGGCTTCTAAAGAATGGGAATGTAGAGGAGTTCTAGTTGCTTCTCGTAGATCTGCAGAACCCTGCTGTGTAAAAATGGGATAGGCATTTGAGAGGTTGGTTAATTCTTCTTTTTTAAATTTGTATAGCTGCCATATTAAAATTTTATGGTGCTACCAGACTGCATTTACCAGCAAAAAGGATTTTGGAAAGGAATCTCGCGAGGTTGCATGGGCAGCAGAACAGCGAATGCTACATGGACTCCAATCTGTTGAAAGGAAAATGTTTTCAGAGAAGAGCACTTTTAGGGACATTAATCTCATGGCAGAAGAAGCTAAAAGGCGGGCAGAGATTGCAAGGTTAGTGTAATATATCCTTTTGAAGCTTGCATGATTCTCGAGCACAATGGTGTCCCAATCTACTATATTTTGTTTGCTTCACCTAAAAATGGCTCCAAATGGTGGAAGTTTTGTTTTTCCTTGTGTTTCTTAATTTCTCACCATTCTGTTTTGCTCTGTTTTTGTAACTCCGTGCAGGTTGAGGGAGCTTCACACTCTCAAAGGCAAGGTGGAGTCTTTTGCAAAGCTGAAGGGTTTAGATATTGATGCCATTAACCAAAACTACACTGTGTAATTGCTGTTCTGGATATCATATCATCATATTATTCTTGGTATTCTCCTTTATACATATACATATAACTTTTTTATGTTTTTGTCAACAAATACCTTATGTCCTAGCAGTATTCCGAATAAGATTAATATTATTTGATTTAGTTCATGATTTATTTTTGTATAACAAGTCAGCTGGGATTGCATATATTTAAAACATATACCTCGTTTTGATCTCGTGATGTTTATACTACAAATAATTAGTAATTACAGAACCCTCCAAGAAAAAGTCCAAATTTATTCATATCGGGAAGTTACACACTGAATATTACAAATCCTCCAGTAGCTTCTAAACGAAAAACAAAGAGCAACAAGTTTGATGAATCACTCAATTTCTGGGCCTTCTCATTCTTTTCACTATTCTGCTCAGTACTGCAACAATCTCAATGAACCACTCATTCCACCTTGTGATTGCAACGTCTGCAAGAACCACTCCCACTACCAACCCACTCCCTAACCCTGCCAAAACAAATTTCCAATCCCATTCAATTTCAGAGCCCGAGTCATTTTCTTCTTCTGTTGAAGGTGGAAGTTGAGTGCCCTCAAGATTTCCGCATTTCTTTGGTAATGGATCTCCACACAATCCTGGATTTCCCTCATAGGAAGTGATGTCGAATGTATTGAATTGACCTCCACTCAGTATAGGACCTGTGAGATTGTTGTGCGAGACATTGAACTTTGCCAGGGATGAAATCTTCTTTAGTTGCTGAGGAATCTCTCCTGAGAGCTTGTTCTGTGAAAGGTCCAATGACTCGAGCAGTGTCAAGTTACCCAACGATGATGGGATGCAACCGGTCAGATTGTTATTGGAAATGTTCAGCGAACGAAGACGCTTTAGGTTCCCAATGTATTCAGGAACCTTCCCTTCAAATCTGTTGCTTGAGATATCAACTACTGCGAGGTCGTCTTGAATCTTTGGATAGTTTATCTCAATGCCTTTATTTGTTATTGTGATTGAGCACCGAAAATAATAGCCATCATGCAATCTAAGAGAGACATTATAATCGGTATCTTTCATATACGGGTGAGAGATATCCCCTCTCATGGCATTCCCAGAGAAGATGTATTCGGATGGAAACTCGCCTGTGAAGTTATTGTGAGACAAATCAAGAATGAGCAACTCCGGGAAATGAAGATTCATTTTAGGTTTTCCTATCCCACCATGGAACCTATTATGGCGCATTGCTAAAACTCTTAAATTCGGGAGTGTCCCCAACCAAAAAGGGAAAACCTGATTAAATTCATTGTTCGACAGAACAAGAAACTCAAGCTTTGAACAATTTGCCAATGACCTCGGCAATTTCCCCTGCAATTGGTTATGACTAACATCAATCATCCTCAGATTGCTTCTGTTGGTGAATGTTTGAGGAAGAATGCCACGAAACGAGTTGTTTCCAAGATTGAGATACTCCAGATGATCACTAATGTTTCCGAGACACTGTGGAAGAATGCCAATCAACTTGTTGTTTGACAAATCAAGGAACTGAAGTGCAGTCAGATTGCAAATCAGTGGTGAAACTTCTCCAGTTAGTTTGTTGTTTGAAACTGTGTAGTATGTGATGTCTGGTGAAGGTATCAATAATGATCCACCCAGCTCGTTGAATGATATATCCAAGTGCCACAGGTTAACCCAGGGAAGGACAGCTGGAGATTGCTCAAAGCCTGACAGAAAGTTATGAGAAATGTTCATGTCCCGGAGAGTTTGTGTGCTTGTGTTCAACATCCATTTTGGCACTCGGCCTTGCAATTTGTTTCCAGAAAGATCCAAGGTATCCAATGTTTGTTGAGATCTTAGGAAATTTGGGAACTCTCTTATATTGCACGAACGCAATCGTAGAGTCTCAAACTTTGGAAGTGCAGTTGCATTATTCATAAATCTGGATTCCGTGAGCACTTCAAGTATATTTCCAGATAGATCTAGGGAGGTGAGGTTTTGTAGCTTATGAAACATCTGGAACTCTACGGTACCGCTCAAATTGTTACTGTTTAGATAAAGGGACTGGAGATTTATGAGATTGAATAAGGACCGAGGGATTAAACCATGAAAATTATTACCGGAAAGATCCAAATTTGTTAGTTGGATAAGGGTTCCTAAGGAAGAAGGGATTTGACCCTCAAAATTATGACTAGAAAGGTCCAAATTTGTTAGTTGGATAAGGTTTCCAAAGGAAGAAGGGATTTGACCATGAAAATTATTATCAGAAAGGTCCAAATCTGTTAGTTGGATAAGGTTTCCCAAAGAAGAAGGGATTTGACCATGAAAATTATTACCAGAAAGTGATAGGTATGTTAGTTGGATAAGGTTTCCCAAGAAAGAAGGGATTTGATCTTGAAAATAATTACCAGAAAGGTCCAAATATGTTAGTTGGATAAGGTTTCCCAAGGAAGATGAGATTT
This sequence comes from Rubus parviflorus, assembly GCA_029955375.1. Lineage (NCBI taxonomy): Eukaryota > Viridiplantae > Streptophyta > Magnoliopsida > Rosales > Rosaceae > Rubus > Rubus parviflorus. The sequence goes on along the minus strand of JARGGL010000005.1, from coordinate 9,375,715 downwards.
GACCATGAAAATTATTATCAGAAATGTCCAAATAGATGAGATGCCTAAGATTACCAAGTGAAAATGGTAACGGACCTTCTGAAATATTGCATGCACTCACATCCAACTCTCTCAGTGAATCAAACTTTTCTATCAAAGAAGACAAGTTTACGAAAAAACTAGTGAAAGTGAGTTTGAGTGACACGAGAGGACTACTACTTGCATTTAATTCAGGAAAATAACCCATGAGATCAAGGTTATCGCTCACACTTAGAACTTTTAAATTTTGTAATTTAAAAATTCTTCCTGGTAATTGCCCAAACAGGTCGCAATCGTCAAGGCGGAGGGATGTCAAAAGTGACAAATTGGCCAAGGTATTAGGTAATGTGGACGATATATTAATGGAAGATAGATCAAGTGTTTCTAGGCCATTTAAGTTATGAGCTAGGCTTTTCAACAATTCTTCGTTGGAAAACATCCCATAATTGCGAGATAGATCAAGGGAAGACAACTTAGAAAGTTGTGAAACTTCATATGGGACTTGACCAGAAAAGAAAGATAAAGAGAGATTGAGATACCTGAGTCTCTGAAAGTTCCTAATGCTAGTTGGAACTTGAGAATAATTGAAGTCGTTATCAGCGAGGTTCAGACTCTGAAGACGAACAAGACGGAAGAGGCTATTATTGGGGTTGAAAGAACCAAAGAGATAACTGCTATTAAGATTAAGCCCAATCACATGACCTGTCTTCTCATCACACTCTACGCCATCCCATGAGCAGCAATTGCTGGTTTGATTCCCTGCAGATTTCCATGAAGCCATCTTTGGATAAGCACCCTCATACCACGAAGCAGACTTCTTAATGACAAAGCTTTGCTTGAATTGCAGCAAGGCAGAGATCTCGTCATCGTGGCAAGTTGTAGTATATGACTGCAAAGAGTTGGCCAACACAAGATGCAACAACACGAATTTTGAAAGGATATACATGGACACAAATGTTAAACATAGAGATGAAAACCCCATAATCTATGTTTAGTTTGATAAATCTGGTTTGCACTCAGATAAATTGAAAGGAGATACTATTTATATACTGATCTTTTCTCAATAAATAACGTCCTACTCTACTTGGTGCTATAAATTGAAAGATGATCCTTTCGCAATTTCCATACACTTGCGAGAACAATAAGTTAAATTTGCATGAAGTCAAGTCGTCCAACTTGTGGAATGGGGTGAGATCAAAAGCTAAGAGGTGTGCGCAGTTGCATAACATAAACATGTTGTCACTTTGGTCTTACCGTCTGATCTTTGATGTCTATGTATCACGCTCTATCACATTGTCTTTTATGAAGAAGTAATCAAGATCAGTAGTTGGAGATCAAGCAGTATAGAGTACTAGAATTAATGTGATGCATGAAGTATTTAACACTTACAGATTGACTAATCTTTTTGTGGAAGCAGTCAATAAATAAGAAATAAATTTGGACCACTAAGTAAAGAGTAAAGACATGCAGGCAAATTGCAACCTCTAATCCTCTATCTAATTGAAATTTCGGAGGCCTGTCTCTATATGGTTTTACTTCAATTTGTCTTGGTCTTTGTTTGTTTCGTCTCCTCGCCTGGTGATATTTTTGCTTGTATTGCCTAGAAAAATGGCAATCTCTAATTATTTAGTGAGAAAAACCTCCATATGGTACCTGAACTATCACCAAATGCAATTTTTGGTACCTGAACTTTCATAAGGAACCTGGTGGTACCTGAACTATGCATCCGTTAGCCATTATAGTACCTACCGTTAAATATTCCGTTAAGTGCTTATGTGGCATTTTAATATAGTTTATTTTTATTTTTTAATTAATAATAAAATCACCTACATGGTAATAAATTATATTAAAAACATAAAAATTGGTAATAAATTATATTATAAAAATAAAAATAATTTTTCTCATTTTAGTCTTGCATTGTGGATAAATTATCTAAATCTTTTTTTGTATAATTTATTTAAATTTTAAAATCAAAATAAATTATCATTGTTTTTAATATAATAAAATTTAAATTATTATTTTTAGTATAGTTTATTTTTATTTTTTAATTAATAACAAAACCACCTACATGGTACTAAATTATATTAAAAACATAAAAATTGGCAATAAATTATATTACAAAAATAAAAATAATTTTTCTCATTTTTAATCTTGAATTGTGGATAAATTATTAAAAAAAAAATTTGTATAATTTATTTAAATTTTAAAATCAAAATAAATTATCATTTTTTTATATAATAAAAATTTTAATTACTTTTTTTAGTATAGTTTATTTTTATTTTTTAATTAATAAGAAAACCACCTACATGGTAATAAATTATATTAAAAACATAAAAATTGGAAATAAATTATATTATAAAATAAAAATAATTTTTCTTATTTTTAGTCTTGAATTTTGGGATAACTTTTCTAATTTTTTTTTTTGTATAATTTATTTTGAAAATTGAAAATAAATAAAATTACTATTTTACCCATGCCACATAAGCACTTAACGGAATATTTAACGGTATGTATTATAATGGCTAACGGAGGCATAGTTCAGGTACCACTAGATTCCTTATGAAAGTTCATGTACCAAAAATTGCATTTGGTGATAGTTCAGGTACCATATGGAGGTTTTTCTCTTATTTAGTTTAATGTCATTAGTCTTTTTTTTGTAAGTGAGAGCTATTGAATTCAACTCAAAAACGAGTAGTTGTTGTGTAATTTTAAAAAAAAATTATTTGGGTAAATTGAATTAGTAGAGATTCAAGATTTAAATTTCACCAATTAAAAATAAAGCAAATTACCAATAATTACATGATTTCACCTGATATTTTCCATTAAAGTAAGTGATTTTTAATTTTTCTCAACAGGCTTTGTTTGGGCATGTTTTACTCCCACTAAGATAAAAATTATGGAGGCCTGATCTGTTATGAGTTTTTTGTTCCGATTTTACCCTTGCTGTGCGTTTTTTAGTTTTTTTTGTTTTTTTTTCAAATTGAATACGGTGAATTGAGAGAGCACGGTGGAGCGGCTCTGTGGGTGATTGAAGTTGGAATTGCAGCTGGGTTTGTGTTGATGGCAGCGGCGGCGTGGTGACGTTTTTAGTTTCTTTTCAAATTGAATATTGATCGCAACTAATTTTTGAAGCTTACTGTGAAGTTCTCGATTTGATTCAGGGGGATCGATCTCGTCGCCGGAGATTTAGGCTGAGAGAGAAGGCTCGGCGTGGCGCGACGTAGTCTAGGATCGGAGCTGACGAACTGCTAGTTGTGCAGAGGTGGATGTTGCAGCTGGGCTCTGCGGATTAAGTGGAGCTGTGAATTGGAGGTGCTGGGCATAGCGGCGGCTTCGACTGGAGCAGCACGGCGGCGCAGTTGCTGGTGTGAGCGGCGGAGACGCTGCTTCGTTCAAATTCAATGCGCAGGCACCTGAATTCGTTCCAAGATCGCATACCCAGATGCTGATTTCGGGTTATCTAACTTGAAATCAAATGCTTTGATGGAATTGTAATGGGTATTAGAGAGGCCAAATGTTTATGAAGTATTATGGATTTTCCTATTATGCAATTCATTCTCAAATCCTAGTTCTTGGTAGTAGTTACCCTTATTCATTTTGAGCTGCTGTATATATTTTTGTGCTCATCATTAGTGTTTATTCGATTTTGTATTTTCATCTGTTATTGTTGTTCAATTTGTGCTGCTAAGTTTGCTGATTGATTGAATTACTGAATAGAAATGGACCTTTTGCGATAAGCTTTGCACTGTAATTGAAGCACAGCAACTGCCATTGAGGTTTCTATGGGAACTCATTATTATCTTCTCTATATGCAATGTACTTTATTTGTAGGTCATAAGGTAAATTTGTATATATCACTTATGGCGTTGTCTTCTCCGTTGTTCGCTTCAAATGTAACAAGAGGTGTCGATAGGATTAAGCCTTTTAGCTCAATGTTAATTGGCACCATAAAGTTGTCCACTCGGAAATTGTTTCCATGTTTGGCAGTTGTTGCTACCCAAACAGCCCAGGTTATCATTCTTAGTTCTCCCCCTTTTTTCTTTTTTAATTTCTTTTACTTCATTTTTCCATTATGAAAATTGACAAGTTATCAGGTGGTGTGCTCTGATCATTCACTCTCTCTTTTATAGGCTTTGCAGTAATTGTATCATGTTATGATTTATTTGATAATGAAGAATCAATTCTAGTTCTCTTTCTTGCATTTATATTTGGGTTTTGTCTCATCTTGTTCATGTATGCTTTCTTTGCAAATATTATTCTTGTTTGATTTCCATGAAATTGGCTTACGTACATTTGCCATTTTGTCTTAGATATGGTATTGTAGAAATCATATTGCATTTGCTAATCGTTTGGTTTTGAGTTCTAATGGTTGTCTATAGTACCAGCTCTGGTTATCAGACGTCTTGGGTTGCAAACCTTGAATATTTGATCCCCACTTGTGAATCAAATTCATGAATAAGAAACCATTCAAAGGCTGTTCAGGGATTACGGTTATCTCAGAAGTTATTGAAAGTTCCTGCCCCATGCGGTTAGATGTCAGGAATGGCAGCTGAAAATGTCAAAAACAATCGGCATTGAGCAATCTCAGTATAAGTTATAAGCAATTTTTTCCTCGTTTCATGCTTTTAGTTCTGGACCATAATGCATGACGAGATACAAATGCACTCAGCATGTGGATTGCAAGCAATTGAGACTAGACTAGGGCAGCACCACCATATAAATCTATGGAATTTTTTTTTTGTGTAAACCAGGTGGAGTACCAGTTCATTGACATGAGTGTTAGAAAATATACCAAAAGTGAGAACTGTGAGATTACTCTGAGGCGAGAGGTGAGATTACTCCGAGGCGTTGGAAATTCAAGTTTGGGATTAAAATGGCATCTAAAACTTTTATTGACCCTTCAATAAAATCTTAAGTATCGAAAAATTTGTTCATGACTCTCAATAAAGTATCTAAAACTTTTATTGATCCCTTAATAAAATATGAAGTATCGTAAAATTTGTCAATGACTCTCAATAAGGCATCTAAAACTTTTATTAACCCCTCAATAAAATCTGGAGTACCGTAAAATTTGTCAATGACTTTTAATAAAGCATCTAAAACTTTTTTTTTTTTTTTTTTTGAAAATAGCATAAACTTTATTAATCAATAGAGGATTACAATCCTTAATATGGGCATCCTAAAAAGGAGCAGTACAGACCACACAAGTGGCCTAATCGATGAGTCTAAACTTAAAACTCTAATCGATGATTCAAAACCTAGAACAATACATACACCGTGCATCACTGCTGTCGACAACCAACAGAAAAATTCCGGCAAGTATTGCCATTGAGACCAATAAATCCAATCTAGCTCAAGGAGAACCCATGAAAAAAGAAAGTAAAACCATAATCGAAACTTGCACAACTGATCATGCTTATTCTTAGATAAGAAATTAAAAGAACCCAAATCAAATAACCAAATCTGATTTAGGTTAAACTTTAGCAGCGCCCCAACAGTAATAATGTCGCCGACTTGAAACACCAAGGCTGCTGAGCCTCCAATACCAAGCACCCAAAACTTACCTGGATCCCAGACCTTGAATCCTTGGATTTGATTGATACCCAAAAGAACCGGCAACGACAAGCAGAAAACCAGATCTAATCGGGATGTCAACCATCTTTGATAGCCCAAAAGACGCCCTGCATGAGCATAATCACCAAAGGCCTGAAAAGAGTATGACGGACAGAGCCGTCCTTGTGAGTGAGAGAGGCAAAAACCATCTTCACCATAGGAAGCCGCACTAGCGATTGCTGACGGCACTAGAATTTGTGCGATAAACAATATAGAAAGAAGCCAGAGGCTAGGAGGAAAGCACACGAAGGTGCTGCTGGATTTGATGCGCACAGAGACGCTATTGAGGAATCTCATGGGGCTAGGGTTTTGCTAGAGAGAGGACTCTCATGGGGGCTAGGGTTTTTTGAAGACTTAGAAAGTTAAGATCTTTCAATATCTAAAACTTTTATTGACCCTTCAATAAAATTTTATTATCACTCAATAAAATTTTATTAACCACTCAATAAAATCTGGAGTACCGTAAAATTTGTCAATGACTCTCAATGAAGCATCTAAAAGTTTTATTGACTACTCAATAAGATTTTATTGACCCCTCAATAAAATCTGGAGTATCATAAAATTTGTCAATAACTCTCAATAAAACATCTAAAACTTTATTGATCTCTCAATAAAATTTTATTGACCTCTCAATAAACTCTGAAGTACCGTAAAATTTGTCAATGACTCTCAATAAAGCATCTAAAACTTTTATTGACCACTCAATAAAATTTTATTGACCCTCAATAAAATCTGGAATATCGTAAATTTCTCAATGGTTCTCAATAAAGCATCTAAAACTTTTATTGACCACTCAATAAAATTTTATTGACCCCTCAATAACATTTTATTGACCCCTCAATAACATTTGGAGTACCGTAAAATTTGTCAATGACTCTCAATGAACCATCTAATACTTTTGTTGACCCCTCAATAAAATCTGGAGTATCGTAAAATTTGTCAATAACTCTCAATAAAGCATCTAAAACTTTATTGATCTCTCAATAAAATTTTATTGACCTCTCAATAAAATCTGAAGTACCGTAAAATTTGTCAATGGCTATCAATAAAGCATCTAAAACTTTTATTGACCACTCAATAAAATTTTATTGACCCTCAATAAAATCTGGAGTATCGTAAAATTTGTCAATGGTTCTCAATAAAACATCTAAAACTTTTATTGACCCCTCAATAACATCTGGAGTACCGTAAAATTTGTCAATGACTCTCAATGAAGCATCTAAAAGTTTTATTGACCACTCAATAAAATTTTATTGACCCCTCAATAAAATCTGGAGTATCGTAAAATTTGTCAATAACTCTCAATAAAGCATCTAAAACTTTATTGATCCCTCAAGAAAATTTTATTGACCTCTCAATAAAATCTGAAGTATCGTGGCTCTCAATAAATCATCTAAAACTTTTATTGACCACTCAACCCTCAATAAAATCTGGAATATCGTAAAATTTGTTAATGGTTCTCAATAAAACATTTAAAACTTTTATTGACCACTTAATAAAATTTTATTGACCACTCAATAAAATTTTATTAATCTCTCAATAACATCTGGAGTACCATAAAATTTGTCAATGACTCTCAATAAAGCATCTGAAACTTTTATTGACTCCTCAATCAAATCTGGAGTATTATAAAATTTGTCAATGACTTTCAATAAAGCATCAAAAACTTTTATTGACACCTCAATAAAAGTCAATAAAATGTTTTATTGAGCCCTCAATAAAAGTCAATAAAATTTTTTATCAACTCCTTAAAAAATTTTATTGACCCCTCAATAAAATTTGTCAGTGGCAATTTCGTAATTTTTGTGAAAACTAGAGAACATAAGCGTAAATTCGTCAGTTGACGAAGTGGTGTTAGCTCAGTGGTTAGAGCGCCCACTACCTAAGATCAATGTCATAGGTTCGAGTCATTATGGTGTTAGCTCAGTGGTTAGAGCACCCACTACCTAAGATCAATGTCATAGGTTCGAGTCATTATGGGGGTAGGAGTGAAATCCTTTGATCCTCTTAAAAAAAAAGCGTAAATTCGTCAACTTATCTCAATTAATAGAGTAGATGGGCACCTGTTTTTTTAAGCTGAGTGGATGGGAAATATTTTCCCTATTTTTGACCTTATGGTCAAGGACCCTTAAAAATATTGTACAGTTGTTTGACCCCAATTCTATTGGTATTGCAATAACTTGTTTGTTTTCAGTAATTGCAATAACTTGTTTGTTTTCAGTAATTGCAATTGGTTTCTGATACTTGCAATTATTTGTATGGTACCAACTATTGTTGTTTTTGTAATCAGAACTCAGAAGAAGAAAGGAAGTGTGAAGAGGGTATAAAAATATTGAAAACATTACATGCAACAATAGTAGAAGCATGGCAAAAAGTTGGACTCGGAGGAAAACTACACTTAGAGATCATTTTCATACATAGCATGTAATACCCCAAAATTTTTAAAATAAAATAAATATTTAGATACATATTGTAAACCCCGAGAAGAATTTAAAGAAGTAGCGCATAAAATATTGTTATTAAAAGAATATGAACTCGACAATTGTTTTGCACTTGGGAAACTTTTTTATTTTTTATTTTAAATAAAATAAATCTTCAATTTGAGGACTCAAAAATAAAGTACATGTCATGATGAGTTTGGGAAATTTTTCGGATACCGGATCTAATTTTTATGATTTTTGGAAGTTTGAGAAATATAGAAATTATAAAAGAAAAGAACTTAAGTCAGTGCAATCTCAGCCGTTGATCTCTATTACCGTTTGATCTGGACCGCCGAATTCGAGTATATATAGATTTGGATCAGTCTAGAAAAAGGGAGAGACTTCCCGACTTCTCCTCTCCGAGATCATCACCCTTCTCCTCCTGCCATTTCACGGCGCCAGACCAGTCTCATCATCTTCGCCTCAATATGGCGAGTTTAACGGTAGAGGTGACTCATCCAATAGACGCCGGAAGAGAGAGAAACGGAGGAAAGAAGTTCCGACTGTGGCGATCAGAATTTCCGATTCCGGCCACGTCGACGGTCGAAACCGATGGCAGTAGATTCGTCTGTTTGAGGTGAGCACGCCCATGGTCTCAGTTCGTTGAATCGTTAACTGAGGAGGGAGAATCGAATGGAAAAAGATTTGGTAATCCGGCGAGTTTTTCTACCATTTCCGGCGACTCCGGCCGTCATTTGCGTCGAGTTAGGTATGTAACTTCATTAGCTCCTCGAGACCTACATGTATATGGGGTTAGATTTCAATCATAATGAGCTCTGGTGATTTGGGTGAAATTTTACAATCCACCTTAAATGCGGATTATTTTTTGAATAATCCGGGTTGGAGTGTTACATAGCAAGAATTGGTTTATTCCATATAAAAGATATCTGGAGTTGCATGTCTAGCTCCATCTCATGGCAGAAGCTAAAAGGTGGGCAGAGATTGCATAATGATGAAAATGTGTGTATATGATATAGGTCAATAGGGTATAGCATGCGTAGGTGATTAGGTGGTGCAGAATTTTGAATCGGGGGGAGTTCTTTTTTTTTTTTTTTTCACACAATTACCTATAAGTTATTGGCTATAACAAGGAATGAATCAATGATGACTCCCTGTGAAGTAGTGAGTGCAGAGATCGAGAAAATAAATGCTAAGATCGAGAGAAATTCTCTTAGTTGATCTAAGATATTGGGTTAGTGGGCATTCTATTAGTGAATGTTTACCTGAAATTTGAGTTATGTGATTTGTGTTTTATACTAGTTGTGTTTTTATACTTGATAGTAAAGAACAAATATATATACTTTATATTAAGAGAACCCAGCTAATGAGGGTTGGCAGGATTGACAAGGTTAGGGCTTTAGTGGTACCCCTACTCAAGTTCGAGCCCCAACAATTATGCCACTTGTTGGTAGGGCTATCAATTTTGACACGACTCGATAACACGATTTGAAACCCGTACAAAATAAAACGGGTTGAACTCGCACGATTAATAAATGGGTCATTTGCGAGTCAACCTATCAAGACACGTTTAATAAACGGGCGGGTTTATGGGTCAACCCATCAACTCGCAAATCACCATAGTAACCCGTTTATTTTATTATATTAGGTCAAAATTTAAGAAATTTCACGTGTTTATATGCTTGTATGGTATTTTTTCTATTTAGTGTAAGTCATACACAAAAATGTATAGTGATAATTTTTGTGAAATCATATGTCGTGCATTTTATAACCTAAAATTAGTTAAATTGGTTGACAAAACTCTTTTATATGTGTGAAATTGATCAATTATTATTTATTTTGGCACAACTATTTTACTAAATGTGTTATACGGGTTAGGTCGGGTAATCCGTTTAATAAATGAGTTGAGTTTGGATTTGGATTCTTCGACACACTTATTAAATGGGTCGGATTTGGGTTTACATATTCTAACACGTTTTTACATTGACACGACCCGAATCTGACACGACATAATCCATTGACAACCCTACTTGTTGGTAGGTAACTAGGTTAACAACCCATCGCGTGGGGCCCCATGTGGGGCAACGAGCAGAGTCCATGGGTTGCTGACGCTGCGATTTCAAGGGAGCTAAAGGACCAAGTTGGCCTGAGGCCAGATGCTTTCATGTCCTCCCACCTACTCTGCAAGGCAATAGTGTGGGCTTCGGGACTCTGTTGGATCTTTACACTTCCCACATACCCACATGCCAGTGAATCTCTTGAATAGAAGTTGGGATGATCGCTCGGGGCCTCTGTGTGGTTTCAACAGGGCTTGGGCTTGAGGGGCTGCCTCTGCCCTTGGCCGAACTTTCATTGTCTAATATATATATATATATATATATATATATATATATATATATTTATTTATACTATATTTAAGAGAAATGATGTTGTCAATCATAATTGGTTGTTTTGACATTCATACCTCTTTATATTAAAAAACATTAGAAACTATTTTTTCAATAGGAACAATAGAATCAAATTACAAATGAAAGAAAAAAAAAAAACAAAATCAAGTTTATCCCACGTTTCAAAGAGGATAACCATCTCTAGCACTCTCAACTCCACACACCTAGTGTGTGGGACCTATCTAATATATATTAATAAAATCAAAGTGGGTGTGAAAATACATGAAGACCCTTATAACATATATTAAATTCGAATAAGTTTTAATATTTGAAGGGTATTATGGTAAATAAAAATATAACAAAAAAAATCAAAATTAAAAAAATTTGTTCCACTCTCTCTGCATATACTTCTCATTATCTATCTCTAAGATAACTTCCCACTGATTTTTTTTAAAAATAAAAAACAACTTTACACATGACATGCAGTGAATGAGAAAAGATTTAAGGCAAGATTGGAGGGGATGATAGTTAACATTCTTCTTCTCAAAATCTTTGCTTCCACCATCCACACCATGTGCCTCCATTACCCTTTAACCTTTGGGCCTTCTATTGAAGCCCATTTCATCTACAAACTTCCCAGTGTTAAATCAGAGACCCAATAAATACGTCGCATTCCTTTGTCATTCTTTATAGGTCTTAGGCATAACCTGGATAGCTTTGGTGAAGTCTTTTTGGGAAGCAGAAGAACTTCAATGTCATGTTATTGACACTGGGATCTGCTTGTGGTGTCGACTCTTTGGTTGGTAATGATTTGTAAGTTTAGGTCTTTAATATAATGAGTTGTGCAAGTAAAATGTTCGATGAAATGTAATAGTGTCGTGGCTACCTTTTATTTATGTGTACTGCAACTCTGCAAGGTTAGGGGATATTGGCACTGAAAGCAAGTCTAGAATTGCATGATAAAGTGATCGATGGCTCGGACCGGCCTGATACTCATCTCAATCCTTAAAACACATCCATAGGAATGTGTTGCCTTGGACCAACGCAGGTTGGTATTCATTGATTGATGAAGTCGAAGAAGAACATAAAAGAGATACAACAGATTAGATTGATTTCAGCATATATGCATGTGAGACAGTGAGAAGAACAAAAGCTCTGAGTGGCAGCTACATAAAATGAAAAAAGAATACTAACCACCGTACCTCGATCTTTTAGAAGCATTGTCATAAGGATCCATCAACATGTGAAAATACATCGATAATTTCACCTGTTTATTATGTGGAAGCAAGTTATCCACTTTCTAAATGTAATTGACAGGATTTCAAGAAATAATCTCAAGGCTTCACAGGGGTTGTTTGTGTTACAAGTCATCGAGACATCGACCATGATTGCAGTAGCCATTTTGTCAGGCTGCAGCTAGTCATTGATCTTTGCAATTTTTTGATCAATTTTTTTTTATCAATCATTGATCTTTGCAATTGAGAACCATTTTTTTCACCCTTTTGATACACAACTTGAATTTCATGACTAGTCATCTGTGAGTCAAACTGAAGATCTTCCGGTTATACAAAGGAAAGACTTATGCCACTAAACCAAATGATCATGAATAAAAAACAACTGTTATTGTCGGTTCGAAATAAAAGAGAAGCATGACCAAGACCATGTTCGAAATAAAAAACGGAATTATATATTCTGCAAATTTCAAGTTGCACATACCGGCCAAAATGACCAAGACCAAGAAACATCAACTCAATTTCTAAATTTGGGTTTTTCTAATGGAATTTGTCACAGTCCAATGTACGTGTGTTAGGTAAACAGTAGACGCAGTCCACAATTTTTTTTTTTTTTTTTAAAATCAAACTTAGAAATAAAGTAATTTTTGGAAAACATTTTCAACGATATATCAAGAATAATCTGCAAATTCAAGTTTCTCGACAACTTCTCACTAGCTATGCTTCTAACCATGTGAGTATGTAACTGAAACATGAATATGATTTTCTATCATGTGCTTCGTATAAGAAACATGTCAACAACCTTCTTATGCACATCATTTTAACAAAATATTTCATAATCTTCTCATGCTCATCATAATCAAACCATCAATCGGCACTAATATATATTTGAATGAAAACAATAACAACAGGTTCTCCAAGAACCCCCTACCTCAATTCCAAAACTATTGCGTAACTCCATGTAGTTAAATACCTTGGTTTAGCTCGTACCTTCATGTTTAGAGAATTACAAGTCAACACTAACTATGTCACATAAAACACTGGGCCTATTACAATTTTTAAGACTTCAATAATTTAACAACTAGCCTTCCAACCCGCATGATGTTTGGTTTAGTCTAACCGGTGCTAAATACGGAGCTCAACGCATAGAGGAATTGCACTTGTAAAATTGGTATCAATGTTTGCAAAATGGTTAATGTGAATCACCCAAAACTCCCATGTTCCCATTAATTTAGAAACCTCGAATTTAATTTACTTGTTCGATAATTAGTTTTGTTTTAATTTAGGTTTGCGACCAATTTTAGAAATTCACAATTCTACCTTCATTTGTGCATAATCTATGTAGGCCACCATTTAGTGGTTTTGATTAGGCTTGGTGTGAGTTGAGCTGAGCATTGCCAAGGCTTGGTGTGAGTCGAGCTGAGCATTGCCAAGGCTTGGTGTCTTGTTGTAAATATTTTTCTTTCATATTAATTTGATTGTTTGCTTTTAGGTATCCTTGTGCCAATTACAAATGGATTAGTCCACCGTTAATCCCCGTCGTACAACAAACTTTTGTCTCAAATACTTCTTATTCTTGACATCAATACGTGCGCTCATTAAGTCAAAATGGGGCAGCTGTACTGTATAATTGTATATTCTAACCTTGACCCCAAAAACAATACAATAACTTTCTTTACCAAAACAGAATCAATTTGATAAGTATGTATAGCCAAGTAGAGTTTTCAATATATTAAAAACCAAATACAAAAGCTTTATTTGAAAATTGAAATATTAGCAAATCACTCATACAAAAATAGATTTACTTGAACTGAACAATCAATCGTACTCCATCCAATATTACATAATATTCGTTTCAAATTTCTTGAAAATATAAATGACAATGAATTAATCATCATAAGAACCTTAGTTCAGATTTTTCAGAACATCTGAATTTTTCACTATGAATCTCAAAATTCAAATCCTGATTTGATATATATGCATTTATGGTATTGCCAGCAAAAAGGATTTTGGAAAGGAATCTCGCTATATTTTGTTTGCTTCACCTAAAGTGGCTCCAAATTGTGGAAGATTTGTTTTCCCTTGTGTTCCCTAATTTCTTACCATTTTGTTTTGCTCTGTTTTTGTAACTCTGTGCCGGTTGAGGGAGCTTCACACTCTCAAAGGCAAGGTGGAGTCTTTTGTAAAACTGAAGGGTTTAGATATTGATGCCATTAACCAAAACTGCACTGTCTAATTGCTGTTCTGGATTGTGATCCCTCATATTATCATATTATTCTTTTGTGTTCTCCTTATACATACATATATCTTTTTTATGTTTTTGTCAACAAATACCATGTCCTAGCGAATAAGATTAATATTATTTCATTTAGTTCATGATGTTATTTTATATGACAAGTCAAAGAAAAAATAAAGAGGAATTACAGAACACTCCAAGAAAAAGTCCAAAGTTATTCATATTACTGAATATTACAAATCCTTCCTTAGCAAAGAGCAACATACTCTTTCATCCAAAGAAAGAAAAGAAGAAAAAACAATCTCAATGAACAACACATTCCACTTGTAGGAACTTGTGGGACTTTAGTCCCACATTGAAGAAATGGTGAGGGTTGATACCCTTTATATGGGTTTACCCATGTAAAGAGATCAATGGGTGAAAAGAGAGAAGTGAGCTTTTCTATTGGGTTTAGTATTAGGCCACACATAGAAATGCACATCTATATAAAAGTCAAAAGATGGGCCTTGGGGCTCGGTTGATTAAATCCGAATACTGTTTGTATTCAGATTACTAATTGGCCAACAAGCCACTCCCTAACCCTGCCCAAACAAATTTCCAATCCAATTCAATTCCATTGCCTAGGGGTGGGCACAAATCCCGGTCCCGAACCGTACCGAGGCGGGACGGGACGGGATTCAAAATTTGAATTGTACTGTATTGTCCCGTCCCGTCCCGAATCAATTTTATTTTTATTTTTTTAAGCCCATTAGGCCCGGCCCATCTCACTTCTCTATCTATTCTCTCTTCTCTCTCTTCTCCCAGCCGTCTTCTTCTTTTTTTCTTTTTCTTTCTTCTTCTTCTATTCTCATTACTCTTCTCCCAGAGTCCCAGTTGTCTTCTTCCTCTTTCTTTTTATTCTTTTTCTTCCTTTTTCTTCTTCTATTCTATCTTCTCTCTCGTCTTCTTCCTCTTTCTTTTTAATTTTTTATTCTTTTTCTTCCTTTTTCTTCTTCTATTATCTCTCTTCTCCGAGTCGTCATCTTCTTCTCTCTTTTTCTTCTTCTTCTTCTCTCTCTCTCCAAGCCCAGCCTCGAGCTCTCTCTTCTGACTACCTCACCAAACTCAGATCGTCGTGCTCTCTTTCTCTCGACAAGCCCAGACTCAAGCTATCTCTTCTGCCAACTCCAGCCCCGAAGTCTTTTCCGATCCCAGCAGCAAAGCTGCCGCCGAACTCAAATCAAGCCGCACCGGCAATCCCAGGCCAACGCCCCTGGACAGCCACCTCACACCACCACTCTTCTCAGACCCACGGCGCCTCTCCTACCGTTTTCTTCTCCAACAAATTCAGTTTTAGCCAAAAAAAAAAAGGTCTTGAATCCCGATCCCGGCCCGTACCGTCCCGATTCCGATCGGGTTCGAGATCGTCGGGATCAGTTTTGAAAACCCTCAATCCTGTCCCGTCCCGTCCCGAAAATAAATTTCGGGACCGGAATCGGGATCATGTCTTTTTCGGCCCGTCCCGGCCCGTGCCCACCCCTACCATTGCCCCCGCCATTTTCTTCTGATGTTGAAGGTGGAAGTTGACTCGGTCGGTTCGGTCCATTACGGTATAAATGGCCAAGACCTAATTAATACACTACAATATAGAGTCAATTATAGATAAGGTCATTTACATAACTCATATTATTAAAAAAACCACCTAATATTTTTTTCTCTCATAAGGCCACCAAAATATTACAAATTTTAATATTTACAAAAATGTCACCGCCAGTAGCTTTACTGTTCTTCGACAGTAGCTTTATTGTTCTTCGACAGTAGCTTTATTGTTCTTCGACAGTAGCTTTATTGTTCTTCGACAGTAGCTTTATTGTTCTTCGACAGTAGCTTTATTGTTCTTCGACAGTAGTTTTATTGTTCTTCAACAGTAGCTTTCTTGTTCTTCGACAGTAGCTTTATTATTCTTTGGGAGTACATTTTTTGTTCCTCGCACTGAGCTTTATTGTTGTTTGGCAGTAGCTTTATTGTTCTTTGACAGTAGCTTTATTGTTCTTCGACAGTAGTTTTATTGTTCTTCGACAGTAGTTTTATTATTCTTTGGGAGTACATTTATTGTTCTTTGACAGTAGCTTTATTGTTCTTTGACAGTAGCTTTATTGTTCTTTAACAGTAGCTTTATTGTTCTTTGACAGTAGCTTTATTGTTCTTTGACAGTAGCTTTATTGTTCTTTGACAGTAGTTTTCTTGTATCTAGTAGTAGTTTTTGTATCCAGTGACATTTTCGTAAATAATGAAAATTAAAAGTGCGGTGGCATTTTTGTAAATATTGACGCGGTGGCATTTTTGTAAATATTGGTGGCCTTATGAGAGAAAAAATATTTGGTGGCTTAAAAAAAAACAAGATCACCAAAAGTGACCTTATGGCTAATTTGTTATACAATATATACATATCTAGAATTTAGTTTACAATTAAGCACGCAACTAATATTGGAAAGATTCTTCAAACGACATTGTATTTGCAATTTCCATATATTTTTAGAGAAAAAAAAGTTAAACTTGCATGAAGTCAAGTCGTCCAACTTGTGGAAAAGGGTGATATCACAAGTTAAGAGATGGTGAGTACAGTTCCATACTTTCATAAGAGAAACATGTCCTCACTCGGGTCTTACCGTCTGATCTTTGATGTCTATGTATCATGCTATATCACATTGGCTTTCATGAATAAGTAATCAAGATCAGTAGTTGTAGATCAAGCAGACAAGAGTAAAAAGAACTAATGTGGTTGTAACCAAAAAAAAAAAAAGAACTAATGTGGTTCATGTAGTGTTTAACACTTCCAGGTTGACTACCCTTTTCATTGAAGTCAAGAAGTAAGACGTTAATTTGGATCACTAGCTAGAGACATGCAACCAAATTGGAACCTCTAATCCTCTTTCTTATTGCAACTTTCGGTGGCTTTTGTCTCTATATGTGTAATACCCGGGATTTTTATGGGATTTTTATGAAATAAATCGTATTTACACTTTGTATTAATAAAATGCTTAGAAACAATTGTGACACATCACGCATATTAGAAATTTTTGGGGTGATATTTTTCGTGTATAAGAAATGTAGACTAATAATTAAACTGTGATCTCGACAATTTTTAAAAATGCTCGGGAACTTTTCTGAATTTTTCTTAAGGAAAATCTCCAATTTGAGGACTTGAAAATAAAGTACACGTCACGATAAGTCCGTGGAAATTTTCGTGGAATTTTTTGGATACCCGAGCTAATTTTTTTGATTCTCGGAAGTTTGGGGATTAAAGAAATTATAAAAGAAAAGAAATTTAGGTCGGTGCAATCTCATCCGTTGATCTCAATCGCCGCTTGATCGTGTCCGTTGAATTGAAAATTTATATAAGACCCAGATCAGATCACAAGAGAAAAAAACCCGAACTCGCACGACCACCACCAACGCACCGAGGAAATATCCAGTCACCGGCGTTGATTCCGGCAACCTTAGACCACAAAATTTATATCAACCTCTTCATCTTGAAGTCGCCAATGCCTCTGTGGTATTTGTTTCTTCCGACGAGTTTTGGTGAGGAGAATCGAAAGAGAGAATGTCTTGGGTTTTACCGGCGTTTTTTCTTCTTCTGCATTTTCCGGCGACTCCGGTCACCTTTGGTGACAAGTGAGGTATGAAAACTAATCCTCTCGTCATTTTGTTCGTATTAGTATAATTAGAATTCAATTCTAAGTAGAGTTTGAAGAATTGGTATAATTGGGTTTTTGGAACCATCGTGAAATGATTCAATATTTACTGGATTTGATAAAGTGGTTAGTTGTGGGTTTATTCAAGCATTTATTTCGTCATGTCCCCAGGGTCGGGGTGTTACAAATGGTATCAGACCCTGGTTAACACCTCGGACCAATATGCTGGTTAATTTTGTGTTTTGGGAGTAGTTAGTGATATTGATGAATGTTGAAGTTAACTGTTTGTTTGAGGGGCATAAACCTTGGGAGGAGGAGTTATCATTAAGAAGTCGAATCATAGTATAGATTTTCATATTTTTTTCGATTTGAGAGTGTACTGATTGAATTGAATGATTTCGAGGATAATAAGGCTTCATTCTGGTTTGTGTGTTTGGAGCTATGGTGGGTTACTTTGCTTTGTATGTTTCCTAGTTTCAGCACTTTGGAAGAAATCTTATTCAGAATATTATTTTTGTTTTCAATTCAGTACTATTGGATCCAGACTCTAGTCTCTAGTTTACTAATCTGAGATGTTAAATGTTATAAAAAAAAGAAGAAGAAGAAGGCTTCTTTTTGGTTTTGATTGTGTTTGACATGTAATTGCTCGACTGATCCATTGGGATTTGCACTTTCTGTGTCATTGCAAGATGTTATTGTTTTATGTTGTTCAAGTATGCAGGGACTGATTTATCAACTTAAAAAAAAAAATGGTATCTAATCTTTCTAATTTGCTTTCTCTGTTTGCAAATTTCTTTTGATGGAGTGTCAACCTGAATGTGTTCTAGTGAAAGGCATGATGAACTTGCAGATAAAGTTTAATGAAAGGTGGCAATGTTTCTCCACTGTATGTAAATTTATACTTTATGAATGATAATAATAATTTTTTTTTTAAAAGAAGTTTTTTACTGATATTACTATAAGAGAAAAAAAATAGCTGGGGTAGCTTCTGATTCGAACCGCGGTACCACTTTGCTTGTATTTACTCTAGGTTGTGTGTGGGTTCTCACAGCTTATCTGCAGCAAGCCGATTGTCATGCATGTTTTCCTTACTCTTAAGTTCACCGTTTTCTCAATGCTTTCTTTTGTCTTTCTTGCAAGTGAATTTAATTCATATGGTAGGTGGACTATTTTGGTAGTTTTGAAATATGAAACCTTAAATGACCACAGTTGGGAGAGGTTTATAACTTTGCAAAAGCTAGTTACAATCTGGAATAATTGGATAGTTTGGAATTATTGAATGCTAAATTCTCTCATGTGTCTTTGAAGTCATTTATTGCAATAGAATGTGTTTGTAGGTCTTAATTAAAAAAAAAATGAATGATGATCTATTGTGTCCAAGGCAGAAAAGTTAACATACTTTGATGATGTAAAATGCTCATAATATTCTTCTTTCCATCCACATTTTTGAAGCATAATGTCTGTAACTAGAATGATTAGAACAACCTGTGGTTGCTCTATATGGCCAACTTGTAGGTTAAATTGTTCTCCAAAAGTAACATGGATGTCTTTATTCTTGCATGTGTTTTCTTAAAGGTAATGTTCACTTTTGATTATGATTCCAAAGTATTTGATGGGTTTTACTCCAAAATGTTGAAAGGAAAATGTTTTCAGAGAAGAGCACTTTTAGGGACATTAATCTCATGGCAATAGAAGCTAAAAGGCGGGCAGAGATTGCAAGGTTAGTGTTACATATCCTTTTGAAGCTTGCATGATTCTCGAGCACAATGGTGTCCCAATATACTGTATTTTGTTTGGTTCACCTAAAATGGCTCCAAATTGTGGAAGTTTTGTTTTCCCTTGTGTTTCTTAATTTCTTACCATTCTGTTTTGCTCTGTTTTTGTAACTCTGCAGGTTGAGGGAGCTTCACTCTCAAAGGCAAGGTTTTTTTTTTGGACAATTCTCAAAGGCAAGGTTGAGTCTTTTGCAAAGCTGAAGGGTTTAGATATTGATGCCATTAACCAAAACTACACTGTCTAATTGCTGTTCTGGATTGTGATCCCTCATATTATCATATTATTCTTTTGTGTTCTCCTTATACATACGTATATCTTTTTTATGTTTTTGTCAACAAATACCTTATGTCCTAGCGAATAAGATTAATATTATTTGATTTAGTTCATGATGTTATTTTATATGACAAGTCAGAGAAAAAATAAAGAAGAATTACAGAACCCTCCAAGAAAAAGTCTAAATTTATTCATATTACTGAATATTACAAATCCTTCCTTAGCAAAGAGCAACATACTCTGATCGATCACTCAATATCTGGGCCTTCTCATCCTTTTCGATAGTCTGATCAGTACTGCAACAATCTCAATGAACAACACATTCCACTTTGTAATCACAAAGTCTGCAAGAACCACTCCCACCAACAAGCCACTCCCTAACCCTGCCCAAACAAATTTCCAATCCAATTCAATTCCAGATCCCCAGTCAATTTCTTCTGCTGTTGAAGGTGGAAGTTGAGTGCCCTCAGGATTTTCACATTTCTTTGACAATGGATCTCCGCACAATCCTGGGTTTCCCTCATATGAAGTGTTGTCGAATGTAGTGAAGTGGATTCCACGCGGTACATGGCCTGTGAGATTGTTGTACGAGACATTGAATTTTGTGAGGAAATCAAGTTGTGCCAATATTTGAGGGATCTCACCAGAGAGCTTGTTTTTGGAAAGGTCCAACGATTCAAGTCTTGTTAAGTTGCCCAAGGATGATGGGATCCCACCGGTGAGAAAGTTACCGGAAATATTGAGTGACCAAAGCGCCTTTAGTTTCCCAATAAAATCAGGAATCTGCCCTTCAAAATTGTTGATTGAGATGTCAATGACTGCCAAGTCCTGTTGAATCTTTGGATAGAATCTCTCCACACCTTTAGTTGTTATTGTGAACGAGCAATACCCAAGAAGTTTGGTATAGTAATAGGTCAAATCATGAGTGAAACTTGTTGTCCCATTTCCAGAGAAAATGTATTCAAACGGAAACTCGCCTGAGAAATTATTGTACGACAAATCAAGAATACGCAACATTGGGAAATAGAGATTCTTCTTATTAGGTTTCACAATCACACCATAGAACCCATTGTGATCCATTGTCAAAATTTTCAACTCGGGGAGAGCCCCCAACCAATTGGGGAAGGTATCGGTAAAATTATTGTGCGAAAGAAGAACAATTTGAAGCTTCGCACAATACGCCAATGACCTTGGTAATTGCCCATGGAAATGGTTACGGCTAACATCGATCATCCTCAAATTGCTTGTGTTGGTGAATGTTTGAGGAAGAGTGCCACGGAATGAGTTGTTTCCAAGATTGAAATATCGCAGATAGGTACTGAAGTTCCCGAGACACTGCGGCAGGTTGCCACTCAACTTGTTGTTTGACAAATCAAGGTAATAAAGAGAAGTCATATTGCAAATCAACGGTGAAACTTCTCCGGTTAGATTGTTGTTTGAAATTGCATAGTATAGTATGGATGTTGAAGGTAACGGTGATAATTCACGAAGCATGTTGAATGAAAGATCTAACACTTGTAGGTTAGCCCAGGGAAGGACAGCTGGAGATTGCTCAAAGCCTGACAGAAAGTTATGAGAAATGTTCATGTCCCAGAGAGTTTGTGTGCTTGTGTTCAACATCCATTTTGGCACTCGGCCTTGCAATTTGTTTCCAGAAAGATCCAAGGTCTGCAGTGTTTGTTGAGATCTTAGGAAATTTGGGAACTCTCTTATGTTGCACCAACCCAATCGTAGAGTCTCAAACTTTGGAAGTGCAGTTGCATTATTCATAAATCTGGATTCCGTGAGCACTTCAAGTTTATTTCCAGATAGATCTAGGTCGGTGAGGTTTTGTAGCTTATGAAACATGTGGAACTCTACACCGCTCAAATTATTATTAGATAGATAAAGGGACCGGAGATTCATGAGATTGAATAGGGACTGGGGGATTTGGCCATGAAAATTATTACCAGAAAGTGATAGGTATGTCAGTTGGATAAGGTTTCCAAAAAAAGAAGGGATTTGGCCATTAAATTTATTATATGAAAGGTCCAAATAGATGAGATGCCTAAGATTACCAAGTGAAAATGGTACCGGACCTTCTGAAATATTGCATGCACGCACACCCAACTCTTCCAGTGAATCAAATGTTTCTATCAAAGAAGGCATGTTTATGAAAAATTTAGTCCGAGTGAGTTTGAGTGACATGAGAGGACTACTACTTGCATTGAATTCAGGAAAATAACCAGTGAGATCAGAGTTGTAGCTCACACTTAGAACTTTCAAATGTTGTAATTTAAAAATTCTTCCTGGGAATTCTCCAAACAGGCCACAATCATCAAGGAGGAGGGAGGTCAAAAATGACAAATTGGCCAAGGTATTAGGTACTGTGGATGATATATTAATGGAAGATAGATGAAGTGTTTCTAGGCCAGTTAAGTTTTGAGCTATGGTTCTCAAGAATCCTTTCTTTGAAAAATACATCTCATAATTGTAAGACATATCAAGGGATGACAACTTAGACAATTGTGATACTTCAGATGGGACTGGACCTAAAAAGCCAGAGTTAGAGAGGTTGAGATACCTGAGCCTCGGAAAGTTCCTAATGCTAGTAGGAAGTTGAGATCCCTTGAAGTCATTATAAGCGAGGTTCAGACTCTGAAGATGAACAAGACGGAAGAGGCTACTATTCGGGTTGATAGAACCACAGAGATAACTGCTACTAAGATTAAGCCCAATCACATGACCCGTCTTCTCATCACACTCTACGCCATCCCATGAGCAGCAATTGCTGGTTTGATTCCCTGCAGATTTCCATGAAGCCATCTTTGGATAAATACCCTCATACCACAAATCACACTTATTAATGACAAAGCTTTGCTTGAATTGCAGCAAGGCAGAGATCTCGTCATCGTGGCAAGTAGTAGTATATGACTGCAAAGAGTTGACCACCACAAGATGGAACAACACGAATTTTGAAAGTATAAACAGGGACACAAATGTTAAAGATAGAAATGAAAACTCCATAATCTATGTTTGGTTTGATAAATTTGGTTTGCACTTACATATATTGAAATGAGATATTATTTATAGACGGATTCTTTCTCAATATATAACGTCCTATATATTCTACTTGGTGCTATAAATTGAAAGATGATTTAGCTGTTTCTATATCTTAGAGATGCTCCGTCAATATCACATCTCGTCTTTGCAGACCTTTTTCTATGAGGTGCTTAATAACTTTTTGGGTCAATTTGATTGCAAGTCTTTAGTACAAAACTTAGGGTGCGCATTTTTTTTTTGACGAAAAAGTTAGTGGGCATTTGACGTAAGCAAATACATTGGCCACTGGGAGAATTATCCAATACATTGTCTTTACTTATCAAAAAAAAAAATTCATTGTCTTTAATTAGATTTTTTTTTGTTAGCAATAAAAGATAATCTTAGGGCTGAGTACACTTGGATATTTGCTGGGTTCGATTAATATGGACGACTTTTTGAAAGGAGGAAGTTGGACAAGTTTTTGACATTAAAAAATATGAACGTGTTTTGTTACACAAATGACAAACAAAAACAAACAGTGATCCACGCATGTAGAAATTTCTTTTTTGATTCGAAAATATCAATTTGGTGTTTTAATTAACTTATTAAAGTACTAATATTTGGTTTGATGAAAAATTGTACACGCTAAAAATATGTATGTATGGGATAAGGAATTAATCAGTACTTCATGTTTATATATTGTTTATCCGATTCAATTGATGTTTTGCGCGGAAAATATATGAAAGAGAATTTAAATATAAACAGTTGAATAATCTATGTATATAAAGAAAATAGTTAAGTTTGGTTAAATTTTGAAAAACCCAAAATATACCCTTCCTTCTCATAAATTTTTATCCTCTTCTCTTTTCTCTTTTCAAATTATATTTGTTTCCTTCATTAATTGGGAAAAAATCACAAATGGTCACTCACCTTTCACCCGTTCGACACTTTGGTCACTCACTTTTGCAAAATATCACTTTGGTCACTCATTTTATATCATTTCATACACTTTGGTCACTCACGTGGGGTTGAAGGGACCACTCACGTGGTTTTTTTTTTAATGAAAAAGCTGACTGAGTGACCAAAGTGTATAAGAGGGTATAAAGTGAGTGACCAAAGTGATATTTTGCAAAAGTGAGTGACTAAAGTGTCGAATGGGTGAAAGGTGAGTGACCATTTGTGATAAAAATCCTAATTAATTAATTGATTATATTTTTTAAATTTAAAAATAATATCATATTTAATTATGAAAATAAATTACAATGAACATAATATAGAAGTTGTTGAAACTACGGAAGGAAAATTATAAGGATTTTAACTCTTAAGTTCTTATAATAATTATAAAAAAATATTGATAAGATCACTTTTGATAACTTTGTTTTTTTCTAAGCCATCAAATATTTTTATCCTTTATTGCTAAAAAAAAAAAAAAATTATCCTTCATAAAGCGACCAATATTTACAAAAATGTCACCGCGTCAATATTTACAACAATGCCACCGCATTTTTAATTTTTATTATTTATGAAAATGCCACTGGATACGAAAAAGTATTACTAGAGACAAGAAAACTACTGTCAAAGAACAATTTATGACAATAAAGCTACTGTCAAAAAACAATAAAACTACTGCGAACAACAAGAAATGTACTCCCAAAGAATAATAAAGCTACTGTCGAAGAACAATAAAGCTACTGTCGAAGAACAAAAAAGCTACTGTCGAAGAACAAAAAAGCTACTGTCGAAGAACAAAAAAGCTACTGTCGAAAAACAATAAAGCTATTGTCAAAGAACAATAAAGTTACTGCCAAAGATCAGTGCAATAGCTTTTTGTAGGTAGTGACATTTTTGTAAATAATGAGAAAAAAAACACTGTGGCATTTTTGTAAATATTAAAATTTGTAATATTTTGGTGGCTTTATGAGGAATAAAAATATTATGTGACTTTTCGAATAATATAAGTTATGTAAATGACCTTATAGGTAATTGGCCCTAATAATTAAAGATATTTTTAAGAAGCTGTTTGATACTCTAACCATGCATGATTCTCTATTTGCAATTAATAGAGTAATTAAGGTTATCATATGTTAACATTTCTCATACATAATGAGGAGAGAAAGTCCTTGTTAAGATAAATAAGGTCATTATTAGAGTAAATTAGGTTCTCGTTTGAGTAATTAAGTCATAAAAGTGGTAATTGTAATTTTTTACGACTTGACGACACATATTACGATTTCGACACTTCATATGATAACTACGAAAAAAACACTCGTTAAGATAAATAAGGTCTTCATTAGAGTAAATTTGTTCTCGTTTGAGTAATTAAGTCCTAAAAATTGTAATTGCACATATGAGATACGTTAACATACACTAAAATTTTCCAATAGTTTAATACACTACAATATATACATATCTAGAATTTAGTTTACAATTTATATACTCAAATTCTACATCAAACATGCAGCTAATATTGGAAAGATTCTTCGAACAACAATGTATTTGAAATTTCCACATATTTTTGCATGAAGTCAAGTCGTCCGGCCAACTTGTGGAAACTGGAAAGGAGTGATATCACAAGTTAAGAGATGGTGAGCGCAGTTCCATAACAGAAACACGTCCTCACTCAGGTCTAACCGTCCGATCTTTGATGTCTATGTATCAAGCTCTATCACATTGGCTTTCACGAAGAAGTAATCCCGATCAAGCAGACAAGAATAATAGAACTAATGTGATCCATGTAGTGTTTAACACCTCTAGGTTGACTATTATTTTCGTTGAAGTCAAGAAATAAGACGTTAATTTGGACCACTAGCTAGAGACATGCAACCAAATTGGAGCCTCTAATCCTCTATCTTATTGAAACTTTCGGTGGCCTCTGTCTCTACATGGATTTACTTAAATTGGGTCTTGGTCTTTGTCTGTTACGTCTTTTCGCTTGGAGATATTTTTGCTTGTATTGTCTAGAAAAATGGCAATAAGCTGTCTCTTGTAAGCGCGAGACTCTTAAGTTAACTTATAAACGATTAGTTATTATATAATTTTAAAAAGTTGAGTAAATTGAATTAGTAGAGTTTTAAGATCTAAATTTCACAAATTGGAATTGTACGGTTGTATGACCCCAATTCTATTTGTAATTGCAAGTGCAATTGCAATTGGTTTCTTATAATTGCAATTGTTATTATGGTACCAACTATTGTTGTTTTGCTAATTACAAGAAGAAGAAAAGGAAGTGCGAAAATCACTTTTCTATTTTGTTGATTACATTGGATGAGCAGCAACTGTTGCTTTCTCCTTTATGAGTGGGTTTCCATGATGAAACTTTTGGATAAGCACCAATGCCATCATAATATGAAACAGAGCGGTTAATAATAAATCTTTAATTGCTTGAGTTGCAGCAAGGCAGAGCTCTCCTAAATCCTAATCATGGCAGGAAAAAGAGTTAGCAAGGACAAGATGAAACAATAGAACTCTTGAAAGCAGACACTTGAAAAGTTTTGTTAAGCATAGAGATGATAACCCCATGATCTATGTTTCGTTTGATAAATCTGGTTTGCACTCAGATAAATTGAAAGGAGATTATTTATGGAGAGTGATTTTCGCACTCCCCTTTTCTCTCTCATTCTTATTCCCGCACTCCTCTTTTATTATTTTATTTCTTCTTCATAGCTTAGTTATCTATTGTTCCCTTAATGATCGACACTAGTCTTTCTGCTCACGATGAGTGCATGTATGGAACTCGCACATGCCAAAATCCTTTCTAAAGTGCTAGATTTCCAATATGGGAAAGAAATAAAGCTTTTCTAGCTAGTAAATTGCTAAACCCTCTAAATAAAGCTTTTCTAGCTAGAACTTAATTAAAATATTTTGTATAGATTGAAAGATGATTTAGCTGTTTCTTCTTTACTTAAAGTAATGGAAAAATGCGACCCAAAAACAAACAGCAAAGCAAAAATTCTTCGAACAACATTGTATTTGCAATTTCCATATACTTGAGAGAACAAAATAAGTTAAATTTGCATGAAGTCAAGTCATCCAGCTTGTGGAATGGGGTGAGATCAAAAGCTAAGAGGTGAGGGCAGTTGCATAACAGAAACATGTCCTCACTTTGGTCTTACCGTCTGATCTTTGATTTCTATGTATCATTGAGCTATCACATTGGAGCAGAAAAAAAAAAGTTATGTATAAAAAGAAGAAAAGACACACCAATCCAATACCCTGTTTGGTATACTGCATGTTACACATGGACAGTGGAAGTCAAAAAGCGTTACCCATGTTTGGTATACTGCATGTTACACATGAACAACCCAATACCATTAGTCAAACATAAAAGCGTCAAAAAGTTAGTGGACTAAGCAAAACAAGGAATTAGCACACGTACAAAAGAATGGTTGAGTACTTGAGTTGTTAGGAGTGGGTGCATGTATTTATTTTTTTTTGAAAGGAAGATTGAATAACTTAAACAGGAAGAATATTGTTGTGCACTGAGGGGGACATAAAACCAAAACCTCGAACACGATTGCAACTATTCTTATAGAGGATATCGTCAATAATAGACGGAGTCTCTACTAACCAAAAGTTATCTAAATCAGAATAACTAGCAAAGTGTGTCAAACCATGGACAACACTGTTTGCTTAACCGAAAATGTGACGGATCCGAATGGATCGAAGCTCATGGTCTTAATATAATCTTTACAGTCTTCCATAATCCTACCAACCTCAGAGAAGTTATCCCAGGGTCTGGTAAGAGCGTTTACAAGCTGGATATTGGTCTCTTCGGCTTATCCTCCGGGAGAGTTGAGGGGGGGGGGGATCATTCCTGGGAAGAGAATCCCTAATAAAAATAAAATAAAATCATGCATGAGAAAGGGAGAGAATGACGGGTTACCAATCGTGACGGCAGAAAGGGAGAGAATGAAAGAGAGGAAGGGACAAAGGTGTGTGAGTGTCATGTCCCGGACCCGGTGTCGGTGGATTTTAAGCACCTAAATCCGAATCCGAGGTGTGAATATTAAAAACTAAAATAAAAATAATACAAAACCAAATACTTTTCAGAAATTGTTGAAAATACAAATGTTTAAAATAACAAAATTTTTACAAATAGAAATTACACCTTCATCTACGTTCTCACTCACTCGCGTCTTTGACTAAACCTTTTCGAAACTCGTAAGCTATACATGTAAAACAACAACCTATTGTAGGGGTGAACTTTCGTCCTCGCTGCTCAGTAAGGACATAAACCTTTTAAGAATACATTATGGCTCAAGTAACTACAATGAAATTGATGCATGCATGAATGTCAAATGAACTTCACTTATCTATCCGTTAGTCCATATAACTCAACAAACAGAACCTACACGTCTCATACCGTATATTTTACCAACTGGGGGTGTCCCTGAAAGTTTCATTATATGATCTAACACCCCATAACATTTTAATCCACATCTCTTTTGACAACATCTCGTCTTTTCTCCCTGTCGCCAGTCCCGAATTACCTTTGTTCAATTCATGCATCTTAGGCTGACATGAGATCTGGTACCTACTGAGAGTAAGACTGTCTTTCCTCCAGTTGCCAGTCCCGAATTACCATTATGCAATTAATGCATTTTTGGCTGACATGAGATCTGGTACCTACTGAGAGTAAGACTCAACTTCACAAAAGCCATTTCTCATAAATTCATATTCTTTCCATATCCATCTACCTTCCTCATATCGTAATCAAATGCATTCTCAACTATCAATCCTTCTACATTCTACATGCCATGATGCATCGAATAATATGCATATATCATTCATGTATGCCAATTGAGCATGAATGTAATTAAGCATTTAGACATGTAACTTATGCTTGCATATAAGTCATATCAATCACCGAATATCAAACAAGCATGTTATTCAAACATTGCAAGCAACCAAATCATTTAAAAAGGTTTCTCAAGATCCCCCTACCTCGATTCCACACAATACTAGTTCTACGTCAGCTCCACTTCACTGTTGTACTTGTCGAAGAACACCTTCATCAGACTCACATGTTCCTATGACAAAAACAAATTATTTAAAACGTAATCCTACTTTAACTTAAAAGCTAAACAAAGGACTTACTATTCGGAACCTAGGACCTTTAACTACAAATCCTATACTACAGTACAACCTTAAGAAGAAAACTTGTAAATTGTAAGCTATTTGGAGTTGATTTAAGGTGCAAAAGAAATAACAAAGTGATTATACAGCTTAAATCCTAATATGCAGGGCCAACTTTGTAATGACGTAAAACTTTTATATGAACTTCAAAAAGGGTGGGGCTAGTTTCGTTGGAAACCTATGAAGATCTAGCTTATAAGTTCTTAAGCCCTGAAGTAAGTTTGAACAAATAAGGCTACTGAGATAATTAGGAAAAAAACAAGACAGTACTGCAGTTTTTCAGAAATTCCTGCAGCATACTAGTAACTTTGGAAATTCATAACTAAATACAGAAAAATCATTTTTAGGAGATTCTAACTCTGAAATAATCTTTGAATTGTCTACTACAACTTTCATGAAGACACTATCCACAAATTCTCAAAGAAAAAGTACAGTTTTTAATAAAAATATCTCTGGCTCAGAAATCTAGAAAAGTAATTTTGGCAGTTCAGACCTGTAACTTTGTAAATTTATAACTAAATGTAAAAAAATTATTTTTTGGATATTTCAATTCTGAAATAGTCGTTGAGATGTCTACTACAAATCCTCAGAAGGCAACAACTTCAAAATATGAACGCAAAAGTACAGTTTTTAACAAAATTGTTGCTGGGTCAAAAACTGGGAAACAAATTTTCAGATTGCAAACCTCTATCTTCTACCTTAAGTTTAACCAAAAACTACAAACTTAAACTGTAATTGAAGCCTTATGTTCTAACTTTACAAGCATAGGTTCAAGGGATTGATTCAATATCAGAAAAGGACCAAAGTTGTCCCGAACTACTACCAACTTCAGCAAACCCGTACAAGCCATAAACCCCAAAACTCCAATTCTCCAAATCTTAAACAAAAACGAAAACAAAGTATACTAGAACGTAGAGCTCGACAAGAGAATGAATATGGATACCATTTACTTAGCCGATGATGGCCTGATCACCGGAAAACCCATGAAAATTTCTTATTCGATTCTCTCTCTCCCTTCATCATTTTGAGAATTTGAGACCACAGCCGTGCTCCTCTCATCGAGACGAAGCTAATGACACCAGTTTTAGCCGCCGTTGTGGCCGTAATCGGAAAAACCGATCGGCACAGTCGGAACTTCTCTCCTTCATTTCTCTCTCTTCCGACGTCCTTTGGATGAGCCACCATCACCCTTGAGTTCGCGCCGGCAAGACGAAGAAGAGGCCACCATTTTGAGCCCGTGAAGTGGGTTCGGTGCTGCCAAGGAGGAGAGAAACGGGTCGTGAAGCTTCCCTCTTCAATCTGATCCGTTGTATATATATAACCCACCGACTTAAAACTAATGGCTGAGATTAAACGATGAAAGATCCAACGGTCCAGATCTCACCACAACAATTTCCTAATTTTAAATAATTTCAAACTTCCAATAATAATTAAAAACAACTCCGGTCTCCGAAAAATTCCACGAAAATTACTACGAACTCGTAATGATGTCTATTTTCTAATTGTGACTTCAAAATAAAATTTGACCAACTTTAAAAATTCCGGATCTCACAGTGAGAGAATGAGAGTAAGTGAGGGCTAAATTGAATCATGCTGAAAATGAAAGCAAAGATGAATAAATACTAAGGGAGAAGAGGAATAGACACTGGTAGCGATTTGTATGGCGCCGACTGGTCATTTTATGTTCTGTATCGTAAGTGACCGGTCGCTCTATCTCTAACAATTGGTCATTTATACCTTATGTACTCGTGTTGACTCAAAGCAATTGGTCGTCAGTTATAAACCTTTATTGTACAAACAATAACTCTGAACAAAAATAGATGCCTAACAAGAGCTAAGAAGCGGTTACACATATATCCCAACAGTCCAAGCACGTAGGTAGATGTTAACGTGTCGCTCCTCTCAAGTATAAGGTATCAAGTTATAGCATAGAGAACCATGGCTCACAAACTTATGGTTAAACTCAAGGAAATCTAGTTGAATTTACATATATATATATATATGAGAGCTTCTCTAGTGAGGACCATTATAATGAGTATCACTTGAGGACTTTTCGATTAGGCCTACTTTTTGATTACATCTCGAAAAATTAACCGTTCAATATTTAGATATTTAGAATTAAATCACTTCTACAAATTTTCAATGAAATCGGAAATCGTTAAGTCATCTATAATTGTGATTTACCATTTATGAATATGAATGGTTCAAAATTGACAGATTTGGTTCGTCCATTTATTTGGTCTAGTTCGGTACCTTAACGATTTCAAATTTTGTTGAAAATTTGTAGAAGTGATCTACTCATGAATATCTTAACATCGAACGGTTGATTTGTCGAGATGTAATCGAAAAATAGATATTACAACCATTAATCGAAAAGTCCTCAAGTGGTACTCATTGAAGTGGTCCTCACTAGAGAAGCTCTCATATATATATATGCAATCACAAACCTACACTACAAGAGAACCATGGCTCATGGTGAGTATGTCATGTGCAATATGGAGTAAATAAATATATAGTAGGAAGAAAATAATGCTAAACTTGATATGGCGAAAGCATAGGATGATTGGATTGTGTAGTAGCTATTTCTGATATGTATGATGAGGAGGTTGGGGTTTCATCCTAGGTTTATTTCACCAATTACGGCATGTGTTACTTTAGTTTCGTATTCCTTAATCATCCGGGATATGCCCTATGCTAAACACATGTATCATAATGGTGAAATTGAAAATACAAAAATCACAATTGCAGTCTTATCACAAAAATAATAATGCCCCATGAACCACAACTGCAACTATCTCGAATTTATATCGATCACCCAAATTAAGCAACAAAGTAATCATTCCAAGCCCAGACTACCAGCAACACATGAACCACGTATATATGCAGTTGGAAAACTAGCTACTTCACACTCAGGTTCCACCCAAAAGCGTGATAATACCCCAACTATAGATTGCTTGCCAATTATCTGTATATTTCGGACCTTTTTCTTTGAGGTGCTTAATAACTTATTCTTTTTTGGCTAAAAGCATTAACAAGTGTATCATCATGCATGATCATGGAATTATGTTGCGTGTATGTGATGAGATCTAACTTTGTATATATCATGTTCTCTTCTTCTTCTTCTTTCTTAAATTTTCTTGTCTCATATCTAAGTTATGTAATAATTTTCAATTACACGAGGTACTGGCCGGCAGGGACGGAACCAGGATCGGATTATGGGGTAGGCTAAATTTATGTTTAAATTTGTTGCCCAAATTTTTTTTTCTCCCAAAGTACAACCCCATAAATTTTCTGATAATTACCCCAGAAATCCAAAACAGCTAGCCCACATAGCCAAATCAATCAATTACCCATAACCCACTTATTCCCTCAACACCATTGACAAAAATACCACACAACTCCACAAGCCATCAATGGCTCAATTCCATCACAATTCACAAGCAAAATTTTCAACTTCACAAAGAAATCAGTTTGAAGGTCACAAACTAACACACTCAGAAAAGGAGATTGGGGATTTTTGTGGTCTGGATGACCTGGAAGATAGAAAACTCAGTTGAGAAACTGACCATGGAGTCATGGAGTTGCAGAAGAAGAAAGACGAGAAAGAAAAATAGAGAAGAAGAAAAAATGATGGAGAGAGAGTGAGAGAGGGAAGATGTCGGCTACTTGCTGTGTGTATGCTGAGAAGAGAGAAGAAAAAGGAAGAGAGAAGGAATAGAGAAGACAAAAGAAGAGAGAATTGATGTTGCCTACAGAACGTGGGATACAGAGAGAGAGAAAAAAATAATATTTATTTTTTCTTAGAGGCTATTACATTAGAAATCATATACTTAGTAATTTTTTACCAAAAATTTGGGTAGGGCTGCAGCCTAGACAGCCTACTACATAGATCCGTCCCTGCTGGCCGGTGTGCTTTGTTACTTGTAAAAATGATGGTTAAGAGTCAAAATATTATGAAGGATCGATCAGAATCCCTCTAGCAATGAATGGATAACTTATTTCAAGCTTTGTGCCAAATAAAAAAGATATTCATTGCTTTTGGGAGCTTCTAACTTTGTCCCTGAAATCATAAGGGTCACGGTATATGTCTCAACGGTGCATAGATCTGACATGCTAGCTCTCCATGAAAGCAAAGTGCTGGGGTACGTTAGTTCCCAAGCACCAAATTTGTTTTTCAACTTTGGAGCTCGAGAGAGAGAGAGTCAGAAACTGAAAAAACACTAGTTGCTGCTGGCCGGGTACGTTTTAGAATTTTTTTTTTCTTAATAAAGGTAAAACTGAAAAATAAAGGATAAATCTTTAGGGCTGGGTACAGTTAGATATTTGCTGGGTTCGATTAGCTTGACCTCAAAAAATATGGACAAGTATTTCCATCAACATTTTTGAATATACATTCACACCTTTGGCGAAGTCTGTCGGGAAGTAGAAGAACTTCATTGCCGTGTTATTTATACTGGTTTGTGTTTGTACATGTAGACGTTTTTCATTGATAGTGATATGTATATAAAGTTTGGGATAATAGGTTGTACAGCAGTGCAGGTAAGTTGTTCGATGAAATGCCAGAACCAAGTTTAAATGTCCTGGCTAGCTTTTGTTCTGTGTGTACCGTTTTGATAATATCCGAGAAAGAATCAGCTGCATTGAGAGAAATGACGGATGGGAATGTTCCTGTCTGTAGCCGGACTTGTGGTTACTGCAATCATGTTCGTGTGTATAGCCTGACTGATGGGAATGACTTATCACGCTTTGATGCCATGTGATGACTGGTGGTGGTTCCACTATGAAGCCTTGAAACTTTTTCATGAAATGGAGTCAATTACATTTAGAGTGGACAGAGTAATCAGGGCAAATTATCAATGCATTTTTGCATTGTTGGTGGTTCGCTACGACAAGCTAGGCTTCTAAAGAATGGGAATGTAGAGGAGTTCTAGTTGCTTCTCGTAGATCTGCAGAACCCTGCTGTGTAAAAATGGGATAGGCATTTGAGAGGTTGGTTAATTCTTCTTTTTTAAATTTGTATAGCTGCCATATTAAAATTTTATTTCTTCTCACTGTGTCACATTGCTTACATGAGTCTAATTAGTCGTTTCTCTTTTATTTCTGGTGATGGAGTGAATGATGCCCTGGCCTTGAAGAAAGCTGACATTGGAATTGCTAGCTGTAGCAGATTCCACAGATGCTGCCTGTAGTGCTTCTGATACAGTTTTAACAGAACCTGGGTTGAGTGTAATCATTAGTGTTGTGCTAACAAGCCGTGCGATCTTCCAGAGAATGAAAAACTATACGGTAATTTAATAAATTCCTACATAAACTTCTAATTTTTGAGGTTGGTTGACGAAATGCAGGGTTCCCTTTCTTATATTACACATACCCACCATGGCCTTTTTCTTTTATCAAATCATGACTAGCTTTTTATTACTTTATTGATTTATGACACAGACCCTTCTTCTTGCAGCAACATTTTGGTGTGGAACAGTGGAAAACATCAATCAACA
This sequence comes from Rubus parviflorus, assembly GCA_029955375.1. Taxonomy (NCBI): domain Eukaryota; kingdom Viridiplantae; phylum Streptophyta; class Magnoliopsida; order Rosales; family Rosaceae; genus Rubus; species Rubus parviflorus. The sequence continues at coordinate 9,341,417 of JARGGL010000005.1, read as the reverse complement.
TAAATTTAATATGTCAAATCCTTCTATTTCTATTCCAATAAAAGAGAAGCTGTCTTCTGCTCTGTATCTCCAAATCAGCACCATCAGCCAGGCATTAATATTTGTTACTCGCTCTAGGGGCTGGTCTTTCACGGAAAGACCTGACCTTTTGTTGTAGTAGCCTTCATCATAGCTCAATTGGTACTGAATTTCAAGTAACTCTATGCTCAACAAATTAAGTCATAATTTTTAACAACATTAATTGCTTATGCCCTACGCCACTTACTTTGCAGATTGCTACAGTAATATCAGCAACTGCAACCTGGAAATTTACAAATATCAGAAGTATCGGTGCTATTTGGTTGTTCAACATTGCCACCTACATGCTGCTTGATCCTACTAAATTTGCTGTACGTTATGCACTCAGTGGACATGCTTGGGGTTTAGTAGTAGAACAAATTTTTTAGAAATATAAAATGACAATGAATTAATCATCATAAGAACCTTAGTTTAGATTTTTCAGAACATCCTAATTTTCACTATGAACCTCAAAATTCAAATCCTGATTTGATGTGCATCAATGGTGCTACCAGACTGCATTTACCAGTAAAAAGGATTTTGGAAAGGAATCTCGCGAGGCTGCATGGGCTACATGGACTCCAATATGTTGAAAGGAAAATGTTTTCAGAGAAGAGCACTTTTAGGGACATTAATCTCATGGCAGAAGAAGCTAAAAGGCGGGCAGAGATTGCAAGGTTAGTGTTATATATCCTTTTGAAGCTTGCAATATTCTCGAGCACAATGCTGTCCCAATATACTATATTTTGTTTGCTTCACCTAAAATGGCTCCAAATGGTGGAAGTTTTGTTTTCCCTTGTATTTCTTAATTTTTTACCATTCTGTTTTGCTCTGTTTTTGCAACTCTGTGCAGGTTGAGGGAGCTTCACACTCTCAAGGCAAGGTGGAGTCTTTTGCAAAGCTGAAGGGTTTAGATATTGATGCCATTAACCAAAACTACACTGTCTAATTGCTGTATTATCATATTATTCTTTTGTGTTCTCCTTATACATACATATATCTTTTTTATGTTTTTGTCAACAAATACCTTATGTCCTAGCAGGATTTCGAATAAGATTATGTAATACCCGGATATTTTTAAAATAAAATGAACATTTAGATACATATGCATTTCAGATGCTTAGAAATTGATTGAAAAACATATTAAAATGTGATCTCGACAATTATTAAGGATACTCCAGAACTTTTCCGAATTTTTGTTAAGAAAAATCTCGAATTGGAGAACTTGAAAATAAAGTACACGTCATGATGAGTTTGTGGAAATTTTCGGGGAATTTTTCGGATACCGGATCTAATTTTTTTAATTTTTGGAAGTTTGAGAATTAAAGTAATTATATTAAGAAAATAGTAAATTGGCTGGTGAAGTCTGGACCGTAGATCAACTAACCGTTTGATCTGGACCGTAGAGTTTTAATTAAAAAGCTAGGATCAGTCTGGACCAGAACCCTCGCGACCTCCTCCTTCCTCTGTCGCGACACCTCCGACACCGACTTTCTCCTCCGGCCACTTCACGGTGCCAAAATGGTACCGGGAGCTTCGACTCGCTACTGTGAGTGCGTGAGTGGTCGTGGCTAGTCTAGCCGACGCCGGATGAGAGAGAAACGAAGCTCCAAAGCTTCGACAGTTCCAATGGGATTCTCCGATTCCGGTCACGTCACCAGGGACGGAACCAGGATCGGATTATGGGGTAGGCTAAATTTATGTTTAAATTTGTTGCCCAAATTTTTTTTTCTCCCAAAGTACAACCCCATAAATTTTCTGATAATTACCCCAGAAATCCAAAACAGCTAGCCCACATAGCCAAATCAATCAATTACCCATAACCCACTTATTCCCTCAACACCATTGACAAAAATACCACACAACTCCACAAGCCATCAATGGCTCAATTCCATCACAATTCACAAGCAAAATTTTCAACTTCACAAAGAAATCAGTTTGAAGGTCACAAACTAACACACTCAGAAAAGGAGATTGGGGATTTTTGTGGTCTGGATGACCTGGAAGATAGAAAACTCAGTTGAGAAACTGACCATGGAGTCATGGAGTTGCAGAAGAAGAAAGACGAGAAAGAAAAATAGAGAAGAAGAAAAAATGATGGAGAGAGAGTGAGAGAGGGAAGATGTCGGCTACTTGCTGTGTGTATGCTGAGAAGAGAGAAGAAAAAGGAAGAGAGAAGGAATAGAGAAGACAAAAGAAGAGAGAATTGATGTTGCCTACAGAACGTGGGATACAGAGAGAGAGAAAAAAATAATATTTATTTTTTCTTAGAGGCTATTACATTAGAAATCATATACTTAGTAATTTTTTACCAAAAATTTGGGTAGGGCTGCAGCCTAGACAGCCTACTACATAGATCCGTCCCTGCACGTCACCGCATCAAACTGGTGGCCGTGGCTTCGTCTTGACGAGGTGAGCACGCTCATGGTCTCAGCTTCTCAAATCGACGTCTGTAGAGTGAGAATCGAATGGAGAAAGATTAAGGAATTCCGGCGGGTTTTGATGTTTTCCGGCGACTCGATGACGGTTTGCTTCGGCTCAGGTAATAAACTTTATCTACTTTCCGAGCTCTACACGATGCTATGCTTGGAATGTGATTTTTGGACAAGAATGTAAAAGTTGTGATCTGTGATGAAATTCTCCAATTCAGAGATGATAATTGAATTAATTCAAGATGAGTAATAATATTTAGTAGTGATTGGTGGAAATTTTTATTTATTCACATCCCGGGTTGGGGTGTTACAGATTAACATTATTTGATTTAGTTCATGATGTTATTTTTATATAACAAGTCGGCTGGGATTGCATTTATTTAAAACATATACCTCTTTTTGATCTCGTGATGTTTATACTACAAATAATTAGGAATTACACAACCCTCCAAGAAAAAGTTCAAATATTTATTCATATTGGGAAGTTACACACTGAATATTACAAATCCTCCCATAGCTAGCTTCTAAATGTAAAACAAAGAGCAACAAGTTCGATGAATCACTCAGTTTCTGGGCCTTCTCATTCTTTTCACTATTCTGATCAGTACTGCAACAATCTCAATGAACCGCTCACTCCACCTTGTGATTGCAACGTCTGCAAGAACCACTCCCACTACCAATCCACTCCCTAAACCTGCCGAAACAAATTTCCAATCCCATTCAATTTCAGAGCCCGAGTCATTTTCTTCTTCTGTTGAAGGTGGAAGTTGAGTGCCCTCAGGATTTCCGCATTTCTTTGGCAATGGATCTCCACACAATCCTGGATTTCGCTCATATGAAGTGATGTCGAATGTATTGAATTGACCTCCACTCGGTATAGGACCTGTGAGATAGTTGTGTGAGACATTGAGTTTTGCAAGGAATGTAAGCTGGGTGAGTTGTGGAGGAATCCCTCCTGAGAGCTTGTTCTGTGAAAAATCCAATGACTCGAGCTGTGATAAGTTACCCAACGATGATGGGATGCAACTGGTGAAGATGTTGTTGGAGATATTCAGCAAACGAAGACGCTTTAGGTTCCCAATGAATTCAGGAATCTTCCCCTCAAATCTGTTGCTTGAGATATCAACTACTGCGAGGTCGTCTTGAATCTTTGGATAGTTTATCTCAATGCCTTTATTTGTTATTGTGATTGAGCACCGAAAATAATAGCTGACATGCAATCTAAGAGAAACATTATAATCGGTATATTTCATATACGACAGAGACATATCTCCTCTCATGGCATTCCCAGAGAAGATGTATTCGGATGGAAAATCACCTGTGAAGTTATTGTGAGACAAATCAAGAATGAGCAACTCCGGGAAATGAAGATTCATTTTAGGTTTTCCTATCCCACCATGAAACCTATTATGGCGCATTGCTAAAACTCTTAAATTCGGGAGTGTCCCCAACCAAAAAGGGAAAACATGATTAAATTCATTGTTCGACAGAACAAGAAACTCAAGCTTTGAACAATTTGCCAATGACCTCGGCAATTTCCCCTGCAATTGGTTATGACTAACATCAATCATCCTCAGATTGCTTCTGTTGGTGAATGTTTGAGGAAGAATGCCACGAAACGAGTTGTTTCCAAGATTGAGATACTCCAGATTATGACTAATGTTTCCGAGACACTGTGGAAGCATGCCACTCAACTTGTTGTTTGACAAATCAAGGAAATAAAGTGAAGTCAGATTGCAAATCAGTGGTGAAACTTCTCCAGTTAGTTTGTTGTTTGAAACTGTGTAGTATGTGATGTTTGGTGAAGGTATCAACAATGATCCACCCAGCTCGTTGAATGATATATCCAAGTATCGTAGGTTAATCCAGGGAAGGACAGCTGGAGATTGCTCAAAGCCTGACAGAAAGTTATGAGAAATGTTCATGTCCTCCAGAGTTTGTGTGCTTGTGTTCAACATCCATTTTGGCACTCGGCCTTGCAATTTGTTTCCCGAAAGATCCAAGGTCTGCAATGTTTGTTGAGATCTTAGGAAATTTGGGAACTCTCTTATGTTGCACCAATCCAATCGTAGATACTCAAACTTTGGAAGTGCAGTTGCGTTATTCATAAATCTGGATTCCGTGAGCACTTCAAGTTTATTTCTAGATAGATCTAGGGAGGTGAGGTTTTGTAGCTTATGAAATATATGGAACTCTACTGTACCGCTCAAATTGTTATGGTCTAGAGAAATGGACTGGAGATTCATGAGATTGAATAAGGCCCGAGGGATTGAACCATGAAAATTATTACCAGAAAGTGATAGGTATGTGAGTTGGATAAGGTTTTCCAAAAAAGAAGGGATTTGACCATGAAAATTGTTATAAGAAAGTGATAGGCTTGTTAGTTGGATAAGGTTTCCCAAAGAAGAAGGGATTTGGCCGTTAAATTTATTAGATGAAAGGTCCACATAGATGAGATGCCTAAGATTACCAAGTGAAAATGGTAACGGACCTTCTGAAATATTGCATGCACTCACATCCAACTCTTTCAGTGAATCATACTTTTCTATTAAAGAAGACAAGTTTACGAAAAAATTAGTGGAAGCGAGTTTGAGTGACACGAGAGGACTACTACTTGCATTGAATTCAGGAAAATAACCAGTGAGATTAGAGTTGTAGCTCACACCTAAAACTTTCAAATGTTGTAATTTAAAAATTCTTCTTGGGAATTCTCCAAACAGGCCACAATCATCAAGGAAAAGGGAGGTCAAAAGTGACAAATTGGCCAAGGTATTAGGTACTGTGGATGATATATTAATATAAGATAGATGAAGTTTTTCTAGGCCAGTTAAGTTTTGAGCTAGGCTTTTCAACAATTCTTCATTGGAAAACATATTCCCATTTTTAGATAGATCAAGGGAAGACAACTTGGACAGATGTGAAATTTCACATGGGACAAAACCAGAAAAGACAGAGTAAGAGAGGTTGAGATACCTGAGCCTCGGAAAGTTCCTAATGCTAGTAGGAACTTGAGAATTATTGAAGTCGTTATCAGCGAGGTTGAGACTCTGAAGATGAACAAGATGGAAGAGGCTATTATTGGGGTTGAAAGAACCATAGAGATAACTGCTATTAAGATTAATCCCAATCACATGACCTGTCTTCTCATCACACTCTACGCCATCCCATGAGCAGCAATTGCTGGTTTGATTCCCTGCAGATTTCCATGAAGCCATCTTTGGATAAGCACCCTCATACAACGAAGCAGACTTTTTAATGACAAAGCTTTGCTTGAATTGCAGCAAGGCAGAGATCTCGTCATCGTGGCAAGTAGTAGTATATGACTGCAAAGAGTTGACCACAGCAAGATGGAACAACACGAATTTTGAAAGTATAAACATGGACACAAATGTTAAAGATAGAAATGAAAACCCCATAATCTATGTTTGGTTTGATAAATCTGGTTTGCATTCAGATATATTGAAAGGAGATATTATTTATAGACGGATCCTTTCTCAATATATAAAGTCCTATCCTACTTGGTGTTATAAATTGAAAGATGATTTAGCTGTTTCTTCTTTCCTTAAAAGTAATACAAAAAAACAAATAGTAATGGAAAAAGTTTCGAGCAGGAAAATAAAAAGTAACGAAAAAAGAATAGACACGCGGCACACGCCAATGTGAATGGAAAAAGAAATGACACACCAACCCATTAATTTACTTTTGAGGAAGTAAAAAGAAATAATTAGCACACGTAAGTTCTCCCATTGGACACGATTATTTACTTTTGGGTAGTGGGAAGGAACTGGGAAGCTTTTAGGAAGTTAATAATTGGTGGGTGGGAAACTAGAAAGGATATCCTACTCCTTCTCGGGGTCTTCGCAAGCTGACCATATTAATCTTTCCACATTTAGTTTTAATTTTGAGAGGGATTTCTATATCTAGAGATGCTCCGTCAATATCACATCTCGTCTTTGTGGACCTTTTTCTATGGGATGTGTCTAACCTGCAGTATGCAGCTCTTTTTTTATAAATGCAATTGCATTTTTGAAATGCAACTGCATTTTTGAAATGCAATTTCCGTTCAAAAAGGTAAAACTGATCATTTTGAAATGCAATTGCATTTTGAAATTGCAATTGCATTTTGAAATTGCAATTGCATTTTTGAAATTGCAATTGCAGTTTTGGAATGATAATTGCATGTTTTGGAATGACAATTGCATTTTTGAAATGTTTAGTTTCACATTTTTGAACGGCAATTGCATTTCAAAAATGCAATTGCATTTTCAAAAAAAAGCTGCATAGTATGCAGTGATGTATATTAGAATTTTCCTTTTCTATGAGGTGCTTAATAACTTTTTGGGTCATGTTTGACTCGGAATCAAACCCGTCCCTTTTGGCTCGTGTGTGTTGCAGGCGTGCCAGCACCAATAGGTGCAAGTTGTTGTTGTAGTTGTTGTTGAAGTTGATTACGCGCTCGTCTTGACTTCTTCTCGTCACGATTGTCACACGAAGAGGGATATCTTCATGTTCAGGCTCTTGTACATGCCTTGTTGATACAAGGACTTTTTCTGTAAAGCTCTTTCGAGTTTTACCCAATCGATACCAGGAACGAGATCCCCAGCAGAGCTTGCGCCGAAGTAAGGATTGTTGTGCTGCGGTGCTGCAGTCGCAGATACGGTGTTGCAGGTTAGCAAGCAATGAGGATTGCATTCGCTAAGCGTACGTGCAGATTCTCATCTTAGTAATTGCAGTCGCAAGCGTTCGTGCAAATACCGAAATATAACCCGGAGGTTAGTGCCCGAAGGCTAGCCCGGAGGCTGACAAGGTACTCTGTGAGAGTAATTTGTTTGTGTAGATGATTGAAGGTCTCTCTCTCACCTTTGCATGAAGCCCCTTTATATAGGCTTTAAGGCTATATAATCATCAAGTGATTAATCTTCAATACGGCATGCATTTATTGACTTTTTATTCTTTAGGTTTTTATTTGTCAAAACCTCTTTAGCTTTTATGCATTTATATAATCACATTCCCTCCTTCCGTATTGAAACATGAAGACTCTAGCTCTCTTAGGTTAGGCAGCCCATTAAATAGCTAGTAGATATATTGACCAATTTTTATTGCTTTAAGACTTCCATGTCTTTCATAGAGACTTCCTCTCTTTCTGCGACATTAAATGCTGCTAAGAATACTGCTGCAATTTTACCTACTACCCAATAAATGTTTTATTGGTTAACAAATTCAGGGCATAGGATCCACATATTGGACTTTGAAAATCGTTCAATGATTCTTTTTCGCAGCCTAGGCTATTTCGCAGCCTCTTTAATTGTGTATGAACAATTATAATTAATCAAAGATAGGCTTTCTCATAGCCTCCGTAATGAACACTTATAATTAATCACGGATTGACTAATTACATATATATGTTTGTTCACATATGCAAAAATGTCTTGGTTTCACATTTGATTGATACCTTTTGCATCACTCTGTAATGAATGATTAATCAAAGATTGATTAACTAAACATTGTATAATATTACTCATAAGTGTGAAACCTCCTTTCTTGAATGGTTTTCACACCAATTTATTTGTCATGATCTTCCTTCTGTGAAAGCGGAAAGAAGGTGCGAAAAGTAGGTGTCGAATGAGCCACTCTTGGCTTTATGATAATTAAATTGTTTATCATATTCCTTTTCACACTGTTCTATGTTTCTGAGTCTTTTGCGAAATGAGAAATGATAGATGTTTGTCACTAGAATCTTGACTTATTTAGCCACAATCTTGATTAAATGGATTTGATGACGTTTGGCTATTATTAAATGGCTATTAAGGAGATTGCTCTGTGTTCTTTTGAGAAAATGATGAACCACATTAGTTCATTTGTCAGAAAAGGTTTCAGCAAAGGCTGCTTATTTGTTTAAATATGCCATGAATAAACCACTTTGCAATTGTCTGGATCAATCAAAAAGCCTCATGTGCGAAACGTAGGCTTTGTTTATTATTAAAAAGAGTGTGAAGCAATCATCTAGAAAGCTCCTCAGTCTTATATTGCTGCCGTTTTGTATTATGAATACATATTTTCCTTCTTTCGCACAGTAATAAGGAAAGAAAGTTAATATCAATTAATATCAAAGTAGGCTTAATTTAGCCTCTAGTGACCATTATTGGACTTTTCCTTTTCTTCCTCTTTCATTGTCGGCAAAAGAAAATTCAGTGGTGAAGTGAAATCTCCTTGGCTTCTTCTTTACTAATTTGATCTTGAGATCTGTGTCAATCACTTTAGAATGATTCGTCTCTGAGAAGTTGTTTCCTCTCCGAAGTCTTTTCAAAGGGAAAAAGAAGAAGAGTAGAGACATCAGAGATAGATCAAACAATAAAAAACCATTTATGCCCCTTTTCCGGGCTTGAACAAGTGATGTAGGTCACACGTATTAACCCATTGGTTTGCAGGCCTACAGGGATCCGGGCCAAAATATTTTGGGCTCAAACATTGCCCCCCAAGCTTTGAAATCCGAACAGTGATTAAAAAAGCTTATAAGTAGTTCCCTCCTTCGCTAGCTTCCCCACTACTCTTGTTTATTTGAAAAGTGCAGTTTCTATCCTTTTTTCCAAAAACGTTCCCAATTCTTTTTTTCCGTAGAAACCCTAATTCCCAATTTTCTTCAAACAATCTTCATGGCCACCGAATCGTCTGAGATTTCAGATTATGACCGACTACGCATCGAATCTGAGCGTATGGTAGATCAAATCAAGTCAATCTGTAAGTCTCTGGATATAAATTTTTCATTCTCCAGATATACTTCGCACAAGGAGCTTGCTCTTGTTGGCCCTCATTATGGTCCATACGACTGGACCCAGATAAATGAAGCTCTCAATCTAAGTTTCGCCCGAACAAAGCCACTTCATAGTCACTCCAGGACGGAAATCGATCTCACTCACTGGCCGACCACCGCGAAGTCTCAGAAAGTTACCGGATACTGGCCTTTTGCTGACGATGATTTCATTAAATGGAGAGATGAGCTGGCGCCCCTGCACGAGAAATTATGGAAGGCAACTGGTATTTATGACCCAATTATGCTATCCACTCAACAAGTTAAAGGTGACAGAAATCTCATTCTTGCTGCCTTATGTTTCTGGAACACCTCTAGTAATACCTTTGATTTTCCTAATGGGCATATGAGTATTAGTTTACTAGATATTTTTGCTATTACTGGATTTACCATCCACCATAAGCCATATATTGCCGGTCTTTATCATGATGAATCTTTTGAAACAAATTTCTATCCAAACCGCAAAGTGGCCTCTGATAATTGTAACAGTTATGACAAATGGGTCAAATTTTGGATGGGAAAAGGAGGTGCTGAAGAGCACGTCGCTTTCATTGAAATGTGGCTAAACAAATTCGTATTCTGTATGAATGCGAACAAAGTCACACATCATTGGAAAGACATGGCCATCACCCTTCACAAGGGTGAGAAATTGGGTTTAGGCCACCAAGTACTTGTCTCTCTGTATAGAGAACTTCATCAAATGGTTCTATCTCCCCTGAAGTTTCAATCTGAAGGGCCACTTTGGATACTCCACTATTGGCTCTATGTGTATTTTCCTGATTTTGGCGCAGACGTACATTTTTTCCCTAATAAGGTTATGGGAGAATCTCTGGTAAATGCCGGACCATCTGATCGTACTGTCCGAGAATTTTTCGAAGCTTTTAGGAGTGGCGAATATCGCCCAACGTGGGGAAAAGTTGTGACTAGGAGATATCCTTATCCACTTCAAGGTTCAGGATTTTTCCCAGACCGGCCACAAAAATGGAATAACCCAGATTATTATGCCATGTTCAGAGCCGCTATTTGTTGCAAAGACTTGCACTATGGTGGAAAACTTAAACAGGACAAGCATTTGCAGATGGAGGTTTATGCCCCAAATTATTTCGCAAGGCAACTCGGCTTTTTCCAGGCCGTTCCTGTGCCCCTAAAAAATAGTGTGAACCACTTCACCTCGTGGCGAAAGAACCTGAAGTCTTTGGCGAGTGTTAAAGGCATAAGTGAGCTTGGGGATTCAGATCCTGAGCTCAAATATATTTCTAACACTGCCAAGATTTATTGTGTTCCTGACTACTTGACATGGCTCGAAGATATGAATAATGGCCTCTTTTCTTCAGACCATCTTCTTAGATTCATCGTCATTTTCAACAAATTGTCTGGAACCAGTGTTCTAAAGGCTGATTTGTTGATTGAGCCATTGTCGAGGAGAAAGGCACAACTTGATGAAGCAAGGGCTTCTGAGCCTTCGATGTCATCTCGTATGGCGAGTAGCATCTAGGCAGACCAAGATTTCCTTCGTAGAGAAAGAGAGAAGGTGCTCCAAGAAAAACTGGTAATCCCCTGACTTGGTTGTGAATTAGTATTCTTATTCAAATTGTCATTTTCTTAACCTCTCTTTATTTTTTATAGGCTGAAGCAAAGGCCAAATCAATCGCCTCAAAAGCTGCTGCTTCTCAATCAATGCGAAAACCAGCCACGCGAAAACAGGTTACCTTTAATCCTGCGCAAAAGGCCTCGCAGTCTTCTCATGTGATAAATTCTTACTCTAGGCTCTGCTTAGCCTCAAGATGACTATACTTCCTCTTTTGTGTATTTTTAGGCAGGAGAATTAACAACGGGGAAAAGAAAAACAATTGAAGCCCCCGATAGCCCTTTTCAAAGAAAGAAAAAGGTTAAACTACATGTTCGCATACCTTCTCCTGTAAGTGACGACGAAAGAACTCCCACTGATGAAGATGTGGAAGATGACGTAGTGAGTGATTTCGTCTAAACTTTCCTCTTTGTACCAATTTTGTCATATGTGATTTGAATTGAACTTTGTTACAGGCTGCTCAAGTAAGAACTCGTCGTCAGGCCAGAGCAAGGATAGCTCAAACTGTTAGTCATCTCACCCTTTTTTAGTATACTAGGTGATATTAGCCTCTATTCTTACTATCCGAATTTGTTTTTAGGTTCGCCCTGAGGATGAACCTCAAGTCCCACCTCTGGCTCAAAACGTACAGGTATAAACACTAGAGTCTGTTATGTGAATGTCCAAATTACGAAATCCACATCTTGGATTTTACAACTTGTCTTCCGCAGGTGGACTTGAGAAATGTCCCTACTGCTCAGAGGAGTAGAAAAAAACCCTCAGTCTTCTTCGCATGGAATTCAACAGGTCTACCCTTTTACTTGGCTTAAATTTTGAATACTGGTTCAAATTATTGACACACAAATCTGTCTAATAAATTCTGCTTTGAGATATAGATTATGTCTTCTAACACTTTGTGTTTTTGATCAGGTGGTTCAAGCTAATCCCTCTCAGTCATGGAGAAGTGGGATTCCTATGACTGTCCCCACAGGTTTTGGAGAATCATTAATACTAACTGCTGAAGATCAAATCCAAGGGTCTGGACCACTTTACTTGGTTCCCTTAGACACTATTGAAGTAGACAGAGCTATATCTCTGATTTCAGCATCATCCCTTCATGAACCAACAGCCATTGTCGATTTGTCCACTCCTACTACTTCCCCTTCTCAAGAAGTTCATCCTGAAATAAAGGTGCAACATGCTGAAGCTTCAAATGCAGAACCTATAGATGTGAATTTTGTCATAGAAGGTGCGGAGAGTCGCGGCCTTGCAGCCTCTGCAGAAACTGACTCTATGCCCTGCGGACATATTGTAACAGCTCCTGGTTTAGGCATTAACACCTCTGATCCTTTAGTTGATCCCCTTAAAGATGCATGGATTCATAATGAAGATATGAATATTGGGGAAGCTGAAGCTGCTAAGGATCAACAACCATTAATATCCATTGATGCTGGTGATGGCAATATAGACAGTCATGGCCTTGCAACCTCTGCTGCTTTCGCAGCTCAGGTAAATCCATTTCCTCAACAAATAGTTTTTTCTTCTTAAAACTAGCATATTTGAACACTTAAATTTAAACTTGTCTTTCCTTTTATAGGGAGTGGATGCAGGCATAGAGAATTTGCCACCTAGTTCCAGTGTTCAATCTGCATCTTTATCAACTGGACTGAGTAGTGCCTCAAAGGCTATCGACTCTTCTTCGCAAACAACAAGTTATTTGCGAAAATGGGCAAAAGAGCATTCTATTATGAAAGACTTATCAGACGAGTTGACAAACGAAGAGCGCGATGCAATCCGGCTCCTTCGTAATTTGGAGGGCGAAATCCTGTCTGAGGAGCAAGAACAACAAGCACGAGAAGCTGTTAGTCTTCTTTCAAAAAATGAGGATTCTTCCTTTTACCAAATTCTTGCTCCTATTCGAAAATCCCTGAAATTGCTTCCCTCAATTCGAGATATTTACGAGAGTCAGCAAGAGGACCTCGATGAACTGAATGAGCAGACGACAATACTTTTATCAGATCGCCAAAATCTGGCAACTAATGCTCTGCAGGTTGGTGATAGAGAAGACTTGATCACCGAAAAGAAGAAACGCAAGGCTGAAATCCAAGTTCAAATTGCATCCCTTCAGGTTGAACTAGAGCGATTAGATAAAGAAATCCCTGTTGATGAAGCCTCGCTTATTGATGATTTGGGTTATGCTTGTTCTTCTTTACAAGATTGTGACGAAAGCATAAAGAACCATCGAAAGCAATGTCTTGCGAAAAGACATGAGGTTCTAGATGCCAAGCTGAACTTTGAGTTTCAGTGTAGAGCTTTAATCCAATTTTTGCAAGATCTTCCGAACGTTTAGAAATTTTAGTACATTTGTTAAACACTGGTAGTTTATTCAAATTGTACTATGTTTAGATTTTTGCAGAAATTATTGATTATTGATTTCGGGGGCCGTTTCCACATAATATTCTTGAAATATTGGTGGCCTATTCAAAGTCTTGGGCCTAATTATTTGGCCCATTGACCATTGTATCAACAACCCTTGACTTAGTCAACATTGCATTGCCTCAATGATTTTAATAGGCAATAATGATGCGACACAGTGATGGCTATTCTGTTGGTGATTCCTACTCACGTAGGTGACCCCTACTCACGTAGGTGACCCCTACTCACGTAGGTGACACCGACACTTTTGAGGCCAAATACATTGTATTTCCTTATTTTCAAGATTTGGTTGTTGCCGATAAGATATGATCACGTGGAAATCACGACTTTTCGCGTCCTTATAAGTTGTCATCCGAGGCTAAGTTTGAAAAACCACTCTTAAGGCGAAGGTCGCCTCTATCTACTTTCTTAGGCATTTTTCTCTCCATGTCTTGTTTAATGACTTCTATTACCAAAATTCCTTCTTGGCCTCTATTTTGAAGGCCTCTGGGCTTTGTAGTCGAATTTCATGTCATGAGTAGGCTTTATAGTCGAATTTCATGGCGAGGCGGCTGGAAAAATGGGAAACAGCAAACTCCAGGTAGTTTGGGTTCCTCATTTTTCCACAATCAGGTTTATCGGAATGTTCCGTTCTGCAACGGAACAAACTTTGCTCCGATTTTCCACCCTAGCTCCTCCCCTTTTCTCTCGTTCTTTCTCTTGTGACTAAATGAAGGAGTGGGAGCGTGGTCGATTGAAGCCCCAAATGCCGCATGTCGCCTCTTGTTGCGGTGCGGGAGTGGAGGCAAGAAGCATAGATTGGTAAGAAATCTCTTGCCCATACTTCTCCTTCTTGCTGGTCTCGACTCATCACGAAGCGCTCATGTAGGTCAATCGAAGATTGTATCCTCTCTAGAATATTTTGTATGTAATCTTTTGGACACAAAGTTGTCCAATTTATTGTAATATTATTTTACCTCCATATGCGATGTATAAGAAATAATTTATCTCTTAAAAAAGTGACAAATTCATATTTCATGTATTTACCCCTAATGTATATGAAATTTCGTATACTTCTGGATTCATGGACCACAATTAAAATTTGTCTGTTGGTCTTTTAAGGCTTTGGATGACCCTCCTCTTGTTGCTTGTAAAGAAATCCTCTTATTTGCATCCAAGAATATGTGATAGTCCAATTTGTTGAACACACGATCCGGCCATAAACTGAAACACTTTAGTTTCATCATGTTTCGCATTTAACCTTTCCCAGATTATTCAGGAGGTTTAAAAGACACTTCTCCTTATCAAAGCTTTTTCGCACAAATTTAAGCTTTAGTTTGATCTCACAGCCGAATGACGAAGACAGGTAAACCCACTGTGTTACTCACCTGCTCTTTGTCATTGGTCATTCAACGATGGGAAAGGCCATCTGCCCTCTGGTAGAAGCATCCTTGTATTTCCTTTATCTAGAATACACGTGCCCCCCTGGATTGGGACCACAAAGGAAGCCAACCCGGACAAGTTTCTGAAATTATATTGTGATGGTTGGTCAAGATTGGTTTTGAAAACCACATTTTCTCCAGCATTCTTCAAGCCCACAAAGTATCAGAGCCTGATTCTATGTAAATTTCTCGTTTGTAAGGTTTATTTTGCTTTCGCATATGTATGTTCTGGCCACAAAGCCATTTATCAATGAATAAATTGAAGTTTGTAGATTCTCATGCTTCATTTATATGTGAAATCAATAATAATGATGATGTCTATTTGCGAAAACCACTACATGGTTTGCGAAAATTTTAGCACAACTTTATTTTCTACTTTCATGAATACTTAGAAGAATTATTCATGACTGAGAAACAACGCAAAATAACTAGCCATGCTAAAAAGACTAAGCATAACACTGACACTCAATTGCAAAGGTTGTCAACTTACTTTTGACAAAAATCAAAATGTCATTTTGACATTATAAAGTTAGCCTAATAACCCTTTCGGTCATTTGGAGCTGCTTTTAATGCCTGCAATCATTACTCGAACGCGGTTTTTAGCCTCGTTTAAGGGCTTATTGAAATTTTTTAAATTTCGCCCCAAATGTACTACTTTTTGAATAGCAACCGTCAGCAAAGTCCCATAAGTTTTTGTACCACTACTTTCTCTAATTCCCTCAGTAGTAACCCCATCATGTAGTATCGCAAAGCCTGAAGGCAAAACTGCCACGGAATCCGGGTCTGCTCCACTCAATACTGCCTTTATCTCAAAGACATTGATCTTGGTATACACCACATATGATTCGATTGAGTTCGCACAACTTTCTTGGAGGATTAACTTATTGGTCGTTCCAGAAATTGCCCTATTAATACGCAAAATGGATATATAATTTCCTGGTTTTGGGCTCGTGATAATGCGCATAATTTCCTCGAACACGCCATCCTCCGCGAGAATATCCCATTGACGTCGGGTTTGATAGTTCTGGAGAAGCTCAAAAACATCTTTTGGCGAAGTAGGAAGCCACAAAGAAGAAATAGCACTGAAAATAGTGCCCTTTGGAATTCCCGGCTCTATCATATTGACCTTCATCATGGACTGTATCTCATCAGATCCGAAATATTTCGATGATATAGACCAATGATTGGCCGCTGAAGCGCTGACATCTGAATGGAATTTCAACATCATTCTCCGCGCTAGGTTGTACAAACCTTTTTTTCCTTTATCATCGTAAATAACCCCTAGACTGATTGGGTCAATGGATGTAGCCATTGAGCTTACCAACCGCTCACACTGTCTTTCAAGAGTTGAAACCCATCGTTTAGCTCCAAACGCTGTACCAGATCTAATAAATGGAAGATACAGGTTTTGGACTTCTACATTATCCACCTCTGCATTCTCTACCCATGTTACTCTGGAATATCCATCTGGTAAAGCTTGGATTAAGCAACCAGAAGTTCTTCTATGACTTTTCGCAAGAGAATCTTGGAAAATCTCATTGAGATCGGCATCAACCACTACCCAAACATCTTCATAGTATTGGCGGCAATACCTAACGAAGTGATGCTCATGTACTGGGACTATTGGTGAAGGCAAATGAAATTCTGCAGTCATTTCATGCACTGCCTCATTGAAATTTTTATCAATTCCAACTGACAAGACCTTAAGAGTTCTTGCTTTTGAAACTATGTTGCCGAACACAGTTGACCATTGTTTCGCATCCATGAGGATCTTGACAATGTTGATAGGGTCCATTAGAACCACGGCCGAATCTCTTGAAGTTTCTGGCCAAAGATTTGTTGGTGTATGATTAAAATTTCTAGGAAAAATCCTCACATATTCTACCTTGTTGAGAATATCAGATTGATTTGGAGATCCGCCGTCTCTCGCAGAAATCCACAAAGGAGCTCCTGCATGGGCCATCATGACCAGCTCTTCCATAGCTGCAACAACCAACTTTGCAACTAAGTTTTGTCCATCCTTAGTGTGCAAAAATTCTTCCCTCGTTGGTTGAAAGGCCTCCGGAAAATCAAGTGGTGATTTGCCCTTCTCAATGTTAGGGCCTACATTTGACGCTTGTGACCTACAATCAGGGTCTTTGTTGGAGATCCTTGGGCCTCCACAAACCAAACATGTGGTGTTGGCAAAGGCCTCTTCATACCTCTTTAGTTTGGCATGAAGTGTGGCAACTTCTTTCTTCAGGGCAACATTTTCTTCTCGAAAAAACTTAGCCTTTCTTCTTGTCCTGTAATTATGAATCCAATACGTGATTTTCTTCGGCTGTAAGCGGAGTTGTCTCGCCATTTCTTCCTTTTGATTGTCATCTGGACATGGATTCTTTGTAATGAATTCCTCCAATTGTTGGATTGTATAGCCGTCATACTTTGTCTTCTTGGATTTGCGTCGACATGGGCCTATGTCAGACCCTGATGATGGGTCTGATCTTAAAAAATCTTCCACATGTGATCCTGGGCTGCTTGGGCCTATCAATGAGGAAATTTGCAATTCCTTTTCCTTAGGCATGTCACTATTTGTGACCACGCCTCTTGGTAGTTCCCCTAACCAACCTTCGTAATCAAAGTTGCTAGGTTGAATCAACTCGTCGAAGGACCTGACTTGTTTCGACATTTGATTTTTTGCTGGTTTGAATGAATGTGGATGATGATTACTTGGATGATGAAACGAGAATTATGAAGAGAGAGTAGGAAGAAAATATAACATAACAGAAACAGACAACAACAATTTAAAAGTCAAAAAGTCGACAGTTAAAGTTACGAGTGACTAAACACGTGATGAATTTAAAAATTAAGCATCATGGCCCATCGACAACGAAAGTCGTCCTCGGATCCATGACCTTAATTTTGGGAATAGGTCATTTATAGGTAGCCTTTTAAATTCTAGGCTTGTTCTTTTAGCCCCAAATTATTAAAGACCCATGCCTCATATATCTTGGGCAATCACCAATGACATACCTCTTTTATGTGATCCTGGAATAGCTTTTAGGTGCACCAAGGCCCAAGTCGTCTAAGTAATTTTATCCCTAGCCTATTTCAGGGAATTATTTATTCAACCCTATCTCAACCACAATTTGGTTAGTTGAAGCATAGTTACTATACGTAACCTCTATTTTCTTCCTGCCAGCACGACTTTTGGTCCAGTTAGATCCCCTTAATAAATTTTGAAGATTTGATTACTATTGCCACAGCCTGTATGGTTGGCATAGTAGAGTTCCAAAGTGTTATAGATAAACAACCTTTGTTTAGACTTTGGACATAACTCTAAATATCTTTCACGCTAGTCTGGCTTATCTTGATGTTTCGCTCTTCGCACTTGCAAACATTAGGCTTTGTAGTCCAATCTTGTATCATAAGTAGACTTGTAGCCTCTACTTATGATAATACATTAGAAGAAAGGGTAGCACTAAAGTTTAGCTGCAAAGGTATTTCTAAGTATGCTCCCATGATTTTCACAACAACAAGAAGAAGAAGACTCAACATAGTCAGAACACAAAGTTCTCATCTTCTTGTTCTTAGTCTAAATCTGTCTTCGCCAGAAGTACTGCATTGTGATTCGATCTTGCTTTCTTTATGAAACAAAGTCTTTCAGGACTGACCAATTCCACATCTGAGGCAGAATATTTTAGATAAATACTTCTGAAGCCACTGTTGAGCTGCACATGTCTTAACAGTATTGGTCCGTCCCCTAATTCAAAATTCGAGTTTAAGATTCGAATCTTTGAATCCTGTTTCAACCACTATCTTGTCGGTTGATTTGTTGGTTTACGCGAGATTTCTTCGATCTTATCCCTTTTTCACCTCGTGGGTTTGACCACATTTAATGGCAATAACTTCCCACATGAAAACCACTTATGAGGTTTTTAAGGCGTAATAAAGATTTAAGCGCCTCTTAGTTCTTCTATAAATAAGTATCTTTTACTTTAGGAGAACAAAATTCTGAATTCCTACCTTCACCATGTTTAAGAAGAAATTTATTTTCATCTTTTCCCTTCCTCGCAAAGTCTTGCCACAAAAATTATTCTCTAGCCTCTAGGTAATTTCTAGGCCTCATAGTCTAATCTTGAACCACAGATAGGCTTCATAGTCTAATCTTGTGGTTAATAATGCGAAAATTGGGAACATTTGCTTTCAACAGTTGTTGTTTGCTCTAATAAGTTCCTAATTTTTGCATTACTGGGGAACTGGGATTCCAACAAAATCCTATATTTCAGTAAGGCTGAAATATCAGGTTTTGGGATTTCCGGTTTCCTTTGGCTGCAGCCACTGTGGTGGGAAGGGAAAGGTCCATGAAGGGAAGGCAACCCCACATATGGGTTTAGTGTTTGAGGACTTGAAGAAAAGTTTCATTCGTGATCCTCGTTCTCTTGCAATCACCCCATATGTTTTTCTTCATTTGACCATACTGCTTGAAGAGAATTATCTCTTTTTCCCAAAATCCACAACCAACTTGTAGTTGAAGAATTGGTATTTCGACATACCACATGGTATCAGAGCCTTGTTGATAGCTCTACTGATGTATTTACATATTTCGCACGATGTAGTTTCGGCCACAAAGCCGCTTATGAATATATATTGAAATTTGTTGACTCATATGTGTATTCCGAAGTTTTACTTTGTGTGCGAAATAATCTGCAGTTATTTTCCAATTAAGGTAATAATAACCCTGAACATGAAATCACAGTAAATGATTTTGCAAAAATCACATAGAAATTTGCAATCTAGTATTTAAGCATAATATTTTCCCATTGAGCCATATTTTTCAAATCCGTTTGAAAATTTTAGGCCAACAATAACGGAGAGTATAGTTGCCATTTTGCTTAATCGAAGAAAGAAAGTTACTAACAAACACCATGCATTTGGAAGGCCAAAACTGAGCCTCTATTCAAAACTGAAATTTTTTAAAATTTCTCACAAATAAAGTACATGGATAGTTACTTCATTCTTGCATACTCTTGCCCCCCAAGTTTTGATGCACGAGTGAAACCATAGTTTGGTTGACAAATGCGAGATGGGTCAAAACTGTGTAAAAGGGAACCACTAAAGAACTTGGCTAAAATTAATCGAAAAGAAACTTTGAGTCAATAAAATGCTTCTTGACAAGTTTCCTTCTTTGCAATGGGACAAATATATGACCACTATATTTGGTATATATAAATCAAGTGCCATTTTCTGGCATATGATTAAATCAGCGTTGCCTCTTTAAGGTCCCAAGGGACAACTACAAATTGAAATAAGAAGTCAAAGACAACTGCGAAGAAAACTAAGAAATTTTCTCTGTAGCTTTTCTTCGCAAGCTTTACTCTTTTATGTCCACTTTTCTTTATACTTGCAACTACACTTGTTTGGTTCTATCCTCTTGTACAATTATAGCCACTAGAGTAATTGGCTATTTTATATTTCACTTTAAAGATAGAAACCTTCGAATGCACCTCATCCAAAGATCAAGTTCGGCTATTGCATTTATAGTTTTATTTTGGAACCATTTTGCTGGTTTAAACATAGTTGTCTAAATTCACAAATGTCGCAAAGACGACTGCGAAACAAAAGATCCCAAAAGTTTGTGCCAAGAAAAGGCCGCCTATTGGTCTTGTATTAGCATTGCAATCCTTATATATAGATGACGTAATACAGGACTCTTCACCGCCTCTTAATAACCACAACTTGCGATTATTACTTTTAGTAAGGCAAGCCTTACAACGGTTATTCGCAACTTGCAAATGAAATCATGCTGCTTCCTCTAAGTAAAACCTTTCGCATAAAGAACTCGCAAAATATGGCTAATTTTCCTGCGACTTTAAGGCCAATTCTTCATTCCAAAAAGATATTGGTGCCTCTATAATTTGATAGATATTAATCTATTTAATTAGGCACAAGAAATAAGTTGTTGGAGATGCGAAATGCAGACTGTACTTTTCTTTTACATCTGCTGCACTTGCTCCCTTCTGGCAATGAAACAATTACTCTACTTTGACACTTTCTTGCCATAATTGTTTCTAGGCTTTAGTTACCAAAGAAAAAGTATCAAAATCCTCATAAATCCTAGAATGGATCATTGACCGCTGGAAGTTCAAGGCCACAATTCTAGCCTTTTTGCATATATTAATACTTTCTTCTTCTTCAAGCTCACAGATATTTCGCATTATATATTCCTGCCACAATATTGGCCAATCGTACAACTTGTATGTCTTCAAGCACCAAAGCCATTTCTCTGACATTTAAAGCTTAATATAAATAAGAGGAAGGCTGAAACCTTCTTTAGAACGATGCCATGCTCTTTTCGTTTATACCATAATCTGGTAACAGGAATTTCTTCCCCATTCTATGCCACAATTGGCAGTAATTAAGCTTATCACACTATCTGTGTTTTCCCTTTGTTAGCTTGCTTCATATGGAGCTTTGCAAAGAACAATTTTGTGGGAAAACTGAAGCCCCCTCTCTTTAATTTTATCCCCTTTTAGGACCATTCAACCACTAAGGCTATAAAAACCTCTTGGTTGTTATCTAGATCTTTAACCATTGAACATGACTAAGATCTTGAACAAGTAAAATCAACAGTGATTTTTCATTCCACAGAGTTCTAGTCCATAACAGTGGGTTCTTTTCTTCCGTACTTGAGGTAAAAGACGCTCTCCCTGCTGTTTGTGGTGTTAACTATGCAGCTCAATCCAAGGATCGTGACTTCCATGATTTTAATTGAGCTATGTGAGATCAGAATTAGCTCTTTATTAAGCCAATCCTCTAAATGTCTTTCGCATGCATATTTTTGGCTGCACAGCCACTTAATTTAATTATATGGACCTTATTTCACCTTTCATTACATGCGAAACAGTATGTATTCATTATGCACAAGTTCAGAGTCAAAGACATTGCTATGTTTTGACTTACTGGTCGTACAAATATTATTCCTCATAAGCTTATATAAAACAAACTGAGTTGACACCTTAAGAATTAGGCCACTAATTTAAGCCTCCATATCATAACGCTTCAAGATGTTCCAAGCTCTTTCACAGCTTCAATTATTTATATATAGCCACTGCTTTACATATCGCACCAACATGTATAGTCACGTAATTATATATAATCATGTCTTCAATAATATATAATATTGCCACATGATTTGGCTAAAGATTTTTGTATGGCCGTACATTTTCCACTGCTTCGTATATCTTTTATCCATATAAACTTGGCCAAAGATTTTTGTATGATTGTAATCACTGTTCCATCTCTTCAAATGCTTATATCTTTAAGTGAACTAAGTGGTATACACTTTTAGCTGCTCCGTACATGCAATTATATATAGCCACATGACTTGGCATTATTTATATAAAGCATGACTACATGATAGCAATATAAATATACATACTAGCATGAACAGTATCATGCATGGAAGCAAAGTCAAGCTTCCTCCTTATTTTCAATGCATGTTTCTTCTTCTTAGAAAAGGGTGCAACACCTTTTCATTTCTTTCAAACTTTGCTGCACCTACTCCTAAGCCTTGGTTTTGTTGACACCATCCGACCATAGTACAAACATATAAATATATATATATATATATATATATATATATATATGATAGATATAATGATGATGGAACATCACATGCACATGCACACAACTTTTGACTTTCACACATCCTCCACCAAAGGAAGGATATCACAACAATTAAACCATGCGAAATATGATTCCTCGCCACCCAACTTATTGGCATAGCTGTAACAGCTATTTTGATCAAGGCCACTTATTTAAGAGCCTTTTCGCAGACATCAAATTGAGATACTACTAATGTTTGATCAATGTCATCAAATCTTTTTTTTTTTTTTTTTTTTTAGAAATCTGGAGCTCGATAGTTGTAAGCATGAGTCAGCTTGTATTTATAAAGCTTTAATTAATTTACAACCCTGTATAATAAAGTGGCTGCATAAATAATGGTTCCGGCCATCATTGCAATCTGGGGTGTAAATATGCTTTTCGTATCCGCCAAAGCCACCTTTTGGCTGCGAAACGTATATGAAAACCTATGCAAAGTTTTAGTCTGCACTAATCAATAAAACCACGGATAGGTTTGTCAAGATCACAACTTGGCTTGTAACCATATGAGTAATATGGCTATGGGTATGACACTTTTGATCACTGTGATGATCATTTTCCAGGTTACATAATTTATTAGATCCACTAATTTGGACGAGACCATCACCTGATTCATCATCAGAGAGACAAGGTTGGTTAACCATGTTGTAGATCAAGTCCTTGTTCTTGACAATAAGTGTTTTGGATATTAATCAGAATCATAACAGCCACTAGATATCTTTTTATGAAAACAATTGCTGCTGGCCTCTTTTTGGCCATCATAAAAATGCTTTGTAGCTTTACAAGGGCCACTATATTCATGAGCTGAGGCCACTTTGTTGGCATCTTTTGTCAGATGAATACGTGGCTTTTTATGGCTGCAAGGATCATATCTGTCAGTAAAGCTATAATTTTAAAATTGGCTTTGTGGAATTATGATTCAACTCAAAACCATACTTGGCAATAGCACCGAGTGAATAACAATCTTGACCACAAAGTTGGTCATCCTTTTGACCATGAGAGTCATTAACCGGTTTCTCATAAAAATGGAAACTACTGTACACTATTGAATCCTTTAGCATTGGCATCTATGGTATGCCACTGGGAACTTTCTACTACTGTTAGTGTGCTATATGGATATTATGCTACCATTTTGGATTGAGCCAATAACAGTATGAAAAATATTTATTTTCAATGAGCCACTATTTGGCCTTTCCAAAATTTTCATAATCCATGTTGGCTAAATTGACCACATCAAAATTTGATTTTTGCTAGCCTCAATTTGTTTAGGCAAAAGAGCGATTATGATCTTTATACTCCTTTAAGCCATGCGAAGCTTCGCACCAAAGCTTTTGCTGCTATTTTGGGAGTCTTGATCACCTTCCTGGTCATCAAATCCATAATAACCAATAGCATTATTATGAAGACCACTCTACTTGAATAAAAGCATGATTCCTTAGCTTTTCATAATCGCAAGGATCATAATGGTCAGAAAAGAAACACCGTGTAATTTGACTTTTTGAATTGTGTTGGCTATAACTTTTGGCCAAGAAAACAATTATCATCATCACCATTCTTTAGTCTATTCTCTGACTTTTTAAGATGATTATAATCATAATTATGATCATGGGCATCTTTTTGCCCCCCAAGTGTTTTGGCCAATATCAAGTGATCATTGGAAAAAATTAGTTGTTTATTGACAACTTTCATAGTCAAATGACTCAGATCTTTGTTTCCATGATCTTGCTTTTTTGGTGAGAGAAATTTGTCACTCAAAGACAAATTAAATTATATTCCAAAGACGAGTTGACCTGGAAAAAATTAAAACTCTCACCACTAGATTGATTATATTAAGTATTGTCACGGTGCCACCTGTAGGAAATTCAATTTCCTTGGCAAAAAAATAGGTCGTTTCAGACTCGTAACTGCTTGACTTATCAAAAAGTTATAATCCAAAGCTTCACAACCTTTAATTGTTTCAGGCCTTACAGATGCCTCTTGCTATTGTTCAGCCTTTTTTGCCATTTTTAGGCTTTTAGCTTGTCTCTGAGTTCAGACAAAACCAGAATAATAGTCTTAATGCCATTATTGTTGGCAATAGAGTAATCAAAGCCATAATTTGGTTTATCATACTTTTCTGAACACGTTATTTTGGCTAGTTTGATTATAGCCACTGTGTGAATATTCTTCATCATTCCTTTGTTTCATGAAGAGAGAAAATAATAATGATGATATTCTATTTGAAGAACACGGCTTGTTCTCGAGAGGTTTTAGGAGTAGCTCACTCCTCTGTGTCGTCCGCCGTCGCTCAACAAAGCTCTGGAAACTTTGCTAAAAGCTAACATACAGACAAAACACGACACTGAGCCGGGTTGGTTTTGTGAACCCTGTGGTTCAAAGAATAGGAAAGATCACTCTTGTAAGGATTTTCCTCTCAGGCAAACCTTTCAACTTAGGTTACCTCTTCCTCAACGCAATGGTAATACTGAAAGAAATTTCCAGTAAGTCCCACTGGGCGTGCCAAAATGTTTGACTCGGAATCAAACCCGTCCCTTTTGGCTCGTGTGTGTTGCAGGCGTGCCAGCACCAATAGGTGCAAGTTGTTGTTGTAGTTGTTGTTGAAGTTGATTACGCGCTCGTCTTGACTTCTTCTCGTCACGATTGTCACACGAAGAGGGATATCTTCATGTTCAGGCTCTTGTACATGCCTTGTTGATACAAGGACTTTTTCTGTAAAGCTCTTTCGAGTTTTACCCAATCGATACCAGGAACGAGATCCCCAGCAGAGCTTGCGCCGAAGTAAGGATTGTTGTGCTGCGGTGCTGCAGTCGCAGATACGGTGTTGCAGGTTAGCAAGCAATGAGGATTGCATTCGCTAAGCGTACGTGCAGATTCTCATCTTAGTAATTGCAGTCGCAAGCGTTCGTGCAAATACCGAAATATAACCCGGAGGTTAGTGCCCGAAGGCTAGCCCGGAGGCTGACAAGGTACTCTGTGAGAGTAATTTGTTTGTGTAGATGATTGAAGGTCTCTCTCTCACCTTTGCATGAAGCCCCTTTATATAGGCTTTAAGGCTATATAATCATCAAGTGATTAATCTTCAATACGGCATGCATTTATTGACTTTTTATTCTTTAGGTTTTTATTTGTCAAAACCTCTTTAGCTTTTATGCATTTATATAATCACATTCCCTCCTTCCGTATTGAAACATGAAGACTCTAGCTCTCTTAGGTTAGGCAGCCCATTAAATAGCTAGTAGATATATTGACCAATTTTTATTGCTTTAAGACTTCCATGTCTTTCATAGAGACTTCCTCTCTTTCTGCGACATTAAATGCTGCTAAGAATACTGCTGCAATTTTACCTACTACCCAATAAATGTTTTATTGGTTAACAAATTCAGGGCATAGGATCCACATATTGGACTTTGAAAATCGTTCAATGATTCTTTTTCGCAGCCTAGGCTATTTCGCAGCCTCTTTAATTGTGTATGAACAATTATAATTAATCAAAGATAGGCTTTCTCATAGCCTCCGTAATGAACACTTATAATTAATCACGGATTGACTAATTACATATATATGTTTGTTCACATATGCAAAAATGTCTTGGTTTCACATTTGATTGATACCTTTTGCATCACTCTGTAATGAATGATTAATCAAAGATTGATTAACTAAACATTGTATAATATTACTCATAAGTGTGAAACCTCCTTTCTTGAATGGTTTTCACACCAATTTATTTGTCATGATCTTCCTTCTGTGAAAGCGGAAAGAAGGTGCGAAAAGTAGGTGTCGAATGAGCCACTCTTGGCTTTATGATAATTAAATTGTTTATCATATTCCTTTTCACACTGTTCTATGTTTCTGAGTCTTTTGCGAAATGAGAAATGATAGATGTTTGTCACTAGAATCTTGACTTATTTAGCCACAATCTTGATTAAATGGATTTGATGACGTTTGGCTATTATTAAATGGCTATTAAGGAGATTGCTCTGTGTTCTTTTGAGAAAATGATGAACCACATTAGTTCATTTGTCAGAAAAGGTTTCAGCAAAGGCTGCTTATTTGTTTAAATATGCCATGAATAAACCACTTTGCAATTGTCTGGATCAATCAAAAAGCCTCATGTGCGAAACGTAGGCTTTGTTTATTATTAAAAAGAGTGTGAAGCAATCATCTAGAAAACTCCTCAGTCTTATATTGCTGCCGTTTTGTATTATGAATACATATTTTCCTTCTTTCGCACAGTAATAAGGAAAGAAAGTTAATATCAATTAATATCAAAGTAGGCTTAATTTAGCCTCTAGTGACCATTATTGGACTTTTCCTTTTCTTCCTCTTTCATTGTCGGCAAAAGAAAATTCAGTGGTGAAGTGAAATCTCCTTGGCTTCTTCTTTACTAATTTGATCTTGAGATCTGTGTCAATCACTTTAGAATGATTCGTCTCTGAGAAGTTGTTTCCTCTCCGAAGTCTTTTCAAAGGGAAAAAGAAGAAGAGTAGAGACATCAGAGATAGATCAAACAATAAAAAACCATTTATGCCCCTTTTCCGGGCTTGAACAAGTGATGTAGGTCACACGTATTAACCCATTGGTTTGCAGGCCTACAGGGATCCGGGCCAAAATATTTTGGGCTCAAACAGGTCAATTTGGTTGCAAGTCGTTAGTACAAAACTAAGTGCGCATTTTTTTTTGACGAAAAAGTTAGTGGGCATTTGACGTAAGCAAATACATTGGCCATTGGGAGAATTATCCAATACATTGTCTTTACTTATAAAAAAAAATCATTGTCTTTAATTAGATTTTTTTTGTTAGCAATAAAAGATAATCTTAGCCTCTTAGGGCTGAGTACACTTAGATATTTGCTGGGTTCGATTAGCTTGACCCCAAAAAATATGGACAACTTTTTGAATGGAGGAAGTTGGACAAGTTTTTGACATCAAAAAATATGAACGTGTTTTGTTAGTTTGTTACACAAATGACAAACAAAAACAAACAGTGATCCACGCATGTAAAAAATTCTTTTTTGATTCGAAAATATCAATTTGGTGATTTAATTAACTTATTAAAGAACTAATATTTGGTTTGATGAAAAATTGTACACGCTAAAAATATGTATATATGCCTATATGGGATAAGGAATTAATCAGTACTTCATGTTTATATATTGTTTATCCGATTCAATTGATGTTTTTCGCGGATAATATATGAAAAAGAATTTAAAATATAAACGGTTGAATAATCTATGTATATAAAGAGAATAATTAAGTTTGGTTAAATTTTGAAAAACCCAAAATATACTCTTCCTTCTCATAAATTTTTATTCTCTTCTCTTTTCTCTTTTCAAATTATACACTACAATATATACACATCTAGAATTTAGTTTACAATTTATATACTCAAATTCTACATCAAACACGCAACTAATATTGGAAAGATTCTTCGAACAACATTGTATTTGCAATTTTCATATATTTTTGCATGAAGTCAAGTCGTCCGGCCAACTTGTGGAAAGGAGTGATATCACAAGTTAAGAGATGGTGAGCGCAGTTCCATAACAGAAACATGTCCTTACTTGTCCGATCTTTGATGTCTATGTATCAAGCTCTATCACATTGGCTTTCACGAAGAAGTAATCCCGATCAAGCAGACAAGAGTAATAGAACTAATGTGATTCATGTAGTGTTTAACACCTCCAGGTTGACTATTCTTTTCGTTGAAGTCAAGAAATAAGATGTTAATTTGGACCACTAGCTAGAGACATGCAACCAAATTGGAGCCTCTAATCCTCTATCTTATTGAAACTTTCGGTGGCCTCTTTCTCTATATGGATTTACTTAAATTGGGTCTTGGTCTTTGTCTGTTACATCTTTTCGCTTGGAGATTTTTTGCTTGTATTGTCTAGAAAAATGGCAATAAGCTGTTTTTTTGTAAGCGCGAGACTCTTAAGCTTACTTATAAACGATTAGTTATTATATATAATTTAAAAAAGTTGAGTAAATTGATTTAGTAGAGTTTTAAGATCTAAATTTCACAAATTAGAATTGTATGGTTGTATGACCCCAATTTTATTTGTAATTGCAGTTGCAATTGGTTTCTTATAATTGCAATTGTTATTACGGTACCGACTATTCTTATTTTGCTAATTACAAGAAGAAGAAAAGGAAGTGCGAAAATCACTTTTCTATTTTGTTGATTACATTGAACTGTTGCTTTCTTCTTGATGAGTGGGTTTCCATGATGAAACCTTTGGATAAGCACCATGATAATATGAAACAAATCATCATTAGTGGTCCAGTTGGTAGTAGGAGCCTCTTGGTGGTTCATTTAATTACATGCGCGTAAAAGAAAAATGCAACATGTTTCTACTTTCTTTTTTTCTTAAAGTAATGGAAAAATGCTACCCAAAAACAAACAGTAATTGTAAAAGTTTCGAGCAGAAAAAAAAAAGATAATATTACTGAAAAAAGAAAAGACACACCTATGTGAATGGACACACAAACCGATTAAATCTTGTACATGAATTTTCCTCAACAATAATGATCATGTTCAATTCATCACGACTATTATAGCAAGAAATTTCCTACCTACAGACCATTTTAATTTTTAGACCCCTCCCCATGCACGTTAACGCTAGTTAGTTGAAGTCAACACATTTCGTACAGGTAAATTTGGCCAGAATATGATCATGCAAGCTAGGCAATGACCAAAAATCTTTCAGTCCATGGGTCAATGTACAGTGCAATATTTTCATGTACTTATAAGAACAAGTTGATTTATGTACAAATTAAGATAAACATGATCGATGATTAGAGATGCATGCATTGTTCTATAGTTTGTTTTTGTTTATGTTTTTTTTCTTACATCTTTTTATTGGTAACCAAATTGAAAAATTATAAAAGACATCTAAGTTTGCTCTTTTAGCCTCCGCTTTTTTTTTTTTTTTTAATTTCATATACATGCACTTCCAACTTCACTTAATGATCGACACTATCTTTCTGCTCACGATGAGTGCATGTATGGAAGCTCGCACATACCAAAATCCTTTCTAAAGTGCTAGATTTCCAATACGGGAAAGAAATAAAGCTTTTCTAGCCAGTAAATTGCTAAACCCTCTAAATAAAGCTTTTCTAGCTAGAACTTAATTAGAATATTTTGTATAGATTGAAAGATGATTTAGCTGTTTCTTCTTTACTTAAAGTAATGGAAAAATACGACCCAAAAACAAACAGTAAAGCAAAGAATCTTCGAACAACATTGTATTTGCAATTTCCATATACTTGCGAGAACAAAATAAGTTAAATTTGCATGAAGTCAAGTCATCCAACTTGTGGAATGGGGTGAGATCAAAAGCTAAGAGGTGAGCGCAGTTGCATAACAGAAACATGTCCTCACTTTGGTCTTACCGTCTGATCTTTGATTTCTATGTATCATACTCTATCACATTGGAGCAGAAAAAAAAAGTAATGTAAAAAGAAGAAAAGACACACCAATACCATGTTTGGAATACTGCATGTTACACATGGACATCGGAAGTCAAAAAGCGTTACCCATGTTTGGTATACTGCATGTTACACATGGACAACCCAATAGCATTAGTCAAACATAAAAGCGTCAAAAAGTTAGTGGACTAAGCAAAACACGGAATTAGCACACAAAAGAATGGTTGAGTACTTGAGTTGTTAGGACTGGGCCATTTGGGTGTATTTTTTTTTTTTTTGAAAGGAAGATTGAATAACTTAAACGGGAAGAACCTTGTTGTGCACTGAGAGGGACATAAAACCAAAACCTCAAGCACGGTTGCAACAATTCTTATAGAGGACATCGTCAATAATAGACGGAGTCTCTACTAACCAAAAGATATCTAAATCAGAATAACTAGTAAAATGTGTCAAACCATAGGCAACACTGTTCGCTTCACCAAAAATGTGACGGATCCGAATGGATCGAAGCTCATGGTCTTAATATAATCTTTACAGTCTTCCATAATCCTACCAACCTCAGAGAAGTTATCCCAGGGTCTGGTAAGAGCGTTTACAAGCTGGATACATTGACTTTCAAGATCAATCCATCCATGGTCAATAGCCAAATTCAAACCAACTCTGTAGGCCTCACTCATAACGTGCAACGAAGAGGCAGTGTGAGGGATAGAACGAGCCAAGGCAGCCACTGACTTACCATTTTCATCCCTGATAATCACTCCAATACCGCCTTTTTTAATATATCTAGTGGATTTGGTGTATAGGGTTTAATGGTTGTGCTTTGGTTTCGTAGTGTTTTCCAACCAATAAAACTCTGATTGAATAATATATATCTAGTTGGTAAACCAATTTTTGAAATGGATAATCGAAACGGATAATCGAAACTGAAATTAAACGAAGCAACAGACTCCCCAAAATCATGCATGAGAACAATTTTTGACAAACTTGTACCATCCAAGTTGGGGGAGAACTGTTCCTGCATCTTGGTTGGGTAAGTTTGAGGGACCTTTGGGTTCGTGCACCTATAAAACACCAGTGGCCAGTGGCAGCCCGTTCCGCGAAGGGAGATTAGTCTTTTCGGCTTATCCTCCAGGAGAGTTGGGGGGGGGGAGGGATCATTCCTGGGAAGAGAATCCCTAATAAAAATAAAATAAAATCATGCATGAGAAAGGGAGAGAATGACGGGTTACCAATCGTGACGGCAGAAAGGGAGAGAATGAAAGAGAGGAAGGGACAAAGGTGTGTGAGTGTCATGCCCCGGATCCGGTGTCGGTGGATTTTAAGCACCTAAATCCGAATCCGAGGTGTGAATATTAAAAACTAAAATAAAAATAATACAAAACCAAATACTTTTCAGAAATTGTCCAAAATACAAATGTTTAAAGTAACAAAATTTTTACAAATAGAAATTACACCTTCATCTACGTTCTCACTCACTCGCGTCTTTGACTATACCTTTTCGAAACTCGTAAGCTATACATGTAAAACAACAACCTATTGTAGGGGTGAACTTTCGTCCTCGCTGCTCAGTAAGGACATAAACCTTTTAAGAATACATTATGGCTCAAGTAACTACAATGAAATTGATGCATGCATGAATGTCAAATGAACTTCACTTATCTACCCGTTAGTCCATATAACTCAACAAGCAGAACCTACACGTCTCATACCGTATATTTTACCAACTGGGGGTGGCCCTGAAAGTTTCATTATATGATCTAACACCCCGTAACATTTTAATCCACATCTCTTTTGACAACATCTCGTCTTTTCTCCCTGTCGCCAGTCCCGAATTACCTTTGTTCAATTCATGCATCTTAGGCTGACATGAGATCTGGTACCTACTGAGAGTAAGACTGTCTTTCCTCCCGTTGCCAGTCCCGAATTACCATTATGCAATTAATGCATTTTTGGCTGACATGAGATCTGGTATCTACTGAGAGTAAGACTCAACTTCACAAAAGCCATTTCTCATAAATTCATATTCTTTCCATATCCATCCACCTTCCTCATATCGTAATTAAATGCATTCTCAACTATCAATCCTTCTACATTCTACATGCCATGATGCATCGTAATAATATGCATATATCATTCATGTATGCCAATTGAGCATGAATGTAATTAAGCATTTAGACATGTAACTTATGCTTGCATATAAGTCATATCAATCACCGAATATCAAACAAGCATGTTATTCAAACATTGCAAGCAACCAAATCATTTAAAAAGGTTTCCCAAGATCCCCCTACCTCGATTCCGCACAATACTAGTTCTACGTCAGCTCCACTTCACTGTTGTACTTGTCGAAGAACACCTTCATCAAACTCACATGTTCCTATGACAAAAACAAATTATTTAAAACGTAATCCTACTTTAACTTAAAAGCTAAACAAAGGACTTACTATTCGGAACCTAGGACCTTTAACTACAAATCCTATACTACAGTACAACCTTAAGAAGAAAACATGTAAAATTGTAAGCTATTTGGAGTTGATTTAAGGTGCAAAAGAAATAACAAAGTGATTATGCATCTTAAATCCTAATATGCAGGGCCAACTTTGTAATGACGTAAAACTTTTATATGAACTTCAAAAAGGGTGGGGCTGGTTTCGTTGGAAACCTATGAAGATCTAGCTTATAAGTTCTTAAGCCCTGAAGTAAGTTTGAACAAATAAGGCTACTGAGATAATTAGGAAAAAAAACAAGACAGTACTGCAGTTTTTCAGAAATTCCTGCAGCATACCAGTAACTTTGGAAATTTATAACTAAATGCAGAAAAATTATTTTCAGGAGATTCTAACTCTGAAATAATCTTTGAATTGTCTACTACAACTTTCATGAAGATACTATCTACAAATTCCCAAAGAAAAAGTGCAGTTTTTAATAAAAATATCTCTGGGTCAGAAATCCAGAAAAGTAATTTTGGCAGTTCAGACCTGTAACTTTGTAAATTTATAACTAAATGTAAAAAAATTATTTTTAGGAGATTTTAATTCTAAAATAGTCGTTGAGATATCTACTACAAATCCTCAAATGGTAACAACTTCAAAATATGAACACAAAAGTACAGTTTTTAACAAAACTGTTGCTGGGTCAAAAACTGGGAAACAAATTTTCAGATTGCAAACCTCTATCTTCTACCTTAAGTTTAACCAAAAACTACAAACTTAAACTGCAATTGAAGCCTTATGTTCTAACTTTACAAGCATAGGTTCAAGGGATTGATTCAATATCAGAAAAGGACCAAAGTTGTCCCAAACTACTACCAACTTCAGCAAACCCGTACAAGCCATAACCCCAAAACTCCAATTCTCCAAATCTTAAACAAAAACGAAAACAAAGTATACTAGAACGTAGAGCTCGACAAGAGAATGAATATGGATACCATTTACTTTGCCGACGATGTCCTGATCACCGAAAAACCCATGAACTTTTCTTATTCGATTCTCTCTCTCCCTTCATCAATTTGAGAATTTGAGACTACAGCCGTGCTCCTCTCATCGAGACGAAGCTAATGACACCAGTTTTAGCCGCTGTTGTGGCCGTAATCGGAAAAACCGATCGGCACAGTCGGAACTTCTCTCCTTCATTTCTCTCTCTTCCGACGTCCTTTGGATGAGCCACCATCACCCTTGAGTTCGCGCCGGCAAGACGAAGAAGAGGCCACCATTTTGAGCCCGTGAAGTGGGTTCGGTGCTGCCAAGGAGGAGAGAAACGGGTCGTGAAGCTTCCCTCTTCAATATGATCCGTTGTATATATATAACCCACCGACTTAAAACTAATGGCTGAGATTAAACGATGAAAGATCCAACGGTCCAGATCTCACCACAACAATTTCCTAATTTTAAATAATTTCAAACTTCCAATAATAATTAAAAACAACTCGGGTCTCCGAAAAAGTCCACGAAAATTACTACGAACTTGTAGTGATGTCTATTTTCTAATTCTGACTTCAAAATAAAATTTGACCAACTTAAAAAATTCCGGATCTCACAATGAGAGAATGAGAGTAAGTGAGGGCTAAATTGAATCATGCTGAAAATGAAAGCAAAGATGAATAAATACTAAGGGAGGAGAGGAATAGACACTAGTAGCGATTTGTATGGCGCCGACTGGTCATTTTATGTTCTGTATCGTAAGTGACCGGTCGCTCTATCTCTAACAATTGGTCATTTATACCTTATGTACTCGTGTTGACTCTAAGCAATCGGTCGTCAGTTATAAACTTTTATTGTACAAACAATAACTCTGAACAAAAATAGATGCCTAACAAGAGCTAAGAAGCGGTTACACATATATCCCAACAGTCCAAGCACGTAGGTTGATGTTAACGTGTCGCTCCTCTCAAGTATAA
Organism: Rubus parviflorus; assembly: GCA_029955375.1. Classification (NCBI taxonomy): domain Eukaryota; kingdom Viridiplantae; phylum Streptophyta; class Magnoliopsida; order Rosales; family Rosaceae; genus Rubus; species Rubus parviflorus. Next base: position 9,307,229 of record JARGGL010000005.1, on the reverse strand, counting down.
GGTATCAAGTTATAGCATAGAGAACCATGGCTCACAAACTTATGGTTAAACTCAAGGAAATCTAGTTGAATTTACATATATATATATATATATATATATATATATGAGAGCTTCTCTAGTGAGGACCACTATAATGAGTATCACTTGAGGACTTTTCGATTAGACCTACTTTTTGATTACATCTCGACAAATCAACCGTTCAATATTTAGATATTTAGAAGTAGATCACTTCTACAAATTTTCAATGAAATCGAAAATCGTTAAGTCATCTATAATTGTGATTTACCATTTATGAATATGAATGGTTCAAAATTGACAGATTTGGTTCGTCCATTTATTTGGTCTAGTACGGTACCTTAACGATTTCAAATTTTGTTGAAAATTTGTAGAAGTGATCTACTCATGAATATCTTAACATCGAACGGTTGATTTGTCGAGATGTGATTGAAAAATAGATATTACAACCATTAATCGAATAGTCCTCAAGTGGTACTCATTGAAGTGGTACGTCCTCACTAGAGAAGCTCTCATATATATATATGCAATCACAAACCTACACTACAAGAGAACCATGGCTCATGGTGAGTATGTCATGTGCAATATGGAGTAAATAAATATATAGTAGGAAGAAAATAATGCTAAACTTGATATGGCGAAAGCATAGGATGATAGGATTGTGTGGAGTAGCTATTTCTGATATGTATGATGGGGAGGTTGGGGTTTCATCCTAGGTTTATTTCACCAATTACGGCATGTGTTACTTTAGTTTCGTATTCCTTAATCATCCGGGATGCCCTACGCTAAACACATGTATCATAATGGTGAAATTGAAAATACAAAAATCACAATTGCAGTCTTATCACAAAAATAATAATACCCCAGGAACCACAACTGCAACTATCTCGAATTTATATCGATCACCCAAATTAAGCAACAAAGTAATCATTCCAAGCCCAGACTACCAGCAACACATGAACCACGTATATATGCAGTTGGAAAACTAGCTACTTCACACTCAGGTTCCACCCAAAAGCGTGATAATACCCCAACTATAGATTGCTTGCCAATTATCTGTATATTTCGGACCTTTTTCTTTGAGGTGCTTAATAACTTCTTCTTTTTTTGGCTAAAAGCATTAACAAGTGTATCATCATGCATGATCATGGAATCATGTTGCGTGTATTTGATGAGATCTAACTTTGTATATCATCATGTTCTCTTCTTCTTCTTCTTTCTTAAATTTTCTTGTCTCGTATCTAAGTTATGAAATAATTTTCAATTACACGAGGTACTGGCCGGCTTTGTTACTTGTAAAAATGATGGTTAAGAGTCAAAATATTATGAAGGATCGATCAGAATCCCTCTAGCAATGAATGGATAACTTATTTCAAGCTTTGTGCCAAATAAAAAAGATATTCATTGCTTTTGGGAGCTTCTAACTTTGTCCCTGAAATCATAAGGGTCACGGTATATGTCTCAACGGTGCATAGATCTGACATGCTAGCTCTCCATGAAAGCAAAGTGCTGGGGTACGTTAGTTCCCAAGCACCAAATTTGTTTTTCAACTTTGGAGCTCGAGAGAGAGAGAGTCAGAAACTGAAAAAACACTAGTTGCTGCTGGCCGGGCACGTTTTAGAATTTTTTTTTTCTTAATAAAGGTAAAACTAAAAAATAAAGGATAAATCTTTAGGGCTGGGTACAGTTAGATATTTGCTGGGTTCGATTAGCTTGACCTCAAAAAATATGGACAAGTATTTCCATCAACATTTTTGAATATACATTCACACCTTTGGCGAAGTCTGTTGGGAAGTAGAAGAACTTCATTGCCGTGTTATTTATACTGGTTTGTGTTTGTACATGTAGACGTTTTTCATTGATAGTGATATGTATATAAAGTTTGGGATAATAGGTTGTACAGCAGTGCAGGTAAGTTGTTCGATGAAATGCCAGAACCAAGTTTAAATGTCCTGGCTAGCTTTTGTTCTGTGTGTACCGTTTTGATAATATCCGAGAAAGAATCAGCTGCATTGAGAGAAATGACGGATGGGAATGTTCCTGTCTGTAGCCGGACTTGTGGTTACTGCAATCATGTTCGTGTGTATAGCCTGACTGATGGGAATGACTTATCACGCTTTGATGCCATGTGATGACTGGTGGTCGTTCCACTATGAAGCCTTGAAACTTTTTCATGAAATGGAGTCAATTACATTTAGAGTGGACAGAGTAATCAGGGCAAATTATCAATGCATTTTTGCATTGTTGGTGGTTCGCTAAGACAAGCTAGGCTTCTAAAGAATGGGAATGTAGAGGAGTTCTAGTTGCTTCTCGTAGATCTGCAGAACCCTGCTGTGTAAAAATGGGATAGGCATTTGAGAGGTTGGTTAATTCTTCTTTTTTAAATTTGTATAGCTGCCATATTAAAATTTTATTTCTTCTCACTGTGTCACATTGCTTACATGAATCTAATTAGTCGTTTCTCTTTTATTTCTGGTGATGGAGTGAATGATGCCCCGGCCTTGAAGAAAGCTGACATTGGAATTGCTAGCTGTAGCAGATTCCACAGATGCTGCCTGTAGTGCTTCTGATACAGTTTTAACAGAACCTGGGTTGAGTGTAATCATTAGTGTTGTGCTAACAAGCCGTGCGATCTTCCAGAGAATGAAAAACTATACGGTAATTTAATAAATTCCTACATAAACTTCTAATTTTTGAGGTTGGTTGACGAAATGCAGGGTTCCCTTTCTTATATTACACATACCCACCATGGCCTTTTTCTTTTATCAAATCATGACTAGCTTTTTATTACTTTATTGATTTATGACACAGACCCTTCTTCTTGCAGCAACATTTTGGTGTGGAACAGTGGAAAACTTCAATCAACAATTCAACATAAATTTAATATGTCAAATACTTCTATTTCTACTCCAATAAAAGAGAAGCTGTCTTCTGCTCTGTATCTCCAAATCAGCACCATCAGCCGGGCATTAATATTTGTTACTCGCTCTAGGGGCTGGTCCTTCACGGAAAGATCTGGCCTTTTGTTGTAGTAGCCTTCATTATAGCTCAATTGGTACTGAATTTCAAGTAACTCTATGCTCGACAAATTAAGTCATAATGTTTAACAACATTAATTGCTTATGCCCTACGCCACTTACTTTGCAGATTGCTACAGTAATATCAGCCACTTCAACCTGGAAATTTACAAATATCAGAAGTATCGGTTGGGCGTGGACTGGTGTTATTTGGTTGTTCAACATTGCCACCTACATGCTGCTTGATCCTATTAAATTGGCAGTACGTTATGCACTCAGTGGACAGTACGTTATGCTTGGGGTTTAGTAGTACAACAGATAGTGAGTAAATCGTACTTCATCCATATTACATAATATTCGTGACAAATTTTTTAGAAATATAAAATGACAATGAACTAATCATCATAAGAACCTTAGTTTAGATTTTTCAGAACATCCTAATTTTCACTATGAACCTCAAAATTCGAATCCTGGTTTGAACGGTGCTACCAGACTGCATTTACCAGCAAAAAGGAATTTGGAAAGGAATCTCGCGAGGCTGCATGGGCAGCAGAACAGCGAACGCTACATGGACTCCAATCTGTTGAAAGGAAAATGTTTTCAGAGAAGAGCACTTTTAGGGACATTAATCTCATGGCACTTTTAAGAAATTAAGCTAAAGAGCACTTCTTAATTTCTTACCATTCTGTTTTGCTCTGTTTTTGTAACTCCGTGCAGGTTGAGGGAGCTTCACACTCTCAAAGCCAAGGTGGAGTCTTTTGCAAAGCTGAAGGATTTAGATATTGATGCCATTAACCAAAACTACACTGTCTAATTGCTGTTCTGGATATCATATTATCATATTATTCTTGGTATTCTCCTTTATACATATACATATAACTTTTTTATGTTTTTGTCAACAAATACCTTATGTCCTAGCAGTATTTCGAATAAGATTAATATTATTTGATTTAGTTCATGATGTTATTTTTATAAAACAAGTCAGCTGGGATTGCATTTATATAAAACATATACCTTTTTTGATCTCTTGATGTTTATACTACAAATAATTAGTAATTACAGAACCCTCCAAGAAAAAGTCCAAATTTATTCATATTGCGAAGTTACACTGAATATTACAAATCCTCCCATAAAAAACAAAGAGCAACAAGTTTGATGAATTACTCAATTTCTGGGCCTTCTCATTCTTTTCACTATTCTGCTCAGTACTGCAAGAATCTCAATGAACCACTCATTCCACCTTGTGATTGCAACGTCTGCAAGAACCACTCCCACTACCAATCCACTCCCTAAACCTGCCGAAACAAATTTCCAATCCCATTCAATTTCAGAGCCCGAGTCATTTTCTTCTTCTGTTGAAGGTGGACGTTGAGTGCCCTCAAGATTTCCGCATTTCTTTGGTAATTAATGGATCTCCACACAATCCTGGATTTCCCTCATAGGAAGTGATGTCGAATGTATTGAATTGAGTTCCACTCAATATAGGACCTGTGAGATTGTTGTGAGAGACATTGAACTTTTCCAGGAATGAAATCTTCTTTAGTTGCTGAGGAATCTCTCCTGAGAGCTTGTTCTGTGAAAGGTCCAATGACTCGAGTAGTGTCAAGTTACCCAACGATGATGGGATGCAACTGGTCAGTTTGTTATTGGAAATGTTCAGCGAACGAAGACGCTTTAGGTTCCCAATGAATTCAGGAATCTTTCCTTCAAATCTGTTGCTTGAGATATCAACTAGTGCGAGGTCGTCTTGAATCTTTGGATAGTTTATCTCAATGCCTTTATTTGTTATTGTGATTGAGCACCGAAAATAATAGCCATAATGCAATGTAACATTATAATCGGTTTCTTTCATATGCGGGAGAGAGATATCTCCTCTCATGGCATTCCCAGAGAAGATGTATTCGGATGGAAACTCGCCTGTGAAGTTATTGTGAGACAAATCAAGAATGAGCAACTCCGGGAAATGAAGATTCATTTTAGGTTTTCCTATCCCACCATGGAACCTATTATGGCGCATTGCTAAAACTCTTAAATTCGGGAGTGTCCCCAACCAAAAAGGGAAAACATGATTAAATTCATTGTTCGACAGAACAAGAAACTCAAGCTTTGAACAATTTGCCAATGACCTCGGCAATTTCCCCTGCAATTGGTTATGACTAACATCAATCATCCTCAGATTGCTTCTGTTGGTGAATGTTTGAGGAAGAATGCCACGAAACGAGTTGTTTCCAAGATTGAGATACTCCAGATTATGACTAATGTTTCCGAGACACTGTGGAAGCATGCCACTCAACTTGTTGTTTGACAAATCAAGGAAATAAAGTGAAGTCAGATTGCAAATCTGTGGTGAAATTAACTTCTCCAGTTAGTTTGTTGTTTGAAACTGTGTAGTATGTGATGTTTGGTGAAGGTATCAACAATGATCCACCCAGCTCGTTGAATGATATATCCAAGTATCGTAGGTTAATCCAGGGAAGGACAGCTGGAGATTGCTCAAAGCCTGACAGAAAGTTATGAGAAATGTTCATGCCCGCCAGAGTTTGGGTGCTTGTGTTCAACATCCATTTTGGCACTCGGCCTTGCAATTTGTTTCCAGAAAGATCCAAGGTCTGCAATGTTTGTTGAGAGCTTAGGAAATTTGGGAACTCTCTTATATTGCACGAACGCAATCCTAGATTCTCAAACTGTGGAAGTGCAGTTGCATTATTCATAAATCTGGATTCCGTGAGCACTTCAAGTTTATTTCCAGATAGATCTAGGGAGGTGAGGTTTTGTAGCTTATGAAATATGCGGAACTCTACTGTACCGCTCAAATTATTATTAGATAGATAAAGGTACCGGAGATTTATGAGATTGAATAGGAACTGGGGGATTGAACCATGAAAATTATTACCAGAAAGTGATAGGCTTGTTAGTTGGGTAAGGTTTCCAAAAGAAGAAGGGATTTGACCATGAAATTTATTACCAGAAAGTGATAGGCTTGTTAGTTGGGTAAGGTTTCCTAAAGAATAAGGGATTTGACCCAGAAAATTATTATAAGAAAGGTCCAAATAGATGAGATGCCTAAGATTACCAAGCGAAAATGGTACCGGACCTTTTGACATATTGCACGCACTCACATCCAACTCTTTCAGTGAATCAAACTTTTCTATCAAAGAAGACAAGTTTACGAAAATAGTAGTGGAAGCGAGATTGAGTGACATGAGAGGACTACTACTTGCATTGAATTTTGGGAAATAACCAGTGAGATCAAGGTTGTTACTCACACTTAGAACTTTCAAATTTTGTAATTTAAAAATTCTTCCTGGTAATTGCCCAAACAAGTTGCAATCATCAAGGCGGAGGGATGTCAAAAGTGACAAATTGGCCAAGGTATTAGGTAATGTGGATGATATATTATTGGAAGATAGATCAAGGGTTTCTAGGCCAGTTAAGTTTTGAGCTAAGCTTCTCAACAATTCTTCATTGTAAAACATATCCTTATTTTTAGATAGATCAAGGGAAGACAACTTGGACAGTTGTGAAATTTCACATGGGACAAAACCAGAAAAGACAGAGTAAGAGAGGTTGAGATACCTGAGCCTCGGAAAGTTCCTAATGCTAGTAGGAACTTGAGAATAATTGAAGTCGTTATCAGCGAGGTTCAGACTTTGAAGACGAACAAGACGGAAGAGGCTATTATTGGGGTTGAAAGAACCATAGAGATAACTGCTATTAAGATTAAGCCCAATCACATGACCTGTCTTCTCATCACACTCTACGCCATCCCATGAGCAGCAATTGCTGGTTTGATTCCCTACAGACTTCCATGAAGCCATCTTTGGATAAGCACCTTCGTACACCGAAGCAGACTTGTTAATGAGAAAGCTTTGCTTGAATTGCAGCAAGGCAGAGATCTCGTCATCGTGGCAAGTAGTAGTATATGAGTGCACAGAGTTGACCACCACAAGATGGAACAACACGAATTTTGAAAGTATAAACATGGACAAAAATGTTAAAGATAGAAATGAAAACCCCATAATCTATGTTTGGTTTGATAAATCTGGTTTGCACTCAGATATATTGAAAGGAGATATTATTTATAGACGGATCCTTTCTCAATACATAACGTCCTACTCTACTTGGTGTTATAAATTGAAAGATGATTTAACTGTTTCTTTTTTTCTTAAAGTTATGGAAAAATGCGACCCAAAAATAAACAGTAATGGAAAAAGTTTCGAGCAGGAAAATAAAAAGTAACGGCAAAAGAAAAGATAGACCAATGTGAATGGAAAAAGAAACAACACACCAACCCATTAATTTACTTTTGAGGAAGTAAAAAGAAACAATTAGCACAAGAAAGTTCTCCCATTGGACACGATTATTTACTTTTGGGCAGTGGGAAGGAACTGGGAAGTTTTTAGGAAGTTAATATCCTACTCCTTCTCGGGGTCTTCGCAAGCTGACCATATTAATTTTTCCACATTTAGTTTTAATTATGAGAGGGATTTCTATATCTAGAGATGCTCCGTCAATATCTCATCTCGTCTTTGTGGACCTTTTTCTATGAGGTGCTAAATAACTTTTTGGGTCAATTTGGTTGCAAGTCTTTAGTACAAAACTTAGTGCGCATTTTTTTTTGACGAAAAAGTTGGTGGGCATTTGACGTAAGCAAATACATTGGCCATTGGGAGAATTATCCAGTACATTGTCTTTACTTATCAAAAAAAAAAAATCATTGTCTATAGTTAGATTTTTTTTTGTTAGCAATAAAAGATAATCTTAGGGCTGAGTACACTTAGATATTTGTTGGGTTCGATTAGCTTGACCCCGAAAAATATGGACGACTTTTTGAATGGAGGAAGTTGGACAAGTTTTTGACATTAAAAAATATGAACGTGTTTTGTTACACAAATGACAAACGAAAACAAACAGTGATCCACACATGTAAAAATTTCTTTTTTGATTCGAAAATATCAATTTGGTGTTTTAATTAACTTATTAAAGTACTAATATTTAGTTTGATGAAAAATTGTACACGCTAAAAATATGTATATATGCCAATATGGGATAAGGAATTAATCGGTACTTAATATTTATATATTGTTTATCCGATTCAATTGATGTTTTGCGCTGATAATATATGAAAGAGAATTTAAAATATAAACGGTTGAATATTCTATGTATATAAAGAGAATAGTTAAGTTTGGTTAAATTTAGAAAAACCCAAAATATACCATTCCTTCTCATAAATTTTTATCCTCTTCTCTTTTCTCTTTTCAAATTATGCACTACAATATATACACATCTAGAATTTAGTTTACAATTTATATATATACTCAAATTCTACATCAAACACGCAACTAATATTGGAAAGATTCTTCGAACAACATTGTATTTACAATTTCCATATATTTTTGCATGAAGTCAAGTCGTCCGGCCAACTTGTGGAAATGAGTGATATCACAAGTTAAGAGATGGTGAGCGCAGTTCCATAACAGAAACACGTCCTCACTTGTCCGATCTTTGATGTCTATGTATCAAGCTCTATCACATTGGCTTTCACGAAGAAGTAATCCCGATCAAGCAGACAAGAGTAATAGAACTAATGTGATTCATGTAGTGTTTAACACCTCCAGGTTGAATATGCTTTTCGTTGAAGTCAAGAAATAAGACGTTAATTTGGACCACTAGCTAGGGACATGCAACCAAATTGGAGCCTCTAATCCTCTATCTTATTGAAACTTTCGGTGGCCTCTGTCTCTATATGGATTTACTTAAATTGGGTCTTGGTCTTTGTCTGTTGCATCTTTTCGCCTAGAGATATTTTTGCTTGTATTGTCTAGAAAAATGGCAATAAACTGTCTCTTGTAAGCGCGAAACTCTTAAGTTGACTTATAAACGATTAGTTATTATATAATTTTAAAAAGTTGAGTAAATTGAATTAGTAGAGTTTTAAGATCTAAATTTCACAAATTAGAATTGTACGGTTGTATGACCCCAATTCTATTTGTAATTGCAATTGCAATTGGTTTCTTATAATTGCAATTGTTATTATGGTACCAACTATTGTTGTTTTGCTAATTACAAGAAGAAGAAAAGGAAGTGCGAAAATCACTTTTCTATTTTGTTGATTACATTGGATGAGCAACAACTGTTGCTTTCTCCTTTATGAGTGGGTTTCCAACTTTCCATGATGAAACTTTTGGATAAGCACCGATGCCATCATAATATGAAACAGAGCGGTTAATAATAAAGCTTTGCTTGAATTGCAGCAAGGCAGAGCTCTCCTAAATCCTAATCATGGCAGGAAAAAGAGTTAGCAAGGACAAGATGAAACAATAGAACTCTTGAAAGCAGACACTTGAAAAGTTTCGTTAAGCATAGAGATGATAACCCCATGCACTTGAAAAGTTTCGTTTGACAGGAGATTTTATTTATAGACTGATGCTACAAATTTAATTACTTCATTTAATTACATGTGCGTAAAAGAAAAATGCAACCTGTTTCTTTTTTTTTCTTAAAGTAATGGAAAAAGGCTACCCAAAAACAAACAGTAATTGTAAAAGTTTCGAGCAGAAAAAAAGAAAAGAAAATATTACTGGAAAAAGAAAAGATACCCCGATGTGAATGGACACACCACCGATTAAATCTTGTACATGAATTTTCCACAACAATGATGATCATGTTCAATTCATCACGACTATTATACCAAGAAATTTCCTACCTACAGACCATTTTAATTTTTAAACCCCTCCCCATGCACGTTAACGCTAGTTAGTTGAAGTCATCAACACATTTCGTACAGGTAAATTTGGCCAGAAAATGATCATGCAAGCTAGGCTATGACCAAAAATCTTTCAGTCCATGGGTCAATGTACAGTGCAATATTTTTCATGTACTTATAAGAACAAGTTAATTTATGTACAAATTAAGATAAACATGATAGATGATTAGAGATGCATGCATTGTTCTATAGTTTGTTTTTGTTTTTGTTTTTTGTTTTTACATCTTTTTATTGGTAACCAAATTGAAAAATTATAAAAGACATCTAAGTTTGCTCTTTCAGCCTCCACTTCTGTTTTTTCTTTTTTTTTAATTTCATACAACTTCCAACTTCACTTAATGATCGACACTAGTCTTTCTGCTCACGATGAGTGCATGTATGGAAGCTCGCACATGCCAAAATCCTTTCTAAAGTGCTAGATTTCCAATATGGGAAAGAAATAAAGCTTTTCTAGCTAGTAAATTGCTAAACCCTCTAAATAAAGCTTTTCTAGCTAAAACTTAATTAGTGTTGTGGGCTAAATGAAATTAGCTAGCTAGAGAGTAAAGAACATAGAGAGAGAGAGAGAGAGAGAGAAGATGTTGTGAATTGGTGATTTGATTCATTCTCATTCATCCCCTTATATAGGGTGAAGAAACTTGGTCACCACACTTGGTGAAGCTTGTTGAATACACCTTGATGAAGCTTGGTGAACACACCATAGGAAGCTTCATCAACACACCTTAGGAAGCTTGGTGAACACACTTAAGCTTCCTTGATTTACATCATAGATATACAAACTAATGGGTATTACATATTAACCCCAAATGGACATCCACATAAATATAAGTATTTACAACACTCCCCCTTGGATGTCCAAAAACTGACGTAGCTGTATCTGAACTTCTTCGTCTTCGAGCATTAGACCAGAAACTACGATTAGCATTATGCTAAGTATAGTTGGGTAGAGTTGAAAATAAACATTCATTCGCTGATGCCAACACACAAAACCTTAAGTCCGGAAAAACTCATTGTGGGATAAAAACCGGAGTTTAGGAGAAAATTGTGTAGCCGAATGATGTATACCGAAGCACTATGAGATGTAAGTGCGCGGAGGAACTAACCACAAGATATGTGCCTCATTAAAACCTTGCCAGAGTAAACCCAGTGGGACAAACCTCTGGTCGAAGGAAAAAGAGTACACGATGGTTAGAAGTATACGACTGGATACTCCCCCTGATTTCGGCAATCCTTAGTGAAGGTGTGATCAATGTCAATGATTTGACAAATAGCTAGACGGTGGCTGGAATGGTGTCTCATTAAAAACTTTGCCAAGGTAAACCCAGTGGGACAAACCCTTGGTCTAAGGACAAAAAGAGTACACTAGCCAAGCGTCGATCAAATATGAGCATTCGTCGGGATGCTCCCCCTCACATGCACACGACTGGGTGCGGAAATTTCGACTTAGGCATAAATCGTTACTCTAAGGTAGCTCGGATAGCTTCCTGAGACCGATTGCCTTAACATGTCTCTGAAATGAATACTTTGGTAGTGACTTGGTGAATAAGTCAGCATGGTTGTTCTCTGAACCAATGTGCTTCACTTCGATCTTCTGGTGCTCTTGTTGTTGATGCGTAAAGAAGAGCTTTGGCGAGATGTGCTTGGTGGCGTCTCCCTTGATGTAACCATGCTTAGCTTGATCAATAACAGCAGTGTTGTCCTCATAGATGACAATTGGTTCATCAGGATCATGAGATAGCTCACACGTACTTCGTATATGGCCAATAAATGCTCGAAGCCATACACACTCCCTAGTCGCCTCGTAGAGAGCAAGTAGTTCAGAGTGGTTTGTCGAAGTAGCTACTAGGGTCTGTTTTCGAGACCTCCAGGATATCGCCGTATTCCCAATGGTAAAGACATAACCAGATTGAGAACGTCTCTTATGCGGGTCTGATAAGTAACCAGCATCGGCGTAACCGACAAGGGTTGCGTTATTTCGAGTGCTAAGGGGGGTAGATCCACTCGATGACGCATAGGGATAGAACAAGCCCATATCCGTAGTACCACTAAGGTAACGGAAAATGTCTTTGATACCATTCCAATGGCGGCGTGTTGGCGCGGTGCTGTGTCGAGGTAAACAATTTACAGCAAACGAGATGTCCGGTCTAGTACATTGGGCCAAGTACAATAATGCGCCTATTGCACCCAGATATGAACACTCAGGGTTCAATATCTCTTCATCGTCTCCCTTAGGACGGATTGGGTCTTTATTAATGTCTAGAGTTCGTACGATCATGGGAGTAGGCAATGACTTAGCCTCATGATGAGTAAAAATGCCGTAACACCTTCTGGGTGTAGTTCGACTGATGTACTAGGATTCCATCTTTACGGTGCTCGATCTGCAGGCCGAGGCAATACCGTGTCTTCCCAAGATCCTTCATCTCGAATTCCTTCTTCAGGAGCTCAGCAGTTTCAATCAACTCTTTCGAGGTTCCTATGAGATTCATATCATCTACATAGACTGCGATAATAGCGTATCCTGAAGTGGATTTCTTAATAAACACGCAAGGGCATACTTCGTTGTTCATGTATCCCAAGCCGATCAAGTATTCACTTAGACGGTTATACTACATCCGTCCGGACTGTTTCAATCCATATAGTGAACGTCTCAGTTTAATCGAGAACGTATTCCGTGGTCAGAAACTACTTGATTCAGGCAACTTAAGTCCTTCTGGGACTTTCATGTATATCTCTGTGTCTAGATCCCCATAGAGATAATCTATGACCACATCCATGAGCTGCATATTCAGTTTTTCGGAAACTACTAAACTGATTAAGTAGCAGAACGTTATAACGTCCATTACGAGAGAATAAGTCTCATCGTAATCAATTCCAGGGCGTTGAGAGAAGCCTTGCACCACTAGGCGAGCTTTATATCTAACAATCTCATTATTCTCATCACGCTTCCTTACGAATACCCATTTATGACCAATTGGTTTAACATTGGGCGGTGTTGGAGCGACTGGTCCGAACACACTTCGTTTCGCTAAGGAATCCAATTAGACCTGGATTGATTGTTTCCTTTTTAGCCAGTCGTCTCTACGTTGAAAATCATCAACGGAGTAAGGTTCAATGTTATCGCTTGGTAGCTACCACGAATACAATTATATCATCGATGATAATCTCATTTCGATTCCACATCTCACATAAGCATGCATTATCGAGATTTCTCTATTCTCGGAAGTGGGTTCATATGTTGGAGCGTCCCCCAACGTCGTCTCTTCTGGGACGGACCCATAATCCGGATAATCTCGTGAGATTGATCGGTTGAGATTGCGATATCAAGAGGATTCGTTTGTGCCAAATTTATCCTCTTCTGGGGATAAGAATCCTTCGAACCTAGTGGTCCACCTCGCTTCTGGGAGGGACATATGACTGGTTAGCCGTCAAGCCGTACGTCGTCTCTTCTGGGACGACACATCCTACGGGGATGTTACATCCTTCAGGGATGACTTTGCGTCCTACTGGGACGTCTATCCTTGCAGGCAAGTTTGCAGCAGGTATATATGATCTCGTCACTTTAGCTAGATCAGAGAAAGCATCAAGCCTTTTATAGGCTTTACTCTGTAGATCTAGAATTCTTCGCACGTCACTTATCACATTTGTGCGGTTCGGGGATCGAGATGAGACATAGTGGGTACATGCCACGTTAATTCACGTCGTTCCTTATCAACGTTAACGTGCGAATCTCCCCTAACGACGGGAGGACAGTCTCATCAAAGTGACAATCCGCAATTGCGGTAAAGAGATCGCCTGTCAAGGGCTCTAAAGAGCGTGTAATGGATGAGGATTCATAATCGACATATATGCTCATCTATTATTGAGGACCCATTTGTACGTTGTGACGGCACAATTGGCACGTAAACTGCATATCCAAATACACGTAAGTACGAAACGTCAGGTTCGTACCCAGTCACCAGCTGTAACACGGAATAAGGTTGGGTAGCAGTGGGCCTCAATCGGACCAACATGGCTGCATGCAAGATTGCATAGTCCCACGTAGAAATTGGAAGCTTGGTGCGCATTACCAAGGTTCATGCAATCATTTAATGAACGCTTCTACGAGACCATTCTGGGTGTGAACATGGGAAACTAGATGTTCAACGTCAATCCCAAGGGACATGCAATAATCATCGAAAAACTTCGATGTAAACTCTCCGGCATTATCAAGTCTTCTGGACTTTATACGATAATCCGAGTGGTGAGCCCTCTAGGCGAGAGTTTAGCAAAAGCAGCGTTTCTTGTGGACAATAAACTCGTGACCATCTTGTCGATGCATCAACCAGTACCATGAAATATTTAAATGGTCCGCAGGCTGGTTGGATATGTCCACAAATATCACCTTGGATTCTCACAAGGGAATTTCGAAACTAGTTTGGTGGGCTTTACACGAATTGGTTTGAGATTTATCTTTCAAATAGAGCAAGCTTGGCATGGGCTTTTCGGATTAATCACGAAAAACTTTCCTCTAAAAGGATGCCCGTTCGATGCATTCATAGTTCTAAGCATCGTATTACGACCCGGATGTCCCAGACGGTCATGCCATAGCATATAAGTGCTCTTATCAATCGGCGTCAGACGATAGATAAGTGCTCTTATCAATCGGCGCCAAGCGATAGATAAGGTTATTTTTCAATCAAATGTATTGTGGGTTAAAGACCACTTGAAAGACATCTCAATTTCTCCAAGATACGCTTTTGACCGTATGTATTGGAGGTCATGTGTAAAGAAAATTCACACCATTTTCATGAGCGGTTTCAACATGATATTCGTTTGCTCGAATGTCCTTAAAACTCAGTAAGGTGCGACTGGACCTCGAATAGTATAAGGCCTCAGATATGGTCATAGGAGTACCATTAGACAACGCGAATTAGACTTTGCCAAAGCCTTCGATTAGGGTCGATGGGCCCAAAATCGTTGGCACTGAGGTTACTTTAGGCTTGAAGTTGATGAAATACTTTTGATCTCGTAAGATAGTGTAAGTGGTACCACTATCAGCCAGACAATCAACTTCCCCACTAGTCATGCCTAATAGTAGGATAATTTAAAGCCGGTCACATTGCAAAGGAATTTTCTCAAGATACTTTAAATTATTTCGAGAAACGTTGAAACATGATGCAGAAAAAATAAAACAAAACCATAATCCATTTCAGCGACAAAGTCAACTGCTTCAAGAGTTACCTCTGGAGTAATTTTGACCATATTAGCTTATGCACAACAAGTTTGTTGTGAATGATCTGTACCACCATAATGATAGCAGAGATTGAGCTTAGGAGCATTGTCTCTTGCTTCGGGACGACTGGCCCTGTTATTGTTCCTTTCTCGAGGCTGCTTTGGTTGCCATGGGGCCAAAAGTCATTTGTTTGGACAAGAGCCCAAAATTCACTTGGCAGGTGAGCATGAGGCTCGCGGAGATTCCGAGGTTGTAGGGACGACTGGTCCTTGTCTCGGTTCTCAGGTCATGGACTAAGTCCATGAGCAACATTAGCCTCTGACAATGAAATTGTCAATGCACCAGTAGGGAGAGAGTTGTCGTTCATCATCAAGATGAGGCAATTTTTCTCGTCCAGCATTAACTGTGTTATGAGCTCAGAAAAATGAATGAACTTGGATTAACCGTACTACTTCTGGAGTAGGTTATCCGAGCTAGGAACAAAAGTGGTGTACATCTTCTTCAATAGGTCAACTATTCGTCATAGGACTGGAGAAGAGCACGGATCTTGCAGACTTTTGCATTATATTTCAATAATGGTTTTGAAGTCTTGGAAGCACAGGTTAATCCAATGATGGCTAGCTTCTGGTAGCCAGATGATTTTTTGATGGTCAAATTGGTCTTTGAGGGAGTCTCATAACTCCTGAGGTGATGGCCACGAACTCAGATTTCATGGAGTCCAACATGTGGCCGAGGAACAAGATTATTACCTTAGCAATCATTTCTCTTGTTGTCCTCCTCTTGGAAGTCAACTTTGGTCAACATTTGTTTCTTCGACGGGAGAAACTAGATTAATTAGTCATATAAATCGACTGGTTTATATCTTCATGATGCTGTTGACAAGTGAACATGAGTTCAATTTCGAAAATCTTCTGGTTCGAACCATTTAATCATGGTTTTGTGAGAATTAAAATTCTCATGGATTTATATCTAAATCGACTGGTCGATATGGATAAAATCTTCTGGTCATCATTTGGCAAACACATATATATAATTTCTACCACAGAATTGCAAGAAATTGAACAATTCTACAATGAAAAATTATTTACTCAACCCTTTCGGTAGCTCCAATTAAATACGACCAGGTAAGGTAGGGTGAGGTTTTTGGTGGAGCGAGGCTCTCTTAAGTACCGAACCGCCGAACCTTGCCTAGACATCGCATCTAACTGGGTGAGCCTAGTCGTGGAAGATTCATAACCTTTCGTGACTTAATGTGGAGATATATGTGCCATGTGTACCGTTTGGCATGCCTTTATCTTTCGATTTAGTGATCAAGTAATCAACGAAATGATAAAGCAGATGCAATCCAAATTATAATTTCTCTTGACCTAAGATTAATTTAGGGTTCATGCTTCAAGGTTATGGTTCACTATTTGCCAAGGATTCAAATAGAAAAAAAAATCATAACTTACTTGAGAAATGCACCTAAAATAATTTAGGGTTCCACGAGTCAAGAGAAAAAAACTTCAACGAAATTTTGGGATTGCTTCTTCAAATTTGGTGAAGATTTCCTCTTTGTTCGTGAAGATGTTCTTCGTTCTTGAAGATGTTCTTCGTTCTTGAAGATGTTCTTCGTTCTTGAAGATGTTCTTCGTTCTTCCTCCTTGTTCTTCCTTCTTGTTCTTCAATCTTTGAGCAAACGTGCTTGATAACGTGTTGTGGGCTAAATAAATTAGCTAGGTAGAGAGTAAAGAACATAGAGAGAGAGAGAGAGAGAGAGAGAGAGAAGATGTTGTGAATTGGTGATTTGATTCATTCTCATTCATCCCCTTATATAGGGTGAAGAAACTTGGTCACCACACTTGGTGAAGCTTGTTGAATACACCTTGATGAAGCTTGGTGAACACACCATAGGAAGCTTCATCAACACACCTTAGGAAACTTGGTGAACACGCTTAAGCTTCCTTGATTTACATCATAGATATACAAACTAATGGGTATTACATATTAACCCCAAATGGACATCCACATAAATATAAGTATTTACAACAATTAGAATATATTGTATAGATTGAAAGATGATTTAGCTGTTTTTTCTTTACCTAAAGTAATGGAAAAATGCGACCCAAAAACAAACAGCAAAGCAAAGATTCTTCGAACAACATTGTATTTGCAATTTCCATATACTTGCGAGAACAAAATAAGTCAAATTTGCATGAAGTCAAGTCATCCAACTTGTGTAATGGGGTGAGATCAAAAGCTAAGAGGTGAGCGCAGTTGCATAACAGAAACATGTCCTCACTTTGGTCTTACCGTCTGATCTTTGATTTCTATGTATCAAGCTCTATCACATTGGAGCAGAAAAAAAGTAAAGTAAAAAGAAGAAAAGACTCACCAATACCATGTTTGGTATACTGCATGTTACACATGGACAACCCAATACCATTAGTCAAATATAAACGCGTAAACTTTGCCAAAAAAAAAAAATATATATATATATATATATATATATATATATATATATAAACGCGTAAAAAAGTTAGTGGACTTTCTTTTTGAAGAAAAAAAAAGTTAGTGGACTAAGCAAAACAAGGAATTAGCACACAAAATAATGGTTGAGTACTTGACTTGTTAGGATTGGGTGCATTTTTTTTTTGTTGAAAGGAAGGTTGAATAACTTAAACGGAAAGAACATTGTTGTGCACTGAGAGGGATATAAAACCAAAACCTCAAGCACGATTGCAACAATTCTTATAGAGGACATCGTCAATAATAGACGGAGTCTCTACTAACCAAAAGTTATCTAAATCAAAATAACTAGTAAAGTGTGTCAAACCATGGGCAACATTGTTTGCTTCACCGAAAATGTGACAGATCCGAATGGATCGAAGCTCATGGTCTTAATATAATCTTTACAGTCTTCCATAATCCTACCAACCTCATAGAAGTTATCCCAGGGTCTGGTAAGGGCGTTTACAAGCTGGATACATTGACTTTCAAGATCAAGATCACTCCATCCATGGTCAATAGCCAAATTCAAACCAACTCTGTAGGCCTCACTCACAACGTGCAATGAAGAGGCAGTGTGAGGGATAGAACGAGCCAAGGCAGCCACTGACTTACCATTTTCATCCCTGACGATCACTCCAATACCGCCTTTATTAATATATCTAGTGGATTTGGTGTATTGGGTTTAATGGTTGTGCTTTGGTTTCGTATTGTTTCCCAACCAATAAAACTCTGATTGAATAATATATATCTAGTTGGTAAACCAATTTTTGAAACGGATAATCGAAACTGAAATTAAACGAAGCAACAAACTCCCCAAAATCATGCATGAGAACAATTTTTAGCAAACTTGTATGTAACGACCTGAATTTTAAATTTCTTATTTTTAAGTCGAAAAATATTTTTGAGGAATTTTTATTATTTTTAATAGCTCTTGAAATATTTTTTTTTTTTTTAGTTTGTCACATTTTATTTGTTACTTAGCGATTAAGTTATATATGTATATGAGTTTTTATGTCTATCTCTTCGTTACTTAATGATTAAGCTATATGTAGATAAGATCATTCATGTTTATCTCTTCATTACTTAAAGATTAAGTTATATATGGATATGATCGTTCATGTCTATCTCTTCATTACTTAGTGAATAAGTTATATATGGATAAGATTGTCTAAGCTTATTCAAAATCATATTATTATACTATATTTCTTTCTTAGTGGCTAAGAAATGAACTACTATAAATAGGCCCGATCATATCATTTTTCTTCATAAATTTTTCGAGAGAGTTTCTCTCTCCTCACTTTCTCTCTCTAGTTTCTCTCTCTAAAACTTCTGCGGATCATAACTTTTTATCCGTAGCTTCAATTTAGGATCCGTGAAAACTTACGGATTCCTCTCGACGCTATTTTTCTATCCATGGAGGTTTAAGTAAGATCAAATGGTTATTTCTAGAAGGCTCGTATTAGGAGGCTCATAATATCATTGTTATGCTTAGTAATTCTCGGAATCGAGATGAGTGGGTTGTGTAATGTGTTCTAAATATCTCATTCTATTTCTAAAATCTCTCTCTTTTTCAAGTGAAGCATGTTTATTTGTAAAATATATATATTCTGTCTGAGCATTTGTTGAGGTTATTCATGGAACATGAGAACTTCATGATTGGTTATGCCGAGGTAAGGATGTGACACATGGAGCTATAGGACGAGGATGTCATTAGGTGACCGTGGGGATCGCTAAATTGAAGGATAACCTTGATATGAAGGGACGATGTGATATGATGATTGAGTTATTATATATTATATTAGTAGTGTGTGTAAAACAACATAGCTTCACTGTCATATTACATGATCTACTCACTGAGCGCGTGGTTTTGCTCACTCATCTATCTCTATTATTTTTGCAGAGTATTACTTAGAGTATGACGAGTCTAGAATGACGAGCTTAAATCGAGGTGTATTATTTGTAAATTTGTAAATAATTTTGTTATTTTTAATAGATTAGAGTGCGCAGAGGAAATGTATTTTATTTTATTTTGACTTTTTAACGCTCACACTTCGAATTCTGATTTAGGTGCCTAAAATCCACTGACACCGGGTCCGGGGCATGACATTGTACCATCCAAGTTGGGAGAGAACTGTTCATGCATCCTGGTAATAGGATGTCAGGGGTTCAAAACCCAGATTGGGCAAGTTTGAGGGGCCTTTGGGTTCGTGCACATGTAAAACACCAGTGGCCAGTGGTAGTCGCCAAGGGAGATTAGTCTCCTCGGCTTACCCTTCTCGGCTTACCCTCCGAGGGAGTTAGGGGGATCCTTCCTCGAAAGAGAATCCCTAATAAAAAAAAGAAAATCATGCATGAGAAAGGGAGAGAATGACGGGTTACCAATCGTGATGGTAGAAAGGGAGAGAATGAAAGAGAGGAAGGGACAGAGGTGTGTGAGAGAATGAGAGTAAGTGAGGGCTGAAATGAATCATGCTGAAAATGAAAAGCAAAGATGAATAAATACTAAGGGAATAGAGGAATATAGACGCTTGTAACGATTTGTATGGCGACTGGTCATTTTATGTTCTGTATCGTAAGTGACCGGTCTCTCTATCCCTAATCATTTATACCTTCTATACTTCTGTGGACCCTAAGCGACCGGTCGTCAGTGATAAACTTTCATTGTACAAACAATAACTCTGAACAAAAGTAGATACCTAACAAGAGCTAAAAAGCGTTGACACATATGTCCCAACAATCCAAGCACGTAGGTTGATGTTAACATGTCGCTCGTCTCAAGTATAAGGTATCAAGTTATAACATAGAGAACCATGGCTCACAAACTTATGGTTAAACTCAAGGAAATCTAGTTGAATTTACAATATCTATATATATATATGAAAGTTTTGATAATATGAAAGGATTCAGTATGTTCATTCATCAAGGATACAAATCCTTATATACAAACTGACATGATCTTCCTACGTGAAAGTAGGGATTACAATTATACACAACATATCTTTTACTTTAAATACAATTCCTATCAAGTTGGAGTGGATATTAAGAACACCCAACTTGCCTACTAGAATTGTGAACTGCTTCAGTCCCAATGGTTTTGTGAATATGTCTGCCAACTGCTCTCTTGTTCCAACATGCTGTGTTTTCACCAGTCCTCTTTGAACCTTTTCCCTCACGACATGACAATCAATGTCAATATGCTTTGTTCTCTCGTGGAACACCGGATTAGAAGCAATATGGATTGCTGCCTAGTTATCACAAAATAACCTTACTGCTTGTGCATGATCAACTCTTAAATCTCGTAACAAACTTCGTATCCAGGTGATTTCACAACACGTAGAGGCCATTGACCTGTACTCTGCTTCGGCACTAGAGCGAGATACAGTCCCTTGCTTTTTGGTCTTCCAAGAAATAGGCGCATCACCCAAGAATAAGCAATAACCTGTAGTAGACCTCCTAGTATCCTTGCAACGAGCCCAATCTGCGTCGCAAAAGGCACTAATTTCTAAACGTCCCTTTGAAGGCAGGAATATACATTGTCCAGGTGTTTGCTTTATGTACCTCAAAACCCGATATGCTGCATCAAGATGTGGTTGCCGAGGTTGATCCATGTACTGACTGAGTATGTGAACAGCATACACAAGATCAGGCCGTGTAATTGTTAGATAGATGAGCCTCCCAACAAGCCTACGGTACTGTGATGCATCACTCAACACAGCTCCTTCATTTTTCCTCAAGACTAAGTTTTGCTCGATGGGATAGGGAGATGGCTTACACCCTAAGAAACCGGAATCTTCAAGTACCTCAAGCGCATACTTTCTCTGACAAAGAACAATTCCTTGCTTAGATCGTGCGACCTCTATTCCAAGAAAGTACCTTAGTTGTCCCATATCTTTAAGCTTAAAATGGTGTGCAAGAAATTTCTTTGTGTCGTGAATGTCTTGAAGATTGTTACCAGCAATAATGACATCATCTACGTATACAAGAAGGGCTGTGAAACTGCCTCGAAATTGCTTGACAAATAGTGAGTAATCAGACCATGATTGTGTGAATCCTCCGGCTTTAAGGGCACTCGAAAGCTTTAAGAACCATTGCCTGGAGGCTTGTTTGAGCCCATACAGTGACTTTCTTAATTTGCAGACATAATTCTCCCCCTTACCTCCGAATCCAGGAGGTAGCTTCATGTACACGTCTTCATCAAGATTGCCATTGAGAAAGGCGTTGTTGACGTCCAACTGATGCAAATGCCATCCTTGGAGAGCGGCAAGACTGAGTAGAACACGCACAGTGGTAAGCTTGGCCACTGGTGCAAAGGTTTCCCGATAGTCAATGCCGGCCACTTGACTGTATCCTTTGGCCACTAAGCGAGCTTTGTAGCGCTCGACAGTACCATCTGGATTGTGCTTGATCTTAAAAACCCACTTGCAGCCAATGGCTTTCTTATGAGGCGGCAAAGGAACGACACGCCAGGTTTGATTGTCTTGCAAAGCTTGAATCTCTTTGTTCATGGCTTCGCGCCATTTGGGATCAAGTACGGCCTGAGAAAAGGACCGTACGTGGTTCTTTGACAAGAGAAAGATTAACAGAGAAAGCTTTATGGGAGGGAGATAAACGATCATAAGATAAAACATTACATATGGAGTGAGGAGTACCTTGGCCTGAATTTGGAACCTCGACCGTGGCTGATGACGGTGGAGAACGAGAAGGCAAGGCTACCTCAATATGGAAGTCTTGTAATGTGGACGGCGTCTTGGTGGCACGTGTGGATCGACAGAGTTCAATGGTAGGAGCTAAGACTGAAGGAAGATCTTGTGTGACATCCTGATTTTGTGGAGATGAGTTGATTGGAGACGTGTTCGATAAACTAGTGGTTGGTGATGAAATGTTATATGGACTCGGACTATGGGATGGAACACAAACCGTAGAATTAGGAGGAAGAGTTTGACCAGAAGACTGCGAGTTTTGGGAGGAGGTTGAATCAAGGCGGAAGTCTAATGGATTTGGTGAGCTGTCATCATCCAAAAAGGAAAGTGATGGAGTGGGAAAGATTTTGCTTGGATGAGAAGAATCGGAAATCAAGGGAGAAGATTTGTGTTTTTGAAAAGGGAACTCGGTTTCAAAAAATATTACGTCACGAGAAACCAAGATTTTCTCATCTCGCAAACGATAAACCCGATAACCCTTTTGTCCATGGGGGTATCCTAAGAAAACACACTCATCAGAACGAGGATCAAATTTGGTAGGACGTAAAGGATGTGTAGAAACAAAACATTTACAACCAAAAACTCGCAAGTGTGAGTAGTTTGGTGTCTTTTGAAAAAGAACCTCAAAAGGTGATTTGTTTTGTAACAATGGTGTTGGAGTGCGATTAATAAGATACGCAGCGGTGAGTATGGCATCCCCCCAAAAAGGTTTAGTGAGATGTGATTGAAAAAGCAATGCACGGGCTACATTTAGCAGATGTCTGTGTTTGCGCTCAACAACACCATTTTGTTGTGGCGTGTTGATGCAACTCGTCTGATGCACAATACCTTTTGATGAGTAAAAATCAAAACATTTGAATTCTGGACCATTGTCACTTCTAACGATTTTTACTTTGTTTCCAAACTGATTTTCAACAAGGGTTATGAAATGGATGAGGAAATTTCTTGTTTCCGACTTATGACGCATGAGATATATCCAAGTACTCCTAGAAAAATCATCAACAATTGTAAGGAAATACTTCGCACCAGAAAGAGATGGCTCATGATAGCCACCCCATATGTCCACATGAATTAAATCAAAACAAGAAGTACTAGAGCGAGTACTTAAAGAGAAAGGAGTTCTAGTTTGCTTGGCTAAGGGGCAAATAGAACACTGACTTGAATCACAAGCGTTATTACGCAGAAATGGAAATAATGAAGTTGCTTTATTGGAGGGGTGACCGAGCCTCAAGTGCCACAATCCATCGTCTCTGCCTCTCACCACATTACACGTTCCTTCCCCTCGAATGTTGAGGCAGTAAAGTCCTTCACCTTCAGTTCCCGTCCCAATCATCTTCCCCGATCGAAAGTCCTGTATGAAACAAACTTGCTTGATAAATATGGTGATATAGAATGAATCAAGAGCAAGTTTACTGATGGAAATCAAGTTCAGGTAGAAAAGTGGGACGCAAAGAACGTTATAAAGCACAAAATCTGAAGAGAAAGAAACTGTCCCAATGTGAGAGACTTGTAACTTTGAGCCATTAGGGAGTTTCACTGTCCTATTGTGTACAAGACGTGATGTTGTGAGGTATGTAGGACTGCAAACAATGTGATCGCTAGCCCCACTATCCAGAATCCACACAACGCCTTTAGTACTTTGTGTAAGAGCAAAAGCTTTACCTGAAATCTCATCAAGATTAGGGATATTACCAACCACATTGGCAGAGGACTGTGAACCAGAATTCAGCATTTCAAGCAGCTGCTGCCCGTCCTTCGACTTGTTTGCCGAGGTCTTGATCTTGTTCAATATGCCTATCATTTGTTGACACTCATTATGAGATAGAGGAAAACTTGCATCATCAGCCTTTGCTTCATTCACCATTCCTACGTGATTGACTTTGGATCCACTTGGACCCTCTCCCATAATTCTTTTCCTTCTCCTGCAGTAGTTATAGGTATGACCATTCCCTTCACAGTAGGTACATTTTAAATGTGCCCTACAATTTCTCGTGTTGTGGTTATCCATGTTGCAATTTTCACACCACTTTGCTCCTCCCTTTACAAACTGTGAATCACGAGAAGAGTTATGTGATGTACCTTGAGATGATTTCTCAAATTTCTTGACAGCAAAAGCAGACGCTTCGGATGTTCCCACATGTTTCCCGGTGGTCGCTTCAGCCTGCTTTTCTTGCCTAAGCACCATGGCATAAGCCTTGTTCAGTGTTGGTAGAGGATCAATACTGATGATTGTGCTTCGAATCTGCCCAAAGTCTACGTTCAAGCCCATCAAGAACTTCATGGTCTTTTGTGTTTCGATGAATTTCTTGACCTCTGGAGCGGCATCACAGCTACAAGCCGGAAAGGTAGACAAGGCATCCTTCTCGTCCCATAAAGCCTTGAGCTTTGTGAAGAACGAGGTCACAGTTGCGGTTCCTTGCTCACAACCGTGAATAGCAGCTTCAACTTGAAAGAGTGCCACTGTGTTGATCTGAGAGAACCTCTCTTTCAATTCTAACCACATACCTGCTGCGTCTTTGCAGTGAATAACACTATCAGAAATCTCCTTGGACATGGCTCCCAGTAACCATGTCTTAACAAGGGTGTTGCATCGATCCCATTGAGTTTGTTCATCGGGATTATGTTGTGGTCTTGTGAGGCTTCCATCAACGAAGCCCTTCTTGTTCTTGATAGTGAGCGTCATCTCCATCGATTGCACCCAGTTCGTGTAGTTGTCTTCCACAAGGACCTGTGAGACAAGCTTTGCACTTCGCTGATCCGAATAATGAATGTAAAGTGGATGTGTAGAGATCTCCCATGGTGCCGTGGTCCTGGAAGAGTCAGAGCCACCCTTTGGTGGGAGAATAAGCTTTGAATCTTCGTCACCAGGCATGGGGAATATGTTTCAAGGTCTCTTTGGTTCTCAGAAGCACGTCACTGCTCCGATACCATGAAAGTTTTGATAATATGAAAGGATTCAGTATGTTCATTCATCAAGGATACAAATCCTTATATACAAACTGACATGATCTTCCTACGTGAAAGTAGGGATTACAATTATACACAACATATCTTTTACTTTAAATACAATTCCTATCACTACTGATTTGTTTCCTTAATAATATATGCATTCACAAACCTACACTACAAGAGAACCATGGGCCATGGCTCATGGTGAGTATGTCATGTGCAATATGGAGTAAATAAATATATAGTAGGAAGAAAATAATGCTTAAACTTGATATGGCGAAAGCATAGGATTGAGTGGAGTAGCAGCTGTTTCTGAGATGTATGATGGGGAGGCTGGGGTTTCATCCATGGTTTATTTCACCAATTACGGCATGTGTTACTTTAGCTTCGTATTCCTTAATCATACGGGATGCCCTATGCTAAACACATGTATCATAATGGCGACATTGAAAACACAAAAATCACAATTGCAATCTTATCACAAAAATAATAATGCCCCATGGTACTGGCCGGTCTGCTTTGTTACTTGTAAAAATGATGGTTAAGAGTCAAAATATTATGAAGGATCAGAATCCCTCTAGCAATGAATGGATAACTTATTTCAAGCTAATTTGTGCCAAATTGAAAAGATGATTACGAATTCATTGCTTTTGGGAGCTTCTAACTTTGTCTCTGAAATCAAAAGGGTCGTGGTATAAGTCTCAACGGTGCATAGATCTGACATGCTGTCCATGAAAGCAAAGTGCTGGGGTACGTTGGTTCCCAAGCACCAAATTTGTTCTTCAACTTTGGTGCCCGAGAGAGAGACTCAGAAACTGCAAAACATTTTCCTTGGAGGATTGTCACCAGCAACACTAGTTGCTGCTGGCCGGGTACGTTTTAGAATTTTTTTTTCTTAATAAAGGTAAAACTGAAAAATAAAGGATAAATCTTTAGGGCTGGGTACAGTGATATATTTGCTGGGTTCGATACTTCGATTAGCTTGACCTCAAAAAATATGGACAAGTTTTTCCCATCAACTTTTTTGAACATACATTCACACCTTTGGCGAAGTCTGTCGGTTGTGTTTGTACGTGTGGACGTTTTTCATTGATAGTGATATGTATATAAAATTTGGGATAATAGGTTGTACAGCAGTGCAGGTAATTGTTCTGTGTGTACCGCTTTGATAATGCCAGAACCAAGTTTAAGTGTCCTGGCTAGCTTTTGTTCTGTGTGTACCGTTTTGATAATATCCGAGAAAGAATCAGCTGCACTGGGAGAAATGACGGATGGGAATGTTCCTGTCTATAGCCGGACTTATGGTTACTGCAATCATGTTCGCGTGTAAAGCCTGATTGATGGGAATGACTTTTCACGCTTCGATGCCATGTGATGACTGGTGGTCGTTCCACTATGAAGCTAGCCTTGAAACATTTTCATGAAATGGAGTCAATTACATTTACAAAGTGGACAGAGTAAGCAGGGCAAATTATCGATGCATTTTCGCATTGTTGGTGGATCGCTACGACAAGGCTTCTAAAGAATGCGAATGTAGAGGAGTTTTAGTTGCTTCTCGTAGATTTTCATAACCCTGCTGTGCAAAAATGGGATAGGCATTTGAGAGGTTGGTTAATTGTTCTTTTTTAAATTTGTATAGATGCCAGATTAAAATGTTATTTCTTCTCACTGTCTCACTTTGCTTACATTAATCTAATTAGTTGTTTCTCTTTTATTTCTTTTTCGATTTAATCAACAATATTTTAGTTACAAGTTGCTGTTTTTTTTCTCCTTCTGATTATTCATTCTGAAATTATTGTACAAATAAGAATTGTAAACCCATCTATTACAATACATGAGCTTCATCCTCAAGCTAGCATAACAATTGATACTCAGCTCAATCCTTAAAACACATGGTCAAGAACATAATGTAAAAGTAAAACTGAATGATATTAAGAAAAAACAAACAGTAAAAGCAAAAACAAACAAAACAAAAGATGGGAAAAGAAAAACAACTACAAACTACTGTACAAATAGAACAAGATAGATTTTCCTTTTCCATATCTTGCAGAGGTGTCTGTGTAATGAAATTATAACAAATTGCTATTTGAATACCTTCATCGTAATTAAAGTAATCATCATTGCACAACCCAACCGAGACTACCAAGCACAGGGAAAAACTGAGATCAATAGATTCATAACTAACAATAGATTCATAGCCAAGTACATAAATTCAATTCCAGCTCTCCTACTCTACCGTCTCCTTTTCACTACTCTGAAAAATGCATACCTCCTTGTGAACACAATGTTCGCAAGAATCATTCCCACCACCAAACCACTTCCAAATCCTGCCACAACAAATATCCATTCAAATCCGGACTCTGAAAAGTAATTTTCTTGTACAGTAGAAGATGGCAGTTGAGAGGCCTTAGGAGTTCCACATTTCTTCGGCAATGGATCTCCACACAATCCAGGGTTTCCCTCATAGGATGTGCTATTGAATGTAGTAAATTGGGATCCTTGGGGTATAGGACCAGTGAGACTGTTGTCAGAGGCATTGAATTGTGAAAGGAATGTCAGCTGCGCCAATTGTTCAGGGATTTCTCCTGAGAGCTTGTTTTGTGAAAGGTCCAATGCCTCCAGCAGTGTTAAATTTCCCAAAGATGATGGGATGCCACCGGTGAAAAGGTTATTGGAAATATTGAGTGAGCGAAGGCCTTTTAGATTCCCAATCAACTCATCAATCTTTCCTTCAAATTTGTTGCTTGAGATATCAATGGCTGCAAAGGCTTCTTGAATTTTTGAATAGTATCTATCCACACCTTTATTTGCTATTGTGATCGTGTAACCATAATCCAAAGTAATCGCACCACCACCAGCATCATATGTTATGTTGGTCTTCATATACGTTAACTGGTTTACTGTGATATTTGATCTCATGGCATACTCAGAAAAGATGTATTCAGAAAGAAACTCACCTGTGAAATTATTGTAAGACAGATCTAAAATGCGCAACTTTGGAAAATCATTATTGGTTTCAGGCTTTCCTATCACTCCTTGGAAACCATTATGGCGCATTGCCAAAACTTTTAACTCTGGAAGAGTCCCCAACCAAAAGGGGAAGACATCATTGAATTTGTTGTCCGACAGAACCAAAGTCTCAAGCATCACACAGTTCGCCAATGACCTCGGTAATTTCCCTTGCAATTGGTTATAACTAACATCAATCATCCTCAAGTTGCTTTCCTTGGTGTATGTTTGCGGAAGAATGCCATGAAAGGAGTTATTTGCAAGAAGTAAAAGTATCAAACGGTCACTAAAGTTTCCGATACACTGCGGAATCATACCACTGAAGTTGTTATTGGACAAGTCAAGGGCCTGAAGAGAACTCAGATTGCAAATCACTGGTGAAATTTCTCCAGTCAGTTTGTTGTCCTGAATTTCATAACCTAAGATGGATGGTGGAGGTATCGGCAGTGGCCCATGGAACATGTTGGACGAGAGCTTTAAAAATCGTAGGTTAACCCAAGGAAGGACAACTGGAGGTTGTTCAAAGCCTGAAAGGAAGTTTTGATCAATGTCTAAGTACATCAGAGTTTCAGTGCTCACGTTCCACATCCATTTCGGTACTTGACCATGGAGTTTATTTTCAGCAAGGTACAACTTCTGCAAATTCTTTTGATATCTTAAGAAATATGGGAACTCTCTTATGTTGCATGAACTCAATCCTAGAATTGTAAATTGGGGAACAGTTGCATTCACAATTGTGGATTGAGTGAGAAATTCCAGATTATTACCATTTAGATGGAGTTGGTAGAGATTTTGTAGATTTTGGAACATTGGAAACTCCACTGTACCACTGAGGTCATTGTACTGAAGATAAAGAATCTCAAGACTTGTGAGATTGGAAAATGACGCCGGAATTGAACTATTCAATCTATTATAAGAAAAGTCTAGGTAAATCAGTTTGCTAAAGTTACCTAGCCAAGATGGGATTGGACCAGTTAATTGACTCGTACCAATCCTAAACACAGTCAATTGTGTAAGGTTTGCCAACGAATCAGGAATTGGACCTCCATAATTGTTTTTTGAAATGTCTAGATAAGTTAGCTGTCTAAGCATACCAAGAAAAGAGGGAACCAACCCTTCTGAAAAATTGCATCCACCCACGTCCAACACTTTCAAAGAATCAAGCTTTTGGATTGAAGAAGGTAGGTTTCCGAAGAACCTAGTTCCGGCAAGTAGGAGTGACGACAAAGGACTACTTTGATTGAATTCAGGCAAATAACCAGTAAGATCTTGGTTGTATCTCGCACTAAGAAGTTTCAAGTTTTGTAACTGGAAAATTCTTACTGGGAATTCGCCAAACAAGTGACAATTCCTTAGAGCGAGGGATGTCAGAAATGACAAATTCGCTATGGAATCAGGAATGGTAGATGATATGTTAATGTAACTTAGATAAAGATTTTCAAGACTAGTTAAGTTATGAACAAGGCTTGCCAGATTGGACGGTTTAAGGGTCAACAATCCCTCACTAGAAACGCCATCAAGATTCAAAGATAAATCAAGGGATGACAACTTGGACAACTGTGAAACTTCAGATGGGACTTGGCCAGAAAATACAGAGGCAGAGAGGTTGAGATACCTGAGACTTGGGAGATTCCTAATGCTGCTAGGAATTTGAGAGTAGTTGAAGTTATTGTCGGCGAGGTTCAGACTCTGAAGATGAACAAGGCGGAAGAGGGTGCTGTTGGAGTTGATAGAACCATAGAGACAACTGCTACTAAGATCAAGTCCAATCACACGACCTGTATTCTGATCACACTCGACACCATCCCACGAGCAGCAGCTGTTGTTCTGTTTCCATAAGGAAACCTTTGGATAAGCACCAGCATAACCAGAAGCAGATGTGTCAATAATGAAGCTTGCCTTGAAATGCAGCAAGGCAGAACGATCCTCATCCTCGCAATCCACTCGCTGCCGCAGAGAATTGGCAACCGAAACATGAAACAACAACAATATAACCACTAGTTTCGAAAGCACCCTAGTATTTGAGACTTTAGATAAGCACTGCAATAACCCCATTATATCTGTTTTGATAGCTTTGCTTAATCTGCACTCTTAGCTATGGAAGAGCTGTCTATAAATATAAGTTTAGTCAACTCTTGTGCAATAATATCACAATATTTAACAAGTCAACTCTTTGTATATTAAATATGTGGCCGGCCGGTCATATATATCAGCAGTTCCGTTCTAGATTGTAGAAAAGATCGCGCGATTTCTTCACTTGGTTTCTTACCATCCGATCCAGCAAGATCAATGGTTGAAGAGTTTATGATATATTTAAGTACCTCCCCCCAATCAGTAGTGGCATTGTTTGACATTGCAGGCCACATTATTTGATCAGATTTTGAATTAAGAAGCATTGTTGTCAATTCAAAATAGAAGAAGATATTATTGTTTATGTACAATTCCACCGTTAGTTTTCCGGATACCAGAAGATTACAGATCATCTGCTTTGAAAAGTCTGATATGACTTATATGATGGGAACATGCATAGTAACTATCTTTGAATTAATGAATTGATTTATACGAGAAACATTTAGTTTATGGATGAAGATTTAGGAATATAAGCACCTGAAACTAGATATTTAAGTCTAAAATGCATTAATGTATCAATATAGTACGCCTCTGATGCAGACCAACTCCATGTAGTTATAAATTAGCTCCCTGAGATTGTAGAGTTGTAGTTTACCACTGTTTGACGTTAGTCTAGCTCTGCAAAAAGATACATTAACTTAGTACTAAAAAAATGAATATATCAGTACATGAGTTGATTAACCTAAACCATATTTTACCAAATAAGAAAAACTTTTGAAAGAGATATCATTCATAATTAGTCAATTGAGTCCAAACCCTTGATCAAAAAATAACTGAGTCCAAACCCAAAAGCACATCCTCCTACTCCTCAAATGTGCAACATTTGCAATTGGTTGCGTAATCATGAAACCTAGCTTGATTTGATATGAAAATACTCACCATTTTATTGCTCTCTAAGAGTTAGTAATGTAGATACAATAAAATAAAATAAAATTATATACTAATGTAGATACAACAAGAAAAATTATTTGTGTTATAGTATTAAATAAACATCACTAATTTTACTCTAGGTCTGCCAACTCAAGTGTTTTTGGCTAAACTGGCTTTACATGGGTCATTTAGGCCCTCTGTTACCCCAAAGAAAGAAGATGTGATATGATTGTGTCTTCTTTAAAACTCACCTTTTTTTTAGTAGAATGTCACAGGAAGCATGCACTAGTTTCTGAGTTCACCATTTTGTTTTGTCCTTGTTTCAGAGTTTGTGTTCTCTCTCAAAAAAAAATTCGTGAAATTATATATGCCATGCCCTTGAGGAGTTGGTCTATTATGTTTCACTTTTGCTCGATTAATAAAATTGACATTTTCGCTAAAAATTAAAAATACAATAATAAAAAAAGTAATTGTCTCCGGTCATAAAATTATTTTATATGGATCAGTCGAAAATTGAGGAAAGGAGTTTTTTTTTTCCCTTAAAAATATAAAGGAAAAAAAAAACTCAAATCTAAGTTTTGCCCACTTCTACTTTGATTTGGTTCCCAGGTTCTAGTTTGATTTGGTTTCCTAAGTTCTAGTTTGGTTAGGTTTCCTAAGTTAGTAAGTTCTATTTTGATTATTTCCTGGTGATAGATGAAATAACTTTCTTAGTATAATTAGCGCATTCTCGCGGTCGTGAAGTGATTTCTTTTCTTGCCATCGATATCCCTTCCTTATCCCTTTAAGCGCTGTCACTCCTCCTCATTGTTATCGATCGTCGTGAGGTATTTCTAGAGGGATAAAAGGAGATGGAAGTTGAAGAAGTTGTTCATGTTCCAAGCGACATGAGGCGTCTCCTCCTCCCAAACGAGATCATACTTTTTCAGATCCTCCCAAGGCTGCCGGCCAAATCCTTGATGCGCTTCAAGTGCGTATGCAAATCTTGGTCCTCTCTCATCCGCGATCCTTTCTTTGTTAGGGCACACCGAAACATGCACAGCAGCCAAAACAACCACACTACTCACCTACTCTTAACCGACGGCGGCCCCATGAGCAAACCCGAAAAACCGAAACGGTTGTTCTCCATGCAGTTAATCAACCAAGGAGGGATGATTTGTCCTACACCTCCCCTCCTTCTAAGCCACAATTGGGAGTTTCCGTCCTCCTCCTTTTCATTTTCCTGCAGGGCCAAGGCGAGCTTAATCTCTATTAATTTTGTTCATCAAGATTTATTTCCAGCTGATGGCCTTGACCGTGCTCATATATTTAATCCCTGCACCCGAGAGTTTATTACTCTTCCAGTTTCTGAATATGATTCCGCCCCCGTTTCCATTGTTTATGAGTTTAATACTTATGATATCGGCTTCAGTACTCTTACAAACGAGTATAAGGTTCTCGAAATCCATGTTATATGGCGTGAATCAGAATCATCTTGTCCGGACGAGTCCTTCATGTTCAAGATTTTCACTCTGGGTACTACGACTTCATGGAGGGATGTACAACAAGAGATTGACGTCTTTGATGATCTAGCTCTCGATAGTTTTTTGTTTGCCAAAAGTGTGCGCATCCATGGGGCCATACATTGGATCCAAAAAACTATTGAGGAAAAACCTATTGTATTGGTTTTTGACGTTAGAGAAGAGAGATTTAGAGTCATCCCATGTCCTGAAGATATATGTGATTATTCTTATTATTGGGTTTGTATGGTTGAAGTGAATGGATGCCTGGCTGTATATACTAGACACTTGTTGAATGAAAGGGTGATGGAGTTAAGGATTTTGAAGGATTACCAAAATCAGGTTTGGGTTAAGGAGAGTATCATCTTTCCCGATAAATGGAAAAAGTTGGGACAGCCTATTCCTGTATGCTCAATCCACACAGGCGAGCTACTGCTCCAGCAGACCAAACATACCGACCAAGGTTCTGATAGAAGCGTGCATCTTTACGATATGAAAGCTAAAAGTTATAAGAAAGTTGAAATTACTGTACCAGGATTCATAATTGCTAGTTATGATGAAACCATAGTGTCGTTAAGATGATGAGAATTAATCATGACAAGGCAAGTCGAGTTACCCCAGTATCAAAATTGAGTAGTAGTCTTTGTATAAGGGATTAAGGGCGTTGTCCAACATCTCAACACCGAAATCAACATGATCAGGGGCAAACTGTCTATAATGCGAGGCACAAATTTCTAGATATTCGTCAGCACAAATGTTGTATTAACAATTTTTTTTTCTTTTTTTGCAAGTTTAATCAACTAAATTCCTTTTGCCATTGTTGGTCCACCGTCCATTCATAAATGAGCTCAAAGAATGAGCCCAAAGAATCAAATTGGTCGTCGAAAATCATGTGAAAAGTAGTTAATTTTTTAAGAATGATGAAAAATATATTTACTATATATAACACATGTCATTCTTAAAAAGTGGCACATTGAGAGTTTTCCAACACCTCAAAACCCAAGAAAACCAATCACATAGATTTTCTAGACCCTCATGTGCGCCCCCTAGTTTATTTTCTATAGTAGGAATAGCAACAAATTAATAATATACAATATATATATATATATATATTTTACTTTTTTATTTCGTCGGCACAAGCAGTGTTGTATTCACATTGCTTTCTTTTATTATTATTATTTTTTGCAAGTTTAATCAACTGAATTCATTTTGCCATTGTTGGTCGACCGTCCAGTGCACCTAAATGAGCTTCAAGACCCAAATTGGTCATCAAAAATCGTGTGGTAAGTAGTAAATTTTTTGAAGAACGATGAAAAATTCATTTACTATAACACATGTCATTCCTCAAAAGTTGCCCCTCGGGAGTTCTCCGACACCTCAAAACC
This sequence comes from Rubus parviflorus, assembly GCA_029955375.1. Lineage (NCBI taxonomy): Eukaryota > Viridiplantae > Streptophyta > Magnoliopsida > Rosales > Rosaceae > Rubus > Rubus parviflorus. The sequence continues at coordinate 9,273,187 of JARGGL010000005.1, read as the reverse complement.
CGAGCAAACCAATCAAGTAGATTTTCTTGACTCTCAGGTGCACCCCTTATTTTATTTTCTATAGTAGGAATAGCAACAAATTAAAAATATACAACAAAAAAATAGAATTTACTTTTGCCAACGACATATTCGTCGGCACAAGTGTATATTCACAATTCTTTATTTTGTTTTGATTTTTTGAAACATTAATCAACCGAATTCTTTTTGCCACTTTTGTCCACCGCCCAACGCTAGCTCCTGAATGATCTCCAAGAACCAAATTTGTCATTGTAAATCATGTGGAAAGTAGTATATTTTTTGGGTGTTGTTATTAATACACTCAAATGTGTTAATAACACACCATATATCTCTATCTCTCTCCTCCTTCTCTCTCTATCTCTCTCTCTCTCTTTCTTGGGTGTGTTATTAACACATTTGGGTGTCTTAATAACAACACCCTATTTTTTTAAGAACGATAAAAAATCCATTTACTATAACACATATTTTTCCTAAAAAGTGGCACCTCCGAAGTTCTCTGACTCCTCAAAAGTCAAAACCCAAGAAAACCAATCAATTAGATTTTCTCGACCCTCAGGTGTGCTCCTTATTTTATTTTATGTAGCTGGAATATAGAGCAAAAAATTGGAAATATACATACAAAAAAAAATAGAGTTTACTTTTTTCGACGAAGTATTCGTCGGTAAAAGTGTTGTATTCACAATTTTTTTTTTTGCAAGTTTAATCTTTTTGCCATTGTTGATCGACCATCCAACGCTTATAAATGAGCTCAAATAACTAAATTGGTCATCGAAAATCGTGTTGAAATTAGTGCACGCGGAAAGTCTCTCCGTCCCGTCAAAAGCTTCGATGGTATATATATCATGTGCCCAAATCCCAATGCATGTGCTCTTGGTTCAAGTGACGAGGGAGAGTAGAAAAATGGTTAAGATCATAGAAGAGGGATAAAGTATATGATCCATTTGGCTTGCTAATCAATCAATAAGTTGGCATCTAATGAATACAAAAGTTAGGATTTTCTATAAAAAAGTTTCATCATCGAACTCAAAACCAATAGGCAAAAGAGTGAAGAGAGACTCAACGTACATTCCTCGTGCATGATACACTATCTCAACCTTCTACATCAAAATCTTCTTTAGCATGATCAACAGCCGTCTATCCTCCACAAACTGATGTCCGGCCACCAATTATACGATGGCGGATTGGCGGGTGGGGGCGTCCGTACCTCTCTGCCTAATTTCCTTGACCGTCTTTGTCCTTCATGTTGTTGTCGGAATCAACCCCCTTGTTGCATTGTCCATGGACATTCCGTTCTTTTCTATGACGATCCAGCCGATCAGGTTTAAATTCACAATAGTCATTAGTAGGGAGGTCAGCCTCTTGGTTTCGTTCCCACTTGGAAATGCCGCAACCCATTGGAGGAGGCTGGCCGGACGTTATAGGCCGGCTAGCTGCTTAATTGCTATAGACGGATGAAGAAGGAAGAGAAACGTAGATGAACAAGAACTAACTCAATGAGAAAGATAAAGAAAAGCAAAGACAATGAACGAGTGTTAGAAAATTGAAATAAGGGTCCGTACCGGCGAGGCTTGCGGGATCAGGATGGTATAATTAACCAATTTATACATGCACGTACGACATTCAATCTTAACCTTGCTAGTTTTTAGTTGGAGCTTTAAGAAGCTTCTACATATATTCTTTCTTTTTTGGCCTTTTGTCTTAATATATGCTCCAAATTCAAACCTTTTTAAAATTTCTCCCGCCCGTACTTAAAAATAAAAACTTCGAAGCGATATATTATCACTACAAGAAAAATGGGGTTTTGCAAGGAATTTTCTCCTTGCAAAAAAACGAAAATTCCTTGCAAAACACCAAATACAAGGAATAAATTCCTTGCACGGGTCCTTGCAAAGTTGCCCTTGTAAAAGACCAAATGCAAAGATGCAAAATTCCTTGCATTTGAGTGCTCAAAATGCAAGGATTTTCCCTCTCAAATGCAAGAAATCTTTCCTTGCATTTGAGATCCATGTTGTAGATACATACATACAAATGCAAGGACAATTCCTTGCATATCATTCCTTACATTTAATAGATGCAATATCCTTTTTAGCAATTGATATGCTTTTTTGGTGGTCAATTACATTTAATTTATTATTGATTTCTTATGCAATTTAATAAAACAGCAGATCAAAGAATGAGAAATAATTGCTTGAAAAATATTCAAATAATTGGTTCATAGATAAACAACTAGTTCGCTTGTACATCAAAAGTTGATGTTACAATTACTACACTAATCTATAACAACAGTAGGAAAATCAAGGTAAGAAAACAACATATATAACTAGTTGCACAGAAGAAACATCAGACCCAAAAAAATGTCCAGCAAATGCTTCCTTCAACTACTCAAGCAAGTCATTGAAGCAAGTGGTGGGTGTATCTGGTGTTGAGGAAGTCATCCTCACTCATCCGCCCACATCCCTCCTCGCATTCTGTTTATCACCATAGCCAAAAGAAAAATCAATTTCCAGAAACATGCCAACCAAAAATCACCAAGGCCATGTAAATTTCAACCAAACGCACCAAGCCAAACCAAAAAAATAGTAATAATTAGTTAATTACTGGTGCAAGGAAATAAAAAGGCGGGCATTTATTTTCAGAAAGAAATCTCACCCTGCAGGCCTGTGTTTCTCTCTGCAATTTGAAAAGAAGAAAGTCTGGAGCTCCAAGAAAAAAAAATCAAAAACATGAAGGTTCCATGGCAAAAAAAGATGGAGGTAGCTTGAGGGTGCTTCGATGAAAATATGGCTTTACCCTTGGTCTTTTTCACCTTCGCCAAGATGTTCTTGTTTGCTCCTGCCAGACATGAAAATTTGATTGACATGAACACAAGGCAATTGAACCGTGGTGGTTTAGTATGCACAAAGAAAACAAAACAATCACAGAAGATGACGAAAATGCAATATAAGGACACCTCTCAGCAAGCCAAGTTGTGCCCAAAGAAGCTTTTGCTTTAGATCCTCAACAGAAGCAGACGCAGATTCAGTACTCACTCAATTGCACAATGATCATAAAATAAAGAATTCGCAAAATCCTTGGCCTAGCTATCAAATTTCACATAAGAAACTCAATGTTTTACCTTAATGTAAGAATATCAATGGATTTGGTACAGTGCAGCAAGCTTCATAACTCGTTGTAGAGAAGATATTCGTAGCTTACAAAGCCCTGTTTCTGCAGCAGATTATAGAAGGGGGAGATTAACAAGTTATTAATTTAGCAAACTTATCTAGTTATAAAGTACACAAAAATACTACACACTTTAAGCTCCTCACAACAAATTTATATTTGAACTCACAAAATTTAAAGATCATATCTTGACAGCAAAGAAAAACTTCCAAAAAAGTATATTGAGAAGGTAAAATGGCAGTACCTTGTTCTTCCACTCTATATACACCATGATTAAACAAATTAGAACAAAAATATTGCAGAGATATACATTATGCAATGAGATTATCGAAACCTTTCTATGCATGAGCATGTGTGTGCAATTCAAGGCTAGCTAGCTATATATGCTTAGTGTAAAACCCAATTTAACTAGCTATTTAATAATCATATATTTATAATTTCACATATATACTGGAAGTACTCTAACAGCTACCTAGCTTTGTTTCTCTCTTTCTAAGTAAATCCATGATTGGCTAACATCATAACAAAATAATAATGAGACCAAAAATTAAACCAGTAGCGCATATTACAACTTTACAAGTATAAAGACAACCTAATATTCAGGCATACAAAAATCAAACCATCTATTCAAGGCAACAACCGGATCAATATTCAACACAACATAACCCATAAGGCCAGAACAGATCAGATAATATTCAAAGACAACATAAAGATTCTAGGGATTTACGGACTACCTTGATGAGATCGATGAACGACCTTGATACACCACCGTTGCTTGCAAACCCAAAATCTCAACATCAAGTTCCACACCAATCGACGAACCGTAAAACTTGTCATTCTGCGCAACCAAAATCGACGAACCCTCAAGCTGTACTAACATGCAGAAACCAAAAACGGAAGGGCAGAATATATACTCATCATTTTTATTGAAACCCAAGGACAAAGAGAAAGAGATTCTGGGTTTATGGGCTACCTCTAGCCAATCGGAGGTCAGAGAAGACTTGGCGACGTCGAGATGAAGCCGATGGCACCTGTATGAGGCTGAGAAGTGGGCGGAGATCGGCGTGGCGTCATAGTCGTCCAAGCACGCGTGCGGTATAGGAGGCCGTCGATCGGCGACGTGGTGACAGGGGTTGAACCGTCATCCCTTGCTGCTCCTCGAGGTGGTAGCGGTGCCTCAACCTGGTGGCCGGATGTTGGCGCCGAATTTGGTATAGACGCAGAGGCGAGAAAGAGTTTGAGAGTATTCGAAGAGAGAGAGAGAGAGAGAGAGAGAGAGAGAGGAATGAGAGACTGATTCGAACCCATTAGGGTTTCTAACCCTTAATTAAATTTGAACGGTCTAGATGTAATGGTGAGAGATCCAACGGCTAATATCCACTCCTTCTGGAAATTATTAAAATTACTTAATTTCAATCCTCTAAACTTTCGAAAAAATAACAAAACTCTCGCTGACTATAACTCTCTCATACGATCTCGGAATTACACATGTCAAGTGTCTATAAACTCGCAACGACGTATTATATGTCTCACGTCAAGAAGGTTTTCTTCAAAAAACTAACAAATCAAAAAATAAATTTTGAGTAAACATTCATCGAGGTATTTTCGGTTCAATTTGTTTCCAAACCATCTTAAATTCATATTTCACTCATGAAATACCTCACTCATTCCATAATTATATCAATATTAATTTTTCAACTTTAGAGTTAAGTATGGGTGTAACGAAAGAATGAGTATTTCGGTTTTTTTTTTCGGCTTGTGATAATCGGTTACCAAACCAAAAAAAAAAAATCGGTCGGTTGAGAAAGTTCAGTAAAGAGTGGTAGCCCTAGTAAATACAAAGACTTTTTTTTTTTTTTTCATTTTAGCACTCCAAATGCAAGGACTTTATGTGTTCTTTGCAAATTCTGCAAATTAAATGCAAGGACATCTACAATTCTTTGTATTATCTAACCAAATGCAAGGAGTTAAGTATTCTTGGCAAATTCTACAAATTAAATGCAAGGACATCTACAATTCTTTGTATTATCTAACCAAATGCAAGGAATTTCTAACTCCTTGCATATAAACCCGTTGCATATACCCAAATTTCTTGTAGTGTATATAGGAAAAGACAATGAAGTTAAAAGTTACAAATAGGCATAAAGGGACGACACCACGCCAATAAATTCATTAGAAAATGAGGAATTTCAAGGAGAGGAACATTAAGCCAAAACTCAAGGAGAATAGGAGATATATTTTCCCTCAGCTAGTCAGCTACTCAATCAGTAAGTTACCATATTATATATGAAACACCAAATAGAAACACTATTAAGATAGGTTTTATAGGCTCGATCAACTCTACCAGCACCATCAAGGGTTTAATGAAATATCATTTTAATGTTCTGCTTAGTTAGCATTCCACGCTACTAGATTCGGCGAAAAGACTAGTAGACGTCAATCACCTTAATGCCCGTTTAATTACTTACAAATTCCCGCTACAGGACTCGACAATAAGAAAGATTTATGTAACTCCTTATAAACATTTCGTCGTGCAGTTAGTTTCCGATGTGGAATTCTAATTAATTACCAAATACTAATATACGAGATACTCGCAAATTCTATTCAAAACCATTTTCGTATATTACCTGACTGCAAATAGTGAAATTCAGAGCCTATCAGCCTGGCAATTTCTAAACCTCAACTTATCAATAAGATCCTAGCTAGTACAATCATTCACTACTAGCAAAACAAGCAAATCATACAGATTTTACTCATACAAATTTTCACTATGTAACTGAAATCTGTGTGAAATATCATTTAATACAGATATCCGAGTGTAATAGGTATAACTGGGTCCACAAAGGTTTATGCAATAATACTAACAACGGAAGTCTGTGTGAAATAATATTTGATACAGATGTCAGTGTATGTTTCTAAATTCTTTTACACTGATATTTGTGGGAACACTAATTCATACAGAATTCCGTACCTGTCAGATATTAGTTTATTGTTAAATATTTATATTCATGGGTTAAATAAAATAGAGAGAGACAGTCTTCCGTGGCTAATGACTTTTCAAACAGACATCCGTGTGAATTGAGAAATACACATATATCTATGCAAAAGCTCGATACGGTCATCCGTGTAAAACAAAATAACCACATACAGAAATCCGTACGAACTTGAGAATGTCAATTGGCATGGTTGTGAACTTTATCGAACTAAAAAAACATGGAAATACGTGTTAGTGAGATAAGTGAATACTGAAATCCATGTGATTTGGGTAAGTTAATTCAAACAAACATCCGTGTGCATTGAGAAATACACATATATTCATGCAAAAACATTGATTCAGATCTCTGTGTGAAAAAGAACCGCATAGGTACGGATATCCGTGTGAATTGTATTAGTGCATACAAACATCCGTGTGAAAATCAAAAGCTTATGCTTAAATAAAACAAAGATATCTTATTCTTTTTCAGCTCTCCCCTCTCTCCCTCCTCTTTGCCTATACGAACTCCGACCCAGGAAGCTGGATTTCTCGTTGCCAACCTCGCTAGCTAGCCACGACACGCGCAAATGCCAGAGCTCTCGCCACTGCCTTTCTTCGATCTGCAACCTCCAACCAAAATCGAGCAACACTGCCGCCAGGTAATTCCTGTAGTCTATGTTGTTGTTAAAACCCTCATTTCGAATCAATTGGCGGAACCTAATCTAAAATTTGTTTGGATTAAGAATTAGGATTGGAGAATTGGGAAGCTTGAAAACTATGGAGCAGAATGAAACTCCTTGTTAGTTTCGAATGAAATGGAATACGGTAAGGACCACAGACTCTGTTGTCGGATTTGAATTTGGCTTGGAGTTGGATTGTTAATGTCTTGTTATGGCTACTAGGAATTTCTGGATCTGTTTGTAATTGTAGTGGTGACAATTCATAAAAAGAAGCTAGTTTCTTATTTGTTCAACTCGTTTTTGACTTTCTGTTTATCTTGGAAATTTTGGGATTGATGTGGTTACCTAATTGTAGAGCTGGTGAACAATCTGCTGCGGAGCTCGATAACTTCATGACAATTGTTGCGAATCCTCGCCAGTTCAAAATTCCAGATTGGTTTTTGAATAGGAAGAAGGATTACAAGGATGGAAGGTATTCTCAAGTTGCTTCCAATGCATTGGACATGAAGTTGAGAGATGATCTCGAGCGCTTGAAGAAGAAAAGGTTTGATTTTGACTTGTATCGTTTGCGAATGATGATACATTCTGTGTAATTTGGGCTCATGCAATCAAATTTGATTGGATTGTGGTATAAAAATGTTAGATTGCTTGAGAATGTTAAGCTGATTCTGTGTCTACCATTGTATCCTACAATTGTATAAAGTTGGTTTATTTTACAATGGAAAAGTCTACATTCAAGTTTGATGGTGTGGATTTAGATTTACTTTTGTGTAAATTATTGTGAATAGGTTGGAAATCAGAAACACAATTATTTAAATGTTCAGAAAAAATAAATTTGCACGTATTTGTTAATATCCAGCAATTTTTTTTATTAAAAAAATCCTTCTATACACTGAAAACCATCCGTGTGTTTCGGTAAAAACAAAAAAATCAGTGTGTATTGATGAAGCATATCACACAGATTCTAATATATAATATTTATTAAAATATTAACTGTATTCACACAGATATAACAATAAGTAATCATCCACGTGAAAAAGTAGTGGGGCCCGTCAACTCAGTTCACACGGACTTAAAAAACAGTGTGTATTGAGCATCAGTGCCCCTTCCGAAGCACACAGAAAAACTATCCGTGCTTGCACGGTAGCTGATGCCTTTTCCATACTGATATCCGTGTGAATAAGGCTTATTTCACACGGATTAATGTCAGTGTGGAATAGCTGTTTTTCTAGTAGTGATTATATACATATTTATGGGCGGGGCATTCGTTAAGCAACAAGTTTGCATTTGATTTATGTTTTTGCTGCCCATTTTGGTACATTTCTGCCCAAATGGAACTACATGATAAAATTCGAGCTTGTGATAATCGGTTACCAAACCAAAAAAAAAAAATCGGTCGGTTGAGAAAGTTCAGTAAAGAGTGGTAGCCCTAGTAAATACAAAGACTTTTTTTTTTTTTTTCATTTTAGCACTCCAAATGCAAGGACTTTATGTGTTCTTTGCAAATTCTGCAAATTAAATGCAAGGACATCTACAATTCTTTGTATTATCTAACCAAATGCAAGGAGTTAAGTATTCTTGGCAAATTCTACAAATTAAATGCAAGGACATCTACAATTCTTTGTATTATCTAACCAAATGCAAGGAATTTCTAACTCCTTGCATATAAACCCGTTGCATATACCCAAATTTCTTGTAGTGTATATAGGAAAAGACAATGAAGTTAAAAGTTACAAATAGGCATAAAGGGACGACACCACGCCAATAAATTCATTAGAAAATGAGGAATTTCAAGGAGAGGAACATTAAGCCAAAACTCAAGGAGAATAGGAGATATATTTTCCCTCAGCTAGTCAGCTACTCAATCAGTAAGTTACCATATTATATATGAAACACCAAATAGAAACACTATTAAGATAGGTTTTATAGGCTCGATCAACTCTACCAGCACCATCAAGGGTTTAATGAAATATCATTTTAATGTTCTGCTTAGTTAGCATTCCACGCTACTAGATTCGGCGAAAAGACTAGTAGACGTCAATCACCTTAATGCCCGTTTAATTACTTACAAATTCCCGCTACAGGACTCGACAATAAGAAAGATTTATGTAACTCCTTATAAACATTTCGTCGTGCAGTTAGTTTCCGATGTGGAATTCTAATTAATTACCAAATACTAATATACGAGATACTCGCAAATTCTATTCAAAACCATTTTCGTATATTACCTGACTGCAAATAGTGAAATTCAGAGCCTATCAGCCTGGCAATTTCTAAACCTCAACTTATCAATAAGATCCTAGCTAGTACAATCATTCACTACTAGCAAAACAAGCAAATCATACAGATTTTACTCATACAAATTTTCACTATGTAACTGAAATCTGTGTGAAATATCATTTAATACAGATATCCGAGTGTAATAGGTATAACTGGGTCCACAAAGGTTTATGCAATAATACTAACAACGGAAGTCTGTGTGAAATAATATTTGATACAGATGTCAGTGTATGTTTCTAAATTCTTTTACACTGATATTTGTGGGAACACTAATTCATACAGAATTCCGTACCTGTCAGATATTAGTTTATTGTTAAATATTTATATTCATGGGTTAAATAAAATAGAGAGAGACAGTCTTCCGTGGCTAATGACTTTTCAAACAGACATCCGTGTGAATTGAGAAATACACATATATCTATGCAAAAGCTCGATACGGTCATCCGTGTAAAACAAAATAACCACATACAGAAATCCGTACGAACTTGAGAATGTCAATTGGCATGGTTGTGAACTTTATCGAACTAAAAAAACATGGAAATACGTGTTAGTGAGATAAGTGAATACTGAAATCCATGTGATTTGGGTAAGTTAATTCAAACAAACATCCGTGTGCATTGAGAAATACACATATATTCATGCAAAAACATTGATTCAGATCTCTGTGTGAAAAAGAACCGCATAGGTACGGATATCCGTGTGAATTGTATTAGTGCATACAAACATCCGTGTGAAAATCAAAAGCTTATGCTTAAATAAAACAAAGATATCTTATTCTTTTTCAGCTCTCCCCTCTCTCCCTCCTCTTTGCCTATACGAACTCCGACCCAGGAAGCTGGATTTCTCGTTGCCAACCTCGCTAGCTAGCCACGACACGCGCAAATGCCAGAGCTCTCGCCACTGCCTTTCTTCGATCTGCAACCTCCAACCAAAATCGAGCAACACTGCCGCCAGGTAATTCCTGTAGTCTATGTTGTTGTTAAAACCCTCATTTCGAATCAATTGGCGGAACCTAATCTAAAATTTGTTTGGATTAAGAATTAGGATTGGAGAATTGGGAAGCTTGAAAACTATGGAGCAGAATGAAACTCCTTGTTAGTTTCGAATGAAATGGAATACGGTAAGGACCACAGACTCTGTTGTCGGATTTGAATTTGGCTTGGAGTTGGATTGTTAATGTCTTGTTATGGCTACTAGGAATTTCTGGATCTGTTTGTAATTGTAGTGGTGACAATTCATAAAAAGAAGCTAGTTTCTTATTTGTTCAACTCGTTTTTGACTTTCTGTTTATCTTGGAAATTTTGGGATTGATGTGGTTACCTAATTGTAGAGCTGGTGAACAATCTGCTGCGGAGCTCGATAACTTCATGACAATTGTTGCGAATCCTCGCCAGTTCAAAATTCCAGATTGGTTTTTGAATAGGAAGAAGGATTACAAGGATGGAAGGTATTCTCAAGTTGCTTCCAATGCATTGGACATGAAGTTGAGAGATGATCTCGAGCGCTTGAAGAAGAAAAGGTTTGATTTTGACTTGTATCGTTTGCGAATGATGATACATTCTGTGTAATTTGGGCTCATGCAATCAAATTTGATTGGATTGTGGTATAAAAATGTTAGATTGCTTGAGAATGTTAAGCTGATTCTGTGTCTACCATTGTATCCTACAATTGTATAAAGTTGGTTTATTTTACAATGGAAAAGTCTACATTCAAGTTTGATGGTGTGGATTTAGATTTACTTTTGTGTAAATTATTGTGAATAGGTTGGAAATCAGAAACACAATTATTTAAATGTTCAGAAAAAATAAATTTGCACGTATTTGTTAATATCCAGCAATTTTTTTTATTAAAAAAATCCTTCTATACACTGAAAACCATCCGTGTGTTTCGGTAAAAACAAAAAAATCAGTGTGTATTGATGAAGCATATCACACAGATTCTAATATATAATATTTATTAAAATATTAACTGTATTCACACAGATATAACAATAAGTAATCATCCACGTGAAAAAGTAGTGGGGCCCGTCAACTCAGTTCACACGGACTTAAAAAACAGTGTGTATTGAGCATCAGTGCCCCTTCCGAAGCACACAGAAAAACTATCCGTGCTTGCACGGTAGCTGATGCCTTTTCCATACTGATATCCGTGTGAATAAGGCTTATTTCACACGGATTAATGTCAGTGTGGAATAGCTGTTTTTCTAGTAGTGATTATATACATATTTATGGGCGGGGCATTCGTTAAGCAACAAGTTTGCATTTGATTTATGTTTTTGCTGCCCATTTTGGTACATTTTTATGTGTTTGCAAATGGTACATTTTAATTTTGTTTTGTTCTCCTCTAAACCTTTCGCAAAATTGAAGAACTCATATATAACTCACTGCAAGTCACAATTCAAACACTAAAGCCATTTGTCTCAGTTACTCTATCAATAAGTTGACTATTATGCAACACCAGATCGAAAAAGCGTACTATTTCATACGTTCAAGAACTTTGCTGCAGGTACCACCGAGATGGTCTGGCACATGGTTTTCTCTCATGTGACTTGAGGCTGATCAAACTCCTCAAGATATATAAATATCTAGAAATTTGCTAGAGTTTGAGCTTTCTAAAGATCGTAAGGTTCGGCAAAAGGTCTTAGTGCTCAATAGTCATGCATGTTATGTCTAAATTTGTCAATTTGTGACCATTTTATGTACCAAAAAATTATTGACACTCAAGTTGACAAAAAAAAAATTTAAAAAAAAAAGGAAAAGGAGTGACAAAAAGTGATTGTGGGATGAGGAGACACTTAGTTGCAAGCACGTCCCTCTACAAGGCTCACTAATTAAAAACATTGATGTAACTTCTTATAAACATTTATATCATACAATTTGTCCCCGATGTGAGATTCTAAGTGCCAATTACCAATATTCTATATATTCTCAAATTCTATTCAAAATTGTGTTAGTTCATTATCTAACTTCCAAATAACAATTACTAAAACCTCGAATTCTCTATAAGATCCTAGCTATCTTTATATATTCATTCTATAAAAAATTAGCCATAAGGCCACTTTGGGTGGCCTTATTATTCAAAAAGCCACCAAACATTTTTTTCTGAAATAAGGCCACTAATATTTACAAAAATGCCACCGCAATATTTACAAAAATGTCACCGCATTTTTTTGCTATTATTTACAAAAATGCCATTGGATACGAAAAAATCAATAAAGCTACTGTCAAAGACCAATAAAGCTATTGTCGAAGACCACTAAAGCTACTGTCAAAGAACAAAGAACATTTTTGCATCACAATAAAACAAAGAACACTAAAGCTACTGTTAAAGAACACTAAAGCTACTGTCCAAGAACAATAAAGCTACTGTCCACGAACAATAAAGCTACTGTCCAATACTGGATACGAAAAAACCAATAAAGCTACTGTCCACGAACAATAAAGCTACTGTCCACGAACAATAAAGCTACTGTCCAAGCACAATAAAGTTACTGTCCAAAAACACTAAAGCTACTGTGACCTTATTTCAGTAAAAAATATTAGGTGACCTTTTGAAAAATAAGTCATCTTAATTTGTCTTCTCTAAACCTTTGTTCAAAATTTCACATAAAAATAGAGCATCAAGATTCTGATAAGAAATCCAACGTACTCAATAAAAAAAGGGGATGAAATTCACACCCCACTTTTTGCAAACCACACCCCCCTTTCACTTTTGTCCCCCGAACTTCCACAATTACCCCTGGCCAACTCTATCTCCCTCCTCCTCCTCCTCTGTTCTTCCCTCCCTTCTCTCTCTCTCTCTCTCCTCTGATCATTCTTGTTTTCTTTTCGTCCCCCTCTGTTCTCCCCCCCCCCCTATTTTTTTTATTCGGCAACAACCCAGATCTCCGTTTTTCCTCTTTATTTTCTTCTCTCTCTCTCTCGGCGAGAATTTGGGGCGGCGCAGCTGGGCTTGACTTGGGCCTCGGCGGAGGTGGCGGCTGTGGCTCGAGCGGAGAGAGGAGAATCGAGAAGGAACGGCTTGAGAATTCGAGCTCGAAAGTGGTCCGGTGGTCAGAGGAAGAACAGCTGGTGATCACATCTTTAATGTTTAACAGTAGTGGTTTTAGCTAATTACATAACCAATTGATATGTGTGAGTTTTGGGTGTTTTGAGTACTGGGTTTTTGATGGGTACGTTGATAGTTGGGTTTATTCACTTTGTTGAATTATCAAGAACTTTGAATGATGATTCCATCAGAAGGCCATGAAAGCCCACGTGCAGCTCCAATTGAAAGTCGATAAATCTGTATTCAAGCACAAATTGTCAAAGCTAGAAACGATATTCGTTTGATTGATGAGATTTTTCTTGATTCATTAGCAGAGCTCAAATTGTCAAAAAATTTGTTCGTTCTTTTAGTAGACGACTACACATGAGACTATGAGAGAGAGAGAGAGAGAGAGAGAGAGAGAGAATACTAGACCGTCTAGACGAAAAGAAAAAAAATGAACAGAGAAGAGAGAGAGGAGATAGAGTTGGCCAGGGGTAATTGTGGAAGTTCGGGGGACAAAAGTGAAAGGGGGGTGTGGTTTGCAAAAAGTGGGGTGTGGATTTCAGCCCCCTAACAAAATCATACATTGAGACATTAGAAGTCATTTGCCTCGCTAATCTATGTTTATTGGTCATGCATAGAATGCCAAAGACAAATTTGTTTCAACTGCCTCCAAAAAATATTGTAAAAGTGTTAATTCTAAAGGCATATATATATATATATATATATATATATATATATATAATAGAGACTAACAAGTCAGATTTTTCACACAATCAAATTCCATTCTTAATGCTAGAGGATATTAGGACCACTTAATTACCGTTAATTAGTAGAAATATATGAAAAATAATAATATATATATATATATATATATATATTATTAAGAGAAGCCTTTTGTCGATCATAAGTCCATAACATAATTTTTTTACTTTAATAACTCTCAAATATTAAATAATTATGGATACAATATCAACTGTCAGGGACAAAAATGTGAAAAACAAAACAATTTATAAAATAATTTTTAAAAAATAACTATCTGTTGTAGAATAACAAAAGTAAAGAAGAAGTCTCTATTCTAACTCTAAATTACCACATTCTAGAAGGATTATCTTTTCTTATCAAAAAGTGATTGTGGGGTGAGGGCCTATGCCCGACAACACGCTAAGGTGAGATCATCTTGAGTCATGGGATGTGGATTAGAGTAGGGCTCCCGCTCCCAACTCCCGAATCAACTTCCTTAAATTTGTGGTTTGCTACCCACCCTTATTGTGTGGGGGGCCCTTCTAACCCGAAGAGCTTAGGGGCGTGCTTAGTACTTCACCGAAGTGAACAAGCCAAGATAACCTCACCCCATCAGGATAAGTTTCACTCACCCGCTAATCACTTTAATGCCCTGCTTAGTTACAAGTCCTCGCTACAAGACTCGGCAATAAATACATTTAATGTAACTCCTTATAAACATTTATATCATAGAATTGATTTTTCGATGTGGGATTCTAATTCCCAATTAGTCAATTACCAATATTCCAGAAATACTCAAAGTTTTATTCATTGATTTAGTTCATTATCTTACTAGCTTCCAAATAGTAAAATTAAGAGCATGATCCCTAGCAATCACACACATAGCTCTTTTACCTTAGGTCAAGGAACCCCAAGATGCTTCTCAGCTCTTCCTTCTATCATTTCGCCTCTACAAAGTGCTTTTGTCCCTAGTTGTATGATCTCAGATAATACCTTGGTAGCTACGTGCGGAAGTTGCTAATTAGTTCATGCATACTCTGCGCAGAAAGCATGATTTCTGTTTGCCTTGAAACTTGATATTAATTAGTAAGGCATATGACATATCGGAATGGAGTTTCCTTGAAGCTATATATAATGCGGAGGTTGGGTACCGTTTTCGCCGAGCAATGGATTGCGGTTGTCATGAATTGTTTGAGTTCTGTGAGGTATTTAATTAATGGAGATCCTACTGGTGAGCAATGACTTCGTTTGAATTTTTTTTCTAAAGCACGGCAGCCTAGGGCAGGTGTTGCATTGTGTAAACCACCAACAAGGTGGGCTGTACCCTTGCCTGGAATAGTGAAGTTTAATGTAGAACTCAAGGCTTCGATCGGCTCAACAGTTGGAGTTGTTGAGCATCAAGGCTGCTTAATTTGGAGATGGTGGGTTGCTCTGCCAGTTACATAGGTCATTGTTTTGAGTGATTCTCTCTTAGCTGTGCAGGCTTTTAACTCTTTACATAGTTACTGATATTAAGCTTCTCCTAGCCTATACTAGGGCAACTTCCTCAAGTCTCCATTATATTATGTTTGAGCCTAGACAAACAAATCTTGTTGCTCACGTTTTAGGTAGCTTTGGTTATGAGACTACTGTAGGCCAAGAGTATGTAGTCTGTTCAAGCTCCTATTCTTATACTGGATATATGCACTAGCTTATGATTGTAATCATCGTTGCCGATTGAATAAAATCTTAATGAACTAAATTATTGTTACTACCATGTATTTTAAGGGTCTAATCAATTCAGTACCTGAACTTTTAATTTCATTAAAACGATTCTTGCACTCTTAATTTTCATCTAATAGGTCTTATTTATGACACATGTTGACCCATGATAGGTGTAAATGTAAAACAAATTGGCACGTGTCGACCTATGATAGGGGACACATGTCCTAAATGAACCTAATATGTCTCATTTATGACACATGTCGACCCATGATAAGTGTAAATGTAAAAAAAAAAAAAAATTGACATGTGTCGACCTATGATATGTGACACATGTTATAAATGGACCTATTAGATAATAATTGAAAGTGCAGGAATCGTTTTGATGAAATTAGAAGTTTAGGGACTGAACTGATTAGAGCCCTAAAGTATATGGTAGTAATGAGAATTTAATCCAATCTTAATTTTTTTTTTTTAAGTATGAATTAATGAAACATATGTTTGCCAATTTAATCTGTAAAGTATGATCAAATAAATATACAAACATATGTTTCATAATGTTTAGCAGATATAAAATAAGTTCATCAAATACCAGGTTAAGGGGATCGGCCACAATTGTTGATCATCTTCATTTTAGATTTTTGTTTGAGAAATTTGTGAGGGTTTAGAGCCCCTAGAATTTTGTTTGGGTAGTTTTGGATGAATTTGAGTTTCTTGGTGTTTGGGGGAATTAATTAATTTGACTAGCTAGAGTCAGTGATTTAGTTTGGGATTGACTCATTGGCATTTTGGGTGTGAGCTAACGAAAGCAGAGAGACCAATTTTCAGTATACACTTGGCCAACACCTTGATTGAATTTTATGTTGCACATGAAGTGGGTCTTTTATTTGTTGCCACACATAGGAATTATGTCTTGGATGAACCCATTGTCCCATTTCATTGACTATTATATGGGTGGTGCCAATAAGCTTTTGGCTTCATACCAGAAAGTTCAATGATGTTGTCTAACACAGAGATGAAAGAATCAGCTTTGTTAAAGAATCAGCTTTAACAAAATGAACTTTGTTTCATTCTCCAAACAAAAAAAACATTTAAAACAAATCTAAAATGTAGGGGCACATACGAATGAGACATTGGATCATATGAAAACAACCTAGGGGCACATAGAATTTCATGATTATAATGCTATCACAATGGATTGTGCAGCACAAGAATATCATGTATATTATCTGAGCAAAACAATGAGATAGCTGCATGTGTCACCAACTCCTCTATCTCCCCATAACTGGGTAAGTCTGTTTTTGGCACATTCTATATAATATATGGTTTTGAAAATTAAAGTTGTATCGTTAAGAAATTAATTCCTACCATGTAAAATGGAAAAGGTCAAAAGTTGTGCACTAAGAATGACACTGTTGGCAAAATGAAGGTTCATCTAGCTAATTGGGACCTGTAGACCAAAAAAATATGATTTTGATATTTCACATATGAGCCTATTTATTGTTTAAGCATTTCTCCTATTTGGTATCAACAATTAATATATGTATTGTTTCGTGACATAAATGGAGAAGCTAAAAACTGTGATTAAAATTGTTGGCTTTAACTTTTAAGATCAAAGAAGTTAGACCGTTGTTGAAGAGTTGAAAACTAGATCGCAATCAAGATTAATACGAGGAGATAGCAGTTGTTGAAACTCATTGAAAAGACAGGCTAGCTATGAGAGTGAGGTCAAAGTCATAGAATGTGTCATAGCCTGGCTTTTCAATGCGTTTCAAGAGATGTTTTCTCCTCGTATTAATCTTGATTGAGATCTAGTTTCCAACTCTTCAACAACGGTCTAACTTCTTTGATCTTAAAACCAACATTTTTAAGCACATTTTTTAGTTTCTCCATATCTACCACGAAACAATACATATATTAAACATTGGCACTAAAGAGTAGAAAGGCTCAAACAATAGATAAGCTCATATGTCAAACATTAAAACCAATTTTTTTTGGTCTACACACAAGGTCCCAGTTAGCTAGATGAATTTTCCTTTTGCCAGCAGTGTCAAAATCTTTTCTTAGTGCACAACTTTTCTTATTTATCTCCATTTTTTAGCATTCACCTACAACCCCATATCTAGATTCTAGAGAGAAATAATGCTCTTCATAATCCTACTCTACAATTTAATCCCAATCAATCTAGCTAGATTCTAGAGAGAAATAATTGTCTTCATTGTTAATAAGACCACATCCAAGAAGATACACAAAGTTATACTAGGCTTCTTCCACATCTTACTGAAAAAGAATTTCAATCATAACAATTCTTCGACGCCATGTGCCATTGGCTTGTATGATCTATGTAACACTGATTAATTGTTTTTTACTGCACCAAGTGAAAGCATAAACTTACATGATCGAATAATTAACCCCTATAATATATGTTTTGAAACATTTTATTTTGCAATTCGAGTGCTAATTATATAAGCATGAAGATGAAGTCTATATATATTGATATACACTTAAACTTCTTGAGAAATAACGTCTCAAAGATTCTGAAACAAGATGGGATCGAGATGGGCACAACAATCCATTCCAACTAAGAAGTAAGAACCATGCAATTTGCTTCACCTGGTCCTAGTCTTTTTTTTCTTTTTTTTGTTAAGAAAAGGTCATCATTCATCGATAATTAATCCGAAAGTTGAAAATAATCATACATAAAAAATCATCCAAAACATTAGGTAGGCCTTCAAACATAACCATGTACGTGCATATTTAAGTACTTGAATTTTTTTTTGTTGCTCGGCTATAGTCAGGCACCTTTTTCATCAATCGGTGACCAATTAGCATAAGATAATATTACGTCAAATGGAACTACATGCATTTGATATAACCTGGACACGTGTCTATCCTTAACCCAAAAATAAATATCAAGAATCACAAGTTACCATTATACGTAATATTATGTTTATATACACATCATGACACTTATAGCACCTTGTCATTGACATCTTCGTACATTTGTATTTTCTTTATTACACACAACTAGTCATTTTTTAGTTAAATTCATGATATTCCACGTTCCACTTGTAAATTAGGGATTATGTCACTAGACTAGTGTGACCATTTTTAAATTAGTCACCAAGTGATAAAGAATTTAGGGCATTTAGACTCATGGTGATCACATGAAAAAAACAAAAAAAATCACGGGTCGGGTCAAAAACCCAAAATCTAAACCCTAATTGGGTCGGGTCTCAAAGTCCCACCGGCCTTCGTAAACAAGTAATAACAGAAATAACCGCAATTCAAATGACAATGAAGCGCGAAAGGCATAATGAAAGAGCAACTATGGAGATGGAGCTCCTTGGAAAGAAAATGCTTAGACCTTCTCCAACAAAGCAACACAACAACACCCTCTCTTCTCCAAATCCATGCTTTCATGCTCCGAAACGCCCTCGAAACCAACGTCAATCTCCTCACCAAATTCATCACCACCTGCTCTTCCATCACCCATTCCCCCTCACAACTGATCAAACACGCCCGCCGCGTCTTTGATCAGAGACCCAATAAAGATGACACATTTCTCTGCAATTCTATGATCACTGCCCACATGGAAATGCGCCAATTCGCTGAGTCTTTCGCTCTTTATAGAAATCTCAGGCAGGACACGGGTTTCGAGCCGGATGGGTACACATTCACAGCTTTGGCCAAGTCGTGTGGGTTAGATGGGGCCGTCTGGGAAGGAGAAGAGCTTCATTGTCATGCTGTTAAGACTGGGTTGTGCTTGGATTTGTATGTGTCAACTTCGTTGGTTGATATGTATGCGAAGTTTGGGAGGATGGGTTGTGCAAGTAAGGTGTTCGATGAAATGACTGAGACAAGTCGAGTGTCGTGGACGGCTCTTATTTGTGGGTATGCCAGGTCAGGGGATATGGACAATGCAAGGAGGCTTTTTGTTACCATGCCTGAGCGAGACTCAGCCGCGTTTAATGCGATTATTGATGGTTATGTCAAATTGGGAAATATGGGCTCGGCTCGAAGTTTGTTTGATGAGATGATGGATAGGAATGTGGTGTCTTGGACAAGTATGATTTATGGTTACTGCCATTTAGGTGATGTAGAAGCCGCTAAATCACTCTTTGATTCTATGCCCAATAAGAATCTTGTTTCTTGGAATGTGATGATTGGTGGTTATTGCCAAAACAAACATCCCCATGAAGCCCTGAAATTATTTCATGAAATGCAGTCAACTACATGGCTTGAACCAGATGCCGTAACTATTGTGAGCATTCTTCCAGCTATAGCGCATATGGGTGCCTTGGATTTAGGCCATTGGGTTCACGAGTTTGTACAAAGGAAGAAACTTGATAGCCTAACCAATATATGCACTGCGCTTGTGGATATGTATGCAAAATGTGGTGAAATTACAAAAGCCAAAAGACTCTTTGATGAGATGCCTGAAAAAGAAACTGCTTCTTGGAATGCTTTGATAAATGGGTTTGCAGTCAATGGTCATGGAAAGGAAGCACTGGAGGTATTTTTAGAGATGCAACGAGAAAAGTTTAAGCCGAACAATGTAACCTTTGTCGGTGTTCTGTCCGCTTGTAACCATTGTGGTCTGGTAGAGGAAGGGAAAAGGTGGTTTAGGAAAATGGAAAACTTTGGGCTCATTCCACAGATTGAGCATTATGGTTGTATGGTAGATCTTTTAGGAAGGGCAGGGTGCTTGGAGGAAGCTGAGAAGTTGATCGAGTCCATGCCTTACGATGTTAATGGGATAATTTTGAGTTCGTTTCTTTTTGCATGTGGCTATTGTGAGGATGTCACAAGAGCGAACAGAATTTTGAAGCAGGCTATCAAACTGGAGCCATGGAATGATGGGAACTATGTCATGCTGAGAAACTTGTATGCCAGAAATAGAAGATGGAGTGATGCAGATGATGTTAAGAGTTTGATGCAGAAGAATCAAGCAGATAAAGTGATTGGTTGTAGTGTTATAGAGGTTGATGGTAGAATCAAGCAGTTTGTGGTGGGGGACAGGATGCACACATCTTGGGAAGCTATACATTTGACCTTGGTGCAGAGTTGGAAGCACATGATGGGAGAAGTGGCATGTTCTATACCTAAGGTTTGAATTGCACGAAGGATGGCCATATATAAGGTCCATTTTTGGGGCTCTTTTTCGAATGGCAGCCTGCATATAGATATTGAGCAACGCCAATTGGATGCTTGAGACTGTCACTAATTATACAACATGCTGTATAATGGTAATATAGTGATCTATACAAAGAGGTTAAGGTGTATTGTATATGGAACTAGTGGAACTTTTAAAGAAATCTATGGATTTAAAAAGTCTAGGTGTATTCAATATAGACTTTTAACAATCCATGAAAGTCTTGGGGTATTCAATCAGGATTTTAAAAGTATTTTATGAATTTCATCAAAGTCTTGGGGTATTCAATTAGGACTTTTAAAAATGAATGAAAGTCTTGGGGTATTCAAAATATCATTCATACATATGGAATTATGAAATCATGTAAAGTTGTGGACTTTGTAGTGTTAAGTATGAATACCAAAATCTAATATTTTTCCAGCCATCAGACCAAAGATAATTTAATGTGAAAAAGTCTCTCAAAGTTCTTCTCTGCGCCTGAACATGGTAGTCTATCATAGTCTCATCTCTCTCTTGCTTGGTTTTTTCTTTATTTCTTCCGATTTCCTTTGTAATTGCATCAACAAGAATGTTCATTGTTGTTCTTGAATGTGATTTTTTTCATTTGTATTACTAATAAAACCCTAATTTCAAAAAAAATCATCTATAAAACCCTAGCTAGTAACAGTAAAAGAAAAAAACCCTAATTTCATTTGTAATTCTCTTGATGCTCTTGATTCACAATTATATTGGATAATTAGTTTTGGTTTGGTATTGTTCCATCGCCTGCTGCTTCTTTGGTTTAGGAGTGTTTAGGTTTTGGATTTTTTTTTGGCTTCCTTTGGTGTACGAGAGTGTTTGGATTTTAGGAGCCATATATTAGCTGCTGGTAGATCCACAGTGTTATATAATTGAGTAGACCTGCAAAACAAGCATTTAGCACCCCTTCCACAATTAGAGACTTTGGACTATTGTTGCTATATTCACTAGTGTTATGCCAAATAGTGTTGCCCATGAGAAGAAAAACACCATGGTGCATGTTGTGCCATATTTTATTTTTTCTGATTTTTTGTTTTTCTTGCTACGCTCTCTACTTCACTTTTGATTACTGAAGCTTCTTTTTGGCTGTGTGTTCTCTTCATGTATTAAAATGTGAATATTCTCATCCCGACTAATTGACAACATAACTCAATCATCGGAACCGTTCATCGTTTAGATTTATTTACAAAAATTATCCTTGCAAAAAATCAACCGAATTGGAGATTATTTGGTCATCAGTTCGTTGTATAGTTTACAAACCAATACAGTCCATCAGATAAAGTTGAAACGATGAATGTGGTAATCACATGGCTAAATTTTCCGATTTGAATTTTTTTTTTTATCAAAATGAACCTTGAAGGAGGACCTAAAATATGGACAGTTCTGATCATTAGCTTGCACGTCAGGATGAAGACGTTCACATTTGAATACAATGTATATATATAATCTCCTTCACGTGTGGACGTTCACATTGTATTAAAATGTGAACATTCTCATCCCGACCAATTAACAACATAAGTCAATCATCGAAACCGCTCATCGTTTAGATTTATTTTCAAGAATTATCTTAGCAAAAAAATCAGCTGAATTGGAGATTGTTTGATCATTTGTTCGTTGTATAGTTTATAAACAAATACAATCCTCGGATTAAACTAAAACGATGAATGTGATAATCAAATGGCTAAATAATTTTCAATTCGAATTTTTTTTAATCAAAATGATTCTTGAAGGAAAACCTAATATATATATATATATATATGTCTGTGACCACTTCATGTTGTTGGGTTTTTTTCTCTTTTTTGAATACTTTGCTTCCTTTTTTTCTTGGAGTAGTATTGACGATTAAATGGTGTATGATTTCAATTGTATCATTATTATCTAGCAACCTTATAAATGGGAGATTCACAACAAGGAAATGTTTTGTTAACAAAAAAGTATTGAAAAATCCACAAAAGTCTTTCATATTAAAATCTAAATCTATGGACTTTTGTAATTAATAAAAAGTCTATTGTTAAAATCAATAAATTTTAGAAATCAATAGCAAGTCTGTGAACTTTTTAATGAATCCATAGACTTTTTAATTTAAAATAAGTCTACACAAAAATCCATTTACAATACACCCCAATTAATCGTTTCTCACTTTATACGGAAACATATTGTAGTGTGCGTGCTTATCAACCAAGTGTTAACAAGCAAGCAAGAAAGGAATATATGTGGGCAAGGTACCATTGCCTTGCGAAGACACAAGTGAACATGCCATGCCTGATGCCTTCCCAAGCTAAGAATCGGATTTCAAATAAGGAGGGATGCCTTGCTTGCACCGAGTAAACGGGTCATTATTCCATATACCTTCAAACCTGGCCTTCTCTTTTTATATATGTACATTACACACATATATGTTGTTGGACGATCTGTTGTGACAAAGCTGCTAAAGAAATGGGGTTGCTTATGACTACCATGGGAAAAGGTTGCTTGTTTTTCTTTTTCGATCGTTTTTTCAAATTTCCTTCCTTCTTTATTTTTCATTTGTTTGGTAGAAGAAATAACAATCTTGAGCTGTTTATTTGCATCATAGGGTCCGCGCAGGTGTTCAATTATGCAATGGGAACAATGTACGAGCAGTTAGTAAAGAAAGATATTGAGAAGTTTGAGGACTTCCACATTGCCATGCTTGATGTTTTCACGTAAGCTTGTTATGTGTAACCACAAATTTAAGCAGAATTTCCGTAGAAAAGTTTCTAATCCTTGCATCAACATAATCTTATCCAGCACTTTTAATGCTGCTTTGCCCGGTAAACACTACGAGGCGCCGCGACGCAAGGAAGTAGAGGTCAGTTAAAAAAAATTGCACGCAGCTTCACTTGCCGAACTAAGCTCTAATGCACTTGACTTTTTACAGGAACTATTCGACCAATGGAAAGAAGCCCAAGAGCCTGAAAGGAAGGATAAATTCATCAAATTTATGGACGAAAATGTGAAACTTAGCCAGGCTGATTACACAACCTTGTTCACAGGAGTACTAACGCCTCCACTGGCCATGGCTGCTAAAAGGGCAGGGGAGAATGTACCCCAGCTGAAAATAATCAAGAACGTTCCCGATGTCCTTTTCGTGCCATCAGCAACAGTAATTGCACTCATTTCTGTAAAGGTCTCCAGAAGAATTTTCATGCAGAAAAAGGCATCAGAAATTTCAGAATCGTAGCCTACACATATGACAAGCATGCTGACCCCTTCTCCTTTGGGGAAGAGGGTAAATCTCCTTTCTTCAGTTGGAAAAAGGGTGCCAAACAGGACTGTCACGGCGTGAGGATGCTCGCGCCAAATCCTCAATTTACGACAAGAGAAAAGAAAGAATAATGTCTAGTAAATATGTATAAGATTATGGTAATACAAATTATGTTGTGCAAATTCTTTATCAATGTATAGTATCTGTCAAAACTGTGTCCGGGAACAAAATATGGCCTACAGAGATATCAAGAATCAATCTTCAAACAAGAGGTGAGAATACACTACCCAAAAGTTCAATGCAATCCTCCTCTCTACTCTATACAGTTAAAAGCCAAAATTAAAACTCAAATTGCTCTAAGAACCGCTAAAAACCAAGCAATTATTTCAAGGCTAACATAACACAAGGATAATTCAGGTATAATGCCCAAAATCAATTAAACAAAAACGTCAACAAGTTGTCAATCTTTCCATGAGGGTGGAGTGTGTCTGCCTAATTAAGCACCATGTACAGTTGAAATCATATTTGCAAGTGAGAGAGTTGAGCATTTACAGCAGAATAAGCAGCATATACAATAATATCATAACAAAATGATATTCTGTCACTTCTAGTCCAACTAACTCTAGGATTTCCGGCTCCACCTATACGAACCAACTTTACGCTTCCCACGATTTCTTGTGTTCCAAGGGAAATCAGTCCTCATAGTGGAATCGGGTTGTTGAGTTCGATTAGGTAAACTGGATTTTGTGGGCACAGTTTTCGAAGCCGGAACAGAGATATTGGTTTTCTGATCTGCACTCAATAGGTGAGGCTTCTGTATGAGCTGATCTTTATTGTTTTCAAAATCATGCGTCTCTTTCTTGACAGCTGAATTGGGTATAAGGGATCCATCCTCAGCCTGAATACATGAAGGCAAAATCAGTCCATCTTCATGATTGAACCAGCATGGAGGTCGGAACCCAAAGAAACATTTTCAAGACTCAAGTTTACTTATGAACAGGCAAAAATAACAGACAAGGACTGGACCACACTGGAAAAAAGGGGTGGATAGTTGCAGCAAGTTTTTGCTAGTTAAAACTTTTAGGCATGGCCAAGACCCCAACCTAGCCAGCCTAGGGAAAGTTAGTACGAATCCCAAAGACATGTTACAGAAATAACAAGAAGTTACTGGGTCAATTTGTGTCAACTAGCACACAGCAACAGGTAACAGGTCTTCAATAGTCCAAAGATCACAAGATCATGCTAAAATCTTTTCCATAGATTATTCAAGCTTGAAGAAAACCATCGCCAGATATCATTTAGGAAAAAGAAGAACAACAAAGGAAACGAAAGACAGAAAAAAGTTAAAACCTCTAAAATTATCACTTGCTACGTCAACACAACCAATCAAACGAAAAATTATTGGTTGCAAAAATGTAGGGGAAAAAAATACTAAATTGATAAGCATGGTGATTTTAATTTATTACAATAACTTTTAACGAGGATAATGGGCGTTTAAATCATTTCATAAAAGAAAAACTTACATTTTCATGTACAGTGCCCACCCAAGGCTGATCTGTGTTCCCAATCATACCAGGAAGAGGGGTCAGGCCTTCATGACTCGAAACTGCACTCCCAGGCAAAAATAAAGGTCCTATATTACAATCAGAAATATGCTGAAATGCAGTTGGTAGAGTTTCAGCTAGTAATTCATTTCCATTTTCAGGAGCAGGAGCAGGAATTTGAGGACAGCCAAACAATGCGGGATTTTCCTTCACCACCTTGTCAATTCGAGTCTTCAACCGGCAGACTTGTGAATGTACAACTTCAATCTTCCGAAGAGTATCTTCCAATGTAGTATCACCATCTCTGAACTCAATCTCAAACTCATTTATGCCAAGACTAGTTTTACCTGCTGCTGCATCAGTAAAAAGTTTACAAAGAGAAAAAAGAAATTGACCCCTTGGACACAGTATGTTATCAAATAACAGATAAAACCAGAATTACATAAATGACAAAAGACAACTCAAAGTCTCAAAATTTCTACTAGCCAAACAAAGCGTTTGAAGTTCCGGAAAAAGCAGATACAGAAATCCTTTAATGTGCAAAAATAAGGCAAAGAGCTTAAATTTGAATAGGTATAATACATTGTAGTATTAAATTCTTGACCATACTTTTTTTTCATGACAAAGTCTAACCTTTCAATTTCAGAAACAGTTGACAGAGAGAATGCTCATATATATATGAGAAGACAAATGCAGATAAAACCTTCAGAATCAAAACTCATGTACAAGCCACAGATTTAGTTACAATACTATGAAGATACCATAGTACATGCAAATGATGCAGTTTAGAAAAAGAAAAAAGAAAAATATCAATTGAGTTTTTGTAGTGTAAGTATTGCAATTTAGAGAAAGGCTTTCTACTGTTTTCTAGATAAGACAATATGCAGCTGATCCCAAACTAGAATTACATTATAATCACCAAGAGGGTTCATTGTCAACCAGGGATGAACAATTTAAGTGGTAGGAAAAGAGTCTAACCACCAACTGAAGATACACATACATACAAAAGAAATAAAGTGGATAGACGAGTACGAATTTTCCTTCCCTTTCCTGTTTCCACTTTCCAGCACACACACCACAGAAACCAATTATGTACCAACAATTAAATATTTGCAATTTCAATTGGGGATGTTTATGTGGCAATATATACACAAGATTGATTTCAATATCTTGGCAACTGTTGGTAGCGTGGAAGTGGAGAACTCAGAACTGCTTGATCAATCTTTCTCCTTTCCAAATGAGCTCCAGCTATTATTGAGAATTATGCCAAGGAATGGGATTGTTCTAACTTCACGGTTAGCAACAAGCCTCCTAGAACTCTAGCGTTTTTGGCCTGGGACCCCCCACCTTCTAACTTGGTGAAATTGAAAAATGATGGTGCAAGTTAATGGAGGATATAATTGGGGCAGCATGTTTTCTGAGAGATATAGTCATCCACTTATCACACTGATCAAGGGATGCAGATTTTGTTTGTCTTTAGGAGTGAAGCTTCAGCCATCAAAATCTGTATAGGGAGAGAAATTCTTCTACTGATTATCTAGCACACTTGCCCCCTCCCCGTTTTCAAGTATTGCTGTTTTGTTAGATAATCGGTTAGGAGTGGCTAGGCCAGGGGATATTGTAACTTCCTATATCACACTCAAAAGATGTTGACCATCCTTGTTGTCAAACAGAAAACTATTATAACCCTTTTACACTTTTATAAAAGAAAAAGATACAAAAACAGACACAGATATACATGTACGTTTAATATGCACAACCGATAAGGAAGTTCAGCTGTACAAGGAAAATACTCAGCTACAAAATTTGAAGTCAAATTGATATCCATACTTACCTAAAGTACCACAATCCTCGTCCATGGAAGCACCATTAACAGCAGACCTTTTATTTTCTGAAAAGCAGAAAGTACGTGAAATCATATATCAGATTTTTAGTTGGTAAAAATCCACGTAGCAAAATTTGTGAACTTCTTACCATAATAGGAGAACAGTTTATGGTTTGACGTATATAACACTATATCAGTAGTATCTTCAACTCTCTTTCTTTTCTTCCTTTTCACAAATTTGTTTCCTTGAATTTGACTTGAAAATGGTATTGACTTTGCATCAAAACCTTCTGTTGTGTAACTTCCAAATTCAAACTGCTTTAGTTTATCATATTCTGCAAGTTCCGCATCATATTTCAGGGTCTGGGACTGAAGTTCCTTAATCTGCAGTTCTAGCCATTTACAGCGCCACATCAGAGGACGTATAAACTTCCTCCAATGACCAGTCAACTTTTTCTTCCTAGGAATTAGATACACAAATAAAGCCACGTGAATGTGACATATTAAAACCAGTTAAGCAAAACAACTATACATAAAAATGATGAGAGTAAATTCTTTGGATCACAATGTCTTCTAACCATGCCTTTGTTGATAAACAACCCAACTGATGCTCAATTCAATACGAGTAATTGACCAAGACTGAACACAAATGTAGATAAGAAGCATCGAAGCAAAAGATACCAACCCATATAATAGTTACCCGTGTTTCTACAGCAATATCTCACAATAAACAGTTTTCAATAATTGCACATAATTCACACCAAAGTAACTACAAATCACCAAATACTGCAATTCACCTTCAAGACACTCCATATTCCATTTAGAAAAGGCAACACTTCAGATCCAAGTTCAGGTATGAGAATGCAAAATTGTAAGGAAAGAACAGTGACCCAGACGGCTAAATTCTTAACTAGAAACTAATAATCAAGCAAAGTTGACAAGGCAAGTTCCAGACCGAGTCACTTCATCTCTAAACCCAAGAACTTGAGGTGTGAGAAGATTCATTAGGGATGGCAATGAGCACTAGCAAAATCCAGCTTCCATTCCTTGTCCTCCATGCGGCAAGAATAATATGCCCCATTCACACCACAACCCCACTTTGGAAATGAGCATGTATCCTTGTTGCCTCAAGGGAAAAATGAATCCCCATCCACCCATGCATTATTTTGACTCTTTTTTTTTTTTTTACTGTGCATAAAAATATAGAAAATTTCTATATAATTTCTTTTTAAGTGTAGTTTATAAAATTGAAGTTCAATTAGCAAAATTGAGTCACAAAAACAGAAAAAGTTGTAACCAGAAAACAAATCTAGCACCAAAATCAGCACCAAATTATTAGTAATGAAAAAATTAGTCCACTAGATATATAAGTCAAACGTAAAGATAACTATTTTTTAAGTATAGTTAAACATGGCAAAACACAACCACCATAGTTGATCATCCAGAAATACAAGCAACTATTCCAGAGCTACCACCACCATCCTTGAACATCAAAGGACTTCAACAATACTTCCAACCACCGAAAGATTAAGAAGAATAGCAAAAAAAAAAATAGAGAGAGAGAAAACAGGTATCATCTGTGAAATAATTTAAACCATAATGTACCTTGTTTGAAATGCATCAGAATATCCATCATATAATGACACCGATGGATTTTCACAGAACCGTGACTCAACTTCATCACCATCCAACATTGAACCATTATCTGTCCCAGATATCGTATTACCAAAAGAACTCGAGCTCTCTGTCACATCCCGGTATTCATTTTCAACCATCTGAACATCATTAGGACTTGCACATTCGGTTATATTTAGCTCCTCATTCTCACTTCTATTTGATGTAGTAGTTTGTTCAGCAAATGATGCTTCCATGTCAAAGATATTATCTTTGTAGTTACTCACACAAGGCATAAACTTCTCTTCTGGGTCTGTAAGAATAACACCAGTCTCCTTCACAACTGAAACTTCCATTGCAGCTTCTGACTTTGGCTTCAGCTCCAATTCAGGGCCCATCCTGCAAATTCACGCCAACTAGATTCCTTCCTTCTGGCAATCAGAAAATAATTCAAACTATTTATGTAAATACCAATCCAATCTACCAGCAATTGCAGCCATATGAATTCCCAAAACAAATGAATTAGAGAAGAGACCCTAATACTGCCTACCCTTTTCTTTGTTAGATGATTTATGAAACCGACAAACATAAAAAATAAAATTTTCAAAATCAAGTCTTCGGCCAAAGAAATTAAAAACAAAAAAATTTGGATTCTTCCTAGACCCACAGTTCTAGAACCAAAGAAACTAAACAAAATCCCCAAACTTTTGAACTGCAAAATTCAACAGCAGTAAAAATAATACGAGGCTTCAATTGAATATAGAAAAATGCAAAAGATTTAACCACTTAAAATTTGGAGAAAACCCATATAAAATCCTAAACAGCAGCATCAAGTTTCAAAATGATGAAAACAACCCCACAAACCTTTCTCCGTGTCAAAATCCCCAAAATTTATCACAGAAAAACAAAGAAATTGATCGCACAAGAACAATCGCAGATATCAATGCAACCCAACAACCCTAAACCCCGAAAACAAAAAACTCCTCAATTTCACAAGAGAGAGAATCAAAACAAACCTGTGATTAAGAAAGCCACAGCCGGGGAAAGAACATGTCCACGCCGGCGAAGTCTAGCGTCGGCGCCGGTTACTGATAAGTCAGACGTGTCGAACACACTGACGTGAAGAGAAGGCTCTTCGTTCGCGGTGAGACTCTTTGTCGCTCTCTCACAAACACAGTGGACTCTCTCTCTCGCTCTCGCTATTGAAGCCGGTCCGGTCCAATCCCATCGCCAGTATGGTCGGGTCTGATTAAGTTATGGCCCGCCGGTGGGGCCCAATCATATTTTTATTTGATGAATTCAAATCACATGTTCTGGTCTGTACGGGTTGAAGGGCCTGTTTGGTTAGTGGCTGTACTAACTTCCTTATATATATAACAAGTCAATGTTTTTTTTTTTGGACAATAACTCAATGTTTTTGTGAATGGAAAAGTTTTAATGCTTTAAAAGTCGATTCTTTCCAAGATTTCTTGCGAGGCACGGATGGATTTGAATCTAGCATTTACTATTCATTCACCCAAAGCTTTTGGAAACCAAAAAAAAAAATCAAACATAAATGCCACCAAACCCCATAGTTAGTAATACATGGGACAGTATAATACGAAAAAATACGTACGTGTATAATATACCAGATTTTATCCGATTAGAATCTCTGTGAGATCTTGGCCTCAAGTAATTTTTCCACATGAGTTCGACAGTTACTGCAAAAGTTGCGATGATGATGAGTCGTGGAACCCCACCATGTATGGCAGACATTACTTGTTGAGATAGAACTCATGATGATAATGAACACGACTACAAGAAGAATGAGAAGAGAGATCGACATATATAGGAGAATAATGTGCAAGAAAGAGATGTTAATGTTTCCGTTTTGCGAATAAGAACCGGAAAATGTAGGAAAGTTATGCGGCTTAATATTAAAAATTATGTAGAAATTCGGTCGATATTTACCAAACATTAATTGCATTTTAAAAAAATCAAAATTCAATGGCTAGCACTAAAATAACTACTTTCATTCGATGGCTTTCTTTGAAAATAGTACACTAATTTGGTGAGTTGACAGAGTTGTCTTATTGACCGAATAAGTGACATTACTGATAGTGATTAATGGTAGGGGATGTGACAACGAAGGTGGCCGGGTTGTGGCACTGACAGAACTAAAGTGAGTGGACGTAGGTTCGTGTCGAGGATATCAAGTTAGGGCACAATAGAAACAATTTGGGAAAGATGTGCAAGGAAATGCGAAGGTGAATATGGAAATTCTCAAATGGTTTATGAAAGATGAATTTCCAATGAAGATCTCCAAGACTAAAATGCTTCTCAACAAACCAAAAACTTTATATTTTTGTTTAGTAAACAAGCACTCAGAAATATGAGAAAGTTTGACAAGCTACCACCAAAAGTTGTTGTGTTATAACAATCACCTAATACCTAATTTCATTTCGAAAATCGACAAGAGAAACCATTGAAACTATATTATTATTGCTCTCCTGAATTTTACATCAAACATCATGTTAGTCCATGCACTTCTAATTTCATCAGAAACACCCATATACTCTTCAATTTAATCAGTTTAGTCGATCCGTCAGTCAATCCGTTAACTTTGACCGTTAAGTGATGACGTGTCATGAGTGGGGCCCATTCTTGGCTGACTTAGCAGTGACGTGGCATGCCAAATCATCAACCAAATCTGACTGAGCATGCCACGTCACTAACGGATGGACTAAACTGATTAAATTGAAGAGTATAAGGGTGTTTCTGATGAAGTTAGAAGTGCAGAGACTAACATGGTTTGGTGTAAAGTTCAGGGGGGGTAAACTGAATTTAATCATTTTCAAAAATATCATTTTACATAGAAATCATGTGCTATAATAACGAAAAATTTATCAATTTGCACAATTGACAAAAATAAGCGAAACACCGATTTCGATAGACAATGTGTTGCCAAAGTCCATTTGCTTTGTTTAATTATAGAGTTCAAAAGAGCCGTAATAAGTAAATTCTCTTAAATTTCTTCAAACTTAAAAAAAAAAAAATTAAACACTTGTAGCGACGAATTGGTCGTCGCTACAAGAGGCTCCTAACTTTTTTTATTTTGTTTATTTTAATTTGATGAAATAGTTAAAAAAGACTTTTTCGGTCCTCATAAGGTCTCACGTTAGACTTCACTAAAACTCTAAAATAATTTTGAGAACCCATACAAACCATACTTGAGAATTTCAAAGTTAAAAAAATATTTATATAAAAAATATATATATAAATATTTTTTTAACTTTAAACAAATGTTAAATAATTTAGTTATTGGGGCTCATAAAATCTATGATTAAACAATGCAAACGAGCTTTGGCTTTCACAATCTACCGAAATCGAGTTTTCGCTTTCTTTGTAGCACATGATTTATATGAAAAATGGTATCTTTGAAATTCTCAAGTACGGTTTGTACAGGTTCTCAAAATTATTTTAGAGTCTTAGTAACGTCTAATGTGAAACCTTATGAGGACCGAAAGAGTCTTTTTTAACTATTTCATCAAATTAAAATAACCAAAATAAAAAAAGTTAGGAGCCTCTTGTAGCGACGACCAATTCGTCGCTACAAGTGTTTAAATTTTTTTTTTTTTTTTTTAAGTTTGAAGAAATTTAAGAGAATTTACTTATTAGGCTCTTTTGGACTCTATGATTAAACAAAGCAAATGAACTTTGGCAACACATTGTCTATCGAAATCGAGGTTTCGCTTATTTTTGTCAATTGTGCAAATTGAGAAAATTTTCCTTATTATAGCACATGATTTCTATGTAAAATTGTATTTTTGAAAATGATTAAATTCAATTTACTCCCCTGAACTTTACACCAAACACCATGTTAGTCTCTGCACTTCTAATTTCATCAGAAACACCCCTATACTCTTCAATTTAATCAGTTTAGTCCCTCCGTCAGTGACGTGGCATTCTCAGTCAGCTTTGGTTGATGACTTGGATGCCACATCACTGCCAAGTCAGCCAAGAATGAACCCCACTC
The DNA here is from genome assembly GCA_029955375.1 of Rubus parviflorus. Lineage (NCBI taxonomy): Eukaryota > Viridiplantae > Streptophyta > Magnoliopsida > Rosales > Rosaceae > Rubus > Rubus parviflorus. The sequence goes on along the minus strand of JARGGL010000005.1, from coordinate 9,240,202 downwards.
ATGCCACGTCATCACTTAACGGCCAAAGTTAACGGATTGACTGACGGAGAGACTAAACTAATTAAATTGAAGAGTATATGAGTGTTTCTGATGAAATTAGAAGTGCAAGAACTAACATGATGTTTGGTGTAAAGTTCAAGGGGGTAAACTGAATTTAATCATATTATTATTATTACCTTCACGATTACCTAGAAGATTATTGACCCCTATTGCGCATTCACATATCTTCGTACTCATACATATGAAACCTAATCAACACATTATTAAACCTAATCAACACATTATTGGGCCCTCGAGGTTGTTGACAACTTCAAGGTGAAGTTAAAGCTCATGTTTATACGCACAAGGTAGTCAATGATGTCTCATGTATAAGAACTAGTTGCATCAATAACTTATCAATGTAATATGATTGATAAGTAAGTAAACTTCGATGAGTATATATATTCCTAAAGTTGGTCATGTTCAGTTAACTCACTCTCCAAGACAAGAACCTTTATGTCTCCACACTCTTAGTTTGAGACTGACTACTCAATGCAACGTGAACTTTCTTTTGCAGACAATCTATAGTCATAATAGGTTATCCTATGGCTTGGAACATAATTTAGGACTTGAATCATAGGGTACGTGCCTCAAACTGTAACTTCTAATAATCACGCCCATATGACTTAAGGTTTTAAAGGACACATCCGGATCAATTGAGCCTCCATAAAGTCTTTATTAGGTTACACATTCAAATGACACGTACATGTTCTTACTTGCCCTTGAAGTCGATGACTCGACAGTGGATTGTCACAAGAGATCTAATCACATGCATGTTGCCATGTCAATTGTCTTTCGGGCATAATCCAACAAGTTACAAGTTGAGCCTCAACAAAAAGTATCAATCGTTTGCAAAGAAAATCCATGAAATGTGAGGATCATATTGGAATACTCTAATGGTGGAGAATAATAAGACAAATAAATCCATTTCAACTACCATATTATTTTTCGCCATTGGATTTAGATCCAATGGTAGTTGAGCACAACTAAATAGGGAATTAATTGAGTAGGTAAATAGGACTGTTAGTAAAAGAGAGTGTAAGAGCAACTCCAACAGCTTCTCTAAATATTTCCCTATTTTAGAGAAAGAGTCAAAGAGAAGTGAGAGAAAGTTTCATTTCTTATATTTTATAGCAAATTCTAAAATTATAAGAGCATCTACAATAGTTTTTCCAAAAATTCATATCAAAAGTTAAAATTCATATAATTTTTTTACAATATCTTTAACAGCTTCTCTATCATATTTTCTAAATTTATTATCTACGAATATTTATTTTTTAGAAACCGCTCCATATTTTGCCACGTATAGTGAAAGATTGCTTCATATCTATACTATATTTAAGAGAAAAAGGCTTTGTTAATCATAACAAATTTTTTTACGTTAATACCCCTCATATATTAAAATACTTTGTAAAATAATTAATCAGAAATGGTAAAAACGACAAACTACGAATAGGAAAAAAAATTAAAGAATTTGCATAACTACCCACTCTTCAGGTAACTATTTCTGCTCATGGGAACGTCTTGAGGGCATGTTTACTTACTTGGAATGCAAATGTGAATGAATCGGAATTTATTCCGATGGAATCATTCCTAATACCTACTCCCCCCTTAGTTATCAAACTCCGAATATTCAGGAATGAATTCCTCACTTTTACGTGGGACCCACAACCATTTCGATTCATGTACGTATTAGTAAACGTATGAGAACTCAGGAATTGGAATCAGTTCCTTCATTCCCATTCTCATTCCAAGTAAGTAAACGTGCCATGAGTGTTTTGGGCACTAGTGCTCCAGATTTTTTAAGACCTCACTTATAAAGAGCAAGATGAAGATTTACAGATCTAACGGTCCAAATTATTGCTGATATGCCTGAGCACTAGTGCTTTGGGCATTGTAGAATTTTTCAAAAAGTGCTCCATATTTCCTTTGCTTTTTTTCTGCTCCATATTTCACTTACTTTTTTTCTTTTCCTTTTAATTTCTATGTTTCTGTATTTACGATTCTATCCTCTATACATAAAATTACTCACTCATGAAGTTTTAATAAACCAAGGGTAATATTTGAGTTTTAACCATCTAACTCTTGTTTGCTTAATTAATTTGGTCATTTAAAAAAAGAAAATCTTGATCCGGAAATTAGAACACGTTTAAATTAGTGTTCAAGTTCAGATGACATTTGGATGGTTTGGAGGAAAAGGACGAAGCCAAGTGCGACTCTGTTATTTATAGCAAGAGTTAGCTGTAAGAACTAGTAAGAACTAAGAAGAAGGGTAGTTGGCGCTTCCATCAACCGCTTCCATCAACCCAAACTAATCCTCCTTTTTCTTTCTCTCTGTAAACATGTTACCTACCATTTTCTCCGGAGTCCCTCACTACCCAAAACCTTAGGACTCCAAAGTCCCAACCTTTGACCCCTCTGAAATCCCAAAAGCTTTCAATGGCTTCTCCACTAGTACCAATTATTCTCATCTTCTCCTTCACCATCACTCTCATCCCACTCACACTCTCTGTTCCTTTCATCGTTTTTCATGGTAATTTATCTGATTTTCTTGTTCTTCGTTATGATTTCATGGGTTCTGAGGCCTTTTTTTATTGTATTTTCATGGGTTCTATGATAAAGTTGGAATTTTTATAAGAAAAATGATTATTTGCTGCTTTTAGTATGCTTCTATTTCTGTGCATTACCATGTTTTCACTAGTTTGATTACTCCTTGCCTTTTTTCTCAGAAAGTTATTTGGTGGTGGAATGTTGAAATGAATCCATTATCCATTCATTCAGAGTTTGGTTCTGAATTGATGTGAAACAGTGTAGGGAATCACATGTGTGGAAAATTAGCTTTCTGGTTTCATCGTCTTTGGTAGCTAAGAAACAATAGGCAAGCAAGAGGGTTCACATTTTTGGCCTTACTTGTGTCCAACATACCTGTAAAGCTGTAAACTTGTTCGAGGAAGAGTGTTCTTTAGAAGTGCATACATCTGTCTCATATGAAGGCAAGTTTGTCTTAAATAAAGGCAAAAACGTAGTGGACAGACTGACTAAGTTAGTATTTATGAAGAAGTAAACTCTCTCATATGTGCTTTAGTGTTCAATACAACCACTGCTTACTTGCTTAGCCTGATTATAGAGATATCTTAGATTTTAGTGTATTACAAGGCTATAGACAATAACCATTTGTCCAAGAACTCTGCCGTGACTTTGTTCTTTGCTTCTCCCTTTCACTTAAAAAACCATGTTTATCATTATAGAACTGTTTTGATTACCTTTTATAGTCTACTTGTTTGGGATTTTTTTTTTGGACATTTATTTGTGGTTATAAAATATATTGGTCTTTGGCTCTTAGACTCTTTGATGACATACTTTTGTGTCAGTTGATTATGAAAGGAACTTATATAGGACTTAGGATGAGGGAGAGGTAGTTTAATTATTATAAAGCTGGTAATTTATTAGTATTTCATGACAGGCATTGGAGATAAATGCAGCAATGGAGGAGTCACTCACTTTACTGAGCTCTTAAGTAACTGGTCTGGTTCTCAAGGACATTGCATGTAAGCAATTAAAGTTTGTTTTAGTATATTTATGATGAATATAAACATCTTATTCTCAACTGCTTATATCCTAACTTTAAGTCTACACTAGAGGTTAGGAGTTCACATTCAATCGCCCCCCCTCCCGGGCGCACAGGGAACAAGGATCTGACGCGGAGCATTTGAAAATCTTTTTTTTGGTTAGAACGGAACTCTAGGTCATTACTTTTGGTTTTTTATTCAAAAGTTTCCAAAATCGTGCTTCTGGCATCAACCCTAGCAAGATTAAAACTTGGATTAGTCTGCTGCGGAAAGGTTTTCAACAATTATTTGGTAAACTAAACAGTTTACAACTGGAACACTGTCAGAAGTCATGAGATATATCTATGTTTTAATTTATTTTGGTCCGGTGACATGGATCAATGTTATGCAAAGTTTGTGCTGATTTACCATTTTTAATCATTGTTTCTTCTTATTCAAAATGAAATTGTGCACCTCTAATCAAGCTAGCATCTAGTTCATGAATAACAAAAGCCCTGTTTCTGAATGTCCTTGTATCCTTTTTCTCTGTAGAGAAATTGGGGATGGATCATGGGATTCCTGGACAATGCCTTTACTGGAACAGGTGACTCTTGTGAAAATAGTTTTTGAAAATTATGTTCCATCTATAGTTTTTCAAAATAATTAATTAGACTTGTGTTTGCAGACGGCCATTGCTTGTGAGAAGGTGGTGAAATAGTTGGGTAATACATTTTAATTCACCATTATGGAAATTATGTTATAACTTTTCCTGACAGTTTGATGTCAATTACAGGTGAAGAGTATGAGCGAATTAAGTGACGGTTACAACATGGTTGGACTTTCTCAGGTGATTGGGATTGTATAACTTATTTGTTTCCCACTCATGTCTCTCCTTCATCATCTGCTGCAATGTCATATTTCTTCTCCGTGCCCTGTGAAAATTCTTATGCTTTGTCTCAGTTCCAAAGTTATTCTGCATATGCAATAATTATATGATTTTCTTTTAAAAGAAAAAAGAAAAGGAAAATAGAAAGAACGAGATATAGTGATTTTCTTTTCTACCAAGACTTTGCCGTATTGCTCATGGTCTCTCCTGGCATCTCTTTCTCTGTTTTTACTTTAGCAATTATGATGAACTACTTGCATTCTTGATTGCACATACACTGCTAGGTCCCAAAATAGAAGCACCCGCCCACACATATAGTTGTAAGTTGTAACTGTGTGCTCAGTTTTAGACTTTTAGGGTGGTATAATGATTGTTTGATTGCCTTTGTGAATGGTGGAGCTATCTTCTTAAAGTTATAGGAGTTTTAGTTGCCTTGTATGATTATTTATGATTAGATTGAGTTCATTCATTAGTTTAGGAATTTAATTGTCTTTTCTATTCAAATTTTTATTCATTTGGATGATTTAGTAACATATTCCACATTCCTCCTGTTTTGCAGGGTAACATGGTTGGTCGAGGAGTAATTGAATTTTGTGATGGTGGACCTCCTGTAAGAAATAATTTGAAAATATATATGATATTGCGTTGCCTGTTCTTTTTTCCCAAGAACACACTTATTCTTTATCCATATTCATACGTAAACATCATAAGCTCCCTTACATGTCTTAATGATGTTAAAATATGCTATAAATGAAGTGCTTCCCTGGTGTAAGCACACCTGAGGCATCTGCTGCTTCTGCATCAGCTGATGCACATGCATGGACGACAATAGGTTGTCTTGTATATTTTAGTACTGTTACTGCCCAGCCCAACCCGAAGATGCTTCCTAGGCATATCAACAATTAAGCGTCCGTTGCTGTATTTGTTAGATCTTCTTTCACCTTTCACTTTTCTCGTTGTACATTTTAGCACCCACGGTGCTAAGTAATTTCCAAAAACTCAACAAAGCCATACACTATTACATGAGTGCTGCTGCTACACCGTTTTAACAATAATTATGATGAAACAGACCAAAAGACTAGTGTCGATTGTGGAGAGAATTTTGTCAGTACCTAACTCCATATAGTTTACTTTTGATGAGTTCCATATGTTTTTCATTATACTTACCTTCTTTCCACTGCCCATCCCCTACCTCTCCCCCCTGGCATGGTTATAATCATTCATTTTCACCTTTGTTATTATGTTGTGCTGACTTATTTTGTCTGGTGATCAATTTTGAAAATCACTAATATGCTGTGATATATGTGAAACAGGTCAAAAATTTTATATCACTAGCAGGTCCCCACGCTGGTACCGCTTCTATTCCATTTTGTGGAGTATGTGCTTCTTCCACTTATTTCCTCTGGTTTCCACAAAATTCTATCGTTTTCAAACTTTTGACCTGTAAAGTAAAATGTAGACATTAGTAAGGTTTTTCTTGTATCTGTAAAATATACTTGGTGAAGAGCTTAAACACCAGTCATGCTAGAGTGGAAAAAATAGACTTAATTGTTATCCTCATATGTGAGAAACACATATTGTAACACAAGTAAATATTTCAATATGTTGTTCCATATGTTTACTCAATCATCCTGAATGAAGAAAATGGTTCAGAGTTGTGGAGTGATATTATTCAGAAAGATAATGATGTTTCTTTTGGGAGTTGGGACTTTAGGATTCAGTTCAGCTAGTCTGTGTAATGTCTTCATTCAAGTTTTTGTTGACATAGAATCCAGTTCTAAAATCATGTTCCGTGTGCGGTATTTTTTGGAGCATGGATCCATGTTACTTCAGGTTAATTCGATGAACAAATTATTATGTTCCTTGGATTTAAAACAACCAGGATTGATGTCATGAGATCAGATAACATACTCTGCTTCTCATCTTCCCCTGCGATTTTAGAAAACCTGAAGTGATAGACTCTAGCCAGTTAATATCACCAAGTTTTTTATTAAGATTCTATTCCATCCTAACTTGGTCAGAAAATAAACTGAAAGGTGGTTTTGCACTGGGAACCTTTAACAATAATATTCAATGTAGAGACATTAAAGAATTAAAATGTCGTGGCAATGCGTAAGATAATTTGTGTATTCTGTTATTCACTTACCGACTGATTATTATTATATAAGAGATATATTTGTCCAAGTTTCTGGAAGAGAGAGAGAGAGAGAGAGAGAGAGAGGTTCCCTGCAGCATGGTTTAACTTGCTTACTTTTGCAGTCCGAATGGCTTTGTGTTCTTCTGGACAACTTAATCAAGTCAGAGGTCTACAGCAGCTTTATCCAGGTTTAGACTTTATTGAGCTTTCAAATCTTTTTTTTTTTGTATGTAAGTTGCTTGAGAAAGTGGTCCTGTTTCTCTCTTGTTATTTTATCTCTGCTGGCAATTCTTACCATTTAAGTTTCCTATCTTTGATGGGTTTGCAGGAACATTTGGCTCCAAGTGGTTATCTTAAAATCCCTACTGTAAGTATAATACTACAGTTCCGCTTGAAAGATTTTTTGTGATGTATTGTGTAGATTCTTTCATTCTATAGTTTGCTATAAAATTTTCATGATACTGCAATCCCATAGAAAGGTGTACTAGCATTAGCTCTCCCTGAAAAGGAGGTGAAGTAGGAATTAGTAATATACTTTTTATACAGGATTAGAAGTCGACTTCATTCCTACTTTTTATAGTGGAATATGAATCTGAATCGTTTCATAGACATTTGTGAATGAAAGGATTAATGATCTACAACACCTTGTATCTGTTTCTATTGCAACCATATATTTGATTTTTGAAATATCATTTCAGCTGATTGCTTCAACCACCTTTTCCCATTACCAAAAGCTAAAGTTAATCAAATTTTCCGTTCAACAGGATATTGCTGCCTATCTAAAAGGGTGTACGTTTCTTCCGAAGCTGAACAATGAACTTAGTTTGAAAAATTCCACATATAAGGAACGATTTGCAAGCTTAGAGAATTTGGTGCTTATTATGGTGAGGTTTAGAGTTCTATATTTCTATGGCCACTTGAAGTGTTATAGTTTGCAAATCTAACTTTTCTTTCTCCTTGCTTTCATGGTTAGTTTGAGCAAGACACTATATTGATACCCAAGGAGACCTCCTGGTTTGGATATTACCCAGACGGGGCCTTTGATCCTGTTTTGTCTGCGCAAGAGGTAACTTATCTACTCCGTATTTCTTGCTCAAGTACTGATTACAATCAGGTTACAGCATAATAAATGCTTGTGCTTGCAAAACCATTATTCATGATGTTAATGCTTTTTGCTGCCTATAATCTATAAAGCTTTAGGATTTCTGATTATAACATGTTTCCATCGGGCAGACTGAGCTGTACACTGAAGACTGGATTGGTTTGAAAACTTTGGACGAAGCTGGAAAAGTCAAGTTCATAAATGTGTCGGGGAATCATCTGGCCATCTCGAAAAGTGACATGAAAACGTATGTCGTGCCGTACTTGGAAGATGGAACATCAATGCAAACGAAGATAGCGGAGCCTTCATCACATAAATTACTTTCATCAGCCTGGAACTTCCTCTTGGAGTTTGCTGGGCTCAAAGAGGATCGACAATTGGTGCTAACCGTGGTTTAGTGTTGACTGCCATAACATACGTGTGGATAATTTTCACAATATAAGGTAATCGAGTGATTGATAACACGTATACGCTAGTCGAGTGATTGATAACACGTATGCGCTACTCTTTTTGAAATGTTGTAGAGTATAATTCAATGGGACTTTGCCATGTCTGTTCATATGCACCACTGGAGAATTGAGAGCAGGAACACATTGGCTTATTGGCTCAACTATTTTCATGCTTCTGTTAAGAACAATGAAACTTATGTCTAGTTAAACTCTTATCCAATGTCTCAACCAAGCGCCTTCATAAAATAATGCATGGAATACCAACGTAATCTCTAGATGAAATGGAAACCTAATATTTGATTAATACCAAATGCCTGCAACCTGTTCATATGTGCTTTAGTCCATCGACTTGTTCCTAATATTTGATGTCTTGCTTTCAGTCCATTTACTACTTCAATTTCCTTATCAATAAGACTAAGCCAAGACCAATTCCGAACAGGATTGATAATAATTTTCTCCAGATGGCCTTATTTCTTGGTTTTTTTTTTTCTTCCGAGTTACACTTGTCATCCTTCACTGAATAAGAGTGGGTTTTTCCTCTTAATAATCTGAGGCAGTTGAAGACAACTTTTGTCAACCAATCTGAAAAAAATGGATTTAAAAACAGTTTGATAATAAGGGCCAAGGGACAATCATATGTTGAAGTACAAAATAGCAGAAACTAAAAACTGTAAATTTAATACAACAGGTTAGAATGAACCACTCAACTCCCACACTCATCCGGAGTGTGGCCATTACCAATAGATAAAGAATATCTAGCAAATCGATGAGCAACACCATTAACCTTTAACCTTGCGCGGGAACTTGGGAAACTCGTATGTCTCAAAGTGGCCGAGAAAGTGACTAGTTTCGAGTCATTATGAAAATGTGCACGAGTATGATCCGATGAGCAAAGCCAAACAAACACCCTCATAAGCTGTAAACGGCTTCAACGTGTTCAACAGATTACATTGGCTTCCCTCTTGCTTAGCTATAGCCGGCCAGAAAATGACCCCTCGGAAACTCCCAGCACCACAATGCTCAAATCTCAAAAAGAAGCCATCAATATTGACCTTCAGACAAACCCAACTCCGACATCTCTCATATTGTTTTTTCCATAGTGAGATGTAGTAGAAGTCCACACATACAGAGGATAATGACAGTTTCTGAAAAATATTTAGTGCAGTTTCATATTCATTCCACGGACGCCATCTTTGTTATGATTCTCTTTGGATGGGAATTTATAGTGACATGAGAGATTGTATTGCATCCCATGAAGCACTCAAGTGACATGGATTGAAGTAGAGCCACTTGGCCAAAAGCATATACTGAATCAATTCAAGAACAAGTACATATAAAAAATTATATGATTCATAGGCATCACCCTGAAAGCACCTCCAGTACTGAAGCCCATTCTTAGGTTATTAGTCCATTTCTTCACAGCTGCCTAACTGATGAATATTAAGGATAAAAAAAAAATAAAGACAGAAAAAGTAAAATAAAATGATAGAAATCAATATATGTATTGTGGTTTTCACCAGAATGTTGGCTGTATAAGTCTCAAACAGCTTCAACGTATATCATTAGATAGAAGACAACATACAATACAAACAAAAAACGAAAATGGTTCAAGGTACAAGCTCTTGGATTAATCCCCCATCTAAATAACCTATTTTCTTTGACGATGGTACAAAGGGGGTAAGTTACTTGAACCTAAATCAACCATATTTATGCCTAACAAATTGGGGACAATAAAAAATGAAACCGAGCGGATTTGTAACGGGGCAAGGTTTAGTTCTTTTACATGAAGATTACAGAGAGCAGCATGTGTCCTCATGCTGCAATATACTGCTTTCAAGGAGCTCATAACCAAGGCATGAATTCAGCCTCCATCAATGACCACCGAGATATTTTGCACAGATGATTTAGAGTGATGGTTCCATGTGATGATGCTCAAGATTGCGAAGCACGATTTTAGCAAAGATTTTGGCTTCCAGAGGAGCAGTTGCTGCAGCAGCTGCGGCCCGCAGAACCCGTGCTGCTCCTCCATTCTGCATAAGGCTTGCATGGTGCATAGCATGCCGGCCACCAGGAATGGTAAACTACAACACACAAGAACCATATATGAAAAAATAATATTAACACTGGCAAGAACCACACACAAAAATAGTCTCTCAAAGAGGAAGAGTCTCAATATGAAAGTTTACCTGGAGAAGAGCAAATGCCGCACATGATTTGAGAACAGATGATGGATTTCGTAGCATAGCAACAAATCTTCCAATTTCAGCCCCGCTGCAGAGAACCGGTAAAAGTCAAACATTCAGACACAAAAGCCAAACTACAGGGAGAAATAAAGTAGACCTCTCAATCCAGAAGATTGATGACTTCAGGCTAGAAGGTACATAAACCAGATCAGAAAAACAATTCTTGTGCCAAAATAATAAAGATAGACCTATAGACTCAGGGGAGACAATTCTTACCCTCAAAAATTAAATTACCAAGTTACTTTTGTTGTGTTTAGATATTATTTAGTATATGTTCACACACCAGCAAATAGGTTTCTGGATTAACAACCTAGAAAGACTTTAGATGATAAACAGTTCCCAAAGATTGTATGACATGGGTAGTAACAATATATATAGGAAGCATTAATGGTTACATTAAGAACAATATGAGTGGCTTATCATTCAATGTATGAGCCAAGTGAAAGGAGACAAGAGGAAGGCCAGAATGAAAATGAGCCGTGATGAACAGCCAACCATCATCAGCTAAGATTGATCCTTACTTGGGTTGATGAATGGCCCAAGTACTAGCAGAAGATTAAACACTGGCAGGAGAGTAAGATTTAACAGACTAAAAGTCAGGCATTAACATTGGCTTCAGAGGACTCAATGTTATATATATATATATTATTTATATAGAGAGAAAGAAGAGAGAGAGAGAGAGACCTGCATCTGAGATGTCCTGCTTCTTGAATACGAGCTCCTTCTGTCACTTGTGCCAATGCTGCAGGGGCTGATGATGCAGCAGCAGCAGAAAATGTCTGTGGATCAGAAAATGTGAGGACGAAGGTCTCAATGTGCTTCAGAGCCATCCTTCTAGCCCCATCTAAGCTCACACCCTTTGATATGCTTTCCGAAGAAATACCTACCAAGGCAAATTCATCCATTCTGCACAAAGTATTAACTCTCTTTAGCATATAAAGATGAATGAAACGATTTTCATCCCATTTACAGAATAAAAAACAAACTTATTGCCCATGTATGATGTAACTAACTATTATCACATTGCCATTCCCTAGGAGATGGTCACTTCTCAAGTATGTCTAAAAAATTTAACATGACCAGCAAATTCATAGAATCTCACACAGGCCAAGATGCAGCATTATATAATCTTGTGATCATACAGGTATTAGAGATTCCCCAACAGAGAATCAATAAATAGGAGAAATGTTTGAATCTGATTAGATTTCACCAAAATGTAGTAGCATAAAAATGCAGGGAACTATTCCAATTTCATTGAAGTTGAACCAAACAATTTATCATAAGAGGAGAGACTCCCCAAAACTGATGGTAATCACCTAGAACTTGGCAGTTGAGATGGGTACCAAAACAAGGCCACTTCAAAGAAGCATTAGCCATCATGATCACAAGGATTTTTTTTTTTTCATTACATATAGAACCAATCATTCTAGGCATTTCGAACAATCTTGAAACATATGAACAAGTATTATCCACATACAAAACAACTTGCACCTAGTCAAGCCACAGCAAGTACCTGCCATCAAACATGTACGCCAATGCCAATGCAGCCATGAAGCGAGCCATTTTTGACACCGATGAAGAACAAAGATGAACAAGTGCAGGAACACCTCCTTCCTCTACAATACGGAGAGCATTACCTGGGTTAAAAGCAAGATTCCAAAGAGCACCTGCAGCTGTTTCATGGACATCCTGAAAGTTGAAGAAACAAAATATATCATATCAGGTTCCAATTAGATGAAAGAAGATAACCCCCCCCCCCCCCCGCCCCCCCCCCCCCACCAAAAAAAAAAAATAAGCACTTGAAATGGTGTTACAGGTTCTGACTAACAAGACCATATAGAGATTTTATTCGTATTACTCTTCTCTCATAATAAAAGAATGTAAAAGTCGAAAGAGTGAAAGGAAAGAACTTTCCAGATTTGACCAAACAACTTATTTGGAAATTGGTTTTACAGATTGTCATTATTATCTTCTGAAAAAACAGGATACAGAAAAGTATCCAAATACTCCAACGTTTCAGATTTAAATTTCTAACAGAAGTATGACCTTTAACAGATTCTAGTGCTAATTATTCCAAAAATTAGATTGTTAAATTGCAGCTCCTACATGAATGCAATGATGCACAATGGAGAAAATCTGAAACAGTCACCGTACTACTAAACTCATTTCAGAAACATCTTACACAACCCAACTACCACCTTACATAGTTTCATACTCTTTACAACAGTACGTGACTTTATTTATTATCAAGCATTTTTCATTTCTAAATATAACAACCATCTGTGACTTTGTATATATGCAAGTAAGTATTACAATTTCTTTTAATAACAGTACTTCATAATCTTAATAAACTGAATAACATCCTTTTACTTTCTCAATAACAAGGCCCAATACCTTTGTATTTGTTCGCCAAATCTGTGATCACTTCCATCCACCACGGATATTTTGTTTATGTGGATGGAAGATTTTTTTTCCCTTATAAATGTTTCTTTTCGTTATTTCGCCCTGAATATGGTAGTTTCATAATTTTAAACACTTAACTTGTCTAAAAAGTTTAAAAACATGATAAGAATTTCCGGATCAAGTTTAAGCTGCAGAAGAGAGAATTCATCACATATTAATCTTGACAACTTGGACAATTTCTGTTATATTTGTTCCGTTTTATGAATATTATTTTTTTCTACTAATCTTGAACTCAGTTCTATTGTATTTACCAACAAAACTAGTTAAGACAATAGTTTTTAAATAATAATAATAATAATAAGACTAGTTAAAAACATTGCACAGAAGCAGAACAGCAATGAAAAAAATAAATAATAATACTTACTGCAGCTTCAGAGCGCGCCAAAGCAATCAAAGGCACAACACCTCCTTCTCGTCCAATGGCAATGCTAACAACCAGCACAAAGTGAACAATGTCAATAATTAAACCAAAAAGGACCAGTCAATATTTATCCTCATTGAAAGAATGTGGAAGTATTCTACACATTCTTAGTACTAGAGATTTCAAAGAAACAACATATGACTGGAGCAAAGATATTTAGTACATCACTAGTTATTGGATTCATTACAAACAGCATAAGTGATTGATACTCTTTAAAAGCATAACAAGTGAGTAATTTTGAGAGTACATCCTAACCAATCGTATCTATGACTGGACTTTGAAAAGCACTAGTCCAGTTTGATTGTTGCAAATAAGAAAATGGATCATGATAATCACCCACCCAAAAAAAAATCATGATAAAATAAAAAACTGATTGAAGGCATTGATTACTAGAATTTCATAACTTCAAGCTGATAAGTTCTTTAGATGGAATCCACTTAGGTGACTGTTATTGTTCAGATATTAGCTGCTCCCTTGCGGTTGTCATGTGTAGTACTCCCCTTCTACTCCTAACAGTTATTTTTTAACAAATCATGGCTGTGATAATTGGAGAAAGTAAACTGTTTCAGGCGAAAATGCAATCTCTACTTTTGGGAAAGGAAAAGAAGTATGACTAGAATCAAAGAAACCTGTAATGTCACCACCAAAGATTCCAAGGCCCCTACTTTCACTTAGTGAAGTAAACAGGTCCAAGCATTGCCATAATTTTTCTCATACTTTGAACTTCTCTCACTAGGCTCCTGCCACCAATTTTGATGGCATTCCAGAAAATCTCATCTACCAAACAAATCACTCCGGTTTCAAACAGCATTTCAAATCAAATTGAATTCTGTCCCTTCCACGTAGATCTTCATTACCACGACAACTCTCTGTGAACCTATTCATCAACCAATAGGCAAAATTAAACCCCTCAATCTCATGCAACATCAGCGACTGAATTCTCCCCTTATCTACCTTTTTCCTTTACTTTCTCCCCCCGGTCTCCATTAATTTCAAACGACAAGGTTTCATTCCTCATCTATATGGCAGCAAAGTAACCCCAATGTTTAACTTGTACTTGTGGTGAAAAGTTCTCTGGGTCTGAATACCAAAAACTTCCAAGGGCTTGTTCTATTTGGTGTTGCTTCTTCAACCAGCTGCATATTCGAGAACCATAACTCAACGTAGGCATACCTCTCTTAAAGCTTACATCCACCAGTGATGGAAGATATATTCCTCTTCAAAGTAATATATTGCTTCAATGCTTATGTTTGAATCAATGGCTCGGCATTCCAGACCAACTCTAGCTTATGCTGAAGTACCAAGCACTTATTACCTGGGTTCTCACAATTACAAATCTCAATGTCATACTCCTTCAAACCATTTTGTGTACATGCGGCATCGATTTGATCCATCGATGCCACATGACGCCACTAATTTGCAGCAATTGAACAAATCAATAAAAGAACTGAAGCAGTGTGTATTTTTTGCTTTGATGTGGACCTCTGCAACCCTTTGGGCTTGAGTATCCGTAAAATCTCAAAAGTGAAACTCACCGCCTTAAGCAACTTGTTGAATAGGCCGCTCTGGAAAATCAAACGTATTGTTGGCAAATGGCATATGGTGTGCCTCGCCTCAAATTACGAAAGGCATCTAGGCTTTCTTGAAAATACTGACCATGTTCTTGACGCTTGTCTGTTTCAAAGCATACTTCTCCTGTCCAGTCGGATCTCTACTCAGAGGGACTTGGCATTCGGCAAGAAAACCTTGAGAAATCACATCTTGGAAAAGAGAGGAATAAATATGGATGGCCTTGATCCAGTCCTCACTGGGTACATAGCATTCCATGTGGACCCAGTCCATTTGATAGAGACGTCGGCTTTGGCCGAAGCTCGCATGCAGGTTCTGATGAAGTTGAGATTCTATGGGAGGTAAAGAAACAGAAGTTTCTGACTTCAGAAAACTCACCAATGACATTGACACAAGCGAACTAAAAAAGTACGATCAAGACACCAAACAAGAAACAATGCACCAGAATGTTCTCGAGGAAGCCTCACTTGCCTGTGCAGGTAGGCTCAATCTCTGTAAATGCATTAATGAACATTTTCGTTTAATTTATGTCAAGAAAGAATAAATTCCTAAAAATTAAAGAATCGTATTGTAGTTGATTGAGACAAGGAGGGACAATGTAGTTTAGCGAGAGCAGAATCGAGTGGAGCTGTGGTTTGCTATCAAGGATTGACATGGGAACTGAGAGTTGAAGATCTTAAATATTGCAAGGAGAAGACGGATCCAAACCAGGAACCCATGATTTGTGGGCCCTTCCATTTCTGTCACCAAAACTTAAATTTTCTCTTTGGGGATGGTTACTGAGGTTCTGGAAATGAAAGACCGTGTTAGACTGTTGAGAAGCTGTTAATATGCAATCTCTACTTCAACCTTAAGATCTTCAACAGTCATTGTTATTGTTTATCTTGTAAACCAATGAATTATAGAGAAAGGAATTGTTAACTAAATTGTTGAAAAGTTAAACTGGAAAATCTGTGATTGACTAGGAGTTGTTTGACTAGAAGTCGTACACAAAATGGACAGCAATATCTTATGACATAGTCGGCTAGTCGCTCTACGGGTAGAAATAAACCAAACACTGAAAAATATAGAATTGTCGAACTTTCTTAACCTAACCCAGTCCTCTTTGATTATACCCAATACTACATTCACAAAGTCAAACACCTTAACTATTAGATTCCCACTATCTAGCACAATGACTAGAAGAGCTATGACTTGACAGGACTTTCAGCAAACACAGGATGTCATGTCTTTGAAGATAAGTTAAATGCAATGAAGCTGGGAAACCATGAACTTGAAGTCTTATAAAATCGGGAAAAAAAACAAAATAATACAGTTCTATAACAGTCGTAAACTACAATTGATGCCAATATGATTGTATCAAATTATATAGATGTTTCCCAGACATATCTTTTAAACACAAAGTTAATCATTTTTAAACTAATCTATGGATATCTTACTAAAATAGTCTATTAGGATTATACCATAATCGTGAGCACATAATCAAAGATACTGTATATATATTCTGACAGCATTGCAACGTACCGAGTCTGATTCACTACATAGAATCTGTAGTTTATATCATATTAAACCCTTTGTAAAACCTATCACATAATTGGATAAAAAGCATGATGGGAATTAATTAATGTCAAACTACTGACATCTGTCAATTGCATGTATCCTTTTCTTCTTTCTTGTCTTCCTAATTTCCAGTTGTATACATGTTTAGCGGAATTTCAAGAAACTAAGCCTCATTATCTAGCGGAATCATAAAGCGTCCAGTTTTATGGCTCTAAAACTCTGCTTCTTTTCTTTTGTATTAAGTTATATGTCTTCTCTCCCTAATAAGAATATAGTTAGACAAGCCAAAAGGCCCATGTTAGTTTGAACTAGCTTAATCCTAGTTGCATAAGAGAGAAAGCACATACCTATTGGCTTCAGACACTGACAATCCCCAAAGAGCACCAGCAGCCCTTTCTTGAAGACCCGGGGAGGCATTTGAGCAGCCTTGTGCAAGAGCAACCTAAATAACCCACATAAGGTAAATTAAACATTCAGTGATACTCTAGCATATAACCAAGACTATATTTCACCCAAAAAAAAACTGTCAAAGCAGACATGAAAGTATCACTATTGAGCTCAAATGAAGGATATCTGGGAAGGTAAACTTTCAGAAGCCATAAATTCTACATATAACTTGATATCAACATTTTCTCATTTAAGCTGGCAGATACAAAAGTAGTTACCAGTTTTTTGTATGTATCTCAGTGTATCTCAGTGTAGCAAGGATAAAAGGGGTAATTGTTCAAGCATTACCACATTCACATTGATAAGTCAATCTGACAAGAAACCAACTAGACCCACATTATACTTCTGGACTTAAATTGTAAGTCTCGTATAACAAAATCTCATAACGTACAAATAAAACTTATATGCTAGAAAAGTTTATCTATCCTTAAAAACTTTTAAAAGTCCAAATGTCATTCCAATTATCCAATGGCAGTGTTTCACAGCAAGAAACCTTCTAAAACCATCTATTTCAATCAATTTTCATTGATATTGTTGTTGATCGAGACCAGAAGAGTAGATAGTCTTGGTCAAACCATAAATGTGCTGTAGTACTTAATAAAGACTCTTTCATAACAATAGTATTTTTTATTGCAGCACAGTAGTAACCTATTAAAAAGTCCAGGTTAAAGAAAATAGAGAATAAAGACTATATTTCAAGACTTTTGGTCAAAATAAAACTTCAGCTCCGTGCAAAAAATCTACCAAAACTAACAGAAGCATATGATGTTCAACATTGTTCAAGGTCATGCTTCCCATCTAAAAGTGAGCTTTAGCAAACCAGCAAAATAGAACTTTATATTCGCATGGATGCACTTTTGAACTAGCATTTTGGTGCCCTGACAACATCTAAGTGGTAAACCGACCAAGGGCACAGTGTGAGTTCAAAGTTGGGCATTTTCCCCTGGTTATACAACTTTATAAATTAAAATAAATAAATAAATAGCTCTCCCTTGAACAAGAGAGACAACAGTTTTAAATAGCAATACTCTAACCACTGAGTTAAGTAGGTTATTTACTTATTTATCATCACAAAGAGAAACAAATGAGAACTTTCCCATTAATCTCAAATACAACATTCGGTAAGATTATTGTACTTTTCCTCATGAGCTTCAGCAGAGAGGAACAGCTAGCATATGCACTCTTGAATTATGCCTCAAGGTCATGAAAAATGGTAATTTGTATTTATAAGGAATAAATTATCAAATCAGAAGTGGTAGTTTTAAGAAGAGCTTCAACCAATTTTCTTCCCCTGAGCCAGCAGGTGACCTCTATGACACTGACAGCATTAACATATTGATAAGCTTGTTCTACATAGGTTCTAACAAGTAATAACGTTTCCCCTCTAAAGCATATCAAGTATACATATCCTGAAACGCTTTCTTATTTTAATGAGTTAACTTAGAGCCTAGAATGACATTATAAGGTTGAGATCATTGAGGGCAATATCATACCAAGGCCTCGACACCGCCTGCTGCAGCAATTGCTTCTCGATTTCTGTCATCAAACGACAGATTCCATAATGCGCCAGCTGCCTCTTGCCTGTTCAACAATAAATTAGGGTATTAAGCATACCTTGGTCAGAGAGATGGAAGTTGAGGAAGCTAATCAAAAAATTATGAGTGAAGTACATAATTCCAATTAGAGCCTTTAAACACAAGATTATTTTATAAAGTCGAGCTAAAGCACCACTTCCATAGATGAACATTCTAAGAAATTGAAATCGTTCCTATAACTTTTATTCCTTAGCTGCAACTTTCTCCCTTCCTTGAGGTGTTGATAGGAGGGGTGAAGAGGCTACAGAAGTAACTTGTTTCATTGACAAGTTTTATACAAAACTGATTTCATTTAGAGAATATAAAATTTGACGGAAGGAAATATATATGTAGATGACAAAAT
This sequence comes from Rubus parviflorus, assembly GCA_029955375.1. NCBI lineage: Eukaryota > Viridiplantae > Streptophyta > Magnoliopsida > Rosales > Rosaceae > Rubus > Rubus parviflorus. The sequence continues at coordinate 9,221,400 of JARGGL010000005.1, read as the reverse complement.
TATATCAGACGGACATACATAACTTTTCCAAAAACCAGAGTTGCTTAGGCGATATTAAAATACCGAAAACAAAGGAAACTACCTGACACCTTCATGAGGAGATTGTGTAAGCTGAACAAGTGCTTCAAGAGCACCAGCCTCTTGTCCCACTGCAGCATTATTACTATTACTATCTCCATGAGCAGCTAAATTAGCCAACGCACGGGCAGCCTGGCATACACAAAGAGTGCATTACATAACTTGCAAAAATCAACATATAATGTGCATGCATGTACCAAGTGCAAATGTACAGGTGCATATATAGAGAGGGAGGGGGAGCAAATAAGCAAGAGAGAGGAACCACTGTAAGATGCACTACCAGCTAGATAACTCTTTGACATTTGAAAATATATATTTATTAAGAAACACCTTGGCCACATCCCATACTTTTTTTGTTCATCAAATAGTAAATAGCCTAAAAAGAAGCAAAAAAGCATTTAGCAATTTAGGGCAAGTTGTTTTTCTTTAGGCTATTTACTTTCGATGAGGCTGAATGAGAGTGAATCCGATAAAATAGGGAATGAAAGCAAGTCCTCTACAATGCCATGGAACAGCTAACTTTTTCGTTGATTTATTATACTGCCTGCCATATGTCCATACCCTAATTGGCACTTAGATACGGTGGTATACCAAGCTTCGGACCAGACAGGCTTTTTAAGTCATTACAAAATAAAATAAAATGAGATTCTTAGAAAGAAAAGACTCCTCAGTCACCACAACCTGATGAGGTGAGTGTCAAGGTGAAAACAACAAGGAACAAGACCAGTTTTGAAGGTTTCCTAAATAAAATTTTCCTGTGGTTCCAACCAACTATAGCAATGCAATAAATTATACTCAGTAGGAGTTTGTTGAGTTATAATTATGGAGAATCAATAAACCAATTCAACACGCAAAAGCAACAACAGAGCAATATTTACAAATAAGAAACCTATAGGCTTTAGTCTAAAGAAATAGACAAGCAGGCAGCAAGAAAGCGAGTAACATTAATTTCTGAATTTTTATTTACAAATCACTATATGGACATATAATGCTCCTAAAGATGTCAATATGCACATTCAGGATGCCATATCGAAACGGTGGAAAGTTTTACTACCTGCTCTTGCACTCCCTCAAATTTGCAGTTACGAGCAAGCATCACTAAAGCATGCACACCACCTGCCACTGCAACCTCTGTGCTACACTTGTCATCAGCAGCCAAATTCGCCAGTGCACCAGCTGCACGTTCCTGAAATGAGACATAAGGAAAGCAAGCCACAACTTTAATCATCATGCAGCAACCTCAAGTGTATTGCATGTCATATACGGCAGTGTACATAAATGGAAAAACAAATAATCATAAAAAGGTAAAGTACCAGAACTCCATCACCACCAGAGGACCACTTGAATATAAGATCAACTAAAGCTTTCACTCCACCGGCTTCGGCGATGGCACCCTGATTAGAAAATTTAATTTTTTAGAATTGAATTTGGGGGTATAGGCCCTATATTAAAAACAATCAAATTGTAAAATATCAAACCTTGTGTTCTTCTCCAACAGAAAGATTCCATAGTCCTCCAGCAGCCTCTTCAGCAACCAACCTATTCATAGACCTTGCCAAACCAGCCAGAATATCGATTCCTCCTTCTTCAGCAACAGCTTTTGCAACATTGGCATTCACAGACAAATTTGCTATAGCCTACTCAGATAATTAATGTGAAAAGGAAAAAGTCAACCAAATTCCCCAGCTATGTGCATGAGTTCCATTCTTAAATGTATATCACCAAATAACCAGTCCCTATATAATAGACCAAATACAACAATAATTACTGTAAAAAAAATGGATATTCATAATTCCATCAGGAAATTTTACCTTTGCAGCCTCTGACTGAAGCCCTTCCCGCCAAGATCTTGCTAGGTTTAGGAGAAGACGTATGCCACCATCTCGCATAACAGCTTCAGCCCTCCCGCAATCTATGCTAGCATTTTCATCATCAATAACAACAAAAGTTGCAAGTCCTGTAGCTGCCCTTTCCTGGACATCCTCTTGTGAGCTCTGCATTAAATTGAGCAACAATGTTGCACCTTGCTTGAGCCAAAAAGCATCCAAACCCTGTTGATTGCTCTCGGCAATGCGCAAAAGAGTATGAGACAGAATCCACTCAAGCCAAGTCATAATGTCATCCAAGTTCTTATCCTTGTTCATCGAATTCCTCCAATCCAAAAACACATTCTTCCCTTTCTTTGTAATATCGACAAATAATAAAGCTAGTTCTTTCAAAATATCTGTAAAAAGGGCAAGTAACAATTTACTTTTATATTTACGGGGGGCAAAGTTTGTGTCTCCTTCAAGCTCGGGACAATTCAAGGCACATAAAACCTTCAGGCTTTGTGATGATGACAACAATCGTGAAACAGCAGCAGAACTAATATCAGTTCTTGAAACATCGAGACCAGTCAAGTTAGGCAGCTTATGCCAAAGATGTGAAACCACACCCCATTTCATATTTGATGTCCCTGCGACAGAGAGGAAACGAACTGACACAACATTTCCCATTGCCATCTCGTCAACGTTCAGACAGTCTATGAACCCAATATCAGTCAAATTTGGGCAATGCTTAGTTAAAGCATTAATAGCATCAGCGTGAACATCCCTAATTCCAGATAAACGAAGCTTCTTCAATTTAGGACAGCAAAAAGCTATGGCTTTTATAGCATCACTGCTGATCCTTTCACAGAAATCTGGCCCAAGCTGGAGGCTTTCAAGTGCCTCGTGCCGAGCCACAATCACAGAAAGAGTTGCATCGGTAATTTTTCTGCAGTAATCGCCACTTATTTCACGTAAATTCCTTGCCTGAAGATGCAGTATTGCATCGGCAGATTCTGCCCCGCGAAACCTAAGCTTCTTAAGATTTACACATCTTGAAGCAAGTGAAGATGCCATGGCATCATTGCATTTGTGCGCGCGAAGATCCAAAGAGGTCCACAAACAAGGAGAAATTCCAAGAACCCTCCATGTCTTGCAAGTTGATGCTAAACTAGCCCGGTCCCGATCATTCAGACACGAAAACAACTGAATTACTGTGTCATCAGGCAAACCAGTCCAATCAACAAACCCATTGTACTCTGAACCTGAAACTTCATCTTCAATTTCAGGATAACTCGGCAAAACCACCTTCTCCTTCCCTTTCCTAGCCACCTTCCTCCGCACCCTACGACTCATATCTCAATCACTATACACAAACCCAGAAATCAATAGTCCAAAAGCATTCAACTTCAAACTACCCGAATCCTTATGACCAGTGAAGAAAAACACACAGACCCAGAAACATATAGCCTTTGAACTCAAATGCCCAAGTCCTAAAACCAGTAAACGGAACACAATAAGCCCAGCAACCAATACTAATTCACCCAAAAACCCTAATGCTCAGACAAGCTACGGAATTGTACACACATCAAGCAGAATTAAATGTTCACAATACACATGAATCCACGTCTAGCGATTTCAAATACCCAACGAAATCCCGTATCACAAATGCATTACGGAGAAGGAATTAAATGGTTTTTTTTGTCAAACCTGCGAGCTGAGTTTACATCACCCTTAAATCTTCAAGCTTTGCTAGTAAATCATATGCCTTTTAACGAATTGCTTACAGGAAGCTCAAATTAGAGCTTTGAATCGATGAGAGGGTGAGGAGGGAGAGAGGAGACAAAGCTGAGGAAGGTCGGAGAGAATTCAGGTGTATTTTGATAGAGACAAAGACAAGGAGAGAAGCCAAACCCTCAAAGCTTTTGTCTACCCCTCTCCCTATGAGCCTTTGCTTCTTGTAATTGTGCACCAAATGAGAGAGAAAAAAGAGGTCTGGGGGATATGGAGATAAAAAGGAGAATAGAATTACAGCATTGAGGTGTTAGGAACCTGAGAGAAGAAAGAATGGTATGGTGTGAAACTACAACTCATCAACGAGCAACAATAACCTCCCCTTATTGCTATGCAATACTTCGGGTTTTGACAAACAAGAAGCAAATGTCTATTGAGATTTTTATTTCATGGTTTTCTTTTCATACACACGTTTTTATTTTGCCATGGTGATTTCTATGTTTTTACTTTACCATGGTAAGTTGTCTATGTACATATTTTTGGATCAAATTATTTACCGACCTTGAACAGTCGGCAACAATCCTAGATTTGGAAACCGACCCAAGTCGGTTCGATACTCGATGCGGGCCTAAAGTACCCGGTATCGAACCGTGGCTAGCCCTAGTGGTGTCAGCCAAAGACTATCATTTCAAGTCAACAAGTTGGTTATGTGGAAAACGAAATTATTCATGAACCACTTGGGCAAATGTCGAGAAACAGTTATCCATACATTCGATGCGAATATTTCTTGTCTTTTATAAGAACGTCGAAAGTGGTGATGGGATAATTTTCGCATCTAGTCAATTGAGAAGTCTAACCTCTTGCATATGCTACTTTGCCTCTTCTAAAATTTAGACAAAAGAGCCCACACCTACAATTTTGGCCCCAAAGCAAACTTACAATCTACGGCAGCAACTGGAGAAAATATAATTTTTTTTTTTAGAAAAAAACAACAACTTTTATTGATAATGTGGTAGTATATATTACAAAGAAAGTCACCACGTATAGTGGCTCAACAAAAGAAGTTCCTCTATATGTAACATTACACTATGTATGCACGCCTACAACCTCAGAAACACAACAAAAATTATAGTAGAGTACAGAGCAAATAAGTAAAAAATCAACCCTCGTAACTCAAAATTTCAACTGTGTGTCATCGTTACTATGCTTGCGCATCCGGAAGAGAGGACTCATCCGGAAAAACTATTTCATTGAAGTCATAACACCATTTATTTTCCGCAACCTCATTATTGACCCTAAATATTTCTTATTCTCCTATTTTGTAATACAAAAATAGGTATATGATTACTCAATATTACAAAGCATTTGGTTCTTATTATTTACATCTCAATTGAGTAAACCAGGCCATCAAAAATAAAAACTATTTAATATTCTTTGATTGAGATGTATTGAGTCAAATATCAAGAACATCTCTCTTTTTTTTTAGAAAATCAAGAACATCTCCTTAAAACCAATAAAAATAAACATCTCAGTTAATATCAAGAACTGAGATGTATTGAGATGTATATCAAGAACTGTCAGTGACTCAGCGTATTCTAATTCACCTTAAATTACTACAACTCATTATGTAATAATACTTGTTCAACACATTCTTTTAAGGACTAATTTCTTGTTAATACCCTGAACTTTCAGGGTCAAATCAGTTCAGTCCCTGAATTTTTAATTTCATCAGAATAGTCCCTATACTTTCAATTCTCATCAGTTCAGTCCTTCTGTCAAAATTCCGTCCCATTGAGACGTCAAATGCTGACGTGGCACACCAAAAAAATGTGAAATGCCCATTATACCCCTGCCTTCTATTTAGTTTTTTTTTCAATTTTTTTTCAATTTTTTTTCTTCTCTCTCCCGGATCCCTCTCTCTCTCTCCCTCTCCTCTTCCTCCTCCTTTTTCTTCCTCCATTTCTTTTCTTTCTCTTCTTCTTCTTCCCCGTTTCTTTCATCTCTCTCTCTCTCTCTCTCTCTCTCTCTCTCTCTCTCTCTCTCTCTGTTCTACTCCGGATACCCACGACCACCGGCACAGCCACCATCGCCACTACCCAGCGACGCCGTGCCGCACCTCCATCTCCCAAGACACTTCCACCGCGTGCCCAGTCCGCCGGCGACCCAAGCCAAGCCCAAGAACTCGGCGCGACACCTCCTCCCTCACCGCGACACCAATAGAGGCTTGTAGAGAGAGAATCGAAAGGAGAAAGATCAAAGGAGGCCGGCGAGTTTTCTTCAATTTACAGCGACTCCGGCGACTGTTTGGTTTGAGTCAGGTATGCAACTTGATCAGCTCTTCAAGCTCTACAAGTTCCTAGCTTTGGATTTCGTCTTTGATCAAGGTTTTGAGATTTTGGTTCACCGTGAGCTGTGACGATTCCGGCAACCCTCATTGCTTTCGGACTCCAAAAATGTTTGGTTTCTTCGAACTAGAAGATTAGGAAGCTCTGGAAGAGAGATGAAAGAAACGTGGAAGAAGAAGAGAAAGAAAAGAAATGGAGGATGGTGGGTGATGGATGGTGATGATTGAATTGGAAGGGGGCGGAAGACCAACGGGTGGTCTGGAAATCAATTGGGTGTGGTGGTGAATTATGCAGCGGGTGTCCAAATCAATTGGACGAGAGAGAGAGAGAGAGAGATGAAAGAAACGGGGAAGAAGAAGAAGAGAAAGAAAAGAAATGGAGGAAGAAGGAGGAGGAGGAAGAGGAGAGGGAGAGAGAGAGAGAGAGAGGGATCCGGGAGAGAAGAAAAAAAAATTGAAAAAAAAAACTGAATAGAAGGCAGGGGTATAATGGGTATTTCACATTTTTTTGGGTGTGCCACGTCAGCATTTAACGTCCCAATGGGACGGAATTTTGACGGAAGGTGTAAGGGCAAAATATTTGCTATTGGCTATTTCCTATTTGTCAAAACCTCTTCCCTTGTATTAGCATTTGTTTTTGTACTCAATGCTAGATGGTTTAGGGATTAAGTGTCGTGGCTTAGGTTGTTGATGGTTCGTGAAAGTTTCGTTCAAGCATCTCAAGGTATGACTCATGCATATGCACATGCATCTCATTCATATTATGTCTTCCTTGTTGTCCTAGGTTTATCTAGGTTGTTTTCCTTTCTCTTATGATGTGAATCACATAAGTATAGGATGCTTGATTGCCACACTTGTGTCTTGTATCACAAGTTTCGAGTGCTTATTTTATAAGCACCCGGTCGCAACGCGACCGGCTCAAATTTTGTATGCATAGTCTCATACATTTGAGTTTATGATGTTAGGTTTGCTAGATCTTCTTATAGATTTGTTTTGATTAGCATTCCTTCATGTTTAAGGCTGTTTTACACTGTGCGATCGATCGTCACTGTTCATACGATCGATCGCACCACGTCAATTTTAGTGCGCAATATTTCCGTTGCAATTCAAATTTAGTGCGCAATATTTCCGTTGCAACTTTTCGTACGATCGATCGCAACATGTTATGCGATCGATCGCAAACAAGGGTTTTCACTTCCAGACGGTTCTGTCTCTTCATTTTACACTATGCGATCGATCGCATAATGTCGTGCGATCGATCGCAAATGCTTCTGGGATGTTTTCTATAAATAGAATCTTTTTGTTTCATTTCAGCCAACTCTTTCCCCATAGTCGAAAATACATTTTGAGAGAGTTCTTTGGTATTTGAGTGAGCCTAGTTCCATGTTATAGGTTCCTCCTTTGATGCTCCACTTATAATCCTTGCTAAACACATTTGATTTGCACTTAGTTGCTAGTTTAGCCTTTGATAGGATTAAGGAGATTTTGTTCAACTCTAGCAAACGTTAATTGTTGTTTTGCTGAGTTGAACGGTTCATACACATTCATACATACATCATTGCACAGCCGTGGTTCTTGCGATTGGAGGTTCACGTCGGTGAGGTTCAATTGGAGAAGCTTGAGGAAGGTGCACTTGAAGGAGCAATTGGAAACTACACAAGGTTAGAACTGCCACTAGTCAATAGGTTGATAGTGTTTGAGTTTGGAAACGATTTCCCCTTGTACGTGTTTGCCGATTGGCGTTTTTCATAGTGTGATTCAAGAGCGTGGGGTACGGCTCCCCTCCGGTTTTCCTCTAGAGGTAGAGGTTCCGGGTGACCATTGTTGTGTTGCTTGTGTGATTGTGTTGTTATCTATATTGCACTTAATTGCTTAGCATATTGTATGCTTGTTCATATATAGATATAGTCCGTGGTGAGCTAGTATGATGCTCACTTTGGGATTCTAGGTTGTACAATTGATTGTGCTTGTTGCATATTGTTTGTAATCAATTGTGTATTGCTTGTGCAATAGTTAGAACCTAAGTTGTGGAGAGATTAAGTTTTAATTTGTTCAAAGTTGTGTTTACTCTCCGTTTAGTGTTAAGACGACTATACCGTTTGTCACGCCCCAAATTCGAGACCAATATTATGTATAAATATGGTACCCAAATTCAAGGTGTGAATCACTCATAATAGCAGTAATTAAATTTTTACCACAATTACAAGTGACAATAATTTGGTACATCGAACATTTCATTAATTAAAATGTTACATAAATTACTCAGAGTTAAGCGGAAGTCAAATCTTACAATTTACATGAGAAATTATTCTCTAATAATTATTACAGGATGAATTTATTCCATAGCAATACAAAACATGCCAGCAGCATTCATTTCTTTCATAAATAACCAAACATCCATACAAGCAGCATCACACAAGCATCCAATTTCTATTGGTAAACTTCATGTTCCACTTCCAAATTGATATCGTTGTGCCTGCACAATCTATAAGGGTGTGAGCTTGCGGCTCAGTAGGGTATTAAATCCCTCATGGTCAATTATCACAGTTAATTCAAGTGTGCCAACAAATTCAGTAAATATATAAATAATCACAAAGGATATAAATGCATAAGTGTGCATGAGGTGCATGAATTTAAAATTCCTTCGCTACCCTTCGTCAATTCGTACTCCGAATCAAACAGACCTCGCACGTCCCATACCATGCATATTCCACTTGGTCCCGAATGACCCGTTGTACGAATCAACGCCCAGCCTTCTTCATTCCAATTTCAACAGTTTTCGTACCATATTTATTTCAATGGGTCCGCAACCCGTATTTAATTCAATTCAATTCAATGGGCCCGCAGCCCTACCACTTTCTTCATCAATAATAAATACCAATTGTATTCCAAATATCATCCCATGGGATCCTATTTCCATCACCATCATCATTTCCAATTTCTTTATTTATATGCAAATGTATGCAGAGAGGTATGGAAAATGATATAATATGTTAACTCAACATATATAATATTAAACAACATTCCATCGTCAAACTCATCATCCAATATGTACATCAATATTAGAAACAACCAATATCGTCAAATATTCCTTTACAACAGTAATAATAAAATTTACAACCAATATAAGAAAATATTCATAATATTGACTACTCCTAATTTATACACGAAAATTAAATATGATATAGTCCAATCACTGGGAAACTAGAAAACCCTACCTTGGTCTTGACATAAATATGCTGGAGATTTGTCTCTGTCATCCCTAGATCCAATATCCGACTCTGGTTTTCTTTTCCTCACTGCCCTATTTCTCCTTTTCTTCTTCTTTCTTTATTATTTTCTTTTCCTCTCTCTCTTTCATGGCTGCCTTCTCCCTTTCTCCTATCTACTAATTCTTTTAGTGCAGTGGGTGTCTTTGCCCTTTATATTAAAAAGAAGAAAAAAGGGGATGAGAGAGATGAGAGAGTTGAGAGAGTCAGAAAACTCTCTGAGGAATTGTATGATCCGAGGGTGATATTTATAGGCTAAAGGGGTGAGTTAATTACTAACATAGGTTAGCTTAACTTAACTTAGTTAATATTATTTTAATATATCTAATAATTTAGTTAGGTTTCTCATACCAATCTGTTTACTAATCTCATCCACTTGGATGATATCATCAAGTTTGATGGATTTCTCTTTGCCTACCATCCGTCTCTCTCTTGCAACCACACACATATATTAAAACTTATTCTATTATTCTACTATATACTTACTAGTGCTGCACTTCATATGTATGCATATATATATATATATAGACATGATGATAATATGTATCTCATATATGCCGATGCATATGCATATGGGAATATATATATATATAGTTAAAACATAGCCAACTTGCCTACAATCATATAAATATATTATATTCAATATAGATGTATACTAATTATGATATATGGATGTATGTTAATTATGATATATGGACATATACTACTGCATACATAACATAGATTATTAAAACTAATCTTGCAACTAAGAAAATTCTTCAAAAGGATGTAAACAAAGAAACGTAACTAGATTTCTTACTCATATTTTATATGTAAAAGATAATCAATCACATAGGTATATTATAAAGAAATAATTCTCATGTAAGAATAATTAATGATAGTAATAGTGATTCTCACACATAGAGTAAACTTAAGCTGACCATAACTCTTTGATATGATCTTGAAATGTAACGTGCCGCAAGTCTACGAACCTATATTGACGAGTTGTACAATTTTCGTGAAGGAAGTCATCAGAGAAAATGTATTAATAAGAAAGTCAACTTTTGACTCCTAGCGTTTCAAGTAAATAATCAATGTGAAATACTTTCACTTTACAACAAGATAAGAAAAGTAACTTCTAACCTTTAATTAATTCCAAGAATTAATTATGAAAATTCGGGGTATTACACCGTTGTTGGGACAATCCGGTGTACCGGACTTTCAGAAGGACTGAACTGATGAGAATTGAAAATATAGGGACTATTCTGATGAAATTAAAAACTCAGGGACTGAACTGATTTGACCTTGAAAGTTCAGGGTATTAACAAGAAATTAGTCCTTCTTTTAAAATAGAGTAGATAATTGATCAAATAAACATCTTCTAAAGTTTCATTAAAAATTTTCATGTTTTTTCCCAAATTTCCATCATTTCTCTCGAATATTTACCAATATCGATATTTTCGTCGAAAATTTTCATTTTTTGGACCGTCAAAATTTCTTCGAAACTCGAAATTTTGGTCATTGGGCGACACAGATAAAAGGTGACACAAAGAGATCTAATCCTTGCCATCCACATCATCTAGCGTTTGTGCATGGGATATGCATGAGTTAATTAAAGAAGTATATATATATATATAGATACTTCTTAATATCTAATAATTAGTTGCCTACGAGTTATCTTTATCTCGATCCGAAAAAAATAGAAAAACCCGAAGAACAAAATAAAACCCTAAAAATTGCAATCCCTATTGCAACAAAGAGTTCGTCAGCAAAAGACAATTCTTACCCTAAACCCTCTTCTTCCATTGAAGGTTCTTGGTAGCACAATCAAATCCTTCTTGCATGAATCCGTCGTTGGAAGGCTCAACGCTTGGATACACTTAAAGGCTCAACACTTAGAAGGCTTAATTAAGCACATGATCCAAATCAAGAAGATGAAGAACCAAAGCTCAAGGATGATCCTCAAGCTTGGTCATGCGCACAAGGTTGATGCATGGTCGACTCATCCTTTTCGACTTCATGTAAATTCTTTTATGATGCTTATGATATATATGTCATGTTGTTACATTATCGAATTACAACCAACCGGATATATAATATATTGTGATAAAAATATTTGAAGTTTATTTAAATTTATTTTTCTACTGCGTAATTAATTTATAAATCCTAATAATATGCCCGGAAACCCAATATATATATATATATAGAGAGAGAGAGAGACACACACACACACACACACAAACACACATTCGTGTGTCTTCTCACCAACTGTGTTGTTCAAAATAATTTCATACTTAATTCATAAGTCTTAGTTAAATATACGAGTAATAGAAGCATCAAGAAAGCTCAATCTTGAATATTCTGAAATTCAAATTGCCAATACAGAAACTATAGTAGCCATTGAGATCAACATTGGAAATTAATTTTTGACTGGAAATAATTTTTCAATGGGAGCAACTAGATTTGGAGCTTCTTGCTCTAAAGAAGCAAAGTTGACTATATATATATAGGGAAGTTCTACAATACTGAGATGCATGTCATACCTCCTTTTACAAATATAACAACAAAATGTGTTGTCATTATGGTTTTTTTGTGTAATCTTTGTTCTATTAGAGGTAATTACTCCATCTATGACCTTGTTACAAGTTTATGAACAATTTGTTGTCAAAGTTGTAATTTTGGTTCAATTATATGTACATAGTGTAAAACGAATGTGGTAACTTTGTTGTCAATGTAGTAATTTTGGTTCAATTAGATGTAATTTTTTGTTCAAAAAAATTGTAAATGGGGGTATGACATACATCACCGTACCCTAGCCTACCCCTATATATATATACAACAGTATTGTTGTCTGGTCATATAACTAAAATAGAATAATTTAGCAAATAACGATCAAAGCATAATTTAGCAAATATGTTTGATTATGTATGATAAGCTATGGTGGTCCTTTAAAGATGAAAAATAATTTGTTTCCAATGGCACTAAGGTGAGTGCAATTAATGACTTACAATATCACATTTAGTATTGATATTACTATTTATATCTTATAGATAAGAGTGTTGTTTTAAATAGTTATGAAGTTATATGGTTGCAGAGGTACGTGAGAGAATATAAATGACTTTAATATCATGCTTATTATTATTGTTATTATTAATATGATTCCGGATCTAAGAGTGAGCATGTTCTTTCATTCCCATTTATAAACTTTTCATAATTAATATGGAGCATAAGTAGTATATAAAAATTTTCACCCAAAAAAAAAGTATATGAAAGTATGAATTAAACTAATGTTTGTTGAAAGGTTAGAGATGAAACTAATGTTTGTTGGAAGATGGTGTTGGTAGATTGAAATCAAAAGTTTTTGGTCCAACAGGTAGGCCTAACAGATGGGCGGGTTTCGCGGATTGCGGGCGGGTTATTAACGGGTTGAGTTGTTCCCGTTAAGTTAACGGGTTATAACGGGTTGAACCCATCGGGTTTGCGGGTTACCTATTGGAACCCGCTAAGACCTGTTAACAATTTTTTTTTTTTTCCAAATTGATTACTACATGTTAATCATAGCCTAGAAGAATTAGGATTAAAGGTAAATCCAAGTCTGGAAGATGACTTAATTGATAAATACCCCATTCACTATTAAAGTCCAAGTCGATCTGGAAGATGGCTTAATTATTCGGACCTGTTATCACAACCATTCGATGGCTTAATTGAAAGATGATCGACTTAATTGATAAATATATACCCCATTCATTGTTGAATTTGTTTCAATTAACCCAATGATGCTTCACTAACTTAATCACCTATAACCTATTCACTGACTTAATCACCGAGTTTACAATGAATGAGCACCTGCTGCACCTCATTCATTTATCTCTCCAAAGCTTAAAATGGACAGTGTGAAGGATTTGTAGGTCTTAGTGTTGCAAAAAAAAAATATTAACGGGTTAAAAACGGGTTCCGCGGGTTGACCCGAACCCACCCGTTAACTAACAGGCTATTAACGGGCCACCCGATAAGATCTCGTTAAGCTAAACGGGCGGGTTAGGACGGGTTGTTAGCGGGTGGGTTGCGGGCGGGTTAACGGGTTGTTGACTCGGTTGCCAGGTCTAACAGGTGATTGAAATGGGGATATTGGAGTGGTTGGGTACTTGGTTCCTAGTAAAGATGAGATCAGAAGTGTGTGTGTGTGTGTGTGTGTGTGTGTGTGTGTGTGTGTGTGTGTGTATAAGAAGTTCTACAATACTAAGATGTATGTCATACCTCCACTTATAGATATAACAACAAAATGTGTTGTCATTATAGTAACGAGAGTCTTTTTTTGTGTAATCCTTGTTCTATTAGAGGTAATTACTCCATCTACGACCTTGTTACAAGTTTTAAACAATTTGTTGTCGAAGTTGTAGTTTTGGTTCAATTATATGTAAATAGTGTGAGACGAATGTGGTAACTTTGTTGTCAATGTAGTAATTTTGGTTCAATTACATGTAATTTTTTGTTCAAAAAAATTGTAAATGAAGGTATGACATACATCACCGTACCACAGCCTACCCCCATATATATATATATACATATATAATATACAATCATGGAAGATTGCAACATAAAGAAGAATTATTTGGTTCCTCTTCATTTCTAAATTGTCCCTCAATATTGCAGTCATTAATGTCCACAAATTTAAAGACTGTTTGGTATAGCATATTATGGTGAATACAATATCAACAAATTATGTATTTGCAGATAATGATAGTGTTCTTACATATATCAATAACTTTGCAATCAATAATGACACAACTTTTGAAAACCGAACTACATATTCTTGTAAGATTAATTTGAACACATTACATGTAATACCCCGAAAATTTCACTATTATTTTTATAAAATAGGTCGTGAAATTTGAAGCGAAATGGTGTGATTTCGTATTTTTAGGGGTTTTCGTCGTAAAACGATAATTGCGGTGGTAATTATAAGTTACAGAAGGTTAATTAAGGTAACTTTTTATCCGTTGAGATTTTGGGAAAACTTCCTTCATGGAAATTGTAGAACTCGTCGAATCGAGTTCGTAGGAATTTGGTTCACCGAAAACGGACATCGTATGAAGAAGTTACGGGTCTCGGAAGTTTGGACGAAGATCTATAAATAGGATTTTTTATTTTCGGAAAATCATTTAATTCCGAAAAATTCCGGAAAATTCCGGAAATTCTCTCCCTCAGACCCGATAACCCGCCGGCGACCCGTGACCCGACCCGGCGCGTGCGGGCGCGTCCAGCCACCTCCGGCGACGGGCCGGCCACCGACCGACGCAGACCGGCGTCTCCGGTCGACCTGTGGTGCTCCCTGCCACCGGATCACGCCGGAACCCGGCGGATCGAGCACGGCAGTTTCGGTGATTTCCAACCCGACCGGATCTCCTTTTTCCGGCCATCTCCGACGACGGCACGACTTGGGTTTTGCTCCCCTCCTCTCCAGCAACCTCCCCATGGTGGTGGATCACGGCAGTACGGCCTAGATCGGCGGGAATGAAACTTTGCACTTTTTGGATCTAAAACTTGCCGACACCGATTCCGGCCACTTCCGCTCCGATCCAGACTTTGAGGTAGTTACTAAACTTGTTTGGATTGTTGTGATGAACACACTGGTAAAATTTGGTAGCAATCAGAGCACTTTGTTCCGGCGACGGACAGTCGCCGGCGGCGGCGCGTGGGCGGCGCGTCCGGCCGTTCCGGGAGTTTTTCTTTGCTCCGTTGTGCTTAGTTCGTCGATACGAACAACTTTCGTGTTTACAGTTTTGTCAAATTCGGTCGTTTGATCAATGATCAATTAAGCGATAGTTATGGATCGTTAGATCCGTGATGATCCGACCGTTGGATCATCACCATTTTTGGATATGTTGTTAGGATGCTAGAAATAAGCATGCTGTTGGATTTTGGAAGTTTTGGATTTTGTGTGGGACCCGTTGATGAATAGTAGACGTGGGACCCACGTTGACCGACGGTTGACTTTTGGTCAAACTGTCCCGAATTATTGTTATTAATGTCTAAGAGACATTTGAGGAATAATTGAAGTGATTGGATTTTAGAATCATCAATTTGGAAACTATGATATGCTAAGTGGAAAATTGCATGTTCATAGGTAATTTTGGAATCATGAAGCATTTGGCTAGCTTTGTCGATTCCCGGGTATTATTTGAAGACGCAGCAGGAATTAGAGGTGAGTGAATCTCACGATATTTTATATATGAATATTAATTCATATTGTGTTGTTTGCGAAAATAAATAATTATATTTATTTAAATGATTTTGCGATATATAAATTAAATACAGTTTTTAATTTGATATATCAGCATGTGTGATTTTGTGTTAAAACAATAATTGAAATTATTCATTTTATTGTTTTGATTGGTGGATTTTGTGGGAAACAATATTTCAAAAATTATGATATTGTGTTTGCCTACTTGAATGTTTTTGTCCCAATGGGTGAAGGTTAGAGCTTTAGACTGTGTAGCCAATGGGTGAAGGTTAGAGCTCTAGACTGTGTAGCCAATGGTGAAGGTTAGAGCTTTAGACTGTGTAGCCAATGGGTGAAGGTTAGAGCTCTAGACTGTGTAACCATGTATTCATTGAAAACAAAGATGAATACTTTATGTAATAAAGGAGAAGAAAAATGGTATTCTCGCTTTATCCGTCTGTTTGAAATACTTGATGTATTAAAAGGAGAAGAAAAATGGTATTCTCGCTTTTAATCATTTGAAGTTGATTGTGGTTTTGTGTGAGTATGATATGAAATTGCTTCTTAAATAATTGAAGCATTGATTTATTGAATTACAATTCTTGGAGAATTATTGAATGGTATTTAGAAGTTTTTACTTCTTTAAAAATTGAAGTAATTATTATGATGATTTACTTTTCTTAAAAAGAAATAAATCATAATTTTGGGAAATGATTTTGGGGAAGGTTTATATTGTTTAATATTCTGAATTACCCTGGGATTAACATATACGTTATGGGACGTGTGGGGTTAAAATACGTGGTATGGGACGCGTAGGTTCAGTATATTCTATAATATGAATTTTCGGGATTGGAATTATATTTGAAGAATATAAATTACATATATATTGTTTTAAACAAAATATATATATGTATATTTTTGTTAAACGGTTTTAGGGTGAGTAAACTTAGATCACTCATACCGGCTTCATAAGCTGACCGAGTTTGTTGATATAACCCGGTACACTATTCCACGGTGTAGGGGTTATACCTGCAGGTTAGGATAACCAGGAGTAAGCAAGGCTGCATACATTTTGTTGGTTTATAGACTTCCGCTGTTTGTGATAAACTCTGTTGGATTAATTACTTAATATTTTGTAATATCAATTTATTATGTAATTTATTGGTATGTAATATGTAACCCTAAAGAACGGGTCAACATTTACATTTGTTGGACATGGAGTATGTGTTGTTGTACTTGAATTAAAAGAAAAAAATTCTAGTGCATATTTGTATTTGATATTCCATGTTGTCACGTTCCCGAAATGATTTGTAATTAAGGGCAAAATGCCTTATTAATTAATTTGAAAATCGGGGCGTGACATTACAAGATTGTATCAAAATACAATATTTATTGTGACTTGTGTTCTAAGCTATTGAATTTAAGGAAGTTCATACCTTGTAAATATATAATTGATTAAGTGAATCTTATGATTATATTTAGGGAATCCAAATATCTTGATAATCAAGTAATGAGATGTCGATATAAACTGTTTAGGGTAAGTGACATAATGAGGTGAATAATCCTTTTATGGGAGGGATTACGCCAAGTCTAATCCCTATAAATACTAGGTCCCTACGACCTCTCTAATCATCTTTGCTATACAGTTCGTCTAGCCCCACAGATAGATAGCAGCAAGAGAGAGACTCACAGAAGACTTAAGTGTTGCTCAATGGCTTCCTCAAACACCTCAGGTACCACACTTAGTCTTTCATTGTTATTTTAATCCGCACATATATTATGTTTCATTATTTGGTTTTGTTTGTATGTGATCCTTAAGTATGTCTGGCTCAAGTTAACAATTCTAGGATTTTAGAGGTGAGAATAATTGAGCTTGCTATATATGTATGTGCTTGTTAACTATCTTTTTTGTGCTTTGCAATTAAAATATAAATTCAAATCTCTGCCCACCTAATCTTATTTAATACTCAAGAAAATAAAAAATAAAAATCTTCAAGGAAATTCATTCGAAATCTAATACAAATGTTATTCTCTAATATAAACTCAATATATAGCCAATCTATATCAGAGATATGAGAGCATTGATGCTAAGAATCTCTAATATATTAACTATATATGGGCAAACAAAATGAAACCAATTTATCCTCTGTTGAGTAAAATCAAAATTCATGTGAAAAATCCTCTATTACTTCCCCATTACTCTCTATAGCTCTTTCTTCCTCTATAACTATTAAAATGATACTATAATTACTACTAGCTAGTACTTAATCCACTCCGAGCTAGTTCAAGACTTCAAGGTTCTTAATACATTAATATATATATATATATTGTAATTTTCATTTACGTAGTTTAATATTGCAGTCACCAATGTCCGCAAATTTGAAAAATGTTGCTCATAGTATATTATGGTGAATGCAATAATTGACAATCTGCATTTGGAGGAAATGATGATATATTCTCACAATAACAATAATATAGCCAATTAACCTAGATTAGAGATATAAGAGCATTGATGCTAATAATCTTGAGTTTGACCAGACTAGCCAAAGCTGCTTGAGACTTTGAGATAGACGCAGACGCAGACTGTCAAAGGGTGTATGGGGAGGCATTCGTCAAAATTTTTTGTGACTTAATTGCAAGCTCAGACGCAGACGCAAAAGTAGGTGCATTACTAATTTACATTTAGCAAGTATCAAAAATATTATACTTGGTTGATTATTTATTTATTTTGCTTTCTTTGATCTGAGATATGCTATGTGAATTTTTGATCAAGAGTGGATGCATTGTTTCTTATATACATACATTATAGCATCTCAATTGTTAATTTGGTTTTGTCTGATCGAGATTTGCTTTATATATGTAGGCAACGAAGCTCAGTAGCAGAGTGAAGGGACGCTTGCAGTTGCATCAAGAGGAGAATCACAAGCACTACAGAATTACTCTCTATATCACTTTCTCCCTCTATAACTGTGAAAATAATACTATAATTACTACTAGCTAGTGTTTCAACTCCAAGATAGTTCAAGACTTCAAGGTTCTTAAAACATTAATATATTAATATATTGTAATTTTCACTCTTGCGTAGTTCAATATTGCAGTCACCAATGTCCACAAATTTGAAAAATGTTGCACACAGCATATTATGGTGAATACAATAATTAACAATTGCATTTGGAGGAAATGATGATATATTCTCACAATAACAATATTTTTCAATTGACTCAAATTAATCAAAATATAGATTCCAGTATGTATTTCAGAAGTGAGAATGAATATGCTACATATGTACGTTCATGTTAATGTGAAACACACAAATTTAACACTTTAATTATTTATGATTATTAATCCAAGTATATGCCCAATCCCACGAAAATTTAGAATCGCTTTGCCATCTACTTCAGCCACAAGATTACACACTCCAACAACCCATACAAATAAAAGTGGGTGATGCTATATAAATTTTTATATTTAGAGTTGAGAATGAACATGCTATATATGTATGTTCTTGTTTTTATTTTTGGACAATATATGTATGTACTTGTTTTTTTAGTTGGACAATATATGTATGTTCTTGTTAATGTGGAGCACATGAAATAGGTTATAAAACACTTTCCTTCTTTATAATTCTTAATCTATGTATATGTTCAACCTTGAGAAAATCTAGAATCATTTTATCATCAACTTCAGCCACAAGATTACACACTCTATAACTCATGCAAACAAAAGTAGGAGATGCTAGCTCTTCATAGTATTGAATGTTATTAGTTGTAATATTTCAAGTTTGGAGGTTGTCACTATTTTCTCTCAACACTTAATGTTGAGGTGAAGTATTGCTTTTCTAAATAAAATAATTACTTAGTACATTCATGCTTATGAAATACTATATATTTAGTTAAATACATGCTTTATATATATAGTAGGTGGTTTAAATTATATATATATAATTTTTTTTTCAACTTTATTATAAAAATTGATTATAGGTCTTACTAAGACCTAAGATTTTGGAGCCTTAATGTGATATATCATGAGTCATGACATGTGATTTTGGAGCCATAATATGATACACCACTCATCAATTACCACCTCATTTAGGTCTATCTTATCCAATGGTGTGTGTAGTCAACATAGGGCTAGAAGGGTCGATTGACCCCTCTAAACTTTTTAAATTTTTTATTAGTGGAATTGAATTTTCAAATTGATAAATATAATTAAAAATAAAATTTAGTCACCGTTTGACCCTTCTGACCAAGAAAAAAGAAAATTGTAAAAGATTTCGCCCACTTTCAAGCTGAATTTTGGCCCATTTGTGGATTTGATTCACACTTTTTCACTCTACATGAGCTCTAGTTTTTATCTTTAGGAGACAAAAAAGACAATTTTCTTCTCTCATTCATTTGTTTCTCTGGTAATCTGAATTACTCAATACCCTTCGAATCATGTGTTTGTTTACTTTGTTATAATAGGCTTCAATCAATCAAGATTTTTGTTTTGTTTTTACTACATATATGAAAAAAATTAGATTTAATTTATTCAAAATTTATTCGTTTGTTAATTTTCATGTTAGTGCCAAGATTATGCTCTAGTCACTCTTCATTCTTGTGCTGTGAATATTGCAAAAATATACATCTACGAACCCTAATGGCATGGAAGTACAGTTACATATATTGAGAAAGATATATTTGATGATATATATTGCTTGAAAATGAAACTATATATTTTTCAATCGATTAAGGAGTTGAGATTGTAATTGTTTTAGAATTAATTTGTTGTGTTCGAGCATTAAAAATATTTTCAAATCACTACTTGAAATTTTGTATTATTAATTTTTTTTTATGCTATTGCTATTTAAGTTTGACCCTTCTAACCAATAATTTTGGCTACGCCACTTACCTTAGAAGACAGATAATTTCATTACTTACCATAGCCAAAATGGCACATATATAAATTTTCTAGGCTTGAACCCAAAGCTATAACAGCTAGCCAAGCAACTAAAAGAATTGACAAGTACCACATTAATTACTAATTAGCTCGTTTATTCAAAACAAACCTACAACATACAACATGTTCCAAGTAACACTTAATCAAACTAATAAATCTTCAATCGCCAAGGCACTCAATTGTGGTGCGGTTGAAAATATTGTGTCTAAATGACTATACGAAACATGTTCACATTTGCAGGCTAAAAACTCTAACATTAAGTAATAAAAAAGGGTAGCAAGATATCGTTCCTTAAGGTCCAAACTAGCTAGATAGCCCACTTCCTATCAAACCCAGAGTAAACCCCTAGAGCCCCACCCCAATCCAAAGAAAGCCAAACAACCCAGAAAGCCCAAGCATGATCCATATCAACACCGGTCGGCCAACCAACTTCGGTGGTTGTTGCCTCCAACAGTCTATAACATCCCCACCAAGCCCCAATCGGGCTTAAAAAACTGACGAATGCCAAAATAACAAGGAGATCTGAGTCAGAATCCGGTTCAAAAGCTGACTCGGGATCCAGAACCCAAACTGACCCCGAACCTTCTTCAGTCACCGATCCTCTTGTTTGTCTTTTAGATCCGGTGATCAAAATTTGTGTGGCTTGAGTTCCCCAACTTCATCGATCGCCGAAGCCAAGCGACCCCAGATTAACGAAATACGGCCAAAAGCTGAGACACCACACCTGCAAATCCACTCCGATATGGTTAGACAACAAATCAACTATGGATACCGACGATAATACAATATTTTATTTTTTATTTTTTAAAACAAAACGATACATTATCACTTCATTTGGTATACAAATACAAAATTTAGTACAAATTCTACAGAGTCATAATCAAGATTCAAGACAAGGAGAAAATCCAAATCTCTAAGACACTGTGCTTCTTGAACTTGATGTGGTTGATTAATCCAATAGATAAAAGGAAATTACCAAAGGAAAATTGTAAAACCATCTGCGCAATCTACTGCCAAAAAAATAAAAATAAAAAAACGTGCGTCAATTCAGTCGCCTGTAACAGTCCACATTCATTCAGCTCTGACATTATTTATTAACTTTTCATTACAAAACAAAATATCCAATCTTTCTTGATTCACATAAATAAAATACCAGGCGAATCTCTACAAGAAAACAGAGAGTCGGAAACAGACGCCTCTGCTTCGCTTGCTCAGTCCTCTGAATCAACAATGGGAGGAGGTCACAGGCGGACCGCCGAGAACCAGACGACTCCGCCTTCATGTTGGTCGCATTTCTGGTCCTCCGCTCTCAGAATCAAGCCGTTATCCGAATCTGGTATCCGTACGAACTCAGGCGACGGCCTCGTCCGTAGCCTCGGCATGTTTGACCTTATACTCCTCGGCGTCGGCGCGTCCATCGGCGCCGGGATTTTCGTAGTCACTGGCACCGTCGCCCGCGATGCCGGTCCCGGTACGTCACTCAGGACTTTTCAATTTCCGACTTTTTATTTGTTGATTGCAGCATCATATAGTTTAATGAGCCCTGACTGTTCTGAAGAGTAGTTAGTAAAATCCCAATTTAGTTTAGTACTAGAGAAACTGTAATCTATGATCAGCTGCAAATGAATTGTTCCTACAAGGAAAAAAAAAACATTAAATAGAAAAAAAAATAAGCTGCCAATGAATTGTATTTTCTTGAAGAGCATATATATATATATGTGTGCATGTCAAAATTCAAAGCTTGCCATTACTTTAAAGTTTTTGAACCCATGTGAGATTGAGAGTGAGTACTGGATTTTTTTTTCTCTCCTTTAAGCTTGAGCCTTTTGGAGAATTGGTAATCTATTATTTTTTTTTTTTATCAATTTAATATACAAATATTGATTCATATGTATTGGTGACTTTCTTAGAGTTCTGTGTAACAGTACTAAGAATTTGGGGATACCGAGTTTTGTTATGATGGATTCTCTGTCTGTAGATTATATGAAGTTTGTGATAATGATGCAGGAGTCACTGTTAGTTTCATTCTTGCGGGAGCATCTTGTGTGTTAAATGCACTCTGTTATGCGGAGCTAGCTTCTCGTTTTCCTGCTGTTGTTGGTGGAGCATACCTTTACACATATACGGCATTCAATGAGCTCACTGCTTTCCTTGTTTTTGCACAACTTATGGTTGACTATCATATTGGGGCTGCCAGCATAGCCCGAAGCTTAGCAAGCTATGTAGTGACAATTTTAGAGCTTTTCCCAATTTTTAAGGAAAACATTCCGGGCTGGATTGGACATGGTGGCCAACAGTTCCTTGGAGGAGCTCTATCACTCAATCTCTTAGCTCCAATTCTCCTTGCACTTCTAACTATAGTTCTTTGTCGGGGTGTTGGAGAATCCTCTGCTGTAAACTCATTCATGACTGCAACAAAGGTACCCTTTCCATGCTTGCTATTCTTCTTTTCTTTAAGGTCAAGCATTGTTTTACATAAAATGTATGTGGTTGAATCAGGTGTATTTACTTTATGCCAGTTTTCCTGTAGATTGTCATCGTTATTATTGTCATCTTCGCTGGTGCTTTTGAGGTTGATGTTTCAAATTGGACTCCTTTTGCCCCAAATGGTTTTAAAGCAGTACTGACCGGAGCAACGGTTGTGTTCTTTGCATATGTTGGATTTGATGCAGTTGCTAATTCAGCTGAAGAATCAAAGAGACCGCAGGTAAGCCACATTGGGAGTGATTAAATTTCTTTTGGAACTAGCTACTTTTGTTAACCTGATGACTGTTCTGTTTAGATTCATAGACAAACATCTTCCACTTCATCTTTTTTCTCTAAGGTTTTCTCATCAATTTCTTTCTACTTGGATATTTCAGCGGGACTTGCCAATAGGAATCATAGGCAGCCTTCTAATATGTGTAATATTGTATATTGGTGTCTGTTTGGTGATCACTGGAATGGTACCTTATAAATTCCTTGGGGAAGATGCTCCTTTGGCTGATGCTTTTACATCCAAGGGGTTAAAATTTGTTGCTATCTTAATCAGTGTGGGTGCTGTTGCTGGACTTACGACTACCCTTCTAGTTGGTCTCTATGTTCAGGTTAACCATTTCATCCCTATGACTTAGTTGACATGCCCTCATCATGTAGCTTGTGCTAATTTATATGATGGGATGTTTCACATGACCAGTCTCGATTATATCTTGGGCTTGGAAGAGATGGTTTACTGCCTTCAGTGTTTGCTAGAGTACATGCAAGACGCCGAACTCCCATTCATTCTCAGGTCTGGGTTGGTATTGTTGCTGGCATTCTGGCAGGGTTGTTTAATGTGCATATTCTCTCGCACATTCTTTCAGTTGGGTCATTGGTAAGTCACACACCAAGGTTGATTGTGTTAAGAGATTGTTACAATTACTCTTCTCTATGACTCGAGTTGAAGCTGGTTGATTTATTCATACGTTGTGACACCAATCTGTAACTCCAGCTCCATAAGACATGCAACTGTCAGCGGCACAATGCATGCCATGATGCTATGGTTTTCAGCCTTCTACTAAGATTGGCATTTCTTTGTTGCTAATAATTCTGGGCATCTCCACCTCACTTTATACTATGGCTTCTTGCAGACAGGCTACTCTGTTGTTGCTGCATCTGTTGTTGCTCTTCGTTTGAAGGATAAGGCATCAAGTCAGGTGTCTTCTTCATCGTGGCGGGAAGGTGTCATCTGCCTATTCATAGTTGCATGCAGTGGTTTTGGTGCTGGAGTCTTCTACAGATTCAACACTTCATTTATCTTTATGATCATAGCTGTAATTGTGGCAATACTTGCTTTGTGTGCTCTTTGTTTCCGCCAAGTGAGTAATCAAAATATAAAGATATTCTAAATTGTATTGGTTGCAGGCTTCATAGTACTTGTTAATAGGAAAAAAGAGGGAAAATTCTGAATCTGATACAGACGTATAGGTTTTTACTGATAGAGTAAAAAGATATATGTTCAGCATTCTGCCCTAATATTTTAAGAATGAATCAAGCATGGATTGTATACACATTTATTTTTCTATCCATTAAACGCTTTTTTATCATTTCTTTTTGCTACAGGTTTATGCAGATATGCCTGGGTTTTCTTGTCCTTGGGTTCCAACTGTGCCAACTGTGTGCATCTTCTTCAACATGTTTCTATTCGCTCAGGTATTCTTGTAATTCAGTTTAGGCAAACTGGTAATGAAATGAATGAAATCAAAGAATTCAGATACCAAAGCACAAAAGTGATAGGTAATTTATTCTGTTTGCAGTTACACCATGAAGCATGGGTGAGATTTGTCATCCTCAGCATTATTACAATTGGTATTTATGCATTTTATGGCCAATACCATGCTGATCCAAGTGCAGAGGAGACTATTATTTATCACAGGGCGCCAGAAGACTCTCGGTAAATTATTTCTTTTGTAATGCCCGCTGCATTTTGGTGGACTTGTTACCTGTTGCAGTGTTAGTTGTATGTACCTGTTCCATGGTAGGTTGTTGTAAATGTATCACAAATTCATAACCCATTCATTTTCCAAAAACTTTGTTGGAAAAGAAAATGTTACTATATTCATTCAGAGCTCCCAAAATACAGATGCATGTAATTGATTGTATCCTCGAATACCACGATAGTTATCTTTCTTGAGGCTGTAACACATATTTTTAATCATATTTATGCTAACAATTGAGCTTTATGCCCAATTTTGATGTGCATTTGTGTTTGATTTTCATTTCCAGTGGTGCTGTAAATTTTAGCAGCTGACTTTTTTTTGATAAGGCAGCTGACTTTTGTTTGCATTGATTCTTTGCGAAACAAATTGATTGCTGTGGCTTGGTTATGTCTTGGATATAGTGCAAGTGATAGCATCCTTGCATTTTTGGTGTTTTCTCCCCAATATCTTCTGCAATATAAATTTTATGATTCTCATCCTTGCTTGGATTGAAGGACTTCAGTATTTATGAGTTACAAAGCAATTATTGGTAGAAAATACGTTAGATGTAACCTAGGTTTTTTGATTGAGAAGTCATGAAGCTTCATCACGAATGCTGCAAGGAAGCCGGTAAGCGAAGTTTGCTTTCAAACACAAATGGGAGCCGCGTTAAAATGCTATCCAAAGATTCCAAACTACCTGAGTTCTAACCATTTTGTTTGTGGTGTGTATAGGGAAAAAGATTATTGATCTCTCTACCTTCTCGTGTAGACCAGATGCTGTTCCACTTTTCTATGTTAATGGTGGTTGGTCTGTGATAACCCTTTCTCTTCCAGGTTGAAGGCAGCTGCAGCAACAGTGGAACTGCCCTCGACAACGGACATTCCCTCGACAACAGAAGTCCCCTCAACTGAAAGTCCCAAGCCTACTTCAGCCGTCTAGTATTCTCGAATGCCCGAAAGTTGGCGTCTTTCTATGGTGTTGCAACTTGGTCTCTTCCTCTTCTTGCCCAACCTTTAGAAGTTTGGTCTAGAACTTAAAAGTTTGTTCCAAAAGGCTGTCATATATAAAAAAAGCAAGAAGCTCCCTGCTACATCAGTATAGTTTCATCTCAGGGAAAGTCTTGGGATGCTACATTCCGCTACTTAAAATAAGATCACAAAGAAAATACTATCAACGAAAATTTTCATTATGTAGTAATTATTCGATAGAGTTACATTCTATGATAAATCTTTTTCTGAATACAATCTTCGTAGAGAATAGGTAAATAGTAAATACCATAACTATTCTGACTACATAGCAATCAGTGATTCTGCGGCCAAAATTCAATCACCATAAGAACCGAAGTGTTGGCTTTGGATCGAATTAGAGAACTCTTCCGACTCTAATCCATTCAAGAAGTGGACATGTAACCGGAATACCGGATACCCAAATGGGCAGAGTGTAGCCTCATCATCTATTCGCATACAAAATCGGAGTAGAAAGCAGCTATAGTCCTCCTTTGACAGTTTTGAATGCTTAGCAGTTCCACATCAAAAACTTCAAACTGTTTTGAGCTGAAAAAAGTGGAAGGTCCTACCTGCAGAATGGATTGTCTTTTATCAATCAAGTTAATACAATACCAAATATTCATGCAAGTCCGATCCAAATTCACATGATGCTCTCCCAGAAATCAATTATGGTACTCGTTCCTGCATTAAACCATCAACTGTAACGGTGACATAGTAAGAACTAATTCTTCATGCAGCATCCTAAATTCCTAATAAAGGCTGAGGCTCGACGTACTAAGTACTAGATTCATTTACTCAGCAAGGCATGTATTAAATCATGTACTTTATTTTTAGTCCATGTTTTCGTTGATTGTCTCATCCATGTATCTTTCAGACTCATGTTTGAGTTTCTTTAGCATTCATGCAGTAAGTTTAATAGCGTAGATTCCTATAGTTATTTAAGGGTGGCTTGTATCCTTAGTTTCTTATTTCAAACTTTCATCACAGATGTATATATAGTTCTCTCGATGAGTGACAAAAGTACACAGTACTGGTAGGAGGCTACTTGTGTTGCCACATTTTATAGCAAGTACTGAAATTGGTTGAAGGGCTACCAAAAAAAAAAAATCCTGATTATGATGTTACAACTTACAACTATTGGGGTCTTTCCTTTGGCCATATATAGTTTGTTTGAATGGTCCAACATGTCTAGTATATCTCTTATTCATTATTGAGACCAATCAACCATAATTGAAATAGGAAGAAAAGAGAACAAAGATATACACTAAGGAACAGTACCAACTTACAGTAATGGTAAGGTAATTAGAGATTCGAGAAACTGACCGGAGGTCCAAGTTCTGGTGGAATGATGATTCTTCTTTTCCCCCCAGGTTTCATGTCCCGAATTCCTTCTTCAAATCCTGCAGTACGTCCTAGTTTAGCAACTTCAACTACGAGTTATCATTCCTCCTCCCCCTTCCCTCATTCCTTTTCAGAGGCGGGGAAGAGGGGCCAGGGAAAAGGAGATGCACATGATATCATATTTACAGGGAATGCAGACAAGTTTTAGGAACTCTAGAATTGATTTCACTTTTAACCTGGGACCAGTGCATTAGTTCCCATGCGTATTCTGGCAGGAGAACCTTGATTGTAGCTGCTGTCTATGCGACGGCCTGACTCGTTATAGCCAACATAGTGGAACATCACCTACAAATTATGTTGAATAAGAGTAGGTCATGGTTGGAAATAGAGTTTATTAAGACCTTATATCTTTATGATTATTCACTAAATCCAGCATTTGGCTTTTAAATGAGGTAACTCACATATTAATGTCATTTTAATTTGAAAAACCAGAAGTTAACATCTGAGGAACTAACTATATGTTTCTTTTCTGGATAACTTAAAAGATGTGTCACAGATGACATGGCATAAAATAATTCTTCTCCCCAAAGCTGGGATGTTACTTCAACCAAAATATCTCAACATGGTTTCCAAAAAGAAGACCATAGGTTCAAAGAAAAATGAAAGGAAAACCTGCTGACCAGCCTGTGGGCAATCACCCTCACCAACTGCAAAATCCCGATATATAAGTCCTGACTCACGTGTTGTGTAGTTTTCTGGCGTTACTACCTTAACCTGAAAACCTGATTGCACATGTTTATACATAGAAATTGATCCTTCCAGAATGTTTAGGAGAACAAAAACAAAATTTTTGATATAGATGGCGGGTGATAATTCAGCTTGGAATTTTATCATAAATCACAGATTACCAG
This sequence comes from Rubus parviflorus, assembly GCA_029955375.1. Taxonomy (NCBI): domain Eukaryota; kingdom Viridiplantae; phylum Streptophyta; class Magnoliopsida; order Rosales; family Rosaceae; genus Rubus; species Rubus parviflorus. Next base: position 9,193,332 of record JARGGL010000005.1, on the reverse strand, counting down.
GTTCAGGAAAACACAAGTGAGCAGAAGATTTAGAGGATACAATATATCAAGACTTTGTATTTGAACATGCAACAAATGATACAAACCTTCTCTAATGAAACTTGGAAAGCCTTCAGGTACATTATTTTCTTTCTGTATTCGCTTGTTTTGCTCCAGCAAGCGTCTTTCATCAAATGGACTTTTACTCTTTGTCTTTGCAGAAGAAGATAAATTTGGAAACAAGCTAGTTGTCACTGAAAGGAACAGAATAAGCCTCCGATTCAAATTCTCTTCATAATGTGATAGACCACCACTCTCTGCCCTGGACATGCAAATCACAGATTGGCATAACTGAGAGAACTTGATTTTCTTATTTTTCGACACAGTCAAGTAAAAGATAACTATTTTAACCAATTAATCAAATTCTAACCTGTGATGTCTCAAGTTCTGACTTGAAGAGCATTGGATTATTTGTTTATTATGATTGAAATAAATGTTTGGTGTGGCAGATGCTGGAAGAATTCTGTTTGTCAGTCAGTGTAGAAAATGATATTGACAAGATGGGTATGTAAAATATAATTATGCTTATGGTTTACCTACTGATGAGCAAAAAACACCTTGTAATCTGAAAGCATTATGTTAAACCCAGATGTAGTAAGAAGTTAAGAACCCATTAAGTTTCATATTATCATTCATTTTATCAGGCAAACAACTTGAATAACAGCAGGTATTTCTGTAATCACTTCTTGAGAACAGCAGAGGCAGTATGTGCAGTAGTAGAACTAAGATGAAAGATATTTACTTAAAACAAAATAGAGATTACATATATATACATGAAAGCGTGCATCTTCTGCAGGTTGTTGTGGATATGCAACAACCTACAACACCACCAGATGCATTGGTTGCACATCCGAAGTGTGTGTAGGGAGAATTTTGTTAGCTGGTATAAAAAACCGCATATTCAAACATGAATTCACCTAATCAATTGATTGACAATCTGACAATATAACACAACATTACTATATATATATATATATATATATATATATTTGTGTGCTAGGATCAACAGACTAAGTAAAATAATTTACAAAGTTCCACAGGTAAGTAATATAGTATAGAACAATGTAATAATTTCTAATTGAAGCCCTCCTTTAAACATGCTATTCTTTTGAAGAACCAAACGTGAAGGATCAATCTATACACAGAGAAGCATGAAAAGTTTAAGCTGCACCTCTCATTACTGTAGACAAGACCATGGAGTATGAACTAGGACTATAGCCTGGCTCACAAGCAGCTAGGAAGGTGGATCTACTCCAGGCCTCCTTATAGGTGAATACAAACAACTAGTTATAATTGTTAACTCATTCACTAACAGTTAAAACTTTTTGGGTGACGGTAGTTTGTTCTGATATTATAGCTCCTGGGTTAATACCTCTCATCTTCAGTTCCTAGTTATCTCTTAGTTTCTAGGGCAGCAATTGAAGGGATGTTAGTTTGATATACATTGCTGGTTCATTCTCGGTAGGTAGAAGTCTTAGGGGGACAATGGTGTCTAGCATGATACCAATTATGAGTTTGGTTTCTAAAGGTTCTGAATCAAAAACCTCCATCCCCATTTGCCAGTTATCTATTAACTTTGTGCAGGATGGGTTAGTTAGCTATATATACATTGTTAACTCATTCCCTTGAAATTTAAGCTTCTCAAATGTGATTGAACAGTCAGTCATAAGACTAGTTAAAGCTTGCAAAATGTCCATGACCCAGAGATCCAATTGTAACATGACACTATCAAGAAAACTAATATGATGAAATATATCTTCTCAGATGTCAAGAAATACTGTCCTTGTCTAAACAAGAGGGGGTTAATTGGAGAGTTCAATTGAGCTCAGTTCTGCATGTTATCCTGGAAAGTGAAAAACTCAACAAACTTGGCTATATGGTATGGCCTTAAAAAATTTCAAATACAATTTAGCCAAGGTCATTTCACAGAAGCAAAGTCCTTGAGACATCATCACTCTCCTTCACTTTTCAAAGCTAGAAAATTTAACAGACAAAGACATAAACTTTGCCTATGCTGCGCAGAAGTAGAGGAAATGTTTCATAACCAATTTATGGGTCTTATCTTCTACACAAGCTACAATACCAAGGAAAAGAAGTACGAAAAATCAGTCTTTAAGAATTTGACACTTCTGGGTTATACCCAGAATTGTAAAGAGACCTCCAAAGTCAAATTTCAAGCCACTAACAATATCCTATTCTAAATAGAAAATACATCCATACATACAGAGAGAGAGAGAGAGAGAGAGAGAGAGAGAGAGAGAGAGAGAGAGAGAGAGAGAGATTACTGGGTTTATAAGAGAGAGACGAGGGAACAATCAGCATGGCGTCTTTTGGGGTTTTATGCTTCCTCCGGCATATATGGAGTTAGCTAAAGAGTGAGTGAGAACCAACGCACACAGAAGAAAGAAACCGTTTGCTGTTCTGTTTTACGCTCATGTTATCTTATATGTTCGGTGAGACTTGGTGCCAAATATCATCCAACTCCCTATTACTTCTTGGAATATCATTTCCTGCCTTCACTTTTTTTTTTTTGGCAATCAGGGCCAATAGGTTTACCGTTTACCAAAAATTCGTTTTCGTTTTGGTTCTTTAAACGAAGTTCTTCTTCTTTAATTACTCTGTGAAATCACTAAAAAATTAAAAACATTACTCGACTTCTTTTATTAGTTCTAACTAAAATATCTATAATTACAAAAGACAATTTCTAGGTTACTTGATTGAACTTGTTATCGTTTTCAATTGGAAAGAAAAACCACACAACAGAAGAATTAAATCCGTAGATGGATGTCATTGTTGTTTGGATTATGGAGCACATAGCATTAGCCGTAACACGAGGTCTTAAGTTCAAATCATCTTCCAAATATCACTAATTATCAAAAAGTCAGTAATCACCTTAGTAGAAACTTGGGTCATGCCCAATCAATTAATGTCCATATTTTTATTCTGGAGGAAAAAATTCTCTCCAATTGTGTCATTAGTCTCATGACTTAAAAACAATGGATAGTCAGCCACTGAATGCATCATATCCAAATGTAACAGAAACAATATGATTGACGAGACTGAGAAATTGTTAGCTGACAACTCTTGCCTTGTATAGAGGCATTGAACCTAATGGTATATAAATAAGTGTAAATAAATAGAATAGATACTTTAAGATAGAACAAGACGAAAGAAAGGGTAATTGTCCAACATCATTAGGTGTGTATGAATCACTTCACCTAAAGCAATTCCCACCAACGCTTAGACCTCTTGATCTGTCAATTGATGACACTTTTTGAAGCCTTATCTGCTCTCTAAACTTGGCTATAAACTCACCAGCCTTCTTATCAACCTCAGAATCTGGTCCAGCTGCAACATTGACAGAGTTACAAGAAGCAGCAGCTTCGTCTTCACCTTCTGGGCTTGCTTCAAAGTTTTCGGCCTCACTTTCCGAATCTCCTTCAGACCCTACAACATTGCCAGAAAAGTCTTTCATCTTTTCCTTATGGTACTTGGAAAAAGTTGGCTTTGGCCTATCACCCAGATTATCAAGCCCTCCATTTTGCATTTTCTCTTTTCTCATAAATACAGCTTCCCCATTATCAAACATCTTTTGATTCTTTTCAACCTTGCCATGAGTAGTCAGTCTACTTCCTCTGATTGTTCTAACTGATTTTCCTCTTGATGAAGCTTTGCTGAGGCTTGCAGGCTTCGTATCAAATTTCAAAGAACCCGGCCCCAACTCTTTCTTACCGGAATCAGATGCATTGCCCTTACTTCCACTCCCATTCAATTCCTTCTTCAAGTAATTCTCTGAGCTTTTCCTCAAATCCTCCTCATAGAAAGAGCCAATACTATAGCCCCTAGAATGCAATGCACTCATTGAAACTTTTTCATTCATTGGATCTGGTTGTGATGGTAAAGCTGAAGGAGAAGACGCTCGGGAGCTCTTCTTTCTTTTCCCCAAATGAACCGTTTCTGAGTTCAGCACCTCAGAAGATATAGAGTCAACAGAAGAGTACTCCTTTTCTGGTGAAGAAGATATGGAGCTAGTTTGGGATGAGAAAGACAATGTGGACCGGAAAGACCGAGTTTTTAGGGACTCAAATTGAGCTTCATCAACTGAGAGTGGCCTAAAATGTGAAGGACGAGTGGTACTACCTACTCTTTTACCCATTTCCATCTTTCGAGAACTCGAACGCTGAAGAATTGGGGAAGGTGATGCCATAGCTTGATTAAATTTCTCCAGTAAGTTTATAGGAGCCAAATCACCAAAATTCACATTCCTACTCCTATCAAAACTATTAGATGAAGCCTTTGAACCAAAACTAGACTCACTCCTAGTAACAAACTCAGACTTCTCCTGGTTTTTAACCCTCGATTTCAAACTTCGAATAGGCAATCCTAATGGCTCATCATCAACTACTGATTTGGGTTTTACAAAGTCATCAAAAGCATAATTTGGTTGAGCTATGAAAACCATTGAATCACCTTGAAAGTACTGAGAATTCCAAGCTTGAGTAACACTTCCATTTTTATACCCACATGAATTTTCAAGGCCATCTCCAAAATTTGGCAATCTGGGTTTGCATTGGTCATAAAAAACAGTGCTTTTATGAGAAGACACGGTCACAGGGTTACCTACAAAATTCTGGGAATTCCAACTCCCAACTACTTTTTTCTCATCAGACCCACATGGATTTTCATACCCATCAAACATTCTAGGCATATAAGACTCTAAAGTTTCAACATTTGGGTGATTTTCAATCCCCATTTCAACATTTCTTCTGCTAAACAACCCATAAGACACAACAATTCCAATGAAAAGAAGGTGAATAAGCTCCCAGAACTTGTTGAGTATCGTATCGTTGATAAAGTCAGGAGCTTGTGAAGGAAACAGTGGCAGAACCATGATAAAAAGCACAAAGAAGAGAGATTTAAACAGAAATTGCAGGTAAGACTTACCTTGTCTAATGGGGTTTGGTTGAATTGCTGAGTTTAGCCCTGAATTTGGGAAATGGGGTTTTCTGTAAGGGCTGGAATCCTCCATTGATGAACAGGTGAGAGCCTCTCTGAGGAGCTTTGGATTCTGTGTGAAATGGGGATGGTGAAGAAAGGAAGACTTTGAGGACAAGGAAGAAGGGAGACAGATAGAGAGTGGAAAAGGGGTGAGAGAATTCAAAAAGTGAAAACAATCATTATGACCGTTTGGTTTCAAGTGACGGGAATGCCCCTGTACTTTGTTTGGTTTTACCATGGTTTCTGGAACCTGCTCTGCTTATCCGTTTGGTCGTGGAGGTCATTCCGACAAGGCCAAAAGCAAATTACCGATTGACGCAAACGACAGCGTCCTGAATAAAATACAGAACGGAACTTCCTTCAATTATGCAACTTAAAATTATCCTGAAAAAGAAAAAGAGGTAAATACCAATAAAAAAACATAAAAAAAGAAAGAAAGAAAGAAAGCTAATTACGATTTGCAGTTTGCACCCTCGAGAGTGTCTTGTACACACCGAAGTGGAGTTCAAATGTTCTGTCCCCGTTTCTCTGTCTCCCTCCCTGTCTCCCTATCAATTTTCGCCACCTGTCATTTTTCATCTACTCATCCTAACAGCCATTAACCAGCCGTTAACCCTCACTCTAACTCAACATTAACTCAACATTTTTTTTTCTCTTTTTTTCTCTCTTCTCTCACCTGACTCTTTCCTTTCTTTTTCTTCTCTCTTCTCTCACCCAACATTAACCAGGCCACTAATATTTACAAAAATGCCACCGCATTTTTTTTACTATTATTTACAAAAATGCCACTGGATACGAAAAAATCAATAAAGCTACTGTCAAAGACCAATAAAGCTATTGTCGAAGACCACTAAAGCTACTGTCAAAGCACAATAAAGCTACTGTAACATCACAATAAAGCAAAGAACACTAAAACTACTGTTAAAGAACACTAAAGCTACTGTCCAAGAACAATAAAGCTACTGTCCACGAACAATAAAGCTACTGTCAAATACTGGATACAAAAAAATCAATAAAGCTACTGTCAAAGACCAATAAAGCTACTGTCCAAAAACAATAAAGCTACTGTCCACGAATAATAAAACTACTGTCCAAGCACAATAAAGTTACTGTCCAAGAACACTAAAGCTACTGTGGCCTTATTTCAGTAAAAAATATTAAGTGACCTTTTGAAAAATAAGGCCACTCAAAATGGCCTTATGTCTAATTGGCCCTAGTTTTTATTTGCTTGTTGTTCTTTCTTTCCTCTGTTTGCTTCTATAAAGTTCTTCTTCTAGCCAAAAAAAAAATGGGAAATTTTTGATTGGTTTAAATATTTGTGCACACACGGCTACACACAACTCCGTGTCATACCCGAGTCCCACTCTTCACTCTCTGCACTCTATTTCTTTCTTCTCTCCCCCAGGTCTTCTTCTTCTCTTCTCCATTCCATTTGCTGACAAAATACAAATCCTAAAACAAATTAAAACTCTTATTCTGCTCGCTTCTAAATTCCTCGCAGATGTTTGGATTCTTCCACTTTCCAAGTCCAGGACGCCACAGCATCAAGTAAGTTTATGCAAACCCCCAATTGCTCTTTCTCTTTTATGTTAATTAATATCATCCACTGCACTTTCAGCTCTGGTAAATACTCGATCTTTGATTCAAGTTTTAAATTTCGATATAGAGTTCAAATTTCGGGCCAATTTTGAGAGAAGAGAAAGATGGACGACGGCCTCCGGTGCCGGAAACAGAAACAAGTCCCCTCCGACGGCCGACCTCGTATCGAAACCGATGATCTCCTTGTTGAGATACTATCAAGGCTCCCAGTCAAATCCCTAATTCGATTTCGCTGCGTTTGCAAGTCATGGCGTGCTTTGATCTCCGATTCTCGTTTGGTGATGAAGCATCTCAGCCGCTCAGTCTCAGGCTTCAAATCCAGCCGCTGCTTCAGGCTCATTTTCTCAACGGTACCTCTCCAGTCCTTAGACTACGCGGCATTAAACGACGCCGTTGGCTCTGTAGCAAAAAGTAAGCTTTATTTACCGAGGACTCTTAATTGTATGAGAATTGTGGGTTCTTGCAATGGCTTGGTTTGTTTAGAAGGAAACCACGGCCGTGTTGTGTGGTGGAACCCTAGCGCTAGTGAAACCAGTGTTGTGTTGTGGAACCCTAGCACTAGAGAAACCAGGGTCTTGCCAATGCTGAACATCTTTCATTTGGGTATAATGTTTTATGGGTTTGGTTATGATTCCACCATTGATGATTACAAGGTCATTCTTGGCTTGAAATCTAAACCTGAAGCTGCTAGTGGTTCTCCTATAACCACAATTGCGATTTTTACACTGAAGACAGGGTTATGGAGGACTGTTCATGTAGGCGGTTGTGGGAAACTGAATGGGCAGGGGTGCTTGATAAATGGAGCTCTACATTGGGTAGAGATGAACTGGCCAGTGGTGGAGGTGATTCACCCGGTGCTTAGTTCAAGAATCATGTCTTTTGGTTTAGCAGAGGAGACATTTCAGGAGTTGATGCCATTGTCATATCTTACTGGGGACCAAAATTATACGTCTGCTCAGATTGGGAATACCGGAAACTGTCTCTTTGTGTATTTGCATACTGACAATGCAATTGCCATATGGGCGATGAAAGAATATAGAGTTATGGAATCTTGGACTAAAGTCTTACAAATTCCTACAGTGGGTTTATCTCGATTGCTTCCTCCAGTAGGTCCTTTGTTTTCTTTGAATCCTATATGCATTTTAGAGAACAATGAAGTTTTGATGAATTTTAATGGGTCGTACTTGGTGCTGTATAATCCAAACGAAAGGACATTTAGGAATGCTCTGGAGACGCGTTCGTATTTGGCACATGAACCACCTATGTACTTGGCAAGTGAACCAGCAATGTACGTGGAGAGTTTAGTTTCACCCTTTACCGGCAAGGGGACAAACTCCTAAAATCAACATTGTGAGTATTTCGTTTCCTCAGCTGTATGCAGTTTTGTGTCGTCTCGAGTGGCATAATGTTGATTGCTGCAACAATTGTTTCTTTTCGTAGCTTCTTTTTATTTGTTTCTTGTGTAAGGTTTTAACCTCAACGAATAAGATTTCACATTTTCCTTTACTTGGTCTTTGAATTATAGCAATTACTCAGTTATGATAAAATCAAGTACTTTTGTAGTTTGAAAGTTGCTGTTAAGGATTTAGAGGGCAAGGAAAGGAAATTGGGTTGTTACTTTTGTATATCAAAGGTAAAACCGTCTCCTGGGGCATATGGATTTTTGCCTAGAAGTTTCTTGAGTTTGGCATGTTGGATAGTTAGTTTTACTTATATGGAGATGAGCAAAATGGTTGATTATGTAATTAAGTAATGGAAAGTAACTCTTGACACTATAATTGTATTCTAATCCCATGATCTGTGGACTTAGTCAGGGTTACTTAACTCACATTTGATGATTTCCCAAAGCCAAATTCCAGCTCAACTGACGTTTTATAGTCATTACTTCCGATATGAAAACCAATACTGTGTCGAATGAATCTATCTTCTGTTCTAGATCACTTCTATCTTGTGTACGGTGTCATGTATTGGTAATTTTCGTATGCTTTTGCTTGGTACATAGCCACTTTTCTTCAGCTTCACTTCATGGTCTGACCTTTTTGAAGTTTTTGCCTTTTCTTTGGAATTCACTTGTATGTTTTAAGTTCATAGCTGCGTATCTAAGAGACTCCAGATGCCTGTAAACAACTGCTGAAGTCCTATGACAAACACATTTGCGTTTCGTTTGCTCCACCTAATTAGATTAGTCTGTCAGTTTCGTTGAGCCTGATTTGTTTTTGTTTTTCATTTTGATGGTTTTAGCTTGAAAGGAGAAACATATCATTTTCCCCAACTGATTTTCTTTTTGAGTGAGCGAAATGACTTGTAATTACTATTTACGACTCTTGATTGTCAGGTCTGTTGGTGAGCTAGTAGGTCCTTACTATGATCCGCAAGGAAATCTACAAAAGGTGAAGGGACAGGAAACATGAAGAACTATGAAGAACGCGATCCAAATCAGAAACAGGAAGAACTCGAGATCAAGGACGAACAAACGAGGCTGTACGCAACTAGGGGATGCCTTAAGCTTGGCAGTGACTTCCTCTTTTTCTGTATCGATTACAAGTTTACAACCAACCATGAATATGAGATTGGGATATGCATGTTGTTATGCTTATTCAATACTTTATTTTTCCGTTTGCATATGGTAATTTATGAAATTTCATAATAAGGTTATTCTACACCGACTAACCTACAATGTCACATTTTTTTAAATTCAATTGCGGTCAATATATGCTTCCATTATGATGTAAAATTGCACCAAAACGGAGTAGAAATAAATTTAAAATTGCACTTTTTTTCATAATATAGAATTTATTTATTGATTAGTATTTTTTATTTATTTTTTCTCATTTTATATTTGAATATTCATTTTATAACGAGAAAAATACACTTTTAATCCCTGAACTTTGTATTGGTCGACGCTTTTGTCTCTGAACTTTGACATCCAGTATCACTTTCGTCCCTGACCGGAAAAAATGGTGCAAAACCTATGCCAAAATGTTCGCACGGATGAGAGAAGTAACTTTTATAACTGCGGCTAAGCTCGATTCAGCCTAGAATGGCTCGAATTTAGCCCGAAAGCCGGTGGTGGCCGAAATTTTAATTGTAAAATTCTCCGCCATCCGGCGACGGTTTGAGGCGGGGTTGGTGGCGTTAAACTCACCTCAAGGAAGGCTTCAAAGCCCAGTATGTGGTGTCGTTCGAATCGGCCGAAATCGGAGGTTTATTCGGTAAAAACTTCGGTCAGAGACGAAAGTGATAGTCTTTTGCAAAGTTCAGGGACTAAAGTGATAAATTTCAAAATCCAGGGACTAAACATGATTTTTTTCCCTTTTATAAAATCAACTAACTTTTGATAAATTAAAAATAAAGATACGAACATTACGCATGTGTGAGCGCGACTTTTGCACGTGCATGATGCATGTAGCCGGTAGGAAGTTTAATTTTTTTTATTAAAAATAAATTAAAAGAAAAACTGATAAGGAGAGGTGGGAAAACGGAGTAAGATTATGTAATAAAAAAAAAACGGAGTAAGATTATCAGGGTTCCATCTTTTCCAATACCGAAAAATAAAATAAAATAAAATAAAAAAGATTATTCTCCTAAAACTTAAAATATGTTGGGGTGCAATGCTCCCCCTATGTCTAGCCCATCCCCGACGCTTCACTTCATTTCTCCAAATCCTTCTTCTTCAGCTCTTCTTTCCCTCAAAAGAAAATTAAAACGCTTCTTCTGCTCGTTCTTTCAATCTTGCTCGTAAATCGTAAATTCCTCGCAAATCTTTGGACTCTTCGACTCTCCAAGTCCGCGACACCACAGCACCAAGTAAGTTCAAGACTTCATGCAAACTCGCAATTGTTCTTTTCATTTTCATTAGAAGATTTTATATGAGTACGTTAATCGTTAGCTAGTGAAATTTTAGCTCCAGTAAACACTACTCTTTAATTCAAGTTTCAAATTTCGATTTAGATTTCAAGGGGTTTGGACGAATTTGAGAGAAGAAAACCATGGCCGACGGCCGACCTCACATTGAATCCGATGATCTCCTTATTGAGATACTCTCAAGGCTACCGGTCAAATCCCTAATTCAATTTCGCTGCGTTTGCAAGTCATGGCGTGCTTTGATCTCCGATTCTCACCTGGTTATGAAGCACCTCCGCCGCTTCACGGCTGCGGCCGCGGCCTGCGGCTGCTTTTCTCAATCACACCTTTCCAATCCATTGACATCAAAGCATTGAACGACGCCGTTTGCCAGGTCTCAAGCAGTGAGCTTTCTTTACCTTCATCCGCTGGCCCTTTGAAAATTGTGGGTTCTTGCAACGGCTTGATATGTTTACTGGGAAACTCCGGTTTGGTTATCTTGTGGAACCCTAGTACTAGAGATGCCAGGATCGTACGGGTACCGCTGCTCCCTTCTGTTTTGGGAATAAGGTTTTATGGGTTTGGGTATGATTCCACCATTGATGATTACAAGGTTATATTTGGCTTCAAATGCAAAAGAAATGGTACTCTTGCAACCACAGTTGTGATTTTTACACTGAAAACGGGGTCATGGAGGACTGTTGCTGGCCCTGATGTTAACTTGAATGGGCAGGGGTGCTTGATGAATGGAGCTCTACATTGGGTAGAGATGAAATGGGCAGAGGAGGTAATGCTTCGGCCAGTACTCAGTTCAAGGATCATGTCTTTTGATTTAGCAGAGGAGACATTTCAGGAGTTGATGCCATTGTCATATCTCACTGGGGACCAAAAATATATGTCTGCTCGGATTGGGAATACCGGAAACTGTCTCTTTGTGTATTTGTATACCGACAATGCAATTACCATATGGGTGATGAAAGAATATAGGGTTATGGAATCTTGGACTAAAGTCATACAAGTTCCTACAGTGGGTTTATCTCTACCTCCTCGAGTAGGTTTTTTGAGTTTCTTTAATCCTATATGCATTTTAGAGAACGGTGAAGTTTTGATGAATTTTGATGGGATGTACTTGGTGCTGTATAATCCAGACGAAGGGACATTTAAGAATGTTCTTGAGAAGACGCCTGCTTATTTGGTACTTGAACCAGCTATGTACGTGGAGAGTTTAGTTTCACCGTTTAAGGAAAACATCTGAAATCAACATTGTGAGTATTTCCTTTGCTCTATCTATATTCTATAATATGCTATTTTGTGTCTGGAGTGGCATAATGCTGACCGCCGCAAAAAAGAAGAAGAGAAGGGGGTGGGGGTTTTGTACTGTTTTGTTTGTTTCTTGTGTAAGGCTTTAACCTGAACGAATAAGATTGCCCATTTTCTTTACTTGGTCTTTGAATCATAGCAATTACTGTGTTATGAACAAATAGTACTAAATCATAGCAATTACTTGGTCTTTGACGTAGTTTTAGTAGTTTGAAAGTTGCTGTTAATGATCCAGAGGCCAAGTAAAAGAAGTTGCTTTGTTACTTTTTGTATAATAAAAGAAAAACCATCTCCTGGGGCATATGGATTTTTGCCTAGAAGTTCATGAGTTTGGCATTTTGTAATAATAGAAACCTTTGCCTATTGCCTAACTATTTCTCAAAGAAATGATGATATTTGGTGGATTGTTAGTTTTACCTATATGGAGATGAGCAAAATGGTTGATTTTATTACTAAGTAATGGAAAGTTATAAAGTTTGTATTGTAATCCCATGATATGTGGACTTAGTCAGGGTTACTTCACCCACATTTGATAATTTCCCAATGCTAAATTCCAGCTCAACTGTCTTTCTATAGTCATTACTTCCGATATGAAAACCATTACTGTGTCGAATGAATCTAACTTCTGTTGTAGATCACTTCTATCTTGTGAATGTGTCATGCATTGGTTAATTTTCCTATGCATTTGCTTGGGACATGGCCACTTTCTTCAGCTTAGCATCTTGGTGCGACATTTTTTAAGTTTTTGCCTTTTCTTTGGAATTCACTTATATGTTTCAAGTTTATAGCTGCTTACCAAACAGACTCCAGATGGCTGTAAACAACTGCTGATGTCCTGTAACAAACACATTATGCTTTTCCTTTCCTCCACCATTGTTTCAAACTTTCAATTAAGTTATTATCTCAGTTCACTTGATCTTGATTTGTTTTTGTTTTTCCTTTTGATGGTCTTCCTTGTCCAACTGATTTTCCTTTTGAGTGAGTGAAATGACTCGTAATACTATTTCTGAATCTTGATTTTCAGATCTGTTGGTGGGCTAGTAGTGAAGAAAAGACGATGTGCACAACTTCTGGAGAAACAGAAATATGAAGAAGCTAAGCAATTCAAGGTGTCTCCACTTGAAAATGAATTCTGAAGTGAAAGCAGTCATCGATCTCTCGCCATATACTGTACTTTTGTGAAACATCCTTGTGTACAGGATTACAGGGTTTGTTTTCGAATATTGTAGTAACAACGAGATTTCGCGTCTCTTCTAATCTGTTTAGGTTTACAATGCAAAGGGTTAACTATTTTCGTGTCTTTTCTCTTTATTCCCATTTAAGTAAAGATGCTGATAGATTTGCAGGAGTAGGCGTATAGCTGATGTGATGAGATGAATCACTATATTGGATATCAAATGATTCATTTTGTAGTCATTTACTCATTTTGCATAGTCGTTTTGTTGTCAAACAAAATTAAATAACAAAAAGTAAAAGTACAATTTCTGTTATTGGACCACTGAGCATAGGCCCAATACTAGCCCAATACCAAATAGCAGTGCCGAACCCAATAAAAGACGCGCTCAGTACGCAGTGGATGAAGGCATGCAGCAACGAACCGAGCAACCAAGAAATGCTGAGACGAAAACCAACCAAGATCAAGAATTCAAGATCGAGATCGCCACCAACTGAAAGTGATTCCATGGCGGACGGCGGTGGCGTCAAGAAGACTGTTACCGAGTACGAGGGTATCCTTGATGAGATACTAGCAAGACTACCCGTCAAATCCTTGATGCGATTTCGTTGCGTGTGCAAATCATGGCGTGCTCTGATCTCCCAGCCTTATTTTGTTACCAAGCACTTTAGTTACGCAGGCAAAGGCATCACCAAGAAGCTCGTTTTCTCTAGCTCAAACCTCGTTTTCTCTAAGAATTTCGTTGAGTCCATAGACTACGATGCGTTGAAGGATGGAGATGTTCATCTTGCAATTAAAAAGCTCGACTTTCCGGTAATGTTCCCTGATTCCAGTATTAAAACAATTGTGGGTTCTTGCAATGGGCTGATATGCGTAGAAATTGACCGGAAAGACATTGTGTTATGGAACCCTAGTACTAGAGACTACAAGGTGTTACCAAAACCTACTATTCCTTTCGCTTCACGGTGTTTTGGATTTGGTTATGATTCCAGTACTGATGATTATAAGGTAATGCGAGGGTACTGTTATAGAGTTGGTGATTCTGAGGGAACCATGGTTCAGGTCTTTAGTCTAAAAACAGGTTCTTGGAGAACCCATCAGGGTCTCAAGTACTTTTGCATTGCAGGGCACCGATGGGGGTGCTTGCTAAACGGAGTTCTGCATTGGTTAGAGACCACATTCACCCATTATCGTCCAACAGGGTCAAGAATTCTCTCTTTTGATTTAGAGGAGGAGAAGTTTCAGGAGATGCTTCCATTGCCCTATCATGCCTGTTCTAGTTATGTCTTTATATTGGAGATTGTCTCTGTGTATATATGTCTGGCTTTCTACACAACGAGGCCACCGGTTTTAGAATATGGATGATGAAGGAATACGGGGTCAAGGAGTCTTGGACCGAAGTTGTATCTTCAGAGAATTTACCTAAAGAGTATGAATTATCACTCTTGACACCTCTGTGCATTTTAGAGAACGGTGAAGTTTTAATGGTTAAGACAGATAACTATCGGTCCTTGGTATTATATAGCTCCAAGGAACAGACATTTAGGAATGTTGTTAGGACTCGAAATAAATGGAAGTTGGATGGAGCCATTTACAGGGAGACTTTAGTGTCACCAGAAACCAGCAGTGTTGCCAACATCTGAGATCAACATTGTGAGTTTTCATTTTCTCTTTCTGTCGACTATGATTGACTATCGTTCTATTTTGTGTTTGTAGTGGCATAATGGTAGATTATGTTACTAAGCTATAGAAAGCAGAAACTAAGTTTTTTTTACACAATAAAATTTAGTTTTGGCTTTGTCTTAAATAGTTGTGCTGGATCTAACCTAGTTTTTAGAGCCAGTACTATGCACTGGTAACATTTGCCTATTTGTTGGCCATTTTGTGAAATACCCACTTCTTCAGCTTCCATGATCTGGGTACTTGGTAAGGGTTACTTCACCCACATTTGTTGATTTCCCAATGCCAAATTCCATCTCAACTGACTTTTTATGGTCAATACTTCCAATATGAAAACCATTACTGTGTCGAATGAATCTAACTTCTGTTCTAGATCACTTCTATCTAGTGAATATGTCATGCATTATTGCATTGGTTAATTTTCCTATTCGTTTGCTTGGGACATAGCCCCTTTCTTCGGCTTAGTATCGTGGTCTGACATTTTTTAAGTTTTTGCCTTTTCTTTGGAATTCACTTATATGTTTCAAGTTTATAGTTGCGTACCAAACAGACTCCAGATGGCTGTAAACAACTGCTGAAGTCCTGTGACAAATACATTATGCCTTTCCTTTCCTTTCCTCCACCATTGTTTCAAACTTTCAAAGTTATTAACTCAGTTTACTTGAGCTTGATTTGTTTTTGTTTTTCCTTTTGATGGTATTCCTTGTCTAACAGATTTTCCTTTTGAATGAGTGAAATGACTCGTAATTACTACTTATGAATCTTGATTGTCAGATCTGTTGGTGCGCTAGTAGTGAAGAAAAGGCGAGGTGCACAACTTTTGGGAAAGCAGAAATATAAAGAATCTAAGCAACCTAGTTGGAATTCAAGGTGGGACTCAGCAAGAGGGTGGAGGGTATTGTGTCTCCACTTGAAAATGAATTCTGAAGTGAAAGCAGTCATTGATCTCTCTCCATGTACTGTACTTTTGTGAAACATCCTTGTGTACAGGATTACAGGGTTTGTTTTCGAATATTGTAGTAACAACTCTTCTAATCTGTTTAGGTTTACAATGCAAAGGTTCAACTCTTTTCATGTCCTTTCGCTTCATTCCCATTTAAGTAGAGATGCTGAGAGATTTGCAGTAGGCGTATAGCTGATGAGATCAGATGAGATGAATCACTATATTCGTATATTGGATATCAAATGATGAGTTTCCAAATTCGCGGTCATTTTGGGGATGTCTGTAGTGCTTCGGAGTATTGAAACTCTGAAGCCGGGAGCCGTTGGATTAGCTCACTATTTTGGATATCAAATGATGAGTTTCCAAATTTGCGCAGTCATTTCGTAGATAAAAAAAGTAAATAACAAAAGAAAGTAAAATATCTGTTATTGGACCACTGAGCATAGGCTCAATAACAAATAAAGGTCAAGCCCAATATCAAATAGCAGAGCCGAACCCAATAAAAGACGCGCTCAGAGTCGAAGACAGAGAAGAATTCGAAGAAGCTCGTAACCGCGCTGCCGCCGCCTCCGCCACCACAGCCACCACAGCCACCGCCGCCACTGCACTCCTCAACCACCTCATCCGTTCCAAAGATCTCTCCTCCAAAACGCACCGCATCGGCCTTCCTCCTAATTGAAAGTGATCGCCACCAACTGAAAGTAATTCCATGGCGGACGGCGGTGGCGTCCATAAGCGAGCTCTTACTAGTGTTGCTGACCACGACGGTTTCCTTGATGAGATACTGGCAAGGCTACCAGTCAAATCTTTGATGCGATTTCGGTGTGTCTGCAAGTCATGGCGTGCTCTCATCTCCCAGCCTTATGTTGTTACCAAGCACTTCAACTACGCCGGCAGAGGCATCACCGAGAACTGTTCCAGGCTCCTAATGTCAACGAGTCCCTTTGAATCCATAGACTACGAAGCGTTGAAGGATTTGAGTGATGGAGATGCTCATCTTGCAATTAGAAAGCTCGACTTTCCGGTAATGTTCCCTGATTCCAGTGTTAAAACAATTGTGGGTTCTTGCAATGGGCTTATATGCGTAGAAATTGACCAGGAAGATGTTGTGTTTTGGAACCCTTGTACTAGAGACTACAAGGTGTTACCAAATCCTACTATTCATTGCACTTCGCAGTTTTGTGGATTTGGTTATGATTCTACTACCGATGATTATAAGGTAATGCGAGGGTACAGTTATAGAGTTGGTGATTCTGAGGAAACCGTGGTTCAGGTCTTTAGTCTAAAAACAGGTTCCTGGAGGACGCATCAGGATCTCAATTACTTTAACTTGGCAGGGCGGGGGTGCTTGTTAAATGGAGTTCTGCATTGGTTAGAGACCACATTCACCGATTATCGTCCAACAGGGTCAAGAATTATCTCTTTTGATTTAGGGGAGGAGAAGTTTCAGGAGATGCTTACATTGCCCTATCATGCGTGTTTTAGTTATATCTTTCGTCTTGGAGATTGTCTCAGTGTATATATATCTGGCTTTCTACACAAAGAGACCATCGGTTTTAGAATATGGATGATGAAGGAATATGGGGTCAAGGACTCTTGGACCGAAGTTGTATCTTCGGAGAATCCTGAAGAGTATGAATATTCACTCTTGACACCTCAGTGCATTTTAGAGAACGGTGAAGTTTTGATGGTTAAGACAGATAACTATCAGTCCTTGGTATTATATAGCTCCAAGGAACAGACATTTAGGAATGTTGTTAGGACTCGAAATAAATGGAAGTTGGATGGAGCAATTTACAGGGAGACTTTAGTGTCACCTGAAATCAGCAGTGTTGCAGACATCTGAGATCAACATTGTGAGTTTTCATTTGCTCTTTCTGTCAAATTGATTGACTATTGTTCTATTTTGTGTTTGGTGTGGCATAATGGTAGATTATATTACTAAGTTATAGAAAGTAGAAACTATGTTTTGACTTTTGACACAATAAAATTTAGTTTTGGCTTTGTCTTAAATAGTTTTGCTTTATCTAACTTATTTTTTTGAGCTAGTAGTACTGTAGTAGTAGTACTATGCACTGGTAACTTTTGTCTATTTGTTGGCCATTTGTGACATACCCTCTTCTTCAGCTTCCATCTTGGTTTGACTTTTCTTCTTAGAAATTTTGTAGACAATAATAATATTTACGGGAATACCTTAAGCATCCAATCTTAACCCACTTTTTGGTTCAAATGCGTAAGCTTGGGAAATAGGACATGTTACATATCGTTAATGGTTGCAAGTAATGAAAAGTTAAAAGGTTTGTATTGTAATCCCATGATCTGTGGACTTAGTCAGGGTTACTTCACCCACATTTGATGATTTCCCAATGCCATCTCAACTGACTTTTTATAGTCGATACTTCCGATATGAAACCATTACTGAGTCGAATGAATCTAACTTCTGTTCTAGATCACTTCTATCTTGTGAATGTGTCACGCATTGGTTAATTTTCCTATTCGTTTGCTTGGGACATGGCCACTTTCTTCAGCTTAGCATCTTGGTGTGACATTTTTTAAGTTTTTGCCTTTTCTTTGGAATTCACTTGTATGTTTTAAGTTTATAGCTGCTTACCAAACAGACTCCAGATGGCTGTAAACAACTGCTGAAGTCCTGTTACAAACACATTATGCTTTTCCTTTTCCTCCACCATTGTTTCAAACTTTCAATTAAGTTATTGTCTCAGTTTACTTGATCTTGATTTGTTTTTGTTTTTCCTTTTGATGGTATTCCTTGTCTAACTGATTTTCCTTTTGAGTGAGTGAAATGACTCGTAATTACTATTTAAGAATCTTGATTTTCAGATCTGTTGGTGGGCTCGTAGTTGAAGAAAAGGCGAGGTGCACATCTTTTGGAAAAACAGAAATATGAAGAAGCTAAGCAACCTAGTTGGTATTCAAGGTGGGACTCAGCAAGAGGGTGGAGAGTATTGGTTCTCCACTTGAAAATGAATTCTGTAGTGAAGGCAGTCATTGTTTTCCCCATATACTGTACTTTTGTGAAACATCCTTATGTACAGGATTACAGGGTTTATTAATCTGTTCAGGTTTACAATGCAAAGGTTTAGCTCTTTTCATGTCTTTCTCTTCGTTCCCATTTTTCAGTAAGGGAAAATACTCTTGTCCGACCCTCTCTCTTATTGGCATACATTCGGAAGTAAAATCCATGATTTGAACCGTTGATCTTGTAAAACAATTTTTATAGATCAATTCTACAAAAAATATTCAAATTAAGAGATCGTTAACTCATTTAATTATATCAAACAAATGAACGGTTTTAATAAAAGTTAACATTCTCATAACGAACCGTCAATTTGTTTGATGCAATTGCATGAATAAACGATCTATGTTTACTTTGATTTTTTGCAGAGTTGATCTATAAAGATTGATTTAGAAGATCAACGGTTCAAATCATGGATTACACTTTCGAATGTATGCCAATAAGAGAGAGTTCGGACAAAAAAGTTCGACCTGGGTCGGACAAGAGTATTTTTTAAGTAAAGATGCTGAGAGATTTGCAAGAGTAGGCATATAGCTGATGTGATGAGATGAATCGCTATATTGGATATCAAATGATGAGTTTACAAATTCGCAGTCATTTTTGGGGATGTCTATAGTGCTAACGGCTCCCGGCTTTGGATGATTCCGGAGCACTATAGAATTTTTGTCTTTTCGGTCATATTTTGTGGTCATATTTACAAAAAGTAAAAGTAAAATATCTGTTATTGGACCACTGAGTAGGCCCAATACTAACATATAAAGGTCAAGCCCAATATCAAATAGCTAGTAGGGGATGAACTGATGAAGGGTGGTACGTGAAGGCATGAAGTAGTGAACTGAGTGAGAGAGCAGAAATGCTGAGACGAAAACCAACCAAGATCGAGCTGAGAGTTGAAGACAAAGAAGAATTCGAAGTAGCTCGTAGCCGCGCCGCCGCCTCCGCCACCTCCACCGCCACAATCACCGTCGCCACTGCACTCCTCAACCACCTCGACCGCTCCAAAACGCACCGCATCGGCCTTCCTCCTAATTGAAATTGATAGCCACCAACTGAAAGTAATTCCATGGCGGACGGCGGTGGCGTCCATGAGCGAGCTCTTACTGTTACCGACTACGACGGTATCCTTGATGAGATACTAGCAAGACTACCGGTCAAATCTTTGATGCGATTTCGGTGTGTCTGCAAGTCATGGCGTGCTCTCATCTCCCAGCCTTATTTTGTTACCAAGCACTTCAACTACGCCGGCAGAGGCATCACCGAGAACTGTTCCAGGCTCCTAATGTCAGATCCCTTTGAATCCATAGACTACGAAGCGTTGAAGGATTTGAATGATGGAGATGCTCATCTTGCAATTAGAAAGTTCGACTTTCCGGTAATGTTCCCTGATTCCAGTGTTGAAACAATTGTGGGTTCTTGCAATGGGCTTATATGCATAGAAATTGACCAGGAAGACATTGTGTTATATAACCCTTGTACTAGAGACTACAAGGTGTTACCAACACCTAGTATTCATTTCACTTCACAGTTTCGTGGATTTGGTTATGATTCCACCACTGATGATTACAAGGTAATGCGAGGGTACAGAGATCAAGTTAATGATTCTGAGGAAACCGTGGTTCAGGTCTTTAGTCTAAAAACAGGTTCTTGGAGGACCCATCAGGGTCTCAATTACTTTAACTTTACAGGGCGGGGGTGCTTGTTAAACGGAGTTCTGCATTGGTTAGAGATCACATTCACTGATTATCATCTAACAGGGTCAAGAATTATCTCTTTTGATTTAGGGGAGGAGAAGTTTCAGGAGATGCTTCCATGGCCCCATCGGGAGATTCTCTCTAAATGGGATTATATATTTACAGCCTGTTTTATGTATATCTTTAGTCTTGGAGATTGTCTCAGTGTATATATATCTGGCTCTCTAGGAAACAGGACCACCTGTTTTAAAATATGGATGATGAAGGAATATGGGGTTGAGGAGTCTTGGACCGAAGTTGTAACTTCAGGGAATTTACCTGGAGAGTATGAATTATCACTTTTGACACCTCTGTGCATTTTAGAGAACGGTGAAGTTTTGATGGTGAAGACAGATAACTATCAGTTCTTGGTATTATATAGCTCCAAGGAACAGGCATTTAGGAATCTTATTAGGATTCGATATAAATGGAAGTTGGATGGAGTCATTTACAGGGAGACTTTAGTGTCACCAGAAACCAGCAGTGTTGCAGACATCTGAGATCAACTTTGTGAGTTTTCATTTTCTCTCTGTCGAATTCATTGACTATTGTTCTATTTTGTGTTTGGAGTGGCATACTGGTAGATTATATTACTAAGTTATAGAAAGTAGAAACTATATTTTGACTTTTGACACAATAAAATTTAGTTTTGGTTTTGTCTTGAATAGTTTTGCTGGATCTAACTTATTTTTTAGAGCTTGTAGTAGTAGTACTATGCACTGGTAACATTTGCCTATTTGTTGGCCATTTTGTGACGTACCCTCTTCTTCAGCTTCCATATTGGTTTGACTTTTCTTCTTAGAATTTTTGTAGACAATAATAATATTTATGGGAATACTAAGTTGAGCATTCAATCTTCACCCTACTATTTGGTTCAAATGCATAAGCTAAGGATATATGACATGTTAATGGTTGCAAGTTTGGTTCAGTTATTTAATATTTCTATTTTTTGCTGGTGAGTGTTGTTGAATGAAGTGGTTTCCACTTCCGTGGTTAGACATGACTTCTCTTTCAGCTATCTTTTCATTTCAATGCTGTTGTAGATTCACTACTACCTTGGGTCATGCATTGCTGAATTGGCCTTTGCTTTTGTCATTTTGTACTTATCCTCTTTCTTAATCTTACATCTTGGTGTGACTATTGATATTCTTCACACATCCAATGCACAATGATAGTTCTAATGGAAAGCCTAGTTAGGTATTCAATCTTATCCCTATTATATGGTTAAAAGGCTTAAATTTTGGAAATGTGATATCTCACATGTTTGATTCATTTATTGTTTATTGGCCAATGAAAAGTATTCTTGAATATACAGATTTCAACTTAGAAGGTATACGTGAGTTATACATCTTTCAGCATCTCTTTACTTAATTGCTGTTGGATGTTGGATTTGAAATGCTTTTAATCATGCGGGTTGGTCATGCTTTACTCATTCATATATTGATACTTTTGGAAACCTCTTAGAAATTTTAGTTATCCTACCAAATATACATCAATTGAAATAAAAAATTGTCCCAAGACTGCATACTAATCTTTCCTTCGATCTCTATTTTGCAATTTTGTGTCTGGAGTAGCAAAATGTTGACTGGGCAAGATTTTTTTTTCTTTCCCTTTTTCTCATGTAAGGCTTTAACATGAACAAATTACTTTCCAGGTTTTTTTTTTTTTACTTTTTGAGCTATAGGAATTGTTGAGTTATGAACAAGTCCAGTACTAAACCTCACAGTGTTTGTGTTATCTAGTATTATTCACTTCTCTGACTCATCTAGTTTTAGTAGTTTGAAAGTTGCTGCAATGGAATTTTGGTTTTTGTTACTTTATACCACAGGGAACTGTGTTCTGCACATTTCAATATAAAAAAAGTGGGATTGTCCAGAAATAAAAAATAAAAAAAAGTGGGAACTGTGTCCAGCGGCATATGGATTCGTGCCTAAAAGTCTAATGATTTGGCATTTTGGAACAATTAGAAATCCTTGGCAATGGCCTTGGTATCTCTGAAGAAGAGGGTTTATTGGATAATTTGTTTTTATCTTTTGGGCGTATGAATTCGTGTCTAAAGTTTAATGATTTGGCATTTTGGAACAATTGAAAGCCTCTGGCAATGGCCTCAGTATTTCTCAACTAGAAGAACGCTTTATTGGATAATTTGTTTTATCTTTGTGGAGTTGAGCAAAATGTTGATTATATTACTATGTAATAAACAGTAATTCTCGACACTACTTATCAAAAAAATAAAATTCTCAACACTGTAAAGTTTGTATTCTAATCAATGATATGAGGAGATGGTCAGGGTTACTTTCCCCACATTCGTTGATTTCCCAATGCCAAATTCCAGATGAACTGATTGGTAGAGTCATTACTTCTGATATGAAAACCAATACTGTCACGATTTCGAATGGTTTTAACATTTGGTGTGGATTGTGAATCTAACTCTCTTCTAGAAACACTACTACAGTTTGTGATGCATTGGTAAAATTTTCCTGTACTCTTGCCTCATTGGGACATATCCACTTTTAGCGTCATGGTGATATTTGTTCTTAATTTTTTGCCTAAACTACCATTTTTCATTTCCACTGAAATTCACTTATATGCTGCAAGTTTACAACTGCTTACCAAACAGCAGACAACAGAATACGCTTATACTTTCATTCACCATATATTTGTTTGAATGAAGTCGTGTTGTCATGCTTTTGCTCAAGCTTGATTTGTTTTTGTTTTTCATTTGATGGGATCAGTTTCGAAGGAGAACGTATTTTGCATAACTGTTTCTGTTTTTCAGTGAGTGAAGTGCTTGGCATTTATTCTTCATGACTCTTGATTTTCAGATTCTTGGGGAGCTAATATGTCATTACTATGATCCTCAAGGAAGTCTGCAAAATATTTGAAACAAGTTGAAGCATAAGGCTACCAGAGGTAACCTCCCTTTGGAAAAACAGAAAAGAGAAGCTGAGCAACCTAGTTGTAATTCAAGGTGGGATTCAGGAAGAGGGTGGATAAGTATTTGTGTGCGTTAGATAGACATGAATTCTGCATCATTTGTAAACTTAATTGAATAATTTCTTTGGTTTTCATCTGTTGTATAATTGTATTTCATAATCATTTTAACGTGTGCCAAGATATGTTATCAAAAATTGTCCAAAAAAAAAAAGATATGTCATCAAAAGACAAAAACATGTATCAAGATAGCAAGTCAAAAAATATGAAATTAAAATGAGGAAGGATAATTTTTGGGTTCACCCATATTTACTACCCATTGTGATTAACATATTTTCATATTATAATTTCATAATCTAATTGTTTATATTTTTAATTATCTTTTATAGATAATCTATGCAAAAATCAATCGAATCGGAGATTGTTCAACCATTCAATTTTGTGAAACAAATGAATGGTTCTAACAACAATTACTACTATTATGATGAATTGTTTATTTATTTCATATGAATGAGTTACCAAAAGGTCTCTAAATTGATTGATTTTTTTGCAAAAGTGATCTCTATATTATGTTATAATACATAAACAGTTGGATCGTTAAAATTTAAATTGAAAAAGCGTTAATTGTAAAGGGGGGTGAATATGTAGGTTCACCCCATGGGTGAACCCAAGAATTATCCTTAAAATAAAGAAACTTTACTTTTGGGCAACCAAACAACAGTAAAAACACTTCCAGCATGGGCTTATAATTTAGCAGGGATTAAGCGTTTGGTTGCATGATGTGTGGTAGCATTGCTTTGTTCACGTTGGTGAAGTCTAGCTAAGCATGCCCTAAACTCTCGAGACAGAAGGGTCTTCTACACGATAAGTATGTGTAGGAAACTAGGAAACGAAAAAAATAAAAAAAGTGTGTGAACGGCTAGTTTATATGAATGACCTGAATTTCTTTGTTTAAACTAAAAACAATTTAAACAGCCAAATTAAAATTTAGATTTTAGGCTTTAGATGTTTTGAGTGAATACAAAAGTGAGAGAAACTCTAAACCGATGAATAGACTCAATAGAGTGTCACTTTTGGTCCTTTGGACCAAATCATAATTTCTCCCGTTCGTTTTTATGGGTTTTTCTTTAAGGTCATTATGACATTTTTTTTTGTTTCCATTTAGGTCATCCATGCGATCTATTTAAGCGAGCCAAAACCCTTTCGGATGGTCCAAAATCTGATCAAAACACAGAAATTGACATGGCGGACGGCGGTGGCTTCCATACGCGAGCTCTTACCAGTGTTGCTGACCACGACGGTATCCTTGATGAGATACTGGCAAGGCTGCCAGTCAAATCCTTGATGCGATTCCGTTGCGTCTGCAAGTCCTGGCGTGCTTTGATCGCCGATTCCTATTTTGCTACCAAGCACTTCCGGTACGCCAACCAAGGCATCACCGACAACACCTCTAGGATTTTCTTCTCCATGTATCCTCCTAGATCCATAGACCACGAAGCGTTGAAGGATATGAAGGATGACGGTGATTGTGACTTTGCAATCAGAAAGTTTGATCTTCCAGTGATGCTCCCTGAATCTACTGTTAACAAAATTTTGGGTTCTTGCAATGGAATGATATGTTCACAAATTGACCGGGAAGAAATTGTGTTATGGAACCCTAGTACTAGAGACTACAAGGTGTTGCCAAAACCTACTATTCATTGCACTACACACTTTAATGGATTTGGTTATGATTCGATCTCTGATGATTATAAGGTAGTGCTAGGGAGTTATATAGTCGGTAATCCTCAGAAAGCTGTGATTCAGATCTTTTCGTTGAAATCGGGTTTATGGAGCAACAGTAATAGTCCACATTATCATTGCTTCCAGCGGGGTTGCTTTTGGAATGGAGCTCTGCATTGGTTTGGGTTCGAAAAGACTGATCTCGGAACGCACCGGAAACTTGTGTCTTTTGATTTAAGGGAGGAGAAATTTCAGGAGAGTATTCCATTGCCGCATGATGCCTATTTGAGTCATGTCTTCATTGCTAAAAATTGTCTGTGCATATTTTCTAGCGACAATGTCGCCACCACCGGTTTTAGAATATGGAAGAGGGAAGAGCATGGGGTTTGGACTAAGTTTATTTCTTCAGAGAGTTTACCTCGGGAGTTTCAATATGCAAGCCTGACTCCTCTGTGCATTTTAGAGAATGGTGAAGTTTTGATGTTTGCGAATTATACTGTAAAGCTGATATTATATAGCTCAAAGGAAATGACATTTAGATATGGGATCGGAAGGGCGTGGATGTTCAATGGAGCCATTTTCAGAGAAACCCTAGTTTCACCAGTAACCAGCAGTACTGTTGCAGACATCTGACATCAACATGGTGAGTCTTTCCTTTGCTCTTTCTGTAGAATATGATTGACTAGAATGCGATTTTGTGCCACTTTGGAGCTGTACATGTATATCCACTTTGCTCTTATGGTAAGATTTTCCTGTACTATTGCCATTTTGGGACATATCCACTTTGTTCAACATAGCATCGAAGTGATATTTGTTCTCAGTTTTTTTTTTTTGGCTTAAGCTACCATTTTCATTTTCTCTGAAATTCTCACTTATATGGTGTAAGTTTATATATACCTGCTTACCAAACAGCATGCAGAAAACAAAATATGCTTATTGTTTCTTTCACCATTTGTTTGAAGTCACCTTGTTATGTTTTTGCATAACTGATTTTGTTTTCGAGCGAGTGAAGTGTTTGGTACTTACTCTTCATGAATCTTGATTGTCAGATTATTGGAGAGCTAATAGGTCATTACCGTGACTCTCAAGGAAACCTACGAAATATTTGAACCAAGTTGAAGCCAATGGCTGCCAGAGGTGCACGGCTTTTGGAAAAAGAGAAAAATGAAGCTAAGCAGTAAGCAACCTAGCTAGTTGTAGTTCAAGATGGGATTCAGGAAGAGGGTGGAGAAGTATGTGTGTGCATTAGATAGACAAGCTCGATTGTAAACTTAATTTAATAGTTCTTTTGGTTTTCATTGACTGCCTATGAAATAAAATTTTTGGTTTTCATTCAAAGCTAGCCTTGTTGCTTAATTTTATTTCATAATATTGACGGGTTGTGGTTATAGACTATAGTACATCAATGTATGTCATACATTCATTTTACATATAACTAAATTAAAATTACATCTAATTGAACCAAATTATTAAAAGTTCTTATACTTAGAGATACCCTAAACTAGTATCTGGCAGTTATCTTTAGGGGTGGGCACAAACCGAACCGTGGGTCGGAAACCGACCGAACCGGGCCCAAAAAACGGGTCGGTAACCGCACCGAATGAAACAACACACAAAAAACTGATTTTCCGACCCGACCCGATCAGAAGCGGTTCGGAATCGGGTCCCGGGTATGAACCGACCGAATGTAACCCGACCCGGCCGAATTATATAGATATATATTTTCTGACTTTTCTATCTCTATCTCCCTTTCTCTCTCCCTCTTTCACGTGTCACCACTCACCATTCACCAACTCACCACTCTCCTACTTTTCTATTATATATTTTCTGACTTTTTTTTATCCCTTTCCCTCTTTTCTCTCACCCTGTCACCCACATGCTCCACGTCTCATTTCTCTCTCCCTTTTTCCCACGCCTCCTTAACTCCTTTCTCTCATTATTCAACAAAAAAATACTCTCTTTTTCTTTCCTTCTGTCATTTCTCTTTCTCTTTCCGTCTCTATCTCTCTCTCTCTTCTGAATTGAAGTATTGAACCCGATCTTCATTTTCAAACCCAGAAAGTTTCCTCAACTCCTTTCTCTTTCATTCTCTCTTTCTTCTGAGTTTCTCTACTCTCTCTCTCTTCTAAATCGAACCCGATCTTCATTTTCAAACCCATAAGAAACCCAGAGCTGAAATTGGGGTTGGGCCGTCGAGGTTCTCGGCAAGGAGCACTGTGACAATGTGTACAAACCGAAATAGTCGGAGCAACCGAAACCGCACCGGCCCGAGCCGATTTTTCGTGTTAACCGAAGTAGTCGGTGCAGCCCATCAACTTTCGGTTTTCGGTTGGGCTTTTGAGCATACCGACATGTCCGGTTCGAAAACGGTTTGGGCCTCAAACCGGCCCGCCCCGAACCGTGCCCACCCCTAGTTATCTTAGAGAGTATGATAGTCAATTTAGTAGGATAATAATAATAATATTTTCTTGTTTTGGACTAGATCAGTGTGCTAAAGAAAATCAAAATATAAAAGCAAGAGAAACCTACTTAAAAGTATGTTATCGAGTCTGTAATTAAACTTTGTTGTGCTTCTACGTATAGTAATTATGGGTACCAAACTTACAAACTCAAATTGACCGACATGCATGTGATGGTGGATAGAAAGTAAAGAAAGTGGAAAAAAGTGATTTTTGTGATATTATGTATACCGATTCGCAGTTCCACTAAACCCAGAGCTGTACTTCATCGGTATGGTTCAGCCGAACCGTCAACGCGTCGGTTCGGTTGGAAACCAATATGGTTTGGCAAAATCGGTATTTTTGGCCAGCCCTATCAGTGTCTGTAGAGGCCGAACAAAGCTGTGGCCCCAAATACACCGATAAATTATTATTATTATTATTATTATTTTGGTGTGGAAACTTAGTTGAAGAATGAAGATTACACAAAAACGACACAGTTAATTGTAACAAAAGAAAAACGACACAGTTGATCACCTCACGCATCACGTCCTGTTTCGCTGGTCTTTTTCCGATTGCCAGGTGAGAAAATCTCAAAATCGCAGAGTGAGCGATAGAGAATGGCAGAGGAACATGTGGAAGCGGATAACGCAGAGGCCATAATCGCCCGAATCGAACACAAATCTCGGAAGATCGAAAGCTTGCTCAAACAGTAAACACTCCAAAATTCCATTTTGCTCTCCAACCCCCTCATTTCTTTGTATTCAACCAAAAGCTCTCAACTGTTTCTTTCATTCTCCATTCAGGTACAGACCAGTCGAAGCTCTCAAAACTGCTCTCGAAGGCTCCCCTCCCAACACCCGAGACGAACGATGCAAGGTTGATCTCTCTCTTTTCCTTACTTTCTCTTTGTGTTCCTTACCGAGAAAATTGAATTGCAATTGAAATTGAACTGTTGGCATTTTTTTCAGTCTGCGAATTGGATAATGGTGCATAGAGCTATTATGGCTATAAAAGATGTTGATGGGATGTTTTCTTCTTTGGATCCTGAGTACTATGATATTCTCATGAAGTAAGTAGTCCACAATTTATTCTAATATGAATTCAATCTGTTAGGCTTCAATTTTTGTGTCTGATAATTTTCTGCAAGTCCAGATTTTGTTTATAATGCTGAATCATGTTTTGTTGAAAGTCAGTAATTTATAGATTTTATTTTTTCTGTATGGCGCAAATGTTTTTCATAGTTGATTTTAGTTTTATGTAAATGTTTTCTTTTGCTAGTGTATGAATCAATGAGCTTTTAACCAGCGGTAGTTCTTCGACTAACTTCAGAGTGCACATAAGTGTATGCTCAAAGTATCTTGAGCTACAGAATGAACATACTTTGATTGAGTAGGTAGCTATGATATTGTAGATCATGGAGTTGGTTGGTTCTTCTTGCATACATTATATATCTGTATTCCTTTGGATGGTATTGGTTATAAGCAAGTTTTGGATAGCTGCTCAGTTCCCAGGACGAAGACTATCCACCATTATGGCTTTTAGAGGGGTTATTTTGAATCAAATATGGCTCCAAGTGACTTATAACTCTGAGAAGGGTTACGAAACTTGTGTAATTGGTGAATGAGAATCGTGGGAAATAAAGGACAAGGTTCCCCAGTGATTTTGTAACAACACTGCTTGTCTGCATCCTTATGCTCTTTCATGGCTTTTAACATGCATTTTTCCATCGACCTTTCACACCAATTTAATGGCGAGACTGAAATTTATCATGAAAAAATGGTTGCATTCATTGCTTATCAAAGTTATAAATGATCTCTAGAAAATGAAAAACCTAAAGAGGCTGAAAGTAAGCATCTGATATAGTTTAGTGTAGTCCATATGTATTCGTCATTATATATGAAACACTTTCAAGTTTCTTCTGTGTCGTTTGGGAAGTCATATTATAGTCATTAGACCTTTCATTATATGTTTTTGGCTTGTAGCATTCTACCCCAAAGTTTTAGAAGGTTTTTGGTCTTTTTTTGTTTTCTAAAGATGTGTTCTCAAATTCATGCTGTCATTCTCAATAGTTTTCTTTATTACAGTTCCTTTGTCAAGGATATACTGCTTTTCTTTCCCTCCTCTTTGGTGTATAGTGATGTTTAAGAGATCTTACAATGTGGGAATTTCTATCATTGAAGGTACTTGTATAGAGGCTTGTCTACTGGGGATCGCCCCACATGCGACCAGTGCCTTCGTATTCATGAAAAACTTACAGAGAGAGCTGGTTTGGGATGCATACTACGTTCCCTTGCAGACACAGTGAATACAGTATGATTTCCATCACTACTTGTGGTAAAGATTACAAGGTTGATATCCTCGCTTACATGTACTACAAACTACAACATGTGGGTGTCATCAAATTATTAAACCTGCAGCAAATGCTCTTCCAGAATGTTATGTATCTTGGTGCTGATTTCTCAGCTTCAGAAAGTTTTCTGAGCAATCTCAATATTAAATCCTTGTGATGTTACCCATCTTCTATATATTTTTGATTGAGTTGAATTAATGCCCATTATCTGTATTGCAGAATTGCTTTCTGAGTTTTTTCTTTTTTGGGACAGATTTCAGAATGATTTAAGGTCATTTTCTACTCCACCCATTTTCTGTAAAATCAAGTGAATTAGATATATAAATTAATTGGTATAAAGAGGACCAAACGGGAAGGGAGAAGTACCACTGAGGTCATTTGTAAGTGATCCTACATTCTACTCTTAGTAGTTACCATTTATAAACATGACTTCTGTTTGTTGTCCACCAACCCTATTTCCATCTCATAATTTTTGCTATAACAATTAATAAAAGCCCAAAATTTGGAAAAAAAAAAAAAAAAAACAAGAGGGTTGGGTTTTCATCTAACAAAATCATACCCTAACAACCACCATATTTTCTACCAATTCCCTTCCTTTCCATATACATTTTTCACTCATTTCCTCCTGATGACCAAAATGCCTGTCTAAAACCATCAGGCATCAGCTTTCCTAATGCCCCTACTTCCAACAAGAAGATCACGACCGAGATGTCGGTGCAGGTGCATCAACTGGTCGATGATGATGCGGGATTGGCAATGTAGCCCATGGGCTGATGGGAACAGGCCGATGGATGGTTGGCTGCCCAGGGTGGCTGGTTGGGCCGGTTGCAGGAGCTGTGGAGGAAGCAGCAGCTGAAGACGATGAGGATGAGACACCCACACACTGGCATGAAGGGCACATTGTGAGAGTTGTGGGAGGGTTCATTTGCATGTAGAGCTGTGGTGAAAGCTTGAGTGCTCTAAGCTCTTGCACTTCTTTCTGCAACCTCCTGTTCTCTTCTGTTAGATTCTCACAGCACTTCCTTAGTTGTTCACAATCCACCTCCGTTTGCTTCAACTTAGTCCTACACAAATATATATATAGGAGTTGAAGTATTCACCCAAGCCCCAAATAGCATAGCATGTTGCTTTAATAGAAATGTTTATTAGAAACCATTTTACCAAAAACCAACCACACACTCTTTCCTCTTCTAGAACAACCACACAATATTTGAACCCAACTTTCAAATTAAATATGGACAATTTTTTTTCAAAATTTTCTAAAAGAGCAATTGAATTAGGTGGACAGTTACAATCAGGGTGACATTTACTGCATGCAACAAGAAGTTTTGAAGATTATTATTTATGGGGAACACCAGAATTGGACTCATCTCATTGAATGCACACGCCATGAGAATCGTGAAGGCAATTGGTATGAGCAAAAGTGTAGTAGAGCAAAAGACAATTCCACCCTTGACTCAGTGAAGAAATTTCTCACCTTGCCCTCCTGTTCTGAAACCACACCTCCACTTGTCTTGGGCTCAGGTTCAGCTGCTGTGCCAGTTCCTGCTTTTGCCTCTGAAAAAAAAAAACAATAATGAGAACGCAACAAAATAACAGAATTGCCACTGAAGAATGAAGAAAGTGGAAAGACAGAAGTACCCTTGTTCGTGCCAAAAATTTACCGAATTGTGACTAACCGTATTCAGAGTGTGGTGCTCCTTGAACTTGTCCTCAAGCAGCAGAGACTGCTCCTTGGTGAGCCTGAGCTTCTTCTTCGACATGTCGCCGCCGCCATTGCCGTCATCGTCGTCGCTTCCGCCGAGAGAGCACGAGGTCCTCTCCGCCTCGTTCTCGTCGCCAATCGTCTCTCTCTCGCTTCGCTTCCCGCTCAGGCTCGATACCGTGCTGTTCGGAGACGAAACCCCGTTTTCGTCTTCGAAATCCGCCACCGGCGGCGCCTGGTTCACGTCGATTTCTCGCCGAAATGACCGAAACGAGGTCACGTTTCGATCTGTTGTGGCACAAATGCAAAATAAAGGAAACGATAGCACTGAGAAACAGATCTGCTGGGAAAAACAAAAAACAAAAATCCCAAATGTGAAAACGTACCAGAGAATCCCAAAATCCCGAAAATCCTGTGCTGTCGATTGTGGTTAATTTCCGAAGGATTCTGCATGAGATTCAAGTGAAAAGAAGAAGAAGAAGACTGGTTGGCTCCACAGCCCAAACCCAAACTCAACCCCAAGCCATCATTTTTCTCACCCATTTTTTCTCTCCCCAAAATAGAGAGAATGAAAGGCTCTGTCTTTGCTGGGTTTTGTTCTGTTTTGGATTGCAGGAGAGCAAAATGGAAAGGAGGGTTGAAAATGGCTGGGCTCTGCAGCAGAGGGTGTGTCTCAGGCTCTCAGCCTTTTGCTTTTTGCAGTACAGTAAGAGGATGATGGGACTATTATATAGAGATTCAGATACAGAGAGAGAAAACAAAAAAAAAAAAGAGGAAAAAACAGAGTTAATCATGACTTGTACCACAGACTGACTAGGGTGGCTATACTATGGCCTATTGGGCTCTATTAATAAAGTTGTTGATGGCTCTGCACTGCCTCTGCTTTTCGCTGCTAGATTCATTTACCAATAATTTTAACCATGGTTTCTTTGGGTCTAACTGTGGTTAATACCTTTATAAGTTGGAGTTCATTTGCCCTCTTTTATTTTTTTTATTTTTTTTCATAAATGGAAAATACAAAAGGACATGATACACTTGGGGTAAACTGTTGGGTAAAAATCTTTGCTTGGTTATATAGATGAATGCACTGAAATTGATGAATAATGTTTACCATATATATAGATGAATGAGTGACTACGTATAGTAGGAACCAAGAACCCATCAAGTGCGAATACTCTAAAAGCCAAATCCACAAAATTTGATGCAAAAACTAACTTTTTTGTTTACCATCTAAGTACTAGATGAATAACTACGAGCAATATAAACAATTCATGTTCGAATCTTCAATTATAATCATATTCTTAAGTCATAATATCAAGAATCGAGAGTCTACTATTCATCACTTCTCTCTCACTTGAGGCTCACAAATTTCATAGCAAAACTCAATCTTTCTCTCAACAATATGCAAGATCACTTTTTTCCTTTCTCTTCTCCAATTTTTCCTCATTATATTTACATATTTTTTTTCTTCAATTATATGCTACACTACGCGTTTCTCTCTAATTATGATTTTGTAGAATGGGCAATTCAATATTGGCTCCCAAATCATCAAGGTATAATGCTATACATCTCATGCCAAGGATTAGAAATTTCATGATGCTTATATGAAAATTTGCCATTAGAAAAAGAAAACCACGGAAGCCTTAGGTTCCTTGCCGATTGCTCATGTGTTTTAGTTATACAAATGATGAAATCTCATGTTACACAACATCAGATTTGCCACCAAGTCACCAACAGAAAAAAGTTCTTCTATTTGGACGAGTCAATTGATGCGGTTAAACCCCGTGACAAATCTCATTACTTGGGCTGAAATGAATGAGTTCAAGTAAAGCCCATTCAAAGTTAATATTATCTCCCCTGTCGTGGTTAAACCCCAAAACCCCCACCCTTCCTTCTCAGACATCTCAACTCTCGCCGTCTTTCTTCTTTCGCATTCAAAGGTTCAGACTTGTTTCTTTCTCTCTTTCTGTCTCATTTGTGTAGGCACTCTATTGCTTTGCCTGTTTGGTTTCTGAGAAGACACAAGGTAAAGTAAATGATTTTGGGAATTCAGAAATTCATGGACCTTTGATCTTCAAAATGAAGTTGTATGCGTGAAAGCTAAATGCTTTGTGGAACTAATTGTATAGCATTGATTGCATATATAACCTAGTGTTTGAACTTGCAGAGGCTCAGAAGTCAGAATAATGGGGGTGCCTTCAAAGCGGTCGAGAAAGGCTCCTGAAAGTGACAGTGATTTTGAGGACGACGGTGATTTAGATAGCCATGAGCTAAATGTTAGTCTAATTTATATTGTTATTGGGTTTTCTTAATCAGCTAATTTTGTTTTGGTGACTGTTGTTAATCGATACTTTGTATTGTAGATGGAGGAAGAAGAGGATGAATTTGAGGACGAGCAGGACGAGGAGGAAGAGCAAGAAAAATCAGATGGTGAAGAAGAATCTGATAACGAAGAAGAAGTGGATGAAGAAGAGGGGCAGGAAGGAGATGGGGACGAAGAAAATGGTGTTGGAGAAAATAGTAATAAAGATGCTGAGTTGGAAGAACTTGAGAAAGAATACATGGATCTTCGGCACGAAGAGCAGTAAGATATATGCTTAACAAGCTTTGGTTTTAGCTTTAGGATTGAGACATGGATTCTGTTGCTATGTGTGAGTTAATATGCTAGTGGTAATTGCATTGGTGTTTTGTCTCAAAGTTTCAAACTTTGAGGATTAAACATGCATTTTTCTTTGTAGATTTTACCCATATTAATGCTATAATATTTCACTAAAAACATAATTTAGGAGATAACAGGCTATCCATTTGGAGGTTGAGTTGGGGGAATGGACTAGGTAATATCAGGGGGAGATGTCAGTGAATCAATTCTCTTAGATGATAGCTACAGAAATTGAAACTGAATACTGGTGTGATGTTCATCTTAGATCTAAGCTAAGTTTGAGTAACTTTGGAGGTTAGTTATTGGAAAAGGCAGCGCAAACATGATACAGTTTGAATTCTTTCCTTGTTACTCTTTATAATTGGTATGCTGCTCTGGTATAGTTGTTTTGTTTTGCTTGATGCTATCTTGAGTTGTAGACGAGGTCTTTTAGCTAGCATTATCAGTGGACATCTTTTCCCCTGTATTGTACTTTGCCTTTTCTTTTGACAAGTATGTAACAGAATAAGTACATCCAAGTTAGAAACCAATAAATACATCCAAGTTAAGTAAGGAATGTTCACATGGGGGCAGGTGTATGTTCAGGTTGTATGCTTGTATGTAATTTGTCAGTTGTCAATAAACAAAATGAAAAATACATATATCTTATCTGATATATGGAGTTATTCTTCTACATTTTTATTCATTTTACTTTGATTCTATCTGTTCAGAGATATTCTTAAGAATCTAAAGCTTCATAAGGGTGAAGATCTTCTTAAAGGTCAAGCACTGAAGAACCAAAAGGTGTGTTATTTATAGTTAATGGTTCATAATATTTGTGACATAATTGTTCCTTGTTGTAACCAAAAAAACTATTGTTCCTTGTTTAAAACATTTGCTAAATGTTTTTAGATTGTTAACTGTTGGAAGCCATTTTAGTTCTCATTGGAGCAAATTATTACCTGCTTATTGTTCATTTTGATTTTAATAAAATCTTGCCTTTTGTCTGAAGGCTCTCTGGGACAAAACTCTTGAGTTCAGATTCTTGCTTCAGAAAGCATTCTCAAGTTCAAATAGATTACCACAGGTTTGTTGTAGC
Organism: Rubus parviflorus; assembly: GCA_029955375.1. Classification (NCBI taxonomy): domain Eukaryota; kingdom Viridiplantae; phylum Streptophyta; class Magnoliopsida; order Rosales; family Rosaceae; genus Rubus; species Rubus parviflorus. Next base: position 9,158,080 of record JARGGL010000005.1, on the reverse strand, counting down.
AGGCAATTTTTCTGTTTTCTCCTAGGTCTGCATTATGGTCATATTGACATGTTGTATGCAGGAGCCAGTTAGGTCTCTATTTTGTGGATCACATGAGGGTGTGAGTGCAGCATATTCCGATCTAGTTATATCATCAAAGAAAACTTTGGATTCTCTACTGGAACTGCAAGAGGTATGGCTGTCGTAGAAGGTTATTATACCTACCTGGTGTCACTTGTAGTGATATCATAAGTTATTTATACATTATTATAATTTGTTTAATATTGTTATATGTGTATTCTGCAATTATCTCATCATGCTAAGTTTGTTGTTACAGGCTTTAGTTGAAAAGAACCCATCTATCACACAAGATGCAACGAATGGTATGTACAAATGAGAAACTACTATGTTACTAGTTTGTAATACAAATCGATCTTTGCAATAAAAAATTTCTTTCTGTTACTGTTATGGATGAACTTTCATGATAAGAATTGCCAATATATAAAGATTTTTGTTTCCTTTTTGAATTGATAAAGGTTTCTCCTATGTTGCGGTCTTCTGAATATGATTTTAATATCCATTTTCAAGTCTTGTAAAGGGTGTCTTTCTTGACCATACAATTAGTTGAGCTAGAGTTGGATCTTATCAAGTCAAATTTTATGGAATATGATTCAGTTTTCCTACCCTTTATTTGAGAGTTCCCAGAATTCGAGAGCGTTCTCTGCAAGGGTTATTCACTATAATGCGGACTATTATTGATCGTATTATTTGAAAACTAACTACTAAGGGTGTCAAGCAAGAAGAATGGATTTTGGTGGGGGGAATCAGGCTTGAAATGCCAAGGATCATGTAAACATGTGTTTTCAAACCTAAAGCTTGCCCAGTCAGCCAAATAGGAATATCTGTGCTGGTTCTCATCGAGTATGGGATAGCCCAATAGGTTTATGTGTTATAGATCTGGGGGATTGGGTTGTCTTTGACACTTGTGACTTAAACTACAAACTGTAAGCTAGTAACCATCGATTTAACCGCCAGTCCTGAGATAAGTATTAACAAAAATGATCAAAACATACTGTATGTATAACTAAATTTGGTTGTGCCTTCTTTGGGTTGATCTGTGCCTAGCCCAAAATCATCCTCAATTTCAAGTCGGCCTAGAAATGTCAACCCAGAAATCCTGCCAGCTTGAACTGTAGACTAGTGTGAAAAGTTAAGGCAAACTTGGTTTTTGGGTTAGCTCGGTTTAATTGATAGCCCTAGTTACTATATTGGATTTTTCATTATCTCCATACTGGATATGTACATGTACTGCTTTCCCTAATATGTTTCCTGTTCTGAAGGTAACTCTGGACAATCTAAGCATTCAGAAGCATCTAAGAACATTGGTGTTGACAGTGATGAGGATTGGTCAAGGATTTCTAACTTGATTTCAAGGTACTCATATCATATTCTAGATTTTGCTCTCTTGAACTTTATCTGCACTTGTTGAATTTTGAGTTTTGAACTCGTTGTCAAATACGCTCACAAGCTGATCCATCTAGAGCAGTAAACAAACATGTTTTTTTCCCAGTTTTGTGTTGAAGATTCTCTTAAATAGTAGGTTCAAAATCTCATTACTATTGTTGCTTTTCAGTTCCCCTGTATACATTGTTATTCTTAATGGTTAATACACCATCTTATCATGCTATGAAGTTTCCTCTAACTGTCACAGATGGAACCAGAGGATTGTCCTCTTGCAATTAAAGTTGGTTGATTTTCTTAACAATTCCAGTTACGGCACTAAAGTAGATTTGTAAACTTGCAGGAGCCAGCAGAGGAACATGAAATGCATATCTATATCTTCATTATTGTTGCATATCTATTCATGCTCGAAAACTTCCTTTATCATTGTTTCATTCAAAATCTTGTAATTTTTACTGGAGCTAACTAAGACCTTTCTGTTGCATCTTGTAGAATAGCTGCTTTCAGAAACAAAGAAATTGACAAATGGCAAACGAAGGCGCAGGTCAACACAGGTGCTGCTTCTTTTAAAGGCAGACTACAAGCTTTTAATCAGGTTTGACCCTATGAGTTGATTCAAGCCATGCTGATGAGTGAACTTGCGACTAGGCTTTGCCAAATGTTCAACAGGATTCATTTTCGTTTCCAATTGCAGAGTATTAGTCAACAAGTTGCTGCCTATATGAGAGATCCAAGCAGAATGGTTAGGCAGATGCAGATGAGGCGATCAGCAGTTGGTGTATTTGGCACTGTAAGATGTTAAATTATCCCTTTAAATTGTAAATGTTGAAATTCTCTATGACAGACTTGTACTTTGTACTTCATTTAACAAGATAGCTTTTCTTAGTTTTGTACATCTTCTAATACCTGACATATTGGCAGGTTCTTAATGGGGAGGATACTCCAAAGGGAGAGGTACTGCATATAATTCAGTTGATTGAACTATTTGTTACTTACCCATCCTGGTTGTGAATTGCATTGCAAATGAATCTCCAATATCTTCTACAATTTTCGAATGTGCTATTTAGATTTGCAACCACGTGACAAATCCATTGTTTGGCCAGTTTATAAAATTGATATATCATGGCTGAAATCTTATAAAAATATTAAAATAATATCACATTTGAGTACTTTTGGTGTTTGTGTTTGGATGGTCCCAATGTTTATTTTGTTTCTTTCACCGCTATATAGTGATGAATTGTCCCAATGTTAGTTTTATACCCATCGTCACATAAGATATCTCATAATATTGTACTTAAAACATGTCCTTAGATAAAGGTTGACATGTTCTCTTGATTTGTTTTAGCTTCAATATTATGACAGGGGGAGTAAAATATGACCATACTTAGTTTTAGATATTATGGAAAGTTGTGTGCCTATTTACACAATTTGAGTAATTTTATTCCTTTAATCTTATAGGAATCACAATCTGATGCTGCTGCACAAGCTGATGGTGACCCGGAACTTTTGGATGACTCGGAGTTTTACCAGCAATTACTAAAAGAATTTTTTGAGACAGTTGACCCAACATCTTCTGGTAAAACTGTTGTAGCATATATATTTATATATCCTGTTTATATTGCTTCTTTAGATATGAAGAGTCGATGGACATAGCTCTCCGACAAAATGCAATCCTCTAACCAACTTTAAAATCAGTTACAAGGGCAGTCAGTGTGGATTATCTGTATTTCTAGTGTGGAGGTCAATGTTTTCTGGATGTTTCACTGAATTGTTTCTACAATAGTGTGCTATTCAGCCTTTACCTCTTGTTTTCAAGTTCTTAAAACTTCCCAAAATGGAACTGATAGCGTAGTATCTTCAAATTTTTAATTAACAATCATTATTTTCAGCATAATTTTCAATGATATTGATCTTTACTATTTGTAATTCACAGAGGCAGCCTTTTATTCTTTGAAAAAGATGCAATCTAAGAAGAGGAAGATTGTTGATAGACGAGCCTCAAAGAGTCGCAAGATAAGGTAAAAGTATATTCTTTGCTTTTCCCACTTGAAATTGCTGCAATTTGTTTTGGGATCTTGTAGTATTCACCCAGTATATTAGCCCAGAATATTGAAGATTGCTGCTATTGTGCTTTTGCAGGTACAATGTTCATGAGAAGATTGTAAATTTCATGGCTCCAGAGCCTAGGGTTCTTCCTCCTATGTTCCCTGACCTCACTTGTTTGTTCGGATTAAAGAACTCAAAACCAGCTTCTGATTTTAATCCACGCATGGCTGAGCAAGCTTTATAATCCTTCCTTACATCTTCCTGTTATTTAACTGATTCGATATAATATTTAAGCTCATATTTCTGTAATCTTACAAATTTTGCAATGTCCGCCATGTTTTTTCAAAGCATGACGTAGATCTGAATTGGACTGTAAGTTTGACATTTGCAAGAAAAGAGGAAGTTCCTGGTGCCAATTTTTGCTAACCTATCTTTTTATTTGTTGGACAATGCTAACCTATATTTCTGAAAGTCGTTAAATCACGATTGGAAACAAGTACAGCAAGTTATAACTGAATCAAATTAGGGTTCATCATCTTGGACTAGATTGGATTGTAGACTGTTTTTGTTTCAATGCCACAAATCAAACTTGAACTAGATATATAGACTACTCAAAGGTGAAGAATGAAACTTGTTCTCCTCTTATCAGGCATGCGCACAAACATCTTTCTCAAAGTAGCATCCTCGCGGAAAAGCATCAAAGATTTAGAGTAGCTATCATCATCAATTTCCTCCATGGTGTTCAGAATTTCAAAACATTGCTTCAATTCTTCATCTGCAACAACATCCTTTGGAACTGGCTGAATTGCTTCATCATTACCGCGTAATGGCGCGGAATCAGTAACTCCTTTCTCAAGTAATTCATTTCTCTTCTTTGAACTCTCAGCGCACACATCGGTAAAAGATGATCGGTTTCTCTTTCCACTACTTTTCTTGGTGGCGGTGGATATGCTTGGTCTTCCATCTAGTTCAACATCGTCAGCACCACGTTCTAGGTTTATATCAAAATCAACATCATCGTCATCATAAGAATCCTTACTCGATGATTCATTTGATATCTAGACAACAAACATGACACATTATTAGTTCAAGCTCTCTTCAATTACTATATAGAAACACACACACACACACACACACATATATACGTACATGCATTTATGAACTTGTATTATGTTAAGGGTACATAGTTTTTACCTCCCACCTTCCGTGACCGTAGCTGTCTCTGCAAGCGCTCTTTGCCTCCTCCTCCTCCTCCTCTGAGTCTAAATAGTAGAAATCCCTCATATTAAATAGCCATTAGAGGAAACTCTAAAGGAGTGTGGATCGATTTTGGTAAGTTGTTTCATGAGCATTAACTTAACTATCAACTTCTGATCAGATTAACAGAATAAACTTATGTGGGTAATATATTGGCAGTCTCATTGTTTTCTTCTTTTGAAATTAGAATAGTTTAAGAGTCAATTAAATATAATGCGTGCATTAGTAAACAGCACACCTGTATCTTCATCAGAGTCCTTAGTGAAGGTATAAAACCAACGGTAAGGCATATCTTCCATTGACAGACGCATACCGAGGAGGAAGTATTTTCTTGGTAATAGCTCTTCTGGTGACAAATCTCCACCAATGACTCGTGGATAACTATATGAACCAGGCGTGTTGTGCTGGGTACTCATATTATTATTCTCTTCTTGCTCGTGCACAATTTGAATGCCCCACTCCTTTAACACAAACACAGATTGTACAAATACTGAAAGAGCCACTTCATCGCCACCTTGTAATTCATTCTCCATATTCCAATGGCTTAACCATATCATGTCTTCTCCCACAGGCGGAATACCATAGCAAGATGGGCCATAGATCCACTTTAGACTCTTGCTCTTATGTGTGACTTTAATAATCAATGGAAACTCATATACAAGCAGTGAATCAAGATCGATATCATCATAGTCTATGTGAAAACAAGATGCATAGACAACGAAGATGTTCCAGCCTCGGATCCTCAGATTAGGAAGTGAAGGCACAGTAACAGATATTGAGGACCCTTCATTTCTATAGCTGAACTGGCCTGGAACCTCATTCCCAGGAAGAAATGTGCTGAATATACCATATTCATACAGTCCCTATGCCATGAAAATGATAAGATTATTAGTCAGATACTCATAAAATTAATGATCTGTGCGTGAGATATAAAAATCGAGAGAGGCGCACCTGGATGGGTCTTTCTTGAGGAAAAAAATATAGTGACCCGATCTGAATGGTTGGCATGGATTCCATGTTGCACAAGCCCAAAAGGTTAATCATTTCTACATCAACTTTTCCAATGGGTTCTAACTTGAATATGTACTCAACCTCAACTAGATTGGGGTGTAAACCCTGGGGGAAGAACGCGTATGGTATGCATGATGAAAACGATTGATATGTTATTTTTTCCAATGCTGAGCAATGTCCCACATGCAATGAGAAGTTTACCTTTGGTAGCCCTTCAAGCGATTTCAGCTCCTTGCAGTTATAAAAACAGAGTTGATTGATCCTTTTCAGACCTTTGATGCAATTCGGTAGGCTAACTATTGGATTAGATCTTAAATCTAATATTTTCAGTGAGTGTTGGTTATGAAACTCCCATGGAAAATCAACATCGGAAAGATTGCATCCTCCAAGTCTTAATTCCACTATAGAGCATGGAAAACAAGTCCAGAAAAAAGAAGAACTACTTCTTCCTGGCCATGATTTGACCTCCCCATTAGTAGTGAGTAATTCATTTATACGAACTCCATCTGCTTCAAACACTTTCAGATATTCCATGTACCTCATCATCTCAATTGGAAACTCCTCAAGATTTGAGCAGCCAGATATAATAAGTGCTTCAAGTGATTTTAGCCTACAAATCTTGGTCGGAAGCATCCTAATACTTTTGCAATCTTTCATGTTTAAGTAAACTAGTCTTTCCAGGTTTCCAATGGATATATGGACATCAATCAGGCTTACACAATCTATAAGAATCAATTTCTCTAGATTGGGGCAAAATGAAAGGTCAGAGGTTTCGATAAGGCTATGAGAATGGCTGAGATCAAGAATCTTCAATAACGGAAGACACTGAAAAAATAAGTAAAGAAAGAAACAATGTGGAGTTAATTATTTACATATGTAAACTTAGTCATCATATTGATACCCTAAAAAAAAGGAAAAGAAATCCAAGTGTAGAGTGACATACTTTTGTTCCGTTCCAGACTTGTCTCAAACTGCTGTGGCGCATTTCAAGAATAACCAGGCCCTCTAAAGAAAAATCATCTGGTATAAAATCCAGAGAAAATTCATGCCAACACAACCATTTTAGTCCTGTTGGGAATTCTTTATAACAATGATTCAGTTGTACATGACTAAGATGGAGGAATCTCAGTTTTCGCATCCTTGCAAATGCATTGGTTTCCAAGACTATCCTTGAAGTGCTGTCTCCGTGGTGCATATGCATGTTGAGGACAAGACCCTGAATTGTATCTGTGCCCTAATAAAAACGAAAAAGAAAAAGAGAAATACAGATAAGTTGCACAAAAGGAAAACAAATTATATATATATAGGATGTTTTTGTTTTTTGTAAAGTATAGATGACCAATTTCTCAAAAAAAAAAAAAAAAAAAAAGTATAGATGTTATGAATTTGGCTAATTGTTTTTTGCAAAAATGATTCTTGCATATGTATATATATATTATGTATTTACAAGTATAAACATGTTCCTTACATTTTTTTCTCTCAATACCCTGAGAGAATCCTTATGATGCCACAATCTACTACGTCTCTCTGGCTCCTCTGATTCTAGCCGAACAATTCCTCTTCCCATGTCACGAATCATGTCATGCATCTGCACTACCTTGTTATATCTATCAATTGTCACTAAACATCTGTCAATGAGATTTTGAATGCCGACAACTGTGTAGTAATCACATCCATCGAGTACTCTAACAATGAAGTCTTTGTCTTTTCCAATAAAGAAACAGACAATATGGAGGAATAATTGTTTGTCATGGTCATCTTGTAAACAGTCGTAGCTTATTCTGAGTTTTTTCATAATTTCACTATTTGGGATAGCTTCTAATTTCTCCAATGCACTTTTCCATACAGCTATACTTTCCCCGGATAGAGAAGAACCCAAAACTCGAAGAGCTAAAGGAAGTCCTCCGCTATGATCTACTACCTTTTTTGAATGTTCCATGTAACCTTCAATAGGATGGTCTTGTCCAAACGCATGCCAACTGAAGAGCTCCAATGAGTCACTGTAACCCAAAGTTTCAACAATATGAACTTTAGTAATTTGATCAGCCCTTAACAATCTTTCACGCCTAGTTGTCATGATGATTTTACTTCCGGGATAAAACTGATCTTGCATCCCAAGTACTGCATTTAATACATCCAAATCATCGACATCATCAAGGACAAGAAGAATCCTCTTAGAGCTTATGGCATCTCGGATCTTAATTATTCCCTCACTGACACTGTGAATCTTCACTTGTCTTCCATTCAAAATATTAGAAAGAAGTTGTATTTGTATTTGAATTAAACCATTGGGTTGTTCTGAAATTTCTCTAATATTTTCAAGGAAGCAGCTTCCTGCAAATCTTCTATAGTTTGAATTATAAACAGATTTTGCAATGGTTGTCTTCCCTATGCCAGACATACCATAAATTGCAAGTACATCAACATCACTTGATCCATCTCGTAGCCATGAGTTAATATTTTGGACTTGAGAATGGATTCCAATAAGGTTTTGGGCAACACTTAAGAGTGGGCGACTTATCTTGTCTGCAATCACTTTAACAATTTTTTTGATGAACTTTGACTCATACCTAAAAGAGTGCAATCAAAATGAAAGATAAAGCGCAATCAAAATGACTCGTATAGTTAAATTATAAATTCTTATGGAAAGAGCATTAGAAATAATAAGGTTCAAAATGAGATGAAATGCTGAAGGAAATATATATACTAGAAACGTACTATGTCGAAGGTAGAAAATTATCACAGTAATGTTAAAAAAAAAAAATTCACAGAATATACAACAAAATTTAGGATTTAGGGCCTAGAAATAAACCAGTAATTGGGTTTATATATTAATCTTATATTTTTTGTTACATACGAGGAAATCAAACCCTTGACCTAACCCAATTCTCCGCAATCCCTCCCCAAAATTTGATAATAAAATTGAAAATGGTTCTATAATTGTAGATATATTAACACCAATGCTTAAATTTGATTAGACCTACATAACCATTATATATAGTGTTTATTGTTGTGATCGATCGAACATTATATATAGTGTTGAAGCATGATCAGTACTTAAATTGGATCTTTTCAAGCTGGATGTTTGAGATATCCAAGTTCCAGCTTAAGGGGGGTGTTGAATAAAAATAAAAGGTAAATAACTAATAGGTCTTCATTTACACTACATATTTCCCTTCAAGTTTGATAAATTTTAAATATTTTCCATCAAGTTTCATTGGGCCTCTTTCACTCCCAGTAAGGACAAAAATATTAAATAGTAATTTTTTGTGACATTTTTGCCCTTGACGTCTGGTCTTTGAGATCGTGATAGTTCTTTCTCTTCTGGTCCGCGTCTCTTCTTCTGTTCTTCCCGATTCATTCTTCTCTCTCTCTTCTGGTTTCTTCCTTCTCCTCATCTCCCATCTCTCTTCTGTTCATCTCTTTTTTTTTTTCATCCTTCATCGGAGCAAGAGAGAGAGCAGGGGCCAGCGACTCGGCGCTGGGGGCGCGGAGGGGCAGGGATCGACGGGGACGTCGACGACAAAGGCTGGGGACGCCGAGTCTACTTGTGGGGCTCACGGCGACGTGAGCAGGTGAGGATGAGGAAGCCCACGGCTGGGCTTCACGTTGAAGCCCGTGGTGGTGGCAGCGGGCATGGCGGCTGTAGGCATGATTGTGCCCAGTGATGCTGCTTGTGCAATTGGTTGTGAATTGTTCTAATTGCAGGTGCACGGTGGTTCACTGCGTCGGTGGCGAGCTAGGTTGTGCGGCGCAGGGGCGCTGTGTCTGGTGGCAGCGCAGCACGGCCTGGATTGGGAAATTAGAGGCGTCGACGGCGACAGAGGATGGTGGCAATTGCAGCGGCATGACTCATCGGCGTCGGCGCGGGCTTGGTGGTCAGAGAAGCTCACGGCTGAGCTTGTGACTTGATTGCAGCAGCGACGGCGCTACTGTGGTTGTGGAGGTGGATCGAGCACGGGCTCGATTGTGAGTGAGGATGGCAGGAGCTCCATGGATGTAAGGGCTGGAGATCAATAATTTTTTTTATTGATGTCAATAATTTTGGTATGGCAGGGTGGGGCTTATCGGAGCTGCCCTAATGCTTGTCTAAATTGGGATGGTTGTGGTTTTGTGTGAATTGTGATTGCAGGTGATGAAGAAGAAGAAAGAGTACGGGTTTGAGGTGGAGCGGTGCTAGGCAGAGCACAAATGTACTTGTGACTTGGTGGGCAATCCTAGAGACAAATGTCGATTTGGGGATGCTGGATTTTTTGACGATGAATTGGTGGTTGATTGATGTTGATGATTGGCTCAGTTGCATTGGAGGCGCAGTGGAGGAAGAGAGGAGGTGAACACGGGCTCGGCGTTTGCAGGTGGTGATGTGTGCACAGTGGTGAATTGCTTGTGATTGTGAATTGCACAAGTGTGGAGTTGCTATGATGTGATGGTTCTCGAGGCTCTCGTTGGAAATTCAAGCTTGGGACCTATACAACATTGTTGCTACATTGGCATTCTCGTTGTCGACCTTAATAAAATTTTATTGAGGTCAATAATTTTTTTTTATTGACCTCAATAATTTTGCACGGGCTTGGCGTTTGCAGGTGGTGATGTGTGCACAATGGTGAATTGCTTGTGATTATGAATTGCACAAGTGTGGAGTTGCTATGATGTGATGGTTGTCGAGGCTCTCGTTGAAAATTCAAGTTTGAGACCGATACTGCATTGTTGCTACATTGGCATTCTCGTTGTCGACCTCAATAAAATTTTATTGAGGTCAATAATTTTTTTTTATTGAGGTCAATAATATTTTTATTGAGATCAATAATTTTGTTTTATTGAGGTCAATAAAATCGGAACTGATACATCATTTGTTGCTGCACTGGCGTTCTCGTTTTCGACCTCAAATAAAATTTTATTGAGGTCAGTAAAATATACAAAGGTGATGCTCATTTATTCTTTCTCTCATACAACAAAATCGATTCCTTAAAAAAAATTATTGAGGTCAATAAAATCTGTCAGTGACAGTTTCATAATATATAATACAAAAACGTAAATTTGTCAATTAATGGACCGGGAGGGCACCGCGTTTTTGCCTTGTCCTTGATGGTAAATATTTGCTCAATTTTGTCCTTATGGGTCAAGAACCCAAAAATAAATAACAGAAAGTCTTGACCGGTAAGAACATCAGATAAGAAATCCATTAATTGCAATCAAGAGGGAACATACCTAGACTTTTAGGTAGTAATTAATTTTTTGACTTTTTATATCTAGTTTCATACTCGATTGAAAATACCCATGTATTCCTATACAAATCCTCCGAGGGTTGATCGGATTGTGGCGGCGTTTCATCGGGGTCGTGTGGCCTGGGCGATCTGATTTTGATTTGCTATAGGCATGGTGAGAGGTTTGCAGATGCTTTTATGGGTTTATGGAGGATGAGGCTGGTTTGGGATGTTAATAAAAAGAAGCAGCCGCAAACCACCACCCTTCCCTCCTAGATGAGCCATGATCGGATGTAAATTAACGTACTCCTAACTTTCGATCAGTAATTATGACATGACTCTATCTATCCCTAGCTAGAGAATCCAACATCATAATAATAATCAAACAATACTATAGGCACAATAAGTTTGAGATCTATCTAAATCAAGCATAAAAAGAGTAGTTTAAATTCATGAAATATTTACCCATCATCTTGGTTCCGTAAGACCATCCCTCCTAGATCTGCAACTTTTCCAAGTGCAGCCCTCCATTGTTTGACCTTGTTCGACGGTTGAGTCTTTTGGTGTCTGGCAAATGCTTCCCCAAAACTTCCCGTCTGCTTCCTCACTTGGGATGGATCGACGTCATAGAAGACTGGTAAAATGACATGATCGGAGGTCAAGCTCTTCTTACGTTGAAGGATCATCAAAACCTCGTCAAGGCACCATCTCGAAGAAGCGTAGTCCTTTGAAAACACAATTACAGAGCATCGTGACTCTCGAATGGCTCTCTCAATTCCTGGATTAATATCTTCCCCTCTCTCCAGTTCGTCGTCGTCTCGGAAAGTGCGAAAGCCTTGATCCACAAAGGCTGTATAGAGGTGATCCGTAAAAGTCTTGCGAGTGTCTTCTCCTCTGAAACTCAAGAACACGTCATACCTACAATGAGCTGCTGATCTCACAAGAGCCATCGATCAACAAACAAACTGCCTGGATCGTGTACGTAAAGAACTCGCGAATGAATAACCAGATGAAAAGATAGCTAGCTCGTTTGGCAAAGAATTAAAGTTGTCTTGTTCTAAAGCGCAATAATGGCAGGCGGTAATCTAGCTACTTTTATTTCATCATATTCTTTAATTACTTTTTAAATGAAAATGCAAGCACTTTCGTCGAATGATTCTTCATAGAAGACAAATTAAGTAGTTGTTGGAGATGCTTAGTATATATAAAAACACAGCACGACTGGCAGATTCGCTTTATCCTATTACCTCTGACTTTTGAAGAGCTTCAGTAATGGCAGTAATGCTTAGTTAAATAATAATTATAGGAAGATGCTTAGAAATGTTAATCAAATTAATGAGCATACAGAGTTAGGCACTTTGACTCTGTTCAAAGCTGTATTATATTTTCATGAGTAATGCTAGCCTGCTAGGTGAACTATATTTTTAGATACTACCTAGTAATTACCTTAGGTGACAACCAATGTTTGCAATTTCAGTTTCGATAGAGATTTCGGTACTCTGGATTTATCAATTGAAACATGCATCGATACAAATAAGCAAATATTGGTAAGCAAAAACTAGTTTCACAGATATTTTGAATATCGCAAAAATATTAGTAAGGCCAAATTATAGAAATTTTGGAAGTTTTGAAGCAATTTGAATCCTTGGTGACAACTGATCGATGTGGCATAGCTAAATTCAGTATGCATAAAACTTTTCATCAAATAAAGTGGCTATGCCACATCAGTTACCTTGGTCTTTAAAATAAGAAATTTCGGCAAAATTTTGAAGGATCCTGAAATTATCTCCTTTTACAGTCATAATTTCGTCCAAAACTTCCGATATTTCGTGATATTTCCCGATTTTTTGGGAAATTTCCGAAATTTCGCCAATCTTCCAGCCTAGCACAAAAACCAACAAAAATTCCAATTGCATTTCTAGGGGAACAGGGATCAGTACAGAGATCAAGAGATACAGAGAAACGAGGGCTGCTAGGATTGTCTTGAATTATATAGGGTACTCAAATAACACTTTGCTATGGAACCTTGTAAAGCTGGTGAGTCTTTTTTTTTTTTTGGCATGTGTAAATTAAGTATAGAGAACATACCTGAAGCAGTGAAGGAATCAAATGCCATTAGTGCAAGCTTTGGTCTTCTGCAATCTCTCTAGTTCTTGAGTAATCTCTTATGGGGTAAGCGACTGTCAACTCAATGTTAAGAGAGTGCAGGGACCTAGGCTATTTAAAGAATAGAGTCTTAGGAACCTTCCCATAACAGTTTCCTAATACCTCAAGGTATAACCTCTATGAAACATGTATCAATATACTTACTTGATTTACAAGAATGTTAAGCTCCTATTAAGGTAAGGAATTAGATACAAGTTCCTTACATACTCAGGATTAGATCCTTAAGCAATCTCCGATTAAGTCATCCTAGAGTAATTACATGTGATTGCTTAATGAGAAGCATAGTCCAATTCTTACATTCTCCCACTTGGACTAGCATTACACAATCAATCACAGATAATTAGAATCAATGAAGTAATCACTGAAGTGTGCACTTGAGATCACAGAAGAACCAAAACTTAACACAAGCTTAGTCAAGTCACAATTACTGGTCAGAGCCAAGGAAAGAAGCTGTTTATGAAAACAGAACACTCCAGAGCTACAAAACCAGTTCCTGTAACCCACAAAAGCTCAATTGATACAAAAATAATACATACACATGCCGGACGTATCTAATTATGGCTGAAGAGCAAGTGTAAATGGTCCAACATAAGGATTTTGACTATCAAAATCTCAAACACAAAACAAAATCTGGAATGGATCATAACTGAAAGTGTTTGCAACTGTAAACTGAACTGAAACGTTGATATGAATCAACTTAATCCATCCAACAAAAGACAAATAGCTATCTGTTAATGTAACTAAATTGCAGCAACAATATAAACATCAAAACTGCATTAAATCATATCTGAAAATAGTACCATGGATTTTATTAAACTGTAAATAATGAAAACAAAAGTCATTACATAATTTCTCAAGTTTCAGAAACAATAGAAACTGGAAATCAAACAAAACTGAACTGAACTGAAAACGGAAAACTGAAAATAACAAAACAATTATGCTCCCACTGATCTTAGGCATCTAAGGTAGGAAACCTAAGGAAGCATTACAAAATTTTGTGAAAGTTTTGAGTAAAAGGATAAACTGTTGATTCAATTTTATTTGCTCAAGGTAAGTGTTTTTTGTTAAATTTTATTGTTTTAAACTCGAGCAATCACAGAAAACATCAAAAGTAAACAATAACCAATTTGAGCAATAACAATCAACAATATCAAACAATACAATATACGAAAACTGAAAAATTGCATTAAGCCCCCAAAATTGAGATTTTCTGTAAACATGCCAAGCATCACATATGAGCAGAAGACATGGCATAACTTAATACTGAATCACAAGACCAAATTGAATAAAACATAGTATTCATAAATCAGTCATCACCTATATGGCAGAAGAAAAGACTCATGAATCCGAATATATTTTATTCAATCCGTAATGTGCTATCCTTGTGCCTTAAGACTACGTAAAGAGAATACCCTTCTATGGAAGATACAGTCATAGTCCTAAAACACAAGATACAAGCTTTGATTTGTTCAATCTTAATGATTGACTGAAAATGCTAAGGAAGAATGCTAAGTGCACTATGTTCCTTAACACTTCCAGAAAATCACAAACCAAAAACAGTTAGTTTCTTAAGGTTCTCAACTGAGTATAAACTCTATAGAGAACACCAACTTTGTTGCTTATGAACTATGTTAAACAAGGCCATATTGGGAGTGCAATCTTGTTATTTATCGAGCAAGCAACAACTAGAATTCAGTTTAGTTATCAAATCAAGCATAAGAGCATATACATGTTCATATTGATCAAAAATAACCATTCAAGAATAGTCAATACTAAATTAACCAATGAACACTTATTTTACCAACCAGGGCAGCATGCTTTATATAGAAATTTAATCCTATGTGTGTCCCTGCTACGCTCTAAGCATGAATTTAATAACAGAATTGAAAATACATAAAATGTTATGAACTAACCTGGAAGCATATATGTACTGCTAAAACTTGTCCTTAGCAGAATCATTCCGAACAATATCCTTAATGGTTCTAACAAAACAAGAACCTTCTTTAAAGCTTCTAATGAAGCCTGTAAGTTTCAATAGAAACCAAAATCCTGAATACTGCTAAAATTTCTTACAGCAGTCCCAATAAATAGTTAATTTCATCAATCATGCATATGTAAATCCAAAAACATCAATAAGGTTCAAGTTAGAAACAAGAACAATCATAAAACTGTAAGTGCACTTTATCAAGGCAATCTAAACAAAATATTTTCGAGAAGTATAGTTCAATTACCAGAAAATTCTTTTCTCTCACTAGACATGCAATTGTATCATATATAACAGTGTTTATCAACAAACTGACAAGGCATTCAAGTGAAAGAAACAAGTTTACTTACTGTGCTCTTACTAATAATCTGCTGCACTAAAAGAATTTAAATGTAAGCATGAATTCAATGAATTTCTTAAGAACAAGAGTAAGTTTCAAAATGAAACATTCATTCATATAACACATGCATATAATATATCTGTATACTTTAATCTTTCAGGTGCTTTCAAGGATCAGTACGTTTTCATGATATTATTGTACTCCATAAACTAAACCAAAAACTTATTAAGATGAAAAATGATATATATTACCAAAATAACTCAAAATAATTACCATGGTATCAGGTTTTCATTATCAAAACAAAAGGACAACAAGCAATTATTTTCATTCAAACCACTATCATAATTTATAGTTCCATCGAAGCAATTTATAGTCGCCTACTACATATACCAAAAGGTGGAACTGATTACTCATGAAACTTAATAGTCTTTTTCGCTTAGACTTATAACCAATAATTTTCTTTCCCTTTTATGAACCAAAGAAAAGAGAATAAAATCACATCCCCTCTTTAGGATCGGAAGAAAAGAGGATAAACTTTCTTCCCCCTTTTTAGAACTAAAGAAAACAGGAAAAACTTTCTTCCCCTTTTTAGGAACTAAAGAAAAGTGGCAAAGTTCTCTCATTTATATATCTGCATATATTAAATACATGTAGTCACACATATATGCAGCAAAAAATTAAATTAATAAGAGGTTCAGTATTATCTCTTATGCAATATATACATGACTACTATGTTGTTGTATTAAAGCATCATTACTGCTAGTCATCAAGGTATAATCTAAATGCATTGCAAGTTCAAACTAATGCATATTTACTTGCAACTTTATCAGATAAATATACCAAAAAATTTGATCAAAATGAAGCAATTCCACTTACCAGCATAATTTTAGGTGGCTACCTTTGGAAAAACAATGAATATCATACTGAATAAACACAAGGCTTACCATTACCAAACTGCAGTCGAATAGATTACAAGTATGTTTCATCTTTTCTAAGTCGTCATCTTTTGTTGCAGCATGTCTAGGCCTAGGCTAAAAAACTTTGAACATATCTTTATTTTGAACAAGTCTTATTACAAGAAAACATGGTTTCCGCAAAAAACACATCAAAACGTAATAAGCTAAAGGGAATGAAAACAATTAAAAGAAACCAAAACCAGAGCTGCAGTTGTCAAATAAATACTTAAGCAACTATAATTTCGATCTGCACATCTTTCTCATCACTATAAGGAAGCTTACTCTTGAAGCAACAAAAGAGAAATCACCAGATAAGTAACATCAGCTTATATATATGTTATACAAACAATTAAGCACAATTTGTTCGAAAACAGATCAATGAAGTAAAGACAAAATTATTGAGTTTAAAGAGGCTGGAGACTTCCTAAGTGGCAAGAGTTCTTAAAAGGTAAGAATTCTTTCCTCTTTAAAACAGATCATGAACATACTTAGTTTTTCACATAAAGGTTCTCTAACCACATCTTATGATTTGCGGTATATGTGATATTAGCAGAAGCAAAAGAAGCCATAGAAATCATATATTGAAGCAACAAATATTAATGACATATTAAATTATTAATATTGGTATCCTAACTTCATTGATGCATTTAAGTTATCAATTAATTTGGTAGAAAACTAGTGATGCACCCCAAGTTTCTATAGCATATAATATGAGAATATATCCAAATGCCAAAACTTGAGAAAAACTTGATATTCGCACACAAGGTTTTACATCAAAGCAGAAGAAACATGTCAACTGTGTATGTCAGAAACAGTCATAAAAGTGTTTTTCAACCTCTAGCTTAAGGTAATGAAAGTATGAAACAAAATATGATAACATTTTCCCCTTCTTTCCAGTTTACACCCACTGATGCATATATAAAATTTATATAGAAAGCAATCACAATATAGCTATCACAATTCAAAACAACCCTACGATATGAAATTACCAAACATGACTAGAATTACTATCCATTGATCCCATCCGTGCAGTAAAACCAAATGGATATTGATGTATGTGGCAAATACTTTAGGCCGCACCTAATATGCTGAAATCACGAGAGATGATTCACAAAAGTCTCTCAGCATGTATATTTTTACATTCTAGACTATGGTTATGAAATGGTGGATAGCAGATATCACCAGAACCTATTCAGAGGCATCAAGCTCTAAGTTATACCATATGTGGTTTGTTAAAGCTAAATGATTTACTTAAATTGCTAAAAGAGGATGCTAAATGCACCATGTCTCTTGACGTTTTCAGCAAATCACAAACCAAATTTTCCAGTCAAGAAGATGACAATAAACTAAAGATGGCAATAAAACGTATATTGATAATTTTGTGAAGGAGATGAGATGACAAGATGATTCATGCTTATCTCACTTAAATATTAATTGGTGAGCCTCAATTTTATGGAAGATAATTCCTCTTTTAATAAAACTGAAATAAGAGTGATAAAATAATTAAAGTTATCTTCCCCCTTTTAAGAACTAAGAACAATCAATTGCAAATCCTGCAGAGACATGTAGTTGCAGATATCGACAGTACCCATCAAAAAATAGAAAACAAGTTTCAGTACTGGAATTAGAAAACGAGATTTGAGCATAGAAACATGATTATCAACTAAATAATAGGTTATTATCTAATCAAGCAACTTTACAAACATGATTATCAGTACTGGAATTAGAAAACGAGATTTGAGCATAGAAACCTGAGCAAATCTCAGTTTGGCTATAAAAGAAAACTGGAGGCGGAAGCAAAAAAATGATATGCAGCCATGTAGTACGAACTGTTCTGATCCCAAATTGCAATCTAAATGTTCTTGTAATGCCCAGAATCAAGAAACCCCAATTTTGGGATGGAGGAGGTCGAAGACTCGTACCCAGAAGAATGAAAAAATGACCGTTGGTTAAAACAACGACCAAAAAGATTTTGTGCGTTGTAAGCTGTAATGAAAAGAAATCCGGGTATGGGCCTTGGGCCTCAAATTTTGCACTTTTGGATCAGAAATCTAAAGACAGGCTTAAGCCTGCAGTTCGTAATTTTTTTTTTTATTTGCGAAAAACGTTTTCATGAAAACAAAATTATTAACAAATAAATCGAGCATGCAATTTGTACTGAAGCGGTCTATAATTTTGTGAAAGTGGCTCTGATACCACATGTAATCTGAAACCTTAGGATTACTAATAGACAATCACAAGCATATAAACACAATCATATTTAGGCATGCTAGAATTAAGTATAGAGAACATACCTGAAGCAGTGAAGGAATCAAATGCCATTAGTGCAAGCTTTGGTCTTCTGCAATCTCTCTAGTTCTTGAGTAATCTCTTATGGGGTAAGCGACTGTCAACTCAATGTTAAGAGAGTGCAGGGACCTAGGCTATTTAAAGAATAGAGTCTTAGGAACCTTCCCATAACAGTTTCCTAATACCTCAAGGTATAACCTCTATGAAACATGTATCAATATACTTACTTGATTTACAAGAATGTTAAGCTCCTATTAAGGTAAGGAATTAGATACAAGTTCCTTACATACTCAGGATTAGATCCTTAAGCAATCTCCGATTAAGTCATCCTAGAGTAATTACATGTGATTGCTTAATGAGAAGCATAGTCCAATTCTTACAGTGTAAATTAAGCTGGTGAGTCTAAAGGAGATAAGTTACATTCAGGACAATGCCCTAGCTAGTAAAATCTTTTTTGAGCAATTCTTAGGTACGGCTGCCCTCTCACATTGAGCAGCCGTATGCCCGTATGCAAGAATTAGTCGGCAGTTTTTGCTGGGTTTTGCTAAGATCAAGGATATTATGGAAAAATTTGCTCGGTATATATACTTAAATTTTTGCTGAGTATATTTAGAAACATCCAATTAATATGGTACAATGAACAAGCTAATTAAGGAATTAAACCTTGATGCTAATTCAGACTAATTAATTGAATATCAGCAAATAATGAAACCAAGTAAAGATTAGTCAAGCTATTCAAATGTGCATATATATTTCAAGAGAGAAAACACAAGATATTAAATACAGTAAATTCATGTAGGAACCAAAATGGACTCCATGAATCTGTCTCTCGCTGACAAAGAGAAGAGCAAGCGAGCAGATAAAGAGATGATAATGAAGACAGCGGCAATGATGAACACCTTCCACTTTCTGAGACCCAGCACGCAGTTGTTACTACCATCGGTACTGGTTGCTGCTGCAAGAGAGTGATCTTCATCCTGTTGTTCTTCTTTGTCTGAAAAAACATATAAAGAACAGAAAATTAGAGGAAGTGAATCAATATGGAGCAATTTCCAATGGTTTTTAGGTGAAAAATAACCTTGATTGGCTTTGTTGTTGCCTTTTTATTTTTTATTCGATCGAATTTAAAATAGTTGGAGTAGATCAAATGCTTTGTTGTGTAACACTAACACACCTGCATTAGCGACAGTTCTGGCTAGATTTGTGATGAGATCAGAGTCCTCAAAATGATGAGCGGCACTGATGGCAGCGGCAAGGATGACAGCGGCAATGACGAGCACCTTCCACTTTCTGAGACCCCGCTCGCGGTTGTTGCTGCCAGCCCTCATTGCTGATGCAGGCGTAGGATTACCCTCTGCCTCTTCTTCATCTCCTTCTTTATCTAAAAAACAAAAAACAACGTACAGAAAATGATCCCCATATACGGATAAGTGGTTTAGAGCAAACAAGTTTGAATGATCGATCCCCACTATATAAAGAAGCTTTGAACGACTTAATGGCGCGCAGCTAGTTTAATTGGTTATCTTAAAAATATTTGGAGTAGATCAATGCGCGCGTTAATAAATTACGAACACACCTTTATCTTCCGGTGAATCAGGTTTATAGGAGAGCAAGTATGTTCCCGGCAGCGGCTCATCTGAGCTTGACAAATCTCCACCAGTGGCACATGGATTACAATTAGGATTGGAGGTGTTGTGGTCGGTACACGTCATCTCTTCTTGTTTCTCCTGCACAACCTGTATTCCCCACTCCTTTACCAGAAACCGAAATCTACCATGTTCCACCCGGAGTGAAACAGTCATCTGATGCCCACCTTTTACTTGATTCTCCATATTCCAATGGGTTAACCATATCAGGTCTTCTCCCTTAGCTGGAATACCATGGAATATTGGTTCATAATGCCAGTTGTCATCGTTGCTCTCGTTTACGACTTTAATAGTTATTGAGCCCTGGTCCGTACTAGAAGAATATTTTTTATCGTCATTGTCAGAAATTGCATAGACAATGAAGATGTTAAAGCCTCGAATTCTGAGATCGTGGACCGAAGGCAAAGGCACAGTAAATGATATTGAGGAGGAGCCTTGACTTTTATGGGTGAATTGGCCTGGAACCTCATTCCCAGGAAGAAATGTGCTGAACATATCTATCTTTCTTGCATTTCCTCGAATGTATGAGTCTGTACAATCATACTCATGCAGTCCCTGTGTCATATACGGAAATCATAATATTAATT
Organism: Rubus parviflorus; assembly: GCA_029955375.1. Classification (NCBI taxonomy): domain Eukaryota; kingdom Viridiplantae; phylum Streptophyta; class Magnoliopsida; order Rosales; family Rosaceae; genus Rubus; species Rubus parviflorus. The sequence continues at coordinate 9,137,154 of JARGGL010000005.1, read as the reverse complement.
AGTCAACTCTATTATATGATCATGAGAAATGAGAAAGAGAAGGAGAGAGATGCACCTTGATTCCACCATGATGAATTATGTCACAACCTTGATACGGTTTGCACATCCGAATGGTTGGCATGAATTCGAAGTCCAAGTTGCTCAAGCCCAAAAGGTTGAGTATTTCTACATCAACTCTTCCAATGGGTACTAGCTTATATTTGTATTCCCACTCAAGTAAGCTGTGGTTCCTACCACTTCGGTTAGGCGCAGCATAGGCGCACCAACTTGACTGATATGTTAATCTTACCAATGCTGTGCAACCAAACACATTCAACTCTTGCTCTACTTTTGGTAGCTCTACAAGGGATTTGAGGCTCAAACAGTCTTCAAGAGAGAGTTTATCTAGCCTTGTCAGACCCTTGACACAATTTGGTAGGCCAGTAATTGGATTCTCACATAGATTCAAACTTCTCAATAAGGATAGGCTAGCAAAATCCACAGGAAAAGCATCATCAGAAAGATTGCACCCACTAAGGGCCTGTTTGAGATTGCTTCTGAAATGCTTAAAAGCGTTTTTCAAATTTGGTAAAAGCGTTTTTATACAAGGAAATACTTGACAAGTGTTTCGCAAAACCACTTCCAAGTGTTTCGCAAAACCACTTCTAAGTGTTTCTAAAACTCGCCTAAGACACATTTTATTTTATTTTCAATTTTTTTAATATTTATAATTAATTTTTTTCAATTATTTCAAAAGCGTTTTTGAGTCTCTGAAAATCAATCCCAAACATACCCTAAAACTTAAAGATAGTAAAGAGCATGGTAAATAACTCCCCGATTTGACCTCCCCACAGAGAGTGAATAATTGACTTATTGGAATTCTATCCAATTCAAGGACTTTCAGTGACTCCATGCTCCTAATCATCTCTATTATAAAGTTGTTAAGATTTGAACAACTAGATATAATAAGCGTGTCAAGTAGCTTTAGCATACCAATGGTCTTTGGGAGCATCCTAAGACTTTTGCAATCTTTCATATTCAAATAAACAAGTCTATCTAGGTTTCCAATGGATTCATGGACATTAATCAGGGCGCGGCTGGAATATACCAGAGTTGATGTGCACCCTCAACGGCGTCAATAACAGCGACTAGAGAAAATTCCTTTTTTGCCTCTGCCACTCTCTCTCTCTCTCTCTCTCTCTCTCTCTCTCAGATTGATGATATCAGAATTCAGAAACCCAGATCAGCTATACCCATGCGGCTAGAGAAAATTATTTATCAGATTGCTTGCTGATATCAATAAAGCTATACCCAGATATCAAACACAGCCTTATACCCAGGTTTCGATCTTGACCATATCAGTTGATGATATCAATAACTTTTTCCATGAGACATATCTATTAAACCATTATTACATGATTTCTGATCTGATATGATGATATCAATTAATCAGTCAGTTAATGATATCATGGTTTAATCAATTTTACCAATTATTTGCCAGAAACCCAGATAAGATAATCTTCATAACAACAATTCTGGACTCTCATTCTTACAGCCGGGATTAGCATGCCCCCTTTTTCTTTTTTGGAATTCTAGCAAACTTCAATCACAGATCTGGATTTCTAGCAGAGTTTGGAAGAAAAAAGAAAGGAGAACTTGAGTTTTCTGGGCTCACGATTTCATGTGTTCATGGGGTAGAGGGAGGGCAAGAAAGGAAGTTTGCTCTGGAGCCTTGGTCAATCGTTAGTCACATTTGCAATTTAAATAATACCCACTATGAAATCAACGGCTGACATTTAGCCACGTCAGTGACACGTCACTGGTACATACCAGTTCTGGTACATTCCAGAATTGGCCCATTAATCAAGCCTTCACAATCTATAAGAATCAGTTTCTCAAGATTGGGACAAAGAGAGAAGTCAAGGGTAGCAATAAGGCCATGAGAATGGCTGAGATCAAGGATCTTCATGGATGGAAAACACTGCAAGGGAGAAAATTAAGTTAAAGAAAGTAACAATGGGGGAAGTTAATTAATTAAAGGATTAATTACATTTTACCCCAGAACTATGGGGGGGGGGGGTTTTAATTTGATACTCAAGTATCAATTTTTGTCATTTGCGTATTCCAACTTACCTCCGTTAGTCACATTCATACCCAGAGTTAAAAATTCTGTTACAAAAATCACTTCCATACCCAGAGTTAAATGACATGGCAACGCCACATGGATAAAAATTATATAAAAAATAGGGAAAAAATCATCTTTAGTCCATGAACTTTGACTCATTTGATACTTTCGTCCCTGAACTTTGAAATATATCACTTTAGTCTATGAACTTTGAAAAAAACTATCACTTTCGTCCTTGACCGAAGTTTTCACCAAATAAACCTTCGATTCCGGCCAATTCGAACGACACCACATACTGGGTTTTGAAGCCCTCCTTGATGCGAGTTCAACGCCACCAACCTCGCCTCAAACCGTCGCCGGACGGCGGAGAATTTTACAATTAAAGTTTCGGCCACCACCGACTTTCGAGCTAAATTCGAGCTATTTTAGGCCGAATTGAGCTTAGCCCCAGTTATAAAAGTTACTCCTCTTATCCGTGCGAACATTTTGGCATAGGTTTTGCACTATTTTTTTTTTTCGGTCAGGGACGAAAGTGATAGTCGGTGTTAAAGTTCAGGGACGAAAGTAATATATTTCAAAATTCAGAGACGAAAGTGTCGAACGAATCAAAGTTGAGGGACTAAAGGTAATTTTTTCCCTAAAAAATAATTAGGTATGAAAAAGGAAAAAAAAAACTGAAACCCATGAATCTAAATCTTAATCTTCCGGCCCAAATTGCCAATCCCCCTCGTCGAACCCCCCAACCCCAATTCCTCTTCTCCTTCTTCACCTAAAAACACTCAAATCTACAATTTTCAGATCGGTTAAATCTTCGATTGCAGCCGAACAATGGACTTAGAGCTCGGCGGTGGCCATGACCATGGCCAGAGTCTCGCGCGGTCGAAGAGCTTGTTTTTGTTGGGTACACAATTTTGTAGGTAATTTTCTGCGTATTTTCTATGGAAGCTACTTCAGAGACCTTTTGGTGTAGACTGTGTAACCCAAAGTTTGTGGTCAAAAGGACAATGAAATTGGATTTTGTAAAAGGGATTTAGTTTCTGCAGTTTTGGGTCATCTCTCTGCAATTGAGATTAAAAAAAAATAGAAAGATAGGGTTATGTGCTGTGAATATGTGATGAAGCAAAATTTAAATTTTTTCTTCATTTTTTTTCTTGCCCAGGAAAAGGGCTGCCAGCCTGCCATTGTTGTTGATGCCCTCTGCGACGAAGCTTTATACCCAAAAAATAGATCTTCTTTTCTTGTTTTTGTTTCTTTTGCTTTGTAATGAATAGGAAAAAAAGGTCTGGTTGTAGATTTGGGTATGTTTAGCGGTTTAGGTGAAGGAGGAGAAGAGAAATTGGGGTTTGGGTGGTTCGACGAGCAGGATTGGCAATTAATTGAGGGGATTTTGTTTTGTTTTTCCTTTTTTAGATTAATGGGTTTTAATTTTTTTAAGTTTTGAATTAATTACCTCTAAAAAAAAAGTTCTGAATTAATTATTTTTTATATAATTTTTATCCATGTGGCGTTGACACCTCAGCAGTTAACTGCCAAATCAGCAACCAAAAGATTTTTGTAACAGAATTTTTAACTTTGGGTATGAAAGTGACTAACGGAGGTAAGCTAAGGTACGCAAATAACAAAAATTGATACTTGGGTATCAAATTGAAAACATCTCCATAGTTCGAGGGGTAAAATGTAATTAATCCTAGTTTTAACAAGAAGATCCAGGTGATCGGCCAACCATGTCACAAGTGGTTTTCATGCTTGGAAGTGAAACAACAACGATTCCAACCCTTAAACAACCCGCTTTCGTTGTTAGGCGATGCCCTTTTAGTTCTAGCAGGGCTTCTAATTCTTCAAGCAAACTAGAAACATTTTCGAACAATGGGTTAACTGTCACCTTAGAAGATGGTCGATAGCGAAGACATTGTATCGATTTAATTTTGTTTTTAATGTAATCTTTTCTTTACATCCGTTGAATGTAATGTTTAAACTATGCTCATTTTCACTTATCAGAATCTTTGGAGTTCAATTTTGGGGTTGTTTCTTTTTTTTGACAATCAAAACCAATTAAAGTCATGGGGCAGCACTGAACTTTGACAATGTAAAGGGTGAGGTATGATATACAAATTAATGATTTGATCCGAAACCTTGCTTGTAACATTTGGAACTTTACAAAACTAATCTTGACTTTCTGAACCAAGTTCATTAATATAATATAGGTACGCGCATGCCTGTGTGGACTAATAAATCCTCGAAGGAGACTCATTAGTTTTGGAGCTGGAGACTTGGACCAGTACGTACTAGAAGATGTTTGAACTTGGTTAAATATAATCAATTTCTCTCCAATCAATCTGTGTCTGCCTATTATCGTCTCCACAAAGATCTTCTACCTTCAGGACATTGAAACTTTGTTCGATCTTTTTTTTTTTTTTTTCCTCTGTCTCTCTGTTTTTTGAATGGGGTGGCTCTTGCGTTACCTTGTAACGCTGCTCTTATCTCTTATCTTATCATTCTGTACCTGCCAAGACATAATAGTACCAGGAAAAATTATCAGTCGTAACCTGACTCTGACTTCTTCCCTTGGGGCCTTTTCATTAGGCTTCTTCAGTCCTGAAAATTCTACTAAATACTTCCTTGGTATACAATACAACACATTCCCAGAGACAGCAACAGTATGGGTTGCAAACAGAGAATCCCCACTTGATTCTCCGGGTGAGTTTATGCTCGGCAGTGATGGAAACCTTGTGGTGTTGGACGAGGCTCGTAAAGTTATGGTCTGGTCTTCTAATGTATCAGTATCTGCTGCTGCAAAGAATAGCACAACTGGTTTACTAATGGATACCGGAAACCTGGTTCTGCGATCTGGGGGTGACACTTTGTGGGAGAGCTTCGATCATCCCTCTGATAATATGTTGCCTGGCATGAAGATCAGCTTGAACAAAATGACTGGCCAGCAAAGGCGCCTTACATCCTGGGCCGCGCCTGATGATCCACAACCCGGAAACTTCACCTTCGGCATAGATCCTAAAGTACCTGTTCAGGGCTTTATCTGGAAGGAAACTACTCGATATTGGAGAAGTTCTATATACGTTGGCAAGGATACAAGAACCGTCTTTCAAAATCAAAATGGAACCGCGTTTTTCCTTTCATACAACTTTGATGTTGATGAGGTTTATCTTGCTTACAGTGTCTCGGATAGCTCGGTACAATTGAGGGTCTGGTTGAGTCCTACAGGGCAGTTTGAGCAGCTGCTGTGGCAGGGTTCCAGTAAAACTTGGTTGCCACTGGCCAAGTATCCTGTTAATAACTGTGATTTTTATGCTCGTTGCGGTCCATATGGTGCTTGTCGTAGAGATGAACCCCGATCACCATGCAAGTGTTTGATTGGTTTTAGAGCCAAGTTTTCGAACCAATGGGCGGTAGGGGATTGGTCTGGTGGCTGCGTTAGGGAAAATGTGTTGACATGTGGTAACGGAATATTAGAAGGTTACTTTTCAAAGCTTGAAAAGGTGAAACTGCCAGATCATTTTGTTCTGTTAGAGAATATAAGTATGAGCCAGTGTGACTCTGAATGTCAGCACAACTGTTCTTGCACAGCTTATGCCTATGTAAATGCGACAGATGAAAGTAATATTGGGAAATGTTTGGCATGGTTTGGCGAATTAATGGATCTAGTAGAGAATCACAATATTGCTCCATATGAGATTTATATTCGTGTTCATGGCTCCGAACCAGGTATGTTTGGTTTTTTACTATTTTCTTCATGAATGTGTACGTGAGGTAATTAAAATCCTTGGCATACTTGTAGACATCTTTGTTATTCATTAAGCAAATCTCTGTATGTTTTGTAGGTAACAAGGGTCTTTCTGTTAATTCCTTGAAGCGGTCCCTTGTAATTGCAATAGTCTCTTCAGCAGCTGGATTGCTTACAATAATTTTTGGCTATTTCTTATGGAAGAAAAATTTGGGAAAGGAAGGTACACACTCCTCTCTCTCTCTCTCTCTCTCTCTCTCTCTCTCTCTCATGGATTCTAGTAATCCATATAAATAATAATCTAACAGTAATACTGAAACAGGGAGAACAGCAGGAAGAATGAGTGAGATTAGTGCAGGAGGTGGGAAGAATGATACAGAACTACCACTCTTCAGTTTAAGGAGTATATTAGCTGCTACAAACAACTTCTCTGAAGCGAATAAACTTGGAGATGGAGGATTTGGCCCTGTTTATAAGGTGACATTTCTATAGTATGCTTTTAATGCAAGTACATATTCTTCTTCATTTTGTACTTTTCTTGTTAGTTTCCCAAATTAGTTCTGAGTGTAAAGGTGTGGTTCTCTTTGCTTTCTTCCCCTATAGGGAATTTTGCTAGGAGATCAAGAAGTGGCTATAAAGAGGTTGTCAAAAAATTCCGGTCAAGGGCATCTGGAGTTCATGAATGAGTTAAAACTTATAGCCAAGCTTCAACATACCAATCTTGTTAGACTCTTGGGCTGTTGTATTGAAGAGGAAGTAATGATATTAATCTACGAGTACATGCCTAATCGAAGTTTGGACAAATTTTTGTTTGGTATGTATGCGGTATGTATGCGGTATGCCTATAACTTGACTTATGTGACATCAAGTTTCTGCCAATCCTTTTTTCATATATATTTACAAGAGCTCTGTAATGCAATTCAACATATTGCTTAATTTTTTTTTATTACTATTATTATTTAAAAACAAATACTAATCTCATTCTTCTTTATGTTTGTCCAATTAGATCCTTCTGAAAAGACAAAGTTGGATTGGGGTACACGGTTTCGAATTATAGAAGGCATTGCTCAGGGAGTACTATACATCCACAAATACTCTAGATTGAAAATCATACACAGGGATCTAAAAGCAAGTAATGTTCTTTTGGATGGAACAATGAACCCCAAAGTTTCTGACTTTGGAATGGCAAGGATTTTTGGGATAAATCAAATTGAAGCAAATACCAACAAGGTTGTTGGGACATAGTAAGTATATATATCTCATGATTTCTATCATTTAAACCTTACGAAATCAATACTAGTGCTCATTTCTCTATCATTAATTCTTGCAGCGGCTACATGTCACCTGAGTATGCACTCTATGGCCATATCTCTGAGAAATTGGATGTATTTAGCTTTGGGGTATTGTTGTTAGAGATTGTAAGTGGAAAGAGGAATGCTTCTTTCTATCATTTTGAAAATTCACTAACGCTTGCTCGATGGGTAAGTACTAGAAATTCTTGTTTGTTTCTTTTGTTTTTAAGCCTTGCATTTCAATTTGGTAATGTTCAAACACAATTTATTAGTGCATCGGGACGCAAGAGGAAGATTGATGGGTTTATATGTGTAAATCTTAGGTATGGGAGTTGTGGAAAGAAGGCAGAGGAGTGGAGGTGATTGATGCATCAGTAAGGGAAACATGCCGGACTCATGAAGCTTTGAGGTGTATCCATGTGGGGCTTTTGTGTGTTCAAGAAGCTCCAGCTGATCGACCAACAATGTCGTCGGCGATACATATGCTGGAGGCCGATGAAGCTACATCACTTCCACTCTCCAAAGAACCTGCTTTTTCAACACATAGGAATTCTAGTTCTGTTACCACTTATTCCAACAATGTGGTCACTATTACTTTGCCAGAAGCTCGATAGAGGTTCAATAGTGTTTGTTTTTCTCAACACATTCAAAGTCAGATTACATATGATTAGGTTTAATTAGGTTGCTAGCTTTAGTTGGGAACTAGCAACGGTGCCCGAGCAATGCTGCGGGTTTCAAAAGCATTTAGAATACATATAGAAAATGTAGAAAACATTAAAATTGTATAGGAAATCCACAGTGTTATGATGCTTTGTTTAGAAAGCTTAAGTTACAAAGAAGATACGTATTTAAGGGCGAAGTTCAAAAAAGTTTGTTAATCAAGTAGTGTTGAATTGCACTTTCTTTAGATACATATGTACAAACTGCTCATTGTTGTAACCAAAAAAAAAAAAAACTGCTCAGTGTTAATTCTTGCTCTGTAGCAAAAAAAAATTCATTGCTCTTGGTCTTTGTCTTGTGTAGAGGTCTTCACTTCTCTGTAAAAAAAATTGAAAAATGGCCGTTGTTAGTGCAATGATAGCAACTTAATTATAAAAAAATAGCAACTTTTGATTACATTTATAGATATAGTTTTAAATCTTATCTCAACACAATACCATTAAAAAAAGAAAAGAATCACAACCAATCAATAAGTCAAATCCACAAAAATAATTGATTGAAGCGGAATTAAGGGATAGAGAGCAGATAAAGTAAGAGACAAAAGTGAAAGTGATCAAGTAGTACAAAATTGAACCTGTATTGGTATCCATACAGTAGGACACATTTATTCTAGTCTCTGGAAGCTGGAAATTAGCGGTTTGTCTATTGCACAAGCCTGCATAGTATGCAGGTTGAGTGGGTAGCACGTGCTACCCTTATGAAAATTACAATTGCAAATTTGATCGACAGTTGCATTTTGATAAATGAAATTGCTACTTTTCAATCGACAATTGCATTTCAAAAATGCAATTTCTCAATTTTAATCGGCAATTGCATTTTATAAATTATAATTGCATATTAAGTTAAAGACACATACATCCACACATAAGGGTAGCACATGCTACCCACTCAGCCTGTATAGCATGCTGTCTTGCAGGTTAGAATTTTCGGGAAATTAGGGGAAATATCATCCAATTTAACAAAGACGCAACTTTGACACCTACTGGATGCCCATTAAAGGCTTTTATGTTATTTTAATGGTGATGAAAATGTTGTACTGCTGCAAGAGGGGAATGAGATCCATCACTTCAATGTGGGCAACAACTCGAGAATCAATTTCTATGATAGTGAGAATGACAAAGGAAGTATAAATATTGCATCCATTGCATATATTGAGAAGAATGTGTCACGTGGACCAAGATTATGAGAGGTCATAATTGATGTATTAAAACACAATGTTATCTTTTTATACTTTATTGACTATTTAATTTATATGTACGTATTTTATGGAGCTATCTATGCATTCACTCATCTCTCTATCATTTCTTCTTCTCACAAAAACATACATTTGGAAAGAAGAGAAAGTGTGGCTGTGGTGCAGCAAGTTTTGGCTTGGGTGGAAGGCTATGACCAAGAAAAAAAAAAGAAAAAAAAAGTGAGAGAGAGAGAGAGAGAGTTTTACGTAAGGCACTTAGTAATACCAATGTTTTATTGTATAAGGGATTTAAACAATTAAGAATTAGTGGTGGTGAGTGGTGAGAGAGAGAATGTGAAAGATAGTGTTGTGGGTTGATGATACTTTGTATTTATTATTAATCCCGTAGGCGCTAATTACATGCCCACCGCTCTACTAACGTCTAGTGATTTTTCGAACATATGTTCATTCGTATATTTGATCCAAGTTATGTACTTTAATTAATAATCGTATTAAATACAATAAATTCATGTAGGAACCAAAATGGACTCCATGAATCTCTCTCTCGCGGAGAAAAAGGAGAGCCAGCGAACAGATAAAGAGAGAATTAACAAGAGCAGAAATTATGAGCACCTTCCACTGGTTGTTACTGCCATCAGTACATGTTGCTGCTGCAATCGTGTGATCTTCATCCTGCTGTTCTTCTTTGTTGTCTAACAAATGAATAAATAACAGAAAATGAGGAAGTGAATGTACATGCATGTTTCATTAGTTTAGATGAACAGGGCAGCTAATTTATTGGCATTGTTGTTGCCTTTTTATTTTCTGTTCAAAATTAAAATAGTACGTACGTTGGAGTAAATCAGATGCTTTCTTGTCTAACACACATGTATCTTCATCAGAGTCCTCAAAATGGCTATTCAACCAAGTGATCCAAGTCGACCAATCACTTGGATATATTGTGACCAATGACTTGCGCAGGGTACTACTCATATTCTCTTCTTGTTCATCGCGGACAACCTGCACGCCCCATTCCTTCACCTGAAACTCATGAAGTTGTGCAAATACTGAAACAGCCACTACATCACCGCCTTGTGGGTTGCATTGCATTGATCTATCTCAAATGCACAACCTGCACGCCCCGTGGGTTGCATTGCATTGATCTATCTGAAGGCCATGAATGACCAACCGGCTGACCTGCTATTTGTTTTTAAATTCTTTCCGTAGTTGCTTTTATTTATGCTTTAAAAAAACATTTTACTACTATATAAAATGGCAGGTTAGTAGAACGCGCCTCACGCGCGTCTCTACCGTAATAGAAACCTAGGTTTCTTATAGGGGCGGCGCTGTCTTTGGACGGTGTCCGCATGGTTCTCCGATGATGGTGAGAGGCTCGGGTGGTCGTCAGAGGCGGCTTGGGCTCGTTTGGATTGCTTGGCTTGGTGCGGGTTGGCGTGAAGGGTGGGTGGGGACTCTTGTTTCCTCGCCTGAATCCCAATCCCTGTTCCGGCGTTCTTTTGGTGCGGCGACTTGGCCTCTCGTCGAGCCTTGGTCTTAGTGCTTGAGTTCGAGTGGTGCTGACCTGCTGTTGGTTCTACGAAGATCAAAATCGGACGTGTCCATTTCGTCGGTGCTCCGTTTCCGATTTGTCCTATATACCCGCAAAATGGAATCTGTAGAAGCTTGTGGACGCCATACTCTTCGCTTTCTCCATCGCAATCGCGGTTGCAGCGCCGTTAATCGACGCGCATACAGAGGTGGTGATGATGGGTTCTGGAGGTAGAAAGGAAGAAGACAGAGAGAAAGGGAAAAGAGTGAGAGAGAACAAGGTGAGGGGGCAAAATTATGGATGGGGACCAGGGAAAACTTTTGTTTTTTTTTTGGACAATGGGTCAGGGAAAACTTAAAATAAATAGAGGGGTGTGGTTTTGAATTATGCTTTTTAACATTTGACTCCCCTTATTTTAATATACGAAAAAGAAGAGGGTTTGACACTTGTCCGGTGTGGTTAATTCACACCAGGTGGATTTGTGCTTAGCATTGGAAAACGAGAAGTCGAGAATTATACGGGGTACAATGCAATGCATTGAAACTCCCATATTTTGGACCATTGGATAGGGTGCGCTCTCATCCCTAATTCCTAAACCCAATATCAAACAATTAATAATCCTAAAATAAATTAAATTCATCATTCCCCAAACCCCAAATTCCAAACCCCAAACCCCAAATTCCAAACCCCAAACCCCAAACCCCAAACCCCAAACCCCAAACCCTAAACCCTAAACCCCAAATTCCAAATTCCAAACTCTAAACCATAAACCCTAAACTCCAAACCCCAAACCATTCAATTTTTTTTTAATATAAGTAGACATAGCTCAATCCCACATGCAAGAGTGTAAGCGTAAATGGCTTGCCAAAATGAGTTAGGATATGATTACAAGCATTCTAGTGCGAGAGGTATTTGAGTTACTATGGTTGACCACGTGGATCGAGGTTGAAAAGAGAACGAAAGTGGCTAATTTTTTTATCATAAGCATTTTGCCTCACAACGATCACATTCAACGGTTGGATTCACCAATTTATTTTTTCAACACCTAGTTGCCTTTCAAAGGTATACTTTTTTATATAACCAACAAACAAGTTATACTGCACTTGTAGGTATATAGGCATTTTGTACAAAATGAATAACCGAAAATGAAAAATGATATATAGATTTGACATTACCGTTGTATTTTTCACGCAATAATATTTGAAGTGTGGAAAAATTAGTCCGATTTGTCGTCGTTTTGGCCTAGGTCAAGGTGGTCAACTCATATTTACGGACGTTTACGAAAATACCATATTCATTAAAACACTTGTAATAGTTCCATCACAACTCCGATTTGCGAGTTATTTGCGCCCACACATTCCTATTGCATAGCTCCATATACCCGCATAAAAAGTTTGAACTCAGCAGCTCTTAACAGTTCAGCTGCTCTTAGCAGGGCCGGCCTTGTGGCAAGACTGGCAAGATTGCAGTCTGTGGCCCCCAATCCAATAGGCCCCAATTATATATATATATATATATATATATATATATATTATCTAGTACGAAAAAAAATTATATTAGTATTTTTTTAATCAGACTTTCTGACTTCTTGAGTCATTGCGTGTCTACGTCCCTATTTTTTAATACTCTAATAGAGTAATAAGCTAAGAATAATTGAAAGTCCATGTCACTCTTGACGTCTTGTCTCTCTACCTCTATTTTATTATTATTATTTTTTTAGAAAGTCTCTGTAATCTCTTCTAATCTTCTTCTCCCTTTTACGACCCAATGCAGTAGCCCCAAATTCTTCCCAGGTAATTTTACATTTTTATTGCTATATGATTGTATTATGGTTTATTTTATATTTGGTTGTTGGATATTTGGATTTTGATTTCAAACGTAGTACTGCAGTAGTATCTATTATGTATTTATATTTCAATAATACTTTGTAATACGTTGGCTCAAATACATATTTGTTTGGGATATTGGTTTTTTTTTATTAGCAATTGAGCCCCGAAAATTTTCTTCGCCTTGAGCCCCCGAATTCTCAGGGCCGGCCCTGGCTCTTAGTAAAATGTAATTAAAAAATAAAGGGGTAATTAATATTGATATCATTATGGAATGAGTGACGTATTTCATAAGTGAAATACGATTTTATGATGGTTTGAAAATAAATTGGACCAAAATTCCTCGATGAGTTTTGATTAGTGTTTATGCAAAATTTATTTTTTGATATTTTAATTATTTAAGAAAACTAATGTAGTCGTGAGATGTAGAGCACACCATTGCGAGTTCATAGACACATGACACGCTTAATTATGAGATCATATGAGCCAATTATAATCAGTGGAAGTTCAGTTATTTTTTTGAAAGTTTAGAGAATTAAAATTAAGTAATTTTAATAATTTTCGGAATGTGCAATATTTGTCGTTGGATCTCCTACTATTATATCTAAACCGTTTAAAAAAATTATGTCAGTTTTATTTAATCGAGTATGACAAAACATGATGAAAATATTTTTGCTTACCTCCCTCTCTTGATAGTTGCCACCTGTTAGGATTCTAACTGGGGTTAATTTTTTGTTAAATTAATGATCCCCATACTTAGTCTCTCTGATAGTCCGAATGCCCAAAAAAAGGGATGCTTCTTAAAATATATTATGTTTTTGTTAAGAACTTGTGCTGAATGCGCATAATTGCTGAGTGCTGACCATTTACTCATTTAGTGCCTATATTAGTTTTTTCTTCTCTCTGTCTTCTTCTCCTCTCTCTCTCTCTCTCTCTCTCTCTCTCTCTCTCTCTGCAACACCTGGCCATTGAAAAAAAAAAACCAGCCTTTCATTTTCGGACTCGGATCCTGTGCTTTTTTTTCCTCACAAATGAATCCTGGCCATCCAATCTGATCTTGTGGCTAGGATTTACCTTGTCTCTCTCGGTGGAAATTTTCCCCAATCTCGGCCGGGGCTTGCAATATGATCCCCGATTCTTCCCCAATCTCTTCTTCCCCTTCAAGCTCTAGCTTTTCTCCGATATCGGCCATGGCAACTCCACCTTCTTCTTCCATACTCTTTCATCGTCCTCGTCCTCCTACTTCCCGATGCCCTTTCACCTCCAGAAACCCCAGTACCCCGCGCCTTACGCCGCCGTCGCGCCACCGGCCTTCAAGGACTCGGTCAAGTTTATTTTCATGGAACGGGCAAGTTTATTTTCAATACTGTCGACGAGGCTAACAGTATGGGCTCATTAATTAAAGAATCAATTAAATGTTTAATCACTTTACTTAATGATTTATATTAGGATCTCATATAGACGTCAGCTCGCCTACGGTGGAACTAGGTGGAGGAACATGAAGAGTGAGACGTACTGCAAATGAACACCAAAGACCAAACCAGAAAACCCAGTGGAGAAGATGAGAGGAGTCGAAGACGGAATGAGCTGTGGGTTTAATTGATTAAAGTGAAGAGCCAGGAGAGAGAGAGAGAGAGAGAGAGAGAGAAAGCGTGAAGAGTCAGAGAGAGATAGAAATAAAGAAAAGAAAGGGAGAGAATATACAACTATATTTCATAAACCATTAAGTGAAAACATAAACCGGGAACAGGCTAAGCCTTTCCCATATTGTTTTTGTTTTAGACAGATGACACGTGAAAGTCACGTGTGTAGGGCCCAAAATCTCAGAGCATCACTACATGGAGCATGGAAGACGACTCCGTAAATAACTCCCCGATTTGACCTCCCCACAGAGAGTGAATAATTGACTTATTGGAATTCTATCCAATTCAAGCACTTTCAGAGACTCCATGCTCCGAATCATCTCGATTGAAGAGTTGTTAAGATTTAAACAACCAGATATAATAAGCGTGTCAAGTAGCTTTAGCATACCAATGGTCTTTGGGAGCATCCTAAGACTTTTGCAATCTTTCATATTTAAATAAACAAGTCTGTCTAGGTTTCCAATGGATTCATGGACATTAATCAAGCCTTGACAATCTATAAGAATCAGTTTCTCAAGATTGGGACAAAGAGAGAAGTCAAGGGTAGCAATAAGGCCATGAGAATGGCTGAGATCAAGGATCTTCATGGATGGAAAACACTGCAAGGGAGAAAATTAAGTTAATTAAAGAAGGTAACAATGGGGGAAGTTAATTAATTAAACATAGTTAGACGTATAATTATTCTAAGAACCCCAAATTGTTTGCGAGATAATTTATTATAAGGTGGTTTCTAGGTAGTACTTTGTATATCTAGCATTACTCATAATTAAAATCCTAACAGATCGATACAGAAAAGAAAAAGGAAACAGGGCCAAAGAGTAGAGTAATTACATACCTTTGTTCCGTTCAAGATTTGTCTCAAGCTGCTATACTGCATTTCCAGAACAACTAGGTTCTCCAAATGAAAATCAGTTGGTATAGAATCCAAAGGAAATGCAATCCAACACAACATTCTCAATCCTGTAGGAAATTCTTCATAGCATCCAGTGAGTTGTACATGACTAAGCCGGAGTAGTTTTAGTTTGGGCATCCTTGCAAATGCATTAGTTTCCAAGACAATCTCGTTCGGATTTATTGAAGGAGTAGTGACTCCAAGCTGCCTTTGCATGCTTAATTCAAGACCTTCAATTCTTTTGGTACCCTGATTAAAAAAGGGGGGAAACAATGGGATATATAAGTTTCACAAAAATAAATACATATATACACATACAGAGCAGAGTGATGGAATGTTTCTTACATTCTTTTCTCTCAATACTTTGATAGAGTCCTTGGGATGCCATAATCTACTACGTTTCCGAGGCTCTTCTGATGCTAGGCGAACGATTCCTCTTCCCATATCACGAATCATGTCATGCATCACCACCTTGTTATTGGGGCCAATTCCTACTAAGCATCTATCCATGAGATTTATAATGCCAATAGTTGTGTACAATTCACATCCATCTAGTATTCCAACAGTGTAATCTTTGTCATTTCCAATAAAGAAACAAGCAATGTGGAGGAATACTTCCTGATCATGTTTATCCAGTACATCGTAACTCATTCGGAGTTTATTCATAATTTCATCATTCGGAATAGCTTCTAATTTCTTCAATGCACTTTCCCACACATCTATACTTTCCCCGAATAGAGAAGAACCCAAAACTTGAAGAGCTAATGGCAGCCCTGCGCCGTGACGTACAAATTTTTCAGTATGTTCCTCGATCGTAACCTTCAATGGGATGATCTTGTCGAAAAGCATGCCTACTGAAAAGCTTCAACGATTCACTTTCTTTCAAAGCTCGAACATAATGCACCCTAGTAACTCCCTGAGCCTTTAATAGCCGTGCACGCCTAGTTGTTATGATGATTTTACTTCCTGGATGAAATCGATCTTGCATCGCAAGTAATGCATCAAATTGATCCATATGATCCACATCGTCGAGAACAAGAAGAACTCTTTTACAGCTTATGGCATCTTCAATCTTAACTTTTCCCTCGCTAGCATTTCGTATTTTCACTTCTCTTCCATTCAAAATATCATAAAGGAGCTGTTTTTGTATTTTAACTAGGCCATTGATTTGTTCTGAGGTTTCTCTAATATTTTCAATGAAACTGCTTCCTTCAAATTCTTTGAAGTTGGAATTATAGACGTGTTTTGCAACTGTTGTCTTCCCTATTCCAGAAATCCCAAAAATTACATGTATGCCGACATCATTTGATCCATCTTGTATCCATTGATTAATTTTGTAGGCTCGAGAACGGATTCCAATCAGGTTGACGCCAACACTTAATGGTGTACGACTAAGCTTGTCACCTATCTCTTTAACAATTGTTTTAATAAACTTTGACTCGTACCTAGAAAGTTAGGATCATATGCAAATGAAATTAGAGATTAGACAAACAAGTCATGAATTAGTGTAATTAAACTAATTAAGAAGTATTTTTGTCCAAAAATAATAATTAAGAAGTATCATGTAATTTTAAATATTTATTTTTATTTATGTTTTTCCAATTACTACGGAAAATAGGCAATAATTCATGCACGTATAATATTTTTTAGTTCGATTTCTGAATTTTAATGGTTCTTTTGAAAAGTTGGGAAGACAACAATATTTTTGAAAAAATATAAATTTTTATTTATTTATTATAGAACGTCAGTTTACACAAAAAATTTAAGTTTTTGAATATAAAATGAAAAAAATAAATAAACTTGTATCTGAAAATAAAAAATAATTAATTACGTACCCATCATCTTGGTTCCGTAAGACCATCTCTCCAAGATCTGCAACTTTGGTAAGTGCGTCCCTCCATTCTTTCACCTTGTTGGACGGTTCATTCTGTTGGTGTCTGGCAAATGCCTCCGCAAAACTTCCGGTCTGCTTCCTCACTTGGGTTGGATCGACATTGTAGAAGACCGGTAAAACGACGTGATTGGAGGAGGTCCTCTTGCGTTCAAGGATCATCACAAGCTCATCAAGGCACCATCTCGAAGATGCGAAATCGTTTGAAAACACAATAACACAACTTCGCGACTGTTGAATGGCTCTCTCAATTCCTGGTTTGATATCTTCCCCTCTCTCAAGTTCGTCGTCATCTCGGAAAGTGCGAAAGCCTTGGTCGACAAAGGCTGTGTAGAGGTGGTCGGTGAAAGTCTTGCGAGTGTCTTCGCCTCTGAAACTCATGAACACGTGATACCTACAATATCCATCAGAAGGAGAAGCCATATCGATCAACAAGCAATAATGAAATGATAACTAGTCTGGCAAATGGAGAGTACTCGTCTTGTTCTAAAGGCAATAATATATGGCCGGTGATAAGCTAAGATTAAGATAGTGGCCATGGGGGTGACAATTTTGAGTTGACTTTAAACTCATATCTTCCAGACAATACAAGTAGTTGACTCTGCAGAAAAAGACAATACAAGTAGTTGTTGGGCACGTTTAGTCACATTGAAGGAAGGAAAACCTATAATTGAAAGGAAGAAAAATGTTGGGATTGGTATTCATTCACACGGAACTGAACCACGCAATAATGGTGCAGCAAGGTTTGACTCGGGTGGAAGGCTATAGGCATAGCTAGCTACAAATTAAGCATGATGTTTGTGTAAGAATAATATGGACTTCGCATTAAGTTTATATTAAAGTATCAGCAACTTACTATTTAAATGTAAAACAAGTAATCGGAGAATCATAAAGACTTTAATCCTAGATATCTTATTCATGATGTATCTAATGAATTAGGAATGAATCTAACATATCTTGGTTATCAAGATATCATATAAGATATGCAATTACAATAGAGATTTGGAAGTAAATTGTTTCCTTTATGGGAGGTGACCGAATATCCAATTACTCTATTTATATGGCTTAGGTCCCTGCACTCTCTCTAACCGGTAATACAGTTTCTTGCCCCATAGAGAGAATACCAATTGAGATGCAGTGCAAAAGAATTAGGCTTGGATTGAGTGACCGTTCAGGTTATGGTTCATGATCCATTTTATTTTGTTTATGTTTTTTTTTATTATTGTATCTATATTATTTGTGAATCGATGTAATGGCTTTTCAGTTTTAAGGTTACAGTTTGTTGAAATTAAAGGTAAAGTTTGGTCTTCAATTTGGTGCTGTTGTAATTTGAATAGGAATGAAGTAAAAGTAGAGTCTTTTTCACCCGTAAGAATTGCCTATCAATTAATTGGCAGCATGTTAATTATTGGATGGCAGCATAGGATAGAGCTTGTGGGTTGTGCATGAGAGTGAAAGGAAAAAAAATGCTAAGATCGAGGGAAATTCTTCTTGTTGAATGTATTGTGTTCTCGGGAATTCTATGAGTGATGATCCACAAAATTAAGCTGTTATAAACTCATTGATTTTGCATGTAAATGAACAAAAGAAAGATCGACTAAAAATAAAAAGTATAACATTAATGTCCAAAGATTCACTACAAGTCAAAAATTCTATTTGATAAAAAAACAAAAGTCCAAAATTGTAAAGTACATTTAGATTTTGTGTATATCTCTATGGGGATTTAGATATAGAAATTTATATGAAGGTCCCGGATGAGTTTCATTTACCCAAGTCAAGTGGCTCTAGACCACAGAGCACGTTTGCAATAAGATTGCAACGTTCACTAAATGGATTGAAACAATCCGGACAGATGTGGTATACCCGTCTAAGTGACTACTTGATTGGAAGAGGGTATGTAAACAATAAATTATGCCTCTGCGTGAAAACAAGTTCCGGATTTGCAAGTGTCATTGAATACTTGAAATCCGAGTTTGAGATAAAAGATCTTGGGAAAAAGATGCTCAGGCGATTTAATATGGATAAAGTCCATCCTGTTAGCACTCCCATGATTGGTCGCAGTCTAGATCCAAAGAAGGATCTGTTTCACCCAAGGGATGATGGTGAAAACGTTTTAGAGGCTGTGGTACTGTACCTAAGTGCAATAGGTGCATTATTGTACTTGGCACAGTGTACAAGACCATATATCTCCTTTGTTGTTAACTTGTTAGCTAGATTTAGCTATGTGCCCACGCAACGCCATTGGACTGGCATAAAGACTGTCTTTCGTTACTTGAAGGGTACGATTGATATGGGCTTGTTCTTTCCCTACAGAGAGGCACGAAAATATGGCAAAATGGGTGAGGAACCCGTGCTTTCTGCCATCGGGCGATCGATCGCAGGATATGCCACGATCGATCGTACAGAGTCTTCTGCCGTCAGGCGATCGATCGCAGGGAATGCCACGATCGATCGCACCGGTGCTGCTGCCCATTATTTCGAAAATCTTTGTGATGTTTTGGTGGGTTTTGCTGATGCTGAGTATTTCTATGACTCATACAAAGGTCGTTCTCAAACTGGTTATGTCTTTACCATGGGTAACACCGCAATATCTTGGAGGTCTATTAAGCAGACCCTTGTCGCTACTTCTTCGAACCATGTTGAGATTATTGCTCTCCATGAAGCAGTTCGTGAGTGTATATGGTTGAGGTCCATAGCTACACATATAAGAAGTACATGTGGTTTGAGGTCAACCACTGATGAACCTACATGCATTTATGAGGATAATGCTGCTTGCATTGTGCAAATGAAGCAAGGTTTCATCAAAGGCGACAACACCAAGCATATATCGCCCAAGTTCTTCTATAATCAGCAATAGCAGAAGTTCCTCAAGATCAAAGTGAATCAAGTCCGATATGAGGATAATGTGGCTGATTTGTTTACCTAGTCATTGCCTAAATCCACATTTGAGAAGCATGTGAAAAGCATTAGTTTGTTTAAGTTATCTGACCTCTCATGATTGTGGAAATCAGGGGGAGACACAGACTTCAAGGGGAGTCTAGTGTCCATGCAAAGTTTCCAAATGTGAAGGGTGTGTTGTACTCTTTTTCTTTTCGACCAATGTTATTTTTATCCCACTGGGTTTTTGTTACTTAGCAAGGTTTTTAATGAGACAATGCGAGGAGCACCACCTAATGTTGACGCCACAAGGGGGAGTGTTGAAGGAAACCTACTTTGTGTGTGGCTTGTCAACCTAGGAGTATCTTTTGATAGTATAACATAAGGATTATACATTGAATAAGATTCCAATTATGATGTGGATTGTACCCTTGTGTTTCTCTATATATAGATGCACATATTCATCAATAAAGATACGATTTTATTCCTGTGTTATTTGCTTTGTAATCACGGTCCTGAGGTTTTTGAGTCCCAGGGCAAAAATTTAAACGGTGCCTATAGATAGACTAGCATCAAAACTCAGGTCACTATTTTTAGGAGATTCAAGCACCAAAAGGTTCATATTATATTCAATGTCATAAGAATCGGCTGTTAATTAAAAAAAAATTTAGAAATTGTTCCATTTCACAATCATGATTTCTTTTTTTCAATTTCAAATTTCAAAATCATGTTATTTTTGTTTATTTGTAATTTTATTTTTCATAAGACATCTTCACAAACATCACTCATATGGTGGTAGCTAATGGTTTTAGGTAAGAGATACACCGAATAAAAGCATTTCAATTTTCAAGTGTACTAAACACACTGAATGTCAAGCAGAAACTTTACCCAACTATGCCAAAACATCCAGAACAATAGAAACAAAAATTCTACACAAATTAAAATACTATGGCGCAATACATAACCATCATGAATTAAAACACAATGTAGCAATGACCTTAGAGCATGAAAGCAGAAAAATAAAATAAAAAGAGCATGAACAAAGTCTCCAAACATTCCAACCACAGCATGACAGCAGTTGAAGCACTTCCCAACAATGCCATAAACCACCATCAATCCATTAGATTGCAAAACAGGTGATCAATTATTGGAAAATTATAAACCACATATCGATTATAAGGAACACCATAAACCACATGATCAAAGATTAGGAACCAATCTTTGAGAAGAAAATATAATTGTTGATCACTTTCGTGTGATTGATAGTCCAGAGTGATAATTGATCAACATAAAATAATAAATACATATTCACTTGAAAACCAATCTAAACATCAAACAATCCAAATAATACTCATTTAACCATTTATGATCTTTACCGCAATTGGATCAGCAAATCCCCAATTTCTGTTCTGATCACCATAGAAGAAGAGAACAATAAAGAGATGAAAAAATTAGAGGAGAAGATAGATGATAAGAATGAATTGGTTATTATGAACCATTAAACCTTCAATTTAAAGAAAACAAAATTCTTGTTTTCAAGGTTTTGGAGAGAGTGATCGAGAGAGAACGATTTGTATTATGCAATTATTGCTAGGCGTCTTGGAGACGCGAGATACCGTCTTGGAACTAAACAATTAATTTTTTTTTTGTATATATAAAGAATTACATAATTAAAATTGTGTCCCCTTCCATGCTTGGGCCATGGGCCGTCGCCCAGCCTGCTCTAGGCTAGGGCCGGCTCTGTTTGTAATTTATTTTCTGTTTGTTATTATATTTTATGTATTCTATAACATTAGGCATTTATATTCGTAATTAAATTATATTTACAACAATGAACGGTTCATATAAGACAAATTTACTTGGTTCATTCATATATATATTTGATTCAATTAAGTTAAGTACCTTAATTAATAATCGTATTAAATACAATAATTAAATTCATGTAGGAACCAAAATGGACTCCATGAATCTCTCTCTCGCGGAGAAAAAGGAGAGCCAGCAAACAGATAAAGAGAGAATCAACAAGACAGCAGCAATGATGAGCACCTTCCACTTTCTGAGACCCCGCGCACGGTTGTTACTGCCATCAGTACTAGTTGCTGCTGCGAGCTTGTCATCTTGTTCTTGTTGTTCTTCTTCATTGTCTCAAAAACGTACATATAAATAACAGAAAATTAGATCAAGTGAATCAACAAGGAGCAATTTCAATAGTTTAAATGAACATATAACTTGTGCTGCTTATCTATTGGCACTGTTGTTGCCTTTTTATTTTCTATTCGAAATTAAAAAAAGTTGGAGTAAATCAAATTCTTTGTTGTGTAACACACCTGTATTAGCGAGAGTTTCAGCTAGATTCGTGTCCTCAAAATGATGAGCGGCACTGATGGCGGCGGCAAGGATGACAGCGGCAATGATGAGCACCTTCCACTTTCTGGGACCTCGCTCGTGGTTGCTGCTGCCAGCCCTCACTGCTGAAGCAAGCATAGGATCACCCTCTGCCTCTTCTTCATCTAAAAAATATAAAAGACGAAAAATAATCCCCCACATAGGGATTAGAGATTTAGAGGAAATGTTTTTGAGTGAAAATCAATCCATATATCTATATATCTAGATGTGTTTACTATATGGAGCAGCTTTCAGCGGCTTAGATGAACAACATAAACTTGTGAGATGCTAATTAATGCATGGCAGTTTAATTTGTTGTCTTAAAAATATTTGGAGTAGATCAAATGCGCGCGTTAATAAATTACGAACACACCTTTGTCTTCCAGTGAATCAGGTTTATAGGAGAGCAAGCATGTTCCCGGCAGCGGCTCATCAGAGCTTGACAAATCTCCACCAGTGGCACATGGATTACAATTAGGATTGGTGGTGTTGAGGTCGGTACACGTCTTCTCTTCTTGCTTCTCCTGCACAACCTGGATGCCCCACTCCTTTACCTGAAGCCGAAGTATACCATGGTCTACCGAGAGTGAAACAGCCACTTGATGCCCACCTTTTATTTGATTCTCCATATTCCAGTGGGTTAACCACACCATGTCTTCTCCCTTACCTGGAATACCATGCATTATTGGTGTATAATGCCAGCTGTCGTCGTTGCTCTCGTTTATGACTTTAATAGTTATTGAACCCTGGTTAGCTCTACAATATTTGTTATTGTCATTGTCAGAAACTGCATAGACAACGAAGACGTTAAAGCCTCGGATTCTGAGATTGTGCAGTAAAGGCAAAGGCACAGTAAATGATATTGAGGAGGAGCCTTGACTTTTATGGGTGAATTGGCCTGGAACCTCATTCCCAGGAAGAAATGTGCTGAACATATCTATCTTTCTTTCATTTCCTCGAAAATATGAGTTTGTACAATCATACTCATGTAGTCCCTATATCAAATGCGGAAATCATATATAGTATTAGCTAGTCAGCTCTTTCAATATGATAATGAGAAATGAGACAGAGAAGGAGAGAGACGCATGCACCTGGATTCCACCATTATGAATTATGTCGAAACCATTATATTTATCGCACATCCGAATGGTTGGCATGAATTCGAAGTCCAAGTTGCTCAAGCCCAACAGGTTGAGTATTTCTACATCAACTCTTCCAATGGGTACTAACTTATATTTGTATTCCCACTCAACTAGGCTGTGGTTCCTACCACTTCGGTCTGGAGAAGAATAGAAGCACCAACTTGACTGATATGTTATTCTTACCAATGCTGTGCAACCAACCACATTCAACACTTGGTCTACTTTTGGTAGCTCTACAAGGGATTTGAGGCTCAAACAGTCGGAAAGAGTGAGTTTATCTAGCCTTGTCAGACCTTTGACGCAATTTGGTAGGCCAGAAATTGGATTCTCACTTAGATTCAAACTTCTCAACAAGGATAGGCTAGCAAAATCCACAGGAAAAGCATCATCAGAAAGATTGCACCCACTAAGACTTAAAGATAGTAAAGAACATGGTAAATAACTCCCCGATTTGACCTCCCCACAGAGAGTGAATAATTGACTTATTGGAATTCTATCCAATTCAAGCACTGTCAGAGACTCCATGCTCCTAACCATCTCAATTGAAGAGTTGTTAAGATTTGAACAACCAGATATAATAAGCGTGTCAAGTAGCTTTAGCATACCAATGGTCTTTGGGAGCATCCTAAGACTTTTGCAATCTTTCATATTCAAATAAACAAGTCTGTCTAGGTTTCCAATGGATTCATGGACATTAATCAAGCCTAGACAATCTATAAGAATCAGTTTCTCAAGATTGGGACAAAGAGAGAAGTCAAGCGTAGCAATAAGGCCATGAGAATGGCTGAGATCAAGGATCTTCATGGATGGAAAACACTGTAAGGGAGAATGAAATTAAAATTAAGTTAAAGAAAGTAACAATGGGGGAAGTTAATTAATTAAACATAGTTAGACGTATAATTATTCTAAGACCCCCAAATTGTTTGCGAGATAATTTATCATAAAGTGGTTTCTAGGTAGTACTTTAAATATCTAGCATTACTCATAATTTCAATCCTAACAGATAGGGAAAAAAAAGAGGAAAAATGGCCAAAGATCAAGTAGAGTAATTAATTACATACCTTTGTTCCGTTCAAGATTTGTCTCAAGCTGCTATACTGCATTTCCAGAACAACTAGGTTCTCCAAATGAAAATCAGTTGGTATAGAATCCAAAGGAAATGCAATCCAACACAACATTCTCAATCCTGCAGGAAATTCTTCATAGCATCCAGTGAGATGTACATTACTAAGCCGAAGTAGTCTTAGTCTTTGCATCTTTGCAAATGCATTGGTTTCCAAGACAATCTGGTTCGGACTTACTGGAGGAGTAGTGACTCCAAGGTGCCTTTGCATGTTCAATTCAAGACCTTCAATTCTTTTCGTACCCTGATTAAAAAAGGGGGGAAACAATGGGATATATAAGTTTCACAAAAAGAAATACATATATACACATACAGAGCTGAGTGATGGAATGTTTCTTACATTATTTTCTCTCAATACTTTGATAGAGTCCTTGGGATGCCATAATCTACTACGTTTCCGAGGCTCCTCTGATGCTAGGCGAACGATTCCTCTTCCCATATCACGAATCATGTCATGCATCACCACCTTGTTATTGGGGCCAATTCCTACTAAGCATCTATCAATGAGATTTATAATGCCAATAGTTGTGTACAATTCACATCCATCTAGTATTCCAACAGTGTAATCTTTGTCATTTCCAATAAAGAAACAAGCAATGTGGAGGAATACTTCCTGATCATGTTTATCCAGTACATCGTAACTCATTCGGAGTTTATTCATGATTTCACTATTCGGAATAGCTTCTAATTTCTTCAATGCACTTTCCCACACAACTATACTTTCCCCGAATAGAGAAGAACCCAAAACTTGAAGAGCTAATGGCAGCCCTGCGCCGTGACGTACAAATTTTTCAGTATGTTCCTCGTAACCTTCAATGGGATGATCTTGTCGAAAAGCATGCCAACTGAAAAGCTTCAACGATTCACTGTCCTTCAAAGCTCGAACATAATGCACCCTAGTAACTCCCTGAGCCTTTAATAGCCTTGCACGCCTAGTTGTTATGATGATTTTACTTCCTGGATGAAATCGATCTTGCATCGCAAGTAATGCATCAAATTGATCCATATGATCCACATCGTCGAGAACAAGAAGAACTCTTTTACAGCTTATGGCATCTTCAATCTTAACTTTTCCCTCGCTAGCATTTCGTATTTTCACTTCTCTTCCATTCAAAATATCATAAAGGAGCTGTTTTTGTATTTTAACTAGGCCATTGATTTGTTCTGAGGTTTCTCTAATATTTTCAATGAAACTGCTTCCTTCAAATTCTTTGAAGTTGGAATTATAGACGTGTTTTGCAACTGTTGTCTTCCCTATTCCAGAAATCCCAAAAATTACATGTATGCCGACATCATTTGATCCATCTTGTATCCATTGATTAATTTTGTAGGCTCGAGAAGGGATTCCAATCAGGTTGATGCCAACACTTAATGGTGTACGACTAAGCTTGTCACCTATCTCTTTAACAATTGTTTTAATAAACTTTGACTCGTACCTAGAAAGTTAGGATCATATGCAAATGAAATTAGAGATTAGACAAACAAGTCATGAATTAGTGTAATTAAACTAATTAAGAAGTATTTTTGTCCAAAAATAATAATTAAGAAGTATCATGTAATTTTAAATATTTTTATTTATTTTTATTTTTATTTTTCCAATTACTACGGAAAATAGGCAATAATTCATGCACGTATAATATTTTTTAGTTCGATTTCTGAATTTTGATGGTTCTTTTGAAAAGTTGGGAAGATAGACAATATTTTTGAAAAAATATAAGTTTTTATTTATTTATTATAGGACGTTAGTTTACACAAAAAATTTAAGTTTCTGAATATAAAATGAAAAAAATAAATAAACTTGTATCTGAAAATAAAAATAATTAATTACGTACCCATCATCTTGGTTCCGTAAGACCATCCCTCCAAAATCTGCAACTTTTGTAAGTGCGTCCCTCCATTCTTTCACCTTGTTGGACGGTTCATTCTGTTGGTGTCTGGCAAACGCCTCCGCAAAACTTCCCGTCTGCTTCCTCACTTGGGTTGGATCGACATTGTAGAAGACTGGTAAAACGACATGATCGGAGGAGGTCCTCTTGTGTTCAAGGATCATCACAAGCTCATCAAGGCACCATCTCGAAGATGCGAAATCGTTTGAAAACACAATAACACAACTTCGCGACTGTTGAATGGCTCTCTCAATTCCTGGTTTGATATCTTCCCCTCTCTCAAGTTCGTCGTCATCTCGGAAAGTGCGAAAGCCTTGGTCGACAAAGGCTGTGTAGAGGTGGTCAGTAAAAGTCTTGCGAGTGTCTTCGCCTCTGAAACTCAAGAACACATGATACCTACAATATCCATCAGTAGGAGAAGCCATATCGATCAACAAACAAGCAACTCAAGAATGAATGAATGACCAAAATGAAAAGATAGCTAGTCTGGCAAATGGAGAGTACTCGTCTTGTTCTATAGGCAATAATGGGCGGTGATAAGCTAAGTCTAAGATAGTGGCCATGGGTGTGACAATTTTGAGTTGACTATAAATTCATATCTTTAAGACAATACAATAAGTAGTTGACTCTTCAGAAAAGGACAATACAATTGTACTTGTTGGGCACATTCTGTGAACACGCCATATTGCCATAATGGTGCAGCAAGTTTTGACTTGGGTGGAAGGCTATAGTCATAGCTTGCTACAAATTAAGCATGATGTTTGTTGAAATTGAAGGTAAAGTTTGGTCTTTAATTTGGTGCTGTTGTAATTTGAATGGGAATGAAGTAAAAGGCAAAGCCGTTTTCACACATAAGAATTGCCTATCAATTAATTGGCAGCATGTTAATTATTGGATGTCGGCATAGGATATATAGAGCTTGTGGGTTGTGCACTTGTGCATGAGAGTGAAAGGAAAAAAATACTAAGAGGGAAATTCTTCTAGTTGAATGTATTGTGTTCATTTACAAAATGTCAAAGTCAATGAGTTTATAACAGCATTTTTAGTTAAACTCTATGATTCTATCAATGTGGTACGTATAGAGTTCAACTGTCGAAAAGAGTTCGTTTAGTATTTTTATTTTGAAGTTCATTATTTATCTTCTTCTATTTTTTTTTTATGAAACCTCATACAAGCGAGGAGAATTTAGCTTCTTCGATTTCTCGGTTAAAGTTGTCCACAAAGAAATTTTTCGAATAAATTCGTTATAACGGGTCTCACTCTCATCTGACAATCTTGCCTAATTAATAGCAAAGTTACAATAGATTTATCAACGGCATCCAAAGATCATTTCGGCTTAGCGAAAGTTTAGCATAGGTTTGTCTTTATGGGGGTCTAGGGGAAGGAATAGAAGCTGAATGATGAAGCAACCGGCCAAGTTGTCTATTCAAACACAATATTTTGATATAAAGAAAAAGGCCGAGAAGTGGATCACAAGATAGCCGAGCAAAAGTTAGGCTGCAGAATTGCTGAATCTCTTGGAGCCTGTTTTGTTGACCTAGCTCGTTAAAATTCAAACAGCCAGTCTCCTAAGTACGCCTTAGGTGGGGTGGCCGTACCATGTGGCACATCCGACGCACCATTCAAAACAGTTCACATCCTTTTCCAAAATAGCACTACTGTTTGCAGAGGAATTTTTCCATGTGCCGGGTACGCCACGTGTCCCTGTACCCGGCCACAGTGATTGGCCACTGTGAATATTATATAATTTGTTCATTCTATATTTTAATCCGGAAAAATTATTTTATTGGCTGGTGGCCAATCACTGTGGCCGGGTACAGTGGCCACGTGGCGTACCCGTCACATTCAAAATTTTTTTACTGTTTGCATAGGGAAATATTAAAAGCTAATGGGTCGGACCAATAAGGGACCGCCGTAGCTAGTGGGTCGGACCAATAAGGTGGCACCGCAGTCAGATAGATGAGTTCTTCCCTAACTAGACTTTTGGAGTCGCTTAAAAAAAAACGAAACCTGTTACAAACTTTTAGAATTAATTAAGTTCACACAAATAAGTTCACAAATACATACCATAAAGATATAGAAACTCAAAGTTTAAGGATGAAAGCTTTTCTCCTCTTATCAGGCATGAGCACAAACATCTTTCCCCAAGTAGCATCACTGTGGAAATGATTCACAGCTTTGCAATAACTATCATCATCAATGTCCTCCATGTTGTTAAGGATTTCAAAAAATTCTTCGTTTGCAACATCCTTTGCAACCGAGTGAATTACTTCATCATTAACACACAATGGTGCAGAATCAGTAAGTGTTTCATTTCTCTTCTTTGAACTCTCAGCAGACACATTTCCGCCACTTTTCTTGGTAGTCGTGGATATGCTTTGATTTCCATCTTGTTCAACATTATAAACATCACCTTCTGGTTTTATACTAGCATCATGGCCATCGCTGTCATCCCCGGCATCATCATCATCATCATCATCATCAGAATCCTTCTTTGATGATTCTTTTGACATCTAGAAACAAAACCTTAAACATATTATAATCGAGTAAGGTTGTGCTACATGCAAGCATGTTTCTCATACATGATGTTTCATGCAATATTTTACAGTTTTTACCTCAACGAGACCTCAAGGGTTGTCTAAAATCTAAATGTAACTAAGACAAAGTCTTTGTTAAGGTAGATAAGGTTCTCAATAGAGTAAAATATGTTCTTGTTTGAGTAACTGAGTTCTAAATGTAGTAATTGTATGTATGTCATACATGCATGTATTGCAGAAATTTCCATCATGACCATAAAGACATGTTAAGACATCATCAAGAATAAAGCTGGAGGTGAACGGGTGTGAAGGTGGAGGTGGATGGTGTAGAGTTGTCAAGGTAGGGAAGGGGAGATGTCGAGAGAAAAGAATAATGAGCAAAACTGAAACTTTGATGATAGAACTATAGAAGATATTATAGGAGATCCAAATATCAATATGGGGTTCAGAATAGAACCACTCTTTTATATACGCAAAACCAAACTACTTTGATGCTAATTGAAAGCAATCAATTGATCAGCAATCAATTGATCAGCAAATAATAGACCAAGTATATAAAGATTAGTCAAGCTATTGAAGTGTACATATTTCAAAAGGAGAGAGCACACAAAGATATTAAATACAATAAATTCATGCAGGAACCAAAATGGACTCTATGAATCTCCCTATTGCTGAGAAAGAGAAGAGCCAGCGAACATATAAAGAGAGAATTAACAAGAGCAGCAATTATGAGCACCTTCCACTGGTTGTTACTGCCATCAGTACATTTTGCTGCTGCAATCGTGTGATCTTCATCCTGCTGTTCTTCTTCGTTGTCTAACAAATGTATAAATAACAGAAAATGAGGAAGTGAATGTACATGCATGTTTCATTAGTCTAGATGAACAGGGAAGCTAATTTATTGGCATTGTTGTTGCCTTTTTATTTTCTATTCAAAATTAAAATAGTACGTTGGAGTAAATCAGATGCTTTCTTGTCTAACACACCTGTATCTTCATCAGAGTCCTCAAAATGGCTATTCAACCAAGTGATCCAAGTCGACCAATCACTTGGATATATTGTGGCCAATGACTTGTGCAGGGTACGACTCATATTCTCTTCTTGCTCATCGCGCACAACCTGCACGCCCCACTCCTTAACCTGAAACTCATGATGTTGTGCAAATACTGAAACAGCCACTACATCACCGCCTTGTAATTTGTTGTCCAAGTTCCAATAACTTAACCATATCATATCTTCTCCCTCACCTGGTATACCATAGGATGTTGGGCCATAGGTCCACTGACCCTTGTTCTTAGTTCTCACTCTAATGATCAACGGAATATCGTCATGGCTAGGAGAACCATTTTCAGCATTTGCATACACAATGAAGATGTTCAAGCCTCGAATTCTAAGATCATGAAGTAAAGGCACCGCGAGAGATATTGAGGATGATTCTTTACCTTTATGGCTGAACTGGCCAGGAACCTCATTCCCAGGAAGAAATGTGCTGAAAAAACCATGTTGATACAGCCCCTATATATGCCATATATGGAAATGATAATATGTATTAGTTAACTATTTCATATGATTAGAGAGAGACTGAGAAAGAGGCACGCACCTGAACGGGACACAGATAACCATCATATGTTAGTGGATGCCTCATTTTAATGGTTGGCAGGGAATCCAAGTCTAAGTTGCACAAGCCCAAAAGTTTGAGCAGTTCTGCATTAACGTTTCCAATAGGTTCTAACTTGTACAGATACTCAACCTCAACTAGGCTGTCATTGTCACACTCATAGATTTCATTTGGGTAGCACAAACTTGACTGAAATGTTATTTTTTCCAATGCTGTGCAACCTGACACATGCAAATCACCACATACTTTTGGTAAATCTACAAGTGTTTTGAGCTGCGAACACATTTTAAAAGAGAGTTCAACGAGCCTCGTTAGACCTTTGACACAATCCGGTAGGCTACAAATTGGATTATTACCTAGATTTAGTCTTTCCAATATCGAGGATAGGTTACCGAACTCTGTAGGAAAAGCATCATCAGAAATCTTGCACCCACTAACACTTAGAGATACTACACAGCATGGTAAATAACTCCAAATATACGAACTTCTACCAGGCCATGATTTCACCTCCCCATTGCTGATCGCTAATTGATTTATTGAAACTCCATCTATTTCAAGAACTTTTAGAGACTCCATACTCCTCATCATCTCCATTGAAGAATCATTAAGATTTGTGCAGCCAGATATAACTAGTGTTTCAAGTAAGTTTAGCTTCAAAATGTTCTTTGGGAGCCTCCTAAGACTTTTGCAGTCTTTCAGGTTTAAGTAAACTAGTCTGTTTAGGTTTCCAATGGATTCATGGACATCAATCATACTTGCACAATCTACAAGAATCAGTTTCTCTAGATTAGCACAAGGTGAGAAGTCAGTAATTTCAGTAATGCCAGGAGAATGGCTGAGATCAAGGATCTTCAAGGATGGAAAACACTGTAAGGAAAAAAATTAAAAATTAAAATGTGGGGAGTAGAGTAGAGTAAGTTTAACCTTTGTTCATCATCAAATTAAAACCCTACAAAAAAGGGAATATGAAATTAAAGAGTAGATCGAGTAGTATATATACCTTTGTTCCCCTCCAGATTTGTATCAATCTGCTATTATGCATTTCAAGAACAACTAAGTTCTCCAATGGAAAACTAATGGGTATAGAATCCAAAGGAAATGCAAACCAACACAACCATCTCAGTCCTGTAGGAAATTCATCATAACATCCACTGAGTTGTACATGACTAAGATGAAGTAGTCTTAGTTTCTCCATCCTTGCAAATGCACTGGTGTCAAAGAGTGTCTCATTTGAGTTGTTTGGAGTCTCTGAAGAGTCTCTATACATTTTCAGAACAACACCTTCAATTGTTTCTGTACCCTAATAAAAAAGGAAGAAAAAAGCAGTTGGATGAGTTGCACGAGAAGAAAAGCATCTATACACATACAAAAGCATATTTCTTACATTCTTTTCTCTCAATACTTTGAAGGAATCCTTATGATGCCATAATCTACTACGCTTCCCAGGCTCCTCTGATGCAAGTCGAGCAATTCCTCTTCCCATGTCACGAATCATTACATGCATCTGCACCTTGTTTTCTCGGTCAATTGTTACTAAACATCTATCCATGAGATTTGTAAGGCCAATAGTTGTGTAGAAATCACATCCATCTAATATTCGAACAATGTGATCTTTTTCCTTTCCAATAAAGAAACAAGCAATGTGGAGGAACAATTCTTGGTCATGTCTATCAAGTAAGTCGTAGCTGACTCTGAGTTTTGCCATGATTTCCACATGTGGAATTGCTTCTAATTTCTGTAATGCACTTTCCCATACAGCTATGGCTTCCCCCATTAGAGAAGAACCGAAAACTTGAAGAGCTAATGGAAGTCCTCCGCTGTGGCTCACTACCTTTGCTGAATGTTCCAGGTAACCTTTAATGGGATGATCCTGTCCAAAAGCATGCCAACTAAAGAACCGTAATGATTCAATGTAATTCAAAGGTTCAACATTATGCACCTCAGTAACTTGGTGAGCCTTTACCAACCTTGCATTACTAGTTGTTATGATGATTTTACTTCCTGGACAAAACCGATCTTTCATCCTAAGAACTGCATCTAGCTGGTCCATACGATCCACATCATCGAGAACAATAAGAACCCTTTTCAAGCTTATGGCATATTCAATCTTAGTTATTCCATCACTGATGCTATTGATATTCACTTTTCTCCCCTTCAAAACATCAGAAAGCAGTTTCATTTGTATTTGAACTAAGCCATTGGGTTGTTCAGAAATTTCATTGATGTTTCCTAGGAAACAGGTTCCTTGAAATCTTCCAAAGTTTGAATTGTAAACAATTTCCGCAATGGTTGTCTTCCCTATTCCATGCATACCAAATACCACAAGTACGCCAACATCATGTGATTCATCTTGTACCCATGAGTTGATGCTTTCGGCTCGAAAATGGATCCCAATCAAGTTGGGGACAACACTCAAGGGTGTGCGACTTAGTTTGCCTGCAATCACTTTAATAATCTTGGTGATAAACTTCGATTCATACCTAAAAAATGAAATCAAGAGTGATAGAATTACCAGTGGCATGACCTAAGAATTTCATGGAAATGCAGTAATTGCATGAAAGAAATTACCCATCGGCTTGGTTTTGTAAAACCATTCCAGCTAGATCTGCTACTTGTGCAAGTGCCACTCTCCATGCCTCGACCTTTTTGGACGGTCGAGTCTTTTGGTGTGTAGCAAATGCTTTAGCAAAACTTCCGGTCTGCTTCCTCACTTGAGATGGATCAGTGTCGTAGAAGACTGGTAAAACCATATGATTGGAGGTGCTCTTGCGTTGAAGGATGATCAAAAGCTCGTCAAGGCACCATCTGGAAGAAGCGTAGTCTTTAGAAAACACAATAACAGAGCACCGTGACTGTTGAATGGCTTGCTGCAGTCCTGGGTTGATATCTTCCCCTCTCTCCAGTTCATCGTCGTCTCGGAAAGTGCGAAAGCCAGCGTTGACAAGGGCCTTGTAGAGGTGATCGGTGAAATTCTTGCGAGTGTCTTCGCCTCTGAAACTCAAGAACACGTCGAAACTACAAGCAGGAGGCGTAGTAGTACTAGATGAGGAGATTTGCTGAGCTGCTCTGACGAGAGTCATCGATAAAATCAAGATAACAAACCGAAATAACCAGCAGGCAGCAAGCAAATGAAAAGAGAAGATGCCTATCTAAAGGCAATAATGGCCGCTCCTAATGAAGTGAGATAAGATGATGGACCATTGCCATTGACAGGATAAGAGTTTAGACGGGAGGTGTGTTTCTTTTTGTCAACATGAAATTCAGTTGCATTCCCACTTGATCCAGGTAATCAAAGTATCAAAGTCAGACCAAAAAATTAGAAACTACCAAGAGTCAGACGTAGACTTCTGAAACGCTTTGGTACCAACCGTCGACAAGAGTTAGCATCTTCTTCCATTTTTCAGGTTAGAGTTGTGTGATTTTTTACGATGAATTCGTTACTCTCATATGACCGGTTAGACGAGGCCTAACAAGACTCTTGGAGTTGCTTGAGGTTTTGTATCTCATCTGAATTGTAATCTGTAAATACACATAATTTTGTATCTCATCAGTATATTGAAAAGGTCCTTATGATTCCATAATCTACTTTGTCTCCCTGGCTCCTCAAAGGTCCTTATGACTTCAAAAATAAATCAAACATGTCATGTAATTAATTACATATCATGGAAAGAGTAACATGCATGACAAAACGGTTCCAACATTGGGATGAGTGCTGAAAGAACTGGATAACAAAGCATCTTTAGACATTTAACAGTAGCTTAATACACTGTTTGTGAATATGGGAAGGACTCTGAGACGGCCAAAGATTAAAAACTCCCTATATTTTCAAGTAGTTTAAAGCCCACTCTAGAAACTACAAAAAGACTCAGTCGAGCATCATGAAAAAGTAGTACCTTGGACTATCAGGAAAACCTGAGCTTCATCAATCAGCGCATTGTACTTGCTCATATTCCAAATCGATCCCTTGGATTACTTCTGGCATTTTCAGGTCCAACTTTGGTGGAGCTTATTGTTGTGTGCAAAATGTAGTTGGTGGACTGGACAAAAAAGCCTCAGAGGTTAAGAATGAAATGTTTTCTCCTCTTATCAGGCATGAGCACAAACATCTTTCTCAAAGTAGCATCTCCGCGGAAATGCTTCAAAGCTTTACTATAACTATCATCATCAATATCCTCCATGTTGTTCAGAATTTCAAAACATTGCATCAATTCTTCATCTGCACCATCCTTTGAAATTGATTGAATTGCTTCATCATTACCAAGCAATGGTACAGAATCAGTAGCTATTTCCTCAATAATTTCACTTCTCTTCTTTGAACTCTCAGCGCACGCATCCGTAAGAGATGACCGCTTTCTCTTTCCACTGGTGGATATATATACACTTTGATTTCCATCTTGTTCAACTTTATCAACAACACCTAAATTTATACCATCGTCGTCGTCGTAATCATAATTATCATCCGAATCCGTCTTGGATGATTCTTTTGACATCTAGAATTAAACAAAACATGACACATTTTAATCATGAATACACAAATTAAAACGTACATGCCCAAAAATAAAATACAAACAAACTAAGAAGACTACAGAAATTAGTGCTATCATATCATAGGTATATCCTATTTAATATTGATCAATTGATTAAGCTGGGAGAAGCCCATCCTTTTAGAAAGTATAATATACAATTATATTAGCCAAGACTTAAATGCAGAAAATGTGCATATTGATCAACTGCTTGTCTGCTACAATTACAAGAAAAATTAAAAGGAAAGCAAATGTTACTCTAACAAACAAAACCAGAAATAAAAACAATAATAGCACTTTAATGTACAACCAAACACTTTATATGCTATGAATGCTGCTTAAAAATATGATTAAGAATAATAGTAGAAAGATATGCTGAAAACTCAGAAAAGCTTACAGAAAGGGCTATTTTTCTTTGGGCTCTGAGTGATTGAAATGTTTAATAAGACAGAACATCACAAACTTTCTTATACTTTAAAGAGCTAAATCTAAAACGCCTGCACCATGGGATATGTAAAACCAGTCTCCTAAATTCCAAAAGTTCTATCAACAATTTTTCTAAATCATTGCTTTAGTGGCAGTTTCATGATTTGGTTAATGAACCATATATATGCGCAAACCTTTCACCAAGGAAAACAACAAATTTTACCACCAATATCATCAGCAAAAGGTTTAGATTTACCCCAAAGGTGAATTAATTATACAAATTTATGCACAGTAGAGGGGCACAATCATCTTATCAGAAGAAGATTTGGTTAATGAACCATATATACCTTTCACCAAGCAAAACAAACAATTATACCTTGCTTAAATGAGAACTAATAACATCAGCAAAAGGTTTAGTTTTACCCCAAAGATGAATTATTTATACAAATTCATGCACAGTAGTGAGGCACGATTACCTTTATCAGAAGTAAGGTTTAATAGAATTAGCCAGCATAAGTTCTGATAAAGTAATCTGAGCATCACACCCAAAATCAATTGGCAATGGGTGGAGAGGCCCAAAAGGCAAGGTTGTATTTCTTCCATGTGGGATATACTTCACATTCTCAATCTTTCACGAATAGCTCATGCTCTCGATCTCGAAGTGTGTATAGACTATAGAGACACATATTATAGTACATTGGGTTACTTTTAAACCCAAATAAGAAAACACAATAGAGAAAGAGAGAGAGAGAGAAAGAAGCCAGCTGTTGCAGCCATAATGAGTACCTTCCAACATCTGGCACCAGAATTATTGCTCTCAGCTCCTGATGCAAGCATGGGATCACCCTCTAA
This sequence comes from Rubus parviflorus, assembly GCA_029955375.1. Classification (NCBI taxonomy): domain Eukaryota; kingdom Viridiplantae; phylum Streptophyta; class Magnoliopsida; order Rosales; family Rosaceae; genus Rubus; species Rubus parviflorus. The sequence continues at coordinate 9,100,955 of JARGGL010000005.1, read as the reverse complement.
CTCTTCTCCCTCTCCTTCGCTGTCTAAGAAACCAAACAATACAGTAAATCAGAGGAAATACATTTGTAATGATAGTGATTCCATTAATATAGATGTGTTTCATATATGGAACAACTTTCAACCGCTTGGAAGATAGAACAAACTAAATTGTGATGCTAAAGCATTGGCAATATTGTTCTAATTCTTTTTTTCTTTTCAAATTAAAAAAGCTGGCTTAAATCAAATGCACACCTGTCTCTTCATCAGAGTCCTTAAAATGGCTATTCAACCAAGTCGCCGAGCATGTTCGGTGGACATAACAATGATCCATGTAGTTAAGCAAATCAGGATGCGTGAATACTAAACTACTGGTATTCTCTTCTTTCTCCTCCTGCACAACCTGGATGCCACACTCCTTTATCTTAAACAAATCAGGGCTTCTTACAAATACTGAAACAGTCACTTCATCCCCACCTTCTAATTGATTCTCCAACATACTCCAATGGCTCAACCATGTCATGGATTCTCCCTCACCTGGAATACCGTAAAATTCTGGGCTATAAATCCACTTCAGACCCTTACCTGGAATGCCATAATATTGTGAGCCATACATCCACTTCAGAGACTTGCTCTTATTTCTGACTTTAATAATTATTGGACAATCCTTAGAATCATTGTCAGAATTCACATATTCATTGTTAGAATTCGTATAATCATTGTCAGAATTCGCATAGACAACGAAGATGTTCAAGCCTCGAATTTGGAGATTAGGAAGTAAAGGCAGAGTAAAAGATATTGAGGAGGATCCTTCTATAATTCTATGGCAGAATTGGCCTGGAACTTCATTCACAGGAAGAAATGCACTGAAGATACCTTGTTCATACAGTCCCTGTGCGATCAGAAATCATAATATCAATTAATTAATCATCTCTTTCATATGATAAATTGATAAAAGAGAGAGATTGAGAAAAAGGCGCACCTGGACTGGACACAGCTGATAACCAACACAAGAATACGGATGCCTCATTTTAACAGCTGGCATGGATTCCAAGTCCACATTGCATAAACCCAAAATCTTGATCATTTCTACATCAACTTTTCCAATTGGTATTAACTTGAATTTATACTCCAACTCAACTAGGTTGTCGTTATCACTGAATGTGATGCCCGGATATGAACTTGATTGAAATGTTATTCTTTCCAATGCTGTGCAACCAAGCACATTAATGGTGTCTCCTACTTTTGGTAGCTCTACAAGGGATATAAGTCTAGAACAGTCGGAAAAAGAGAGTTTATCTAGACTTGTTAGACCTTTGAGGCAATTTGGTAGGCAACAAATTGGATTATCACTTAGGTCTAATCTTTTCAAAGAGGACAGGATTGCGAAACCCATAGAAAAAGCATCATCAGAAAGATTGCACCCACTAAGACTCAAAGATACTAAAGAGCATGGTAAGAAACTCCAAATACATGAGCTTATTCCAGGCCATGGTTTGACCTTACCACTGCAAGTCTGTAATTGATTTATTGGAATTTCATCCATGTCAAGCACTTTTAGAGATCCCATGCCCCTCATCATCTCCATTGAAGACTCATTAAGATTTGTGCAGCCAGATATAATAAGTGTTTCAAGTAATTTCAGCTTTAAAATGTTCTTTGGAAGCATCCTAAGTTTTTTGCAATCTTTCATATTCAAGTAACTAAGTCTCTTTAGGTTTCCAACGGATTCATGGACAGTAATCAGACTTGCACAATCTCCAAGAATCAGTTTCTCTAAATTGGCGCAAAGTGAGAAGTCGGTGGTTTCAGTAATATCATGAGAATGGCTAAGATCAAGGACCTTCAATGATGGAAGACACTGTAAGGGAAAAAGGTGAAATGGAACATAAAAATGTGGCGATTAATATTAAAATTATTAGAATTAATTCTTCCAGATGTATAAATTCATCAAATTAAAATTGTAAATAAAACATAAAGGAAAATGAAGAGAAAAAGAGTAGAGTAACACACCTTTCTTCCCTTACAGATTTGTCTCAAGCTGCTATACTGCATTTCAAGAACAATCAGGTTCTCCAAAGGAAAATCAATGTGTACAGAATCCAAAGGAAATGCAACCCAACACAACCATCTTAATCCTTTAGGAAATTCTTCGTAACACCCATCGAGTTGTACATGACTAAGATGGAGTAGTCTTAGTTTCTGCATCCCTGAAAATGCACCGGTGTCAAAGAGTGTCTCACTTGAGTTTATTGGAGTCTTTGCAGGGTCCATACACATTTTGAGAACAAGACCTTCAATTGTTTGCGTACCCTAATAAGTAGAAAAGGACGAAAAAACAGTTGGACAAAGTTCCACAAGAAGAAAAACATACATACACATAAAAACAAGGTCTCCTACATTCTTTTCTCTCAGTACTCTGAAGGAATCCTTATGATGCCATAATCTACTACGCTTTCCAGGCTCCTCTGATGCTAGGCGAACAATTCCTCTTCCCATGTCACGAATCATGTCATGCATCTGCACCTTGTTATGTCGGTCAACTGATACTAAACACCTATCGATTAGATTTACAATGCCAACAGTTGTGTAGAAATCACATCCATCTAGAATTCGGACAATGTAATCTTTGTCCCTTCCAATAAAGAAGCAAGCCATATGGAGGAATAATTCTTGGTCATGGTTATCCCCTAAAGAGTCGTAGCTTATGCGGAGTTTATTCATGATTTCACTGTTCGGAATAGCTTCTAACTTTTGCAATGCACTTTCCCATACAGCCACACTTTCCCCCAATAGAGAAGAACCCATAACTTGAAGAGCTAATGGAAGTCCTCCACAGTGCTCTACAAACTTTTTGGAATGTTCCATGTAACCATCAATGGGACGATCTTGTTGAAAGGCATGCCAGCAGAAGAGCTCCATTGATTCATTATAATTCATAGAGTGAACATTGTGCACCTCAGTAACTCCGTGAGCTTTTAACAACCTTGCACGCCTAGTTGTTATGATGATTTTACTTCCTGGATAAAATAGATCTTGCATGGTAAGTAAGGCATCATATTGATCCATATGATCGACATCATCGAGAACAAGAAGAACTCTCTTACAGCTTATGGCATCTTCAATCTTAATCTTTCCCTCACTAGCATTCTGTATTTTCACTTCTCTTCCACTCAAATCATAAAGGAGTTGTTTTTGTATTTGAACCAATCCATTGGTTTGTTCTGAAATTTCTCTAATATTTTCAATGAAACTGCTTCCCTTAAATCTTCTAAAGTTTGAATTATAAACATGTTTTGCAATTGTTGTCTTTCCTAGTCCAGACATCCCATAAATTACAAGTATGCCAACATCAACTGACCCATCTTTTATCCATAAATTGATGTCCTTGACTCGAGAATCGATTCCAATGAGGTAGCCAACACTTAAGGGTGTGCAACTCAGCTTGTCTCCTATCTCTTTAACAATTGCTTTGATAAACTTTGACTGGTATCTATAAAATTGAAATCAAAATCAAAGATAAGTCAAACAAGTCATGACTTTGTATAACAAAGTTATGAAGTTTCATGGAACATGAGAAAGTTATGAAGTTTCATGGAACATGAGAAAGTTATTAGAGTGGTTTTTTTGGGACCTCCTTTATTGCTCACTTGACCTCCTATACTCTCTAATTTCTACACCGGTGTAGAAATTGACCTCCCATTACTTTCCCAAAGTGACCTTACTTGTACAATATACATCCTCAACAATAGAATCTCTAAAGTTATTAAGGTACAAGCAATGGCAATGAATTCTGAAAGTATTAAGGTACAAGCATGTTTGACAACATGAAAGGAAAGTAAAATTGCACAGAATCTATATAAACTGAACAGTTCAATACTCTGTTTTGAATGAGAATTTTAAAAAACATAATAATAATAATAATAATAATAAAAACAAACAAACAATAATCAAACCTAATGGATCAAAATTTATATAATTAAGGAATGAAATGAATTACCCATTAGGTTGTAAGACCATCCCAGCTAGATCCGCAACCTGTGTAAGTGCTGCCCTCCATTCCTTAACCTTGTCCAATGGTTGAGTCTTTTGGTGTCTAGCAAATGCTTTCCCAAAGCTTCCTGTCTGCTTCCTCACTTGGGATGGATCAACGTCGTAGAAGACTGGTAAAACCACATGATAGGTGGAGGTCCTTTTGCGATCAAGGATCATCACAAGCTCATCAAGGCACCATCTGGAAGAGGCGTAGTCCTTTGAGAACACAATTACAGAGCATCGTGACTCTTGAATGGCTTTCTCAATTCCTGGGTTGATATCTTCCCCTCTCTCCAGTTCATCGTCGTCTCGGAAAGTGCGAAATCCGGCGTCGACAAGGGCCGTGTAGAGGTGATCAGTGAAATTCTTGCGAGTGTCTTCACCTCTGAAACTCAAGAACACATGATAACTACATCGAGTGTTTTCCATCGGCTGCAGTTGAGGAGAATGTGTTTTCCTACTTCAAAACCAAAGCAGTTCATGAATACTTCAAAACCAATACAGATACAGATTTACCTTTTGTTTACTTTTAGCCAACCAAATGGTCAGAAGAGAGAAGAAGAAGAAGATTTTTCTAGTGGCCTGCTCGTAATTAAGTGATAAGTGGTGCTTACTAGTGAACTCATGAAGAAAAAACACATTTTAAGTACCATAATTCCACATTAATTCTACACTTAAAAATTCCTAATACATAACATAAAGATTGCAGCAACAACAAAAACATGAGCCATAAAACAAAAAGGGTTTGTTTCGTTGCAACAAGTCATACTAGGATTATGTACTGAAGAGGTTTAGGATGAAGTTTTTTCTTCTCTTCTCAGGCATACCCACAAACAGCTTTCTCCAAGTAGCATCACCCCGGAAAAGCTTCAAAGCTTTTGAGTAACCATCTCATCAATTTCGTCCATCTTGTTCTGAATTCCAAAACATTGCATCGAGTAATCTTCATCACTAACTTCCTTTGCAACTGATTGAACCTCATCATTACCGCACACAGGTGCAGAATCAGTAAGTCTTTGCTCAGCTATTTCAAGTCTCTTCTTTGAACTCTCATCACACACATTGGTAAAAGATGAGAGCTTTCTCTTTCCACTTCTTTTCTCAGTATTAGTGGATACACTTTGATTTCCATGCTCGTCAACATTATCAACATCAACTTCTAGGTTTCTTTCAACATCATTATCAGCAACATCATCCTCATCATTACCATCAACATGATCATCAACATTATAATCATCTGAATCCTTCTTTGATGATTCTTTTGGCATCTAGACAACAAAACAAGACAAATATTAAAATTATATATCAACAAATTAGAATTAATGCTAACCAAAAGTTGGACACCAAATATCTAAGCTTTTTGTGCTTGTGTGTGATCCTTGAAGAATGACCTAACATATAAGTGGTGTGTGGTCACAAGATTTATGCTAGTAAGGGTGATTGTACTCTCTTATAGCATGCACTTTCATACATACCTACATAGGTATGTATATGAGTTCTTAAGACGCTGACCCACCAGTAGTATATATGGTTTTTAAAGAGCTATGCAGCTACATGGCTTTGCAATGGGCAAATCCCATCAAATACAAATGACACATAACAATGCAGAGAGCTTTCAAATGTCATCTTTAGCCTCCTATTCTTGTATGTTTTACTCGTGTAAAATAATTGACCATAGACATTTCTTCACCTGAGTTTCCTACCGATAAAAGAAAAAATTTGAAACAACCAACTCACCAATGATTAACTGCTTCCAAAATCAACTGACACAAAATCTCCAGTAAATAACATATTGAAGCTACTAGTTTTCTGAAGTCTCATCAACAAAGCAACAGAAACACTACAGACAGAGCAATTACTCATTTGACCTCTGGTGCAGCTTCCATATGTTTCTGGTAGGGCAGTGAACTCCCAATATGATCATATTCTTGCTTATTCCGGTTAGCAGAGTTTATTTTGCAATGTTTCTGCATTAGGAAAACATATCAAATGTGTGATTGATTATTAGACATGTATAAGCAATAATCAATAAGAAATCGTTCAAAAGACTATTGTAATTAACTAATTTACCTGATAGGCCTCATCTGTGAACAATTCATCACACAACCACTCCCATTCAGCCATTTGTCTATTGTGAAACAGCTTCTTGGGAGGGTGTGCCCGTGCATACTCGGTGTCATGATCATGCTTGCTTGTAGCGTTTGTGCAGCTTGCTTCTCCATTGTGTGTACGACTTGGCCATGTGATGCTCAACATATTTCCTTATAACTGGATCCGTATAATCGAAATCAAACTTAGTCTAATATCAAAAGTTCAAAACCAATAGCAAATAAGTTTAGTAAACAGAAATTCAACATAGCAATGTATCAAATAACTCACCGACAAAGCCATTGTGATATTTTCCCTATCGACAGCTGAGACTTCTTTCCAGCTCTTGACAATAAGTGGAGCATTTTGGCGCATTTGTGACCAAATCTTCGACCTAAAACTAGTGTTGGCTCGAACAGTCTGGGGGAGCTTCTGTTCATCATTCGTCCTAATTGGAATTCTCTGCTTCCAATCATTGACCAGAGCTTGAGTTCCCAACCTCTTTGTAATGCCTCAAGTTGTCACCTGTGAATACGACACATTTTGACCGGCTTCACCTACAAAAAACAAGTAAGAGAAGCCAGTCTAAAAATCAGAGAGCCACTAAACTTCCCTTTCTAAGTGGAGTTATAAAGAGAAGACTGTAGGGATTTTCCACTTCACATTACTACTATTAGCATTCTCCCCAAGAGTTTTAGTTTATAACTAATAGAAATAATAATACACAATACACATCTTTCTTTTTGCAACACCCGATAACCTGTCATTTAATTAAAACAGAAAGAAGGCTAATATTTTTTTTCTTTGTCTGGAGAATGAAGCCTATAATTAGAAGTAGAATAGAGTTGAAACAGGGACCTCAGTAAAGATGAATCAAAATCCTTTTTGACAAGAAAAAATTAAACAAATCTGTGACCATCTGATTGAAATACTTCAATTCTAAGATCTTAAATAAACCATGACAAGCAATATACAAGAAGTTTCTAATTGCCCCCTAGTTGGGATGGCCAATGCTTGTTCTGACCGTGCTCGTGATTGTTGGCGTGTTTGTGGCCGTGGCTGATTTGCCTTTGTTACCTTCTCCTCCTCTTGTTCTTGCCCAATGTTGTTGTCGGTTTCAACATCCTGAGTTTTAAAATTTAAAAATAAATAAATAAATAATGCAAAATAAAAAAACAATCAAACACAAAACAGAAGTAAGAAAACAGGTTCTACATATTATCTTTGATAACAACAGTGCAATAAAACCAAAAACAGATAAAGTGGCTACTGTTTGCGCCGTGCCCCAAATCCAACTAGAAGTACATAAAGATTACCATCTAAGAGTAACAAAGCTTCAGCAAGTATGTAGAAAGAATCGCATACCCTTAATAATGGTGCGTGCCACCCTTCTATTCTACAGATGAGTTCAAGAATCATCGTTAACAGGTTAAAGAGAATCCAACTATTAATATTTACAGTAAAAGAACTTACACCATTTTAGAATGGTAATTGCATATTCAATTATGCAGTGCAATGCTACTATAAGTCTACAATAACAAGCTATGTACACAAAAAGATACTTAGAGCTGGAAGGTAGTAGCGTAACAAATATTGATGCACTTGATATATGTGTAGTTCTTTCTCTCCATTTCTGGACACAAAATTTGGTCAAAAGAAAATAACAAAAACAACACTCCTATCTGTTTCTATTTGTTCAATACTATAAATAACTAGGAAAAAGCACAACTGCATGACAAGGAAAATTACATGCATGTTAGATTTTTGGTACAGGGACCACCATAGAAACTAGTATACTTGTACTCAAAACAAACACTGAGAAATAAAAAGTTAGGAAGCAAGTGCTGCACTTAGCAAAATTGATGAAAGCAATTGCAGTTGGTTAATCTGTAAACTCTATACTTTCCAAAATTTATGTGTCAACCAGAGAAATTACATAAATTTCCAGTACAAGATTGCTCTAAAACAAGGTTTTCATTCAATTACTGAGTACTACTGAGATGAAGATATGTTTTTACTTGGATAAAATCAGCATACACTATTTGAAGCAGAGCTATAACACCCATGGAATCCAAAACCCAGAAAGACCCATACGAAAAGGGAAGCATTACCAGAGATGAGAGAAACATCTGAGGCAAAAGGTCCAATATCAATGTTAGAGAGAGAGGAGACGAGGGAGGTTTGTGGAGGTCTTCGGTAGAGAGAAACGAAAAACTTGAGCACTAGGAGATCAGACTGAAACTACATAGCCTCCTATTCTTTTCTGACCTAATTTAACCCAATACTACGTCGTTTCAATTGTCTCTACACTGGTCAACTTTTTGTTCACTCAATTTTCCTTTATTTGACCGTAAACCCACAATTTAAAAACACTTTTAAATTGAGATTCGTGCAAAAATTTAAATTTCGCGCCTTTGACCGCCTAAATTGTCAGCAAAGAATAGGTGACAAAAAGACCAAAGAAAAAAAATTGGTCACCCTTTCTATAGAAGGGTCGAAGACGCAGCAGGTACCACAAATCTGTAGAGAGGTGACAAAATAATGAAATATGAGTTCAGAAATTTCTAAACAATTTTATTCATCTCCTTTATTTGTAGTGATGTATTATGAATAGAGTTTTTTTCATGAGCAAGGTCAAAACTTATGTGAACCGGACAAAATGATACTTAACTTTCAAAAGTGATCAAAATGGTACTTAGATTTTCAAAATGCGATCAACCAGATTCCTCCGTTCAAATTTCGTCACTTGACCGTTAATTTCGACCATGTGCCGCTGATTTGTACATATTTTATATACAAAGAGTTTCTCATTTGCTTAAATTATACTTGTCTAGAAGCCTAATAATGTCACTTACCCTTGCTTGCTCATGATTATAGGTTCATATACGAGAAATGGAAACATGGAGCAAAATGATGCATTTCGGGACCAATTGGAGCACTTCCGAGAAAAGGACAAAAGTCAACCGTGACTTTCGAGAATCAAGAATCATTCAAGTCAAGCATTGGAAGTGACACACCTTAAAGATTCAGAGTTACAACCAAGAAACCGAAAAGTCAACTTTCGATCCCAAAAAGTCAACCGAAGTCAACCGGGCCCACACATGGTCAAACCCGAAGGCATCACATTCAAATCCATCCATGAGTTTCCCAAGCAACCAAGGAGAACCCCTTTGATTGGTTGAAGTATATTGGTGGTGATTTGAAATTCAAAATTCAAAATAGAGACAAAACATTTAATGCTCTAACCACTATTTATCTCTTAGCCTTCTCTTATCCCACTTTTGTCTCTTCACCTCCCAAATCAAATTTTCCATATCTCATAGGAGATTACCACCCTATCCTTTCTCTATTCTTCACTCTCTTACCTACCCTAACCCTTTAGATAATTTCATTTCCATAGAATCTTAGTTATTAGCCTTAGGATTATTTTCATTTGATCTTAGCGCTCCATTTCTCTTCCATCATCATATATATTCTTAGGATTTACAATTTTCATCATTTCAACCAACCCTAGACACCACAAGTCCCCAAAATTCTCTCAAGTTCTTCCATTTCCATCTCTCCCATTTCTCCATTTTTCTTTGTGTCTTTCCTCCATTTTCCACCACTTCCACACCTCACTTCACTTCCTTCATCAAACATCTTCCATACACCCTCCACTACATCTCTAAACACTTTTTCCTTCCACTTTCTCACATTCACTCACCTTCACCATGATTTCATCAACAACCTCAAGTTCTAGAAGGTTTGGAGCAAGAGGAGGCAATGAGGAGACAAAGAAGCACAAGGAGAGAGCTTGCAACCACTTGGTGACAGCAAGGACCAGCTGGCTTTCTTCACCTTATTCTACTCTCTTTTTGTCTCTAATTTGTTAGATTTGAGAACATGATGTTACCTATGATGTATTGTGAGTAGTCCTCTAAGATTGGGGGCTAGGGTTGTGTGCTCTAACCCATTGATGGTGGATTGAGCAAATAATGATGTATATGCATGTTGGTTGATGAATGGATATGCTTGTTGCCTATTTTATTATGTGTTAGATGCATGTCTAGGGATTTGACCAATTCTAAAGCATGGGTTTAATCTACTTTGATATGAAAGTGTGAAGTTGGTCCCTCCGTTCTCTCAAAGATAATTGACAACAAGTGTGATAAGTTTATCTTGTTTGATTTCCTTGGTCTTGGTCCTTTATGCCTTAATTTGATTAGCTTGAAGGTTAAATTGGATTAGGAGTTGTTGTGAACCATTGCACGGCACAACAATAACTTAGAAAACTCGGTCCTAGAACCATTGCATGGCTAGGATACAAAAATTGATCCATTTCTCAATTTAGTTTTGTGTGTGAATTTCATGATGCATGTGCCTTTTACCTTCATTGACTCTTGTGGTGAGAGTCTCCATGAAGAAAATTTTTAGAATGCATCCTTAATGCTTGTGCCTCATCTTCACTCACCATTGAGATGAAGAGTTCTTGTAATCCATTGCTAGAGTTTAGGATACGTTGATGTATTTGTGCTTTGCCTTCATTCCCTTGTAATGGAGAGATTAACATGGTACAAGAACACCTTAGATAACATTCACATTCCATAACCATTGCATAGGTGGAATGTAGGGATTTATCTCACAAATCGTTAACATGTGTGTGCATTTGCTTACTTGTCCATCGGATATGGACTAGAGTGACCCGAATCCCCTAATCGCTTTGTCATTTGAGCATTTTCCTTGTTTACACTACATTGCTCGCTTAGCTTAGTTCACTTTGATTAATTGCTTGCTTTGTTTATCTTTCACTCATTCACTCACTCAAATCTATTGATTCACAAACTACGCTTCACATTGCACATATATCACTTCATATTGCATAGATATTCCATTTCATTCCCCACCATTTAGTGCTAGGTTATCTTGTTACCTTGTTACCTAGGGGATCTTGGGCCACCAATCCCCGAGGTACGACAACCCCGGTCATTAATCTATACTTCCATCATATTTTGACGTTCGTCAACCGCACATGTGACTCATAATTGAAAGTCCAGGTACCATTTTGATCACTTTTGAAAGTTGAGTATTATTTTGTCCGGTTCACATAAGTTTTGATCATACTCATGAAAAAAACCTCCTTATGAATATAATATAATGTTGTTATTAACACACCAAAATGTCAATCTATACATATTAAGAAGAACCAACTTGCTATTGGTAGGACAAACATGGGAGTTTTCGCCTATCTCTCTCTTCAGCTATGGTAACTAAAGTTTTTTCTAGTCTTGACTGCCGAATTCCTAAGGTCCTTGCTAGTCCTTGTTTCGAGTGCTCCCCACTTCCTTCTGCTCTGTCACTGGACTTTTGTCAAAACTGGCTTTGGGCCTTCTATTAAGGGGGCTTGATCTGCTCTAGTTAGAAGGTTTTTTCGGGTTAGGTTGTCCCTTATGACGGACAACAAATTTTCAACATTTTAAAGTACAAAGTACTTGACTACTTTCTACACGTAGTTCCTACTTTTATATGCTTCTAGTATAAGATCAAATAATTAAAAACAAATCAATGTCATGGTATATAAAAATTTATTGTGGGACAATAAAACTGCACTTTAACAGTTTTTATTATTTATTGTCAAACAGTGATTTACTAACCCACAATAAAAAGATTGATGTGGTTTTTTTTTTGAAAAAAAAATGTCCTTGTTGGGAAAAAAAATTGTCTAAACTAAATGGGAATTTTTTTCTGAAAAAAAAAAGTCTTTATATGGAATTTCTCTTTTTGCAAATAACCAAAAGAACTATAAATAATTGTGGATATGATGGACTAGAATGACGATTTAAGAGACTAAAGTTGGTTAAGGTTAAAAGCCATATAATTTGATGCACCAATATCAATTACCTATGTATAATTTCTAGAACGCTTAGAAATATTTGAGGTCTTATCAGATGTTTTCTTTTGTCAGCTATGCATGTTGTAAGATATTCACCAATATTCGTTCTTGGTGTTCTTTGGGTCTCTACTCTCCACAAAAGGAACGCTTATGTATTTGTCACTATTTTTGTCACTATTCACTCAAAACAGTGGTTTTTATTGAGTACTCAATAGAAACAGTGTCACTGTTTACTCCGCTACAATTAATTTTTCAAATATTTTTTGCCCTATTGGACAACGCGGTACTGTACTTGAGTCCGTGGGAAATATGTATCCAATGTTTATCCTTATTAGGAAAGGACCCCATTCCATTCACAACTTATGGATATAGTATAATATGTTTAGACATAGTAAGGATGTTCCATTCAACATCTAATCCATATATATACAAAATTAAAGCACCAAAACTATATTCTGCTCTGAACACTATCCAAATTATCTGATTCTCATCCAATAACCTCATAATCAAATAATTAACCCCTTCATCTATCCCATCAACCAGGGATAAAGACAGATTGACCTAAACCCTTTTCTTTTTCTTGATCTTTTAAATTTTGAAATGAAGGTGAAGTTGAAAATGAGGCTCCAAGCCTTTCACAATGACTCGAGTCTTCAATACTATTTTTAAACAGTATCTAATTTGTCTTAGAGGTGAAGGCTGTATCAGTTCACAATGACTCAGACGATGCTAGAGCCCTTCCCAGGTGATTTAGAATCATGCAATGAGCTCTCATCTTCAAGTAATTCCCCAAAAGGAAATGGCTTCCCTGATGAATTTGGTTCCACAAGCAATGAATTGGACTCGGTGCAGACCCAAAGTGGCCTAGACAAATAAGAAGAGATTACTGAAACTTTTCAGTAGAATAACATTTGAATTTCTTTTTTGAATGAAAAAAAAATTGTAATGAAAATAAAGACTTCACAGGAGAATCAATGCTGAGAAATTGTATTACCTTGCAGAGAATCAATGCTGAGAAATTGTATTACCTTGCAGGACTAAGAATTGATACATCTATCTCATGCATCTCCACAACCAATAATTGGAATAAACTAGCATGAAATCTTTTTATGGTACTTAATTTTTGTTCCCTACTTAGTTAATTTGCGAATTATTCGCGTACGTACAAATTTTTGAAAAAAACATTCGTTTTCCGTATCAAACTCAAATATTCGAAGAAAAAAAAAACGCAAATTTTTTAAGTCAACCAAATTATTCGCGAATTATACGTATTGCCGAATTTTATAATTGAAAAAATGTCAAATTTTTTTATTGCAAATGATCTTTGAAAAAAAATCAACTTTTTCTTTTCCGAATTATTTCCGAATTGTTATCAATTATTCTTACTTAAAATTTTCAGTTATTAAATTACTTGATTTTTTTTCAAAAATTATGTTTTAGAAGTCATATTTATTATATATAAGTACTATAATTGACATATATTAATATATGTATGTCCATATTTTTTACTACATCTCGTTTTAAACACGTACGTATCAAATTTTATAATTTGCCGTTTCCTTATTTTATAACCGAATTTTTAAAATATTTTTCACTAAAAGTTACCGAATTATACATGTACGTATTTTTTACGTTTAATTCCCCGAATATTACTAACTAGGCTTTGTTCTAGTTCCACTACCGACTGCAAATAAAAATTCAATATTATCTAATTTTTTTCAATTAAAATTCTTTTTAGAAAAATAAAATTGAGAGTATTATAAGATCTCACCAATTTCTTTTCGAAGCGCTGATAATCATTGAAGTGAATTAACCTTTCTGCGAAATAAAAAACGCCAACTGCATCCATTGCATTCGAAACCGTTTCTTTCTTCACACCTCCTGACTTCTTTGGAATAACCATTTGTCTCCCATCGACAATTCCTTTCTTCTTATCACCTTCTTCTTTCTCATCTCTAAACTTTTGGCATGCGCTCCATAGATCAACAAATCTCTCAGCACCTAGAACATTCTTAAACCTTTCAATCTCAACCTGCTCTTCTACTCCTTTTACTACTGCAGTAGTCAAGTACCAGTCCCCCTGTAATTAATATTGAATTCTATATATTACCTATATATGCAGCTATGCTATTACGCTTTAGTATTCTATTAATTTGGCAGCAAGTCCATCCCAAAGGTGTAAGTCCATCCTAATCTCTGCATATATAATTCTGTGTATATATATATGTCAGTCGACAACACTAGCCCCACATTGATTATAAAAAAATTAATGACCGACAACACTAGCTCGTCATTCTTTTGTTCATTTGTTGTTTTGCAGAGTTGCTCAGTTAGCTTTTCATCTTCTCACTTTGTAATTTTGTATATTTTCAATTTTTAGACTATGATTGTATGAATGCAATTCTTTTTCTTCTGCAATATAATCTTGTTTTAATATTCTTTTTCTTCATGTTTTGCATCCTCTTTTTGCTGGAATATTTTATTAGTATTTTTTTTATACCTGGAACAATTTCTATTAGTTTTTAAATTTACTTCTTCTTCTTGTTGATTTAGATCATTCGTTTTCTTTAGTTCGAATGTTAATCATATTAATTAAAATTTTAATTAAAAAATGTTGTAAGGGCAAAATATTTGCTATTGGCTATTTCCTATTTGACAAAACCTCTTCCCTTGTATTAGCAATTCTTTTGTATCATTGCTAGTTTGTTTTAGGGATTAGAAGTCGTGGCTTAGGTTGTTCTTACTCGAGATGGTTCGTGAAGGCGCCTTTCTTATCCGGTCTTTTCTCCGGACTTCGATCATTGGTCATCGAAGGTTTCGTTCAAGCATCTAAAGGTATGACTCATGCATATGCACATGCACTTCATTGACATTTAGTCTTCCTTGTTGTCCTAGGTTTATCTAGGTTGTTTTCCTTTCTCTTATGATGTGAATCACATAAGTATAGGATGCTTGATTGCCACACTTGTGTCTTGTATCACAAGTTTCGAGTGCTTATTCTATAAGCACCCGGTCGCAACGCGACCGGCTCAAATTTTGTATGCACTTGTTCATACATTTGAGTTTATGATGTTAGGATTGCTAGATCTTCTTATAGATTTGTTTTGATTAGCATTCCTTATGTTTAAGGCTGTTTTATGCCTTGCGATCGATCGTCACTGTTCATGCGATCGATCGCACCACGTGGCAAATTTGTCCGTTGGATTTTTATGACCGTTGCATTTCAAAAATATGTCCGTTGGGACTTTTTGTGCGATCGATCGCACGACATTCTGCGATCGATCGCAAACAAGGGTTTCGCACTTCCAGGAGCTTCTGTCTTCTCTTTTTGCACTGTGCGATCGATCGCAAATATCGTGCGATCGATCGCAAATACTTCTGGGCTGTTTTCTATAAATAGAACCTTTGTGTTTCATTTCGGTCAACTCTTTCCCCATAGTCGAAAATACACTTTGAGAGAGTTCTTTGGTATTGTGAGTGATCCTAGTTCCATGTTGTAGGTTCCTCATCTTAATCTCCATCTATAATCCATTGCTAAACACTTTGATTTGCATTTATATGCTAGTTTAGCCTATGTTTAGGATTTAGGAGATTCTATTCGATTCTAGCAATTGTTCCATGTTGAATTGCTGAATTGAAGGATTGAATCATTTGTTTCAATCTTCTTTGTTGTTTGTTTGTTTAGCTAATGATCCTTGTGATTAGTTAAACAAACCCTTGAATCATATTCAAGGCTTTTCAATTCGGTTTGGTTAATGCAAGCAATTGTTCCTTGTTGAATTGCTTGTGTTAATTGAATTGAATTCATTCATTCATACACACACACACACACACTTGCATAGTCGGTGTCTTGCGGTTGGAGGATTCACGCGGTGAAGTTCGATCAATCGGAGAAGCTTGAGGTGGGATCACTTGAAGAGCATTCGGGGCTACACAAGGTTAGAGCTGCCACTAGTCATAGGGTTGATAGTGTAGAGTTTGGGACGGAGTTTCCCCCTTGTACGTGTTGCCGTTTGGCGTTTTCATAGTGTTACACAAGAGCGTGGGGTACGGCTCCCCTCCGGTTTTCCTCTAGAGGTAGAGGTTCCGGGTGACCATATTGTGTGTTGATTGTGTGGTTGCTATTATCTATATTGTGCTTAATTGCTTAGCATGTTGCATGCTTGATCATATATAGATATAGTCCGTGGTGTGCTAGTTTGATGCACACTTTGGGATTCTAGGTTGTACAATTGATTGTGCTTGTTGCATATATATTTGTTATCAATTGTGTATTGCTTGTGCAATAGTTAAAACCTAGGTTGTTTATTGTGAAGCATATTTGTATTGCTTCCTATTGTTGTTTGTAGGAGAGTTAAGTTTTAATTTGTTGAAAGTTGTGTATACTCTCCGATTAGTGTTTAGGACGACTATACCGTTGTTGGGACAATCCGGTGTACCGGAATTTCAAATGTAGTTGTTGTAAACTTGTAGTTATATTTTTTTGTTTGTTAAATTTTTTTTGTGCCTCCGGTGATATATATTCCTGCGTCTGCCACAATATGCAGCTATGCTAGTATGCTTTTAGCATTCTGTTAATTTGGCAGCAAGTCTATCCCAATCTCTGCATATATAATTGTATAATATATATATATATATGTCAGTAGACAACACTAACTCCACATTGATTATTCAAAAATTAACGACCGACAACACTAGCTCGTCTTTCTTTTGTTCATTTGTTGTTTTGCAGAGTTGCAGGTCAGTTTGCTTTTCATCTTATCACTTTGTAATTTTGCATATTTTCAATTTTTAGAGTATGATTGTATGAATGCAATTCTTTTTCTTCTACAATATAATCTTGTTTTAATATTCTTTTTGTTCACGCTTTGCATCCTCTTTTTGCTGGCATATTTTCTTGGTATTTTTTTTATACCTGGAACGATTTCTATTGGTTTTTAAATTTACTTCTTTTTGTTGTTGGTTTAGATCATTCGTTTTCGTTAGTTCGAATGTTATTCATATTAATTAAAATTTTAATTAAAAAATGTAGTTGTTGTAGATTTGTAGTTATTATTTTTTGTTTGTTAAATTGTTTTTTTGCCCCCGGTGATATATATTCATGCATCCGCCACTGACCAATCTCTGTATTGGTTGTACCAACGTGTCCACTTGCATATCTCTTTCTTTTTTGAAGCCTCAGCTTCCACACTCTTAACTTTTAATGCCTCATTCTTACGTCTCTCAACTTTGCTTTATGAATAGAAGTTTTGGAGTGCATAGTTCTCGAGAAGTAACATTGCACGAGGAGGAAAGAGAAATCGATCCTCTGACCATATCAGCAGCGGATGAAATTCAACCTTCCAAAATTCATTTCTTGGAAATGACAAAAGAAAAAAATTAAAACTCAATAACAAATAATATAAAGGGAAGACATAAACAAATTGAATAGGAAAAGAGGAACTTACTCATCTATGGTCTTAACCATGTCATAAAAACTCTACAACTCTAGATGTGCCGGATCGTTTCCCAGTATCGTAACAAGTATGTCAGTCAATGATTGAGTACATTTGTGTTCACCTTCATCAATACGGATCCCTACAACAAACCTATTGCCTAACCAGGCTTTTACATTTCTCGGCCAAATCCCTCCTCAGAGATATTTAGCAAATTCTCTAACTGTGTACCTACAAAACAAATAACTATCTCCAACCCCTAAGATTGCAGGGACTGACCTGATGAAATTTAAAGTTTAGGGATTGAACTGATTAGATCCCTACAGAGTAGTAACAATAATTTAATCTTTTTTTTATAAGATTGGAGATCACTATCTCCAACCCAGATTGGATATTTTTTTTTCTTATAACAAATTTAATCAATTTTTAATTTTGTAATTGAAAAAAAAAACTTTAATTTAATTTATTAAAATTGTAATAATAAAAAAAACGTGTCACTAATCTATTGGATGAGAAAATATATTAGTTAATTAAAAACCTGTTTGACAATTCTGCCCCTATTTTTGATGGAAATTTGGATGGAAGCACCAAAGTGTCTAACAGAGAGATAGTTCAGGTACCATCAGATTCTCTAGACAAGTTTGGGTACCAAAAAGTGCATTTCGTGATACTTCAGGTACTATTTGAGGATTTTACCCGCTAAGAAAATTACATTTAAGAAAAGAAAAGTAAATTTATTATTATAATTAATCTTTCAACATTCTCAAGGATTTAGGATTTATATATATAGGGTTAACTTTATTTTACCTCCTTGATCTTTATACGTTGAATCATTTGTGCATGCTATAGCCCTTAAGAGAGAAATTAACAATTTTAAAATTATTTGGAGCTTTAAAGGCATATATAATATATAGGGAGTAACTAAAGAAAAAAAGGGAAACGTATGACATGATAGTTTGGAGGCTGGAAATATATATTTTAAATATAAAGAAGAAGAAAAAGTTACACATGACCAATATATTGATGAGTATTTCACAAGATTCCATAGAATAATTGAAAGAAAAGCTAAGGGATGGATAAGATTGATTAAAATTGGTGATCTCCTTTTTGTCGACGAATAATTCGTCGCTACTAGTCACGTGTATTTTTTTTTGTCCCACACTCTCTTTTTATATTTAAAATATACATTTTCGGCTTTTGAACCATCATGTCATAGGTTTTTCTTGAATTCTTAAGTTACTCCCTACACTAATCTATAAGGCTCCAAATAATTTCCAAATTGCTAATTTCTCTTAAGGCTTTTAGCAAGCCATTATTCTTCTGTTTTGGAATCCTCTACCCAAAGCCATATACATCGCCTTTGTGTTTCCAAAAGTTCATTATCGGTACATGAAATATCGACCCCAAGTTGCCTGGATCAAATTGTTTTTAAATTAAATAAAAATAAAACTTATTTAAAAAAAACAATAATGTTTACCGACGAATAGGGCGTCGCTACTGGTTATGTATCTCTCTCTCTCTCTCTCTCTATCTCTCTCTCTCTCTCTCTCTCTCTAAATTTAAAATATATATTTTCAGCCCATACTTATGCCGACGAATACTTCGTAGCTATTGGTCATGTGTAACTTTTATTTTCTCTTCATATTAAAATATATATTTTCAGCCTCCGAACCATCATGTCATACGTTTCTCTTTGTTTCCTAAGAACATCTCCAACAATTAATAAAAGTTATTTTTATTTGCTAACTATATGTAAGTTAGATTGAAAAAAAGAACGTTGAAACTAAAAAAAAATAGACGTTGGAATATTTGGCTTTTACCTATTTTCTCTATCCTGTCTAGCTAAATATAGATAGAGGATTTAACAAAAGTTAAATTTAGCTAGGTTTTACGTTAAATTTAGCTAAATTTTAAATTTATTTTAAAATGGGTCATCTGTTAGAGATGCTCTTAGTTACTCCCTCCAGACGTTTTTAAGAGCATCTCCAACTGCTTCTCTAAAAAATCTCTATAATTTTTCTATCATATTTCCAACAACTTTCTTATCATATTCTCTATAATTTATTATTTACAATTGAATATGGTAATATTTTTTATTTAAAAATATAATCAAATAATTAATTAAGCAAATAAATATAATTTGAAGAGAGAGAAGAGAGAAGAGCATTAAATTTTCCAAAAAAATGTTTCCCTATAATTTTTATAGTTTGCTATAAATATATGAATTTTTTTTCTCTCTTCTCACTATTTCTAAAATAAAGATAGGTATAAGGAAGCTGTTGGTGCAAAAAAAATGCTCATTTTTTCCTAAACTAGAGAAAAAACAAATTTTAAAATTGCTAATTCTTATTTATAATTCATTCATCTCATTTCAATCACGTGTATCATTTATAATTCTTATTTAATAATATGTTTGCTAGATTATCATTGGATTTTTTTTTCTTTGCACTAAATCTAATTTTTTTTTTTGCCAAATTTTTTTTTATTTAATAAGTATATAAATAGTCAAGATCTATCCAACCCAATTAAAATGCAGGAATGCAGGAAACAAAAACATATTTTTTTATGCGCTGTCTGAATGCATTTACGTAGGATGATGTACATATAACTGGGTTGAAGAAGTAGGCCAGTTGCCGAATCATCGAATCATGGAGGGAGTGGCCAACTGCTGCCTTTTCGGAACTGTATCAGCCTAGAAATGAACATGATTGAAGGACATTTTCTCAAAAACATAGGAACATCTCTTGTAATAATTGATGCATGCCAAGGATCAAATCCCCCTCCATAGTATAAAGGAAACGCCTTCTCTGAGCGCTTCAGCTTCAGAAATCAACAAATCAAAGCTTAAGGATGAAATTTTTTCTCCTCTTACAAGGCATGACCACAAATATCTTTCTCCAAGTAGCATCACCATGAAAAAGCTTTAAAGCTTTTGAATAACTGTCATCGTCAATTTCCTCCATCTTGTTCAAAATTTCCAAACATTGCATCAAATATTCTTCATCGGAAACATTCTTTACAACTGATTGAAACTCCTCATTACTCCGTGATGATGCAGAACCAATAAATCTTTGCTCAAATGTTTCATTTGTCTTGGTATCAGTGGATACACTTGAGTTTCTATCTTGGTCAACATTATCACCACCACCTTCTGGTTTCATATCATTATCGTCATCATCACCAGAATCCTTCGTTGATGAATTATTTGACATCTAGACAACAAAACATGACACATATAACTACCATCATATATAAACAAATTAAGAAGGCTAGAAATGCTTTTTATAATATCACAAGTATTATCATATTTATGACATAAATGATCGATGATGCTGGAAAAATGCACATATCAACTGTTAGTCTGGAACAATTCTATGACAAATCATGTCCACAGGCAATAAAAATTATTCAACCACAGGAAAGCTTCCATGAACTTTTTATTTATTTATTTTATTTTTTTTGACAGAGGAAAAGTTCCTAATTCCTATCTCCATTTATTAAAAGAAAGCAAAGAGTCCAAAGGAGGGAAGCGAATCAAACCTCCCAAACAGAACATGATCAACACAACAAGAATCAACTATCGAAAACGAAAATGAGGAAGACCTAAACGATCACTGTTAAAAACAAAACCAAAAAGGAGAACACAGAAGTAGTTTAAGTTATAAGTACAACCAAACCTATACTAACATGCTCGATCCTCGGGAAAAATATTGTCAAGATTAAAAGTAGAAACTAGAAAAAGATGATAAAAAATAAGCAAATTATGGAAAGGGCTATTTTTTTCTTTGAAATGTTAAATAACACAGAGCACTTCACAAATTTTCTGATACTTTGAAGAGCCCAAGTCTAAATTAAGGACCTGCTTTTCAGCTATAGGACTTGTGGAGCCCTCTGCTAAATCCCACATCTTCTATAAGCAAATTTTCTGATTTGCATCACTCTGTTGGTTTCAAGATTTAGCTGATGAACGATACCTAATTAAACCTTCCACCGAGAAGGAAAATGAAAAATTTACCTTAATTAACCAAAGGAGAATTAATAATGTTCATGCAGTCAGCCAAAACATTAGCAAAAGGTTTTTATCATATATAGCTAATTTCAACCAGAGGTGAACTAGTTTAGCTGAACCCTAGACAAATTCATAGGTAGGGAAGAGGAACAATAATACAATATCCATAATTAAAACCATAGTTTAGCTAAACCAGTTCATGCTCACTTGAACTGTATATGTAGAATAGAAATATAGTTGATGCATATATATCCCAAGGGTTCCAGCTTTTACATACCCTCTGACACCAAATTGGTGAGCAAATAAACTGAATGAAGCTAGCAACAATGGTGAGCACCTTCCACACTCTGACACCACAGTTATTGCTATCTGCCCTAGTTTCTGCAAGCATTTGATGCTCACCCTTTTTCTCTTCTTCCTCTTGTTCCGTGTGTTAAAAGCATAAAAATCAATGACAAAATATCTCCAAATATTAGTCATTAGAAGAATTATTTCTTTTAAAATGAACTAAGGCGGATCAATTGGAAATGTTTCATGGAGCATCAATTATCAACCAATTGACCGCTTTTTTTTTTTTAATCTTTTGAGAAAACTTGATAAAAATGAAATCAAATGTGTTTGCACTAAACAATATACCTGTATGTTCATCAGAGTCCCTAATGAGGTTGTTGAACAGAATCGGCCTTTCAAAAGCAAGGTTTTCGATTGTAGCATATGTATAGCTGAGTAGCCAGTATGTTCCTGGCATTTTTTGGACCTCATAACTTGACAAATCTCCACCAATGACATCTGGATCTGTGGTCTGGTGTTGGGTACTAGTACTACTCATACCCTCTTCTTGCTCCTCCTGCACAACCTCGACACCCCACTCCTTTACCTCAAACTGAAACTCATCATGTTGTACACATACTGAAACAATCACTTCGTCGCCACCTTCTAATTGATCCTCCAACTTCCAATGGCTTAGCCATATCATGTCTTCTCCCCATCCTGGAATACCATAGCATACTGGACCATAGATCCACTTCAGACCCTTGCTCTTATTACTGACTTTAGTAAGAAAGGGAGCACTTATACAAAAATCACGACAGTTTCTGAATCTGTCTCCGCGACTGAGCATAGGATAAATGTTGTCATGATTAGCATAGACAACAAAGATATTCAACCCTCGGAATCTGATATTAGGATGTAAAGGCACAGTAAAAGATATTGAGGATGATGACCCTTCTCTACTTTTATGACTGAACTGACCTGGAACCTCATTCCCAGGAAGAAATGTGCTGAATATACCATATTGATACAGCCCCTATGCCACAAAAATATTAATTAGCTAACTCTTTCATGTGTATGTGTGTGTGTGTGTGTGTGAGAGAGAGAGAGAGAGAGAGAGACACACACACACACACACACCTGGATGGAAGTCTGATAATATTGC
Source organism: Rubus parviflorus (assembly GCA_029955375.1). Classification (NCBI taxonomy): domain Eukaryota; kingdom Viridiplantae; phylum Streptophyta; class Magnoliopsida; order Rosales; family Rosaceae; genus Rubus; species Rubus parviflorus. The sequence goes on along the minus strand of JARGGL010000005.1, from coordinate 9,078,105 downwards.
CAATCCCCATGTGGCTTGTGCATCCGAATATTGGTTGTCATGGATTGCCAGTTGCACAAGCCCAAAAGTTTGATCATTTCTGCGTCAACTGTTTCAAGGGGCTTTAACTTGTACCTATACTGCCACTCAACTAGGTTAGGGTTCTTACCAGTTGAGGCCGTGTCTTCATTATACAGAAAACGTGCTGTTTTTTCCAATGATGTGCAATATCCCACACTCAAGGAGCGCAACTTAGGTAGCCCATAAAGCGATTTGAGCCTAGTACAATTACTCAAACTCAGACCATTGCATGTTAGACCTTTGACACTATTCGGTAGGCTAAAAATTGGATTTTCACTTAGATCTAAGCTTGTCAATGAAGATAGGATACCAAAAGCCATAGAAAAGGAATCATCAGAAAGATTGCAACCCCTAAGACTTAAAGATACTAAAGAGAATGGTAAAGAACTCCAAATACACGAACTTCTTCCAGGCCATGCTCTGACCTCCCCATTCATCTGATTCATTGGAATTCCATCCATTTCAAGCACTTTAAGAGATTCCATGCTCCTCATCAACTCCACTGAATACTGATTAAGATTTGTGCAACCTGATACAACAAGTGTTTCAAGTAATTTAAGTTTGAAACTTTGTTTGGGAGCATCCTAAGATTTTTGCAATCTTTCAAATTCAAGTAAACAAGTGTCTTTAGTTTTCCGATGGATCCATGGACATCAATCAGACCTGCACAATCTACAAGAATGAGTTTCTCTAGATTAGCACAAGCTGAGAAGTCGGTGCTTACGGTAATGCCATGAGAGTGGCTGAGATCAAGGCTCTTCAATGTTGGAAGACACTGTAAAAACATTATTAAAAAAATAAAAAATAAAAAGGTAAACTCAATGTGGGGGAGTAAATTCCTCCAAATGTACGTACAATTATTCATAAATTTTAAACCCTAAAAAATAAAAGCGGATATAAAAGGAAAAGAAAAAGAGTAGAGTGACATACTTTTGGTCCATTCCAAATTTGTCTCAAGCTGCTATATTGCATTTCAAGAACAACCAGGTTCTCCAAAGGAAAATCAATGGGTATAGAATCCAAAGGAAATGCAATCCAACACAACCATCTCAATCCTCTGGGAAATTCTTCATAGCATCCAGTGAGTTGTAAATGACTAAGTCGGAGTAGTCTTAGTTTGTGCATCCTTGCAAATGCATTGGTTTCCAAGACTATCTCATTTGGATTTATTGAAGGAGTGACTGCAAGGAGCCTTTGCAAGTCTAGTTCAAGACCTTCAATTGTTTCTGTACCCTAATTAAGAAAGGAGGGAAAGAATGGGATAAGTTGCACAAAAAGAAAAACATATACACATACAAAGCATAGAGCATGTTTCTTACACTCTTTTCTCTCAATACTGTGAAGGACTCCTTATGATGCCATAATCTATTACATTTCCCGGGCACCTCTGATGCTAGACGAACAATTCCCCTTCCCATGTCGCGAATCATGTCATGCATCATCACCTTGTTATCCCCATCAATTGTTACTAAACATCTATCAATAAGATTAATAATGCCGATAGTTGTGTGAAAATCACATCCATCTAGTATTCAAACAATGTGATCTTTGTTTTTTCCAATAAAAAAACAAGCAATGTGGAGGAATAACTCTTGGTCATGTTTATCCAGTACATCGTAGCTCACTCTGAGTTTTGTCATGATTTCACTATTTGCAATGGCTTCTAATTTCCGTAATGCACTTTCCCATACAGCTATGCTTTCCCCCACTAGAGAAGAACCCAAAACTTGAAGAGCTAATGGAAGTCCTCCACTGTGGTGTACAAACTTTGTCGAATGTTCCATGTAACCTTCAACTGGACAGTTTTGTCGGAAAGCGTGCCAACTAAAGAGCTCCAATGATTCATTGTAATTCAAAGTTTCAACATTATACACCTCAGTAACTTCATGAGCCTTTGACAACCTTGCACGCCTAGTTGTTATGATGATCTTACTTCCTGGATGAAACTGATCTCGCATCTTAAGTACCACATCTATAATTTGGTCCGCAGGATCGACATCATCAAGAATAAAAAGAACTCTCTTAGAACTTATGGCATCCTCAATCTTAATTTTTCCCTCACTAGCATTCTGTATTTTCACTTCTCTTCCATTCAAAACATCAAACAGGAGTTGCTTTTGTATTTGAACTAAGCCATTGGTTTGTACTGAAATTTCTCTAATATTTTCAATAAAACTGCTACCCTCAAATCTTCTAAAATTTGAATTATAAACATGCTTTGCAATTGTTGTCTTCCCTATTCCAGACATCCCATAAATCACAAGTATGCCAACATCTGTTGATCCATCTTGTAACCACGAATTGATGTTTTTGACTCGAAAATGGATTCCAATCAGTTTGAAGCCAACACTTAATGGTCTATGACGACTTAGCTTGTCCCCAATCTCTTCAACAATTTTATTTATAAACCTTGACTCGTACCTAAAAAATTGATATCCAAATGAAAGAAGAGTCAAACAAGTCATGAATCATGTAATTAGATTATGGAGTTCAGTACACTTTTGAATAACTATTTAAAAAATAAAGCAACAATCTCCTCACCAGACGCATAATATATGCATATTTATGAATAATACAAAATTTCTAGTAGCACATTTAAGCCACTTGATGTGGCATTTCAACATCAAACAATGTTAAAGAGACCACACTAAGACTAATTTTTAAATGTGTTGCTTCATTATTCTACCGGGTTCGGTAGGCAACGGGAGCAAACCAATCCGGATGGGATCAGTAGGCAAAATAACACGACGTTCGGTAGACCACAATCACACACAAGCATAGAGACGAGGTTTATAGTAGTTTTGTATCACTTTTATTTATTTTTATTGGCTTGTTTTGATATATCATGTTATAAAGAGTATTTTGGGTAAACCGAAATCCGGTGATGTCAATGAACTCAAAAGAGAGCTTGGCTTTATAGATAGATTGATAGATAGACCGAGACAAGAAGCCATTCCTCCTTTTCCTTGCAAAGCTAGAGACAAAAAATACACAAACAAGCAAACAGAAACCAAACAAAATTTGACATGTCTCCATCCACTAGCAAAGGACGGATAAAATACAATAGAAAAAGAAAGCAAAAGAAGACATGTAAACCCAAAAAGAAAAATGAAATGTGACTTGAGCAACGAAAAAAAAAGGGAGAAATTACGTACCCATAAGCTTGGTTCTGTAAGACCATCCCAGCTAGACCCGCAACTTGGTTTAGTGCGTCCCTCCATTGTTTCACCTTGTTGGACGATTGAGTCTTTCGGTGTTTAGTAAGTGCTTTTGCAAAACTTCCGGTCTGGTTCCTCACCTGAGATGGATCGACGTCGTAGAAAACTGGTAAAACTATATGATCGGAGGTCTTCTTGCGTTCAAGGATCATCACAAGCTCGTCAAGGCACCATCTTGAAGAAGCGTAGTCCTTTGAGAACACAATCACAGAGCATCGTGACTCTTGAATGGCTTTCTCAATTCCTGGGCTGATATCTTCCCCTCTCTCCAGTTCATCGTCGTCTCGGAAAGTGCGAAAGCCGGCGTTGACAAGGGCCGTGTAGAGGTGATCAGTGAAATTCTTGCGAGTGTCTTCCCCTCTGAAACTCAAGAACACATGATAACTACATCGCCAAGGACAAGTAGTATTGGAAGAGGAGGCATATCTCACAAGAGCCATTGATGATAACCTGACTTGTAAAGTCTAAACCAATACAGATACAGATGCCCCCTTTGTTTACTTTGTCAACCAAATGCTCCAAAGGAAGAAGATGACTTTGAGGTTAAGAAATAGATTCCATTCCCACTTGGTTTTTACTTTAAAGAAACAATGAGACAAACTAATAGAATTACACGTTAATTCCAAGCATATAGGTTCCAAATACATAACATGAACCATATAAGAAAAACTGCTTCAATGCAACAATCAAACTAGGGATCATGAACAGAAAAGGTTGAGGATGAAGTTTTTTCTCCTCTTCTCAGGCATGCCCACGAACAGCTTTCTCCAAGTAGCATCACCGCGGAAAAGCTTCAAGGCTTTTGAATAACTGTCATCATCAATTTCGTCCATCTTGTTCAGAATTCCAAAACATTGCATCAAGTATTCTTCATCACTAACCTCCTTTGCAACTGATTGAACCTCGTCATTGCCGCGCAGAGGTGCAGAATCAGTAAATCTTTGCTCAGCTATTTCAAGTCTCTTCTTTGAACTCTCACCACGCACATTGGTAAAAGATGAGATCTTTCTCTTTCCACTGCTTTTATCAGTATTGGTGGATACACTTTGATTTCCATGCTCTTCAACATTATCAACATCAACTTCTAGGTTTCTTTCAACATGATCCTCACCATTAACATCAACATGATCATTATGATCAACATAATCATCATCAACAGCATAATCAACATCATCATCATCGTCATCGTCATCATCATTACCATTATCATCAACATCATCATCATCATCATCATCATAATCTGAATCCTTTTTTGTTGATTCTACTGGCATCTAGACAACAAAACAAGACAAATATTAAAATCATATGTAAGCAAATGAAGAATTTCAGAATCAAAGATAACCAATGATGGAACACTAAATTGCTAAGTTTTGTGCCCTGTGTGAGTCTGTATGATGTCTGTGTGATGCTTAAAGTGGTTTTGATCATTAGACTTTTTTATTTTAGTGAAGGTGATTGTACTTATATGCATATACATATAGGGTCCCCTTCAAGAATTGTGAGGACGCCCTCATCCCAACAAACTGGAAATACATTTCAATCATCAGAATCCTACAACTTTTAGGTTTTTTTTTATATTTTTTTTTTAAAGAATTATACATGCATAAAATCAATCCAATTGGAGATAAATCAGATCAACAGTAGTATATATGGACATATGGTCTTTAAAGAACAATGCAGCATCTACATGGCTTTGCAATGTACAAAACACATCAATTAATAAATAAAAGATAAATCAATTACCACTGCACCGGTACTAATTAATTGACCAATTAGCAAATGATATACAATGATGCAGAGAGCTTTCAAAATGTTAATTTTTATCCTCCTATTTTGTTGTATGTTTTACTTGTGAAACAACTGACCATGACACTTCTGCACCTGAGTTTTCCTACCAAATAGAACTTTGAAATAACAGACCACCAATGACTCAATGATTCCAGAATCAAGTGAAAAAAATCCCCAATAAATATCGTGCATAAAGCATCCAAACTACAAAACCAGCAGCACCTGTTGACTAAGTACAAATGCATTATGTCCAGAAACCCATAATGTAGAAAGTAGTAAACATTTGAACTGCCTAATAACTGTGCTACCAGTTTTATCTAAAATGTAAGAGAAAACTTTGAAACATATACTGAATTATTCTGTTCTCTTATATTGTCAATGCCTCTGAATTATGTTATCTCATTCAGAACATAATGACATTATCATTTACAATTACATCACACATGCAAAAACACAAGACAGAAATTAATGTGAAGCTACTGATTTTCTTAAGCCTCAACAACAAAGGGACAGAAACACTGCAGACTTTAGCAACAAACCCACAAGAAACAGGATTACTCATTTTACCTCTTGTGCAGCTTCTATATGTTTCGGGTAGGGTGGTGAACTCTCAAGATGATCATATTCTTGCTTATTCCGATTAGCAGAGTTTATCTTGCAACGTTTCTGCATTTGGAAAACATACCAAATGTGTAATTAATTTCTAGACATGTATAAACAACAATCAATAAGAAATCGTTCAAAAGAGTGTTGTATTTAACTAATATACCAGATAGGCCTCATCTGTGAATAGTTCATCACACAACCACTCCCATTCAGACATTTGTCTATTATAAAACAGCTTTTCCGGAGCGTGTGCCCGTGCATACTCAGGGTCATAAGCATGCTGCTTGTAGTGTTTGTTCAGCCTGCTTCTCCATAGTGAGTACGACTTGGACATATGAGCCTCAATAAATTTCCTTATAACCGGGTCCGTATCATCGAAATCAAACTTAATCTAATATCAAAAAGAGATGGCAACTCAGTTTGTTAAACAGATATTTAACGTAGGAATATATTAAAATAACTCACCGCCAAGGCCTTGGTGATTGTTGCCTTATCAACAGCGGAGACTTCTTTCCAGCGCTTGACCATAAGTGGGGCATTCTGGCGCGTTTGAATCCCAATCTCGGACCTAAACTTAATATTGGCTCGAACAGTCTGGGGGAGCTTGTGCTCACCATTTGTCCGGATTGGAATCCTCTGCTTGCAAGCATTGATCAAAGCTTGAGTTCCCAACCCCTGTGTAATGCCACGGGTTCTCCTCACCTGTGAATAAGAAACATTCTGACCTGCTTCACCTATAAGAAACAAAGTAAAGGACACCAGTTTATAAATCTGAGAACCAGTAAACGTCCCTTTCTTAGTGAAGTTATAAAGAGAACAGTACAAAGGCATTCGTCACTTCACATTACTAATATTAGCACTTCCCAAAATTTTTAGTCTATAACTACTAGAAATAAGAATTCCAAACAATAGGGTAGCAGAAATTATTTGCAGCACCCCTAAAAAGTAAGGCTTCATGAAGCAGTGAAGTATTTAAAACTTTATCATGTATATAGAGGAAGGAAAACAAGTAATGTACCCTGTCATTTAATTGTACCATAAAGAGGGCTATTTGTTTTTTTCTTTGTCAGGAGAAAAAAAGATTAGTAGTTGAACAGAGTTGAAACAGGGACTAACTATGAAAAATGAAACAAAATTTTGACCATTCAGATTGAAATACTGCAGTTCTAGGATTTTAAATAAACCATGATAAGCAATATACCAAAAATTTCACTTTGCCCCCTAGTTGGGGTGACGAATGCATGTTCTGGTTGTGCTTGTGATTGTTGCCGTGTTAGTGGGCGTGTTTGTGGGTGTGGCTGGTTTGCCTTTATTGACTTCCTCTTCTTGTTCTTACCCCATGTGGTTGATTTCAACATCCTGAGCTTTAACATTTATAAAACAAAGTAAGCTAACAAGTAATATTAATTATCTCAAATAACAACAGTCTGCTGTGTGTGCCCTACCCCAAAACCCAAATACAATTACGAAATAATTATCATATAAGAGTGAAAAAAGCTTAAAGTATGAAGAAAGAATCTCATACCCTTAGTAATAGCGCCTGCTGCCTTCTATGCTGCAGATGAGATCAAGAATCATCGTCAAAAGGTTAAGGGAAGCCAACAACTAATATTTACAATAAATAACTTGCACCATTATAGAATGATAATGAGATATAAACCAAGTCAATTATGAAGTGCAATACTAGTCTACGATAACAAAATATGTAAACAAAAAGTTATTTAGAACTGGAAGGTTGTAGCTATGACAAATATTGATGCACTTTACATATACCTAGTTCTTTTTCTCCCATTTTGGATGACAAATACGCCTAGGTTGATAGAACAAAAATTTCTGTTTGTGTTTGTGTTATACTACACAAGGTCAACTCCTATCTATTTCTGTTTGTGTTATACTAGAAATAACTAGGAAAAAAGGACTATCATCATTATACATGTACTCAAGACAAAACAAGACACTGAGAAATAAAAGTTTAGGAAGTATTATTTTTTAGGATAATTTTTTCAGTGTGGACAACCAGAGAACTTCCCAAATGCTGCACTCACCAAATTCTTAAAAGGAATCAGAGTTGGTTAATCTACAAATGTCACACTTGCCAAAATTTATGTGTCAACCAAAGAAATTACAAAAATTGCCCGCGAGAGGTTGCTTTAAAGAAGTTTTTCATTCAACCACTCAGTCCAAAAGGTGACGACCATCTTAAATTTGATTATATGAAAGACGAGCAATAATAAAGGATGCTTAATTACCAATGATGAGAGACACAACAGAGTTACAGAGACAATAGGTCCAAAATCGATGATAGGGCGGCAAAACTGTAAGCCAAAGTGAAATTAAGCACTAGAAATTACACAAAACTGAAAACCAAACTAAAATTAACAAACAAATTCTAAACTTTATGCATCAACTTTATAAGAGAAAACCTTAAAAAAAAAAAAAGACTGAAACTTTGAAACTCTTACCTAGTAAGAAAGAGGAGGACGAAATTGAGAAATTGAGAAGGAGAGAGGTTTGTGGAGGTCGGCGGTGGTTGCAGACTGGGGATGTGGCGGTCGGAGCGAGCAACAGAGAGAAACGAAAAAATGTGTGCTGGGGGAGTAGGAGATGAGACTGGAACCAACTCGTCTCCTATTCTATTCTGACCTAAAAGGGCATCCCAAGACTACGTCGTTTCATGGTCCCCGCATAAAATAAACCACAAAATTCTAATAATGCTTTTAAAATTGAGATTTTGGTGCAAAAATTGACATTTCGCATTTCGCGCTTCCTACCGCCTAAAACTTTGTCTCTTATTCACAGCAAAAATCTGTCTCGTATTCCGTGTTTGGTGACGAATGGTGTCCATTCCAATTTGTTTATCGGAAAGAGCTAATTAAAAGAGTGCATCTCTTGAATAAACGACCATCTGGTCCCTCCTTTTGCAAAAGTATATGTGTCGAGTATTTGAATTCTTGATCAAATACTAGTGTGCTAAAACCACGTAAATTGGTGTGTGCTCAAGGGTCCGGCAAAGGAACAAAAATAATGCATTTCTATATTATCTTAACTAATTTGTTGTCTGCATGGCTGAACAAGCTGTATAGTCCTTCCTCGTTAGATTTCAGACTCTGAATTGTTGTTACCATGTAAACTGATTTTGGAGAACACTTGGGCCTCATTTGGTTCGCGGATTTGAGGTTTTGGAATAAGAAATTCATTCATTTCATTTGGTATGCAGGAAGATAGAAGCAAGTTTCATGTGAAAAATGAATATTTCCATTGTTGCATTAATTACGAGTTTTCCGATCACTTTCCCACTGTTACCAAACACTGAAATGAAAACTCATGCGAATTTTAATTTCCCATACTCATGGGAACAACAAAGGGTGAAGCTTTAATCTCATATGTTGTGTAATCCATGCAATCTTTGCAATGTGAGCAAAGTCTTTTTGAAGCACGACTTTGTTGTAGATCACAGTGACGATTTGAATGGACTGTAAATCGCAATCTCAGACAATTAGAGTTGAAGGCAGGAAAAGCTTTAAGAAAGCCAAAATAGGTAATTTCCCAAGATAAAATTGGACCAAAATCTGTAACACAATTGGACCAAAATGCAGGACTGTAACACAATTGGACCAAAATCTGAGAGTTATGTAAGAAAGCCAAAATAGGTAATTTCCCACGATAAAATTGGGGAAGAAACCCTAGATGTAGAGGTATAAATATCTCATCTCAGATCAAAGAGGCAGAGCCGCCGGAGTAAAGATGGTGAATCAGGACGGGGATCCCATTTTGTATATTTGTTACCAGGAAGAGCATGCCGTACGGTGCTGCTACGCCATTCGCGCGATCAACCTGGTGGATTTGTTATCATGCTCCTGTAAGTTTGACGAAGACAGTCGAGAAATAATTCAATGCAACCGGTGCAAATCCCGCCGCCGCGAATCAGGAGATTCCGATCCCAGTGGTGATTTGCCAGTACTGGCTCACCTATGCGGCAGTCGCAGGGAAGTTCCCAACTGCATGGGCTGCGGTGTCTTGGGCTCTCAAATCATTTTCCTCGGCGGCTTGGAACCGCCACCCCTCTATCCAAAGTGTCCAGAACTTGTGCACAGCAAAAAAGTTTTCGTCTTTGAGACTGAGACTGCTGCTGATCATGGTTCGAAAAGCATTCAAAAGATGGATGAAAACAGCAACCTCACGAAATTCCAACACGGGAAAGTTAAGCCCTGGCTGGTTGAGCTCACCGGAGATCTCTATGCTTTCTCCTTTTCCTCTATACCTTATCCCACTATTCGAAGATCCGAAGCTAATCCTACTATTCTAAGATCTGAGGTATATAGGCGGGGATCCCAGCGGTGGGAAACTCTGCCGGAACCTCAGGAACCTCAGTTTTTCTCGGACATTGGTAGAACTTATTTCTCTTGTGCAATCACGTGCGGCGACAAGGTTTTGGTGTCGAAGCGGTGCCCATCTGGTCCTATCCTCTGCTTTGACCCCCACGTTAATTCCTGGAAACCAAGCCCTTGCTGCAGTGAGCCTTTTCCCTTCAGTGGCGAGGGTTTAGTCCTGGACTGGAAGGACTGTGGTGGTCGAAATTGTAATGACAAGGTCATGTTTTCCTTGTATCGGGATAGCGATATATTAGTCCGGCGATTAGTACTGTCGAATGAAGATGCTGGTTCTAGCATGGAGGAAGTTCAGTTTCTGGAGATCATAACTCTGATGGCAAGCCTAATGTTAACAAGACGCAAGGGATACTCGTCGCATAAGTTTGTCCATCTCGGAGATGGTAAAGTCTGCTTTGTAAAGGCCAAGGGATTCCACTACAGTGAGCAATCAATTCAAATTGAGACTGTGCGTCTTCTTTTGATAATATTCGAGTTTCAATTTGATGATTCAGGAGTCTTCTCCTCCAAAATCCTAGCTACTCGCACCTTTGATTATGAGACCCACTGCGATGGCAGCTACTATCCCCGCCTGATTTCTTGCTTTGTGCGCTAGCTAGCTTGCTCCACGTATATGCTGCAGCCAGGGGTCTGGGAATGTAGTTAATTAGTTTATGCTGGTGGCAACTTTTGGAAGCAAGCATTCTGATGATGAAATGTTGAGTCCTGTTATGATGATAGCATTGGTATTAGTTATGCATGTTCTTAAGAATTTCTTAGAGAGAGTAACGAGCCCGTAAGACCATTTGATTTTCTATGTAATGGATATTGGAAGTTTGTGTGTGTTCTGCTTTCGCAATTATATTAAGTTGCTTGTGTGTTCTGCTCTCGTAAAAAAAAAAAAAAAAAGACTAATAACACAATTCAATGCATCAGACAACGTATAGTACAAAATCTTCAGTATTCCTTTGAGTACGTTGAGCTTGTATTCTTTGGTCATGCTTATTTTCTGAAGATTGTCTCTTGTTTCTGTTTCTTCGGCTGGTTTTTTTTAGTCTTTGTTTTTCTTCAGTAGTCTTCTTATGAAGCGCGACTTTGTTGTTGATCACAAGACGATCTGAATGGACCGTAAATCACAATCTCAGACTATCAGAGTTGAAGGCAGGAAAAGCATTAAGAGGTAAAACACCTGGCAAATCCTTAAGGCCGATGAATGCCGTCAAATTAGCTGATCCGTGCAAAGAGCCAAAGAATGAAGGGAACTTTCTCAAAAACATTGAAATTCCGGTAATTGTAATTGAAGCGTGACCGCCAAGGCTAGGAATACCACTTTATAGTAAAGGAAAAGCTTTCTCTGAGAGCTTGGGCTCCAGAAATCACCAGATTGGACTTTCAGATACAAAGGGACAAGAACAGAAACGATGAGTAGCTCATTTTTCACACATGCATCAACACAAGTAAACAATTACTTATCATTACATCGTCACAAATGTCCCTCACAAATGTCCCTCACAAAGTCACAATTTTGTAGAAATGACATTCTAATGAAACCTAGTACTGTAAAAGTTATTGACCCCATTAATGAAATTGTTACGCAACAAATCATACCTTAAGAATGAAATTTTTTCTCCTCTGAGCAGGCATGACCACAAAGATCTTTCTCCAAGTAGCATCACCATGGAAAAGCTTCAAAGCTTTTGAATAACTATCATCGTCGATTTCCTCCATCTTGTTCAGAATTTCCACACATTGCATCAGACATTCCTCATCTGAAACATCCTTTGCAACTGACTGAACTGCATCGTTCCCTGGCAATGATTCAGAACCAATAAATCTTTGCTCAAACATTTCATTTCTCTTCTTTGAACTCTCAGCGCACACATCGGTAAAAGACGAAGGCTCTCTCTTTCCACCACTTTTCTTGGGACTGGTGAATACACTTTGATTTGCCCCATGTTCAACATTAACACCATCAGGTCCATCATCGTCTAGTTTTAAATCAACAACATCATCGTCACCACCATCATCACCACCGTCATCGTCATCATCATTACCATCATCAGTATAATAATAATCCGACAGCTGTGACTACAAAAAATAACACATTATAATCAGAAAACATATTAAGAAGCCTAGAAATGTTTACTATCATATTATAAATACATCATAAATGTCGATCATGCTGGAAAAAGCTCCATGAGTATGTATCCATCACTAACTCATCCTTCAATTCTGTTTATAAACTTATAGTACCTGACCAAAAAATAAGTATAGAATAGACACAGGATTTAATCGCAAAAAAAAAAAATGCATGTCAACTTCTAGTCAGCGACAATTGTATGACAAATTCAACAACAGAAAAGTCATTGTACATTGTATGGAACAACTGTACGAGCAAAGACATTATAATGCTAATGCTGGTTAGACAAAACACACACACACACACACACTCAAATATATATATATATATATATATATATATATATATATATATATATATTATGAATAATAGGAAAAGAATTGCTGAAAACAAATGATGCTTACAATATTGAATAATATCATGTTATCGATGCGAGCTATCATTGTTGCAGGCATGATCCTACCCTCTTCCTCTTCCTCTTCCTCTTGCCTTCCTTCCTCTGATTCCTCTTCTTCTGTGTCTAAAGCGCATACAAATAATTGAAAATTAATCACCATGTATAGATTAGTCAAATGTGACGAAGTGTTGCATGAGCATTAATTAAGGGGAGTGATTTTCGCACTCCCCTTTTCTCTCTCCAAGTACTATCCGCACTCCACTTCCTTTCTTTATTAAGCTTTAATCGGTTGATGTCACTTAGTTCCAAAACTACCCTAGAGCTCTTCTATGTTCTGCACTTCTTCCCCCACCTACTCAATCTCTCTGTTTTACAGCCACCGAACCACTGCCATCACACAATCCATCACAAAGAAATAACCTGCAAATTAGCAAAGCCATCACAATTCAATCACCAGAGACCACGGCTTCAAACTGCTGCTCCCTTTCATCTTCAACAATTCACATCAATCAACCACCAATTAATCACAGCCAACGCAACCATGGCAACCATCAACCCGTGCCCATCTCACCAATTCACAACCACCATCACTTCACAACAACATCACCACAATCACAAATCCACCACCACCCAATTACTCAGGTCACCAAATCTGGACACCCACGAGCCTCTACTCTTGCTCATCTCACTGCCGGCAAGCCAAGAGGACAACCTGCAAATCACACAATCAATCCATCACCGCACCCAAGCTTCACAGCCTCTGCAGATCCGTGCCGCCTTCGAGCCATGAAGTCCATGCCAGCATCACATCCAGACCACCACCGGTCTTCCTCCTCGAGCATAGACGCCGCCGAGCCCAAATCACCAAGTCATGACTTCTCTGCCGCTCACCACTGAGCCACACCCTCCGATTTCTCAACATCAAACTTGTAGTTCACACAAGCCCATTTTCATCGGATTACCGATTACTCAAGCCACCCATTCACCATTGCCGCCGCCGCCGCCGAGCTCAAACCATGAGCCCTCTTTCCCCTCCAAATCACGGCAGCAACCCCATCACACCATCTCAATTATCATCATCCTCACCGATCTTCTCTGACCCACGCCGCTCCTCTGTCGGCGCCGCACCTCTTCTCTGACCGTCGCTGCGCTGAGCCTAGCTCCGATCGATCATGCTGTCGGCGCCACTCATTGAGCCACACCTCCATCAATCTCGCTCAACAACCGCGTCCCGCATCTGCCGCGGCAACTCGAGCCCAGGCGTCCACCTCACGGGCCCGTGCCTTCTGATTCCCCCCTCTCTCGTTCTCTGTTCATAATGAAAGAAAGGAGGAGAGAAATTGAGTAGATTGGATGGAGAAAGAATTGGAAAATTATAGGAAATGATAGGGACATTGTGGTAAGGGCACTGAGTTTTGGCTGTTCAAATTTTTCGGTTATCGAAAGATATATTTGCTTCTTGAGAAGGATTTCGTCAAGAATTTTGATGAGGATTGAGATGAGTGGTAGACTGTAGAAGAGGATTGAAGGAAGCTGATGGAGTAGGTGGGGGAAGAAGTGCAGAACATAGAAGAGTTCTAGGGGTAGTTTTGGAACTAAGTGACATCAACCGATTAAAGCTTAATAAAGAAAGGAAGTGGAGTGCGGATAGTACTTGGAGAGAGAAAAGGGGAGTGCGAAAATCACTCCCCTTAATTAAGTATAAATAGCTTAGATCGCTATTCATGTATTAAACAGAGAAGACTAATAACACGTACATTTCAATGCATCAGCCCATGTATAATACAAAATCTTCAGTATTCGCATTAACAGCTCAATTCTCAAATTAACACATGCAAAGTCAATATCCATGTATTTTGTTAAAAAAAGGTCCAAATAAAGTCACTAAATCCGTACATCAATTAAAGAATCTATTAGATTTACCTGTTAACCCTGTTTCATAAGCAAGCAACATAGAAAACTCTAATGGTCAAAAGAATTAATTTCTATAAGTGCAAGGGGTTAAGAATAGGCTCATGGGTCAAAGCTTATGAACAATGATAACAAAAGGGGTCAAACTAAATAAAGTGGGTAAAAGTTTCAGAAATAGGGCTGCGAGGGTATGCCACAAGCCCACAACCCTACTAGGCCTAAATTGGCTCCTCCCATGCGGGTGAAGCTAATCAATCCGTGGTGTCATTGTTTTTCTCTTTTCTTTCCTTGTTCGAATACTTCTGAAACACACACACATGCATATAATTGGAGTGAAATTAAAGACCTTTACTAAGCAACACACCTGTATCTTTGTCAGAATCCCCAAAGATGTTACTGAGCCACGTTGGTCTATGAAAAGCAAGATCTTCCTTTAGTTGTTTTAGTAATAAGTCTCTATAGAGCAAATATGTTCCCGGCATCAGCTCATGACCTGACAAATCTCCACCAATGACATATGGATAATCAACTTCCATGCTGATGTCGTGTTGGGTACTCATATTCTCTTCTTGGTGGACAAACTCGATCCCCAACTCCTTTACCTGAAGCCAAGGTCGTACAAATACTGAAACAGCCACTTGATCCCCACCTTCTAACTGATTCCTAAACTTCCAATGGCTTAACCACATGATGTCTTCTCCCTCACCTGGAATACCGTAGTGTATTGGGGGATAGATCCACTTCAGACCCTTGCTCTTATTTCTGACTTTGACGAACATTGGATAATCAGTCGAGTAACAAACATCAGAGTCTCCGATCATTGCAGAACCATTGCAAGAATTAGCATAGACAAAGAAGACGTTTAAGCCTCTAATTCGGCGATTAGGATGTAAAGGCACAGTAAAAGAAATTGTGGACTCTCTACTTTTAAGACTGAACAGGCCTGGAACCTTGTTTCCAGAACGAAATGTGCTGAGTATACCAAATGTATAAACTCCCCCCTATCCATCATAGAAATTATGATATTAGATACATACATACATACATATATATATATATATATATATAGAGAGAGAGAGAGAGAGAGAGAGAGAGAGAGGCATACCCGGGAGGGTTCCTGCAGATACGTTGACGTAGAACCTGAAAAACCTGTTATTTTCATCCGAACCGGTGCGATGGAATTCGACCTCCAAAAGTTTAAAAGGTTCAGCACTTCTTCATCAATTTTTCTAATCTTTACTAGGTTTCCCTCATAACCAAACTCAACTAGATCATAGTTATTGTCACTAGATATCCTTTTTATTTCTGTGCACGGAATATTTTGAAATATTATTTTTCTCAATGATGTGCAATGGTACACATTCAAATGGACTAGTTTTGGGAGCCCTACAAGCGATTCAAGCATCCTGCACTCGAAAAAAGAGAGATAACGGAGCCTCTTTAGACCTTTGATGCAACTCGGTAGGCTACAAATTGGATTAGATTCTAGATTTAATCTTTCCAATGAGGGGAGTGCATCAAAATCCCTTGGAAAATTATCATCGGAAAGATTGCACCCCATAAGACTTAATTCTACTAAAGAAGGTGGAAAACAAGTCCAAAAAACACATGAACGTCTTCCTGGCCATGAGACCTCCATACTGGTACTGAGGGATTGACTTCGAATTCTATCTGCTTTAAGCACTTTAAGGGATTCCATGCTCCTCATACTTTTCATTGAAGACTCGTCAAGATTTGAGCAGCCAGATACAATAAGTGTTTCGAGTAACTTAAGCTTAAAAATGCTTTTCGGAAGCATCCTGACATTAATGCAATCTTTCATATTCAAGTAAACAAGTCTCTTTAGGTCTCCGATGGAATCATGGACTTCAATCAGGCTTACACAATCTATAAGAACCAGCTTCTCTAGATGGGGACAAAGAGAGAAGTCAATGGTTTTGGTAAGACCATGAGAATGGCTGAGATCAAGGACCTTCAATGATGGAAGACACTGTAAGGAAAATCATGTAAGTAAAGAAAACGTACTTCCAAGTGTATAATCACTCATCAAATTAAAACCCTATTTAAAAGGAAAAGAATAGAGTAACATGCCTTTGTTCCCTTCCACATTTGTTTCAGGCTGCTATACTGCATTTCAAGAACGACAAGGTTCTCCAAAGGAAAATCAATGGGTATAGAATCCAAAGGAAATGCAAGCCAACACAACCACCGTAATCTGGGGGGAAATTCTTTGTAGCATCCATGGAGTTGTACATGATCAAGCTGGAGTAGTCTTAGTTTGTGCGTCCTTGAAAATGCTTTGGTTTCCAAGACTATCT
Source organism: Rubus parviflorus (assembly GCA_029955375.1). Lineage (NCBI taxonomy): Eukaryota > Viridiplantae > Streptophyta > Magnoliopsida > Rosales > Rosaceae > Rubus > Rubus parviflorus. The sequence goes on along the minus strand of JARGGL010000005.1, from coordinate 9,061,300 downwards.
CATTTGAATTTATTAGAGTGTCTCCATTATGCATATGCATGTTCAGGACAAGACCTTCAATTGATTCCGTACCCTAATAAAAAAAATAATAGAAAAAAACATATGGATAAGTTCTAGATCGAAGAGTAGAGAAAAACATGTACGTGCACACAAAAAGAAATTTGTCTTACACTCTTTTCTCCCAGTATTTTGAAAGAATCCTTATGATGCCATATTCTGCTACGTCTCCCAAGCTCTTTCGATTCTAGGCGGACAATTTCTCTTCCCATATCTCGAATCATATCATGCATGTGCACCTTGTTAAATTCATCAATTGTTACTAAGCATCTATCAATGAGATTTTGAATGCCAATAATTGTGTAGAAATCACATCCATCTAGTATTCTAACAATGTAATCTTTGTCCTTTCCAACAAAGAAACAAGCAATGTCGAGGAATAATTTTTGGTCATGGTCATCTTGCAAAGAGTCATAGCATATTCTGAGTTTACTCATGATTTCACTATTCGGAATAGACTGTAATTTCTTCAACGCACTTTCCCATACACCTGTACTTTCCCCCATTAGAGAAGAACCCAGAATTTGAATAGCTAATGGAAGTCCTCCACTTTGGTGTACTACCAGTTTTGAATGCTCCATGTAACCTTCAACGGGATGATCCTGTCCAAAGGCATGGCAACTGAAGAGCTCCAATGATTCATTGTAGTCCAAACTTTCAACAGTATGCACCTTGGTAACTAGGCCAGACTTTGACAACCTTGCATTCCTAGTTGTGATGATGATCTTACTTCCTGGATAAAACCTATCTCGCCTGCTAAGTAGCGCGTTTAATTGGTCCATATGATCTACATCATCGAGAACAAGCAGGACTCTCCTAGAGCTTACGGCATCTTCAAGCATAGATAGCCCCTCACTAACATTGTGTATTTTCACTTTTCTCCCATTCAAAATATTAGACAGAAGTTGTGTTTGGATTTGAACTACACCATTGTGCTGTTCTGAAATTCCTCTAATATTTTCAAGGAAACTTCTTCTTTCAAATCTTCGGAAGTTTGAATTGTAGACATGTTTTGCAATGGTTGTCTTCCCTATTCCAGGAATTCCATAAATTACAAGTATGCCAACATCAGTTGATCCATCTTGTAGCCACGAATTAATGCCTTTGACTCGAGAATGCATTCCAATTAAGTTGGGGGCAACACTTAAGGGTTTATTGCGTCTTAGCTTATCTCCGATCACTTTAACAACTTTTCCAATAAACTTAGACTCGTACCTAAAATTGCAATCAAAACGAAAGATTTATCAAGATGCCAAGACTTCAAATAACCAAGTGTAAAAGTCTCATGGATTAATTAAAATGTAAATGCATGTTATTATGTTGAACGGTTGGAATTGGGATGAATGCTGAAAAAATTAGATAGTTAAAACGATACATATATTATGACAAAATATAGGAAACAAAAATTGCTCATAATCTATAAAAGTTTAACCAGTAGTTGGAAATGAAATTACCCATCAGCTTGGTTTTGTAAGACCATCCCACCCAGGTCTGCAACTTCTGCAAGTGCTGCTCTCCATTCGTTCACCTTGCTCGGCGATTGAGTTTTCTGGTGTCGAGCAAACGCTATCGCAACACTTCCGGTCTGGTTCCTCACATGAGATGGATCGATGTCGTAGAAGACTGGTAAAACGACATGACGATCGGAGAAGGAGGAGGAAGTCTTCCTCTCGCGTTGAAGGATCATGACAAGCTCGTCGAGGCACCATCGGGAAGAGGCGTAGTCTTTGGAAAACACGATGACGGAGCTCCGCGATTGTTGGATGGCTTTCTGCAGCTCCGGCTTTATATCTTCTCCTCTCTCGATTTCGTCGTCGTCTCGGAAAGTGCGAATTCCTGCCTTGACCAAGGCCGTGTAGAGATGGTCTGTGAAAGTCTTGCGAGTGTCTTCGCCTCTGAAACTCAGGAACACGTCATAGCTACATCGAGAAAGAGAAGAATTGGAAGAGGAGGCTTCGCAGGCCATTAATTGGTCGCAGCTTAGTGGCGTCTCTGGTTGTGTTTTATTTCGATTTCTGGATCGTATAAATATTTGAAGCTTTTAAATGCTGCTCTTTGATGAACAAGGTCTAAGAATGATCGAAAGTCCACCCGGTTGCTTACTGAAAAAGCAATTAGGAATAAAATACTCTTGTGCGAGTTTTGTTTTTGTTTTCTTTTTTCTTTTTCTTTTTTTATTTAGAAATAAATTCTTGTTACTCTTATGAAGTCTGAACTTTAAGGTGGTGTTTGTTACATGAGACTCTGATAGCCCTCCTTATTTTCTTACATTGTCGTGGACTCTCTAAGCTGGGTTAAGTTATAGTTGTCATGTACTATGTTTGGGTTTGAGTTTCGTTCAAAACAGGGTGCACGATTTGGGTTTGGATTTCGTTCAAAACACCATTACCAGCAGCGGCGCCATGCCTTGTCAATTTGGAGGTGGTTTGTTCGATGGTGGCTACAGACTACAGATAGGATTGCTCAGCTCTCAGGTCAGAGGCGATTTCGTTCAAGGTGGCTTGGGCGACGAGATTTAAATGGGTCTGACCCGTTTCAATGGGCTTGGGTAGATCAGATCTCAAAGGGGATGGATTGAGGTGGTGGTAAGAGAGAGAGAGAGAGAGCTTCCACAAATCCATGTGTTTTGGTGTCACTCTCTTAACCATGTTTTTTAGCTAGGTTTTGAGGACTCCATAGTCTCATTTAATGTAATCTCATGTTGTCAACAAACATGGGACATCACTACCTAAGAAAACAATCTCCCGAGTCCAATTCAATCTCATATAACAAACATTACTGCGTCTAATTTTTAATTTCATCAAAATAGTCTCTGCACTTTTAATTTTCACCTAATAGGTCCCTCCGTCTAACCTTAGCCTAATGAGGACGCTAAGTTGCTGAAGTGGCAAGCCAAATCAGCTGGGTTGGGCCTAATTCAACCGTAAAATTTCCTAAATACCTCTGGGGTCTATTTGCCCCCACCCCTATCTCTCAGACCAAGTCCATTACAGCTTCATCTTCTACTCCGAGCTCTATGGTACCCAGAATTTCTCTGGGCACCTAAATCTAGTGCAACTCCATCTTCTTTGTAATTCAACGATGGTGGAACAGCATCATCACTACGATGGTTCACATCTTCTTTACCTGACAAAAGTAAAGAAACCCAAACAAAACCAAAATTCGCTCCTCGCCAATAGACCAAATCGCACAAGCTCAAGCTCGTCACCGATCTTCGACCAACAATGACAACTCAGACCGTAATGATTGTTTTTGTTTTTCTTAATCAAAAGAGTGAAAGATTCAATTGTTATAGACGAAAGGCAAAGGCCCAATACATACATCAAGAATAAACCCAAGAGCTAGTATCTTATTACCCTAAGAAAAGAGAAAAAGTCGTAAACAATATCTCAACTTAAGGCCAATCGATATTTTGGTATCTCATGTTTCAATACTATTACTTGGTACCTCAAGTTTTATCCCGACCCAGTATTCATACCTCCCGTCCATGACATTGTTAACCTCCATGCCATGTGACATTTTGTCAGGGATATTTTTGTCTCTCCATGTCTTAACTCTCTCTCTCTTTCTCCCCTATCAAGAAATTTTTAAATATAACCGTCACATTGCCACTTGGCGTGACGGGCTATTGTGATTAGACCACATCTTTTTTTTTTGCCTCCAATGTATCAAGCATTGGCCCTTTGTTATATGTGGTCCAATCACAGTAATCGGTCACACCACGTGACTATCTCACAACCGTCATTCACCATCACACCACCGTAACCCAATACCCCATTTCTCTTCTCCACAATTCCAATTATTGTACCTCCATCAAATTCAATCCCAAAACCCCCAAATTCTCGATCTTCATTAGTTAAATCCAAAACCCTAATTCTCAATCCAACCCCAAAACCCAAATCTCCTCCAACCCAATTCCAATTCCAATTCCCCATCCCAGGTTGCGTCATATTTTGCTCCCTCATGTGCTTCATTGTTTTTAATTGAATTTCTTAGGGGAGCTGGGCACATTTGCCTTCTCCTCCTTTGCCCAAAAAAAAAAGGAATTAAGAAGAAGAAGAAGAAGAAGAAGATAAACTCATAAAAGGCTGTTACGGTTTGGATTTTTAAATTTATGTTTCTTTGTTGTTGGTGGTGAAGAGATGACAGATGAAGAAGGTTTGGGTTGGCGTACTGTTGATGAAGACAAGTTGGTAAGAGAGAGAGAGAGAGAGGGCAAAGAAATGGGATGAAATATAAAAAAATCCAGGCCATAAGAACCAAATAGATGGCTAGGATTGACACATGTGGAAAAAAAGTAAGGGAGAGACGAAAACACCTATGGGAAAAAGCCACGTGTAATGTGGTTTAACACTATTACTGACGAAGTGTACTAATGTTATGCATAATATTAATTTTAGGTACCAAAGTGATAGTGTTTAAACATGAAGTACCAAAATATCGATTGGTCTTAAATTGTGGTACTATTTATGACATTTCCTCCCAAGAAAATATAATTAACAAATATAACTCCTTACTCAAGCGACTATATGGTTGCATATAATACATAAAACGCTTCTCGTTCTCCAATTCCATAAGGAAACATAATTCAGACTTGTTACTTATTTGAGGGCTAGGCCTATCGAGCCAAAGTCGCCCTCCCTTAGCTGGCCTTTGTCTAAGAGTTTATAGGTTGGCAGGACTGCTTTATTGCAATCACCACCAAGGGCTTATACCTTACAGTCTTAAGCCAAACCACCATGGAGGGCTCCATATTGAAAAACCTTGGTTAAGCCCTAAAAAGCTCAACCAATTGCCCAAAATCAAAGAGCCGAACCTGTAATGAGCCTTAAATTGGTGAGACTACCACCAAATTCGATAGCCTCCACCATAGAAACCACTACATCAACATCGCTGCAAAGCCACTGCCAGTAACCATTGAGTAAATCTAGCCACTACTAGACAAAAAGAGCGGCTAACACACACCACTCAAGATGTCTTTGATGAATTGGATCACCACTACTCGACATAATAAACTCGACCGTGACACCCACGAGTTCAAAAAAACTTTGAACATAGTTGACAATAGACCCTCACACTCTGATATCTAACCGCACCCACAACTAGAGGAAGCAACAACCTATCTCGACAACGAGCCACGAGCACCTCCATCTCTAGCCTGACGAGCACCACCCTAAGAATTTGTGGCCACTTACAAGAAACGATCTTTGTAGGTGATTCACCTTAAATAATGAGAATTATACTTACAAAAGAATTTTAGTTACATTAGTTGACTTGTGAGTTTCAATTTCTTTAATACAATGACAAACGAAAGAATCACAATCATTTTTAATCTGATTGATCTATGATGTAGCCAACTAGCTAAGTAGCGACATGTCTGATATAAATAGATACATATGGAGGAAGAAGAAAAAACATATATGAGTATGAAAAATGACAAAAAAAAAAAAGGCATTGAAGAAAATCATTTGAAATTTTTGGTTATCCCAAGTGGTTATGTCAACAAAAAAATCGGATTCCCTCTTATGTCAAAAAAAAAATCGAAAATAAGCCTTTAAAAATTAAAAAGCAAAAAAAAAATCATTTATTTCTACACAGCCGCACCAACGCCAAAATGCATTGCATATAAAGAGCTAAATTCAGTGTTTGTGGCGGCACAAGACCTAAACCTAGGTCTCCACAAGTTTTCACTCATGGCCTGCACAATCGATTTCCGCTGCCTAGACGAAGGCTTCGGTGGCAAAACCTACAAGCGCAAGAGAAACCCCGAAACCACCACAGACGAAGATGGAGGAGGAGGCGCAATGGAAATTGACGACTCGTATCCACCTCCAGCGAAGCGATCGGCGGTAACCTCATCGGACAATCCGGACAAACCAATCTTCGGCAAGCCAAGCTACGACGGCGTCATCGCCGGGAGGGTCTCCGGCCGGAAGTGGAAGCAGCCGAGGAAGCAGAGGTCCTCGGCGCTTCAGGTGAGCCGAAAAGGCACAACTTTCGAGGAGAGGGAGAAGAACAAGTCGATAAAGAAGGCGTACAGGGAGAGAATGGGGGAGCTGAAGGACGAGATAAAGAGGAACAAGGAGGAGAAGAGGAAGAAGAGGGAGGAGAGAGAGAAGAAGAAGAAGGAGAACATCTTGAAGTCTGGGACAAAGCTGCAGATTATTTCGAACCCCAAGACGATTCAGAAGATTGCGAAGACCAAGGCCAGGAAGCTCCTCAAGCCTGTTCCGGAGGAGATGCGCAACAGGAACAAGAAGAAGATCAGCATCGACGACTAGTCAGTCTTTTTTATTTTATTTACTTTTTCATTTTTGTGGTTTTTTTATGGTAGCATTGGTTTCAATTTTGATCCTGCTTTTGGGGACGGAGAGTTGTTGTGTTATGTGTTAGTGAAATGGAATATATGCTACTCTGAGTTGCTGTGTTCAAATGTTATAGCTTGCTTTCAAATCTTAGATCTTTCATTTCTTCAAATTTACATATACTATAATTCTAAAATTGATTCACCTGGGACCAATGCATTATGCTTAGTGGAAAGCAGGACATACATTCTTTTGCTATATCTGAGTTGTATGCTAGTGGTGATACATTAGTGTTTTGAAACAAAGTTCATAGTAATTCAAGAGATAATAGGAATTACAATTGGAGGTCAAGTTGGGAAAATAACAGGAATAAGGTAGGATAAGATCAACTACCAAGAAGTCGAGGGAATAAATTCCCTATTCTGTAGCTTTAGAAATTGAAAAATGATCCCATGTTCATCTTAGCTCTAGGCTAAGTTTTAGTTACTGTAAAGTTTAGACCAAGACACTGAAAGAAAATATATGAATATATCCAATGCAAGTTTTAAAAGGGGTATGTCCAGAGTTGTATAATCAGTTTCTATTTATCTTGTTTACAAGGTCAAGCAGTGAAGAACTAAAAGGGGTGCTATTTGTATGCTTGAGTAAACATTGGCTCTATAATGTCTGTGAAATAGGTTTTTCCTTTTGTTTCAATGTGGAATTAAAGTTTAGAAGTTTTATTGGGGATGGTTAGCGGCAAATTGATTCATAGATTCTTGAATCCTGCAAACCCAATAAAACTTCCAAGGGGATGACAAGTTGTAACCGATAAATGTGCATTCTCTATACTGTTTTTGATTTAATTATTTACTTTTTGCAGTATGTCTGATAGTTATCTGGGATAAACCTGTGACATTGAGTGTAGATTATTTCTTCGAAAAGGTTCACAAGTACAAAGAGATTACTTCTTTTTTTCATTCTTTTTTGATAATAAAGAGAAATAGCAGTTACTTGAAATGCCTCCATGTCAACTCTAGAACTCTAGAATTGATTCACACTTAAACTGGGACTAATACATTAGTGCTTCTGGGTATGGTGCTGGGCCAAATCATATGTAATATGTATAAAGATGTTGAGATGGAACAGCTCAACAAAGACTACAATCACTACATGAATCATAGTAATCGGGAGCAGTGGGAGCTTAGAACTTCTATAAGTTTCAGTAACTTCTTAATTTAGTTATGGTAAAAGTACAGACCAACACAAAGAAAAATTGAGTACATCGAAGTTAAATAAACAGGGGAAAGTTGTACAGTTGCATTTGTATAGAAACTGCATATATAGTGTCAGTACTTACAAAATGTGTGTTATTTTTATGCTAGCAGTAAACAGTGCCCTTGTAATATCTGTGGAATAGGTTTTCTTCTTTTGGCTCTGAAGTATCATAGACATGAATCCTGAAAGGTGAAGCAGAGAAGAACCAAAAGGTGTGCATGGCTCTTGCAATCTCTTTGAAATACTTCTGAAAAAACATATCTTTGAAATAGGTTTTCCTCTTTTGTTTCATTGTGAAATTATTATTACTTCTAAACTTCTCACCAGATAGTTGACAAAATGATTTATAGATTCTTGAATGCATTCCTGCCATCTCGTTAACACTTCCCGAAAATTCTTGCCCAACTGATGTTCATTTTTCTATTTTTTGATGGCTCTCTGCAATAGAACTCTCGAGTGAAACTTCTTGCTTAAAAAGCAGTCTCTAGTTCTAATAGAGTAGCTGTCTGGTTTAGCTTCTTTTTTTTTTCTTGGTCCAAACATTTCTGTAGCTTTGTCATGTTCAGATATGTCAATCCATCGTGTATATAGATCGGATTACCTCATAAAAATTCAGTTTCTCTCATTCAACTACTAGAGGTATGGCTGCTGTAGAAAATTATTATGTCTACTTGTGCTGCTTGGTATATGTTCCACACCTGTCCACCAATAGCGTTCTTGATAGAGATCCTCTGCCTCCTGTTCTGTTCAGCTTGTTATATGATAATGATCTATACATGTTGTGCAAGTGTATTGGTCAATCAAGTTCCTATACGCCTTTGCATAATTAAGCCATTCAAATCATATACATCTCACAGTCAGATACTACACAACTTTCTTTACAAGAACTAGCGGAAGCATCGTTTAGATTTAGTAAATGGAGAATTTAGACATTTTGCAACTTGTATTACGGAACCTAAGCTCAGGCAAGGGTAGGAAATATATGCACAGCTGGGTTGTAAGCTTGACTCAAACTTCTTTTCAGAATTTCAGTCCTATAACACACTTCAAAGGACTTACAAACCTCACATTTATTCTACGAAGGGTTATGAGGCATTCTCTCAATTGGTACTTTTCTACTCTTTTTTTGTTATTTTTTAACATAACAAAAGGATTTGAAATGGGAATGAGAATGACTCCAATTTTTTTTATTGTTTTAATTTGTATTCCCTTCTTTGCAAACTAAGAAATCTGCTCAAATGCCAGCTAGGGGGAGGATCACATGTTTTATATTTCTCCTTTGATTTTCTTTTCTGTTTATTGAAATAAAATACACTATAGTTAAGAAATGTTGATGATCGACCACATGACTGTTCACTATGTTTGCATGATATACATGTTGTTCAAAATGTGTTAAAATACTAAAGCAACAAATTCATTATTTTGGGATTGAAAATTCACTCTATAAATAGTTAAAGTGGTGAGTTTCATGTACTATAAATTGTAGGTTTATGTTGAACAATAATTGAAATAATATTCTGCACTTCTTCACAAGAAAGAGTATTTTTTGAAATTTTTGCTTGCCGTAGATGTATAAGTTATTGGAGGCAATTAAAGTAGGTATCGTCATGACAATGGATGCAAACCAATAGAGGACTTCTAAACCTCACATGCACTTGCCTTCGGTACTCTACAAAGCGTTGTGGGGCATTCTCTCAATTCCTATTTTCATACTTAATGTGTGAGTTTGCTACATACATTCATAACCGAATGTAACGAAGAGATATACACCCGCTACTAAGTTGGAGAGCCGTTCACTAACGCGTGGAAAGATAGTTGATATTTAAGGATGGACAAAAGAAAACTTTCAGGTATAAGTATATAACTTTGAGATGTCAAAGAGAATGAATCAGAGACGAAATCAATAAGGAGAGAAGGAATTGGAAAGGACAGAGTCATTCTCCTTCTGTTGTTTACCAACTACAAGGAATTGTAATATTATGAAGTGAACTCCCATTAAGTTTAAGTAATACTCACCCATAAATCATTGCATTAAATCATTTAATTACTAAAAATGCCCATGTAAGACATAAATTACAAGTATGAAAAGTCTATTCAAGGAGGAATCATTCACATTTCTATTTCTCCTTTCTCATTTGGAATACGTAGCATCATTAAATTTATGTCCTTAGTCAATTATATTGTCCTCATCTTAATTATATTATGGCAATGAGAATGACTCCAATTTTTTTAATTTTTTTTATTCCCTGCTTGCAAACTTAGAAATCTGCTCAAAGGGCAGCTAGGCAGAGGATCACATGTTTTTAATTTTTTTTTTCTTCTGTTTATTGAAATAAAATACACTAGTAGTTAAAAAAATCTGTATGATCACATGACTGTTCATTATGTTTGCATGATATACATGTTGTTCTGTTTGCTCAAAAATCGTCTCGGCCACGTGTCGAACGGCCGAGGTCTTCTTTGGCTTACACGTGTCCTTCTGGCTTGGTGATGACGTGTGTGCAGGCGTGCCAACTCGCGGCCGGGAGGCCAAGCGAGGTTTAATTTTGGATTGTTGGATTTGCGCTCCAACCTGACTTCTAAAGTTTGCGATTGTTAGCCGAGGAAGGAACGATCTCGGCTATAGGTTCTCTTTGCCTTGGGTGCAAGGACTTTACACGAAGCGGCGTTTACTCGCCGGCGTCCTCGTGATGTGCAACTCGGTGTGTGAATGTGAAGGTGCAGGTGACTGGCGAAAGATCTATGGGACGTAGATATTCGCAAGTCACGGTAATGACGAACTCAAAGTACAGGGAGTTACCCCGGTGCCTTGTTTCGATATGAGTGCGGACAAAGAAGCGCATGAACCCTAGAAAACTCGTTTGCTGGATCCAAACGCTTCTTGTGATGCTTACTTTTTTTTTATGATTTTCTTAATAAGGTATGCAAATATGTAAAGTGTAAGAAAACAAATAGCAGCAAAAGATAAAACGCAGGAAAGTAGAAGAACACAAATTTAAATTACAAGAAAGTAAAGAACACAAATATAAACTTGCAAGAATGTAAAGAACAAGAAATAAATTGCAGCAAAGATAGAAACAATACCAATAAGAATGCGATAAACAAAAATACTGGGGTTTGATAGATGCAATTGTTTGTGTTGAATTGTGTTGTTGTATTTGAGAGATTTTTGTGTTTGGTCGTGGACCTCTAACAATGAAGCCTATGGTCCCTTTTATAGTAAAATAAAGTGCTGAATACAGAAAGAAATTCAAATCGGCTTTAAATGCCGTATTGATTACAAGAATTAAATGTTTAAAATTCAAAATCCCTTGACTTAGGAGTTGATGATCCAGACATTAAGACTTTTGATGTCCATTTATGCTGAGCTCTCCAAATAAGGTAATAGCGGCTTTGAATGCTCCTATTTTTCTCAACGTCTGATTTGATTTATGATGGTTCTTTTATGGACTTGATTATCTCTTTAATAATCGGCTTGAATCAAGGTTAGCCGACCCTAATGGATTATCTCATTGAGCCGAGGTAGTTTCCTCACGGCTCAACGAACATGGGCTTAGCCCATCACTCTTCATTCTTCTCCACGTCAGCAATGATCTTGTGGGCCTGGCCCATCCGTTTGCCACGTGGGCCTTGCCAAATTTAGGTTCAAACAGAGCCCCCCCAGTCCCTTGAGCTTCGGCACCGATGCCGAGTGGTTAAGGGATTGAAAGGTGAGTAATGAATTTCATTTGGCAAGGAGCATCGTACTTGTTCACTTCTTAGTGCTGTTAACATTTCCTAACTGTGCCTATGTCACTTTTTAAACCCCACGCCTCAGTAACTGCTGAGTATTGTGATGTTTGAGAAATTTCTTTGACATTATGCTACGTGGGAAACATGACCACTTGTACACGGCTTTTAAATGCAAAGCCGTTTTGCTTCTCCATCTTTAAAACAAAGCCGCACTTTCCTTTATTGCCAACCTCGGCTATACGAAAGCTAGTCACGGCTTAAAATTTATTTGATACCTCGGCTTTGTGAAGTTTTGCCGAAACTTTGCGCGCTTCTACATTAAACCAACAAGTTTTGACGTTGTCTATGTATTTTAGCTGCGCATCAACTAAATTGATCGATCAATTGTTTCCTTGAATTGATGATCAAATCAATCAGCTGTCTTGAATTAAGAGATTATGGCTGCCATTAATTGAAAAATTATAGCTGCCATTAAAAAGATGTTGGAGAGATTATGGCTGTCAAAATACAGATTTTTGGAAAAATATGGACGCCATTAAAAGAGAATATGGCTGCCATTAATTGAAAAAAAAAAAAAAAAAATTATGGCTGCCATTAAAAGAACTTTGGAACGATTATGGCTGCCATTAAAAGGGGATCATGGCTGCCATTTAAAAAGGGATTATGGCTGCCAAAAATTACGGCTGCCATTCTTTTCCTTCTTTAATAATATTTTCCATTAAAGAAAATTGTAGAATCCTTATGGTAAGAGGGGATTATGGGACTCTTGTTTTCCTTACTCAAAAGGAATCTTCAGAATTCCTATGGCAAGAGGAGATTATGAGAATCCTTAGTAGAGAAGGATTTAATTAATCATAACTCCTATAAATACCCAACTCCATCCATTCCTTTCGTATAGCAAAACAAAACAACCACCATTCTAGAAATTGTGAGCGTCCTATTTTCTCTTCAAGCATGGATAACTATTTAGAACTCGAGGCCAAGGCCATGGAATTTTCTGAGAAGTATGGTAAAGCTCTGTCTTTAGTGGCTGACAAAGTGCATGCTAGAGTAATCCATAAACTAACAGAGGAAACTCTTCCATCTTGCTACCTGGGGCCACACTTTCCTGATGGCATGCCTCAAAAAATCACCAAAGTCCTTGACAAATACCAAACCGACAACTCTAGTCATTTTATTAAGCATGGCTGGTCTTCATGGAGTTGTACGAGACCACAAGGTTGGCCGACTTTGACAGAGGAGTGGAAAGCATGGGTACCAAGAATGGAATTTTTCTTTGCTGACCATTGGCGACGAATTGGCATCTATGAAGCTATCAAACTCACAGAATTGGACACAGTCGTGGAAAAACCCATCTTAGCAGCAGCCTTAAGTTTTTGGTCCTCAGCTACCAACACGATGAATCTGCCATTAGGTTATATGAGCCCTACTATTCTGGATATATGCACCCTTACAGGTCTTCCGCCTACTGGTGTTGAAATTAGTGCAAATCATGATCTTCCGACTACCTTTGGGGATGGCATGCTTCCTCCCAAGCTTCAAGACAAGGATGAACAAAAAGAGGTTGTTAACCAGTTAAAGAGGTCTCGCAACTATAGCACTTTATACAAAAAGTACGCTATGATTGATTCAAATTCATCAGATCGAAACCCGCTCAAAGAGAACGAGCATGCGGCCTTTCTTCTCTACTGGTTAAGCAAGTATGTTTTCTGTTGTAGGTCGGGGCAGTGCAATCGTGAGTATGCGCCATTGGCTGAATCTTTAGCTTCAGGTACTCGACTAGCGCTTGGTCCATTTGTCCTTGCACATCTGTATAGGAGTTTACATGATATTGTGACCAACCAAATGGATCTCGATGTTGGCGGCCCACTCTGGTTGTTCCAACTGTGGCTTCGAGCGTACTTTCCTCAAATGTCCGATGCCGGGCCTAAATACAACCATAACGTTGGTTATGGCCGATACCTTATGACCGTGCCTTCATCCCACATGTCCGTCGAAGAATGTTTTACTATGCTTTATACACTTAGAAAACTTGAAGAACTTCTCTGTTTGCTACTCCCAATGGCGCCCGGCCGCTCTTATCCACGGCCTTACCGAAAGATACAGTAGAAATGCATCAGAGGATGAATTGAAGGCAACTTGGGGAAGCTTTCTTATTTCACGAGACTTGCCGTATGGAATGATAGTAGGCCGCAAACGTAAGCCAGGAGTTGAAGTTTACCTCCCAAATTACTTCGCTCGTCAATTTGGATTCATCCAGGGTTGTCCAGTACCTTACCAAAAATCAGAAAATCACCTATGTTCATGGCGTAGGATGTTCAAGTCAAAAAGGGAGTGTAGTTTGATCTCAGAGCGTTTTCAAAAACAACTTGGCCGCTTCAAGATAGAGGATTTTCAGCCGAGTAGTAGACCAACTCCTCTCTTTGCTTCTTGGTGGTCGAACTATTCAAAGAAGTTCGTCTCGGCTCAGAATGAGAATGTATTCACACAACGCATTAAAGACACCATTGCTGAAGTCTTGAAACACCACCGTACCCAAAAAAGGACACGGCCTTTCGCTAACAGCAATGATAGGCTCTTGGCTTTAAAGAAACGCAATACCAACCATGCTCAAGAAGTAACTTCGGCAAGCTCGGATGATAGTGGCCATACCGTGGAGTTAGCCATTAGTGATGAAGAAGACGCGGCCAATACTTGGGTTGGCGACGGAGATATACTTTCTGAGGACACAGCTATATCTTTCCCTAATAATGACGAGGTACCTTTTTTTTTTTTTTTTTTTTTTTTTTTCATACTGCCACTGCCGCAAATCTCTTATCCAAATCTCACAGGCATACATGGATGGACAACATGTGGATGAATCACCCATTTTCCAACAGAAAATGCCTATCCTTCATCAAAATAAAACTCCAAACCAAGTAAGTTATATTCGTTATATTCTTGCATGCGCACATTTAAAACCCGTGTAGTATTGCCGGCCTCATTTTTCACTTTCTTTTTGTCTATTAAACAGGAAACTCCATGTACACACTTGTTGTCTGTAGAAGCACTGGCTTTGTTGGATACGCTCGACGGTCAAACAAAACCGAAACCCAAGCGAGTTGATAATGAGGAGACGAAAACAGCAGCAGAGTTCGTTGACACCCTTTGCCGTTCACCTCTTTTGGGTGTGGTCACTGATGACTTATACGGCCGTTTCAAAGAGGCCGTGGGTGTCTTGATCTCAGCTCATCATTTCAGTCTTGAACGCGTGCGGCAAATCGAAGATCACCTTGGCACTATGGATGTCAATGTCCCTGCATACACCAGTGCTTTAAAGAAATGGGATGATGGCCGCTCTTTTGAAAGGAAATATGGACCAATTGTTGAACGTCAATCCTCACGGGCTACTAGACTCACAGAGCTACACCATGAGTTGACTAAGGATGCCCAAGAATTAGCCGAGCTAGAAAATCAAGCAAATATAATCCGGGGACGCATGGCTGTGACGACTACCACTATCAATCAGGAATATGGTGAACATCATCAAGAACTTAAATTGTTTTCAACCTATGGCAAGGAAACCTTGGAATTCCTGGCTGTCAAAGATGACCTTGACCGTACACTGGCCAAATACAGCGATGAATGGGCTGTGTGGGAAACGATCCTCCTTTGATAGGAATATTATTTCAGCTTTGGAGACCGACTCTTTTCATGTTTAGACATAAACAATTTCTTTTCTTCGTTTTGCTTTGCAAATAAAGCCGTCTTGGTCGGCTATATGGATAGATCATTTTTTTTTGTTTTGCCGTTTTGATCCGGCTTTAGCAACATTAATCAAGTTTTTGTCTCAGCTTTCTCATGATATCGTGCTCCCAGCTTTCTTATGTGTTTAAAGTTTAAAGATCCAATCATGGTTAGAACTAGCTCGGCCAAATGCAGCCATGGTAATTTGGCTTGGCCACATGTAGCTGTGGTAATTTGGCTTGGCCAAATGTAGCTGTGGTAGTACTAGCTCAAATAGCCGTGGTAATTAGCTCGGCCGAACATAGCCGTGGTAATACCAAACTCACAATTCATGGCATCATAATTTAGGACAAACTTAATGCTGCTAGCCGGTCACGGCCATGATTACCATTTTGGACAAACACCATTTATTTGTACTGATCCCAGCTATAAAGAAAGTAGCCATGGTGAAAGTAGGTGCCGACCTCACTCTCATTTGGAGCATCATATGGCATTATTCATCTGGAATGTCATATTGATTCGTAGCCCCCCCCAAAGTGAAGCGGCTACTGTGAAGGTAAAGCCGAATCACTTTGTTATGCATGATGTTCCAGCATCTCCCATGAGGTAGGGTAATACCGTTTTAAATGTTGACCATTAATAGGCATATGATGCAACTCTCCATCCCGATCGCGGAGGTGATAGGCCCCATTGCCGAGGATTAGATCAACAATGAACGGGCCTTCCCATTTCGGCGACCATTTCCCGTATTTTGGGTCTTTCATTTTTTCAGGTAAAACCGCCTTCCAAACTAAGTCCTCTTCGCCGAAAGATTTGTTTTTAACCCGCTTGTCATACGCACGTGCTACAGCGCGTTTCTGGGCCTCCATCCGATTGTGGGCATCCAATCTAGCTTGGTCAAGTTCTTCTAACTCTTGCAGCATTGCCTGAGCGTAGTCACCGCTAGTTAGACTATTCTGTTCTGCAACACGTAGAGCCTTAATTTGTATTTCGGCCGGAAGCATGGCGTCATGACCATATGTTAAGGCAAATGGGGTGGCTCCGGTCGCAGAACGCTTTGAAGTCCGAAGAGCCCACAAAGAGTCGGACAAAACATTGTGCCAATCACGTGGCTTGTCTGCAATCATTCTTTTTAGAACGTTGATAACCACCTTGTTAGAAGCTTCTGCTTGGCCGTTTGCCTTGGGATAATAAGGAGAGGAATGAATCAGTTTAATCCCTAGCTCGGCGGTAACTGTGTGCATAGCTTCTGAGATAAAAACAGATGCTCGATCAGCTATAATAGTTTCTGGGATGCCAAACCGATGTACTATCTCCTATTTTATGAAAGTGATCACCGTTTCGCTTGAAATTGATGTGTATGGCTTGGCCTCAACCCACTTGGTGAAGAAATCTGTAGCGACTAAAATCCAAACATGTTGTTTGGATGAAGATGGGTGAATTTTGCCGATAATATCCATTGCCCAACTACGAAAAGGCCATGGTTTAACAATTGGGTGTAGTAACACAGCAGGCACTCGTTGCAAAGGTCCATGAATTTGACACTTTTTGCAACTACGAGCAAACTCAATGCAATCTTTTACTATAGTCGGCCAATAATAGCCGTGCCTTCGAATCAACCAACGCATTTTTATTCCGGCTTGATGAGCCCCACAAATTCCCTCATGTACTTCTCGCATAATCTTCATTGCATCCTGTCCTGCTAGGCATAACAATAGTAAATCATCATCACTCTTACGGTAGACTTGATCCTTGTACAAGACAAAATTCCGAGCCAAATATTTAATTTTGCGATCATGGTTACCCTCTGGGTTGTCATGGAATCTGATGATGGGATATCTCCAATCAGAGGGATCCACGTTTATCACAAAAATTTCCATTGGCACTCCGCGTTCATGTAAAGCCGGCATGGTTCGCTTTAACACTTTGATGGTCCGGCTCCCTTCACTTTTGGTTAAATTCATGCCCGAAGCCAGCTGCGCCATTTCGTTGGCATTAGAATTTTCTTTGCGAGGGATATGAGTGAAAGACACTCTGTCAAAAGCCTCTGCCAATTGATCCGCTAAAGCGTAATAAGGAAACAACGACCAGCTTGTGCATTTAAATTCCTTAAGTAATTGGTTAATCACCAACTGGGAATCTCCAAGTATTAATACGCGGCGAGCACCCATCTCTTGTAGCACTTCCATGCCGATAATTAGGGCCTCATACTCGGCCTGATTGTTGGTACAAGGAAAATCAAGCTGAAAAGCAAATTGAAACAACTCGCCCTCAGGAGACTCGATAACAACTCCAGCACCAGCCGAGGTGTCTGTGCTTGAACCATCAAAATGCATCGTCCAGAAGTTATTTTGCATGGACACTGCATCAATAGTTCCAATTTCCACTTCCTCCATTGGTTCGATTTCTTTAGAAGGATGATGAGCCAAGAAATCGGCTAATGCTTGTCCCTTAACAGACTTTTGAGAAACGTATTTAAAAGTAAACTCCGATAGAGCCATTGTCCACTTGCCAATGCGACCTCGGATGATTGGGCGAGTGAGCATATAGTTGATTAAATCTGTCTTGGATATGACATGGACCACTGATGGTAACATGTAATGCCGTAGTTTTATGGCTGAGAAGTACAATGCCAAACACAGTTTCTCAACTGGAGTATATCTTACTTCCACATCCGTCAAAATTCTACTCAGATAATACACAGCCCTTTCTCGTCCGTGATCATTGTCTTGGGCCAAAAAGCTGCCAATCGAATTTTCTGCCGCGGCTATATATAGCTTGAGTGGCCGTCCTCGGACCGGAGGTACCAAAACAGGTGGGGTGGCAAGGTAATGTTTTATCTCATCAAAGGCACGTTGATGCTCAACCTTCCATAAAAATTGTTCTTCAGCCTTTAGGCGCAGTAATGACGAAAATGGTTGGATCTTTCCAGCTGAATTGGCTATAAATCTTCTCAAGAAATTGACCTTTCCGAGAAAGGATTGTAATTCCGTCTTATTTGTTGGAGGCGGTGCGTCTATGATGGATTTAGCTTTGTTCTTATCCACTTCAATTCCAAGTTGATGTACAAGAAAACCCAAGAAGTTGCCAGCCGAAACCCCAAAGATACACTTTTGTGGGTTCATCTTTAAACGATGAGTTCTCATCCGCTCGAATGCCTGACGGAGGTCAGCTATATGGTTTTGCCGTTTGCGTGACTTGACAACGACATCATTTATGTACACTTCAACTGTCCGGCCAATGAGATCATGAAAAATCATGTTCATGGCCCGCTGGTATGTGGCCCCAGCGTTTTTGAGGCCAAATGGCATTACAACCCATTCATAAGTTCCTAAAGCCCCAGGGCACCTAAAAGCCGTTTTGTGCACATCCTCCTCGGCTATAAAAATTTGGTTGTACCCGGCATGGCCATCCATGAAAGATAAAATTTCATGGCGTGCCGCTCCATCTACTAGAAGATCAGCCATGGGCATCGAATATTCATCTTTAGGAGTTGCCACATTCAAATTTCGAAAATCAATGCAAACCCTAATTTTACCATTTTTCTTTTTAACCGGCACAATGTTAGATATCCATTCCACATACCTAGCAGTACGAATAAAACCAGCATAAAGCAATCGTTCTATCTCATTTTTTATTTCTAGCTGCACCTCGGCGGAAAAACACCGTGGTGGCTGTTTATGAGGTTTACAAACATCATACAAAGGTAGTCTATGCTCTACAATGCTCCGATCTAAACCGGGCATCTCATGATAATCCCAAGCAAAACAATCTTTATACTCCCTAAGTAAAGTTTCGAACTCCTTTTTAGCCTTGTCGGATAGTAGTTTGCTGATGAAGAGCAATTTTGGGTCCTCAGGTGTACCAAGATTGATTTCCTCTCGTGGATCTTCTACCTCTGTTGGAGTGTCTTCTAATTCGGCCGGAGCAGGGTTGAGGTCCTCCATCCGAATCTCTTCTCCATGGTTACTTTCAGTTAAAAATTCCACCAAGTTAATGGCCGCGTCCTTTTGAGCGGCCCTTTCATGCCAGTAGGCCAGCAAGTTGGTCATTGAATACTCAACTGCGGCCATTCTTTCATTCTTCTTTTGGTTGTCACTCATTGATAAATGAGTCAAAAAGTTTAGCCAAGGCAGGTCGCTCCGAGTCTTCCAAGACGGTCTCGGCGCCAAGTGTTATCATCCTGCGCATGGTGATTCCAGTGATTCTTCCAGTATTATCTTCCATTTGGATCTCAGATGGACCCACAAGTTCATCATAATAAGCAGCTTCAACAACATTAGCCGTGGCCCTAAAAGGTTTATCATCGGCTTTGACGATCTCAACTTCATCTCCATTCCAGAAAATCAATAACTGGTGAAGAGTAGAAGGAATACACATGTGTTTGTGAATCCAATCCCGACCCAATATAGCATTGTAAGTAGTTTCAGCTTCGATCACATAGAAACCAGTAACAATACTTTTGCTTCCAACGGTTACCTCAAGAGGGATAACCCCCATGGTTTTCTTCTTGCTACCGGAAAAGTCATATACTGCCAAATCTGCAGGCAAAATGTCTTTCTCGGCCTTCTTCAACTTTGTCATCACGGACATAGGAATGACGTTCACAGCAGCACCACCATCAACCAAAACTTTAGAAATTGGGTAGCCTTCAAAACATGCAGTGATGTACAATGGTTTTATGTGTTTTACCATGTCTGGTGTCGGCTTTGAGAAATGAGCTTGAGACGGTTCTTCAATTAGAATCTTGGGCAAAAGCTTGTCTTCAACGTCACCCTCCATTGCATTTGGTTGGTCAGGTTGTGCAAGAAAATCAATTGGAAGAACATAAACCATATTTACCTCGGCCTTTGCTTCTTCGGCTGATGTAGTTGATTGTTGTTTTGCTGGGGATAATTTCACATTTGCCGATGATAACTCGACATCTCCATCACAAACCTGGACCTCTGAGAAGGTATCAACACGGTTGTCAATTCCTGCTTCTTCAACTTCAATCATCTCATGCTCATCTTCGATTTGAAATTGGTCCCCTTCTACTTGGGTATGATCAACTTCACCACCAGACATAATAGAAGTGATTGCTTGGATAACTTCATCACAATCTGTGACCATAGCCTCAGGTTCTTCTCCAAACTCAAAACCAGAATCCTCTTCACCCTGCTCGGCTGCATAGGCTGCATACTCAGCCTCTCGCTGTTGAATACGTACATTCATCTTGGCCAAAAGTTCTCTCTCCTCGTGGACAATTCCATAGGTGCTGACCACAGAATACATCTTGTGGTACTCTCTCAAATATTTGAGATCTCTTTGGGAAATTGGCAGCTTTGAAGTATCTGCCTCTAATTCCACACCATCCATCTTTGCCTGATACAAGATTTTCAAACCAGCGCTTGCCGTACTCTGCACCATTATGGGTTCTAGGTCAGGATTCTCTGCCAAAGCCTTGAGAGTATCTAGCTCTTCCCATGTCGGCCCATATAGAGCCAAAGCCGAGTGGGTTTTATGAAACTCCTTCATTGTAGTCCAATCGTTGGCCGAAAAAAGGGGTAACTTACTTCGCAGCACCTCCACCTTTGGTTGTTCATTCCGAATGACATCTCTGGCCTCTACCTTGTGCTTACTTACATAACCCGGCTGGCTTGAATGTTTCTTTTTCTCTGAAATATGTTTGTCAAATGCGTTGGCCAAAGCTTCCTCTTTTTGAGTAAGACCATACAACTTTTCAGCCGAGTAACTCCGGTGGTATTCTTGCAAATATATGAGATCTTCCTCGGACAATGGCAGAGATGATGTGTCCACGCTTGGACGCAAAGCCGGGCAAGAACTTTCTCGAAGTGCCTGGAACATAGCTTTCAAGCCGCGCCCCATGCACGGCTTTGCCAAGTAATCCTCCTCTGATAATGATAATTCCGAGAATAAGGTTTCTTCAACCTCGGTCATGCCGTAAATAGCTGAATGCTTTTTGTGATAAGCTCTCATTACCTCTAAGCCTTCAGGAGTAAATGGTGAATTCATGTGTCGCTGCACAACAACCTTAGGAAATTCTCTTTTCTTTAGCATCTTGTGAGTTTCAAGATTCACTGAACCAGTCGCTCTCCGCCAAGTCTTCGATTTTGCCTCTGGAACCGGTCTTGTTGCTTCTAACCTCTGATGTCGTCGTTGTAAAGTATCAACAGCATCATGAATTATGCGATAATGTTTACCAACTTGCTCGCTTCTTTCCTCCTTCAAAGTTGGTCTTTCTCGGTCTTGGGACACCCCTTCCATCTTTCTAGTCAAAGCAATTTCTCTTTGCTGCCTACGCCTTTGGGTTTTACTCAAAGGAGCAATCCGGTTGTCTCTAGAGTTCCGGCCATACCATCTGTTATCATAGGTGACAGGGGGCTTGTATGTTTGTAATCTTCTCTCTTCATACCTTTTGCCTCCTCTATTATTTGCAACCCAGTTCTTGCTAGCCGAACCCGTATGAGCAGTTCGGCTATACTCTTCAGAGATCTCTTCTCTTTTGCTCTTATCACGGGGAGGGCTATCATAAGAAAGTCTTCTTCGAATAGGGACCTGTCCGACCTTGTTGGCAATAGAATGGTCATTCTGAGTAGACTCCGCTCTAGGGTTGGGCTTCCTAGTATGGCTGGACTCTGCTGTGCAAGATGGTCGTTTTCGGTCAAAACGAGCTTGCGGCTTTGGACTTAAGTCGTTCTTCGGCTTTACCTCTGATTGCCGAAGCGGCGGCTTTGACTTCTGCAAAACTTCTTGAGCCGGCTGCTTACCCTTCTCCTTGATCCGCTGGCTATCAGTCTCTCTTGGCACCAATATCTGATCAATGTCAAGCTCGGTGTGACACCTACTACAGAGCACTGTAGCCTTGGGAGGCTTAGAAGCGGTCAGCCTTGATGGGGAAAGTCTGATTGTACCAATCATCATTCCTTCAGCCATAGAAAGGTCGTTTTGTTTGCAATTAGGGCTGGTCCGTGCCTCGACCATGTTTACAGTGGCTGCTGGGAACGGGTTACTATCCACCTTCATTGTAAACTTGGGCTTGTCTGGGAACTTCAGCTTTCCTTGTTCAATCAAATCCTGTATGACATCACGAAAAATGACACAATTATTAGTTGAATGTCTCCAAGAGTTATGAAATTTACAAAATATTTTTCCTTTCAATTGTTCAACAGATGGTAGAACATGCCCAAAAGATAATTTAATTAATTTTGCAGCCAGAAGTTGATCAAAGATCAAATCGGCCTTCCGAATGTCAAATGTGTATGTACGTGGTGGAGTTTTTTTAGTGTTGTGCAGTGAGTGTGCCACGGACTCAGTCTTGTCTAAAGCCTTGCACACAAAAGGCTGTTTTATTGTGAACTCGGCCGAATTGATTTCGGCCATATCTTCATCACTGTTCCATTCTTCGATGTGAGCTGTGCCCACAGCTTGACTCGTGTAATAAGTTCCCTTGGACGCAAGTCTTTTTTGGGCTTCTTCTCTCAAAATGGTATCGTATCTTACAACCCTGGATTCTAATTCATAGAGATCTCTGAATGTCAATCCTTCAAATTTCTTTCTAAATTCGAAACCAAGCCCAGCCAACGCCATCTCTACAAATTCTGACTCTGCTAACTATGCTTTACATCTTGTTCGAAGGAGCTTAAATCTACCAATGTATTCTTGGGCAGTCTCAGTAGCTGTTTGAAATAACTTGGCCAACTCAGCTACAGGAATACTTTGCTCCGCTTTATAAAAGCGGTCATGGAATGCCCTCTCAAGGTCTCTCCAAGTTTGGATGGAGTTTGGTGGGAGATTGACGAACCAAGTAAAAGCCGAGCCGGTAAGAGAATTGCTAAACAACTGCATACGGTTTTCCTCACTATTGGCTTCACCACATTGTGAAATGAACCGACCAATGTGCTCTACTGTGGACTGATACGCATCTCCAGAAAACAAATGAAAAGCCGGAACACGGTACCGATACGGAAAAGGAACTTGATCAATATGAGGAGGATACGGCTTTGTGTACGTGGGTCTATCCACCGGTTGACGAAGATTCCCTACCATACCTTCCACCAAGTTTTGCACCTCATTAAAGAACACAGGTCTATTCTGATCTCCTTGACCTCCATTTGCTTGGTTTATAATTGGGTGGTGGTCCGTCCCATGGTTGTGTTGTATGGGAGCCTGTTGGCCGACAAAGTGAGTTGCTTGAACTTGATAAGCCGGATTCGTAAATTGGGCTGGCCATGTTTATTGACCAACACCGTGCTGCGGAGCAGTTGCATGTTGGTTAAGAACCTGAGGCATCTCAATTGATTGAGCCGGATTATAAGAAAAACTATTCGGCTGTTGTTGAGTATGACCGTATCGATATGTTGTCGGCTGAAGGTGACTTGGCTGGCCAAAGCCAACATGTGTTAGGAGTGGGCTCACCATGCTTGGTTGGGATGGATTCCCAACATTGCTTTGATTGGAAGTAGGACGAACATGATCGGGCTGGCCTTGTCTTGCAACTCGATCTCGAGAGTTTAATTGTGTCAAACGCTGACGACTTGTATCATGGGGAGTTGGTCCATTAAGAAAACCCAGATGATTTGGATTCTGTCGGTTAAGAGCAGACTGTTGTTGCTGGATTGGAATTCGAACAGTTGAGGTTGGTCTAGATTGCGCTTGCTCAACTGGTCTAGTTTGTATTTGATTTGTGCGGCTACTCTGACCTTGCTCCATAGCCCGGTTACCCTGACCGTGTTCCATAGCTTGGTTTTGATTACTTCCATTTGTTGTTGTGCCGGTCTGAAACCATCTTAACCATGCATTCATCATTTCGGACTGTACCCCCATATTTTGGTTGAGTTGGCTGAAACTACTCTCAAGATTTCGGCCCATCCCATCGAGATTTCTGCCAAGTTGGCCGATGCAATTTTCAAGATTTCGGCCGAGTTGGCCGATGCTATTATCAAGGCTGCTGACGTCGTTGTTGAGGTCTTGCCATGACACCTCACCTGCGGTCATTGCAGGCGCTACTATCATATTAGAGGCTGCAGGAGGTTGATACAATGGATTATGTCCGAGCGGGAAGTCCCAAGGATACGGCCCGCCATTAGATGTTGTTGGTGCAGTAGTGGCTTCATATAGTGGGTTATATCCTTGCTGAGGATATGTTTCAACACTTGTTGTGGTAAGTACACTTGCTGTCTCATATGGCGGGGTATATCCTGGTGGGAGTCCCCAAGGGTATGCTCTTATGCTTGTTGTAGTAACATCTTCACTATTATTCATTCTGGAACTAGAAACTCCTTGTGATTGTTGGCTAAGGAAACCAACAGAAGGGACGGTTGACATTGTGGTACTAGTTGTGTTAACCGCTGATGTTGTAGCCGCCATTATTCCGGCTGTTGTTGTCGCGGCTATAGGAATTCCAGCTGATGTGGAAACTGATGATTGAACCAATGTCACAGGGAGAGTCGACATAGAAACAACAAGGTCTCTGGATGAATCTCTTCTATTTGGACAAGAAGATGAAGTGTGGCCGCTCTGCCTACACCTATAACAATGATTCCCTCGAGACTTGGCGTAAGGATCTGATAACATTCACCGAGTGTTGTCCCACCGGGTGTGCCAAAAGATGTTTGCTCAAAAATCGTCTCGGCCACGTGTCGAACGGCCGAGGTCTTCTTTGGGTTACACGTGTCCTTCTGGCTTGGTGATGACGTGTGTGCGGGCGTGCCAACTCGCGGCCGGGAGGCCAAGCGAGGTTTAATTTTGGATTGTTGGATTTGCGCTCCAACCTGACTTCTAAAGTTTGCGATTGTTAGCCGAGGAAGGAACGATCTTGGGTATAGGTTCTCTTTGCCTTGGGTGCAAGGACTTTACACGAAGCGGCGTTTACTCGCCGGCGTCCTCGTGATGTGCAACTCGGTGTGTGAATGTGAAGGTGCA
Organism: Rubus parviflorus; assembly: GCA_029955375.1. NCBI lineage: Eukaryota > Viridiplantae > Streptophyta > Magnoliopsida > Rosales > Rosaceae > Rubus > Rubus parviflorus. Next base: position 9,036,299 of record JARGGL010000005.1, on the reverse strand, counting down.
GGTGACCGGCGAAAGATCTATGGGACGTAGATATTCGCAAGTCACGGTAATGACGAACTCAAAGTACAGGGAGTTACCCCGGTGCCTTGTTTCGATATGAGTGCGGACAAAGAAGCGCATGAACCCTAGAAAACTCGTTTGCTGGATCCAAACGCTTCTTGTGATGCTTACTTTTTTTTATGATTTTCTTAATAAGGTATGCAAATATGTAAAGTGTAAGAAAACAAATAGCAGCAAAAGATAAAACGCAGGAAAGTAGAAGAACACAAATTTAAATTACAAGAAAGTAAAGAACACAAATATAAACTTGCAAGAATGTAAAGAACAAGAAATAAATTGCAGCAAAGATAGAAACAATACCAATAAGAATGCGATAAACAAAAATACTGGGGTTTGATAGATGCAATTGTTTGTGTTGAATTGTGTTGTTGTATTTGAGAGATTTTTGTGTTTGGTCGTGGACCTCTAACAATGAAGCCTATGGTTCCTTTTATAGTAAAATAAAGTGCTGAATACATAAAGAAATTCAAATCGGCTTTAAATGCCGTTGATTACAAGAATTAAATGTTTAAAATTCAAAATCCCTTGACGTAGGAGTTGATGATCCAGACATTAAGACTTTTGATGTCCATTTATGCTGAGCTCTCCAAATAAGGTAATAGCGGCTTTGAATGCTCCTATTTTTCTCAACGTCTGATTTGATTTATGATGGCTCTTTTATGGACTTGATTATCTCTTTAATAATCGGCTTGAATCAAGGTTAGCCGACCCTAATGGATTATCTCATTGAGCCGAGGTAGTTTCCTCACGGCTCAACGAACATGGGCTTAGCCCATCACTCTTCATTCTTCTCCACGTCAGCAATGATCTTGCACTACTAGAATTATGCACATATAAATCGGTCAGAAACCGATGTTAAAAAAAAATTTGACCGATGTGTTAGTGGGTGTAGAGAAAGATCCAAAAAATTCGGACATCAGTTTTTAGCCGATGTCTATAAACCGGTTGTACATCGTTTTTGATGTTTAAGCTGATGTCTTTCATGCTTTCGGACATTGTAAACTATATAATATTGCATGTCTTTCATGCTTTACTACAAAAAAAATTGATATTGTTATCCATTATTAACATTCTTTTCTCAACAAATTTCGATGTGCACTGATATAATGAACATCGTTTCTTTCTATAATTTTTGATGTCCATGAGTTTATGGGACATCGATTCTTTCTATAATTTTCGATGTCCAGGGGTTTATGGGACATCGATTCTTGCCATAACATTCGATGTCCATTAGTTTATGAGACATCAAATTTATAAAACCATGATGTACTTGTTCTTTTGTAACATCGGTTTATTACTTCAAGCTGTTTTGTTTTTCTTTCTTTTACTTCAATTTCTAGAGTAAAAGTGGTTTGCTTTCTATCTACATACATTAGTTATTCATGAGAAGAGTTGTACAAATCATCAAAATGAAGATACTAATAGTAAGTGAAAGTGAATTTACTATTGATAAAAGGAAAGAGTACAAAGAGTATGGAGAAGGGGACATAAAACCTAAACTTCTCCTAATACAACGAAACAAAAGATAAAGAAGAATAAAACCGCCTAAATACACAAATTGTAGCAAAGCTAGCACCTCAAACCACATGAACAGGAAAGCGGCCATCAAGTTTCTTCCATAAAGTGAAGTCCTGTATGACAAAGCCAAAATCCCTAAATAAACCATGCTTTTGAAATGAGCTAAAATAATTGCAGGCAAAGTTTACTAACAGTTCCAATATTTCATACAAGCTACAACAATAAAGTAACTGGGTGATTCGAATTTTAGGTGGAGCACAAAGCCTAAAATAGTTCTGTCCAGAAAAGAATTGATTTACTTTATATTTATATCCCAAGAACAACAGTACAACCATAATATCAAGATGCAATACATATATGAGACAAAACTTGCTAAAACAAGAGAGAATAAATATGAAGCCAGTCAAAGGTTTCCTTCATGTCGTGGAATATGTATCAGTACAAGGATTTGACCAAAAACATAACCTAGCTAGCTATAAGAAACTGGATATAACAAAAAGGTTCCAACTTGAAACTCATAAAAGAACAAATTATTTTTTAACTTGCAACTGGTCATTGGTCTGTTAGTTACTATGGCATGATAAATACAAAAAGTGAACCAATTTACACCATACGACCAACAGGAAAAAAAAAATAACAATGATAAAATAACACCTTAGTGTTATCCTCTAGAATTAACATACCTCGGGAGAAGGGGGGATTTCTACACTGTTGCTGCCGTTTCAAAGTTTATAAACCTTGGTTTATGCTTCATGAATTATAAGCCAAATGATAGCATGCATACAACGCAAGTATAAGGATAGCATGGTGCCATCAAAGCTACAAGAAAGAAAACAAGCCAAAAGACATTAGAAGATTAACTAAGAGCCAAAGACCAACGTACTCTAAGGTGATAACCTAGGCAAAACATGAATAACAGTGGAGAATTTCAATTTTAATACTAGCTAGTAACATGTTATCAAACACCTTTTAAAAGTGGGAGCAAATACAAAAGACAATACCTTGGTAAGCAACCTCCTTGGCTGAGGCAACCTCCTTGCCCTCCTTGATAATTTCCTCTTCTTCACCCTCATTCTTCACAGCAAACAAGATCAAAACCACCACCAACAGATAACTCACACTAGTTATAGCTTATTCTTAAGAAGTTAAATCAAACAAAGGATTCTGCTTGCGTCGCCAACAGCTGCCATCACCAACACTATGAACTCATTAAACAAAACCCTTTGAAGTTTAAGGTTGAACAGAATCAAAGTTGGGTTACATCACTAATACCAAAATAAACCATCAGACTTGAGACCTGACACTGCAATCATTTTTTTTTTTGGCTAATGACACTGCAATCATTAAACTTTAAAAAGGAGAATCTCTTATCTGTACAAATGAAACATAGAAGCTCAACCAGAACTAACACCACCTAAAAACCCAAAACTATTATTATGCCTGAGAATCACTACTTGTGAAATTTTAGGACAGCCGTAGATCATCAGAAAATAGATTTCATTACAGCAAATTAGAAGGAAACAAGATATACAAAAAGATGGAAGGAGCATACTTTTAACTGCAGCCATAGTTTACATCACGTCTCCCAACAACTGAAGAGAAAGGAACTTTAACTCTTTCTTTGACAACACATCGAGCCTTCCCATCTTCTAGAACAAGGACTCTCCCAGGGGGGCATTCAATGGGTGATCTCTTTTCTTCAGTTAGTTGTTGCTTAAAACGGCCTAATATATGGAAAGCAGTATTACTTCTAACAATTTTAGGCCCAAAACCAGACAGGCTAAGTACAGATACCACACCAACAAGAGTATATATATGAGATGCAGTACCTTGCCAGTTCAATTAATAGAATTGAATACAAATGTGAATGACTAATGGTTAATGAACCACATTTTCTAGTCACGTTCTAGTGACTTGTATGATGTAGTTGTCCCTTTGATCATAATAATTGATGTAATAAGTATACGTCAACTATCACATTATATGGTCAATCAACTAATGTGGTTAGAAAATATAATTCCTTTAGCATTTTCGGCTGCGTAATTACCTCCATACACCAGCAAATGCACGTAGAGCCATATAGATGGTCAAAGCTATCCAAATTCTAACAAAACCATCGGATTTGGAGAGAAGGAACAAGGAAACTATACTTGCTATAGACACCAGAACCTGAAAGTAACCAAGACAATTAAGAACAGATGATCACAAAGAAGAAAACAGGATGGGGAAACAAATAAGATTTTATAAAGCTAGTGCAAGACTGTACCAAGGAATATGCAAAATATGCAAAGTCAGATGCTCCAAAGTTGACACCATCAAACACAAAAGACAGGGAATTGATTAGTTGTGTTGCTGCAACAAACTGGAAGATGTATTGAAACAAATTACTTAATTGAAAAAATGTTTAATTATCATAAATATAATAATAATACTGTAGTAATAATAATAATTGTGATCTTTTCGATGTAGGCATACAGGGAGGCCAATCTTTATAAGGTGCAAAACATTGACATCTCTTGAGACAATTTCAGCTCCAAAGTACAAACCAATTCAAACAACAAGAGAAAGTCCCACACCAAGGATAAATCCCATCTGTACAAAAAACGAATATGAACTCAAATGAAATTGACCAAACCATCTATGTAAATTGCAAAACAGATAGACCACATGCACCACAGAGACTAAATTGCATGCAATCCAGAAGCCAATAATCTTGCAATGCTAGCATTCAATAACATGAAAATTTAATCCAATCACCTCTTAATCAAAAACACGAATCACCGCATCTTCTCCCGCGCTAATGATAGTTTTGTTCAAAGGACCCCAAACAGCTCTGTTTATTTTTCATTGATGGTCATTCAGTGTCAGAATTAGGGACTCACCCGTCTCTGAAAATTGAAAAGCACAAATTGGAATTTCGACTAGGACGAGCAGAGTTGTTGTGTAATCAAAAAACAATGATACAAATTGAAAAGCACAAATTGAGAATTGACATACGATCGGCGGGGTCTTTAGCGATGAGTTTGACGTGAATTGCAAAAGGGACTAACATGAAAGGGTCGGTGGTGATGACGGCGAGCCTATCGCCAACGGAGAACTCGACGGATCTCACCGGACATTTGAAATCAAAGGAAAAGAGCTGCTCACTGGTCCGAACATTCCAGAGCTTGGAGGTCGAATCCCTGCTCCCGGTTATGAGGAACGAGGAGTCCCTGGAGACGTCGCAGCACCAAACGGCGCCGTTGTGGCCGACGTAGGTTTCGAGTCGCTCGTCGTTGTGGTCGTCACTACACAAATCGGGATCTGAAACTCCTCCTCCTAAACCAGAAGACAAACGATGCTGGAGAAGCGAGAGGGTCGAGATTGACGGGGCCGGTTGTGGTCTCTGGTGCTCAGTTCGAAATTGGGGTTTCGAGTATGAGTGTTGGATAAGGCAGACAGAAAGACCAAGGATTGTGGAGAAGAAGATTTACGTCGACAGTGTGGTCGGAGAAGAAGATTTTCCGTCGGGGGCGGGCTGCGGAGTTTTGGAGAGAGAGTCAATGAGGAGTCAGTGGTTTTAGGGCTGAAAAATTCCAAGTGTTTAGTTCGATAGAGAGAACCAAGACAAAAAACAGCTACAAAACAAAGAAAAATTCTAAGTGATCGACACCAGTACTTAAAAAAAAAATAGCGCGTTCCCTGTTTTTTAGTTTTTGGGGTTCCCACAAAATTTAAAAAAATTTGAAGAAATCGATTATTTTAAAGACCGATGTTAATGAACATCACATAAATCGGTTATGTTCCAAATCGATGTAAACACAACTTTTTACATCAGATGCAATTCTAACCGATGTTTTTGAAGTGATGTATATGAGCATAATTCTAGTAGTGTTGTGGGCCTGGCCCATCCGTTTGCCACGTGGGCCTTGCCAAATTTAGGTTCAAACATGTTCAAAATGTGTTACAATAGTAAAGCGACAGATTCATTATTTTGGGATTGAAAAATCACTATTATATACCTAGTTAAAGAGATGATCGAGTTTCATGTACTATAAATTGTAGCTTTATGTTGAACAATAATTGAAATAATATTCCGCAATTCTATACCAAGAAAGAGTATATTTTGAAATTTTGCTTGCAATAAACGTATGAGTTATTGGAGGCAATTAAAGTAGGCATGGTCATGACAATGGATGCAAATCAGTAGAGGGCAAGTTGCTATAAAACATTAATAGACAATACATACAATTTGTTAAATAGTTAATGTTCTTTGAAAATTGTTAAGTAGAGTGTTTTCCATAATGAAATTTAAGTTTGACACCCCAGTTTACGCACACGAAAATATGAATGTACAAAATCACATTTCGGGTGTTGGTGTTTTGGGGGGGGGGCGAGGTTCAGAAAGTGTAGCATATACCACTAAGATCAATCGAGATCAACACAACCATGCATGTTGATTGTATAATTTGTATTTAATCACACTTTAGAATATTTAACCTTCCAACAATATTAAGTTAATTTCTAGACTGATTCAACTTACAGTCAAGTTGTGACATACATATTGTGAATATCAAACTTAACTTTTCTTTTTTCTTGTCCATTCTCAAATTAAACTTGTTAAAATTTTGTGTACCAATAGTATAACAGTTTCAATGCTTTCATTCCGGCATGTAGACATCTAACATATTATTTGTTTATATAGTATTTGTTTACATAGTTAATTAATGTAGGCAAATTTTATCATTATAGAATGAAAAATAGTGATGTCTCTACTAGATATTAGCTTTCTTGAATGTGCATAAATGTCCCTTCTTTGGAGACTAGCTTATACATGGTGTCCTGATAAAATTAAGATAGTTTGGTTTGATATCCTTACAAAATTTTGCAATGGGAGACAACTATAATCTGTAACAACCTAGAAACATCAGTTCGTAAAGTTATGAGTTCATTCTCAATTTCCACGATATTAAAAACTTGAAGATAATTAAGGAGCACCAAAATATAAGGTTATGAGTAATTAATTAACTTCGATATTTAGAGAAGGAATTAGATGTGAAGAAGATACTTTTTTTTTTTTTTGAGAAGAAGACACATTTATTCAAATTGAAAGATTACATAAGACGGGAGCGACAAGCTGTAGTATCTCCCTCACCCACAACTCGAGTAATGAGAGAACCACGCACATCCCAATAAACGGGGAGGACATAAAACCTAACCCCAAAGCGGTTACAGATACCATGAGCCGAAAGGGCCCAAACTCTAACCACACTCATCGCCTTCCACAGGCTACTTGTGAACAAGGAGAATCCCAAGAGTCTCGATAACGCCGCATAACCAACTGCCAGAATGACAAACGCCCTATTCAACACCATGCTCCAATCGTACCAGACCACGTGCAAGGATCGCTTGTCAGCAAATTGACGACAACAACATACCGATATTGAAACGATTAGTCCCCAGGAGAACCGCCATAACCATGGCACCACCTTAAAACCTAACCCTAGCTCGAGCGAGTAGGGACTTATTAAGCCAAACCAACGAACTAAGCCAAACAAACAAACTAAGCCAAAAAGCAAAAACCTAATAAAAAACAATAAGAAGCCGTTGCAAACCGCAACCCATCGCCAGAAGGCCGCCATCGGACAACCAATAGCTTCCATAGCCAGATTGGAATCAACACCATCACTCTCCCCCATCCCAATTTTGGTTTGCAGTGGGCCCCACCCTAACAAACAAATCCACCACCGTCCCAGCCAATCCATAACTCTCCACCGCTGCCCACCACCGCACCACAAACCCAGAAACCCCAAATCCGTCTCAAGGTTCCACCGCCAACAAAACCAGCCCCCACCATCAAGCCCCCACCAGAACCCCAACAGTACAGCCTCTCTCCACCCACCAACGTCACCACAAACCAGAAACAGAATAGAAAATTGCCAAAGCCTCCATTCCAACCAACGTAGAGGACTCCGACCCTGAGCAGATGAAATCTCAAACCAGCGCAGAGATCGTGATCCCACGCTCTCCTCAGCCCTCTTGCTCAGATCGGAGCAATCAAAAGATTTCCCGTCGACGCCCCTCAAAACAAAGAGCCATGGCTCACAACAGCTTCGCCTCCACCCCCACGAACAGACCAACTTCCCGTCCGACAGCAACCACCAATCACCAGCGTGGCCAAAGGCCAGTGCCGACGTTGGGGTGCCGCCGGACGAGAGAAACCGAAGGGAAACGATAGAACCCAAAGTTTGTGAAAACCCTAAGAGCTCCGAGGTTCTCGGTGAGTGAAGAAGATACTAGTTACTATGTTTCTCTTAAGAAATGCCGGCCACATTTTGATGAAGAGACCATTCACCACATATGCATGATATGTTCTTCCGAGTGTGCTGCAAATTAGATGTTCACAATATTTGTGATTGCGATAGCTTATATATATACAGAATCTCGATCTGCGATGGCAAAAGCTTATAGATATGGCTAATAAGATGAATTTTACGTACTACACAAATGTTGTTTTATGATTATGAAGGCTCTTTTAGCATCTATGCTTTCAATAACAGTTGAGCTATCAGAGGAAATTAAAGTATGCGATTACAAGCAAAAAAGATAAAAGTATATGGAAAAAAGAAATTGTAAATGGAAAATGCAAGTACCATGTTAAGAATAAATTAAATCTTTCCTTGTTTTATATATGTCTACATTCATAGAATTAGCTTGATTACCTCCATGGATTGTGGATCAGAATAGGCACATTAGCATGTATCTATATATGTATCACCAGAGGCGGCTCAAAAGTTTTGGAGGCCCTGTGCGAGATTAAAAACATGGGCCTCTTAATGTGGTTTTACATGATGATGTTGAAAAAATTTCATATATATATATAGACAAATATTATACAAAATTCATCTTAAATTTAGTTTAAATTCATCTTCAATTTAGTTTAAATTTATTTTTAAATCTTTTTTTTTTTTAAAAGAGTACTAGACTTCTTGCTCAAGCAAATTTCATTAAAAGAAGCAAAGTTATATAACTAAATTATTGGGCCAAAAAAAAAAGAATAAATTTAACATCTACCCAAAAAAAAATAGAAGAAAAAAAAAAGGAAGCTTATTAGGGCCCAAAAAAAAGAAGAAAGAATAAAAGAACAAAAAACAGGAAGAAGGAAAAGAAAAAAAAAAGAACAAAGGAAAACCAAAGTTGACGTTCGAACTACCCACCCAACTTTTGGTGGGATAAAAGCCCCCTTGGCCAACTGAACTGCATATGAATAATGGTAACAAGGCCCCTTTTTTTTATATATAGGGCCCTTAAATTTTGAAGCCCTGTTTGGTCGCACACCTTGCACCTGTTAAGAGCCGGCTCTGCGTATCACTCTTACTTTCAATGAAATATACCAATTACCAATTACCAAATTTGAGGTTCGGAAAAGTGATGAGTTTCATGTACTATAAATTGAAGTTTTGTGTTGCACAATAATTGAAATAATATTATGCAATTCTTTACCAAGAAATAGTATATTTTAAAAATTTTGCTTGTAGTAAACGTATGAGTTATTGGAGGCAATTAAGTATGAGTTATTGGATTGCTCAAAAAAAAAAAAAGTATGAGTTATTGGAGTCATTACGACAAGGGATGCAAATCAGTAGAGGGAACGTTGCTATACAAAATTAATAGACAATACGTATTTCACCTACGTACGTTCCATACACGTAAGTGCAGACTCGTCTATGTGCTCATTATGTATATCAAGAGCTAGAGATTTGTTCCATATGGTCGACATTTACTAGGCAAACTGTCCGGATACCGAACTGAAAAGAAACCAACATTGCAGTTCGGATTGTTGGTATATTGGTGCCAAAAATGCCACCACTTATAAATATGCAGATGCCTCCAAAAAAAAAAATTAATGTAGTTGTCTTTTTGAATATCAAATGTCGATCAACATTCAACAACAACAAAATTATATCATCATAAAAACGTACAGAAATAAAAATAAAAACAAAAACAACAATATGGTTTCTTATAGATTGTACATTAATGTTTGCATTCTTAACTTCTACCACTTGTGTATCCAATATGCTTCCAACCATATATAGGACTCCAAGTCTTTAACAACGATGAATGCATTTTCAATAGTAAGATTTACCTTAATTACTAGCTAGAAAAACCCTATGAGTATATATATTTAATGATATTGTTTTTTCTCTTTCTACTTTCTAGCTAATGAGAGTAGAAAATTCTTTGCAATGGCCATGCAAAAGGCTAGGGGTATAATACTAATGCTCGTAAACTTTATTTTAATAACAAACTCATCAAAGCTGACAAGGAGCGTACACGATAATTAAGACCGGTTACATATAGGCATAGCAATTGCAAACTTGTTCTACAAAGAAACTAAAACCTTAACACACATCATTAAGGCAACTCAAAGGAAATCTAGGGCATCACCAATAGGAGAAAATCCAACAGATTAGAGCCCTTTTATTTATCATTGAACGAACTCGACCATTCGGGAAAGATCGAACCGCTAGCAGTTAAGCTAGCTAGCTAGATTGGGACGGCTCTGCCTGCGGCTTTAGCAAGGCAAACGCAAACTGGCGGCGAAGAAAGGTAACAGGCACAATCACCTTCACAAGTCTTTATGCAATCCTCGTATGGAGTTGGGTCTAATTTTGCTTTAGTCCACAGTACCACCTTTTTATCATCTCCTGTAACAATGAACAACTAATTAGTATAATCAAATTTAATTAAGCATGTATTTAAATAATTAATCTAGTTACCCGAATTCTGGATTGCCGGTTTTTGGGAGTTGGAGGTGGTGTTTTTACCGCAATAGCACAATGCTTTCTCAATTGGATAAATTCTTGTGCAAATTACACACTCATCACATTTTTCCATGCATTCCGGATATGGAAGGAAGCCCTCTGTTGAGATTGCAACTGTTTTGGAGACCAAGTCCAATTTTTTATGCAATTTTTCTGGATGCAAAAAAATATAGAAATTAGTCCAATTTTTCTGCATGTTAATTAGTAAAAGATATAGAAATTGAGTATGGTTGATGAAGACAATTAATAAATAATTATTGATAATTGTGTAAGATTAGTTAACTACCAGCAGCTTTAGCGGTTGTTGATTCGATGAGGTCGGAGCAAATGCACGTTGATTGTTCAGGTGGGTAAATTAGTGTACAGGCGCAAGCACCCTTGCAGGTTTCAATGCATTCTGTATATGGCATTATTTCCGATTTCACTTTGCTGCTACTCGATTCCACTGCTTGGACTGAAGCAACCGGCTTCTTGGACTTGTTGTTGTTCACGCAAATGCACATATTGCTCTCAGGAGGCCACTTCTGTGTACAAAAACAGGTGTCACAGGTGTTGATGCATTCTGTATATGGAATGGCGCCCGACTCATCATCAACGTTTGATTTTCCTTTTCCTTTCACCAGCATCTGCAGTACTCCTTTTAATTTGCACAAAAAAAGAAGAAGAAAAAAATGGTACATTAATACTAGTAATCAATAAATCCAGAAAATAATTTTGGATAATTTCTAAATTAATTTATGTTTGTCATCCTTAGGCATGCCAAAGCTTTATATAGTTTTCTTATTGTATTAGTTATTCCAATTTTGTCAGATGTCCATGAAGCCACATCGATAATGTCTAGTATATTGTTTCACTTGTTCTTTTCTCAATTGATGCGGCTAGCTTTTGCTGCATATAATGTAGATGTATGGATCCAAAAGATTTAAGGTACTTGTCGTATGAATTATAATGAAGACAATAATATCAATTAGCATACGTCAATAACCTCCAGATTTGTGGAGTGGTACACCAGTAATGCATGTACGTCTATTAATATATATATATAAAATAACAAAAACATAGACTACAACAATAATATAAACATGTAAATCATTTTTTTTTTGGCAAACATAAACATAAAAACTAAAAAACATGTAAATCTTGAAGTTGAACTAATTAATTTATATATAGCTAGCTAGGTAGTTAATTACCTGCAGAGTTAGGGTTTGGTTGGTTCTTAGAGGTAAGCAGCTGGCCGAATAGGTCAAAGCGAGCATGAGCACTCGTTGCTGCCAAAGCCATGGCAAGCAACATTAAGAGACTCACATTCAACATCTTTCTCAAACTCATAGCAGCTAGTACTGTTCTCACTCAACTCTCAACTCGATCAGTGTGTGAGAAATGCTGAGGCCTGTGGGGGGGCTATTTATAGCTCAAAAATTGTATGTGCTTCTTCTTGATGATCAATGAGAAATAATAATAATAATAATCATAATATATGCTTGGTATGGACCACGTTTTTGGTGTTTGCTAGACATTTTATGAAATATTCCCGTCTATATAGCTAGGGTTTTTTGTCATTTTATTTATCTGGTTTGTCCTCAAATTCATAAAGTATCATAATTATTTTCCAATAATAAGTATCATGATAACGTGTACCATGCAGCGTGTACTATTATTCAAATTCAAGCCATTGAATTTTTATGTTTTTAACCATCACTGGTGGTCGAGTTGGTTGAGCCCCCCCTCTAATCCGAGTTCAAAACCTATTGACTTTAGTCCTTAGACCTATGAAGTCTTTGAAAAACTGTAGGATCTCAATCAAAAGCCATTGATTTTTTATATTTATTTTTTATCAAGGCCATCATTTTTTTGGATAAATATAGGTGAATATTAATGACTTGTTAATATCGGTGACACCTATGAAGATGCACTGATATCTGACATCTTCACGAACATTAATTATATATACAAATTAAAGCTAGCCCCATGCGTAGTTATATGTTATGTTTCAGACAGATCGCAAGTGTGTTTGAACGTTTCACAACCTCCAAAAGACCGACACAAATATCTCAAATCAAGGACAAAAACATATATATGCAGATCAGAAATTTCTACTCATTACCAGAGACTTTCATGTTTGTAAAATGCAAGACTAATGAATTTTCAAGAAATTTCAATAGACCAAATAAACATAAAATCCAGTAGCGCGAACAAGATATCCAAAGAATAAATTATTCATCCTACAAATAATCCTAAAACTCTCTCTCTCTCTCTCTCTCTCTCTCTCTCTCTCTCTCTCTCTCTCTCTCTAAACAAATTTGATGTGTTTACAATAGGGTTTAGAATTCAGGCTATAGGATTATTATGCTTGTTATCTATTGACATACATATAATAATGTTTTTTGTATTAGTACGTACTACATAGTAGTAATAAGCTACCGACACCGATAATTCATAACAAGTTAATGTGATATAAAACACACTTAATTTGCAGAAATACGTGATAGATTTTGAATTTGAGATACTTTTTTAAGATGATATTATCTTCAGATCATATACAGTATATGTATGTATACTGGTTCTTCTCCTTATCGGTTCTGAATTTGAGGTACTTCAACTTTTTTTTTTTTTACTAAAAAGTTGTCGGCGCTAATTGCCAATTCGAGCTAGCTAGAGTACACCACCATTGCATGTGGATATATAGATGGGTCCAAATACGTTAAGGTCAGAAATTGTACGGCGTTAATGGTATCTGGGCAACGTTTTTGCGTCTGAGATCTGGGCAAATATACATGCAATCAGGGACGGAACTAGGATTGAGAAATGGGTAGGGCTACGTTAATACGTTCGAATGTTTTGCCCGAAGGGCAAAATTTTTTTTCCCCCAAAGCCATATATATGAGTCTTGAGATCGAAGACAGTCAAGACACAGAGTATTAGAGTAACATATTACATATATAATTGCAAATTCAATTCTTGTATTCTGTATTCATCAATCAATCAATCATCATTCTATTCATTCATCAATTGATTCAATCATTATAAGTCTACTGCCCAGTCCCACACACAACACAATTTAAGATTGCAAGTTTGCAACAAGTCAAGATTTCAAGAACCAAAATCAAAGAACACGAATGGGCAGAGGTCGATAGCTACCTTATTCGTGCACCGACGAAGCTTGCTGGAATGGGGAGCGCCGGAGCCTGGAGGAGAGTAGGAGATGAGGACTGGAGTCGGGGGAGGCGGAGAGCTGCGTAGCTTGCGTGGCTGCGTCCGTAAACTGAGTAACCTAATAAATAAATAAAAATTATTTTCTGGTTGGGCTATTACTGTAATAGCCCTATACTAATTAACATATTACATGAAAAATGGGTTGGGCTGCAGCCTATGCAGCCCATAACGTGGTTCCGTCCCTGCATGCAATGGAATACGTTTGGTGCTTATTAACGTGTAATGATTGAAAGTGACAAAACTGGTACAGGTTTTATAGTTTTATCGATTTGGCCAATTCAAAATTAGAGATAATTAAGGTGTGGTCCAATACTTGATTTTCTCACCATCTTGTAATAAGTTGCAAAGAAATAATTGAGAAGCGCTAGGGCTTCTTCTGGAGTTATCTGTATCAAACTATTAATTATTTATTTTATTTCCATTCTCATTATGTATATCTGTTGTCATATATGCCGTCAAGAGCTAGAGATTTGTTCTTTGTTTGTTTGTTTTTCTTCTGAAGGCTTTATCATCCACATTGATTCCTCACATGCTTTTGTTGTACATTGGAGTAGGGTAGGACGGCCAGAGAAAGATCTCCCCAGTCATCTCCCCGGCTAAAGCAAGATCAGATTTATAGTTGGACCGGCGGTCTAGATCGACTAGGCAAACTGTCCGGAGACCGAACTGAAAAGAAACTAACATTGCAGTTCGGATTGTTGGTACACTGGTGCCAACAATGCCATGCACCACTTATAAATATGCAGATGCCTCCATGAAAAAAAAAATTAATGTACTTGTTTTTTTGAATATCAAATGTCGATCAACAACAATAAATTATATCATCATAAAAACGTACGTACACAAACAAAATCAGAAACAGAAATAAAAATAAAAATAAAAACAAAAACAAAAACAACAATATGGTTTCTTGTAGATTGTATGCTAATGTTTGCATTGTTAACCATTTATGTATCCAATATGCTTCTCTAACCATATATAGGACTCCAAATCTTTAACAACGTACAATGAATGCATTTTTCAATAGTAAGATTTACCTTAATTACTAGAAAACACAATATGTTGAATGTATATTGTTATTTGAATTGTTAGGTTGCGTGTTTTCAATAATGAAGTTTGAATTGTAAGAATCATTTGGGACTTGACATTGTTATCTTTAGATTCACAACAACTTGTCACTCTACTGATTGGAATAAGTAATTGAGGAAGCATTGAAAGTCCCACTTAAGTCTCCTATATCAATTAGATATCATAATCTATATAGGTGGTATAATCTGTTTCAGTCCTTAATAAGTTAGGAATGAATGTGTATTAGGAAAGCTCCATTACTTATGCACTAAGATCAGGAATCCTTTTATGGGAAGGACCTTGACTTATATTGCCTATATATAGGACTCAAGCCCTGCTCTATCAATCGTCTCAAGCAATACAGAAATCACAAGTCCCATAGTGTGTTTGCATACAGTAGATTGATCAGAGTAGAAGCAAGAGTTCAATCCCAGACATCAACATGTCTTCGTCCGCGTCTGCGAATGGTTAGTTCTTATTGTCATGTGTGTTCTTGATTTAAGCATAAACTACATATTAGATTTACATTTGGTATCAGAGCCTAAGAGTCAGTATAAAGCTAAGAAGTTCAATTTCAAGCCTAATAATGTTGCCTCTTCATCCACCTCTAAAGCCGTTCAGGGATCTCAAAGCCTTAAGACCAACAAACTTCAGAATATTAAATGTTTTTTCTGCCGAAAGCCTGGTCATGTTAAGAAAGATTGCAGGGGTTTCAAAGATTGGCTAGTTAAGAAAGGTACTAACTCAAAACCTATTTTTCATATAGAGTCTAATTTAGTGTCAGTTTCCTCTAGCTCTTGGTGGTTTGACACTGCCTCACCCATTCACATTATCACTTCAATGCAGGGCTATCTAAGAAAGAGGACCCCAAATAAAGATGAGGCAAAGATATGCTCTGGGAATGGAAACAAAGTAGCCATCAAGGCTGTAGGAGTAGTTAGGCTTTTATTTCCTAGTGGTTTTGTTCTAGATTTAGAAAACGTGTATTGCATTCCTTCCATGTTAAGAAATTTAATTTCTGGTTCTTTGTTTGTTGAAACTGAAGGATTTTCCTTCCTTGGTAATAAAAGCAGCCTTGATTTCTTTAAATTTTCTGAGTTTTTTGGTAATGCTACTTTAATTGATGGATATTGGCACATGAATTGCAAAAACTCTATTGATGTATTTTTCACAGAAAAACTAATAGGAGTCAAAAGGCTTAGATTTAATGAAAATTCTGCTTTTCTTTGGCATAAGAGGTTAGGACATATTTCAAAAGAAAGACTTCAGCTTTTAATCAAAGAAAATATTCTTCCAAACTTAGACTTTTCTGATTTTGATGTCTGCGTTGAATGCATTAAGGGAAAACTCACTAACACTAGGAAAAAAGGGTCCATTAGGAGTCAAGAGCTATTGGAAATTATTCATACTGACATCTGTGGTCCTTTTCCACAGAAAACAATTTGTGGTAATCAATATTTTATAACTTTTATTGATGATTTTTCTAGGTTTTGTTCTGTGTATCTCATATCTGAAAAGTCTAAAGCATTGGAAACCTTTAAAATTTTTAAGGCAGAGGCAGAAAAACAGTTAAATAAAGTCATTAAGGTTGTGAGATCCGACAGGGGAGGGGAATATTATGGTAGATATACTGAATCTGGGCAGAATAAAGGTCCTTTTGAGGATCAATCATTAAAAACAGCAAACTACATTTGTAATAGAACTCCTAGCAAAGCAGTACCTAAAACACCTTTTGAGTTATGGCATAACAGAAAACCAAGTTTGAAGCATTTGCGTGTATGGGGTTGTAATGCAGAAGCAAAAATCTATAATCCTCAAGCTCAAAAATTAGATCCTAAAACCATAAGTGTTCACTTTATTGGATATGCAGAAAAATCCAAGGGTTTTAGATTCTATTGCCCAAATCAGTTCACTAGGATTTTGGAAACTAATAAAGCTAGATTCATTGATGAATTGTGTGATGGTGAAAATAATATCCGTGATGATTTTGTGTCTACATCTGTGGACAATTCAGTTGATGTTGATCCTTATGCTTGGCTTATTTATTCTCCCATGTCTGAAAGCAGTGAACAAACTTTAGAACCTATAGAGATTGATTTAGTTGAGCCCCATGTGCATGTTCCTCAAGAAAACTTAGTTATTGATACACCTATACAGATTCCAGTGGAACCTCAGCCAAATTCTCTAAATGATTTTATTGAGGACCCTGTACCTATTGATCCTCAGATAGAACCACAAGTTATACAGCAGCCACAACCAGAGGCAGTAGTGCTTAGGAGATCTCAAAGAGTGAGAAGGTCTGCTATTTCTGATGACTATGAAACCATTTTTTTAACTGAGCCTGATTTTGATTTGGGGGAAGACAATGATCCTACAACTTACTCACAAGCCTTAGAATCTAATCAAGCAGAAAAATGGGAAGAGGCTATGTTAGCAGAGCTTAAGTCTATGAGTGAAAATGAGGTGTGGGAACTTGTAGATAAACCTGAGGGCTATAAACCAATAGGGTGTAAATGGGTGTTCAAAACGAAGAAGGATTCACAGGGAAGAATAGACAGATATAAAGCAAGATTGGTAGCTAAGGGATTCACACAGAAAGAAGGAATTGACTACACTGAAACCTTTTCTCCTGTTTCAACTAAGGATGCTTTTAGAATCATTATGGCCTTAGTTGCACATTATAACCTTGAGCTTCACCAGATGGACGTTAAAACTGCTTTTCTAAATGGGGATTTAAATGAGGAAATTTATATGTGTCAGCCTGAGGGATTTGTTAAAACTGGAGATGAACAAAAGGTGTGCAGACTTAGGAAATCTATTTATGGTCTAAAACAGGCTTCTAGACAATGGTACCTTAAGTTTGATTCTGTAATCACATCTTTTGGCTTTATTGAAAACAAAATGGATGAATGCATTTACTTGAAAATCAGTGGGAGTAAATTTGTTTTCCCGGTTCTATATGTTGATGATATTTTATTGGCAAGCAGTGACATGTGTTTACTGAATGAAACAAAGAATTTTCTGTTAAAGAATTTTGATATGAAAGATATGGGAGAGGCTGGATATGTTCTGGGAATTGAGATTGTGAGGGACAGGTCACGGGGTTTGCTGGGTTTATCTCAGAAAAACTACATCTCTAAGATATTGCAGAGGTTTGACATGAGCACTTGCAAGGCTGGAGAATCACCTATGTCTAAAGGAGACAAACTACATAAGGATCAATGTCCTAGGAATGAAATTGAAAGAAAAGATATGGAAAAGAGACCGTATGCTAAATTAGTTGGCAGTCTAATGTATGCTTAGGTCTGCACCAGACCTGACATAGCTTTTGCAGTAGGTGTATTATCTAGATATCAATCCAATCCTGGTTTTGAGCATTGGGTGGCTGGTAAGAAAGTTTTAAGATATTTACAGAGAACTAAGGGTCACATGTTGGTGTTCAAAAGACTCGAAGACCTAGAACTAGAAGTAATTGGTTTTTCAGATTCAGATTATAGAGGTTGTCCTGATGATCTTAAGTCTACTTCAGGTTATATTTTCATGTTAGCTGGAGGTGCAGTGTCCTGGAAATCTGTTAAGCAGACCTTAACGGCTACATCAACAATGCAGGCTGAATATATTGATGTTCATGAGGCAACTTCTCATGCCTTGTGGCTTAGGAATTTCATTAAGCAAATTCAGATTATAGACTCCATAGCAAGGCCTGTTAAAATCTTCTGTGACAATGCTGCAGCTGTGTTCTTTGCTAAGAACAATAAGAGATCTTCAGCTTCTAAAAATATAGATGTAAAATATTTTTCAGTTAGAGAGAGCATCAGGGATGATGAGATTGAGGTTATCAAGATTGGTACTTTAGAGCAATTAGCTGACCCTCTTACTAAACCTTTGTCTGTAGCAGCTTATCAGGGACATGTGAAAAGAATGGGAGTATTGGACAGTTTGGATTAAGTAAAACCAGTGGGAGCTTTCGAGCTCTGTATTTCCAGTTTGTTATTTCTATTTTCAATTAAGTTGTTTCTAAAGATTGAATAATTAAATGACATTAACGCTTCAATAATTCATTATGTCTTCAGAACATTGTGCTATTTGTTTTTCCTGCATGATTCAGTCACATTTTTCAGTTCTTATATATTCAGTTGTGACATGTACATGACTTTATGAAAAATTGATATTATATTAGCATGATGATATAAAATTTTTAGTATATTTTGAGCCAGAATACATACTGCTTTTGGTTATGTTTCATTAATGCAGATTCAGTGTGATGTATTCATATATTTTTACACATTCTATTAGCTCCTGTAGATTAAAGTTGTTGTATTGTGATTATGGAGTGCTGGTATTGATTAATATCTGTCTTTCCATAGTCTGATGCATATAATCTTGGTCTGACTGAGCTGTGAAATGGATTTGGGATTTAATGCAGACTCTTGTGCACACTTCAGAATTACTATATCCAGTTTAATGACATTCTTGTTGTAATTTTAACAATGTACAGTCCAGTGGGAGAATGTAAGAATCATTTGGGACTTGACATTGTTATCTTTAGATTCACAACAACTTGTCACTCTACTGATTGGAATAAGTAATTGAGGAAGCATTGAAAGTCCCACTTAAGTCTCCTATATCAATTAGATATCATAATCTATATAGGTGGTATAATCTGTTTCAGTCCTTAATAAGTTAGGAATGAATGTGTATTAGGAAAGCTCCATTACTTATGCACTAAGATCAGGAATCCTTTTATGGGAAGGACCTTGACTTATATTGCCTATATATAGGACTCAAGCCCTGCTCTATCAATCGTCTCAAGCAATACAGAAATCACAAGTCCCATAGTGTGTTTGCATACAGTAGATTGATCAGAGTAGAAGCAAGAGTTCAATCCCAGACATCAACATGTCTTCGTCCGCGTCTGCGAATGGTTAGTTCTTATTGTCATGTGTGTTCTTGATTTAAGCATAAACTACATATTAGATTTACATGAATTTGAAACCCCAATTTACACCTGAAAACATATAAGTTGAAAATCTCGTTTTATAAGATCTTAGTGTGTGTTTGTGTTCGGGGGTTCAGCAACTGTAGTATATGCCACTAAGATCAATCTAGTTCTATTTCAACTCAATCACGTTGATTGTGTAATATGCGTACTTAATCACACTTTAGAATATTTAACCTTGAGTATTAAGTTAATTTTCTAAACTGGATTCAACAATATTTAATCACTTTGAACTTACGGACAAGTTTGTGGCATATTGTAAATATCAAAATTAACTTTTTTTTTTCTTGTCCATAGTATTTGTTTACATATAGTTCATGTTTATCTCTATTTGTCAAAAGAGAACGACGTCTTTGAAGAGGAGAAAGATGGTAATGGCAAATTTTATCATTATAGAATGGAAAGAGTGATATCTTTATGAGAGATTTCCTTTCTTCAATGTGCATAAATGTCCCTTCTTTGGACACTATATACATGGTGTCCGTGAAAAATTAAGATAGTTTGGTTTATATATCCTCGCAAAATTTTGCAATGTGCGAGAACTAGAATCTGTAACAACTTAGAAACATTATGAGTTCATTCTCGATCTCCACAATATTACAAACTTGAAGATAATTAAGGAGCACCAAAATATAAGGTCATGAGTAATTAACTTCAAATTTAGAGTACGAATTGGATGTGAAGAAGATACCATTTACTATGTTTCTCTTAAGAAATGCCGGCCACATTTTGATGAAGAGACCATTCGATCACTACATATGCATGATATGTTCTTCCGAGTGTGCTGCAATAGATCTTCACAATATTTGTGATTGCAATAGCTTATATATATATAAGCATTATACAAAATCTCGGTCTGCGATGACAATAGCTCTAGATATGGTTAATAAGATGAATTTTACTTACTACATTTGTAGCTTTATGATTATAACAGCTCTTTTAGTATATATGCTTTCAATAATAATTGAGCTATCGGAGGAAATTAAAGTATTTGATTGCAAAAAAAAATTGATTATGTATGAAAAACAGAAATTGTAGTGTGAGAAACAAATAGGACATTAGTACTTTTCTAAATATGAAGATGGCTAATGAGATCTACAAGACTTAACTAATAACAAAAGATTGTTTTTGTAATCATGTTAATTAATTTGTATGTGATTAAATTTTTGTTTATGAATTTAAATACATTTATCTTAGGGTTTTCCACAAAAACATACGCATCACATTTTAGAAGTTGCATGTTTAATAAATTAATAAATATCACAAAACCAAAATAAAAAGCAATATATGGACGTAACTTATTTCTCCAAGCTCTAATTTTTATTCTTCATTCATGCATGTAAGTATGTTACAAGCAATATATTGAATCGATCTGGAAAGTAAATATAACAACTAGGATTAACAACACAATCAACCAGGAATAAAAAAAGAAAAAACCTATTCAAACTAGAAATAACATAATTCAATTAGGACACATAATATTAATTTGATTATTTTCAACATTAACTGGTTGTTTCTTGTTCAGATGTCAAGGAAAAGGAACTATTCTTGAGCACCTGCTGTTGGATTTATGAAAGCAGAGAAACCCCAGAAAGTCCTCAAAGAGTAGGGCTGAGAGATTGTTACACCTTCTTCAGTGATCTTAGCTATCTGAAGCTTATTGACAGCAGACCTATCACGGTACAGAAGAACACGCATGCATTTCTCCAGCAGCCTTACACCATCTTCGAAACTCAAGTCCTCGCGCCACTCATCGCGAAGAATAGGCCTCGCGAGGTGGTTTCCAAATCCGGTAGCGACGTGATTGTCCTCAAAATTTACACCTATCATGGTAACCATTCCGAGGTATGTCTGTCCATTTTTCACTCCACCGAGGACAAGTGAATTCCACAGCGGATCGAACTTGTTACGCCGGTTGTACATCACACGGGTCAAGTAGCTGTGGATCTCTTTAGGTCCCAAAGAGTTGCCATCATCACACATGTTGTCATTTAGGGTGAGTTCGTCAAGATAACGTAGCACCTCCTGGAAATCACTTATTTCTCCACTTGCGCCGAAGAGACAATGCTTTCCGATAGGCTTCATTCGTTCGACGCTCTTGTATCGGAGGGTGGATCCATAGGAACCTCCCATATCAGCAGCCATCAAAATTCCATCTTTGTATTTGAGTGCCACTACAGATGTGCCAGTCACATATGGGTACAGTGTTCTCTGAGACTGAGAGGCTTCTGGGGAGCAGAGTAGGCCGGGTTTAGCATTGTTCGATTCCATCAAATTAAGTTTTCTATGGCAAGATTTGTGAGTTCGCAGCCGAAGAGAAAATAGTACGTTCACGATCTACAGCTTCTTCTAGGGTTACATATATATATAGAGAGAGAGAGAGACAACTACTTTGGCTCGGGAAATTCTCACCCGGACAGGAGTACTTGATTTTCATAGTCCATGTAGGACTAAGTTCTGAATTAGGTCTTAGTCTCCAACTGATTAGAAGCCCATCAAATACTTAATAATCATGTTCAATGTAGGAGTAGGTTTCTAATACCAAAAGAGACAAACAAAAAAAAAGGGTTTTTAATAGGATTCGGAACTGGAAGCAAATTTCGTCCTAAATGTTTTTATCACGGAACATGGTGTGTTGTGGCTCAAAAGTGCGTCGTTAAAAGTTGCAGATAGTTTTAGTTACAAGGAAGTGTTCCTGTGAGAACCCTAATCTTTGCTATGGGGTATTTAGAGGATTTTGGAGATAGGGGGTAACGCTTATATATATATATATATGGTTATGTTATATTATTAGAATGTACGTAAAATCACATTTAGTCATGTATAAATTATGATGATGGTATGTATACGACCTATTTCAAGAATCAGATTAATGTTAATGATCCTAACCATCAGACCAAAAATAATGATCTTAACCAAAAGCCGAAAAGTAGAACAATATATTGGTGACATGTTTAGATGCCTTACGGAAATGAGAAATTTGTCGAAATTAGATAAAATAATGCAGGACTCCATGGATCGATAGCATAAGAATGCAGGACTCCATGGATTGATAGCATAAGAATCCCTCAATCAGGGAGAACAGAATCCATCCAGACAGAAAAAAGCTTTAAATAAACATTGGACTTTAATTTGAAAGCATGCAAAATGAAGACAACCATTCCTAAGTGACCAAAATGATATGCATGCAGCAATAGTTAGGGGTGTGAGCCCTAAAGTGGCTATAAGCAGTTATTCAAAGATGGTGTTTCTTCCTTGGAACATAGAAACATCGTAAAAGATAAGTGCTAAACCCTAAGAATACTGCAACCCTTTTTATATAACATGACGTCCAAATCAAGGCATAGAATCCAAAACTCACACATCAAACGACCATATTTATTTGAAGTCATAACCAAATCCATACACCAAAACTATCTCAAAAGCTTTCTGAAGTTACAGATAATACTCTGGATTGTGCATGTAAACCTTTACTATCTTCAACTCTCTTCCAAAGTTCAAAAGCAACCATTACAAACAAGATTGCTGTATATATATAAAGCCAAATTTCGAAGATCGGCACATCATCAATTGCATTGCTCACGTTCATAAATACACTAATGAAGCACTAGAGTCAGCAGTTAAAAGGATCTGAAATTTCTATGGTGCTGGATGTTGAAATGGTAGTACAAGATCTGAATTTTCCGCTTTACCATTACTGTTCCCTGAGGTTAGAGCATCTGCATTAGCTTAAAAATGAACCAGAAGAGGAATATATTCAACAACAAAAAAATAGTGAAATTTTGTCAACTGCTAATTACACTTTCAACGGTCATACAGCATAAACTTGCTCCAGTAAGTCAATCCAACAGTCATGAATGCCTAGCAAATAAAATGTGCAAGAGATTAATTTTGTGAGATGGGTATACACTAATTCCGGAAAGAAACTTTCCACTATTCTACTTTCTTCTAATTGTTTAACGTCATCTGTGATACACTAAAACATCTAGGATTTGTATTTAACAAGTCTCACTTATACAGCAGTACATCTTACAGGAGTAGTTGTTAATTCTAGGTGTACATGTTGTACGATATTTGCTTTTGGAAAATCAACTTATGAGGATAAAAAAACGAGATTTCTCTTCTTAAATTATGTTACATGCTAGCACAACTAACAAACCAAGTGGGGAAGCATTAAAGCAGGAGGATTACACAGTCTGTTGAGCACCAGCTTGTTGTATCAGCTGAGAGTATATGTACTCATCAACCCGCTGCTTTGCCAATGCCACCTGGTAAGCAACCAAAATTCTCATGGAAGTGAGAATCTTAATGTCTAGAAGATTCATTTATTATAAAAAAGTAAACAAGAATATGCTTGTTTCCACAAAATGCAATATGAGAGTTTTTAGATTACCAATTTATGTCAATTTCAGAAATAGCTGTGCCAATGCTGTTGTAGTAAATTATTTCAAAAATCTGTTCAACTGCTTGAGTTTCCAACTTTCCATTAATATGTAAAAGGTTACAAGATAAAACTACAAACTTTAAAATATCATATACACTAGTATACCGATCAACTAAAAACCACCAACTACAATGCAAGCACTCTCATGTAAACAATTTAGGGAAGATGTTGAGAAAACCATGCTCCCATAAACTTACACATAACTACTTTAACAAACCACTTTTTTGGCTCCCTACATTTAGAAGGAAGAGTGGCTCCCCTATTCTATTTTCTAAATTAACCATTCCATTTTAAGTTGTTCTTTATATTTTTTTTCAAGTATATGCAATCTATTCTAAACTAACATATATTAAACTATTCCCTACTTGCTAGAATAGGGAGAAGTAGGGAATATACTTGCATATATTTTTTAAAGGATAAGCAAATATGCAATCTATTCAAAACTTATATATATTAAACTATTCCATACTTGCTAGAATAGAGAGCAGTACTTAAGTGGTCTAAACTGGCTAGCTAAAGCAGTATCTAATTAAGTTGGCCAAAGTTAACGAAAAAATAAAGTGCGTCATTGGAGATGCTCTCATAAACAGGTACAATTTAAAATGTAACTATTTACTGAAATTTTCGTAAATCTAAGTATCAATGTCTATATACCTACCAATTGTGTGTGTGTGTGTTTTTTTTTTCTTTTCAAGGCTTAAATTGACAAGTTAAAAGAACACAATATACAGATATACCTGTTGAGCATTACCACAAAACTGAATTTGCCTATGCTTTTGTTCACCTTTCCCACCATAAACCTACAAAACATAACCTCACACTAGTTGGAATAAAATCCGATTCACACGAAAACCAGAGGATTGAGAGGTACAAACGCAAATTATGTCATATAGTTGTGGAAAGGTGCAGTTGGGAAGCATTAAACCGCAGACTATGATTAATAAAGCTTAAAGAATCAGGTCACCTTGATCATTGCTCCAGACTCATTTCTGATCCTTGAAATGTTGGAGCCACATCTACCGATCAATCCACCAACCATTGTTTCCGATATCACCATCTCGAAAGTTATATATTCAGCTGCAAGATTGGTTGTCCTAAAGATGATGTGGTTATAAGACAAAAAATTAAAACTTGATAAAGCCGCATCATGTGGCATTCGTAATGTTTAGTTTTTCTTATATGGATAAGACTGAATAACCTGAAGTTGGGTCCATGTATGGTTGAACTTGAGGTGGCCGAATTGCTGTATAGTTATAGGCTGGGCTGATGGAAATCACTTGCCGAGGTGGGTTTTCTCTGAAAAAAAAAAATTGAGTACGTTGCGCAAACTAACTTAAGAATGTAAGCATGATCAAGAACAGTTTGGGACACTATGGAAAAAAGAATTCAATGTAAAACCTTAGTTGACAACCAATCTCCTCCAGACCTTTCAGAACAGCAGAGACATCACCTGATATCTACATTTGACAAGAATGTCAATTATCAGCAATTCTAAATTCTAATAGCTAAAACAATATTTAAAACAGAACCCAACTACAGGTTCTGCAAGATAAAGTAAGTCAAGTCATTTTTTTTTTTTTTGAGAAAGAAAGTAAGTCAAGTCATTAAACATACCAACAGTCTGAAATAACAAAGACTACTTAAAGCCATTGCCCTTCTAATTTCAAGATCGCTAACTGACCTGTACCACTCGATCAGATTCATGGGCAGATGCACACAAAGGCAACTGACTTGGAGCAAGGATTGTGATTGTGGCCCCAGAGGAGTTCCTCAATTTCTCAATATTCTGACCAGACATCCCAATTAAAGAACCTGCTTGGGAGCCAGCAATCAAAAGTCTTATCGTATTTGCAGCCACATGTCCAACTTTTGCTGCCTCAGTACCATTCTCATCTTCCTGTTAAAAATATTCGTTTAGGGTCAGACATTTCATCAGAGTATTCACAGACCCAAAAACACTTATTAACCATGTTGACAACTCCAGAAACAAATGCACCACATGTTCTAGCACATAGTAGTTGTCACGAAAGCATGACAACCTCTAACTAAAGATTTGAAGGACACAAGCATGTTATGCAATAACTAGAGGGGTTTTTATCAGTTGAAGTATCAAGAATGAGACGAAACTTCTTTCCTATTCCAATAGGTTGTTTGCAGCTTTCTGTAGGTATAAAATCACATTCTGGCACAAAATAGCATCTTTATAAACCCCACTTAAAATTGATAGTATCCTTGTGACAAAACTAAAATCACTTCCAGTGTTTTGCATAAATGGATTGAAGTTCTAAAATTACTATCACGCAAGGCATTTGAAAATTGTGACTTCAAAATTTAAACTTGAGCATAACAACCTAGAATAGAAACTAAGATAAACTCATCACCTTCAGAATTAACCCAGCAATTTGCTGGAGCGCATTCTCGGCATCAGTAGTCGGGTTATCACTATCCTTTGAGCTTATTATAATCACACGCTCCTCATGTCTCTGCAAAAGTACCAACACCCAAAAGCAACAGTAAAAATCAATCCAACAACAACTAACAAAGCCCTGTGAATGAAACAGAGAATTACATACAGCTATGGCGTCGGCGATTTTGATCGTGGCCTTGGTCTCTTCACGAATCTTCTGGATTCGGCACCCTTCTTTGCCTATGACCTTGCCGATCTGTCTCGACGGGACCACGATTCGGAAGATGACGTCCTGAGCCTTGGCCCGGCGCTTTGGTGCTGAGTCCTGCGGTTCCGGCCCGATTTGCATCGGCGGAAATTCGTCCTCTCGGCGGCGCTTCATGGCGGGCAGTTGCGCGGGTTCGGAGCCGGGTATGGGTAGTATGGTGGGTGGCATTTGGATTTGGGGGTATATGGGCATTTGGCCTGGTTGCGCCATTAGCTTCTTCTGTTCGAGTTTGGTTGTGGCTTTTCGTTCGACGCAATAAAAAGGGAGGACTGGATCGAGTCCACAAGGACTGAAAATTACTTGTGTTTTTTTATTTTTGGCTATGGGGTTGAGAAATTTCATGTACAATCGAATTTTAATTTCTGACTATCACATAATTTTAATTTTTTAAAATGTAACACACAGTGAATGAGTATCAATCGAATTGTCACATAATTTCGATGGTTGTTCACAAATTTGTTTTACTTTTTTCAACTGTCATCTATACAAGTTGTGACTAGAATTTCTTCCTCTCTCTCATCTACAACCCTACTTGCATTCTCTCTCTTCTAAACGTCATTGTACTCTACTCCAGTAAAGCAACTCGCAACTCGCACATCGAAAAACCCCAACCCTAAGGTCTCGTTTGGTTCGCAAAATTGAGGTCATGGAAAAAGAAACTCAATTTTTTTCAGTGTTTGGAATGCAAAAGGAAATGAAATACTTTCATGAAAGAAGAGAAAATATGGGAAAATTTGTTTCCTGCATTTATTACACTAATTTAACATTAATTACATTACTTTTATGATTAAAATAATTATTTATAAAATTATAAATATTATTTTTATATCATATATTATTATTTATTGATTTTTTTCCTTACTATTGCCAAATACTTAAAACGAAAGTTAAAGAAAATTTGAATTTCTCATGCCTATGGAAAGAGAAATTAATTGATTTTCTTTCTTTTCCTTTCTGTAAACCAAACGAGGCCTAAAATCACCCCCTCTCCCTATTTTTTTTTTTTTTGAGTTAGATGTATTTTTCAATTTTGAAAGATTCAACAAAATGGGTTGGTTTTTTTTTTTAGCGGAAGACGACAAAAGACGACCACCTTGTGGCAGTAAACCCACCACCACCATGAGCAAATTCGAAACGAACCAGAGCCACAGAAAAATATGACCAACAAAGAATAGAACGCTAGAGATCTCCATCAAAAGGTCGAAAACAAAGGAGACAAGAAACCCTCACAAAGCTAACGCAAGGGTAGGAGAAGAGCACAAACATAGAGACGAGGTGCTAGGTGAAGGCCCCTAGGCTCTAAAAATACACAGCCCAATATTCGACGCCGTCATGTCTCTCATGAAAGAGAGAAGGAATTAGAGTTTGTCATCCCTAGTTTTGCCTTAAAATGGGTTGAAATATGAAAGCATACTTCTCATCAAATGATACTTAATATTTTTTTCTTCAAAGTATGAATTACCAACATATCTGGGAAATTCTGCCATGTTTGGAGCATGCCATGCTTGGGCACGTGACATGCTCCACAGGCCTTGAATCCCATCTGCCCCCACCCTCCCCCCTGCAAATGCATCTCCTTTGCCGAGTACCTTAAGCCGTGGGCACTGAAGAAGCACCCGACGTATCTACCGATATCGATATTTTAAAACCGTCACACCTCACTTGTGCCCTGCTGTTTAATTCGTTCCGTTCACCTTTTCGATTTTACCCTTCTACCCTCAACACCTCCGCTTGAACTTTCGTATAGTCCATAAATCTCAAATTTTCCGTAAATAAAAAACCCCTTGACAATGTCCCTCCCCAAATCCCTCTTCGCCCTCCTTTCTCGCCACTTCTCCACTGCCGCCAAAACCACCACAAAGCTCCCAATAATCCCCAATGTCCCCACCAAGTACAAGCCCGAAGCCATCAAACAAGCCCAGAAGGTCCTCACAGACTACCTCCACACCACCAGGTCCTTGCCTTACACATACGCCGAGAACATCAGCAAGAACGCCCTCTTCTCCCTCTCCAATCTCGTCAAAAAGATCGCCTTTTCGGCCCCGAATTTCCCACGAAGCTTCCAGAGGTTCCTCAGGTACCACCCCATCAATGAATTTGAGTTTTTCTTTGAAAGCATTGGCATAGAGTACAATCAAGTTGGTGAGTTTTTACCCACCAGCAAGTTCTTTTTCTCTGAAGATGAGACTGTTTTGGATGCTGCTTGTACACTTAGTGGTTTTGGGTTTCCTTGGAATATGTTGGGGAAGTTGTATAGGGAGGAGCATTGTATTTTCAGAGAGAGTTCAGTGGATTTAAAAGCTAGGCTTAATGGGTTTAAGGAATATGGGTGGAGTAATCTTTCAGTTGTGGGTATGTGCTTGGCTTTCCCTCATTTGCTGCTTGTGAAGGGTGAATTGGGTGGTGGTGTTGTGGCATTGTTGGATGAGTTGAAAAGGGTTTTTGTAGAGTTTGATATTGCAAATTGTGTTGAGGGAAATGTGGATACTTGGTATGATGTTTGTAAGAAGGTTCGGGTGTTTTACGATTTGGGTTTGGAAAAAGGGAAGGTAGGGGAATTGTTGGGTAGGAATAGAGATATTTTTGTTCAACACCCAGAAGAGGTGTTGGTCCAGAAAGCAAACTATTTCTGTAGATTAGGTGTTAGGAAGGAGGATGTAGGTTTATTACTTCTTCAAAGACCAGAGATTTTGAATCTTGAACTGGAAAAACCGGTGATATCAACTTTAGGATTGTTGAAACATTTGGGATTGGATGAGAAAGAATTGAAGGAAGTGAGTCAAAAATATCCTCATGCGATGGGAAGAAATAAAATGGCTAATGTACCTCATTTGATGAGGGCTTTGGATCTTCATGAATGGTTCTTCACTAAGATTAAGAATGAACATCAATTGCTAGCTAATTATGTACTCGATGATTCTGATGAAGAACACATCAAGAAAGAATTTAGAAATAGATTGGAGAAGTTCCAATCTTGTAAAACTTCTGTTCATGCAATGAAGAAATTGAATTTCATGCATGGCATTGGGTTTGGAGAGAACCCTTTGACTCTAAAGGTCTTGGCCCGCATACATGGGAGAAGCAGTGAGTTACAAAAGCGGTTTGATATCCTTCTTCATGCAGGGCTCGAATTCTCACAGCTTTGTTTAATTATAAGCACAGCGCCAAAGATCTTGAATCAAAACCCAGAATATCTTGAAGAGAAAGTAAACTTTCTTTGTGGTGAAATGAAATCCTCTTTGGAGTACCTCAATGTCTTTCCAGCATTTTTGTGTTTTGATTTGGAGAACCGGATTAAGCCCAGATACAGATTTTATGTGTGGCTCAACGAGAAGGGTTTGCATCCTGAAAGTTATTCTTTTGCAACCATGATTGCTACCAGTGAAAAGAGATTTGTAGCACAGGCTTTTGCAATTCATCCAGCTGCTCCAAAACATTGGTTCGAGTGTTTCCTCACATTTTAAGCAGAGTACCAGTTAGTCCAATGCCCAAATGAGCCTTCTTCACATTTTACACAAGCATCAACTACATGTACAGTGAATTCTGTAGTAGGCTTGTTGAAGGAGGAGAGGATTTTGAAAAGATCAAACATGTGCCTTCTGTTGTATTCATAAATATTGAAACCATATAAGAAAGGAAGGAAGAAATGCAGGAAGGTGTGTCCTGCTGACCAATCTGAGGAATCCATACTAGAAGTGGATGGTATGCAATAAATTGACTCTGTTTATATCATATATATACCATACTTGTGATACAGTTAATATATTAAGAATTTATGTATTTACTTTTTCTGATTTCTCCTACTTATAATTAATAATATACTAATTCCTGGTGTATTTAGATTATCAGCTCGCCCTTCTGGTTAAGTCTATTGGAGAGGCTGCAGCTTTGGAACAAGTTTCGGTTGCTGCACTTGATCTCCAAGGATTCACTAAGCGCATGAAAGCTGTTCACAAGGTCGACTTTGATGACTTTCTTGACAAGACTGTTGAGGAGCATCTTCAATCTAGGGATCGATCATGGAGAAAGAAGAACCAAGCACTTTGTTGATGTTATGCTGGGATTCAGGGGGCCTGAAAAGTAGTACCGAATCGGACCCTTCAACATCAAACCATATTATATATATTATATATACACCATGTACATTCATATATCTGTCATTGTACCACTGTCTGACATTTATTTTCTGATTTTGGATTCTCTATTTAGGTTGTTTTATTTTTTTTGGTTGATACATTGTGTTCATATTCAAAACCACATTGCTTGAAGCTGTAATTTAGTATAGTTGAGGTTAGCTATATTTGTGATGATTTGGGTTGTGGAGTACATGGACAGAGATTTAGGCCCGGAGCTTATGCTGGAATGCTTCAAATGCAGCTTGCAATGAGGTGGGAGTGGAGGTAAGTTGACAGAGTAAATGATCTTAAGTGGAAGGACAGGTGTAAAATATCTGTCAAGGAGACAGAGACGGAGAGGAACAGTCAAAATTGGAGGAATCCAAATTGATGAGCCCAATAAGATGACAAAATGAGTGGAAAGACAGATTCCCCACTGTCTAGTCTCATAAAAGAAAAAGTAAAAGTAGCACCATAGCTGGTCGGCTCTACAATTATTTCAGATTGCATTATTGGAGGTAACTAAGAAGCTACTTTGCAAATAAAAGAACTTCGGTTTTCCATCCACTGCTAAGAAGATTAATTTCTCACCAATTCGAGAGAGAAGGGAAGAAAAGAAATCAGAAATATGGCTGAAGCTGTTGTTGCAATTGTGGCTGAAGGGATCAAGCCCATCATTCAGCAAGCGAAATTCGTGAGTGGAGTCAGCCATCGAGTTGAGCTCGCACAAGTTGAACTACACTTGATCCGGGGCTTCCTGAAAGATGCAGATTCAAGAATTGGACACGATAAAGTTGTACGCATTTGGGTTGAGCTCATTAGAGATGCTGCTTATGATTTGGAGGATGTCATTGAATCTTATGCCTTGAAATTGGCTTCCAAGAAGAGAGGAGGTACTATGAAGATTGTTCTCAAAAGGTTTGCCTGCATCTTTAATGAAGTAGTTGATCGATACAAGATTCGGTCAGAAATTGAGGATATTATGACCAAACTTTCTGATTGGAGGCTGAGTTTGGAAAGGTATAACATAAGGCAAATAAGTGGGGGTGAAGGTGTCACTTCTTCTTTTCAGAGGCAACGAGATCGGAGGCTAACTTATGCTCATGAAGTTGAAAGTCACATTGTTGGGTTAGAGGAAGACACAGATATACTGGTGAAGGAGTTGGTGACAGAAGGAAAGCGTCACCGTGTTGTTTCTATTTGGGGGATGGGCGGCTCGGGAAAAACTACTCTTGCAAAACAAGTTTTTCTTCAAAATGAAGTTAAGCGTCATTTTAATTGTTTTGCTTGGGTGTGTATATCTCAACAATGGGAAGGAAGGGTTGTGTTGGAAGAAGTTTTAATTAAACTCAGTTCCCCAACACAAGAGCAAAGGAAAGAAATTGCCGACATGAAAAAGGATGAAATAGCAGAGAAGGTTTGTAGTATCCAACGAGAAAAGAGATGTCTGGTGGTCCTTGATGACATATGGACTCACGACGCATGGAATTCGATAAAAGCTGGATTCCCAATCAATGAGGAAACAGAGAGCCGGATATTACTCACCACTCGCAAGAAAGAAGTTGCATTGCTTGCATCTAGAGATGCTTTTCTTCACCAACCTCGACCTCTAGATGATAATCAAAGCTGGGAACTGTTTGAAAAGATAGCGATATGCGGAACCAACAATACAGGTATTTTTTCAGCCAACTAAATATTTATCTGTAGTTTTGTAGCCCAAGGAAGTTTTGCATTATTTACAACGCTAAATCTTGCCTCATATGCAAGTGTTAAAACCTTCTTCTTCTTCTTTTTCACGAAATTATTATGCATCTTGTGAATTTTACAAATCATATGCAAGAACACCATTATTTTATTGTTCGAGCACATGCCTCTTTCGCTTGATCAACAAGCACATGATATCGATCGATAAAAAATAGTTTAATCTATATGAAAGATTCTTGAGTGCAAGAACTTTTACTTTGATAGATTATAGATAATGTTATCACTGTCAATTAATCAGCATGTAGTAACAACTAAATATCTCTCTTACTGAAGTAATACTGTCTCTAGATATAATGTTTTGTGCTGAATAATTGCTAATCTGAAAAAAAAAACTTATTTGATTTTTGTTTCTTTTCTTTTATAGACTCGGGAATTTATACACAGAAGACAGAATTAGGAAAGAAGATGCTTGTACATTGTTCAGGTTTGCCATTAGCCGTCAGGGTGCTCGCTGGTCTTCTAAGTAGACGAGAGACAGTTGATGAGTGGAATACAGTACTTAGAAATGTTAATGTATACATAATGAGAGGCACAAATGTCCTTGAAAGAGAAAACACAAGTCAAGAGTATGGTGTATTAGCTGTCTTAGCATTGAGTTATGATGACTTGCCATCTCAGTTAAAACTATGCTTTCTATATTTAGCCCAATTTCCTGAGGATCATGAGATACCGGTAAAAAGATTGACTCAATTATGGATTGCAGAAGGGTTTATAACCTCAATGTCAGAAATGCATGGTTCAGTGGAAATAATGGAAGCAGTATCATATGGTTGCTTAACTGAATTGGTGGAAAGATCTATGGTTCAAGTTGTAAAATATGGTCCAAGTGGGAAGGTGAAAACTTGCAATCTCCATGATCTTATGCGAGACTTGTGCTTGCAAAGGGCAGAAGAAGAGAATTTTCTCCGTATTGTTAACTTTTCATTGGGTCCGGTATCTAAGACAGCACTAATCGGTAAGGTTCGAAGACTTGCCTTGTATTTGGACAAAAATGTTAAGTATGAGTTCACTAGTAAGGATGTAAGAGATGGCCGCATTAGGTCTCTATTATACTTTGCTCCAAAACGCTTTTATCAAGAGTGGAACAAAAAAGTAATGCGATCAATATTCAATGACTTCAAATTGCTTAGAGTTTTGAAGTTTGAAAATATATATAGAGAGTTCGAGTTACCGGAGACGATTGGGAATCTAGTCCACTTGAGGTTTTTGAGTCTAAAGGATAGTAGATTTCGTGGGTTGCCATCATCTGTATCTAATCTGGTACTTTTGCAAACTCTAGATCTGCGGGGTTATCTGGCATCCGATAAAATCCCAAATGTGTTTTGGAATATGGAGCAACTGAGGCATTTGTATTTACCTCGTGAGCACACTGTAAGTGAGAAATTGTCATTTACAACACTCTGCAACTTGCAGACGTTGGCCAATGTTTTAGTTGAGAATTGTGATTTGAATGGTCTTGTTCAATTAACCAATGTGAAACAACTAGACATAATTGCATCAAAGTCTGGTAACTTGGAAAAGTTGAAGGACAAGTTGATATCAAGATGTAATCTGAAACCTTAGGATTACTAATAGACAATCACAAGCATATAAACACAATCATATTTAGGCATGCTAGAATTAAGTATAGAGAACATACCTGAAGCAGTGAAGGAATCAAACGCCATTAGTGCAAGCTTTGGTCTTCTGCAATCTCTCTAGTTCTTGAGTAATCTTTTATGGGGTAAGTGACTGTCAACTCAATGTTAAGAGAGTGCAGGGACCTAGGCTATTTAAAGAATAGAGTCTTAGGAACCTTCCCATAACAGTTTCCTAATATCTCAAGGTATAACCTCTATGAAACATATATCAATATACTTACTTGATTTACAAGAATGTTAAGCTCCTATTAAGGTAAGGAATTAGATACAAGTTCCTTACATACTCAGGATTAGATCCTTAAGCAATCTCCGATTAAGTCATCCTAGAGTAATTACATGTGATTGCTTAATGAGAAGCATAGTCCAATTCTTACATTCTCCCACTTGGACTAGCATTACACAATCAATCACAGATAATTAGAATCAATGAAGTAATCACTGAAGTGTGCACTTGAGATCACAGAAGAACCAAGACTTAACACAAGCTTAGTCAAGTCACAATTTGCTGGTCAGAGCCAAGGAAAGAAACTGTTTATGAAAACAGAACACTCCAGAGCTACAAAACCAGTTCCTGTAACCCACAGAAGCTCAATTGATACAAAAATAATACATACACATGCCGGACGTATCTAATTATGGCTTAAGAGCAAGTGTAAATGGTCCAACATAAGGATTTTGACTATCAAAATCTCAAACACAAAACAAAATCTGGAATGGATCATAACTGAAAGTGTTTGCAACAGTAAACTGAACTGAAACGTTGATATGAATCAACTTAATCCATCCAACAAAAGACAAATAGCTATTTGAAAATAAAATCAGTAGTGCAGTAATAACATAAACATCACAGCTACATCAAAATGTTTTTGAAGATAGTAATACCATGGATTTTTATTGAACTGGAAATAATGAAATCAAAAGTCATTATAAAATTTCTCAAGTTTCAGAAGTAAAGAAACTGGAAATAAACGAGTTAAAACAAAAACTGAAAACAAAATAGAAATACAATGCTCCCACTGATTCTAGGCATCTAGAGTAGGAAACCTAAAGAAGCATTACAAATTTTGTGAAAGCTAGTTTTGAGTAAAAGGATAAACTGTTGATTAAATTTTGTTTGCTCAAAGTAAGTGTTTTCTGTTGATATTTATGAATAAGTTTTTAACAATCAAGCATTCACAGAAAACACCAAAAATAAACAATAACCAAATTGAGCAATAACAATCAACAATATCAAACAATGCAATATACGAAAACTGAAAAAATTGCATTAAGCCCCCAAAATTGAGATTTTCTGTAAACATGCCAAGCATCACATATGAGCAGAAGACATGGCATAACTTAATACTGAATCACAAGACCAAATGGAATAAAACATAGTATTCATAAATCAGTCATCACCTATATGGCAGAAGAAAAGACTCATGAATCCGAATATATTTTATTCAATCCGTAATGTGCTATCCTTGTGTCTTAAGACTATGTAAAGAGAATACCCTTCTATGGAAGATACAGTCATAGTCCTAAAACACAAGATACAAGCTTTGGTTTGTTTAATCTCAATGACCTACTGAAATTGCTAAAAGAGGATGCTATGTGCACCATGTCTCTTAACCCTTCCAGTAAATCTCAAACCAAAAATCCAGTTGATTACTTAAGGTTTTCAATTATAGAAAACACCAACTGGTTGCTTATCCATTATAAACAACAAAATTATTGGGAGAGTCTTGAGTTGTTATTTACTAATATAAGCAACATGTATTTAGTTGCTAATCCTGCATAGATACATATATTTGCATGTATATAGACAATATTCATCACATATCATGAAACAAGTTCTATAATCATACCAAATAATGAATTATCATCTAAACACGCAACTCAGATGCAGAATTAACAACCGAAATCAATAAACAAGGTTTGTGTAAACGCACCTTAGCAAGCTTCGATCTTTATTGCATGGCAAAAGTTAGCCGAAGCAAAACAAACGTAGAAAGCATATATCGAAGCAACATAAGAGTATCTTCAGCAATCATGGTTATTTCATGATAGTATTTTTCTTCAAAAATTAAACCATTTATCATTATATAATAGCAAAATAACTACAACGATATCAATTAAAATTGATTATTCATGGAACTTCTAGCTTTGAAGTTTGAACCAATGATTTTCTACCCCTTTTAAAGAACCAAAGAAAAAAGGACAAAACTCTTCCCCTCTTGAGGAACTGAAGTAAAGAGGATAAACTTTCTTCCCCTTTTAAGAACTAAATAGAAGAGAAAATCTCTCATTTATGTATCTGCATATATAAAAATAGACGCACACACCTAAAAGTTCAATAAGCACGAGGCTCAATTTTGTCTTTCAAAATTCTAAAGTAAATCACCGGCATCAAACAATTGTCAAGTCCATGCAAGCAGTCATAGATTCATAGTTGGATAAAACAATTCATCTGTATATATGTAGTCATACAAGCTCTATTTCCAGCAAACATATATATATTTAGTATTGCTAAGAATATATACTATTCCGATCAATGCATGATACTCATAGATATAAGGATTTGAATGCTGAAATACAAGCATGAATGTAATGATTTATGGTCAAGTTAAAATTAATTGTATATTCTTTGCAAGAAAACGACTCTTAACTTGTCTTGATATGCGAAATGTGTGAACAAGTAAAGATACATGCAAAAAAAACCAACAGAAATACACCAAAAATCCCTACCAATTACCACTGTAGAACCTATTCAAATTATTACCACTTAGCTAAATTACATGTACTTAACTGTTATGCTCCTCTAGTTGGCAAGAGAAAATTACTTTTAAAATCAAACACAGATATGTCCTCAAGTATGTTTTTAACGTCAAGATACCAACACTAGGAACCATATATAGTTACCATTTTATACAATAGACATGTACGTAGCTATGCATATGATATTCAGACTTTATCAAGTATCAATGTATTATATTGGAACACAAGCTTCACGTGCAGAACTACTAATGCTAGACATTTACACTTCATTCAAGCATATATATATATATGTACATAAGCATCATTATAGGTTGCATAATAATTATCCTCAAACTATACATGATAATTAAATCAGGATTCACAACTAATTAATAAAAAAATATATCTATAACATAACATGATGGGATAATAAGCTAAAGATGGTAATAAAAAATTATATTAATAATTTTGTCAAGAAGATGACATGACATGATGGTTCATGTTTATCTCACCTAAATATTAATTGGTGAGCCTGAATTTTATGGAAGATAATTCCTCATCTCATAAACTGAAGAGCATATAGAGAGCCTGAGAGTGATAAAATTATCTTCCCCCCTTAAGAAAAGATCATCAATATGGCTCAAGCCTGATCTTACTGAGAAGAGATGTTAGCGGAAGCAAAAACATATATGCAACCATCATGTTGTACAAAACTACTAATTCAATCCCAAATCGCAAACCAATTTGACCAATTTGATTAGTGATGTGAAAGATGAAATACATTACCAAAATAACTCAAAATAATTACCATGGTATCAGTGTTTGATTATCAAAACAAAAGGACAACAAGCAATTATTTTCATTCAAAAGGCTATCATAATTTATACCAAAAGTGGAACTGATTACTCATGAAGCTTAACTCAAACAAATAACTTTCTTTCCCTTTTAAGAACTGAAGAAAGGAGAACAAAATCACATCCCCTCTGTAGGATCAGAAGAAAAGAGGAAAAACTTTCTTCCCCCTTTTAAGAACTAAAGAACAATCAATTGCAAATTCTGCAGAGACATATAGTTGTAGATATCGACAATACCCATCAAAAAATAGAAAACAAGTTTCAGGATCAACCAAATAATAGATTATTATCTAATTAAGTCATCAACTGGAATTAGAAAACGAAATTTGAGCATAGAAACTTGAGCAAATCTCAGTTTGGCTACAAAAGAACTGTAGGCGGAAGCAAAAATTGATATGCAGCCATGTAGTACGAACTGGTCTGATCCCAAAATGCAAACAATAACATGGTTGTTGTGCCCAGAATCAAGAATCCCACATTGGGATTGAGTCGATAGCCAGAAGACTCACGCCCAGAAGAGAACGAGAAGTGATCATTGAAAAGAACAACGGTAAAAAAAAACAATTTCATTCTCCCCCTTTTTTTTTTTTTTTTTATAAGTAAAATGGGTATGGGCCTTGGGCTCTGAAGGTTTGCAATCCAGGTCCGAAAACAATAGGCAGGCATAAGCCTGCTGTTCGTTTTTTTTTTTTATTTGCAAAAAACGTTTCCATGAAAACAAAATTATTAACAAATAAATCGAGCATGCAATTTGTACTGAAGCGGTCTATAATTTTGTGAAAGTGGCTCTGATACCACATGTAATCTGAAACCTTAGGATTACTAATAGACAATCACAAGCATATAAACACAATCATATTTAGGCATGCTAGAATTAAGTATAGAGAACATACCTGAAGCAGTGAAGGAATCAAACGCCATTAGTGCAAGCTTTGGTCTTCTGCAATCTCTCTAGTTCTTGAGTAATCTTTTATGGGGTAAGTGACTGTCAACTCAATGTTAAGAGAGTGCAGGGACCTAGGCTATTTAAAGAATAGAGTCTTAGGAACCTTCCCATAACAGTTTCCTAATATCTCAAGGTATAACCTCTATGAAACATATATCAATATACTTACTTGATTTACAAGAATGTTAAGCTCCTATTAAGGTAAGGAATTAGATACAAGTTCCTTACATACTCAGGATTAGATCCTTAAGCAATCTCCGATTAAGTCATCCTAGAGTAATTACATGTGATTGCTTAATGAGAAGCATAGTCCAATTCTTACACAAGAAGCATAACATTTAATCATCTTCGGTCTCTATCTCTGATGGTAAGAGATATAGTGTCAAGTTGTCCTCATTTATACAAGCTGCGACTGGTGGGGATAATGGCAGAGTTTCCGACAAAGGCCCTGTGCTATCCAAACCTCACCAAGATAACGCTGAGAAGTACAAAATTGAAGGGTGAGCAGATAGAAATACTGGAGAAGCTGCCCAACTTAAGGGTGCTTTATCTCTGCGATGTTAAGTATGAAGAATCAATGGTTTTCTCTCAAGGAGGCTTTCCTCAGCTTGAAACACTTTCCCTAATTCTGTTGCCTGAGTTAGAAGAGTGGACTCTGGAGAAAGGAGCCATGCCTGGACTCGGCAGATTGTACATTCAAGGTTGCAGGGGATTGAAGGAAGTTCCAGAGGGGCTTCAACATATTACTACCCTCAAGGAATTAACCATCCACATTATGCCCAGCACATTCTGTAGGAGGGTTAGGGAAGGAGGAGAGGATTTCTACAAAATCAAACATGTGCCTTCTCTTGTAATCACAAATATTATAGACGAAGAGGAGCCAGAAATGGAGGAAGCTGTGGGCGACTCTGCGGAATCAACTGTGGACGGTATGTGACTAATTGAATTAAGATTATATCTATTAAATTTTCTGATTATCTTCTCCTAATTTTATTAATATATTCCTGGATATAAACCAGCTCCTCCTCCTGATGAGAAAACAGAGGAAATACAAGCTGCATCCACTCCCTAGTTA
The DNA here is from genome assembly GCA_029955375.1 of Rubus parviflorus. Lineage (NCBI taxonomy): Eukaryota > Viridiplantae > Streptophyta > Magnoliopsida > Rosales > Rosaceae > Rubus > Rubus parviflorus. The sequence goes on along the minus strand of JARGGL010000005.1, from coordinate 8,996,388 downwards.
AATCCACAAGTTCGACCTTGTTGCTCCGGCTTCACCCGATATGGTACATCAAATTCTATCCTTCCATTTGTATGTATGTAATTTGTGGTACCTTTGATGAAACCTTATAAAATATTCAGTACTCTATTGATGAAACATGTAATATTTGTTGCTCATTTCTCACACGTAAAGCCACAATTGATTATGATGTGCAGACCATAGAGCTGATGAGAATAAGGAGTCACTCCCTGAGATGTCATGGATTCATTCATCATACTAGAGGATCAGAGTCTTGTAAGTACAATTTGCTAAACAAGTTTCAACAAGCTGGATGGAGCACTCAAACCTCGGGAAGTTTCGCAATTTAATTGGAGATTTTCCAGGTGAAATTTAATTGCTTAAATTTTAATGAAGTTTCGTTCTTGAAATCTTGTGAATGTCATGATAGTCTATTAACTCTTACCTATGGAAAGGTGAGGTACCATAAACTTAGTATCCGAAACATGCAGACTAGACGCAGATAGGTCTAATGTGATCGAGTGCGCTTAATAGTATTGTGATTCCGACACTTAAAACGACAAATTGGATGCATAGGCTTATCTGATAATGTTAGTTAATAGAGATGCCCAACTGACATAGCATCAAACTTTAACCAGGCCTGTCTTGGGTTCCAAATGATGCCAAGAAAGATGTTCTGGTTGCTATCTAATGCTGCATATTTGCACATTGGGAAAACCAAATCACAGTCAGTTTCATACCATTTTCACCCCAAAGAAAAAAAAAAACTAATGGTATTTTGAGGAATTAGATTGCAATGTTTGATTTATTTTTTTGGCGGAACATCTCCAACTTCTGATGGTGCAAAGACATTACTGTTGTTTGTATATTGACCTCACCTTTAACATGTATTGACAGTAATCGTAACATTACCTATTCAGTATGTATTGTTCACAAACTTAGAAGATTTTAAGTTTTCTGAGTTGACTGTATTGGTTCAGGAGGCAGAACTGTTGGTGAATATTAAAGAGCATGTTCTAGTTCCTGAGCATCGGGTGCTTACAAATGATGAAAAGAAGACTTTGCTGGAGAAAAGAAACATAGGTCAGTCCTGAACAATGCTAATGCTAATCTTGAATGGAAAATTTTCAGGTCCACCCCCTGGGTGAACCCAGGCGTCCACCCCCTTCCCAAGTATCCAATCAGGTGTTGACACGTGTATTTTAATTAAAAAAAATAATCAAAACTCTCCCACTTGCTGTTTTGACGGTAACTCACGCCGCTTCCCACTTTTCCCAAAATCTCATCCATTCTTCTTGGCTTGAATGATTCGAATCTGTCCGATGTTTTTCCAAATACCCAACAGAGTAGCTTAACACCTCCAGCATCAGGCTCAGGGGCGGAACTATGTAGAGACTTGGGTGGGCTTAAGCCCTACCAAGATTTTGGCCAAAAAAAATATACCTATATATATAGTGTCCATAAAAAAAACAGGGAAGGGATTTGCAGAGCTAATATGGAGGCAAGAAGAGGAAGGGAAGAAGAGAAAGGAAGGAGAAAAAGAAAAGAAGAGAGAAATCAGAGGAAGAGGAAAGAGAGAGAGAGAAGAGAGCATAAGAGAGAATTGGATGCGGCACATCAGAGAAGAGAAAGGACGAGCTGGTCAGGAAAAAAAAAGAGGAAGAAAGAAAGAGAGAGAAGGGAGGAATAAGACGAGAGAAGGAGGATGAATAGAAAAACTGAAAAAGGCACGTGATGGTCAAAGGTCAAACAACTTGTTCCAATTTTTTTTGTTTGATTTTGGGGGTGTTTATGTTTTTTCTCTGATATTTGATTGGTCTAAAAATCTAAAATTTTAATTTATTCTTTAAAAAAAAAAAATCTCGCCTACCGGCGAGATTCATTAAAAAATTTACTTTGAAAATTAGCCCCCCCAACTTTTTCATTCTGGTTCCGCCACTGATCAGGCTCAACATCAGCAATAAGGATCCCATGAAGATCAATGCCCAGACCCAAGTCAAGTAAATCCACGTTTTGGTTAAAGACCACTGACATAGTTTCGATGATTTCATCGTCATCAAAAGGGATTTCCCTGGAAGATGATGATGAAGCCATAGCAAAAATAAAGAGACGTTGCTCTGAAAGAAAATCACTGAGGATTTCAAAGCCCCACCAAGTAGGTTGAGTGCTCACAATGAGTAGAAAAATAAGAAAAGTAATTAGCAGGTAGTCAAAGCTATCGATGAAACAACAGGGAAAAGAACAAAGCAAAAGCCAACAAATTCCTATCAAAAAAGCCAAAACCCACCCACAGTGCAAGGAATTTCAACTCTTTTGGAAGGATACCCATTATGGATTCCCAAACGCAGACAAAAATTGCTCCTTCCTTCGAAGAAGAAGAAGGCCTCGCTCCAATTGGTAGGGAAGAGGTTAAATTGAAACAGTCAGTAGGTGGCCGGAATACTCATAGAGAGAGTAGCTTGATATCTGAAAGCTCCGCCTCTTGGAATGGGTCTCCAAGCAGCCCAATTTCAGTCCCAATTCCACTATCTATGAGGAGGTTCTGGGCAAGCTGGGAAAGGTGGGTCTTTCGAGTCGATGAGAGATATCTTGGAAGATATGAAGCTCAATAGGTATCTCAGTAGAGGTAGTTTCTTAATTTTCATTGAGAGCTATGCTGCGTTTGATTTGTATAATGAAATTTTGGGTGTTGTGGATGTGATGGAATATTGGAAGGTGAATTCGGGTGGAACGTCCGGGTTCGCCTATCCTTTAACGAACCAAATACCATGTAATGGGAGTTCGGATTTTGTTGTGAAGAAACCAGCGGTTACTAAGCCGGAGAAGGATTGAGTTTAAGGAATCGGAGGCGGAAGCAAAGGGAGTGGAGGAGGGGACGAAGGATTTTGGAGGAGTAGCAGACTTACAGGGAGGAAGGGATGAGATTTTGGGAAAAGTGGGAAACGGCGTGAGTTACCGTCAAAACAACAAGTGGGAGAGTTTTGATTATTTTTTTAATTAAAATACACGTGTCAACACCTGATTAGATACTTGGGGAGGGGGTGGACGCCTGGGTTCACCCAGGGGGTGGACCTGAAAATTTTCCATCTTGAATTTAAGATACTTGAATGCTACTGAACACATGCCTCAAGTTAGATGCATATGCGCACTAATAATGTGTTACAAGTCTTTAGTAAGTTTATTTAATTGTTTCGGGGTGAGCATATTAACTAGGGAGTTGTGCTTAACGTATCTTGGCACACCCTCCCAACAATATTAACAAAAGTTTACAAGATTGGAATGTTTAAAACACAGCTTAGTTTGCTTTTCTTTGGTTATCCAAACTGATTCGAATACCTGATTCCATTTTCTTTTTTCGCTGGATTGTGTTCAGCTTCCTTGTATTCAGCTAATTGATCCAATAGCAAGATATGTCATCTACCGCTACGTTATCTAAGTACTTTTATTGTAAGTTGAAACCTGGATTGCAACTATATAAGAAGGGGAGGAAGAAATGCAGGAAGGTGTGTCCCGCTGACCAATCTGAGGAATCCATACTAGAAGTGGATGGTAAGCAGTAAATTGACTATGCTTATACCATATATATACCATACTTGTGATCAGTTAATATATTAAGAATTTATTACTAATTTATATATGTAATAATGTCTTGTTTATTACTTATGGTTGCTTCTTTGAAATCTTTAATATTGAATTTAGACGATAGCAGTCGATGACTATAATAGTTCTTAATTTTGACTAGAGCTCAGTCAAGAAGTCAAGAACCATGCGGGAGGAAGGGGAAGCAGATCCTCTGTCTCCAATTTATCTCTTTCACCTTGTCTCCTAGTTGAATCTTCGATAATTTTTATTGGGGATTGGAGAGGGAATGAGGCGAAGAATGGATTTGAAAATAGGGATGGTATGTTGATCCCGGCCTATTCTCAACCTGCCCCATTGTCATCCCTATCCTTGGCTTTTCTCTTTTGGGACATTTTCTGAAATCATCCATTGTGCTCCACACCACCAAGACTCCCTCATATTCATTAATGAGGTTCTAATCTCAACTCTCCCTCTTATCTAAGAGCTGAGATTTAGTCCACATCATTTAATTAACTTAGCATGACCTAATCTTCACCATTCATCTCCGAATTGTACTAAGCTTCTTCCTACCTCACCTACATTTGACACACCAATCCATAACAGATTTCACTACCGTCCCCACACCCTTGGAATGTCCAAAGGATCCTAGCCATCCGTTTTAGGGGATCCAAGTGTCCTCCTTCACCCAAACTTTCATTTTCCCTTTTTATCCTCCATATTATGATCGAAGATTTAAAGCTTAGCCTTTTGGCTCTTCCTGTGTGCGCATGTTTATAAGGTAAGAATTTCCATCGTCAGTATCTTCCAGTTCCGGGGTCCTTTTTGGATATGTGATATATTGTTTTGAAGTTATTGACGGAGTGAAGAATCCTAACATGTGCGATGATTTTTTATTCGTTATTTCTATTTTTTAAGTTTTACTCAATTTAGAAAAGTTGGAAGACTAGTTTATGGAAGAATTTATCTTTAAGACTTTGAGAACCGATATTCAAGCTTAGTAGAAAAGAGTATAATAGTTCTTAACACATACTATAATAGTTCTTAATTTTGACTAGAGCTTAGTATAAGAACCACGCGTGAGGAAGGTGAAGCATATCCTCTGTAGCCAAATTATCTCTTTCACCTAGGGGATCCACCCAAAGCCATATTCAATGCCTTTGTGTTTCCAAAAGTTAATTATCGGTACATGAAATATCGACCTCAAGTTGCCAAGATATAATTGTTTTTAAATTAAATAAAAATTGAACATAGTTAAAAAAAAATTTGTGTTGAACAATGACTTTTAGCAAACAATGACTTTTAGGAACGAATTATTCATCGCTACTGGTCATATGTATCTTTTTTTTGTAATCCTCTCTTTATATTTAAAATATTTATTTCCAGGCTTTGAACCATCATGTCATAGGTTTCCCTTGGTTTCTTAAGTTATTCCCTACACTCGTCTTTAAGGCTCCAAATAATTTCAAAATTGCTAATTTCTCTTAGGGCTTTTAGCAAGCCATTATTCTTCCGTTTTGGAATCCTCCACCCAAAACCATATTCAACGCCTTTGTGATTCCAAAAAATAATTATAGGTACATGAAATATTGACCCCAAGTTGCCAGGATCAAATTGTTTTGAAATCAAATAAAAATTGAACATAGTTCCCAAAAAAAAAATTGAACAATGACTTTTAGCGACGAAGTATTCGTTGCTACTGGTCATTTGTATCTTTTTTAATTTTTTTTTAATTTTTTTTATCCTCTATATATTTAAAATATTTATTTCTGGTCTCCAAACCATCATGTCATAGCTAGGTTTCCCTTGATTTCTTAAGTTACTCCCTACGCTCGTCTTTAGGGCTCCAAATAATTTCAAAATTGTTAATTTCTCTTGTGGCTAAAGCAAGCCATTATTCTTCCGTTTTGGAATATATCCTTCACCCAAAGCCATATTTAACGCCCTTGTGTTTCCAAAAACTAATTATAGGTACATGAAATATTGACCCCAAGTTGAGGATCAACTTGTTTTTAAATCAAATAAAAATTAAACATAGTTCCAAAAAAAAATATTGAACAATGACTTTTGCCGACTAATTATTTGTCGCTATTGGCTATGTGTATCTTTACTTTTTTTTCCTCTCTTTATATTTAAAATATTTATTTCCGGGCTCTGAACCATCATGTCATAGGTTTCCCTTGGTTTCTTAAGTTACTCCCTACACTCGTCTTTAAGGCTCCAAATAATTTCAAAATTGCTAATTTCTCTTAGGGCTTTTAGCAAGCCATTATTCTTCCGTTTTGGAATCCTCCACCCAAAGCCATATTCAACGCCTTTGAATTTCCAAAAGTTAATTATCGGTACACGAAATATCAACCCCAAATTGCCAGGATCAAATTGTAAGTAGATTGTAGGGAGTATATATGAGTCGATTCTAAGAAGATTGTAGCCTATGGAGGACACGGAACCCTAATGAGCTCGAGTCGCAAGGGTAGGCCATGTAGGTGTCCCTTCATGGACTAGGGGATCCATAAGGAGCGGGTCACTACACGCTCGGACCCTTTAGGCTTAGCTATAACAGTTTGTGTGATCATGATTGTATATCTGCAGTGGGCTGGCTGTAGGCCGAAGCCCACCTCAAGAGACCTAAGCCATGAATCAGTCAAATATTCTCAAAAAGTGTGTACTGAATTAGCATGCCAATGACCTGAAATAGCTCACTTAGAAGCACAGACCACTTTCCAATGGTGTAAGGAGCCGCATTTCTCTTCATAATCATATATCTCATATTATAGAAGACACAGGATCCTACAGCTTAATATTGTTGATCAAGTTTAGATCTCAACAAAGTAACAGCTTAGTTACAAGTTACAACTGGAAGAGATATCCCGGGGAATGTGCCTCTCATCAGAATACACCATTATGCATACATAACAGAAACAATCAGAAGATGACCCTTCAATTTCCTAGTGCAACATAAGATTAATGACATGCTTTATGAATCCATATTAGCATATGATCGATTTCCCTACATTAGAGTACATATGGACTAGATAAAATCAGAGCAATTAAACAAAGTACCACAGTTTTTTGTTTTGTTTTGTTTTTTTTGCAGAATCCAACTCGTATTGACAAAAGGATACCTTATTAAGCAACTTTGATCGATCTGAGATGCTTGCTATGCCATAACTATCTCTACCTCCTCCAAAACACTTTTAGCATAAGTATGCTTTGATCGAGAACATAATTTCAATATTTTGGAAAGGAGAAAATTACTGAACCAAATGCGTAACGACTAAGCGAATTCATAAACTATAGAAATCCAAAAGCGTAATATCTCATTGAAAAACAGTAAAGTCTAAACAACTCGAAATAAGAAGGTAGATAGAGGTTGCATTTATACCATGCTACATGATTGCACAGCTGAGACTGAAAGTGCCATGTGCAACAAACTTAGTGCACGAACAGGACATGCCTAAATAACAACAACATCAAACCTGTATAAGGATGACAATGCATATACAGCACAAGATTAGCAACCACAATTGGAAATTGTTGAAGAAAACCAATAGTGAGAGAGCGTGAAATGATGAAATCGTAGCGATTATGTAATTAGATACAGAAAGAGAAAAAGAAACTACTCCGCAAATTCAAAATCCAAGCTTGTAACTTCTGGCCTGAACTGAAACACCACCGCTTCTTTTTCTTTTGGCAATGCAAATCCAAGCTCATCCGCAATGCTTCAAACTTCATCCGCAATTCTTTCTTTATTTTCTAGGTCCAGGCCCGATGACGACTGATGGGTCTGGTCCGATTTTGGCCCATTTGATGAGGGCTTTGGATCTTCATGAATGGTTCTTCACTAAGATTAAGAATGAACATCAATTGCTAGCTAATTATGTACTCGATGATTCTGATGCAGAACACATCAAGAAAGAATTTAGTAATGGATTGGAGAAGTTCCAATCTTGTAAAACTCTTGTTCATGCAATGAAGAAATTGAATTTCATGCATGGCATTGGGTTTGGAGAGAACCCCTTGACTCAAAAGGTCTTAGCCCGCATACATGGGAGAAGCAGTGAGTTACAAAAGCGGTTTGATATCCTTCTTTATGCAGGGCTCGAATTCTCACAGCTTTGTTTAATTATAAGCACAGCGCCAAAGATCTTGAATCAAAACCCAGAATATCTTGAAGAGAAACTAAACTTTCTTTGTGGTGAAATGAAATCCTCTTTGGAGTACCTCAATGTCTTTCCAGCATTTTTGTGTTTTGATTTGGAGAACCGGATTAAGCCCAGATACAGATTTTATGTGTGGCTCAACGAGAAGGGTTTGCATCCTGAAAGTTATTCTTTTGCAACCATGATTGCTACAAGTGAAAAGAGATTTGTAGCACAGGCTTTTGCAATAATGCAATTCATCCAGCTGCTCCAAAACATTGGTTCGAGTGTTTCCTCACATTTTAAGCAGAGTACCAGTTAGTCCAATGCCCAAATGAGCCTTCTTCACATTTTACACAAGCATCAACTACATGTACAGTGAATTTAGTAGTAGGCTTGTTTTTGGAGGAGAGGATTTTGAAAAGATCAAACATGTGCCTTCTGTTGTATTTACAAATATTGAAACCATATAAGAAAGGAAGGAAGAAATGCAGGAAGGTGTGTCCTGCTGACCAATCTGAGGAATCCATACTAGAAGTGGATGGTATGCAATAAATTGACTCTGTTTATATCATAGATATACCATACTTGTGATACAGTTAATATATTAAGAATTTATGTATTTACTTCTTCTGATTTCTCCTACTTATAATTAATAATATACTAAATCTTGGTGTATTTAGATTATCAGCTCGCCCTTCTGGTTAAGTCTATTGGAGAGGCTGCAGCGGAGGAACTACAAGTTTTGGTTGCTGCACTTGATCTCCAAGGATTCACTAAGCGCATGAAGGCTGTTCACAAGGTCGACTTTGATGACTTTCTTGACAAGACTGTAGAGGAGCATCTTCAATGTAGGGATCAATCATGGAGAAAGAAGAACCAAGCACTTTGTTGATGTTATGCTGGGATTCATGGGGCCTGAAAAGTCTGAGTACCAAATCGGACGCTTCAACATCAAACCATATTATATATACACCAGGTACATTCATATATCTGTCATTGTAACACTGTCTGACATTTATTTTCTGAGTTTGGATTCTCTATTTAGGTTGTTTTTTTTTTTGGTTGATACATTGTGTTCATGTTCAAAACCACATTGCTTGAAGCTCTAATTTAGTATAGTTGAGGTTAGCTATATTTGTGATGATTTGGGTTGTGGAGTACATGGACAGAGAATTAGGCCCAGAGCTTATGCCGGAATGCTTGAAATGCAGCATTGTTCACTCTGTTCAAGTTGACACTTGAACAGAGTAAGATTCTGTTAAAGAGTAAAATCTTCATATAGTACCTGAACTATTGCCAATTGCAATTTTTGGTACCTGAAGTTTATTAAAGAGTCTCATGGTACCTAAACTATTGTAATGTGAGCCCATTTGGTACTTCTGTCAATTTTTCTGTTAAATATGGGGATAAAATTGTCAAAACAAACATTTGATTCATTGATTTATCAATCAACCAATAAAATACTAACATGTTTTTTTTTTTTTCAGTTTATTAAATTTAATTAATTAATTAATTAACATTGCTTAAAAAATCAAAATCAAATTAATTCATCTTCAACCCAATATGAACGAGCTGTAAAAAAAAAAATGATCGAGCAATCAGAATTCAATTTTAAATGAGCTTTGAAGGGAGAGGCTCAGGCCAAGGAGTGGACCTGGAACCTCAACCTTGTCCTTGATGCGCTCGATCATCTTCTTCTTCTTTGGCCGAGCGTTTCCGTATGACCCTTTGAATCGCTTTCCCTTCTTCTTCTTCTTGTCCCCTCGCCCGCACAGGATTGGATCCCCAATTCCACTGCTTCGTGCTGAAACTGATGATGATGAGGTTGTGAAAAGATCACGGTACTCCCTCACCAACACTCGCCTCGCCACTGCGCCGCACCACTGCATCATCGCCATTTCCTCTCCTCCCACTCGCAGCGTGTCAAAATTACACAAAACCAAAACTGAATTGGGTAGATGAGAGAGAAGAATTTGGGGCTGGATTTGCAGATGAAGGACGAAGTTAGAGAGAGAGAGAGAGAGAGAGAGAGAGAGAGAGAGAGAGAGAGAGAGAGAGAGAGAGAGAGAGAGAGAGAGAGAGAGAGAGAGAGAGAGAGAGAGAGAGAGAGAGAGAGAGGAAAAACTGAATTGGAGATGAGATTTGCAGATGAAGGACGAAGCTGGAGAGAGAGAGAGAGAGAGAGAGGAACAACTGAATTGGGGATGGATTTTTTTTGGCAAGGAAAAAAAAAGGATTTTTTTTGGGGATGGATTTGCAGATGAATCTTTTTTTTTTAACAGCTCGTTCATATTGGGTTGAATTAATTTGATTTTGATTTTTTAAGCAATGTTAATTAATTAATTAATTAAATTTAATAAACTGAAAAAAAAAATGTTAGTATTTTATTGGTTGATTGATAAATCAATGAATCAAAGGTTTGTTTTGACAATTTTATCCCCATATTTAACAGAAAAATTGACAGAAGTACCAAATGGGCTCACATTACAATAGTTTAGGTACCATGAGACTCTTTAATAAACTTCAGGTACCAAAAATTGCAATTGACAATAGTCCAGGTACCATATGAGGATTTTACCCTTCTGTTAAATGGTCTTAAGTGGAAGGACAGGTGTAAAATGTCTAGCAAGGAGACAGAGAGGGAAAGTCAAAATAAGATCACAAAATCTTTGAACGAGTGGAAAGACAGATTTCCACTGTCATAAAAGAAAAAGTAAAAGTAACCACTAGGGGTGGTCGGTGGAAACGAATGCAAGTTGGGAACTCCCCAGCAGAGTTCGATCCTCCACTCGGCAACTTGGGGGGTTAAAAGCCATAAGGCCCCACACCTTAGGGTGTGGAGGATTCCTGGGTAATAAAGCCTCTAAGAGCATCAGCAGTGGGGACTTATTTTTTGGACCCAAATTTGGGTCCAAATTAGCCGTAATCCAAATTTGAGTCCATCGGAATAGTGGATATAAAGACTTACTTTTTTGGGTGCCACAGTAGTGCAGGACTCATTTTTGGATTCATATTTTTGGACTTATATTTTTGGACTCAAATTTGGGTCTCAAATTTGAATCATCTCCACTGTGGCATATAGATATTGGACCCAAAAACCCCACTTATTCTCTCTCATTGATGAATCATCAATTTCTCTCTCCAAAATCCTCTCAAATTAGTTGCACATGGGGGGACCCACAAATATAGGTCCAAAATTTTTGAGTCCAAACTTGACTTATATTTGGGTCCAACATTTGGGTCTCCGGCAACTATAAGTCCTACTCCTCCGATCCACTGTGGGTGTTTTTGGACCCAAATATAGGTTTTGGACCCAAATTTGGGTCCCCATTGTGGATGCTCTAAGTGGCCAGTTGGTTTGAGGGGCCTTCAGGTTCGTGCACCAGCGAGCGGGGGAAATAGTCTGGCTTTGCTGGGATACCTTCGTGGACTTCGGTTCGAATGGTGTGTGTGTGTGTTAGTGGGTGCTGGTTCCTGACCGGCCCACTCCATCAAACCAAAAAAAGTAAAAGTACTATTGGAGGTAACTACAAGCATTATTGGAGGTAACTACTAAGAAGCTGCTTTGCATATAAAAAAACTTTTTTTTTCCATCCACTGCTAAGAAGATTAATTTCTCACCAATTCAAGAGAGAGAGAACCGAAGAAAAGAAATTAGAAATATGGCTAAAGGGATCAAGCCCCTCTGAGGCTATCGTTGCCTTCTATTGCAAGGTCCCATTGATCGCCCGAAGAAAACAAATAATTAGCAAATGGAAAAGGGAGAGGCTCTGTTTCTTCTCTACAAAAGAAATTTCACCAAATAAAGTTATTATTATATTACAAAATGACTATAGAGAGCCTTACAAGATTATAATTGACTATAGAGTCTTATCCCTTTTTCTTTTGACACTATAGGATTTATTTTGACTATAAAGGCTATATGGGTTGCGAATCGGATCGCGTGCGGGTTGACGGGTCATGACCCGATCGGATTTTTTTTTTTTTCTAAATCACTGAGCTTCTCAATCAACCCTCTTTTTCTTTCTCTCCGCTTTTCTTCTTATTAGCAAATCCTCTCATATCTCAGTTGCATATTAATAGATGAAGGTGAGGAGAGAAAAAATAGATCTGAAATTCTCTCTCCTTGATCTACAGTTCCCTTGTTCAATTACAACTTTTTTTTCTTTGATTATAGGTGCATCTAATTTGATAGTATGCGGTTCATCTAATCTGATATTATAGGTGTATCTATTTTTTCTTTGTTACGATTTCGTTAAGCGATGCTGCGATTTGGTGTTAAAACATCTTTTAGTGATGTAGAAACAAAGGTATGTGGCTCTTCTTGACTCTGAGTGGTTGACTTGTTCTTCGCTAGAGATTGTTTGATGCCAGTAACTATCACATGATTTTCCTTCTCTATTAATACGCAATTGCTATTTTGATGTTGGATTGAGATCATATATATATATATATATATTATATATATTGAGGATATAGTATGAACAACATACATTCGCTTATGTCCTTAGAATTGTTGGTGTATAAAGGGGAAAGAACAGAGATGAAGACGCCTTTACATTAGATAATTAGTTTGATTTCATAGATTGCTAATCCTTAGTTTATTTCAATTTTGTAGTGGAAGCTTCTTTGAAGTAGAAATATATAGTGGAAGTTCTTTCAATTGTGTAGTAGAAGTTTTTTCAATTGTGTAGTGGAAGCTTCTTGAATTGCAATTATGTAGTGGAAGCTATTTCAATTGCGTAGTGGAAGCTATTTCAATTTTGTTGTGGAAGCTCTTTCAATTTTGTAATAAAAGCTTCTTTGAATTGGGAATATGTAGTGGAAACTTCTTTGAATTGCAAATATGTAATAGAAGCTCTTTCAATTGTATAGTGGAGGTTGTTTCAACTTTGTAGTGGAAGTATTTTCAATTTTGTAGTGGAAACTCTTTCAATTTTGTTATTGAAGCTTCTTTGAATTGCGAATATGTAGTGGAAACTCTTTTAATTTTGTAGTAGCAGCCTCTTTGAATTGAAAATTTGTAGTGGAAACTCTTCAATTGTGTAGTGGAAGCTGTTTCAATTGTGTAGTGAAAACTCTTCAATTATATAGTGGAAGTTCTTCAATTGTGTAGTGGAAGCTCTTTAATTGTGTAGTGGAAGCTCTTCAATTATGTAGTGGAAGCTCTTCAATTATGTAGTGGAATCTCTTCAATTGTGTAGTGGAAGCTGTTTTTTGTAGTGGAAGCTGTTTTTTGTAGTGAAAACTCTTTTAATTGTGTAGTGGAAGCTGTTTTAATTGTGTAGTGGAAAATCTTCAATTTTATAGTGGAAACTCTTCAATTTTGTAGTGGAAGTGGAAAAAATTGTAGTGGAAAAAATTTTAGTGGAAGAGGAAAAAAATTGTAGTAGAAGCTGGGCGCGAAAAAACTTTTTGTAGTGGAAGCTGGGTGGAAAAATAAATTGTAGTAGAAGCGGAAAAAAAAATTGTAGTGGAAACGGAAAAAAATTGTAGTGGAAGCGAAAAAAAAATGTAGTGGAAGCGGAAAAAAACTGTAGTAGAAGCGGAAAAAAAAAAACGACCCGCGGGTTGCAAAATGGGTCGCGAACCGGGTTGCGAGTTGGGTCATGGGTATTTTATTTTTTTTAAGGATGTTTGGGCCTTTATTGTCAACTTGTGAAATTATTAGACTTTATAGTCAATTATAATGTTGTCTGGGCCTTGCATGTCACGGACTATTATTATATTCAGTGCAAGTGCGCATGTACACACCGTTTCTCAGATCTATTCCAATTTCAGCAAATAAAGTTAATTGGTTTGACTTCTTAAGCCAAATCCACTTATTGTGAATGAGTGGATCCTCTTTCTTTCCTTGTAACGCAAGTAGGAAGCATTTGTTGAGCAATTTCCTGTCGCTAAGCAGACTCATTGGGGAGTCTTGTCAATGGGCCACGTTAAGTTTCTCTGAAAGCTCCTTGCGGAATTTTAAAGTCACACATTAACAATTTCACATTTGCTTCGTATATATAAAAGGAGCGAAAAGAGAACTTACTTCTCCCAACTGCTAAAAACAATAGTTTCATCAATTTGAAAGAGCGAAGAGAAGAAGAAAAAAATTCAGAGATATGGCGGAAGCTGTTGTTGGAATGGTGACCCATGGCATCAAGCCACTCGGAGACTTGATCATTCAGCAAGGGAAATTCTTGAGTGGAGTCAGCTATCAGGTTGAGCTTGCACAAGTCGAGCTACACTTGATTCGTGGATTCCTGAGAGATGCAGATTCAAGAACTGGAGACGAAGAAGTTGTACGCATTTGGGTTAAGCTTATTAGAGATGCTGCTTATGATTTGGAGGATGTCATTGAATCTTTTGCCTTGAAAGTGGCCTCCAAGAGCAGAGGAGGTACTATGAAGATTGTTCTCAAAAGGTTTGCCTGCATTTTTAATGAAGGAGTTGATAGATACAAGATTGGGTCCGAAATTGAGGATATTATGACCAAACTTTTTCATTTGAGGTCGAGTTTGCAAAGTTATAACGTAAGGCAAATAAGTGGGGGTGAAGGTGTGGCTTCTTCTTTTAAGAGGCAACGAGATCGGAGGCTAACTTATGCTCATGAAGTTGAAAGTCATATTGTTGGGTTAGAGAAAGACACAGATATACTGGTGAAGGAGTTGGTGACAGAAGGAAAACGTCACCATGTTGTTTCTATTTGGGGGATGGGCGGCTCGGGAAAAACCACTCTTGCAAAACAAGTTTTTCTTCAAAATGAAGTTAAGCGTTATTTTAATTGTTTTGCTTGGGTGTGTATATCTCAACAATGGGAAGGAAGGGTTGTGTTGGAAGAAGTTTTAATTAAACTCAGTTCCCCAACACAAGAGAAAAGGAAAGAAATTGCCAAAATGAAAAAGGACGAAATAGCAGAGAAGGTTTGTAGTATCCAACGAGAAAAGAGATGTCTGGTGGTCCTTGATGACATATGGACACAGAAGGCATGGAATTCGATAAAAGCAGGGTTCCCAATCAATGAGGAAACAGAGAGCCGGATATTACTCACCACTCGCAAGAAAGAAGTTGCATTGCTTGCATCCAAAAATGATTTTCTTCACCAACCTCGACCTCTAGATGAAAATCAAAGCTGGGAACTGTTTGAAAAGATAGCGATATGTGGAACCGACAATACAGGTATTTTTACAGCCAACTAAATATTTATCTGTAGTTTTCTAGCCCAAGGAAGCTTTGCACTCAATACAACACTAAATGTTGACTCATATACAAGTGTTAATACCTCTCTTCTTCTTTTTTCACGAAATTATTATGCATCTTGTGAATTTTACAAATCATATATATGCAAGAACACCATTATTTTTATGTTCGAGCACATGACATTCAATCTTCTCAAGAATGGAGACAGGGGGCCTCTTTCGCTTGATCAACAAGCACATGATACTGATTGATAAAAAATAGTTTAATCTATATGCATGAAAGATTCTTGACTGCAGGAACTTTTACTTTGATAGATTATAGATAATGTTGTCACTGTCAATTAATCAGCATTTTGTAACAACTAAATATCTCTCTTACTGAAGTATTGTTTCTGGATATAATTGTTTTTTGCTAAATAATTGCTAATCTGAAAACAAAAAAAAACTTATTTGGTTTTTGTTTATGTTCTTTTCTAGACTCGGGAATTTATGCACAGAAGACAGAATTAGGAAAGAAGATGCTTGTACATTGTGCAGGTTTGCCATTAGCCATCCGTGTGCTCGCTGGTCTTCTAAGTAGACGAGAGACAGTTGATGAGTGGAATACAGTACATAAAAATGTTGATGTATACATAATGAGAGGCACAAATGTCCTTGAAAGAGAAAACACAGGTCAAGAGTATGGTGTATCAGCTGTCTTAGCATTGAGTTATGATGACTTGCCATCTCAGTTAAAATTATGCTTTCTATATTTAGCCCAATTTCCTGAAGATCATGAGATACCAGTAAAAAGATTGACTCAATTATGGATTGCAGAAGGGTTTATAACTTCAACGTCAGAAATACATGGTTCAATGGAAATAACGGAAGAAGTATCATATGGTTGCCTAACTGAATTGGTGGAAAGATCTATGGTTCAAGTTGTAAAACATGGTTCAAGTGGGAAGGTGAAAACTTGTCATCTCCATGATCTTATGCGAGACTTGTGCTTGCAAAGGGCAGAAGAGGAGAATTTTCTCTGTATTGTTAACTTTTCATTGGGTCCAGTATCTAAGACAGCACTAATCGGTAAGGTTCGAAGACTTGCCCTACATATGGACCAAAATGTTAAATATGAGTTCACTAGTAGGGATGGAAGAGATGGCCACATTAGGTCTCTATTATACTTTGCTCCAAAATACTTATACTTTGCTCCAGAACCCTTTAACCGATCGTGGAACAAAAAAGCGATGCGATCAATTTTCAATGATTTCAAATTGCTTAGAGTTTTGAAGTTTGAAAATATATATAGAATATTTGAGTTACCAGAGACGATTGGGAATCTAGTCCACTTGAGGTTTTTGAGTCTAAAGGGTAGTACATTTCGTCGGTTGCCATCATCTGTGTCCAATCTGGTACTTTTGCAAACTCTAGATCTGCGGGGTTATTGGACATCCCCAAAAATCCCAAATGTGTTTAGGAATATGGAGCAACTGAGGCATTTGTATTTACCTTGTAAGCACACTGTAAGTGAGAAACTGTCATTCAGAACACTGTGCAACTTGCAGACGTTGGTTAATGTTTACATTGAGAATTGTGATTTGAATGGTCTTGTTCAATTAACCAATCTGAAAAAACTAAGCATAATTGCATCAAAGTTTGGTTACTTGGAAAAGTTGAAGGACATGTTGATATCAAGAAGCATAACATTTAATCCTCTTCGGTCTCTATCTCTATCTGTGTCGGCTCGTGGAAATTGTGGTCCAATTAGAGATATAGTGTCAAGTTGTCCTCATTTACACAAGCTGCGACTTAATAGAACTCTGAAATTTGAGTTGCCGAAAGAGCCCCTGTGCTACCCAAACCTCACCAAGATAACGCTGGAGGGTACAAAACTGAAGGGTGAGCAGTTAGAAATACTGGAGAAGCTGCCCAACTTAAGGGTGCTTTATCTCCGCGAAGTGAAGTCTGAAGAATCAATGGTTTTCTCTCAAGGAGGCTTTCCTCATCTTGAAGCACTTTCCCTATTTTATTTGTCTGGGTTGAAAGAGTGGAGGGTGGAGAAAGGAGCCATGCCTGGACTCGGCAGATTGCGCATTTCATGGTGCTGGGGATTGAAGGAAGTTCCAGACGGGCTTCGACATATTACTACCCTCAAGGAATTAAGCATCGACAGGATGCCCAGCACATTCTGTAGGAGGGTTAGGGAAGGAGGAGAGGATTTCTACAAAATCAAACATGTGCCTTCTCTTTTAATCACTGATATCCGGTAGTTTCGGGTCCTGCTGGGGACTCTATGGAATCAATTGTGGACGGTATGTAACTAATTGACTTGATCCGTTTTATCATACCATATACCGTTTTATCCGTTTTATCTATTAAATTGAGTAATATATTCCTGGAGTATCTTGATCATCTTCTCCTACTTTAATTAATATATATATATATATATATATTTATATATATATATATATATTTATATTCTGGGTGTATCTTGATTGTGATTTATGACCAGCTCCTCCTCCTGATGAGAAAACAGAGGAAATACAAGCTGCATCCACTCCTTAGTTAAACTTAAATCCACGACTTCGACTTTGTTGCTCCACCTTCACCGGATATATATGGTACATCAAATTCTATCCTTCCATTTGTAATTTTGTATGTATGTAATTTGTGGTACCTTTGATGAAACCTTATAAAATATTCACTACTCTTTAGATGAAACATGTAATATTTGTGGCTCATTTCTCACAATTGATTATGATGTGCAGACCATAGAGCTGTAGTTTGGTGATGAGAATAAGAAGTCACTCCCTGAGATGTCATGGATTCATTCATCAAATTTGGAGGACCCTAAACCCAGTCACCCAAGTATGTCTTTTTCTTCTAAATTCTGATTTGTGTTTTCAAATTAGGTTTGATTACGGTTCTAATTTACCCTCTAATTTAGATTTTACGGTTTAATTAGTATTTTAGGTTTTGGTTCAGAGTGAGTTATGTTTACATAGTAATTTCTGGTTAGCTTGTGTTTTCATACTCGAATTTTTTTGTGATAAATATGAATAATAGAACTATCTATCATCTCACAAAAGTTTTAGGATTGCTTGTTGTCCTTTTAACCGTAGAAAAGAAGATAAGTGCAATATAGAAGACCAAATTATGATATTTTTTTCTATATATATTGTAGTTAATCATGTAGAATGATCTTTAAGGGTATGGATAAGCAACTTTTGGTAGCCACATGTGCAAATATAGATTTTGTAGTGAGTTTTTGTTCTTTTAATATTCCAAAGAACCTCACTAACAAGCAGCTGGCTTTTCTAATCTTTGAGCAAAAAGATGGTTTTAACTGAAGAAGAAATTACAAGGCTTTATAGAGTTCGAAAGACAGTGATGCAAATGCTGAAAGATCGGGACTACGTAATTGTAGATCATGATCTCAACATGACATTATCGCAGTTTAAGAACAAACATGGAGAGAACATAAAAGAGAATACCTTACTATCAATAGAAGGAAGCGAGGTGACGATTCCGATCAGTTATTTGATGTTATTAAGTGTTCTTGAAGTAGTATTGTTCAGCTTCTAACTGTTGGTTCTGTTGTACCAGATTTATGTGTTTTTCCCTGACGAACCAAAAGTTGGAGTCAAGACAATGAAGAGTTACATCACACGGATGAATCAGGAGAATGTGATCAGAGCAATCTTAGTCGCTCAATAAAATCTGACTCCTTTTGCAAAGACCTCCATAAGTGAGAAGGGTTCCAAGTAAAACTTGGAGATTTTCCAGGTGAAATTTTATTGCTTAAATTTTTGTTAGAATGAAGTTTTGTTCTTGAAATCTTGTGAATGTCATGATAGTCTACTAACTCTTACCTATGGAAAGGTGAGGTTCCAGAAACTTAGTATCCGAAACATGCAGACTATACGCAGATAGGTCTAATGTGATCGAGTGTGCTTAATAGTATTGTGATTCCGACACTTAAAACGACAAATTGGATGCATAGGCTTATCTGATAATGTTAGTTAATAGAGATGCCCAACTAACATAGCGTCAAACTTTAACCAGGCCTGTCTTGGGTTCCAAGTGAAGCCAAGAAAGATGTTCTGGTTGCTATCTAATGCTGCATATTTGCACATTGGGAAAACCAAATCACAGTCAGTTTCATACGATTTTCACCTCAAAGAAAGAAAAAAAAAATAATGGTAGTTTGAGGAATTAGATTGCAATGTTTGGTTTCTTCTTTTTGGCAGAACATCTCCAACTTCTGCTGGTCCAAAGACATTATATTGACCTCACCTTAACATGTATTGACAATAATCGTAACATTAGCTATTCAGTATGTGTTGTTCACAAACTTAGAAGATTAAGTTTTCTGAGTTAACTGTATTGGTTCAGGAGGCAGAACTGTTGGTGAATATTAAAGAGCATGTTCTAGTTCCTGAGCATCGGGTGCTTACAAATGATGAAAAGAAGACTTTGCTGAAGAGGTACACTGTAAAAGAAACACTGGTCAGTCCTGAACAATGCTAATGCTAATCTTGAATTTAAGATACTTGAATACTACTTAACACATGCCTCAAGTTAGATACATATACACACTAACAATGCATATTAACTAGGGTGTCGTGCTTAATGTATCTTTGCACCCTCCTAACAATATTAACAAACAGTTGATCGTTTTCAAGATTGGAATGTTTAAAACACATCTTAGTTTGCCTTTCTTTGGTTATCCAAACTGATTCGAATACCTGATTCCATTTTCTTTTTCGCTGGATTGTGTTCAGCCTCCTCATATTCAGCTGATTGATCCAATTGCAAGATATTATGGGCTTAAGCGTGGACAAGTTGTGAAGATAATCCGGCCAAGTGAGACTGCAGGACGATATGTCACCTACCGTTACGTTATCGAAGTACTTTTATTGTAAGTTGAAACCTGGATTGCAACTATATAAGAAAGGGAGGAAGAAATGCAGGAAGGTGTGTCCTGCTGACCAATCTGAGGAATCCATACTAGAAGTGGATGGTATGCAATAAATTGACTCTGGTTATATCATATATATACCATACTTGTGGTACAGTTAATATATTAAGAATTTATTACTAATTTTATATATGTTATAATGTCTTGTTTATTACTTATGGTTGCTTCTTTGAAATGCAGTTTCTTTGTTCTTTAATATTGAATTTAGACGATAGTAGTCGACGACATTGAGGCTATTGCAGAGTGGGAGGCCTTCCTGGTGCCAGAAGTTTGAAGCCGGTCTGCATTTCATGTTGAAACAGGTTCGAAACAGCTCTTTGACCTGATTTCCGAGTAGTTTAGATGGAAGTTGGAGCTTGGGAACTTTCAAGTACCAGTAGGTCATTTAATTAACAAAGCTTCTCATTTGGTTGCTGAGGATGCTGCAATAAAGTTTTGTCCTCCAATGGCTAGCAGGCTCGCTCGGTCGCTCCAATATCTCTAGACTAGTTAAGTTAATTATTGAAATAATCAATATGTTTAATTTTCTGGTCAATCTTTATTGCGATAGTTCTTGGTCAGAAAGAACAGATTGCTAAAACAACCAGAAAAGTTGAAGATGAAAGGTAAAGAGAGAAGAGGAATGGTTGATGAATAATACAGTAGTGTTTTCTATTATATTTTTCTGAAATAACTAACACCTAATCTATTCTAATACCTTTTTAGGTATCGCTCCGAGTATACACTCTTGCATCATACGGCTCCGTCCTTGGCTTTTCTGTTTTGGGACATTTTCTGAAATCATCCTTTGTGCTCCACACCACCAAGACTCCCTCATATTCATTAATGAGGTTCTAATCTCAACCCTCCTTCTAATCTAAGAGCTGAGATTTAGTCCACATCATTTAATTAACTTAGCATGACCTAATCTTCACCATTCATCTCCGAATTCTACCAAGCTTCTTCCTACCGCACCTACATTTGACACACCAATCCATAACGGATTTCACTACCCTCCCCACACCCTTGGAATGTCCAAAGGATCCTAGCCATCCGTTTTAGGCGATCCAAGTGTCCTCCTTCACCCAAACTTTCATTTTCCCTTTTTATTCTCCATAGGGTAAAATCTTCATATGGTACCTGAACTATCACCAAATGCAATTTTTGGTACCTGAACTTTCATAAAGAATCTGATGGTACCTGAACTATTCCTCCGTTAGCCATTATAGTACCTACCGTTAAATATTCCGTTAAGTGCTTATGTGGCATGGGTAAAATAGTCATTTCATTTATTTTCAATTTTCAAAATTAATTATACAAAAAAAAAATTTAGATATTGTCCACAAATATACAAGACTAAAAAAGAGAAAAATTATTTTTATTTTTATAATATAATTTATTTTTATTTTTATGTTTTTAATATAATTTATTACCATGTAGGTGGTTTTATTATTAATTAAAAAAATAAAAAATAAACTATATTAAAAAAATAATTTAAATTTTTATTATATTAAAAAATAATTATAATTTATTTTAAATTTTAAAATTTAATAATAAAACCACCTACATGACATCTTTAATCCTGAATATTTGAGAATAAAATAATTTTGCATCTTTAATCTTGAATGTTTTGAGATAAAAACTCTAATTTGATTATGTTAATATAAATTTAATTTTTTTGCATAATTTATTTTTATTTTTATTTCTAAATTTAATAGTAAAAAACCTTTAATGACTGTTTTGCCCATGCTCTAGTCACCAAATTACAAGTTTTACCCATGCCACATAAGCATTTAACGGAATATCGGTAGGTACTATAATGGCTAACGGAGGAATAGTTCAGGTACCACCAGGTTCTTTATGAAAGTTCAGGTACCAAAAATTGCATTTGGTGATAGTTCAGGTACCATATGAGAATTTTACCCTCCTCCATATTATGAAGACTCAAACCTTTTGGCTCTTCCTGTGCGTGCTTGTTAATGAGATAAGAATTTCCATCGTCAGTATCTTCCAGCTCTGGGGTCCTTTTTGGGTACGTGATATACTGTCTTAAAGTTATTGACGGAGTGAAGAATCCTAACATGTGCAATGATTTTTTATTCGTTATTTCTATTTTTTAAGTTTTACTCAATTTAGAGAAGTTGGAAGACCAGTTTACGGAAGAATTTGTCTTTAAGACTTTGAGAACCAATATTCAAGCTTGGTAGAAAAGAGTATAATAGTTCTTAACACAAACTATAATAGTTCTTAATTTTGACTAGAGCTTAGTGCAAGAACCATGCACGAGGAAGGGGAAGCATATCCTCTGTCGCCAAATTATCTTTCACCTAGGGGATCCACCCAAAGCCATATTCAATGCCATTGTGTTTCCAAAAGTTAATTATCGGTACTTGAAATATTGACCTCAAGTTGCCAAGATATAATTGTTTTTAAATTAAATAAAAATTGAACATAGTTTGAAATATCGACCTTTGTGTTTCCAAAAAATAATTGTAAGTACATAAAATATCGACCCCAAGTTGCCAGGATCAAAATGTTTTTAAATCAAATAAAAATTGAACATAGTTCCCAAAAAAAAATTTGAACAATGACTTTTAGCGACTGGTCATGCATATCTTTATTTTTATTTTTATCCTCTATATATTTAAAATATTTATTTCAGGCCTCCAAACCATCATGTCATAGGTTTCCCTTGATTTGTTAAGTTACTCCCTACACTCGTCTTTAAGGCTCCAAATAATTTCAAAATTGGTAATTTCTCTTAGGGCTTTTAGGCTTTTAGCAAGCCATTATTCTTCTATTTTGGAATCCTTCACCCAAATCCATATTCAACGCCTTTGTGTTTCCAAAAATTAATTATAGATTTATAGGTACATGAAATATTGACCCCAAGTTGCCATGATCAACTTGTTTTTAAATCAAATAAAAATTTAACATAGTTCCAAAAAAAAAAATTGAACAATGACTTTTGCCGACTAATTATTTGTCGCTATTGATCATGTGTATCTTTATTTTTTTTCCTCTCTTTATATTTAAAATATTTATTTTCGGGTTCTGAACCATCATGACAATGATCATGTCATAGGTTTCTCTTGGTTTCTTATGTTACTCCTTACACTCTTCTTTAAGGCTCCAAATAATTTCAAAATTACTAATTTCTCTAAAGGCTTTTAGCTAGCCATTGTTTTGGAATTCTCCACCCAAAGCCATATTCAACGCCTTTGTATTTTCAAAAATTAATTATCGGTACATGAAATATCTTGCCAGGATCAAATTGTAAGTAGATCGTAGGGAGTATATATGAGTCGATTCTAAGAAGATTATAGCCTTTGGAGGACACAGAACCCTAATGAGCTTGAGTTTTTAGAGAGTAGTTAAGAAACCATGATGCTTCACCAGTTGGGCTCTCCACTTATTACTCGCAAGGATAGGCCATGTAGGTGTCCCTTCATGGACGAGGGATCCATAAGGAGCGGGTCACTACACGCTCGGACCCTTTATGTGTTTCACTCGTTCACTGAAGATCTCTCAGAAGGCTTTGATATACATCTTGAGCCAACCTAGGTCTGGGAAAGTAAACAGTTTGTGTGATCATGATTGACATGTGTATCTGTAGTGGGCTGGCTGTAGGCCGAAGCTCACCTCATGAGGGTTGTTCGGTCATTTTCTCCCCTTCTTTTTCCCTATAAAACCAAAGATAGATAGTATTTCCTAATTTACAAAAAATAATATTAATATTATTAAATAAGAATTGAATCAATTCACAATTTCACATTGGTAATCTTTATAAATCATATTACAACTTTGCTTTTGCTAATGAATCCTACCAGCCAAACCTGTCATGTTATCTTACCAATTACTATTTTGTAATTACCATTTATCTGAAATTCTCATTTATTCCCAATCAATTAGACAACAAATATTCCATTAAGGGTTGGGCCCTAGTTTTTTAGGTCTGTTGGATAAGTTTTCACTGATAATCCCCTCACCAACTTACCTTTGTTAGTCCTAACCCTCAAATACGATTAGGCTGTATATATACCAGGGGGTGTTAAGAACAAGAAACCATCTTAGAAAAGTGAGATATATCTATGGCTAGAAGAAAAGTGAAACTGGCCTACATCACCAACAATTCAGCCAGGAAAACTACGTACAAGAAAAGGAAAAAAGGTATGATGAAGAAGTTGAGTGAACTGAGCACTCTCTGTGGAATTGATGCATGTGCTATTATTTACAGTCCATATGATTCTCAACCCGAGGTTTGGCCTTCCCCGTCCGGAGTCGAAAATGTTCTTGAAAAATTCAAGAACATTCCTGAGATGGAGAAGAGTAGGAAGATGTTGAACCAAGAAGGCTTTCTGAGGGAGATGATCTCTAAAGCAAATGAGCAGTTGAAGAAAGTAAGAAAGGAAAATCGTGAGAAGGAATTGAGAGGCGTCGTGTTCAAGAGTCTCACTACCGGAATTCCCCAACTCCAAGATCTAAACTTCATGGATATGGATGATCTTCGGCGGCTTATCAACCAGAAATTGGACGAGATTAACAGCAAAAAAATGACTCTCGGTGAGGAGGAGACCGAAAATCAGAACCAGACTGTCCAAGTTGCACCAACAATGCCTGCAACAGCAACTGAGCAGAAGCATATGCCAAGGAATTCATGAACCCAAAACCACACAAAATTATGGAATTTGATGTAGATGTGGTTTTCCCCTGGTGTTAATTTCATATTAGCAATTTCTTGTGTTTCAATTTCTTGGCAATTTCTCTTCAGATCACAGTGTCTTTTCTAGCTCTTACTTGAGTTTTATGTAATAAGTTCATTGACATAAGTATTATGCAATTAATACTTGTATTGAACTAATGTTGTTCATTAAGGATTTATGGTTGATATTCAAATAGTTCATTAGTCTTTCAACATTCAAGGATTTATAACATATATCCATATACATAAGTGGGTAATTCACTGCTATTCTATGAGATCTTTTAGTATAAAACCGCTCACTATTTGTTGCTCAAGATGTAAGTAGGTACAACATCGATTTATGTAATACCACTAATAATGGGCCACAAGGATTTTGTTACACATCTATCTATCTCAGAAGCAAGTTCGGCTGGAATGCGTCATCTAAGGTGGAGCCAGGCAAATGGTTAGGGTATGTGACTACTCAAAAATGCAATAGGTGAAGTCAACTCAAAGAAAATTCCTAACAAGGTAGAGCGGGTCGGCAAAGAAAATCATGTTCAAAGAACTCGATAGGTGAAATGACTTGTACATCATTTTATCGAGCAACATAACCTGAAGCGCTTCTTGAGGAAAACTATCTAATTAAGCACACCGAACTTCGAATGCATGTACAAGTGTTAGTCTATTTTGCTTCTTAAAAAAAGTAATATATTGAAGTAAACCGATGGAATTTGAGCAACCATATATTGAATATCTTGCATATCGATCGCCATCCGCCATGTTACTCGATAAGAACCTTGAAATTTGAATCATCTTAATTAAGAGCATGGAAGCTCCTTATACTGATAAACCAAGGCGCATTCCTAAAGGCTTAACTTGTAAAACTAAGTCGGTGAGTTGTGACAAGTTGGTTATTGGTAAAACCAACACTGTGGAGGTCACATGTTCGAATCTCACTAACATCGATCTAGAGATGGATATGATGAGGTGGGGTGGGGATAAAATTAAAATTGTCATTTTTTCTAAAAAAGAATTTACAAAACTGATTGGTATGAGTAGTACTTGCTATCACTTTTCCACTAGTATTTCTAGCTAGCAACAGAACTAGCGGCTGCATGACTAATATTATCCAGAGATCCATCAAAATATGAATTTTATAGCGTTTTCAAATTAGCCAATGTCGATCGGTTATTTATTAATAATAAGGTCAAAGTACATTAGCCAATAAAGTGTTACAAACTTTTATTATTTTTGAATGATGATACATTGGTTTAAGAACATCACTCAAGCGCAATGCAGGTGTGAGAAACTTTTATTACTATTTTCAATGTTGTACACACACACATGATAGACCGTTCAACATTGAAAACGGTAATAAAATTTTCTAACACCTCCATTGCGCATGAGTGATATTCTAAACCAATATATCATCATTATATAAGAAATAGGAAAAAAATTTATGTTCGGCAAGCATATCATATGACACGTTCTACTCACCAATCTGATGATGACAAATCCTTTGTTATTACTTGAAATACTCATTTGTTGTGTTATAAAATACTTAAAGATACATCGCATCCTCGTAAAATCACATAATTAATTGGTGAATTGAACATGCCAGGTGACAACCTAATCCTAAATTTTAACATGAATATTTTTGACACATAAGACAGATTAGCAAAGCCTTAAATACACCAAGTGGACCTCTTCCAAACCCAACATTTGTACCCTAGTTTGTTGCATGTAGTCCACGAGTCGATCACCTCCAGGCCTAATCTGAGAAATCAACTTTATTCTTTCCAAATTAATTACAAATGCATTTATAAAATTAGGATTTATTTCATTTTTTTGCTAGATTTATTTCTACAAAAGAAAAATGGTGTTTTACCATGCATGAATGAGAAAGAATGATGTATGTGGAGAACTTTTACCATTTTCGTAGCAATTAAAAGCTTGCCCCCAAAATTTTCCAAAAAGGGAATTTGCAAACCTTAAAATGAAAATATTTGGATACATGATTTATGCAAAACTAACTAGATTCCGAATTAATTGCAATACCAAATTTTGAAAGATGAGAAATTCAGTGTATTGTGAATCCAAGGGTAATGTGTTACCTAACAAGTAATTTTGTATTTCCAAATCTAATAAACACACTAAAAATCCAATGTTTACTTGAAAATGAAAAAAATTACCGTTACAATTTCAGTAAATTCAACAGTTTGCTCTAATTTTACAATACATCCAATAGGATTTCTTGGTGACTTGTGTGAAAGTCCTAGACTGGACAATAATTTTTGATATGTAATTTTCTTTGTTGTTGTTTAAAAAAAATTACATTACAATTTTAGTTTAACAGTTTGAGAATTTTACAATGCACATCCCTATCTAGCTGGAAAAATTTCTACTTGTAATTGAGAAAATGTGTGAAGCTCTGTTCTAGGGTTTAAAATTGAGATGCCCGAAAAATATTTAGTATAAATTTACCTTCCATGAACGTACTTATTTATCTTAATTATCACACAATTAGTATACCGATACAACACAGTAGTTGATGTAAACTTCAAATTTAAGAACCACGTGAAAAAGGTAAATTTACTTCTATGATCACATAATAAGTGCTTGTCGTCACATTACCGAACTACCTAGTTAATCTCAACGACCTAGTAACGTATTAACGAACAATACAGTTAAAAATGGACATGATACCAAATTGTATACGTGGAAAGATTTTCGAAATGACGATTTAGTGCATGAAGTTTTCGTCCGTGCAAATTATAAAAATATTATATACACGTAAGCAACATTTTTTACGGCTTAGGGTAATACATGACGTTGTAAACCTTGGCTAACAAATTAAGTCTAATTTTGAAAAGTTTTCCCTTCTTTATTCCATTTCAACACATTTTATTCTTGAGATTTGATAGTAGAAATAATTTAAGCAAATTTCAAACAAACTAACCCAAGGTAAAAAAAAGTCAGGGGGATAAAAACAGAAAAAGGACAAAACCTGTTTTATTTTTTATAATTCAAAAAACAATTTTGCTTAGGCAAATATAGAAAAACTTATGAGGGGCATTTTGGGCATACTGACAAAAATACAAACAAGAAACCATGTTTGCTTGTTTTCCAGATACAGAAGAAACATAACTGCCCTCTTCTTCTTTGTCACCACCCCCTCTCCCTCTTCCTTTGTCACGCTATAAATTCCAGTCACTGCTGCAACTCTCAGTCACCGATAAGTCCAGCACTGCCTCACTGTGTGTTTCCTCAGGTTCTCAGTAACAGGAGGAAACTTAGAGTCTGAGAGAGAGTCCAACCCATTGCATGGTGTTTCTGTTTCATTAGTCCTTGATCAAACCAGAGTCCAAGCCCAAAACCCAGACCCGAACCCGCTACCATGGCCTCCACCTCGACTGTGTCACCCAATAAGTCGATTCTCCAAACCCACAACCATGACGTTCCTTTATCCCAGTTGAAATGGACTATCAAGAACCCAACTGGCCACTCTCGCCGGTCGGGCAACCACACCCAACTCGCCAACCATGACTCAGCAGCTGAGCTACCCGACCCGAACTCCTCCACTGAGGAAAAACCGACCGACCAGAACGAAGTCTTGACCGAAGAACCGGCGCCCAAGAAACCAAAATCCCAGAATATTTACGTCCGGTTCCGGGGGTTCAAAAACAAGGCGCCTGAGGCGGAAGCGGAAGCAGGGGATCAAAACCCTAGCTCTGCTGCTGCTGCTGTTGCTTCTTTGGCCTCTGAGGTGGCAGAGGAGATGATGCCCAAGACATGGAATCTGAGGCCAAGAAAAACGGTGCCCAAGCCCAATGGCGAGGCCAGTGCCATGAAGACTGGTGCACCGGTGGTGCAGTATAACAAAATTCAGGAGGCGGTTCCGCCTAGAGGGGCTAAAGGTGGCCAAAATAAGAAGCACAAGGTGAAGAGGATGGAGATATCGCTTACATTGACGAAAGAGGAGATTGAGGAGGACATTTATCTCATGACAGGGCAGAAGCCGTCGCGGCGGCCGAAGAGGAGGCCTAAGAATGTGCAGAAGCAGCTGGATGTAGTGTATCATTCCAATTCAGTTGTGGTTTGGTTGTTCAATTTTATGTGTGTAATTTTTTTTTTGGTGAAGTTTGAGGTTTTTGGGTCATTAGGGTTTAGAGTTGTTTGGTATTTGATGTGGTTTTGATGGTTTTGCAGAATATATCTCCGGGGATGTTTCTGGATGAAGTATCAGAGGATTCCTACCGGGTTCATCCTTGAACAAAGGTGAAATCTTATGAACATTTTGGCCTGTTTTGATTATATTGTGTTCTGCAACACAGGAGTATAGATCAATTTTGTTTGGTTCAAAGGAAAGAAAAGATGGGGTTTGCAAGTTTTTATTGAAATTGTGTAGTTTATGAACATATATTAGTGTTGATGAATTGCTGTTTAGTTGGATGTGAAGCTGAGAATTTGATTATGCTGGTTGCAGGGTTAGATTGGATGCGGTGATGTTGAAGACTTGTGACTGCTCTGAACGTTTAGAACACAGAAGGTATAACAATGATAGACCTGGGAAGGTGAAAGGAAAACACAGATGTACTTTATTTTTTTTGTCTTTTTATTAAGGAGCTCAATAAATAGTGGGAGGTTGTAACATCTTAGCTGTTATGAGTAGCTGCAGATGTACGTAGCTAGGGGTTATCAGGGATCAGTTACAAGTTGGATGAATGAAGAATAATAATAAAATGATAATTTAGGCGTTGTCTTTTTCCTTGAATTGGAATGGGTTTAACACAGCTTCTTTTTTCATGCTAGTTTACAAGATTATTTTGCTGTTTGGTCGAGGCAAATGAATCTAATATTGTACACCAATATCGCAAATGCCTATGTGTTTTGCTCTACAAACTTGTTGTCTCGATTTTGTTTCTTGATCTACACTTGTTTGATCATGGAAGATTTGTTTGCAGTCTGTTGATCGATTTGATAAACGTGTCATACTCCTAACAAGTACGCGCTTCTCTTGTGCTTTCTCTTTCCTATTAGAGGTTTCCATGTACCATGCACATATAATTGTTGTTGACAACTCGAAGAAAAAGAGAACACAGGGGAGGTGGGAGGGGTGATTGACCTGGTAGGAGTTAGATTGGAAACAGAATGCCAAGGGGAGAAAGACAGAGAAATGATGGGTATATATGAGGGATGGATATGTTTTGTCGAGTAGAAATTGGATCACAGAAATGAAGAGGGGAGAAAGAGTTGGAGATGTGCATGGTAGATATGAGATGAGTTGTTCCTGGTAGAGGCTCTAGTTCAATCGATCTATAATGCTCTCTAGTTTCTAAAATGTCATCTAGTAGTGAAAGTGATGCACTGACTTTAAGACTTTGTGCACAATTGAAAGAATCTTTTGTTCTATAGTCATTACATATTTGTAGATGTTTAACATTTGTAATTAAGAACAGCTACTTGACTGGGTAATTAGCTCGATGATTGAGAATCATTAGTACTTCTATTTAAAGAAGATTCTGTTCTCGATTTCCTTTTGTAAGATTCTTGAACCTAGTGGTTTTAGATTACAAGGTGCATTGATTTTCATTTATACTTGAATTATGCTCAAGTTTTGTGCACTTTGTGCGTCAGCAGTTTTTTGATGGTATGTTCAACTGAAAGTAACTAAGGACACATTTTTGCATACGTTTTAGTAAAAGTACTAAATTGGATGCTTTTCATTGGAATTATGGTTAGTTGGCATGCCCCCGATTCAAAGTAGTTATGAAGGGTTGTTTTTTGTTAGATTGATCAGAGTATCCTGTCTTTCAATTTTGAGTTGTGACCTAGTTTTTAATTTCTGCTGCAACACAATTTCAGATCTAACGTCTTTTTGGTAGTAAGTGCATCCTTTGAGATTCTGATGTTAATATATACCAATGAGCTTCATTCACCCTAGTTTCAATTAGGCGATTTTCCTTATTCCACTTGATAAAAAAAATTATCCTCCCTAGTATACTTTTGATTTTGTTAATGAGGAACAAAATGGTCAAGTGGCCTTAAATTGGGTCAATATTCTTTAGAAGCTTCAACCATGGTCAGTTGTAGCTTGAGATGTAAATTGGTTATGATTTCTTTTGTTTCTCATCTCTCGCTATACATAGCATAATTGAGGTGAGCAGTAGCAATATCTTCATTTACTTTTTATGTTAGGTACATGTTGACATCTAGTTTATTTGTTGAGAGTTTCAAATCTTGTTAATAGATAGATCTGATTTATTGATCTCTTAGTTAATTCATGTAGCTTTAGGGTTTCAAGCATGTTGCTGTCTCCCAGAACAGTTGATGCTCCTGTTTTCTCACTGAAGCTTTGCCTTCTTTTTGACTTAGCAGATTGAGCAAACTGCAACACACTTGCACAATCCTCAGGGTGCATTTGGGCTTGCTGCCAATATAGAACTAGCCTAGGCTGCCCAATGGAGGGTCTTCCTCCGAAGGCTGCATTTCAGAACCAGATGCCTATCATGCAACTTCATGGGGAGGTAAGGTTAATGGTAATAATGAATATGCACAGACACATGCACACAGATATAGTAATTTGCTTACAGACTATAATTACTGATTGGGGACTTTCAAAGCAGTTTTGTTTCTTGTTTCATTGAAGGACCTGCCTGCAAAGCTCTGTTACTACCATAGATGTTTCCTTGAAAATTGCTGCCTGAACATTTGTTTGGTATGTATCACATGACTATTATTATGCCATTAAGTAGCCACAGAATTCAGACCATTTCTATATTCGGAATTTTTCTACTGCATAGTTGTTTGTATAATGCATATCTCATTTGCTATAGAGAAATTCTATTGGGACCTCCTAATTTGCTTATAAACCTCTCGTTTGAATTTTTAACCCTAAAAGTTCCTATCTTACCCTAAATTAAATTAAATACTGAAAATTTATAAAAAAAAATAATCAGAAAGTAACATGTCTTTGTTCAGCGAGCATATATGATCATTGATCAACTGTCGTGGCGCTTTCGTTTGTTGGTGGTGCGAGAACGTAGCCAATCAGTGCATCATGAATTAAAATTTATGACTTTTAAATTAGAACATGAGATTGTGCAAATATTTGCCAAAAATTGTAGATTTCGCTTAGAACATGTTTCAAATACCAAGAAGTCTGCTCATGCTATGATTGCTATCAATTGTGGCAATTATAAAATCTTATTCAACTAACTAAAGACTGATGATCATATATAGACAATCGCCATCAAATTTGCAATAAAACATCTAATAGATTGAATACTCAGTTTGCAGGTGCTGTATGTGGGAGTTTTATGTTTTTTTTATATTCTTTTTTTCTCTTTTGAGGGTAAAATTGGATTTAAAGAAAAATAAATTTACAAGGAAGTCACATGAGCAAATATGGAGGTTCCAATAGAAAACCTCTTTGCTATATACTATTCCAAATTATTTGACCAGAGTATTAATTTATTTTGTGCCAAGTCTTAATTGAATAATATAAATCGATCATGTAATTTGAATGTGTCAATTTGTTCCTTCTAGTTTCAAATTGAATAATATCGTTCGTAATGTTAATCCCTAAATCTTAATTCTGTTAACCTAATTGGAAATTTTTCTTGTGAGGCTGTAATTGTCATTTATTTCAATGAGAAGATAATGAGTTGTGATAGTATTTCCCTAGCTAGTTACATTTAACATCTGATAATGAGCTGGACAGAGTATTCAAAATTTCCAAAATTATTTTACTGATTCAGATGGTAGTTTTCAAAATCTATCTGCACATTTCCAAATTTGTTTGTTCTTTTGCTCTTATCCAATTTAATGTTTGTAGACAAAAATAGGTCCCTCACTTATGTGGGAAGATGCACTATTATTTTGAGCTGGTGTTTGGTTTGGAAATTGGCAGGCATGGAATACATGAAAGAAGGCACTGTTTTGATAAGACTGTTAATTAGTGGTAGTCTTGTTGACCCCCAAGAGTCTTTTGTCTGCATGTTGAAGAGTGTGGAAGACTTTCATGTGGCACAAGCAGTACATTTAGTATCGAAACGATTCAGGGGTACGGTTGCTGCTGTCTGAGTTAAAGCATGGTGAAGTGCTGAAGCTAACCTGCGATGCTCCATGGAGTGAGCACTCAGGGATGTCAGGTATTGGGTGGTCGAGTGAAGATGATAATAGACCCTTTTTATTTTCTTTTGGTGCAGGCTTTGTTATGAATATGCGATGCTGCAGCAGTTTTATGGCAGAAGCCGAGGCAACTTGGAGAACGGTAGAAGCTTGTCTGGAAACTGGGTTGCTGAAGGTTGAGTTGAGTCTGATGTAAAGTTCTCATAGATAGTTTGGAACAGTCATGGTATTAGGCTATTAGCCTATGACAATGATATAGCATCTTTTGATAGTAAAAATATGTGTCCTTGTTGGATTGTGAACCCATAGTACTGAAGCTGTGTGTTTGTAATGAAGTCATACCAAAGCTGTGATGTCTAGGTTGGTTGTTAAGTTGTTATGATCTGAGGTGTTATACACTTAGAGCATGTTCACCCGTTGAGGCCCTGGGGCAGGGGCTCTAGGGCCATGGGGCTATGGGACAGTTACTATTTATGTGCTTTTTGATGGTTGCTTCCACCCGTTAAAGCAGGGGCAAAGTCACATTTTTATTTTTTTATATTTTTGAAAAGGATATATTTTTTTATTTATTGCAAATGTGAAATATTATTTATTGCAAATGTTAAATAAATTGCAACATCCATATTCTCATGTGCGTTAAACAAAAATAATAATCCATGTGAGTGAAAAAATATAATCATATGAGGATTAAATTCTATATGGTCCACCACTTTTTAAGGTTGCCACATGACAACTGGGTCAAGACTTGGGGCTAGTCTTACCTTAAGAATTGCCCCAGGTCAGTTTTGGACTGGGCTAAAAATCATGGGTGCAAGTTGGGTTTTCATCATTTTTTGCTTTTTGGGGCTGCATCTATGTGGCAACAGGGCTAAACTCCCTTGGTGAAAATGCTCTTATACTACTATCATTATCAAGTCCATATTGGTTAGAGAGGTTGATATGCGATTCGGATCCATTGCCTAAGGAAAGATGATGAATTTAGACTGCTCTCTCGGAAGGCATCATGTTAGAATTATTACACTAACTGAACTGTGTGTTGTTTAAACGAGAAAAGGTTAAGCTAGATTCCAAGGGGTCGATAGTTTGTGGCGCACCCTTAAATTATGAAGAATTAATACTAGTCATCTGGATTTAGAGGTACAGCTATCACAAGCTATAGTTGAGGACTTGCCTATAAACCATGTCCAGGCGTCTAGCTGTAATGTTTACTTCAGTTTGTTCCGATCAGGATCAAGGTATTGAGGATCGATTCCATACTGATTTGATAGAGCAGTTGAAATTCGAGCATGGATTTTATTTTAGGATACACTTTTGTAGCAAGGCATCACAGAATCAGAAGTAAAGCATTATGATTAAGAAGCATACACCTGAAAGAAAATATTCAGATCAAACCAAACTTTAGCCCTTTTTTTTTTTTTTTGAAAACTGAAATACTTCATTGAAAGAACCTCCAGAAAGAAGAAGTAAAGCAATACAAACAAACAAGACAAAGTAGTACACAGGCCAACAATGTTGATCAGAGCGTTAACAAAAGCCAACAACAGTTGGTGACAAGCACATAAAATAAGATTCTACCAACCAATGTTAGCATAAAAACTAAAACCAAGGAATATCACAATCACTGTCAAATAATGTTATGTCGTTCTTCCAATCAAAGCTCTTAACTAGCTGAAGCCATAGCTCTCTGGATGTGGTGCAATCCATGACACGATCAAGCAGAGCTGAAGATGACAGTGTAGCATTGATCAACGCCATCACTCCTTGATCCTCTCTGTACATGACTTGATCTTTTGGATTCAGTAGGTCAATCTCGGCTTCAGAGTATGATCCGTACCTGGCAAACTTCTCAGGGCACTTGAGGGAGCCATCCACGTAGCGAAAAAGATTGTAAGCTTTAAGAATGGTGGTCATCAGGTACTTCTATTTGTAATAGTTATTGTCGTCCAATCTGATGGCATGGGCATGAGAATGCATATGTTTGGAAGCAGATCAAAGATAGGACGAGCCTGAGGAGAGCTGGAAGACGCTGAAGAATTAGGAGCAGAAAACATGTTTATGTGTAGACAATTTGAAGATAACTCTCTGAACTATCACAGTGAAGAATGCAAGCACCGTTTATATAGAAAAGTACGTTGTTCGACATTAATTACAAAATACCTGTTGAATTCTAGTTTCAATTAAGCTGAATTCAGCTTATAATTTCATTCATTCTTTTTCATATACAAGGTTTACTCTATATATAGAGTGGTATACAATAAACAACACAAAAGTAAATACATTGTGGGAGACAGTGAGGGAAACACGGAGGACTAAAGTGAGGGAATCATGGAGGAAAACATGGAAGAGATGTTTGTTGACTAATCATTCATGCCGACTTGACAGCTCTATTCAACAATACCAACTTCTGAACGTAATGAGGAAAAATATCTGAAAAGACAAAACTCAAAAGACACACAATAAATTAAAAGGAGACATTTGATGTATCTGAAAAGACAGACGCCTGATGTATCTGTAGATTCTGAATATAAAGGGGCAGAGATATTAAGACGAAAAGCTCAAAAGACGGGCTAAAGATATGGAAAGACAGACATGTTATTATCCGAAGATTCTGAACATCAAGCAGCAAAAGATCTAAAAGACACCGGGGTGTGTGCTTCGTTTGATTTCCAATATGTACGATTCATGACAAGCATAACTTAACTGTGTGTTGTTTAAACGAGAAAAGTAGAAGCTAGATTCCAGGGGGTCGAACCCTTAAATTATGAAGAATTAATACTAGTCATCTGGGTTTAGAAGTTCAGCTATCTCAATTCTCAAGCCATAGCATTCTGGATGTGTTGGAGCAGTGACGCTCCAGAGTCCAGAGTATATCAGATGACAGTGTAGCTTGGATTAACCTCAGTCATTGGCTTGGATTAACCTCAGTCCAGAGTATATCAGACACAATTATAGAGTCATCCATATGCATTTTGTATTGATTAAACTGATTGTGTATATGCATAATCTCATGGAATTGTTCAACAATTGGTCTATCATCAGTCATCTTATAATTAAAGAACTTTGAGAAAAGAAATTTCTTACTGGTAGCATCTTGTGAAAGATACTTAGCCTCAAGTGCATCCCATATCTCTTTTGCAGTAGTCATCTCATGGTAGATATCAAACAATGCATCAGACATTGAGTTGCAAATGTGACCTTTGCAAACATAATCATCTTGTTCCCACTTAATTCGTTCACGTTGTGCAGCAATAGTCTCATCATCATTTTCTTCAGGTTTTGGAGTAGTCAGCACATAGACCACCTTTAGGCTTGTAAGCAGGAACTGCAACTTCTTTTGCCATCGTCTAAAATTTGCTCCATCAAACCGATCAAGTTTCACAAAATTCGCAGTAAACGCCTTCAAAGATGCCATAGCAGAAAATAAAGTCTAAAGATTGTTGATACAAATGGAAATTTGTGGGTTATGGCAGGAGAAGGAAAATGCTTCAAAGGCACGTAATGCTTACGCTTTCCTTTAGACTTTATTTGCCCCACAACTTGTGTGCAAAGGGGAAAATCAAATAAGCCTTTAGGATACAATGAAGCCTAGCAACTTGCTATTGTTGGTCTTCGTTTTGCACTCACGAAGATCAACCCAACACTCGATCAAAGATTTTTCAAGAGGGTCAAGGTTGCTAGAAACTATATCTGCAGTAATATAGTTTCCAGATTTTATCGGTGTAAAACAAGTAATATGGATGGAAGGATTGATAGAACAGAGAGAAGAGGAAGAGATAGAAAGCTTCAATTGAATTTCTTATGCAGAGAACCACTCTAATATATAGAGGTGGTTGTGTCATTTGAAATGATATCAGACCTCTTCATTTGGTTATAACTCTTCACCAAAAGTCATGTGGTTTCGTTGATTACTTGAAACCATTCAAGTGGTACATATGTGTTAATCAACCATCATAGTTTGAATTCAAATTCAAACTTATAACTGCAAATAACCAACTGATCTGATACACACCTTCACTTTATATATACCTCTTGGATATATACGTACCTCTTCACTTTATACTTTGAAAATATTCCAACAAGTCATTGCTTGCCTTGGTTGATGGTGAGTACCAAAATTGGGCAAGGAAAGGTCCATCGGACAGCCAGTTAAGCTACTATATATCACATTCATTGATCCATAAACTCATCAACCACTATAGCATGAGGATTTGCCTGTAAACCATGTCCAGGCGTCTAGCTGTAATGTTTACTTGAGTTTGTTCCGATCGGGAATTCAGGATCAAGGTATTTAGAATCGATTCCATACTGGTTTGATCGAGCAGTAGAAATTCGAGCATGGAATATATTTTAGGATACACTTTTGTAGCTAGGCATCACAGAATCAGAATTAAAGCATTATGATCAAGAAGAAGCATAAACCTGAAAGAAAATATTCAGATCAAGCCCAACTTTGGCCCTTCGGTGTTTGATATTTTTTTATTATTATTAAATTTTTAACTGAAATACTTCATTGAAAGAACCTACATAAAGGAGAAGTAGAGCAATACAAACAAACAAAAGAAAGTAGTACACAAGTTAGCTCGGAAGCTCCCATCCCTCTCTCGCTCTTAGGGATACATCAGTCATTTTCTTAATATAAATAGAATCTAGAAGCATTTGCAATTTGCTACAAGTTTAAATTTTTTAGGGTGTTGGCTTTATCAAGTCATAAGTTGGAAGTGATCGAACTGCTTAGAACAAGTAACATAATACATGATCAATCAATATCACTATGAAAGTGATATGAACTTTCACACAACGAAACTTGTCGAATCCAATCCAATGTCACATGAACTAGAAATGACTAAATGAGATTGCAAATGTGGAAGATGAAGCCATTAAGATGAGTTCTAGAAATTTTAGGAACATGTCAAAATTACATCTATAAAATGCCGTGAATTCACTACTCGAGGCATGGTCTAAGAATAGGTACAGATAGAGCTTAAAGCTTAGGATTTGAGCGACTTAATGGTTCCAATGATTGAGAAAACTAGGACAAAAAGTCCAAGTATAGTTGAACTGCCTGTCCAAAGATCCTTGAAGTAAACTTGTTTCAGGGTTGCCATATTGCGGTTCCATTGACTGATCTTATAGTGCTCATTAAGCTGTTTACAGATTGTAAAGTAGCATGAATTATCCTCGATAATCTGCTCACAGAGAGAATTGATCAGCTTCGCCACTGCTTTGCTGCTGCCTAGCGAATTAACGATAACTCCATTGTCGATTAGCACATTCACATCTTCTAAAGTGTCGACAAGTTGATCCAGCAGCAAGAAGTAATTGCAGACATAAGGCTTGTCTGGGTGCAAAAACTGCTCGGAGGCCATGACGTTTCGAATAATGCATTCTGTCTCATACTTGACACAAAATTGTGTCATCTTTATGTTCATATTTCGAAAACATGCTAAGCTGAACTTATGTTTGTATCCCTCATCATCTTTTTTTATCAAAAAGCTTGAAGTATCTGTAATTGGCCTGAACTTCACCCCTGCTGCCTTCAGCTGCCTTACATCATATACACTTTTGATAGGGACAGGATCACTATCTAGCCAGGTCATTTCTTTTTCTGGACAGAGGAAATGTCTTACCAAATCAGTGAAATGCTTCAGTTTTACTCCATTTGTGACAGGTCTCCCGTTACTGTAATCTTCAAAGAACTTACAGCTGAGCTTAAGAAAGGGATGATCTTGAACGCCCATATCTATAGAATGACCACCGAGAGGGGTTCCACAGCTGGATTGCTTGCCTTCGATGCTTGGTTCATGTGCTTGTGTTTCTTTTCGGTAGGAGGCGGGTAATGCAAAGTCATATAGGTCTTGAAGAAGAGAATAAGGAAGCTGATTTTCAAACAGAATGAGTTCCTGCTCTACAGCCTTCCTCAGCCATTGTGACCTTAATATGTAATCCGTGTCATGATTTTCTGTTCCAGAGTTCATCAGAAGGAGCTCAATGACGAAACAGGCATCAACCGCAATTAGGTCCACGAGGTCAACTGAAATCTCAACAAGCCCTGCATAACATTGAAGAATGCTTTGTTGACGTTTCGTGATGAAGGTTCTTAGTTCATCCTTTTTCTGGGATGCTTTTACTCCAACCATAGTCTTCCAAGTACGTGTGCAGAATATGTCATAATATTTTCTCTTATGGGTCTCCATGTCCTTCAGTTCTGGTTTGCCATGGTGGAAAGGGCCTATTGAAAGTAATTGAGGATCATATGCTGCTTCATTTGCATTGCGGAGTCTTCTGGGAACCCTGTAGATGCACCACATGTCTGGATTTTCCAAGATTTGTAGCGGTTCATTTTCAGTGTTCTGATCCTCCAGATGTGAAGTCGACTTTGACCTGGTAAAATGGAACTACAATAATTAATAGTCGTGACTCTTGAGCAAAAAGACATTTAACTATAACAATGTTTTATTGGCAGAATTGATTTGAAAATCTTTGCTATCTAGCAGAGGATTCACTTTGTGTTTTGTTCATCGCCTTAGTTACGACAAGAAATTTAGGAGTTGTTTTTGTCCAAATAACACAACTTTGATATGTATATATACATGGTTCAAATATTCAATTTTGTTCCGTGTTAATAATTATATTATATTGGTATGCATGTATATGATATTATGATGAATATCATAATCAAATTTTTATTTGCGTACACCTTACTTTCGCAAGAGATCCGTTGTGTCCCTAACTTTCTTGCTCCTGCTTAGAATCCTACTGTTAATGACATTAAGAAAAAGAGTTAGAACATGTACTTAGATGAACATGGATGCATGAACATGGAAGTAGAGAATACTTAAGATTTTGTTTTGTTTTTAATCCTCTACTTTCAAGGTTGATTAAGCAACATTTGAGCATTTAACGACAAACATGTATGCAGGATGGATTCTGGACCTCTTAATTTCGGCAAATTTAGAATGAGTGGACGCATACATTACAGAAACGAGAAAAAAAAGCAAACACCAACTTCAGTAACTTGAAATGAGATGGATGTTTATACCTGAAACTGATAGAACTTAAGTCGCCCAAAACAAAATCTTGAGGGCGAAGCCCAAAGTGGACAATATCTTCCTAAGAGAGTTGGGCCGTGACAGAATGGTATCAAAGCTGGATTCCGATCGGAAGTGTGTCAGTGAGGATGTTGGGCCCCAAGGGGAGTGGATTGTAATACCCGTGAACTTTGAATGAGCAATATTGGTGGATTGTAATACATCACTTGAGATAGTGAAAGTAATGTGACTTATATGTGTGTGCACTAGTCTTTCTAGCAAGATGCATTTTGGATAAGATAACATTAGCTTGAGCCCAAGAACAAAACTATGAGAGCGAAACCCAAAGTAGACAATATCTTGCTGAGGGAGCTGGACCGTGACAACACTCAACTTGATTATTTATACTATTATTAAGAGAAAAGCTTTTGTTTCCCACATTGGCCAAATCCCCCACTTTGCTCTTTGAACTTCGGTAGATTGTAATACTTCAAGGGTATTGTGGGCGCATGAAAATACGCATCCGGAACCGGATCTCCAAATAAGGCAAGACGGATCCGAGGACCCTACGAGTGTTGATTCCCTATTCTAAATCTTGGGACTTAAGCGTATAGATTGCCTTAAGGACCTCACGGAAGGATTGAGTGGAGCAAGATCCGTATTTTCATTAGAAACAGGTACATTGGGCGGCATGAGTATTCCCAGTCCAGCTAGCAATCCTCTATGAACCACGTCTCGATATGTGTCCTAGGGCTAGTGGCAACCGATAACCTCGGCTAAGTGCTTGTAAGATAAGGAATCCTTGCATCTCTTTGCTTACTTAAGAATCACACATTGAATCTAATAAGGATTCACTTTCCCAATCCGACTTGGGTTGGGATTCTCTTTTTCGTATTCATTATGGAAGACCTCTTCCTCAATCCTCTATATAAGGAGAGATTATTCCTCTCCTCAGGTACA
Source organism: Rubus parviflorus (assembly GCA_029955375.1). Taxonomy (NCBI): domain Eukaryota; kingdom Viridiplantae; phylum Streptophyta; class Magnoliopsida; order Rosales; family Rosaceae; genus Rubus; species Rubus parviflorus. The sequence goes on along the minus strand of JARGGL010000005.1, from coordinate 8,955,736 downwards.
TAATTCTCTAGCTTACAATCGGCCTACCGCTTGATTTGTGTTCTAACTTGATCGTCGGAATGTCTTATCCAGTGCCACACCGGATAAGCTTTGTTTTGCAGGTATTCGTTCAACCAGAAACATCTTGTGGAAGTTCAAGCTCTCACAAATTGGTGTTTTCATTGAGAGCTGAAATCAAGAATAGTTTCTCGTCTACGAATGCCCACCCTTTGAAGCCATGTCAGACAATCAAGATGCGAACGCTGTGGCCAACCAAATCCCATCAACGACTCCAACACCATCCGGTCAACATTCTATTCTGAGTGATTAAGGCGCAACCAATTCTGGCGTGCCTCCTCTACTCACCCCTAGAACTGCAAACACATCACAGGGGTTGGTGATTTGTGCGTATTTTACATACAAGGTGTGCCTCTAACTACTTGAATAATGTTTCACCAAGAGTCAAATAATATCATTAATGTGTGTTTGTGTGATGTGTAGGTTAAATAAGTGAGTGGAAGTAATCCGGACAAAAATGTTACAATTTGGGAGCTTTTGGAGCATTTCTGAGAAGAGGACGAAAAGTCAACCGTGACTTTTGAGTACTAAGATCACAAGAATTGTGTGATGTGTAGGTTAAATAAGTGAGTGGAAGTAATCCGGACAAAAATGTTACAATTTGGGAGCTTTTGGAGCATTTCTGAGAAGAGGACGAAAAGTCAACCGTGACTTTTGAGTACTAAGATCACAAGAATCAAGCCTCGGGAGTGAAGCACCTCGAAGATTTGGAGTTATGACTAAGAAACCGAAAAGTCAACTCTCAGCCCTGAAAAGTCAACACAAGTCAAACTGGGCCCACCTATTGTTAACTCCGAGCACAAGACCGAAGACTTCGAGAGTGAATCCATCCATCAAGATTCCCATTTCAACTAGGAGGCCTCATTTGATGAGTTTAAATATTTTGGTGGTGATTTGAAATTCAAATTCAAAATAGAAACAAAACATTTAATTCTTAAACCACCATTTGTTTTTTAGTCTTTCCTTATCTTATGTTTGTCTCCTCACCTCGCAAATCTGATTCTTCATGTCCCATAGTACATTATCATCTTATCATTTCTCAATTTTTCACTCTCCCACCTACCCAGCCTTCTAGGTAATTTTCTCAGCTTAGGATATGAGTTATTAGCCATTAGATTAGTCTCAATTCATCTCAACCATTCAATCCTTTCTCTTTCCCAATATATATATATATTCCTCTTCACTTCCATTTTCAGCATTGAATTTCACCATTCATCAACCCTAGCCTCCACCCCAAAATTCTCTAAACCTTTCCTCTTCCTTCTCTCCTAAAAGTCATAAAACACTTGGATATCTGTTGTCCGGTTCGACCGGTCGGCTGTCCGAGTTCCTCCTTATTTAATTTTCTCATTCTTTCACCTCTCAAATTCATTTCTTTCCTTCACAAAACTTCTTCCTAAGACCTCCTCGATGTTCCTAACCACTTTTCTCTACCATTCTATCACTTCTAACTCACATAATGTTGGAGACATCAAGAAAATCTAGAACCTTGATTAACCAAAAAATAGAAACAAGGTTTTTGCTTCTTGTCCCTAACATCCTCTAGCTCTCTCCATTCTCTCGATCGGCGAAACAACTGATTTATTCTAGATATGGCTGATGCTGGCGTTCGATTCAAATCAGACTTTCCGATTACTTGAAAGACATTCACCGGTGGCACTCGTACTACGAGAAGAGAAGCCTTTAAAACAATTGGGGATCAAGGATAGGGACATGTATGCTTCAAGTGCTTCAAAAAATCCAACAAGTTATGAGTTGAAGATTCTTTTGGGAAAGGAGGCATCGGTGACTTTGGATGTCTTGAAGTCAAGCCCGGTCAGCTCTCTCAAGAACAAGCTGGCCATGAGTACAATAGCTGCAAAACTCCCTCATGACTATGCATTCACCCATGAATGGCGTCAATTGCTTGAGGAAGTCAGTTTTGAAGCCAACCAGATCCGCGATGGTGATACCATTCGAATTTCTTATGGAGGACTGTTGATGACAGATGAAGAAGAGTTTACTTCTTTTGATGATTGAATTACTTTGTGAATCGAAGGGGATGACAGCCATCCAGTTTTGTCAAGTAACTTGCACAAAACATTTTAGGCTGGGGACATTAGCCACCTCTTGCTGCAATGTTTCTTTCTGCGACTGACATTGCACATGGAATCAATATGAGAAAGTTTCTTGTGCTTCAATATCGTATTATTTAGCTCAGGTCAGAAGAGGGACACTTTTTCATTCACAAACACGATTTTATCTTTTTGGCAATTTATAATTGGTTGGACTCTTGTTTGTCTTATAAAAAAAACATCTAGATCCTTGGAGCTTTGGAGAAGAAGAAGTTAGGAGAAGAAGAGGAAGCCAGGAGGAGCTTGCTTCAAGACTTGGTGACAGCAAGATTGGGGTCACTATCTTCATTAACCACTTATATCTCTCTTTATTTTTATATATTTTTTAGCTTGTCAATTTTGAAATTATTGATGTATATTCTAAGTATATGAGAGTAGTTGTTAGGATTGGGGACTAGGGACTAGGGACTAGGGTTGTGTGCCCTAGTCCATAGATTAGGGCTCGTCAACAGGCCGGGCTCGGGGGCCCAAGCCCATCTAGAGCGGGCCCGAGCTGGGCCGGGCCGGGCTTTAATTAAATAAATATATTTTCGGACCGGGCCGAGCTTTAATCATAATTTGAAAGTCCAAGTCCGGCCCTATAAAGCGGGCCGGGCTTTAACGGGCTACCCTTATTTGTCCAGGCCGGGCTGAGCCTAATTTCTTTTATTTTTTATTTGATGAAAGTAGAGGATTAGGCGATATTAGCTCCAAAATCCAAACTTCCGAAATTAAAAATAAATAACTTGGGTATCCAAAAAATTCCACGAAATTTTTTTTAGGGTTATTATCATGAATGGTACCTGAATTATAGCTCCATCTTATTGATGGTACCTGAACTTCATTTTTTGTCACAAACGGTACCTGAACTTTTCGATTTCGTCTAAAATGGTACCTGAACTTTATTTTTTGTCACAAACGGTACCTGAACTTTTCTATTTCGTCTAAAGTGGTACCTGAACTTTTCGATTTCGTCTAAAGTGGTACCTGAACTTTTTGTCACAAACGGTACCTGAACTTTTCGATTTCATCTAAAGTGGTACCTTTGGTAAATTTTTATTTACCGAATGTGGCCTTAGGTACCACTTTAGATGAAATCGAAAAGTTCAGGTACCGTTTGTGACAAAAATTAAAGTTCAGGTACCATCGATAAGATGGAAGTATAGTTCAAGTACCATTTTAGCTTTTTTCCCTTTTTTTTATGTATATTTTGAATTGTGGATATCTCGAAAAATAATTCAGCAAAAAAATCAATTGATCTATAACAATTTAATAACTAGTAATGCAATTCATAGCATAGGAGACATAGACCCCTATGACCACGTGAGAATGTGAGATCATACAAAGGGATGATGGTGGCATGGGAGAACAACGAAATGTGGCTCTGTAGGATGTTCAATGCAAGTTTAACCGGGCAGGCGCTTTGATTTGTATGTGATTTATATACAAATTAGGCCTCTAATCACCACAATAATGCTAATCTGATAAGCTATTTAGTGTCTTTAATCCATGTTTTGTAATAATATAGGGAATTCATGCAAGGGATGGACTTACGGTGTAAAATGACGCATTTTGGAGCTTTTAGTGTATTTCCGACAAAATGACGAAAAGTCAACCGGTTGACCTGAAGTCAACTCGTGGTCAACCCTGACTTTAGAGCGCCAAAGTGTCAAATATCAAATCTTGGAAGTGAAGCACAAGAGAATTCCGAAGGATTGACCGCGAACTCGAAAAGTCAACTTTAGTCAACTCTGAAGGTCAAGGTCAAGGTCGAAAGTCAACCTTGTAACTCACCACAAGGAGCCCCAAAATTCAACAAGGAATATACAATTTTCCTTATGTCATCTTTTGATTATTCCTTCATTTTCTTCCTTTGGAAGAAAAGAACACTTGTTCTTACCACATCCACTCATTTGTTTTATTCCTTTTGACTTTCCTTTTTCATTTTAATTGCTGGAAATAAAAAGATTTTACCCCCATGTCCCTCACCTACATTTCTCCTACACACCACCTAACTTTCTTCTTGGTTAGCCATGTCTTTCTATCTCCCTTTTTCCTATTTTTCCTACCCATTATATCCTAAGTTTTAATCCTAGCCTTTAATCCTTAGGATCCTTAGGAGCCTTAGTATATATACCTAGTTTTAACCATTTTAGGTTATCTTTTAGCTAGCAAACACCACACCTCACTCTCATTCCTCTTCACCTTCCCCTTTAGTTTTCCTCTCTACCTTCTCTACCTCATCATCCCTCTTCTTGCTAGTGATCCTCACCAATCATCAAGAGCCAAGGAAAAGAAGGAGACACCATCTATTGAGCATTTCTCAACCTTTCTCTCTCTTCTACTTGTATTTAGAGCTTACATGTGTATTATGATGATGTATATCTTGATGAATTGTGAGTAGTAACCTTATTGGGGACTAGGGTTGGGGACTAGGGTTGTGTGCCCTAGTCCAATGTGACTATATGACACTTTATTAATGCATAAATGCCTTTGTGATGAATGAATATGTGTGTTTTACCTATATCAATATGTGTTGGTTGCTTGTTTTTAGAATTTGTCACTTCTTTGACATGTTAATCAATCTAATTTGATGAGATTGTGTAAGCTTGGAAACCTTGCACAATCTAGGCAATTGGAAGCATATGTGATGAGCAATCCTTGTTTGAGTTCCTAAGTTTCGATGCTTTACGTCTCTTAATCACTTTAGGGAATTTGGTATTAGGTAACTTAGAGAAATTTCCTATGACACCTAGAGATTTCTGAGTGACCCATAACGTGGCACTAGAATACCTTTTGAGACAATGTTCTAGATCCATAACATGGCTAGAATACAGAACTTGATTCATGATTAGCTTAGGCACACATTCATCATTGGCAAGTCACTTGTTGCATTGGATTTGGGTTGACCCGAAACCCCAACATTTTCATAACTTGCACACACTTTCCTTTATTTACTTGCTTTCATTACCTTGCATTTAATTGCTTGTTTACTTGTCTCTCCATTGCATCATTGCTCTCCAAAACCGAACACTACACCACACTCACACATTGCCAAATACACGCATTCACCTATTCTTTCCATCTCTCATCATCCCATCATAGCTAAAACACCTAGTTCACACACTACTTAGGTGTCTAAGGGCATCGATCCCTGTGGACACGATACTCCCGGTTCTTAATATCTACACCACTATTTTGCATTCGTCAAAATGACGCCGTTGCCGGGGATCGAACCCGGGTCACCCGCGTGACAAGCGGGAATACTCACCACTATACTTCAATGTTCCAGGACTTCCTGGATGAATCCATTGGAGACTTCCACACTCTGGTGGCATTGTTCTTCAAGAGATATGCAAGTAACAGAGTCAAAATAAAAGACCTGGATTATCTATATACCTTCAGTCGCAAGAAAAACGAGTCACTCAAGGAATATGTAAGCAGGTTCAGAGATGAAGTGGCTAATCGAAGACTTGGGTGATCGCTCTTTTGCTATAGCATTCAAGAATGGGCTTCCTAGAGATTCAACACTTTATGGAAGCTTGGTCATGAAGGAACGGGCGACCCTGGCCGAATCCTATGTGATGACTCGTATGGAAACCGGAGGGACACCTGGAAGCACAACGACAGAAGAAGAGATAACAGTCGTGAGTTTGGTGAACTACCCCTGTAGATGGGAATTCAATACATTTACAGCCTTATTCAGAACGAGCCCTATGTTAAGAGGCCAACTCCTCTCTCTAAAGGAGAACAAAGACTTTCCTTGAATTATTGTGCCTTTCAAAAAAGTACCGGACACAGGACTCGAGAATGTGTAACACTCCGTGAACACTTTTCGGACCTTCTTGAGTAGGGATACTGTTGGGAGTACGTTCAAGTCTCGTTCTGGAATAAATGGGAGAGCAAAGTTTCTCTCAAAGAAAGAGCTTGGGGAAATAAAAATCGAAAGGATGACCACGATAGGAACGACATGAAGAGAAAGTACTCTCTGGTATGTAGGTCACCTATAAGTGATTCACCAAGAAGGAGGTCACTAGAAAATGGGCCTGCACCAAAGGAACCGGTGGCCAGGCTAAACTGCATCCTCTGGGCGCCGCAATATCTGCTCGGAACACAGTTTCCCAGCCTGCATTGTATTTATTCTGAGGTAGAGCACCTGGGAACCTCCATGAAAGAGAAATCACGCAACGTAAAGATAGCCAAAATGATCTCTACAGTATCCAGCCGTGATAAGCTGGACCCAGTAAAGTTTTCAGATGCTGAGTGGGAGCAGCATAAGGATGTTTTAGTAGTCGACATTCAAATTGCGCATGCATTGGCAGAGACAGTCCTGGTAGATAATGGAGTTTCAGTCAATGTAATTTTCAAACAGACCATGATGAAACTCGGGCTAAAGCCGAATGTGAAACAGCTCCAGAGCACCCTCATGGGGTTCGAAGGATCAACCGTGCAAACCGAATGGATCAATCTTCTGCAAGTTGTTAGACACCCAATCAATCCTATCACTTACTTTGCAGTTGTGGATACTCCATCCCCACACAACGCAATTCTTGGAAGGTCATGGATCCATCGCATGAGGGCGGTTCCATCTACTTATCACCAGGCTCTGAAATACCCAACTCAGGATGGACCTCGTGTGATTAAGGGAAACTAAAGTGTGTCTAGGCACTCCGAAGTCCTCAGAGTGAAGGAAATCAAGAAGCATGTTAACTTAATCAAGCTTCTGGCAGGGTCCATCCAACTGAGAGCTTAAACAGTAAAACACTAAGGGCATCAAGGCAAGATCCTTATAAAATTGTGGGAGGCAAAGAAGAGCGCTTCTACAAAACTATAGGCCTTGAAGGATGCCACAACAAGCATGGGATTAAGATATTCCATACATTAATAAATATCATGTTAAGGAACCGGAAGCTATGGCAGGAACTGGACTCCTCTACATGTATCTTTGAATAAGAACTTGATTTAAGCTTTTTATTTCGTTTTTAAATATTACAATTGTGAGAAGTCGAACTTTTTGTAAACTTCCACACCTTTATTCTGTCGTGAGTTATTTGAAGCAGTTATTTGAATAAATTCTTCCAATTCGAAAATTCATGTGTTTTTACAGCGATAATTGTTTTGAATTCTGTTTATATGTCAGTACTTAACTCATGACTATGAATTTGGCTAAGTCATAAGTTAACTGGGAGCAATTATCTCACATTCTATTCTTGGTAAAAATTTTACTTTTTAGGCAAACTGTTTCACTATATTCCAGAATTACGCTTGTTCCTCTGAGTTGGGTCTGTAAGCTCGTAATCACAGGGCTTATAAACTTATTACTCGCAGTGAATTAATGTATTCTTTGAATATACCTGCTACAAAGTTTCCTAAGTTCGTGCACGAAAACTACAGTTTTCTCGTAACCTCTTTATCTAGGCGGTACCAGATCCAATGTCTTCGTGGACATTGATCCTATACGTGAACATTAACTACAGAGAGACTCAAGACTAATCAAGTCCTTTGCGTAATGAAGGATTGAGTGGAGCAAGATCCGTATTTTTATTAGAAACATGGACATTGGGTGGCATAAGTATTCCCAGTCCAGGTAAGAATCCTCCATGATCCACATCTCGATACGTGTCCTAGGGCTTGTGGCAACCGATAACCTCAGTTAAGTCCTTGTAAGATAAGGAGTCCTTGCATCACTTTGCTTACTTAAGAATCACACATTGAATCTAATAAGGATTCACTTTCCCAATCCGACTTGGGTTAGGATTCTCTTTTACGTATTCATTGTGGAATACCTCTTCCTCAATCCTGTATATAAGGAGAGGTTATTCCTCTCCTCAGGTACACAATTCTCTAGCTTACAATCGGCCTACTGCTTGATTTGTGTTCTAACTTGATCGTCGGAGGGTCTTATCCAATGCCACACCGGGTAAGCTTTGTTTTGCATGTATTCGTTCAACCGAAAAAGTCTTATGGAAGTTCAGTCTATCACAGGTATTATACTAAACAAAACCAAAAAAAGAAAAATGCCCCCATTTTTCTCTATGTTCAAAAAAGTAACTGAATTTAGTAGACTATAAAAAAAATTGAAAAAATTGAAAAAAAAGAAGAACAAAAACACCCTTTTTATAATAAATTTCTTAATTAACAATTTCAAAGTCAAGGCTAATACGTAATTAAACCTAAGCTTATAACCGCACACTCTCTTTGATCATACGTACCCTATTTCTTAGGGGATTTTATCACCCGTAGGGTTTAAACTTTGGTGCATCGGATAGTAAGGTATTCAATTTTCAAAAGTGATCAATAAGGTACCTAAACCTTCAAAAACACATCATCGGGATACCTCGGTCCATTTTTCGTCACTAGCTAGTCCGTTAATTATGAGGGTATATAGTCATTTGACATATCCCAACTTTCGAAAATAATTAATAAGGTACCTAAACTTTTAAAAACACATCACCGAGATGGATTCGGATCCTCTCCTAACCTATCTAAGCTTTTAATCTCAGTCATCCATTCAAAATCTTAAAGGTCAAAATTAATCCACCTCAACACATGGTTATTAAATATTCAAATTTGCACTTTTCAACACATGGTTATTAAATATTCAACTCATGTCATAATTAAATACGCATTATGTTGAGGTGGATTAATCTTGACCTTTAAGATTTTGAATGAATAGCTGAGATTAAAAGCTTAGGTAGGTTAGGACTTAGGAGAGAAAGTATGTTAGTAGATTTTGAATGAATGGCCGAGATACCTTCATCTATTTTTCATCCTAACTCAGTTAAATGAGATCACGTGTGGCCTATGTGAGATTATTTTTCAGGGGTTTTATGGTATTTTCTCAATTTTTTTTGTCTCTATCCTCTTCTTCTCTCTCTCTTTTTCTCTACGACTGCCACCTAGGTGAGAGACTAAATCTAATGGAATAGTAAAATTCAAGACAACGTCCCAATCCAAAAACACCATCCTCTACACATTCGTACATTTGACTGTTCTGTTAGATCCAGTCTCTCACCAGGTATCTTTTGAATTATATGTATGGATGATGCAGATAAAGCACTTTTGAAATATAATGTACAGATGATCTAGCTTTTAAATTAGTCAGTAATTAATTCATATTGATTAAAGAAATGAAAGTAACATCCTCCAAAAAAATAGCACATACCCTCCAAAAATAATCAAAGTCTACTTATTGATTATTAGGACGATGATAAGGATAAAGTTTTGGGAAAATCTGGAGGGAGAATAATTGCACTGTTAATTTTGGAGAGAAAAGACAAGGGCCGGGAGAGGAGGGAAGAGACATGTGCTTCAACAGATCTCATTTAACTGAGTTATGATAAAAAAAAATGGACAGAGGTTTCCCAATGATGTGTTTTTAAGAATTGATTACTTTTGAAAGTTGAGATAAGTTAAAGACTAATATGCCCTCATAATTAATGAACAAGTAACGGAAAATAGGCGGAGGTATCCTAATGATTTGTTTTTTAAGACAAGTACCTTATTGATCATTTTTACAAGTTTGGTACCTTTCTGTCCGGTGCATCAAAGTTTAGACCCTGCTGGTAATAAAAACCCTTCTTTTTTCTTATCCCACAACAACTTCCTTCCATATGTTGATATGCATGCATGTGTTTGCGCTAGTTTTAATCAATACAGCTTTACCTTTCGACGTCTTCTGTGAACCAGTTTCGGCAACGCTGGAAGCCTTTGTTGCGCCTGAGAATTCAACACTTAGCCATTAAGAAAAAGTTCAAAATTAGGCGGATGTAGAAATTATAACATGATAATTGCCTTAATTATAATTTGCCTAATCAAAATATATAAAAGAAACGATATAAATTAGTTGGATGATGAAATGGAGGGAGCAGGGCAAGAGTTAAATAATTAAGGGCTTTATGTACTCAATGCAACTTCTTACGCCTTTAAAAAATAAACCATCTTAAAATTTATATCTATACTATATTTAAGAGAAGAGGTGTTGTCAACCATAACTAATTTTTTTTACGTATATACCATTTTTATATTAAAAAACATTAGATATCAACTAATTCAGAAATGACAATAAAGTTAAATTATAAATCAAAAGAAAAAGAAAAAAATAGATAATAAAATCAAAATATCCCACTACCCACACTATCACACTCCCACATTTTTCTTCATCTTTATTACTATCTTTTTAATTCCACATATACAGTATGTGGGCTCCATCTAGTTATTATTTAAGAGAATAAGTGTTGTTAACCATAACAAATTTTTTTTTTTACCAAAATACTCCTTACATATTAAAATACTTTGAAAATTAAATTAATCATAAATGACTAAAAACTCAAACCACAAATATCGGGAAAAAAAAATTTCACAACTACTTAACCAATAACCACCATCCACCTTCTTTAGATAACCATCTCCACTTCCATACCCATCAGTTATGTAAATCTATACTATTATTAAGACAACAAATGTTGTTAATTATAACTGATTTTTTTTTACTTTTATACCCCTTAAAAATTAAATAATTATATATATCATTTAATTATTAGAGATAAAAGAGTCAAATAACAAATAATTAATTAACACACATAAAATAAATTAAACTATGAGTAACTACCCACCCCCACAACTAGTAACTACCAACTTCCTCACCCATAGGGTGCGGGCATTTTCTAGTGTTTACAATCTACGTTAATCAGCTACATGGCTTCCTCAATTAATTTCCTTTCAATATCAATTAACGGCTAAATAATATTCATTTTCCCCTTCTTTTTTATTTTTTATTTTCAGGGTACTTGTGGGCTCCATCTAGTTATTATTTAAGAGAATAAGTGTTGTTAACCATAACAAATTTTTTTTTTTACCAAAATACTCCTTACATATTAAAATACTTTGAAAATTAAATTAATCATAAATGAATAAAAACTCAAACCACAAATATCGGAAAAAAAAATATTTCACAACTACTTAACCAATAACCACCATCCACCTTCTTTAGATAACCATCTCCACTTCCATACCCATCAGTTATGTAAATCTATACTATTATTAAGACAACAAATGTTGTTAATTATAACTGATTTTTTTTTACTTTTATACCCCTTAAAAATTAAATAATTATATATATCATTTAATTATTAGAAATAAAAGAGTCAAATAACAAATAATTAATTAACACACATAAAATAAATTAAACTATGAGTAACTACCCACCCCCACAACTAGTAACTACCAACTTCCTCACCCATAGGGTGCGGGCATTTTCTAGTGTTTACAATCTACGTTAATCAGCTACATGGCTTCCTCAATTAATTTCCTTTCAATATCAATTAACGGCTAAATAATATTCATTTTCCCCTTCTTTTTTATTTTTTATTTTCAGGGTACTTGATGGTGACCTTAAAAAAGAATAAATGAGACTATATTATTGGGTAAATCCAAACATGTACTCTCTAATCTCTATAGAATGGTTGGTATGCATAATAGTTTCTAGCACTAAAAAGAAGCCAATAACAGTAACTAGAAAAAATGAAGTGGATGATGTTTCTCCCAAGTAAGTAATTTAAATGGGCGTGTAAAATATGTACCCCAAACTAGGTGAATGGGAGAGTTCATGTTGAGCCTCAGGCTTTGCACCACTGTGCAACATCGTCTCCTCAGCCAGCGACATATCCCTTTGTTCTTTTGCTTGTTTTTGTTCTGTAATTTATCTCTGCAAGGCCAACAGCCCTCTGCTTGTTAACAATTCAAAACAATATTACAGCATTTGGTTTACAAAATGCAATAGGTAAGTTCTAAACCTGGATATATAGTTACCACGATGATTCAAAACAATCTGAATCTCAGTTATTGAAAGTGCGACTTTTGGTCGGAAATCGACAAGTTAGTAATCGAGAAAAAAAGAGAGGCTGAAATATATAGTGGATCTTGATAAGGAAATTAAGAAAAAAACATTGCTGATAGAAACAAATTGAATGGAGCAAAGAACCTGCAAGGTTATTATCTCGCGATTGTTGGAGGTTCTTGAGTTGAATCTTCAATCTTGTAGGCTTCACATCATGTTGCGATTCTGGAACCTGCAAAACAGTTTCTTGTTTAATAAATAAATATATAAAAACCCCAACTGTTTTTTCAAATCTACAGCAAAATAACTCTCTCAAATTTTTTTTTTCAAAATAATTACTTTTACAAATAATATTAAAAAATAAAAAAGCAAATTGGCAAGATGCTAGTCATTAGTATTAATTAGACAATGTAATTAGTGTAGTAGTTTGACATCAAAGTTGTCTCAAGAAAATATCATAGGTTCAACTCCCTAGAATACGGATGTGTGCTGACATCCTATGATAAAAAGAAAAAAAGTATTAATCTATGTTATATATTAAGAGAACTCACTCTGATTGAAGACCCTTAGACTATATATTAAGTTTAAATGATATTTAATTTTTGAGGGATATTATCGTAAATAGTAAAATAACAAAAGAAAATAATATTTTTTTTGAAAAGAAAAAAAATTGTCCACTAATCCATCATTCCATCATCTCTCTGAGTCTCTGCACATAAATTCCCTTTTTTTCAAATATTTTTTTTCTCTTTTCTGAAAATAGAATTCCTTACACATGCATAGCAGGTGTGAAGAATGCTAGTATTAATTAAGCAAACAGTTCCCACATGATTAAATTTTCAAAAATCCTGAAGTTGCCTTTTCTTTATTACATTCTAAGAGTCTATAATTTAATATATGAAGGATAGAGTTGTAAATTACTAAACATTGAAATTAAAAGAAAACCAAGGATTTTTGTGAGTAGCTTAAATGTGGGAGTTGCTCTCAACTGTTTTTAACTGCAATTGCATAATTTTTAAAAAAAAATTGAGAAAGAAGAATTAATTTATCTAAATAAATTAACAAAAAAAACAAAGAAAATTAATTCTACTCACAAAAATAGATTATATTGAAGAATTAAAAAAAAATTCAACTGATGTACGCTCACAGGCCTTACAAGGTTAAATTTTTAATAACCCAAAAAAGTTTTTTGTTTTAAAAATCATTTAAAACAAAATTGAATAGATAAGGGATACCATAGTAATTTAAAAAATTAAAATAAAAGGCAGGAAACCCACATTTTGTTTATCCCTAACATTTTGCATTTGCCAAACAAAAACTACCTCTAACTACATTTAAAAAAAAAAATTCTACTCCCTAATTGTATGAGAAAAATTTCAGCATTTCAACGAAGGAAATTAAAAGTTTATCAAATATTTCTAAAATCATATTTCAGAAGAAAATAGTTCCATTTCATAAGCTTGAATTGCAGTTGAGGAAAAAGAAAGAATTTATATCTAGATATTAAAAAAAATACTCAAATAAAGTAGTAAATGTATAAAAATTATAAAAAAAAACTAATTTACACACACGTGATCCAGCATGTGTGAAGATACTAGTTTATATATATATTAGCATTCTTCATTTATGTTCTGAATGTGTAAAACTGTTTTTTATTAAGAAAAACAAAAATAAATGGGAAGTTATCTTAGAGATAATGGTGGAAAGTTATTTGAGAGGTAGTGGGAACTTATATGCCAACAAATAGTGGGAAATTATTGCAGAGAGGGTGAGTTAGTTTTTTTTTCATTTTCAATTTTGATTTTTTTTGTTATTTTACTAATTTTAATTTTTTTATTATTTTGTACTCTGACAACTTTATCTCCGGAAAGTAAAAGTTCATTAAAGTTTTTTAATATATAAGGGTTAGTTTGGTAAAAAAATTATGTTTTGATTACCAATATAGGTTTGCTTAAATAATAAATATAGATATCTATATTATTATTAAGAGAAGAGGGCTTGCTCACCATAACCGAATTTTTTTACGGATATAGGCTTCAAATATTAAAAAATTTTGAAATAAAATTTATTAATAGGGACAATCAAGTCAATTCATAAAATAAAAAATAAATAAGAAAACCGTAGAGATATAACTTCCTACAACATAAATAACTACTTACTAATTCTCAAGAAAAAAATTGATTTACCCACTATTTCTCAGCTAAAAATTGATTCACCCACTATTTAAAAAAAAACAACTGATTTGCACATACATATACTGGAGGCTAGTATATATACATGGAAAGTCTATATATATACAAATATATATATATATATGTATATTAGAAAATAATCTTTCACCACCAAAAGCTGAAATAGTTGATCGTTGAAAAAACATTAACCTTTTTTAAGTTTTTACACACACGAGAGTAGAGTGGTAGCTACTGATGGGTTGGACTTTGAACCAACGAGAAGAAAAACTTAAACAAGAATCAAAGGAAGGTGAAAAGAAAATGAAACGAATGAAATGGCAGAGTGGGTTCGATCTTCCATTCCAGGTCTATAAATAAGAGAAAGAAACAGACTCGAGAGAGAGAGAGCCAGGGGGGCCGAGGAGGGTTGGGTGATTCTTAATGAGACGGTTGGGTGATAATTGATGGTCCCTTAATTTTAATTAGCTAGCCTACGTGATTTGACAGTGTATATATCGTCCTTTCTTCTGTTACGGTTCTTTCCGAATTCTAGCAACACCCACGTATACAGGCTGACGTCAGAGAAAGATGGAAAAGTGACGTCGGTATTATTATGACTTGAAAAAGAGAGAAGAAGATCGAGGAGGGAACGTGCTTTATCAAATGAAGCAAGAAATTGACTTCGACGACTTTGGGTTAGGGTTGGTTGGTTTGTTTATGATCGATTTTAATTAGGTAGCGGTGGGTTTTCAAAACGTGTTTCATACCATTGTTCAATAATATTGTGCTAGCTGCCCTCCCTCCTTAGTAGTAATTTTTTTACCATTACTACTTCTTCTCAAGCATCTGGAAAAGATAAATCCTTCTTTCGCAAGCATAACTCGTTACGAAAAGATCCGAAGTCGGCAGGTAAATCATCAGTTAGATCAGAGTAAATGGGAATGGGCAAAAATGTCATGCAGATCTGTCTTGTTGTACTTGTTCTTCCCGCTACTCGACATATTTGTAATTCTATTTCTTCCACTCCCACATGTAATCAAGGGATTAATTATCAAATTATATTCGTTAATCCTGGAAGGATCGCTTTACTTATATACAATTGAGTATAAATGCTTCTTCTGCAACTGAATTTTCCAAATGCAATGGAAAACAAAAGCAGACTTCATATAGAGATCTGGTTCAAACCGACTTTCGAATAAAGTCCCATAAAACTATACAGTGGCAAATGTCCATCATTAGTTGTAACTAAAACTGCAGCACATGCCTCTTAAATATTTTATACATATATAATTATATATCACTACTATCAGATACTTTTTAGTTATGGTTTTATATTGTTATTGGAGATAATTAACTTCCAAGTGTATCATTGATCAAGTCGTCAAGGCTTGATCTTGTGTCCAGCAGGGTTCATAGCTTTGATAGATAGATCTCTCTAGCTCAAGTCAATTCACCTCTATCATTCGTTGTGAAATATTGCTTAGAACATGACATATTCAATCAACATATCTTAGTAAATTGACTAAATTCTGATGAGAGAAAAAAAAAAGTTCGAATAACTCGTGAGATTTAAGAATGATCGAGAATCATACATATGAAACTTGGGAATGAAATTGTGAATTCCAATCTCATAATTAAAAATGAACGAAACAGCAAGAAAATTCAAATAATACTCGGCAATGTCATGATCGAGGATATAGACTTTGATATCATGAAGAAAATAAAAGAGCAATGAAATTTCGATCGAGTGAAGAAGCATGTGATCAAGTACACAGTTATGCTTCAGTTTACGTCCTCTTCACCTCAGCTTATTAACAACAATAACAGAATTTAACTACTCAAACAAGTAAAATTTACAGTAAAGGATTAATTCTCCAAGACTCCTACTCATCATCACTTGAACGATTGAATGGATCCACTGATGGAGAAAACCAGGACAACAAATCCAAGCAGAGTTGAACTGCCTGTCCAAAGATCCTTGAAGTAAACTCGTTTCAGGGTTGCCACGTGACGGTTCCAAAAACTCTCGTAGTGTTTATTAAGATTTACAGAGATATCAACGTAGCAGGAGCTTTCTTCCATGATATGATCACAAAGGCTATTAATAATCTTTGCCACTGCTTCGTTGCTGCCTAGCATGTTAACGATAACTTTTTTACCAACCAACAAATCGACATCTTCCACAGTGTCCACAAGCTTATCCATCAGCAGAAAGTAATTGCAAATATACGCCTTATCTGGGTACACAAACTGCTCCAAGGCCATAACGTTTCGAACAATAGATTCGGTTTCGTCCCCAACACAAAACTCTGTGAGCTTCAGGTCCATATTCCTATAACATGTAAAATTCAACTTACATTTAGGGGCTTCTTTATCTCTCTCTATGAAAAAACGTGCATCTTCACGCACTGGCACAAAGTTCACTCCTGCTGCTGTCAGCTTTCTCATATTGTAAATACTTTTGATAGGAGTACAAGTAAAATTTTCCCAGGTCATTTTGTCTTCTGGACACATAAAATGTCTTACCAAATCAGTAAAATGTTTCGGTTTGACTCCATTACTGACCGTTTTTCCCTTGTTGTAATCTTTAAAGAACTCCAAGGCAAGCGGCAGAAAACGATCAGGAACTGGTTCACTACTGATGACAATGTCTATAGAATCAGGGGGACGGGGATGGTCATCAGTGCTGTATTTATGTTTCTGTTCTTGTGCATGTACTCCTTCGTAAGAATGGGAACGGAAAGGGACGGGCTTAGGCCGCCGGGCAAATTCATATAGCTCCTGAAGAAGAAAATAAGGAAGCTGATTTTCAAAGAGGATCAGTTCCTGCGCCACAGCTTTCCTCAGCCATGGTGATCTTAATATGTAATCGCTTTCACGTTTTTTTGTTACGGGGGAGTTGAGCAAAAAGAGCTCAATGATGAAGCAGGCATCAACTAGAATGATGTGCACAGGATCAATGGCAACCTTAATGGTACCTGCATAACAATGCAGAATTCTTTTCTTACGCTCCTGGATGAAGCATCTTAGTTCATCCTTACTCTTCGAAAAACGTACGCAAAAGTTCTCGAAATATATTTTTTTATGGGTCTCCATGTCCTTCAGCTCAGGCTTGCCATGGTGGAAAAGGCCAATGGAAAGTAATTGAGGAGTATATGCTTCTTCATTTACATTCCGGAGTTTGCTAGGAATCCTGTAGATACACCAATTGTCCGGTCCATCCAACATAAGTACCTGCCTTACCGGACTATGGAATTCTTGTTCACTTTCAGTTTTGCGATCATCCAGCTCTGGAGCCGAATTTGACCTGGCAAAGATGGAAGTACATGTCAGTACCAAAGGCATTGATGTATACTTTGATAGTCCTGAACTCCTGATGCTAACTTCAGTAGGTACACTACAACAACATTTAGCTGTAACAATGATTTACTAATAAAAGTGATTTAGAAATAGCTACTGAGTACTGTATCTAGCAGTGGATTCGCCTTTGTTGATTTTGTTCATGAATAATATTAGAGGGGCTAACCAAAAGTTGGTAACTACAGACGGTGGATGGTGACATTGCACTAAACAAATTAAGTTTAAGTTGGTCCAAAATCAACAAATAAAACATAGTCACATTAGTTGGAATCCAAAATTTAGTCACTGATTTGTTGAATATGGGATAAAATAATGCGTAAAACCCAAATGCTTCAACATGAAGCGTTTTAGTTGAAGAGAACTAGGCTCCTGATGGCCAGTGTTGGACTTGAGGAAGCTCAAATCTTGTTAAATCAATTTGCATTATTCATATGCCAAATGAGATATTGATGATATATCAGCTTCCTCTTCTTAATGGTCGAATTTGCATTTGACATAAGACACAAGACATATATGCATGAGTATCTAACAAATTTAATGCATACTACAAGGTCTACAAACATGAAGTTAAATTCATCAAATTCAAACCAAATTTGTTTGCTTTCATCAGAGATGTACGTATACCAAACACAGATTAGAAAATTCAGCTAGCTCTGGTAGATTAATTATATATATTTAAAAGGTCATTGAACACAACATTTATATCGAGGGTTAATATTTTCTATATGTTGCTTGTTCATATATTGTATATTTGACAGATATAATTTGAGCGTCAGATCTAGTAAATTTGTGATTCTTTATAACTTTTTGTTTCCAAACAGCTTACCTTGTCAAGCGATATTCGGCTGGACCCCTGACGAAAGCTTTTTGCCTGCTGAGAATCGAACAGGTAATGGGATAACAAAGAGTTAGAGCATATAGATGACAACTCTCTTACAATAACCGTTTCAATTTTCATCCAACATGTTATAGATGAAACATTGTAATTAAAGTATTAACTCATAAGTACTGTCTAACATGAGAAGTTGATCGAGGTTTCGTGAAAACTCAAATATATATGTCTTTTGTTTAAGAACATTGTTAGCATAGAATTAACCATGCATTTAATTTAAGAAAGCAAAACTGGGACTTTGTAGCAGTCAACGACACTAACTTGAAATGGGATAGATGATGGTCCCCCAATTAAGTAAATCATAGTATACCAGTTGCCACATATATGATATATACCTGAAGCTGTGGGTGGGAGAATAGATTCGGTCATGTTTACGCTTAGGCTTTGAACTACTGTGCTCCTCAAGCTCCAAATTTATGAACGTCTTTCCATTCCTTCCCTTTTTTCCTTTTTTCCCCATTTGAGCTTTTCGTTCTCAGTAAGTGGGTTAGATGATCTTCCATTCCAGATCTATTAATAGGAGAAAGAAAGAGTATAACACAGTCGAGAGAGAGAGAGAGAGAGAGAGAGAGATTAATGAGAGGGTTGGGTTGGTGGGTGAAGGGCCCTTAATTTGTCCACGTGATACATTGTTGGAGGTTCTTTAGTCCATCGTGATAGGCTTCACATCCTCTGTCTCTATCTCCCTGTCTCCATCCCTGTCTCCCTATCAAATTGTGACACTTGTTCCCCTACTGAAACTAAAATTGATACCGTTAACTCCTTTCACTCGCTCTTTCTTCTTCTTGTTGCTTATCCTCTTCCTCACTGATTTTGACTTCTTTGGACTGACTTGCTTCAACATCTTGAGCTGCGGGGGTTACTGGGTAAAAGGATGAGATTGTTGCTGAGGCTGCGGGGGTTTGAGGCTGAAGCTGTGATTGTCGCTGGGCTTTATCTCCAGTCGATGAAGCAGAAAGCTATTGCTACTGAAAGCTCCTTTGTTTTCTGAGGTTTCTTCTTACCCATATCTATCCTCCTGTATCACATGGTAACAAAGCTTTTGCCTTTTGATTGATTACACTTCCAAAGTTCCAATCCGAGAAACAGAGAAGAAGAAACTAAACTAACACCTCAAGTCTCAATAAGCAACTGGAAATCTCATTAAAATCACATCTTTGAAATCCCAAGATTCTGACCAACCTCAAGATTCTGGAAATCCCATTAAAATCTGTAATCTAAAACTTGAGGATTACTAATATATACACAATCACAAAATATATAAACACATATAACTATAGGCATGCTAGAACAATTATAAGAATAAGTATAGAACTTAACTGGAGCAGAATAGGAATCAAACGTCATTAGTAACTAGTTTGGTCTTCTGCAAAAGCTCTAAGTCCGAGTATCTCACAATGGGACAAGTGTCTGTAAACTCGTGTTTAGAGAATGCAGAGACCTAAACTATATATAGAGGATGTGACTTAGGATCCTTCCCATAAAAGTATCCTAATCACATAAGTAATAATCTCTATAAATTATGTATCAATATACTTACTTGATTTACAAGTATATTAAGTTTCCAAATAAGTAAGTATCTAGATACAATATCCTTATAAACAGATGACTAGATTATACATGCAATCTCCGATTATATCATCCTTCAGTAATTATGTGTAGTTGCTTAGTGAGTATGCTAAGTTCAATTCTTACAAAATCATCTCTTCAGTCATATCCAAGACCCAAATACCCAATAAAAATTGAGGCTCCTTTTAGTCCTCTCCCCCATCCTTTTACCCAATATATAGAGAAAACCAATGAGGAAGAGGAAGAAGATCAGCAATAAGGAGGAGAAAGAGATGACTGAAAGGAGTTAACGGTGTCAATTTCAGTTTCAGTAGCGGGACAGGTGTAACATTTTTATTGGGAGACAGGGAGATGGAGACAGAGGATGTGAAGCCATCGTGATATTGATGAAGGAGTACAGAGAATTTAAAGCAAGAGTTGCTTCCGCTGGCCAGACCGGAGACGGAGACCAAGACTTTTAAACAATGATTTGGTTCCGCGGACGATGTAGAATAGGATGGCAGCAAATCCTCTCTCCCCAAATCTCCTGACTCTCATCTAAATCTTGACATCTGTTTTTTTAACATGACTGAGGTTTAACAACGTTAAACTGTTAAAGCAATTCTAGCAAATAAAAATAAAACCAGAAAAATAATTATTTCTTAGCTTTATTTTATATATATATATATTGTAAAATCCCTCGTCTCTCCAATTTCACACACGGGCTGCATAGCTGAAATCAAGCCCTCATAGTGGCAATACTCTTTGGGATCTGCTATATCATCGGTAATGTGTTTTTGTTGTCAATGTGCTAGTGAGTCACCTTTGCACGTGGTCTGGTACTTTCGGAACATGGTGTAGAAGAGTGTGTAGTACGATTCTTCTTGATGTTGACTATAGGGATTTATCATAATTCTTGAGATTGAGTATATTTCGTAGCCTATGAAAATAGGTCTCTTTGGCTTACGGCATCTGTAACCACTGATTATCTTTGAGTTTTGGTTCTAGTCCCCCCCCCCCACCCAAAAAAAAAATATTATTTTTGTTTGGTTGGAATAAAATTTATGTCCTTCTAAAAAAAAAGTCAAGATCAATGAAAGGTCGCATGTAAAAGCTTGCTCCGCAGCGAGCAAAGCATGAATGCACGAAAGGCGGCCGCGACAGTGTGTCCACCAAAGGCCTCGACATCGTGTCCGGAAAAAGGCAGCAACACCGCGCATCCGCCAAATTACGCAACACCGCATACGCAAAAGGCCACTAAAGACCTGTAATTATATTCACGCACTGTTGCCAAAGCAAGTGAATCTAAATTTGTGTCGTGTAGCTTTTGATGGATCTAAATCTAGGTTGTGTATTGCTTTTGATCGACCTATAGCTGAGTTGTTTTAGTATATACTAGCGATGGTGCCCGCGCGATGCGGCAAGTTTGAAAAGCGTTTAGAATATATTGAAAATATTAAAAACATACAGAAAATTTAGAAAGCATGAAAATTGTATAGGAAATGCACACAGTGTCATGATGCTTTGTTTAGCAAGCTTAAGTTATGACGAACGTCAAAATATGGTGGAAGTATAGTTTGTGACCGAGGTTGTCGTACCTCGGGGATTGGTGGCCCAAGATCCCCTTTAGTAACTAGGTAACCTAGGCTTCCTAACACTAGATGGTGTGATTAGATATGGATATAATTAAGATGTGTGAGGTGAATAAGTGCAAATCAAGTAATGTAACTAAACTAATGTAAATGAAATGCAAAGAGGAGGAACATGGATAGATAGGAAATGGTAGAATGATTGGGAGTTTCGGGTCTCTCTCTAATCCATATCGATGGATAAATAATCAAATTCACACATGTTGAAAGGTTCATGTATCAATTCCCCACATTCCACCCATGCAATGGTTATGGAATGTAATGCAATCTAATGTATTCCTATGCCAACAAAGGTTCATAAGAGTTAACCCTTCATCAATACTATCAATGAATGTCCTCCCTCACAAATGTGAAAGGGGGTGAAACACAAATGCATATAGGAATTCACACACAAAGTTTGCATTTCCTTTACTTGCATTTAGTTTATTTGGTTGTTTGCATCATTTCTTTTCACACAAAACCACCTCACTACACACTTCGCACATTGTAAACACGCACTTCACCCACTCTA
The DNA here is from genome assembly GCA_029955375.1 of Rubus parviflorus. Lineage (NCBI taxonomy): Eukaryota > Viridiplantae > Streptophyta > Magnoliopsida > Rosales > Rosaceae > Rubus > Rubus parviflorus. Next base: position 8,933,617 of record JARGGL010000005.1, on the reverse strand, counting down.
TTCACTCCTTGCCACCTCATATAGCTAGAGCACCCGCATACATCCACTACCGAGAAGTCGGGGACCGTCAATCCCTGTGGAACGACAACCCCCTTCTCTTCTATCACTTACCATCTATTTTTGCATTAGTCAAAATGGCGCCGTTGCCGGGGATTGAGGCTAAAACCTTGATTTCTTGGTAGTTGTAGTCGGGTCTTTAGCATTCTTTTTGTTTGCATCTTTTTGTTCATATTGTGTTTGCTTGTTTCGTATGTGCCATTCACTCTTGAGTGAGACACATTAGGGGAGTGACGGGCCTTATATCCTAGTGATATATGTAAGACATGAGCACCCCTAATACTATCACTCTCTAGTTGAAGTTCTAATAAGTATGCACAGTCCATTTCTTACTTTAAGTTGTTTCCTTGCTTGTCAATATTGAATTTTTGTTTTTGTTTGCCTACTTGTTGCTTGTAATTACTTGTTTAGTTGTCATTTGGGTTCCCTTGCACCTTTAGGAACCTTGTTTGTTGAGATATAAAAAGAGAAAAGCACAAAAAGATAGTTCCAGGGCATTTTACGAACGGTCGACCCTGTTTCTCGACCGTTCGACGGGAGTTCCCTGGACGTGTCTCGACCGGTCGACGACACCTCTCGACCGGTCGACTGTGAGCAATCTTGCTTCCCTTACTTTGTTTCACTCACTCTTTGCTATCATTGCATATCTAACCTCTTACCCTTCTATTTCTTGCCTCAATTGTGATGCTTAACCACTGTTTATTGTGTTGTGAAGGTGCATGAACCTTGATTCAACCTCTTAGTTGGTCTCAATTCAAGCTAGGGGCTTTAGTGAGTCATCTACTTCACACATGGATAGATGGAGCCATCGGTGGGAAGAGCCTAGAAGATTTGAGCACCAAGATTATCGATATACCATGGACATGGTATCCCAACCACATCTTCAAGAGCAATCTTACCAAGACCATAGGGGATACCAATATGCAAGCCATGATTCCCACGACGATCTATATTTCTCTAATGATCATTGGAGTTCACATCATGGTTCTAATATATTTGGTGCACCACCGGACTTCCAACGACAAGCGCATGAGTATGAACCCAATGAGCCTAGCATGGCAGATCTTATGGCGACATTGATGAAAAGTCGAGCGAAATTTGAAGGTTCTTTACACAACACACTTGAGCAAGATCATGGTCTCGCAACTCTTCACTCAAGTAAGCTTTATGATTCCAATCCCTTACTTGTGCATAATGAGGATGATGTGCATACATATGGGGTCAAGAGGGAAGAAAATGTACCTCTTGGCCATTTGTGGAATGATAATATGCATAATCATTTTAATTATATGGAGGATGGGAACCGGGAGGAAGAAAATGTACTCCCGGGAAATGGATTGGAAGATGATGTGATTATTGATGAAAGGAGTGAGGAGGAAGACATTTCACTCGGGAGAGTTCTTGGACACTTGGCATTGGATGATTATGAGCATAAAGATTATGAAAGGAGGAAACATGAGAGATCTTTGAGTAGAGGTACTTCTAGGCATGAGGAAGAGCCGACCATTATACAAGAAGGAGAGGCCATTATGGCTAGGGACCCCTCTTTGGCCGTGCACTCCTCTAGGGAGGCTTCTAGGCATGTCCCACCTTCGACATATGAGATTGAGTCATCCATGGAGGAAGAAATGAGTGACAATGGGCATCAAAAAGTGTATCAAGGTTCAAGAGGGCCTATTATCTTCCCTCCACCACTTGAGTTATCCAAGAGTAAGAAAAAGAAGAAGAAGAAGCAAGGGTTGATGAGTAAGGTGTTTGAAATATTCAAGGAAGCGGACATGAACATCCCTTTGCTAGACCGCATTTGTCAAGTACCGGCTTATGCCCAATTTCTCAAGAGCCTTTGTTTGCACAAGAGGATATTTGAAGCCAATGAAAAGTTTGAGCTAAATGAGGAGGTGAGTGCCATCATTCAACATAGAAAGCCTTCGAAGATACAAGATCCCGGAAGCTTTGTTATAGGGTACACAATTGGTGACATACCATTTGATGGAGCTCTCATAAATATGGGTACAAGTATTAACATTATGTCTCTAGCCACTTACCAAAAGCTAGGCATTGGATCTTTGAAGCCTACTTCCATTTCATTGCAACTAGCGGACGAGGCTAATAGACTTCCGGTTGGAATTGTTGAAGATGTGTTGGTAAGAGTCAACAAGTTCATTCTTCCGGCCGATTTCGTGGTGTTGGACATGAATGAGGATATTCATATGCACGAGGAGAGTCCTATCATCCTTGGCAAGTCTTTCATGGCTATGGCAGGTGTTAAAATAAATGTGCAAAAAGTAACAATATGCCTCAAGGTGCTAGGGGAGAAAGTCAAGCTTCAAGTGTTTCAACCTATGTATCCATCGGATGTTATCCAAGAGGTGTTTTCAATCGACTTGGTGAGAGGTAATAGTGCTAAGAGTGAGAGGATCTTTAGGCCATTGAACCCACCCAAGCCTCTAGACAATCCTCCTCTTTTGGTTGGAAACCATGAGCAACAAGAGCCATCTTCTTTGGAGGATGATGATGATATGTTTGGTACTTTTGCACCAACGTTTGAAGAATATTTTAACGAATTCAATGATGCACAATTTTCAAACCTTGAGGAAGTCTATGAGCTTAATACGTCTACCACATCCCTTTCTGAAGGGTCACTTTGACCAGTTTTTCAATGCATGTCCGGAAGGTGATTTCTGATTTTCCAGTGGCCAAACTAAAGCTATTGGAGTCTACTTTACAATGCCACTGGAATCACTCAACTTGGAGGCCTATTCTTGGAGCTATGCCCAAATCTTTGGGAGAAGGTCGCTGCTGTGTTGCTGATATCCCATGTTTTGGATGATCCCGATGCAATCACACTTTATAATTCATTTGGCACCCGAGGAGCAAACGTATGGAAGTCAGGGCCTTGTGCCCTGAGGTTGGTGTCTATTTGTGGTTTCTCGGCTCGCTAAGGGAGTCTACAAAGGGGGTTTTTCTTACTCTATCATCTGTTGCTATATTTTGTATGTGTGCATTCGCCCGACTTCACTTCCTCGTTTTCACCAATTTGCTTTGCATTTTCAAACACCTCACAACATTGAGGACAATGTTGATTTTAAGTGTGGGGGTGAGGTTGGGCCAAACTAAAAGGATTTCACATTTTCAAACCACCAAAATTTTCAAATTTTTCAAAGTTTTCACGAACGGTCGACCCCTATGTCGACCGGTCGACACTTGTCCAGGGAGGTTGTCGACCGGTCGATGCTTACCGTCGACCGGTCGACAGGTGCATAAGGTTTAAATTGTGTGATTTTGGAGCTTTGAAGGTTTTGTGTGTATTTTGATTGTCCTTTTCAACCCCGATAATGATTTTGAGCCTATTAGGTTGTGCATTAAGTGGATAAAGAGCATGTGCTTGAAAATCATTGGATTGCCTTGTGATTAATTTATGTAATTGATGCTTGCTTGACACTACATGCACATTAGCCACGTTGGTTGGTCACTAGCAATTAGAGAAGCATATCTAGACGATGTATTGACATGCATATACCCTATATGGTGAGATTTTGAACCTCATTGATATGTATGCATCATTCATACATCCTTATTCTTCATGTATATGCATTCCATTAGTTTACGAGACCTAGAACTTGCTCAAAGACCTCTTGAGACTATGTGTTAATTTGTGATGAATTGGAAATGATCTAGGCACTAGAAACGCACCATGGCCAAATTAACTTCATCCCTCTAAACACTAATCCATTAGGACTAACCCATTTTGAGCCTCATTCATCATTAGCTTTTTCTTTGTTTAACCACTAAAGTCTAACCCATGTTATTAGCTTAAACACTAACCGTCCCTTGTTCCAAGTGTTAGCAAGGCAACGATTGTGACTTCTCATGTTCTTTGTGTTCTATGGGTTTGTGAAAAGCAAGTGTGGGGGTAGAGTAGATTAGAGTTTTGTAAAGGAGAAAATGGTTGGAAAGAAAGCAAAATACAAAAGAAGAAAGAAGTTGAGAAAATAAAAAAAGAAGTTGTGTACAAAAATAAATTTTCAAAAAGAAAGTCCCAAAAGAAAAGAAAAATACAAAATGGGAAAAGAAGGTAGTGAGAAAAAGAAAGAGAAAAGTAGAAATAGAAAGTACGAAAATCCAAAAATAGAGTTTGTTTTAGAATAAAAGGTAGAGGAGAATAAAAGTTAGGATTGTTTGCAAAAGAAAATTGAGTTTCAAAGTCCTTGAGTTGTTTTGCAAAATGCTTGGAATATTTGTGTATCCATCCTTTCATTTCGTGCTAACCCTTAACCTTTGGCCCCATTACAACCAAATGAAAAGCCCTTTTGATCTAATAAGTTGTGAGTTAATTAGTGGAGAGTTGGTCAATGAGCAAGCTTATGGGGACGTTACTTTTGGTAATGTCTTGAGAGTAAACACTTAACCCTAAACACAAGAGCGGAAATATTTAGTGAATCATGTGAGTTTAGCGGTTAATCTTGTCAATGTATGCTAATTTGATTGCTCTTGATTGATTATTCCATGGCTAGCACACACTACACCAAGCATGCATTGGATACATATCTTAATCATTTGGCGAACCATGAGGTTTGAATTGTGTGCTTGATTGAATCTTGATGTGTAGCTTAGTGGGCTCGTTAAAGATATGGTTGAAAAGGCAAAATGCATGTGATGTGGATTGTTGATTCTTTATTTGCTTGAGGACAAGCAAAGCTTAAGTGTGGGGGTGTGATTTGTATGAAATTTACATACAAATTAGGCCTCTAATCACTTTAGTAATGTTAATCCGAAGGCCGTTTAGTGTCTCTAATCCTTGATTTGCACCATTGTAGGGCAAACGAGCATCGGACGGATATCGGGAGCGAAAGGATGCGATTTGGAGCTTTTTGGACATTTCCGGCAAAAGGACGAAAAGTCAACCCGAGGACCAAAAGTCAACTCGTGGTCAACCCCGACTTGAGAGCGTCAACGAGTCAAGATGAAGTCCCGGAAGTGAGCCGCGAGAGAATTTCGGAGGTTTGGTCAAAAGTCAACCTTTGGTCAACTCCGAATGTCGCGGTCAAAGTCAAGGTAAAGTCAACCGTGTGACTCATCACCAATGAAACCCAAAATTCAGCAAAGGACCACACAAGATATCATGAGGTCACCTTTAGATTATTCCTCATTTCATTCCTTTTAGCAATTACCCCATTACCCTTCATTTAATCCTTCCAACCCTTAGATCCAACCCTAGCCCATCCTAGCCCTCCATTCTCCCCCTCCTTTGCCTATTTATAGCCCTCTTTTCCAGATTTAGATCATTTCCAATCAGCCCCAAAAGATCCCACATTCCCCTTCCCTTTTTCTCTCTTTTCCCTTCCCTTAGGGTTTGCCCACGAACCGTTCGTCGACCGGTCGACTGGCGGCGGGTCAGCCTATATCTCCACCCTCCTCACCTCCTTTCATCCTCCACCCTTCACCAAAGTTGTTCACCACGACGTCTACCACTCATCCACCATCTTGGGCAGCTGGGGATCCTCACCAAATCGTCAAGATTCATCATCAAAGCCAAGGAGGAGCAAGAGAGCATCTATTGAGCATTCCTCATCCTTACTCTCTCTTTTCCTTATGTTTAAAGCTTTAATTTGTAAATTGATGATGTATATTGAGATGATTAGTGAGTAGTTACCTTTGTTGGGGACTAGGGTTGTATGCCCTAGTCCAATGATGTGTATTTGAACCTCTTTTAATGATATGTGATGCAATCTTGATTCATGAGCATGTTTATATTCAAATTTCATATGTTAGATGCATGGGTTAGGGAATTCACCACTTTCTAGCTATGTTTCTAGCATTATCTTGATGTGAAATTGGTGGGTGGTGCCTCTAGTTTCATGGGCAATGGAATATAGCATGTGTTGTATGTTTGATTTGTGCTCATAGCCTTTTGATGCACTAGAGATCCTTGGTTGGACTCTAAGTGTGCCAATTGAGTTGATTATGGCCTTGGTTGGCATAGTCATACTTCTTATATCGTAATTGTTTTGCTCATAGCCTCTTGACACATTAGAGACCTTCAATTAGGCTCTAATTGTGCCAATTGAGTTGGTTTTAGTCCTAACCGGCATAACCATACTTTCTAGATAGGTTTCGATAGCACTCATAGCCTTTGGATTATTCCATTGAGTTCCTACAATGTAGGATATATCACATCGACCATATCATTGTGCTCATTGCCTTTGGATGTAATTAGAGACCTTTCTTTAGGCTCTAGCTACGCCCATTGAGTTGTCTCGACCCTTAGACCGGAGAGACATATCTTAGAATATATTTTAATGCTCTCATCGCCTCAAAGTGTTATTCCAAGAACCATGACATGGCTTGGATTGGCACTAGAGAGTTCACTTTGACCTTGGATGGTTAGAGTGATACATTCTCGATTAATTGGAATCATGAATCATAATTGCAAGCATCTCATTGTGGTTGTTCATTGCATTGAAGTGGGCTAGTGTTAACCCTTAGTTCCCCATCACTCTATCTTTGCATTTCCTTTACTTGCATTTAGTTTATTTGGTTGTTTGCATCATTTCTTTTCACACAAAACCACCTCACTACACACTTCGCACATTGTAAACACGCACTTCACCCACTCTATTCACTCCTTGCCACCTCATATAGCTAGAGCACCCGCATACATCCACTACTGAGAAGTCGGGGACCGTCAATCCCTGTGGAACGACAACCCCCTTCTCTTCTATCACTTACCATCTATTTTTGCATTAGTCAATAGTATAGTATGAAATGATGAAAATACCCTTCTCAGAAAGCCCAAATCTGACGGTTGGATGACATTGATCAAATCTATAGAGTATAAGGGTATAACTGATGAAATTGAAAGTACAATGACTAAACTGATTTGAGTGTAAAGTACAAGGTAGTAAACTGAAATTAGCCCTACTTAGAATGTACATCAATAATTTCAAAATTGACAAGCTAAGAAATAGATGAAAGTAAATAGAGATAGAGGAATGCTCAATGAAGATAGTGGCCCTGATCTTGCTGTCACCAAGACTTGAAGCAAGCTCCTCATGATCTCCTCTTCTTCTCTTAGCTTCTTCTTGTCCAAAGCTCCAAGGATCTTGATCTTCTTGATGTCTGCAAGTTCATGTGAGGTAGAAGTGATAGAATGGTGGAAAAAAGTGGTTAGGAATATAGAGAAAAGTGGTTAGGAATATAGAGGAGGGTCTTAGGAAGAAGTTTGGTGAAGGAAGGAAGGAGATTTGAGGGGTGGAAGGATGAGAAAAGAGGGGATGACGGTGGTAGCCGTTGCCGGGCGACCGGTCGACCCGGACGGCCAAACCAAGTGTTTTGTGACTTTTTGGGAGAGAAGGAAGAGCAAAGGTTTTGAAAATTTTGGGGTGGAGGCTAGGGTTGATGAATGGGGTTGTTCTCCCTGAAAATGGAAGTGAAGAGGAGTATATATAGAGGGAGATCGAGAGAATGGATTGGATGGTGGAGATGGATTGGAAATGATCCTAAGGCTAGCAACTAAGATTCTAAGCAAAGGAAATTACCTAAAAGGCTAGGGTAGGTGGGAGAGCAAAGAAGAGAGAAAGGGTAGAGAAGTAATGTGTTTATGGACAAGAAAAATCAGATTTGGGAGGTGAGGAGACAAAAGTGGGATAAGAAAAAGCTAAGAGACAAATAGTGGTTAGAGCATTAAATGCTTTGTCTCTATTTTGAATTTGAATTTCAAATCACCACCAATATACTTCAACCAATCAAAGGGGCTCTCCTAGCTGAAATGGAAATCTTGATGGAGAAGTTACGTCTTGACGCGGTCGTCGTTACCTCGGAGTTGACCATGGGTGAGTCACGGTTGACTTTTCGGGGCCGAAAGTTGACTTTTCGGGTTCTTGGCTAAAACTGCGGAATGATCTTGTGCTCCACTTCCGAGACTTGATTCTTGTGATCTTGATGCTCAAAAGTCACGGTTGACTTTTCGTCCTCTTCTCGGAAATGCTCTAAAAGCTCCTAAATTGCATCTTTAAGCTCCGGATTACTTCAACTCACTTATTCAACCTAAAAACAATACAAACACACATTAATGATATTATATGGCTCTTGGAGAAACATTATTCAAATAGTTAGAGACATGCTTTGTACGTAAAATACGTACAAATCAAGTTACAAAAGATAGATTAGCTAAAATGTTACATATGTGAAGTAGGTTTTAAAAAATTATTGCAGCCCTTGTTGATAATGCTTCCAAGATATGACTCGATAGATAATAAAGAAGAATCTAAAAACGTTTGCATTCATTTGAAGGATCACACTATAAGTGACATAATAGAAACACTTTAAGTTCAAACAGTTTAAACATAATGCTTCAGTAAACCAGCTATGCACATGAATGCAATATAAGTGAATTATTCATGCACGTCTTGCTCTCAAATTAACCAAACCACGCCAACAAAAGCAAATGAAAGTAAGGCACTTCATTTCAATCAACTTCTGACTAAATATGAACAAAAAGAAAAGATAAAACATAAAACTAAACATTTAATAATTTCCGTGCATCGAATAATTTCCGGGAATCATGTTCGAAGAGCTTTATATTTTTGAGGAAAACTCGAAGAGATGTAAAAGCCCCCCATAAAACAAAACATCTGATTAACTAAATCAAATCTCACCATAATCATCGTAAATTTGACAAATGCAACTAGAGTCATAGATTTCAAAATTTAAAAAAAAAAATTTGAATACAACTTTCTCTATCTCTGAATACAACTCGAGTAATGAAAAACAAGTTATCATATCAACTTACAACTGTCTCTATATTTGCTACGAGGAATTTTTCCATGGTATCGTCACTCCATGTGACATATGTGACTGTGTCATGTGATTGGTTCATTGAATATTTTATATTTTATGTATTGAATATTTTATTCATCCACTAATTATTTAATTGATATTTTATATACATTGACTAATAAAAGTGACCCATCACATATGCCACGTGGAGTGACGGGCTCGCTTAAAAAATTTTCATTTGCTACAGCCGAAAATGAGAAATTTTTCCAAGAGCCGGTCAATCCAAGTAGGATTTGTGACATTCCAATTATAGAATGACACGTGGCTAATGGAAAATTTTCCTTAAGGCTCTGTTTGGTTCTCCTCTACCCCCTTCTCTTCTGCCTCGATCTCTCTCTCTCTCTCTCTATAATTCTCTGCCCAGTTCAAGAACCACGCCCAGCACCACCTCCCATTGAGCTCATGCCCAGCCGCAGCACAACCACACACGCCGCCGCTACTCTCCAACCCGTGGCACCCAGATCAACCACCGCTTCACCCATCTTCCAGTTCCAATAAGCAAATCAAAGCAAACCATCTCTTCAAATAACAAATCCAAGATGCAATCTTCATCACACACCAAAGCAAAACGAAAACCCAGAATTGAAATGAATCCCACAAAATCAATCAGACCCAGAAACGAAAGCACAACGAAAACCTAAAACAACCTCCCTAATACTTCATTCAAGCTTTAAAACAATGGATGAGTCTCGAAAAACAAAAAATTTCGAAACCGAAAATATGGTCTACCTTATACTATAAAACAATAGATTTTTATTTTCATTAGTTGTTTGGAAATTTCTGGTCTTTATTCGCACGTGCTAGGTGGGGATGATCCTAGCCGTTCGATCATACGTGGAGGCAGTTGAAATTAGGGATGGCAACGGGTCGGGTCGGGGCCGAGTTTTGGATGCCCGAAACCCGAACCCGAAAGCATAATTTATACCCGAACCCGAACCCGCCTCAGAAACACCGGGTTCGGGTATTGCCCGAACCCGCCCCGTCGGTAACTTACTAACCGAACCCGACCCGCCCGCCCGAAAAAAAAAAAATTGACGGGGTGGTTGACTGGTTGGATCTTATGAAACTTTGAGAGAGAGAGAGAGATTTGAGAAGATTTAGGGAACAGGTGAGACTTTGAGACTTTGAGAAGATTTGGATCTGATGAGACTTTGAGAGAGAGAGAGTGAAGTTGATGGGAACAGGTGGGCTCCGAGACGGTAATGGTCTGGACGTCGCCGGCGGCGTTGAGGTAGGAGAGGGTGGATTCGGGGAGCTTGTCGCCGACGGAGATGGTGGCGGAGATGGGTTTGGCAGCGGTGGTAGAGAATTTGAGGGGCTTGAGAATTTGGAAGAGAAGAGACTTTGGTTGTAGTTGCAGTGGTGGAGAGAGGGAGAGAAAGAGAGGGCCAAAAAAAAAAGATAGATTGATTAAAGGGTGAGCTGGTGGCGATGGAGAGAGAGAGAGAGAGGAGATTAGGATTGATTAAAGAAAATGGTATTAAAATATATATTAAAAATTAATATTTATTATTAATTAAACAACGGGTCGGGTACGGGTACGGGTTCGGGTTTGGTAACAACTCAACCGAACCCGACCCGAACCCGACGGGTATTTTACAAAAAAACCCAAACCCGCTTCCGCCGCCCGTTTGTTGTCTTCAAAAACTGACCCATTCGGGTCGGGTCGGGTCGGATACCCGAACCCGCGGGTTTTTTTGTCATCCCTAGTTGAAATACATTTGGCTAACTCAGACAATTTATGCGTTTGACGCTAGCATTCCTCTTAAATTAATTATGAGTTAAACGAATACTCTTGCCGGCCGGCAGTTAGAAGGTACGTAAATTAAGAATTTTATTCCGTTGACAATTGGAGATAGAGTTTAAACTTGATCAACAAAGTCAAACAAAAAAAAACTTAACAAACAAAGACTTTCTGTAATTTATTCATGAACTAAGATGCACTAATGACTACATTGGGGTTCTCGGCAGGTTCCTAAAGAGTATTATAGTAAATAGATAGATATACGTACGAAAAAATGAAGTCTAAAACTAATCGGCAAAAAACAGAAAAGTGTTGAAGGAAACCTACTTTGTGTGTGCCTTGTCAACCTAGGATTAGATTAGTTAGTATAGCATATGGATTACATATTGAATAGAAGTCCTATTGGGACATGGATTGTACCTTTGTGTTTCTCTATATATAGAGGCACCTATTCATTAATAAAGAGATGATCTATTCCTGTGTTATTTACCTTGTTATTTACTTTCTGTATTGTGATTGTATTTAGTTATCCTTAAACACGTTATCAGCACGAACCTCTAACCCTGAATCAAAAACCAAAACTCTTGAGCATAGCATCTTGCTAGCGCCAAAACCCTAGAACCTCAAAACCCTAGGGTGTGCCGGATGAACAGTGTCGATGAACAGTGCACGTGAACAGTACCGGATGAACAGTACCCGTGAATAGTACCTCCGTGCAATCTCCTCTTGTTCAAGAATCTGCCTGCACAGAACAGTCGAATTCAGAAGCGATTTTCTCCCTTCTCCACCGTTGGATTAAGCTGCAATTTGGACGAGAGCTTCCTCCGTGAGTCTAATACCCCCAGTTAAAAATTTAGCCAATTCCGACCGTTGGATCTCCTGATATATAACTTCGAAGAAGAGGTACTCAAGATAATCCGAGAAAAGAATCCAAGTAAGCTTTTATAAACGTTGCTGCTTTCTGAATTTAATTCAACCTTCTTTTTCTCCGGGGACTTGCAACCTCCCTTCTTCTACCTCCCACCTTTCTTATAACGTGGGATAATATACGAGACTCGCCAAACTATGAGAAGCATTAGGGGAGTGATCGAGCTTCATATCGCTTGCGGTATGTGTAAGTCATGAGCACCTCTAATGTCATCATGCTATTGGTGATGACCTCAAGAGCCGAACTGTGGGGGTTCGAGCTAATACTCCGGATGAGGAATCCGTAGAGAGAAGAGACCTTGAACGAGGAGTTCATTGAATGATTTACCTCCGGATGAGGAATCCGTAGAGAAGAAACGACCTATGGTTCATGACTTATTCCCAACTAGGCTCACCTGCTTAGGTATGATGTCTAGGTAAGGAGTTTGAGATAAGTGGTATTAAGAGAGCTTGCTCCACCGACATCTCTTATAACTTACCTGGTTATATCTGAGTAGAGCTACCGAAAAGGTTTAAGGTTATGACCATACGACACCAAAGTTTCACCTAAATCCAAAATCCTTGGAAACGTTTCTTGGGAGCAAATATTGCTCAGAAACCCTCTATTGTTTCGTGGGAGTATTAACTCCGAAACTTACCCTTCATTGTTTCGTGGGAGTAATGACTCCGAAACACACCACATTCTTGTTCTCCATATTCTTGGATGTCGAACATGAATGAACTCGATTTTACTCCATTGGATTCTGCGGACATTAGATTCTGAGATGGGCTCATGATATCCTAATGTACCTATTCGCACAAGAGCTTCTAGCTCGAATCCATGAGCGTTGTTTTGAAGAAACCGCTCTAGACCCTCAAACTGTGATGTACAATGCCAGGTTATTTTTTCCTGATGAATCGCCATATGGTATGGCACTCCAGTTTGAGTTCATGAAAGAGGTTAGCGCTAGAAGCGTTTCATGAATGTTGTGGTAACATTCATCATTCCGAATTTAGAAGCATAATGGACTAATCTCCGCTTCTCTGACTTTGAAGAAGTCATGGGATATAATTCGGAAATTCTCCGCATCAAAGACTTGATGCATCTCTGTGGATAATCATCACAGATGAACAATTGATTGAGGAATCTCTCACCACCTTCTCCATCTCTGCCTTGAGGAAAGGCATGACAATGATGGCGCCCCTATGGGAGGAAGCCACGAGCAAAACCCTAAATCTAGGGACGATCCCGGACATTTTGGTCCGTAGAATCTATTTGCTTATGAAGGTGATCGCCATAAGAATAAGCGATCATGCGAGCATAGGGCCGCAAAAGAGTGAGAGAAGACCGCCATCCCTATAAGAAGGACACCGCCGGTCACCGCTGGTCAGCGTTGTTGCGCCACTAGTTATGGCAGCACCGCCACCGGCCAAGGTAATCTGCCACCGTCCTAGGGACCGTGAGTACTGAGCCTGTATACCTCAATCAATGGAGAATCCTCTTCATGATGTCTATTAATGATATGGAGCGTCTGATCTATGGGCCATAGTTTGCAATACATATGAAGATGTAACTGCAATGATCAAGACGTCGAGTTTAAGGGTTAAAGACTTTGGAAGCTGATTTTGCTCAAGTCTTCATGTTTTCCAAGTTGATGATATATGGCATGTTTGCCAAGACATTGGATTTAGTTTTGATTTAAGATCAAGATGGAACTTTGAGTGTAAAGCCTTGGCTAATATCTTTAATAAAATCTGAGTTGTTTTCGTAGCCTCGATTTTAATGATGAGCTTTTAGGAATGAGTTCTGGAGAACTTGAAAGTCTCGCAAATAGCAGAACCACGCATGTCATATTGCGTCATAGGCATGATGCCTACACATTCCTCTGTGACTACGATGGCAGGACCATCGAATCTTGTGCAAGGAAGAGGATATGCCCAATTCCTCTTGCCTGATAGCACCTTAATAGATGTCACAAATGCTCTCTACGCTCCAAGAGGAAATAGAACTCTGTTGAGCTTTAAAGATATAAGAACCAATGGTTTCCATGCTAAGATGCATGATGAGAATGGAAAAGAATCCCTTTGCATTACCTCTAATGACTGCGGTAGAAAGCGCATCTTAGAGAAGCTTATGTGTCTCTCTAGTGGGTTATACGTTACCACTATTCGAGCTATTGAATCAAACAATGTCATTCGGGATGACCTCTTGGATTCAGACACATATTGGCTTTGGCACGACAGGTTGTGACACCCTGGTCGTGATATGATGATCCGTGTATTGAAAACCTCACACGGACATCCATTCTTTCGAGCTAATTGAAGCATGAATCGAAGAGCGATTCAAGGAGATGAGACAGTTATGAGAAAGAGCAAATTTGCCACTGTCCGACGCTGTACGATCGATCGCACGATACCTGCGATCGATCGCAACCTTCCAGGCTGCGTCGTTAACAAACCCGAGAGCTCGGGCGATCGATCGCACCCCCCTGCGATCGATCGCAGGTTCCTTCCTGTACGTTTTCTGGAACCAGAGAGCCCGGGCGATCGATCGCACATTCCCTGCGATCGATCGCATGTCCCATCCTGCATTGTTTCAGGAACCCGAGAGCACGGGCGATCGATCGCACCCCCCTTGCGATCGATCGCATAGAACAAAATACTCTCTCTCGGATGTAGACAATTCCTCCTATGCTTCTGAAGCTCCCAAAGCCAAAACGCTCATTATGCAAAGCGTATTCCTAAGGGAAATAAGGACTAAGATCGTCCTATGCAAAGGATTCTAAAGTGCTTCTTCCATTCTTACAGATAATCCAAGTGGATATCTGTGGACATATTCAACCACCAAGCGGGCCATTTATGTATTTTATGGTGTTGGTTGATACATCGACATGCTGGTCACATGTCATGATGTTGTCCATTCGTTATGCTGCTTATGCTAAACTCCTAGCACAGAGTATTCGCCTGCCGGCTCACTAACCGGATCATCCCATTAACTATCAGGCTTGATAATGCTAGCGAGTTTACATCGAAAACTTTCGATGACTACTGCATGGGATAGATGTTGGGCATCTAGTCTCACATGTGCAAATCCAGAATGGTTTTGCAGAGATTGCCATTAATAGAATACAAATGGTCACGAGGACATTGGTAATGCGCACCAATCTTTCTCTCTCTGCCTGGGGACACGCAGTATTGCATGCAGCTCTGCTTATTCGTCTGAGGCCCATCACCACCCAACTTTTGTTCTGCGTTACAGCTAGTGACTGGGTACGAGCCAAGCATATCGTACTTACGCATATTTGGGTGTGTTGTTTATGTGCCTATTACGCCGCCACAGCGTATTTAAATGGGTCCTCAGAGACGAATGAGTATTTATGTTGGATTTGAGTCTCCAACCACAATCCGCTATGTAGAACCCTTGACAGGCGATCTATTTGTCACTTCGATGAGACAGTCTTCCCGTCGTTAGGGGGAGATAAGAACGTACACGTTCAACAGGAACGACTGGAATTGTCGTGGCCTGTCCCCACTCTGTCTCATAACGATCCCCCTACTGCAGAAAGTGCGTAGAATTATAGATCTTCAGAAAGTCAGAGATTCTCTTCCTGACGCTTTCTTAGATCTTAGTGACTAGATCATATATACCAGCTGCAAACATGCCTGCAAGGATGCAAGTGCCTGAACAAGGACTTGGTCTCAAAGCAGCTATTGCAGCTAACCCTATGGGAGGGACAGCTGGTGGCGCCACTGCCAGTAATGGTGGTGATGTGGCTTAGGCCGTGGCTCCGCTGAGGAAGCGTTGGAGGCCACCAGGTTCGAGGGATTCGCGCCCTAGGGAATGGGCTGCGATGGCACCTAATAACCCTCTCATCATTGATACTCAAAATTCGTCCATGAAAACGTTCCGGATTATGGTTATGTCCAAAAGACATCTTCGGGGGACGCCCTGTCGCTAAGACCTATCCGTGGGAACCTAGAGATCTCGATTATTACACTAGTGTACATGAGACGTGGGATAGAAACTCCATCACAATTGATGATGTGTTTGCATATGCTTATGCACAAGAGTTCATTGAGAATGATGATATTGAACCTCGCTCCGTTGATGAATGCCAACGTAGAAGCTTATTGGCCTAAATGGAAATATGCGATCCAGGTTGAGTTGGACTCACTAACAAAGAGAACGGTATTTGGGCCAGTTATGCCAATACCTTCTGGAATAAAACCTGTTGGATATAAATGGGTCTTTGTTAGAAAGCGTAGTGAGAGAACGAGATATAAAGCTCGCCTTGTGGCGCAAGGCTTCTCACAACGCCCTGGAATCGACTACGATGAGACATACTCTCTCGTAAGGGACGTCATAACGTTCTGCTACCTTGTCAGTGGTAGTTTCCGAAAAACTGAACATGCAGCTTATGGATGTGGTCATAACATATCTCTAAGGGGATCTAGATATGGAGATTTATATGAAGGTCCCGGATGGACTTCATCTACCCAAGTCAAGTGGCTCTAGACCACAGAGCACGTTTGCAATAAGATTGTAACGTTCACTATATGGATTGAAACAATCCGGACGGATGTGGTATACCCGTCTAAGTGACTACTTGATTGGAAGAGGGTATGTGAACAATAAATTATGCCCCTGCGTGAAAACAAGTTCCGGATTTGCAAGTGCCAGTGAATACTTGAAATCCGTGTTTGAAATGAAAGATCTTGGGAAATGATGCTCAGGAGATTTAATATGGATAAAATCCATCCTGTTAGCACTCCCATGATTGGTCACAGCCTAGATCCAAGAAGGGTCCGTTTCGCCCAAGGGATGATGGTGCATACGTTTTAGAGGCTGAGGTACCGTACCTAAGTGCAATAGCGCATTACTGTACTTGGCACAGTGTACAAGACCCGATATCTTCTTTGTTGTTAACTTGTTAGCTAGATTTAGCTTTGCGCCCACGCAACGCCATTGGAATGGCATAAAGACTATCTTTCGTTACTTGAAGGGTACGATTGATATGGGCTTGTTCTTTCCCTACAGAGAGGCATGAAAATATGGCAAAATGGGTGAGGAACCCGTGCCTACTGCCATCGGGCGATCGATCGCAGGATATGCCACGATCGATCGTACCGAGCTTCTGCCATCGAGCGATCGCACGAGTGCTGCTGCCCATTATTCCGAAAATCCTTGTGATGTTTTGGTGGGTTTTGCTGATGTTGGGTATCTCTCTGACCCATATAAAGGTTGTTCCCAAACTGGTTATGTCTTTACCATGGGTAACACCGCGATATCTTGGAGGTCTACTAAGCAGACTCTTGTCGCTACTTCTTTGAACCATGTTGAGATTATTGTTCTCCATGAAGCAATTCATGAGTGTATATGGTTAAGGTCCATTGATACACATACAAGAAGTACATGTGGTTTGAGGTCAACCACTGATGAACCTACATCCATTTATGAGGATAATGCTGCCTGCATTGAGCAGATGAAGCAAGGTTTCATCATAGCCGACAACACCAAGCATATATCGCCTAAGTTCTTTTATAATCAGCAATAGCAGAAGTTCCTTAAGATTAAAGTGAATCAAGTCCGTTATGAGGACAATGTGGCTGACTTATTTACTAAGTCACTGCCTAAATCCACATTTGAGAAGCATGTGAAAAGCATTGGTTTGCTTAAGTTATCTGACCTCCATGATTGTGGAAATCAGGGGGAGACGCAGACTTCAGGGGGAGTCTGGCGTCCATGCAAAGTTTCCAAATGTGAAGGGTGTGTTGTACTCTTTTTCCCTTCGACCAAGGTTATTTTTCTCCCACTGGGTTTTTGTTACTTGGCAAGGTTTTTAATGAGACAACGCGAGGAGCACCACCTAGTGTTGACGCCACAAGGGGGAGTGTTGAAGGAAACCTACTTTGTGTGTGCCTTGTCAACCTAGGATTAGATTAGTTAGTATAGCATATGGATTACATATTGAATAGAAGTCCTATTGGGACATGGATTGTACCTTTGTGTTACTCTATATATAGAGGCACCTATTCATTAATAAAGAGATGATCTATTCCTGTGCTATTTACCTTGTTATTTACTTTCTGTATTGTGATTGTATTTAGTTATCCTTAAACAAAAAGAAAGACTACTCTAAGGTCAAATGTTTTAGTTTTCCTTTTCAATTTTTTTGCTTTTTATTTTATCGATTAATAAACTTGGTCAATTATAACCTAATAGTTTGGTTTGCGAAAAAACAAATCTTTTGCCTTTTCCATGGGATGAGATTAAGATTTTTATGACTTTTTTTCATTCTAGTGACGTTGGGAAAACATTTAAAAAATATATTTTTGTTTCTATTCCCGTATTTGGTTTGTAGTGTTATGTGTGTACAGGAATAGTACAAAGACTTGGTTTCGTTGATGATCCAGAATGACGGAAAGTCTAAACTAATTTTTGGCAAGTAGGGGGAGTTTAACTTTTCTTTTCTGCAAGTAGAAGAAGTATAAACAAAGACTTGATCTACCTATACTACTATAAATGAAAGCGAAAGATTTGGTGTCAAAGACTTCACTAAATTATAAAGCGCCTATAATATCCTTCATAATATAAAATAAAAATTATAATAAAATAATAAAATAAATTTAAAATATTATTATGGTAAAAAGCAGAAAAATATAAATATAAAAAAAACAAAAAAAAAAAACTTGAAAATATTGGTAACAAGGATTCAAGGAAATTTCCACGTTTTTCTTCTCTTCACCAATAACACGTGCATCGCACGGGTATGAGGCTAATATTAATTAAGCAAACACCTTTCAAGGATGGTTAAATTTTTGAAACACCCATTATGTCATTTGTTAAATTAAAATTTTAACAAAAGTAATCTAATATACTGAGCGTAAATTGGTAATTAAAAAATACTCAAACAAAAAAAAGCAGAAAATGTCATTTGAACGTGGGGAACTGTTTTTAAACTGCCATTGCAGATTTTCTTCAAATCTTTTTTTTTTTTTAAGTTTTTCTTCGAACCTTATCAAAACAAATGATGATTAATTGGCCAAAACAACGAAACATTGTTTTTTTTTTTAGAAGAATGAAACATTGTTAACAAAACCTTTACACCACCACAATTAATATTTATCCACAAAAACAAAATATACAAAAAAATAAAAATAAAAATGTCAATTGACATACGCGTGAGCGTGTGTTAAGAGGCTAATGTTAAAGTAAACTAACAAGTAACAGCTAGTTTTTCGTTTTCTTGTGCAATAGGTCACTAATTTATAGATCGAGTTGACTATAAATCATGGTGAAGTGTGTTCTTAGAAAATAGGATTATTCATGCATGTCAAGTTGTAAAATATTATAATTACCACTTTTAGAACTTAATTAATCAAACAATAACTTAATTTACTCTAATGAGGACCTTATTTAGCTTAACGAGGACTTTCTATCCTCATTATGTATGACAAATGTTAACATATCATAACCTTAATTACTCCGAGCGAGGTTATTAATTTAGTACAGTAGTCCAGGTTCAGACTGAAAAATTTAATTATTTAAGTAAAATTATTAATTTATCAAAAATTAATTTATTGTGATTTTACCATACCTTTCACAATCCCCTTCCATAGCGCGCGGAGACTCGTGGAGAAAGATTGCAGGAGAGAAAAGGAAGAATAAATTTTTTTTGTTTATCTGGGTTTCAATATTTCTCAAAGAAGTTGACCGAGAAGTGAAAGTGGAAATTGGTATGGGATACCCATTGAAATTAGAATTGAACCTTTCATTTTGCTTTTTTGTACATATGCTGGCCAATGCGACTCCTCCGCCAACCGTTCAACTCTTAGGGAGTGTTTGGGTAAGGGATTTGAAGGTTCCAAGGAACTTCAAGGTGATGGGATTTTAAGGTGAATGGACTTTAAGGTGATGGGAGCTTCAAGTGAAGGGATTAAAGTGATGGAATTTATAAATGACTTGTTTGGATGTTTTTTTTCATTGATGAGATTTAATTGTGGGATTATGTAAAAAAAATTTGTTTTTCACAATTTTTTTTTTCTTCCTCCTTTTCTTCTTTTTTTTTTTGCTTTGGAAACTCCAAATAATTACTGCAGCGAATTACTTTTTTTTTTTTAACTAAATAAATGTAAAAAAAAAAATTTGATGTGGCTCACCAATCAATAATAAACAAAGCAATGAACAATATATTAATTTCAAAATTTTAATAAAGTTGCACAAACATGAAAAACACAAGAAATCTAAGGAATCTAGCATGCAAGATTCTCGATTAATTTGTCTCCATTCGGAGTTTGGAGGGTATGTCGTATGCTCGTTCTGCACCCTTTCATCCTTGGATCAGATCTTTTGAACTCCTATTGGGGTCCTCTTCGTTTCTTTTTGCGATTTCTTCTAGGGGTTTCGCTTCCAAGGTCGTGAAGGCGGTTCCTTGCCATGGACAACTGACAAATCTAGCATTTAACTGAAACATAGTGAGACAAATATCGACAATTGAAAGAAAATTCTTGGGCTGAAAACATTTTCCTCATCAATATTCATTATAAAAATCTAAATGCATACAGATCAATCTAAGACGTAATTACTTTGTGAAGAAAAATTAATACTTCCCAATACATAGTTAAAGCTAGCTCCAGTACATAGCAGGGAAAAGGGTACCAATCTAAGACGTATAGATCAATCTATGACGTAATGCGTATAAACCTTCTCTATTCGATTGCTAGTGAAGGCACAAGAAAAGAAACAAATCAACACAATGTACCACAAACATAGCAAACTATAAAAGAAAGTTGGACTTTTACCTTAAAAAAAGATAGTATAGATTCCTTCTGACTAAGCTCTCAAGAGATAACAACACTGCCTCACCAACCCCAATTGCTTGCTCTTCCCTTACACCCTTTGGATGGCAATGACACCCTGCTTCTCTATCCCCAGTGCATAATTCAAGCTTCACACTGCAATGACAAGTTATTAAAACAGAGAATTATCAATTTCACTCAATTGGTTTAGATTGAATTATTAATTTAGGCTTCAAAAACAGAGGGTTACAAAATGACAAAGTTATCAAGTAGATAATTTTGGAAGGAATCACATAGCCAATAAACAGAAGGGAATGCCTTTATTTAACCTTCAAAATACTTGAACAACTGAAGGGGAAGTAGGAAACACATAAAGCAGAACAAGAGGCGGCATGGTGTATAGGCAAATCTAGAGAAGTGGAGAACCACAAGATGACTGAGAACAGAGAAAACAATAGAAATTTCTCTTCATTAATTAAGACCAATGAGAGAAGATCTATTAGATCACTGATTTGCTCATGAATTAAATTGAACAAGAACTAACCAGAAAATAAAAACAATAAAAACATATATTGAATCAGATTGGCTTCAGAGAAGGGATATTGAATGCCTTCCGAGAAGGTTGGATACATTTCATTTTTTATATTTTGGTTTTCTCCAACCCCAAAATTTCCTTAGAACACATTAAGAGGCTTTTATTTGTCAAAGACAACAGGATATCTGCATACATGAGCAGAATCTTGTGCCTCTCAAATCCAGAAGCCTGACTAATTAAGCACACTTCAGCCAGATATTTTAGGCAGCAACTTGATGTTTTGAACATTATGTTAACAAATTAAAAAAATGAGATTACAACTGCTGAAGATAACAAATAGATCCACTCAAGCTCATCTCAGTTTTTTTTTTTTTTTTTTTACAATCATTGTTTAATTCCTAAGTTTTACACTATGACTCCATTGTTGAATTGCCAACCCCATTTAACTTCAGTTCAAACATCCTATGACCCATCGTTGCAGCTATAATGAAACGGAAAAAGCACAAGAGCAGTAACCTTGAGTTGCAATAGTGGAAGAACTGTAATACCCACAAACCACAAACAAAATAGCCCCAAATTACAAACAGATGTTATAATGAAACGGAAAATGCAGCTCAGTTATGCAAATCAAATAATCAAGCAACAAAAATTGAAGGATGAGTCTTATACCAACTCAATTACGATGAAGAATTCGTTGCAGCTCTGAGAAATGCCCAAATTAGAGACTGAATCGGGCAGCCCAGGATGATGATCGAACTTGGAGTTTAGCAACGGAAGAAGAAGAAAGCCACCGGCAAATCGCAAATTTTGAAGGACCAACCATCGCGTCGAGCGTCGCCGCGCAGAATTTCAAGGTTACGCCTGAAGAGGCGGAACCAAACAAAGGGATTTGATTTAATAAAATCCCGTTTCAAACTCCTTCGTTGATATCCCGGGAGAATGAACTCCCTTCCCGTATTTTTGCCAAACGAGGGACACGTGACATGGGATTTTAAAGTCCCAGCAAAATGTCATCTCCCCCCTCAGAGTCCCTTATCCAAACACTGCCTTAGTCTAATAGATGCCTTTCAAAACCTCAGCTGTTGCTTCCTTCTATGTCGGCGCTACCACCAGCAGTGTCATCTCAGCCTTCCATAGACCATATCCACAAGGTTAGCTCTCATCCCTCTCTCGCTCTTAGGGATACATCAGTCATTTTCTTAATATAATTGGAAGGACTAAATTCAGTTTATCACTCTAAACTTTAGACTAAAATCATGTTAGTCCCTGCTCTATCAATTTTATCAGCAACACCTTTGTACTTACTAATTTGATTAGTCTACTCCAACCATTAGCAAATCCATTAATTTTGACTGTTAATTGCTGATGTGGCACAAATAGGACCCACATTTTGATGACATGACAATTGTTAGGGTTTTGACAATTACAGAGAAATGAAGCAGAAAAACGAGAGCAAAGAGAGAGATAATGAATAGCTGTATTGAAGTCGTAACTGAGTTTGTTACAATCAAAGTAATATAAGGATTAACAGAACCATTAGATGAAAGCCACGTGGCTAATTACCAACTGTTGAATAAATACATGTAAACATAACTAAATGAGCTGGACATGAGCTGGAAACCCTTAGCAGTACTCGTCATTGAGTTGCCTCACTGAAGTGCCTGAATATACTTGACAACAATGACATGGAAATCCCAACCATTAGCAATTCATTAATTTTGACCCTTAAGAGTTGATTGGGCATTCCACGTCATTGCCAAGTCACCAAAGAGTGGGTCACATTTGTGTCATGTCAGCACTTAACAATCAAAATTTATGGATTGACTAACGATTAGACTAGATTGATTAAATTAGTAAGTACTAGGGTGTTGTTGATGAAATTGAAATAGCAGAGATTGACATGATTTTCAGTCAAAAGTTCAAGGTGGCAAATTGAATTTAATCCTATCTAGAAGCATTGCAATTTGCTACAAGTTGAATTTTTTTAGGGTATTGGCTTTATCAAGTCATAGTTTGGAAGTCATCGAACTGCTTAGAACAAGTAACATATTACATGATCAATCAATATCACTATGAAAGTGATATGAACTTCCACACAACGAAACTTGTCGAATCCAATCCAATGTCACATGAATGACAAATGAGATTGCAAATGTGGAAGATGAAGCCATTAAGATGAGTTACGTTCTAGAAATTTTAGGACCATGTCAAAATGACATCTATAAAATGCCATGAATTCACTACTCGAGGCATGATCTAAGAATAGGTACAGATAGAGCTTAAAGCTTAGGATTTGAGCGACTTAATGGTTCCAATGATTGAGAAAACTAGGACAAAAAGTCCAAGTATAGTTGAACTGCCTGTCCAAAGATCCTTGAAGTAAACTTGTTTCAGTGTTGCCATATTGCGGTTCCATAGACTGATCTTATAGTGCTCATTAAGCTGTTCACAGATTGTAAAGTAGCAGGAATTATCCTCAATAATCTGCTCACAGAGAGAATTGATCAGCTTCGCCACTGCTTTGCTGCTGCCTAGCAAATTAACGATAACTCCATTGTCGATTAGCACATTCACGTCTTCTAAAGTGTCGACAAGTTGATCCAGCAGCAAGAAGTAATTGCAGACATAAGGCTTGTCTGGGTGCAAAAACTGCTCAGAGGCCATGACGTTTCGAATAATGCATTCTGTCTCATACTTGACACAAAATTGTGTCATCTTTATGTTCATATTTCGAAAACATGCTAAGCTGAACTTATGTTTGTATCCCTCGTCATCTCTTTTTATCAAAAATCTTGAAGTATCTGTAATTGGCCTGAACTTCACCCCTGCTGCCTTCAGCTGCCTTACATCATATACACTTTTGATAGGGACAGGACCACTATCTAGCAGCCAGGTCATATCTTTTTCTGGACAGAGGAAATGTCTTACCAAATCAGTGAAATGTTTCGGTTTTACTCCATTTGTGACAGATCTCCCGTTACTGTAATCTTCAAAGAACTTACAGCTGAGCTTAAGAAAGGGATGATCTTGAACGCCTACTGATTCAGCTTTGCCCATATCTATAGAATGACCACCGGGAGGGGTTCCACCGCCGGATTGCTTGCCTTCGATCCTTGGTTCATGTGCTTGTGCTTCTTTTCGGTGGGAGGCGGGTAAAGCAAAGTCATATAGGTCTTGAAGAAGAGAATAAGGAAGCTGATTTTCAAACAGAATGAGTTCCTGCTCTACAGCCTTCCTCAGCCATTGTGACCTTAATATGTAATCTGTGTCACGGTTTTCTGTCCCAGAGTTCATCAGAAGGAGCTCAATGATGAAACAGGCATCAACCGCTATTAGGTCCACGAGGTCAACTGAAATCTCAACAAGCCCTGCATAACATTGAAGAATGCTTTGTTGACGTTTCATGATGAAGCTTCTTAGTTCATCCTTTTTTTCGGATGCTTTTTTTCCAACCATAGTCTTCGAAGTACGTGTGCAGAAAATGTCATAATATTTTCTCTTATGGGTCTCCATGTCCTTCAGTTCTGGTTTGCCATGGTGGAAAGGGCCTATCGAAAGTAATTGAGGATCATATGCTGCTTCATTTGCATTACGGAGTCTTCTGGGAACCCTGTAGATGCACCACATGTCTGGATTTTCCAAGATTTGTAGCGGTTCATTTTCAGTGTTCTGATCCTCCAGATGTGAAGTCGACTTTGACCTGGTAAAAATGGAACTACAATAATTAATAGTCGTGACTCTTGTGCAAAAAGACATTTAGCTATAACAATGTTTTATTGGCAGAATTGATTTGAAAATCTTTGCTATCTAGCAGAGGATTCACTTTGTGTTTTGTTCATCGCCTTAGTTAGGACAAGAAATTTAGGAGTTGTTTTGTCCAAATAACACAACTTTGATATGTATATATACATGATTCAAATATTCAATTTTGTTTCATGTTAATATTTATATTATATTGGTATTTATGTATATGTTATTATGATGAATATCATAATCAATTTTTTATTTGCGTACACCTTACCTTTGCAAGTGATCCGTTGTGTCCCTAACGTTAATGGGAAGTTTGCTCCTGCTGAGAATCCAACAGTTAATGACATTAAGAAAGAGAGTTAGAACATGTACTTAGATGAACATGGATGAACATGGAAACTGAGAATCCTTAAGATTTTGTTTTGTTTTTATTCTTCTACAAAAAGATTGGTTAAGCAACATTTGAGCATTTAACGATAAACATGTATGCAGGATGGATTCTGGACCTCATAATGTCGGCAAATTTAGAATGAGTGGACGCATACATTTCAGAAACGAGAAAAAAATGCGAACACCAACTTCAGTAACTTGAAATGAGGTGGATGTTTATACCTGAAACTGTTAGAACTTAAGTTGCCATTGCGAGGATGCACGGACTCTTGTTTAGGCTTTGCACCAGTGTCGTTCCCTATTGTTTTGTTTTCGGCCATTGTTCGATTTTTAGTTTTCCCTGTAAGTGCAAGTTAATGAGGAAAAAGTTTTGATAAGTAACACATAATTCAAATGACCAATTAACACCCCAATTTGTAACCAAAATTGAAACACTTCTCAGTAAAATAATTAATAGTCACAAATTAAATTAATGTAGCAAAATGATTCAAGTAAATAAGAACCTGCAACTCTATTGTGCCGGCAAATGAAACCACCAGTTGTCTGAAGTTCTCGAGTCGACAACAATATTTTAGGCTTCTCATCATATTATTGATGAATGCAGGGAGCTTAAGAAGAAGGGAAGTTTAAATTAATTAAGGTTAAAAACCAAGACTTGGTTTCGTTGACGATCTAGAATAGGGGAAAGTCTAAACTGATCGATTTTTGGCAAGTAGGGGGATCGAGTTTAAACTTTTCTTTTCTGGAAGTAGAAGAAATTTAAACAAAGACTTGATGTTAAAGTAAACTAACAAGCAACAGCTAGTTTTTCGTTTTCTTGTGCAATAGGTCACTAATTTATAGATCGAGTTGACTATAAATCATGGTGAAGTACGTGTGTTCTTAGAAAATAGGATTATTCATGCATGTCCTCATTCTGTAAGTCCTGATTGTTTGATATAAAAATGCTTGAATGGGAATATGAATTGTGTGCCATCAATCAATCATCAGACAATTGCCCAATGCCAGACGTACTAAAGAAAACAAAATAGTTCAATGACCAGCTTAATGGGATCGGATTAGGAGTTTTACATGTGCTCAAAATATATCTATTCCATAGTGGCAAATATAAAATTCACTAGTTCACACCTCAAATAAACATTATTACTACCGGATCCCTGACTTCGGTATTGCCGTGGTCAAGGTAGAAGGAATATTCATAGCGATACCAAATGTATAGATGAGAAAGTTCCATATTTATAAGGATTAAAATTCATATTAAAGCTTATAATTTGAGAGACTTTATGGTTCCAATGATTGAGAAAACAAGGACAAAAAGTCCAAGTTGTTTGAGCCCAAATGAATATTTGGCTGATTCGTTTATATTACAGCCCATGGACCGATTGTTGCGGCCCAAAAATACCCTTGAGTTTATGTGGGAGGCAAATCCTTGCTTTGTGTTTGCCTTATAGTTCAAGGAAAGTAATTTACATATATTTAATTACATTAATTATATTTGAGAGTACTGCTAAGGAAAAGAAATCTATAATCCTTGTTCAATAAGGATTCGCTGACTTATCTCTATAAATAGAGGGTCTTAGGCGAATGGTCTCTCTCTCTCTCAATCAATACAACCTACAAGCAATCTCTTTGCATACAAGCCTCTCCGGAGCAAACCAGCGACCTACAGCAAAGCTAAAATCACGTTTTAGCAACCCAAGTGCTTTCTCAAGCCTTCCCAATTGATTGCTCTGCTTACTCAGCGTTGAGGAAGTATCGATTATTGCGTTCGCAAGAGATCACGTTCGAAGACCTAATTCCGTTTAGGCGTTTCACGTACGAACCGACAAAGTTAGTGCTCTCTCTGTCTACATTCGCTTGATCCAGAAGCAAGAAGTGGCACACATCAGTTACGACAAACGTACCCCGTGGTACTGGCACGCCCGCACTCTACAAAAGAGACTGTTTGACTCTCCCCTGCGGTTTCCAGCGCAAACATTTTGGCACGCCCAGTGGGACGTGTTGAAAGTGTTTCTTGTGAACCAAGATTGGGAAGCCAGACGATAATCCTTACGTCAAGACCTATTCTCACTGTCTCAAACACAGTTCCGAAGAATACTTATTGCATAATTCTTCAGCTTGCCGAAGACTTACGCCAGAAGAAGTCCAAAGACAATTTGGTTTATACCCTTTGACGACAGGAACGATGCCTAAGAACGCAGACGGTCCACCGACTTCTCCCATAGAGTCATCTGCGCTAGACAAGAGAATCGATGAGGCTATTCAGCGTCTTGAGGCAGCCATGAAGACGCAAACCGAGGAGTTTCAGCAAGCTTTCCAGAAAGCTTCCAGTGAAACTACTGCTGCCCTTCAACTTCTTAAGGAGTTCAATCCAGAAGAGCAGCAGAAGAAGTTTGCAGGAGTGTACTCTAAGTTATCGGACCATGCTGACGCGAACAAGCTTGTAAGCGAACGCGTGGCTACATTGACTGGTGACCTTCTCCAAGTCAGGAGACAAAATCTCACCATTAACTCTCAGCTTGAAAATATTTGCCAATATTTGAGTGCTGAAAGGGCAGATAATGTTGGTGGGAAGAGTGTCTCTGAACTTCAAAATAATACCTATGTACCACCAAACATGAGGGGAACTGGGAGTATTAGGGCACTAGGCTTTGAAACCCCACCTCGGAATGAGGGTAATGGAACACCAGTTACCAAGCTTTCTTTGGAGCCAAAAAGAAAGATCTTCATTACTGATAAGGATGCGAGCGCATCGATTGGTAGTGGTGGAACAGCTAATGTATTCGCCAATAATTTTGCACCAGTTACTCCTGGCTTGGAGTTCCTGGAACAAATAAAGCAGATTATTAGGACCGAAATAGGCGGTCCTTCAGCTAGCCTCACGTACAGAAATCCATATCCAGATTATGTGGCAGCTAGCGAATGGCCTAAGGGATACAAACCAATCAGGTTTACTACTTTTTCAGGAGAAGGATCCGAGGATGCTGCTACGCATATTTCGCGTTTCCAAGGCGAATGCGGTCCTTATGGAGGCAATGATAACCTCAAGCTCAGGGCGTTTGGATCATCCCTGTCAGGATCGGCGTTAACCTGGTATACCAAATTAGCGCCAAGGTCTATTCCTGATTGGACCACCATGGAAACAATGTTTAGAACTACCTTCGGTGTAGTGGAACTTGAGGTGGACTTGTCTGCACTTACTTCCATGTATCAGCAATCTGCTGAAACTTCTGTGGATTTCCTCAAGAGGTTCAAGATCCAGCAAGCTAAGTGCAAATCACCCATTACTGAAGGTGATGCCATTGCCATTGCTATCAAGGGTTTGGAGCATAGACAGCGAACCAAACATCATGACATGAGATTCGCCAGCATGGCCGACTTGATGAACAAGGTTGGTAGTTACAAACTACTCCTAAATGAGTTGGATGACAAGGCGAATGCTTCCAGAGGAACGTACGTACCTGGGAGGCATAGAGCTGTTGGAGCTTTATATACTCCCCTGGATCCTTTCTACACTCATCAGTCACCAATTTATCAGGAGGAAGACCCTTACAGTGACGACGTAGCAGCTTTGGAGTTGACAGCACGCACTGCGAAGCCCAAGAGTCTCACAATCGCCCGCGAACCTGTCAAGATCTCCACAATGGCGTTCACCAAGCCAGAGTTCGAGACATACACGTATAACGCTAACAAGGCAGCTGAAATTCTGGAAGAATTGATTCAGCAAAAGTTGATCAAGAATGATTTTGGTCTGTATCCTAAACCTGAACAGCTTAAAGGGAATAAGTACTGTAAGTTCCACAACATGTAGAACCATAATACTTCTGATTGTATCAAGTTAAAGGATCAAATCCAGGTTTGGCTGAACAGCGGACGAATTCAAGTTGATAGTGAGAAGACAGCCGCATTGGTAGATCTTGATCCTTTCCCTCAAGTGGGATGATAGATATCGTCCCAGGGAAGGTAGGCAGGCGAGCACGACATGTACGATCTAAGTTTAAGGCCTATACGTTTAGTGCAGATAGAGCTCACGACATCTTGGAAGAACTTATCATAGTTGGCTTAATCAGAGTGTCCTTTGGTTCATTCCCCACTCCAGAGAAAATGCGTGAAAAGACGTACTGCAAATTCCATAATGTTTGGACACATGATACAGCTAGTTGTGTTAAGCTGAAGGACCAGATACAGGAATGGATAGACGAAGGGCGAATCCAGTTCGAAACAACGGCGAACGCCACTGTGGCTATGGTGAATCTGGATCGTGACAAAAGGAATCGACAAAAACCTACTCTGGAGCTCCTAACACCAAGGCCAGAGGACGAGGAAGAACCTGTGCCTAAAAGAACTAAACCAACACCAGAAGCTTCTGCGGTGGTGTTATGTTCACGATGCAAGGTGGAATGTGGAGTTTACTAATTCTTTTCAGTACCACCCCAGATCAGCGCCAGCACTTCAGTCGCCGCCTGAGAATTTTCAGCCTGCCAGTCCTAAACAGGTACGTACTCAATCAGAGGTTAATACGGCGATAAAAGATTCTAACTTGTTTAACAAGATGAAGGCAGTTGACTTCTTCCGCAAGGAACCTGTAGCCACCACACAGCAGCAGGCTGTTGTGTCTAAGCCGTACATTCCCCCAGCGTCACGGGCGATCGTTAAAGAGGACAAGTGGTACGTCCAAGAGAAAGGACGAGCTGTTGAGTTAACTGCCACGAAGAAAAGGAATATGCAAAAACGCTATGGACGAGCTACTCGTACCCTGGAAGCATTGGAACAAGGTTTGGTCAGACCTGACGAGTTGGTCAAAACACCAGAGCAGTTGAGGCGCACAGTGCAGCGATTAGCCGCCAAGCCCATGATCCAGCAAGGGAAACAATTAATACGTTCTGCTTCACCTCAGCCACCAAAGACGGTCAGCAGTGTTTCCTCTGCACCCATAGCTAAGAGGCGTTCCGTCTTCGAGCGACTAGAGGATTTCTCTGTCCAGAACTTCAAACAGGGTTCTACTTCAGAAACCACGGGGATTTCCCGCTTACCCGTTAAACCAGCCACTCTAAAATCAGTAGTGGTAGCAAGCGAACAAGTTCCAAAACCCCAGTGGAAGCCTAAGATGTTAAGGAAAGGTAACAATGAACTACCTAAAGAGTCTGTTCAGCAGCAACCTGCGCCAAAGGTTGTCATTCCAACAACAGCGGTTACACAAGAAGTGGTTCCAAGCGAACCAGACGAGTCATATCACGAACTAGAGGTGGCAAATGGGCCCCTAGGCCCGAGCCCGGCCCGGCCCGAGCCCGTTATAGGCCCGGTCCGAGCCCGGCACGTTAATGTAACGGGTCGGGCCGGGCCGAGAAATATTGGCCCAAAAGCCCGGCCCGGCCCGAGGCCGTTTTAGGCCCGGCACGGCCCGAGCCCGATAAATTACGGGCCGCGGCCCGGCCCGTTCATGAGGCGTGGATATATATATATATATATATAGTTTTATATATGTATATATGTATATATATTATATATAATTATATATGTATATCTTATATATACATAAATATATATATATATATATATATATAATTATGAACAACAAGCATTGTTTGTATGAATTTTGTGTAGTATTTATGTTTATTGTATTAATTTTATCTCAAAGTAAAACCACTTTTCGTTTTTATCGGAAAAAAAAAACAGTTTTCATTTTCTTACGGCCCAAGCCCGGCCCGGCCCGAGCCCGTTATTGGCCCGGCACGAGCACGGCCCGGCACGCTATGGACTTGGGCCGTGGGCCGGGCCGGGCCTAATGTTTGAGTATATGGGCCGGCCTGAGCCCGAGCCCGATAAGAAATGGGCCGACACTGGCCGGCCCGAGCACGGCCCATAGCCCGATTAAATGGGCCAGGCCGGGCCGGGCCGGCCCGTTTGCCACCTCTATCACGAACTTATACCTGAGGTTCCTTTAGAGCAAGTATCTGGGGTTGCGGACATTTTCGATGTGGCTTTGGTACGCAGTCAGATTATGGCGAACGATGACCTTGACATCCCCGTGGATGAACCACGACTTAACTTGGAGCCTGGAGATGAGTCTGGTGATGATGCTGCATCTAACGCTGCCAGTGAAGATCATGACAAAGCAGTGGAGTGTGACATGGTATACATATTATCCTCCAAGTATGCTCTACCAGTTGCAGCATCCACCTGTCCAGTGGTGGAAGTGGAAGGTTATGAAGGTATTTCCACAGGTTTGGAAACGGATATTTCAGATCCTAGACAAGAAGTTGACTCAGCGTTGAAGAAATTATTCATGATGTTTTCCAAACCTACTCTGTCCAAACCTACTCTGTCCATGACGTCAACAAGATGATGGTCGATTCTGGAGCGGCCGTGAACATCATCACAGTACGAACCATGACCGTTCTAGGGATCAAGAAGGCGGCCATTCAACAAACTTCCCTATCGGTTAAGAACTTTGCTGGCACAACCACAAAGACCTTGGGTTTGTTGTTCTTAAAAGTCAAAGTAAGACCAGCGGACGCAGTTCACGCGTTCTTTGTGGTCGAATGCACAGCACCATACAGCGGTATCTTGGGCAGAGACTGGATTCACAGGAGCTATTGTGTCTCATCTTCTATGCATCAGGAATTGTTGCTCTGGAATCCGGTTACGGACGAAGCTGAGCTCATTAAAGCAGACCCACGACCCTTTTCGGTTTCTGCTAACTCAATTGACGCTAGTTACTACAATGGGGATATGCGGCCTCTTGCAGTACAGGGTGTCGACGTCAAAGGCCGCCCCTTTGGGGTGACGGCCTCCGACTTGGCACAATGGGGAATCATCCAGACCATGACTGACAGTTCGCGGCCTTTCCTCGTTGCACCAGCTTCCCAAACTTCTCCATGTTAGCACAACGAACAGAGGAGGAAGTACAGGCCTGCCTATCCTTGTATGCCCATTTACAGACATACTTGGACGAAGCAGAGGCCTACGATCGAATCGCAACTGTAGAGTGCGTGTACGAAGATGTTCTTGACCATGAAGAGGAAGAAGCAGCAGAGGAAGTTCAGCTCGCCCCTGCAGCTTTAGATGATACACCCCCTAAGGTCAAGGACCCCATTGAGGAGGTTAATCTTGGTAATGACGCAGAGGCAATGGAAGTGGCTATTAGTACTTACTTAGAACCTGAACAACGACAGGGACTCATCGACTTGTTGCTGGATTTCAAGGACTGTTTTGCTGAGAAATATGAAGATATGCCTGGTTTGTCACCAGAGTTAGTTTGCCACAAGTTACCTACCCTGGCTGGCAAGAAACCAATTCAGCAAGCGCCTAGGCGAATGAACGCATATACCATGAAATCGGTTAAAGAAGAAGTCGAAAAGATGCACAGGTCCGGAATCATTCGCGTGGCTAAGTACAATGAGTGGTTGTCGAACATTGTCCCCGTTCGCAAAAAGAATGGGAAAATGCGTGTGTGTGTGGATTACAGGGACCTCAATACCGCCACGCCTAAAGATGTTTATCCTATGCCTGTAGCGGATATGCTGGTAGACGCGGTAGCAAGACATGAGATGCTTTCTTTCATGGACGGCACAGCAGGATATCATCAGATTCTAGTTGCAGAGGAGGACAGACATAAAACAGCTTTCAGGTGCCCTGGTTTCACCGGTGTATTCGAATACGCTGTTATGCCTTTTGGTTTAAAGAATGCAGGAGCTACATATCAACGGGCAATGAACCTGATCTTTCATGACATCTTAGGAAAGATTCTAGAGGTTTACATCGATGACGTGGTGGTCAAGTCTACCGTGAAAGCTAGTCACTTGACTGATCTCCGGAAGGTATTCGAGCGAATGCGCGTTCATAGGCTCAAGATGAATCCTGCCAAGTGTGTGTTTGGTGTGCAGGCCGGCGATTTCTTAGGATTCTTAGTCCATCAGCGAGGGATTGAGGTGCCAGGCGACAAGGCCAAAGCGGTTATTGATGCCCCAGCACCAAGGACTAAGAAGGAGCTCCAAAGTTTGTTAGGGAAAATCAATTTCCTACAGCGCTTTATCTCTAACTCTGCTGGCAAAATCAACCCTTTCTCTCCATTACTCAAGCTTCAAGGAGAAAAAGAGTTCGTTTGGGAGCCTGTTCATCAAGAGGCTTTTGATAGAATTAAGACATATTTAGTGAACCCTCCAGTCTTGGTTCCTCTAAGGCCAGGGGTTCCCCTCAAGCTCTATAT
This sequence comes from Rubus parviflorus, assembly GCA_029955375.1. NCBI lineage: Eukaryota > Viridiplantae > Streptophyta > Magnoliopsida > Rosales > Rosaceae > Rubus > Rubus parviflorus. The sequence goes on along the minus strand of JARGGL010000005.1, from coordinate 8,900,389 downwards.
TTCTGCTTCTGAAACGTCTGTTGCAGGTCTACTCGCTCAAGACGAAGAAACCGCGGATGGAAAGATCGTTGAGCATGCTATATTTTACTTAAGCAGAACCCTCTTGGACGCAGAAACGCGGTATTCGCCGATAGAGCGACTCTGTTTAGCCCTTTATTTTGCTGGTTGCAAGCTGCGTCATTACATGCTGTCCTTTACAACTAGGGTAGTAGCTCAAACAGACTTGGTGAAATATATGCTAACCATACCTATTCTGCGAGGTCGGATTGGTAAATGGATTTTAGCGTTTTCTGAGTTTTCCTTACAGTATGTTCCTTTGAAGGCACAAACAAGTCAGGCAGTATCTGATTTCCTTTTGCATCACCCGCTTCCTGATGATCCTGAAATTCGAGACCTTGAGGTAGGTGCAATATGTTTACAACCTAGGGCACTTTACTTTGATGGTTCTAGCACAGATCGTTTGTCAGGTGCAGGAATCGCAATTGTCAACCCAGAAGGGGTTCGTTTTTCTTATTCCTTTCAACTCGAGTGGAACTGTGACGTTTGCCAAAAGTTAGTAAGTATATTTAAGATCCGGGGTTGTCGTTCCAACGGAGATCGAAGGCCCTTCAACCCCTTGGCAAATAAGCAACCAAAGAAGATGCACAAATATGATGAGACAAGAGATGAAAAGAGTGGATGAGGCGTGTATATGACAATGTGTGTGTAGAGGTGTAGTGTTTTTGGGTTTTCGAAAGATAGTGCAAAGTAATGACAAACAACAATTAAAATGCAAGAAAGTATAAATGTGCAAATAAAGTAAGATAGGTGTTGGGGTTTTCGGGCAAACCCCAAGTCCAATGCAACTAGTGATCCTCTAACACGAAACCATGTCAATGTGTCCGCGAATCAAGCCCCGTATCCTAGCCATGTTATGGTTCTAGGACCGTGCTTTCCTAAGGTATTCAAATGTCTTATTAGGGCCATTCAAACTCTCTAGGTGTCTTAGGGGATCCCTCTATGTTACCTAATACCGAATCCCCTAAAGTGCTTAAGAGGCGTAAAGTGTCGAAGCTTAGGGACTCAAACAAGCAACACATGCATAACCCACCACTCCACCGATATTATCGATGTGGAGTGGATTCCTTCTAAGGTATTCCTAAGCCTTATTAGGGTCCTAGGGACTCTCCATGAAAAGGGAGAAAGAAAGGAGGCGTAAAGCATCGAATTAAGGGTCATACATAGTGAAACATGCTCATCACACATATTGCCAATTGCCTAGAGTAGAATAAGGTTGCCAAACCATACACAACTCATACAAGATGGACCAAATGCATACAAAAGAGTGGCAAATCTTTACATACACATTCAATACATATGAAACTAGACAATACACATATTCATGAATCAACAAAGGCATTTATTCATAGATTAAAGCATCACAAAGTCACATTGGACTAGGGCACACAACCCTAGTCCCCAACAAGGTTACTACTCACAAAGCATCAAAATATACATCATCAAATTATACAATAAAGCTCTAGACATAAGAAAAAGAGAGAGTAAGGATGAGGAATGCTCAATAGATGCTCTCTTGCTCCTCCATGGCTTTGATGATGGATCTTGATGACTTGGTGAGGATCCCAGTTACCCAAAGTGGTGGTGGAGGTAGTAGACATCGTGAGGAGAAGATTTGATGAAGGGTGGTGGAGGAAAGAAGGTGTGGAGGTGGTGGTTTGTGGCTGACCCGTCGCTGGTCGACCGGTCGACCGGTGGTCGTCGACCGGTCGACGGACGAACCGTGGGCAACCCTAGATCTAAGGGAGAAGAGAGAAAGGGGAAAGAGAAAGTGATGGAGATGGGGGCAGCTGAATGGATGCCCTAATGAGGCAACAACTAGGGTATAAATAGGCAAAGGAAGGGAGAATGAAGGGTTAAGATGAGCTAGGGTTAGATCTAAAGGTTGGATGAATTAAATGAAGGGTAAAGAGGTAAATCCTCATGTGAACAAAAGGAAGGAATAGTCAATGGGTGACCTCACCATTTCTAGTGTGGTCCTTAGCTGAAAATTAATTGCACAAGTGGATGAGTCACAAGGTTGACTTTGCCTTGACTTTGACCGCGACCATCGGCGTTGACCAAAGGTTGACTTTGACCAAACTTCCGGAATTCTTCTTGCGACTCCTTTCCGGGACTTCATGCTGACTCGTTGACGCTCCAAAGTCGGGGTTGACCACGAGTTGACTTTTGGTCCTCGGGTTGACTTTTCGTCCTTTAGCCGGAAATCCACAAAAACTCCCAAATTGCGCTCTTTCGCTCCCGATATCCATCCGATGCTCGTGAATCCTACAATGGTGCAATTCAAGGATTAAAAGCACTAAACGGCCTTCGGATTAGCATTACTAAAGTGATTATAGGCCTAATTTGTATGTAAATAACGTACAAATCAAACTGCACTAATAATCAGGCTGAGTATGAAGCGTTGATCATCGGCCTAGAGATCCTATTAGAAATGGGGATCCATGAAGTGGAAATCTTTGGCGATTCTTTGTTGGTTATTAATCAACTTCAGCGGATTTTCAAGTGTATTAGTTTTACGTTGGCCCCTTTCCTCAACAGAGCTTTGGAGCTTTTAGAGGAGTTTCACGAGGTCTCCTTGGAGCACATTCCCCGGGAACTCAACTTTGCAGCGAACGAGTTGGCACAACTAGCTACTGGCCTGAGTTTTGCTGATGGCGTTCGAGAACGGACTCTTAAGGTTGAACGGCGGACACTACCATCTGAAATTCCGGTACACCGGATTGTCCCAACAACGGTATAGTCGTCCTAAACACTAATCGGAGAGTATACACAACTTTCAACAAATTAAAACTTAACTCTCCTACAAACAAGAATAGGAAGCAATACAAATATGTTTCACAATAAACAACCTAGGTTTTAACTATTGCACAAGCAATACACAATTGATAACAAATATATATGCAACAAGCACAATCAATTGTACAACCTAGAATCCCAAAGTGTGCATCAAACTAGCACACCACGGACTATATCTTTATATGATAAAGCATGCAACATGCTAAGCAATTAAGCACAATATAGATAATAGCAACCACACAATCAACACACAATATGGTCACCCGGAACCTCTACCACTAGAGGAAAACCGGAGGGGAGCCGTACCCCACGCTCTTGTGTAACACTATGAAAAACGCCAAATCGGCAAACACGTACAAGGGGGCACTCCGTCCCAAACTCTACACTATCAACCCTATGACTAGTGGCAGCTCTAACCTTGTGTAGCTTCCATTTGCTTCTTCAAGTGTTCCCACCTCAAGCTTCTCCGATTGATCGAACTTCACCGCGTGAATCCTGTAAGGGCAAAATATTTGCTATTGGCTATTTCCTATTTGACAAAACCTCTTCCCTTGTATTAGCATTTGTTTTGTATTCAATGCTAGATTGTTTAGGGATTAGAAGTCGTGGCTTAGGTTGTTCTTACTCGAGATGGTTCGTGAAGACGCCTTTCTTATCCGGTCTTTTCTCCGGACTTCGATCATTGGTCATCGAAGGTTTCGTTCAAGCACCTCAAGGTATGACTCATGCATATGCACATGCATTTCATTCACATTATGTCTTCCTTGTTGTCCTAGGTTTATCTAGGTTGTTTTCCTTTCACTTATGATGTGAATCACATAAGTATAGGATGCTTGATTGCCACACTTGTGTCTTGTATCACAAGTTTCGAGTGCTTATTTTATAAGCACCCGGTCGCAACGCGACCGGCTCAAATTTTGTATGCACTTGTTCATACATTTGAGTTTATGATGTTAGGATTGCTAGATCTTCTTATAGATTTGTTTTGATTAGCATTCCTTTTTGTTTAAGGCTGTTTTATGCCTTGCGATCGATCGTCACTGTTCATGCGATCGATCGCACCACGTGGCAAATATGTCCGTTGGTTTTATGACCGTTGCATTTCAAAAATATGTCCGTTGGGACTTTTTGTGCGATCGATCGCACGACATTCTGCGATCGATCACAATTAAGGGTTTTCACTTCCAGACGGTTCTGTCTCTTCATTTTACACTGTGCGATCGATCGCATAATGTCGTGCGATCGATCGCAAATGCCCCTGGGATGTTTTCTATAAATAGAACCCTTTTGTTTCATTTCGGTCAACTCTTTCCCCATAGTCGAAAATACACTTTGAGAGAGTTCTTTGGTATTGTGAGTGATCCTAGTTCCATGTTGTAGGTTCCTCATCTTAATCTCCATCTATAATCCATTGCTAAACACTTTGATTTGCATTTATATGCTAGTTTAGCCTATGTTTAGGATTTAGGAGATTCTATTCGATTCTAGCAATTGTTCCATGTTGAATTGCTGAATTGAAGGATTGAATCATTTGTTTCAATCTTCTTTGTTGTTTGTTTGTTTAGCTAATGATCCTTGTGATTAGTTAAACAAACCCTTGAATCATATTCAAGGCTTTTCAATTCGGTTTGGTTAATGCAAGCAATTGTTCCTTGTTGAATTGCTTGTGTTAATTGAATTGAATTCATTCATTCATACACACACACACACTTGCATAGTCGGTGTCTTGCGGTTGGAGGATTCACGCGGTGAAGTTCGATCAATCGGAGAAGCTTGAGGTGGGATCACTTGAAGAGCATTCGGGGCTACACAAGGTTAGAGCTGCCACTAGTCATAGGGTTGATAGTGTAGAGTTTGGGACGGAGTTCCCCCTTGTACGTGTTTGCCGATTTGGCGTTTTTCATAGTGTTACACAAGAGCGTGGGGTACGGCTCCCCTCCGGTTTTCCTCTAGTGGTAGAGGTTCCGGGTGACCATATTGTGTGTTGCTTGTGTGATTGTTGATATCTATTGTATTGTGCTTAATTGATTAACATATTGTGTGCTTGTTCATACATAGATATATATAGTCCGTGGTGTGCTAGTTTGATGCACACTTTGGGATTCTAGGTTGTACAATTGATTGTGCTTGTTGCATATATATTTGTTATCAATTGTGTATTGCTTGTGCAATAGTTAAAACCTAGGTTGTTCATTGTGAAGCATATTTGTATTGCTTCCTATTGTTGTTTGTAGGAGAGTTAAGTTTTAATTTGTTGAAAGTTGTGTATACTCTCCGATTAGTGTTTAGGACGACTACCGTTATTGGGACAATCCGGTGTACCGAAATTTCAATTGGTATCAGAGCCTCTCTCTTGAGGCAAATAGAGTCGATCACGGTTAGTCGGTCTTGTGTGCGTCATGGCAATTAGAGATTATTCCTCTTTGTCGGGTTTAAATGACGAGTATGAGAAGTTTTTACAAAGTCGTAGAAAATTCTCTAGTATAGACTCTTGTAGATCACATAGTGATGTTCCTAATGTTAGGAATTTAGAGTCTAAGAGGCGTGGTCCTCATTGTTTAACATGCGGTGGTTATGGTCACGACTTGACCGAATGTACCAATAAGGTAAAAACCGCATATACCTCTTGGAGCGATTCCAATGAGAGTTGTTCTTCCTCCGATCATGAGGATGTACCTATTGTAGGTTTTATTGCTAGGGAGGACTCTTCAAGTCCATGTAATTTGGACACTTGTTCAAATGTAGATAGTGATGAGGATATTAGCGAAGATGTTCTTGAAGCTAGTATTGAGGCTTTATTTAATGGTAATGCTCAAGATGTTAGAAAATTTAAATATTTGTGCATGAGCATTACGGAGCTAGAAGAAAAATGTCAATTCCTTAGTAAGGAAAACCTTGTACTTAAAGAGGAGGTTCTTCATAAGAATTCTCATATCAACACCCTATCACTTGAAAATGATGAGCTTAAAGTGAGTGTTGTTAATCTTAGAAAAGAGGTTCTTGATTTGACCATATGTCAAGCCAAGATTGACAATGTACATGCTCTTGTTGTCAAGAGTGACATTGGTTTTGTGGAAAAGAGCTCTATCTCTTCTTCTTCTATGACCAATGATGTTATGGCTTTAGACTCAATCCCCATTGCATTAGAGTCACTAAAGCCTAAGAGTTTTGTGCCTAAATGTCACCATTGTGGTAAGATTGGACATATCAAACCAAGGTGCAATATCTATAGGAAAACTCTTAAGTCTACTAGCTCACCTCCCATTGTTAGAGAGTTAATTAGGACCAAAAAGAAATTTATTCCTTATTGTCACAATTGTGGCAAAATTGGTCATGTTAGGCCTAAGTGCAATGCACCTAAGAAGACTTGTGTCTTTAAAGGCCTTAAATATGTGAAGGGTAAACCTAGGCAAACCTATATTCATAAACCTTCACATGACACTTCACTTAAGGATCAAATGCATTATCTTTTGAGTGAAGTTGTCAAACTCTCTAGGGTGGTTTTACCTCAAACCCGTAGTGGTTCCTCATCTCCTCCCCTTGTCTCAAACAAGAAGGTTTGGGTCAAGAAAGTTTTGGTCAATGACCATGATTGAGTCTCCTATTTGTCCTAGACTTCACACTTAGGTGTTTCTCTTGAAGTCTTGTTGGACATTATTAGATTAAGGGGGAGACTTAATCATTTTGTTTGATGATTTGATCATCAATTGTTTGTCCCTCAATTCGTTGATGAATTGATTGGTTTGTTTTTCTGACTTGTATGCCTATTATTTGCTTGCTTTGCTTCCATTTTATTTTGGTGTAAATGGTATGCTTTTAGACTTGATGGTGAGTCTTTAGGGTCAGAAGGTATTTGCGATCGATCACACCCTGTTTGCGATCGATCGTATGTTTATTTTGGTCGTGCGTTTATTTGTTACGATCGATCGCACCCTGTTTTGCGATCGATCGCACGCTTTGGCAGAGAGCAGTTTATTCTGTCCATTATTTACGATCGATCGCGTTGTGTTCCACGATCGATCGTGAATCTGCTGCTTGCAAGTTTTTCGACCATATTTGTTTTTTAAAAGCTTTATTTCCTCTTACCTCTTCATACTTTTGAGTATTTTATTTTGTTGAGGTTGTTTTAATTGAGGAATTAAATCCCACTTTAACTCATATCAATTTTGTTGTCAAAATTGTTGTTTCTTGAACTAGTTCTCATTGTTCTAGTTATTTTTAAATGAGTTTTAGGTGTCTTGATTTGCTTCTTATTGCTCATATTTTAGATGCTTTTATCTAAGTTGCAAATTAAGATTCTTTGGTAGAGACCATGGTTTTAATGCACAAATTGCTTTTAATGTGTAGCAATTTTGTCTATATGTCTCCTATATATTGAGGTATAGTTGCAATAGCACCACAAAACCCTTTTATACTCCATAGTGAGTTTTGGTTAAATTGTTGGTTTTGTGCCTCCTTCAAATGGTGTTTTGTTTGTCTAGAACTCAATGAGCTTCTATTGTTATATACCATTTGATGTTTATTTGGGATGAAATGCTTGACTTTATTTTTCTTTGGTATTATTGGCTTATCTTTTGTAAACTATTTGTTGTAGTTTCGTAGTCTTCCGCTCGCCGGGCCAATTTGCTAAAGCATTTCATTTGGTGTCTTGCATTGCTTGCATCCCCTTAGGACTTGTTATTTGTATGTCCTTTGTATATGTTCCACTATGGAATGATCGTTTATTTGTCTCAAGCTCTCTAGTTCTTCTATGAAGTCTAGGTCGTTGTCCGAGTTGGTTATCCAACGAGCCTTATTTTGAGCAAATAGATGTTAAAATCCTTTGCACACACCTACACAATGTGTTTATTTGGTGTCCTTCCCTTCATATGTTTTGGGAAGCCTTGCATGTTTCTAAGGATTTTATTGTTTATCTTCCTTATTTTGTTTGTTGGAAGATCTTGTAGTTGCTAATCTTTGAGTGATTTACAACTTGTATTGTTGTTATGGCTATTCTCCACATGTACTCTTTGTTAGTACACCCCCAATTTTCGTACTCTTAGTTAGTACACCCCTATCTTGTACTTGATTAGTACACCCCCACCTCGTTGAGGAGGAGTCTCCTTGGAATTGCCTTCGAGTTTGCTTATGTCTTGTTCTTCATATTTTATATCTTGTTATGACTTGCATAACTTGCATATGATAGGCTAAGCTTTATTCATCTATGCTTAATGATTATTGTTTCTCATTGCATGATGTTTACTTGTTGGTATTCGTTTGAGGGGGAGACTTTGTATCCTTATGGATTATTGTTTCAAAGTCTCTCATTTATGTCGTATGTTCTCAATTGGTTTCAATTGTTTATCATGTTTATGTTGTCCATAACATGCTTTTATTACGACTTAGTTTCTCTCCCTCCTTTGGCCTTTCTAGACAAAAAGGAGGAGAATAATATAGTAAGGAGGAGAGATATATATATTAAGGGGAGAAATATTTGGTAAAGGGGATAATTACATGTTAAGGGGGAGATTTAATTGTTATTGGGAGAATGTTTATTATGCCATATTGTTTATAACTCAATTGTTATACCATACATGCTTCACGGTATCTTGTGCTTTAGTGTTTGTTATTGCAGGAATGTCCTGTCGATATTGAAGATGCCAATATTATAGCATAGGTTATTTGAGTTGTATTTCTTATGAGGTTTTGTCTAGGAAATGCCAAAGGAGGAGATTGTAAGGGCAAAATATTTGCTATTGGCTATTTCCTATTTGACAAAACCTCTTCCCTTGTATTAGCATTTGTTTTGTATTCAATGCTAGATTGTTTAGGGATTAGAAGTCGTGGCTTAGGTTGTTCTTACTCGAGATGGTTCGTGAAGACGCCTTTCTTATCCGGTCTTTTCTCCGGACTTCGATCATTGGTCATCGAAGGTTTCGTTCAAGCACCTCAAGGTATGACTCATGCATATGCACATGCATTTCATTCACATTATGTCTTCCTTGTTGTCCTAGGTTTATCTAGGTTGTTTTCCTTTCACTTATGATGTGAATCACATAAGTATAGGATGCTTGATTGCCACACTTGTGTCTTGTATCACAAGTTTCGAGTGCTTATTTTATGATGTTAGGATTGCTAGATCTTCTTATAGATTTGTTTTGATTAGCATTCCTTTTTGTTTAAGGCTGTTTTATGCCTTGCGATCGATCGTCACTGTTCATGCGATCGATCGCACCACGTGGCAAATATGTCCGTTGGTTTTATGACCGTTGCATTTCAAAAATATGTCCGTTGGGACTTTTTGTGCGATCGATCGCACGACATTCTGCGATCGATCGCAATTAAGGGTTTTCACTTCCAGACGGTTCTGTCTCTTCATTTTACACTGTGCGATCGATCGCATAATGTCGTGCGATCGATCGCAAATGCCCCTGGGATGTTTTCTATAAATAGAACCCTTTTGTTTCATTTCGGTCAACTCTTTCCCCATAGTCGAAAATACACTTTGAGAGAGTTCTTTGGTATTGTGAGTGATCCTAGTTCCATGTTGTAGGTTCCTCATCTTAATCTCCATCTATAATCCATTGCTAAACACTTTGATTTGCATTTATATGCTAGTTTAGCCTATGTTTAGGATTTAGGAGATTCTATTCGATTCTAGCAATTGTTCCATGTTGAATTGCTGAATTGAAGGATTGAATCATTTGTTTCAATCTTCTTTGTTGTTTGTTTGTTTAGCTAATGATCCTTGTGATTAGTTAAACAAACCCTTGAATCATATTCAAGGCTTTTCAATTCGGTTTGGTTAATGCAAGCAATTGTTCCTTGTTGAATTGCTTGTGTTAATTGAATTGAATTCATTCATTCATACACACACACACACTTGCATAGTCGGTGTCTTGCGGTTGGAGGATTCACGCGGTGAAGTTCGATCAATCGGAGAAGCTTGAGGTGGGATCACTTGAAGAGCATTCGGGGCTACACAAGGTTAGAGCTGCCACTAGTCATAGGGTTGATAGTGTAGAGTTTGGGACGGAGTTCCCCCTTGTACGTGTTTGCCGATTTGGCGTTTTTCATAGTGTTACACAAGAGCGTGGGGTACGGCTCCCCTCCGGTTTTCCTCTAGTGGTAGAGGTTCCGGGTGACCATATTGTGTGTTGCTTGTGTGATTGTTGATATCTATTGTATTGTGCTTAATTGATTAACATATTGTGTGCTTGTTCATACATAGATATATATAGTCCGTGGTGTGCTAGTTTGATGCACACTTTGGGATTCTAGGTTGTACAATTGATTGTGCTTGTTGCATATATATTTGTTATCAATTGTGTATTGCTTGTGCAATAGTTAAAACCTAGGTTGTTCATTGTGAAGCATATTTGTATTGCTTCCTATTGTTGTTTGTAGGAGAGTTAAGTTTTAATTTGTTGAAAGTTGTGTATACTCTCCGATTAGTGTTTAGGACGACTACCGTTATTGGGACAATCCGGTGTACCGAAATTTCAAATCCTCCAACCGCAAGACACCGACTATGCAAGTGTGTGTGTGTATGTTGATTCGTATGCAAATTGCATACAAATTAGGCCTCTAATCACTTTAGTAATGCTAATCCGAAGGCTATTTAGTGTCCCTAATCCTTGAATTGCACCATTGTAGGGTTCACGAGCATTAAATGGATATCGGGAGCAAAAGAGTGTAATTTGGAAGCTTTTGTGGATTTCCGGCTAAAGGACGAAAAGTCAACCCGAGGACCAAAAGTCAACTCGTGGTCAACCCCGACTTTGGAGCGTCAACGAGTCAGCATGAAGTCCCGGAAAGGAGTCGCAAGAAGAATTCCGGAAGTTTGGTCAAAGTCAACCTTTGGTCAACGCCGAGGGTCGCGGTCAAAGTCAAGGCGAAGTCAACCTTGTGACTCATCCACTTGTGCAATTAATTTTCAGCTAAGGACCACACTAGAAATGGTGAGGTCACCCATTGACTATTCCTTCCTTTTGTTCACATGAGGATTTACCCCTTTACCCTTCATTTAATTCATCCAACCCTTAGATCTAACCCTAGCTCATCCTAACCCTTCATTCTCCCTCCCTTTGCCTATTTATACCCTAGTTGTTGCCTCATTAGGGCATCCATTCAGCTGCCCCCATCTCCATCACTTTCCCTTTCCCTTTTCTCTCTTCTCCCTTAGATCTAGGTTTGCCCACGATTCGTTCGTCGACCGGTCGACGACTACGCTAATCCGAAGGCTATTTAGTGTCCCTAATCCTTGAATTGCACCATTGTAGGGTTCACGAGCATTAAATGGATATCGGGAGCAAAAGAGTGTAATTTGGAAGCTTTTGTGGATTTCCGGCTAAAGGACGAAAAGTCAACCCGAGGACCAAAAGTCAACTCGTGGTCAACCCCGACTTTGGAGCGTCAACGAGTCAGCATGAAGTCCCGGAAAGGAGTCGCAAGAAGAATTCCGGAAGTTTGGTCAAAGTCAACCTTTGGTCAACGCCGAGGGTCGCGGTCAAAGTCAAGGCGAAGTCAACCTTGTGACTCATCCACTTGTGCAATTAATTTTCAGCTAAGGACCACACTAGAAATGGTGAGGTCACCCATTGACTATTCCTTCCTTTTGTTCACATGAGGATTTACCCCTTTACCCTTCATTTAATTCATCCAACCCTTAGATCTAACCCTAGCTCATCCTAACCCTTCATTCTCCCTCCCTTTGCCTATTTATACCCTAGTTGTTGCCTCATTAGGGCATCCATTCAGCTGCCTCCATCTCCATCACTTTCCCTTTCCCCTTCTCTCTTCTCCCTTAGATCTAGGGTTGCCCACGGTTCGTCCGTCGACCGGTCGACGACCACCTGTCGACCGGTCGACCACCGTCGGGTCAGCCACAATCCACCACTTCCACACCTCCTTTCATCCACCACCCTTCATCAAATCTTCTCCCCACGATGTCTACTACCTCCACCATCACTTTGGGCAGCTGGGATCCTCACCAAGTCATCAAGATCCATCATCAAAGCCAAGGAGGAGCAAGAGAGCATCTATTGAGCATTCCTCATCCTTACTCTCTCTTTTTCTTATGTCTAAGAGCTTTATTGTATAATTTGATGATGTATATTTTGATGCTTTGTGAGTAGTAACTTTGTTGGGGACTAGGGTTGTGTGCCCTAGTTCAATGTGACTATGTGATACTTTGATTAATGAATAAATGCCTTTGTTGTTTTATGAATATGTGTATTGTCTAGTTTCATATGTATTGAATGTGTATGTGAAGATTTGCCACTCTTTTGTATGCATTTGGTCCATCTTGTATGAGTTGTGTATGGTTTGGCAACCTTACTTTTCTCTAGGCAATTGGCAATATGTGTGATGAGCATGTTTCACTATGTTTGACCCTTAATTCATGTGCTTTACGCCTCCTTTCTTTCTACCCTCCCGCGGAGAGTCCCTAGGACCCTAATAAGGCTTAGGAATACGTTAGAAGGAATCCACTCCACATCGATAACATCGGTGGAGTGGTGGGTTATGCATGTGTTGCTTGTTTGAGTCCCTAAGCTTCGACACTTTACGCCTCTTAAGCACTTTAGGGGATTCGGTATTAGGTAACATAGAGGGATCCCCTAAGACACCTAGAGAGTTCGAATGGCCCTAGTAAGGCATTTGAATACCTTAGGTAAGCACGGTCCTAGAACCATAGCATGGCTAGGATACGGGGCTTGATTCGTGGATACATTGGCATGGTTTCGTGTTAGAGGATCACTAGTTGCATTGGACTTGGGGTTTGCCTGAAAACCCCAACACCTATCTTACTTTATTTGCACATTTATACTTTCTTGCATTTTAATTGTTGTTTGTCATTACTTTGCACTATCTTTCGAAAACCCAAAAACACTACACCTCTACACACACATTGTCATATACACGCCTCATCCACTCTTTTCATCTCTTGTCTCATCATATTTGTGCATCTTCTTTGGTTGCTTATTTGCCAAGGGGTTGAAGGGCCTTCGATCTCCGTTGGAACGACAACCCCGGATCTTAAATATACTTACTAACTTTTGGCAATCGTCAAATGGCGCCGTTGCCGGGGATTGAGGTTCAACCTTTATCCCTTGGTAATCGGTAACCGAGTTTCTTGCACTATTCTTTTTATTTTGTGTGATATATATATCTATGTTTAGTTTGTTTTGTTTTGAATAAAGAGCTTATGGGAAGTTGGGAGATGTAGGATGGACGTTTCGGTGAAGTGAATTCATTTTTGTTTTGTTTTGTTTGATTTCCAGAATCTGCCTGGGAAGAACAGTCCACTTTGGAAGCAGTTTTATCTCATCTCCACCGCTGGATTGAGCTGCAATTTGTATGACAGCTTCCTCTATGTGTCTACTGTTCTCTGTTTAAATTTCATTGAGTTCCAGCCGTTGGATCTCCGGATTTGCAGTTCCAAAGGAGTGGTACTCAGAGCTGGAAGTGACGATCCCAGCTTTCACTTTGACTGTTCTTACTTCTGGAATTATGTCCCTTGCAAAGGGAAGAGGTCGGAGTTGATTTACTGTGCACCATCACTTTGGGGGAGATCGAGCAAACAACCGTTGATGAGCTTTCCTTCACCATGAGAGCTGTTGTGTTTCATTGAAGATGAACACCTTAGCCACCGGGTTAAGTGGTGTTTCATGCCACTTTCTAATTCATTTGGCACCCGAGGAGCAAACGTATGGAAGTCAGGGCCTGGTGCCCTGAGGTTGGTGTCTATTTGTGGTTTCTCGGCTCGCTAGGGGAGTCTACAAAGGGGGTTTTTCTTACTCTATCATCCGTATGCTATATTTTGTATGTGTGCATTCGCCCGACTTTGCTTCTTCACTTTTACCAATTTTCTTTGCACTTTTAAATACCTCACAACATTGAGGACAATGTTGGTTTTAAGTGTGGGGGTGAGGTTGGGCCAAACTAAAAGGATTTCACATTTTCAAACCACCAAAATTTTTCAAATTTTCAAGGTTTTCATCGAACGGTCGACCCGTGTGTCGACCGGTCGACACTCGTCCAGGGAGTTGTGGTCGAACGGTCGACCCTTGCGTCGACCGGTCGACAGGTGCATAAGTGTAAAATTTTGTGATTTTGGAACTTTGAAGGTTTTGTGTGTGTTTTGATTGTCTTTTTCAATCCCAATGATAATTGTGAGCCTACTAAGTTGTGAATTAGGAGGATAAAGAGCATGTGCTTAGAAATCATTGAGTTGCCTTGTGGTTAATATGAGTAATTGATGATTGCTTGACACTATACGCACATTTGCCATGTTGATTGGTCACTTGCAATTGGAAAAGCATATCTAGACGATGTATTGACATGCATATACCCTATATGGTGAGATTTTGAGCCTCATTGATATGTATGCATCATTCATACATCCTTGTTCTTCATGTGTGTGCATTCCACTAGTTCACGAGACCTAGAACTTGCTCAAAGACCGCTTGAGACTACATGTTAATTTGCGATGAATTGGAAATGATTAAGGCACTAGATAAGCACCATGGCCAAATTAACTTTCATCCCTCTAAACACTTTTCATTAGGATTAACCCATTTCGAGCCTCATTCATCATTAGCTTTTTCTTCGTTTAACCCACAAAAGTCTAACCCATGTTACTAGCTTAAACACTAACCGTCCCTTGTTCCAAGTATTAGCGAGACAACAATTGTGACTTCTCATGTTCTTTGTGTTCTTTGGGTTTGTGTAAAGCAAGTGTGGGGGTAGATTAGTTCGAGTTTTGTAAAGGAGAAAATGGTTGGAAGGAAAAGCAAAATACAAAAGAAGAAAAAGAGTTGAGAAAATCAAAAAGAAGTTGTGTACAAAAATAAAGTTCAAAAAAAAGAAAGTCCCAAAAAGAAAAGAAAAATATAAAATGGGAAAAGAAAGTTGTGAGAAAAAGAAAGAGAAAAGTAGAAATAGAAAGTATGAAAATCCAAAAAGAGAGTTTGTTTTTAGAATAAATGGTGGAGGAGAATAAAAGTTAGGATTGTTTGTAAAGAAAATGAGTTTCAAAGTCCTTGAGTTATCTTGTAAAATACTTGGAATACTTGTATATCCATCCCTTCGTTTCATGTTAACCACTAACCTTTGGCCCCATTACAACCAATGTAAAGTCCTTTTGATCCAATAAGTTGTGAATTAATTAGTGGAGAGTTGGTCAATGAGCAAGCTTATGGGGACGTTGCTTTTGGTAATGTCTTGAAAGTAAACACTTAACCCTAAACACAAGAGCGGAAATATTTAGTGAATCATGTGAGTTTAGCGGTTAATCTTGTCAAGCATATGCTAATTTGATTGCTCTTGATTGATTATTCCATGGCTAGCACACACTTCACCAAGCATGCATTAGATACACATATTAAACACTTGGCAAATCATGAGGTTTGAGTATATGCTTAATAGAATCTTGATTTGTGGCTTAGTGGTCTCTATTTGAGGATATGGTTGTTAAGGCAAAATTGAATGTGATGTGGATTGTTGATTCTTTATTTGCTTGAGGACAAGCAAAGCTTAAGTGTGGGGGTGTGATTCGTATGCAAATTGCATACAAATTAGGCCTCTAATCACTTTAGTAATGCTAATCCGAAGGCTATTTAGTGTCCCTAATCCTTGAATTGCACCATTGTAGGGTTCACGAGCATTAAATGGATATCGGGAGCAAAAGAGTGTAATTTGGAAGCTTTTGTGGATTTCCGGCTAAAGGACGAAAAGTCAACCCGAGGACCAAAAGTCAACTCGTGGTCAACCCCGACTTTGGAGCGTCAACGAGTCAGCATGAAGTCCCGGAAAGGAGTCGCAAGAAGAATTCCGGAAGTTTGGTCAAAGTCAACCTTTGGTCAACGCCGAGGGTCGCGGTCAAAGTCAAGGCGAAGTCAACCTTGTGACTCATCCACTTGTGCAATTAATTTTCAGCTAAGGACCACACTAGAAATGGTGAGGTCACCCATTGACTATTCCTTCCTTTTGTTCACATGAGGATTTACCCCTTTACCCTTCATTTAATTCATCCAACCCTTAGATCTAACCCTAGCTCATCCTAACCCTTCATTCTCCCTCCCTTTGCCTATTTATACCCTAGTTGTTGCCTCATTAGGGCATCCATTCAGCTGCCTCCATCTCCATCACTTTCCCTTTCCCCTTCTCTCTTCTCCCTTAGATCTAGGGTTGCCCACGGTTCGTCCGTCGACCGGTCGACGACCACCTGTCGACCGGTCGACCACCGTCGGGTCAGCCACAATCCACCACTTCCACACCTCCTTTCATCCACCACCCTTCATCAAATCTTCTCCCCACGATGTCTACTACCTCCACCATCACTTTGGGCAGCTGGGATCCTCACCAAGTCATCAAGATCCATCATCAAAGCCAAGGAGGAGCAAGAGAGCATCTATTGAGCATTCCTCATCCTTACTCTCTCTTTTTCTTATGTCTAAGAGCTTTATTGTATAATTTGATGATGTATATTTTGATGCTTTGTGAGTAGTAACTTTGTTGGGGACTAGGGTTGTGTGCCCTAGTTCAATGTGACTATGTGATACTTTGATTAATGAATAAATGCCTTTGTTGTTTTATGAATATGTGTATTGTCTAGTTTCATATGTATTGAATGTGTATGTGAAGATTTGCCACTCTTTTGTATGCATTTGGTCCATCTTGTATGAGTTGTGTATGGTTTGGCAACCTTACTTTTCTCTAGGCAATTGGCAATATGTGTGATGAGCATGTTTCACTATGTTTGACCCTTAATTCATGTGCTTTACGCCTCCTTTCTTTCTACCCTCCCGCGGAGAGTCCCTAGGACCCTAATAAGGCTTAGGAATACGTTAGAAGGAATCCACTCCACATCGATAACATCGGTGGAGTGGTGGGTTATGCATGTGTTGCTTGTTTGAGTCCCTAAGCTTCGACACTTTACGCCTCTTAAGCACTTTAGGGGATTCGGTATTAGGTAACATAGAGGGATCCCCTAAGACACCTAGAGAGTTCGAATGGCCCTAGTAAGGCATTTGAATACCTTAGGTAAGCACGGTCCTAGAACCATAGCATGGCTAGGATACGGGGCTTGATTCGTGGATACATTGGCATGGTTTCGTGTTAGAGGATCACTAGTTGCATTGGACTTGGGGTTTGCCTGAAAACCCCAACACCTATCTTACTTTATTTGCACATTTATACTTTCTTGCATTTTAATTGTTGTTTGTCATTACTTTGCACTATCTTTCGAAAACCCAAAAACACTACACCTCTACACACACATTGTCATATACACGCCTCATCCACTCTTTTCATCTCTTGTCTCATCATATTTGTGCATCTTCTTTGGTTGCTTATTTGCCAAGGGGTTGAAGGGCCTTCGATCTCCGTTGGAACGACAACCCCGGACCTTAAATATACTTACTAACTTTTGGCAATCGTCATATGTATGAATGAATTCAATTCAATTAACACAAGCAATTCAACAAGGAACAATTGCTTGCATTAACCAAACCGAATTGAAAAGCCTTGAATATGATTCAAGGGTTTGTTTAACTAATCACAAGGATCATTAGCTAAACAAACAAACAACAAAGAAGATTGAAACTAATGATTCAATCCTTCAACTCAGCAATTCAACAAGGAACAATTGCTAGAGTTGAATAGAATCTCCTAAATCCTATAACATAAGCTAAACAAGCAACTATGTGCAAATCAAAGTGTTTAGCAAGGATTAATCATGGAGATCAAGGTGAGGAACCTACAACATGGAACTAGGATCACTCACAATATCAAAGAACTCTCTCAAAGTGTATTTTCGACTATGGGGAAAGAGTTGACTGAAATGAAACAAAAGGGTTCTATTTATAGAAAACATCCCAGGGGCATTTGCGATCGATCGCAGGACATTATGCGATCGATCGCACAGTGTAAAATAAAGAGACAGAAACGTCTGGAAGTGCGAAACCCTTGTTTGCGATCGATCGCGGAAAGTTGCGATCGATCGCACGAAAAAGTCCCAACGGACATATTTTCGAACTGCAACGGTCATAAATCCAACGGACAAATTTGCCACGTGGTGCGATCGATCGCATGAACAGTGACGATCGATCGCAAGGCATAAAACAGCCTTAAACATAAAGGAATGCTAATCAAAACAAATCTATAGGAAGATCTAGCAATCCTATCATCATAAACTCAAATGTATGAAACTATGCATACAAGACACAAGTGTGGCAATCAAGCATCTTATACTTATGTGATTCACATCATAAGAGAAAGGAAAACAACCTAGATAAACCTAGGACACAAAGGAAGACTTAATATGAATGAAATGCATGTGCGTATGCATGAGTCATACCTTGAGCTGCTTGAATGAAACCTTCGATGACCAATGATCGAAGTCCGGAGAAAAGACCGGATAAGAAAGGCGTCTTCACGAACCATCTCGAGTAAGAACAACCTAAGCCACGACTTCTAATCCCTAAAACAAACTAGCAATGATACAAAAGAATTGCTAATACAAGGGAAGAGGTTTTGTCAAATAGGAAATAGCCAATAGCAAATATTTTGCCCTTACACCATCCTTCATGGCTCGGCGAGAATACACCGATGATTGGTTTGTAGCTTCATTGGAGGCAATTGATATTGATTGGCGTCGCCCTATAATCGCCTACTTGTCTGATCCAAGTGCTCCTACTGACCGAAAGATCCGTTTTTTGGCCCTTAACTACGTTCTCAAGGGCGGCGAATTGTTGCGACGTGGAGAGGACGGCATTGAGTTTCGTTGTATTTTTGGCAAGGAAGCTAAGCGAGTCATGCGAGAAGTTCATCTTGGCGTTTGTGTATCCCACCAGGCAGGACCAAAAATGAGATGGCTTATTCGCCGCTATGGTTACTACTGGCCTTCCATTCTGAAGGATTGCATTAGTTTCGCCAAGGGATGCCAGGATTGTCAAGCCCATGGCCCAGTTCGCCATATCCCTATTATTCATATGCAGCCTATCATCAAACCTTGGCCTGCTAGAGGCTGGGCACTGGACCTTATTGGTCTCATTCATCCTCATTCCTCAGCACAGCACAAGTTCATCATCGTGCTACCGACTTCTTTACCAAATGGGTAGAGGCAGAGGCATTGAAAGATTCCTCCGCAGCCACGGTTCGTTCCTTCATTTTTCGCAACATCTTATGTCATTTTGGTGTTCCAGAATGTTTGGTTGCGGACAGGGGGGTAGCTTTCATGGCCGCGGATGTCAATAAGTTGATGACGGACTTTGGAATTCAGTTCCTTCATTCTACACCATATTACGCTCAGTCCAACGGCCAAGCAGAAGCCAGTAACAAGATCATAATCACTATTCTCCGGAAAATGTTGGCTGCGAACGCCAGAGATTGGCACAATGAGCTTGATTGTACACTCTAGGCATACAGGACGTCTAAGCGTACACCAACAGGCACTACACCTTATGCTTTGATGTTTGGCCATGATGCAGTACTACCTTTAGAGGTTAATGTCCATACGCTGCGTGTTCAAGAACAGCATCAGCTCATCGGGGATGACTACGTCTAAGCCATGTGGCAAGAGCATGAAGATTTGAGCGAACACAGGCTAGCAGCATTAGACAGCTTGATCGTTGAGAAGCAGCGAATCGCCAGAGTGTACGATAAGCGTACTCGCGGCCTCAGTTTTGGTGTCGGTGATCTTGTTTCGAAGACCGTTCTCCCCTTAGGAGAAAAAGAACGCGGACGCGGAAAGTGGTCTCCCCGGTGGGAAGGACCTTTCATTATTGATCGGATCTTAGGCAAAGGTGCATATCACTTAAGGGACACGGACAGCGAACTAAACCAAAATCCCATTAATGGTCGTTACCTGAAGAAGTATTTTCCAAGTGTTTGGGAATTAGATGATCCACCAGTGTCATTGCCTGCACAGGGGGGGCAATACTTAGTTCTCCTATCCTGCTCTCTCCAAGCCAATACCGTGGCTTCTAATTCATTCGCTATACCCCGTCAAACTAGGGGGCAACTATATCCTACAAGAGTTCGGCCAGGCCAGTTTACAAATTAGGTATTGCTTTTAGACTTCAAAGGTGGTGAGATTTTCTTTATTCTTTTACCTTTTTCGGTTTTTGAGTCTAGGAGTGATGGCACTTTTCGATGCATTTAAACTATAAAGCAGGACAATATCACAGTACAAAGCGAATAAACGAAAAGCGTTTAAATATTTGTTTACATATATTGGCTTTGCGGCCAAGAGCGTTTACATGAAAATCAAAATACAAAACAGAGAGCCAAAACGTGGCTCTGATACCATGGAGGCTGCGTCCAAGGCTCTTCCTGTAACCTATTTCTAAGCTTGGGCAATCCATCTTGGAAATCTAGGGTTACCACTCCCCATTTTCTCCTCTCACTGAGTTTTTGAGGGAGAGGGAATTCAGTGGGTAACCAGCGCAACCGCAGATCATCCGCTGACAAGCTTAGAACAGCAAGTCATCCTGGCGAACAGAGCCCTGGTGCGGCCCGCCAGGATATTTTTGCTGTCCCCACTCCGCCACCTTCTCACTTCTGTCTCTAAGAAGCAGAAGGGATGGTAGGCAGAATGAGGGGGTAAGCCTGAGGTTTCGTTGTATAAGTCAACCTAGGCATGAGGTTTGGTTGTATAACTCAGAATATTTTTGAGGCATGGATCCTAAGCGGAGGAAGGGATTTGAGGGCCAAAAGGAAGAACAGAACCAGGAGAGGCATTTTCGACGCCTGATGAGGGTTTTCTACTTGAGACGAACCAATGAAGGGTTCTCTATTTAAAGAAGGGAACTGGGGTCGGTTTGGTGCAGGATTGGGTAACCGTTTAGAGATTTGCAGTTATTAGGGGTAGTTACCACACTTAAATGTTGGTCTGGGGAATTAAATTTGCGGTTCCCCGGATTCCCTTTTGAATTTTCCTTTGACTGTGTCAAAGTTTATCCTTCCCGAGAGTTATCTTCTCGTTATCTGGTATTGGGCCAATTTCGGTTTGGGCCAGCAATTGATTAAGTTAAAAATAAACATATAGTGTTTTTGATTCCAAACAAACAAAAGAATGAACCTTAAGAGGTTCATGGTTACAATTTAATTGGGCCTACACCATGCGGCCCAACGATGCAATGTCTACGGCAATTTTGTGGTACTCGGCCTGGATTCGTTCTGCTTGGACGTTCGCCACTCTAGCTTTTGCGCGTGCATCTACCAGGCGTTGTCGCAGTTCCTCGGTTGGACCTACCTCATTCACCAAGGCTTCCTTGTCTTTACCCTTCCTGAACTGAAGTTGGATAATCTGAGCTTCAATTTTAGCCTTAGCGGCTTCAAGCTCTTCTAGTTTGGCCTCGCAGAGAGCAACATTGGTTCCCCGTCGTTGAAGTGATTCTTTCCGGGCTGCGAACAGCTTCTCCACCTCAGCTCGTTGAATTGAAGTCAGATTCGCCAGTTTGGTAGACTTCTCGATATGAGTCTGGAGGTTGGCAATAGCGCTGACTTTGGCTTCAAGCTCATCCAAGATTGCTAGATCTCTTTCATCTGCATGAAGCCGCAAGCTGCCGGTGTAGGCAATGATCTTCTCTCGCACCTTCGGATCATCCAAGTTTACATTGCTGAGGTGGCTGAGGTAATACTGCGCATCTTCTACCAGTTCTGGGGTAATTGGTTTGTCCAGCACTTCTTCTAAGCGTTCTTTGAGAGGGAGTGTTGGTTTCGAAGAAGAAGACTTTTCCACAGCAGCAAGGACTAAGCTTTGGGAGTCCACGGCGAGATTCGCCAGTGTTTGTGCAGCAGTGGCTGAATCTGGCTCCAATGTGGGTGCGGCAGAGGTTGGCTTGGGCAAGGGTTCATTGTCATTCGCCGCATCAAGGTTTGCGCCTGAACCCGATGCTTTGGTTTGGTTATCAGGGTGACCCTGCAAAGAAAGGAGAGAAAATACAAGGAGTAAGCACAGAGAACCTGAATGAAACCAGTAAGTGGTTTAACGAGGTTAGCATTTTCATAATAGGCGGGGGATGAAGGGAGTATTTACCGTTAAAGGAATGGAGTCTGGAGTTGTTTTCACTTCTGGAGTCGTATTTTCTACCGAGGACGTTGTAGTAGTTTGATCACCTTGGAGGACTGATGTTGCGGTTTCGTTCGCAGGAGGATTGGCGGCGCTGGAGTCCAGATTATCCTGAGCCTCGCAGGGTGACACATCTCGTGCTTCGGCAGGGGAGAAGTTTTGGCTGGGGGGCAGGTCAGCATCATTTTGAAGGTTTGTACCTTCGTCGCGCATTGGGACTTCTGCATTCGCTACTTCCACAGTTTGAGGGACATTCTTAGGAGGAGATGCAGAAGTCGAGACTGTTCCTTCGCCAGTGTTCTCAGGCTGGTCCGGGGAGACGTAAGCAATGGGGACTGCATAGGTCACTGCTAGCATTCCTAGGCCATCCAGGGCTTCGACCATGCTTATTTCGTCCTCTTCGGAGTTCCCGTCAGTAGAGCTATCTTCAGATCCTTGGGCAAGGCTGTTTTCCTTAGCTTCAGGAATAGGAGGGTCATCTGCTATTACGATTACTTCAGGTGTGCGGCGCCTCCTTACCTACAATGAACAATCAGTTAGTGGTTGTGTGAAAGCGTGCGCGAATGAGAATTGCGCAAGAGCTAACAAGGTTTATCCTTACCAAGGGACGCTCTTCTTCTGTTTCTTCTTCCTCATTGGATTGCGGTTCGCGGGATCTTTTCTGTGCAGCAGTACGAGAGGAAGAAGCTTCCCCGGGAAACGAGTCTGTCAGCGTTTCCTGTGGCAATATATATTTAGGCAATCAGAGTCCGCACTACAAGGAGAAAAGTTAAAATCAAGACTTAGAATTACATACTCATACCTCAGCTGGTGTTCCTTTGGTTTGCTTTCGCCTTTGTCCAGGAGCAGCGATGGCAGGGGTTTGTCTGTTCGCACCATTTAGAACTTGCTGATCTTCTTCAAGGTTGAGTTCAACTCTACCTCGGGCGAAGATAGTGCGAAAGAGTTCTTCTGCATTCCGATCCCACTTATTGGCTGAGAGGGCATTCCACCAGATGGCATATTGTGGAGACACAGCCATAGTGCAGTGGAGGATACTAGCTCCTAGGGTAGCAGGTGGCAGGACATACTTGAAGTGGACCTTGCATTTGTTTTGGTCGTCTACGTCGTTCGTTGAGATTCGCCAGGAGGTGTACAGGTTGAGGCTCTCAAACAGAGGGTAAGGGATTTTCTGCCTAAATCCTAGTTGGCGAGCGAAGTGGGTAGGAGCGTAAAGTTCGAAACCGGCTTCTTCATCCGGAAGGTTGAAGTCCATACAGGACACGGCTCGTTTGAACATGGCCAAGGCCTCTACAGAATGTTCGCTAGACCAGAGGAAACCATGCTCTAATGGACTAGGGAATTTTCGGTTGATAACTAGCGTTACCGAGTCCAAGGCTGATTCGTCTAATTGATAAAGGTAACGGAAGCAGTCAAAGTAGGAGGGAGAAGGAAACTCATCTCGGTTGGCGAACGCCATCCCTAGTACCTCATCGTCTGGGAAGGAGTCAACTTCAGGGTGCCTGAATTGGGGAAAATAGACCTGCAGCCAGAGGTCAAGAATCCAGAAGGGTCCTCCCAGTGGGTTGTAATCGAAGGGTCTGAGCGTCAGGGAGTAGAGCGAACGGTAGAGGCTGGCTAGAACAGGTTGGCCTAGTCCTGTTAGTTGTTTGTTGAAGAGGGCCGCTGCCAGCATGGTCCAAGTGCCGACAATTTTCTTCGCCGTGATACAGAAAAGGAATTTGCACAACCAGAGCTCCAAGAAAGCGATTCCTCCTTGTTCGTTGTTCTGCTTCGAGAAATAGTTGCACCAGGCGGTGTAGGATTTGCAGTAGGGAAGGCGAACCAGGCTGGGTTTGTGCTCTATTGAATCTAACCCTTGATCATACTCTCCATAGTTATACGGTTCTGGATGGATGGGGAGACCGGTGATGGTGAGAATATCTAGCAGAGTGATTCCCATTTGCCCAAACCGGAAATTGAAGGTGTTGCTGGAGGTGTCCCAGAAACAGGCGGCTGCGATGATTGGAGCACGATTTCCCCCTCCATTGTGTAAAGAGAAACAGAGCTCTAGTGTTTCTGCAATTCCTACTTCTTGCCAGCGATCCAGATCGGTTGTTTTCCTGGCTTGATACCACTTGAGTTCTTCTGGACTTGGTGTAGGCCAGCTTCCCATTCGCACTACTTGGTGGTGTCTCTGCCATTTTGGGAAGATAGCGGCGGTCGCCCGGAACGCGAGGATGGGGCATCGGACGGCATGGAAGTAATGATTCAGAAATTGAGCTGACATCTCATCAATCCAAGGACCCAGGCTCGCTGTGCGGTCCTCGTACACCTATATGTGAGAGCGATGCGAGTGTTTGTTGGCGGTAAGGGGATACATGGCCAGTTTGAATTGCTGGGCGTTGGGCTCTGTTAGGATGTTTGAGGATGAGGCCATTTCTGTTGGTTATGGGTTCTGGATTTTCACTTGTTCTGAGCTCTTAGGGTTCTGGATTCCTTAACAGAATGGTGTTGAAGGAGTTTGCTTTTAAAGAACTGAAGCGGTGTTGCGGAGGGGTATGGTTCTTATCGTTTCGCGAACCAGTTTGAATGGGGAGGCGTGATGAAACAGTGTAACGGTTGGGTCTCTTCGTCTTCTGGGCTTTGTCGCGGCCTTTCACGAACAGTTGTTTGTTTTCCTTATGACTTAGCCCTCTTCAATCATATTTATCGCGGATTTGGGCCTGATTTCAAGGCCTGGGGGGCAATGTTTGAGCCCAAATGAATATTTGGCTGATTCGTTTATATTACAGCCCATGGACCGATTGTTGCGGCCCAAAAATACCCTTGAGTTTATGTGGGAGGCAGATCCTTGCTTTGTGTTTGCCTTATAGTTCAAGGAAAGTAATTTACATATATTTAATTACATTAATTATATTTGAGAGTCGTGCTAAGGAAAAGAAATCTATAATCCTTGTTCAATAAGGATTCGCTGACTTATCTCTATAAATAGAGGGTCTTAGGCGAATGGTCTCTCTCTCTCTCAATCAATACAACCTACAAGCAATCTCTTTGCATACAAGCCTCTCCGGAGCAAACCCTAGCGACCAAAGCCTCTCCGGAGCAAACCAGCGACCTACAGCAAAGCTAAAATCACGTTTTAGCAACCCAAGTGCTTTCTCAAGCCTTCCCAATTGATTGCTCTGCTTACTCAGCGTTGAGGAAGTATCGATTATTGCATTCGCAAGAGATCACGTTCGAAGACCTAATTCCGTTTAGGCGTTTCACGTACGAACCGACAGAGTTAGTGCTCTCTCTGTCTACATTCGCTTGATCCAGAAGCAAGAAGTGGCACACATCAGTTACGACAAACGTACCCCGTGGTACTGGCACGCCCGCACTCTACAAAAGAGACTGTTTGACTCTCCCCTGCGGTTTTCAGCGCAAACACAAGTATAGTCGAACTGGCTGTCCAGAGATCCTTAAAGTAAACTCGTTTCAGGATTGCCACATGACGGTTCCAAAAACTAATCCCATAGTGCCTATTAAGTTGGTTACAAACACCACCATAGCAGCACATATCATCCATAATCTCCAGACAAAGTGTATTAATCAGTTCACTACCGATTCGTTGCAGCCGAGCTTGTTAACAATGACTCTACTCTCAATCAACAAGTTCACATCCTCCACTGTGTCCACAAGTTTATCCATCAGCAAAAAGTATTCACAAATATAAGCCGACTCTGGATACAAAAACTGCTCCAAGGCCATGACGTTTCTGATAAGGCATTCGGTTTGATCATTTACCCGAAATTGCGTAAGCTTCATGTCCATACTTGTAATTAAAGCAAGCTATGTTGAAATTACAATATCTGTGGGACTCATCTCCTTTTATGACAAAGCCTGCTTCTTTAAGTGGCCGGAAGTTCACCCCTGCTGCCTTCAGCTTTGTTGCATCATATATATTTTTGATAGGGATAAGACGATTATCTACCCAGATCATTTCTTCTTCTGGACAAAGAAAGTGTCTCACTAAATCAGTAAAATGTTTCGGCGTTGCTCCTTTCCTGAGAGATTTTCCCTTGCTCTACTCTTTGAAGAACTCACAAGAAAGCTTAAGAACTCATATGAGGCTCTTTAACAAAACAAAAAAAAAGGGGACGAAAACGGCTTCCAATCCATATGATCATACCAATCCCTTGTTTGAAAGTCATCTCATAGCCTATGCATTAAGCGAGCCTTAAGGCTAGCTTTTTAAAACCTTGGACCTTATTATCAAATTGCACTGCCTGCAATAGCCAATAGATGACGTGACCAAGTGACGAACGTCAAAAGTATGATAGAAGTATAGTTTGTGACCGGGGTTATCGAACCTCGGGGATTGGTGCATGGCCCAAGATCCCCTTTTGTAACTAGGAAACCTAGACTTCCTAGCACTAATGTGGTGTGATTAGAGGTGGATAAGATGTGCGAGGTGAATAAGTGCAAATAAAGTAATGTAACTAACCTAATGCAAATGAAATGCAAAGAGGAGGAACATGGATAGATAAGAAATGGTAGAATGATTGGAGTTTCGGGTCTCTCCCTAATCCATATCGATGGATAAATAATCAAATTCACACATGTTGAAAGGTTCATGTATCAATTCCCCACATTCCATCCATGCAATGGTTATGGAATGTAATGCAATCTAATATATTCATATGCCAACAAAGGTACATAAGAGTTAATCCTTCATAAATATTATCAATGAAGGTCCTCCCTCACAAATGTGAAGGGGGGTGAAGCACAAATGCATATAGGAATTCACACACAAAGCCAAGTTGATTAATGGATCAATTTCCGTATCCTAGCCATGCAATGGTTCTAGGACCGAGTCTACTAAGTTATTGTTATGTCATGCAATGGTTCACAACAACTCCCGATTACGCATTAACAAAGTTAACACAAGGGGCGTAAAGCTTTAAGACCAAGGAATCAAACAATACATGCTCATCACATTCATTGTCCATTGTCTATAAAAAGTAAGGGTACCAAGCTCACACTTTCATACCAAGATAGATCAAACACATGCTTAAGAATTGGTAGTTCCTAAACAGGCATCTAACACATAACAAAAATAGGCAATGAACATACCCAAATACCAACCAACATGTATATATATATAAGAATCATCCAATCCATCATCAATGGACTAGGGCACACAACCCTAGTCCCCAATCCTAACAACTACTCACATATACTTAGAATGTACATCAATAGTCTCAAGATTGACAAGCTAAGAAATATATGAAAGTAAATAGAGATAGAAGAATGCTCAATGAAGATAGTGGCCCCAAACTTGCTGTCACCAAGTCTTGAAGTAAGCTCCTCTTGGCCTCCTCTTCTTCTCCTAGCTTTTTCTTGGCCAAATCTCCAAGGATCTTGATGTTTTTGATGTCTCCAAGCTTATGTGAGGTAGAAGTGATAGAATGGTGGAGAAAAGTGGTTAGGAACATAGAAGAGGGTCTTAGGAAGAAGTTTCGACAAGGAAGGAAATAGATTTGAGGGGTTGAAGGATGAGAAAAAGGGGGAGGAAGGCCGTCGGGCGACCGGTCGTGAACAGTTCCGCGACCGGTCGTCCGAACGGCAAATCCAAATGATTTTGTGACTTTTGGGGAGAGACGGAAGAGGAAAGGTTTTGGGAATTTTGGGATGAAGGCTAGGGTTGATGAATGGTGTTATTCTCCCCAAAATGGAAGGGAAGAGGAATATATATAGAGGGAGAGAGAAATGAATGGAAGGTGGAGATGGATTGGAATTAATATAATGGCTAATAACTAAGATTCTAAACCTAAAAGGCTAGGGTAGGTGGGAGAGCAAAGAAAAGGGAAAGGGTAGAGAGGTAATGTGTTTATGGACAAGAAAAATCAGATTTGGGAGGTGAGGAGACAAAAGTGGGATAAGGAAAGACTAAGAGACAAATAGTGGTTAGAGCATTAAATGTTGTGTCTCTATTTTGAATTTGAATTTCAAATCACCACCAAAGTAGCTCAACTCATCAAATGATGCTCTCCTAGCTGAAATGGGAAGCTTGACGGAGAAGTCACGTCTCGACGCGGTCGCCGTTTCCTCAGAGTTAACCATGGGTGGGCCCGGGGTGAGTCACGGTTGACTTTTCGGAGCCGAAAGTTGACTTTTTGGGGCCGAAAGTTGAATGTTCGGGTTCTTGGCCAAAACTCCGGAATGATCTTGTGCTCCATTTCCGAGACATGATTCTTGTGATCTTCATGCTCAAAAGTCACGGTTGACTTTTCGTCCTCTTCTCGAAAATGCTCCAAAAGCTCCCAAATTGCATCTTTAAGCTCCGGATTACTTCAACTCACTTATTCAATCTAAAAACAATACAAACACACATTAATGATATTATTTGGCTCTTGGAGAAACATTATTCAAGTAGTTAGAGGCATGCTTTTTTTTTTGTTGTTAAAATTAAGATTTCATTCCTTATAATTATTTTGTTGTTGAACTCAAGACCTCATTCCAAGTTTGTATTGGTTCATTGTTAACATATGGATATTGTACCTAATAATGTCACCAAATTATAACTAAATCGCATTAAATTATAACTGGGAAACACCATGTCATACAATATCGTAGCCAAATCATACACAACCATCTCGAAAATTAGAAGGGAAGAGATCTTGTGGTTAATTTGACGAAGCAATGAAATATTGAGATCTAGCAATGTGATTTAACTGTGATGTAATGGATTCCACAACAAATAATTGCACCAAATTAAAACAAAATTACAATAAATTTTTACTGATACGTGTGATACTGTGCTATATCGTAGCCAAATGTACGAGCCATATCGAAACATTCAAAGGGAAGAAGTCTTGTGAATTGAGGCACACAAAAAAATATTGAAATCTGGCAATGTAACTCAAGTGTTGCAATATTCTCTAGGCAATGTAACCTAATTGTACGTCCTAGTGAACTAATTCATCACATAAAATTAATCATGTGCCTAAACAAGACATCTTCGATATATCCCTTTAAATCTTTCAATATAGTTATATGTGATTTGGTTACGAAATAATGTAATTAACAATGTGTTTATTTGATCAAATTAATAATGAGAGCCATTGTAATTTAAAATTTTAATAACTTTTTATGATTTTCATTATATTATCTTTATAATTGCAACTTTTTCAATAAAATATTATAAAGGTAAAAAATCACAAAATAATATGAAGCAATTTTAAAGATAATTATGACCAATTCTAATTTGGTCACAATTAAAAAACAAATTACTATGCTCATTCATTTTTTTTTTTAGAGAATTATATCAATCCATTAAAAGTTCAACGAGATTACAACATAGCAACATGCCCCTGTGGAGCTGTCAAAAAAAATCGCTACCTAAGCAACCTCATCTTTCTAACCATAATCCCCAATCAGATAAGCACTTAGTGGTACAGGACTCATTTTTGGATTCATATTTTTGGACTTATATTTTTGGACTCAAATTTGGGTCCCAAATTTGAGTCATCTCCACTGTGGCATATAGATATTGGACCCAAAAACCCCACTTGTTCTCTCTCATTGATGAATCATCAATTTCTCTCTCCAAAATCCTCTCAAATTAGTTGCACATGGGGGGACCCACAATTATAGGTCCAAAATTTTTGAGTCCAAACTTGACCTATATTTGGGTCCAACATTTGGGTCTCCGGCAACTATAGGTCCTACTCTCTCTGATCCACTGTAGGTATTTTTGGACCCAAATATAGGTTTTGGACCCAAATTTGGGTCCACATTGTGATGCTCTTACAAATCCCGATAATTTTTAAAATAGAGACTCAAGATCTACTTGCTAACTTGTGACAACTCTCTAAGCGAAAGAGGCGGCAGGCCACCATCTGTTAAAGCATAAAAAGTAAAAACATAGGCCCAAAGCCACAAACAAAAACCTAGGCCCAAAAACCATTGTAGCAGCCCTAACAGTACCTAGAAGATAGGCCCAAAAAGCAGTTCCACCGACATCTCGTACCCACTTGTACCCATAGCACCAACACCATCGTCGGCTGCCACCCAGCCCGGAAAACCACCAACTTTGGACCCAAGCACCAACGCACACTCAACATCATCCGTTGGATCCCCTCCATCAATAGTCACAACGAACAATAGTCGCAACAAACAATAGTCGCAACAAGCCACCACTACCAATCAAAGCCAAAACCAGCGCAGAGCCTTCAACCATTAAACTAGCAAGACACAACCAGATCGCCTCCAATTGACCACCAACCCAACATCAACAACCCCCGACGAGGAATCATCCCAGGAAGGAGCACATCGAAAACTGCCATGAAAAGCAAGAAATACAGGAAGCCGAAGATTCCTAGATACTAGATGACGACCAGGGTCGACTCTCAGAAGCAAATCCACAGAGATATGAATGTAAATTTCTATCCTATTGATCTTCTATCCTATAATCTCATCCAATCTTAAGTTGAGTGGCTAAATTGATGTTTTTGAAAGTATACTGAGAAGCAATTTCAAACAAATGACTCAAAATCCAAAGCACTTGAGGGTGGGCTGTTTTTATTTTTATTTTTTTGGTGAAATATAGTGTGCTTCTTCGTTAATTGATTCTATTTTATAAGCCCAATAGCATTAGCCTGTTAACGGTTTAAAAGCCCACTTTCAACGGTTCAACCCGACTCGTTCAATACTTTAACCCAAATCACCCGACCAACGAACCAGCAGATGTCTACATAATCAGTCAGATGCAGCAGGAGGAGGAGGAGGAGGAGCACAAGGGAAATGGCGGTAAGTATGCGACCCTCATGCCCGACACTCACTTTTTTTGGGCCGGAGCCAGCGCGGCCCAGTTGGGCTGGGCGGTAGTGCTGTACCGGAAAGGATTTGGCGGCCACTCCACTTCGATGCCTTTCAGGGCTTTCGCTGTCGCATCCCTCTTCGTCGGCGCCGGCGCCACCGCCGCCTTCGCGGGCCTCCGAGCCTCTGGTATCCACAAGGTTAGCTCCCATCTCTCTCTGCTTCTCAAGGGTATATTAATCATCTCCCCAAATCTGCAGTCATATGCTCAGCACAGTATCTCATCATATTCATAATTTGATTGTGTCTAGGACAATAATATAAGATAAACAAAATACTTGTAAATACCTGTTCTTGTTTTTTTTTTTTTCAGACAATTTTTAGATAGCACTTTTACTATTAATGGAAATTTTCCGGTTTATTGTGAAAGAACAAAGTAAATCAGCATAACAGTTTGGAATGCTATGTGTTAAGGTATGTTATCTAGCCAC
Organism: Rubus parviflorus; assembly: GCA_029955375.1. Classification (NCBI taxonomy): domain Eukaryota; kingdom Viridiplantae; phylum Streptophyta; class Magnoliopsida; order Rosales; family Rosaceae; genus Rubus; species Rubus parviflorus. The sequence goes on along the minus strand of JARGGL010000005.1, from coordinate 8,869,201 downwards.
GGGATTAGAATTGCACCACGGAAAAATCTCTAAGGTTCCCAAGTGTTTTATGCTCTTTGTACTTTGAGATCTTTTTCCCATCTCCCTGGTTTTTATTCAATTTCCTTCTGCCCTTTCTTTTCTGTCCCTTCTTCCTTTTCAATGTTTCATGGTGGATGAGGGAGAGATTGGGTTTGGTGCAACTCTTATCTCAGTTGGCTTGAACTTCTGAGATTCTTTTTTTGGTCGAGATTCTGGACCTCTTAATTTCACTTATGCTCTCCATGACTGGGTACCTACTGTTATCTCAGTTGGCTTGAAATTCTGAGATCATGGATCTCGTAATATGAGTTGTGTTATTTAGACTGGATATCGATTATGCTACAGTTTATCTTTGAGCCTTTAATCTCAATTCATGATGTTCTTCAATTCCTAGGTTTGTTGCTGAAATTATTATTTATTAGCGTTTGTTGGTAGAATTTAGGGACCGTATCGTATTATTTATCAACTATTTGTAGACCATAAAAGTTTAACAAGTTACTCCTTGCTAACAAAATGCTTTCAAGCTTCTACTCGGACAGTCGAATTCTAGTTTCCTAGTTTGCAAAACCAGTTACTAAGAGTGGAACTACTTGTCAGGTATGACAGCCACACTAACATTTAGTATTCTAGCGTAACTGTTAGTGATGAACTATTAGATAAGACCTTTTCAAAGTCTATAAATAAGTTCTTGCTTACCGTCTGCAAAATGGGAATTTTGACCTTGTAGTTAACATCCAGTAGACAAGGACGTCTAAGGAAATTAATTGAAGTGCATGTTTGGATTGTTTGATTTATAAGAGATTCTGTGTGTCTTTGGGGTGGTACCTTTTGTTTTTCCAGTCCGTATCCTTCTCAATTGTAATTCAGAACCTTCACTTACGATTTCTGTAATAATATTCTGCCTGTGGTTAAACCTATGTCCTTTTAGTCCTTCATTTGATTACAGTTTAATATGAATTCTAAATCTTAAACCCTAAATCCTAAAAGAACTTTAAAATATTTTTGTCATATAAGTAAAGCATTAATAGTTTAATACAGACTACTTAGAGGATCTGTTTCTGTTGTGGTTGGGCTGAAAATGAAAATGATGATTGAAAAAATTTCATACTCAGTATGTTCATATCTTATTTTGACCAACTATTTGAGCAGCACAACAACGAAGATGCTTATCCTCTTCATCACCACTTACCGGCTGTCCATTTTTTTAACAGGTGGAGGACCTAATTCAGTTGGGCGCAAACATAAGAACCGGCCTCGGGGTACAACGAAGGGCAAGGGATGAATAACCTTTTACTTTTCGGTTGTAACATCTTTAGGATTGGAATTCTATTTTATCGTGAAAGTAAAACCTATTTGTGGGTTGGACTTGATTTTATCTCGCTACTCGGACTTCACTGTTTATATTGCAATGGATGTGATATACGGTGATAACCCACCAAGAACTCACTTATCTGATAGAAGTTCTGTTTTCTCCTCCTGATTTTGGTTTTCGATTGTATTTGGCTTCAGAGCATTCATTAGACCAAAAAAGAAACGAAATTTTTGGGAACCGGAGTAGTTTGCTAAAGCTCTAGACTTTTTCTTTCGAATGAATATATTGAATTGATCAAACTTTTGTTCTGGTCTTTGGTTTGAAGGAGGACTCAGAATGGAGAAATCCACACACAGTCGAAAACCTAACTTTACCCTAGCTTCTAGTTTCATCTTTAATTTCAACAAATCAAGCGAAAAGTATGAGATTGACCTAGAAATCTGAAACTCTAGCTATTACCCAGGTCCCTTGACTGTGTTTAATGGGGTCGATAACGAACTAAGAAAAAAAAAAGTTAATTCATTGATCATAGATGAAACAAATCACGCAATAGATCATAGAATAAACAGATTCGCATTATAGGTGCAAGACAGAATCATCGCCTATGTGAGAAGAGATTGACAAGGATGAGACTGATTTGGTTTGTGTTTTGCTCTAAAAGGCTAGAGAGAGCTTTGATTTTTTTGTAGTGGGAATATTGTTACTATTAGTTTTCAAAAATGTTGCCACGTCGTTAACCCACGATTGGCTACTTCGTGGGGTGGCCTTCCCCACTTCTTTTGTAGTGGGTAACCGCCATAACCGTCACTGCAAAAACGAGATGAACAAATAACAGAGACTCAGACAAAATCCAAAGCTTTTGCACACAAAACGACACTGACAAAAAGATCATAGTGTTTTGTTCGAGTCCGAGAGAAAGAGACAGAGAAAACTTGAATGGAAGGCAAAAGAGAAGAAGGTATAATAAGAAAAGGACCATGGAAAGCAGAGGAAGATGAAGTGCTTCTAAACCATGTGAAGAAGTGTGGCCCCAGAGATTGGAGCTCCATTCGATCCAAAGGCCTCTTGCAGCGTACCGGAAAGTCCTGCCGTCTCCGATGGGTCAATAAACTTAGACCCAACTTGAAGAAGTAACCCCATTTCACTCTTCCTTTCTTGTACTTGCATACATGATGATTTTGATAAAGAAAAAGATTTGATAGAGATTAAGAATTGCGTTTTGTAGTTGGAATTGATATGTTTTTCTTCTCTCTTATCATTAGTGGGTGCAAATTTTCACTAGAGGAGGAGAGGGTGGTCATAGAGTTGCAAGCCCAATTTGGGAACAAATGGGCAAAAATAGCAACCTATTTGCCTGGGAGAACTGACAATGATGTCAAGAATTTTTGGAGTAGCAGACAGAAGAGGTTGGCTAGGATTCTGCAGACATCAACAGCAATCACACCCTCCAAATCACACAAAAACAAAAGGGAAGTTCCTGCAGTTTACCATGATGAAGTTCCCACTTTGGAGGTAAATCAAACTATATATATTTATAGTTGCTACGGATTGACCTTTTTGTTTTAGGGCGGGGCCTTCATAAGGACATAGTATGTGTTTAAGAACCTAATTTGGTTTTCCGGGATGAAAAGTTTATACCTCTAATTCTCTAGGTCTACCCGTTTTATTCTTCTTGGTCCTTTCATGCAGTGGCGGATCCAAGATTCGAAAATGGGGGGGGCTAACTTCTCTAGAGTCAAATTTTTTGCCGTGAGGCAAAATAATTTTTTTTGGGCCATTGAGCAAACCTCATAAAACATTTATCGGATTGAGGTCTTGAGGAATTGATCAATTAAATGATCTTGAGGGGAGAATTGAAGGAGGAAAAACAAGAACCACTGCCCACTGACCAGACTCAAGGAGGGATAGAGGGACTGAAGCTTGGAGGCGTGAGGGAGTGACTGAGTGAGGAGGGGAACCTTTTATTATTTTTTATTTTTTTGGGGGGGCTATTAGAGGGAGTGGAGGCATGAGGGGGTGAGGAGGGGGAGAGAGGGAGAGACTAACCCTAAACTAATTAATGTATTACCAAATATATTTTTTTTGGGGGGTAGCCCCTAGTGTAGAGATAGCCCGTGGAGGAGTGGAGGCGTGAGGATCTGAGAGAGTGAGGATGGGGAAAGAGTGAGAGACTATTAGACTAACCCTTTTTTTTTCTTTTTCTTTTTTTTTCTGGGGGGGGGCTATAGCCCCACTAGCCCCCTTGATGGATCCGCCCCTGCTTTCATGCCTGGTTTGAATCAGATTTTCATTTGATGTAATTTTCTTGACATGTAGGAGTCAGAATTTAGAGAGAATGGAAAGCACTTTCATTTCAAAGAGGTTTGCTCTTAAACCGAAAATAAGTTTTATCAGGAGTTGAATGCAGTCCTGTTAACCCATTTAGATGCTCTAGTGTAACTTTTGGTTATGTTCTAGTGTGACCTCTTTGTTTCCTCTTTAGGTTCCAAAGTTCAGTTGTTCATCAGAGGGAGAATCATCATCACAGGCTGCATCGTGCTCATCACCTTGCATCGACGGGATCAAAATGGTGCCACTCCCAAATCTTGTTGACCCCAACTTGCTTGGTTTCGAAGCAAACCCTGTTCAGCACGAGCTCGTACTAACTGAGAAGAATCTATGGATTGAGTCCCAACCTCTAATCTCTTTCCTAGAGAACCCACAACCTCAAACAGACCTCGAATTCTCATCAGACACCCAAGAACTCTTGAGAGACCCGTATTTCGATATGTTCGGACCTCTGGATGCTGAACTTGGCAATGGAGAACCACAACTTGCCATCGAACCATCACTTCTTGAGCCAGTAGGAAGCTGTGGAAATGTTGAAGGGGAAAAGATTGACAACCCAATAATCCCGGACTGTGTCTTTGATGACTTTCCGGCTGACATGTTTGATCATATCGAGCCGCTGCCAAATCCATCTGATGATTGATCCACAATAACCCTCTAACTTTTAGTGTGGATTTGGAAATTGGAGACTAACTTGGTACTGGTTTCTTTAGCTAGATAAATTTACAAGGTTCTACTGGCATTATAGTTCTTGTTACTGCCACTCTCTGTAATAGACACTGAACTATTTAATTATTATAGTTAACCTAGCTGCCTCTGTTTTTAACTCTAATATAACATATTCTTGACAGAACATTTGAAAATGAGAAGTATGATGAGTTGCACTTGAAGAGATTAAAGTTTGTTTCTAAGCTAAAGAAATTTACCTTGCCTTGCAGATTTTCTTGCTTGAAATGCCTTCAGTTATTTATTTTTTTCCCACATTATATATTTGCAACCCTTAAATTCGTCAGAAGAAGCCGTAGTTGCTTCTTCAAGAAAGGTTATGCTTCCATATATATAATTTATTTATTCATATCCTTTTGTGGAACTATGAAGTCTTCAGAAACAAATTCACAAAAGAGTAGGACTAAAGCTAGTAGCAATTAAATCACTAATGCTCAAAAATAAGAAACCTTCAGAATATTAGTGGAATAAAACTCTGCATTTTCCAACTGCTTAACATGAACATTGATTTTCTAGTTTACACAAGGCAAAGGGATTAACATGATGGACTTCCTTTCTAAGTTCTATATCAACAAGAGCACAAGTGTTTATCTCACTAAATAGTAAACTAACAATCGTGTAGTTCAATTTTGAGGATATGTCAATACTTTACAAGAGATCCAGAATTCTAGGACTTGCTTTGAAGAGAGTATTATACTTTTACTCCTTTCATTTCTTAGAGCAGAACATGATCATTTTGATAAAGAGAATGGGAAAAAATGGCTCCAATGTAAAAAAGAAGCTTTTGTTCCATTTTTTTGTAATCCGACCCTTCACGGTCTGGAGCAATACATGAAAATTCCAACTAAATAGAAGAAAAAGAAGGAAAAGCTACTGTCTGATAAATTTGTAAATCCAGTGAGCTGTGGAAACAGTTCCAATAGAGTTTGGGGACTTTTCGAGTAAATTTGCAGTTAAACACTCCAGAGAGAAGGCCACTGTACACTGCTCTTACACTGCGAGAGAGTAACTGATACCGGTCTGACCAAGATTTGTCAATACCTCAAATTTTCCAGCAGTCGATGACTGGTCATTGCAGAAGATGGGCCTTTGTAGTTCTGAATATGCACAGTACTCTGCTTCGTATACTGTGGCGCCCTCCAGGAAAGAAGAAATTGAAGTACCAACTCCTTCACCTACACAGGCATAACTCATTTCAATAAAAGATCGACTTTCTTCAACTTGAAAGTTGTTTCTTGGGGGCTTAAATTGGAGGAGGAAATCATCAGTAGAAGTTACAACCAAGATGATTTCCTAAATATAAAACGGAGATTAAAACTATAAAGGAACTAGGACCAAATATGAGACCTACCGTGAGTGACAAGGAGCAAATTTTCCATAGGGTGTTTATCTGCAAGGGCCTGAACAACATTTGCATACCTTGACCTTGCATCCATCACACTCTCTTCCCACTGGGGCAACTGAAGTTAATCACAGGAAGAGACTCCGTCAGGCAAAATAATAATTATTTATGTCGAAATGTGTACACAGTTTGACAGAGATTCCAATTACCTCTTTGTACACTAGTTTGACAGTGCGATCCACTGTCCCTTCTGGGAACATAGCTTCAAGTTCTGGGATGTTGAAACCCCAATTCCCATCTTTTGGAGCTACATCACCGCGAATGGCCTCTTTATTTAGCATCTCACACAAGCCATATTCAATTGAGACCTGCAAAATGGACTAACAGATTGAATCCTACATGCATCACTCCTATACATATATTCTCACCGCAATTATATCTACCAATGCCATGTCTATACATACGATTTCTGACATCGTATGTTGTCGAACTGTGAATTATGACTTCTCAACAAAGCATCTCCAACTCTCCCCTAAATCATTTCCCAAATTTAATTCAGAGAAAAAACCAACAAAACTGTGCTCGAATCCATCTCTAAACCTTCCCCAAAACTTCAGGCATCCCTAAACTTTTCCTCAGTAAAATGTTTTGGGCACCTCAAATGAAGTTGGAACTTTGGAGGGAACACATAGTTAAATGACACTTTTAGGATAAGGGGAACTCTTTTAACTTTACCAATGGAGTTTCCTTTCCCAAATTAATAGAACTTTTTCATCCAATTCATTCTTGAGGAAATGGTTATTAGCACAATGCATATAATTATGTGTGTGTCATAAAATCGACCCAATAAGAACAACAAAAATGGGTATAAGCAGACAAAAAATCTCGCAATAAATTTCTCATTCAGTAAAAAATCACAAGCATCAACATTTAGCATCAAAACTGAAATCAAATACAAAAAAACAAATGCATGTATGAATGGAAACGGTGGGACCCACCTTGAGCTTGGAGGGATCGACGGGGAGGGGTTTGTGAGTGTCGTATTTGTCGAGCGACGGGGTTTCGCGAGCGGCGAGAGCGGTGACGACCTGGACGGCGGTCTCGACGCAGCGCACGAACGGCGAGACGAAGACGCGGTGGATTGGGAAGCCGAGATCGGAGCGGAGCTTGGCACCGGTGCAGAAGGCCCGGACCCGACCCTCCTCGATGAGAGGCGGGTCCCACGGCCTGGCGGCGTTTTTAATCCAGCAGGGCTCGAAGTTGTCGATGCGATCGCCGTGGCGCATGACGACGACGTTTTGGTGGTGGTGTACCGAGGGCTGATCGTAGTCACCGCGGATCGCTTGGACTTGACTTCCCGACGCGTCCATTGAAGAGAATTTGGAGGAGAGAAAATGTGAGCAGAGGCTGTTTCTTCTTTTTAGGAGAGAGGGAAGAAGGGCCAGCATGGGAGGAGGTGCCTTTCCTTGAATTATAGATCCTTTTATATATATAGCCGTTTTTATAATTAAAAATTCAGTTTCTGACTTTCTGTTTTTCTGGTTGCAACGACCTTCTTAACCAAAATAAATAAATAATAGAAAAGAAAAAGTTGAAACCGCCATTACTGATTTACCCAAACAAATTCACTTTTGATCAGTCAACTATAACATATTCGACATTTTAGTCGTTATAGTTTTAAAAATATTATTTTGAGTAGTTAAAGATCGTTATTTACTTTGATTGCCCAAAATTCATAAGGAAAAACATGCGGCGACATGCTCTTCTAAGTTCAATCGTGAGTTTTGAGGTTTGTTAGGTGTTGGCGTCTATACACACAGCCTAACTGGGTGAACAATGAGAGAACATATTCGATCAAGTTAGACATTACCTAATGAGCCATTGAATAATTTTGATTAGAATCTAACTTTTTGATAAGAAAGTAGCTAGCTAGCTAGAATCTGATTCAAAAAACGTATTAGATGTCTGTCATGTTCAAGGCGTGAACTAGCTAGCTAGGATCACCATATATTGGAAATTAAGGAGTCTCTCATATTATTATCATACAAGAATCTGATTCAAAATGATATCATTCACATGCATCCGTACCTTCTGTGAAACTACATGTTGTTTGACTGACTAACCAGAAGTATTCCGTGTGGGCACGCGTGAAGAGAACCGAGAACAAGGACTTCTACCCACCGTTTGATTAATTACGTTACTTGTTCTTTTGTTTGTCACGCGCCACTTTTCCGTGGCAACACATTCTATAACTCTTCCCATCGAGCTCGCTTAATTGGTTAATGTCTCAAGCTAAAGCCAATGCAATAGTATATATAGACGGTTCTGATAATTAGCTTACAGGTCATGATCGTTCTTTTTTTAATAAAAAAAATCCTCTCTAGAATGAGACTATATATATATTCGCAAACAGTAATGCATGGAATTTGATCAATCGGAAGCGTTATTGATGAACTTATTCTATGAAAAAGAAAAACAAAACAATAAAGATTGGCCGAGGCTATTACTACTTTTTCTATTGGCATAGAAGTCGTCATATTCCATGCGAGGCTTGACATACCAATGTGGATTCGGTGTTTTTGCCCACCGGACTAATTGGATGTACATACGTACCTTCCTCTTCCTACTCCTTGTTTTATGGCTTTTGGTCTATTTTATTCTTTTCTTTCATTGATAGGAGGAGACCTACCATCAAGATTCAAGAGGATGAAACTAAGAGCAAATTTCCATAATGAAACTAAGAGCGAATTTCCATAATGAAACTAAGAGCAAATTTCCATAATGAAACTAAGAGCAAATTTCCAAAATTAATGATCTTTCAGTCTTTCGGAAAGTGCAGACTAAAGTATGCGATTGGCGTTTACCAATTAACTTCAGTGCTAGCTTATCCGACACTACAAAAATTATAAGATATATGGTTGCAATTAGTGCAATCCTAAAATATTTAACTCTATAATCTCTAGCTATTAGGGTTGTCCAAAGGCCAAAGTTAAAAGTTGCTCGGGAGTCTCAGTAAGTTGAAGCTTAGTTGGTTGGAGGTGGATTCTGCATTGGTGCTTACTTTTCTTCGTTTTCCTCACCTTTGTTCCGTGGAGGCTTCGGATAGAATGAGGCAATTGTTTGCACCGAGTTTCTCAAATACATTTTCTGTCCTCTCATATATTTTGAGAAGGTAACTGGGTAGCGGATGCTCTTGCTAATGTTTGTCTTGCCTCAGCAGGATTGATTTGGTGGGATGATACCCCTCCTTTCATTCTTAAGTTTTGTCAGCGGGATAAGCTTAATTGGCCATCCTCATTTTTGGTTTTGTTGATCTGTGTATTTATCATATATGTCTCATGTTCTGTTTAGAGGAAGTAGATCCTCCTTATTGTTTCTAGGGATTGGCCCTAATCCTTCCCTAACTTATTGGTTGTACTTAATCATTTTCTTCAATAAATTGGTTTCAATTTCAACCAAACAAAAAAAGAGAGTTGAAGCTTAGTTTGTCTAGTAGCACAGAGGCTGGGGAAAGTTGCAATCAGACAAAAAGTCCATATGCAGAAATTGGTTATGAATATGTCATATATATTCATGACAAAATCACGGTGAACTTTTCGTTTTTCTTGTGGTCCAAGACTTCAATAAAATTACCAGCTGAAGATGAACACTTTTGAATTTTGATGCAGCAACTATTAAAGGATATGATGATGATAGTCATAGTCGATAGCCTGGCGGAAAATCAATGGAAACTTTGGACTATACTGTTAAGGGTATTTTGGAAATTACAATTAGTATTAGACGTTTATACTGTATTCCATGCAATGTGTATACGGCTATATAAGCCAAGATGATGTACTACTCATTCAGTTGAAGAATACACAATTAATGTAGTCCTTGGCTTTTCTCAACGTACATTCTCTTCCTCTCTTCTATCTGTTTCAGTTTCTTCACTTTCTTGTTATTCAATGGATTTCAGCATATACATGATGATAAATCATATCTATAAGAATGGCCGGTTAGACAACTACCGTGCCCCAAAAGCTTAAGCGGCTTGTCCTCACCTGCATACAGCCCCAACCATGCACTGCCAAACAGAAATGCAGGCTAGCTAGGATGGAGGTGTTGAATCCTGAGAAGCTTAAGTCGTGAGGGGAATGAGTCTATAATGTACATCCATCTCAACCCAACATGAATATATGTCGAGATCTTAGAATTAATTACCCTATTTTTAATGATTAGTCTCTATGCATGTAGGGACTAGGGAGTATTCATGTAAGAATTTTGCTGATTCCAGTCTCCCATGCATGCGTTCATATACTGATCGAAACTGTATAAAATTTTCTGCATGATGAAGTCATGAACTGTAACAAATTTTCTTCAAATTTTCTTGGTGGAAGAAGCAATGAATTAAGTTTGGACAAAGGTACTGGTAATTACCAGTGAGAAGTTACATATAAACCAAGGACGTCAAATTAAATTAAAACTCGGTATAATATATATGATGAAGTAATTAACATACGATCTTTGCTTTATTAAATTGAAACTTGTAAAGTAACGTACTGATGAAGTTCAGCTAGCTAATATGATACAGTTCTACACTTCTACAAATTGAGTAAGAGCACATTCATATATAGGCTTCCATTGAAATTGAAAGATTGGAACCACCTATGTGAAAAACATAGTTCTCATTGGTGAAGAAATGTTACTCACAGACATGACGAGGATTCCCACTTCAACAACTAATTAATGTACCATCCTTAATTAATGAACCCCTTTGAGGCTTCATGGAGATTTTGTAAAGATATAAACCTTGCATAACCCACTTCCTTCCTTGAGGAACTGAACTGAACCAGTGATTAGCTGAAACAGAATAAAAATTTGAAGAGTACGTACCATATAATTAAAACAAGTATATAACGTATGGCAAATTAGTAACTATGGTATCTGAGCAAGCTAGAGACCTTGTTATTGATGATTAAAACAGAATATATATCAACCACTTAAAAGACAAATCTAACTACTTTTTCATGGCTACAACATTCATTAGGAAATGAGTCTTGTGGTTGAGTTGTTATCAACCGTACCTTTCTTATTTCTTATTTCCAAGTTGGGCCAATGAATTGATCAGTGTTAATATTAATTGGAGCATGAAACCCTAAACCAATTGTTCTTTTTTTTATAAAACCAATTGTTCTTAATTATATATACATTTTCGAAAGGTACACAGACGACATGGGGATCATGTAAACAAGAAGTTGAAAAGTAAAATGACAGCAAAAAAAAAAAATGGGGTGAATTAGATCAACTATTCTTGGAACTATATTTGCTTTTATCTATTTTATCAATCTCTAAATTGAAAAATTCTAATATACATTGCTGCATACCATGCAGCCTTTTTTTTTTAAAATGCAATTGTATTTTTGAATTGTAATTGCTGTTCAAAAATGTGAAATTAGGCATTTCAAAAATGCAATTGTCATTCCAAAATGCAATTGCATTTCAAAATGATAGTTTGCATTTCAAAAAGATTGGTATGCAACGCTGTACATTAGACGCATCCATGCAGCTCTAAATTAAGCTTTATTTGACCATTGTTTATACTTTACCTTGGGGCTTGGTCAAGCTTGAGTAACATGAAGAGAAGCTAGCTAGAATTTAGAAAGAAGAAGAAAATGTAAACTCTAGCTAGCTAGACACCTTGCATCCCACATTCGATTGTAAGAGGGAGGGACATGCCTGCCTACATAAGGAGATCCCCTAACCTCATTAATTAGAGGGGATCCCTCTTGGCTAGATCATTTAAGCTATAATTAACCTTAGCATTGTAATTAAAAAACTAAAAACTCCAACAACCCTGAAGTGGAGGAAGCTCGGCATCCACGTACATTAAAGCATCTCAACTATTTCATGAATAACTTATTAGCTGATGCTTATTTAATTGGGAGCATGCTACGTATTTGCAAAATTTCGAGAGCTGGAATTAGTTTATATGCATACATATATATATAAGTACGTACGTACGTAGTTGATGAGAAAATTGCATGCAACGTACTATCTCCATATTTGAAAGCGACTAATTAATAATTGTAGTTGCAATAAAAAAGATGCTTAGAAAAATATAGAAGAATCTTCTGTATGTCTTGGACTTGGTCTCGGAGTGGCCAAAAGCCAACACTCACGGTGGCTCAGTCGGCACTAGCTAGCTTAGAGGAATCTATTCGTAATCTATTAATTACAGCCTCCGATCCCCACAATACTTGCATACAAATTTTATCTGCTATATATTTTAATATGTTCTTCCTTAATGATGAACTACATACAATCATACAATATACTCTTTTTCCCCAAAAGCAAAATAGATCAATTTATTTAGAAATGACAATTGTGTAATAAACTTGAAACAATACAACTTGAGGAAAATGAATAATTTACAATGATCAGGATGAGCCACTCAAATAACAGAAAATTAAGCTTATAATTAACAAACATGTGAGCTAATTAACATCAATTGATTCTCCAGTTCATAGCTTGAAGGCACAGATCGATGGAACTTAAAAGCTTATGAGAGAGACTTAATGGTTCCAATGATTGAGAAAACGAAGACAACAAATCCAACTATAGTTGAGCTGCCCGTCCAAAGGTCCTTGAAGTAAACTCGTTTCAGGGTTGCCATTTTGCGGTTCCAATAGCTGATTTCATAGTGCTCATTAAGCTGTGAACAAATTTTTGAATAGCAGGATTTATCCTCCATAATCTGCACACAAAGTGAAGTAACAAGCTTTTCAACTGCTTTGTTGCTGCCTAGCAAGTTAACAATTACACCGTCCTTAATCAGCAAATCTACGTCTTCCACAGTGTGGACGAGTTGATTCATCAGCAAAAAATAACTGCAGATATAAGCCCTGTCCGGATACATAAGCTGTTCCAAGGCCATGACGTTTCGCATAACGCATTCTGCCTCATAAGTTGCCCAAAATCTTGTAAGCTTCAAGTCCATAGCTGTGAAACATGCCAACTTGAGATTAGATTTATGGACCTTCTCTTCCTTTATTATGACAAAGGGCTCTCGAAGTGGTGTAAACTTTACCCCTGCTGCCTTGAGCTTTCTTACATTGTACTTATTTTTAATTTCAGTACTAATACAGCAGCCATCTGCCACTTTGTCTGTGCACACAAAATGTCTTACCAGATCAGTAAAATGTTTCGGTTTTACTCCTTCCTTGACGGGTTTTCCCTTGGTGAATTCTTTGAAGAACTCACAGGTAAGCTTCAGAAAGTGATGTTGAACATGTGGAGCTTCGATGACAATATTAGTCTCAGTAGAAACACGGGGACCACGGAAGCAAGGGAAGCAGTACTTCTGACCATTGGCAATGTCTCCATGGGCCTGTTCTTCTGCTCGTACTCCATTCAGTCCATTGCGACTGGAAAAGGCAGGTTCGGCAAAGTCATATAGGTCTTGAAGAAGATAATAAGGAAGCTGATTTTCAAAAAGTATCAGGTCCTGCTGTACAGCTTTCCTCAGCCATGGTGATCTTAGTATGTAGTAGTTTTCATGATTTTCTGTTTCAGAGTTCGTCATAAAGAGCTCAATGATGAAGCAAGCATCAACAAGAATTATGTCCACAAAGTCAATATTGCCGCACTCGATTGTACCTGCATAACAACGAAGAATGTTGTCTTGACGTTGCTGGATGAACGTTTTCAGTTCATCCTTATGCTTCGAAGAACGTTCGCAAAATTTCTCATAATATATCTTTTTGTGGCTATCCATGTCTCTCAGTGATGGATTTCCATGGTGGAAAGGACCTATCGAAAGTAATTGAGGAGTGAATGATGCTTCATTGACATTCCGGAGTTTGCTGGGAACCCTGTAGATACACCACTGGTCCAAGACTAGTACTGGTTCATGCCATTTTTGGTCAGTTTGCTCCTCCATTTTTTGAACTCGTCTTTGTCCTGGTGCTGCATGTGAAACTACAATCAGTACAAAAGGCTAGGATGACAGTCCTAACCAAAAATGAAATAATAATTATTGAGCTAATTAGTTACCTAACCAGTTATATTTTCAGTGTTCAAAACTGAAGCAAAAATATTGAGCTAATTAATTACCTATCCAGTTATATTTTCAGTGATCAAAACTGAAATAAAAACAAATGAAATGTAGCAAAATGATGGAAGAGTAAAGAACCTAGCTACAATGTTGTTAAGCAGGGAAATGAAACGTACAGATGCTACCTCACGACTGTCTGATGTTGTTGATCGATCTGCACTTTTCCAAATGTTGTAGGCTTCTCAAATCTAGCTTAATCGTATTATTGTGAATACGTAGTACGTAGTCTGCACTCTTCCTGTTTTATTTCTTCACCAGACCTTCACAGATTTATAATAGCTGATTTCTCCCTTGTGCGCGCTTGATTTTCTCCCATCTCCTTTGTTAGTTCCTTGGCAGCTTCGTGTGTTGTGGAAAAATTGTCTTCACAGAATTTCAATGATGAACTTTCACTCCTCTTATATATTTCAGGAAAGAAATCAAGTTGCAGATGCTCTTGCCAGCTTTGGGCTTTCTTTTTCTGGTATGACTTGGTGGAATTCTCCTCCGGAGTTTGTTAATTCTTACTTTTATAGAGATGTTATGGGGCTTCCCAACTTTCGTTTATCAGTAGTTTTTCTAGTCTATTGTATTGATGGTGTTCTTGTTTGAGAGGTTTTGATTTATGTCTCCCTTTTTCTTTCTCTTTCTCTTTTATATTGAATTGGCCTCATTCTTTGAGGTTTTATAATAAAAAAAAATAGTTTTCCGAACCCAACATACCGACCAATCACTACCCACATTAATACTTTTCAGAACTAGATTAATTACCTCTTCTTCTTTTTTAAAGGAGGAAAATTTAGAGTTGTGTATGTGGGTTATGCTTAGGAGCAACGAATTTTTCTCCAAGAAACAATTCTACTGAAATCTTATTCACAACTACACTAGATTAGGTGGTCTGTCATTTTCAATGGAAAGACTTTAGAGTCATCCTATTACTATCATACAAGACTCTGCTGATTGATTGAAAATATGTGTACCTTCTTGGAAACTAAATGAAGTTTGACTAGTTAATACGTACCTAGCTTCTGTGAAACTACATGATTAACATGAACTAGTGTACTCCTATGGGCACGTAATTAAGTGCAGAGAACAAGGACTTCTTGCTAGCCACAGTTTTGATTAGGTTTACGTGCTATTACTTGTTCTTGAAGCTTCCATGCATTTTTACATGGTGACGCATTCTAGAAGTTCTTGGGAGGTCATTTCTCAATAGAATTGTTAAGGAGTTTGTGAAGAGAAAGTTATTTACCCAAAACATACTCTTTCGGAAAGTTCAAACTAAAGTTTGCAATTTGCAATACAATGGCACCAACTTCAGTGCTTAACCTACAGTACACGTACAAAGTCATAAGATAGCTTTTATTTATTTATTTATAGATCAAAATATAATAAGATAGGAGAAGTTCTACAATACTGAGATGCATGTCATACCTCCACTTACAAATATAACAACAAAATGTGTTGTCATTATGGTAACGAGGGTCTTTTTTTGTGTAATCTTTGTTCTATTAGAGGTAATTACTCCATCTATGACTTTGTTACAAGTTTATGAACAATTTGTTGTCAAAGTTGTAATTTTGGTTCAATTAGATATAATTTTTTGTTCAAAAAAATTGTAAATGGAGGTATGACATACATCACTGTACCCTAGCCTACCCCGATAAAATAGTTGCAATTGAATTCATACTATATGATTGCAGAAGAGGTTAGTCTTTGTAGGTAGGACGATATGATTTTTTTTTTTGGCCAAAGTTAGGACGATGTGAATAAGAGGAAAGTTTATCCAAAGGAAATGAGTTCACACAATCTGTTAAGGTTATTCATATAATTAAACAAGAAAGGGTTAATATTTTCATACATAATAAAGAGAGAAAATTCTCGTTAAGGTAAATAAAGTCTTTATTAAAGTTAAGTATGTAGGTTCTCGTTTGAGTATGTAATTAAGTCATAAAAGTGGTAATTGTAATATTATACGACTTGACGACACATGTTAATTATCAGTTTACCACTTTGACAACTAATGTAGTAACTACGAAAAAGTCCTCAATCATACGATCTCAGCGGTTGAATGCAATTGAACGATAGACCGTGTGTTTGCATCCGGTTTATCATATGGTTATCCTTTGATAATGGGCATGCCAGAATCATGCATTAATCAGTATATTGTTGCACTTGATAATATTTCTTTTTCTCTATACACAATCTCTCTATCTAGGGTTGTCCAAATTAAGGCCCAAAGTTTAAGTTGCTCAGGGGTCTCAGTACGTTTTTATATATAAAGCTTTGTTAATTACCAAGTGTGGAAATATATACTAATATCGATCAGTTCATGTCAAATCATGCCATACAAACTATTCTTAGTGGCACTTAGGCAGGGAAAAGTTGGAATCATATATAGAAAGAATCCATATGCAGAAAATGGTTATGAATTTGTCATATGGTGCATGAAGTATCACATATCAGACAAAATCAGTCAACTTGTCATTTTTCTTGTGGTTCATGCAAGATATATATATTTCATATATAATTAACAATACCAGGTGATGAAGATGATCATCACTTCAACTATATATGATCTTTCTAATACAGATGCTTCACTGAAACAAAAATGACAAGCATAAAGAAAATTAAGGAAAAACAGATCGAAAGTTTTACTCTTTTAAATGATCACTGGAAAAAGGATTTATATATATATGCTACTAGCTAGCTCTTCTACTAATATCAAAAGAAAGATGCTCATTTCATAAGAAGGAAACTTCAAGAAGCCGAAGGAATGATAGCAAAACATACCGAGTTTGTTTGCCATTTCAGAAAGTGTTTTCAATTGCCAACTGATGAAATTGTACACATCTAAGGCAGGCAAGGCATATATATATATATATATATATATATATATATATATATATATATATATATATATATATATAAGATCGATCTGCCATTACAAGTCAAGTGAAGTTGAATGTCACTATCCCTCTAGCTGGTAGTGATACTTGAGGCCAGAAAATAATTGGGTCCCTATATCTTATATCATAATTTAGATCTTATATATATATATATATAGATCAACGTACTCGATCTTGTAGTTGTCGATTGTACCCCCGTGGTTGTGAGGCTTGGAGTCTGGTACGTAGTTGAGATAAAGATAGAAAGGTGTATAGTCTGTCCTTGCATGCTGATTTATTTTCTTAATTTCTTCACCTGCTCAAGGTATTTATTTTCGCTAATTTCTAATGTTCATGCATGCCTCCGGTAACACAAGCAATGGGCAAATCAAATTTTTCCTGATGCGAAATGGAAAACCTAAAGAATATGTGGTTCTTTATTGTAAGTTTGTAACTGAAGCTACCCTTGTCCAAATGGATTGAGGCATCACGCAAGTTCCACACAAGCCAACCTGATCTGAAAACTTATACATAGTTACATACAATCGTCATACATACCACATGATACCAACTTTACTACTAGGGCATCTTTCGAGGATGTCGATGGTTGCATCAGAAATACTACATGAGGCACAATCTAGGGCAGAAGTTCCCACTCTACATGCATAGTGCAAGCCCATAGACTTTTTCTGAGTCATGACCCTTTGAACCAACTAATAGCAAATGTTGAGCTAGGGATAATGGGTTTCATTAGTGAAATAATTCATAGGCTCCTTCAAGTTAATTTGTTGCGCAAGAGCCGTATGCCGTGAAGTCGATCATCGATGCTTGAACAAAACGGGTTCTATGAGTATGGAGAAGAAGAAAAAAAAAGGAGAACGAATGTAATAGAAAACAAAAGGAGGAGGCCAGGCTAGGTCATGAATTTTTGGAAAGACATTTCTTACTGATTTTTTTGTAGCTCAGGAGGACTATATATAGTGACACTTCGGTTTTTATTTTTGGACGGCAACTTTTTTTTTATACTTTTTCTAGCTTGCCAGTGAATAACAAGAGGCATGATAAAATATGGATCCACAAAGGTATGCAAAATGCAGAAAAATCTGAGCAATATGAACATCTAGAGGAAAATAGTCTACTTTGACCCAAAAAAACAAAAAGACAATGACGCGAATCCAATAATGCCAATGGATCAGCAAGCAAATGCTGCTCATTCATTCATGGCTAGCATTGCACCACTCCTCATGCACTAGGATAGCTTGGTATAATTCGGAAAGTTCTACAATATTGGGATGTATATCATACATCTACTTACAAATATAACAACAAAATTTGTTGTCATTGTGGTAACGAGAGTTTTTTTTATTTTGTAATCTTAGTTCTATTAGAGGTAATTACTCTATCTATGACCTTGTTACAAGTTTGTGAACAATTTGTTGTCAAATTTGTAATTTTGGTTCAATTATATGTAAACACTAAATAGTGTAAAACAAATGTGGTAATTTTGTTGTCATTGTAGTAATTTTGATTCAATTAAATGTAATTTTTGGTTCAATTAAATTGTAAATGGAGGTATGACATATATCACCGTACCACAACCTACCCCGATATATTTATATATATCCAACCTAAACCAATTCGATCATGCGGTCATATTCTCTTTTTATTATCATTATCTTGTTCTTGATGTTGTTTTTAGAGTTAAATCTTTATTACAAAAATTTTGGGAAGCACGGAAAGTTACCCTTTTAAAATTTAGACGAAAATATAACACTTAATTAAATTGGCTGGTCATCACCAGAGCAACAACAGGGTTTGTCATCAGAAATAATTTAGGTTCCATTCTCATTGTAGATTCATTGCCTATATATTGAATTTGCTTATATATGTTCTTCAAGCAGAGCGAGGCTTTAGGTTTGTGTTTTGGGATGCTTGGGCTAGAAGACTTCGATCAATTACCTCGTCTTCAAGCTAGTTGAGGGTGACTCTAAACTCTAGATCATGATGGTTCAAGGTCAATATTAAATCCCTAGCTTGGAAAATTTCTTTAATTGTTCAAGACATACAACTTCTCAAAACAAATTTCAGTTTCATCAGCTTTCACCAATCACCACTGCTATCATGATGGTTGTAAACAAGCTGCCGTCTTTTATTCACAATCTAGAAAAAAAAAACATAATAGTGTTTTCCTCTTTTTATTTGGTAAGCGTCCTTTATGATAAATTTTTATTAGATATCCCTTGTGGATCTTCTTTGTATTATTTTGTTCATAAAAATTGCTTGTTGCAGTGCTCAACTTCATAAAAATTTATAGCCGAAACATGCTTCTCATAATTATTAATCTTATCGAGCATCCAACCAAATTTGCTCATACCATTAATATCCAATAATTTGAAGTTTATTAACGATATTTTGGAAAGAATAATATAAACTGAAAATATGTTAGACTAGTTTAGTCCTTGGATAATATATTATTCTTTGATTAATTTCTTTCCCTTCAAAAGAAATGTTCACCACATAAATAAATACTCCATTTTCATAGTCAAATTTGATCCACCATCTGGGCTCATTTAGCATGTAACATCCATATATTTGTGTCTCTTAAGAAGAGATTTCTTCCCTAAACGGTTAGATTTTGTTTAAATGAAGTTAATGGTCGAGCCCCCACAGTTTGTTGTATCAGTTACTATACATTAAAATCATATCCAATTTATAGACATGCTGCATTCAAAATGACACTTCTCCATTTATTAGTCATTTACCATTGAGAATTTTCTTTTCTTTCTTATGACATCAAGATTCTGATATTTAGGAACTAAGTACTGTTTTTTTTTTTGGAAAATAGGAACTAAGTACTTAATGGTGCTTAATTTCATGGGGCTTTGGCAAAGTACTCATCTGGCGGCGTTTTCATGTTTTAATTAACTGCGAAACAGTACGTGAAACACTTTGGTCTGGTTCATTACGTGTGTTATAGTAATTTGTTTAAATTACTCAAATCTAGTTTATCAAAATATTCATAAAGCAAATGATACAGTAATACAAGTTAATTCCATTCAGACAATTCTACTAAGAGTCTAAGACTCATTACAAATTGGGCTCATCATATCCCATTAATTATTCCTCGATACAATTAATTTTCAGAGGACTGCAGTGACTGTCTCCCTTGCTGATGAGCCTTCTCTTTGTCATATTTTTTGCACCACATCGGATAGCCGTCCACCATATACTTCTTCACGTCTTGGCCCTCAAGGACCAGCGCCGGCGTGAGTAGTGACCGGAACACAACCTTTCCGAACAGTGATGGCTGCCCGACTGGCCGATGTATGTACACCCTCTCCACACAGTTAGGGCCAAAGATCCTGCCAAATATATTAACTATTAATTAAGCAATTAACCACACACATTTGTACTATATATAATTGAACACAATTAAATCAACACTTTAATTTGCTTGTAAAAATACACAAATTTGTAGTTGAATTATTAAAGTTTGATTCTTTTAATTGATTTGGTCCAACTGAGGCTTATGATTCATAAAATCACTGAGGTTATAAGCCTCACAAATAATTGAATTTTCCTTTGAAAGAAATAACAAACCCACAAATTTTACCACACTAATTAACCTAATAATAAGTTTCGCAATTAAGAGGGAAAAAAAAAGTACGATAAATTAACCATATATTATTTCCACTCCCAGTTTAACTACATCGTTGATAAAGAGGTTGTATATATTAGTATTACCACTGGAACTACATGCATCGATGATATCAACACTTGCAGAGTTGATTTGAAAAAACATACAGATACAAATGGAATTAAACGTTGCAGATTCAATTATTTCACATATATATATAACACAAATACAAAACTTACTCGTTGAAGAAATCTATGACGCGGGGCTCCGCAATTGGATAGCCGTTGGAGAAGGTGAGGAAGCAGCACCTATCCTCTTCAGGTCCCCGGTTAATCCTGGGGTCATATGACGGTGCAGC
Organism: Rubus parviflorus; assembly: GCA_029955375.1. Lineage (NCBI taxonomy): Eukaryota > Viridiplantae > Streptophyta > Magnoliopsida > Rosales > Rosaceae > Rubus > Rubus parviflorus. Next base: position 8,848,515 of record JARGGL010000005.1, on the reverse strand, counting down.
CGGGTTCAGTCGAGAACGACCAGCTGCTGGTCCAGCCCCTAGTATTCCTGCACCACCATGATTAGGTTCCATAGCCGAAGAGAGAGAGAGACTGAGCAAAAGAAATAGTGAGAGAGAGAGAGAGTGCAATATCAGATAGAAAGAGATCTAGAGAGCGAGAGAGAGAGTGCAATATCAGATAGAAAGAGATCTAGAGAGCAAGAGAGAAAGAGAGTGCAATATCAGATATAAAGGATCTAGAGAGCAAGAAAGAGAGAGTGTAATATCAGATAGAAAGAGATCTAGAGAGAGGGAGAGAGAGAGAGGGTGTGTCTGAGTCTCCGAGAGAGAGTGTTCTAAGTGCCTGTTGGGTGTGAGAGAAATGAGGGGGCGACGTTAGGTTATATATTGTGTTCGGCCAATGACAGTTGAGGTTTTATATGGAAAGTAGTGAAGGTTTGTACACTTAAGATTCAGGCTGGAAATCTGAGTTGGAAGGGGTGCATTCCCACGCGGATGGAGAAACGTAAACGTAAATCTGAGTTGTACTGGACTTCAAAAGGGTTCTAATGTTTGTGGAAATGGGATTTTTTCTAAAATTAAGGTTATTTCTTCAATCAAATAGTGCCATTTTCATTAGTCTGTTTAGAGACCCATTTTTATTATATACCTGTGAATCTTTGTGTGCATGTATGTGTGTGTGGTGATTAAAGGTTTCACCATTACCATCTAGGGTTCTTCTTTCATATTGTCAGAAAATAGTGAAAAAGAATTTGGTCGATTTACGTTTACCTACGCACCCACGTTCATTAAACTACCTTAAAATATAGATAATACTATGTACGCTGCATACTAGATTGCATTGTTCGCTATTTTTTTTTTGGTTATGTTAGAAGACATCAAACACCTAATTTAGCCTAATTCGAACTCGAGTTTCCACTCCTCCTCACCGGCTACTTGGGCTAACCTCAAGGGCTATTTTTTTTTGTTATCAAGCTTGCAATGTATGAATTTCTCTAGCTAATTTAAAGTCTTTGAATAATTTCTTTCAAAAAAAAAAAGTCTTTGAATAACTAGGCTTGTTAAGGTTGGATAAAATGATATATTAGGGAAGGAAAATTAGATTAGGATTAGGATGCATTACCTATTTGAAAGATAGGATGCGTTACCTTAAATGTCAGAAATAATTAATGCCTGGATTCCCTAATTAAAAAAACAAAAAACCTTGAATAAATTAGACAGAAAAAAAATACTTGGATAATGTGTAAATCAAGTTCCTACCATTTTAAGACATATGTGATTCATGCAAGCTTTAATGAGTTGTGAAATATTTCGCTATGAGCACTCAACGATGTTCTCGTTGCCATTAAGTTAGTTACCATATTTGCCAGAAACTAACCTCATTAATATTGGTGTAGAAAAAGGCTAGGTGAATTGAATATATTTTGGGGGGAACAGGAGAATTGAATTTGATATGTACAAATTCAATTAATCTTCTTAATTACCCTTTCAAAAAAAAAATCTTCGTAATTACCTCTTTACTATATCTGTAGAAATTACTATATCAGTAATAATTTTCAATATGGGACCTCATGCCAACAAATTAAATTTGGTGAATTATCCTTTCAATCCCATTTAAAGTTACAGCTTAGTATTTCATCGGCTCTCAAAATGGGTAAATTGTACTCAAATACATAATTTTTCTTGGAAAATTCAAATTTATTAAAACGAATCAAAAATAACAACGACAGAAAAGAAGAACACACATATCATGTGTATTAATTCTTCATTGTCAAAGAGATATTGCCAGAAGCCCAGAAGAAAATAACAGTCATTAAAAACAAGAGCAGCCTCAAACAAATATCAATAAATGAGTTTCCAACGGATATGTTTACCACGAATAATATATGCTCCTTACCTAAGTTCTAAGATAACTTAACCTCAAATTGGTTACAATTAATGAGTATCCAACAGATATAAAAGTTCTTTAATTTTTTTTTTTTTTTAATAAAAGTTCTTAAATTTGATGAGGGAGAAAATGACTTTCAGTACGTGGTCCTTAAAAATAATAATAATAATAAAATATAAAATAAACTCACAAGTGAAGAAGTATACCAGAAGCGGTTAGACTACCGCACCGGCGAGGATTTGCCGCACTCCACTTTTTCCCATGCCACCCATTTCTATTCAGAAATACATTTCTTTGAAAACATTTAACGAAGCAATCTCCATGACCGCATATCTGCTTCACGATGTGTTTAGAGGATTTCCTTAATAGAGTGTGGAAGTCCAATAAATAGATGGGTTGAAGAGAATAAGGACTCAAAATCTCAAATTGTTTGGAAACCATGACTCAAGAAATATCTGTAAAAGCGTTCATGTATTTTGGAAGAAGTTTAGGCAGTATTTATAATAGGTTGGGCGATAAAATCGATACGGAGACTAAACTTTGTTAATTAAGTTACAGACAACCCTCTGACTGATATCACGTGAATATACAGAGAAATGCATGCATCAATTGAGAAAATTAATGGGTAGCACATTAATTTAAGTTCGGTATATTACATATATATAAGTCTTTCACCAATTTCACGTGTGCCAGAGAAATACTCTGACAACGCTCTAACTGATATCTCGTGAATATACAGAGAAATGCATGCATCAGTTGAGAAAATTTAATAGGCCAGGTAGCGCATTAATTTAAGTTCAGTGAATTACGTATAAGCATTGCAATTTCACGTGAATGTCAGAGAAAATACATGTTGGGAAAATGACAACTTTACTCACTGAACTTTGCTTCGTTCGACACTTTGGTCACTGACCTTTCAGAAATATCACTTTAATTATTCACTAAACTAAAACACCGTGTATCACTTTAGTCACTGCGGTGGATCGACCCGATCGGCACCCCCGATTCCGGCCATGCCGTGACCCAAAACCATTTGGGTTATCTTCGTATCATCTCCAGCAACCTCCATGTGGTGGTGTATCACCACAATATCAACCACAATGTCACGATTTAAGCTTTGAAGTTTTGAACTACCGAAACTTTCGAGCCGGATTCCGGTCAATTGACTTTGAATCTCACCTTGAGGTAGTTATAAAACTTGATCATTGGGTTGTGCCATTCATTTTGATATTAAATTTGTGGCATTTGGAGGTGGTTGATGGCAGCGAGTCACTAATGTAATACATGGTGTTTTAGTTCAGTGACCAAAGTGTCGAACGAAGCAAAGTAGTGACTATATATTCTCCCAATACATGTTTACGTCACAATAATTAATAGCTAACGCAGCTAGATTAATGTCATTGTAGCTATTAATTAAACATAATATTTATATTTGGGCATTGATAGATCTCCTCTCGCCATCTAATTAATCAATAAGATAATTACATAGGTGGGAATGATTACGTAAATTTTCAACAACTCCAAATATTTGGAAGAAACTACTCATATCACAACTGTTATAGACACTATGAGCCAATAAGGCCCAAACTCTAACCACAATAATTGCCCTTTTTTCACGGGCTATTGGTAAGCCACAAATCGATCTCGAGAGTCACGATAAGTTCTCGTAGCTAATATCAAGAAGAACTTCACTCTCTTCCACACCGTGTCCCAAGAAAACACACTGACAACAAAAAAACACATAGAATATAACAAATGATGGCTAGTAGAATCAAGAAGAACTTGGGCTAAAACACATAGAATAAAACAAATGACACAACCATGTCAAGGAGAAACACATAGAATAAATCATGTGTCCCAAAATAGTCAAACTATGGTTTTATTCTATGACCAATAAAATCAAGGAGAAACTTTATGTTATCTATGAGAGTCACGATAAATCCTCGTAGCTAATATTAAGAAGAACTTTACCCTCTTTATTATTAGGTTTTGCATTAGTGGTAGCGTGTGATGGTGTTCTTCGGGGAGAAGCCTAACGTTTCCAATAACACCATGCATGGTTGTTCTCGCATGCACCCTATGATGGCCTTTCGAATCCTGTTACGATTCCCTTGCAATCCCTAAAATTTTGGGTCCAACTTAAGAACCTACTGCCAGTACTCAAGACAGAGAAAGTTGGTAGGGCTATTGGAGTAACTCTTGGTTCAATACTCGGTGTGGATCATCTAAGCGTGCTGCCCATGGCTTCGGTGGTTTGCATTCGTGTGGAACTTTTCTCAGACCCAATTTGGAAGATGCGAGATTTCTATGATGTTAATTTTCAGAGAGATAGATGAATGGAAACGAACCAGTTTCAACGGAATGGACCATATCGTATTTTTAAAACCTTGAGAAATTAAACCCAAAAATGTAAATTGAGAATAGTGTGACACACTAACACCTAAAGGAAGCAATTTTACTATTATGCCAAAAAACAAGAAGAAGCTTTGATCTATATCCAGACAGAGTTTGGCTACTAGCAAGCAACTTTATGAGCTTAAATTGCCATATCCAGCTCTGGAAATAGCAATTTTCCATTCCTTTATAAATCGTCAACGTTGGGAGTGTTTTCTCAAAGACTTGAGGGGAGAGACTTGAGGGAACCCCTTCTCTCTTCTCTCTCTCTGTTTTCTCAAAGACTGAAACTTTCTCTCGGAAACCTAGCGGAAGAAGGTATTACTCTCTCTCTCTCTCTCTCTCTCTCTCTCTCTCTCTAGTATTAGGTATATTTTTGCTCTTTTCTTTCTGATCTATGCTGCTATGTTCTTTCCAGTGCCTTATAAAGACTTTAATTTTGTACATTCATGTACAATTAATTGTTTTTGCGATAATGTTTGTGTTTTTAATTTGTAGTTTGTGCAAAGTAATCAACTTGCAGGTGAGTTATCAAAGCTTTGAGATTGATTGGATATTCTTCAAAGTCCATTTCTGTTGTGTAACACTCTATTTTGGTATAAGATTTATGTTTGATGCTTTTGCTTTGGCATTGTTGGTTCTAGGGTTCTTCATTATCAGTTTTTGTTTCCATTTGTTGAGTTTTCCCCTTTTTTTTTTCAGTCACATGGAAGCTTAAGTGTTCTTCTGGGTTAAATTTTTGTTGGTGGTTTATTTTCTGTAAGTTATGAAATTATGGTGTTTAATCTACTTGGTTAATTTAAGTCCATATAGTTGGTTTACATTAGTGAATTAACAGCTTTCAAATTTATAGAATTAGTGACTTTATCAAGTGATTAAGAAAATAATCCATTTACTAGTTAAAGCCTTATAGGTTTGGGCCATGAAACTAATGGGCAAAGGGTTAAACTAATCGAAACATCAGTGTTACTGGCTGCGTAGTATAACTAGACCAAATTGTCTTGCTCAAATGCTTTAGTACAGGAGTAAACTCTATATAACTAGAACAATTCCTAGGTGTATTTGTTTTGACAAATTTACTTGTCTGGAGACTTGAATTGCACCAGACATAGAAAGGGGAAGCATTTCTTTTGTTTACGTGACCAGATAAAATATTTCTGATCATGGAGGATGCACATCATATGTTTTGTAACTGCTTTATTGTGGTTCAGTAGAGGAGAATTTCAGATCGTCTAAACCATATTTTTATGCCCATTGAGAGCTAGAGATTTATGTAAATTTGTTTTCGACTACGGTATAGAGTTCTTTCTGAGTTGTGGACTTGTGGATTGCCTTTCTTCAGTATTAATTTGTTTTGGAGTACAATCTTCTCTTTGCAATTTGTTTTTCTAATGGACTTGCATCCTTTGACATCTTGTATACATGTGTGCATGCCCATGCACATCTTTACTTGTATAAATGTGTAGTTACTAGATATATCTATGGGTTTTTGCATCCAATACCATCGGCACCTACTTTGTTCTGAATTCATGTACCTAAGATAATACTGAACTCTGTGTGGACATACTTATGGAGTTCAAGCCTGGAATTGTCAACTTCTGCAGTAGCAGCAGTATTGAAGTGCTTCAATCATGTTTCGCCATACTTCGAGGAACAGTGATAACACCAAGTATTATGAGGTCCTTGGTGTCCCTAAAACTGCAAGTCAAGACGAGCTCAAGAAGGCATATAAGAAAGCTGCTATCAAGAATCATCCTGACAAAGGCGGAGATCCTGAGAAGGTGGGTCTTAATACACACTCTTTCTTTCATGCATTGCCATGTTGTGTTACTATTGGGTCTTGCAGTGCTGATTGTAAAACTGAATATATTCTATCAAGTATCCCTGCCTCGCCATTGTGAGTCAATCTGATGGGCTCCAGTGTCAAGGGCTGGAAGGCTTGACATGTCAAAGTCCTTAAAAATGGATGTGACACACTTGCTCTTTTGTATTCTATGTTTGTTGTTTCTAACAGCCTCAATATATAAAATATTTTCTGAAGCTTCATATTGCTATTTTTTAAGTAAAGGAGGTTGTTCATTACAAATCCTTTTTAGGGAACAAGCAATCACCCTATACTATGTTTCCAAATTATTATCATTTTCTGATATGAAAAATTTGTTGTGATAATTTTAGAATAGAAAATTTTTCCCTTGATCTTCATGTGAAAAACGTAACATTGTATTCGTTGAGATGGATCTTCGAGATAGTCACTGTTGCCTTAGTTTGGGAAACATCTTTATGCATCTAAAACATTTTCCTTATTAAATTTGATATCTACACAGTTTCCAACTCCAGAACTGGTTTTGTGCCCATATTGTGCCTTCACTGGAGATATGCTACGGTGGCGAATCTATTGCCCCTGGACCTTATATCCCTTTCTTTTTTTTTGGGTGAAACCTTAGTCCCTTATGTCTCTGTAGTTTTGCAGTGTGTGGCTTTCAACATGTAACTCTTTAAGGAAAAGGGGGTTTTTGGTTGTATATTTTAAAGTAATATTATCTTTTCAATTTACCTTATATTGCTGGGTTGTGATCAGTTCAAGGAGTTGGGTCAAGCTTATGAAGTTCTCAATGATCCAGAAAAGAGAGAAGTCTATGACCAATATGGTGAAGATGGTCTTAAAGATGGACCAGGAGGTGGTGGTACCTCACATAATCCATTTGATATATTTGAAACGTTTTTGAATCCACGTGAGTGTTAGCTTGCTGATTTATACTAATTGGTCTTTTATCTATGGATTCCTCCGCCTCCGCCTCCCCCTATCTCTTGTTAAATTGGTATGTTATGACAAGTTGTGGTTGTTCTGATCTCTGATCTTACAGGTTATCGTTCACATGTAAGAAGGCAGAAACATGGTGAAGATGTCGTCCATACCTTAAAGGTCTCTTTGGAGGACTTGTATAATAGCACCACAAAGAAACTATCTCTCTCTAGGAATATTTTGTGCCCCAATTGTAAAGGGTATGTGTTTATATGCCACATGTTTACCTATATATAATTTAAGGGAGTCGCTTAAATTCATGCAGTACTCTTTAGTTCTTTTTGTTTCAAACTGATTGCCAAAAGCCACAACAATCATTTTTTTTTTATTTGGGCACCTTATGGGTCAAATTCTGAAATTTTCATTTCCAGCTGTTCTTATATATAAGAATATGACGATCTCACATTTGTCAGATCTTGTGCAATATGTGTTCCCAGTTGCACACAGGATAGTAGCATATCCAGAAGAGTGCAATCTGTGTTCCCAATATGGCATTGAATGAGACCGTAGTTGCCAAGATCTATATATTATAAGTAAGGTACTTTGGCTGTATATATCAGTCACAAATGCAAAGTTGTGTCTTATTGAGAAATGTGGATACTGCTTTTTGTGGGGATAGTTCTTTAGGAAGGAGTTTGGCATAACTAAGGTGTTTAACCTATGTCCCTTGATTCTTCAGGAAAGGCTCAAAGAGCGGAGCAACAGGGAGATGTTACGGATGTCATGGTACTGGAATGAAGGTTACAACACGGTCAATTGGATTGGGCATGTTTCAACAGATGCAACATCTCTGCCGTGACTGCCACGGCTCTGGTACTTAAGGACATGCTTCATCATTCTCATATAATATTATATTGTTTGTCCCAATCTTAAAGACGTGTAATCTTTACAGGTGAGGTAATCAGTGAGAGAGATAAATGCCCACCGTGCAAAGGAAACAAGATTACTCGGGAAAAGAGGGTGCTGGATGTGCACATAGAGAAGGGAATGGAGCATGGCCAGAAAATTGTCTTTGAGGGACAGGCTGATGAAGCTGTAAGTTAGATTGCATATTTAGAATTGTGCATTTTGTACTACTTGTTCTTCAAGCATGTTGTTCTTTTCATCGCAAGAAGTGGCTACATTAATATCTACTGTCTTAAATTCTTTATGTAAATTTTTGATGTTCCTTTGAAAGCTTTGTCTTGAGCGAAGTTTTTGTATATCTAATTGTTATGTATGGTTTGGCAGCCTGATACAATTACCGGGGACGTTGTTATCATAGTGCAACTCAAGGAGCACGCCAAGTTCAAGCGGACGTTTGATGATCTTTATGTAGAACATACTCTCAGTTTAACTGAGGCTCTGTGTGGGTTTCAGTTTGCGTTGACTCATCTTGATGGCAGACAGCTTCTGGTCAAATCAAATCCTGGAGAAGTCATGAAGCCTGGTAATTTTGTTAATCACTGCTTGAATTTTGTTCCTTTAGTGATCTTCCAGTTTGCTCATGTAAATTTTCCCAATGCAGGTCAATCCAAAGCAATCAATGATGAGGGCATGCCACATCACCAAAGGCCATTCATAAAGGGCAGTCTTTACATCCATTTCAACGTAGTATTCCCAGACTCTGGGATTCTTTCCCCTGATCAATGCCGAAATTTAGCGACAATACTAACTCCCAAGCCAGGCAAGAAACATTTGACTGACATGGAGATTGATGAGTGCGAGGAAATCACCATGCATGATGTCGATATCAAGGATGAGATGAGGTGTAAGCCAAAACAGCAGTACCGGGAGGCATATGATGATGATGAAGATGATGACGACCCCATGCCACGGGTGCAATGTGCCCAGCAGTAAGGCAGTTGTGGTCATTGGCTGTTAAATTTCTGGTTTCAGAAACTTTAATTGGCCTCTAGTATTCTTTTTACCCCAATATTTTTTTGCTTATTTTGTGTTGTTCACAGATCTTTAAGTGTGCTAAGCCAAGATGTTAGAATTGATTCGAGTCCAAATGCTTTTGGTTTTTTCCCTGCTTGTAATACCTAAAACGATTCAGTCAATGGTAGATTGATTTTATATTATATTATATTGCTGAAAGATAATTTTTTTTTTTGTCCGAGTAGATCAGTTCGGGTTTTCTGAGGTAGTGATTTGGTGTAGCTTGCTTAAATAAAACAACATGAGTTGAAACTTGGAGGATTATATCATCTCCAAGTATGGTACACAAAACAGATATATTCAGCTTTGTTTTTCTCATATTTTTGCATGCATACTTTTACTCTTCACTCTTTCTTGGTGAGTGACACTAGTTTGGAACGAGACAGATAGATTGACCTTGCGTAAACTCAAGAGTCAAGGCCAGTATAATTGATGAACCTTTGGACTCCCAACTTTATGGCTGAAACCAACCGCTTTTTTTCATTGGCATGGTGGTCGCCTCCACCAAGGGGTCATGATTTTTGACCTGCTGTCCTCGACTCCTCGTACACTCACCGACGTTGGTATGGCTTTGCGTTATATGCAGCATCAGTGTCGGACCTCAAGTGTTCAGTGCGACCGGAAACCCAGCAATGTTTCTTCTCTATGATGATGTGTTTGGACATGTAGGTGACTTTGGGTTAGTTGCTCCCAAAGCTTTTTGAAAATTGTTGTGGTAATCAATCTAGCTCCGTAGTAAAAATAGCAATTGGTTATAGTCCTCCAGACTTCCAGAGTCCAGGCTAGTAATCTATAACTTGTTTTAGGGACTTCAAAGTTCAAACCTTCATTACTTTGTCAAGGTAGTAAAAAAAACCACTCTGCATTTTGCGATGAGTTCTGGTCTCCTACTTACAAACCGGAGACTTATGTTATTAGACCAAATTCAAACGGTCGTGGGCTCTGTAATATGTTGTTTTAGAAAATATTGACAATTTGAAAATTTTGGAAAAATCGTTACATATTTTGGCGCCCTTTAAATATTTATTCATATTTACAAATTTAAACGGGCAGTAGTGTCATGGCACGTGACTTCCTTTGTCTTCAAAGAATCGAAACCTGCTCAGACCAAAGCTCTCATAGCCGCCGACGAGTTGTGATGAAGAGAGGTGTAAAGCGGCCGTGGGATGACCCAGAAGCTACATTTTCAGATACCGGTGGTTTCGAGAAAGACGAGGGCTTTTTGGAATACCAGAGTGATAGAACAAAAAGGGAACGCGGTGGGGTTTATTGGGTTGCTTCGATTGTGCAGAGGAAGCGTAGTAGGAAGAAAGCCAGAGGTAGAGGGACTTGTGAGGTATTGACAGCCATGAATGGCCCAAGGGATTGTCAGAATGGGATTGAATATGTTACCAACTGGGGAGGAAAGGGTTTTAGGCGCGTGAGACCACGCGCTAAGGTATTTGAAGTTTGTGACTTTATGTTTTCTGCTTGCTTTAACTATTCCAATGTATGTGATATCTGGGTTTTGATTTAACAGTGGATTGAGGACTCTTCGCTGTGCCATCAATGCCAGATGAATGATAAGGGAAGGGTTATTTACTGCACAAGTTGCAAGAGAAAGCGGTATTGTATCCCCTGCATACGAAAATGGTATGGATTATTTACTCAATCTGGCTTGTTTGTTTTGATTGCTAACTTGTAAAAGTTGTGGGTTTGGTTTGTGTTAGTATAGTTGGACTGGCCACCACCATAAGATATAGGATTGGTTTCTATTAGTTTCGTTGTACTTGAACAGTCCAGTAGATGATCTGGATTTGATTTTGAAATGATGGCGAGCACTATGAATTACATCCTTTTGTTTGTGCATTAAAGAACTCATGATTACAAAAGGCAAAGTTGCAGAACCTACTCCTAAAAGAAATTACTGCTTATGTTTGTTGCATGATATTGAAACTCCATAGAGGTAAAATAAGTGAACATATGTGGAATCTACTTTGTGCGGTATAGCTGGATGCAAGTGGTTAGGTATTTGGACAAGGTTGATGAAAATTTCTCAAATTGATTACCCCAGGCGTTGATTCCTTCTGGTCTTCTGATTAGCAAAAATGAGTTCCATTCATTCAACCAAGTATGAAACCAAGCAATATAAGTGGAATGCCATAAAATTATTTCATTTGCCTGGAAAATGGCCCAATATATGTTAGTGAAGGTTTCAAAATCAACTTTTAGTGGATAGACCTGTCAGGATTGGATCTAACATTAAGTTATGTCGCTTTTTGTGTTTAGTTTGATGAATGGATTGTTCGCTTACATCGTTCTTATTACTATTTTACTATCAAGTTTTCTGCTTTCAGGTATCCTCAGATGTTAGAGGATGCCATTGCTGAGGCTTGTCCTGTATGCCGTGGCATTTGCAGTTGCAAAGCATGCTTGTGTGCAGCTTCTAAAGTGAGTTTTTCCTTCTGTGCACATATTTCCTGTACTTTTTCTTAGTCGTTTGATATGTTCCTCACTCAAATGAAGTTCTCGAATTTTTTTTAATGTTTTTTACTGTAGAATTTGAAGAAACAGTTGGAGTTGTATATTAGCAAAGATGAAAAACTTGAGTACTCCAAGTATTTGCTTCAAGCATTGCTTCCACTTTTGAAAAGACTTAATGATGAGCAAGTGATTGAGATGGAGATGGAGGCTAGGATACAAGGTATACTCTGTTTTCATCAGACAGGTGTTGGAACTTATTGGACGTGCAACTCTTGCTTTTCTTACCAGCCATTTTTGTTTTTTGTTTTGTTCTTTATTCTGAGAAGGCCTGTAAAATGCCATGTTCCCCTTTCTGTCTTGTCTGGAACTCTGGATGAGGCAGTGCATGTGCTGGCCTGACCAATGGCCTGAACAAGGATCAGGACATAGGGTTGGCTCCCAAGGCAGCCAGAACCAAAATCATGGCCTAGGTCCAGCCCATCGTGTTGGCCTATATAACTCGGATTGACCCAATACTCGTCAAACCAGGTTAAGTTATGATAGGTTGACCTTAAGCTCAATGATGACTGATGACAATTTTTTTTGGCTTTACCATATTTCCCAAGTATAACCTCTTAGCATATGAATCGGCTGTTGTTTTATTTCTAACAATGATAACATAATAGTTTGTTTCAAAGTTGTTAGTTTTCTGAATTAAACGTTTTTCAAATCTTACCATGTGTTTTGCTGTCAGATGGGGATGAAACTGTTACTTATTGTGAACCTACCATACTGGTCCAATTGCAATGGAACTTGTTGCATTGATTTAATTTGGTTTTTGGATCCATTGGGACAGGGCTATCTCTTTCAGAGCTAAAGATCCAAAGGTCAAACTGCCCTTGTAATGAGCGTGTGAATTGGTAGAGCCTTTACCAGAAACATATTCTATTTTAAGTTTGTTTCATATACTATATTTTTAAATCCAATATAAGTCTTTTGTTTTCTTTCACAGCAACAACTGCAAAACTTCAATTGTTGATTTGTATAGAAGCTGCAATTTATGTTCATATGATCTCTGCCTCACCTGTTGCCGGGAGATTCGAGATGGACACCTGTGGGGAGGTGGGAAGGAAGTGACTATGGAGTATATCAATCAGGACCTAGACCATTTGCACGGTGGAAAGGGGAACGTAGTGGAACTACTGTTTGAACCTAGCCCCAAGTGTCATGTAAGGTTAAAATCTGAATGGAAATCCAATGAAGATGGACGAATTCTTTGCCCCCCAGAGGACAGGGATGGTTGTGGTTGTGGTCATCTGGAATTGAGATGCATATTTTTTGAGAATCAGGTTAGTGAGTTGGTAGAGAAAGCAGAAGAGATGGCTGAAATTTACAAACTTATGCATGCGGCAGGAACTTCTAAACAGTGGTGTTCATGTTTGAACTCTTTGGATGTTTTTGATTCAAGCAGCAACACCAAAAAATTAAGGAAAGGAGCTTCTCGAGAGGATTCTGATGACAACTATTTGTACTGTCCAAGAGCTGGAAATATCCAACATGAGGATCTTAAGCATTTCCAATGGCATTGGCTCAGGGGTGAGCCTGTGATTGCGAGCAATGTACTTGAAACTACGTCAGGTATGTGGCCTGCTTGTCGTCAGATGCAACATACTATGCATGGTAAATATTTAACAATCAAGGCCATTGACTGCTTGGATTGGTGCGAGGTCAGTAGTTCTCTGGCTTTTAGTTGATCAGCATTGTCTATATTATGTTGGAATTGCATAATACTGGTTGTTTTTGATATGTTATATTTGTTTCACCTTGGAAATTTATAGCAAGAGAAGTTGAGAAGAAATATTGGTACTGGAGTTGTCATCAATTCAGGTGGATATTATGGTGATGAAAATGGTTTTCATTACAGCCTTGTGCAGATGTAGATTATTGATCAGCAGTTTAAATCATAAACTTATCGTGGTTAAAGAAAGGGGGAGTGGTTTGCTTTTTTGCATTGCATGTGTGAATGACGGATTTATCTTCTTTTGGCATGTGTAGCGGTACCTTTTCATTTCAAACAAAAAACCTTCTTTGCTAATGTTGGGATCACAAACTTCCCTTCAGATTGATGTTAAGGGTGGTTATGATCACTGGTATAGTTGACATCATTCTTCTTCCTTAATGGAGTATTCTGGGCATTTTTCTTCATTCTTGATGAAGTGTTTAGGGCATTGCTCTGCAGTTTCCATTTTTGCTCCTGATATAGCATTTTTCATTCATACATTGATATGCAATATCGTTTTGATGCTTTGCTATTGATTACTGAAATGAATCTTATGATAAAATGCAGCAAGATATCAGTATCCACGAATTTTTTACTGGCTATGCAAAGGGCTGGTTTGATTGGAAAATCTGGCCTCGAAGGCTAAAATCGAGAGATTGTTCTCCAGCTAATTTAATTGAGGAGCACCTTCCTCATCATGGTGCTGAGTTTATTTGTTGCTTGCCATTTAAGGAATATACTCATCCTCACAGTGGTTTTCTTAATCTTGCTGTCAAATTCCCTGAGGAGAGTGGAAAGCCTGCTTATGGCGTTGGCCAGGAGCTTGGATGTGAAGATTCTGTGACGAAGCTTCATTGCAATATGTCTGACGTGGTATGTTTGGCTGCTTTGGATTTCTATAATTTTACCTTTTCTGTTGGTCATTGAACCTCAATTTGGGGAGAAGGCGTGGGGAAGGGGCGGTATTGGGTGCTGCATGTAGCTTTGTCATCTAATCTAATGGTAGTTTATGAGATTAGAGGCATAGCATAAGCTAGATCCTGGTGAATCTGGAAGGCTGTCATATTATACTGGTATAGTTGTGCCACTTGCTGCACATTGAACCTTTCTCTAGGTTAGAGTCTTTACCTGAATATATCTCATAAAAAAATTTACTTGCCCATAATTTTGGAGTTCAATAGAAACTATAACCTTGAAGAAATCTAGCACAGCTGGTTTGCAGTTTGTGCTAGTGTGGTCCTAGTTGGAAGTTTGTTGTGCTTGTATCGAAGCCTTGTTTAATGGGCATCTTGGTCAGGTCCAGTTTGGTGTTCCCATTCCCCTCCAATGGGTTGACAATGAATTTAGCAATTTGGAAACTGGAGAGCCAAGAATGATGTGATTTAGTTGTACGTTGAATTAATTTTTTTAAAGTGGTTGCAACAATTTGAAACTCTTGTGTGTTGCACATCAAATGATATACCAGTAAATGTATCTCACTGTATTACTTGAAAGAGGAGTATTGTTTCTGGTTAGTGACTTATGCAGAATGTGTTCACAATGTGTTAAGCACATGTCATACCTGTCTTATTGTCTCATCTCTTTAGGTGTCCAGCAACGGTCACAACAAACCTAGGGAAGTGGTGTGTGCTTTTCTGATAGTCAGTCTTATGGTTATTGCTTTTGGTTAATATAAATCTGATTTAGATGCTGCATAACTAATTGTGGAGTATCTGTAGTTCTGTACAGGTATAATATAGCAAAATATTCTATCAGCAGTTTTCTAGACATATTTCAATCACTTGAATCTGTATCATACTATCATTTAATATTTCTTGTGTTGTTTTTCTGGTCAGAATCATCTTTGAAAATATAGTTCTTGCTTCTGCCAACTCAACTTTTTCCACTTTTCTTCATACAAATTTCTTCATATTTCTTCCTGAATAATCATTTCAGGTGAATGTTATGACACATACTGCTGAAGTGACTCCTAATTCTCAACTACTTACAGTAGAAAGGCTGAAAAAAGTGCATATTGAGCAAGATAGCAGAGAAACTTTAGGAAACTGTCATTCTGTGGATGGCAATGTTGATGGTAAAATACCTAGCGTTGGGCCATGTGACAGGGATGCAAGTGATAAACAATTTTATATTGAAGTTGGCAATCAAAACGGGAATGCAGCTTTCCACAAACTGACTGTTCCAACTGTTCAATCTGATGGCGATACTGGTTATTCTTGTTTGAATGGTGGAAATCTTTCAAAATGTTCCAGATCTGAAAATAATGTAGACGGTGGTGCTTTATGGGACATTTTTCGGAGACAAGATGTTCCTAAACTGCAGGAATATCTCAGGAAGCACTTCAACGAGTTCAGGCATACATACTGCTGTCAGTTTGAGCAGGTAATTACTTGATGTTTGTTAGGGTTTTGGATTTAGAGCTAGGAGAAAGAGGGAGGCTATATAAAAAAGTACCGTTATATAAACACCCCCAAATCTCATAACCCAACACTTCCCCATAAGCAGACTGTAGAACATAAGAATCTATCAAGCACAGCTTGTTACATTGGTGAAAAAATTGGCACATGGTTTAGAATTGTTTTCATTAGAAATTTTGATTATCCGGGATATTAAATTTTTTTAAAAGGAAATAGAAAAGATAGGTGATCAATTTTCATTCATATCAAAGAAAAACATAAAATGATTGTTCCCCTTTCCTAGTGAAGGTAAAGCACCCAAAGGGTGGAGCTTAGGAGCTGTGCTCCCATTTTTATGTTATTTGTAGAAAGGCTATCGGGTTTTTATGAAAAAAACATGGATTTTTTTTTTGGTCGTACACAACTTCATTCACATGTCTCAGTTGGTGTCCGCGTAAATGTAAAATGGAGCCCACACATGGCATGTGGGCAACAGAATCAGAAATGATGGGTAAATATATTGGACAGACATGGTGATATTTGCAAAATGTTAGGTTGGGACATAGCAGCATTTTGAAGGTCTTGGATCAAACTGCAATTTCATGCCAATATTAATTTTTTTTTTACTTAATATATACAGATTTAGGCAGAATCCATCTGATTTGAATTACTTCACAAACGTTGTATGCTTAGCTTTCGTTTATGGATGGGAATTTTAAATATAAGTTCATGTCATCTTGATATTAGTTCAGTAGTCTGAAATAATCAACAATTATTTCAGATCCTTGTATCTGCAAGCCTCAATTCTTTGGATAGAATTCCTATTAGGCTGTAATTTGAGTATGTTACACCTACTGACTCAAAAAACATGTTGAATCGAGTGGGAGAGAATCAAGTGGACCCTAAACCCAAGAATGGTTCATTCTTTGGTCGTCAATGTGCTCAACATTTTCAGCCTGCACAATTTTTTGTCTACAGTTGTAAAATTGTATCCCATTTGCTCTAGCATTTCAAACAGGATTTTTCTTTTTTGCTTTGGCCAAAAACTTGGAAAGTTGTTTGTATGATTTTATTTTTATTTATATATGCTCCTTTTCATTTTTTATTGTTTCTTTTGGTGGTGTAGGTTATTCATCCCATTCATGATCAGACCTTTTACCTGACTCGGGAGCACAAAAGGAAGCTGAAGGAGGAATATGGTTAGTTCGATATTATGTATTGTTGTATTAAATTATAAAACCCATCTAGGTTTAAAATTGTATATTTCATTTTTTTTATTGTATCTAATAGGATTATATTTTGGACATACTTTCTGATAGGAATCGAACCATGGACATGCATCCAGAAACTTGGGGATGCTATCTTTGTTCCTGCAGGCTGTCCATATCAAGTGAGAAACTTGAAGGTAATTTTTAATTTTTATTCCCGTCCATAACAAGCAATTTCATTCATGTTTACTTCTATGTGGGCAGTTGATTAAAGAAGCAATTTCATTCATTATTTTTTTTTTGGTTCAAGTCATGCATTAAAGTTGCAGTGCAATTTGTGTCACCCGAAAATGTTGGTGAGTGCTTTCGTTTGACTGAAGAATGCCGCACACTTCCACAAAATCACAGGGCTAAAGAGGACAAATTGGAGGTATATCATCTTGTTTATCCTTATCATAGGCACGTATGAAGTTAATCTGACCAACCTACATTACAATCATTCTAATTTTTCGAGTTGTGAGTGTCCTACTGTTCCCAAGGGTTTCTCCATTTCTCAGTTAATATTTTCTTCATCATTTGTTTTAAAGAAATTTATAGAGAGAAAATGGGTGATCGCTAAGCTTAAAACAATTATGTTGGGAAGTGTGCTAGGAAATTGTCGGGGGAACATGAAGATTTTTATTATATAACTAATTATTCTGCTCCTCTTGAAACAGGTGAAAAAAATGATTGTTCATGCTATGCAGGAAGCTGTGGAGATTTTGGATCAGAGTGTGAGGTTAGTCAATTATACTATACAGATTTGTAATTTAAAATTATGGAACTTTCTTTGGGTTTATCTCAAGGCTATATGGTTTCGAAATGCCTATAGATTTATAATAATCAGGGCTCTATGAAGTTTGTGCCTCATGCAGTCATGAGCCAATGCATAGTTAGAGGGTTCTCTCTCTCTCTCTCTCTCTCTCTCTCTCTGTGCTTTGTTGACATCAAGATTTTTGAACTCACTAGATTGGATGAGGTTCCTTTGTTTCTTGATCTCAGTAAGATTTATAAAACATTCCATGCACACACACATTTAAGGATTTGCATAACTTCGACTGCAAGCAGTATATTTCTGTAGCAAATATCTTCATCTGTCAATAGATCCATTTTGTATAAGGTTAACAAAGAATAGGAAAATGGATAAACAACGCTAAATAAAGAGCAGTATATTGTTTTCATGACAATGTTAGAAACAAACAGGTAGAAAAAGAGGGTGAAACCGAATTTACAAGTTTACAGCTTGATAAAGTTATTGGTGTTAGAACTTAGAAGCATTCAATATCATTTCAGGGTGGAGGTTTTTATTTTTATTTTTATAAGAAACATACTTTTATTAAAAGAAGAAAAAAGAAAAGAAAAATAATGCTGCTATGGATAAGTAGAGTTAAATGCTCCTATGGATAAATACCTAACAATGGAAAAAGAATTGAAGACAAATTCATGCAAGCTGACTCCATATGGTTTGAGATTTGAGACCATAGCAAGGATAAGATAATAATATACCAATGGATGAATAAATCTGAACAGTGTTGAGTTTGAACTTGTTTAATTGATTGGTTTGTTTTATTTTGTTTTTCAGGGATAGACATGCAAAGAGAGAGGAAGTTGGAGAAAGACAGCAACAACGAAGCAGGGATGAGGGGGAGGTTGAAGCTGTTGAGGAGCAGCCATCACTATCATCACAGCCAGCACAACCCCCTCTTGATTTTGTTACAGCAGTGCAGCGGCTGGATGATCTCGTGGAGCAGTTTTCTCATTTTGAACAGAACATGGAAGATAGAGATAGAATAATGAATCCTGAATTCCAGTTCATATGTTCAGAGTTCTTGAATTTATCTTCGCATTTTGGTTGTGCAACTCAGGTGGGAGAGGGTGCCATTCCACCGTCCTATCAGCAACACTAAAATCCATAGTATCCACGACCTGAAAGATCTCTAGAGCTTAGGATTTGCATAGCATGTTGGAGAGGTATATGTGAGCCATTGTTATATGACTTTCGACCCTCAATTTTGATTTTCTTTTGTGTAATCAATCATTATGGTTGATTTTGAAGTCAAATTGAATTTTTTGCTTGCATTGCGTATCCATAGATTTTTCAGTATATTCGTTTTTGGTTGCTTAGTTTCATTGGAAAACTCGTCTCTTCAAAGGATCGTGGCTTTTGAAGGACATTCAGCATCTCTGCTCAACTTCACCAACATCTCTTTTGATCATATGTTTAGAGGCAAATATGGTTGAATTCTGTAGAAAACAATTTTCCCTTGATTACTTTCGATTACAGAATCATACAATTATATACTATACAATCAGTTATGAATATATTCTACATTAAGTACAGCTTTAAGACTATTGCATATAATTAGGAATCAATCAAGAGACGTGAATCACTCTTGATTTGTGTAGAGGAGTGATTCACTCTGATCATAGAGTGATCTGTGCTAACACCCCCCCTCAAACTGTGTGTGCCTGCACGGACAAGTTTGCCCGCAAGAAGAAGATGACGTGGCTTGTGAAGAGGTTTTGTAAGGAGATCAGCCGGTTGATCTTGAGATGGAATGAAGCAAACACGATGACTGCCTAAGGAAACCTTTTCACGCACACAATGGTAATCAAGCTCAATATGTTTGGTGCGTGCATGAAACACGGGATTGGAAGCCATATATGTTGCACTGAGGTTATCACAGTAAAGTAGAATCGGAAAGTGAATACGAGCTCCAAGTTCATATAGCAAGTAACCCAACCAGGTGGTTTCAGCGCTAGCATGAGCAAGGGAACGGTATTCGGACTCAGCACTTGATCGGGCGACAGTTGGTTGCTTTTTGGAACACCATGAAATTAGATTGGAGCCAAGAAAGATGAGATAACCTGTGGTGGAGCGACGAGAGTCATAACACCCTGCCCAATCAGCATCAGAGTAGGCAGAGAGCCGGACTGGTTGTTGTTGAGGGCTGAAATGCAAGCCTTGATGAAGAGTTCCTTTGATGTAGCGAAGGATGCGCTTGACGGCAGTGAGATGAGGAACACGCGGTTGACTCATGTATTGAGAAACAGAATTGACAGCAAAGGCTATGTCAGGGCGAGTTATGGTCAGGTACTGTAAACCACCAACCATCTCTCGAAATGTTGTTGGATTAGCAAGAAAGTCCCCATCATGAGCAGTAAGAAGTGCCTTAGCCGACATAGGTGTGCTTGCCGGTTTGCAGTACAGTAGCTCATGTTTCATGAGAAGATCATGTGCATATTTCAGCTGAGTAACGTGAATACCATTGGACTGGGCTGCTACTTGTAAGCCGAGGAAGTAGTGGAGTGGTCCAAGGTCTTTGAGATCAAAGCTGCGACTCAAGGCATCAATGAACCGTTGAAGGAGCTGATCATCACTGCCGGTTACCACTATATCATCCACATAGAGCAAAAAGAACATTGTATGCACACCGTGGTGAAATATAAAGAGAGACGGATCTGACTTACTATGCCGGAAGCCAACAGACAAAAGAAAGGTGCTCATACGTTGAAACCAGGCACGAGGTGCTTGTTTCAACCCATATAAAGCTTTATTTAGCTTGCAAACATGAGAAGGCCTGGACGGATCAACAAAACCAGGAGGTTGTTTCATGTAGACATCTTCTTGCAGAAATCCATGGAGAAATGCATTGGTAACATCTAATTGTCGAAGAGACCATCCACGAGAGACAGCAAGACACAACACAGTGCGAATGGTGGCTGGTTTGATAACAGGACTGAATGTTTCGGCATAATCGACACCATGTTGCTGATGAAAGCCCTTCGCAACCAAGCGCGCTTTGTAGCGTTCAACCGACCCATCGGGGTTACGCTTGATGCGAAACACCCATTTGCATCCGACAATGTGCTGGGAAGGGGTGGATGGAACAAGGGTCCAGGTGTTGTTTTTCAATAGAGCATTGACTTCAATTGCCATGGCAGTACGCCACTTCTCATCTTTGGAGGCCTGGGAAAAACAAGTTGGTTCCAAAGAATTAAGCGTTGTAATGAGGGCTTTAGGTAAGGGATACCTGACTGTTCCATCTTGTCTATTTCTAGGCTTGACGATGCCATCCCGAAGTCGGGTTTTCATTGAATGAATCGGTGGTGGTATTGCAAGGGGAAGAGGAGGGGCCGGCGCTGGGATGAACGGTGCTGGATTGGCCGGCGGTGGGTTCTCCGGTGGAGATGCAGAGGAAGAGCAAGGCGGAGCAGACGAAGGAGGCTGGAGCGGGATAGCGGTGGTGTCGGCGTTGGTAAATGATGGTGGAGGGGCTGGCAGCAAGGCGGGGTGGCCGGAAACGGAAGTCGGTGGAGGACGCCTGCGGTAGGTGATGAGCGGAGCAGAGGCTCGTGTGGAAGGAGGCGAAGCAGGTGCTCGTACTGGAGAGGTTTGCGCGTTTTGTTGAGCTATTGGGCTCGGGCCTGATGGGGACAGTGGGCTCGGCAAGGGGGCCTGTTGGGGTGGAGAAGGGACTGGAGTGATGATTTGAACGAATTCAATGGAATCCGAATTGGTGTGAGATGAGACCTGCAATGCTTTATATGGAAAATTATTTTCGTTAAACAAAACATGACGTGAGACATAGACACGATTTGATTTTGGATCTAGACAACGATAACCTTTGTGTTGGGGACTATAACCTAGGAAGACGCACTCAACACTACGAGTAGACAATTTGTGAGAATCATTGTGATCAAGAAAAGGAAAACACGAACACCCAAAGACACGAAGAGAGGAATATGACGGAGGACTACCATAGAGACGGAGGTGTGGAGTTTCCCAATTAAGAGTGGGAGTAGGAAGTAGATTAATGAGATAGACAGAAGTGAGAACAGCTTCAACCCAGAGATTTTGAGGAGCACTTGATGTAATGAGAAGGGTACGAGCCATGGAGGAAATGTGACGGTGCTTTCTTTCAGCAAGCCCATTTTGTTGGGGAGTGTAGGGACAAGAAAAGCGTTGTTGGATGCCCAATGATTGACAAAACTGAGAAAAGGCATTGTTAACAAATTCAGTTTCGTTGTCACTTTGTAAGTATTGAATAGAGCCTTGAAAAATGTTACGTATCATTGCAACCAAAGTTTTGAAATGTGTTAAGACCTCATTTTTCCGGCGCATAGGATAAACCCATGTATATCGTGAGTGTTCATCTGTAAAAAGGACATAATATTTGAATCCAGATACAGATAATGTAGGGGACATCCAAACATCACTATGGATAATTGAAAATAGTGAAGAAGCAAAAGTATTATTAGATAGGAAAGGTAAACGATGTGACTTGCTGAGTGCACAATTATTACAAAAAGTAGTAGAGGAGAGTTTAGAGCCAATAGAAGACCCTAAGTGAGTGAGGACGGAGGACGAAGGATGGCCCAAGCGATTGTGCCAAAGAGACGAATGAACTGAGGCGAGTGCATGAGGAACATTTGACGCGGAAGGGAAGTGGATTGGATAGAGACCATCTTTACATGGGCCCTGAAACAATAAACGACCAGTACGTAAGCAATATATTTGATAAAAATCAGGAGCAAATAAGAAGAAGACAAGATTATCTTTGGTAAAACGAGCAACAGAGAGTAGATTTTTGCGTATGGATGGAATATTAAAGACATTACGTAAAGAGAAATTGGATGAACCGAGAGATAATGGAAGGGTACCAGTATGGGAGATAGGCATAGAGCTACCATCACCCATAAAAACATTGTGAGGACCACCATAGGGTTGAGGATGGTTGAGAGGCATAACAGTCATGTGGTGAGTGGCACCAGTGTCGGGATACCAACTTGGGTCACTAGAAAAATGAGCCCCAGCAAATGGAGGAATGGAAGCAGGTCCACCGAATTTGTGAGGGCAATGGGTCGGCCCATGTTGACTAGTGTGACAGTTTGGGCACCATTGGGGTGCTGGGCCTAGAATACCTGGAGTGTAGGCAGGGCGTGCAGCCCAGGGTGAGGAATTGAAGCTGCCATGTTGGGGAAAAGACAACACCTGAGATTGAGTATATGAGGGCCGCGCATTGTTGCGTCGTCCCCGACCGCTATAGTGCTGCCTGTTGCCATGGTGAGAATGACGACCTCCATAATTGGGGAGGGAGCGTTGGTGAGGGGTAGATTGCTCCCGACGAGAAGGGGACTGAGTTTGATTAAAGAGTGCAGTGGCTTGGGGAGGATTGGAGGATCGGGATTGTTGGGCGTCGAAAGCAAGGATGCGAGCCCGGAGTTCTGTGAAATCTGGGAGAGATGAATGTTGGGTGAGAGCAGTGCGGAGCATGAGATAATCTTGCCCAAGACCATGGAGTGTCGCAAGCACCAAATCATCATCAGATACAGGCTTATTGATCGCTGCCAAAGAATCTGCAATGGACTTGGCATGACGGAGATAATCATCGATCGATTGAGAGCCTTTCTGGAGTTCAAGAAGCTGCAATTTGAGGCTTGAGGCGCTGGCTGCAGAGCGCTGTGAGAAATGGCGAGCTAGGCAGTCCCATATGGCCTGCGATGTGTCGAAGCCAATGGTGAGTTGAGCAACGCTTTCAGTCAGCGACGTTGTGAGGATGCTCACAATTTGTTGATCAATAGTAAACCATTCCTCATGGGCCGGATTGGAGATGGTTTTGGCTGGTTCAGTGCTGGTGGCGGGGGTAGTTGTGGTTGGAGACGGTTCAGAGATGGATCCATCAACATAGCCCCAAAGTTTGGCGCCGTGGAGATAAGGTTTGATTTGGCGAAGCCAAGTGAGGTAATTGGTTTCGGTGAGTTTGATGAATTGGGATGTGTTTTGAGAGGGAGTGGTGGTGGTGGTGGTGGCCATGAAGGACTGAGGAGGAAGAAGAACGCTGGAAGAGAAGAGTGACACAGGAGGAGAGAAAACAGGTAAGAATCCTAGACCTAGGCTGATACCATGTAGAAAACAATTTTCCCTTGATTACTTTCGATTACAGAATCATACAATTATATACTATACAATCAGTTATGAATATATTCTACATTAAGTACAGCTTTAAGACTATTGCATATAATTAGGAATCAATCAAGAGACGTGAATCACTCTTGATTTGTGTAGAGGAGTGATTCACTCTGATCATAGAGTGATCTGTGCTAACAAATTCTTTGCAAGTTTAGGCCAATCAATGTGTCAGAATATGCATTTCCATTGCCTTATTGGCTTTTCTGGTAAACAAGGGCATATAAGTCTTTATCATAACTTCTGTTGTGGGCATTTAAGTCTTTGTCACCTAACTAAATATGTAGGAGTATAAGTAAATATGGTACACGAAACAAATTAATAACTATGGCTATGGGGGGATTTAAAGCTTCACTTCAGCTGTGTTTTTCTCATATTTTTGCATGAAATCAAACTTTTATTCTTTACCTATGTCTTAGTTTACACTATTGGTAATGAAACAGAGAGGAAGTGAGACGAAGTAGTCATATTGAGATGGCGGGGCTAGGTTTAGTAGTTGTGACTTGACTACTTCGACTTGTACATCTTGGTAACTTACGTTCAATGTATAATAGAATTGTGAGGATATATAGAGACTCTCACATGCCCAACTAGCCATTACATCATTGTGAGTTTGTGACTATCTCTATCATATTTCGGTAATCGGTCAAATATTGTATTTTTTGATTTTTTGGTTTGCAATGATTGTTCAGTTCGAAAACATTTTGTTGAAATTGAATTGAATAATTACCAAATTAAAGAACAACCGGATCAAACTGTTGAAGGAAACCTACTTTGTGTGTGCCTTGTCAACCTAGGAGTATCTTAGTTAGGTTAGCATATGGATTACTTATTGAATAGAAGTCCTATTGGGATATGGATTGTACCCTTGTGTTTCTCTATATATAGAGGCACCTATTCATTAATAAAGAGATGATCTATTCATGTGCTATTTGCTCTGTTCTTTACTTTCTGCTTTGTGATTGTATTTCATATTCCCTTAAACACGTTATCAGCACGAACCTCTAACCCTGAATCAAAAACCAAAACTCTTGAGCTTAGCATCCTGCTAGCGCCAAAACCCTAGAACCCAAAAACCCTAGGGTGTGCCGGATGAACAGTGTCGATGAACAGTGCGCGTGAACAGTACCGGATGAACAGTACCCGTGAATAGTACCTCCGTGCAATCTCCTCTTGTTCAAGAATCTGCCTGCACAGAACAGTCGAATTCAGAAGCGATTTTCTCCCTTCTCCACCGTTGGATTAAGCTGCAATTTGGACGAGAGCTTCCTCCGTGAGTCTAATACCCCCAGTTAAAAATTTAGCCAATTCCGACCGTTGGATCTCCTGATATATAACTTCGAAGAAGAGGTACTCAAGATAATCCGAGAAAAGAATCCAAGTAAGCTTTTATAAACGTTGCTGCTTTCTGAATTTAATTCAACCTTCTTTTTCTCCGGGGACTTGCAACCTCCCTTCTTCTACCTCCCACCTTTCTTATAACGTGGGATAATATACGAGACTCGCCAAACTATGAGAAGCATTAGGGGAGTGATCGAGCTTCATATCGCTTGCGGTATGTGTAAGTCATGAGCACCTCTAATGTCATCATGCTATTGGTGATGACCTCAAAAGCCGAACTGTGGGGGTTCGAGCTAATACTCCGGATGAGGAATCCGTAGAGAGAAGAGACCTTGAACGAGGAGTTCATTGAATGATTTACCTCCGGATGAGGAATCCGTAGAGAAGAAACGACCTATGGTTTATGACTTATTCCCAACTAGGCTCACCTGCTTAGGTATGATGTCTAGGTAAGGAGTTTGAGATAAGTGGTATTAAGAGAGCTTGCTCCACCGACATCTCTTATAACTTACCTGGTTATATCTGAGTAGAGCTACCGAAAAGGTTTAAGGTTATGACCATACGACACCAAAGTTTCACCTAAATCCAAAATCCTTGGAAGCGTTTCTTGGGAGCAAATATTGCTCAGAAACCCTCTATTGTTTCGTGGGAGTATTAACTCCGAAACTTACCCTTCATTGTTTCGTGGGAGTATTAACTCCGAAACACACCACATTCTTGTTCTCCATATTCTTGGATGTCGAACATGAATGAACTCGATTTTACTCCATTGGATTCTGCGGACATTAGATTATGAGATGGGCTCATGATATCCTAATGTACCTATTCGCACAAGAGCTTCTAGCTCGAATCCATAAGCGTTGTTTTGAAGAAACCGCTCTAGACCCTCAAACTGAGATGTACAATGCCAGGTTATTTTTCCTGATGAATCGCCATATGGATATGGCACTCCAGTTTGAGTTCATGAAAGAGGTTAGCGCTAGAAGCGCTTCATGAACGTTATGACAACGTTCGTGACTCCATCTTCTCTGTGGAAAATCATCACAGATGAACGATTGATTGAGGAAACTCTCACCACCTTCTCCATCTCTGCTTTGAGGAAAGGCATGACGACGATGGCGCCCCTATGGGAGGAAGCCACAAGCAAAACCCTATATCTAGGGACGATCCCGGACATTTTGGTTCGTAGAATCTATTTGCTCATGAAGGTAATCGCCATAAGATTAAGCGATCACGCGAGCATAGGGCCGCGAAAGAGTGAGAGAAGACTGCCGTCCTTATAAGAGGGACGCTGCCGGTCATTGCCGGTTAGCGTTGTTGCGCCACTGGTTATGGCAGCACCGCCACCGGCCAAGGCAATCTGCCACCGTCCTAGGGACCGTGAGTACCGCGCCTTTATACCTCAATCAATGGAGAATCCTCTTCATGATGTCTATTAATAATATGGAGCGTCTGATCAATGGGCCATTATTTGCAAAACATATGAAGATGTAATTGCAATGATCAAGACGTCGAGTTTAAGGGTTAAAGACTTTGGAAGCTAATTTTGCTTAAGTCTTATGTTTTCCAAGTTGATGAAATATGGCATGTTTGCCAAAGATATTGGATTTAGTTTTGATTTAAGATCAAGATGGAACTTTGAAGCCTTGGCCAATATCTTTAATAAAATCTGAGTTGCTTACGTAGCCTCGATTTTAATGATGAGCTTTTAGGAATGGGTTCTAGAGAACTTGAAAGTCTCACAGATAGCAGAACCACGCATGTCATATTGCGTCATAGGCATGATGCCTACACATTCCTCTGTGACTACGATGGCAGGACCATCGAATCTTGTGCAAGGAAGAGGATATGCCCAATTCCTCTTGCCTAATGGCACTCACATTGATGTCACAAATGCTCTCTACGCTCCAAGAGGAAATACAACTTTGATTGAGCTTTAAAGATATAAGAGTCAATGGTTTCCATGCTAAGATGCATGATGAGAATGGAAAAGAATCCCTTTGCATTACCTCTAATGACTGCGGTAAAAGGCGCATCTTAGAGAAGCTTATGTGTCTCTCTAGTGGGTTA
The DNA here is from genome assembly GCA_029955375.1 of Rubus parviflorus. NCBI lineage: Eukaryota > Viridiplantae > Streptophyta > Magnoliopsida > Rosales > Rosaceae > Rubus > Rubus parviflorus. Next base: position 8,821,264 of record JARGGL010000005.1, on the reverse strand, counting down.
TATGCAACCACTATTCGAGCTATTGAATCAAACAATGTCATTCGGGATGACCCCTTGGATTCAGACACATATTGGCTTTGGCACGACAGATTAAGACATCATGGTCGTGATATGATGATCCGTGTATTGAAAACCTCACACGGACATCCATCATATCGAGCTAATCGAAGCATGAATCAAAAGTTGATTCAAGGAGATGAGACAGATATGAAAAAAGGCAAAAGTGCCTCTGTCCGCCGCCCGTCGACCGTTCGATCTCTTCTTGTCGAACGGTCGACCTCGTCCAGCGTGCGTCGTCGACCGTTCGAGTTTCCTGTCGAACGATCGAACCCCCTCCAGGGAGCGACCGTCGACCGGTCGACCATTCCTGTCGAACGGTCGACTGGGACTGTCCTCAGAAATTTTCTGACAGGACAAAATCCTCCTATGCTTCTGAAGCTCCTAAAGCCAAATGCTCATTATGCAAAGCTTGTTCCTTAGGGAAATAAGGACTGAGACTGTCCTATACAAAGGATTCTAAAAGTACTTCTTCCATTCTTACAGAGAATCCAAGTGGATATCTGTGGACATATTCAACCAACAAGCGGGCCATTTATATATTTTATGGTGTTGGTTGATGCATCGACATGCTGGTCACATGTCACGATGTTGTCCTTTCGTAATGCTGCTTATGCTAAACTCCTAGCACAGATAATTCGCCTGCCGGCTCACTACCCGGATCATCCCATTAACTATCAGGCTTGATAAGGCTAGGGAGTTTACATCGAAGACTTTCGATGACTACTGCATGGGATAGATGTTGGGCATCTAGTCTCACATGTGCATACCCAGAATGGTCTTGCAGAGATTGCCATTAATAGCAACAAATGGTCACGAGGACGTTGGTAATGCGCACCAACCTTTTCTCTCTCTGCCTGGGGGCACGCAGTATTGCATGCAGCTGTGCTTATTCGTCTGAGGCCCATCACCACCCAATCTTTTTCTATGCTACAGCTAGTGACTGGGTACGAGCCAAGCATATCGTACTTACGCATATTTGGGTGTGTTGTTTATGTGCCCATTACGCCGCCACAGCGTCTTAATATGGGTCCTCAGAGACGAATGAGTATTTATGTTGGATTTGAGTCTCCAACCATAATCCGCTATGTAGAACCCTTGACAGGCGATCTATTTGTCACTTCGATGAGACAGACTTCCCGTCGTTAGGGGGAGATAAGAACGTGAACGTTCAACAGGAACGACTGGAATTGTCGTGGCCTGTCCCCACTCTGTCTCATAACGATCCCCCTACTGCAGAAAGTGCGTAGATTATAGATCTTCAGAAAGTCGCCGACTCTCTTCCGGACGCTTTCTCAGATCTTAGTGACTAGATCATATATACCAGCTGCAAACATGCCTGCAAGGATGCAAGTGCCTGAATAAGGACTTGGACTCAAAGTCGCTATTGCAGCTAACCCTATGGGAGGGACAGTTGGTGGCGCCACTGCCAGTAATGGTGGTGATGTGGCTTAGGCCGTGGCTCCGCTGAGGAAACGTTGGAGGCCACCAGGTTCGAGGGATTCGCGCCCTAGGGAATGGGCTGCGATGGCACCAAATAACCCTCTCATCATTGATACTCAAAATCCGTCCATGAAAACGTTCCGGATTATGGTTATGTCCAAAAGACATCTTCGGGGGACGCCCTGTCGCTAAGACCTATCCGTGGGAACCTAGAGATCTCGATTATTACACTAGTGTACATGAGACGTGGGATAGAAACTCCATCACAGTTGATGATGTGTTTGCATATGCTTGTGCACAAGAGTTCATTGAGAATGATGATATTGAACCTCGCTCCGTTGATGAATGCCAACGTAGAAGCTTATTGGCCTAAATGGAAATATGCGATCCAGGTTGAGTTGGACTCACTAACAAAGAGAACGGTAGTTGGGCCGGTAGTGCCAATACCTTCTAGAATAAAACCTGTTGATATAAATGGGTCTTTGTTAGAAAGCGTAGTGAGAGAACGAGATATAAAGCTCGCCTTGTGGCGCAAGGCTTCTCACAACGCCCTGGAATCGACTACGATGAGACATACTCTCTCGTAAAGGACGTCATAACGTTCTGCTACCTTGTCAGTGGTAGTTTCCGAAAAACTGAACATGCAGCTTATAGATGTGGTCATAACATATCTCTATGGGGATCTAGATATGGAGATTTATATGAAGGTCCCGGATGGGCTTCATTTACCCAAGTCAAGTGGCTCTAGACCACAGAGCACGTTTGCAATAAGGTTGCAACGTTCACTATATAGATTGAAACAATCCGGACGGATGTGGTATACCCGTCTAAGTGACTACTTGATTGGAAGAGGGTATGTGAACAATAAAATTATGCCCCTGCGTGAAAACAAGTTCCGGATTTGCAAGTGCCACTGAATACTTGAAATCCGTGTTTGAGATGAAAGATCTTGGGAAAGGATGCTCAGGCGATTTAATATGGATAAAGTCCATCCTGTTAAGCACTCCCATGATTGGTCGCAGTCTAGATCCAAGAAGGATCCGTTTCACCCAAGGGATGATGGTGAAGACGTTTTAGAGACTGAGGTACCATACCTAAGTGCAATAGCGCATTATTGTACTTGGCACAGTGTACAAGACCCGATATCTTCTTTGTTGTTAACTTGTTAGCTAGATTTAGCTTTGCGCCCACGCAACGCCATTGGAGTGGCATAAAGACTATCTTTCGATACTTGAAGGGTACGATTGATATGAGCTTGTTCTATCCCTACAGAGAGTCGAAACTAGGTGAGGAACCTATGTTTGCTGCGGTTGAACGACCCGGGCATCCGGACGAGGACTTACCGGCCGGATGGAACACAAAGGGCACGTTACCTGCAGAGAGTCTCAAAAATATGGCAAATTGGGTGAGGAACCCGTGCCTACTGACGACCGTCGACCGGTCGACGACCGGCCGTCGAACGGTCGACCGACGGACAGAAAAGCTGACGTCCCCTTTTCCCAAACACCTTGTGATGTTTTGGTTGGCTTTGCTGATATTGGGTATCTCTCTGACCCATATAAAGGTTGTTCCCAAACTGGTTATGTCTTTACCATGGGTAACACCGCGATATCTTGGAGGTCTACTAAGCCGACCCTTGTCGCTACTTCTTCGAACCATGTTGAGATAATTGCTCTCCATGAAGCATTCGTGAGTGTATATGGTTAAGGTCCATTGATACACATATAAGAAGTACATGTGGTTTGAGGTCAACCACTGATGAACCTACATACATTTATGAGGATAATGCTGCCTGCATTGAGCAGATGAAGCAAGGTTTCATCAAATGCGACAACGCCAAGCATATATCGCCTAAGTTCTTTTGTAATCAGCAATAGCAGAAGTTCCTTAAGATTAAAGTGAATCAAGTCCGTTCTGAGGACGATGTGGCTGACTTATTTACTAAGTCATTGCCTAAATCCACATTTGAGAAGCATGTGAAAAGCATTGATTTGCTTAAGTTATCTGACCTCCCATGATTGTGGAAATCAGGGGGAGACGCAGACTTCAGGGGGAGTCTGGCGTCCATGCTATACCAAATGTGAAGGGTGTGTTGTACTCTTTTTCCCTTCGACCAAGGTTATTTTTATCCCACTGGGTTTTTGTTACTTGGCAAGGTTTTTAATGAGACAACGTGAGGAGCACCACCTAGTGTTGACGCCACAAGGGGGAGTGTTGAAGGAAACATACTTTGTGTGTGCCTTGTCAACCTAGGAGTATCTTAGTTAGGTTAGCATATGGATTACTTATTGAATAGAAGTCCTATTGGGATATGGATTGTACCCTTGTGTTTCTCTATATATAGAGGCACCTATTCATTAATAAAGAGATGATCTATTCATGTGCTATTTGCTCTGTTCTTTACTTTCTGCTTTGTGATTGTATTTCATATTCCCTTAAACACAAACGTAATTTTAATTTTAAATTAAAGATATTTAAGACTTTTTCATCTAAGTTGAAAGTTAGATGAAAGAGTCTTAAATGTTTTAAATGTTGAATTTTTAAAAGTTAGGTGAAAGAATCTTAAATGTCTTTTTCTCACCCTTCCTTAAGTCAATTAAGGGTGTTGTCACTGACTCACTTCAAGTCTCAGTAGTCAGGTGGCATCATTTCTGTCCAAAAGCATTGTGCTTTCCCTCCAAATAAAACCCATTTCTCTTGTTCTTCTCTTCATAGTAGTAAGAATCGAAACCTAGGCAAGCTAAGATGGGGAAGAGGAGACAGCTGCCAAGAGAAGAGGGTTCTGAAAATGGGAGTGAAGGTGAGAAGAAACAGATGGGTCTGAGGAGCCACAAAGTTCATGGCTTTAGTGAGTTGGAGTGGGGAAAGGGCAAAGAGGTTTTTGTGAGTAAACGTAGTAGAAATGGTGGGGAAATTGAGAAAGTTATGGTTTCTTCTTCAAAGGGTAAGAAGCAGGCAGAGCCAAAGAAAAAGAGGGTTCTTGGAAAATTGCAAGCTGGGGTTTTGCAGCAGGAAAGAGAGAAGGTAAATAAAGAGAGTCAAAAAGCTGGAAGTCTGTAATTTTCTGTTTTGTGCTTGTTTTTCACCACTGCAATTTCTTAATTTCTGATTTTGGGTTCAACAGGAGATTGAGAAGGGGTCATTGCTATTGTGCCATCAGTGTCAGAAGAATGATAAGGGCAGTGTTGTTTTCTGCAGCAATTGCAAGACAAAGGGGTTTTGTATCCCTTGCATAAAGAAGTGGTAAAAATTTAATCTTTTATATTCATTTCTGATTACTGACTGGTAAAAGTGTTGGATTGTTTTAGTTAGTTGTAGTGAGCTTGTCTAATTACAAAATCCAATGAGTGTATGTATCTTGAAATGATGTATGTGGATTCTATTTTCCAAAGAACATGTCTTTGGGAAGTTTCTGGAAAATTATCTAAGGGCTAGTTCATGCTGCTATTCTAATTCATAAGAAACCTATGTTATATTGTGATTGATAGAAGTGGTTTGTCTAGATGGTTTAGGTTATTTGTGATGTATTTAGAGGGAGTAGTAGTCCCACGAATATTGTACTGGTTTTATAGTAATGAGGTTCGTTTCTTGAAAAAAGAAAAAAAAAATCATAATAAACATAAAATTTATGCATTTTACCAAGTATGAAAGTATGAAACCAAGCAACATAGAATTTGGAAAGCCCAAGTACCCTCCTAAGGTTCAAGTGATAGCTTTGATAATACTTGTGACATGGTTGGTGAATGTCCTGTTACCTTTCTCCGGCGTAGGATGTTATGTTTAAAGTATGGACCACTTGATGCTTCAATCCCCAGTTGCCCCATCTTTATGGTTACAAGTGTTCAGTGAAGCGAGTTTAGTTGGGATTGCTTCATGTAATGCATTACTATCGATAGGTCTAAATCTTTTATACGCAAGAAAATGGGTGTGGTTTTTGGTTGAAGTACTATGATCGAAAGTTGGAAATCTTCTGGTTGTGTGGATTGAAAGGAATAGGAGGGTTTTTGTAATGTGAAGGGTCAGGAGGTGGATCGATTATGGAAAAACGTCTGCTTTTGGGCTTCAATATGACAATGTCTCAGTGGAGTTCAGGGAAGCAGATGTAACTAAGTTCTTTTAGATGTCTGATTGTTGATGCGCTGATGTATCCTGTCTGACTAAAGTTATGATTGCATGTGTTTTTTTTTTTTTAGTGAAAGTTTATTTTCTCATTAATAAAGCAACTTATGGACTGCCTCTAAAATATTTCTTTTCCTTGGTATAGTTCTTAGTCTTTGTTAATACAGGTTTTAAAATCAAAGTTTAATGGATGCAATCTGATATGTTTGGATTGGACCTAGCTTCAGATATTTTGAATTGACTTCTGACCTTTTTCGTTACAGATTTTCTATGGTTACTTACTATCAAGCTTTGTGGTGTGTAGGTATCGTCAGTGGTCAGAGTTTGCGATTGCTGAGTGTTGTCCTGTATGCCGTGGCAATTGCTGTTGCAAAGCATGCTTACCTTTGGATAATGCTGTCAGTTATCATTCTGTGCACATCTCCTGGACGTTTCCTTATTCACTTGATATGTTGCTGATTTAAATTAAGGTTGACAGAAGATTATGTTTTTTTTATTGTAGCTTCTGAAGAACTTTGAATTGAGAATTTGTGAACATGAAAGAACTGAGAATGTCGGGAGAGAGGGAGCTGGAGAAATACAGAAAGAAGGAAGGGGAGAAGAGGAGGAGGTCCAAGCTGTTGATCAGCCGCCAGCACAGCACCCTGTTGAACAATGTAGCATTGGGAAGGTATCAAGAGAGGAAGAAATGAGAGGACAGCAAGAAATAATGAGAGAAGAAGAGGAGGTGCTAGTTATTAAAGAGCGGCCTTCACAACCACCTGCTGAACGATGTAGCATTGGACATGCACGGAGCGAGGAAGAAGCTGGAGCACTCAAGGAAGGATCGGATAGTGAGGACGAGGTCCAAATCATTGAGGTGAAGCAATCACAATCCTCAGTTGCGGCACGCGTGAGTATTATATGCCGACTTGTGTAGTTCTTTATCATTTTACATGTTGTACTGCTGACTGGTTCTTGTACTTGGGTATTAAAGCCTAGGCGCTCTATCCAAGCTTTGGGATTTCTGGAAAGTTTTATCCTGCAGCATCCAGAGCTTTGTACCTTGGCCAGCACCAATGCAGCTCCAATCCCCAATTCTCATGAGGTTGCTCGAGCTAAGGCCAAAATCCAAAGGATTTCCACTCTCTGTTGATGATGTCATGGAAGCTGAGTGTTTCCAACACTTCAAATCATCGTTGGAAATTTTGCTCAAAGCCGATGACAGAGCTGGAACTCAGTTAGCAAATATTGAACATGTCTTGGGCAAGCTGTGTTGGAGTACAGAGACAATTATGCTCTCTGACTCTCTCACTCTCTCTCACACAATGAATGAAAGTAGATAAGGACAGTAGCAAGAATAGCTACTGAACTTCTTAGATATTTGAGAGAGGAAGGTACAACAGACTTCTTTGTTTTTGATTGATTGCCCCTTGCATGATTACACATGCAGATTACATATATATATATAGGAAAAGCTACAAGCTGCAATTACATTGCATTGCACCCACATTCACGTGTTGCATGCACTAGCATGATTATTAAGACCAACCTAACTAAAGTGGTCATACAAAGCTGCAGCATGCTTAATTAGACTAACATGATTAATTAATGCATTAGCCACACATTAATTAATGCAGCAGCCACACACATGTTTAACATTGCAGCTAGCTAGAATTGACTTCTAGAACAGAGCATTACTTTTTTTTAACACTCCCCCTTAATGCTTTGTTTCTTGACTCCGAGTAATCCTCTGAAATACTCAAACTTGTCTTTTGGCAACGCCTTGGTGAAAATATCAGCAATTTGTTCTTCAGTCTTGCAATAAACTACATCAATTTGATTGTCTTCAACAGCATCTCTGATGAAGTGATGTTTGCGAGCTATGTGCTTTGTTCGGTTGTGAAACACCGGATTTTTAGCCATCGCAATTGCAGACTATTGTCACATAGAATTGGAGTAGGTTCTCCTTGCTTCTCACCAAAATCTTCCATGATACTTCTCAGCCATATTGCTTGAGAGGTTGCCAATGATGCTGAAACATACTCAGCTTCTGCAGTAGATAATGCTACCGTCTTTTGCTTCTTGGACTGCCATGAGAATATACATGTTCCAAGAGTGAAAGCATAACCAGATGTACTCTTTGAATCATCAACACTGCCTCCCCAATCACTATCGCAAAATCCAAATAATTTTGGCACCACATTTCTTTCAAACATAATACCAAAATTAATTGAACCTTGAATGTACCTTAGTACCCTCTTTGCTGTCCCAAATTGAATTTGAGTAGGCTTGTGCATGAATCTTGACAATAAACTTGCAGCGTACATAATATCCGGTCTTGTTGCAGTCAAATATAACAAGCTTCCAACTAAGCTTCGATAAATTGACGCATCCACTTCTTTGCTTCCATCTTCATTTTGAAGCTTTTCATTGACCACCAATGGTGTAGGAACAGATTTGCATCCTCCCATCCCAAACTTTTTCAGGATAGTCTTTGCATATTTCTTTTGAGATATAAATATGCCATCTTTATTTTGACAAATCTCAATTCCAAGAAAATAATGCAACAGCCCCAAATCACTCATTTCATATTTTTTCATCATCTCTTCCTTGAATTTTTTTATCAAACTCTCACTACTTCCAGTAAAAACTAAATCATCGACATATAATGAAACAATGAGGATGTCAGATTTACCTTCAGTTTTGATGTAGAGAGTAGGCTCATTGTGACTTCTTTGAAAGCCTTTTCCAATGAAGTAAGAGTCAATCTCCCCATACCACGCTCTAGGTGCTTGTTTCAAGCCATAAAGTGCTTTCTTCAGTTTGTACACCTTCATCTCTTCTCCCTTGGTAACAAAGCCCTCCGGTTGATCAACATAGACCTCCTCCTTTAGGACTCCATTAAGGAATGCAGATTTCACATCAAGCTGGTATAAAAACCAACCTTTTTGAGCGGCTAAGGAGATCACACTCCTTATTGTATCAAGCCTAGCAACCGGTGCAAATGTTTCATTGTAATCAATTCCGGGTTGTTGAGCATACCCTTTTGCAACCAGCCTTGCTTTGTTCCTTTGAACGGAACCATCTGGATTTAACTTTGTTTTGTAAATCCACTTCACTCCAATGACTTCTTTATCACTTGGTCTGTCCACTAGCTCCCATGTGTTGTTCTTCTCAATCACATTGATTTCTTCCACCATAGCTTTCTTCCAAGCTTCATCTTGCACTGCCTCTTCAAAGTTTTCTGGTTCGGTGACACAGAAATTGCAGCTTGCATAGACATCATTCAAACTCCTCAATCTTATTGGAGTTGAACTTGGTGATGACGATCCGGATGACTGTGATTGTGGACTGCCAATCGGAGTAACTTGTTGTGGAGTTCCTCCAACAACTTCTTCTTCATTTTCTTTGTTTTCTTCTTCCTCTTCATGCACTTCAATGCTAGGACCTTGGACCGCATTTTGCTTCCAATCCCAAGAGGCTTTTTCATTGAAGATAACATCTCTACATATTATCACCTTCTTTTTCTTCAAATTGTAGAGTCTATAGCCCTTGGTATGTGAGCTATATCCCACAAAAATGCACTTTTCACTTGAGTCATCAAGTTTCTGCCTTGTCTCCTTTGGAACATAAGCATAACAAACAGAACCAAATACCTTGAGATGATTGACAGATGGTTTTCTGCCACTCCATGCTTCGAATGGTGTTTTGTCTTCAACCGCCTTGGTAGGACATCGATTCATGAGATAAACAGCAGTGTATACTGCTTCACCCCAAAAATCATGTGTCATCCCCTTCTCGTGCAGCATAGATTTAGCCATTTCGACTATTGTTCTGTTCTTCCTTTCTGCTACTCCATTTTGTTGTGGAGTGTAGGCCACTGTGAGTTGCCTTTGAAGCCCAATGTCTTCACAAAATTTTTCAAACTCCTTCGAGTTGTATTCTCCTCCTCTATCACTTCTCAAGACTTTGATAAGATGCCCACTTTGTCTTTCGACCATCATTTGGAATTTTTTGAAGACTGTGAACACTTCTGATTTTTGTCTCAAGAAATATACCCAAGTCATTCTTGAAAAATCATCGATGAAAGTGATGAAGTACCTGTTGCCACCATGAGTTTTTGTCTTCATCGGACCACACACATCAGTATGAACCAGCTCCAATGGTGTAGATGCTCTCCATGCTTTCCCTTTAGGAAATGACTCCCGATGATGTTTCCCAATGGCACACCCTTCACATACTTCTTTGGCTTCTTGAATTGTTGGTAGGCCATGCACCATATTGTGTTGTTGCAGGTGCTTCAAACTTTGAAAGTTTAGATGCCCAAACCTCCTATGCCATAGCCAAGAGTCGTCTAGCACATCCACCTTCAAGGCTACTTTGCTTGGATATTTGAAGGAGATAGGAAAGCTTCTGTTTCTCTCCATTTTGATGGTTGCCACAATCTGATTTCTATTTTTCTTTTCATAGATTGTGCAAACATCATCATCAAAAAGTACCGGGTAACCATTTTCTTGAAGTTGCCCAACACTAAGAAGGTTTTGGTCCAATTCCGGAACCAACAGTACCTCCCTGATGAATCTTCTGCCTTTCTTTGTTTCAACAACGAGTGTTCCTCTTCCTTTTGCTTGTACCAAATCTCCATTGCCCATCTTCACTCTTGTGCACACTGAGTTGTCAATGTCGCAGAGAATGGACTTGTTTGCTGTCATGTGATTGCTGCAGCCGCTATCAACAAACCAAATATTTTCATTTTTTGGTATAGTTGCTGCTTGACAAGCAAAGAACATGTTGCCTCCATCGTCTTGCTCTTCGGTGAAGTTTGCTTGATGCTGCTTCTGCACAGTACAATCTTTTTGTACATGCCCAAAATTGTTACAGTTGTAACATTTTGGTTTCCCTTTGAACCAACAGACACCAACATGAAACTTGTCGCAAGTTTTGCATTTCACCATGGTACTTGAGCCGCCTTTTTCTTCATTGCTGCTGCTGCTCTTCTTTTCCCACTTCTTGTTTTTGCCTTTCCAATTCTTTTTAGGCAAATTGCTTCTGGCTTGGCTATAATTGGACTGCTGAGGATTTTTTGAACTGAGGCTAAGTGATGGAAATGCACTCTCCATTGCATTTTCTGCCCGTTTGCTCAATCTTTGATCGTAGGCTTTAAGAGAACCGATGACTTTTTGAACCCCTAAGGTTTCAATATTTTGAGTCATATCAATGACAGACACTATGGAATCAAACTTTTCTGATAAGCTAATAAGAATTTTTTGAACTACTCTCTTATCAGACAAAGTTTCTCCATAGGCTTTCATTTGGTTCACAATATCAGTAAGCCTTGTGAGATAATCTTCAAGTGACTCACCTTCCTTCATTCTTGTATACTCAAAATCTCGTCGTAAAGATTGAAGTTTTACAGCTCTAACCTCTGTGGTACCTCTGTATTCTTCATCAAGAACATCCCATGCAGCTTTTGATGCCTCTTCATTTGAGATTCTGGGGAAGATTTCCTCCGAGACAGCTCCTTGGATTATTGCAAGAGCTTTGGCATCTTTCTTCATGTTTGACTTCAGCTCCGTCTTCTGGGCTTCTGTCAAGGCCGCCATGTTTTCTGGAATTGTAAATCCTTCTTCGACTAGGTTCCAGAGATCATAAGACTTGAGGATTGTCCTCATCTTAATTCTCCAGAAATCGAAATTTTCTCCAACAAATATTGGAGTTCGAAGATCACCACTTGAGCTTGTACTCGCCATGGTTGATTCTTCCGCCACCTTTTTTTTTTTCTTCTTTTCTGACGAAGAGTTTCACTGTGAAATTCTCTTCTCTTCAGAAATCACAACACCCAGCTTCACTTTGATCAGAGAAGCTCTGATACCAGATGTTGGAGTACAGAGACAATTATGCTCTCTGACTCTCTCACTCTCTCTCACACAATGAATGAAAGTAGATAAGGACAGTAGCAAGAATAGCTACTGAACTTCTTAGATATTTGAGAGAGGAAGGTACAACACACTTCTTTGTTTTTGATTGATTGCCCCTTGCATGATTACATATGCAGATTACATATATATATATATAGGAAAAGCTACAAGCTGCAATTACATTGCATTGCACCCACATTCACGTGTTGCATGCACTAGCATGATTATTAAGACCAACCTAACTAAAGTGGTCATACAAAGCTGCAGCATGCTTAATTAGACTAACATGATTAATTAATGCATTAGCCACACATTAATTAATGCAGCAGCCACACACATGTTTAACATTGCAGCTAGCTAGAATTGACTTCTAGAACAGAGCATTACTTTTTTTTAACAAGCTGGCCTTGTTGGAGTCCAAATATCCTGCAGCTAGTGAAATCACAAATGAAGTTAATGAAGCATCTCAAAGGAAGTTACTGCTGGAACAAGGAGTAGAAATCTATACTCGCCGCTCATCTGAAGCTCAAAAGGAAGAATCTGAATTGCTGAATCACATCAATGAAAGAAAGTTGATAATTGAAGATCTTAAGGAGAAATTGGCTGCAGAGGAAGCAGGCTTGAAGGAATTGGAGAAGTCCCATGCCACGCACAAAACCAAAATGAGCGAATGCAATTCCGAGCGTGAGCAGGCTCAGCATATGCTTTACAATCACTGTATCCATGAGAAGACTTGGGTGATGAAAGCTCTGCAAGCCAAAAATGATTTCATATCCATTGAAGCAACTTGGGTTCAGATGCAACAAATTCTTCCCCTTATTAGTGGCTGGAAAGAGGAGGCAACAACCCCTTGAGGGTTTGCAAATGAAATGTAGTAGTCATGCACAGGCTTGTAGAGATGTAGGCACCAACAGAACTCAACTAATGTTAACATGGTAGATGTTAAGCTGTGAAGAAAATGTTTGTCATAGACCATATTTTCTTGTACTGCATTGAAATTACTGGATTTGTCATAGGCCATATCAGATCAATTGTATATGTGGTTCATGAAAATGTGTCACTAGTGTGCATAACCAAATTTTGGTGCAATTTGTCGCTTCCAAAATTTTACTTGTTCAGTTGTACTAGAAGTCAGCGGTGAAAACAGAAGACTTAAAAGGCACTTGTTGCAATTCCCAGAACCAGAGAAGAAAGCTTTGCACTTTGCATGCAACATTCGTCATCATCATCCTTGATTGTTTACCCAAAACCCATTATTTCTGTGTCTTCTTCAAAGAATAGAAAGCCCTTCAGTTGTGATGGGGAGAGGTAGAAAGCGGCCAAGGAAAAACCCAGAAACTAGTTCTAGAAAAAATGGAGAAGAGGGCTTTTTGGGCAATCAAAACAAGGGAAGAAGAATCGTTGTAGGAAGAGAAGTACCTCTGGCTGATAGGGTTTCTCCAGCTGTGAAGAAGAAGGGTGGAAGCAAGAGGAACAGAGATTTGGGGGCTGAGAATTTTGGGGATTGTGAAAATGGGACTGGAAGAAAATGAAACGCCGTCGTTTAGGTGGTTTGAGAGGTGAGAAATTTTGTGGGTCTAGTGAGTTGGGGTCAGGAGAATGTCAAGTAGCAGATGGCGGGAAAAATGAAGGAGTTTGGGCGAAAAAACGTGCTGAAAATGGAAGTAAGGTATCTGCGAAGAAGAAGAAGAAGAAGAAGGCTGTGAATGTGGATGGGTTTGGAGTAAAGACAGGACATGCAAATGTGGGTTATTCTCATAAGGCTTCAGAGGTTTTGAAGCAGAAAAAGGCAAAGATAAACAAGCAATATGAAAAAGTAAGAAGCTTGTAACTCTCTGTTTATGCGTGGTTGTCTTGTCCTTAATGTGATTTATGCAATTTCTGATATCTGATTTTGGATTTAACAGGAGCCGTCAAATTGCCATCAATGTCAGAGGAATGATAGGGGCAAGGTTGTTAGGTGCAGTAGGTGTAAGAACAAGCAGTTTTGCATTGCTTGCATTCAAAAGTGGTATGGATTTGTTAACTCAATTTCTTATATATCTCTGATTTCAAACTTTTGTAAAAGATTGGATTGTTTGAGTAGGTTTTGCTTGATTAGCCTATTCAATCAAGCAAACTCCTGGAATGATTCTCGTGTATCAGTGTTTGAATGTGGATAACTAAGCAAGTTGCATTTGACTTGACTATGAAATCAAACAATATATATGAACTTCCAGAAAACTTGCTCATCTACCATGATGATTTAGGTGTTGAAAGGTACACATATGCTGAAATGGGGCGTATCCATTACTGACAAGAGGTCTCCTTCTAGTTCTTTACTTTTGTTGGAGGAAACCTAGTGCCTTTGCGTTGCAAGAAAAAAAGTGCCGAGGCAGATTACTGAGCAATGGCACATGGTGTTTGCAAGTTGTTATTGTTGTGAAACTTGTTGAGAGATGCACTGTGACAATAAGGCAGCTATTAGTTTTGCACATACTCCAATTCAAGATGAGTAACAAAGCATATGATATGGATAGACACTTTTTAACGAGAAACCAGTGGCTGAACTTGTTGACTTTTTCTTTGTGGAAACTAATGACCAGTGAGCAGATGATATCCGTGACAAAAGCAGTTCGATTAGGGTCTTCTTTTCCGCACTTGACAAGTTAGGCATCCGTCTATGCACCAACTTGCGAGCGAGTGTTTAAGGGGAAGTTTTTACATTTTAATGATGTTTAACTTCTTGTAATTATTGGGATTATAGTAAATTGCTTTTACTATTTCTTGTAACCATGTATAGTTACAAGATACCTATTCGGAGAAGAATAAGATACAGACAATTATTTCCAACCCTACTTTCTACAGTTATCATAAAATTCATGAGCTTTCTGGATGAGTTATCAAGAGACCCTTTCCCATAGTTGATGATCTTTCACTTTCATGGTAACTTTGTTCTCCATGTAAAGTTAGAAAAAAATAAAATAAAATAGTATCTTTGAGATTTGCTGTGTGCTATTTCTCAGTTGTAGGCTCTCTAATGTGGATCCATATTCCATAATTTCATATCACTCTTTAGGAGAACACAGTAAATCCCCATCATATCATCTCAGAATGAAATTGATTGATGGTCAATGTAAAACTTTCTTAATCTGTTTGTGAATTATGAAATTGGTGTGTATTGATTGCTTCATTTCCATACATCAGATGTACATGAATCTTAATCACACCTTTTCTTTATCCCCAGTCATGCACTAAAGTTGCAGTGGACTTTGTGTCACCTGAAAATGTTGGTGAGTGCTTTCGTTTGATAGATGAACTCCGCACACTTCCACAAAATCATAGTGCTAAAGAGGGAAAATTGGAGGTATGTCATCTTGTCTATCTTTCTCATAGGCTGCCAATGCAGATATTTTCGGGTAAAGCTCTTGTAGACATATATTGTTGGTTAATCAGACCACACTGTATATCACTTGCTCTAATGTTAGTGGTGAGTATTTTTTTTCTTAATCTGCTGGAAAGAAGCTCCCCTTTCTATGTGAGAATTATTTGATGTGAAATATTGTTGTTGTAAAGGGCCTAGTATTTACTCTTCTTGAAACAGGTAAAGAAAATGACTGTTCATGCTATCAGTTAGGCTGTGGAGATTTTGGATCAGAATGCAAGGTTAATCAACTATGTGGAAATATGTAGTTTAGAAATTGTGAACTTTAGGTTTATTTCAAGCCCTCATGGTTTTGAAATTTTTCTAGCTGATAAAATTTATTAGCGGTCTCAAGAAGTGTTTGCGCCTCTGTGCCAATGCATAGTTGGAGATGTGCTGTCATTCTTTTTAATGCCTCCACATTTACAGCATTGATCCTTTTAATTTTTTCTTTTTCTCATTCGGTGCTTTGTTTATATCAAGATTTAGGGACTTACTAAACAATTTGACAAGGTTGTTTTGATCCTTCATCTCATAGAGTGTTTTGAAATATAGAGTTGTTTTTCTTGATTTGACTATGAGACACGCATATTAAATTGTTTGGATAATTTAGACTGAAAGCAGTGGCATGTTGATTTAGCAAATATTGAAATCTTCAGACCGAAAAAAAAAACAAAAATTGAAATCTTTTGTTTCCTTTTTTTAATTTTTTTTATTATTGTTATATACAGTACTTCCTGTAAGTCTAATTTCATAGATGTTCCCATGGGGCCAACCCCTTGTGACTGAGAGACATACAAGGTTTTGGCAACGATCTAATAATTGATGAAAAAGAATCTGGACATAGGGTTTAGTACTATACCATTTTCATTGACATTGTGTTCTTTACAAATCTGGACATAGGTTTAGTTCTAAATTCATTGGATTTTCCTGCCTGATTGTGTGTTTCAGGTTCAGTAGCATCAAACATGTACGGAGAGATAAAGCTGGAGAAAGATTGAAAGAAAGAAGGGGAGAAGAGGAGGTCCAAACCGTTGACAAGCAGCCTGAACAGCCTCCTGTTGATCAATGCAGTATAGGACATGCATGGAGAAAGCTTCCTTCTTCCTTCTTCATGCATATTAATCGTTATCCTTCTTCCTCATCACAGTCCCCTGTCGAACAACAGGCATCTAGAACAGAAGAAGCTGGAGGCGAGCACGAAGGATGGGACAAAGAGGAGGAAGTGCGAGCTTTTGAGAAGCAGCCATCTCAGTCCCCTCTCAAACAACATATTGTTAGACCTGCATGGAAAGCTGAAGAAGCTGGAGGACATCAAGAAGAATGTGATGATGAGGAAGAGGTCCAAGCTGTTGGAGTGCATCCATCACAATCCTCACATCCTGCACAATCCTCTCTTCAACGAACGGGAGAAGAGGAGGTCCAAGTTTTTGATGAGAAGCTTTCACAGAAACCTGTAGAAGGATGTAGCATTGGACATACACGGAGAAAAAATCAATCTGGAGGACACGTAGAAGAAGAGTATAATGAGGAAGAGCTCCAAGTTGTTGATGTACATCAATCAAAATCCTCACATCCTGTACAGTCGACCGTTGAAGAAAGGGGAGAAGAGGTGCAGGTCCATGTTATTGAGGAGCAGCCTTCACGGCCTCTTGTTGAACAATATAGCATTGGACATGTATGCATAGAATTAGAAGATGGAGGTCACCAAGAAGGATGGGATGATGATGTCCAAGTTGTTGACATGCAGCCATCACAATCCTCATGTCCTGCACACCCCATTGTTGAACCACGTAGCATTGTACATGCATGCAGAGAGGAAGAAACTGGAGGACAATTGCAAGAAGGAAGGCGAGAAGAAGAAGGTATCCGAGTTACAGAGGAACAGTCTTCACAATCATCAGAACCTGTACAATCTACTGTCGATATTGGAAAAGTGGTGCAGCGTCTAGATGACCTTGTGGAGCGCTTTACACATCTTGAACAGAGGACGGAAGCGAGAGATAGAAGAAGGAATTCTGAATATCAGTTCTTATGTTCGGAGTTCTTTACTTTATCTTTGCATCTCGGTTATGCAGCCAATGCAAGAGAGCCTCCATCATTTTCTCAAGGCTCAACCACTACAAGATCCACCAGCTGAATATCTTTAGGCTTTTTGTTTCTCGTCTTAGATCATCATTGTATGCCTGGTTCAATTTTGGCTTTTTGTTGTCGTCTGCTTTTATTGATGATGATCATGGTTGCTTTTATGTGCTGTGGATCACATTGATATTTTCTGTTTGAGACTCAATCTATTGCCCTGCGTTGGTTTTAAAGTACATTTACTGCTCTGTCCGATCACAAATAGATTAAGCACTATGTGGAGAAGATTTGGAGATTTTAATAATAGAATCTATCTCTGGTCTCTAAAGTTGAAGACCATTTGTGTTTTCTTTCGATCAAGCTGAAGATGGATTGTTACAATGTAATTTGGCAATTATAGTGTGTGAATATGCTCAAACACAACCTTCAGTCTTTGAATCTCACAAGAAGAATTGGTCATCATGAAGCTTATTTAAGCGAAGATGGAGCAATGATTGACGAGATCAATATGCTGCTTTGTTCCTTTTCAGTTTATCTAATGGATGTTCATAGAGAATGTAACAAAGGCTATCGCGGAGGAAGCATAGCTCTGTTGGCAGGACATCCATTGCTTCAATCTCTACTTGATGTAGACGTTCTATACTGGGTAGAAGAGCATTTCACCAAGTTCGGTTTTCTCCCAAACTGGGGCCGAAAGAGGTGTCAAACGCCCAGCCCGGCTGTTTTGAGTAGGTTCATTTGGGCTTTGAGCCGTGCTCGTGCCGGCCCAAGAAACGGGCCGAGTTCGGGCGTATGATTGTTTTTATTTAAATATAATAGTATTTATATAATTGATATTTTAAATGTGGAGGAAAAGATTAACTATGATATATATTGAAGAATTAAAATAAATTTTAATGAGTGATATTTGACTCGGTAGGAAGTCGGCCAAGAAACTACTCTGGCTTCTCTGGTTAGGTACTTGGGTGTATATATGACTCTTGTCATTGGCTTTGATTCATAATGAATTAAACTTCTTTTAAAAAAATGATATATATTGAAGAATTAAAATAAATTTTTAACTTTATAGAAAATAACCCAATATCGTCATCATATAAATTTTTGATTTTAGTATTTTAACAACATCAATTTGATAACTTTAAGTGGAATTAAAATGAAATTTTGGATATAAAGATCATGTATTTCAACCCCATCATAGTTTTTATTTACATTATTTTAAATTTTTTATAAAATATTAAATTTTAATGGATGAATGAGACAAGCCGCCCCCTTGCTCATGTCCAACCTGTTTCAAACCTTTGTGTTAGCACCTTCATACAGAGATATGTCTTCCATCAATGACTGTTAGTTTGACTTTTAAGCTTGCTATGAAGACTCTGACGTAGTGAAAAATGGATTATTATGTAAATTTATCTCTAATGAAATAAATGAACACCTTCTCTTATAAAAAAATAATAAAATAAAATCTCTAACTTAAATCATTGCATCCAAATGGGCCCCTAGCAAAATAAGTAAATGAATTCCTTAGACCTTGCACCTCCCTCTTAGGTTTGCGTTAGCACGAAATTTTTTTGTATGATACGGTCAGGCCACGTGGCCACTGTGACCGGCCATAGTGATTGGTCATTGTGGAATAAAATAATATTTACGGAATAAAATATTAAATAAATAAATGATAAACTATTCACTGTGGCCAATCACTATGGCCGGTCACAGTGACAGGTGGCATAACTGTCACCTGCAAAATTGCTCGCGTTAGCACCTTCATACAGAGATATGTCATCAATGACTCTTAGTTTGACTTCTAAGCTTGCTATGAAGAACTCTGACGTAGTGAAAAATGGATTATTATGTAAGTGTATCTCTAATGAAATAAATGAACACCTTCCCCTATAAAAAAAATAATAAAATAAAATCTCTAACTTAAATTATTACATCCAAATGGGCCCCTAGCAAAGTAAGTAATTGAATTCGTTAGACCTTACACCTCCCTCCCTCCCCATAGGGTTTAGGTTTGCGTTAGCACCTTCATGCAAAGATATGTCTTCTATCGATGATTGTTAGTTTGACTTTTAAGCTTGTTATAAAGGACTCTGACGTGGTGAAAAGCGGGTTATTATGTAAATGGGTTATAATGAAGGATTTTTATCACAAATGGTCACTCACCTTTCACCAATTCGACATTTTAGTCACTCATTTTTGCAAAATATCACTTTGGTAACTCACTTTATACTCTCTCATACACTTTACACTTTGGTCACTTAGTCAACCATGTGCCCTATTTTGCAAGGTTAGTTTCGTCCTTTCACCCCCACATGAATGACCAAAGTGTATGAAATGGTATAAAGTGAGTGACCAAAGTAATATTTTGCAAAAGTGAGTGACTAAAGTGTCGAATGGGTGAAAGGTAAGTGACCATTTGTGATAAAAATTCAAAAAAGAAAAATATCTCACTCAAATCATTGCATCCAAATGGGCCCCTAGCAAAATAAGTAATTGAATTCCTATTGACCTGAGACGTACGTATATTCATCACTTCTCCAACACACACCGATTTGGACGGTGAAAATTCATTTACACTTACAATGTCCCAAGTCCCAACCATTCCTTAATTTACCAAGCTTCTCAAGTCCTTCTTCCTCAATATAATGTCCTTGCCAAATTGAGCATGATACACGTGAAACAAGGCACCAGTAATTTAGGGTATGAAACCATTTTTCTTCACACTACAATCATCATTTGAGGGAACTTTGGTAAACTATTCCCTATATGAAATTCCCAATTCATTTTGGATGCTACCAACACCTGTGGTTCACTGGATTGCATGCATTATTGTCAGTACCCAATTGCCCTATTCTCTGTGGTTGTAGCTGTTCACTAGGATTTGGGACACAAGCAAGGGGCTCCTGTCATTTTTGAATGGTTGGGACAATAAATAACACCTTTGGCTGTGTTTGAGAAGACTCCCTTTTTCTTCTTTATAGCAGAGCTGAAATGTTGTCACTTTCTGGGGTATCCAAATTTCGGAGTTGAGCAAAGAAATGGAAATTTGGAGGGGTTCCAGTACTATAATGCATGACAAACGATGCGGTCCATGTACCTTTAGTCATTGCCATTTGGACGTGAAAACATATCAATTATTGTCACAAGTCCTACTCTTATGAGAACAATTATTTTTCCATGTAAATGAGTATACAATGCATCCCATGCTAGATTATTGTTCTAATTGTAACTATGCAGTAGTACTGATAAGTGATACCAAACTTTTGTTCCACACAATTTCTGTTATTGCCGAAAATACACTGTGAATTCACCAAAAGTTGATCCATATATGATTGGCAAAAGGGTTCAAATGACCCCCATGAACTTGAGTTTTCTTTTTCTAAAATACTTGATAGAAGCGGTCAATATGTTTGATAAAATGCTTCATTTTTTATTGGCGTGATATGTTTGATAAAATACTTTAAATAGATAATTAATTAAGTTTGAAAAGAGTCAGGACACATTAATTATTTGAAAGTTACTTCATCTTGCACACTTGAAGAAAAATCATCTATCTACAATTATCCAAGACGCGAATCTTAATATAGTAGATGACTAGAATCACCCATGTCACATATGCTACTTCCTGTGTTTTTGGAGCTCGTCAACGTAGATTTTTTAATGTAGTGGATGAGAAATATCACAACAAAAAAAGTCTAAAGATTTGGATTTTTCGTTAGTATATATATGCTTGTTGATTTTTTGAAACGGAATTATTGATGGAAGACGCAGATGTTAGCTGTGTTGTTGTTGCTGGATCGTATCCAACATTTCTTTTCGACCGGGGACCAAGCAAGACCCAATTCTCCCCAAACCTTAATGCAAAAGTATGAAACATCCAT
Source organism: Rubus parviflorus (assembly GCA_029955375.1). Taxonomy (NCBI): domain Eukaryota; kingdom Viridiplantae; phylum Streptophyta; class Magnoliopsida; order Rosales; family Rosaceae; genus Rubus; species Rubus parviflorus. The sequence continues at coordinate 8,800,376 of JARGGL010000005.1, read as the reverse complement.
TCTATCACAGCCATATTCAAATCTTCAGTCCCCCCTCCCCCTCTCCATCCGTAGTTAATTAGCTTACTCAATTGTGGTTCAAAGCTAGAGGAATATTCACCTCACCTAAGGAATGAGCTATACTTCTGCATTATTGATGACATGACTTGCTGCACAAGACACAGAAGACGTGTCAATGGAGTCATAAGTTGGTCAATTTTATTGGTATAGTTAATTACTATTTGCTAGCTAGCTCTAGGTGAAACCTTGAATTCCCCAAAGCAATAACCCCATCACTCTCCTAGCTCCTGTCAATTTTGACCGACTGTCTCAACCTTCAAATTTGAAGGAAAGAAAAGAAAGAGAAGAGAAGAGAGAACTTCATTGTTTGTTTATTATGACTTGGTCCAATGCAATACATACAACACAGAAATTACAGATGATGGTGAAGAAGAAGAAGACAACCCAACTAAGACACCCTTTTGACGTTTTTGGTTTGCTTAATTGTTATCCGTTTCGTGGGAAAGACAAAGGAGAATGAGTTGGGGTATTTGTTTCAACAAGCAAAGAAAGGACTTATGTGAAAAACAAATATTTAAGGCAATTTAGAGGTGAAATTACCCTCTCAATTTCTCAAAGTTGTCAAACTCAAACCCAATTAACATTGTGCTAGAACCTAGCTTGCTACTAAGCTACTCACAAGTTTTTTTTTTTTTTGAGAAAAAATAGAAATTATATTAATCAATATTTGCTTCCATTAACTCGGAAATTACATACATTAGTGCTCCTCATACCTAGTAAAATCTCAAATCACGTCGTTTGTCGGATCTAGGGAGGGGAGATAATGAGTTGTAGGCCACTAGCGAGTACCCACACATTAGAATTTTTTTTTTTTTGGGAAAAGAAAGGCATACTGTGCGGAAATTCAAAAATGGACTCGTCTTCAAATTTTTGTAGAAATGAAGATTTCAATTTGGTGTTCGAGGAAGAGAGATCTAAGATGAAACTAAGAGAGAATAAAGTTGAAGGTTTAAGAATTGATATAAAAGGAATTAGTTACAGAATTTATTTATTTATTTTGGTAAAATGAAGGATTCATTAAACACTTAATTGCCAAAACACATCCCGAATTTAACTATAATTGTCATTTTGCACCCCGAACTTGCAATTGCTGAACTTGACAAAAATTGTACCTCCGTCAATTATAACATTATAAGAAATAATATATGATCAGTTAAGAATATGATTCTAAGTATAATATCTCTAGAGAAAAAAAGGGAAACTTTAAAAGAAACAAAAAAAAAATGTTTTTGAATTTGTTTTCAAACATACCATTTTTTTTCAAATGGTGACAAAAAAGACCATATTGCCCCTCACATGATTGACACATGACCAAAAGTTAGAATTGACCGAGGTAAGTGTAAATACTAAATTGACAATTTTTGCCAAGTTCGAAGGTGAATTTCAACAATTGTAAGTTGAGTGGTTCTATTGAGACCTTTGAATTTTCTCACTTGACCTCTTTATTTTTTGGATAAAACTAAAATCCTTTTTTACCCTTCACAAAACTGGAAAAAAAAAAAACAACAAATCTTATATGAATCAATCTTCTCGGATTCCCTCTTGAAGTTTGAGAATAGTGTCATTTCTTCTTCCTTTCTCTCCTCCACTTCAGGCTCGAGTACGCATAATTGGATAGAAAACATTGTTTAGCCATAAATTTGAGTAAAATGAGATGGTGGAAAGAAGATATATATATATATATATATATATATATATATATAACACAATATATAATTGATCTTTTCATTGCTAACTAAGGAAGAAAAGCGAGTGAACCAAGAGAAATTATGGTTGTCGAATTTGCTCCCAAAATTGAAAACGAACAAAAATCATATATGCAATTCTACTTTCCCAAAAATGAAATCAATTATTTTTTAAAGATACATAGAAGTATTTTTTTATTTTTAATCTAAGATGATACATATACCAATCTGTGAATAACTTAACTAGTTGACTCATAGGTGATTTTGTTCAAAGAGACAATATTTATTGATTAGCAACGTGTAGGCGTGTAGCACATCTCCAGTTGATTAGAAAAGTATGAAGTTGGATGCAATGGTGGCTGAGTTAAGTTTACTTTTCTTATTTTGTATTATTTTTAAAGTTTTTTGTTAAGGGTAAATTTGGAAGTTTGAGGAGAAAAAATTAAAAGGAGGTCAGGTGAGAAAATATGGAGGTCTCAATAGAAATTCTCTTGTAAGTTTGGGATACAAACTAACAATTATAACTAAATTCAAGAGATATTTTGACAATTATGCGTTCAGTAAACACAAACCGACATTTGAGTGCAAACAAGTCCATTTAAACAAAAAATTGAAAAGGACAGCACCGTGGAATTTGGCTCTCTTTCTTTCTTCTTCTTCTTCTTATTTTTTATTGTCCTTTTGTCATCTCCATATTAAGGAAATTATGTAAATTATGCTTGCACAGTGAAGCAACATATATTTTAGAAACACGTGTCACAACTCCTTCAGGCATGTGTTCCACAAAATGTTTCAAAGAGTACTGTAAATTATTTTTATGTCATCATCAGTTCATCACCAGCCATATACCTCATCACATCATCCTTTGGACGTTTGATAAATGGTGATTAGCAGATATGTTGAAAGCAAATATGTAACGGTTTATATATATTTTTTACTCACACAGTAATTAGTAGAAATTTCTTATAGGAAAATGTACGGCTTCTTAATTTCTTATATATAGACATTTGGTTTCGGCATCAGTTGTCTTCATCCCTAAAATCCAAAACCCACATGAGAATCTCAGATCTTTCGATGTCTACTTGAGGGGTATATGACACTTCATAATACTAATACTTCTACTGTCTTCTACCAAAGATTCTATCACTCGAAGCATATATATTTGATATTTCAAATACTAATTTATTTTATTACAAACATAGTATGCTCAATGTTTATAATATAGATAGTGTAAGTTAAAAGATGAATGATTCATATTATTGAATTACATGGGCAATAAGTGATAAAGACTGGTCTAAAGTGGACGTTTGTTTTTGCAGACCTTATATTTCAAGTTAGACCGTTCAAATGATTTTGGACAGTACGCGCTAAATGAATCTTATTTTAGTGTATCACATTTAAACCATTTGATGTACGTGGCAATTAGACATTGGATAATGTTAAAACGACTAAATGATGTAGACCAACATTTTGACACATCATGGTGGTTAAAATATTGTATGCGGTTCACCTTAGTATTATCCAATCGTTGTTTGCAGTGTTCGAACGGTGTAGCTTAAATGCTGATCCGGAAGTTTGCGAAACTCCACTTCCGAACGGTTTCTGGTTGAAATCCAGTCAAGCTAAGAATCTCAACCTTACCCTCATATCATCATTTCAAATAGAGTACATAACAAGAACATAGTTCTAATACATGGTACAAAATTAGTGGTGTATACAGACGTACATATCATTTTGAATACAATCGAAGAATGAAAAAAGAGTCTGCCTCCAACTAAAGAAATCACTCACATTCAAGGTAACAAATCGAGCTATCAAATGAGCTGCGATGTATATTGGTGACAAAATTTCTTGCAAGGCCACAGTACTTTGGGGTTATGACTGGGTCAACTTGAAAGTGGCATATGAACATTATCTTCTTCTTTTTTTTCTTTTCTTTCTGTTGGGAATTGATATATACTGTTCTATGTTAACAAGAACTTACCAGAACATATAATACACGTGAAATATCTCAGAGGTTTCCCTTCAAATCTGGTGGACCAGAAAATCTGTGAATGATAATTATTGAGGGCCCTGTAAAACTTTACATGAAATTCATTGTAGTATAGCAAAACCAAATGGCATACCTTTTACTGTGAAACCCTAAAACCAAGGCAAAATATATATATATATATATATGTATACATGAAAAATGGAAACTGGTTTTGTCCCCAGAAGCCAGAAAATATAGATGTCATTAACATGAAGAAAAAGAGAAAAAGAGAGATTACTTGTAGCATATGGGAAAAGCTTTGGCCCCAAAACAAAGAAAGCAGATGGGAAAAACCAAAAAAAAAAAAAAGGCAAAGAATACTAGAATAGAGCAAATGGGTGTAAAAAAGATGGTCTCACATGGGGAACAAAATAGCTGAACTGTAGTCTCTTATATATATGCCAATGGGGGTCCATGAAGCTTCTTTATATTTCTTTTTCTTTTCTTTTTTCCTTTTTTAATTTTTAAGTTGTTTTTCTAAAGTGTCATAAAAACCCAACAACACTCTATGCACCACTCACATTGTTGTTTCTTCTTTAGCTCTCAAGTCTCAACAACTAGAGTCCAATCATGGCAAAGAAAATCAACATAGAGAGTGATGCTCAAGCTTCCTCCTCCTCCTCCTCAACTTCAACAACAACCCTGGATTCTGTGATTGACAAAAACACAGAGAGTTCAGAGAATCACACAGCTCAGAAAGAGCCAAGCTCAAAAGGGCAAGAGCCAAACAATGGGAGTAATGAGCCCAACACCAAGAAGAGGCAGAGGAGCGACGGTGGCAAGCACCCGACTTTTCGTGGGGTAAGAATGCGCTCTTGGGGCAAATGGGTGTCTGAAATCCGCGAGCCGAGGAAGAAATCAAGAATTTGGCTAGGGACATACCCTACAGCTGAAATGGCTGCCCGAGCGCACGATGTGGCCGCTCGGGCAATCAAAGGTGCTTCTGCTTATCTCAACTTCCCTGAATTGGCTCAAACGCTTCCCCAACCGGTTTCTGCTTCTCCCAAAGATATACAAGCTGCTGCTGCAAAAGCTGCTTCTGCTTTTGAGGAGGTCAAGAAATGTGAAGCTGAAATGGGAGAAGAAGAAGAAGAAGCAACACAACCCAGCAAAGCTGAAGAGACAACAACTACTACTAGTACTAGTACTAGTACAGCTTGTTCTTCTTCTTCTTCAATTGATTATGATGACAAGTTGTTTGACCTTCCAGATCTTTTCATGGAAGGCACACATGGGAGTGATCAATTTTGCTTTTCATCTTCTTCATCATGGCATTTGTGTGCAGCAGATACTGGATTCAGACTAGAGGAGCCATTCTTGTGGGAGTATTAATTAGCCAGTTTAAAGTACAGTGAGTTTGTATTTTTTGTTTTTTATATCTAAACAGAAATAATGAAGCTTCAAAATTCAATCACATTTGGACACCACCAGACCAATTCAGAAGAATTAGCAGTTGTACATATTAATTGGGTTTGGTTCAATTTGGACTCTCTGCTGCAGGGAGTTAAAATTAAAAATAAAGTAAAAAGGATGAAAATTAAGTGTTACCATTTGTTGCTTGGCTTATAGTTTTGGCCCTGTGAAAAAAGAGAAAAGGGCATAATCTTTACTGCAATGAAGCTTGTAAACAGTGATTAGTTTCTCTCTGGCTTTGTGTGACTTTAAACAGAATGATTAATTGTCCAGTCCAAGTTTCCTTTACTAAGAGGTTTTCTTTCATGGGGTTTGGAGAAATTGACTATAAAGTTCACCACCTTACTTCATGTAGATGCTTCATCATCTTCATATTCTTATGAAAATTTAATGATAAACCCACTTTTAAAAGCTACCCACCTTAGATTTACAGATTACCCTTCCTTTCTTTTCTTTCTTCCATTTTATATCCCTTTCTTGTTGGAAAGACACTGAGAGGAGAATTGCATCAATGGAGTAATGATCTCTTTACAAATTCCCTTCCTTTATCATCTTTTGGAAATGTAGAGAAACTGTTCTGCTTTCTGTAATTATTATTAGGATCATGGTGGAACAGTTTTTTACCAAACCACAAACTACACTCTTTTTTTTTAACCAAAATTGGAAGTGTCACCTAATTAAGGTAAAAATAGTTTGGCATCCACACTTGGGAGTTGGAGAATCTGAAGGTTTCTGATTTTTGTATATTCATTCCAATAGAGAACAAAAATTTGTTGAGCTAAACTCATCAGTCATCAATAGTGAAATTCCATTAGAGAGTTCAAGTGATACATTCCAAGTTTTTTGGGATTACTTAAGTTGTTACTCAATTTAATTACAATGGGGTTAAGTGTGATTAGCCCAAATATTAATTTGTTTATGCCTATATAATGATAAAGGAAAAGAAATGATCATGTGGATTCCAGAGAATGTAGACATCCATGTAGGTACCCAAGCTAGGTGACAACATCATTTAACTAAAGAAATTGTTAGGTTCAACAAATATGATGTATATGTATAACTACATATAGAATGAATTTATATGAAAACTAATTAAACAAAGGAAAAGGGTCCCCAATTCTGATTTTCCTGTTCTTCTTTTGTTTAAAAAAGACTTAATCAATCAAGGCACTATGGATTAGTGGTGAGTGACCTCATTACCATTGTCACATTCCTATTCTATTTCCCCTTCCTTTTCCCCAATAAGCCTAAATTCAAGAAAGACAAAAAAACAAAAAAAATTATATATATGATTAACCCCACATGCAAATCTATTTGCACTATGGCAAACTATCTAGACGGTAAAGAAAGACCCACAACTCCACAAGTTTCTAATCATTGAGATTTTATTTTAATTTTAGACTAATCAAATTATTGGAAGATGGGTTTCCCAGCCTGTGCAAATAGCTAGCTTCTTCAGTGTGAGACAAAGTTAGAGACATAAATCTCTCTCTCTCTCTCTCTCTCTCTCTCTCTCTCTCTCTGCTTAGTAATTAAGCAATTAATAAGAGGGTTAACCAGATGGGATGATAATAACAATGCATATAAGCTCTTGATTAGAGAGATGATTAGAGATTGGAGGGTAGATTAGATTCATGTGAGTAGAACAACCACCGGTGGTCGAGTTGGTAAGAGCCTCCAAGTGTGGTACCCCTAACCCAGGTTCGAATCCTGCTAATTACAGATTGGAGTTAAATCTCAATTCATTTTGTGGTTGGCCAGGGGGAGAAAACGTTCTGACAAGATTCTCGACTGCGAATTAGTCATTGGGCTTAGGAAGTCTTTAGGATACCGCGGAAGTTCTCTAAAAAAAAAAGATTCATGTGAGTAGATATTGTTTAGCAACTAGAATGGTAGCTGAGACTTTAAAGGCTTTGATGTGTTTAGGGATTCATAGAGGGCCTGTATTACATGGTGACACAACACGTAAGCTAGGCATAGCCATTATGTTGATGGTTGGCTTGTCCTCAGAATTAAAGACAGACAAGTCTTGTACCATATTATTGTGCTTTGCAATCACTTAGATTTTTTTTTTTTTTTTGTGAATGCAATCACTTAGATTTAAGACGGGTGATTCTAATTTCCTATAATATATAACCAAATAATTGTACTTTCACTCCCCTTAAATTAAAAATGAAAGACTCTGCCATTAAAAGAAAAAAAACATGTTTTTGACCTTTGCGTCGACGGAATTCTATGGGGTGAAAATTATTTTATAATTATGTCGCTAGAATGGATGCAATAATGATTATATATATATATATATATATATATATATATATTTTAGAAGAAACGACTGGTGAACTCCACCGTAATGATTTTAACAATAACTAACAAGTTACAACTCACCGTCATATATGCAATGATGATTATTTCCACCGATTAGTCATGTGCAAATGTAGGGGCGGAACCAAAATACCTAGTAGCAGGGACTAAACATGAAGTATTAAACATGTATCAATACCAAAGTCATATGATCAACTAAGCATATAGGTTTTTTTTCGAGTACGTACACATATGAGTCAAGGGCGAAGCCAACTAGTGGCCACAGGAGTCAGCTGACCCTAATGCCTCGATTATTTTTCTACAACCTTTGAAGTTTAAGTGCCATCATAAAGCTAATCTTACTATCTTGTCGCTCCTATTCTCTCTTGGTTTTTTGTTATTTTTTCTCTACTTTTCTACAAAAGTCTCCGACTCTTGATATATTCAAGGAAAGTACCATATTTTGGCCAAAAAAGAGAGAGTTGATTATGTATATATATGTTTCTAATCATATACTAATCAATCAGTTAGCTAGGCAAGCAACTAATTAATAATTGAAACAGAGATTACTAACAAGGAATTCTCGAGTGATAATTGCTTTATGTCCGAGAATGCATGCCACAGTCTGACAGTCATGCATGACATAATCAGAAACATGAAGAATCTATTTTTCCTTTTCGAACTAAAGTGAGAAAAGCTGAGGGGGACGTCGAAGACAGTGATATAATTATAATCTCATGAAGGACGTCGACATGGATTGGTTGATTAATTATTTTTCACTAATATATGATCGAGTTGACGATTAACAAAAATTAATCTGCAAAATGTGGCCTTGTGTTCTAGTTCATCAGCACTGTACTGCACTTTTCTTTGGACAAATTTGGATCGAGTTGTACGTACGTAGTAATTAAATTCACAAAGAGGTAGCAGAATATATGTGTGTATATATATATATATTTATCTCAATTTCTTTTTTATTGATCAGGTTGCAAAGAGCTGCATCAAATGCTTTTGCTCGATTAATCATGAGATACTAGTATGCTTTTGATGATCATCACTGCATGCATATATATATATATATATATATATATTTCCTTTTTTGTAAGAGCAGAATCTAAAGGGAGAAGCTCCTTGTGAAATTATATAGATGGATATTTATTAAGTTCAGATGGGGTACGTGAATATATAGGCTTAAGTAGCAGTGAACCCTAGAGCAGTTTTTATTTTGTGAATGCAATCTGTTATGTGTTGAAGAATAAGGAGTCTCGGATCGAAAAAGAAATGAAAGGATAAAAACTTAAATGTGGGTAGTTCTCCCTGCTAATAGCACTGAGACATAAATTTTGGATTTGGATTAAAACTTCACACCTGAAATGGTGGTTAAGTTGGGGACAATTACTTTCCGATTGTCTTTGTGAGCAAACGTATGAGATCGAAGTCGGGTGCGGTGCATTTACTTACTTGGAATGTGTATGAGAATTAATGAAGCAATTGATTCCAATAGATGAGTTCGTTTGCGTTTACTAACACATACGGGTATGAGAATGGGTGTGAGTCCTACATCAATGTCATAAATCGATTCTTGAATAAACAAGGGGATGTAGGTATTAGGAATGAATTCTACCGGAATATATCATTCTACCAAAATATATTCTTAGTTATTTACAATAATGATACAATCTTCAAATGGTACATGAACTATCATAGAATACAATTTCTGTTACTTAAACTTTTATAAAAAATATGATGGTACATGATCGAGCTTTTCCTCTGCTTGTCATAATAGTGCAACCGTCAAATATATTCAATTAAATTTCTTACGTGGCGCCTACATGGCACTAATTTGGTGACTAGAGCATGTGCAAAACAATAATTTCATTTATATTCAATTCCAAGTAGACTATGTTTTTTTTATTATTAAATTTAAAAATAAAAAAAAAATTATAAAAAAAAATCAGATTTATATTAAGTTGGTAGGGTTTTCATCCCCAATATTCAAGATTAAATATACAAAAAAAATATATTTTTTTAATGGATAAATTTCAAAAATGGTCACTCAACTATGACAATTTCGATACTTTGGTCACTATACTTTCAAAAACATTACTTTAGTCATTCAACTTCAATACCGTCTTTCACTTTGGTCACTCAACTTCAATTTCGTATTTCACTTTGGTCACTCAACTTTAATACTTTTTTCACTTTGAGTGGTCAAAGTGATGTTTTTGAAAGTATAGTGACTAAAGTGTCGAAATTGTTATAGTTGAGTGACTATTTGTGAAATTTTCCTTTTTTATATAATTTTGTATTTTAGTGCCATGTAGTGGTTTTATTATTAAATTTAAAATAAAAATAAATTATATTTAAAAAATAATTTAGTCTTGAATATTTGGGGATAAAACCCTAATTTGATTTTGTTAATATAAATCTGGTTTTTTTATATATAATTTATTTTTATTTTTAAATTTAATGGTAAAGTAAACTTTGCCTACTTGGAATTGAATATAAATGAAATGACTGTTTTGCCCATGCTCTAGTCACCAAATTAATGTCATGTATGTGTCACGTAAGCAATTAAACGGAATATTTGACGGAGATACTATAATGGTAAACATAAGAGTAGTTCATGTACCAAAAATTGCGTTATGTAATAGTTCAAGTATCATTTGAAGATTGTATCCTAATATCCCCAAAAACAAATTGATCATGTACGTATTACAGTTACTCTTATTCCCATATTCATTATAGGTAAATTATAAACATATTGAAGTGGCTTTCAAGCGGAATTTTTTTCTTTTCAAATCAACTGATTACATTAGAAAAACATCAATATTACATAAAAAAAAACTCAACAAATGCTACTAGCAAAGATTTTAACTCTTAACATGCATGGCAACAACAATAACGAAGCCAACATGGCTAAACTAAAGCAGACAAAAGCCGCACAGAAAACTATTAATCTCACATCACCAAAATTAACCTTGAATCCTAGTCAATCTCACAAAACCCAAAACAACAAAAACTCTAAAAGAATCTTAGAAACTTAAATCATGATTATCGCCATGAACTGAAGCAATGTCGCCATAGAGTAGTACCACTGCAAACCAAGAAGAGATTGCAACACAAGGGCCGAATCTGATAATGATTTTGTCTCCAACGATCTAACTGCACACGGTAGCGAATTGTCCAACAAACTCTCTCTAAACCCATAATCTGAATCTAACGAAGATGGCCAAAAAATACCTAGACAAAAAAGAACGATATTCTTCGATTCAAAGAGAAAACTATATTTAGGAAAAATAAGAAATCTAACAAAGTGAGTTTTAATGGAAAGATTTAATTGAGAAAAAAGTTGAAAAAAATGTGATGGAGTACTTAGATGTGAGCGTGACTCGGATCAAATCACCCTTAGGGGCTTATTACACTATATATAAGAGACTAAAACAAGAAGAAAATCTTCAAGAGAAAAGACTAAAAGAGGTATATATTTATGAAATTTATCATTCAACTCCACATGCAAATTTTCCAGCTATAGAAAAGAAAAATTTATGACACATATGCAAATTAACCAAATTCGGTGAATCTGATGAAGAAATAATATACAAAATCCGTGAATCTAAACAAAGATTTGATGCCACTTTACATAATGTGATTCATGAGTTTTTTTCGATGAAATGTGATTCATGAGTTTGTGGTCGAACTTTAGTCATCTTTTAGCAATTTTTAAGTGCCATGCTATTTGGCCCCTAAATTGTGTAGCTAATTAAATCAGTTAATCTTTCGAGATCATGGCATCATATAAGCTAGGAGCCAAATAAAAGAAAATGAAATGAAAAATACTAGCTAGTTGTTGATTCGAGTCAAAAGTCCTGGAATTCTGTCTTGCTTAAGATTTTAACCATAGTATTATACCATTTATCCTAGATTAATAAAATGAGCCAGACTCTAATTCGCCCATTTAGGGGGTTAGTCACATTTGTCCCGAATTAGGTTAGATGATGAGACATCCCGAAATTATCTCCAATAGGGTTCCTAAATGAGCTCTTAATTTGAAATTTAAAGTTTATAGTTCACGAAAAATTGATGGCAAGTACGTCGAGCAAAGACTATTTTCTTTACGCGAACAAGGGTTGGTTCAATTAGTACGAGTGTGTTTGGTACGTTGAGCCCCAACCTTAGTTCGATCCTGGCTACTAGCGATCCCTTGTTTGGTGGGCGACCTATAAATTCCTATGTAAATCCTGATACAAAAAGTTTATGATAAATCCTGATACAAAAAGTTTACGATATACCATGGGTGTGATGGTAGCTTCTCCCTCCCCTAAATTAACTTTTCTCGACCGAAAAGACTATTTTCTTTACGAATGACATGACCTTGCTAACACTAATTAATAGAGGGCGGTACATAGTCCGAATGTCCTCGATAATAAGACCAAAATCCAAGAGTGGTACATAGCCCTAATCTTCCCCACCATGCTTTGATAAGTTTAGAGCAATCACCTTCCATGTCGACGTGGTGCCATTTATTTTGAGTAGCAAAGACAACCCCAACACGAAGCGAATGCTTCAGCATTATGGAAAACAAAACTGACTCACTTTGATCATTATATATGTACAATAATTAATTAATACCCAAATTAACTTAATTTTAACAATAAACGTAATAAACGTGCAAGCTAAAACACACTCTTAATATCCAAAAGACAATTACCAATGACACGATTAGTAGCGGACTTGTGGGATCTACACCAATACAGTCTTGATCTAGAGACGTATAAGATCTAACGACCAAGCAAAATGACACTCGAACTCATTAATTATATTTGTCGTTATAGTTTTTATTTTTTTGTTATAAAAAAAAAACACATCTTAGTGGCGTGAGTTTCTACTAATCTAATTCAATGGAAAGTTTTACGATACATTAAGTAGAGTAGAGTATTTCGATATAGAGGTAGACTGACTCCATGCATTATTGGTAAATGACTTAGTTTGATCTCGAACTAGTCTACATATGTATCGATTAATATATTTTATGTATCGGTACATTAATGTACCGTAGATGTTCTAATTTCATTATCTTTTTTCAATAATTATGCAAATGATTTTATAGGTGATGCACACACTCAAGTTTGAGTCTTTGAAATTATGATGAGTCTGTCTAATTTCAATTCAAAGAAAGACATGCATGACAACCAATTATCATCCAATTCATGTGCCAAAAGACATGTACAGTATACTAATGGTTGGTACTTGGTAGATTGTTCACAAACTTCATGATCAATTAGAGCAAACGGGATAATCATTCGCCAAAGGTCTTCACAAAAATTCCATTTTTTTTTGTTCGTTTTCAGTCCCACCGAACTTTGCTTTATAAAACCCATCAATAAAATGAACAGAGGTACAGGTTTTTATCATCTTGATCAGGTTATGATAGGATACGGTTTTGATACGGAAGTGTTTTCAAATAATAATGAATCTGGTATAGCAGCTATCATGTCGTGTCATATACTCATATAGTCATATCAAGTACAAAAGGAATATTTATGCAATTCATGAACCTTGTATAGTTAACCTAGCTTGTCATGTCGGGGTGTTCTATAATACTCCGGAATATTAAAATTTTAAAGATGTAAACCTTCAAATTAGTTCAATATGTAACACATCACAAACAATGACAAAGCTAACGGTGTACGTCTCTATAATGGAGTGCTATATATAGAATTTCGTGTCATGCCAAGTATTACTCTTTTTAGTTTTATCTTTAAAAAGAATCAAAAATCAATTATTAAAAGTATCAAATTGCATTCTAAAGTCTAATCCAACTTGACAATAATTTTTTCTCCAAAACTTAATAACATACTCTTTTTTTTCTCCCTCGTGGTTAATGCTACAATCATTCAGTAGACAGTAGCATTGACACAAAATTTTGAGTGCATGACAGTAAAGATCGACTCATTTGTTTATATTTTTCACGTATTTTAGTTAATAATTTTTTATTTTGCTTGTGTAACAAGCCTAAAAATATGGAGAGTACATGGATGGATGCGAACATGATTCATATTATGAGCAGGAATAATGTTACATGGCTTGAAAAACATCGAAAATCTCAATGCTACTGCACGCACTGTAGTAAGATTGTATAATGTTATTGTACTGTAGAAGAAAAGTGGATAATGTTATGGCATTACATAAAAGTAGCTTTGTAAAAAAAAAATGTGGTGCGATTTCCTAAACCCACAGGCTGGTAGGACTCAGTGGGATTTGTCCCGGTCTTTGCACAACCTCTTAGTGGCAGGATGAAACTTAGTGTCGTCAGATATTTTTTTGTACGGCAGCATAGTGGAAAAATTATTTTAATTGCATTATGACATTGCGTTAATTATCTTTCCGGTATGTCATCGCTTATGTAAAGAAAATGGAGTAGCCGTTTGTGCACTCTTTGCTAGTTGGTGCATGTTAGAATACATAGGTTTTGTGGAGATTCCTGCTATTATTTGGGAAGTTCTCTTGTTGCTTCATGTAATTGGAGGTTTAAGCACTATGTTCCCCCATTGTATTCTATTGTTTTGTTAATCAAGACTTGAGGGCGGCCGCACCGGCTCTACTTTCAAAAAACACTATCTTGACATATAATTAATTGGACTTAAACTTGGAGTTTTGCACATAATTGTAAATTGCCCAATCACTTGTCTTCATCAAATGTGTAGGTTCTATCATTTTTTTCAGCTTTAATACTTCATCATTATTTTTTTTTCTTCTTAGTCTTCGCCAGGTACGAAATCGTGAATTGAAATTGAGGTGAGCTAAATTTACGGTATTTACCTTATGTTGGCAATAAAAATTCTTCTTCATCAAGAAAAATGAAGTATTGAAAAGAAATCTGAAATCCCCAATTTATAACCTATATTACAATCCTAATTTCTAAAAAAAAAATTATATTAGAATAGAAATTAAACTCTAATACTTGGGGATTGCTAAATCAATAAGCTTGTTGGGTGCTTTGGTGGTCCCGGTAGATTTGGAGAGTTCACGACAACACTAAGGTCTGAGAGCTATATTATAATGGGAGAGGCTCTAATGAGGACCCTTATAATAAAGACTTGGTGATGACTTTTCGATTAATGATTGTGATATCTATTTTTCGATTGCATCTCGATAAATCAACCGTTCAATGTTAAGATATTCATGAGTATATCACTTCTACAAATTTTCAACAAAATTTGAAATTGTTAAGGTACCGAACTAGACCAAATAAATGGATGAACCAAATCTGTCAATTTTGAACCATTCATATTCATAAATGGTAAATCACAATTATAGATGACTAAACGATTTCCGATTTCATTGAAAATTTGTAGAAGTGATCTACTCATAAATATCTAAATATTGAACAGTTGATTAGTCGAGATGTAATCAAAAAGTAGGTCTAATCGAAAAGTCCTCACCAAGTTCTCATTATAAGGGTTCTCATTAGAGCTTCTCCCATAGTATAATATATATATATATATATATGATTATTTTTTAGGGGTGCTGGGTTATAACATATGTATATTAATTTTTTTTTTTTATCAAAAAATTAGGGTGAGCTGCAGCACACCTTAGCCCACCCTTAGTTCGGTGCCTGGTCTTTAATTCCCTTTCTATATTCACTTCATTGTATCTTTAACTGCATCTTGTAGACTCTAGCAAACCCTAGCCCCCATGAGATTCCTCAATAGCGTCTCTGTGCGCATCAAATCCAGCAGCACGTTCGTGTGCTTTCCTCCTAGCCTCTGGCTTCTTTCTATACTGTTTATTTCACAAATTCTAGTGCCGTCAACAATCTCTAGTGCGGCTTCCTATGGCGATGATGGTTTTTGCCTCTCTCACTCACAAGGACGGCTATGTCCGTCATGCTCTTTTCAGACCTTTGGTGATTATGCTCCTGCATGGCGTCTCTTGGGCTCTCAAAAATGGTTGACATCCCGATTAGATTTGGTTTTCTGCTTGTCGTTGCCGATTCTTTTGGGTGTCAATCAAATCCAAGGATTCAAGGTCTGGGATCCGGGTGAGTTTTGGGTGCTTGGTATTGGAGGCTTAGCAGCCTTGGTGTTCCAAGTCGGCGACCTTATTACTGGTGGGGCGCTGCTAAAGTTTAACCTAAGTCAGATTTGGCTATTTGATTTGGGTTCTTTTAATTTCTTATTTAAGAATAAGCATGATCAATTTTGCAAGTTTCGATTGTGGTTTTACTTTCTTTTTTCATGGGTTTTCCTTGAGCTACATTGGATTTATTGGTCTCAATGGCAATACTTGCCGGAATTTTTCTGTTGGTTGTTGACAGCAGTGATGCACGGTGTATGTATTGTTCTAGGTTTTGAATCATCGATTAGAGTTCTAGGTTTAGACTCATCGATTAGGCCACTTGTGTGGTCTGTACTGCTCCTTTTTAGGATGCTCATATTAAGGATTGTAATCGTTTATTGATTAATAAAGTTTCTGCTATTTTCAAAAAAAAAAAAAAAAACTGCATCTTGTAGAGAAATTAATCCCTCATCGCGGAAAATAGTAGTATAAAAATGAAAAATGAGAAAATAAAAATCAAATAATAGCAAGCCAAGAAGATAGATAAACGAAATTTAACAAGGTTTGGTAAAGATCGAGAGAAATAAATAAGTACAAGAAAACACCACTCAGGGATTTATACGCTGAGCCCTTGTACGTATCCGATAGGACTCCCCTCTTGTACACCATTTCTTAACATATATAGAAGATCACTCTATCCAAGAGTTATACGTACACTATCATGAACTCACTCAACTCACTTGGCTTCTCACTCTTAAAAACCTTTAGAGTTGATGAAAACTGCTTCCTCTTATTTCTTCCGTATATAGCCATTGATGAAAGTCTCCATAATACTTCATATAAGAACCAACCCCTCATTTTCTTCATTCAGTATTCATTGATGAATGTTAGTTATTTAATACTCCATTCATAAATCACCCAACATTAGAAAGTGAAGGGACAAATGTATCTTGACCAGCATCATAGAACCATATATATTAAAGTTCTAGATAACTCTACATAAGACCTTCATTAACGTTTTATGGGAAAGCTAATACAGGCCCTTTCTAGCTAGATAGGATTTGAGCAAATTTGAAAGTGGCGGATTTTTTTTTTTTTTGAAGTGTAATTTAATAATCCGAACAGTTCTTTATTTAATTACTTCCATTTCCAAGTATCATTCCTGCAAACTATCAATCAACTATTTAGACCTAAAGAATAATCGGAGTAGTTTTGACCATTAAATTAAATTGCATTATATATTGCTAAGAGAGATCGAGTGGAAGCCTGAAAATTTCAAATGCACAAATGACCTTCTTCAAATCCCGAAAAAAAAAAGAGAGAGATATATATGTACATTAACGAAAGACATTAATTCAAAAGAAGCTTATAAAATCGAACATTTGATTTGGTCCATCCCCCTTAAAGAAAAAAACTGAAGAACAATCGGGTGAAAGTTACGTTGCATGCATATATAAAGGATCAAGATTAGTAGACAAATAAAAGGAAAAATTAAGTCACCCGAATTTAATGTTGTAAACGTGCAGTACGTCCTTCAGTTCTGTTCTCCTTGGATTATTTGGTGTGCTGCCAAAACCCAGCAGATTGATTAGCAATCCCAAACAGTATTTGGGACCTGGGCACTACAAGACAGTTCATGATTAATTCATGGAAGGAATGAATTATTGAAAGAAATGAATTGATTACCAGCAGGACTTCTGGTGAGATTTCGTACGTGATCGATGAAACAATTATAGGACGTACAGTTATGAGTTGTATTAATCCTTGACGATTTACATTTTACAATGAATAACTTCTCTATATGTTCATCATTTTTAACTGAAAAGTTTTCATGCCTAGCTCCATGCATATATAGCAATCCGATTTCAATGCAGTATTAAAGAAACTAGGGTAATTAATTCCATATATCGAGGCTTAGAGTATGTCCATAATGGCATATAATTGAACAAAACAGTTTTACGGAAATGGAATTAACAATAAGATTGCTTTCCAATGAGTTAGGGTTTAAGCCTAGGTAACCTAGCTTAAACCTTAAACACTATGAGAATGTGGAGCGTCATCTTATATTTGATTGGAATATAACATATCAATGACCCGAGGGAGAATCGGAGAGCTAGCTGCATCGAAAGATCAATTTGTTGGGGGTGTTTCATCCACTGGTTTGATGAAGACACCCCCAAACAAACCAGAGGAGGACTTACAGTGGTAGAACCATAAGATGCTGGCCGGAGATTGCCTCCGATCAGAAATGACTTGCCTATATAAGGAAAATGGTGGGCTGCGTGCTGATTGCGGTGTAGGGAAAGGGTAGAGAGCATTAGAGCTCTAGAGTTTTCTTTACTATTTCTTTGGTCTTAGGGAATGTTGATTAGTTTTTTTTTAAGGCAAAGAAAATTCAATAAATAAAAAAGAAAGCAATTAAGGTGGGGACATCAGGAAGCCAAAACCCCTTTGAAACATGAAAAACCAAAGCAAAACAAGATATGCAAATGATTGAAAGATTAAGACGCACAACAGGCATTTGTGCATGAATAGAGTGCTGCGAACTAGTTTGATCCTATTTGTTCTTCAATTTCTTGGGACGGATCTTTGGGATAGACTGAAGAAGCTTCTCCTCATCCAAATTAATTTGTGTTAACCTCATCAAGCCAAGAATTATCAAAATTGGAATCAGATTTAGTATAGTGCCCAAGCGGTTCTTCATTTTCCAAATTACCCCAACAAAATTTTGTTTGAGCTTGAGGTTCTACAGAAGCATAACCAATAAAATCATTGGCAACTAAAGTGTCAGTGTGCTCAGAATCATGCTTTGCTAGAACAGTGATGTTGGTAGCAACCTCACCAATGTTCTCCAGAGGAACCGTTATTGGCTCAATGATTACATGACTATAGTCCTCACAGGGCTCACTAGCAAGAATAGCAAACCTGTTTTCAGTCTCTACATGATGGGAAACCAAAGGAGTCTCATCATGAGCATTCCTAAGTCCCTGTTGATCAATGAGAGGGACATTAACTGAAGTAGTTTTGACCCTATATTCCTGGCAATGATGCGGAATTCGATCACCCACAGGGAATGTTGATTAGTTAAGCCATGAGAACTTGATTTCATCAGTACACAATAATTTTGGCACTTTTAAGTTCGAAACAATATTTTTCTCAACGGATTTTCCTAGTGAACATATGCATATGTATGACACACATACAAATTAATGCTATTCTAAAGACTTATTCTGAAAAAAAATTATGAACACTTATTATTCATTCAAAAACCCATTCATATACCTTAACGATAATTTTTGTCTAAGTTACCATTTTTTTTTAAAAACTACATCTGAATTGTTTTTTTTTTTTCTAAAACTACATCTGAATTGTTAATGAGATAAAATTTATCTTAAAAGAAAATAAACTTTATATTGGAAACATATGTATGCACGTATCGAAGATCTTTAAGACTTTAATTAATTGGATCTTGTAACAATATTATAGGCTAAATCTTAAGAAATACTTATAGTATTTGACGATGTATAAAAGTTGTGATTACTAATCAATCAGTTGCGCAGCATGTAAACAAGAAAATCTAGAGTGATTTGTCTAGAAAATTAGAAATGGCAAAAAACAAAAACAAAAATTAGCCAGAAACATAAAGAATCTTCATACTTTATTTTTCTACCACAAAATAAAGTATTGCATATTTTTTTTATTGACATTATATGGTGAATTCTTGGACGTATCAATAGGGCCGGTACAGTTTTAATGCTGATCGACTTATGATAAAGACTTCGCCTATTGAATTCTGGGAAAGACGTGCAATAGAACCAGTTTCAGTATGAACACCTCAAGAAAATGGGGACACAATTAAAATAAAAATGCAAATTAAATGAATGTTACGACAGCATGATGCAACCTAGAGCACATGCACATGCACCATAATGGAGGGCAATTGCCAATTTTTAGACCGCCAATTCACTATTCATTTTGTTTTTACAAGTACCTTCAATTTGTTAATGCAGCAATCAAAGACAATTACGCTGTCAATATATTATTTAATATTTTAAATTTGATTTAGTAATTCATTTATAAATGAAAATTAATCATACATGCATTTAATATTTAAAAATAAAATAAAAGAATTTTATTATTTTATTATTGGCATAAATTAGGAATTTATAGAATTTTTTTGAATAAAATTTGAGATTTTTTTATTGTTTCATGACTTCGTTTGTGAAAAAAAAATTGAATAATTTTTTTTATTACCATTTGAAACAGTTTATAGCCATCAAATCGTCCAAGATTTCAATTCAAAGGCACGGATTAATTGTCAGTTGAAGAGAGAGAAGTCATGTGCAAATGTGTGCTATGTGGTTTCCAGTAATTGGCAGGACTGATTTGCTTGCCAAGAATTGGCAATCAAATTAGTCTTGCCATGTGGTCCCCATGAATTGGCAGGACTGTGCATTGACCCTTGGATCAATTTTTATTGTCTTTGACATGTGAATTGGTCCATTGGTGCATATGCTCTAAAGAGCTTGGTTGGTATCTATAGTACATCTCTATATATGAGCCAAAATTAATGATATGTCCGTCTATATTTGTGTTAAATTTAACACGTATTGCGCACATGAACATTTATTCAAAGAGGTTAATCCGTCATGGTACCTTGCATTTATTCAAAGTTGTGATTACTAATCAATTAGTTGCGCAGCACGTAAACAAGAAAATCTTGAGTGATTTGTCAAGAAATGGCGAAAAAAAAATGATTAGCCATAAACATGAAGAATCTTTATACTTACTTTATCTACCAGAAAAGAAAGTATTGTAGTATTGTATCTTTTTTTTTACTGACATTATTTTGAATACATCTTTTTTTTTGGGAAACATATATTGAATTACTGGACGTATCAATAGGTACAGTTTTAATGCCGACTTATGAATTATGATAAAGACTTCGCCTATTGAATTCTGGGAAAGACGTAACATAGAACCAGTTTCAGTATGAACACACCCAAGAAAATGCGGACACAATTAAAATAAAAATGCAAATGAAATGAGTATGACGACAACATGACGCAACCTAAAGAGCTTGGTTGGTATCTATAGTATATCTCTATATATGTTAATGATATTTCCGTCTATATTTCTGTTAAATTTAACACGTGTTGCAGAAAAGTTGAGGACAAGATCAGAAAAGTTGCAGAATCCAATGCATGTCTAATTATTAGGAGTACAATATGTTTTACTAGAATAAAGTCAAAAGTAACAAAAAGAATAATTACTATACTGTAGTTTGGTCCTTACTTACCCCATCAAACATGCTGCTGCTGTAATTGTACCGTACACGGTTCATGATTGGTGGCATTGCCCAGCGAGCCCAGGAATTAGGGCATCTGTTGAGCTTAAACTCGAGCTTAGAATTTAGAGTTTAAGATTTAGATTGACGGACAGTGAGATTTTGGATACATAAAAAATAAAAAGATCGATATGATCGATCTAATATGTGTTTTGGCCACCGATTCCAAATGAGATCGATGTTTTCGTATCGTAAATTTTATTCCTTACATTTTGAGTTCATATTCATCAATGACTGAAAATGTTTTATGTACTGACGCTAGTATATATCTCCCAGCTGCTTAACTGCATTATTATACAAAAACTAGCTATGATGGGTCGGATTGGTTAGTAGCAGTAATGTTTTACTGGTCTGAGAAACCTTGGTTTAACAGTGGAAAGAAACCTTGATTTGTTTTTTTTCACCATTGGATCTAGATTTCAAGAAGGATGCATGCTTGACCAAGGTTTTTCGTGTCAGTTATAGACAACAGTACTATCTAACTATTGTTAGTCGCTAGTACATGATTTCATGTTTTTCATGCATGTTCTTCATATTGCCTCGATCGTACGTATAATATATACAGCCATTTCCCTCGTTCGAAAATGACATGGTTTTAATAATTTGGACATGGAAATTGTCAAACAATTGACAGCATGTTTCCCCCACTGCATTTAGTTAGAAGGGCCGGAGCTGAAACGTAGCCTTCGAAAATTAAAGAAGCTAGGGACCAAAACGGGACGCATATGCACTGACCAGCGTACTGTACGTTTCAGGCTTTCACATTCTGATGCAACCTTCGAATAGTTTTCAGGACCACATAAATAGTGCATACTGACTCTTGATTGATGTGCTAGCTACGTACTCAAACAATGTCGTTGTTTATGCGGGTGATGTGCAGCAGAAGCAAAGAGCACTGCCAGACTAGTGTTAGTCAGGTCTCTATCAAAAGTTGAAAAGTGAATTATATATATAGATGCCTCAACTGCAAATCTGCAATATCATGATAGGGATTCAACTACGTATATAACTAAACCACCACTAGTGGTCGAGTCGGTAAGAGCCCAGGTGTGGAACCCCCCACCTGGGTTCGAATCCTGCCGACTGCGGATTGAAGTTAAATCCCAATTCATTCTGTTGGTGGCCAGGGGGAGGAAGACTTCTGACACTGCCCTAGATTAAAGACTAACTTTGCATGGTGCAGCTGGGAATGTGCATAATTAATATCAGGATTCATCCTGCAGCTTTTATTTTATAGGATAAAATCTATTAATTGACTTTTAGAAAACTAGGTTTAGACCAACATTAAATTCCAAATAACAGTATAACACATTGGATATCTTCTTACCCTATTTTCTAAATTATTTACGGGTATGACATAAATAGAAAATATTTAACATCTACTAACATTCAATTCAAATCCCTATAATTAAGTTGATTATTCAAATTTTGATATTAATAGTCCTACAATTAATTTTTACAATTAATTCTATCATTCAAATTTTAAATTTTCAAATCTGATTCAAATATTAATAAGGTAAATTAAACTTTGTGGTAGATTTTTTTTGAGAAAGGTAGAATTCATTCAAAAAGCTAGAGGCCATGGGCAAGCATACATCAGTTCCTAGAACCCAGCTATTATACCCTACTGGGAGCTAAAAAAAAGATAAGCAAAGCTCATTAAGTCTAGAAAGCTCGATTCATAACATCGAGCCTACAAAAATAAAACTTCTACGCATCTAGAAGGGGAAACACAATTACAAAAGTCACCTAAGCACTCAATTGTGGTACAACTTCGCAATTGTCTTCTAAATGAATCAAAACTTCAATCAATGTAGGCACACCACCACATCAGAAGCAACTCAAATCTTCTCCTTACTCTTACAATTAAGGGCAGTAGTAACTGTAAGATAAGTAAGACGCAAAGGACCCGGTTCCACCTTCTTAGTCTTTGATTCTCTAGAATTCTTATTTTTTGCACCAATGGGTCTACCCCGTTTCTTTTGTCCAATAACCACAGCTGGAGTGACCAAACCAAAAGCCTCCTTACCAACAACTTTGTGGTAGATTAATTATATGTAATTATGAATTATTAGTGGTAGATAGTGACATAGTCTATAACTAAGTTTATTTTTTATATATCATATTAGTATATGAGGGTAAATTAATTATTTTACATATACTATTATTAGTGTATGCAAATTTATCACCTATATGCTCCAAAGCACCGACACTCAAAAATGGTGTAGTTTCATGTGTCTGACACGCTCCGACACGCGCCGACACTTTCCGACACTCCTCCGACACGCGTCGGGGTTGTGTCGGTTGACTTTGACTTTCCGACAATTGTGCGGACACCGCACCGACACGTCTTTGAATTTTTTTCTTTTGACACATGTTTTTTAGTATATAATTGCAATTTTTTAAATCCTAATGGGCTTAACCCAAAGCTATCTGACCTAGACCACTAGAATTGTATAAAAACTAAAAACAAAAGATTGAAATAAGTAGGGTTTTCAATTTATTGTGTGTTATTTTGTGAAATTTTTAGGTATTTTTTATTTAAATAATTTTTTCATATTATTATTTAAATATTATATATATTATTTTAATTGTCATGTCGACAACGTGTCGTGTCCTAGTTTTTTGAATTTTACCGTATCGCCGTGTCGTATCGTGTGTGTCGTTGTGTCCGTGTCGATGTCTGTGTTTCGTAGCCTATATGTAGTGTAGGCCGGTAAATTAATTGCCTATAAATATTGAGTAGGTAAATTAAACCGATAAAAGAGTAGGTAAATAAATTGCCACAAGAAAACTAGGTGCTGCTTCAGTGCTCGGGATAGACATGCTTGGGGAGTGAAGGATGCATTTGCAGGGGGTTGCAGGGGTGGGGTACACTTATCCAATGGTGGAGATTGCCCGAACATGTCATGTTCGGGTGATTGTAGAATTTTCCAAGAAAACTAGGTAAATTAATCATTTACTAAATTGTAGGTAAATTAAACCGAATATCGTGTCCTAGCTTTATATATGTTTGGTTCATATTGCACAGAAATCTACCCAGCTACAGCTGGGTAGGTATACTCATAGATCCGTCCTTAATTAATATGCGGTTTGGTTTACGGAAAACGTACATCTGCAAGCTAGCTTGGTTTTCAAATAATTACCAAAATTAAGGAAAATCTTGGACGTTATTAGCTAGCTAGCTAGGTTTAAAAAGGGTACGTGGGGAAGATAGTATACTGGAGGCATAACCCTAAAATTCTCATTAATTAATCTTTCCTATATATAGCTAGCTAGGTTTATAGCTCTACGTACCCTTCCTCTCCCATGCATTCAAACTTTGACCTAATTGAATTACAAAACTCCCAGTAATTAAGTATACTAAAGTAAAATTTATACTCATGATAAATTTTTAACCTTTTTTAACCTAGCTAGCTAGCATGTCATTTATTGTTCCACACCCATTCAAAATTTATTCTCATTACTCTCCGTTTATTCTCATTACAAAAAATCAGCCGAATTGAAGATTGTTTGCTCGACTGTTCGTTGTATAGTTTACAGACAAATACAGTCGGTTAGATAAAGTTGAAACGATGAATATGGTAATCAAATGGCTAAATAATTTTTAATTTTAATTTTTTTTTATCAAAATGATCCTTGAATGATAACAAATAATATAAAATGGTTCTGATTATTAATTTGCACGTTAGAATGAAGATATTCGTATTTTAATACAATGTGAACGTCCACACATGAAAGAGACTGATAGTATGTATATATATATATTGAGCTTAGAACACTGAAAGAGACTTCACACCAATAACCATCGAGAACAGGGTCTAAACCATATCGAAACTGCCAACCGAGAATCGCCGGAGAAAAGCCCATAGAGCAAGATCCCGCCGCAAGCAGTCAAGAAATTAATATAGACCAAACGTGACTCCACCGTGTAAGCAAAAGAAAGGCACAACTGTTGTAACACAGTGTAAAAGTAACCATCCTCAGAGGTCACAACAACGGATCGAACTCACCATTGTAATGTTCTCTTGGGACTGAGAGAATATTAATTTAGGGGTTTGCTTTTATTTATGAAACAACTTCCTTAGGAGCTTATCTATTAGGATCTTCAAAAATCTTCTCACCTGACCACGTTTACTCTCTACACATTCCTTTCGTTTTTACATAAAAAGATTTGCTCACTAGACATTTCATTAAATTAATTTCTAAAATAACTCTTTTATCATATTATTCATATACATATATAACACTGAATCACTCACTATGTTTCCAATTCGCTCATTAGGCTTTCATTCATTCATTGGAAGTGAGAAATTGAGAACATTTGGGGCATTTCAAGTTATATATGCTTTGGGAGAAATTGAGAACATTGTGGCTGGGGTTAAGCAGGAAAGGCTAGAGGGGCATGAAATATATGAATGGGCCAGGGATGGGATGGGCTACAATTTGCATGGGCTATGGAGGATTCAAAGGTTGAAGCTATGGTTAATTACAAAATGTAGTAAGAAAACAAGTTTGATAATGCATTCAAAGACCTTTCTATGTTGTACATGTCTATAGGTTTGCTAGAAATTACGTACACAATGCCAAACTAAGAGAAAACTGGTATTATCTAAGGTGGTTGGTGTAGTTATTTGACATCAAGATTGATTCAGGAGAGATCTTGGGTTCGACTTTCTAGATTACCAATATGTGTGTGTTTTGACGTCCTAAGATCTAAAAAAGAAGAAAAGAGAAAGCTGGTATTGATCTTGCTGAATCCAAGCTAACAATGTAGTAGAGAATGTCTTCTTGTATATATAATATATATATTGAAGGACTTAACAATTAATATCTGGTTTGAGGGCTCCAAAACAACGAATCAAATATGAAGATTAATTAACTTGTTTCAATCAAATGTAAGTTCTTATGCTAATTATTAGTTCCAGTTCTGTTCACCTACTCAA
Organism: Rubus parviflorus; assembly: GCA_029955375.1. NCBI lineage: Eukaryota > Viridiplantae > Streptophyta > Magnoliopsida > Rosales > Rosaceae > Rubus > Rubus parviflorus. The sequence continues at coordinate 8,774,525 of JARGGL010000005.1, read as the reverse complement.
TAGATTTCTTACTCAATTATGCTCAATTGCCTTTGGTTCTAAATCTAATGGGTAGAAATAATTAGATAGTTGGAATAAATTTATTTGTTTTATTGTTATCCACCATTAGATTTAGATCTAATGGTTGTTGAGCATGACTGAGTAAAAAATTCATTGAGTAGGTGAACATTACTCATTCAACGAACTCTTTTTCTCATATAATCTCCGTCAATTTTATGCTATACCTCAACATACCATTCTTTCCTCTTCAAAAGATTGGGCTACTTCAAGGTATTTTTCTAAGCTTTGGTTATACGTTCCCTCTTGATTTTAGGGCTTATGGTTTATACTATTTGTTCCTTCTTTTTTTTTGTTTTTTTGTTTTCATTAAAGGGGCGTCAATCCATTAATAGGAGTGAGAGGCAAAAATACACAAGGTGATCCACCCACAATGGGTAACATCCACTACAAGAAAAGTGCTTATTTATAGCACTAAGTAATAGCGTTTTTCCCATAACTGTTATAAAAAGTTACTGTTCAATTTTTTTTTTTTTAAAAACGCTATTGTATTTAGTCTAAATTGGGCGGGTTAATTAGCGCCTCATTTATGTTGAGCGGGATCGAGCGGGATCCAATTTTTTCCTTTCGCGGTACACCCATCCTCATCTGTAGTGTTTTTTTTTTAGCAATCCTCATCTGTAGCGTTTGATTAAAAGAGAAAGCTGAGAGAAAATTATATGACCCAAAGGAACATCTTCCAGTTCAAAACAAAAAAGAAGGACCTCCACAAGCTGCTCTTCTCTCTACGACGACTGGCATCACCGCACCACCACGAGCTCATCTGCCGCCATCGATCCAAACCGTGCAGCACCAGTCCTCTCCACCGGCTCTCTCTCTCTCTTTCTCTCTTTCTCTCTCTCTCTTTGAAGCTCGATCAATTCTCTTCGACTTCCCTCTCCTTTGCTCAATCGAGGGTCTACACAGATCACAACATCGTGCATCACCACTGAGCCCAAGGTCAGATTCGAGCCGCTCTTCTCTCTCAACCCAAGCTCCGGTATGTTTTACTTCTCTACTTCTTCCTTCCTCAGTTCCTCTTGATGCTTCTTAGGGTTTAAGACCGATTGTGAATTTAGGAAAAATTGGGGTTTTTGTGGATTTAGACCTAGGATTAATTAGTTCTTGTTTCTAGACAACAGTGGCTATTGTCATTTTGCTGCTCTTTAGCTTATGGTTGGATCCCGTCCTTCAATTCGTCCTTCGATCTCTATATATGGCTGTCTATATGGCTGTCTAGAAATCCTTATATTTGCTCTCGTTTTAGAAAACTATCTCCACTATTCTTTTTGTGATTTTATTTATTTTATTTACCATAGATCAATTTTCCTTGGTTCAACCTTTTTCTTCTCTTTAATCTGTTTTCTATTGGGTAGAGTGGTTTAAGGAAGACTAGGAGGAGGAAAACAATTTGCTTCATTTGAGAAGATTAAGAAAGGTGAGTAAAAGCTAACTGTTGTTAGAATTTCAGATATGGGCTTTTGGGTAATATAAATTGTCTGATATAAGATTTGTATGAAAATTGGTTTGTGCAATTGGTACATTGAACTCTTAGTTTTTGTTTATGGCTGTGGTTTTGACATGCTAGTTTCATCACAGGATTATATTACTACTTTGTTATTCTTGCTGGTTCAAGTATTAAAGTTCCTTTTTACATTAAATTTGTTATGAGCATTGCCATTCTTAAATTAAAGTGGTATATTTACTACATGCTTACATGCATAAATTCATGATGATGAACTTCTCACTGATGCGGAGGACACTTTTCAGGTTTTTTTATTATTACAAATTTATGATGACTATGATCATGATTCATTAGGGAGGCAATTCAACTGGACGGAGGAGCTTAAGATATGTAAGACCTTTGAGACTTCTTTAAATTTTACTTGGAAAGTGTTAATGATTTACCAATGTACTGACAATGTATTGTCTTCCTTCTTGAGTACGTACTGCAGAGATCTTAATCATCCGGCTTAATGCCAGGTAGGGGATGAAAGAAGAAACAGCTCCGAGGCACGAGCCAGCTCAAACTATATTGGCTAAATTATGAACAGAGGTAAATGTACCAAAAAAAAAATAGAGCGCAGATAACTGGGATTACCTGCCTGGGTAAATAAATTGTTTGCATATAAGTTATACTGTTATTGGTTCATTCAAAAGTTAGACTTATCATGCACCTGTTTCTGTCTTCTGTATGAAACTTTCAGGAAAGAGAGATTGCAATTGCATCAGTTCCTTGATAAAGTAATTTATCCCATTATTTTTGTTTTGTTATCTTTCATAGACATGCATTTTGCCAATAATGCAGTTAACATTTGATACATTGAAGAAGTCAGATTCTAAAACTTTGTATTAGAAATTTGTTAGTAGATGTAATGGACGTTTCTAACATTTCATGTTTGTTTGTTTTGAGGTCAATGAAGCATCACACTGTACCCAAAAGAACATAAGAAGATCTAGTGTTGATTGACTGAATGATATGATCGGCTCCTACACTAGTGAAGGTTGAAGAAGAGAGGTGAGAACCTTAGTTTGCTAGGTTTCGAACACATTAAAATGTTAGGTCTTTAATAGATTGAAAATTAAATTTTAGTACTTCTAACCACACACAAACAAAATAAGGTTGGAATTAAGGATACGGTAAAAGATTGCTCGCATTCGTCAAAAGACAATTTGCTAATGAACAACAATTAATTCTCGAAATCTCTTCTGCACCCTTCTTGTGATAAATGCGTGCTCGGACACCATATCTGGAATTTACATGTGCACGGCATGCATAACAGGTATTTAAAAGCATCCTGCCATTTCCTTTTTATTCGTTGAGCATCGTTTTTCTTGTTGCTTCTTATTATAAAAGATTCTATTTATTCAACTATCTTTACGTTTAATTTTTCATTTAGCTTTTGTTACAAGGGAGGCGATAAGGGGAGTATAAGGTACTTACATTTGGCTTCAATCTTCTTTCATTTTTACTTGCCTTTATTATTAAGTAGAAGTTATCAATGATATGCAGACATTTGAGTTTTGTTAAGAAATCAAATAGTAGAATAGCTTGCACTAGTAGTCCGAAAACTTTGATTATTTTTGTTGGCTTAAAATGGAAAGTTGGGAATGCTCATGTTTTATTGGTTCTTCTAGTCGTCAACTTAGTTTTTTTTCATAAATGTAATATTCAATTCATTGCTGCATATATGTGTCTGCGACCTTATATCCAAAATATTACAGTACATATGCTTTAACACACTAGATGGAGATTGATTGTATAAAGAAGAAAGCTAGGTACTTGATAAGCAGTAGCTTAAGTTTCTCCTTGGTCAAAATCAGAGGTAAATCATCTTCCTCCTTTATTCTAACTCTGTTATTAAGTGAACAAGAAAGGCTACGGATTGCAAATGGTCCACGGAACAGCGCATTGTCTTTTACTGGGTATATTGTCAATGAGCAGCGGTTTCACACAAAAGATGTTGAGAGGGAAACCCAAAATAATGGGGTGACTTATGAGGCAACCAGCATGTGTAAGGCAAGCGCAAAAGATACTGCACAAGTGGCTGATTTTTTTAGTTAAAGGGTGATTGCTTTATCAAGATGTTTTTTGGACGATTCCTCTCTGTTTTGGTGTGTTGTTATATTAATTTTGTATAAAGTGGTATTGTATTTTCCTTTGCATTCATTTTATCCATGTCGTGGCTGGTACTTAATGTGTTCATAATTCCATATTTGATTGTATGAAAACAGGTAAGTGAAATATCATATGGGTTTCAATCTGTTTTTTTTTTCTCTTTCCCATAACTTGAGGCTGGGTTGATGATTATATACTTACTATTCTTTTTTTTATCACCCAGGTGAAGAACAATGGTTGGTTCTGCAAAGAAGAAAAGTGCTCACAAAAGGAAACATGCTCGGGAAACCACACAAACAGCCCAGGTTTCTCATGCAAGGGACAAGAACATCCCAATTGATGATAGTCCTGAACCTAACCTCCAACAAAATCAGAACATATCCACCAAAGGTAAGTATTGAGACTTATTGAGACTTGTTAATTTGCTTATATTCTTTCCAAAATAATTTGTGAACTTTCTCTACTTGTCTTGAATGCAATATTATCAAACATGTTGGTTCCCTTGAGTTTATAAAGATGGATACTTGTCGTTTGATTGGCTTTGCCTTGTAATTTTTTTTTTTCTCTTTTGACAGTTCAAAGATGCTAAGAGTATGAATACGTATTACATTGGAGAAGTAATGGCAATCTGTGATCATGAATGCTGGGACTTGCACACTTTTTGAATGGGACAATGTACTAGTACTTGTATCTTTTGATTGGATCGATTAGCAAACTCACATCTAGTTTTTGAGACAATTTTATTATGTTTGTATTTGATATTGATATTTATAGTTTGAATGTTTAATGAGACATTTGTCATATATTTTCGTATCATCTTGATCGATGATTTATATGCAATTTCTTGTACTAGCAAAAAACTAGCGATAAAAATCATCCAATTGACATAGCATTTTGAAGAGTCATTTGACAGCACTTTGGAAACGCTATAAAAAAACCAAACAATAGCTGAAATTAAACGCTATAGAAGACAATGCATAGCATTTCAGAAACGCTAGGGAATTTGGATCATAGCATTTCAAAAGTGCTACAATATATCACACAATAGCACTTTAAAAACGCTATGGATAACTATACAATAGCATTTATTAAACGCTGTGAAAGGTAACACAATAGCACTTCCAAAACGCTATCAATAGGACACTTATAATAGCGTTTGAAAAACGCTATGATTGGCCCCGTACCTATTATAGCTCCGGCAGACATAGCGTTTACAAAAGCGCTATCGAATCCTACTATAGCGTTTTTCAGACGCTATAGATGAAGGTTTATGGTGTAGTGATCAGAAAGAATTACCGTCCAAGTAAGATCGCCTTTGATAACTCTTTAACTTTTACCTCAAGTAACAAATTAACCTAACGCAACTAGGATTCGAAGGCAATAATCTGAAAACTCTAGTCCTAACTTATTAATATGTGACTCTCCTTCTGCGAATAATCTGAAAACTCGAGCCCTAACTTATTGATCTGTGACTCCACATGCAGAAGGGGAGTCACATATACGGTTCAAAAGTAAAAAAACTAACAGGCCCAACAAGCAAGACCACCGAACAGGTCCAAACACCAAACCAAAGATCCCAGCCAGTATCAAAGACAAGGTAAAGTAAGATCAGGCCCAATGGCCCAATGGCCCAAACCTAACCCTCCCCTGATCTTGAAACCTTGTCAAGCCATCGCAATGGAGAACTCTAGCGGCTGGATCCCATATCCACAACCAAGTCCCGCCCGGATCCCAGATCCGAATAAAAAAACGAACTGAATCCACAACCAAGATCCAAGCCACCTCTCGCTAGTCCTTAGAGTAACACTGTTGCATCAAAAATCCCTGTATAACAACTACACCACTTTCTAAACCAATTGATCAAAACATCATCAATCCAAAACGACGAGATCGATAACAGTGAAGATCCAACCCGGATCCCACACCGCCCTACCGCCACGAGTGCGACCCCATGAAAACAAAGCCCAAACCCCGATCAAAACTAGCGTCGCTACCTACATCACGATCACATCATGCGAACTTGGAACCCATACCAGAGACAACCACGACTGGCTCCCATTACTCAATCCAGATCGGATCGTAGGTGATATAGGTCCACACCATGGGAGTTTGACGACAACCTCATGAAAAGGAATGAGAGAATTTCGAAATTCTTTTTTGCTAATTGTGGTTTGAGTGCTCATCATTTGTACTTTCTTCTTGTGTATATTATCCCATTAAGGAGGTACTTATTTTATAAGGTGCAGAGTTTTGATGTCAGCCGTTAGATTCGTTTAAATGATCTGATTTGATAACTAAGATCAAAACTCCACACTTTATAAAGTAAGGATCTCCTTAGTAGAGAAGCCATGTATATTAGGGCTGGCTTCAATATGGGAACCGGGTTTTTTGGGTCTTTCTCGGTACTGAACCGGAAAGCCTGGTATGTCAATTTGGTTTTCTTGATACTTAACCGAGTTTTCGGGATACCAAAATCTCATTATCCCAATGGACTCGGTAGGTACGGGTCGGTAATAGACCTACCGAAAATAGAAGGTTGGGTCTTTTTTCAGCCCAAACCAATTTTTCAACTCTTTTGGGCATTTTGTTGTTACTCTTTTGTGACAATCATATAATCATTTGAGTCCAATTTTTTCCTACAAGCAACAAATGAGTGAATGACCAACATACCAAGTTCTTCAAAGTTCAAACAATCATTTTAAGCTACTAAAATAAGTAATAACTTTAAAAGTAAAACCTAAGTAGCTAAGATTCTAAGTACGTAAGTTAGTAGTTATTATAAGTTTACACTTTTGTAAGGGCAAAATATTTGCTATTGGCTATTTCCTATTTGACAAAACCTCTTCCCTTGTATTAGCATTTGTTTTGTATTCAATGCTAGATTGTTTAGGGATTATGTGTCGTGGCTTAGGTTGTTCTTACTCGAGATGGTTCGTGAAGACGCCTTTCTTATCCGGTCTTTTCTCCGGACTTCGATCATTGGTCATCGAAGGTTTCATTCAAGCACCTCAAGGTATGACTCATGCATATGCACATGCATTTCATTCATATTAAGTCTTCCTTGTTGTCCTAGGTTTATCTAGGTTGTTTTGCTTTCTCTTATGATGTGAATCATATAAGTATAGGATGTTTGATTACCACACTTGTGTCTTGTATCACAAGTTTCGAGTGCTTATTTTATAAGCACCCGGTCGCAACGCGACCGGCTCAAATTTTGTATGCATAGTTTCATACATTTGAGTTTATGATGTTAGGATTGCTAGATCTTCTTATAGATTTGTTTTGATTAGCATTCCTTTATGTTTAAGGCTGTTTTATGCCTTGCGGTCGATCGTCACTGTTCATACGATCGATCGCACCACGTAAGCAGTTCTGACCGTTGCAATTCAAATTTAGTGCGCAATATTTCCGTTGCAACTTTTCGTGCGATCGATCGCAACATGTATGCGATGGATCGCAAACAAGGGTTTTCACTTCCAGACGGTTCTGTCTCTTCATTTTACACTGTGCGATCGATCGTATAATGTCGTGCGATCCATCGCAAATACTGCTGGGTTGTTTTCTATAAATAGAATCCCTTTGTTTCATTTCGGCCAACTCTTTCCCCATAGTCGAAAATACACTTTGAGAGAGTTCTTTGGTATAGTGAGTGATCCTAGTTCCATGTTGTAGGTTCCTCATCTTAATCTCCATCTATAATCCATTGCTAAACACTTTGATTTGCATTTATATGCTAGTTTAGCCTATGTTTAGGATTTAGGAGATTTTATTCGATTCTAGCAATTGTTCCATGTTGAATTGCTGAATTGAAGGATTGAATCTTTAGTTTCAATCTTCTTTGTTGTTTGTTTGTTTAGCTAATGATCCTTGTGATTAGTTAAACAAACCCTTGAATCATATTCAAGGCTTTTCAATTCGGTTTGATTAATGCAAGCAATTGTTCCTTGTTGAATTGCTTGTGTTAATTGAATTGAATTCATTCATTCATACACACACACACTTGCATAGTCGGTGTCTTGCGGTTGGAGGATTCACGCGGTGAAGTTCGATCAATCGGAGAAGCTTGAGGTGGGATCACTTGAAGAGCATTCGGGGCTACACAAGGTTAGAGCTGCCACTAGTCATAGGGTTGATAGTGTAGAGTTTGGGACGGAGTTCCCCCTTGTACGTGTTGCCGTTTGGCGTTTTCATAGTGTTACACAAGAGCGTGGGGTACGGCTCCCCTCCGGTTTTCGTCTAGAGGTAGAGGTTCCGGGTGACCATATTGTGTGTTGATTGTGTGGTTGCTATTATCTATATTGTGCTTAATTGCTTAGCATGTTGCATGCTTGATCATATATAGATATAGTCTGTGGTGTGCTAGTTTGATGCACACTTTGGGATTCTAGGTTGTACAATTGATTGTGCTTGTTGCATATATATTTGTTATCAATTGTGTATTGCTTGTGCAATAGTTAAAACCTAGGTTGTTTATTGTGAAGCATATTTATATTGCTTCCTATTGTTGTTCACTACTTAGTAGAATTGTGAATATAATTGTTGTGCATGTTAATTGCATCATATAGTGAACACTAGACCGTGGAGTGCTACTTTGGCGCACTCTTTGGGTTTTAGGATTGTTTCAATCAATTGTGTTTATTGCATAAGTAATTGTATTGATTGAACAATTGTTTGTTATAGGAGAGTTAAATTTAAATTGGTATATACTCTCCGATTAGTGTTTAAGACAACTACCGTTATTGGGACAATCCGGGCATACCGGACTTTCAACTTTACAACACCAAATGTGAAATGTCCAAATCAAAATTGACCAAATGAAATATTCAAAATGTAATAGAGGGCAGCAACCCTGCAAAATAGTTAGTAATGGGCAGTAGCAAATCCTACTGCAGTAGTCTTGTAGGATCTTCAATCAAGAAGTATGGCCAGCAGTGGTTGTTGAATTCAATGGTGTTGACCCCAAGTTCATTTGAGCAGTTTCTTCAAATCAATGAAGAGCAAAGTAGCACACAATGAAACAAGTTAGTAAGAAAATCACAAATTAAAAATCAATGAACAAAAACAATAAATACTAAAATAGAACAAGGATTTACCTCTCTCAAATTCTTCATAAGACTGCTACAGTTCCAGCTCCTCCTTTGTTGGTTCTATATAGAAGTTTGGTTGCTCAGCTCTCAATCACTAGTGCATATAAGTGCTTCTAGCATTTAGGGGGTCAATGAACTCCTGAATGGATCTATAACTCTCTTGCCCAAGCTAAAAACATTTTCACTTGCCACAGTAGAGCAAGGAATGACAAAGATGTCCTTTGCAAGCTTGGACATAACAGGGTATGCACTTGCATTCACCTTCCATCATTCTGCAATGTCAAATCCCTTTGTCAAGGGATTGACATATATGTATGCCAAGTACTTGTCAACCTCATTACAAATCATATCATGTTGTTCCTCCATTCTTTCCTGCATCAAATGTGCAAGAATGTCATTTTTAGGTTCAAATTCAACTCCCTCCATTGCAAACACACCATCTCCAGTAGTTGTTTGGGATGAACCTCCTTCACAACCCTTATACTCTTCATACATCTTCATCATAATCCTTTTAACTTCTGCAGTAATCTTAGCAACCTTTTCAGGTAGCATTCCTATCCTTTCAAATGCTACTTTCTGATAATGTAGCTTCCATCTAGGGTCTAAGACATTAGCAATGATTATTATCTTGTTGATGCAGTCAAAACTACCCCAATATTTTTCAAACTTGTCTTTCATCCCTAGTGGCAACCCTTTGCAACACATGGTTTGTCCTATCAGCTATTTTTTTTGTTAATTTCTATTTGAAGCTGAACTATTTCAGAAAACAACAAGTGTGTTGTTACATGTTTCCAAGCACTCATTTTGAGTGTGGACTCATAGAATTTCCAAAAAAATGCACAAATGATTGTGCATTTCTCCAATCTTCCTCAACTGGAGGGCCTGCCCTCTTCCTACCCTTGTGATCTTTCTCTTCAAAGTAAGCTCGAAACTGAGGATCATCATAAGACATCCTATCAAACACCTTTTCATATTTTTAATGTTGCATCCAGCATTAAATAGGTGATGTTCCACTTGGTTATAACATCTAGGGGAAAATTTGCATTTTTGTTCATGTGTTCAAGGACAGAAAACTCCCTGAACTTAATTATCCATTCTACTTGAATTAGACCTAATGAACTTGACATAGTGCCAAATTGCTTCAATCCCATTCTCTAACTCCTTAATCTCATCCTTCACTATCAAATTAATGACGTGACATGTACATCTGAGGAGCAAAAATTCACCTTCAAAGGTCAAAGTCCTTGTTCCTGCCGTTTCCCAGCTGCTCGGTAGGGACGCACCTGGAGTGCACTTGAGTACCTGAAAGGGCAAAGGAGGTCAGGGGAGGCCGGCGTGTACCGACCGAAGACCCTCCGACGCTCAAGTTAGTCCCGAGAGGATTTGAGCAGAGCTTCTAGGAATGGAGAGAACTTACTTGAATAAGGAGTGAAGACTCCTTATATATGAGTTGAGGTCGGAGACAAGCTTCCCTGGCGTGGGGGACATCCCATGACACGAGGGAATACTCTATTACTCCACTACCTCGACACGCGCGTCGAGGGACGGCGGTGCCTAGTGCGGTATGGGCATTCTTTAGTGCGATCCGCGAGGCAGTGGACGAGCACGTGCTGCCAGGTGGCTGCGCCGGTACCGACTGGACTGTGTGTTCCACGGTACCGGGTCGAGAGATGTCCCTGTAAGGCCGAGGGGAAGGCTTGTTGTCGGTACACCCGGCCTGGTATTGCTGGTACCGCTGGGGTACCGCCAGGGCTTTGCTAGTGGGCTCGATAGGGGATCCCTACCGAGTGGAGAGATGCCGCTGGGGCGTTGTCAAAGCAGTGCACTCGGTAGGGGATCCCTACCGAGTAAGTAGATGCCGCTGGGGCGTTGCCTGGGCCGCTGGGGCGTTGTCAAGGCAGTGCACTCGGTAGGGGAGCCCTACCGAGTAAGTAGATGCCGCTGGGGCGTTGCCTGGGCCGCTGGGGCGTTGTCAAGGCGGTGCACTCGGTAGGGGACCCCTACCGAGTATGTAGTTGTAATGGGCCCAGAGGTGGGCTGTTCAGCGATGGTGGGCTACTCCTGACCCGTCTTGGGGTCTGTACCGGGACAGATATGAAATGGTAGCAACAGAAGTCCCCCAAGTCCCGAGCAAGAGGAAGTGCTTGGTCGGGGACTTAGTCCACAAGTTCATATCAGGACGTAGCCAAGTGTCGGTGTGGCAGCCGCGGCGCTTAGGGTCGGCCCACGTAGTCCCCCAAGTCCCCGAACAAGGGGTTCCTCCCGGGAGGGAGTTGTAACCGGTCCGAGTTCTAAGGGAATTGCCAAGGTCGTGCCTGTTGGTATGCTTGGCGTAACTGCCGAGGTAGTGGGGCAATAACTGCCGAGGTAGTGGGGCGATACGTGTCGCCTCTCGGGCGGTTTGGAACTGCATGGGGAGTTCAACCGTTGCATTGACACGTGTCGTCATCCTGTGAAGCGACGGTTGGTGTCGTACGGTGCAGATGTCCCAGGTCCCGCTATATATATAGGGGTGAAGAGAGTTCACTTCACCTCATTCTTGAATTTTTTCATTCCAGAGCTCTGAAACCTGTCGGTAGAGAGTGTGAGAGCCTGTTGCCGGTAGCGTTCAATTTGACCAACCGTTGTCTCGACTTCCGCCGTTGACAGTGTAAGTACCGAGAACTCTTGTGTTATCTTTATGTGGTTCTGCTTTTGTAACGTAGTTTGCGTACCGGTGTCTGACCTTAGTACCGAGCTAGGTTGCATAGGCATAGGATTGTCGTCCCGGTAAGGAACTTAGTTTACTTCTTGCAGATGTCTGATTCGGAGAGCCAAAGTGTAGGAAGCGGCAACGCCTTCTCTGGTGAAGAGCCGGAGAGGTCTCCTTCGGTAGAGGTTGTCGAGGTGGCTTCTAGTACCGACAGTAGCAGTAGTGAAACTCGGTCCTGCTCGTCCGGTACCAGCACCGTCCGCATCGAGAGTATGTTTGAGACGGTGATGAGGGGTATTACTACCGGCGAAGACATAGAGCCGTTGAATACGATCAAGGATGGTCAGTTTATTCCCGGTAGTAGTAGTTCGGTGCCGGCCACCGACGCGGTGGAAGTTGGGGAGTCCCAGGTGGAGGCGGAGACTGCTGAAGAGGAGGTACCAGAGGAATCAGTACCTGCTGGTTTTGCGGTGGATCGCCTGAAGCTCAGCGCTTCTACCGAGGACGATCTGGTGGCCCTGAGGAAGGCCTTCAATATTCCGGACTCGGTGACCATGCGCCTACCGGAGAGGGAAGAGCTAAGGAGTGAGTCTGTGATACCGGGCGAGACCTTGGTACACCCATTCTTCTTTGGGGAGGGCCTACGGATTCCGTTGCCATCGTACCAGCAAAGGTTCTTGGCCGAGGTTGGCCTTGCCATTGCTCAGTTGAATCCCAACACCTGGCGGTGTCTTGACGCTCTCTATACCCTGTACCGGCATTGTGGTTTCGGCGAGCCAGACTTGGCGGTGTTCTTCAGCCAGTGGTCCCTGGAGGAGCACTCGAAAACTGATAAGGGTTGGTACAAGGCCAAGTCGGTAGGAAAACCTTGTGCAGAGTGTCCCCGAGACACTGAGTTGATGGACCTTGTTCATAAGTACAAGAAGGTGACCCGGTGCTGCCTGAAGAAAAGTGCTCTTGTCCGGGAAGGTATGGCCGGTGAGGCCGACATCGAGTCTCATGAGCTCAGGAGCCCGGAGATCATCAGGGACCCGCTGGTGTTTGGTAATCCGACCTCCCAGCAGACTTGGAAGCACCGATACTTCTTCGTTGGTGGTCAATGGGAGTTTCCCGAAGGGTCTGACCCACCGTTGAAGAGAGTGCCTTGTAGCTTTAGAGACGCCCCTGGTTGATAGCCTTCCCGAGTTTATACTTTGTGGTTGTGCACCTTATTTGTGTCTCGGTACTAAGTTGTTTTTTTTTTTTTTTGCAGTTGACCAGGCTTGGAGGAAGCTTACCGAGAGGCAAGAGGAAGAAATTGAGTGGATCCGGGAGAACATCTCGATAGTCCTGAGGAGGTCCACCGTTCTTCTCAACCGGTACTCGCTTCACTTCTCGGGCTTAGCACCGATCCCGTGTCCCTGTAAGTTCCTCTTGGTGCACATGTATGCGTGTGTATGCATACTTGTATATTTTGGAATCTTATTTTGGTATTCTGCTTTGCAGTTTTGCCTCAATTCCGTCGGTACCGTCGACTCGGGGACGAGCAAAGCATGGTGCGTGAACGCAAGGATTTTTACCAGCTGAAGAAGGCCGTGGGTGAAGACCCACTTCCCGAGGCCCAGCTGGTCGCTGCGGAGACTGCCGGCGCTCCTGCTGAGCCTGCCGGTGCTGCTATTGACGCTTCCGGGAAGAGGAAGAAGAAGAAAGCCAAACGAGTGCGTGCCACTTCCGAGGCTGATGTAGAGGAGGAGGACTCAGGGGTCCCTGAGGCTCCCGAGGCTGAAGTTGCTGAGGCTTCAGCAGAGGTTGCTACGGTGTCCTTAAAAAGGACTGCCCGGGATGAGGTAAACCCGATGCCTTTTCCCCTTCATATATATATATTTTTTTTTTTGCCGGTACTTACACTGTTGTAGTTTGTCAAACAGGTGAGGGAGCACCGGAAGAAGCAGAAGGTGTCGGTGGCAGAGACCTCTGTTGAAGGGCCCGTGGAGGGTGTCGGTACCGCCCTGGCTACCCGCAGTACCGGGTCTGATGCCATCTTTGGCAGGGAGGTCGAGTCCGAGAATGCCAAGTTGTTCCTTGGCTGTGCCAGGAAGGCGTTGCTGGACCCTCTCCCGCTGTCCAAGTTGGCTGACTTGCCGGCCATGACAATGAAGCAGCAGCGGGATCTCCTCTTTCAATGCAAGCAGAAGGTACCGTCTTGTTTTTTTTTTTTTTTTTTTTTTGAAGCGCCGGACACTTATTGTAATACCCCGAAAATTTCGATACTATTTTTATAAAATAGGTCGTGAAATTTGAAGTGAAATGGTGTGAAATTGTATTTTTAGAGGTTTTCGTCGTAAAACGATAATTACGGCGGTAATTATAAGTTACACAAGGTTAATTAAGGTAACTTTTTATCCGTTGAGAATTTGGGAAAACTTCCTTCATGAAAGTTGTAGACCTCGTCGAATCGAGTTCGTAGGAATTTCGTTCACCAAAAACGGAGTTCGTATGAAGAAGTTATGGCCGTCGGAAGTTTGACGAATTTCTATAAATAGAATGTTGGGATTTACTGTTCACCCGAAAATCAGAATTTGTCCCAGAAATGTACTGTTCACTCCGTGAACAGTAACCAGAAACTTCCTCCGGTGATTTCTCCCTCCTCCGGCCACCAATTTGTGTGAGACTTGTCCCAATCTCTTTGTCTCTTCATCCTCTTCGATTCTATACTAGTTTCATTCATTGATTTTCAGTATAGAAAGAGAAATCAAGAAAAGAAAAAGTGGAAAAACGCTGCCGAACTGTTCATCAGTTTCTGGGCAAGTTTCCGGCCAAATCGAGCCACCTTACCTACTGGGCTTTGTAGCCCTTGCCAGGGGCTTTCCAGCAACATAAAATATGCCTCAATCGGAGTTCGGACGAAGGAGAATTTTGGATTTGAAATCCTAGGGTTTTGGAACTATCGAGGTAAATTCGAGACTTTTTACTTTGAATTGGCCCTTGTGGTAGTTATGAAAGTTGTTTGTGGTAATGTGTAGAACATGCTGTTAAAATTTCATAGCAATCAGACAACTTTTGTCCGGCGGCTGGCCACCGTCGGTGGCGGCGCGTCGGCGGCGCGTCCGGCCGGTCCAGGAGCAGTTCTTTGCTCCGTTTGGCTTGGTTCGTCGATACGAACAACTTTCGTGTTTTGACTTTTGTCAAATTCGGTCGTTTGATCAATGATCAATTAAGCGATAGTTATGGATCGTTAGATCCGTGATGATCCGACCGTTGGATCATCACCAATTTTGGATATGATGTTAGGATGCTAGAAATAAGCATGTTGATGGATTTTGGAAGTTTCGGATTTTGTGTGGGACCCGTTGATGAATAGTAGACGTGGGACACACGTTGACCGACGGTTGACTTTTGGTCAAACTGTCCCGAATTATGGTTATTGATGTCTAAGAGACATTTGAGGAATATCTGAAGTGATTGGATTTTAGAATCATCAATTTGGAAACTATGATATGCTAAGTGGAAAATTGCATGTTCATAGGTATTTTGGAATCATGAAGCATTTGGCTAGCTTTGTCGATTCCCGGGTATTATTTGAAGACGCAGCAGGAATTAGAGGTGAGTGAATCTCACGATATTTTATATATGAATATTAATTCATATTGTGTTGTTTGCGAAAATAAATAATTATATTTATTTAAATGATTTTGCGATATATAAATTAAATACAGTTTTAATTTGATATATCAGCATGTGTGATTTTGTGTTAAAACAATATTTGAAAGTATTCATTTTATTGTTTTAATTGGTGGATTTTGTGGGAACAATATTTCAAAAATTATGATATTGTGTTTGCCTACTCGAATGTTTTTGTGGCCAATGGGTGAAGGTTAGAGCTTTAGACTGTGTAGCCAATGGGTGAAGGTTAGAGCTCTAGACTGTGTAGCCAATGGTGAAGGTTAGAGCTTTAGACTGTGTAGCCAGAAGGTGAAGGTTAGAGTTCTAGACTGTGTAGCCATGTATTCATTGAAAACAAAGATGAATACTTTATGTAATAAAGGAGAAGAAAAATGGTATTCTCGCTTTATCTTGATGTATTAAAAGGAGAAGAAAAATGGTATTCTCGCTTTTAATCATTTGAAGTTGATTGTGGTTTTGTGTGAGTATGATATGAATTTGCTTCTTAAATATTTGAAGCATTGATAAATGAATTACAATTCTTGAACAATATTGAATTGTATTTTGAAGTTTTTACTTCTTTAAAAATTGAAGTAATTATTATGATGATTTACTTTTCTTAAGAAGAAAGAAATCATAATTTTGGGAAATGATTTTGGGGAAGGTTTATATTGTTTAATATTCTGAATTACCCTGGGATTAACATACACGTTATGGGACGTGTGGGGTTAAAATACGTATTATGGGATGCGTAGGTTCATTATATTTTATAATATGAATTTTCGGGATTTGAATTGTTTTTGAAGAATATAACTTACATATATTTGTTTAAAACAAACTATATATGTATATTTTTGATAAACGGTTTAGGGTGAGTAAAACTGAGTTAACTCATACCAGCTTCGTAAGCTGACCGGGTTTGTTGATATAACCCGGTACACTATTCCACGGTGTAGGGGTTATACCTGCAGGTTAGGATAACCAGGAGTAATGCAAGGCTGCATACTTTTTGTTGGGTTATAAGACTTCCGCTATTTTATGCTTCGCACTCTGAAGATTTATTTATGTAATATTTTGATGTATCAATTTATTATATAAATATTTGGTATGTAATATTCAACTCTTGTATTGAGTTTGAAATTACAATGTTGGGCATGGAGTTGGTGTTGTGTACTTGAATTAAAAAGAAAAAAATTCTAGTGCATATTTGTATTTGATATTCCATGTCGTCACGTTCCCGAAATGGTTTGTAATTAAGGGCAAAATGCCTTATTAATTGATTGGAAAATCGGGGCGTGACAGATTGGTATCAGAGCAAAACAATGCTCTAAGGAAGTGATTGAGCAATGGAACGCTCTAAGGAAATGAAACGAGTTTTGGAATTGAGAAGTGAAGTTAGGGTTTAGAGCTTAGGATCGGTTTAGGGTTTGGCGTTAGGTTCTTAGATTCATTCAAGTGATGGTTACTTCGTATGCTTAATTACGCACAGTATTTATCGAGTGATGGCCCGACCGCGGCGGATCCCCATCATGTGCTCTTCAGTGCTGTTGTGTTGTTAAGAATATAAAGTACAAATTACAATTCCGAAATTGATAGTCTTACATGGCTACATTTCTAATTCTCTCAACCGTACCCTGGATCAAACGACAGACTTGATCCACTGACCCTTTCTTGTTCTTCAGCAACTCAGTAGAGATCTGTGTTGCTACCGTTACTAGACAACCAATGTACGGATTGTCTGAGACCCCTTCTGTTCTTCCAGCAGTAGGCATATCTGGTAGAATTGAAAAACCTGAAGTTAGGAATACAATTGTACCTAACTCACAACCACCTATTAACTTCTGTACCGTTGACTGACTAATAGGGGCATAAATCACGTATGACCCTGTTGAATCAGTACAACTTTCTTGGAGTATATAGGTGTTGTGCATTTGCAACAAGGAGACACAATTGCGTGGATCATGACCAGTTGTGATATGTGCAATCTCCTGTACTTCTTTTTCCAATGCTAGGTGGTCCCACTGGTTCCGAGTTTGTACGTCAATGAAGAAGTCAAACAGCTTTCGGTGAGAGACATGATGCTGGATTATTGCAGATGCAGTTCGAGTGAGACCATGAGGCTTATTCAGCCTGTTCCAGATTTTGTTGGTGGAGACTCTTATCCCTGAACCCCTGAACTTGGTTTGTTCAGCTACCTTCCATTCATGAGCAGTAGAGTTGCCGATGTCTGTGAAAAAGTCTGTCACTATTCTGCATGCCATCTGCAACAAGTTTCTTCTTCCTTCCACAGATGGTATGACACAAAAGTCTTGAGGTGGATAAGTGTCTGCCGCGGAATAATTTAACCTTTCCGCTTGCCTCTGAAGTATTTCTACCCATCGCCTTGCTCCAAAGGCTAAGCCTGACTCCACTAGTGTTCGGTATGTTTGGTGCATGATTTGATCTTGTACATCAACATGTTCCACCCATACGACACGAGAGCTGCCGTTGAACAAATCTTGGATTAAGCATCCGGATGGACGCTTCTTGCATTGAGATTTTGAGTGTGGACCCAGATTTGAGCTTAAACCGTCCACAGAGACGTCAATTATTGCCCAACTTTGTTCTGTTTGTCGTTGGCAATAGCGAACAAAGTGAGTTACACGAGTGGAGACAGATGGACTGGTCACCTGGAATTCAGCAGTCATGACTTGGATGGTGTCGTGGTAGCTTTCAGTAGTCCCTGATGACAAGACATCAAGGATACTCGCCCTTGAAATGATGCTACCGAATATGGTGGACCATTGGTCCACATCCATGAAGAGATTCACGAGTACGACAGGACTGAGGGGAACAGTGGCTGTGTAGCGAGAAGCTTCAGTTTGGAAGTTAGTGGGAGTAAGATCAATACCGTTAGTGAAGATTCTCTTGTACTCTGCTTCATTCAGGAACTCATGAAGCGTGGCAGAGCTGGATTTGAGTGCAGAGATCCACAGTGGCGCAGCAGCAGATGCCATGATGATTAGCTCATCTCTGACCGACACAATGATTTCAGAAATCTTAGTTGTGTCTGCCACGACAGATGCTTCTTCAGGTTCTGAACGGTTGATGTTGTCTGATGGTTGTTGTGTAGAAGAAGAGTGATGTGGGATCGACATACACTTTTGAACATCCCTCCTCATGTGAGACTTTTCCCTTGGACCGATGACTGCAGGAATTGGAAGAGTTTGCGGTTGTGGGGTAGTCTCTTCAATCCCTTTTAGTAGCTCACTATTGGGAGTAACTCGTTTTCCACAGTGGTTGCAGTTGATTCTGTTGAATGCTGCTTGGTACTGGCTAAGTTGAGCTTGAAGCTCATTGATTTGCTGTCTCAGCAGAAAATTTTGTTGACGAGTTGTTTGGGCAGGCGTTTTGGGTCGATGCTTTATCACCCACGCAGAGACTTGTGCAAACGTTAACCTTATTTGGTCACCCAAATCTTGTCGTTGTTGAACAGTTGGCTGTGGAAAAGCCTCGACGAAGTCCTTCAATGCTTGGACTTGGTATTTGGTGAAGCTCTTCCTCGGTGGAATACGTTTGGATGAACCAGGTTCAGCTTGTGGAGATGATACTTGTGGACTTGGGGCTACTTCAATGGCTTCGTCTTCTGCTAGAAGCATGTCTAGCATGTCGATATCGTTGTTGAATTCGATTGCGGGTGAAATTATTTCATCTAAGCCCTCAAAGAATTGGCTTTCAGAGGGATCAGATTGAAGTAATTCACTGAACGAATTCACTTTACGTGACATGTTGAGTTGGTGTAAATTTCTGAGAAGGGGGGTGAAGAAGTCCTCTTTGAAAGAGAAAGGAGGTTATGGCACTAATGGAAAGTATCTGTTAGTGGATGCGTAAGGGTATATTTATTGTTGGTGGATGATTTGAAAATTTTCAAAAGCAAAAGTGAGTGGCTGATTTACAGCTAATTGTCGGAGACCTTGGAGATCGTGGAAGATTTTCTTTCCCCGATGCATGGATTTTCCACATACAGTTCCACTCTTGTGAGACCTCGCATCTTTTGAGGAATTAATTATGAGAAAGTTAAAGTAAAGAGCCATTATGATCGACATTAGTGGAAAACTGAGATTTTGTTGATTTAAATCTTGTGGAATCTTGCATCGTGGGCGATACTTTTGAGTAATTGAGACAGATATGAGCAATAATTATTCTTAGTGGGTTGCTGAGTGCACCGCACTCGCATTAAAGAAGGGTTTTCTTACGGTGGAAAATTTTGTCTTAAATACATGGGATAAGGAGCTGTGTTACTTAACTCATATCTGATTTCAAACAAACACATCTTCTAGATTTTGCAAAATGGTGAGCAAAGGAGAGTGCAGTAAGAGATCAAAGAATACTGATTGGAGTGAACTTCCAGTGGAAATCTGGAAGTACATATTCCAGTTAGTGGCAACCGCATCCCTGCAGAGCACAATGGAACTTCGTTGTGTCTCGAAGGACTTCAAGGAGTATGCCGATAGCTGGTCTACTTTGGCGGCGATCGACATGGATGGATTCGATGGTGGATCCAGACCCACTGGTTCTATAGAAGCAGATAGGCAAGTGCGTATCTTCGCAAATCGGTGCTGGGAAGCGAAGAACCCGGAGTCTCTGTTCCGAATGGGAATACGAGTACTTGTGGAGGCAGCGAATATATCTTTAGCCCTGGAGTACTTCGATGCAGCATGCAAACCAGGAACACTGTATGGTTCGCGTCCCAGTTCGGTGGTAGGTCATCATGTTGCATTTTATGCAGCGTGTATGATAAGAATGATTTTGGGACCACGAGCCAAGCAGCAGGAAGTGGTGCAGCAACTGTGTGAAGCCCTCGACTGGTGGAGAAGCGGATGGAACATCTATTACTGTAGACAAGAAGTCGAGCGGATGATGCATCAGGCTGAGTTTTGTCATGAGCATCTACTGCTGTATTTTCCGTCGACTACTGCTTTCCTACCCGCCGGTAAATGTCTTACTTGTGGTGAGTCAAGTTTTTGGCGTCCTTTTGGCCAGGACATGTGGGATGTGGATGGAGATAGGCATGCAGCTAGAGAATGTTGCGACACTTGCAAGTGTTTCGTGGAGGCAGCATATTTCTACCAGCTGATGATGTATGGAATTCCGAGACATCCGGCCTCTTATCCACGAAGTCACTACTGGAGGTTTAAGGATGGCTTCTGGTAGTTAAAGCCCTGTGAGGCAATTTAAGAATTTGTTTTAGAAGTGTGTGGAAGTTGTAATAGTTTGTTGTGTTGTGGTTTGATGTGTACTACCCGGTTATTAATGAAATAAATTCTGAGATTTGGAATTGAAGTGTGATAACCTTGGGTGTACTCTGCGTCCAAATTTCGGGACGAAATTTCTTTAAGGAGGGTAGACTGTAATACCCCGAAAATTTCGATACTATTTTTATAAAATAGGTCGTGAAATTTGAAGTGAAATGGTGTGAAATTGTATTTTTAGAGGTTTTCGTCGTAAAACGATAATTACGGCGGTAATTATAAGTTACACAAGGTTAATTAAGGTAACTTTTTATCCGTTGAGAATTTGGGAAAACTTCCTTCATGAAAGTTGTAGACCTCGTCGAATCGAGTTCGTAGGAATTTCGTTCACCAAAAACGGAGTTCGTATGAAGAAGTTATGGCCGTCGGAAGTTTGACGAATTTCTATAAATAGAATGTTGGGATTTACTGTTCACCCGAAAATCAGAATTTGTCCCAGAAATGTACTGTTCACTCCGTGAACAGTAACCAGAAACTTCCTCCGGTGATTTCTCCCTCCTCCGGCCACCAATTTGTGTGAGACTTGTCCCAATCTCTTTGTCTCTTCATCCTCTTCGATTCTATACTAGTTTCATTCATTGATTTTCAGTATAGAAAGAGAAATCAAGAAAAGAAAAAGTGGAAAAACGCTGCCGAACTGTTCATCAGTTTCTGGGCAAGTTTCCGGCCAAATCGAGCCACCTTACCTACTGGGCTTTGTAGCCCTTGCCAGGGGCTTTCCAGCAACATAAAATATGCCTCAATCGGAGTTCGGACGAAGGAGAATTTTGGATTTGAAATCCTAGGGTTTTGGAACTATCGAGGTAAATTCGAGACTTTTTACTTTGAATTGGCCCTTGTGGTAGTTATGAAAGTTGTTTGTGGTAATGTGTAGAACATGCTGTTAAAATTTCATAGCAATCAGACAACTTTTGTCCGGCGGCTGGCCACCGTCGGTGGCGGCGCGTCGGCGGCGCGTCCGGCCGGTCCAGGAGCAGTTCTTTGCTCCGTTTGGCTTGGTTCGTCGATACGAACAACTTTCGTGTTTTGACTTTTGTCAAATTCGGTCGTTTGATCAATGATCAATTAAGCGATAGTTATGGATCGTTAGATCCGTGATGATCCGACCGTTGGATCATCACCAATTTTGGATATGATGTTAGGATGCTAGAAATAAGCATGTTGATGGATTTTGGAAGTTTCGGATTTTGTGTGGGACCCGTTGATGAATAGTAGACGTGGGACACACGTTGACCGACGGTTGACTTTTGGTCAAACTGTCCCGAATTATGGTTATTGATGTCTAAGAGACATTTGAGGAATATCTGAAGTGATTGGATTTTAGAATCATCAATTTGGAAACTATGATATGCTAAGTGGAAAATTGCATGTTCATAGGTATTTTGGAATCATGAAGCATTTGGCTAGCTTTGTCGATTCCCGGGTATTATTTGAAGACGCAGCAGGAATTAGAGGTGAGTGAATCTCACGATATTTTATATATGAATATTAATTCATATTGTGTTGTTTGCGAAAATAAATAATTATATTTATTTAAATGATTTTGCGATATATAAATTAAATACAGTTTTAATTTGATATATCAGCATGTGTGATTTTGTGTTAAAACAATATTTGAAAGTATTCATTTTATTGTTTTAATTGGTGGATTTTGTGGGAACAATATTTCAAAAATTATGATATTGTGTTTGCCTACTCGAATGTTTTTGTGGCCAATGGGTGAAGGTTAGAGCTTTAGACTGTGTAGCCAATGGGTGAAGGTTAGAGCTCTAGACTGTGTAGCCAATGGTGAAGGTTAGAGCTTTAGACTGTGTAGCCAGAAGGTGAAGGTTAGAGTTCTAGACTGTGTAGCCATGTATTCATTGAAAACAAAGATGAATACTTTATGTAATAAAGGAGAAGAAAAATGGTATTCTCGCTTTATCTTGATGTATTAAAAGGAGAAGAAAAATGGTATTCTCGCTTTTAATCATTTGAAGTTGATTGTGGTTTTGTGTGAGTATGATATGAATTTGCTTCTTAAATATTTGAAGCATTGATAAATGAATTACAATTCTTGAACAATATTGAATTGTATTTTGAAGTTTTTACTTCTTTAAAAATTGAAGTAATTATTATGATGATTTACTTTTCTTAAGAAGAAAGAAATCATAATTTTGGGAAATGATTTTGGGGAAGGTTTATATTGTTTAATATTCTGAATTACCCTGGGATTAACATACACGTTATGGGACGTGTGGGGTTAAAATACGTATTATGGGATGCGTAGGTTCATTATATTTTATAATATGAATTTTCGGGATTTGAATTGTTTTTGAAGAATATAACTTACATATATTTGTTTAAAACAAACTATATATGTATATTTTTGATAAACGGTTTAGGGTGAGTAAAACTGAGTTAACTCATACCAGCTTCGTAAGCTGACCGGGTTTGTTGATATAACCCGGTACACTATTCCACGGTGTAGGGGTTATACCTGCAGGTTAGGATAACCAGGAGTAATGCAAGGCTGCATACTTTTTGTTGGGTTATAAGACTTCCGCTATTTTATGCTTCGCACTCTGAAGATTTATTTATGTAATATTTTGATGTATCAATTTATTATATAAATATTTGGTATGTAATATTCAACTCTTGTATTGAGTTTGAAATTACAATGTTGGGCATGGAGTTGGTGTTGTGTACTTGAATTAAAAAGAAAAAAATTCTAGTGCATATTTGTATTTGATATTCCATGTCGTCACGTTCCCGAAATGGTTTGTAATTAAGGGCAAAATGCCTTATTAATTGATTGGAAAATCGGGGCGTGACACTTATATATGTGTACTCTCTGGCAGTTGGCATACGAGGAGCTGATGCTGGACCGCCGGTACTGAGAGGAGCTACGCTCCGTCGGTGGGCAGGTCGAGAATATGAAGGCCGGCTACAACACCATGTATAAGCTGAAGGAGGAGGCGACGGCTGAGCTTGCCAGGGTCAAGGAGGAAGCCGGTAGGCTTGTTCAAGAAGCTGAGGAGAAAGCCAAGGCTGCCGTGGCCTCCGAGGTTGCCAAGATCCAGGCTGACTTCGACAAGCGGCTGGAGGAGGCTGTCGGTAGGGCCAAGGAGGAGGCTGTGATGGCCTACCGGCGTGATCGTCAGCGTGCGGTGGAGCAGGCCACAGTTTACATCGAGGGAGGCGTCTACATTCTTGGCAAAATCAAGGACGCCTTTCCGGCCCAAGACTGGAGCAAACTCCCTGTGCCTAGCGTCACCGAGGACCTCGTTGATGATGAGCACAAGCTTATCCTCCAGGAGATCGATGGAGCAGCCGGTACCTCTAGCCAACCGGAGCAGCAGCAGCTGGAATGAAGTCCCCCTGCGTGGGTGTTATAGGCCAAGGGCCTTGTAATCATGCTTTCTGTTTTTTTTTTTTGGGGTTTTTCGACCCATTGCTGAACAATTGTCCCGGTAGGGACTGCTCTCTCGGGAGCTCGTACTTGCTGGTTGGCCATAAGGCCTTTATTTCTTGTTGGACAATGGCGTTTTCGCCTTTTTTTTATAAAATTGCACTTTCTGCATATATCAAGTGTTTACTCGGGAGGACTGGATTTATCAGTCTGTCTTTCGGTATATATATCTCTCTTGTTTGCATTCGTCTCACGTGGGTAATTGATACCGGCACCGTGGACGCATACATTAGGGTAGCTAGTACCGGCCGTATGTTTTGAAATTTTGCACATGGGTGTCGCCTGGATCGCGCGGCACGTCAAAACATAGGGGCAAAAACTTATGCATGGGGGTCGCTGGTACCGGCCACATGACTTGGAAGAGTTTCACATGGGGGTAGCTGGTACCAGCCTCATGTTAATAGAGGAGCCTAGGAGCAGAAACTTAGGCATGGGGGTCGCTTGTACCGGCCACATGACATAAGAGTTTCACATGGGGGTAGCTGGTACCGGCCTCATGTTAATATAGGAGCATAGGAGCAAAAACTTAGGCATGGGGGTCGCTTGTACCGGCCACATGACATAAGAGTTTCACATGGGGGTAGCTGGTACCGGCCTCATGTTAATATAGGAGCATAGGAGCAGAAACTTAGGCATGGGGGTCGCTTGTACCGGCCACATGACTTATAAGAGTTTCACATGGGGGTAGCTGGTACCGGCCTCATGTTAATATAGGAGCATAGGAGCAGAAACTTAGGCATGGGGGTCGCTTGTACCGGCCACATGACTTATAAGAGTTTCACATGGGGGTAGCTGGTACCGGCCTCATGTTAATATAGGAGCATAGGAGCAGAAACTTAGGCATGGGGGTCGCTTGTACCGGCCACATGACTTATAAGAGTTTCACATGGGGGTAGCTGGTACCGGCCTCATGTTAATATAGGAGCATAGGAGCAGAAACTTAGGCATGGGGGTCGCTTGTACCGGCCACATGACTTATAAGAGTTTCACATTTACTGCTTGTAGGTGGCTAAATTGATATGTTTAAACAGGAGTTGTTGCTCCTGGCCGGTTTGTAACCGGGCTTTTACAAGAGTACTGGCGGGAGCCCTGCTCGACCATTCCGTTGTACTGAATTTTTTATCGGGGGGTGTGGACCCTTCTACCGGTGTGTTCCGGTGTTTTGTAGGCGCGACCTACGGGTAGTAGTAGCGGAGGTGTTCAATGTTCCACGGGTGCGGGAGTGTGTACCCGTTGGAGTCCATTAGCCGGTATGTTCCGGGCTTCACAACTTCGACTACCCGGTAGGGACCTTCCCATTTTTGGTTGAACGTCATGGCTGCAGAGTCCTTCGTACTTAATCGTACGCGGCGTAGTGCCCAGTCCCCCAGCTTGAGGTACCGGACCTTTGCCTTTGTGTCGAACTTGCGTTTGAGCCTGTTCTTGTGTTCTGCGTTCCGGAGGTTGGCCTGTTCACGGCGTTCCTCAAGTAGATCACGGTTGAGACACAACTGCTCTTCGTTTTCGTTTGGATCGAAAGTGTCGATCCTGTGGGTTGTGGAATTAATCTCAACCGGTACTACGGCTTCTGCGCCGAAAGCGAGGGAGAACGGGGTTTCTCCGGTGGCAGCCTTATATGAGGTGCGGTATGCCCATAGTACCTCCGGTAGCAGCTCTAGCCATGCGCCTTTCTTTTCGCCCAGCTTGGTCCTCATTGTTCTCTTCAGGATTTTGTTTACTGCCTCTACCTGACCGTTGGTCTGGGGGTGGGCTACCGATGCGAAGTAAAGGGTGATGCCCTTGCACCGGCAAAATTCCCTGAAGGAGTTGGAATCGAACTGCCTTCCATTGTCGGTGACAATGATTTGAGGGACACCGAAGCGGCAGATGACGTTTTCCCAGATGAATGTTTGAATTTGCTGGGAAGTGATGGACTTGAGGGCCTTGGCCTCTGTCCACTTGGTGGAGTAGTCGGTGGCGACAACCACATATTCAACACCGCCGGTACCCTTTGGCATTGGCCCGATTAGGTCCAAGCCCCATTGTGCGAAAGGGCACGGGTTGACCATCGTTTCCAGTGGCTGGGATGGTTTCGGTACATTTGGCGCGTTGAACTGGCAGGACTTGCATTTCTTGGTAAATGACACGGCATCCCGGAGGAGGGTTGGCCAGTAGTATCCAAGCCTAACGAGCTTGTGAGCCATTGCTCTTCCTCCCGGGTGGTGGCCGCAGATGCCCTCATGTACCTCCCTGATCGCCTCCCGGGACTCGGTGGGTCCGAGGCATCGTAGGTATGGCATTGAGTGGGCGCGCCGGTAAAGATGACTGTTGATGATGAGGTACCGGGAGGACCGGAATCTTATTTTCTTTGCCTCATCATCTTTTCTCGGGAGGGAGCCATCTCGCAGGTACTCTAGGATTGGTGTCATCCAGTTTGCTTCTTCGAGACGCAAGTGGTTCACCTCGACGGGTGTCGTCTCGGTACTGCGGTGTTCCAGCATGATGATGGGTACCGAGGCCCCTGGGTTGGGGTCGATAGCGGAAGCTATTCTGGCTAGGGCGTCAGCCCGTTGGTTCTCATCCCTTGGTACCTTTGTTAATTTGAAACACGAGAACCCAAGTGTGAGGTCTTTTACCAAGGTCACGTACCGGCACATAGTGGGGTCTTTTGCCTGGTAGTCCCCCGTGACCTGGTTGACGATGAGCTGAGAATCGCTGAAGACTTGGAGTTGTCTGGCTCCCATATCGCTGGCTAGCCGAAGGCCTGATAGAAGAGCCTCGTATTCAGCTTCGTTGTTGGAAGCTTTGAAGCTGAACCGGAGGGCACACTCCAAGTGAGATGTGTCTGGACTCTCGGTATGTGGGGTGATGAGAACGAGTCCTGCCCCGCTTCCGTGGGAGTTCGAGGCGCCGTCCACGTACAGCTGCCAGACCGGTATGGATGGGTCAAACGCATGCTCGCCAACGGTAGTTGGGGCGTCCTCGGCGGGAGTTGCTTTCTCCGCCGATGGCTGCTGATTAGTGTTAGCGTGCTCGGGTGTGAACTCGGAGACGAAGTCTGCTAATACCTGGGCCTTGATTGCCGGTCTGGGCCGGTAGGCAATGTCAAACTCGCTGAGTTCAATGCTCCACTTCGTGAGTCTCCCCGATGCCTCAGGCTTCTGCAGGATTATCCGCAGTGGATGGTCGGTCAGGACGACAATGGGGTGAGATTGGAAGTAAGGCCGGAGTCTCCTGGCTGACACCATGAGTGCTAAAACGAGCTGTTCTATCTCCGGGTACCGAGTCTCGGTATCCAGTAGAGACTTGCTCGCATAGTCCACCGGTAAGTCTTCCCGATTGTCGCTCCTGACCAAGATTGAGCTCACGGCCGTCCTAGATACCGATAGGTATAGGAACAGTGGTTCCCCCAGCACTGGTCTGCTGAGCAGTGGGGCTGCCGCTAGGTATTCTTTCAGAGCAGTGAAGGCTTGTTCGCACTCGGTGGTCCAGCCTTCGAACTTCTTCCCGGTTTTGAGTATTTTGAAGAAGGGAGCACACCGGTCGGTAGACCGTGATATGAACCGGGAGAGGGCTGTGATCCTGCCGTTGAGGCTTTGGACGTCCTTGAAGGTTTTAGGAGATTTTAGCTCCAGGATAGCTCGAATCTTCTCGGGGTTAGCTTCGATGCCCCGGTGGCTGACCATGAAGCCGAGGAACTTACCTTCACCGACGCAAAAGACGCATTTCTCGGGATTGAGTTTCATCCCATAGTCTTGGAGGATGGAGAAGGTCTCTTGCAGGTCGGTGAGGTGATCAATTTGCTTGATACTCTTGACGAGCATGTCGTCCACGTAAACTTCCATGGTTCTGCCAATCTGCCTGGAGAACATGCGGTTGACTAACCGCTGGTATGTAGCACCGGCATTCTTCAGCCCGAAGGGCAAGACATTGTAGCAGTAAAGACCTTGATTGGTCATGAAGGAGGTGTGCTCCTGGTCCTCGGGGTCAAGCTTGATCTGGTTGTAGCCTGAGTAGGCATCCATGAAGCTGAGGGCCTCGTGTCCAGCGGTAGAGTTCACCAGTTGGTCGATCCTTGGTAAGGGGAAACTGTCTTTGGGGCATGCCCGATTGAGATCGGTGAAGTCGATGCACATTCGCCACTTCCCGTTAGGCTTCCTTACCAGCACCGGGTTTGACAACCACCGAGGATACTGAACCTCGCGGATGAAACCGATGCTCAAGAGTTTATCTACTTCTGCCTTCATGGCCTCGTATCGCTCCTGGTCTCCCACCCTTCTCTTTTGTCGTACCGGCCGATAGGCGGGGTCGATACCAAGCTTATGAGAGATAATGGTGGTGGAGATACCGGGCATATCTGCATATGACCAGGCGAAGATTGAGGCATTGTCCTTCAGGAGTCTGATCAGATCTCCCCGGAGAGTTTCCGGTAGGCCGGTGCCGATCTTGACAACTCTGTCAGGCTGTTCAGGGAACAGGGCGATGTGTTCTACTTCCTCGTGGGGTTTGCCCTGTATGATCACTGCTCCTTCCCGGGGGTCGTCCGGCCTGTCGGTTGTTGCTGCTATGTCACCGGTAGTGACATTGCACACGTCCCGGCAGGGGCGCCGTGGCTTAGTTTCCTGAGCATAACATGACCGGGCCATTGGCTGGCTTCCTCTGATGGAGGCGACTCCGACGGGAGTAGGGAACTTTAGCATGAGCAAGTAGTAGCACACACAGGCCTTGATCTGACAAAGGATAGGCCTACCGAGAATGAAATTGTAGGATGATTCACAGTCTACCACTAGCATGTGGGCAGATACCTTTCGGGACCTGGGGTACTGGCCGACCTCTACGTTGAGCCAGATGCTACCGAGAGGTTGGACTAGATCTCCCGAGAAGCTTATGAGCGGGTTCACCGTCCGCGATATGTTCTCGAGCGGTAGGTCCAGCTTGAGGTAGGCACTTTTGAAAATGATGTTGGCGGAGCTACCGCCATCCACCAGCACCTTGTGCATCAGGTCCGTGTGAACCTTGGCCGAGATCACGAGAGGGTCGTCGTGAGGGGTCACGATACCGGACTCCTCGTCGTTGGAGAATTCAATCTTCCACGGGTCTCGCTTAGGCCTTTTCTGTACCGGGGCGGATTGCACGGAGAAGCATTGCAGGTGCTGCTTTGCTTCCTTCACGTGAGACTTGTGCTCAGATCGCGAAGTACCGAATAAGGTTGGTCCTCCGCTGATAGTGAAAATTTCCTTCCGGTAGCCTTGATTGGCTTGACCGGTGTACTGGGTCAACTTCCCGTCTCGGTGTAGCTGTTCGGCCACGTCCCGGAGAGCCTGGCACTCTTCGGTGGTGTGGGTCCCGGACTGGTGGTGGGTGCAGAACTTGCCGGTATTAGTCCTGTTACCGGCGTATTGTTGCCTCGGCCATGGTTGGGGGAAAAGTTGGGGGTTTTCCTTGTAGATGTCCCCCAAGGGTTTGTTGAACGTTGTACAGACTAGCAGCCTGTCGTCGGTACCGTCCTGCTTACTGGACTTCTGGGGGCGGTTGTGCCTCCAGGAACTTTTCTTCTTGGGGTGCCGGTTATACCCGGTCTCGGTCCATCCTTGACTTGAGTCGTCCACCTGGTTAATACCGGCGGGTTGGCTGTATGGCCACTGACTTGGATGGGCCTGGGTTTCCCCGTGGTCCGAGTAACCGGAGTACTGCCCTTGCCCTCGTTGGTCGGAGTACAACTGTTCCCTGGGCTTGTTATAGCCGGGACCGACCTGATATACCGGTCGTTGTTGGTGGCTCTGGGGAGCCTGGTGTTGGGGGTTCCGCTCCCGGTTGGGGGGATCATACCTTCGGTTGTTCTCGCGGTTCTCCCAGTTGTTGCCGCGATTACCCCCTCGGTAGGAGTTGAACTTGTTGCGCTTGTCGCTCTGCCGAGAGTCGTCCGGCCGTGAGCCACCTCTCTGCTCCTGCTTACGCTTATCCCCGATGGGGTCCGCTGTGGTTGCGGAGGCCTTGTTTGCCTTGTGCATCGCGTTGAGCTGAGACTTCCGTTCGTAGGTCAGGTAGTAGCTCCGGGCGTATTGCCCCGCTCGGTTCATGAGTTCGGTGTAGGTGAGGACAGCGCTCGTGGCATTGAGCTTTCTGAGGAACTCGTCCGGTTGTAGGCCATCTCGGAAGATTTGGGCCGCACGGACATCGTCCTTGGAGGTACAGCGCCGGTAGGCAGCTTTGAACCGCTCCATATAATCCGCCAGTCGCTCCCCGCTGGCTTGCTGGAAGCCGGTAAGTTCTCCCACCGAATAGAAGAAGCTGGACTTCGTGGCATACTCGGTGGTGAAAGCCTCGACTAGTTGCTCATAGCTGTCTATGGACTCCGGTTCTAGTTGATAGAACCACAGCATAGCCTCCTGAGTCAAGGTGTTGACGAAGGCGTGGCACCACTCCTCGTCAGTATAGCCCTTACCATTGTAAGCGGATTGGAATGCGGTCACATGCATTACTGGGTCCTCTTTACCGGTATAGGAGTCCATCTTCAGGCTCTTGAAGTCCCGGTTGTGCTCATGGATCCTCCTGGTGAACGGACCGACTGGCTTCTTTGCTATGCCGAGGCTGGGTGCACTCTTAGCACCGCCGGTCTCGACCCTTCTGAGTCGGTCACTGAGCTCCCGGAAGAGGTTGACCAATGCGCCCTCGTCCCCTGCGCCTGCGCTGGTACTTATGGCGGGCGCGCTCACTGGTATCACAACGTGATCCTCGGTCCCGTCTTCGTCCGGGAAGTGGACCACTCCCGCGGCATCGAGAAACGAGACCTTGGGCGTCGATGCTGCCGGTTGGGGGTGACTGGTCACACGCCCTGGCTTGGCTGGCAAGCGTTCTGCCGGTTTGAGAGGGGTCTCGGTCCCTAGCTGTGTCGAGACCGAGTGATTGGGCGTATGCTCGAGGCTAAGCCGCTCCCTGAGCAGGCCGATCTCCCGGGCGCTGGCTTCCTGCGCCGCAAGCTGATCGCAGCGCAGTCGCTCGTTGCTCTCTTGGAGGTCTCGGATCATGGCCTCAAGCCTAGCCATCATCGAGGATTCGTTCTGGTGGGACTCAGGAGTTTCCGACTCGGTGGAGTGGACTGCTGCCGGTGTTTCCTCGTGGAGGGGCTCAAGACCAGCAATAGTCGTTGTGTCCTTTGGTTGCTTGGACTTCTTACTTTGCTTGGCGGGTTGTGAGCCATCACCTGCTGATTTGGTCATAGCTTGACCGGTAGAGTACCTCACTGGGTGAGGGTGCTTTTGTTACTAAGTGGTGGAAATTTGTTCCCACAGACGGCGCCAAACTGTTCCTGCCGTTTCCCAGCTGCTCGGTAGGGACGCACCTGGAGTGCACTTGAGTACCTGAAAGGGCAAAGGAGGTCAGGGGAGGCCGGCGTGTACCGACCGAAGACCCTCCGACGCTCAAGTTAGTCCCGAGAGGATTTGAGCAGAGCTTCTAGGAATGGAGAGAACTTACTTGAATAAGGAGTGAAGACTCCTTATATATGAGTTGAGGTCGGAGACAAGCTTCCCTGGCGTGGGGGACATCCCATGACACGAGGGAATACTCTATTACTCCACTACCTCGACACGCGCGTCGAGGGACGGCGGTGCCTAGTGCGGTATGGGCATTCTTTAGTGCGATCCGCGAGGCAGTGGACGAGCACGTGCTGCCAGGTGGCTGCGCCGGTACCGACTGGACTGTGTGTTCCACGGTACCGGGTCGAGAGATGTCCCTGTAAGGCCGAGGGGAAGGCTTGTTGTCGGTACACCCGGCCTGGTATTGCTGGTACCGCTGGGGTACCGCCAGGGCTTTGCTAGTGGGCTCGATAGGGGATCCCTACCGAGTGGAGAGATGCCGCTGGGGCGTTGTCAAAGCAGTGCACTCGGTAGGGGATCCCTACCGAGTAAGTAGATGCCGCTGGGGCGTTGCCTGGGCCGCTGGGGCGTTGTCAAGGCAGTGCACTCGGTAGGGGATCCCTACCGAGTAAGTAGATGCCGCTGGGGCGTTGCCTGGGCCGCTGGGGCGTTGTCAAGGCGGTGCACTCGGTAGGGGACCCCTACCGAGTATGTAGTTGTAATGGGCCCAGAGGTGGGCTGTTCAGCGATGGTGGGCTACTCCTGACCCGTCTTGGGGTCTGTACCGGGACAGATATGAAATGGTAGCAACAGTCCTCATGCTACTAAGTCTCCTTTTCATGTAACTAACAGCTACATCATTTGCACTAGCATTATCCACTGTAATAGTGAATACCCTAATGATGTCTCACTGCCTTAAATAACTCTCTAACACCCTTCCTATATCTTCTCCTTTGTGACTAATTATTGAACATAAATTAATTATCCTCTTGTGCAAATTCCAGTTACTGTCCATAAAGTGGGCAGTGACCACCATATAATTTATGTTATGTATTGAGATCCATGTATCAGTTGTGATATATACCCTAGATGCATTACAGGCTAATGTACTCATCATTTTTGCCTTTTCCATGAGGTACATTTCCCAAACACCCCTAGCAACTACCTTCCTACTAGGTTGTTTCCACCTTGGCTGGGCCTCATAAAGGAATTCCTAGCTTGAAACCCACTCCCTCTATATGTCTAAAGGGAAGCTCATCCCTTATAATCATCTTAAAACAAGCCTGATCAATCCTTCCTTGATTGAAGGTGTGATATTGAGGGGCCCCTGTGACATTGTCCCTAGAAAGTGTGGTCAAACTCTTATCTAAAACCTTCTCATACAGATGACCTAGTGTACATTTTCTCCCATGAGCCCAGATTGAAGTAGTCCCATTTCTACTACTGGTTGCAGGCACTATACCTTGACAATAATTACACTTAGCCTTTTCTTTATCTAGTGTACCATAAGCTAAAGTACACCTAGTGAAACAGTCCCGCACTTTACTTTTACCTCTATTCCCCAGCCTGATCACTAGCTTTTCTTTTTCCAGCCCTAGTAGTTTGACTAGTTCCAGGTTGTGCACCCTGACCAGTGGAATTAGGGTTAGGGTTTTCAGTTTGAGGTACATTCTGTTTTGGTATTTGGGGTAGTTAGGTATTAAGATTAAGGTTAATGTTTGTGTTTCCATCAGTAACCAAATTAGAGGTTATTGATGGACATGAACTACCATCACTTGCAGCTCTGTTGGATGAAGCCATAACTACAATGAATAAATTAAAAGAACAATTACTGATCTATACAATACACATTCATTTTATCATTTTCATAGTTCTTATATCACATTTCATTATACACGGTCCATTAATTATACACATCATATTCAAAAACAGCAAGCATTGATAGTATACACATCATAGTCATTATTCACAGTCCATTAATTATACTTGTTAACTTATCCTACATGCCTACATTACTAGTTAACTTATTAACATATACACAATATAACATTCAATCATTCATCATATTAGCAAACAAAATCCAGATTCCATATAATAATTCACATACACATTTTCACATTTTCACATAATATAACAATTCACATACACATTTTCATTTAGGTTAATACCATGATATATTCCATCCAATTTAGGCATGCTCAATACGACGACGAATCTAGAATTTTTGATAAAGCTTCATCATCAATTCAGGTTCATCGCCGTATTGAGCGTGCTTGGACAGAGGTCAGAGGCTATCATCATGAATTATACAGTTTATACTAGTTAACTTATTCTACATGCCTACATAATTATGCATGCCAAGTACGATGATGAAGCTGGATCTCTGATGAATCTTCATCATCGATTCAAGTTCATCACCGCACTTGACAAACATAGACAATTTAGGCATTCATCGTCAATTCACAAATTCAGAGTCACATATGCATCCTAATCATTCATCAACAACACATCAAAAACGTTAGGGTTTGATGGACTTACCAAAAATTCTCAAACGTTTGTTCCTAAACCTGCTAATGGTCCGAGACTCCTAGACCTCTTAGATTTTTCCTACCAACAGACAAATCAAATAAAAAAAGGTTAATTAATCTAATACATAACATAAAATTTAGGTAATAAACATAATTACAGAAGAAAATCAAGTAATAGGAAAGATATTTCACCTTAGTTATGACACTAGAGCAGCAAGTTAGCAACTGGCCAACTGCCCCAAATTTCAAAGTATTAGGGTTTCAAAATTTGGGGTTTGTAGAGATGAACCCTATCTGGTCTTTGTTCGTTGTTTATGGGTTCCAAATCGAACCTATTGCATGAAGTAAGATTAGGGTTTGATGCTTTGAAACCCAGAAAATGCAGAGATGAACTTTTGGGAATTTTAGGATTCGAGGTTTGAGAGCTCGATTCAAGTTGGGATTTGTTGGATCGAATGTAGATTAGGGTACATGGAGTTTATTTATGTGGATGGATTGAGCAAACATGGCTGAAATTTGGTCAGATTTGTGGGTGAGATTAGTAGGTTAGAGAGAGAGAGTCTAAGATCGGGTTTGAGGAGAGAGAGAGAGAGAGAGATAGGTTGAGGAAAATGAGAGAAAAGATTAGGGCCCGTTCGGTACTGTTTTCAAAAACAAATTTTCAAAATTATTTCTTAAAAATGAAAAAGAGAAAAAGTGATTGTATTTTACAAATTGAAAATGTGTTCGGTGGAACAGGGCATCTTCAAAACTCATGTGTTCATTCCCAAACAACAAACTAATTGCAACATCATCATATCTCATCCATCATCATCATCTCTCATCAACATCAACAGCAAAATCAAACCAACATCAACCTTAGCCCTTTCATCATCATAATCTCTCATCCCTCTCTTCTCCTCTTACATCTATCTCAAACCAACAACAAAACCAAGCCATATAACTACTGGGCTCATCGATTCTTGGAGAAGAGAGAGAGAGATTGAGTTCGAAGTGAGAGAGAGATATTCAGATGAGAGAGAGAAAACGGGTGACCGGATCCGAGCATGGTGCAGAAGGGTGCGCGGTTGAGCATCTCGTCTGAGAGAATTGGTAGCGCAGCTTGGGCTAAGGAGCTGCCGGCGGCGTGAGTGAGTGATAGCACGGATTGGGTCTTGGGTGCCCAGAATTGGCGTAGAGGATTTGGTCAAAATTGGGTGCCTAGAATTGGCGCAGAGGGCTTGAGGTGTTGGAGATGCAAGAATCGGAGGTATTGGGATGAAAAAGGATTTACAGAAAATATTGAAAGTTTTCAGATTGTTAGAGTAAAAGTTGAAAATATTTTCAAGTTTTATTTTTAGCATTTTCGAAAATGAACTACCAAACATGTTTTTATGTTGTTTTTATTTTCAAAAATGAAAAAATGTTGTTGAAAACAGTACCGAACGGGCCCTTAGGGTTATGAGAATATCCCATAAAATGGACGGTAGAGATTAATTCTTAGTTTTTAATATCGTATCCAATGGTCCTAAATTATCGCTGGATATATAAATTAAATAAAAAAATTATATATTATGCATATACCGGTCAGTCGGGACATCCCGAAATTTTCCAAATCCTATACCGTTCTCGACTCGAACTAACTCAGTCGGTTCGGGAATACCGTCCCGACACCTCGATATCCCGAGTTTCTCGGTTTGCCTCGGTTCAAGCCAGTTGGGAATCGGTCGGTTTCGGCAATTCTGGGAAAAAAAGCCAGCCCTAATGTGTGTGTGTGTGTATATATATATATGCACACATATATCAGATCATCTTAGTAGATCATTTAAACGGATCTGACTACTGAAATTAAAACTCTGCACCTTTTAAAATAAGAACCTACGCACCGGAAAATGATTATATATATATTTTTTAAGATAAAAAAAATTATATATAATCATTATATATATATATATATTATTTAACTATTAATTTTACAAAAGTAAAACGCTGAAACATCTTCCTCTTCTCTTCTTCCTCTTTCACATCGACATCATCTTCCTCCTCTTTCATTATCGAAATCATCTTCTCATCTCTGTGCATCTTCTTCTTCTATTTGCTCCTCTTTTCTTACATCGACATCGACATCGTCTGATTTCTCCTTTTTTCACTTCTCCTCTTTGTTGGTCCTATCTCTCCTTGAGTTCTCCAGACCCCAAAAGTCGGTTCGGTTATCGGCAGACCCCAAAAAGAGCCCTAGATACGAGTATTACTCCGGTGAATTGGTGATCGATTGCTCTCGCACGCACCTCTCTCTTTCGTTTCAGGAGGATAAGAGATGGTTCTGTCACAAAGGCTTCACGAGGCGTTCAAAGGAACCGTAGAGAAAATCACAGGGCCTCGTACAGTCTCCGCTTTCAAGGAGAAAGGCGTTCTCAGCGTCTCCGAGTTCGTCACTGCCGGTGATAACCTCGTCTCCAAGTGCCCTACCTGGTCTTGGTATTCTTCCCCTTCAACTTTCCTAATTTCTTTCCCAAAATTCCAATTGAATTATGTATTATTCCATCATTTGAATTTTTGTTAGAGTAATTTGCTAATGTGGATTGAATGATGATTATATATTACACTGCCTATGCTTTATAATGACAGAAATAATTCTTATTAATCTCATTTGGTGTTATTTCTTATACATTTCCTTAAATTTTTAGATTTCTTTCCCTAACAAAGTTTTGAGGTCTTGTCTGTTTTTACAATCAATTTACCATTGCATTCTCATTATGTTAGGGAATCAGGAGAGCCAAGCAAGAGGAAGCCATACCTACCATCTGAAAAGCAGTATTTGATTACTAGAAATGGTATAGTGACATTATACTATATTTTCTGGGTTTCCTTTTTTCCACTTGCCTGACAGCATTTTCATCCTGCATACCTACTAGGAGTATTTTTCAGACATAAGAGTAATGATAGTGCTAATATTTTGTACTGTTTTGATAAAAGAAATTCATTGATAAGCGTCACCTTTCTATCGATCTACACATGGTTGCTGGTTAACAAAAGAAAACCAAAGAAAAGAGTTTTGTGTCTTAAACTTGATTTGGCTTCCAAAAGTGAAAAACTTAGCTCAAGCAAGCCTTCAGTTGGTGTTAATCTTCTTTGAGTCAAGAATTATATGAGCTAACTTGGCAGGACTTTGTGTACTCTTGGCCAAAAGAGAAAAACACTTGTCCTTGTTTATGCTTTATACTAATCTCTATGATACCGTTGTGCTTGATTGTGCCATGTGCCTTTACTTACCGGGTAATCTATTTTCTTCTTCAGTCCCTTGTTTACGGAGGGCTGCATGTGTGGAAGAGGAGTATGAAGCGGCAGGTATGGAAGTTCTTATCGACAATGAAGATAATGATGGTTGGTTGGCAACCCACGGGAAGCCAAAGGGTAAGTTACTATTTTTAAAAGTACACATCAA
Organism: Rubus parviflorus; assembly: GCA_029955375.1. Classification (NCBI taxonomy): domain Eukaryota; kingdom Viridiplantae; phylum Streptophyta; class Magnoliopsida; order Rosales; family Rosaceae; genus Rubus; species Rubus parviflorus. The sequence goes on along the minus strand of JARGGL010000005.1, from coordinate 8,737,418 downwards.
TACTTTCATGAAACCTCTAGACTCAGACTGTTTCTTATCTTTTTAAGATAGAAGTAGCGAGGAGGAAAACTTTCCTTCCATTGAAAGTTTAGAAATCAGGAAGAACAAGTCTGTGAAGTCGGCCCCCTCGCAAGTTGGAGGGGAAGATGAAGACGATATTCCTGACATGGCTGATTATGAAGAAGCTGACAACATTGAAATAGATCCTGTAAGTGTTTAATTGTCATGCATAAGTTGTTAATAGAATAATTTTTGTAGTTTGTAATTAATACTTGTCTAATTGCATACAGAAATGGTCCTTCATGTCTCTTTAAAACTTCATGGCTGTATGCTGGTTCTACTTAAGTTTCAAGTCGTAAACTAGACTGTAGTGAGACACATGACATAATTTATTTCTATTTATTTTCCTCTTTTTTTTTTTTCATTGGTAGTAATCTTTTGGGGGAGGGGGATTTGACTTCCTCTTTAGAGGGGAGGTGTGACCTTTAATTGGTTTATGTCCAAGTCCTAACAATTTCCTCAAACGGTTACAAAGAACAGAGTTTGTTTGAACTTTCTGTTAAACTATCTTGTATTGTATGTAAATTAGCTCAAGGGTGATGATTGGGAAAAGAAGAGATGGGGGAGTATAAGGGTATGAGTAATGGGTAGAGTCTAAGACAGCTGTTAAGGTTCATTGAAAATTAACAACCAAGAAAGAATATGCCAATAAGTTTTACTAAAGTACAGTAAATTTTGAGCTTAAATTTAATATCCACTGTCGATTATTTCAATTAATGCTATTATAATAAATTTTTTTCCATAGACCGTGAACACTTCTCAGACCAAAAAAGTTATGGTGTTAGATTTGATCAAATGGGTTTAGACTTTGGCTTAACAGGCTACTTCTCTAATCAATCTGTAGCTAATTATTGGGAGATGAAGTGAAGAGGTGCAACTTTCTTGATATCCATCTAAGAAAAGTAGTTGTATAATGTTTTGGGAAGTAGTAATCCTAGGTCTGCTCATGTAGTGTTTTGAGATCCCCATAACATACAACTATATTCATTGGACAAAAAAATGAATTTTTTTTTTAAAGTATTGTTATAACCATGATGCATATGGACATGGGTAAGAAGGTAATTTGGTTAAACTGCAGGGAACATATCTTGTTGCTCATGAACCTGATGATGACAATATTTTACGGACCCGAACCTATGATATCAGCATTACGTAAGATTCTTGTTATCTTAAAGTACTGTGACTAGTTACATTTTTGTGTTTTTTCCATCTAGAACTCGGAAGCATATGCATTTTGGAGAAACAGTTGTTTACCATTCAAAGTTTTTGATAATAAATAATTGTCTTCTGGATAAATAAAGTTTTTTTGACGTTACCTCACTAACAGGTACGATAAATATTACCAAACTCCTCGAGTATGGCTTACGGGGTATGATGAGGTTTGTTCCTGCAATTATGTGCTTTCCTTTTGCAAGTTTTTATTATTATCAATGCTGCTGTCGATTTAGTATTCAACTGAGTCCGGGTCATGAACAAAAAAAGTTGCATGAATATTCAACTTGTGTTGCAAGAAATTTATTGCTCCCATTATTTTCAGGGTTGGTATATATGATTTCGTTCAGGATTAAATAATTAAAGTTCTAGTTTTTCATATGACAAAAATGGAAACTGGAGAGGTAGAAGAAATTTGAAGTTTCTGAATATATTTGTGTGTATAAAACTATAAATCATGTTAATGAAGTGGCTCCAATGGTGTGTTTTTTATTCCAAGTTGTGTTAATTGCTTCGAGGTTCTAGCTTTAATTGCATGTTAAAATATACATGTTGACTTATGGTTACTCGTCTTTAGATCCTTTTTAATGTCAATCAGTGAGATTTTTGGTATGGTTATCTCAATCTGTCTAATTGCTTGTTCTGTAATATGTGTTTTTGAGTTAATTTAAGGACTTGTCAGACTAATTTATTCCCTTTTTTAATTCTATCAGTCAAGGATGCTTTTACAAGCAGAGCTTGTACTTGAAGATGTCAGTCAAGATCATGCACGCAAAACTGTGAGTTGATGCTTTAGAATCATGATTAAGATTGTCTTCCATGATATCCAAGTACTTTGTCCGTATTGATGTGTATTAAAGGGGGGATAGATAGGAGTTGTATTGTTATGGTTCTCTGCCCTCTATATGTGACAGTCTCTTATCTGAAACAATGCCTTGTGGATAATGACACATCAGGAGGATTTTTTTGTGTCTAGACATGTTCAATTTACAGCCCACTAGCCCGGAATGTACTGTTTTGTAACTTATTGATGTTAACGTCTCTTAAGACAGTGAATTTGTTACCTATCACTTATTGATGCCACACACACGCACTCTAATACATAACTATTGTGGTATATTAGTTGTAGTAAAATTAGTTTTAGGGATATATGATCACCGTCACAGATACTCTTTTATTTTGTTATACAAATATAGGAAATATAGGGTAGGCTTGATGATGTGTTTTTAGGAACATTGCAGAGAACTTGTTTGAGATGTATACATTGAACTTGCTAGGAAAAAAAGAAGACTTGCTAGGAAAAAAAGAAGAGTTTCAATTCTCAATTTCTCATATACTCTGTGTGCCGTATGTGGTATGATTGTGTTTGATGGCTGATTATTTCGATGTAGGTAACTATTGAGGATCATCCTCACTTGCCCGGAAAACATGCATCTGTCCATCCATGCCGACATGGGGCTGTGATGAAGAAAATAATTGATGTACTTATGTCACGTGGAGTGGAACCAGAAGTCGATAAGTAATTTGTTTCTCAACTCATCCATGTTTTGGGGGTTTATTTCTGTTGCTTGCTCTGTTTTGTTATTTGAAACATAACACCACCAAGGCTTGCATTTGGCCATAGTTGTAGTCAGATAAGGTTTGTTTTCAAAATAAGGTTCTGGGAATTCAACATTGAGCATCTTAGATAGTCGAGATCAAATCTAACAACTAAATCCTCTGATAGTTTTGTATCAACAATCTCGTGGTAGTTGTTCTCCAGGTTACATGATTATGTTAGTCACAAGCTTTTGCTACAAAGAATATGCATCGAGCCATGCACAAACCCTTGCTACAAATGATGTTGGGATATGGCTATTACTAGGCACTAGGGAGTCAAGACCATGGGGTGGTGTGGTGATGCATATAATAATCAGAAGTGATTAGTATATGCATGCTAACATAGAATTTTCATCTTTAGAGATTTCAATCAATAAGGATTCTTTTCTTGATTCTAGTTTTTATTAGATGTGCCAATTGGGATATTCCCACATATAAGTTTTCAGATATCGATCCTACACTGACGTTCATGGCTTGATTCACTGAACCAGTCTTTCAACTGTCACTGCCACTACTTCCTTATCACTTTGTTTTCTTTACTTGTAGGTACCTTTTCTTATTCTTGAAATTTGTTGCCTCTGTGATTCCAACCATCGAATATGACTATACTATGGACTTTGATCTTGGCAGCACCAGCAGTTGAGCAATTTGACAGAGGTAATCCTAGTCTAGCAAAGGTTTTTATTGTTCTTCACGTTTCCAAGCATTTATGGGAATAAATATGAGTGCGGTAACTGTGGCACTATTCCTTCACTGGCCTTTTGCTATTATAGTTTAGTTTTGTAAGTGTTCAGACCTTGCACTCAAAGTTTATGGTCTCTTCCCATCCTATTGTCGGACAGTCAAAAGATCACTTTATTCATGCTGTAAATTTCTTGGACTGTAAATGTTTATCAGAGATTTTAAACTTACAATTGGAATGGACTTTCCAAATGAAAAGTAGTTCGTGTGGCATGTTCTGTATGATTATTTGATGTTTCTAAAACCCCATTTTGATGCCGAACAGCAGGTTGTTTATGACCTGGACTTCTAGTGATATATAATTTTTCCTTTTTTAGATGAGCAAATTGGTAACTTGTTACGGCAAGTCATTGTATTACCTACTTCACTGAACTTCTGTTTGATTTGTCGCAGATTGTAAATGTGCATTGGGCGAGTAGATTGGATTTGGAAGTTAAAGACATAACTGCATTTGGCGTATCCCCAAAATCTTCTCCCACTCGCATTATGCTTAATTGCTTGTACAGATGGCTTAAATTGTTTATTTAGGTGTTGATATGTGTTGCTGTGCAAAACTTCCAGTCTAGTATTTTATAAGGTTGTGCCAAGTTAGTATTAAATATGCAGATTACTTTTCATCAGCAAATTGTACATACACAGTATGTAACATAACATTCATGAGTCTTCTCGTAATTCAGTGGTGGGTAATGGAAGCATATTTTATTATTGAAACTCAACCTCTGAACTCATGAAAAATCACAGACTAACTCTATACATCAAATGTATCTAGTGGGAGAATGCCCATGGATTGGAGACTATGTCTATGCTCTATGCATAATAAATTAATAATTATAAAATGCAAGCTAGAAAGGGCTACGGTTTCCAATTCACTCCTTTATTTCGCTGCAACCTTTGCTCGCATTACTCAAAAGGAGAAAACTAAACAATCCAAAGATAATCAGAACTTGGAACAAAAGGATCGTACTACCTCTATAGGTACCTTGCTAAATCAAACCAGAACCAACCGTAGGACAATTACCGATTCATTTTTGAATAACAAATAGACCAGCAAAATGTAAGAGGAAGCTTCAATTGAATGCTTTTGATCTTGTTCTCTCAACTCTTTTTCCTTCGAATGTTTCGTCACTAAACGTGTTTTTTTTTAATTTAAATTTAACGAAATAAAAGGAAACACTTCGGTGCTCGTAAGGTTCGCGTTGGGTTTCATCGATCCCCTAAAATACTTTTGGACACATGTGCAAACTGGTCTTGAGAATTCAAAGATTTCATTTTTTAAGGAAATCATGTGCTACAATAAGGAACTTTTCTCCAATTCGGCACAATTCACCGAATCCAGGCGAAAACCCTATTTCGATAGTCATTGTGTTGCAAAAGTTCTTTTGCGTTGTTTAATTCACCGAGTCCAAGAGCCCCAAAAATAAAATCTTTTTAAATTTATTCAAATTAAAAAAAAATTATTTTTTGAACAACTTGTAGCGACGAATGGTTCGTCGCTTAAGGTGTTCCTAACTTTTTATTATTAAAATTTGATGAAATAAAAAGAAGCACTTCTCGTGCTCGTAAGTTCTCGTGTTGGGTTTCATCGAGCCCCTAAATCACTTTTGATCAGCCATGCAAACCGGTCTTGAGAATTTGAAAGATTTAAATTTTTAAGGATGTTGCTACCATTTCATATCTGTCCCGGTACAGACCCCATGACGGGTCAGGAGTAGCCCACCATCGCTGAACAGCCCACCTCTGGGCCCATTACCACGCCCCAGCGGCATCTACTTACTCGGTAGGGATCCCCTACCGAGTGCACTGCCTTGACAACGCCCCAGCGGCCCAGGCAACACCCCAGCGGCATCTACTTACTCGGTAGGGATCCCCTACCGAGTGCACTACCTTGACAATGCCCCAGCGGCCCAGGCAACGCCCCAGCGGCATATACTCACTCGGTAGGGATCCCCTACCGAGCCTACTAGCAAAGCCCTGGCGGTACCCCAGCGGTACCAGCAATACCAGGCCGGGTGTACCGACAACAAGCCTTCCCCTTGGCCTTACAGGGACATCTCTCGACCCGGTACCGTAGACACACAGTCCAGTCGGTACCGGCACAGCCACCTGGCAGCACGTGCTTGTCCACTACCTCGCGGATCGCACTAAAGAACGCCCGGACCGCACTAGGCACCGCCGTCCCTCGACGCGCGTGTCGAGGTAGTGGAATAATAGAGTATTCCCTCGTGTCATGGGATGTCCCCCACGCCAGGGAAGCTTGTCTCCGACCTCAGCTCATATATAAGGAGTCCTCACTCCTTATTCCAGTAAGTTCTCTCCATTCCTAGAAACTCTGCTCAAATCCTCTCGGGACTAACTTGAGCGTCGGAGGGTCTTCGGTCGGTACACGCCGGCCTCCCCTGACCTCCTTTGCCCTTTCAGGTACTCAAGTGCACTCCAGGTGCGTCCCTACCGAGCAGCTGGGAAACGGCAGGAACAGTTTGGCGCCGTCTGTGGGAACAAATTTCCACCACTTAGTAACAAAAGCACCCTCACCCAGTGAGGTACTCTACCGGTCAAGCTATGACCAAATCAGCAGGTGATGGCTCACAACCCGCCAAGCAAAGTAAGAAGTCCAAGCAACCAAAGGACACAACGACTATTGCTGGTCTTGAGCCCCTCCACGAGGAAACACCGGCAGCAGTCCACTCCACCGAGTCGGAAACTCCTGAGTCCCACCAGAACGAATCCTCGATGATGGCTAGGCTTGAGGCCATGATCCGAGACCTCCAAGAGAGCAACGAGCGACTGCGCTGCGATCAGCTTGCGGCGCAGGAAGCCAGCGCCCGGGAGATCGGCCTGCTCAGGGAGCGGCTTAGCCTCGAGCATACGCCCAATCACTCGGTCTCGACACAGCTAGGGACCGAGACCCCTCTCAAACCGGCAGAACGCTTGCCAGCCAAGCCAGGGCGTGTGACCAGTCACCCCCAACCGGCAGCGTCGACGCCCAAGGTCTCGTTTCTCGATGCCGCGGGAGTGGTCCACTTCCCGGACGAAGACGGGACCGAGGATCACGTTGTGATACCAGTGAGCGCGCCCGCCATAAGTACCAGCGCAGGCGCAGGGGACGAGGGCGCATTGGTCAACCTCTTCCGGGAGCTCAGTGACCGACTCAGAAGGGTCGAGACCGGCGGTGCTAAGAGTGCACCCAGCCTCGGCATAGCAAAGAAGCCAGTCGGTCCGTTCACCAGGAGGATCCATGAGCACAACCGGGACTTCAAGAGCCTGAAGATGGACTCCTATACCGGTAAAGAGGACCCAGTAATGCATGTCACCGCATTCCAATCCGCTTACAATGGTAAGGGCTATACTGACGAGGAGTGGTGCCACGCCTTCGTCAACACCTTGACTCAGGAGGCTATGCTGTGGTTCTATCAACTAGAACCGGAGTCCATAGACAGCTATGAGCAACTAGTCGAGGCTTTCACCACCGAGTATGCCACGAAGTCCAGCTTCTTCTATTCGGTGGGAGAACTTACCGGCTTCCAGCAAGCCAGCGGGGAGCGACTGGCGGATTATATGGAGCGGTTCAAAGCTGCCTACCGGCGCTGTACCTCCAAGGACGATGTCCGTGCGGCCCAAATCTTCCGAGATGGCCTACAACCGGACGAGTTCCTCAGAAAGCTCAATGCCACGAGCGCTGTCCTCACCTACACCGAACTCATGAACCGAGCGGGGCAATACGCCCGGAGCTACTACCTGACCTACGAACGGAAGTCTCAGCTCAACGCGATGCACAAGGCAAACAAGGCCTCCGCAACCACAGCGGACCCCATCGGGGATAAGCGTAAGCAGGAGCAGGGAGGTGGCTCACGGCCGGACGACTCTCGGCAGAGCGACAAGCGCAACAAGTTCAACTCCTACCGAGGGGGTAATCGCGGCAACAACTGGGAGAACCGCGAGAACAACCGAAGGTATGATCCCCCCAACCGGGAGCGGAACCCCCAACACCAGGCTCCCCAGAGCCACCAACAACGACCGGTATATCAGGTCGGTCCCGGCTATAACAAGCCCAGGGAACAGTTGTACTCCGACCAACGAGGGCAAGGGCAGTACTCCGGTTACTCGGACCACGGGGAAACCCAGGCCCATCCAAGTCAGTGGCCATACAGCCAACCCGCCGGTATTAACCAGGTGGACGACTCAAGTCAAGGATGGACCGAGACCGGGTATAACCGGCACCCCAAGAAGAAAAGTTCCTGGAGGCACAACCGCCCCCAGAAGTCCAGTAAGCAGGACGGTACCGACGACAGGCTGCTAGTCTGTACAACGTTCAACAAACCCTTGGGGGACATCTACAAGGAAAACCCCCAACTTTTCCCCCAACCATGGCCGAGGCAACAATACGCCGGTAACAGGACTAATACCGGCAAGTTCTGCACCCACCACCAGTCCGGGACCCACACCACCGAAGAGTGCCAGGCTCTCCGGGACGTGGCCGAACAGCTACACCGAGACGGGAAGTTGACCCAGTACACCGGTCAAGCCAGTCAAGGCTACCGGAAGGAAATTTTCACCATCAGCGGAGGACCAACCTTATTCGGTACTTCGCGATCTGAGCACAAGTCTCACGTGAAGGAAGCAAAGCAGCACCTGCAATGCTTCTCCGTGCAATCCGCCCCGGTACAGAAAAGGCCTAAGCGAGACCCGTGGAAGATTGAATTCTCCAACGACGAGGAGTCCGGTATCGTGACCCCTCACGACGACCCTCTCGTGATCTCGGCCAAGGTTCACACGGACCTGATGCACAAGGTGCTGGTGGATGGCGGTAGCTCCGCCAACATCATTTTCAAAAGTGCCTACCTCAAGCTGGACCTACCGCTCGAGAACATATCACGGACGGTGAACCCGCTCATAAGCTTCTCGGGAGATCTAGTCCAACCTCTCGGTAGCATCTGGCTCAACGTAGAGGTCGGCCAGTACCCCAGGTCCCGAAAGGTATCTGCCCACATGCTAGTGGTAGACTGTGAATCATCCTACAATTTCATTCTCGGTAGGCCTATCCTTTGTCAGATCAAGGCCTGTGTGTGCTACTACTTGCTCATGCTAAAGTTCCCTACTCCCGTCGGAGTCGCCTCCATCAGAGGAAGCCAGCCAATGGCCCGGTCATGTTATGCTCAGGAAACTAAGCCACGGCGTCCCTGCCGGGACGTGTGCAATGTCACTACCGGTGACATAGCAGCAACAACCGACAGGCCGGACGACCCCCGGGAAGGAGCAGTGATCATACAGGGCAAACCCCACGAGGAAGTAGAACACATCGCCCTGTTCCCTGAACAGCCTGACAGAGTTGTCAAGATCGGCACCGGCCTACCGGTAACTCTCCGGGGAGATCTGATCAGACTCCTGAAGGACAATGCCTCAATCTTCGCCTGGTCGTATGCAGACATGCCCGGTATCTCCACCACCATTATCTCTCATAAGCTTGGTATCGACCCCGCCTATCGGCCGGTACGACAAAAGAGAAGGGTGGGAGACCAGGAGCGATACGAGGCCATGAAGGCAGAAGTAGATAAACTCTTGAGCATCGGTTTCATCCGCGAGGTTCAGTATCCTCGGTGGTTGTCAAACCCGGTGCTGGTAAGGAAGCCTAACGGGAAGTGGCGAATGTGCATCGACTTCACCGATCTCAATCGGGCATGCCCCAAAGACAGTTTCCCCTTACCAAGGATCGACCAACTGGTGAACTCTACCGCTGGACACGAGGCCCTCAGCTTCATGGATGCCTACTCAGGCTACAACCAGATCAAGCTTGACCCCGAGGACCAGGAGCACACCTCCTTCATGACCAATCAAGGTCTTTACTGCTACAATGTCTTGCCCTTCGGGCTGAAGAATGCCGGTGCTACATACCAGCGGTTAGTCAACCGCATGTTCTCCAGGCAGATTGGCAGAACCATGGAAGTTTACGTGGACGACATGCTCGTCAAGAGTATCAAGCAAAGTGATCACCTCACCGACCTGCAAGAGACCTTCTCCATCCTCCAAGACTATGGGATGAAACTCAATCCCGAGAAATGCGTCTTTTGCGTCGGTGAAGGTAAGTTCCTCGGCTTCATGGTCAGCCACCGGGGCATCGAAGCTAACCCCGAGAAGATTCGAGCTATCCTGGAGCTAAAATCTCCTAAAACCTTCAAGGACGTCCAAAGCCTCAACGGCAGGATCACAGCCCTCTCCCGGTTCATATCACGGTCTACCGACCGGTGTGCTCCCTTCTTCAAAATACTCAAAACCGGGAAGAAGTTCGAAGGCTGGACCACCGAGTGCGAACAAGCCTTCACTGCTCTGAAAGAATACCTAGCGGCAGCCCCACTGCTCAGCAGACCAGTGCTGGGGGAACCACTGTTCCTATACCTATCGGTATCTAGGACGGCCGTGAGCTCAATCTTGGTCAGGAGCGACAATCGGGAAGACTTACCGGTGGACTATGCGAGCAAGTCTCTACTGGATACCGAGACTCGGTACCCGGAGATAGAACAGCTCGTTTTAGCACTCATGGTGTCAGCCAGGAGACTCCGGCCTTATTTCCAATCTCACCCCATTGTCGTCCTGACCGACCATCCACTGCGGATAATCCTGCAGAAGCCTGAGGCATCGGGGAGACTCACGAAGTGGAGCATTGAACTCAGCGAGTTTGACATTGCCTACCGGCCCAGACCGGCAATCAAGGCCCAGGTATTAGCAGACTTCGTCTCCGAGTTCACACCCGAGCACGCTAACACTAATCAGCAGCCATCGGCGGAGAAAGCAACTCCCGCCGAGGACGCCCCAACTACCGTTGGCGAGCATGCGTTTGACCCATCCATACCGGTCTGGCAGCTGTACGTGGACGGCGCCTCGAACTCCCACGGAAGCGGGGCAGGACTCGTTCTCATCACCCCACATACCGAGAGTCCAGACACATCTCACTTGGAGTGTGCCCTCCGGTTCAGCTTCAAAGCTTCCAACAACGAAGCTGAATACGAGGCTCTTCTATCAGGCCTTCGGCTAGCCAGCGATATGGGAGCCAGACAACTCCAAGTCTTCAGTGATTCTCAGCTCATCGTCAACCAGGTCACGGGGGACTACCAGGCAAAAGACCCCACTATGTGCCGGTACGTGACCTTGGTAAAAGACCTCACACTTGGGTTCTCGTGTTTCAAATTAACAAAGGTACCAAGGGATGAGAACCAACGGGCTGACGCCCTAGCCAGAATAGCTTCCGCTATCGACCCCAACCCAGGGGCCTCGGTACCCATCATCATGCTGGAACACCGCAGTACCGAGACGACACCCGTCGAGGTGAACCACTTGCGTCTCGAAGAAGCAAACTGGATGACACCAATCCTAGAGTACCTGCGAGATGGCTCCCTCCCGAGAAAAAATGATGAGGCAAAGAAAATAAGATTCCGGTCCTCCCGGTACCTCATCATCAACAGTCATCTTTACCGGCGAGCCCACTCAATGCCATACCTACGATGCCTCGGACCCACCGAGTCCCGGGAGGCAATCAGGGAGGTACATGAGGGCATATGCGGCCACCACCCGGGAGGAAGAGCGATGGCTCACAAGCTCGTTAGGCTTGGATACTACTGGCCAACCCTCCTCCGGGATGCCGTGTCATTTACCAAGAAATGCAAGTCCTGCCAGTTCAACGCGCCAAATGTACCGAAACCATCCCAGCCACTGGAAACGATGGTCAACCCGTGCCCTTTCGCACAATGGGGCTTGGACCTAATCGGGCCAATGCCAAAGGGTACCGGCGGTGTTGAATATGTGGTTGTCGCCACCGACTACTCAACCAAGTGGACAGAGGCCAAGGCCCTCAAGTCCATCACTTCCCAGCAAATTCAAACATTCATCTGGGAAAACGTCATCTGCCGCTTCGGTGTCCCTCAAATCATTGTCACCGACAATGGAAGGCAATTCGATTCCAACTCCTTCAGGGAATTTTGCCGGTGCAAGGGCATCACCCTTTACTTCGCATCGGTAGCCCACCCCCAGACCAACGGTCAGGTAGAGGCAGTAAACAAAATCCTGAAGAGAACAATGAGGACCAAGCTGGGCGAAAAGAAAGGCGCATGGCCAGAGCTGCTACCGGAGGTACTATGGGCGTACCGCACCTCATACAAGGCTGCCACCGGAGAAACCCCGTTCTCCCTCGCTTTCGGCGCAGAGGCCGTAGTCCCGGTTGAGATTAATTCCACAACCCACAGGATCGACACCTTCGATCCAAACGAAAACGAAGAGCAGTTGTGTCTCAACCGCGATCTACTCGAGGAACGCCGGGAGCAAGCCAACCTCCGGAACGCAGAACACAAGAACAGGCTCAAACGCAAGTTTGACGCAAAGGCAAAGACCCGGTACCTCAAGCTGGGGGACTGGGCACTACGCCGCGTACGATTAAGTACGAAGGACTCTGCAGCCATGACGTTCAACCAAAAATGGGAAGGCCCCTACCGGGTAGTCGAAGTTGTCAAGCCCGGAACCTACCGGCTAATGGACTCCAACGGGTACACACTCCCGCACCCATGGAACATTGAACACCTCCGCTACTACTACCCGTAGGTCGCGCCCGTAAAAACACCGGAACACACCGGTAGGAGGGTCCACACCCCCTAACAAAAAATCAGTACAACGGATTGGTCGAGCAGAGCTCCCACCGGTAATCTTGTAAAAGCCCGGTCACAGTCCGGCCAGGAGCAACGACTTCTGTTCATATATATCAAATCAGTCACTTACAGTCGGTGAAATGTGAAACTCTTATAAGTCATGTGGCCGGTACAAGCGACCCCCATGCCTAAGTTTCTGCTCCTATGCTCCTATATTAACATGAGGCCGGTACCAGCTACCCCCATGTGAAACTCTTATAAGTCATGTGGCCGGTACAAGCGACCCCCATGCCTAAGTTTCTGCTCCTATGCTCCTATATTAACATGAGGCCGGTACCAGCTACCCCCATGTGAAACTCTTATAAGTCATGTGGCCGGTACAAGCGACCCCCATGCCTAAGTTTCTGCTCCTATGCTCCTATATTAACATGAGGCCGGTACCAGCTACCCCCATGTGAAACTCTTATAAGTCATGTGGCCGGTACAAGCGACCCCCATGCCTAAGTTTCTGCTCCTATGCTCCTATATTAACATGAGGCCGGTACCAGCTACCCCCATGTGAAACTCTTATAAGTCATGTGGCCGGTACAAGCGACCCCCATGCCTAAGTTTCTGCTCCTATGCTCCTATATTAACATGAGGCCGGTACCAGCTACCCCCATGTGAAACTCTTATAAGTCATGTGGCCGGTACAGGCGACCCCCATGCCTAAGTTTCTGCTCCTATGCTACTATATTAACATGAGGCCGGTACCAGCTACCCCCATGTGAAACTCTTACAAGTCATGTGGCCGGTACAAGCGACCCTCATGCCTAAGTTTCTGCTCCTATGCTCTATATTAACATGAGGCTGGTACCAGCTACCCCCATGTGAAACTCTTCTAAGCCATGTGGCCGGTACCAGCGACCCCCATGCATAAGTTTCTGCTCCTATGTTTTGACATGCAGCGCGATCCCCGCAACACCCATGTGCAAAATTTCAAAACATATGGCCGGTACTAGCTACCCTAATGTATGCATCCACGGTGCCGGTATCAATTACCCACGTGAGACGAATGCAAACAAGAAAGATATATATACCGAAAGACAGACTGATAAATCCAGTCCTCCCGAGTAAACACTTGATATATGCAGAAAGTGCAATTTTATAAAAAAAAAAAAGGGCGAAAACGCCATTATCCGACAAGAAATAAAGGCCTTATGGCCAACCAGCAAGTACGAGCTCCCGAGAGAGCAGTCCCTACCGGGACAATTGTTCAGCAATGGGTCGAAAAACCCCAAAAAAAAAAAAAAAAAAACAGAAAGCATGATTACAAGGCCCTTGGCCTACACTACCCACACAGGGGGACTTCATTCCTGCTGCTGCTGCTGCGCTGGTTGGCCAGAGGTACCGGCTTCTTCGTCGATCTCCTGGAGGATAGATTTGTGCTCATCATCAACGAAGTCCTCGGTGACGGTTGGCACCGGGAGTCGACTCCAGTCTTGGGCCGGGAAGGCATCCTTGATCTTGCCAAGAATGTAAGCTCCACCCTCCATATAGGCTGTGGCCTGCTCCACAGCGCGCTGCCGGTCACGCCGGTAGGCCATCACAGCCTCCTCCCTGGCCTTCCCGACAGCCTCCTCCAGCCGCTTGTCGAAGTCGGCTTGGATCCTGGCCACCTCAGAAGCCACAGCAGCCTTGGCCTTCTCCTCAGCCTCTTGCACAAGCCTACCGGCTTCCTCCTTGACCTTGAGAAGCTCAGCAGTCGCCTCCTCCTTGAGCTTGTACATGGTATGGTAGCCGGCCTTCATGTTTTCGACCTGCCCACCGACAGAGCGTAGCTCCTCCCAGTACCGGCGATCCAGCATCAGCTCCTCGTATGCCAGCTGCAGCATACACATATATAAGTGTCTGGCGCTTCAAAAAAACAAAACAAAAAAAAACAACAAGACGGTACCTTCTGCTTGCATTGAAAGAGGAGGTCCCGCTGCTGCTTCATTGTCATGGCCGGCAAGTCAGCCAACTTGGACAGCGGGAGAGGGTCCAGCAACGCCTTCCTGGCACAGCCAAGGAACAACTTGGCATTCTCGGACTCGACCTCCCTGCCAAATATGGCATCAGACCCGGTACTGCGAGTAGCCAGGGCGGTACCGGCACCCTCCACGGGCCCTTCAACAGAAGTCTCTGCCACCGACACCTTCTGCTTCTTCCGGTGCTCCCTCACCTGTTTGACAAACTACAAAAGCATAAGTACCGGCAGGACAGATAAGAATCGCAAGAAAGGTTAAGTATGGGGTTTACCTCATCCCGAGCCGTCCTCTTCAGGGACGCCACAGCAACTTCTGTGGAAACCTCAGTCTCGGCCGCCTCAGGGACCCCCGAGTCCTCCTCTTCCACATCAGCCTCCGAGGCAGCCCGAACCCTCTTCGCTTTCTTCTTTTTCCTCCTCCCGGTAGCGTCAACAGCAGCACCGGTAGCCTCCACCGGAGCACCGGCAGTCTCCGCAGCAATGAGCTCAGCCTCGGGAAGTGGGTTCTCACCCACGGCCTTCTTCAGCTGGTAGAAGTCCCGACGCTCCCGAACCATGCTGAGATCGTCTGAAAGTCGACGGTACCGGTGGAATTGAGGCAAGACTGCAAAGCACAATACCAACATCAGACAAAGGTACAAATAGGCATACATGTACAAGTGTGTTACCGGTAGAAACTTACAGGGACACGGGATGGGTGCTAGGCCCGAGAAGTGAAGCGAGTACCGGTTGAGAAGAACGGTGGACCTCCTCAGGACTATCGAGATGTTCTCCCGGATCCACTCAATTTCTTCCTCTTGCGTCTCGGTAAGCTTCCTCCAAGACTGGTCAGCTGCACAACACATAAGAAACAAGAGGTTAGCACCGAGAGATAACGCTTGGCACAATTACAAGTATCAACTCGGGAAGGCTATCAACCAGGAGCGTCTCTAAAGCTACATGGCACTCTCTTCAACGGCGGGTCAGACCCCTCGGGAAACTCCCACTGACCACCGACGAAGAGGTATCGGTGTTTCCAAGTCTGCTGCGAGGTGGGATTGCCAAACACCAGCGGATCCCTTATGATCTCGGAGCTCCCAAGCTCGTGAGACTCGATATCGGCCTCGCCGGCCATACCTTCGCGGACCAAGGCACTCTTTTGAAGGCAGCACCGGGTCACCTTCTTATACTTGTGCATGATGTCCATCAACTCCGTGTCTCGGGGACACTCTGCGCACGGCCTCCCTACCGACTTGGCCTTATACCACCCCTTGTCAGTTTTTGAATGCTCCTCTAAACTCCACTGGCTGAAGAAGACTGCCAGGTCAGGCTCGCCGAAACCGCAATGCCGGTATAGGGTGTACAAAGCATTGAGACACCGCCAGGTGTTAGGGTTTAGTTGTGCAATGGCAAGGCCAACCTCGGCCAGGAACCTCTGCTGGTACGGTGGTAATGGGATCCGCAGGCCCTCCCCAAAAAAGAATGGGTGCACCAAGGTTTCCCCCGGTACCGCGGGGGCACTCCTCAGTTCACCCATCTCCGGTAGGCGCATGGTTACCGAGTCTGGAATACTGAACGCTTTCCTCAGAGCCACCAGGTCATCCTCGGTAGAAGCACTGAGTTTCAGGCGGTCTACCGCAAAACCCGCAGGTACCGATTCCTCTGGTACCTCCTCCTCAGCAGTCTCTGCCTCCGACCGAGCCTCTACTCCTCCCACCACCTCGGTGGCCGGCACAGAACTGCTACTCCCGGGAATCAACTGGCCATCTTTGAACGTATTCAACGGCTCTAAGTCTTCACCGGTAGTGATGCCCCTCATCACCGTCTCGAACATGCTCTCAATGCGGACGGCGTCCGTACCGGACGAACATGACCGGGTCTCGCTGCTGCTACTCCCGGTACTGGAGGCCACGTCCACAATCTCTACCGACGGGGACCTCTCTGGCTCTTCACCAGAAAAGGCATTGCCGCTCCCTACACTCTGGCTCTCTGAATCAGACATCTGCAAGAGATAAACTAAGTTGCTCACCGGGACGACAATCCTAAGCCTATGCAACCTAGCTCGGTACTAAGGCAGGACACCGGTACGCAAACTACGTTACAAAAGCAGAACCACATAAAGATAACACAAGAGTTCTCGGTACTTACACTGTCAAACGGCGGAAGTCGAGACAACGGTTGGTCAAATTGAACGCTACCGGCAACAGGCTCTCACACTCTCTACCGACAGGTTTCAGAGCTCTGGAATGAAAAAATTCAAGAATGAGGTGAAGTGAACTCTCTTCACCCCTATATATATAGCGGGACCTGGGACATCTGCACCGTACGACACCAACCGTCGCTTCACAGGATGACGACACGTGTCAATGCAACGGTTGAACTCCCCATGCAGTTCCAAACCGCCCGAGAGGCGACACGTATCGCCCCACTACCTCGGCAGTTATTGCCCCACTACCTCGGCAGTTACGCCAAGCATACCAACAGGCACGACCTTGGCAATTCCCTTAGAACTCGGAGCGGTTACAACTCCCTCCCGGGAGGAACCCCTTGTTCGGGGACTTGGGGGACTACGTGGGCCGACCCTAAGCGCCGTGGCTGCCACACCGACACTTGGCTACGTCCTGATATGAACTTTTGGACTAAGTCCCCGACCAAGCACTTCCTCTTGCTCGGGACTTGGGGGACTTCTGTTGCTACCATTTCATATCTGTCCCGGTACAGACCCCATGACGGGTCAGGAGTAGCCCACCATCGCTGAACAGCCCACCTCTGGGCCCATTACCACGCCCCAGCGGCATCTACTTACTCGGTAGGGATCCCCTACCGAGTGCACTGCCTTGACAACGCCCCAGCGGCCCAGGCAACACCCCAGCGGCATCTACTTACTCGGTAGGGATCCCCTACCGAGTGCACTACCTTGACAATGCCCCAGCGGCCCAGGCAACGCCCCAGCGGCATATACTCACTCGGTAGGGATCCCCTACCGAGCCTACTAGCAAAGCCCTGGCGGTACCCCAGCGGTACCAGCAATACCAGGCCGGGTGTACCGACAACAAGCCTTCCCCTTGGCCTTACAGGGACATCTCTCGACCCGGTACCGTAGACACACAGTCCAGTCGGTACCGGCACAGCCACCTGGCAGCACGTGCTTGTCCACTACCTCGCGGATCGCACTAAAGAACGCCCGGACCGCACTAGGCACCGCCGTCCCTCGACGCTCGTGTCGAGGTAGTGGAATAATAGAGTATTCCCTCGTGTCATGGGATGTCCCCCACGCCAGGGAAGCTTGTCTCCGACCTCAGCTCATATATAAGGAGTCCTCACTCCTTATTCCAGTAAGTTCTCTCCATTCCTAGAAACTCTGCTCAAATCCTCTCGGGACTAACTTGAGCGTCGGAGGGTCTTCGGTCGGTACACGCCGGCCTCCCCTGACCTCCTTTGCCCTTTCAGGTACTCAAGTGCACTCCAGGTGCGTCCCTACCGAGCAGCTGGGAAACGGCAGGAACAAAGGAAATCATTTGCTATAATAAGAAAGTTACTTTTCCCCAATTTGACACAATTTTCTGAATCAAGCGAAAACCCGATTTCGATGGCCAATGTGTTGCCAAAGTTCTTTTGCGTTGTTTAATTCACTGAGCTCAAGAGCATTGAAAAAAATTCTTTTAAATTTATTCAAATTAAAAAATATTTATTTTAAACAACCTATAGCGACAAATGTTCCATTTTTTTTTTAATTTGTAGAATTAAAAAAAAACTTTCGGTGCTCGTAAGGTCTCTCATTGGGTTTCATCGAGCCCCTAAGATACTTTTGGATACCTATTCAAACCAGTCTTGAGAATTTCAAAGATTTCAATTTTGAAGGAAATCATATGCTACAATAAGGAAGTTTTTCCTAATTTGGCATATTCACCGAATTAAGCGAAAACTCGATTTCGATGGTCATTGTGTTGCCAAAGTTATTTTGCGTTGTTTAATTTATTGAGCCCAAAATCCAACCAAAAAAAATCATTTTAAATTCATTCAAATTTTAAAAAAAAAATTATTATGCACTACCTGTAGCGACGAACCATTCCTCGCTACAGGTAATCCCAATTTTTTTTTATTTGTAGAACTAAAAAGAAGCATTTTCGATACTCGTAAGGTCTCGCATTGGGTTTTATCAACCCTTAAAATATTTTGGAACACCCGTGCAAACCGGTCTTGGGAATTTGAAAGATTTCATTTATCAAGAAAATCATGTGCTATAATAAGGAAGTTGTCCATAATTTGGCACAATTCACCGAATATGGTGAAAACCCAATTTCGATGGTCAAGGTGTTGCCAAAGTTCTTTTGTGTTGTTTATTTCACTAAGCCCAAGAGCATCGAAAAAAAAATCCTTTTAAATTTATTCAATTTTAAAAAAAATCTTAATTTTGAACAACCTTTAGCGACGAATCATTCGTCGCTACAGGTGTTCCTATTTTCTTTTTTAAATTTTTAGAATTGAAAAGAAATACTACCAGTGCTCATAAGGTGTCACATTCGGTATCATTGAGCCCCTAAAATATTTTTGGACAGACACGAAAACCGATCTTGAGAATTTGAAACATTTCATTTTTCAAGAAGATTAATGTGCTATAATAAGGAAGTTTTCTACAATTTGGCACAATTCACCGACTAAGGCAAAAACTCGATTTCGATGGTTAATGTGTTGCTAAAGTTGTTTTGAATTGTTTATTTCATTGAGCCCAAGAGCACCGAAAAAAAAATCCTTTTAAATTTATTCAAATTAAAAAATATTAATTTGAAACAACCTGTAGCGACGAATGGTTCGTCGGTACAAGTGTTCCCAATTTTTTTTAGTTTTTAATTTGTAAGAAAAAAAAAAAGACACTTTCGGTACTCTTAAGGTCTCGCGTTAGGTTTTATCGAATCTCTAAAATACTTTTGGACACATGTGCAAACCAGTTTTGGGAATTTCAATGATTTCATTTTTCATGGAAATCATGTGCTATATAAGAAAGTTTTTCTCAATTTGGCACAATTCACCGAACCAGTCGAAAATCCGATTTCGATGGCCAATGTGTTGCCAAAGTTCTTTTGTATTGTTTAATTCATTGAACCCAAGAGACCCATAAATAAAATCCTTTTAAATTCATTCAAATTAAAAAAATATTTATTTTGAAACACCTGTAGCGACGAATGGTTCGTCGCTACAAGTGTTCCCAATTTTTTTTAGTTTTTAATTTGTAAGAAAAAAAAAGAGACACTTTCGGTACTCTTAAGGTCTCGCGTTGGGTTTTATCGAGCCCCTAAGATACTTTTGGACACCTATTCAAACCAGTCTTGAGAATTTCAAAGATTTCAATTTTGAAGGAAATCATATGCTATAATAAGGAAATTTTCCCTAATTTGGCACATTCACCGAATCATTATGAACTACCTGTACCGACGAACCATTCCTCGCTACAGGTAATCCCAATATTTTTTTTTTTAGAACTAAAAAGAAGCATTTTCGATACTCGTAAGGTCTCGCATTGGGTTTTATCGACCCTTAAAATATTTTGGGACACCCGTGCAAACCGGTCTTGGGAATTTGAAAGATTTCATTTTTCAAGAAAATCATGTGCTATAATAAGGATTAAGGAAGTTGTCCATAATTTGGCACAATTCACCGAATATGGTGAAACCCAATTTCGATGGTCAACGTGTTGCCAACGTTGTTTTGTGTTGTTTATTTCACTAAGCCCAAGAGCACCGAAAAAAAAATCCTTTTAAATTTATTCAATTTTAAAAAAAACAATCTTAATTTTGAACAACCTTTAGCAACGAATCATTCGTCGCTACAGGTGTTCCTATTTTCTTTTTTAAATTTTTAGAATTGAAAAGAAATACTACCGGTGCTCATAAGGTGTCACGTTCGGTATCATTGAGCCCCCAAAATATTTTTGGACAGACACGAAAACCGATCTCGGGAATTTGAAACATTTCATTTTTCAAGAAGATTAATGTGCTATAATAGAGAAATTTTCTACAATTTGACACAATTCACTGAATAAGGTAAAAACTCGATTTTGATGGTTAATATGTTGCTAAATTTGTTTTGAATTGTTTATTTCATTGAGCCCAAGAGCACCGAAAAAAAAGTCCTTTTAAATTTATTCAAATTAAAATATATTAATTTGAAACAACCTGTAGCGACGAATGGTTCGTCGGTACAAGTGTTCCCAATTTTTTTTAGTTTTTAATTTGTAAGAAAAAAAGGAGACACTTTCGGTACTCTTAAGGTCTCGCGTTGGGTTTTATCGAACCTCTAAAATATTTTTGGACACATGTGCAAAACCAGTTTTGGAAATTTCAATGATTTTATTTTTCATGGAAATCATGTGATATATAACGAAGTTTTTCTCAATTTGACACAATTCACCGAATCAGTCGAAAATCCGATTTCGATGGCAAATGTGTTGCCAAAGTTCTTTTGTATTGTTTAATTCATTGAACCCAAGAGACCCATAAATAAAATCCTTTTAAATTCCTTCAAATTAAAAAAAAATTATTTTGAATAACCTGTAGCGACGAATGGTTCGTCGCTACAAGTGTTCTCAATTTTTTTTAGTTTTTAATTTGTAAGAAAAAAAAAGAGACACTTTCGGTACTCTTAAGGTCTCGCGTTGGGTTTTATCGAGCCCCTAAGATACTTTTGGACACCTATTCAAATCAGTCTTGAGAATTTCAAAGATTTCAATTTTGAAGGAAATCATATGCTACAATAAGGAAGTTTTCCCTAATTTGTCACATTCACCGAATCAAGCGAAAACTCGATTTTGATGGTCATTGTGTTGCCAAAGTTATTTTGCGTTGTTTAATTTATTGAGCCCAAAATCCAACCAAAAAAATCATTTTAAATTCATTCAAATTTAAAAAAAATAAAATTATTATGCACTACCTGTAGCGACGAACCATTCCTCGCTACAGGTAATCCCAATATTTTTTTTTTTAGAACTAAAAAGAAGCATTTTCGATACTCGTAAGGTCTCGCATTGGGTTTTATCGACCCTTAAAATATTTTGGGACACCCGTGCAAACTGGTCTTGGAAATTTGAAAGATTTCATTTTTCAAGAAAATCATGTGCTATAATAAGAAAGTTGTCCATAATTTGACACAATTCACCGAATATGGTGAAACCCAATTTCGATGGTCAACGTGTTGCCAACGTTGTTTTGTGTTGTTTATTTCACTAAGCCCAAGAGCACCGAAAAAAAAATCCTTTTAAATTTATTCAATTTTTTTAAAAAATCTTAATTTTGAACAGCCTTTAGCAACGAATCATTCGTCTCTACAGGTGTTCCTATTTTCTTTTTTAAATTTTTAGAATTGAAAAGAAATACTACCGGTGCTCATAAGGTGTCACGTTCGGTATCATTGAGCCCCTAAAATATTTTTGGACAGACACGAAAACCGATCTCGAGAATTTGAAACATTTCATTTTTCAAGAAGATTAATGTGCTATAATAAAGAAGTTTTCTACAATTTAGCACAATTCACCGAATAAGGCCAAAACTCGATTTCGATGTTTTGAATTGTTTATTTCATTGAGCCCAAGAGCACCGAAAAAAAAGTCCTTTTAAATTTATTCAAATGAAAAAATATTAATTTGAAACAACCTGTAGCGACAAATGGTTCGTCGATACAAGTGTTCCCATTTTTTTTTAATTTTTAATTTGTAAGAAAAAAAGGAGACATTTTCGGTACTCTTAAGGTCTCGCGTTGGGTTTTATCGAACCTCTAAAATACTTTTGGACACATGTACAAACCAGTTTTGGGAATTTCAATGATTTCATTTTTCATGGAAATCATGTGCTATATAAGGAAGTTTTTCTCAATTTGGCACAATTCACCGAATCAGTCGAAAATCCGATTTCGATGGCCAATGTGTTGCCAAAGTTCTTTTGTATTGTTTAACTCATTGAACCCAAGAGACCCATAAATAAAATCCTTTTAAATTCATTCAAATTAAAAAAAAAAAATTATTTTGAACAACCTGTAGCGACGAATGGTTCGTCGCTACAAGTGTTCCCAATTTTATTTAGTTTTTAATTTGTAAGAAAAAAAGAGAGACACTTTCGGTACTCTTAAGGTCTCGCGTTGGGTTTTATCGAGCCTCTAAGATACTTTTGGACACCTATTCAAACCAGTCTTGAGAATTTCAAAGATTTCAATTTTGAAGGAAATCATATGCTACAGTAAGGAAGTTTTCCCTAATTTGGCACATTCACCGAATCAAGCGAAAACTCGATTTCGATGGTCATTGTGTTGCCAAAGTTATTTTGTATTGTTTAATTCATTGAACCAAGAGACCCATAAATAAAATCCTTTTAAATTCATTCAAATTAAAAAAAAAATTAATTTCTGTCCATGTTGCAAGAACCTGCATGCGTATAATCTGTCCATGTTGGCCAAGCAAGGTTGGCGTTTAATTTCTAATCCCAATTCTCTCATTGCAAGAATATATAAGGCTGTATATTTTCCAGATGGTTCTTTTTTAACCGCTGATATGGGGGAGTCTCCTTCCTTTTCTTGGAGA
This sequence comes from Rubus parviflorus, assembly GCA_029955375.1. Classification (NCBI taxonomy): domain Eukaryota; kingdom Viridiplantae; phylum Streptophyta; class Magnoliopsida; order Rosales; family Rosaceae; genus Rubus; species Rubus parviflorus. Next base: position 8,714,626 of record JARGGL010000005.1, on the reverse strand, counting down.
AGTATTTTGAGCGCTCGACATGTCCTTCAAGCTGGTCTTCTGTGGAAAATTGGTTCAGGGGATTGTATTGATATTTGGGAGGATGCTTGGATTCCTGGTATTCCTGCTAATTCACTTCACAGGCCAGTACACTGCATATTCCAATATGTTTCAGATTTAATTCATTTAGATTCTAAAACGTGGAATGTTCAAGCCCTCAATGTATTATTTCCTCAAGACATTATAAGAGCTATTCTTTGTATCCCTTTGAGCTCCAGACTATCACAGGATAAAATTACTTGGAAGCTTGAGAGAAAGGGTTTCTTCTCAGTTAAATCTTGCTATCGTATAGCTAGAGACTATGTGATGGGGAATTTTTTATCTTCTCCTTCATCAGGCGATCCTTATGGTCTGCTTTGGAAAGCTTTATGGAGAGCAAAGGTTCCAGGGAAAGTGGCGGTTTGTGTCTGGAGAGCATGTCACAATTTACTTCCTACAAAGGAGAAGCTGAGCACTAAGGGTTTTACTGGAGATTTGAGATGTCCCTTATGTTCTCATCCTATTGAATCAGTTGGGCACATTTTTTGCGAATGTCCTACAGCCAGTACTATTCTTCTGCAGCCCCCTTTTTCTCTAGTTTTGAATGTTCCTTCCTCTTTTATTTTCAAAGAGTGGATGTTGGAACAAGCTATTTCTTTGCCCCCAGCAATTTTTGCACGACTTATGATGTTGGTGTGGAGCTTATGGAAGAATCGGAATGATATGGTATGGAATGGTATTGCTAGACCAAGTTCAGTTATTACTTCAGTTTCTATGGCTTGGTATGATGATTTCTTGAATGTTAATTATCCGTCTGCTGGGCTTGATAAGCGTTCTATGCAAGCGGCCAAACATTGGGTACCTCCCTCTGATCCTACTGTGCTTCTTAATGTTGATGGTTCTTTTCTTTGCTCTCAGAGTTTTGGGGGTGTGGGAGGAGTTCTCCGAAATTCTAAGGGTGAATTTCTTGCTGGTTTCTCTTATAGACAGAGTGCTGTCTCTTCTGCCCAACATATTGAACTATTAGCCATTCTTGCTGGTATTCACTTTCTCAATGCTATGAATATTTCAAATGCAATTATTCATAGTGATTGCCTCTTTGCCATCCAAGCTATTACTACTGTGGGGGAAGATTTTTCAGTCTTGGGAAACCTCATTGAGGATATTAAAGCTCTACTCAATGTCTCTCCGCACATTTCAGTCCATCATGCCTATAGAACAACAAATTTTGTTGCTCATAGATTAGCTAGTTTTAGTTATGAGTCAAACATTCACACTGAGTGGTTTTCTCATGCTCCGGATTCTATTCTGGATGCCCTTATTTACGATTGTAATCGTATCTAGTTCTTAATAATATTTCTTTTATTTCAAAAAAAAAATTAAAAAAAAATATATTTATTTTGATCAACTTGTAGCGACGAATGGTTCGTCGGTAAAAGTGTTCATAATTTTTTTTTATTTAAATTTGACGAAATAAAAAGAAGCATTTCCGGTCCTCGTATGGTCTCACGTTGGGTTTCATGAAGCCACTTAAATACTTTTGGATAGCCGTGCAAACCGGTCTTGAAAGTTTCAAGTATTTCATTTTTTAAGGAAATCAATAAGGAAGATTTGCCCAATTTGGCATAATTTCTCGAATCAGGCAAAAACGTAATTTTTCTATCCTCTTCTCACATTCGAAAAAAAGTTATAGGAATTACGTTTTCTTCGGCAAAAGTTGTTGCTTTTCTTAGTAAGGAAATTGTCGCTTCTGGGAATCAAACAAGCGTACAATATTTTTTTTTGGACTATAACCTTTCTCCCTATGCCTTCCGAAATATCTTGACATAATTTCAACGTGCATTTTCCAAAACGTCTGATATATAGTAAAGAAAATTTTCGTCGCTTTTGCATGCTTCACATACTACAAACCAAAACCCAAGTCTCTAACATTTCTCCACGCCAAATGTGATTTCTAGTACCTTGCCAAAAAATAAAAAGTGATTTCTAGTATCATAGCTCGAGATTCGAGTCCTAGTCCCGATATTTATTGTGTTTTTCAACTTCAAAAAATTCAATTATGGAATGAGTTGTTGTTCCTTTAAAAAAAAAAAAACTTTTTTGTTTTTGTAAGCAACCTTCATCTGTTCAAAATCTCTTAACATGACATGCCATTTTCCACCCAGTAAAAATTAAAGAAAAAAAAATGCGCTTGCTGTGCTATTATATGCTATTAATCCTCCGAGATGCAACGAGACAGTGATTCGAGTGTTTCGAGGGTTTGCAAAGAAGATAGAAATCAGGGAGAAAAGGAAGATGTTCATCATTGATGAGACCATCGAGGAAGGAAGATGATGAGGAAAGACTGAAAGAGGAAGCTAGAGATCAATTATCATCTCGAAGATGGAGGCGGTAGTATCAGATATAAGTGTACATAACACTGTAAGGCACATATATCAGTTTTGCATGTGAAACACTGAAAGGTATTGGGTTGCCAGTAGCTCTTAAACCACCATCAAGATCATAGGACCTTTATTCATACCACCAAGGCAAAAGACACAGATAACCGTGAAAAGTAAAATAGAGATGAGATATAAACAAACTACATAATTAGCTACGTCCTTAATTATTCCTCGTTTCCTCTCCCCTCTACATTCTCATTTTTCTTTTTCCTGCATTATCCAAAGCAGTAACCAGGATTGCTGATCCTTTGTTTCCCTCTCTTTTTGACAAACAAAGCAGCAGCATCAAAGTCCTCGTAGGTCTAGAATGCAACATTTAGAACTGAAACTCAAACATATAAAACAGTGGTATGACAATACAGTTTAAAGCTGAACTAAGAGCTGGTGCCAAAATTGAGACCACTCTCGCTGTTATAATAAATGAATGAATATCTATCTCAATAGCAATTACACTTGCATCTCTAAAGAAATGCTGTGAACGGTTACATCTGCTACTAACATACAAACTGCTTTCAGAATACTAAAGGACCCTAAACATATTTGAATACCTCACTACACATCTAAAATATGTACGGTGAAAAATTCTGTTACTGCTTCATCTATATTCTATATTCAGCAGTAACAAACCATCAAATAGAGAGATACTATAAGACTACAAGTTCAAAAGAGCACTTATAAACACGAGATCTTATTCTTGAGCATACATGCTGCATCGACTGGAAATACCACTGAAATGGATCAAATCGCATAATCCTGCAAATGGTAGATTGAAACATTATAATGCACTAAAAATTGAGTCAAAGTAACAACCTAAAAGCAAAACCAGCAAAACTAAGATCAGCACTGATTGGTTAAGGAAAGCTACTCCTTCTAACCAAGGCTGCAAATGTTCTCTACAATTTCACTAATATAACAATACAGGTGAACTGGCGAGGGATCATATGTGATGATTCACATGCACGATGCAGGTCTCCCAAAAGTTTCATCAGTCTCCACATCTCCACTTAGATTAGATGTACACAGATTTTACATCATTAGGCCCAAAACTAATGGAACACTTTGGACACTTCCTCTGGCGAGATTCAACTACTTTTTGCACACAGGGATTGCAGAACAAGTGATAGCATTTTGTAATGACAACCTGGCATTAACAAAAAGGAAGAAAACAAAGATTATACCAGAGACACCATAATGATTATGATGATCATGTTATTTTGAATACTGAATACTTTCTAATAACAAGTTTTCAACCTTGCCCCTCGAAAGCTAGAATCATGAGCAAACAAGATTTGTCCCTGACATCATACCTCAAATCTCTAAACTAAAATAGTAACACTAGAAATGGAGTGTTTTTACATTTAAATGAAAACAGCCACCTCAGTCATGTTTTAATGAAAACATGTTTAAATGCATGGTGGAATACCAATTAAGCATCAACATTGGTCAGGTGAGATATTCACAAACATCTTAATACCACTCACTGATATAAAAGTGCTACTTAAACCCATTTAACCAGTGCAAAGTTTACTCAATGTATCTTCTGACAACCTTCCTCATTTTGTATTCCTAAGCTCAAAAACTGATGTCACATTATATGCTGCTATTATATTTCGTTGGACGAACGTCAGACCTACTGTCAAACTTTCCATGTTGGTAGCTTGACTAGAATATGCAGTTTAATTTCAACCCCCCAAAAGCTAAGAGCTGTGTATGAGGCAATAAATAACTGACATTGACTCGATCAATACCTGTTTTGTCCTGTCAAGGCAAATATCACATTTCAGTATTTCCCGGTATTCTCCAAGTTCCTGTTGAAGTTTTTCAACAATTGATGAACCTTCTGTCTGTGCTTGAAGCCGACCAGCTTTTCTTTTCAAAACTTCCAATTCCTCCTCGATTCTTTTCTTTTTTAGCCTAATAAAAACAAAAGATGAGTTCACACCATCATTATAAAAATATTGGAAGGAAGGAGTACAACATCCTCTATACCTTTCTCTCTCTAGCTCTATCTGCATCTCTGACAAAGTCATTCGACCTTTTACTACTTTACACTGTGATTCCTCTAGAGAATCCCGTGCTTGCTGTGATGACCTTCTCAAATCCATCAACTTCTTCTGGGTATTTTCCAGTTGCATTGCACCTTGAAACTTATGATCTGCTAGTCTCTGAATCTGATCTGAGCATATTTTCAACTGTAAATGAAGTATTTAACAATCAGTATTGCTAAACTCCGTAGGAATATATATTAAGTTGTTACATGAATTTCAGAAGTACCTGATCTTCAATCCGAGCAGCTTTCATCTCATAGAAATTAACAGATGCATTGCCTTGTTGAATCTCCCTCTCCATTTTTCGTTTTTCCATGAGTAAAGCATTCTGTGTCTGTCTTGCCCTCACACCCTCTAAAACAAGCTGAAAGAAGAGAGAACGAAATATAATTTACTATAAAAACACATAACTATCCAACCGTTTAGCATGCCCCATGTCTGATACATGCACAGATAGGAAAAAAAAAATCCAGCTTTTTCAAACATTGTTCCTATGCCTCCAATATAACTAGTTCAGATAAGAGAGAAGAATAAACAAAATAACGTTGAACAAGTGCTGAAATAAAAAATACTTGATTAAACAAACACAGATTGGCAAAACAGAATAGACCGACTGGTAAAATAATGTTGAGCAAGTGCTGACATCACAAATATTAATTAAACAACCACAGACTGTGGTACACTTAGCATCATATTTTTCGGAAATAAAGGCCTGCTTAACGTTTTTCTTTTGAAATCATAATCAATAGAAAATAACCAATTTAAGATGTCTAACATTTTGCCAATATTTATAGTTTATAAAAAGATCCTCAATAGTATTAAATATTTGAATCAAAATAGCAAACCTTTTGAAATTTTCATTGTTAAAAAGTACAACAATATAATTTTTATTTTTTATATATAATACAACATTAAAACATAGTAAATACATTGCCAACGCCATCACGGTGCAACTCCCGTTCAATCATGTTAGAACCTCTAACCCTTAGACCCTCTCCCTCTTAACCTCTGATCCTTGGGCTACTTCCTCTTCCAGACCAATGAGGACCAGTCCAAGAGAAAGCATTTATCAGCAAGTGAAATATATTTTTTTTTATTTCTTTCAATACTTTAAAATGAAAGATATAAGTATATAAATAAATAAATAACCCATGACAAAACTTGAATAAGGAGAAAAAAAATAAAACGGGAAAAGGAATGATTTACACTTCAGGGAAAATACATTTTTGCAACCCAACATTAAACAATTATCCATGGAAAATTTATTAAAGCAACGTACCATCCACACCACACATTACAATTGCACACGTGCTACCAAAAAAAAAACTCTCACAAGCAATTACAGCATACAAAGTTCATACCACCTTAAAAAGCATCAGGAAAAGGAAAGGAAACAAGGAAATGGGAAAGGAAACAAGGAAATGGTGTCAGACCAATCACCTTAATGTTATAGTCATCTCGCTCAGTAATTTGCTGCAGTAGATGCTGGTTTTGAGTTTGCATATCATCATATGCTTGTCCAATTGTCTGAAGACATATCAAACTAAAACATCAAACTTTCACCTACCCAATAACTAACAGTGAAAGATTATATGAAGATCTTATCCACATTTCTAAAGGGAACCAACCTCAATTTCAGCCAAGTACGCCTCATTTTCTTCAGTCTTGGATTTCAGAACATCAGTAAGTCGCAACTTATTCCTGAGAATATGAAGTAAAAACAAATACAACTTATATCAGAATTCACGTACCCAATAATAAAAGTCCACGAGTTAACATAAAGATTAAGATTAATTATAACTCCAATTCTATTTTACTTGGTGTTTTACATTTTAACAAGCTGATTTAAGGCTCAGAGGACAATTGTCACAGAAGGCTGACAGCCAGCATAGAATCGTCAAGTCCCAAGTTTGAGTAGCCAGAACCAATTGTTTTTTAGATAAGGGCTTCATACAAAATTCTTCGGATACTCAACATATAGTATGGAAGCTCAAAGTAACCCCATTTAGTATTAAAGTGACAATGCCTATGCTTAGGTGGGAAAAAAAAATTAGGGGAGCCAATATGAAATACAAAATTGAGGGGAGGAAGAAAGAGATCTGGTTCCTCTTTTATTAATCCAAAAACATGTAAAAGTGCTTCTCAACCATCCAGCCAAACAGCAACCTGAAGAACAATATCTTCTCAGGATATTTAAAACCCTTCAAACAATCTAGGATTTCTCTCATGCCAAATACATGCCATTCGGCTTCAGCAACATAAAACTCTCATTGCCGTGCTGTACCTCCATAGCCAGCTTTAAGGCCTCAATTCTTATCCTTTGGGCTATTTTTTTTTATTTTTTTAAGAAACATATTTTATTGATCAAAAGAATGATGCAAAAAAAAAAAAGTAGACGAGGAAAAGCAGCAAAAGCATAACAATAAAAAAGTCACACACATCCTAGGGAAACACGAGCATTAGCCTACTGCTGCTTTCCAATCTGGCAGAATGTAAGAAAGACCAACTTGAATGACCTTTCAGCCGACCGTCAATCTATTCTATTCTTTTCTCTTCTCTTCTTTCTTTGAGAGAAATTCCCACTTGATCCCAATCCAAAATATAAGCTTACAGAAACTTGTTGCATTGATGACGAGCTGGAAAATCCTACTTCCTACCATTTAACTGGCAACCCACCCATTGAAACAAACCACGGTCATTTGGAAGACTAAAGTACTCTACAAGATGCAATTGGATTATTGCTCATGAGAAAGTAAATAAATGTGATATTATCCAAAGGTAAGGCCTAACAGTTTATCACCACATTGGCCAGTCATGTGCAAAGAAGGGACCAAAAGCATCGATCACTTTTTCATCTATTTCCCCATTGCTTGAAGTTGTGGTGTTTTCCAAGCAGCAAAATTGAGTTGGGTAATTACCCATGCATTTCCATGACTATTCATCGAGAACCATCATGCTTTTGGGGCAGGAAAAAAAATCATGTTTTATGAGAGCTGGTTCAATGGTAATGTTTTTGGGCAGTGTTAGTTTTTGGGTATTGTGGAGCTCAGTTCCTAAGCAGTTCAAAGACCTCCCGTCCTTTCAAACTTGAACTGGGAATTATTAGTCTTTTGGGTGTCCCTAATGTTCTTTGGCCTGTGTGTGTTAACTGTTTATGGTTGTCTCTTTATTATAGGGTTATACTGATCATGTGATACTTATTTCTCTTTTCAATCGCGAGATTATGTGAATGAACTACCCTTGAGTTCAATGGCTCTTCAGTTTATTTGACTGGTCTTGCATCATTTGAGCATTCTTTAGGTGGTAGTCTGGTTCACTATGTTTTCACTTATTCATACTAAACTTTTTCATGCTCCCTATTTCAAGGTAAAGAAAAAATAGTTTTAACCAACATGAGCAAAGAATAACCTTTTTGAAGCTTCAAGCTTCTGTCTCAGGTCAGCAATCTCAGCTTCTGCAGCAGCAAGCCTTTGTTGAGAAGTGGCCTCAGCTTCATTTGCTATCTTAACTCGTAATTCTAAGTTGTGTTCATCAAGAGATGACTTCAAACTTTCAACATGAGCCCATGCCTTGCATTCCAATTCTCTAGCTTCCAAGACATCCCTGAAAATGGATAAACTCCGCACATCAATCACATGTTTACCTTTGCACACAATGAAACATAAGAACAAAATTGAATTATTATACTTATGGAAATCTATTATTACAGTTATGAGATATGAGTTCTGACATTGTTGAACTGAAACCAGTATTACGCAAGTGGGAAAAATTGAACAATATAAAATCTAAGAGATCTACTTCTGATGCAGATTAATGCATGAGAAATGAGTGTTGGTTTAAGTTAAGTGGCTGTCAGCCATTAATGCAAGGATTTGTGGGTTACTGATTTAGTCCTAGTACTTCATTCACTACGTATACTGCTATAAAAAGGAAATAATCCTATAACGTAATCAGTTTTTTGGTAGAAGTTACAACATTTTCTCTTCAGTGCTGTGCACTTTGGTATTTTAGGACGTTTCCAGATTTGTCCTTGAGAGAATCTCGGCTCCAGCAGTGTTTAAAGTAAATTCAATTCCAGTTCCCAAAGTTTTAGGCTGTCTTGATTTTTATTTTTAGTTTTCTATCAAGACATGCAAAACAGATTTAAAGTATTTGTTCTTTGATATGTCAATGGATGGATGCTTGAAGTCATTCTTTGCAACTTATATCAACTAAAATCTGTGAATAGATTAAATCACCCAAAAGAAGAAAACTTGTGAAGGCACCTAACCTTGAATCGGTCAATTCATGTCTATACATTTCCAAAAACAGCTTTAACTCTGATTCAGTCTCCTTTAAATCTTGAACCTACACCAATAAAGGAATTTTAATGAAGCTAAACAAACCATATGAGAAACACGTTATGCATGTCCAATGCACACAAAGGGGAAAAAATAGATAAAGTAAAATATTATATCCAATTATTTAACCACTTTCCAGTTAATTAATCCTAGACATGGTTAAACACATACACCAACACGGAAACACCCTTGACAACCAAATCATGGCAGCATCCACCTATCTTTACAGGACCACATTTTTAGGACTGTAACTTCATAAGCAGAAGATGCTCATCTTCTCTTTTTTGGGCTGAAATGGTGGGTTTCCAAGATATCGGCTTCTATTCATAAACTGAAGATCTACATCTTCGTCTCTCTAATATTAATAACCAACATACCAAACAAATCTAAGGAAACTTGGTTGGCACTAAATGGTTATTATTCATTATTCTATGGAAATCCAGTCAACACAAGTGGATAACATTCTTTTTCACAAGAAACAAGAATTTTATTGATGAAGAAAACAAAAATATAAAACAAGATGATAAAATCCATTTGAGCACTCCAAAAAAAAAACAGACAATGCCCCTCTAAACCAAATAAACTTACTTGATCAAAAATAGCAGACCGATCAATATATATGAACCTAACACGACTGGAGTACATATCAAGTGAAAAGTTTGACAGAACTCCAACATATGCATGTCCAAAACAAGAGAAAGACATATCTACCTGACCTGTTCAGAGTTGACAATTTCATCCTACCCCAATAATTCTGCTACTTAGAAGGGGATAAGAAATTTAAACAAAAATCAAGTGTTGACACTCTTAGACATTAATTCAGTCACAAGAAGAAGAGACATACCACAGCTTTCAATTTTTGTATCTCAGCGAGTTGGTCTGAGGATCTTGTAGAAAAGGTCTCACACTCTTTCACCTGTTTGGAAAGGTAACAGTTTAATCTCTTTCAGTGTGTCCAATAATTTCATTCCAGAGTAGAAATACATACCTTCCTATCAAGAATGCTGGAAAGAGACTGCACATCAGCCTGCAAAGAATGAAAATCAGAAGCACCCTCTTTGTATTTACGTAATTGGCCTTGCATGGCACCCATTCGCTCAGGAAATGAAGAAACCAAGGCTTTAAATTCTTCAAGTATTTCTTTTCTTCCTGAAATACAGAACATCATTTCAGCACAAGTACTATGAAGAAGGCAGCAGAAATCCCACAATTGAACAAAAGCTCTAACCTGGTTCTCTTGACGCCTCTTCCAGCTTCACTTCAATCCTTTTTCTTTCGTCAATCTGTTTCTGTATCTCTATACCCAGATCTGTAATTCTACAATCAACAACAGCAGCAGATCTCCGTAAAACATCAACTACGTCATTTTTAACATTTAGTTCCCTCTCCCTCCACACAAGATTATCCTTCTCAACCTAATGAATCAAAGGAAGAAACAGTCAGCAATATGACACTACACTTGCAAGAAAATTACGGAGACTACAGAACAATTACAACCTGTAGTTTTTCAAAGATGGTCTGGCACTGAAAAACTTCACATTTTGACTTTTCTATTTGATCTCTCACCAAGAGATAGGCTTTGGAAGAGGAAATACATTTCACATTCCTCAGCATGTTCTGTCAAAAAAGTAATTCAACATTATTTTTTTAGGACTGAATTAGAACTCAAAATAACAAGGGAAAAGTAAATAACCTGCAAACTAGATAACTGCTGTAATATTTTTATCCGTTCTTCATGAAGGCCTTTTATTTCCATTAGTCGACAAGAAGCTTGGTCCTGCAGAACTCAATTCAAACAGATACCCCTTTCATTATAAGAATTTTTACAAGCTAACCCAAAGAGAGAAAGCCAACACAATACCGTGAGCTCCTTGAGAGTAGACTCCATATCATGCAGATCCTTTTGCTTATCTCTGGCCCTATCAACAGGCTTGTTGTTGAGAAAATTTAAGACAGGGAAAGTTGCCCCTTTAGTAGAATCTCTCTCTGCTTTTAGAGTTGCTAGTTGACGATTATTCTCTTCTAATTCACCAAGAGTAGTTTCCAACTCCCCTTCAAAATTCAACCAAAGAAAAACAAACTTTGAGAACAACCATGACCATGGGAATGGAAAATTCTTCCCTTCTTTTTGAAGGGCTGATGAAATGTAACAAAATACGTAATGACAAATGGTTAAAGACCTTCTTTCTTTTGATTAAAAACAGATCTACGAGAAAAGATGAAAACACAAGCAAAGGAAATAAGCACATCTTAAGAAGAACTAAAAACTAAAATATGAGACCCACATGGACACCAAAAATATTAGATACTTAATTGATGTAAGACTTACCTTTCAGACGTTTAATCTCCGCTTTATTCTTCGCTTCGATGTCCCAGCGGCTCTGCAGTTCCCTCGCCAGACCTTTGTGTTTCAGAAGAATATCACCAAATGCCGATCTCAAGTTCTTAACTTCCATTTTTAAATCATTGGATGCCTTCTGCCTAGACAAGCCTACCAAAAGAAGCAGACAAAGAAAAGTCTGAGGGATAACTCTGAAAGTAACAGGATCACAACACATTGTATGTAAGATACATTTAAACCTCTATACTCTCACCATCTTCTGGAAGCTCTTTCAATAGTGCATCATGCAATGCATCCTTCACATTCCACACGTTGTCAATTGCTGCAACTATATTGCCTAAAATATTCTGAGAATTTTCGGAGGTAGTTCCTCTATCTTCTTCCATTTTATTACAAATGTTATATGTACATGAACTTTCAGTTGCACCAGCTTGTGCAAGGCGGTTCAGAAAAGCATTTTGCAAGGTAGACGGGCCCCCATCTGATAAACAATACAAAGCAGCCTTAGCAGCAAGTATGTTTGAAAAATCATAGTACTGATGCTAATTACAAATACAGAAAGTACAAATCACAACCCCAAAAAGATGTAAAGTTGGGACATCCCTTGATTCCAAACATAAAACGAAAATAAGGAATCATGGTAGAGAATTAAAACTAGAACAAAGAACAGGGGACTATGAGAAACAATAATTAGTTATGCTGATAAGACCGCCTATTACATTATTCTGATGGTGTGTGAAGATCATCTCAACAGCATTCAGTTGATGGCCTAAAGGCATTACCATAGATTAAAAACCTTAAAACATGATACAAAACGATGGCATAACAGGATGAAGAACGTGTTCATAATTTCAGATAAAGGAAAAAAATACAGTAATTAACGACTCAATCATTACTAATTTAAAACTGAAGTGCATGTGCAACAATAATGAAAACCCATATGAACTAGGTAACTAAGTTCAATTTTGGATACAATTTAATATATAGATATGCACAAAAACTTTATGAAGGTAGACCTATAATTCATTACGCATTTTCATAATAACTGAACACAAGAATGATCCTCACCATCCACAACGGAGTTGTCTTTAACATCCTGCTGACAGCTTGACTCTCTTGAACTGATAGCACAGTATTCCAAGTTTTTGATCAACTATTGTCAAAACTCAGTGTTAATTTCCCACTAAGCAATATACAATACCATATGCATAAAGCCAAAATAGACAAAACTATAATAGAGAAGAGGCAACTAGAGAAGCAATGACAACAGTTGTCCTACCTCTTTCCAAGACTTATTGACCACTGCTACTGTGGAATCATATGGCACTTGTTTCTTCTTCAACTGAGACAATTCATTTTGAAGAGCAGAGAACTCAACCTTCTGAGTCTCTAACTTCTGTAATAGCTTTTGATTTTGATATTGAAGAACAGCAATGTCAAGCTACAGGTCAAAAGAGACAACGTAAGTTTAAAAACAAGCAAATTACATGTAAATCTCAGCAATGTGCTCTTATTACAATGTCTATGAGTTTCAATAATGAATGGAACTGAAGATATGTTTAATATAGAATTTTTAAGTGGGAAGAGCATTAAAAGAGAATTTGAGTTTTGTATTTCATTTGACTCTTAAATAAAGGTCTTTAGTCTAAGGTCATTGTCTTCATGTCTTCATTGGACGTCCAAATAAGTACAGTACAATTTATCCTTGCACACCTCAACTAGGAAAAATAAATTTACTAAGAAAATGAATGCGGAGATCCCACAAGCTAATAGATCCAAGGAATAATGGAAGGGTACAACAGAGGACAAGGTGTCCACCAACTTGCAAGTTTTCCATTTTAAAACACAAGAGCTACAAGCCATACAGCCCTACAGCCCCTACTGAAAATTATAGCATGAACAGTGAAAACATCATTAAAAAAAAACTAAGACACAGCAGCTCTCCAATATGAAATAATAGCAGAGAAAGAGCTCTTCTTAAACTCTTAAGTTACTGATTACACATCATCCCTTAACAAGCAACTAACAATAGAAATGGCAATAGACCCTTGTATCCTATCATTAGGGGTTCTTGCAAATACCAATCAATCTACCACGCAAACTGCCATCCCTAGCTAACACGCATGGGCTCTATAGATAAAAGTGAAATGCATCAAACATAGTTGGGTGTACAAAACCAGAGACTAAAAAGCTGCACATGACCTTCTAGTAGTAAAGAGCCACCCTTACCCTATTTCGACACATTTAACTCCTTTCAAACTAGAAGCAATGCTAAGGTTGAAATTGGCAGCATAAACACTTCAATTATGTCTATAGATAATTTGGCAAACCAGATCAGAAAATAACAAAAACCAATGTACCAAGCCACAAAATCGCTTCATAAAGATAAAGGAATATGAGAGCAACCAGAAGCATCATAACAGCACAAGGGCCTCACCTTTTTGTCCTCAGAAATAGGCAAAAAGGGCTGCTTCTTAGCAGTAGCAGCAGTGGGCGATATGGAGCTAAAGTGACGCCGTTTCCGGTCATGCTCACCAGTGCTCCCCATCGAAAACCCTAGAAACCCAGCCTAAACAGCTCCACTCACATTCCACCAAACCAGACCTCAAAACGAAAACTCTCAACAAACCAATTCCTACAAAACAAAAGCCAGGGAGCCAATCCAACCCTCAAGGAAAGACAAACCCTAGTCGAAAGCCCCTACAAACAAACAGTTCCTATCTCTCTCTCTCTCCTTTGGGGGCTTCGAAACCCTAAATTCCCAAACCCTAACAGTGGCAATCTCTATCTCTTTCTCTTATATAGTGCTTACAAATTTTGATCCATTGAATCTGTCGCTGCCTCTCGGGCTGTAATTGAAACCTCCAGCACAGAGAGGGAAGAGGACACCCAAGTTCCGAGCACACACTCTCAGGAAGAGGAGAAAAAGAAGAGAATTAAATAAATTGACTTTTATATCATTTTGTGTTTCTGTACTAGAATTAACAAGGAGCGGCGTGGATTTCGTGAAGGCTAAAAGGGTATTTTGGGTCGAAGACGTGATTGGTTGGTTGGGATATTTTATGTACTTGGCAAAGCAGGCGATGATTGCTCACTTACTTTTTACCTGGATGGCGCCGCTCTGCATGATGGAACTGCCACTCCACTTGCATAGGTTGTTGACAGTTGGAGGTCTCAAAATGAGTTGGGTTAATATAGTCATCTCAATATTCTCCCCCAAAAAAATAAAAAATTATTTATGTACCAGAAAAAAGATAAACTAACCCAAAGAATTTGGTCTAGTGGAAACTGGTTAGCTAGGCCGGCAAGTTGGACGAATGTGAGCTAGATACTCTGTGAGGTGCAGCGTTCGATTATCCGCTTGTGAAGAACACCCACTGGAGAAAGTTTTTCCGTATACAGTTTCCGACTCGAAGTGGTAGCACACTTGCCATCATTTTTGAAACCAAAAAAAAATGAACTAAATTCCCACCAAGTTTTTTTATGAGAAAAAAGAGCATTTTATTCATACTCTAAAAACACTTTTACATGAAAGGGACTCATCAAAATTTTATCCAAATCAACGAAGGGAAGAAGAGTACCACACTCTAACTGCAATAGCAATAATAAGTGTCAAGGTCGAAGTGAGGCATAGAGGAGGCATGGAGGCGCACTCCTTAACCATAAAGTAAGAAAAAGTAAATTCACTATAACCAGAGCAACACTATGAGTGGTTTTGTTATACCTCTACGCGCATACTTCCCATGAGAGAAATTTAAAATGGAAAAAACTTAGGTCCAACCTGGGTTGGACGCGTCCTGTCCGACCCCCTTCAGGTGGCCAATGGGTGAATGACACATGTAGCTTTACCCTATTTTTTTATTCTTACCCATCACGTGCTTCTTCCACCCTATTGCCCACTATTTTTTATTCTTTCCCATACTTTTTTATTCTTCCCCATACTTTTTTATTACTTTTTTTTTAACGGGTTCCTCTCCTTCTCTTCTTCTTCTTCTTCTTCTTCTCTTCTTTTCGGCCAGCTATCATCACTCTCTTCTCTTTCCGGTCAAGCCAACCCCTCTCTCTCACTCTCTCTTCTCTGGGTTCTTGGTGATTGCAGCCGCTGTGTTGGGTCTGGGTTTTTGGTGATTGCAGCAGTTGTGTTGTCTTCAATTAGATTGAGCAGAGGCGGTGATTGGGCGTCGCGGCCCAGCAGAGAAGCTGCGGAGCAGAGAGAGATGCAGCAGTGATGCGGCCCCGCACCCAGAGAAGAGAGAGTGAGAGAGAGGGGTTGGCTTGACCGGAAAGAGAAGAGAGAGATGATAGCTGGCCGGAAAGGAGAAGAGAGAGATGATAGCTGGCCGGAAAGGAGAGAAGAAGAAGAAGAAGAAGAAGAGAAGGGGAGAGGAACCCGTAAAAAAAAGTAATAAAAAAGTATGGGGAAGAATAAAAAAGTATGGGGAAGAATAAAAAATAGTGGGCAATGGGGTGGAAGAAGCACGTGATGGGTAAGAATTAAAAAATAGGGTAAAGTTACAGGTGTCATTCACCCATTGGCCACCTGAAGGGGGTCGGACAGGACGCGTCCAACCCAGGTTGGACCTAAGTTTTTTCCATTTAAAATTACTCACCGAGTTTCTTGTCTCGTTGATTAGCGCCATGTCATCATCGCCAAAGTCCTCCATAGGCTTGTTCAAAGTTGCAGTACCACCTGAGTAAAAAAATGGACAAAATTCAATTTCATTCAGAAGTTTTGTTGTGAGTCACATTTTTTTACCATTTAATCAGCTGATAAAAACATATCTAAGAAGTAATAATATAAATTACAACAACAACTCCAACCTCAAATGAAGATGTTGTAGGTAGACTTGTCAATGGACCGGATTTTGATCCGGATCCGCTCCGAATCTGTTGTTATTTGATGGATTTTGGATTGAAAATTTAATCCGTTGATCCGTTAATGGTCCGAATCCGTTAACCCGTTTATTTAACGGATCGGATACGGATTTAGGTTAATCCAGTCCGTTAATAATCCGATCCATATTTATAATAATATAATTTTATTTTATAAATATAAAATAATAAATATATACATATTATAAAATATAAGTACTTCAACATTTGACTTGATCATTTTGTTTCCATGTTTTATCAAAGTTTTTATCGGGTATCATGATAAAAATTTAATATTTTTATTTAAAATTTAATAATACTTGATAATAAATGGATCCGGATAGTGGACCGGGTATTCATTAATCCGCCAGATACGGATTTGGATCGGCTTATCAGTGATCCGTCAGGTTAACGGATCGGATCGGGTTGAAAATTTGTTGTTGCTAAATGGATCCGGATTTATGTCGATCCGCTCCAAACCTGGTCCATTGACAGGTCTAGTTGTAGGTTCCTTAATTTTGAGATCACTTCTAAAATTAGTAAAAACTCTTTTAACAGCGTTTGACAAAAAAGTTAGAATAACTTTTTGATTTGTAAGTGTTTTTTTGTGGGTTTTGAAGAAGTACAATGTACTTCCTAAAGTATAAAAAATTATTGTGCTTCTAACAAAATCGTTCAAAAAAAAAACAAAATCGCTTCTAGTGGAAGTGCTTCGTAACAAAAGCATTCCTAAAGAAACAATTTCAAACATAGCCATTTTTTCTTGTGAGTTAAAAATTTATAATTTGACATGATCAATATGTTTCGAGAATTGTTTCATAGTTTGAAAGTTATGCAAAGTCCCTTTACTAATTACAAAATTAATTATCAAATTACCCCAAAAAAAAACTCACTCCTACAACATTACAATTAACTTTAAAGGATCAACACATTTATTATTAAGACTAGTGGATATGTTTTGGCTTTTAAGGCCAACCAGGTTGTGTGTGGGTGGGTCGGTAGCGACCCAGGTTGGCTTTTTATTAACTTTTTATTTTGAGTTATGCTATTGGTTTTTTTAAGTCTCCTACTGTTACCACACATTGCTTCTATACCCTTTAGATTTTTTTTTATTCAAATAAACAGAGAATTAGACAATATTAGCTCCTCAGTAATCGCCGATTTAGATTAAATGCGGGTTAGTATTTAGGGTTTAGAGTTTAGAGTTTAAGATTTGTTTTCCCTCTTTAAAGGTTGTCCACTACTACTACATTGCTGCAACTACATTTTATCTTTTTTTTTAGTAGATTTATGATTTAGAGCTTATGGTTAGGGTTAAGGTTTTATGAATAACAATTCTATCACACTAGCTGCAACTACACAATTTATTTTTTATTTTATGTTTTACGCTTAAGTTTAGGATTTAACTTTAGGTATGATTATCTGCTATAACACCCTTGAGTTGTCAAAATCATTACTCTATTGACGTAAGGGTTGAAAGATTTTCGGTCGATACACACCGACCTCTCTCCTGACTGTGATCTTTGTCTTTGTAGATGCTCAAGAGCTAGAGACAAGTATTACGTCCCGACCTATACTAGTTCACCAACCCTTTCAAGAAACGGTAGAAAAAAAAAGTTTATAGTGTAAAATATAAAAAGTGAAGTAAAACCTAATTTATGAATAATGATACTACATTAGTAAGCACCGTCTTCCACATGCGCAAGACACGTGCATGAAGGCAGTGCTTGCGCATGTGGAAGGCGGTGCTTGCGCGTATGAGAAACGTTCATTTATTTAGTTTTTCCGCATTACTTGTTTCTCAGTTATCATACTACTTTTGAAATTAAATAATAAATAAAATGAAATAAGAAATTAAAAAAATAGGCAAGTGGACAAGTTTGTGTGAAGCCCTCATATTATTTATTTATTTTTTATTATGTTGTTTTATTGTTTTACACTCGGTATATTTAAGTTTATATATTGGGTAATATAGTTTAGGAGAGACAAATTTTGAATTTTTGAATGTTTACCAAGAACCCAAGTTTTCTCTTTATATATATGACAGTAACATGTTTATGTAATAATATAGTTTATATATATATAGTAACCCGATACCATTTTGTTTAGTGGCATTAGTCTTTCCTTTGTAAGTGAGAGGTCTTGAATTCGACTTACGAACGATTAATTGATGTGTATTCTCAATTGTTATTATGTAATAAAAAAAGTTTAAATAGTGACATCATTTATGTAGTATCACAGATTAACTATGTAGCAACATGATTTTTGTAGTATCACAGCTTAATTATGTAGCAACATGATTTTTGTAGTATCGATGCTTTTGGGTACTATTAAAATTTATATAGTTGTACAATTAAAAAGAAACACACATTCTCTTTCAATATACTTATATAATTATATCCAATTCAAATAATAAGAAGACAATTATACAGTTATCAAATCAACAAATTCATCAAATTTAGAAAAAACATATTGAAAACTGTAGCAATAATGTTGATATACACATTTATCTACCTTAATTTTTTTTTAAAGGACCTTAAATTTTTTTTAAGTATTCAAACATCAATAAATATATACAAAACCTTATTTGATTTTTAAAAAAGGTAAAAAAAAGTAGAAAGGATTCAAAATTGCTTAGATGTTAATATCAAAGTTACTTAGTCTTCCTAATTTTCTTATCAAACATCTTGCTTATAATAGTTTCTTGTAATTTTACACAAGAACATTAATCAACATCCATTTGGTAGGATGAGGTGTCCTTAATTAAACCAAAAAATTGTTTCAATTGCATTGCTTTGGTGCAAGTGCTCGCCCGTTGGCTTTTCGAGACAAATCATAGGAATAGTTATTTGATTTTTCCTCAATTGGTTTTGAGGCCCTCTCCTTCTCTGTCCGTTACTCAAAAAATCAAATTGATGACATAAACAATTATTAAACTATACAACATAATATATATATATATACTTTTCAAAAAAAAAAATTATATATATATATATATAAATATATAATTCTAGATCAAGAATCACAATAACACAAAATTGTGAGTTTTTATTTCTAGATCAAGAAATTTCTTTACCTTTATCTTTTGCCGATTTCAAAATTTATTTGTTGCAATGCTTTAGCGAGTTTCTCATTCAGCTTTCCTTTGCGCCTAATTCGGTGATGTATAAATGGCTTGTCCAAAATAGGTGGCGTGATATGGAGCCGTGGTTTTGCTTTAACAACAATGACCTTAAATTTGCAGAGAGAGAGAGAGAGAGAGAGAGAGAGAGAGAGAGAGAGAGAGAGAGAGAGAGAGAGAGAGAGAGAGAGAGAGAGAGAGAGAGAGAGAGAGAGAGAGAGAGAGAGAGAGAGAGAGAGAGAGAGAGAGAGAGAGAGAGAGAGAGAGAGAGAGAGAGAGAGAGAGCAAGGCTCTTCGAGTGAAATAGAAGCGATGAAGAACTAGATTTCGGCCGTAAATATGAGATAAGCTAGTATGTAAACACTAAAGTTATAAACCCTAATCTGTCATCGTTAATTTGAAATATTTCTTTTCTACCATCGGTTATAAACCCACACGTCAATCTACCTCAGCACTTTCATCACATGCTCTCATCGTTAATTTGGAATCTTTCTTTTCTCCCAACGGACAAATCACGTGATGAGAGTTAACGACATGTAAGGTTGTACACAACTGATTATAAGGACGATTGGTTTGCCAATTTAGATAAGAATGTTAAAATTGAACTTAAAACCACATTTCAAAAACCATATTGAGTAAGTTGAATTGAAAAGAGACAAGATTTTTTTTTATTCTTATTCTATTAACTTCGTTCATGCATGATGACGAAATCATTATGTAGACTATGGTTTTGTAAAAGTCATACATGTGTTGTTCGTTGTCCTATAAAAGGTATATTATTTCATATACAGATTATTCATTCCTAAATAGGCAGCTTATTGGATTCATTACTATGGTTAGATACTCTACTACAACACTATACAATGTACCATATCTTAAAGAGTACGATGAACATATAAGGCACGTAGGTAATTCTTCCAAAAATGATAATTATTTCATAATTCATATACAATAATTTTACCTTTTATAAAAAAAAATGTCATTCCATTAATAATTCAGCAAGATTACACCAGTTCACCCTTGTAGGGTTGTCAGAAGAGCCATTACACAAGCAACCCACCTTTTCAAGTCAATAAGCTCGAACATAAGTGCACCTAAGAATCTCATAAGACATAAAAAACATGAGATTGTGGTACAATTCTACAACTTCGATCTCCCTCAAATGGAAGTGTTATCATCCATTAAATCGAAAAATAATAATAAAAATAAAAATTTCAGTTACAGATCTCAGGCCCAAAAGGTAAAGTTCAACCCAAGCCCATATACAGAACTCTAAACATAATCCCACGTGTATAGTGCAAAGCAAAGCCCAAAGCCCAAAGCCCAAAGTGATGTCCAGCCTTGAACCATTGTCTAATCAACCACCACACGTTAACGCCACCACTAGGAACCGAAGCCATCATACAAGTTCTTTATAATGTTCACCTTTGATAACCTCGCCAACATCAACCATAACACACCAGATACAACTCGTCAAATCCGACCTACGCTAGTTGTGGGTCCTCAACATTGCATGTACAAGCCACCGCAAGAGCAAACCTTCAACAACACCCGTGGATTTGAAGCCCCGATTCGGTATAAGCTAGTCTAAATTTTATAGCACACCTAATATCCATCAACCACCACCACCACTAAAGGAGTGCCTCTAGAGATCTGTACCCAGTCGATCATCGGGTACACTACACGGTCTACACGACTCTGATCACCACTGAGTTAGGCGTAAAAGATAAAGAGTTAGCCGAAGCCTACAATTAAGTAGAGAGCACCAACGATGAAGACCTTCACCACCACCCTTAAAATGATCGAGGAATGAATCCCAGCCTTTCCGATCGAATGTACTACACACCGACACCAAGCAAAGTAAGTGACGGCCACAAAACCTCTTTCGTGAGAGTTAGAGCCCTTAAAAAAAAATATTGTGTGAATTTCTTTAACATGCCTACATGCTAGATCAAGAGTTAAATCCATATCAAGAAATTCTTCTCTGTGTTTGGCCATCTAATATCATTTTATTTTATGAGGAAAGAAACTTTATTCAACAATCAACACGATTAATTACAGTACGTTATGGGAGTTTATTTGTCACTAAGCAGGATTACGATTATGGGATCAGAGTTTATGTTGAGAACACAATAACAAACTCTGTAGACACAAACGTGAGAGAATGTTCTTATTTAATTCAATAGCAAACCGGTGGCTTTATAAGCCTTACAAGAAGATGGAATCAAAGCATAACAACCCACGTTTAACATGACCTAGAACGTGGTAACAGACTAAGAGGAAATAGTCAAAAAACTATCTGCTAGTCCCAACTTAATATGGCTTATTAACAAACTAATAATTGAAAAGACCTAACAAACAATAAATCCTAAAACTGTAACCAACCCATGTGGTTGAGTTGGCACGGATGCAAGGTTGGGAACCCCCCAACCTGAGTTCGATCCCCAACTTAGTACACATGGGCACATATTTATTATGTGAAGATTGGCCAGCTAGTTTGAGGGACCCGCTGTGAGTGGGTTCGTGCACTAGCGACCGAGAGATTAGTCTGGCATTAAGGCTTGGCTCCGCAATACCCCGGTAATGGGTGAGCGGGATGGGCTGCTGGGATACTCGTCGGGAGCTTCGGCCTAAATTGCATGTGTTCTTAGATGGGTGCTGGTTCCTGACCGGCCCATCTCCAATGGATCAAAAAAAAAAAAAAATCCTAAAACTGTTAAACCCTAACAGTTCAACAGTTTATTCGTCACTAAGGCCCAGTTTGGGGCAGCTGTACTAATTAAAAAGCAGCTGTAGCTGTGCTGTGAAAATAATCAACTGTGAAATTAAGTAGCAGAGTGTTTGGTAAATTGTGTTTTTAAAAGTGCTGTGAGTACAAAAAGTAGTGTTTAAGTGTTTGGTAAACTTAAGTGCAAAAGTGCTGTGAGTTTGAATAATGACTAAAAAGGACATGAAGCTAAAAATGGTTTTACTTATTTATTTTGTTTAAAAATTGTAACATTTTAGCCATCAAATAATTATTCCTTAAATTCTTACAATTGAAATTACAATAGGTAAATTAAGATATTTAATAATTATTTGGCCTTCTTGTTTATACATATCAAAATAGAAATAGAAGTTGTGGACACGTATATATGAATTGAAAATATGATGTTGTTTGGATAAGACATAACATTGCATTCATGACCAAAAATATATACATCAAAGATATATACGCCAGTTTGCTAATGTGAGAATGAGGCCCAGTTTGGAACTTGTAGAAGATATAGGTATATTTGATGAGGGCATTATGGGGTAAAGTACAAAAATAGAGGCAGCTTTTGACATGCCTGCTTATAGAAGTACCGAATTCATGGCTTCCATAAGTCATCTTGGAAAGTGTGAACTTATCTTAAAAGCAGCTTATATTTGTTTTACCAAACAACCAAACTGCTTAACTTAATAATTAATCAGATTATTTTTTAATTTGAGCTGCCCCAAACTGGGCCTAAGCCTCTCTCTCTCTCTCTCAACCCACGTACCCTACTGTCTCTAGCTTGTTCTGTCCAGCTTCTACAAGCAACATCAAAAGAGCTTCGCACACTTGAGATGCGTTTAGTTCTGAAGGGTCATCTTCCAGTGATGGAAAAACCATCCAAGCATGGTCTAATTTAAGGTTTGGCCGCACAACAATGGATCCCGGAACTTCTGCATCAGAGCGTGTGACAAGTCCATCACTTTTCTTGCCATATCTGCGCTCCAGAAACCGTGCACAGGCAGCCATAACGGCCCTAAGGGGCATCACTAGTGGGAGTTTTTCAATGATAATAGCTAGTTCAACACTCACACACGCACTCTCATTATATATATATATACCTTGAATACTTGGTGCATCAGATACTTCATTAGCCATTTATTTAAAAAATCACCAAGCTGTCCCTCTCGCAAGATATCTGCAGCAAATGGGGTACCACCATATGGACTTTGTACTAACGCCAGTCCAGCAACCTTATCTTTCAGATCAGACCAATACATCGACAAAGCAGCTGCGGCATCTAGTCCCCCTTTGCTATGTCCAAGGATTAAAACACGTTTTTTCGAACCCCAATAGATTTTCTCAATGCTTTCTTTTACCTGTCCAGCGTTTTTCACGACCGAAGCCTAGCGAGTGATATTTAAAACTTAATTTAGTCTAAACTACTCTACATATAATTAACAAGCTTAATTAGGTACTTTTATTAATTAAATTATTATTATAGAAAACAACCGCGCGCATACCTCACTATGAATCTCGGCTATATGACAGGCCAGTCCAATCTTTGACAAACTCGTTTTTGTATTTACAAAATACAGTGGTCCATGGTTGCTGAAAAGGCCTATTGATTACAGAAAAATCGAATACACATTAGAAACAGTGGCCACGTTTGTTTGCCTGGATATGATGGTTGGATTAGATTAATTATATCCAATCTGATGGATAATCATGTTTGGAATGTCGTATAACTTTAGTTGGTTAATTTATATCTTATCAGACCTAGATAACTAAATCTTGTTAGAAAGGTGAGATAACTTTTATCCACCGACCCACCCCAAGCACGATAGAACGCTATAGTTCTCCATCTCCCAGTCTTTTACCACGACAGAACAAAACCTCTCCCTCCATCTCCTCCAATCCTCATCGCAACCTCTAGTCATCTTCTACTTTAATCTAGTCTGGTACCTTCTCCATCGATTTCTCCAATCTCCGAAGTACTCGAACGCCGCCGTTCTGCAACTGACTCAGATCGCCGCCGCTAAAACTTACTCCGGTCACCAAAATCATCGAATTTGTCCCGCCGATGAACAAGGATTCATTAAGAAACGTGGATTATTTATCTGGATTCAATTTCGCCAAAGCTTCATGTAGATCTACCTGATTATCTTCTTCTGCATCTCCATCTTTATCTAATTTTTTTTTACCTGTGTTATTTATTATTTTTGGTATGAGAAATTGGGTCAAATTGCCACGAACAGTAAAATAATTGTTTTAAATTTTTGTTATAAATTTTGTTTTGTTTATGAAATTTTATTTAACTAGAAGATAAATTGATATATATTAACAAATCCAACTTGTTATCCAATTTTGTCTCAAACACCAGATAAGACTAGGATTAGGAAACCGAATCCATTCCAATCCGAATCCAATCCAATCGGGTGACCAAATCCAGTCCAGTCCTGGGTACCAAACATGGCCAGTAAGTGAATAAACAAAGTTTCAATTCGTGTTACAAGTCCAGTTATTCCAGGCACAATATATATATATATAGGAACGAAAAAGAATTGGCACAGTTTAAAAATCCCCCAAAAGACTCCCTAAACCCATGCACTACTAGTGCTTAATTTGCTTTTAAAGGAAATTATACCTGGAAGTCTGGAACCAACAAACAAACCATCGATTTTGGCAATCTGTGAACATCACTCCTGTCAGACGAAGAAACACCTCAATTCATAATTTCATATTGGCATTGATCGACGTACGTACATGATAAGAAAATGTATATATGTTATATGCAGCACAGCGCAAATCATATATACCTGATCTCCCCCAGAATTTTCATGAACCTTTTAGTTTCGTCTCCAAGAACAGAGGGCATAGTAGGATCACGCTGTAGCCATCCTATATCATCCGCAGACCCACGAAAAGATTTTTGCAGCCGGTCAATAGGATTGTAATTAGAGAACACGTTCATCATCACGTACTAATGTTTGAAAGTCTGAATGTACGTTGCGTGCATGCAGCACAAATTGTACGTAAATATATAATATAGATTCAATCTGGTGGCCACTGGCTTTTTGGAATGGAATTTTTACGGAATCCCCTATCCGGATAAGCTTTATGGCAAGAATATTTTAGTGAAATTTCCTCATTTGTTGGACTTGGACATGATGAGTGCTAGCAGTATAAAGTAGGTAGGGCAGGTCATTTTTCAAAAGTAAAACCGACTCCACTTGAACTTGATCGATTTCGGTATGGTAGGGGCCCAAATCGGGTTAAAACAAGAACTCAGAGAAAGTTGGTACACTCGAATTGCAAGCAAGGGCGGAGCCACATATGGGCTACCCTAGGCTGTAGCTCGGGGAGCTTTTGTGAATGTATAATTTTTTTCTTCTTCAAATTATGGTTTGATTATGTTTACAACATATCAGCTTAATGTTCGAAAAATCGGTCAGTCAGTCGGTGGTCTTCCGCCGAGAGAGAGAGAGAGAGAGTTTTTAATTATTATTTGTGGGCACTTTTTTTTTCCGGACAAGTAGGTACATTTTTTTGAAAAAAAAACTTTGGTCTGACTTAGGTCGGACGCATGCTTCCAAACTTTTTTTTATTCGTATACATTTGGCAGTGTAATTTTATAATTTGAACCGTTGACCTTATAAAACAACTTTTATATATAGATCAATTCTGAAAAAAATCAACGTAAACAAAAATCGTTTATTTATGCAATTACATCAAACAAATGGATGGTTAGTCATGACTCATGAGAATGTTAGTTTTTACAAAAACCGTCCATTTGTTTGATATAGTTGGATGAGTTAACAATTTTTCTTTACGTTGATTTTTTGCAAAGATGATCTTTAAAGGTTGCTTTATAAGATCAACGGTTCAAATCATAGAATTACACTGCCGAATGTACCCAAATAGGAGAGAGTTTGGACATACAAGTCATACCTAGGTCGGACAAGAGTTTTTTCCACATTTTTATGGACATTAGACAATAGACAAGTGGACACATTGGCAAAAAAAAAAAAAAAGAGACAAGTGGACACATAGTTTAAATTGAAAATGTCCAATTTTCAAACACTTTCCTTATAAATTTATGTGTGAAATAATAAAATTATAATATATATATTGGATAAAAAATAATTAAAAAAATCCCTTACTCGCCGCTCAACTAGCATCTAGCGATTTTTCAAATATTGTATAAGCCTAGCCTAAAGCTATATAGCCCACCTTTTTCATTATGAGTTTAGTCTACTAAGCCTAGCCTAAAGCTATTGCTCCACTTGAACGACTCATATTTATGTACTCGATCAATTTGTCTTTTGTATTAATTAAGAAAAAAAAAACTTAAATAACTAGCTATTGTCTTGTGAAAAAGAAAAATAGTATACAACCAACAAGCAAAACAAAGAAGAAGAGATATCAATTGGCCGGTGGTGAGTAGGTAGAGCCTTCAGGTGTGGTTCCCCCCACCCAGGTTCGAATCATGCCGACTGCGGATTGGAGTTAAAGCTAAACCTGTCAATGGACCGGATTTTGATCTGGATCCGCTCCGGATCCGTTGCTATTTGACGGGTTTGGATTGAAAATTTGATTCGTTGATCCGTTAATGGTCCAGATCTGTTAACCCATTTACTTAATGGATCAGATATGGATTTTAGGTTGATCCGCTCCGTTAATAACCCGTTCCGTATTTATAATAATAAAATATTAGGTCCGGATCAGGAGACACATTTTTTGACACATATTTTAACTCCTCTCAGATCTAACGGTTCTTATCAGATCTAACGGTTTGCCAAAACTAATCAGAACACCGTTAGATCTGATTAGAACCGTTAGATCTGGGAGGAGTCAAAATATGTGTCAAAAAATGTGTCCCCTGATCCGGATCCTAAAATATTATTTTATAAATTATAAAATAATAAATATTTACAAATTATTTTGTTTTATAAAATATAAAATATAAAATAATAAATATATACATATTATATAATATAAGTAATTCAACATTTGGTTTGATAAAACGAGAATTTCTATTGAGACCTCCATATTTTTTCACCTGAACTCCCTTTAATTTTTTCTCCTCAAACTTTCAAATTTACCCTTAACAAAAAAACTTTAAAAATAATAAAAAATAAGAAAAGTAAACTAAACCCAGCCACCATGGCATCCAACTTCATATTTTTCTAATCAACTGGAGATGTGTTGCACATTGCTAATCAATGAATATTGTCTCTTTGAACAAAATCAGCTATGAGTCAACTAGTTAAGTTATTCACCGATTGGTATGTATCATCTTGGATTAAAAATAAAAAAACACTTCTATGTATCTTTAAAAAATAATTGATTTCATTTTTGGGAAAGTAAAATTGCAGATATGATTTTTGTTTTTTTTTCAATTTTGGGAGTAGATTCGACAACCATAATTTCTCTTGGTTCACTCGTTTGTCTTCCTTAGTTAGCAATGAAAAGATCAATTATATATTGTTATATGTATATATATATATATATATATATATATATATATATATATCTTCTTTCCACCATCTCATTTTACTCAAATTTATGGCTAAACAATGTTTTCTATCCAATTATGCATGCTCGAGCCTGAGGTGGAGGAGAGAAAAGAAGAAGAAATGACACTATTCTCAAACTTCAAGAGGGAATCCGAGAAGATTGATTCATATGAGATTTGTTGTTTTTTTTTTTTTCAGTTTTGTAAAGGGTAAAAAAGGATTTTTAGTTTTATCTAAAAAATAAAGAGGTTAATTGAGAAAATTCGGAGGTCCCAATAGAACCACTTTTGATAATTTTGTTTCAATGTTTTTTCAAACTTTTATCGGATATCTTGATAAAAATTTAATATTTTTATTTAAAATTTAATAATTAATACTTGATATAATAAATGGATCTGGATCGTGGACCGGGTATCCGTTAATCGGCCGGATACGGATTTGGATCGGCTTATCAGTGATCCGCCGGATTAACGGATCGGATCGGGTTGAAAATTTGTTGTTACAAAACGGATCCGGATTTAGGTCGATCCGCTCCATTTACAGGTCTAGTTAAAGCTCAATCTATTATGTGGTTAGCCAGGGGGAGGAAGACTTCTGACACTGCTTCTGAGTGAATTAGTCTATGGGCCTAGGAAGCCTTTGGGATACCAAGATCTCGATAAAAAAAATGATATCACATTGATTCAGTCGAGGAAAAAATTTTGGGCTGACCTAGGTCGGACTTGTGTATCCAAACTCTCTCTTATTAGCATATATTTGGCAGTGTAATTTCATAATTTGAACCGTTGATCTTATAAAACAACATTTATAGATCATCTCTGCAAAAAAAAAAAAATTCAAACAAGAGATCGTTAATTCATCTAACTATATATATCAAATAAATGGACAGTTTTAGTAAAAGCTAATATTCTCATGAGTAACCATCCATTTTATTTGATGTAATTTCATGAATCAATGATTTCTGTTTACGTTGATTTTGTGCAAAATTGTGCAGAATTGATTTATAAATGTTACTTTATAAAATTAACGGTTCAAATCATGAAATTACACTGCCAAAAATATGCAAATAATAAAGAGTATGGATGCAAGCGTTCGGCCTAGAGTTTTTTCATTCAGCTTAGTTCTTTAGTTCTTCCATGCATATTTTCTCTAGAGAAGCAAGTAATTGTCATCAATTGATAAGTACTTATCTCTTTGTTCATAGAATTTAGAGATTTTTGGTGGGCTTATACATCCAACCTCCTAATTTACTCTCTGCAAACAAAAAAAAAATCTTACTTTCTCTCTCCTTCTCCTCCTCCTCCCGACGACTCTCTTCATCCCTGCAACTCTTTTCATTACTCTCTCTTCTCTCTCTTCAATCTGGATCTCGTCACCTTTCCACACCCAAATCTGACAGATCTCAAATCACGCTGCCGCTTTCGTCCATCCAAATGGCACATGTAGCCTTATCCGATTGCGGTCGAGCCCCTTTTTTGACCGGTAGAGCCGTAGTAGAGTGAGAGAGGAAGAAGCGTCACATCGTAAACTCTCAATTTGGTTATATATATATATAATCTATTCTAGATGCCAAGAAGCAAAAGGAAAAGAAAAGATTCTTTAAATTCAAAGAAGAATCAGTTAGAGCCAAGAAAATGAAGATATTCAATTGTAGAAGGAACCCCCAAAATTTCGAACAGTACGTGTACAAGAAAAACAAAATTTGGAGTAGGAGAATATGAACAATACGCAATTTCAATGTCAATATTTGAAATCAACACACAAAAACAATGCAAAGGCTCCAACTTTAGTTGACTTTGTTCTTAGCCTAAAAGGGATTCAAAAAAGATTAATCTAACCCAGTTTGGCAATTAGAAATTATAAAATTTTTAAGAACCCATTTTTAACTGCTCCACGAGAACACTTTTCAAGAACTCCAGGTTTCATTGTTCTTCATGCAGTTTGACTGGTACTTGGTAAGTTGAAGTTTATATTCTTCTTTTTTGTCAAAAGATACATTTGAAGTTGGATTTCTATTCGTTTCTATGCAACAGAGTCACGGTGGAGCTGTTCATTTTTTTTTTATCGTAGAGGGTAGGAGTATCAGTATTAATTAAGAGAATAAGGCTTAAAATTAAATTTTCAAAAACCCTTAGATTACCCTTCATTAATTAATACTCTAAGAGAAAATGCTCAAATATATAGAGGGTGAATTGGTAAATTTAAAAGACTGAAATACAAAAAAAAAACAAAAAAAAAAGTCATTAGAACATGAGAATCCAAAGAGATGTAGGAAACTGCATTCAAACTGCAATTGCAGTTTCTTTTCTAAAAGCTTATAATTATTAATTGGCCAAAAAAAACATTATTATCAAATATAATATCAAAATTAATTTATATACACAAAAAAAAAACTAATTGACACACGCGTGAGCGTGTGTTAAGAGGCTAGTATATGTTAAAAGAAGAGGTGTAAAAAGAAAACAAGAGATAAAATAGGAAGTTTAAAGGAGAAAAAAATGAAGAGAGGTACGGTCCAAATGCTAAATGGAGAGGTTTGAATAGAACCACTTTATACATTTTTGTTTAGAGTATTATTTAGGAAGATTTTTGTGTTACATGTTAATCTATGAAGTCCCAAAAAAGTTATTTCTGAAAAAAAAATAAAAATAGCCCATCCTATTCTGAATTCTTAGCTTCGTCATTGATTGCAAGAAAGTAAAAGACAGTGGAAAATTAAAAGGATTTCATTAAGCATTCCCAGAATGGAGTGGATCAAACAAACTTGAAACTTATAAAGGTCATAACATACTATCAACTTTTCATGGTTTCTAAGGCTATGAGCTAAAAACTTATCTTCTCTTTATTCTTCTGTTGATACTCATACTTTAAGCAATATGCTTTAGACAACGACCTTAAATCCCTTCTCTTAGAGGAATATGTGGATGGCTGATTTCACGTGCTCTCATTGTTAATTTGGAATTTTTCTTTTCTCCCATTGGACAAATCATGTGATGAGTGATAACGACATGTAAGGTCGCAAACAGCTGATTATAGGGATGATTATTATGCCAATTTGAGATAAGAATGTTAAATTTAAACTTAAACCACATTTCATATTGAGTAAGTTCAATTGAAAAGAGACAAGATTTGTTTATTCTTAAATTTATACTTAAAACCACATTTCAAGAACCATATAATGAAACCTTTATGTACTACGGTTTTGTAAAAGTCATACATATGTGTTGTTTATTGTTCTATAAAGGTTATTTCATATATAGATTATTCATTTCTAAATAGGCTGCACCCGTTTGTGTGATTGTTTGCACTATTTTTTTTAAACTCTATACCATGCGAAAATGAATTCCAAAGTAGTGGCCGAATTTACTCATCAGTATTAATTAAGAGAATAAGGCTTAAGGTTAAATTTTCAAAAACCCTTAGATTACCCTTCATTAATTAATACTCTAAGAGAAAATGCTCAAATATATAGAGGGTGAATTGGTAAATTTAAAAGACTGAAATACAAAAAAAAAAGTCATTAGAACGTGGGAATCCAAAGAGATGTAGGAAACTGCATTCAAACTGCAATTGCAGTTTCTTTTCTAAAAGCTTATAATTATTAATTGGCCAAAAAAAACATTATTATCAAATATAATATCAAAATTAATTTATATACACACAAAAAAAACCAATTGACACACGCGTGAGCGTGTGTTAAGAGGCTAGTATATGTTAAAAGAAGAAGAGGTGTAAAAAGAAAACAAAAGATAAAATAGGAAGTTTAAAGGAGAAAAAAATGAAGAGAGGTACGGTCCAAATGCTAAATGGAGAGGTTTGAATAGAACCACTCTATACATTTTTGTTTAGAGTATTATTTAGGAAGATTATTGTGTTGCATGTAAATCTATGAAGTCCCAAAAAAGTTATTTAAAAAAAAAATAAAAAATTAGCCCATCCTATTCTGAATTCTTAGCTTTGTCATTGATTGCAAGAAAGTAAAAGACAGTGGAAAATTAAAAGGATTTCATTAAGCATTCCTAGAATGGAGTGGATCAAACAAACTTATAAAGGCCATAGCATACTATCAACTTTTCATGGTTTCTAAGGCTATGAGCTATAAACTTATCTTCTTTTTATTCTTCTGTTGATACTCATACTTTAAGCAATATGCTTTAGACAACGACCTTAAATTCCTTCTCTTAGAGGAATATGTGGATGGCTGAATTCACGTGCTCTCATTGTTAATTTAGAATTTTTCTTTTCTCCCATTGGACAAATCATGTGATGAGTGATAACGACATGTAAGGTCGTACATAGCTGATTATAGGGATGATTATTATGCCAATTTGAGATAAGAATGTTAAATTTAAACTTAAACCACATTTCAAGAACCATATTGAGTAAGTTCAATTGAAAAGAGACAAGATTTGTTTATTCTTAAATTTATACTTAAAACCACATTTCAAGAACCATATAATGAAACCTTTATGTGCTATGGTTTTGTAAAAGTCATACATATGTGTTGTTCATTGTTCTATAAATTAAGGTTATTTCATATATAGATTATTCATTTCTAAATAGGCTGCACTCGTTTGTGTGATTGTTTGCATTATTTTTTTTAGACTCTATACCATGCGAAAATGAATTCCAAAGTAGTGGCCGAATTTACTCATTTATAATTAAGGAAGTTGCTAATTTTTAACTCAGATATCTTTGACATGTGTTTCTTATGTGCTAGTTGACATTTTATTTTAAAAAAACATAAGTGGATGTATTGTATTTGGATTTCTATGATGTTTAATTTAAATATTGTTGTGGAATTCAGAAATCTAGGGTATTCAATTAGGATTGTCAAAAATTTCTACAAGTCTAGGTGTATTCAATTTAGATTTTTAATGACTTTTAATGAGTTTGTAGAAGTTTAGGTGTATTAAAAAAATCAAGAAATTTTAATTTTTACTTTGCCGCTTAGTGACAGGGACCGTAGAGTATGGAGTCCAAATCCTAAGAGTTTATATATTCACGGTTAAATCCGCTTACAAGGTAGCACTGAAATCTCACTCAAATTCTACTCAATTAGTTAATGGTTTTAGCTCCTAGGATAATTTTGTTCCTTTATGGAAAAACATTTGGCATGCACATATACCAGCTTCGGCCAAGGTTTGCATTTGGAAGGCTTGTGTTGATATTCTTCCCACAAAGGAGAGTTTGATGCGCAAGCAGGTGGCTTTAGAGAGTACAGTTTGTACTTTGTGTAATGCAGCGATAGAGACAAATGTGTCTCTCTGTGCTATCCAGCGAATTTTAATGTTGGATTGGCTGCTTATTTGCTCACAGAAATTATCAAAGGTGAGTTTCTATTAGTTACTTTTTCTAATTTGGTGTGTTTGGCGGAGCGAAATCGGCGAGTTTGGGAGACAAAGTCGCTGCGTGTTGGGGACATTACTTTCCAGGCCAATACTTTGCTGCATGATTTTCAGTTTTATAGGAGTGCTCCTAAGTCGAGTTCACGCAGTCAATGACAAGTTAGTTGGAAGAAACCATCTTATGGTTGACTAAAGATTAATATGGATGGGGTTTCTCATCAGATATGCACACTAGCGGCATTGGTATTGTGGTATGTGATGACACAAGTCAATGGTGAGTGGGAAGTGCATAAAGGTTTGTGATGTCACTTCTCTGGAACAGGTAGAAGCTCTTGATCGGAGGTTTGTTGTTCGAATGGCTCAGGAATATGGGTTTTCACCAGTAGTTTTCGAAACCGATTCTATGATTCTCACGACGGCCGTTCACCAACAACATTATACCTCTTTAATTGGCCATATTTATCAGGACATTGTTGATGGTCTTTCTACTATGAGAGGTTCTTCTTTTCATCACGTTTACCGTCAAGCTAATGAGGTAGGTCATCAGCGTGCTTGACATGCTTGACTTTCCAATTCGTGTAATTCTTGGGAGTCAACGCCTCCTGCTTTTCACACCGATGTACTAATGAAGGATTTACACCCTTCATCTTCCTTTTCTACTTAATAAAGTTTTGTCTATTTCTCTAAAAAAAATTAAATTAAGGAATTATAAAGAATTCATTAAATGATGGAATTGTGTGGATTGTTTAGTGTTAATTGTAAAGACAAAAAGTTTTTATCAATCCAACCTCCAGCCTAGAGATTTTCATGGATTTGAAATTTTCTTTTGTTTAGTATTTAGAAGAACAGACCTGGGTTCTTATTATAGATCAATTCGACTTGGAACCAATGTGGTTAATAAATTACAGTTGGCTTCTTCTTGATCTGACCTTCTAAATCATGTTAATTAGTAGGCTTCTCCTATGTTCCACCATCCCTTCGTCCCAAATCAACGACTGCTAGGACACCACCCTTTGGTATGTCTAATCTATAAATGCTATACCATTTCACTCTCTACCTTGTTTGGTAGTTTCTACCTTTTTTGGTAGTTTTGTCTTTTAATAAGACTCTGCTCTACTCAAGTGTAGTAGTTTTATCTTTGATCTGCTTCTGTGTTGTCGCTTTCCATCTCTCTTGACACCATGGGATCACATGATCATTTGGCTGCTCTTTTGGAAAACACACTGATGATTGATGATGTCCAACAACCTACAATCCTTATGGGGGCCATGATTGCTGATGTACTCCTGAATATTGGTGGGATAAAGTGGTCTTTGCACTCATCTTGGAAGAGTTTCGGCAGTTTCCAGATTTCTCACCTCCGTAGAAATCTCTTTTGTATCAAGATGAACCAGGAGGGTGCCAAGAGACTACTAGAGAGTGGCCCTTGGCATGTCGAGAATCACCATTTCAATGTTGTCCCCTGGCCACCAAACTGCACCATCAATGATGTCCCTTTTTTCATGGCTCCCTACTGGGTACAAATTTCTGGTCTCACACTAGAAAAAATGAATGACTCTAATGCAAGGCTTATTGGATCTGCTATCGGTGAGGTAATCCAGCTTGAAGACATCCTGCCTGAAGATGCCTTTCTACGAGGCTATATTCGCATCCGAATCAACTTTGATTCGAGACGACCTTTCCCTGCTGGTTTTTGGCTCCCAATCTCCAATAACAAGAGTAGCAGGGTGGAATACTCTTATGAAGGACTGGGCACTTTCTGCTGGAGATGTGCTATGCTTGGGCATAATATGGATAATTGCTGTTCTCGGAATATCATTTCCCCTGCTGATAGTGTTTGGTATGGTCCTTGGATGTCTTGCAAGACTCCCAGATTCCCACCGCTCATTATTGACAAACAAGCGAGAGTTCACCGGAAAAAACCTTCAGTCCATCGCGTCACCGGTGAGGACCGACATTCCCCTTACCTGACATCGGATAATGCACCACGCCACTACCAGCGTGCTAAGGTGAATATTTTGAATCCAAACATTCCATCTGCTTCTATCGAGGAACAACAATCCCTTCCCACTCCAAGGACCGATGGTGATAACTCTGATGTTGGTGGCAACACGGGAGACATTGTTGGTGGGGTTTTCTCCCCAAATGCTTTCCCAAGTAATGCTTTCCCATGTCCCAATTGGTACAAGCTGGCAGTCATAACGGCTACTACCCATGTGCAATGGGCTAAGGAAATTACCAGGCACATGCCCCAAGCCCACTCTGGAAAATTAAGCGGTCACATCACTTTGGTTGATAATAGCACAAGCCTACAACTTCATTCCCATCCGCGGCCCACTTCTTCCATCATCACTAACTTCTCTCCACCAAATTCATCAGCCACGACCAACAAACACACTTCATCCCCTCCACATCTCAGCTGCTCAAACAAGCCTATCCAGCTCACTTCCCCAAACAATACTCTTCTTATCACCAGCGCTTCCACAACCCACCTGGAAAAAAGGATAATCCCTTTGATCCAAGCACCAATTCCTCCACCACTAAAATACAAAAGAATCCCACCCAAAGCTTTTTCTTCCCGTATCCCGCACTTTCTCCTTACTCCTGACAGTAAGAATCCAACCCCTCCAAAGCCCACCCAGTTAAACCAGTCACCACCAAGAACCATCTTTTCCTACCATAGGAAAGTCAAGCGCCTTTCTTCTGAGGTGAATTTGGGTTGTGATGTTACCAATCACAAATCAAGGGTGGTTATTGATGATGCTGATGATTCGATAGGGCTTAAACTTAAAGGTATCCCTTGTGGAGTTGTTAGTGAACGGGATCCATGTTCGCAGCGTAGGTGATGCAGGTCTGTTGGTCACCATGGGAGTTTTGGGCGTGGCAGTAATCGAGGTCGAGCGGGTAATTCATTCCAATTGCCTGGTTCGTTATCTGTTGGAACAACAAGTGACTCTTACTTTGGTCCTGCTGCATTATTACCAACCTCTTCTAGGGCTCTTTTGGTAGAAATCACTTCTGATGATATCTCTGAAATTCATACTGAATACCATGATCTGGAGGGGCAATCCCCACTCCGGGGCAGTGGTGGCTGGCCGACAGCCACACGGTCTCAATGATACAACTGTTGTCTTGGAATTGTCAAGGATTGGGTTGTGCCTTGACAATTCAGAAATTGGGTGATCTCACCCGTGTTCACACCCCTTCTGTTGTGTTCTTATGCGAAACAAAGCAGTTGAAGCACAAAGTTAACAGCATAAGGAAACATCTTGGTTTTTATAAGGGAAGAACAGTTGAACCCATTCGTGGGGCAGGTGGTTTAGCACTATGGTGGAAACCTGACGTTTGTGTTGATTTCACTTTCACCTCGAAGAATTTATGGGACACTATTGTTACCAACAAGAGTGATGGGAAAGTGTTTAGAGCTACATGGGTTTATGGCCCTCCTTAGAGAGCAGATAAAGCAGATTTTTGGGAGTCGACTTCTCATCTCTCAACCATTGACAATTGCCCTTGGATTTGTGTGGGTGATTTCAATGAGATCCTCAATTGCAGTGAGAAAGAGGGTGGTCTCCCTCTGAGTTGGAATAGGCCACAATTTTTAAGGAACTTCATCAATTGCAATGCCTTACTTGATGTTGGTTATTGTGGCCCAAAGTTCACTTGGGAAAACCGGCGGGATAACGCTGATCTTGTTAGGGAGCGTTTGGACAGGGTACTAGTCAATTGTCACTGGCTCACGGCTTGGCCTAACACTTCTGTGACCCACGGCGCAAGGATTGGTTCTGATCATTGCCCCCTAATCATAAACTCCACTCCACCTCCTATAAAGTCAGCTCGTGCTTTCAAGTTTGAGGCGATGTGGGTTGTCGAACCCGAGTGCGGCCAGATCATCCAGCAAGTCTGGAACCAGATTATCAACAACAACCCTTTTTTTACATGGAGCACGAATTTATTTGCCTGTAGTAAAGCTCTCATTATTTGGAGCAAGACTAAATTCCCAAATAACAGGAAGTTGATTAACTCCATCTCTGGTGAGCTTGCTCTTGTCCAGGCCTGCAGTATTATTGATCGTTTGAAGGAAAATGAGCTGTGTATGGAACTTAGCAGATTATGGGACCTGGAAGAAGTTTTTTGGAAGCAAAGATCAAGATTGAATTTGTGAGACCCGGGAAAAATTAAAGGATTGATTTGGATATCAACCGGTATTAAATTCGTAAGCTCAATAATTGTCAAAGAGGCTCGGGAATTTCTCAGTAATTTTCTTTATGTCGTAACTTCAATTTGAGAGCTTGGGAGTAAAGTACACATCACCACGAGTTCATGGGAATTTTCGGGAAATCTTTCGGATACCCGAGCTATTTATTGTGATATTTGGAAGTTTGAGAATTAAGAAAAGGTTTTATGAAAATAGGAAATTAGTTGGTGCAATCTGACCGTTGATTTCAAATCCATTTGATCTGGGCCATTGGTTTCTTTAAAGGGGAGTATAATTACCAATGGATCAGTTTGGACTTTGGAAAGTCCCAGAACCCGAGACCCTCTCCTCTGCCCCGACACCGCCTAAACCTCCTCCTCCTTCCGGCTGTTTCACGGCGCCGGAATGGTCTCGTCTTGTTCGCCTTGACATGGCGAGTCCATCGGTGGTCCTTGCTCATCCAATAGACGTCGGAAGAGAGAGAAACGGAAGAGAGAAGTTCTGGCAGCTCCGACCGTGTTTTTCGATTCCGGCCACGACGGCGACTGAAACTGGTGGCTATGGCTTCGTCTCCACGAGGCGAGCTTATCTGTGGTCGTAGCTTGTCAAGCCATCAACGGACGAGATATAATCGATTAAGAGAAGTTCTTGCTGTTCCGGCGGGTTTTGGTGTTTTCCGGCGACTTCGGTGATCGATTCCTTCGGTTCAGGTATCGGTATTGATCCTCTAGTCGAGCTCAACGTGTTTGTATATTCAGTTTTGGGTGTGGATCAATATATGGAGATTTGGTGTTTTTGGGTATCGTTCTGTCACCGTGAAGTCACTGTGGACAGAGGCGATTCCGGCTGACTTTATTGCTTTCCGGCCTAATTAATACTTGGTTTGGTTTGAATTTGAAGCTTTGGAAGCTCTGGAAGAGAACCTTGTGGTCACACTGCTCTGTTAATTCGTGCCCCTGTTTTGGTTTCTTAGAAGCTTTGGTTCCAGCTCTCTGTTCTAACAAGGAACTCAACACAGGTATAATCTTCATTCCAAAGTGATGATCAGATTATATGGGACTCGAATGGGTTATACTTGATTGCTTGGGGAATTGATAAGGTTTACTGGGAATTGATGGATATGATTGATATTTGCTGGTATGTGAGAAGTATATATTTATTTAAGTTGAACTTGTGTTGATGGTGAGGTACTGGAGAAATTGAATTGATATTTGATTATTATAGTTGAGTTATTTGGCTCAGGTTGTGAAGCTTTTAGTTCGTGGTGGTAAAAGTTTAATCACCAATTACTTAATTATTGTGTGAGCTAAAGAAAGCTCAGTACAGAAACGTAGAGAAAGCTAAGGTCTTAATATATATATTCATGTTGGTTATGGATTACGTTACTATAACATGAATTTGAATAATGGACAGTTATTCATTCTAAGGTTACTGCAGATATGTAAAGAATGAATAATGGAAATGGAGTTTGTCGAAAATGGGTGTTTAAGGTGTTGGGACCAGAAATTTATCAATTGTCTTATTAATCAAGACATGAGAATTTGATTCATTGTTGCGTCTTTAACTGCATAATTGATCAAGAGGAAGACTTGGCATAATGAGTCAAGTGAATTTGACTTTAACTGAAGAATGGATTAAAAGAGGAAACATAATTGGGTGTCCACAGTAATTAACAGGATTACACCCAAGAGATAATGGAATCCATTCTTGAAAGAAATTAATCAAATGGATTCGATAATATTTGTCGAGTGTTATTGAATTGAGAATATTGTTGTGACACTCAAATATTGTTATTGTCGGATTAGGACTCCAGTTGTTCGGAACGTGTGAGCTTTGGTGGTGGTGTTAGCCTGAATTAGCAATTGGAGCTAAAACTTCGGAATCCAGGTAGGGGACTCTGGACTTTGCCTCAGTTAATGCTTTTGTGCATGTATTAAAAGTAAATATTATTGTGTGAAAAGATGCATGGCTTTAGTGGAGATATAAATCTATTGATGATTTTACCACGCCATGCTTGTTTTTGATTGTGTATGAGTTACTATTTGATGACCTGAGAGTGAGTGGAGCATAGTGACTACCTTGGGTTTCGATCCCCTAAACCTCCGGAGGGGCTGCACGGACGGAATAGTGTCTGACATCCTTTGAGATGTGGCACTAGATCTAGGCGGTATGGCATAAATAGACACTCTCACTACACCTTGCCGTTTATGACATGGATCTTGGTAAGGATGTAGTTGGCATAGTGATCGGTCATCAGGTTTGCTTTCTGGGCCCGAAATTATATTTGTTTCTGAAAAGAAAACAAAGTTTGTGGTTGTGCAGTTTTATCTATATGTACCTAGTTTTCACTTGCTTGCCGGCACTTGTATATATATGTTTATATATTTGTTTTCAAACCTAGCTGGGGTTGAGCCCTACTGGGCAAGCGAGGACGAAGCTCACCCCTACAACAGTTTTGGATGCAGGTACTGTGTGCATTGTATCGGGACAATATTTGGACGGAGCTGGGTGTGCAATGATGTTTATTTGATTACGTGTCATGTTTCAAATTATTTAATTCTCTCTGTCAGAAAATTTGTATTGTTGAACCTCTTGATCTTTGGTTCGTTATTCAGTCAATTGTTTATTGAATTAAATTTTTAAATGAACAATTTGAATTATGAATTTTATTATTTACACCTCAAAGTAATTTCTTACGTTTCCACTATGCGTTATTAAATTTTATACACACAATTGCCTTGCGGCTCTTTAAAATGTAAGTTGGTTAATTTGACTTATGTTTTAAAGGTTCGCGGCACTGTAACGTGCTTAAATTGAAGAGGTGCAATTTGGGGCGTTACAGAAAATGGTATCAGAGCAATGCTTCTAAATCTTTAAATTTTCACTAATTTTAACAATCTGATATCACAAAATACATTAGTTGGCTTAGATTTTCAACTATCGACTTTAAAGTTTTCTATTTTGAAAACTTTGTGTTAGAGTGTGTTTGAAAAATTTAAAGGTCTTGAAAGATTTGAAGTTCAATCATTACTTTGGATTTTTATCCTGCTGTCCACATTGGAGTTTCTTTTGTATATTTTAATCGGAAAGCTTTTATGCTTTGGAACCAACTCTCAATTGTTAATTTCGAACTGTTTTGTATTGTTCTAGGTTCGAAATTGTTGAGTGCTTCAGTATTGAGTTATTCTATTAGACTCGATGGTTGAGTCTACCTATTGAATTTTGTTGAGTCCGATTGTTGATCATTTTTTTTAATGGGAATGCTTATATTTATTTAGATTTCGAACGATTTATAATTTAACTCCAAGTTCGAAATCCGTTTTTATTCCCAATGTTCAGTTGTTTTTGGACTCAAGAGTTGAATTTTCTTATTTGGTTTAGTCGAACCTATCTGTTGTAGTATTGCCACCCAAAGCTCGTCCACATTGTGCACAGTACGAAGGATTAAGGAAGTTTGTGAAGCTGTATAAGAAATGGTGCCATGGCAAAGCAAGTGATAGACATTCCAGTGGGAATGACATGCCTAAATGCGGAAAAAGTTAAGCTTTGGGCATTGGAATTGGCTTATTGATAAGTTATGTGTTTGGTAATTCAAGTCTAGCTTATTGCTTGTAATGGAAAAAGAAATTGCCCATGAAAGTTTGAGCATTATTATTTAATGTAATGGGCAACTAACTTTGGCATTGGACGGATCTCAAAGTATTGGTAAAAAATAAATTTATTTCTCGACTGAGACCGTCAGTTTGTTGATTAACAAGTGGAAGTCGAATGACTTGACAGAGTGAAGTATTCCACTCATATTGTTATATGAAATGCGAATACTTAGAGGTTGCAATTTCACAGAAAGATGGGGTGGAGAAACTCAAAACGAGTAATCACTTCGATTGTGATATAAGTCGTCTTTCGAGAAACATCACCAGAGTATTCGATACGTGGAAGTTAAAGGTTCGATTAATTATTTGAACCAATTCATGTTACAAGTGGTTTCAAGGGAATGAAGAAACTCTTGACGTTGAGAATGTAACTTCTCGGAAACCTCTCAGTTAGTATTGGTTCGCATTTGTTCGACGTTCAACTTTATGCGAATGTGGAGACTACTAATAGCTGTGTTAGTTAAGGATGTCGTTTCAATATGAAATTGTCTTGCTTCTTGTGAAACGACAATGTTTACATTTGGAACAACCTTAGAGATTGAGGAGGTCTATAAATTGAAAGTACGCATGTAATGACAGTTTAACAAGTTATTCGTTAACTTGTTGAATGATCATTTCTTGTGTAAAATTGGTAGTTCATCCTAAACCCGGTTGTGTGAAAAAGGAGTACTAGAAGATGGCAGCATTTTCTAGGAGATATTAAGGTGTGGTCTTTGGAATAATGCAAGGACTCCAGATAGAGTTACAAGGCACGAATAAAGGAGTTTTATTTGTCAAGACTTGTCATCTTGGTGTTCGTTCATAGTCAATAAATCGAAAACGTGATTGTTGTTGCTAGTTGGAAGTTGAATCGAATCAACAATCAGTTATATTTTGCAAATAAGGAATTAAGATGACTACGAGTGGAGTCATATCACGAGTGATGGTGTCATGATTACTAAAGATTGAAATGAAGCTCTTGGAAATTAAATTGTTTTCATAGTAAAAATTACGAAAAGGAGGTGGATTGTGCTTCCTGTTATTATTACTCATTATACGTGATTGAGGTGAATCAATGTTGAGTAACTGAAAGGAAATTTACCTTCTTGTGGTGAAGGTAGGGAATTCTTCGATCTTTAAAGAACTACGACTTGTTGT
Organism: Rubus parviflorus; assembly: GCA_029955375.1. Taxonomy (NCBI): domain Eukaryota; kingdom Viridiplantae; phylum Streptophyta; class Magnoliopsida; order Rosales; family Rosaceae; genus Rubus; species Rubus parviflorus. The sequence goes on along the minus strand of JARGGL010000005.1, from coordinate 8,672,856 downwards.
TGCAGTGACTATCAGTGTGTACTTGATAGTTCTTCGCTTGCAGAATTTTTGATGGTATGTCAAACAGATAGTTGACAATTTGGAAATTTCTATGAATTAAGTGTTGCAACTCGATCCCGATATTTTATTCTATTTGTGGGAAGTTGCAGGAAAGAAATGAAAAGAAGGTCGCTAAGTGTGTTCATTTAATTACGACAGTTCACTCGGGTTAGGGCCCGACTGGCCAGCGGATCCCCCTAACGTATACCGAAATGGAATGTTCGTTAATTAGTGAATACAAATTGTGACAAATGACTATGGTCATTGATGTAGCATCGGAATGACGCCTTGTGAGGCGATGTGAAGCGAAATCAGTAAATCACTTTTTGTTGAAATTGATGCTAGAATCATTAAGTGATTGATTCTGAAAATTCTATAATAAATTGAGTAGACCTTTGAGGTCGGTAAAAGTTGCTCTGTGAAGGCAGAGAGTTTATGAAAGTTATGTGAGCATGCCCCGGGATTAATTTGGGTGACTGTTGTGTAACTGAACAAGTTAGTCACCAGAAAGAGATTGGCTCCAGTAAATATGAGCCGTTAAAAATATTTAAAATAGATATGGGGTTATGTCTCAGGAAGATGAAATTGTATCTCGTGCATATATGGTACAGTTTATCGTTATTATGCCTTGAGAGCAAGTTATATCCTTTGAGAAGGATTGAATTATGAAATGAGTTATGAATTGAGGCAATGAGTCCAAAGTTATAATGAGGCAACACCACCAGATTTAGAACAATGAGATGGAACTGGAGTCTAACAATAGAAAGAAGTGTATTGTGTCTACCAGATGAATCCTTAGGAAATTTTGAGGACGAAATTTTCTTAAGGAGGGTGGAACTGTGAGACCCGGGAAAAATTAAAGGATTGATTTGGATATCAACCGGTATTAAATTCGTAAGCTCAATAATTGTCAAAGAGGCTCGGGAATTTCTCAGTAATTTTCTTTATGTCGTAACTTCAATTTGAGAGCTTGGGAGTAAAGTACACATCACCACGAGTTCATGGGAATTTTCGGGAAATCTTTCGGATACCCGAGCTATTTATTGTGATATTTGGAAGTTTGAGAATTAAGAAAAGGTTTTATGAAAATAGGAAATTAGTTGGTGCAATCTGACCGTTGATTTCAAATCCATTTGATCTGGGCCATTGGTTTCTTTAAAGGGGAGTATAATTACCAATGGATCAGTTTGGACTTTGGAAAGTCCCAGAACCCGAGACCCTCTCCTCTGCCCCGACACCGCCTAAACCTCCTCCTCCTTCCGGCTGTTTCACGGCGCCGGAATGGTCTCGTCTTGTTCGCCTTGACATGGCGAGTCCATCGGTGGTCCTTGCTCATCCAATAGACGTCGGAAGAGAGAGAAACGGAAGAGAGAAGTTCTGGCAGCTCCGACCGTGTTTTTCGATTCCGGCCACGACGGCGACTGAAACTGGTGGCTATGGCTTCGTCTCCACGAGGCGAGCTTATCTGTGGTCGTAGCTTGTCAAGCCATCAACGGACGAGATATAATCGATTAAGAGAAGTTCTTGCTGTTCCGGCGGGTTTTGGTGTTTTCCGGCGACTTCGGTGATCGATTCCTTCGGTTCAGGTATCGGTATTGATCCTCTAGTCGAGCTCAACGTGTTTGTATATTCAGTTTTGGGTGTGGATCAATATATGGAGATTTGGTGTTTTTGGGTATCGTTCTGTCACCGTGAAGTCACTGTGGACAGAGGCGATTCCGGCTGACTTTATTGCTTTCCGGCCTAATTAATACTTGGTTTGGTTTGAATTTGAAGCTTTGGAAGCTCTGGAAGAGAACCTTGTGGTCACACTGCTCTGTTAATTCGTGCCCCTGTTTTGGTTTCTTAGAAGCTTTGGTTCCAGCTCTCTGTTCTAACAAGGAACTCAACACAGGTATAATCTTCATTCCAAAGTGATGATCAGATTATATGGGACTCGAATGGGTTATACTTGATTGCTTGGGGAATTGATAAGGTTTACTGGGAATTGATGGATATGATTGATATTTGCTGGTATGTGAGAAGTATATATTTATTTAAGTTGAACTTGTGTTGATGGTGAGGTACTGGAGAAATTGAATTGATATTTGATTATTATAGTTGAGTTATTTGGCTCAGGTTGTGAAGCTTTTAGTTCGTGGTGGTAAAAGTTTAATCACCAATTACTTAATTATTGTGTGAGCTAAAGAAAGCTCAGTACAGAAACGTAGAGAAAGCTAAGGTCTTAATATATATATTCATGTTGGTTATGGATTACGTTACTATAACATGAATTTGAATAATGGACAGTTATTCATTCTAAGGTTACTGCAGATATGTAAAGAATGAATAATGGAAATGGAGTTTGTCGAAAATGGGTGTTTAAGGTGTTGGGACCAGAAATTTATCAATTGTCTTATTAATCAAGACATGAGAATTTGATTCATTGTTGCGTCTTTAACTGCATAATTGATCAAGAGGAAGACTTGGCATAATGAGTCAAGTGAATTTGACTTTAACTGAAGAATGGATTAAAAGAGGAAACATAATTGGGTGTCCACAGTAATTAACAGGATTACACCCAAGAGATAATGGAATCCATTCTTGAAAGAAATTAATCAAATGGATTCGATAATATTTGTCGAGTGTTATTGAATTGAGAATATTGTTGTGACACTCAAATATTGTTATTGTCGGATTAGGACTCCAGTTGTTCGGAACGTGTGAGCTTTGGTGGTGGTGTTAGCCTGAATTAGCAATTGGAGCTAAAACTTCGGAATCCAGGTAGGGGACTCTGGACTTTGCCTCAGTTAATGCTTTTGTGCATGTATTAAAAGTAAATATTATTGTGTGAAAAGATGCATGGCTTTAGTGGAGATATAAATCTATTGATGATTTTACCACGCCATGCTTGTTTTTGATTGTGTATGAGTTACTATTTGATGACCTGAGAGTGAGTGGAGCATAGTGACTACCTTGGGTTTCGATCCCCTAAACCTCCGGAGGGGCTGTACAGACGGAATAGTGTCTGACATCCTTTGAGATGTGGCACTAGATCTAGGCGGTATGGCATAAATAGACACTCTCACTACACCTTGCCGTTTATGACATGGATCTTGGTAAGGATGTAGTTGGCATAGTGATCGGTCATCAGGTTTGCTTTCTGGGCCCGAAATTATATTTGTTTCTGAAAAGAAAACAAAGTTTGTGGTTGTGCAGTTTTATCTATATGTACCTAGTTTTCACTTGCTTGCCGGCACTTGTATATATATGTTTATATATTTGTTTTCAAACCTAGCTGGGGTTGAGCCCTACTGGGCAAGCGAGGACGAAGCTCACCCCTACAACAGTTTTGGATGCAGGTACTGTGTGCATTGTATCGGGACAATATTTGGACGGAGCTGGGTGTGCAATGATGTTTATTTGATTACGTGTCATGTTTCAAATTATTTAATTCTCTCTGTCAGAAAATTTGTATTGTTGAACCTCTTGATCTTTGGTTCGTTATTCAGTCAATTGTTTATTGAATTAAATTTTTAAATGAACAATTTGAATTATGAATTTTATTATTTACACCTCAAAGTAATTTCTTACGTTTCCACTATGCGTTATTAAATTTTATACACACAATTGCCTTGCGGCTCTTTAAAATGTAAGTTGGTTAATTTGACTTATGTTTTAAAGGTTCGCGGCACTGTAACGTGCTTAAATTGAAGAGGTGCAATTTGGGGCGTTACAGAATTGGCTACTGGAAGGTGACCGGAATACGAAGTTCTTCCACATCACTACGATTCAACGTAGGATTAGAAATAGAATCACCAATCTTTCTCTGGGCAATGAGATCTTTATATCCGGTGATGCTCCTATCAGGAATGAATTCGAGAAGTTCTTCGGCGAGCTGTTCACAACGTCAGGGCCACGGGATTGGGATACGACTCTCAGTAATGTTAACTGTGTCATAACTCCTGAACAGAACCAACTTCTCATTTCTCCATTCAGCAATGAGGAAATTAAAGTGGCTGCTCATCAATTGGGCTCCCTGAAAGCTCCTGGACCTGATGGTTTTCCTGGTATTTTCTACCAGTCTTTTTGGGATACTGTTGCACCTACTGTCATTAGTGCTTCTCACTGCTTTCAGTCTTTCAACCCCAACTTGGTTAACTTGAACCGCACGAATATCACCCTTATCCCAAAAGTTCCTAATCTTGAGACTGTTAGTCAATTTCGCCCCATCAGCCTGTGTAACAACTCCTACAAAATTATCTCCAAAGTCCTGGCCAATCGACTCAAAATTCTTCTACCTAACCTTATTTCTGAGCAACAGAGTGCCTTTGTTCCTGGTAGGCAGATACAAGATTGTATCCTTATTGCGCATGAAGCTTTCCATTACCTGCGTATTAAGAAATCTACTGAGAAGTTTGAGTTGGGTTTGAAGGTTGACATGAACAAAGCCTATGACCGGGTGGAATGAGACTTTTTGGAGGCTGTGTTGCGGAAGATGGGTTTTCATCTTGGTTGGGTGGAGTTGGTGATGAAGTGTGTTACGACAGTGTCCCTTTCTGTTCAAATTAATGGTAAGCAGGGGAAGTTTTTCAATCCCACCAGGGGACTGAGACAAGGGGACCCCCTGTCCCCATACCTTTTCCTTTTAATCAGTGAGGTGTTATCCTTAAATCTAAGCAAAGCCATTATAGATAATAAGCTTCAAAGCATTAAGCTCAGTAGGGACTGCCCTGGGCAGGGCTGCCACTTTTTACCGAACTTTCCGAACCGACCGATTACCGACCGAATTTTTTTGGTTTGGTAACCGACTTTTCACAAGCCGAAAATCGAAAAAACCGAAACCGATGAAAACCGAAAAAAGATGCTACCGAAACCAAAAAAACCGAACCGACCGATTTACCGACCAATTACCGAAAAAAATTACCGAAAATAAACCGAACCGATTATTACCGAAATAATCGAAGTATATGCCGATATATTCTCCAAATATATACATAATTTTAAACACATAAATAAATTATGTGTATTTTTACTCTCAATCGTAATTTTATTGTTATTGTGTTTGAGTGTTTGACAATAAAAACTTATGGTAATATTTTATAGGGGAAATTCTATACTTTATGGTTGAAAACTTGAAATGTTATAAGACTCATAACAACCTCATGTTTAGTCCTCAACATATATAGAATTAGAGACAATAACAATATTTAGGCGTTTTTACCTCTTTAATTTAAATTTAGGTTCAATGAAGAAAAAATTCATTATAATGAGTTATTAAGTTTATTTTATTTACATCAATAGATAGACACAAAAAAGTTATGGTCGTTTAACTCATTTCAGCATTAATGGTATATATATATAAGTACATTAGTTATTGACACATATAGTTGACCATGTTGACCAACGGTGAAACCATTATAAAAAAATATAATTTTTTCAACATAGACCTTTTATTTAGTGCTTATCACATCCAACGGTTTGATCGGTTATTTTTCATTTTTAGATTTATAGATTATACAACATTCCTATATGTCAACTAACAATGTTCATTGGTTGTAACTAAATTGTATAATTTTGAAAAACCATAAAACTAAAGATGAAAAATGGACAATCCGACCGTTTGATATAATTAGTGTGAAGCAAAATGACTAGGTCGAAAAAATCAGACATTTTCGTAAAACTTTCACCGTTGATCAATATTATTTTGAGCTCAATGATCAAAACTCTCAATTTTAAATGTTACTTAAAATTTACATTTTGATTTGTTATTTTTTTGAAGAAATCTATCTAGACGTGAATCGTAGAGCATGTCTTTGTGAGTTCGTAGACATATAGCACGTGAAATTTTGAGATTGTATGAAAAAGTTATAGTCAGCATAAGTTCGGTTATTTTTTAAAAAGTTTAGATAATTGAAATTAAGTAATTTTAATTAATTTTCTGAAAGTAAGAAAATAACCGTTGGATCTCACATCTAGAATTCTAGACCGTCCAATCTTCGGTCACTCTCACCAGTCACCATCTCAATCTCTCCCTCTCTCTTTCGCAGTCTCTCGGTCTCTCCCTCTCTCTTTTGCTGCCTCTCTCTATCTGGACGAGGACGACCCACGCAGCAAGCCTTCAAGGAAGAAGGATTGAAGCGCCGATTGTCTAGACGAGTTCCAAGGAAGAAGGTTTGAAGCTCGAACACTAAGCTTTCAGCCGGATTTCGACAACAGAAGGCCTCGATCCAGGTATAAATCTTGATCCTCTCTTAACATAGTTGGTGGTGCCGAGCTTGATGGGAACAAGGGTGGTTATATATGTGTTGGGGAGAAACATAGGGAGGTCTGGTTTTGTGAGCAGAGAACGATGAAGGTCCTGTGATGCCATGGTGACTTAATTCTTCGATCTGCTATCTTCTTCGTCCTCTTCAATCCCTGCAAATATCTCTCTCCCTTTCGATTCCTCGAGCCCACCCTCCGCTGCACTTCTCCTCTTCTCTTCCCTCTATTCAGATCACCAATTGCTTAATTGTTATGTGAGCTAATGAAAGCCCAGTACAGAAACGTAGAGAAAGCTAAGGTTTTTAACATGGAAATCCGGTATGGTTTTGCTTGTTTCATAAATCAGTTTTAGTTTGACAGGTATTTGTCATCTTGTGGTAATTTTCATTCTTATAATCAACTTATAATACCAAATCAGTTTTCAATGAGTATTTGTATCTATATGTATCGTTTCAATTAAGATCAGTTCTGTATGGTTTGTTGCATGGTTATAAAATTGGTTTTCAACTATTATTACTATAGTTTCTGACCCAGCCACCTGTTTCATTAAAACTGGACATTTCTGTTTGTAATTTAAAGTTGTTTTCTTCTGAGAAGTTGTAGATGACATCTTAAAGGGTATTTCAGAATTGGAATCCGTTGAAAACGAGTTTTCTTCATTTAGTTATGAATTTTCGAAGTTGTAGGTCTGCACTGACAAAATAACTTTTCTGAGTTTGTGACCCAATGACCTTTTTACTAAAAACTGTACTTTTGTGTTCATAATTTGAAATAGGTTTCTTCTGAGAATTTGTAGTAGACATTTCAAAGATTATTTCAGAGTTGGAATCTCCTGAAAATGATTTTCCTTGAATTAGTTATGAATTTCCAAATTCGCAGGTATGCTGCAGGAATTTCTGAAATCTGCAGTATTGTTTCGTTCTTTCTATTTGTTTCAGTGGCTTTTCTTGTTCAAACTCTCTTTGGGACACTTGTATTTGAAAAGTAGACATTCCCAGGTTTCAAACGAAACCAGCCTTTCCTTTTTTGAAGTTCATATAAAGGTTATAGGTCATTACGAAGTTGGCCCTGCATATTAGGAATCATGTTGCACAATTCACTTTATTATCACTTGTGCATTTTGTGTCAGCTCCAAATGGCTTATGATTTTACGTATCTTTTTCTTATAGCTGTACCATAGTGTAGGATTTGTGACTAAGGTTTCTAGGTCTTAAAATTAAGTCTTAAAGGTCTAGCTTTGTTATAAGAGTAGAAGTGTATTAAATAGTTTGTATATTCTCATAGGAACTTGTGACGAGGATACAAGTGTTCGTCGAGAGCAGCAATAACGTCAAGGAGCTAACGTAGAGCCACACAATAGTGCTGAAATCAAGATAGGGGGATCTTGGGGAATCTTTTTACATGATTAGTAAACTTTGTGCGTTATGACTTGACAACTATGGCAAGAAGACATGTTGACTGCAAACCTTCATTTGAATTATTGTAATGTTTTAATATGAACTTTCTGTGATATTTTTGTCATGTTTATTTCATTGTTTAAATTTATAATGCTTATCATTTTCTTGTGAAATTTTAAATTTGTAAACCTTTCATGGTTTTGTGATTTTGTCTTTGTATGTTTAGTTTCATTGTTAAATTTGTAATATGTAATTTTAAGGTTTTTTTTTTTCATTTTGGACATTTTACCGAAAATATTTGAAAACTACCGAAAGTTTCCGAGAATTACCAAAAATAATTGGTTTACCGAAAACCCGAAAACCGAACTAATCCGAAACATAACCGAAAAAACCGAAACCGAAATATTTTGGTTTTGGATTGGATGACAATTTTCAATCCGAAATATTTTTGGTTTTGGATTGGTAAGGCCTAAAACCGAACCGATCCGATCGAGTGGCAGCCCTAGCCCTGGCATCTCTCATCTCTTCTTTGCTGATGATTCCCTTTATTTTCTGAAAGCTTCGGTTCAGAATTGCCATGTTTTAAACAAGATACTCAAGGATTTTTGCGTTGCCTCTGGTCAGTCAATCAATCTTGAAAAGTCATCCATGTTCTTCACTCCCAATACCCCCATGTGTCTCCAAACCCAAATTGGTAACATTTTCAACATCTCGGCCACGACATCTACTGACAATTATCTTGGATTACCCACTCACTGGGGTAGATCAAAAAATGATGCCCTTGCCTATGTCAACGACAGGATATGTGTGAAATTGAAGGGGTGGCAATCTGATTTTCTTTCTCAAGCTGGCAAGGAGGTCCTCATCAAGGCTGTTGCTACTGCTGTTCCGGCTTATCCCATGTCGTGTTTCAAAATGCCTGTGACTTTGTGTAGAGCTATCAACTCTGATATTGCTAATTTCTGGTGGGGTCAGAATGAGGATACTAATAAGATTCATTGGCAGGCTTGGTCAAAATTATGTTTGCCAAAAGGTGAGGGTGGTATGGGGTTTAGAGATTTGGAGTCTTTCAACCTTGCTTTGCTTGCAAAGCAGTGTTGGAGGATACAAAACAACCCGTCTGCACTATGGGTTCGCATACTCAAAGCCAGATATTTCAACCATTGCAAGTTTTTTCAAGCCAAAATTGGATCAAGATCTTCTTGGGCTTGGAGTAGTATTTTGGCCGGTAGAGATACTATCAGTATGGGTGCTAGATGGCAGGTTAATAATGGCAAAAGTATACAAGTCTGGGAAGACAGATGGGTTCCCAATATTCCTGATGGTATGCTTCATCCATTACCAACTAGTAACAGGTTCACTCCTCTTACTGCAAATGTGATCATTGATGAAGATACCCATTCTTGGAAAACTGATCATATTGATTCTTTCATTCCCGACTCAGAAGTCATCTCTATTAAAGATATTAAAATTGGTGACACCAATATTAATGACAGGATGATATGGCCTATGGAGAAATCTGGAGTGTTCACTGTCAGATCTGGCTACCACTTCTTGCATAACCCCATTGTGACCATACCCAAGTCTTCTTCCTCTCATGGGATCAACAAGAATGTTTGGAGCATCATTTGGGGCATCGACACCTTACCTAAGATTAAGCACTTCTTGTGGCGAGCGATGTCTAATTCCCTTCCCACAGGTCTTAACCTCTATCGGAGGAAGCTGTTGAAATCTCCTATTTGCACTCTCTGTGGTGATTTTGAAGAAAGTGTGGAACATTGCATTTTGTTGTGTGCTTGGACTGAGTGCACCTGGTTTGGTTCTTCTCTTGGCCTTCACATCCCCAAGCAAGCTATTACTACTCTTGATGTTTGGCTTCTTACCCTTGCCAACATGAGCATCCCAACAAGCTACACAAAACAAGATCTGCTATCTCTGTTTGCCTTTCTTGCTTGGAACATTTGGAAGGGAAGATGTGACGCTGTGTACAAGTTTACTCCTCCTAATCCTAGCCAAACTATCAACACGGCCACCCGCCATTGGCTTGAGTTTAAAAATGCGAAGTGCGGTATTCCAAAGCCCGTGATCACCACCCCTACTCCTGTTAACAGTGTTTGGACTCCCCCCTTGGAGCCTTCGATCAAAATTAATGTTGATGGTGCTTGGGATATCACGTCTCATGTCGCGGGTTCTGGAGTTATCATCAGAGGCACTAATGGTAAGTTTATTGCTGGTTCTGCTATGACCTCTACAACTAGCTCTGTCATTGAAGCTGAAGCAAATGCCCTTGTCAATGGAATTAAACTTGCTGTGCAGCTGAATTTGGATAATGTGGTTTTGGAAAACGATTCGCAGGAATTAATCACTGCTTTGGATAATCATATTGAAAGGGGTAACTGGAGAATCTACCCTTTCCTTACTGAGTTCCATCGTCTTCGAGCTGCCCTGTGCAATGTTTCGTGGAGATGGATTTCTCGTCAAGCTAATCGTGCTGCAGATGCAGCCGCTAAGCTAGCCAAATCAAGGTTGAACACTGAAGTTTGGGTCAATAGACCCCCAACCTATTTAATTGATGTATTAACTAGTGATGGACTTCCTTCCCCTCACTAAGTTATTTTGTTATTTGTTTTCCCTGCCTGGTATTGTTTCACCAGTTGCTTTCTGTTGTTTTTTCCTTCGTGTCTTTTCTCGTGCCTTTGGCTTTTATGAATGTTCCTTTCTGATAAAAAAAAATATATTTCATTTTCCTATTTCATCTTGTTCCTCTCTCTCTCTCTCTCTCTCTCTCTCATCTTGTTCTTCATTTATCTTTTGTCATCTCTCGCTTTCACACACACACACACACCCCTATTATTCAAAGACGCAGTCACATACAACAAAAGAAATAGAAGTTATTTTTAAAATCGTTATTCATATATTAAACAAGTGTGTGTGCAAGATGAAATAAACAAGTGTGTGTGCAAGATTTGAAAATCGGTTGGGTTTTCGGGTTAGCCTAAGTCCACAAATGATGCTTAATGAACTAATTTAGTATTTGTGTTTATGTAATAAATGAATTAAGCTTCGTATCTTAGCCGTGTTATGGGTCTAAGACCATCTTTTCTTATGTATTTTTAGTGTCATATTATGGATCATTAGAACTCTCTCAAATTAGCTTGAGAGGCAATGTGCACAAAGATTTAGAAACTCAAACAAGGAAACCTCATCATGTCTATTATCAATTGCCTAGAGAAAGCTAGAAGTCATCCCAACAATCTCAATTAAAATAGATTGCAAACATGCTCAAAACAGTGACTAAATTCTCTAAACATGTATTCAACACAAATTGAAATAAATAATAAACATACTCATTCATCACACAACATCTATACATAATCAATTCATCATTACATCACAATGGACTAGGGCACACCTAGTCCCCAACCTTATTGAACTACTCACAACAATCCATAGGGAACATCATATGAAATTGACTACAAATAAGAGGAGAATAAGGTTAGAATTTCTCAATGAAGGGATCTTGGTGGCCATTATCTTCCTTCTTTTTCCTCTATTTGCTTTCACGACTAAGTCAATGGGGCCGTTGCCGGGAATCGAGGTTAATCCTTGATCATTTGGTAGTGGTTAGCTGGGTATTTAGCATTCTATTTGTTATTTGGATTGTTTTGTTAGATAAGTTAGTAGTTGTGTTGGTGTTTGTTTAGATTTGTGCTTCATCACTTCCTAGTTGAATTCCATTTTGAGTCTGGCACATCGTTAGTTTAATTCAATAAAATTGGAAGCTATTCGTGTGTTAGTTTTGTTGTTAGACTTGTTAATATTAAATTTGAGCAGTTGTGTGGTTGAATTCTGCCTTGAATAAAAACCGAAACATGGTCCTAAATAGTTAAATGAGCTTTATACTGTACTTAGCCGGGTTTGTCCTAGCTCCTCTACCAAACGAGTCCAATGTTACAGTGAAACTGTGAAAACAATCATAACGCATTGGGGGCATGGGGGAGTTATGGCAATTCCTTTCCGTATATATATTTTTGGCAAAAAAATCAAAACAGTCACTCAACTTTGTTCTCCGCCGTACGGCGACAGTTTGAGGCGGGATTGGTGGCGTTGAACTCACCTAGAGGAGTGATCGATTTGGCTGGCGGTGGAGAGAGATGCACGAGAGGAGAGAAGAAAACTCAGTGATTAAAGTGATACACAGTGTTATAGTCCAGTGACTAAAGTGATATATTAGAAAACTCAGTGACCAAAGTGTGGATTGATGCAAAATTGAGTGACTGTTTTGATTTTTTTGCCTATATTTTTTAGTAACTGTCGATGCTGGGAAACGGAGATTCAAACTTGATGCTTCACTGCTTCAGTGTGTTTCCAAGTTCTCGAAAAAGGACAAAACGTGTGAAGCTATTCGTTGAGCCAAAAGCTTCAGCTATGTACAAGGGGAAAAAACAAATACAACAATATTACAACAGAAGAACAAAGGGATGAACAGTGAAAGCACACCGGACTCATTCATCTTTTGTCGCATGGTCCTGTCTCTTGTTCTGCCCGGCTTCTACAAGCAACATCAAAAGCGCTTCACACACTTGAGAAGCGTCTGCCTCAGAAGGGTCATCTTGCATTGATGAATAAACCATCCAGGCATGGTCTAATTTACGTTTTGGCCGCACAACAATGGATCCCGGAACTTCTGCATCACAGCATGTGACAAGTCCATCACTTTTCTTGCCATATCTGACCTGCAGAAGCTGTGCACAGGCAGCCATAGCGGCACCAAGGGGCATCACCACTGGGAGTTTTGCCGGTTGGCCTGCAGGAGCAACCATAGGTAGCTCAGCATGTGCTACATGAGATAATGTAGCCAAAACAGCAGCAGAAATGGCAGCTTCAGTGTGGAATGAAACAACGGGGAGTTCCTTTGGCAATGGATGTTTCTTCAAAAATTCTCTTCTTTTGTCATAAGTTAAATCTTCCAGAGCTTGCAAATCACCCTTCACAGAATAAGATGACATGCTATATTAAAATATTTATAAGAAGATGAGAGACCTACAAATACATGTCTAATGATAATAGAAACACCATAAAAACAAAAGATATTCTTGACTGCTTTAATCGGTACTTCTATGGATATCACAATATATTAAATTTAAAATCACGTTCATACTTCCTCTAGAATATGAAAGCACAAAAGAAAGTCCCACCCATTCTCAGGAGTAACAAGATAAACCCTTGTCTCATTAACATCTTCTGAGGCCAGCTCTGTTCTAGTAATACTTGTGACTTTAATGGAACTTCATATAACTCCAAACATCTCAGCCAGTATGTATAAAAATAGCATAAACCACATATACATGTACACCCAAAACATGGACAAAAAGAAAAGCATTTTACAGAGAAAATAAATCTCAAACGGGGACAGTGAAATAAATTTGTCATTGCTCAAGAAAAAAAGGAAAAAAAGAAAAAGAACACCATATAGTTCACACTCACACACGTACATGCACTCTCATCATATACCTTAATTACTTTGCAGATCAGAATCTCCATTAACTTTCGTAAGTTTACATAATCACCAAGCTGTCCCTCTCGCAAGATATCTGTAGCTATTGGGCTACCACCATATGGACTTTGTGCTAACACCAATCCAGCAACCTTATCTTTCAAATCAGGCCAATACAACGACAAAGCAGCTGCTGTATCTATTCCCCCTTTGCTATGTCCAAGGACTAAAACACGTTTTTTCGAACCCCAGTAGAATTCCTCGATGTATTCTTTTATCTCTCGAGCGTTTTTCTCAACTGAAGACTAATAAGTGATTTTTAAAACTTTAGTCTAAACTATAATTAACAAGGTGCTTTTTTTAATTAAATTATTAAAAAAAAAACAACCGCATACCTCACTATGAATCTTGGCTATATGACAGGCCAGTCCAATCTTTGACAAACTCAATTTTGTATTTACAAAATATAGTGGTCCATGGTTGCTGAAAAGACCTATTGATTACACCCAAAATCAAACTCTCATTAGCACAAAACTATAGCCAAAATCGAATACACATCAGAAACAAGTGAATAAACAAAGTTTCATTTTAGAAGTCCAGTTATTCCAGGCACAATATATAGGAATGAAAAAGAATTAGCACAGTTTAAAAATCCCCCAAAAGGCTCCTTAAACCCACTACTAGCATCATATAAGCCAATCAGATAGGGGCAAAAGGGGATGGGGTGTTGCTCTCCCAATGTCATTCCCCGACTTAGGTATTATTAATATTTTATTTTTCTTTTGAAGGAAATTATACCTGGAACCAACAAACAAACCATGGAGTTTGGCAATCTGTGAACACCATGCCTATCAGACGAAGAAACACCTCAATTCATATTAGCATTGACGTGATAAGAAAATGTTATATGCACAGCAGAATACAGCAAATTATACCTGATCTCCTCCAGAATTTCCATGAACCTTTGAGTTCCGTCTTCAACAGAGGGCATAGTAGGATCACGCTGTAGCCATCCTATATCATCTGCAGACCCACGAACAGTTCTTCGCACCCGGTCAATAAGCCTGAAAGAGAACATGTTCATCAGTACTCTTGTTTAAAAGTCTGAATGTTGCAGGCAGCACAAATTGTATATATATAATATAGATTCAATCTGGGGCCCACTTGCATCCTGATAGGCTACTCTTGTATCCACTGAGTCATATTTCTATGTTTCTTTACATTAGTAACCCCAGTTTGATAAGCTTTATAGCCAAGAATATTTTAGCGGAATTTCCTGATTTGTTGGACTTGGACATGATTAGTGCTAGCGGTACATGTGTCCTTATAAGGGCCATACTGCCATAGCATACTATCAACTTTTCATGGTATCTAAGGCTATGAGCTTTCTTGAAGGGCATTGATGCCTAAAAAATTATCTTCTCTTTATTCTTCTGTTGATACTCATACTTTAGACAGCAACCATAAACAACATGCTTTAGACAGCGACCTTATAACCCTTCTCTTAAATACCCAGTCTTTTTCTCCAAAACACCAAGTCTAATACCCCAAAAGAAAAAAAATATCAGCCATCCACATATCCCTGTAAAAGTATTCTCAGATTCTTGTGAGGTATAGCTATAGCATCCACCCAGATATATTATTTCCAGGTCACAGCCTTTAATTTTGCAGCAACATTTCTCTTTTATTTATGTGCTGATGGTTAGCTTATTAAAACTTTTGGCTGATGGTTATCACATTTCAGTTCAAGAATTGAATATCATTCATTTTAGAAGGATAGGTCCAAAAAGACAACAATAAGTAGTATGTTAGGAAAAATACCCTTGGAAGATAGAAATGCCACTTTGGCCACGATTAGGTTCTATGATGGCACTAGAATGTTGAGATGAATTTCCGGGAGAGCTTTTCATTGTTCCATCAAGTGTAGAGGGAGCATCTGTTGCAGTACAAGATGATTCTGCAGATGACGAATTTTTTCCACTTGAAGACACATGATCACTAGATGTAGCAAGAGAGCCCCTAGTTTGTCCAGACGAAAAGGTCACCAATTCCTGAGCATGTACATTGGAATCCCCAAAATCTCTAGAAGAAGGTTCTACTGAAACATAGTAGAAACATATGACTAAATCAACCTAAGATTCAATGCCTACGATACACACACAGTCAAATATAAATTTAATTATAATAGTAATGGATAAGTAAAAATGAAAAGCAACCAACAAAAAGGTCATGAGAGAAGCTTATTTCAAACGTATTGCACCGCTAGATTCTACTCAGAGATGAGACTAAGGTTCAAAGGACAGATGAAAATTGATCGACACAAAAATGTTAAGGAAGAATTAAAAAAAAAATCACGCTAAAGCCTCAAGACATAAAAAGAGAACTTGTAAAGTGTGTGTTTACACCCATTAAAGACCAAGATCATGACATTTTAAATGATAAAAGACTTTTTAGGGAACCTTGGTATAATGAAGTACGAGGACGACTACTGGTCGAAGAAAAAGTAAGTAATCAACATGTGGAGAAGCTTGTCCCCTGTCTTGTCTGCAAATACTTCTAGTAAAATACACTTCTGTTCTCCAGAGAAAACTCTAAGTTCAAAGTAGGTTGGTTTAGTGTATGATATTGATGTCCAAACATTGAGCATGGTATACACTAGTAAAACTAAAGGAAGTGTATTAGGAAAAGATCAAAAAAGAAGAAAAAGAAATCAAACTAATGGAAGTGTAGAGAGGGAAAATATTACAAGTAATGGCATGCATAATTTTTCCATGTTTACACACTAAAAGTAATAACACAAAATTTGACAACCGACTCTCAACCTCCACATCCCTCACTATACCTACAATGGGAACATATGAAGAATTATAAAAACTGGAGAGAATAAGAAACTAAAACATAGGAATAAGAAGATTACCAGAATAATCAGTGAAACATTGTGTAAATAATGATGTTGTCTGAGAAATATAAGAGGCAGCGTCATTGAGAGCTGGTACAGAGGTAAACAGTTGAGGGAAGAGCCCATCATTTCTTAAAGTATCACTCTGAGCCTGGGAAAAACAAAAGCTGTTAAAAAACTTACAAAATATAACAAAAATTAACTGATCATCATTAAAGATATATATTCTTTTATTTAAGATATCACAAATAATGAGCAATCACTGACATTTAGAAGTTTTCTTTTATTCAACAATTCAACACAAAGGACAAGTGCAATAAAGAGACGACAGCACCAATCTTTAATAATTGGAGGAAAAAAAATCTAAAAAATGAAAAATTGAGAGAGGCTAAGGATTGCTATTCCCACACAAATATTCAAGGTGAACTATTGAAACACACAATCAGGCCACAAAACCCAATGGGTTGCATCATCTATTTTTCCCATTCCTGAGTATTGTCATACATAGCAAGAGTGTTTAACAGATATTAGTCACCAACATTAACCGGCAGATATTAGTCACCAACATTAACCGGTGCCCCAGTGTCCAACAACCAAGTTTGGTAAATGTGTGTACCGGAAATAAAACTACTCTTTGTAACCATGTGGTGTACATGGCTATTCAATTCTTCAGAAAATCAAAAACTTTCCAATCTAATTATCCTTCTCCTTCTAGTCAGTAGCTTGAGGGGCCGAATACGCAAAATAAGGTGTATAAACAGAACTGTAGCTTGAGCATCACATAATTATATCCAAAATATCTCATTTAATGCAAAATCAATAGCTTTCAATCATTAAACAACTACCCTTGGTGAGAAAGAAACACATTCAATTCATCAAATTCATGACATCGCAAACAAACATAAGCTTTCAGAATATGAATTACTTTGCCACCATAATCGAATTACTGTAATTAGAAAGGAAATTGAAAAGTAAAGGAGAAGGATAGGTACCACCAACGGACTGGTTTCGCTGGGCGTGGAGTTTCTATCTTGCATCATACACCCAGTGTCTTTCAAATGCAAGCTAAACACATAAAAAATGGGTTAGCTTAATTCAGGTGCCCAGAAAAAACCACCGGAAAATTAGAGATTACATAAAATTCAGAGATCTCGGTGAAACTGATTACCTGGATAAATATAGCGGGTTTCAGAATCAAAGGAAGATTGAACGAATAGAAAGAATCACGATTGAAGTGGAATTAGGGTTTTTGGGAAGATTCAAATTATTGAATTTTTCTTATCGAACAGAGGGAGAGAGATAATTTCTTAACGGCAAAGCAAATTGACACCGAAGTCTGAAGGGGAGACTACGTCGTTTTGTATGATTCGGTATTTTCGCGGCACCGCTCAAAGCAGTTGAAAGCAGTTTGGAAATTTGGGCTTTAATTTCGAGTACCCGAGCCCAATTTCTGATCCAATAGAATGACAAAAAAAGTTGATTTTTCTTTTTCTTTTAACTAAATTGCACTTTGTATTATTCTATTCCTCAAGATACCCAAGATACTCTTTAATTTTATTTTCAAAGTTATTTAATTTTAACTTTAAAATGATTAAATAGATGGTTGGTTAGCCTATTTCTACATATTGGGGATTTTTTTAGCGGGGTAAAATTATAACTAAAATTCTCCTCCAAATTGTTCTTGAGAGTGGTAAAAAAAATAAAAAATAATTTTTTTTTGGCAAATGTGGTAAAAATATTCTTATACAGATGTTTCAAGACTAGATAGAAAAAGGACTTGATGAGTTAAAGATTAGATTAGTAAGAAATTGCAGGAGAATAGTAAATTCATAAATCCCATATCACACATCAAACCACATGTTAATGCTAAATGCTCCTTTTCTTCATAGCCAAAAAAAAAAAAACAAAGGGAAAAGCTTCATTCATTCTATAATAATCTATATTGAAATTTGAAAGACCCCATCTCTCTAAATTAACCAAACTTAGATGAAGCTAGCATAATATGTAGTACTCTCCTATACCTTTGAGGCAACTTGATAGAAAAGTTTAGAGGCTGCGAAGTAGAATGCCTTCAAATGTAATCCCAGGTCCAAAAGCCAAGGCAAGTCCCCATTCTTCTCTCCCTTGTTTCTTCCTCAACTCCTCTCTCATCTTCTCCATCACATAGAAAA
This sequence comes from Rubus parviflorus, assembly GCA_029955375.1. Lineage (NCBI taxonomy): Eukaryota > Viridiplantae > Streptophyta > Magnoliopsida > Rosales > Rosaceae > Rubus > Rubus parviflorus. The sequence continues at coordinate 8,654,607 of JARGGL010000005.1, read as the reverse complement.
TGGTGTTGCTGCTAACATTGCCATAATCCATCAGAGCCTGTCTGCTACACTCAAGCTTGTCACTTGTGAGCTTGAGGGTACCCTCTAGCTTGTTAAGAATTGCAGGCCCACCAGGATGAACAGCCCAAAACAACTCATTGAAGTCCTTGAGATTAGCTTTTGCCATGAGTTTCTTGCAAAACACTTCAATGTTTTCATCAATCTTCTGAGGAAGGTCCCTCCCAAGCTTGAAATTGATGCCTTCCTCGGAGAGCCTTCCATCGATCACATTGTGTGTGTCAGGCAGGAATTGCTGGACAGCATAGTTGAGCTCCATGAAGGGAGACTCTTGGCCCAAAACCGGGTTGCTTCCAACGATCACAGCTGCGGCTCCATCACCGAAAAGTGCAGCCCCAACAAGGTCGTAAGGGCGGGCCTTGTTGGGGGGCCTGAAACCAAGAATGGTGGTTTCAGAAGTGGTTAACAAGACCCGGCTTCCCGGGTTGTTTTCGGCTATGTCTTTGGCAACCCGGAGGCCGGTGACACCACCGTAGCAGCCTAGGAAGTAGAGCATGACGCGGCCAACATCGTTCCTCAGGCCGAGCTTGCTGGCAAGGTAGAGGTCACCACCAGGGAGTCTGATTTCACTTGAGGAGACATAGACAATGTGAGTAATGTCTTCAACTGGTCTGCCCCATTCTTTGATGCAAGCAAGGCTGGCTTCCAAGGCCATCTCTACCACAGCCGGGTTTGTAATTTCGAGCCTTTGTCTGATGGTGGCTGTGCCCTCAGTTGCTAGTTCAGGGTATTTGTCTAGGATCTCCTTAGACATCACTGTGTACCTGGTCTTCACAGTTGTGGTTTTGCCTGCCAAAAAAGAAAAATGCACAATGAGTCCTGCTCCTTTGCAAGATATGAAGTGATGTTACATGTAATGTACCACAATTATTCACCGAGTAATGTCTCATGTACCACATTGTAGACGGCGTCTCTAATAGAGAGACTACACACTCTATACTTCTAGCAGTTTACAATGTGATCAGTAAATATGGTACAAATAGTTTTATTGTTACTTATCGCATTTTACACGAAAATAAAACTCACTTTTCGAAAAGGGTGTTACGTGGATTTCATATATCTATGTGAGAAATGTGATTCAGTAGTACAAGTAGTTTAGAAGGGAAGAATTGGGTTGTAAGTAGTTCAAGATAACTGAGGAGAGAAGTGATTATGCTTACAAAGGCGCTCCAATTTCTCCTTGATGGCAACATCTGCGCATTTCGTGTCCCGAATGTAGCCCTCAACCAAGCAATCCTGAGGGATGATTTGGCTCGGGAAGGCCTTACCCAATGCGAGAACTGTTGCCTTCCCCGGTGTTGGAGCATGAAATTGCTGGGAAGAACCATTCCTATTGCTTTGTACTTTCGACATTTTTAGGATGATGATGATGACTGAAATGAGAAGGTTTAGGAATGAAATTCTGTGAGTTTTGAGAGATCGTGTGGCATGTATATATGGGGAGCTTTTGGTGGTGTTGGAGAGGAGTTGGTTTCAGAGAAGACTAGCATGAACACAAAAAGGTACTTACTTTATTGTGGTTTGGTTGGGTTTCTTGGGGGTTAGGAGAGTGACTGTTCAGGGCGGCAAACAATCTTTACCTCTTGTTTGGTTAAACAATCAATGCAACCTAATGTTACTTTCTGCTTGAAAGTATGAATTCATAGAAAAAAGGCCTTTACTTTAAGTTCTTGTTTTGGGACCAAATTTCTGCCAACTTGGGACTTATCCGAGTTGACACGTTCTTTTTGCAGATTTCAGATTTCAGATCATTGCATACCCAAACGCTCTTTAGAACTGATGACAGTTTTGATTTCCTAAATTAAAACTTCATCACTTACAAGTTACAACACCATTTCCATGTTACATTCAAGCCATTTAGAGCTTTTCTTTTGTTTTGCCATCCAGGCTTTGGTTGGGTAAATTCTAGTTAGAGCTTAGACAATTATGAGTAGGGAAAGCTTTTCTTGTGTTTCTAACAAGGAAATGATCCAATATTTTACTTTTACTGCAGTGAGACTTGAGTTGAACCTAGATTCTACCCATTTCATATCCTAGCTCAATTATTCTAGCTCATGGGCATCAAATACCTGTTATAGAATGTGGGTCAACTAAGTGATGTTCTTGTGACAATAACAAACCAACTAAATGAGCAAGGTCACAGAAAATTTCTTAGAGCTTCTGCAATACACAGTCCAACAGACAATCATAAAAGTCACTAGTCAGATTGCTGCAAACCTAAATCTCTGAACCATCTTCCTTTTTTTTTTTAATAACCACAAGAAAACCTTTTCTTACCTATTACAGAAATTTGTACACCTGATTCTCACAAGGTAAATACTAAATAAGATGTGTTACAACTTCCAACTTTCTCTGATCGTAAGAATACTTTTATTTAAAAAAAGAAGGAAGATTACAAAATGTCGGAGAGCAGAGTTTGATCTCATTAAAACCTTGTATATTCAGACGAAGGAGAGAGAGTACTACGCTCTTTCATAAGCAATTACATCAATCGGTTTACAGTAACATCAAGAGAGATGAAGAACAGGCCAAGTCGGGACCTCATCCATCCATACATCAACATTAGAGCGACCAGAAAATTGAGTCACATTGTGTGCCGCCGCATTACATGATCTCGGAATATGACCTAAATAGACTGTTTGAAAATTCTCAAGTAACCCTCTATTAAATGGCCATCGGAAGCTAAGCTTTCCTCCATATCTATTATGCCATGCATTACAACTTCCTACTTCATAACAAAACCAGTCACCAGATAATAATCTTAACTTCGGCAGAAAGGTACAGACTAATACGTCAAATGTTATTTACAGTTTTATGAGCTCTTTAAGAGAATAAATAAATCTAACCCATTTTTCAAATAAAATGACCAAATACTTGATACCCCCATCCCTCTCAAAATCACCCTTAAATCTTTATTTCGAAAGCCGAATATCCTCTCCTCTCAAAATGTTTCCTGCTCAAGAATTCACAGAACCCATTAGACCCCATTCTGAAGCATCAGTGCATTACCCTGGTGTCAAGGACCAGAACATGGAACTTGTAGATCAACTATTCCAATTTTCAGAACTAGAGTTTGCCTTCAATAGCTGAGTTTTGTTTTTGTCAACAATGAAGAGTGTCACCAAATCTGAGAGAGAAAAAGAGTACAAGTTATGGCAATATAAAGTGGAGTCCCGATTTGCAGAATGATGGTGGAGTTGCAATGGTGAGAAAGGGAGAAGTCGATGATGCAAAATGAAGAGAAGGTTAATACACAAGTTTCAAAATCAGGTGCCATAGCCATAGGTTCTATGGGTTCTTGGTGTAGGCGAAACTTTAACAGGACAGGATTTTGAAGTTGGTAGGTAATGTACGAAATTTTCAGACAGAATGCAATGACACTGTTCACCACCTCACTACTGTCTACATAAAAAAGTAGGCTAAACTTAGCTTCAGTTGTATTGATATCCAAATCATAGCATAATGATTGACACGTCCAAGAATTACAATCTCGTGAAGTAAAGTTCTCACAAATGAATAATCTCGATATTTGGAGACAAAAAAAAAGTAATTTAAATTTAAATTTCCCAGGAAATCCCTAAAAGTAAGTGAGTTACAAACCTTGTTAGTTATGAGACTTTAACCTTGGGAACTCAAACAATGGAGATACTGACCATCTGTTTCATTAAAAAATTTGATTAAGCAATCTATTACTGGAAATCTCATGTTTCATAAAACATGGATGAGGCAATAGACATGATCATCCACAAAGAATGTAGGAAGAACATAAAAACTTCAGCAGTAGTTCCAAGAATCATTACCAGAATCTTTGAGCAACTGAGAAGATGGCCTTGATAGCAGTCTATCTAAGTGTACCAAGCCAAGAACACATATCTTGATGTGAAGAACTCTTCAGCCAACTCCATAGGACTATACCAACCATGATAGCCGATTCCATATGTTGAGAACACTTGCACTCACACTCTGTTCAGCATGGCCCTCTGTACACCAAGAAAATAGGGTGCTTTTTAAAGACTGCAAAAATGAAGTATGTACTGCATACATTTTGAAACTCTGAAATGACAATAGCATATGTAGCTACTCATACTAGACAACATGCAGTTCATGATGTTAAGAACACCACATAGAGGTTCCACTAAAACACTTGAGATCCTTGGAAATTGTTTCATGGTATTACAAATCATGCACAAACATCAAATTACATCGGCCTGAAGAGCCACGATAGAGTACTGAGTTCAGAACATGACATTGCATGCGTGATTCTCAGTTCTACATTAGTGTTCTTCTGGGCTCCAAAGAATTTACTTCCAGTTAGATTTAGAAAAACTAAATTCTAGTTATTCTACAGATTTCTGTATGCCTCCTATGAAGGTGCAATGATAATTTTACATGTACAAAAAGCGCATAAGTATAAGACTTGCAACAATGCATGTGCCTCCTGCGCTGGGTGATGAGTACCAAAAGGACTTACAGTTGAGGTCTTGACTTCCGAGATTTGTCCAGCAGCTGCTGTCTTGGCATCCTTTTAGAGAGAAACTCAGCTTCAACTGATCTTCCTGCAGCGTCTAGGGCAGATCTTAGATGACCTAAGCAGGGCAACTGCTGACAGCCTTCATTTTCAACCAGTTCATAGTACAAGTTAAATGCTTCTGGAAGCTTATTGATATTACAAAGCCCTGCTATAACTTGGTTAAAAGTATCACCATTGACACTTTCACGCTTCCGCAGACTAAATTGCAACATTTCACATGCCTCTAACAGCTTTCTGCTCTTGCAAAGGAAATCAACCACTTCGTCTATTTTAATTGAGTATCCGTTATCATGCAGCATCCCTACAATCTCAAATGCTTTATCTCGCAATCCCCTACTGAAAAGTAGCCTTATAAGCTGTGTTGAGAGATTGATATTTTGTCTAATGTTTCTCTCCAACATTAAAATAACAAAACTGGCAGATTCACCGGCACAATGCTTTTCTAAAAGTGCTGCCAGTATAGAATGGAAAGTAGACGTTTTTGGGAGATGAGAACTCTTCAGCATCTTCTCTAGAGTCTGTTGTGCAAGAAGGGGCTTATCCTTCTCCAAGAGACCATCAATTAAGGAATCATAAATCTCGACATCAGGCACAAAATCCCTTCTAAGCATCAAGACTAAGAGTTCATACCCAGCTTCAAATGTACTTTCCCTACAATGGCCCATGATCAAAGTCTTGTAGGATGGAGGATCTTGTGTTCCTCTTTTCATTAGCTGCCTAAACACTTCATCTGCCTTCTTAGTTCTGCCATTACTACATAAATACTCAAAGATAGGTTTATAAGAGGCAACAATAGGCGTACAACCACGATTACTTAACAAGATTTCTTTCTTTGATAGCTCGTCAAACAACTCCTCAGCTTTACTATAATCCCTTCGTTGACACAAACTGCGTATCAAGACACTGTATGTTGCTGAATCTGGAGGGACTTGTAACTCTGACATCTTTGTGAAAACCTTCAATGCTTCATCCAAGTTTCCTGCATTGCAATGTGAATGCATCAGTGTGTTGAACGTACACATATCTGGAGTAAATCCTTCACCTCCCATTGTTCCCTCCAAGATTTCTTTGATCTTATCTAGCTTCTGAGCTTCACAAAGACCCTTAAGTAGAGTATTGAAGGTAATTTCATTTGGTTTCAACCCATGACTAGTCATCTCCTCCAAAACACATAAAGCCTCATCAACCTCTTTTTTCATACAATACCCTCTAATCAAGGTCGTATAAGTAACAACATTCGGATTCAAATCCACACTTCTCTTCCTCATACCCTTCACCACATTACGTGCAATCTCAACGTTCCCTGCTCTACATAACCCATCAACAAGAGTGTTATAGGTAATGACATCCGGGTCACATTTAAACCGCGACATTTCTTTAAAATAGTGAAAACCCTCATCAACCATGGAGTTCATACAGAACCCTCTAATCAAAATGTTAAACGTATGCGTATCCGGTGTAACTCCATACATACTAAGCATTTCATCATACAAATTCTTGGCCATGCTAGTCCTACCCCTTTTCAGCAAAATCGAAAACAGACTATTGAATGTAACAACAGAAGCTGATATCCCCATGGACTTCATTGTCCCAAAAAGCTTTATAGACTCCTGGAACAACCCTGCTTGACCATAGCTCCTAATCAAGCTATTAAAAAACCGGTCCTCGAGTTTAACCTTCCCATTAGACTTTTTCTCAATCGAAAACAAGAAATTTCGAGCAGCATTGAGATTTCGGGCACGGCCGAAAATTTCAAGCATCATGAAGTGGGATTGGGCATTGTGGGAGAAGCCCATTGTTTGCACCCAGTTGAAGAATTGAAAGGCTTGGGTTGGGGTTTTGATAGAGCGGAGGGTTTGGAAGAAATTGGTGTTGGAGATAGAGGGAGAGAGTGTAGAGAGAGAAGACTGAAGCTGACTTGACCATGGCTTGGAGTTGATAAGCCTCGCCATAGCTTTGGCCGTTTTGCTGCTTGAGGATTTGGGCCTTTTAGAATCGGGCTGTGATTCTTCATCCTCGTTTTGGTTCTGGGTTTTATGGGAGGAAGAGGACCTGGGTTTTGGAGATTAATTCAGAGCAAGGAATATAAAGCAGTGAAATATGATAAAATGTGTAAAGGAGGAAACTTTGAAAGGCGTACCTGAGAGGAGAAGTTGGGGGATGAGGTTTAGAGTTGCGGATGGGTCTGAGGAATTGCTCTCTCAGAACTGTCAACGCTGGACGCCGAGAAATGGGTTTGGCGGCCATGGATTTAAACCAGCTATTTTGGTTTCCGGCAAATCAACTATTTTGTATCTTCAATCATCTGCAGTTAAAATCCGTTCCTCTATTTAAAGGGCACACTGTCTGTCTCTGATTTTTTTTTTTTTTTTCAAAATAAAATTTGGTCATATGTGACAAAAACTTGAGGCAAAGAGAATGCTGGATTTTGTTGCAGGCGATTGTACGAGCTTATAGGAGCCTAGGAGATACTTGCAAAAGTATGGGGCTTTGGTTGAACAAGATACATGTAGTAGCATATATGTGAAATACATAGCACAAAGCTCGGAGAATATGTTTAGTTCAATGTTTCAGCCTAAACTGGTCACCAAGTATTGCAGCACAAAACATATACGCTTTGGTAAGCTGAAGAACCTAGTGACAAATCGATTTCGTGCAACTCTTACAACAATGTAATCGATCACCTCTATAAGTGATGTGGGCTAAAAGAATATTGTACAATTAGTATTTCTTAAGTGTTGTGGAATAAATGGAATTAGCTAGAATGCTAAATAGTGAAGAACATATAGAGAGAATAGATGAAGAGAAGATGTATTGTACGTGATGTTGTGACTTGGTGGTTTCTTTCATTCTCATTCATCCCCTTATATAGGGTGGAAGTTATTTGGTGATCACACTTGGTAACTTGGTGATCACACTTGGTAACTTGTTGATCACACTTAAAAAGCTTCATGAACAAACCTATAAAGCTTTATGAACACACCTTAAGAAACTTGGTGATCACTCCTAAGTTTCCATGATTTACATCGATCATAGATATACAAACTAATAGGTTTTACATATTAACCTCAATGGACATCCACATAAATATAAGTATTTACAACACTCCCCCTTGGATGTCCAAAAATTGACTTAGCTGCATCTGAACGTCTTCGAGCTTCAGAATTGAAACTACGATTAGCATTGTGCCAAGTATAGTTAGGTAGAGTCGAAAAATAAACATTCATTCGTTGATGCCAACGGCAGCAGCAGAGAAGAAGATGATCACCCTGAAGAGTTCTGACGGCGAGTCGTTCGTGGTGGAAGAAGCGGTGGCGCTGCTGTCGCAGACCATGAAGCACACGATCGAGGACAACTGCGCCGAGGGTGGCATTCCTCTCCCGAACGTGACGGGCAAGATCTTGGCCAAGGTCATCGAGTACTGCAAAAAGCACGTCGTCGTCGCCGAAAGAGACGGCGGCGTTGCTTGTCTCAAGAGCGAGGGAGAGGAGGATAAAGCTATGTCGTCGTGGCAAAACCTTATTGCCCAAAAAAAAAACACACAAAACCTTAAGTCCGGAAAAACCCATTGTGGGATAAAAACCAGAGTTTAGGAGAAATTTGTGTAGCTGAATGATGTATACCGAAGCACTATGAGATGTAAATGCGTGGATGAACTAACCACAAGCGAAACCTTGCTAGAGTAAACCCAGTGGACAAACCTCTGGTCAAAGGAAAAAAAGTACACGGTGGTTAGAAGTATACGACTGGATACTCCCCCTGATTTCGGCAATCCTTAGTGAATGTGTGATCAGTGTCAATGATTTGACAAATGGCTAGACGGTGGCCGAGATGGTATCTCATTAAAAACTTTGCCAAGATAAACCCAGTGGGTCAAACCCTTGGTTTAAGGACAAAAAGAGTACACTAGCCAAACGTCGATCAAATACGAGCATTCGTCGGGATCCTCCCTTTCACACGTACACGACTAGGTGCGAAAATTTTGACTTAGGCATAAATCGTTACTCTAAGGTAGCTCGGATAGATTCTTGAGACCAATTGCCTTAATGTGTTTCTGAAATAAATACTCTGGTAGTGACTTAGTGAATAAGTCAGTGTGGTTGCTCTTTGAATCAATGTGTTTCACTTCGATCTTCTAGTGCTCTTGTTATTTTTACTTAGCCATTGTTATTTGTGTTGAAGATATTCATATTTTGAAATATGTGGGGGATTGTTGGAATTTTATTAGGTATTTCAAAATATTTATTGCAGACATAAATTCCCCCAAATCAATTGAAAAGATCGTTCCTTATTTTTGGAAATCAAATGTTCATTCAATTATTGATTGCCATAAAATATAAGTTACATGAGTTAATTGGCAATAGAGTAATCTGTAACAATTGAATATTTGAATTCGCAATTATTCCTTTGCTTGATTGCATGCATAGGTACAATATCTTGTCTGCATGCATCTTCAGTACTTAAATGAGTTTCCGTTATATATAAACAAGCCTTTATTACCTCACGTTCATAAAAGAGTGAAAATCTCCTATATAAACAAGTCTTTGTTGCTCAACCTCAATATATATATACTAGGGGTGGGCATCTTTTTGGGTCAACCGCTCAATCCGCCCAACCCAACCATTTTTGGGCGGGTTGGGTTGGTTTGTCACATAAAAACAAAATAATTGGGTTAAAAACCGTCCAACCCGATCAATATGTGGGTGAAATTGGGTTCAACTATTACTCTACCCATTAAACCCAACCCGCCCAATACATATTATATTTTTATTTATTTTACATGTGCCTAAATAATTTTCAGCATTTCTCTCTTTTTGTAATTTTTTAAATTGATGATCTCATATTTAATTCTACAACTACGTAGACTAATGATTAAAATCTAAAATTAATTACTCTATCTCACTAACATGAATGTTTTTCCTTATCTATCAAACTTGATTGTTATATTTTCTATATTTATTGATTGACTAATAAATTTTAGTCCTCTTAAATATTTAACTACGAAATAATAAAAATAATAAAAATGTAAGAATTCCAAACCGTATAACCCGCCCAACCCAACCAAATATTATTGGGTTGGGTGGGTTGGTTTGTGAGTAAATTTGGCCGAAAATGAGTTCTTCAAATGTCAACCCGAAGTTGTTGGGTTGGCTAATGGGTTGAAGCCCAAACCGACCAACCCACCCAATGCCCACCCCTAATATATACCAATATACCGGAACCTTCATTTTGACTCTCCATTCTATTTGAGCTCTCTTTATTCCTTTAAGTATTCTTGTGGTAGTCTCTCAAATACACCCTTGTTATTATTCACTTTCTATGCCAAAGGAAATTATCAAGTTGTTCTAGGATCCGAGTTTGCGAGTCTACGCTAACAAGGATTAACGGTTGTTGTATCCTGGAGGGTAGGGCGCCACAAACCTGCTACACCGAGACTTTGTCTCTGAGGGGCGAAATCTACTCTTAAGGGTAGTGTTTACACGCCCCAACCTTAAAACTCTTTTCGAAGCAAACGTCATCCTCAAGCCTTACTAATCAAAAGATAAGTCTTTATATTGTTTCAATTTTCAGCTTATTTTGGCATTGTTATGGATATTATTAATTGTTAATAATATTATATATGTGTGATTTTGTAGGAGATAAAACTAGTGACGAAAGTAGCATCCATCGACCCAAAATATCCAACATATGTAATTTCATAGGAGACAAAACTTGAGAGGATCTCTATTTTCTTGCTCGATTATCTTGTTAGTTGGACCCCAAGTGTTTGTATCTTTCTTGTGTACGGAATAGAACATTAGGTGATTAACCAGCTTTATTGAGTTTTTAATTTCCTATAGATGCCTAATTAACTCGAACCAATGCAATATCGACATGTGCTTTCTGTCCCATAGCAAAAACATATTTACTGAGACTAGAATTTCTAGGAGGTGGTAATTCTCTAATAGATTTAATTTTCGAGAGCTTATATTCTATTTGGAGTATCATATGTTACAGATTAATATCTCGATTATATTCTAGATTTACTCACAACTAAGAACGATTTTTCTCTCTAAAAACATAAGGCAAGTTAAAAGATTAACCAAGATGTTATTACTCTGTGCACATCCTTTTTTGCATTATGAGCAGACAACCATACATTTTATTCCATTGTCGATATTGAAGTTGAGATGTTAATAATCGATTCTACAACTCTCAATGTAAGAAAGTGACACATGTATATTCTTCTAAAAGTGACACATGTATAAGAAAGAATCTGATATCAATTCTGGAAGTGGAAGTGAGTTTGAGCGGGAAGAAATTTATTTGGTCTCACAATCACATAGTAGAGAGCCGACACATGACATATCAATACTTTCAAATGCTCAATGAGCCTATGGAAATTTCCGCTCTTCATGACCCTTATATTGGGGGTCATGTGTGACAACCGTTTGAAAAAAGAATAAACCAGAATTTTTTCCTACCACAAATTATGTGTTTCGAAGTTTACAAGCACAACATGCTAAGAAGCAAATGTATCTTTACAAGTTGTTCATCATTGCATTATAGGATTTGGATTACACATTTGAGAATGAGTTAAGGATGAAGGATATTATTGCTACAATATATCTAACAGCGAAGCAGTTGCACATACTCTTTGTCGTTCAACCGTGGGCTAACATCCCCTAGCCTGTTATCACATGAGTTCTTCTCTTCCCGGATGAAGGTGTTTGGTCCTTAATTTAATTAGGAAACACCCTTTTTTTTAATGACGATGTCCTCAACATTCAATGCTTCCCCAGACATTCGATGATAACTCATTCAACAAGAGATATCACATCCATACATGACTTATAGATATTTTAGACATTGATTTGTATATTAAGACTATTGGTTTTCCAATGGGGTTTTAGTTGTTTTTGACAAAGAGAATTTGTGTGTATTGGATAATTTTTTTAGTGATTTTGCTCGGATTGCTGAATTTCATTAAAAAAAATTAAGTCATCATCCAACATGAGGGAAATACTACTAAAACCATACAATTCTTACTCCATGTAAAAACATCACTACTGCTGATTTCTCTTTCAACTCACAGTTAGTAAAATGAAAGATATTTAAATCGGCAAGGATCGTTTCTCAGTATCGTAACAAGTATGATTGTATGAATGCAATTCTTTTTCTTCTATAATATGATATTGTTTTAATATTATTTTTGTTCATGCTTTGCATCCTCTTTCTGCTGGAATATTTTATTGGTATTTTTTTTTATACCTGGAACGATTTCTATTTGTTTTTAAATTTACTTCTTGTTGTTGTTGATTTAGATCATTCATTTTCTTTAGTTCGAATGTTATTCATATTAATTAAAATTTTAATTAAAAAATGTAGTTGTTGTAGACTTGTAGTTATATTTTTTTGTTTGTTAATTTTTTTTGTGTGCCCCAGGTGATATATATTCCTGCTTCCGCCACTGACCAGTCTCTGTATTGGTTGTGCAAACGCGTCCACTTGCATATCTCTTTCTTTTTCGAAGCCTCAGCTTCCACACTCTTGTATGAGGAGGAAAGAGAAAACGATCCTCTGACCACATCAGCAGCGGGTGAAATTCAACCTTCCAAAAATGCTTTCTTTGAAATGACAAAAGAAAAAAAAATTAAAACTCAATAACAAATAATATAAAGGGAAGACATAAACAAATTGAATAGGAAAGATAAACTTACTCATCTATGGTCTTAACCATGTCATAAAAGCTTTGCAACTCTAGATGTTCCGGATCGTTTCCCAGTATTGTAGGAAGGATGTCAGTCAAGAATTGAGTACATTTGTATTCACCTTCATCAATACAGATCCCTACATTTCCTCACCAAATCTCTCATCAGAGATATTTAGCAAATTCTCTACGGATCGTTTCCCAGTATAGTAACAAGTATATAAGTCAAGGATTGAGTACATTTGTGTTCACCTTCAACAATAGCGAAATCTTTCGGTGGATAACATATTTATGTATTACGAGCAAAACAAAATTATTAGTCATACCTTTATTTATTGGCATAAATTTCAACTATGTTGTGGTGTGTTTGATCTTGTTGACAAATACGAGTCTAAAGAAGCCAGCCCTAAAGGCCTACTTGATCAATTTTGAGAACGGCCCGTGCGTCAGGTTTGTCCATACAAGGTGAAAATTCAAGGGTATCTAAGTGGGACATGAAGAGTTTTCGAGCAATTTTGTTCAATGCAAAAGGGATGGACGAAGACGGACTCTAATTTGATTTGAGAATGGATAATGAAAACCTCTTCACAATCACCAATTAGGTATCACATCCCTAAATGACTTGTAGATATCTCAGATCTTGATTTGTGTATTAAGACTATTTGTTTTTACGAGGGTTTGAGTTGTTTTTGTAAAAAGAGTATGTGCTTAATGGATAACTTTTTCAGTGATTTTACTCGGGGTGCTGAATTTAATTAAAAAAATAAATAAATTAAGTCATCATCCAACTTCGCGAGGGAGAGAAATACTATTAAAAACATGCAATGCTTACTCCATGTAAAAGCATCCAACTATGACTGATTTTTTTTTTCAACCCACAATCCGTAAAATGAAAGATATTTAAATCGGCAAATTCATCAACAAATCTCTTCAATATATTGATCTCAATCTCATATAACTTTATAGTTAAATCTTTCGGTGGATAACATATATGTGCACTACAGGCAAAACAAAGTTATTGGTTATATTTATAGTCTTGTTCGATAGATAATATGTGAATAATATTATTTCAAATAGCATATTCATTTATCCCCAGATCTCGGTTGCGGCGCCAACGGCGAACCGAAAGACGATCTTGATGGCAGGGAGTTTGCTGTTGGCCAAAGCGTGCATGCTAATTAGTTATCTACATAAACACTCTAAATCCATATTATAAAGATAACATATTAGTTTCAACTGAATATTAAATCTGACATAATCTAAATCATTAGATGCCAACAAATTATTTTTAGAGCGCTACTGTATATCAATGGTGGATGAAATCCCAAGTTCAAATCCCTCTCTCCCAAACTTAAAAAAAAAAAGTAGTAATGAAAAATTCTTCTATTTATAAAATTCAAGTTTTCATTTTCTATTTCTATTACAAAGAAACTCCCCAAAAATCTAAGATACCTTTTCGATTGCTTCTATTGACATAAGTTGTTACTTCAACTTCAAGTACTTACGTTTAAAAGTCAATGATAAATTAGTTAATTATAATTGTGTGCATATTTTTTTTTAAAAATATTTTTACTTTTCAAATATGGTCGCTAACAGTACCAAAACATATCCTAAAGGAAGTAACATTTCACGTTGGGATAAACCTAGTGAAACAAGAGGATCCAAAAATCTTCGACTTTGGTATTTATTTGTACGCTCTTCAGTCGGAGGTGGTTAGTTCAAAATATCATCTCTTACAAAAGATGTTCCAATCTTTCTGGTGAGCTCTTCGGAATCTAAGGTTTGCACGTATAAAGACTTCTTTCATTTAATTTATTTTCTTTTAATTTTCTTGGGTTTTTTATCATCTTCTTCCTAAACCTACCTCTTGTATCCCTTGGATATATAAGGGTTAACTAACGTTTGCATATTGATGGTCCTACTACTATAAGACCAATTTAAAGCTACTTCGGCCCCCACATATTAAGGACATTATGTCTTAAGTTAAATTATATATAATATAGTGTTAACTATTGATGTACCTAATATATTGCTTCATTTCGTTTTTTCGGTTTTTTCGATTTTGTTTTCCACACAGTAATTAAAAAATTGTAGCGCTAACTCCGGGAATGTTGAAATTATTGCTTCTTCAACCTCTATCGCAAGTCGATTTTGTTTTCCATATAGTAATTAAAAATGTGTAGCACTAACTCTGGGGAGGTTGAAGTTATTACTTCTTCAACCTCATTTATGTCTTACTGCTCTTCTGGAAGCATTCTCAATAGATTTTCCTTCAATTTTTTTTTATTAGATATCAATTCATTTATATATAAAAAATAATAATACTTAATACATAAAAGTAAAGTAATAAATTAATAATGCAAATGAAAAGGTTTATGAATTAAGGTTGATGTCTACCCATATGTAATAGATATGATCATAAAACTAACATTTTGGTCATCCACATTTTTCAAGATGTTCCAACAAACTATCTATTTCGTTAGACCTCAACCAGTCTTGGTCCTCAGTTGTTGCTTTCATCAGAGCTGCAAACACCACGCTTTTTTTGGCAACTTCGCCAAATCCTTGGTCGGTATTACATAGCCTTAGCCAAATTGAAATAAATTAAAATTTTTGACTAATTCTGAGATAAATAACAACTCCAACATAATATCTAAATGAAAGTTAACTTTTGGTAAAATCTCTAGTTATATTTAACTAGATAGGAGAGAGAATAATTAAAAGTGTTATACTCCAACGTTCTCTCTTATAACTTTTATAGTTCGGACAATTTTTTTAATGTTGTGCAATGGCGTTCTATCAATTAAAAGTGTTATACTCCAACATGGACATGAGTGTTCTGTGGTTCTGTCAATTTGTGCAATCGTGGTTGCTGTTGGTATATGTTTTGCAATTGTTATGCTGATAGGTTTGGTGAGGCAAGGTTGATCCTTGCTTCACCAAGGTTGAGTTGAATTGCTTTTGGGCAAGTTGAAAATTTTATTTGTAGGTCTCTTTCTTTTATGACGTTGTTGGAATAGACATACAATGTACAAATTTCTCTTTCTTTCAAAGCTAAAAAAAATATTTTTTTTAATGTACTAGACTACCAGTGTTCCACACAAGTCATGAAGAACAATTTTTCTCCCAATGCGTTCATCTCTTTCTATCTCTTTACTATTTTTTCTTCTTTTTTGCATCTCACTAGTTACTTTATCTTTCAATTTTTTTTGTTAAATTAGAGTATCACTTTAGTTGAGTTTTCGATATTAGAATGTGTTTTAGAGGGGATAGTTCGTTGGTGAAGGTTTGCTAAATAACCAGCTGTTGATACCTAAAAAGGCACGAAACATGCATTTTGTACATTTAGGCACAATGAGAAAATACACACGCAGCGACACCTGAAAATGGCGATAAAAATTATATATTCTATCATCATTCACCATGCATGTGGACCCAAGCCACAACCATGCTTCTGGGGCTTACAGAAGTGGGTGTGGTGTGGAAGGTTACGGAAATGCACAATGCTAATTTTTATTTAAACTATTGATGATTTCGGTCTTGGGCCCGAAATCCAGGCCCAATAGTTTAAACTAGGAATGAAATGGTGAACAAGAGAATCAGATCATCCTTAACAGACCCAAAACCAATATCAGAAACCCAATTCTTTACCTTAAACACCCGGACACCATACATCAAACATCCTCCCTTCGTTAAATATTCTTCACCCTATAATACAATTCTTTAATAATAATAATAATTATTATTATTATTATTATTTTATTATTATTCTTTTATTAATATTTTATTCTATAAAATGGGACAGAGGTTCAGACTCTATCCATCACTCTCTCAAGCACTCTCATTCATTCTTCTTCACTCCCTCAAACTCTCTCTACGCCCTCATGCTCTCTCTCAAACTCTCACACTCACTACCCCTCTCACAGAAACTCTCTTGCATCCTTCTCATCTCCGTCAATACCCAAACAATCTATCAAGCACCACCAACAAATAAGCCAACCCTCATCATTCACCCTACATCTCTCAAAAATCTCATTTCTCTAAAAACCCCCTTGAAATTACCCGATTCTCAATCACTGCAGTGTATTTCTAGCTCCCACACCATGCTCACTCTGTCAAGCTCTTCTGTGGAATCACGTACCGAAATCATAGATTTTGGGCCTAGTCAAACATTCACAAAAGAACCCTCAACACCAGCATATACAGAAACTTAAGAAGTAGTTATTTAGATTACTTGTTACATACCTACGTTCTTTAATTGACCGTTCTATTGTGGTTATTATTATTATGAGAGTCAATTTTATTTTGCTTTTGAACTTTACACCTTATATCAATTGTGCACATACACTTATAATTTCATAATCGGTGCCTCACACTTTGTTTTTCTCTCAATTATTCTGTAAAATTTTGTAAAATTCTCATCGGTATAATCTGATTATACATGTCACATCAATGATACATGATCATAAAAGAGAACACATTAGAACCACGAGTTCTTGACCAATAAGGACAAAATACTCAAATTATTTTTCATTGACTCAGGCCCAAAAACGCGGTGCCCATCCGGCCAATTTAATTGCAAAACGGATGAAAAATTACCAAACTGTCCTCACAAACATGAAAAATAACTAATCTTCCATTGATACGTATGGGAGCCCGAGGGCAACGACACAGGGTGGCAAGGGTCTGGGCTTGGCTCGACGGAGGAGCTCGACGAGCTTGTCTGTGCTAGCGGTGCGCTGTGGTGGTGTGTGGAGGCTGGCGACTGAAGGAGAGGGAAACCAGATGTCACTCCTCAGACCAAACCACCCTTTAGTCAGCTAAACTTCCCAGCTTCGCCGCTGTCACATCCGGCCACCTCAGGCTATGAAACCAGTCCTAAATTGTTTGTCTTTAACCCCTCTACAAGTATGTACCAACCTTTCACCATATCATTGACTATACACGAAGAATCAAGCACGGAAAATTTCGAGGGTTTTCAGAGTATTTTCCAAATTTCAGTCAAATTCTTGATTGGAAGTTTTGGAACTCTGCCGACATACTTTATTGAGGGGTCAGTAAAATTTTATTGAAGTCGAAAAACGAGAACGCCAATGCAATTACGATGTCGTATCGGTCCTGAGCTTGAATTTCCAACGTTTTGGAGTAATCTTGCCTCTCGGCCACAGAGCCAAGGGAGAGGTTGTGAGTTCCGAGAACATTTAAGAAAATAGTGCGAAAATTATTTGTCAATAAAATTTTATTGAGGGGTCAATAAAATTTTATTGAGGGGTCAATAAAATTTTATTGAGGTCGACTCGGCGACCTGGTCGAGTCTCGTGAACCCGCTAGCAAACCTAGCAACTTCTCTGCTGTTCGGCCACATCCCGACGTCGCACAGCTTCCATTATCTTCGTCTCGGTGGCGCGAAGAGAACCTGTCCACGAAATCTCCAATTGGCGATGGAAGATGGCGATTCGAAGGAAGAAACATTTACAGATTTCGGCTGGTTGAGCGACGTTTTTCGGCAATTCCGATCGTTGTTGTTGACGAACGAGTTATAAAACTCGACTGTCTTGATGAGCTCTACGTGTTTTTAAGCTTTGATTCGACCTTTGATTGATATTTGGACATGATCGATAAGACCTCATTGTGTGCACGGTTTCCCTTGAATTAAACTAAAAAATTCTCACCAAGGGCAAAAATGTCTAAAAACAATTATAATAGATCACGCCTCAATAATTTTTCCCTTGGTGCGAGTAAAAAAGGCCCAACCCAGGCTTGTTGGGAAAAATTAAAAACCACCAACTTTGATAGGAAATGCAAGGTGAAATTATGTACATATTAGATATTTCCCTTAGAACCAAAGGTCAGTGGAACTAAGATTCTTCGTGCCCGTTATTCTTTCTCCTATCCTATTGGTTGATACATGTCCGTTACTTAACACCACCAAAAGAACCAAAACCATTTCCGTCATGTTCCTTAGTTTGATCGATTTTCTTGAGAACAATGCGTGTTTCTTTTAGAACTCATAGTGTGGAAAGTACCAATGATGGGCAAAAGCCATTTTTGAGAAAGAAACTGGCTTTGATACCATTTTTGAGAAAGAAGCCGAGATTTTATTAGGCAAAAGCCATAGAACTTGAGGACAAGAAGTCATCAAGACAAACTATAAAAAACTCATGCCCAAACAGAAAACCCAAAACCACAAAACAACCCAAAACTATCAAGAAACTACTGCTTTCCAATCTAACTGGCTTGATACCATTTTAAAACTCAACAATCAAGCTTACATCCAAATTTCACGTTTGAATGTCTAAGGCCAGTTCTAAACACTTAAACAATTATACCACGTCCGATTGATACAAAAAAATAACATGATATTTTTGTCATGTTCCTAATTTGATCGATTTTCACATTTACATATCAAGCAAGAGAAGTTCAGTATAAGAGAAGGAAGGTATCCTGGAGTGCACATATATATACAAGTCAAGAAAGGTAGCGTAGGTACATTTGCTTTATCTAATCATACGGGCCACAACGGTGGAAGACAGACCACATCGAGATCGAGCAAGAGAGCAGTCCAAAGCATCAAGATGACCGTCTATAATAATACCTGCAAAGATTACAAGAAACTATTATTTTTGTTCAACTGTCGTCACCCAGAATGGAGGAAGCAAGAGAAAGAAAACATACACATAAATGTTTATTCCATAAATAGAAGTGTATTTTCGTAGAAGGCGTTCCACGGTGTACCATTCTGCACGATCTGATGCATCTTGATACCCAATGCGTGGCATGTGGATCGAAGCTTTTAAGATCAAGCAGAAGATCAAGGCGTGAGATATTTAAAAATATGTTTTACATCTCAAACTCCAAGTTAACAACAAACTGAATCTTGACCAGAGATACTACACTTCCATTTTGAATTAAAAATATACCATAGGGTGTAATAACAACGCAAGAGAGAAAATTCAACTTTGAGCTGATCAAGATGAGATCTTTACCAGAACTTTGAGCAGCTGAAAATGATGCCTTTGATAAGCAATGTTCCAAGTCAGGAATAGAAATCTTGCTCCGGGGTACTTTACGCCTGGGACTATAAGACTGTACAACAGCCAAAGCCACCCATTGAGGGTGATTGCCGTCCATCTTCTGTTCATTTGAATCCTCTACAGAGAAACAAATAGGTGAGGAAGAAAATTACAGAGGAAATATAAAACAAATTTCTGTATAGTGCTTATTGCAGCTAAAAACACTGATACTTTCTCGTTACACCTCAACGTACAACATGATAAGAAAAAAGTTGTGTATGCAACTAAAATAATCAAACTTCTCTACTACTTGCTTCTCTGTTAAACAAATTCCTTAGGATTACAGTCCATGACGATAATTGAGATAGTGATTCAGGAGAGGCCAGAAGCTAACCATTAAGTTTTATAAGGTGAAGATCACCAAGATGCAGGTCATCAAATTCGGAAGCTCGTTGATATGCATCAGGGACACTTGCAGATAGCTTCTCCAGTGCATCAAACATTCCTCCATGACCCCACTGTCCAGAATCATCAACACAGCTGTGAAATAGACATAAATCAGGTCTGAGGGTAAAAACACTAACTGCCTACCAAGATGGAGCCATTTCAAAACAAAAAGGAGTTTGAGCATAGTGCATGACAAACAAAATGGTTAAATAACTCCCTGGAATGATATGGTAGTGAAGGCTCATACATGTGGTGCATAATGAGTTCAATAGCATAAATGTTCGCTCTGTTGTATAATAACCTTCATTTCACAATCGACAGATTTAGCGATTGTGTGGTGGGTATGCTCTAGATAATCAATGCAAATCAAATTATACACACTATATCAGCTTACAACTTACAAGTAACTAAATGTGGTAAGAAAAATATCAAAAAGACCATTTCAATTCCTTGATTCTATGTAGAACTTATTGTAGATTAAAATATATCTGGACGGGTTGAAATTCCAGATCGGAGATGAAAGTTTTCTCTATTGATATTAGTCATCCTAGTTCAGAATCCAGATAACCTGAAGCTAATATATGTATACGAAACAAAAATTCATAGAGAGAGACGGAATGTACAGAACAGTTGACAGAAATCCAATAAAATTAGGAAACTGGAGTGATGAAATCAACAAAAACAATGACGAAACACAGTCCAGAAGTCTAAGAAACTAAACAAGAGCTGCACTCTAATTTACAAAAAAAGGTAAAAAGAGAACTATCCCCGAGGCTGAAGAAACGAGACCCAGAATTTAACAGCTAGCATCTAAAGCTGATTTGAGGTTTTGGGAAGGAAGGCCTTTAGATTTTTCTCATCAAAATCCACGGCTGCGGCACTTACACTTTAAGTCAACACTAAACTACCATGATATGGTTCATCATGCAATACAGCAAGGAAGAGAAACTTGGGAATTTTTACCTATGCTCATTATGTTTTTGACATCTCGTACTCATATAGTAAATGGTTCTGTTAAGAAATAAGATAAAACAAAGACAGAAACAAAGGAACTGCAAGCACCAAGACAATGAACATGCAAAGAATAACTGCTTGAAGGATGACATGACCAGGAAACATGAGAAAACAGATATCCAGACTTTTCTCTATTACAGGATGTAAGAGATCGTTCAAACTGTATCTCAAGTCCCGCACTGATCCCACACTAAATCCCACATTCCAAAGTTTCTGACAGACATCCAATGTTCTGACTCATCCTACGCAAAATAATGAGATCACCCAGGAGAAGTCATTTAGAGCATCTATTTACCTGAAAACAATGGCAGGCTCAGAGGGAAAAACTTTTGATGGTTGTGTACAATCCCCGTAAACAAACTGGACAGAACCTGAGTCGGACATCATGTCCCCATCCACAGGACTGATAGGGTCTTCAACAGACAATGATTGGTATCCAAGGTCTACCCACTTAGATAACTTCTTCTCCTCTGCCCTCTTTTTTGCAGCCTCAAGTTTCAGACGCCTTTCCTCGGGTAAGTTTCTTCTGCTTCCCATATCTGTATATTCATTGCTATTTGCTTGTGGTACCTCCTTGAATTTCTCAACCCAGGAGAGATATGAAGCTTCATCGAAACCAGCATTTAAACTGAGAGAAGTGGAACTTTCTCCTACAACAAGATCTGGTCCACTCAATACATCTGTTGGACTCACCTCAAATTTCCTCTCATCCTTGGTTGCTATTTGTTTATGGCGCACTGAAATTACTTTCTCGGCCAAAGCATTCAGTTCTGAAATCTCACATTCACCATTGTTGATTTCAGCAGGATCGAAGAGATGTAACCCAAATATGATAGATCGCAAGTCACTAGGTTCAACTCCTGCTGTTTCTTTACCTTCCGCGTCCATAATATCATCCCCAATAACATTATGGCTAAGCTGCAACTTCCTCTCTGCTCTCCGCATGATAACCTACGTGGACACAGTTGAAACAAAATATATAGGACGGGCTTCAATAGTAATGGTTGGTGTAAAAGATCTCCTTGACCAGAAAAAAGAAGAAGTATAAGATCTCACCTCCTCCACTGTACGTCCTGTAACAAGGTTTATTGACAGTACAGAATTCGATTGACCAATCCTGTGTGCCCGCTGCAGAGCTTGCTTGTCAACCTGGGGATTCCAGTCTTGCTCGTAGAATATAACCTGCCAATGGTATGAGACCAATAGAATGTCACATAAAAAGATACTAGTAATTATATGATCAGAATAGAATAAAAGTGGGATGTAAAATAAAGCAATTTAAAGGAGGATTTCTTCAACAATGATATATACCCTCCTGAAATAAATTGTTTGATGTCATTCTCATTTCTCACCACAAGCAATCCATTTTTAAAGTAATATAATGAACATCATATCGTCTCTCGTCTGTTCCAAGATGTATTACTGGTGATTGCAAGTATCAACAATTTGATAATTGCAGCTTCTGACCTCATATCTGAGCACTAATTTCCATGACGCATCTAGAAACTAAAACCACTCACATAAATCATAGGTCTCATGGATTCACATCATCTCCATAAATGCATTGGCACTTCAATTACTGAACCATACAGATCCTGAGAGATATATGCCATATGAGATTATCGTCTCCATCAAACTAAAAACATAATGTTGTAGTAAAAATTGCACAATCATCCTCAAACAGCCATAAATTCAATAAATCAAGAAGAAAAAAGAATTTTTAGCAATAACCACATAGTTATTCATTATATTTTATAGCTACATGAAATTACAGTATTTTGCACATCCAGCTTCTTACCGAGCATCAACACTCCAACAGGGCATTGGAGGCCCATTTAAAATTTGAATGTTTGGATCGGTACACTATTTATGACAATTTGTAAATGTCTGATGAGCACTAAAAACCTTTTTAATCTGAGATCATGCTATATAATTTGTCATATACAGAGAGATTAAAGAAAAAACCGCGCTCTCAAAAGTGTAAAGAGTTGAATTAGCGATTTAACAACTAGCAAATTAAAAACCTACAAGTCCCGACTTTCAGGTCTCAACACAGTCAAGTGGTATTTCTCTCCACTTTGTTGGAGCAAGTCCCAAGTCGAATCCCACTCCCCGAATATCGTTTGATAAGAAGAAAAAAAAGTGATGGTTTCAAAATATCAGTCACATGAGTGTTTGCCGGAACTCACAGTATCAGCAGCAACAAGATTCAAGCCAACTCCCCCAGCTCTAGTAGAGATCATGAAGACAAAAGAACCACTTTGATCAGCATGAGACTTCAAACTTTGTTTGGCTGATTGCCTGCTGAAACTTCTTATAGCAGCAAACCGCTCCTCAGCCCGAATTGATCCATCAAGGCGCTCATAGGAATATTTTCGTAACTCAAGAAAATCCTACATTGCATATGAGAGTAGAAATTTTTTGAATGCAGAGTTATAACATATGCAAGCAAGCTGAAACATTTTCAAAGACAGGGAAAACACAGCACCACGAACAAACCTGTAGAACATCAAGTGTATGCGTCATCTGAGCAAAGAGAAGGACACGGTGTCCATGCTCATGCAGCTTCTGAAGTAGTCGATCCAAAATCATAAGTTTACCGCTAGCCTGATGGGATAATAAGAAATGAACAGACACCAGTTGGAAGGAAATATAAGAACAGAGCAGCAGGCAGACTAAAAGTACTTGAAGTGAGGTCAGGTATTTTCCCTTTTAGAAGCAAAGCAAATAGAGCTTTCTTTTCCTCTGTTACTCTTCATTACTTCCTTAGATATTAGGTCTTTTTAGGTTCGGGGATTAGAGGCTTGGAATGAGTATTAGGAGACATGCAACTCTAGCAAATAGCCAGGTAGGTACCATGAGGTGTTCAAACCCCAGACTAGATGGGAGCAAACCATCTATCTGACCATTCCTAGTAACCCTTACTGGTTTTGGGAATGAGTATAATTATCCACTCCCGTGATTGGTATGTACAACCTTGGAAAGATAATACATGCTACATAGGATTTGGATGCCCAAGAGTGGAAATTTTGAACCCTTCAGCCCACTTGGGTTTTCTTTTGCCTTCCAAAAGAGCCCATTTTGCACCAAATGGGGCCTTTAGAGTTTGGACTTTGGAGACTACATAACTTAGTAAAACAACAGGCTGTTATCTTCTACCAAAGTGATATACTAATTAGGGATACCTGAATCAGGTGTTCACCCTCTTCATATGGTTCTGGTTCAATCCCAGGGAAGAGATAAGGATGGCTACATGCTTTTCGTAACTGCATCACCTGTATGTCAGAAAAAGGTAATGGTCAAGTGCAACACAAAGTTAAAATCAGTAACTGAAAATCACAATACTAGGTGTGCTGTAAGTAAGCAATGAATTAATGAAAGATTATTTAAATATTTGAAGCAAAAAGTTAGATAAAGATTAAACAACTAACAGTACCATATCAGAAGTTAGCACCATTTGAATCACTATTCTATGTCTGGTTTGTTTATTGTTTTTCTTAACCTTCTTTTTTTCTACAAGAAATTTACTTTACAGGCATTTTGGTACAATTCTGCTTCTGCTTCCACTTCATCAAAGTTACTGTTGCGGAAAGCAACAGTTGAGAAGCAAACTAGAGGATGCTTTCCAAAAGTTACCATTGAAAAAATAGCAGTTTGGTTCAACAATGACAATGTCAAATCATGATAATCACTTTGATATTTCAACAAATCCTAGCATCTTTACAATACTAAGGATATATGCTGAACACTCTGCAAAAGACCTTTGACTACACCAGGAACTATGAATCAACAGCTATCAGCCAACAGGACCTTTTAAATGCATCTTTCCTAGAAGCTAAAGCACTACTACTGCATAGGTCATCCTAAAAAATTGAAGTATACTATTTTTGCAATTGTGATTTTGTAGAACATATGGAACTAAAAAGTTGATAGTACCAATGGTAGAAAAAAAAAAGATTCTTAAAGTTAAGAGATAAAGAAACTAACATACAATATTCTGTAAGGATTGATGATTTGAACCTCCAGAAGATAATGCAAGTAGCTTAGGAAGCTCCTTCCTCAATATTGACATGTACACCTTCTTTTGCAAGCTGACCAGTGGTGCCAGCCTATCAAGATAATTGATCATATCATCATATGGTATAAACAGGCTCCGTATGTTTTAAGAGTATGTCTACAAAAAAAGGATGGAGAAAATACACTGTTATCTCAGTAATGGGTGGCAGGAATAGATCTCCACTCTCGATAAGTTTAGATTTTGTACGCCGGAGCATGAAAGCCCCCAATATGCATTTTAAGCTTTTGAGTTGTTCTATGACTGCAGCTGTATCATGGCCTGTTCAATAATAAGTTAATAACAAAAGCAATGTTTACAAAACTTTTACTCTAATGAGAACGAAAGCTCATCTCCCATGAGTGAGGGTAAGCATCATGTTACCAACAGCCAAAGATTAAGCAAAATACTTTTCACAAACAACGCTTTCTACATCACATTATAAGAAAGAAATGCACACAACCTAACCAAGTAAGAAGATAACCTGACGAAGGATCTCCAGCTTCCTTGAATGTAACAAGGAACTCGTCCAGTTTCAAAAAGACTGAAGGCATACAAAAATGCATCAACGCCCACAGTTCAGTGAGGTTGTTTTGAATAGGTGTACCAGTCATCAGTAACCGTCTTGGAATGAGATACCGCTCTCTTAGGACATTGTACAGAACCTATTAAGGTTAAAGCATATGTATTTGTTTGTCAGGAAAATTATGTACAGAAAGAGACAAAAAGAAAGTAACTATCTTTTACTCAAATTTTTTCATGCCCACATACAACATGGTATTCATACTAGAAGTCACCCAGTATTGGGAAAAAAGTTCCAGATGTCTCGTCTTGTGCACATGTTTAACAATTGAAAGCTAAGTACGAAACTGAGAAGCATAAATTTTTCATGATACATTTTGAAGCTAGTGATTCAAAATGTCATATCCTGAATTGATATACTTACTACCTACTGTATGATTATTTCAAAGTTTCACAGTAATACTGTACTATATAGTATTAACTCATAAAAAGCAAGAAAGATCCCCACTGCATGTTCATATTTCCATTAATAAGTACAAGAGAGAATATTGAGATATTAGACATACACTGGAAGGGTTTTTGAGCCTTTGCGCTTCATCAATTACTGCATAGTTCCATGGTATCTGAGAAAGAAAATCCTGATCGGCCAACACCATGTCATACGTTGTCAACAGGACATCAAAAGGTAACGACAACACCTGACGACACGTGCAACTTCAACACATCAACACAAAAAAGTTGACTATAGTGTAATGAGCCAAAGAATAGCTTACTAGAGAGCTAATGGTGATAAGGTATAGTGTCAAAAATTAATGATTGAATTACATCCATAGCCAATTTCTCCAATAGCTTTACAGCAGGACCAGATCTTACATCAGATGCTGAGGAATGCTCCTTCACATGCTCATAGATTGTCCTACGTAAGCTGCACCTATATTCTTTATCACCAACATACCGTAGAACTTTTAGTTTTGGAGCAAAGTTTTCCATCTCTGAGACCCAACCATCAGTCACACTTAGCGGACACAACACCACTGTGGATAATTGAGTGATAATTAGGAGACAAGATAAGTGTCAGGCACACCAATAACCAAAATATTAACTCAAGATTTTCCCACCAAAAACAAAAAAGAAACTCACAAAATGGTCCAGGTGACATCTTTTGGACCTTCAAATAGCTCAACAAAGCGACAGCTTGCAGAGTCTTGCCAAGTCCCATCTGCCAAACATCCACTGGAATTGAAGTACACTGAATAAAACCTGGAAAATTTCACTTCTACTCAATGTGCTGCAACCACTTGCATTTTAACGCAAAGTCAATTTTACAAGCCTCAACAATCAATATCAGCATCTTCACTAGACCTTTGCGCTTATGGCCTACACAAAAAGAACGACATCGCATGCTTCCAAACGAGGGTGAAGGCGGGATTCGATCATCATCATTGGATACAATGCCAAGGGTCTTTACCAACTAAGCTAGTTGGCAGTTTGGCACCTTCCACTAAATTCAGGTGATCTTTTGAAACCCTAGCAACTACAAAAAAAGGTCATATTTGACCCAACTTGCGAGAGAAGTTGAATAGCCTGAAGAGTCTATTCTCATAAATTCACATTAGAAACGACGCTCAGAATTCTCATCAAGAAGCAAAAACATTAGGTGCTTTGATCACATTATAGATTCTGAAGCTAAAGGAACACCATCGTATGTCAATCAAATTCAACAAATGCCCAAGGCCATAAGATAAACTACAGAACAGCTTATTGATTACTTCAATTTGCTGGAAACTATAGCTAAATTTCATACAATCACATTCAATTAGATTTTCAAGTAATATAAAAATAGAAACAGTACGCAATCACCGTAAAGAAGCAGCCTTCAATAGAGTGAGAGCAGTTATACCTCGTCTCCTGCAACAAAATTGAATCGCTTTATTCAACTTTCTCGGCAACCAAAAACATCGAAACGATGAGAAATTACGAAACCCTCTTACCGAGAATGACGTTGACTCCGAGATTGTACCGCCGTATGAGCCACGAGACGCCTTCGACTTGGTGAGGCTTCAGTGTCGCCGTGACGCCGAGCTCTTCAGTGCTGACAGGCGCGTCTCCGGCGCGTGCGTCATCGGCGAGTATGATATCCGCCGCGGCTCTGAGCCTCTTCTCGTAATTCATCGTCTCCGTCTCTCGCAGACGTAGTCAGACCGAGCGAGAAATTATTGACTGTCTTTTTGAAACAAAGAGCGAGGGAGGGAAGAGAGAGAATTACCACGGTGACGAAAATACCCTTGCAGAAGTTCCATATTTACAAAATGGCCGCAGTGTTTTCAGTTTTCTCTAGGTGAAGTTGGGTTGGGGGTAGTTTTGATCAACCGAAAAATCGAGCGGCGCGTAAAAGGTAAAACATCAGGTGCTCACAATTACGTGGCCAATTATCCTGTTAGACACGTAGGAGAAAGGTAGCCGTCGATGAAGAAGTCCCTGATCTATTTTTTTTATTTTCTTTTTTTCTTTTCTTATGTTTTTCCTGATCAATCTGGGTCAGCCAGAATGCCAGATATTAGCAACTTAATTGCCTTAATTTGTTGGATTTCCTTTTTTTAATAGGCAAGGACAAGATTTAGCAACTTTGGATTCCAATCCTTATTAGGAAAGGACTCCAAATTTCACTTGGAAATGACACATTAGTTTCTTTAGTACGTCTATAAATAGAGAGTACAAAGCTACGCCATGACAATTCAATCAAGAGAGAAAAACTCATTATCTTCTCCTCTCAAACCTTGAGCAATTTCGTCTCCCCCAAACCCTAGAAAATACCATTTTTTCCGAATCACCCTTTTTTCATCAGCAAAGATGTTTGACTACCAGAACTACTTAAAAGTTCATCATCCTGGATGTGTAGGAAAGAAGAGACCCTTCATGGATAGTGGAAAGGTCTGGACTTGTAGTAAACAAGCTTGTTCGGCGTGCCTTACAAGAACCCGAATAAAGCTTTCTTGCTTTTGTTGTCCCAAAGCACTATGTGGACATTGCTCCATCACTAGTGCTTCTGAGTTTGCACTGGTTATAGGGAACAAAAAAGGCTTATGCAAAGGCTGTTTAAACCTTGTTCTGCTTGAAGATCAAGAAAGCTCATCGGAATCTGAAAGCGAAACTGATGATGATGCAGATGAGATCAGATCGGAAGATGAGGACAGAGAAGATGTGATGAGCTCATCAGAAGTGCCTGTCAATTTTCCTAGCAATATCAGGAAAAGTCGTTTTGCATCTTTAGTTCCTGATAATATCAAGCTCGTCTACTTGAAGAGAAGCTTGGTGGAGGAGTTAATGAAGCAGCAGCCTGATTCTTGGGAAAGCAAAGTAGTTGGGAGTTTTGTGAGAGTCAAAACTGACCCAAGAGACTATACTCGGAGAAATTATCACCAACTTGCAGAAGTTCAAGGCATAATTAAGGACTCAAACAGTGAATTTCTCTTGCAAGTGGTATCCAATTTTGTCACAAGAGACATTCCTGTGTCTCAGCTTTCGGATCGTGACTTCACTGAGGATGAATGCGAGGATTTGCAATACGATGTGGCAAACTGCCACTTGCTAAGAAAACCTACAGTTGCTGAGCTTGAACACAAGGCAAGAGAGCTGCATGAGAATATAACCAAGCATTGGATTGGGAGAGAATTGGTCAGGTTGCAGAGCTGTGTAGACCGGGCAAATGAGAAGGGATGGAGAAGTGAGTTATATATGTACTTGGACCAGAGAGAATTGCTAAAGCAAGCATCTGAACAAGAGCGACTATTAAAACAGGTGCCGGAGGTCATTGCAGAGGTGATATATATATAAGCTAGACCAGGCCTTGAGAAATTTATAGGCTCCTCTGAGCATATATGTCTCTTTCTTTTTTCCACCAAAAAATAGAGTCTCTTTCTTTGCTGCAAATGGGCCAAATGTGAAGCAGCTGAAATTTATTTGAACTTAATTGACAAATTGTGCACGTACCTGATCTAATTACATATTTGTATGTCTTAGTTTTTGCAGTGTTCTTTGTGTTTTAAGCAAAAGTTTTTGACCTACATACTACAGCAATTAAGAAACCTTATATATTAGACGTGCCAGTTAATTGTTCTTACTAATTCCAATAATTTTGCACAAACCTTCTCATGCAATTATTAAGTCAACACCCAAGTCAAGTCATTTAGGACGTAGTTACGTACTCAACGTAGCAGATACTCTATCTCTTGCTTGTTAATTTCCGGCCTGTTTTGTCCTGTATGAAATTGTGGCAAATTCTTCGACTTCATCTTGGAGCAGAAGATCCGTGGCAGGATGGTGAGATTTGAGTCATTTGACATATTTGAACCTCGGTAACAATGACTTTAATGGGAGTCGAATTCGGGCGTTCATGTCTTCTCATTGTATTGTCCAAGTTTTCATTGATAATTATCCCTAGTCCCATGTACCATCGAGGTTTAAGATAAAGTACCAGAAATTTTCTTTTCATAAATGATTTGTACTGTTACTGTAAGAACTTGTTGGAGGACTTCTCCAATCAACTGTTTGCCTTGCATAATAACTATTCTAGCTAGTTCTACTGCAGAAATCTGTAGTATATAGTTTAAATAACAATAACAATATCAATGACAACCAAAAACCTATTAATTATGGACTCTTTTCTTAAATCCAATTGTTGCTCATCAGAAAGAATAAACAGGAATTGTATCTGTACATGCTTCTGAACTACATCTTTTCTTCCAACTGTCTACTACAACTTTTTTTTTTGTTTCTCTTTGTTTTTTTTTTTCAATACTTTGTATAGTGGAATACTGGAATCATTTAACGCACAAGGGATCAAATCAGATAAAGGAATTCAAATACAAACTTGCGCACTTGAAAAATGACCAATATATATCCAACATCACAGTAATCAATGAACACCTTTCTCATTTGTACTGGGCTACTGGCAAACAAAAATAATTTCAAACTCGTTTTTGATTCTTAATTCAAGCAGGTGTTCCAATCCACTATAAACTGGGAAACCCAAGACTATGAAATAAGGATTCTGTAAGCAAAACCTCTGTTGACGTACAAGCTTATATACAAACCACTACTGCGTTGACCAGGCTAAAATGAGGTTCTTATCCAACATATTTGTCTAAAAAACTTGCAAATCACGATTTTTCTCATCTATGTGGATAAGTAAATCCTGAACAGAAAGATACAATGGATCTATACATTTGTGAAATAGCAGAAGACTAATAATCACAAAGATTTTCAGGAGCTTTATAAATTTGTACCTGAAAAAGGAAGGTTCAACTTTCCCATGTTACGCTAAAGATGAACTCATTTGTATAAATCTTTGAGCCTCCTCAATTCGACCAGATTGAGTAAGAAGTCCAATGATTAGAGCATACTGTTGTTCAGACACCTTGGTTTTATATTTACGAGACATCAAATGGAAGATACGGCAAGCCTCGTCAACATATCCAGCTCGGTCACAGATAGATAGAATCACTTGGAAAGTGAAATTGTTTGGAGTGAAGGCTTTGGATCTCATATGATCAAAAAGACTAATAGCTTCTTGATACATGTCATTATATCCATAAGCCTCTATAATTGCAGTCCATGTCATTGAACCCTTGACTGGGATTGTGTTGAAAACTGACTTTGCATGATCAACTGCTCCACAGTGCCCATACATTTTCACAAGTTCAGCAGAAACAAAATGAACGGACTCAAAATTCTTCTTCAAAACTTGTGCATGGATTTCCTTCCCAAGCTTCAAATTCTTTAGTTCCTTGCAAATAGTTAACATCCTTGACATTGCAACTGAATCTGGCCTGTGCTTCGACAAAAGCATTGACCTTATTACACCAAGTGCCTCATATAAGCACCCATTTTCAACATGGGAATCAATCATGGCTGTCCACATAATGACATTTCTCTTCTCCATACCATCAAATAATCTCACAGAGTACTCCAAGACGCCACATTTTGAATACATCACCATTAAAGAAGAAACAATAGATACATTGGGCAAGAAACAATTCTTCACAGCATATGCATGAATCTCCTTCCCTCGTTTCAAATCCTTCAACTCTGCACAAACCGGAAGGACAGTGGCAACCGTGACCACATCCGGCTTAAACCCTTCCTGCTGCATCCAAATGACTGACCTCAAGGCTTGCTCAAGCCTCCCATTTGCAGCATAACCCGACATCAAAGCAGTCCAACAGATTGCATTCCTCTCCTTTGAACTATAAAAAACCTGTCTTCCCATCTCCATGTCACCACACTTGCAATACATATCTATCAAGGCAGACTGAATAAATGCCTGCTTCAAATAACTCTTTGTCTTCAACACATAAGCATGAGCTTCCTGCCCTAGCTTTTGTGCCGAAACTTCTCCAATCACAGGAAGAATAGTAGTCAATATAACTGAATTGGGCCTTATTCCTTCATCCACCATCATCCTCAAATGATCCAAAGCTTCCTTTTGCAGCCTATTATGTGCAAAACCAGCAATCATGGCTCCCCATAAAACAATATCTCTCTCATCCATTTCTTCAAACACTTGGCGGGCAAGCTTAATCTTACCACATTTGAAGTACATATCAACCAAACTCGTCCGAATAATTGAGCTATCAATGAAACCATTCTTAACCAAAAGGGCATGAGTCTTCAAACCTTGCGAAAGTGCCGAAGCACCCGCAAAGCTTTTAATCACATTAGTGAAAGTATACACATTCAGCTCAACCCCTAAGGCCCTCATTTCCGAATAGGTCTCAAGAACATCACGGTATCGCTTCCCACCTGCGATGACAGTGCCTCTAAGCAAAGCATTCCACGAGTACACACTCTTGCTAGTACTTTCATCGAACAGGTGCTGGGCGTCTTCGACTGAGCCAAAACTAGTGTACATATTGACCAATTTCTGGCGTAGAAACTCGTTGCTTTCGAGCCCATTGATCCGAATATGCGTGTG
Organism: Rubus parviflorus; assembly: GCA_029955375.1. Classification (NCBI taxonomy): domain Eukaryota; kingdom Viridiplantae; phylum Streptophyta; class Magnoliopsida; order Rosales; family Rosaceae; genus Rubus; species Rubus parviflorus. The sequence continues at coordinate 8,622,306 of JARGGL010000005.1, read as the reverse complement.
GATTTGCTTCCCAATATCTAAAGACCTTGTGCGGACGCAAGCGGTGATAAGGTTAGAGAATGTGGTGGGGTTGACTGGGATGCCCTGTTGGTCCAAGTAGTCCAAAATGGCGAGGGCCTCCTTGAGCTTGTTCTGCCTTGCGAATCTCTGAATGTCCTTGTAAACGGCATGTGGGTTCTTCGTGTGGAGTGGTAACGAGGCCGGAAACGCGTCGTTTTCTTCGAATTTCGGAGCTTTTTGTTGTCGTCGTGATAAAGCTTGCAGCTTGAAGGTGTGGAAGTTATTACAGTTATCACAATTGGTGGCGGCGAAGCGAATATTTGGCGGGAAAGAGTGAAAATGCAGAGAAAGATTAGGTAAGGCTACTGATACACCTTCCATGGCTTATCAGCTATGGCTTTCTGGCTGTAAACTGCGACTAACCACCGTGTAATGACTACGTTCAATTTCGGTTTGAAATTTTAAACCGAATCAAAGGCCCAGAATAAAACATGACTCCGGCCCAGCTCATAAAGCCCAATTTGCAACCATGGAGTAGACCCATATAATTCTTCAGGGTCTCTCTCTCTGTCTCACTGTGTTTAGGCAATGGCTTCCAAGTCTTCGAATTTTCTCGAGCGTTATGGTTACGATGTGCTACTTGGATCAGTAGCTGCGTTTTACGTGTTCATGACGCCCTACACTAAGGTTGAAGAAAGCTTCAACGTTCAGGTGAAACATTTATTTGCTCACTTCTTTTGAATTTTCCTGTTTTTGCTTATCGAGAAAATGAGGAAATCTGAAACCTTTACTAACAGAGAGATTGAATTAGTGGCCCAGAAGGGTTTTAGTAATGCATGATATTCTGATTGAAGATAGCTTCCCAATTCTATAGCTCTTTTTGGTTGCTAACTTTGCCTTTTCTTTTATTTGTTCTCTAGGCAATGCATGATATTCTTTATCATCGACAAAACTTAGACAGCGTAAGTTCATTTATCTGGGTTTCGGAAATTTTAATGGTGTGGAAAATGTTGGACCTTTGGACTAATTGCTTAGTTTGGATGTGTGCTTCCGTAATAGTATGATCATTTGGAGTTCCCTGGAGTGGTTCCTCGTACGTTCCTTGGTAAGTTTGTTATTTTGAAGTTGTTAATAACGCTAAGCTTGTACTTCAGCCAAGTAGCTAAGCAGATTTGGAGAAATTCCTAATTTCTGGTGCAGTTTTGGCTTGGGTTTTGCCTCATTAAACCATTGGTCTGCCTATTGGAATAGTTTCCTTGGTAAATTTAAGTACTCACTCATTATCCTTCTAAAAATTCTAGGTGCTTTGCTTGTATCAAGTTTGGCATCCCCTGCTATTTTAGCAATGAACTTGCTGCGCATGTCAAAGACTCATGGTCTTTTTACAGGTTAGTTCTTTAGATTGCTTGAAACTTTACATGTTATCATATATTTGTTAAAGTGACATGGCTAAATTTTTAGTTTCTGTTTTCCAGTTCGTTTGACATTAGGTTGCATCATATTATCTACATTACGCTTCTTTCGTCTTCAGGTATGTTCTTGTTTGATCCTTGTCTTTTGCATGTATTTTCATGATTCAGCTAGGTAAGATAAGTAATACTGTCAATTATTTCATTCTAGCAGGTTAGAGATAAGTTTGGACGTCAAGTAGAATCTTTCTTCGTAATACTAACTGCAGCTCAGTTCCACCTTCTGTTCTATTGTACCCGTCCACTTCCCAATATACTAGCTCTAGGTGCAGGTAATTTACTTCTTCTTGTTTAATTCATTTTATGCACATTATTTAGATGTTGAATTCCAAAATTGTGTACGTATTCAGAACAGGCTATCCAGCTAATTTGTTTGGCCCGTCATTCATTTCCCCCCTCCCCTACACTGATCAGTTTTAGTTTACCAGCTAAATTTAGTAAATGTTAAAGGAATTTAAACTGTTTGTTTTATCATCATATCATGTAGTTTTTTTTTTCCTGGTGGTGTTATTTAATTTTTTAGGAGAAAGTTGCATATTATGAAGGGTGAATAATCCAAAATAATTTTAGATATGTAAGTATCATATACACATCCAGTCTGCCTGGTTATGCACCCAGTATGGCTAGATAGGTATCTGCACTCCAAATATGTATCTGTGGACCTTTGGAAAGTTTGACTGTTGAACGCAACAAGGATGCATGACCAATACACTTTGGATATGGAGAGGGTAGGGGAAAGAAAAAAAAAAGGTCTGTTCATAAATCTAAACAATTAAGTGCCAATATGAATAAAAGAACACACATAGATAGTAAAAATGAGTTGGGAAGGAGCAGTTATCTTTTTTTCTTTGTCTGTTATTGTTCACTGCTGAATTTAAAATATGGATCGGCTCTGGCAGCTTTCACTTATTTACTTGTTTTCTCTTTGTAGTCAACTTGGCATATGGATATTGGTTAAAGGGGAAGTGTTATGCAGCTTTGAACTGTCTGGTATGTAGCTAAATGCTAAAATCAGATCAGGACATTATCTGTTTTTACATTTACTGTATCGTTAATAAGACCAGGACATATCTGTTTTTACATGGAGACATTGGCTAAGGATATTATATTATATTATATTCACCTTGATCTTATTAAAATTGTTTGTAGACTTTGTTGAGGATCACATATGAAATAAGGTTGCTTCTGTTCTGCACACATGAACTTATACAGTCGCCTTTCAATGAGTTTCTTATAACTTGCATGTTGTTTTATTTTGTATATTTCTCTCAGAGTTCCTTATTTTCCCTGATCAGATTTTCGCTACAGTTATCCTAAGATGTGATATTTTGTTACTTCTCTGTCCTCTTGGCTTGGAGCTTTTGTTGGTACGCTTCTACTTTGCTCCGGTGGTGGATAATCATTTTTACATTTATATAATTTTTTCTTCAGCAAGTGTCTTGTATGATTTCATCTATTATAGTTTCCAGCAAGTGTATTGACATGTTTTCTTGTTGATGTTGCATATAATTAGAAGAAGCTAGACCTCCCCACTTTTAGCAAGTTTAAAAGAAAAAATAATCAAACCTTAAAATGATTCACAAGATATATCAATATAGACTGCACACGAAAAGGAACAATGTGTATTTATCAAAGTTAAATTGAAGCTATGTTATCCTAAGGGTTTGTGATTCAATTGACAGTGTCAATTTAAACACATCATTGACTCATTGCCTAATAGTTTGATCTATAATTTTTTGTTATTTATTAATATTATTGATTGGACGGTCCAACACACGAATAGGACCACTTATACTGATCAGGCTAGGTAGCAGGTTGGACAAACAAATATTACCCTGCCAAAACTCAAGAATGAGTTAAGGAGTAGAGCTGTAGGATTGGTTGAAAGAAAAGTTGGTGGGGTATGAGGAGCTTAACAATGAGAGAGGGTTGAAGCTTTCACCGGATGCTCAGTTAGAACTTATATCTGTCTGATGCTTATAGCACTTCATTGGAGATAGAGAAATGAGGTACCCCAAAATTAGGTTAAGGCTAGATTGGCTATTATAGTCATGTTGAAATATTTGTAGAAATGATGATGTGAGTGAAGCAATTTAGGCTGTGGACATAGAACAATTACTGGTGTTACTTGAACTGGTTATAGTCCTCTTCTGTGATAGGAACTTATGAAGCAATTATTTTCTCGTCTTTTTCCCAGTGTTTGTATCAATGATTGTTAATTATGATAGTAATGAGATAGCCTGATGAATTTTGTGCTTAACAGCAAGAATTTGATTTTTTTTTTCTCATTTGCAGACTAGATCGATTTCATTATGGAAGGCGTTGAAATGCTGCACTTTGGGTGCTCTGTTGTGCATAGGTTATTTATGTTTTATTATTATAAAAAAAATTCAATTTCTTTATGTCTCTATCTGCCCCATAGCAACAATTTCTGAATCAATGTGTGGATTTGGATTCTTTGCAGTGCAGGTCTTACCGTATTGGTAGATTCAATAATGTGGAAAAGGTTACTGTGGCCTGAATTTGAAGTTTTCTGGTTCAACTCTGTTCTGAATCGAAGTTCAGAGTGGGGCGTATCCTTTGATAAGTTGTTTGTTGCATTTGAAATACAGATTGTGTTTCAAATGCAACTCTATTTTAAATCTGGATTGTGTTTTTTGGTATCTAATCATGAAATACAGATTTTAAAATCCATTTGAGCATGCTTCATTTTTCCTTCTTGAAGTGTTTGCTTGATTGCTCCTCAGTTTCTACTATGTAGTGTGAGCTCTGGACAAGCTTTTGTACTGAAATTTTTCTTTTAAGTATTAGAAGTGGGATTGGTGGTGGGATATATCTTCTTCAGTGCATGTTCAAACAGGAGTTTACTTTTGTTTTATTGATTGGTTTTGTCCAAGAGAAGGTAGTCTTGTTCAAAGCTTCTTTGGGGAGATCAAGTTGTCTCGGTGGGGGAGAAATGTGATTCTGGATTCTGTATATGTACTTATCTGAAATATATTTTATTAGTTTTCCTTCATTTTACGTTTTATTCAGACACATCCGTTTCACTGGTACTTCACTTCAGCACTTCCCCGCTCATTGCTTGCTGCATACCCTCTTTTCCTGGTGAGTCTGGTCCTTGAAGAAAATGAGTACTATTATCTAAACATTCTCTTTCATGTATTGCGATGGTTGCTACTTACGTCATGTCCTTGCTGCTTAGAATGTTTGCTAATGCTATACAGTTGATGGCTTATGATATATGAAGGGGTTGCAAGATCTATGTACTGAATTTATTTATTTATTTTTGGGTCGGATAACTGCAATTGATATAGTAAATTTCAAAAGCACTTATATGTCAATATGCCTCTGTACTTGTAGAAATACTAATTTTATATGAGGTTTCTAGAGATGCAGATAATGCTTTCACTTTCAGGAGAAACCCTTTGCGAGGGTGAAATATGAAATTATTAGTGCAGAGTTTTGACTTGAACCATTGCATTTTAGTTGATTGAAATGCTTCTTTTTAAAATTGATGCAGGAATGTAGAATAATTGATTGGAAAAAAATCAATAGAGTGAGGGTTAGGAACCCAAATGTAGTTTACGATTAAAGAATTTTTAATGTGTTCAACTTGTTCTGCATATGGTTCTTGTGTTCTCCTGGTCCCCAAGGCCTAAACCCCTTATTCTTCCTAACTTGATACACAATGTTCTTGCAGCTAGGGGTCTTACTTGACAGAAGGGTTTTGCCATTCGTTCTTCCGGTCTTGTCCTTTGTTTTACTTTACTCTAAGCTTCCCCACAAGGTAAATTGCTCATATTATGGGAAGTTCGATGGACTTAATTTTACCTTTCAAGAATATTTGTTGAACGGACCCTACAATTTCATAATGCAGGAGCTCCGCTTTATTATCAGTTCAGTTCCAATCTTCAACTTATCTGCTGCAATTGCAGCTACTAGAATGTATGTGGTATATTTGCGTTGGTTGTTATCTAAACTAATTTGTCAACATTTCTTCACCAAATAGGATCTCAAGTAAATTTGTTCCATTATTCCTCAAGTAGTGGCTCTATTAGGTTGTATGGTCGATGTATTTCTTGGGAGGGAGAGAGAGAGAGAGAGAGATTAGGACAATTTTAAGCAAACTAATCCAATTGTAAAATGGGTTTTATGGTCTGTGTAATAATTTTGATGGATTAGATTGAGTATCGGGGGCTTAAACCTGTAAATGCCTGGAAGGAATGGTTGCTGGAAGTCTAGCAGCTGGTAATTTACAGAACTTGGTTGTTCTAGGAGTTAATGTAGGCCTACTGCCTACAGGTTGTGGGAAATGTGAGGTAGGTTGACATTAGCTCTATTAGCAATGTTGACAAGTTGTGTGCATCCCAAAGGGTGTGTATATTTTCATGTCTTTTAATTCCAAAGCAGTTTTTTTTTCTTGATCATTTTTTCCCTTTTTTACGGTTTCAATTACTAATAGAGATGATTTTTTTTTTCTTAATACAGCTATAACAATAGAAAGAAGACATTCTGGAAGTTTCTGTATATAATTATGCTCGGATTATTGTTGATCAGGTTAGATGTTTAACTATTATGTTTCATAGGGAACAATATTCTGCCATCTCCTTACTGATCTTATGTTTTGTAGTCTAGGGTGCACGGTCGTAACTTTCATGGCATCCAATGAGAATTATCCCAGTGGATATGCTTTAAAACATTTGCATGACATTGGTATGCTCTGTCTCTCTCTGTCTCTGTCTCTCTCTAACCTGCTTATTGCTAAGAAGTTTAAGGGTATTAATCTACACCTGCACTGCTTGGTTTTTCTTGTTCTGTAGAAATACTGAGATGATATTTCCTGATACTGGCCACGTTGAATGTTGGTTGATCTCATCGTCCATTATTGGACATTTGATATATTGACAACTATTGACACGTTTCTGCTATTATCCAAGTTCATTTTGTTGCACATGTGCTGAACAAAACGACTATAATGTTCCTTTATTAAGAAGAGGAAAACAAATTGTTTCAGGAAATCATGTCTTATACTAGAAAATATAGTTTGGTCAAATTAGTTGAGCTGGGACTGTTTGACAGATATTACTGGTTTGATCTCAAACCGTGGGTCACTTGTTTCCTTTTGTTTTATTATTTGTATTTGTTGATATCATTCTACTCTAGTTAATGGTTTAATCACTAAGCACTTTGAAACTTGCTTCCTCACTTGAAAGGCTTCCACAAGCTTGGTCCTTGCTTTGGGTTTAAATTTCTTTGCTGAAGTTGCTCAAATTTCAGGTTGGCGTGTAAATTTGCATAGCAATTATTTTTAGTTGTATTGCTTTTTTCTTATTGGAATTTTAAAAGCTAATGGATCATGTTCTTTAAGTTATCATTATATTGTTTGGTATCTCTTTATTTGGTATCTTGTTGTCTTCTCCAGTTTTCCTTTATGAATGTGGAATTATGCATTTTTGGCTAAATCTGATGTGTATTTTAACAGGTCATCTTGGTAACAGGACAAATGAGCTTTTGGTTCATATTGATACGTTTTCAGCCATGAATGGAATATCCCGCTTTTGTGAAAATGATTTTCCGTGGAGGTATGCTTGCTCCTTCTTTTAACTTCACTTATAAGTTATAACTTCTGATGCTGCTGTGTTGGCTTTTATTTTATAAATTATGCAAAGTCTGTGTATCAGTGAATTTGACTACTAACATTGCAGGTATTCTAAAGAGGAAGGGATTCATGTCGAAGAATTATGCCAGAGAAATTTTACCTATCTTATAAAGTGAGTTTTGCTTTTGTCTTCCTTTTTAGAATCAAGTGTATGAACGAAGTAGTGTAGTTGGAGGAAAAATCTTTGCCTTTGCTTTAACATATACTACACATCAAGGATTTCCCTATGAGGATGTCAGTCCCATGTAATCAATGGCTTCCCTTTCCATTACACCTCCTACTTACTCTTGCCGGGAGAGAAGCTTTGGATTGCAATCTGTTTGTTAAAATGTGGTCACCATTTTCTATATTATCATTAATTTGAAAGCGTTCCATTTTTTTGTTGTTATCAATGAAGTAAATGAGCTATGATGTAGACACAGAAAAAGTTCCTTTTGGCAAAGTGCTGTCCTTATGATTATTGTAATGCTCATGTCCTTTCAACGGATGAATGCAAACGCAATCCAAATCCAAAAGCTTCTTTAACCTTACAATGGTGGATGTTCGTGTTTATAAAATATGCTGTTTTACTTTTTGTGTTGATGTCTGATTTCATTCTTTCCATATATTACAGTGAGCATCCTGCAATCAATGGATTCAAGTGTCTATCCACTTTAAATGGGTTCTCACGTTTTCGTCTTAAAATTGGCTTCCCACCCATTTTACTGGTAGGGGATCTGTTTTGTTTTGCGAAAGTGGTTCACGTATCGATTTAATTCAGATATTAACTACTTCATTCTGTTCCAGGTTAAAGAGCCCAAAGTATATATTCATGGAAATGTAAAACACAGCGACGTCGAGCACAGAATTTGGCCAGGCTGCTCCTGACTTTTATGAGGTGAGGCTAATAAAATGTGTAAAGATGGAAAAATGTTCTCCCTTGAATGTAACTCTAATTTGCTGTGATGATAGACTCTTGTATAAAAAGAAAAAAGAGTATATTTTTCCCCCTTTGACGACCATGGAGAAAACTGCCAGCGGTTGACAACAATCCCCTTATTAGAATGAACACATTTCTTAAAATACTCTATATAACAAATTGGGGATTTACGCTACAAATGCTCATTGGTTTGACTTGCTAATTTCAGTTCTGATTAATAGTGTAGCCATACCTGAGATGTACATTATATTTTTATTTTCTTGATCTGTGCAACATGTTTAAATTTAACCTTCATTAGTGTTATAGGGGGGATTTTTTGTTTATGGAGTCTTTGATTCTCAGGAATGCTGTGTGATTTTTATTTTTTGTACAAAGGAGGTTAGAGGAGAGGAAGGTTCATGCTCTGGCCTTGGTCACACTCATGTGAACAAGGTACTTAGGCATGGAAAAATTAGTTATGGACTTCGATTCCTAGCTAACATGTGAACACTTCTATTGAAGTATCAAAATCACGGAGAAGAGGTGGTGAGGCCAGGGACATAAGGGACTCCAGAGAGCCTAATCCACTGATCGCCCTTAAAGAACCTGCCGGGTGTGAAATCTGCAGCATGCTGCGGGGTAATGTTCTTGATCCCCCGCCATGTCACACGCTGCGCCTTTTCAGCACCAGGGCCTCGGTTGTTGTGTTCGGCATAGAAACATGTCCTGAGCCCAAAATCACCCTCCCAAGGCAACCAACCTGTTGGTTGGATGAAGTCATTAATGTAGGAGTCCATGATTATGGTCCTCGAGTACTCCTTCCATGGACGGCCGAGATATGCTTTGTTTTCATGCCTTAGAGGGTAGTATGCAGGATTGCAGGATCAGAAGTAAAGGTGCTGTTTATGATAATAATTGCCGAAGGTTGGCGCCTCTCTTTCCTGCCTTGAGCTGTAACGATGCAAGACTGGTTCGGCATTGGCTTGCGGACCAAGAAAGTGCAGTTTTGGAAGAATGCCGCAGCATCACCAAAAACAAAGTCAATGGTGCCGGAGATGGTGCAGTCACGATAGAATTGGCGTTGAACATGTGCATAGAGAGTGTCTTGGTAGCCATCAAATGAGCACTTGTAGAAGATTGCCTCATCAGCACTCACCCTCATTGCAACAGCTTGATGTTTCTCTGGACCTGCAGAGTTTTCAATCCCAATATCCCTAGCCATGAAGTGAGCCCCATGAATCGCTGCAAATAATAATCAAGTTCAGTCTAAATTTGATTAAATTAAATTCAATTAAGAACCACAGCCTTTATACACACACGTACCAACAGTAGCGGTTTTGTAGGTGGGAATGCCATCTACAAAGTTTTTGTTTGCTGTGATCCTGGTCTTATTAGCACCATCTCCAATTAGCATCAAATTTGTCATGGTCTTGTTAACTTGGACATGCTCATTGTAGACTCCTTCCTTGATGTAGATGACAAAGGTCTTATTGCTATTTTTTGGGACATGTTTCAGTGCCTCACTGATCGTCTTGTACTTTCCACTTCCATCCTTGGCCACACGATGATATCCGCAGCCTTATTAATTTTGGTTGGATCAGCAGTAGTAGCAGTGAGGAGTTTTCTAACTCCAGGTTCATACCACTCAGGAACTTCTCGGTCATCATCATCGTGACCAACAATAGGTAGGTTGTCATCGGCGAGGAGGCGGCGGCTTTGGCCTGGAATGTTTAGGTCATTAAATGACTCAGGAACTTCTTGGTCATCGTCATCGTGACCCTCAATAGGTAGATTGTCATCTGCAAGGAGGCGACGACTTTGGCCTGGAGTGTTTAGGTCACCAAACAACTCGGGAACTTCTTGGTCATCGCCATCGTGACCAACAATAGGTAGGTTGTCATCGGCGAGGAGGCGGCGGCTTTGGCCCGGAATGTTTAGGTCATTAAATGACTCGGGAACTTCTTGGTCGTCGTCATCGTGAACAATAGGTAGGTTGTCATTGGCGAGGAAGCGGCGGCTTTGGCCCGGAATGTTTAGGTCATTAAATGACTCGGGAACTTCTTGGTCATCGTCATCATGACCCTCAATAGGTAGACTTTCATCTGCAAGAAGGCGACGGCTAAGGCCTGAAATGTTTAAGTCAATGAGCGCTGAAGAGACTTGGGAGACCATAGCAAGGGCATTGCTGCTCAAATGCATAGAGCTTTTCAATATCCCCTTCATCTTCTCCCCAGTGTCACTAGTACTATTCTCGAAGGCATCCAAGCAACTCTCTTGGTATGTTATTGTAGCACTTACCCAAACCTTCAACTCCATGAGCATTGTATCGACTTGGGTGATATCAAAGTCCTTGCCCAATCTCTCAAAAGATTGCTTGAGCTCGTCGACAGCCAATCCCAAGAGCTCTTGGCAGGTGTCGAGGGCCTTGGAGGCTCTGGGGTCCTTCTCAACCTCCTGCAAGAGAGTGGACTTATTCGCGGCCACCATGATTTGTTTCATGGCAACCTTGAATCCAACCTGAATCAGATGTCTTGGGTCGGTGGTGTTGTTTCCAGCTGCAGATTGGAGGCTGTTGACACATTCATGTTTGTAATCAGTAGGCTGGCAAATGGAGTTGATGGCTTTCATGGAGGCAGAAATCTCGTGGGCCTTGATCGAATTGCTGCTGAATGAGTTGGTGGAGAAATTTTTACTCATCCCAACACCAACAGTCACGGCCACCACCATCGCTACCAATAGTAATGAAGAGATGCCTATCACGGCAACTCTCCGTTTCGACGACGGCATTGTCAACAATACTGCTCTCCAAGCAATCTTCCTCAGAAGAGCGGCTCCAAATTATGAATGCAGGTGGCCTCTTCCTCTTGGGAAGATTTGTTGGGAACGTACTGTCACAAGGGAATTACATATATATTAATACGAGTAAAAAAAGACAGATTGATAAAGCTGGTTTTGAGTTTGTTATGACACAAAACATGAGGCTTGGAGGGAAAGGACAGTTCAATTGCCAAAGCTGGATTGACCCAAAAAAACATGTGCCAGGTTTTTCTTTCTTTTATAGGAAACAAGATGCCATGATGTTAGTTATTGGGGAAAAAACATTTATGATGTTAGTTTTTCTAAAAAACGAAGGAAATGAGAGTGAAAAACACATGGAATAAGGAAAAAGCTAAACTTGCTGGAAATTAAAGGTAGCCAGTCTAACTAAGGAAAGGAACTGGGCAGTAAGGTAAGTCAACAAATTAACCCCGTCTATTAAGTCTAACATAAGGACCCGGAACATGGCAGGTCATTATGTCTAATTTTATTCGTTATTTTAGACTTAATAGAATTGACGTCTCTTTCAGAAAAAAAAAAATTAGAGATCACTCAAATTTTGAGCTTGGTTGGAGTTACATTTTTATCCCTTTATAATTAAAAGTAATCATAATTAGTTTTTTTTTTTCGAGAAATAAAACAAAATAATATAGAACACAATTAGAGATGTTGTATCAGAGTTGAGAGTTATACTATATTGTGATCTCAAAATGCATGGACCGAACATTTTGCGATATATATGTTTGGTTATTTAGTATGTTGCAAAGAAGTGCAAATACTTTGTAAAGATCGATGATTGTGGACTGAAAAAAACCAGTGAATTCTTTGATGGTTACTGTTTGACTGATTTGTAATGTTCTATAGTATGTGTGCGATTTCAATAAAAGAATTACGAGTTAGTAGACCTCTTTTTTTATTTTTTAGAGAAGGAGAAACTTTTATTCATCAATAGTAAAGATTACAAAAAATAGGAATGACCGGTGGTGGAAACATTTTACCCACTCTACTAGCCTCCCTATTAGGAACTTTAGTTACAAAGCTATCATCGTCAATAACATCCGTGAGCCAAGAGGAAAAAATGTAATAACTAATAACCAACGAAAGTGAAGAAAGTCCATTATCTAGGGTTAGCTGTTAGCTAGGGGTAGGTTTCCTAGTAGAAATAGGATAAGTAATTAAATCAATTTACGTATTAACTATTCAGTATAGTAATGTTTTTCCACTCATTTGTTTCATCATATTTTCTACTCCAATATATATAGACATATAATGATTTTCCACTCGTCTTAATCTAGAATTCCTTCATATTAAATCTTTAAATCTCAAATGCTTCTTGGTCAAGTAATACAAGGGCCATAGCCAAGGCAAAATTGGCTCCCGACCTAGCTAGCTCTGCTAGGGTTTTATAGTTTGGCCGTCGGCCTCCCTATACCTTTGTCATCTTCTTCGATGGCTACTTTGAGTTTCAACTCCCTGCTTTTCGTTTCTTTTCATGCCTTGGCTATGGCCCTTGTGTTCATGTCGGGTGGTTTTGTTCCTCTCGATGCTGAAAATAGGGGTTCTGCCCTTTTCTCTGGTTCTGTTTTGGATGGTGATGGTGGTGCGTCGCTCTGGCGGGTTCCCTTCCCTGGTGTGGTTCCTCCCTTGATTGGACATGGAGACTCCTTCTCCTCTGCTCATACGTGGGGTTCTGCATCTTGGTTTGCTGTTGTGGATAGATCTAGCCTTGACGGCTTTACTTGGTGCGGTGGTATTGCGATGGTGAGGCTGCCATGGGTTTGCCACGGTGGATCGTTGCCTTTTGTTTTGTTGTGTGGCTCGAAGACTGGTGGTTTTCGGTTTGAGGTTGCTTCTAGTAACTTCCACTGGTTTTGGCCGACTTTTGCTGGGGATGGTGGCGGCTGGCTGTGGAAGTTTGTTGGCTGCGTTTTCTTACTGTTGAAGACTAGGGTTTCCTTTTGTTGGGCCAGTAGGACTATAGTCATTTTGGGCCTAGGTCTAGTTTTTATTTTTTATTTTTGTTTTTGTTATCTGTCTATTCTAATGGATGACGAGGTTCCGGCCTCCTCTGTTGTTTAGGAGGATGTCGCAAAGGATACCAGGGCTTCGTAGTTTGATTTTCGCGGGGTCTTTTGGTTTTTCTTTGTAATATGGGCTTCATCCAAAAAGGTGGGTGTACTTGGGGTAGATCCTAGTGGTGTGCTCTATGTAATGACTCTTTCTTACGGCCCCTCAGGGGCGGGTCATTATTGTACTGCTTGCTGAACTTTAGTAAAGACGAACAACCTTTTGATAAAAAAAAAAAAAGAATTCCTTCATATTATAAATTTAATTTCTTAGCTTCTATTTTCCTTATTAAAAAAATTTAATGTTGGAGAAATACCCACTAAGTCTGCTACAGTACAAATTTGTCCACTAAGTTTGCTACAGTGAACACCTTTTGCCCACTGAGGACAAAAATATCTCAAAATTCATTGTAGTGGAATGAACAGTGACCAAAATTTTTATTAGGGTCAATAAAAACCGATGACCCGTGTATTTTATTGATCTCAATAAAAATTTTGGTCACGGTTCATTCCGCTACAGTGAATTTTGCGAATTTTCTGTCTTTGATAGACAAATTTTTACTGTAATAAACTTAGTGAGCAAAAAGTGTCCACTATTTAGACTTAGTGAGAAATGACCCATTTTTTTGGTCCGGTAGAGAAAGGACCTTTTTTTTTTTTTTTGGACAATGAGAGAGAGGACCCTTTAATGTTACACTTTTACATATGAAACATCTGTCCCAAAACAAACATTAAAAAAAAAAAACACACAACGTCACACAACGTTGTACTTTTCACTTTAGCTCCACCAGTTCTTGTCTCCAGCTTAAGCTTTACCAAAAACAGCTCTTTGGTTTTCTTCTGAACTGAACAAGCAATTAAATTCCTTTCAGTTTTCTCACGAATCAGAAGGTAAGGCTCCGAAATCTGTCATTTTATCTTTTCTTCCAGATTTCCCTAAGTTGTTTTAATTATAGACTTGTATGTTGTCTTTCATGTATTAAAATCCCCTTAGAACTCATTCCTTATACCGTCACAGATCAGTTGGAGGGAAATTGAGTTTAACATTCTAGTTGCCTTGTTTCAAAAGCTTACACTTGGTGTGAAATTCTCTACTTTTACTTGAATTCTATTCAATGGTTTACTTAAGGTGGATATTCGATTGTGCTTTTGACTGTAATTTAGCTTTGGTAATTCCATTAGGACAAAGTAGCATTGGTGGTGGTTCAAATGGTGCACATCATGTGTTCAATGAAATGCTGTAAAGGCACCGTCTAAGCTGAACTAGTGGGCTTTTCTTATAGCTTATGGATTGCATTTTAATTTGAGTTTTTGATACATTAAACTAGACTCTTGAAAGATTCTTCGTATAAAAAAAAAAAGAATCTTCTTTCAAACTTGGTTTCATGAAAAACGGAGTTCAAATGAGATTTTTTATGCTACTTTGAAGTTAGGATAATGCTTCAGAATTTCTGCAGAAATCTGCACTCCAGCTTATTTGGATTCTTGTTTGACAACTCATACGACCTTCAAATGACTTCAAACTTTGGGAAAAAGTAGATTTATATGTCTAGTATAAATCTGGAGAATTTTGCTTGAAATTACTGAAAGAATAATTATTGCTGATTTTTCAAAGTTCCCAAGCTTTTTCTGAAATGTTGGTCACAACTAGCAGCAGACCTTGTTTTAAAATGGATTTGGTGAACTTCTATAGCCTTATACGTTCTGATTCTATGGCATGTTGAAAATATACAAGTAAACCACCATTTCAAGCTTGATTTCCAGCCCAAAGGATTTATACCAAAAAAAATAAAATTAAATGCATGTTTCTGTTAAGTATTGGCAAATATTGTGGGATTTAACAACCATCTTTTTTAACTTGGAAACCTCTGTCTTAAGCTTATCTTGTAATAATTTCTTTTGGAGCAAGCCCACAATGGTGAAGCTAAAGCTATGAATAGTCAATTAACATGTTTCAGACTTGTAAAGAATGAAGAATTTGATGTTGGCTACACTTTTGGATATTAGGTTCTGGACTCTAGTTGCCTGCGATTTGGATCAAGAGGTGCTTGCTGGGATTTGCAGACTTTGACTTCCAGGTAGGACCGTAGGGGGTCTTTGGTTAGAGATTTTTCTAAAAACAATTTTATGTATTTAAGCATTTCATTTGCTTAGTTTTTTTTTTTAAAGTGGTGACTTGAGAGTGAAAGGAGCACAACGACTACCTTGGGTTTCGATCCCCTAAACCTTCGGAGGGGTTGTACAGACGAGTTGATGTTTGATACTCTTTGTGGTGTGGCGTCACTGCTAAGCGGTATGGCATAAAAGGCCACTCTCGCTACTTCTTGCTGTTCGTTTGTTTATAATCTTTAGCAAGAAAGTAGTTGGCGTTAAGACCGGTCATTGGATTTAGAAAAATGGTTACCCTAATGTTTTGAAATAGAACTTTCACACATTAAATCTTTATTTCTGTTTACTATTTCTTTATAGCATTACTGGTACCAAAACCGAACTCGTTTTCAAACCTAGCTAGCGTTGCTTCCTACTGGGCATATGAATGTAAGTGATGCTCACCCCTATTTATTTCAGGAACTGTGCCAAAAACTTGTCATCCTCTGGTCTTAAGGTGTTCTATTTTGTTTCTTTTATTGCTTCACTGCTCACACCATTATGTTGTCCTTTTTCTTCTTCATATCTTGCTGGGCTGCTGTTTTAGGAAAAATTGGCTGAACCATGATCATAATTGTACAGACCAGCTTCCTTTTGTCCTTGAAGTATCAAAGTGACTCCTTCATGTTGATCTACTTCTGTGTGCTTTAAGACTGTAATATTGAATCTATTTTGGCTGTGTAAATTCAGGACCAACTCTTTGTTTTGAACCATCTTTTAGTATTCTAATTATTGTACATTAGAAATTATTCTGGTCTTGTGAACTTTTAGATAATTCCTCCTTGATGAATCATTCCTTGTGAGTCATTGCAAATCTGTTTCGAATTTGTCATAGTTTAAAACCTCAAACTTTTACACCTCTTCTCAGCAAATTTATTTTGAATATCTAATTCTAATTTACCATGGTCATGTTGTTAATCCTTAATTCTAACTTCTAAGTACTGGACATTGATGTAGGCATTGAAACAATTAAGTTACAGCATTTGATTTTGCAAGTTTCATACTTATTTAAATTATTGTTGACCTTAAGTTTTTGAATTATCTCTTGTCCAGTAAAAGTATTAATTTGTTCTTAGATTTTGATTATCAAATTGCAATGATATTTCTTGAAGCCGAATATCTCAGACGAACTCTAAAATTTTTATTTGTTTATTTTGTTTTGTATTGATAAGTTCATCCGTTATTTCAAAAGCCTTGTGAATCTTAGGAGGCTTGAGTATAGTGCCAGATTCAAAGCTAAATACTTGAGTCTTATAGGATCCGCGGTGTGACGTCAATTCATTTTTGGGGCAGAATAGACAAACGTATCTTTATTTTGTCAATCTCTTTTGGGATTTCAATTCATTTTGGTTCATCTGCAATTAATTTTACTTTGGAAAGAGTAGTGTACGTAGGATATTGACCCAAAATAAATTCCAATAGACCAATTCCATTCCCTAACAAGCTTCCACTAATGGTTTAAATTCTAAAGACCAGTCTATATATCTTCCCACCAAAATAAATTGTAGAGACACTCACCAAAGCCTTCTTCTGCATTCTCGAGAATAAAACTTCAAACCAGAACTCTAGCTAGCTACTACCATTTTTCCAACTTTGTTATTCTTGTTCAACTAATCTTAATCATATTTTTGGTCAGAGTTCTGATAATGGCTGGAGTAGAAAAGAGTCATGCAATCGGGATTGACCTCGGGACAACCTACTCGTGTGTGGCAGTGTGGCACTATGATCATATTGAAATAATAGTGAATGATCAGGGCAACAGGACCACTCCATCTCTTGTTGCTTTCTCTGATACTGAGAGCTTCATCGGTGATGCGGCATTTAATCAGATCATCAGGAACCCGGCCAACTCCATCTTTGGTAAGTTTATCTTCCCACATGCATCTACTGCACTGTTTTGAGCGATTACTTTCTATTTTGTAAAAACTGGGATGTTAATGATTGTAGCGTATTTTTCTGTAGTACGCACTAACTAAATTACAATGTTGGATGAAGCATGAAACTGTAATTTGTGCATATGATTAGGATGAATTGGCATTAGATTTGTGAGAAAATAGTGTAGTTAATGCTCTATCCTATGAACTACATTTTCTCGTTCTTTTTCCTTACTGGATTGTGATCAAAATTTTGACATCAATTTACAGATGCAAAGAGGTTAATTGGTAGGAGATTCAGTGATGAAACTGTTCAAATTGATTTGAAACTCTGGCCATTCAAGGTCATTGAAGGTCCTGGTGACAAGCCGATGATTGTGGTTACCCACGAGGGTCAAGAGAAACAGTTTGCTGCTGAAGAAGTCTCATCCATGGTACTTGGAAAAATGCGCGAGATTGCTGAGGCTTTCCTTGGCTCAACTGTGAAGAATGCAGTTGTCACTGTCCCTGCCTACTTTAATGACTCACAACGTCAAGCTACAAAGAACGCTGGTGCCACTGCTGGCCTAAATGTCATGCGTATCATCAATGAACCAACTGCCGCAGCCATTGCTTATGGACTTGATAGGAAGGCAGGATGGTATAGCAAAAGAAATGTGATGATATTTGACTTGGGTGGTGGCACTTTAGATGTGTCACTACTCACCATAGGGGATGGTGTCTTTGAGGTGAAGGCCACAGCTGGAGACACTCATCTTGGAGGCGAAGACTTTGATAACAAGATGGTGAATTTCTGCATTGAAAAGTTCATGAGTAAGCATGATGTAGATGTGAGTGGAGACTCCAGAGCTCTTAGGAGGTTAAGAAATGCATGCGAGAAGGCAAAGAGGAGACTATCATTTGCATTTGCTACTGACATTGAAGTTGACTGTTTGCATCAGGGTATTGATTTCTACACGACTTTTACTCGGGCCAAATTTGAACAACTGAACATGGATTACTTCAACAAGTGTATGGAGCCTGTGGAGAAATGTTTAAGGGATGCTAACATGGAAGTAAGTAGTGTCCATGATGTTGTTCTTTCGGGCGGCTCTTCTAGAATTCCCAAGGTGCAGCAACTATTGCAGAATGTGTTCAAGGGGAAGGAGTTGTGCAAGGGCATTAATCCGGATGAGGCAGTGGCATATGGTGCGGCTGTTCAAGCTGCAGTCTTGAGTGGGAATCAGAATGGAAAGCTTCAGAACTTCAATACTCTCTTGGATATCACACCTTTGTCACTCGGGGTGTTAACCGGCCAAGATCGTACCATGACATTTTTGGTTCCAAGAAATACTAGAATTCCTGTCACGAAAAACCAAAATTTGACTACCTTGTATGACAACCAAAGTGTTGTCAGATTTGCCATATATGAGGGTGAGAGTAGAATAGCCGCAGAAAATAACTATTTGGGTGAATTTACGCTCTATGACATTCCTCCAGCCCCCACGGGAGTCCCTCAATTCAATACTTGCTTCAGTATAGATGCCAATGGTATCTTAAGTGTCTCCGCTCAGGATGTGTCTACGGGACAAAAGAAAGGAATTACAATCAACAGCGAGAGGAGAAGTTGAGGCGATGTGCCAATGGTATCTAAAGAACTGATAACTTATGTCACAAGCAATCGCCTCTGCCCAAAATACTCTTGGAAGCCTTTTCTGCTCTGTGCATGGTAGAATGCCATTTTGTTGAGGCGAAAATGCCTTCTTGTAATTAGCTATTCCCATTTGCTCTGTAGTACTTTTTGAATGCATGTGAGACGTTCTGAAGGTGAAGGAAAAAAAGTTAATGACTCATCGGAGCTTCCTTTCTTGAAAACCTATTTTGGGATTTCAATTCAAATTGGTTCATCTGCAATTAATTTTACCTTACTGTGTTGGAAAGAATATATGGTATACACAGGATACTGAACTAAAATAAATTTCTATAGACGGATTACATTCCCCAACAAGTCTCAACGCTTTTTTTTTTGGTGTGATATCTTAAATTTGATAACAAAATTTTCTTAGTACGTCTAACCAAAATTATAAGCAATTGATTTCCTTGTGTTGATTTAATATTTTAATTGCATTATTTTTCATATTTGTGACTGATTTGTAATGTTAGCTAGTCTCAAAGATGTGTGGAGTGCAGTAAATTAACAATGGGTTAATATGGACGAGGAGTTACTTCTATTTGTTAGCTAAGGTGTGGCGTTTTGTTTGTACCACAATTGAATGTTTAGGTGAGTAGAGTGCTAGTTGATTTTTTCTTAGAAAACACGGAGTTATTCTTTATTTGTATAGTTCGCTTTTTAGTGAGTTCAATAGTAATTTATAATGAGTGATATTTGCCTAGCTAGGAAAACCGACCTGAGATACTAACTTTGATTTCTTTATTTAGGTATATCCGTATATGTATGACTCTGACCTTTAACTTTTGATTCATACTGAATTAACCTTTCTTCTAAAAAAACAAACACCTCCCAATTTTGTTTTACATAATATAATTAAAGAACAATTCCATGTGAGATGGCATTCTGTGTGAGAAAAATAGAAAATAGAGTGGAAAAAAGTTAGGCTCTGTTCGGTAACGTTTTTAAAAACAGTTTTCTGTATCACAAATTACAAAACACTTGTAAAACGCGTTCGGCAGAGCAATCTTAGAAAACAAGGAGAATGGATTTCAGAATACAACTCGAGAATGCAGAGTAAATTTTGAAAACAAGCTAAGCATGTTTTCTCTGTTTTGCGAAAACAGCAGACATGCACACAAGATTTTTTTTTTTTTTTTCAAATGCAAGATCTTCATCACCATCTTCATCACACCCCAATAATTCCTTACAAATTCCAGCCATCTTTGACGAATCACAACCTTCTCCAACTTACACCCAGCCACTACCAAACAAGTATTGTTTTTATTTTCATAAATTGTTTTTGAAAAATGTTATTGCCGAACACATTCTCAAATCATGAAAATGCACAATACAATTTATCGTTTTCGTTTTGTAAAACAATTTTTTAAAAAACGTTTTGTAAAACGTTACAGGACAGGCCCTTAAGTTCTTGCGAAACTTGTTTTGAAATGGAGCAGCTTTCTTTCCTTTTTTTGTATGAAAAAACTCAATTCCGGGTCACCCCCTGGTGCTTTGGTGAGTCTATGAGATATCCTTTCAGTGACCTATGTTGTGTTGAAGGGATATCACCACTAAAAAAATTCGTGGGACAAATAATTGTTATATCATAATTAAGCTTTTAAAAATAAAAAATTAAGCTTTTCAAGGCACCCGTCAAACTTGACTTTTCCAAATATGAATTGGTCAGAAGTCTTTGGCTCTTGTGCCAAGTATGATTTAGTGATTTACTTGCTGCCTTTTCTTCTATTTTGATAAACTTGACTTGAAGTCGTTGCCACAATAAACACTCATATATGTCTAATTCTATTGTGCGACGTCGGATATGGGCAAAGAATGTAAAGAAAATGTATATAATTCTATACCATGGCTAATTCACTCTTCTATGTAAAAGGTTAAAAGTCATCCCATCACCTTGAGAAAAATCTATATAATTCCAATGGCTCTTGTGATCTTGTATTCTTGTCTTTGAGCCAAACTGGCGGCAAAATGTAGTTTTTATTTTTTTACTTTATTGCTGGTGAAAACCCGAAATGATCAACTCCCGGAACGTAAACCCTACTGGATGAACTTTCTCTACTTCGCTGTAAATTAAAATTTGGCATCAACAATCCTTTTTATGTTCCAAAAAAAGAGTTAAAAACATTTTTTTTCAGAAGAATAAACAAGAGTTAAAAACAAATTGAATGTGATAAAAGAGAGTTATATTTTTTACTTTTGTTCCGAAAAATGTGATATTCCGGATTTTTCAATTATTAAATATATTTTTCACAAGATACAACAGTTGAAAACTCGAAGCATAAAATTTTCGGATAAAAGAGTTAGGCTGGCCCGCTCCTTTTTGTTACTTTGTGCTCGTTTATCGTTTTGATCTGGTCAAAATTACTGGTAAAGAAATGTCAAGTCGTCCCTTTGCTCGATCTAAAAGTCAAGTCATACACTGGTATACTGATTTTCTCATCTTCCTCGAAGTATATCTCCATTGTTGTTATATGAACAACTTAATTTAACACAAAACTACAACTTAGCACATACTCTACGTATATCTGAAAACATAAACAAAATTCCTCAGTTCATAACTTGATAGCTTCCAATCCAAGACACCAACATGGCTAGCCATGGCACCGTGCAGAGGCCATCCACCACCTCACCGTCATCACCAACACTCCCAACAACTCATCCCCACGAACCGAAAGACTCGACACCAAGGGTGCGAATAGAATTCAGCCTCTGTTTCCCCTTCAACTTCCCCAAAACCCCAGAAGCAGCCGCCGCCCGAATCATCAGAAACTTGGGTTACTTCAGATTGTACTACACACTTTTCATCTGGATCATACTCTTCATAACCCTCCTGCCGAAGCGGAAGCTCTCCTTGATCTTCTTGGTGGCGATGACTGCTCTGACCTGCTCGTACCTTGCACTGTTGAGGTTAGTGCCTGCAGATTCTGTTGCCCTGCAATACAAGATCATTGATCGGAGACTGGTCCTGGCTTTGCTGGTAATTGCGACCATGGTGGAGCTCATAGTCACACGTGCGGCCATACATCTGTTTGTGACTTTGGCCTGTGCGACGCCGGTTATTTTGGTCCATGCAGTTTTGAGGATTAGAGATGATCTTTGGGTTGAAGAGGAAGCTTGTGCTGCTGGTGAATTGGTTCCACTCAGAAACCAAAGTGACCCCAAGTTATCAGATTCAGTGTGATTTTTTAATTTGTTTCTAATTACGGTTAAGATAATTTGTAGTTGTAACTCTCTTCATTCCAATTCCAAAGCCACAAAAATGAATTATTAATTTTGGTCTAGACCAATCCTAATCTGTATTAATTAAGAGAACATGGCTTGAGAGGTTAAATTTTTAAAAACCCGAATAATGCCCTTGGTTGATTAAACCACTCCAATTGCAGAAATAATATTCTCAAGGGCGATAAAGTAAATTGGCTGTATTAATTGGATTCAGTTATTAGAAAAGATGGGCCAAAAAACCACCCGTTCAGAAGAGATGAGCCATAAAAAGAATAAAAGAAAAAAAATTGCCACGTTCAGGCCAAGAAAAAAAAACAATACTGAAGGATAAAACATACTACACGATCTCCAGAGGCTGATAAGGGATATCGGTGAAAAAGAAAAAAGAAAAAAAAAAAGGAACTGTGTACTACACGATCTCCAGAGGCTGATAAGGGATATCGGTGAAAAAGAAAAAAGAAAAAAAAAAAGGAACTGTGTACTACACGATCTCCAGAGGCTGAGAAGAACTGCCAGGGTGCACGATCAGAAGACGTGGGAGAGGTGAACGTAGTAAATATGTCTTCACCAGTATTCACCCCCATTTCAAGGAAACCCGATATCAGAACCAACCTCAAAACTCATGCCAAGAGGAGAAATCGAACCAGAAAGAAAGGAAGAGCAAAATCAATCTCAAAAATCGTCCCAGTTTTGCAGATTTTGATTGGGTAATGTCTGGGCTTCTTTTTCCATCGATTCAGTTTGATATTCCCCACTAAGTTCAATTTTCACTTCTGCAAGTGATATCGAAATGACCAAGAATGATAGTGATCCCTGTAATTGTCACTCCTCTCTTCAATCGACGGGGACTTCAACCAATAAGGTATGCCTTTCCTTTATCAATTTTGCTGGGTTTGGCCGAGGTTTACGTATTGAAAGGATTTGAATGTGGGAGACTAACTGCCCACTGCAATTGCAATTTCAATTGCAATTTTACTTATTAGATAATTGCAATTGGTTATCTTCATAGAATAGAGGAAGTTTGACACCGGATCTTAACCCGTTGCTTTAGTTCTGGGTGAGTCAAGGTGGTTGTTTTGTCAAATAATTTTGGTTATAGTGGAGTATTTCGTTTTACTTTTGGTTCTGAGTTTAATTTTGGTCTTTTTTTGAATTTGTCATAGGTATCTCATATGATTGGACTGTTTAGGTATCACCTAAGGACTTCGGATAAGTTTGGTTCAAGGTATGTTCACCAGTTTGTGCAAAATTTGGTTTACTGTTTTGTTTTCCATTTCACGAAATTTTGTTTCGAAGATGTGGCGTTTTGCATTTCAGAATCTCAATCCAAAAGGGAAGAAATAAGGAACACAAGCCTTGAGCTTAAAGAGCCATTGAATTTCTCAATTTGTTTGAAGGGTATTCTACTTATTCTCCTTTTGTTGTTTGATCAGTTGGTCTTTATTTGTATGTACTTTTTTGTATGTATTACTAAGATGGGCCAATATCAAAATAGCTCTGGTGAAATTGCAATTCAGTTGCATTTATTTTTCATTCCTGTTCAGATTACATGTGTGTGCTTACTTATTTTGGTGTACAAGCTCTCATTTCTCATCAAGTGATTGATTTGGTTTTGGCGTTTCTTTTTTCCCTAATTTGCTCTGCTTTGAATTTTGCACCAGCCTGGAATAGCAGATCATTTGACTGTTGCAATTCTATATGTACAGGCATATAGAAATATACAGGTTCTGTAGATGACTGACTTCATATTTCTTTCTGCAGGTGCATCACAAAGGTCCAAATTCAATTTCCAGGTCAGGTAACACAGAAATAGGCCAAATAAAGAGAAAAAGAAAAGAAACTCGACTGAACTCTTCATTGAATTTATATTCTTCTTTGTACACAGGTATATCCTTAACGTTTTGGAGGTCAAATACGACGTTCAAATTCAACTTTTACAGCAGGCAAACCAAAGAAAAAAAAGAGGAAGAAATCAACTAAAAAGGTATGGTTTAGTTGTTGTTTTCCTCTATCAATTCAGTTGTTGTTTTCCTGTATGTTTACACAGACATAATTTTTGCAATGTATGTGGTTGATGAATTCATGCATGAATGTACTAACTGGATTTACCCTCTGTGTTTTCTAATTGGGGGACAGATGCTAACAGGAAGCAGATGGATGGTGCTGCTATGTATGCATAGAAGAATTCGTCTTTAACACAGAAGCGTTTTGGAGGTACAAACTTTCTGAAGCCCCTGGTACTGGTCAAGACGTGGGATTGGAGAAGGTCCAAGGGAGGCAAGATTGCAATTTGAGAAGGAAAAAAAATTGAGGTCAAAAGAAAGAGCTGAATTTGGATTAGGTTGTTAAACTCCCAGTTACTGTACAACAAACTGTTTCCATCTCAGTCAATGCTTACCTATGGAGAAGTTAGGGTTTAGATACACAAATTGTGAGATTCCTTTATATATCTTCTATGTTTGATCCTGTACTCTATTGCAAGCTTTGATAATGGCATGTCTTTATGGTTTGGCTTTCTCCCTAATATGAACGAATTTGTGGAATAGCTAAATAATTGAACGAATTTGAAAAAAAAAAACAAATTGGCAATTGGCACAAAGTTGTTCAAGGCATGAGTGATCAGATTAATTCAGTAAACTCACAAACTAATAGAATGATACATGTGATATTTTTCCAGAACTATATAATTGATGTTGGTCCAAAAGAAAGAAAAAATCAATAAATAAGATATATACCTTAGGGAGAACTGGTGGAAGATTCCTGAGGTGGATGCACCATGGAATGGGGAACATTAGAACTCCTATTGGTCGGCAAAAAAAATGGCTGAGAAAAAAAGATCAGCCAAGGAGAAAAAAATTGAATGGAAGGCTTGGACTCGGATCTTTCTCAGCTTTCCTTTCCACTATGGGTCTAGAGATAAACCTAGGAGAGAGAGAAAGATAAGGAAAGAGAATGGGGAAAGAGGCCAGAGAGGGATAGAAGAGAGAAGGAGGACCAAGGAAGGGTCTCTGTAGCAAGTAAGATACTAAGAATCAATGCTGAGAAAGCTTATTTTTACCCTTTGATTACGAATCAATGGCTCAATGTTGAGAAACTTTTTACAAGTGAGAAAGCTTATTTTGTGAGTTGGGTTGTTTCTTTTCCCTTTTAATTATTATTTTTAAATTCTCTTATATGAAATTCTCTTTCTTTCTACCCATCTAAAATGAATACCAAAAGAAAAAAAAATTAAACTAAAAACCTCAAAAATACAAATGTATCAATTGGCAAATAAAAAAAAAACTAAACTAAATGGATAAAGAGATTTTTTTTTTTGGTAGAAACAAACTCATAGATTCCTGGATCAAATGGAGCGTGCACGTGGTCGACATCGACAATGGCGACAGTCTATGAGTTCTTCACAGCGTCAAGCATATTTGGCACGATGGCGCGCACAAACTCGAGGAAAGCGACCGATGGTGGAAACGGTGGAAACCAGTCATGATTACCGACTAGAAGCAAGCCCAAGTAATAGAAATGAACAAGGTTCAGATACTTTTTTATTCAAAATGATACAAGTATATTGCTAAATTTTTGTTGCTAAAATTTATGGTCAAAATATATGAAATTTTTTAATTCAAAAGCATTGTTAAGGGTTACAGTCGACACTCATATAAATTTCCTCTATATAACTTTTTAAACTCCTACGACACTATAATAATACTTCGTAAATACAAACCAATGTTAATTCATTTGTGTTTGTAGAAGAGTTGGACAATGAAGGCTCAAGTTCAAGAATTCCATCAAATTCCAACAACCATGAGCAAGACTTTTCGAGGGTACATTTAACTCACATAAGACAGCTAGCACGTTCGGGTAGGTCACAAATAAGCGATGAAGTTGTTTGGAATGACAACATGAATTTGTACCAACCAGAGTTCTTAAACTCAATAACTGCTGGTGGATTGCCACCTCATAGGTTAACTTTAAAATTAGGTGCTCCGATCATGCTTCAAAGAAATATTGACCCAAAGTTGGGATTGTGTAACGGTACTAGATTGCTATGTCGTGGTTAGTGCCAAAATTTGATAGATGCGGAGATTCTAACCGGATAATTTGCTGGGACTAAAGTTTTTCTACCTAGAATTCCTTTGAAAAGTGCAGAGAATGCCGGGCTACCATTTCAACTAACAAGGAAGCAATTTCCAGTAAAATTGAGCTTCTCTCTCACAATAAACAAATCTCAAGGTCAGACGATCCCACACGTTGGTGTTTACCTCCCAGATCATGTATTTAGTCATGGGCAATTATATGTGGCATTGTCAAGAGGTATCAAAGTCAACTATAAAGATTCTAGTTAAAAAGGGCTCAATAGTTGGTGAGGAAGGAGTATTTACTAAGAACGTGGTATATAAAAAAGTTTTGCTTCATCCGGACACAAATGATATGGTATTCTCATAGGTACTTCAATTTGATGTAGACAATAACATAGATTAAAAAAATGATTACATGTTTCATTGCAATTTTTTTCATTACAAGATTTAATTTTGCGTAATTCTTTCTATGTGTAGGTATGGTACAAGAAATGCACCCTCGACAATAGAAGAAATCACAGAGGGACGAAGGCGTAAAGAGACGTGTTTCCGTGTTTTCACCTGGTTATTTTGGCAATTGCATCAATAAATAAACTATAGGCGTGATGGCCTAGCCTCCCACTGGGTTTCAGCCATCAAAATTGTATATTTGTATATACCTGTGTATATTTCTGTACAAAATTTCCTTTTTTCTTACTAATGTATTGCTAAAGGCAAATTCACCAATTTCATAATGTTTGTTCGATACAATGTGGAAAGAATTGCAAATAATGTATAACACGAAAATTGATGAAAGGACACAATAATCATATCAGAGATATAAAAGAAACATAAAAAACGCACGCGCGAGCGCGGCCCTTCCGCACCCGCGTGCAGGAAGGCTTGTTATATATGAACTCAATGATGATTAATGGTCACCAAGTGACAATATTCGGAATGAATAATTCTAATTTCCTTTGAAAAAAAATTCTGATTTCTTGGTCAAACCCAACATACAATTCGATCGTGATCACAAATAGTCAGATCAATGTCATTACTTCCCAAAAATAAATACATTAAATTAGGAAAAACACTAGTATTATTAATAAAATGGCAATAATACCATTTTTTTCATGGAGTGGCGTGACAAATCCTAAAATATAATCATACTAATGCCTCATTTGGTTCACGGTAAAAAATTTGATTCATTTGTCTTTCCCATAGGCATGGGAAATTAAAATTTCCATGAGTTTCCATTTCAGTGTCAAATCTATAAATAATGTAAGGAAACAAGGAGTCCCTTACAATTTGGAATGATTCATTTTCTTCCACTTTTTTCCTTCACGAGAGAAACTTGTTCCTTTCCTAGTGGTTACAAAACATAAAAAATAATTGAATTTTCTTTCTCAAAACTTAGAATCTGCGAACTAAACGAGACATAAAATCAAATATAAACACGATCACATAGACGCATAGTCACTATCAAAGTACCTACATACTCAAGGTTCAAAGTTTCAAACTATGTGTCATTTCCATTAAGCAATTTCGGAAGGGAGTCTTTTTTTTAGGGGTGGAAGATGGTGTACGGAATCATATTCAATACATTTTTTTAAGGCAGGATTTAGTGTATGTTATGTTACTTTTTATCACAACTACAAAGGAAAACGCTAAATCCGGTACCCAAGTCATTAAGTCACTTAAATTAATTGGAAGACCTAGTCTATAAGTTGTATTGTTCATCGAAGATATTTTCCTTTCCTTAATTGGTTGGAAAACAACACCGGCCACTAGTCTTTATGAACTGAACTTGGTCTCGGCGTGCAACGTACTATTAATGTAACTACACAACAACAGTCAACTTTGGAAAACAGAGTAGTTTTCATCCCAACTCTGTAATTTTCAAACAAACTAAAATCTTAAAATGGAAAAAAGATTTTTCTTAGAAATGGAAGTGGAATTCGGGCAATCAATTGCTTCGTTTTTTTTCAAATGAGAAATTTATAATTTTCATATTGAGAATGCCAAACGAAGTAATTGATGTCTGAAAATTAGAAAGTTTTAACTTTTAGTTAAATGCAATTTTTTTTCTTCATCCAAAAAACACATAAAATAAAATAGAGAATGATTTAATTAGGAAATTTGATGGAGCAAAAAACTGCCTATTTTTTTTCTTAACTAACTGAAAAATAGCTTATATAGAAACTATTAGGGATGCTCTTACATGCTCTTAAGAGCATCTTTAGTAGACTCTATATCATAGCTACTTAGTTATTTTAGAGAGCATGTATAGTTTTTCAGGTATTTTAGCAGCTGCACCAGCCTCCTAAGTGACTCTCTATTTTAACTTTTAGCTATGTGACTCATAAATATAGAGAGCAAGATGAGGCTCTCTATTATTTTTGTTAATTTAAAACATTTATTTTTAGTTGTTTTGTGTAATTATTAAATACACTTAAGCTATTTTTTATTCATTAATAAAATAATTTAAATTCAATACGAGCTAAAGTATAGGGCATTGGCGCAGAGACATATTTTCAAATTAGCTAGCCAAAATAGGTTTTTAGCTATTTTAGCTAAAATTTAGTTAAAAAATAGCTAACATTGTTAAAGATGCTCTAAGTTAACTAGATCGAAAAGTAGAAAACATTAGAAGCAGACATCAAATTAACTTGCTTGTCATATCTAAATTTCCTGGAAATGAAGACACATCATATTAATGTCGTAGCATATGCTTGGAAAAATCAACATATTAATTATGACCCTTGTCTGGAAATTCAACATTTGCATCATTGCATGGCAACCACGTAATACAGTCCAACAACGTACAGTTGTCTTTGGAAAACGAAGGTCGTCTCACTTCTTTTGGAAGAAATTAAGCAACAAGTCGGTCAACACGGTCTGTTTATCCATCCCTTTGAGTACTTCCTGATCACATGCATATTCCAAATCTTGCTATCCTATAAATTAGTTTGTTATGCCTCAAATAAAACTACCTATTTCATAACCCAACAATACCAATATATATATCTCCCTCTCTTTGGTAAATACCAAGTTCAAAAGAAAAACAGCAAAAAAAACCCAAATGGGGGTTTTGGTTCTGAAATTGCTTTTGATATACTCAGTTTTTAATGCAATGTTCATTTTCTGTTGTAGCTGTATGCCTTTGAACCATCTCTTAACCACGAGACTCGAAGGGAACGAGACGGATAGGCTGGCACTGCTAGCAATCAAAGCTCAGATACAGCACGATCCCAATCGGGTCACAAGCACATGGAATGAGTCCATTCACTTTTGCTTGTGGCGCGGTGTCACCTGCAGTCGAAGACATCATCAGAGGGTCACCATGCTGAACCTCAACTCCCAAGGCTTGGCTGGCTCTATATCCCCACACATTGGAAATCTAAGTTTCCTAAGGATTCTGTACCTCTACAACAATAGCTTCACTCATCACATCCCTCCAGAAATTGGGCGGTTAATTACGTAGGTTGCAGCAGTTATCTCTAATAAATAACTCACTCACTGGCCATATTCCTGCCAACATATCCAATTGCTTCGACCTCACCTTTCTCACTTTTGGTGGCAACAACCTGGTGGGTGAAATTCCTTCCAAACTAGGTTTCTTGCATAAGCTTCAAACACTAGTTTTACAAGTTAATAATCTAACGGGAGAAATCCCTCCTTCCTTTGGGAACCTTTCCTCTCTTAGGGAACTTAGTGCATCAAGTAACAACTTGGTGGGAAGCATCCCTAGTTCTCTAGGCCAATTGAAAAAATTAAATTTTTTGGCATTGGGCGTAAACATGTTGTCTGGTACCATCCCTTCCTCTATCTATAACCTCTCTGCTATTGTTGTTTTTAATCTTGAAGTAAACAAAATTCAAGGGAGTATTCCCTCAGACTTGAGCAATGCTTTTCCTAATCTCAAGGTCTTTCACATTGGGGGGAATGAATTTACTGGGGCCATTCCTTTAACAATATCCAATGCAACAAGTCTAACTCGCTTCGGTGTCGGTGGGAACAATCTAACAGGACAAGTGCCCCATATGGGAAAGCTTCATAATCTTATGGTTTTCTGGATCAGAGATAATTATATCGGAAGCGGTAAACATGGTGACCTGAGTTTTGTCTCAGAATTGAGCAATGCCACACTGTTAAGTTGGTTGGATTTTAGCCACAACAATTTCGGGGGGACATTGCCCACATCAATATCCAATCTATCAACCAATCTTTTTGCTCTTTGGGTTCACGAAAACCAACTACATGGAACCATCCCAACTGGGCTAGGGAATCTTGTCAACTTGCAATCACTGGATATGAGGGGAAACTCCTTCACAGGTAACATCCCCACTGACATTGGAAAGCTTTCAAAGCTTGTGCAGTGGGCTCTTTCAAACAACAAATTATCGGGGAGAATTCCATCCTCTCTTGGAAATTTAACAGTGTTAACCATTCTTTACTTGAAAGGAAATAAACTTAACGACAGCATCCCTTTAAGCCTTGGAGAATGTCACAGCCTGATCGAGTTGGATCTTTCTCAAAATAACCTTGATGGCATGATACCCCAACAACTAATTAATGGCCTCTCTTTATCCAGTTCTCTAAGCTTATCGAAAAACCACTTTTCTGGTTCCCTTCCACCGGAGATTGGAAGATTGAAGAATCTAGGTGCACTCGACGTTTCTGACAACTTGTTATCAGGACAGCTTCCTAATAGTCTCGGTAGTTGTGTAAGTTTAGAATTCCTACACTTGCAAGGGAACTTATTTGATGGGCTCATTCCTTCATCTATGAAGGAGTTGAGAGGGCTTCAAGGTTTAGACCTCTCTCGCAATAATTTTTCGGGTGAAATTCCACAATTTTTGGAGGGCTTTGCCTTTCTGAATAACCTTAACTTATCATTCAATGAATTTTCTGGAGCAGTACCAATCAAAGGTGTTTTTAAGAATGGAAGTGCAATTTCAATTGTTGGAAACACCAAGCTCTGTGGTGGTCATGCAAATCTTCATCTGCCCAAGTGCACATTTAAAGAGTCGAAAGGAGAAGGTTTATCTAGTAGCATGAAAATCCTAATCGTTGTAGTTTCTGGGTCTGTTCTTCTTGGAATAGCTATGTTTCTCTGTAATAGAAAGAAAAGGAGAAAAATTGTAGGGAACTCTTTGGAGCACTCTATGTTGCAAGTTTCATATGCTACTCTCCTCAAAGCTACTGAAGGGTTCTCCTCAGCCAATTTGATTGGTGTGGGTGGTTTTGGATCTGTGTACAAAGGAGTTTTGGATGATGATAGAGTTCTTGTCGCTGTGAAGGTGTTTAACATGTTACACAAGGGAGCTTCAAAGAGTTTCATCGCCGAATGTGAGGCATTGAGAAATATCAGGCATCGAAATCTGGTCAAGATCTTAACTGCATGTTCAAGTATTGATTTTAGTGGCAATGAATTCAAGGCTCTTGTTTATGAGTTCAAGTTCAATGGGAGTTTAGAAGAGTGGTTGCATCCATGTGCTGGAATTGAAGAGGTAATAGAGACACCCAAGATTCTAAATCTTGGTCAGAGGCTCAACATCGCCATTGATGTTGCTTGTGCATTGGATTACCTTCACAATCATTGTGAAACACCAATAGTTCATTGTGATCTCAAGCCAAGTAACGTTCTTTTGGACAAAGAGCTTACTGGACATGTTTCTGACTTTGGGCTGTCAAGGTTTCTCTCAACAATAACCCATAATATTTTTGGAAATCAATCAAGCTCCATTGGAATCAGAGGATCAGTTGGTTATGCTGCTCCAGGTAATTTTCCTCATATGCTAGCTTCACAATATTCTCTCCTTGTTTACTTTTTCATAATTTAATGAGATCTATTTTATTTACATGTAGTAGAGTTGTAGTGACAAATATTTGTAATATTATTTGAATTGTAGAATATGGTATGGGAAGTGAGGTGTCAACAAACGGGGATGTCTACAGTTTTGGCATTCTCTTGTTAGAAATGTTTACAGGAAAGAGACCCACTGACCACATGTTTAGTGATGGCTTGAATCTTCATAATTTTGTGAAGACGACTCTCCCTGAACGCGTTGCAGAGATGACGGATTCACGAGTTCTTCAAGGAGGCATTACTAATGTCGACGAAGATCCCAATCAATCCAGTGTGCAAGCACAAAAAATTGAAGAGTGCTTGACTTTGATATTTGGAATTGGCATTGCTTGTTCTGCTGACTCCCCAACAGACCGAAAGGATATCGGTGATGTTGCATCTGAATTGCACTCCATTAGGGACAATCTTCTTGGCTAGAACCTTTTAAAATATTATTGTTTTGTTAGGCTTTCATATATGTTGTATACTGGTATGCTTGTTGTATTTTGATCTTTTTTTTTTTTCAATTGAGGTGTGGTGTGTTTGAGGCCTTGTTGCTACTACTACGTCTTGTATTGTCTGTGTATTTGAGGCCTTGAGCCCTCAATGTTATGAAAAGAATAAAAAATAGTACTACTACATCTTGTATAAATCTCTTATCCTAAATTTAAAAACATGAAATTTGTTGTGAGTCGCCTATTAACTCAAGTAGAAAAGAGAGAAAAACAAGAAAGCGAAGTGTAGAATGAATCTATTGATGTTTGATCAATTGGTGTGTGAAATGGTGATGCCTCATCCTCTTTATATAGTGGAGAGGTTGAGGTGTATTCATGGTACATCATAATGAGGACAAACCCTTTAGTTTCTCCACTAACCCCACTAACTATACCATTTATGCTCACTCATAAGTAATGTAACCTTATGGAGTAAATACAAAGAAATACCAAAGGTCTTGCACAATGTATGTAGTCCACATCTTGTATCATGTTCGTACAGACCTTAGTTTAATGGACAACCACCCCACAATGTGTCCTACAACACTCCCCCTTGGATGTCCAAAAACTGACTTTGCTGCATCTGAACTCCTTCATCTTTGAGCCTTGTATAGTTAGGTAGAGTCGAAAATAAACATTCATTCGCAGATGCCAACACACAAAACCTTAAGTCCGGAAAAACCCAGTGTGAGACAAAAAACCGGAGTTTAGGAGAAAATTGTGTTGCCGAATGATGTAGACCGAAGCACTATGAGATGTAAGTGCGCGGAGGAACTAACCACAAGAGATATGCCTCATTAAAACCTTGCCAGAGTAAACCCAGTGGGACAAACCTCTGGTCGAAGGAAAAAGAATACACGGTGGTTAGAAGTATACGACTGGATACTCTCCCTGATTTCGGTAATCCTTAGTGAAGGTGTGATCAGTGTCAATAATTTGACAAATAGGTAGACAGTGGCTGAGATGGTGTCTCATTAAAAACCTTGCCAAGGTAAACCCAGTGGGACAAACCCTTGGTCTAAGGACAAAAAGAGTACACTAGCCAAGCGTCGATCAAATATGAGCATTCTTCAGGATGCTCCCCCTCACATGCACACGACTGGGTGCGAGGTTTTCGACTTAGGCATAAATCGTTACTCTAAGGTAGCTCGGATAGCTTCCTGAGACCGATTACCTTAACGTGTTTCTGAAATGAATACTTTGGTAGTGACTTGGTGAATAAGTCAGCGTGGTTTCTCTCTGAACCAATGTGTTTCACTTCGATCTTCTGGTGCTCTTGTTGTTGATGCATAAAGAAGAGCTTCGGCGAGATGTGCTTAGTAGCGTCTCCCTTGATGTAACCATGCTTGGCTTGATCAATCACAACAGTGTTGTCCTCATAGATGATAATTGGTTCATCAGGATCAAGAGATAGCTTACAAGTACTTCGTATATGGCCAATAAGTGCTCGAAACCATACACACTCTCTAGTCGCTTCGTAGAGAGCGAGTAGTTCAGAGTGGTTTGTCGAAGTAGCTATTAGGGTCTGTTTTCGTGACCTCCAAGATATCGCCATTCTCAATGGTAAAGACATAACCAGATTGAGAATATCCCTTATGCAGGTTTTGATAAGTAACCAGCATCGGTGTAACCGACAAGGGTTGCGTTATTTCGAGTGCCAAGGGGGGTAGATCCACTCGATGACGCATAGGGATAGAACAAGCCCATATCCGTAGTACCTTTAAGGTAGCAGAAAATGTCTTTGATGCCATTCCAGTGGCGGCGTGTTGGCGCGATGTTGTGTCGAGCTAAACAATTCACAGCAAACGAGATGTCCGGTCTAGCACATTGGGCCAAGTACAATAATGCGCCTATTGCACCCAGATATGAACACTCAGGGTTCAATATCTCTTCATCGTCTCCCTTAAGACGGAATGTGTCCTTGTTAATGTCTAGAGTTCGAACGATCATGGGAGTAGGTAATGACTTAGCCTCATGATGACTAACAACGTCGCAACACCTTCTGGGTGTGGTTCGACTGATGTATTAGGATGTCATCTTTACGGTGCTCGATCTGCAGGCCGAGACAATACCGTGTCTTCCCAAGATCCTTCATCTCGAAGTCCTTCTTTTCAATATCCTGAAATGGATTTCTTAATAAACACGCAAGGGCATAGTTCGTTGTTCACGTATCCCAAGCCGATCAAGTATTCACTTACACGGTTATACCACATCCGTCCGGATTGTTTTAATCCATATAGTGAACGTCTCAGTTTAATCGAGAACATGTTCCATGGTCAGGAACTACTTGGTTTAGGCAACTTAAGTCCGTCAGGGACTTTCATATATATCTCTGTATCTAGATCCCCATAGAGATAAGTTGTGACCACATCCATAAGCTGCATATTCAGTTTTTCGGAAACTACTAAACTGATTAAGTAGCGGAACGTTATAACGTCCATTACGAGAGAATAAGTCTCCTCGTAGTCAATTCCAGGGGGTTGAGAGAAGCCTTGCGCCACTAGGCGAGAACAATCTCATTATTCTCATCATGCTTCCTTACGAATACCCATTTATGACCAATTGGTTTTACATTAGGTGGTGTTGGAGCGACTGGTCCAAACACACTTCGTTTCGCTAAGGAATCCAATTAGACCTGGATTGTTTGTTTCCTTTTTAGCCAGTCGTCTCTACGTTGAAAATCATTAACGGAGCAAGGTTCGATGTCATCGCTAGTTTTGATTTCGGTAGCTACCACGAATACAATTATATCATCGATGATAATCTCATTTCGATTCCATATCTCACATAAGCATGCATTATCGAGATTTCTCTATTCTCGGAAGTAGGTTCAGATGTTGGAGCGTCCCCCAATGTCGTCTCTTCTAGGACGGACCTATAATCCGGATTATCTCGTGAGATAGATTGATTGAGATTGCGATGGTAAGAGGATTTGTTTGTGCCAAATTTACCCTCTTCTGGGGATAAGAATCCTTCGAACCTAAGTAGTCTACCTCACTTCTGGGCAGGGACATATGACTAGTTTAGCCGTCAGGCCGTACGTCGTCCATCTGGGATGACACGTCATACGGGGACGTTGCATCCTTCAGGGATGACTTTGCGTCCGACTGGGACGTCTATCCTTGCAGGCAAGTTTGCAGCAGGTATATATGATCTCGTCACTTTAACTAGATCAGAGAGAGTGTCTGGCATTTTATAGGCTACACTCTGTGGATCTAGAATTCTTCGCACTTCACTTATCACATTTGTGCGGTTCGGGGATCGAGATGAGACATAGTGGGTACATGCCACGTTAATTCACGTCGTTCCTTATCAACGTTAACGTGCGAATCTCCCCCTAA
Source organism: Rubus parviflorus (assembly GCA_029955375.1). Taxonomy (NCBI): domain Eukaryota; kingdom Viridiplantae; phylum Streptophyta; class Magnoliopsida; order Rosales; family Rosaceae; genus Rubus; species Rubus parviflorus. The sequence goes on along the minus strand of JARGGL010000005.1, from coordinate 8,586,746 downwards.
CGACGGGAAGACAGTCTCATCAAAGTAACAATCCGCAAATGCGGTAAAGAGATCGTCTGTCAAGGGCTCTAAAAAGCGTGTAATGGATGAGGATTCATAATCGACATATATGCTCATCTTTTATTGAGGACCCATTTGTACGTTGTGACGGCACAATTGGCACGTAAACTGCACACCCAAATACGTGTAAGTACGAAACGTCAGGTTCGTACCCAGTCACCAGCTGTAACACGGAATATGGTTGGGTAGCAGTGGGCCTCAAGCGGACCAACATGGCTGCATGCAAGATTGCATAGTCCCACATAGAAATTGGAAGCTTGGTGCGCATTACCAAGGTTCATGCGATCATTTATTGAATGCTTCTACGTGACCAATATGGGTGTGAACATGGAAAACCATATGTTCAACGTCAATCCCAAGGGACATGCAATAATCATCAGAAAACTTCGATGTAAACTCTCCGGTATTATCAAGTCTTCTGGACTTTATAGGATAAGCCGAGTGGTGAGCCATTCGGGCTAGGAGTTTAGCAAAAAAGCAGCATTTGTTGTGGACAATAAGTAAACTTGTGACCATTTTGTCGATGCATCAACCAGAACCATGAAATATTTAAATGGTCCGCAAACTGGTTGGATAGGTCCACAAATATCACCTTGGATTCTCACAAGGGAATTACCAAACTAGTTTGGTGGCCTTTACACGAATTGGTTTAAGATTTGTCTTTCAAATATAGCAAGCTTGGCATGGGCTTTTCGGATTAATCACGAAGTTTTTTCCTCCAATAGGATGCCCGTTCGATGCATTCATAGTTGTAAGCATCGTATTATGACCCGGATGTTTCAGACGGTCATGCCACAGCATATAAGTGCTTTTATCAATTCGGCGCCAGGCGAAATGATAAAGTTATTTCCAATCAAGTGTATTGTTGTAACATAAACACCACTTGAAAAGACATCTCAATTTCTCCAAGATACGCTTTTGGCCGTATTTATTGGAGGTTACGTGTAAAGGAAATCCACACCATTTTCATGAGCGGTTTCAACATGGTATTCGTTTTCTCGAATATCCTTAAAACTTATTAAGGTTCGACTGGACCTATGAGAGTATAAGGCCTCAGATATGGTCATAAGAGTACCATTGAACAACGCAAATTAGGCTTTGCCAAAGCCTTCGATTAGGGTCGACGGGCCCGTAATCGTTGTCACTGAGGTTACTTTAGGCGTGAAGTTGATGAAATACTTTTGATCTCATAAGATAGTGTGGGTGGTACCACTATCAGCCAGACAATCAACTTCCCCATTAGTCATGCCTAATAGTAAAATAATTTAAAGCCGGTCACAATGTCAAAGGAATTTGCTCAAAAAATACTTTAAATTATTTCGAGAAACGTTGAAATATTATTCATAAACAAAACCATAATCCAAAAGAAAAGCGTAAACATATATATGGATGGGCTACGCCTAGACCCAATTATTATCATGAAAATTGAAAAACACACTAATCCAAATCTATTTCAGCGACAAAGTCGGCTGCCTCAAAAGTTGCCTCCGGAGTTATTTCGACCATATTAGTTTCAGGCTTCTTTCCACGATGATAGCTTTGAACTTGTTGTGCCGAAGCACGGCAAGTTCGTTGCCAATGATCCGTACCACCACAACGATAGCAAAGATTGGTTTCGGGAGCATTAGCTCTTGCTTTGGGACGACCGGTCCTGTTGTTGTTCCTTTCTCGAGGCTATCTCGGTTGGGCCTAAAGGTCCTCGGTTTGGACAAGAGCCCAAACCTCGCTTGGCTGGACGAGCACGAGGCTCGCGGCGGTTTCGAGGTTAATGGGACGACGGGCCCATGTCTCATTTCTCTAATTGTGGACGAAGTCCACGAGCAGCATTAGCCTCTGGATTAGGGTACGTCCAAAAGTGGGAATTCAAGTTTGATCGAAATTGTTTCTTCGACGGGAGAAACTGGATTAGTGTATCATATAAATCGACTGGTTTATATGTTCATGATAATGGTTACGGATTAGACATGTGAACATAAGTTCAACTTCGAAAATCTTCTCGTTCGAAACATGTAATCATGGTTTTGTGAGAAATAAATTCTCATGGATTTATATCGAAATCGACAGGTCGATATAGATGAAATCTTCTGGTCATCATTTGGCAAACATACATATAATTTCTACCACATAATTGCGAGAAAATAAACAATTCTAGAATGAAAAGTTATTTACTCAACCCTTTCGGTAGCTCCAATTGAATACGACCAGGTAAGATAGGGTGAGGTTTTTGGTGGAGCGAGGCTCTCTTAAATACCGAACCGCCGAACCTTGCCTAGACATCGCATCCAACTAGGTGAGCCTAGTCGTGGAAGATTCATAACCTTTCGTGACTTAATGTGGAGATATATGTGCAATGTGTACCATTTTACATGCTTTTATTTTTGATTTAGTGATCATGTAATCAAACAAAAATAATAAAGCATATGCAATCCAAATTACAATTTTTCTTGACCTAAGATTAATTAGGGTTCATGCTCAATGGTTATGGTTCACTATTTTTCAAGGATTGAAAAATATAAAAAAAAACATAACTTACTTGAGAAATGCACCTAAAAAAAATTTAGGGTTCCACGAGTCAAGAAAAAAAATCACCAACAAATTTGGGTTGCTTCCTTCCAACTTTGTGAAGGTGTTCGTCGTTCGTCGTTCGTCGTTCGTCGTTCGTCGTTCGTCGTTCGTCGTTCGTCGTTCGTCGTTCGTCGTTCGTCGTTCGTTGTTCTTCCTCCTTGTTCTTCAATCTTGGAGTGTGCTGATAACGTGTTGTAAGTCGCCTATTAACTCAAGTAGAAAAGAGAGAAAAACAAGAAAGCGAAGTGTAGAATGAATCTATTGATGTTTGATCAATTGGTGTGTGAAATGGTGATGCCTCATCCTCTTTATATAGTGGAGAGGTTGAGGTGTATTCATCGTACATCATAATGAGGAGAAACCCTTTAGTTTCTCCACTATCACCACTAACCCCACTAACCCCACTAACCCCACTAACTATACCATTTATGCTCACTCATAAGTAATGTAACCTTATGGAGTAAATACAAAGAAATACCAAAGGTCTTGCACAATGTATGTAGTCCACATCTTGTATCATGTTCGTACAGACCTTTGTTTAATGGACAACCACCCCACAATGTGTCCTACAACAAAATTTAATTAGTACTAATAAAGAGCAACAACTTAAGCTATTAGGATTAAATTATAAAAAAAAATAGAAAGAAAAAATAACAAAAATAAAAATAAAAATTGCAAAAGGGTGTTGATGTAATTTCACAACAGCTTTATCTTCCAACTCAACCAATCTCTATTTAGACCCTGCGTCTGTGGGTTTCAGTTAAGCACTTCCCATTTCCATCGTCACATTCAGGCTAAACTCTCCCTTAAACCCTCCCTTCCCCACCGGACAGAATGATTCTCCAAACTTCAGTGCACCACCTCAAGGTCTCTCTCTCCTCATCCCTCTCCTACTCTCGTCCCCTCCCATCCAAAATTCCAACTTTGATCCTCCCCCGTTCCATAAATTGCCAAAGACTCGCGATTTCCTGCTCCATATCCCAAGTCCACAACTATGGGACTGTGGACTACGAGAGGAGACCCATCGTCAAATGGAACGCAATATATCGCAAATTATCGTTGCTCACTGATGACCCTGAATTGAATTCTTTGAGTGTGTTGAATCAGTGGGAGAAGGAGGGCAAGAAGCTTAGCAAGTGGGAGCTTTGTAGGGCTGTCAAGGAATTGAGGAAGTTCAAGCGCTATGGCAGAGCTCTTGAGGTAATTAAATGGTAGACAAATCTTATGCACTTGATTCATTGTATGCAACTATATGATTTTGTAATTTTATATATCATTTTATTTTGTATTTATTTATTTATTTATTTATATGTGATATATTAAATTAAAATTAAAAAAAAAAACACCTACTAGGCCGATTAATCCCCGCCTAGCCGATTAGGTGATGGGAGGTGGCCGAGCGCCTTAGTAGCGCCTAGCGAGTTTTAGAACCTTGTCTCACTCTCTATATTTAGGAGCTATATAACTAAAAGTTAAAATAGAGAAGCATCTCCAACAATGATACATATTTTTAAAGTTAAAATACCTAAAAAAAAAAATTTAGCTAGCAATTTAACAATCTCACTCCAATAACACTAGCTATTTAGTAGTCATATACAAAATTTCATTAAATAATACATTGATACGTAGAGAAAGAGAAGAGAAAAGAGGAAAGAGAAATATAAATATTGGTTTAGCTATTCAGATTTTCTAATTATATTTAGCTACCCGTTTAACAAAAAGTTATATTTAACTTTAGTTTAAGTACTCTGCTGGAGCTGTTTTTTGATGCAAAATAACTATAATATTATTAAAATCTCATTTTAACTACTCTGTTGGAGATGCTGGAGGCTGGTGCAACTGCTAAAATAGCTTAAAAGCTAAACATGTTTTCTAAAATAGCTAAAGAACTAAGATAGAGAGTCTGCTAAAGATGTTCTGCCTCAAATAAAACTACCTATTTCATAACCCAACAATACCAATATATATCTCCCTCTCATTTCAAGGCGCCCGTCAAACTTGACTTTTCCAAATATGAATTGGTCAGAAACTTGACTTGAAGTCTTTGGCTCTTGTGAGTATTATTTACTTGCTGCCATTTCTTCTATTTTGAAAAACTTGACCTGAAGTCGTTGCCACAACAAACACTCATATATGGCTAATTCTATTGCGTCGGATATGGGCAAAGAATGTAAAGAATATGTATATAATTCTATACCATGGCTAATTCACTCTTCTCTGTAAAAGGTTAAAAGTCATCCCATCACCTTGAGACAAATCTATATAATTCCAATGGCTCTTTTCTTTGAGCCAAACTGTCGGCAAAATGTAGTTTTTATTTTTTACTTTATAGCTGGTGAAAACACGAAATGATCGACTCCTGGAATTTACGTAATCCTACTTGATGAACTTTCTCTACTTCGCTGTAAGTTAAAATTTGGCATCAACTATCCTTTTTATGTTCCCAAAAAGAGTTAAAAACAGATTTTTTTAGAAGAAGAAACAAGAGTTAAAAACATATTGAATATAATAAAAGAGATGACTATAATTTTTTTATCTTTTTTCCGAAGCATGTGATGTTATGAGTTTTTCAGTTATTAAATATATTTTTCACAAGATACAACAATTTAAAATTCGAAGCATAAATTTTCGGATAAAAGAGTTAGGTCGGCCAACTCCTTTTTGTTACTTTGTGCTCGTTTTGATCTGGTCAAAATTACCGGGAAAGAAATGTTACGTCGTCCCTTTGCTGGATCTAAAAGTCAACTCATACACTGGTATATTGATTTTCTCGTCTTCCTCGAAGTATATCTCCATTAATTGTTGTTATATGAACGACTTTAACACAGAACTACAAATTAGCACATACTCTACATATATCTGAAAACATAAACAAAATTCCTCAGTTCATAACTTGCTGATAGCTTCCGATTCAAGACACCAATATGGCTAGCCATGGCACCGTGCAGAGGCCATCCACCACCTCACCATCATCACCAACACTCCCAGCAACTCATCCCCACGAACCGATAGACTCAACACCAAGGGTGCGAATCAAATTCAGCCTCTGTTTCCCCTTCAACATCCCCAAAACCCCAGAAGCAGCCGCCGCCCGAATCATCAGAAACTTGGGTTACTTCAGATTGTACTACGCACTTTTCATTTGGATCATACTCTTCATAACCCTCGTGCCGAAGGGTAAGGTCGAATTGATCTTCCTGGTGGCGATCTGCTCGCACCTTGCGCTGTTGTGGTTACTGCCTGCAGATTCTGTTGTCAGGCAACGCATGATCATTCATCGGGGATTGGTTGAAAGTTTAATGCTAATTGGGACGAATCCAATTGCGACCATCATTGAGCTCATACTCACAGGTGCGGGCATACATCTATTTGTGCCTTTGGCTTGTGTGACGCCAGTTATTTTGATCCATGCAGTTTTGAGGGTTAGAGATGATCCTGTTGGAATGTATAATGTAACAGTAATGGAGTGTATAGGAGCCAATGTTTCAGAAGGAGTGTATACTTTACTGTAGCTACGGTTATGAAGTTTATATAGTTTCATCAGATTGTAAACTCATTCTTATCGGTGAAAATCATTGTTCAATCTGACAGATCTTTGTGTTGAAGAGGAAGCTTGTGCTGCTGGTGAATTGGTTCCACTCAGAAACCAAAGTGACCCCAAGTTATCAGATCGATTCAGTGTGATTTTTTGTTTCTAATTAATTATGTTTGAGATAATTTGTAGTTGTAACTCTCATCTTTCCAATTCCAAAGCCAGTAAAATGAATTATTACTTTTTGCGGAAGGTATCACTTGAACAATGTGATGAATGAATATTCTGTATATTGCAGTAAGTAAGTTTGTACAGACTAGCTAACTATTATAAAGAAACAGGACAGAGCTATTCTAGGAATGTCAACTATACAATAAGACACGATCCTAAAATCATGCTAGACAGATTTGGTGCATACACAAGTTAATCCGATCCACAATTTGTTCCTTAATTGAATTCATTTCCTTTAACACTCCCCTTCAAGTTGGAGTGTGAATGTCTATGACACCCAACTTGCTGAGATGTGTATGAAACGCTGGTGATCTTAATGGCTTCGTGAATAAATCTGCAATCTGGTTTCCGGTTTGAACATAGGCCGTCTTAACTTCTCCTCTTTGAATTCTTTCTCGAACCGTATGACAATCTAGCTCGATATGCTTCGTTCGCTCATGATAGACCGGATTTGCAGCAATGTGTAAGGCCGCCTGATTATCACAAAACAACTTTGCTGGTCCAAGATGTGATACACGCAAATCTTTCAATAAATATCTCAACCAAGTAAGCTCATAGGTGGCTGCAGCCATGTAGCGATATTCCACTTCCGCAGATGATCTCGACACCATTGCCTGCTTCTTACTCTTCCACGACACAAGTGATTTGCCAAGAAAAGTACAATATCATGTTACAGATCGCCGTGTAATTGGACACCTTGCCCAATCCGCATCACAGTATCCAATCAAGTGAAGTGGGCTATCTGAAGGAAACAATAACCCTTGTCCCGGAGCTGCCTTCAAGTACTGGAGGAGTCGATGAGCAGTCTTGAGATGATGTAGTTTGGGTTCCTGCATGAACTGACTAAGTGTGTTCACAGAGTATGTGATTTCTGGTCTGCTAATTGTGAGGTATATCAATTTTCCAACTAATCGCCGGTATTTGGTGGGGTCTTTGAGTGCCGCACTCCCTGTATCTGTTAACACCAAGTCAGGCTCCATGGGAACACTTACTGGCTTTGCTCCAAGTAACCCAGCTTCCTCCAATATGTCCAACGTATATTTTCGTTGGCACACTGTAATCCCTGCCTTGGACCGTGCAACTTCAATCCCAAGAAAGTATTGCAATGGTCCAAGATCTTTAATTTGAAGCAACTGTTGAGGAACGTCTTGAGGTCATTGATAGCCTTCTCATCATTCCCGGTAATAACCATATCATCAACATAAAGTAATATGACTGTAATGGAATCACCAGGGACCTGTGTAAAGAGTGAATAGTCAGCGCGGGACTGCTGGAATCTAATTTCTTGAATTGCACATGAGAATCTTCGAAACCAACTGTGAGAGGCTTGCTTAAGGCCGTAAAGGGACTTGTGGAGTCGACAAACTGCATTCTCCCCCTGTCGACGATAACCGGGAGGTGGGAGCATATATACTTCCTCACTGAGTTCTCCATGCAAGAAAGCGTTCTGCACATCCATTTGATGCAACGGCCAATTCCTAACCGCGGCAACTGCGAGGAGGCAGCGAACTGTGATCAACTTGGCAACTGAAGCAAAGGTGTCTTTGTAATCGATACATTCGCGTTATGTAAACCCCTTGGCAACAAGCCTAGATTTGTAACGCTCGATTCTACCGTCAGCGTTGTACTTGATCTTGAAGACCCATTTACAACCGATGGGTCGTTGGCCAGGAGGTAAGGGAACTGTGGACCAAGTGTGATTGTCCTCAAGGGCCTTAATCTCAGCATTCATAGCTTCAACCCACTGAGGATCATGACGGGCCTGCTCATAATTTTCCGGCTCAACCAGTTTAGATATATTATGTGCAAATGAACGATATGGACTAGAGAGGCCAGAGTAAGAGACATACCGCTGCAATGGATAACGAGTGCAGGACGAGGAGGTAGAGGACACATCAGGGCCCAGGACAGCAGCATGGTACGTTTGGAAATCTCTGAGATGAGGTGGAGGCCGGTGGATGCGAGTGGAATGACGTGGTTCAGGGATGATTGGATCGGCAATGAGGGGATCGGTGATGTCGGTTATAGGGTTTGGTGATGGAGCGATGGTCTCCGACGGGATGGATGGATTCGGCGGAGGATTGGCCGCCGGAGTTGCCGCCGTATAAGGGACCGCGGTGGAGGCGTCAGCAGACTGAGAGCGGCTAGAGTAGACCTTGAGTGGGGTTGTGTGAAGAGATGTGTTTGGGGAAGATCAATCGGTGGTGATGTGGCTGGGATCGATCGGTGGGGATGTGGCTGGGATCGATGATGTGTTTGGGGAAGAAGAAGAGTCGGGATCGGGTATTGCGTTTGGAGAAGAGTTGGGATCAGTATGTGGGGAGGTAATGGGCTGGGCAGAAAGAGTGGGCTGACTATAGTTGATGGGCTCAGTAAAAGGGATTGAGCCACTAGGTAGAGGCAAAACGGGGTTATCATCTTGATTTTCTAGTGAAAGTTTATGGAAAGGAAGTGTATGTTCATGGAAAGTGACATCTCGGGAGGTAAAAAATTTCTTGTCTTCAAGATCATACACACGGTAACCCTTTTGCCCAAGAGGATATCCAATGAAAATGCAACGACGTGCACGGTAATCTAGTTTGTGATTGGGGGTGAGATTTGTGGCATAGCATAAGCAACCGAAAACCCGAAGATCAGAATAGTTTGGTGGAGTGTTGTGTAAAAGTTCATATGGAGATTTGTGAGAAAGGAGAGGTGTGGGTAGGCGGTTGATAAGGTAACATGCTGTTTGGACACTTTCCCCCCAAAATCGTAGTGGTAAATTGGCTTGAAAGCGAAGGGCACAGGCTACATTTAAAAGATGGCGGTGTTTACGCTCAACTACCCCATTTTGTTGAGGGGTATAAGCACATGTGTGTTGAAAAATGGTGCCGCGTTCGTCAAGAAAAGAACGCATTGATGTGAATTCACCCCCATTATCGGCACGTAAAATCTTAATGTCCTTATTAAATTGTGTTTTGACCCAAGAGAAAAAAGATTTTAACAACGATTGGGTGTTGGATTTAAGACTCATGAGGTGTACCCAAGTAAAGCGAGTAAAATCATCAACAATGGTTAAGAAATAACGAGCCCCGGAATGTGTATGTAGTTTGTGTGGTCCCCAAATATCACAATGAATCAAATCAAATGGTGCAACTGTTTTTATTGAATTTGAATGGAAAGATAAACAAATTTGTTTTGCTAAGCTCTGATACCATGATAAAGTAATCTGGGCGTCACAACCAAAACCAATTGGCAATGGTTAGATAGACCCAAATCCTTATAAGCACATTTGCAAGGTCCATTTTCTCCAATGTGGGACAACACTCCACATTCTCACACGCCCCCACACGTGTGGCGAATTTTCAAGCCAAACACGTGGACAACTTATATTAGGTGACGTGGAGCACGTGTGACCACTTGGCTTCACACGTGGACGAACCTGGCTCTGATACCATGATCAAAGTGATGAATGAATGTTCTGTATATTGCAGTAAGTAAGTTTGTACAGATTAGCTAGCTATTATAAAGAAACAGGACAGAGCTATTCTAGGAATGTCAACTATACAATAAGACACGATCCTAAAATCATGCTGGACAAATTTGGTGCATACACAAGTTAATCCGATCCACAATTTGTTCCTTAATTGAATTCATTTCCTTTAACATCACTTAGCTAGCAAGCTTACTACAAAATGTGTCTTTTACTTGCATCTTCCGAGAGAACAATTTCATAGTTCATGCTTTAGCAAATTTGGGGCACAGCTTTCAGTCAAATTTTTTGAAGTTATTCTTTCTCTACTAATTAGTTCATTTTTTTTTTTTAGAAGACTAAATAGTTCAGTTTTTTATTGGTTGTCATAGGGATCTATTTTCATTTGTAATTTCTTTTTCTTTAATTAAGAATTAAAAGTACCTTGGTGGATTAGAGTTCTAGTTCAGAGATATCAATCTTACTCGTAGTTGCACAAATAATTCATTCACTTATATTTATAGAGAGAAAAATATGTTGTGGACACTCTTGCTAATTCGGGTCACTCTTTGCAAGTTGCTGTTTGGACCAAGTCTCTTCCCTTGAGTGCTTTTCATACTTTTTTATTAGGTCATATCAATTAAGTGTTGGATGTGTTAAAGGTAAGGGCGTTACGACTATATACGAGAGGAATGGAGAAAAACTCGGGATTGGTGTGGAGGGGAAGATCAGTTTATGATATAGATTTTGCTTTGTAACATTGTTTTGTACTTATGTTCTTGTTGTTGATTTTCCAGAAGGAAGAAGAAGAAAAAATAGCAAAAGGGTGTTGATGTAATTTCACAACAGCTTTATCTTCCAACGCAACCAATCTGAACGAGACTCTGGGGGTTTCAGTTTAAGCACTTCCCATTTCCATCGTCACATTCAGGCTAAACTCTCCCTTAAACCCTCCCTTCCCCACCGGACAAAATGATTCTCCAAACTTCAGTGCACCACCTCAAGGTCTCTCTCTCCTCATCCCTCTCCTACTCTCGTCCCCTCCCATCCAAAATTCCAACTTTGACCCTCCCCCGTTCCATAAATTGCCAAAGACTCGCGATGTCCTGCTCCATATCCCAAGTCCACAACTATGGGACTGTGGACTACGAGAGGAGACCCATCGTCAAATGGAACGCAATATATCGCAAGTTATCGTTGCTCACCGACGACCCTGAATTGAATTCTTCGAGTGTGTTGAATCAGTGGGAGAAGGAGGGCAAGAAACTTAGCAAGTGGGAGCTTTGTAGAGTTGTCAAGGAATTGAGGAAGTTCAAGCGCTATGGAAGAGCTCTTGAGGTAATTAAATCAAGGAAAAATCTTATTCAGTGTGTTTTGGTTAGTGGGTATGTGATATTTTCGTTACAGAGGTGCTTCAATTGCTTTGGTTGGAATGGTTTGGTCTAATGGGACTTTGATCATGTGCTTTTCTTTTCTGTTTTCTGGGTAAATACTACATTGGGTTTCAAATGGTGTTTCTGTGTGTGCCTTGCATGATGGGTATGTGCTGCTACATAGTGTTTAAATTGTATAAAGTTTTTGTTTCTCTTGTTCTGGTTGTTGTGGCATAGTTAGGTAAAGAGTATTATGGCTTTTTGCTTGGCATTGGGTATGTTTAATACACTTGAAAATGCATTTATAGATTATTTATCATTATCTCTTGGCCTAAAACTGTAAGCTACCAAGTACAGGCTTAAGTAAAGGGTGTGAAGAATACGAATTCAGTTAGGATTTTAGATGCTCCAATAGCTGATTTTCTTAAGATGTTTAGGATTTACTTATATTAGAAAGCAGGTGTCTTAATGTAGAAAATTGCAAATCAGCAAAATTAACATGATTGAAATGGAAGAGTTTCTGAAATTTGTTTTCATTAATGACCGACTCTTGCAGCATTGAATATAATCTGAACATTTTGGTGATTGTATTTATTATTGTTTCCACCATGATTTAGCTTCCCATGTCAAGCCCTCAGCTTTTCTAATACCTGATTTGAAGCCAATAGTTCAGATGATACTGTAACCTGGCAACCTGCATACCATATTGGATGCTTTGTAAATCTAATGTTAATCCTTTAGGTCGACCTACGTCTGGAAGATCAATTGACTGGCAGGGTAGGAAACAATTATCAAAACTGTGAAATGTAGATGTCTAACCTATGTTTTAAAGTACAGTAGAAGAGAAATGAGATTTCCATGATGTGCATAATTTTCACTGTTGAACTGGAGGAACAATGAGAAGGCAATGCAGCTTGTCAGCTGTTATTGATGCTGATGTTGTGATTAACCTCTATTGTAGATAACTCGATGCAGTTGCAACATGGGTTGGGTGTAGTAGACTTTGTAACTGAGGTTGATCTAGAAGTTATGTAGAATGGTAGAACAAAGATCATGACATTAAGGAGAAGGCTATAACTTAAAATTTCTACATGGTGCAATTATGTTTGTAAAGCCAACATTAAGGCTCCTTGAATGGCTGAGCTTCATGACTATGTGTTCTTGTGTTTTCATATGTGCCTAATGGTGTAATACATTTTAAATGGGTTTCAATTTCAAGGTCATCTTTCTGTTTTGATATGACATGTCTTCTTTATATCTTTCATCCCTTTTCCATGGCATGTTGTAATATTTTTGACCTTTTCACGCATTCTGCAGGTGTATGATTGGATGATCAACAGAGCAGAAAGGTTTAGATTTTCCAGTAGTGATGCTGCAATTCAATTAGATCTAGTTGCTAAAGTTCGGGGAGTTTCTAGTGCGGAAAATTACTTCCTGAGTCTGCCAGATACTTTAAAGGACAGGAGAATATATGGGGCTCTGCTCAATGCCTATGTCCGGGCTAAAATGCAAGAAAAGGCAGAATCTTTGCTTGAAAAAATGAGAAGTAAAGGTCATGCATTGCACTCGCTTCCATTTAATGTGATGATGACACTCTATATGAACCTCAAGGAGTATGAGAAAGTTGAATCCATTATTTCTGAAATGATGGAGAAAAACATTCAGCTAGATATATACTCGTACAATATCTGGTTATCATCTCGTGGATCCCAGGGATCTGCAGAACGAATGGAACAGGTATTTGAACAGATGAAGTTGGACAGAACCATTAATCCCAACTGGACCACATTCAGCACAATGTCTACAATGTACATCAAGATGGGGTTTTTTGAAAAGGCTGAAGCTTGCCTGAAGAAGGTTGAGAGTAGAATCACAGGCCGGGATCGGATACCTTACCATTATCTTTTAAGCCTTTATGGCAGTGTTGGTAATAAAGAGGAGATTTATCGGGTATGGAATGTGTACAAATCAAGTTTCCCCAGTATTCCGAATTTGGGCTACCATGCTATTATCGCTTCTCTAATCAGAGTAGGTGATGTTGAAGGGGCAGAAAAGATTTTTGAGGAGTGGTTGACAGTTAAGCCAACTTATGACCCTAGAATTGCCAATCTTTTCATTGCTTGTTATATAGGAGAAGGGGATTTTGATAAAGCCCAAAGTTTCTTTGACGACATGGTTGAAGCAGGAGGAAAACCTAATTCTAGTACATGGGAAGTCCTTGCTGAAGGGCATATTGAAGAGAAGAGAATTTCTGAGGCACTATCCTGCTGGAAAGAAGCTTTTTCTGCGGAGGGATCAAAGAGTTGGAGACCGAAGCCCATTAATGTGTCTACATTCCTTGAACTCTGTGAGCAAGAAGCCGATATAGGAAGCAAAGAGGTTTTTTTGGGATTGTTGAGGCAGTCAGGACATCTCAAAAATAAGTCATATGCATTACTTGTTGGCTTATCTGATGAAGATTCTAGTGATAATGATCAATCATTAGAGAAAGATAGAACAACCGATAACCAGGACGATGATGAGAAAGTGGACGATGGGTCTGATATGCTTTTGAACCGATTGCAGGGTACCCTGTGATACTTTTTCAAGGTGCAGGGAATTTTTTTTGCTGAAATGGCTCCTTTCAAGTCTCAGAAAGGCTTCCTACCTTTCATGGTAGTGATGAGTGCCATGTCCACACTCTGCCTGTAGTAGCTGAATATATTGCCAAGTGCAATGGTCTTCTATCAAAGTGACATTCATGGCTCTGCTCTGCACTGCCGAGTAACATCCTGGTAATTTGTGGGACCGGAGTCTTTACTTATTACATGGTAAGTTTATTTATATGAAATCTTCATGTAATTTTGATTAGCTTAAAGGATAACAGTTTTCAGTTGTTTATGTTGATCTAACTTAAAGAACGAAACACAAGTGATGGGAACATATATAAAAGCATATTAGTATCTTCAAGTTAAAAGTTTCCTTTCCAGTTTGTGTAACTCGTTCTTAATTCTCATCTTTGATTTACTCATAATTACCAAAATTAAAAATCTTTTTAAATTTAGCATAGACAATTCACTGTTTTCGGTTATGCAGTTGGGAGTATTTTTATGGAATCACTATAATCTATTTGTACCGAAGACTGAATATTTGGTTAGACCATACATGAGTTGATGAAATATTAGATTAGGGGAATGAAAGATTATCTGCTCCATTCCTCCGGAAGAGAAACCAAGCAAATATGGAAATTAGTCTCAAAATACAATCCGAAAGCTTAATTACACCATAATGGTGTTGTGTGCTAAGCATCGATTACAATTAGATTGGGTGGGTTTTACCATTAAGAGATTAGAGTTGATATATAAGGAAGGTAGAGTTTGGAGGTTGAGTCTGATGCTCTATTTTTTGCTAACAAAGCTGAATGAGAATGCATAGAGTTACTCCTTTCTATGCATAGAGAATGCTTTGGGAGTGCCACTAACAGTTCCCAGGAGTGGCCTAAAACAAATTGCAATTGACTAATAAGTACAATTCCACAACAATTTTTCTTCAAAACTTCACACTTTTTTCTCCCCATAGCGGTCGACGATATTGTAATGCAAGTAATCTACAAAAAGCTTTAATGCATGACGGTAGAGATTCATATGTTCATATTTTTCACTTACTTTAGTGCCTACTTCTTGACCTTTTACATGTACATATAATTTGTTTCTTAGGCTAATATATGTACATGTAACAGGTCTAGAAGTAGGGAGTATCTCTACAAATATATTAATGATTCATATGTGCTAGTGCACTGCAGTGAGATCGGAGAATGTTACTATAGCACAGTGCCAATGTGCATAATAGGTACTTTAATTGCTCTAAAATTGAAGCAAAAAGGTACTTTATTGCAAGAGGACATTTTGTACGCAATATAGTTTTAGTTTAATTTATAATAGGCATATGAAAGAGCAATAACAAGCCATTCCAGGAGCATGAAAATGACAAACTCCATGAACAGCATCCTCCCACTTTTTGCAAAATTTGTTACAGTGGGTTGACAACGAACACCACACTGACCACATTAAGCTACGTTTTTTACAAAATTTTGCTTCCACCATTTGTACCTCTGCCAACATAAAAGAAACACAAAGATCATAATATGAATAATCAATCAACTAATAATATGAATGAACGGACATATATAATGATATATTTATCCAGAGAAATGCATGCTTAAACAAAGTTTCTAACCCGAGTCGATCCATTATTATATTGGTTAAAATTCACTGTCCGATGGCATAATATGTCAGACCATCTATCAAAATTTTCAAAAAAATAAAGGAAGATTATACATATGAATTAAGAACTAACCGTTAGAGGAGATGATGAGGAGAAAGAGAAGGAAGAGGAGAGGAATAGAGGAGCCGAAGTTGAAAACGAACTTGGCCATCACTAATTGTGATTATATATATGATTAGTTGTGCTGTGTAATTTGCTTGAAACTAAGGATTTGTATATAGCTGTTGGAAAAGGTGGAATGGCTACTGTTGATATCTAGTGGATAGTTCTGAACTTGTAATCTGCTCATTACAGAATTATGAAAGGACTTATCTAACAATTAATTAAAAATCCTAGTGTTACTTAGTTGTAATCTGCTCATTAAAATGTTTAGTCAAATGATAAGGGATTAACTTTCAATGTAATAGTTAAAAACCCAAGTGTTAATTACTTCGCTACGAGAAAAAAGGCTACAATTTAGTTGTACTGTTACTTGTGTCCATTTTCATTTGACATACATTTTTTTACTTTCTTTTCAATTGTGTTTTTTTAGAGGGCTGGTGCGGCTGTCCAAACCTTGATTAATGAAACTGTTGAATACAATTAGATTTAAGTGAAGAGAATCTTAAGATTTCAGTTGGAGCTCTTTGCGAACTCTGGAGAGAAAAACTCACTTACTTCCTATTATTTATGAAAATCCGGGTTATTACAAGTTGACAATAAAGTGATGTGAAGGAAGTGTCCGTACATGTACCAAGTTAATATGTACATGTACCAAAACCTAGTTCCCTTAGTAGGGTTATAGAATCTTTTTGTGGATAATTGGATATCAATCAACAGTACAATTAAATGGTATCATTTTATTATTATTATTATTATTTTATAAAAGAGAGATGAGGGATTCGAACTTGGTTATCAAATGTCTCTACCAACATTCACTAGACCAAATACTATAGGCAATAGTAGACTTTTTCTAGTAGTGAAGCAACACTTGGGTTTTAAGTACTACATGGAATTATAATCCATTACCATTTGACTAACTAACCATTTTATTTAATGAGCAGATTACAACTAATTATGTACCACTTGAATTTTTAATTGGCAGATAAGTCTTTCATCATTCTGTAATGAGCATATTACAACCATCCGATTTCCACCTTAATTTGTTCACCTTCATTTGCTCGTTATTTAGTTTCAAGCAAACACATACAACAAAACTCATATATATAATCACGATTAGGCATCATGTCATCATGTCCCTCTTTGTATTCAACAGTTTCATTAATTAAGGCTTGAGGGCAGCCGCACCAGCCCTTTCTTTTCAAAAAAAAAAAATTACGATTATGGCGAAGTTCCATTTTTACAATGGCACCTTTACTCCTCTCCTCTTCCTTTACTTAATCTTTATCATTTCCTCTAACGGTTAGTTACATATAATTCTTTAGTAAATAAAAATTATATAGTACTCAATCGTCTAATGTATTATGCTGTAAGAAAATGAATGTGAACAATGAATTAAGTAGATCTATTCATGATAAACCGGAAATATATATGGTGCATAATCACAATTCACGGGCAAAATGATACGTAAAATATCTAAAAAGAGCGAGAACATTGGCTTAAGTTCAATTGTTTAAGCTAGCATGCATCTCTCTATAAAAATGTATAGGAGATAGATCTTTATTAATTTGTAATAGTAATGATCGACATGTGATTATATATGTAAGTGCCATGGTATTATTAGTGGCTCATCTGTGTGAATTTTGTTATGTTGGCAGAAGTAGAAGTGGCGGAAGCAAAAATTTGTCAAAAACGTAGCAAAATGTGGTCAGGATCGTGTTGGATGTCAACCCATTGTGACAAATTTTGCAAAAAGTGGGAGGGAGCTATTCATGGAGTTTGTCATTTTGATACTCCTGGAACGGCTTGTTTTTGCTATTTCAGTTGCTAATTAAAAATAAAACTGAAATTAAACAGTACTAATTGTATTGCGTACGAAATGTCATCTTGCAATAAAGCACTTTTTTTTTGTGTAACTCATGGTGGTTAATTTTGTATGTAAGCTGTGACATATTGGTTATTGGTAAAAACCAACGTTATGAAATTTATAGGTTTAATTTTCATTGGCATCTAGGAATGAGTGAGGTGAGGATAAAAAGTGTTGTTTCTTCTCAAAAAATTGATGGTGATTTTATTTTTCTTTATTTTTTGTAACCTATGGCTTTTGGTTTAATACCCTATTAATTTCAGGGAGGTCCTATGAGCCTATATATACCACCATTAGTTCATGCGTGATGTACAACAACAATCAATATACATCTTCACCCATCAAATTTCACTCTAAAACTCTCCGAAGTGTCTTGTGTCTTTTTGTGGCCAAAGAAAGGTTTCTAGTATCATTTCGCAGAGGGCTTGATTCTCTTTAAAGAGAGCGAATTATGAGTGTCTCAGCCTAATTGTCAATGAGTTTCTCATATAGAAATTATAATTTTTATTGTAATTTTACCAACAATTTTAAAAGAGATTCACCAACAAGTTTTTTTTTTAATTTGGTATTTTTAACACTTCTAGAAATACAATTTTGTTCGTCAATGAGTGAGATTCTAGATTGAAACTGAAAAAGATATGAAAATAAAAATTAGTTCACCTTCAAAGAATGTCCTCTAGCAAAATTGCGGCCAATAGGCAATATCTTAGCCTAGTAAAATGGTTTCAACAGTAGTAAGATATATTTAGGGCATAGTAGCAAAATGTTTCAATTGAGGCTAGTAGGCAATAACAATTTTTTTTTTTCCAATAACAAACTTAAACACGCTACTTCTTGGCTCTCTCCATTTTGTGCCTATTTTTGGATCAAACTTCCGCTTATAAATTCCAAAAATCTCTGCATTAGGATATGTCATTCAAAATATTAAATCAAATAATAAATCATGGGTGTGTTCAAGGCAATGAGTGTTTTGTGCCTAGTTTTGTTCGTATTAGTTTTGGTTCAAGAAGGAGATGGCGGCCCGGTGAAGTACATACACTACGGAGCTATTAGAAGAGATGAAATTCCGGGATGCAGCCCTAAGAATCCACACAATTGCCACCACGGAGAGGCAAACCACTATGAAAGAGGTTGTGAGGCAGAGAGGCGATGCAGGCAAGGGCATACACCATAGAAACCGTAGGGGTAATCAAACTATGCTACCAAGACTTATCAATTAATAATGTAGCAAATACATAAAGACTATAAATAAGAAAATGATATATATTAATTATTACGAAAACTATGTAAGAGTATGA
Source organism: Rubus parviflorus (assembly GCA_029955375.1). Lineage (NCBI taxonomy): Eukaryota > Viridiplantae > Streptophyta > Magnoliopsida > Rosales > Rosaceae > Rubus > Rubus parviflorus. Next base: position 8,568,007 of record JARGGL010000005.1, on the reverse strand, counting down.
TGAAAAGTTCTGTGTACGTATTATAATTTATCTATTTTTTACATTCTAATTTTAGCTAGCTTATACTATTTTTAATTATGTGTATGATGCAAAAAGAAGGTGTGTATAATATGTTTTGATTCAAAATATACCATAATGCATGTTAAAAATCTAGTACCATGACAAGATATATAGTATTCTTTGGAAAATATGTTAAAGGTAAAAGTTTATTATTAGTTGTATATTTAGTTTCGGCAGTCAATTGCAGAGATTTGAGCAGAAAGTTATATGTAGCAATATGGCTAGACCTACCAATTTCTCAGGTCTTGAATAGAAATGGATATCGAATAGCATTAAGAGGATATGGTTTTCGGTTCAATCCAACTATACAATTATGTTTCGAATTTGATAACTACCTTCAATTAATGTAATGTGAAGGAGAATATTTCAAGAAACTCTCGAAGTTCTTGACTAAATCAAATGAGGTGAACCCCGAAAACGTCATTGGAAATCGTACATAGTCAAAGATACATCATGGCGATTATAATGTTGTTGAATCGCTTCTACTTTTGGTGATTAGGGGTGCTTAATTGGCCCGAGTTGTGTTAGTTAAAGCTTTTTGACATAACTGACATAGCTGAGCTAAGCATGCCCCATTTGTTCTGCCATGGCATTTTTCAGTAGAACAATACATATAGTTCTAGACCTTGAGTTCATAGTTTTTAAATGTCGGTACTAGGGTCTGTACTTTATGAACTATGTTACATTAGAGATAAGTAAAGTTAATTAGGTGATTTTTTTTTTGTGGTGCCCCAAAATTAGTAAAACATTATGTGTAATTTTGCTTCTTTGTACACTGTTATTTTTTCTCTTTAAAAAAAAGAAAAAGAAAAAAAGAGAGAGAAAACAAGACATGCAAAATAACATGTTTCCCACCTCACTAGCTCTAACTATTCGTATCTCAACAAAATGGATTTGGCATAGATTTATCAACCAATAAGTGGATGTCCAAAACATTAGTTTTTTTTTTTTGCCAAATTATATTATTAATAACAACATGGAGGGGTGTCTTATTCAATTAATAGTTAGAGGAGGTCCACTAGCATAGTAGCATGAACTAAAAATTTAAGAACATGTGAGGGTGGTCCAAAATTTCCCCATTTTCATATTCTAATTCCAAGACTCTCTTATCATATATTTTGTGGTAGCAAATCATTCAATCCACAGGGTACATACTTCAGGTTTTTGTTTTGTTTTGGTTTCTTAAATTCTCGGAGGCGGGAGAGTAGGGGGATCACATGAGCAGCACATGGGGTTTGGGATGCAACAGAGACAAGCCTCTGAATCTTTGATCATAATGCAAATGCTGAGATGTTGCTCTCACTCAAACATGTTTTGCTCCTCTCATGCTTCACTGCTGTAGTTTGGCAATTTGAGCAGAACCTTTCATTGACAACTCGCGCAATTTATGGTTTAGTCTAGTGATGAGTCATTTTTCTTCAACAAAATATTGGTGGCTAGAGGCCGGTCCCAGCTTGATTAGATCCAACTGTTCATATATATAGTTGATGTTCTTACTTAAGAATTAACCTTACAACAGTCAAGCACATTGGAAAATCATTTAACCATTTAGTTCATGTTTGTTCTTTTGACAATTTTACTATTTATCGAAATTATATATTGTGTTCATTTGTTTGCTTGATCATAGGTAGCTCACACGTACCAAGACTTTGAATTTAGCACTTTGGCATGAATAGTCCTTGAGTGGAAAATTAAGAAATGAACGGTTTGAATTATTAAAATACGTTCAAAGTGCGTTACATATAGTCTCTCAACTTGTTAAATTTGAGTAATTTCTTGGTAAAAAGCCGTTGATATGCTATAATATACGTGCATGTAAAATTGTAACAAATTATCAATATGCATAGGGGATTTTCGAAGGGTACATATATACAGTTCAAAACTGTATCGATGAACCTATATAACATGCATGGCAGAACTTTAGATTGTCTGCCTACAGATAATATTTGCTGTAGCTAGCTTGGATTTTCTATGCTGTGGGCATGTAGTTTAGCCTGGCACCAAAAAGAGAATAACAAAAAGAATAGTAATACACTGTATGTGATAATTAAAAATGAAAAGAAAGCTAGCTCTATTGTTAAAGCACCTCTTGTTAAAAACTCTATCTCCTCTCTTTTGTCCTACATATATTACCCCGATTATGCGCTTCACCAAAGGATAGATTAATCCTGGATAGCCTGAGTCGGCTTTTCTTCATTTCCATCTTGTTGAATTTTATCTGAACCTAACTTGCCATTTGAGATAATATCTAATATATAGCTTTGCTCGTACGTACTACAGATGGCCTTTGGTTTTGGGTACAATTGGAATATTGCATTGATGGATTTAAAAGAATGTATTTGGATTTTAGCAATAACCTCACACTGATCAGAAGAATAATATATAAACACAACATATTCTTGTGAACTATCTGAATAACAATGTATTTAGTTAATTTTGGAGGCTTGTAGTTTCAGTAGGAGCAGCTCGAGTGATAATTAATACTACGTTTTTGACGAAGTGGTGTTAGCTCAGTGGTTAGAGTACCCACTACCTAAGATCCAGGTCATGGGTTCGAGTCACCATGAGAGTATGAGTGAAATCCTTTGATCCTCTTTAAAAAAAAAAAAAGTAGGAGCAGCTCGAGCAGTTTATCGACAGTTGACTGGTAATCGAGAATGAGACCTCGTGCCCAGCCCTACAACCATTCTTTTTCCCAAAGTTAGGGTGAGATTTTATATATTGACTTACTTTGCCTATAATCTTATATTGTTCCATCAACCAGAAGTTGTTCACATTGGAGAGTTGATCGAGTTTTGAGTACGACTAGGCATGAACGACACTCGGTCCTTTGATTTTTCAAGGACCGTACCGCTGACGCACTGCGCACCACGCAATCAATGTGAATACTCTTCTAGCCGCTGGATCCCACCTCCGGCTAACTTTTACCCCTTAGACCCCAGTTAACCTATTTCCGCCCTAGTAGTAGAGTACTTACCTCAACTTTCGTTTTCTTAGTTATTATAATTTAGAATATATTCTAGATGACTCGATACAATGAATCACATTTTTTTTTTTAACAGTTCAATTAAGTATGTATACCTAAAGCGAAGATGCCAAGGTCTAATTCATAACATATTGCTCAAGCAATATGATGGATGAATGTGTCCAATATGCTCTTTCTACAGACTTTGACATTTTGTTCTTTGCTAGATATTTGGTTCACCGCAAATCTCGTGACTTTTTAAGTCACAAGCAAGCAAGCAACTTAATTATTTTGAGTTGGCTAAAATCTGGTTTCAGTCAGAACATAAAAGCTGGTTTTTTTAAATTTTTCCTACAAAACCCTATATACAATGCATCAGGATCCGGATCACATAACCCAATCTTAAGAAACCCAACTCACCATCCCCCTAAATTTGCAAATTTAAGTACTATATATATTGCTTAAAACAAAAGTGTAGCATCATATATATGAAAATTATGAACGCCAGTATGGGAATCACAACACATGCAAAGATGCAATAAGATCTCCTTTGAAAAAGGGACCCCCCCACCAAAATATTTACAATCACAATTTCTCCACATGTAACCACATGATGGGTATGGCAAAGCCATCACCATTGTCACAGCAAATAACCAGAAAACCCACCCCCCAATTTATTTCAAGAAAAAGACATTATTGAATAGTGATTAGTGCACCACTAGTTAATCCATCTTTCTTCCCTCTTTGTGAGGTTTGAAATAAAAAGAAGAAGAAAGAGAAAAAAAATGATTGCCCAACTTGAAATTCGAAGTACATGTGACTGGAAAATGAGGAAAGGTCACAAACCCCACCCACTAAAATAAGGGACATATATAAGTCACAAGAAATACAACTCATTAACTATACATTTTTGGTTTATTTTGAAGAAAAAAAAAAGTTGTGTTAGAAATCTCAAAATTTTGTACCAAATTTGAGTCTCAAATGACGTGATATTTGATGTGATATATAACTTATTATCACGCTCGAAAAATATTGTGTATTTGTGTTAGAACTTAAAAGTGTATTTGACAGATACCATATCATTTGTGATTTAAATTTAATAACTATGTATGATACCAGCATTTTCGTGGAAATAAGAAACAAAAATATTAACTACCAACAGAAAAAAAGGACCCGGAAGAAAACTAGAACAACAGAAATAAAAAGATCAGAATTGAAGGCAGAAATCACATTTTGATAAACCATACTCACAATTACGTTTTTTTTGTACTACGCATACATACTTAACCAGAAAAATACTACCCCTTACATTTTCATCGTCTGTTTTTTGTTATTTCAGTTAAAATTTAAAATCAAAATCGAAGTGAAGAGAGATGATCGACGAAGGGAGATTCTATGAGAAAACACATAGATTCACAAAATAAAAACTAAAAGCAGTTTTTATTCTTTTAGTTTTTTCTATCTTGTTTGACCTCCTCTATGTACCATTTCTCACCTTCTCTTCAAAAACAAAAAACCAAATGGAAAAAGTTACTGATAACTACTCTTATATATAACCCACCATCTAGCACCAACAATATTCAAACACTTGAGCACCAACAAAAACTCATAACACACTTTAGAAGCACCAAAACAAAGCCTGCTCATCATCTCAATGGCAGAGCTAGAGAACCCAATTGTGATGAACAAGATCATCACATTCCTCTCTTCTTTGGTTCAGAGAGTGGCTGAATCAAATGACCTCAATTCTCAATTCCAAATCCAGAAAGTCTCAGTCTTCCATGGTCTAACCAGACCTACCATTTCAATCCAGAGCTACCTAGAGAGGATCTTCAAGTATGCAAATTGCAGCCCTTCCTGCTTAATCGTTGCTTACGTTTATCTAGATCGATTTACTCAGAAGCAACCCTCCTTGCCTATCAATTCGTTCAACGTTCATCGGTTGCTGATTACTAGTGTCATGGTGGCTGCAAAGTTTATGGATGATATGTAAGTTTGAACTTATAATTAGCCTATGAGCATAATTTGGAAATCCTGCATTGTGTTCTTGCAATTATTCATGCAACTTTTAGTTTTAGGTTATGTTTCATGCATGATGTAGATTGGAAACTATGAATCCATGGATTTGTTCTCTGTTTTCTGATCTGGGTTTTTAGTTTCTTGCATGATTTCAAATATTGGAAGCTGTTCTTGCTTCAGATACTGAATTTGATTCCTTGCTTACTTTTTTAAAGTTAAAAAAAAACTTACTTTTTAATTTTTATTTAAATATATATTTAAATTATATATAGTGGCTGTTGAGTCTCCAACAATGTTTTAACTTTTAACAGAAAAACCAACCAACTCCAGCCATTTGCTACCCTGGCTTTCCTAGTTATGGAGAGTCCACCAAGATGCACATTTTGACAAAATCTAATAAAATTATATGAAGTCAATATTTAAAATTAATAATTTTTGGTACTGAGATCATTACTTTTTGTTGATCCCCAAATATGTATTTGGAAATTCATTTTGATTCTAATTTTATTCATGGGATGTTTTATTCAGGTACTACAACAATGCTTATTATGCAAAAGTTGGAGGGATCAGCACAGCAGAGATGAATTTTCTGGAAGTGGATTTCCTATTTGGTTTGAGCTTCAACTTGAATGTGACTCCCACAACCTTCACCACCTACTGTTCCTACCTTCAAAGGGAAATGCTTCTGTTGCAACCTCCTCTAGATTCAATAGACTCTTCTCTCACTTTGGGAAAATCACTAAAGCTCCACTTGTGCTTTGATGAGGATGACCCCTCACATAAGCAACAGCAACTTACTGTTTAGCTTTAAAGACAGAAAAGTAGGTTGTTGATGTAGATTTTTGTACTTTTCCTATATTTTTGGGTTGGCAAAATGAACAATTAGATTTTTGCATGTGCACTTTTTTATGTTGGTTTTTCTATTTGGGTTTTGTAATTGAGCTGTTTGTCATGTATATACAGATGGGTATTGACAATTCCAGTCTGGAAAACAGAGCCTCTAAATGGGGTTCTTGGTTGATACTTTGTTCTTATCCATAAATGTTACGATTCTGTTAAATTTTTGGTTGGCAACAAGTGCATAGTTGCATGGCAATGTGCTTAGATACTTGATCACAGTTTAGAAGGAAGATGAGTGGTGAGTGTTAAAGCTAGCTAGTTTGGTGGCATGGGGAGCTAGCTTGGTCAGATGGAACCCAAGGAATAGTAGTGTGCAATAAAGGGCTATTTTATTGGGAGGTATATTTTGGTATTGACAGTTGGTTTTGTTAGACAGTTGTACTGAGCTTGAGAGGGGAACAAGGAACATGTGCAATCATGGGGCAACTAGTTGGACAGATAGATGGAGAAAAAGAGAGAACTCCATCTTTAGAATAAGATTTCAAACCAGCTAGAGGAAAAGTTGAAACAGTTTCTAAGATAATGAATAGCTCGTTGTGCTGTAAACTGACTTGAGTTCAAACATGGCTACAGAATTAAACCGACTTAAAATGAATAGCTCGTTGTGTTGTAAGATTAATGCAAGAAAAGCTACAGAATTAAGCGATAAATTCATCTGGTTAATGATACATAGATTAACACTCTTAAACAAGGAATCATTTTGTCACACATTTACAGATATTTTTGGTTGGCATAGAAGTTTCATCAGTTAACATGATACAAACAAAGTATGAATTATATATTGTCTTAGTTTTTGCCTGGACAGTGACAGATGCATAATGTTTGGAATTTAGCCAACTGGTTATATAGTTTAACGAAATAACCTATTAAACTTAATAATTCCATAGAAAAATCTGATCAGATGGATACATAGTAAAATCCTACCTCCGTAAATACTCCTAAAATAATCCATTTCATTGCTTTCAAATTACCCTCATTGACGCTATCGATCAATGGAAAGATTGACAGCCATTGGAGAATCAAATTTCTTGTTATTGATATTCTTACTTTAGCTCGAAGGTTTTCTAGTCTTAATTTCACCATATCCTCCGGAAAGCTAATTTTGTGACTGATAGTTTAACTAACCTAGGTCATTCTGTTTCTCCTTCATTTATGTGGTTTAATCAGTTATTGTTATTCTCAATCTCTGCCTTCTAGTTTGATCAATATGTGGGTGGTTGCTCTAGAAATTTGTTTTTCCTCGATCAAAAAAAATTACCCACATCAAATCCATGCACATAATTAATTACCCCATCCCTACCCAAGGCCTTGTTTAGCACTCCAAAATAATACAATGTACGTAATACTATTAATACTTTTTTGTTTTGTATTTTACTGACTATGGGACTGTTTAAGATTGCTTTTCGGAGACCCAAAAGGGCTTTTGAATTAATTAAAAAAATTAATTATAATATTAAAAATTTTGAAAAAATGTAAAATTTGTTTTGGGTGAGTTTTAGAAGCACTTGAAAGTGGTTTTAAGAAGCACTTGACAGGTGCTTCCTCATACAAAAACGCTTTTACTAAATTTGAAAAACGTTTTCAGACATTTCAGAAGCAGTCTCAAACAGGCCCTATGATTGCTACAAACGCATATATGAGCACAACGTAGGTGAACGGGACTGGCTGTATGATATATTCCTAGCCAGTAGCCATGCACTGCAGACTTGGTCACACGCTGGGCTGTTTACGAGAAAAAGTAGCTTTTGGGCTTTACTTTGTAAAGTCTAAATTTAGGCCCAAGTTGAGGAGGTGGGAAACTGGGAACTTGTGGCGGTCACCTTATACTACAAGGACTAGGGTTTCATTCCCCATAGATAAGAACCTTCAATCGGCAACACAACTCTAAACTCTCAAACAAACAAATAAAAATTCTAAGCTCTTATACGCTTTGATTCAATGGCTACAATACCAGTTAACCCGAAACCTTTCTTGAACAATCTGACCGGAAAGTCTGTGCTTGTGAAGCTTAAATGGGGAATGGAGTACAAAGGCTTCCTCGTCTCGGTGGATTCCTATATGAACTTGCAGTTGGCCAACACAGAAGAATTTATTGATGGACAATTCACTTTCAATCTCGGAGAGATTTTGATCAGATGTAACAATGTTCACTATCTTCGCGGGGTGCCTGAGGATGAAGAAATTGTAGATGCTCAACAACAGGACTGACATGTGGACTTCGCAGCAGTAATCAGTATTTTATCTCTCCACCTCCATTCTTGCTTCTACTTCTTCTTTTTTGGTGTGTGTTTAACAGTTGAGTGGTAATATTACATCTGTATTATAGGTAGTGGAGTTTCTTACATCTGCTCAAGCCCTTGAATGTTGGATCCTTTTGATTCAAAATAGTTTATAATAAAATTGATCAATCGTTAGAGCATGTGCAATGGGAGGTGTATAGGCTAGCTTATACTATAATTTAGGCCAAAACTACAAAAAATCATCTCCATTGGTGTTAATTTAGACCAGGCTATATCCAGGCCAGCCTTTTTCCAAGGCTAAACTGAACATGTTCGATCAAAAGCTAGACTAAACTTTCAATCAACGGTCATGATTGAATAGTGATAGGGATTTTCTGATAAAGAGTTTAAACATCAAAATACAACTAAATTTGTTGAAAGTAACATAGTATTAACTTCCACAAGAATGAGGTCAACAATGATCAATGAATAGATTGAAAATAATATGGATATAGGTCTATTGGTTGCCAATGAAATTGTCGTTGCATTGTTTAAAGTAACAGAATATATCAATATGTATAATTTCATCTTCGTGTTCATCGTTCTAGGGTTTAGACTTTAGAGATTTCCAAATCACCATTTCGTCTCGTATCATGCTGAGGTGTTTGCTGTCTCGGAGCTTCGTAGACCAATATTCATAGCAGCTGCATTAGAGAAGATAACTGAAGTCTAGCCCTTAAATATGCAAGCTAATGTACTTAATTGGCCCTTTCTTTCCGAGAGCCTAGTAAGCTCTTATGTCTGCTTTGAGAACTCTACTTATCCATCGTTTACATTGCAATTTTTTATATTTTGTTTTCTTTCTTTGATTCAAAAGGATACAAATGAGCTTTTTGTTTGTTGGTCTGAAGATACAAATGAGTTAGGATTTGATAAACGTACATTCGATCAATTAGTTTTTCCATATCTAAGTAGCTAACAAGAAATTTAACCTAATACTAAATCATCTTGGTTTCACAATTAGCCTGCACACTTGTGTTTTAGGAGCTTGCTGATATGCATACTTCACACTTTTTTATGTGGCTAGCTAGTTAGGACATGTTTTCTTTTTGCTGAAACTTGACATACTAAAATAATGTAATCTGGACCACACGTTTAAACAATAACTCATTTATTTTATCAATAAAAGGATCTAATAAGAATCGGATAACATAAAATCACTCTGAAAATCATAAAATCTGAGCTGGGAATATACATTGCAAGCCCTAATTACATCATCTATGTATAATTGTATATTGTAAAATCTCCTTTATTGATTTCAGATTACACACATTAAATCTATAGCAACCCCATCCCTACTAGCATTCCATAAATTGTGGAGTACCAACAATAACATTGAGAGGATTAGCAATCAGAATTCACTCAATTCAGAACATGGGCATGGGTTTTGACACCTAAACTCAACATTATTTTTATAATTATTGAACTGCTGAAACGAAAACCTTAGCACATAAGGCAGAGCAGCAGTGAACAATATGTAACGAAACTTCACACACTCATTCGGGGTCACAGCAAACACTGCAGAGCCATAAGTCACAATCATCGAAAGAGTGGCAACCTTTACCTCAAAATGGAAAGGGAACCTATGAGTGAGCAATATGATTATGAAGATTGAACTCGAAAGAGCAAAGGTGTTGGATATCAAGAACACATAAAACGGCGCCTTGTCATTTGCATAGATGGATCTTCCTGCAGTGTGACCGCTTTCGTTGTCTTGCCAAACGCCACCCGGAGGATTGACCCCTGCTTGGAAGGTCACCGCAGTGATCAGCGCCGCGACTACTAGCAGAACGTTACATGTGTCGCTTGGTTTGGCATTTTTCTTGTCATACTCGAAGCTCGTGAACCAGCTCCATTTTTTTGGTTGGCTCGCCTTTGGTTCTTCTGGTGGGATCGCCATTGCTCTTTTCTCTGAAGCTATCAAGCAATGAAGAGTGGGAATGTTTATATAAATACTATGGACCAAATAGTTGCTTCACCAGTCTTTTCTTTACTTGTTTTTGGGAAAATAACTTCACCAATGTATCAGTGTAGGCTCTACGGAACCAGTCAACCAGGTTCGTGAAGATTCTGAAGAAGCAACAAGGGAGAGTAGACTAGTAGAGGAAGTAACACCAAAAGAAATTAGAAAGGCAGAAGATAGGCAAAAAATGATCATTAATTTAGAAAGTCTTTCAAATAAAACAACTTAAACAGAGATAATAGCAGATTGGGCAAGAACAATTTACCCACAATGAATAAGACGTCGGAGGATTGGGACAGGCCACACGATATCTTATGGCGTTTAAGATACAGACCATCAGCAAGAAGGAAATGAACTGTAGCTCCTTTTTTTTCCTTCTTTTCGTCTTCCCCTCCTTTTCTTTTTATTTTCTTTTATCTTTCTTTCTCTACCTATCCAGGTCCTTCCTTCCCGCTGACCCTCTCTTCTCACATTCTCTTCTCTGGAATAATATTCCTATTTATATAATTTTTCTTAAGGTGTATGGACAGTAGAGCCTCCACGTGGATGCTCTTGCCTAAAAGTACCAGTATCATCTATAGACTGTAGTGCAAAATATTTCACAGTAAATATTTTTTATCTATACTATTATTATAAAAAAACAGATGTTGTCGAATGTCGATCATAACTAAAATTTTTTATTGATATGATTCTTATAAATTAAAATACTTTATAAATTGATTTAATCAACAAAGGCAATAGAGTTAAACCACAAAAGGTTAAAAAAAAAACACTGATGCACTCACTTGTACACACATCACGTCTGTACATTTGGCTATATGCTAGTATTAAATTAACAAACTAATACTTAATTTAAAAGCATCTAATACTTAAATTTACATTACCTGATTGCCAAAAAAAAAAACTTACATTACCTAGTTATTTGTATATATAAACCCCAAGCCCATGTATTTGTACTGGGCTTCATTTGTACTGGGGTTTCGGCTTTACGTCCCCCCATGTATTTGTTTTTATCATTAGTAATGGTTTGAGGGCGGCCGGTGCCTTCTTCATCAAAAAAAAAAACCCCAAGCCCAAGCATATATATATATTGCAATAAAAATGAATCACATATCATACAGTGATCGATAAAAATATTAAAATATTAACTCTGCAGAAACTTGTACAACTGATGCTTCAATTGTTATCTTATATTCTTATATTGTTGAGGTAGTACAAATGAATATGCAATATTTACTTACAATATTTTTTTTCAAATGAATATGCACGCAATATGTTTCTTCTTGGTAGTACATTTAAGTTTTGTTGCAAAAAAAAGAAGAAGCAAAACTAGAAGATGGAGACGTTTGTGAGAGTGGACCAGCAAAAAAAGATGATGATAAGGGTGAATGATTAATATGGGAGAGTTGTAGAAGACGAAAGGGGTTTTTTTTTTTTAGGAAAACACAGAAACTTTATTAATTAATAACGGATTACAATCCTTAGCATGGGCATCCTAAAAAGGAGCAATACATACCACACAAGAGGCTTAATCGATGATTCTAAATCTAGAAATCTAATCGATGATTCGAAACCTAGAACAATACATACACCGTGCATCACTGCTGTCAGCAATCGCCAGCTCCAACAGAAAAATTCCGACAAGTATTGCCATTGAGACCAGTAAATCCAATCAAGCTCAATTAGGACCCATGGAAAAAGAAAGTAAAACCACAATCTAAACTTGCATAATTGCTCATGCTTATTCTTAAGCAAGAAATTAAATTGACCCAAATCAAAGAACCAAATTTGATCTATGACTTGGAAGACCAAAACTGCTAAGCCGTCAAAACCAAGCACCCAAAACTTTCCCGGATCCCAGACCTTGAAACCTTGGAGTTGTAAATCTTTGACACCCAACAGACAAGGTACCAACACCCAATCAGTTCGGCGAGATCCGAAGGGGAGTGGTACCACCAGATCTGAAGTCGGAGAATCAAAAAGAAAATCGGGAAGAACACGTTGAAACGTGACCCCGACAATAACAGCAACCACGAACAACCCAATCACGCGCAGCCGAAGAACCATCGGACCTCCCACCCGCATGAGAGTTGACGCAACCACTCTGGACCACCATAGAAAAAGGCGATATGGAGATAATTTGGTCGCCCAAGAACGACCGTTGAAATCAAAGGCAAGAGGCCCTTGAACTAGTAACGGCGCCGCAACGGCACCGTTCATGGAGAGAAAACCCTAGGGTTCTCTTTTTTATATAATTGACGAATTGGTGTTGACGAAAGGGTTTAGGATAAGTAATAAAATATTAAAATAGTTGAGTTTTTTAATTGTTAAATTTTTTTTTTCTAATAATTATGTTAACCATAGTTAACTATAGTTAGGTTTTATTACACATGTCAGTTTCATATTAATCGGTGGTACCACCACTTAGTGGTTGTGGTGAGTTAATTCATTCCCGCTAACTGATTATACAAATTATCAAATAACATATTAAATATAATAACCCCTTAAAATTTGAGCTAGATGCATAGTAAATCGTACCTCTGTAAATACTCCTAGAAGACTCATTTCATTGATTTCAAAATTACACACATCATAGCATTGATTTATGTGTGAGTGAAGCCTAACCGGATGACGTGTGGCAGTCTTGGTTGGTTTAGCTTAGTAAAGTCGCATTAAGTATGTCTCTAAACTGCATTAAGCATGCCTTTAAACTCTCGAGTTAGAATATATTTAAGGTGTGTTTACTAAATTAGAATGAGTTTGACGAATGTGAGAGGGGAATAAGGAAAAGATGGAATGAATTGAAGTTGGAATGCATGTGGCATATTTATATATCAAATTCTTAATTGGTAGGGAAAATCATCAACATTTTCGAGAGTCATACGATATTCATACATGAAATTATCAATTCAGAACTTCGGAGAGGTGAGAATGGATTATTAATTATAAGAATCTGCCTTTGTGTTGTTTTTCTTTTTCTTGTCAAAGAAATTTCCTGATTTTTCATGTGTCATTCTTTTTCCGTCCCAATCGATCTTTTTTCTTACCTTTCTTCTCTCCTCCATTAGCTAGAATGACCTTCACAAATTGCATATACTAATTTGTTAAGAATTAATCGTATTAAATCTATAATGTCATCGTCTACTGGAATTGAAATATTTGCAAGATTTGGGTCACAATTTGTATCAAATTATCAATTAAACAAATCGTTGAAATTTTCAAAGTGATACATTCTCGAAGAGCCTAGCTTATATTCTTCTTGCTAATCAACGATTATTACAATATCACTTTTCTCTCTTTCTTTTTTTTCTCTCATGTTCTCTTCAGATCCCAAACATGGTAACAAAATTTTGTATGTGCCATTAGTTGTAAAAGATGAAAGGCGTACCGAGACATTTTCGGCGTATTTTAAAAGGCATAAAAGGCATAAGCCTTTTGTATAAAATTATTACAATATAAAAGAGTATTTCACTAATCTATATTAATAAAGCTAAAACATGAGTTGTGGTTAAATTTTTGAAAACCCAAAATTGGTCATTCCTAACCTATATTAACTAATAAATAAACTTAAATATACTAAGGTTAAAATAGTAAAATAGCATAGTAATAAATAAATAAATAAATTAATATGAGGGCACCACAGGCCACAGTAACTTACCCACTTGCCTATTAATTTTTTTATTTTTTTATTTTCCTTTCATTTTATTTATTATTTTATTTGAAAAGTATTATAATAATACAAAGAGTAAGTAATGCAAAAAAACTAAATAATTGATAACGTTTATCGCATGCATGAGCATCGCCTTTCACCCGGGCAATGCGCATGTAGGGAGACCAGTAATAGTTAAGTTAATTCACCAAATCATCCAAATTTTAAATAAAATTCTAGTTCAAACAATCAAACTTCATTACAATGATGAACAAACATAAAAATCAAAAACTACTTCACTCTTCTATTTTTTCCTCTTCATCAAGTAACAAATCACCATCTAAACTAACACTATCATCACTAGCATCGTCACTCGAAACCTCACTGCATTTGACGATAGCTTACGCATAAAGCGAGCCTTGAGGCTAGCTTTTTACAGCCTACTGCCAACAGATGAATTGAGTTGGTGGACACAAGACCTTTCGTCATGAATGATTAATTGAACTCTATGATTGAGGTCCGAGTCCGACATACCAAAAGAAAGGAAAAGCTCCATTATTGAGGGATCACACAATAGCATCACATCAAAATGATCACATAACTTCAATAAAAGTTTCTGGCAGCTTTCTTCTTTTCCTTTCTCGCTGCTCTGATTAGATTGGATGAAGTGGAACTAAAATCTTAACCCTTATCCAATTTTTTGTTCAACTACTTTTTATTTTTATGTTCAAACAGTATCCATAATTTTCACCCAAAACAAAAAAATTTATTGACCTCTTAATAAAAATTATGGTTATTGTTCACTCCAAACAATGTATTTTACTATTTTATAGACCTCCAAATAAAAATTATGGACACTGTTCACTATGCTACTATGAATTTTCAAAATATTTATGTCCTTATTGGGCAACATGTCACTGTTTGGATATGTGTGTATTGCCATTTATATTTTTCTTTCTCCGTTTTGTTTGGGCATCGAATGCCTACAAATTTCATAACGGGTAAAATCGTCATATGGTACCTAAACTATCACAAAATGCACTTTTTGATATTTGAAAATGTTTAGAGAGTCTGGTAGTACCTAAACTATCTTTCTGTTAGCCCCTAAAGCTTTCATCCAAATTTTCGTCAAAATTGCCTACGTGACACTTATGCGACACTCATATGATCAAAAAGTCATTGACAAAATAGTCATTTCGTTTATATTTTCTCAAATTGGTGATTGTCAATCGTTAGATCAAACATGTGGTGGAAAAAAATTCAAAAAAAAACTTTAATTCTTATTATGCCAAATGAAAGTAAATAATAACAATTTTTATATGTACTTATGTAGTTTACAGAAGAAAAAAAATTCAAAAATTAAACCTAAACTAACCCAGAAACCAGAATATCTTGGTCAATTTTACGGTTTAGCTTGTACAATATCTTGCCACCATAATAGCTTATACTAATAATTATACGAGGTCAATTTTACGAATTGGTGGTGGTGCTAATTTGTAAGAGCAATCATCCAGTTTCAAGAAGGAATTTTTGGAGTTTAGGAAAGATTTCAGAGGATCAAAGTCGCAAAGATGATAAAAGTGGGATCGCGTTGTTAGGATAGAGACCCTAACGTACTGGAGAAACAGAGAGAAACAGAGAGAATGGAAAAGAAAGAAATTGAAAGCAACGATTCTATTGATCGATAATGAAAAAGCAGGCCAAGCCTTTACAGCATAAAATGAAAGCATTCACGAGACTTGTCAATGATTCCTCAGCTATTCCCAAGTCTACCTACTCTGGCATCATCCCTTACCTCAGCTTAACACCAGCAACAGACTTTTCCTTAAACAACTAGGACATGCACTACTAATTAAAAAGTACACTCCATTTTGATTTTTAATTTCTTTTTATATACTCATGTTTTTTGTTTTACTAAATTAACCCTACAGATTCTAACTTATCTATCTCAAGTACACCAATACTTCTCCTCCGTTTCTCTGCAATTGCTTTTCCTATTTCTCTGTCAAGCAAAGAAGGTTAGGACAATTTGCTTTGCCTATTTCTCTCGCCTCCATGAATAGCTGCCAAAAGATTGTAGCCTTGTAGGCGCTCTATTGCATACCTCAAATTCAATCCCTTTTTTACAAGAACTCTCATACAAGTTTTTAATTTTTGGCTGCCTATTTTGGGTATAACCTGTTATTAATCTCAATCCCCAAAATTCTTTGACGCCATGGGAGACCCAATATTATTCAACTTCAAACTCCTATTAAGTCTGCAAATTCGATGAAGAACAGTACGTGATATCGGGTTTTCTCGGTCAAATCCGAAACTACTCAAACTAGTGTATTGCTACTTTCAAATCCCTCCATATATTCACAACATTAATAATCTCCAAATCTTCATTATGAGGCAATGATCACTCTCGTTAGCCTCTGCAATGCGGACATAAATTTAATGTGTCGTTTGATCACCGTCTCTTTCGTCAGTTTGGGAACCCAGAAGCGAAAGCCATATATGAGGGGTATATTTGGAAGGAAAATAGCATGAGTTGATAAAAAATATTTATATATATAGAAGTGGAGTGTGGGGAGTAAATCGGAGTGCGAAAATCACTCCCCATACTAAAATAATGTAATATGCATTCCTGAAAAACAAATGTAATCTGGACCGCACGTTCAAATAATAACTCATTTATTTGATTAATAACACTCATCTAATAAGAATCGGATAACATTATTGAGAACAAAAAAAAAATATTGAAAAATAAATAAAATTCAGTAGGTCTTGCATAGAAGTCACATGCGAGACTTTTTGCTACTGACGTACCACTTTTGGTATGTAGTAATCTATTTTTCAAGATAGTGTTCCAGCAAGAAGAAAAAAAAAAGAATTATGTGGAGATAATCTTGGTCAAGTGATAAGGCCAAAGTTTCTCCATGCCATATGGTTCTTGGAAAACAAGTATCCTGCTTGTTCATTTCGAATTAAACTCAAGAACCCACAGGTTAGCTGGGACTCAAATTCATCATCAGCTAGCACACCTTATAAAGGGGGCAATATCAATGCAAAGAAGGGGGGAGAAGAGAAGAAAAGAAAGAAGAGCCGAAGCCTTGCCGCAGAGAAGAAGCTTCAAAGAAGCATTGAAGGACGTTTACCGATAGTGAGAAGGTTCAAACCTCCTTCCATGATCTCCACCTTTTCTTTTTGTACAGTGATCGGAGCCCCAAAATGGCATGCCGGAACAACGTTCTATAAGCTATGCTCCAAAACAGCACGCCGGAGCAGCATCTCCATAAGCCGTGTCCCAAACAGCATGCCGGAGCAGTGTATCCATAAGCCATGCTTAATGAACATGCCATGCCTAATGAACATGCTGGAGCAGCGACTTCATAAGCCATCATACCGGAGCAGCGTCTCCAAAAATCATACCGGAGCTGCGTCTCCAAATACCATCACGGAGCAGCGTCTCCGATTAGAGATTACAAAGAGTCTTTGCTGTTGTCTTCACCACAAAACCAAAATACGAAGGCATTTTAGTGTTCTGCAATTCCCCTCCTCATTGAAGGGCTGCTACTGGACTCGAAAAGCAACAAAAGAAAAAGAACCTGCTGTTTAACTTCACCAAAGACCAAAAAAAAAAAAAAAATTCCTGTCCTCCCTGCAATCTTTTAGCACCATGGCCAAAAAAGGCCTTCCCTAATTTGCAAACAAAAACCAAATAAAGCTTAGCCAGTTGCTTCAGATACCATTCAAAATAAAAAATAACCAGCAAGCATGATTCAAGGAGAAACATGAAAAGCAAACAAAAAATAAAAATAAGAAAAGCTTTTGTTTCTATCTTGGAGCGGTGGAGCGGTGGTGTTGCAGACCAAAAGAAGAACCTTAATTCATAAACAATTTCGCTTGGTTGACCATAAGTGCTGGAATTTTGCTTTGAATTTGGTGAAGTTGAATACAAAAATGACCAAAGGCCAATATTGAAGTCGGGATGTGCAAAGACACTATGATTTGCGGCGTCTTCCAATCACACTTACAAGCATATAAAAAGAGGCACAAAGCTTCAAATCGTCTTTGAACCGCTTCACCAAAACCTCACAAATGAAGCTAAGTTTTCAAAGCACAAAGCCCAGATGCCAGCAACTGTAACGACCCAGATCAAAATTTATCACTTTTCTACAGTATTTCATGGGGTTCTTGATCCATAAGGACAAATTTTGACAAATATTTACCATCAAGGACAAGGCAAAAACACGGTGCCCACCCGGTCCATTAATTGACAAATTTACGTTTCTGAATTATACATTTTACAAAAATTACGAAACTGCCATTGACAGATTTTATTGACCTCAATAATTTTTTTTAAGGAATCGATATTTTTCGTGGTAGGAAGGAAAGAACAAAAGAGTATCACCTTTGTGTATTTTATTGACCTCAATAAAATTTTATTGAGGTCAATAAAATTTTATTGAGGTCAATAAACTGTTTTATTGTTGTCAATAAAATTTTATAAGATCAATTAAATTTTAGTTTCTGAGTCTCAATCAGCAAAAAACAAAGGAGCATTACCGTTGTGTATTTTATTGACCTCAATAAAATTTTATTGAGGTCAATAAACTGTTTTATTGATGTTAATAAAATTTTATAAGATCAGTTAAATTTTAGTTTCTGGGTCTCAATCAGCAAAGAACAAATGAGCATCACCTTTGTGTATTTTATTGACCTCAATAAAATTTTATTGAGGTCAATAAACTGTTTTATTGATGTCAATAAAATTTTATAAGATCAGTTAAATTTTAGTTTCTGGGTCTCAATCAGCAAATAACAAAGTAGCATCACTTTTGTGTATTTTATTGACCTCAATAAAATTTTATTGAGGTCAATAAACTGTTTTATTAATGTCAATAAAATTTTATAAGATCAGTTAAATTTTAGTTTCTGGGTCTCAATCAGCAAAGAGCAAAGGAGCATCACTTTTGTGTATTTTGTTGACCTCAATAAAATTTTATTGAGGTCAATAAACTGTTTTACGGAGGTTAATAAACTGTTTTATTGAGGTCAATAAAAATTTATTGAGATCAATAAACTGTTTTATTGAGGTCAATAAAATGTTATTGTGGACAATAAACTTTTATTGAAGTCAATAAAATTTTATTGAGGTCAATAAACTGTTTTATTGAGCTCAATAGAAGTTTATTAAATAACGTCTTAAGTCAAATTTTAGTGGTTTTACAATCTATGGTAATTTCCAGCCCTTGAAACCACTCATACAATTTTAATAATTTGACTTAAGACGTTGTTTGATCTGAAAAGTTCAGTTGACATCAAATTCTTATTGTTAAATTAATCATACATGTATAGGGAATTAATTAAGCATTGTTGTTAATTGATATAGAAATGAAGCTTATAAAATTGTAATTACTTTGCAAATGCAAACCAACCATCAATATCATTTGGTTGATGATTAGTTCATGATTGGTAACCAAATTAAACAACTTGAAGAGTTTCAGACTCGTAGTTTTGTCTTCAAACATAGATAATTATTGTAATAAAAAATAGATATATCGTTGAATGCCTCTACCACAAAGAAAATACTCTTAACACATTACCCATGTTTCCATACCCGTTTATCATACAATCAAAAGAAATGGAATTGGCAACCAGACCCATGCTGCTCATATGACACATGAAATCTTCTCCAACATCAAGATTCACAGCTTCACAAAGCACGGAAACCAATATGTTACAAGTTTACACATTATCTCTTTCACATGTTTCATCCTCCCAAATCTGCACAATCCATTTATGAGCACTGAAAATGCTATGATATCAGGATTCACACCATCCTGGACAATCATATTAAGCAATTGCACAGCTTCATCAAGCAACCCATTTTTGCATAACCCATCAATGATCGATGTATACATAATGCAACCACAAACAATCCCATTCTCTGAAAAGTACTTCTTGCTAAATCAAACTTAATTACCATGCTTACACAGCCCATTTAAAACAGCACCATAGCTGACTTCATTAAATCTTATCCCACTGCTTCTATCATGTCCAAGAATCTGAAAGCTTCTTCAAGCTTACCCTTTCGACAGGGCCCGTCAATCAAAGTATTATAAGTAATATAATTTGGTGAAAGATTAAACATTGACATCTCATCAAAAACCTTGGTAGCAACACCTATATGTTAATCAAAACAAAGAGACATTCATTGACCTTCTTCAATCTGTGAAAATCAGAAACCATAGTAGAATTGCAGTTGCACACAGGCGCTTGAATGACGTCATCTTTGGGATCAAAAGCAACAAACGGGCCAAGAACTCCATGAATCTAAACGGGTCCTTCTAAACAGATTCAGGTGCGAAATCCAGATGTGATTGATCTGAACATTCTTTCCAGTCAATTTTTGTGATCGCGATGCTCTTTTTCCGGTAAAAAGTCGGCGAGCAAGTACCTTGAGGCTTGTCAATTACGCCCTCGATTGAAACCCTAACTGGCAAGGTATGGTATCGATTTCTGAGGAGGTGAGGAACGGGAGGTCTGAGGAGGTGAGGAGTGAGAGAGGTGTTGGAGATTTGAGATCAAGGGCAAAATTGTCACAAAAAGTGATAACAGATCATAGCCTAAATAATTTTGTCCTTAATGGGAGTAAAACAGGCCCAAACTAGGTCTGTTAGGAAAAATTAAAAATCTCCAAAATTAATAGGAAATATAAGATGAAATTTAGGACCTATTGGATATTTCCCTTTATAAAAATCCATTTCGAGCCTTGGGCCCGTGCCCAATTGAAAAGCTCGGCACCAGCGGTGTTATAAAAATGCTCAATCGACGGTCTGAAACTTGAGATAAAATTATATTTGGTACAAAACCAAATAAATCCCAAATAAAAGAACTATGACCGGTTTGATCCCACAACGGGTACATAGCCAATCTAGCAACCCACTAGATGCAATCGCAACTCCCAAATCGAATCTCTGACTTCATTAGTCAAATTCAACCAAACCCAATTTGAATCTCTGACTCCACCAGTTAAATTCATCCAAATACCAAATCAAACACTTTCTCAAGTTACCCAAATTCAAGGGCTCTAAACCCTCACAAATGTCCCAAACACAAATCCAAAATAAATGGGTCATCTACCCATTTAATTTTCAAATATCTGAAACTACATGTGGTTTGATTCCGCAAGAGTATGTAGGCAATCTAGACACAAATAATCTAAATGCAACCGCATCCTAAACACTATTCTCATCCTAAAAATTCAAGCCTCTAATGAGTCATTCACTCATTGAAATTCTTGAACTACGAGTGGTTTGATCCCTTCTAAAGTACGTAGGCAACCCTTCAAATACTTTGGGTGTAGCTGCAAAAATAAATAAACACATCTCCCAATTGGTTTCTTTATAAATGGAATCAAAAGGTCTTCCCATGTAACAAGAAATTGTAATTAAGAGACACATTCTGTCTTGAATGGGTCGAACCCGAAATAATAAAAGACTCTATTTTTTTAAATGAATATGAGTGAAATTATGTTGGGTGATATTTTCGTTCATTATGAGCAAATTTTTACGCAACAAACATAAATGGTAAAATCCTCAAATGGTACCTGAACTATCACGAAATGCACTTTTTGATACCTACAAATGCATAAGGTGTCTGGGAGTACCCGGACTATATCTCTGTTAGCCACATTAGTACATTCGTCCAATTTTCTGTTAAAATTGAGGGTAAATTTGTCAATTGAGGTTTTTTTTTTCTTCTCAAGTCGTTTTCTCTTTTCGACATTGGTTAATTTTTTTTTGTTTCAATCATGGCCCTTCATTTTGATTATGCGGCCAAGATTTGTTAAATTTTTTTTTTTTGCTTTTTCCCCTTGCAGAGCTCTCTCTCGTTCTTCCTGACTAACCTTAATCTCTCTCAATTTGGGTTCCAAATTTAGGAAGTGGCAGAAACCAATTCAAAAGGCATTGCCTTTGTTCGGGGAGTAAAGGTCCCAAAGGTTTGGGAAGTTTTGGTGGAGGGCTCTTGGCGATTGTGGATCGATGGAGGGAAATCGAGGAAGAGAGAAAGATCCGGGAAGAGAAGAGAGAGACTGGGGGAGAGAGGAGGCGTTGTGTAGCTTGTGGTGCTCGGAAAGGAAGTTGTTGTGGTGGCGGAGCTGTGAAGCTTGTGGCGGCGGTGGGTGCTGCTGGTGCGGCGATGGAAAGAAAAGAAAAGAAAAGAAAAGAAGAGAGAAAGAGATGAAGGAGAGCACGGGGAAGAAGAGAGAAAACCACAGAAAAAGAAGGAGAGGTCGGGAGGAGAAAAGAGAGAGACGAAAACCAGAGGAAGAGGAAGACCAGCCCAGAAAAAAAAAATTGTTAAAGGTTTATCAAATTATCACTAACAATAAAGCCACGTTAATGCCACGTGGACAATTTTAACAGAAAATTTGACGGAGGTACTAATGTGGCTAACGAATACATAATTCGGATACCATCAGACTTTTTATGCATTTGTAGCCTTATAGGTACTAAAAAGTGTATTTCGTAATAGTTCAGTACTATTTGTGAATTTTACCGTAACATAAAATCACGTGAAAATCATAAAATCTGATATATAAATTGCAAGTCCTACATCCTTTATTGATTTCAGATTACACACATTAAATCTATAGCAACCCCATCCCTACTCTATAGCAACCCCATCCCTACTAGCATTCCATAATTTGTGGAGTACCAACAATAACATTGAGAAGATTAGCAATCAGAATTCAGAACATGGGTTTTGACACCTAAAACTAACTTTATGTTTATACTTCTGGAACAACTGAAACAAAAACCTTAGCACATAAGGCAGAGCAGCAGTGAACAAAATGTAACGAAACTTCACAGACTCGTTCGGGGTAACAGCAAACACTGCAGAGCCATAAGTCACAATCATCGAAAGCGTGGCAACCATTACTTCAAAATGGAAAGGGAACCTATGAGTGAGCAATACGATTATGAAGATTGAACTCGAAAGAGCCAAGGTGTTGGATATCAAGAACACATAAAACGGCGCCTTGTGATTTCCATAGATGGCTCTTCCTGCAGTGTGACCGTTTTCGTTGTCTTGCCAAACGCCTCCCGGAGGATTGACCCCGGCTTGGAAGGTCACCGCAGTGATCAGCGCCGCGACTACTAGCAGAACGTTACGTGCATCGCTTGGTTTGACATTTTCCTTGTCGTACTCGAAGCTCGTGAACCAGCTCCACCCAGATTTTTGTGGGGAGTTCGCCGTTGGTTTTTCTGGTGGGCTCGCCATTGCTTTTTTCTCTGAAGCTATCAAGCAATGAAGAGTTGGAATGTTTATATAAATACTATGGACCAAATAGTTGCTTCACCAGTCTTTTCTTTATTTGTTTCTGGGAACATAACTTCACCAATGTATCCGTGTAGGGTCTACTGAACCAGTCAACCAGGTTCGTGAACATTCTGAAGAAGCAACCAGGGAAAGTAGAGCGAAGTAGGGCCTAAAGAAATTAGAAAAGAAGATGGGGCAAAAAATGATCATTAATTTAGTAAGTCTTTCATATAAAACAAAGAGTAGTGGACTTTGACCTGCTCAACAAATATGCTCCAAGTCCTTCAATCCAAGTCTTCGAGGAATCTAAACACCTCAACTAGGGGACTAAAAACGCAACGCGTTGATGTTTACAGTTTACTGGCTAACGACTTTTCCATAAACTACATTACGTACTTTGCAGGGTTATTCAACAATACCGAGTGTTTGGGCCAATTAAAAATAGCAATTCAGAGGCTAGTTGAAGTCCATGAGAAAGACAGACGAAAATTTCAGTTGGTCTATCAGCTAGTATCAATTTTGTAGCTTAATTAGCTAGGTTGTTATCAGCCTAGCCTTTGTTTTTTACTTTTTGTTTATCGATCTTGTTATTTATGCAAGTTAAACAACTTAATTGATACGTTTTGTTGTTCATCATATAGGCTTCTTGCACGTGCTTTGCGGGCTCAAAATATTTGTTTCCTTATTTATGGTCCAGTTGCCACAGTGAATCGATTTAGCGGTTTCCACTGTGTCGAAAATAGAGAAGAAATGAATGTTCAAATATAAATTAGAGAAGAAATGTTGTTCTGTTCTGAGTAAGGCTATGGTATGTTGACATTTCTCATACATCATGAAGAGAGAAAGTCCTTATTAAGATAAATAATGTCCTCATTAGAGTAAATTAGGTTCTCGTTTGAGTAACTAAGTCCTAAAAGTGGTAATTATAATATTTTACGACTTGACGACATATATTACAACTTCGACAACTCATGTGGTAACTATGAAAAAGCCCTCGTGAAGGTAAATAAAGTTCTCATTTGTGTAAATAGGTTCTCATTTGAGTAATTAAGTCCTAAAAGTTGTAATTGTACGTATGAGATACGTTAACATACACTAGAATTTTCCGTTCTTTTAGTTGTTGTTTAGTTCTGCTAATTACTTTTTTTATCCTTGGTATATTAAATTTAATATACTGGTTAATATAAGTAAGGAGGGGTATATTTTGGTATTTTAAAAATTTAACCAAAACATATGTATTCTCTTTTTATATATATATGAGCATCTTAACACACCCTCTCGCGTGTGTCAATTTGCTTTTTTTTTTTTGTGTATATACTATATAGTTAATTTTGTTTTGATTTTTCTGTTAACAATTTTATGTATAGTAAGTTTAGATAAGTTTTTTTTTTCTGAAATTGATATAATAAACAATTAATTAAAAAAATTGCAATTACAGATTTGTTGTTAAGAGCAGTTACCCACGTTTGATTAATTTTTTTTGTTTTTTTTTTTAATATTTTTTAATTTACCATTATGTCCTTTAAATATTGAATTATTTATTCTTAAAGTTTAATTAAGGAAGGGTAAATGGTGGGCTTTTGAAAATTTAATCATAAGGCTTATTCTCTTAATTAATAGAGATACTAGCTTTCGTGAAGGGCGGTGCTCGCACGTGAAAGAAATGTTCTCACTAATAATTTTTTCGCATTACTTGTTTTTCGGTTTTAATATACTACTTTTAAAATTAAATAATAAATCAAATGAAAGAATAAATAAATATAGATATATAAGAAATGGGCAAGTGAGTAAGTTAGTGTGGGATTTCATATTATTTTATTTATTATTTTGATTAATTATACAGTCTACTGTTTTGCCCCTAATATAGTTGAAGAGGGGCAAATCTAAATTGAGCAATAATAGAGGGCCCCAATTGAGGCCTAACAATTGTGGCCTCAATCCTAGGTGGCATGCCACATAACTAAATATTAATTTAACTTGTAAATCCACATAATATATCTTGTCACATCATAATCTTGCAATACCAATTTTAACCTTTTATATTTTCCTTTGAATTTTAATTTTTATAGACTTATTATCTGCAATCTAAACTCAAAAAGCAAAAAAAAATTAATAAATCTTTAAATATTTTCAACGAGAATTGAAACTTTAACAAAGTGTTCACAACTTTATTAATAAACCAATTAACCAACATGCTAATCTTGATATAAGTACACATAAATTGATATTTATCAATTGTAAGAGCCCAGGCTACTTTGTGCGGCCAACTATGTGGGTAGAAAAATTTGACGCGCAAAGACTGAATGCAAGGAAAAAAAATTGGTGTTTTTATCAATTGGAGGTCGACATGTGGTAGCTTGCCACTAGGTTTCCTTTTAAAATGGCTTGGATTTAATAACCGTTGAAATCCAATGGTCGATCAGCAATTAAACACTGCCGAGTTATGTATACCTTTGAAACCAAATTAAAAGCAATTAATGCATGGTTAACTGTCCTTGTTCTACTTTCCTTTGAAATTTTAGGGTAAAATCAACGACTTGCTACCATTGTTCAAACGTAATAATATATATATTTTTTTACAACAGTCAAATTTTAAAAAACTAAAGATTTGCTTGTGAAGGGCAATGTGGCACTTGAAAATCCTATCCATAAAATTGTGATCAACAGTGCCCCGTAGATATATATTTTATTATCTTATCGAAAATGTATACCTCAAAAAGAAAATGTGTTGAATATTTCCTGAAGAATATTGTTGCTCAGCAGATTATAATTTCCTACAATACTTTGCAATTGAAAATTTGAACATGCATATTTGCATTTTCAACTCATGCGTGATCATGAGACTTAAATGGTTGGAACTGAATTCATGCTTTACAATTTGAAGTTATGTTTATCTTTACTCACTCATTCCATACTTACCTTTGCTCACATGCGGATTACATGCGAAAAATTCATTCAATGTGTCTACTAATATCTCTTAAATTATGAATAGGGGATATATAGTGAGCTTAATGGTAAATATTTTCCAGCACCGAGTTAGCATTTCATATTTTATAGTTATATATTGTCAACCAGTATAGTTATTTGATTTGAGATATTGGAGTAAACTAGAAGATACATGAATATGTTTACTCAAGTCAGAAATAACTTCCCTTCAACACCATTTCAGATTTACAAGATTTTTAGTAAAATGCAGTATCTAGCACACCATAATTGATAACCCATACACTGTATTTATGTTTAACTAAATACTTTAGATGAGTACAAACAATTACAAACTATAGAGTAGGCTAGGACTCTAAAGGATTTACAAAATAAAAAATACAAATCTTGATGGTAACTTGAGAAGTGTTGCAATAGATTATTAATTGCCTTGGTGTCTCTGATGAGCATTAGAAGAAGATGAGATAAGCGTAGGAAACTTGAGAGATAAGAATGAAAGAACTGAACCTAGTTTAGGTTTATCAAATAAATTATATTTTATCTCTCAATTTGAAGCATAGTTTTATACAAGAATAGTTGATGGTCAAAGCAATTTTCTATACAGGTATAGTTGATGATCAAAATCTCATGTTTGAAAGCTGCAAAACTTTGAGATGAAGTACTTTGTAGTAATAGAACTCGATTAAGAGTGATAGTAGTCAATATTTTTAATTAATTTATCAAACATATATATGTAAATTTAAAATCATTAAAACTATTCACGATTGTTATTTGTTAGAAAGAAAGTATACCGTTAACTATATCAAAATATAGTTGTCGCATTGACAATGATCCACATTCTTGAGGAAACCACTCGAGTGTGGTTTACTGCTGATTGGTAATGGGCACCAATATAACCCAAACTTCGATTAAGAGAACCCCGAGGGAAGAAAATACATGAAAGCAAACATACAGAAAAGAACAGAAACTAAAATACAAGAGAAAGGCACTGGTGTAAACCAGGGACAAACCTAATGCCACGGGAAGAAGCATTAGGCATCAAACAAAAGAGAAGTCAATGTGGACAAGGAAGACCAATTGATGCTAATTGACTACTTCAAGTTTACTGCAACCCTAGGTTATGGAATCGATCGAGGTGTGCATTGCTTTGCACAACGATGATAACCTACTTGTACATAATTGATTTTTTCTGATTATTGAAAACTTGAAGCAAAATTTGATAAAAAAACAAAAAAAAAACTTCAAGGACCCCTAATGATGCTAAGCTCTAAGCTCATCATGAAGGAGCTAAGTTCTAAGCTCTAATGATGCTAGCCAAATGTTTGGAAGGAGGGAGAAGAAATTGGATATAAAAAAGGAATCACGGTGCGGAGAGATCATTATTCAAATTCAAGTATGTACTAATTATTAAAAATTTAAGGTGTGTTTCCTATCTAGAATGGGACTGAGAAGGAGTTTGAGAGGAAAGGGGAAAAGATGGAATGAATTGAACTTGGAATGCATGTGGCATATCTATCAAATTCTTAAATGGTAAGAGTAAATCATCAACATTTTCGAGCGTCAAACGATTTTCCTACATGAAACTTCCAAGAGGTGAGATCGAATTACTAAATATTATAGGAATCTGCCCTTGTGTTGTTTTTCCTTTACCCAAGAAATTTCCCCATTTTCCCTTTTTCATTAGTTTTTCGTCCCACTCTTCCCTTTCCTTTTCTCTCGCTCTCCTCCCTTGGCTAGAACGACGCTCACAAATTTCGAATCAAAATTTTACAAGAGATAGCTTCCAATCCTCTACTTTAAAGAGTTCTAAAGAACATTTTGCAGCCTATATACGAATAGTTAGCAAAAGAGAGTACCAAATTCGAAGCATCGACACGTTATATATTCTTTATGTCCGTTTTGTTTGGTCATTGAATGCCTACAAACTTCATAAAATGCCTCAAAATTTGGGCTACACCAACGCCAAAACAAAAATGTTTCAAAAAACAGTAGGAATAATAACACAGTCCGAAAAGGAGGGGTTTAACAACTACAACAACAACATATAGAGCACTGGAGTTTGGCACCACACAAAGCTCACATTACAGGCACTAGAGGAATGCACAGAATGAGTTTAAAACATCATCACATATGCCCAAAATCCCAATTGTAATGTTCACTTCTGAGCTACCTTCCATTTGGACAATTATAAACAAGACTTGCAATCCAGGTTTCAACTTACAATAACAGTACTTAGATAACGTAACGGTAGGGGACATATCGTCCTGCAGTCTCACTTGGCCGGATTATCTTCACAACTTGTCCACGCTTAAGCCCATAATATCTTGCAATTGGATCAATCAGCTGAATACGAGTAAGCTGAACACAATCCAGCGAAAAAGAAAATTGAATCAGGTATTCGAATCAGTTTGGATACCCAAAGAAAAGCAAACTAAGATGTGTTTTAAACATTCCAATCTTGAAAAAGATCAACAGTTTGTTAATATTGTTTGGGAGGGTGCAAAGACACATTAAGCACGACTCCCTAGTTAATATGCTCACCTCGAAACAATTAAATAAATTTACTAAAGAGACTTGGAACACATTGTTAGTGCATATATGCATCTAACTTGAGGCATGTGTTAAGGAGCATTCAAGTATGTTAAATACAGGATTAGCATTAGCATTATTCAGGACTGACCTGTGTTTCTTTCACAGTATACCTCTCCAGCAAAGTCTTCTTTTCCTCATCATTTGTAAGCACCCGATGCTCAGGAACTAGAACATGCTCTTTAATATTCACCAACAGTTCGGCCTCCTGAACCAATACAGTTAACTCAGAAAACTTAATCTTCTAAGTTTGTGAACAACACATACTGAATAGCTAATGTTACAATTACTGTTAATACATGTTAAGGTGAGGTCAATATCTAAACAAAAGTAATGTCTTCGCACCAGCATAAGTTGGAGATGTTCCGCCAAAAAAAATAATCAAACATTGCAATCTGATTTCCCAAAATACCATTAGTTTTTTTTTTTTTTTTTTTTTATATCTTTGAGGTGAAAATCGTATGAAACTGACTGTGATTTGATTTTCCCATTGTGCAAATATGCAGCATTAGATAGCAACCAGAACATCTTTCTTGGTTTCACATGGAACCAAAACAGGCCTGGTTAAAGTTTGATGCTATGTCAGTTGGGCATCTCAATTAACTAACATTCTCAGATAAGCCTATGCATCCAGTTTGTCGTTTTCAAGTGTCGGAATCACAATACTATTAAAGGCACTCGATCACATTAGACCAATCTGCGTATAGTCTGCACGTTTCGGATACTAAGTTTCTGGTACCTCACCTTTCCATAAGTAAGACTTAATAGACTATCATGACATTCACAAGATTTCAAGAACGAAACCTCATTCTAACAAAAATTTAAGCAATTAAATTTCACCTGGAAAATGTCCAATTAAATTGCCAAAACTTCCCGAGGTTTGAGTGCTCCATCCAGCATGTTGAAACTTGTTTAGCAAATTGTACTTACAAGACTCTGATCCTCTAGTTTGATGAATGAATCCATGACATCTCAGGGAGTGACTCATTATTCTCATCACCAAACTACAGCTCTATGGTCTGCACATCATAATCAATTGTGAGAAATGAGCAACAAATAGTCAAATATTACATGTTTCATCGAAAGAGTACTGAATATTTTATAAGGTTTCAGCAAAGGTACCACAAATTACATCACCAAACTACAGCTCTATGGTCTGCACATCATAATCAATTGTGAGAAATGAGCAACAAATAATACATGTTTCATCAAAAGAGTACTGAATATTTTATAAGGTTTCAGCAAAGGTACCACAAATTACATACATACAAATGGAAGGATAGAATTTGATGAACCATATCCGGTGAAGGTGGAGCAACAAAGTCGAACTTGTGGATTTAACTGAGGAGTAGATGCAGCTTGTATTTCCTCTGTTTTCTCATCAGGAGGAGGAGCTGGTCATAATCCAGGAATATATTAATAAAAGTAGGAGAAGATAATCAGAAAATTTAATAGATAAAATCTTAATTTAATAGATAAAATGGATCGAGTCAATTAGTCACATACCGTCCACAGTTGATTCCTCTTTTAGTCCCCAGATATTTGTGATTAAAAGAGAAGGCACATGTTTGATTTTGTAGAAATCCTCTCCTCCTTCCCTAACCCTCCAACAGAATGTGCTGGGCATACTGTCGATGGTTAATTCCTTGAGGGTCGTAATATGTTGAAGCCCCTCTGGAACTTCCTTCAATCGTAAGCAACGTACAATGTGATGTACCCCTTATATTTCCG
Source organism: Rubus parviflorus (assembly GCA_029955375.1). Taxonomy (NCBI): domain Eukaryota; kingdom Viridiplantae; phylum Streptophyta; class Magnoliopsida; order Rosales; family Rosaceae; genus Rubus; species Rubus parviflorus. Next base: position 8,537,594 of record JARGGL010000005.1, on the reverse strand, counting down.
ATCTGATAATTCCACATAATCCACCAACGATGAATCCAAATGCAAATCCCAATTACATAAATGCATATTCTAATCTTCCTGATCTGATAATTCCACCTAGTCACTCAGAGTTAGAGACTCTTTATAATATGGTGTCAAATTTGCAGGCTCAAATCGACGGCCATGGATATGAGATCACAAAAATCTGGCAACATCTGGCTGATATCACTAACCGGATAAACAGTGAAGGGGAGCTGTCGAGGCAAGCATGGATTCAGAACATGCAAATAGTCAAGGAAAGCTTCAAGGATGTCGTTACCGATTCCGCCGCCACAAATGCTCGACTCGCCGAGTCAAATGCTCGACTCTAATCTGGTATATTTTCATGTTTGGGGATCCGGATATTGTGTATATTGTGTAGCCAGATAAAACTTATCTAGTCAGGCTTGGATTATAGTGGGTATTGTTGGCTATGCTTAGAGAAAATCGAAATTGAAAAGGGATTATAGTGGGTATTGTTATCTATGTCTGGGCTTAGAGAAAATCAAAATTGAGTCGATAGGTTGATTTAGAGAAAATCGGGGAGGCTGATTTTTAAGTGCAGAAGCCCTATATATTACTTTCGTTGCTTTGGGTGATTGAGAATTCTGGGGAAAATTAGAAGTGTGGTGCTTTTTTTTGTTTTGGTCGGTGAATTTTGGTGCTTTGGGTGAATTGCTTTTTGATTAGGGGGCTGTAAAATCGAGCCGAGTTGAATGGTAAATTAAATTAGAGGTGTTCTCATGCGGATTATACATAAGGATGTTCCCATGGCAATCGATTTGAGCCTGCAAATTTGACACCATATTATAAAGAGTCTCTAACTCTGAGTAACTAGGTGGAATTATCAGATCAGGAGGATTATAATATGCATTTATGTAATTGAAATTTGCATTTGGATTCATCGTTGGTGGATCAGGTGGAATTATCAAATCGGTAATATAAGGGGAAAAGGGATTCATCTTTGGATAGCAACAAAAAACGATATATTTGGTCCTCTATAGTGTACCTATCTTCATAAAAAAAAATCCAGAATGAAAACTCAAGGTAACCAGAAATTACAATATAAACAGAACTCACTCTGAACCAAAACCTAAACTACTAATTAAACCGTAAAAATCTAAATTAGAGGGTAAATTAGAAACGTATTCAAACCTAATTTGAAAACACAAATCAGAATTTAGAAGAGAAAGACATACCTGGGTGAGTGGGTCTGTGTGAAGCGGTGAGGGGACTCGGGAAGAAAGACACAGGAAGGAGGAGACAGATATCACAGCAGCTGCCGCGGAAGAAGAAAGAAAGAGGGACAGGTGAGGCGTTTGGGATGGGCTGGGTAAAAAGCCCAAATAACGTCCTTTAGGTGAGAAAAAGAGATCTTTCCACGTGGCCCAATTTTGAATGAGCGCTAATGCTGTCCCATTTTCTCTCGTCTTGTTGCAAACATAACAAAATTCTTAGTTGATTAAGAGCATATTCACCCGTTGGGGCTTTAGGACAAGTGTTCTGCGGCAGTTACTATTTATGTATTTTTTTATGATTGTTTCCACCCGTTGGGGTAGTTACTTTTATATTGTTTTGGCATTTTGAAAATGATATATTATTTTATTTATTGCAAATGTGAAATATTATTTATTATAAATGTGAAATATTATTTATTATAAATGTGAAATATTATTTATTGCAATTGTTAAATATTATTTATAACAAATGCAAATGTGAAATATTATTTATTGTAAATGTTAAATATTATTTATTGCAAATGTCAAATATTATTTATTGCAAATGTAAAATGTTAAATATTTGATCTAAATTTTGGGGAAACCAAATTTACTCATTTTTTGCACATGTTAATGAAGAAATTGAATTGACCGACAATATTTTGTTCAAGGCTATATTGCTTGATTAGGGTTTGACCAAACAGCTATATTGCTGCAATAAAAATCTGGAGCTTCACCAAACGGCTATATTGCTATATTGATTAGGCTATATTGCTTGATTAGAGTTTGACCAAACAGCTATATTTCTGCAAAAAAATCTAGAGCTTCACCTAACGAATATATTCCCATAATTCAATGTGAATTAAGCAAAAAAAAACAGCCCCACGTCAGAAAAAAAAATATGGCAATGTAAGTATTTAATTATGTGGGGTCTACCACTTTTTGAGGTTGCCACATTACAACTAGGTTAAGACTTGGGGCTAGTCTTGCCTTGAGGATTGCCCCAGGTTAGTTTTGGACTGGGCTAGAAATCATGGGTGGAAGTTGGATTTTTATTATTTTTTATTTTTTGGGGCTGCATCTATGTGGCAACAGGGCCAAACTCCATTGGTGAACATGCTCTAATGGCATCGGTCTCTTCTTCGTAAGTAGAAAGTCATGAGTTCAACTCTCATAGTTATTGTCTGATAAAAAATAAGACATCTCTCACAATCAAGTGGCCCTTAAACTTGGGGGTTCCATTTTATTGTGAGATGTTGTCAGAAACTCAAGAATCTCTGCCGCAAAATTATGCCAAAGAAATGTCTTTTTAAGAAGAAATTTTTTTAGTACCCATAGCCACAAATTTTTGTGTTATTAACTCAAAATAAAAATTTGAGAGTTTATTGACCTAAAGGGAATTGTGAAAGTGGTTGTCGTGACGGTCATTGAACTTAGGCAAGAAGTGCCTCTAATCTTTTCTCTCATTTCGAGTAATTTTAGGATTTAGAATTGCAAGATCATGAATTTAAATTTAGTTCGTTTGTGAAAGCTGAATTTTGAAATCTTATGTGATAAATGATACATAAAACTATCATTTATAATTTTATCACGTAAAATGCGTTAACATAAGAAATTAGTAAATGAAAGAATGAGCATAATTTGTATAATAAAGGATCAGTTGTTCAAACTTGTAATATATATGGTACACAAATTGCGACTTCCAAGCTCCCGTTTGATTTCCTTTTCTGAAACTTCAATTGCGAAATGTCCCGCGGTTTGAGTGCTCCATCCAGCTTGTTGAAACTTGTTTAGCAAATTGAACTTACAAGACTCTGGTCCTCCAGATTTGATGAATGAATCCAGCTTGTTGAAACTTGTGGATATAACTGAGGATTGGATGCAGCTTGTATTTCCTCTGTTTTCTCATCAGGATGAGGAGGAGTTGGTCATAATCAGAAAATTTAATAGATAAAATCTTAATTTAATGGATAAAACAGATCGAGTCAATTAGTCACATACCGTCCACAGTAGATTCCTCAGAGTCGCCCGCAGCTTCCTCCATTTCTGGCTCCATTAATAATATTCATTTGTGATTAAAAGAGAAGGCACATGTTTGATTTTGTAGAAATCCTCTCCTCCTTCCCTAACCCTCCTACAGAATGTGCTGGGCATGCAGTAGATGGTTAATTCCTTGAGGGTTGTAATATGTTGAACCCCCTCTGGAACTTCCTTCAATCCTGGGCAAACTTTAATGTGCAATCTGCCGAGTCCAGGCATGGCTCCTTTCTCCACCCTCCACTCTTCTAACCCATACAACCGAATTAGGGAAAGTGTTTTGAGATGAGGAAAGCCTCCTTGAGAGAAAACCATTGATTCATCAAACTCCACAACGCTTAGATAAAGCACCCTTAAGTTGGGCAGCTTCTCCAGTATTTCTATCTGCTCACCCTTCAGTTTTGTACCCTTCAGCGTTATCTTGGTGAGGTTTGGATAGCACAGGGCCTCTTTCGGTAACTCAAATTTCAGAGTTCTTTTACTCCCGTCCAGTCGCAGCTTGCATAAATGAGGACAACTTAACATTATATCTCTAATTGGTATAGCCTCATCAATAAATACTGTAAATGGGCGTGGCGTCACAGATAGAGACCGAAGATGATTAAATGTTATGCTTCTTGATATCAACATGTTCTTCAACTTTTCCAAGTAACCATACTCTGATGGCCGTATGCCTAGTTTTTTCAGATTGGTTAATTGAACAAGACCATTCAAATCACACTTCTCAATGTTAACATTAACCAACGTCTGCAAGTTGCACAGTGTTGCGAATGACAGTTTCTCACATACAGTGTGATTAATTGGTAAATACAAATGCCTCAGTTGCTCCATATTCCAAAACACATTTGGGATTTTTTTGGATGTCAGAGAACCCCACAGATCTAGAGTTTGCAAAAGTACCAGATTAGATACAGATGATGGCAACCCACCGAATGCACTACCCTTCAGACTCAAAAACCTCAAGTGGACTAAATTCCCAATAGTCTTTGGTAACTCAAACTCTGTGTATATATCTTCAAACTTCAAAACTCTAAGCAATTTGAAGTCATTGAATACTGATCGCATTACTTTTTTGCTCCACTTTGGGTAAAAGCGTACTGGAGCAAAGTATAATAGAGACCTAATGTGGCCATCTCTTCCATCCCTACTAGTGAACTCATACTCGACATTTTTGTCCAAATACAGGGCAAGTCTTCGAACCTTACCGATTAGTGTTGTCTTAGATACCGGACCCAATGAAAAGTTAACAATACGGAGAAAATTCTCCTCTTCTGCCTTTTGCAGGCACAAGTCTCGCATAAGATCATGGAGACGGCAAGTTTTCACCTTCCCACTTGAACCATATTTTACAACTTGAACCATAGATCTTTCCATCAATTCGGTTAGGCAACCATATGATACTTCTTCTATTACTTCCACTGAACCATGTATTTCTGACGTTGAAGTTATAAACCCTTCTGCAATCCATAACTGAGTCAATCTTTTTACCTGTATCTCATGATCCTCAGGAAATAGGGCTAAATATAGAAAGCATAGTTTTAAGTGAGATGGCAAGTCATCATAACTCAATGCCAAGACAGCTGATACACCATACTCTTGATCTCTGTTTTCTCTTTCAAGGACATTTCTGCCTCTCATTATGTATACATCAACATTTCTAAGTACTGTATTCCACTCTTCAATTGTCTCTCGTCTACTAAGAAGACCAGCGAGCACACTGATGGCTAATGGCAAACCGGAACAATGTACAAGCATCTTCTTTCCTATTTCTGTCTTCTTTGCATAAAATTCCAAGTCTATAAAAGAAAAGAAAACCAATTAAGTTTTTTTTTTTTTCACATTAGCAATTATTCAGCACAAAACAAGTATATCCATAAACAATTAATACTTCAATAATTCAGAGAGAGATTTAGTCATTATTGAATACTGATTAATTGATAGTGACAACATTATATATCAAAGTAAAAATTTCTCCAGTTAAGAATCTTTCATATGTTGAAGGAAACCTACTTTGTGTGTGCCTTGTCAACCTAGGATTAGATTAGTTAGTATAGCATATGGATTACATATTGAATAGAAGTCCTATTGGGATGTAGATTGTACCCTTTGTGTTTCTCTATATATAGAGGCACCTATTCATTAATAAAGAGATGATCTATTCCTGTGTTATTTACTTTGTATTTACTTTCTGTCTTGTGGTTGTAATTCATATATCCTAAAACACGTTATCAGCACGAACCTCTAACCCTGTATCAAAAACCAAAATTCTTGAGCATAGCATCCTGCTAGCGCCAAAACCTAGATCCCCAAAACCCTATGTAAGGGCAAAATATTTGCTATTGGCTATTTTCTATTTGTCAAAACCTCTTCCCTTGTATTAGCATTTGTGTTTGTACTCAATGCTAGATGGGTTAGGGATTAAGTGTCGTGGCTTAGGTTGTTGATGGTTCGTGAAAGTTTCGTTCAAGCATCTCAAGGTATGACTCATGCATATGCACATGCATTTCATTCATATTATGTCTTCCTTGTTGTCCTAGGTTTATCTAGGTTGTTTTCCTTTCTCTTATGATGTGAATCACATAAGTATAGGATGCTTGATTGCCACACTTGTGTCTTGTATCACAAGTTTCGCGTGCACATGTTCATACATTTGAGTCTATGATGTTAGGTTTGCTAGATCTTCTTATAGATTTGTTTTGATTAGCATTCCTTTATGTTTAAGGCTGTTTTATGCCTTGCGATCGATCGTCACTGTTCATACGATCGATCGCACCACGTCAAAATTAGTGCGCAATATTTCCGTTGAAATTCAAATTGAGTGCGCAATATTTCCGTTGAAACTTTTTCGTGCGATCGATCGCAACATGTTATGCGATCGATCGCAAACAAGGGTTTTCACTTCCAGACGGTTCTGTCTCTACATTTTACACTATGCGATCGATCGCATAATGTCGTGCGATCGATCGCAAATGTCCCTGGGATGTTTTCTATAAATAGAACCCTTGTGTTTCATTTCGGTCAACTCTTTCCCCATAGTCGAAAATACACTTTGAGAGAGTTCTTTGGTATTGTGAGTGAGCCTAGTTTCATGTTGTAGGTTCCTCCCTTGATGCTCCACTTATAATCCTTGCTAAACACATTTGATTTGCACTTAGTTGCTAGTTTAGCCTTTGATAGGATTAAGGAGATTTTGTTCAACTCTAGCAAACGTTAATTGTTGTTTTGCTGAGTTGAACGGTTCATACACATTCATACATACATCATTGCACAGCCGTGGCTCTTGCGATTGGAGGTTCACGTCGGTGAGGTTCAATTGGAGAAGCTTGAGGAAGGTGCACTTGAAGGAGCAATTGGAAACTACACAAGGTTAGAACTGCCACTAGTCAATAGGTTGATAGTGTTTGAGTTTGGAAACGATTTCCCCTTGTACGTGTTTGCCGATTGGCATTTTTCATAGTGTGATTCAAGAGCGTGGGGTACGGCTCCCCTCCGGTTTTTCTCTAGAGGTAGAGGTTCCGGGTGACCATTGTTGTGTTGCTTGTGTGATTGTATTGTTATCTATATTGTGCTTAATTGCTTAGCATATTGTATGCTTGTTCATATATAAATATAGTCCGTGGTGTGCTAGTATGATGCACACTTTGGGATTTTAGGTTGTACAATTGATTGTGCTTGTTGCATATTGTTTGTAGTCAATTGTGTATTGCTTGTGCAATAGTTAGAACCTAAGTTGTGGAGAGGTTAAGCTTTAATTTGTTCAAAGTTGTCTTTACTCTCCTTTTAGTGTTTAAGACGACTATACCGTTGTTGGGACAATCCGGTATACCGGACTTTCACCCTAGGTTTCAGCCGTGAACAGTGCCGCCGGTGAACAGTACCAGCACAGAACAGTCAACTTCGAAAGTGATTTTCTCCCTTCTTAACCGTTAGATTACGAAGAAATTTTGGCGATTGATCCCGCTGCGTGTCTACAACGCCCACTTAAAATTTCAGCCAATTCAGACCGTTGGATCTCCAGATATATAACTTCGAAGAAGAGGTACTCAAGATAATCCGAGAAAAGAATCCAAGTAAGTTTTTATAAAAGTTGCTGCTTTCCGAATTTCAATTCGAACCTTCTTTTTCTCCGGGGACTTGCAACCTTCCTTCTTCTACCTCTCACCTTTCTTATAACGTGGGATAATATACGAGACTCGCCAAACTATGAGAAGCATTAGGGGAGTGATCGAGCTTCATATCGCTTGCGGTATGTGTAAGTCATGAGCACCTCTAATGTCATCATGCTATTGGTGATGACCTCAAGAGCCGAACTGTGGGGGTTCGAGCTAATACTCCGGATGAGGAATCCGTAGAGAGAAGAGACTATGAACGAGGAGTTCATTCACAAATTAACCTCCGGATGAGGAATCCGTAGAGAAGAAACGACCTATGGTTTATGACTTATTCCTAACTAGGCTCACCTGCTTAGGTATGATGTCTAGGTAAGGAGTTTGAGATAAGTGGTATTAAGATAGCTTGCTCTACCGACATCTCTTATAACTTACCTGGTTATATCTGAGTAGAGCTACCGAAAAGGTTTAAGGTTATGACCATACGACACCAAAGTTTCACCTAAATCCAAAATCCTTGGAAACGTTTCTTGGGAGCAAATATTGCTCAGAAACCCTCTATTGTTTCGTGGGAGTATTAAACTCCGAAACTTACCCTTCATTGTTTCGTGGGAGTAATGACTCCGAAACACACCACATTCTTGTTCTCCATATTCTTGGATGTCGAACATGAATGAACTCGATTTTACTCCATTGGATTCTGCGGACATTAGATTCTGAGATGGGCTCATGATATCCTAATGTACCTATTCGCACAAGAGCTTCTAGCTCGAATCCATGAGCGTTGTTTTGAAGAAACCGCTCTAGACCCTCAAACTGAGATGTATAATGCCAGGTTATTTTTTCCTGATGAATCGCCATATGGATATGGCACTCCAGTTTGAGTTCATGAAAGAGGTTAGCGCTAGAAGCGCTTCATGAATGTTGTGGTAACATTCATCATTCCGAATTTAGAAGCATAATGGACTAATCTCCGCTTCTCTGACTTTGAAGAAGTCATGGGACATAATTCGGAAATTCTCCGCATCAAAGACTTGATTCATCTCTGTGGATAATCGTCACAGATGAACAATTGATTGAGGAATCTCTCACTACCTTCCCCATCTCTGCCTTGAGGAAAGGCATGACGATGATGGCGCCCCTACGGGAGGAAGCCACGAGCAAAACCCTAAATCTAGGGACGATCCCGGACATTTTGGTCCGTAGAACCTATTTGCTTATGAAGGTAATCACCATAAGAATAAGCGATCACGCGAGCATAAGGCCGCGAAAGAGTGAGAGAAGACCGCCGTCCTTGTAAGAGGGACACCGGCAGACCGCCGGTTAGCGTTGTTGCGCCACTAGTTATGGCAGCACCGCCACCGGCCAAGGTAATCTGCCACCGTCTTAGGGACCGTGAGTACCGAGCCTGTATGCCTCAATCAATGGAGAATCCTCTTCATGATGTCTATTAATGATATGGAGCGTCTGATCAATGGGCCATAGTTTGCAATACATATGAGGATGTAACTGCAATGATCAAGACGTCGAGTTTAAGGGTTAAAGACTTTGGAAGCAATTTTGCTTAAGTCTTTATGTTTTTCCAAGTTGATGTAATATGGCAAGTTTGCCAATACAAATGGATTTAGTTTTGATTTGAGATCAAGATGGAACTTTGAAGCCTTGGCCAATATCTTTAATAAAATCTGAGTTGCTTTCGTAGCCTCGATTTTAATGATGAGCTTTTAGGAATGAGTTCTGGAAAACTTGAATGTTTCGCAGATAACAGAACCACGCATGTCATATTGCGTCATAGGCATGATGCCTACACATTTCTCTGTGACTACGATGGCAGGACCATCGAATCTTGTGCAAGGAAGAGGATATGCCCAATTCCTCTTGCCTGATAGCACCTTAAATAGATGTCACAAATGCTCGCTACGCTCCAAGAGTAAATAGAACTCTGTTGATCTTTAAGATATAAGAGCCAATGGATTCCATGCAGAGACGCATGATGAGAATGGAAAAGAATCTCTTTGCATTACCTCTAATGACTGCGGAAGAAAGCGCATCTTAGAGAAGGTTATGTGTCTCTCTAGTGGGTTATATGTAACCACTATCCAAGCTATTGAATTAAACAATGTCATTCGGGATGACCTCTTGGATTCTGACACATATTGGCTTTGACACGACAGACTGGGACATCCAGGTCGTGATATGATGATCCGTGTACTTAAAACCTCACACGGACATCTATCCTATCGAGCTAATCGAAGCATGAATCAAAAGTTGATTTAAGGAAGGCCTGGTGTGGCTGTGGAGCAAAAAGGTTTTGCAGCCCGACACCAGTCGACCGGTCGCCGCATGCTCGTCGACCGGTCGGCAACTTCCAGAGGCTACGTCGACCGGTCGCCACATGTTCGTCGACCGGTCGCCGACTTCCAGAAGCAAAGTCGTACTGTCCAGGGGCTCCGTCGACCGGTCGCCGAATTCCAGAATTCGAGGTTTGAGCGTTTTTCCTCCCTCTTCTGATGTGAGCAACCCTTCATGGACAATTCCTGATCCCAAGGATGCCTCTTATGCTTCTGATACCTCAATGGCCAAACACTCATTTTGCAAAGCCTGTTCCTTAGGGAACCTAGGACTGAGATCGTCCTATGCAAAGGATTCTAAAGTACTTCTTCCATTCTTACAGATAATCCAAGGGGATGTCTGTGGACATATTCAACCAACAAGCGGGCCATTTTTATATTTTATGGTGTTGGTTGATGCATCGACATGCTGGTCACATGTCACGATGTTGTCCTTTCGTAATGCTGCTTATGCTAAACTCCTAGCACAAATGATTCGCCTGCCGGCTCACTACCCGGATCATCCCTTTAACTTATCAGGCTTGATAATGCTAGGGAGTTTACATCGAAGACTTTTGATGACTACTGCATGGGATAGATGTTGGGCATCTAGTCTCACATGTGCAAACCCAGAATGGTCTTGCAGAGATTGCCATTTTCAGAACAAATGGTCACGAGGACGTTGGTAATGCGCACCAACATTCCTCTCTCTGCCTGGAAGCATGCAGTATTGCATGCAGCTCTGCTTATTCGTCTGAGGTCCATCACCACCCAATCTTTGTCTGCGTTACAGCTAGTGACTGGGTACGAGCCAAGCATCTTGTACTTACGCATATTTGGGTGTGTTGTTTATGTGCCTATTACGCCGCCACAGCGTATTAATATGGGTCCTCAAAGACGAATGAGTATTTATGTTGGATTTGAGTCTCCAACCACAATCCGCTATGTAGAACCCTTGACAGGCGATCTATTTGTCACTTCGGTGAGACAGTTTTCCCGTCGTTAGGGGGAGATAAGAACGTGAGCGTTCAACAGGAACGACTGGAATTGTCGTGGCCTGTCCCCACTCTGTCTCATAACGATCCCCCTACTGCAGAAAGTGCGTAGAATTATAGATCTTCAGAAAGTCAGAGATTCTCTTCCTGACGCTTTCTTAGATCTTAGTGACTTAATCATATATACCAGCTGCAAACATGCCTGCAAGGATGTAAGTGCCTGAATAAGGACTTGGACTCAAAGTCGCTGTTGCAGCCACCCTTATGGAAGGGATGGCCGCCGGCGCCACTACCAGAAATGGTGATGATGTGGCTTAGGCCGTGGCTCCGCTGAGGAAGCGTGGGAGGCCACCAGGTTCGAGGGATTCGCGCCCTAAGAAACGGGCTGCGATAGCACCAAATAACCCTCTCATCATTGATACTCAACATCCGTCCATGAAAACGTTCCGGATTATGGTTATGTCCAAAAGACATATTCGGGGGACGCCCTGTCGCTAAGACCTATCCGTGGGAACCTAGAGATCTCGATTATTACACTAGTGTATATGTGACGTGGGATAGAAACTCCATCACTATTGATGATGTGTTTGCATATGCTTGTGCACAAGAGTTCATTGAGAATGATGATATTGAACTTCGCTCCGTTGATGAATGCCGACGTAGAAACTGATTGGCCTAAATGGAAATATGCGATCCAGGTTGAGTTGGACTCACTAACAAAGAGAACAGTATTTGGGCCGGTAGTGCCAATACCTTCTGGAATAAAACCTGTTGATATTAATGGGTCTTTGTTAGAAAGCGTAGTGAGAGAACGAGATAAAAAGCTCGCCTTGTGGCGCAAGGCTTCTCACAATGCCCTGGAATCGACTACGATGAGACATACTCTCTCGTAAAGGATCTCTCGTAAAGGACGTCATAACGTTCTGCTACCATGTCAGTGGTAGTTTCCGAAAAACTGAATATGCAGCTTATGAATGTGGTCATAACATATCTATATGGGGATCTAGATATGGAGATTTATATGAAGGTCCCGGATGGGCTTCATCTACCTAAGTCAAGTGGCTCTAGACCACAGAGCACGTTTGCAATAAGATTGCAACGTTCACTATATGGATTGAAACAATCCGGACGGATGTGGTATACCCGTCTAAGTGACTACTTGATTGGAAGAGGGTATGTGAACAGTAAATTATGCCCCTGCGTGAAAACAAGTTCCGGATTTGCCATAATCCGAGTTTGAGATAAAATATCTTGAGAAAGGATGCTCAGGAGATTTAATATGGATAAAGTCCATCCTGTTAAGCACTCCCATGATTGGTCATAGCCTAGATCCAAGAAGGATCTGTTTCACCCAAGGGATGATGGTGAAGACGTTTTAGAGGCTGAGGTACCATACCTAAGTGTAATAAGCGCCTTATTGTACTTGGCACAGTGTACAAGACCCGATATCTCCTTTGATGTTAACTTGTTAGCTAGATTTCGCTCTGCGCCCACGCAACGCCATTGGACTGGCATAAAGACTATCTTTAGTTACTTGAAAGGTACGATTGATATGGGTTGTTCTATCTCTACAGAGAGTCGAAACTAGGTGAGGAATCTATGTTTGCTGCGGTTGAACGACCCGGGCATCCGGACGAGGACTTACCGTCCGGATGGAACACAAAGGGCACGTTACCGCACTCACCAGGAGTCCGGACGAGGCTTTGCCGTCCGGACGAATTACCGGCCTGGGACATTGCCGCTCGCGTCAGGCGTCCGGACGAATATTGACGAGGATCTGCCGTCCGGACGGATTGCCTGCTATGCCGCCAGACGACCGGTTGCCGGGCATATGTCGACCGGTCGCCGATCTGCTGAAATCCCCTATTCCCAAAACACTTGTGATGTTTTGGTTGATTTTGCTGATTCTGGGTATCTCTCTGACCCATATAAAGGTTGTTCCCAAACTGGTAATGTCTTTACCATGGGTAACACCGCGATATCTTGGAGGTCTACTAAGCAGACCTTTGTCGCTACTTCTTCGAACCATGTTGAGATTATTATTCTCCATGAAGTGGTTCGTGAGTGTATATGGTTAAGGTCCATTGATACACATATAAGAAGTACATGTGGTTTGAGGTCAACCACTGATGAACCTACATCCACTTATGAGGATAATGCTGCCTGCATTGAGCAGATGAAGCAAGAGTTCATCAAAACCGACAACACCAAGCATATATCGTCTAAGTTCTTCTATAATCAGCAATAGCAGAAGTTCCTCAAGATCAAAGTGGATCAAGTCCGATCTGAGGATAATGTGGCTGACTTATTTACTAAGTCACTGCCTAAATCCACATTTGAGAAGCATGTGTAAAGCATTGGTTTGCTTAAGTTATTTGACCTCCTATGATTGTGGAAATCAGGGGGAGACGCAGACATCAGGGGGAGTCTGGCGTCCATGCTATTCCAAATGTGAAGGGTGTGTTGTACTCTTTTTCCCTTCGACCAAGGTTATTTTTATCTCACTGGGTTTTTTGTTACTTAGCAAGATTTTTAATGAGACAACGCGAGGAGCACCACCTAGTGTTGACGTCACAAGGGGAAGTGTTGAAGGAAACCTACTTTGTGTGTGCCTTGTCAACCTAGGATTAGATTAGTTAGTATAGCATATGGATTACATATTGAATAGAAGTCCTATTGGGATGTGGATTGTACCCTTTGTGTTTCTCTATATATAGAGGCACCTATTCATTAATAAAGAGATGATCTATTCCTGTGCTATTTACTTTGTATTTACTTTCTGTCTTGTGGTTGTAATTCATATATCCTAAAACATCATATACATTAAACCACATTTTAATTACCAATATCATGTGCAAGCTTGTTAGCTTGTAGATGAAGCGAAAGATGCCCCTTTTCTTCATTTTTGAGAAGATATAATGTCATGTGCTCGAACATAAAAATAATGGTGTTCTTGCATATGATTTGTAAAATTTACGAGATGCATCATATATATGTCTGTGAAAAACAAGAGTTATTAACATTTGCATATGAGTCAAGATTTAGTGTTGTATGGAATGCAAAACTTCCTTAGGCTAGAAAGCTACAAATAAATATTTAGTTGGCTGAAAAAAATACCTGTATTGTCAGTTCCCCATATCGCTATCTTTTCAAACAGTTCCCAGCTTTGCTTATCATCTAGAGGTTGAGGTTGGTGAAGAAAATCATTTCTGGATGCAAGCAATGCAACTTCTTTGTTGCGAGTGGTGAGTAATATCCAGCTCTCTGTTTCCTCATTGATTGGGAATCCAGCTTTTATCGAATTCCATGCCTCCTGAGTCCATATGTCATCAAGGACTACCAAACATCTCTTTTCTCGTTGGATACGAAAAACCTTCTCTGCTATTTCATCGTTTTTCATGCTGGCAATTTCTTTCTTTTGCTCTTGTGTTGGGGAACTGAGTTTAATTAACACTTGTTCCAACACATCCCTTCCTTCCCATTGTTGAGATACACACACCCAAGCAAAACAATTAAAATGACGCTTAACTTCGTTTTGAAGAAAAACTTGTTTTGCAAGAGTGGTTTTTCCAGAGCCGCCCATCCCCCAAATAGAAACAACACGGTGACGCTTTCCTTCTCTCACCAACTCCTTCACAAATATATTTGTGTTTTCCTCTAACCCAACAATGTGACTTTCAACTTCATGAGCATATGTTAGCCTCCGATCTCGTTGCCTCTTAAAAGTAGATGCGACACCTTCAGCCACACTTATTTGCCTTATGTTATAACTTTGCAAACTCGACCTCAAATGAGAAAGTTTGGTCATAATGTCCTCAATTTCGGACCCAATCTTGTATCTATCAACTCCTTCATTAAAGATGCAGGCAAACCTTTTGAGAACAATCTTCATAGTACCTCCTCTCCTCCTCGAAGCCACTTTCAAGGCAAAAGATTCAATGACATCCTCCAAATCATAAGCAACATCTCTAATAAGTTGTACCCAAATGCGTACAACTTCTTCGTCTCCGGTTCTTGAATCAGCATCCTTCAGGAACCCCCCTATCAAGTGTAGCTCGACTTGTGCAAGCTGAACTTGATGGCTAACACCACTTAAAAAATTTGCTTGCTGAGCAATGAAGTCTCCTAGGGGCTTGATTCCTCGAGCAACAATTGCAACAACACCCTCTGCCATATCTCTCAATTCCTTGATTTCAATCTCTTTCAGATTGATGAAACTATTCTTTTTAGCAATGGGGAGACGTAAATTCTCTTTGCGTTCTTCTTATATACAAAGTATTTTATAGTTAAAAGTAGTCCTTGAGGAACTTTAGGAGGAAACTTCACCTGGAGCCCGACAGACGATCCAATGCCCCCTCACTAGTCAATATGATTTTTATATCTCTATAGTGTATACAACATGCTCATCATGTTTCTGTTTTTCTAGTAGATAATGTGTTCATCAAGTTGACGAATTTAAAGTTGACATTAAACGAAAAAAACAAAGAAAGCTCATGCGCCATGTCTTTTACCGTATTTCTCTGATCTTCTCCGGTATCTGAAATCTTGATATATTTTGCTGAAGAAAAATAAGAACTTTAAGTCTTTAACAATGAAGAAGAAGAAGAACTCGTATTGTATCACTAAACAAACTGATTGATAGAGGGAAATGTAACTAACTGCAGCTATTTATACTATTTCCTAATTGTACAGAATAAGGACCCGTGGCATATATATCTGTAGCAAAGAAGATAACTAACTAAAAATCTCAGCCTTATATATACGGTATCACGTATAAAGTTAACAATATTAAGCTCAACTTTAATTGGACACCAACTAGTCAACTACTCAGTTTTACTGGATTGGTATAATAAACATTTTCTCTATTGTTTATTTTTGTAAATTCATGCAGATTAACTTGGTATAAAGTTAGACTAGCTTCATGTAGTGGTAAACCATGAAGATTAATGGAACACCAATTTACCTAGCTACCATCGCATGGAGATCATCTACAACTGCATGCATGATATGCTGGTTTACCTTTAATGACTTATCAATGTGTCTGGGAAATTTCCATGTTTGTATATTACAACAATTAATTTAATTTGCCATAGGACATGCACCATGATCTATCGGTAGAGGAGCTCCACAATTTATGAATCCAATAGCACTGCATCGTTATCTTTTACATTTTCAGCGATAGAGTACGTGCTTGCATTACAAGGAGGGAAAGAGGATACACGCGCGTTTAAGGAGATTTGAGACAAGAAGAGTAAACATGTATAACAAGATAATAAAAAAGGCAAAATTTCACAAATAATTACTCAACTATGACAATTTCAATACTTTGGTCACTATACTTTCAAAAATATCATTTTATTCACTCAAAATAAAAAATGTATTGAAGCCGAGTTACCAAAGTAATTAAAATACGATATTGAAGTTGAATGACCAAAGTGAAAAAAAGTATTGAAGTTGGGTGACCAAAGTCATATTTTTGAAATTATAGTGACCAAAGTGTCGAAATTGTCATAATTGAGTGACTATTTATGAAATTTATCTAATAAAAATGTCAATTTGTATATGAGAGATGTGTACATAAATATATGCACTTAATTGTACTAAAAATGCCAATTTAATTGTATTGAAAATGATAGTCGAGTACGTTTACAAGAAAGGGTCCTTTACATATGCCGCCCGGAAGAAAAAAAAAATTGAGCCAAATGCCCAAATTATAAAAGAGAACCCTTCACTAGACTTTGTTTTTGGGCTTATTATATCTAATGACAGAATTATTGATTCGATGAAAAAAAAAACTCTATAGGTTTGATTAATCTAAGGGGGTAAGTCATAGATCAAATTTGGTTCTTTGATTTGGGTCAATTTAATTTCTTGCTTAAGAATAAGCATGAGCAATTATGCAAGTTTATATTGTGGTTTTACTTTCTTTTTTCATGGGTCCTAATTGAGCTTGATTGGATTTACTGGTCTCAATGGCAATACTTGTCGGAATTTTTCTGTTGGAGCTGGCGATTGCTGACAGCAGTGATGCACGGTGTATGTATTGTTCTAGGTTTCGAATCATCGATTAGATTTCTAGATTTAGAATCATCGATTAGGCCTCTTGTGTGGTCTGTATTGCTCCTTTTTAGGATGCCCATGCTAAGGATTGTAATCCGTTATTAATTAATAAAGTTTATGTGTTTTCCTCAAAAAAAATCTAAGGGGGTAACATTTACATTATTACGTAATCATTCTCACTTTTGTAATCTTTTGGATAATTGAATAAAGTTTTAGTTTGTTTTAAAAAAGAAATCTTCAATGACTCGCTTCGTATCTCTCCGGAGAATGAGATAATAAACCCCAATACAACGCTTCAAAATTAGAGCATATATAAGTAACTATAATTGAGAGATCAAGATGAACATATATAATACAACCATTGACAAACTATAATACTTCAATATGTGCCCCAAAGTCAGATTAGGAGTGCGCATGCATCCACATTATGCAACTCCAAATATAAGTGCGAAAAGGTCAGATTCATGATTGAAGCTGGCCGGCCTCCTTTTTTTTTTTTTTTCTTTGAGAAAAAAAACATAAATTTCATTAAGTAAGAGGGGATTACAATCTTTAATATGAGTATCCTGAAAAGGAGCAATACAGACGACAAGAGTGATTTAATTAATGATTCTAAACCTAGAACAATACATACATCGTGCATCACTGCCGTCAGCAATCTCCAGCTCCAACAGACTAATTTCGACAAGTATTGCCATTAAGACCAGTAAAATCAATCTTGCTCATGAATGATGATCCATAAAAAAAGAAAGTAAAACCAAATTCTAAACATATTGTAGGAGAAAAAAATATACTAATAAAAATAGAAAACCTGAGCCATCTGCAAAAATACGACATGAAGCAAACTCACGATGTCGACGCCAGATAAACTCAAGGCCCTTTATTATTAATCTAGCCAAAAATAAATTCTTCGAAGAACAAAGAACCTGAAGACCAGAGTAATTCTCAAAACCAAGACAAGAATCAACAGCTTGAAATGGTCTACAAACGAACAATCTCAAATCATAGTAATTTCCACCGGGATCCCACACCCAAAACCCAGATCGGAAGATTTGAAATCCATCATCGCCATCCAAATAGGCTCGAAGGCCCAATTCCAGTGAAAACTCATTGGAATCTCGCTGATCACATTCCCTTGAAGGTGAAGGGAATGAAAACCTAGATCCCAATTAATAAAATTACCACCGTCGAAAGACTATGGTAGACTTGGTCTCGCCAAGAGAAAACTTGCACGAGGAATTGATACATCACCAAAAGAGCAGTGATGCAATAGTGGAGATGAAATGGGTTGGAGACCGCAACTATCTTTTAGGAGAGAGCGATGGCTAAGGAGAAACCCTAGCAGACACATCTTCTATGCAATGCTAGTAATCATTGGGTTTTATGGTATATGGAAACAGTGGATGAAATTCAGCGTTAAGTGGTTTATGGGTACTGGATCTGGCTGGCCTCCTATTAATTTATGCAAGTTTTCACAATTTATATTTATAAATTTACCAATTTATTTATTCATTTTCCTTAATATGTTTTTGAAATTCATTAGTGGTCCAACTGTCAATTGTGCATCTTTCAGAAGTGGTTGATGCAGGGTAATTTGGTCTTTTGCTGTAAATAGTGTTTGACGTGCGCATGACGCGCCATTTTTTTACGGAAGAGTGATGGAATGTGACGATATGTATCATTTAAAATGAACTTGAAGATTTCAGGTAAGCTCATGTACCAACTATATAATTGAAGTAAAATTCAGATTTCATTTGTGATAATATCTCTAGATATAAATTGATTTATCATAGCCATTTGCTGACACGTCTTGGGATTTGAGTGCTCCATATCATCTATAGCAATTTGTCCTCGCAAGACTTTGATCCTCTAGTATGATGAATGAATCCATGGCATCTCTTTTCTTGATTTTTACATGTTAATAGTACTTGAAATTAAAAGTGTCCAAATTCAAAAGTACGTTAATATCCCTTAGACACTTTTAAAAGTGTCAATCAATTAGCATAAGAAAAACGAGCATCAATAAATTTCCTAATTTGTAATGTACCAAATTTAGTAGGTATGCATGTAGCAAACATATTTTTGTCATTTGATCAAAAAAATTTGGGGTAAGTTGAAATCTATAATGTTTTAGTCTAAAAGTTTAGAAAACTAAGGACTTGTATCCGAAAGCCTCATATTAATTTGTACACAAAGTATCATTAGAGCCTCTCCCCAGTTGGTAACTTCTATTATACTACACAAATTACGACTTACAAGCTCCCATTTGATTTTCTTTTCTGAAACTTCAATTGTAAGGACTAAAACCAATTTCCTTAGCAAGCACAGCATAAACCTGGTAGGTACGCTCTATAGGAATAAAGATTACCATCAGGATATCACAATAGACACTCTTCTCATTTCTCTTGGAGTTCCACATACAATGGCAGCTCTGACGACATGTGTTGCAGTTATTTTCACAAGCCTCAAAACCTACGCAGAGAGAAAAGTGGCATTTTGAGTTTCGCTCGATTTTTTCTCTTCTGTCAACCTGAAGATTCATTGGGCGAGAAGTGGTTGGTGTTAGATCTGCATCATCACAGCCATTTGCTTGAGATTGATGAAACTTGTTTAGAAAATTGTACTCACAAGACTCTGATCCTCCATTTTGATTTGATGAATGAATCCACATAACATCTCAGGGTGTGATCGAGTTCTTATTGTCGTCGCAAAATTCCAGCTCAATGGTCTGCACATCATAATCGAATGTGGCTATGTGAGAAATGAGTAACAGAAATTACATGTCATCGAAAGAGTAATGAATATTTTGGATGTAGATTTTGTATCTTGTATCTAGCTACCACCTGTAGTAGCAAATATCAAAGAGAGGCCGATGAACAAATTTTCAAAAGAGAAAACAGAAACCAAATATAGAGGAAAAGGCAATGGTATAGTGACTGTAGCATAATAACATACATGAAGCAGTGACCAAAAGTAACCTTGTGCAGCTTAATGTAATAGGAAAAAAAATTAAAAAATATGTTGTGCAGCTTAACACAACAACACATAGAACAAACTTGTACAATTAAACTTTAAACAACTTTTCTAATTTTGCTTACAGCTAGCTTAGAAGTGAAGTAATCTGGAACTTCCGAAATCGAAAAGGTGAACCATCTATGAGGAAAATGAGGCCAAATTACCAATATATACACAGCTCGGATATCTACCTTAGAAACAGCTGGTTCACATATGTTGTAATCAAGCTGCAGCGAGTAACATAAATTAAGATAAATTATATTGTATGATTCTATGTTAAAGACAAAGATTCGAAATGGAAGAGAAGACTGACCATATCGGAACTTGTACGTGGATTTAACTAAGGAGTGGATGCAGCTTGTATTTTCTCTGTTTTCTCATCAGGAGGAGGAGGAGCTGGTCATAAGTCACAATCAAGATACACCAGGAATATATTAATCAATTGAATAGATAAGACGGATCGAGTCAATTAGCTAGTCACATACCGTCCACAGTTGATTCCTCAGAGTCGCCCACAGCTTCCTCCATTTCTGCTGGCACCTCGTACATGTTCGTCTAGAATATTAGTGATTAAAAGAGAAGGTGTTAGAACCATGTGGACTTATCACAATCTATAATCAAGTAAATAACATTGATGGATGCTTTGACACTAGACAATAGGAATAATGTATAATGGATCCATGTGATTGTGGAAACAATACAGATGTATATCCATGTTGAAGTATGGGCATCCACAAGTGTCAGATTACATTATGTAATCTGTCCAGGATATGATGATAATAGTATTATACTGAAAGAGCTTTAGTAAAGCTGAAGTTGGCATGTTAGGCTGTCTTTATGGGTGGAGTCTAAGCTGGCCAACATTCATATATATCAGTACAACTAGTCCCTGCAATCTCTAACAACAACAACACACGAGCATAAGTTCTTACCCATTGAAGAAGCTTAAAGGGTTAGAGAACTGCAGAAGACTGGTATGGCTATTGCTGCTGTGATATCACTCTTGCTACTGCTGTCATGGACTGACCAGGTATTATTCTCATTCTAGAATGCTTTAGTTTCATGTACTGCATATGTATATATATATTGGATATGATTTGTGTCTATAAGTTTATGAT
Source organism: Rubus parviflorus (assembly GCA_029955375.1). Lineage (NCBI taxonomy): Eukaryota > Viridiplantae > Streptophyta > Magnoliopsida > Rosales > Rosaceae > Rubus > Rubus parviflorus. The sequence continues at coordinate 8,516,695 of JARGGL010000005.1, read as the reverse complement.
GCGATCTTGTGGTTTAAGGTTTATATGTATATCTAACATTTGGTATCGGAGCATGTGTTCATCATCAACTATAGATCAAGTCTTGTATGTCCAATATATTGTGTGACATGTGTTCATCATCAACTATAGATCAAGTCTTGCATGTCCAATATATTGTGTGAACGAAGTCCTGTAAGTTTGTTTGTACACACTGGTCTCAAAGACATTATAATTACTGTTTGATTATGAAATTGCTTCTACTAATCAATTTCTTGTCAGCAAAGAATTGGGACTGGGAAGGTGTGTTCCTTACTTCCTTGAGAACTCAAAAGTTAAATTTCGTTTTCGATTTGGTCTTAAAGCATGTTGATAGATTATCTAGTTATCCTTGTGGATAGAAATCTAATTGTTGCTGGTTGACCTTTTCATTTTGATTGCTTAAACTATAAGCACCTGAGCACCTCAATCAATGTTTTCACAGAATATATAATCTGCAAGCATATGAATACGGCAGAAACTTGGCATGATTATGTTATGTTTTGATTCATTGATTCTATTCTAATGTTCAAATGCAGAAGATTAGTCTACATATATTAGTTAAATTGAATTGCCTACAATATGTTTTATATGATTTGTAAAATGGTACGTAGCAATTTTGAATTGAAATCAAGATTAATATCTTCTGATATGCTAAACTATTGAAGATCTTATTGACTGCAACTTACTGCTTGCTTGTATGTAATGCTTCCGCTGATCAATCTTTGTTAGCATATAATTAGAGCTTGCAAGATGAGTTTCTTGTGAACCCATGATGCAGATCAGGTTGCATTTAGTTTCATGGCACAATGGGATAGGAATTAAGTGCAGGCTTTTGGCTTCCTAGAATAAATGCCTAAAGTCTTTTGGCTTTCTTACTTTCCAGTTTTTCTCATTAATATGAAGAGTCTATATAATCATATGTAAAGCAACGTTGCAGAGGAGGCTGAAATTGACAATTATGCTATCAATAAAAGTGAGTTCAACTCATTTCATAAGTGCCTTCTCTGTTTGAGATTGTTGTTCTTGTTTCTCTAGTTCTCTACTTGTAGGGTGGTGCTAGAGGCAGAGCAATTGAGGATTTTTCAGGTCTCTCCTTGCACTTGGAGATAGTGGATCCTCTCTTTCAAAACCACAAAAGTTCTCTTTAAAAGAACTTAGTTTCTTTCCACCACTCTCGCTGCATCAGATTGGTATCAAAGCTTGCGCGGCTCGATCTCTGTTTACTTAAAGATGCCTCCCAAAAAGACTTCCACAGTTCATGATGTGATTGAACGCGAAGAACTCGCACGAATCAAAGAATCTTTGGAGAGACATGATGACCAATTCGGAGAGCTAATGCGTATGATGGAGGAAATTCGACTTGGCCAACAACATCTACAACGGACAAGACGAAACCATGAATTTGAAGACAACTCGAATGAGGAGGAAGATGCAGAGGAACCAGAGAACGCATTTGCTAATCATGGGGGAAGACGGAGAAGACAACGTTTGCCAAACAGAAATCCTGCTAGAGAATCTCATAGAAGTAACCGTTGGGAGACTGGTTTGAAGATGGAGATTCCTGAATTCCAAGGTGGAATGCAACCAGAGGAGCTGTTGGATTGGTTGACAGCAGTAGATGAGATCTTGGGGTTTAAAGAAGTCCCAGAAGATAAAAGAGTGGGCTTGGTGGCTACTCGTTTACGTGGGCGAGCATCGGCATGGTGGCAACAAACCAAGACAACTCGTATTGGCAAAGGAAAATCGAAGATTGCATCTTGGGAAAAGATGAAGAAATACCTCCGTGCTGAGTTTCTACCCCATAATTACATCAGGTCTTTGTACTCTCAACTTCAGAATTTACGCCAAGGTTCCAAGACAGTGGATACATATACAGAGGAGTTTCACAATTTGGTTACTCGTAATGGTTTGACGGAGAGCGAGGATCAATTGGTCACACGTTACATTGGAGGTTTGCGTCAAAATATTCAAGATGCTCTTAATTTGTATGACCCATTCACCTTATCCGAGGCGCATCAAAAGGCAAGACAAATTGAAAAGCAAGGGAGTCGCCGCAGTGGAACTACTTGGAGTTCAACTACAACAGTCCCTCCAACAATTCCAAGGGGTAGTATTCAGACTACCGTGGCCCCTAAGACAACTTCTGGAGGAGAAAATTCTAAGGCTCAAACACCCTTTGGAGGGAGATGTCACAAATGTTCTGAGTATGGCCACAAAGCAACTGAGTGTCGCAAGTCAGATCGTCAAGGTAAAAGTTTATTTGTTGAAAATGAAGATGAATATTTTGACAATGAACAAGAAGTTGTTTATGATAATTATGAGGATGAGTATCCAGAGGAGATATTGCATGGAGATAAGGGAGAAGCCTTAATTGTTAAGAGAACTTGTTATGCTCCAAGGATTGAGGACAATGATCGATGGCTACGCAACAATATCTTCCATTCAACTTGCACCATTGGAGGTAAAGTTTGTAAGCTTATCATTGATTCTGGAAGCTGTGAAAATATAGTAGCAGAGGAGGTGGTAGAAAAACTCAAGCTTGACACAAAGCAGCATCCAAATCCATATCAGCTTTCTTGGCTGAAAAGTGGAGGAGAAATTAAAGTTTCAAAAAAATGCCTCGTTCATTTCTCCATCGCCAATAAGTTCAATGAAAAGGTATGGTGTGATGTTATTAGTATGGATGCCTGTCATCTTCTTTTGGGTAGGCCATGGCAATATGATCGCAATACTTATCATGATGGTCGAAGGAATACTTACAGTTTTTCTTGGGATAATAAGCGTATTGTGCTTGCTCCTTCTAAGGAATTTGTGCCTAAACCACATAGTGGGAAGGGTTCAAATCTTCTTAGCTATCACAAGTTTGTAGATGAGGTTGAGAAAGGTAATCTGGTATATGTGCTCATGGGCAAGGAAAGTGGTGAAATTCATGATTATATTCCAGACCAAGCCAAGCCATTATTACAAGAGTTTGCAGACGTCTTTCCAAGTGATCTTCCAGAAGCCTTGCCTCCATGGCGGTCCATACAACATCACATTGACTTGGTACCAGGTTCAAGCCTCCCAAACAAGCCTCACTATAGGATGAGTCCAACAGAACATGAAGAATTGAGGCGTCAAGTTGAAGAGTTGCTAGCAAAGGGATTCATTAGAGAAAGTTTAAGTCCTTGTGCCGTCCCAGCACTATTAGTTCCAAAGAAAGATGGAACTTGGAGAATGTGTATAGACAGCCGGGCTATCAATAAAATCACCGTCAAATATCGGTTTCCAATTCCGAGACTTGTCGATCTTCTTGACCAATTGTATGGCGCACAAGTGTTTAGCAAGATTGACTTGAAAAGTGGGTATCACCAAATTCGAATTAGAGATGGTGATGAATGGAAAACAGCGTTTAAGACGCGAGAAGGGCTATATGAGTGGTTAGTGATGCCATTTGGATTGACAAATGCTCCGAGCACTTTCATGCGAATAATGAATCATTTGCTCCGACCATTTATTGGAACTTCGGTGGTGGTATACTTTGATGATATTCTTGTGTACAGTGCTAATCTTTGATGCATATTCAACACCTTCGAGAGGTGCTGCTTGTTTTAAGACAAGAAAAACTCTATGCCAATTTGAAAAAATGCACTTTTCTGGCAGATAAGGTGCTCTTTCTTGGATATGTTGTGTCTAAGGAAGGGATTTCAGTGGATAGCAATAAAGTTGAAGCTGTGAAGAGTTGGCCAGCGCCACGTACTCTTCAAGATATTCGGAGTTTCCATGGATTTGCTTCTTTCTATCGAAGATTCATCCCACAATTCAGTACCATTATGGCACCAATTACAGAATGCATGAAAGGTGGAAAATTTTCGTGGAATCCAGAAGCAGACCATGCTTTTGACAATATTAAAAAGAAGTTAAGCTCTGCCCCATTGCTTGTGCTACCAGATTTTTCCAAGCCATTTGAACTCTCTTGTGATGCCTCTAAAATTGGCATTGGAGCTGTATTAAGTCAAGGCGGAAAGCCTATCGCCTATTTTAGTGAGAAATTGAGTGGTTCCAGATTGAATTTTAGCACATATGACTTGGAGTTTTATGCCATTATTCAAGCCCTCAAGCACTGGAGACATTATTTGATTCACAAGGAATTTGTTATGTACTCAGACCATGCTTCATTGAAGTACATCAACAGCCAGCAAAAACTTTCAGCAAGACATGGTAAATGGGCAGCTTATTTACAAGAATTCACATTCATTTTACAACATAAATCTGGAGTTCAAAATCAGGTGGCTGATGCCTTAAGCCGAAGATCATCTTTCCTTTCCACCATGAGGGTCCAGGTGTTGGGATTTGATTTGTTTCCTGAGTTGTTAGCAACTGACCCTTTCTTTTCTCCTATACTTGAAGAGGTGCAACGTGGTAATCGTTCAGACTATTTATTGCATGATGGGTTTCTCTTTAAAGGGAATCAACTTTGTGTGCCAGATTCTAGTCTAAGGCTCAAGATCATACAAGAGCTGCACAATGAAGGACATGTGGGAAGAGATAAGACTTTTAAACTTATTTCTTTTTCATATTTTTGGCCATCTATGCGTCGAGAAGTGTATCGTTTTGTGGAGCGGTGTCGAGTTTGTCAAGTTTCTAAAGGAAAGGCAACCAATGCTGGACTCTACATGCCTTTACCTATTCCATCACAGCCGTGGGAAGGCATAAGCATGGATTTTGTTTTGGGTTTGCCACGAACTCAGCGTGGAGTTGATTCTATTTTTGTCGTGGTGGATCGTTTCTCAAAGATGGCTCATTTTATAGCATGCAAAAAGACTACAGATGCTGTCAAAGTTGCACAATTATTCTTTCGTGAGGTGTATAGACTTCATGGGCTGCCTAGTTCCATTGTTTCTGATCGGGATACTCGATTCATGAGTCACTTTTGGAGGAGTTTGTGGAAATTGGCAAAAACCCAGCTGAACTTTAGCAGCGCCTATCACCCTCAGTCCGATGGACAGACCGAAGTTGTGAATCGTTCATTGGGAGATCTTTTGCGCTGTATGGTGGGAGAAACTATCAAGACTTGGGATCTACACCTTTGTCATGCTGAGTTTGCTTATAATCATTCTGTTAATCGAAGCACTGGAATGTGTCCTTTTCTTGTTGTTTATGGGATGCTTCCACGAGCACCACTTGGTTTAGCTCCCATTCCAGATAAAACTCGTGTTAGTGGGAAAGCTGAGGAACTTATTGAACATGTTCAGCAAGTGCACAAGTTAACTCAGACCCGCCTTGAAGAATCCAACCTCAAATACAAGAAGCATGCAGATACGAAACGGCGACATGTTGAGTTTCAAGTTGGCGATTTTGTTTGGGCCATATTAACTAAGGATCGCTATCCTGTTGGGGAGTACAATAAGCTGTCAGCACGGAAGATAGGGCCGTTTGAAATTGTGGAAAAGATTAATCCAAATGCCTACCGCCTCAACTTGCCCAGCCATATCCGCACCTCTGACGTTTTCAATGTGAAACATTTGGTTCTCTTTCATGAGGACAGTGATGGAGATGAGCATTTAAATTCGCAGACGAATTTTTTTCCAACCCAGCGAGGATGATGCAGATCAGGTTGCATTTAGTTTCATGGCACAATGGGATAGGAATTAAGTGCAGGCTTTTGGCTTCCTAGAATAAATGCCTAAAGTCTTTTGGCTTTCTTACTTTCCAGTTTTTCTCATTAATATGAAGAGTCTATATAATCATATGTAAAGCAACGTTGCAGAGGAGGCTGAAATTGACAATTATGCTATCAATAAAAGTGAGTTCAACTCATTTCATAAGTGCCCTTCTCTGTTTGAGATTGTTGTTCTTGTTTCTCTAGTTCTCTACTTGTAGGGTGGTGCTAGAGGCAGAGCAATTGAGGATTTTTCAGGTCTCTCCTTGCACTTGGAGATAGTGGATCCTCTCTTTCAAAACCACAAAAGTTCTCTTTAAAAGAACTTAGTTTCTTTCCACCACTCTCGCTGCATCAACCCAGGAAATTGAATTGGTTTTTCAGATCAGTCTAAAGCATGATAATTGATAATCTTGATTATCCTTGTAGCTGGAAATCTATGTATTACTGGTTGTTCTTTTCCTTTTTGATTGGTTTGGAAAATTAAACTGTGAGTATTAAAAACAAATGAATCAATCAGCATATCAACTTAGAGGTATAAGGAAATTATAGAAACTGTACTGGTAGCTCACGATCCATCCGTCCGGATGGCTCAATATGATGGATCGCTTGGGAATACGATCGATCGCCTGTGAGAAGGAAATATTTCTGTAAGTTTCTTCCGTCTGGACAACGAAACTATGCCAGGACGCCTAGAATCTGTTCATTTAGCTTCGGGAACCTCGAAGCTCGGTCTTGTGAGCCACCACCACCACCACGGCTACATGGATCAGCCCCGGTCATCCTCCAGTGATGTAAGACTGATATGCTGCTCTAATGATTTCTCACTTGCAGACCAGCAAAAGAAAGCACAAAAGAGAAAAGAAAGAGGAGCCGAAAGCAAAAAGGAAAAGGGAGGAAGAAAAAGGTAAAACAAAAGTGGCTTGTTTATATATGACTTATGCATGCATTTAGTTTTGAAGTGGGAAATTCCCAACTGCTCTTGTTTGAGTTGTCTCAATCGTGAGTATGTGCAAGAGGCCATGCATTTGTTTTATATATACATATTTGCTGGTTGCTAGCTAATTTATCCAAAAGTGAAAATCTCACCATCTGCAGTACTAGAGAAAAAGGGGGGCATGCACTTGATGTATATAAATATATATGGCATTTGTATGTGAAAGCATGTGAGCATATATCTTACATATAGTATCATATGCACTTGATAGATAAGCTGCAGATTTTTTATATATGGGTTAATGGGTATATGCTGTTACATACGTATATGTGCATATGATTTACCAAGATCATATGTGATCAACATTATGCACTTTTCAAGTGTTTAATAAATATGCACATGATCGTTCTCTCTCTTCTGACGTTTATATGCTTATGTGTTGAGTTTGAGAATTGGAAAAATTGAATCTATCCTTGAGGAATTAAGGAAAAGAATGATTTGCAAATTGGGGCAGAGGATTTTGAAACCTTGCTGGTATATGAAATCTGCTTCCGCTAAATACTATTATGCAGCAAGATTAGATTAATTTGCAAAGGTATGCATTTCTACAAATCTGAGAATTCAATTTCTTCTTTCAATTCAGTATTGGAGCATGATAAGAATGCATCTAGACTAATTTTTTAGTTGGTTATTGTACTATGCAATTATAGATAAATGTTTACTTCAAAATATGATTCAATTCGTATGATTGAATTGGAAGAATGCATATCTATATGAACATGTTCTACGCTGAAATGCTGAATTGCGAATTGAAATTGGAAGTATATATGTAAATTCAATAGAATAACTCCCAAACTGCAGTCATATTGAATTGTATTCACAAGTGTATGATTTTGGGTTCCTTGTATGGAATTTTGTATCCAGGTAGGAACATAAAGACACCAAAACATTTTGGTTTGTGATTTTCTGTAAAGATTGATGAACATATATATTGCACAAAGCAAGGCACATTAATATTTGCAGAAAATCATTAAGTATAACAGACCAGAAATCTTGTACTGCATATGCTTAGCAAATCATATAAGGATACTTGAAATCTTTTCTTCTGCCCAAAGGTGTTGACTGATTTCTTGGATAACATGATTTGTTAAAAATGGGGCAGTGATCAAGAATTCCAGAATGCCAATTGTGAACATCATGTATTGACTTAACAATATTCAAAGTTTTCAAGGTAGCATGATGTGAATATTTTGTTAAAGATGTTATAGCTAGTCATATGACTATAATTGAAGGTAATTATGAAATAATTTTAAATTAATTCTAAAGGGATATGTCATAAGGTGTTTTGGACTTAAACACATGATCTGTATACAGTAAACATAGTAAAGGAAGTATTTTCTCCAAAAGAGAAAGACTACAAATGGGAAAGTATATGGAATAAAGCATGTACTCATGTACTTCCAGGTCAGTTTTGATGTATGTTTTTCATGAATTCTTGTATGGTTATGTTTATTGCTTAAAGCATAATCAGGAACACGCATAGAATTTATTTTCTGTATGAGCATGTTCCCCTGATTGGTTAAATAAGTATTCATTTTTTGGTTAATTATATTATGACTGTTCTTGAATAGTTGGTTTCAATCAAATGAATATTTATATACTCTAATGCATAATTCGATAATCGAATTTGAATTATTTATATTGCTTGTATGTTAATAACAAGAATTAAACCCCGATATCGTCTTGTTGTATATATATAATTTACAAGCAAAGAGTTGGTGTTCTCTATAAGATTTCATACTTGGTTGAGAACCTCAAGAAACCAGCTCATAATTGGTCTGTGATTTTCTGGAAGTGTCGATGAACATATTGCACAAAGCATTCTTCATTGATACATTCAGGAGACCATGAAGTATTAACAGACCAGAAAACTTGTATTTTGTGTTTTAAGACTATGTCTATTTTTTCTTCCAAAGAAGTGTTTTCCTGCATAGTACTTAGAACACAAAATAGCATTACACATGGTGACTAAGTTCATATCAGGTTACTTAGAAACATTTCTACTGTCCAAAGATGTTGAATGTTTCTCTGGAAAACATGAATTTCCTTACTATGGGGCAATGATAAGGAACTAAGGAATACTCTGTCTACTGCCATAAAGGTGTTGCTTAGTATTGTATTTTAAGAATGGGGATAATGCAATTTTATATTGTATTGATTATTATTGCTAAGTGGTTGTTCTCTTTATGTGTTGGTTTTTGTTTCCATGAAACATGTAGAGAAACTTAGCAAATTTTTATTATAAACTCAATGAAATTAAGGTTCATTGTTATAAGTTTATTCTTAGAACAACAAGTTTAAAACAATTATGGCTTCACATTTAACTAGAGGTATCAATCTAGTTAAGAATTGTTCTTTATGTGTTAGTCTTGTAGACTTGGTTGTTGGATTGCATGAAATTACTAGTAATCCACATTGTGGAGGATAATGTAATAAACTGAAATGTCTTATTTTCATTTCATTATTATCAATTTTGATAAAGGTTCAGTACCTTTTTTGAATTTCAGTTACATCACCGTTTCGGTTTTCTAAATGTCGATAAAACTATGTTTTGGGTAAACACATACACCTAATGTATGGTTTTAAGTGCACTTACGCGTCTTGAGAGTTTTATCGGTATCATTTAGGTTCTATCAAAGTTTTCTTAAAATGCCTTGATTGCAGATTTTTTGTTTTGTCAAAAGTATAACACATAGAATATATATATATATATATATATATATATATATATATATATGTATATATCTTTATGCATTTGGAAACTGGTTTTGACCATTGTCCTTGTTTATGGATCATACTATTTGTATGAATAAATAATAATAATAATAATAATAATAAAAAGGGGAAAGTATTATATACATACTGTATATATGTGTTTTTATTATTAAAGTTTTTCTTTGGACTTTGAAATTGACTGTTTCTTTTGTCAATTAATTGATCTGCAACTTAGTGTTTTTTGGTTTTCAATAATTTCTCACTGTCATATGGATTCTTATATTTTCTATTAATAAGGGAAAATAGAGTAAGGAACAGTGGGAGTAAAAGATTTTTGTATGCAGCCAATAAAGTTTAAATTGAATTGGCTCAATTAAGATCCTTGAGCCTGTTCCAAAATTTCTAAATTGACAAGGATGTTTCTTATAAATTGGTGATGTGTTTTTATTAATTTGAGAACTGAACAAAAATTTCAATTTTTGTTTTATATGTACTTGTATAGTGAAAGTGACATAAACCTCTTATACTTTGGGGTTAGTGGGAGTAATCCTTGGTGAATTTGTGATCCCTTAGCAACTTTTGAGTTTTGTATTGCTTGTTAAGTTGCTGACCTGTTTTCTTTTGTAAGTACATATTCAATTCAAATAGATTTAGTTTTTTCATGGAGTATGCCAATATGCTATTTGGTTTTCTGCAAATTAAGTTGTGCCGAATAGTTTTTGTTTTGGCATGTGCTGTCATTGAATTTTAAGACAGTGTTAAAGGCTAGAATTTTTCATAGAAAATTTTGATAGCCTTAGTGGGAGTTACTAATTAACTTCTACTGATGATTTCCTTGTTATATTTGGGTTTATACTTTCATTTTTGTAATGAAGTATTACTAAGGATTTCATAAATCAAGTTCCATGATGTTCAGTTTATTATTGCTGCAACATCATTGTTTCCGGATTAAAGCATTGTATGTTTTGAATCTAAATAGCTATTTGTTATCAGGTGGATTGAATTGTGCTTTGCACAATACTATAGTAAAATAACAAACACATTCAGTACATAATCCACTAGTGTTATAGTTGTGTTTGTGGTTTATCAGGTGGATAAAGTCATGCCTTGCATGAGATAACAGTTACAAAGCAAACACGGAATCCACCGGTGTTAAAGTTTTTGTGTTTGTGGTTAAGGTATTTGATCAGTACCTTAGAGTTGGACTATAAGCATGAGATTTATAATCTGAAATACATGCTTGAATATTATCATATCAGTATGATAGCTTATGTGAAATTCAGAAACTGATGTTAGTGATCTTTAAGTGTTATGCTAAACTAAGCATGATCATTTTCTTGGTTCTACATCGGAGACTGTTTTTTGACCAAGCTGAATGGATTAAGGAACTATACATATTCTTGTGCACACTTCAGTTATTGTCAAGTCTAAGTTTTTGGATTCAATTGTTATATATAGACTGTGATAGTCCAAGTGGGAGAATGTTAGAACCATGTGGACTTATCACAATCTATAATCAAGTAAATAACATTGATGGATGCTTTGACACTAGACAATAGGAATAATGTATAATGGATCCATGTGATTGTGGAAACAATACAGATGTATATCCATGTTGAAGTATGGGCATCCACAAGTGTCAGATTACATTATGTAATCTGTCCAGGATATGATGATAATAGTATTATACTGAAAGAGCTTTAGTAAAGCTGAAGTTGGCATGTTAGGCTGTCTTTATGGGTGGAGTCTAAGCTGGCCAACATTCATATATATCAGTACAACTAGTCCCTGCAATCTCTAACAACAACAACACACGAGCATAAGTTCTTACCCATTGAAGAAGCTTAAAGGGTTAGAGAACTGCAGAAGACTGGTATGGCTATTGCTGCTGTGATATCACTCTTGCTACTGCTGTCATGGACTGACCAGGTATTATTCTCATTCTAGAATGCTTTAGTTTCATGTACTGCATATGTATATATATATTGGATATGATTTGTGTCTATAAGTTTATGATGCGATCTTGTGGTTTAAGGTTTATATGTATATCTAACAGAAGGCACATGTTTGATTTTGTAGAAATCCTCTCCTCCTTCCCTAACCCCCCTACAGAATGTGTTGGGCATCGTGTCGATGGTTAATTCCTTGAGGGTAGTAATATGTTGAACCCCCTCTGGAACTTCCTTCAATCCCCAGCAACATTCAATGTGCAATCTGCCGAGTCCAGGCATGGCTCCTTTCTCCACCCTCCACTCTTCTAATCTAGACAAATAAATTAGGGAAAGTGTTTCAAGATAAGGAAAGCCTCCTTGAGAGAACACCATTGATTCAGAAGCAGAGAAAAACCACGAGAGCAGACCATTGGCAGAGATCCTTAAGTTGGGCAGCTTCTCCAGTATTTCCATCTGCTCACCCTTCACAGTTATACCCATGTACTACAAATCCCAATCCAAGCGTCCCATAACTCCCATTGCCTTTGAAACACACTCCTCAAAAGGTGTTATATAAAACTCTTTCTACTCGCACACTCTAAATCTATGAGACACAGCCAGGGGCGGAGCCAGGATGAAAATCCTGGCTGGGCTAAAATTATCATGGCTGGGCTAATATTCAAAGTAATATTTTTTTTGTTTAACCTGTTCTTGACTGTATTTTGCAAATCTGCTTCTAGTTAATCAATTTGAATTTTCCTCTCAATTTTTACCATGAAGAAGACTAAATTAGAATCTATTTTGTAAATAGAGAATCAAAACTTATTTTGCTCGGGCAAGTTGTTTGGGCAGGAACTGAAGTAGAAAAACTTGTTTAGGCAAAGTTGCAGAGAGGGGCAGAGAGGAGAGGAATGAGAGAGAAGAACACTATAGCGAGTGGAAGATTACAAAAAAAAGAGCAAGTAATTCCTGGTCACACATATTATATTGAACGGTCAAGATTCAATTGTGAGGAAATAAGAGGAACTCTCTCTCATGAGGAGAGGATCCAAGTCTCTTCCTTTCGGACTCGGATCCTCTCCTTGTATTTTTTTTCCTCACATTTCCTCACCTTCTAATCATGGCCGTTCATTTGCATTTGAGGGTCCAGATTCAATTTGTATTTCTTTTTTTAATCTGGTTCTTTTAGTGCCCTCTGCAAACACTGTTGCCTCTTCCCTCTTCCTTTTTCTTCCTCTCTTTCCCTCTGTTTCTTCTTTCTCCTTCTCTTTCTTGTTTGTTTTCATATTGGGATCAGAAAATGTTGGATTTTTATGAGGTAGTTTCATGTAAAAAAATCAAAAGCTAATCATAACTTCACTCAAACTCAAGGTTGGTTTTTAGCCTTTTATGTTATTTTGAAGGAGGATTTTGGTGTTGAAAAACAAGGTATTTTGTATGATTTAGCCTTATCATCCACCTGATTTTTCGACCTTATGTATCTGGTTTGCTTAAGCTAGGAGAGGATTTCAATTCGTCCATACCCACTTGGTTCCCATGAAGATTGAAGATCTGACCCCAAAATAACCTTAATCCATTTGGTATTATTTCTTAGTTGAGGGGAAAAATCATAAAATCAATAATCACTTCCACAAAGATTGAACATGGAATGCAAATCATGGACATTCTGTTTTCATGAGATTCTTGGCGAAGAGAGAAGTAATGGACGAAAGATAGAGATGGGGAAGAGAACCAGATTAAAAAAGAAATACAAACTGAAAGAGAAGGAGAAAGAAGAAACAGAGGGAAAGAGAGGAAGAAAAAGGAAGAGGCCAGGGGAAGACGAGGCAGCAGTGAGAGCACTAATAGAACCAAATTAAAAAAGGAAATACAAACTGAATCTGGACCCTCAAATGCAAATGAACGGTCATGATTAGAAGGTGAGGAAATGTGAGGAAAAAAAATACAAGGAGAGGATCCGAGTCCCTTCCTTTCCTCTTGTTTTTTTTTTCTCACCCACGTGCTGTCCTGCACTCTTTCTCTCTCTTTCCTCTCTTCTTCTTCTTCTTCTTCTCCTCCTCCTCCTTCTGCAACTTCTCTTCTTCTCTCTTTTTTAAAGAGTTTTGTTATTTTGGAATGGGGGACTACATATACTTAGATTTTTTTTCCCCAAAATCTTGGTAGGGCTTAAGCCCCCCCCAAGCCAGTACATGGCTCCGCCCATGGACACAGCTAGAATTTGAAGTCAAGTAAAAAAATGCACATAGAACAGCAGCCGATGATTCAAAATTAAGAAATTGATGAAAGTTTTGATTCAACCAGGATTTCTAGTTAAACAGCTTACACACAATCCTGTGGTATTTACAAAATGATTTGACCTTTACAATTTATAAATATGGAATTTTGTGGAGGTCTTTGGAAAGTCAGTATTAGGGCATCTCCAACAAGAGAGTTCAAAACTCATACTCAAACCCAAATTTTGACTCACCCAAACTCATTACTATTCATTTGGGTTTTTCATCTCCAACAAGGGTGAGTCAAAACTCATACTCATTTTATATTTTAATTATTTTATATAATTATTTAACAACAATTTAGCTGTGGCCCGTGTGAGCTCCACCCGCACAGTGATGAGTTTCCTTCCCCATAGTCGACCCATTTTTGGTCGAGTACCTAGTAGGAACCCATTTTGGATTTTGGGTTTTACTTGTTGGAGATTCTTTTTTTGAGTTTGGAATTTGCGTATGGGTTTTAAACCCCCTTGTTGGAGATGTCCTTAAGTTACACACTGACATAGTGCCATAACTTTGTGAATTTGGTCCCTGAGAAAAGTGAGAAAAGAAAAAAACAGGGTCTAAAGGTTAGACCCACAAGATTTGGGTTTGGGATAAGAAAAGAAAAAAAACAGGGTCTAAAGTTTAGACCCCCCACTATTTGGGTTTGGGATCGGGATTTGGATCCTCTCCTAACCTACCTAAGCTTTTAATCTCAGTCATCCATTCAAAATCTTAAAGGTCAAGATTAATCCACCTCAGCACATGGTTATTAAATATTCAAAATTACACTTTTCAGCACATGGTTATTAAATACTCAACTCATGCTATAATTAAATACTCATTATGCTAAGGTGGATTAATCTTGACCTTTAAAATTTTGAATGGATGACTAAGATTAAAAGCTTAGGTAGGTTAGGAGAGAAGTTAGGTTAGGAGAAGATCCGGATCCGATCGGGATCGACCCATATCGGCCTGATATTAGTCGGCCGCTCACTTCTGTCTCTTCACTCTTCATCTCCTACAGCAAGCATCATCAGAGGTCGAAGCTAGGTCTCTGTCTCCATTCCGTTTACAGAAGTCCTCAAAAGGTTTGATGGTCTCTTTCTCTCCATAAGAATAGGTTTGCACAAGCATTTACTTTCTCTATATCAGAGGTCTTGAAGCTAGGTCTCTCTCTCCATTCCGTTTACAGATGTCTTGAAGCTAGGTCTCTCCATGCATCATCAGAGGTCTTGAAGCTAGGCCTCTCTCTCCATTTCGTTTACAGATGTCCTCAAAAGGTTTTATGGTCTCTTTCTCTCCATAAGAATAGGTTTGCACAAGCCATTACTTTCTCTATATCAACACTTTTGTAGAATGACCTGAGTTTGTTATTTGTTGAATACATTTTATGCTTCATGAGTTTTCAGAAAAGAGAGATCTCTTTTGAAAGTTAACCCAAGTGGAGCATTTCCAATTTACATATACAATACGGTATTGATATATAATATTAAAAGTAACATGGTATACATTTTTCACCTCGATCATCAAGAAGCAAACTGCGTCTGTTATCAATTAATTTTAAAAAACTTTCATTGCCATTATCAGCAACAAGACCAAATAATAGGAACTTATAGGGTTTGTGGCTGGGATACTTGAGATCTTCTTTGACTACTGCTTGGTAAGTTCTGACCACATGAGCATCAACTGCCTCCAGATTTAGAAAGTAATCAAAACAAAGAGAGCGAGTCTTGTAAAATCCCTTTACTGCTCTGACGAATACCAGTTGAGTATTCTGGAAGAGGAACAAAACATGCATTAATCGGAGTCTGAACAATTACACACTATTTTTGAAAAAATATTGGATATTAGGGCTACAGTAAAGCTAGTATAAATACATAGTAAATAGCATGTTAAGAGTCTTTGTAGCCATTGCTATACTATTATTCAGAAATTACTTTCTCATGGGTTTGTTACTCTACAACTCAGTTATATATATATATATATATATATTGTTGAGAAATGGATTGTAGGATTACATTGTGAATAACTTGCTTGATTCATTGATTAAACATACAACACTTATATAGAAAGTGTACAAAACACCTTTGCAGAAAGCAGGCATTAAAACAAGGAGCATGTAAGCCACTTGCTACTACACTCCTTAGCACACGTGAAACTCAACAATAAACAGCACACACATGTGTGCCGATCATGCTAAAGGTACAACACCCTTAACCTGTAAAGTGATAAAGTGGAAGATGAATAGATATTCCAACACTCCCCCTCAAGCTGGAGTTTGGAAATCCCAAACAACAAGCTTGAAAAATAATCTTTGATCATGCAGCTACGATCAATCCTTAACCATGCAGCTACGATCATTTTTATCTTGCTTTGATCATGCAGCTACGATCAATATTTGAACATGCAGCTACGATCATTTTTATCTTGCCTTGATCATGCATCTACGATCCATCTTTGATCATGCAACTACGATCGTTCATATCTCGCCTTGATCATGCAGCTACGATCAATCTTTGAACATGCAGCTACGATCGACAAAGATCCAAATTTTTTCTCATTTTTTTTTAAATACTCCCCCTCAAGCAAGAGCTTGGATATCCCAAACAACAAGCTTGAATAAGAGCCAAATTAAAAACATCCTACGGTCGACAAACCATGCAGCGGCAATATGGTCGGCGATGCCTTGACCTCGACGTGCGGTTGACTATGACCATGCAGGAGCAATTCATCTTTCTTCTTCCTTTTTTTTTCTTTTCATCTTTTGGATTCTCTCACTCACCACGTGCAATGCAAGATTAATTAAACATGTTTAATTAACCAACTGCACATCACATTTCTTTTCACAGCCTTTTTCTTTTGCTTTGGGCTGATTCCTCTTTCACCCTTTTTTTTCCTTTCTTTCTTTCCAGCAACTCCCTCTCTCTTTCGGCTCCTTGTTTTCTTTCTCTTAGACAAGGCAAGCTTTAATACCAACGGTGACGGCAAGATCTTTGTCTCCGAGTATTGATTTCAGCAATTTGGAGGTGGGTTTTTTCTGAGAATATCGGTACAGGGAAGAACAAAACGTTCTCTGTATTGGTATTTTTCTGGTACTGGTGTGGATATATTTTCTGGGTATGAGCTTGTGCTCGATCTTTGAGCAAAAGCTTGGTTGTTTGGATCTGGGCATGGTTTTTCTGGTACTTGGTAGATGAACAACAGTTCTTGGTAGTGGTTTGGGTACTGGGTAAGATGAAGAACACTGACTTATTCTTCTTGGTATTTCTGGCAGCGGAATATGGGTAAGGGTATGGATAATCAAGAATTGATTATCGGTCTCAAGAGCGAAATTGCTCCGATACCATGTTGAGAAATGGACTGTAGGATTACATTGTGAATAACTTGCTTGATTCATTGATTAAACATACAACACTTATATAGAAAGTGTACAAAACACCTTTGCAGAAAGCAGGCATTAAAACAAGGAGCATGTAAGCCACTTGCTACTACACTCCTTAGCACACGTGAAACTCAACAATAAACAGCACACACATGTGTGCCGATCATGCTAAAGGTACAACACCCATAACCTGTAAAGTGATAAAGTGGAAGATGAATAGATATTCCAACATATATATATATATATATATATATATATATATATATATATATATCTAGGTAGCATCTTTAATTCTAGAGCTTATTTTGAAGTGTTTGTTGTTGCTAGAATTCTGTTTCCAAATGTGACAGTAGCCTAAAGCTTCATCAGCATGCATAGATTCGAACTGAATACAACATTTTGAAAAACCATGTGATAAATGCATCTAGCTAGGTAGCAAGCATTACTGCATTGATTAAATTACTCATAATAATTAAATAGAATAGAGAGAAATACTTGAAACCTTTTTCTTGTTAAATTCTTCATGAGTTTTTTTGTATTGAAAGTTTAAAAGTTCCTGTGGTTGGACGTTACTGCTTGCTGGGTTATTCCGAATTTTGGGAACTTGTTTCCAGGCCTTGGGGAGGGAAACAAAAGCTAAACAATGTTTATTTTTTCTATGCATGCAGATATCTTCCGATCTGGTCATGGACAGATTGATAAAGCTGAGGAAGAAGTGTCAATCATGTGATCTTATGTTTCTTTCACACCTCAATTGCAGCAGGCATGATAAGGTGGATAGAAAGCAGAAAAAACTTGATGAGAATAGGGGTAAACGCATTTGTCGACTTGGAGAACTAAATAAATATTGGCATACGGTATAATTTTTAAAATGTTATTACTTTTTATTCATTTTTTTTCTTTTGCATCTTTGCATACTTGTTTTAATTTCATTTTTTTAATACTTTTTCCAGCTTAATATTGACCAGCAGGAAGAATTCTTTCGGTCGCTTCCTCTGGTCAAGGATGACTTACAGAGTTTTATCCAGGAGTATACAGATGTATCCGACAATATCTCCAAATTCATTCTTGAGTCTAGCCAAGCTGATGAGCGTCTTTTGCTTGATAACAATTATTTGGTGACTGTTTCTATCTTATTGGTAAATGATTGTTATTGTACTTATTAAAAACATTTACTTCATTCTTTTTTTGTTTTTTTTCATAAATGTTACATAAATCGCTTTTTTTTTGCACGATATTGTTGGAATTCCCAAACTTCCAATAAGTTTTCAACAACTGTTTCATATTATGGATTACGGGAGGGCACAAACGTGTATGTTAGGAGAGATTGCATTGGTAGATTAGATCTTTCAGAAGCAGGGAGACAACCTTATTGATGTTGTTGCTCGTGCTACTTTTATTTTAGAAAGACATCTGGTAATTTTCTTTTTCTTTTCATCCATTTTCTCGCTAAATTTAAATTTCTCCTTGGATATGTGAATTGTTTATGTATTGTTTTGAGTTGTTTCAGATAGAAAATGAGCATAAGTAGGTAAGGTAATCGATAACTTCTAATCTGCTCATGGACAAATTGATAAAGTTGAGGAAGAAGTGTTAATCATGTGATCTTATGTTTCTTTCACACCTCAATTGCAACAGGCATGATAAGGTGGATAGAAAGCAGAAAAAACCTGATGAGAATAGGGGTAAACGCATTTGTCGACTTGGAGAACTAAATAAATATTGGCATACGGTATAATTTTTAAAATGTTATTACTTTTTATTCATTTTTTTTTCTTTTGCATCTTTGCACACTTGTTTTAATTTCATTTTTTTAATACTTTTTCCAGCTTAATATTGACCAGCAGGAAAAATTCTTTCGGTCGCTTCCTCTGGTCAAGGATGACTTACAGAGTTTTATCTAGGCGTATACTGATGTATCCGACTATATCTCCAAATTCATTCTTGAGTCTAGCCAAGCAGATGAGCGTCTTTTGCTTGATAACAATTATTTGGTGACTGTTTCTACCTTATTGGTAAATGAATGTTATTGTACTTATTAAAAACATTTGCTTCATTCTTTTTTTGTTTTTTTTAATAAATGTTATATAAATCGCTTTGTTTTTTTTGCAGGATATTGTTGGAGTTCCCAAACTTCCAATAAGTTTTCAACAACTGTTTCATATTATGGATTACGGGAGTGAACAAACGTGTATGTTAGGAGAGATTGCATTGGTAGATTAGATTTTACAGAAGCAGGGAGACAACCTTATTGATGTTGTTGCTCGTGCTACTTTTATTTTAGAATGAAATCTGGTAATTTTATTTTTCTTTTCATCCATTCTCTCGCTAAATTTAAATTTCTCCTTGAATATGTGAATTGTTTATGTATTGTTTTGGGCTGTTTCAGATAGGAAATGAGTATAAGTGGGTAAGGCAATCGATAACTTTTGATCTGCTCATGGACAAATTGATAAAGTTGAGGAAGAAGTGTCAATCATGTGATCTTATGTTTCTTTCACACCTTAATTGCAGCATGCATGATAAGGTGGATAGAAAGCATAAAAAACCTGATGATAATAGGGGTAAACGCATTTGTCGACTTGGAAAACTAAATAAATATTGGCATACGGTATGATTTTTAAAATGTTATTACTTTTTATTCATTTTTTTTTCTTTTGCATCTTTGCACACTTGTTTTAATTTAATTTTTTTTTTAATATTTTCCAGCTTTATATTGACCAGCATGAAGAATTCTTTCAGTCGCTTCCTCTGGTCAAGGATGACTTACAAAGTTTTATCCAGGAGTATACTAATGTATCCGACTATATCTCCAAATTCATTCTTAAGTCTAGCCAAGCTGAAGAGCGTCTTTTGCTTGATAACAATTATTTGGCGACTGCTTCTATCTTATTGGTAAATGAATGTTATTGTACTTATTAAAAACATTTGCTTCATTCTTTTTTCTTTCTTTTTCAATAAATGTTATATAAATCGCTTTTTTTTTTGCAGGATATTGTTGGAGTTCCCAAACTTCCAATAAGTTTTCAACAACTGTTCATATTATAGATTATGGGAGTGAATAAACATGTATGTTAGGAGAGATTGCATTGGTAGATCAGATCTTTCAGAAGCAGGGAGACAACCTTATTGATCGATGTTGGTGATCATGCTAGTTTTATTTTAGAAAGACATCTGGTAATTTTCTTTTTCTTTTCATCTATTTTCTCGCTAAATTTAAATTTCTCCTTCAATATTTGAATTCTTTATGTATTGTTTTGGGTTGTTTCGGATAGAAAATGAGCATAAGTGGGTAAGGCAATCGATAACTTCTGATCTGGTCATGGACAGATTGATAAAGCTGAGGAAGAAGTGTCAATCATGTGATCTTATGTTTCTTTCACACCTCAATTGCAAGGCATGATACCGGATAGAAAGCAGAAAAAACCCGATGAGAATAGGGGTAAACGCATTTGTCGACTTGGAGAACTAAATAAATATTGGCATACGGTATAATTTTTAAAATGTTATTACTTTTTATTCTTTTTTTTTTCTTTTGCATCTTTGAACACTTGTTTTAATTTTTTTTTTTTTTTATACTTTTTCTACCTTAATATTGACCAGCATGAAGAATTCTTTCTGTCGCTTCATCTGGTCAAGGATGACTTACAGAGTTTTATCCAGAAGTATACAGATGTATCCGACCATATCTCCAAATTCATTCTTGAGTCTAGCCAAGTTGATGAGCGTGTTTTGTTTGATAACAATTATTTGGCGACTGCTTCTACCAGCTTATTGGTAAATGAATGTTATTGTACTTATTAAAAACATTTGCTTCATTTTTTTTAATTTTTTTTAATAAATGTTATATAAATCGCTTTTTTTTTGCAAGATATTGTTGGAGTTCCCAAACTTCCAATAAGTTTTCAACAACTGTTTCATATTATGGATTACGGGAGTGAACAAACATGTATGCTAGGAGAGATTGCATTGGTAGATCAGATCTTTCAGAAGCAGGGAGACAACCTTATTGATGTTGTTGCTCGTGCTACTTTTATTTTAGAATGACATCTGGTAATTTTATTTTTCTTTTCATCCATTTTCTCGCTAAATTTAAATTTCTCCTTAGATATGTGAATTGTTTATGTATTGTTTTGGGTTGTTTCAGATAGAAAATGAGCATAAGTGGGTAAGGCAATCAATAACTTCTGATATAGCTAGGTAGCAAGCATTACTTGCATTGATTAAATTACTCATAATAATTAAATAGAATAGAGAGAAATACTTGAAACCTTTTTCTTGTTAAATTCTTCATGAGTTTTTTTGTATTGAAAGTTTAAAAGTTCCTGTGGTTGGACGTTAGTGCTTGCTGGGTTATTCCGAATTTTGGGAAGGGTTATTCCGAATTTTGGGAACTTGTTTCCAGGCCTTGGGGAGGGAAACAAAAGCTAAACAATGTTTATTTTTTCTATGCATGCAGATATCTTCCGATCTGGTCATGGACAGATTGATAAAGCTGAGGAAGAAGTGTCAATCATGTGATCTTATGTTTCTTTCACACCTCAATTGCAGCAGGCATGATAAGGTGGATAGAAAGCAGAAAAAATCTTATGAGAATAGGGGTAAATGCATTTGTCGACTTGGAGAACTAAATAAATATTGGCATACGGTATAATTTTTAAAATGTTATTACTTTTTATTCTTTTCTTTTTTCTTTTGCATCTCTGCACACGTGTTGTAATTTCATTTTTTTTTAATACTTTTTCCAGCTTAATATTGACCAGCAGGAAGAATTCTTTCGAACGCTTCTTCTGGTCAAGGATAACTTACAGAGTTTTATCCAGGAGTATACAGATGTATCCGACAATATCTCCAAATTCATTCTTGAGTCTAGCCAAGCTGATGAGCGTCGACTTTTGCTTGATAACAATTATTTGGCGACTGCTTCTACCTTATTGGTAAATGAATGTTATTGTACTTATTAAAAACATTTGCTTCATTCTTTTTTCTTTTTTTTTTAATAAATGTTATATAAATCTTTTTTTTTTGCAGGATATTGTTGGAGTTCCCAAACTTCCAATAAGTTTTCAACAACTGTTTCATATTATGGATTACGGGAGTGAACAAACATGTATGTTAGGAGAGATTGCATTGGTAGATTAGATTTTTCAGAAGCAGGGAGACAACCTAGCTTATTGATGTTGTTGCTCGTTCTACTTTTATTTTAGAAAGACATCTGGTAATTTTCTTTTTCTTTTTATCCATTTTCTCGCTAAATTTAAATTTCTCCTTAGATATGTGAATTGTTTATGTATTGTTTTGGGTTGTTTCAGATAGAAAATGAGCATAAGTGGGTAAGGCAATTGATAACTTCTGATATGGTCATAGACAGATTGATAAAGCTGAGGAAGAAGTGTCAATCATGTGATCTTATGTTTTCTTTCTCACCTCAATTAATTGCAGCAGGCATGATAAGGTGGATAGAAAGCAGAAAAAACCTGATGAGAATAGGGGTAAACGCATTTTCGACTTGAAGAACTAAATAAATATTGGCATACGGTATAATTTTTAAAATGTTATTACTTTTTATTCATTTTTTTTCTTTTGCATCTTTGCACACTTGTTTTAATTTCATTTTTTTTTATACTTTTTCCAGCTTAATATTGACCAACAGGGAGAATTCTTTCGGTCGCTTCCTCTGGTCAAGGATGACTTACAGAGTTTTATCCAGGAGTATACAGATGTATCCGACAAAATCTCCAAATTCATTCTTGAGTCTAGCCAAGCTGATGAGCGTATTTTGCTTGATAACAATTATTTGGCGACTGCTTCTACCTTATTGGTAAATGAATGTTATTGTACTTATTAAAAAGATTTGCTTCATTCTTTTTTCTTTTTTTTAATAAATGTTATATAAATCGCTTTTTTTTTGCAGGATATTGTTGGAGTTCCCAAACTTCCAATAAGTTTTCAACAACTGTTTCATATTATGGATTACGGGAGTGAACAAACATGTATGCTAGGAGAGATTGCATTAGTAGATCAGATCTTTTAGAAGCATGCATGGAGACAACCTTATTGATGATGTTGCTCGTGCTACTTTTATTTTAAAAAGGCATTTGGTAATTTTCTTTTTCTTTTTATTTATTTTCTCGCTAAATTTAAATTTCTCCTAGGATATGTGAATGTGAATTGTTTATGTATTGTTTTGGGTTGTTTTAGGTAGAAAATGAGCATAAGTGGGTAAGGCAATCGATAACTTTTCTTAATTTTCTCTTTTTCTTAACTTTTATTTCCATTTTGTATATGTTGTTTAATCTTTACAAGTTGTTTTCAGTTAGCTGGAGGTAAAAGCTAAGGAAATGGAAGACAAGCTGCTGGAAGAAGAGGCGGAAAAAAGGTTTTTCCAAATTTGCATGCTTATATTCTTTGCTGCCATATTTATTTCGGAAACTTGAAGAAAATTGAAAATTGTTCTCGTCTTATATGTTGCTTTCCCTTGCTAAATGTGGAATTGTGATTTTACATGGCGGAGAAATAGATTTACAAGATATTTGTTTGTTCAAAACTTCAAATTTCCAAATTTTGATCTGTTTTTACTTTGATCTAGGTAACTTTAGTACCTTATATCTGGTGTTGGCTTTGTTGAAAGGTTGTGACCAATGATTTATAAGAAGTCAAGAAATTATCCCATTTAGTCGATTGGTATAGATTATTAGATTGGAAGGAAAATTTGCTGAGCTATGTATTTCTCTGTGTCTATTGGTGGACTGTATGGAATGGAATCTTTTTCAGTAGAAGTTGGTTGATTTCTCTATTCTGATTAACACATCCAGACAAGGCAAGGGTTTTACTTATCTAGATGTCTGATTGTCTGAATTACTTTATAAACTTTACCTTCATGGGTTTTCCAATCGGATTTAGCTCAGCAGCTCTGAACCTATTTACTGCCTTCAGTCAATCATCATTGTTTTTTTCCCTAACCGAAAACTTTGATATCCCCAAAGCTGAATCATATCTATGAACTTTTTCATTCTTATAATCTCATTTCATTCGATATTCAAGTTTTACCACTGTTGTTGTTATTTTGTTTGCTAGGCATTCACAATGTTTCTGTGATTTCTTTTCAAGCCTCTTGGGTGTTTGATTTTCTTTCCTTACTAAGCTTGTGATTGATGTCTCTAAATGTATAATAATGCTTCTGAATGCATAATGCCCTGTTATCCCTGTTTCTGGGATGGTTTTTCTTTGGTTGTTAATGCATTGAATATCTTGGGTTTAGGATTTGGTTTGGTCTATCCAGTTTTAATGGCAAAACTTATATTAGGGTGTTAGATCTTCAATATTCCATTTGGATGTACTTGTGCTTGGGTCCAGTTTCTCCATGGCAAACTGTTCTATATATATCCTCTCCTTTCTGCTGGCAAACTGTGGAGTTGGCTAGTATTTCAGACTATCAGTGGCCTAAAACATGATCGTATTTAACAGTGCATGCAAAAGTTTAGCTTCAGCTCTATTAATCCAATAGTATATCTTGTAACCAAACTCCATTCTGTTTTCCATGTCATTCCCGCTAAAATAAATCCGGTAATAAGCTTGCTAGTTCTTCATGTTAATGATTTGGTGGCCCTTGGTGCCAAGGCTTTAGGTTTTCTTCTTCAAACTGTTTGTTTTCCGTTCTGCTTTCTTCTTCTTCAAACGAACACAAGAACTTTTTTTGCATGCTTACTACAAAGAATGTAGTACCACCATTGGAGTAAACTAATATTAGTTTTTTTGAATCTCTACAGCAAAACATCAAAACCGAAAAAGCGAAGGAACAATAAGAAGTCAAAAGGTCAAAGAGAGAGCATTGTTGAAACACCAAGTGAAACTCCACCCCTAATTGAACCAAGTGGTGACAGTGAAAATTATGAAGTTGGTGAAACAAATGAACACAGGGATGAGGACCAGGTCAGCTCCCTATACTCATATGAATGATAATCGCATGTAATATACATATATATATCTGCATATAGACTATCAATAGAGATACATTGGAGCAAATATTGAAACTTTAACAATTTTGATTGAAACTTCAAATTTTTTTTCTTTTCAAATTTTAATTTTTTTGTTAAAATATTATTTACTATAATATCCCTCATATATAATTATATATGATAATTTAAAATTAATCTATGATGTATGATTTAATGATCATCATATCTTTTTACGCACACTTTAATTGACAAAATGAGTTCTCAATTAAAGCGAGTTCTTTTAATATAATACTAGCATGAACCCACACACTGTATGTAAAGAGATAAAAAGTTAAAAGTAGTGGGTAGTTTATTCATAGAAAAACAAAAACCAGCCACTATCTTTTATTTTATTTTTTATTTTAAAAGTAGTGCGTACTCGTTGGCATTATATATGCAATTCCAGCTATAAGAGCCCAGATCAGATTCATGATTGAAGCCGGCCTCCTTAATTTATATGCAATTACAAGTTGTATAATTTATATTTAGATATTTTTACCAATTTATTTATGCATTTTCCTTAATATGTACGTCACTGAAAATTATTAGTGGCCTAACTGTGAATCTTTCAGAAGTGGTTAATGTTGGTTTTAAATTGTATCATCAGAGCCATTTGCTTGAGCTTGATCAGGACTACTCATAGTTACTGAAAATTAAATTGTACCCAAATGCATGCGTACAACTTGTTCGTCTCCAGTTCTTGAATCTGCAGCATCTTTCAGGAACCCCCCTATCAAGCGTAGCTCGACTTGTGCAAACTCAACTTGATAGCCACACCACTCAAAAATTTTGCTTGCTGAGCGATGAAGTCTCGTAGGGGCTTGGAGCAACAATTGCAACAACACCCTCAGCCATATCTCTGTTTTTTTTGGTTCCTTTTCTAATCTCTCTCAGATTGATGAAACTATTCTTTTTAGCAATGAGGAGACGTAAATCCTCACTAGTCAATGACTTAATATGATTTTTATATCTCTATAGTGTATAAAACATTCTCATCATGTTGCTTATTTAGAAGATAATGGGCTCATCAAGGTGACGAATTTAAAAGTGACATTAAAGGACGAAAAAATTAGAGAAGCTCATGTGCCATGTTTTTTACTGTATTTCTCTGACCTTCTCAGCTATCTGAAATCTTGATATATTTTGATGAAGAAAAATAAGAAGCGTTAATTTCATTTTAGGAGAACTTTAACAATGAACAAGGACTCAAGGAGAAGAACTCTTATTGTATCACCAAACAAAATAATTGATACAGGAAAATGTAACCGACTGCAACTATTTATACTATTTCCTAACTGTACAGAATAAGGGTACACAGTATCACGTTTGTATTATTGAACACTAGAAATACCACACACCGGATAAATGTGACAGTGGAGGTAGGGTATTTACCTAAAGAATATGGGTAGTTATGAAATTATTTTTTTGGTATTGCAATTTAATGTTTTTAATTATTCTTTCTGAGTAATTGATTTTCAAAATATTTTAATATAAAAGAGGTATTTTAATATATTGTTGGCAAACTCTCTTTTCTTAATTATATTATTATTGAAATTTATTAGTGAATCTTTCAGAAGTGGTTGAGGTTAGATTTAATTAAATTAATTGCATCATCAGAGCCATTTGCTTGAGTTTGATCAGGATTACTCGTAGCGGCTGAAACGTCCTGGGATTTGAGTGCTCCATTTCATCTACAGAAAATTTGTACTCGCAAGACTTTGATCCTCTGGTTTGATGAATGAATCCATGGCATCTCTTTTCTTGAATTTTACATGTTTTTTTTTTTTAGAAGATTGAATTTTACATGTTAATAGTACTTGAAATTAAAAGTGTCCGAACTCAAAAGTACGTTAATATGCCTTAACACTTTTAAACGTGTCAATCAATTAGCATATGAAAACAGAGCATCAATAAATTTCCTAATTTGTAATGGTCCAAATTGACTAGGTATGCATGTAGCAAACATACTTTTGTCATTTGATCAAAACAAATTGGGGTAAGTTGAAATCTATAATGTTTTAGTCTATAATGACTTTTTCTCCTGTCAACCTGAAAATTCATTGGGCGAGAAGTGGTTGGTGTTAGATCTAGCTGCATCAACACAGCCATTTGCTTGAGCTTGTTGAAACTTGTTTAGCAAATTGTACTCACAAGACTCTGTGTCCACTCCACTCCACAACCCAAATCACCACAAATTTAGCTAACCTCAATATCCTCAACCATATTAAATTAAAGCTTTAGGAAATGTGGTTTTGAATATTAACACAATCTATCAACCAAAAAAAAAACAACCTAAATAGAGAATCGGAACTCACAAAATAAATGTCAGACTGTGTTACTATGACAGATTGACAGATATACGAATGTACTTAGTTGTATATATAATACGGGCTATGATGTTGAAGGGTCCAATTCGGTACTCAGATTTTTCAGGCCCCATGAATCCCAGCATAATATCAACAAAATCCAACAATATCAACAATCTTGTCAAGAAAGTCATCAAAGACATTGTGAACAGCTTTCATGCGCTTAGTGAATCCTTGGAGATCAAGTGGAGCAATACAAGGAATGTAATCACCCAAGTTAGGGGTAGTTCCTAATTGCAAGCCTTCTTGAATCAGACTTGAAACCCCTCTCGCTAAATTCCTCATCCTTGTACGTACTTCTTCCCAAACACCATCCTGCAACTCATGTCTGCGCTGAGAGACGACACATTGGAGCTGAGATCAACTTAAGTTGTTCCTCCGCTGCAGCCTCTCGAACAGACTTGACCAGAAGGCGAAGCTGATAATCAAAATACACCAGGAATTAGTATGTTATTAATCATAAGTACGTAGGAGAAATCAGAAAATGTAAATACATAAATTCTTAAGATATTAACTGATCACAACTCACAAGTATGGAATATATATGATATAAGCAGAGTCAATTTACTGCATACCATCCACTTCTAGTATGGATTCCTCAGATTGGTCAGCAGGACACACCTTCCTGCATTTCTTCCTCCCTTTCTTATATAGTTGCAATCCAGGTTTCAACTTACAATAACAGTACTTAGATAACGTAACAGTAGGCTAGGTAACATATCTGCAGTCTCACTTGGCCGGATTATCTTCACAACTTGTCCCCGCTTAAGCCCATAATATCTTGCAATTGGATCAATCAGCTGAACATGAGGCGGCTGAACACAATCCAGCGAAAAAGAAAATGGAATCAGGTATTCGAATCAGTTTGGATAACCAAAGAAAAGCAAACAAAGATGTGTTTTAAACATTCCAATCTTGAAAAAGATCAACAGTTTGTTAATATTGTTGGGAGGGTGCAAAGATACAATAAGCACGACTCCCTAGTTAATATGCTCACCCCGAAACAATTAAATAAACTTACTAAAGAGACTTGTAACACATTGTTAGTGCGCATATACATCTAACTTGAGGCATGTGTTAAGTAGCATTCAATGATTCAAGTATCCTAAATTCAAGATTAGCATTAGCATTGTTCAGGACTGACCTGTGTTTCTTTTACAATGTACCTCTCCAGCAAAGTTTTCTTTTCCTCATTTGTAAGCACCCGATGCTCAGGACCTAGAACATGCTGTTTAATATTCACCAACAGTTCTGCCTCCTGAACCAATACAGTTAACTCAGAAAACTTATCTTCTAAGTGTGTGAACAAAACATACTGAATAGCTAATGTTATGATTACTGTCAATACATGTTAAGGTGAGGTCAATATACAAACAACAGTAATGTCTTTGCACCAGCAGAAGTTGAGATGTTCCACCAAAAAAAGAAATCAAACATTGCAATATAATTCCTCAAAATACCATGAGTTTTTTTTTTTCTTTGAGGTGACAATCGTATGAAACTGACTGTGATTTGGTTTTCCCAATGTGCAAATATGCAGCATTAGATAGCAACCAGAACATCTTTCTTGGCTTCACTTGGAACTCACGACAGGCCTGGTTAAAGTTTGATGCTATGTCAGTTGGGCATCTCTATTAACTAACAATATCAGATAAGCCTATGCATCCAATTTGTCGTTTGAAGTGTCGGAATCACAATACTATTAAGCGCACTCGATCACATTAGACCTATCTGCGTATAGTCTGCCTGTTTAGGATACTAAGTTTCTGGTACCTCACCTTTCCATAGGTAAGAGTTAATAGACAATCATGACATTCACAAGATATCAAGAACAAAACTTCATTCCAACAAAAATTTAAGCAATTAAACTTCACCTGGAAAATCTCCAAGTGGTACTTTGAACCCATCTCACTTATGGAGGTCTTTGCAAAAGGAGTCAGATTCTGTTGAGCAACTAAGATTGCTCTGATCACATTCTCCTGATTCATGCGTGTGATGTAACTCTTCATTGTCTTGACTCCAACTTTTGGATCGTCGGGGAAAAACACATAAATCTGGTACAAAAGAACAAACAGTTAGAAGCTCAACAATACTACTTCAAGAACACTAAATAACAGCAAATACCTGATCGGAATCGTCACCTCACTTCCTTCTATTGATAGTAAGGTCTTTCCTTTTCATGTTCTCTCCGTGTTTGTTCTTAAACTGTGATAATGTCATGTTGAGATCATGATCTACAATGACGTAGTCCCGATCTTTCAGCATTTGCATCACTGTCTTTCGAACTCTATAAAGCCTTGTAATTTCTTCTTCAGTTAAAACCATCTTTTTGCTGAAAGATTACAAAAAAGCCAGCTTGTTAGTGAGGTTCTTTGGAATTAAAAGAACCAAAACTCACTACAAAATCCATATTTTCACATGTGGCTACCAAAAGTTGCTTCTCCATACCCTTAAACATCATTCTACATGATCAACTACAATATATATAGAAAAAATATCATATATTTGGTCCTCTATATTGTACTTATCTTCATATTTATCAGAAAAAATTCGAGTATGAAAACTCAAGCTAACCAGGAATTACAATTTAAACATAACTCACTCTGATGTCCCATGCTGTGGTGGTGTGGCTACTGGTTTTGTGTTGTGTTAGTGCTGCTGTCCCATGCTGTATTGTTGAGCTTGTCGAGCTGGTGTAGTTTTGTCTTGTTCTGCCATTATGGTATATATCATAATAAACATTCTTCTCATTTCTGTTGGAGTTTCACAAACAATGACAGTTCTGATGACATGTGTTGCAGTTATTTCCACAAGCCTCAAACCAACCCAGAGAGAAAATTGGCATTTTGAGTTTTGGTTGATTTTTTCTCTCCTGTCAACCTGAAGATTCATTGGGCGAGAAGTGGTTGGTGTTAGATCTGCATCATCACAGCCATTTGCTTAAGCTTGTTGAAACTTGTTTAGCAAATTGTACTCACAAGACTCTGATCCTCAAGTTTGATGAATGACTCCATGACATCTCAGGGTGTGAGTCCTTATTGTCATCACAAAATTACAGCTCAATGATCTGCACACATAATCAATTGTGGCTGTGTGAGAAATGAGTAACAGAAATTACATGTTTCATCAACAGAGTAATGAATATTTAATATGTAGATCTTTTATCTACCACCGGATATGGTCAGTCTGCACACATAATCATACAGTAGCAGATATCGAAGAAAGGCCGATGAACAAATTTTCAAAAGAGAATACAGAAACCAATTATAGAGGAAAAGGCAATGGTATAGTGACTGTAGCATAATAACATATATGAAGGGACCAAAAGTAACCTTGTGCAGCTAGCTTAGTGTAATCCCAAAAAAAAAAAAAAAAACTTATGCAGCTTAACCCAACAACACAATAGAACAAACTTGTACAATTAAACTTTAAACAACTTTTCTAATTTTGCTTACAGCTAGTTTAGAAGTGAAGTAATCTGGAACTTCCGAAATTGAAAAAGTGATCCATCTCCGAGGAGAATGAGGCCAGATTACCAAAATATACAGTCATACAGAGCTTGGATATCTACCCAGAAACAGCTGGTTCACATATGTTGTAATCCAGCTGCAGCGAGTAACATAAATTCAGATACATTATACTGTATGATTCTATGTTAAAGAATAAAGACAAAGAAAGTCGAAGTGGAAGAGAAGACTGACCATATCCGAACTTGTGGATTTAACTAAGGAGTGGATGCAGCTTGTATTTCCTCTGTTTTCTCATCAGGAGGAAGAGGAGCTGGTCATAAATCACAATCAAGATACACCCGGAATATATATATATATTACTCAATTTAATAGATAAAACGGATAAAACGGTATATGGTATGATAAAACGGATCAAGTCAATTAGTCACATACCGTCCACAATTGATTCCTCAGAGTCACCCGCAACTACAGGATATTTGTGATTAATATTCATTTGTGATAGTAAGAGAAGGCACATGTTCGATGGTTAATTCCTTGAGGGTAGTAATATCTTGAACCCCCTCTGGAACTTCCTTCAATCCCAAGCAAAATTCAATGCGCAATGTGCGGAGTCCAGGCATGGCTCCTTTCTCCACCCTCCACTCTTCTAATCCAATCAAATTATATAGGGAAAGTGTTTCAAGATGAGGAAAGCCTCCTTGAGAGAAAACCATTGATTCTTCAGACTTCACAAGGTGGAGATAAAGCACCCTTAAGTTGGGCAGCTTCTCCAGTATTTCTATCTGCTCACCCTTCACATTTGTTCTTCTCAGCGTTATCTTGGTGAGGTTTGGATAGCACAGGGGCTCTTTCGGTAACTCAAAATTCAGATTTCCCCACAGTCGCACCTTGTATAAATGAGGACAAATCTTGGTGAGGTTTGGATAGCACAGGGGCTCTTTCGGTAACTCAAAATTCAGATTTCCCCACAGTCGCAGCTTGTATAAATGAGGACAACATGACACTATATCTCTTGCTATATGCTCATCACAATATGCGCCACGTGCCATCGTCACAGATAGAGACCGAAGATGATTAAATGTTATGCTTCTTGATATCAACATGTCCTTCAACTTTTCCAAGTAACCACCCTTTGATGCAATTATGTGTAGTTTTTTCAGATTGGTTAATTGAACAAGACCATTCAAATCACACTTCTCAATGTTAACATTAACCAACGTCTGCAAGTTGCACAGTGTTGTAAATGACAATTTCTCACTTACAGTGTGCTTATAAGGTAAATACAAATGCCTCAGTTGCTCCATATTTCTAAACACATTTGTGATTTTGATCAGCCTCTTCCAATCAAACCCGAAACAAGATCCATCAAATAAACCACAACCCCGCACATCTAGAGTTTGCAAAAGTACTAGATTAGATACAGATGATGGCAACCCACGGAATGCACTATCCTTCAGACTCAAAAACCTCAAGTGGACTAGATTCCCAATCGTCTCTGGTAACTCAAAATCTCTATATATATTTTCAAACTTCAAAACTCTAAGCGATTGGAAATCATTGAATACTGATCGCATCACTTTTTTGTTCCACTTTTGATCAAAGCTTTTTGGAGCAAAGTATAATAGAGACCTAATGTGGCAATCTCTTCCATCCCTACTAGTGAAATCATATTTACAATTTTCTTCCAAATAGAGGGCAAGTCTTCGAAACTTACCAATTAGTGCTGTCTTAGATACCGGACCCGAAGAAAAGTTAACAATACGGAGAAAATTCTCCTCTTCTGCCTTTTGCAAGCACAAGTCTCGCATGAGATCATGGAGACGACAAGTTTTCACCTTCCCACTTAAACCATAACATTTTACAACTTGAACCATAGATCTTTCCACCAATTCAATTAGGCAACCATATGCTACTTCTTCAATTATTTCCACTGAACCATGTATTTCTGACATTGAAGTTATAAATCCTTCTGCAATCCATAACTGAGTCAATCTTTTTACCGGTATCTCATGATCCTCAGGAAATTGAGCTAAATAAAGAAAACATAGTTTTAACTGAGATGGCAAGTCATCATAACTCAATGCTAAGACAGCTGATACTCCACACTCTTGACCTCGGTTTTCTCTTTCAAGGACATTTGTGCCTCTCATTATGTATACATCAACATTTCTAAGAACTGTATCCCACTCATCAACTGTCTCTCGTCTACTAAGAAGACCAGCGAGCACACTGATGGCTAATGGCAAACCTGAACAATGTACAAGAATCTTCTTTCCTATTTCTGTCTTCTTTGCATTAATTTCCAAGTCTAGAAAAGAAAAGAAAAGGAAACCAAATAAATTTTTTTTTTCTTTTCAAATTAGCAATTATTCATCACAAAACAAGTATATCTAGAGACAGTATTACTTCGGTAAGAGAGAGATTTAGTTGTTACTAAATGCTGATTAATTGACAGTGATAACATTATCTATAATCTATCAAAGTAAAAGTTCCTGCAGTCAAGAATCTTTCATATAGATTAAACTATTTTTTATCAATCGATATCATGTCCTTGTCTTCATTCTTGAGAAGATTGAATGTCATGTGCTCGAACATAAAAATAATGGTGTTCTTGCATATGATTTGTAAAATTCACAAGATGCATAATAATTTCGTGAAAAAAAAATTTATAAACACTTCCTTGGGCTAGAAAACTTCAGATAAGTATTTAGTTGGCTGAAAAAATACCTGTATTGTTGGTTCCACATATCGCTATCTTTTCAAACAGTTCCCAGCTTTGCTTTTCATCTAGAGCTTGAGGTTTGTGAAGAAAATCATTATTTCTGGATGCAAGCAATGCAACTTCTTTGTTGCGAGTGGTGAGTAATATCCGGCTCTCTGTTTCCTCATTGATTGGAAATCCAGCTTTTATCGAATTCCATGCCTCCTGAGTCCATATGTCATCAAGGACCACCAGACATCTCTTTTCTCGTTGGATACTACAGACCTTTTCTGCTATTTCATCCTTTTTCATGCTGGCAATTTCTTTCCTTTGCTCTTGTGTTGGGGAACTGAGTTTAATTAAAACTTCTTCCAACACTTCCCTTCCTTCCCATTGTTGAGATATACACACCCAAGCAGAACAATTAAAATGACGCTTAACTTCATTTTGAAGAAAAACTTGTTTTGCAAGAGTGGTTTTTCCCGAGCCGCCCATCCCCCAAATAGAAACAACACGGTGATGCTTTCCTTCTCTCACCAACTTCTTCACCAGTATATCTGTGTTTTCCTCTAACCCAACAATGTGACTTTCAACTTCATGAGCATAAGTTAGCCTCCGATCTCGTTGCCTCTTAAGAGAAGAAGCAACACCTTCACCCCCACTTATTTGCCTTATGTTATAACTTTGCAAACTCGACCTCAAATGAGAAAGTTTGGTCATAATGTCCTCAATTTCGGACCCAATCTTGTATCGATGAACTCCTTCATTAAAGATGCAGGCAAACCTTTTGAGAGCAATCTTCATAGTACCTCCTCTGCTCTTGGAGGCCACTTTCAAGGCAAAAGATTCAATGACATCCTCCAAATCGTAAGCAGCATCTCTAATAAGCTTAACCCAAATGCGTACAACTTCTTCGTCTCCAGTTCTTGAATCTGCATCTTTGAGGAAGCCACGCATCAAGTGTAGCTCGACTTGTGCAAGCTCGACCTGATAGCTGACTCCACTCAAGAATTTCCCTTGCTGAATGATCAAGTCTCCGAGGGGCTTGATCCCTGAAGCCACAATTGAAACGACACCTTCAGCCATATTTCTGATCTTAGCCAGAAACGGAACCAGCTTTTTTCTTGTTTGTGTTTAATGCTTAGATTATGAATTTTCCCTCGCAATGGATATGTAACGTCTTTTCCGTTTGTATATGAAGTCTGGTAAACCAAGTGTCTGCCCTTCGCATATTCTTTAACTAACTTGATCACTAAATTATCCCTTAAATTGGTATAAACAAAGGCCTAAAGCCGAAGCAAAAGTGATGAAGAAAAAAAACCCCACCAGAAAGCAAAGCTAAAGCAACCAAAGAACTACCACCATTCCAAGCAAAGTTATATTCCATGCATACATCAGGAGGATACCAAGAGGAGGCTGCAGTCCAAAGTTTTCAACATCCTTCCACGCCTCATAAAGAAGTTTCTTTTAAATAGAAAATTATATGATTTGGCCTCCAAAGCTAAATTAGCTAATGATCAACTAATCAATTTTTCTAATTTAGTGAACCAATGTATGTTGCAGTGATTGACATATAACTATCTATGCATGACTTGTATATGTTGCAGTGATTGAAAGTAGGCAAACCCAACTGCAAACAAACTTTCTATCTTCTTCTTTTTTTAATTTTCTTTTGCTATGGTAAAACACCATTAACATCAGAGATAAATAAGTACAGCAAGAGTCGTTGTGGCTCATCTACTACCAAATACCAAGTTCGCAAGAGGTCACAACAAATGCAATCACTACTACAAACAGGAAACAGGACATAATGAAGACAACATTGAAAATCATTACTCTTCAACTAAAACCATCCATTATGAAAAGAGTTCTTTATTCTGCATCCTGGTTTCAATAATCTATCCAAGTCAACCATTTTCCAGATCGATGGAGCAGTTAATTAAACCCAGCAAATCTCTAACAAAATGCATTTACACCATTCAACAAAGGAGAAAACAGCTAGCCCTCCTAAATTTAACTGATTAACACCATTTTATTTCATTACTTACTTCTTTCTCGAATACAAAAGAAAGCGATAACAAGATGCTACAAGGGTGATCATATATAATAGAGAAACACAACATTAAGGTAATCCACAAGTAGGAAACTAAACATTACATACACATTATGATCATTTGTCAAGGCGATATGAAGGAATAGCTACTAGATGCTTTGCCCTTGGAACCGTTAGTCCAAACTCCTCCGTCATGTCCAAATCATTCGGCGACATGTTATCTGGAAGTTCCCAATCAAAACAATGCACAAGCTGTGCCACCACTAACTGGACAACAGTTAGGCCTAATTTTATTCCTGGGCAACGTCTTCGTCCAGAGCCAAATGGAAGAAGCTCAAAGTGGTTTCCCCCAACATCTATACTACTACCCACAAATCTTTCAGGTATGAACTTCTCTGCTTCACTCCAAGCAGTAGGGTCTCTCCCAATTGCCCATACATTTATCATAATGCGAGACTTTTTGGGTATGTGGAAGCCATTAACTGTGCAGTCTTCAGTTGATTGATGGGGAAGCAACAATGGTAGTAATGGATGGAGCCTCAAGGTTTCCTTCACTACCATGTCCAAGTACTCCAACTTCTCCAAGTCTGATTCCTCCACCATCTTCTCCATGCCCACTACATTTGCCAACTCTCCTTGAACTTTTTTCATTACCTCTGGATGCTTGAGAAGTTCAGAGAGCGCCCACTCAATTGTTGTTGCCGATGTGTCCATTGAACCGGCGAGCATGTCCTTCAAAAATGTAGAAATATTGGTTTTGGAAATTACGTACGATAATATATTAAAGAGCTAGAAGCAACAGCAATGTGGTTTTGGATATGAACACAATGTATCAGCCAAAAAGAAATACACTTAAACAGAGAATCCAAACTCAGAAAATAAATGTCACACAGGAATACAAATTACAGACGTATGAATGCAATTAGAACGTTGTATCTGTACTTACCAATAGTATAGCTTTGATGTTGGAGCGTCCAATTCGGTACTCAGATTCTTCGGATCCCATGAAGCCCAACATGACATCAACAAAGTCCTTGGTTCTTCTTTCTCCATGATCCCTAGATTGAAGATGTTCCTCAACAATCTTGTCAAGAAAGTCATCAAAGACCTTGTGAACAGCTTTCATGCGTTTAGTGAATCCTTGGAGATCAAGTGGAGCAATACAAGGAATGTAGTCACCCAAGTTAGGAGCAGCTCCTAATTGCAAGCCTTCTCGAATCACAGACTTGAAACCCCTCTCGCTAAATTCCTCATCCATGTATTTCTTCCCAAACACCATCCTGCAACTCATGTCTGCACTAAGAGACGACACCTTGGAGCTGAGATCAACCGAAACATGTTGTTCCTTGGCTGCAGCCTCTCGAATAGACTTGACCAAAAGGGCAAGCTCTTCTTTCCGAATGGACTTGAAGGAGTTGATTTTGTGGTTGCTAAGTAACTCGAGGGTGCACATCTTGCGCATGTCGCGCCAGTACGAGCCATACTCAGAAAAACTCAAGTTCCTTTGGCCATAAGAGATGTGCTTTGAACCTTCATGAGGCGGCCTGCTTGCAAACACAAGATCATGGGTTTTGAGGAAGAGCTCCGCGGCTCGAGGGGATGAGACGACAATGACGGGCACAAGACCTAAGCGCATGTACATGATGTCGCCATATTTTCGGGCCAGTTGATGCAGATCTTTGTGAGGGAACTTCCCTAACAAGTTGAGGCTTCCAAAAATGGGAAACCCTCTCGGACCAGGAGGCAACCTCTTCTTGCTACTCCATGTCCAAGGTTGCAGGACATAAACAAGTGCAATCATTCCAACTATTGCCCAAAACCAAGCCATATCTCAAAGCTAGGTTGAGCTAGCTAGCTAGGAGCTGGTAGTAGAAGTGTTTGGCTATGTTTAGTGAATGAATGCTTTGTTTAAATAGATAGCTAGATCCCCAACCACGCACCTAGAATTCAACATTGTGGACAGGCTTTTGAATTTTAGGGAAAAGGTTGAAATTCAACAGAGGATGGGCGGGCACATGTTAATTGTCTAGCTTGGTGCACAAGTATATACGTACTTAATCTATTCATTTATCTCTTCTTCTTTTTTTTCTTTCCTTGGTGATCACTCCTAGTCTGTTTGCCACAAATTCGAAAACGTCACCACCATAAAGGATAAAGGTTTTTTTTTTTTTTTTGGTTACATGGATAAAGGTTTTCTTTGCAGCCACGGAAGTCCTTGTAGCAGAAAATAATTCCCTTTTAAAAAGTTTTCTGTCTTGACGTCTTGTTTTGAATGCTATAGTGACGAGACTCAGAACTTTAGGCATTTTCTTGTTTCTTCTTATTGCATAGAACCCAAAAAAAAAAAACCATAGGAAGTAGAAAATGATGATAACAAGGCTGTAGTCGGAGACTCACCTTCGTAGTCATCGTCCTCCCCCGGACCTCGACCCCTCCCTTTTCTCTGTCAAAGCCATCCAAAACTGCAAAGCTTCTGGCACTGCGAATGCTGACTGGATATGAACGGGCGCTGTTGGCAAATTTCGATGGTCTTGAATTTTAATCGAAATTAGTATTCTTTAATTGTTACCATCGGAGTCTTACTGTATTCGTTCTATGAAAATGGATACGGTTGTTTCTGGCAGACTTAGAAGGTGGTCATTATGGTCGACAAATTTCTTTTTCCATTTCTAGTCGAGCAATGATTAACACAATTCACATCGGCCACTCTACTCCACTATTATAGAATTATGTAGTTAAAACTTAAAAGTAGGGTGGAACCGCTTGAACTCCACTCTATTCTAAATAGTAAAAGGTAAAGTACAAGTGTGACAATAGAGTGCCAAAATAATTCACATTGTACGGATGGAAGTGTAGATTTCGAATTGAAATTGCAGATGACATTCTGATCATGTCTTCAATCACTAACAGACCAAGGAAATATTTTTCTGGTCGGTTTCTCTCATACAAATAACATTCCGATAATCTCGTCTACGTCGTCTACATAAGATCAACTAAGAAACCTATCAGTGTCATTCCGATAACTACCTTTATCAAGCAGCTCAGCTTGACTAACCAAAAACCAAACAACAGATTACAAACACATTGATACCAACAGTTTGATACCATTGCCACACGAATATGCACGTGTATCGAAAAGCTACCTGGTTCAAAATCCACACTCACGTATGCATTCAAGAGAAAACAGAACCGTATGTAGTTTGGAGAATCACACGTTATACATTGCAGATAGCTGATTGTTAGGTGAAAGGGTGAAGATCTGTTTAGGACGACGACGACGCAAATATGAACTAACTAACAGGAAGAGAAGAAAAACAAAGCATCCCCAAATTTGGTTTCATGTAGCCATTCCTAGGTAAATGATCAACAACTTGATACCTAATCATATACACTATGTCAACCAATTAACAACCCGTTACTTAATTCTAATAAGATCGAAACTTTTCCAGGCAGAAGGTCCTATATAGTAAATGAGACTTTACCATTCAAAACATCAGCAAAGGCTTGCTCATGGTCAACTTTAGGACAAACAAATAATTGGATTAATTCCTGGAAGTACCTGGTAAGAAATTATGATTTATTAGTGAAATTTGATGCACATACCTAGTGAAGAGGTGAGATGCAGATTGGTAAACTATACAGGATGAGGCAATAAGCAGGATGCCTGGTTCTCTTTTCCAAGGTTTAACTTCTGCTTATAACCCAGGTAGCTACAGAAAAATTATTGTAGGAAACATTCGCTTTAGTGACACTACCAAGTACCAAAACAGAGCAAGCAGCTAAACTTTACGGGCAGAGAATGATATATGGTCCTATGGAAAATTACATGCCAAGTCTGCACTGAATTGACGGCATTCTTAAAATCAACAGGAACTTCTCCGGTCATCATCATAATAAGTAACCTGGGAACCTGAATATGTTTCCTAAGACATATCAAGTATCATCTGATACATCGTTTTACAAATCAAAAGTATTGATATTAAATAAGGTATGTGCATAAGTGTGTGTGTACATTCGTATAAACACTAACTGATTAGATTATATTAAAGCAAAGTTCCAAGTCATTGGATCAGAAATCAACTGTTAATTATTCATTTACCATTTGATTCCGATCTAGCTTTTTACTACATGGCAAATGACTAATTAAAAGAACAACCTGTAATGCCTTGGGGGGTTCATTAACTTTAAGCTGGGAATACCAAATCAAGCATCAAAACAAAAAACCTCAACCAAGATGCCCAATAACACAACAGAATAATCCTCTGCCCAATTTCAATAAAGCAAACATTCATACCAACTAATGCAAAAGAAGAAACAAATTGGCACAGAAAACTTCAAGATCTAACAGCTAAAGTTACTATGCATTAAACCAAGATAGGGAGAGAATAACTAGTCTACATAATTTCCAGTACTACATGATACTACAAAGATTAAGCTACAATCATCCAAAAGGGCTAAAGTGATCAAGTTCCACATTCTCCTATCACTTAAAAAGTGGAGTGAAAGCGAGTTAAACACAAACTTACAAACTAGAAAACTCACATATATTGGTCATTAAGACCAAACCGCATCGGCTGCTATGAACAGGAAGCTCACTCATCCTCTAGACGCCACATAAGAACTCCCCAAACCTCTCTGCAAACACAACAAATCCCATATGGGGAAAACTCATCATCCGATTTCAAATGCAAACCCATCATCATCTAAGCCTCAGGCGATGGCATTCTCTTAGCCTTCTTCTTCTTCTCCGAGACCGCCTTTGCAAAAGCCTCGACAATCCTCTGCTGCGACTCCAAAATCATCTCAGTCCTCTTCATCTCCATCTCCATTCGCATAGTCTCAATCTCCCTCGCCATCTCCATCTTCATCTGCTCCATCCTCACAAACCCATCTCCCAAAACCTTAATCGCCGACACCATCTCCGCCACAGGGTCTCTCTCCCTCTCTCTTTCCCTCTCCCTCTTCCCCAAACCCCCAGGTCTTCCCCCTGAGTTATTACTGCACTCTCTCATAACCTTAGCAGTGGCGTAACTCTGCCCCGAATGCGATCCCGGGTGCGAATTCAACCCGAATTTCGGATCCATCTTCGGATAAACCTTGTTCCCAGGCTGAGCTATACTGACCCCGGTCGGAATTCTAATCCTAAACCCACCACTTCCACCACCAACGCTGCTACCACCACTACCCCCAACCCCAACTCCATTCCTATACATCTTACTCATGCTCTTCATATTCGACCCATATCTCAACTCCTCATACAACTCCTGATCCTGATCGTCCTCCTCCTCGTTCTCATCATCCTCACCGTCCTCGCCAGGACTATCGGAATTGTCGTTCTTCATGGCCGCCGGACCCTTCTCCATGGCGTCCATTCTCTTGAAGTGGACCCAAGAAGAGGTGAATCTCGACAGGGGCATGGACTTGGCCCTCTGGATCTCGGTCCGGTACCGCTTCCGGAGC
This sequence comes from Rubus parviflorus, assembly GCA_029955375.1. Lineage (NCBI taxonomy): Eukaryota > Viridiplantae > Streptophyta > Magnoliopsida > Rosales > Rosaceae > Rubus > Rubus parviflorus. The sequence continues at coordinate 8,475,709 of JARGGL010000005.1, read as the reverse complement.
TTCTCCATCTTGTGCCGGCACTGAACCGCCGTCTTGGCGGGGGTAGCCGCCGGACACCGCCTCGCCACGGCGTCGGCGACGTCCTGCCAGTGCGTCGCCTTGAGGTTGCCGCGGCGGAGGGAGTACCACTTCTCGCGATACGAGTCGATGAGCGCGACGGTCTCGTCGTGGGACCAGCACGGAGGAGGGAGACGGCGGGAGGAGGGCGGCGCCGGGGTCGGAGTCTGCTGGATCTGCGGCGGTGCCGGGAGGGCGAGGGGGACGGCCTGAGGCGGATCGGTTTGGAGAGGAGTGGGCGAGTCTTCTTGGGGCGAAGAAGGTGGAGACGAAGCCATGGGTGTGGTGTTTGGTATGGAGGAGATTAGGGATTAGGGATTTTGTGGTTGTTTATTAGGGAGGAGAAGGGGGTGTAGGATAAGAGATGGCGGCGCAGGATAAAGAGGCATTGTTAAGGGGGTTGGGGGTGGGTGGAGGGGTGTGCGGCTGATTTTGAGATCTAGGAAGATGAGCGGTGGATGAGGCCACCGCTTAGGTGGGGATGAGGTGGCTAACCTGCGCCAGGGGCTAACGTACGCACACCCGTCAGGTCCACCTCTCTGACTTTGCCGTTTTGTTTGTCATTGCTTGGGTTTGGTGATGATCGTGTAGCGCACCGCCCAGGTTGGGTGGGTGGTTATGACTTCGGAGTGACTTGTTAGGGTGGTGATTGGGGGATTGGCTTGGCATTGTTTAGGCTAAGTGGGCTTAGTTGGGGGTTGGGTTGGGTTTTGGGTGTGGTGGTTTTGGTCAATTTGGGTTAAGGTTTTGAATCAGATGGAGGGGTTGGGAGGGGACAAGAGGAGGTGGTGGTACTAATACATAGTGGGGGAGTTTGTTTTGTACCTTGTATTTATTTATGGGAGAGATGAGTAATGGGGAAGGGATGTGAAAGATGAAAATGGATGGAGGAAATCAGATCACATGGTGGGGCACACATGTGGTGCAATAATAGTTTTTTTTTCTTCTTATTTTTTGGACCCTAACTGATTTTGCTCACAACACTACATGGTGACGATCCCATGATCCATAGCCTTAGGCCCTTGGGGTATCGTTCACAGCACCTCGAGGCTTACGGCGGAGTCTTCTTCGTTGTGGAGTCGGCACCGCTCCACATTGGGTTTGTTCATGGACGTTTCCTACTATGCTTTTTACATTTCTATTTGGTTGCTGGTTGTGATGGTTGGATGCGGTGGAGAGACCTGGACAAATGTTTAGGCTTATCTTCGTGAGTAGCGGACGTGGTGCGTTGTGATTGTGGTGGTCATGTTCTTCACTTTGATGAAACAAGGGAAATTTTTAGTTCTAGTTTCTGATGTCTTGTTGGCCAAAAAAAAAATTGATAAATATAAGAGTGTTGCTGATGAAATTGAAAGAATAGAGACTGACATGATTTCGGACTAAAATTCATGATAATAAACTGAATTTTATCCTACATATTAACAGGAGCTAATACTGCACAAAGAATAGGAGCTAATATTTTCTCTATGGGTTTTTATCACAAATGGTACCTGAACTTTACGTGAATTATATACATGGTACCTAAACTTCACTTTTGATCACAACCAGTACCCGAACTTTTCGTTTTCATCTTAAATGGTACCTGAACTTTTCGTTTTTATCCTAAATGGTACCTACAGTCAATTTTCAGTAAAAAAAAACTCTCTCTCTCCCGCTGGAACTCTCTCTCCTCTCCCTCGGCGCCGCCGTCAACCATCTCCAATGACCACAAAGTTTATATCAACATGTAGAGCACAATCCAAGGATGAAATTATGTAACTACATCAAGGTGAGATTCAAAGTATATCGAGAGATATTGATGCCGGAAGTTCTAAAAATCGAGAAGTCGACGACCTCAATCCTCCACGTACGGCGGTCAACATTGAAAATTGAGGGTACCACGAGGTTGCTGGGATGGAGGGCTTCAAAGCCCAATAGGTTTGGAGGATCGGAAGTGGCCGGAGGTGGTGGCACCATTATGGTGCAGAGGGAGAGGAGTTACGGGTGGGGGGGGGGGGAGGGAGGGAGAGAGAGAGAGAGAGAGAGAGAGAAAGAGAGGAAAAAAAAAACTAAATTTTTTTGTTTTTTTTTCTTTTTAATTTTTGACCGTAGGATGAATTTGTTTTAATTTTTTAACGGTAAATTTGACGATAGGTACCATTTGTGATCAAAACGAAAAGTTCAGGTACCATTTGTGATCAAAAATGAAGTTCAGGTACTATGTATATAATTGAGGTAAAGTTCAAGTACCATTTGTGATAAAAACTCTTTCTCTATAATAACAAGTTACATTACATGCCGTAAATGCCTGATTTTGGTGCAGCTTTTCTCATACGTTTTCTTGGATATCATGGAAATAATTCTCTATAAACAAAGCACATGTATTTAGTTACAGCATAATATACGCTTCAAACCCAATTAAGGTGAAAAGTAATTCTATTTCATTTCTGGCAATTATTCGTTTATCTACAAATTTTGTAGGCAACAAATCTACCTAGTAAAGAGGTGAAACTAACTAACAAAAGCTTGGGACTTTTTTTCTTTTTCTTTTTCTTCGTAACTTGTAATACAACCTGATCCAAAGTCTTAAACAGCACATTGGAAAGAAAATGTCTGTTGAACCTTACCATGTCATGAGTTTGACTTGATTCTTTGGAACTGTAAAGCAACAGGTCTCTCCAAGACAGAGACATTAGTGTTACTCCAAACCTCTTGCTTGGTTGGAAGCTGTGTAATTTTCTCTGCAATTTCCATGTCTTCAGGAAGAACAGAACCAAACACAGTGTATGCTTTTTTCCACTCAAAATGGTTGGCTAGGCTGATAAAGAAACCTGGACCAGAACCAACCCAGGCGACTGATCCTCTTCTGATGTTGTGGTTACCCTCTCTTGGAATCTCCTTAAAAATAATCCTGTGCGCTTCCAGCGATCCTTGTATTAGTGCAAAAGGGGGGCCAAAGGGAGCCTATATATAGCTCACATGAGAAACATCTGAATGAGAAATAAATACTACATCAAAGCCATCTCATGAGCAACTATATGCTAAATCGATGGTAGAATAGAAAGCAGACATATGCGACAAGCGGGGAAGAGGAGCTGCACTTTACAGGTACTCTAAATCAGCAACCTGTAAACTTTTGTACCTTCAAGTTAGTAAGCGTAAACTTACATTTTGGACATGATTTCCTACCGAGTCCCAAAAGCTTCCACGGTTTTCTGCACGATAAAATTGGCAACCGCCACAGTAATGCTCTCGCAACAGCTCAAGAATATAGGAAACAGAATGCGGGGCACAATCAGCAAAGAGCTGCAGAAATTAAAGACCAAAAGAAAAATTAAATGTGATAACCATACAGATTAGTTTCATAGAAGATCACAGAAATGTAAAAGAACACTAGAAAGGTTGATATTTATAATTTGACTTTGCCTTTACTCCATGACTTAGCTGGCAAAAGATAAAAGAAATAAAAAGTTGGAGCTACAATAAACTTGAATTCAAAATAATCAGTACAAGATTATAAACTGTTTTTGAAACTTTTACCGTCTCTTGTGCAATTAGACAATGCCCACTGTTAAAGTAGAGCATCCAACACAAAACTACTTGGCTTCAGATGAAGAGATTCAAGAACTATGTATTGAGATGCTTATAATAACCTTACTTTCTCTACACATCTAAGTATCTAACCCTATAGAGAAAGTATTTACCTTTATACGAAGAACCCCATATTCTGTTTCCAAGCCAACAACACCCTGTATCAAAGGGAATAGGTAGAAACAAGCAAGGGATTATATGAACAGACAAGTGAAGATACAGATGATGCCATGACAGAAATAAAATCTCAAACTTCACTACAGCCTTTACTAAATTATACAAACTAATTAGCTGTTCTACTGGACATGCATTAGACGTGTCAAAATTGAGGGGAGGAATGTCGTTTTGTTCAAATGATGAGCGTTACTGCTTTCTATCCCATAAGAACCCATGAAATTTATAATTCTAGTTCATAGGAAAATATCTAAGTTTGTTTACATAATATTTGCCAATCTACACGTATATCGAATTTTCTGACACCTCCCCCTCCATCTACCACTCATAAATTACTTCCTATTATTTTTCACATACGTACCACCACTCCCCTCTACCTCCTTTCACTTTTCGCACTCCACTTCCTACCTCCCTAAGAAAAAATTGCCATACCACCCCAATTAAGCCTTCTCACAGATAAACTTTCAGTCAGCTAAAAGCACTCCAGTGGGATCTGTTCTCAGACTGAATCACATTGGATTGTAGGCTCACCACAATTCCACAACAGTACTGTAAAGAATCATCCATTCATTCACTTTGTTATATTTAATTTTTTTATCTTTATTTTCATGCAGGCAAGTGGAACAATAGAAAATTGCACTAATCAATCTAAGTAGAACCAGAATAAAATGCTCAATAGCTTTAGCAATATCCAAAAAGTAGAAATTTTCAACTCCTAACTATATGATTTTTGGTAAACTGTACATGATACAGCAAATCAGCAATATAGTTATGTCTTTGAATTGTTTTGCACAAGAATCAGCAAATCAGCAAATCAGCATATGGTAAATCATATCATATGTACAAGAATCAAAAATTGTGGCAACATACAACATTTTCATAGGTGCTTGTGACTTGTAAGTAGTATTTTAACTGACAGTAATATGATGCCCACAAGTCCACAACATAATGTACCTCTCCTTTTCCAAAGATATGTCCAGAAGTCCACATAACTAGATTCCCTGAGTCTCGCCGGTCAGGATCCAACGTATCCTTTTGTTTCTTTAACCAACACTACAAACACACAGAAGTCGAGCATATCATAAGTTAAAAACCAAACAGATTAGTTCACCTGGCAGATTCTCCAGAAAGCAATAATATAAGTTCAACCTTCAATTCGTATCTGAGATGCTAATTTCCATAAGGGCCTCATTCATTTTGACATGTACTACATTTGAATCCTATTGTCAACAATCTACCCGTTTCATTAGTTATGCCAGCTAAGATTGCCCTGAGTCTTATGAAGAAGATTACGGTAGAATTACCATAAAAGTTGTAAGCACCAGAAATGAAATACGCATATTTTCAACATTCATTCTCAATCAACCCAGATAGGTTGCTCACTTTTCCTCATTATTTTTCAGACCAATTTGTATCTTTCAGCATTATATGAATTTCTATTTCAATATGACCTGAAATTTACACAGTTGCATCACAAATTTCCAACCAAATCAACTCACTGAATTAGAACAAACTAAAGAAGGAAAACGAGACAAACACCAACAATGGAATAGTCATTGAAAGAAAAGAGAAAAGAAGAATTCATACCTCACCAAATTTATCTCCGCAAGCCTCTCTATCCCCACAAAACACCCAAGAATCACATAAACAAGGCCCATTTGGATCCCCACACATTCTCTTACAAGCCATGCAGCACTCCTTTGAAGAATTGACCTTAAACTCAGCACCCCATTTCACAGCATCACCCCAAATCTCCAAATGCTCAATCCCTCTGCAACACTCTCCTCCATCACCTTCTTCTTCTTCTTCCCTGGCCGAAACAATTTCACCGCCATTCTCACCCAACTCTGAAAATGAAGCAAATGTGGCCACACTATTGGGTTTCAAGACCATAGAGACGAACAGATACAGCATGCAACAGGAGATTGCACCCATAAAGAGAAGAGCCACAAGTGCAAAACGGCCGAGGTCGGACTCGGTCTGCCGGCGACCCATTTGAGATTACGGACTGGAATGAAAGACCCAGAAAGATTTGGCTTAATTCTTTGGATTCATGGTCCTGGTTCAGGAAATTCAATGTGATTAAAAGCATGAAAAGAGAGGCCTCTCTAAGATTTTGTGGGGTTTGACGTTTGGTGACACGTTCAATTATTGATCGTATTTTTGCTGCTGATGGCATAATTTGCCATCTTTGACTACCACTTTTTCTTCCTTCATTTTTGTGAGAAGAAGATTTACCAAACTTAAAAGAATGTTCAAATTTTCTTTTATCCAAGGATAGCAAAATTTTATCAAGTTCCATTACCCAGAAAAATCAGTCCCTCCTTTTCAAGGCTTGAGAGTAAATCAAACCAATACGTTCACCGGTATTAATCAAAATTTTAGGGTTTAGGTCAGGTCATCAAAAAGTGAACCATCGTGTGTTCTCTGTTTCCTTATCAACATCTTCCATAGAAGATAGGACGACGGAAAACTAAATATTTTCTGTTGCGAATGAAATTGGATGCAGTACATCGACACAATAGTATCCCCTTGTTAGTTTTGCACTTTCGCTGTATTTCATGAACCGAGGAAGCTTAACTAGGAAAATAACAACTGACGGAATGAGTAAATGGTCCAAATTGCTGGAGCCTAGAGATGAATTGGTCAATCTCAATAGTTTTCAGGGGGAGAGCTACAAGAACAATGAGGCACCACATACTCGATATTAAGCTTAAACTTTCCGCATTGAACGATTCTCGGCAACTCCCAAGATTTAAGATGTTTTACTTATTATATTTCATCTGTGACCCTGAACAAACAAACAGTAAACAAAACCATCCATGATTTTACTTCTGCACAAACACAAGAATGGAGACAGCCAAATCAACCTTGTTTAACCTTTTCCCTCCAAGTTATTGACCAAGTATCATACATTGCCAAATGAAAAACGAGATCGAAAAGAAAAGAAAAGAAAAAAAGAGCCTGAGCTGGCGCCGGAGCATGGTAGAATCTTCGTACAAATATAAAATAAAAAACAAGAAAAGAATTGTCCCGCACCTGACAAAATGCCATATAATATAGATGCGCCTATAAAATTCAACTCCCAACCAGATTGGTATATAGGACACATACCAAAACAACACCCTGTGAAACAACTTCAAACCAGCAATAATCTAGATTTATAACCCTAATAAAGGATAAGCAGGAGCTATTTATTAAATCCAAGCTCCATAAGCTCTAAATCTAGAAGGATTGCTAATAAAGGAAATCCCTGTAGAGTACATGCCAAGTCCAAATGATCCACCCACATTATAGTACAGGAAATTTTCACATTAAGATCATTGCATACTTTACTTTTCAGTCCTCACTTGTCCTATTTTGCACTTGGGTCAGTTAGCATTGACTGTAAAAGGTTGTTAGTAGAGATTCGGAAGCAACTAAAGGTCGTTACTTTAACTGAGGAATTAGAAATGGATGCAATTTTTTTGTCAGTTAATATCCATAAAGGGGAAAACATAGCATGATCCCTCTGGTAGCATGCTACTTGAACCAGTCTTCTACTCATCTTTGTCTGCAGTACCAATTATCAGTAACCACATACTTACCATAGCCAGTTAACTCGCAATTGCAGCCAACAGAGATTCCAGGTCAATCTTCCCTGACCCAATCTCATACAATTCTTAGTGCTCAATGCTCAATGGTTCCTTAACTCACTGAAGCATTCATTCAAGGTCATGAAGCTGAAATGATTAAGCAGGTCTAAAAGGACCAAAACGTCTTATTATTCAAATCCAAAACCTTTCCAAAGGAATCAGCATAAAAAATATCCAAAATACCTTAGATCACAATAAGAAAACCCTTGTTCTCTCGTCATATTCTGTACATAAATGACTCCAAGTTTTCCATCAGGTGGAGTTCTTAGAGGAGATTAAATAGAAAGCACTGTATGTTTCATCTCTGAATAACTTCAGCGTCCTTGCAGCATCAAAACTTTGGCCCGACATAATCCCTGATCTATGGAAATCTACGAGGGCTTGACCTAGTATACAATCAAAGTTTCCCAGAGCTGCAGACGTTCTTGGATAATTTTGTTTCTCCATAACTGCTAGATAACATAATGCAAAGCTTCAGATAGTCCACATCCTACAGCGCCTCTTGGTCATCTCAGATCTGTTCCATGGACAAATTCACTTGTAACCATATCGCTCTGTTATCACCAATGACCTCTTAAGAGCAAAAGAGGAGATGCCATGTCTTCGAAAAACATAAATCTCCAGGAAGAAAATAGTAATGACTTGGGTGGGCTCTTGGGCACATAATTATGCACTCCTCACCGACTTCATTAATATTGAAGAAAAAAGAAACACGACAATACAAGACAATACGACAAATTACCTCAATAGTATGAGCCGGAACCACCTGAACCCATATAACTGCTTCCACCAACACCACGACCAGAGTACATTGATGAGTAAGAGCTACCTCCAACCTACAATTGAGTATCACAAAATGATGATGTATGAGACGGATAACCAAAACAGCTATACTCATGATTTACCAAAGGAGATTAGAAGCATACATCATTTCCACGAGACATATAATCACCACCATAGCCTGATGAGTACATTCCACCAACATCATTACCACCATAAGAACCTGAAAGCCATAGACCATTTAAATCTCACGTCAAAAATGACAGCTCACATACACACCCACATATCGATTGTAGATCAGACTACACCATCAATCTCAAACGTACCTCCTCCATAACCCATGCTCTGACGGCTGCTATAAAGACCATGTGAATCCTGACTTGTCCTGCTGCTTCCATATCCTAAACTAGACCTCCCAAGTCTGCCAAACACAAGGCAATTTACCGCATGAATACATGTCAAAATCAGAAGTAAAATATTTTCAAATCAGAAGGGAGCGAACCTATCACTATAGCCATCCCCGTATTGAGAAGAACCACTTCCATATTCATAGTCCAATCGTGCCCTTGATTGGCGGATGCCCGCATCAGCATATCGAGGAGGAACATCATCCTAAAATACCCAAAAAAAAACAAAAATTAGCCCACACTTATGCTGATACATGACCAAATAAATTGCATTGTCAACAGTAACACTAACTAACCAGCGCAGAGTATGGACGCTTTGACCCAGAAATAGAGTCGTAATCACGAGCACGACCTTCACGGTGGTAACTAGGAGGAGGAGGGGGAGGATGCCTTTCAAACCTTTGTCCATAACTGTCATCTACATAAGCTCTCCTCGCTGTTGAACGAGATGTACTTCTTGGTGGGTCAGCGTAGCCAGGACCTCGTGTACTATAGTCATCTCTATATGACTGGCGTCTCTCTGGCACAGCCCTTGAACTATAATCAACCGCTGCTCTGCTCCTAGGAGGAGGAAGGTCATCACGTCTACCATATTCCCTTTTGAAGCTACTCTTTGGGTAGGTCGGAACTGTTAGAAAGTGCACACCAACATAATTATTCCAATCAATAAGCTGCAACACAAAACCAAGACACTATAAAAAAAATTATATATATATATATGTATATTGCATACCAGGTGGCCTCCTGTCATAGGACCTAGCTGGAGGAGGCAAAGGCCTGGCTCTAGCAGGAAAAGACATCACAGTGCGTCTATCTCTCAGTCCAACAGGCCTCTTCACACTGGCTGGTGGGACACGACTTCCGACTCCTCTTAATCCACGCATAGGTAGACTACGGGGTGGTGTAGAGCGCCCCCATGAACCCCTAATAACTCGTCCAACCGCCCGTGGAGACCGATAATCTCCGCGACCAACATGTTTGCCTTTCCCTCTCTGAAGCGGTCTTGACAACCTTGCCCTAAGCTTAGCCTAAAATATGACCATGATTACAAATTTAAATTCATAAATTCAAGCGAACTATGGAAGTATCTCATAAACAATATCTAAAAGTGAAAGGAGCTGTTATAAGCCAACACACCTTGTTGTCCCCTTCACCTAACTCTGCATTGTTAATGCAATTAGCACATGTCAATGCATTATCAGGAGTGTCAAATGTTACAAAACCAAAATCCTTCCTCTTGGCAGAAGGCATGTTGCGAGCAAGCTCAATTTTTTCAATCTCCCCATAGTCCTTAAGAAGCTGTTGAACATAATCCTCATCCCATGAAGCAGGTAGGCCATCCACAAATATAGTTTTAACCTGCATCTCAAAATATGAGATCAGCTGCTCCAACAAGCACTATGAAATCCCATCTATATGGAATAGTAATACTACATAACGTAAAGAAACTCACAACTGCTTCCCTATACATGATTATCCATAACTACTAATATTATTGTTATAACTATAATTATAGACCAGAGGAGGAAAAAAGATTAAAAAATAGTTGTACGAATCAAGCATTACAAACTATTGACAATAATCAACTGAAATTATCAACTCCAAGGAACCTATTCTGATATTTTATAGATATGTCACATCTACAAACAAAACTAGTAATATGTGTAAATGCTATGACAAATTTAATAACAGAACTAGAAAATCTACTTGTAAAAAGGCACACCAATGAGCATGTGCATGCATAACTATAGGACAATTATTATCCATTTTACATGGCAAGAGAGATGTTACTGGAACCTGTGTCCAAACACCCTAAGATAAGAAAAAGACTGAGACGCAGACATTCCATCCAGGATTCCTAATATCCCAAGACCAATGTAGAAATTTTAGATTACCTGTGACATAATTTCATCACCAGGATCAATAAAGGAATCTGCAAAAGAAACCTTTGCGGGCCTATCAACTCCAAATACAATATCTCTTTTCTGAAGTCGCTTGAAGGCATCCATGGCATCTGAGCGAGATGAAAATTCCAAAAAAGCAAATCCCCGATTCATTCCCTCATTATTAGTATCTTCAACTACTGTCAAATCCTCAACATTATGGACTCCATAATGTTTCAACTTCTCCTTTAACTGGAAATACAACCATCGGAAAATATCAGAACTTTTTAGCAACTCCGGATTATGCCAGTAAATTCTGAAATGAAGTAGGCCAATATACTTACAGCATCCTTTGACCATGTTTTGCAGATGTTACCAAGAAAAAGGGTATCACTGTCTTGACTTGGAGTAACACCACATTGTTTCCCATTGATCTGGAATTGAAATCATTTCAAGGAATTGAAATCAACGTGTGAAAATTTCATTGACCACTCAAGCAATGAAAGGATGAAAAATTACCACTGGATGTTTAAGCTCTGTAACAGCTCGTTTTGCTTGTTCCACAGTTGCAAAACGCAAGAATGCAAATCCCTTGTTCTTCTTAGTCTGAGGGTTCATCATCAGCCTAACCTCAGTAACCTCACCAACTACACCAAAAGCTTTCCTAAGATCAGCCTCATCTGCATCCTTGTCTAGGCCACCAACAAATACTTCAAACTCCTTGCGTTTCCGTCTCTCCTTTACAACTTCATGGTGCTCCTCTTCCTCAGCATCAACCATCTCTGCATGCGCATGCTCATGCTCATGCTCATGCTCCTCACCAGCATGCTCCTCATACTCTTCACCTTCAAGTTCTTCATGTACATCTTCCATTTCCTCCTCAGCCATATCACCATCTTCTTCACCTAGATTCTCCTCAGGTTCCTCATCTCCTTCATCCTCAGCCTCCTGGGCATCCTCTTGTTCAATCTCCTTCTCATCGTAATCAACCCCAACATATTCTTCGGGTTCATATTCAGGTTCATTATCCTCCAGCTCTAGCCGTTCATCTTTTTCATAATCATCTATAGAGTCCTTAGCCTTATCTTGTTCTGCCATAAAATCAAGGTTGATGATTCCTCTAGTGAAAAGAGACTCAAGTTCTAAGTTATGCTAGAGAACATTATACATGCAAATTAATTAAAGACCGTCCTTGGCCTTGTCCTTGGCCTTTTTAGCATTAAAAGAATTACCAAATCATCAGTTTACATTAACACAGTAGTGAGCCAAAAAACTGTCATTCTAAACTCCATACAAGACCAATGTATTAACACATGAGTGAACCAAAGACAAAGCTAAAAATGCATGAGCCACATTTACAATCCTTCAGCTTCCTCACAAGAAACCAATTTCTTAACACATGACCAAGCTAGGAACAAAGTTGAGTAATCCTCTTTTACTGTCTTCTAAGCCCATACAGAATCAATTGCGCTCTTCAAAGAACCAACAGGCCAGTTCCAATTAAAAGGCACCAGAAGTATATGTACAATAAAGAATTACCAAGTTCAGAAAGTCATGCGCCAAGACCCAAGGATTTTCAAGTAGATATTTATATTTAACATAACCAAACACCGCCCCGATCAACCATTAGAAGTATTATCATTACTTGTTTTAACTGTTTTTCTAAATTCTGGAAAGAAGAATATAGGCAATCCCTCGTGAGAAGGAGACAATTATTCACAAACTAAAGATTCTCAATTAGCAACCACACAACAAACAGAAAATTAAAACTATTCCCACAATCCCATATTTAAAAAAAATACATACATACATACATACACATACAATGATGAGATCAAGAGCAAACTACTCAATCCCATCAGAATCCAGAAGAAATTCAGTAATCCAAAATAAGAAAAACTTACTTTTCAAGCCGTTCTGATCAGATTTCGCATCAACTTCGAACCCTGCGCGATTAATAGCAATAGGCTTCTCCTCAACAACCGGATCTTCCTCGACAACCACCGGAATTTTCTCCAGAAATGGCTTCTCTTGAATCCCTTCAACCTTGAGCTCCTCTTTAGCTTCGGCCACCGGCACCGAGACCTCGGCCTTCATTGACTCGTCGGGAGTATCAGGCTGAGTCTGGTTCTGGGCCTTGGGCGTCCCTCTGGTGGTCCTCATCGTCCTCTTAGTACCTGCCGACCCCGCACCTCTTTTCACCGTCCTCGGAGGCATCGTTTCAAATTCAAAAAGCCCAAAACTTATGAATTTCCGAGTCAAGACCCAAATTTTCCTTAATTGATCAGCAAACCAATCAGAAAACCCAACGTCAAGATTATCGCAAAAGAAAGAATCAAAACCCGAATTGGATCTGAAGCGGAGGATCAAATTGTGTGGGTGCTATTTATAGAGATATCTGGAATGAAACCCTAAGTCGCGTGAGTGCAAGTCAATAAAACCCTAGAAACACAGTGAGAGACGGAGACCAAAACAAAGAACTAATTAAAGAAAAGGTCGAGATAGATTTGAACCGTACAGGTTAAAGCTGAGCTATGTGCGTATATATGCGAAGGTAAAGGAGGTGCTTCAAGTATAAATACTTGGACAGGGATTGTTGGTGTGAGCGAGTAACTTGACATGTGGCATGTGATAATTGGTTGAATGATGGTCGACTGAGCATGGCATGGTTTTACTGTTTCGGTGCACAAAGTCACAAAGACTGCTTTTTTCTTTTTCTTTTTCTTTTTTGGCCTTTTCCGTGGCCAAAAAGAAATTTGTTATTCTTTTTTTTTTTATACAAAAATAAATTTGTTATTCATTGTGAATTTATTTGTTGTTTTTTCTTTTATAATACTCAAATAAAATTGGCAAGAAACTCTTTTTCGTGGGTTTGATGTGGGACTAAAGGTTCTTTTAAACATGTATCATCTACAAGTCAAAGGAGACTTCCGTTTGCTCATTAGAAGAATTTTCGAAGTACCTTGGAGGCTAGCAATTATTGTAAAAGATATTCGTCGTCACCATTTTTGTTTTCAAAGCCTCAATTTCCTTTTTAATTACAGGCCTGTTTAGAATTTTCTTCTGAAATACTTAAAAGTTGTTTTCAAATTTGGCAAAATAATTTTCGTACAAAAAAAAATATTTGACAATTGCTTTTTAAAATCACGTCAAGTGCTTCTAAAACTTACACAAGATACATTTCATTTTTTAAAAAAATTTTGTCTATTTATAATTAAATTTTTTTACCGATTCAAAAGTGATTTTGGGTATTCGAAAAGCAATTTCAATTAAGTCCTACAGCTTTCGAGTAGCCAATACGATGTATTACCACCTAGCCTACTGCAGCCCACTCTCTTTAGCCTTTGGGCTGTTACTCCTGTTAGGAATGAAGAACATATTTTCTTATGCGTATATTAATTCCTCCTATGCACACTTTACCTTTCATAGTTTAGCTCAGCTTACAACCATAGAGTAGTTGGTACTCATCACAATTGTCACGCCCCGGACCCGGTGTCGGTGGATTTTAGGCACCTAAATCCGAATCCGAGGTGTGAGTGTTAAAAATTAAAAATTAAATAAAATACATGAAAATACAATTCCGCTGCGTACTTTGATCTAATTAATAATTACAAAATCCTTTTACAAAATATACAAATAAAAACACCTCATTTTAAGCTCGTCATTCTAGGCTCATCTAATCATTTCGATTCTCGATTCCAGAACCTGCAAAATCTGTAAAGGGGTGAGCTCAACCAGCGGCTCAGTAGGGACATCAACATTTTTATGTCATTATTAGCTATGTGTTTATAATCAATTTATCAATCAATTAATCAAAAGACAATACATGAGTGTCATGCTGACTCATCACCTTCTCACTAACTCAAAGCTATACTACATTTCTTTTTTGTTAGTCATCTTGTTATAGTTCTCGTTTCACCAGTGTCAATATGCCCGATATGATCATTTTATCAACCTCGTTGAAAGGGCTTCACTCCCTTATTTGTACACAGTGGGCTGACATTCTCTGGTCCCTGGCCAGAACTTAACTCAACTACACAAATAGAGTTCTTTTCTCTCAATCCCTTTGGATTACAATATTTCTCATATCGATCTATACTCTTTTCTATTAAATATATATACTTGCATTTCCTCACAATGCATATGTATGATGATTAAATGTTATTGCTTATAAAATAACCTAGCTCTTATGTACACATGCTTTTATAGAAAACGATAACATACAAATATGTTATTTCAAACAATACCATAGAATTCGTGTAAACCAATAATTAAGCTAATTAACATTTTATGAAAAGGTTCCCCGATAATCCCTACCTCAATTCCGAGAATTGCCTAGCATAACAACGACATTACGAGCCTCTTAATTGAGACCGTAAAATAATATCTCCTTAATCTAAAATTAACCTATATATATATATATATACAAGCTTTCTCCACTACATAGGACTATGCACTTTTAAAGTACATAGTTCTAATGTCAACCATCAGATCAGATCATTTAAACAGATCTGACGGCTGACATTAGAACTATATATGTACTTTAAAAGTGCATAGTCCTATGTAATGGAGAATCATTGTATATATATCTTGTTTTTCTTTGTAATTTTGTGTCTTGTAATCTCACAACTGGTCTCTATTTATAGCACTATCAAACTTGGTTACCAAGGAAAGATAATGACTCATACTCATCTTGTAAAGAGGTGTCAATCATACAAGTACTCTAATTACTTAGCCATTTTGTTGCATGCTATAAAAACTCCACGTCCATGTTTAGCTATGATGGCTAGAAGCTTAGTCATTCATGCCAAATTCTCAAGATAATTATGAGAAGAGATACACCTCATGGTCAATAAAAACTGCCACAGTTTAAGATTAAAAGCATGCCTCTACGTGTAACAGATATGTAGCATATTATATAATCTTTCCATATATAAATTATAATGAATTACTATGGTCTGCAACTACCTATAGTAAAATACTAAAATACATATATAGAAAATATGAATTATTTCCGAGCCTATTAGTAATCAAAATAACAAACATTTTTTTTTTATCAACTCTAAAATTCGGGATCTCACAACAACATGGCAGTTGATTTCTTTTCAAGGATCAAAGAATGTCTGAAATTGCATTTGGCTTAACAGTTTTTCTTTTGAGGCAAGTTCTTTCTTACTATTTTATAGTTTAAAAAATTAGTCATAAGGCCACTTTGGGTGGCCTTATTATTCAAAAAGCCACCAAGCATTTTTTTCTGAAATAAGGCCACTAATATTTACAAAAATGCCACCGCATTTTTTTTGCTATTATTTACAAAAATGCCACTGGATACGAAAAAATCAATAAAGCTACTGTCAAAGACCAATAAAGCTATTGTCGAAGACCACTAAAGCTACTGTCAAAGCACAATAAAACTACTGTTACATCACAATAAAGCAAAGAACACTAAAGCTACTGTTAAACAATACTAAAGCTACTGTCCACGAACAATAAAGCTACTGTCCAATACTGGATACGAAAAAACCAATAAAGCTACTGTCAAAGACCAATAAAGCTACTGTCCAAGACCAATAAAGCTATTGTCCACGAACAATAAAGCTACTGTCCACGAACAATAAAGCTACTGTCCAAGCACAATAAAGTTACTGTCCAAGAACACTAAAGCTACTGTGGCCTTATTTCAGTAAAAAATATTAGGTGGCCTTTTGAAAAATAAGGCCACCCAAAATGACCTTATGTCTAATTGGCCCTTTATAGTTTGTTGTATATGAGATATTTGTTGTACTTAAGTTATTAATTTGTAGAATTTGTTTTTTTTTTAATCTCTTTGGATCTGACATGAATATTTATCAAAATACGAAAAAAGAAGCGATCTAAGAAGACAACGTACTGATTACGCCAAATACAATTTTGAGCCATTTTTTTGCCTATATCAATTTACACAGAAGTTCGTTGTATTTTTATTTCTCTAAATATATGTCAAATATATATCCTCCACGATAGTTACACCCTCCAAACAAAACTTTAAAATTCTTCGAATCATTTAATAAGCAAGACTTAGTCTCCTTCAACTTCCAATCTATCTACCCTGGTACGTACGCTAATCAAATATGAGTTGAACTTGTAAGTTGTAACTATAGCTTTACCATTATGATCCCTTGTGACAAAATCAATGGAGATTTTACCATCATAATTAATAGTATAGAACATGTTGATTTAATCTGAGAATGAATTTGAATCCTTAATTTTAGACTGAACCCAATATTATACGTCTTCGACTCTCTCTAGATTCCTCCCAGTAGAATTTGTTTCAATTTGAGGTGTTTGATTGCCAAATTTCACCACGGTTCTAAATATCGAGTAGGAATATATGAAACTAGTTTGGTTTATAGCCAGTTGTATGAGATAGTATTATTAATTTAGCTAATGACAATTTCATTGCGTCACTCAAGTAGTGGGTTACTATGTGTAAACTTTTGATTATAAGAGCTCGGAAATCACACACAATCTTATAATTAACATTTAACTCCTCAAAAAGGTCTCCAAGCTTGAGGTCTCCTTTGAATACAATAAGAAAACACAATTCTAAAATAACTGAAAAGATTCCTGTACTATAAGACACTAGCTAGCTCTATCATTTTTTTGAACTTTTATTCTATATACGTTTTGGAATATTACAATATTAATCATCTGTTTTCTTATCAGTGATCTTTGTAGCTCTTATATATATTCCATTAATTTATGCCTTATGAATTGCTTTCCGGCTGTTAGCCGGAACCTTCCATGAGTTCCAACATCCCCAATGGCCCGTCCACCGGAAAGTCTCGGCCGTCACGTTAAGATCAACTCTTCTCGTATGCGACACCACCTTCTTGAACTTCTTCCAATCCCGAAAAACGGCCTTCAAGTCCTTTACTTTCGCAACAATACTCCGGCAACAATTGGCATGGACCGTACTCACTTCCCTAATGTCCCTGCTATTCTGGCAAAACCCACTGAAATAGACAGTGTCTAAGAACCTGACTCTAAGCCCTAACTGTGGAATAATACCTCCTCGGATTAGGTTTAGTAATACATCTTGTTCTTTCAGTCCGGTGGCGTTGTCCTTCGCGGTGTACCATTTATCAAACAGTGCAATGGTCTTGTTGTTCGATCTGATGTAGTAGAAGCCGGTGTTGATTAACTGTGTTGTGTTCCATGGATCTCCAAAGAACATGTCAGTGCTTATTTGTAAATCCTCAGTTTCATTGTTACTTAGCTTTGTAAATGGGTTCCTTAGCCAAACCACATCAGTGTCCTGTCACAAATAAAGAGTACAAAGAGGAATGTTAGTAAGGGCATGCATGGTATATAATCAAGTAACAAGAAATTAATCAAAAAGAAATTCAGGTTTAAACCTATATATAAACTAACAAAAAGTTGGAGGAATATTCATAAGAAAAAAAAATTCAAAAAAATTGGCATCCAAACATAAATCATGAACAAAAATGTACATTCTTAAACAATATTGTGACATAAGAAATTTTTATCCTGTGAAAGCACCTACGTACTTTCCGATAATGTTCGAATTTCACAACAAAATTTCGTAAACATTTCATAATCCGCACCCAAAAGGGAAGTATGGTATTTACGTGGGAATAACAATGTCATTTTTTGTTGCAATGTTTAAGAGGCTATAATTTTGTTCATGATAATATAAGCGTGAGAATCAGCCTCCCAAGTCCCAACTAGACTGAGTTGCAATCCTCCTTAAAAAAACGAACATTTTTGCTCTTGACTTATATTTGAGTGTCATTTTTGTTCGTCGAACGAAGATGATAGTAATTAAATGGTTAAACAAATTTTCTACTATCTACAAATAGAGAATATCACTACAAGAAATTTTCTTATTGATAGCACTAAACAATAGCGTTTTTCCCAAAAGTGCTATAAATAACCCTTTTTCAAAAAAAAAAAAAAATTGAACCGCTATGAAAAGTTTAGAAGCGCTATAAGTGTTGGCGCCGATGAAAAAAAGAGGCGGGGGCTTAAAAATTTGGCACAGCGCCAATCAACGACACAACACAAAAAAAAAAAAACAACTAAGGGTAACTAAAGACATCGCAGGCTCACAACCTCAAAAAAACCTCCCAGTCTTCAATCTTTTCTCTCCTCTCCTCTGCAAATCTCCATCCTCCTTTGCAACAAGTATCTATCTCTTCTATGCAAATCACCCATCTAAAATTCGCATCCATAGAATCCCCATGCCACCAACTAGCCCTCTCGAACTGCTGCAATCCCTAACCAACCAAATCGAAGAACCCTAATTCCAAACCAACAGATCGGAAAGCTGAAATGAAGCTAAGGGTTTATGGGGAACTTCTCTCTTCGAAAATGATGGTGAAAAAAAAAAACAAATCTGAAAGAGAGAAAAGCCTCCCGATTTCTTTTTCTCTTTTTGTTGTATTGTTCCAACTTTCTTCTTCTCGTCTAGAGCTCAGGTAAGCTCTTTCTTCTTTGTCCTGTATATGTCTATTGTGCGTATGTGGTTGGGCAATCTTATGTGGCTGGTTTAATGGTTTTTAAGGAATCTAATTGTTTAAATTATGAGTGGTTTTAGATACATTAATTTGTGTTTTCTTATCTATCAATCGAAAGGGTTTAATTTTGGTTCTGTCCTTAATCTTATGCGGCATATATGAATGAGGCACTCTGATCGAAAGAGTTTAAAAGCAGAGATTATTTGGTTCCTATCATATTTTAGGATACATTTTGACATTCCCATGGATTTGAAATGCTGCATTCCGTTTTACTTAGAATTTGGAGGTTCCTGTCCATGATCTGCTATATCACCTTTTAGGAAAGGGGGAGTACATAGAATGTGGAGGTTCTTGTCAATCATGGACTTGTAATAATTCTGTTTGGAGAGTTACCACCATTTGTTTTGATACTATAATCAATGTCTTCCCTGTTTCATTTCAGGTATTTTGCGTACCAATATTTTGGCATTAGACCATTAGTATGGTCAAAGGATATAGGACTGTGGGCAGTTAAATTATGTGAGCTGTAAATGTGCCCTATACATATGGTTTAGATTAAACACTAAGATGGTTTGTTTTCTTGGTAATGCTAGATTGTGGACAGCCTGGATTTACCTTGTCTGAGAGAAAGCATTTTGGTAACATTTTGAAAGAGTACGTTACCCATATTGTATTAACTTCTTCTCTTGTCGTGTTTAGTTGTTACTAGCTATCTTATATTTCTTACATTGTGTGCCTGCATGGCTTCATGTGTATCTGTGCACATAGAGGGAGGGAGGAAGGGAGGGGATTTGATGGAAAGAGAACTCACAGAAATTTATGTGAATTGATATTATTTATTAATAGGAACTTTTTATTTATATACTTCGTGGAGTTGTGTTATTACTTTCATAAATAATAACTTTTGAGCTGGTTTTATGTCTTATATATAATACGTCTTTTCAGGGAAAAGCTTATAGATGCATACCAATTCCTACACAAAGAGAAGGACCTGGAGTGTGGCTTCTCCTGGTCAGGAAATCCCGTTGGAAAATAAGAACCATATGGATCACTGGACATAGGAACTTGGTGTTGAAAATAAATTGTATTACTATTGTGTCAGTAGAGTTGAAGTGTTTGTAAATCATAGTCATGCCATTTGAATGTGCAAAGATCATTAGATGTACATGGCTGAGCTGGAAAATAACTGAATTATCATATATTGTTATTATACAGTTTACAGTTTTACACCACCTGATAAACATACTGGATGGTTTTCTGGCAGGTATAGAGGCAAAAGGATGAGGATAGACTATTTTGTAGCTGCAGAGCAACTCAAAGACAGGATTGTTTCATGTGAGATGCACGGGCAAGGGATTGAATTACAGGGTATGACTTATTCCATTTCAAATATTACCTCTGCTGGCTGTGTATTTTCTTGCAGTACTTGGAACTGGCATATAAATATAGGTATTTGATGAGAATTGCATATAGTTTAAAATAGAAACAGGCTCTCATTTCCAACTTAATAGGCCATTATTACTCATCCATAAGTTCCAGTTGGTGGATTTTATAGCATGTACGAAGGACAGAACCATGTAAATGTAAGTGAAAAGCAGAGATTATTTGTATCTAGCAGGATGCTTATCTCTTCTATTTTTTACCATGCATAAGGTCATTCCCCATCAACTTAAATTCTGCTTGTATCTATGTCCATCCTTTGGTCTTCTATGGCTTTAGGCCTAAATGAACTTTGATAATTGCACTTAAAAAATTGTTTTATGCTTGTTTGGATGAACTTTGAAATAATTTGCATTTTTTTGTGCTCTTTTACAGTTCAGAGATTCCAAGAGAAAATTGAATGCTACATTGGAGGAGAAGTAATGGATTAATATGGTCATGATTGTTGTGCCTTGTACACAAGTATAAAAGAGTACTTTTTGTTCAACACGGTGTAATACTTGTCGAATTGTTGTTTTTGAGATAGTTTGATAACAATTGTATCTTGAATTGTTAAATACAATCTTGAATGTTTTTGAATCGTTTGTCATCTATTTTTTAGTTGGCTTGGTGCTATTATATAAACGTATAAATATGGAATGCTGTGAAATATGAATTGCAGTGTATTTTAAATGCTAGTAAATAGAATTTGATAGCGTTTCTGATGTTTTGCAGCACTTTTGAAGTGCTATGAATATCATTTAACAACACTTGATAAATGCTATTGAAAACAAAACAATAGCATTTCAAAAACGCTACCAATATGACACTTATCATAGCGTTTGAAAAACGCTATTACTGGCCTAGTACTTATTATAGCTCCGGCAGACACAGCGTTTACTAAAGCGCTATCAAATCCTGCTATAGCGTTTTTCAAACGCTATAGATAAGGGTTTATGGTGTAGTGTATCCTTATTACTGTATAAGTTCATATTCTTTTGCCCGAAAAAATCTAGTGTCAATTTCCGAATTATACTATTGATAAAGTGGACTATTGTAGATATTTGGTTAGAATCTGTCACATGTATTACCTAAATCAAATGTTTTATTTAGTCTAGCAAGATGAATTTGCTCACATGTATTACCTATTAATTTGTGCTATCTTTATGATTTGTCACATGAATTTCCTCTCTAATTTTCATAAATTAGAAACGAGCGTAAATGCCCTAGTACATAACTTGAATACGTACTCATTCGTTTCACCACTCATCCTCATGAAAGCTACTTGTCGTTAATATCACGGAGAGGTGAGGTCAACATCCCTCTCTGACTCTGTCGCAACCCATACGGCGGTGCCAGTTGTTGTTCACTCTAATACCTTTATACCTCCCAAACTTCTGGGCCTCAGTCAACACACTGATCACAACAAGTCAGTTTCATCGAACTCCGTGACATCACAGAGATGACAAACTATAACATATGTAATAATAATTGTGTCTGTCTATGGTTTAGAAATGGACAAAGGGGAAACTGCTCGCGTTGGGTATTATGTGGTGGTAGACGACGGAGGAACACGGTGGGGTACGTGGGTGCCTGGTGGTAGCTGAGGTCGAGCTAAGAGAGGTGGGGATGATAGACGAAAAGGACATGCCAAAAAGGAAGAGATCTGACGAAAAAGTCTTTGAAAAAATGGATCATATACTAAGATGTCGTTAAATTATTTTTTCGTTATTTGGAAAAACCTAAAGACAAAGTCGCTTGCAATCAGTGTTTCACAGTGTATAGTACATAGCACAACCGACAGTTTTGCCATGATTGTGAATAAAATAATAAAATATTGCATAAAGAAAGAAGAAAACAAACACGAGAACCAGAAGCTTACCGTGAACACGAAGCTGTAACCACGTTTGAGAACCTCCAACAGGAACCGAGTTCTCTTCCACATCATCTTGATGAATTCCGGGGACATGTAAAGCTTCTCTTCCCTGAAATCCATGTCGTCAGTTTCCAATCTGTAGCAATTGAGCCGCAAAAACCGGCACCGGTCGTAGGCCGTTTGATCAACGGCCACCAGCACGAGGTGGTCGAGCAGCTCCCTCGTGCCGTCCCCGAGCCAAAAGCTCTCCAGGAAGAGGTCGAGCATGGTGGTGTCTGCTTTCACATCTTGCACTGCATAAGCCTTGTTTATCACGGCAATGATCACCGTCTTGTTGTCCATTGAAGCCATGGATAAAGCGGCCTCGAGCTCGTCTTGAGGCTCGTTGAATGTGAGGGCGGTCTGTCAAAACAAAACGAATAATTTAGCAAATCGAAGACACCCATTTGTGCGGAAATGGGGAGTAACGGTACTAAAGCTCGTGCGGTTTAGTACTGCATGTTTAGGATAGGTTAGGAGTTCGATTCCAAATATAATGCAAAACGAGGACAAGAAAATAACTTACTGGGTTTTCTGATACGCACTCATCGTTTTTCTGGAAAGCGGAGAGCGGGTTGAGAGAGGAGGAAGAAGACCATATAGAGAGGTAAACAACACAAGCGAGGAGTAAAGAGAGAAATGCAAGATTGGATCCCAGAGAAGAGTGATGTTTCTGGTGATGAGGATCCATGTTTTTGTTTTGTGTAAATGAAGTAATAATGCGTGGTTGGTTTTTGGTTTTGGGTTTCTAAAATTGGGGGACTGTGTTTTCGGGGACTTGGATGAGGTCTAAGCCTCTAGGGGGAGAAGAATGAGGCGGATGATAGAAATAAGGGAGGCTATAGCTAGGAGGAGTAGGTTAGGTAGAGAGGTCATGGACTGCGCCTGAGAATTTCGGTGCCCTCAATTTTCTCATGAGGCTTATTGGCGTTCATGGCCAGAAGACTAGGCGTAATTGTACAGTTCAAAGTCCAAATTAAGTTGCTTACCAAAAACAAGAAAATAGTAGTGTGTATAAAGTCCCATTTTACCGTTACCGACAACTATTATTGATGAGTTGTCCAAGGTAAATTGTCAAAATGAATTTTCCTTTTGGGTTTGATATACCTTTAATTGGCGAGAGAGTCTTCCATCCACCTAATGGACTTCAACCCAGACGATCCAACGGCTGACATGCAGAGGTGAGTAAATGGTTGGATGAACAGTTGATCAATCAATGGCTGAGATCCACCAGGTGGAGTTCAACCTGGTGGATACAAGAATTTCTGTTAATTGGCTAATATTAGAGTTTTATAAGTTCAATCAATATGAGTTGACTTACCTTTTCATTTTTATTAGGTTAGATAGTTCGTACCTTACCTAATACCGTTGATTATTATGTTTAAGCATCATGGCTCTTGTATTCAGAAATGACCAAATTAAACAACTTAATTGCATGAGCTTGTAACTTTTGGTGCAAGTAAGAGCGCTTACTTAACATGATATCACAGAAAACCCCGAGTACTTTACCTTCTTTCCTCTCAATCAAAAATTAATTAAAAATATGGATTAGGGTTGGTGGGTAACTTGTCTAGAAAATTAAAATAAGAGAAGTACTTTTTCTTACATATACAATAGATGTTGCTGGTACTACTTATTTTCTCTTTATGATAGACCCCTACTCAATATTCCTGAGATGATGTAACCTACTGCCTACGCGTACATTTTTAATTTGTCCATGCATGCATTTCCTTTTTAAATCAAATTTGGGAGTGCAACTTTCTAACTAATCATGAGCTAAAAATATTGAAACATGCATAAACTAATGACCTGCTCAAAGCTTAGTTAAGCTTTATATTTGTTAGAGAATATGTCTTCCCTAGATGATTCCAAGATTTGCACGTAATATTGTAAACACATTTATAATATTGTAAAATCATGTTGAGAAAATTAATGTTGCTTCAACTTAATTTATTTATCTGAATATATGGTAGGTAGGGGGTTCAACTCTTTGAGAATATTGGCCGGTTCTGCACGTCTTTACGGCCCTAAATCTCTTGTTGGAAGCATGCGTGATTAACATGGTTCAACTACTTGCACCCCACGTTTACTCTTATTTATATACGACGATTAATTTTAGCTTGTACGTGGCATTTGATCTTCTTCTTTCATTTTGATTCTCTTATGTATGTAGAGGCCAATATTTAGTACTTGTTCATGACAAGAATGGGTTGCCACTTGATTGCAAGCGTCTGAGTTAATTTCTTGATGGCTACAAAACTAGCTAAAGAGCAGACAACGTACTCGTGAACCTTAATTAATTGGATCGTCTTGGGTGCCCTAGCCACCTCCCTA
This sequence comes from Rubus parviflorus, assembly GCA_029955375.1. Taxonomy (NCBI): domain Eukaryota; kingdom Viridiplantae; phylum Streptophyta; class Magnoliopsida; order Rosales; family Rosaceae; genus Rubus; species Rubus parviflorus. The sequence goes on along the minus strand of JARGGL010000005.1, from coordinate 8,451,016 downwards.
TGTCGGTGTTGCACACAAATTCATCGATCCGTGTAGACTTTGAGGGGTTTCGAAAATGTAAACATTGAGTTCTTTCTCTTAATAAGTATTGACGTTTTTCTCTAAACATTGAGCCCAACAATCATTTTTCTATATATATATTTAGAGTTTGTTGTAAATTTAAAGAACCAAAATCTCTTCCGCTTCACTTTTTCTAAAATAAATAATAATTTAGAGAATTTGTACGTTGAAACAAAAAACAACACATTTTTTTCTAAACTAACTGAAAAATAACTTATAGGGAAGTTTTCGGAGATGATCATAGTCACCCAAGCTTATTACGCATAATTTCAAGTAAAAGATTACATATTTTTACATTAAGGACATTTAACTATAGATGTGTTACTTAATTGCATGTTGATCGATCGTAAATAATTTGATGTAATAAGCACACATCAACAAACACATAATGAAAACCGTCATATTGTATACATATCAGGTGGCATGTGATTAGCAGTGCTAACCTAGCTAATATGAAAAATAATATATATTGTATTTTAGATTTCTTTTTTTCTCAAGTAAGCTTGAGATCGAGTGTTCATTTGTACATGCTTTAATCATGCATATTGACATGGTTAAAGCATGTTTTAATGTATTTTGTACCTTAATAACATATCACTAGATTGTCGATCGGAACAATTGATTGAAACATGCAACTAAAGAAATTTGTCCGTAGTATAAGATGTAGAGACTAGCTACAGCTATCAGTAAGTTTTTTTTTTTTTTTCATCCGTTGAATCAGTTGAGCTAACATAGCAGGATAAAAAAAATAGAAAACATATATATGAGGAAGTAAAGCTGAATGGGTTTGGAACTTTGGATAAAACTGGGAACTCTCTGATCGAATGTGAGTTGTGCTATAGTCACGATTCACGAAAACTAGAAGAAACAAGTTTGGATATCAGTGAAAACAAACGAGTACGATTACAGCAAACTCAGTTAAGAAAACCAGCACAATGTTATGTCTTCGATTCAATGTCATCGATCGCCTTGAAGTTTGTATGAAGTTTCTTGTACGAAAAGACGACCATGTCATTAATCCCGTCGTACGTACCCAATTATGCGACCACCGACAGCATGGTTTCAATAGACGTGGCGTCGTTGTGAGCATTCCATCCCCCGTTGGAGGTTTCACTTTAATTTGCATGGGGACTTGAGAGCCTAGCCTCTTTTATAATTATAATTGACTAGAAATTAGTTGAACGACTTTTTTCAAGTACAATTACCGTTTTATGTCTTGTCAAAAGAATAACACAAGTACAACTGTACAATGGAAACAGATGCCTCAAGTTTGTCAAAAAACTCGCAAACTTCCGAGCTTCGATCGAGTCTCTATCGTTGATTGGTTTTTAGACGAAGAGATAGTATTGAGACATCCCGCATCAGTAAGACAAAATGTTCTGACACCAAGTTTTGTGTCGGTCGGTGGCTGGACGGTGAAAAAACGGTCGGCTCGGGTCGGGTCAAACAAGTCGAGAAGTTGGTTGGGATTTGGTGGTGGTGGTTCGAAGGAAAGAATGGATGATCTTGTGGTAATTAAGGTGGTTTTGCAACGGATTGTGATGGTGATTTGGGGAATTCGAACATCGGTAATACATAATTCAAAATATGGAATTCGGAATACGGGATTCAAGACACACGAGAGTGTTGACCTAGAATTTTAGGATCAAACGTGCTTTGATACCATGACAAAAATATGATTCGGAAATTTCTAGATGCGCATACTAGAAATCGAATTAATGAGCTTGCTTCTCCCTTGTGGAGGTATATATAAAATGTTACATATCATGTACCATTAGAAAACTAGTAAATACAGAATATTCAACTAATCACAATAGAAACAAAAACATGATTGTTGAATATTCTGAAAGAAGTTAAAATAGCGGACGAGGGATTTTTCAAGGGGCCGGATGTCATATTCTAGCTAGCAAATGCGCGCAGTAAGGAATTGTAGCTTGCATGTGAACGTACATGAGTTTAAGAATGTTACCATTGAGAGCTCATCCTTGAAATCACTTACTATTTTGTGTCCTAGTTTTAGTTACTTCAATCTTAACATCTCATGTGAGAGAGTTGAATGCATACGCCTCAGATCGGGGTTAGGTATTTCTGCCCCAAATCTAAAGTTTTTGAAATGGGCTGGAAATATTTTGAATTGCCAAAATCTGGGGGAATTCTTAAGCTTAGAAAAAGCTATTCCATTATTAATTGGTGCAGTCTTGAGGCACTGGATGGCTTTGACAATGTATTTAAGCTTCTTTTGAGTATGCGCAGTGTCAAGTTTTTGGATCTAAGTAGAGGGATCATGAAGGTCAAGTTTTCGACTTAAAAACACTAAGCTTGATGAAATATGTCAGCAACATTTAAGTTTGGAGGTTCTTTTCCTTTCCTTTTTCTTTTGAATTTTTCTTTGCTTTCTAATGATTTTTGTTTTAAGTTTTGACTGCACAACATTGCAACAATGCAGTTTCTCTTCAATGAAGTAATGAAGTTGTTCTTTTGATTTGCTTGTTGCCTTCTCAGTCATCTGCATGCGTTTCACTTGCAATACTGGAAATTTCAAAACCTTGCGCTTATTCATCAGCTGAAGGAGGTAACCATAGAGCTATCATTTTAATTGGTACCAAGTGCGTTCATGAGGGAAGGCATTATACATGATTGACCCCAAATTCACAACATTATAAGTAAAAAGCTAAGCATAATGAATGTTGCACACTTTCTCCTAGAAAACAAAAAAAAAAACACCACCCGCAGAGAGAAAAGAATGAACAAACTGTCAAAGAAAAATTTCTCAAGGAAATACTAGGTTAAACAACATTGCAGGGCATCAGTTTTCTCTTTTCCTTCTTGGAGTTTGGAGGATAGAGAGCCAACTTAATAGCTGCATCAAAAATAGCCTTCACATTCTGCAATTTTAATAACATATTTTCAGCACATATCCTAAGTGATCGATAATGTCAAATTGCATCCAATATATATATGTTCCAACTGTACGTTTCTGAATTATGACTCAATTAATATTGTTCCTTATGTTTGCATTATTAAACTAGAAACAGGTCAAGTAAATAATGAAAATTCATCGCCCTAATTTTCATGTTCAGTCTGATTTCCTAATAATTGATGACTCTATTGTGAATTTCATGAGCACACATTCACAATGTGAGAACATATTTATACCTGCTGTGTCTTTGAGCTGCACTCTATATATGCCACAGCCCCTATTATCTTCTTCAGATCTTCACCCTAAAATATCAAAACAAATTGAACAAGATTAAAATTAAATGATAAATGTTCTCTACTTAATTCCTTTTCTTTTGTCTGTTTGCCTTGTTAATAGCCAAACAGAAATATTAACAAGGACCAATCAGTATTTGTAGAAAAGGGAAGAAGTAGTTTGAAGTGGAAATCTACCTGTTGTGTGGAGATGGTACATGCCCCAGGATAATCCATTAGGAACTGTCTGCCTTCTCTCAGATCTGTATATTTTGTTGAAAGCAACAAAGAGAGAAGCATATATGAACAGAATGAAACATGTGTCATCTCAACAAAGGCAAAAGCATATATGGTAAATCATTAATTAGTCATTAGTCTCAACAAAATCCTTTTCGTGAACCAAACGAGGCCTAAGTGGAATGTTAGTAGAGTCTCAAGTTGTGGTGTATTGCAGGGATGCGTCGAAGCTATCAGGTTTGTGATTCCTTCAGTTGGGATGAGGGGGAGTGTTAGAAAAGTCTCACATCGCTTGGGTGCCTTTAGAATATATGGTATATAATATGAGCCGCTCTCTATCTATTGCCAATTAGTAATTTAATTGGTTTAATAATCTTATTCTAACAACACGAACACATTTTTGATATGAATTGCTACAAACCTATAACACCACATCGATCTTCTTACTTTAAAACCCAAAAGAGTTTGGGAATCATTTTATAAGAAATATTTTCCATTAATTCTTCACTTTTAGCTTTTCTTTCAAACAAAGTCAATTATTTAGAGCATACTTAAGGGAAAAGAAAAGCACATCTGTCAAATCCAATTTAAATTGATATTGGTATAGTGGAAAGAATGGATTACCTAGTTTAGTCCCCACAAGAATAATGGGCACTGATGGGGCATAATGTCTCAGCTCTGGAACCCACTTTTCCAACATAACATATATGCAAGAGGTGAAAAGAAAAATGAGAAGAGAGAAACATAGAATCTGATTAGTATTTTACATTTGGTACATGCAAATTGAAAAAGTGAATCTTGAGTAGAATCTTGGTATTTAAAGTCGAGAAAAAGAAGCTTACTTTCTTTGATATGTTCTCATAGCTAGGCCTACTAATGAGGGAAAAGGCAAGAAGGAAAATATCAGCTCCTCTGTAACTAAGAGGCCTCAGCCTATTATAATCTTCTTGACCTGTACAATAAAGTCACATTATATTCTTGATTACTAAATAACTGTATGAAGCACTCATTGATTGGAGAAGAACTTGATAATTAACCACTTCAAACAATATGATCATATGCACTGTATGCCAGTGTTAGCTCAGAAAGGTACTATTAATTCCAAAGATGATTTTTTTTCCCCAAAGCAAAAGAAAAACTTGTATTGTGATTGTTTTGGTTGTCAGTTTGGCAGATATGGAGCTTACCTTGAAATGCAGTTATTTATTCATTTATTTTCAAATATGCTAAAATTTCACTTTGTTTCTAACAATTCCTGAATTCAATGGAACCCTTTACGGATCTCATGGAGCTGCAACTCCAATATTCTCACATCACTCAAGCTTAATTTGACATGTTCAAAACATCAGAATACCATCATGAAGGGAGTTGGAGAATGAGAATTTATGGAATGACATTAATCAATGAGTAATAAATCTAATTATTCTTTGACAAATATATGACTTTGGATTATGGTCGTCGAATATATTTTCATTCCCCTCAAAGAGAAAAAAATATCAAACTTTGGGTTTCTCAACTTCTACAATTTGACAATGAGAAAGTACTCATGATCTTAACCCCCATAAGCATCAAAATAATGCATCAGAGAGATAGAGAGAGAGTACCAGCAGTATCCCACAGACCCAGATTCACAGTCTGCCCATCAACCAAAACATTAGCACTGAAGTTGTCAAAAACAGTTGGAACATAATCCTGTGGAAAAAATAAAATAAAATTAAAGAACACAGAAAAAGAAAGATCCTTCAGGAATTAAAAGTTCAAAACTATAAACCAAACAACAATAAGGGAAGAGATATGAAGGAAAGAAAGACAATGTCATTAACAGAACTGAAAGTAATAAGATTTATGAAGGTAGGAAAATTTATACAGTAGGGAAAGTGTTGCTAGTGTAAGAGATGAGCAGGCATGTCTTTCCAACAGCACCGTCTCCAACTGTCACACATTTTATGAACTTTGATGTTGATGAAGATGCTGCTTTTGTTGTAGTATTGGCATTAGCCATACGATTGTTTATCTAGCTTTTTCCTCTCTAGCTCTCTCTCTCTCTCTCTTTCTCACTCTCTCTCTCTCAAATGGTTTTCTTGGAGAAAAATCAAGAACCCATGTCAGAGGAGTTTTAGTGTTTCCCTCTCACTTATTATGTGATATGGACCATATGGTTGGAGAAAAGAGAAAGAGGAGCAAGAGGAAGGAAGGAAGAGATTGCCATGATTATTGATATCACTTTAATTTGAGCTGTCATAGAGGCAAAAGGAGGCAGAAGTCCCACATTGGAAATAAAAACATATTCTTAATCAAACACAGAATGGTGAGATAATCAAATTGCCGGCTACTACTTGACCCTGTGCCTTTCTTTTTTCAAATGTTGATGAAGAATTTTGTCTGATTGTAGGGGGTTAATGGCGAGCGTATATATGGTCAATCAAAATATGGAATTATTGTACAATTTACACAAATGAAGATAGGATATTTACACAAATACATGCGACAAAAAGAGTTAATACTTAATACCTAAGTAAATTGACATATCTCATACAAAGGACAAAAAAAAATAATTGAACGAAGAAGCGTGATGACCGCAAGACCATTACAAAAATAAACACTTTACATAACCAAATGCAAACAACTTCATTTTTGGAACAACAATCCAAGAAGTGTGTTCACCGCAAGACCCAACGAAGCCCCCACTTTCATGATTAGGGAGGACAAAAATCTCCACAGGTGGGGAAACCTAGGGTAGACTAAAGTGTAGATGTGTAAATTCAAACTAGAGTAACGGTGTAACACTAAAGTTTAAGCAACTGTAAAACTAGGTGAACAATGTATTTTATTGACATCAATAAAAGTTTTGGTCACTGTTCATTCTGCTACAGTGAATTTCGAGATATTTCTGTCATTGATGGGCAAATAAAATTTTTACTGTAGCAGACTTAGTGGGTAAAAAATGTTCACTGTTTGGATCTAGTGGGAAAGGACCAAAAGAAAGAAACCCACGCAAAAAAAAGAAGTAGCAATCAATTAAAGGAATTAGGGCAAGAAATCTTATGATGTCATTATTCGACCATTCTTTCAATCCTTCAAGCTCCTAGTTGTAGGATTATTGGCCAAATTGTGTCCCATTAATGCATAAGTTGGATTTGTGTTCCAAAAATTTTGTGTCCCATTAACGCAGAAGTTGGAATTTTTAGATATGACTGTCACTCTACGTGGCAATATGACGAGATATTGTGATTGGACCACATCTTTGCTTAGATAACAAAGGGCAAATGGTTGATACACCGGAGAAAAAAAAATATGGTCCAATCATAAAAGCCCGTCATATTCTCACATGAAGTAACGGTAACATCTAAAAATTTCTCATTATTTTGGAGATGAAGGTGAGATTTTTAAAACAAGACATGTCATGGTGCAAAACGGAAATTGCCGTTCGCGAAACGTCAACGTTTGTGTCGTGGTTGTGCCGCGTGCGGCTCATTTTGTAGGTGCCCATTTTTATTGTCCCGTGCTTGGCCTCCCTCACCATTCTGCAATTAATCTTCATCGAGCAGAGAGAGCAGAGAGTAGAGAGAAGCATTTTTAGCAATGGCATCATCGAGTGCGTCAACACCTCCATACCCAAGCGCAGCTAGAATCTCTGATTCTCAATGTTATCAGCAGTACACTGCCTCTCTCAAATGTAATGCTACTTAAACCCCTTTCCTTTTTCTTTCTTTTATTGTATGATCATTGCTATGTAAATTGGTTTTCAATTCCCATAATTTTTTATGAACTTCTTATTGGGTTTGCTCTAAACTATCTGATCCTTTTTATGTATAAAAAATTTGACTGTATTAGAGTGTTGATTCTGTTCACCCGTGAGGCTTTATACTGGGTATTCTCTATTTGAGTTGAATTTAAGAAATTTAGTAGCTTTTGTTTCAAAAGAAGTTTTTATGGTAGTAATATGGTTTTAGTTTGCGACTACATAATGAAAGCTACAGTTTTGAGGCTATTTTGGGGGAGACGATTGAATCTGTATTGGTGGAAAATTGGATGAAGGTTTTGATCAAGAGGTGGCTGGTTCATAGATCTTGGAATGACATAGATTTTATCAATTTGAAAGCCCAGCAATATCCATGATTAGTTTCGGAGGATTATCCATATCATTTATCTCCTGAGAACAAACCATTGGGCATGTTCCATAAAACTTACCCCAGTTTTTAACAAACCGTGTGCTTTAGGCACTTCTTTACGTAACAGGTTTTATCACTTTGGTAGTTGCTTGGTGAGTCCAAGGGAATGGATAGTGGCCTAGGACAGAAGCGGAAGCATTAGGCTTAGACAATCACCTTATGTACGTGGAGATAAGACTTACATTTGGGTGTGGCCATAATTGCATCACTTCCAAAGTGAGCTTAGGTTACTTCATGATAATGGCTCTAAGTTATTTGTAAGTTACTTTTGGGCAGCAAATGTACTTCTTGATGAAGTATGCATACGGTAGAACTGGCTATGTTTAACTTAGATGTTGAGGTTCTATGCTGACCAGAGCCGTTATCTTATACGCATTAGTAAAGGCATACAACTTTTCCTTGTTGGATTACCCCATAAAATAGGCCTTTGACAATGAGATCTACTTGTATGTGATGCTGGTTAAGTTTAACATTGAAGATCTTTTGGGAAGCTGACCTCGCTATTACTTAATTGTTGAAAAAAGTTGGCGTAGGATATAAACTGACTGGGGCTGTTAGTTGAAACTATAAATTTACTGGCTGATATACAGTAGTCAATACTTACCACCATAGTCTTTAGAATCTCTATGGAGTTGGATGAATTGTTAAATTAGAGAATTTAAGAATGCAGACTAGGTAGATGATAGGGGTATGTAAGATATAGATTAAATTGATACAGTTTTTCAGTAAGTTCTTCTAGCGGCATCCCCTCCTGCTCTGGCAGTCTGGCCTTAGGTTAAGGTTGTTCTCAATGTGGATTATTAAGTTGAAATAGAAGCTATTAGTAGGTTAGTTACATTATACCAACTGAAATTGGTCTAAAGGCATAGTATGTGTCCCACGACCTACCAACTGAAAATATAAGCAGACAATAATCTCCTCTGTTAGTCTATCTGTACTTCTCAGTTGGTGTCTGCACACGTGCATGCACATAAGCACACACAATGGATTGGAAAGATACTAGTGAAAGTTTGCTAACTTGCTTCTTGAGTTTCACTTCGTAGTTTACTCACTCATAAAAATTAATCTCAACTAAAGTGTTCGAGTTTTTTGGCCAAATATTGATTTTTTTTGGTGAAATTTGCAGGTCTAGAAAAATATCACTCAGACAAGAGCAAATGTCAAGAACATTTTGATATTTATAAAGAATGCAAGAAAAAGGAGGTATTGCTGTTTTTAGATCCTTAATTGCTCTTTATTTCATGACGTGCTTTTATGGAAGTGATGAAAGACTGGCTACAGCTTTGAATATTAATAAATTGAAACATAAACATGTGTACGTTATGCTGTATACGTCCTTCCCTCCAAGAAATATGCTTGGGTTTTTACAGTTGTATATTGTTTGAGAGTGCCTGCAACTTAATCTTTATCTGCTTAAACACTTAATTTCCAGGGGTAGTCGAAATATTGCTGCGCTCTATTGCATATGTATGAACAAAACTTGGTTGTTGCATGGATGGTCTATAAATAATATTTTGGCATGTTTTGGACATTGATTTGTAGGTTGACGAACATAAATTTCTAATAGTAATAGTGGAATCATCTGTTTGCATTTCTCATGCTTGATCACTACTTATTCACTAATGATTTAAATTTTGTTTCAACAGAGAGAAGCTCGATTGGAGCGCAACAAGAGTAGGTCTCTTTTCTCTTGAAATTCCTTTCAGGATCTTTTACTCGTATCATAAGGTGCAAAAGTTAGATTTGAGCTCATCAGAATTGGCATTAGATACCCACGCAAATGATACAGCTGGTTCTGTGCATAACTCGGAGAAGTTTAGAATTGTCTCTGCATTTTGTACCATTTGTAAAAGAACGATGAGTATTGAGTATTATTTGTTTTTTTTCATATTGTTTGCCAACAATATTAGACTTGCTTTTTCCTTCAAGTCTGGAATGTTGATGTTGGTCATACTGTGAAGTATGTGACTGTAGATCTTTGCAAGATTAGAAATTAAAAAAACAGTGGTTATTGTAGCTCAAGAGTTTTACAACCATGGACGCTATGGATAGGGAAAGAATTGATGAGGCTCTTTCAAAAGGGTGGCATTGCTGCTGTTATTCAACCTTTTCGTTGCAAAATATTGTTCAAAGTATACAATGATTGGACCCATCTTTAAAGCTGATGGGTTTGGCTTTGTAAGATCTCTCTCTTCTTATTCATCAAAAACGAATTGAAGGAATGGCTCTTGGGTCCTATTCCTCATTGCTGGAATGGCTTCAATATTTGCTCTCATTGTATTTGTATCTTCCTTCCATTATCAGCATAGACACATTTGGCTTCACCCTGATTCAAGATCAAGACCTTCTACATGGGAAAGAATTCAAACTATGCTCCAAATTTTCAACGGAAAAGACCTAAACTCTCATCCTTTGAAATGCAGTAGGACCACCAAATGCATTTCAGGCTTCACCAAACAACACTGGGCAGCAAATTCCAGTCAGCTATTATGGTTTGCGACAAGGCCGGTCTTACTGAGCTTGTTATAGTCACTAACACAACAGAGTCAGTAGGTTCAGTACTAATGTCTTTTAAGGCTGTAGTGGAAGTATTTCTAGGGGTTAAGCTTCTCATCTTGAACTTAATGCAATACCTCTTGATCATAGAGCGCGAATTGTGCTCATATTCGTATATCCTACCTCCTAACGTACTATTATTTACATTATTGACTTATTTCCTGAGTTGCAAAAATGCAAGAATCATAAACATAAGATCATATTCAACCAAAAAAAACAACATAAGGATTGTATAGGAGAATTGACTAATAAATACATTGTAAAATTTGTCGTACTCCAATCAAATAACTGATGTGATTCTCTGCATCTCAACTTTAATGACAATACAACACATTTTCACAGATCAATAATACTACGGACAAACTACACCCAACCTTTTAGATCCCAACTGGTGTGACGGCATTTCATTTTGTTTACATCCAAGGCTCCGAGCTCACTCTGAATCTCATTAATTTATTAAGAAAAGGTCATTTTATGTGCCACGGAGTTTGTAATGAAAAGTTGGGACAATAATAGTTGTGGATCAGTCTGCTGTGATAGATAAACAACATCTATCATTTGTTAACAACATAGTGTTCATTGTAATTTGGTGGCAGTTCATAACATGAGCAATTTAAAACATGAGGACTGGAGCTTCTCGAACATCAAGAAGTCACACTCTCTTCATACAGAGAATGACACCATGTTCAGGCTCCGTTATGATCTTATAAGAAGGGGAATGCTGGTATGCTGGTGAGAGGGAGAAACAAAACTTCGATAGAATCAAAGAAAGAATCACCTTAAGTTCTGTCATAGATAAATGTTGACCAGGACAGATTCGAGGACCAAATCCAAATGGCATGTAGGCCTGTGGAGAATTGCAAGCGTTGAGGACTCCATTGGCAAATCTTTCAGGATTGAACTTATGCGCGTCCGGGCCCCATATATCAGGGTTCTGGTGTAAATAGGGGATTGGTATTTGAAGGACCACACCTTTAGGAATCACAATGTTTTTGAATGTGATAGTTTCAAAGGCCTCTCTAGCTAGATAGAATGACGGTGGGTAAAGACGCAATGCCTCCTGAATCACCATTGTGAGCTGCAGATACAAATGAAAGGTAGTGGTAATCAACTTCTATTTTGTGTCTTCAGAATTCAATTCATAAGTAAAGGATAACCTTCTATTTTGTTTCTAAGTTCTAACTATCACTCCTAGAACATGTTTCTTTGCCTAGTATTCCGTCATCGATCATTCAGATTCTTCTGCATAAACTTCATTGCACAAATTTGTGACAGTCTGATTATTCCTCTTCATTTACCTCACACAGTCAAAATTCATCCCACCCAAAACCAATAAGCAATGAGGAATGAAACCTAAAATTCTATATATTGTGATGCATGGTTTCAAATACCAGTACATGGATCAACTATATTTGGAGATGTGGAGCACATGATTAGGCCTTAACAAGTAGAAGAATTCCCTCGCTCTAATAACGTGTTAAAGTCTCAAATCCAAAAACCATTGGCAATATGTGAAAATACTACGTATTTATTAGACTCGGATGCAAGGCCTAACATACCACTATTATATATGAAAGGGTATTGACAACTATTTATATATGTAATTTTCTGTGCAAGTGACATACCACTTTCATGCTTGGAAGCATATCTGCATGTAGAGGCTTATCCCCGCATATTTCGAGCACCTCAGCACGAACACGAGCTTGCCAATCTGGATGTAGAGCTAGAAGCATCAAGCTCCATGCTGTTGAAACGGCAGTGGTCTCATGGCCAGCAATGAATATAGTCTTGCAATTATCAACAATGAACTTCCTGCCTGATAGGCCATTTTCACCAGAAGTTTTGGCACCCTCAAGAATCATTTGCAGCAAATCTTTTTCATATGAAGCTTCACTACGCTGTTTTGCCACCTTCAATATCATTGACTCAATTTCAGTCTCTAATCTCCATATTTCTCTATTTTCGTATGTCGGAAACCATCTGTCACCGTTGTGCGAGAAAAAATTAAATTAGGTGGAGAACAACAATATAATAGATGCTTTTAATAAGTTTGCGGTAAAGAAAAATAATCATGATAATCATAATAACAATAATACTAGGAACATCACAAGTTTTCTCAGACTTTAGTCGTAGTGTCCTAGTCTTAGTCGCTAGAATAATTTTGAACTTGATCACATATGAACAAAAGAATAATACATTGTTGCATTAATTAGTTGGTATCCACTCTTTTGCGTTTTATTTTGATAATTCAGTAGTCTAATATTAAGGTATCCTACTACTTGGATTAAGAAAGGAAGTACCTGATCAAGCCTTCTACCCCCATGATTCCCTTTGACAAAACCTTTTGTAGAGTCCTAAGTCTTCTGAATATTTCTTCTCCTTCACAATAATTGCTCTGAAAACAAGCTCTTGCAATTATATCTCCAGATAGGTTTCTCAAATGCTCATCAACTCTAATATCTGCAGTTCCTCCCTGGCTTTGGATTTCACTTTCCCAAGTTCTTAGCATTGAGCTTGTAGACTCCACTATTAGGTTCATCATGCCCTTAGAAATTGCAAAAATGACAAATATGGTTGAATTAAAGGCCTAATTAAAAGTAGTTTTATCCTCCTTTTGTCTTGATAAAATTATTGCCAAAGTCTATATATACAATGTCCTAATTACATGCTTTGTTATACAATGTCTATATCGACCACAAACTTATACAAAAATCATCTTGATCAGTAACTTTTCATTTTCATTTTTTGAATCAAAGAAGAGGAACTGCAAGAATAAAACTCTTCCCATCGAGGTGGAGATAGAGTGCTGTAACACTAGGGATAGAAACTCCCACTTTACCATGGTTCTTATAGCATATTATAATATTATGCCAGACAATTTGGTAAGAGATTACATTCATTTCCCCTACAAGAAGAAATCTTTGTTAAAAGAAACTAATCTAAATTAGTAGTTTTGTAAATACTTATTGGCAAAACTATCCTAAAAGACATCCTTAATTTTCTTCAATGATAAATATAAACGCTAGCACAAAAGAAAGACGTTTGCAATTTATTTTGTCATGAGGAAAAATTTTCTTTTGAAGCATATGAAACTACTAATTCATTACGAAAGTTGCTCAACAGTTTTGTTAGTTGCTTTTTTTTACTTTTGACAAAATGATATGAACAAAAAAACACATCAAGTACATTGTTACTTTCCAAATTAAAAAACAAAAAAAAAAACACACACAAAAAAAAGAAATACACACACAACAAGTACACAATGAATACCTTCACCTTAGCAACGTATAATTCAGGAGCAATAGTTTTCCTTTGATGGGCCCAAATTGATCCATTCGATGATATAAGACCCTGGCCCAGTAGTGGTCCAAGAATCTTGGACATTATGGAAGGAGTCCCTAAGATTAACGACGTGCTAAGCCCAAGTTCCTTCAATAGCTCTACATCTGTTACACATAGTTGTTGAATGTGTGCAAGTGCATATATAAATACTGGCCCTGCCACCATTTCCTTTATATCAGTATTCAGTAGGATAGAAATTGAAGAATTTAAAAGAATAAATAAATATTTAAAGAGAACCACCTGCAGCCTCAATGTATTTCGTTTTAAGCAGCAAAATGTAGTAATATGACACTTGCTTTACTGGACTAGGGTCTTTACCCCTCTCAACTTTTCTAATGGTTAATTAAGGTTTAGCGCATTTACTTACTTGAAATGGTCTCATACCGTCAATTATCAAAACCTGTGCAATTTTCCATCAAAAAATTGCAGAGTCTATGTGAGTCTATTTTTCATCTTATTACTGCTCACCTATTAATTTCCCCTTACCAACAAATCTGCAACCACTTAGTCCCACAATTTCGGTTTCTTTTCATCAAAATCTACCTCATCCACCAGTTTAAACTGCATAACGCATTAACAGAGGTACCGATTTTCTTTCACTAATACATGGGCATATATTGTTTTATGTAAATGGCTAGGAAATTAAACGGGTTGGTACTTTGTATTCTTTGTTTACTTGGTATTTCAGCTGAGTATTTCCGATTCTCTTCTGTTCTTTTTTTCTTTTTTCTTTTTTGCCAATTTTGTGGGTTTGTGGAAGTGTTGTCCGTATATCTGTAACATATTCTGATCAGAAAGTTTTCATGGAAAGAAAGATTTAGTTGTATGGTATTATAAATTTAATTTAAAACTTATTAGACACAAACAATAAACTTTAGTACTAAATTTAGACAAATTTGAGTTTAGACACAAGTGAAAGAAACAATTTCAATTCCTATCAACAAGAAAACAAGACTTAAACAATCACATTGGCATAATGAATGAATTACAGAAAGAGCATGCATGAGAGTATATATACCAAACATACCATATTCATTTCTCCATTCCTCTATGTGGGGGAAGATTCTTGAAGGCCATTGATGACAAATAGAAGCTACATGATGATCATCATGGTGATTTTGAGGATCCGTAGTCTTTGTTGCAGTTGACTGGACCTTGAGTTGAAGGCGCTTTATTCCAGAGATATTCCCCAAGAGAAATGAAGGAGGAGGCCCTCTAATTCCTTGCTTTTCGAGCTTTGATCTTATTCCTTTAGGCCTCAAAATCAGTAGTTCATATAGATATAAAAACAGCACCAGAAATCCACCCACCAATATTGACAATATGATATTTGCTGCTACTAACAGCTCTACTTTCATTTTCCCACCTTCCATTTGCTGCTTCTAAATCTTCATTTCTCACTATGAAGCATGGAAACGTCAAACACTGCCGGTTCCCCCTTTCCTTTCGTACCGGAAACGGAAGAGGAAGAGAAAGAGGAAGAGGAAAGAGTGGTGCAGGTGGGAGGGGGAGAGAAAAGAGAGAAGATAGGGAAATAGTGCACCACGTGAAGAGAGAAAGAGAGTCAGAAAAGAATAAAAAGGACATAAAAAATAATAATAATAAATGATAGAAAAAAAATTATTATTTTATTTATTCATATATAATTATGGTATTTGATATTTAGTATTTAGTTTTTTAATTATTTTTATATTATTATATATTATTTTATTTGCGTTTCCTTCACTTGTTTTCAATTGAAATTTTTAGGATTATACGTTTGCGTTTCCGTGCATCATAGATTACTCATCATATGGTATATGATTGTTATTGAATTGTTTTGCTAAAATATATCAGTGTGTAAAAACTGGAATGTGCGTGTTTATGTGTATTGGGGATTGAAGATACTTTTGCAATCCCAAGCTTACTGGAAACAGAAATTTAAAGAGAACACCGATATGTTTACGCAGTGTAAAACCTCGAACTTTGAGGAAATATCACTGCGAGGCATAAGCCCAGAAGGAAGATCAATCACTAAAAGAAGTTAAGAAAATCTCTTACAAACAATTGTAATCCTAACCACAATTACAATTACAATTACTAGCAGCATTAGTTTATATGTTTGTCTTGATTCTTTTTTTCTTGAATATCTTTACTTGATCATAAGGAACTGAGCGCGTCCTTCAATCTTCAAATTGCAACCCTTCCATACTGGTCTCGAGAGCATGATGCAATACTAAAACAGGAATTCACTTAACACGGAAAAGTGAATCAAGAATTAATTTATGCGCTTTCATGAAAACGCAATAGCATGAGATGAACAATAATCTCTTGCCTCAAAAATCACATTTACAAACCTTTGCTGAGTAGCCTATATAGGAGTCAAAGACTCCCCCTCACTTTAAAGTCCTAACCCTAATTGACTTCCTATAAGGAAATATCTTTATAAAAAAAGATTGTCAATTAGGAGAAGAACGATATATGATTTTGCTGAAAAGATCCTAAATCAATTAGGACTGAAAATCAAGGTAAAAACACAGCTGGAAAGGATTTTATTTAAAACACCATTAAATCAAAGATTTAGTTAAGAAATCTTATCCATTCAAAGAGACCACAATTACATACTTACCATGCATATTCAATTACCTTCCTGAGGTCACGTAGAGAAGCATAGGTTGTTGATCACACTCCTATTCAATCAAGATTTGTGTAGGAATGCCAACATTCAAATATACTAAGAGTGGGCTTGGGTACAGATTTGGATAAGGTCGAATTTTGGGTGCAGAATTTTGTGATGAGGTCGAGGTACTTGATTAAGAGTGAGCTTGGGTGCAGATTTGGAGACCGACACTTCTTGGACAACCACCTTAGGAACCAGCTCACTTTCTTTCACAAAGTGTGGAGATCCCTTTGTTTCACCTTCATAACCAAGTCCTTCCTTGTTACTGTGATTTTTTCGAAGCCCAATCATCCTTGAAACCTTTTTCGAACTGTCAAATTTGTTGAACTTGTGTCTAGCTTCTTCTAATTCAACCTGCAATTTCTCATTTTCTTGGGTTAGTTAAACATTTAAATTAGTCTGAGCTTTAAGCTCAACCTGCAAGGTCTTTATCTTCACTTACACCCTGTGACTCATTCTCCTCCTGCAAAGATTTAATCTTTTCAAGTAGATTAGCACGCTCTTTTTTCCAAGTTTTTAGGCTAGATTCATAACTTACTTCAACCTTCCTCTTTTCTTTACTGATGAGTTCAATGTCCTCTTCCAATTCAAGATTTCTCTTGTGCACAATCTTGGTAGCCTTATACAACTGTGTATACTTGTTGTTTGCCTCCTCATCAGATATCTCCCCATCACTATCCGAGTTATCTGAGCTATCTTGTTGAAGAGAGGAAGTTAGTGCGAGATTTTGCACTTCATTCTCAGTTAGGAACTCCTCATCACTATCGCTCCACGTGGATTTCAATGCCCTATTATGCTTGTAGCCTAGTTTCCTGTTTGCACACTCAACAACCATATGACCAAAACCACCACATTCAAAGCATTTAGGCTTTTCTTGAAAACTTTTCTTTTGAGTGAAATTTGACAATTTAGAATTTTTATTAAAATGGTTTTCAGAAGATGATCCTTTTCTTTGATCTGAAAAATTTCTTGAAGAGTTTGAAGGAGCATTTTATATTTCAGAATTTTTTTGAATTCTTTTGCAAGTAAGGCCAAATCAACAGACTCATTATCATCAACATCATTCTCCTTTTTCTTAATAGAAGAGAAGGCAACATTCTTTACCTTTTTCTCGGGCTTGATTCTCATCTCAAAAGTTTTCAGATTACCTATCAGTTCATCAAGTGAGTAAGTGTCCAAATCCTGAGCTTCTTCTATCGCATTTTGCTAATTGGCTTGAAACTTTGATGGGAGTGATCTAAGAAACTTCTTGACAATTATGTGCTCTTCAATAGGATCACTGAGACTTTGACATTGACTACTTATACTCAATATTTGAGCATGAAAGTCATCAACAGATTCATCTTCACCCATGGACATGTTCTCAAATTCCTGAGTAAGTCTCTGAAGCTTCTGTGAACGAACCTTCTTATTTCCTTCATAGGTAGCTTCGAGAAGATCCCATGCCTTCTTGGAGGTGTCACAGTGACTGATACGAGTTCTCTCCCTCTTGGATAATGTTGTGAATAGACTGTTTCTTACTTTGAAGTCACTATTGCGATCACGCACTTCCTCATCAGTCCATTCTTTTCTAGGCTTAAGTATTGTTGCAGAAGATCGTCCCTCCTTCTTTGAGTCCATAGGCTTGGTTGGATGCTCCCATCCCATCTCAACTATGTTCCACATGTTTTCATCCTGAGAGTACAGGAAAGCTCTCATCATAATCTTCCATTCCAAGTAATCTTCACCATTGAAACAAGGAGGACAATTGATCGATCCAGCAGCTCTGTCATGCTCCATTATGTTATTTGATCTACTAGAAACTTCTAGAACCTGCTGTGGTACCACTTGTAAAAATTGGAATGTGCGTGTTTCTATGTATTGGGGATTGAAGATACTTTTGCAATCCCAAACTTACTGGAAACAGAAATTTAAAGAGAACACCGATATGTTTACGCAGTGTAAAATCTCAAACTTTGAGGAAACATCACTGCGAGGCACAAGCCCAGAAGGAAGATCAATCACTAAAAGAAGTTGAGAAAATCTCTTAGAAACAATTATAATCCTAACCACAATTACAATTATAATTACTAGTAGCACTAGTTTATATGTTTGTCTTGATTCTTTTTTTCTTGAATATCTTCACTTGATCATAAGGAACTGAGCGTGTTCTTCAATCTTCAAATTGCAACCCTTCCCTACTGGCCTAGAGAGAATGATGCAATACTGAAACAAGAATTCACTTAGCACGGACAAGTGAATCAAGAATTAATTTATGCTTTTAGGCTTTCATGAAAACACAGTAGTATGAGATGAACAATAATCTCTTGCCATAAAAAGCACATTTACAAACCTTTGCTGAGCAGCCTATATAGGAGTTAAAGACTCCCCTCACTTTAAAGTCCTAACCCTAATTGACTTCCTATAGGAGAAGAACGATATATGATTGTCAATTAGGAGAAGAACGATATATGATTTTGCTACATTTATAAAAAAAGATTGTCAAGTAGAAGAAGAACGATATATGATTTTGCTGAAAAGATCCTAAATCAATTAGGACTAAAAATCAAGGTAAAAACACAGCTGGAAATGATTTGATTTAAAACACCATTAAATCAAAGATTTAGTTAAGAAATCATATCCATTCAAAGAGACCACAATTACATACTTACCATGCATATTCAATTACCTTCCTGAGGTCACGTAGAGAAGCATAGGTTGTTGATCACACTCCTATTCAATCAAGATTTGTGTAGGAATGCCAACATTCAAATATACTAACACAGTGTGCTGCACGAGATCATTATTTTAATTTTCAGATAAGCATAGAACTAGCAAAAATTCGTATTTTAAAATAAGCATACATGTGGTCCAACAAAAAAAAGGAGGAATAAATCGATGACTATATAAAAGGTAGCAAATAGTCATTGACTAGGATTCATATAAAATTTTCAGTACACGGTGTGTACATACACGATACAATCTGAGCCATTCAAACCGGTTCAGAAAAATGAATTAGCATTTTTTTCTAACCTTTGGATGGCTCAAATTGCATTGTGTATGTACACGCCATGTACGGAAGACTCTCCGATTTTTTGGCCAAAAAATATAAGAACTAGCACTAGCAATTTGTAACACATGAGCAATACCCAAAACTAAAAACAGATCAAAGAGAAACTGAAAAATGGGTGGTCAAAGTAAAAACATAAGCAAAACATTCCTAAAAATAATTTTGAGTTTAGGCAACAAAAAATAATAATCAAGTGAAGAAGTGGAGAAATAAGGAAATTGAGATGAAATCCAGGTGACCCATATCAAAAAATGG
The DNA here is from genome assembly GCA_029955375.1 of Rubus parviflorus. Classification (NCBI taxonomy): domain Eukaryota; kingdom Viridiplantae; phylum Streptophyta; class Magnoliopsida; order Rosales; family Rosaceae; genus Rubus; species Rubus parviflorus. The sequence goes on along the minus strand of JARGGL010000005.1, from coordinate 8,431,494 downwards.
AGGAAGCAAAGGAAAATTGAATCAGAAATTAATTAATGGGCAACAAAAATGAATACCAGGTCAATGACAAGGATCATACTTGTAATGATCATTCTTCAGACAACAATTGGTTGCGAAACACATTTCCGAATCAAGTAATGGTTCACCAATCACTCGTCCGTTGGGTGAACCCTGGGATGTCATGCCAGAAAACACAGAAGACACATATATTGGTTGGTGGAGTTCTATTTGGAATTTGGAACTATGGAGTCGAAAATATGAATGAAAACAGGAGAGTAATAAATATGATTCTCACCTCAAAGTGAATCGGAATTTTTTTTTTCTTCTCAATGGCTCTCTCGGGTCAAAAATCCTCAGGGAGGGATGAGAGTATGAGACGATAATTTACATTAGTAAATAGAAATTACATTGTGAACTAGCACTGCTGGTGCAAACTACAAACATTAAATAGAATAATATCACTTACGGTGATACAAACGACTATACTATCCTATATAAAATTGACACAATGATCTACCTAGAAAACAAATAATCGTCCCACCTATAGAGGTACCCTTTACTACTGTTCTTATGTGACTATTTCATATATAAATATGGACGAAAGTTTGAGAGACAAAAAAATGCCTTCAATTTTAATGGCTTATAAAAATTTTAACGTCAGTTACTAAAGTGAATGAGGTGCTGAATCTGAGTGACTAAAGTGATATATTTAAAAATTTTATTACCATTTATGATTTTTCTATTTTGTATTCAAATTTTTTTTTGCAGTAGATGACAAAATTATATCTGTCTATCTATACTATTATTTAAGAGAAGAGATGGTGTTAATCAAAATGGAAAATTTTGAGATAAATGACCCTAAAAGATTAAAATGTTTAAGAATAACTGAAAATAAAGAGAAGAGAATGCTCTGAACAATATATCTTTTATTGATGAATAAATGCCTCTATTTATAGAACAATACAAGGAATCCTATTCTAAATACAATCCATATTCTAGAAGGATTTACTTTCCTATGGACGCTATGGATAGGGAAAGAATTGATGAGGCTCTTTCAAAAGGGTGGCATTGCTGCTGTTATTCAAGCTTTTCGTTGCAAAATATTGTTCGAAGTATATCATGATTTTTTTTTTGAACAATGAACTTTCATTCAACACAACAAAGCTGCAACAGAGAACAACAGAGAAAACAGACAGAAAAGAAAACTGACAAAACAAACAAACACAAAAAACTAAACTAGAGACGAAGGAGCAGGAAGTTCATCGAACTTCAACACATTTAGGAAAGAGAGTGGAGGATGATTGATCCAATCTTCCAAATCCAGCCCCTTTTTAGCTTGCCTAGCAAGCCAATCCGCTGCAGCGTTAGAAGACCTCCGTACCAAACTCCAGTGACAATTGTGCAGACCAACAGTGAGACGCCTAATCTCCTTAAGCAGGGGATAGATGCTCCAACAATTGTTAAGAGAATTCTTTGTAACTGCATTGAACAACTGCTCGGAATCCAACTCAAAACAAACATGATGAAGATCAAGGGTCCTAGTTAGGACCAGATCCTCAAGGACAGCAGACGCTTCTGACTGTAAAGCAGAAGATGATAAGCAGGATTTCATAGAACCATTAATCACAACACCCACGGAGTCTCGTACGATCACTCCAATACCAGCCTTATTGCCCCCAACATCCCAAGCTCCATCACAATTAATCTTCACCATTGGGTAAGTAGGGGCACACCAAGTAGCTGCCACAACATCAACATGGGGAAAAAGTACGGCTGAAGAGACCTCTGGAGAAATAAAATGGCCAGAATATTCAGATACAACACACCTAATTTTAGCCATTACCCCCCAGGGATTTGGTACAATGTGCTCATACACAGAAGAACATCTTTCCTTCCAAATATTCCACAAAGCAAAAGAGATCCAACATGATAAAAAAGAACTACTTTTCTTCTGACTCTTCATTAGACAACAGACACCATAAAACCAGTCATCAAAGGTAGTTATTGAAGCAAGATTCACCTTGTAATTAATGGGCAGACCAAACCATACACCAGCCGTCCAAGAACACTGAAATAAAACATGTTCAACAGATTCCACATGTTCCATACAGATTGGGCACAATGGAGAAGGAGCTACTTTCCTGGCAAAAAGATTAGCCATAGTAGGAAGAGAGTTAGAGCAAGCCCTCCACAAAAAATGTTTAACTTTGGGAATTGAGAAGCTATTCCAAATTTGTTTCCACACCCCAGGGTTCACAACATGTGAAGAGTGAGAAGATTGAAGTGATGGCTTCTTTCTAATAGCATGCTGCAAGTGATAGCCAGATCGTACCTTATACTCACCGCATTTCTCAAAAGGCCAAACAAGCCTATCTGGTTCCCAAGTAGAGGATAAGGGAATAGATTTAATGGCAGTGACCTCCGCCTGAGATAAATGCGGTAAAATAGGATCCAAATTCCAAGCAGGGATATCCCAGTCCACTAAATCAGCCACTTTCTGGTAAGGATCAAATGTATACCATGATTGGACCCATCTTTAAAGCTGATGGGTTTGGTTTGTAAGATCTCTCTCTCTTCTTATCGGAAATTATTCTATGCACGGTCCGTGCAACATCACGTTCAATCTCAGCCGTCCAAATAGAGATCCAACGGTTCAGTTTTGTTTGACTAATTTGATCATAACGGTTGACCGTTAAAAATCATGATCGTGTGCACCTCAGCGCTACGTGCATGTGCACGTTCCGTGCATGGAATACCTTCCCCTCTTCTTATTCATCAAAAACGAATTGAAGGAATGGCTTTTGGGTCCTATTCCTCATTGCCCGAATGGCTTCAATATTTACTCTCATTGTATTTGTATCTTCCTTCCATTATCAGCATAGACACATTGTGGCTCCACCCTGATTCAAGATCAAGACCTTCTACATGGGAAAGAATTCAAACTATGCTCCAAATTTTCAACGGAAAAGACCTAATGTCTTTTAATGCTGTAGTGTTAAGCTTCTCATCTTGAAGACTTGAACTTAATGCAATACCTCTTGATCATAGATCACGAATTGTGCTCATATTCGTATATCCTACCTCCTAATGTATTATTATTTACATTATTGACTTATTTCCTGAGTTGCAAAAATGCAAGAATCATAAACATAAGATCATATTCAACCAAAAAACAAAAACATAAGGATTGTATAGGAGAATTGACTAATAAATACATTGTAAAATTTGTCGTACTCCAATCAAATAACTGATGTGATTCTCTGCATCTCAACTTTAATGGCAATACAACACATTTTCACAGATCAATAATACTAGGGACACAAACTACACCCAGCCTTTTAGATCCCAACTGGTGTGACAGCATTTCATTTTGTTTACATCCACGGCTCCAAGCTCACTCTGAATCGCATTAATTTATTAAGAAAAGGTCATTTTATGTGCCACGGAGTTGGTAATGAAAAGTCGGGACAATAATGGTTGTGGATACTGCTGTGATAGATAAACATCTATCATTTGTTAACAATATAGTGTTCATTGTAATTTGGTGGCAGTGCATAACATGAGCAATTTAAAACATGAGGACTGGAGCTTCTCGAACATCAAGAAGTCACACTCTCTTCATACAGAGAATGACACCATGTTCAGGCTCCGTTATGATCTTATAAGAAGGGGAATGCTGGTATGCTGGTGAGAGGGAGAAACAAAACTTCGATAGAATCAAAGAAAGAATCACCTTAAGTTCTGTCATAGCTAAATGTTGACCAGGACAGATTCGAGGACCAACTCCAAATGGCATGTAGGCCTGTGGAGAATTGCAAGCGTTGAGGACTCCATTGGCAAATCTTTCAGGATTGAACATATGTGCGTCCGGGCCCCATATATCAGGGTTCTGGTGTAAATAGGGGATTGGTATTTGAAGGACCACACCTTTAGGAATCACAATGTTTTTGAATGTGATAGTTTCAAAGGCCTCTCTAGCCAGATAGAATACCGGTGGGTAAAGACGCAATGCCTCCTGAATCACCATTGTTAGCTGCAGATACAAATGCCAGGTAGTGGTAATCAACTTCTATTTTGTGTCTTCAGAATTGAATTCATAAGTAAAGGCTAACCTTCTATTTTGTTTCTAAGTTCTAACTATCACTCCCAGAACATGTTTCTTTGCCTAGTATTCCGTCATCGATCATTCCGAGTCTTCTGCATAAATTTCATTGCACAAATTTGTGACAGTGATTATTCTTCTTCATTTGTAAACGCTATGTGTATTGCCCTGTTCTACTTACCTCACACAGTCAAAATTCATCCCACCCAAAACCGATAAGCAATGAGGAATGAAACCTAAAATTCTATATATTGTGATGCATGGTTTCAAATACCAGCACATGGATCAACTATATTTGGAGATGTGGAGCACATGATTAGGCCTTAACAAGTAGAAGAATTCCCTCGCTCTAATACCGTGTTAAAGTCTCAAATCCAAAACCAATTGGCAATATGTGAAAATACTACGTATTTTTTATACTTGGATGCAAGGTCTAACATACCATTATTATATATGAAAGGGTATTGACAACTATTTATATATGTAATTTTGTGTGCAAGTGACATACCACTTTCATGCTTGGAAGCATATCTGCATGTAGAGGCTTATCCCCACATACTTCGAGCACCTCAGCACGAACACGAGCTTGCCAATCTGGATGTAGAGCTAGAAGCATCAAGCTCCATGCTGTTGAAATGGCAGTGGTCTCATGGCCAGCAATGAATATAGTCTTGCAATTATCAACAATGAACTTCTTATGTGATAGGCCATTTTCACCAGAAGTTTTGGCACCCTCAAGAATCATTTGCAGCAAATCTTTTTCATATGAAGCTTCACTTCGCTGTTTCGCCATCCTTAGTATCATTGACTCAATTTCCGTCTCTAATCTCCATATTTCTATATTTTCGTATGTCGGCAACCATCTGTCACCGTTGTGCGAGAAAAATTAAATTAGGTGGAGAACAACAATAATAGATGCTTTTAATAAGTTTGCGGTAAAGAAAAATAATCATGATAATCATAATAACAATAGTACTAGGAACATCACAAGTTTTCTCAGACTTTAGTCGTAGTGTCCTAGTCCTAGTCGCTAGAATAATTTTGAACTTGATCACATACGAACAAAAGAATAATACATTGTTGCATTAGTTGGTATCCACTCTTTTGCGTTTTATTTTGATAATTCAGTAGACTAATATTAAGGTATCTTACTACTTCGATTAAGAAAGGAAGTACAATAAAGGTCTTACGTACTTACTAATACCTGATCAAGCCTTCTACCCCCATGATTCCCTTTGTCAAAATCTTTTGTAGAGTCCTAAGTCTTCTGAATATTTCTTCTCCTTCACAATAATTGCTCTGAAAACAAGCTCTTGCAATTATATCTCCAGATAGGTTTCTCAAATGCTCATCAACTCTAATATCTGCAGTTCCTCCCTGGCTTTGGATTTCACTTTCCCAAGTTCTTAGCATTGAGGTTGTAGACTCCACTATTAGGTTCATCATGCCCTTAGAAATTGCAAAAATGACAAATATGGTTGAATTAAAGGCCTAATTAAAAGTAGTTTTATCCTCCTTTTGTCTTGATAAAATTATTGCCAGGAAAGGGTAATGTTGTTGTATTGTTAGATAATCCAAAGTCTATACAATGTCCTAATTACATGCTTTGTTATACAATGTCTATATCGACCACATACTTATACAAAAATCATCTTGATCAGTAACTTTTCATTTTCATTTTTTGAATCAAAGAAGAGGAACTGCAAGAATAAAACTCTTCCCATCGAGGTGGAGATAGAGTGCTGTAACACTAGGGATAGAAACTCCCATTTTACCATGGGTCTTATAGCATATTATAATATTATGCCAGACAATATGGTAAGAGATTACATTCATTTCCCCTACAAGAAGAAATCTTTGTTAAAAGAAACTAATCTAAATTTGTAGTTTTGTATATACTTATTGGCAAAACTATCCGAAAAGACATCCTTAATTTGTTCAATGATAAATATAAACGCTAGTACAAAAGAAAGAAGTTTGCAATTTATTTTGTCATGAGGAAAAATTTTCTGTTGAAGCATATGAAACTACTAATTCATTACGAAAGTTGCTCAACAGTTTTGTTGCTTTTTTTTACTTTTGACAAAATGATATGAACAAAAAACACATCAAGTACATCGTTACTTTCCAAATTAAAAAACAAAGAAAAGCCACAAAAAAAAAACACAAAAAAAGAAATACACACACATCAAGTACACAATGTACTGCATGAGGTAATTGATTGCCTAATCTTGTAACAAGAGTTAAGTTTAGTTTGGTACGTACCTTCACCTTAGCAACGTATAATTCAGGAGCAATAGTTTTCCTTTGATGGGCCCAAATTGATCCATTCGATGATAAAAGGCCCTGGCCTAGTAGTGGTCCAAGAATCTTGGACGTTATGGAAGGAGTCCCTAAGATTAACGACGTACAAAGCCCAAGTTCCTTCAATAGCTCTACATCTGTTACACATAATTGCTGCATGTGTGCAAGAGCATACACAAATACTGGCCCTGCCACCAGTTCCTTTATATCAGTATGTTTGATAGAAATTGAAGAATTTAAAAGAACAAATAAATATTTATAGAGAAGTAGATAACCTACCTGCAGCCTCACTTAATGCATTTCGTTTTAAGCAGAAAAATGGAGTAATATGCCGCTTGCTCTCTTGAATTAGGGTCTGTAGCTCTCTTAACTTTCTTAATAGTTAATTAAGGTTTTGCATGTTTACTTACTTGGAATGTGTATGGTCTTATTCTCGGTCTGCTCTTTTTTTTGCCAATTTTGTGGGTTTGTTGAAGTATTGAGTTTAATATCTCATATCTGTACCATATTCTGATCAGGATTTTTTCTGGGAAAGAATAGATTTAGTTTTATGGTATTGTAAGTTTGATTTAAAGTCTTATTAGACACAAACAATAAACTTTAATACTAAATTTAGACAAATTAGAGTTTAGCTTCTGAAATTGGGACACAAGTGAAAGAAGCAATTTCAATTCCTAGCTATCAACAAGAAAACAAGACTAACACAATCACATTGGCATAATGAATGAATTAATTAGAGAAAGAGCATGCATGAGAGTATATATATACCAAACACACCATATTCATTTCTCCATTCCTGTATGTGGGGGAATATTCTTGAAGGCCATTGATGACAAATAGAAGCTACATGATGATCATCATGGTGATTTTGAGGATCCGTAGTCTTTGTTGCAGTTGACTGGACCTTGAGTTGAAGGCGCTTTATTCCAGAGATATTCCCCAAGAGAAATGAAGGAGGAGGCCCTCTAATTCCTTGCTTTTCGAGCTTTGATCTTATTCCTTTAGGCCTCAAAATCAGTAGTTCATATAGATATAAAAACAACACCAGAAACCCACCCACCAATATTGACAATATGATCTTTGCAGCTACTAACAGCTCTACTTTCATTTTCCCACCTTCCATTTGCTGCTTCTAAATCTTCATTTCCCATCATATGGTATATGACTGTTATTGAATTGTTTTGTTAAAATATGTCAGTGTGCTGCACGAGATCATTATTTTGATTTTCAGATCAGCATAGAACTAGCAAAAATTCGTATTTTAAAATAAGCATACATGTGGTCCAGCAAAAAAAATAAACTGATAACCATATATATGCTAGCAAACAGTCATTGACTATGATGCAAATGTTGTTAAAAGTTAAAACTATTGAGTGTGTCCCAGGACTCCCAGCAAACAGTCCAACATCGTTTTCGCCCAATAATTTTTTGGCCAAAAAATATTAGAGCAATACCCAAAACTAAAAACAGATCAAACAGAAACTGAAAAATGGGTGGTCAAGTAAAAACATAAGCAAAATATTCGTAAAAATAATTTTGAGTTTAGGCAATAAAAAATAATAATCAAGTGAAGAAGTGGAGAAATAAGGAAATTGAGATGAAATCCAGGTGACCCATATCAAAAAACGGAGGAAGCGAAAATTGAATCAGAAATTAATTAATGGGCAACAAAAATGAATACCAGGTCAATGACAAGGATCATACTTGTAATGATCATTCTCGGGACAGCAATCGGCTGCGAAACACATTTCCGAATCAAGTAATGGTTCCCCAATCACTCGTCCGTTGGGTGAAATCTGAACCCTGGTGGTAACTCCAACTCAGCCTGCACAGCACTCGTCTTCTTTTGATCTCTTTCTTACTAGCCAATTGCTTTCTGGGATGTCACAGAAGACAGAAGACACAGAAGACGCATACATTGGTTGGTGGAGTTCTATTTGGAATTTGGAACCATGGAGTCGAAAATATAAATGAAACAGGAGAGTAATGAATATGATTCCCATCTCAAAGCAACAGACCAAAATTTCGAATTTCGATGAAATATGGACTGTTCGAAAAATAAAATTTTTGACGGAAATATCGATATCAGACTATCAGTAACTGTTAGAGATTCCCTTGAAGAACAATTTCGAAACCTATGAAACTCACCGAATTTCGGCAATATCTCGAGATATCGGTATATTCCCAAAATATCGCGAAATATCGGGATTTTTCGAGAATTTTGGGTGAAATTTGCTTGGTATATGGAGATAATAGCGGGGAGCTAAAAAAACGAAAAATTTCGCCGAAATATCGGCGATTTTTTCGATTTTTTAGTCCTTGCATCAAAGTGAATCCGAATATTTTTTTTTCTTTTTGATGACTCTCTCTGCCATCCAGAAAAAATCACCCATGCCGCTCCAGCTCATCTAAGTTCATTATATATCTGTACCACCAATTTATTTAGACTATCTCCGCCAGTTTGTGACTGGATGAATTACTTGACTATACAAAACTTAGCCAACTACTTTCAGGCTTCAGCAAAGAACATAACAAAGTCACAAAGACAAATTGAAAAACTCCATCCAAGAAACCAAACAATGGTAGTGGCCACCACCTTTGTGTTATAATTTAGGTTTTGCAAAATTGCCCTTTTAACTTACCAAAAAATAAATTTGCCATTTAAATTTTGACATAGTTTTAAATCTAACCTCTGACCAAAAGAAAAAACAATAGTTCAATTTTATTGATGAAATGACAAATCTAAATTGGTGGTGATTTTGCTGACTTTGTTCAGATTACTGACTATGTTCAGATCTAGAGGATTGAATTCCTCCTTGCTTGGTTTCTTTCTTGTTCTTTGTCAATCAACTCTAAAGTTTTCCAGATCTAACATCAATCTCCATGATTTCCTTCACCCAACACCTCATATCAGATCCTCTCACTACAACCCAAACTACTTCCATGAAAGTTCTCTTGGCTGCCTTTGTAAAGTGAAATTCACTTACCTAGGCGAGTATGGGTGCTCACGCATGGTTTTCACTTTTCACAACCCCCATTCTCCATTGTAACTTTCCCTATCATATGACCTCTATCATTTTCGTCGGCTGCGGCTCTTTCACTGTTTGTGCGTTTTTGGTGGAGTGAAGAATTTTGTTGTTAGGTTTGCTATTGGCTTCCCCATCCCCTGTTTCAGATCTGGTTTTTGGGGTTTTTTGGTATCGGAGCATCAAGGTGGCTTGTCGCGACTTGTGGCGGCGTATAGCGGCTTGGTTGCAGCTTTGTTTTAGGCTTATTTTTTTTTCAGGTTTAGTTTCCTATTACTAGCTCTCTTGAGCACAGTTGGAAATTGAATTTCCTATGTATTTGGTATTTAATTTTCTGTTTGGGCTTGTCCAACAGAAATTAGGCTTATGTAATTTCTTCAGCCCATCGGGCTTGCCATGGGGTGGCCTAAATGATCCCCTATTGACCAAAAAAAAATAAAAAATTGACTCATATTTCTTTTTTTTGAAATTGAAGTTTGAAACTTAGTTAAGCAAAGAAGTTCGACATTACGCTCATATTATTAGTTGAAGAATAAGCATACACCGGAGAGACAATAGAGCCAATACTCCGGTAATTAAATATTTACGAAAAATTAGTTGTAGACCTACAAGGCTATAACGTACATTGATTATTAAGCTTCTCATCTTGAACTTAATGCAATACCTCTTGATCATAGAGCATGAATTGTGTTCATTTTCGTATATCCTACGTACTATAATTTAGATTGTTGACTTATTAATTTAGAGTTGTAAAAATGCAAGAATCATAAACATAAGTCCATATTCAACCAAAAAAAAAGAAACGTAAGGATTGTAAAGGAGAATTGATTAATATATACATCGTACAATTTGTTCTACTCCAATCAAATTAATAACTGATGTGATTCTCTGCAGCTGCGTCTGAACTTTAATGACAATGCAATACAATTTGACAGATCAATAATACTAGGGACACAAACTACACCCAACCTTTTAGATCCCAGCTGGTGTGACAGCATTTCATTTTGTTTACATCCAAGGCTCCAAACTCACTCTGAATCTCATTAATTTATTAAGCAAAGGTCAACAACATAGTGTTCATTGCAATTTGGTGGCAGTGCATGACATGAGCAATTTAACACATGAGGACTGGAGGTTCTTGAACATCAAGAAGTCACATTCTCCTCATACGTAGAATGATACCATGTTCAGGCTCCGTAATGATCTTATAAGAAGGGGAATGCTGGTATGCCGGTGAGAGGGAGAAACAAAACTTTGATAGAATCAAAGAAAGAATCACCTTAAGTTCTATCATAGCTAAATGTTGGCCAGCACAGATTCGAGAACCAACTCCGAATGGCAGGTAGGCCTGTGGAGAATTGCAAGCGTTGAAGACTCCATTGGCAAATCTTTCAGGATTGAACTTATGCGCGTCAGGGCCCCATATATCAGGGTTCTGGTGTAAATAGGGGATTGGTACTACAAGGACCACACCCTTAGGAATCACAATGTTTTTGAATGTGATAGTTTCAAAGGCCTCTCTACCAAGAAAGAATGACGATGGGTAAAGACGCAAAGACTCTTGAATCACCATTGTTAGCTGCAGATACCAGTGCAAATTAGTGGTAATCAACTTCTATTTTGTGTCTTCAGAATTCAATTTCATAAGTAAAGGCTAACATTCTATTTTGTTTCTAAGTTCTAACTATCACAAATACTCCTAGAACATGTTTCTTTGCCTACTAATATTCCGTCATCGATCTTTCATATTCTTCCGCTTAAGTTTCATTGCACAAATTTGTGACAGTTTGATTTTCTTCTTCTTCATTTGTATATGCTATGTGTATTTCCCTGTTCCAGTTACCTCACACGGTCAAAATTCATCCCACCCAAAACCAATCAGCAATGAGGAATGAAACCTAAAATTCTATTTTTTTTTTATGCATGGTTTCGAATACCAGCACATGGATCAATTATATATATTTGGAGATGTGGAGCACATGACTAGGCCTTAACAAGTAGAAGAATTCCCTCGCTCTAATACCATGTTAAAGTCTTAAATCCAAAACCACTATTATATATGAAAGGGTATTGACAACTATTTATATATGTAATTTTCTTGATAAAAAAAATATATATGTAATTTTCAGTGCAAGTGATCGACATACGTACCACTTTCATGCTTGGAAGCATATCTGCATGTAGAGGCTTATCCCCGCATATTTCGAGCACCTCAGCACGAACACGAGCTTGCCAATCTGGATGTAGAGCTAGAAGCATCAAGCTCCATGCTATTGAAGCAGCAGTGGTCTCATGGCCAGCAATGTACATACTCTTGCAATTATCAACAATGAACTTCTTATGTCATAGGCCATTTTCACCAGACATTTCAGCACCCTCAAGAATCATTTGCAGCAAATCTTTTTCATATGAACCTTCACTACGCTGTTTTACCACCTTCAATATCATTGACTCAATTTCCCTCTCTAATCTCCATATTTCTCTATTTTCGTTTGTCGGCAACCATCTATCACCATCGTAAGTGCAAGAAGAAATTAAATTAGGTGGCCGGAAAACAACAAACATAGATGATTTCAGTAAGTTAGCGGTGGCCGGAGAACAATAATCATGCTAATTAATCATAATAACATTAATGCTAGGCACATCCACATTTTCTCAAGCTTTAGTTGTTAGTGTCCTAGTCTTGGTTGTTAATTAAAAACTTGATAACATATGAACAAAAGAATAATATTATGGTTGCATAAGTTGGTACCCACTCTTATGCGATTATTTTGATAAAGTAGTAGTCGTTTTTAAATGTATCCTACTACATCGATTAAGAAAGGAAATACAATAAAGATCTTATGTAATCACTAGCTCATACCTGATAAAGGCTTCTACCCCCATGAGTCTCTTTGACAAAACCTTTTGTAAAGTCCTAAGTCTTGAGAATATTTCTTCTCCTTCACAATAATTGCTCTGAAAACAAGCTCTTGCAATTATATCTCCAGATAGGTTTCTCAAATCCTCATCAACTCTAATATCTGCAGTTCCTCCCTGGCTTTGGATTTCACTTTCCCAAGTTCTTAGCATTGAGGTTGTAGACTCCACTATTAGGTTCATCATACCCTTAGAAATAGAGTTGCAAAAATGACAAATATAGTTGAATTAAATGCCTATATAATGTCTTAATAAAATTATTGCCAGGAAAGGGTAATGTGGTATTGTTACTTTGTTAGATAATCTGCCATGCTTTGTTTGGACATGTTTAGATCGGAAAATTCTACAATGCCTAAAGCACTAGTGCTCTAACATGTCAGCAATAATCTGGATCGTTGGATTTGTAAATTTTCATCTTGCGCTTTATAAATGAGGTCTTAAAAAAATTCAGAATACTAGTGCTCAAAGCACTCAAAACGTTCCTCCACGACCATGTACTTATACAAAATTTACCTTGATCAGTAATAACTTTTCATTTTCATTTTTTGATTCAAAAGAAGTTTTAAGTGTAAAACTCTTCCCATTGAGGTGGAGATAGAGTAAGAGTGTTGTACCACTTGGGATAGAAACTCCCACTTTACCAATGGTTCTGATATCATATTATAATATTATATCAGACAATTTGGCAAGAGATTACATTCACTTCCCTCACAAGAAGAAATTTTTGTTAACAGAAACTAATTTAAATTTGTAGTCTTGTAAATACTTATTGGCAAAACTATCTGAAAAGACATCCTTAATTTTCTTCAGTGATATAGATAAACGCTAGTGCAAAAGAAAGAACTTTGCAACTTTTTTTGTCATGAGGAAAATTTTTCTATTGAAGCAGATGAAACTACTCATTCATTACGAAAGTTGCTCATCAGTTTTGTTAGTTACAATTTTTAGTTTGGACCAAATGATATGAACAAAAAACACATCAAGTACCCTGTTGCTTTTCAAATTCACATTCACAAAAAAAAACACACACACACACATATCAAGTACACAATGTACTGCATGAGGTAATTGATTGCCTAATCTTATAACAAGAATTAGTTTAGTTTGGTACATACCTTCACCTTAGCAACGTATAGTTGAGGAGCAATAGTTTTCCTTTGATGGGTCCAAGTTGATCCATTCGATGATAAAAGGCCCTGGCCCAGTAGTGGTCCAAGAACCTTGGACGTTATGGAAGGAGTCCCTAAGATTAACGACGTACAAACCCCAAGTTCCTTCAATAGCTCTACATCTGTTACGTACACATAATTGCTGCATGTGTGCAAGTCCATACACAAATACAGGCCCTGCCACCATTTCCTTCATATAAGTATGCATGATAGAAATTGAAGAATTTGAAAGAATAAATAGAGAATTAAAGAGAAGTAGAGAACCTAGCTACCTGCAGCCTCACTTAATGTATTTCGTTTTAAGCAGAAAAATGTAATAATATGCCGCTTGCTCTTTTGAATTAGGGTTTGCACCTCTCTCAACTTTCTTAATACTTAATTAAGGTTTTGCATGTTTACTGACTTAAAATGGGTACAGTTTCATATCGTCATTATCAAAACCTATCCAATTTTCTATAAATAAATTGCAAAGTCAATGTGAGTCTCTTTGTCATCTTATTACTGCTCACTAGTTAATTTCCCATTTTTTCGCCTTACCAACAAATCTGCAACCACATAGTCCCACCATTTCGATTACTTTTCATAAAAATCTACCCCCAAGCCAATAAGAAATGTCTATGTCGCCTCAGTCCACCAGCTCAAACTGCATAACATAGAGGTACCGATTCCCTTTTGGATCTTTCACTAATATGTAGACATTTATTGTTTTATGTAAATGGCTAGGAAATTAAAGGTATATTTAGATAAAGATCCTTTCACTTTTATTTTATAGGAAAAAATTCATTGATTTTTTTATTATTAGATTTGATCTAATATTAAATTTTAGATGCCACATAGGATATCTTTATACCATATCTATTGACTTATTTACAAAATTTGTCATTGTCAGAATATATTAATTTCTTTCAACTTTTAATTAGATTTCCTATAATCAAGCATTTATTCAATTTCCGTTACAATTATACATACTATTTAGTTTTCATGAATTAATTTACCTACAAATCTAGATACTAGGCAAGAAACCAAGTAGATAAAATTACCCAATTTGAAAGAAAATTAGTTGTTATGAATTTATTTAATTACCTACAAATCTAGGTACTCGGCAAGAGCCCAGGTAGATAATTTACCTAATTTCAAAGAAAATTAGTTATCATGAATTAATTTACCTATAAATCTAGGCACTATGCAAGAACCCAGCTAGATAATTTACCCAATTTAAAAAAAAATTAGGTAATTTAATGAATTAGGTAAACTAATGTAAGTTAATTAATTTCATTAGAAAATAATTTTTGGTAAATTAATCTTATAAGAAAATAATGTAGGTAAATTAATTTCATAAGAAAATAATGAAATTAAATTAATAATTTTTATGGAAGACAAGTAAAAAAGGCCGGGAGCTCAAACATATATAGCAGGAACATTTAATAAAACACAAATAACATTCGACAAATCTCATTCAATAAGCACCAAGAACACCAAAACTAGAAAACCGTACCAATGATATTTACATTAACAAAAATGAAAGATACAAAAACCTGAAACTCTTGAGCTAAGAAGCAAAAAGATGCAAGTACAAAGAGATATGCAACAGATGAATTCCTTTTCATTGTTTTTTATTGACATTTTTTTTCAGCATGAGAAATGTTGATATGATGGTATACAATGAAGAGTTCATAATTGGAACTTAATTACCTCACTAATCAAGATGCAAAATAGAGGGAGAAATTTATGTTTTACCAAATTCAAAAAGTCAATGGCTGGTGAATATTAAATATTAGGCTTGAGGTTATATTTGGTATCTCAAAATGTATAGGGCTGACTCATGGATCTCTAAATAAAAAAAAATATTAATTAGCATTAATTCAAGGGACTAAATCTACAAAAAATAAATTAGGGTAAAAGTTATAAATGGCCCCTATGGTTTGGGGTGATGTTCAACATTAATTTTGTGGTTTCAAAATGTTCATTGTAACCCTTGTGATTTGCAAAATTAATCAATATTGGTCAAAATGCTAATTTGGCAAAAAAAATCCAGCAATTAAAATTCATGTATATGTGATTCATAAGGATAAATTTGCCATTTTAATTAAAAAATAAACTTTTTTCAAGTGTTTTTTATTTAATTTAATTTACGACGCTCTTTTAATTGATGAAAATTTTGCCATAAATAGTATTTTGGACCAATATTGATCAATATTGCAAACTACAAGGGTGATATTAAACATTTTGAAATTCCAAGGTTAATGTTGAATATCACCTCAAACCACATGGACCATTTGTAACGTTTACCCTTAAAAATATAAAATTCGCAAGGAGTTTTTAAAATTTTTTACTAATTTCTTTTCATGGTGCCAAACTTGAACAAAATAGAGTTTGAACAAAAAATAGGTTTCAAGAAGAGAAAAAAGCATGGAGGAGCTAGAGTAAACCACACATACCGAATCCATTTCTCCATTGCTCTATGTGTGGGAAGAGTTTCAAATGCCATTGATGAGAAATAGAAACTGCATGATCGTCATCAGTCCTTGTTTCCGTTGACTGGCCCTTCTTGCTTTGGAGTCTCATCATTTCAGGGAGGTTTCCTAAGAGAAATGAAGGAGGAGGACCTCTGATTCCTTGCTTTTCTAGCTTTGATCTTATCGATTTAGGCCTCAACAATAGAAGTTCACACAGATATGAAAAGAAGAACAAAAACCCACCCACTAGTACTGACAGAACTAACATCTTTGCAGCTCCAGCTAAGTCTGCTTCCATTTTCCCACCTTCCAAATTTTCTTCCCTGCCTAGCTAGCTTATTCCTTTCTTAGTTTTTTGCTGCGTCTGATCTTCATGACCCATTTATTGAGATTGCTGTTCATTCTCATGCAAGAAGACATGACCCACAAGTATTAATGTGGCAACTATGTTTGACAATTGACATGGTTGCCTGGTTGGTGTTGAATGCATGGTTGTATGTTTCACGTATTGCATATGTGGGTGAAATGGTGGTAAAGGAGAAAAAGAGATATCAATGTATTAATTGTTGTAGGCTATTAATTGTGATAGCATGCTTGGTGAAGTACTTGGTCTTTGTTTGCTGCTCCACGTACATGACTTGATGAATACGCAAACACACATATCGATGTAAAGTAAGGAAAATATTTAAAATCCTAGTTATCATACCCAAGGGATTAGTGGTACGGTGGACCAACCCTCGGTAATCGGCGCAAGGGAAAGTTAAAAACATTTTTAACAGACTCTATATCTTGGCTCTTTAGTTATTTTAGAGAGTATATTTAGATTTTTAATTATTTTAGCAACTGCATCATCCTCCTAAGTGGCTCTCTACTTTAACTTTTAATTATATAGCTACTAAATATAAAGAGCGAGATGATGCTCACTATTATTTTTGTTACTTTAAAGAACAAATTAGAAAAAACTCCTTGTCACATTTAATTTTTCAATTAAAATCCAAGTCAATTTTTTTGCGTAGTTTCAAGTCCTTGACTAGTTGCCAACTAAGCTATTTTCAATTTTCAGACCGATGAGTCAGCCCTGCATATTTTAACTTACCTGGAATGCCCTTGACCTAATTTCAGATGTTCAAAAGCATTGACTTTTTAGTATTTATGATAGAATTATCTTCTCTCTAAATTTTAGCTTCGTTTAATTGATTGTCTGGCTTTTTATTTTGTATTTCAAGCATAATTTTCAGATTTCCCATAACTTTTGAGGGAGAAAATAGAATTATGATCCATTCAAGAGTGATCAAATTGGATAACCAAAACTCATATCATTGCTTTGGTGTGATTGATGCATTCTTCTTACAATTAGTGTTACTACGAGATTTGTAAGGTATTCGATATATTTGTTTAACTTTTTTTTGGTGATTGATGACTTTTCCAAGCGTTTTTTCATTCTTCTTTTTATCAACGATAAGGTATTGTTATTGGGGTTGTTTTCTTGCTTGATTTCATATCATGTTTTTTGATTCTCATTGCTTACATATTACTCGATCTATATCGCTTTAGTAATTTACCTACTTTTCTTATGAGATTAATTTACCAAAATTATTTTCTAATGAAATTAATTAACTTAAGTTAGTTTACCTACTTCATTAATTTACCTAATTTTTTTTTAAATTGGGTAAATTATCTAGCTGGCTCTTGCTTAGTGTCTAGATTTGTAGGTAAATTAATTCAAAATAACTAATTTTCTTTGAAATTTGGTAAATTATCTACTTGGGCTCTTGCCTAGTACCTAGATTTGTAGGTAAATTAATTCATGACAACTAATTTTCTTTGAAATTAGGTAATTATCTACTTGGGTTCTTGCCTATTACCTAGACTTGTAGGTAAATTAATTCATGACAACTAATTTTCCTTGAAATTGGATAAATTATCTATCTGGGCTCTTGCCTAGCTAGTGCTTAGATTTGTAGGTAAATTAATTTATGACAACTAATTTTCTTTGAAATTGGGTAAATTATCTAGCTGGGCTCTTGACTATAGTGCCTAGATTTGTAGGTAAATTAATTTATGACAACTAATTTTTTTTGTAGGTAAATTGATAGATTAAGTTTTTTTTTTGATAAGATTGATAGATTAAGTTATAAGCCTTTAATAAATAGAGTTTCTATTGGGACCTCCAAATTTGCTCACTAGACCTCTCATACTCTCTACACCTCATGATCTTTTTTGCTTTTAAATAAAACAATTTGCTCACTAGACCTCTCTTTGAATTTCCAAAATAACCTTAGTTCTATAATTTATGTAAAGAACAATGAATTACCTATTATACCTCTAATTCACTCACTACACCTCCATTTGTTAATTTTTTTTGTTAAGACCAAAAAACTTCACCAAAAAATTCTAAAACTTCCGTTGATGAATCAAACAGAAATTGTCAAGTAAAATCTTATGATTTGGGAACTGAAATTTTAAAAGGGTGCTCGCGTGTAAAGTGAGAATTCAAGAGAGTTCCTGAAACTTGATGACTGATCATTAAACTTAACCTTTTCATTAAGAGATTGAGATCTACTCCTTGATCAAGTTTCAACACCAGAGAAAAAAAAAATTATGATCAATACATGTAGTGGGATTAACAACATTAGATATTATCAAGCAATACCTTGTTTGAAGGTTTCAAAACCATGAATTGAGTATCCATAAATGAAGATTAACTTGTTTCAATCAATTATGACTTCTTATGCCGTTCAATGTTCATAGTTTGAGAAAGAGATCATGCACGCATACTTAGATGAGAGTTTAGAGTTTCTGTCGTTAAAACTAAATCTAAAGTCTATAGAAAAAGTGTTGGGTTTATTATTTATTGTCCATATCTGTCATTTTATACGAGGATAAATAAGTAATTTAATAATTCAAAATAGAAGGAGGTCTAGTGAGAAAATTTAGAGGTCCCAATAGAAAAATAAAAAAATTACTGATAAGGTCACTTTTGGTGACCTTGTTCTTTTTTAAGCCACTAAATATTTTTATCCCTCATAAAGCCACCAATATTTACAAAAATGACACCGCGTCAATATTTACAAAAATGCCACCGCGTTTTTAATTTTTATTATTTACAAAATTGCCACTGAATACGAAAAACTACTACTAGAGATAAGAAAACTACTGTCAAACAACAATAAAACTACTGTCCAAGAAATTGAGGTTGTAGACTCCACCCTTAGGTTCATCATACCCTTAGAAATAGAGTTGCAAAAATGACAAATATAGTTGAATTAAATGCCTATATAATGTCTTAATAAAATTAGGATTAAATTCAATTTACCCCCCTGAACTTTACACCAAACATCATGTTAGTCCCTGCACTTTTAATTTGATCAGCAATACCCTTATATTTTTCAATTTCATCAGTTTAGTCCCTCCGTCGGTCAAACTTAACGGTTTGACCGTTAAGTGATGACGTGGCATGCCCAGTCATCACTTTTTATAATTTTTTATATTTTTATATATTTTTTATTTTTTTATTTTTTAGTTTTTTTATTTTTTTATTTTTTTATTTTTTTTATTTTTTTATTTTTTTACTTTTTTTTTATTTTTTTATTTTTTAGAACAAGAGAGGGTTATTTTTTTTTTTTTTATGGTTTTTTATTTTTTATGGTTTTTTATTTTTTTTATTTTTTATGATATAAATAAAAATAATAACCTTTTTTTTTTTTTTTAAAGATGATCAAATGATTTCACTCATACTC
Organism: Rubus parviflorus; assembly: GCA_029955375.1. Taxonomy (NCBI): domain Eukaryota; kingdom Viridiplantae; phylum Streptophyta; class Magnoliopsida; order Rosales; family Rosaceae; genus Rubus; species Rubus parviflorus. The sequence continues at coordinate 8,411,778 of JARGGL010000005.1, read as the reverse complement.
CCATGTGGTGACGTAAGGTTTGATTAATGTTTTAATTTAACAAAATATATTTTGTCTATAATATTTAGGTTTGGGTTCAAAGTATATATATATATATATATATATATATATATATAAAGTTTACAAAATATTCATGGTTTGTTGTTTAGTCTAAGTGATTCACTTATACCCCCATGTGGTGACTTGAACCCAAGACCTTGATTTTGGATAGTGGGTGCTCAAACACTGAGCTAACACCACTTGAACCTAGTCATCACTTGATTGCCATGTGGCAATCATGGACCCCTTTGTTGATGTGTCACGTTCTCATTTGTCAAGTGGGATCCACATAAAATGCCCAACAAAAATATTTGAAAACCCTTGCATCAGGTAGGGTTCGAAACTCGAACCTCTTGGTAGGAGGTTTGATGCTCAACCACTTAGACTAAGCAACAAATCATGAATATTTTGTAAAATTTATATATATATATATATACTTTGAACCCAAACCTAAATATTATAGACAAAATATATTTTGTTAAATTAAAACATTAATCAAACCTTAGCTCACCACATGGAAGTATAAGTGAAATCATTTGATCATCTTTTAAAAAAAATAAAAATAAAAATAATAACCCTCTCTTGTTCTAAAAAAAAAAAAAAAAAACCAAAAAAAAAAAAAACCCTCTCTTGTTCTAAAAAATAAAAAAAATAAAAAAATAAAAAGAAATAAAAAGAAATAAAAAAATAAAAAAATAAAAATAAAAAAAATAAAAAATATATAAAAAAAATAAAAAATTATAAAAAGTGATGACTGGACATGCCACGTCAGCATCAGAGCTGACTGGACATGCCACGTCATCACTTAACGGTCAAACTTAACGGTTTGACCGACGGAGGGACTAAACTGATGAAATTGAAAAGTATAGGGGTATTGCTGATCAAATTAAAAGTGTAGGGACTAACATGATGTTTGGTGTAAAGTTCAGGGGGGTAAACTGAATTTAATCCATAAAATTATTGCCAGGAAAGGGTAATGTTGTATTGTTAGATAATCTGACATGCTTTGTTAGGACATGTCTATATCGACCACATACTTATACAAAAATTACCTTGATCAGTAATAACTTTTCATTTTCATTTTTTGATTCAAAGAAGAGGAACTGTAAGTGTAAAACTCTTCCCATTGAGGTGGAGATAGAGTGTTGTACCACTTGGGATAGAAACTCTCACTTTACCAATGGTTCTGATAGCATATTATAATATTATATCAGACAATTTGGCAAGAGATTACATTCACTTTTCCCCTCACAAGAAGAAATCTTTGTTAAAAGAAACTAATTTAGATTTGTAGTCTTGTAAATACTTATTTGCAAAACTCTCTGAAAAGACATGCTTAATTTTCTTCAATGATATATATAAACGCTAGTGCAAAAGAAAGAACTTTGCAATTTATTTTGTCATGAGGAAAAAATTTCTATTGAAGCAGATGAAACTACTAATTCATTACGAAAGTTGCTCATCAGTTTTGTTAGTTACATTTTTTAGTTTGGACAAAATGATATGAACAAAAAACACATCAAGTACCTGTTACTTTTCAAATTCAAATTCACAAAAAAAAGGTTTTTATCACAAATGGTAGCTGAACTTTTCTTCAATTATATACATAGTACCTGAACTTCACTTTTGATCACAACCAGTACCCGAACTCTTCGAGTTTATCCTAAATGGTACCTGAACTTCAATTTTTGTCACAAGTAGTACCCAAAGTTTTCAATATCACAAAAATGACCTTAGGTACCAAAAGAGATGAAATCAAAAACTTTGGATACTACTTGTGACAAAAATTGAAACTCTAGGTACTACTTGTGATAAAAATTAAAATTCAGGTACCAATTATATAATTGAGAAATAATTCAGGTACTATATGTGATAAAAACCCAAAAAAAAAAAAACACACACACACAGTCACACACACACATCAAGTACACAATGTACTGCATGAGGTAATTGATTACCTAATCTTATAACAATAATTATTTTAGTCTGGTTACCTTCACCTTAGCAACGTATAGTTGAGGAGCAATAGTTTTCCTTTGATGGGCCCAAATTGATCCATTCGATGATAAAAGGCCCTGGCCCAGTAGTGGTCCAAGAACCTTGGACGTTATGGAAGGAGTCCCTAAGATTAAAGACGTACAAAGCCCAAGTTCCTTCAATAGCTCTACATATGTTACACATAATTGCTGCATGTGTGCAAGTCCATACACAAATACTGGCCCTGCCACCACTTCCTTTATATCAGTATGTTTGATAGAAATTGAAGAATTTGAAAGAATAAATAAAGAATTAAAGAGAAGTAGAGAACCTACCTGCAGCCTCACTTATTTCGAATATGCCGCTTGCTCTCCTGAATTAGGGTCTGTACCTCTCTCAACTTAAATAGTTATTTTAAAGTTTTACACGTTTACTTACTTGAAATGAGTACGGTTCCATAACGTTATTATCAAAACCTATTCAATTTTTTGTAAATAATTGCAGAGTCAATGTGAGTCTCTCTGTCATCTTATTACTGCTCCCTAATTAATTTCCCATTTTTTCCCCTTACCAACAAATCTGCAACCACAGTCCCATCATTTCGGTTACTTCGCATCAAAATCTACCCCCAAGCCAATAAGATATGTCTATGCCGCCTCAGTCCACCAGCTCAAACTGCATAACATAGAGGTACCGATTCCCTTTTGGATCTTTCACTAATATGTAGACATTTTTTTTTTTGGTCTGGAATATGTAGACATTTATTGTTTTATGTAAGTGCCTAGGAAATTAAACTAGTTGGTACTTGGTATTCTTTGTTTAATTTGGATTTCAGCTGAGTATTTCTGATTCTCGTCTGCTTTTTTATTTTTTTGCCAATTTTGTGGGTTTGTGGAAGTATTGAGCTTAATATCTGTAACATATTCTGATCAGAAAGTTTTCACAGAAAGAAAGATTTAGTTGTATGGTATTGTAAGTTTGATTTAAGACTTATTAGACACAAACAATAAACTTTAGTACTAAATTTAGACAAATTTGAGTTTAGACACAATTGAAAGAAACAATTTCAATTCCTATCAATAAGAAAACAAGACTTAAACAATGACATTGGCATAATGAATGAATTACAGAAAGAGCATGCATGAGAGTATATATACCAAACATACCATATTCATTTCTCCATTCCTCTATGTGGGGGAAGATTCTTGAAGGCCATTGATGACAAATAGAAGCTACATGATGATCATCATGGTGATTTTGAGGATCCGTAGTCTTTATTGCAGTTGACTGGACCTTGAGTTGAAGGCGCTTAATTCCAGAGATGTTCCCCAAGAGAAATGAAGGAGGAGGCCCTCTAATTCCTTGCTTTTCGAGCTTTGATCGTATCCCTTTAGGCCTCAAAATCAGTAGTTCATATAGATAAAAAATCAACACCAGAAATCCACCCACCAATATTGACAATATGATCTTTGCTGCTACTAACAGCTCTGTTTGAGCCCAAATGAATATTTGGCTGGATTACAGCCCATGGACCGATTATTGCGGCCCAAAATACCTTTGAGTTTGTTTAGGAGGCAGATCCTTGTTTTGTGTTTGCCTTATGACTCAAGGAAAGTAATATATATATTTAATTACATTAATTATATGTGAAGAGTCCCGCAAAGGAAGGAATTTATAATCCTTGTTCAAAGAGGATTCGCCGACCTATCTCTATAAATAGAGGGTTCTAAGGCGAATGACGGGTCTGTCTCAATCAATACAACCTACAAGCAATTCCTTTGCATACAAGCCTCTCCGGAGCAAACCCTAGCGACCAAAGCCTCTCCGGAGCAAACCAGCGACTCACAGCGAAGCTAAAATCACGTTTTAGCAACCCAAGTGCTTTCTCAAGCCTTCCCAATTGATTGCTCTGCTTACTCAGCGTTGAGGAAGTATCGATTATTGCGTTCGCAAGAGATCACGTTCAAAGACCTAATTCCGTTTAGGCGTTGCACGTACGAACCGACAGAGTTAGTGCTCTCTCTGTCTACATTCGCTTGATCCAGAAGCAAGAAGTGGCACACATCGACAACATCAAACGTACCCCGTGGTACTGGCACGCCCGCACTCTACAAAAGAGACTGTTTGACTTTCCCCTGCAGTTTCCAGCGCAAACAAGCTCTACTTTCATTTTCCCATCTTCCATTCGCTGCTTCTAAATCTTCATTTCCCTTTGATCTGTTTTTAGTTTTGGGTATATATTGCTCATGTGTTACAAATTGCTAGTGCTAGTTCTTATATTTTTTGGCCAAAAAATCAGAAAGTCTTCAGTACACGGCGTGTACATACACGATACAATCTGAATCATTCAAACCGGTTCAGAAAAATGAATTAGCATTTTTTTCTAACCTTTGGACGGCTCATATTACATCGTGTATGTACAAGCCGTGTACTGAAGACTTTCTGATTTTTTGGCCAAAAAATATAAGAACTAGCACTAGCAATTTGTAACACATGAGCAATACCCAAAACTAAAAACAGATCAAAGAGAAACTGAAAAATGGGTGGTCAAGTAAAAACATAAGCAAAACATTCCCAAAAATAATTTTGAGTTGAGGCAATAAAAAATAATAATCAAGTGAAGAAGTGGAGAAATAAGGAAATTAAGATGAAATCCAGGTGACCCATATCAAAAAATGGAGCAAGCAAAGGAAAATTGAATCAGAAATTAATTAATGGGCAACAAAAATGAATACCAAGTCAATTACAAGGATCATACTTGTAATGATCATTCTCTGGACAACAATTGGCTGCGAAACACATTTCCGAATCAAGTAATGGTTCACCAATCACTCGTCCGTTGGGTGAAATCTGAACCCTGGTACGTGGTAACATTCTGGGATGTCACAGAAGACACAGTAGATGCATACATTGGTTGGTGGAGTTCTATTTGGAATTTGGAACTATGGAGTCAAAAATATGAATGAAACATGAGAGTAATGAATATGATTCTCACCTCAAAGTGAATCTGAATTTTTTTTTTCTTTTCGCTGACTCTCTCGGGTGAAAAATCCTCAAGGAGGGATGAGACGATAATTTATATTAGTAAATAGAAACTACATGTCTACATCATGAAACTAGCACCATCTTTTTTTTTTTTTGGAGAAAAAGATCCTTTATTAGAACTTCAAAGCTTACAAAATATGGGAGTGATAAGTTGTGGTAACTCCTTCACTCACAAATCGAGCAATAGGAGAACCACACACATCTCTAGAGTAACTATTGGTCACAGGTAGGTCGTTAGAAACAAGCTACATGAGCCAAGAAGGCCCAACCTCGAACCACTGAGCACGCCCATCAGTATGGGCTACATAATTGGCAATCGAATGAGCTGCCATGTTGGCCTCTCTCGGAACATGATTATTTCCAGAAATCTGAAGAAGACTCATTAATCCTCTAATCTGTTGCACTATAATACACTCTGCTGCAAAGCACTCCCCTACAACATTAATCATATGGACAGCCTCTAAGCAGTCCATTTCAATCACCACACTTTCAAATCTCCTCTCCACAGCCAATTCCAACCCAAACTTAACCGCCAAAAGCTCAGAAGCCAAAGGCGAAACTCTGAGAGAGACCCTCTCTCCAGCCGCCACCTTCAACTCACCTAGCTCATATCTGATAAGGGCTCCCACCGCCACCATAATACCATCCCCTAGAATTGCACCATCACAATTGATTTTGAAAGAAGATAACGAAGGAGGCCTCCATTTTTCTACTCTGCAAACCCGCTGCACCCCCAACATACTCGCACTCTTATTCCTTTCCACAGATTTCTGAGAATCCAACAAAGAAGACCACATGACAGAAGCTTTTTCAAAAATAATTCCAGAGTCAGTCATAGTTCCACCATGGTAAATATCATTGTATTCCCTCCAATTGAGCCACAGAATAATAACCAACAATTTTACCTCATCCACTACCAACTTCTTTAAAGCCTCATTAAAGAACTGAGTGAAATTAACTTACCGACCCGAAGTGAGCTTAGAGTAAAATCCCGCCCTTTCCAACATTGCTCCTGAAGCAACACATGTCCAGGTTGCGTGCAAAGGCGACTCTACTGCTTGATGACAACGAAAACACTCAGCATCATTTACAATCCTCTTCTTCAACAAAGCCTCTTTGCAAGGCAGAAAACCCATTGAACATCTCCACAAGAAATGGTTCATCTTTGGCGGCACTTTAAGTTTCCAAAGATGACGCCAGTACATAGGATCAACAACATGAAGACTCCCAACTCCATCCTCCCTACGCCGATCCCTTTCCGCTAACCAATAGCCACTCTTCACAGAGTACTTTCCATGTTTATTGTAATGCCAAAGAAAATTATCTATAGCAGTAGTATGAATCACAGGTATATAAAGTTTTGCCTCCACTTCTCTTGCCGTAAACAATGCCTGCAATCTCTCTTCATTCCATCCTCCAGAAGCTGTGAGCAGTTCTGACACTCTCAACGTCAAATCAGCCCGTCCCCTAACTTTAACACGAAACTGCTCTAACTCTGGAACCTAAGGATCAATATATACTCTAGTATCTCGGCCATTCCCAATCCTCTTCCTCAAACCAGTAGAAAGGAGCTCACGACCCCAAAGAATCGACTGCCAAAGAAAAGACGGAGAAGAGCCCAGAACGGCTTCAAGAAAACCATCCTTAGGGAAGTACTTAGCTTTCAACATGCGAGACACCAAAGACTCAGGCTTCAATAATAATCTCCATCCCTGCTTGCAAAGTAAAGCCTGATTAAAACCCACAAGCTCCCGAAAGCCAATCCCACCCTCACTCTTTAGAACACAGAGCTTCTCCCATTTCTTCCAATGAATTCCACACCCAGAGGCCTTCCCCTACCAGAACCTTGCTAAACACTTATTAATCTCCTCACAAGTACCAATAGGCAATTGGAAAACGCTCATCGTATAATTAGGAATTGATTGAGCCACCTCCTTAATAAGAACCTCTTTCCCCGCCTTCGACAATAATTTACCTTCCCACCCATTAACTTTCCCCTACACCCGATCTGCCAAACCCCGAAACAATTTCTGCTTGTCCTTACCAGTCACAGTTGGTAGCCCAAGATAGCGCTCATGGCAAGGCACAACATTCATACAAAGCACAGTTACACACTCATCTTTAACCCGTCGTGAAGTACATGGGCAAAAACACATGGCAGACTTATCAAAATTAATGCGCTGCCCAAAAAACTCTTCATAAATCCTGAAAACCTCCTTCAAATTTGAGCAATCCACCACCGAAGCATCACAAAACAGCAGACTGTCATCTGCAAAGAATAAATGAGACATCGAAGGTGCACCCCTCGCAATAGACACCCCATGAACCATTTTCTTCCTTTCTGTATCACGAACAAGGGAAGAGAATCCTTCAGCCACAAGCAAAAATAAGTAAGGAGAAATGGGATCTCCTTGTCGCAGGCCTCGAGATGGGACAATCTTCCCAAAAGGTGAACCGTGAATTAGGACTGAATACCTCACCCTTTGCACACAATCCATGATTAATTGAATAAAACGGAGAGGAAAGTTGAAAACCTCCAACATATTCCGCAAGAAAGACCACTTCACACGATCATAGGCCTTCGCCATATCCAACTTAATTGCCACCTTTTGTCTACTCTTCCTTCCCCTTCTTTTTAAACAATGCACCGACTCAAAGGCTGCCATCACATTATCATGAATAAGTCGGTCCAGAACAAAGGCACTTTGGAATTCCGAAACAATATCCCCCAAAACCTTCTTCAACCGATTAGCAAGCACCTTAGAAATAATCTTATGTAACACATTGCACAGGCTTATCGGTCTGTACTTTGTCACCTTCTTAGGATCCTTAATCTTAGGAATCAAAGCAAAAAGGGTTTGATTAATTCTCGCCACACTTCCTTCCCCATTCAAAACATTCAAACACTCCCTCACCACATCACCACCCACAATAGGCCAATACTGTTGATAAAAGATTGCTGACATGCCATCGGTGCCTGGCGACTTGGTTGGGCCCATTTTTTTTAAAGCCCCTTCCACTTCAGCACGGGTATACAAATTAGAAAGACTCTCAACTTGGGTTGGTGATACCTTAGGGTGAACAACCTAAAAGATGCATGCATGCAACATACCACCATCACTAGCAAACAATTTGGAGAAATACCAAAAAAATACCATGCCAATATCATCATTACCTGTATGCCAATGATTCTCCTCATCCAAAATACCAGTAATTCTATTGATCTTACTCCGATGCTTTGCGTACTGATAGAAAAATTTTGTGTTGCGATCCCCAAAGTTCAACCAATTCACACGTGACCGCTGACACCACATTATTTCTTTCCTTTCCAACACCTGATCAAGCTGCTCCTCCACTTCACGACGTTGCCGAAGAACATCAGTAGAGGGCTCCATCCTTTGAATTTTATCAATCTTCTCCCGAAAATTTCTCACCATAACTCTCACTTGACCAAACTTCTCCCAACCCCAGACCTTTAAGTATGCAGCCACCCTATCAATTTTTGCTGCCACCGATGAATTACTCAAACTCTTCCAGCCACTATCAATGACTTTCCCACACTCCTCATCATGGGTCCACATTTCTTCAAACATAAAACGTCTCCGCCTTCTAGTACCTTCACCACCCTCATCCAATAAAGTATCATTTTCAATTAAAATAGGACAATGATATGAAGCTATAGTAATTAAATGATGAGAAGTGAATCCACCCCATTGCTGAAGAAGAGGCAAATTACCAAACCCACGGTCAATTCTTTCCTTAACATTCGCCTCCCCTACGCGCCGATTGTCTCAAGTAAACTCAAAACCAGTAAAAGAGAATTGAAATAAACCACATTCATCCATTTGCCTCGGAGGACGCACCACACCACCTAATTTTTCCCGAACATCAAGAATTTCATTAAAGTCCCCACAACAAAGCCATGGGCGTTGAACATCCTCTTTTAAAGCTCGTAACATATTCCAGGACAGGTGACGTACGTTGAGAGGCCACCAGATGCCCACAGAACCCTGTCACCCTACATTCCTTACCCTCTGTCCACTTCACCCAAACATCAATAAAATAAAAACTGCTGGAAATAAAGGAAACACTAATACTACTACGCCAAAGAAAACAAAGACCACTAGAAACACCCCCATTTTCCTCCACCCTAGGAACACACCGCAGCCGCAAACTAACCAGAGCCACTAAAAAAACGACAAACCAAATCTCATCATCAAAAGGTCTAAAACAAAGAAGCCAAGAAACCCCCACAAGGCCCCCGCAAGGGTTTTCCATCTAGCATTTTTTATTCAATTTAAAAAATGAAGTGAAAATAAAAAGGCCAATTGGCTACCAAAGCACTTCTTCACTACTTTGACTTCAACTCTCAAAACTCTTGGTCCCATGATCGCACGAACCTCCTTCAATATATCAGTTCTCGATCTTTCTTCTTCAACTCCTCAATAAACTCACCCTTACAATTTCAAATATAGAATCAAATAGAATATATATATATATATATATTTATATTTATATTTATATTGCTTGGGTAAGACTGTGATACATGCATGTATCTCATACATTCATGTAATAATTTACTATTTTGACGAGTAATTATTAGGGATATTATTTTTTGGTTACAAAAAGTTTAGGGGAGGGAGAGGATACCCCCACACCCAAGGCATATCCTAAATCTTTTGTACCAAGATTTACAGAAGAATTTACAGATTTCCCACCAAACAAGGGATCACTGGTAGCGGGGATCGAACTAAGATTGAGGCTCAACCAACAACACGTCCTTACCAACTGAACCAATCCTTGTTGACTAATTATTATGTGGTCCTACACAACATGACATTTTCAAGTGGTGATCCTAACCAATAGAGTCGCAACATTCGGCGGATGTGAATATAGGGGGCAACAAAGAAAAGGAGGAAGAATTTTGTCAAGTGGACAAATGAAATTGGTCCGGACCATAGATACGTGGTGGTGGTTTAAGATTATATAATAATTTTTTATGTGTTAACTATGAAAAACTCTTCGTCAAGGTAAATAACGTTTTTAATTATTAGAGTAAAATAGGTTTTCGTTTGAGTATAGTTCTTAAAATTATAATTGTATGCATGTCATACATGCGCATGCACCGTAGAATTATCCATATTGCTTTTTCAAACGTCAAGACAAATACAGAATTTTCCAACGTCAAGACAAGGCTCTCCTCATATGTAGAATAATACCATGTTCAGGCTCAGTAACAATGTTATAAGAAGGGGAGTGCTGGTATGCTGGTGAGAGGGAGAAGCAAAACTTCGACAGAACCAAAGAAAGTATCACCTTAAGTTCAATCATAGCCAAGTGTTGACCAACACAGATACGCGAGCCAGCTCCGAATGGCATGTAGGCCTGTGGAGACTTGCAAGCCTTGATAACTCCATTGGCAAATCTTTCTGGGTTGAACTTATGAGCATCGGAGCCCCATAGATCAGGGTCGTGGTGTAAGAATAGGATTGGTATTTGAAGGAGCACACCCTTTGGAATCATAATGTTTTTGAATGTGATAGTGTCAAATACCTCTCTTCCTACAAAGAATACTGGCGGGTAAAGACGCAATACCTCTTGAATCACCATTGTGAGCTGCAGACAAATGTTTAAAGTGGCTATCAATATTTAAGTTCTATTTTATCTCTTGAGAATGCAATTCATATGTAAAATGACTAAAATCTAAACTCCAGTTAAATAGGAAGATTTGGAGCACTGTTGGAAAAATAAGGCCAAGCACATAGAAGATTTGCCTCTTTTTGATATCATTTTAAATTTAGAGCATGAAACCTAAAATCAATTGGCAACAGATGATGAAAACGCTTAAAAGTTTCAGTTAACCAATGTGAGATTTATGGAAGTGTATTGATCAATCGACAGTTATAAGATACATAATTTCTGTTGTGACATACCACTTTCATGCTTCGAAGCATATCTGCATCCGGAGGCTTATCCCCGCAAATTTCGAGTACCTCAGCACGAGCACGATCTTGCCAATCTGGATGTAGAGCTAGTAACATCAAGCTCCATGATGTTACAAGGGCAGTGGTCTCATGGCCAGCAAAGAATATAGTCTTGCAATTATCAACAATGAACTTCCTGTGTGATATGCCATTGAAGCCTCCAGAACTTTTGGCACCTTCAAGAAGCCTTTGAAGCAAATCTTCCTCAGATGAAGCTTCATTACGCTGTTTTACCACCTTCAATATCAGTGACTCAATTTCCTTCTCCAATTTCCATATTTCTCTATTTTCATTTGTCGGAAACCATCTATATATCACCATGATGTACGTAGAAAAATTAATTAAATTAGGTCATGGCCGGAGAAGCCTAAGAATTAAACATATATAGCAAGGATACTTATTGTTAATTAATCAACTAGCTAGATATTATTTAACTAGTGTGATAGATACTACATTACTAGAATAACTTTCTCTTAAAGACTGGAACCAAAGTACCAAACAGGAGGTTAAGTCATCATATATGCATATCAGCATATGTATTTTCATTATATATGAAAGCAGCCCGAGAACGTAATAGGAATAATTGAAAATGAGATAGAATACATTTTATTAGCCAATTAAGGAGTAACATCTTCCTACAATAGAAATTCTGAAATTGTACTTTTTTTTTTTGGACAATAAAGAAATTGCACGTTAAACAATTCAAAATGCGATCACTTATGATAAATTAATGTATCCTACTACTATGATTAAGAAGTAAAATACTATGAAAAAAATTTAGTTCTTCATACCTGGTCAAGCCTTCTATTCCCATCAATCCCTTTGACAAAATTTTTTGCAAGGTCCTAATTTTTGAGAATATTTCTTCTCCTTGACGATAATTGCTATGAAAACAAGCTTTTGAGATAATATCTGCCGATAAATTTCTCAATTTCTCATCAACTCTAAATTCTGCAATTCCTCCCTGGCTTTGGATTTCATTTTCCCAAGTTCTTAGCATTGAGGTTGTAGACTCCACTATTAGGTTCATCATGCCCTTAGAAAAAGAGTTGCACAAATGAATATTAAATTAACGGCCAAATCAAAAGTTGCTGTAATGCTCCATATATTTTTCTTGATGAAATTAATTCTAGAAAAGAATAAATGTTGTCTTTAGATAATTAAACAAAAATCACCTAAGAAATTATTTGTGGGTAAGAATCAAACTCTTATCATTGATATGGCTATAGAGTGTTCTACCACTTGAGGTAGAATTAATCTCTCATGCACGTAACCATTTAATCTTATAAAGTTATTCAAGGTGGTTGATGTGGTGGTTTGGCGTCAAGATTGTCCCATGAGAGATCTCGGGTTTGACTCCCTTAGAGTACCGTGTGAAAACTGTCGTCCTCCAATCAAAAAATTTAATCTTACAAAGTTAACATATTAACTATTTGGTAATAAATATGTTCATTTCCCTTCAAAGATGAATACATTTTGGATAATTAATGCATTTTCATTCTAAATTTTCACAATCCAACCGTACATGTATTATGACTTGAGGTAGAAATTTAAAGAAGGTCGCTAGCCTTATTTAACCAAAGCGTAGTTGTTTAGGAAAGAGTTAGTGTAATGTGTACCTTCACCTTGTCAAGGTATAGTTCAGGAGCGATAATTTTCCTTTGATGCTCCCAAATTGCTCCATTCGACGATAAAATGCCCTCACCCAATAGTGACCCAAGAACCTTTGATGTTATAGACGGATTTCCTAACACTATAGACTTACACAAGACAAATTCCTTCACGAATTCGATATCTGTTATACTTAATTGTTGTATGTGTGCAATTGAATGCAAAAATATTGGACCTGCCACCAATATTTACAGAAAATAGAGAAATTGAAGAATTTAACAGGAGTAGAAATGAAGATAAAATAAACACATGCATTTCCATTTATTGTAAAAAAAAAAAAGTAATGTCAATAGTCAATAACTCAATATAATTGTGATCAATGCCATGTAATTAATTAATTTCTTTTTAGTTGTAAATGTGATTAATGACTTAATAGATTTAATAGTTTCTTTTTCATTAACCAATCATAAATAATAAAATGTTTAAATTTAGCTAAATTTTAAGTAACATTGTTGGAGTGAGTTTTCAAAAATGGTTTGCTAAAATAGATTTTAGGAATGTTTTTGAACAAAATAAGAAAATTTTAGATAATGTTGTTGGAGTTGTTCTAAACCATTCATTGTTTTAGTGCCTTCAAATGTTATTTTAGCAATTGCTCAAAAAAAAAAATGTTATTTTAGCAAAACTCAAGCAAATCCTAGATCGTATTTAGCCATTTGCTTACTATCACAATCATCAATGTTTAAGGAAAAGTAGTGTGTGTCTTGTTTTGATTACAGCTAGATGATGAAATAATTTCATAATTGTTTGATCTTTTGTAAGAGTAATATTGAAAGAAAGACCAGCCTAAAGATAGATAATTTGGAGTAGCATTATATATATGATGGGCTCAAAATGGTCAATAGTTTTGTATTAAATTGTAATTATTATTACTTTATCAAGGATTTTTTAATTTTGAGCTCGTAGAACAAGTACGTTAATTTCATTCAAAAGAAGCAAAAATTATACATAAGAACTCATCCTTTAGAGGTGCGACAGAAATAGTCGTAACAATTTCACTTAATCCAACTATTCTTAGCACAATAAATAAATTACTAGTACAGATCTTGGAATATTAGAAATTAAATAAATTCATTGTTTTTGGCTTTTTGCGACGTTGGACTGAGAAGGCAACATAAGTACATAACCCATTGCCGGAGTACACTCCCAAACTCCCAACGCTAGCTAGTGGATTGATCTCAAATAAAAAACGTTAGCTAGTGTATTTAAATTATCTTTTTTTTAGGATAAAATTAGGGTTAGGAAAGATATTATAGTAATTTATTTATGCACCACTATCAGAGTATGTCAGTATGGAGCATATGGTTCCCAATCCAATAAGAAGTAATTAATTAAATAGATTTAGATCTTAAATTATATATAGTAATTAAATAAATTATCTTCACGTGTGCCCCGTTCTTTGTTTAGTTTAAACTTTAGATTTAGATCTTCTGGGTTTTGTGAGAAATTTCCAGGTCTATGAAAGTGATGAGTTTGATGATTTACAGTACTGTCAGCACACATGTTTGATCAGTTCGTTTCGATGGAAAAAAAATATACAGTACGTAATTTCTTTTCATGGTGCCAAACTTGACCAAAATAGAGTTTCAAGAAGAGAGTAAACCACACATACCGTATTCATTTCTCCATTGCTCTATGTGAGGGAAGAGCTTCAAATGCCATTGATGAGAAATAGAAGCTGCATGATCATCATCAGTCCTTGTTTCTGTTGACTGGCCCTTCTTGCTTTGGAGTCTCTTCATTTCAGGGAGGTTTCCTATGAGAAATGAAGGAGGAGGGCCTCTGATTCCTTGCTTTTCTAGCTTGGATCTTATTGATTTAGGCCTCAATAACAGAAGTTCACACAGATATGAAAACAAGAACAGAAACCCACCCACCAATAGTGACAGTACTATCATCTTTGCAGCTACTGGTAACTCTGCTTCCATTTTCCCACCTTCCTAATTTTCTTCCCTAGCTAGCTTATTCCTTTCTTCTTCTTTTTTTCCTTTGCTGCGTCTGATCGATCTTCATGACCCGTTTATAGAAAAGGGCCCTCTAGCAATAAAATAAACAATAAACTATACTTGTCGGCAAGAAGTGATATATGTTACAACTTACAAGCCATCATGAATATTATAAATAAAAGAAGAAATTAAAAAAAGGGTTTGTAATTTTCTATTATTTTAATAAAAATATAAGTACAGTAATTTATTTTTGCAGGATTTAATCTCTTGACCCAATGTCACGGTTGTCACCTAGATTTATTTCTTTTTTAGATTCACTTAGTCAGTCCTACAAATTTTACTATACCGAGAATACCCTAGCTTATCCTAAATTTTAGTTGTAAATTTTAGTTTGCAACTACATAATGAAAGCTACAGTTTTGAGGTTATTTTGGGTGAGACGATTGAATCTCTATTGGTGGAAAATTGGATTAAGGTTTTGATCAAGAGGTAGCTGGTTCATAGATCTTGGAATGATATAGATTTTATCAATTTGAAAGCCCAGCCATACCCATGATTAGTTTTAGAGAATTATCCATATTATTTATCTCCTGAGAACAAACCATTGGGCATGTTCCATAAAACTTGCCCCAGTTTTTAACAAACTGTGTGCTTCAGGCACGTCTATACGTAACAGGTTATATCACTTTGGTAGTTGCTTGGTGAGTCCAAGGGAATAGTGGCCTAGGACAGAAGCGGAAGCATTAGGCTTAGACAATCACCTTATGTGGAGATAAGACTTATATTTGGGTGTGGCCATAATTGCATCACTTCCAAAGTGAGCTTAGGTTACTTCATGATAATGGCTCTAAGTTTTTTGTAAGTTACTTTTGGGCAGCAAATGTACTTCTTGATGAAGTATGAATACGGTAGAACTGGCTATGTTTAACTTAGATGTTGAGGTTCTATGCAGACCAGAGCCGTTATCTTATATGCATTAGTAAATGCATACAACTTTTCCTTGTTGGATTTACCCCATAAAATAGGCCTTTGACAATGAGATCTACTTGTATGTGATGCTGGTTTAGTTTAACATTGAAGATCTTTTGGGAAGCTGACCTCGTTATTACTTAATTGTTGAAAAAAGTTGGCGTAGGATATAAACTGACTGGGGCTGTTAACTGAAACTATAAATTTACTTGCTGATATACATTAGTCAATACTTACCACCATAGTCTTTAGAATCTCTATGGAGTTGGATGAATTGTTAAATTAGAGAATTTAAGAATGCAGACTACGTAGATGATAGGGGTATGTAAGATATAGTTAAATTGATACTGTTTTTCAGTAAGTTCTTCTAGCGGTATCCCCTCCCGCTCTGGCAGTCTGGCCTTAGGGTAAGGTTGTTCTCGATGTGGATTATTAAGTTGAAAATAGAAGCTGTTATTAGGTTAGTTACATTATACCAACTGAAATTGGTCCAAAGGCATAGTATGTGTCCCACGACCTAGCCTCCTTTTCTTTTTGTAATGCTTATATTTTCAGAAAGCTTCATTACCATTCATCACAATAGAAGGAATGTCAACAGCCAACAAGTATATCTTTGGGTGATTGAACATTTACCAACTTGATGACAACAGATGTATGATCGACATCTTGTAATTAAGCAGGTGACAGTGGCACTGTCATCTTAGACTTATACTCAAATAAGTTCGAGTTTTTTGGCCAAATATTGATTTGTTTTTGGTGAAATTTGCAGGTCTAGAAAAATATCACTCAGACAAGAGCAAATGTCAAGAACATTTTGATATCTATAAAGAATGCAAGAAAAAGGAGGTATTGCTGTTTTTAGATACTTAATTGCTCTTTATTTCATGACGTGCTTTTATGGAAGTGATGAAAGACTGGCTACGGCTTTGAATATTAATAAATTGAAACATAAACATGTGTACGTTACGCTACATATATACGTCCTTCCCTCCAAGAAATATGCTTGGGTTTTTGCAGTTGTCTATTGTTTAAGAGTGCCTGCAACTTAATCTTTATCTGATTAGACACTTAATTTCCAGGGGTAGTCGAAATATTGCTGCGCTCTATTGCATATGTTTGAACAAAATGACTTGGTTGTTGCATGGATGGTCTATAAATAATTTTATGGCATGTAGTTGGACATTAATTTGTAGGTTGACGAACATAAATTTCCAATAGTAATAGTGGAATCATCTGTTTGCATTTCTCCTGCTTGATCACTAATGATTTAAATTTTGTTTGAAACAGAGAGAAGCTCGATTGGAGCCCAACAAGAGTAGGTCTCTTTTCTCTTGAAATTCCTTTCAGGATCTTTTACTCGTATCATAAGGTGCAAAAGTTAGATTTGAGCTCATCAGGATTGGCATTAGATACCCACGCAAATGATACAGCTAGCTGGTTCTGTGTATAACTCGGAGAAGTTTAGAATTGTTTCTGCATTTTGTGCCATGTGTAAAAGAACGATGAGTATTTTTTATTTTATATTGTTTGCAAACAATATTAGACTTGGTTTTTCCTTCAAGTCTGGAATGTTGATGTTGGTCATACTGCGAAGTATGTGTAGATCTTTGCAAGATTAGTAACTAGAAATACAGAGTGGTTATTGTAGCCACGTTTAATTGAACAGAACTGTTTTTTGTTTTTGTTGCATTGTTGAACAGACTTCTAGGACTCTATTTTAGTCAACATTAGATGCTCATTTTGATACTTGAGGACCGGACTGCCATTTCAGTCAAGTATTAATTTGGTCATCTTAAGACTCGAACCTATGCTGACCTGCTAGTTTAGTCAATAGAAATTTTCTTGAGTACATTAGAAAATAACTTATTTTTTATAAGCTTACGTGCAAGTTGAAATTTTTGGTTCCTTTCATCTTTTCCAAACCGGTGTTATTGTCTCCAAGTACCCAAACGGTGATAACTCAGTCAGCTATGTTGTCTCAGGCAACCTGCTTCAGTCCAGATTTGATTCGGTAAAGTTTCTAGTCACAGAGGTGAAGTTTGAAACTTGCAGATTTTAAATCATTGATATGTTTAACATCTCTCTGCTTTCAGCTTTACTTTTGTTTTTAACCTCAAGAAGATGGTCAAAAGTGGGTTCTTGAAATAAGTGGTGTTACAGACGAAGAACTCGGAAGAAGCATAGCAGGTGTTTGATGAAATGCCTGACTCAGTTATGTTGAAGTATATTTTAGAGGTTTTAATTAGTAGAAGAAAAAAAGACACGACACTTACATTTAGGATTAAGATAAACAAAACAAATATGTGATTACGACTTTTGGAAGAATGTCAATTAGTATACGCTGAGCCAAACAAAACAAATATGTGTTTGTTCCAAGAGTGCATTATGTAGTGTTTGTTCTTTCAAATTCTTCAATCATCCAGCCTCCATATAAACAACTTCTTGTGAACTCTTAATATTGGATTGAGTACACGATATATCATATCAGCTTTGGGAAGATTCAAATATGATCAATAAAAAGTACACTTCCAACATTTATAAGTTTGATCTTTTTATCCTTTTCTTCGTTTTCTATTCATGGATTTCCTTTGCCATGGCACAAAAAATGCAGGCTTCTCAAAAATGCCACTTCATTGAGTCAGTAATCGTATGTATATCATGCATGCATGTATTATAGAATTATTCATATTGGCCTTATGTCTTTTCAAACGTCAAGACAAGTACAGAATACATAATCAAATTAAAATGTATATTAGCCTTATGCTTCTCCAAACATCAAGACAAGGCTCTCCTCATATGTAGAATAATGCCATGTTCAGGCTCAGTAACCATGTTATAAGCAAGGGAGTGCTGGTATGCTGAAGAGAGGGAGAAGCAAAACTTTGACAGAGTCAGAGAAAGAATGACCTTAAGTTCTATCATAGCCAAGTGTTGACCAACACAGACATGAGAGCCGGCACCGAATGGCATGTAGGCCTGTGGTGACTTGCATGCCTTGATAAGTCCATTGGCAAATCTTTCTGGGTTGAACTTATGTGCATCGGAGCCCCATAGATCAGGGTCCTGGTGTAAGAATGGGATTGGTATTTGTAGGATCACACCCTTTGGAATCATAATGTTTTTGAATGTGATAGTTTCAAATACCTCTCTTGCTACAAAGAATCCTGGCGGGTAAAGACGCAATACCTCCTGAATCACCATTGTGAGCTGTAGACAAATGCAGAAGTGGCAATCAATTAAGTTCTATTTTATCTCTTGAGAATGCAATTTTATATGTAAAAGCTAAACTTCAGTTAAATAGGAAGGTTTTCTATCTGTATTACTTAAATTAATATTCCTCAAGACAATGTTTGTGTTAAAATAATATCAAACTCAAACAGAACCACTTAGCAAAGAGTGAAGACGCTCTAGATTTTATACATTGTGATGCAATAGAAAGCCTTGAATGCCCCCGACACGTGAACCAAAATATTGGGAGACATGGAGCACTGGTGGAAAAATTAGGCCAAGCACGTAGAAGATTTGCCTCGCTTTGATACCATTTTAAATTTAGAGCGCGCTTGAAACATAAAAGCTTAAAAGCTTGTAATTGTAGAGCAAGGTTTCAGTTAACCAATGCATGTGAGGTTTATGGAAGTGTATTGATCGATCGATCGACAGTTATTAGATATGTAATTTCTGCTATGACATACCACTTTCATGCTTCGAAGCATATCTGCATTTGGAGGCTTATCCCCACAAATTTCGAGTACCTCAGCACGAGCACGAGCTTGCCAATCTGGATGTAGAGCTAGTAACATCAAGCTCCATGAAGTTACAAGGGCAGTGGTCTCATGGCCAGCAAAGAATATAGTCTTGCAATTATCAACAATGAACTTCCTGTGTGATATGCCATTGAAGCCACCAGAACTTTTGGCACCTTCAAGAAGCATCTGCAGCAAATCTTCCTCAGATGAAGCTTCACTACGCTGTTTTACCACTTTCATTATCAGTGACTCAATTTCCTTCTCCAATCTCCATATTTCTCTATTTTCATTTGTCGGAAACCATCTATCACCATGATGTGGAAAAATTAATTAAATCAGATCATGGAGAAGCCTAAGAAACATAGCGCGCAGGCCCGTGGTATGTTGTATAAATTCTATCCAAGGAAACTTTATTGTTAATTAATTAACTAGATATTAATTAACTTATTGTTACTATATTACTAGAATAACTTTCTCTGAAAGACTGGAACCAAACAGGAGGTTAATTCTTCATACCTGGTCAAGCCTTCTATTCCCATCATTCCCTTTGCCAAAAGTTTCTGCAGCTTCTTAATTTTTGAGAATATTTCTTCTCTTTGACGGTAATTGCTATGAAAACAAGCTCTTGAGATAATATCTGCTGATAAGTTTCTTAAATGATCATCAACTCTAATATCTGCAATTCCTCCCTGGCTTTGGATTTCATTTTCCCAAGTTGTTAGCATTGAGGTTGTGGAATCCACTATCAGGTTCATCATGCCCTTAGAAAAAGAGTTGCACATATGATTTATACAATTGAATTAACTGCCGAATCAATAGTTGTTTTAAAGGAATTAATCCTAGAAAAAGGTAATTTTGTCTTTTTAGATAATTAAACAAGAATAATCTGATAAATTATCATTTTCGGGTAAGAATCAAACTCTTACATTCATTTCTCTTCAAAGAAGAAAACATTTTCTAAGAATTAAAATGGAGAAGTTGAAATAAACGAGAATGCATGTTAAAGAAGGTAGCTAGCAAACCCTATTTTAGCAAATCGAAATTGTATAGGAAAGAGTTAGTTTAATGTATACCTTCGCCTTGTCAAGGTATAGTTCAGGAGCGATAATTTTCCTTTGATGCTCCCAAATTACTCCATTCGAAGATGCGATGCCCTCGCCCAATAGGGACCCAATAAGCTTGGATATAATAGATGGATTTCCCAACACTAGAGACTTACACAAGACAAATTCCTTCACGAATTCGATATCTGTTATACTTAACTGTTGTACGTGTGCAATTGAATACAAAAATATTGGACCTGCCACCAATATTTACAGAAAAGAAAGAAATTGAAGAATTTAACAGGAGTAAAAATAAAGATAAAAAAAACACAGGCATTTTCATTTACTATTTTCCTAGATAGCAATAAAACAGTAATGTCAATAATCAATATAATTATGAGTCTTCTTCTTTCTCTTAATTTATTTGCTGGAACTCTTCAAGAGTTGAAAGTTAGATATTTGATTTTGAGCAATTAAATCCTTACATGCATCAAGATTCAAGGCACTTATTGGAAGACTGAAATAAGGAGTCATGAGCGAGAGTGAGATCTCTCGCAACCCTAGCGACGCCCATGGTGGTATTCAATTTTAGGGGCCTCCTGCGCCTTCCGATCTTTGATCGCTCAGGCGTCTGAGCTTACCGGTGTCCACTGTGACCCAACCCAGCTGCTTTAGGCCGAGAGTTCTCTCACATCCGGGTCAGATTTGTTTCACCTCTATGGATCTAATCACGCTCTGCATTGGCGTTTTCGTCTGGTTGCCTTGGCCATTTGGATTCGAGTGATCGGCGTGTTATGGTGGCTCCGCCCACGTAGGGGTCGTCTCAAGGCAAGCTTTTGGTTAGGGTCTGTTCGATGGCAGATCATGGTGTTGGTGCTGGTTTCGGGTGGCGCGGCAGTGGTCAGGTATTGGTTTCTATGGTGGCTGGTGGTTGCAGGATGGTGAGGTGATGGGAGGTTGACCGCCTGCTTAAAGATTCTGGTGCCTTATGTAGTGCAGGTCCCCATAGTGCTGATGTTGATTGGCCTAGTTATGGGTTTTTGCATTTGATGGCGGCGACAATTGCTTTTGATTTTGTGAACCCTATTTGAGTTTCAAGTTTGGGATCCAGGTGGAAAGCCTGGTGTTGTGTGGTTCTTTGCTTTTCACAAGTACCTTTGGATGGCCAGATTATTAATAAAAGAGACTAAATCTGTCTGGAGGCCTAATGATTTGTGGTTTGGTGTTAAGGATAGGTTCGGTTTTTTGTTAGAATTTTTATTCTATTCCATTCCCTGCAAGTTGGTAGAGATCATTCTCTATTGTTTCAATGAATTCCAGTTAGACTATTGTACTGTGAGCACCACAATTGAGTGCATAGGAACTGCCGATTTTTCTGGGGTAAGGATAGTCTACATCAGCACCATATAGTATTGTTTTTCTATTTCCAAGAAGTGTGCAAACACTATGTAATCGATCAACCAGTTAGACAACTCATGGTTGATGTAGCCTCAGATTATCTTATTAACCAATTTTTTTTGTTAATTATTGCTCCTGTTATTATTCAGAATGCCCCTCAAAACGATTGTAATTGTGTTTACAATTAATATATATTTATCTTTCTTTCAAAAAAAATATAATTATGAGTTTATAACATGTAATCAATTAATTTCTTTTTAGTGGCAAATGTGATTAATGACTTAATACATTTAATAGTTTCTTTTGCATTAACCAATTAATAAAATAAATAAATAGCAAAATTCCCAATGAGGTCAATTTTTTTGTTGAAAATTTGCCTATTTAATCAACACATATTTTTTAATTTCCCATTCAAGTTTGTTATTGTCCGACAATAAAATATTCTGATTGTAAAGTTCAGTTTATTGTTAGATAATAATTTTTTTATATACTATAGCATTAACTTGTATTAGACATTTTTGTTTTGAATTGACTCATATTACGACTATGTTCTTGACTAATAAGGTTAAAAAGAAGGAATTTGTGCCCATCCAAACATGCAACAACAACAAAAAATTCCGTTTAGTCCATTTAATGGACTAAATGCGAAATGTATTTTATTGTCTGACAATAAACTAATTTACTGTTAGACAATAAATTTGTGACGATTGTAACAAAAAAGAAAAAAATTTGTCACAATCATCAATGTTTAAAGAAAAGTATTATGTGTCTTGTTTGGTTACAGCTAGATGATGATATAATTTCATAATTGTTTGATCTTTTGCAAGAGTAAAATTTGAAGATCAGCCAAAAGATAAATAATTTGGATTAAGTGATAGCATTACATCATGGGCGCAAAATGGTCATTTATTTTGTATTAGATAGTTGTGTTGTTATTATTATTATTATTATTATTATTATTATTTTGAGCATGATAAGACATCAATTTTATTCAATTGAAGCAAAACTATACATAACGACTCACCCCTTAAGGGTGCAATAGAAAGAGCCATTATCTAACAATTTCACTTGATTCTACTATTTTTAGCTAGCACAATAAATCAGAAAGTACTAGTTAGATCTTGGAATATTGAAAATTAAATAAGGGCTAAATTACGTATCTCTCTTAACCAAGGGATAACGTGGGAGCCAACGTGGAAGACTGTTCCAACCATGAGGCAGTTCAGAGACTATCTCACCCTAATGCTAAATTGCTAATGATAGAACGGGGAATCTAGCTTTTGATTCCGGGGGATTTTACTTATCTGGAATATTGGAGTTTCCTAATATGTGTTTAAGAAGTCCCTAATCTATTCTATCAGTACTACTAGCGAGCTAACATGCTAACAGTAGTTAAAAACAGGTCTTTATTATGCTCCCCTTTTTACCTAGCATAATAACTTAAGAATGAGCTTACTTTATCCCAGTTTTGATCAACATGGCTGCAAGTGGACTGGGTTTATGTGTTTGAACTGACTACGACCAAAGTCGTGGCGACTTCAACCAAAAAAAAAGGGCGACCCCACCTCACTTACGAAGAAATAGTTGGAGTTGGGCTCCGAACTATGAGAGTTTGCTTTTGTTTCATGTTTCTAAGAGCGGTCTGATCAAATAAGTGATCAGACCGCTCCTGTTGTTCGAAATAGTCATTGGGAGAGCTAATGCTTGTTGGGTATTTTGGTTTGACACTGCTTCACACCCAAAAAGAAGCGAGCTACGTCTGAGTTAAACTTGGAGGTGGAAGTCTTCTTTCGTTTCTCAACGGTGAAGTAAGACTAAGCCCATGAGCTTATTCTTACACACGGGAGGGACATGGGGACGTAAATAAGGGGGATCCTATCAACTTGTTCCGACCTAGGAATATTTTTAGCTAGCCCTGGACTTGGATCTTTTACTACCTTATAGTCTTGACCCAAAATTAATTCAGTCATTTATCTTCTATTTCATCTTAATCACCCTTCTACTCTCAAGTTTGATCAAATTGGTCCACAAATCTGGATTATGTCCAAATTGGACATTAGTGTGTTGACGTGACACACAATCTCCGTGACAAATCTAGTCGTGGGTCCCATGTAGAAGGCTGAAATCATGTTACACCCTCACTTTGTTTTTTTTTTTTGGCTAATTACCCCTCACTTCGAGCAGACTTCCTAAAAAAACACTCGTCCAGCAGAGAGAGAGAGAGAGAGACGAGAGAGAGCTCGAAGGAAAAACTAGTAAAATGTCAGTTTCAGCCCTTTTCGTGGGCCCCATATGTACAATGGTGCCTCTCTTTTTTTGGGACAAGTACAATGGTGCCTAGGTAGTGTGCCAAGTCAGCACATTGACAGCCAATTTGGACAGTTGGACCAGTTTGATTAGAATTATATAGTTAAAGGGTAATTGTGATGAAATTAAAAGATAAGAGAGTAAATTAATTTTTGGTTAAAAGTATAAGGTAGTAAATTGAATTTAGCCCATTAAATAAATTCAAAATCCATTGTTTTTGTGACATTCTACTCCGGAGTGACCAACACTTTTTTCCGAACACTCCTAACACTAGTGTATTTAAATTATCTTTTTATGGGTAAAATTATAGGAAAGATATTATAGTAATTTATATATGCACATGATCACAGTATGCACGGAGAATATGGTTCCCAATCCAATAACAAGTAATTAAATACATTTAGATCTTAAATTATAGTAATTAAATAAATAAAAATGATAGTTGGCCTCATTAAGATCTAAAATGTGGAGGTCTTAATCATATGTGGCTTGGCATGTACATCATTGACCAATTGTCAAACATGTTGCTTAGATACCACATCATTTTAAGCAAAAGTCTATCATACTCATCCTAGATCCAATGGCTATTACTTATTCTAGTTTAAAATTTATTAATTAATTATGCTTACAAATATAAGGAAAATGAATCAATTAATCTACTCATCCGCATTAATCTACTCATCCACATTAAACATACGATAAGAAAAAAAAAATACAGTAATTTCTTTTCATGGTGCCAAACTTGAACAAAATAGAGTTTGAACAAAAAATAGGTTTCAAGAAGAGAAAAAAGCATGGAGGAGCTAGAGTAAACCACACATACCGAATCCATTTCTCCATTGCTCTATGTGTGGGAAGAGTTTCAAATGCCATTGATGAGAAATAGAAACTGCATGACCATCATCAGTCCTTGTTTCCGTTGGCTGGCCCTTCTTGCTTTGGAGTCTAATCATTTCAGGGAGGTTTCCTAAGAGAAATGAAGGAGGAGGACCTCTGATTCCTTGCTCTTCTAGCTTTGATCTTATCGATTTAGGCCTCAACAATAGAAGTTCACACAGATATGAAAAGAAGAACAAAAACCCACCCACCAGTACTGACAGAACTAACATCTTTGCAGCTCCTGCTAAGTACTCTGCTTCCATTTTCCCACCTTCCTAATTTTCGTCCCTGCCTAGCTAGCTAGCTTATTCCTTTCTTAGTTTTTTCCTTTGCTGCGTCTGATCTTCATGAACCATTTATTGAGATTGCTGTTCATTCTCATGCAAGAAGAAATGACACACAAGTATTAATGTGCACGCAACTATGTTTGACAATTGACATGGTTGGTGTTGAATGCATGGTTGTATTTTTCATGTTTGACAAATGAAAGAGAATCTGCTAGGGGAAGGGGCAGTTTGGGGATAATTGAAAAATAAGAAATGAAGAAGTAATAAAATATGAAAGGGGAGTGAGTGAAGTAGGAGGAGAGAGAAAAGGGGAGTGCGAAAATCACTCCAAAAAAAAAACTAGTCAACTATTCATTAATGATTAATAAACAAGAGAGAGGAATTGAATGAAAGAAAACTGGAATCGTGTTAATTTGGCTAGATAGAAAAGGGTAAAATAGGAAATGATCGATCTGTATTTAATTGTTTAATTATTATGGAAAGTTGAGAACACGTGTAAGAGGGAGAGATGGGTCTGAGAACTTTCTCCTCTTTTCGTTTTTGTCTGTAACGAAGGCCTCCTATCAAATGTAATATTATAATATTATATTACTGCATATATTTAGAGAAATTTTATTCACACATGACTAAATACTAGATACGCACCTCATTATTAATACACCACTTATTAACTTTATTGAAACACAATTTATTAAATGCACAACCCCAAACTTCCTAAACTACCCTAATTTTAAATTCATAACCTATTAGATACAACTTCAAGGAAAAGACACCTTCAAGGAAAAAAAAAAAAGGCAGAAGATGATGAAGAGAAAAAATAAATAAAATATGAGATTAGCAAAAAAAAAATCGAGAAGAGAAGAACAAGACTCATCTTTTGGCAAAGCATGAAGGGAAGATTGATGGAAGTTTTATTAAAAAAGAAATTGCTTATATCAAAGAGGAGAAAAAATAATCAAATCCTCCAGGTAGGAAGTCTGACATTGACCTTAAAGTCAATAACACCAAAACAACGTGGAGATGGGGAACTCAAAATGATCTTGGTCACCAAAATTTATGTTCTTACTTACAAATCAAAGACCAATTATGAAACCATAAGAGCGGTTGATATATCGATCAAATCAGAGTTGTAGATTATTATTTATTTTATGATTTAGGTTTTGAAATTGGGGTTAACAGTTTTTTATTTTATTTTTATTTTTTTATACAACGAATGGAAGAGTTCATGATGAATTTCTTATTTCGGTATTTGACAAAGCACTTGGTATTGGTGAGGCAGTCTTGGGGTTTGAGTTTTCTGCAATCCTTAATACACACTTGAAAGGTATATGGCTGGTAAAAAAATTTGTTTAATTTTTCAAATAAACTATCATTTGCAGCTAGCACTGAAATAACATATTTCTGAAATGCATAGGCGTCTAGAAAAGAAGAAATGCATGCCAGGCCATCTAGTTAGTTACATGGCCTCTTCATTGTTACCAGTTTCTGGTCTACTTGGTTGCTAAGGGAAAGAGGAGATAAAAGATTTGAATGTAGAAATATGTAGATACTGTGGAGTTCTTATTCCTCGTTCTTGTTTGATTTTGATTGGATACTATTTGTTCTAATCTCATCTTAAGAATTCATAAAGAAAATTTAATTTAGTTTAAATTATAATTTAATCTCATTGATCTTCCATTCATGCTTTGCCAGAATATGAGTTCTTCTTCTTCTCTTCATCATCTTATGCTTTTTTTTTTCCGAAATTTTTTTGTTTTTGTTTTCCTTGAAGTTCTTATTCATTTAACTACTACTGTAGTACCAAATTTATTAGATACACAACTGTTTCTGATTAGGGCTTTCAATCTTCACCCACGTCGTTCTCGTAGAGGAGCATAAAACTCTAACGCGGGATTGTTTATTTCAACTATGTTTCTTTAGTTTTAATATATAAGTGTCTCTTTTGGTAATTTTACTTACCCACAAAGTCTAATGTAAATTGTAGGAAAAAAGGGGTGTGTATCTAGTATATAGAGGTGTGAATAAAATTTCCCATATATTTAATATGAAGGGTTAAAAAATATTTTGGGCCCTCCCAAAATGGGGCCCTGTTTGGTCGCACCGGTTGCACATGTGCAGAGCCGGCTCTGCCGGGCCAACATATATAGATTATTCATGAGGGGGGCCAATACCTACAGAATATAGGTAAAATTTTGCTGAGAAAGGGAAAATATATATAGAATACATGTTGCATAAAAAATTTGGAGGGGGCCAAGGCCACCTTTGATCTCCATGTAACTAGGGATGCCAATGGGGCGGGTTGGGGACGGGGATGACACTCTCATCCCCATCCCTGTGGTCATTTTTCGTCCCCATACTCCCCCGGACCTCCTCTCCCTCCCTCAGCCAACTTTCCACAGTTGACTATCACTGGAAGATGGCGATCGGATGGCGGCAGATAGTGCAAAACCAGACCCACTCCAATCTCTCTTCTCCGGCCATGGCGGATCACCAAACCACTTGGATTGTGTTCCTCTACTATTCAGCAACCTCCTAGTGCTCGTGGTTAATCAAATCAACACCTGAGGAAGCCAGATCAAAGCTTGGAAATTTTGTGCAACCGTGACTTTCGACGTCGATATCTCTTCATCCAGTAGTTATCTCACTTCGGGGCAGGTACAAAAGTTGTTCCTCTTATTGTGTTCTACAAGTTCACCATTGGGATTTAGTTAGTTTTGAGTTTGGACGGGCGGCATTTTTGTGCCCTAACCACCGCCTGTGGCGGTGTGTCTGCCCATTCCAAGAGTTGTTCTTTGCTCTATTGTTTTAAGTTCGTTGATACGAACAAGTTTTGTGTTTACGGATTTTTAAGATTCGATCGTTTGAGCAATAATTAATTATCCGGAAGTTAAGGATCGTTCGATCTGTCACAATTCGACCGTCAGGAAGTTACTGTTTTTGATTATGTTCTTAAGTTGCTATAACTGAACCGCTGTTATCTCACTTCGGGGCAGGTACAAAAGTTGTTCCTCTTATTGTGTTCTACAAGTTCACCATTGGGATTTAGTTAGTTTTGAGTTTGGACGGGCGGCATTTTTGTGCCCTAACCACCGCCTGTGGCGGTGTGTCTGCCCATTCCAAGAGTTGTTCTTTGCTCTATTGTTTTAAGTTCGTCGATACGAACAAGTTTTGTGTTTACGGATTTTTAAGATTCGATCGTTTGAGCGATGATTAATTATCCGGAAGTTAAGGATCGTTCGATCTGTCACAATTCGACCGTCAGGAAGTTACTGTTTTTGATTATGTTCTTAAGTTGCTATAACTGAACCGCTGTTAATTTTGGTGTTGTGAGTTTGGTGGGATCCGTTGGATGAATAGTTGACGTGAGACCCACTTTGACCGATAGTTGACTTTTGCTCAAACCATTTTGGTTTTTGGTTTACGATGTTCTAAGTTGAGATTGCTTGTTCTTAGGCGTTTTTGGAGTTATCTAGCTGAGCAGACAATCTTGTTGATTACATGGTTAAGTGTTGATTTTTGAACGCAGCTGGATTTTAGAAGGTGAGTAAACTCACGATGGTTATTTGGTGTATGTGATTCACGTACTTGCGTTATTGATAGAATTGTTTGTTGGCATAGGAGTAAACTTCACTCTTATTAATTTAGATATTTATATAGGTTAATATGTATTTATATGTATTTAATATTTATATGTATTTATATATATATATATATATATACATATTTTGGAGGAATTGTGATGAGTAACATGATGCAAATATTGGCGAAATTTAATCATAATATTGCATTGGTGATGGTGATTGAATTGTATGAGAAAACATTATATAAGAAATGATGTTTAAAACTTTAAATTGTTGTGATTGATTTGATTGAAAATATTTCAAATCATGATAACTGTATTTTGATGAGACTGTGTTGGGTCCAGTGTGGCCTCTTTGAGTTAAGAAGGATTCCGAAGTGGATTTGGACCCTGTGGTATGAATTTGGAGAAGAGTCCCAATGTGATTAGAGCTCTAGTCTGTCTACCAAATTCTTAGTGCCATGGGTGGACCTGTGATACTGAGAATGTGCATGTTTTCTAAAAGATGTCTCAAGAGTATTCAATCTTTTGTTGTCCAGTCGGACATTGATTTATTAATTAATGATTATGTTAAGCTTTACATATATCAATGGAATCGTTGGGTGATTGTTGTTATCGGCTTGACATTTCTTTCATTAAGTTATTGAAATTAATGTTGTGATATGCTATAGAATTACTTAATTTGATCATTAAGTTGAGATATAAAAATTGTTATCTCTTGTAAGTGTGTGTTGTGTTTACTCATACAAGCTTCAAAAGCTTACCGGGTTTGTTGTTTCAACCCGGTACACTATTCAATGGTGTAGGGGTTAATCATGCAGGTTAGGGTAACCAAAACTGAAGCTGAGGCTTCCTTGCTGTACATTTATGGTTGTGTGTTTTGTTAAACTTTTCGCTAGCTGTGTACTAAGCTCTGTTTGGGCACTTACGTTATTATTTTGATGTTTCAATGTAATATGTAATGTTGTGTAATGTAATAAGTGACTCTAAAGAACGAGTTTATGTTTACATTAATAGGTTTGGTGTGTTTTTGTTATTGTTGGAACAAAAAAAAATTTCTAGGTGTTTTGTGTTAGTTAACCGAGCTTTTGCATTCCAAATTTGTTTTATTGATAATAACAAGTTGTTATTTTTATTTCAAAATTTGGGGCATGACAGCTTTTGAGTTAATTGAAAAAATTAATTATAAATATAAAAAATTTGAAAAAAAATTAAAATTTGTCATGGGTAAGTTTTAGAAGCACTTGAAAATGGTTTTGATTAGCACTTGTCAAGTATTTTCTCATACAAAAGCGTTTTTACTAAATTTGAAAAGCGCTTTTAGACATTTCAAAATCTCAAATAAACCCTATATTGCTAACATATTATGCCTACTCTTTCCGGACTGCATTGATCTCCTCCCACTATAACAAGAAAAGCCCAATGTACATCATATATTCACCTTCAAGTTATGCTCCTCTCTCAACTCCAATGTTATCAAACTGAATGAACTCATATAGTTTGACATCAACCCAAGCAACATCCCAAAGCCACCAAAGAGTAAACACCAATACACGGTTGAGCCCAATAACACCGCCAGTTATATATATCGATTAATGTTTTAAAAAGTGCGCCTAAGCGCAAAAGGCGCAAAAATTCTATGAAATCGCTCCATTTTTTATACCTAGGCGACCAAGCGCAAAAGGCGCGCTCCTGAAGCGCAAAAGGCATGAAAGGCGTTCAAAAGCGTACGCCCATAAGTTTTTTTTTTTTAGAATCCAAATGACGGCCAAAAATTCTAATTATAACAGTTCTCCAAACTTCGCTTATAAATGAAATCTAATTATACCAATAGAAAGATCATGACTTCATAGCTCATTTGTCACAAACGGTGGCCAGAGTCGTCAGAAAATGGCGTGAAAATCGCCAGAACTACTGAGACTTCTCTCCTTCGATTCGCTGTCACCCGTCACTGGTTGGACAAACCAAGACTAGGGTTTGCTTCATGCCTCTGAGACGCACACTCGCCACAAGTTGGACGTCCAGAAGTGGCCGGACGAAGAAGCTATAGCCTCCTGTACCGTGAATGGGAACAAAGAAGAAAGAGAGGAAAGAAAAGAAAAAGAAAAAGGAGAAGAAGTCTGAACCATATGAACACAATAGGTTAATTAAGGGAGATGAGTTATTTGAGGGCACTTTGATCTTTTTATTAGCCAATATGATCATTTTTGAATTGTTTTTAAAACATAACATACTTTGAACCTCTAAAGATCAGACCAAAAAAAAAAACTCTAAAGCTTACGTTTTTTTGCCTAAGGCGTAGCCCTTAAAAACACTTCGGGGTATGCCTTCGCTTTTTAAAACATTGATATATATATAGATGCCACCGCTGCCGCCCCCAACCTCAGGCCCAGCAACAACCCAAACTAACCCTGCAATGGAGCCTGCCCCTAAAACTAGGAACCAGGGGCGGATCTACGTAGTGGGCTACAGCAACCCAAATTTTTGGTAAAAAATTAATACCTATAGGGTTACTAATGTAATAGCCCTTTAAATTTTTTTTTTTCTCTCTCTATCTCCCACGTGACATAGCCGAGTAGCCAACATCTTCCCTCTCTCTCTCCATCATTTTTTCTTCTTCTGCAACTCATGTCTCCATGGTCAGTTTCTCAACTGAGTTTTCTATCTTCTAGGCCATCCAGGCCACAAAAATCCCCAATCTCCTTGAGTTCTTCACTTCTTTGCTCACTTCTTCCCCAATCCACAAAAATCCCTGCTCTTGATTTTCTTCGTTTCTTCTCCCAAATCCCAATCGACTTGATTTCAATTCCTTAATCTATGTTAATGGCTTGATTGATTTCTCTTTTCCAATTGTTTTCATTTTCTGAGTTTGTGACCTTCAAACCGATTTCTCTGTGAAGTTGAAAACTTTGCTTGTGAATTGTGATGAAATTGAGGGCTTGTGGAGTTGTGGGTGTGGTATTTTTGTTGATAGTGTTGAGGGAATAAGTGGGTAATTGATTGATTTGGCTATGTGGGCTAGCTGTTTAATTTGGATTTCTGGGGTAATTATCAGAAATTTTATGAGTTGTAAAATATTTATGGGTAATTTCATATGGCTTTAGGCAAAAAAAATTTTTTGCCCTTCGGCCAAATTAGTCCACCCTATTTTCTAATCCTAGTTCCGCCCCCGCTAGGAACCGTGCGCCATCACCGGGAATATAAAGCGCTAATCGATCACTCCACCCAGTCCACCAAAGCGACACTAGCAAACAGACATTAATTGAATAATCAAACCGGAATTACCCAGCCACCAGCGTAGAAACGAATGCCCTATACTCGTAGGCCGAACTCGTTTAGGGTTCCTCTAAAACCCTAGCCATACACCTCTGGCCCTATCCCCATTTTATAAAAATAAATTGGTAATCAAGTACAAAATTTCCGATAAAACATTTGAATTACATATGGATACAATTCGTTCAATAATGAAATAGACTCCTTAGTATGATACAAATAGGACTCCATGAGATCATAATTCCAGCTAGAATATATTTATAGTTTTATACCAAACCTTCCTTGAGATCACTAAAGCCTAGCTTTCAACTTTCACATACAGCCACTATGCTTCAGCTACTACTCTTCACGCTGATGTTCTCCCAGATGGCTCTGCTACTCTTGATCTTGTTCGAGTTCCCCTTGAGAAAGATGATATTAACTCGCCTGGATGAGCTCAACGGCGGTCAAGGTTCCGAGGCTGCGAAAATGGTAGCGACCACAGTGTTGGTGGTGTCGACCATGTCCTGTGTTCGCAACATTATAAGGATGATGATCAACAGATTCCTTCTTGAACTCACTCTCCTGGGTTGCTCCATGTTCCTTGCGCTTGTGATATTCCGACTACTGCAGGTCAGACAATTCGAAACCGAGATCAAGCAACTCGAACACGAGCTTGGGACAAAGAAGAATGATGATGAACTTAATCCTACAGCTCCTCCATATAGTGAGTATACTGATTCATCGGAGAGACATTCTACTCATATTCTCAAATTTCCGGATTATGTGCCCCAAATCTCAAGCCTCATTTCAAGCCTGAAACTCGATCCAGAGGAAAAATTAATGGAAGATATATCTGATAGCAAGAAGTGGCAGTCTATGGTTGGTCTAAGATATTGATCGAGTTATGATTATTAATTATCTCTTCTTCTTTTATGGCAAAATGAGTTGTTTATATTGTACGTTGTACTTCTGTTATAATTCATGCTGTTAGCGAGGAGAAAAAGTAATGACCGAAAAAGTTTTCTTGACTTTGCTCTTCCTTACACAAGTTGAGATATCAGTAGTTACATATAATTAATCAATGAAAATCTAACTCACACAAGTTTGGTGGCCGGTGTGGTGAAAGAGCATTTCACTTGCAATCACAAGGTTAAGGTTACAAGTTTGAACCCTATATATGATGAAAAATTATTCAGTACATGGCGTGTATGATAAGGTGGAAACTTTAATATTTTCCCAAGATATCACTGGGTCATACACACACTCTAGTCTGAACCAGACTGGGCATGCCACAAGCCTCTACAGAGCATTGACGACGGACAAAAATTCACGCAAAAGTAAAATCCATTTTTTTCTCTCTATTTTTCTTTTTTGTGCTGCAAACACGTGTTTTAATGCATGCTAAAAGGCAAACTGTACATGAAGTTTAAATTTTGAGTTGGAAATGTGTGTTTATCTATTTTTCTTTTTTGTGCTGCAAACACATATATATTTTTTTTATCAAAAGGAGGTACGACTATATTATAATAAATAAATAGTACAAAGGAAAGATGCAAAATGCATCAAGAATAAGCGAAAGCAAACTAAAACAAAGATGCAAAAAATGCATCGAAAACAACAAAGAACAAGAGCAGAATAAAAATTTGCGAAGCTGTTTTGACACTACCGAACTCAGTCATGTAGTAATTTTTGTAGACGGTGGCCTGACTAACCATGCAAATCCACCGCACAAAATGACGAACATCAAATCTACGCAGAACAAAAGTCACTCTTCCACCAAAAGATCGAAACCGGCCAAGGATGTAAGAACATGGCCATGTTGGCAGACGACCTCTTTCGAACAAGTATGTTTTAATGCATGCTAAAAGGCAAACTGTACATGAAGTTTAAATTTTGAGTTGGAAATGTGTGTTTATTTTGCTGTTATTTTTGCTCTTTTTATGTGTATGAATGTGGCACATTTCAACCATTAGTTGTTTTTTTATGAGTTGTCCTTATTATATTTAAGATACTTATTGGAGACTTTTCCTTTATTACTCTACATTTATACTTTTATAAATACACCTACAGAGAAAATTAAAGTATTGAGAAATTTTAAAAACTTGGCTGTGCTTCTTCGTCCGTGCATAACCCTAATCCTAACCCTAGTTTTTAACTTTTTATAAAATAAATATTCATATGTCCACTATTTCCAATTAACCTCTTAGTTACATATATAGGTATGTATTTCGTTTCAAAATAAGATAGAAGTTAAATCTAGTAGCAGGAAGCCAGGAACGTTGGTGGAACAAGGAATTAACTAGGAACTCCTTTTTTGGATTCTTGGTTTTTTCTTAAGTTCTAATTAAGATGAGTTATTATTATTAATTATCTCTTCTTCTTTATTGTAATTATCTCATCTTTTAAACATGAGTGTGGAGAAAAAGGAATGAGTTCCATTGAATGTGCAATCAACATCTATGCTAGCCTGCTAGGATTCACTCTGTTAATTGTACATGAATTGGTCTAAACTGAGACTAGATCTAGACTATATTAAGTTGAAGTGTTGAACTATGTTGTTACTCAAGAGTAAATTAAGTACGGTTTTGGTACAATCTAAGTCCAATATAATACAATTGCGACTAAGAATAGTCCAGTAATATGAGTACAAAATAAGTTTGGATTTAGGTGAGTCCATGAGTGTCAGTGAAGTCAATCTCGCTTTCTAGTTTCATATATTTTGTTAAGGGTATAAGGCCGGCAAGATGTTTTTTTTGGACAAAGGGGCAAGATGTTTACAAAAATGTCCAAAATGCATTAAAAGAAACACAGGGCATGCGAATATGCATATTAGCTTGCGAGAGGCAAGTAGTTCGCATCAAAGAGGCTAATAAGGGAAGGACTACACAAACAAAGCAAGTTAGCTTGCGAGACTTTCATCTAGCAAGAATAATTTTTGTTGGATCTACCACCTAGTTAACGATTGTCTCATATGGATTGAGAATTTTTTATGTGATATGGCATAGCTAATAAAATATTTGAAACGAGCAAAATTCACAGACATCTACCAGAAATATTGTACTGGCATGCTTAGAAGAGTTTTAATTTCGAAAACCTGAAATTTCCAAACGTCTGACAATTGAGAAACTGATACAATAACCATCCAGAACATTAGTATTACACCTCTGAGAAGTATAGGATAGAAAGGAGAAGGTCACACCCTCCTGACATGGAGACTTACTCCATATTCAGGTTCAATAACCAACCTAAATGCTGGGCTGTGTTGGTATGCAGGGTCGAGCGAGAATGATAACTTGGAAAGAATAAGAGACAGAATCACCTTCAATTCTGTCAAGGCTAGGTGTTGGCCAACACAAATACGAGCGCCAACTCCAAATGGGAAATAGGCCTGAGGAAACTTGCAAGCCCCACGAATTCCATCCTCAAATCTCTTGGGATTAAAGTCGGCGGCATCAGGACCCCATAGTTCAGGCAATTGCTGCACCATTGAGATTGGGATCTGAATGGTGGTTCCTTTGGGAATTAGAATGTCTTTGAGTTTAATATCTTCCAATGTATGTCTTACGATAAAAATTGCTGGTGAGTACAGCCGCAGTGTTTCTTGAATCACCATAGTCAACTGCCAACACATATAAGAGTTTACAATGAAATTCCATATCACTTTCTAAGAAAGGAAATCGATTCTTACTAAAATCTCGAAGTGTACTCAGTTACGTACTGTTTTCATTCGAAGAGTATATAGAACAGACATAATTCAGATTCACAGTCTCATAATAGATTATGCCAAACAGTGAGCCAAGAGAACACTAACCTAATTAGCAGATTATATATGTGTAGAAGGCAATCATGAAGATTTATATAGTAAAGTGACGTACTGTTTTCATGCCTCGAAGCACATCAGCATTTGGAATGCCATCCTTGAAAATTTCAAGGACCTCAGCATGAACACGAGCTTGCCATTCTGGATATGCAGCCAACAACATCAAGCACCATGATGCTGTGATGGCAGTGGTCTCATGGCCAGCAAAGTATATATTCTTGCAATTATCAACTATGAACTGATCCTCGGAGATACCAGATGAAAAAAAGCTATCAGCGTCAGCGTAATTTTTGGCTCCCTCGAGTATCATTTGAAGAAGGTCCTTCTCATAAGTACCCTCATTGCGTTTTTTTGCTACCTCTAATATCATTGAGTGAATCTCTTTCTCTAATCTCCTTATCTCTCTGTTCCTCTTTGTTGGCAAGTGCCTGTCATGGTTTGGATATTAGATGAACAATTAGAAAGATGCCAATGATCGAGGAATGTACAGACATAAAGTGAACTTGTATGTATGCATGTACTACAAGATAAAATATTTAAATGTACAGACCATGTACGTTTTTGTCAGTGGCATGAAACAATAGCACATAGTACAGAATGAAAGAAAATGCTCATAAGAGAAGTGGATCCTGAGTTCCTGACTATATGAGAAATGTGGTACCAGTAGCACGACTTCAGAAAAGTCAACACCCCGGGACACCTATATTTATGATGATTAAGTGACCGTATAATGATAAAGCTGAGATTTCTTGTAATGTATATACCTTAAGCCGGGAATGCCGATGTTTCCCTGGGACATGATTTTTTGAAGAGTCCTGAGCTTTAAAAAAATGTCCTTCCCCTTTGAATAATTACTTCCAAAGGATGATCTTGATATTATATCTGCTGACAAGCTTCTCAAATCTTGATCAATCCTAAACAATGCCATTCCTCCCTCACTTTCAACTTTGCTCTCCCAAGATCTTAACACTGAGGTTGTGGAGTCCACCATTAAATTGACCATACCCTTGAAATAGTTAAGGATAACTGTTAGCTGGATTGAGTGCAATCGCCAAAGTAGTTTCTTTTTCCTTTTCTAGTGTATTGAAAAGCAAATTAACCAACTTTATGCTAATTAGCACATTTTAGCAATCAATATAACCAAAAGAAAAACAACTTGACTATGATATTAGGAGAGTTGGAGACTTACCTTAACCTTATCGAAGTAGAATTCAGGAGAAATAATTTTCCTCTGGTGTGACCAAGTTTGGCCACTTGAAGATATGATGCCTTGTCCTAATATTGGCTTCAAATCCTTAGACATATAAGCAGGCCTCCCTAAGCTCAAGGATGTGCACATGCTAATTTCCTTCACCATCTCTATGTCTGTAACGCTTAATAGCTGTATGCTTCCAGTGGAATAGGTGAAGATTGGCCCTGCCATCAATATATATTAGATTGCATTACCCTTCCATCTGATATTTTTACATGATCTAAAATTAGTGCTCTTAGTTATCAATCCTACTATGATGTACAGAGAAGACAATGATGAGTGTATACAATGTCATGTTGTGTTCTTGAATCTTGACTAATGTATAGCATATTATGTTATTAGACTATCAATTTAGACCACATATTTAACAAGAATCAACATGATACACAATCCGAATTGATATTTTTATAACATAGCTATTTAACAAGAGATAATTTACCCCATAATTTGATTGCTGATCACATCTCTTTCATAGGTTGCACAGGTAGCTAGGTTCCAGGTGAGTCCCACCTCAGTGAGAGATGACCTCAGTAATGTGGTTAACATTATACTAACAAAAACATTTATAGGTGGCATTACAAATCGGAAATGTAATGTTAAGTATGTATTATATGTATGGTTTGAGCAATATATTTTTTGGAATATATCATTGCTTTTCAACCAAAACTAGGGACACCCAGTACATCTTCTTGTATGAGCTAAAAGAGCCAATTTAGCCCCTCCTCTGCTGATTTTCTGTGGTTTTAATCTTGCGCTTATCTCTAAACTATGTCGTTTTGGACTTCTATTTAATTATCTTTCTATATGAACTAGTATCCAAACTGAAAAAGAAGGGTTGAAACCCCAAAAGGGTGTCGTTTTGGAGATAAGCAGAGGACTTGGCTAAAAGAATGCGACAATTTATTACTACTTCATTTCCTAAACTGTAAGAGAACAGAATCAGAGTGAATCAACAATGCTCAACTAGAACCCACTCCACAGATAACTATGCTCAGAATTTGCTCGACTAGTGATAACCTATTCGGTTAAAGAAAATTGTCCAATAACCCATATCAATAGGTAGTTGAAGCCCCAAAATTCCTCGGTTAGTTCAAGCATACTATCATACAGGTGGGGGCAATAATGCTTTAATTCTATAGATGCCTTGTTTCATAACTGGCAGAAGTTTTGTAGCTTAGTTCTAAACAAATTTACATATTTCATACATTTTGTTATTATATACTTACATAGGTCGATACCCTAAGAGAAACTAAAGAAGTTAAAAGTTGACAGAAATGGTTTTACCATATTCCTTTCGCCACTGCGCCAGATGAGGGAAGAGCTTTGAAGGCCAATCATGAGCAATAGAAAGTGGGTGGTCCTTTGCTTCTCTTGTTGTTGTTGTTGTTGTTGTTGTAGCTCTGGGCTTCTTCATCGTCTCGAGTTTGATCCTCTTCATTTCTGGGATATTCCCCAAGAGAATTGATGAAGGACAAGGCCCTCTGATCCCTTGCTTTTCAAGCTTTGATCTTAGCCTCTTTGGCTGTAGCACCAAAACCTCATAGAGATATAATGCCCATATCACAAACCCACCCAACACCACTGATAGTATTACCCCTGCTGCCATTGCTTTTTTGCTCTGCTGCTTTCAGTTATTTGCCTCTACTTTTCTTGCTCTCATCCTTCCTCCTCTGTTTTAATAGATAGTCTTATGGGGTAACTTTGGCTGTCACCATTATTATTACCAGGAATCAATCATCCACATGCAATGTATATACAGATAAAAAAAAACTAAATTAAAAAAGGAAATAAGGTGCTCTTTCAGTGGAGGTAATAAGGTGCTCTTTTGGCCCCTTCTGCTTCCCTCTTGTACATGTGTCTAGCATGCACTGGGTATTGCATTATTATTTATCTGGGTGGAGTACTCATCTGTTATATATATATATATATATATATATATATATATATATATATATATATAGTTGGACTGTGGTAATTTTCATCTTGGTGCATTGGGTCAATGGTTGCAAAAAAAAAGAGTGTTGTATTTATTTTATTTGGTCTGACTTGTCTTTTAAGGAAGTTGAACAATACATGAAAGCTATGGATTGTTAATAGAATTAGGGGTCTTGACCCATTCTTAAGGCTGCTTACAAAAAAGTAAATGAATTTCAAAAGTTTAATCTATTAAAAGTCAAAAGACCCAATGAGGATTTTTTTCTTAATAGATTATAGATACAAAGAAGAAATAGATACTTAATTAAGAATGCGCTAAAATGATCTTTAATTTGCTTAAAATCCAAGTAGATGATCCAAATCGTATAGTTCATCCTCACATATTACATCCTACATCTAGATTACAACAATGTGGATGAGTTACCAATCTACATGCCCTATGAGAAAGTGACCATCTATGACATTATACCTCTTCAAAAGAAAAGAAAGAGGTTCACAATCTCCTTATATGCTTACTGCATGTTCAGGTTCAACAACCAATCTAAACGCTGGGCAATGTTGGTATGTAGGGGAGAGTGAGAAACAAAACTTGGATAGAATAAGAGACAGATTCACCTTCAGTTCTGTCATGGCCAAGTGTTGCCCAACACAAATGCAAGCACCAACTCCAAAGGGCATATAAGCCTGAGGAACCTTGCAAGCCCCAAGGATTCCATGCTCGAATCTTTTCAGATTGAAATCAAGGACATCAGGGCCCCATATTTCAGGCAGTTGCTGCAG
This sequence comes from Rubus parviflorus, assembly GCA_029955375.1. Classification (NCBI taxonomy): domain Eukaryota; kingdom Viridiplantae; phylum Streptophyta; class Magnoliopsida; order Rosales; family Rosaceae; genus Rubus; species Rubus parviflorus. The sequence goes on along the minus strand of JARGGL010000005.1, from coordinate 8,371,865 downwards.
TATCGGGAATGGAATCTGAATGTTCATTCCTTTGGGAATTAGAATGTCTTTGAACTTAATATCTTCCATGGATTGCCTTGTGACATTTGTGGCTGGTGGGTAGAGGCGCAATGTTTCTTGAATCATCATATTCAACTGCCAACATAGATAAATGTATGACGAGTCTAGAGTGAAAGTCCATTTTGGTGTCAAAAAGAAGTTGATGCATTGTTTACTAATGCATCAATTCACAACTATCAAATTCCAAGTTACTTTATTTAGCATTCATTAGCAGAACAGTGCGTAAATGTGAAGATTTTAATGGCAAAGTAACGTACTGTTTTCATGCTTCGAAGCATATCAACATCTGGAACACCATCCCTGCAAATTTCAAGCACCTCAGCACGAGCACGAATTTGCCACTCGGGATATGCAGCCAATAACATCAAACTCCATGATGCTGTGATGGCAGTGGTCTCATGGCCAGCAAAGTATATACTCTTGCAATTATCCACTATAAAATTATCCTTGGAGATACCTGAAAATAGGCTATCTGCATCACCATAATTTTTAGCTCCCTCAAGGATCATTTGTAGAAGGTCTTTCTCATAAGTAGGCTCAGTACTGCGCTGTTTTGCAACCTGTAATATCATCGAGTGGAATTCTTTCTCCAATCTCCTTATCTCTCTGTTCCTTTTTGTTGGCTAGTGTCTATGATGGTTGCGACAACAAATGAACCATTAATATGATACCAATCATGACTAATTTGTAGGTAAATATAGTCAAAATATATGTAGTATATAGTAGGAGGTAGATAATTCAGATGCACAGACCCTATAATTATATCATTTGCGCATCAAAAAGAATAAAACTATATATATCACATTACTGATCATATTTCTCACAGAACTTAGATATACAACTGGTGCCTACCTCTGTGAGATGTGTGATCGGCAACGTGATCAGAGAAGAAGATAAACCACCGCAAGATACCTACTTTGATGAATAAATGCATACCTTAAGCCAGGAACTCCAATGCTACCCTGGGACATGACTTTTTGAAGAGTTCTTAGCTTTAAGAAAATTTCTTTCCCCTTTGAGTAATTACTTCCAAAGGATGATCTTGATATTATATCTGCTGACAAGCTTCTCAAATCATCATCGATTCTAAAGACTGCAAGTCCTCCCTCACTTTCGATTTTAGTCTCCCAAGATCATAGCATCAAGGTTGTAGAGTCCACCATTAATTTCACCATGCCCTTGAAAGAGAGTTTACACGCAGAATATTTAGCTGAATTGAATGCAAAACATTTACTTTTCAAGTGTGCATTAGTAGTCTATAACCTTAAACTTATAAGCTAACTAATCAAGTCTGTGCTCTCACATAATCAGTAAATTAGAGTAATTCTTCTCTTAACTAGAGTGATGTCGAATTCTAAACCGTGAATATTTGCCCATTTGATTATGATTAAAAGGCATGCATACAACTGATAACTTCAACTTTCAACTAATTGTTAACATAACAACTGATAAACAACCTAATCATTCTAGTAGCAGATTTAGTTATTTACCTTAACCTTGTCAGAGTAAAATTCAGGGGCAATAATCTTCCTCTGGTGGGACCAAATTGTGCCATTTGAAGCTAGAATTCCTTGGCCTAACAAGGGCCTGCGATCCTTAGATAGAAAACAAGGCTTCCCTAAGCTCAAAAATGTGCATAGACTAATTTCCTTCACCATCTCTATGTCTGTAACAAGCACTTGCTGTATGCTTCCAGTGGAATAGATGAAGATTGGCCCTGCACCCATATATGTAACTGAATAAGAATGGGTAAAACAGCAGGAAGAGGGCCAAAAGAAAAATGGAAAGAAGGAAAAATGTGATCAACTCCACCCTCTTATTTGTTATTTATGTAAAATTAGTGCATTTAGTTATCCATTCTATGATTCCTAATGGAAAGAAGGAAGCCTGTCGACTGTTTTGGAGCAGCTACTATAACCCCCTCCCCACACTCTCACACTCATCAAACAGAACCCCGTCTACAATGACCTTGAAGCAATTAGGAGGGAAATACCTTCCATCTAGAAGTTGCAGTTCTGTCAATACAAGCTAAACAGTTCAAGTGGTTAGCAGCACAAAATTCTTCAGCTATCTCAAGCATACCATCATACAGCTGCTGAGCAATATAATTTTTCCCAGGACTGATATACTTTGGGCTTAATTGTATAAACTTACATATCTCATACAGTTCTCAGGTCTTCCTAAGGCTCAATCTAAGGTGGCTAATCCTTGGCTGTCAATCTGACCTGACTAGAGACTGAAAACCCATGTGGTATAGCATGACCAAAACCTTTACAAAGCTTGCTTATATTTCAATCATCCAATAAGTGGCTAAACCAATAAAAGAGAATAATACAATCTGCTTACTGCAGCACCTCATGTTTGATCTAAGAAAATATATTCATTATTAGTAACAATAGTATGCTAAAAGATTCTCCAAGAGAGAGCAAAGAAATTAGAAATGTTGTACCATATTCATTTCGCCATTGCACCAGATGAGCAAAAATGATTGATGGCCAATCATGAGCAACAGAGAGATGGTGGTCCTTTGATGTAGTAGTACTCCTTGTTTCTGTAGCTGCTGACTCCTTCAAAACCTTGATTTTGATCCTCTTCATTTCTGGGATATTGCCCAACACAAATACTGGACAAGGCCCTCTAATCCCTTGCTTTTCAAGCTTTGATCTTAACCGCTTTGGCTTTAGCAACAAAACTTCATAGAGATACAATAGCAATAGCACAGACCCACCCAACAACACTGATAGTATGATCTTTGCTGCCATTCTTAGCTCTGCTTTCAATTTTTTTTTCTCTCCCCTTTCTTTCTTCCCTTCTTTCTCTCTTATCAGTGAATAATCATCATCATTGTTATTATATGGGCTGAATCACTGAAGTACTATCATTATTATTATTATTATTATTATTATTATTAATTTATTATTATTATTATTATTGTTATATGTATTTACCAAAAATGGATTAGACAACATGTTGCTGTCTGTTTTGGCCTCGATCTTCTGATCGATTTTCCGCCTTGCACCAAATAAAGGTGCTTTGATTCTGTGTTGTACATATACCATCTGGGTAATGCATTATTTATCTGTATACACAGTAATGTCTGCTTGTTCCTTAGTAAAACATTTGCTTCATTCAGCGAAAGGTTTGTGCAAATTAATCTTTTATATAGTTTTCTTTTGCCTGATCGTTTTGTTTTAACATACTTTAGTTTGAAGAAAACAAGAAAGCCACCGTCCTAAATTCGGATTCTGATAGTGACTACAACATAAAATAAGAACTAAATTTTCTAACTAAAGTGCATGTCCTGTTCAGGAAAAATAAACTTCAGATTTGAAAAGGGAAGCAACCCATTTACCAAATTGGGTTAGTAATGCTGGCTCAAGCATCAATAGTTTTGCCATGGAAAAGATGGTCTGGCCATAGTTCAATCAATGACTCGTATCATAATCAAACAATAGTTTTAGCTTAATTCTATAAACTTTACATATTTTATATATGATCAATGCTCAGACAGAACATAAAGAGAAGTAAGTTTGCAGAAATTGTGTACCATATTCATTTCGCCACAGCACCGTATAAGGAAGATGGTTGAAGGCCAATTATGGGGAATAGAAATTAGATGGTGGTCCTTTGAGGCAGTAGTACTCGGTGTTGATGTCATCACCTTCACTTTGATCCTCTTGATTTCTGGGATATTGCCCAAAACAAATGAAGGACAAGGCCCTTTGATCCCTTGCTTTCAAGTTTTGATCTTCTCCAATCGGGACCAAATTTTAATATTTTTATTTAGTTTCTCCTCTATGTCACAGCCTCACAGGCAATCAGGAATATAAGGGTTACACTTAGCCTTGCCCTTTATGAAATCGAAATATACAGTTCTTTTTATGGGAAGACGACAATATTCTTTAGTATAGAGAAATTGCATTGTGAAGTTATATTGCGGTGTAAAGATTAAAAAATTACATCATATGCGGTGATATAGACGACTATATTGCCCAACATTCAAGATGATCCACCTAGGAGAGAAGCAATCTCTCCACCTAAAAATGTACCATTTACTAATATTTACGAAGCAGTACCAAAGACTCGCAACCTTGCTATGTCTAAGCCAGCCAAATCGAGTGTTTGGTCTGGGTTCCAAAATTGTTTCAACCCTGATACCCGAGTCTCAAACTTTTAAACAAAACTCATCAGGGCCCCAGACCCAGACTCAAGTTATTGTAGGCCCAAAATCTCACCCTAAGTATAATCTACCCATACCTCATAACTCAAAGGAAACCCTATCAGCCATGTCTAACAACCAGCAGTTGTCGTCAGCAGCAAAACACTAGTCATGGTCGTCTTCAATCACAATACCTCCAACATCAAAGCCACCAATAGATCCTTTGAGGTGACCCTTTTTATGTCGTAAGACAGGAAACACCCGTCGCCGCCTACAATCAATTTGAAGAAGACCATGACGTTGTTGCAGAGTGCCATATATAACACATGCCCACAAACATCGGGCAAAACTAGCTTGATCAGAATCATGACATAGGAAGCCTATGTCACGCTCTACAAAGTTCGAAGCGCAAAAACCTAAGGTTAGCATTCCCAATTGATGGTTAAAGGACAACGAACCGAGCATGGCATGCTCGAAAAAATGACATTGTATTGAAGGAGACTCTGCCACAAGCCTCAAGGTGTTGCATACGAGGAATTAGTATGAGATCTCATCACCATAGTGAGTGTTGCGAACAAAATCCTAGAATGACTTGTTACCTAGGGTTAGCCCAAGTGGTGAGGGAGAGTGAGAATTGGGTTAGAATTAACATACCCCCTCAATCGTATTACACTTGAAAATGATCACTATAAGACTCATATTGAATTCATAGACCCCATAAAAGTCAAAAGTTTGGAGGATCTTTGCACAATAACTGATCAAACAAGATTGAATTAGATCTTTAATTATTCACTAAAAAAACAAAAAAATTATGTGGATTTTCGATGTATTGTAGTGCACAAGGCTTACGATCCAAATGACGAGATGAACAACTATCGAGAGTTTCTGACCTATATATAATGAGCAGAAACGTCAATATTATTAATCGGACAAAATTATACATAATATATGACCCAGTCCTCTCAAGAAGAAAATTTTACATGTGACTGTCACTCCACGTGACAATGTGACGAGTTATTGTGATTGGACGACATCTTTTCTTCCAGTGTATCAACCATTGACCTTTTGTTATTTAAGTAAAGATGTTGTCTAATCACAGTAGTTCGTCACATTGCTACGTAGAGTGACGGTCACACTGAAAATTTTCTCCTCCTCAAGACACGACTTATCTCATAAGTAATTTCATCTATTCAACGATTACAACACAAAAGTAACAGAAAGTATAGATTATGGAACAAGGACAAGGTAGAAAGGGTGAATTCAGAGCATTGGTGCTTCTTGTGACGTTCTAGTAAAAAAAAAAATTGAGTCTCGAAGAAGTGCCACATAAAAAGTTATCACCTAAGTAATTTTACATATTCAATTATTACACCACAAAAGTGATAGAAAGAGACGCATTCACATCTTGAGCTAGCACTATACGAGTAATTAAGAAACTCGCCCAATCTACCAAAAGTAGAAGCAATTCAACATAAATAAAACTGAAAGTAACAACATCGGGTCTCAGAAGCATCTGGCCTTATCTAACCCTTGGTTAGAAGCCCACCATAACATGATGCACAACCATAGTAAGATTAGGCGCCATTAGGCTTAAATGGCTAACCAAGTAACACCTAACTAGATCCAATCCATCAAACACCGTCAGCACCACCAACCACCCGTTAACTAGCATCGTCGAGCTAGGGAACCACCTAATCTGGAACAATCACCACGGACCAAGATCCTGCGAACCCAGCTTAAATCTAGCCACCTCGCAATGCTCTCCGGCCATGGATGCTAGCCCTACCCTCCAAGACAGATTGTTGTCACACCACCTTATTGTGCTCGAGTCGGGTTGCGTCAAAGATGATACAAACCTACAAAACACCTCATGGAGGCCTTAGAGGAGTACTCGGCCTCCCCCACCTTTCAAGATCGAAGATGGAAAAGATCAATTGCTGCCAAACTACTAAGTCAGATTTCAAAGCAAGAGAGAAGACCGAGCAACATCTCCAAACTCAACCACAATCTCATACGTCAACGGTTGGATGACTTGTACGTTGAATTTAAATTATCAACTATATCTAAAACATTATTCGACTATAGATTTGAAAGTCTTTATTTTAAAACATTCTTTATAAAACCTATCTCAACTATATACACAATATGATATTTGCTCAATTTTCTTTCTTTTTACAAAATTCACACACTTTATTTTGTAAATTAAAAATATAAAGTGGAAGGGTGAGGCACCAAGGACAAGAAAACAAAGAAGAGACAGAGGGAACCTAGAGCATTTTGCTCAACAGCTCGTGTTACCTCTCTCGCCCCCATCTTTCCCTCCCTCAAACCCTAACTCTCTCTCCAATCCTCGATCTCTCTCCGATCCTCAGAACCCTAATAGCACCTCCCCCTCATCTCTGCCTCAAAAATCGAGGTTTTAATCAAACTCTCCACCACACCATGTCCGACCACCACAGAGCTTGATACCCTTATCATTTTTTGTCTCTCTTCTCCAAACCCAGAGCCAAAAATCGAAGCTTTACTCAAAGGGGTTCAAAATTAGACCATGTATAGGGAACGCGGAGTTGGGTCGTCGAAAACAGAGCTTGTTGGAGGGCCGCTCGACCGCAAGCGCATCAACGATGCGCTAGACAAGCACCTAGAGAAGTCCTCCCCATCCACATCCAGAGCTTTGGCTAATAATAAAGACAAAGAGAGGCTCTCTGTGCCCTCCACTTCCGCCGGAAAATCTCAGCTCGATCACCGTGCTGCCGCCGCAGCTGCTGCCTCGCTCGCCAAGAACAAATGCTCTGATGGTTGGTCTCATTTCGATGCTTTAAAGTTTTGAATTTGTTGGTTTATGAAAAATTGGTAACTCATTTGCTTGGTTGTTTTGGTTAGAGTGAATTTGGAGGATCTGAGTCTAATGGGTTTCGTTTCTTTCTAGTGGTAATTCAGTTTTTAGCTTGTATTTTATAGGGAGTGGACAACTAGTAATGTGTTTTAGGACTCAGATTTTTGTACAAAATTCAATTTTCTTTCTTTTGTGGTGCATGATGGTGAACAAGTCTGGTGTGTGTTGGTAAAATGTGCTTAAATTATGTTAGTTTTGGTTAATTTGGTCAGGGCTGAGATGTAGGCAAAGTTGAAAGTTCACACCTTTATGGTATATTTTGGTGGGGAACTCCGCCACTTTCAATTATTTTCCCACTTTAAGTCTATTCACATTTTTTATCCTTGTCAAATTTGCATTTTGTAAGACTAATCCGTTATGTATTAAGTCAAAGAAAAAGGTTCTGTCTTGAAGGACTTTGCTAAAAAATGTAGTATTTTTTCTCTTTTGAATGTTAATAAAGTTAGTGTCATTCTTACTTATTTTGCATTAATTGCAGAGGAATCTGAGACAGACAGCGAAGAATCAGATGTTAGTGGTTCTGATGGAGATGACACATCTTGGATTTCATGGTTCTGCAATTTGCGTGGAAATGAATTTTTTTGTGAAGTCGATGATGAATACATCCAAGATGATTTTAATCTCTGTGGTTTGAGCAGTCAAGTTCCATATTATGATTATGCACTTGATCTGATTTTAGATGTTGAATCTTCTCACGGTAAGAGTTTGTCTAGGCTAAGTGGTTTTTGGGTTGTGAATTTTGATGCGAAAGACATATACTTATTTGCTTTGAACCATCTTTGTTTATTACATATCTTGTGGAAAGATATATATGACCATTGCATACAATTTAATTGTTTAACTTGGGGCACTGTCTTTGAGGAAAGACTACAACCTTATATGGAAAATAATCTATGCTCGGTGCACAAGAATCACTTGTTAATTTGTTTAAATGCGTTTTATTTCCTATTTGTTTAATTTCTAGAATTGTGTTAAAAGCGTAACAAAGCATACAATTGTTTGCTTAAAATATAAAAGTTGATTCTGAGACAAGCTAGCTATACTGTTACATAAGTAGGGGGTTTGCATGTGTTTCTTAGATGGAATCTAGCTGCACCCTTGTATTCGGAAGGACACTTTCTGGCACATAAGCTGCGAGGTAGTAGTCCATTAGGGCTCTGAGCCTTGTAAGTTATGTTTTTAAGATTATGTCCATCGCCCATGATGCCTCTCAGGCTTGGTTTTCTCTCTTAAGAATTAGACCGTGTGATTTTTGAGCTGAGAAAAGTAGTGTGCTGTACCACAGAATTGCAAATAGTACCAGCACATTGGATGAAATATAACCTAAATCAATATACTAGGAAACTAAAGTATTAAAATTTAGATTTAAATGTTATCACTTATTGTTATTTTCTTAATTTGGTTCTGCATTTACCATTCAATGAGAGGAATAAATTTTCCTTAGTTTAGCTCTTAGCGTGGTTTTAGGGACTAAAAAGGTTATAGGTTTTTTTCTATTATTAGTTTTAAGTTCTGATTGCATGATAACTCTTTTCAAAGAACTAAGATTCTGAATTATGATAATTGAAGATTCCATGTGCCGCCAAAAGTTTATAAATAATTTTATTGGATGATGTTATTAGTCCAGTACATTACAATCTAAAGGATTTCAGAGCTTAAAGTAATCTTAGATATATCACACGCAGTGATAAGAAACAATTAGCTAAGTTTACTCTTCACAATGGTCAAGTTAACTTGATATAAAAGTGTTAGTATCCATATAGGTATCTGTAGTCAAAACATACACTATCTAGAAAGCCAGCATCACTTTTACAACTTGTTCAAAAAAGGGGATCATTTTGGGTAGAAATACTGTTATTGGATCAGATGAAATCAAAAATATCAGAGCTAATACATTTTCTACTCTGTGTGTGTGTGTGTGGTGAGTGTGCTCAGCCTTTTTTCACGGAGGTACTTAATGGTTGGATTTTGTCCAGGTGATATGTTCACCGAAGAGCAGAATGAGTTGGTTGAATCAGCAGCGGAGATGCTATATGGTCTTATTCATGTTAGATACATATTGACTAGCAAAGGAATGTCTGCAATGGTAAACATCCTGATTAATTTTTTTGTACATTTTATTTGTTATTGTAGCATGTTTTGTTAGGATATTGATGTTAAATTTATACAGTTGGAGAAGTACAAAAACTATGACTTTGGAAGATGTCCAAGAGTTTACTGCTGTGGACAACCCTGCCTTCCAGTTGGTCAATCCGACATTCCTCGTTCAAGCACTGTAAAAATATACTGCCCCAAATGCGAAGATATATATTACCCTCGATCCAAGTACCAAGGCAGTATCCTTTTTTGCTTAGATGTTAACATGTGCAACTAAAATTCTTTGTTTTATAGATTTTTCTAGTCGGTTTTAACTTTCCAATTGATTGACGTGTCCTTTTTTGAACTCTTAACATTTCTGTTGTTTACAGTTTAAGTTTGATGGGGTTTCCATCTGCATGATTTTCTGTTCTGTTTTTCCCTCTAAAATTTCATGTTTTGTGGTATTAGACATTTTCAGCAGTTTTCTGGTCCATTTGTTGGTGTGAGAAATGGTGCAAATCCTTCAAAATATACTTCAACAGATAGTGAGCCCATAGGTTGTGTTTGTCAGGGTTGGGGAATTACCATATCTTGAATGGTATTGAGTTTAAGCTGATCAAGAATAATGAAATATTTGCAAGCCTACAACCGGAAAATGTAATATGGAAATTGATTTTCTATCATTAAATGGGACATGTAACCACTGGGTTTGTGGACGTGTGAATGTGTGTTGGTGGGTACAAGTGAGATATAATAACTATTTAAATGGTTGCAGTGGTTAGGATGTGTTATCTCCTTGCTGGGACTGATTATAATTGAAAGTCAGACCTGTAGAACAGAGTGTGAAATGTCTTCATTTTTCCATGTTCAGTCTCTCTATAGACGTATGGTTTCCTTTGCATCTAGAGATGTATGGTCGTTATTGGACATATTCTAATTTTGTTTAGCACTCAGATTATATATCTCAATTTCTTTGACATTTTGAAGATATTGATGGAGCTTATTTCGGAACCACATTTCCGCACCTATTCTTGATGACGTATGGCCACCTTAAACCACAAAAGGCTTCACAGAGTTATGTTCCAAGAGTTTTCGGCTTCAAGCTCCACAAACCATAAGCATAAGCAAACTGCTAAACTTGTGATGAGATCTTCCAGTGACCATCCTCGGTGCTTATCTTGCCTCATGCCTCCATTGATATAGGCATGCGTGTAAGAAGTGAGGTAGACGCAGTAGCTCCTAATGTACGACGAGTGATCTACCATTGGAAATGTTTAAAGAGCAAAGTGCCCCTATTAGCGGAGCAAACCTGTCTTTGAATGTAATCGTGAAATTTACAGAGCACTTGTAAGACTATTTTGTTTTGTTGATTGAGATTGATGTGCCTTACATTTGCACCTCCTGGTTTTTCATTCCTTTTACTATGATTAATCATGCTGCGATACTCCATCCCTTGACTATATTCTTCTACATTGTGTATTAGAATACAGTCCCTGTTTACACAGCTTTCCTGTTCATAGATGGTGTACACTACTTTCATTTGCTTCATATATATTGATATATAGCAAGGACGATCTAGTTTAACTAAACATACACTCATAACATGAATTGCTTGCATGTGAGTGATTGAATTTGAGATGAAAGATAGAGTTTTTCTGTTCCAATTATTTTAATATATGCTTCAAATCTAGTTCTTTCAGTTGAAACAAGGAAAAGAGGAAAGCACATTGATGAATTGTGGTATGAGAACAAAGCAGTTAAGCAGTTGAGTCTTCTCTTTGATTTGACTGCAGTTTTCATCATGTATTTGCTTGTGTGAAGAATATGAGTATGTTGAAGTAAGGCTGATGGGAACTTCTTTGTTGTTTGCCCTCCTCTAGAAGACTTTCACTCAACTCCCATGAGTTGGGCAATTCCAGAATTCCAATGAACTAACTTGGCTGAAGACCACTTATGGGTTTCTTAGTGTTCCTTGAGCAGAGTGGATTTGTACTTGGACAACCTTAAACATCTAGTTGCCTAACTGGCTTATATTAACCTTTAGTTGAAAGCCAATTTATAGTTCCACAACCTTAAACCCACAAAACAGGGAACGGCCAAAGACATTAATTCAGCTGTAGGTGACCTTTGGTGGCAAAGGAAATAGGAATTGTAAGAGAATGAGATCCAACAAAGCCATGTACTTGGTTGAGGTGAGAGTTTGTTGCGAGAATGAAAAGAAAGGGGAATGGAATCAGATCGACTTAGAGTTTATATCTAAGGAAAAGATCTTGTTTCATATGGATTTCCTTGTTTTTGTTTCTGCCAGAGTATAATGATATTCATTTAGAACGGCAGCAACTGCTTTCTTTAATGTTTTGCATCCTGCAGACTAATTAAAAGGCCGACCTCCCATTGGGAAAATCTGACTTTCAACGACAATATCGATGAGGCCAAAATGTTGCTGTCAACTCGGCTATGTAACCTTGTTTATTTGTCCTGTTTGTTCTTTATTGAAACGAACATTGATGCATATGAAAGTAGTGTACACCATCTATGAACAGGAATTTCTAAGTAGTGTACACCATATGGTAGTGTACACCATCTATGAAAGTAGTGTACACATCCTGTTCAGCCAATCTGAAAGCTAAACTTGCAGACATCTCTTCTATATGATCCATAAATAAAAGAAAAATATGCAAAAAGTTACAAAGCAAAGCTTATGAAAACCCTAGCCTAGAAAAGAGAACGGCGCTTATATTACAATCTCAATCATAATAAGTTAAATTATAAAGAAAGTGTGTATATTGACTTTGAGGGTATGTGAATAACTTACATTTGAAGTCACTTCTTGCAGCAAGGGGTATTGCAATGCTCTAAGGGTGCCCTATACAAGTTTACAAGATTGTCTTGACATGTTTAAACAACTTGTCCGTAAATCTTTCTATTGAGTTACCATTAAGCTAAGTTGAAGAGTCGATTCTTCCAAATGTAATAAAAGAAATTAAATATGGGCTTTGAAGTTTATTGTATTTCTAATAACTTCTAACTTGATAGTTAAGAAAGTGGAATGCTTCAATGAACTTATTATAAAATCCATGAACTTATTATATGTTCTTTATATATCTGGTTTCCTGTTGACATACATATTAATTAGATAACAACAGTTCATTATTGTTCCAAGAGTATTCCACACAAGTTTAAAATTCATGAACGTGTTAATATTAAGTATTAAGTTGGTAGCACCATAACTTTGAAATTTTTTTTTTTGGTACAACATAACTTTGAAATCTTTGACCAAGCAGATGTCTAGCTAGTCATTTCGAAGTCTTCCAACCTATACTCGAAAATGGGTATATGCTTTGTCCATCAAAACTAAATGAAAAGGAAAAATGGGTAAGTTTTGGGTCAAACCAAACTAGTTCTACACATCCCTCAACGAGTTGAATTTGTCCAATCATTGGAATTCAGACAAGAAAACCATTAGAATTAACTAGTACACTAATGAAATGGAAAACAATAATCTATTTTCTTTGTTTAAAATGAAATGGCAAGTGTTGAAATGTGGCCATACTTGTGTGCTAAATGTCCACAAATAAATAATCTATCTTTATAATGGACTACTTTTTATTTCTGAGGTTTTAATTTAATGTAGTTTTCTTAAAGAAAAATATACACAAGAAAGAAAATGACAACCTTTTTCACTTTTAGTTGCTCATACATGTTATTGTTAAAGATTGAAGCAAAAGTGATAAAAAATAACACTATAATAAATAAATTGTGGTCTATTATTAATTTCACCGAGATCTTTTGGATAAAATCATATCTAAGATATTGTTAAGTATGAGACGATATCAGTGTTGTGCCAATTTACTATCAGTCACGTAGGCCATGATGCCCACACTTGTCGTTGTTTAACCAGCACTTCATTGGTGATGAAATTTTTTTTGGGTTAGGAACTTGCATGTAGCTGCAATGATTAAGAAAATTAGTTCATGAAAGTTCATAGTTTTAGCGAATACGAGCATCTATTTCTACATCAAGCCTAGTTTCAGGTACGAGAATTTGATGAAACGTGGACGGAAATATCTAATTGATTCGTTTTACGAGTCCAAGTATCTATTTGATTGCTTTTTAAGTTCGGATATTATTGAATCTATTGCAAAATAGTACAAATAGTGCCTATAATAAAAGCCCATAATTTTAAGATTTTAGATTTTACACTTTTTCCCAAATTAATAAAAACAAAAATAAAAATTATGGGCCTATGACCAAATTGCTGATTCATTTGACCTCATTTTGTATCTCTTACAAACAAAAGCTGCTCAAATTGAGTAGAGCAAGTCTATGGATCTTTTTTGCCATTCACACTGATGACTAGAAAAATCTGTAACCTCTTATCTGTAAATTTTCAACATATATATGGTTGCTTTCCTTTGTCATATCATGTCAAATTCTGGATAAGGGCAAAGATAGGCCGGATATTATGTGGGGAAGAGTGATAACGCATAAAATGCGTATCAAAATAAATTATTTATTTCCATGCATTCTATAAATGTGTCGTGAATAGTATAGTGGGAAGTAAAGGTCATTTCCGTAGAGAATTGTGTTTAATTGTTAATCTATGTTACAAAAGAAATCTAATACTACAACGACTCTATTTACAGCTATGAACAATATATACAATTGGTTTTCGGTATTTATATGTTTTTGGTTTTTACACTAGACAAAAATGTAAATGACAATAATTAAAGATAGATTGTGGGGTGTTCAACCTTGGCCTCCCTTGCAAGAAATGATGATACAAAATATAAATAATGCTACTTCAATTAATCAATTACCCTCATTGCATACGGATAAGATTACAATGGACAAACTCATTTTATGGTATCAATTCTAAACCGGTTAAGTCTAGAATTAACTATCTAGAATAGGTATTGGTTTCTTATTCGGGCATCCAATTCCTATTCTAGACGCATAGAGATTTGAGTCGAGGTAATCATGCAAGCAAACCAATCCTAGTTCTAAGTGATTTTAACTCACAAGCCTTACATGCACACATAGTGTGTTTTCATGCTTTTAACATTTAGATGTTACCAATCTCTAAACATTATATCATGACATGTCAAATACACATACTTAAAATGATAAAGTCTAAGTATATGTATTTAACCCTAGAATTAACATGTAGGCGTGTGAAATAAATTCGCAAATATTAAAACTCAAAACATCACTTTATTATAAGTTCGGTTAGGGCTTAGAACAACCCCCGGAAATATTACAAATACATTAATTAAAATTACAACTACAACATAAACTAAAGGGAAAGAGAAGATAGAGAAGGAGGGTGTTCCCCCCTTCTGGGGTGGTTTGAATGAAGAGCAGAGGGTTCCTTTTATTGGGAGAAATGGTGAGGTGCAGCAGAGAAAAGAAAGATAAAGAAATGGAGAAGATGAAGAGAAGATTATCTTCTCTTGCTGCAAAGAACGGAGGAGAATTGCGGTGGGATAAAACAAGAATGAAAAGGGAGATAAGATGATTGATCATTATTCAATCAAGGGGGAAGAAGTTGGCCGGCAGAAACAAGGGAGAGGTTGAGATGTGCTGTGGCTGGAAAGAAGAAGAAGAAGAAAAGGGCAGGTGTACGGTGAAGTTGCAGAGAGATAGAATTGATGATGGCAGCATTTAATTGATGATGGCAGCATTTAATTAGCTAATTAAATGCTGATGTCATAATTTATCCTTTATTTATATTACAAACATATTTCTATCATTTTTCTTCATCATCGGTTGTCGGATTCCATTCTTTGTTGGCAAGACCATGGTTGATCTTTTCGCCTTTTTATCGGGAACTCCGATTTGCTTTATTTTCGCCTCAATGCTTCGCGATACAGATTTTTCTTCTGAGGGAAGAGAATTTCGAGCCTCTTCTCTTATGAGGTGACACGACTGAGATACATTTTGACGTCCAAAAGTCACGGTTGACATTTTCTCTTCTTCAAATTCGCGTTAATTTCCTCCAGAATCCACAACTCCACTTATATTCCTCAATTCAATTCCATTTCTCCTCTTTTTATTTGGATACCTACAAAACATGAAAACAATAGAAATAACTTGAATAAATACCGAACTAGCAAAGGAAAATGTATATGAATATTGCATAAATATGCTCTATCAATGAGTGAAATGTTAATGAACATAATCAGGGAGCAAATACAATGCACTTTTTATAAATGAGGCTTGTGAGATAGAGTGTATAATTTGTAAGATACAACAAACATATGTACCAGTACAATAATTAAGTAGATAAAGTTGGTGATACACGAATGTATTTAGCGAGATCATCGATCATTCATCAAGATAGGAATGTCAAAAACATAACAACAATAAAAAAAATGCATCTCAGGATGACTTCTTTCCTCTCAATGTTTCTTCTTCATTTACGGTGGCTAGGGCTTCTCCCTAGCTCTTGTGATTGAATACATTGGGGCATCAGGCCTCACTATAGGATCTCTTCCCTTCCATCCCCTCTTCTAAGGGTTTCGAAGTTGTCGATAGAGGCGGTTTTTGTCAGTTTCTTTTGGGGGGATCTCGTTGTGATGATTGATGTGCTTGGTTCGCAATGACGGTTTGGTGCTTTGAGTAGGCCTCATCATTTGGCATTCAGGCTTGTGGCCCGATTTGAGCTTGCCCAACCCGGTTATGCCGACCCATTTTTTTTAAGGTAGGGCTTCAGCCAAGGTCTCTAAGCCCGGTCTGCTCTGTTTGTGCCTATTAGGGCGAAACGCAGTCCTAATGGGATCAAATGGAGGTGTTGATAAAAAAAAATTTCTCAAAACATAAAATAAAATTAGAAGTATTAATTACCTAATAAAATTATTATGATTTATTATTTAGCCGGACCCTACACAACCCAATCATGTCTTTAAAGCTTGGCCCTGTGGGTAGGGTGAGGGCATAGTTTTTGTGGTATTGGCCCGGCACGCAAGTCACCTCAAGCCCGCTTAAGCCCAACCCGGCCCTGCCCGACCCATTAATGACCCCTATTTGAGTGGGTGCGATGGTGGCTGTGGTGGTCTCGTATTTGAAATTTGATATGAACTAGAAGCATTGCAGTTTGTATAGATCCAGATTTACAAATTTCATTTAATGGTTCCAATTTGTATATCATAGAGTCCAAGAGCCCTCATAATTAAATCATTTTACATTTCTTCAAATTTAAAAAATATATATATATATATATATATTTATTTATTTTGAACAACTTGTAGCAACGAATCGTTCGTTGCTACAAGCTATTCCTAATTTTTATAATTTTTTTTATTTAATTTTGACGAAATAAAAATAAAACACTTATGGTCCTCGTAAGGTCTTGCGTATGATTTCATTAATACTCTAAAATACTTTTGAAAAATCGTGCAAACATGTTTTGGGAATTTCAAAAATACCATTTTTCAAAGAAATCATGTGCTATAATAAGGAAATTTTGTACAATTCACCAAAACTAAGCGAAAACCCGATTTTAATAGACAAAGTATTACAAAAGCTTGTTTGCATCTTTTAATCATAGAGTCCAAGAGCCCTAATAACTAAATCCTTTTATATTTCTTCAAATTTATATATATATATATATATATATATATATATATATATATATATATATATATTGTCGCTACTAGCTGTTCCTAATATTTCTTTTTTACGAAATAAAATGAAATACTTCTGGTCCTCGTAAGGTCTCGTGTATGATTTTATTAATACTAAAATACTTTTGAAAACCCGTGCAAACCGGTTTTGGGAATTTCAAATATATAATTTTTCAAAGAAATTATAATAAGGAAATTTGGCACAATTCACCCAAACTAAGCGAAAATTTGATTTTGATAGACAAAGTGTGGCCAAAACTCGTTTACATTGTTTAATCATAGAGTTCAAGAGCTCTAATAACTATATCATTTTATATTTCTTCAAATTTAAAAGAAACATATATATATATATATATATTGAACAACTTTTAGCGACGAATCATTCGTCGCTACAAGGTGTTCTTAATTTTTTTAATTTTATTTTGACGAAATAAAAATGAAACACTATCTTCCGGTCCTCGTAAGGGCTCGCGTAGGATTTCATTAAGACTCTAAATACTTTTGAAAACCTGTGCAAACCGGTCTTGAGAATTTCAAAGATACCATTTTTCACAGAAACCATGTGCTATAAATAAGAAAATTTTTCTCAATTTGGCACAATTCACCCAAACTAAGCGAAAATCCTATTTCGATAGAAAATATGTTGTCAAAGCTCGTTTGCATTGTTTAATCATATAGTCCAAGATCCCTAACAACTAAATCCTTTTACATTTCTTGAAAAAAAAATATATATATATATATATTTATTTTGAACAACTTGTAGTGATGAATCGTTTGTCGCTACAAGGTGATCTTAATTTATTTTATTTTATTTTATTTTGGACGAAATAAAAATGAAATATTTCCGATCCTTGTAAGGTCTCATGTAAGATTTCATTATGACTCTAAAATACTTTTGAATACACGTGCAAACGGGTCTTGAAAATTTCAAAGATACCATTTTTGAAAGAAATCATGTGTTATAATAAGGAAATTTTTCTCAATTTGACACAATTCACACAAACTAAGTGAAAACCCGATGCTAGCCAAAAAATAGCTAGTTTTGCTAAAAATGCTCTAAAAGTAGCTCCAATATTAGCTTTTAGCTATTTTTTCGACAAAATTTAATAATAAAATAAAGAACACCTCCAATTGTACCCATGAGAGAGTCTCCGATGATTAGCGTACCCATTATTATTATTATTTTTTTGGTCAAATTTGTTGGAAAAAAAAAACTAAAGCTAAACTATGAGCCTTTAATTTTAAATGAGCCATAAAAGTGTTGCTCCAACCATGCTCAAATTTAATGCACTATAAGTCACTTTCTTTCTTCTCAGACTTATGAGCTCCTAACTATTTTGCTATTAGGGAACATGGTCCGAGAAAAATTTGTTATTATTTTTAGGTTTTCCATAAATTTTAACTCATTGGAGATACTCTAACCAACTGTATATAACTATTTCACTCTACTTTATTGTTTACTCTCAAACTCATTGTTCATACGATCATTTCTACATAAAATTTAGAATTGAAAACACCAACTCTTAGTCTCATTTTCTCTCTCCACTCAACGTACTTTCGGGAACGTCTTGAGTGTTTTTGGTACTAGTACTATGGATTTTTTTAAGATCTCATTTATAAAGGGCAAGATGGATATTTACAGATCCAACGATTTAGATTATTGCTGACATGTCAGAGCACTAGTGCTTTGGGCATTGTAGAATTTTCCACATACTTCCACCTTCCTTTGTTTCAACTCATAGCTCTTTAAACTCTCACTCGGTCACTCCTACTCAATCTTCTTCTCTCCGTCAACAATTTTTTCGTAGTGAAAAAATAAATAAATAAAACATTGACCAGCGTGGGAGCATGTCAACAGACATACTAGTGTTACTTAACCTTTTTTTTTAATAAATAGGATGGAGAAAAGTTGAACTTAAGACCTCCACCAACCAATAGACCAAATGCTAGTTGGTAGTAATATTATTATTTGATACAACGTCAGAATGACAAATTTAGGTCTTATTGTCAAACCGACCCGAACATGTTGTTTTGAGTAAACTTTGGTTCATAGTTGTAGTTTACTAATTGACTTTAGTATTATAGCTTATTAGACTCATCGATTAAGCCACTTGTGTGGTCTGTACTGCTCCTTCTTAGGATGCCCATGCATAGTAAAAATTGTAATCTTGTATTGATTAATAATTTTTTTTTTTTATAAACTCCAAGTAAGTGTTCTTAATTGTTTGTAAGGAGTTTTTTTGGTTAAAGTTTTTACTGGTTGGAGCTAATCTCGGCATTCTTCAATTGTGACATAGGAGGGTTTCAATTGGTATATGCTAGCTCTGAGTTGAATGAATATTGATTATCATTGCTTGTTGACATAAGATTTTTTTAATTTATTTAGGGTTTAGGGTCTAACATAAATGGTAAGATATAATTCTTAACAAGGTAAATCTATTTTTAAATTTTACTATCATGAACAGAAATTTTAGATTATATTAGAGAGAATCGAACATCCGTCTTATCGTAGTCTTAAGACTTTTACCACACTTTCTCCTCAACTTACCACTTAAGTTAACCCCGAGAGCTTGCCATAAAAATAGTTACTATGTGAAATAACATAAATAGTACATTAAGAATTATACGTTAAAATAAAATGTTGAACTAGTCAAAGTCAACCCTTAAGAGAGCCTATAAGAATTCTCAAGCAAAGTCAGAAGCTTGTATGACTTTTTCAACTATATAGAAGGAGATCACAAACATGAGAACAAGCTATAGATACCTTACACATAATTTTCTAAATATGAAAGCCAAAAATGTCGATGATAAAAAGATCGAGTATTTCCCATTTTAGAATTTTGAATTTCGCATTTTCGCTCTTCCCAAATATATATCAGAAACGCGTATCAGGCTATCAGCTCTTATTTTTAACATTTATGTATTTGTTTTTTAGAAATAAAAAAGAGTTTTTTGTTTTTTCAGGAAAATACGTGTGTGTACTATATGTAGAATACGCGTATTTTACTGTTTTGGAAGTTAAAGGGAATAATAAGGAATATTTACTCTTTCACCGAATTATTTGTCGCTTCGAGTTGGCATAATATATAGTTCTGTGGGCCAGCCGCCTCTCTCTCTCTCTCTCTGAGACTTCCCTTCCTCTCTGATTTTTCAAAATTGGACAAGACGGATGATGATGATTGTATAACACTCCACACTCTCTCTCTCTCTGTCTCTCTCTCTCGGTTTCAATTTTGCCATAAACTGTAGCGCTTTCTCCTCCATCATCGCCAAAACCCGAAAGAGAAAAAAGGGAGAAACACTCGGCCAGCCCCACAATCCCATCACAAAAATCAAAACCCGCAAAGGGCCAAAACCAAAATTTGAAAGGAACGAAAATTCCAGGAGCGGAAAATCTGATTGGGAGAGAAACTAAGCTTTCTTTCTTTCTTCTTCCTCCTCCTACTTCTTCTTCTTCTTCTTCTTCTTCTTCTTCTTCTTCCTGGTTTCATTGTTGGGTTTCGTTACATATGTAATGCATCAGAAGAAATCAGAAGCTCAGATCGGAAAAGAAAGCATCGGCCTCTCTTCCGATTTCAATCCAATCTCAGCGCCACCGTCGCACCCTTGTTCGTTTTCTTCAATCTCCCACCAATTCAATCATTTTCCTCAGTACCCATCTCTAAATGAGCCTCCAATTCCTCAGACCATACCCTACAAGCGTCCCCTTCTGACCCAAACCCACTCCTCCTTG
The DNA here is from genome assembly GCA_029955375.1 of Rubus parviflorus. Lineage (NCBI taxonomy): Eukaryota > Viridiplantae > Streptophyta > Magnoliopsida > Rosales > Rosaceae > Rubus > Rubus parviflorus. The sequence continues at coordinate 8,351,313 of JARGGL010000005.1, read as the reverse complement.
GTCAAATCCCCGACCCTTTACAAATTCCAACCCGCCCCTCAAAACCCACCTCTCTTCTCTCCCTCGCTCGCCGCCAAGTCAGCCTTTTTCCGCCTCCTCCGCCGCGTCAACCGCCTCCGACGCCTCTTCCTCTTGCTCTCTCTCCCCTTGTTCTACTTCCTCGTCTCTCAGCCCAGCCACTCTTTCCTCCTCGATTTCCTCTCCGCTTTCGCTTTCTCTTCCGCATTGCTCTTCTCGCTCAATCTCGCCCTCCCTCGCCTCCCTTCTATACGCCTCTTCCTCGCCCGGTCCTTCCCGCTCAACCTCAAGTCTTCGTCTTCCTTGTCCAGGCCGCCGTTGCCGGTGTTCTGGTCAATTGGGTCCCGGCAGAAAGCCGAGAAAAGAGGGATTTCGGGGTGTTGGGTTCAGGTTTACAGCAACGGGGACGTGTATGAGGGTGAGTTTCACAAGGGCAAGTGTTCCGGGAGCGGAGTGTACTACTATTATATGAGTGGTAGGTTTGAGGGGGATTGGGTGGATGAGAAATACGATGGCTATGGTGTAGAGACCTGGGCCAGAGGAAGCCGGTACCGCGGGCAGTATAGGCAGGGGCTTAGGAATGGTTTTGGGGTGTATAGGTTTTACACTGGGGATGTTTATGCTGGGGAATGGTCTAATGGGCAGAGTCATGGGTGTGGAGTTCATACATGTGAGGATGGGAGTAGATATGTAGGGGAATTCAAGTGGGGCGTCAAGCATGGCCTTGGTCACTACCATTTCAGGTAATTTTTGCAATATTTGGGATTCCTTGTTTTCGGATTTTGGGTTATTTCTTTCCATGTTATTGTAAAGTAGTTAATGATGGATTGTTAGTCTTCTGGATTGCAATGCTTTCCTTTGGTTTCTCTATGTTTTATTTATATTGCCAGTCTCATTATAAATTTGTGTTATTGCAAGAAAATCATCTAGCATGCGTCTATATTTCATGAGTTATGATTCTTTTGATCGCCAAGGGTCTTTATGTGTATAGGTCATGTATAGTGGTAATAGGTTCTGGTGTTCGTTTTGCGTTTTATCTTTTGGTTATTCATTATATTGTGCGTTTTGTCCGTAATATGGGGGTTTCTTAGGCTTGTAAGTCTTGCATAAGGAACAGTGTCTCTAGCACGGACTATAGAGCCTTGACAAATAAAATTGATGTCTTATGGCATCAAGGGATGAATCAGTGTCTTTTTTCAAACTTAAGAAAATCATGAGTTTGCTTTGGCCTAATTTTTTTAGGCCAAGTTATCCTGAGCAGCAAGTATGTTGGGGCTTTTGGGTTCTAGGATTGTTAACTTAATGTCAGAAACGACTCAAACGAGTTTAAATGTGAACCTAGGATTACTTGTGATTTAAAGAAATAGTAATGCTCCTAGTTGAAAGAATTGGTTGTGGAAATACTCGTGACAATTGAAGATATAATCTAATGAATTAGAAAGAGGAGATAATTTCTAGGTATTATACTGATTTTGTTGCATTTATTGAAACTAGTCGCATAATTAATGGAAAACTTACAGTCTAGTTTTCTATGGAATTAAACACTTTAGTGTAACCAAATGTTGTGTACTCATGTGATGCAAAACAGAACAGATATATTGGTTAACAGTAAAAGTAAATATTTTAGTTCACCTTTCATCATGCTGAGATATTGGGATGACCTGCTGTGCAATGAGCACACACTCAAATACACACCCATGCTTGTTTTATTTATTTGCATCTTTTGGTATTGCTGTTGTGGTTAAAGACACACCCATGTATTAATATTAAGTATTTATTTTGGGAGCCTGTTCTGATAATTTGTTAATTGTTACTTTAAATTCAGAAATGGAGACACTTATGCCGGAGAATATTTTGCGGACAAAATGCATGGGTTTGGGGTCTATCAATTTGCAAATGGGCATCGTTATGAGGGAGCCTGGCATGAGGGTAGAAGGCAAGGCCTCGGTATGTACACGTTTAGAAATGGGGAGACTCAAGCTGGTCACTGGCAAAATGGAGTCCTTGATGTTCCAAGCACGCAGAATGCAACTTATCCTGTATCTCCTGTTGCTGTTAATCATTCCAAAGTGCTTAATGCAGTTCAGGTACTTAATAGTTGTAAGATCTCTACTTATTTTGTATGGAAAGTAATAGTAGTAGATGCATTTACGATTAAAAGCAGCATTAAGAGATTAAATGTGGAGTAGCTTTGGAGATTGAACACTATTATCACAGAAGAGTTGTTATGTGATTCCTTGAAGATATGAGTCATTAGTCAAGACTCAACACATTTCTTGTTATGTTTTCTGTGCTTGTCCTTCTCTAAATTATGTTTCCCCTCGTATTTGTCAAGCTGCAGCAACAAACCTAGAAAAACTTGTAGTTAGCACAACGATTAGTCATAATACATGTCCCTCCGGGGACATCCGATAAAATGGGGTACTGTTATTCATAGTACACATTCTTTTATCTGTGCAGATAAATGATGAATTTTTCCCTGTTTATGAGTAATACTTGTTAGCCATGATAGAAAGTTGGAAACACATCTTTGAATTCTTCAGTTATTAAATTCTTAGGGATGCAGGAAATGGGTTGAGAATTACGAAGATTACAATATGGATAGCTTCTAGGATTTTTTCTTACTTAGTTCTGTTCTTCTGTGTTTCAATCAGGAAGCACGAATAGTGGCCGAGAAAGCCTATGATGTGGCCAAGGTGGATGAAAGAGTTAGCAGGGCTGTCATTGCAGCTAACAGGGCAGCCAATGCAGCAAGAGTAGCAGCTGTGAAAGCTGTCCAAAAACAAATGCAGCTTAATAGTAGCAGTGACAACATTCCAATTCCAGTTATGTGAAACTCCTCGGCGACAACTCATTTATCATTGCAAGTTTCTGAGGTTAGAACAGGATGACGCTTTAATGGCGTCTTTTCCTTATGCGGGTTCATGTTCCATAGCATCTTGTCTTGCCTTGAGAAGACGTTACCTCTCTGAACTCATGTACTGGGAGGATCACCAAGTTCCTAGTCATTGTTTATTAGGTGTGTATACATAGAGAAATGGGAATGCCGGAGGGCATTTGGGTGCTTTACTAATTTTCGGTTGCAATGTTGGTCCGTTTTTGTATAGATGAAGGTAGATGTAATATAAGTGCTGGTCCCTGGTGAAACCTTGACCCAGCCACTGTCTGTTGTATCTGAATTGACAGTTTTAACAGGATGAAAAAAAAAATTCAATAACCAATTTTATCAGCTTATTAAGCGCGACTTGTAGATGAGTTATACTTTGCAGAACTTTTTAGTGGGGAAAACATTTCTCTAAATTTTTGTAAAATGTTAACATTCCTTTTGCTCCACGGCAAATTGTGGCAAACAAAGGCACTTGGGTGTCCAAAACTTGAAGTATTACATGGCTGGCCAAACATGCTATTTTCAAGGGTTGACAAAACCACTAGACCTCGCAGAAATACCACCTTGGAAAATCAAAAGAAATAAGAAATTATGAAATTACTGAAACAAATCTAACCAATTGTGTTCAAGCCAAGAAATAACCATCTTAATTAAGTAACTGAAAATAGAAGCATGTATAATCCAAGGGAAGCCAATTATCATTTACTCAAAACCACTACTCTGCTTAGTCAAAGCTAAAGCTCCGGACACAAGTACATAACAGAATTTATCAAAAGACAAGATGGTTGACTGGGTTTACATATCGCACCATGAAAATACATGGATGGCTACAAGAAAAACATAAGAATACTGCAACTTCAACTCTCAGTCTGCTCCCTGAGCCTTCGGATGGTGCTCCTAACGGTCACGGCACTTGCAGTACTGCAAAATATGACCAAACAAGCCATTATAACACCAGTAAAGAAAGACAAAGACATAAATAATAAACAAAGACAGAAATTATAAATCCCTTACTTGAGTGTGTAGGCACCTCCAGCTTTCACTTTGCCGCAGTCTTTGCAACCCCAGATTCCAACAGCCTTTCTCTTCACTGCATACTGCAATGGTCATTTTCCATTAGGACTACAAATAGGAAATCTATACTCTTTCCTCTTCCCACATAGTTTTTCATGAATCTAATGCCAACCTCTCATACAAAAACCAAGACCAGTAAAACAATTATCACCATACGGATAGGCAGCAAGTAGATTACATACCTTCCCGCAAAATTCACAGAAGTACTTGCTGTGCTGACTGACCTCCATCTTCTTAATTTGTTTCCTCAGACTAGCACCATATCGGGTTCCTGAATAGATGTAAAATAAGTACCACTGCCTTTCTACCCGCGTAAACATGCTAAATTCAAACTTAACATGGGCATGGAATCCAAGTCTTCAAACAAAAAAAGTCGATCAATATTAAACAGAGTGGAACTACAAGGGCCAATTAATTACTGGCGCACGCCATGCCTACAATAATGCTTCTCCTGTAGCAAGATTTTTATCAAAGTATAATCCCTAAGCAATGGCACTCAAAACAGTTCTAAATCTACTCTTTTTAAGCTGCTCAGTGGTGTTTAGCAGTAGTTCTACCAAAGAAGAATCTCTAGCAATAGCACTCAAACACTCCTAAACCCACTTATGTTTGAACTGCTCAGTGGTGATTCACAAATATTCTAAACCTCAACTAATATGACCACTAAAGACTGGAGTTCCATGCCTTCTACTATTCTCGTTAGAGTTCACACACAAACTGAATGTTTCACCCTTAGTATTCATTCCAACAAAAGTAAAAATAAAGGAAGAATTTCCAGCAGGCACTTACCATACTTCCCGACAATACCAGCCTTCTTGGTTCTCTTCGTCTGTATAACATCATAGGAATCAAAATGGAAGGCATCAGACACAAGATCGTCCCAATGGTTCAGAAAAAAAAAACACAATCTATAGCCTTAAAGAATAAAGCTGCTCGTATCCACGATTCAGTTCAATTCAGATGCAATAATCACACAACAAAAACTGCAAAGGGGAAAAAAACACTAGTCCACCATACTTGATTCACTGTCTTTGAAACCGAATAATAGAAAGACAAGGCACAAAGCACAGAAACTAAAAATAAAGCTGAATGCAATAACCTAAAACCATATGCTCATACATAACACACTCAAATAACAATAATAATAGATAGAATTTCCCTTTTCAAATCTCTATACAAGATCCGAACTTATATTGAAATTAAGTATCCAATAGTACAAACAGAAAAAAGAACATCAAATTTGACACACTCTCCATTAGATAGATACAAACGGAATAACACTGAGAAAAGAACCAAACCTTATATAACCTACATGAAAGGTTAGACAGTTCCATTTCATTTCAGTAACCCAATATTTGTTTCTGGGTCCCAAAAATATAACTTTCAACTCTCAACATCTTACTGTTTTGCAATTCCCATTTGAACCCAAAAATCGAAAGAAAACCATTACAACTAAGCAATATAAGATTTGAATGTACAATTATCATAATCCCAACGGTGATAATCCAGAAACAAGATCAGTAAAGCTAGACAGGATACAGAAAACATACCATTTTTTCGGGTATGGAACTGGAGGAGCTAAAACCCTAGAAATCTCCGTCAATTTGAGCAGCCTTTACCTTCGTTTCATTAGCTTTTATATGGTGACTTACTTGTATCTTTAGGGCTTTTCATTTCTTTTGGGCCTTTCCATTAGGTCCATAGTCGAAGCGTTTGTACTGGCCCATATATGAAATGACAAATAAACCGTTTTTTTTATAAACTTTTTTTTTATTTCAAAAATACATTACAAAAGATTCTACAAATGAGAGCCAAAAAAGATTACATGAGACATGACTCTTTTACCTCAATAGTCTTTACGGAGCTTTGCTAGGGTTTCTTAGAGAAGTACCTTGGCACATCCGATCTAGGATTTGCGGCCTAGCACCGTGATTGAACTCAAGCGACATTGTCGTATGCTCGACATTTGTATTCCTGGTTTCACATTGCGCATCCGAGTGCTTCTAGCATCGATTTCATAGTTCTGTGTCTCCCCGATAAAGGCAATTCCTCAAAATTTTGTTGTGCGGAATTGGCAGAACCATCCCTAACCCTCTAGAGCTTAGCTTTTTTTTTTTTCTTCTAAGTGTTAAGAGGACATACCCCAATAAATCTTGTTTCAAATCCTTGCACGAATATTTACCTTTGAATTTTCTATTAAAGTTCCAGATGTGTCTGCAAATATTGGAAGACTTCAACAGCCCAAGATTCACAAATAATACTAAAAATGAATGCCATGATCGACAAGTGCTTGTGATTATCTACTTGTTGCTAACGATATATCATTACATCTCTCCTGACTGTAAGAGCTTAAGGAAGAAAGCAATTCATATTTCTTGAAGGTTGAAACTGCAATTCAATTTCTCCCTCGAGTGTAGATTGTGCAAGGGGACTCATCAGTAAGATTGTACAGGTTGGACAATTGTTCCCAGATGAAATATGCACTCATAATGTATATTTCATTGTCTGTAACTTCAACTGAAAAAAAAGTGCAATCCCTTAAAACGTAAGAAACGAGGAAGGAAACAGCATATTCTGAGTCTAAAATGACCAAGTTCAAGCAGCTACCAAAATTTTAGGCAGTTCCAGCTCTCTTCCGCCTTCTTCCTCAGAACTTCTTCATGGAAAACTCCAGCTCTTTGCCCTCCAAGATGTATCCATTTGCAAGGGCCGCATTGACTAGGAATTATTCGTCAGCAAAGGCTTTTTATTTTTTTATGAGAGGCTTGATTGACGAATAATTCTTCGGCCAATGTGTGTTCCTTTTATTTTAAATAAGTTACTTTGCTCAGGAATTATTCGTCGACAAAGGCTTTTTATTTTTTCATGAGAGGCTTTATCAACGAATAATTTGTTGCAAAAAGGTGTGTTCTTTTTTATTTTTATTTTTTATGGAAGGCTTTTTCCGTGGAATTATTCGTCACTAAAGGGTTTATTACTTTTATTTTTTTTATGAGAGGCTTTACCGACGAATTGTTCGTCGGCAATGTGTCCCTAATTATTATTTTTTATGAGACATTTTTAGCGATGAATATTTTGTCGGAAATTAATTAATAATTTACTTGCACAAGGATTTACTACATCTCTTAAACAATGCAAAAGAATTTTGGATACAACATTGGGTGTTGAGGTTAAGTGTTTGCATGGTCGTTTGAGTGAATTATGCTAAAAAGTGAGTAAAAATTGCTTAATATAGCACACGATATCTTTGAAAATGACATCTTTGAATTTCTCCAAGCCGCTTTACATGGTTGCTAGAGGGTATTTAGAGTGCCGATGAAACCAATGCAAAGTTCATACGAGCACCATAAGTACTTTATTTCTATTTTTCGTCAAGTTAAATTTAAAATTATAAAAAGAAATGCGAGAACATCTTTGCTGGCCGATAAGACAACTAGAAAACTAGCTCCAACATTTTTTCTAATTCCAAACATATAAAAGGATTTCCTTCTTCGGCTTGATCTAGGAAGCAAAAGCTGCAAAACAAAGGAATTTTGGATACAAAACTGGCAGCCGAGATCCCCAGTTCGGGTGAACTACGCCAAGAAGTGAGAAAAATTGCTTAATATAGGGCACAATATCCTTGAAAAAGACATTGTTTCAAGTTTTCTCATGACTGATGAATTTCTTAATATAGGGCACAATACTCTCACACCGTGTGAGTGATGACTTCCGGCAGGTCGAGGTTTGGGGAATTTGTTCTCGGCTTCGAGTTTGTACATGAGTTCATCATATTTGGCCGCGAGTTCGTTGATCCTTTGCTGAGTTTCCAACTTTTCTTTGTGTTCCTTTGCCCGCTCGGCATTGGTCGTCATTATGTCTTGGAGCATTAGATCAACTTTGGCCTGCAAGTCACCTTGTGTTGGGGGTGCTCGACTGGTGCTTGCGGTTTTTGCCAAGGTGGATTCGCCGATGGCTGGGACGACATTGGGCGTGAATTCCAATTGTCGTTGGGTATCGTGGAAAGGGTTATTCTCGGAAAATGGAGGCTGGTCTTGTTGCTCGAGCATGGTTTGAGGTAGGTGGGAAAAAAATTTGCTCGGTTTCCCACAGACGGCGCCAAATGTTTCTGTCTAATTCCTGGGAAAGGAATTAAACCACAGGTACGAGAATGAGTTTTTCGCAAGATCCCAAGTCTGGTCACCTATCAAGAAGAATACACTAGTATTAAGAGGAGACCGGGTGACCGGCCTTCGCTCCTCCAATGCCTAAGTTAGCACAATGTATTAATATTGACAGAGTAACTTTAGTGAGATATAAATGCGTACCATTAATGAGGAAAGAGGTAGATTCTTATAGGTTGGTGAGGATAGTCCTTGTTGCTTGTCTTCAATGTGGGATCAGAGATTCATCATGGAGAGGTCTTGTAGCAAGTACTTTGAACCTGCAAAATGACTGTCTTCCGGGCAAGACTTGGCCGAGGTCTCGCCCGGGTTTATCTAAGGGAATGTCGAGGTGACCGTGAGTTAGTCTGGTGGGGTCCAGGCATGGCTAGTGGAGTCCCCGATTAGGTGTTATTTCTAGTTGGTGGTAAAGGGTATGTACAAACATCTTTGAACTTCTCCAAGCCACTTTACACAGGTGTTAGAGAGTATTCTAGAGGCTCGATGAAATAGATGGAAAGATCATATTAGCACCGGAAGTACTTCATTCTTATGCATGGGCCAAAGAACAAAAAGATACAAGTAAGTCAATGTTAAGACGTATAATGATCATATAGTAATCTGGCCGCGTGGGCTTAAAAATAAATCTCCAATCAAAATTTAAACTCTTTTTAACAAAATGAACTATATTGACGAGTACTCGAGTAGCGGTCATTACGCGATCTAACAAAATCGTTGTATTGAACAAGACTTATTCGCAAAACTGACGCACCAACGTGACATGAGCCCTCCAAATGGGAAGGATGGACCAACGCTTAAGAATAGTTGGAATGCAATCGTTTTAGTTTTTTCACTTTTAATGAAACAACAACGGAACAACTATTCTTTTTACAAAATTATTAGTGTGCATAATTCTTTTGGTTATTTCTGCCAAACAACTTTTAATTTTTTTTAATTTCAAAAGACAAAACAATTTTCATTGAAAACAAAAATAATAAACAAAAATACAATTATTTTTATAGTAAAAGACAACTCAGTCCTTTTTCAAAACGGAAAGTCTATAAATAGAGGCCCAGCACACTCGTACAGAACCACAAGAACCGCAACACAAAGCGAGCAATTCTTTCTGGAAAGAGAAAGATAAACTTGCGAGACTGACTTTTGCGAAGAATTTGGGCTGATCGATCGATATGGCTGCTCTCGTGAATACCAATGTGGTTGTCGACGACGATGCTGCTCCGATGGATATGGAAATCGATATCGTCGAGCTTTTACCGACTGGGTATTTGGATTTGCTGCTTGACGAAGATGATGTTGATGAGCGCTTTGACTCTGTTTGCCTCCAAAACGCCGATTTGAGTGGATCTGCTGATGAATGGTGGGATCTAATTATTGATCAAATTATTGACGATGAACAAGTGGGGTTTGGGGCTGCTCGATCGGTGTAGAATTGGGTTTGGGAATGTGAATTGTGATTAATTAGGGTTAAACGTTTAGGGATTAGGGATTGGAGTGAAGAATTGAGTTTGGGAATGTGACTGTGACTAGTTAGGGTTTTAGGCTGATTAATTAGCCTGAATTGATATCAACTGTTAATGTTTTTGTTAGAGAATGAATTGTGAAGTTTTGTTTCTCTGAATGTGTTTGCTATCTCACGTCTTAATGTTAGAACCCACTTAGCAAATATCCACCTAGAGAAAAGCTCAGGATAGAGTGATAGACATCCAAATGTTGGGTCTCTCCGGAGATCTTAAAAGATTGAAATTCAAATTTGCTTAGATCACCAAGTGAAAAGTCAATATAATTACAAGCCAAGTTTGGTAGTTTTCAGTTCCAAAAAAAAAAAAAGTTTGGTAGTTTAATTTGAAAACTCGCAATAACTTCTATTAAAAATAGAAACTCAATTAATTGAGAGAACCACTCAATGGTAAAGAAGTACAAAAGACGTTCTACGAAAGACATTTGTAACATATTAAACCCCAAAACCCACAATTCGGATCTCAGGTCCAGTTTGGGAGTGATCACATTGTGTGTTGTGTGTTTGTTGTGATTGTTGGTTTGATTATCTTTTGCTCATAATTGTATCATATATTGTGTGATTCATACAAATAGACCATAGACCGCAGTGTGCTAATTTGATGCACATTTTGGGTTCTAGGTTGTGCAATTGAATGTGTTTGATGCATGTGGGAGCATGAAATTTATGAAGTTCAAACTCTCACAATGCATACTTGAGTTGATTCAATTGAGTGTTGCTTGAGCAATTGTTTGATATTAGGTTGTGTGAGAGTTAAGTTTTAAAATACTTAGACTCTTTGATTTGTATCATACGACTATACCATATATTGACGGGAATCTCAGCACCATTCACTTAACATACCAAGTAAGAGAAAGTAAATATAGCATGATCCTTAACACCCTAGGCTTGCCACGAGCATTGTCTTCCATATCTCAATAATTATAAGTTGAATAATTCATTGTTGCATGATTGTCTTGTGGTGGATAGTTTCCTTTAACTAATTTCATCCTCCACTGTTCTATCTATTATTTTATTTCTTGTTTATTTTCATTTATTTCCACATCAAATCAAAACCCCCAATGTATATATAATTATATATATATATATATATATATATATATATATATAAAACACCCTATATATATGCATATTTGTTTGTAGATTTTATTTGAGTCTTTAGTTAAGTGATTAGACACAATCCTCTACTGGAAACCCTTGCTTACTCATACTACATGACAATTCTCTATGTTTTCAAGGATTTAATTGTGTGCATGGTCATAGCGCATCAATTACATTCCCTCAAATCCTCACGTCACAAGTAAGTTCCTCATCCTCTCAATAGGGATGAAAAGATCATTTAGCAACACCCAAAATCATCAATCATACAAGCACAAACTTAAGTCCTTAGCATTTCCAAACCTCTCGTTATACAACCCAGAATTCCCCAAACTTTCCTTTGTAGCCCGTCCAGTTTTCTCACCGCAGTATATTTCTAGCTCCCACATCATTCACATGTTGTCAAGCTCACTTTGTGCTCACATGCTGAATCACACACAAAGTCACCCCATTAATTAATGGGTTTTTATCATGGGTAGAGTCTGAACTTTTTCGGACCGAACAAAATCATACCTGAACTTAAAAAACAATCAATTAGGTACATGAACTATCAAAACCACATCAATAAAGTACTTCCGTCCAGTCAACATTAGTTTACCTTTAATCTTTGACATGTGCCAATCATGTGACTTGATTCACAGGGCCATAAATGACTTTTTGTACACAGAGACATGTGTCCCCAAGCTTCCTCTCTCGTCGCGCGCTGCACCCAAACCTCTTCTCTAGTTCTCATGTTCTCCTTCTTCTCGTGCGCGATACTAGCACACACAGCTGCTGCGCAGCTCTTCACTTCCTCTCCTCCCTCACATCGATCTCAGACCCGAGCTTAATCTACTTTGGGCACCCATATTTCTCCATCTTCTCTCTCTTTGCAACTCCTAGAGCAGAGAGAAACGCAGACGGAGGTGAGAGAGCTTGAAGAGAGAGAAAATATGGGATCTTGGATTATTTGTCTTCAAAGGTCAAGGTCAAGGTCAGAAGTCAACTTTGTGACTCACCATGAATAGGTATAGCCCAGCCAGCCCTCTTCTATACTCCGTCTCTGGGTAGCCATGACATTTTACCTCCATTTTCCCTTATTTTTCCTAACCCTTAGATCCTAAGTTTTAATCCTAGCTTTCCACCTTTAGTAGCCTTAGTATATATTCATTTTTCCTACCTCATTTGGACATCTTTCAGCTAGCCTTCACCATCACTCTCTCCTATTCCTTTCCTCTTTCCATTTTTATTGTTTTTCACCCACGTCCAGTCGACCGGTCGACCGCCCTGTCTGACCGGTTGGACGACCCTGAATGCCACCAATCTTCCTTCATTTCCACAACCTTCCTCACCTCTTTTCCCATAACTTCCTTCATCAAAGTTGCTCACCACATCCCCCTCTACATCATCAACCTCTTGGATGCTGGAGATCCTCACCAATTTCTCAAGGACACCATCAAACACAAAGAAGTGGAGTTTGGAGCCATAGTGAAGAAAAGAGAATGAGATAAGAGCTTGCAACAAGTATTGAGTGACACAATCCTGGGGCAGCCACCATCTACTGAGCATTCCTCAACCTTACTCACTCTTTTACTTGTATATATCTAGTTCATTTCTTGTTGTTATGATGTATCTATTGATGGATTGTGAGTAGTACTCTTTGTTGGGGACTAGGGTTGTGTGCCCTAGTCCAATGTGATTTTGTGACGCTTTGGTGATGAATAAATGCCTTGTGATGAATGAATACATGTGCCTTATCTAATTCAATATGTTTTGATTGCTTGTTTTGAAATTTACCACTTCTTTGACATATAATCCAATCTATTTTGATGTGATTGTGTGAGCTTGGTAACCTTTCACAATCTAGGTAATTGGTAGCACATGTGATGAGTTTTTCTTGTTTGAGTTCCTATGTTTCGATGACTTACGCCTCTTAAACACTTTAGGAAATTGGGTATTAAGTAACATATAACAATTCTTAAAGACACCTAGAGAGTTCTAGTGATCCATAACATGACATTAGAATACCATTTGAGACATGGTCCTAGACCTATAACATGGCTAGGATACGGAACTTGATTCATGATTCGCATAGGCATGCATTCATTATTGGATTGTCACTTGTCACATTGGATTAGGCCTTACCCGAAAACCCAACGTTTTCTAAACTTGTACACACTCTTTACTTTACTTTACTTGCATTTTCTTTCTTGTTTTTTTGTCATTTACATTCAAACATCTTTCCGAAAATCGACACACCACTACACTCATCCACTGTCTAAATCATTCACTGACTCTTTTCACCTCTCACCTTTCCATCGTTGCTAAATTACCTTGTTTGCATACTACCATAGGAGTCTAGGGTCATCGATCCCAGTGGACACGACAACCCCCGGTGCATTAAATATACACTCACTCTTTGCACTCGTCAACCGCCATGTCATACTATATCACATATGTATCTCTGTATCACCAAAACATATTTTTATGCCATTTTGTCCAAAAATCACCCTCGGACCTTGGGCCCGCCACATCACACTGTATCACCACATGTATCACTGTATCACCAAAATACATTTTTACTCCATTTTTCCCAAAAATTACCCTCGGGATCCCTGACCTGCTACGCCACACTGTATCACCAAAACACATATTTACTCAATTTTCCCAAAAATCACCCTCAGGACTTCGAGCCCGGCATGTCATACTGTATCACATGTGTGTCACTGTATCACTAAAACACATTTTTATGCAATTTTGTCCAAAAATCACCCTTGGGACACCGGGCCTGCCACATCACACTGTATCACCAAAACATATTTTTACTCTATTTTGCCCATAAATCACCCTCGGGACCCCGGGCCCATCACGTCATATTGTATCACATGTGTATCATTGTATCACCAAAACACATTTTTACTCCATTTTTCTTAAAAATCACCCTCGGGACCCCGGGCCCGCTACGTCACAATGTATCACCAAAACACATTTTTACTCTATTTTGCCCAAAAATCGCTCTCGGGACCCCTGACCCACTACATCATATTGTATCACATGTGTATCACTGTATCACCAAAACACATTTTTACTCAATTTTGTCCAAAAATCACCCTCGGAACCCCGGACCCGTCACGTCACACTGTATCACCAATTTTATCACCTGAACACATTTTTACTCCATTTTTTCCAAATATCACCCTTGGGACCTTGAGCCCACCACGTCATATTATATCACATATGTATCACTGTATCACTAAAACACATTTTTATGCTATTTTGTCCAAAAATCACCCTCGGGACCCCGGGCCCGCCACGTCACACTGTATCACCACATGTATCACAGTATCACCAAAACACATTTTCATTCCATTTTGCCCAAAAATCACCTTCGGGACCCCGGGCCCGCCACGTCATACTGTATCATAACTGTATCATCATTGTATCACACGTGTATCACCATTGTATCACATAGTGTCTCACACTGTATCACTAATTGTTTCACAAAATGTATCAAAAGGTGTATCAGGGCCCGCCATGTAATACTGTGATTGTCCTGGAAGAGACACAAGTCTATCGAAATATGATGAAAGCCCCAAAAGAGGCATGTGTACCTAATATCAATAAGCTATCTATAGCTAATGCATGCATATGAGAATAGTGGGATCACAAAATTGATGATATATATTATCTATAGTAGCTACTAAAATCATCAAGTGCTATGATGATAATGAACCATGTTTCATACAAAAATTGTCACAAATATTGGCCAAACTGGAAAGAGGCAATTCCAATATAATTGAATTGTGAAAAACGTAGAATAATGGAACCTATAGTTCAAACACCAAGTCAAAGATTTTGTTAACCCAGAAGGTTAAAAATTGGTGTTTCTAACAACGCGAAATGACATCGCTAGTTATGACACAAGATTTCTCAACTGAGATATGGGGTTATGATTATCAATTAAAATATTATTCTCCTATACATGTGACTACATTTCTATAAGTACAGTGTCATATATATCCATTATATTGACGTGGGACTTATGGCATGTTGTTGTTGTTGTTGTTGTTGTTGAGATGTCTAGCTAAATGCTTTTATATGAAAATTGTATATCGCCAGAAGCGATTCACTTATGAATGTAAAAGCACATTGTCAAAGACAAATCCTCAAAAGAGAAAGTGTCAGTATAAGCATGTTGCTTTATTAAATCCTTGAAGGATTCATATTGCCAAAGGCAAGCCCATGAATGAATGAAAGAGCCTGAAGCTCACTCATGGAACCAAAAAGTCTAAAGCTCATGTGTACTCATTTTATTATTGTCAAAGTGACTGAAATTGCCTCAATGAGTACTATGACTAGACAAAAAGATCGAATTCGAATTATCATAATGTTGCAACGTATTCTAACTTTCGCGAAGTTTGATTTGAGCTTCTGAAGAGCCTATATGAGATTAATCAATACATATGGATATTGATATTTATGGCTAGGTATACCGTAATAGTGCTCTGAATATTGTATAAAGGTAAATGTGTCAATTCCTGTTCCTTTAAGCATATGGATTTTTCTTCTAACCTTATTATGTGAGGTAAGGCTTAATGAAAATAGTCTAGTTTTGTTGGTATTAGTTTTACCTTGCAGGAATGGAAATTAAAGATGAGTCCCTAACCGCAAAGCACACTTGGTCTCTCTTAACTGACAGACACACCGAACCATTATGCATTAAGATGATGCATGGTACATTTATTTGATAAAGCTTGCAACAATCAAGGGGAGATTCTCATCAAGGGGAGCATCCAGAAGTATGTTTTCTAGGACATATGTGCGTTGTACTCTTTTCTCTTTCAACCAAAGTTATTTTTGTCTCACTGAGTTTTTGTTACCTAGCAAGGTTTTGACGATGCAACAATAAAACGCGTCCAACACTTTATCATTGATAGGTGAACATCCAAGAGGGAGTGTTGTAAATAATATTACTTATGTGGTTGTTCACGTAATTACTTGGGGACCTACTATGTAATATCTCATTAGTTGATACTCTTGCTATGTAAACTCTATCAGTATATAAAGAGGCTAATGAGAATAAGGAATACAACCTCAACATTTCATCTCCCACATTTCTATTTGCTCTTTACTTTTTCTCAAAGTAAGTTTCTAGTTTATAACAAAAAGATAAATATATATGGCTAAATGAATAATTAGGATCAACTCAAGCTTAACATATACACGAAAGATAACACAAAATGAATATATACGGGGGCTGCAACTCTTCAAGCAATAACGTGACTCCGCCACTGGCACTGCATTGAATAGGTATTTAATAAGCAGTAGTCAAGCATGCTTATCGATCATCAATATATAATGCAGCTTTCGACCTTTTCAACTCTTCTAGTACGTCTACGTACTCTCCACTTCTTAGTTTAATGATACGCCTTCGATCGACTGATGCATGTTTATTAAACTATACCTTTCTCACATTACAACTTGCATTGCAAGTAGTAGGAAACTGCTTCCGGCCCCCATATATATATATATAACCTTTCAACTCACATTACAACTTGCATTGCAAGTAGTAGGAAACTGCTTCCCCCAAGAAAAATCTTTACATGATCTTTATTATAAGTTACTCTCTAGAAATTAAAAACCACCTATATATATATGTGTGCGTGTGTGTGACGCTTACTATGTATATAACAATCTCCTATGGGATTATTGAATTCCCATACATGATTGAAGTATTGAATTAATACTTGAATTCCCAATATTTCTAAGGATACTAGGGATTAACTCTAACATTAATTAATTAAACAGTTCAATAATTCTGCGCCAGCTCTTCTGACATCTCCATCATCACTAGCTCTTCTGGTAGCAGGAAACTGCTTCGAATATGTGATGTCAAACGAGAGACCTAATCTCCCCCAAAAAAAAAACAACAAGTGGCCTAATATTATATAACAGATACCCCTTCACATGATCAATACCTTACCCAACTCTTTCTGCTTGCTTGCTTAGAGCATCTCCAACCGAATTGTCAAACCAAATTGTCAAATTTAAATTTGACAGCTGATGTGGCATTTTGTCATTTTAACTCATTAAGCTCCAACTGAAGTGTCAAATTTGAATATTTTTTTAATAGTTTCCTTTCTTTTTATATTGTTTTCCCTTTCCTTTGGCTGCAAGTTCACAAATGCCGTTTGTAAACTTTGAGCTCTGTTCATCAACAACCCAGCAGAATGGCAAATAAAACACAAAAGTGACAAAACCCCAAGAAAGCATTATTGATGTTTTGAAAATAACATTGAATGACAAGAATGATGATGATAAACATCTGCAATCCAGCGTACTACATGTTGCATCTGTATATGCTTATAGCAGAGGAGAAGAACGAGCTGGGTTTTTGGTTGTTGTATGTGAGAGAAGGAAGAAACAGAATGAAGAAAGAGACAGAAGAAAGAGAAAATATAATAAAGAAATAAAAGACATCTTCTTTTTGAGATGTCAAATTTGACATCTCCAATACACTATTGTCAACCACGTGTCATTGACATCTCGGTTGGAGATGAGAACTTTAGTCAATTATTACCGTTTGGCCTCCAACCTGGCATTTGGCACCTCGGTTGGAGATGCTCTTAGTTATTGATCAAACAAAATACTCTAGTATAATGATCAATCAATTTGGAGCTTCTTCCTCTTCCTCTTCCTCTTCTTCTTCTTCCACATCTCAGACAATGACACACCATGTTTTTCTGAGTTTTAGAGGTGAGGATACACGCAATAATTTCATAGGCTATTTGTACAACATTTTGATTGAAAAAGGAATTAGAACCTTCAAAGATGATGTTGGGCTTGAAAAAGGAGAAGAAATATCGCCCTCTCTTCTTAAAGCTATTGAAGAGTCAAAAATTTCTATAGTCGTGTTCTCTGAAAATTATGCTTCCTCAAAGTGGTGTTTGGATGAGCTCGTCAAGATTCTTCATTGTAAAGAAACAAAGCAACAAATTGTGTATCCGGTTTTTTACAAGGTCGATCCATCACATGTACGGGATCATAAAGGTAGTTTTGGTCAGGAACTTGCTCGCCATGATAACTCGGAAAAGGTGGTGAGATGGAAGGCAGCTCTTACCAAAGCAGGCAATTTGTCTGGGTGTCATTTCAGAGAAGGAGAGTACGTATATTCCTATTTACTATATTGGCATATACACTAATTGTATTCTTCTTTTTAAACTGTTCTATATTTGTTATATATATATAATGTTGTCAAATTTAGTATAGGAAATATTCACGTACGTGTCATCCAACATAGAGGATCATCAATTCAATCAACTCAGAGTACAAATATCAGTTATCGCATAACTAGAAAACAATTTACCAAAATGACTCTAACAGACCAATAGAGTAACTCCTTTCATTAATAGTTTTTGTATTCGGGACCGAATGGGTCTTTTTAATCTCCGATTATGTTTCCGTCTCTATTTTATTTTATTTTATTTAAATAAACGCTCTTTGTTACATGTGAAAAAAAATAAAATAATTAATTAATTATTACGTATAGACCTATCAATGGATCAGATTTTGATCCAAATCAGATCTAGATCTGTGGTGATTAAACGGATTTGGATTTAGTTTTTTGATTTGTTAATCCGTTACCAATTCGGATCCTTTAACTAAACAGGTTGGATACCTATTTAGATTGATATGATATTCCATTAGTAACCCGCTCCGCTTTTATACTGTAACTATAAAATATTACAAAAAATTAATTTATGTATATTTATTCTTAAAAAAAATATTTATATACATTCATAAGACTAACACTAACATTTTTTTTTTGGAACTATTTTTGACGCCTGACGAGAGTACTTGTGTCAGAGCATATTCGTCTCATTATTCGTCCCATATTCGTCTCTGATTCTCACCCTTTTTGGAACTATTCATATGGCTAATATAAGAAGTTTTATTGATAAAAAAAAACGAGAGTACTGATGAATCAGAGACGAATTCAACAAGGGTGAGAAGAAATTGATTTGAAGAAAATCGTTCTCATTAAAATCACAAAAACTCAACCCATTAGGAAAAAAAAATATATAGAGAAAAAAGGATACGAATTGCCGAAACTATATGTTAAGGAGCCCTTCTAGCTAGTCACCTTGATCCTTTTTTGAACTGAGAGACTTCTATTAATTAAACACCTCAAAAATGAGGGAAAGAGAACAATACAGAGGAAAGCAAGGAAAAAAAAAACATATTTGAACGACATAAAAGGAAAGAGTAAGACACTAAGACGGGGCTAAAATTTAAGGTGTTTAGTTTTTCTAAATTTTCTCATGTCAATGCGAATGATCATTTGTTTTAGAGTTACAAGTCTCATTTTTTTTTAAGTGGGAGGTCATGAGTTTGACTCAGACTAATTGTTGTATAATATTAAAAAAAATTCCCCATGTTTATAAAGTTTTTCTTCTAAACATATAATATTTCACTAAATTAATGTTATGTATTTCTCTTAATTGGCAGGCATGAATATGAACTTGTTCATAAAATTGTTAAACAGATTTCGCAACAAGTATTAAATAGAAATTTCAATGTGGACAAGTACTTAGTTGGAATGAAGTCTCGCGTAGAAGATATGTATAAGCTTTTACGTGTTGGAGAAAATGATGTTCAAATCGTAGGAATATGGGGCATCGGTGGATTAGGTAAGACAACAATTGCTGAAGAAGTTTATAATAACATTGTCAATAAGTTTGACGGTAGTTGTTTTTTGGAAAATATTAGAGACAGATCAACAAAGGAAGGCCTACTCAACCTACAAAAGTGTCTTCTTTGTAAGACTCTAGGGTTTTCCTTGTCTTTGAAAGAAATTGAGAAAATAACTCGTCTGGCTGAAGGAATCAAAGCGATAAAAGACAGGTTGAGCTTTAAAAGTGTTCTCTTAGTTCTTGATGATGTGGATCATGTGAACCAGTTAGACAATCTAGTCGGAAAGTTGGATTGGTTTGGTTCTGGCAGTAGAATAATCATAACAACAAGAGATAAGCATTTGCTAGCGGCTCGTGATGTTAATAAAGTATACGAGGTGGAGAAGTTAAGTCGTCATGAAGCTTCAGAGCTCTTCAATTTTACTGCATTCAAGGAAAAAAGAGATATTGGTGATTACATTGAACTAATACATAATGTGATACTCTATGCTGAAGGGCTTCCGTTAGTGTTAAAGGTCATCGGTTCACATCTTCGTGGCACAAGTAAAGATGCATTAGATTATTACAAAAGAAATCCTCAGCTTCAAGAATTTCTCAAGATAAGTTATGATGCTCTTGACCCTTTGACAAAGGATGTTTTTCTTCACATTGCATGTTTCTTCAGAGGTGAAAATAAGGACTATGTGATAGGCATATTAGAAGGCTGTGACATTCCTAGACACGGGATTCAAGTACTCATAGATAAGGCCCTCATAAGTCACTACTAGAATACCTACATATAACATCGCCCCTAAGAAATCGGTTTAAAATGTACCTGATGTAATAGAAATAAGAGACATCGCTAAAGAAAATAACCGATTTTATTTGTCATGTATGACATCAGTTGCTAAAATATCCGATTTTAAAAGTATAATTGGAAAAGTGCGGGAACCCCAAAATAGAAAAAAACAGGGATGCACTAATTTTTTTAAGAACGATTGGGAAGGACATTTGACTTACCCCCAAACTTTTCAACACTTCAGATAATATTTAGACTTCAACCTTTATCTTCTCTCTCTCTATCTCTCTCTCTCTCTATGCTGCGGCCCTAACCACTGCAACCCTAACTATCGTCTCCGTCCACCTCAGGAGATGAAATCGGTCCCGTTTTCTTCATCTTGAAACGATTTTTCCATCCATATAAATCTTTGCACCCTATTATCAACCGTACACGATGAATCGAAGCAAGAAAGTTTGGACCTTTCCGACGTTTTTTCCAGATTTGGGACCGATTTATGGAGAAGCTCATGGAGAAGCTACGAGGAGATGGTCCAGCTCATGGAGAAGCTCGTCGTCGGCTCAACCCCGCCCTCTGAGCTCACCGTAGAGGAGCACAACCTCCTCTCCGTCGCTTACAAGAACGTGATCGGGTCGCTTCGGGCCGCCTAGCGGATCGTGTCGTCGATTGAGCAGAAGGAGGAGGGGCGCAAGAACAAGGAACACTTGGCGCTCGTCAAAGAGTACAGATCCAAGGTGGAGGCGGAGCTCTCTGAAGTCTGTGCCAGCATCTTGAGGATCTTGGACTCCAATCTGGTGTCGTCCGCTGCCTCCAGTGAATCCAAGGTCTTCTACTTGAAGATGAAGGGGGATTACCATCGCTACTTGGCCGAGTTCAAGTCTACCGAGGAGAGGAAAGCTGCTGCTGAGGACACTAGGCTCTCTTACAAGGCTGCTCAGGTAAAATACAGAATTGAAATCGGTAAAATACAGTATTGAAACCTTGAATCAGTGAGTATGTGAGTGATTGTGAGTGCAATTGGGTTTCAATTTTTGAAGTTCTGGTGTTGATTATTTTAGGGTTGCAAGTGAAAGTAAAATTACAGTTTGAATTTCGTAAAATACAGAATTGAAACCTTGAATCAGTGAGTATGTAGTGACTTTGAGCGCAATTGGGATTCAATTAAGGAGTTTATGCCGATCGAGTATCTCACATGAGAGACAGCGTGAGTGTGCAAATACACTGGATGTCTTCTTCATAATGCTATATTTTGGATGGATGCCAATACCGGTTCTATTTGCAGGTTTTATTCTTTCCTTTGATCTTAGGATTTGAACCATTTATTTTATTGACCCTGAATTGGGTGTTTGTAAATATTGGATTCTGATGAATTGATATAATTAAAGTACATAATCTAATAGCTTGTTATCATCTTTGATTTCTCCTCTTTGTTGTCCTCTGCTTTCCAACTGCTACCTCCACTTATGTCTTTCAATTTCTGTTCTTGCTTAGCTGCCATGTATACCTAAGAGTTCAGTTTTCTGCTCTTAGCTTACTGTCTAGTTTTTTACATTATCTTTGTTTGCTGTAATGGATTTCCAGCTCTCTTATTTCTGCTAGAGATAATGTGTGCATCCTCTATATAAAGGCTGGAACTTGTCATTGTAAAAGATAGAAGAGCAATACATATTTCAGCAACTAGATTAGAGTTGGCTGTTTCATAGGTGTTCTTCTTCTTTTCATATCACTGTAGGTGTAAGTTGTGGAGGAAGGTCTAGATATGACTTATAAACCAAAAGCTGTAATTAACTTTCTGACAAGTATAATCCATCATATGTATTATATATTCTATATTAGTTTGGTACTTTGGTCAAAGCCACAATTTATTGGGATTAATTCCTTGATTCTTGTATATATTGCGAATCTATATATTCTAGTGGTTCTTTGCAGAAAAGAATGGTCGAATACGTCTTCTAGATGAGCATTTGTGTCATTTCTATTTTGCTTGTTATTATATATTCTAGTGGTTCAGTACCTCTTTCATTTACATTACCTTATTTTGGCTTTGTCATGCAGGACTAAGGACTTCACTTTATGGGTGAAACTTGATGGGTGGGAGAGTTCCATTACCTTAATCGTTGGATGATATTTTGGGACCAGCCTCGCCAAGATGAGGCCGAATTATAGTGCACTATACATGGTTAGAAGGATATGTAAATTTTTGTTTATGGTGGGGGTCTAGGGAGGAATAATTGTATTATTCTTTGAATGTTTTGTATATACTCTGAGCAACATTGTTAATGAATACAATATTCTTATTTGGTTAATACAAAGTATTTATCTTTTGATGAGTTTTAAATTTTTCTTACTAAGAATGGATGTATGATGAAAAACAAATCACTTTAAAACTTAAAATTGAAGCAAAATGAGGAAAAACATAACAGTTTGAAAGTATAAACTGATGTTATAAAATAATAAGTACATCGGTTTTTTGTATTAGAGCGATGTTACAGTAAGAAAACAAATTGTTTTTTAGGTAAAAAATCGATGTATAGACTCAATTTTACATCAAATTATTATACAAGATCGATGTCTAGCGTGATATTTAACATCGTGTCTTTACAAAAGCTCGATGTCTATTGTGATATTTAACATCGATTTATTATAAACAACCGATGTGTAACACAATATTTAACATCGGCTCAAAACCGATGTCTAAAATCTTGACCTATAACATCACCGCCAGAGACATCGGTCGAATTTTTTTTTAACATCAGTTTCTGACTGATGTTATATGGGGTTATTCTAGTAGTGAGTATTACTGAAGCAAATGATGTTTGGATGCATGATCTGCTAGAACAAATGGGCAAAGAAATAGTTTGTCAAGAGTCTCTAGACCCCGGAGAACGAAGCAGATTGTGGCTTTACGAAGATGTTTACCGCGTCTTTGTCGAAAATACAGTAAGTTCAAGAGTAACACATACATTAGATACAATATATGCACTGTACGTTCATATTAATATCGTGAAGAAAATTGGAATTTTGAACAGTTTTCTATTACATATATAAGAACTTACTTTGTAATTAACACTAATACTATTTCATGCACCAGGGAACAAATAAAGTTAAAGGCATCATGGTTAAGGATGATATATCACAAGATTTACAACCGATATGCTTGAGGGGTGAAAGCTTCTCAAAGTTGGAAAATCTTAAAATCTTTTGGATCTCAAAAAATGTATTTAGTGGAGATCATGTTGATTCTCTCCCCAACGAATTGAGGCTCCTTGATTGGGAGGATTGTCCATTACAATCTTTGCCGCCTGATTTTAATCCCAAGAAACTTATTGTACTCAGGATGCCTGGAAGCCAAACATCACCTCTAGGGGAGGTACCAAAGGTATTTAAATTAATGATCAAAATTGTTTATTTTAAAGATTTTAGTTTTTTGAGTTATGCTGTAAAGTTGCTATCATTTCATCCTTTTCTTTTTGGTTTTAAAGATAACTTTTCAACTCACCACTGGAAGAGGGACTAAGGTCCAATTTGGTGGGGCTTAAATTATTTTAAAAGCTGCTTAACAAATAAGTTAAGCAGCAAAAGGTATTTGGTGAAAAAAAAAATAGCTTATTTCATAATTTACACAATTTGACAGCAGCTTATAAAAGTTAGTAAAATGTTACTTTCATAAGCTAAAAGCTACAGCTGCTTATTTCTTAAGTTAAGTTTTCCCAAACTGAGCCTAAAGGTATTTTGAATTATTGTACTGTTTTAAAGAGTTCCCTTTTCCGAGGTATGCAGTAATATTTCTTCGGAACTGATTATTTGATATATATATATATATATATATATATATATATTTTTTTTTTTTTTCTTTTACTCCACAGATTATGCAAAGTTTGAAACATATAGATTTGTCACGGTGCCGTGGTCTAAAAAAGATTGGTCACTTCCCAAACTTAGTGGACTTGAACCTTGGTGGCTGCTTGAAACTCAGGAAATTTGAAATTGTGGGAGAGATGAAATTCTTACAGTGCCTGGATCTAGGGGGGACTGGCATCAAAGAATTGTCTACTTCATCAATTGGATGTCTCATGAATCTCGAAAAGTTAGCTTTGCGAGAATGCAAAGAACTTGCAAAGGTGCCATGCATTTTTGAGTTGCAACATCTACAACATCTTGATCTATCTGAGTGTATTAAGCTGGTTACATTTCCAACAAACTCAGAATTTTCAAGGAACTCGACTAGTTTACAGGACAAACACTATGCTCCTTTAAACATACCTCTCAAGAAGCGTTGGAACTGCACATATACACCACTGGAAGAGGGACTAAAGGTATTTTGAATTATTTGTATTGTTTTAAAGAGTTCCTTAATTTTCCCCAGGTATGCTGTAGTTTTTCTTCTTATCTGATTATTTTTTGTGTGTTTCTTTTACCCCACAGATTATGCAAAGTTTGAAATCTATCAATTTGTCAGGGTGCTATGGTCTAATAAAGATTAGTGACTTCTCTGTTTTCCCAAATTTAGTGGACTTGAATCTAGAGGATTGTGAAAATTTAGTTGAAGTTGATTCTTCCATTGGATGTCTCAAGAATCTAGTTGATTTGAGCCTTAATGGCTGCTCCAAATTCAGGACGTTTGAAACCGTGGAAGGGATGAAATCCTTAAAAAAAATGGATCTATGTTTCACTCCCATCAAAGAATTGCCTTCATCATTCGGAAATCTCATTAATCTTGAAACGTTAAATATAAAATTTTGCAGCAATCTTACAGACGTGTCGTGCAGCATTTTTGAGTTGCAACATCTACGGATTCTTCATCTATGGGGCTGCTATAAACTGGTTAGATTTCTAACCAACTCGACCAGTTTACAGGACAGGCAGTATGAACCTTTAGTGGTCGATTTGAGAATGTGCGACAATCTCGTAGAAATTCCAGAATTTCCACGAGAAATATATGGTTTAGAAGCGAGAGGGTGCGGTGCATTGGAAAGAATTTCAAAATTGTCAAACATTTTGGAAGGTAAAGATTCAAAAATGATTCCTTGGATGAACTTGTGTGGTTGCCATTTACTCTGCGGCAATCTGGCTCGTGACTACGTGAAAAAGAGGAAAAAGAATTTGTCGGATAACTCAGAGGTAACAGCTTTGTTGTCTCTCTTTCTCTCGTGTCGGCAATCAGAATTCCAGGTTAGGTTTCCCGGAAGTGAATTTCCAGAGCAGTTCACCCGAAATTCACTTCGGGGAAATTTCATTATTACATTTCCTCAAAATTTCAAATGGGAGAACAAAGGATTGGCTTTCTTTGCTCTATGTGATGATACTATCAATTTCTACGATATCTACATTAATGGTGTGCGCATCATTAAAGAATCAGGAGCAAATACGATGTTGTACCATGATGATGTGTGGTTGTACTATATTCCATTCGATACACTAATAAGACGGCTCAGTGAATGCGGATTGCCACCTCCTTCCATTTGTCGGGTCAAGTTAAATTTTGAATGGAATTTGAAAGGTCGTGATATAGTTGATGAATCGATAGGAAGCTGCGGGATCCACGTAGTAATGCCAGAGGAGGATGAGGACTGCTACTCTGAAGATAATGAAGGTCATCAGCAGATACCATCAATTCTTCGAAGGCAGAAGGTATATTAATTGCATCAAATAAATTTGTGAATAACTCTAGCATGCGCATCTTTCCTCAAGCATATATATGTTTAGAATTCAAATTGGTTGACATTTGTTTTGCTAGCTAGCTTCTGGGTCAATTCAAATGTCCAACAACTGTTTAATAATAGTCCTCTTCTTAGTTTCCAGAATCTCATTGAGTTTGAATTTGAATATAAAAACCTTTAAAATCTGAGAGATGAAATTGTAGGGATGGAAAGCTACAGCGTACTAACACCAGACGATAAGGAATGCTACTCTATGATGAAGATCATCTGCGGGAACATTAGGTATATATGGACCACATCTTCCTCAAGCATGTGTATAGAACTCCTGGGTGGGTGATGAGAATCTACGTGAATCCCAAATTGGAAAAATATGATTTTCCAATCGAGTTCATAAGGGATTGAGCCTCTCCAACTGTTGCCAAGTTGTCCTATATCAGGTAATTAATTTGGTTTTAAGGTCTCTCAAGGACTTCTGGTTTCTCACTGGTTGATTTCTCGGTTATATGTGTAATCTTTCTAATATTGAATTAATCCTCATTTTTGGAGTCCTTTCAGAATTTATATGCTGCCTATAAAGTTGTTAATTTTGGAGTTCTTGAATTCCTCTTTGTCTTATATACTGCAAGTTGTTTTGGTTGGCATTGATGATTAGATATGGTTTGCCTTGACACTATTATGGGTATATATTCTATAGCTCTGTTTTTTGAACTTTGCCATATATTCTATACCTCTGTACGTAATGTGGATTCTAAAGTGTTAGGAATTCGACCTAGAATCTTTCTTGCAGGAATAGAAAAGTGTAAAACAAAATAGATAATGATTGAGTAAATAAACACGAACACAAAAAATTGTTAACGATCGAGGTTCAACAACAAGAAGTTCTCACTCAAGCTCTCAAGATCTCACCTGCTCTCTCTGTTTAATTATGTATCTACTACTGCACTCTATACCCTTATTTATAGGACTCTAAGTCATTAGAAACTTTTCCCAAAAGACTAAAAAAAAAACATTACCAAGCAAGAATATGTAATGTACAAAGAAATAATCAAATCTCCTCTTTGACCAAGGAATAACAATTAAATCATTATCCTTGGTAGAATCGGACTCCACACACTCAACAAGAAGCTGGTCTTGTAAGTGTGACAAACTATGGATTGTAGAACTCGTTCAAAAAAAAAAAAAACTATGGATTGTAGTTTTGAGGTCCTATTTGTGTATATTTCTTGCCAGTTCTAGTGCTGCAAAGAAGCACTTCGATCATATATAGAACTACCATTCTGGATGCATACATAACAAGTAGTTTTGTTTACAGTCCATCTTTTTGCTCTTTTCGTTGTGACTTTGGTTTTTTCTTACTAGGTACAAACCCTGATCGATTCTTTGTTGGTCTTGAGGCGAGCTGAGAATTTGATGAAACTTGGTGGTCACGGTATTGCTGAACACAGGTAATTGTTTCTTCTAGAGCTCTTCATTTGGTTACTGATTGGTATTGACAGTGGACACTTTTTGTTTTATCAGGAGGAATTTGTATCTCTGAGAATAATTGAAGGTTGGACAACATGTGTTTGTACTTGTGAAGCTGCTGCCTTTGAACGACATCTTATGACTGTGGTCGTAGAAAACTGCATATTTTTTGCCAGTGTTGTAAATAATTTTACTTATGTGACTGTCCACGTAATTACTTGGTGGCTTACTATGTAATATCTCATTAGTTGGTACACTTGCTATGTAAACTCTATCACTATATAAAGAGACTAATGAGAATGAGGAACACAACCTCAACATTTCATCTTCCACATTTTTATTTGCTTTCTATTTTCTCTCAAAGTAAGTTCTTAGTTTATAACACGTTATCAGCACTCTTGTCTCTTTTATTTTCTTGTATAAACTCGATGATGATCTATGTGTTATATGGTGCGACTTTGTTGCTTTAGACCAGTACTCACGATCTATGAGTTTTCTTCGATTCTTTCCATTTATCTTTGGATTCTTTTTATGTCACAATGAAACAAAATAATGCACTTGTTGCTATTGCTGTTTCATCGAATTCATGAGTATATGAAGATTAGTTTTACAATTTGTTTCTATATTTACATATATTATTGTCGCTTATCCTCTATGCAGCCGCTCGAGATTGTTTTCGATTAATTGCTAACTTTGTTTTGTCCTTTTTACTTTTATGTTGAATGTTACACACTCTAATGAATAATTATCGACTTCAATTCATGCATGCAATGCGTATTTGGACGTTTCGACGGTTTCACCTCCTTTTCTCTTATTATGACCAATTTAATTGGTTTAATATATCATCATGTTTTACAATGATTAATTGCAATGGTACAAATACCTACCTTTATATATATTTAACGTCTAAAAATTTATTGCATATTTTTATGTTCACTTTCTCATAAAGTGAACTTGAAGATTCACTTGGATCTATCTCGAACCTAAAGTTTCGAGTATAAAATTTTGAACCGGAAGTTCAAAATACCAAATATTTGAACTCAAAGTTCTAATAGTGAAATCTCGAACCCGAAGCTTCGAGTATAAATTACAATATATTATGAATCCATTTTTTGACTTTGTGTCTCCTCGAACCCGAAGTTTCGAGTGAATTGCTTTCTCCTACAAAGTCTAACTGATTTCAATGTAAAAAACTTGAAGTTCTAACATTTTATGGATTCTACATCTTCCGCTTTATATTTGTATAGGAAGATGATCAACTTAGTAATAAACATAACATGCATGAGTTACTATCATAATTTGTTGGTTATTTTTACTTTTATATTTATAGCTAGCAAACCGTTATGTGCTCAACTCTCATCATGGGCCATTATTGCTAAAAAAAAATATCATCATGGTCATTATCTTAATTCATTACATTTGTGGCCATTAAATTTTATATTTATGATTTATATATATGTTACTACCATTGAATTTCATATTCAATACTTAAATTACAACATATATATACCTACATTTTATAAGAAAAAAAAGTGAATCAGAAGTATCACTTTGGTTTATCTCGAACTTGAAGTTTCGAGTATAAAACTTTTGAACCTGAAGTTCAAATTACTAAATTTTTGAACCCGAAGTTCGAAATCCTAAATTTTGGGACCTGAAGTTCTATTAGTGAAAACTCGAACCAGTAGCTTCGATTACAAAATATGATTATTGTTTTAGTCAAAAAGTGAACCCGAAGCTTCATTTTGGTTTTCTCGAGCCTGAAGTTTCGAGCACCAAAAGTTTTGAACCCGAAGTTCATCGCACCAAATTTTAGAACCTGTTGTTCTAAAAGTATAATCTTGTTCACATATGACTTATTCATAATCTATTATTCGATTTAATGTCTGCTTCGAACCTGAAGTTCGAGTGAATTAATTTTTTATATGAATTTTTTTTATTGTTTTATGTTTATTTTATACGTATAATTAAATGTGGACCAAAAGTTCACTCCACTTTTAGAACCTGGAGTTCTAATTGTGTAGACTCGAACCTTAAGTTTCGAGTAGATATATGAATAGTTTAGAACCTGGAGTTTAAATCAGAGTCAATCTCGAACCTAAAGCTTTGAGGGATATTGACAAAAAGCTCAACATTTGTTTTGTTTAAGAACACGAAGTTCTAATATTTAAGCTCACTTAGTTCAAATGTGGTTACGTAATCGTCACTTAGTTCAAATGTGTTTGCAAATATTGGAATACTTTGTCTTGTCACTCTTCTGTGCTGATACATTTGCCAGAAAGAGCTTCCTACAAACAAAATTTAGTTCGTATATCTGCATTGAGGGTTCCTTCAATTGATTGGATTGCAAGTCATTGATGGAAAGAGACTAATATTAGCTCACGCTACTCTCGGGTTTGGGGGTAGTGACTATAAAATTGTGAGAATCGTGACATTTTTAGGTCGTAATACAATTGAAGGGGAGGTTTACAACCATAAGTTGGAGTCTTGGAGAAGAATGTTACAGAGATGACAAGCAGACTTGTCCAACAGAACTAGTACCATAAGGGATGAGATTAATGTATGTTGGCACAAATGGCATCTAGAATTCTAGATTGGGACAGCCATCGGAGTAATCCAACGTTCAGTTCAAGTAGATATAAAAGACTAGAGAAAATGGTATTTGCTTCCAACAATCCCACAAGGAATAAGTTGAAAAGGGTGATAATTTGAGAGTATTTTCTCTGAAATTCAACAAGTTCAAAATTAGACCAACCAGAAAACTAAAAGATTGCAACACATTACACATCTGATAAACCATGAGAGAGGCCAGTTCACATTCCACAAACGATGAATGTGAAAACAATGGCAAGCACAGGTTTTAGGGATTTAACTCCAGTGCAACGGCAATTCATTTGCCCATACATAACCAGACAACGACAGTATTACGATTTTTTAGTAGAAACCACAGTATTCTGATAATAAGATTCAAAATTATGGTTCTGAAGAAAACCTAACATTCAGAATACATAAAGGTGCAAATTAAAAAGGCAAAAAACAGTTTAATGTTCCAAGAGAAACTCGATCTAATTTTGTTGCATAAATAACACTAAGGGGAAGCCCGAAATGCTATCTCATGCTCCAGTGAATGCCTTCTTCCCACCGGCGGAAGCTCCAGCTGGAATCACCTTCAACACATTAAACCTCACTGTCTTTGACAATGGCCTACAAAAATTAAAAGAAACGTTCAGATGAGACACACAGTTAACACAACATAAGATTCAATGGAGACAAAAACTATAGAAAATAGAAATGGCAACATTTTCAACAGAAATAAGAAGTAAAATGTTTGGATCTAACCTGCACTGCCCAATGGTGACATAATCACCCTCCTTCACACGAAAGCACGGTGAAACGTGGGCTGGAATGTTTGAGTGCCTCTTCTCATATCTAAAAAGTATTTGACAGATTAATTTCCCTGATGTGATAAATAGAGCACAACACTAGCCTTTTTCATGGTGATTCGACATGAATTACCTCTGGTATTTCTTTATGTAGTGAAGGTAATTGCGCCGAACAATGATAGTCCTCGACATCTTTGCACTATGGCAAGTACCAGCCAGTATGCGACCCCTGATAGAGACATTGCCGGTGAAAGGGCACTTCTTATCAATGTATGTTCCTGTAGGGAAAGAGCAATTCTTTTATGTAAACCAGATTCACCTCCCTACTTCCACTCAACAGAATTGGTCGTTACACAAGCAACATCTAATACATGAATAATAAGATTACTTAACAGACTATACAATTAGACAAAGTTGATATTTAGTGCGTATCATCTCGTAAAAAAAACAGGTTCAAGACGCAAACCAGCATCCAAATGCCTAAAACTTCAAGACTAGTTCAATCATGGGTACATAACAACTGCCTAACATAGGCCAAAAACTCAAAACACCCAATAAACATTGAGAGAAAATGACACCCATCTGAAATGAAAAACAAATAACAAACAACAAAAACTAAACTTCAACTATGAAAAAAGCAAAGTCAATTGAATCGAACCTTCAATAGCGTCTCTGGGTGTCTTAAAGCCCAACCCAACGCTCTTCCAGAAGCGATTCCCTCCTTTTCCTGGCCTCTTTCCTTTGCTACTCTTCTTAGAGCTACAAAATTTCAAATCACATTCATATATAAGTTACCACAACCCAGCAATTCTCTTCTAAACTTATCAACCATTAAAATCCCAGAAAAAAAAAAAGTGAGTTCAGCTAAAGCAAATTAGATAAGCTTATAGAGACGATAGGATTATGGCATCAGTTTTCTTACCTAAGGAACACCTTGGGCTGTTTGAGGAAGGCCTTCTCCGTCTGCAACCAAACGCACAAAAATATAGATTAAGGAATCGGACCTACTTTTGACGGAGATGAACTTAGAGAGAGGGAGAGAGATGTAACCTGTTCCGCCATCTTTGAGCTCTGTGGAGACTGGTTCAAGCCGGCGCCGAGCGGAAACTGAGAGTGCAGAGCTTTTTTTTAGATGAAATATATGCGGAACCCTAATAGCCTCAATGACTCTTAGATTAGTTGGTGTGGGCTTGTCCAATTTCGGGTTGCGATTGAATTTAAGCCCAAACAAAACTTTGGCTCGCAGATTCAGGGCCCAAATGTATTTACTCAATAAAATTAAGGTCCAACACTGGAAGGCGGGAAAATGAGAAAGCTGTATGAGATTTCTGTCCACAAAAACGAAAACAATCTCGTTCACCTACTCAACAAATTTCTTACTCAGTTGTGCTCAACTGCCTTTAGATCTAAATTCAAGGGTGAAAAATAATTAAATAGTTGAAATAAATTTATTTGCTTTATTGTTCTCCACCATTGGATTTAAATCCAAAGGTAGTTAAACATGATTGAGTAAAAAATTCATTGAGTAGGTAAACAAGACTCTTCAAATGAAATGTTAATTTTGAAGTAGGTATGGAAGACAACAAATACTATGGAAGACATATGTATATAACTCGAATTTAGGGCAGTCATCGGTAGTAAACCGACCCTTTTTGGTACAATACCTAAATCGAACCAACCATGGTTGGTTTTCAAATTTCAGAGCCAAAACCGAACCGCGGAATTCGGTACCTTTGGTATCAGTCGGTCCCGATATGGTTTGGCTTCAAACCGATAAGCTTTTCCGAATCCAATATGGACGGCGTCGATGACAGATCAGAAGAGGCTGGAGGAGTAAAAAAGAAAAAGAAAAAAGAAGATGATCCAGACTTCCATGGTAGATCTGAAGGAGGAGGAGGAAGAAGAAGATGAAGAGGGAAGAAGAAAGAAAGAAGAACAGAAAGAAAATCGGGGTATAAAAAATGGAAAAGAGGAAACAAGGAAGAAGAAAGAGAGAAACCGAACCAGCCCTACTCGAATTTCAGTTGAGTGAATTTCAGTCGCTCACTTGGACTCCACTATCCAGTCTATCGATCCTTGACTTGTTGCGATTTCGGATCGTATAAAACCAAATTTTCTGATTCATTTTCCATGTATCCAATTTTCCCCGTATGTCACTATACGGCTATACCAATCATTCTCTTATGATGATCTTTGTTTTCCATGGAAGAATGAAAGGGATTTCTTGCACATGCAAAAGGTGACTATATTCTCCACCTCGAGCAGCAAATCGACCTGGAAACACCACTTTTTGGAAGGTTTAAGTGCCGAAATAATTTTTTTTTTTTTAAGATGAAGATTTTGCAACTTGAAGAAGACTGTGACTGCTGCTCTGTAATCCAATAGACAACTCCATTTAAATATACTCCTCTTTTTTGAACAAGTGCTCCTATGTGAACTAGAGGGAGCTGCATGCAATTCTTCTCCATGAATCCAAGCTAAGGCTAACTTCGTGTTTCAAGAGGTTTTGTCTTGAGCATCTCTTCTCAGCCATCTTTCGCTTTGAGGGTTAACATGTAGTACATGTACAAAACCAAATTCGATCAATACAATTGTCTGTTGGAATGCTAACTTCTTCTGTTTTTTAATCCGTCGAGTTCCATATAGAATTACGTTTTGTACGTGTTAACCTTCAAAAACGAAAGAAGGCTGAGAAGAGATTCTCAAGTGTTCAAAAACATATATATATACCCCAAGAAATCTTGTTTGAAATCCTTGCAAGATTACTTGTGAAATCAATATCAAATTTGAAATGTATATCGGAATACTTTGTCTTGTCACTCTTCTGTGCTGATACATTTGCCAAGTTATTGGAAATAGAGCTTCCTACGAAGAAATTGAATTCGTATTTAAGCATTGAGGGTTCCTACGTACGTACAATTGATTGTTTTGCATATCTGATAGTGTTTATGGAATTTATCTATGGAATCCGTCCATCAGAAAATTCAAGTCATTGATGGAAGGGGACTTACTATTATTAATTAGTTCGCACTACTCTCGGGTTTGGGTTCAATTAATCCTGGGGGTAATGACTTGCTATAAAGTTGTGAGAATTGTGACATTTTTAGGTCGTAATATAATTGAAGTGGAAAAATGTGTATACATATATGTCTCAGATTGGTATACATGTCTTTGTTAGAATGAATAGAATCTGTCTTGATGAAGAAGATTAATTTTGTGGGAAATGATTGTTTTTCTGGAACGTATATATGAAGATCAATTCTAAGACGATTAATTTTGACGGCATCAGTTCTTCAATATCTTTCGCATGCAGTTGACAAATCTTCCAGATAGATATGATTCTCTTCATAGCGCGCTGCCCATATTTCGATCTTTACATCTGGATATTTAGCTTTTCTGTAATTTAATTACACCTTCGGTAGAGAAGAGGGAAAGAGGGTAGTGAAGATTTGATCATGTTAAATCTAGATTCCAATTAATGGTAAAGTAGGTACCTCGAACGGCATTTGTATCAATTTCATTATCCAAAAGAATTATATACTTGATTTTGTAGCTTGAGCTTCTCAAGTAAACCTAGTAATTAATTAAGAATTTGATACCCAAATATCCATCCTTGATCTTCTTGTCTCAAAAATCCTTATTCATTCTCATTCAACTCACGCTTGCATTCGCCTTCTCCAGCATGTGTTTCATTTCTTGATAATGTTATTTACTCAAGACTTCTCCAAAAATATATTATACAGTTCAATCATCTCCTTAATTAAGACAGAATTGTCTCCTCACCGGTGTTTAAAGGTTTACAATAACCTTCTTCTTGTGATAGTAGCACTTCAAATCTTAAGAATAATAAACTTGGTTTGTTTTTGAATCCGCTCTTAAAAAAACTCATGGATCCAACATAGTTTTCTCTGTCGATTTTATTTTCTTTTTCTGGTCCATAATTAAAGTGGGTGTCAATTTCATCATCGAAAAGGATTTGATACTTCATTATATAGCTTCTCAAGTAAGCCAAATACGAATTTGATACCCTTGCACCCACATCACATGCTCTTAATGCCCCCACGATCCATCAAAATCCACTTACATTCAACCCATGCATTCCCTTCTCCAGTCTCAAAATGAGTAACCCCCAAAAAATAGCGATCAACTGTTCCAATTGTCGCTCCCGACTAGTTCTGCCTCCCGGGTACATGTTCCCATTCGTCCGCTGCGACAACTGCTATTCCTCAACGCGCATTTTTAATCCAGTCTTGCCATTCCTCGGAGGTGATAAAGTCTATTATTTTACTCCCTCTAATCCCCCCAAACGTCCAGCTCCATCTCCGAAAGCTAAGAAAGCTGATCCCCCCAAACCTCCAGCTCCTTCTCCTAAAGCTAAGAAAGCTGATCCCCCCAAACCTCCATCTCCCTCTCCAAAACCTAAGAAAGCCGATTCAAGAAAGAAAGAGGATGACAATCCTGGCATTCAGAAACGTCAAATTGTTGTTGGTGGTAATCAAGTTAATGGAGACAAGGGGGACCAAAATAGAAAATTCTTAGATGGCAATAAGAAGGAGAACTTTCATTTCCAAATGAGCAAGATTATACTCCAACGTGGTTGGGATCATGAGGAAACAGAAATAATCCAACGTGGTTGGGATCGTAAGGAAACAAAAATACTCCAACGTGGTTGGGATGATGGGGAAATAGAAACTGATGGTGAAACAGAAACCGATGCGGAAACAGAAACTACTGATGGGGAAACAGAAACTATTGATGGGGAAACAAAAACTGATGGAGAAACAAAAACCAAATATATAGTTTTGTTTTAAATATATTATTATATGTGGCTGTCTACGTAAATAATTATTATTAATTATGTCCTCAAAATGTAAATATAAGACTTAATCTATTCCCTCTATCTTCTGTCTAGCTCTCTGTTCCCTATCTGAGATCTTTCTGAATTAATTTATAACACGTTATCAGCATGTTTTTGCTCTTTATTCATTTCTTCTTTTCTTTCTTCTAACTTCATGATGATTCATGAGTTATGCGGTGCAATGATATTGCTTCTGACCATTGCTTACGATCTATGATTTATATTAAGGTGTATAAAGACAAACGACACAATATGTATCTAACTACTACTGATTAATATAGTTGCACGGGTATACTGGTTCCTTTCGTACATGGCTTCTCCTATGCAGCGCCATATATATCAATAGAGAAAAATATTCATATCGTACCTGAACTATTACCAAATAAAATTTTTGGCACTTGAACTTTTATAAAAAATCTGGTAGTACGTAGCTAAACAATTCTTCCATTCACCATTATAGTACCTCCGTCAAATATTCCGTTAAATTGCTTACGTGGCATATGCAAAATTTGTAATTTGGTGACTATAGTATAGGTAAAACAATCTTTTCATTTATATTCAATTCTCAAAGTTGCGAAAAAGTTAGAATTTTTACTAATAAATGACTTTACTAATGAATTAGAATTTTTATCCCCAAATATTAGGGGTGGGCATTGGGTGGGTTGGTCGGTTTGGGTTTCAACCCATTAGCCAACCCAACAACTTCGGGTTGGCATTTGAAGAACCCATTTTCGGCCAAATTTACTTACAAACCAACCCATCCAACCCAATAATATTCGGTTGGGTTGGGCGGGTTATACAGTTTGGAATTGTTACATTTTTATTCTTTTAATTATTTCTTAGTTAAATATTTAAGAGGACTAAAAAATAATAAATTTTAGTCAATCAATAAATGTAGAAAATATATTAATCAAGTTTGATAGATAAGAAAAAACATTCGTGTTAGTGAGATAGAGTAATTAATTTTAGATTTTAATCATTAGGTATACATAGTTTTATAATTAAATATGAGATCATCAATTTAAAAAATTACAAAAAGAGAGAAATGCTGAAAATTATTTAGGCTAGATAGTGCAGTTAGTTAAAGTTTTAGCAAATCTCCACATGCCACATGTAAAATAAATAAAAATATAATATGTATTGGGCGGGTTGGGTTTAATGGGTAGAGTAATAGTTGAATCCAATTTCACCCACATATTGATCGGGTTGGACGGTTTTTAACCCAATTATTTTATTTTTATATGACAAACCAACCCAACCCGCCCAAAAATGGGTGGGTTGGGCGGTTGACCCACAAAGATGCCCACCCCTACCAAATATTCAAAATTAAAGATGCAAAAAGGTATTTTTATTTTTTAATATAATTTAATGCCAGGTGGTTTTATTATTAAATTTTACAATAAAAAATAAATTGTAATTAGTTTTAATATAATAAAAAAATTAAATTACTTTTTTGGATATAGTTTATTTTTATTTTTAAATTAGTAATAAAACCACCTAAAATGGCTATAAATTATATTATAAAAAATAAAAATAATTTTTCTCATCCTTAGTCTTGAATATTTGTGGATATAACACCCTAATTTGATTTTGTTAATATAAATTTTTTTTTTGTATAATTTGTTTTTTATTTTTAAATTTATTTTCGGAATTGAATATGTTCTTGCCGTTTCCCAGCTGCTCGGTAGGGACGCACCTGGAGTGCACTTGAGTACCTGAAAGGGCAAAGGAGGTCAGGGGAGGCCGGCGTGTACCGACCGAAGACCCTCCGACGCTCAAGTTAGTCCCGAGAGGATTTGAGCAGAGTTTCTAGGAATGGAGAGAACTTACTTGAATAAGGAGTGAGGACTCCTTATATATGAGCTGAGGTCGGAGACAAGCTTCCCTGGCGTGGGGGACATCCCATGACACGAGGGAATACTCTATTATTCCACTACCTCGACACGCGCGTCGAGGGACGGCGGTGCCTAGTGCGGTATGGGCGTTCTTTAGTGCGATCCGCGAGGTAGTGGACAAGCACGTGCTGCCAGGTGGCTGTGCCGGTACCGACTGGACTGTGTGTCCACGGTACCGGGTCGAGAGATGTCCCTGTAAGGCCAAGGGGAAGGCTTGTTGTCGGTACACCCGGCCTGGTATTGCTGGTACCGCTGGGGTACCGCCAGGGCTTTGCTAGTAGGCTCGGTAGGGGATCCCTACCGAGTGAGTATATGCCGCTGGGGCGTTGCCTGGGCCGCTGGGGCATTGTCAAGGTAGTGCACTCGGTAGGGGATCCCTACCGAGTAAGTAGATGCCGCTGGGGCGTGGTAATGGGCCTAGAGGTGGGCTGTTCAGCGATGGTGGGCTACTCCTGACCCGTCATGGGGTCTGTACCGGGACAGATATGAAATGGTAGCAACAGAAGTCCCCCAAGTCCCGAGCAAGAGGAAGTGCTTGGTCGGGGACTTAGTCCAAAAGTTCATATCAGGACGTAGCCAAGTGTCGGTGTGGCAGCCACGGCGCTTAGGGTCGGCCCACGTAGTCCCCCAAGTCCCCGAACAAGGGGTTCCTCCCGGGAGGGAGTTGTAACCGCTCCGAGTTCTAAGGGAATTGCCAAGGTCGTGCCTGTTGGTATGCTTGGCGTAACTGCCGAGGTAGTGGGGCAATAACTGCCGAGGTAGTGGGGCGATACGTGTCGCCTCTCGGGCGGTTTGGAACTGCATGGGGAGTTCAACCGTTGCATTGACACGTGTCGTCATCCTGTGAAGCGACGGTTGGTGTCGTACGGTGCAGATGTCCCAGGTCCCGCTATATATATAGGGGTGAAGAGAGTTCACTTCTCCTCATTCTTGAATTTTCTCATTCCAGAGCTCTGAAACCTGTCGGTAGAGAGTGTGAGAGCCTGTTGCCGGTAGCGTTCAATTTGACCAACCGTTGTCTCGACTTCCGCCGTTTGACAGTGTAAGTACCGAGAACTCTTGTGTTATCTTTATGTGGTTCTGCTTTTGTAACGTAGTTTGCGTACCGGTGTCCTGCCTTAGTACCGAGCTAGGTTGCATAGGCTTAGGATTGTCGTCCCGGTGAGCAACTTAGTTTATCTCTTGCAGATGTCTGATTCAGAGAGCCAGAGTGTAGGGAGCGGCAATGCCTTTTCTGGTGAAGAGCCAGAGAGGTCCCCGTCGGTAGAGATTGTGGATGTGGCCTCCAGTACCGGGAGTAGCAGCAGCGAGACTCGGTCATGTTCGTCCGGTACGGACGCCGTCCGAATTGAGAGCATGTTCGAGACGGTGATGAGGGGCATCACTACCGGTGAAGACTTAGAGCCGTTGAATACGTTCAAAGATGGCCAGTTGATTCCCGGGAGTAGCAGTTCTGTGCCGGCCACCGAGGTGGTAGGAGGAGTAGAGGCTCGGTCGGAGGCAGAGGCTGCTGAGGAGGAGGTACCAGAGGAATCGGTACCTGCGGGTTTTGCGGTAGACCGCCTGAAACTCAGTGCTTCTACCGAGGATGACCTGGTGGCTCTGAGGAAAGCGTTCAGTATTCCAGACTCGGTAACCATGCGCCTACCGGAGATGGGTGAACTGAGGAGTGCTTCTGCGGTACCGGGGGAAACCTTGGTGCACCCATTCTTTTTTGGGGAGGGCCTGCGGATCCCATTACCACCGTACCAGCAGAGGTTCCTGGCCGAGGTTGGCCTTGCCATTGCACAACTAAACCCTAACACCTGGCGGTGTCTCAATGCTTTGTACACCCTATACCGGCATTGCGGTTTCGGCGAGCCTGACCTGGCAGTCTTCTTCAGCCAGTGGAGTTTAGAGGAGCATTCAAAAACTGACAAGGGGTGGTATAAGGCCAAGTCGGTAGGGAGGCCGTGCGCAGAGTGTCCCCGAGACACGGAGTTGATGGACATCATGCACAAGTATAAGAAGGTGACCCGGTGCTGCCTTCAAAAGAGTGCCTTGGTCCGCGAAGGTATGGCCGGCGAGGCCGATATCGAGTCTCACGAGCTTGGGAGCTCCGAGATCATAAGGGATCCGCTGGTGTTTGGCAATCCCACCTCGCAGCAGACTTGGAAACACCGATACCTCTTCGTCGGTGGTCAGTGGGAGTTTCCCGAGGGGTCTGACCCGCCGTTGAAGAGAGTGCCATGTAGCTTTAGAGACGCTCCTGGTTGATAGCCTTCCCGAGTTGATACTTGCAATTGTGCCAAGTTTTATCTCTCGGTGCTAACCTCTTGTTTTTTATGTGTTGTGCAGCTGACCAGTCTTGGAGGAAGCTTACCGAGACGCAAGAGGAAGAAATTGAGTGGATCCGGGAGAACATCTCGATAGTCCTGAGGAGGTCCACCGTTCTTCTCAACCGGTACTCGCTTCACTTCTCGGGCCTAGCACCCATCCCGTGTCCTTGTAAGTTTCTACCGGTAACACACTTGTACATGTATGCCTATTTATACCTTTGTCTGATGTTGGTATTGTGCTTTGCAGTCTTGCCTCAATTCCGCCGGTACCGTCGACTTTCAGACGATCTCAGCATGGTTCGGGAGCGTCGGGACTTCTACCAGCTGAAGAAGGCCGTGGGTGAGAACCCACTTCCCGAGGCTGAGCTCATTGCTGCGGAGGCTGCTGGTGCTCCGGTGGAGGCTACCGGTGCTGCTGTTGACGCTACCGGGAGGAGGAAGAAGAAGAAAGCGAAGAGGGTTCGGGCTGCCTCGGAGGCTGATGTGGAAGAGGAGGACTCGGGGGTCCCTGAGGCGGCCGAGACTGAGGTTTCCACAGAAGTTGCTGTGGCGTCCCTGAAGAGGACGGCTCGGGATGAGGTAAACCCCATACTTAACCTTTCTTGCGATTCTTATCTGTCTTGCCGGTACTTATGCTTTTGTAGTTTGTCAAACAGGTGAGGGAGCACCGGAAGAAGCAGAAGGTGTCGGTGGCAGAGACTTCTGTTGAAGGGCCCGTGGAGGGTGCCGGTACCGCCCTGGCTACTCGCAGTACCGGGTCGGAAGCCATCTTTGGTAGGGAGGTCGAGTCCGAGAACGCCAAGCTGTTCTTCGGTTGTGCCAGGAAGGCATTGCTGGACCCTCTCCCGCTGTCCAAGTTGGCCACTTTGCCGGCCATGACGATGAAGCAGCAACGGGACCTCCTCTTTCAGTGCAAGCAGAAGGTGCCGTCCTGCTTGTTTGTTTTTTTTTTTTTTTTTTTTGAGCGCCAGACACTTATATATGTGCTCTTTGGCAGCTGGCATACGAGGAGCTGATGCTGGACCGCCGGTACTGGGAGGAGCTACGCTCTGTCGGTGGGCAGGTCGAAAATATGAAGTCCGGCTACAACACCATGTATAAGCTGAAGGAGGAGGCGACGGCTGAGCTTGCCAAGGTCAAGGAGGAAGCCGGTAGGCTAGTTCAAGAGGCTGAGGAGAAGGCCAAGGCTGCTGTGGCTTCTGAGGTGGCTAGGATCCAAGCCGACTTCGACAAGCGGCTGGAGGAGGCTGTCGGGAAGGCCAGGGAGGAGGCTGTGATGGCCTACCGGCGTGACCGGCAGCGCGCTGTGGAGCAGGCCACAGCCTATATGGAGGGTGGAGCTTACATTCTTGGCAAGATCAAGGATGCCTTCCCGGCCCAAGACTGGAGTCGACTCCCGGTGCCAACCGTCACCGAGGACTTCGTTGATGATGAGCACAAATCTATCCTCCAGGAGATCGACAAAGAAGCCGGTACCTCTGGCCAACCAGCGCAGCAGCAGCAGCAGGAATGAAGTCCCCCTGTGTGGGTAGTGTAGGCCAAGGGCCTTGTAATCATGCTTTCTGTTTTTTTGTTTTTTTTTTTTTTTTTTTTTTTTTTTTTGGGGTTTTTCCGACCCATTGCTGAACAATTGTCCCGGTAGGGACTGCTCTCTCGGGAGCTCGTACTTGCTGGTTGGCCATAAGGCCTTTATTTATTGTCGGATAATGGCGTTTTCGCCTTTTTTTATAAAATTGCACTTTCTGCATATATCAAGTGTTTACTCGGGAGGACTGGATTTATCAGTCTGTCTTTCGGTATATATATCTTTCTTGTTTGCATTCGTCTCACGTGGGTAATTGATACCGGTACCGTGGACGCATACATTAGGGTAGCTAGTACCGGCCGTATGTTTTGAAATTTTGCACATGGGTGTCGCGGGGATCGCGCTGCATGTCAAAACATGAGCAGAAACTTATGCATGGGGGTCGCTGGTACCGGCCACATGACTTAGAAGAGTTTCACATGGGGGTAGCTGGTACCAGCCTCATGTTAACATAGGAGCATAGGAGCAGAAACTTAGGCATGGGGGTCGCTTGTACCGGCCACATGACATAAGAGTTTCACATGGGGGTAGCTGGTACCGGCCTCATGTTAATATAGGAGCATAGGAGCAGAAACTTAGGCATGGGGGTCGCTTGTACCGGCCACATGACTTATAATAGTTTCACATGGGGGTAGCTGGTACCGGCCTCATGTTAATATAGGAGCATAGGAGCAGAAACTTAGGCATGGGGGTCGCTTGTACCGGCCACATGACTTATAATAGTTTCACATGGGGGTAGCTGGTACC
The DNA here is from genome assembly GCA_029955375.1 of Rubus parviflorus. Classification (NCBI taxonomy): domain Eukaryota; kingdom Viridiplantae; phylum Streptophyta; class Magnoliopsida; order Rosales; family Rosaceae; genus Rubus; species Rubus parviflorus. The sequence continues at coordinate 8,309,197 of JARGGL010000005.1, read as the reverse complement.
GGCCTCATGTTAATATAGGAGCATAGGAGCAGAAACTTAGGCATGGGGGTCGCTTGTACCGGCCACATGACTTATAATAGTTTCACATGGGGGTAGCTGGTACCGGCCTCATGTTAATATAGGAGCATAGGAGCAGAAACTTAGGCATGGGGGTCGCTTGTACCGGCCACATGACTTATAATAGTTTCACATGGGGGTAGCTGGTACCGGCCTCATGTTAATAGGAGCAGAATTAGGAGCAGAAACTTATGCATGGGGGTCGCTGGTACCGGCCACATGACTTATAAGAGTTTCACATTTCACCGACTGTAAGTGACTGATTTGATATATATGAACAGAAGTCGTTGCTCCTGGCCGGACTGTGACCGGGCTTTTACAAGAGTACCGGTGGGAGCTCTGCTCGACCAATCCGTTGTACTGATTTTTCGTTAGGGGGTGTGGACCCTCCTACCGGTGTGTTCCGGTGTTTTTACGGGCGCGACCTACGGGTAGTAGTAGCGGAGGTGTTAAATGTTCCATGGGTGCGGGAGTGTGTACCCGTTGGAGTCCATTAGCCGGTAGGTTCCGGGCTTGACAACTTCGACTACCCGGTAGGGGCCTTCCCATTTTTGGTTGAACGTCATGGCTGCAGAGTCCTTCGTACTTAATCGTACGCGGCGTAGTGCCCAGTCCCCCAGCTTGAGGTACCGGGCCTTTGCCTTTGCGTCAAACTTGCGTTTGAGCCTGTTCTTGTGTTCTGCGTTCCGGAGGTTGGCTTGCTCCCGGCGTTCCTCGAGTAGATCGCGGTTGAGACACAACTGCTCTTCGTTTTCGTTTGGATCGAAGGTGTCGATCCTGTGGGTTGTGGAATTAATCTCAACCGGGACTACGGCCTCTGCGCCGAAAGCGAGGGAGAACGGGGTTTCTCCGGTGGCAGCCTTGTATGAGGTGCGGTACGCCCATAGTACCTCCGGTAGCAGCTCTGGCCATGCGCCTTTCTTTTCGCCCAGCTTGGTCCTCATTGTTCTCTTCAGGATTTTGTTTACTGCCTCTACCTGACCGTTGGTCTGGGGGTGGGCTACCGATGCGAAGTAAAGGGTGATGCCCTTGCACCGGCAAAATTCCCTGAAGGAGTTGGAATCGAATTGCCTTCCATTGTCGGTGACGATGATTTGAGGGACACCGAAGCGGCAGATGACGTTTTCCCAGATGAATGTTTGAATTTGCTGGGAAGTGATGGACTTGAGGGCCTTGGCCTCTGTCCACTTGGTTGAGTAGTCGGTGGCGACAACCACATATTCAACACCGCCGGTACCTTTTGGCATTGGCCCGATTAGGTCCAAGCCCCATTGTGCGAAAGGGCACGGGTTGACCATCGTTTCCAGTGGCTGGGATGGTTTCGGTACATTTGGCGCGTTGAACTGGCAGGACTTGCATTTCTTGGTAAATGACACGGCATCCCGGAGGAGGGTTGGCCAGTAGTATCCAAGCCTAACGAGCTTGTGAGCCATCGCTCTTCCTCCCGGGTGGTGGCCGCATATGCCCTCATGTACCTCCCTGATCGCCTCCCGGGACTCGGTGGGTCCGAGGCATCGTAGGTATGGCATTGAGTGGGCTCGCCGGTAAAGATGACTGTTGATGATGAGGTACCGGGAGGACCGGAATCTTATTTTCTTTGCCTCAGCGTTGTCTCTCGGGAGAGAGCCATCTCGTAGGTACTCTAGGATTGGTGTCATCCAGTTTGCTTCTTCGAGACGTAAGTGGTTCACCGCCACGGGTGTCGTCTCGGTACTGCGGTGTTCCAGCATGATGATGGGTACCGAGGCCCCTGGGTTGGGGTCGATAGCGGAAGCTATTCTGGCTAGGGCGTCAGCCCGTTGGTTCTCATCCCTTGGTACCTTTGTTAATTTGAAACACGAGAACCCAAGTGTGAGGTCTTTTACCAAGGTCACGTACCGGCACATAGTGGGGTCTTTTGCCTGGTAGTCCCCCGTGACCTGGTTGACGATGAGCTGAGAATCACTGAAGACTTGGAGTTGTCTGGCTCCCATATCGCTGGCTAGCCGAAGGCCTGATAGAAGAGCCTCGTATTCAGCTTCGTTGTTGGAAGCTTTGAAGCTGAACCGGAGGGCACACTCCAAGTGAGATGTGTCTGGACTCTCGGTATGTGGGGTGATGAGAACGAGTCCTGCCCCGCTTCCGTGGGAGTTCGAGGCGCCGTCCACGTACAGCTGCCAGACCGGTATGGATGGGTCAAACGCATGCTCGCCAACGGTAGTTGGGGCGTCCTCGGCGGGAGTTGCTTTCTCCGCCGATGGCTGCTGATTAGTGTTAGCGTGCTCGGGTGTGAACTCGGAGACGAAGTCTGCTAATACCTGGGCCTTGATTGCCGGTCTGGGCCGGTAGACAATGTCAAACTTGCTGAGTTCAATGCTCCACTTCGTGAGTCTCCCCGATGCCTCAGGCTTCTGCAGGATTATCCGCAGTGGATGGTCGGTCAGGACGACAATGGGGTGAGATTGGAAATAAGGCCGGAGTCTCCTGGCTGACACCATGAGTGCTAAAACGAGCTGTTCTATCTCCGGGTACCGAGTCTCGGTATCCAGTAGAGACTTGCTCGCATAGTCCACCGGTAAGTCTTCCCGATTGTCGCTCCTGACCAAGATTGAGCTCACGGCCGTCCTAGATACCGATAGGTATAGGAACAGTGGTTCCCCCAGCACTGGTCTGCTGAGCAGTGGGGCTGCCGCTAGGTATTCTTTCAGAGCAGTGAAGGCTTGTTCGCACTCGGTGGTCCAGCCTTCGAACTTCTTCCCGGTTTTGAGTATTTTGAAGAAGGGAGCACACCGGTCGGTAGACCGTGATATGAACCGGGAGAGGGCTGTGATCCTGCCGTTGAGGCTTTGGACGTCCTTGAAGGTTTTAGGAGATTTTAGCTCCAGGATAGCTCGAATCTTCTCGGGGTTAGCTTCGATGCCCCGGTGGCTGACCATGAAGCCGAGGAACTTACCTTCACCGACGCAAAAGACGCATTTCTCGGGATTGAGTTTCATCCCATAGTCTTGGAGGATGGAGAAGGTCTCTTGCAGGTCGGTGAGGTGATCAATTTGCTTGATACTCTTGACGAGCATGTCGTCCACGTAAACTTCCATGGTTCTGCCAATCTGCCTGGAGAACATGCGGTTGACTAACCGCTGGTATGTAGCACCGGCATTCTTCAGCCCGAAGGGCAAGACATTGTAGCAGTAAAGACCTTGATTGGTCATGAAGGAGGTGTGCTCCTGGTCCTCGGGGTCAAGCTTGATCTGGTTGTAGCCTGAGTAGGCATCCATGAAGCTGAGGGCCTCGTGTCCAGCGGTAGAGTTCACCAGCTGGTCGATCCTTGGTAAGGGGAAACTGTCTTTGGGGCATGCCCGATTGAGATCGGTGAAGTCGATGCACATTCGCCACTTCCCGTTAGGCTTCCTTACCAGCACCGGGTTTGACAACCACCGAGGATACTGAACCTCGCGGATGAAACCGATGCTCAAGAGTTTATCTACCTCTGCTTTCATGGCCTCGTATCGCTCCTGGTCTCCCACCCTTCTCTTTTGTCGTACCGGCCGATAGGCGGGGTCGATACCAAGCTTATGAGAGATAATGGTGGTGGAGATACCGGGCATGTCTGCATACGACCAGGCGAAGATTGAGGCATTGTCCTTCAGGAGTCTGATCAGATCTCCCCGGAGAGTTATCGGTAGGCCGGTGCCGATCTTGACAACTCTGTCAGGCTGTTCAGGGAACAGGGCGATGTGTTCTACTTCCTCGTGGGGTTTGCCCTGTATGATCACTGCTCCTTCCCGGGGGTCGTCCGGCCTGTCGGTTGTTGCTGCTATGTCACCGGTAGTGACATTGCACACGTCCCGGCAGGGACGCCGTGGCTTAGTTTCCTGAGCATAACATGACCGGGCCATTGGCTGGCTTCCTCTGATGGAGGCGACTCCGACGGGAGTAGGGAACTTTAGCATGAGCAAGTAGTAGCACACACAGGCCTTGATCTGACAAAGGATAGGCCTACCGAGAATGAAATTGTAGGATGATTCACAGTCTACCACTAGCATGTGGGCAGATACCTTTCGGGACCTGGGGTACTGGCCGACCTCTACGTTGAGCCAGATGCTACCGAGGGGTTGGACTAGATCTCCCGAGAAGCTTATGAGCGGGTTCACCGTCCGCGATATGTTCTCGAGCGGTAGGTCCAGCTTGAGGTAGGCACTTTTGAAAATGATGTTGGCGGAGCTACCGCCATCCACCAGCACCTTGTGCATCAGGTCCGTGTGAACCTTGGCCGAGATCACGAGAGGGTCGTCGTGAGGGGTCACGATGCCGGACTCCTCGTCGTTGGAGAATTCAATCTTCCACGGGTCTCGCTTAGGCCTTTTCTGTACCGGGTCGGATTGCACGGAGAAGCATTGCAGGTGCTGCTTTGCTTCCTTCACGTGAGACTTGTGCTCAGATCGCGAAGTACCGAATAAGGTTGGTCCTCCGCTGATGGTGAAAATTTCCTTCCGGTAGCCTTGACTGGCTTGACCGGTGTACTGGGTCAACTTCCCGTCTCGGTGTAGCTGTTCGGCCACGTCCCGGAGAGCCTGGCACTCTTCGGTGGTGTGGGTCCCGGACTGGTGGTGGGTGCAGAACTTGCCGGTATTAGTCATGTTACCGGCGTATTGTTGCCTCGGCCATGGTTGGGGGAAAAGCTGGGGGTTTTCCTTGTAGATGTCCCCCAAGGGTTTGTTGAACGTTGTACAGACTAGCAGCCTGTCGTCGGTACCGTCCTGCTTACTGGACTTCTGGGGGCGGTTGTGCCTCCAGGAACTTTTCTTCTTGGGGTGCCGGTTATACCCGGTCTCGGTCCATCCTTGACTTGATTCGTCCACCTGGTTAATACCGGCGGGTTGGCTGTATGGCCATTGACTTGGATGGGCCTGGGTTTCCCCGTGGTCCGAGTAACCGGAGTACTGCCCTTGCCCTCGTTGGTCGGAGTACAACTGTTCCCTGGGCTTGTTATAGCCGGGACCGACCTGATATACCGGTCGTTGATGGTGGCTCTGGGGAGCCTGGTGTTGGGGGTTCCGCTCCCGGTTGGGGGGATCATACCTTCGGTTGTTCTCGCGGTTCTCCCAGTTGTTGCCGCGATTACCCCCTCGGTAGGAGTTGAACTTGTTGCGCTTGTCGCTCTGCCGAGAGTCGTCCGGCCGTGAGCCACCTCCCTGCTCCTGCTTACGCTTATCCCCGATGGGGTCCGCTGTGGTTGCGGAGGCCTTGTTTGCCTTGTGCATCGCGTTGAGCTGAGACTTCCGTTCGTAGGTCAGGTAGTAGCTCCGGGCGTATTGCCCCGCTCGGTTCATGAGTTCGGTGTAGGTGAGGACAGCGCTCGTGGCATTGAGCTTTCTGAGGAACTCGTCCGGTTGTAGGCCATCTCGGAAGATTTGGGCCGCACGGACATCGTCCTTGGAGGTACAGCGCCGGTAGGCAGCTTTGAACCGCTCCATATAATCCGCCAGTCGCTCCCCGCTGGCTTGCTGGAAGCCGGTAAGTTCTCCCACCGAATAGAAGAAGCTGGACTTCGTGGCATACTCGGTGGTGAAAGCCTCGACTAGTTGCTCATAGCTGTCTATGGACTCCGGTTCTAGTTGATAGAACCACAGCATAGCCTCCTGAGTCAAGGTGTTGACGAAGGCGTGGCACCACTCCTCGTCAGTATAGCCCTTACCATTGTAAGCGGATTGGAATGCGGTCACATGCATTACTGGGTCCTCTTTACCGGTATAGGAGTCCATCTTCAGGCTCTTGAAGTCCCGGTTGTGCTCATGGATCCTCCTGGTGAACGGACCGACTGGCTTCTTTGCTATGCCGAGGCTGGGTGCACTCTTAGCACCGCCGGTCTCGACCCTTCTGAGTCGGTCACTGAGCTCCCGGAAGAGGTTGACCAATGCGCCCTCGTCCCCTGCGCCTGCGCTGGTACTTATGGCGGGCGCGCTCACTGGTATCACAACGTGATCCTCGGTCCCGTCTTCGTCCGGGAAGTGGACCACTCCCGCGGCATCGAGAAACGAGACCTTGGGCGTCGACGCTGCCGGTTGGGGGTGACTGGTCACACGCCCTGGCTTGGCTGGCAAGCGTTCCGCCGGTTTGAGAGGGGTCTCGGTCCCTAGCTGTGTCGAGACCGAGTGATTGGGTGTATGCTCGAGGCTAAGCCGCTCCCTGAGCAGGCCGATCTCCTGGGCGCTGGCTTCCTGCGCCGCAAGCTGATCGCAGCGCAGTCGCTCGTTGCTCTCTTGGAGGTCTCGGATCATGGCCTCAAGCCTAGCCATCATCGAGGATTCGTTCTGGTGGGACTCAGGAGTTTCCGACTCGGTGGAGTGGACTGCTGCCGGTGTTTCCTCGTGGAGGGGCTCAAGACCAGCAATAGTCGCTGTGTCCTTTGGTTGCTTGGACTTCTTACTTTGCTTGGCGGGTTGTGAGCCATCACCTGCTAGTTTGGTCATAGCTTGACCGGTAGAGTACCTCACTGGGTGAGGGTGCTTTTGTTACTAAGTGGTGGAAATTTGTTCCCACAGACGGCGCCAAACTGTTCCTGCCGTTTCCCAGCTGCTCGGTAGGGACGCACCTGGAGTGCACTTGAGTACCTGAAAGGGCAAAGGAGGTCAGGGGAGGCCGGCGTGTACCGACCGAAGACCCTCCGACGCTCAAGTTAGTCCCGAGAGGATTTGAGCAGAGTTTCTAGGAATGGAGAGAACTTACTTGAATAAGGAGTGAGGACTCCTTATATATGAGCTGAGGTCGGAGACAAGCTTCCCTGGCGTGGGGGACATCCCATGACACGAGGGAATACTCTATTATTCCACTACCTCGACACGCGCGTCGAGGGACGGCGGTGCCTAGTGCGGTCCTAGTGCGGTATGGGCGTTCTTTAGTGCGATCCGCGAGGTAGTGGACAAGCACGTGCTGCCAGGTGGCTGTGCCGGTACCGACTGGACTGTGTGTCCACGGTACCGGGTCGAGAGATGTCCCTGTAAGGCCAAGGGGAAGGCTTGTTGTCGGTACACCCGGCCTGGTATTGCTGGTACCGCTGGGGTACCGCCAGGGCTTTGCTAGTAGGCTCGGTAGGGGATCCCTACCGAGTGAGTATATGCCGCTGGGACGTTGCCTGGGCCGCTGGGGCATTGTCAAGGTAGTGCACTCGGTAGGGGATCCCTACCGAGTAAGTAGATGCCGCTGGGGCGTGGTAATGGGCCTAGAGGTGGGCTGTTCAGCGATGGTGGGCTACTCCTGACCCGTCATGGGGTCTGTACCGGGACAGATATGAAATGGTAGCAACAGAATATAAATAAAATGACTGTTTTGCCCATGCCACATAAGCAATTTGACAGAATATTTGACAGAAGTACTATAATAACAAAAAGATGAATAATTCAGGTAGCACTAGAGTCATTATGAAAGTTCATGTATAAAAAATTATATTTGGTGATAGTTCAGATACCATATGAAGATTTTTCTCTATATCAATATATATGATATATCAAGTTTAGTTGAGGAATTTGGAAGGAAAAGAAATTGAACGGGGAGTTAAACTACTCTGATGTGACATCTTGTTAGCCGTTAGATTCATGTATGATATTTGAGGTTAAAATCCAAGCATGTATGTTATAGCACACTAAAAATCCTAGCAGAGAATCCAATTATGTTGATGTAAGTATTCCAAGATTTGCAAACACATCGATCTGAATCGCATAAGGGATTTCATATGCAGGTAACCGGCCTTTAAAGGTTTCTGATGTATGGCCTTAGAGATCGAGCTTGTCTTATATAGAGATCGAGGAGTAGAACGTACATTCATGTCCTATATTAGGATTGAACTCCTACACACACGAAAAAAAGAGAGGAAAGTTTTTCATTTTGTGGTTTTGATTCTCTTAAAACCAAAAAACTAAAAATAGCAGATCTATTTGGCCCTAACAAATGACACTTGTGAGTGGGTGTCGATTTCATTATCAATAAGAATTTGATACTTCCTTATGGAAGCTTCTCAAGGGAGCCAAGAATTTGATACCCATCCACATGCACCAGTACGTAGATGATGTCCCCAGATCCATCTCTCTCAAATCTTTAAATTCAAAAATTCCACTCGGCCACTGCTCCCCCTCAACTCATTCATGCGCTTCTTCTAGCTGACTAGCTCCAGATTCCAAATGATCGAGTACCACCAGGGCCAAGTAGTAGCAATCGACTGCTCCTATTGCCATAGCCAACTAAAGCTACCTCCTGTCATGTACAACTGATGAAGACTTCTAGTTGTAGATGACCAACATGCAACAGCTGATCGCATCACCTGCAAGCCTGGACATAAGTACGTGCATAATTAATTAAGGTTGCGGCTATTTGCACCCCATATAGAGCTCACTACACCCACAACCACCCCTTAGACAAGACTTGTAAATTCATTGGTAAATTCTTAAACAAGGAAGTACTAAAGACACCATCAGTTGTCATCGATGAGGCTCTATGGCAAATTCTCTAATCGATTGATCGAGAACCCTTTTTTTCAGGGGTGAGATCGGTTCTGGACGGGTCGGTAATGTACCCATACCGATACCGGTACCAAAACTTTTATTCGGTAGGGTACGGTTCGGTAATGCCATTTTTCAGCTTTCAGACGAACTAAACCGATACCAATTAGGACCATTTCGGTAAGTCGACATGATTGGAGAAACCAACACCCAATTCTCCAGAAAAGAATGGAGAACCCCTTACACACAATAAAAATTGGACTCAGACGACGGAGGTGCTGGTAATGATGGTCTGTTGGAGCTTTTTCTAGCGAGGTATACAGATGACAACGGCGACAGGACCTTCTTAGTGGGTTCTGGGTTTCATCGAAGGTACAGTGACGACACCTGTGGCGGTGACGTGGTTGGTAGTTAATTAAACCAAATGGATGAGAAGGGGAGCTGCGAATTTGGCCGGTGGTTAATTAAACCAGTAGAGAAAGAGATGGTTCTTGGCTGAGATAGAAAAGGAAATAGAGTCGGTCTCAATGTCTCATAGAGAGAGATAGAATAGAGATAGTCATAGAAACTAGATGGAAAATATTCTCATCCAAACAAATTCATCATTTTTTTTTCATTACGCATTATATTTTCATAATCTAATAATTCATCTTATAAACACTCTTTAAAGATCAACTTTACAAAAAATTAATGAATTAGAAGATCATTTGTTGATCAAACTATATCAAACAAATGAACAGTTGTAAAAAGAATATTAATTTTCACCAAAAGCATCAAATTTGTTTGATATAATTGGATGATCAAACGATCTCCAATTTGATTAGATTTTTGCATAGATAACCTTTAGATGGTGTTTGAAAAGATGAATGGTATTGGTAAAGATATACTACTTGGCCTCTCGAAAATTAAGTCAACAGAGTTTTATATGTGCATATGAATAACTAGTTTACTACTTGAAATACTACTTATTAGTAAAGTCATTTGCTTAAGGGACTCGAGTACGTGTGCACGTAAATCAATTATGGATTCAAGTATGACGCACTAACTTAAATGAACAAGGATAAGCTCTCCATTTCCAGGTAGAGAGAGCCGTCTCTGTTATGTTAGCGGCTTTATGTGTGTGTATATGTTTATAAATATACGTTGCCTGCAAATCGTTTGTGATTGCCATAGTCAATGCTTCGAAGATTTATATGTATTCAAATAACAAAATTAATTTTGAGAACTGGAGGGGCAATATGACCATATATGTTGTGTCGAGCAGGGAGTTCATATGACAGGACCAGTAAATAGACACTCTTGCTGCTATAGCCGGTGAAGGAAAATAAATTAATGATTATAATTATTAGATTTTGGCTATAATTGGCAATTGGCCTGGTCTACCGTGTACATGGGACCAGTGCTCGGTCACAGGTAAGTTGGAAATCCTGCAGGTGAGTATCTCTGAGCTCAAATTTGGTATCAGCATACTGCATATGATTTATAAAGTTAAATGAAATGTTTTTGGCTGCCATGTTTTAAATGTTTTCTAAACGTGTACAATATATATGTAGTAAATATTTTTCGATTATATTATTTTCAAACCTAGCATGGTTGTTTCGGCCCCTATTAGGCAAGCAAGGACGAAAGCTTATCCCTACAACAATGTGCAGGTTTCAAGTATGTGGTCGAGAAGTGGGAGATCGATGGAGACATTAGGTTTGGCCCATTTTCCGAAGGGTTTTACCAAGTTAGCGTCTTTGTCATTTAATTGACTAAGTTCTTAAATTATTTACTTAATTTATTTATCTTCATTTTAAGCATCACCTCGAGGGGTCCGTCTACCTAGGGCGCGTCTCTCGGATTTTATATAACGAGTCCATAACTCGTTGGGTTTCATGTTGAAAGTCTTAAGGCCCATTACCTATTTTTATTATGCTAATTTCATTTTATAAATTATCGGGTTGCTTAACTTGATCTAAATTATGATTATCTTACTACACAAATAACTAAACCACCAAAGGCCTTGCGGTCTTGAGTTAACCAGTTTTCGGGACGCCTTACGAGATGAGTCAGTCTCTCGTTAGCTCAGGGTCGCGGCACTGCAGGACCCCCCCTCCGGGGTGCCACAAGATATCGAAGAGAGAAATAAGTTTCGTAACTACCTCAAGGTGAGATTCTAAGTAGCTTAGAAGATATCGGTGTCGGTGGTTTCGAAACTCTTAAAGTTAACGATGTCGATCATCCGCGTACTGTGGTCGACGTTGAGATCCGAGGGTACGGGAAGGTTGCTAGGGTTGAGAGCTTCAAAACCCAATAGATTTGAGGGTCGGAGGTGGCCGATTGGGGAGGTAATCGGCTATAGTGAGTGAGGTAATGAGAGAGTGAGAGTGATAGAGGGAGAGTATACGGGTGAGAATGACAAGATGGGTTAATTCATCTTAATCCTTAATCAGAAATCAACAATCAAGATCGCGCCGTCCAAAAAGTAATAATATTGAAAAAAAATTCTCTTTAAATTTCTAAAATTCATAACTCTCTCATACGATCTCTGATTCTCACATTCTACATGTCCACGAACTTGTATCGACACGCTCTCCGACTTTCGTTAAGGAAGTTTTTAGAGAAAATCGATGAATAAAAAGTCAACTTAACTTCTCGACAAATAGCCTTTTTCGAGTTAATATTCGTATAAATTTCAATTCAACTCACCAATACTCCAAGAAATTCAACAATTGACCATTTATTAATTTCAAGAAATAAATGATGAAATTTTAGGGTATTGCAGTGGCACAAATTTGAGTCCAAATATGAGTCATCATCTCTCTTTTGGTTTGCACATGAGGGAGCCAACGAAAATGAGACCTATATTTGAGTCCAAACTTGACCTATATTTTTGAATCTCCGGCAATTATAGATCTCAATCTCTCTGACCCACTGTGGGTGCTTTTGGACCTAATTAAATTTGGGTCCCCACTATAGATGCTCTTATAGTCTGCTTAGGGTATGGTGATCGAGCGGTTGGAATACCAACATGTGTCATGTTGGTATAAATGTCTTAATTTGTTAGAATCTGTGTGATGATGAAGAACATTAATTTTGTGGGAAATGATTGGTTTTTTGGAACATATCTATATGAGTTTTTATCACAAATAGTATCTGAACTTTACCTCAATTATATACATAGTACTTGAACTTCACTTTTGATCACAAGCAGTACCCGAACTCTTCGAGTTCATCCTAAATAGTACCTGAACTTCAATTTTTGTCACAAGTAGTACCCAAAGTTTTCCCTTTTAGTTTTTTTTTTAACACGCGCCCTCACGTGCATATAATATCATAAAAATCAGCCTTAGATACAAAAAAAGATGAAATCATAACTTGAGTACTACTTGTGACAAAAATTAAAGTTCATGTATCAAATATATAATTGAGAAATAGTTCAAGTACTATATGTAATAAAAATCCTATCTATATATAATATATGAATATCAGTTCTAAGATGACTTTTGACTGCATCAGTATTTGAATATCTTGTAAGATTAAATTTGAACACATTACAAGATTGTATTAAGATACAATCATTATTGTGACTTATATCCTAAGCTATTGAGTTTAAGGAAGTTCATACCTTGTAAATATATAATTGATTAAGTGAATCTTGTGATTATATTTAGGGGATCCAAATATCTTGATAATCAAGTAATGAGATGTCGATATAAATTGTTTAGGGTAAGCGACATTAAGAGGTGAATAATCCTTTTATGGGAAGGATTTAACCTAGTCTAATCCCTATAAATACAAGGTCCCTGTGACCTCTCTAATAACTTTTGCTATTCAGAACATCTTGCCCCATAGATAGATAGCACAAAAGAGAGAGACTCACAGAAGACTTTGTGTTGATTCAGGTTATGGTTCATGATCCAATTATTAACATAACTCTTGTTTTTATATTATATTCATATAATTGTGTCTATATTATTTTGTGAAGCGATCTATATTTTGTTTAAGACTAACAATTGGTATCAGAGCTACCTTCACAAAATTATAGATCTTTTGTTAATTATCTTAATTTTGATATTGGAACATGGAACCTTGATGCCGGAGCTTAAGAAGTGTAATACCCCGAATTTTCATCCTTAATTTTCAGAAATATAAAAATAAATATTTTGCGAAATTTATGTTTTTGCGTATTTTGTTGATGATGTGGCGTATTTGTATAAATACGATATAATTATACGTATTAATTATTTGTACGTATTTGTACGTATTTGTGAATAGTATCCAAATAGTGACAAATAGTGTCTAAATAGTAACCAACACGTGGCGGGTAGTGATTGGAACAGCACACATGGTGACTCAGCTTTGTCTGGTGAGTCACCATGCGACACGTGTCACGATACGATTGGTCTTCGGGTGTTTTTCTGTTCGGCAATGATTTTGGGAAAACTTCCTTAACGAGAGTTGTAGAGCTCGTCGATACGAGTTCGTGGACATAAAATTCACTTAAATCGGAGTTCGTATGAGTGAGATACGAATTTTTGAAGTTCGAGTTACTATTTAGGAAATTTTCTATAAATAGAAAATTTCCAATTTTGAAAATTTTGGAAAAAATCGGAAAAAACCCAGAAACCCCCAGACCCGCCGGAAACCAGGCCGACCCGACCCGGATTTTCCCGGCGATCCCGAACACCCCCGGCCACCGGACCACCACAGACCATCTCGCCTCTCTCTCCTCTCCTTCCCTCCGCCGTCCATCACCGACGAATCACGCCGGAACCCGACGGATCGTGCGGCGGATTTGCGGCGAAACCGACCCGGATCGATCTCTCTCCTCCGGCCACGGCGGCTTGTGCCACCACTTGGGTTTTGTTCACCTCCTCCCCAGAAACCTTCTAGTGCTCGTGGATCATCAAATCGACCACGGTACACGGCGAATCGAAGCTTGGAAGTTTTTGGGCAGCCGCGGCTTTCGACGGCGATATCTTCACATCCGACCGTTATCTCACTTCGAGGCAAGTTTTAAAGTTGTTCTATTTTGTGTGTTCTACAATTTGACCGAACGGATTTGGCTAGTTTGGACTTTGGTCTGGCGGCGCGTGAGTTTCTCACCACCGTCTGTGGCGGCGCGTGGCGGCGCGTCCGGCCACCTTTTTAGGTTTTTTTTTCTTTGTTGAGTAGTGTTTGTCGATACAAACATCTTTCATGTTTACGGGTTTCTGAGATTCGATTGTTTGACCGATGTTGATTTTACCCGGAATTGTGGATCGTTCGATCTGTGATAATCCGACCGTCGGATCGTCACCATTTTTTAGTATGATGTTAGGATGCTAGAAATAAGCTTACTGTTATTTTAGTATTTTGAAGTTCGGTGGGACCCGTACAATGAATAGTCGAGTGGGACCCGCTTGAGGAATAGTGATGTGGGACCCACATTGACCGACAGTTGACTTTTGGTCAAACTAGTCCGGTTTATAGTTTTCGATATTCTAAGGACATCCGATTAACTTTGGGAGTGATACGGTCACTTTTCGTTTGTCGTTTGGTTGTTTTTGTGCTGAGAAACGAAATGCTTGTTCTTAGGTGTTTTTGGAAACCGTGTAGCCGAGCGGACGTTTCTTGTTGATTACCTGGTTAAGTGTTGAGTTCGTTGACGCAGCTGGAACTTACAAAGGTGAGTAAACTCACGATTGTTAATTGGAGATTGTGTTTCACGGGATTGTGTTATTGATTGAATTGTACATTGTCATGAGAATGAAATCTCTCTCATTTATTTAGCTTCTATCTAGGTTATTATTTACCTGTTATTGCTTGAGATGTTTTTAAAGGACTTGAGGTGAGTGTGGAGAATACAATATTTCGTGTGATTAAATCATAATATTGTATTGTTGATGATTTGATTGAAAATATTTTCAAATCATGATAACTGTGTTTTTGATGAGACTGTGTTGGGTCCAGTGTGGCCTCCTTATGTGTTGTGGAATGGGTTCGTCCCCGATGGTATGAATTTGGGCAAGCGTCCCAATGCGGTTAGAGCTCTAGTCTGTCTACCAATTTTTAAGTCACATGCATTCGTTGGTCTTGTGATTTAAGAATATTGTTTTTAAAAGAAGTCTCAAGAGTATTCATTCTTTTATTTGTCCAGATTGGACATGGATTTATCGATTTATGATTTTGTATAAGCATACATATATCATTGGAATTGTGTGTGTGATGTATTTTTCTAAAAGATGTTTCAAGAGTATTCAATCTTTTATTGTCCAGATTGGACATGGATATATTGATAAATGATTTTATATAAGCATTTCATATATCATTGAAATCTTTTGGTGATTGTTATTTGTCGGATTGACATTAGTTTCATTAAGTTGTTGAAATAAATGCGGTGATGTTTTGGGAAATTACTTAATTTGTTTATTAAGTTGAGAACGATAAAATTGTGGAATGTGGGTGGGGTTACTTGTTTACTCATACCAGCTTCACAAGCTGACCGGGTTGTTGTTATAACCCGGTACACTATTCAATGGTGTAGGGGTTTATCCTGCAGGTTAGGATAACTAAGAGTTGAGTTGAAGGAGCTTTGGAGTTGCTGATAGTATTGTTTAGTTTCCGCTGTTAATTAAACTCTGTATGTAAATTTACTTATTATTTTGAAATGTCAATTTAATATGTGAATTTGTGAAATGAAATATTTGACTCTAAAGAACGAGTCTGTATTGACATTGGTGGGCTCGGTGAGTTGTTGTTGTTGTAATAAAAGGAAAAAAATTTCCAGGTGATTGTGTAAGTTGACCGAGTCTTCGCGTTTCAGATTTGTTTTATTGATAATAACAAGTTGTTATTTATATTACGAAATTTGGGGCGTGACAAGAAGTGATCATGGCACAACCTTCATACAATTGATTCAGTAGCCGTTCCTTCCAAAATGGATAAGAGAAAATTCTCTTTTATTTGTTTAATTAATTTTGGTTATCTTAAGTTCCAACTTAACCTAAAATATTGTGAAATATAATTATTTCTTTTCTTTTGGAAGAAAAAGAAACAGGGCGTTCTCATAGGAGGAAGAGGAAAGGCAGTCCAAGATGGTTGAACCTGTCATTAGGTATCGACCGGACAAAACTGAAAATTCGCTGACTGAATTGCACAGACCTAATAAAAGGTCGAAACCGCCGTCAAAAGCAAGAAAGTTCTAACTGACAGATAAGCAATTTATCTGTTGCTTTCATTTTTTGAAATTACACATATTCCTTTGAAAACTTAATGTGATATATATATATATATATATATATATATATATATATATATATTTTGCAGAATTGCTTTTGTCATGCTTGGTTTTATTAGATTGATATAATATAACCTTGTATATCAATTGAGGATGCAGCCTTCAACACAGTTTTTTGTGCCACACACTGAGGAAGATATGAATTCCAATATTATGGAGAAGCTAGTTTTGAATTAATGTGAATTTTTGCAATAATTGTGAAAACCAGAATACAATTTCTTTCTCAAGGCATTGTCCATGACTGGGTTTTCTATTATGGCGTATACTACTATATATATATATGTCTTGGGATTATACAAATTTTGTTTTTTGCAGATCATGGATCTAGATTCATCATTATAATAAATCTTTTAATGTACATACTAATTCTGTGAGCATGTATGTTAGCTTAATGATTCGGGTAAAATTTTGGTTCATTGGCTTTTACGAAACATAGATGCATGCATGGGGCATATATTTCGTATGTATATATGGACATTGCTAAAGAATCTCCGTTTTTAATATTATATATTAACATCAATATAGCAATGAGTCATGCAGTATCTATTTAAGTGTCATTCTTATATGTTGATGACTTTACATATATGCTGTGAAATATGAAACCTAATCTTACATTAGTTGCCTCAAGCAACACTTATATGTTGTTTTTCCTTGCTATTAGATTTTCATGTTTTTCGTTGCCATCTGCTATTTCTTTTGGGTGGCAATTAAGCTGAATTTATCATGTAAATATATTTCCATATATGTTTATCAAAATTAAGAGTAATGATAAATCAATTGCTAACTTTAGAGATCAAAGAGGTTTTGTATAGGTTCTGATTTTGCAAGTTTTATCAGCTAGGGTTAAATTCTTCAACCATTGTGACTTAGTTGAGCATGATTTATAAGTTGACGTTGCACTGAATTGTGTCTTGGTACAAGCATAAAGAGTTTCCTACCTTGATATCTATTTTTGTTGAGGATTACTTGTGTGTGTGTGTATATATATATATATGTATATATATATTCATATATTTTTAAGAGCCCGAATGCTGCACCGTCCTCTACAAATGGAATTAATCGATCTAGTGGCTCCTTCTTTTGTTTTAGTAGGGTAATCTACCATCGTATGCCTTTTACAAGTCTATTTGTAGTGTTGGTATCTTGATTAATTAAGACTTGCTTGATGAGATAGATGTATTGCAGACACAAACTTCTATTTGAATTTGGAAATAATTTTCTCCTAGCAACTAGAGCTGTTAAAAGCATACATCATGTATTCATGTACAACTGATGGCCCCAAACATGTAATTGAAGGTCTGGTAGCAAGTACCATTAATTTTGAATAGCTTATTGGTAATTGGCGTATGCTAGCTCATTATCATTTTCTATTGGTCTATAGAAATATCTTTACACACATTCCGCATACAAGTGAAGATTTGTTTTCTTGCAAAGAATTTCCAGTCGACATTAATTTGTTTTTGACCACACATTTATTACGAGCTTTTGGATACATGAGTATCATGCATTACACCTGAATTGAATTAGTATTCCTGGTATATGCTACTATATATATGCTGCTGGAATTAGAGTTAGTATCAATATGTATAATTATAAGCAATTATGGCAGCTTGGTTTTGAAAATTGTGCATTCAAGTAGTCAAGCTGATGACAATTAATAAATATATATTCCATCCATATATATAATAGTTTTTGCAATATTGAGATTTTGGGTTCTTTCTCAATTGTGATATTTCATGCATATGTTTAAAGGTTAAAATGTGTAATGTATTTTGATGCCATGTTAAGAAAATTTTGTGTGGTTCTTTGGATAATCACATAAAGAAGTTTATAGTCGAGAAACTATAGTTTAAGGTCTTTTGGACAGAAACACACAAAGGGACCTGGATGGAGGTATGTCTTTTAATTTCCGCTGTGTAACAATTCATGTCAACCTTGAAAAGCGTCATTGTTTGATTTCAAGTTTTATTATATGCTCAATTTTACTATGAGTATTCTCTAAGAAAATTTGTTTTACCATAATGACTCTTATGTTCAATTTTTCTTAACTACGTTTATTAGATATATTTTAAAACTTACTTAAGAGTCTTATGGTGCTTTTGATCAATTTTCTTTGAAATCAGATTATAGATTTGTGCATCCGCTGACATAATTTGTGCAATGCTTGGAGCAACTAAGGTATGTTTTTCGAGAAACCTTGAAAACATTTTAACTTTGATTATCAATCTCTGCTTAGAGCATTTTCTGGATGCACATAAGTTAAAGTAGAAGTAAGTATTGCCCAGTTGGTTAGATATGAATGATTGATTATGATTTTCGAATGTTTTGCGTTGTTTGAATTTTCTGGAATAATCAATTTATATAATTCGTATCTGTTTCCTGTGGTGATCATGCTTACAACATGTGTATATATAATTTGTTTGTGTTAAAATTTTTGACAAGATTCTCCCTTAATCTTTATCTTGTTGCTATAAATTTTGACTGCAAACAGGCTGGTTTCAATTCATTGAAACATAAGGCAACGGCCTCTAATTCCAGGTTAGTGAAGACAATCTAATGGCTCATGTTGCACAAAGCAAACTGTCATTGTGTTGTTTTCCCTAATCTTTAGGATTTGGAATTAGGAACCTTGTGTCTCTAGTTTTTAGAACATGACTGTATCTTCCAACGAAGGATTGACTTTATGTGTTCTTAAACCTAGAACAGTACATCGTGGATCATTAATAGGCTAAATTGAGATAACTGGAGTTTTCATCTTGCTACAACTAGTGTTGAAATGCTTCAGGGATAACTTAGTCTTTAATATCTGGTTTTGTTAAAAAGAAACTTCAGAAATATTATGTGCTTTTGCCGAAGGGTAAGACTTAATATTTGAAACTAATATGCTTATGGGGCTTACTACAGTACATCAAATGTGATTTTTTACTCGTATTGTTTGCTAAATTGTCTGTTATTTTCCCATTCCTTGAAAGACATAGCAAACTGTATCACTTTTATTCTCAAGTACTAATGGCAAATGAACTTGATTAATTCCTCAAATTGACAAGTAGTTTTTGGAATGTAGTTTCATTTGTGTGTTTGAGTATTTGAGCATGACAAAGTACAACAGCAATTGTAGCAAGTACTTAGAATACGAGTTAAATTTTGTTCATATGTTTGTAGTTTAGATGTGGTGTTAAGTGATATTGTATTATATCTGGTCTTAACATTTTATGTCAAGAAAATTGCTGTGTCTTGACAAGTCAATTTTAATTCCACATCCTCTTACAAATTATTATGTGCTACACTTCCAGTTTCTAAAAGAATATAAACAAGTCTTTAGTTCTTTAATTGCTGGACCTAATTGAAAGCAAATTGTGAGAAGAAGAAAAATTTTATTGTGATTCTATTTTGTGAGAGGAAAATACCTTGTTAAATTTTTTTGAATGACATCACCATTTTTTTTTTATCCTAACAAGTGTTGTGGCTGCTATGTAATTCTATGTACGTGAAAGTATCACTGAAGAAATATATTAGAAAATTTTCTACCACAAACCTTTGATTGCAGATTTTCTGTTATTTCAAGATTATAACATAGAATATATGTATGCATATACAAATTATTGTTTTGACTATTGTCATCTGCATATGAAAATAGTCCTTGTTTATGTGTCTTACTACGACATTTTTTTGTCTTCTTTTACAAAACCTTATGAATCATTAAAAAAAAAAAAAAGAAAAAAAAAAGAAAAAAAAAAGGGGAAAGTATTTTACATATATGTGTTATTCATTATAAGAATCTTTTGAGCTTGAAATTGATTGTCCTATTTATCAATTACTTGATTCTTTTGAAATTTGCAACTTGGTAATTTTGGCTTTCATTACTATATGGATACTTGAATTGCTATGGTAATCAGAAAATTAAGAGTAAGGAACAATGGGAGTACTTGATTTTCATGTTTTCTCATTATTTGACAATCCGGACAATTTCTTATGCATTAAAATTATATATGCAGCCAATAGAGTTTTTTAAAATCATATATTTTGGGTATTTGAATTATCTTATTTCAAAATGTTAGTTTGTAAGGATAATTCTTGAAATTGGTGATGTGTTTTGTGATTTATTTTGGAGTGAACAACAAGCTATTTTTTTTTTTTTCAAGTTCTAGATGGATTTTTGTAATGGGAGTTCTATAAACCCTTAATGTTCTTTGGGTTAGTAATAGTAACTTTCTACTGGACTTTAGTTCTTCCATGTAGCCTTCTTGTATTGTTTTAATTAAGTTGCTAAATGTCTTGCTTGAAAGTACATTCTCAGATTAAATGAATTAAGTTTTATTTGGACTTGAGTTAATACTTTCTGACAATATGCTATTTGGTTATTTTATGCATGTTAAGTTATACCGAACAATAGGTTGTTTTGGTTATGTATATATGTTTTGGCAGACTTAGTGGGAGTTGTTAACTTCTACTGATTCATGATTTCCTTGTTATATTTTGCTTACTCTTGATACTTAGGCTAAGTGGGAGTATAGCTAGTTTCAGTGGGAGTTGGTTGTTCATTAAGGATAAGTTGAAACATTTTGTTTTAATATTTTGATTTTATGATTGAGATCTCATTTTGTATTTCATGAATTTTGCTATTTTCAATAAAGTTCAAAATTCATTGATATCCATGGATTCTATTTACTGATTTTGCAGCTGTGATTTTTATATTGTTTGCATTGATCTAATCTTGGTAACCATTATATGTACATCTTCAGTTTTGAGTTACTTTTAGATCATGCAGTTTTGTTAAAACACATTAAGTGCAGTGGTCTTGAGCTGCTATATATGTGTTGAGGTTCAGGCATATGGAACCATTAAGAGGACCGTATATGGAGAATTCGGAATATTCACAAATCATCTCCTTATACATTAATAGACATTTTATGTGTCTCATGTTTCTCATGGCTGTCTTGAATGTGATTGCAGAGTGGCTGCGTTTTTTAAATGCTATCTTTTCTGCAGTTCTTCATTGTAGTTATGTTTTGACAGAGATTTGATTGGATTCTTGAACTCCTTAATTCTCAGGTGCACACTTCAGATAATAGCAGAGGCTATAGTCACAAATTCAGATTGCATAATCTTGCAAAGTGTTCAAGTGGGAGATTGTAAGATTAAATTTGAACACATTACAAGATTGTATTAAGATACAATCATTATTGTGACTTATATCCTAAGCTATTGAGTTTAAGGAAGTTCATACCTTGTAAATATATAATTGATTAAGTGAATCTTGTGATTATATTTAGGGGATCCAAATATCTTGATAATCAAGTAATGAGATGTCGATATAAATTGTTTAGGGTAAGCGACATTAAGAGGTGAATAATCCTTTTATGGGAAGGATTTAACCTAGTCTAATCCCTATAAATACAAGGTCCCTGTGACCTCTCTAATAACTTTTGCTATTCAGAACATCTTGCCCCATAGATAGATAGCACAAAAGAGAGAGACTCACAGAAGACTTTGTGTTGATTCAGGTTATGGTTCATGATCCAATTATTAACCTAACTCTTGTTTTTATATTATATTCATATAATTGTGTCTATATTATTTTGTGAAGCGATCTATATTTTGTTTAAGACTAACATATCTTTCTCTTTATAGTGCGCTGCGCATATTTCGATCTTTACATCTGGATATTTAGCTTTTCTTTAATTTAATTACACCATCAGTAGAGAAGAGGGAGAGAGGGTAGTGAAGACTTGGTCATGTTAAATCCAGATATATAGCAATGGTAAAGTACGTACGTCAAATGGCATTTGTACCAATTTCATTATCCAAAAGAATTTGATACTTCATTTTGTAGCTTGAGCTTCTCAAGCGAGCCTAGTAATTAATTAAGAATTTGATACCCTAATATAGGCCTGGCAAATGGGCGGGCTTGGCGGGTTGCGGGCTGGTTTTAACGGGTTGCGGTGTTAACGGGTTGAACCCGTTATAACCCGTTAAGTTAACGGGTTTAACGGGCTAAACCCGACGGGTTCACGGGTTATCCGTCGGAACCCGTTGAGACCCGTTAATAGTTTTTTTTTTTTTTTTTTAATTTATGGGTTACCATCTGTTAACCCGTTAAGATCCATTTAAATTAAATATATGATTGGGCTTAAATTAAACCGTTTAATTATGCCGGTGATCTTGGAGATCAACTAGTTGATGAGGTTAATTAGCAGACTTATTGTAGAAATTCAAAGTCAATCATTTACTTGACACTTCTTTTTTTTTGAGAAGAAACATATTGTATTAAAATTAGAATGTTACATTTACTAAAATAAAAACGAAATAAAAATGCCTTCAGCTGGTGTGGCTTTGTCCATCCAATGTCAAATCAAATATGTCTTCGGTGAGTTGCTCCAAGTCAGCTCGGTCTTGGTCTACAATGTATAAAAAAAAAAGGGAGGCAAATTAAAATGAAATAAATATTCACATCATGGGAAGATAAGAAATTAATACAACCAAGCAATATAGAAATTACCTTTTTTGCCGAAAATCCAATCTCGGGTACATAGCAACGCTTGAACAGTGTTTGGCAATAAGGAGCTACGATATTGATCTAATACTCTACCACTAATACTAAACGCAGATTCCGAGGCAACCGTAGAAATAGGAATCGTTAGCACATCACGAGCCAAATGAAATAGAATAGGATACCGGAATTGCTCCATTTTCCACCAAGAAAGAACATCCAACTCTTTCTTTCTATCCAACCTTTCTTCATCAAGATACCTGTGGAATTCAGTCTTCACACTTGAACTTGTCCCATTCTTGTACAAAGCATCAAAATCCTACATCAAAATCAAAACAATGAACATATAACACGAGATATAATTACCTCCATGGTGAACACCAAACAATAGTTAGCAACTTAGCAACAAATACTCATAACATCAATTTATAACACAGTTAGGCTTAGGTTCCATCTGAGTCAATAATATGATATATAAGTACCATATATAAGTACCATACCAGTAAAAAAAATTATGATTAAAGCCTAGAAAGTAAAGACCGTATGATCATCTAGGTAACTGCAAAAGATGCATCAAAAGCCAAGAAAGGTTGAGCAAAGCAACAAGAGAACAACCAACATCACTAGCAAACTCAAGACAAACTAGACCACGAACAGAATTATATAAGTAAGTTATATATATAGAATGACCATTATATATAAATTACAAGGGGACGGGAAACAGATCTCCATATATATGATATAACATTGATCCTGTCAATTCCTTTGGTTAATATATACTGTCATTGTTGTCATCGAGATTGACTTAGTTTCAACTTGCTTCTATAACTGGATTAGCAAATTCAATGTATTGTTTTGTTTTTTTGTTTTTTGTTGGTTTTCTAGTTTAATATACCATTCCTAGCCTTATAAATATACATATAGCTTATTTGATTCTCATTGTATTTTAATTATTGTTAAGCCCTAGAGAAAGATAGAGGCAAAGAATCAATGACAAAAGGACACAGCAAACAACAATCCCAGAGAGGCAGCTAGAGACCTATCTAGCTACAATGGAACAGAGTTTCTATCTATGCATGCATAGTTTGGGGTTTCTATCTCCAATTACAAAATCATGCTTATACTGAGCCGAAGTTGAATGCAATGACAAGGCAGCAGCCAAGAAAAAACTAAGATAACATACTATTATAATATCTTCACAAGCAAATAGACTATCAAATTTAAAACTATAACACAGCAAATTATGTGTTACCTCAAAAATAATGTCTTCACCTTCAGTTTGAGAAGAAGTCTCATTCATCGAACAACTTGAAGCATTAGGATTTGACCACTTTTCAACATACACATCAAATAGAGAAGATAATGTATCAGTAAAAAGCTTCAATTCCAAAGAATTTAGACCATATAACTTGTTGTAAGCCCACTCAACAAACTGCATTTTATAACGAGGGTCCATCACTACTGCAATCCCAAGGATCAAGCTGTAATCTGACCAATATTTTTCAAACTTCAAATTCATCTCGAATCCCATTTGTCTCATAAAGCTATCTTGATCTCTCATGGCTTGTTTAATACTATGTTGGATAACAAACACCTTAGGGAAGAACAAGTTTGAAGTGGGATATTTTGTACCAGAAAATAAGCAAGTGACTTCATAAAAATACCCTAAAAACTTAGCAATCTTCTCTATTCTGTCCCATTCACCAGGAGAAGGACAACACTTGAAATCGATGTCACTTAACTCAAAATTAATTAAAGCACGACGATAGAAAAGTGCACTATCAAGCATGAGATATGTGGAATTCCACCTAGTAGGCACATCTTGCCTTAAACCTCTTCTAGAACTTGCCATTCCCACTTGTGCAACACAATCAATAAATCTTTGTTTCCTTACCATAGAACCCTTAATGTACTTGATGCAATCACGCACTTTTACCACTGAATGATCAATCGCAGTCAATCCATCTTGAACGATTAAGTTCAAGATATGAGCACAACAACGAACATGAAAAAATTTTCCATTTAGCATGAGTAACCCTCTAAAATTTAATTGAGTCTTCAACTTCTCAACAAAGGAATCATTTGCGGATGCATTATCTAAAGTAATCGAAAACAATTTCTTATCGATTTCCCACTCACCTATCAATGAATGTATCTTTTCAGATAATGCAATACCATTATGGGGTGGAGGCATATGACAAAAATTTATGATTTTCTTTTGCAATCTCCATTCCGAATCAATAAAATGTGCAGTGAGTGTCAAATAACCATCAGTTGCTTGGGATGTCCACAAATCTGAAGTCAAACATATTCTCCCTTGAACTGAACTTAGTAAATTCTGAAGCTTCACTTTTTCACTGTTAAATAACTTTAAAAGATGGGCTTTGACGGTATTTCTACATGGCAATTTCAGTGTAGGAGAAATATATGAAAAAACAGCCCTAATTCCCTCATATTCCACAAAACTGAAAGGCAAATCATGCTTAATAATGGCCTCAATCAACAATTCACAAAACTTATCATACTGAAACTTTGACGAACGTGTAGCAGAGTGTGGTGAGACTACATTATTGGAAGGGTAACAAGAATCATGATGACGAAGAAGACTACCTGTTCCGGTGATAGAATCACACTTAAAAACTGCTCCACATTTTTGGCATTCAGCACGCTCTATTTGATCATCAGTCAAAGGCAACTCTTTAAATGATAACCAACACCGAGAAGTCTTAGGGCCTAATATATAGCCTCACGATCCATCCTTGATCTGCTTAATTGTCTCAAAAATCCTTATTCATTCTCATTCAACTCATGCATGCATTCGCTTCTCCAGTATGCATTTCATTTCCTGATAATGTTATTTACTGAAGACTTCTAGTAATTAATAGATGAACCAACATATCCTACAGCTGATCGCATCACCATGCATGCCTAGCTAGATAGTTCTTTCAATAATCTAATTCCAATAAATAAAACATTCTCTCAAATTACTAGAGCAAATAGACGATACAACGAGGTAAGAAAGACGATAATTAATTGGCCGTGTTATATATCATATATTCATATATATATATATATATTGACCGACATTTGCAGTTTGGACAAGTATATAATCACAAGCACTTTTGTCGACATTCCTTTCGAGGCGGGAGCTTATGAAGCATAAACCATTAATATAGGATAATTCTTGGGTTCACCCTCTGGCATGGGTGAACATGCATATTCACTCTCCTTGTAATTAACGCATTTTTAATTTAAATTTTAACGATCTAACCGTTCATATATTATAACATAATATAGAGATCATATATGTAAAAAAATCAATTAATTTGGAGACCTTTTGGCCACTCATTCATATGAAATAAATAGACGGTTCATCATAACAGTAATAATTATTGTCAGAACCATTAATTTGTTTTCATAAAGTTGGATGGTTGAATAATCTCTGATTCGATTAATTTTTTGCAGAGATGATCTATAAACGATATTTTAAAATCTGAACTGTTGGATTATGAAATTATAAAATAAAAATATATTAATTACAATAGGGGGTGAATGTGCAAGTTCTCCGGGGGGTGAACCCAGGAATTTTACATTGATATATATGAGTATTCCAAGATTTTCAAACATGCACATCTTAAATGGAAAAGGGATTTCACAAGTAATCTATTGAGAATCACAAACAAGATTTCTTGAGGTATGTATTTGTACATTGTGAAAACAAACATTTATTATACAGTTCAATCATCTCCTTAATTAAGACATAATTGTCTCCTCACGAGTGCTTAAAGGTTTACAACAACCTCCTTCTTGCGGTAGCAGCACTCCAAATCTTAAGAATAATAAACTTAGTTTGTCTTTGAACTCACTCTTGAAAAGACTCATAGATCCAAAATATTTTTCAAGAAGCTATAAAAAAGACTCATGGATATATCCAACATAGTTTTCGCTATCCATTTTAAGTTCTTTTTCTGGTCCATAAAGTGGTGTCAATTTCATTATCGAAAAGAATTTGATACTTCATTATTTAGCATCTCAAGTAAGCTAAATACGAATTTGATACCCTCTTGCACCCACATCACATGTTCTTAATGCCCCCACGATCTATTTAAATCCTTAAATTCAAAATCCACTTCCATTCAACTCATGCATTCGCTTCTCCAGGCTCAAAATGAGTACCCCAGTGGTCAACTGTCCCAATTGTCGCACCCAACTTCGTCTGCGTGCCGGTACGTACATTCAACCCACCGTCCGCTGCGGCAACTGCTATTCCTCAATGCGCATTTTTAATCCAGCCTTGCCATTCCTCGGTGGTGTTAAAATCTATTTTACACCCTCTAATCCCCCCAAACGTCCATCTCCAAAAGCTAAGAAAGCTAATCCAACCAAACGTCCATCTCCAAAAGCTAAGAAAGCTGATCCCCCCAAACGTCCAGCTCCATCTCCAAATGCTAAGAAAGCCGATTCAAGCAATTCCACCGATACGTTGTGCTCCAAGAAAGACGATGACAATCCTGGCATTCAGAAATCTCAATTTGTTGTTTCCGGTAATCAAGTTAGTGGAAACAAGGGGGGCCGAAATGGAAACTTCTCCGTTGGCAATAGTAAGGAGAACATTTACAATATAGGAAGCATTTACAATATAGGTGGTTTGGATGATGGGGAAACAGAAACTGATGGGGAAACAGAACCTGATGGGGAAGCAGCAAGTGAATGGGAAAGAGAAGCCAAAGCACTAGCTACTCTACTGGGGAAACAGAAAGTGAATGGGAGACAGAAAGTTGAGAAAACCAATTCCAGCTATCCCACCGATGAGATGGCCAGTCCTTCTCAAACACAGCCCAAGCAAGATGACGGCAAACCTAACATTGTTGTTTCAGGCAATCAAGTTAGTGGAAACGAGGGAGACCATAATGGAAAATTCTCCGTTGGCAACAATATACACAAAAAGAATGTTTATATCAATATTTGATGAGTAATGTTATACAAGCTAGCCTTGTATGTATGCAGGGACGGAACCAGGATCCGAAGATGGGTTGGGCTAATTTTATATGTTTAAATTTTTTGCTAAAAACTATATTTTTTTTGCTAAATTTTTGCTTAAAAGCCATTTTTTTGCCAAATATTAAGCAAAATTTGGCTAAAAACCAAAACCAAAATCAGCTTAGTGGTCAGCATTAGTCTATCAAAAGGAAGAATCAAAACCAAAATCACAATTAAAATCAGGCAATTAGCAAGAACCAAAATCAAAGAGAAAGAAAGCACAATGGTTGGCTTTGCTGCAAGAGAGCGGGGTTGGGGTAAGGGCAGTGATGGCGGCGGTGGAGGGCGGAGTCGATGGTTGCTACAGACACAATTCAATACTTCAATTCATCAATTAACATTAAAAGATGTCGTTCTTGGCTTCTTGAAATCTTGCCGTCTTGCGCCTTGCGGGGAATGGGAAGGCGAATAAACGGATAAGAGTATTGAATTATCAAGAAATCCAGATAGTTCTTGAGGCTCAAGGGGACTAGGGGAGGTTAAGAAGATTGGAGGAATGGAGGATTGAACTATTGAAGCCTTGAAAGTTGAAGGCAGGGGGCAGAAGTGGAGGCAGGAGCTGACAAAGTGACAAGCTGTGAAGTGTGGAGGCGTGGTGGACTAGAAGAGAGAGCTAGGTCAAACTGTAAAGTAGCCTATTTTTATTTTTTATGGGTGGGCTATTACTGTAATAGCCCTATATTAATTAACATATTACACAAAAATAGGTTGGGCTGCAGCCTATGCAGCCTCCAACGTGGTTCCGTCCCTGTATGTATGCATGGATCGACGTATATGCATCATTAGTGAATGGAAGTAGTACTTGTTAATTTTCGAATTCTGATCATGTATGTTAATTATGTGGGGTGTTTACCAACTTGGGAAATATTAAGAGAATGAATTCTGGGATAATTTATTCATCTGACAGTGGAGGTTTATAAAGAGAATACAAGAGTACAATTGTACTGTAACTATACGTACTATGTACTACCGTATACAAAATCGGCAAGTACTAACTACAATATATTTCTACTAATTACATTCCTAATGTAACACCATGACTGGCGCTAACATGGTACAATAATCAATAAACAACACAAAATACCTCATACCCGATATAGTAGGCTCTTTAGAAGGTCCCCAAACATCAGAATGAATTAACTCACAAGGAATACACTCTTATTAGAAAGACTAGGAGAATAAGTAGCACAATGGCTCTTGGCCAATACACATATTTCACAATGCAAAGCATACTCATCCACACAAATGAACAAAGTAGGCATGGTTTTTTTCATAAGGCTAAAAGAGGGATGCCCTAATCGGTGATGCCACAACCAGATTTCACTTAGCTCGTCAGAATTGGAAGTCAAAGCGATGTGGGAATGTGCTCCTGGTTTCTCCTCTGTATATGTCTGATCCAGATGGAACAATCTGCCCCTCAGATACCCCTGACCGATTATCTCCTTGGTGAGAAGATCTTGAAAAATCACATACATAGGATAAAAGGTTACGAAGCATTGTGATTCAGTGTTCAACTGTGGAACATATATTAAGTGATGGGACAAGTCAGGCACATATAAAACATTATATAAGAAGTTGTAAGGTAGGAGTAATACGGACTGACCATGTCCCTAACACAGGAAAAGCCTCACCATTGGCATTAGTGACATAGGACACTGGTGGGAAAGACAACTCAGTAAAATAAGATAGGAGTAATTCTTGAATCTCTTTGCCAATTTTTGTTCTTCATAATGTGTTGCTTTAACTTGTTCAAGAATGTGTGTGTTGGATTTTGCTCATCTTCAAGCTGATTAATCGCTAAAGAATAAGCTCGATAGATGTGGAATTTGGTTAATTTAACTTTAAAGCTAGAACAAAAATTGATTTATGACTGATCACACTTTAGATTGTTATTTTAATTTGGTGTTGCTAAACGTTGAAGGCTTTGAGTTTCGGAGCTGATGTTTAATTGGGTGTTCTTTGGCAGTTGGTTTTTCATACAAAAATAAGAGGGTCTGTGGAACTGCTTGTTAATTGTTATCTGATTAGGAATTGTCTAGTGTGTCAAGTTTGCTGGTTGTTAATTTAGCTTGATTGTTTCGTGTATTTTCTAATGTTCTAAAAATCGCTAGGCGCTAGTCGGGCAGCGGGGAGGAGCCTAGCGCCTAGGTGGGGATTAGTTGGACGCCTAGGCGGGTTAGGCGGTTTTTTATTTTATTTTAATTTTATTATACAACATATAATTAACTAAATAAGTGTCTATTTAAAACAAAAACTATATTTGTATTAAGAAATAAAAACATACAAAATGAAAGTATATAAAAAGTACAATAATTGGTTGAAAATATAGGTAAAATTTTTTTGATATTTTAAAACCCACCTTCACCTGTCTAGGCAGATTTGCAACTAATCGAAGCGGTTAGCCTCCGCCTAGTGCCTAGGTGGGAATTTTTAGAACACTAGTATTTTCAAGCAAGACTTTGTAGCTTGATCTGTTTTATGTAAAGCTCTGTAGCCTCTGCTTTCTAATTGGGTTTTGTTATCTTTACAGATGCAAAGCGGTTGATTGGTAGAAGGTATAGTGACTCATCTGTTCAGGGTGATATTAAGCTATGGCCCTTCAAGGTCATTGCAGGTCCTGGTGACAAGCCCATGATTGTGGTTTCATACAATTAAAGGTGAAGAGCACCAATTTTCATCTGAAATATATGCGGAACCCTAATAGCGTCAATGACTCTTAGATTAGTTGGTGTGGGCTATCCAATTTCGGGTTGCGATTGAGTTTAAGCCCCAAAGCGAAATTTTGGTTCACAAATTCAAGGCCCAAATGTATTTACCCAATGAAATTAAGTTCCAACACTGCAAGGCGGAAAAATGAGAAAGCCGAGAAAACTGGCTGAAATTGTGGTCCTATGTGGATTTTTGTCTACAAAAAGGAAATTTGAAAAAAAAATTGAAATTGTAATCTTTTAGTGTACCACTAACAACATCTTCCGCGCGATGCTGCAGGGCAAAATTTATGTTTGTAAAGAAAGGTTATAATATATAAATGGATAAATTATTGATACATTGTAGGAAACATAGTACATTAAGACATAATAATAATAATTATTGTTTCTATTATAATTTATACCACAATAGAAATAATAATAATAATAAGTTGATCACATGATTGATTCGAGTACTACTTATTTTATAGCAAAAGATTTAGAATATTAGTTTGTAATTTATAGTTCCCTATTTTTATTTTTCTGAAAATAATTTTTTCTATTTTATTTTTTAAAAAAAAAAATCATTTTTTTTCCTTCTAAACGTTAATTTTTTTATTATATTAATTTAGAATAATAATAATTAATGGCATAACAGTAATTCATGAATAAATAAGGACAAAACCTTAATTTTCAGGGCTAATGGCAGGACCGTAATTCATGAATAAATAAGGACAAAACAATAATTTCTAAGACTAATGGTAGAACCGTAATTCATGAATAAATGAGGACAAAACCATAATTTTCAGGACTAATAGTAGAACCGTAAATATTGAAAACATGCAGGGGCAGAATGGGTATCACACTATTCATAGGAGTTATTGTTCATAAACTCTCCTATTCCTTTAGTATATATAGAATTTCAGTTGAGTGAAATTACTCTCTTGTAAGTATCTGTAAGTATCTCGCTATGTAATCGTCCTTCACTTGGACTCTATTATCCTCAGTGGCGGACCTATGCACAAGCTCAAAGGAGTCTGGACGACTGGACCCCTCCTAGATATTTAAATCCAATATTAACATGTATGTCTCAACCAAAAAAAATGTTAATATGTATGTAAATTTGCGTATTGGTCTATAAAATAAAGACTTTTCATACTTTGACTACCTACTTTTAACAAAAATTATATATATATTTTGGTCCCCCCTAAATTTTAATTCAGGTTGCGTCCCTGACTATCCTTAACTTGTTGCAATTTAGGATCGTATAAAACCAAATTTTCTGAAATCAAATTTTCTGATACATTTTCCATGTATCCAATTTTCTAACCCATATGTCACTATACGGCTATACCAATCATTCTCTTATGATGATCTTTGTTTTCCATGAAAGAATGAAAGGGATTTCCTGCACACGCAAAAGGTAGCTATATTCTCCACCCCGAGCAGCAAATCGATATGGGAATACCACTTTTTGGAAGGTTTAAGTTCCGAAATTTTTTTTTTTTAAAGATGCAGATTTTGCAACTTGAAGAAGACTCTGACTCCTCCTCTGTAATCCAATAGACAACTCCATTTAGATATACGTACTCCTCTTTTTTGAACAAAGGGCTCCCTATGTGAACTAGAGGGAGCTGCAATTCTTCTCCATGAATCCAAGCTAAGGCTAAACTTCGTGTTTCAAGAGGTTCTGTCTTGATCATCTCTTATCAACCTTCTTTCGTTTTCAGGGTTAACATGTAGTATATGTGTAAGGGCAAAATATTTGCTATTGGCTATTTCCTATTTGACAAAACTTCTTCCCTTGTATTAGCAATTCTTTTGTATCATTGCTAGTTTGTTTTAGGGATTAGAAGTCGTGGCTAAGGTTGTTCTTACTCGAGATGGTTCGTGAAGACGCCTTTCTTATCCGGTCTTTTCTCCGGACTTCGATCATTAGTCATCGAAGGTTTCGTTCAAGCATCTCAAGGTATGACTCATGCATATGCACATGCACTTCATTGACATTTAGTCTTCCTTGTTGTCCTAGGTTTATCTAGATTGTTTTCCTTTCACTTATGATGTGAATCACATAAGTATAGGATGCTTGATTGCCACACTTGTGTCTTGTATCACAAGTTTCACGTGCTTATTTACATTTGAGTTTATGATGTTAGGATTGCTTGATCTTCTTATAGATTTGTTTTGATTAGCATTCCTTTATGTTTAAGGCTGTTTTATGCCTTGCGATCGATCGTCACTGTTCATGCGATCGATCGCACCACGTGGCAAATATGTCTGTTGGATTTTATGACCGTTGCAGTTCAAAAATATGTCCGTTGGGACTTTTTGTGCGATCGATCGCACGACATTCTGCGATCGATCGCAAACAAGGGTTTCTGAAAGTCCGGTACACCGGATTGTCCCAACAACGGTATAGTCGTCTTAACACTAAACGGAGAGTAAACACAACTTTGAACAAATTAAAACTTAATCTCTCCACAACTTAGGTTCTAACTATTGCACAAGCAATACACAATTGATTACAAACAATATGCAACAAGCACAATCAATTGTACAACCTAGAATCCCAAAGTGAGCATCATACTAGCTCACCACGGACTATATCTATATATGAACAAGCATACAATATGCTAAGCAATTAAGTGCAATATAGATAACAACACAATCACACAAGCAACACAACAATGGTCACCCGGAACCTCTACCTCTAGAGGAAAACCGGAGGGGAGCCGTACCCCACGCTCTTGAATCACACTATGAAAAACGCCAATCGGCAAACACGTACAAGGGGAAATCGTTTCCAAACTCAAACACTATCAACCTATTGACTAGTGGCAGTTCTAACCTTGTGTAGTTTCCAATTGCTCCTTCAAGTGCACCTTCCTCAAGCTTCTCCAATTGAACCTCACCGACGTGAACCTCCAATCGCAAGAACCACGGCTGTGCAATGATGTATGTATGAATGTGTATGAACCGTTCAACTCAGCAAAACAACAATTAACGTTTGCTAGAGTTGAACAAAATCTCCTTAATCCTATTAAAGGCTAAACTAGCAACTAAGTGCAAATCAAATGTGTTTAGCAAGGATTATAAATGGAGCATCAAAGGAGGAACCTATAACATGAAACTAGGCTCACTCACAATACCAAAGAACTCTCTCAAAGTGTATTTTCGACTATGGGGAAAGAGTTGACCGAAATGAAACACAAGGGTTCTATTTATAGAAAACAGCCCAGACGTATTTGCGATCGATCGCACGACATTATGCGATCGATCGCACAGTGTAAAATGAAGAGACAGAACAGTCTGGAAGTGAAAACCCTTGTTTGCGATCGATCGCATAACATGTTGCGATCGATCGCACGACAAGTTTCAACGGATATACGGCGCACTAAATTTGAATTTCAACGGAAATATTGCGCACTAAATTTGACATGGTGCGATCGATCGCATGAACAGTGACGATCGATCGCAAATCATCAGACAGCCTTAAACACAAAGGAATGCTAATAAAAACAAATCTATAAGAAGATCTAGCAAACCTAACATCATAGACTCAAGTGTATGAACATGTGCATACAAAATTTGAGCCGGTTGCGTTGCGACCGGGTGCTTATAAAATAAGCACTCGAAACTTGTGACACAAGACACAAGTGAGGCAATCAAGCATCCTATACTTATGTGATTCACATCATAAGAGAAAGGAAAACAACCTAGATAAACCTAGGACAACAAGGAAGACATAATATGAATGAAATGCATGTGCATATGCATGAGTCATACCTTGAGATGCTTGAACGAAACTTTCACGAACCATCAACAACCTAAGCCACGACACTTAATCCCTAAACCATCTAGCATTGAGTACAAACACAAATGCTAATACAAGGGAAGAGGTTTTGACAAATAGGAAATAGCCAATAGCAAATATTTTGCCCTTACAGTTTCGCACTTCCAGGAGCTTCTGTCTCTTTATTTTACACTGTGCGATCGATCGGATAATGTCGTGCGATCGATCGCAAATGCTTCTGGGCTGTTTTCTATAAATAGAATCTCTTTGTTTCATTTCGGTCAACTCTTTCCCCATAGTCGAAAATACACTTTGAGAGAGTTCTTTGGTATTGTGAGTGATCCTAGTTCCATGTTGTAGGTTCCTCACCTTAATCTCCATCTATAATCCATTGCTAAACACTTTGATTTGCATTTATATGCTAGTTTAGCCTATGTTGCTACCATTTCATATCTGTCCCGGTACAGACCCCACAGCGGGTCAGGAGTAGCCCACCATCGCTGAACAGCTCACCTCTGGGCCCAGGCAACGCCCCAGCGGCATCTACTTACTCGGTAGGGATCCCCTACCGAGCGCACTGCCTTAACAACGCCCCAGCGGCCCAAGCAACGCCCCAGCGGCATCTACTTACTCGGTAGGGATCCCCTACCAAGCGCACTGCCTTGACAACGCCCCAGCGGCCCAGGCAACGCCCCAGCGGCATCTACTTACTCGGTAGGGATCCCCTATCGAGTGCACTACTTCGACAACGCCCCAGCGGCATCTCCCCACTCGGTAGGGATCCCCTACCGAGCCTACTGGCAAAGCCCTGGCGGTACCCCAGCGGTACCAGCAATACCAGGCCGGGTGTACCGACAACAAGCCTTCCCCTCGGCCTTACAGGGACATCTCTCGACCCGGTACCGTGGACACACAGTCCAGTCGGTACCAGCACAGCCACCTGGCAGCACGTGCTTGCCCACTACCTCGCGGATCGCACTAAAGAACGCCCATACCGCACTAGGCACCGCCGTCCCTCGACGCGCGTGTCGAGGTAGTGGAGTAATAGAGTATTCCCTGATATCATGGGATGTCCCCCACGCCAGGGAAGCTTGTCTCCGACCTCAACTCATATATAAGGAGCCTTCACTCCTTATTCAAGTAAGTTCTCTCGATTCCCAGAAACACTCTGCTCAGATCCTCTCGGGACTAACTTGAGCGTCGGAGGGCCTTCGGTCGGTACACGCCGACCTCCCCTGACCTCCTTTGCCCTTTCAGGTACTCAAGCGCACTCCAGGTGCGTCCCTACCGGGCAGCTGGGAAACGGCAGAAACAGCCTATGTTTAGGATTTAGGAGATTCTATTCGATTCTAACAATTGTTTCATGTTGAATTGCTGAATTGAATGATTGAATCTATATTCAATCTTCTTTGTTGTTTGTTTGTTTAGCTAATAATCCTTGTGATTAGTTAAACAAACCCTTGAATCATATTCAAGGCTTTTCAATTCGGTTTGGTTAATGCAAGCGATTGTTCCTTGTTGAATTGCTTGTGTTAATCGAATTGAATTCATATTCATTCATACAAACACACACACACACTTGCATAGTCGGTGTCTTGCGGTTGGAGGATTCACGCGGTGAAGTTCGATCAATCGGAGAAGCTTGAGGTGGGATCACTTGAAGAGCATTCGGGGCTACACAAGGTTAGAGCTGCCACTAGTCATAGGGTTGATAGTGTAGAGTTTGGGACGGAGTTTCCCCCTTGTACGTGTTGCCGTTTGGCGTTTTCATAGTGTTACACAAGAGCGTGGGGTACGGCTCCCCTCCGGTTTTCCTCTAGAGGTAGAGGTTCCGGGTGACCATATTGTGTGTTGATTGTGTGGTTGCTATTATCTATTGTATTGTGCTTAATTGATTAGCATATTGTGTGCTTGTTCATACATAGATATATATAGTCCGTGGTGTGCTAGTTTGATGCACACTTTGAGATTCTAGGTTGTACAATTGATTGTTCTTGTTGCATATATATTATATTCAATTGTGTATTGCTTGTGCAATAGTTAGAACCTAGGTTGTTTATTGTGAAGCATATTTGTATTGCTTCCTATTGTTGTTCACTACTTAGTAGGATTGTGTTTATAATTGTTGTGCATATTAATTGCATCATATAGTGAACAATAGACCGTGGAGTGCTAGTTTGACGCACTCTTTGGGTTTTAGGATTGTTTCAATCAATTGTGTTTATTGCATAAGTAATTGTATTGATTGAACAATTGTTTGTTATAGGAGAGTTAATTTTAAATTGGTATATACTCTCCGATTAGTGTTTAAGACGACTACCGTTATTGGGACAATCCGGGTACACCGGAATTTCAACATGTACAAAACCAAATTCTGTACAATTGTCTGTTGGAATGTTGTCTTAAAAAAAAAAATCCCTCAAGTTCTGTATAGGATTACGTTTTGTATATGTTAATCTTCAAAAACGAAAAGAAGACTGAGAAGATCGAGATGCTCAAGTAGTCAAGTGTTCAAAGACATACCCCAAGAAATCTTGTTTGAAATCCTTGCAAGATTACTAGTGAAATCAATATCAAATTTGCATATTAGAATACTTAGTCTTGTCACTCTTCTGTGCTGATACATTAATTTGCTAAGTTTTTGGCGATAGGGATTCCTACCAACAAATTGAATTCGTATTTCCGCATTGAGGGTTCCTACAATTGATTGGTTTGCATATCTGATAGTGTTTATGGAATTTATCAATGGAATCCGTCGATCAGAAAATTCAAGTCATTGATGGAAGGGGACTATTATTAGTTAGCTCGCGCTACTCTCGGGTTTGGGTTCAATCCTGGAGGTAATGACTTGCTATAAAGTTGTGAAAATTGTGACATTTTTAGAGCGTAAATAATATAATTGAAGTGGAAAAATGTGCACGTCTGAATTTTCCTGGAGGTTGTGTACTGGAAAAATAACAAGTCTTTCCCATGCATGTTGCAATATATTCCATCATTTCTTTTGATTTGGACAGTGAGATTTTTCAAAAAGTGAGGCTAGCTTCCTGATCGTCTGCTCAAGGTGATCGATCGGGACATCGGGTGATGGATTGGTAGTCCAATTAGTGTTCGAGTGTTTGAGAAATCGCTTTCTTCGTTTTCATGAAAGATAAGATGAGAATGATAACGTACAAAGTTGGAAATTGATACTAGGTAGCTTGGTATATATACCAACATGTTTCAGGTTGGTATACATGTCTTTGTTAGAATCTGTCTTGATGAAGAACATTAATTTTGTGGGAAATGATTGTTTTTCTGGAACATATATATGAAGATCAGTTCTAAGACGACTTTTGACTGCATCAGTACTTCAATATCTTTCTCTGCTGACAAATCTTCCAGATCGATAGATATATATGATTCTCTTTATAGCGCGCTGCGCATATTTCTTTACATGCATCTGGATATTTAGCCTTTCTTTTTCTGGTCCATAAAGTGGGTGTCAATTTCAGTATCAAAAAGAAGAATTTGATACTTCACTACTGCACTACATAGCTTCTCAAGTAAGCTGCTAAATACGAATTTGATACCCACCCACATGCTCTTAATGCCCCCATGATCCATTAAAATCCTTAAACTCAAAATCCACTTCATTCAACTCGTGCATGCATGCATGCACTTCTCCAGGCTCCAAATGAGTAACCCCAAACAACTAGCGATCAACTGTTCCCATTGTCACACCAGACTGATTCTGCATCCCCGTGGGGGGTACATATACCCCGTCGTCCGCTGCGGCAAGTGCTATTCAGTAATCCGCATCGCCAATCCGCGCTTACCATACTTCGGAGGTGTTAAACTCTATTATGTTGATCCCTCTGATCCCCCCAAACCTCCATCTCCATCTCCAAAAGCTAAGAAAGCCGGTGCAAGCGACAAAGAGGATGACAATCCAGGCATTCAGAAATCTCAAATTGTTGTTTCCGGTAATCAAGTTAGTGGAAACAAGGGGGACCAAAATGGAAATCTCTCAGTTGGCAATAGTATGGAGAACATTCTTATCAATATGGGGAAGATTATAATCCATAGGGGTTGGCAGTGGCGGAACCAAGATTCAAAAATGGGTAGGGCTAAATTTATATGTCAAAAAAAATTTGCTGAAAGCCATAATTTTTTTTGAGGTTTGGAACCCAGTGGGAGGCTCATCCTCACGCCTTTATTATTATGATTAAAAGAAAACATACAACGGAGGGGACATAAAACCAAAACTCCGTGAATTAATGATTATAGACATAAAACTAACGAAATCGTACCCTTCGAGGCCCACTAACTTCAAACTCAGAAATCACACAATCATTATCAATTTGATCGGCAAACTCTTTTTCAATGTGTAGAAGCATCAAATCATCTAGGAACTCATCTTCCATCTTGTTTCGAAGTTTGTTTTTAATGATGTTCATAGATGAAAATGCTCTCTCTGTTGTTGCTGTAGAAACAGGAAGAGTTAACACAAGACAAATCAATCTATAAATCATGGGGAAAAATGATGACTTTCTTGTTTCAACTAATCGCCGACACAAATCAGAAACGGAAGTTGTATCTTCAAATCTTGTATCCCTCCTAATATCTAGTAGAAAATATCCACACTCCATTTCTAGAGCAAGCATTTCACCTGGTGTAAAATCTTCAGGATAAAACTTCATAGCAAGATTGCAAACATCTTCACTTTTGAATGATTGAAAATTATCATGAGGATCAAATTATCATGAGTATTCCAATTTCCAAATTTTCAGACTTGAAATTAAATCCTTATCTTCCAAAGTTAAGTCCCATTACCAAATACCAACAAAACAAATACTCCAATTCTGCAAACAATGCACCATTTATGAAATTAAACCACACAATTACACAAAGAATAACAATTAACATTTAACATTTAACAATTAACAAGAAAAGTAGAAAACCCACTAACCCAGAAATGGGTATTTAGTGCCTTACGCCCTTAGCCCCTTACTGCATACAACTTCGGCTGTTCAGCCTGTTCTTGAATTTATCAATTATCAATCTTAATTCTTAAATTCTTGATGCAACTTAGCAACTATGCAAGCAACGATTTGAAGAACAAGCTAGGACTGCATTAACAATTTAACATAGATTTAGATTATAAGATTAAGGAATTGAAATTTTGAAATCAAACTATCAAAGATTAAGGAACAGCCAATAATTTATATATATACTTACATGTTCAGCAGTTCAGATGTTCTCATGTTTTGTCCCTAGGAAATTAAGGGTTGAGAGTTGAGGCACAGCTAGGAAGGATTGACGCCTTGAGCAGTTGGAGAGGAAGAGTGGAAGAGTCAAGAGTCGGTGAATTTCTAAGGGAATTGAGGAAGACAACAGACAAGGATGCGGCGCATATCTCAAACCTAAATTTTTTTTTTTTTTTCTGGGAGTGGGCTATTACATGACTATCCCTATACTTACTGACTTTTTACCAAAAATCCTGTCTAGGCTGCAGCCTAGACAGCCTACCATGTGCTTCCGCCACTGGGGGTTGGGATGATGGGGAAACAGAAACTGATGGGGAAACATAAACAGTACCGAAACACTATAATCCAAAGTGGTTGGGATAATGAGCTCATCTGAATTCTTCCCTTTATTTCTGCACCATTGCTTACGATCCACGAGTTATATTAAGGTGAATATGTTTGTCATATATTCATTTACAAATGTAACAACCAAATTTGTTATCATTGTGGTAACGAGGTTTTTTTGTGTAATCTTAGTTCTATTAGAGCTAATTACTCCATGTAAGACCCTGTTACAAGTTTGTGAACAATTTGTTGTCAAAGTTGTAATTTTGGTTTAATTATATGTAAATAGTGTAAAACGAATGTGGTAACTTTGTTGTCAATGTAGTAATTTTAATTGGTTCAGTTAAATATAATTTTTGATTCAATTGAATTGTAAATGAATGTATGACATACATCACCGTACCATAGTCTAACCTGTATAAAGATAAACGACACAATATCTAAGCCACTGCTGATTAATACAGTTGCTTAGATATACAACGAATAGATGATCAAACAATCTCTGATTCAGCTGATTTTTTGTAAGGATAATTCTAAAAAATAAATCTAAACGATGAATAGTTCGATGATTGAGTTATGTTTCCAATTGGTCGGGATGATGATGTTTACCTTTTAATACAATGTGGACGTCCACACGTGAAAAAAAAAACTATATATATACAGGGCATCTCCACTAAAGAGTTATTTACTTTATAAGGTGCGGAGTTTTGATATTACCCGTCAGATCATGTTAAACGAATCCGACGGCTGAGATTAAAACTATGCACCTTATAAAGTAAATACATCATTACCTGAGAATCATTATATATATATATATATATATATATATATATATATATCATCTACCTAGCTACATGTATACGCAGGGCCATAAATATCAATATATATATATATACACACACACACACATATATATATATATAGGACTAAATTCTTGTTATTACTCTGCACTTTAGGGGTCTAATCAGTTTAGTCCCTGATCTTTTAATTCATCAGTTCAGTCTCTGCACTCTTAATTCTCATCAAATAGGTCTATTTATGACAAATAAAAATGACACGTGTCAACCCATAATAGGTGACACGTGTCCTAAATGGACCTATTTGTTCATAATTAAGCGTGCAGGGACTGAACTGATGAAATTAAAAGTTCAGGGACTGAACTGATTAGACTCCTAAAGTACAGGGTAGTAACAAAATTTTAATCCATATATATATATATATATATATATATATATATATATATGTATATATATATATATATATATCAAATTTCGTTGCGGAATTTGGAAGAAAACGAAACTGAACCTTTAAATTCATGTATGATGGCTGACGTTAAAATCTAAGCATGTATGTTATAGCACACTAAAAATCCTAGCAGAGAATCCAATTACGTTGATGCAGGTATTCCAAGATTTGCAAACACATCGATTTGAACCGCATAAGGGATTTCGCATGCAGCTAGGTAACTGGCCTTTAAAGGATCTCAAACAAGATTTCTGATGTATGCATGTATGTACGTGGACATTTGTCTTGGACATTCTAGGAGCATTACTACTTCTTCCTAATTGATTGGAGGTTTTGGCCTTAGAGATCGAGCTTGTCTTATATAGAGATCGAGGAGTAGAACGTACATTCATGTCCTATATTAGGATTGAACTCCTCCACACACACACAAAAAAGGAAAGGTTAGACAGTATATCGATCATCAGTACGTGTCTGTACGTAAATTGGGTGAATTTTTTAAAAAAAAGGTTTTTTTCATCAACAGTGTCTGAACTCTTGTGCCCCGGCCAAAATGATACCCAACTTTTCAAAAGAGTCAATGTGGTACCTGGACTCTAAATTTCTTATCAATATCATACTTCTGTTAAATTTCTGTTAACTCCTGTTAAAAAAAACACGTGTCATTCATGTGGGATATTAATTTTTCTTTTTCTTTTTCTGTTCTTTTCCTCTCTTTTTTAATTTTCTTTTCTTTCAGTTCTCTTTCTTTCTTTCTCCTTCCCTGCACGAACTCTCTCTCCCTTTGGCACAAATTTGAGAAGGAAAAAGACGAAGACCAGAGAGCCCAAGAAGCAAAGAAGAGATCTATGTCCCCATGGACCTCCCTCAGTACCTTCACCACCATCCAAGGCTCCTTCTCACCCTCCCTCCTCCGAGCCAAATTTCCCAAACTACCATCACCACAACAATTACCACCACCACCACCACACTCCGCCTCCCCCGTCACCTCAGCTCCCACAGCTCCGCCCCCCTCCACCTCCACAATCTCTGTCTTCCTACAAAGCTCTACCATCCCCTCCGCCACCGCCACATCCCCAAAGGACCTTCTCCCCACATCCAATCGATTTCGACCATTCCAGAACGGCTCGGGCCAATCACCAAGCGGCTCTCGATGCCGCCTTGCGCCCTCGTCATCGCTTGTCCTAATTTGTTGACCACCACTACCACGAATCCGGCCCAGATTCTTGGGACCGGTCGAGGAATTACTCGCCGCGCGATTACGACCGTGAATTGCTTAAACCCCAGTATAGGCGCGATTCGCAATCCGATGGCGGCAGCGCTAGGTTTAGATCCGAGTACGAACGGGATCGTCGAGCGGAGGATAATTTCCGTCATCGCTCAAACAATCACGACACGTCGTATCGTGAAATGGAGTTGCAGACTTCTAATTCGAGTTCGGGTTGCTACGATGAGAGCGCGTATGAAAAGTTGTTGAAGAGTGGGAGGAGATATGAGGCGTATGAGATTCAAAGGTGGGGTCTTGAGAGACCTCAAGCCGAGGAAGATTTGTACGATCCTTTCGAATTGGATGAGCGCGATGAGGATGAGGATTGAATTGTTTCATAGAAAAGGGATTATTACGGTTCCGAATCAGCAAGAATCAGTAGTAGTAGGTGTTGTGTGATGTTGGCCGGAGCTTGGAGCCTCGACGGCAACAGTGAGGAGGGAGAGAGAGTTTGTGCGGGGAAGGAGAAAGAAAGAAAGAGAAATGAAAGAAAAGAAAATAAAATAAAAAAGAGGAAAGGAACAGAAAAAGAAAAAGAAAAAGAAAAATTAATATCCCACA
Organism: Rubus parviflorus; assembly: GCA_029955375.1. Classification (NCBI taxonomy): domain Eukaryota; kingdom Viridiplantae; phylum Streptophyta; class Magnoliopsida; order Rosales; family Rosaceae; genus Rubus; species Rubus parviflorus. Next base: position 8,266,755 of record JARGGL010000005.1, on the reverse strand, counting down.
TGACTGACACGTGTTTTTTTTAACAGGAGTTAACAGAAATTTAACAGAAGTATGATATTGATAAGAAATTTAGAGTTCAGGTACCACATTGACTCTTTTTAAAAGTTGGGTATCATTTTGGCCGGGGCACAAGAGTTCAGACACTGTTGGTGAAAAAAACCCTAAAAAAAATGGACAACTTCTTGCCCTCTAATACTGTATATATCTTCTACTTTTTCATTTTGTGGTTTTGATTCTCTTCAAAAAAAAAAAAACTAAAAATAGCAGATATATTTAATAAATGACACTTGTGAGTGGGTAATGCATGTCGATTTCATTATCAATAAGAATTTGATACTTCCTTATGGAGGCTTCTCAAGTGAGCCAAGAATTTGATACCCATCCACACGCAACAGTCCCCGGCCAAGATCCATGTCTCTAGCTCAAATCTTTAAATTCATAAATTCCAGTACGTACTCCCCCTCAACTCATTCATGCGCTTGGATCTCCTAGCTAGCTTATTCATATTCTAAATGAGTACCACAATAGGCCAACAAGTCGCAATCGACTGTTCCAATTGCCATGGCCAACTAAAGCTGCCTCCTGTCATGTACACAACCCGAGTCCGCTGCCTCCGCTGCAATACCATAACCCGCGTCGCCCATCCATACTTCCCCTACCTTGGAGGTGTGCAACCCTATGCTATCCCTCCGAAAGTTGAGAAAACCAATTCTGAGATGGCCAGTCCTTCTCAAACACACCCCAAGAAAAGACGGCGGCAAACCTAACATTGTTGTTTCAGGCAATCAAGTTAGCGGAAACGAGGGAGACCATGATGGAAAATTCTCCGTTGGCAACAATATACACAAGAATGTTTATATCAATATTTGAGCTAGTAATGATAAACAAGCTAGCCTTTTATGTATGCATGGATCGATGTATATGCAATTATGCATCATTAGTGAATGAACGTACTACTTGTTAATTTTCGAATTCTGATCATATATGTTAATTATGTGGGGTGTTTACCGATGAAGACTTCTAGTCGTAGATGACCTACATCGATCCTACAGCTGATCGCATGCATCACCTGCAAGCCTGGACATAATTAATAGTTTTCCGAGAAAAGTGACCGGCGATTACCGTATTATCTATATGAGATATCCTAGCTGTCTAATAAGATTTGGGTACGCAATTTGTGACCAAATATTAACAAATGCAAGAATAGCTGGTATCAGCAAAACCACAAGGCATGCATAACCCCACTGATTGCGCCCCCTTGTTTCTTGAGGCCTTTGGTAATTAAGTGGTAACCAGAAAGATCGAATGCGTTGTGAATGAAGTTTTCATTACACCAAGCTAGCAGGTGTTTCAAGATATCTTAGAACATAAGTAGCTAGCTATACTTGTGTGGGATGAAAATTCCAATTTCAATTCCAAGATGACTAAAGAGAGCGCCTACTGTCAGCAAAGAGGGTTTTCGTGAGATTCTTGCAATCCATGCATGGTCAGAAGGCTAGGGCCTAGGTGGCGGAAGCGGTGGCGATCGATATGGTTTTTCATTGCTAGCACGATCGCCGGTTTTTTTTTTTTTTTTTTTTTTTTTTTGAGAGAGAGAGAGAGAGAGAGAGAGAGAGAGAGAGTGAGAATGTATTCTTAAAGTGGGAAAATGAGTGGGAGGTTCACGGGCAATTAGAAGCATTCTCTAAAAACACTAAAAACATGCACTTCATTATAGGTGTGGATATTTTCATGTTGTACATATATAAGTATTATGTACCATGCTCTTCAAATGCATATATGCCATAAAATATCAGAAAGACATGCCTAATAAGGTACGTGTACAAATTCAAGTGGCACCCTCCTGGACATCCTGACTGTAAACTGAACTTTGATGGCTCTGTTCACCCTAATCACAAGGCTGCTGCTGGATTTGTAGTCTGCGACTCTACTGGTCACCCGGCCTCTACTTTCTATGGCCAAAAACCTAGGTTCTACTGAAATTCTAATAGCTGAGGCAAGGTGATGGTTTGCTAGCGATTCCTCATCTTGTTCCTCAAAGATTGTTCGTAGAAGGTGACTCTAAAACCCTTATTGACGCTATTAATGGAAGGATTGACATTCCCTAGCGCATCAATTTTCTCGTGCAAGATATCCGGCTCTTAGCTTGTCGATTTTCTAATATCACTTTCCTGTATATTCTCCGAGAAGCTAACTTTGTTGCCGATATTATTGCTGACCTTGGTCATTCAGCTTCTCCTATTTTCTCTAGGTCTGATCATTTACCTTTATCCTTTAGCTTTGCCTTCCAGTTTGATCAGTTTGGGGGTGGGTGTGCTCAAGGTTTTAGTTTGCAGTTGTGTTGTTGTTTTTCTTTTTCTTTTTCTCAATCGGAAAAAAAGGTGTGCAAATTTACGCACCGTAAATGATTTTTCAATTACTGTGTGAAAGCAAAGTGTGCCCTAAATTATACATCATAAAAGACTAATTTTCATATAGTGAGTGAGGAAAAGTTTGATCTTAATTGCGCAAGGACTTACTCACCTAGAAACGTACGTACAGGAAGGTTTGCCAGTTGAGAGATCTTATAGTAAGTGACGAAGGCAGAAAAAGCGACCTAACAAAAGCTCAAGAAACACATCCCAAATGGTTATAGCTCCATTCGAAAACTCACAATGACCTCAAATAAAATTGAAACTCAGTTTGGTTCCCAACATCCATGACTAGTTTCTACTTACATATGAATTATAAAATGCCAACGCCAAAGAAGTACGGAGAGATAGATTCTAGGAAGGACGTGTAACAAACCTAAAAACACATGCAACTCGGATTTCACTAGAAGCTACAATGATTTAGGCACGCATATATTAAATATATATATATATATAGAGCTTAACGGAAGGTATGCATCCTATTCTATTCCTATCGGTTGATACCCTGTAATTGGTATACAACTTAAAAAGAATTTTCCGAAAAGCTACAACGATTTAGACACATGAATCAAACATCAATTGAGCTTAAAAGTACGCCTCCAATCCTATGAAACTTGGTGATCAAGGCATATTTTTCTCCATTGCTTTTAATTTCTTCGATCTTCTGGGCCATGGAACTTGGTGTCAATTTCATTATCAAAAAGAATTTGATACTTCATCGATCACATAGCTTATCAAGTAAGCGAAAGAAGAATTTGATACCCACCGCATGCACCAGCTCATAATGTCACGATCCATGCATGCATCGATCTCTCTCTGTTTGTCTCAAAAATCTTTAAATTCAAATATGTCACTCCCATGCATTCAACTCATACATGCATGCACTTATCCTCCCTTATTCCAAATGAACACCACTACAGGCTTACGACTAGTGATTGACTGTTCCAATTGCCACACCCAATTAACTACAGCTGCCCCCTCTAGTATATCTATTCGGCTCATCCATCCGCTGCGGCCGCTGCTATGCCAGCACTCAAATCGCCGATCCGGGCTTCCCCCGCTCCCTCCATAGTGCTGTACCCTACTCTGTACCTGTAAACCCCCCACCCCCCGTGCCATTCCCAAGTCTACCCCCCGCGCTGCTCCAAAGCCCTCCCCTCGCGCCGCTCCACAGCCCTCCCCCGGTGCGGCTCCAGAACCCTCCCCCGGTGCTGCACCATCTCCATCTTCATCTCCGAAAGATGACAAAGCCAATTCCAGCAATTCCAACACCAATGATAAGTTGAGTCTTCCTTGTCAAACACAGCCCACCAAAGACGACAAACCTGACGATGATCACAAACCTTGCATTGTTGTTTCTGGTAATCAAGTTTGTGGAAACACGGGAGACCATAATGGAAGCTTCTGCGTTGGCAACAGTACGCATAAGCATATTGTTGTAAACAGTCAGTAATATATGTTAAACGTCTCTCTCTCTCTCTCTCTCTCTCTCTCTCTCTCTCTCTCTCTCTCTCTCTCTGCCTCATTGGTTTTTCTTAAATAAACGGCTTTGTGATTTGTGAACAAATTTAGGTGGTTGTAGTAATTCCCTTTTCATGAGCTGGCTAGTGACTGGTGATTGTACTCTGGCGGCTAACCATCTGATCATGAACAACACTTGGATGTTTTAAATTTGTTTCTTAATTTGTTTTAAATTTGGTAAATCTGGTTTTTGTAAAAAATTATCTTCATGATCATTTTAGGTTAATTTGGTGTTAAACTGTTATGTGAGTCACGACTCACGTGTAACTGTGTAAGGTGACATCGTTTTCTCCTCGACCCAAAAAATTAATTGCACGTACCTTACCATAATTTATTAAAATTCTTTAAGGCCTCATTTGGTTCACAGAAAAGAAAGGAAATGAAATCAATTCATTGCTCTTTCGATAAGCATGAGAAACTGAAATTCTCATTAGTTTTCATTTTTCAAATGTTTGGCAATACTAAATAAATGAATCAATAAATAATAATATATGAAACAAAATTAATTTTTATAATTTCATAAATGGCTATTTTACTAATGTAATTAATGCTAAATTAGTGCAATAAATGTAGGAAAGTAAGTAGAGAAAATAATTGTCTTGGAGTATGGAAGGAACCAATTTCCCCCCTATTTTCTCTTCTTTCATGAAAGTATTTCATTTCCTTTTGCATTCCAAACACATGAAAAGATTGAGTTTTCTTTCTCAATGCCTCAATTTCTCGAACCAAACGAGGCCTAAATGGAGTTTGATAAAATGAAAGGGATGGGCAAACAATTGATAAATATTTTGAGTTAAGGTTGCAAACTACAAAGTTTATTATATTAATTAGACATTAATAACAACATTGATGGCCGGAGACAATGAGACCCCCAACTATAGGGATATTATTCAAAATTATTGGCCTCATTTAGTGTATGATATATTAGGCCACATACAATCTTTCAGTGTGTGTTAGTTTAGGCTAATTGTTGATTCTCTTTGCCAATTTTTTTTCTTCATAATGTGTTGCTTTAACTTGTTCAAGAATGTGTATGTTGGATTTTCCTCATCTTCAAGCTGATTAATCGCTAACAACAACTGATTTATGACTGATCACACTTTAGATTGTTATTTTAATTTGGTGTTGCTAAAAGTTCAAGGCTTGGAGTTTCAGATCTGAACCAATGTTTAATTATGTGTTCTTTGGCAGTTGGTTTTTCATACAAAATTAAGAGGGTAACTGCTTGTTAATTAATTGTTATCTTATTAGGAATTGTCAAGTTTGTTGTTGTTATTTTAGCTTGATTGTTTCGTCTATGTTCAAGCAAGACTTTGTAGCTTGATCTATTTTATGTAAAGCTCTGTAACCTCTGCTTTCTAATTGGTTTTTGTTGTCTTTACAGATGCAAAGCTGTTGATTGGTAGAAGGTTTAGTGACTCATTTTGTTCAGGGTGATATTAAGCTATGGCCCTTCAAGGTCATTGCAGGTCCTGGTGACAAGCCCATAGTCTCATCTCTCCTCTTCCTCTCTTCTGGTCTCCCTCTTCATCTGTCTCTTTTCTTTCTCTTCACTCCCTCACGGTCTCCTCCTCCTCCTCTTCCTTTGATTTGATTAGTGCACCCGCTTGCCCAATCACCGCCACCTTCAATTGTTCCAAGCCAAACCGAGACGGAGACACTTATGTTTTTCTTCCTCTGCCTAGTTCGAGCCCATCAGTTACCACCATCGCTTCTTTTTTTTTGGTTTGAGTCGCGGTTTTTGATCGGAGTATGGACGGGGTGGTGGTGCGAGTGAGGTGATTTGCCGAAAATTACCAAAATTTTCCGAAAATAGTTGGTTTACCGAATAATCCGAAAACTGAAGAAGCACTGAAAAAAAAACCGAAAATCCGAAAACCGAAATATTTCGGATCGGTATCGGCATCCATTTTCCAATCTGAAAGATTTGCGGATCGGAATCGGTAAGACCCAAAACCGATCTGATATGACAGAATGACAGCCCTAATATAATCACAAGAACTTTTGTCGACATTCCTTTTGAGGCGGGAGCTTATGAGTATTCCAAGATTTGCAAACATGCACATCTTAAATGGAAAAGGGATTTCACAAGTAATCTATCGAGGATCACAAACAAGATTTCTTGAGGTATATATTTGTACATTGTGAAAACAAAAATTTATTATACAGTTCAATCATCTCCTTAATTAAAACAGAATTGTCTCCTCACGGGTGCTTAAAGGTTTACAACGACATGCTTCGATTTTAAGAATAATAAACTTAGTTTGTGTTTGAACTCACTCTTGAAAAGGATCATGGATCTAATATATTTTTCAAGACGCTAGAAAAAAGATTCATGGATCCAACATAATTTTCTCTGTTCATTTTAATTTCTTTTTCTGGTCCATAAAGTGGGTGTTAATTTCATTATCGAAAAGAATTTGATACTTCATTATATAGCTTCTCAAGTAAGCTAAATACGAATTTGATACCCTTGCACCCACATCACATGTTCTTAATGCCCCCACGATCCATTAAAATCCTTACATTCAAAATCTACTTCCATTCAACTGATGCATTCGCTTCTCCAGGCTCAAAATGAGTACCAAATTAGCGATCAACTGCTCCTATTGTCGCCCCCGACTAGCTATGCGTCCTGGGTACTGGTACGACAACATCCGCTGCAGTTGCCATTCCAGAATGCGCAGAGGTAACAATAATTTTATACCCTGCTCTAGCCCTAGCCCTAGCCCTAGCCCTAGCCCTAGCCCTAGTCCCCCCAAACGTCCAGCTCCATCTCCAAAAGCTAAGAAAGCTAATCCACCCAAACGTCCATCTCCAAAAGCTAAGAAAGTTGATCCCCCCAAACGTCCATCTTCAATAGAAACTGATGGGGAAACAGAAACTGATGGGGAAGCAGAAAGTGAATGGGAAATAGAAGCCAAAGCACTAGCTACTATAATGGGGAAACAGAAAGTGAATGGGAGACAGAAAGTTGAGAAAACCAATTCCGGCTATTCCACCGATAAGAAGGCCAGTCATTCTCAAACACAGCCCAAGAAAGACGACGGCAAACGTAACATTGTTGTTTCAAGCAATCAAGTTAATGGAAACGAGGGAGACCATGATGGAAAATTATCCGTTGGCAACAGTAAACAAACGAATGTTTATAATACATATTTGAGTGATGTTAAACAAGCTTGCCTTATATGTATGCATGGATCGATGTGTATATGCATCGTTAGACGTTAGTGAATGAACGTAGTACTTGTTAATTTTCGAATTATGATCATATATGTTAATTATGTGGGGTGTTTACCGATCGATGAAGACTTCTATATGAGATATCCTAGTCTAATAAGATTTGGGTACGCAAGTTGTGACCAAATATTACCAAATGCAAGAATAGCTGGTATCAGCAAAACCACAAGGCATAACCCCACTGATTGCGCCCCTTGTTTCTTGAGGCCTTTGGTAATTAAGTGGTAACCAGAAAGATCGAATGCGTTGTGAATGAAGTTTTCATTACACCAAGCTAGCAGGTGTTTCAAGATATCTTAGAAAAGAAGCTAGCTAGACTTGTGTGGGATGAAAATTGCAATTTCAATTTCAATTCCAAGATGACTAAAGAGAGCACGTAATGTCACCAAAGAGGGTTTTCGATCGTGAGATTCTTGCAATCCATGGTCAGAAGGTGAAAGTGGTGGCGATATGGTTTTTTGGTGCCAGCCGGTTGAGAATGAGGAGAAAACAAATACGAAGGGGGAAGAGAGAGAGAGAGAGAGAGAGAGAGAGAGAGAGAGAGAGAGAGAGAGAGAGAGAGAGAGAGAGAGAGAGAGAGAGGTTGAGACTGTATTCGTAAAGTGGGAAAATGAGAGTGGGAGTGCGGTGGGCAATTAGAAGCTAGGCTAAAAATTTTAGGGGGTTCGAAATATTAATGTCTCGGACTCTCAGGTAAGGCCCTATGAAAAGCAAGCCCTAGAAACCCTAAAACCCCTTCATTAAAGGTGTGGATATATATATAATGATTCTCAGGTAAGGAGATCCTTACTTTTTTAAGTTAAGGAGTTTTGATTTCAACCGTTAGATCAAAACAGATGTGGGACCCAACTGTCAGATATGTTTTAAATGATTTGCTTTGACGGCTGAGATCAAAACTCTTTAACTTAAAAAAGTAAGAGCTTCTTAGCAGAGAAGGCCTATATATATATATATATATATATATATATATATATATATTTTCACATGTTGTACATATATAATTATTATGTACTCTTCAAATGCATGCCGTAAAATATCACAAAGACATGTCTAATAAGCATACAAATTTACGCATTGTAAATAATTTTCAATTACGACGTGGATGTAAAGTGTGCCCTAAATTATACATCATATATAAAAGACTAATTTTCATGTAGTGAGTGAGGAAATGTTTAATCTTAATTGCGCAAGGACCTAGTCACCTAGAAATGTACCGGAAGGTTTGCCAGTTGAGAGATCTTATAGTAAGTGACGAAGGCAGAAAAAGCAACCCAACAAAAGCTCAAGAAACACATCCCAAATGGTTATAGCTCCATTCGAAACTCACAATGACCTCAAATAAAATTGAAACTCAGTTTGGTTTCCCAACATCCATGACTAGTTTCTACTTATATATGAATCATAAAATGCCAATATATGTCAAAGAAGTACGGAGAGACAGATTCTAGGAAGGACGTGTAACAAGCCTAAAAACACATGCAACTCGGATTTCACGAGAAGCCTCCCCCGGTGCGGCTCCAGAACCCTCCCCCGGTGTTGCACCATCTCCATCTTCATCTCCGAAAGATGACAAAGCCAATTCCAACACCAATGATAAGTTGAGTCTTCCTTGTCAAACACAGCCCACCAAAGACGACAAACCTGACGATGATCACAAACCTTGCATTGTTGTTTCTGGTAATCAAGTTTGTGGAAACACGAGAGACCATAATGGAAGCTTCTGCGTTGGCAACAGTACGCATAAGCATATTGTTGTTAACATTCAGTAATATATGTTAAACGTCTCTCTCTCTCTCTCTCTCTCTCTCTCTCTCTCTCTCTCTCTCTCTCTCTCTCTCTCTCTCTCTCTGCCTCCTTGGTTTTTCTTAAATAAACGGCTTTGTGATTTGTGAACAAATTTAGGTGGTTGTGGTAATTCCCTTTTCATGAGCTGGCTAGTGACTAGTGATTGTACTCTGGCGGCTAACCATCTGATCATGAACAAATTGAAGCTAGGTTGTGTACGTACGTGGCTGAAAGTCTTAAAATCAAAGCTAATAGCTAATTAATATCAATTAAGTTACATAAAATGGTTTCCATCGAAATATATGGTAGATAGGTACGGAAGGACCAAGGTTTAAGTACTTCCTCACCTTCTAGCTCTAGAGCCTCTCCGTGCATGGCATGCTCATCTTGAATCGGAGGGGAACGTACTGGGGAAGAGATTTCACTTATTTGGAATGTTTTCAGTCCAATTGTTGTTTTCGCTGAGTAAATTTTGTCTCTTAATTAATTTGTTTTAAATTTGGTCAATCTGTTTTTTGTGAAAAATTCTCTTCATGATCGAATATGATCATTTTACGTTAATTTGGTGTTAAACTATTATGGGAGTCACGACTCACATGTAAAGTGATCGATATCGTTTTCTCCTCAACCCAAAAAGTTAACTAAGAGAAAAACAATGATCAATGGAATAGCCGGTATGACAATCGACGCTTATTGTAATATATGGTATAGGCACAAAAGAGTATTATATACAACTTCATTGTTAGGCTTGAGAGTAGCCGCATCAACCATTCTTTCAAAAAAGTGCACCTTACCATAATTTATTAAACTTCTTTAAATGGAGTTTTGTAAAATGAAAGGGATGGGCAAACAATTGATAAGTATTTTGAGTTAAGGTTGCAAACTACAAGGTTTATTAATTAGACATTAAGAACAACATTGATGGAGACAATGAGACCCCCAACTATAGGGATTATTCAAAACTATTGGCCTCATTTAGTGTATAGATTAGGCCACATACAATCTTATTTGTCAGAGCCACTTGCTCCGTGGTTTAATTATAATATTACAATTTTAGAAATAAGATTTATCTTTTCTAGTTTCTACTAAAAAAATATATATTCATTGAAATATTCTATCTTTTTTTTTTGTGATACATACAACCGTACGAGGTCATTGCCAGAGTGATACATACGCCAAATCACAAGCTCCTACACAATATCTAAGCCACACACGGCCTGACTCAGAGATTATCCTAGTAAGTAAACACACATTATAACTTGGGTTACACACTTAACTCGAATGACTGAAAATAAGAAACTTAAAACTAAAAACCCTAGAAACACAACAATCACATCACCCTAAAACTTTCTCATATGAGGTCGCCTAATTAAGCACTCCTGGTAGTACGACAACACAAGAGAAAAAAAAAGGGTGCCACATATATGAATGATGTGAAAAAAGGGGTACTACATGCTTAAAACATAGGGACAGAAAGAAAAGACTAAAAACCAAGAAAACAAATAAACTTGACCAAACCGATGCACCAGCCAAAGTCCAAACCCAAAATGCAAAAAGAAGAGAATTGGGACTGGAGGCCCAGAAGCCCAATCCCAAAGTCTGCCCCTGCACACGGTGTTCTAAATTAATCCGAATTATTTTGCAAAATTCTTAGGTGGGAAATTCAGAATGCTCTAGACTGCCATAGAATTTTAGAAAATTTCTAGAAGTATCAACACGCAAACAGAATCGGCGCCGTCCATAATATCAATCTCAACGGTTGTTATTAAACCCGAACTTTCTAGACCCACTCCCCCCAAAAAAAATCGTGTCTTAAGAACAATCTAGACCCACTCCACCAAAGCTCATATATAAACAAAGCCACAACTCCATCATCCTCACAGTAAAGAGATTTGATCAACCTGTAGCTTTTACATTCTCGACCTCGATTCTTTCTGTTCTTTTAAGTCTCTGCGTTTATCGATGGCCGGAAAAGGAGAGGGACCAGCGATCGGAATTGACCTCGGCACCACCTACTCTTGCGTTGGTGTGTGGCAGCACGACCGTGTGGAGATCATAGCCAACGATCAGGGCAACCGAACGACGCCGTCTTATGTTGCCTTTACTGATACTGAGCGTTTGATCGGTGATGCGGCCAAGAACCAGGTCGCCATGAACCCCATCAACACCGTCTTCGGTAATTTTTCAAAACCCAACCAGGCGGTCCTTTTTTAATTACGAGTTTGGTTTTTTTTTTTTTGTTAATGTTTTGTATTATGATTTATTTAATTGTTGGTATCGACTATTTTAGCTTCAGTGTGTGTTAGTTTTGGCTAATTGTTGATTCTCTTTGCCAATTTTTGTTCTTCATAATGTGTTGCTTTAACTTGTTCAAGAACGTGTATGTTGGATTTTGCTCATCTTCAAGCTGATTAATCGCTAAAGAATAAGCTCAATTGATTTATGAGTGATCACACTTTAGATTGTTATTTTAATTTGGTGTTGCTAAACGTTCAAGGACTGGAATTTCAGAGCTGAACCGATGTTTAATTGGGTGTTTCACACAAAAATTAGAGGGTTTATGGAACTCTGCTTGTTGGATTTTGCTCATCTTCAAGCTGATTAATCGCTAAAGAATAAGCTCAATTGATTTATGAGTGATCACACTTTAGATTGTTATTTTAATTTGGTGTTGCTAAACGTTCAAGGATTGGAATTTCAGAGCTGAACCGATGTTTAATTGGGTGTTTCACACAAAAATTAGAGGGTTTATGGAACTCTGCTTGTTAATTGTTACCTTATTAGGAATTGTCTAGTGTGTGAAGTTTGCTGGTTGTTATTTTAGCTGGATTGTTTCATCTATGTTCAAGCAAGACTTTGTAGCTTGATCTGTTTTATGTAAAGCTCTGTAACCTCTGCTTTCTAATTGGGTTTTGTTATCTCTACAGATGCAAAGCGGTTGATTGGTAGAAGGTTTAGTGACTCATCTGTTCAGGGTGATATTAAGCTATGGCCCTTCAAGGTCATTGCAGGTCCTGGTGACAAGCCCATGATTGTGGTTTCATACAAAGGTGAAGAGAAGCAATTTTCAGCTGAGGAAATCTCATCTATGGTTCTCATAAAGATGCGGGAGATTGCAGAGGCCTATCTCGGCTCAACGGTGAAAAATGCAGTTGTTACCGTGCCTGCTTACTTCAATGATTCTCAGCGTCAAGCTACAAAGGATGCTGGGGTCATTGCTGGCCTTAATGTGATGCGTATTATCAATGAGCCCACTGCTGCAGCCATAGCTTATGGTCTCGACAAGAAGGCAACCAGTGTTGGCGAGAAGAATGTCTTGATTTTTGATCTTGGTGGAGGAACTTTTGATGTTTCTCTACTTACAATCGAAGAGGGTATCTTTGAAGTTAAAGCTACTGCTGGAGATACTCATTTGGGAGGAGAGGATTTTGATAACAGGATGGTGAATCACTTTGTTCAAGAGTTCAAGAGGAAGCACAAGAAGGATATTAGTGGAAATCCAAGAGCTCTTAGGAGGTTGAGGACTGCTTGTGAGAGGGCGAAGAGGACTCTCTCATCCACTGCCCAGACAACCATTGAGATTGACTCTTTGTATGAGGGTGTCGATTTCTATTCATCTATCACCCGTGCAAGATTTGAAGAGCTGTGTATGGATTTATTTAGGAAGTGCATGGATCCAGTGGAGAAGTGTTTGAGAGATGCAAAGATGGACAAGAGTAGTGTCCATGATGTTGTGCTTGTGGGCGGTTCTACTAGGATTCCAAAGGTTCAACAGTTGTTGCAAGACTTCTTCAATGGAAAGGAATTGTGCAAAAGCATCAACCCGGATGAAGCTGTTGCCTATGGCGCTGCTGTGCAAGCCGCAATTTTGAGCGGCGAGGGCAATGAGAAGGTGCAGGATCTATTGCTTCTGGATGTCACTCCTCTGTCTTTGGGTTTGGAAACTGCTGGAGGTGTTATGACTGTGTTGATCCCTAGGAATACTACGATCCCAACTAAGAAAGAGCAGGTGTTCTCCACATATTCAGACAACCAACCCGGTGTCTTGATTCAGGTCTTTGAGGGTGAGAGGACGAGAACCCGCGATAACAACTTGTTGGGCAAGTTTGAGCTCTCCGGCATTCCACCAGCTCCAAGGGGTGTTCCTCAAATCACTGTTTGCTTCGACATTGATGCCAATGGCATCCTCAATGTCTCTGCTGAGGACAAGACCACAGGACAGAAGAACAAGATTACCATCACAAATGACAAGGGAAGATTATCCAAGGAGGATATCGAGAAGATGGTTCAGGAGGCTGAGAAATACAAGTCAGAGGATGAGGAACACAAGAAGAAGGTGGAGTCCAAGAATGCTCTGGAGAATTACGCCTACAACATGAGGAACACGATTAAAGATGACAAGATTGCTGCCAAGCTTGACCCAGCTGACAAGAAGAAGATTGAGGATGTAATTGAACAGGCAATTCAATGGCTCGACGCGAATCAACTTGCAGAGGCAGAAGAGTATGATGACAAGGTGAAGGAGCTTGAAGGCATCTGCAACCCGATCATTGCCAAGATATACCAGGGTGGTGCTGCTCCTGACATGGCTGGTGGCATGGATGACGACGTTCCTCCTCCTGGTGGCAGTGGTGCTGGTCCCAAGATCGAAGAAGTCGATTAAGTAGTTGTGTTTCTGTTTCGAAAAAATGGTTTCTGATGGTGGAAGTTCTTGGCTGTTTTTGTTCGAGTCTGGTCCTTGGAACACTTTGTTTGCAAGATGTTATTGGTAAATTTAGCTTTAATTTCCGAAAATATTATGTGTTCTGTATAGGTGTTTTTGTTCAAGTATGTGGTAATGTTAGTGAGTACTTTACTACTTTCAAACACTTTATTTGCCCAGATCTATATACACGGTGATGTTTCTGGTAAATTTAGCTTTGAACATACACTCGAAGATACTTTGTTGCTCAAATCGCCCTCAAATTGTTTGAACTTTGAACACACAGCTCCATGAGTTGCTTTCAGTAGCCAACTTTAAGTCCTAATTTTAGTAAGAAATTATGTAAACCTCTGTTGTAACAAAACTAGAAAAGGAGAGAAAAACTGCAGAAGACTGAATAATTAACATAAGATAAACAGATCGATCCAACAAATGTGAAATATATTTTGCAAACTAAACACTGAATTAAGGACATGAAAGGTTCTACCAAGATTACAACCAAAAAGAAGTCATAATTCAATCGAGTAAAATTAGACTCTCTTTATAAGCATCGACGAAGATTTTGCTAAATAAACCCGCTCTAACTTCAGTTATTGCCTTGCCTTGTTGCGATACAGGATCATATAAAACCAAATTTTGGCATTTGTAATCTACAATCTGAACTCCATTTATTGAAAAGCTCAATGGCCATGCCATACATCCATGCATTGGATTACGTCCCAATGGTGGTAGAAGAATTGTTCTAATCATTTTCCATGTACCCAGTCCCATAACCCAGATGTCACAGCAAGTAGCACGACAGTTCTCCTCTTCTTGTCTCAAGTGTATCAAAGACAGGGATTTCGCAAACTCTCGGATACTAATGCCAGCATCGATCCTCCCGACTAGTTTCTCAGGAAGTTCCATCTTTCGGAAAACCTCGTTCGCCATATCAAAACAAAGTATGAAAGATATTGCAGAATTTCTGTCCTTTATCATCCAATACACAACTCCATTCAAATGTATTGCACATTCAGGGCGGTCATAAAGGTTGGGCGCCATAGGGAGAGCTGCACTCACTTGTGTCCATGAATTCCATATAAGGGAGTAAACCTCAACTTTATGTTTATGCACATTTTTCACAATCCTCACCACTTTATAGTCGTTTTCCTCATGGTGAAAGCCAAACCCGAGAGCGAAAGTAGAAGTGTAGTGATGATATAGGTAAGCTTCTGGAAGTCTCTTGAATTTTCTGTATGATGGATTCCATAGATAGATGGGACTCCTCAAATTCCCATATCTACCACAGATGCACAGCAATCCATTGCACGAACCATAAACAGAGAAGTCGTAGAGATTGAAATAAAACTCGCATCTTGGAAGCTCCAAGTCCATAAACTTGGCCAATGTGTTTGCACAACGGAGTGAGAAAACTTTGTCACCGCTAGAGTGGACCAGTAAATAGTCACAAGAAACATTTCTTTCAAGATGGGTGTTTATGAAACTTGGGCTGCTGATCAATGAATTCCAAGATTTGCAAACACATCTGACTTTCAGCAAGGATTTCACAGATAATCTTGTAAAGATTTCAAACACAATTTCCTCGGGTAGGAGTTTGAACACTTGTGCACCCCCTTCTACACCTTGTTTCATAGTTGACATGTTACATATAAAACGAAAGTATCTGTAGAACTCACCTTAACAGAAGCTCATGAATTAAGCACACTCCAATTCTTCGACGCAGCGTACTTATGGAGGATGGAGACGGCTCATGAGCAAAAGAACATCATCGAGGTATTAGGGTTAATTGTAGAGTCGCTTTTATATACATATTACATAGGAATAAGAATTCTAGTTAATCAAGGACAATCAATAGTTACCTTCTTACATGAATCTTCTTAGGGAAAACTACAAATAAGCCCAAAACCTTAAGGTATTTCACAAAGAAGGACAAATACTTTCTAAATACCATCTCTACCCTTTTCACTTGTTTGTTTACTTTTATACAAAAATTTTTACCAAAAACTTTGACGGAGCGTTGTGGGCCCATATTATGAATTCGTTTACTCTAAACAGGTACAGCTAAGATCTATCCTCAATACTCAAAGGTAAACAGTTATAGTTTCTCATAAAATTGCTTATTACTGCACTATTTCTTCTCATTTAAGAGAAAGTTTAGATTTAAAAAGAGAGTTTATTGCTAACGCCTATAAAAGAATTGAAAGTTTACAATTCCTGATAGATCATATCAGAACTAATAATATTAGCAGAGCTAAAGAAAGGAGGATAGTCCTCGAAAAAGAAATTCTAATAGAAAAAGATCTCATCAGAAATCTTCTGAATGAGAAAAAAGAGATAGAATCTCGACTGAGTAGACTTTTAGTCTAATGAACAATCTTCCTCCTCTACTGACTAGAGAAAATTTATTATCATACTGTAAAGATTCTACAGAAGAAATAAGAAGAGAAAGATCGAAGTTAGAAGATCTTAGGTGGCTCCTAGATAATACTAGCACTCTATCCCCGAATTTCCTATCAATATTAGCAAGAGTAAGAAATACTCAAGAAAGGCTATTAGAAGCCAAAGAATCTTTGGCAGTTTATCAAGAACAACTTGATATTCTGAGCATTGGTTAGATCCGCAGTCCAACTGGTATCAGAGCTTGTTTAGCTCAAAGATTTCCCAAGATGGGAACAGTATCTGAACAAATAATAGAGAAACTAGAATCTCTATTAAAAAGACTGGATGAAAGTCATCAAGAAACTTTAGAAGAAATCTCTAAATGTAACACGAGTTTAGAGAATGTTCAAAAAATAATCGACCAATTAATAAAATTGGAAGAAAAGCTCGATTATATTAAAACTCTTCCAGAAAAGGAAGAAGAAAAGTTAGTAACAATACTAACAAAAAATAAAGAGAAACATATTCTCTTTCCAAAAATAACAGAACAGTCTGTTAAAACAAATAGGTTTAAACCATTGGAAAAACCTACACAAAATGCTAAATTCAGCATGCCAGAGATAGAAAAGTCAACAAAAATGACTAATATATCTCAAGAAAAATCAAAAGTTCTAAAGGGAACTAGAGAAATTATCAGAGATACTAGAATGCTAGGTATCTTTAAAAAGAAAAAAGAAGTTCAGCTAATAAACGCTGAAGAATTTGAATTCAATGAAATCGAAAGCAGAGTAAAAAACTCTTCGATACCAAAATTTGAATTCAGACAAATATATAAAAGAGGAAATTTCGAATTGTTGGATAGTCATCAATTCAAAATGCTAGAATTTACAACTCCAGCAAACACAGGAGAAACAGATCTCCTTATGATAACACCTAGCGAAGTCGCTAGAGCAAAAGAGAAAAAATATGAATTTATGCACATTGGAGCAGTCCAAGTAGGCATAAAATTATTAGCCAGAGAAGGCATAAATTGTTCGGTTCTATGTGTCCTACAAGACAATAGAATAGGAGACTTTCAGAAAAGTCTTCTAGGAACACTTGAAGCGTCCCTATGCAATCAAGTTGCATACTTCAACTGTTTCCCGAATTTCTCTACAAGTCTAAAAGACGCAGTACAATCCTTAAGATTAAGGGTGAAAACAGATGGCATTGCCATGAAAGAAAACATGCAAGAACTTGCAATAGTATACAGAGTATACTACAAATTAATGAGTTCAACAGTAGAACCCAAGACCAAGATATCAAACATTCCTGGTCTCACTACTGGTTTCCTCACCAATCCAAAAAACTGCGCAGAGCAGATAAAGAAAGTTACTTGGAATGAAGTAACATTTCCATTAGAATGGAAACTTTCTGGTCCCAAACTACAACCAGAAAATACAAGAGCAAAGTCTTATCAAGACAGAAAGACTGGAAACATCAGTCTTAGATTCGAGGGTCACAGAAAAAGTGACGTGAATATTGAAGAAGTAAATAGAGGTATAAAAAACCTCAACCTACAGAGTCTAAAAAGAAGTAACACTGTAAGAGAAGATTCCTCTACCAGTGGTACAAAAAACTACTTAGATGAACAAGAAGAGTTCGAACTAGAACTCCATAGACCAGCAAGGATGCTAAGGTCAGAAAAGCTTTACGAGCTTTATGAAGAAGCAGAAACCTGCGAAGACCTAGAAAGGTTAGAACAACTTCTCAAAGAAATAGAAAATTTCAAGATAGGCAAAAAAGAGCGAAAAATACAACCATTCCAAGATATGGAAATGGGAGAAAGCTCTGGAACAAAAACAAATATCATCAAAGATGATGATTGGATAAGACTTCCAAAGAAGGAAGCCCCTACGGGTAAAAAAGAAGAAAGAAACTCCGAAAGGTATATTCCAGTAAATGATATACCAAGAGTTCCTATTACAAACCATGGAACATGGTTAGCTTTAGAGAAAGCTCTAGATAAAAGAAAAACCATAGATCAATGGGTAGAAAGTCTCTTTTTAATGGGAGCTTTAACTCTGGGAAAACTAGAACCCGCAGACATGCAAGTGGTCTACGAAGCAACCCTCACGGGGATAGCCAAAAGATTTTACCTCACGTTTAAAGAAACAGAAAGAGGAAAAGATTGGCTAGGACAAATAGCAACGTCAAAAAATCCATATGATTTTGCTATTCCGTTCTATGAACAATTCTGTGGCAGCATGACTAGCAATGACGAAAGAGTCAGAAGAATAGCTAGAATAAACATTGAAAAATTGTCCATATGCGACATAGGATATTTTGAAGAATATCTGAATGAATTTCAACAATACTACTGTACTATTGGAGAACTAGATGATCCAAATCTAGTCAATCTACTTCATAGGAAGTTACCAGCTCCTTGGAATATAGCTGTAGCAGAGAGCATTTCTGAACGCCCTCTAGAAAGATTTACAGTCGGAGGAGTCGCCGAAAGGATACAAGAACTGCTAAGAAAGCAGTGTGTAGAAAACAACAAGTCCAAGATGGCTAGAAAGCAGCTCAAAGGGAATGAGAATTTCTGCTACAAAATCCTAGATATTCCTACAAACTGGGGATGTCATAACATAAGGGATCCTCAGAAAAGGAAAAGAAGAAAAGATAAAATCTTTTCGAAAGGGTTCAAGAAGAACCAGAATAAAAATTGGAAATTTAAGAAAAGTTCCAATTTTAAAAATAATAGATTTAACAAGAAGAAAAGATTCTTCAAAAGGAAATCCTCTTCTCAGGAAAAACCAGAGAAGAAGAAATGCAGATGTTGGCTCTTCAAAGCTGAAGGGCATTACGCCAATGAATGTCCTAAGAAGGATAAAAGAACTTCAAAAGCCCTGCTATTTGAAGAATACATAGACATCATAGAAGAAGCTAATATCAAAGGATATGAAGTAGCCTATTCTGAAGATGAAGATAGTTTATCCATCTACTCAGCATACGAAGAGGAAGATAGCTCTTCAGAATCTGATTCAGAATCAGAAGAAGAATACCAAAGAGAAGTATACGTTCTCAAGGTAAAAAATTGGGAAGAAAATAATACAGAAGAATTAATGTCTTCTTACCGTATTATGCCTGGTTCATTTGTTTGTGACTATTGCCAATGTCATGAAACAAATGGCCTTCCAATGTTCTGTGAAAGCACAGGCTTCACATACCACAAAGAATGCTTCATAGCTGAAGCCAGAAGAAAAACAAAGAATGGTTCAATCAGTCAACTAGTTGAACAAGAATACGAAGAATACTTCGAAAGATTGGCAGAAAGAAATGAGCTTTATGCCAGAGATATGGAAAGAGCTAAGTTTGCTAATAACAAAGAAGACTTTGTAAACTTAGTCCCTCCAAGCAAAATAATTCAACCAGTCCCTAAGGTTGAAGAAGTCGAAAAGATCGACGAAGAAATAGAAATGGAAGAAATTCCGTGTCCTACAGAAGGATGCAAACCTTTGACTGATGAAGACTCACAGTCAACAGAATTTCAGCAATCTAAGGTAATCTCTACCAGTAGATTCAGCAACTACATAGAGATTGGATTGAAGCTTCCTGATTATAGAAAATACCATCTACATGCTTTTGTAGATAGTGGATCAGGATTCACTATAGCAAAAAGATTTGCTATTCCAGAAGAACTCTGGACTGAAGATAAAAATAAAACTGCTACTGGAATACAAATGGATGGAAGCAGATTTTCCATGAAAAGAGTAGCAAAAGATGTGAAGATCACCATAGGTGGTGGAAACTTTACAATCAAAACTGTATGGCAAGCAGAAGGCCAAGGTTCTGATATACTGCTAGGAAATGATTTCCTATTACAGCAGACAATAATACAAAAAGAAGCAGTTATGGGCTTCGAGAAAGGTGAAAAAACCTTTTGGACAGAAAGACTCAAACAAGCACGAAGCGTTGTTGGTCCAAATTTCACCTTACAATATCAGAAGTTGCAGCAAAATCGTGGTGAATATAAACCAAGATTTGAAACTGTGTTGCAATACAAAAAGCAAGAAGAATTGCTTATAGAAGACTCTTCAGAGGAAGAAAAGGAAGATAATGAAGAAGCAAGCTTCATTCATGAACATAACATCAAACACCTTCAAACCAAAATAGAAAAACAGAAGGTGCTGTCTCTGGAAGAGATAAAGAAAATGTTAAGACAAAACATTGATTCAGATCCTCAGAAGTTCTGGGAAAAAGACCCAATAATCTGTGAATTGAAATTACATGATATGAATACCATATGTCATGTAAAAGCCATTCCTCAGTATAAAGAAGAGGATCAGAAAGAGTTCAGAAAAGACATTGCTGATCTCTTAGAAAAGAAATTGATCAGACCATCCACAAGCCCTCATCATGCTCCTGCATTTTATGTCAGAAACCATGCAGAAGAAGTTAGAGGAAAAGCTAGAATGGTTATTGACTACAGAGATGTCAATAAGAAAACCGTTAAAGACGGTTATCAAATAGCTCAGGCAAGAGTGTTGATAAACCAGCTCAAAGGAGCAAAGGTCTTTTCAAAGTTTGATGCCAAATCAGGTTTTTGGCAAGTCAAGATGCATTCTGAAAGCATCCCAATAACAGCCTTCGGAACACCACAGGGTCATTACGAATGGTTAGTCATGCCGTTTGGATTAAAACAAGCTCCATCAATCTTTCAAAGAAAGATGGACAACATCTTTAAGCATGTAGCTGAATTCTGTGTTGTCTACATAGATGACATATTAGTTTTCTCTAAGAACAGAGAAGAACACATGAAACACCTTCATGAGGTGGTTAAGCTGATAGTTCAGCATGGAATTATATTAGGAGAAAAGAAAATCTTCTTTATCCTAGATGAAGTTGACTTCCTCGGAATCAATATAAAAAATGGAGAGATAAAGCTCCAACCCCATATCCTTGAAAAGGTTTGGAAGTTCCCAAACAGAATCCCTGACGCTAAGAGTCTACAGAGATTTTTAGGAGTCATAAACTATGGGAGAGATTTCATTCCCAAAATCTCAGGACTAACAGCAATGTTATCTCCCAAGACGAGTTCTAAGAGAACTTGGAAATTCACAGAAGATGATGAAAAGATTGTAAAGCAGATAAAAGATTTGTGTAAAAATCTTCCTCCTTTACAACAACCTGAAGAGAATGATGAAATCATTCTACAAACTGATGTTAGTGATAATTACTGGTCGGGTATAGTTTTAGCTAAAACCCCAGGCACTAACATCGAAAAGATTTGCAAATTTTGCAGTGGTAAATTCAACCCTGCAGAACAAAATTATCCCACAGGGGAAAAAGAAATTTTAGCAGTCAAGAAAACAATTTTGAATTCTCCTGCATTTTTAGGAAAAACCTTTACGGTCAGAACTGATTGTGCTAGAGTCAAAAATTTCAAAAACTTTAAACTTGATAAAGCTGCTGATAGAGGTAGATTAGCTAACTGGCAATTATTTTTGAATCAATATGATTATAATGTTGAATTAATTGCAGGTAGCAAAAATTATCTCCCAGACGCCCTCACAAGAGAGATGGCGATGTTCAGAAGAACTGATAGAGGCAAAGGCCGAATGAATGATGAAGATTCATCAATGAAAGATGTCCTTGAGACATATACCAAGGTTCCAAAAGAAACCTTCACAACTGATCAGTCCCAGGGGAAAGGACTGGCTAGCCCGTCTCAAACGGTAGGCGGTAAAGGCATATCAAACCCGTTGATGGCTGCTGCTTTGCCCAAAAGCAGACATGTTCCAACTGGAACAACGGTAGTCCATGGCTACCAACTTTCAACATTTGACAAAGATGTCTACAGAACTGGAAGACGCTTAACTGCAGAACAGAAGGTCTTACTCGACAACCTCCTGTACAATTTTCAAGAAAAGAACTCCAGACAAATGTTCTCTACTCTGTTCGCCTTAACAGAAGAACTCCATGATGGAGGAAAGAATGTTCAAAAGGAACAAAAGTTAGAAATGGTGATTTCACCAGAAAGTGCAAGGGTTCCTCTAAAAGCCCTGACAGAACCTGAGTGGTTCGAATTCCACAATGTTCTAGGAACAGCTGGAAATGATGGACTACCTGGTACTCTGTTTCCAGTCTCAGGTCCTTTCTTCGGAAGATATGTGGTGAATGTTCAAGCTGATCATCATCAGAATCATAAGCTTTGGCTTATTGAAAATGGTTTCGTCCATAATCTGTGGACTAAAACTAATGAAGATCTGAGAGGTCTCCCTGCAATCATAGTTAACACGGTCAAGAACATCAGGCCAGATGGTTGCATCCTAAGAATCAAATTCATCTCAACTCCACCAGAGTGGATCAGAAAGCAAGATGGCACTGTCGAATATATAGCGCCATATCATTACGTGAGATTAATCAATGGTCCTACAGTGGACGATAAACCAGCAGTAGCAGGTTTTAATGGAAAACCAAATCAAAGCATTCCTTGGATCAAGGCAATGACTATTGATTTCATAAAGAAACTTATTCCTCAAGACAAAGAGGCAAATCTCCTAGCCAGTGGAGAAAAGATTATGATCACCAGCTATGATCATCCTCCACCAACCGCATGTGATTGCCTCTCTTCACTAGTAAGAGATGAGGTGGATTGCACTAAAGCTACATACACCTGGCTAGAGAATCTAGCTAAAGAAAATCCCTACAAGATTTATCCGGACTCAGATCTGGAAGATTTCCACGTCGAAGACTACGACAAAGGAGCAGCAAGTGGAACAGGGTCCCCAGGGTCCCCCATTTATCCCTTCAATGATGAAGCGCTAACCAACATTGAAAATATGATGGAAGGCTGAAAGCACACCAAACCTTATCAAGAAGGAATCTGGCTTTTTCTGCCGACACCAGACAAGTACCATCATCAGCAGGAAACTCCACCAAGAATAGCATAATTAAAGGGTTCGCATGAGCTGGATCTTATCTTTTAATTTTGAGTTTTGAATTCCGCTTTGAGTTCCGCTCCCTATATAAGGAGTCTTTCTTTCAGTTTGTAAGGCATCGAAAATCAGTACTATCACTAAGATATCTGAGAGTAGAAAGCCAAGAGTGTGAGTCGAAGCTCCCTGGTTCAGCTTCATTTCTTTACTTTCAAGTAAGTTTGTATTAAATTACTATGAGCATAAGTAGCTAAAACAGCTTATAGTTGTTTACCCAAGAGTGAGGCTCTGGGTTTCTAGTCTGTAAATATGTTTGAATAAATAAATTCTATTTGTGCCCAGAACATCACCGTCGCAAAAATATTTTAATTCTTGTTTGTTCAAATCAAGTTGTTCATGAATATTTCTTGTTCTAAACTGATGTTAAGAATTTATTTTATCATGAAATAATTTTTTGAAAATCCCTAAGAGGCAGCAGTGATACCGCCCTTGTAGTAACCGTCTAGGCAGTCAGCCGTTAGGTGAAATGGCATGTTGAAGGCTAGCTTCTGAAGTTTTGATTCTAATTACTGCATGGTACTGTTTATGCTTATGTCAGCAAAGGAATAGGAAATGAGTAATTGTGTTAAAGGATACAGGACATTTAAGTCTTTTCCTTACAATACTGTCCTTAACTGTTAAATACGTGCTTTATACGGACCTATCTGTGAATCTCCCATCTTCTTACTCACCAAGAAAAAAATGAGTTCATTTTTGCTCACATTTTCTAGTCAAGGTGTTTGACACCTATCAAAATTCTAATTAATGTTAATCCATAGTTAACTTTTATTATTATTTTTTATTTAAATCTTTGTTTCTTTCAATGAGGAGAGAGAATCTATTTTTCTAATTAATTGCGAACTCTTCATTCTACATAACACCAAATAAAAAAAATATGAAATATAAATTCTATTTAATTCTATGATTGATTAACCCGGAAACAAGGGAAAAAAAAAAGGAAACAAAACTTATTTAATTCTATGGCTGATGAATCCGGAAAAAAAAAAAGAATACAAATTAAATATTTAATTAGTTTTATGAGAAGAGGCATATAAAAAAAGAAAGAGTTTTTCTATTGGGACCTCCAAATTTCCTCACTAGACCTCCTTCTATTTTGAATTATTAAATTACTTATTTATCCTCGTATAAAATGACAGATATGAACAATAAATAATAAACCCAACACTTTTTCTATAGGCTTCCAATTTAGTTTTAATGACAGAAACCCTAAACTTTCATCTAGATATAAGCGCGTAATCTCTTTCTCAAACTATGAACACTGAACGACATAAGAAGTTATAATTGATTGAAACAAGTTAATCTTCATTTATGGAGACTTAATTCATGGTTTCGAAACCTTCAAACAATGTATTGATTGATGATATCTACTACTGTTAATCCCACTACATTTATTGATCATAATATTTTTTTTTGGACTAAATTCATGTTACTACCCTGAACTTTAGGGGTCTAATCAGTTCAGTCCCTGTATTTCTAATTTCATCAAAACGGTCCCTGAACTTTCAATTTTCATCCAATAGGTCCCTCCGTCAAAATTCTGTCAAATTGGGACGTTAAATGCTGACGTGGCCACCCAAAAAAATGTGAAATGTCCATTATACCCCTGGCTTCTATTCAGTTTTTTTTTTTTTTTTTTTCTGAAGTCTTTTTTTTTCTTCTCTCTCTCCCGACCCCTCTCATCTCTCTTCCTCTCATGTTCCTCCTCCATTTCTTTTCTTTCTCTTCTTCTTCTTCCCCGTTTCTTTCATCTCTCTCTCTCTCTCTCCATTTCTTTTCTTCTTCCTCGTTGTTGTGCGGCGGCGGAGGGAGGAGCGGCGCGGGAGAGAAAGAGGCGAGCACGGGCTCGGCTGTGATGAACGGAGATGGAGACTGGAGGGGAGAGCCGCCGCCGCTACTGCTGCAAAGACCATGGTCTTCAATTCCAGCAACCAAGCCATCAGCGACCCAATTCGACCCCTACTCTGCTTCAATCACCAACCGCCATCGATCCCAGCTCGAGATCGATCCCAGCTCGAGATCGATCCTCAACCGCTACTCGTTCCGCCCACACGTCTCCGCTGCAGATCCGTCGACCCAAACCGGTGAAGTTTCCACTCACCGCCGAGCTCTGCTCTGCCCAGAGAATGAAATCAAAGAAGAAATTAATTGAGGGAGTGAAGAGTTGTGTTTGTTTATGTTTGCAGATAGAGAGAGAGGGTGAGTTTAGGGAAGAGGATAGAGAGGGAGAAGGCGGAGGTGATGTTGACCGGAGCAGAGAAGGTGTTGTTATGGGCTCACGGCGATGGTCGCGTGTGTCCAGAGTAGAATGGAGGAGGAATCGGGGAGAGAGAGAGAGAGAGAGAGAGATCAGAGATGAGAGGAAGAATGAGGAGGAAAAGGAGAGGGAGAGAGGGGTCGGGGAGAGAGAGAGATCAGAGATGAGAGGAAGAAGGAGGAGGAAGAGAGAGAGATGAGAGGGGTCGGGGAGAGAGATGAAAAAAAAAATACTGAATAGAAGCCGGGGGTATAATGGACATTTCACATTTTTTTTGGGTGTGCCACGTCAGCATTTAACGTCCCAATTTGACAGAATTTTGACGAAGGGACCTATTGGATGAGAATTGAAAGTTCAGGGACCGTTTTGATGAAATTAAAAATACAGGGACTGAACTGATTAGACCCCTAAAGTTCAGGGTAGTAACACGAATTTAGTCCAAAATGTTCAGGGTAGTAACACGAATTTTTTTTCTCTGGCGCTGAAACTTGATCAAAGAATAGATCTCAATCTCTTAATGAAAATGTTAAGTTTAATGATCAGTCATCAAGTTTCAGAAACTCTCTTGAATTCTCACTTTACACGCGAGCACCCTTTTAAGATTTCAGTTCCCATATCGTAAGATTTTACTTGACAATTTATGTTTGATTCATC
Source organism: Rubus parviflorus (assembly GCA_029955375.1). Lineage (NCBI taxonomy): Eukaryota > Viridiplantae > Streptophyta > Magnoliopsida > Rosales > Rosaceae > Rubus > Rubus parviflorus. Next base: position 8,240,826 of record JARGGL010000005.1, on the reverse strand, counting down.
AACGGAAGTTTTAGAATTTTTTGGTGAAGTTTTTTGGTCTTAACAAAAAAAAAATATTAACAAATGGAGGTGTAGTGAGTGAATTAGAAATATAATGAGTAATTCATAGTTCTTTACATAAATTATAGAACTAAGGTTATTTTGGAAATTCAAAGAGAGGTATAGTGAGCAAATTGTTTTATTTAAAAGCAAAAAGGAGGTGTAGAGAGTATGAGAGGTATAGTGAACAAATTTGGAGGTCACAATAGAAACTCTCAAAAAGAAAGCATAAACAAGTTTTTGAAAACTATTTAATCATTTAATTTGTTATTATTTTTTTTTTTCGGGTTCATCAGCCCATAATTAAATAAGATTTGTTTCCTTTTTTTCCCTTGTTTCCGGGGTAATCAACCATAGAATTAAATATGATTATATTTCACATGGAAAAATTTCTCTTATTTTTGTTTGATGTTAGTGTAGAATATCAATGAAGAGTTTGTAATTAATTAAGAACAGAGATTCTCTCTCATTGAAAGAAACAACTATTTAAATAAAGAGATAATATTTAAAAACAAAATAAAAATAAAAATTAACCATGGGTTAACATTAGTTAGAATTTTGATAGGTGTCGAACACGTAAGGGGATGTGATGCTCACAACTCAACTAGGGGGTGTGAGCAAAAATGAACTCGTAAAAAATTGATATATGGGATTTTTTTTATATCTTGGGTACAATGGTGGCAAAAAGCCCAAGCAAACAAACTAAAAAAGAGAAATAACCTAGTCACCAGTTAAGACTCTTTATGCAACAGCTATAAAAAATCAAATTCTAAAGAATCGAACTTCTGATCTAACTTAATTATAACTCAATTCTCTATTTTCTCTCACCACTCAAATTAACTCCAAAGAGACCATGACATTAGGAATTTGATTGAAATGGACTAGCTTTTTTTTTGTTCATTACAAAATAACAAATTAACAAGAAAGACTACGTACGTACTGTTTACTCAAAAATCGTCTCGGCCACGTGTCAAACGGCCGAGGGTTTCTTTTGCTTACAAGTGTCCTTCTGGCTTGGTGACGTGTGTACGGGAGTGCCAACTCCTGGCCGAGAGGCCAAGCGAGGTTTTGATATGGATTGTTGGAGTTGCGCTCTGATTTGATTTCTAATCAAGTGATTGTGGGCCGAGGAAGGAACGATCTCGGCCACAAGGTTCTCTTTGCCTTGATGCAAGGACTTTACATGAATCGGCTTTACCAGCCGGAATCTTCATGCTGTTTAACTCGGTGAGTGATGGGTGAAGAACGTGATGATTCTTTTTTATGATTTATAATATATTTGAGAGAAGATAAAATGCTTAAAGTAAATGACAGAAAAGTAGATGCAAGAAATAAAGTGCAAGAAAATAGAGAGCAAGAATATGAAGAACATGAAAGATAAAGAACAGGAATATGAAGAACACGAATGTAAAGTGCAGAAAAGATAAAGAAATACCGGTAAAGAAAGCGATAAAGAAATTGAAATGCGATAAAGATAGTGAGATGCGATAAAGATAGATATTTGAAGATGCTGAATTGTATTGTATTGAAAGGTTTTTGTGTTTGGCCGTGGACCTCTAACAATGAAGCCTATGGTCCATTTTATGTAAAATAAAGTACTGAATACAGAAAGAAATTCAATCTCGGCTTTAATTGCCGTATTGATTACAAGAATTAAAAGTTGGGAGTTACATGCATTTGATTGCAGCTCACTTAGGAATAAAAGGATAATTCTTGGGGGTGAACCTAAGAATTCACCCCCTTGCAATTAACACATTTTTACATAAAATTTTCACAATCCAACCGGTCATATATTATAACATAATATAAAGATCATCTCTGCTAAAAATCAATAAAATTGGAAACCTTTAAGTCACTCATTTATATGAAATAAATAGACGACTCATCATAATAATAGTAATTGTTGTCAGAACCGTCCATTTGTTTCGTAAAATTAGATAGTTGAACGATCTCCGATGCGATTGATTTTTTGCAGAGATAATCTATAAATGATAATTCAAAATATGAACGGTTGGATTATGAAATTATAAAGTAGATATATGTTAATCACAATTAGGGGTGAATATGTAGGTTCACTCAGGGGTGAACCCAAGAATTATCCGGAATAAAAACTCTTAACCGTGCATTCAATCTGAATTCTTCAAACTTGGTAACGGCAGCTTTGAATGCATTGCATTATTCTCAATGAATGCACAAGTTGAAATATGCTAGCTTTATGAGCTCGATTAATACTTGGCAGGGGCGGAGGGACTAAGGGACCAGGAGGGTCCTAGGCCTCCCCTGGAATTTTCTAAAAAAAAAAATAGTATATATAGACATGTAGTTATATTATATAAATACAGTAGAACCTCTTTAAATTAATAGCCTTGGGACCACCTGAATTCTATTAATTTAGCGAGATATTAATTTATCGATAAATTAATAATTATTAATTTACAAAGATATTTTTAGTTTTTAACTTAACAGTAAACATATTATATTTATTCATTTAACAAGGTTCGATGAATTTAATTTATCACATCAAGTGACAAGTTAAGATTCAAAGTACTATAAAATTCAAAGTACTACAATCTTTATATTTAATCAATTAAGAGTTCATTGAATTATAATTAGCAAAAAGATCAAATCTATTCAACTTATTTAAAACGTACAAGTGCATACAATGTATATTGAATCAAAGCAAACACTATTTAACCCACACAATCTAAAGTGCATTCTAAAAATGAAGTTGATGATGATACACAATCTTTGGGACCGGTGTCACGCAAGGAAGCACTCAAAGCATCAATGACACTCAAAAACTTCTTGTTGCAATACGAGAAAGCAATCCCATGACCTTTGAGCGCATAACAAACAATTAAAGATGAGATTCAACTAGATTTGAAGTTAAAAAAAAGACAAGCTACTATGTATTCATATTTTGAGAAAACTACATTATCAATTTACTATGTACTTTTTAGCTAATTATTAATTTATAAAATATTTGGAACCTATAATATACAAAGGAAATATTTAAAATGTATTATCTTATAATTTTATCGAGATTATTAATTTAGCACGTTGGCCCCGAGTCGGGACTGGACAATTTTATTATTTAATCGAAATTATTAATTTATCGAGTATTAATTTAAAGAGGTTCTACTGTATGTATATATGTTTACTGACAACCTAAATCCAAAAGAATACAAAAGCTAATAAGCCTAGTTAGCCACCCCACGTGACGTCAATTCCGCGAGGCACAAAGGCCACAACCAAAATAATAATATTACCTATAAGGTTATAATTATATTAAAAAATTACTGATAAAGTCACTTTTGGTAACCTTGTTTTTTTTTAAGCCACCAAATATTTTTATCCCTCATAAAGCTACCAATATTTACAAAAATGTCACCGTGTCAATATTTACAAAAATGCCACTGCATTTTTAATTTTCATTATTTACAAAAATGTCACTGGATACGAAACACTACTACTAGAGATAAGAAAGCTACTGTCAAAGAACAATAAAGCTACTGTCAAAGAACAATAAAGCTACTGTCAAAGAACAATAAAGCTACTAACGAGCAACAAAAAATGTACTCCTAAAGAATAATAAAGCTACTGTAGAAGAATAAGAAAGCTACTGTCGAAGAACAAGAAAGCTACTCTCAAAGATCAATGCAATAACTTTTTGTAGGCAGTGGCATTGTTGTAAATAATGAGAAAAAAAATGCGGTGGCATTTTTGTAAATATTAAAATTTGTAATATTTTGGTGGCTTTATGAAGAATAAAAATATTAAGTAATTTTTTTTAAGAATATAGGTTATGTAAATGACCTTATGGGTAATTGGCCCAAATTATATTTATATTTTAATCAAACCGTCATAGTCAAATCAATTATTTTATTTTTTTTGGTCAACTGAAATTCATTGAAAGGCCCAAGGCCAAGGAGAAACAACAAGGCTCGACATATAGGAAGAAGCCCCAATAAGAAAACAAATCCACACAGTCAAATTCCTAAGGAAAGAGACAAGGGAAAATTGAACATAAACAAACTAACAGGAAAACAAAACAAAAAAAGCAAAGAGAAAGGCTGAAAGAAGAAAACAACCACCCGCAAACGAAAAAAAAAACGATACAATAAAGAAGAAAACACTGATGAACAAGAGACAACCAAGACCTCGGCGAGTCAAATCAATTAATCAATACAATTATACAACCCAAAACCCTCGTCTATCGTACAACACTGCCGCAACTAGCATCCTTTTGGCTTTTGCAATTTGATTGCACTCTTCAATGTTCATCAGGTAAATTTATAATTATGTTTCAAGTTACATATTCATTTTTTTCATATTATTCGTGTTGCGAAATTTTGATATTGATTTAGTCAATCGATTATTGAGGCAATTAGTTTCTTTCTATGTTAACAGTAACAAAAACCCTTCAAAATTTTCTTGATTTCATATATTGATGAACGATTGCTTGATTTCACATATTGAGAAGGATATTTTTATTAGTATAGATGGTGAGGTTATTATTAACGTTTTCAAAATATGAGACCTCGTCGAGAACAATTACCATTGTAATAGATAACAATTTCATGAACGAAAATTCTATGTTTCAGTAAAATATTTTAGTTATTGTTATTTTTTTTATTTAGGCCCCCCCAACATAGAATTCTGGCTCCGCCACTAATACTTGGCATCGGTCAAGGTTAGCCGAACCTCAACCTAGATAATCCAAACATCGGCTAGAAATAGCTTGGCCGTGGCTGACTAATCCGGACCAAGAATCTCAGCTGTGGTCGGTGGGCCCAACCCATCTGTCTGGGTCTTGCCAAATTTAGGTTCAAACAACTACTCAATTGATCAAACTAAAAAGAATTAGTTGCAACTTGCAAACATAGGCAAATAATGTTCCTAGACAGACATCTCCAAAGTATGATATGTGGCACCAACAACATTAGCAACAAAATTTGCCACCCTAAATATATGCTTGAACGTGATTTAGGAAGCTTGGCATGCCAACCACAAAATGTTTTGGACTAGAAGTTTAATTCTTCGTGGAATTTAAATTGCTCCAAGTCTTCCCTTGACCTGGTTTGGTTCACGGAATTTAAATCACTGTTTGCTTCGACATTGAAAATGCCGACATTGATGCCAATGGCATTTTCAATGTCTCTGCTGAGGACAAGACCACAGGACAGAAGAACAAGATTACCATCACAAATGACAAGGGAAGATTATCTAAGGAGGATATCGAGAAGATGGTTCAGGAGGCTGAGAAATACAAGTCAGAGGATGAGGAGCACAAGAAGAAGGTGGAGTCCAAGAATGCTCTGGAGAATTACGCCTACAACATGAGGAACACAATTAAAGATGACAAGATTGTTGCCAAGCTTGATCCAGCTGACAAGAATAAGATTGAGGATACAATTGAACAGGCAATTCAATGGCTCGACGGGAATCAACTTGCTGAGGCAGAAGAGTATGATGACAAGGTGAAGGAGCTTGAAGGCATCTGCAACCCGATCATTGCCAAGATATACCAGGGTGGTGCTGCTCCTGACATGGCTGGTGGCAGTGGTGCTGGTCCCAAGATCGAAGAAGTCGATTAAGTAGTTGTGTTTCTGTTTTGAAAAAATGGTTTCGGATGGTGGAAGTCCTTGGCTGTTTTTGTTCGAGTCTGGTTCTTTGAACACTTTGTTTGCAAAATTGCAAGATGTTATTGGTAAATTTAGCTTTAATTTCCGAAAATATTATGTGTTCTGTATAGGTGTTTTTGTTCAAGTATGTGGTAATGTTAGTGAGTACTTTACCACTTTCAAACACTTTATTTGCCAAGCTCTATATACATGGTGATGTTTCTGGTAAATTTAGCTTCGTACACAGTACACTCGAAGATACTTTGTTTGCTCAAATCGCCCTCAAATTGTTTGAACTTTGAACACACAGCTCCATGAGTTGCTTTCAGTAGCCAACTTTTAGTCCTAATTTTAGTAAGAAAATATGTAAACCTCTGTTGTAACAAAAACTAAAAAAGGAGAGAAAAACTGCAGAAGACTGAATAAGTAACATAAGAGCAGATCGATCCAACAAATGTGAAATATATTTTGCAAACTAAACACTGAATTAAAAACATGAAAGGTTCTACCAGGATTACAACCAAAAAGAAGTCATAATTCAATCGAGTAAAATTAGACTCTCTTTATAAGCATCGACGAAGATTTTGCTAAATAAATCCGCTCTAACTTCAGTTATTGCCTTGCCTTGTTGCGATACAGGATCATATAAAACCAAACTTTGGTATTTGTAATTTACAATCTGAACTCCATTTATTGTAAAGCACAATGGCCATGTCATACATCCATGCATTGGATTACGTCCCAATGGTGGTAGAAGAATTGTTCTAATCATTTTCCATGTACCCAGTCCCATAACCCAGATGTCACAGCAAGTAGCACGACAGTTCTCCTCTTCTTGTCTCAAGTGTATCAAAGACAGGGATTTCGCAAACTCTCGGATACTAATGCCAGCATCGATCCTCCCGACTAGTTTCTCAGGAAGTTCCATCTTTCGGAAAACCTCGTTCGCCATATCAAAACAAAGTATGAAAGATATTGCAGAATTTCTGTCCTTTATCATCCAATACACAACTCCATTCAAATGTATTGCACATTCAGGGCGGTCATAAAGGTTGGGCGCCATAGGGAGAGCTGCACTCACTTGTGTCCATGAATTCCATATAAGGGAGTAAACCTCAACTTTATGTTCATGCGCATTTTTCACAATCCTCACAACTTTATAGTCGTTTTTCTCATGGTGAAAGCCAAACCCGAGAGCGAAAGTAAAAGTGTAGTGATGATATAGGTAAGGTTCTGGAAGTCTCTTGAATTTTCTGTTTGATGGATTCCATAGATAGATGGGACTACTCATCCCATATCTACCACAGATGCACAGCAATCCATTGCACGAACCATAAACAGAGAAGTCGTAGAGATTGAAATTCCTCTCGCATCTTGGAAGCTCCAAGTCCATGTACTTGGCCAAAGTGTCTGCACAACGGAGTGAGAAAATTTTGTCACCGCTAGAGTGGACCAGTAAATAGTCACAAGAAACATTTCTTTCAAGATGGGTGTTTATGAAACTTGGGCTGCTGATCAATGAATTCCAAGATTTGCAAACACATCTGACTTTCAGCAAGGATTTCACAGATAATCTTGTAAAGATTTCAAACACAATTTCCTCGGGTAGGAGTTTGAACACTTGTGCACCCCCTTGTACTCCTTGTTTCATAGTTGACATTATGAAAAGTAGAATAGTATTTGCTTTGAATGAATTGAATCTATTGATACATGACAATTATATATACAGAATGCTACTGACTACTTTAGAGACAGAGAGAATATCTCCAGCTCTATAGCTTGGTGGTCACGTGTAGACATTTACAGCTTTAGCTGCTTTACAGTTCGGTGATCACTAGCTAGTGGAGAGTTAGCTACTGCCCTGACATCTTGGTATTGCACACGGGCATATCATTGATTATTCTACAGCATCATGGAGAGATCATGGAGAGATAGTTATTGCCTTGACAGCCTTTGTATTCTTTAATACTCCCCCTCAAGTTGGAGTGTGGATGTTAATCACACCCAACTTGCTAAGATGCGAGTGAAATGCAGGTCCCCTTAGTGGCTTTGTAAACATATCAGCAATTTGATTTCCTGTTTGCACATAAGCAGCCTTGACTTCTCCCCTTTGGATTCTTTCGCGAACTGTGTGGCAATCTAATTCAATGTGTTTGGTCCGCTCATGATATACTGGGTTTGCTGCAATGTGTAAGGCAGCTTGATTATCACAAAACAATCTTGCTGGCTCAGGATGGTGTACATGTAAATCTCTCAACAAGTATCTCAGCCACGTAAGTTCACAAGTGGTTGTGGCCATGGAACGGTATTCAGCTTCTGCAGATGATCTAGCGACCGTGACTTGCTTCTTACTCTTCCATGATACAAGTGACTTGCCAAGAAAAATGCAATATCCCGTCACTGATCGGCGTGTGATTGGACACCTAGCCCAATCTGCATCACAATAGCTGATCAAATTAAGTTGATTTTGTGAAGAAAATAATAAGCCTTGTCCAGGTGCTTCCTTGAGATATTGAAGGAGACGGTGAGCTGCCTTAAGATGATGTAGCTTGGGTTCTTGCATGAATTGGCTGAGAGTGTTCACTGCATATGTAATCTCTGGCCTAGTGATTGTGAGGTAGATCAATTTCCCAATCAATCGTCGATATCGACTTGGGTCCTTGATAGCATCACTTCCCGTTGTTGTCAATACCAGATCAGGTTCCATGGGTACTTTTGCGGGTTTGACTCCAAGTAACCCAGCTTCCTCTAATATGTCTAGCGTGTACTTTCGTTGACAGATTGAAATCTCAACCTTGGAACGTGCAACTTCTATGCCAAGAAAGAATTTCAATGGTCCAAGATCTTTGATCCGAAAACGTCCACCGAGGATTTTCTTGAGGTTACTAATTGCCTCCTCATCGTTTCCTGTAATAATCATGTCATCAACGTAAAGCAACACCACAGTAATAGAATTCCCGCGAACCTGAGTAAACAATGAGTAATCAGCACGTGATTGTTGAAAGCCAATTTCTTGAATAACAGAGGAGAACCGCTCAAACCAGCTGCGAGAGGCTTGTTTTAGTCCGTACAAGGATTTGTGGAGTCGACAAACCATGTTCTCCCCCTGTCGACGGTAGCCAGGAGGCGACATCATATAGACTTCCTCATGAAGGTCACCATGAAGAAAGGCATTTTGTACATCCATCTGGTGCAAAGGCCAATTCCGAACAGCAGCAATGGTCAATAAACAACGAACAGTAATCAATTTGGCCACAGGAGCGAACGTTTCTTTGTAATCAATTCCCTCACGTTGAGTGAACCCCTTGGCGACGAGTCGAGCTTTGTAGCGCTCGATGGTGCCGTCAGAGTGATACTTGATCTTGAAAACCCATTTGCATCCAATGGGACGTTGACCAGGTGGCAGATGAACCATAGACCAGGTGTGATTATCTTCAAGAGCTTGAATCTCAGAGTGCATAGCCTCAACCCATTTGGGGTCATGACGGGCATGCTCATAGGAAGCTGGTTCGACCAAGTGTGAGATATTGTGAACAAATGAGCAGTGAGCAGGAGATAAATGAGAGTAAGAGACATACCGTTGTATTGGATATCGAGTGCCGGACGTGGAGGAAGAGTCAACGCCAGGCGTGAGCAAGGCGGCATGATGAGCTCGGTAGGGTTGGAAACGGACTGGTACTTGTTTATTTCGGGTGGATCGACGAAGTGGTGGAGGGGCGGGTGGTGATGGGATGGCGTTGTCGACAGGAAGTAAGGGAGATGATTCGGGCTCTGCAGAGGTTGTGTCAGATTGGGATAGTAAGGGATCAATAGATGAAGGCAACTCGGGAGAGTTGGCAGGGAGGTCCGGAGATGAGCTTGGGGATGCAGACACAGATGGGTCTAAGGGTGAGGAACTTGGATTGGTGGGAGTTTGGGCCAAGGGTAGGTGTGGCATTGGCTCATCATGAGGAAGAGGTAAAACTGGAAAATCTTGTTGGTTTTCTGGTGGTAAGCCAACAAGGGGAAAGATGTGCTCATGAAAAATGACGTCACGAGAGGTAAAAAATTGTTTACCATCAAGATCATACACTCGGTAGCCCTTTTGGCCTAGGGGATATCCTAGAAAAAGACATCGACGTGCACGTGTATCAAATTTGTGAGTGGGGGTAAGATTGGTGGCATAACATAAACACCCAAAAACCCGTAGATGAGAATATGAAGGTGAGGTGTCATGCAATAATTCATAGGGAGATTTATGGGAAAGTAGAGGTGTGGGAAGTCGATTTATGAGGTAACAAGCTGTTTGTAGACTCTCCCCCCAAAACTTTAAGGGTAAATTGGCCTGAAAACGTAATGCACGACTAACATTTAGCAAATGGCGATGCTTGCGTTCAACTACCCCGTTTTGTTGGGGAGTGTGAGGACAAGTATGTTGAAAAATAGTACCATGAGTGTCAAAAAATTGGCGCATCGATATAAATTCACCCCCATTGTCGGCACGCAAAATTTTAATGTCACGATGAAATTGTGTTTTGACCCAAGAAAAGAAATTTTTCAACAAAGTTTGTGTGTCGGATTTAAGACGCATAAGATGAACCCATGTGAAACGAGTGAAATCATCCACAATAGTTAGAAAATATCGTGTTCCAGAATGTGTATGAATTTTGTGTGGTCCCCAAATATCGCAGTGAATTAAATCAAAAGGTGCAACTGATTTTATTGAACTGGAAACAAAAGGTAACCGAGTTTGTTTTGCTAAAGGACAAATATCACAAACATGCTGGGAATCAAACACTATTTCTGGAATGGTCTTGGATAAAGAATGGAGAGGAGAAGAGGATGGATGTCCAAGGCGTTGGTGCCAAAGTCCCGAGGTGTGATTGACATGATTAACTAGACGAGGGTTTTGGTTTGGTGTGAGGTAGTAGAGCCCATTAAAATGCTTGCCCAGGCCAATCGTCCTCTTCGTATCCACGTCCTGCACAACACAAAAATCCGGATAAAATGTCACTGTACATCTCAATGCCCGTGTCAACTTACTCACAGACAACAAATTCACACGAAATTTTGGCACATGTAGGACTCCATCAAGAGACATGTCTTGTGACAATGCAATAGACCCAATGCTATCAATTGCAGCTTGCCCTCCATTGGGTAAACTAACAAAATCATGTTGTGTTTTGGTCTTATTATGAGTGGGTGATAGATGAGATATGTGATCTGTTGCCCCGCTATCTACAATCCAATATAATGTCGAATGCGGATCATGTTGTGCAATATTGCAGGTGGGTGTAAATATACCTGTCGTATTTGCGAATGACTGATCATTACCAGTTTTATTGCGAAGCAAAGTCATGAGTTGGTTGTATTCTTCAGTTGTGAATGTTGGACCTCCGGTAGTAGGTGCTTTGTCCACTTCGGCATTGTGAGCTGCTGGCCTTTTGTTTTTTGGGCTTCATATTCTTTCCATGCCATTTGTGACCTACTGGGAATCCAATGATGTAATAGCATCGATCAACTAAATGACCCTCCTGGTCACAGTGTGTGCACTTGAGTTGTTTGCGATGATTGGAGGATCCTGTTATTGATGGGAAACGTGAGGCTTGCATTGCGTGGGAGTTGGACGGGTTGTCACGGCGGTTCGCCACTTCCATCTGCCTTTCATGTTGAAGAACCAAGCCATGAACTTTGCGTGTGTCAGGAAGAGGATTCATCATCAAAATCGAACCACGAACAGTGGAGTAGGAGTCGTTTAACCCCATCAAGAATTGCATAACCTTCTCCTTTTCTTCCCGGTCTGCAAGTTTCTTCGTGCCTTCACAATTACATGTGAGGGGCTCATGATAAGAGGCAAGTTCATCCCAGAGGGCTTTGAGCTTAGTGTAGTATGAAGAGATTGACTGCTGTCCTTGGCTGCTTTCGACAATTTCCTGTCGAATTTGGTAGATTCTGGAGTCATTGCCTTGTGAGAATCTGTCCTTGAGGTCGCTCCAAACGCCGGCTGCTGTGTCGTAGAAGAGAACACTACGAGCAATGTCAGGATGAATTGAGTGAAGGATCCAGGACAACACCATGTCGTTGCAGCGCTGCCATACAGGAAACTTCGTATCAGTTAGTGAAGGGGCCTTGATAGACCCATCTATCAATCCAAGCTTGTTCTTGGCACTGAGGCTAAGACGCATAGAGCGGCTCCATTGGCCATAGTTATGCCCTTTGAGTGGCTCATTTACCAGGGTGAGTCCTGGTGTATCAGAATGGTGTAAGGTAAGTGGATCGGAGAGGGTTGGTGTTGCATCGTTGGATTTTGGTTCACCCATGATGCTGTGTAACTGTGTTTGTAGCGGAAGGTGAATAGAAAGAATTCTAGAGTCACCAGGGTCGGTGCTCTGATACCATATGAAAAGTAGAATAGTATTTGCTTTGAATGAATTGAATCTATTGATACATGACAATTATATATACAGAATGCTACTGACTACTTTAGAGACAGAGAGAATATCTCCAGCTCTATAGCTTGGTGGTCACGTGTAGACATTTACAGCTTTAGCTGCTTTACAGTTCGGTGATCACTAGCTAGTGGAGAGTTAGCTACTGCCCTGACATCTTGGTATTGCACACGGGCATATCATTGATTATTCTACAGCATCATGGAGAGATCATGGAGAGATAGTTATTGCCTTGACAGCCTTTGTATTCTTTAATAGACATGTTACATATAAAACGAAAGTATCTGTAGAACTCACCTTAACAGAAGCTCATGAATTAAGCACACTCCAATTCTTCGACGCAGCGTACTTATGGAGGATGGAGACGGCTCATGAGCAAAAGAATATCATCGAGGTATTAGGGTTAATTGTAGAGTCGCTTTTATATACATATTACATAGGAATAAGAATTCTAGTTACTCAAGGACAATCAATAGTTACCTTTTTACTTGAATCTTCTTACTTACCAAGTAAAATATTGATATATGAGATTTTTTTATTATTTTTATTTTGGGTACAATGGAGGCAAAAAGCCCAAGCAAACAAACTAAAAAAGAGAACCAGCCAACCAACAGTTAAGACTTTTAATGCAACAACGATGAACAATCAAATCTTAAGGAATCGAATTTCTGACCTAGTTTAATTCTAACTCAATTCTCTATTCTCTCTCTCACCAGTCAAATTAACCTCAAAGATCATAACATTAGAAAGTTGATTGAAATGAACTAGATTTTTTTTTTGTTCATTACAAAATATGAAAATAACAAGAAAGACTACAAAGAAAACCCTTACTACTCAATTGATCAAACTAAAAAGAATTAGTTGCAAACAAAGGCCAATAATGTACCTAGACAAACATCTACAAAGTATGATATGTGGCACCAACAGCATTAGCAACAAAATTTGCCACCCTAAATATATGCTTGAACGTGATTTGGGAAGCTTGTCATGCCAACCACAAAATGTTTTGGACTAGAAGTTTAATTCTCCATGGAATTTAAATTGCTCCAAGTCTTCCCTTAATAGAAGCGCATGAAGGAAACTCCAAGTCTTCAATACTAGGGCTGGAAATTCATCCCGAATTATACCGTACTAACCGAAAACTAACCGAGCCAATTTAATTTGGTAACCGAAGATGTCGGTTCAATAGTCTGAGACCCCGAAATTGGTACGATAATGGTATAGAATTCCCAAAACACTCCAAGTCTTCAATGCTAGGGCTGGAAATTCATCCCGAATTATACCGTACTAACCGAAAACTAACCGAGCCAATTTAATTTGGTAACCGAAGATGTCGGTTTGGTAGTGTGAGACCCCGAAATTGGTACGGCAATGGTATAGCATTCCAAAACCATGGTATTTCCGTACCATACCGAATATATATAATTAATATATTTTCTTTATCCTTTATCTCTCTCTCTCTTCTTTAGTTTCTTTATCTCGATCACCTCTCTCTCCCCTTCCTCTCCTCTCTTTGTCTCCCACGTTCTCCTTTAGTTTCTTTATCTCGATCACTCTTTCTTTCATCGATTCTCTCTTCTTTCTATCTTCTTTTTTCTTCTATCTTTCTTACCCCACATCATCTTCCCTGAGTTCCCTCTCCATCATTTCTTCGTACTCTTTTTTTTTTTGCCTTTCTTTCTTCTTCTGCAACTCCCAATCTCCTTCCTCATTGAAAAAAAAACTCTCAATCTCCTTCAGTTCACTTCTTCGCTCATCTGATCAAACCCAACTCTTGATTCTTCCTCCATTCTTCTTTCAATCTTCCATCTTCTGCTCTTATTCTTATCTTCTTTCTTCTCCTTTATTTCTTTCTAATTTCCTCCACTCCCAGATTTTGACATATGATCCGGTTACAATTCACCCTGCCACCCTCTCTCTCCTTTTCTTCTTCTTCTTTTCTTCTTTTTCTTTCTCTTCTTCCCCTTTCCCAGTCACTCTCCCTCTCGGTTTCCCAACTCTCTTTCTTCTTATGTTCTCTTCTCACTGCCCAGTCTAGATTCCTACACTTCCTTCATACAAAATCCGGCCCAATTACAAACTCGGTTTAAGGCCCAAACCAACCGTACCGTACTGATTTTGGGTATACCCACTTTTTGGGATGATACTGCCATACTGGTACTGATTTTGGGTTACTGACTATAGTTGGTTCGGTAATTGGTATTGGCTTTGAGGTTTCGGTACCGAACCGAGCCCAGTCCTAAATAATCAATGTTGCGTATGGAGGATGACTAGATGAGAACTACTAGAATGAAGAGTCACCTGCAACTGTACCTGCAATTTTTGAAGGTGATACTGTGAAGTTAGTGGGTAGTGATCTTTTGCTTTCTGTTTTTATTTCACACTTATATCCCTTTGTATTTCACACTATGATTCATGATGAGTAATATAGTTCGGACAATTATAAACATATCCTTCTGCTTTATGCACTTTCGGGTTCTTTTAAAATAATACAACATTTCAACAACAGTCTATTTTCTATGAACATAAGCTTCTCCAACCGTTTACAGGGGCTGACATTGCATTTATCCTTGAAGCAAATGGATAGAGTTTGTAATAACTTTCTAAAAGGGTCTTATAAAAAAAACTATTCTAGAAAATGTCATTAACATAATTCTAAATGACTTTTTTTTATTAGGGATTCTCTCCACATGAATAATCTTCCAACTCTCCGAAGAGTAAGCCGAGGAGACTAATCTCGTTTCGCCGAACGGACTGTCGTTAGCCACTGATGTTTGACAGGTGCACGAACCCAAAAAACCTTTAATAAAAAGGACTTTAACAAAAACTTCATCATAGCCCGTTGTATTGTTTACTCCAAATAATTGCATAATTAAAATCGGATAAAATGCATTTTAAAGTTCAAATACTCCATATTTTATTGCCTATCGATGCTTTTTTTTTTAATCAAAACCAACAACCACCACCGCCATTACCACCACCGCGACACCAGCTCTTGAACCCCTCCAACCCACAAGCGGAGAGTCTAAAAGTGTCTAACAACATAGCTTTTTTTTGGAAATTGTCTAACAACATAGCTAAAGGCCAGGCTGGTAAAACTGTATTAATTTTTATTTTATTTTTTTGTCCAGTATTTTGAAATTTCACAATGTATAACATTCCTCCTCTGCGGCTGTATGTTTTATTTTATTTTAATATCTTATCCTTTTTTTTTTTGGGAAATTAATATCTTATCCTTTAGTTTGAGTTAAAAGTTAAAGCTCCTTCGTATTTTACGCGTTAATGACGTATAGGCGTGGAGCTTAGAGCCTTTGGACTCATCTCTCTCCGGCCTGCAAATTCCAATCGAAACTAAACGTTCCTTTCCTCCCTGAATCATCTCTCTGAAAAATTAGTCGATTCCCATTCTACCCCTGCCCTCTCCTCCAAATTTCAAATCATCCACCACCACCACCATGTATAATAATATGCTGGTCAACTGCTCCAACTGCCACACCCCTCTCCAGCTTCCGCCGGGCGCCGAGTCGATCCGCTGCTCCCTTTGCCAGGCCGTCACGCTAATCGCAGACCCACGCGCACTGTCATCCTCCCACGCGCCTCCAGCTCCCTCTCCTTACAGCCACGCGCCTCCCCCTCCCTCTCCCTACAACCACGCGCCGCCGGGACCTCCCCCGAACGTGCACGGACGCAAGAAGGCGGTGATCTGTGGGATATCGTATAAATACTCGCGACATGAGCTCAAGGGTTGCATCAATGACGCCAAATGCATGCGCTATCTCCTCATCAACAAGTTCAAATTTCCAGAAGATTCCATTGTCATGCTCACTGGTATGGATTTTGCATATTGCATATTGCATATTGCATATTGCTTGTTATATTTATATACATATAACTGTTATAACATATGCATATTTGTTTTGCAAAGTTGCAATGCGATTTGATTTGGTCTCTGGAAAGAGACTCTCATATTGGACTCTCTTTAGACCATAAAAGATTGAGGTTTGAAGCTTTGGGAGTAGTTTCTGTGAGGAAAAAGTTTAGATGAGAAATGCAGTCGGATATCTTGTTAAGTAAATGTTCTATAAAGGGAGGTGGATCATTTAATTATCAGAGGAGAGAAGAGTAGAAGTGTGATGAATTTTTGGGCTATGTTCATCATATTTGGTAATCTAGTTACCAATGTCTAAATGTAGCTGACAACTGGTCTTAAACTCTTGATGACTTGATATGACCATCATTCTAAGCTTTTATATCTTTTTTGAAGAACCTCAAAGGACATTACTTATCATGGAAAGAAAATTAAAACATCAGGTGATGGAAGTTTAAACAGTTCCATCTTCTAGCTTGCTGGCTGAACAAGTTAGTTACCAACATGCAAAAGTGGGCTTGATAATTAGATCACGAGTGGGCTTTTTCTTTAGACTTTCGGAACTCTTTATGAATGTCATATGCTGAGCTTTACACTCAATAGGTACATTACACTCAAGGGTGGATGTAGCAAACTGTTATTGGCGAGCAATAGATAAATTTAGTTGAAACTGCAGTGGCCAATTACTCATTTTATGGAGTACTCGTATCACATTGTTGATTGTTGTAATGTTATGTTGAATTTCTACTCTATTGTGAGAGCGGTGTTCATTCATGAACAAGGCAAGGGCATGGTTAAGTGTCGCATACTATTGCATCAAATTACATTTGGCTTAATGCATTTCTGCAAGGTAAGTAGGTAACTAATAGAAAAACTAGAGCTGGCCTATTTTAAGTCAAGAGTGGTACATATGTGCCTAGATACTTTTATTCCAACTGAAGGTGGGCACACGACTTTAGTACTTTTAGGATGATATTGCATCCCTTGGATTGTTGTCATTTACAGTTGCAAGCACTTCAATCACGATAATCAATTTTGTCTTGTGCTTCACTCTGCTCGTCATCAGTAGTTGACAAAAAAGGTTATCATTTCTTTCAAAATATGCCTTCACTTGTAAACAGAGAAGCATCTTAATAACCTGTTTCCCTTCTAATATGAAATATCTATCCTTTTCTGCTAACCAAATGACACAGAAAAATATCTATCCAACACAAAGCAAATGCTTGTGGTGGAATTGAACTGCTAAAGGTTCCATGCATCTTTTCTTTTGCAAAAGTTCATGTCTTTTCCAACGGTAATCGGTGAATATTTGTTAATGCAAATCATTTGGCAAATACGAAGCAAAAGTACAGTCTTTGGAAAATTCTATTTTTATCTTTTTCTAACATGTCTACTGTTAATTCTTTCCATATTTTGTACTGCAGAAGAAGAAACTCACCCAGCTAAGATTCCAAATAAATACAACATTAGAATGGCATTACATTGGCTTGTGCAAGGATGTCAACCAGGTGACTCCCTTGTGTTTCACTACTCGGGTCATGGTTCACGGCAGAGGAATTATAATGGTGATGAAGTTGATGGATATGATGAAACCCTTTGTCCCCTTGACTTTGAAACCCAGGGTATGATTGTTGATGATGAGATAAATGCAGCAATTGTTAGGCCCATTCCACATGGGGTCAAGCTTCATGCAATTATAGATTCTTGTCATAGTGGCACCGTACTAGATTTGCCATTCCTTTGCAGAATGGACAGGTTAGTTGGTGTAATCTGAAGTTATGCATGTCTGACTTCGCTTTCTGTGTCTACCTGCTTGATTAGTCCTCGTCTAAAATAGGATTTGTATATATGGATATCCCTTATTCATTTAGGAGCGGAAAATATGTATGGGAGGATCATCGCCCTCGATCAGGTGTATGGAAAGGAACAAGTGGTGGAGAAGTTATATCTATCAGTGGTTGTGATGACGATCAAACCTCTGCTGATACATCAGTAAGTTTGACAAGAATGTCTCGAGTTCAGTAAGTTTATAGTTTCAATTTCCACAACAATGTCTCATTGATACTTTTTGGGGTACAGGCTCTATCCAAGATCACGTCAACAGGTGCCATGACTTTCTGTTTCATCCAAGCAATTGAGCATGGACAGGCGGCCACATATGGAAGCATACTCAATTCTATGCGTAATATCATTCGAAGTACAGGTACTGGTGGTGGTGGTGGTGGTGGTGGTGCTGTTGCATCTCTCCTTGGTGGTAGTGGTGGTGCTGTTACATCTCTTGTCGGCATGCTTCTAACAGGCGGCAGTGTCGGTGGTGGTGGGCTAAGACAGGTATTGGCTTGCACAACATTCTTTTTATTGGTATTGAAGTCGAATGATATTTGTCATTATATACCTTTGGGCTTTCTATATGAAAACAAGCTTCATTTGCAACTGATTCTCATTAGTTTGTAAGCATCCAATTAAATTAAATTCTCATTGATTTTTTTTTAACAATTGCAATTTCTCGTGATTGATGTGCCATTGTTTTGCTTGTTACAGGAGCCGCAATTAACTGCCTGCGAGCCGTTCGATGTGTATACAAAACCTTTCTCCCTATGATCTTTTTCTGTTTACACAGACCAACACTTTATTTTATCGCTAAAAGTATTTTAGGGCTTTAGATTCTTGTGAAACAACTCTTATGATGAGTAATAAATAAATTTAACATTCTTTTATGTTTTGGTGAAACATTTCTATCAATAAGGATTACTCTTGTTTGTAATGCTCCCTACCTGTACTTTGTTTCAGAAGAATGTTCTGGTGAAACAGGGTATGCATCCGAAATCCCCAATATATGACATTGAGAATTACCATGTTTACTTGTTACTTTTCTGGTCTTTACAAAATGAGAAAGTAGCTAAAGGGAATTGATGCTTACAGAAAAGAGGATGCTTGAATCCCCTGAAAATCCATGAAAATGGAAAGTGTTAAACACTTTGAGTGGTAATCTTTTGGCTGATTTATGTTTTTGGAAAATAAATTATCATTTCAAAATAAACATCAAATATTATTAGTTACAAGAAACAAGTAGATTGAGGAACATTATTGCAAGCATCTACCATATGCCATCGATTGCAATATTAGAACACCAATCAAGTCCACATGAAATGAACAGGGAGATTAAAAAATGATGCTCAATTGAACCTTCCATAACTGCAGTAATGTGTTTAATAAATAACATTGAAACATGGAGAATGATAACAACAAACCCCATACATAAATTTCCCACCACCAACCTGGAAAAATATTTTCTGCAAATTCATCAAGCACCCTAAGAGCACTGGCCATGAATTTTTTTTTTTTTTCCTACCACGATTACAATGAGCATCACTATGTCTAAATAAACTTCTCTAGTATCCTTGACTTGTGAGGATCTGGAGGCCGGAAAGTCTCCAACCGCAAGTTGGAAGATGTACGAATCTCGTTGAGAACACTCTCTCCTCTCTCTGATTTGATAATCTCCAAGATGTTTCCAAGAACATTGCCTGCAAGCCCAACTTCCAGAAGATGTCCTGGCTCCTCTCCACCTTCGTGTATTAATTGCCCAATCTGATTCAAGGAAACAACATTTTCTAAAATGACTTTGGCAAATATCAGGCCAAGAAACTCCGGTGCTCTAGGGGCATCATTCACGGCATCCTCCAAGGTGGAGAGAACAGTTTCAAACCTGGGCAGAGGAAGAAAACATTAAATAAAAGAAAAAACCTCACAATAAAAAAAGCCATATATGTCAATAATCAGTGAAAAAGTAAACTAGTTCAGCCAAAAAAAAAGGAAAAAGAACTTTCCCCTACCCTTTGATGAGCTGAGATTGAGTCAAAGTTCCATCCTGGGACTTGGTAAGATTAACCAGAAGCTTTGCCAAGAGATCTCTTTCCGCATCCTTCCTCTCAAAAGAGTCCGTGACCCAAAGAGATATCATTGACGGATGGAAGCTTGGTGAGTTCAAGT
Organism: Rubus parviflorus; assembly: GCA_029955375.1. Lineage (NCBI taxonomy): Eukaryota > Viridiplantae > Streptophyta > Magnoliopsida > Rosales > Rosaceae > Rubus > Rubus parviflorus. The sequence continues at coordinate 8,220,874 of JARGGL010000005.1, read as the reverse complement.
CTTTGATGCATAGAGCAACTTCCATCTCGTCTCGGGCACTAAAACATCACACCAAAAAACCAATTATTAAGAATGAGCATATAGGAAACTCCAACTTATTAACACAATCTTAATAAGAGTGAACAGAAGACACACACGAGGCTTTATAATGCTTCTACAAATTTTCCCACATATTTATGCAAAAAAAAAAAATATATATATATATATATATATATATAGCGCATACATCCCAGTAGCAGAATCCAACTATGAGCAGGGAAATATAAGTCGTTTTATGATATTAGTCCTTTAAGCAAAAAAAAAAATTTGATTGAAAATACTAAGTATGAGTTTAAATCAATTGAAACAGAAAACCTCTATTTCATTTTTTAACATGTAAGCTGAAAAAAAAAAAAAAAAAACTCAAAGGACTATTCAAGTACCTTTTAGTGTCTACCAAGTTTCAGTTCACTTTTTATGAGTTTCAATTGTTAATGTAAAATAGGAGACGAGTCTTAACAAACTGCTATGCTCCAGTCATAAGTTTTTCAAAAAAATTAAAAAATAAAAATAAAATACAATATAATAACAGTGTGTAAAAAATAAAGCCTCTATTTAGCATCCACTCCTAAATGGATCCATGCACTTGGAGCAATTCTGCTTTCTTAACACGGAATATAAATAAAAGAGGCAAACCATATGTGCAAAATGTTGTCTACATGCTTAAAATGGGAATAAACAGGCCATGGACATTAACGTAATGAATTAATTTGGCAAACACCCACCATACACGTGTCTGACTAACATCGAGTGGACAGATCAAGTCAAGTCCATCGATCAATACACAAAGAGAAATGCTCAACTACGCTGTTTTAAATTACTAACAAATGAACTCAAACAAAAGTCCTTTTTTATGATTCCAACAAATAAGGAAGAGATTATATGTACATACGCAAAAAAACAGTAGTATAATGAAACAAGAAATACAGGTACATATGAAAAAAAAAAAAAAACCTTCAAGGGTTAATTGTAAGTGCTACAATGATCCAAAGTTCCTTGTTTCCGGATTTTCATAAATTGTGGAAAGAAGTCCACTCTGAAAAGACCTTGCATTAGCATTCAAATCCTAATTGTCCCTCTAGAGACTAAAAAAAAAAAAGGATGAACATCCAACAGTTGCAAATATGCTGTTCAACTGCTAGCATCATTGACCAACTTCATACAAAGTTACAGATGAGTTGGTTACCAAGAGAAATTTCAGAGTAGATAGACATCAATTGCTATATGGCTCCTATATTATTTCTCTCTCTTTCCTTTTTTTTCTGTTTTTTTTTTGGCCAACAGAAAATTTTGAGCATGAGACCTTTATCCTTACTTCACTCATCCCATGTCACTTGAGCTAAGGCTGACAGACCATATATTATAATTCCAACCAATATTAGAGTAACACAAGTAGTGAATCTAATATATCAAATAGGCTAAAAGTTACAAGTGGTCCTTCTGGTTTTGGATAGCATTACAACTAAGACACCGACCAACTGCATGACAAGTTACATATGAGTTGCTATATGGCCCCTATATTTTTCTCTTCCCTCTTTTTTCTTTTGTTTTGGCTAACAGGAAATTTTGAACATACGACCTTTATTCTTGCTTCACTCATCCATGTCACTTAAGCTAAAGGCTGACGGGCCCTGTATTATAATTCCAACCAATATTTGAGAGGAACACAAGTTGGGACTCAATATATCACATATGCTAGAACTTACAAGTGGTCATCCTTCTGGTTTTGGGGAGACAATCAACATTGCCCATGTGGTAAAAAAAATTGTCTAATAACCTCTTGTGGTTTGCATACTTGGTCAATCCTAGTGTAGAAAGCACAAATTCTTCACTTTTTTACACAAAATTAAGAGAATTTGCTGCTCTTAACAGATTCAAGGAGGTACATTAAGTTATTTGCATCGTCTCCATAATATATGACAATTTCTTTGTGAAAAAAATGAACTTGTGCACTTTAAACCAAGATTGACTAAGATTGCAAACCACAAGGGAATTATTAGACATTTTTAAACCATAGGGGCAACATTGAGTGTCACCCCCAACCACAGGCACTAAACCCTAAACTTTTTACCCTACACAAAAGACAAGCAATCACAAAAAGAAAAGATAATTCGTTTATCTAAACTACCATAACCCATATTCATTCATTAAGTTATGTAGTTGCTTTTCCTTTCTGTCTTCTGACCATTCTATCAAAATAATCATTGCATTAAGTCGCACCAAAAAAAAAAGTCTCCACCACAGGACTTTGATTGACAGTAATAGTGTTTAAACAAACAAATTCATCACTTGTAGAAATGGAAGTTGACCAACCATTGCTCCTAAATCCCAAGTCCTATAAATTCCCATAGGCATAGTACACATGCTCTACATCTCTCCACTAAATAAAGAGAATTTTTGTGCAAGCACCTAAGAACTATCATATCGAAGTTAGCACCTAAGGACCAAGAAAGTATACAATTAAATTAGAACAGTATAAGCATGCAAGGATGAGAATATACCTGTAAAATTCTTTAATTGCTCCCAAGGACATATCTCTAAGACGTTCTTCAGACTTTTCTGACGGAACATTTTGAGTTAAAGCTGCCCCCTGTGCACGTGTGGGTGGTGGTGTACGATCTGAACTCCTTGACTGATCATAAGCAGCTGGACCTCCAAATCTATCTGGCACTAATCTTGGTATTAGATCCTCCCTTGGGTTGTAAGTTCCCCGCTCTGAGAGGGAACTGAAACCGTTCAAACCAGCTGTCATCCTCCTGGGGTCTCCGGGATTAGAAGATATCTCAGGGAGAGCACCCGACATTGATGGTGGTCCTCTGACGGACATTCCTCTGGCAAGACCGCCCTGGGGACCCAAAGTAATGGAATCATCACCAATGGGTCTTTGTGTCAAGGGAACTGACAAGGTCCTACCCTCATAAGAATGTCTTTCATCTACACGGACATCCACACGGGCATCCTGACTTCCAAAACCACGAACAGGAGTGGGCATCCCACGAAAACCCATTTGTGCATTTGATGGAGATAACATAGTCGATCCTCTTGGACTAAAATCCATGGGAGCCCCCCTTCTAGCAGATGGATTGATTCCTGGACCACGGCCCAGCCTACTAGTTTGTGCCTGTCGTTCTTGCGCAGCATCTCTGTGCACTTCCTCGATCTTTTTCGGTCCTTCAACTTTCCTCCTCTGCTGCCATCTATTCCTTCTAAGGTCAATAGTATCCTTCAACATGAACCTGACCCTAGACGATAGTTTCATGTTAATCGATAAGTTTTTCATCCTCTCAAAATATGCATCCATGTGCTCCTTGGCTTTCGGATGATCAATCATCTCCCCAATTGTGCTCATTAGTTTGCACAAAGCTTCAATATCTTCCTCATCTGGAGTCTGCTGCTGACCTAACAACTTTTTAATGCATTCATGCATTATTCTCTCAGTTAACATTTTTTTCTTGTATAACTCCCCAATTAATCTAATGTTACCCAGCATTCGTCTCCGCGCTTTGATTCTTTTCTCTTCTCTTTCCTCTTCAGACTGTTTCACCTCACCCTCCTCATCAGCCTTATTGGCTTCCTCTTGTTCTCTTTCTCCCCTCTCAAATTCCTCCTGACACTTGTTCAAAAGCAACCTCTTAAAGGTTATCTTTTCATTGTCTTCACTGAAATCAGGCAACTCTGCAGCAAGATGAAAACAGAAGTTCGCATACATCTCACAGAAAGTAGGCTCCATTAAAGCCTTGTCAAAGATTTGTGAGATTACACCAGTTAGTGTTGTTGCATTATCAATATTAACAGCTTTTACTTGCTCAAACAGTTTTTCAAAATTTTGGGGAGTCAGCTTGTTTAATATAGCCTTCAACTGCCTTTGCTTGGCCTGTTCTTCATCACTCACTTTACCTATTTCATACTTCCTCTCAGCTCTGTGCATCACCTGTAATGGAGTCTGGGGTGAAGGCATCAAACCCCTTGGTGGGAAATTTGTAGCTCGCTGCCACCTGTCAGCATCAGGATTATTTCTTTGCATCCCTCCCTGAGAACCTGCAATGGGCCCAGGTAGGATCCCTCTAACATGCTGAGCTTGTCCACGTGGACCTGGACTCCTCAAAACACCATAATTTACTCCTCCTTGGCCAGGTCGGAAATTGGCATTACCACCTTTGCTCCATCTATCATCATCAATCATTCCAATCCCACGTCGGTCAAGTCTTGCTGCCCCTCCTGGCCTGTCAATAATTCTTCCTGGACTTGGGAGTGAATCATAATCAACGGAAGGAGAAGCATTCACATTGGCATTCAAGATTTCTGCTATATCAGACATAATCTCAAAACCCTCTGGAAGGTCAAGAAACTGCATAGAAAACTTCAGAAGAAAGTCTCTGGAATACTTCTTTGCCCCATGTCCACTCCCATCTTTGTCACCACAGGCCTGTTCTCCACTGTCTGAGGTTCCCAGTTTCGGTGTAGAGCTGTCAGCAACATCTTCCCAATCATCTGGCTCGGCTTTACTCGGTGCACCTTCATCTCCGACTATAGCCACTTGCTGAGTAGAATCAGCAGCTTCCTGCTTTGACATTATGCTAGTAGAAGTGCTTTCAGCACTTTCAGAAGATGCAATATCTTTCTTATCTTCAGGGTTCTTATAAGCCCCATATAGATCAGAGGTCACCCCTGCAGCATCAGCCTTAGAAAGAATTTCTTTTCTTTTCTTCTTCGCTTTTGCAGTAGTACTCTTAGTTCTACTCAGTTCGGGAAGGGGTTTATCCTTGGAACCAGACACTGAAAGCAAATCACCACCACTACCAATGCTCTCAATATTTCCCCCACCACCACCAGTATTATCCACAATTTCGCCTTCATGCTTTGACGTCGTACCTGAAAATTCTGTAGATTGAGAAGGAGTAGAGGGCTGATCTGATCTACTAGGTTTTGAAGAAGCAACTTCATTATTACCCATGTCATCACTTCTGCTTGAAGAGGCATCCATCCCATGTAATTCTGCATTGCAACTGACATGTTGGTCTTTCCCTTTTTGTGCAGTTTCAGAAGTTGCAAAAGAATTTCCATTAGCGGTTTCCTTTGCGACAGAGTGCTCTGCTGCTTTGTTAACAGATTCCAGACTTTTTACTGAGGTAGATTCTGAAGAAATACTAGGAATATTAGCATCCTGTTTGTATCCTTCGGACAAACTTTGTTCTGACTGTTTTTCTGCTTCCCTCAATTCATGTTTTCCTTGTTCGTCCAGCGGCGAAGAATTGCCTAATTGACTATGATGAACACCATCCGAAGTATTGACAGCAATCCCAGTACCGGGTATTTCAGAAGAGAAGGAGATGGCACCTTCTTGAACCACCTTTGTCTCAGAAACATCAGTGATGGCCGTACTGACATTTGACATTGATTCCTTGGCTAATTCTGACACAAATTCAATACTTTCTGGAACAGGAGCTTTATTACCCTCTACAGTTTCAGAAACACCAGTACTAGAAGATATAGCATGTTCTGAAGCCCGAGAAGGAAAGCTTGATGTAGAACTAGATTGTCCAACAACCTGTGTTAATGCAAACGGACAAAAAATATACAAACAGTAACATTTATATTGTGTTTATCAAAATCATCAAATTAAATGACAACACAGAAAGTTATCTGCCCCACCAAGTATTAAAAAAAGTACCTGATGCTGTGGTTGAATATTTCCTTTCTTGCCTGGCTTCTTCTGCTGATCTTTAATTGAATTGGAACGACTAAGGGATTCCTTTTTTCTCGCTTCAGTGGCGGTTACAACTGGTACAGACTCCTCAGCTGGGGCAGCTGACGTAGAGGATAGAGAATTTGAAACTTGGCTTTCCACAGAAGGAGCAGCCGGCACACCTGCAGATACTTTTGCTGTCACCGGCAATGATTTGTGAACTGATGGGTCACTGCCAGGAAACCTTTGAGGATGAGATGAGATAACTTCTCCAGATGGCCTTGAAGACTTTGAGAATTCACTTTTTTCAACAGCAGCTGTGCTGTTTGGCAATGAGTCGACAGCTGGTTTAACAGTAACAGGAATAGCAGCGGATGGAACAGAGGAAATTATATTATGTACATCCCGTGCATGTTCCAGGTTAGGTGGGTCCATAACACTCTGCATATGGGACCCAGACTTGGTGACAGGCAGGGAATTATGAGCTGACGGATTCATGAAAGGTATACTTTGGGGGGGACCTTGGCTCACTGGATAGCTAAATCTTGGCGCCTGTGAATTGGGTGGCATGTGACTACTCGTTAAAGGATGCGAATTTGGAGATGGAAAAAACAGGGAATTAGGATTGTAAGAATTGGTATAATAGCTTGTAGGATGAGAAGTTGCAAACGAAGGCATGGGCTGGGATTGAGAAACACTGGGGTGAGTCCTGGCGGCTGATGAGCCACCATCTGGATATGAATCTGCCCGTTTATCAAGCCTCAACTCTTCATGTGTATCTGGATGTGTAATCTTGACAGGAGTTTTACGAGGGCCCACAAACTTTCCACCTTGCTGTTGGGGGTATTGTGCAGCTATGCTGATCCCCAAGTTGCCCAACTGAGGCAGCTGAGGACCCATTTGGGGGGTAAAACCCAGGTTCTGGCCCTGATGCATGATTCCGGGAGGCTGCATGGGATGGGCTTGTAAACCTGGAACGAACACTTGCTGCTGTACTTGAGTGCTACCAATTGGTAGTGGAATTTGCATCGGCATTTGGAGTGAATTGGCAGTCATACCCTGGGACTGAATCTGCTGGTTGGGGCCACCAAATTGCACAGAAACCTGTGGCTGATGAAATGGCATTGGCATAGAGATCCCAGTCATCGGAGGACCAGAAGGTTTCTGAGTTTGACTAGCAGGGGGTGTAGGTGAGACTTGCATGTCCTTTTTAGCCTTGGGTTGCAGATGAGCCTCAGCAGCACTAGATTGATCGACAGAAGGTTGATCTTTCCTCGGTAGCTGATGCTTAGGAACAGAAGGGGTTGGCAATGACGGCACAGGTCTAAAGGACTCATGCCGTGCCTGCATGTTTAAAAATGACAATCATTTTGCAGAAACATGGAAAAAGAAAAGAAAAAAAAACTAATGGAAAAATCAGCTAAAAAACACAAATACTGCTTCACGTGAACCAATTACTCAGTCGCAATAAAGTAACACGTTGCGAAAATTGAACTACATACAAAGCAGTCACACAATATGTATAACAAAATAAAATAAAATAAATTCTTTAATGTAAAAGGGGGAATAAAAGGAATGAATGAGTGATGCACTACATCAACTTATGTCATAAAGTAACATGTGTAATTCAACTCATCAGACTATTTATTCATTGACAGGCAGCCAGCCAGATGTGAGCTTAGAAAAGATGGTAACCTGATCGCGTTTCTGCTCATCCAAATTTGGGGGAGCTGAGCTAGTTCGAGCAGGAATCTACAAGCATAAAGAAACATTCCCACATTTAAAAACGTAATTTGAATTGTTCAGCACTTGAAAACAGGAAAGTAGACAATTGGCATCAAGTGTTCAAAATAACAATACCTGCATCCCATTCATCAAACCAGGACTTATGGACCCAAACTGAAAGGAAAATCCCTTGGACGCATCTCCTGGGGCTGAACCATTGGAGAAAACATTAAGAACATTAACAGCTGTGACCTACCAATATTTCATCTTCGAAATGTTCTTGTGTGCGTGAAGTGCATTACTACACTGTTCTTTTGATAAACCAATGTTGAGAGAATCTAAAATTTCCATAATCACATTATTTTAACATATTGAAAATATACTAAGCTTCCCCAACATCAATGACACAGAAACCCACCGGTCCATAGTGTCAACTTACATTTTACAGGAGTATTGGGCGCTCTCGTGTCAGAAGTCACGGAAGCAGACTGAGAAGCTGGAGCCTTTGGAACAGCTCGAGAGCTTCTCTGTGGAACTGATGGTTCTGTTTGCTTCGGAGCTGTGGTTGTAACAGTTGTCTCCGAGGCTCCTATATTAAGACATAACAAAACAGAAATGCTTAGAAATGAAAATTAAACCAAATGGGAAAGCACATTGTAATAGAGAACCTATTGTCTTAAATTTTCATATCCCTTCAACTAGCTATAGAAACTTATAAAGCATTATCGCACAAACTCCCAGACTGATAAGAAAGTACATAGCTTGGATAATTTGACATCCATACCGTGCAATTGCGGCTGTACATGGGCGCCATTTTGTATGCCCCCACGTGGTGTGGAAGCATTACCAGAATCCAAAGGATTTACAGTGGTTACATTCGCCCTGGATTGCCCTCCTTGTGCATTGTTATTAGACTTCTTGAAGCTGAATATGTATAATAAAACCATCAAAACATAATTCCCAACAACTACATAATTCAGTAACACACAACAGAGAGAGAAAAAAAAAATCTCAGTTATCACATCGCAGTCTAAAGCAATCAATTGAATATATCATCATTTAAGAAAAAGAACTAAAATTTAACAGAAACAAACCCTAAAATATAGATATAAACCTACATACAACATAAACACACCTGCGGTTGGAGGAGATGGAAGGGGCGGGCCCACCGGCGCCGGCGCCCTTAGGGTAAGCGGGCGAGAATCCCCTGTGCTGCAGATTAGAGCTCGCGGATCGCCCTGTTTTACGATACTGCGTCTCGTTCTTATCCGACCTTGGTTGATTGAAGGACATATATCCCTACCCTAAATTCCCAGTTTTCTCCTTCAAATTGCTGTCCTTTTTTTCTCTGCAACCGAACACGCAGATCCGCAAACCACCAAAGCAAATCAATCAAACTACAAACCCTAGCAAACCAAATACATACATGTACATACAATAACCCAAGTAAACATGAGAGTGATTAGGCTTGATTAGTGTACCTGCGGAGTGAGAGTGGAGAAAAATTAGGGTTTTATTGGGAAACCATGAGAGGAACGCAGAGTGTTGGAAAAGTTAAACAGAGAGAGAGAAAACAAAGATGGGAGTTTTGGTAAGAGAGAGAGAGAGACAGAGAAGGTGTTATTGTGGTAACAAACTGAGCACTGACCCGTCAGGTGGTCAAAAGGTAGGTTTTTTAGGAGATCATCGAATGGGTCTTGCTCTCCACTGTTTTCTTTTACCCCCTCTTTCCGTATTTTTATTTTTTACCAATCAATTTCTTTTTTAATTTATTGTTACCATTCAATTTTTTCTTTTAAATTATTAAAATGTGTAATCCTCTCTCTCCTCCTCAAAATAACTCAAAAAATAAAAATAAATAAATAAATCACCACAAAAGATCAATGCTTGTTGTGAACGTTGTCACTACGTCGCTACTTGTTTCCAAAATTTTCACTTGTCGGCGATTTCTCAAATTTTGTCATAACGTAGTTGGTTCGGTGAAATTTGGATCATTCGCTTATTCTTATACAAAAATTCAATATATATGTATAACATGCAATGGAAATATTCGAGAGCATCTTCGTGAAAACGTTTTACTTGTAGCATTTTTGTCATTGGTGCATAATTTCTTTAAAAGTAGAGAGTTTTTGTAAATGAAACTAGACGGAACTCACACACTACGTGTGTGTGCAATTAAAATGAAAGTGGTGAAGGTGATAGCTGGAAGTTTTTTTTTAAAATTATATACTTACCCTCTTAACACATGTGTGTGTGTTGCGCGTGTGTCAATTGATTTTTTTTTGTATTTTTTTAATTTTATTTGTGGAGAAATTTATTTTTTTTATCGGAAGGTGTAGAGTTCATTTTGTTTGAGTTTATTTATAATAATTTTTTGTTTAGATAAGTTAGTTTTTTTCCTCAAATTGCAATGGAAAATGCTTGAGGTCCCAAAATTGTATACCAAATTTTGGATCCCAAATCTGCCACATAATCACTTTTGATTTAATATTGAGTAATGTTAGAGATCCCAAAAAAATTTACCAAATTCTAATCCCAAATGATGTGGCAAATGTCACATCATTAGTTTGTTTTGATGTAATTGCCAACTAATAAATTAAGCAATTTTTTTTAAGGAAAAAAATCGGTACTTATATTCTCTTTTAGAAAAAAAAAATCTTTAATTTTTTTTAATAAAAAAATTAAACAATCACGTTGAATTAATTCCTAAAACGTTAATCAAAATTAAACACCTCACTCAAAATATGAGTTATCATAAATTGATCAGTTTATGCATGTTTGGTGGGTTTAGGGTTTGATGGATTAGCATAGTCTTTGTTTATCATTTGGATGAAACTCCTTATTTCGAGAACCTCCCCAACATGGAGTAATATATAGAGAGCTTCTCTAGTGAGGACCATTATAATGAGTACCACTTGAGTACCACTTGAGTACCACTCGATTAGACCTACTTTTTTATTACATCTCGACAAATCAACCGTTCAATATTTAGATATTTATGAGTAGATCACTTCTACAAATTTTCAATGAAATTGGAAATCGTTAAGTCATCTATAATTGTGATTTACTATTTATGAATATGAATGGTTCAAAATTGACAGATTTGGTTCGTCCATTTATTTGGTGTAGTTCGGTACCTTAACGATTTCAAATTTTGTTGAAAATTTGTAGAAGTGATCTACTCATGAATATCTTAATATTGAACGGTCTGATTTGTCGAGATGTAATCGAAAAATAGATATCACAATCATTAATCAAGTGGTACTCAAGTGGTACTCATTTAAGTGGTCCTCACTAGAGAATCTCTCGTAATGTATAAGGGCAAAAATTATTTTTTTTAGGCTTTTAGCGACGAATTATTCGTTGGTAAAAAAGACAACGGGAAATCGAAAATATTTTCAACAAAAATGAAACCCTAAACGACCTAGAAATGACAACGTACTTAAAGAAACTTTCTAAAACAAAAGTAAACTAAATCAAACAAGAAAACTACAAAAACTATCAACATCACTAGCTATCCCTAGCCAAATGTGAATGAGTTAATTGTGTGTTTAGCTTCTATGAAAATATTAGCAACAATCTTTCTGGATGACCATGCTTGTAGTCAAAAGAGTGTTTCTATATACACCCATTTTATTACTCACCGCACTCAATTACTTTCCACACCCACTTTTAAAAATTAAAAGTAACACCCTATCATTGCCTAACATGATCCAATTAGACATATTTAGACCCTTTTACTTAAACCCTCACAATGAGGATGTAGATAATAATTGCTCATTAGAAATAAGATTAAGGATCTTATATGGGCCCAGTTCTTAAACACAAATTAATAAGAGGCCTAAAGCAAAGGTTTATGACCATTTTTTTGTAGTAAATTCAATTTACTACCCTATACTTTACACTCAAAATCAATTCAGTCCCTGTACTTTCAATTTCATCAAAAACACCCTTATACTCTATAGATTTGATCAATGTCATCCAATTGTTAAATTTGAGATTTCTGATGAGGGCATTTTCGTCATTTTCTTCATAAACCCTAAACAAAATAACTCTATTTATTATATTATTAGAAATAAAATAAAATAATTGCATACCTTGAAAGTTAGCATTATTTTATTTTTTTCATGCTAACTTTCAATTTATGAAATTTTTTTTTTCTATTAATAATAAATTATTTTTTTAATTTTATTCTGGTATATAACTCTATATATAATTGAAATAAAATATTTTATTTTATTTCTACTAATAAGAAATTATTTATTTTATTTCATTGTCGTATCGTATATGACCCTATACAAATATTTTATTTGTACTCTCGTACTAATAAAATATTTATTATTATTACTACTAAAATAAATAAGAATACAATAAAATAAAATATTTATTATTATTAGATATAATAAAATAATTTATTATTAGTATAAATAAAATAAAATAAATTCATAAATTGTAAGTTAGCATTATTTTCTTAATGATGACTTTCAATTTATGAAATAATTTTATTTTGTTTCTACTAATAAATTATTTTATTTTATTTCTACTAATAATAATAATTTTTTTTTCAATGCTAACTTACAATATAATAAATTATTTTATTTTATTTCCATTAATAATAAATTATTTTATTTTATTTCTACTATTAATAAATTATTTAATTATATTTCTACTATTAATAAATATGAAATGACGAAAATACCCTCCAGAAAAAGCCCAAATCTGATGGTTGGATGAGATTGATCAAATTAATAGAGTACAAGGGTATAACTGATGAAATTGAAAGTATAGGGACTGAACTGATTTTGAGTGTAAAGTACAGGGTAGTAAACTGAAATTAGCCCTTTTTTTTTTTATGAAACAAGTGATAGAAAAGGAACAACCTCTCTAACACTCCAAATTATTAAACCAAAAAAAGATGAATAACACAGGAGGGGGACCTAACCAAAACCTCCTGAAGCAATAAGCATAAACAAACAAATTAATGCAATATATATTGAATAATACCCAAAATGTCACTATTACAGTACGACAAAATAAAAGGGGAGGTATATCCCTCATTCTTGCTCAGATAAAGTTGTTCTATGATTAGCTAAAACATCTGCTACCTTAATATTTCCTTTCTGAAAGATATGTGATGATCTAAAGTGCATTTGCGAAATCCTGTATAAGCAATTTAACCAACGAATTCAAAGTTGCCAAGGCACATGTAAAGAAGAGCGAATATAATCAAGCACAATGAATGAATCAACCTCTAGCCAAATGTGAATGAGTTAATTAATGACTTGCATAGCCGCACAAATACATATAGAAAATAATCCTTTTGTTTTATTGGCTGAAAGCGCTTAATCAGTTAATCACAGGCATATATATATAGCATCAAACTTGTAGTACCATCCATAAACTGCCATGGATTTTGTATCAAACTTGATTGGGTTTCAAACTTGTGGGCGGATGAAATGCGGAAGATCATCAAACTAAAATAAATTGATCGATGTCGTAAGAAGAGAAAACAAAACAAGCTATACCTAGCTTATGAACCATAGAATTAGCACCTAAAAAGCTGGAAATTATGATTTACTAACTAACTAGATGAGTCGATGATTAACTCATTCAAATTCGCACCAAATTTTCAAGATCAAGAAATGGTTGAGTCAAATCATCCAAAGGTTGGTTAAATCAAACCTCACTACAATTCACAATAGCAGCGATTGAGTGCCCCATATTAGGTTATTGAAAACTTGTCAGCTGAAAATCAAAGACATTACCACTCCATTACTGAACTAACAAATTGAGTTATGTTTTTAGCCAAGAAAACTACTCAGTTAATACTTAAAAACTTTTTTTTAATAAAACTTTTTTTTTATAGTACAAAGTGATCGAGTATATATGGCCTCCTACTCAAAGTCAGAGTTGAAGAAGAATTGAGTCGAGTATCCTCACCATCCATAGCTTGCGCCACTAATTTTTGTGACTAGAAAAGATTATAGACATTCTTTGATAAATTACTTGGTCATAAGCCATGGTAGTGGATATTAGTGATAGATTCGTGTCACAAATCTTTACTATATATCCACGGATTATGGCCAAGTAACTTCTTTGATAGGAATCCATCTACCTCTGTGTAGAGTGAGCATTTGCAAAACTATTACTTGGCCATAATCCATGATAGTGGAGATTAGTGAGAGATTCGTGCGAAATCCTTACGACGCATGGCGTATGGCAAAGTAACTTTAGTGACGACGATAGGATTTTGGTAGCAAGGAATTCATCTACCTCCACGGCGAGTTGCTAGCTGGCCGGCCATGTTGTACTTCAGGGTGATCGAAAAGTAATATTGTCGTCGAGGATCTTAAGGGAAAGGAAGAGGATCGAAGAATAGTGATTTGTGAGAGCAGAAAATGCTAATATGCTTCTTAAATAGACCTATTGTCAATAAATTTCGCATGAAGCGTGAGTTAGACGCAATACCCCGAGATTAATTAGCATGAACTTCCCAACAAGATCGAAATAGTAATTAGACATTCATGCAAGCATGCTAGGTGTGCTAGCTAGCTAGCTGCTTTATCATCCTTAATTTGCTTAATTTCCACACCTACCTTAACAATTTCAATTCATCCTTAATGTGAATTTGCTTTGGGGTATCCCCCTAAAACTTCAAATTAATGGATTTTAATCTTATACATACTAAAAGCAGTAAAACCATAAACTCTAAGGAGTTGCAAAAGGTAGCTTCTTAAATAGAAAGCTAAGGTCAGTCATTCAATTTGGCATATATGAACCTTCAGTTAGACGCAATACTAAGATTCGATATATAATGCCATAATGGAGATGTGTTCTATTAGCTAGGTATTACTTTTTAGCTAGTGACGACACTTGAGTATGAATGGAGCAAGTACCATATGCTTTAATTACTCAAAATCAAAGAGAGAATTATGAAACGCCAATTAGTAAAATAAAAAATTCAAAAGAAAAAAAAAACAAATCAAACACATCATACCGTAAAACCGTTCCTCAAGGTAATTACTTGGCCATAAACCGTGCCGGTAGAGATTAGTGACATGTTTGTGTAACAAATCTTCACCATACACGGGCTATGGCCAAGTAATTTTGGTGATAGTGATCGAGTTTTGGCAGCAAGAAATTATCTATATACGCTCTTAAAGGAGTTGGTGTATAAAGAGCATAATTAATTATTTCAGCTTATGATGAATAATCTGCACTGCTTGCAAGAACTACTAGCTAGAGTAATTAATTTGCAAATAGAAATCATATATATTTTGAAAAATAATGCGTTGTGGTTTGTGAGAGATATTCGCATGAACCGACTGTTAGATGCATGCAGTACCAAAAAGATTTATTAGCATGAACTACCCAACAAGAAATATATAGTAATTAGACACTCATGCAATTTGTATGGTGCACCAACTCCATACTAATTAAAAATGGAAATACAATGGAAAACTAATTTCAATCTCTTTTAGTTCAATGCAAAAAGAGTGCTAATTGACTCTTTATTATTGCTCACCAGTTCAGTATTATTTGTTTTTCCACACCCACCTCACTTCATTTACATGCAATACGAGGTAATTTTAGGTGTGCTTTAGTAATCTTAGTAATCACATATTCGTACGATACGGGAGGAATAATTGCTTTATCACATATGGTCTTATGGGCAACGACCACAAATGCCTGGCAGATTTCTATATTTTGCATCAAACTAATAGTCGTTTATGATACAATTTGTGACAATTGTCAATTCGCTGCTACTTTATATGCACGAATTCGTTGTCGCCGATGTTATCATATGCGACAACTAAAATATCCTTGCCTATGCCTATTTTTTGCGAGGATTTTATGGTAGTTGTGTATTGTTTCATTGCATTTGCAAAATCTCTTGTAGTGAATTCCAATTAGATCATAATCATTTAATTACACTGTATCTTACTTACTAGCTTATGTTCTCTATAGTTAAATTAGTATATAATACAGGTAATGATCATGATCTAATTGGAATTCACTACAAGAAATGATCATCATCTAATCCGATTGCAATATTAGAACACCGATCGATCAAGTCCACATGAAATGAACAGGGAGATGCCAAAATGATGCTCAATTGAACCTCTAATTGCAGTTATGTTTTTAATAAAGGAGAATAATAACTACAAACCCCAAACATAAATTTCCCACCACCCACCCGGAAAAATACTTGTTGCAAATTCATTAAGCACCCTAAGAGCACTGGCCATGAATTCTTTTTCCTACCACGAATACAATAAGCATCACTATGTCTAAATAAATTTCTCTAGTATCCTTGATTTGTGAGGATCTGGAGGCTGGAAAGTCTCCAACAGCAAGTTGGAAGACGTAAGAATCTCATTGAGAACACTCTCTCCTTTCTCTGATTTGATAACCTCCAAGATATTTCCAAGAACATTGCCTGCAAGCCCAACTTCCAGAAGATGTCCTGGCTCCTCTCCACCTTCGTGTATTAATTGCCCAATCTGATTCAAGGAAACAACATTTTCTAAAATGACTTTGGCAAATATCAGGCCGAGAAACTCTGGTGCTCTAGGGGCATCATTCACCGCATCCTCCAAGGTGGAGAGAACACGTTCAAACCTGGGCAGAGGAAGAAAACATTAAATAAAAGGAAAAACCTCACAATAAAAAAGGCCATATATTTCAATAATCAGTGAAAAAGTAAACTAGTTCAGCCAAAAAAAAGAAGGAAAAAGAACTTTCCCCTACCCTTTGATTAGCTGGGATTGACTCAAAGTTCCATCCTGGGACTTGGTAAGATTAACTAGAAGCTTTGCCAAGAGATCTCTTTCCGCGTCTTTCCTCTCAAAAGAGTCTGTGACCCAAAGAGATATCATTGACGGATGGAAACTTGGTGAGTTCAAGTCTTTGAGGCATAGAGCAACTTCCTCTCGGGCACTAAAACATCACACCAAAAAACCAATTGTTAAGAATGAGCATATAGGAAGCTCCAACTTATTAACAGTCTTAATAAGAGTGAACAGAAGACATATATACATATATGAGGCTTTACAATGCTTCTACAAATTTTCCCACATTTATGCAAAAAAAATAAAAAAATATATATAGTTGCAGAATCTAAAATCATACATCTAATAATATGACAAAGAAAATATAAGCAGTTTATGTCTTTATGAGATTATTCCTTTAAGCAAAAAATAAAATAAAATAGATTTGATTGAAAATACCAACTATGACTTTAATTCAATTGAAATAGAAAACCTCTATTTCATTTTTTTCACATGTAACCCAAAAAAACGAACATCCACCATACAAGGTGTCTGACTAACATCGAGTGGACAGATCAAGTCAAGTCCATCGATCTATACACAAAGAGAAATGCTCAACTATGCTGTTTTAAATTACTAACAAATGAACTCAAACAAAAGCCCTCTTTATGATTCCAACAAATGAGGAAGAGATTACATGTACATATGAAAAAAAAAAAGAAAAAAAAAGTAGAAACGAGCTAGGATGAATACAAGTATAGATGAAAAGAAAAAAAAAACAATAGTTATGATTCTCTTCATCACCATATAAACCTTCAAGGGTTAACTGTAAGTACGTTCTAGAATGATCAAAAGTACCTTATTTCCAGATTTTCCTAAATTGTGGAAAGAAGCCCACTCCGAAAAGACCTTGCATTAACATTCAAATCCTAGGGTTTATGAGGCAAGGCAAACCGCAAGGGAAGTATTAGACATTTAAACCCCATAGGCACTAAACCCTAAACTTTTTAGCCTACTCAAAAGACAAGCAATCACCAAAATAAAAGATAATTCGTTTATCTAAACTACCATAACTCATATTCGATCATTCATTAAGTTATATATGTTGTTGCTTTTCCTTTCTATCAAAATAATAATTGCATTAAGTCGCACCCAAAAAAAAAGTCTCCACCACAGGACTTTGATTGACAGTAATTGTGTTTAAACTTTAAACAAACAAATTCATCACTTATTGATATGGAAGTTGACCAACCATTGCTCCTAAGTCCCTTGACTCCTATCCATTCCCGTAGGCATAGCCAACATGCTCTACATCCCTTCCACTAAATAAAGAGAATTTTTGTGCAAGCACCTAAGAACTATCACATCGAAGTTAGCACCTAATAAGGACCGATAAAGTAATACAATTAAATTAGAACAGTATATGCATGCAAGGATGAGAATATACCTGTAAAATTCTTTAATTGCTCCCAAGGACATATCTATAAGACGTTCTTCAGACTTTTCTGAAGGAACATTTTCAGTTAAAGCATCTCTGTGCAGTTCCTCGATCTTTTTCGGCCCTTTAACTTTCCTCCTCTGCTGCCATCTATTCTTTCGAAGGTCAATAGTATCCTTCAACATGAACCTAACCCTAGAAGATAGTTTCATGTTATTCGATAAGTTTTTCATCCTCTCAAAATATGCATCCATGTGCTCCTTGGCTTTCGGATGATCAATCATCTCCCCAATTGTGCTCATTAGTGTGCACAAAGCTTCAATATCTTCCTCATCTGGAGTCTGCTGCTGACCTAACAACTTTTTAATGCATTCATGCATTATTCTCTCGGTTAACATTTTTTTCTTGTATAACTCCCCAATTAATCTAATGTTACCCAGCATTCGTCTCCGCGCTTTGATTCTTTTCTCTTCTCTTTCCTCTTCAGACTGTTTCACCTCACCCTCCTCATCAGCCTTATTGGCTTCCTCTTGTTCTCTTTCTCCCCTCTCAAATTCCTCCTGACACTTGTTCACAAGCAACCTCTTAAAGGTTATCTTTTCATTGTCTTCACTGAAATCAGGCAACTCTGCGGCAAGATAAAAACATAAGTTTGCAAACATATCACAGAAAGTAGGCTCCATTAAAGCCTTCTCATAGATTTGTGAGATTACACCAGTTAGTGTTGTTGCATTATCAATATTAACAGCTTTTACTCGCTCAAACATTTTTTTAAAATTTTGAGGAGTGATCCGCTTGTTTAATATAGCCTTCAACTGCCTTTGCTTGGCCTGTTCTTCAGCCCCAAAGGCAGACTGAGAAGCTGGAGCCTTTGGAACAGCTCGAGAGCTTCTCTGTGGGTCTGATGGTTCTGTTTGCTTGGGAGGTGTGAATGTAACAGTTGTCTCCAAGGCTCCTATATCAAGACATAATAACAAAACAAAAATGCTTAGAAATGAAAATTAAACCAAATGGGAAAGCACTTATATAGCAACTTAAATTCTCATATCCTTCGATCAACTAGTTATAGAAACTTATATAGCATTATCGCAAAAATTCCTAGACTGATAAGAAAGTACATAGCTTGGTGTAGAAGCACTACCAGTATTATCCACACTTTCCCCTTCATGGTTTGAAGTCGTACCTGAAAATTCTGTAGATTGAGAAGGAGCAGAGGGCTGTTCTGATCGACTAGGTTTTGAAGAAGCAACTTCATTATTACCCATGCCAACTGACATTTGAGGAGATAACATAGTTGGTCCTCTAGGACTAAAATCCATTGATTCCTGGCCCAGGATGCTAGAGTGTGCCTGTCTTTCTTGCGCAGCATCTTTGTGCACTTCCTCGACCTTTTTCGGTCCTTTAACTTTCCTACTCTGCTGCCAACTATTCTTTCGAAGGTCAATAGTATCCTTCAACATGAACCTAACCCTAGAAGATAGATTCATGTTATTCGATAAGCTTTTCATCCTCTCAAAACATGCATCCATGTACTTCTTGGCTTTCGGATGATTGGCTTTCGGATGATCAATCATCTCCCCAATTGTGCTCATTAGGTTGCACAAAACTTCAATATCTTCCTCATCTTGAGTCTGCTGCTCAACCAACAACTTTAAAATGCAGTAATACATTATTCTCTCGGTCAATAATGTTTTCTTGTATAACTCCCCAATTAATATAATGTTACCTATTCGTCTCCGCGCTTTGATTCTTTTCTCTTCTCTTTCCTCTTCAGACAGTTTCACCTCACCCTCCTCATCAGCCTTATTGGCTTCCTCTTGTTCTCTTTCTCCCCTCTCAAATTCCTCCTGACACTTGTTCACAAGCAACCTCTTAAAGGTTATCTTTTCATTGTCGACTACGCTGAAATCAGGCAACTCTACGGCAAGATAAAAACATAAGTTTGCATACATCTCACAGAAAGTAGGCTCCATTAAAGCCTTCTCATAGATTTGTGAGACTACACCGGTTAGTGTTATTGCATTATCAATATTAACAGCTTTTACTCGCTCAAACATTTTTTTAAAATTTTGGGGAGTGATCCGCTTGTTTAATATAGCCTTCAACTGCCTTTGCTTGGCCTGCTCTTCAGCCCAAAAGGCAGACTGAGAAGCTGGAACAGCTCGAGAGCTTCTCTGTGGGTCTGATGGTTCTGTTTGCTTGGGAGGTGTGAATGTAACAGTTGTCTCCAAGGCTCCTATATCAGGACATAATAACAAAACAAAAATGCTTAGAAATGAAAATTAAACCAAATGGGAAAGCACTTATATAGCAACTTAAATTTTCATATCCTTCGATCAACTAGTTATTGAAACTTATATAGCATTATCGCACAAACTCCCAGACTGATAAGAAAGTACATAGCTTGGTGTAGAAGCACTACCAGCTACATAGCTTGGTGTAGAAGCACCACTACCAGCATCCGAAGGATTTACGTTGGTTACATTCGCCCTGGATTGTCCTCCTTGTGCATTGTTATTAGACTTCTTGAAGCTGAATATATATAATAAGACCATCCAAACATAAAATTCCCAACGACTACATAATTCAGTAACACAACAACAACAGAGAGAGAAAAAAAAAATCTCAGTTCTCGCATCGCAGTCTAAACTAAGCAATCATTATTTAAGAAAAAGAACTAAAATTTAACAGAAACAAACCCTGAAATATAGATATAAACCTACATATAACATAGACACACCTGCGGTTGGAGGAGATGGAAGGGGCGGGCCCACCGGCGCCGGCGCCAGTAGGGTAAGCGGGTGAGAATCCCCTGTGCTGCTGATTAGAGCTCTTGGAACGCCCTGTTTTACGATACTGCGTCTCGTTCTTATCCGACATTGATTGATTGTAGGACATCTATGTACATACAATAACCCAAGTAAACATGAGAGTGTTTAGAGCTTGATTAGTGTATCTGCGGAGTGAGAGAGGAGAAAAATTGGGGTTTTATTGGGAAAGTATGAGAGGGAACGCAAAGAGTCATGGACAAGTTAAAACAGAGAGAGAGAGAGAGAGAGAGAGAGAGAGAGAGAGAGAGAGAGAGAGAGAGAGAGAATATGGAGAGTTTTGGTAATTTTATTTTTTACCAATCAATTTCTTTTTTTAATTTATTATTACCATTCAATTTTTTTAATCATTTTAATTTATTATTACCATTCAATTTTTTTAATCATTAAAATGTTTCACAAAATATTCAAAAGCATATCTGTAAAACGTTTTACTCGTTGCATTTTTGTTATTAGTGCATAATTTCTTTTTTGAAATACATAATTTCTTTAGATGATCATCAGTCAGTCTGAGCACAAATTTATAGTACGAAAAAACAGACCGTTATCTTACTGATTATGCAAAAATTCCACCACAACTTATAGGCGGAGCATAAGAGAAATCAAAATCAGGTGAACTCTTACCCTTGATAATTGGGTGTTAAGTGCACTGTAAGGGTGACAAGACACTCTCAATCTTCATGGACCGTAGAACAACCTGATATGAACATTTATATTCTACGTTTATAATGTAAATCCCTATATTTTCTTAGCTAATTTCTTATTTATTTGTTTTTTATATTTTATAAGTATATTAATGTAAATAAGAGAAAAGGAGTTGAAAATGAAAAATAAGTGTAAACACAAAAAATGAAATAAAATATACGAAGGACAAATCGAAATTTTCGATAAAAAGACGAAAAATCAACTACACTGCAGTTGCCTCCACTCTCATCTCTTTTTTCCTCTTTTCTATCTCACCTTTTATCATGTGTAAGTATGTAACACCGAAGTTTTTTTTTTTTTTTCTTTTCTCTCCTCACATGATGTCGCACTCTTCTTCTCTCTCTTTTTCACTTCTTTCTTTATCTTTACTCTTTCTTTTTCTCCACTGAGTCACTGCTTTGTTTTCCTCATCACGAACCGCATTCTCTATCTTTCTTTACTCTCTTCTCTTCTTTCCCTCTTGGATTCTTTTCTTTTTTCCACAACACAAACCAATGCCAGCAGCCCACATTTCTCACTTTTTTTTAGTACAAACTTTTCTCCCATACTTTATTAAATCATCATCCCCTTTAATCAAAACCCTTGCCGCCCTTGGGTAAAAATCCATAGACAACGTATTTTGTCAACAACATATTTGATCGACGGTTTCTCTCTTTTTCACGGAGTTAGTGATGCGGATTGAGTTTAGCGACGTTTTTCGACGTTATTTTTCATGGTTGTCTTGGGTAGCCATGAATCTTCAGTGGGACTCGTTGGTCATTCTTGGCTCCAGGTTCGTTCAGGTAAGCTGGCACTCTGCTTTCGCTTGAAGGCCTTAGTGGCAGCGGATCTTGGGATTTCTCAGATTTCTGAGGAAGGTGCCTTGACACCCTCGCCCATGACTTAGCTCTTTAGGTTTTGGGGGTGAGAGGTACTTAGGGTGACTCCTATGCCCTGCTTACAAGCTCTGGTGAATTTATGTGAATCAGTTGGATAAGGATCTTCTTTGCATACCATAATCAAGTGTTCAGGTGGATTGAATATTGTTTATTTATTTTTATCGAAAGAATGTTCATCATTAAACAAGTTCAACAAGCAGTACAATAATGACCCGCCTTGAAGGGTCGTCCATGAAAGCCATCACTTAGAGTACACCACTAGGATACACTCCGAGTACACTTACCTTTTCAGATCTAGGCCCAAAAATAAGGGAATAACTACAAACACCGAAAATTAAATCAAAAGATGTAACGAAATCTGAGTATCCTTTGCGATATCTTCTCAACCAGAAAAAGCCGTAGCTTCCTCGACCATCCATCGCAACTTGATCTTTGGTTAAGTCCTATTAGCCGTCAATTTGAGTAGAAAACCCCCCATCTAGCTTAGAAAATAAAAAATGCAAGGTAAATAAATGAAAAATAAAATAAGAAGCCCAAAGACTAAAGGCCCAAAACTAGTTTGTAACCCAACAAGCCCAAAGAGCCCAACTGGTAGAAACCCCAGCTAGGGATCGAAGAAACCCTTAGCAGCCGTGCCAAGCATCCAAAGTCTGCCGCCATCACCACTTCGACCAACACCGAGACCACCACAAAAGCCCCTGCCCTTGTCGTCGTCATCATCATCAGAGAACAATACAATCATCCCTCTTCTCGTTGGTAGACCAAAAGGAGACTCCGATCCCGTGAGCAAGAAATCGTCTCCGCCACCAAAAGCATCACCAGTCAGCCGTCCACTGTCACCCAACCTTGGAAGATCATTTAGTTTATCTAGGTTATTAGAAAGTTTGTCCTAGTTTGTAGGCTCGATTAAATATTAAGCTATATTGATTTTAATGAGTGTGATTTTTCTTTTTTTATAGTGTCTGACAATAAATGTTTACGCAAGTCTAGGGATTCGCCAATTCAATGTATTATTCATTCTGGTTTCAGTGGAATATGAATCTATTTCTTCTAAAAAAAAAACATCCCCTTTACATGCAAGTTACATTTGAAAAATAATGAGGTTCCTTAAAAATGAGGAAATGAGAAAAAAGTAAAATGCAAGGTGCACAAAGACAAATTGAGAGTGAGAATAGCAACATCGAACCTAGCTAGATCATCTTAACAAGAAATTGATTATATATAGTTTGCCTACGATATATACTCCTCCACTATATATCCTTGGAAGCAATTAAGGCTTAACCGTGCGTGAGCTGAGATAACAACTATAAGTGCCCCCAAAAGATAGAAAATAACCAACAGAAAAGATTGGAACCTATCCCTCGTCATTTACAGCGAGTTGGTTCGTGATGATCACTACCTGAGAGGTGAAGCGAAATGCAACATATAGATTAGCTTAATCTAGGGATTGACTGATTTGGTTTCATGTGGTGTAATGGTGGTCATCGCCTTCTAGGTGTTAGCTAGTGTGAGATATATTAATTGTTTGCTCATTCATCTCAGAATTTTAAGCTTTTGATCGAGGTCCAACGATTTTCTAACAAAGTACCCGAGCATTGCCTTCACACGATTTTTAATCATTTTATTTTGTTTTTCTATTTTGGAATCCAACAAAGCACACTCCCCCTCCTCTATAAATAGCCCACGTCTCTCTTCCCCTCCTTCTCTCCACTTCTCTCCCTTTTTTGCTTTATTTTCTTTCTTTTCTATTTTAATTTATTTTTAGTTTTATCTAATATTTGATTGTTGTAATATAAATATCCTTTATCTGCCCAAGTGGCCGGTTATTATGTGTAATTAATTTTTGTAATAATTGGGGATTAATGGATTATTCTAAGCTCTAGAAATGTTTAACTTGCGATATTGGTTAATCTATAGTTTCTTAGATAATTGAATGTTTTTGTGATTTATTGCTTCATCATCGATAAATTCTTAATTTGTTTATTGTGGTGTACAACATAATAAACATGTTAAAGTTTTATTGCTATGAATATATGAATGACCATCCTTATATTCGTATAGAGTGTGGCGAATAATAGCGTAAGTATCTGTTATATGAATCATGTTTTAGGTAATTAGAACAACATAAGTATTGAAGTTACCTAGCATTACTCATAATATTTTCGTTCTTAATGACTTCTGATTTCTTAAATTTTTCGAAAACATCATCTTAGGTTAATCATCGGTTTCAAAACTCCATTAACCGGCACCACACGGCTGGAAACCCTGTCACAACCTAGTAATCTTGATGCGTGAAAACCTAGGGTTGCTTAATGAGTAGGCAACCCTATAATACTTCATAGAAAATGATGTTAAACAAAATGATGAATAAGAAAACAAATTGTAAGCAAATTAAGGAAAGGTTAACTGGATAGAAAATAGAAATTATTGAGAGGGCATGTTAAATAGACCAGCTAGCTGTAGACTCTTCTGCAATCACCATGAATATTAGATGCAACACCAAGAGTATGCATGAACTACCTAACAACAATATTCTCAACCAAAAGAGAAAAGAAAAACTACAATTTGTTTAAGGGAAACATAAATAACAAAGAGAAATAGCAGAGAATAGGATGTATTTCATTAATGAATAAGGGTCTCTATATATAGAGAAGTACAAGATACAATCTGTATCGATATAGGAAACCTATACTAATACAATCCATACTCTAGAAGGATAAACCTAATCTAAGTCCTAGTTTGACAAGGCACACAATAATGATTTCCTGAAACACTCCCCATTGTGCCGGTCACAACTAGGTGATGCTTTCCATGTTGTCTCATTAAAAACCTTGCCAAGTAACAATAAAAACCCAGTGGGAAAAATAACCTTGGTCGAAGGGAAAAAGAGTACAACGCACCCTTCACATTTGAAAGTGACATGTATGTGCCAGACTCCCCCTCATGTCTGCACCTCCCCCTGATTCCTACAATCATGGGAGCTCGGATAACTTAAGCATACCAATGCTTTTAACATGTTTTTCAAATGTGGACTTAGGCAAAGACTTAGTAAATAAATCTGCCCATTCTCCTCAGATCTAACTTGATTCACTTGAATCTTGAGGAGAGTCTGTTGTTGCTGATTACAACTTTGTGCGGGTCAGAGAGATACCCGTCATCAGCACAACTAACCAAAACATCACAAGGATTTTCGGTGAAGGGAGTTTCAACATTGGCGCGATCGATCGCGGCATTCCTTGCGATCGATCGCCCGACGGCAGCAGCGTTGCCTTTGAGGTTTGAAGTTCCTTTTTCAACTCCTCTTGTCTCTCTGTAGGGATAAAACAAGCCCAAATCGATTGTACCCCTTAGGTAACGAAATATTGTCTTTATGCCACTCCAATGGCGTTGCGTGGGCGCAGAGCTAAATCTAGCTAACAAGTTCACAGCAAAAGAGATGTCAGGTCTAGTGCATTGAGCTAAGTACAACAATGCGCCTATTGCACTTAGATATGGCACTTCGGCCCCTAGTAATTCTTCGTCATCATCCTTTGGACGAAATGGATCCTTCTTTGGATCTAGGGTCCGACCGATCATGGGAGTGCTAACTGGATGTACTTTGTCCATGTTAAACCTTCTTAACATCTTGTGGACATAAGCCAATTGGTGGATCAATATTCCACTATCTCGGTGCTCTAGCTCAAGGCCTAGAAACCGAGTTTCCCAAGATCTTTCATCTCACATTCGGATTTCAAATACATAGACAATAATAATTTGCAAATCCGGAACTTGTTCTTTTTATGAACACGCATGGGCATAAATCATTATTTATATATCCCTTCCCAATCAAGTAGTCACTTAGTGAACGTTTCAACTTACAAACGTGCTCTGTGGTCTAGAGCCACTTGATTTGGGTAAATGAAGTCCATATGGCACCTTCGTTTATATCTCTGAATCTAGATCCCCATAGAGATATGTTGTAACCACATTCATAAGCTGCATGTCAAGTTTTTGTGGAAACTACCAAACTGACAAGGTAGCAGGATGTAATAACATCCTTCACGAGAGAATATATCTCCTCGTAGTCAATCCCAGAGCGTTTGTGAGAAACCTTGCGCCATGAGGCGAGTCTTATATCTCAAGACTACATTATTCTCATTACGCTTTCGAACAAAGACTCATTTATGTCCAATAGGCTTTACACTTGGGGGCGTTAGCACTACGTACCCAAATACCTTTTTCTTTGTTAGTGAATCTAGTTCAATCGGGATTGCATCTTTCCATTTAGGCCAATATGCTCTACGTTGACATTTTTCAACAGAGCGTGGTTCGATGTTATCATGCTCTATAATCTATTGAGCAATACATCATCAAGAATTTCGTCTCAAGCATGCATACATTTATCGAGATTTTTGTATTCTCTGAAATTGATTCAATCATTGAGGCGTCCCCCAATATTGATTCGTGGACATAACTATAATCAGAGATAATCTCATGAGACGGATTTTGGGTATTGATGATGAATGGATTAGGCTGTGCCAAACTCGCTTCTTTCCTTTGGCGAGTATCCATCGAACCAAGTGGTCTCACCCTCTTCCTTTAGGGAACCACGGCCTCAACCACACCTCTACTATGTGTGGTTGTGACACCATTATTGGCGCCATATCCTCTCTTCCTTTAGAGGATTTCCAACCTTGCAGGCACGTTTGCAGCTGGTATATGTGATCTCGTCACTTTATCAAAATCAGAAAACAATCAGGCATCGAATCTGCTATGTTCTGAATATTGATTATACTTCACACATTACTATCACATTGTGCGAGTTGGGGATCAAGATGAGACAGAGTGGGGACAGACCACGACAATTCCTGTCGTTCATGTTGAACATTCTTGTTCATATCTCCCCCTAACGACGGGAAGACTGTCTCATCAAAATGACAATCCGCAAATCTAGCGGTTAAGAGATCGCCTGTCAAGGATTCCAAGTAGCGGACAATAGTTGGAGATTCGTTACCAACATAAATACTTAAACGTCTCTGAGGACCCAATTGAGGGCGCTGTGGGGGCGCAATTGGTACATAAACCGTACAATCAAATATGTGTAAATGTGAGACATCCTGCTCATATCCAGTTACCATCTGGTACGCATAAAACGGTTGATTAGTAGTGGGTCTGAAACGAATAAGTAGAGCTGCATGCAATATTGCATAACCCCAAGCAGATAATGGGAGATTGGTGCGCATAACCAATGCCCAAGCGACCATTTGAAGTCTATTAATGGTGGCTTCTGCGAGACCATTTTGTGTATACACATGGGGTACGGGATGCTCAACATCAATCCCAATAGACATGCAATAATCATCAACTGTCTGTGATGTAAACTCTCTAGCATTGTCAAGACGTAGTTGACTTAATAGGATGATATGGGTGGTGAGCCCTTAAGCGTATAATTTGTGCTAGAACTTTAGTATAAGCAGCATTGCGTGTGGACAATAAATCAACAAGTGACCAGCGTGTTGATGCATCCACCAAACCATAAAATATCTTAAAAGTCCGCAATATGGTTGGATGTGTCCACAAATATCTCCTTGGATACGATGTAAGAATGGAATAATTTCTTTTGTGTCCTTAGCATAGGATGGTCTCGATCCTAATTTGCCTAAGGAACAGGCTTTGCAAAATGAGCCCTTAGCCATGAAGGCTGCAGAAGCATAGGAGGTATCCTGATCAACGATGGAATCAGGATTAGAGGGGGAAGTAACAATCGTTACTGTGCGATCGATCGTACGTGCTTCTGCGATCGATCGCAAATGCTCTCTGGACGTTGTCCAGGCATTCTGGAGACGTGCGATCGATCGTACATTCTTCTGCGATCGATCTTAAATGCTCTCTGGACGATGTCCGAGGCATGCTTGAGGCGGACGATCGATCGCACGTGCTTCCGCGATCGATCGCCTGGCGTTTGACAAAATGTGCTCATGTCTTTGGCATGTCAGTGACGCAAGTCTCCTCTCCTTGAATCATCTTTTGATTCTTGCTTCTATTAGCTCGATAAAAGGGATGTCCGTATGAGGTTTTCAATATACGGATCATCATATCACGACCTGGATGTCCCAACCGGTCGTGCCAAAGCCTATATGTGTCGGAATCCAAAAAGATCATCTCTAAAAACATTGTTGGATTCAATAATTCGAATAGTGGTTAAGTATAACCCACTAGAGCGACACATAAGTTTTTCTAATATGCGCTTTCTTCCGCAATCATTAGAAGTAATACACAATTAGTATTCTTGTCCATTCTTACAATACGTTTCCAAATAATAACCGTTGACACGAATATCCTTCATTACATCGAGGAAAAATTCGAAACTTTATTAAACCATATGCCAACGATTACATCGAGGTCTTGTCCAGAAAATCTAATCCAAAACAAATCACTATGACAAAAGTCAAAATAAACTAAGGCATAACAGCCTTTACATAAACTTGGAAATAAAACAATTGCAATTATTTGAAGTCTGGAGCTTCTATGGTCTTCTCTTTACTTTGGTCGACCTTAAAATATGCAATTGTGGGATTGACGTCTTTGTCATCTCTAGTATCTTCTTATGAGAAACTTCCACTACAAAATGATGACATTAGAGGTGCTCATGTCTTACATATACCGCAAGCGATATAAGGCCCGTCACTCCCCTAATGCTTCTCATAATCAAGTGAAGTATAACTCATTATCAACATATGCTTCATTGGCGATCCGTTCATTGGTAAAGGACATGTTACCAATAGTGAGGATCCGGCCATCGGTAAAGGGCTATAGCGACGAACCCGTCGTCGGTAAAGGGCTATAGCGACGAACCCGTCGTCGGGAAAAGTGTTTGGCATCATGTGCCTTTGGAGGATGGATTGGTGCTCTTGGTACCTTATTGCCATGCTTTACTTTGCCGGCGTTGGCATGGCCTCTATGGCCCATGCCTCTTCCTCCTTGCCCTTTTTACGTGGTGCAATAGTTCCCACGGTTTTGTGCAACGTTGTTGCGATTTCCTTCCTTATTGGGACGATTATATGGATCATATCGTCCATTAGAATTACCCTTGAAATTAGGGTTTCGTCCTCTTTTGGCCATTTTTGCCATAACTTACTTTTGGAACTCTCTTTGTTCCGGCAGGCCTAATTATTGTTGTTCATCATGATCGTGTCATGTTTTTCAGCTACTTGCAGAAAATCGATAAGCTGATTGTAAGTCGCTTGGCAATATACTTTAATCGATATTGTATATACAATATAAGTGCCGAAGCGTGGAAGGTAGAGAAAGTTTTCTCTATTAATTATGCTTATGTAAGAGTTGCCTTACAAAATTGAAGCATAGTCATAGTTGAAGCATATCTGAATTATATTCAGCAATGATTTTTGTGAATTTACTTTATCACTTTAACACTTGTGATATTACTTTATCACTTTAAGAAGATACTTTAGTTTCGCAGTCTAAAAAGACATCCACGAACATTAAATAAAATTCCAAGAAAATTTGGATTAGAACAAGACCAAGATGGTGTATGACCATAACTTAAACCGTTCGGTAGCTCTACCCAAGTATGACCAGGAAAGTAAGATGAGATGTCGGTAGAGCGAGGCTCACTTGACACCACTAATCTCAAATCACTTTCCTAGACATCATACCCAAGTAGGTGAGCCTAGTAATGAATAAGTCATGACCAAAAATTGGTCGAATTCGATGCTTTTGTGAACTTACTTTATCACAAAGATTTTTTCTTTGATGCTCATGAACTTACTTTATCATAGCATATATTATGAATCCCCACGATTCAATTAAACTCATAAAGTCCCACGCCATAAGAGGGGTCGGGATGAAGAAGAAGGGAAGCTTTGAAATCCCCGAGAAAAAGAAGATGCGAGAATTTAAAGAAAGCAGCAACTTTTATAAAATCTTACTTGAATTCTTTTCTCGGATTATCTTGAGTACCTCTTCTTCTGAACTTCGTATCCGGAGATCCAACGGTCCAAATTGTCTGAAATTTTAACTGCAAGCAGAAGGCATATAAACGAATCAGTCGGCAAATTTTCAACTAAATCCAACGGTTTAAAAAAGATAAAAGTGAAATCGAAGTGTCCTGTTATGCTCAGGCAGATTCATGAAGATTGGGAGGCCGTGGAGCGGTGGAGCTAGCGCACAGCAGCGGTGATGCATGGCAGAGGTGGGGCACGACGGTGGTAGTGCCCAGCAGCAACCAATCTTCGACAGATGAATGGTGAACCTAGGGTTTAGGGTTCAAAGGTTTTCTTTTGTTGCAAAATCGCAGAGAATTTTTATCCTGAGTTCTACTCCTTGGAAATTGAATATCTGAAGATCCAACGGTCTGAATTGCGTAAAATTTGAACTGGAAGTATTAGACACACGAGGAAAGCTTCTGTCAAATTTATAGCTTGATCCGACGGATGAGAAAGGAGAAAAGTCTTCCAAAGTCGGCTGTCTTGTGCAGGCAGATTCTTGCGTGAAGATGCTATGCGGCGGTGATGGTGCTAGGGTTCTAGGGTTTTGGGTTTTTGTAGCTAGGGCTAGAACTCGTGCTGATAACGTGTTTAAGGGAAACATAAATAACAAAGAGAAATAGCAGAGAATAGGATGTATTTCATTAATGAATAAGGGTCTCTATATATAGAGAAGTACAAGATACAATCTGTATCGATATAGGAAACCTATACTAATACAATCCATACTCTAGAAGGATAAACCTAATCTAAGTCCTAGTTTGATAAGGCACACAATAATGATTTCCTGAAACACAATTAATATTCAGCTTCCACGAATTTATTAGACATTATTTAGACCTTTTTACTTAAACACTCACAATGAGGATCTGTGGTTAATGATTACTCTATAGAAATAAGATCAAGGATCTTATGAAGGCCCAATTCTTGAATACAAATAAGAGGCCTAAAGAAAAGGTTTATGACCATTTTGTTGTAGTTAACTTGTGAATGATGATCGAGTTAATTAATTACTTGCATAGACCATTTTGTTGTAATAATTAAAACTACTTTAACTTTTAGGTGCAAAGTGATCGAGTATGGGCTCAATGGCTCATACTCAAAGTCAGAGTATGAAATGTACCTAGACTAGCTATGAAGAAGAATTGAATCAAGTATCCTCACCATAGCTTTGGGGCGCAAGCTATGGATGGTGAGGCCATAGAAAAGATTATAGACATTCTTTGATAAATTACTTGGCCATATATAAGCCATGGCAGTGGAGATTAGTGATAGATCCGTGTCACAAATCTTTACTATGCACGGATTATGGCCAAGTAACTTCTTTGATAGGAATCCATCTACCTCTGTGTAGAGTGAGCATTTGCAAAACTATATATTACTTGGCCATAATCCATGCATGATAGTGGAGATTAGTGTGAGATTCGTGCGAAATCCTTACGACGTATGACAAAGTAACTTCAGTACGTGACGACAAGATTTTGGTAGCAAGGAATTCGTCTACCTCCATGGCGAGTTGCTGGCTGGCCATGTTGTACTCCAGGGTGATCGAAAAGTAATATTGTCGTCGAGGATCTTAAGGGAAAGGAAGAGGATCGAAGAATAGTGATTTGTGAAATAGTAATTAGCATGAACTTCCCAACAAGATTAATTGAAATAGTAATTAGACATTCATGCATGCATGTTAGGTGTGTGTGTGCTAGCTGCTTTATGCCTTTATCATCCTTAATTTGCTTAATATCCACACCAACCTTAACAATTTCAATTTAGTTTAACAATTTCAATTCATCCTTAATGTGAATTTGCTTTGGGGTATCCCCCTAAAACTTCAAATTAATGGATTTTAATCTTATACATACTAAAAGTAGTAAAACCATAAACTCTAAGGAGTTACAAAACGTGCTTTGCTTCTTAGATAGAAAAGCTAAGGTCGGTCATTAAATTTGGCATATATATATGAACCTTCAGTTACACGCAATACTGAGATTCGACAATGGAGATCGATGTTCTATTAGCTATATATGTATTACTTTTTAGCGTGATACTTAATTAAGTATGAATGGAGCACGTACCTAATTAATGCTTTAATTACTAAAAATCGATGAGAGAATTACGAAACTCCAATTAGTAAAATAAAAAATTCAAAAAACAAAAAACAAGTCAAACACATACTACCTATATACGCTCTAAAAGGAGTATGTTGGTGTATAAAAAGCATAATTAATTATTTCAGCTTAAGATGAATAATCTGCACTGCTTGCAAGAACTACTAGCTAGAGTAATTAATTTGCAAATAGAAATCAAATATATGCGGAAAAATAATGCGTTGTGGTTTGTGAGAAATCATATTCGCATGAACCGTTTGTTAGATGCATGCAAAATATACAAATAAGATTGTTCAGCATATATGAACTACCCAACGAGAAATAGTAATTAGACACTCATGCAATTTGTATATATGGTGCACCAACTCCACACTAAAAATGTAAATACGATGGAAAAGTACTAGTTTCAATCTCTTTTAGCTCAATGCAAAAAGAGTGCTTGACTCTTTATTATTGCTCACCAGTTCATTATTATTTGTTTTTCCATACCCTCCTCACTTCATCATTTACACAATACAAGGTAATTTTAGGTGTGCTTTAGTAATCTTAGTAATCACATATTCGTACGATACGGGAGGAATAATTGCTTTGTCACATATGGTCTTATGGCCAACGACCACAAATGCCTCGCAGATTTCTATATTTTGCGTCAAACTAATTTTCTTTTATGATATAATTTGTGACAATTGTCAATTATTCCTCGCAGCATATCACTACTTTATACGCACGAATTCGTTCTCACCGATATTATTATCATATGGGACAACTAAAATAAGGAATTGTTATTAACACACCCCAAATTGTTAATAACACACCTTTAATTTGTCTTTATTATATAAATAGTTTATAATGCCCTCAATGCAATAATGAATTTAGGATATTATAGACAATTGGTATAATTAATAGAGGGGTAAAATCCTCAAATGGTACCCAAACTATCACGAAATGCACTTTTTGGTACCCACAAATGCTTAGGGAGTCTAATGGTAACCAAACTATTCCTCCGTTAGCCACTTAAGTACCTCCGTCCAATTTTCCGTTAAAATTGCCTACGTGGCGTACACGTGGCCTTATTGGGCAGAGTAAAATGACCTTACTGTCCTCTCTCTCTCTCTTCTCTCCAACCCCTTTCTCTCCTCTTTGGAATTTTGTCTCTCTCCTCTGCCCAGCTCTACACGGCAGAAGCTTGCAGAACCAAAGTCCAGCACCTCCAGAGCACAACAATCTCTCTTCCTTTTCTCCGGCCACCACCATAGTTCTCTCTTTGAATCAAAGCCGTGCCCAGAACCACACCACAATCTCTCTCTCACAATCAAAGTCTCCGCCGAGCCTTCTAGCAGCGCTTTGCCTTCAGCCCTGAATCAGTCACCGTCCACCCAATCACTGCACCACCAGTTCACAAATGCCTCCAACACCACAAGCACGGCCACACAATCCATCGTGCCTAGTTCATCACCCAGAGCAATCAATTGCTCTGGGCACCCACGCTGTCCTCCACCGCAGCACGGCCACCATCCTCTGCAATCCATCGTGCCCAATTCATCACCCAGAGCAATCCCACGCCGTCCTCCACCGCAGCACCATCCTCTGCAATCCATCGTGCCCAGTTCATCACCCAGAGCAATCAATTGCTCTGGGCACCCACGCCGTCGTCCACCGCAGCATAGCCACCATACTCTGCAATCCATCGTGCCCAGTTCATCACCCAGAGCAATTCACCCACGCCGTCCTCCACTGCAGCACTGCCAAGCCGCCGCATCCTCAATTTCCCAGAAACCTAAAGCCCAACGACACACCAGTTCAACGGCAGAGCAAGAATGGTGCTGGAGAATGGCAGAGATGAACGACCCGGTGGTACGGAAAAAAAAAAGTGCCAAGGAAGAAGAAAAGAAAAAGTTGATTATATTAATTTTGTTTCCATTAATGAAATTGTCAAGTTTACCCCCAATTTTAACAGAAAATTGGACGGAGGTACTTAAGTGACTAATGGAGTGATAGTTTGGGTACCATTAGACTCCCTAAGCATTTGTGGGTACCAAAAAGTGCATTTCGTGATAGTTTGGGTACCATTTGAGGATTTTACCCTTAATAGAGACAAACAAAATGTATGTTATTAACAATTTCGGGTGTGCTAATAACAAAACCCCTAAAATATCCTTGCCTATGTATATTTTTTGCGAGGTTTTATGGAAGTTGCGTATTGTTTCATTGCATTTGCATTATCTCTTGTAGACTTGTAGTGAATTCCAATTAGATCGTGATCATTTAACTACACTGTATCTTATTTACTAGCTTATATTCTCTATAATTAATTTAGTTTATATTAGTGAAATTGGGCTAATCATAATTCGTTTAATTATTCTCCACAAGGCTTTTTCTTGGATTAAAGAGAATATGCCTCACCAGTACGTTGGACAAGCAATCACTCACATGTGAATTTGCATTAGATTGAGCAAAAGAATCCAAAGGTTGGTTAAATCAAATCTTACTAGGTTAATTATATGATTGTTCCAGCGATTGAATGTGCCACATTAGGTTAGTAAAAACTTGTAAGTTAAAAAATCAAACAACATCATTGTCCAAAAAAAAAAAATCAAACAACTTAATTTATGTATCTGGGAGGCAGGTTAATTATGAGTCCGAACTGTACTGTACATGTACCTACACATTAGTTCTGTTTCAGCCAAGAAAATTACTCAGTTAAACCCTTAAAACTGTTTCTTTTTAATAAAACTACTTTTTTTTTAGAGAAAAATCTCCATATGGTACCTGAACTATCATCAAATGCAATTTTTGGTACCTGAACTTTCATAAGGAGCCTGGTGGTACCTGAACTATGTCTCCGTTAGCCATTATAGTACATACCGTTAAATATTCCGTTAAGTGCTTATGTGACATTTTAATATAGTTTATTTTTATTTTTTAATTAATAATAAAATCACCTACATGGTAATAAATTATATTAAAAACATAAAAATTGGTAATAAATTATATTATAAAAATAAAAATAATTTTTCTCATTTTAGTCTTGAATTGTGGATAAATTATCTAAATCTTTTTTTGTATAATTTATTTAAATTTTAAAATCAAAATAAATTATCATTGTTTTTTAATATAATAAAATTTAAATTATTTTTTTGAGTATAGTTTATTTTTATTTTTTAATTAATAACAAAACCACCTACATGGTACTAAATTATATTAAAAACATAAAAATTGGCAATAAATTATATTACAAAAATAAAAATAATTTTTCTCATTTTTAATCTTGAATTGTGGATAAATTATTAAATTTTTTTTTTGTATAATTTATTTAAATTTTAAAATAAAAAAAAATTATCAATTTTTTAATATAATAAAAATTTTAATTACTTTTTTGAGTATAGTTTATTTTTATTTTTTAATTAATAAGAAAACCACCTACATGGTAATAAATTATATTAAAAACATAAAAATTCGAAATAAATTATATTATAAAATAAAAATAATTTTTCTTATTTTTAGTCTTGAATTTTGGGATAACTTTTCTAATTTTTTTTTTGTATAATTTATTTTGAAAATTGAAAATAAATAAAATTACTGTTTTACCCATGCCACATAAGCACTTAACGGAATATTTAACGGTAGGTACTATAATGGCTAACGGAGGCATAGGTCAGGTACCACTAGGTTCCTTATGAAGTTCAGGTACCAAAAATTGCATTTGGTGATAGTTCAGGTACCATATGGAAGTTTTTCTCTTTTTTTTAATACAAAGTGATTATGGCCTCATACTCAAAGTCAGAGTTTGAAATGTACCCAGACGCCATGAAGAAGAATCAAGTCAAATATCCTCACCATCTATAGCTTGTGATCGACCCACAAAAATTACAAATATATTATTTTTTAGAACTCATATTTGATTGATCGCTGAATTATTGATGTGGACTTATCTATTAGTAATTTTTAATTCACTAATTTTTCGGTGTCTACAATGAGCATAGGAATTTTGTAAAATTCGGATCATTTATTG
Source organism: Rubus parviflorus (assembly GCA_029955375.1). Taxonomy (NCBI): domain Eukaryota; kingdom Viridiplantae; phylum Streptophyta; class Magnoliopsida; order Rosales; family Rosaceae; genus Rubus; species Rubus parviflorus. The sequence continues at coordinate 8,184,702 of JARGGL010000005.1, read as the reverse complement.
ATTGTCAAAGTAAAAATTCAAAATACATTACGTATGATAGGCATTTGATTTATTTGTTTGAAGAAAATATGTACTTTTACACTGTAATGTAAAAACGTAAAAAAATATGCACTACTAAATAGTACAAGTATTTTTTTGGGGTAAATTTTATGAGTTACCTCACAATTACACACTTATAATATGTTTTTTTTTTTTTGACAAGAGCTTAACAAATCTAATTCTAAAGCATGTACCATGTACATAAACCAGGCGTCCCCGTTTTGGCCATAAACCGGGGGACCCCATCGTTGCCCTACTGACCTACTCTATACATAAATATCCCGGCCACCACGCACCTGGAAAAATACTTGTTGCAAATTCATTAAGCACCCTAAGAGCACTGGCCATGAATTTTTTTGCCTACGACGATTACAATGAGCATCACAATGTCTAAATAAATTTCTCTAGTATCCTTGATTTGTGAGGATCTGGAGGCCGGAAAGTCTCCAACCGCAAGTTGGAAGACGTACAAATCTCATCGAGAACACTCTCTCCTTTCTCTGATTTGATAATCTCCAAGACGTTTCCAAGAACATTGCCTGCAAGCCCAACTTCCAGAAGATGTCCCGGCTCCTCTCCACCTTCATATATTAATTGCCCAATCTGATTCAAGGAAACAACATTTTCTAAAATGACTCTGGCAAATATCAGGCCAAGAAACTCTGGTGCTCTAGGGGCATCATTCACTGCATCCTCCAAGGTGGATAGAACAGTTTCAAACCTGGGCAGAGGAAGAAAACATTAAATAAAAGAAAAAACCTCACAATAAAAAAGGCTTTCAATAATCAGTGAAAAAGTAAACTAGTTCAGCCAAAAAAAAAGAAAAGGAACAAGAACTTTCCCCTACCCTTTGATGAGCTGGGATTGACTCAAAGTTCCATCCTGGGACTTGGTAAGATTAACTAGAAGCTTTGCCAAGAGATCTCTTTCCGCGTCCTTCCTCTCAAAAGAGTCTGTGACCCAAAGAGATATCATTGACGGATGGAAGCTTGGTGAGTTCAAGTCTTTGATACATAGAGCAACTTCATTCTCGTCTCGGGCACTAAAACATCACACCAAAAAACGAATTATTAAGAATGAGAATATAGGAAGCTCCAACTTATTAACACAATAATGACAATATTAATAAGAGTGAACAGAAGATATACACAAGGCTTTATAATGCTTCTACAAATTTTCCCACATATTTATGCAAAATATATATATATATAGTTCTCTTCAAGTGTGAACAACACATTGTATTAAAAATATATATATATATATAATTGCAGATTCTAAAATCATACATCTAATAATATGACAAGGAAAATATAAGCAGTTTATGTCTTTATGAGATTATTCCTTTTAGCTCAAGCTATCTCGGTGTTCCAGTTCATGCTCGAGCCACCATGAGCTTCTCGCTCAAGCTATCTCCGTTGTGCTCTGCCCAGCTCAACTGCGAGCTTTCTTTGCTCGTATTTAGGCCACTGCCGGTCTTCTTCCGTCGAGCCCTGACCCAAACAAACTCAGCCCAGCCGTGGGCTTCATTCAGAGAGAGAGAGGAGAGAGAGAGGTCGCGGGGGAGATAGAGAAAGAGAGATTTTTTTTAAGAGTTTTTTAGACGTTTTTAACGGTAATTAAATAGACGAATTGTGACGGCAAGTACCATTTAGGATGAGCGCGAAAAGTTCAGATACTGATTGTGATCAAAAGTGAAGTTCAGGTACCATCCATATAATGGAGGTAAAGTTCAGGTACCATTTGTGATAATTTCCCTAAAATAAAATAGATTTGATTGAAAATACCAAGTTTCGGTTCACTTTCTTTGACAAAAAAAAAGTTTCAGTTCACTTTTTATGAGTTTCAATTGTTAATGTAAAATAGGAGACGAGTCTTAACAAACTGCTATGCTCCAGTCATAAGCTTTTCAAAAAAAATTAAAAAATAAAAATAAAATACAATATAATAACAGTGTGTAAAAAATAAGGGCTTTTGTCATAAACAGTACCTGACATAAAGACTGTACATCACTTTAGTACTTGACCTTTGAAAACTATCACTTTAGTATCCAACATTTCAATTCTGACATCACTTTGGTACTCACCGTCAATAACCCCGTTAACCCATGCCCACGTGGCGTTTTTACAGGGGCAATTTCATCTCTCTGTGGTTTTTTTCCTCTCTCTCACTCTCATGGATTCCAACGCCACCACTGTTGCCATTGTTGTTCTCGGCGAGAAACGGAAGCCGCATAATCAAGACTATGTTCTGGAGGAGGATCATGAAGAAGATTCAACTTTTGCCAATACCAATGATTGTGATCATCCAGATCACCCTATCAATGATGATGAAGATTCAAACTTTGATACTACCCACCATCATCCAGATCTTCTTGATAGAGGAATTTTTGCTTATGTCAATGAGGATGATTACGAGGTTCATTATGATGATTATGGTGAACCCATCTTCTTCTACTCTCCCCCAGACGCAAATATCAGATCTTCTTCTCATATAAGAATACCTGATTCACTCAGAGACTGATTCTCTCTCTCTCTCTTCCTCTCTCTGCAATCAAACCCAAAAATAACCAAACACCAGAATTTTTTTTTCTCTCTCTCTCTCAAACTCATCCGAATGATCCGATCATTGTCCCATGCAATTCTTTGAAACCCCCAATCGTGCAATGATCATGGTCCCAATTCTCATTCACTCCAAGATTAACCCAGTTTTTTTTTCTCCTCTCTCTCTCTCCTTCTCACAGTCGTGATCCACCATCTTCGCTTGCGTTTTCTCTATTATTATTTCAATCCAAATCAAACACGAATCTCTTAAATTAGATAAATTAGAGTGGGTATGGCAGTTGGATGAGCCCTAATTCGTTTTCTCGGCCATTGGTCTCGGCCATGAGAGAGAGAATGGAAGGGAAAAAAAAAACACGGAGAGACGAAAATGTCCATGTTAAAAATCCACGTGGGTGTAGATCTAACGGGGTTAGGGACGACAGATACTAAAGTTAGGTCGAGATTGAAATGTTGGGTACTAAAATGATAGTTTTTAAACGTTAGGTACGAAAGTGATGTACAGCCTTAACGTCGGGTACTGTTTATGATAAAACCCCTAAAAAATAAAGCCTCTATTTAGCTTCCACTCCTAAATGGATCTATGCACTTGGAGCAATTCTGCTTTCTTAACACGGAATATAAATGAAAGAGGCAAACCATATGTGCAAAATGTTGTCTACATGCTTAAAATGGGAATAAACAAGCCATGGACATTAACGTAATGAATTAATTTGGCGAACACTCACCATATCGAAGTTAGCACCTAAGGACCAAGAGAGTATACAATTAAATTATAACAGTATAACTGTATAAGCATGCAAGGATGAGAATATACCTGTAAAATTCTTTAATTACTCCCAAGGACATATCTCTAAGACGTTCTTCAGACTTTTCTGACGGAACATTTTGAGTTAAAGCTGCCCCCTGTGCACGTGTGGGTGGTGGTGTACGATCTGAACTCCTTGGGTCCCTACCACCAAAATTCATATTACGCTCTGCTGCACTTGACTGATCATAAGCAGCTGGACCTCCAAATCTATCTGGCACTAATCTTGGTATTGGATCCTCCCTTGGGTTGTAAGTTCCCCGCTCTGAGAGGGAACTGAAACCGTTTAAACCAGCTGTCATCCTCCTGGGGTCTCCGGGATTAGAAGACATCTCAGGTCGGAAATTGACATTACCACCTTTGCTCCATCTATCATCATCAATCATTCCAATCCCACGTCGGTCAAGTCTTGCTGCCCCTCTTGGCCTGTCAATAATTCTTCCTGGACTTGGGAGTGAATCATAATCGACGGAAGGAGAAGCATTCACATTGGTATTCAAGATTTCTGCTATATCAGACATCATCTCAATACCCTCTGGACGGTCAAGAAACTGCATAGAAAACTTCAGAAGAAAGTCTCTGGAATACTTCTTTGCCCCATGTCCACTCCCATCTTTGTCACCACAGGCCTGTTCTCCACTATCTGAGGTTCCCAGTTTCGGTGTAGAGATGTCAGCAGCATCTTTCCAATCATCATATGGTTCTGTTTGCTTGGGAAGTGTGAATGTAACAGTTGTCTCCGAGGCTCCTATATCAAGACATAATAACAAAACAAAAATGCTTAGAAATGAAAATTAAACCAAATGGGAAAGCACTTATATAGCAACTTAAATTTTCATATCCTTTGATCAACTAGTTATAGAAACTTATATAGCATTATCGCACAAACTCCCAGACTGATAAGAAAGTACATAGCTTGGTGTAGAAGCACTACCAGCATCCGAAGGATTTACAGTGGTTACATTCGCCCTGGATTGCCCTCCTTGTTCATTGTTATTAGACTTCTTGAAGCTGATTATATATAAAAAAACCATCAAAACATAAAATTCCCAACGACTACATAATTCAGTAACACAACAACAACAGAGAGAGAAAAAAAAATCGCAGTTCTCACATCGCAGTCTAAACTAAGCAATCATTATTTAAGAAAAAGAACTACAATTTAACAGAAACAAACCCTGAAATATAGATATAAACCTACATATAACATAGACACACCTGCGGTTGGAGGAGATGGAAGGGGCGGGCCCACCGGCGCCTGCGCCGGTAGGGTAAGCGGGTGAGAATCCCCTGTGCTGCTGATTAGAGCTCTTGGAACGCCCTGTTTTACGATACTGCGTCTCGTTCTTATCCGACATTGATTGATTGAAGGATTCTATGTACATACAAATACAATAACCCAAGAAAACATGAGAGTGTTTAGAGCTTGATTAGTGTACCCAAGTAAACATGAGAGTGAGAGAGGAGAAAAATTGGGGTTTTATTGGGAAAGTATGAGAGGAACGCAAAGAGTCATGGAAAAGTTAAAACAGAGAGAGAGAGAGAGAGAGGGAATATTGGCCGGAGAGTTTTGGTAGTTTTATTTTTTACCAATCAATTTCTTTTTTTTAATTTATTATTACCATTCAATTTTTTTAATCATTAAAATGTGTCATCCCCTCTCACTCCTCCTCAAAATAACTCAAAAAAAAAAAATTAAAAAAAAAAATCACCATAGAAGAGTTGTGCTTGTTTTGAGCTCACACATCGTCGCTACTTGTCGGCAATTTCTCTAAATTTGTCGGAATGTAGTTATGGGGGTTGGTAAAATTTGGATCCTAGCTAGGCCTAATGACTAATCCACTCGAGGGCATTGGAAGTCTTCCTCCCCTTGACCAGACACATCATAGATTGAGATTTAACTCCAATCCGCAGTCGGCAAGATTCAAATCCAGATAGAGGATACCACACCTGGAAGCTCGACCAACTTAATCACCAGTGGTGGTTATCTTTCTTCTCTTTTCTATCTCACCTTTTATCATCATGTGTAACACCGAGGCTTTTTTTTACCTTCTCTTTCTTTCCTCACATGCCGCACTCTTCTTCTCTCTCTTTTTCACTTCTTTCTTTTTCTTTACTCATTCTTTTTCTCCACTACACCTCACCTCTTTCTTTTTCTCCTACCAATCGCATTCCATCTCTTTCTTTATTCTCTCTTTTCCCTCTTGCATTCATTTCTTTCTTTCTTCCACAACACAAACCAGCCCACACTTCCCCTTGAATTCCCTATTTCATTTCTTCCTTTACTGACACAATGCCAGAGCCCACATTTCTCACATACTTTTTTTTTAGTACAAACATTTCTCCCATACTTTAATAAATCATCATCCCCTTTAATCAAAATCCTAGCCGCCCTTGGGTGGAAATCCACTGACAACCTCTTTTGTCAACAACATATATGATCGATGGTTTCTCTCTTCTTCGCCGAGTTAGTGATGCGGTTCGAGTTCAGCGACATTTTCCGTCTTTCTATTTCATGGTTGCCTTGGGTAGCCATGGATCTTCAGTGGGACTCATTGGTCATTCTTGGCTCCGGTTTCGTTTAGATAAGTTGGCGCTCTGCTTTCGCTAGAAGGCCTTAGTGGCAGCGGATCTTGGGCTTTTTTAGATTTCTGAGGAGGGTGCCTTGACACCCTCAGCCTGTCACCCATGACTTAGCTCTTTAGGTTTTGGGCATGGGAGGTACTTTAGGTGACTCATATGCCCCGCTTACAAACTTTCGTGAATTTATGTGAGTCAGTTGGATGAACATCTTCTTTGCGTACCACAATCAAGTGCTTAGGTGGATTGAATATCGTTTAATTTTTTTTTTATCGAAAAGATGTTTATCATTAAACAAGTTCAACAAGCAGTACAATAATAATCCGCCCTTGAGGGGTCGTCCATAAAAACCATCACTTAGAGTACACCACTAGCGTACACTCCGAGTATACCTACTTTTTTAGATCTAAGCCCAAAAACAAGGGAATACCTACAAACCCCGAAAATTAAATCAAAAGCCATAAAAAATCGAAGTATCCTTTGCGATATCTTCTCAACTACAAGAAGTCGTAGCTTCCTCGACCATCAACCACAGCTTGATCTTTGGTCGAGTCCTATTAGCCATCAGTTTGGGGTACAAAACCCCCCTTTAGCTTAGAAAATAAAAAATACAAGGTAAAGAACTGAAAAATAAAACAAGAAGCCCAAAGAGCCCAACTGGTAGAAACCCCAGCTAGCAGCAGTCGTGCCACGGATCCAAAGTCTACCGCCATCACCGCTTCGATCAACACCAAGACCACCGCAAAAGCCACTGCCATTGTTGTTGTCATTGTCGTCAAAGAACAAAACAACAATCCCTCCTCTCGTTGGTAGACCAAAAGGAGACTCCAATCATGTGAGCAAGAAATCGTCTCCGCCACCAAAAGCATCACGTACTAGTCAGCCGTTCACTGGCACCCAACCTTGGAAGATCGTTTAGTTTATCTAGGTGATCAGGAAGTTTGTCTTTGTTTGTAGGCTCAATTAAATATCGAGCTATATTGATTTTAATGAGTGTGGTTTATCTTTTCTTATAGTGTCTGGCAATAAATGTTTACGCAAGTCTACGGATTCGCCAATTCAATGTATTATTCATTCTGGTTTTAGTGGAATATGAATCTATTTCTTCTAAAAAAAAAACATCCCCTTTACACATGCAAGTTACATTTGAAAAATAATGAGGTTCTTAAAAAATGAGGAAATGAGAAAAAAGTAAAATGCAAGGTGCACAAAGACAAATTGAGAGTGAGAATAACAACATCGAACCTAGATCATCTTAACAAGAAATTGATTATAGTTTGCCTACGATATATACTCCTCCACTATCCTCGGAAGCAATTAAGGCTTAACCGCGCCTGAGCTGAGATAACAACTATAAGTGCCCCAAAAGATAGAAAATAACCAAACAGAAAAGATTGGAACCTATCCCTCGCCATTTACAGCGAGTTGGTTCGTGATGATCACTGCCTGAGAGGTGAAGCGAAATGCAACATATAGATTAGCTTAATCTAGAGGGATTGAGTGATTTGGTTTCATGTGGTGTAATGGTGGTCATCGCCTTCTAGGTGTTAGCTAGTGTGAGATTTATTAATTAATCGTTTGCTCATTCATCTCAGCATTTTAAGCTTTTGATCGAGATCCAACGATTTTCTAACAAAGTACCCAAGCATTGCCTTCACATGGTTCCACTTAATCATTAATTTTATTTTGTTTTTCTATTTTGGAATCCAAAAAGCACACTCCCCCTCCTCTATAAATAGCCCACGTCTCTCTTACCCTCCTTCTCTCCACTTCTCTCCCTTTTTTGCTTTATTTTCTTTATTTTCTATTTTAATTTATTTTTGTTTTAGAATATCATTATTGTGTGCCTTGTCAAACTAGGACTTAGAATAGGTTTATCCTTCTAGAGTATGGATTGTATTAGTATAGGTTTCCTACATCAATACAGATTGTATCTTGTACTCCTCTATATATAGAGGCCCTTATTCATTAATGAAATACATCATATTCTCTGCTCATTCTCTTTGTTATTTACGTTTCCCTTAAACATGTTATCAGTACGAGTTCTAGCCCTAGCTACAAAAACCCAAAACCCTAGAACCCTAGCACCATCACCGCCGCATAGCATCTTCACGCAAGAATCTGCCTGCACAGGACAGCCGACTTTAGAAGAACTTTTCTCCTTTCTCATCCGTCGGATCAAGCTATAAATTTGACAGCAGCTTCCCCCGTGTGTCCACTGCCTCCAGTTCAAATTTCACGTAATTTGAACCGTTGGATCTTCAGATATTCAGTCTTAAAGAAGCGGAACTCAGGATCAAGATTTTCTGCGATTTTGCAAACAAGAAAAACAAGTAAGTTTTTTCTAAAAGTTCCTGCTTTGCTTTAAATTCTCATACTCTTCTTTTTCTCGGGGATTTAAAAGCTTCCCTTCTTCTTCATCCCGACCCCTCTTATGGCGTGGGACTTCTATGGTGAAAATTATGAGCAAAACAATGATAAGCTATACCTACTTTGAAAAGTTATGAGAAGCATTAGGGGAGTGATCGAGCTTTATATCGCTTGCGGTATATGTAAGTCATGAGCCCCTCTAATGTCATCATTCTCTAGTAAGAGTTAAAGAGCTTTTATGAATCGTGGGGATTCATAATATATGCTGTGATAAAGTAATTTCACAAAAGCATCGAACTCGACCGTACACCATCTTGGTCTTGTTCTAATCCAAATTTTCTTGGAATATTTATTAGTGTTCGTGGATGTCTATTATGACTGCGAAACTAATGTATCTTCTCATTTGTTTATTTCAGGATGACTGAAACGCCTAATCTCGAATTTGACATCCTTGACTCTAAAGGAACTGAGTATCACCGATGGGTGACGGATGTTGAGACAACATTTATTGGGAAAGAAATCCTTTCCACAATCCGTGCTCCTAATGCGAACACACAAGCTCCACCTGCGTTTAAAAAGGCCCAAGCATTGATGTTTCTAAGGCGCCACATGGCCCTTCCCTAAAGTGGGAATATATGCAAGTTAAGGACCCATATGAGCTATGGACTGCTCTGAATGGGAGATTTGGAAACATCCAGGATACACTACTTCCTGAATTGAAGGTCAAGTGGAATGACATTCGTTTTCTTGACTTCAAAACCGTAGCGGAATTCAATTCTGAGATGCTACGTCTACGGGCTATGCTTCAATTTTGTAAGGTTACTCTTACTGAAGCAGACTTAATAGAGAAGACCCTCTCTACCTTCCCCGCCTCGGCACTCATCCTCTCAAAACAATATAGGATGGAGTACAATGCCAAGCGGATTACTACGTTCAATCAGCTAATCAATCTTCTGCAAGTAGCTGAGAAACATGACACGATCATGATGAACAATAACTCTAGGCCTGCCGGAACAAAGAAAGTTCCAGAAGCGAATTATGGCAAGATGGCTAGAGGAGGACGAAACCCCAATGCTAAGGGTAATGCTAATGGACGATCCGGTCCATATAATCGTCCCGACAAGGAAGGAAACCGCAACAATGTTGCACAAAACCGTAGGAACTTTGCACCACGAGGAAGAGGGCAAGGAGGACGTGGCATGGGCCGTGGTGGCCATGCCAACACCGGCCAAGGTTGGCGCGGCAACAAGGTGTACAACCGTACACAAAACAATCCTCCAAGGGCAAAAGTTGCTAGACGCAACAATGACGCAGGCGGTACTAACGAGCAATGTCACCGATGTGGATCAAACGATCATTGGTTTAGGCAACGCAAGGCAAGCAACAAATTGGCTGCAGATTACAAGAAGTTTCGTGAATCCCGTGAGCAAGAAGCATATTATGGAGAAGATATAGGAGATGACAAGGACGTCAATCTCACAATTGCAGATCTTCAAGTCGACCAAAGTAATGAGAAGACTCTAGAAGCTCCAGACTTCGATTAGATTGCAATTGTTTTATTTCCAAGATTATTATGTAAAGGCTTTATGCCTTAGTTTATTTGACTTTTGTCATAATGCTTTATTTTTGGATTAGATTTTCTGGACAAGACCTCGATGTAATCGTTGGCATATTATTAATAAATTTCGAAATTTTCTTTAAAGAATTGAAAGTCTTTTTCCGAAATTTCTATGTCATGGACAAATTTTTATTTTCATACCCTATGTTTGTAGGTATGTTTCCCGGAGAGATTGAATGCCTTGCTGATAGTGGGACTACCCACACAATACTCCGACATAGGCAATTATTCCTTGAATTAATTCCCTATAACTCTTCTGTGACTACGATGACTGGATCATCACAATTGATCAAAGGGCGAGGAAAGGCCCAATTTATGTTGCCTAATGGCACAGTGCTCAAACTCACTGAAGCACTCTATGCTCCTCGAGCTAACCGAACACTCCTTAGTTTCAAGGACATTCGCGCCAACGATTATCATATGGAAACTCATTGTGAGAATGGAAACGAATACTTATGTATTACTTCTAATGATTGCGGAAGAAAGCGCATATTAGAAAAACTTATGTGTCGCTCTAGTGGATTATACTTAACCACTATTCGAATTATTGAATCCAACAATGTTTTTAGAGATGATCTCTTGGATTCTGACACATACAGGCTTTGGCACGACCGTTTGGGACATCCCGGTCGTGATATGATGATCCGTATATTGAAAACCTCACACGGACATCCATTCTATCGAGCTAATAGAAGCAAGAATCAAAAGATGATTCAAGGAGGGGAGACTTGCGTCAATGACATGCCAAAGAACCGTGCAAAATCTGTCAAACGTCAGGCGATCGATTGCGGAAACACGTGTGATCGATCGTATGCCTCAAACATGCCTCGGACATCGTCCAGAGAGCATTTGCGATCGATCGCAGAAAAAGGTACGATCGATCGCCCGTCTCCTGACTGCCTGGACGTCGTCCAGAGCGCATTTGCGATCGATCGCAGACGACCTTACGATCGATCGCACGTCTCCAGGAACCCTGAACAGCGTTCAGGGAGCATTTACGATCGATCACATACTTCGACGATCGATCGCACAGTAACACTCGTTACTTCCTCCTCTAATCCTGATTCCACAATTGATGTGGATACCTCCTATGCTTCTGCTGCCTTTATGGCCAAGAGCTCCTTTTGCAAAGCCTGTTCCTTAGGCAAATTAGGATCAAGACCATCCTATGCTAAGGACACAAAAGAAACTATTCCATTCTTACATCGTATGCAAGGAGATATTTGTGGACCCATCCACCCTTATTGCGGACCTTTCAGATATTTTATGGTTTTGGTGGATGCCTCGACACGCTGGTCACATGTCGCTCTATTGTCCACACGCAATGCTGCTTATGCCAAACTCCTAGCACAAATTATACGCTTAAGGGCTCACCACCCTGATCATCCTATTAAGTCAATTCGTCTTGACAATGCTGGCGAGTTTACATCACAAACGTTTGATGATTATTGCATGTCTATTGGGATTGATGTTGAGCATCCCGTACCCCATGTGCATACACAAAATGGTCTTGCAGAAGCCACCATTAAGAGACTTCAAATGGTCGCTCGGGCATTGGTTATGCGCACCAATCTCCCATTATCTGCTTGGGGTTATGCAATATTGCATGCAGCTTTACTTATTCGTTTCAGACCCACTGCAAAACAACCGTTCTCTGCATACTAGATGATAACTGGATATGAGCCGGATGTCTCACACTTACGCATCTTTGGTTGTGCAGTTTATGTGCCAATTGCGCCTCCACAGCGCACCAAAATGGGTCCTCAGAGACGTTTAGGTATTTATGTTGGCTATGAATCTCCAACTATTGTCCGCTACTTGGAACCTTTGACAGGCGATCTCTTTACCGCTAGATTTGCGGATTGTCACTTTGATGAGACAGTCTTCCCGTCGTTAGGGGGAGATAAGAACAAGAATGTTCAACAGGAACGACTGGAATTGTCGTGGTCTGTCCCCACTCTGTCTCATCTTGATCCCCGAACCGCACAATGTGATAGTGAAGTGCGTAGAATACTCAATCTTCAGAACGTAGCAGATTCGATGTCTGATGCGTTTTCTGATATTGCTAAAGTGACGAGATCACACATACCAGCTGCAAACGTGCCTGCAAGGTTGGAAATCCTCTAAAGGAAGAGAGGATATGGCGCCAATAATGGTGCCACAACCACACATAGTGGAGGTGTGGTTGAGGCCGTGGTTCCCTAAAGGAAGAGGGTGAGACCACTTGGTTCAATGGATACTCGCCAAAGGAAGGAAGCGAGTTTGGCACAGCCTAATCCATTTATCATCAACACTGGAAACCCGTCTCATGAGATTATCTCTGATTATAGCTATGTCCACGAATCAATATTGGGGGACGCCTCAATGATTGATCCCATTACAGAGAATAAAGAAATCTCAATGAATTATGCATGCATGCTTGAGACGTTAGAGAGAAATTCCATTATCCTTGATGATGTATTTGCATATTCAGTTGCTCAAGAGATTATAGAGCACGATGACATCGAACCGCGCTCTGTTGAAGAATGTCAACTTAGAGCTGATTGGCCTAAATGGAAAGATGCAATCCAGGCTTAACTAGATTCACTAACAAAGAGACAGGTATTTGGGCCCGTAGTGCTAACGCCCCCAAGTGTAAAGCCTGTTGGACATAAATGGGTCTTTGTTCGAAAGCGTAATGAGAAGAATGAAGTCTTGAGATATAAGGCTCGCCTTATGGCGCAAGGTTTCTCACAACGCCCTGGGATTGACTACGAGGAGACATATTCTCCCGTAATGGACGTTATTACGTTCCGCTACCTTGTCAGTTTGGTAGTTTCCGAAAAACTTGACATGCAGCTTATGGATGTGGTTACAGCATATCTCTATGGGGATCTAGATTCAGAGATATATTTGAAAGTGCCTGATGGACTTCAATTACCCAAGTCAAGTGACTCTAAACCACGGAGTGCGTTTTCAATAGGATTAAAACGTTCACTTTACAGATTGAAACAATCCGGGCGGATGTGGTATAACCGTCTAAGTGACTACTTGATTGGGAAGGGATATATAAACAATGATTTATGCCCATGCGTGTTTATAAAGAGAACAAGTTCCGGATTTGCAATTATAGCTGTCTATGTAGATGACATGAATTTAATTGGTACTCTCGAAGAACTGAGAGATACTGCTACATATTTGAAATCCGAATTTGAGATGAAAGATCTTGGGAAAACTCGGTTCTGTCTAGGCCTTGAGCTAGAACATCGAGATAGTAGAATATTAATCCACTAATTGGCTTATGTCCACAAGATGTTAAGAAGGTTTAACATGGACAAAGTACATCCAGTTAGCACTCCCATGATCGGTCGGACCCTAGATCCAAAGAAGGATCCACTTCGTCCAAGGGATGATGATGCAGAATTACTAGGAGCCGAAGTGCCATATCTAAGTGCAATAGGCGCATTATTGTACTTAGCTCAAGGCACTAGACCTGACATCTCCTTTGCTGTGAACTTGTTAGCTAGATTTAGCTCTGCGCCCACGCAACGCCATTGGAGTGGCATAAAGACAATATTTCGTTACCTTAAAGGGTACAATCGATTTGGGCTTGTTATATCCCTATAGAGAGACAAGAGGAGTTGAAAAAGGAAGTACAAACCTCAAAGGCAACGCTGCTGCCGTCGGGAGATCGATCGCAAGGAATGCCGCGATCGATCGCGCCAATGTAGAAACTCCCCATACCGAAAATCCTTGTGATGTTTTGGTTAGTTGTGCTGATGTCGGGTATCTCTCTGACCCGCACAGAGTTATAATCAGCAACAACAGACTCTCCTCAAGATTCAAGAGAATCAAGTTAGATCCGAGGAGAATGTGGCAGATTTATTTACTAAGTCTTTGCCTAAGTCCACATTTGAAAAACATGTTAAAAGCATTGGTATGCTTAAGTTATCCGAGTTCCCATGATTGTAGAAATCAGGGGGAGGTGCAGACATGAGGGGGAGTCTGGCACATACATGTCACTTTCAAATGTGAAGGGTGCGTTGTACTCTTTTTCCTTTCGACCAAGGTTATTTTTCCCACTGGGTTTTTATTGTTACTTGACAAGGTTTTTAATGAGACAACATGGAAAGCATCACCTAGTTGTGACCGGCATAATGGGGAGTGTTTTAGGATATCATTATTGTGTGCCTTGTCAAACTAGGACTTAGAATAGGTTTATCCTTCTAGAGTATGGATTGTATTAGTATAGGTTTCCTACATCAATACAGATTGTATCTTGTACTCCTCTATATATAGAGGCCCTTATTCATTAATGAAATACATCCTATTCTCTGCTCATTCTCTTTGTTATTTACGTTTTCCTTAAACAATTTTTAGTTTTATCTAATATATATTTGGATGTACGTTGTAGTATAAATATCATTTATCTGCCCAAGTGGCCGGTTATTATGTGTAATTAATTTATGTAATAATTGGAGATTATTCTAATTAAGCTCTAGAAATGTTTAGCTTGCGATATTGCCGTTAATTTATAGTTTCTTAGATAAATAAATGTTTTTGTGATTCATTGCTTCATGATCGATAAATTCTTAATTTGTTTATTGTGGTGTACAACATAATAAACATGTTAAGGTTTTATTGCTATATATGAATATATGAATGACCATCCTTATATAATTCGTATAGAGTGTGGCGAATAATAGCGTAAGTATCCGTTATATGAATCATGTTTTAGGTAATTAGAACAACATAAGTATTGAAGTTACCTAGCATTACTCATAATCTTTTCGTTCTTAATGACTTCTGATTTTTTAAACTTTTCGAAAACATCATCTTAGGTTAATCATCGGTTTCAAAACTCCATTAACCGGCACCACACGGCTAGAAACCCTATCGCAACCTAGTAATCTTGATGTGCGAAAACCTAGGGTTGCTTAATGAGTAGGCAACCCTATAATACTTCATAGAAAATGATGTTAAACAAAATGAAGAATAAGAAAACAAATTGTAAGCAAATTAAGGAAACGTTAACTGGATAGAAAATGGAAATAATTGAGAGGGCATGTTAAATAGACCAGCTAGCTGTAGACTCTTCTGCAATCAACATGAATATTAGATGCAACACCAAGAGTTTGCATGAACTACCTAACAACAATATTCTCAACCAAAAGAGAAAAGAAAAACTACAATTAATATTCAGCTTCCACGAATTTATTAGACATTATTTAGACCTCACTACTAGAATTTTCCCCAATAGCACCTTTTTTATAGACACCACAATTTATCAGTAGCTTTGCAAAATAGTATCACACCATTGTGAAGTTTTGGTGTGTTTTTTTTGGCTGACACTGTACATTGGTGGCTTTTATGTACAGTACATAAAACCTATAATTTTTTAATTCTCAAGCTTTTGTCTTTAGTGTCAAAAGGCTGTTGTTTTCACTGTTAAGCCCACTCATCAATGGAAACCATTACCCAACATTAATTGGGCTTCCACCGTTCAAAAAGTTGGTGTTAATTTTAGGGAATTTTGCCACAAGGGCAATTGGGTCTTTACACCATAAGGGTTAGAAAACTCTAATCCTTCTTCAGCCTCCTTTTCATTTTCCCCCTTTCCTCATTTTACTGTCTCTCTTCCTCCCGTCTCTCTCTCCCTCTCCCTCACCTCTGCAAATTCCAACGCCAGCCTCTGGCCGTCGGATTCAGACACCGCCACCGGAAAAAGAAAGAGAAGACAATGATGAACAAAACCCAAGAGAAACCAACGCCATGCATTGCCCAGAGATGCCGCACGAGGCCTTGGAAGATCGCTGCCACCACTCGGAGTCGGAACTACCACTTTCGCCCATTGCCTTCACTCACCGCCACCACCAATGGGTTCAGATCACGTCGATAATCAAAACGTCGAAGCCCCGTCACCAGGCAACGTCGGATGACGACCGTACGCGCATTCGCCGGAGCTCTTGGCTCTGTCATTCTTCGATCTCTATTCTCCGGCCATGTTCGAGCTACGCCACCACTTGAGATGGAACCAGCGCTCAACGATCCGCCAAGCCCAGAGGTTCGACCACCTAGTTTAACCGGACGTCGACGCACGCGCTTCACGCGCCGCCTCTGGCGCGTGAACCACCTCTGTGCCGCCGTGCACGTCGCCGACCTTTTCTTCTCGTTATGGTAAGACGATCTCGAGGTCCCCTTTCGCTATTTGATTGATTTTCTATTCAAGGAATTAATGGAGCTTTAACCTTGGGTTCTTTGGATTGGAGTTCTAGGGTTTTTATTTTGAAATGGTGAACGAATTCGGAGGATAAGCTTCTGGTCTTAGCTATGGCTGAGCTAATATAATGATGTTTAGGATGGAAGAAATTAACGGAAACAATGGTGACGGCTGTTCTCTCAGCAAAACCAAAACCAGGGTAAGAATCCTAGTCTTGGATTTATGGGTTTTAATTCTATGGATTATTGTTGGTTTAGTGTAAGAAAGTGTTGTTTTGTGGTGAAGATGAAGAATCAGAGTTTGGGCTGAACAGCAAGCCAATACCACCACTATGAGGAGAAGAAGAATTATGTTTATGGAATTGGTAAGGGTCTGGACACTTTTAATTTTAATGTGGTGGTGTTCTATTCATATTTGTTGAAGTTGTGATATTATCTATTAAGAATGATGGAGTTGGTGTATTGTTTGGTTGAATGAGTGAATGTTAATTGAGATGAAGAGTGCTTTGGTTGGAATTTGATATGGTAATGGACGTGAATGCTTGGCTGTGAGTATGTTTGAGTGAATTGGATTTTAGCCGATGAGATTGTGATTTTATTTATACAAGCTTGTGATTTTTTTTTTCTTAATTTGGCTTCTATCTTCGTATTTTGCTTCAATATAATTAACATTTCGTTATTTGTTTGTTTATATTCATATCAAGTGCTGGAGTATTCTGAAGATAAACTCTCAAATTGTTTCTGAGAGTCAAGTCCTCTAGGATCGATCTAGCCGTTACCAACCAGGTACTGCATACATACTCTAAAATTATCCTTGTATTGGAGGTGTGCTTGTTTTGAATGAGAAATTTGTAGTGTTAGTTTATATTCTAATGCAAATGATAATATTGTTGTCTCTGAAATGAAGTATTGGTGGCTTATTACTTAATATATGTTGCTGTTTTTCATAAATAAAGCCTATGTTTAAGCATGATGCTGCTGTTTAAAAGCCTTTGTTTAGATTGAATGTTGTTTCGTTCTGTGTAAGCATGTTGTTGTTGTTTATAAATATTATATTCATTCTAAGTGTTTGTTTTTATTTTTTGGTTGATTCAAAGTGTTTGTTTTTGTGTAAGCATACTGCTATTGTTTATAAATAAAACCCATGTTTAGATTACACTAGTTGACAAACATGTAGTTGCTTTATAGATATCTTGCAATATGGAAATAATCATTAAGGAGGAATTGAACAATCATGTGGCTGTGTTTAGATGAACAATTCATTTGTGTGTTAATTTTTCTTTTCTTCACTGCAGGTGCCGTTTTCTGTCATTTGCTTTGAAGAAGTTTGTTCGTATCAAAGAAAGGTTGCAGCCATGGGGACGAACATGGTGTTTTAAATTTGAATGGTGCATTTGTAATTTTTAGTTTGTATTTGTTGTACGAAACATTTTTTTTGTTACATAGTACGATACATTTTAGAAGATTGTATAAAATACAGTATAAGATTGTAGAGGTGCCAATTATTTGGCACTTTTTTTTTTAATACAACCTCCCAACTTTGCCACCGATCATAGTGGCATTCCAATGCCACCAATATTTAGATGGTGGCTTTGGCACTGATTTTGATGTAGGCCTGCCCTTGGTTGAATATATGTCACTGAAATAGTTTTGGTGGTGTTTGCCCCAAAGGCACCTGCTATATAGGACACTGACCTTCTAATAGTAGCTGCATGGTGGCTAAACTCTATAGCAACCACCATTGGTGGTTATTGGGGCAAATGAAACTACAAAAATCAGTATCTAATGGGGATAATTGTAGTAGTGCCTTTTTACTTAAACGCTCACAATGAGGATCTGTGGTTCATGATTAATACTCTATAGAAATAAGATCAAGGATCTTATGAAGGCCCAATTCTTGAACACAAATAAGAGGCCTAAAGAAAATGTTTATGATCATTTTGTTGTAGTTAACTTGTGAATGATGAGTTAATTAATTACTTGCATAGACCATTTTGTTGTAATAATTAAAACTACTTTAACTTTTAAGTGCAAAGTGATCGAGTATGGGCTCATACTCAAAGTCAGAGTTTGAAATGTACCTAGACTAGCTATGAAGAAGAATTGAATCAAGTATCCTCACCATCCACGTAGCTTTGGGGCGCAAGCTATGGATGGTGAGGCCATAGAAAAGATTATAGACATTCTCTGATAAATTACTTGGCCATATATAAGCCATGGCAGTGGAGATTAGTGATAGATCCGTGTCACAAATCTTTACTATGCACGGATTATGGCCAAGTAACTTCTTTGATAGGAATCCATCTACCTCATCGTACCCCTTGTAAGTCAGGACTTAAGCTTCTTCGAGACACAGGTCAGCCCTTATCTACCTCTGATGCCTCTCTCTTCCGGAGTCTTGTTGGTTGTTTGCAATATTTGACTTTCACAAGGCCAGACATTGCCTATAGTGTCAACTCAGTGTGTCAATTTCTTCATTGTCCTACTGCGGATCATCTTATAGCAGCCAAACGCATTCTTCGCTATGTGAAACAGTCTATTGATGTTGGCATTCTGCTCAGGAGGGGTATTGGGGAGACATCAAATATGCCTTCACACACATCAAATACGCCTCTGCAACTTCAAGCCTACTGTGATGCTGATTGGGCTGGTGATCCAAATGACAGGAAATCAACAACTGGCTTTGTAATTCTTATTAATGGTGCTCCAATCTCCTGGTGTAGTAAGAAGCAAAGTGCTGTTTCAAGGTCCTCCACAGAAGCTGAATATAGGAGTATGGCTGATACTACTTCTGAAATAATGTGGCTTTCTCTTCTGCTCAAGGACTTGCATATTGAACTTGAAGACACTCCTACTCTCTACTGTGACAATGTCTCAGCTCTTGCCTTAGCTACTAATCCTGTGTATCACTCGAAACTAAAGCACATTGAAGTGGACGTTCACTTCACTCGAGTTCAAGTCAAGAAAGGGTCTCTCAAGCTGCAATTTGTTACCTCTCGTGAGCAACTTGCAGACTTGTTCACAAAAGGTCTCTGTGCTCCTCAACACGAATCAATGTGTGACAGCTTGATGCTAATGTCTAAGCATCAAGCTGAGGAGGGGTATTGGCCTGATAAGGCTGTTAGTGAGTTAGCTTAATTAGGTTAATTAGTTTACTTTAATTAATTGTGTGCTGCGTACTCTATTAGTTAGTTGAGCTTTCCATAATGACCTACAGCTGTAATACACGTGTCTTGTTCCTATAGGTAAGTCAGGTAGTATATATATACCCTAGCTACTGTTGCTGTAATCAATTCTGGAGAAATCGATTTCTTTTAGCTCAGTTTGTTACATAATTTCTCTCTAGCTTTTAGAGATTAGTGTGAGATTCGTGCAAAATCCTTAAGACGTATGGCAAAGTAACTTCAGTGACGACAGGATTTTGGTAGCAAAGAATTCGTCTACCTCCACGGCGAGTTGCTGGCCGGCCATGTTGTACTCCAGGGTGATCGAAAAGTAATATTGTCGTCGAGGATCTTAAGGGAAAGGAAGAGGATTGAAGAATAGTGACTTGTGAGAGCAGGAAATGCTAATATGCTTCTTAAATAGACCTATATTGTTAGACGCAATCCCAAGATTAATTAGCATGAACTTCCCAACAAGATCGAAATAGTAATTAGACATTCATGCAAGCATGCAATATATATGTAAGGTTCACCCACTTCTTACTAAAAATCGAAAAAAAAGAGATGAAAACCAGTGTCAACATCTTTGAGTTCAATGCCAAAAAGGGTGCTAGCGTCTTATTTCCACCCTCAGTATTATTGCTCACCAGCTCATTATTTGTTATTTCAAATACCTACCTTAAA
Organism: Rubus parviflorus; assembly: GCA_029955375.1. NCBI lineage: Eukaryota > Viridiplantae > Streptophyta > Magnoliopsida > Rosales > Rosaceae > Rubus > Rubus parviflorus. Next base: position 8,164,683 of record JARGGL010000005.1, on the reverse strand, counting down.
AATTTAAAATCAAAACTTCTAATATTAGGTTCTCCATTCATACTACAATACAAGGTAAAGGTTAATTTCCTTGTTAGGTGTGCTAGCTAGCTAGCTGCTTTATCATCCTTAATTTGCTTAATTTCCACACCTACCTTAACAATTTCAATTTATCCTTAATGTGAATTTGCTCTGGGGTATCCCCCTAAAACTTCAAATTAACGGATTTAAATCTTATACGTACATACTAAAAGCAGTAAAACCATAAACTCTAAGGAGTTACAATAGGTGCTTTGCTTCTTAAATAGAAAAGCTAAGGTCGGTCAATAAATTTGGCATATATGAACCTTCAGTTAGACGCAATACTAAGATTCGATAATGGAGATGTTCTAAGTAATACTTTTTAGCGTGATACTCAAGTATGAATGGAGTACCTAATGCTTTAATTACTAAAATCAATGAGAGAATTACAAAACGCCAATTAGTAAAATAAAAAATTTAAATAAAAAAGACAAATCAAACACATCATACTGTAAAACCGTATCTCAAGGTAATTACTTGGCCATAAGCCGTGCCGGTAGAGATTAGAGACAGGTTTGTGTAACGAATCTTCACCATACACGGCTTATGCCCAAGTAATTTTGGTGATGGTGATCTAGAGTTTTGGCAGCAAGAAACTATCTATGTACACTCTTAAAGGAGTTGGTGTATAAAGAGCATAATTAATTATTTCAGCTTATGATGAAAAATCTGCACTACTAGAGTAATTAATTTGCAAATAGAAATCATATACATGCTGAAAAATAATGCGTAGTGGTTTGTGAGAAATCATATTCGCATGAACCGTCTGTTAGATGCATCATGCATGTAATACCAATAAGATTTATTAGAATGCATGAACTACGTACCCAACAAGAAATAGTAATTAGATACTCATGCAATTTGTATATATGGTGCACCAACTCCATACTAATTAAAAATGGAAATACGATGGAAAACTAGTTTCAATCTCTTTTAGTTCAAAGCAAAAAGAGTGCTTGAATCTTTATTATTGCTCATCAGTTCATTATTATTTGTTTTTCCACACCCACCTCACTTCATTTACACAATACAAGGTAATTTTAGGTGTGCTTTAGTAATCTTAATTAGTAATCACATATTCGTACGATACGGGAGGAATAATTGCTTTGTCACATATGGTCTTATGGGCAACGACCACAAATGCCTCGCAGATTTCTATATTTTGTGTCGAACTAATTGTCGTTTATGATACAATTTGTGTCAATTGTCAATTATTCCTAAGGCGTCCGGGGGTGTATTTTGCACAACTTGGGCCTCTTAGAATGTCCCATGATTTTCCCTTTCTGATATTTACAAAATGAGAAAGCAGCTAAAGGGAAGTAATGCTTACAGCAAGAGGATGCTTGAATCCCCTGAAAATGGAAATTAGAGCGTGTTTACTTATAAATGAATGATTCTTCTTGCATCTGAATAAAATGAGGCAAGACTGTTCATGACCGCCCAATCTTTTTGCTGATTTATGTTTTTGTAATTTTTGCTTCAAATTTGTTATATTATCGTTTCAAAATAAAACATCAAATATTAGCCACAAGAAATAAATAGATTGAGGAGCATTATTGCAAACATCTACCATATGCCAGCGATTGCAATATTAGAACACCAATCAAGTCCACATGAAATGAACAGGGAGATGCAAAAATGATGCTCAATTGAACCTTCCATAACTGCAGTAATGTTTTTAATATATAACATTGAAACATGGAGAACAATAACTACAAACCCCATACATAAATTTCCCGGCAACCACCCACCTGGAAAAATACTTGTTGTAAATTCATTAAGCACACGAATACAACAAGCATCATTATGTCTAAATAAATTTCTCTAGTATCCTTGATTTGTGAGGATCTGGAGGCTGGAAAGTCTCCAACCGCAAGTTGGAAGATGTAAGAATCTCATTCAGAACCCTCTCTCCTTTCTCTGATTTGATAACCTCCAAGATATTTCCAAGAACATTGCCTGCAAGCCCTACTTCCAGAAGATGTCCCGGCTCCTCTCCACCTTCATATATTAATTGCCCAATCTGATTCAAGGAAACAACATTTTCTAAAATGACTCTGGCAAATATCAAGCCAAGAAACTCTGGTGCTCTAGGGGCATCAATGACGGCATCCTCCAAGATGGAGAGAACAGTTTCAAACCTGGGCAGAGGAAGAAAACATTAAATAAAAGAAAAAACCTCACAATAAAAAAGGCCATATATTTCAATAATCAGTGAAAAAGTAAACTAGTTCAGCCAAAAAAAAAGAAAGGAAAAATAACTTTCCCCTACCCTTTGATGAGCTGCGATTGACTCAAATTTCCATCCTGGGACTTGGCAAGATTAACTAGAAGCTTTGCTAAGAGATCTCTTTCAACGTCCTTCCTCTCAAAAGAGTCTGTGACCCAAAGAGATATCATTGACGGATGGAAGCTGGGTGAGTTCAAGTCTATGATGCATAGAGCAACTTCCTTCTCGTCTCGGGCACTAAAACATCACACCACAACAATTATTAAGAATGAGCATATAGGAAGCTCCAACTTATTAACAGTCTTAATAAGACTGAACAGAAGACATACATGAAGCTTTACAATGCTTCTACAAATTTTTCCACATAATTATGCAAAAAAAATAAAAAATATATATATAGTTGCAGAATCTAAAATCGTACATCTAATAATATATATGACAAGGAAAATATAAGCAGTTTATGTCTTTATGAGATTATTTATTTAAGCAAAAATAAATAAATAAATAAAATAGATTTGATTGAAAATACTAACTATGAGTTTAATTCAATTGAAATAGAAAACCTCTATTTCATTTTTTTCACATGTAACCCAAAAAAAAAAAAGCTCAAAGGATTCTTCAAGTACCTTTTAGTGTCTGCCAAGTTTCAGTTCACTTTTTATGAGTTTCAATTGTTAACGTAAAATAGGAGACGAGTCTTAACAAACTGCTATGTTCCAGTCATAAGTTAAAAAAAAAAACGATATAATAAACATAGTGTGTAAAATAAACACTCTATTTAGCTTCTACTTCTAAATGAATCCATGCACTAGCAATTCTGCTTTCTTAAGACGGAATATAACAATGGGAATAAGCAGACCATGGGCATCAACGTAATGCATTAATTTGGCGAACATCCACCATACAAGGTGTCTGATCGACTAACATCAAGTGGACAGATCAAGTCAAGCCCATCGATCTATACACAAAGAGAAATGCTCAACTATGCTGTTTCAAATTACTAACAAATGAACTCAAACAAAAGTCCTTTTTTATGATTCCAACAAAATGTACATATGAAAAAGAAGAAGAAGAAGTAGAAACAAGCTAGAAATACAGGTATAGATGAAAAGAAAAAAAAACAATAGTTAGGATTCTCTTCATGATCACCATATAAACCTTCAAGGGTAAGTTCTAGAATGATCCAAAGTACCTTATTTTCGAATTTTCCTAAATTGTGGAAAGAAGCCCCACTCCAAAAAGACCTTGCATTAACATTCAAATCCTAGGGTTTATGAGGGAACTATTAGACATTTAAACCACAACCACAACCCCACAGGCACTAAACCCTGAACTTTTTAGCCTACACAAAAGACAAGCAATCACCAAAAGAAAAGATAATTCGTTTATCTAAACTACGACGAGTCCACAACTCATATTCATCCATTAAGTTATGTAGTTGTGCACTTTTCCTTTTCTATCTTCTGACCATTCTATCAAAATAATAATTGCATTAAGTCGCACCGAAAAAAAAGTCTCCACCACAGGACTTTGATTGACAGTAATTGTGTTTAAACTTTAAACAAACAAATTCATCACTTATTGAAATGGAAGTTTACCAACCCTTGCTCCTAAGTCCCAAGTCCTATGACTCCTATCCATTCCCCTAGGCATAGCAAACATGCTCTACATCTCTTCCAGTAAATAAAGAGAACTTTTGTGCAAGCACCTAAGAACTATCACATCGAAGTTAGCACCTAAGGACCGATAAAGTAATAAAATTAAATTAGAACAGTATAAGCATGCAAGGATGAGAATATACCTGTAAAATTCTTTAATTGCTTCCAATGACATATCTCTAAGATGTTCTTCAGACTTTTCTGAAGGAACATTTTGAGTTAAAGCTGCCCCCTGTGCACGTGCAGGTGATGGAGTACGATCTGTACTCCTTGGGTCCCTACTACCAAAATTCACATTACGCTCTGATGCACTTGACTGATCAGATTTCACCATTGCAGCAGCAGACTTAGAAAGAATTTCTTTTCTTTTCTTCTTCGCTTTTGAAGTAGTACTCTTAGTTCTACTCGGTTCAGGAAGGGAACTACCACCTTTGCTCCATCTATCATCATCAATCATTCCAATCCCTCCCTGAGAACCTGCAATGGGCCCAGGTAGGATCCCTCTAACATGCTGAGCTTGTCCACGTGGACCTGGACTCCTCAAAACACCATAATTTACTCCTCCTTGGCCAGGTCGGAAATTGGCATTACCACCTTTGCTCCATCTATCATCATCAATCATTCCAATCCCACGTCGGTCAAGTCTTGCTGCCCCTCCTGGCCTGTCAATAATTCTTCTTGGACTTGGGAGTGAATCATAATCAACGGAAGGAGAAGCATTCACGTTGGCATTCAAGATTTCTGCTATATCAGACATAATCTCAAAACCCTCTGGAAGGTCAAGAAACTGCATAGAAAACTTCAGAAGAAAGTCTCTGGAATACTTCTTTGCCCCATGTCCACTCCCATCTTTGTCACCACAGGCCTGTTCTCCACTATCTGAGGTTCCCAGTTTCGGTGTAGAGATGTCAGCAGCATCTTCCCAATCATCAGGCTCGGCTTTACTCGGTGCACCTTCATCTCTGACTATAGCAACTTGCTGAGTAGAACCAGCTGCTTCCTGCTTTGACATTGTGCTAGTAGAAGTGCTTTCAACACTTTCAGAAGATGCAATATCTTTCTTATCTTCAGGGTTCTTATAAGCCCCATATAGATCAGAGGTCACCCCTGCAGCTTCAGCCTTAGAAAGAATTTCTTTTCTTTTCTTCTTCGCTTTTGAAGTAGTACTCTTAGTTCTACTCGGTTCAGGAAGGGGTTTATCCTTGGAACCTGCAGACACTGTAAGCGAATCACCACCACAACCAATGTTCTCAATATTTCCCCCACCACCACCAGTATTATCCACACTTTCCCCTTCATGGTTTGAAGTCGTACCTGAAAATTCTGTAGATTGAGAAGGAGCAGAGAGCTGATCTGATCGACTAGGTTTTGAAGAAGCAACTTCATTATTACCCATGCCATCTGACATTTGAGGAGATAACATAGTCGATCCTCTTGGACTAAAATCCATGGGAGCCCCCCTTCTAGGAGATAGATTGATTCCTGTACCACGGCCCAGGATAGTAGAGTGTGCCTGGCGTTCTTGCGCAGCATCTCTGTGCAGTTCCTCGATCTTTTTCGGTCCTTTAACTTTCCTCCTCTGCTGCCATCTATTCTTTCGAAGGTCAATAGTATCCTTCAACATGAACCTAACCCTAGAAGATAGTTTCATGTTATTCGATAAGCTTTCTATCCTCTCAAAATGTGCATCCATGTGCTCCTTGGCTTTCCAATGATCAGCCGTCTCCCCAATTGTGCTCATTAGGTTGCACAAAACTTCAATATCTTCCTCATCTGGAGTCTGCTGCTGACCTAACAACTTTTTAATGCATTCATGCATTATTCTCTCGGTTAACATTTTTTTCTTGTATAACTCCCCAATTAATCTAATGTTACCTATTCGTCTCTGCGCTTTGATTCTTTTCTCTTCTCTTTCCTCTTCAGACTGTTTCACCTCACCCTCCTCATCAGCCTTATTGGTTTCCTCTTGTTCTCTTTCTCCCCTGAGTCCCCTCTCAAATTCCTTTTGACAATTGTTCAAAAGCAACCTCTTAAAGGTTATCTTGTTATTGTCTTCACTGAAATCAGGCAACTCTACTGCAAGATAAAAACATAACTTTGCATACATCTCACAGAAAGTAGGCTCCATTAAAGCCTTGTCATAGATTTGTGAGACTACACCAGTTAGTGTTATTGCATTATCAATATTAACAGCTTTTACTCGTTCAAACATTTTTTTTAAATTTTGGGGAGTGATCCGCTTGTTTAATATAGCCTTCAACTGCCTTTGCTTGGCCTGTTCTTCAGCGGAAAAGGCAGACTGAGAAGCTGGAGCCTTTGGAACAGCTCGAGAGCTTCTCTGTGGGTCTGATGGTTCTGTTTGCTTGGGAGGTGTGAATGTAACAGTTGTCTCCGAGGCTCCTATATCAAGACATAATAACTAAACAAAAATGCTTAGAAATGAAAATTAAACCAAATGGGAAAGCACTTATATAGCAACTTAAATTTTCATATCCTTCTATCAACTAGTTATAGAAACTTATATAGCATTATCGCACAAACTCCCAGACTGATAAGAAAGTACATAGCTTGGTGTAGAAGCACTACCAGCATCCGAAGGATTTACAGTGGTTACATTCGCTCTGGATTGCCCTCCTTGTTCATTGTTATTAGACTTCTTGAAGCTGATTATATATAATAAAACCATCAAAACATAAAATTCCCAACGACTACATAATTCAGTAACACAACAACAACAGAGAGAAAAAAAAAATCTCAGTTCTCACATCGCAGTCTAAACTAAGCAATCATTATTTAAGAAAAAGAACTAAAATTTAACAGAAACAAACCCTGAAATATAGATATAAACCTACATATAACATAGACACACCTGCAGTTGGAGGAGATGGATGTAAGGATAATGAGGAGCTCAGCATAGGTCAAGGTCATCAAGACCATAAACACGTGGCATAAGCTCATTAGTCATTAGGAAAAGCAGTTAGTAAGTTTGTTAGAGATAATAGCGTGCTGATCAAGCTGAGGCTAATCACCTCAGGCTATATAATCGTGAACCATGTACGAACAATTCTAAGCCTTACATTGATAATACTGAATTCTCTCTAAGAAATATCTCTCTCTATCTCTCTCTTACTCTCCTTTCCAGTACCTTCAACATGGTATCAGAGCCAGGGAAATCCCGATCCTTCCTCTCTTCTTCTTGTTCTTCAATTCTTGCTTCCAATCTCGATTCAATTCGTGTTTCAACCCTAATCAATTCTGAATCTTTCTGCAAATTTCAAGAAATCAAGATCTTCAAAAGCTTCTCTGCACAACAATGGTGTCTTTTTCTGCGTCTCTTCTTTCTGGTGTCTGCAACATCGTCACTACCAAGCTCGACGACAACAACTTTCCCACATGGCTTTTTCAGATGCAATCTCTTCTCCGAGGCCATGGTCTTCTTCGCTTTGTGGATGGTTCTCTTCCTTGTCCACCCCAGTACGTTCTTGGTGAAGATGGAAATCTCTCTCCCTCAGACGACTATGAAGCATGGATGGAACAAGATTCCACCTTGATCTCTCTGCTTATTGCCACTCTCTCTTCAGAGGCACTTGCTCATGTGGTTGGTTGCACTTCAGCCATGGACGTCTGGACCACTCTCAAAGAAAGGTATGCCACAGTTTCTCGATCAAATGTGGTGCAATTGAAATCAAATTTACAGTCTATTGAGAAGGGGTCTGATAGCATAGAGAAATATCTGTTACGGGTTAAGACTGCAAGAGATCAATTAGCGGCTATAGGGGTGAAAATAGCTGCTGAGGATATTATGATTCTAATTCTCAACGGGCTGCCTAGTGAGTTCAGTACTGTTCGATTTCTGATTAAGGCTAAGACAAGCTCTATAACTATGGCTGAGTTACGTTCCTTACTTCTTGCTGCTGAATCTGAGATTGAATGTGAATCAAAGTCTTTATCTTTTGGCACACTCACTGCCTTAGTTGCCAAGAATCACTCTTCTGGCTCTCAAAACTCACAACGTGCATCTGCACACACTCAAGACTCCAAGGGGCTACTTCCTACACCAGAGCTTGGGTACACAGGCTATGTTGCTGCTTATAATGGTCCTAGAAATGGCAACTATAGGGGCTATATGAATAATTCTGGTGGACATACCAATTTCAGATCAAGAAATGCCTGGAATGGTAATTCTGGAGGTTTTTATCATGGAAACAATGGGAATTTCGGTTCTGGAAACAAGGCAAACACCAACTATGGGAATACCAGACCTTTCAACAATCACACAGGAGGATCCCTTGATCATTCTCACTACACTAGCAGACCAAGAATTATATGTCAAATTTGTGGCAAACCGGGACATTCTGCTCAAACATGCTGGTATCGCAGCAAGAATTCCAATAATGGTGCTTCAACCTCCACAATTGAATGTCAGCTATGTGGTAACTCTGGACATTCTGCTGCAGATTGCTTTCAAAGGCAACAATTCTCTGATCTGCAAACCTCTCACACTGCCATGGCTGCTTCAGTTCAATCACCTCCCAATCAAGAAGTCTGGATCACTGATTCTGGGGCCTCTGCGCACATGACAGCTGACATCAATTCACTCCACAATGTGACAACATACAATGCTGGTGATCATGTTCAAGTGGGAAATGGTGCAGGTCTAAAAATCAAACATATTGGTCAAGGATCTATTTTCCTTAACAAAAATGCTGTTCTTGCTTTAACGAAAATTCTTCATGTTCCAAAATTGGCTGCACATTTGCTTTCTGTCTATCGATTATGCAAAGATAATAATTGCAGAATGATCTTTGATGAGTTGTGCTTCTATATACAGGACAAGGTGACCGGCAAGGTGCTGTTCCAAGGAATGAGTGACAATGGCCTGTATCCCATCCCAGTTTCTCACTTCAACAATCTGTCTTCTTCTTCCTCCTCTACCACTGCTTTTCTTGGAGCAAAGATCTCTCAGTCACTGTGGCACCAGCGCTTAGGTCACCCCTCAAATGTCGTCACCTCTTCAATGCTTTCCAAGTCACATGTTAGTCCTACTTCAGATTCTTCCTCCGCTGTCTGTCAATCATGTTTAGCTGGAAAATTCACCAAATTACCTTTTCCTAAGTCTAGTGCTAAATCTGTTAGTCCTTTTGAAGTCATACATTCCGATGTATGGGGTCCTTCCCCACATACCTCTATTGAAGGTTTTAGATATTATCTTACCTTCATTGATGACTGTACTAGATATTGTTGGATTTTTCCACTACATAATAAAAGTCAAGTGTGTTCTGTGTTCATTTCTTTTCATGCCTTTGTCTCTACTCAATTCTCTGCATCTTTTAAGATCTTACAAACTGATGGTGGTGGAGAATATATTGGTCATTCTTTGCAATCTTTTTTTCTTAAACATGGCATTATACACCAGAAATCATGTCCATACACTCCACAGCAAAATGGCTTAGCTGAGAGGAAAAACAGGCACATCGTTGAAACAGCCCTTACATTACTTCATCAATCTCATCTTCCACCCAAATTTTGGTACCATGCTTGTGCTACTGCTGTGTTTCTCATCAATAGAATGCCTTGTCCAACCTTACAGATGTCCTCTCCTTTTGAACTATTGCACAAGACTATACCATCTCTAGCTTCAATTAAAGTGTTTGGATGTTCATGCTTTCCATTACTCAGACCATACAACTCAAATAAGCTGCAAGTTAAGACAACTAGGTGCATTTTTCTAGGGTATGCACCCGGGTACAAGGGTTTCATATGTTACAATCCTCTCTCTTCTAAGTTCATCATTTCCAGACATGTTGTGTTTGATGAGTCTTCTTTTCCATATCAGTCTATGATTCCTTCCCATAATAGTTCTTCTTTTCCCTCTTCGCCTACATCAGTTTCTATTCCCTTTTTGCTTCCACCACACCATTCTCAGCTCCATCAGGTCACTTCACAACAGCACCTGCCTACACCAGTCCTTCAAGTTCAACAAGCAAATGACCAGCAACACAATGCTTCATCTACTCATCTTAGCAATGCCTCTTCTGCAGCCCTGCCTATTGCAGGTCATCTTGACACAGACTCTACTTCAGAATCAGCTCCCAGCTCCGGTCAAGGTCACATTTCTCTACCTACTGATTCTCTGGCAATATCTGATCTCCCAAGCACATCTGCAGATTTCATTTTACAGCCACATGAAACCTATATTCCAATATCCGACATTGAGATTGCAATTCATCCACCATCTGAGGCCACTGCACAGTTAATATCTCATTATATTCCTCAATCAGCTAGCACACATGTGACTGTGAATGACCATCCAATGGTTACCAGAGGAAAGCTTGGCATCTTCAAGAAAAAGGCCTATCTTGCATCCTCATTCACACCTGATCCAGCAGCTACAGAGCCTTACACTTACAAAAAAGCCTTGCTTATTCCTGAATGGAAAACAGCTATGCATGAGGAATATGATGCTTTGCTCAAACAAGGCACTTGGAGACTTGTTCCCTGTCCACCTGACAAAAACTTGGTCAGTTGCAAGTGGATTTTCAAAATAAAGAAGAACGCAGATGGTTCTATCTCACGGCACAAAGCCAGACTGGTTGCACGGGGGTTCAGTCAAGAAGAAGGAATTGACTATGAAGAGACTTTTAGCCCTGTAGTGAGGCATACTACTGTACGGTTAGTCTTGGCCTTGGCTGCTCAATTTGGTTGGAAATTACATCAACTCGATGTTAAGAATGCTTTTCTACATGGCATTTTGAAAGAAGAAGTATATATGTCTCAACCTCCTGGCTTTGAATCAGCTGATTTTCCTCATCATGTTTGCAAGCTGGAAAAATCTCTTTATGGCCTTAAACAGGCACCACGGGCCTGGAATGAACGTTTCACTTCATATCTGCCTCACTTAGGCTTCAAGTCATCATTTGCAGATCCGTCCTTGTTTATCAGGTACTCTGGATCCTCATGCACCTATCTCCTACTCTATGTCGATGATATCATCGTAACAGGCAATAATGCAAAAGATATTCAATTTGTCAAAGATGAGCTTCAAAGGGAATTTGATATGAAGGACCTTGGTCTTCTGCACTACTTTTTGGGACTGCAAATCACCTATCTTCCAGATGGCTTGTTCATCTCTCAAGGCAAATATGCCAGAGATATCATTGACAAAGCAGGAATGAGTGACTGTAACACCAGCCTCACTCCCTGTGCACCATATACAAAGCTGTTGAAGAGTGACGGAGGCCCTTTTACAGATGTCAAGACATATCGAAGCTTGGTTGGTTGCTTGCAGTACTTAACCTTTACAAGGCCTGATATTGCTTATAGCGTCAACTCGGTGTGCCAATTCATGCAGTCCCCCACAGAACAACACTTTCTTGCGGTAAAACGGATCCTACGGTACATCAAAGGAACTTTGGACCATGGCATCACGTTTAGAGCAGCACCATTGGAGCTCAGAGCCTATACTGACTCAGACTGGGCAGGAGATCCCAATGATCGTCGGAGTACGACTGGTTTTGTCATTTTCCTTGGCAACTGCCCTGTATCTTGGAGCTCACGCAAACAAACTTCAGTCTCTCGATCCTCTACTGAGGCCGAGTACAGGGCCATGGCTGACACTACTTCTGAAGTACTATGGCTGCGACATTTGCTCGATGATTTACATATTACTCTTCCTTCCGCTCCAACATTACACTGTGACAATGTTTCTGCTTTGGCACTGGCCTCTAACCCCATCCACAATTCAAAGGTTAAGCATGTTGAGGTCGATATTCACTTCACCAGAGAAAAGGTTGCGCGAGGAGAGCTGACACTCCAATTTGTTCCCTCTTTGCAGCAGCTAGCTGACATTCTAACCAAAGGCCTGGATTCACCTCAGTTCAAGTACCTCTCCTGCAATCTTATGCTTGGATCCAAGCATAAGCTTGAGGGGGGATGTAAGGATAATGAGGAGCTCAGCATAGGTCAAGGTCATCAAGACCATAAACACGTGGCATAAGCTCATTAGTCATTAGGAAAAGCAGTTAGTAAGTTTGTTAGAGATAATAGCGTGCTGATCAAGCTGAGGCTAATCACCTCAGGCTATATAATCGTGAACCATGTACGAACAATTCTAAGCCTTACATTGATAATACTGAATTCTCTCTAAGAAATATCTCTCTCTATCTCTCTCTTACTCTCCTTTCCAGTACCTTCAACAATGGAAGGGGCGGGCCCACCGGCGCCTGCGCTGGTAGGGTAAGCGGGTGAGAATCCCCTGTGCTGCTGATTAGAGCTCTTGGAATCCCCTTTACGATACTGCGTCTCGTTCTTATCCGACATTGATTGATTGTAGGACATCTATGTACATACAATAACGCAAGTAAACATGAGAGTGTTTAGAGCTTGATTAGTGTACCCAAGTAAACATGAGAGTGAGAGAGGAGAACAATTGGGGTTTTATGGAGAGGAACGCAAAGAGTCATGAAAAAGTTAACACAGAGAGAGAGAGAGAGAGAGAGAGAGAGAGAGAGAGAGAGAGAGAGAGAGAGAGAGAGAGAGAGAGAGAGAGAGAGAGAGAGAGAGAGAGAGAGAGAATATGGAGAGTTTTGGTAATTTTATTTTTTACCAATCAATTTCTTTTTTTAATTTATTATTACCATTCAATTTTTTTAATCATTAAAATGTGTCACAAAATATTCAAGAGCATATCTGTAAAACGTTTTACTCGTTGCATTTTTGTTATTAGGGCAAAATTTCTTTTTTGAAATGCATAATTTATTTAGATGATCATCAGTCAGTCTGAGCACACAATTATATATGGTACGAAAAAAAAGACCGTTATCCAATTGATTATGCAAAAATTCCACCACAACTTATAGGCGGAGCATAAGAGAAACCAAAATCGGGTGAACTCTTACCCTCCATAATTGGGTGTTAAGTGCACTGTAAGGGTGACAAAACACTCTCAATCTTCATGGACCGTAGAACAACCTGATATGAACATTTATATTCTACGTTTATAATGTAAATCCCTATATTTTCTTAGCTAATTTCTTATTTATTTATTTTTCATATTTTATAAGTATATTAATGTAAATAACTAAAATAAGAGAAAAGGAGTTGAAAATGAAAAATAAGCATAAACACAAAAAATGAAATAAAATATACAAAGGACAAATCAAAATTTTCGATAAAAAGACGAAAAATCAACTACACTGCAGTTCCCTCCGCTCTCATATCTTTCTTCCTCTTTTCTATCTCACCTTTTATGATCATGTGTAACACCGAAGCTTTTTTTTTTTTTCTTTCGCTCCTCACATGTCGCACTCTTCTTCTCTCTTTTTCACTTCTTTCTTTATCTTTACTCTTTCTTTTTCTCCACTACACCTCACTTGAGTCACTGCTTTGTTTTCCTCATCACGAACCGCATTCCCTCTCTTTCTTTCTTTACTCTCTTCTCTTCTTTCCCTCTTGGATTCTTTTCTTTTTTCCACAACACAAACCAATGCCAGCAGCCCACATTTCTCACTTTTTTTTAGTACAAACTTTTCTCCCATACTTTAAATAAATCATCATCCCCTTTAATCAAAACCCTAGCCGCCCTTGGGTAAAAATCCATAGACAACGTATTTTGTCAACAACATATCTGATCGACAGTTTCTCTCTTTTTCACGGAGTTAGTGATGCGGGTTGAGTTTAGCGACGTTATTTTTCATGGTTGTCTTGGGTAGCCATGAATCCTCAGTGGGACTCGTTGGTCATTCTTGGCTCTAGGTTCGTTCAGGTAAGCTGGCGCTCTGCTTTCGCTTAAAGGCCTTAGTGGCAGTGGATCTTGGGATTTTTCAAATTTCTGAGGAGGGTGCCTTGACACTCTCACCCATGACTTAGCTCTTTAGGTTTTAGGGGTGGGAGGTACTTAGGGTGACTCATATGCCCTGCTTACAAGCTCTGGTGAATTTATGTGAATCAATTGGATAAGGATCTTCTTTGTGTATCACAATCAAGTGCTCAGGTGGATTGATATCGTTTATTTTTTTTTTATCGAAAGAATGTTCATCATTAAACAAGTTCAATAAGCAGTACAATAATGACCCGCCTTGAAAGGTCGTCCATAAAAGCCATCACTTAGAGTACACCACTAGGATACACTCCGAGTACACCTACCTTTTCAGATCTAGGTCCAAAATAAAGGAATAACTACAAACACCGAAAATTAAATCAAAAGATGTAACGAAATCCGAGTATCCTTTGCGATATCTTTTCAACCAGAAAAAGCTGTAGCTTCCTCGACCATCCACCGCAACTTGATCTTTGGTCGAGTCCTATTAGCCGTCAGTTTGAGTAGAAAACCCCCCATCTAGCTTAGAAAATAAAAAATACAAGGTAAATAAATGAAAAGTAAAACAAGAATCCCAAAGAATAAAAGCCCAAAACCAGTTTGTAACCCAAGAAGCCCAAAGAGCCCAACTGGTAGAAACCCGAGCTAGGGAAGAAACCCTTAGCAACCGTGCCAAGCATCCAAAGTCTGCCGCCATCACCACTTCGACCAACACCGAGACCACCGCAAAATCCCCTGCTCTTGTCGTCGTCATCATCATCAGAGAACAAAACAACAGTCCCTCCTCTCGTTGGTAGACCAAAAGGAGACTCCGATCCCGTGAGCAAGAAATCGTCTCCGCCACCAAAAGCATCACCAGTTACCCATCCACTGGCACCCAACCTTGGAAGATCATTTAGTTTATCTAGGTTATTAGAAAGTTTGTCCTAGTTTGTAGGCTCGATTAAATATCGAGCTATATTGATTTTAATGAGTGTGATTTATCTTTTCTTGTAGTGCCTAGCAAGAAATGTTTGCGCAAATCTATAGATTCACCAATTCGATGTATACTTCATTCTGGCGTCAGTAGAATATGAATATACTTTCTTCAAAAAAAAAATCAACCCCTTTACATATATGTTACATTTTTAAAATATGAGGTTCCTTAAAATTGAGGAAATGAGAAAAAATAAAATGCAAGGTGCACAAAGACAAATTGAAAGTGGGAATAGCAGCGTCGAACTTAGATCATCTTAACAAGAAATTGATTACAGTTTGCCTGCGATCTATACTCCTTCACTATTTTTGGAAGCGCTATCTGAGATAACATCTATAAGTGCCCCCAAAAGATGGAAAATAACCAACAGAAAAGATTGGAACCTATCCCTCTTCAAGTGGTCCTCTGTCAAGAGCTCATCAGCACCATTTACAGCAAGTTGGTTCGTGATGATCACTACCTGAGAGGTGAAGCGAAATGCAATATATAGATTAGCTTAATCTAGAGAGGGATTGAGTGATTTGGTTTCATGTGGTGTAATGGTGGTCATCGCCTTCTAGGTGTTAGCTAGTGTGAGATATATTAATTGTTTGCTCATTCATCTTAGCATTTTAAGCTTTTGATCGAGGTCCAACGATTTTCTAACAAAGTAGCCGAGCATTAATTGCCTTCACATGGTTCCACTTAATCATTTTATTTTGTTTTTCTATTTTGGAATCCAACAAAGCACACTCCCCCTCCTCAATAAATAGCCCACGTCTCTCTTCCCCTCCTTCTCTCCACTTCTCTCCCTTTTTTGCTTTATTTTCTTTCTTTTCTATTTTAATTTATTTTTAGTTTTTATTTAATATTTGGTTGTTGTAATATAAATATCATTTATCTGCCCAAGTGGCCGGTTATTATGTGTAATTAATTTCTGTAATAATTGGGGATTATTATAAGCTCTAGAAACAGCTTGCGATATTGGCATTAATCTATAGTTTCTTAGATAATTACATGATTTTGTGATTCATTGCTTCATCATCGATAAATTCTTAATTTGTTTATTGTGGTGTACAACATAGTAAATATGTTTGGGTTTTATTGCTATGAATATATGAATGACCATCCTTATATTCGTATAGAGTGTGGCGAATAATAGAGTAAGTATCCGTTATATGAATAATATTTTAGGTAATTAGAACAACATCAATATTGAAGTTACCTAGCATTACTCATAATCTTTTAGTTCTTAATGACTTCTGATTTCTTAAACTTTTCGAAAACATCATCCTAGGTTAATCATCGGTTTCAAAACTCCATTAACCGGCACCACCCGGCTGGAAACCCTGTCGCAACCTAGTAATTTTGACGCGCGGAAACCTAAGTTTGCTTAATGAGTAGGCAACCCTAGAATACTTCATAGAAAATGATGAATAAGAAAACAAATTGTAAGCAAATTAAGGAAAGGTTAACTGGATAGAAAATGGAAATTATTGAGAGGGCATGTTAAATAGACCAGCTAGCTGTAGACTCTTCCGCAATCAACATGAATATATATTAGATGCAACACCAAGAGCATGCATGAACTACCTAACAAAAATATTCTCAACCAAAAGAGCTAGCTCTAGAAAAGAAAAACTACAATTAATATTCAGCTTCCACGAAATTATTAGACATTATATAGACCTTTTTACTTAAACACTCACATTGAGGATGTGGTTAATGATTACTCTACAGAAATAAGATCAAGGATCTTATGAAGGCCCAATTCTTAAACACAAATAAGAGGCCTAAAGAAAAGGTTTATGACAAATTTTTTTTTTTTACACACACACCAATCTGATATCCGAGAAGAGTCGAACCCAGGATATCTTTTGGGACAACTTTGGTGTCAAACCACGACACCAATCACCTCGGATGGTTTATGACCATTTAGTTGTAGTTAACTTGTGAATGATGAGTTAAATAATTAATTAATTACTTGCATAGACCATTTTGTTGTAATAATTAAAACTACTTTAATTTTTAAGTGCATGCAAAGTGATCGAGTATGGCCTCATACTCAAAGTCAGAGTTTGAAATGTACCTAGACTAGCTATGAAGAAGAATTGAGTCAAGTATCCTCACCATCCATAGCTTGCGCCCCACTAATTTTTGTGACTAGAAAAGATTATAGACATTCTTTGATAAATTACTTGGCCATATATAAGCCATGGCAGTGGAGATTAGTGATAGATCCGTGTCACAAATCTTTACTATGCACGGATTATGGCCAAGTAACTTCTTGGATAGGAATCCATCTACCTCTGTGTAGAGTGAGCATTGTCAAAATTATATATTACTTGGCCATAATCCATGATAGTGGAGATTAGTGAGAGATTCGTGCAAAATTCTTGCGTCGTATGGCAAAGTAACTTCAGTGACGATAGGATTTTGGTAGCAAGGAATTCGTCTACCTCCACGGCGAGTTGCCGGCCGGCCATGTTGCATGTACTCCAGGGTGATCGAAAAGTAAAATTGTCGTCGAGGATCTTAAGGGAAAGGAAGAGGATCGAAGAATAGTGATTTGTGAAATAGTAATTAGCATGAACTTCCCAACAAGATTAATTGAAATAGTAATTAGACATTCATGCAAGCATGTTAGGTGTGTGTGCTAGTTGCTTTATGCCTTTATCATCCTTAATTTGCTTAATTTCCACACCTACCTTAACAATTTCAATTTAGTTTAACAATTTCAATTCATCCTTAATGTGAATTTGCTTTGGGGTATCCCCCAAAAACTTCAAATTAATGGATTTTAATCTTATACATACTAAAAGTAGTAAAACCATAAACTCTAAGGAGTTACAAAAGGTGCTTTGCTTCTTAGATAGAAAAGCTATGGTCGGTCATTAAATTTGGCATATATATATGAACCTTCAGTTACACGCAATACTAAGATTCGACAATGGAGATCGATGTTCTATTAGCTATATATGTATTACTTTTTAGCGTGATACTTAAGTATGAATGGAGCACGTACCTAATTAATGCTTTAACTACTAAAAATCGATGAGAGAATTACGAAACTCCAATTAGTAAAATGAAAAATTCAAAAATTCAAAAATTCAAAAAACAAAAAACAAAAAACAAAAAACATGTCAAACACATTAAACTGTAAAACCGTACCTCAAGGTAATTACTTGGCCATAAACCGTGCCGGTAGAGATTAGTGACAGGTTTGTGTAACAAATCTTCACCATACACGGCCTATGGCCAAGTAATTTTGGTGATGGTGATCAAGTTTTGGCAGTAAGAAACTACCTATATACGTTCTAAAAGGAGTATGTTAGTGTATAAAAAGCATAATTAATTATTTCAGCTTAAGATGAATAATCTGCACTGCTTGCAAGAACTACTATCTAGAGTAATTAATTTGCAAATAGAAATCAAATATATGCGGAAAAATAATGCGTTGTGGTTTGTGAGAAATCATATTCGCATGAACCGTCTGTCAGATGCATGCAAAATATACCAATAAGATTGTTCAGCATGAACTACCCAACGAGAAATAGTAATTAGACACTCATGCAATTTGTACATATGGTGCACCAACTCCACACTAAAAATGCAAATACGATGGAAAAGTACTAGTTTCAATCTATTTCAGTTCAATGCAAAAAGAGTGCTTGACTCTTTGTTATTGCTCACCAGTTCATTATTATTTGTTTTTCCACACCCACCTCACTTCATTTACACAATACAAGGTAATTTTAGCTAGGAGTGCTTTAGTAATCTTAGTATTCACATATTCGTACGATACGGGAGGAATAATTGCTTTGTCACATATGGTCTTATGGGCAACGACCACAAATGCCTCGCAGATTTATATATTTTGCGTCGAACTAATTGTCGTTTATGATACAATTTGTGTCAATTGTCAATTATTCCTAAGGCGTCCTTTCTCTGATTTGATAACCTCCAAGATATTTCCAAGAACATTGCCTGCAAGCCCTACTTCCATAAGATGTCCCGGCTCCTCTCCACCTTCATATATTAATGGCCCAATCTGATTCAAGGAAACAACATTTTCTAAAATGACTTTGGCAAATATAAAGCCAAGAAACTCGATCTGGTGCTCTAGGGGCATCAATCACGGCATCCTCCAAGATGGAGAGAACAGTTTCAAACCTGGGCAACTTCCTTCTCGTCTCGGGCACTAAAACATCACACCAAAAAATCAATTATTAAGAATGAGCATATAGGAAGCTCCAACTTATTAACAGTCTTAATAAGAGTGAACAGAAGACAAACATGAGGCTTTACAATGCTTATACAAATTTTCCCACATATTTATGCAAAAAAATATAAATATATATATATATATATATATATATATATATATATATAGTTGCAGAATCTAAAATCATACATCTAATAATATGACAAGGAAAATATAAGCAGTTTATGTCTTTATGAGATTATTCGTTTAAGCAAAAAAAAAATGATTGAAAATACTAACTATGAGTTTAATTCAATTGAAATAGAAAACCTCTATTTCAATTTTTTACATGTAACCCAAAAAAAAAAAAAAGCTCAGGATTCTTCAAGTACGTACCTTTTAATGTCTGCCAAGTTTCAGTTCACTTTTTATGAGTTTCAACAGTTTATGTAAAATAGGAGACGAGTCTTAACAAACTGCTATATATGCTCCAGTCATAAGTTTTTCGAAAAAAAAAAAACGATATAATAAACATAGTGTGTAAAAAAATAAACCCTCTATTTAGCTTCTACTTCTAAATGAATCCATGCACTAGCAATTCTGCTTTCTTAAGACAGAATGTAACAATGGGAATAAACAGGCCATGGGCTGATACATAATGCATTAATTTGGCGAACATCCACCATACTCAGACTAACATCGAGTGGACAGATCAAGTCAAGTGCATCGATCTATTCACAAAGAGAAATGTTCAACTATGCTGTTTCAAATTACTAACAAATGAACTCAAATAAAAGTCCTTTTTTATGATTCCAACAAATGAGGAAGAGATTACATGAAAATATGAAAAAAAAAAAAAGTACAAACGAGCTAGGAATACAGGTATAGATGAAAAGAAAAAAGAAAAGAACAATAGTTAAGATTCTCTTCATCACCATATAAACCTTCAAGGGTTAACTGTAAGTTCTAGAATGATCCAAAGTACCTTATTTTCGGATTTTCATAAATTGTGGCCGGAAAGAAGCCCACTCCGAAAAGACCTTACATTAACATTCAAATCCTAGGGTTTATGAGGCAAGGCAAACCACAAGGGAACTATTAATTAGACATTTAAACCATAGGGGCTACATTGAGTGTCACCCCCAATCACATCCCCACATCCCCACAGGCACTAAACCCTGAACTTTTAAGCCTACACAAAAGACAAGAAATCACCAAAAGAAAAAATAATTCATTTATCTAAACCACCATAACTCATATTCATTCATTAAGTTATGTAGTTGCTTTTCCTTTCTATCTTCTGACCATTCTATCAAAATAATAATTGCATTACGTCGCACCCTAAAAAAAAAGTCTCCACCACAGAACTTTGATTGACAGTAATTGTGTTTAAACAAACAAATTCATCACTTATTGAAATGGAAGTTGACCTACCATTGCTCCTAAGTCCCAAGTCCTATCCATTCCCCTAGGCGTAGCAAACATGGTCTGCATCTCTTCCACTAAATAAAGAGAATTTTTGTGCAAGCACCAAAGAACTATCACATCGAAGTTAGCAGACCGGTAAAGTAATACAATTAAATTAGAACAGTATTACCATGCAAGTATGAGAATATACCTGTAAAATTCTTTAATTGCTCCCAAGGACATATCTCTAAGATTTTCTTCAGACTTTTCTGAAGGAACATTTTGAGTTAAGGCTGCCCCCTGTGCACGTGCAGGTGGTGGAGTACGATCTGTACTACTTGGGTCCCTACCACCAAAATTAACATTACATTCTGATGTACTTGCCTGATCAGATTTCACCATTGCAGCAGCAGACTTGGAAAGAATTTCTTTTCTTTTCTTCTTCCCTTTTGAAGTAGTATTCTTAGTTTTACTAAGTTCAGGAAGGGGTTTATAATCGACCGAAGGAGAAGCATTCACATTGGCATTCAAGAATTCTGCTATACCAGACATAATCTCAAAACCCTCTGGAAGGTCAAAAAACTGCATAGAAAACTTCAGAAGAAAGTCTCTGGAATACTTCTTTGCCCCATGTCCACTCCCATCTTTGTCACCACAGGCTTGTTCTCCACTATCTGAGGTTCTCAGTTTCGGTGTAGAGATGTCAGCAGCATCTTCCCAATCATCAGGCTCGGCTTTACTCGGTGCACCTTCATCTCTGACTATAGCAACTTGCTGAGTAGAACCAGCTGCTTCCTGCTTTGACATTATGCTAGTAGAAGTGCTTTCAACACTTTCAGAAGATGCAATATCTTTCTTATCTTCAGGTTTCTTAATAGCCCCATATAGATCAGAGGTCACCCCTGCAGCATCAGCCTTAGAAAGAATTTCTTTTCTTTTCTTCTTCACTTTTGCAGTAGTACTCTTAGTTCTACTCAGTTCAGGAAGGGGTTTATAATCGACGGAAGGAGAAGCATTCACATTGGCATTCAAGAATTCACATTGGTTTATAATGTCAAAGCCCTCTGGAAGGTCAAGAAACTGCATAGAAAACTTCAGAAGAAAGTCTCTGGAATACTTCTTTGCCCTATGTCCACTCCCATCTTTGTCACCACAGGCCTGTTCTCCACTATCTGAGGTTCCCAGTTTCGGTGTAAAGATGTCAGTAGCATCTTCCCAATCATCTGGCTCGGCTTTACTCGGTGTACCTTCATCTCTGACTATAGCAACTTGCTGAGTAGAATCAGCAGCTTCCTGCTTTGACATAATGCTAGTAGTTCTTTCAACACTCTCAGAAGATGCAATATCTTTCTTATCTTCAGGGTTCTTATAAGCCCCACATAGATCAGATTTCACCATTGCAGCAGCAGACTTAGAAAGAATTTCTTTTCTTTTCTTCTTCCCTTTTGAAGTAGTACTCTTAGTTCTACTCAGTTCAGGAAGGAGTTTATAATCGACAGAAGGAGAAGCATTCACATTGGCATTCAACATTTCTGCTATTTCAGACATAATCTCAAAAGCCTCTGGATGGTACTGCATAGAAAACTTTAGAAGAAAGTCTCTGGAATACTTCTTTGCCCCATGTCCACTCCCATCTTTGTCCCCACAGGCCTGTTCTCCACTATCTGAGGTTCCCAGTTTCGGTGTAGAGATGTCAGCAGCATCTTCCCAATCATCTGGCTCGGCTTTACTCGGTGCACCTTCATCTCTGACTATAGCAACTTGCTGAGTAGAACCAGCAGCTTCCTGCTTTGACATTATGCTAGTAGAAGTGCTTTCAACACTTTCAGAAGATACAATATATTTCTTATCTTCAGGATTCTTATAATCCCCACATAGATCAGATTTCACCATTGCAGAAGCAGCCTTAGAAAGAATTTCTTTTCTTTTTTTCTTCCCCTTTGAAGTAGTACTCTTAGTTCTACTCAGTTCAGGAAGGGGTTTATCCTTGGAACCAGACACTGTAAGCGAATCACCACCACTACCAATGTTTTCGGGAGTGATCTGCTTGTTTAATATAGCCTTCAACTTCCATTGCTTGGCCTGTTCTGTAGTCACGAAGGCAGACTGAGAAGCTGGAGCCTTTGGAACAGCTTGAGAGCTTCTCTGTGGGACTGATGGTTCTGTTTGCTTGGGAGCTGTGGTTGAAACAGTTGTACTTGTCTCCAAGGCTCCTATATTAAGACATAACAATAAAACAAAAATACTTAGAAATGAAATTAAACCAAATTGGGAAAGTACTCTTAGTTCTACTCAGTTCAGGAAGGGGTTTATCCTTGGAACCAGACACTGTAAGCGAATCACCACCACTACCAATGTTTTCGGGAGTGATCTGCTTGTTTAATATAGCCTTCAACTTCCATTGCTTGGCCTGTTCTTTAGTCACGAAGGCAGACTGAGAAGCTGGAGCCTTTGGAACAGCTTGAGAGCTTCTCTGTGGGACTGATGGTTCTGTTTGCTTGGGAGCTGTGATTGCAACAGTTGTACTTGTCTCAGAGGCTCCTATATTAAGACATAACAATAAAACAAAAATGCTTAGAAATGAAAATTAAACCAAATGGGAAAGCACAATGTAATAGAGAACCTATTGTCTTAAATTCTCATATCCTTCAACTAGTTATAGAAACTTAAATAGCATTATCGCACAAACTCCCAGACTGATAAGAAGGTACATAGCTTGGTGTAGAAGCACTACCAGCATCTGAAGGATTTACGTTGGTTACAATCGCCCAGGATTGCCCTCCTTGTGCATTGTTATTAGACTTCTTGAAGCTGAATATATAAAACCATCAAAACATAAAATTTCCAACGACTACATAATTCAGTAACACAACAACAACAGAGAGAGAAAAAAAAAAATCATAGTTCTCACATCGCAGTGTAAATTAAGCAATCATTATTTAAGAAAAAGAACTAAAATTTCACAGAAACAAACCCTGAAATATAGATATAGACCTACATATAACATAGACACACCTGCGGTTGGAGGAAATGGAAGGGGCGGGCCCGCCGGCGCAGGCGCCCTTAGAGTAAGCGGGTGAGGATCCCCAGTGCTGCTGATTAGAGCTCGCCGATCGCCCTGTTTTACGATACTGCGTCTCGTTCTTATCCGACATTGATTGATTGAAGGACATCTATGTACATACAATAAACCAAGTAAACATGAGAGTGTTTAGAGCTTGATTAGTGTACCCAAGTAATGGGAAAGTATGAGAGGAACGCAGAGAGTGATGGAAAAATTAAAACAGAGACACACAGAGAGAGAGAGAGAGAGAGAGAGAGAGAGAGAGAATGGGGAGTTTTGGTAATTTTATTTTTTGCCAATCAATTTTTTTTTTAATTTATTATTACCATTCAATTTTTTTAATCTTTAAAATGTGTCATCCCCTCTCACTCCTCAAAAATAAAAAATAAAAAAATAAATCACCATAGAAGAGTTGTGCTTGTTTTGAGCTCACACATCGTCGCTACTTGTCGGCAATTTCTCTAAATTTGTCGGAACGTAGTGATGGAGGTTGGTAAAATTTGGATTCTTCGCTTATTCTTAAATAAAAATTCAAAATATGTTTATAATAGACAATGAGAATATTTGAGAGCATATTTGTAAAATATTTTACTCGTTGCATTTTTTTTATTAGTGCATAATTTCTTTTTTGAATTGCATAATTTCTTTAGATGACCTTCAGTTAGTCAGCATGAGCACACAATTATGGTACGAAAAAAAGACCATTATCCAACTGATTCTATAGAAATTCCACCACAACTTCTAGGTGGGGCATAAGAGAAACCCAAATCGGGTGAATTCTTACACTCAATAATTGGGTGCTAAGTGCACTCTGAGGGTAGAAAGACACTCTCAATCTTCATGGGTCATAGAACAATCTCATATGAGCATTTATATGCTACATTTATACTGTAAATCTCTATATTTTCTAAGCTAATTTCTCATTTATTTGGTTTTTATGTTTTATAGGTATCTTAATGTAAATAAGAAAAAAGGAGTTGAAAATGGGAAATAATCGTAAACACAAAAAATGAGACCAAATATATGAAGGACAAACCGAAATTTCCGAAAAAAAAAAAAAAACAAAAAATCAACTACGCCGCAGTTCTCTCTTCTCTCATATCTTTCTTCTTCTTCTTTCTATCTCCCCTTTTATCATCATGTGCAACACCAAGGATTTTTTTTCTCTCTCTCTCTTCTCACATGCCGCACTCTTCTCTCTCTTTTTCACATCTTTCTTTTTCTTTACTCTTTCTTTTTCTCCACTACACCTCACTTCTTTCTTTTTCTCCTCACCAACCGCATTCCATCTTAGACGAAACAATTTCTTTGCTGTTAAGAAAAATTGTAGATCCTCAATGACTTGGAAAGGTGTTTTGGAATCTAGAGACTTACTCTCTAATGATATGCGTTGGATTGTTGGAAATGGTTCTCTCATTAATTTTTGATTGTTTAATTGGGCTTACCCTTTCCCTCTTCTTAATTTTTTAGATGACCATGCCAAATCTCAAGTAAATACTAATGAATTGGTTAGTGATTATATTAGTTGTACCTTCTAATATTGTCTTCAAAATTTACTCTATTCTTTTACCTATTACCCCTATTAATGATGAATTTATTTGGGGTCATGTTGGAAATGGATAGTTTTCTATCAAATCTGCTTCATTTCTTCAGGCCCAAAATATCCATGCTCACTCAAAGTCCAAACTTCTTATGCAAATGTGGTCTCTTCCTATATCTCCTAAAGTTAAACTCTTTAGTTGGCAGCTCATCAGGAAGAAAATTAGAACTAGAGATCAGGTCTATACTAATGAACTCATTAACAGAAGTTGTCCTTTTTGTAATTTTGAAGTTGAAAATATTGATAATTTATTTATGAACTGTTCCCATACGTACTAGACAAATTTGGGAACATTTCTCTACCACTTTTAATCCTCTCCATTGGAATGCATCTTTATGAAACATTCTAGAACACTAAGAATACCATTGGCAAGACAGACTAGAGTTCTAACTGTATGATCTTTTGTGACCACGTAAATACCACTCCACTCCAAGAAATGCGTTTACTAATAACGCCAAAAGCCACACCTCAAAACTTTTCAAATGAACTCAATATATCAAATATTTCTCAACGCCAAAATCATGCACAGTTTATATAATTTGTATTAATACATATTCCATTCTCAAGAATTCATATAGTATAATAGATTGAGCCTACACGCCCCATACCGTGTATTTTATCTCCACACGTCTCATACCGTGTGTTTAACCAACAGAGTGACCCATAATATTCTACAATATAAAGTTATAAACCCCCATCCCTAATCCATCACAAAACAATAATATGAACAGTTTCATAATATCAAGAAACACATTTCACCAACCAAATATTGTGAGTACTCACATCCAAACAATCAATTTAAATAATACAAAAATGTGAACTCAGTTCACCATCAATGTCTCGTGAAGATTACTCACCTTAAAATTCCAGCTGCGTTCCAAAATTAATACTTAACCTGAAATCGACAAGAAACTCCGCCAACGCCTAAATAATATCCAAAAGCTCAACTTAGCAAAATAAAGTCGACAACTCAACAAAATACACTCCAATTATTCTTCGAATGTCTCTGGGACATCGAAAACAATAAACCAAAACCATTTGACAAAAAGTCAACAATTGGTCAATGTGGGTCCCATGCCAACTTTTTATCAAACGGGTCCAACGGTCACAAGTCACAACAATACATATCGTAAATCGTACAATTCGATTTGTAATTAAACAATGATTAATCAAACGTTCAAATTTCTAAAATTGGAACACACCGACACGCTTGTATCCATGAGTACGTGATTTTGGACGTAACGTTTTGGCCATGCGGGACGCCACGCGCCGCCATCAGCGAAGCCAGTAGCAGTGGCTCCGCCAATCAACCTTCTCCAATGGACCTAAAATTTTACCAGCATGTACAACTCAAGAAACCCAACAAGTTTAGTAACTACCTCGAAGACCAATTCGAAGTAGATCGGAAGATATCGGTGCCGGAAGTCTCGAAACTCAAAAAGTCCACGGATCGAAACTCCTTGAACGGTGGTTATCGAGGTGAACCATGGTTGTGGGAAGCTTCCTGAGGTGGAGACGAGTCGGAAGAGACCAGTTTGGGTCCAGAGGTGACCGGAATTGGCCTGAATTATATCGTGAAAACCGTGAGGATTACCGGCCGTGCGTGCGGTGTCACGCCGGCTTTCCTTGAGCCGGAAACTCGTGGGTTTGTTGGCCAGCACACACCGTACCTCCTGGTACTGGCGGTGTCGTGCGGTGGTGACCCGAGGTGGTGAAGGTCGCCGGTCACAGTGAAAGGGAGAGCGTGGGAGAGAGAGAGAGAGAGAAGTGAGTACGGGGAAGAGAGTGGAAAGGGTTAATTAACTCTTAATACATAATTAGGAATCAATGGCTGAGATTTTATCTTTATGATCCAACGGCTACGATCTTGCATACACTGATAAATAATATAAAATAGTTTATTTTCTCATTAATCTTCCAAAAATAGTAACTCTCTCATACAAACTCTGATTTTTGCATTCTATATGTCTACGAACTCGTCTCGACGAGTTCTACGACTCTCCTGAAAGAAATTGTAACAAAAACTAATCGAAATAAAAGTCATTTGAAGGATTAACCACATCGTGACATGTGTCCGATGAGACACACTAACACTCGGCTGCCCACTCACCCTTTTGCTGCTCCAATCCCCATTTGTCATGTGTCACCAATCAAAATTGGCCAAGTGTTGGCTAGTATTTAACCACTATTCTCACACAGTACAAAATACGTATATATTTAATACATAACAAATACGCAAAGCCAAAATAATACGCCACATCATCAACAAAAATACACCACACCATATATTTTACAAAATACTTATTTTTACAATTCAGAAATTTAACGATGAAAATTCGGAGTATTACATTGAGCAACATTAATTTTAATAAGTATAGTTTTTTTTTTTGTGTACAGTTTAGTGCTTTTTTTAGTGTCTAACAAGAGATGTTTGTGCAAGTCTAGGGATTCGCCGATTCGATGTATACTTCATTCTTGTTTCAGTGGAATATGAATTTACGTTCTTCTAAAAAAAAATCCTTCCCTTTACATGTATGTTACATTTGAAAATAATGAGGTTCCTTAAAAATGAGGAAATGAGAAAAAAAAAATGCAAGGTGCACAAAGACAAATTGAGAGTGGAAATAGTAGCATTGAGCTTAGATAATCTTAACAAAAAATTGATTACAGTTTGCCTGCGATCTATACTCCTCTACTATATATCCTTGGAAGCAATTAAGACTTAGCCGCACACGAGCTGAGATAACATCTATAAGTGCCCCCAGAAGATAGAAAATAACCAACAGAAAGGATTGGAGCCTATCCCTCTTCAAGTGGTCCTCTGTCAAGTGCTCATCAGCACCATTTACAGCAAGTTGGTTCGTGATGATCACTACCTGAGAGGTGAAGCGAAATGCAATATATAGATTAGCTTAATCTAGAGAGGGATTGAGTGATTTGGTTTCATGTGGTGTAATGGTGGTCATCGCCTTCTAGGTGTTTAGCTAGTGTGAGATTTATTAATTGTTTGATCATTCATCTCAGCATTTTAAGCTTTTGATCGAGGTCCAACGATTTTCTAACAAAGTACCCGAGCAATATGGCCTTCACATGGTTCCACTTAATCATTTTATTTTGTTTTTCTATTTTGGAATCCAACAAAGCACACTCCCCCCTCCTCTATAAATAGCCCACGTCTCTCTTCCCCTCCTTCTCTCCACTTCTCACCCTTTTTTGCTTTATTTTCTTTCTTTTCTATTTTAATTTATTTTTAGTTTTATTTAATATTTAGTTGTTGTAATATAAATATGTTATAAATTAATATCCTTTATCCGTTCAAGTGGCCGGTTATTATGTGTAATTTATTTCTGTAATAATTAGGGGCTGTTCTAAGCCGTAGATATGTTTAACTTGTGATATTAGTTAACCTATAGTTTCTTAGATAATTGAATATTTTTATGATTCATTGCTTCATTATCGATAAATTCTTAATTTGTTTATTGTGGTGTATAACATATAAACATGTTAAGGTTTTATTGCTTTGAATATATGAATGACCATCCTTATTTTTGTATATTCTAGAATGGCGAATAATGGCGTAAGTACGTACCCGTTACATGAATAATCTTTTAGGTAATTGAATAACATCAGTATTGAAGTTACCTACCATTAGTCATAATCTTTTCGTTGTTAATGACATCTGATTTCTTAAACTTTTCGGAAACATCATCCTAGCTAGATTACTCATCGGTTTCAAAACTCCATTAACCGGCACCACAGGGCTGGAAACCCTGTCGCAATCTAGTAATCTTGACGCGCGAAAATCTAGGGTTGCTTAATGAGTAGGCAACCCTAGAATACTTCATAGAAAATGATGTTAAACAAAATGATGCGCGCATAAGAAAACAAATTGTAAGCAAATTAAGGAAAGGTTAACTTGATAGAAAATGGAAATTATTGGGAGGGCATGTTAAATAGACCAGCTAGCTGTAGATTATTCTGCAATCAACATGAATATTAGATGCAACACCAAGAGCATGCATGAACTACCTAACAACAATATTCTCAACCAAAAGAGAAAAGAAAAACTACAATTAATATTCAGCTTCCACGAAAATATATATTAGAAACACTCTTTATGAATGACTCCTCTGTAGTCAAAATCTCATGGTTCAACGCCAAAAGAGTGCTTCTAATTTATACACCCACTTCATTACTTATCACACTCTCAATTGCTTTCCACACCCACCTTCAAAATCTAAAATTAAAACCCTTGCTCTCAAACACTCACCAATATTCTCAAAATATAGCTATCCAGCTAGAGATTAATTTAGATCCTTCTACTTAAATACTCACAATGACGATGAACCTTTGGAGAGTTCTTATACCACAATTGTGTGTCTTGACGATTCTTCCTTAGCAAAAAGATAGTGTTATAGGAGTCATACCTATTATTTATTATTAGTTAGTTAGTTTACTTTTATGATGTAATTGCTCTCCCAATAAATTTATTATGAGTGTTATTTGTTAAGAATTTATTCCTCATATAGGCCTTATTGGCATAGCATGTTATAGTTTCCTAAAGATGATGTACGCTCTTGTTATTTAATACTATGGCTCAGATTACGTTTGGGTGAAGAATATATTATTCATTCCCTAACAAAAAAAAAATCTAAACCATCTCTTCATTTTATTTATTCTTTTCAATCTAATTTTAATAGTCCACAATATCCTCTTTGAAGGGTAGTGTAACAATTTACACTAGTAACTTTACCGTTAGAGTGATCTAGTATGTGAACATTCTAACCAACACAAACCACATAAAAAAGAAGAAGCGATTGTTATGATCGAAATGACCTCTAAATTAATGCATCAACTAGTTTTCATAAAACTTGTTAATTACAATAAGGTCCATAGAATATAAATTTTGATACACAATGTACATTATAAGCAAGAAATAAAATGAGGTGGTTTATGAGAGGAGTTATTATATTGCTGTGAGGGATGGAGAAAACCATAAGGGAGGGCCTTTTAAATAGACCAGCTAGCTAGTCTTCTGCAATCAAGATGCATGGATGAAAATTAGATGCAATACCAAGAGCATGAACTAATTAAATACCAAGCACTGCCCAACATGACCCAATTAGACATTATTTTGACCCTTTTACTTAAACACTCACAATGAGGATCTGTGGTTAATGATTACTTTATAGAAATAAGATCAAGGATCTTATGAAGGCCGAGTTTTCTTAAACACAAATACGAGGCCTAAAGAAAAGGTTTATGACCATTTTGTTGTAGTTAACTTGTGAATGAGTTAAATAATTAATTAATTAATTACTTGCATAGACCATTTTGTTGTAATAAAACTACTTTAATTTTTAAGTGCAAAGTGATCGAGTATGGCCTCATACGATCAAAGTCAGAGTTTGAAATGGAGCAAGGAATTCGTCTACCTCCACGGCGAGTTGCTGGCCGGCCATGTTGTACTCCAGGGTGATCGAAAAGTAATATTGTCTTCGAGGATCGAAGAATAGTGATTTGTGAGAGCAGGAACTGCTAATATCCTTCTTAAATAGACATATTGTTAGACCCAATACCAAGATCGAAATAGTAATTAGACATTCATGCAAGCATGAAATATGTAAGGTTAATTCGATCACCCACTTCTTACTAAAAATCGAAAAAAGATGAAAACCAGTTTCAACATCTTTGAGTTCAATGCCAAAAAGAGTGCTAGCTTCTTATTTCCACCCTCTGTATTACTGCTCACCAGCTCATTATTTGTTATTCCAAAAACCTACCTTAAAAATTTTAAATCAAAACTTCTAATATTAGGTTCTCCATTCATAGTACAATACAAGGTAAAGGATGTTAGGTGTGCTAGCTAGCTAGCTGCTTTATCAATCATCCTTAATTTGCTTAATTTCCAAACCTACCTTAACAATTTCAATTTATCCTTAATGTGAATTTTCTTTGGGGTATCCCCCTAAAACTTCAAATTAATGGATTTTAATCTCATACATACTAAAAGCAGTAAAACCATAAACTCTAAGGAGTTTCAAAAGGTGCTTTGCTTCTTAAATAGAAAAGCTAAGGTCGGCATTAAATTTGGCATATATATATGAACCTTCAGTTAGACGCAATACTAAGATTCGACAATGGAGATCGATGTTCTATTAGCTATGTATTACTTTTTAGTGTGATACTTAAGTATGAATGGAGCACGTACCTAATTAATGCTTTAATTACTAAAAATCGATGAGAGAATTACGAAATGCCAATTAATAAAATTAAAAATTAAAAAACAAAAAACAAGCCAAACACATTATATTGTAAAACCGTACCTCAAAGTAATTACTTGGCCATAAGCCGTGCCGGTAGAGATTAGTGACAAGTTTGTGTAACAAATCTTCACCATACACGGGTTATGGCCAAGTAATTTTGGTGATGGCCGGTGATCGAATTTTGGCAACAAGAACTATCTATATACGCTCTTAAAGGAGTTGGTTTATAAAGAGCATAATTAATTATTTCAGCTTAATTATGATGAATAATCTTCACTGCTTGCAAGAAATCATATATATGCTGAAAAATAATGCGTAGTGGTTTGTGAGAAATCATATTCACATGAACCGTCTGTTAGATGCATGCAAAATATACCAATAAGATTGTTTAACATGAACTATATACCCAACAAGAAATAGTAATTAGACACTCATGCAATTTGTATATATGGTGCACCAACTCCACACTAAAAATGCAAATACGATGGAAAAGTACTAGTTTCAATCTCTTGTAGTTCAATGCCAAAAGATCGAGTGCTTGACTCTTTATTATTGTTGCTCACCAGTTCATTACTATTTGTTTTTCCACACTCACCTCACTTCATTTTGGGAGCACGGCATTCGTTTACCTCCATGGCCAGTTGCTGGCCATTGTTGTACTTCAGGGTGATAAAAAAGAAAGGATCATAATGAAAACAATTAAAGTCGATCAGTCGTTAAGAATAAAAATACATACAAGTAGAAGGGAAAGATTTAAAAATATATACAAGTAAAAATATTTGGTCTACCTCTTTGTTCCATATATTCTTGAATTCTGATCCAATATATCTCATTAATTCAAACATTAACAATACCAAAGAAGAATTTGCTTTCCACACCTTTCAATTTTGTTTAAAAGTTTTACACTGTATCTTAATCGATTTTAAAAGTAAACATAAAGACTATGGAATTACAAAGCTGCTTACATATTAATTTAATATTAGAACTTAGAACTTAGAAGCACTTCAGGGTAAAATACTTATAAGATTTGCCAAAATTGAAGGAATATCATTCACGAGTAGCCAACTATTTTCTTTTAGGAAAAACAAAAACAAACTTATTCTCAATACCACTGACCAAATTACCAAGGGCCTGTTTTTACAAAGTACGCAATTGCGCTTCCTCATACCTAAGACCAAAGTTCGACATTTACACATAACAGTTATTTACGAGCATTTGAAAAAATTATTGGGCCAAGACCGTGGACTGTGCAAATTTGGGTCATAAATAATTCCAAATTTTTACAGTCCACGGTGTCTGGCCAAGTAATTTCTATGACAAAATATAGGTATTAATTTGAAAAATTACTCAGCCATAAGGACACAAATCTATAGAATTCACGAATTATGGCGGGGGTAACTTACTTGTAGCAAGGAATCGTTCTACCCTTATTTCGATTTTGATATGTTCCCACAAATCTTGACTGCATATCCATGGGTTTTGGCCAAGTAACTTCTGTGATGATAGGGTTTTGGGTGGCTGGTATCAAGGAATTTGCAGGCAGTTGCTGTCTTCATGGGTGAGATTAACTGATCGATATTGTGAGATGCTTAATGATCGAAGACGATGTGTGGTGGGTTGTGAGAGCTGGGAATGTGCTTTGCTTCTTAAATAGATTAGACGCAATACTAAGAAAAGATGAATTATACTCAACAAGAAAGAAAGAAAATTAGACATGCATTCTGTAAGGTGCACCTAACTCCCACTTTATGTTTACTCGACCACCAGCTAGCAGCTCATTCCCTATTTGCTTTTCTACACAGTCCATTACCTAGCTAGCTATACCTTACTAATTTAGTATGAAATTTCCCACAAGGGAAATGATGTTAGGTAATCATCCTTAATTTTCTTCCATATATTAATTAATTCTTCATTGCTGATCTAATATAATATCTTATTCATATATTAAGTGAGCAAGACCTCCTTGATTAAATTTTTATTGATGCTTATGTGAATTAATGGAGCACCTAATGCTATACTAAAAATCGAAAAAAGAAGAAACCCTAATTAATTTCTATTTGTTCCATGCCAAAAAGAGTGTTTTTCTTATTTACACGCACCGCCTTTATATTGCTGATGATCGATCGCCAATGAATTTGCTTTCCGCATATATCTACGTACCGGCCTTAATATCGATCAATTTCAAAACTTTTACCATACCATGCTTGCTTCAATATACAGTCCCAGTAAGTTGTACCATTTTACTGTTGCACAGTATCTTACTCATAGTTAATCAGAAAATTAATTTGGCTCATCGATCATTATGCTGAAATTTGCCTTCTTCATGCATGTTTCCTCTAACGTACTCTCTCTGTTTTGTTAACAAAGAGATGCGGAAGTGGAAAAGCGAGAAGATGCATTTCTTCTTTACCTTGGAGCATCAGTAGGATCGAAGACAAACAATTATGTTTATGGAATATATAGGAAGCTTTTAACATATATATATATATTTCTCAATTATCTGGGTATGTATTGTGCTATATGACTCCGTTCCAGATCCTTATTTATTTCACTGATATACTTACCCATATATCACTGATAAACTATTGCAATATTTGAAATATATGCTAGGTACAAGGGATATTAGTAAAGTACGTTTATGTGTGACATAGTGAAAGGTATAAGTTGACAAGCTAGCTTGATCAAACCAACAAGCTATTAATCATAATGTACGTACATAAACTGTTCCGGCCCTCAAGACAATTACTTACCCAGAAGCCGTGAACGTAGAGATTAGTGACAATTACTTGGCCACAAATCTTTGTTGCCCATGGCCTATGGCCAGGTAACAATTCTGTCATGATAGGATTTTGGTAACAAGGATTTCCTCGATCTACTTCCACGGCGAGTTGCAGCCCATTGTTCTACTCCATGCAGGGTGATCGAAATAGAGTCATTTCGTTAAGAGCAAAATTAAAAGTACGTGTAGAAAACTGAATATTAATTTTTAATGAAATGATAAGTTGCAGTAAATATATATATATATATAAGGGAAAAGAAAAGAGATCGATACCTACAAGAGAAAGAGAAGAAAATGAATAGTGGTTTGTGAGAGCAGGAAATGCTGACATGCATGCTTCTTAAATAGACCAAAGTCAATCCATCTGACATGAAATGATAATTAGACATTCAAGACGTAACTGTACGTCCTCATACGCAAGATTAGAGTTCGAAATTTACCCATAACAATTAATTAATCACTCGAGCATTTGAAAAATTAATCCGCCAAGGCCATGGACGGTGCAGATTTGGGTCACAACTTCTCGTCCCAAATCTTTACCATGCATGGACCATGGCATGGCCGAGTAATTTTTATGACTGATTAAAATAATTATAGCTAGGTAAAATTAAAAAATTACTCGGTCATAAGACGTGTTTCTCCACGATTCACAATTTATGACGGAGTAACTTTTTTGTAGCAAATAAGCAATAAATACGTATAGAATAAAAAGTACCGAAGAAAAAAAAAACAAATCATATATATACACCATAATGTTGTCAAAAGACTATGCCTCACGACAATTACTTGGCCAAAAACCGTGCACGTAGAGATTTGTACGTGACATGTTCGTGTCACAAATCCTCACGATACACGGGTTTTGGCCAAGTAATTAATTTTGCTGATGTTGAGATTTGGTATAAAAGGAATTCGTCTAACTCCACATGGAGTTAATTGCGGCGCGCGCCATTGTTGTACTTACAGAAATATCTACATACAATACTCTTACAAGTAAGAGTTGATTTATACATATAGAGAGAGCGCTTCATTTCAGCTTATGATGAATGTATAGAGTTGATGTATATATAGAGAACTTCGTACCAAGATTAATTAATTAGCATGAACTTCGCCCAACAATAAATAGTAATTGACATTAATTCACGCAATTTGTATGGTGCACCAAACTCCCTACTAAACATGGGGGAATAATGATATGGAAAACCAGTTCCATTCTCTTTTAGTTCAATACCAAAAGAGTGCTTGCTTCTTATTTACACCCTCTTTATTATTGCTCACCAGCTCATTATTCTTTCTGATCTAATATCTAATAACTTGCTCTTTGATGTTTGTCCTGATGTTTCTTGTTACTTGGTTTATTAATTTGGTATTTGGGCATTGAGCCCTATTTTACTAAAAAGTAAACTCTCAAATAAGTCCTATATATAACACTTTAAATAAAGATTGCCAAGGTTAAAGGATAAATATATATCTATTGAAGTGTAAAATAATTATTGCCAAGCTTTGTTCTAGCAAAAAGAGAATAAACTTATTCTTAGGACCATTGACCAAATGCCAAGGTCAAAGTAATTGTACTTACTCATACCCAAGGTTAAAGTTCAAAATTTACCGATAACAATTAATCACGTACTTGAGCATTTGAAAAATTACTAGGCCAAAGCCATAGACAGTGAAGATTTGGATCGCAAATCCTCGACCCAAATATCTACTATCCATGACCTATGGCCTAGTAATTTTTATGACTAATTGAAAATATTATAGGCATTTGAAAAATTACTGGGCCATAAGACGTGCTTGTGGAGATTTGTCTCACAAATCTTTACAATTCAAGGTTTATGGCCGAGTAACTTCTTTGTAGCAAGAAATTTGTATACCTCTGTCTAGAGTGACTTTAGCGTTGGAAAATTACTTGGCCATAAGAGGGTTGGTACTTGGTAGCTAGCAAGGAATTTCCAGGCTAGGCAGTTATTAATTACTGGCCATTGTTGTAATATTTCTAGCTAGGTGAAAACTAATATATATTGTGAGATGTTTAAAGATGGAAGGGGATGTGTAGTGGTTTGTGAGAACAGTAATTTATTTTGTTTCTTAAATAGACTTGATTATTAAATTTGGCACGAACCTTCAGTTAGACTGTTAGACAAATACTAAGAACATGAACAATAGACATGCAATTTGAATGGTGCATCTAACTCGATGCCTTTTGCCAAATCGAAAAAAGAAGGGAAGCTGGTTTCAGTCTCTTTTGCCATAATTAAGAGTGGTAGTTTCTTATGAACACCCACTTTATTTGTTGCTAACCAGCTCATTCATACAAGGGGTCATAGGATGTTAGGTTTTCATGTATTCTTAATTGTAATATATCATCCAAACAATAAGTGAGACCTCCATTAATGTTCTATTTTTTTTTTTACTTTAATTTCACTGATGCTTATATGAATGGAGCACAATGGTTTAGATAACATAGCTAGATTGAAGGCATATATATGTACGTCTCCCTTTTGCGTGATCATTTCCTGAAATGCAGGGCCAGCAATATACACTACTAGAAAACTGGCCTATAGCCACCTCCACTAATTGGTGGCTATTGGCATTATTAGGGACTGCTGGCTGTGGCTATTGGCTTTTAGGGACTAAATTCATGTCCGACCCTAATTTTACAGACTATTGATAAATATGAATTCTATCCGTGGCTCCTTGCCTCTTGGGTGCAATTCTGTCCTCTGTCCAATCTGACAGTAAACAGTACCGACTGTTTTTGGATATATTATTATAACATCATCTGTCCGTGGCCAATGGGTACTGAATTTTAAAAACAAATATTGCAGCCAGGCTTTAATCAAGCCATTCGACAAAATTTAGTACCAAATATATTTTATATCAAACCCAGTAGAGAAGAAAAATAATACTCCTTCAACTACATTACAACAGACTTTGCCAAAAAAAAATATACATTACAACAGATTAATATACTTTATCAGATACATTACATCATACTAAAATCTCTATCCTACAAAGTACAACCTAAGCTATGCATTTCCATCTGATGGTTAAATGCCTACTAATACATTTTTTTTTAAAATTTACTCTATCATTCAATCGTTACCCTTTTACCTGAAAAATGACCAAAATTGAAAAGAAAAATTCCACTAAAAGGTCAAGGAGGATTAGTGTAGCAGTCTGCAATAATGCAATTTACCAAATGAAAATTAAGATTAGATGACCGAGCCTTACCATTAATGGTTGTCTTTGCCACTGAAAAAGTTACTCTCTTCATACTGTCTTCAAGCTAGTCACTTGACTGGTTAAAGAACTACTGGGAAACTTTTGTCTATTCACACTCGATCTCTTGTTCCTGAAATTGAACACACACATAACGATTAAAATATCAGCCATGATAAATATCTAAAACAATGAGTAATGCTAGGTGAACCACCTTTTGGTGTACCACATAGACACCTAGCGTTACTCATTGTTTTCTCAATTTCTAATGTAGTTTTCTTAATTAAGTTCTATAAAATTCAGTAATTTATTTTACATCTCTTTTATTCATTCTCTTTAATTTTTTTTGCACTGTACTTTATCATATTTTACTTTCTCGCCGTAGTCCTCACACTTTATTTCTTTTATTTTTCACAATTTACTTTTTTGCAATCTACTAGCATGCAATTTAGGAGTAGTTGAGGAAAAACCAGCACCACCAGTCCACTTCGGTATGGAGCAGAAATGTAAAGGCAGCATGATCCCCTTGGTAATGGTTGGAGATTAGTTTGAGGAGTTTGGGCATGTTGTAGATTCGGCATTGAGTTAACTCGGCATAAGGGTTAGCAAAGGTTGAGGAAGAGGCCATGTCTAAAGGCGAAAGCTTGGAAAGATTTACGAAGTGGATTTCAAAGATTCAAAAAATTGAAGGAAGGTTGAAATTGAAAGTGGAAGCAAAATTATCAGAGTATGCAATTTATAGGATAGGGTTTCCAAAGATAACGGCTAGGAAGAGGAGGTGTGACTCTTGATTGGTCTCGGTCAAGAGTATAATCCACATTAAAGATGAATTGAAGATCACAAAGCAGAAGCGAAACGATACCCCTTCTCCAGTAAACGGTCGTATACCTGTTGGAAAAATCATAAAATACCGAAAAGCTGCAACTTATTACATGCAACTGCCCTGAGCGACACGTGTCACATTCACGACAGTTGGGGGGCAACTGTGGGCGCATGGATTATCCGCAATGAGCATACGGCCCAGAACAACGAAATTGACTATGGGCGTAACTGACTGGACCGGACCGTACTATTAACCTTGACTAAGTTAGACTCTGAAGTCATTAAGCCTCTGTATTCTGGATACGACGTCTAGTTAACAAGAAAGGTATCCAATGAAAGCCATTGAAGGATGTGTGATTAACAAGGAGAAGATCACAATATTAAAGACTAAATACACGAAATACTTATGAGGATAAGATAATTTCCAGTATAGAGCCCCTTGAGAAGCACCAACAAGGCCAGTGGTAAACACTAATTGTGTTTGGCCTTGGATAGGTAACAGATTAATGAGGATTTCTTACTTATCTAAATAACAAGTAACCGGCCCCTAGGGTTGCTTACGCAATGACTCTTCTACTCTTGCCTTCCTCTCTCATATAAAAGGGATACAGAGCCAAATCCTAAAGGTAACACATTCTACCTGACTTTAGCGTACTGTTCAAAGTTGCTATTCACTAACTTAATCGTTGGACAGTCATTATCTGGCACCACGCAGGATACTTGACCGTATTTTGCAGGTTGACCGTGACGGAATTCACCTCGGAGAATCCTCCCCTCACAACCTCCATCACCTCCTCCAACATCTACATCTTCTCCATCATCACAGATCTCTCCTACATCATCACAAATCTCTCCTACATCTCCTACATCATCCCATACCTCTCCTTTTCCCACGCTTACGCCTGACTCTATCTCGTCTCTTAATACCTCAACACCACCAATGTCATCTCCAACACCCCTACCTTCTCCTATTGTTCCACATGTTAATTTGGATAACGCCGGCGACTTAAATCAGGTACATGCACCTCCTCCCTCTCATTCCATGGTTACTCGTTTGAAAGATAGAATTAGAAAACCTAATCCAAAATATGCTTTGCACTCTTCTTTAACTAACGATTTGACAGAGCCTACCTCTTATACTAAGGCAGTGAAACATGCATCTTGGCGAAATGCTATGCAAGAAGAATTAACAGCCTTGCAAAAGAGTGGCACCTGGGAACTGGTTCCCCCTAATGCATCAATGAATGTTCTCCCTAACAATGGATTTTCAAAATAAAAAAGAAGGCTAATGGTTCTATTGAGAGGTATAAGGCCAGACTTGTGGCCAATGGTTTCCATCAACAAGAAGGGGTTGATTTTTCAGAGACTTTCAGCCCTGTTGTGAAACACTCCACCATTCGTCTAGTTCTTGCTTTGGCTGTAAGTCATGGTTAGCATGTTCGTCAGTTAGATGTTCACAATGCCTTCCTTCATGGTTATCTTAGTGAGGACGTCTATATGCGCCAACCAGTGGGTTTCACTGATCCACAATATCCTCATCATGTCTGCAAACTTCGTCGATCTTTATATGGCCTTAAACAAGCTCCTAGGGCATGGTTCCGGTGCTTTGCCGATTATTTGGAAAGTTTGGGGTTTCAAGAGTTCAAATTTGATTACTCACGTATTCAAGCTTATTAG
The DNA here is from genome assembly GCA_029955375.1 of Rubus parviflorus. Classification (NCBI taxonomy): domain Eukaryota; kingdom Viridiplantae; phylum Streptophyta; class Magnoliopsida; order Rosales; family Rosaceae; genus Rubus; species Rubus parviflorus. The sequence goes on along the minus strand of JARGGL010000005.1, from coordinate 8,124,925 downwards.
AGATTTGGGACAAATGTTTTTCATGAAGGATCTTGGTTCTATTCATTATTTTCTTGGAGTTGAAGCTTCTTATCATGAGTCTACTCTTTGTTTAACTTAAAAGAAATATATCGTTGATTTGTTGCGACGCACCAATATGCATGAAGTTAAACCTTGTGCAACCCCTGCACCCTCTGGTCAGAAACTTAGTCTCTATGATGGTGAAAAGCTCTCTGATCCCACTGAATATCGAAGCATCGTCGGTGCCTTACAGTATCTTACAATGACTAGACTCGACATTTCTTACTCGGTGAATCAGTTCTGCAAGTTCTGGCATTCCCCTACCAACATTCATTGGACCGCAGTAAAATGCATTCTTCGTTTTCTAAAATTTTCTATTCATCATGGTTTACAATATAAACCTGGTCCCTTGTCTATTAGTGCATTTTCGGATGCGGATTATGCGGGTGATCCCGATAATCGTCACTCTACAGGAGGTTATTGTGTGTATCTTGGTCCAAATTTAATTTCATGGAGCTAAAAAACTCACAAGACTGTTTCTTGTTCAAGTGTAGAAGCGGAATATTGTCAGTTTACTTTAACAACAGTTGAAATTTCATGGCTTCGAGCTATGTTATGTGATCTTAGTTTGTTTCTGTCTTGTCCTACACTTTGGTCTACAACCTCTCTGTAATTGCCATTGCTTCCAATCCGGTTTTTCATGCCCGCACAAAGCATGTAGAAGTTGATTACCATTATGTTAGAGAAAAAGTTGTTCATAAGGAGCTTAACATGCTGTTTGTTTCTACTACTGATCAGGTGGCTGATATATTTACAAAAAGACTGTCCTCTTCTCGATTTCATCTTCTGGTATCCAAACTACATGTTCTTCCTCGCCCAGTTAGCTTGCGGGGGAATGATAAACCAATGTTCAAAGACACTTCCACACATGTCTTATCCTCTGTCAAGTGATAGACTTTTGTTACTTGAAAGCCTCTAAATGTAGATAATTAGGTTAAGATCTAGCTGTTTGTTATACTAGATTATATTATATTGATTAGATAAGTCCTTTGGTGATTACGTCTTATCACTTACTCTGTATACTCTTAGTCTCCTACTTGTACTTTGTTATGTAAATGATCAATATATAAAGGAGGGTCAGCCACAGTTGAGGTGTGCTTGACAATATAATTATTCCCTCTCTTGTTTAAACTCTTTAGACTAATGAGTATTTATGTTCCATATTCCCACGTACTTGGCCCTTTACTTGGCCCTTTTTGCATTATTTTTGGTTCACCTTTTTCTTTTCTTTTTGCTAGCTCTTTTTAGCAGAAGTTAGCTTTGGTGTCTTTTTGCTTGATTTTGCTGAATTGTATGAGATCCTTGATATAATAGCTTCCCAAGTAAGCATGCTCTGGATCAGCTTGTGAATTTGGGTCACAACTTCAGTTTAGGCTTGCATTATCACTACTCTATAAAACTTAGGTGGTGTATGTTTCCTTCAGTTAGCAGGTGATGGACTCCTGGTCAAAGTCTTCATGACTATGATCACCAACTGTTTGTTGTTTTAACTCTTGAGAGCTTTGTAGTCCACTTACAATTGCAGACAAGGTAAATAAGAACAGTAGTTTTTAATTAAGAAAAGTAAATTCAGTATCAAACAGCCTTGAAATATCTTTTGGGTTAAGCTAATCTCTGTGGCTAGCTCACTTACCTTTGCCCCTTGAACAGAGGCCAAGAGGCACAAAAGCATTCATTTTCTTCCAATGATAATTTAGTTGACTTTTTCATAAGCATATACTTTCCATTTTTCAAGATCATGAAGCTCGATCATAAGCTTGGAACATTATAAAACAACGACAACAAAGAAAAAGAATCCTAGAATTAAGTTGCAGGCCTGCAGCGAACTAAATTGGTTCCGAGGTTAAATCTTGTTCTTCACAGATCATAGAGAGGACAATCAACAATTGCAATGAATTCTATGAAAGTGTTAATTCTCTGTAATCATCCAACTTAGTCTCAATACAATCTGTATCTTTCTTCTTCGTCTTCAATCATAGATTCATAGCAATCTGTAAACTTTGCACACCAGCTGTTTGTGTTTCTAGTCTTGATATCATGTATCCCTGGGAAAGTTCTACAATACTGAGATGCATGTCATACTTCAATTTACAAATATAACAACAAAATGTGTTGTCATTATGGTAACGAGAGTCTTTTTTTGTGTAATCTTTGTTCTATTAGAGGTAATTACTCCATCTATGACCTTGTTACAAGTTTATGAACAATTTGTTGTCAAAGTTGTAATTTTGGTTCAATTATATGTAAATAGTGTAAAACGAATGTGGTAACTTTGTTGTCAATGTAGTAATTTTGGTTCAATTAGATGTAATTTTTTGTTCAAAAAAATTGTAAATGGGGGTATGACATACATCACCGTACCCTAGCCTACCCCGTATCCCTGTTGTTGTCCTCATGTTCTTCTTTGTTTTTTTTTTTGGTAAAATGGACCCAAAAAGCCCAAGAGTTCTCATGTTCTTTTTGCTTCTAATAAAACGTAAGGGTTTAAAAAATAATAATAATCAAAATAAAAATAAGACAGTGGTGTAGAACAGTAGAATGATTTGTACCTGCATTAGGCTTGAAAGTGATTTATTCCTATAAAGAGTCTAATCATGATGCAAAAAAATATTTAGTTTACGTCAGTCATTAAATTGCAAAGACTCCTCTCTGTCTATGCACGTCACTACGGCAGCCCTTGCTTACATACTTTTCTTTACTTCTCTATCGTACATGTGGAGCAGCCACGTTAGACCAAGAAGATAAAATAAAGGAGGAAAAATCCAACTTAATTGCATATGACTTTTCCGTTTCTAGCTAGACTAGAAGAATTTCCAACACAGAATAAATTAAGAACATCAATCATTCATGTAACTCTGTAACACTAATGCTTAAACATATGCAGTCATTTTCGACTTCAGAGAGGGTTGATACCATGCTAAAATTAACTAAAGAAACTGACGAAGGAAGAAGAAGAAGTACGTTGATCGAGGGAGAGGAGAAAGAAAATGGTTCTGTTACAAAGAACCTCTTATGTTAATGTAATATCGAAAGTTATATCTTCTATGGTTACAAGATTATATCTAGGGACAAAATCAAGATTCATATATGACCTGGACTAAGCTTACCTTAAGTGAATTTTTGTTGAAATGTCAATAATAATGTTATTTCTTTGACTTTTAGGTATCAATACTCAAAAAAATAACAAGATATACATATTTAAATAAATAGTTTAATTAGAGAGTACTTTTCCTGTGATTCAACAAATAGTCAAATAGATCAATCAAAATCAATCCACTTCCAAAAAGAAAAATATAATGAAAACAAGATACCCAATATGGAATCAATTACAAAGCTTAATTGTAACGTGAAGAAATCTAGGAAGAAAGGGCCCGCGGTTAGGCCGGATAAGAATGGTTACTAATCAAACCTAATTCAAACATTATTCCAGAAAAATCTGCATGGACCACAGCCCATCTAAATATCTTCTATGGACTACAGCCCCACACTATCCTCCGTCCTTGGTTATACTTAAATATCTTCTATGATTCTGAATTTATATCCAACCATAGAGGATACATTAACTAAAGAAATGGGTTCCTTAAGATTGCTTTTCTTCATTCTTCATATTATCTTGGACCTTGTTGCTCCCACCACAGCCCAAATCAATGACGGTGTATGCACTCATACAGCTGATTTCTGCTGGAGATGTTCCAGTATTGGCACCTACGCTAATGGCAGCAGCTACCAAGAAAACCTCAACAACCTCCTCTCCAACTTCTCTTCCAACACCGCAATCAATTATGGGTTTTACAATTCCTCTCTGGGACAAGACGACAACAAAGTTAATGCAATTGCATTGTGTAGAGGAGATGTCACGCCGGACGTCTGTCATACTTGTATCAGTAACTCCAGTCAACTTCTCTTCCAGAACTGTTCATATCAGAAGGAAGCAATCCTGTGGGCTGAGCCTTGTATGGTACGATACTCGAGCAAGTTAATATTTGGTATTGAGGAAGATGAGCCTATCAAGTATGTCCCCGGCCCAACCGCTGCACCGAACTGGGTACAGTTCCAGCCGCTGCTAAATTCCTTGTTGGATACCTTAAGTGAGAAAGCTGCATCAGGGGATTCTCTTAAAAAATATGCAGCAGGACATACAACTCTCCATGGAGTTTCAACATATCAAGCAATATATGCACTCGTTCAGTGCACTCCAGATATGGACACGACCAGTTGCAGCAATTGCCTACAAGATGCTATCTCAAAAATTCCAGCATGTTGTCCGGGAAAGCAAGGAGGCAGAGTTCTTAAACCCAGCTGTTTTGTAAGGTTTGAGGGCAATCTTTTCTATGATTCTACAGCCGATAAGGAAGTAAGTCTTATAAAAGGTATACATGCTACCCCTGCATATATATGCTTAAACTGAATTGATGCCTTACACCTTATTAATTTGATTTGTTTTCACGTTAAGAGTCTGAAAAAAAAGTACCCTTCTTTTTTGCAGGAAAGAATGGGAACGCATCAAAAACTACCATTATTATCATTGTGGCTGTGATTGCTTTTATCCTCACGCTTCTCGTCAGCATATGCTTTTTCTTCAGAGCGAGGAAGCGATGGGGAAAACTAAAACTTGAAAGTAAGTTTAACCGCATCTTTTGTATTGTCAACTCAAAGTTAAAGGTTTAATGTGCTGTAACAACGACGAGCTACTCCGTTCCAGCATACAATAAGCATTCTTGTCCAAAAAAAAGACCATACAATAAGCATTGATTAGTTTGTTTTCCCAAATCATATACACTCGAGCACTATTATACTCTAGTTTAATTGAATCATGATATATGTAGTAAGATTTTGATGCTTTACAGAATGAATGCATTTATCTAATTTGATGTCTTGACTTAAAGCAAGCTTTTACCGACGAAACATTCATCGGCAAAAGTGTGTTCATTTTATTAAATTTTTGGGAAATTATCACAAATGGTACTTCAATTTTACCTCCATTATAAGGATGGTACCTGAACTTTACTTTTGATCACAACCAGTACCCGAATTTTTCGTTTTCATCATAAATTGTACCTATCGTTCCATTTCGTCAATTTGCCGTCAAAAAATTTAAAAAATTTGAAAAACAAAACAAAAAAATTTAGTTTTTGTTTGTTTTTTTCGGTCAATGACCAATAAGGTTATATACTCTATAGAATTGCTTAATAAATCAGACAAAATATAAATTTGCCCAATAAGGTCATGTAATGAAAAACAGGGAGCAATATAACCTTTCTATACAACATGTTTTATATAATTTACGAATTATGCCACTGACTTCAAACCCACCAAATTATTGTTTGACAATAATTGGTTTATTAAGTGACAATAAATTTGTTATTGTCAGATAATAACTGGTTTATTGAGTGACAATAAATTTGCTATTGTTAAATAATAATTTGTTACCGTTAGACAATAATTTGTTATTGTCAAACAATAACTGGTTTATTGAGTGACTCTCTCTCTAACCAGGTCGAAGTAACTCTCTCTCTCTCTAACAAATATTCAGCGACTAATAATAGGGGGCAAAATTGTCAAGTAAAATTGACTTAAGCTGTTAGAAATAACCTATTGGGAAATAATGTGACCTCTTGGGCAAAATACCAACCTTATTGGTAAATGTTAGGAAACCTAAATCTAATTGGGAATATTTTTGAGATTATTGACCTTATTGGTAATTTTTTTTTTTTTTTTCTCTCTCTCTCTCTCTCTCTCTCTCTCTCTCTCTCTCTCTCTCTCTCTCTCTCTCTCTCTCTCTCTCTCCTCTCTCCCTCTACACCATAAGGCGCCACCACCTCAGGCCACAAACTTGTGTCACCACCTCCACCAACAGAATCAAAAGCTGCTGACAAGACAAACCCACCCGGGTTCGAAGCCACACTTGCCGGAAAGCCATCGTGAGGACCGCCGGAAAAGCTTGAAATTTCAAGCTTTCGTTCCGACCTCCTCCGGCCACTTCTAATCCTCCAAACCACTTGGGCTTTGAAGCCTTCCATCCCAGAAATCTCATGGTACCCTCGGTTTTCAACGTCGACCACCGTACATGAAGGATCGATGTCGTTGACTTTTCGGATTTCGGAACTTCCGGCATCGATATCTCTCGATTCACTTCAAATCTCACTTTGATCTAGTTACACAAATTCATACTTAGGTTGTGCTCTATATGTCGATGAAATATTCGTCGGCAAAAGTGTGTTCATTTTAATTATTATTTTTTATATAAAGCTTTTAACGACAAAATATTCATTGGCAAAAGTGTGTCCAATTTTTTATAGAAACTTTTACCGACGAATGATTCATTGGCAATTTTCCTATTATTTTTTATGGGAATCTCTTGCCGAAAGGTATGTGCTAATCTAGCTGCTAATTTTCAGATGATAATTCTGGTGAAATTAGTTTGGTAGAATCATTGCAATATGATTTTGAAACTATAAGAGCTGCAACAGATGACTTTTCTGATGAAAATAAGCTTGGACAAGGTGGATTTGGAGTTGTTTACAAGGTAACAAAAAATCAATTATCATAACAAAAAGATACCATCAATTTTTATTTTATTTTTTTGCTAGTAAGATACCATTGAGTTCTTCATTGATATTCATTTATTTCTTACTAAATTTAATTGCAGGGTCGGCTAGCTAACGGACAATATATAGCTGCCAAAAGGCTCTCCGCAAATTCTGAACAGGGTGATCGTGAGTTCAAAAATGAGGTCACATTAGTTGCTCAACTTCAACACCGGAATTTAGTCAGGCTTCTAGGTTTTTGCTTGGAAGTGAAGGAAAGGATCCTAATTTACGAATACGTGCCTAACAAGAGTCTTAATCACTTCATTTTTGGTATGTTTTCTCTGCTTCTTTGCTCTAATTGACAGTAATTTCTAATAGATTTTTGTGTTACACAAAATCAAAGCAATAAAAGAGAAAAAATTAACAAAGTTTCACGTTTCATTCAATGGAATTATACATAGATCCAATCAATCATGGGGATTTGGATTGGGAAACACGTTATAAAATCATTGGAGGCATTGCTCGAGGGCTTCTCTACCTTCATGAAGATTCTCGACTTCGAATTATCCACCGTGATCTTAAACCCAGCAACATTTTATTAGATGAAGATATGAATCCTAAAATTGCAGATTTTGGCATGGCAAGATTGTTTGTGATAGATCAATCTGAAGGAGACACAAAGACAATTGTAGGGACCTAGTAAGTATCAAATTTTGTCCTTGCGTTCCCATACATTTGTTGAAGTTTCCTATAGCAAATGAAACAACATGAAGTCTAATTTGATGAATACAATCATGCAGTGGATATATGGCTCCAGAGTATGTCATCCATGGGCGTTTCTCTGTCAAATCGGATGTCTTCAGCTATGGTGTGTTAGTTCTTGAGATCGTGAGTGGCAAAAAAGTCATCACTTTTCAGAATGGTGAGAATGAAGAGGACCTTCTCAGCTATGTAAGTACGAATAAATTAGTGCATTTCCTTTGTTGCTTAAGAAAGTAGTATGATTTCTTTTTTGATAGATTTACAACATTATTGTAGGCATGGCGAAATTGGAGAGAGGATACAGTTCCAAATATCATAGATCCTACGTTGACAACGAGTTCCGGAATTGAAACTATGAGATGTATCCACATTGGCTTACTATGCGTCCAAGAAAATGTGAATAATAGACCAACCATGGGTTCAGTTGTTTCCATGCTTAATAGCTACTCTGTCACACTCCCACTACCATCGCGACCTGCAAATTATTTGCATTATAATGATGAATCAGACATCACGGGACTGACAGTGAGGACAGACGAATCCAAAAGCTCTGGATATGTGTCAAGAAATGAGGCTTCAATTACTGAACCGTATCCTCGCTAGTGATGACTGATGAATATGTATGTGCCATATTCCCACATACTCAGCTCTTTTTAGTAAGCTTTGGTGTCTTTTTGTTTGGTTTTGCTGAATTGTATGAGATCCTTGATATAATCCTTGATAAAAGCCTTGAAATAGCTTTTGGGTTAAGCTAATCTCTCTGGCTAGCTCACTTACCTTTGCCCCTTGAACAGAAGCTAGCCAAGAGGCACGAAAGCGTTTATTTTCTTCCGATAATAATTTAAGTTGACTTTTTCATAAGCATATACTTTTCATTTTTCAACATCATATATGAAGCTCATAAGCCTGGAACATTGGAATAAAACAACAACAAAGAAAAAGAATCCTAGAATTAAGTTGTAGCGTACTAAATTGGTTCCGAGGTTAAATCTTGTTCTTCACAGATCATATAAGGGACAGTCAACAATTGCAATGATCAAGTGCATGTTGCAAGATCTCCACCTCAACTCCTAAATTAGGAGAAGTTTGCATCATCTTAAAATCAGCAATTAATTCCTTATACCGTCTATCTTTCAAAAGTCTCTCATAATGCCCAAAGAAACGCAACAGATCATGTCCTGGCTTCAAATATTTTTTTAAATTAATTCATTACTGAACCATATCCTCGCTAGTGATGACTGATGAATATGTATGTGCCATATTCCCATGTACTCGGCTCTTTTTAGCACCAGTAAGCTTTGGTGTCTTTTTGTTTGGTTTTGCTGAATTGTATGAGATCCTTAATATAATAGCTTTCCAAGTAATTTATGCTCTTGATCAGCTTGTGAATTTGGGTCACAATTAACTTCAGTTTAGGTTTGCATTATCACTAATCTATTAAACTTAGGTGGTGTTCTGTGTATGTTTCCTTCAGTTAGTAGGTCATGGACTCACAGGGGCGGATCCAGGGGGGCAGGGGGGCAAGTGCCCCCCCTCAACTTTTGTTCCTAAACCTTGTAGTATAGAGCTTTAGATCGGCAACAATGGTGGAGGAGGCCAGGAGGGGCAAACCAGGGGCAACAATGGTTGAAGACGATTCTGGAATTTTTTTATTTTTTTTTTCAGAAATACTCTACAAAACGACGTCGTTTTGACCACTTTCATTTTAATTAATGAATAGCCAAAAACGACTTCGTTTAGGGAAGCAGGAAAGGAAAAAAAATAAAAACGGGCTTGGAGAGTGGGAGTCACCTAGTGGCTAGTCAAACCTAATAACTCAACAAAGGAAAAAAAAAACCCTTGTTGCCATCTTGCAGACCTGCTGCGCCTCTTCATTTTGCAAATCACAATTGGTCTCTCACTCTTTAATTAATTGGTCCATCCCTTGCAGACTTGCAGTTCTTCACTTCTTCTGAATGATTGAATCGGTAAGTCACTAAGTCTTCCAAGTTCTAATATTGAATCTCCTTTATCAAATTATCATAAATTCATAATTGCTTAATTAGTTGATTACTTGATTAGTTGATTAGTTGAACTCTTGACTCTTGATTAGTTGATTAGAAATATCATATATGTTTTTGCAATTTGTGTTATTGTGTATGATTTTTATTGTATTATTCATTTATTTGTATGATTTAGGTATATTATTGAATATTTGAATAATGATTTAGATTTTAGAATTTAGACATTACTGATTTAGATTTTAGACATTAATGATTTATTGATCTAAAATATGATTTTTTTTAATAGTGATTCAGACTCATGGAGAGATTTTTTCAAAAATATCAAGAACAGAGGGAAGTTCATCTTCTGCAAATAAGAATGTTGGTGGTGAAAGTTTGGAAAAAATTGATCTTTAAATTCTTTTAGAACAACTCCCTTCAGATCCTGCACAAAATACATTCTTCAGTTTACAAGCTTCTAACTTTGGCTTTAGTTTTACCGGTTGCGACAACTTTAGTGGAGAGAGTCTTCTCAGCTATGAACATTGTGAAGAATCCACTTCGTAATAGAATTGGAGATCAATGGATGACCGATAGTTTGCTTGTTTACATTGAGAAAGATATATTCAATAGCATTAATAATGATGCTATAGTGCAACGTTTTCAAGATATGAGACCGTGTCGTGAACAGTTACCATCTAGTAGAGTCGTTAGACAATAGATAGTTTGCTTGTAATGTAATATATTTTTTTATGGAGTGAAACATATTTTCAAGTGACTTCAATTACTATTTTTAATTTGTTTTTTAGCTTCTTTTTTTTTCTATCTTATAGCTTAGTTTCAGTCTTGCCCCCCCTAAACTTTTGTTCTGGATCCGCCACTTTTCACATGGTTCCACTTAATCATTTTATTTTGTTTTTCTATTTTGGAATCCAACAAAGCACACTCCCCCTCCTCTATAAACAGCCCACGTCTCTCTTCCCCTCCTACTCTCCACTTCTCTCCCTTCTTTGCTTTATTTTCTTTCTTTTCTATTTTAATTTATTTTTAGTTTTTATTTAATATTTGGTTGTTGTAATATAAATATCTTTTATCTGCTCAAGTGGCCGGTTATTATGTGTAATTAATTTATGTAATAATTTGGGTTTATTCTAAGCTCTAGAAATGTTTAGCTTGCAATATTGGCGTTAATCTATAGTTTCTTAGAGCATATTTAGCAATGCTAGCTATTTTTAACCAAATTTTAGCTAAAGTAGCTAAAACGCTATTTTGGCTTAGCCAGTTTCAAAATAAGTATGCACCAATGCTCTATACTTTAACTAGTATTGAATTTAATTTAATTTTTTAATGAATAAAAAATGGCTTAAGTGTATTTAATAATTACACAAAACAAATAAAAATGAATGTTTTAAATTAACAAAATTGATAGAGAGCTTCATCTCGCTCTCTATATTTAGGAGTCATATAGCTAAAAACTAAAATAGAGAGCCACTTAGGAGGCTGGTGCAACTGCTAAAATAGTTGAAAAGCTAAACATGCTCTCTAAAATAGCTAAGAAGTTAAGATAGAGAGTCTGGTAAAGATGCTCTTAGATAATTAAAAGTTTTTGTGATTCTTTGCTTCATCATCGACAAATTCTTAATTTGTTTATTGCGGTGTACAAAATAGTAAGCATGTTAGGATTTTATTGCTATGAGTATATGAATGACCATCCTTATCTTCGTATATTCTAGAGTAGCGAATAATGGTGTAAGTACCCGTTATATGAATCATCGTTTAGGTAATTAGAACATCAGTATTGAAGTTACCTAGCATTACTCATAATCTTTTCGTTCTTTCTGATTTCTTAAACTTTTCGGTAACATCATCCTAGGTTACTCATCGGTCAAAACTCCATTAACTGGCACCACAACGATGAAAACCCTGTCGCAACCTAGTAATCTTGACATGCGAAAACCTAGGATTGCTTAATGAGTAGGCAACCCTAGAATATTTCATAGAAAATGATGTTAAACAAAATGATGAATAAGAAAACAAATTGTAAGCAAATTAAGGAAAGGTTAACTTGATAGAAAATGGAAATTATTGGGAGGGCATGTTAAATAGACCAGCTAGCTGTAGACTCTTCTGCAATCAACATGAATATTAGATGCAACACCGGCCAAGAGCATGCATGAACTACCTAACAACAATATTCTCAACCAAAAGAGAAAAGAAAAACTACAATTAATATTCAGCTTCCACGAAAATATATACAGTATTAGAAACACTCTTAATGAATGACTCCTCTGTAGTCAAAATCTCATGGTTCAACGCCAAAAGAGTGCTTCTAATTTATGCACCCACTTCGATCATTACTTATCACACTCTCAATTACTTTCCACAACCACCTTCAAAATCTAAAATTAAAACCCTTGCTCTCAAACACTCACTAATATTCTCAAAATATACTTACCCAGCTAGAGATTAATTTAGATCCTTCTACTTAAACAATCACAATGATGATGGAGCTTTGGAGAGTTCTTATACCACAATTGCGTGCTTTGACGACTCTTCCTGAGCAAAAAGATAGCGTTATAGGAGTCATACAAGAATGAAACCTACAATGATGGGGTAACAGAATTCAGATCAACTAGCTTCTAATGCAAACTTACCAATTATGCAAGACTGCTACAAAACAGAAGGGTACACATTGGTTCTCTATATATATGTTTTGGGTCCTGATCATGGGACACATATTTTGACACATATGTTTACTCCTCCCAGATCTAATGGTTCTTATCAAATCTAACGATATTCTGATTAGTTTTGGCAAACCGTTAGATCTGATAAGAACCGTTAGATCTGATAAGAACCGTTAGATCTGGGAGGAGTAAACATATGTGTCAAAATATGTGTCTCATGATCCGGAGACGTATGTTTTTATCCAAGGTATAGCTGTATATAGGTTTTATCGAACAAGTAAGCTGTAAATAGGTTTGCATACAAGGTAAAACTCAAAAGCACATATACCTTGTTGAACAACCCGCAAGGAAACCAAAAGGCAGTAATCACTACAAAAGCACAAGCAAATGAATTTCATAAATTTAGAAGACAATGAGTAACAAATGAATATATAAGAATTCATTTCCATAGATAAGGATGTCTGCATCTTTCAAGAGTACAAGTTAACCTGTTTACTGAAAACCCCAGAGAAAAGTGACTGTAAGAACCCCAATTTATAACAAAAACTGATTACCTAATTCCCATTAAATTTCAGAGTTATTCTTACTAAAAAATATATATATATAATTACCCAAATGGAAGAAAAAAAAACATGAAATGGCAAACGTAATTCAACAAACCCAATATATGAAGGAAATATAATCGATGTCCAGAAAAAAAAATTAAACAAAAACAAATGATAAATGCCAGCAGGGCTGATGTGAACAAAGAAAGAGCGAAAATTTGAAAAAGGCACCAACAACACTCCCAAGTCCCAATCGCTCCGCCGACGGCCAATTGAGTCAAACAGCTATATATATCCGGATAGTGGTGGGGATCAAAATTAAAAGAAAGAGATTCCCACCAGGATCATCACAAGGCAGCAAGTTAATCAAACATGCAATCCAAATTTCCCGCTGAATCTGAAACCCTAGCGGTGGGGATCTCAGGCTCTTTCCTTTCTCAGAAGAATACGCGATAGAGAAGGTTTGAGATTCTCAAACGAGTAACACGTAAATAATACAGAAAAATACCAAATAGGCACAGAAAATCGTCCCTGTTAATATTTTATTTATTTTTGTTGGTAGAAAAGTAAGAAGAGGATACGCCTTTTACTACTTGAGCACTGTCAACTGTCCCTAGATAGTAAATGGGCACAGTTGATCTGTCCCTCAAAGTTTAGTTTGACACAGATAGGTTTTTCTGTCCGTATTGCTCATTAAATGGGACAGATCTGTCCCCATAATATCTGTCCCCAAAGGGCCATTTTCTAGTAGTGAAAGTTTTACACTGTATCTTAATCGATTAATTTTAAAAGTAAACATAAAGACTACGGAATTACAAAGCTGCTTACATATTAATTTAATATTAGAACTTAGAACTTAGAAGCACTTCAGGGTAAAATACTTATAAGATTTGCCAAAATTAAAGGAATATCATTCAAGAGTAGCCAACTATTTTCTTTTAGGAAAAACAAAAACAAACTTATTCTCAATACCACTGACCAAATTACCAAGGGCCTGTTTTTACAAAGTACGCAATTGCGCTTCCTCATTCCTAAGACCAAAGTTCGACATTTACACATAACAGTTAATTACGAGCATTTGAAAAAATTACTGGGCCAAGACCGTGGACTGTGCAAATTTGGGTCATATATAATTCCAAATTTTTACAGTCCACGGTGTCTGGCCAAGTAATTTCTATGACGAAATATAGGTATTAATTTGAAAAATTACTCAGCCACAAGGACACAAATCTATAGAATTCATGAATTATGGCGGGGGGTAACTTACTTGTATAGCAAGGAATCGTTCTACCCTTATTTCGATTTTGATCTGTTCCCACAAATCTTGACTGCATATCCATGGGTTTTGGCCAAGTAACTTCTGTGATGATAGGGTTTTGGGTGGCTGGTATCAAGGAATTTGCAGGCAGTTGTTGTATTCATGGGTGAAATTAACTGATATTGCGAGATGCTTAATAATCGAAGACGATGTGTGGTGGGTTGTTAGAGCTGGGAATGTGCTTTGCTTCTTAAATAGATTAGACGCAATACTAAGAAGATGAATTATACTCAACAAGAAAGAAAGAAAATTAGACACGCATTCTGTAAGGTGCACCTAACTCCCACTTCATGATTACTCGACCACTAGCTAGCAGCTCATTCCCTATTTGCTTTTCTACACAGTCCATTACCTAGCTAGCTATACCTTACTAATTTAGTATGAAATTTCCCACAAGGGAAATGATGTTAGGTAATCATCCTTAATTTTCTTCCATATATTAATTAATTCTTCATTGCTGATCTAATATAATATCTCAGTCATATATTACGTGAGCAAGACCTCCTTAATTTACTTTTTATTGATGCTTATGTCAAATAATGGTGCACCTAATGCTATACTAAAAATAAAAAAAAAGAAGAAACCCTAATTAATTTCTGTTTGTTCCATGCCAAAAAGTGTTTTTCTTATTTTCACGCACCCCCTTTATATTGCTGATGATGGATCTCCAATGAATTTGCTTTCCGCATATATCTACATTAATATCGATCAATTTCAAAACTTTTACCATACCATGCTTGCTTCAATATATAGTCCCTGTTTGCGCTGGAAACTGCAGGGGAGAGTCAAACAGTCTCTTTTGTAGAGTGCGGGCGTGCCAGTATGTCACGCCCCGAATTTCAAATCAATTAATAAGACATTTTGCCCTTAATTACAAATCATTTCGGGAACGTGACGACATGGAATATCAAATACAAATATGCACTAGAATTTTTTTTTCTTTTTATTCGAGTACAACAACGTATACTCCATGCCCAAGAAATGTAAATGATGACCCGTTCTTTAGGGTTACATATTACAAACCATAAATTAAATAATAAATTGCTATTACAAGATATTAATTAATTTATCCATCAGAGTAAATTATTACAAGACAGCGGAAGTCAAATAATAACACTTATGGTCGATAACGGTTTACCGACCAAACCTTCAATGCAACTCTGGTTACCTAACCTGCACGATTAAACCCTACACCGTGGAATAGTGTACCGGGTTATATCAACAAACCCGGTCAGCTTGTGAAGCTGGTATGAATGATCTCAGTTTACTCACACCGATCACATTTACCCAAAAATCAAATTCTTTTATTTTCAAAAGAATCATTTAAACCTTCAAATACAATTCAATATTTTTCAAGAATTGTAAATCAAAATAGTAATTACTTCAATTATTAAAGAAGTAATCTCAAATCAACTCACACCAAATCATTTTCTCCAAATACTGATTTCTTTTTATTTAAAAGAAATTCCATAAATCTCCAAATCCAATCCCAATCCAGAAAATTTATATTATATAATATACTGAACCTACGCGCCCCATATCACGTATTTTAACCCCACACGCCCCATAAACGTGTATGTTAATCCCAGGGTAATTCAGAATATTAAACAATATAAATCTTCCCAAAAATCAATTCCCAAAGTTATGATTTCATTCTTTTTAAGAATTGTAAATCATAATAATTAAAATCCATACTCACACGAAAACATTTATAACTTCGCCTGATTAAAAGTGAGAATACCATTTTTCTTCTCCTTTTAATACATCAAGTTATTTTTAACTTCGCCTGATTAAAAGTGAGAATACTATTTTTCTTCTCCTTTTAATACATCAAGTTAATTACATAAAGTATTCATCTTTGTTTTCAAAGAATACGGGCTACGCAGTCTAGAGCTCTAACTGAATGGGCTACCATTTTTCACCCACTGCCATTGTCCCCAGGACAGTCCATTTGGACAAAAATCATTCAAGTAGGCAAACACAATATCATATTTTGAATTGTTGTGTTCCCACAAAATTCACAAATCAAAACAATAAAATGAATATTTTTCAAATATTGTTTTAACACCAAAATCACAAACCCGATATATCAATTAAATTATTTATTTAATTATATATCACCAAATCATTTTAATAAACACAATTACTCATTTTCATAAACAACACAATATGAATTAATATTCATATATAAAAACATCGTGAGATTCACTCACCTCTTATTCCTGCTGCGTCTTCAAATAGTAACCAAGAATCGACAAGCACGAGCTACACTTCTCGTAAACACCTATGATTATGCAATATCCAATTAGCATAATACATTTCCAAAATAATCCAAATGTTCCTCAAATGTTTCCTACGACATCGGAACTATTAATCGAGACCATTTGACCAAAAGTCAACCGTCGGTCAATGTGGGTCCCACGTCAACTATTCATCAACGGGTCCCACACAAAATCCGAAACTTCCAAAATCCATCAACATGCTTATTTCTAGCATCCTAACATCATATCCAAATATGGTGATGATCCAACGGTCGGATCATCACGGATCTAACGATCCATAACCATTGCTTAATTGATCATCGCTCAAACGACCGAATTTCACAAAACTGTAAACACGAAAGTTGTTCGTATCGACGAACCAAGCCAAACGGAGCAAAGAACTGCTCCCGGACAGACCAGACGCGCCGCCGACGCGCCAAAGCAGGCGATGGCCGGCCGCCGGTCAAGGTGGTCCGATGGCTACCAAAATTTTCCAGAATGTTCATCTCAACAATCCCAACAAGTTTAGTAACTACCTTAAAGTCTGGATTGGAGTGGAAGTAGCCGGAATCGGTGTCGGCAAGTTCTAGATCCAAAAAGTGCAAAGTTTCGTTCCCGCCGATCTAGGCCGTGCCGCCGTGATCCACCACCATGGGGAGGTTGCTGGAGAGGAGGGGAGCAAAACCCAACCGGTCTCATCGCCGGAGGTGGCCGGAAACGTCGCCGGCAAGCTTCCCCTTTTTGGCCGAAACTGTCGGCTCCGGTTGACAACTTTCCGTCAAGAATTTGGGGAAAGTTCCTTCGGGAGAAACGAAGAGGAGGACGAGATGAGTCCAACGCCGCCGGCCCCGTCGAAATCGGAGCCTGGACGCGTCGCCACGCGCCGCCGGAAGGTTCGGTCCGTTTGGGAGAATTTTGGGAAATTTCCGGAATGTTCCGGGCCAAAATGAAAATTCTGAAAAATACCCAATATTTATACTAAATTATCCAAACTTCCGAAGGCCATAACTTCTTCAAACGATCTCCGTTTTCGACGTACTTTATGTCCACGAACTCGTATCGACGAGCTCTACAACTTTCATGAAGAAAGTTTTCCCGAATTCTCAACGGGTAAAAAGTTACCTTAATTAACCTTGTGTAACTTATAATTACCACCGTAATTATCGTTTTACGACGAAAACCTCTAAAAATATGAAATCACACCATTTCACTTCAAATTTCACGAACTATTTTATAAAAATAAATCGGAAATTTTCGGGGTATTACACAGTACCACGGGGTACGTTTGTTGTAGTCGGTGTGTGCCACTTCTTGCTTCTGGATCAAGCGAATGTAGACAGAGAGAGCACCAACTCTGTCGGTTCGTACGTGAATGCCTAAACAGAATTAGGTATTTGAACGTGATCTCTTGCGAACACAATAATCGATATTTCCTCAACGCTGAGTAAGCAGAGCAATCAATTGGGAAAGGTTTGAGAAACACTCGGGTTGCTTAAGCGCGATTTTAGCCTTGCTGTAGGTCGCTGGTTTGCTCCGGAGAGGCTTTGGTCGCTAGGGTTTGCTCCGGAGAGGCTTGTATGCAAATAGTTTGCTTGTAGGTTGTATTGATTGAGAGAGAGCCGTCATTCGCCTCAAGACCCTCTATTTATAGAGATAGGTTAGCGAATCCTCATTGAACAAGGACTATGAATTCCTTCCCCAACGGGACTCTCAGATATAATTAAATATATGTAAATTACTTTTCTTGAACTATAAGGCAAACACAAAGCAAGGATCTGCCTCCTATATAGACTCAAGGGTATTTTAGGGCCGCAATAACCGGTCTGTGGGTTGTAATATAAACGAATCAGCCAAATATCCATTTGGGCTTAAACATTGCCCCCCAGGCCTCGAAATCAGGCCCAGGTCCGTGATAAACATGATTGAAGAGGGCTAAGTCACAGGGAAAACAAACAACTGTTCACGACAGCCGCGATAAAGCCCAGAAGACGAAAAGACCCAACCGTTACACTGTTTCATCACGCCTCCCAATTCAAACTGGTTCGCGAAACGATAAGAACCATATCCCTTCATAACATCGCTTCAGACCTTTTAAAACCAAACCCCTCAACACTAATCTGTTAAGGAATCCAGAACCCTAAGAACTCAGAACAAGTAAGAATCCAGACCAAACAAACGACAGAAATGGCCTCATCCTCCAACATCCTAACAGAGCACTACGCCCAGCAATTCAAACTAGCCATGTACCCTCTTACAGCCAACAAACACTCCCACCGCTCCCACGTCAAGGTGTATGAGAACCGCACGGCGAGCCTGGGTCCTTGGATTGACGAAATGTTGGCCCAATTCCTGAACCATTACTTTCAAGCCGTTCGATGCCCTATACTCGCGTTCCGGGTGACCGCCGCTATCTTCCCACGATGGCAAAGACATCATCAAGCAGTGCGAATAGGAAGCTGGCCTACCCCCAGTCCTGAAGAGCTCAAATGGTATCAAGCCAGGAGGACAACTGACCTGGATCGCTGGCAGGAAGTGGGAATTGCAGAAACACTAGAGCTCTGTTTCTCTTTACACAATGGAGGGGGTAATCGTGCTCCGATCATCGCAGCCGCCTGCTTCTGGGACACCTCCAGCAACACCTTCAATTTCCGTTTTGGGCAAATGGGAATCACTCTGCTAGACATTCTCACCATCACCGGCCTTCCCATCCATCCAGAGCCTTACAACTATGGGGAATATGACCAAGGGTTGGACTCAATAGAACACAAACCCAGTCTGGTTCGCCTTCCTTTCTGCAAATCCTACACCGCCTGGTGTACTTACTTCTCAAAGCAGAACAACGAGCAAAGAGGAATAGCTTTTTTGGAGCTCTGGCTGTGCAAATTTCTCTTCTGTATCACGGCGAAGAAGACTGTTGGCACCTGGACCATGCTGGCAGCAGCCCTCTTTAATAGACAACTAACAGGACTAGGCCAACCAGTTCTAGCCAGCCTTTACCGTTCGCTCTACTCCCTGACGCTCAGACCCTTTGATTACAGCCCGCTGAGATGACCCTTCTGGATTCTTGACCTTTGGCTGCAGGTCTATTTCCCACAATTCAGGCACCCTGAAGTAGACTCCTTCCCAGAAGATGAGGTACTAGGGATGGCATTCGCCAACCGAGATGAGTTTCCCTCCCCTTCATACTTCGAATGTTTTCGTTACCTGTACCAACTAGATGAATCAGCCTTAGATTCGGTAACGCTAGTTGTAAACAGAAAATTTCCTAGTCCACTGGAGCATGGCTTCTTCTGGTCTAGCGAACACTCTGTAGAGGCCCTGGCCATGTTCAAACGAGCCGTATCCTGTATGGATTTCAATCTCTCGGATGAAGAAGCCGGCTTTGAACTTTATGCTCCTACCCACTTCGCTCGCCAACTAGGATTTAGGCAGAAAATCCCTTATCCTTTGTTTGAGAGCCT
Organism: Rubus parviflorus; assembly: GCA_029955375.1. Taxonomy (NCBI): domain Eukaryota; kingdom Viridiplantae; phylum Streptophyta; class Magnoliopsida; order Rosales; family Rosaceae; genus Rubus; species Rubus parviflorus. Next base: position 8,105,322 of record JARGGL010000005.1, on the reverse strand, counting down.
AAACCTATATACCTCCTGGCGGATCTCAGCGAATGATGTACAGGACCAAAGCAGATGCAAAATCCACTTTAAGTACATCATACCGCTTGCCACCTTGGGAGCTAGTATCCTCCACTGCACTATGGCTGTGTCTCCACAATATGCCATTTGGTGGACTGCCCTTTCTGCCAACAAGTGGGACCAGAGCGCAGAAGACCTCTTTCGCACCATCTTCGCCCGAGGCAGGGTTGAACTCAACCTTGAAGAAGATCAACAAGTTCTAAATGGTGCGAACAAACAAACCTCTGCAGCTGCTGTTCCTGACCAGAGGCAGAAACAAACTGAAGAAGCAACAGCTGAGGTATGAGTCTCGAGTTCTAAGTCTTTAGTTTAACTTTTCTCCTTATAGAGCGGACCCTGATTATCCATATATATTGCCACAGGAAACGCTGACGGGCTCGTTTCCCGGAGAAGCTTCTTCTTCTCGTACTGCTGCACAGAAAAGACCCCGCGAACCGCAAACCAACGAGGAAGAAGAAACAGAAGAAGAACGCCCCTTGGTAAGAATAAACCTCCTCATTACCTTTAGGAACAATTCTCAATCGCGTACTCCTTTTTACAACCACTAACTGGTTTGTCATTTGTTCTGTTGCAGATAAGGAGGCGCAACGCTCCTGAGGTGATTGTAATAGCAGATGACCCTCATATCCCTGAAGCTAAGGAAAACATGCCTGCTCAAGACTCTGAAGATAGTTCCTCTGACGGGGACTCTGAAGAAGATGAAATAAGCATGGTCGAAGCCCTGGATGGCCTTGGAATGCTAGCAGTGACCTATGCAGTTCCCATCGCTTACGCCTCCCCAGACCAAACTACGAATGCTAACGAAAGGATGGTCTCGACTTCTGCATCCCCTCCTGAGAACGTTCCTCAACCTGCACAAGTAGCGAACGCATAAATCTCAAAGGGTGACGACAGTACTAACCTTCAAAAGGCTGCTAATTTGCCCCCCAGCCAAGACATGTCCCCTGTTGAAGCACAAGATGTGTCACCCTGCGAAGCTCAGGATAATCTGGACTCTAGTGCCGTCAGTCCTCCTGCAAACGAAAACGCAACACCAGTCCTCCAAGGTGATCAAACTGCTACGACGTCCTCGGTGGAAAATACGACCTCAGGGGTGGAAATAAACCCAGACTCCATTCCTTTAACGGTAAATACTCCATTCATCCCTCGCTTACTACGAAAACGCTAACATCTTTAAACCACTTACTGGTTTCTAACATCATTCCCTGCACTTACCCCTTGCACTTTCTCTCCTTTCTTTGCAGGGTCACTCTGAAGTTCCAGCCGAAGCATCGGGTTCAGGTGCAAACCTTGATGCGGCGAATGACAGTGAACCCTTGCTCGAGCAATTCGCACCCACATTGGAACCAGACTCAAACGCTGCTGCCCAAACACTGGCGAACCTCGCCGTGGACTCCCAAAGTCTAGACCTTGCTGTTGTAGAAACGCCTTCCTCTCCGAAACCATCACTCTCTCTCAAAGAGCGCCTGGAAGAAGTGCTGGACAAGCCAATTACCCCAGAACTGGTAGAAGATGCGCAATATTACCTTAGCCACCTCAGCAATGTAAACTTGGATGATCCGAAGGTGCGAGAGAAAATCATTGCCTATACCGGCAGCTTGCGGCTTCATGCAGATGAAGGAGATCTAGCAATCTTGGATGAGCTTGAGGCCAAAGTTAGCGCCATAGCTAACCTCCAGACTACTGTTGAGAAGTCTACCGAGCTGGCGAATCTGACTTCAGTTCAGGGAACTGAGTTGGAAAAGCTGTTTGTAGCTCGGAAAGAATCACTTCAACGCCGGCGAACCAATGTTGCCCTCTGTGAGGCCGAACTAGAAGAACTTGAAGCCGCCAAGGCTAAAATTGAAGCTCAGATCATCCAAATTCAGTTCAAGAGGAGTAAAGACAAAGAAGCCTTGGTGAATGAGGTAGGTCCAACCGAGGAACTGCGACAACGTCTGGTAGATGCACGCGCAAAAGCTAGAGTGGCGAATGTTCAAGCAGAACGAGTCCAGGCTGAGTATCAAAAAATTGTCATAGACATTGCATCATTGGGCCGTATGGTGTAAGCCCAATTCAATTGTACCCAGGAACCTCTTAAGGTTCATCCTTTTGTTTGTATGTAAGAGAAAACACTATATGTTTATCTTAATTTAGTTAACTGCTGGCTCGCAACAAACTAGGCCCAATACCAGATAACAAGAAAAATAACCCTCGGGAAGGATAAAGTTTGATACAGTCAAAAGGCAAATTCAAAAGGGAATCTGGGGAACCGCAAAATTAACTCCCCAGACCAACAATTAAATGTGGTAACCAACCCTAATAACTGCAAATCTCCAAACGGTTACCAAATCCCGACCTCGATGCGCCTCCTTAAATAGGGAACCCTGCCTTGGTTTTTCTTAAACCAGAGAACCCTTCATCGGTTCTTTGTCAAGCAAAACCAACCAAGCAGTCCAATAACCGAGAATGCTCCTCCTAGTTCTGTTCTTCCTTTTGGCCCTCAAATCCCTTCCTTCGCTTAGGATCCCATACCAGTCTTTTGAGTTATACAACCAAACCTCATGCCTAGGTTGAGTTATACAACGAAACCTCAGGCTTCCCCCCTCATTCTGCTTACCATTCCTTCTGCTTCTTAGGGACAGAAGTGATAAGGTGGCGGAATGGGGATAACAAAAGTCTCTTGGCGGGCCGCAACAGGGCTCCGTTCGCCAGGATGACTTGCTGTTCTAGGCTTGTCAGCGGATGATCTGCGGTTGCGCAGGTTGCCCGCTGAATTCCCTCTTTCTCAAAAACTCTGTGAGAGGAGAAAATGGGGAGCGGTAACCCTAGATCTCCAAGATGGGTCGCCCAAGTCTAGAAATAGGTTACAGGAAGGGCCTTGGACGCAGCCTTCATGGTATCAGAGCCACTTTCTGGCTCTTTAAATTGTATTTTGATTCTCTGTAAACGCTCTTGGCCGCAAAGCCAATATATGTATCTACAACTGTTAATGTATGTTAAACGTTTTACGTTTATTCGCTATCTGCTGGCTACTTGATATGTCTTGTACGTGTTACCACATTTTGTATAACTCAACATATTTTTGAAAACGGCTATCCAGCAAAACTCCAGAAAATTTAATGAATGAGAACAAAAGAAAAACCACAAAACGAAAAAACGAAACTAAAATCCCTAATTACCTGTAATCTGTAATCTGGCTTAACTCATGTGAGATATGTTGCCCCCTAGTTCGACGAAGTATAGCGAACGAGGTACAAGCCACGATATTGGCTTGGAGAGAGCAGGCGAGGAGAACTAAAGATTGCCCCCCTGCCCAGGCGACGAAACGGGTGGTTCATCCAATTCCCAAACACTTGGAAAATACTTCTTCAGGTAACGACCATTGATGGGGTTTTGGTGAAGTTCGCCATCTGTGTCCCGTAAGTGATATGCACCTTTGCCTAAGATTCGATCGATGATGAAAGGTCCTTCCCACCGGGGAGACCATTTTTCGCGTCCGCGCTCTTTTTCGCCTAAAGGGAGGACGGTTTTCCATACGAGATCACCAACACCATAGCTACGACCGCAAGTTCGCTTATCGTAAACTCTGGCGATCCGCTGCTTTTCGATGATCAAGCTGTCTAATGCTGCTAGCCTATGGTCGCTCAAATCTTCATGTTCTTGCCACATAGCTTGGACGTAGTCATCCCCGATAAGCTGATGATGTTCTTGAATACGCAGCGAATGGACATTAACCTCTAAAGGTAGTACCGTATCATGGCCAAACATCAAAGCATAAGGTGTAGTGCCTGTTGGTGTCGTTTAGACGTCCTGTATGCCCAGAGTGTACAATCAAGCTCATTGTGCCAATCTCTGGCATTCGCAGCCAACATTTTCCTAAGAATGGTGATTATAATCTTGTTGCTTGCTTCTGCTTGGCCATTGGACTGAGCGTAATACGGTGTAGAGTGAAGTAACTGAATTCCAAAGTCCGTCATCAATTTATTAACCTCTGCGGCCATGAATGCTGCCCCCCTGTCTGCAACCAAACATTCTGGAACGCCAAAACTGAAGGAGTTGTGTCCTAAAACAATCATTTTGATGTAATTATTATTGTAATTGTTATTAATCAAAAGGGCAAGTTTATTGTTCATTGCTTATATTTAATATTTGATTGAACAAGGTCCAAGGAATATGAGTTAAAGAGAAAATAATCTAAGGAGATAGATTTGTGAAACATTTACTCTTTTACACTCATATCCTAAAATGTTCCTAGTCATAGGTTTATCATTTGGACATTGATAACCCGGAAAGACTAGCACATACTATGTATGCTCAATATGGAGGATGATTAGTTTCCAGTCATTCGTGTAGAGACACTAATACAAGTATGTGGGTACTCTTGTTTTGAAGAGTACACTGAACGCGATCATTAGAGTTCTTGTATGGAGTTTTACTTACATGTCAAACTTGAACTCTAAATTGCAATAATACAAATTAGTCATTTGACCTGAGACACCATAGTTGTCTTATGAGTGAATGGATTAGCTCTTGATGATGCAATAACATTATGTCCCTTAATGGATATGATCCATGCATTCATTGGTGTAATCAATTCGCTCGTAGAGACATGTGAGTGTACAATAAGGAATCTCTATCCTTAAGTAAATGAGGAGTATGTTCAAAGATGTGATTTGGTGAGTCTTTGGCCAAAGCATTGAATGAGATTAGAAAAAGAGTTTCTAATCACATTATTAGAATCACATAAATATGGAAATCACATTAGGGGATTGACATATCAATTCCATACCCCGATGATGTGATTTAGAACATCGTATTAGAGAAGGACCGTATTGTATTGTAATTCCAATTGAATAGGTTCTTTACTATTCTATATTAACTTGGGTAGTCATGATATGTTGCAAGACGTCACTCATGATTTGTGAAGTCCCCGAGAATTGATAAACATTATCAATCCTAATTTAAAGGGAGAATCAAAATGGAGTTTTGATTCGTAAACGAAATAGAATGGTTCTATAAACTTCGCTGCCTTGTTAATTAGAACCTAAGAGATCGCACACCGTATAAGTGGATCCTTGAGATTGTATATGAAGAAGATTAAACAAGAGTTGGTTATGACTAAATAATTAATTGGATTAATTATTTGGACGTAATTAGAGTTCTCGGGTAAAACCGAAGCTATTGGGCCTAAACGATTGTCGGACCTTTTAGGTGTGGGCTTGGGCTTCACTAAGTAAGACTTAGCAAAAGTCCAAGGCCCAAATTAATAGCCCAATAGTATAACATAGCAGCCACATGTGTGTAGAGAATATCAATATGCCACCATTAATTAATTGCTAGAAAATGTTTCTATCTATTTAATCAAGTGGATGGCTATTATATTAATTAATGCTTTTGAAGCATGCATTTACGTTTTGGTGTGTTCAAAAGCAAAAGAGAACAGCTCTCTTTTACACACTCTCTCATACCATTCGGCTGCTGCAACATAGAGAAAAAGAAAAGCTTGCACACTTTCTTTTCCTATCATCTTTCTTCATCTCAAGTCCATCTTTGGTGAAGATCCTTAGAGGCCATATTCTTTTGTGGCTGTCTTGGTACATTAAGGAGGATCTCTCAAGCACAAGAAGGTGTTCAAGAAGTTCATATTCTAAAGGTGCTTCAAGGTGGAGGAAACATCATCAAGGAGAAATCAAGGAGAGGAACTTTGGTGGTACACTTGGATCAGATTGATATCACGCTCCAAGGGTGAGTAGAACAAGAACTTCCTCTTGATTTTTCTACTAAGTATATTATGTTTATATATATATCATAACTAAGCCAAAGATCTCAAGGGCTAAGGAATGGATTTTGGTTATTTAGTAGTTTAATTGTTAAACTTATTCCGCACTAAATAATTTTTTTTAAAAACCAACCATTCCTAACAATTGGTATCAGAGCCATTGGCTTGATTTTGATATGTTATAAACATAGCTAAGTATAATGGTTGATGTGATTTTCTTAAGCTTGAGGTTATATGCAATTTAGACCATAAAATTTGCTTTGGCATAATAGCTATGAAGCATGTAATGTATGGTAGATTTTTTGCTAGAAAATGTTTCTAGAAATTGCATATTGGAAATGTTTTAAGTTTAGTGAAACTTTGATGCATATGAGATATGTGTTAGAGACTCCTCCATGTTTCTTAATTAAATTGTTAAGCTTAGAAACATGTTAGGATAAATGTGATTTAAGGTATGCATGATTTCTTGGCTTGAAAAATGAAGGAAATAAGTGTTCAATGGAAGAACACAAATCTGGAATTTTATTTCCAGATTTGGAACATGTCTAAGTTAGTTTTGAACTAGCCTATTATTCATGTTATTTCCGTCACTTTTGATCCATAAGGTCATAGAGTGAAACCAAGATAATTGTTTGTGATGATATAAAATAATTTTCATATTCTTCTATTCACTAAATGTTGATGATAGAATATATGATAAATTGTTTTTATATGTTTCCCATACATCAAGAGTTGATGAAAGGTGTGAAGAATATTTTCATGTTTCCCACATTCATCAAAAGTTGATAAAATGTGTGAAGAATGTTTTTATGTTTCCCACTCCCCAAAAGTTTGATGTGGAAAATTGTTTCCATAATTTTTAACTCATCAAAAGTTGGTGATGTTTAAATTTTCTTGAATGGGTAAATCACTATCTCTAATTTAATCACTAAAAGTTAGTGATGTCTTCATTGAAATAAACAATTTCCACCATCAAATAGTTTGATGTTATAAACCCTAAGTCACTCAACTATTTTACTTGGAATAAATTAAAGTATTTATTTAAATTAAAGTATTTATTTATTTGTTAACCTAATGTGATTAAGTTAATAATGCTTGTTTAATTAACCTAATTAATCATGGTTAATTAAAGGATGATTATGGACTAAGGCCTAATATAATTGAGCATGAGATTGGCCGACTATTTATTATGAATGAATGTGGTTATGTAATTAAAGTAGTTAATTTATTTGGGTTATGTAATTATTTTAATTAATTCATTTGGTTGTGTAACTAGGTAGTTTAATTTATTATAGTTTTATTAAATTAAATGGGAGCTTGTATGCTCCTTATCCACTCTTGTAATCGAAGATGGAGGCACTCAAGGATGATCCAAAGAAGGCGTTCTAAATCATCTAGCCTTGAAAGGAGTTCAAGTGCAAAGTGTAATAAATTAGTGCTAGCTTTCATTAGTTTAACTTAGTTACTTAATTTCCGTAATTGTTACGCGTAATTAAAATCAACCACCCAAACATGACCTAGATCCAGCATATTGGCTCATGTTGGATCAAACTACAAGTCCATAATCATCCTATATGACCTAATATAATTGCATATCCATTACACTTGATTAAGTAATTTTATACCTCTCTTGATTTCATTGAAAATTGTTTTTGATGAAATCAAATTGTTTTTCCGAAAATAATTAGTGGGAGTATCTTTAAATTATTAATCAAGTATAATGAATTAGTGATCGTATTAGGATCAAAGCAAATGCAATGTGATTGTTAATAATATGATTATAAAAGTTGAGACCTTAAACTCCCTCAAAGTGATATTAAGTTGAAAAACGAAGATTGTATTATGAATACTTCTTTGTGGCCTTCCATCATTGTAGTATCCTATTAGGTGTTCTTGCTTATGAATATCGTTCCGAACGGGGGTATTCTTTGTTAGGAGCATTGAAGAGAGGTTATTCGACATTTGATGTTGTAAGGTAGGGGACAAATATTGGTCAATATTCTATTATGATGAGATTTAATTTTGGATCCCTATACTTACATGAGATGATGGGCATAACTTAACTAGAGTAAGTGGTTAATATCCTATTATGGTGAGACTTACTTACTCTAGAGGCCAAAGTTATGGATATTCACATATGATGTGATTGGATAAGAGTATCCTCTCATGAAAATTAAGTTAACCTATAGTTCTATTATGATGCGGTTGTCTTAATGGAAATGAGTCTTCCATACTCACTAAGAGTTTCAAATATAAACTCTCGAATTCCTTGAGGGATATGGAATTTGCCAAAAATAGTGAGAGGTACCATTAGATTCTTAAGACCCGAATCTCTTGGTTATAAAATCAATCTAACTCGCTTTATTTTATGTTATGTAGATTGCAATATGTCTGGACATCCTATCACCAAAATTCTCAATGAGAACCGTCTTGAGGGCCCAAACTTCAATGAGTGGCTCCGCAACTTGAAAATTGTATTGACATTCGATAAGATCGCTTATGTCTTGCAAAATGCACCCCCTCACACTCCTTTGGCTGCGAATGCAACCAATGCACAACGTGCTGCTTATCAGAAGCACATTGATGACGATAGTCAAGCTAAATGTGTTATGCTTGCATCCATGAACTCACAGCTTCAGAAGCAACATGAGAACATGGATAGCGCTTCAGGTATTTTACTCCATCTCACTGAATTGTTTGGTGAGAGGAATAGAAACGTGCGCTTCACCGTTGTCAATGACATTGTAAGGACAAAACAAGTGAGGGGTATGCCTGTGCATCAACATGGACTCAAAATGATTGGTCTTATTGAGCAACTTCAAGACCTAGGTTTTGAACTTGATGCGGAGCTGTCTCAGGATCTTCTCCTATCCTCCCTAGATGATTCATTTTCTCAGTTCATAATGAACTACAATATGCAGCAAATGGATCATACTCTTGCTGATCTCCTCAATATGCTGGTAACAGCTGAGAAGCAGATCAAGAAAGAGAGTGGGAGCGTGGCCATTGCCACTACATCTTCTTCCAAGTTCAAGTCGAAAGGCAAGGGCAAAGGGAAGAAGAAGCAAGTGACAAAACCTAAGGGAGGAATCCAGAAAAAGAAGAAGGAACAAAAGGAGCCAAAGGGTATTTGCTTCTTTTGCAACAAGGAAGGGCACTGGAAGAGGAATTGCAAGGCTTACCTTGCATCCTTGAAGAACAAGTCTTCAGAAGCAGGTATGATCAATGTGATTGAATCAGTATTAACAGTTAATAATATTTCCACCTGGATATTGGATTCAGGAGCATCTCACCATGTTTGCACTTCTTTGCAGGACCTAGTGGGAGCAAGGAAACTTAAAGCTGGAGAGATCCCTTTGCGTGTGGGAAATGGCACAAGGGTTGATGCCAAGGCCGTGGGGACTTATCTCTTGAAGCTACCATCAGGAGAAACATTAGAATTAAAGAATTGTCTTTATCTTCCGGTTTGTATTAAGAACCTTATCTCTGTCTCCATGCTTTTGAAGGATGGTTATAGAGTAGTTTTTGAAAACTTAAGTGGTTCTGTATTTATGAATGGACGCATGATATGTCATGCTAATGTTTATGATGGTCTTTTTCCTCTATTTTTGGATGCTAGTATTAACTGTATGAAGAAAGATGTTGTGGGATTTAAGAGATCTCGAGAAACGGTTAACCCCATTAAGATGTGGCACCTTAAGCTTGGTCATATTAGCCAAGATAGGATTCACAAGTTATCCAAAGATGGATACCTTGAGTCATTAGGATCCGATCCTATGCCTACTTGTGAGTCTTGTCTAAAAGGCAAAATGACCAAGTCACCTTTTGGTGGACAAAGAACAAGAGTTAAAGAACTCTTAGGCCTAATACATACTGATGTATGTGGTCCTATGTCCACTATTAGTAGAGGTGGATTCTCATACTTCATAACCTTTACCGATGACTACTCTAGGTTTGGTTATGTGTATCTTATGAAGAACAAATCTGAAGCCTTTGAAAAGTTCAAAGAATTTAAGAATGAAGTTGAGAAACAAACCGACAAAAGTATTAAAGCTCTTAGATCAGATCGAGGAGGTGAATACTTAAGCAATGAGTTTATTGATTATCTCAAACAAGAAGGCATTATTTCTTCATTGGCTCCTCCTGGAACGCCACAACTTAATGGTGTCTCCGAAAGGAGAAATCGAACTTTGTTAGACATGGTTCGTTCCATGATGAGCTATACTGACTTGCCTATATCCTTTTGGGGATATGCACTTCAAACAGCAATTTATTTGTTGAATAAAGTGCCCTCCAAATCCGTTCCACTTACACCATATGAGATATGGCATGGGAAGAAACCAAGTCTAAATCATATTAAGATTTGGGGTTGTCCAGCTTATGTAAAAATACTAGAAGCAGGCAAGCTTGAAGCTAGATCAAGCAAGTGTTTATTTGTGGGGTATCCTAAAAATAGTTTGGGATATTATTTCTATCAACCTGAAGAACAAAAAGTGTTTGTCAGCAGGTATGCCACTTTCCTTGAAAGGGACTACGTCCTTGATAGGAATGTTGAGCAAACGGTAGAACTCAAGGAAGTGTCCAAAACGCCACAAGTCAACACTTCATCGCCCGATGACCAACTTCCTGAACCAACTGTAACACATACTCCAAGAAGATCTAGTAGGATCCGGATACCTTCCAAGAGGTATGGCTTGCGTCATGATAGCCTTGGGGAGTTACATCTCCTTGGCGACAATGAAAACTTGCAAGATCCTTCTAATTATAATGAGGCTATGTCAGACATTGACTTAAAGAAATGGCATGAAGCCATGGAATCCGAGATTGACTCTATGCATACCAACCAAGTCTGGACTCTCGTTGACCCTCCACCTGGTATTAGACCAATTGGAAACAAATGGGTCTTCAAGAGGAAGATAGGCTCCGATGGTCAAATAGAAACCTATAAAGCTAGGTTAGTGGCAAAGGGCTATAAGCAAAGAGAGGGCATTGACTATGAAGATACGTTCTCTCCTGTTGCCATGGTTAAATCTATTCGGATATTACTTGCTATAGCTGCTCACTATGATTATGAGATATGGCAAATGGACGTAAAGACTGCCTTTTTGAATGGCAACCTTGAGGAAGATCTATATATGGATCAACCTGAAGGCTTTGTGTCCAAAGATGACATTCATAAAGTGTGCAAGCTTCATAGGTCTATTTATGGACTTAAGCAAGCTTCAAGGAGTTGGAACATCCGTTTTGATGATGCAGTCAAATCGTTTGGTTTCACACAAAACATGGATGAACCATGTGTTTACAAGAAGGTTAGTGGGAGTGCTGTTGTGTTCCTCGTACTTTATGTAGATGACATCTTACTCTTTGGGAATGATGTAGGAATGTTATCTTCAGTTAAAGTATGGTTATCCAAGACCTTTCTTATGAAGGATCTTGGAGAAGCTTCCTATGTACTAGGGATAAAGATCTATAGAGATAGATCTAGAAGATTAATTGGATTATCCCAATCCTTGTACATAGATAAAGTGTTGAAAAGATTTCACATGGAAAATTCTAAGAAGGGTTTTCTGCCTGTAAGACATGGCATTCACCTTTCTAAGAAAATGTGCCCACAAACGATTGAGGAAGTGCAGAAGATGAGCAAGATCCCATATGCATCTGCAGTAGGGAGCCTCATGTATGCGATGCTATGCACAAGACCTGATATCAGTTATGGCGTAGGTATAACTAGTCGATATCAGTCTAATCCAGGTTTAGAACACTGGAATGCTGTTAAGAATATTCTCAAGTACTTAAGAAGGACTAAGGATTTATTCTTGATTTATGGAGGAGGTGATTTGCAATCAGAGTTGCAAGTGGAAGCATACACAGATTCAGATTTTCAATCTGATGTGAATGACAGAAAATCCACATCAGGATTTGTTTTCACCTTGAACGGAGGTGCAGTAAGCTGTAAAAGCTGCAAGCAAAGTGTTACTGCAGATTCCACTACTGAGGCAGAATACATTGCAGCTGCAGAGGCTGCAAAGGAAGCTGTTTGGATAAAGAAGTTCATCACTGAACTTGATGTTGTTCCTACCATTGAGTCACCGATTCCTCTTTTCTGTGACAACAATGGGGCAATTGCTCAAGCCAAGGAACCGAGGTCTCATCAAAAATCCAAACACATTGAAAGACGCTTCCATATCATATCATTCCTACTTGAGGGAAAGGATCAAGATCTACTAATGCAGCTGTCTTCTCACTGTCAACTTGAATTCGTCCGCTGTTCAGCCAAACCTGGATTTGATCTTTTAACTTGATACACTCAGAAGTATTATGATTCCACATGTTGTGGAACTTACAGTACTTCTTCCCCTTAAGCTGCTCCGGTTTAGGATACGAGCCAAAATCACTTTTGATCAACTTCTGTTGAATTAATTCATCCAGAATCTCAGCTGCTTTATTAGCATTATAAGTGTATGTCTCGAACTCTGGTTTTGTAAACGCCATTGTGGAGATCTTGACAGGTTCGCGGGCGATTGTGAGACTCTTGGGCTTCGCAGTGCGTGCTGTTAACTCCAAAGATGCTACGTCATCACTGTAAGGATCTTCTTCCTGATAAATTGGCGACTGATGAGTGTAGAAAGGATCCAGGGGAGTGTACAAAGCCCCAACGGACCTATGTCTCCCGGGCACGTACGTTCCTCTAGAAGCATTCGCCTTATCATCTAACTCATTTAGGAGCAGCTGGTAACTACCAACCTTGTTCATCAAGTCAGCCATGCTGGCGAACCTCATATCATGATGCTTGGTTCGCTGTCTATGCTCCAAACCCTTGATAGCAATGGCAATGGCATCGCCTTCAGTAATGGGTGATTTACACTTAGCTTGCTGGATCTTGAACCTCTTGAGGAAATCCACAGAAGTTTCAGCAGATTGCTGATACATGGAAGTAAGCGCAGACAAGTCCACCTCAGGTTCCACTACGCCGAAGGTAGTTCTAAACATTGTTTCCATGGTGGTCCAATCAGGAATAGACCTTGGCGCCAACTTGGTATACCAGGTTAAAGCGGATCCTGACAAGGACGATCCAAACGCCCTCAGCTTGAGGTTGTCATCGCCTCCATAAGGGCCGCATTCGCCTTGGAAACGTGAAATATGCGTAGCAGCATCCTCGGATCCTTCTCCTGAAAAAGTAGTAAATCTGATTGGTTTGTACCCCTTAGGCCATTCGCTAGCTGCCACGTAATCTGGATAAGGGTTTCTGTAAGTAAGGCTAGCTGAAGGACCGCCTATTTCAGTCCTGATAATCTGCTTGATTTGTTCCAGAAAATCCAAACCAGGAGTAACTGGCGCAGAATTATTGGCGAACACATTAGCTGTTCCACCATTACCAATTGATGCGCTTGCATCCTTATCAGTAATGAAGATCTTTCTTTTTGGCTCCAAAGAGAGCTTGGCAACTGATGTGCCACTACTTTCATTCCGAAGTGGGGTTTCGAAGCCTAGTGCCCCAATATTCCCAGCCCCCCTCATGTTTGGTGGCACATAGGTATTATTCTGAAGTTCAGAGACACTCTTCCCACCAGCATTGTCTGCCCTTTCAGCACTCAATAAAAGGCAGATATTTTCAAGCTGAGAGTTAATGGCGAGATTTTGTTTCCTGACTTGGACAAGGTCACCAGTTAACGTAGTCACGCGTTCGCTGATCAACTTGTTTGCGTCTGCGTGGTCTGATAACTTAGAATAAACTCCTGCAAACTTCTTCTGCTGCTCTTCTGGATTGAACTCCTTAAGGAGTTGAAGGGCGGCAGTAGTTTCACTGGAAGCTTTTTGAAAAGCCTGCTGAAACTCTTCTGTTTGCGTCTTCATGGCTGTTTCAAGACGTTGAATAGCCTCATCAATTCTCTTATCTAACGCAGATGGCTCTGTAGGAAGAGTTGGTAGACCGTCTGTGTTCGTAGGCATCGTTCCTGTCGTCAAAGGGTGCAAACCAAATTGTCTTTGGACTTCTTCTGGCGTAAGTCTTCGGCAAGCTGAAGAGTTATGCAATAAGTAGTCCTCGGAACTGTGTTTGAGACAGTGAGAATAAGTCTTAACGTAAGGATTCTCGTCTGGCTTCCCAATCTTGATTCACAAGAAACACTTTCAACACGTCCCACTGGGCGTGCCAAAATGTTTGCGCTGGAAACCGCAGGGGAGAGTCAAACAGTCTCTTTTGTAGAGTGCGGGCGTGCCAGTACCACGGGGTACGTTTGTTGTAGTCGGTGTGTGCCACTTCTTGCTTCTGGATCAAGCGAATGTAGACAGAGAGAGCACCAACTCTGTCGGTTCGTACGTGAATGCCTAAACGGAATTAGGTCTTTGAACGTGATCTCTTGCGAACACAATAATCGATACTTCCTCAACGCTGAGTAAGCAGAGCAATCAATTGGGAAAGGTTTGAGAAACACTCGGGTTGCTAAAGCGCGATTTTAGCCTTGCTGTAGGTCGCTGGTTTGCTCCGGAGAGGCTTTGGTCGCTAGGGTTTGCTCCGGAGAGGCTTGTATGCAAAGAGTTTGCTTGTAGGTTGTATTGATTGAGAGAGAGCCGTCATTCGCCTCAAGACCCTCTATTTATAGAGATAGGTTAGCGAATCCTCATTGAACAAAGACTATGAATTCCTTCCCCAACGGGACTCTCAGATATAATTAAATATATGTAAATTACTTTTCTTGAACTATAAGGCAAACACAAAGCAAGAATCTGCCTCTTATATAGACTCAAGGGTATTTTAGGGCCGCAATAACCGGTCTGTGGGCTGTAATATAAACGAATCAGCCAAATATCCATTTGGGCTCAAACAGTCCCAGTAAGTTGTACCTACCTTGGCGCATCAGTAGGATCGAAGACAAACAATTATGTTTATGGAATATATAGGAAACTTTTAACATATATATATATATATATATATTTCTGACAATTACTGATAAGAGTGAAGAACACAGAGAGAAAAGAAGACGATGAATAGTAGAGGCTCACATTAATTAACTGAAATTGTTACAGATTAGGTATATACATATATGCTATGATAAGATTGACTTAACCAATAGATGTGCCACACGTGGCAAGCCAACACAGCTTGAAACCACAAATAAATACAGCTAACTAAACAGCTTAACTAACCAATTAACCCTAATTAGGACTAATAACCGTACTCCCTTGACACCCCTCCTCAGCTTGATGAGGAGAGCCAATCATCAAGCTTGAACAAAGATAACTATGCTGAGGAGAACACAGACCTTTTGTAAAGATATCAGCAAGTTGCGGCCCATTGTTCTACGCCATGCAGGCCGGGCCGGTGATCGAAATAGAGTCATTTCGTTAAGAGCAAAATTAAAAGTACGTGTAGAAAACTGAATATTAATTTTTAATGAAATGATAAGTTGCAGTAATATAAGGGAAAAGAAAAAAGATTGATACCTACAAGAGAAAGAGAAGAAGATGAATAGTGGTTTGTGAGAGCAGGAAATGATAACATGCTTCTTAAATAGGAGCAATTCTGGATTGCACCTGCATTATATTGTACCTCTGACCGTGGCGCAATCTCACCCTTCCGATTAAAGTCATCTATTATTTAAATAAAAAATACTAACTAACAGGGTCAAGTCTTTAACGGTTTGACTAAAAGTTAAAAAAAGAAGCTATTATAGTAAAAACACGAGGGTCTTCTTCTCATATACCCCACACAGATCAAATCCCACCAAAATTATATCTTTTATTTTATTTTTACAAAACCCAAATTGCATCAAGCAAAGCTTAAAACCCAGAAAGAACATAAGAACGCAGCAAAATCAGAAAAATTTCCAAATACTAAACAGCACAGAACTAACATAATAACAGTGGAAAATTCAGAGTTACCTCAGCCAATTAAACAAGGAAACTCTAAATTTTATTTAATAAATCATATGCAAATACTCATCATTCTTCTCAATTTCAAATTCCAATCAAATAACAAAAAACCACTTTCATTCATCATCACCATCACTACTTCATCTTGGTGCCAACGATCCACAACCCACCGCACAGAAATCAGGCAACGCAAACAAACCATATACTCAATTATGAAAAGATACCCAAAGGTTTGCAACTTTGCAATTGCAAACTCATACAAGCCTCCAAAGGTTGCACACAGAGAGTTGAACAAAGTAGAAGAACGGGGAGGGGGAAGAGTCGGGTAGTCGACGATGGGAAGTATTTGGGTTTTTTCGACTTCTGTTTGATTTTAACAAGAAATAATAGAGGGAAGGGGAGACAAAGAGAGGAGGAAGGGCCGGTGCCGAGAGAAGCACAGATCCCCTTTCAATTCCACAAGAGGAAGGTAGCGATTGTAAAAAACCGGAGCTAACTTTTCTTTTCAATTCCAGAAGAGGAAGGTAGATCAAGACGCACTGTTCAATCTCGTGCTATTCATGTGACCAAAGTAGTTTTACTTTTACTGAGAAACAATTATTTTGGCAGTCAGACAAACGTTGTTGACCTAACGCCGTCACTAGGTACAATAAAATGCAGGTACAATCTAGCCGCTCCCCTTAAATAGACCAAACTCAATCCATCTGACATGAAATGATAATTAGACATTCAAGACGTAACTGTACGTCCTCATACCCGGCCAAGATTAAAGTTCGAAATTTACCCATAACAATTAATTAATCACTCGAGCATTTGAAAAATTAATCGGCCAAGGCGATGGATGGTGCAGATTTGGGTCACAACTCTTCGTCCCAAATCTTTACCATGCATGGACTATGGCCGAGTAATTTTTATGACTGATTAAAATAATTATAGGTAAAACTAAAAGATTACTCGGCCATAAGCCGTGTTTTTCCACAATTCACAATTTATGACGGAGTAACTTCTTTGTAGTAAATAAACTATAAATACGTATAGAATAAAAAGTACCGAAAAAAAAAAACAAATCAAATATATATACCATAATGTTGTCAAACAACTATGCCTCACTACAATTACTTGGCCAGAAGCCGTGCACGTAGAAATTTGTACGTGACAAGTTCGTGTCACAAATCCTCACGATACACGGATTCTGGCCAAATAATTATTTTTGGTGATGTTGAGATTTGGTAGAAAAGGAATTCGTCTAACTCCGCATGGAGTTAATTGCTCGCCATTGTTGTACTTTCAGAAATATCTACATACAATGCTCTTAAAAGAAAGAGTTGATGTATATATAGAGAACTTCGTACCAATTAAGATTAATTAGCATGCATGAACTTCGCCCAACAATAAATAGTAATTGACATTAGTTCATGCAATTTTTATGGTGCACGCACCAAACTCCCTACTAAACATGGGGGAATAATGATATGGAAAACCAGTTCCATTCTCTTTTAGTTCATTGCCAAAAGAGTGCTTGCTTCTTATTTACACCCTCTTTATTATTGCTCACCAGCTCATTATTCTTTCTGATCTAATAACTTGCTCTGTGATGTTCGTCCTGATCGATGTTTTTTGTTACTTGGTTTATTTGGTATTTGGGCTTAACCCCCTAATTTTACTAAAAAATAAACACTCAAATAAGTCCTATATATAACACTTTAAATCAAGATTGCCAAGGTTAAAGGATAAATATATATCTATTGAAGTGTAAAACAGTTATTGCCAAGCTTTGTTCTAGCAAAAAGAGAACAAACTTATTCTAAGGATCATTGACCAAATACCAAGGTCAAAGTAATTGTACTTACTCATACCCAAGGTTAAAGTTCAAAATTTACCGATAACAATTAATCACTTGAGCATTTGAAAAATTACTAGGCCAAGGCCATGGACAGTGAAGATTTGGATCGCAAATCCTCGACCCAAATATCTACTATCCATGGCCTATGGCCTGGTAATTTTTATGACTAATTGAAAATATTATAGGCATTTGAAAAATTACTGGGCCATAAGCCATGCTTGTGGAGATTTGTCTCACAAATCTTTACGATTCAAGGTTTATGGCCGAGTAACTTCTTTGTAGCAAGAAATTTGTCTAGAGTGACTTTAGCGTTTGAAAAATTACTTGGCCATAAGAGGGTTGGTACTTGGTAGCTAGCAAGGAATTTCCAGGCTAGCTAGGCAGTTATTAATTACTGGCCATTGTTGTAATTTTTCTAGCTAGGTGAAAACTAATATATATTGTGAGATGTATAAAGATGGAAGGCAATGTGTAGTGGTTTTTGAGAACAGTTTCTTTGCTTCTTAAATAGACTTGATCATTAAATTTGGCACGAACCTTCAGTTAGACTGTTAGAGGCAATACTAAGAACATGAACAATAGACATGCAATTTGAATGGTGCATCTAACTCCATCCCTTTTGCTAAATCGAAAAAAAGAAGGAAAGCTGGTTTCAGTCTCTTTTGCCATAATTAAGAGTGGTAGTTTCTTATGAACACCCACTTTATTTGTTGCTAACCAGCTCATTCATACAGGGGTCATAAGATGTTAGGTTTCCATGTATTCTTAATTCTAATATATCATCCAAACAATAAGTGAGATCGACCTCCATTAATGTTCTATTATTTTTTTTACTTTAATTTCATTGATGCTTATATGAAATTATGAATGGAGCACAATGGTTTAGATTTTTTTTTTTTGGACAATGAGCACAATGGTTTAGATAACATAGCTAGATTGAAGGCATATATATGTACGTCTCCCTTTTGCGAGATCATTTCCTGAAAAGCAGGGCCAGCAATGGTTGTCTTTGCCACTGAAAAAGTTACTCTCCTCATACTGACTTCTAGCTAGTCACTTGGCTGGTTAAAGAATTACCGGGGAACTTTTGTCTATTCACACTCGATCTCTTGTTCCTGAAATTGAAAATACACACACCCAATGATTAAAATATCAGCCGTAATAATTATATCGGAAGTCTAAAACAATGAGTAATGCTAGATGAACCACTTTTTGGTGTATCACATACTCACATAGACTCCCAGCGTTACTCATTGTTTTCTCAATTTCTAATTAATGTAGTTTTCTTAATTAAGTTCTATAAAATTTAGCAATTTATTTTACATCTCTTTTATTCGTTCTCTTTAATTTTTTTGCACTTTACTTTATCATATTTTACTTTCTCGCCGTAGTCCTCGCACTCTTTTTTTTTAATTTCTTCGCAATTTACTTGCATGCAATTTAGGAGTAGTTGAGGAAAAACCAGCACCACCAGTCCACCACTAGTACAATATCGCTCATTATTTGATTTTTGTTATTATAATTTGATACTGATTTTATATAAGTAAACACACGTGTCATTAAGTTTCGAACTCTTCCAACATAAATAGAACATTTGTCGGTATTGGCGTCCAATTAATGGCTCATATTTGAGCCATAATCCCCACAAACTAGTGCTTGAGTAAGTATGGCCAGTATTTTTGTTGGCTTTTTCAAAAAAAAAAAAAGGAAAAGAATTATGTGCTATTTTTGCCAACCGCAGAGAAAGATCGACGACCGTTAGGTGTGTGTCCACTGTAAGTTGATCAAGGCATGTAGTCCGAATCCCAAAAAATCCAAGCAGAAAAATGAGAAAAACAGTAGTACAAGTTGTTACAGTCAAATCAGAAATCATCAGGCAACAAAATCCCAACAAATGTACCAGTAGCTAGCTGAAACACTTTCAGATTGCTAGTTACCACAGTATAGCTTCTATTCGATCTCCCTTATTTTTCTTGGTGGGATTGATTAATTGAGGTTAATTATCTAATATTCTTTCTCGATCAGCATGGCAATAAGTTGGATTACCATTTTTGGGGTGCTAGGTAAAATATAATAACCTAATTAACTCTCTGTCGTTCTTTTTTCTTCTTCTTGAATTCATGGGAATTAATTGATGTGAAGTGATTATATTTACCTTTATATTTTATCTGCATATGTTTCAGGTAACATTATGTCAGGATTAGTCTACCTTTCTCCTGCGTAAGTTCATTAGTTTAGAATTTCTCTCATCTAGCTTGATTTTGTTATTTTTGATTACGTGAAAGAATTCCTCGAATTGTTGTAGAAACGTGTTTGTGAGAATCGTGAAGCGTAGATCGACCGAGGAATTTGAGAGTATTCCTTATGTTAGCAAACTGTTGAATGCCTACTTCTGGGTTTACTATGGATTTATTAAGCCGAATAGCGTGCTCGTAGCCACTGTCAATGTTTTTGGTGGTGCTGTCGAAATCGTTTTTCTTACCATATTTCTACTATTCGCACCACCAAGAATGAAGGTAAGTTCGTTACTAGTTTGTTTCTCTTCCATAGAAGTTAAGTATCTGAGATTAACTAATTGTACAAGTTCCTCCTGTTACATTGATAAGTTTTAATCATGGTGCTAATGGGATATGATCTTAGGTAAGGACTGCTATACTAGTTGCAGTTCTAGATGTGGCATTTCCCGGAGCAACAATTTTACTTACTCATTTTCTGCTAGACGGAGATAAAAGGATCGATGTTGCCGGAATATGGTGTGTAATCTTCAGCATGATTGCTTATGCTTCCCCTCTTTCAGCTATGGTAAGAGTTTACGACTCTGATTACGAAAAATGTTCTCTTACCCGACAATCTGACATATATATGCACATATATGCCAATACAAAATGTCAATCTCAACCATTAAATAGAGTGATTAATTCGAACGATAAATAAGTTATGCAAAGTCTATGTCAATTAATTATATGTGTTGACTTCTAAGTAGTACAGTAAAATCGATCACTCTCATTGAGTTGCATACAAAATCTTGTAATATTTGTGCAGAAAACTGTGGTGGCGTTAAAGAGTGTGGAGTACATGCCTTTCCTCCTCTCTTTTATCCTTTTTCTAAATGGAGGAGTTTGGACAGTGTATGCCTTTCTTGCAGACGACTTGTTTGTTGGAGTAAGTTCTTACCCAACATCGATCATTCAACATCCTATAAAACCTTAATTTTTCGTGGACTATATATTTGTTTTGTTTTTTATAAAATAGTTTTATACTTATGGCAATAAAGACTGGTGAATCATCTATCTGCAGATTCCAAATGGGACTGGGTTTTTACTTGGAACTGCTCAGCTGATTCTCTATTTCATATACTGGAAACCGAAGCCGTCGAAGCAAGTATCCGACGGTTTAGAGGATCAACAGATAAGCGAACCACTCATTTTCTAATCCATCACTAGGGTTAAAGTGAGCACTAGGGTTTATTATTAATTTTGACATGAAGAAAACTTGTACGGTATGACTTTATTGACAGTATGTATATCCAATATAATGTGATTTTATATATATTAATTACAATTTATAATGTTTTGCGTTTCTTTACACATTCCCGATTGGTTTTTGAGACCAGTATATCTCACATCGAAAATATGAAAAATGCGAAGTTATTTATAATGTCTTTCATTGTCGGGATGGATCAATATATCAAGGTTCATACGTAGAAGAAGAAGAAGAAGAAGAAGACATGGATCAGATCTGAAGAAGAGTACGTCACATGGGTTTGCTGGATCCCTTTAACATGTTGCTCGATCTTTGTCATATATATATACCACCATTGTTGTCTTCACCAGTAAGAATCACTCTGGCCCTTGTGAGGATTCAATATTAATTGATCGAAGGAAGCATGACAGACAGTATCTGGTAGATGATAATTAAATTAGCTCATAACTACTTATCTTGAGCACTTCCAAGATCGAAGGACCCACATGCTCTCCTAAGGTAGCTGTCCTCCCTTAAACTATTTTACGAATTGTTAAAAAAAAAAACTATTTTCCGAGAATATATATATTTATGTAGTTACTTGAAAATTTCAGAGTAAAAAAGATATAAATGTTTTCTCTTGATTGGAAATCGAATATTCGCAAAACCTAAGGTACTTCGGAGTATGGTATGTTTCAGATGTTTACACCTAAGGGACTTCGGAGTATGGAATGATACACACACCCCACCCTGATATTCTAAGGGAGCCGAATTCAGAATCTCTCTTTGGACAACTTTGGTGTCAAAATACTACACCAACCACATTGGATTACAATATCTCATGTTTTGCCTAAATAATAAAATAATGTTGTTGCAGTGGTTTGACACCAAAATTGTGCTAGAAGAGATCTTAGGTTCGACACCCCTAAGATACATATGTGTATGTGTGTGTGTGTAAACTGACACCCAAATCAATTTTAATTGTTTTATGGAATAACCATTCAACCACTTGAAATTAAATTCCCCAAAATAAATGAGTAAGGGTATGGTATGTTAACATTTCTCATACGTGATTAAGAGAGAAAGTCTTTGGTAAGATAAATAAGGTCTTCATTAGAGTAAACTAGGTTCTCGTTTGAGTAATTAAGTCCTAAAAGTAGTAATTGTAATACCTTACAAGTTGACAACACATGTTACCACTTCGACAACTCATGTGGTAATTAGAAAAAAATCTTTGTTAAGATAAATAAAGTTTTTATTAGAGTAAAGTAGGTTCTAGTTTGAGTAATTAAGTCCTAAAAATAGTAATTGCATGTACATATGCTATACGTTAACAAACAGTAAAAATTTTCAAAATTGTATATCCTTCTATATATTACAAATTTACAACCAAAGGAGAAAAACCATGCACTATTGCATGTCTTAGTCTCTTAGAGTCGTAGATGGTATCGAAGCTAGTTAGATGAATAAGAATACAGTTTAAACCACCCATTTAGCATGACTACTTGAGAAACTTATTTTGTAAATCGCATGATTACAAATTTCATGCCAAAGAAGGAGCATAGAAGACCAGTACATTTCATGTGTGCTCCTGGGTTGCACAATGCACACCATGACCATATGACCATTTCATGAGTTTCTTTTCTGGATAATGCATCTCCAGATTTACAATTGTAATAGCATCTTTTAGAGGATAACATTGAAAAAGGAAGAAAATTAACTTTTATAATAATAATTATTTTTATTTTTATTTTTGCTTTAAAATATGAATTAGCTATTTTACAACCCACTAGTAACACTGAAAGAGAAATTGATCATCTCAACCGAACTGGGGGAGCAAGAACATGAATCACACTACTGACTGAAGTACTGAGCATCAACCACCAATAGCTATGAAAAAGTACGTAGTACACTATGTTAAAAGGGAAAGCTCCTGATGCAGAAAGTTTTATAAGGAGCTATTAAGCCATACTTCAAATACTAATAATGATCTGAATATGTTTCCCCGGCCAAAAATTAACTAAAGAGCAACTTCTTATATTAATTAATTAAGGTACTCAAAGTAGTCATATCTCAAAGTAATGAATCCCTGAACTGGTTCCCTTAAGTAGAACCTGTATAAATATTACCTTATGTAAAATATAAGTTGGTATTGATTGAAACTCCAAGTTATAATATTTAGATTAATTGATTCGTGCTGAGATAGATCAACTCTCCAAACTTTACATATGTCTCTTTCATGTATACTCTTCATTCTTTTATAATTGTTGTCGAGAGGTGATTTATAAAAATATAAGCTATATGTATAGTTTCCAACAATATCTCATGTTTAGCTGAAATAGACCAAAATATATATTTATTGTTTATATATGGAACAACCATTCAACCAATCAAAAGTTCCTGAAAAGTTAAAAGAAGTATCATAACTAAGGAGACGAGACACTATCGTCTTAGATGGTATATATGATATATATAGCTATCGACTTAAATAGTATGGTAGCTTATTTATGTGAATAGAATACACTTTTTTCGACCAAAGAAAAAAAAAAGAATACACTTTAAACAATAAGAGAATGACTTGAGAAACATGTTTTAATTGCAAATCACATAAAACAAATTTCATGTGAAAAAAAGAGCATAGAAGAGAAGTACATACCATGTGTGCCCCTCGATCTAATGCTTGGAGCAATTCATTTCTCATATGCAGGAATCAAAATTGCTTCAACTTAAGGTACTAATATCAATTTGTCTAACTTGTATTACCTATGCATGACTAATTCTTGTATTTCTTAGAAAATCATTAATGGCCAAGTAGTTATAGATTTTGTTAAGTGATAGAAGATTAGGCGCGAGCTAAAGAAATTAATTTAAAAAGTAATGAAAAAGGAGGTACTTTTTTTATAATAAGACAAAATAAATTACAAACTAAAGCCTCGAAGACATCCAATCTCAAAATGGTCAAAGTTGAACGCTAACAGAACATTAAGCGGAATACTATCATTCAAAGATCGAGAACTAACTATCGAATAACCTAATTCGCCAGCGCATTTGCCGTGAAATTTGTTTATTTGAGGACATGATCAGTAAATAAGAATTCTTTAATAGAGTTCATTTGATGGAGAATATCACGAATGACAATTTTCAATCTCCAAAGAGTGCTAAAAATTTCATTAACACAATCTATGATTTACTTTGAGTCACCTTCTACTAAAAGTTCAAAACATGCTCGAAACCTTTTTCCATGGCTTTCATCAAAGCTTCCTTCAAGGCAAAGCCTTCAGTTGAGGGAAAAGGAGGTACGTTACATCACGTACTCTATATATATACATATATATATATATATATATATGATCTTGTTATTAACACACCCAAATGTGTTAATAACACACCCAAGAAAGAAAGAGATAGAGATATATGATGTGTTATTAACACATTTGGGTGTGTTAATAACACCATCATATATATATATATATATATAAAGAAGATCACTATATATCCCACGTCAAAAATGATCTCTATAATGACACTTGCCTAAGTCAAGCTATGCTGCTATGTAAAGTACCACTAATGATGTCATCTACCAACCAATCTCACCCACGATGCAAAAGTTAAACTAAAGATGGTCGATCAAAGCCATATATTGTACAAATCCATTATTAGTGTATGTTTAAATATTGGTCGATCAAGTGTTCCTTTATATTGTACAAATCCAATATAAATATTTAAACATACATTAATGCGCGCGGTCGATCAAATGGATTTGTACAATATAAAGATTGGTTGAAGCATCTAGTTGATCGGTTGATCTGTCGTCTGTTGGGAATCTTTGTTCTTTGATCTTTCCTCTCTTTTGTATTTATCTATGTCTTTTACCATGATTAAGTCTGGCTAAACTCTTAGTTAGGGGGTTGCTTGAAGCCTTAAGACATGATTACAATTATGTTATAACCTTTCTTTGGATTTTTCTTATGTTATGGATGAAAGTTATTTTGCCGGCAATTCAGTGATGATTCTTTGTATGTTTTATATTGTTGCAAACGTAGTAAGCATGTTTTAGGATCTATTGTTCTAGGATATATGCATGTTCTGTCGTCCCATCATGTATGCTAACAAGAAATAATTATTAATTGCGGTTAATAAGTGAAATACCTTATAGGTTACATGAATCATGCATCATAGTTATGTGAGCCTTGTGATATTCAAACTTTCTTTATGCTTAATGACTACTATATGTTAAATCTAGGAGTGCATCACCCTAGGTTGCATGTTAGAGCTAAGTTGTGTTAGTGCATCACATTCACAACATATCAAGTAAGAGAAAGTAAAACAATTAGGTTCACTGCATTAGGGCTAATTGTGAATATATATCTTCATATATGAGTAAGAATTGATAAAGGAATATAATTGTGTGATTGTCTAGTGGTGGATAGTTGTTCCTTAACTTGTTCCCAATCATTGTTTACAACAATCTCTTTACAACTTTCTTTTAATTTTCGTAACTCAACCTTGCCCTGTTTATACATGTTAATTTCATTGTCTTACATATCTTCTAATCTCCTGAAACTTTGTCCAGTTCTTCATGAGAGTGTCTAGTTGCTAGGGTTTAAATCTCATTATTTTTAGAGTCTGTTTAGTTTGTCTGCTAGTCGAGTCTTTCTGTTTAGGTCAGTATCGAGTCATTGCAGTATATTTTGAGACGTCATATTTGCAATTAAATCTCATTCTTCAGCGGGAACGATCCTTACTTCTCATACTACACACGATTACCATATCCATAGCAGGGTTAATAATAGGTTGTTTTTTGCATCTCTTTCGGTGTGTGAAAATACCTTATCAAAGTACAAAAAAACGGTATAATAACAATCCATCTTTCAATTTTGGACTTTTCAAAACAAATTCTCTTTCTATACGTTATTCTTACCTCAATCATTGTTGCCCAAAAGGTAATTTATAAAAATCTAAGACGTATATATAGTTTCCTACAATATCTCATTTTTAGCCTAAATAGATAAATATTTATTATTTTATGAAATATCGCCAAAGTCTATAACCTTCTAGGCAAATCAAAGGAGAAAAATTGAAGTATTGTCTTAAATGGTATCAAAACTAGTTAGGTGAATATGAATGCACTTTAAACAAAAATAGCATGACTTGAGAGTTGAGAAACTCGTTTGGTAAAAATATATAAAATTTCATGTCAAAATAGAGAGGACAGAAGACATGTACATATCGATCATGGGTTGCACAATGCACACCATGAGTCCATGATCATGTAAAAATATCCAAAATTATTTTGGTTACTTTTGCACACCATGAGAGTTTGCCCCTATTTGCCCCCAAAAGTTGGATGTGGGGACAAATATATATATGTCCCTAAATTTAGGGACAAATATATGTATTTGTCCCCAAATCTAGCTTTTGGGGACAAACAGAGGCTATAGAAACTTCCATAAAGGGGACACATGTATGTCCCCATAGACTTAATTTGTAGTAGTGCGGCATTATATGTAAGGCACATAATCTAGATATAGAATTTAATTTAGATGATAATATTTGGTGTGGTAGCCTTATTGTACTTTTTTCAGGGTGTAAAGTAAGGAGATAGTTTGAGATATGATGATTGAACTTCGGTGCACAGTATATATCTCTTGGTATTATTGTCTTACAATATATATATACTGTGCACCGGAGTTCGTCGGAGGATCACTTCTTTAATTATGAGAGATTTAAGAAAGGGTAGCACTTCTTTGACAAAAAAGAAAGAAAGAAAGAAAGGTTAGCACTTTTTCAACTTTCTGGTTGTGTAATCTTTATCATTGAGTGTTAAGAATAAGATATGTACGTAACACTTGATTGTTATCGTTAGGTGTATGTTGTAAACTTGTAATTGTAACTAATTATGACGTCTGCGGCTCTAAACTTTTTGGGAGGAGTACCTTTTCAAGTGCTGTATGATGGAGTTAGGAAAGCCATTGGTAGGACTAGAAAGTTCAGAACCCTCCTCTCAGAGCTCGACGCAACGCTAGAGTGTTTGGGACCGGTCATCAGCCAGATAAGAGAGCGTAATGTGGACTTGAATCTCCCAAACGACTGTTGGAGATATTGAAGCTTGAGCAAATAAGGAATGTGACGGAGCTCTTGCTTTTGGCAAGAAAATCTAATGACAAGCAAGATGAATTAGACAAAAAAAAATGTCAGAATTATTGAAAGTGCAGCAGCAAGTATTGAAAGCGCAACAAGATATATATGATATGATGAGAGTGCAGCAGCAAGAAATTAGAAATGTATGATATGTTGAGAGTGCAGCAGGATGGAATACATAGAACTGTAGGAAATGACGTGCAAAATGTAGGAGGAGGGGCAGCTCCTGCTCCTCCTGCTCATGCTCTCGGAGTAGCATTTCGGAAACTGTTTGATATGTTGTATTACAAGTGAAGGTCAAGAATACAATGTGTAAACGCCTTGTCGGAGAATTTAAATCCACGCTTAGATTCTTAAAACCACTGATAGAAGAGATGGCAGAATGTAACAAGGTATTGCATCTTCCCGCGCAGGACAAAGAAAAGTTCATTATACAAATGAGGAAGGGTACCTGTAGAGCTCATTCACAAGTGCTCCAAGGTTTGCAAGTGTGCCAATTACAAGAAGTACGAATGCACTGCCAATCTTCTTAAATTGGATGATCGAGTCTCGATCTTCAAAGGCTCTTCCATAAACTGGGACTGCAGATAGAAAAAAAATGTGAAGGAGGGGCTGGCTTCGATAAGTTATATGGAGGCGGTGATCAAGCAAATTGAAGAACGTGGTGATGTACAAAATCAAATTCAAATTGTAGAGGCTGAACCAGAACCTCCACTGCAAGCTGTTGGATTGGATGCAGTGAATGTACAGGGAACAAGGGATGACATGAATGAGAAAGTGAGACAAAATGAAATAGAAATTCAAGGTTTGTGTGAAGCACCTGAACCTCCATCGCCCATAACTGGATTGGACATGCGGGGAACAAGGGATATGAACGAGACATTGGAGTATAGAGGTGGGAACCGAGCAAATTGAAGGGAAAAGGGTGGTTGACTCTCTTGAGGAAATGACTGATCTTGAGGGAAAGGTGATTTCTTATAATTAAGACCAGTTGAACCTCACATTGACACCCTTTAGAAACGCCACAATGCTCTTGCCTTTTTCTTTTTCTTTTTCCAACTTGTTTCCGTTCTTCATTTCCACTAACAATTTGCTGCATGTCTTTCCCAGCTTTAACATGCTCCATGTTCAAGTCTGCAGACATATATGCACTATTGTAAAATAGGCAATGACCTTTTTTTTTTTTTTTCTCTTTTTTTTGTTATGAACTGTTAGCAGATCAATTAAGGTGGTTTTGAAGGTGACTGGAATTGATGATAAAAGTAACAAAACATGGAGTAGTAAAAGCCATGAAAGCTGCCACTCATGTAGACGGTATTTCTGTTTTCTTGCTAGGTTTTGTTTACAGCTCTTCAATATCCAAGAAGTCTCCTTCACATGCGGGCGTCCGCACGTAAAGTAAAATGCAAACATTCTCATTGCGAGTGCAAACTAATTATCAAAACCGTCTATATTTTAGGTTATCCTTCAAGGATCATTTTGATAAAAAAAAATTTAAATTGGAAATTATTTAGCCATTTGATTACCACATTCATCGTTTCAACCTTATCTGACGGTCTGTATTTATTTGTAAACTATACAACGAACATATGACCAAACAATCTCCAATTCGGCTGATTTTTTGTAAGGATAATTCTTGAAAATAAATCTAAACGATAAACGGTTCCGATGATTGAGTTATGTTGTCAATTGGTCGGGATCCATATGTTCGCATTTTACTTTACGTGCGGACGTCCGCATGTGAAGGGAACTGTATATATATATATATATATATTACGCATTGTACATATGATTGTTGTTCCTTTGTGTTCATTTTTTTGGTGATTTTGATGAACAGGGCTTGATTCGGTCTCTGTTGATCGGAAGAACCAACAGACGACAGCCATAGGAGTCAAAGGACAGTTGGATGCGATGGCATTAGTCAAGAGGATGAGAAAGGTACTAGGCAAAGTGGACATATATAGTATCAGTTGGCCCAGCCAAGAAAGAGATCGAAGAGAGAAGAAGAGAAAGAGGATGAAAGGGAAAATGAATTCAAGAAACTGAAAGAGGAAAAGAGAGAAAAATGTAAAGAGAATGTCTGCGGTCAGTCTATTGAGCCAGTTGCATATCCAGTTCCATATCTCCAATCTAGCGACTAGGAACCATGTTCAATAATGTAAGATCAAAAATTGACATTGTTAATTGGTAATTTCGGCAAATCCGGGTTGGAAAATAAGGTTGATTCCAAATTTAATTAGATGCATGCATATATCTCAAAGGACGAGATCTGATTATGATTTTATGTTTTTATAAGAATTGGGTTTCCTGATTGAGCTAGGACATTGTATTTTTTTTCTTGTGTAAATTGGAGCCCTTAAAGAAAAGGTGCTTGTGCTCAGTGAGGGGGTCTTTAGCTCAAGGATGCAGGACTTGATAAAAAAAAGATTGTGACATCATCCATATATATTCTCGCTGATCACCTGATTATCATGATGAAAGAATTTTAGTCATATATACGGAATAAATAAACTCACTTCTCAATTCTCATCCAATATGTCCATTTATGACATGTGTCGACCCATGATAGAACGATAAGTATAAATGTAAAATATATATATGACACGTGTCAACCAATAATAGTACAGATAGTAACCGGAATTGAGTTCATCAAAATATAACTTCATATTGAATGTGATTATAAGGAGTTGCGATTAACTTTTTTCTCTCTTAAATTTAAGTGCTAGCTCTATTTGGGTTCGTTTTCTTTTGTCATGGGCAAGTTTGGTTTCCCTAAATCTTTATTTCTTCTTGAATCTTGATGAATGTTTCACCAGGTTCTCTCATGTGAATTTAATTCCTTAGTGGTTGCAGTTAGGGTTCATCAATTTGGGGCTAGAATTTTATTTTTCTTTTGCTATGATAATATTCTCACACATGAGTACATATCATGTGTGCCCCCGTGTTGCACAATGCACACCATGACCATTTGAAGTCGAATCAATTTTTTTTTCTAAGGTAATATATTGAAGATTAGGCGAAAGCTAACAAAAAATTAAGAAAGTAGCATTTGTGATACGTTTAAGAAAATGGAATAGGAGGTACCTCATATACTGTATATAAAAAGAGTCCTATCCAATGTTAAAAATGATCATATGGAAAGCACACTAAAATTTAATACATGGATGTATCTGGAGCTAGTACTAAAGTTGTTCTCATCGTATACATGTCATCATATATAACTATATGTTTTACATTGAAAAAGGAAGATTATTAACTCTTAATTTTTTTTTTCATATGAAGGAGAATACATGTCAACCCAATTGGGTTGACAAGAACACAACATGTCATCCATGAAGGAGAGTAAGATCAAAGCTGGCCGGAATTAGGGTATCTCAACTTCTAGAATAATCTAGATAGTTATTAACATTAATTGAAGTCTGAAATGTATGACCATTAGTCTTATATTGACATAGCAAGTATAGTATGGCATGAATATTGCTAGTTTGCTACCTTATGTTGGAACTTGGAACCCTTTACTGCAGGGAGTTATATGCAAATAATTGAAATATATGATTTTGTATTGAGTACGTAAAATCATCAAATGATACCTGAACTATCATAAAATGTACTTTTTGGTATCCAAACTTTTTGAGGGAGTCTAGTGGTATCCGTACTATGTCTCCGTTAGCCTCATTAGTACATCCGTCTAATTTTCTGTTAAAATTGAAGGTAAACTTGTCAATTGAGGTTTTTTTTTTCTTCTTCCCAAAAAAAATAATATTAAGAGTAGAGTGAACGATTTTACCAAAGTACCCCCCGACAATAAAGTCATTTTGTACGCCACATAGGCAATTTTAACAGAAAATTGGACGGAGGTACTAGTGAGGCTATTGGAGACATAGTTCGGGTACCACTAGACCCCCTCAAAAAGTTTGGGTACCAAAAAATGCATTTCTTGATAGTTCAAGTACCATTTGAGGATTTTACCCTTTTGTATTTGTTATGCAGTATAATAAGAAGAGGAAATTGATCAATATTGAATGTAGCTTTCTCTCTGTTCTTTATTTTTTGATTTGGTTTGCTGCTGAATGGTGGAAGCTCCTCAGACTAAAAAAAAAATGAATGAAGGAGGCTCTTCTATTTTCTATGATGGTGTGCCAATTAATATGGAAAATTGGCGGCCGTTGGTTCTTGTAATTAAGATGCACCTAATCTTGTTGCTGCTTGCATTGTTATTGGAACCTTGTATTGCAACAGTGCTTGGTTTTGTTGGTGGAAAGAGAAGAATAAAGGTTAAGGAATTTGCTTGGTTATCTCCTGGGATTTTAAAGGCATGTTCTCTGGTATGGTTGCTGCACTTAATACTCTTTTTGCTGCCATGTAGCTGTTGGCCTAAGAAGGACGTTGCTCTTAGATTGTTCATTTTGGGTGTCCTTAGTTTTTTTTATGGGCTTCTTATTTACAGTTTCGGATTCTTGTCTTGTTGTTCTCTTTTTGTTTTTAGGTGAGGTTTTGGTCTATGTCCCTCTCTTCCATCTTGTATTTTTTTTTCTTACTTTAATAAAACAAAATGGAGGGACGAGCGGTGAGTTTCCTGGTGTAATGGTCCTCTTTCCTATATTGAGAGGGTAGGCGCCTCGCGCGATGATTACTAACAAGGGACCGATATCACATAATCTTCTATTTTAATTTAAATAAAAGAAGGAATAAATTTTTTAAGTAATTGCAGTGGTGCACCTATGCAAATGGAATCACATTTATTTGGATCGATTACTTCTTGAACAAATTAAGTAAATAAGAAAGAATACCAACCTCTTTTTTATGTACTTATTTCCGGTCACTAGGACCCTTCTTTTTAGTTAATACTAGCATTCTCCACACATGCTCTGCATGTGTAAAACTTTTTTTATTAAGAAAAACGAAAATTAATAGGAAGTTATTTTAGAGATAATGGTGGGAAGTTACTTGAGATCGAGGTAGTGGGAAGTTATATGCAGACAAATAGTGGGAAGTTATTGCAGAGAGAGTGAGATAGTTTTTTTTTTTTTTCAATTTTGATTTTTTTGTTACTTCCCTTTTTGTTTTTTTGTTTTTGTTTTTTGTACTTTGACAACTTTATCCCTGGAAAGTAAAAATTGGTTAAAGTTTTTTAATATATAAGGGTTAATTTGGTAACAAAATTCTATTTTGATTGACAATATGAGTTTGCTTAAATAATAGTATAGATATATAGGTACATAATAAAGTGATAGATTCTGCATTTCATATATATTATATATATATATATATATATATATATATATTTTAATCATAGAATGTCAATTTATACACACATATCATATGAGAATCAAACTCAATATTTCTCTTGGGACAACCATGGTGCTAAATCACTACACACGCAACTTGAACATTCTGCATCTCATATTTCATTGACAACATGTGATTTATTACCACAATACTATTATTATTTATACATTTTAGGTCTCAAATCAAAATATGAAATTGTGGGTTGAAAATAGTTCCAAATCATATCATAGCCTAATATGACATGGTTAAAGCCATGATAAGAAAATTGGATGGTTAGTTTCCTACAATGTCTCACCTATATATGTAGCCCAAGTAAGTTACACTTCAATTTTTCATGAGACACATTCAAGTATTCAACTAATTCAAAATTGCCATAGCATCTATAAGACTATAACTTTTTATCAAAGTCAAGAGAAAAACCACTATTGACTTCAATGGTCTCATAGCTCGTTGAGTAAATTAAAACACAATTAAAACAAAAAGAGCATGACTTGAGAAACTTGTTACGTAAATCAGGTAAATAAAAGTTGAATGTCATCTATATTATATGATTACACCATGTCATGCCAAAAAAGAGCTTAGAAGACAAAGTACAAATCATGTATGCCCCTGGGTTGCACACTTCGGTCATGTGGCCATTGTACCAATTCAAAAGCTTGGATGCAACATCTATGATTTATCATTTATGCCCTTGATTGATGATGGTTTGGTCAGTTTAGGCTGTGCAATCCCTTAAAGCAAAGGTATATGTATTATATACTATATTACTATCAATCTATCATTCATCATCACTGAAATAGAGTAAACAGGTTAACCATAATAGAGAACTCATAGTTGATGGATCACCAAAGTCACTTCAACACACTGCAACCAATAACAAGAAGGCTTAAAGACTTGATAATTAAATTATACCAAGACAATTAACAAATAAATGATCTTTATGGCATTTTTCTTCAATTTATAGTATTTTCTGGAGGGTCATCATCTTATGAAGATTTTTTGAGTATAAGTATCGCAGATTATTATGGGTATTGAGTTCTTTTTTTATTGTAATTAATAGATTCTAAGATTTGTATTTTATGTTGTTGGTCTAGGGATGGCAATGGGGCGGGTTGGGGACAGGGATGACAATCCCATTCCCATCCCCGCGGTCATTTTTCGTCCCCATCCTCTCCCCAATCTCCAATAAAAATTATCGGGGATTCTCCGTCCCCATCCCCATTGGGGATTAGGCCCCCGTACCCGCCCCAAATTTCCGATGAAAATGCATAAAAAAAATAAAAATCAAACATAATAAATTCTTAATTTATAAAATACAAAACATAAATGATATGATTAATTATCTCAATCTTACATAATAAAAACAAGACTTAAAAAAAAATCACAAGAAGAAACAAAATGTCCACAAGACTTGAGAAAAACCACTAGTCACTAGAGACTAAATAAACTGTCCACAATATATATTTAAATAAAAATTATTATCTACTATCAGGGCGGGTTTAAATGGGGATGGGGATCGCAATCCCATCCCCGCCCCGTACCCGATCTTAGTAAGCGGGTGTCGGGTCTCCCCGTCCCCATTCCCCATTTGTCCCTGAATTCCTCCCCCCGTTAGGGTCGGGGCTCCGATGGGACCCGCCCCATTGGGGATTTCTGCCAACCCTATGTTGGTCCTTGTGCTATTACAAGTTGAGGAAGTAAAATTGTTTAAGTAGTGGCTTTTTTAATGAGTTCTTTGGTGCTTCGTTATATTTAATTTTGATTTTTTCTTTTTGAGAAGGTAAAGATAATTTCATTCAAAACAATATAAAATTATACATCGCGGGAGACAAAGAACCAAGAAATTATAAACACCATGAGCCAAAAAATCACAAACTTTAACCACATTAAACGTCATTTTCCACAAGCTACTAATTAAGATCAAGCAATTCTGAGAGTCACGATAAATCTTAATAGCCAACAACAAGAAGAGCTGCACCATCTTCCGCATCGTGTCACAAAGGTTTCAAACCATGTGCATGAGCGTCTCACCAGCACGTTGACAAAAAAAAACGAAGATAAAGAAATTAGTCCCTAGGAACAACACAATAGCCGTGACGCAACATTAGACTCAAGACCTAGGTCGATAACACCAACTAGAAGACCACCTGAACAACAAATCAACAAACCCTAGCTCTATTGAGTTGGGATTTGTTGAAACTAACCCACAAAAAATATAGAAAACACTAAAGAAACTAAAAACATTTTCATCAATGCTACCATCAACAATCGGAGATATTATTGTTTTATATGAATAAATTACTAACACCTTCCCTTCCGAAAAAAAAAATATTCAGACATCTAACTGAAAACTAATTGGTCATAGCCAAAGAGGTCCGAGATCGATTTTAGATGGTACTTTTGCAATTCTTAAATGTTGAATGTAGAATTTTATTCTTCTAACACGACCCTTCACGTGAGCACATATCAAAGTTATACTCATATCATACAATCCTAGTAATCATATATTGTAAATTCATAAGGTATAAGACATATATGTCAATATATGCACACTCCAAATCCCATTTCATTGGCTTCCATTATTCTGGGAATTCTATCTTCCAGCTCCAAACAATTAGCCTCTTAAGAAAACATGAACAAATAAATAAAACTTGGAGGGAATGTCCAAGATTCAGAGGACCAAACATATATAATGTGACTTGATGACACGATATCGATAATTAAAGTAAATTAAATCTTTGTTAATAACTTAATATTGGCCGGTGTATTTTGAGTTGTTGGGAGTTCAATGCCATTTATTCTTTATAGTTGTTGGTTGAAGATTCATTGGATTTCCTCTCCTTCCTTAGCTTTCAATGTTCATCTCCTACAGCATTTATTGTTGTTAGATTATCCATTATAATAGTTGAATAATTAAAATACTAATTTCTTAATACACGCTCATGTTACGTGTGTGTCAATTTTTTTTTTTATCAAATAGAGAATTTCATTAATATTGATCAAAATAACCATGAGGCAATGTGGTTAGCTTTATTTAAGAATTGCCACACCCATACATCAACAATATATATAAATGAGATAATTATAACTTTCGTCCCTGAACTATGACTCGTTCGACACTTTCGTCCCTGAAGTTTGAAATATATCACGTTCGTCCCTGAACTTCAACACCAACTATCACTTTCGTCCCTGACCGGAACAAAATTGTGCAAAACCTATGCCAAAATGTTCGCAAGGATGAGAGGAGTAACTTTTATAACTGGGGCTAAGCTCAATTCGGCCTAGCATGACTCGAATTTAGCCCGAAAGTCGATGGTGGCCGAAACTTTAAATGTAAAATTCTCCGCCATCCGACGACGGTTTGAGACGAGGTTGGTGGCGTTGAACTCGCCTCAAGGAGGGCTTCAAAGCCCAGTGGGTGTTGTCCTCCGATTTGGCTGGAATCAGAGGTTTATTCGGTGAAAACCCTCGGCCAGGGACGAAAGTGATAGTGATTTTCAAACTTCAGGGACGAAAGTGATATATTTCAAACTTCAGGGACTAAAGTGTCGAACAGGTCATAGTTCTGGGACTAAAGGTGATTTTTTCCCTATATAAATTGCCTTTTAGTGAAAGGCGTGTATCACTCTTTACAAATGGTGAATGAGGTACCACATTCGAATCTCTCTCTAAAGATCAAGAATAAAAATAAATGAACGGAATTTTAATTCAAGAAGATGAATAACGACACAAGCAAGAGTATGATCAAGAAAAAAATAATAATCCAAACAAATAGTTTAGTAGAGAACCCAACTAAGATGAATATCGGCTAATAATTATTTTAGGGATGTACGTACAAGAAAAAAATGTCATCCAAACGGTTAGACACGAGCACCACAAAATGGAACAATTTGATATTAAGTGAACTAACTGCGCTCTCTTTCGTTGCATTACATTAATGTAGACTAATTTCATACAATGATAGACCAGTTTTATGTGACAGTAAGTCAACAATACACTATTCTAGCTATCATTGTATAAAAATGGTTTATATGTATGTATATTAATCTGTTAATGCACCGTAAAATTTTCCGGACCCGTAAAAGAAGAATGAAATAGTGACAGAATTAGCAACGCCTAAAACTTTTGACCATTATATGACCCAAAACTAACAGGGGTTTTTTGTTTACTTGGGAGAGGCTTTAATGATGACCTTTATAATGAGGACTTGGCGATGACTTTTCGATTAATGGTTGTGATATCTATTTTTCGATTACATCTCGACAAATCAACCATTCAATGTTAAGATATTCATGAGTAGATCACTTCTACAAATTTTCAACAAATTTTGAAATCGTTAAGGTATCGAACTAGATCAAATAAATGGACGAACCAAATCTATCAATTTTGAACCATTCATATTCATAAATGGTAAATCACAATTATAGATGACTTAACGATTTCTGATTTCATTGAAAATTTGTATAAGTGATATACTCATAAATATCTAAATATTGAACGGTTGATTTGTCGAGATATAATAAAAAAGTAAGTCTAATAAAAAAGCCATCACCAAATTCTCATTATAAGGGACCTCATTAGAGTCTCTCCCTTGTTTACTGTATCCTTTAGAATTTCATATATATGGGACCTTCATTGATCCTTATTTTGTCCAAAATCTTGGCTTATTCTGAATGGAGACAGGAGTCACATAGCTCCAAGTTTCATGAAGATGGGATTGGGTGCTTTGCTAACTTTCTCTCCTATAAACTCCAAAGCTCATGTGCATTTTCCAGCTTTGCTTCAAATAAGACGAATACTGGGTCAAGTTTTGAGTTCTAAGTTGTCCTCGAGTCACTTTCCGATAAGATTTCACGGGTCTCTTTGAAAACTTCTTTACCAAGAAATAGACTTATGTATATAATATACAAAATTATGTGCATAAGTGAGACCACGCTGGTGGGTTTGTATCCCATCACCCCATCCTGAAATTTAATCAACTTAGAAAAGGAAATGTTAGGTGGTGAATTTTGATAAATTTTTTTGTTTTGTTTTTTCAGTATTTTTCTGATTTGCTTTTTTTTTTTATATATAGAAAGAGAAATTTAATAATGACAAACGAAAGTACAAACAACACAAGTATAGCTTCCTTAATTACAACTTTGTAAAAATAATATCTTATCATGTTTTTCAATTTTTCTGTATTGGATACGATTCAAAAAGTATAAATTACTATTTTTTTAGTGAAAAACAACAGTTTATTTTATAAAGGCGAAGAATACACATAATGGCCCACCCAACAAGAGCATGATAGAAGAAGTCACTACCTAAGTAACTGCACATATTCAATAGGTAATAGCACACAAAAACATAGAAGACATAACCCTTCTACTCAAATATTGTAGTAATTTCTACCAAAAAAAAAAAACCGGACATGACCCCGGGGTGGTACGTACAAGCTGTAACACTTCAAAAAAATGACCCAACAGCAGTACATACTACATAGTCAGAGTGTACGATAAGAAATTACCATTTTGAATTTACAAAATATGAATAAATAAAACACATACATATTTTGACCTTTTTATATACGTCTTCTTTATTACTAAATATTAAAAAAATTACTAATGTGAATTGCTCCCGAGATAGAAATGTTACAATTTTTCATCACATATGGTTAGAGTTCGACTCCAACAATTATAACACCTTCTTTGATATTCCAAAGTATGGCATATTTTTTGTTTCATATTAAATTCACTCTTTGACTCAAACCAACGGTGTAAAAACTTTTTTTTTAAAGGGGTTTGAACCTAATCAAACTGAAAAATTCATCTCCACGCCCATATTATTAATGGAAGAATGATCCAAATTCTATAAATTTTCAAAGTTCCATATTCTTATCTTCTAAATAAAGAGGAAAAAATTATATCCTAAACTGTGTCTACAGAGTTGACCCATTTATTAGTTCTCTTTCATGGCTTTGACTACAAAGCGTATAGTCAAGTTTGTTTTCGTTTTTACAAAGTCGGTCAAGTTTGTTTGGTGTCTGGCTGTTTGCCTGTGATAGAGAAAGCGAGGAGAGTTTCTGGAATTATTCGTTATTGTCAACTTAACGTTTTTTAAGCCGAATTTCTTCTTTTTAATCCAACGTTGAATTCCTTAAACAAAAACCAGACAAAGGCACACACTTCAAAAGAGTCTATACCGGCCAATTGCCTAACATTATAGTTAGCTCCTTTATTTCAAAGAGAAAGAGAAGCCAAGCAAGTAATTTGTTGAGGTCTCTCCAACCCCAACCCCTTTGAATATTGTAAGAAAGAGAATTTGATAAGGTATTACGTTTATGATTTGGGTTTGTTCAGTTATTCCTTGTTCTGTTTTTGGTTTTGCTCATATTGGTCATAATTGTCTGCGTTGGTTTTCCATTCCCATTCTGTATTCCATCTGGGTTTTGTTTTGATCCTCCTCTCTACTCTGTCTACCATCCATTTCTTCATGTTTCATTTCTTGATCTTCATCTCTTCTATCTAATTTTCTATAAGCTTGATGTGAGCAAACATTTTCTCTATGATTATCTTGGTCTTTGTGTTCCATTTTTTATTTATTAGCAGTTTCAACCATTTGGGAATTTTAACTATGATATGAACAGCAAGATGCTGATACTTTGTTATATTCAATGCAGCAGAGAAAAATCACTTTTAGTCTCAGCTAGGTAGTTGCTATAGTAATCAATACAATGAAGTGTTTCTACTACTTTAAGGACAAACCTAGGAGCAGGGAACGAAGATCAGCTCCTGAGCTAAAACAAGAAAGCACCTCTGATTATTCAGGATCTGATAGGGTCA
This sequence comes from Rubus parviflorus, assembly GCA_029955375.1. Taxonomy (NCBI): domain Eukaryota; kingdom Viridiplantae; phylum Streptophyta; class Magnoliopsida; order Rosales; family Rosaceae; genus Rubus; species Rubus parviflorus. The sequence continues at coordinate 8,066,069 of JARGGL010000005.1, read as the reverse complement.
TTAAGTCTTCCTGCTCAGCAAATTCACCTCGCGGTATACCAGAATTGTATGAAGAAAAGGCTCATAATTTAAGGGTGTTTACATTCTCTGAGCTCAGGCAAGCAACACATGATTTCAGTAGATTGCTTAAGATTGGAGAAGGTGGATTTGGGAATGTTTATAAAGGTTCAATTAAGCCTGCTGAATCCAAGGGCGATTCAGTAGTAGTCGCCATTAAAAAGCTCAACAACGACGGCTTACAGGTATTGGAGTTCAAGCATCTTCCTAGTAATTGAATTGATAAAGAATGTGATCAATATTTCTTTGAATTCTATTTTAATGTGCCTAAGATACGTTCTGACGTTTCTCATTAAATATTTAAGCTATGATATTAAATTGTCCTCTAAAATATTGTTGATTGAGTTCTGAGTCTTCTGAGTATGCCCTCTTTTTCCATGTACTCTTTCTAAATGTTAACTCAGCAATCAGCATCCTTGTTTTTTTTTTTTTTTTCACTCTGTCGATTAAGTCTTACATTTTTTGATCCTGTTTTTGGGTGCTTACAATGTCGAGATTCTTGTCAAGTTGTAAGGGTAATCCTTCCTATTTCGTAGTGTATGAAGTGATTTAGAGGCTGACTATGGTGGTGGATGGAAATGGAAGCTTATGCCTTCAAGACCGATTTCTTTTTCTGTTTTTGAATACCATATCTCATAATTGTCTGTTTTTTCATTTAGGGTCACAAACAATGGGTAGCAGAAGTTCAATTTCTCAGTGTTGTGGAGCACCCGAATCTTGTCAAACTAATAGGATATTGTGCTGTGGATGGAGAAAGAGGGATTCAAAGACTACTTGTCTATGAATATGTGCCAAACAGAAGTTTAGGAGATCATTTATTTAACAGGACATACCCAACTATTCCTTGGGAGACAAGATTACAAATAATACTGGGAGCAGCTCAAGGATTGGCTTATCTGCATGAAGGATTGGAAGTTCAGGTTTGCTCCAAACATTGATATTAACATTACTTTCTACATCCCACATCGTTTTTTCATCTTACTTTCAGCCTTCAAGCTTCATCGTTAAAGATGGTTATCTAATTTGTTTTTTTTGTCCTCTGCTATTGATGAAGGTAATATATCGAGATTTCAAATGTTCAAATGTGTTACTGGATGAGAATTTTAAACCGAAGCTTTCAGACTTTGGGCTAGCGAGGGAGGGGCCAGTGGTTGGCCATACTCATGTTTCAACTGCAGTAAGTATTTTGTGCACTTATTTCTCAGTAGCATTTGTAGCTTTGCATCAGGTCCAAACTATTTAATGACTGCTAGAATGAAATTGGAATGTAATAGTGAAACTGTCATATAAATAACAAAAATTATATTAGCCAAATTTCATTAGAACACAGATCATAGTTATTTCCATTAGAACACAGATCATAGACTACAATAATCTAATGAGGATTCATTTCATGACCAGGTCGTGGGAACATATGGATATGCTGCTCCTGATTACATTGCGACAGGCCATCTCACAAGTAAGAGTGATGTCTGGAGCTTCGGTGTGGTGCTGTATGAAATTCTTACAGGCAGGCGATCATTGGAGAGAAACCGGCCAAGAACAGAACAGAACCTTGTGGAATGGGTGAAACAGTTTCCTCCTGATAGCAAAAGGTTTGGCTTGATGATGGATCCCCGACTTGAAACCCGGTACTCAAGCAGTGCAGCAAGAAAAATTGCTAAGTTGGCTGATAGTTGTCTGTCAAAGAGTGCAAAAGACCGGCCAACAATGACTGGGGTTGTAGAAACATTGAAGCAGATTATACAAGACTCAGAAGAGGGAAACCAATCTGAGAGAAGTCCTGAATCTTTTGAAAATGACCAAGTTGACTCGGGGACAAAGGTGAATGAATTCGGGCCTTCAGAGTCGTGGAAAAGACGAATGACTCACCTGGGGAAACTAGGTGAGCAGGTGGAGAGTGTTAGCAGAAGAAGATTCATGATTATGCAGAGGGCAAAGGTGACCTGACACTAATTCATCTACCTTAGTTGCATGAGTGATGGCTTCTTTTTGAGAGAAAAAGGTTAGAGCATGTACTATAGAAAAGGTGGAAAGGAATAGGCGAGCTTAATTGATTGTTGATGACCCTGCAGTAGAAAAATGGTGCCTTTCATGGAATTGACTGAATTGTTAGATTTGTATAGTGGTTAATGTCATCGGACAATTATAATGTTAGTTCTGCGAGAATGAACCTTTTGAGCCAAGTTAGGTGTTCTGATGAGAAATTTTATATGCTTGGCTCGTTGTTCTACTTTTTGCTTCTCCAATATGCAGGGTTAAAGACTTTAAATATCCTATCCCACCAAAGAGAGAGCTTGCATAAAGATAAATGTAGGAAATGTTAAATAATAGTAGAAAAAAAATTAGATCCCTTTCAAGAAAACTGAGGTGAGGCCTCCATATAAGAGTTAGCTGATGTAAACTATGCAGAGTAGCTTGCATATTGTCAAGACTCAAGAGCGTCTGGATACTTCAAAAATGATTATTCTTCGATTCAGATTAGCAAAAGCAATGTCTCTTATAGAATAGATGGTGCTTTTTCAACTCCCTATTCACAAACCTCCTGTGGGGCTAATAGTTTTCATTTAGGAAGGGTTGACTGCCTACCTAAATCAGGAGGTTAATGTGAGTAATGAGTGGGTGAGAGACTGAGAGTAGCTTTAGAGGTAGATTGAAACCTTAAAAATGTGGACTCAGAATGTGATTTCCTTGTAAACTTTGAAAAACTGAACTCATTAGATGATGAGTGTAGAAATGAAGTGTTCTACCAGTACTTCAGTTAAAAGTTGCCACAAGATTAAGGATGGAATTGAGATGAGCAATGACAAATGGGTGGGTGAGAGTGGATTTGGACAAATGAAATAGGCATTAGGCTTGGGATTTTGCTTGGCTAGCTCTTCAGTTTTGGGTTAATGAAGGTGAAACATTTAACAATCATGATCCTTGTTTTGGGTAATGTTTGGCTCTTTACATTTGTCTCACTTATTTTTAAATGTTTGCTCTTTCTCTTATATAGGTCAAGCAATGAATTATTAGTCTTTGATTTCTCAAAATGGTATCTTTCCAAGTTCCAACCATCTTGTTCAGTTGGACCAAATTTAGTAGCTTGAACTTCCTTATCTTCAAAGAAGAAGTATGATTGATGCCACCAGATTTCAAGGGCTTCTGGTAATCAAAATTATAGTTTTGTTTAACAATGTTATAATTATTGTTAAGATGATCAAGTTCTTGAGGGTTTTGGGATTGCACCAGCTTGAGAGATGTATATTAACCAATTCTACCTAAAAAAGTTTTACATAAGCATATAAAGAAGTTTCATAAAAACTCAAGTACTTCTTGTACGTGAATTTGATATTACTTTCTGCATAAGCACATGGTAGATACTTCTGCACATTGACGGAGCAACGGTGTTTTATTGCTCCTGGAAGTCTATTTTCTATCAACGATTTTCAATCTTTGCTTTTTTAGACCTCCGTTTTGTAATTTGTATTTCGTAAACGTTGGAGGCGATATGTTCGACAAAATACAAAATTTGTGTCCTACACAAAAGTAAATTCTCACATTCATCATTTTTTCAACAAAAAACAACAAAAGTGCTTTTCTAACATCAAATAGTCGTTTGGATCAATGTTGTTCCGCCTTTATGGTAACCCGCCTTTATTGAGTTTTTTATGTAGTTTTATTTATGTTGTTTCTATTTTTCTCATCGAAAAAAACATCAAACAGCGGTTCGGTGTTCATCTGTAAAAATCCAACACTTCAAACAAAACACTATTTTAATTATTTAGAAATGCTTGGACATTTAGATAATTCACCTAATAATTCCAAATGATTTAGCATGAGAGGGTCGTTGTAGACACTTTGGCCTTGCTCCTCAAAAGAGCTTTTAATGATAATTTAATTTTTTTTATACAAAGGGCTTTAATGATTTCTTATGTGCTTGTTTTGATTCTTTTGACAACTTAGACTCTTAGAGTCTCAAATTTTTAATTTGAAGAACCATGGTATATAGTTTTCTTTCTCCCTTCCTCCTTTACTTCTAGCATCTCCTCCCTTTTCTGATACTTTTTCCTTGTACTACTACTAAAAGAAAGCTAATATTCTTTCCAACTCCATTTTATATCTTCTCCCACTCAAAATTTAGATGTTTTATAAACTTTAATGATTCTATTTCAGTTCAAAGAAAAAAAAGTGATTATGTCCCAGATCTCAGCCATCTTGAGAATATTTCTGGGAGACCATTCAACCTATTAAAAGCATATATGTAAAAAAAAAAAAAAAAGAGCACAGCATAGAACAACAGTGAATTTGAGATCAAGTCTCTTTGAAGCTTTTCAATGTCTCAAAATCCTTTGAAAAGCATTAATGATAATTAACAAAATTTTACAAACCATCCTACCATAGGAGATATGATGGTTTTCCTTTCCCTAGTAAAACATCAACAAAAACTGAACAAAACATAACTCTTTGGTTGGTATTCTTGATTAACCAATTGGTCACAGTTTTGCTCTGTACTTCCCCTCCCCACAATCCCAGCTCACCCTTTACAGATCATACACCCTTGATCAAAATTCACCTCCATGATCTTGCCACGTGGACTGATAAAAGATTAAAATAATTTACAAAATTAATTCTTAGATCAGGACCAATCAGGCTACAGCAACTGTGCCTGTCCGTACAGTTTTGTTGGGGGTAGAGTTCTTGTTGGCATCTGATTTTCTGTGGGTTGCTCTGCTTGAAGAAGAAGTAGAAGTAGACGAAGAAGAAGAAGACACTTTCAAGCTCTTCTCTTTAGCCTCATCAAACTCTATTTGCTCTTGTCTGCAATCTTTGCTGCAAAATGGTGTATTCCCCCTGTAAAAATTTCAATTAATTCCAATCAGAATTTGACCAAAAAAATATATACACACTTCTTGTAAACTGGGTTGAAAACCTATTGAAATTTCAAGAATTGCGTCATGAACTGCTAGCCAATTAAGTACCTGTACATGAAGATGTCTGAGTTGTTTCCAAGTGATTTTCTGCAAAGAAAGCAAGCATCAAGGAAGTGAGGCTCATTCTGGTAATGATCTTCATAAGTGGCGAAGGAGAACATGCCATTCCTCATATTGAAATGAAAAACTAGAGGAACTGAAAAAAGCTTGATGATTAATGGACTGGTTTTGCTAAAGGTGTAGGCTTTGTGTTAGAAAATGAAGGAGAGGAGAGGAGAATGATGGGCAAGCTTGGCCTATATAAGGACTTTGTTGGGTGGCCTGAAAAGTTAAGGTACTTTGTGGGTTTATTTTTGCACCTGGTCTAGGCCAATCAAGCTCCTTGTTATGCAAAAGGGAGGGTTTCTATTGGTTAGGAAAATGAGAGACATGTAGTCCAAGGAGTAGGAGAATTCAGCTTCTTGCATTATGGAGATTATAATAAAACAGTGGGTCAGTGGGTGGTTTTCATTATTCCATGGGGCCTCAATCAATCTATTGGCTATAACCTGTAGTACATGCATCAGCATCTCTCTTTTTCTAAAATGGCTTTTACTTTTATTTATTTCCTTTTTGATGCACTACCTCCTTTTCTTCTTTTGCATTTGGTCCTTTTGTGTTGGGGTATTTTTAGGGCATCCATAAATTTCAGTTATCTTTTTAATTTTGGGTTCCCTTCTCTCAAGGCTTTTGTAGGTTCTTTTCCCCTGGACTGTGGTAAAGATGGGTCCTTTTCTGATATTAATGCCATTTTATTGGTAAATTTTGGGTTCTCTTCCCCTGGACTAGGTAAAAGATTGAGAATGGTCCTTTCAATACTATTTCCTTCTTTGTTCTTTCTAAGGTTAATGCCACTTACTGTTTTGCTTGTTGTGAGAATCTTCAACTGCTTGTATTTATGTGTTCCTTTTTTGAGTAACAACTAGGAAACAACTTTTGGTTAAAATATATAAAATTGTGGGTTAGAAAAGAATTTGCCAAAAGTTTAGGGCACATGTCAAAAAGCAATCTTCTTATATTCTGCCTACACTTTTGTATCCGAGTCAATGACCATAACACCCCCAGCAGAATTATAGAATTATGACCAAAACTACAGTACTACCGCTCTGTAAATATGAGCAAAAAAGAGCAGCATATAAGTCTAATCACTCTAATCTCTCTAGAAACCAGGACCACCAGCGCTTTGTGCAAACACTGGGCCCCGCAGCCCAACATAAAACAATAAAGAATGGGAGCCCCAACCGTGGAGCTGACTCGGAGGAGGACCCACAACCCACAAAATCATCGAGGCGTAGGGCCCACCTGACTCAGGACCATGCTGGCTCTACTTCCAAGGTCCTTGTCTCCCCGGGCCCCACGGACCACTACCCGTGCCCCACGGGCAGCTCCCTCCTCGTTTTCGCTCTCACACGTGCGACCCTCACGAGTGTACCAGCGCAGCAGCAACACGTGGTACGTGGGAAGTGGCTGTTGACGAAGACAAAGTTGCTCGCACCATGTTCTTGGAGCGGCCACGATGATCGAGGTGGGAAATTGACGGTTGGGATCTGTGCCAGGTTCGAAGGCAGTTCCAATCATTTTGGTAGTTGTGTTTATGGTTTCTCTCCACGTGGACCGTTGCATGTGGTTCATTGGATGAGTTGTCAATTGAGTTTTTTTATTTTTTATTGCTTTGGCATTATATTTGTCAACTGATTAAACCTCATGTGATCTGTTTCAACTTGCAAAATGTGTTATAATCTATTCTAAAAAAAAAAACAAACGTGTTATAATCTTAAATAAAATTATTCGATGATTGTGTCATTTTTTTTTTGGCAACTGAATTATTGTGTTAATGAAATTCCATTTTCCTTTCGTATACAAAAAAGGTTCAAAATTCAAATTTCTTTATCATATAATATGGCCGTAAAATAGAGTTACAACGAAAAGATTATTTCAATTTGAATTTGGTCAAATCTTGTCATTTGTATAGTCTTTTTTTCTTGTTACAAAGGTAGGAGATCGAACCTCTAATCTAATTTAATCATTTGTAGTCTTTACGCTATATATAGTTCATAAATTCGTTGATAAAAAAAAGTTCATAAATTCTATCATGTTATGACTTATGATTAAGACTCAAGAAAATGACTTTCTTTCCCATGAAAAACCTGCTGATCATTGACATGACAATTTGATAGTGGCTGCGATTACAAGTGGTGCCAATTAAGTCTGATATTTCTAGGAGGTTCTTCACTTATTTAATCTCCTTGTAATCTATGATATCATTGTTAATCATATTTAATTAGTTTCATCATACACGTTTCAAGCTCGTGTTATTGACTTATTGTAGGAAAAGAATAACCAGCTTCAAAGAGCCTTCATTATACAACCATTTTTCTGGGTTCAATTCTGCGACATCGTCGATAAATGTACCAAAAACAACTAACTTTTAGTTTTAGGTAAAGAATGAGAGAAAATCAAACCAACAGTTTACTTCACCGTTTACTCACAATGTGAGATAATAGGATGTCAGAGTCACAGCCCTTACAATAGAATTGATAAATTGTGAAAACACATGTCACAGTATAGATTTTCAAAAGAGATTCCACATTTAAATTTGCATAACTGAGATGGGACAGATTTGAAACGATGGAGTATTATTTCAAATTCACCCAGTGAATCCACTTACCATATATATAGAACAACATCATCTCTCTAAAAGGTTACACATCGATTCTAGAGATTGGCCAAATTGTAGAACGAAAACTTGGGCATGGCCTAATTGTTTCCTTTTGCTTTTGCTTTTGGATGAAACAATGTTTGCTAATCCCTCGTTTCTTTAGGTTTTTGCTCAACTCTTTAAGCCAGATGATGTATTTCACATATTATTTTTTCAGTGAATCCCACATTCAACACAGAACTACAAGAAAAGTACACGTCCAGAAAAATATTTGGCTCCAAGAGACCACTCAAATTTGTCAAATTGCAGCAACTTTTAAATAGAAATGGACTAATTTAACAAGGGAGCACAAAGACCAGTAAAACTAGCCTGTGAGAGCAGCGTTGAGAGCGCTATGCAGATCAACTCCAATCTGGGCTTCAGCTTTCTCCAAGTCAGTCGAGGCTGAGTTCAGCTTCTGGGTGAACTCCGCAAGCCCCTTCTGGACAAGACTTGCATCGATTCGATCGATAGGGACAGCCTCAACAGCAATTATATCTGCGAAAGAGTTTGCATGGATGAATGCAAAACCACTGCTGACAAAGTACTTTGTCACATCATTTCCTTCATGTACTGATAGGATCCCAGGTTTCAACTCTGCAATTGTTGCCACATGTCCAGGAAGAACACCCATCTGCCCAGTGCTTGCTGGAATTATGACCATGTCCACCTGTTGAGACATGGTTCATAACAAGTAAGACATAGTAGTTAATTCATGAGTGGAAAATTCCACACCATATTTCTTCTAAATTTGTGGAAATAGTACATATCTAAATCAGAATGCAGAGTTGCACACAATCCTATTTTCTAGAAAAGTGGGTTTGTCTGCATATATACGTATTTATTCATGCATACATACAACAACTATATCAATCAAGCATTGTACTGGATACAGGGACTTGGATTGGATCCTAGACTTCACTGGGATTCTCATCTATTTAACCAAGCCATAAATTTTCATAACGTCAATCTGTGTCAAACAAGACATGCAAATTTTTTTCAGGGGCACATTTCCAACAAGATTGAGCTGTTGGATGGTTGGCATTTCAACTATCAGTGCACTTAGCATTTCTTTATCAAAAGATTTGTGTAAAAAAACAGATGGACAAAAACGAAATCTAAATTTCAGTTCTCTGAAATTCTACATCTTATGCATAGAAGCAATGCATTACGAATCATGTAGCCATGTAGGGGATTAAAAGAGGGAGTGTGGGACCAAATGTGGAAGAAAAAAAATCATCCCTTCAATGTTTTGTTATTCGTTTGTTCTCTTCTTCAAGTGTGCCAACCTGATACATAAGACTACCCAGATGAGAAGCAAAGTTTAGTATACTGGTTTTCAAAAGGCTGCCAGAATAGCAAAGGGGCAAATATCTAGATGCTTGACACTACAAAGAGCTGACAGAATGGCAAACTGGACCTTGACAACACAACAAACTAGACCTTGACACTCCTTTTGCATGCAACCATTAACGAATTCACCAAACTATGTTATTCAAGTCTGAATCTCATAAAAATAAAATAAAATCTGCTTCAGGTGGACCATTTAGTATTGACAAGAATGAAAGCAATCACTGAGCTTCAATAAAGGCTAGAAAATGGCATTTAGTCACCCACAAATTCGGCAGAATTTTTTGAATTCATGATTTTCATCACAGCAACATTTTTTTCTCATCAAGTTGACCAGTCAATAATTTATAAAAAGGTCCTGAAACTTTTCAAATGTGCCGTTGAATTATATAGGTAAACAGGAAAGGATATGAATTTTACATAACCCAAAACTTAAATATATATTTATATATATAATGATTCAAAGCATCCTTACAAGCACCAAACTGAAATGAATCTTCGCAAACAGCAAGTTAGAATGAAATTAAGGCTCCATTTGGATGGAATGAGTTATAATTGACACAATGCTAAATTTGTTAAAATAAACTTCAAAAGATTAGATTGAATGGACTAGCATCACTAGTTGCAATACATTCAAAATGCCTTCAAAATAACAATATGCAAGGACTCATTTGAAAATTCATTTGTTTTCTTCTTCTCCTTCTAAATCAAAACTTGACATATATAGATTGCAATAGTATGAAAAATAAATTCAACGATATAATTTAACTGAATCCCTAGTTTGGAATCACTCCATCCAAATGGGCCGAAGGTGTATGTCAAAACCACATATATCCGTTGCAAAAGTCGGTGTCACACACGACATGGAAGCATGGTATAAATATGGTAGCCCAAGCAATAGATGACTGACTGAAAACCCAGAAAGTTTCTACTTAGAAACACAGATGCCAGATAGGAAAAACAAAAAACCAACATCTTGTGTTTCCTTGCAGGATATGAAAAGTCAATTAAGGCAGGATTGTGCTAAGACCAGTTAAGTACAGATTGAACCTCTCAAGGCATGAGTAAATAAAAAGCTCTAGATTCAAAGTGCCATTTCATTCTCTTCCAACATTTCTCAATCACAAATTAGCCAAAAGACACCTAAGGAAAAACATGATTATGATGTTGGACAATGTTCTAGATGATATACAAAAGTGGTATGAAAGAAATCAAAGAATCACTTACGAGAGCATAGTCCCCATTATTTTTTCATTCAGATTATGAAACTACGACATTCAGAAAACCAATCTGGTAGAGATATTACGGCTTTCACAGCAAACAATATCAACAACAGGCTTTTGATAGAAGTTGTACATTGAGTTCATCTTCTGAGGAATCTTCATAAAGAAGCACAAAACACAGATCCCCAGGCTAGAAGGCACACATGACCCAAATAGAGGATCATTTCTAATTAGCATTGCATCGATTTCCTGATACAAATATCTATTAGACATTTTTCAATATTTCAATGTCGTGGATATATATGAAACAAATTTCATCCTATGTATCAGAATCCGATTTCCAACATTGACCAGTTCATCTCTGATATTGAATGACTGTAGTTGCAAGTTTACAGACAATGTACTCAAATCAATCGGGAATCCAAAATTAGCAGTCAACTAAAGTCAAAATGAAATCAAAGTGTCCAGTTAACATCAATCAGCAGTCCACTAAAGTCAAAATGAAATCAAAGTGTGCTAGTTAACATCAATTTCAAAACTAGCAACATTCCCATCAAAATCTAACACTAAATAAGAGATGCCCAAATGAACTCCCATCAAATTAGGGACAGCCAATCCAACCTCAAAACCACGATCAGCAAGCAACCCAAAGAGAAACAAGCTAAAACGAACAAAACCCATGAACTAAAGCTCCAAGATTCACCACAGAACAAAAAAAAAATCGCAGCAAAGCCATATCAAACTGACCTCTTTAGCTGAGAGCTCAGATGCATAAGGCAGCACAAAGTTGACGGTGAGCTTAGTAGGGATCGAAGATGGGATCGGAGGCCGAGGCTTCATGAAGCTCAACGGCGTCTTGGGTGGCTCTATGAGTGGGCTCACTTTCTTCCAAGCCTCGTAGAAAGCTGGGTTGCCTGCGGGAGTTTCGGCGACATCGGTGGAGAAGGGTCGGGCCCGGAGTGAGGACACGGGTCGGGCTAAGAGGGCGGTGGCGCGGCGTAACATGGTCGCAGAGAGAGGGGTCGCTCGGGTCTCGCAGGGTCGGAGAGAGAGAGTGTGGTTTGGAGGAGGGTTTGGTTGGTGCTCTTGGAAATATGGCTTCGCTGCTTCGATGGGAAAATGGAGGGGATGGGAATGGGTTAGTCCCTTTTTGTTATATTCTGTTTTGGGCTTAGTCACTGGACTTGGCATTCAACAATGGAATGTGGTGGGGGAAGCCCATTTTGGCCCATTGGACTTAAATTTGAGTATATAGGGTGAATATTTTTTTTTTTAGAGAACTTCCGCGGTATCCCAAATGCTTCCTAGACCAAAGGACTAATCCGCAGTCGGGGATCTTGTCAGAATGTTTCCTCCCCTGCCCAGCCACATAATGAATTAGGATTTAACTTCAATCCGTAGTCGGCAGGATTCGAACCCGGGTGGGGGGGTAGCACATCTGGAGGCTCTTACCAACTCGACCACAAGTGGTGGTTATATAGGGTGAATTTTTTATTCTACTCCATTGGTTGTAACATATTTAGAAAATGGAGGTGATGTTTGCAACTCTAAATTGGTATATACACCTCTAAAAATTTTAAATCCTTATTTGGACTATTAGCTAAACTAAAACTTAAAATCATGCAAAATTTTGATGAGCAATCAACAAAATTGCATTTGCTTTTTTGGAATCCAACATTGGTAGTAACATGCATTGAAAGACTTAAACAATTGAAAGACTAGTATTTCATTATTTTTGTAGCCTCCTATCGAAACGTTATGCAATATTGGAAGGCTCAAGTAATAACAAACGTGGTATAAAATTTATTTCAAAACTGTAAAAATGGGGGATTTTCTGTAGTATTGATGTTCTCCACTCCCAAATCTATACAAGTATTTTATTACTATGAAAATATTCTAAAGGAAAGAGTGATATAACTATGATAGTGTTTTCCTGTTTTGGACTAGAAGTCTGCTAAAGAAAACAATAAAATAAACTAAGTAAACTTACTTAGTAGTTGAGATGGATGAAGACATACACTGATCTTTTATTGATTGAAAAAACTATATTACAAAGAAAGTGTTTACAAACTGTGTGTGTGTGCGTGAGAGAGAGAGAGAGAGAGAGAGAGAGAGAGAGAGAGAGAGAGTGCTAAGGCAAAAGCACTGAGGCTGTAAGTTCAGACGTGCATGTCATGCAACAATCTGCTATATTTATAGAATTTTACGTACTATCTTTGCCTACTAAGACAAAAAGGATGTACCTAACTTGCCTACAATAATTGTTGAAACACATTAATTTACATATAAAAACAAAGACACGTCACTTTCAACTTCTTCCCAACTAACTTCTTTTGCTCTTCTACTGTTTCAACTACTTGCACTGCTGCACTCTTTTTCTGCTTCTTTTGCTTGCTTTGGCTGCTTTCTTTGACTGAAGTAAGAAAAAGGGTAGTGCATGTATTTATAAAATACGGTGGCCTTATGGAGAAGTATACCTCGGTATGTGACCTTCTGAGTAATTTGCTCTACACATTAGGGCATCTCCAACAAGGGGGTTCAAAAATCATACCTAAACCCAAATTTTGACTCACCCAAACTCATTACTATTCATTTAGGTTTTTCATCTCCAACAAGGGTGAGTCAAAACTCATACCCATTTTATATTTTAATCATTTTATATAATTATTTAACAACAATATGAATTTATACATCATATATAATATGTTGTTTAATTAAAAAGTAATTAAAACGTTTTTTTTATTTTCAGATTATAGTAAAATGTTATTTTGAAGACCGAAACGACCTCGAAATGCCAAAAAAACCATCCACGTAGTGGCGAAGCGATGAGTTTGACTCAAATTGCCTTTTTCAAGTAAAAAAATGTATAAAACGTATGATTCTGACACCAAACGTCAAATATTAGTGTCTTTGCCACGTGTCAAATGTTGATACGACGGTGAGATTGCAGTTTAGATTTTTATCCACCATGTGTCATTGCCTATCTTTACAATAATTACATATTCGATAAGAATTTTTATCTCAAATTTATTAAAAAATTTAGCGCCATGTGTCATTGCGTGAGAGGCTAGTGAAATTGCGTTTTAAATTTTTATCTACCACGTGTCATATCTTATCTTCACTAATCATTGTAGGTTTGTCCATAAAAACTTCGTCCGTCACTCCATCAAACCTCACCAATTCACAAACACTTCTCTCTCCCTCATATCAGAATCCTACAAATTCTGAGCTGCATTTTCAATTGATAATTTTTGTGAATTGCTTCAATGAATAGGCTTCGGAAACTGCTGAAGAAGGAGGAAGAAGATTCCATTACAAGAAATCGTCAAAGAGCCTTGGTGATGCAGGCAGATCTGGAGGATAGAGGAGGAAGAATCACAATGGAGTGGTTCACAAGAAGGCCGACAGTACATCCCAAGAGATCGAGAAGATATGGATTGACGACTTAAAGCTCTCTACTTCACTTCACAGTGTAGGTTTGAAGGCGATATTTTTCGTAGAAGGTACAAAATGCGACCTCATGTGTTTGACCAGATGATGCACGACGTCGCCAACCACGACCCTTACTTCGTCCAAACATGTGACGCTTCCGGCAGAGTTGGCTTTTCCACAAAACAGAAGCTGACTTGCGCCATGAGGATGCTTGCTTACGGGCTTCCAGCGGATATGTGTGATGAGTTCCTTGACATAGCAGAATCTACAGCTTTGGAGAATCTGAAACACTTTACTAGAGAGATCTAGAATGTGTACCACAAGCATTACCTTCGTCGACCATCAAAGGCGATTTGCGGCGATTGCTCAATGTTGCTGATAAAAGAGGGTTCCCTGAAATGGTTCGAAGTCTCGACTGCATGCACTGGAGGTGGAAAACTACCCCACTTCATGGCAAGGGCATTTCACCGGTTATAAAAGAAAAACCGACAATCATTTTGGAGGCGGTTGCATCGTATGATACTTGGATTTGGCACGCATATTTTGGACTTTCAAGTTCCCTCAATGACATCAACGTCCTTGGAATGTCTCCACTATTTGATGAAGTATGCAAAGGAGAGTCTCCTCGAGTCAAATACCATGTAGCTGATCGAGAATATGGCAGCGGTACTACCTAGTCGACATGATCTACCCTAAATGAGGGACTTTTGTGAAAGCAATCAGAAATCCAATTACCCTAGATGGGGGACTTTTAGGTGACGGACTACTAGTGGTATCGAAATTCATAGATGGAGGATCGCCAAACTTTTTTGTGTCCTTCAATATTGGCCAATAATGTGCATATTCAAAATCATGCCCTTTACTTAATGTGCGATACACTGACTTAGCTTGTATTTCCTATATGTATATAAAAAAAAAATATTAGTGTTCATCATGTATCATTTTGAACATAATAATCATATTATCATTTAATATATTAACACATAAGCATGCATTTAAACTAGCATGTATACACATAAACTTAATTATGATAAATAATGTGTTCGGTGGAACACTAACATGTATATTAATTAATCATATGCATCATATTAATCATACATAAGTAACAAATTTATATATAAGTAACACAATTTTTCCGATATATATTACTAAATTTATATAAGAAGGAAAATTACCTCGTCGGTGGTATTTTCACCACTTGCACGAGCGGCAGCCGCCTTTTTAAGAGCTTCATGCCATCTTTGGCAAGCTGGTCTAATCTTTCTCCAACGAGCTTCACACCCTCCTCCAGATCTAATATCTCCGTCGATCGGCTTGCAACTAACATACACTCCATGTATACGTTCCCACAATTTTTTCTTCTCTTGACCGATAGCCTTATCACCATCTTCACCAATGGTAACCACCACTATGCACAAGGCTACATCTTCCTCATTTTTCCAACCTACTCCTCTAGGTTTAGGGTTGGACATCTTTGAAGAAAAAAATTGAAAGCTAGCTAGATGAATGACTATTGTAAAAATCAATGTTCTAAAAGGCGCTAGGCGGGCGATGACCCGCAGCCTAGCGCCTAGACAGCCTAGGCGAGGACTAGACGTGGACTAGGCTATTTTTAAAAAAAATATTTAATTAATAAAAATATATGCAAAATATATTTTAATATTTAAAAATAGTCAAATATGAATAATTAGCATAGTTCAAATCATATCACAAAAATCTGAGATTGAGAGAAAAAAAAGAGCAGATTATTACACAATAATCATAATTATTATACAAATGTTAAGAGCAAAAATAAAACACAAACCAATATTTATAAAATTAAATAAATTAAAGAGTCAATAAGTCAATAACTAATTAATATAGAGATAGAAGGAGAGAGATGCCCAGTCTAAGAGAGCCCGAGAGGTTTGGAGGGAGAGCCCGAGATTAAGTGAGGGTTGGCGGCGACGATGGTGTGGCTTGGTCGGGACTGTGAGTGCAAGTCTGGGCTCCAAGAGGACGGCGGAAGGATACCGATGGTGGACCGATGATGGATTGATGGTGGTGTCCAGAGAGAGAGAGAGAGAGAGAGAGAGATGAGAGATGACTATGAGAGATGAGAGAGAGGAGTCGAGACAGAAAGTAGAGAATGAGAGAAGATCAAATCACCTAGCCGCCTAGGCGGATCCGCCCAGCCCGCCTAGGCGACCGCCTAGATGCCCTGCCGCCTACCTCAAACGCCTAGGACAAAATTCAGGCGTTTTCTCATAGCCTATAACCTAGGCGGCGCCTTTTAGAACACTGGTAAAAATAAAGAATTTGGAAAGAGATGGAGATGTTTTAGAGTGAAAAATTATGAAGAAAAAGGGATGATATTTATAGAAATTTCTGAAAAATACTGTTCCAATGGGCAAAAAATTTTCCTGATTTTTCTGTATTTTTTTCTTATTTTTTCAAGTTATTTCCTAGTAAAAAAGGGTCCATTTATTATGGACTGTTCAAATGAATCATCAAAGTCATCTCCAGCCATTGGATGGAGATGACCGTTGGGCACAGTCAACCAATCAACGCGTCTGGTCCTCCCCCCAACCAAGTGGCCGTTTTTTTGTCATGTAGTGCGCCTGGCACTTCAGACGTCTGCCAGGCGCGTCAGTCGCTGGGTTCCCTTGCAGCTCTGGTTTGCGTGTGCCCCACCCGAACAGTAATGAGTTTCCTTCCCATTTTTCCTTTCATTTTGGGTCAACTTGCTAGTAGGAACCCATTTTGGGTTTTGAGTTTTGCTTGTTAGATATGAAATTTTTGACTTTTGGGTTTGAATATGGGTTTTGAAGAGGCTTGTGGGAGATGCCCTTACTGCAGTAACTATACTCTGCAAAAACTCTATAGTAACTCTGCAATTACTCTATAGTGACTGCACTCTGCAGTTACTCTATAGTGACTGCACTCTGCAGTTACTCTATAGTGACTGCACTCTGCAGTGACACTCCAGTGATTGCACTATTCACTATCTAGCAATGGCCATCACTATGCAAGAAAGGTTAGCTATTATATATTTTTGTATTGACTTGTGTATTAATTTGTTTTGTATTACTTATTTGATGAGTCATTCAATTTGGTGACTCATAGAATGAATCATTGTGATATGTGTCACGTTGTGGTTAAATTCTTCGGGTGAGTTTTTGTTCGGCTGAATTATTTGGAAAACTTTTGTAAAGTCTTGAAAATATTTTAAACTATATATATATATATATTAGTATTTTTTTTAATTAGACTTTTAAATTATGTAATAACCTAAAAAAATATATATAATATTGATAATAATAGATTTTTTTTTATATAAAATATATAGGTGTAAGATTCGTTATTGTTGCACTTTTAGTAGATAACTTATATTTGCGTGGTTAACAACATGTGTTTATATATTTTTTATATATATAACATTGTTAGATGATTAACATAGTGATGCACACTAAAGGGAAGCGACTGATTGTTATGGACAAGAAGCCAAGAAACATTATTTAGAAAAGTAGATTCCTGTTTAGTTTACAAATTTTTTTTTTGTTGCCTTGTGTCGGTTAAATATTTCAAAAGTTTGAGTGGAGAATATCTTAGCAGATCTTAGTTGTTTTTTTTTTAATTATTAGAGTCTTCATTGGTGAGGGGTGGCTGCTAGTATAAAAAGGGGAGGTCAGAGAGAATTAAAGATTACAGAGCTGCACGTTAAAGAAATAAACCAAGTGGGTAGGTGCCACACCCCCAACTCCGAAACCAATATTATATGGAAATATGGTCCCGAACATGCGGTGTGAGTTGAGGAAACTTATTTCCCCCGCTTAAAAAAATAATACCAATGGTAATAAGTTGTGAATAATCTTAAGAATAATACTCTTGATTACTAAAGTAAAATTGTTATTTTACAAGATCTTATTATTTTTGAAATAAAAGTTACAACAAAGAAAACCATGCTTATTTTACAGAAAGCATTGGTAGAAAACGTCTGTTATTTAATACGATACGATCTCCCCATCCCATGGTGTCTACTTCTCTCCTGAAAATAAGAAATGTGTAGCATCATGAGTTACACAACCCAGTAAGCACAAATAGTCAACATATATTAACTTCCTTAAAAACTTATCATAAGTGAATAACAAGAACATATTCATTACTTTAAATAGTTCTACCACATATCATACTTTCTTAAAGTTAAAAGCACAAGTCTCTTCTTTTAAGTGAATATTTCGGATTATCTGGTAATAGAACATAAAACCCGTAATATAACGGGATAAGCCGCAGCATACCCAGTCCTTAATACCGAGCATGTATACTCAAGGATCCTTAATACCCTAGAAGTATAGTAGTGCACTACCTGAAGGGACTAGAGCCCATAGCTAACTTCGAACGACATAACTCCGTTCTTACTAGAAATTCACTTTAAGCACGAGATTAATCATCTCTCGGCTTTAATCATAACAAAAAGATTGTAATAAGGATTTGGTACAAAATTTGATACTGTAGTGTTCTAATCACACATATAACTTTCAGCATGTAACCATATGTAGGTTAGATGTAAAGAAAAACTCATAAGCTATATGTATATTAGCAAAATTAGAACATAACAGTAAGTATTTAAACACATAATCAATAGAGCAAGTAATTGTATTGATCATAAATATATGTGCATAAGAAGGAAATTAAAGACACAAAATAAAAGTTGTAAACTTTTATTGTTGTTAGTATAGTCCATAAACTGGTCATAGTCCTTGAATCCATGTCCTGGGAAAAACATCCAACTTGATGTTCATATGGTTCTCAAAGTTGCCATCAACAATGTCCCTTGTCCAAAAGTCCCATTTATATAGTTCAACTCATTTAGGGTTTAGCCAAGGTAATATTATGTCATAAAATCCTTTGCTGAGACAACATTGGAGAATTTTCATATTAAGACCTGAAGAAATTTTGCTGCAAAGCTACGAGAGTCCCTTATAGATTAAAATCATTAAACTTCCTTTGTTTTTAGCCCTACTGCACAAATTATCTTTACAGCGTAAAAGTTTTTATTACTTCTCATACTTTCCAGTTTGAAAGTTCATATGACAAGCTTCGTTTTGATATAAAATTCATTAAAAACGGTTGAGGAATGACTAAGTTATGAGTGTTTGAAGTTAGGAACATATTACAAAATTTCTGGAGAATTTGGCCGTGAAAACCTTAAAGGCTTTGAGGTTTCAAGGGTTTTTTATGCTTAAAAATTCATTAAAAATGTACTTTAATTCTATGAAATCCTTTAGGCAGTAAAGAGATACAATTTAGTTAACAAAACAAGGAGGAAACCAAATTTAGCGATTTTCCGGTGACCGGAGAACTCAAGAACAGCCGGATTCTGGAAATTTGTTCTTAAGAAATTGAAATCTTGTTTTAGCCATAACTCATTCGTTTCTTAACATTTTTTAGTGATTCAAAAGGCTAAATTGAAGGATTTATCACGTAGAATTCATATAATTAATCAGAAGCAACAAATAATTAAGTTTTCAGTTCGGGATATAAAGGTTGCAGAGGCAACGTTTTCTTTCTTTTCTTTTTCCTTGAACTTGATTAAACAATTAATCAAAGCTTAAAAGAAAGAGAATATATGAAGGTTTCTCATGTACTTACTTAGTGCAAATAGGTTGATGGTTTCCAAACTAGACTCCAAGTGTTAGACTCAAGGATTGACTGTACATGATTGCTCTTCTCCCTCAAACCTCGGGTGCTTAGTTACTGGTTTGGACTCTCTCTGAATTCTTTTGGTGTGTGACAATCTAACTGATCAGTTTCTTATATAGGCAATAGCCAATGTGTTACAACTGTATTCCCACTTCTCAAGTAGGCCTTGACGTGTCTCATAAGGTTTGGGATATGTTATTTAATGAGCAAGCTGATGATCTCTTTAATTATCCAATAATTGCTATATAGTTCTACATATGTAGTCATGCTCACAACAGCCATACGTAGTCAATTATCCACATGACATAATTCCAGTAATTACTCTAGCTAGAAGTGAAATATGTAATCACCTGAGTACTAACAATAACTCAAATTATGAGAAAGTAAGGAGCGTAGAAAGAAACTAATCATAATTATGAGAACTTCTGTGTGCGTATTAGAATTCCAACTCATGTGGAATTTCTAATTTAATTTATTGACCTGAAACATGCATGAGAATACGTTGTAAAACGTCGTAATTCCCTAAAAGGTTTTTAGGCAACGTGGAGCAATCTAAGACTTATGAGACCCTATAATCGACTATTGTTTAAATAAAAAGATTCGGCTTATTACAGTAGGTTTTCCTTTTCTTTAGAATATTTTCATAGTACGTAATACTTATTTTGATACTAATTTAGATTTTGTTTACGTGTCTATGATATGACTAAAGGGTTGGGACTGAGAACTAGCCACGAGGAAGAGAGAGAACGAATCAGACTAGGTTGAGACAAGGTAGGGTTTCTAGTTTCCCAGTGATTGGACTATATCATATTTAATTTTCGTGTATAAATTAGGAGTAGTCAATATTATGAGTATTTTCTTATATGGGTTGCAAATTTAATTATTACTGTTCTGAAAGAATATTTGACTATATTGGTTGTTCTAATGTTGATTGTACAGATTGGATGATGAGTTTGACGATGGAATGTTGCTTAATATTATATATATGTTGTATTAACATATTGTATCATTTTTCATACTCACTCTCTGCATACACTTGCATATAAATAAAGAAATTGGAAATGATGATGGTGGTGGAAAATAGGATCTCATTGGATATTTGGTATACATTTGGTATATGTGATTGTTGAAGAAAGTGGTAGGGCTGCGGGCCCATTGAAATGAATGTTGTATGGAAACCGTTGAAATTGAAATGAAGAAGGTTGGGCGTTGATTTGAGCAACGGGTCATTCGGGACCAGGTGGAATATGCATGGTATGGGACGTGCGAGGTCTGCTTGATCCGGAGTACAAATTGAAGAAGGGTAGCAAAGGAAACTTTAAATTTATACACCTCATGCACACTTATGCATTTATATTATTTGCAATTACCTTATTTATTGAATGTGTTGACACACTTGAATTAACTATGATAATTGATCATGAGGGATTTAATACCCTACTGAGCCAAAAGCTCACACCCTTTTAGATTGTGCAGGCAATAAAACCAATATGGCTGGAGAACATGAAGTTGACAACTAAGACTTGGTTGCTTGTAATGCTGCTTGTATGCTTGTTGGATAAACAACTTTGTGAAATAGCAATAAATGGGTTCCTGCTGGTGTGACTGTGTGGAGCTACTAGTATTTTAAGGATTGGCTTGTTTTGTAATATATTGAAATATTTGGCTTCCGCTCAACTCTGAACACTTTTTGTAAAATATTTATTAAATAAAGTGTTCGATGTACCATACTTTGTCACTTGTAATTATGGTAAATACTTAATTATCGCAATCATAAGTGATTCACACTTCAATTCCGATATAAATCGAAATTTGGGGTGTGACAAATTAGGTGTTTATTTTTTATTGATTTAAAAACAATTGTTTTTTTTTATTCTAAACCTCCAAGCTAGAGGTGGCAAGCTGAATTGAAAAGAGCTAGATTGTTAGTATAGCTTCTCTAAGTGATATGATTAATTTTATTTTTCCTTAGCTGGTAAGAGACTAAGAGTCGGTAAGATCTAAGAATAAAAATTGGAAATAATATTTGTGATTGTTCCCCAACAATGTTAACCATTGTATCTCACTTTGGTTTCTCCGTCTATTCCACCCATTAAAAAATGGCTTCTCCATTAATTTGACAGGTATATCTGTCATCCAATCATATTTAACCACAAATAATGTTTTTGAAAATTTTCAACAACCCAGAAATTCCATTTAGATAGCACAACTCCTTGTTTTCTACCATGACTTTGACCCAACAATACTTAACCAAATTTTGCAAAATTATATTCATGGTCGTATTGTTGGCTTCAATTTGGTAATCCAAAGACGTTGAATACTAATTGTCTTTTGGGCAACTTCAAGAAGTCTTCCTGTTTTGGCTTTGTAGGTACAAATGGAGGAGTTTGTTTTTCAATGAAAGTTTTATTCAACTCTTATTATTTCAAGGTCTACTAAGGACATGAAACTCTCTTTTGGGGCGTTTCATCAACTCTTAAGGAACCCAATGTGAGCACCTAACCCCAATGGAAAGTTAGGTACTCACATTGGGGTTGAGCATATATATAAATAATAATTCTCCAATAAGGAGGTTCTTACTTTTTAACATGTGGAGTTTTGATCTTAGCCGTCAGATCTGTTTAAATAATTTGATCTGACGGTTGAGAACAAAACTCTGCATGTTAAAAGGTAAGAACCTCCTTATTGGAAAAGCCCTATATATATATATATGATTCTCTCATATGAAGTAACTTGTGTTGTATTAGGTTTCAGGTTTCTTACTTTTTTAAAAGAGTTAACACAAACGGAAAAAAAAATGTTTCTTATTTAATTACAAAGAAAAGAAAACCATGACCAAAACTCCTAAATCTGTATGTTTCCTTATCATTATCTTCATTTTGAGAATCCTGGTAAGCTCTCTCTCTCTCTCTCTCTCTCTCTCTCTCAAATGGGCATGCTTAGCTAACTTGTTCATCCATATTAGAATTATGGGTTATTATCACATATAGTACCTGAACTATTTCTCAATTATATACTTGGTACCTGAACTTTAATTTTTGTCACAAGTAATACCCAAAGTTTTCAATTTCATTTCTTGTACATGACTTCAATTTTTGTCACAAGTAGTACCCAAAGTTTTCAATTTTTGTCACAAGTAGTATCCAAAGTTTTCCATTTTAGCCTGGTGTGACGGGTCGATGAATGGTGATCGACATGAAGTGGGAGTAGGGGTGATCTTTCGTAATTCCAGTGGTGTGTTTATGGGAGCTATGGGTACATGAATATGTGGTTGCAGCCGTGTACAACAGAACTTTATGCCATCAAGCTTGGATTGGATTTTGCTGTGGAGAATGGGTGGAGTTTTATGATGGTGGAAAGTGATTGTATGGAAGCCATCAATCTCTTGTCTGGTGATGAAGAATGCCTTGCAGCTGATGGTGTGGTGGTGGAAGAAACAAGCGTCTAATGGGTGCTCTGCATATTCCAGGTGTGGTTTTTGCTCCCAGAGAAGCTAATATGGCGGCACATCATGTCACTCGCTTTGTAGCCCGGTCTTTTGGGCGAGTTGTGTGGTTAGGGGTTGGGCCTTCTTGGCTCATGCAAATCATCAAGGATGATAGTCCCGTAACTGAGTTTGGTAATAGGAACATGGGTTGTGGTATTGGTTCCATGACTGTTCGTTCAAATAATGTAATCTCTTCAAGTGTTTAATGAAAGCTATTGGTTTTCTCTAAAAAAAAAAGTTTTCCATTTTAGCCTCTTTTTTTCAGAACACGCGCCCTCACGCGCATATATTTGTGACAAAAATGGCCTTAGGTACCACAAAAGGTGAAATCGAAAACTTTGGTTACTACTTGTGACAAAATTGAAAACTTTGAGTACTATTTGTGACAAAAATTGAAGTTCAGGTATCAAATATATAATTGAGAAATAGTTCAGATACTATATGTGATAAAAATCCTAGAATTATTTACAACAACCTTTCTCAGGAAGTGGGATTACTCTTTTCATATTTACAAGCTAGGTCGAGCTATCAAAAGACACCTTTGTTTTGTTATCTTCTTTAGTTAATTGTCATATATTTTTTGTATGCATGGAAAACATTTAAGATCACACTTAGCTTCTGCAGCACCATGCAATAACTATAAAAAACATTTATCATGACGTACATGAAGAAAATCAATTAAGTATATATGTCATTCTTCTACTGAAAAACTTGAAGAGAGGTTGTATTTGTATATATCTACACCTCTAAATTTGGAACATAAAATTGGTTTATTTGATATCTTTCCTACTTGATTATTGTTTTATTTCTCATACGTACAGATCAAAAATTTCAAAATTATATATCGATTTCATAATTTTAGTTTGAATGATAGTTTCTATAAAAGGAGATAAATGTCTTCAAGAAACGGATCGTCTTTGCACTGAATGGACGGTGGATTGTTTGAAAGAAGTTAACTCAACATATAAATGCCAAGACCAAAAATGCAAGGCTTATTGCCAAAATGTGCTGAATGGGTGCTGTGGAATGTGTTGGAATATAACGGCTCCCTCTCGTTGTTACTGTTGCTTAAGTAGTTAAATATGAATATACGTTGTGTGATTATCTTTGAGGTTACAGAATCAAAATGATAATGGTCATTTGTGTGCATCAATTTCTGTTTTCCATGCAAACATCGAAAGCTCAAGTATCTTGTATGTAAATATGATTATCGTGTTAAAAATCTGATTGATCTTGTAGTGAGACAGTCAAATAAGACTATCAGCAGAAAGTGTAATCATATATGAATATGTTGCCTTAACTAAGAAGTCGAGCAACATAACATGTGAGACTATCTTACAATTTGTCCGAGTATACATGTGTATATACTTTCAGTAACTCTCGTCAAAGAGAGAGAAACAAAGTTGAAAATTAACCCAAAACTCACTTCAGACTACTATAAAGGAGTAGGTAAAAACCTGAACAATCATGAATCAAGGATCCATTTTAATTGCCAAAGGAAAGAGTACATGACCCCTAATGAACAGTATATAGAGATCAGCATAAGGGGTACAAAAGGAAGCTTATCACCAAGAAACATAGGATGCAGAAGTTGGCCCCAAATCTCAACAAGCAACAGACCAACCAGATAGCTCCAGTCAACCCACCCAATAACAAAGCCTCCTCTCTGGGCAGCTGCAACGGATCTGTTTAATCCCGAATGACTATCTTTGATCTTTCCAGATGGTGCCATTTCCATTGTTATACACTTGGTGAATTGTGCAGAGAAACCCAACCACATAAGCATGGAGTGTAGTAATAGCAACAGCACCTTTATTGGATATTCCTGGGCTTCAAATAGAAGCGGGAACAGTGAATAGCATGACACTGCATAACAAAAAAGGGATACAATACATTAGTACATTATGTGTATAACAAGGAAGCTAAGAATCAAGAATACAGGTAAAAGAAAACATTTATGTATAAAAATATATATATTTTAGTACATATACAAGTAGGATCCCTTTTTTGGTTCAATTTCAGGGATTCCATGTGAGGTGTACTATGAAACTTCATTAAAACATCCCAACTGTTTCATTTTTCAGGTCTTAATTCAAAACTCATATTTACAAAAATTCAGCTAAATCAGAAATCATTTAAGCATTAATAATCGTTGTGATTTATCATTATGATAATCAAAGGACTCATTGGGTTCGTCTATTTACTTGATCTTGGTACAGATGATCTTTAAATCAAGACCTCAAAATCATTGAAATGAGGTTTAATAGTGGATCCCTAATGGAATCCCTCAAACTGGACAAAAGAGGGATCCCTTAGTGGAAAGACCCTATGTATACATACATACATGTGTGTGTGTGTGTGTGTAACTGTGTATAAATAGGTTTAAGTAGTCTTTCTACACATTGTTGCGGCACATATGCTGTATTTTATAACCCCTTAAATGCTCAGTGAAGAAATGACAACGAGGAAGAATCATACCAACAGACAGAATGAAGTAATGCCTCGCATTATCCAAATTCTGTGCAGCGACAATAGCAAGGGGGATAACAAAGTGGAGTGATGCCTTCTCGTGAACATGCCACCCAAACAGAAACCCACATGTGTAAGCATAGGCTACCCATCTGGTAATCATCACTGGTTGTGGATCTCTCCATGCCTTGATGAGACAAGGAGATATTGCAAGCAGAACCATGATAAAGGTTGTCACCGGGGTAATCTATCATTTCATCAATTAAAGTACAATTAGGTCCCACAATGAAATTAAAGGAACAAAAACATGTATTTATCAAGATAATTAACCTAGTCCTTTGTACCATGAATGGGAAAGATCAACTTCATACCAACAGCACTCAACTTAGAAACAGGGGGTAAAAAGCTTACTTCCTACCGCTCAGTCATATATTCAAGCTCAAGCTCAAAAATGACACCCTGCAGTAGGACTCAGGGTGATTGGTGGAGAAACAGATAAACAGTTCCACCCAATTGTATTGGGCATTCTTTAACTAATCAATAGCTCTGGTAGATCTACAGCGTAAGATCTACTGAGGGTTGAGTACAAGAACCAGCACAGACTCAAAGCCCAAACCTACCTAATAGTTATAATTACGAGCAGTCACCCACTAGGTCATAATGTTGTGGAACAAGTACAATCAAGACACCGTGTAGTCCGAGGCTGATGTGTGTACCATCAAACAAGCAGCATCATCCAATGGAACATCTTTTTTGATAGACCACAGAATCATGTTACTTAAAAAATTAACATCCTATTATATTGTGTACTGCTTTGGGTTTAGAACTGAGAATTACCTGAGGCAATACAGCAAAGGGGGACGAATCACCAACTAGGCCACCAGTGAATGAAGCGGCTGGTGCCTGAATGTTAAATCCAAGTTTTCCAAGCAAGAAACTAAGCATTTTATCTAGTATGATATAGAACACCCAAAAATTTGGTGCCCAATATGCATGACAAAGTCCCCTGCCAAAAGGAAACATGCGGTGGATGACTTGTTTTATCTGCAAGGTAATGTTGAAAAATCAATGCACTGTGCCTGAATAAAAGATAACGACTCTGTAAGCATAAATTTAAATGACTAGCTGAAGATGCATGGGAACTGTTCCAAAGGCATATTATTAAAATACCAGGGAGCAACATTATTAGATAGCTATCTTGATCTAGCTTATTCCCTCACTATTCGCTTTGTTTTGTTAAACATAAGTTAAAGTAGAGTGAGTGGAATATCTGTGTAACCACCGTTAATCTTTCATCAACAATCTGAGTACGGCTTTTCACAGCAAAAGTTTCAATTTTCAGCCTGCTCCTCTCCAATTTTATGTACTTCTTAACATAAAATAAAGGGTAATTCAAGAGAAGTAGGGGGGGTTTAGGAGGCCTTTTCTCATATAGCATGCATCCTAACTCATCAGATAGAAATATCAAGAGAAGGATATACGTGGTTAATATGCTCATATCAAAAACTATACTAGCTTCGAATGGTATAGTATTTGAGAAGACAATCACAAAAGCAACTAGCAATAAGTAGTAAACTGTAAATCATGGATTTATAATGCACAATGTGTAAATTTTATATCGAACAATTTCCAGTCATGAACCCTAAAGGAAAACATAACAGAATTGTATTTGAATATAATTTGTTTAAACTACAAAAAGCCCATTGAAAGATAGTCTTTGCCCTAACATCAATTTCATGTTCATATCATCTAACCAAGTGACTCAAACCGACTCTTAAGAAATAAAAGAATAAAAAGTTATATATTTTTGTGTCATTTGATCATTAACAGTGTGAGCTCAGATTCCATAATCACAGTTTATCTACCCAATTCAAATATCAGTATATCACCAATGGAACCAACTTCTAGGTCACACCGAGGTGGCTCATAATCTCCTGGACCATTTGAAGATTTTATCTTGCCAACACCTCAGCCAGCAGCCAGCTAGTTAAAAGTGAGTGACTAAATGCAAGGGCAATAGGCTCTAAGATTTCTTCATAGCAATAGATAAGAGTAAAACGAATATGAACACCATTAACTATCTTCAGAAAAAAAATGTCATAGCCAGAGAGAATAGAGATTACCTGCCCATGATAGACAAATGGACCATATGCCACTGCAAAAACAGCCACAACCACAGTCCCCATAATCAAAAGACGCCCCAAACCCTTCACCAATCCTTTCCAGCAATAATGCCTCAACAAGTATACAAAATAAATCGGAGCCGCCACTGCAAACAAATGCTTGAAGCACAACAAAACAGCAAAGACAAGCCCACCCATCAAGTCCCTCCCTTCCTCCAAATACGAAAGCGAAATCAGCAAAATCCCAAGTAAAAAGCCATTGTACTGAAAATGCAAATGGTCCACAATCACAAGCATTGGAGACCAAACAACCAATACCCAGATCAGTTTTTGCCTCATTGAATCCAATTTCCTAGTCAATCTATAAACCCCATACAAAAGACACAAATCCGATACGCAAACCGAAACTCTTTGGAAATAAAGCACTGTGTTTGAGCTGTAGTTGAGGCCCTTTTGGAGATGCACCATTTGTGGGTCAATGAGATTGGCGAAAATGGAGAGGAAGCGCTCAAAGTAGGCAAAGAACGGAGGGTAGTCAAGAGTCCAAGGGCTGGTCTCATCGAAGTACCATTGAGAGAGAGGAAGAGAGTGGGTTAAGGCAAGCCAATGGCGATGGACCTCAAAGTCTGTGCTTTTGTAAGCTGGGATCAGAAGCAGCTTTATGCAGGTGGCTGCGGCGAAAAACCACCATAGCTCTGAGATGGGATTGTGGGGTTTTGGAGGGTTTTTCAGCTTCTGGGTGCTTTGTGCTTCCATGGACTTACAAAATCAATCTCTGGGGAAAACCAGCAATTCAATTCGGAAAATATGGGGTTTTGAGAAAGAAAAGAAAATAGATGGAATTCAATGCAGTCGGAATTCCATTGCTATTGTCTTTACAGTTGAATGCTGAAACTTGAAGATCTCTCTTGGAGAGAAATACGATGGGACCAATCGGTCATTTACATTGATTTTTTCTAAAGACAAAGAGAATAATTTTTTAAAACAGCAAACACCATGTAATTTGACAAAAAAAAAATGTAATTGGTATATAGCTGGATAAAATCCTCAAATGGTACCTGAAGTCTTGAACTATCACGAAATGCACTTTTTGATACCTAAATTTTTTGAGGGAGTTTAGTGGTACCCGAACTATGTCTCCGTTAGCCTCATTAGTATCTCCGTGACTCCGTCCAATTTTCTATTAAAATTGTCTACGTGGCGTACAAAATGGTTTTATTGTCGGGGGTACTTTGGTAAAATCATTCGCTCTACTCTTAATATTTTTTTTTGGGAAGAAGAAAAAAAAAACCTCAATTGACAAATTTACCCTCAATTTTAACAGAAAATTAGACAGAGGTACAAATGAGGCTAACAGAGACATAGTTCGAGTATCACTAAACTCCCTCAAAAAGTTTGAGTACCAAAAATGCATTTCGTAATAGTTCAGGTACCATTTGAGAACTTTACTCATAACTCAAAACACCGTTGATCTTATTTTAGTTTATTTTCCTCCGGAAAAAAAAAAAAAAAAAAAAAAAAAAAAAACCAACCCTCCAACTAACAATAACCATAACTAAATTTTGTTTCTCCTTTTTATGTTTGTTTCTGGTAAATTCCTGATCCAATCCTCTTCAATCTGGGAACATCTCTCTTAGGCTAAAGCCACCTCCATTGCACAATTTTGTTGTTTCCTAGAGTGGATAATTGTCGATTTGAGTTCCTCAAGTAAAATGTCTTGAACTTAAATGTGTTACTTAATGAGGTCTACGTAATGTTCAAGACACTTTTTTGTTCAAACTCGAGTACATGTATATTCATCTCTCTGCAGTGAAGCCAATTCAGCAAATAGATCATCTACTGCAGATGTCAACCTCCCTACCATTTCTTCAAACATATTTAGATACAACTTCTCCTTGTCACTTGACCTTTGCGTTGACATCTGATTACTCAAAAAATATTCTCGTAAATTGAATATTTTTTGTAGAATTGATCTATAAAGATTGATTTACAAGATCAACGGTTCAAGTAATTGAATTACACTTTCTAATGTATGTTAATAAGAAAAAGTTTGGACACAGGGGTCCAATCTGGGTCGGACAAGAGTTTTTTCCGATACCACTATATTAACCAAATTTAATCAATCTTGTCCGACCATTAGCTTTTAGTCAAAAATTTTAGTGAAATTTTGTGAAATACTTTTCAACTATGATTTTATTGTGCATGCCACATAAGTGACACATCATCTTAAAAGGGGGCTCACTAAAGGCATGTCCATTGTTTACATAATAATGGACGAAAAAGCAAATGGTTGGGGAGTACGTTCTATCAAATTGTCTGTAATATTACCAACGCCTGGTGGTTCAAGTGGTAAGGAGCTTGTTCCCCTTAAGCAAGGTCTCGAGTTCGAGCCTTGTGAATGGAGCAGCCAGTGTTGGGAGAGCTTCCCCCCTAAATGGGGTCCGACCCGGCTCGAGGGATTAGTCCTTGCCTACGGGTGGGGGACACCCTGCGAAAGCAAAAATTGTCTGTAATATTAATTTGATATATATTATTACAACCATGGATAAAGCCACAACTAGCATGGCATTATCGCCATTCCATTTCGTGATTGTCGTCTCAATAAGACAATAATGCATTACATCACTGTTATCAGAAAAAGAAAAATCTATAAAAGACAGATAAATTATTGAATGGTAGGGAATATATCAATCGGCCAGATAAATAGTTGTCTAAATTTTTAGAATTATTGATTGGGGGACAATTATCAAAAAAAAAAATATCCACAGTTGGAAAGAGATTTCTCCACTGCATTTCATCGCTCTTAATTTTCAGAAGTATATAATGGCCGAGGCTGTTGTTTCAATTGTGACCGATGGGATCGAGTCGCTCGGAAACTTCATCATTCAGCAAGCGAAATTCTTGGGTGGAGTCACCGATCAAGTTGAACATGCACAAATCGAGCTACTCTTGATGAAGGGTTTCCTGAAAGATGCTGATGCAAGACAAGGAGAGAATGAAGTGGTACGCATTTGGGTTAGAATTATAAGGGATGCTGCTTATGATTTGGAGGACTTCATTGAATGTTTTGCGTTGAAAGTGGCTTCCAAGAGGAAAGGAAGGACTATGAAGCTTGTTATGAAAAGGTATGCCTGCATCTTCAACGAAGGAGCTGATCTTTACGAGATTGGGTCAGAAATCGAGAGAATTACGACCAAGCTTTCCAAACTCAGGTCGAGCATGCAAAGTTATAACATACTGCAAATAAGGGAGGAAAGTGGAGGTGGCCCTTCTTTTTTTGAGAAGGATGATGACCAAGTTGGGCTAGTGGCCGACGTAGAGATATTGGCTACTCATTTGGTGAGAGATGAACCAGTTTACCAAGTGTTTTCTATTTGCGGGATGGGCGGTTCCGGAAAGACCACTATTGCGAAAAAGGTTTACTTTCACGGTAAAGTTAGGGCTCATTTTGATTGTTTTGCTTGGTGGTGTGTGTCTTCCCCATGTCAAGGAAAAGATGTTCTCCAAGGAATTTTAAGTCAACTTATTGCTACTACCAAAGAGCAACGGGAACAAATTGCAAAGATGAAGGAGGAGGAGATAGCTGAGAAGCTTTGTATGATTCAAAGAGAAAGGAAATGTTTGGTGGTGCTTGATGACATTTGGACCACCGGCGACTGGAGCTCTTTAAAAGCTGGATTTCCGATAAATGAGAACTCCGGTAGCAGAATTTTGATCACCACCCGCAACGAAGAAGTAGGCTATTTGCAAGGACACAAAAACTGCTATAGGATCAACCAGCCAATAGATAATGAAGAAGCATGGCACCTATTTGAGAAGATAGCTTTCTCTGAAAGACATGATTCAGGTTGGTATTTTCTCACCCAAGTCTCTTATCTCTACTCTTGTCTATTCCTTATGATGAGCTTTCACATTTTCGTAATTTTGTACATAAGATGGTTGCAGATTCTATTTTGATTTTTACCATCTGATAGGATTGTAAAAACTAAAAATTCACATTTGATGATTCATTTGTTGTCTTTCTAGCTATCAAAAAAATAGTAAAACTCATAAAATCTCAGTCTGAAATAGACAAGAGTGAATTCTCTAGTTTATTTCCGAACAACTTTATTTCTGTCTATTTTATCAGACCACTAATAGTTCAGTCTCATTAAGAATAGAAAAGAGTGAATTCTCTAGTAGTGACAAAATCATTACTCAATTCAGGACATTAAACGATGAGAAGTAGAATGTCCTTTTATGTTTTTGTTTTTTGGTATTGTGCAATTCCTACTAGAACAATAAAACTAAATTGGTTTGGTCTGTTATTGTCTTCTAGAGTCTGAGATTTGTGCAAAGAAGAAACAACTAGGACAGAAGATGCTTCAGCACTGTGCAGGTTTGCCATTAGTCATCTCCTTATTTGCAGGAATTCTAGCTTTCAAGAACACAGTGTATGAGTTGGATGCGGTGGAAAATAAAGCTAGTGAATATATAAGGAGAGGCACAGACCGTGAAAAAAAATATGAAGGTAAAAAATTAGGAGGTGCATCATGGGTGTTGGCAGTTGGCACTGAGTTATGATGACCTACCATATAGTTTAAAACTCTGTTTTCTATATTTAGGTCATTTTCCTGAGGATTATGAGATACCGGTTAAAAGCTTGACTCAGATATGGATAGCAGAAGGTTTTATATCTTTGCAATCACAAGAACTGAATTCAATGCATATGTTAGAAGATGTATCATATAGTTGCTTAAGGGAGTTGGTGGGCAGGTGCATGGTTCGAGTTGGGAACAATGGTTCAACAGACAGGATTAAAACTTGTCGTCTCCACGATGTTGTGAGAGATTTCTGCTTATTCAAGGCGAAACAGGAGAACTTTCTCCACATTATCAATTCTCTTGAAGCAGCGTCACTCGGTAGAGTTAGAAGACTTGCCATCCATTTGAATAAAGAAGCTGACAAATTTGCTCCCACAATAGATGAAAGAGAGGGCCACCTTAGATCTCTATTATACTCTGCCTCAGCTGAATATTGTATGGTATACAGAAATGAAAAAGTAATAGCAATCCCAAATTTGTTCGAGTTTTGAAGATTGAAGGTATACGCGGAGAATCATCATTAGCATTACCAAGTACAATTGGGAGTCTAGTCCATTTAAAACTTGTAAGTCTGAAGAATAGTTTTATCAATAGGTTGCCATCATCTGTTTCTAATTTGATAAGTCTGCAAACTCTAGATTTACGTGTTCATCTTGATGCGTTCATGATGGCAATCCCAAATGTGACAGGGAAGATGAAAACATTGAGACACTTATATTTACCCTCAACTTATAAGAGTGTAAGTGGGAAGTTTCGATTGGCTAGTCTTGGCAAAATGCAAACGCTGGTCAATGTTTCAAGTCACCATTGTGATTTGAATGATCTTGCTACACTAACCAATCTCAGAAAGCTATCCATGAAAGTAGTGGACTTGCAAAATCTGGAGGAAGTATTGAAATGCACAAGCATCGTGTCTCACCGTCTCCGGTCTCTATCTGTGGATTCGAGAGAGAAAGCGGCTCTAGAAGGGATATTATCAAGCTGCCGTTACATATTGAAGCTGCGACTGATTGGACCAATCAGGGAACTACCAGAAAACCTCCACATGAACTATCCAAACCTGGCAAAGATAATGCTGGAGGGAACAGATCTCATAGACAACCAGATGGAAATACTAGAAAAGCTACCAAGTTTAAGAGTGCTTTACCTTGGCACCGATGCTGCTTTCAATTCGTCGCCAGGAACAATGGTTTGCTGTAGAGGAGGCTTTCCTCGTCTTGAGTCTCTTTCACTTAATTCATTGAGTAGATTAAAGGAGTGGAAGGTGGAGGAGGGAGCCATGCCTAGACTTGGCAGATTGCACATTGAAAATTGCAAGGATTTGGCGGCAGTTCCGGATGGGATTCGATATATTACTAACCTCCAGGAATTAACCATCACAAGGATGCACAGTGAATTCTGTACAAGGCTTGGCGTACAAGGAGAGGATTTCTACAAAATCCAACATGTGCCTTCTATCCATATGGTTTAAACAATTTTAATGGTATATATGATAAATATGTTAATTTGAATGTTAGTATGTCTTTTTACTCTTATTCTCGTTTTTCATGGGAAACTCAAAG
This sequence comes from Rubus parviflorus, assembly GCA_029955375.1. Classification (NCBI taxonomy): domain Eukaryota; kingdom Viridiplantae; phylum Streptophyta; class Magnoliopsida; order Rosales; family Rosaceae; genus Rubus; species Rubus parviflorus. The sequence goes on along the minus strand of JARGGL010000005.1, from coordinate 8,032,448 downwards.
AAGTAATTGGTTTTTCCACTTTATGATCTTTATCCTCAAAGATTAAAGAGTTGGGGGCTGATGAGCTTGATCGTCTAAGTTACTTGGACAGAAGGCAATCTTGTGAAAAATAGGTGAAAACTCTGTGTCTGAAGTTGTGGATCCTGCTGCAGCTTCTTCCTGGGACTCTAGATGGTAAATCAATGGACTCCTTTTCTCAGATTGATAAAATAACTTAAATTTTATTCTAGGTGATTCAAAACGGATACTTTCTACTGTTTGCATCTTCTAGTTGCTAGTTGTTTTAGGATTTCATTTCAATGTCTTTAAATTTTAACTAAAACTAAGTACTGCTGGTCCACCTTAATTTAGGGGATGTTTATGTGAGTTCTTGACTGTTAGAAATAGGAAATAAGGTTTTGAATGGGGTTTAGGGAAAATATATATGGAATGATCGATGTATTGAGCTTATCTAGAGAAAACAATGAGTCCTGATATTGCATTTTATCAATTTTTTTATTTTATGAAGACGAGAGAGATTCAAATTTGGGACTTCTTTCTCCAATTAAGGAACAGAAAAATGACTAGAGCTAGTACAAGCTACTGAAGTTCCTGATATCGTCACTTAAATGCATATGGTCACTCTTTTTGCTGTTTTACTAAACTTGGTTCATCCGTTCATGTATGTAAAAGAGCAAGGGAATGGAGTGGCACTCATAACACATTCTATATTACACATTGTATGAAATTGGTTATATTTTATTTTGTCACTTTTCTGATGTGAGATCTTTCACTTTCCAACACGCCCCCTCATGTGCAACATAATTCTAGGTCTGCACGTGCAATTCGTAGACACGGGCTAACACATTTTTTCAAAAGCCCAAACATAATATATTCATAATTTGTTCACTGGAGCCAACACATATTTTTGAAGGCCCAGTCATTTGTTTCGAGTCCAGTAATTCGGGACCAGGACGTGATTTGAAAGGAAACATGCTCTGATACTATGTTAGACAGCGACAAACGTGGCATGTGGCCTACTATTGCACCGATATTGTCCCAACTTAACTACCGATTATATGTTGGGTTTTATCACAAAATATCTCGGTACAATTGGAAGTATCTCACCCACTTATAAGTTATATTTTCTTTTGTCACTTTTCTGATATGAGATCTTTCACTTTCCAACATGTACACTGTTCTAAACTTGCAAAAGCATTTGCAATACAAATTAGCTGCCCTTAGAATCAGATGAAAGCTAGCTATTAGCCTCATGCTGAACTCCTAGGTAAAGGATGTCCTCAACAATAGTGTGAGCTCCAATGGATATCACAATTAAACAGTGATGCAATGAATGAAAATCCTGGAGTCTCCTTCCTCAGATCGATCTTATGATGCCCGACTTGAGGAGTGCGAGAACTTCTTACCTGTCTATAACTAGTAATATACTCTTGACCTTTTCATTTTTACTTGTACCTATTTTGAAACTTTTATTTTTATTTTTATCAAAACCTATTTTAGAACTTTATAATTTATTTATTTTTTGATGAAAATAATTTTAATTTTTAATTAATTAGCCCCAAGTTAGACCATTGATATTGGGTAAAATGGGTACTAAGAATTTTCCTCACAAGGAAGGAGACACCACCAAACGGCACACAAAGTGGTTCTTGTATGAACTATAAGTACGTTACAACTGATCCCTTTTTGGGGTCTCTGTCATATATGTTCTTCTCGTGCATGTATGTGTCCTCAAACTCCAAATTAAAGGGCCATGAACAAATGCCAACATAACAAGCAAAAGCTTCTCATTTAATAAAAGGAGCAACATCATGGTTTTCAGAAGCATGCCCAGGAGTCCCACTGAAGCAACATTTTTTGACTATATATAACTGTTGCTAGACTTATATTTGGGAGAAAAGATGCTATCATATATCTTATTTTGGTTCAACTTTTTCACCCTTTTATTCTATAACCAATGTCCAGATCAAGAGAGCTCCTGATTGATTTGCTTCCACTTTTAATGAGGTGGTTGGAGCTGCAGGCTTTCAATCCCCAAAACTTTAATGTTTTGCTGGGCAGCAGGGTGCAGCACACCTGATTTCAATTACTCTCCCTCTCCCTCCATCCCTTCTAGGACAAGCAATCAATATTCAACAATATCAGTCATCTATATATATATATATATATATATATATATATATATATATATATATATATATATATCTATCATTTTGCATCACCTTGATTAATAATATTTAAGTTGTAAACTTTCTAAGGACTAAAGGTGGTTGATTCAGATGAAGACTTTTCTGAACACTGTCAGCTATTACTTTCATTTGAAATGGCCAAAGCAATCAAATGCATTACTTTCACAGTGTTTGCTTTCTGATCAAGTTCCCTAAGTAGATATACAGCTAAAGTCTGAAGCCCATATTGTTTCATTGTCAGAGTATGATTAATTAAGTGAATTTCAAATTGATTCTGCAGGGTTCTTTCATAAAAGGTTATAGCTAGCTTGGCATATATACTAGGAGTAATCTTTAAGTTCTTTACCAAATTACTATCCTAATTTGTTAATTGTTATGTGTTTAACTAAGAAACCTTTTAGTATTAAAAATTTTGAACTCTTTAAAATAAAATACAAATTAAAAAAAGGCAAAGTAAAAATAATAATAATAATAAATAAATAAATGTTTGCTAGGGTTTCATGATCTTAGTACCTTCTTCATCTTTTATGGAGCAGATCGAGGATATGACATTTCAAGTTGGAAGACCTGTCTCTTCAAGTTTTCGTCGTAGGTGGAGGCAACGGTAGAATTCAATTAAGTACTTGAAGCTTATGGGGATTGTTCAGGTGTGCTTGCATCGATCAAAACACCTGATAGCTGGTTGTCTCAAACCTGACTTCTAGCTATGTCGGTGGTGTTGCCCTCCCAGTCACCATGTAGGGGTAGATTCGCTTCCAACGGTTCAGATTTTTGGTACTAATAGTTAAGTGGCATCTGTTCGTTTTCCATTTTTCAAAACCAAAACCGCACCGACAATTTGGTTAACTGGTATATCGGTTCGGTTTAGGTTAATTTTTAACCACGTTGACTTTAACGAATTGACTCCTATTTTTAATGAAATCTTTAATTTTCTTTCTTCAATTGTAATTTTACATAATTAGTGCTTATCCAAAAAAAATATATATCCACAATTTTAATCTAAACCGAAGAACATGCATTGAAATTTTAATTCTTTAGCCTTCACTATGAAAACGGGTTTCCTGCTCAATTTTAATTCTTTAGTCATCTTCACTTGTAGATGTCCGTTTTGTATTAAAATGTGGACCTCCTCATTCCGACATATAAACTAATGATCAAAACCGTCTATTTTTTTTTTAGACAATTTTTTTTTCCTTAAAGGAGACTCAAATTTGATACTTTCTTAGTGCTAAGAAGAGAAATATAGTTGGTGACTAAAGTATGCAAGTATGAAGTGTTTGATTTCATTACGATGGTTACAAGCTGAGCGGTTGATAATTACATGCAAGTATGGATTTCATGTATACAAAATTGAGCAGGAAACCCGTTTTCATAGTGAAGGCTTCAAGATGATGAAGACTGAAACATGCATATTATTCACGCTCATACAAAGATGAATCTCATGACTCATCATTACTCATGGTCTCATGGATAAGGCACTTCAACACAAACCTATTTTCTTCCTTTCTTTTCCTTTTCAATAAAAGAAGCTTAACAAATAACAACTTCTTTTAATAGTAATCAACTTGGATAAGGCCTCCCTCCACCTAATACATAATGTAAAATAAAGTAACCGTTATTGTCATTCAACCATTACCATCTATGAATCAATAAAGATATATGGATTTCTAAATTAATTTGGTTATTATTCTGATCATGGAAATCTAGTTGCAGATTTCTTTCTGGTTAAGACGAATTTGCCTTGGTCCAATATCTAACCATATTTGCGAGTCACGACAATTATATACGGATCGTTTTGGAATTACCAAAACAGTATTCAATACTCCACATCATAGTTTTGAGACATAAACTCAACTTGGACGTAACTCAATGGTCAAACCGAAATTATCATGTCTTGCTCGACCGCTGAGATGGTCTTGTATCTAGAGCTTGTAACTAAACAGGGCATCAAAATGATTAGTGGGTGAGTGAAGTCTAGCTCGACGAGCTGTGACAATCTTGATTTTTTCACTCGCCACTAAACCCTCAGGTTAGAATAGCTAGCGATTTTAGTCTTCTTTCATTTATATCATTGCGAAGGCCTTTCTTGATAGGAGCCTCATCTCCTTCATTATGTACTTTTTCCCCACAATCTAAGCGGAATAAAATTGTTGGGATATTAACAAAAAGTTAACAACAAAATGGAGCCCTTGTCACGTGTAATGGAAGGAAGATTTTTGTTCCAATCAACTAAGAAGCTAGAGCCCTCACATCAAAATTGGTTTTGTTTTATCACAAGCTAGATAAGACAATCACAACAAGACTAAAAAGTTGAAGTCCAACTATAATGTAAAGTTGAAACCTCCTCCACCACTCCATCAACTTCATTGGACGGTTACAAATGTCTTGTTGGATCAAGCCTACTTGGACCACTCAAAACAACCACAAGTCTCAAATAGTTTATCACAAATGTAAGCATGCCGGTCCAAACTATACTTGGGATAATTTCCACTTGAAAATTGGGGGAAACTAAATCAATGTTGCATATAAGAAGATAGAAAGAAGGAGACCAAGAAAAAGCTTTTAAAGCACTCGTAATCTCCCATCTTTGGAATATTGGAAAGCTCTAGCGCACCCCAAATCTTTGGTCTCTTTGTTGTACCAAAATTTCCTTCCCCTCTTCTTTTGTTTTCTTCTTTTTTGGGTCACAATGTAATGTAAGCAAGCAAAGCATGGATTCCAAAATAGCAACGTAATCCTGTTTGTTTCTATCAGGTGTTTCGATTTGGCAGTCAAAAATGGAATAGAAGAATTTCGGTTTTCTACCAACATGTAGAAAATGACCAGTGCGGTGATCTAACTCTAACGACACCATTTATTACCCCCCAACTAGATCAAAACCCACATTCTATTATGTCCTTTTTTCTGTTTTTCTTTACCTCTAAAACGGTGCCGTATCAGCTACTAATAACTTGCAGAATCAGTGCACTGACACAAATCTCAGACTTGACTCTTGAATAGTTGGATATACCAATTGAATTCAAGTCGCTGAAAATTAAAGAGGCCAAATTATACTGCAAAGAAGGCTTAATGAGCAATTTTGAGTGATCGATTTTGAGACAACTGGAATCTAAAAATTAAACCAAATTTAGCTGAGATTTGGAGGGCACTGTATACATGAACAAAGCTTAACCAGTAGGATTCTAGTTCTAATTTTCTAATTGGATCCAACAGACATATAGAAACAATAGAGGTAACAAAGAAAAAAATATGAAATCATCTGATCGGAATATGATGCCAAAATTAGTCCAAAATGTGACTCTAAGATAAGGAAGAGTGGCGTATTTACGGTTCTTATTTACTAGTGTTATTTCATACCTCTGATAGCCACCGGAAATATTCCGAAAACTCAGAGCCGACTTGGCCGGATTCCGATATCCACTCTCCCGCGCCGCTTATCTCGCTCCGACGGCTGCTACCGGTGAAGAATCTGCCGGAGCTCCGTCGAGAAGAGCTGGATAACCTGTCCACGAATTCTTTGAGCCAGTTCCTTCCGGAGGCCACGTCAGCAGCTAAATTAGCCTCCGAAGGCAGCGGCGGAGGCGGCGGAGGCATAACAACAATCACCTCTTCCTTTCGATCGGATGAGCCGTGAGCAGTGCTCAGTTGGACCTCGGATTCATCGTCGACGAGATAGTCGAAGGATCCGATAGAATAGGAGCGGCGCGCGCTGGAATTGGACGTCGTCGTTTGGCGGCGGCTGACGTTGCCAATCTCGAGCCTGAAGCTATCGCCGCCGCCAACGGAACCGGCATTCGCGACCAGAGTCATGAGCTCGGAGTCGGACGCAGATATCGGCGATCGACAGAGCGGGCAGGTCTGCTGCGAGTGGAGCCACGTGTCGATGCAGGATACGTGGAAGGCGTGGCAGCAGAGAGGCAGCAGGCGGAGCTGATCGTGGTGCTCGAATTTCGACAGGCAGACGGCGCAGTCGGCGGCGACGACGGCGGTGGAGGAGGAGCGGCGCTTGATGGTGGAGAAAGTGAAGACCGGGAGTGAGGAGACGGAGTCCTGGACGGCAGTTTCGACCGGAGAGACTCGCCGGCTGGAGATGCGGTGAGAGTCGGCGGAAGCGTCGGCGGAGGACGAAGGAGTGACGTGGCGGAGGAAGCGGCTGTTGACGCAGCGGAGCAATCGGCAGAGGGAAAATGAGGCCACCACGGTGATGAGGACGATGAGCAGTATGATGAGGATGCTCGGACTGAGAGTTTTGACGGTTAAGGAGCGGTGTTGAGGCTCGGAGGGGATTGATAATGGCGGTGGCGGTGGTGCTCCGGACATGGTTATCGTCAGAGAGAAGAGAGAGGGGGGTTATAAATGTGTTTGTTTGGTTTCGTATTTAATACAATCAGAAAGAAAACAAAGGGAAAGAAGAGGGAAATATGGGGGGAGCGACACGTGAGAGAGAGAGAGCCTCGCACGTGCGAATGGAGCATGTGACTCGCACGTAGGATCCTCTGGGTATTATGTACGTACGTACCGGTGATGGTGATGGTGGTGGTGGTGGTGGTTGTACTGGGGTACTGTACTGAGAAGAAGTAAATGGACTGCTGGAGTGGGCGAGGCTGTGGGGGTATTATCGTAATATGACAATTATTGGTGGTGGTACAGAATCTACAGAGAACCAAGGGTGGTGGTGTAAATGCGAAGAAGTAAATGCGCTATACTTGAAGAAAGGCGGGGTGTAGTAAATTGCGATTATGCCCCTCAACCCTTCAATTCCCTGATTCGGACCGGTGCCCCCAAGCTTGATGATGGTAAATTGGTAATGGATTATGTGAATTACTGTTTGGACCGGCTCCATAAGAATAAGTCTGAAAATCGAAACGACGCCGTGTCCTACTCTCCCCAACTCCATAGGAACAAGTCAAGGTGATTCAGATAAGTTTTTCAGGTAAACTGACTTAACTAAAGCAATGGATCTAGTGGAGCAAGCATGTTATTAATTAGTTGTTTAATCTATTGACTAACAAATATATTAGTATTTGACATTCTTTTTGGGTACTTGAAAAAATAATTAAACAAAAAACATTATCACATTCTTTTGCAGAAACATGAACTGCTCCTACTCATCTGAAAATGGGTATGATGCAAATTAAGTAGAAGAAGATCAGTCTCATTCTGCTCCTGTATTAGTGTATTCTATTATTGTAATGGCATAACCATAGCATTACCCTTTTAATTAATAGTGCTATATCTTATGCCATATAAAAATGTCCCCAAATCTAAGTTATCTAATTAACTATAGCACTATCTATTTGGGTCATTTTATTATTGTCACACTAGTGTTTCTCTCTGACTTTCTGGCATGGAATTACTTCTTCCACACTCTTGGCATGCATGTTTCTAAAATGTGGTAGTGTATATAAATATAACCTCTTCCCAAGGGAATGTCATTATTGTTTGGAAGCAAAGTGGTTGGTTTTGTTGGGTGAATAAAAGAAAGAAGGTGGGTTTGTTTTGTTAGCACTGGGCAGAAACATTAATAAGCTTTGTAATGGATTTTATGTTGTGTATGAAAATTAATGGTGTTTACTTTTTCTCAGATTTGAATTTGGTGTGCTCAGCTAGATGAATTGATAATAAGTTAATAACTTTGAGAGGATGTGGATAAAATGAAAAGTGTAACTAAATGGCTAAATTTCATTGAATAGTAACTTGAATACAATTAAAAGTGTCGAATCTTCATTAATTGCCTCATTGGAATTTTTTATTTATTTATTATTATACAATAACTAGTACACGATTACGAGAGTCGAACACAAGACCTCCCATTTATGAAGATAAGACTTATGTCACTAGACTAAATTGTCGTAAATTACCTAATTAGAACTTTGAATAAGTAAAACTCAGAAGATGAAAACTCAAACCAAGGAGAGAGTACCACATATCCAATCCAAATAACAATACATTGAGCAAAAAACAAAATCATTGTCCAAAAAAAAAAAGAATAAAAAACAAAATCAATAAGTAACATCTATTTCAATAAACTCCATCAACCAAGACAACATCAACAATAGAAAGACTTTGACAAACAAGGTGATGAACTCGTAACCTTTGAATTTGTAACACATTTCGGGTGTGTGTATCCGGTCACAATTAAAAATTTGTAACCTCCTAATGTGAAAGCGAATCATTAAATCTCTTCTCAATTGGATATGCTCAATGTATTATCATAATGGAAGTATTAACAAAATCGATCACTCCAAAATCTTAGCTCTTGGTTTCTTGTGGAAGCTAGTCAATTGATAAAAAAACTAGTCAATTGATTAAAAAACTAGTAGAAACTAAATACACAAACCCAAGACTTCGAGATAGTTAAAAGGAAGATGAGAATTCCAATAGGGATAATATAATTTTTCTTTCTTCTTCTCCAAACCCAGAAGTTGCACAGAAAATTACACAAGGTTCATATATGTAATCGCTGACATAAACATAACTATGTAGTTACGTGTAATTCACATCCTGATTATATATATATGTTTACTAATGAATTAATTAAGCATCGACGACCTTAATTAAGCAGTCAAGCTCATCTTAATGTACGTGTTGAGTAGGAGAGCAAGTATATATAAATGGCTGCGGTTGACCTTGACCAAAACGACCCAAACACAGCCACACACGTACTACTGTACTAGAGTCCGATGATTTCCTGACAAAACAATATGGATAATAGTAGGCGGACAAATGTGTTGAGTGTGGACAATTCTAGCTTTAATCAAATTTTTGTCGCTTAGGCCACCAAATTCATACTTTAAATTCATAATATTTTTGCACACAACTCTGGTTCCTCAATCTAAAATGGTGATGCACTTGTAACAAAAAAAAATGGTGATCGATGCACCAAATTTTGTTTCCTTGATTCAATCGTATCACGTAATATTCTCTAATATTGTGACATACGAAGGAAATTGAAGAGAAATATGTTAAAAACCTACCTTCTTTTATGCGTGCATGCGTACGTATAGGTTATCAATGCTTGAAACTAATTAAATCAAAGATTGCTTAGTCATTGATCCAATTTTGTCAAAAGACAAGACGGTCTTGATAAAGTTAGATTCTCATGACGAATCGGCTATTTTTTCAATATATATAAATATATATCTGAATGAATAAATGATTTCTTATTTGAGTTATATATTCTTTTGCAAATTAAGATAATTGATATTTAAACCATGATCCAAAAAAGAATAGTTTCGCTCATAAAACTATATATTACAGCCAAAAAATAATAAGGGAGAAGATTGAAGAAAAACTTACTAGCATTTTCTATTGACGAAATTAGTTGATAGACCTAACAATAAAGGGACACATAGCGACATGGAAATTGTTGCTTACTTGAGGTGTGCCACGGTGATGAGGGGTTTAGTCCCTAGTCTCGGATCTTTTAACGTGGAGGCGCGTCATCTGGTTGGTTTGGTCACAACTTTTCGGCCAAGATGACCATTGGCGGCAAAAGTGCTAGCTTGACTTCTTGGAGACTTGGAGTAGAGCTACGCTGGTTTGGGTGGACTATGGCACTGGTGTTTAAGCCTATTGTGTTTGGATTCACATTTGGGATCTAGGGGAATTCATCTAGGCTCTTTCTCTTGCTTTGGATTTGGACTCCTGATTTTGGTTCTTAGGTTACTTAGGTGGAAGATTTCTTTCTATTTGACATATGAGTTGCGTGGAATATGCATGGTCAGTCATACTACATGTTCCATTAATACAAGATTTCCCTCTGTTCGCCATAAAATTTTACATGGAATATGCATGGTCTGTCATACCATCGGTTACTTTTTTAATTGTTCGGTTTACATCCGGTGCTTGATATGATGCGATTATCCAATTATGTTCCTGCTATGTTTGTTTTGCATCTAGTATTATTTTAATTATTTTTAATTTTAATGTAGTTCTTACATTTATTAGTTATACTCTATTTCAACTTAATATAGAATGTTGTCTTTTCTAAAAAAATAAATAATAATCACTAAATTCACCCATAGCTATTTGATGACTTCAGAAAAGTATAATACGAAGAAGAAAGTCAAAGTAACATTCTAAGGTAGAAAGAAAACAATAATTTTCTAGTAACTTTTAATTAATTCTTGGCCAAAAAAAAATTAATTCTTGGCCAACATTGTTGGAGATGCTACCAATCCATGTACTTTTCAGTACTCTGAATTCAACTCGAAGCATTATTGTTGTCTTTGCGTTGCTACTTCTAATTAGGTGAGTGCTAAGTGAGGTTAATTTCTCAATCAATTAGAAATCCATTATTAGAGCTCATAGTGGTTTGCTCATAAATACTTGGGTGGTTTTTTACCAAAAAAAAGTATTGCTTGTTCTGAAGTGGGTGTCTTCAAGATGCATAAATTCATTTCCTACTTTCCTAGCCCTAGCTCAAGCACATTTTTATACACATCCACCGATCTACGAACACTATTAAGAAACCAAACTTTTCCTTACGTTATGCAAAGTTTAAGTTTCCGAACTACCTTCATTGCATTTGTCTATGATACCCATCTTAGATTTTTTGTTTTGTTTTAAATTAAAACGAAAGATTAGATGATATTAGATAATTTTTTGTATAGTTCCCTTCACGGGTGAAAAGTTCACATTGTATTAAAATGTGAACCTCCTCATCTTAACCAATTGTCAATATAACTCAATTATATTTTGAAAAAAAAAAGCCAAATTAGACATTGTTTGGTCATCTGTTCGTTGTATAGTTTATAAATAAATACAGTCGGTCAGATAAAGTTGAAATTTTCAATTTGATTTGATTTTTTTTATCAAAATAATCATTGGAGAATGACCTAAAATATGAACGTTCTTATCATTGACTAACTAACTAACACGTCGAGATAATAAGATTCACACTTTAATATAATGTGAACGTTCACACGCGAAGAATACTGTTATATATTTATGATGCTATCATCACTCTCACCAAAGTCTTTCTCTTCTTCGTCTTCTCCTTATTTTACTAATCAGAAACAAATCAAGTCTCTGTCGACGTTGTCCTTTTTAGGTACTTGGGATCTTGATTCCTGACCTTTCTCATTGTTGGCTTGAATTCACAGTCGTCATTTGCTACCATATACATTTACTATTAATGTTTCAAAAACATGCATGTATCAATCTATTATAAGTTTATAACTATATGTAATATTAGTATATTACCATAGAAAATTGTATGAGTCAATTCATTCAGAAGATTAAGTGCCTCTACAATATCCACGAAATTGAATGCAGATAGCTACTCATATAGGACTTTCAAGACTAGATGATAGCGATTGTGAATATAATGACAAGACAATTAGGAAGAAAATTAGTAATATTTATCTCTAAGAACTGGACTTATTGTGACTATTCATTTCAATGGGAAATAAACTTATCAATCAAATATAGTATTCAAATACGCGTACACACACAAATTGTTGACGAAACTCCATCTACATTTGTCCGGTAACACTTTGAAAATTATTAACTTAGCTTCATAATATGAATCTAACTATGATATTTAATTACTTGCTCTATATATTTAAGGAGATGAATACAAGTGAGTTTTAACTCCATTAGAGCTGTGGTTAGCTTGAGCCATATTGCCAAAGATTTCGTCTTAGATGGGTTTCACAGCGGAAGTTTCATTTTAAATTTAGAATTTTGTTTGTCTTATTACTTGATCTGTATGTTTATGGAAAAATTATGCTTTTTGAAATAAATAAATAAATGTTGGTAGTGCAAATGTATTAAATAAATAAATAAATAACTACACTCTGTTTGGTCATATATGGGTGATTTTTAATATTACAACATATTTTTTCAATCAGGTGTTTTGGAAGGCAAACTTTGTGGCTAATACTCTTCCAAATTTGAGACACTCGCTCAATGACGCTCAAGTGTGGGAGAGCACTGCTTTTAACTTTGATAATTTTGGGAATATTTGTAAAAGGGATTTCAAGTTGTAATCTCTCTCTCTCTCTCTCTAGTTAAAGGTTTCAAGTTGTAGTTTGTGCTTGGAGAAGAAGCCCTAAGAGCATCAGCAGTGGGAACTCATTTTTTGAACCCAAATATGGGTCCAAATTGGCTGTAATCCAAATTTGAGTTCATCGGAATAGTAGATAAAAAGACTTACTTTTTTGGGTGCCACAGTGGTGCATGACTCATTTTTGGATTCATATTTTTGGACTTATTTTTTTGGACTCAAATTTGGGTCCCAAATTTGAGTCATCTCCACTGTGGCATATAGATATTGGACCCAAAAACCCCACTTGTTCTCTCTCATTGATAAATCATCAATTTCTCTCTCCAAAATCCTCTCAAATTAGTTGCACATGGGGGGACCCACAAATATAGGTCCAAAATTTTTGAGTCCAAACTAGACCTATATTTGGGTCCAACATTTGGGTCTCCGACAACTATAAGTCCTACTCCTTCCGATCCACTGTGGGTGTTTTTGGACTCAAATATAGGTTTTGGACCCAAATTTGAGTCCCCATTGTGGATGCTCTAAGCACTAGAACAATGTCATAGTCCTCCTTGGAGGTTGGATTTCCCGCCCATACCCAAATAAACGTGAACAATGTTATTGTCTTGGTTGCATAGTTAGTAAAATACGGGGCGGGTATTAAACGAAAAAAAAACGGACGAGTATTATTCAGACGATTTCATTTAATAGTACGTTGAAAAGTTCAACATAATATTATTTAATTATTTATTTTTAAGTATTTAAATATTAATTTATATTCATCTTTGTTCAATTACATATAAGTAAAAAACATAAAAGTACGTAATAAAATGTGTTTAATACGTGTATAATATTTTTGGCTAAAAAATATGTGTATTTTAACGAATCTTTTCAAAAGTACGAAATTAAGAAGTATTTTTGAAATATACGTACGTACAGATACTATTGAGAAATTATTTGCGAATTAAGATTGGTTTCAGCATAATGGTCGGTATAGTGCTGAAAAGAGTGAACTGGTTTTTCAGGGGTTTAACAATTTCCTACTTTCCGGAGAAGAAATTAAAGTGAAAAAGATTTGAATGTGTATGACATTCTTGTGACATCGTAACTAGAAGGTGTCTGGGAAAGAAATGAATGATTCGCCACTGAACTTGTTTAAGAGTCTGCAAAATGTTCTTGTTCCTCAAGAAAATGAAGAACCAATGTTTTCAATTTTGTATCATATTAAAGAGACGGTAAACAGATTATCAAAGCTGAGGTGAGCTTGCAGGTAGCAGAACAAATCGATTCAAACTAGCTAGGCATTCCCAATTCTGCAGGGTTTACCATCACAAACTCACATGAAGAAAATCTAAGAAGAATATGCAGGATTAAAGCATAAACATAAATTGTCAATCCAATTTTGTTCGTCTGTCTAGCTATCTCTCTCTTTTCTCTCAATACTCTTTTCTTGAGTCGATCTGTAACAAAAATTTTGAGCTTTGTCTGGGGAAACATTTCGAATATCATAATAAGTTCAATTGCAACTGTTGCACAAGGTGAACACAAAGAAAACCTGTAATCACAACATAGTTGAAAGTCACAGAATCAGCAGTAATCCTTCGTCCGGCACTGCATGGGATGCTGCTTCCACTATAGCACCCTTTCTTCTGCTGAATCCCAGTACCCCGATTTTCAAGAACAAAAGTAGAGTTTGTCTTCCCACTACTGAAGAGCAAACTCCAAAAGAAGGGCCCTTTGTGAACCCCAACCATACCTACTCCCACTTCATTATGTGACCTATTTCTCAGAATTGACAAAGCCTTGTTGTCTCCAACAAGAACATGTGGAAAGGCTAGAGATGGCTCGAGATACTTGGAGTGACAACCCACAATTTGTCCAGTTATGGTGCCGATAGTGGGTAGCTCCACGCCACAATTCGGAGCAAACACTTCGGTGAAGTCGTCTTCAGATGGTGTACAGTTGATGGTACCGTTCCTACTGCAGTTGCCCTTGCAAAATTCAGCATATTGCAGAGCCATGCACCCAAGTCCAGGACTGTCATTTAGTTTCGAAAGTTTGTGGGCCGTTCGATTGTTGTTGATAATATCAACAAGATCATTTGCAGGGTTTCCTGAGGGACAAACCACCACCATGTCACAAAAGCATCATATGGAATTACTTACACAAAACATGTGCTCATTTCTTCTCTAACCATGCGAAATAAATAGATGAGAGATACATACACTGAATAAGAAAGTTAAGAATATAAATGTTGGTATTTGCCAAGTAAATCCCAATTACATGGACTTTGATAGTTCAGAATATATACTTATACTCTCACCAAGCATCAAGCAAGGACAACTACAAAGGTAATACTCAGATATTGATTTTGATGCCACTGATTCCTACTATCGCTAAGCAATCCTAGAAGTCAATATGAATCACATCATTTTCCATTTAAAAAACAAAAGTACAAAGGAAAAGTTTAAATTGTGACGTAGACAACCATCTTATGGCATATCAAATAGATCTGTTATTCAATGTAGAAAACCAAATTTCTTTCAAGGTGTTTGAATTTATATCGGTTAGGACTTGAGCATATAGTTGAAAGTGAATGGAAACCATAGAGAGATACTCTTTCTGAGAAAATGTTCGAGGTGTAGAGATAATAAATTTGATTTTCAGTAAAAGTAAACAAGGTTCAGAAGATACAAGCTGTTTAAAGATCCAAATGTTGCTCCCATATAAAGGATAAAAATGGGAGGAGAGGAGCCTAGTTTTGACAATGTCTGATGTCATTTCAAACTTCAAAGAATTCAATGGCAGGCATGGGACTTATCTGATGTCATTTCAAACTTCAAAGCATTCAATGGCAGGCATGACTCTCCTAATCTCTCCAGAACACCTTAGGCTTTCCACATTGGCAATATAAAAAATAACCTAGATTATATATAAATCATTTCTTAATATTCTCATCTCAGAACTATACCTTCTCTTAACCCTCCCATCTGTCCCCAATCTAATTTTTATTACTTGAGAAGCCAATACAACAAAGTAGAAGGTAAGATTCAACAAATTGATAAATAACTTTCCCAAGAACTTAGACATCACCCCCACAAATCATCATGATTTACCTAGTATATGCACTATAGTGATTCAAATATCAGAACAAAAACTCCAATTAAAAAAAAGGAAAATTAAGAAAGAAACTAATACAGGCACAAACATTACATTGAAAGCTGCTACAAAAGGTGAAAATGTAGATGCATATAGTTCTTCAACAGGAAACTCTTAATTAAGAAAAAGCTAAAAAAGTTAACAAATTGGGGAAAGCTGGCAAGGAATCTGCAATAAGTTGTAATAGCTTCAGAAACCACAAGTAGGGAAAGAGTAAAAATTCACAGTCAGAGTAGTTACCATGGTGCTTGGAGGAAACAAGAGCTGCTAGCAGTAGACAACTACTAAAAACTAACCACCCACAGCAACAAAGCCGCTTCACCATTTTCACTTCTAAGAAAGAAAAGGGTTTTGCTTTACAAGGAATCTGAGTAGGAAAAACAAAGAGAAAAAGATGGAGAATGAAAGGAAAGCTAGTTATAAGAAAAGGGTATTGATTATTTTTGTCATAAACAATATGGGAGAGGTGTTGGCTTGGTGGGAATGGAGAATGGGAGTGAAAGCTGAGATTCTGCAAGAGGAAAAAATATGTAGGGAGGTAAAGTGGGAGAGTAGTGATGAAGTGTTGCAGAGTTTAAGGACAAAAAGATGTGTGGTGGTGGTGGACCCATGGTCCATGGAGCCGTTCTGTGTTTTGTGCTTTTGGATTTCTTTTTCTTAAGAAATGGAACAGATTTCAAAGGTTCGGAATTGTGTGGGCCCAATTTGGGCGGATTTTATGGCCAAATTTACTCTATACACCCCTAAATTTTATTGCTAACATGCAAAGTATTAGCTAAATTTTTATTTTCTCATATATGTTCTAAATTTTTACTCTATACACCCCTAAATTTTATTGCTAAATATTAGCTGAATTTTTATTTTCTCATATATGTTCTTATTTTTTTTTAAAGAGAACTCAGAATCTTTTGTTTCGGCACAATTTGTTTAAAGTAGTGGATTCGGCATTTCCAATGGTATGGACTCATACTCATATATAGGTCTTATTATAGGTTTTTTCATCTCCAATGATGATTTTTTTTTTACCAAAACTCGGATTGGCTCTATCCCAAGTCTCAAACTCAGTCCCAAACTGAGTCTAAACCCATATTTTTTTGGCTAGGCCCAAGTTCATGTGGAAGAAAGAGAAGGAAAAGAAGGGAAAGAAGAGAAAGAAGAGAAAGACAGAGTGCGCTGACATGCTGGAAGAAAGAGAAGGGAAAGAAGAGAATGCGCGGTACGCGCGAGTGTGGGAGAGAGAGGACGCGGCAAGGCAGCCAACACCCTGGGCCCCTCCCAGTCAGACGTGCAAAGGCCCACCAAATGGTAACAAAATGGACAGTCAGCATTCGTCCATTTAAAAATGGACGGTCTTGGTGGCCCGAATTTTTTTTATTTAAATTAAAATTGTAACGGATCTATTGGAGATCTAACGGCCCTTGATTTTTTTTTAAATTAATTTGGACGGTTTGTATTTAATTATATTCTTATTTAGTGATTCTAAACCTGAAAAAAATTATAAAAAATACCAAAAATAATTTTGTTTTTTAAAATATACCCGTTGCAACAATGTTTTAAATTTTTTTCATAATTTTTGTATAAATACCAACTCATACCGAAATCACAGCCAAAATAGTAAATTGTTTATTTGAGACCCTAAACGACGTCGGATGCCCGAAAAACCACATACATTAAGGCGTAGTGCTGAGTTTGACTCGTCTCACCGTTCCCTCCTCGGAAAGGTAATTTAGTACTCAATCGGAGTCTAGAGCCCATAATTTTTATTTTTCATTTTTTTATTGAATTAAAATAAAAAAAATACTATTATTGTTATTTAATTTTTTTTTTTGTGAAAGTGTTATTTAATTACTTTGTATAATGTAAAACACGTTATTATTATATAATAATTAATATTGTACTAATATAATATGACCAAAAAAAATATTAATAAGTTTGAGTTTGACACCCAACTATTGGAGATGGTGTCAAACCTATATGAATAATGCTCATTTGGAGACTCAAATATAGGTTTTGAGTTTGGGATTGAGTACAACCATTAGGGCATCTCCAACAACCCTCTTCAAAACTCATACCCAAATCCAAATTTTGACTCACCCAAACTCATTACTATTCATTTAGGTTTTTCATCTCCAACAAAAGTGAGTCAAAACTCATACCTATTTTATATTTTAATCATTTTATATACCAATTTTAGTCAAAAAGCAGCTATGGCCCGCGTGAGCCCCACCCGAATAGTAATAGGTTTCCTCTCCAAAATTCCTCCCAAAATGACTCACCTTCTTAGTAGGAACCCATAATGGGTTATAGGTTTTGTTTGTTGGAGATGAAATTTTTGGGTTTTGGGTATGGGTATAGGTTTTAGAACACCTTGTTGGAGATGCCCTTAGAGATGCCCTTAGGTTCCTTTAACCAATGACCTAACTTACATTTTTTCGAATTTTCCTTGTTGACATTAGTTCATCGCTTAAGATTTTGGGTTTAGTAGCGCCCCTTCTCAACCATGGTTAGCTAGAGGTTATTTGTAGTTGACTTTACTCTTTAGTCAATTTTGCCAATATATTTTTCTACGTTAGGATGATCATATTAAGAAAAATAAATAAACTTAATCCAAAATCAGAAAAGAAAATAATTATAACACGCAGTCACATGAAGAGATATGCCTATATATTTTTTCTTGCCTAAATGTTAACCCTTAGAAAAATAATTACATTTTTCGGTCCACAAATTTTTACCCGTTTAGCCACAAAGTAGCCTATTTGTTTCACCTCTTTAAACAAAATTACGTCCATAAATTAGAAATTTTTAATCTACTTGACAGGGAAAGAATAAATTTCTTTCACATTTTCTATTTCAATGGTGGGTGTGTTGATCAAATTTATGAGTAACACTCTTTTATGACTATGAACTAGTAGTAGAAGCTTGGGTTTGGGCCACAGTTTGCAGACCAAACAGATCAAATTATCACACACAACGCAACAACAGAAAATGTGGTGAGCCGAACCCTCTAGAACTCAGTCCCCTTATCTCTCTCAAGTCACAAGGGTTTAAGATATCAGTCCCACTTCTTCTTCTTCCCAGCATAACATTCATTCTCTATCTTCGTTATCATGGCCTCCACTTTCCTCACACTCTCAAACCCTTTGATGTGCAAACCCAACACTTGTTCTCTCTCGAACCAGAAACTACTACCAGGTATGCACAAGTTGACTCCTCTCTGAGCCGCTTTCTTAAATATCTATACTTTATTATGAACTTGGTCAAATTTTCATTCTTGATTTCTTACTGGGTTTTGTACAGGTCTGCGAAGAAACTCATTGAGAGTCAACGCAATTGCCAAGAAATGGGAACCCACCAAGGTTTCTTTTATCCTTATACCCATATAAATTTTTGCAATTAATTATCTGGGTTTTGATTTCTATGCTTACTGGTGATTATTTGTGAATGACAGGTGCTTCCACAAGCTGATAGAGTGCTTATTCGTCTTGAGCAACTCCCAGAGGTAATTTTTGCTGGATTTTAGTAAGACGAATTGTGAAGTTTAAATTGGTATTATAAGCTTGTTATTTCTTGTTAATCAGAATGCCTAAACCATATTAGTTGACCTTTTGAGCTTTTGGAATGCCAAACATATGAAAGTCTATAACAGTGTCAACTGCCTTAATGTGCTAGGAAATAGTTTCTTTGGTGACGGTTCTCTGCCAGCTTAGCACTAGCACAAGGAATGTGATTTTAAATTCTTTGTTGAATCTTTGCATCTCCATGTTATCACTCCCCCGGAAACCTAAAACTATATGGATAAATTGTGTGCGTTCTGTATTAGATACTCACGGTGATATCATATCATTGTGCATTGAACAATACACTATGCTATGATGGTGTGTAGTACTAGATGCAGAAATTTATTGTTACATTAATCCATTGTATGACGGCCTGCAAAACAGAAAGTGTAATTGAAGGAGACTTGACATTGGCATCATACCTGGCCAGTGGCAATAGGTTCTTAGATGGTTAACTTAGAACAGAGTAGAGGGAGAAAAATATAACTCTGTTTCTTGTGTGATTTTTCATGCCTTGGAAGGCATACTTATAGGAGAAGTATTCTATTCACTGTCATTGCATTAATTTTATTTTCATGGTTGGAGTGTGTGAAGGGTTTATTTTTTTTTAATTTTTTTATGACTTTAATCAAAGGGCAGACCTCCTAGCAGGTTATGTCAGTCAAGAGTCAAGACCTTGGTTGTCTAGGACAACTGTAGTTGCCAAAACTTGTTCGCGAATAATGGGTTTACTAAGGGATAGTATTGTCCTAACTCCTGATGAGTGAGATCTTGTAATTTGGTAGGCTATTTCTGTCGGATATCTGGTCAGGATTAGTGTTAGAAATTATCTTGACAGGGACATTTGTACTAGTGACACTTGGACAAGATATAGTCCTTCATATGGGTGACTCCTAGATGTTCAAGTTCAATTAGTTTGATAATGGGTGCTGAACTTGGAGTGTACCAAATTATAGCTAGTCCAAACATGGCCTCGCCTTTACGAAGTTCAAGATCCTTGGTCTAGTTTGCGATTTTGATTAATTAAAACCTGGTTATTCATCGTGATCATTGAAAGTTTCAGATCCAATGAGTTTTTTGCTTTGTACATGTCATGTTAGAATCTTAGAAGCATCTAATTCATATTTAGCAATTATAAGGATGCCTGGAAAATAAATCCTCTGAGTATCTTCTGGTGGCTGTGATTTGAGAAAGATGTACAGCTTTTGAAGAGGGGACCATTAGTTTGGTTTTTTTTCATTTGGCTTTCTCCTTTTTTAATTTTGTTATGTATTTAAATTGCTACGCACTGTTTAGAAGTTATAGCACCTCTTTAATTTTGATTGATTGGAGGGCTGCTGTAGTCTAGAATTAGTTTTCTTTGGGAATTTCTTTTTTTTCTTTTTGCCTTTGGTCTATCTTTCTTCGTGTTTTGTGGATTTCTTGTCCACTTTCTTTGTATCTTTCTGTTGGTTTTTTAGTAAAGATGTTTCTCTTAAAAAAAAAAATAGCTACGCACTGTTGGTTTCCCCCCCCCCCTGTAAATTCTCCATACCTATGGGAAAGGGAGAATGGACAAACCCGGAATTATGGCAAAGTTTTTACTCATATCATTCAATCTGGATGCTTTTCTAAGATACACATATAATTATATAAGATGATTTATAACATGTTTTAGAGGAACCATGGTACCTTAAGAGGTTTGGACGTTAATTGATCGCCATTAGTTGTTTTATATAATGGGTTTCAAATGACTTCATTTTCCACTCTTCTTTGTTATTAAATGGAGAAATATGTTATTAGACTTGGAACTCTATATTGGTGAAATATGTGTACATATACATCTGTTATAAGAGCTCAGCATGATAGTGAAATGTCCTATTCCACAGAAATCAGCTGGAGGAGTTTTGCTGCCCAAATCTGCCGTTAAATTTGAGCGGTATCTTATGGGAGAAGTATGCCAACTGTTTCTGTCTTGCTATCACATACTTACTCTTTAGAGTAACAGGTTGAATATCAGGATAATTAACAAGCATGATTATGTTTGTCTCAGGTTCTTTCTATTGGTGCTGAGGTTGGAGAAGTGCAGGCTGGAAAGAAGGTGAGTAATTAGAGTGTGCCAAAATGATGGCCACTTTTTTCTGGGCATGAAATACTGTTTATTTGTGATATATGTTGGTACTTACACGATAAGTTTTTGGAGGAATAAAGTTTCCAATTGTTTAGTCTTAGTTCCAAGTAGCCTATTCAAGTGCTTATTTTGTCATCTAAATGGGGAAATCTTTTGCAGGTTCTGTTCTCGGACATCAATGCTTATGAGGTAAGTAAAATTAGTTCAACTGAAAGTATCATATGCCCTGATATATTTCATCATCTAAATCATTAATGTTTATGCATGACTGTAGAAAAAACTTAAATGCTAATGTATCTCTGCCAGTAGAATCATAAGTGTTTTTATTTTTATTTTTCATTTCCTTGAATAGGAGCCACTTTCATAGATCACAAAGTGGAAAATAGAATAGATGTGGATTGTAAAAACAAAAATCCTTGGCCAAACAATAACAAGAAAAAACAGAAATCACCTACATCATAGGTTGCTAGACCACAATCAAACCACCCTAGACTAGACGGAACATGCACTATTTGGTGTGCTGAGTACTGCTGATACAAATTGCCACAAACCGGATCCTACTAGGATTTTATTGCTAGGATCTGCTAAACTAATAATGTAGTCTGCTATGCCATTAAACAAAACGTAACGGTTGAAAAGATGGCACGCTAGACTGGTGAAAGAAAAGTCTTTACTGTCGTTCTCTCACTTGGAGGATACCCATCTCAGATCTGGTCGTGACCTCGGCAGTGACAAGACACACACAACAGTCCCAAGAGCACAAGCTCAACAGGATAAACTCACTGTAATTGGTTTTCATGTTGGTTGTCTTCTACGTCTTAATATTTGTTAAGGCCAAAATATTGCCTTAAATCAAACCTTCTAGTGAGAAATGGGATTCCAATTTCATATATTTGGGCAGCTATGGATTCTCTCAATGGGGTAGCATATTCTATAGAGAAATGAGGGTTCATAATGTGAAGTCAAATAACCTGATTGTCATCGCCTTAACAAAAGCTATGGTCCATGGGGTAGTTACTCTCTGAGCATTTGGGTTTGCAAATGGAGAAGGGTCTAGCCAACAATGTATAAGAGAGAATGATGGTAAAACAAAAAACATTCACCAGTGTAATGTGTCATTTCCTTAGCCGTTGGTTTTTATTTGAATGAAGTGGCAGCATTCATCCTAGCAGAGAATCCTAGTTGAATTGCCACACCCTCTTGTGTTGAGTCCTATGAAAAGCCAACTATGAAATAAGAAGCAGACATACTTATCTTCTGTATAAACTGGAGTTATGTTGTGCAGATGGTTTGCAAGTTGGTCCATGGTTGTTTATACTCATACTGAATTTTGGCATCTCAGGTGGATTTGGGAACAGATGGTAGGCACTGCTTCTGCAAAGAGAGTGATTTGCTAGCCGTGGTTGAATAAGATGTCAGCTTTTGGCAGTAGGCACAATCTCTTGGCGGATTAGTTTCTGAAAGTTTTAATTGTCGAGATGTTTTGCCTTGTAATGGAATAATATGATTGCATGAATTTTGTAATATCTAGTCATCATTGTACTTTGGAATGCAAGCTGTGATATCTCTTGTGATGATTTATGGAAATTTGGAAGAGGCTAGGCTACATTGTGGAGATGAGGGTAAGGAATAATATGAGACTAATTCTTTATCTGAGTTTCTTTTGTCTTTTAGGGAAAAAAGCTCTTGGGGTTAGCCCACGTGGTGAGGGAGGGTAGTGAATTGAGTTAGGATTAGGTTAGGTCAGGGGTTTGATCCTCTTCCAACGTAACAAAAAACAAATTATATATATATACACTCACACACACACATAGAGATCACTAAGATGGAGCTGTTCTCTTGACGAGGTTGGGGAATTTTTACATTTCAGAATATGGTCGGAGACTCGGAGGTGACAGAAGTGGGTAAATATCAATGACAATGTGCCAGCAGTGAAGAGGGTAAAAAGTACATAGCATTACTCGAAGCGAGTAAAAAGAAGGGTTTCCAAGCATGTGTGTAAAGCACATTTTAAGGTCAAAAATAGAATCTCCCTTCGTTGTTGCTCAAGCCGTTGACGGAAAGCCTTTAGTGTAAACACCACGAATTTTAACTGCTTAGCAGAGTTAAGCTTTCTAGAAACTTCATGAAAGACTAGGAAAGACAAGCAGTACAAAGGGAAAGATCCCAAAGAAGGAAATACAAGAAGAAGAAATCAAAAGCCGGAGAAAAGATAAAATCAAGGGGGGCAGGTGAGCCCAGAATTTTAAGGTTTATTGTAGGGTTCAGAAATTCTGGAAAACTACCAAACACCACTTGCATCTTAGGAAAATATGTAACAACACAAGAGGTCAACAAACGGCGTTGATCGATTCAATAATAGACCTAAACTAATTTGCTACATATAAATCATAATCGATAACAACCTGCTTCATTTCAATATGCTTATGTTATGTGAACATCTCATATTCAAGAATTCTTGGTTAAGTTTTTGTTGAAAAAAAACAACACAGATTCTGGAATTCTAGATTCATAAGTTTAAGTATTACACTGATGGTCTCTACGGTTTATGTGAACTTGTACTGTTTAAGAATTAATTAATGAAGACCATGTCATGTGTTTACATTCTTCAGATGCTGCTTATAAATTGGAGTGTCGTCAAGTACGTTTCTAGACAACAACTGCTTAGCAGAGTTAAGCTTTGCAAAACTGATAGTATGGGGATTTACAAGTTCATTTCAGCTCCGTTTTTCTTGTTATCTTTTTGCATGCATGCTCTTATTTTTCACACATGCCTTTGTTTGACACTGAGTGGAAACGAGACAGATCAACTGGCGTTGCTTGAAATCGAGGCTAGGATATCTGGTGACCCTTTTGGAGCCCTGACTTCATGGAATGAAAGTGTCCACTTTTGCCAGTGGCGTGGTGTTACTTGTGGTCTACGACACCAAAGGGTCACCAGTTTGGACCTGCAGTCCTTGGAACTTACAGGCTCCATATCACCACATGTTGGAAACTTGAGTTTTGTGAGAGTGCTTTATCTCCTGAACAACAGCTTCAGCCATGAAATGCCTCCGGAAATTGGTCGCTTGCACAGGTTGCAAGATTTGCAACTGCATAACAATTCAATAAGCGGTAAAATTCCTTCTAACTTATCAGGTTGCTCTCAACTTGTCACAATTCGTCTTAGTTACAATTTGCTGGTAGGAAGAATTCCTGAGGAGCTTGGCAGCTTGTCAAAGCTACAAACACTTGTAATTCCACACAACAACCTTATAGGAAGTCTCCCTTACTCTTTCAGCAACTTATCATCTATTGAAAAGCTCTATGTATCTTCGAATAATCTGAACGGGAGTATTCCGGATATTTTTGGCCGACTGACCATTCTTAGTTTCCTTGGACTCGAAGACAATGGCTTGTCTAGTATCATCCCCCGGTCAATCTTCAATCTTCAATCTCTCCACCCTCACAGTCTTTTCTTTGATTAAATCTAGGTGGCGATTACCGACTTGGAAGTGGGGGAATCGGTGACTTAAACTTTCTCTACGATCTGACTAATGCCACCCTTTTGGATCATGAACTGTTTATTAGTCCAAACAATTTTGGGGGTATGTTGCCTCAATGCATTGCTAACTTATCGTCTTATCTGGAATACTTCTCTGTCAACAACAAGAAAATAACAGGAAGCATCCCAAATGGGATTGGAAATCTGGTTGGCTTGCAAAGCCTATTTCTGTCAGCAAACCAATTTTCAGGTCAAATTCCCCCTGAAGTTGGAAAGCTTCAGGGGTTAGTTGAATTAGATTTGTCTATAAATTCTTTATCTGGGAATATTCCATCCACTTTCGGAAGCTTAAGTCAATTATCTAAGTTGGTTTTAAATGGCAATAAACTTCAAGGCAGTATCCCCTCTTCTTTAGCTGAGTGTCATGATTTGACATCCTTGTTTCAGTGGTACAATTTCCCAAGAAATCATTGGTCTGTCTTCCTATATTGAGTTGGATTTATCTCAAAATCATTTCACTGGTTCCCTTCCAAAGGAAATAGGAAATTCGACAAATCTGGAGAACTTAGATGTTTCTGGAAACATGTTATCTGGTGAAATTCCGGCAAGTCTTGGTAGTTGTATAAAAATAGAATACCTAGACATGCAAGGAAACTTGTTCCAAGGGACAATTCCATCATCTTTGGCTGCTCTAAGATGTGTTAAAGAATTATATCTTTCTCACAACAACTTGTCAGGCCTGATTCCACAATTCTTGGAGCGCTTTGAATTCCTACAATCATTGAATTTGTCTTATAACAATTTGGAAGGCACAGTACCAATCCAAGGAGTTTTCAAAAATGCAACAGCCACATCAATCACAGGAAATAATAAGCTTTGCGGGGGCATACCTGAGTTTCAATTGCCAAAATGCAAACTTGGACATCCCAAGAAAAGAGGATTGAGCCTAACCTTGAAATTGATAATCTCTCTGGCTTGTGGGATTCTTGGAGTCGCTTTTTCACTGTTCGTTTGGTACCTTCTTTGCTCAAGGAGGGAAAGAAGGGAACATACTTCAAGTGATTCAGAAAGTTTTCTGAAGGTGTTGTACCAAAGTCTTCTAAAAGCTACTGATGGATTCTCCTCTGCTAATTTGATTGGCATGGGCAGTTTTGGATCATTTTATAAAGGCATGCTTGAGCAAGATCAGACAGCTATTGCTGTCAAAGTACTCAGCCTAGTTCATCCTGGAGCTTCCAAAAGTTTCACTGCTGAGTGTGAGGCCTTGAAAAACATTAGACACCGTAATCTTGTGAAAGTTCTCTCTGCATGTTCGGATATTGATTATCGTGGTTGTGATTTTAAGGCCTTAGTTTATGAGTTTATGGTTAATGGGAGCTTAGAGGAATGGTTGCATCCAGCTCATGAAATTAATGGCGTGACAAAGGAGAGGCAGACGATCCTAAAGTTTTCTCAGAGGTTGAACATTGCCATTGACATTGCTATGGCATTGGATTTTCTCCATCATCATTGCGAAACGCCAATAGTTCACTGTGACCTCAAGCCAAGCAATGTTCTTCTCAATGATGATATGGTTGGACATGTTGGTGATTTTGGGTTGGTAAGGTTCCTTCCCAGAACCTCTGGAAATCAATCAAGTTCTGTCGGAGTAAAAGGAACAATTGGTTATGCTCCTCCAGGTGCGTACTTTCATTAAGCCTTCCTAAACTTTTATCCATCTTTATTTTAATAATTTGAAAGCTTTGGGAGTAGAAATTATAATACGGTGTGGTATCTGGAATTGTCAATTGTCAAAATGCAGAGTATGGTATGGGACATGAAGTTTGGACACAAGGTGACGTGTACAGTTATGGCATCCTCCTGCTGGAAATGTTCACAGGAAAAAGGTCAACAGATAACATGTTTGAAGGAACTTTATACCTTCATAATTTTGTGAAGGCAGCTCTGACGGAGCATGAAATTGAGATTGTGGATCCTGCTCTTGTTCAAGAAAAAGTGGGAGGGGATAGCGTAAGGGTTCACATCAAAATTGAAGAAAGCTTGATTTCAATCTTTAAAATTGGTGTGGCTTGCTCTGCAGAACTTCCTAGAGAACGGTTAGATATTAGTGATGTTGTGTCTAAAATGTGTCAGATAAGAAACAAACTAGCTTCAAGCTAATAGAATATGTGAATAGAGGGATACCTCTAATAATCAGTTATGTACACATAGAATGCCTGCAGTATCATTTCCTTATATCCAAAATTACATTGTTTACTTTCATATAATATAAATATGGGAATTGAGAAGTCTGTTTTTTACTGTTTTAATTCTTTATTATTTGTTTAAGGGAGGTATTGTATCAATCAAGGTCAATTTACGTGTGAGATGATATTTTTGGGTGGACTTTTTCATTCCTTTATACTACTACTGTGCTACTCCTCAAGATAATTTTTTTTTCCTCCTTGCTTCTCTTCAGCAAAGATTTGTAAATTAAGTACTCATTTTCTGGTTTGTTTGTTAGCATTGTTGTTGGGATTTATCTTGTAGGGGTCTCAGAGGCCGCTACAGATATGGTGGCTTCTTCTTCTTTCCATAGCTGGTTGAATTTTGGGAGTATGGTGGGCGATGCTGATTGCTGCTCAGGTGTTCGAAGAACTGTCATAATGGCTTTCCAAGCAAAATTTATTATAGGTAACGTTCGGTCTGATGACATTAACAATTTATCCAATAACTCCTGTCCCAAATGAAAAATTTCCCAGAGATTGACCATGCATAAAATTTTGAATGTCCTTCTCAAGTGTTAGGTTAGGTCATGCTGCCTAATTTTTAATTACATGGATAATTTGATCTGAAACAGTCAATGCATGTGTATAGCATGAAGGGTTCAAATCTTACTCTAATGGTAGAATTATTCCCAACAAATTACTAGGGTTCATCTTGAAGATTTTATAACAGAAATTTCGAAGAAAGTAAAAGAAACTTGATGCAGCCGTGATGGATCATTTGAGCTTTCTTTATCATTTTACTATATATGCTTCACGAGTTAAGATTTCGATGCAGGAAAAAAGTCAGACAAAATTTTTGGCTGATTGCAGTGCAGGCTTTCTCTCTGAAGATTTTATAACAGAAATTTCGATAAAAGAAACTTGATGCAGCCATGATGGAACATTTGAGCTTTCTTTATCATCTTACTATATATGCTTCGCCAGTTAGGATTTCGATACAGGAAAAAAGTCAGACAAAATTTTTGGCTGATTGCAGCGCAGGCTTTCACTGCTTGGTCTGGCTTTTTGCAAGCATCAATTTAAACCCTAAAATCATCGGTAGTATAAAGCAAGTAGGGATCGTTAACAACGGAGATTGGGGTAGTACCTAAACAAAGAATTATTATAAAGAATTAGTGTCACAAATATACAAGTATATATATACATATTCATATTGAAATAAAGGGGGATTTAAAAGATTGAATCAATGAATCTAAACTACTTATCTAAACTACTAATTACAATTCTAAATGGAAAAGGACATTAAATACACAACTCAAAACTACAATCATAAGAGTTAAAACATGAATCGAAAACAACCAATTCCCTAAGTCATGAATCCGAAATTGACATATGTGGAATGTCAGACGCTGATCACTCCCCAAATAAAACCTTTCTATGAAAATTAACCTAAGTGATTCGCACTCTAGATTAACCGATTAAACATTCAATCAAAGTCTAGACGCTAGTAAATTAATTCATGTTTAATGCATAGAAAAGAGTTGTCAATTAAAGTGAACAACCTAGTATGGGAAAGTCCATCTATTTGCAATCCTTTTTATTTGATTCCGACCTTTGTCCAAAGCCTTTACTACTTTAGTGAATCAGATTCCGGAAAGCCGTAAATCTTAATTCTAGCTCCAATTACATGCAAATATTATAAGTTTCGAACCCCATAACATAAACACATAAAAGTTCTCCATAAAACAGAATCAAACAAACAAATTCACATAAGCTACTTAGAAGAACCAAATTGGTTTCGATTCAATTAATAAATCACAAAATATAAAGTACTTAAATAAACACTCAAATAATTGAAATACAAAAAGAATATGTTTTTGGGTTTTTGTAATTATTCAAATCAAACAAATATAAAATCAAACAAATAATTATACAATAACAACTTCCAAAATTATTCACAAATATTTAAATGCGGAAAACAAATTAAATAAAAATAAATTATAATAAATAAACGAGTTTGGAAACTGTTACTGTCGTGTCTAGAAAATAGACACTGCCGTCTAATGCGGGTGGACGACTCAACCATATGCTCAGAAACTGAACATGGCCCTCGGGAACGGGTGGAAGGCGCAGCCATGGTTTAAAGAAATCGTCTTTGGATGTGGCGGGTGTCCATAACAGTTGGGCAATTGAAGGCTGGCATGGGCCAGGTGCAGTGAAGGCCCCAAATGATTGGGCTTGGGCCTTGGTCAATGGGTCAACAGGCCCGTTTGACTTTTTATTTCTTTTCTTTCTTTCTTCTTTTCCGGTCCTTCTTTCTTTTTCTCATTTCTTCTTCTCATTCCGTGCAGCAAGAGAGAGAGGGAGCGGCAAGGAAGAGCGGCGCCGGCTGGGCTGAGCAGAGCACGGGCTCGGCGGCGGAGATGAGCAGCAGCAGCAGAGGCACGGACCTGGGCAGGGCACGGGTCAAAGAAGACCGGTGGGCGGCGTCGCTGGGTTGACGGAGACGAGCACGGGCTCGTGGACTGGGCACGACAGCAGCGGCGGTGGTCTCGGCATCTGGGGTTCACGGCGGTGCTGCGGTGCTGAATTGGAGGACTGAGCAAAGGAGGCACGGGCCTGGGCTCGGCCAAGGTGAGGCCGTGGGTCTCTGGGGATTGAATTTGGTGAAGTCTGGAGTTGGTTTGAAGCTTCTGGTGGTGATCTGTGATGTATGGCAGCAGGTCTGGGCTGACAAAACAGCCATGGTGATTTGGGTGCACGGTGGTCTTGCAGGTGGATTGTGGCAGTGAGAATTGGGAGAATTGATTTCCGAGAGGGAGAGAGATGATTGTGAATTGCTGTGAATTGAAGTGGTTGCAGATGGTATTGAAGGTGAAGAAAGGTGGAGCAGGTGATGGCTGCTATGATGATGGTGCCATGCTCCCACGCAGAGGAAAGCTGCAGGCTTTCCTGGATATGCACAGTAACATGGCTGAGCGGCGGAGGGAGGTGTACACAGCTCAAAAGCTGGAAAAACAAAAGAAAT
This sequence comes from Rubus parviflorus, assembly GCA_029955375.1. NCBI lineage: Eukaryota > Viridiplantae > Streptophyta > Magnoliopsida > Rosales > Rosaceae > Rubus > Rubus parviflorus. Next base: position 8,002,720 of record JARGGL010000005.1, on the reverse strand, counting down.
ATAAATAAAATAATAAAATAATAATAATAAATAATAAAAGAAATAAATTAAAGAAAATAAAAATAAATAAATACAATAATAAATAGGGAAAATAAAATGGTGGTTTAAAATGTGTTTTGCCACCGCGTGTGGTGGTTGCGCCGCCAAATGTGGTGGTTCGCCGACAATCTTTGCCGGGATTCGGAATAATTTCCGAAATCTTCGTACATGCTATGGGCTCCACATCTGAATGATGACCGGTGTCATCTTGACAATTAAAGTCACGGTTGACTTTCCGTCAATTATCGGAAATGCGCATAAAAACTATCATTTTGCACATTTTAACATTTTCTTCATATTTTCCCTATTAACACAAAAACAAATATTAAATAGACAAATATGCTCTTAGAAAAGTCTAACTCAAGTAATTAGAAACACTTTTAGCATGTAAAATACACGCTCATCACACCCCCACACTTGAACTTTGCTTGTCCTCAAACAAACACTACACTTAAAATAGAACAACACAAATAACAGAAAGGGAAACACAACAAATGTTATTTCCAACCACGAGTTATAATCAGGAGAATAAGAAAAATATATACCAAGGCTTACAGAAATTGCTAAGTATTTAACATGCACATCTCATTCATGCTCGGGTGAAGTGTGTGTGTGTATCTCAACTGTATGATCAATCTCAGGTAATCCAATATGCACATCTAAACAATATTAACCACTAAACCTCACAATGATCACTAAATATTTCCGCTCAATTGTGTTTAGGGTTAAGTGTTTACTCTCATAACAAATGCACAAATAATGTTCCCATAGGCTTGCTCATCAACCAACTCTTCACAATTAATCCACAAATCATTAGATCATAAGGACTTTGTCAATGGTGTAATGGGGCCAAAAGTGAATGGTGTAATGAAATGAAAGAATTGATATGTCAAATGTTCCGCATGTTTGCAAGACAAGTCAACGACTTTGAAACTCATACCTATGCTACAACGGAAACAACTTCCTTATTTTTCCTCCAACCTTTTATTGAATTCAAAAGCAATACAGTAAACAACTCTATTTTTGGATTTTTTTTTTTTTTTTTTTTTTTTTTTTTTGAGGAATTTTCTTCCTTCCTTATGTTTTTGATTTTCTTTCTTTCTTGAAACAAGTACAACAACAAATAAAAATGCACCCCCACACTTATCTTTTGGTATACTACCATACAATTCCCAAGCATAAAGGACACAAGAAGTCTCTATCATTGTCTTGCAAACACAACGAAACAAGGGTGAGATGATGTTTAAGTGGTGGAATGGGTAAAGGTGATGTGGGTGAACAAAGAAAAGCTAATGAGTGATCGGCTCAAAAGGGTTATTCCTAGAGTTCGTGTTTAGATGGATGGTGGTCAATTTGGCCATGGTGCTCAACTAATGCCTTAGTCATCTCTAACTCATCGTGGATCAACAAAACGCTTCAAGAGGTCTTTGAGCAAGTTCTAGGTTCAAAACTTATGCAATGTACACTCATGAAGAACAAGTAAATGTATGAAAGATGCATACATGTGAATATTCAATGTGCTCAAGTCCTCACAATTTCTGGGTATGCATGGCAATACATGGTCAAATGTGCATCTCGGATTGCAATCGATTAATCAATACAGGTGATGTGTACATGGAATATTGAGCAATCACAAATTATGCAAGTTAAATCCAAAGCAAACTACACAAAGCCTTAGCATATAATCAACATTCTCAAAATCATAACACAATAAGCTCAAATCATCCTTGTGATTGGAAATAACCAATACAGAACACAAACAAACACACAATAGAAGTAAAAAAAAATTTGTAATAATTTTTTTTTTCAATTTTTCTGAATTTTTTTTTTATTGGGTAACAATACGTGACCTCAGTGACTCACTTAGTGCAATGGTAGGTTCAACGCTACCAAGGGAGTGAGTATGATATAGTCGATATATTGTTACAGTAGAAAACGAAAAACAAGTAAAATGTTTTTTTGAAAATTTTTGAATTTTTTAACAAACATAAATTCCTCCCCCCCACACTTGAATTTAACATTGTCCTCAAGGTTTGACAAATATTTCTTTAAAAATGAAAAATTCAAGCATGGTTATTGAATTGAAAAACACAAACAGAATTAAGCACAAAACAATTATATAACTGATAAATAGATAAGTAAAAGAAATTCTCCCCTTTGAAGCGCGAAATTCCTCCCGAAGGTCACCAACAGTCACCAATAAACAAGGCTAGCAAGGCCTTGCATCCAACGTTTGCTCCACTGGTTAGTTGACTGCAACTTTGATCCGCTCAACCATGCTCGGAATTATTTCATTTGCCACTTCCACACCTCCTTTCCTTATAGGTATCAACCCAATTGCGAGCTGAATCACCAATGTCAGTAATGTTCCACCCACAGGATCACTACTGCTGCTTCTGAAACTTCCCGCAGTAGACACATCAGGCAGAATGGAAAAACCTGAAACTAGCATGGTAACCGGATCTGGATCTTCCCCAAATAACAACATCTGGATTGTCAAAGCATCGATAGGCGCATAAATCACGTACGACCCCGTTGAAGTTGAGAAGCACTCTTGGAGTATGAAGAAGTCGTCGTGATTAGCTATTGACATGATGGTGACATAATTATGAGGCGCAAGACCAGTGATGATTCTTGCAATCTCGTGTACTGATCTACCCAATGACAAATTATCCCAGTGGTTTCGATAATTCACATCATTGAGAAAATCAAAGACTCTCGTGTGATGAGAATGGAGCTGGATGGAGGTAGATGCAGTACGGGTAATTCCACTGGGCTTTTCTGGATCACCCTTGCTTTTGTTGGTCCTGACCTTTACGAGTGCAGATCTTGTTGTATTTGTGACAACCCAGTGGTGAAATGTGGAGTCGCCAACGTCCTTGAAGAAATTGATCACCATTCGGTTCGCTAGTTGCAATATTCTTCTTCTCCCTTCCATTGGTGGTGTGATATGAAGTGCGACGACTGGAATGTGGGTAGACCTGGAGCATATAAGACGTTCGGTTTGTCTTTCCAGCGTCTCCATCCAACGCTGGGCTCCAAATGCATAACCAGCATCCATTAAAGGTCTGAATATGGGTTTGACGTCTATGTCATGCACATCAACATGTTCCACCCAAGTGATGCGGGAGGATCCATTATCTAAATCTCGGATCAGGCATCCGGATGGTAGTTTGTGGCATCTTGACCGCGAGTTGGGTCCTGGAATGGGCCGCAGACGGTCCACAGAGATATCGACAACCATCCAACTTCCATCAGCTTGCTGGTGTGAGTGTCGAACAAACTGGACTTCACGAGTTTGAACAAGTGGAGATGTCACCTGAAACTCAGCATAAATGACTTGCGGTCGTTCATTGTAGCAATGAAGTATTGTAGCTGGTACGTCATCAAGAGGCTCTGCTCTTGCAACTATGCTACAGAACATAGCAGACCATTGTTCCACATCCATCAAAATTTCCACAAGGGTCATAGCGCGGATAGGAATGGTGGCTGTGCATCGGGAGGCTTCATATCGGAAGTATCTTGGTCTGGGAGTACTGCCTTTAGCAACAATCCGCAAGTATTCCACATGATTCAGAGTTTCAGGAGCTGTGGATGAGCTGGGTTGTGGCGCAGAAATCCACAAGGGGTCTCCATTAGTGGCCATGATGAAGAGTTCTTCCTTGGCCGCCATGATGATTTGAACATCCATGGTTGTGTCACATGAAGAAGAGGGGAGTGTTGATCTCGACATAAGCTGTTGAACCTCCTTTCGCAATACTGACTTCTCAGTAGGTCCGACGACTGAAGAGGTCGGATGAATCTCCAGCTGTGGATGGGCATCTTCAATTGTCAATCGTTGCTCATCAGAAAATGGGACTGCACCTCCACAATGAGGACAAGAGAGTTTGCTAAAAGCTTCAAGGAATTGGCTGTTCTGAGAACGAAGCATGTCGATCTCCTTCTTCAGCAAAATATTTTCCAGGCGATCATTTCGGGTTTTTCTCTGGCGTCGGTTCCTTTTTATCCAGAATGTCACTTGCTTGAGACTTAATCCGATTTGATCACCTAGTTCTTGTTTCTGCTCCATTGTTGGGTAACGACACTTCCACATGTATGTCCTCATGGCCTTCAGTTGATGCTTGTTGTGGTTCTTCCTCTTGCGTTTCTTCATAGATGGACCAGGTATGTCTGCATGGCATGGATCAGCTATAAGTGGGATCGGAGCTGCAACAGGTGAAACTGAATTTGCTTCCGGCAAAGCTGGACCCACATCAGGCACGGCTTCCATGCTCAAATCGAAGATGTTGAACATGCATGGTGGAAAAATATCAGTCAAGCCCTCAAATGTTTGATTCTCTGAAGGGCCTGCCTGAAATAATTCACTGAATGAATTGACTTTCCGTGCCATTTTTCTGGTGAATGGGTGGAAGAATTTCTGGGAAAACAAAGAACACGAGTGAAGAACAAATAAGAACAATGAAGAACAAATGCAGAGAGAATACAGAGACACTACAAGAAAAGTGCTTATTTATAGCACTAAGTAATAGCGTTTTTCCCATAACTGTTATAAAAAGTTACTGTTCAATTTTTTTTTTTTTAAAAACGCTATTGTATTTAGTCTAAATTGGGCGGGTTAATTAGCGCCTCATTTATGTTGAGCGGGATCGAGCGGGATCCAATTTTTTCCTTTCGCGGTACACCCATCCTCATCTGTAGTGTTTTTTTTTTAGCAATCCTCATCTGTAGCGTTTGATTAAAAGAGAAAGCTGAGAGAAAATTATATGACCCAAAGGAACATCTTCCAGTTCAAAACAAAAAAGAAGGACCTCCACAAGCTGCTCTTCTCTCTACGACGACTGGCATCACCGCACCACCACGAGCTCATCTGCCGCCATCGATCCAAACCGTGCAGCACCAGTCCTCTCCACCGGCTCTCTCTCTCTCTTTCTCTCTTTCTCTCTCTCTCTTTGAAGCTCGATCAATTCTCTTCGACTTCCCTCTCCTTTGCTCAATCGAGGGTCTACACAGATCACAACATCGTGCATCACCACTGAGCCCAAGGTCAGATTCGAGCCGCTCTTCTCTCTCAACCCAAGCTCCGGTATGTTTTACTTCTCTACTTCTTCCTTCCTCAGTTCCTCTTGATGCTTCTTAGGGTTTAAGACCGATTGTGAATTTAGGAAAAATTGGGGTTTTTGTGGATTTAGACCTAGGATTAATTAGTTCTTGTTTCTAGACAACAGTGGCTATTGTCATTTTGCTGCTCTTTAGCTTATGGTTGGATCCCGTCCTTCAATTCGTCCTTCGATCTCTATATATGGCTGTCTATATGGCTGTCTAGAAATCCTTATATTTGCTCTCGTTTTAGAAAACTATCTCCACTATTCTTTTTGTGATTTTATTTATTTTATTTACCATAGATCAATTTTCCTTGGTTCAACCTTTTTCTTCTCTTTAATCTGTTTTCTATTGGGTAGAGTGGTTTAAGGAAGACTAGGAGGAGGAAAACAATTTGCTTCATTTGAGAAGATTAAGAAAGGTGAGTAAAAGCTAACTGTTGTTAGAATTTCAGATATGGGCTTTTGGGTAATATAAATTGTCTGATATAAGATTTGTATGAAAATTGGTTTGTGCAATTGGTACATTGAACTCTTAGTTTTTGTTTATGGCTGTGGTTTTGACATGCTAGTTTCATCACAGGATTATATTACTACTTTGTTATTCTTGCTGGTTCAAGTATTAAAGTTCCTTTTTACATTAAATTTGTTATGAGCATTGCCATTCTTAAATTAAAGTGGTATATTTACTACATGCTTACATGCATAAATTCATGATGATGAACTTCTCACTGATGCGGAGGACACTTTTCAGGTTTTTTTATTATTACAAATTTATGATGACTATGATCATGATTCATTAGGGAGGCAATTCAACTGGACGGAGGAGCTTAAGATATGTAAGACCTTTGAGACTTCTTTAAATTTTACTTGGAAAGTGTTAATGATTTACCAATGTACTGACAATGTATTGTCTTCCTTCTTGAGTACGTACTGCAGAGATCTTAATCATCCGGCTTAATGCCAGGTAGGGGATGAAAGAAGAAACAGCTCCGAGGCACGAGCCAGCTCAAACTATATTGGCTAAATTATGAACAGAGGTAAATGTACCAAAAAAAAAATAGAGCGCAGATAACTGGGATTACCTGCCTGGGTAAATAAATTGTTTGCATATAAGTTATACTGTTATTGGTTCATTCAAAAGTTAGACTTATCATGCACCTGTTTCTGTCTTCTGTATGAAACTTTCAGGAAAGAGAGATTGCAATTGCATCAGTTCCTTGATAAAGTAATTTATCCCATTATTTTTGTTTTGTTATCTTTCATAGACATGCATTTTGCCAATAATGCAGTTAACATTTGATACATTGAAGAAGTCAGATTCTAAAACTTTGTATTAGAAATTTGTTAGTAGATGTAATGGACGTTTCTAACATTTCATGTTTGTTTGTTTTGAGGTCAATGAAGCATCACACTGTACCCAAAAGAACATAAGAAGATCTAGTGTTGATTGACTGAATGATATGATCGGCTCCTACACTAGTGAAGGTTGAAGAAGAGAGGTGAGAACCTTAGTTTGCTAGGTTTCGAACACATTAAAATGTTAGGTCTTTAATAGATTGAAAATTAAATTTTAGTACTTCTAACCACACACAAACAAAATAAGGTTGGAATTAAGGATACGGTAAAAGATTGCTCGCATTCGTCAAAAGACAATTTGCTAATGAACAACAATTAATTCTCGAAATCTCTTCTGCACCCTTCTTGTGATAAATGCGTGCTCGGACACCATATCTGGAATTTACATGTGCACGGCATGCATAACAGGTATTTAAAAGCATCCTGCCATTTCCTTTTTATTCGTTGAGCATCGTTTTTCTTGTTGCTTCTTATTATAAAAGATTCTATTTATTCAACTATCTTTACGTTTAATTTTTCATTTAGCTTTTGTTACAAGGGAGGCGATAAGGGGAGTATAAGGTACTTACATTTGGCTTCAATCTTCTTTCATTTTTACTTGCCTTTATTATTAAGTAGAAGTTATCAATGATATGCAGACATTTGAGTTTTGTTAAGAAATCAAATAGTAGAATAGCTTGCACTAGTAGTCCGAAAACTTTGATTATTTTTGTTGGCTTAAAATGGAAAGTTGGGAATGCTCATGTTTTATTGGTTCTTCTAGTCGTCAACTTAGTTTTTTTTCATAAATGTAATATTCAATTCATTGCTGCATATATGTGTCTGCGACCTTATATCCAAAATATTACAGTACATATGCTTTAACACACTAGATGGAGATTGATTGTATAAAGAAGAAAGCTAGGTACTTGATAAGCAGTAGCTTAAGTTTCTCCTTGGTCAAAATCAGAGGTAAATCATCTTCCTCCTTTATTCTAACTCTGTTATTAAGTGAACAAGAAAGGCTACGGATTGCAAATGGTCCACGGAACAGCGCATTGTCTTTTACTGGGTATATTGTCAATGAGCAGCGGTTTCACACAAAAGATGTTGAGAGGGAAACCCAAAATAATGGGGTGACTTATGAGGCAACCAGCATGTGTAAGGCAAGCGCAAAAGATACTGCACAAGTGGCTGATTTTTTTAGTTAAAGGGTGATTGCTTTATCAAGATGTTTTTTGGACGATTCCTCTCTGTTTTGGTGTGTTGTTATATTAATTTTGTATAAAGTGGTATTGTATTTTCCTTTGCATTCATTTTATCCATGTCGTGGCTGGTACTTAATGTGTTCATAATTCCATATTTGATTGTATGAAAACAGGTAAGTGAAATATCATATGGGTTTCAATCTGTTTTTTTTTTCTCTTTCCCATAACTTGAGGCTGGGTTGATGATTATATACTTACTATTCTTTTTTTTATCACCCAGGTGAAGAACAATGGTTGGTTCTGCAAAGAAGAAAAGTGCTCACAAAAGGAAACATGCTCGGGAAACCACACAAACAGCCCAGGTTTCTCATGCAAGGGACAAGAACATCCCAATTGATGATAGTCCTGAACCTAACCTCCAACAAAATCAGAACATATCCACCAAAGGTAAGTATTGAGACTTATTGAGACTTGTTAATTTGCTTATATTCTTTCCAAAATAATTTGTGAACTTTCTCTACTTGTCTTGAATGCAATATTATCAAACATGTTGGTTCCCTTGAGTTTATAAAGATGGATACTTGTCGTTTGATTGGCTTTGCCTTGTAATTTTTTTTTTTCTCTTTTGACAGTTCAAAGATGCTAAGAGTATGAATACGTATTACATTGGAGAAGTAATGGCAATCTGTGATCATGAATGCTGGGACTTGCACACTTTTTGAATGGGACAATGTACTAGTACTTGTATCTTTTGATTGGATCGATTAGCAAACTCACATCTAGTTTTTGAGACAATTTTATTATGTTTGTATTTGATATTGATATTTATAGTTTGAATGTTTAATGAGACATTTGTCATATATTTTCGTATCATCTTGATCGATGATTTATATGCAATTTCTTGTACTAGCAAAAAACTAGCGATAAAAATCATCCAATTGACATAGCATTTTGAAGAGTCATTTGACAGCACTTTGGAAACGCTATAAAAAAACCAAACAATAGCTGAAATTAAACGCTATAGAAGACAATGCATAGCATTTCAGAAACGCTAGGGAATTTGGATCATAGCATTTCAAAAGTGCTACAATATATCACACAATAGCACTTTAAAAACGCTATGGATAACTATACAATAGCATTTATTAAACGCTGTGAAAGGTAACACAATAGCACTTCCAAAACGCTATCAATAGGACACTTATAATAGCGTTTGAAAAACGCTATGATTGGCCCCGTACCTATTATAGCTCCGGCAGACATAGCGTTTACAAAAGCGCTATCGAATCCTACTATAGCGTTTTTCAGACGCTATAGATGAAGGTTTATGGTGTAGTGAGAGAAAATAATTTAGTGGATGCAGAGGGGGAATTAGGGTTTCAAAAATTTGAAACACACACAAACAGACGCAAAGTAAACAAAAGTCGCAAAGTGAACAGTATTCACTCGTGCGATAAAATTAAATAAACATTTTTTTTTTCTTTTTCATTATTTATTTACTTTACGACTTTACTTTACGCGAAAGTCGTAAAGTAAACAGTGAATGAACGTGCGGCACTAGCCGACACGAATATTCGCTGCCGACACTCTAAAATGGGTCTGGGCCATTGGGATGGCTTGGGCCATTATTGTGGGCTTACACTAATGGGCCTAATTTTTTTTTTTTTTTTTTTATATAAGGCCCAACAACAAAAATTAACAAATAGACAACACTGATGCAACTAAATGGGCTTGGGTTATAGGTTTTGGGCTTTGAAAATGACAAGGGCCCAATGGGCCAAAATTTATTTAACTAAAACTTTTTTTTTTTTTTTTTTTTTTTTTCGTAACCCTAACCGACTAAACAGATGGGCCAAAGGCCCAATAAGAATACAACAAGCCCAAAAAAATAAAACAAACAGTAAAAACAAACAAAATTTATTTATTTATTTTATTTTTTTTTTCAACAACACAAAACAAGCAAAATTTTTTTATTTTATTTTTTTATTTTTTATTTAATTTAATTTTTTTTTATTTTCTTAAACAAACACTGCGAGAGTGAGAGAGAGGAAACTCCCTTTGACGAACTCCCGAAAGTAGTCGGAATGCACCATAAAAACACCAACCTCAAGGCTCTCCGGCCTCAACTTCCAAACGTTAGTTCCAAGGTGCGAAATGAAAAATTCCGAAAGGTAACTCAAGGTGGACATACGGCCTAAGTACAATGTCTAGACACAAATACGTTTCCTTTGTTTCAGAAGGCGAAATGGCCAGATCACAAGAGATAAGCGAGAGGCAGGATTCATTTTAGTGGTACTACGGAGGCTACTCCCTCATTGAGGTTTAGGCCCCTATCGACTACTCCCACATAGTGGTTTTGGTCAGTCTATAGTCCTCTGAATCCAAAACCTGTCACCCAGGGTCTCGACCTAGACACCATCCATGTGCCCCTTACTCAGCTCAGAAAAGCACTTGGGTGTTAGACAATTCTCCAAGTGTTAATAAAGGCCGCCCTCAACCTCAAGTGAAAGGTACAAATGAAGGGTTTAGGCCAATATTAACAAAAGGGACTTTACCTATTCCGTTCAAGTTACAACTTACAACAACTTAAATAATCAAAAACACCTAAATAAAATTACTAAGTGTAACATACAACAATTATTAACATGTATTATTCACAAATTAGTTTAAGAACGTTTTCAATCCCCGTCGACGGCGCCAAAAATTGGTCTGGCTTTTTGCAAGCATCAATTTAAACCCTAAAATCATCGGTAGTATAAAGCAAGTAGGGATCGTTAACAACGGAGATTGGGGTAGTACCTAAACAAAGAATTATTATAAAGAATTAGTGTCACAAATATACAAGTATATATATACATATTCATATTGAAATAAAGGGGGATTTAAAAGATTGAATCAATGAATCTAAACTACTTATCTAAACTACTAATTACAATTCTAAATGGAAAAGGACATTAAATACACAACTCAAAACTACAATCATAAGAGTTAAAACATGAATCGAAAACAACCAATTCCCTAAGTCATGAATCCGAAATTGACATATGTGGAATGTCAGACGCTGATCACTCCCCAAATAAAACCTTTCTATGAAAATTAACCTAAGTGATTCGCACTCTAGATTAACCGATTAAACATTCAATCAAAGTCTAGACGCTAGTAAATTAATTCATGTTTAATGCATAGAAAAGAGTTGTCAATTAAAGTGAACAACCTAGTATGGGAAAGTCCATCTATTTGCAATCCTTTTTATTTGATTCCGACCTTTGTCCAAAGCCTTTACTACTTTAGTGAATCAGATTCCGGAAAGCCGTAAATCTTAATTCTAGCTCCAATTACATGCAAATATTATAAGTTTCGAACCCCATAACATAAACACATAAAAGTTCTCCATAAAACAGAATCAAACAAACAAATTCACATAAGCTACTTAGAAGAACCAAATTGGTTTCGATTCAATTAATAAATCACAAAATATAAAGTACTTAAATAAACACTCAAATAATTGAAATACAAAAAGAATATGTTTTTGGGTTTTTGTAATTATTCAAATCAAACAAATATAAAATCAAACAAATAATTATACAATAACAACTTCCAAAATTATTCACAAATATTTAAATGCGGAAAACAAATTAAATAAAAATAAATTATAATAAATAAACGAGTTTGGAAACTGTTACTGTCGTGTCTAGAAAATAGACACTGCCGTCTAATGCGGGTGGACGACTCAACCATATGCTCAGAAACTGAACATGGCCCTCGGGAACGGGTGGAAGGCGCAGCCATGGTTTAAAGAAATCGTCTTTGGATGTGGCGGGTGTCCATAACAGTTGGGCAATTGAAGGCTGGCATGGGCCAGGTGCAGTGAAGGCCCCAAATGATTGGGCTTGGGCCTTGGTCAATGGGTCAACAGGCCCGTTTGACTTTTTATTTCTTTTCTTTCTTTCTTCTTTTCCGGTCCTTCTTTCTTTTTCTCATTTCTTCTTCTCATTCCGTGCAGCAAGAGAGAGAGGGAGCGGCAAGGAAGAGCGGCGCCGGCTGGGCTGAGCAGAGCACGGGCTCGGCGGCGGAGATGAGCAGCAGCAGCAGAGGCACGGACCTGGGCAGGGCACGGGTCAAAGAAGACCGGTGGGCGGCGTCGCTGGGTTGACGGAGACGAGCACGGGCTCGTGGACTGGGCACGACAGCAGCGGCGGTGGTCTCGGCATCTGGGGTTCACGGCGGTGCTGCGGTGCTGAATTGGAGGACTGAGCAAAGGAGGCACGGGCCTGGGCTCGGCCAAGGTGAGGCCGTGGGTCTCTGGGGATTGAATTTGGTGAAGTCTGGAGTTGGTTTGAAGCTTCTGGTGGTGATCTGTGATGTATGGCAGCAGGTCTGGGCTGACAAAACAGCCATGGTGATTTGGGTGCACGGTGGTCTTGCAGGTGGATTGTGGCAGTGAGAATTGGGAGAATTGATTTCCGAGAGGGAGAGAGATGATTGTGAATTGCTGTGAATTGAAGTGGTTGCAGATGGTATTGAAGGTGAAGAAAGGTGGAGCAGGTGATGGCTGCTATGATGATGGTGCCATGCTCCCACGCAGAGGAAAGCTGCAGGCTTTCCTGGATATGCACAGTAACATGGCTGAGCGGCGGAGGGAGGTGTACACAGCTCAAAAGCTGGAAAAACAAAAGAAATATAAATAAAATAATAAAATAATAATAATAATAAATAATAAAAGAAATAAATTAAAGAAAATAAAAATAAATAAATACAATAATAAATAGGGAAAATAAAATGGTGGTTTAAAATGTGTTTTGCCACCGCGTGTGGTGGTTGCGCCGCCAAATGTGGTGGTTCGCCGACAATCTTTGCCGGGATTCGGAATAATTTCCGAAATCTTCGTACATGCTATGGGCTCCACATCTGAATGATGACCGGTGTCATCTTGACAATTAAAGTCACGATTGACTTTCCGTCAATTATCGGAAATGCGCATAAAAACTATCATTTTGCACATTTTAACATTTTCTTCATATTTTCCCTATTAACACAAAAACAAATATTAAATAGACAAATAGGCTCTTAGAAAAGTCTAACTCAAGTAATTAGAAACACTTTTAGCATGTAAAATACACGCTCATCACTGCTCAGTAGGCAAGACAGAATTTAAATGATAGAACCTGATGATGGCTACATTTATACTTTTATAGGAAACTAATTTTCATATAATATTCATAATTTTATCTCTTGGTTAGGTTCACATTCAGTAGTTGATGCTGCTTATAAGTTAGCATCTCAGTTGCTACTTGCTAGCCAGTCATAGCTAAGCAACCAAAGTTTCACAAAATTGAAGTTATGGGGAAATACGCCTTCCTTTCAGCTGTTTTTCTCTCATATGTTTGCATGCATGTTCTTCTTTTCCACTCATGCCATGGTTTAAGACTTCAAGGAAATGAGACAGATAGACTGTCCTTACTTGAAATCAAGGCTAGGATAACTGTCGACCCCTTTGGAGTCTTGGCTTCATGGAATGAAACCAACCACTTTTGCCATTGGCATGGTGTTTCTTGTGGTCATCGTCACCAGAGGGTCACAATGTTAAACCTGCAGTCCTTGAAACTTGCAGGCTCTATATCACCACATATAGGAAATTTGAGTTTCCTGAGAGTCATTCATCTCCAAAACAACAGCTTCAGCCATCAAATCCCTCCTGAAATCAGTCATCTCCGCAGACTGCAAGATTTGCACTTGGAGAATAATTCACTCAGCGGTGAAATTCCCTCTAACTTATCAGCTTGCTCTCAACTCATCATAGTTTCTCTTGGTTTCAATTTTCTGGTAGGAACAATTCCGGAGGAGCTTGGCACTTTGCCAAAGCTAAGAACAATTGCAATTTACCGCAACAACCTTTCAGGAAGTCTCCCTCGGTCTTTTAGCAACTTATCATCTCTTGAAGTTCTTTCAGCATCCACTAATAACTTGAATGGGAGTATTCCGGATATTTTTGGCCAACTAACAGAACTTACAGTTCTAATATTGGATCTAAATAGCTTCTCTGGTATGCTTCCTCCCTCAATCTTCAATCTCTCCTCTATCAGACTCTTTTCTGTGGTAGTAAACCAAGTTCAAGGGTCTTTGCCCTCAAACTTAGGTGTGGTCTTTCCAAGGCTCGAATATTTTGATATTAGTCTTAACCATTTTGATGGATCTATTCCTGTTTCATTGTCTAATGCTTCAAATCTAGCTCACCTTGGAATGTCAGGAAACCAACTACATGGAAAAGTCCCTTCTTTGGAAAATTTACATAGGCTTGAGAGATTAATTTTGGGAATAAACAATCTTGGAAGTGGGGGAATTGGTGACTTGAGCTTTCTCTGCGATTTGGTTAATGCCACTCGTTTAGAAATCCTGCAAATTAATTCAAACAACTTTGGGGGCATGTTACCTCAATGCACAGCTAACTTATCTTCTTCTCTTGTATCATTCTTTGTATCTTGGAACAAATTTTTTGGAAGAATACCAAATGGGATTGGCAATCTGCATAACCTGGAGAAGCTTCGGCTGTCTTTTAACCAATTTTCAGGCCACATCCCCACGGATCTAGGAAAGCTTAAGAATCTATATGAATTAGATTTAGCTGTGAACTTGCTATCTGGGAATGTTCCATCCTCTTTTGGAAATTTGAGTGGATTAAATAAACTATATTTATCTTACAACAACCTTCAAGGAAATATCCCTTCCAGTTTATCTCAGTGTCTCAACTTGATGACCTTATCTCTTGGTACTAACAATTTAAGTGGTATCATTCCTCGAGGAGTGATTGGACTATCGTCTTCCTATGTTGAACTGGATCTAGGGGACAATCACTTTTCTGGTTTCCTTCCTGAGGAAGTAGGAAATTTAATAAATCTGGGGACTTTAGATGTTTCTGGAAACATGTTATCTGGTGAAATTCCAACTAGTCTAAGTGGTTGTACAGGTTTAGAGTATCTATACATGCACAGAAACTTGTTCCAAGGGACAATTCCAGTATCTTTGGGTTCACTGAGAGGTATTAAATACCTATATCTTTCTCACAACAACTTGTCTGGTACGATTCCAGATTTCTTGGAAGCCTTTGAATTTCTGCAATATCTGAATCTATCTTATAACAATTTGGAGGGCATGGTACCAATCAAAGGAGTTTTCATGAATGCAACTGCTACATCAGTCAAGGGAAATAGTAAACTTTGTGGGGGCATACCTGCGTTTCAATTGCCAAAATGCAAATTTGGACATTCCAAAAGGAGAAGATTGAGCCTAACCTCAAGATTGATAATCTGTCTCGCTTGTGGGATTCTTGGAGTCACTTTTGCTTTCTTGTTTTTGTACCGTTTTTGCTTACGGAGGGAAAGAACAAAGCAACGCATTTCAAGTGATTCAGACAATTTTCTGAAGGTGTCTTACCATAGTCTTGTAAAAGCTACTGATGGATTCTCCTCAGCCAACTTGATCGGCATGGGCAGTTTTGGATCAGTTTATAAAGGAGTGCTTGAGCAAGATCAAACAACTATTGCTGTCAAAGTACTCAACCTAGTTCATCCTGGAGCTTCCAAAAGTTTCACTGCTGAGTGTGAGGCCTTGAAAAACATTAGACACCGCAATCTTGTGAAGGTATTCTCTGCATGTTCGGGCACTGATTATCGTGGTTGTGATTTTAAGGCCTTAGTTTATGAGTTTATGGTTAATGGGAGCTTAGAGGAATGGTTGCATCCAGCTCAAGAAATTAATGGCATGACAAATGAGAGGCAGAGGATCCTAAAGTTTTCACAGAGGTTGAACATTGCCATTGACATTGCTATGGCATTGGATTATCTCCATCATCATTGTGAGAGATCGATAGTTCACTGCGATCTCAAGCCAAGCAATGTACTTCTCAATGATGATATGATTGGCCATGTGGGCGACTTTGGGTTGGTCAGATTCCTCCACAAAGCTTCTGACACTGTTTCTGGAGATCAATTAAGCTCCTTGGGAGTAAAAGGAACAATTGGTTATACTCCTCCAGGTGAATACTATCTTTAATCATT
The DNA here is from genome assembly GCA_029955375.1 of Rubus parviflorus. NCBI lineage: Eukaryota > Viridiplantae > Streptophyta > Magnoliopsida > Rosales > Rosaceae > Rubus > Rubus parviflorus. The sequence continues at coordinate 7,986,982 of JARGGL010000005.1, read as the reverse complement.
TCAAATTTTTCCTCAAAATCTTTATTTTAATAGAAATTAGAATATGGTGTTTTGAACCGTGCAAATGCAGAATATGGCATGGGACATGAAGTTTGGACACAAGGCGATTTGTACAGTTATGGCATCCTTCTGTTGGAAATGTTCACCGGAAAAAGACCAACCGATAACTTGTTTCAAGGAAGTTCAAATCTTCGTAACTTTGTGAAGGCAGCTCGATCTGCCTGCGCAAGCGCTAGAGATTGTTGATCCTGTCCTTTTTCAGGAACAAATGGAGGAACAGAAGAGCACAAACAATAGTCTGAATGATAATGGCACAAGGGTTTCCAACAAATTTCAAAAATGTTTGATTTCAATTTTAGAAATTGGTGCTGCTTGCTCTGCAGAACTGCCTAGAGGTTGGACATTAGTGATGTTGTGGCTGAGTTGTGTCGGATAAAAAACAAATATTCAGCAAATACAATCTGCAAATGAAGCATATATCTCTGCACTTCTGCAGTATGCTATATAGCATGTAATAATTTCATATCCTTCCTCTGTATCCTAATATTTTTTTCCATGCATAAATATAGGAATTGAGAGGCGGTATCCTCAATTGAAATGAAAGAGGTTTCATTTGGTTGATCAATGACAGACGGTACATTTCTGGCTTCAAAATCATGCTATTGTGTAGTTGATGACTGCTTCAGCAGTCTTCAATTGATTTTCTGTCTCTGAAACATGTGATGCATGCATGCTTGTTTGTTAAGTTTGTTCTTGAATGAGTTGACGAAAAAAAAAACCTCCCTACTTCTCTTTCTTTGTGCATTTAAAAATTTTGTACCCAACTTGTGTTCACAAATTCTACGATCAAGTAATAAGTTTATAGCAATTTACACAACCACAGAGCAAGTAATGATGCATTAATTTGATTCTGGGTTATCAATATTTGTACACAAATTTCAATTAAAAACTCTAAATATTTTACATCTTTATGATTGTCATTCTTTTAACCTCTCTGCATTTTCCTTCTCAGTGCGAGTGAGTTCCAAGAAAAATAACATCACGAATCTCAGATTGCGTGAGGGCCGATATATGTATTCACATTTTTGTTCTTTTTCGCAAAGTCCGAAAGAATGAGATCCTTTAGAGCAACCTCAACCTTCACCCATTGATCCTCAGTAAGAGAAGGCCAGATGTGATCCGGCTCAGTTGTTGCGTCATCCGGCTCTAATAACATCTTTGCCTCCTCATTGTTCACATCAAGTGCTCGAAGGATCAGAACGATCCGGTTGAAGGCAGTGTAGGATAAAATTCTCTTCAACTGAAAATATTAACCTTGTGTTGGTGATTAGTACTATTAGCCTTTAATTTCATCAAATTAATAAATTTCTCAGTCTTAAGGCAAGCCTGGAAAGGAAGCGTGAGCTCACTTCCTTTCATGACTATGTTAGGGAAATTCTTAGGTGGATGATCAAGCATTTTCTCATGCACGTTCACAGAGATTCTCTTTGGATGTTCCCCAACTGGTAACGAACGCAAAAGCGCAACTACCTCTTGTTTTGTGTTAGCTTTGTGGATGCTGATCTTCAAGAACAGCTGCCCAGTGCTCGGATTGAATGCGAAAATATATAGCACCATTATAATGGGACTTTCATGGATTGTAACAGGATACACATTGGCCGCCTCGTGCACAAACCAAGTCATCATTCGATAGTAGAAAATCTCCACATAGTTTTCGGATGACAAGTAGGGTAGTGTAGGCTCAGAAGAGCTCAACTCCAGCATTCCTTCCTTTATCTGATCCATCAAGATATTCAAAGCTGGGTTTGAGTTGAGAGTCTTCATCTGCGCAATCAAGATAGTGAAAGCTGGGTTTGACTTCATTACTTGGAAAACTGACTTCATTGATTGCAAAGCTGGGTTTGGCTTCATAATTGCCATTGATCCACAGCAATCTTAGAAATAATAGCTAGACTAATAATGAAAGACGTGTTATATAGGGGAGAAATACATGTTTCCCAGTGTGACACTAAAACCATATAGAACAAGGAAAACTTTGGGTCGTATTCGCATTGGAAGATGATACTTTGACTTGACTTTCCTCATACTTTAATGCAAACTGCGTCGTTTTGCCATGTGGGAAATGATTGTACGATCAGGATCTGACGGTGGGCATTGAAGATACACTGTGATAAATAAGACTTGATGCCGACCAGTCTACACTGACCGCCGGTTGATGCCGACCCCAAACCACCAGCGACGCAATTGAAATCGGCCGCCGGAATTCTACCGCTGGGCATCTCAGGTACTTTGTTTAATTACTTTGATGCCCTTGTTTAAGTTTTTATTTTATTTTCGCGCGTCTATTCAATTTTGAAACCCACCCACTCTCTCTGAGTCTCTGCGTCTCTGTGTGTTCCTGCCTGAAACCCAGTTCTTTAATTTCTTGTATCTTTCTCCAGAAATCCATAATGGGGCCAATTTCTTTAGGGTATGATTGTTAACAATATTCCTAAAGCCACTAGGATCGAATACATAAGAACATAAATACAAATATGAACATACATGCATACATAGCAAAAGCAATATAAGAACAGGTTGTGGTGATCGATTACTAACCTGATGATCGAGGCCATTGGATACAACCGAGGTCTTCTGCAGTACTCACAGTTTCTGTATTCTCTCTGTGCAGGGACCTGGTTCATATAGGAAATAGAATAGGTTTTGCATCCTCCCATAAAAGAAGCAATTTAAGTCTAAATTCTATAATGTAAATGCATATCTTAATAGGTTAACTTGGTAACCAAGATATATTAGATTCCTTCATAATTCATTAGATGCAATCATGAATAGGATATCTAGGATTAAAGTTTAATACAATCATTAATACATAATTAAAAAAATTAGGGTGCATGGAAGACAAGAATTTTGGCTACATATCCAGATGCATTTCTAGATTACTCGAAACAAGTAATCTCAATGGCTGTAGAGTTACAGACCAAATTCTGAGTTTAGTCCCAAACATTCAGAATTTGATTAATAGGTAACTCATATTTTGCCTTCATCAGGACATATTGTCTACTAACAGGCGATTAATACTTGACCAATACAGTATTACAGTCTAGGAGCATATACTTTTCCAACTAACAATATTATAAGTAGAAGTTTCCAACACTAGTAAAATGCTATCAATCTTTTCCAGCATTAGTCTAACAAACAATCAATACTTTTCACTAGCAGTCAATTAGTGCTTGATCCATGAAAAGTCTAATGCCATATATTTTCCAAACACGCTTCTTCTTAGTCTTTGGCTAGTGGGTTGGTATAGAGTCGAAACTATTTTTTTTTCTTTTTTATGAAAGAGATATTTAGTCAAAAATATATGGATGCAGTACTAATGCACTATTCATATGAAAAGTCTTTTACAACACTAAAAAGCCACTAAAATTTGACCAAGTTTAGGACCAGTTACGTATTCAGGGCATTCATTAATAGTGGCGACGTATTCATGGGGTTATCGGGTGGCGGGGTGGATGCAAACAGCAAGTTTCTATAAATTGGATTCTCCTCAAGTCACTAAACAAACAGCCACATAAGTTTTATGAATTCAACTGAACTTATGGGGGGTTTGTACAGAAACATATCAGTTGTATTGTTTTCATCTTTTTGCCTGCATGTTGTTATTCTTAACTTATTTCAGTTGTCTTTGGCCTTCCCCGGAAATGACACAGATCGACTAGCCTTGCTTCAAGTGAAGGCTAGAATAACTCATGACCCTTTTGGAGTCATGAGTTCCTGGAATGAAACCAACCACTTTTGCCATTGGCACGGGGTTACCTGTGGTCGTCGCCACCAGAGGGTGACAGAATTGGACCTTCGGTCCTTGAAACTTGCAGGCTCTATATCACCTCATGTTGGGAATTTGAGTTTTCTGAGAGTCATTCGTCTCCAAAACAACAGCTTCAGCCATCAAATCCCTCCAGAAATCGGCCGTCTGCGCAGATTGCAATACTTAACTTTGCACAACAATTCACTAGGCGCTGAAATTCCCTCCAACTTATCAGCTTGCTCTAGACTCCACACAGTTCTTCTTGGTCACAATCTCCTAGTAGGAAGAATTCCAGAAGAGCTTGGCACCATGTCAAAGCTAAGAGTACTTGTAGTTTCATACAACAACCTTACAGGAAGTATCCCTTACTCTTTTAGCAACTTATCCTCTCTTGAACAGATTTCATTAAATTTTAATAATTTCAATGGGAGTATTCCAGATATTTTTGGTCAACTGACCAATCTTTATTGGTTTACAGTCGAAGACAATAGGTTTTCCGGTAACATCCCTCCCTCAATCTTCAATCTCTCTTCTATCACAGATTTCTCTGTTTCTTTAAACAATATCCAAGGGACTCTACCCTCAAACTTGGGTATAGCTTTTCCAAGTCTCATATGGTTTGGTATTAGTGTTAACCAATTTAGTGGAACTATTCCTGTTTCAGTGTCTAATGCCTCCAATCTCTTTTACATAGGACTGGCACATAACAACCTACATGGAAATGTCCCTGCTTTAAAAAATTTGCATAAGCTTGAAATATTAATTCTCGCTGAAAACAAACTTGGAAGTGGGGGAATCAGTGACTTAAGCTTTCTCTGTGACTTGGCAAATGCCACCAATTTATCAATACTTCAAATGCAGACTAACACTTTTGGGGGTACCTTACCTAAATGTGCAACCAACTTATCTTCTTCTCTTGAATTCTTTACGGTAGCTGTTAATAAAATATCTGGAAGTGTCCCACATGGATTCGGAAATCTAGCAAATCTGGGGGCGTTTGTGCTGTCTGTGAACCAATTTTCTGGTCACATCCCCCCTGATTTAGGAAGGCTAGGAAACTTATATGGGTTATATATGGGTTTGAACAGGTTCACTGGGATTGTTCCATCATCTTTTGGAAATTTAAGTGGATTAAATGTGTTAGCATTAAGTGACAACCGACTTGAAGGTACTATCCCTTCGAGTTTAGCCGAGTGTCACAATTTGAGGAACTTATATCTTGGGAATAACAATTTCAGTGGGATTATACCACCAAAAATCTTTGGTTTGTTGTCTTCATATGTTATTTTAGATTTATATGGAAATCATTTAAGCGGTTCTCTTCCCAGAGAAGTTGGAAAATTAATAAATCTGGAGAGCTTAGATGTTTCTGGAAACATGTTGGTTGGTGAAATTCCGGCAAGCCTCGGTAGTTGTATAAAATTGGAATATCTAATAATGGAAGGAAACTTGTTCCGAGGAGCAATTCCGTCCTCTTTGGCCTCACTAAAAGGTATTCTAGTCCTGAGTCTTTCTCAAAACAACTTGTCTGGCATGATTCCAGAATTCTTGGAGCGTTTTGAGTTTCTGCATTCCTTGAATCTATCTTACAACAATTTTGAGGGCATGGTACCAACCAAGGGAGTTTTCAAGAATGCAAGTGCCACATCAGTCGAAGGAAATAGTAAACTTTGTGGGGGCATGCCAGAGTTTCAGCTCCCAAACTGCAAATTTCAACATCCCAAGAGGAGAGGATTGAGCCGAACCTTGAAATTAGTACTTTGTCTGGTGTGTGGATTTCTCGGAGTCACTTTTGCTCTTGCTGTTGTGTACCTTTGTTGCTCACGGAGGGAAAGAAAGAAGCAAAGCACTTCAAGTGCTTCTGAAAATTTTCTCAAGGTATCTTATCAAAGCCTTCTGAAAGCCACTGATGGGTTCTCCTCCACAAACTTGATTGGTTCGGGCAGTTTTGGGTCCGTGTATAAAGGAGTTCTAGAAGAAGGCCAAACAACAATTGCTGTCAAAGTGCTCAACCTCGTTCGTCGTGGAGCTTCCAAAAGTTTCATTGCCGAGTGCGAGGCCTTGAGAAACATTAGACACCGTAATCTTTTGAAGGTACTCTCTGCATGTTCAGGTTTTAACTATCAAGGTGATGATTTCAAGGCCCTAGTTTATGAGTTCATGGTTAATGGGAGCCTAGAGGAATGGTTGCATCCAACTCAGACAATTTCTGAGACAAATGAGCGACCAAGGAGCTTGAGTTTTTCTGAAAGGTTGAACATTGCTATTGATGTTTCTATGGCGTTGGAATATCTCCATCATCATTGCGAAACACCAATAGTTCACTGTGACCTCAAGCCAAGCAATGTTCTTCTCAATGATGATATGGTCGGACATGTTGGTGATTTTGGGTTGGTAAGATTCATTCCCAGGACATCTGGAAATCAATCAAGCTCTGTCGGACTAAAAGGAACAATTGGTTATGCTCCTCCAGGTGAATACTTCCTTTTAGTTTTTGCTAAATATTCTCAATCTTTATTTGATTAGTGTGAATTAAAGTTTGAAAGTAGAAACTATAATATGGTGTTTTTGGAATTGTGCAAATGCAGAGTATGGCATGGGACATGAAGTTTGGACTAAAGGTGATGTGTACAGCTATGGAATCCTTGTGTTGGAAATGTTTACAGGAAAAAGACCAACCGACAACATGTTTCAAGGAACCTCAAACCTTCACAACTTTGTAAAGGGAGCATTGCCTGAGCAAGTTGCAGAGATTGTGGATCATGTTCTTGTTGAAGAAAATGTCGAAATGGAGATTAGCAGAAAAGATTGTGCTAATGAAGATGGCATAAGGGTTCGCGGCAATATTGAAGAATGCTTGATATCAATATTAGAAATTGGTGTTGCTTGTTCTGCAGAATTGCCCAGTGAACGGTTGGACATTAGCGATGCTATGGCTGAGATGTGTCGGATCAGAAACAAACTTCGAGCAGCGAATTTGTGAATAGAAGCATAGTGTATGTCAATGCATTAAAATATGGCTTGTGTTGAAAATGAAAGGCTTTTGCATTATTGTTTTGCATGTACAATATGATTAATTTGGCATATCTCGTAGATAGAACTGAAATAGCTTGTCCTTCATCTTTGTATCAAGTGATGACTTCTAGTTAATTTCAAGCAGACTTCGATTGGTTTACAATGAAATATGTGATTCATGCTAGTACATGCATGTCATTTAGTTACCTATGTCATATAGGGTGTTGTCATTCGATCAGAGACTATAAAAGTGAATCTATACACCTTCTTGATCGGTTTATGTTTCTTAATGTAATATAATAATAATTAATGCCTGCATTGCACATTCAGGTTTCGACCTCATACAAAAAAGGGATAGGGAACTTGGAAGTACCAATTGATGTAGACAGACTATAGCAATATTCACACCTATGAGAATTGAGAAAAGGAAGAACACACACTAGCTAGCTAGCGTTTAATTTATGTATAGTACTCTTACCTGATAATGGGTGTACGTTTCTTCTGCTACGTACATGATCTTTCACATGAGAGGAAAACATAAATTGCAATGAACCTTAAGAAACAAAAGATGGAGGGAAAACATCAGAGCTGATCCAACTAAAGACAGTAGATTGAGATAAATCAAAGCAAGAAATTTCAATAGGAAAGTCTAAACACCTCACAAATTTATCAAAACACTCAAAATTAAGGAAATTATTTTGCATCTATACTATCCTCTTCTCTGCAATTTGTTGCCTTTGCTGTTGAGAATCAATTAATGAGGAGTAATCTCAGCGCAAGCTCCAAAAAGAATAATGTCACGAATTTCGGTTTGTGTGAAGTCCGATATCGATACATCCACAACATTGTTCTTATGTGCATAGTCTGACAGAATGAGATCCCTCAGAGCAACCTCAACCTTACACCATTCAGAATAAGAAAGAGAAGCAGGCCAGAGCCAGATGTGGTGCTCGGGCTCATGAGTTTCGGCCTGCTCCAATACCCTCTTTGCCTCCTCATAGCACACATCAAGTGCACGAAGGACCAGGACCATCCGGGAGAATGCAGCGTAAGATGAGTTACTTTTCAACCAATCATCATAGATTTTGAAAACGAAAAGAACATGGTGTGGCTGATCAGTGGTGATCAGCTCTCTGAATTTTTCGTTCTTAAGGAGCGCCCGGAATGGAAGCTGCACCTCACTTATGACTGTGTTAGGGAAATTCTCAACCAGTGGATCAATTAGCATTCTCTTGCTGACGATAATTTGCTTCGGCTGCTCTCCAGATGGTAAAGAATGAACAAGCTTGGCAACCTCTTCGGCCGGTGGTTTCGTAGTGTCGATGAACTTGAGAAAAAGCTGCCCGGACCTTGGATTAAAGATTAAAATAGCACCATCAACAGCGGTGTCGTCGACCAACCAAGTAACTTGATGGCTGTAAATTATCTCCGTATAGGATGCTTCTCGTGTAGTAGTTGTTGTTGTTGTCCTCGAGACACGCCCAGCAGGTCGAGCGAAGTTTGACGGCGAACGCTGATTCAGGGACTGCAGCAGAGCCGGGTTAGACTCGATATGCTCCCGCATGGCCTGCATATAGGCCTGAAGGAATTGCAAATCTGGGTTGTTTGACGACGACGCCATTGATTCGATCTGAGATATCTTATAATAGAATCAATATAGATGAAGATGTAAACCTAGAGGGGATGCGTTTTTTTTTTTTTTTTTGTGTTTGTGAAACTTTGTGTACATGCATATGGATATTGCCCCACGACGCCCCCATTATTTATAGGGAGAGGGGGCGAGTTTCCTAGTGCAAGTCTGCAACCCTAATTTCAGAATAATCTATAATTCAATATCATAATATAATATATTTCTTAAATTGTCAGTTTGTCACTCAACTATAATAATTTCGACACTTTAGTCACTATACTTTCAAAAATAAGGTACACTCAAAAATATCACTTTGGTCACTCAACTTAAATATTGTCTTTCACTTTGTGGTCGCTCAACTTCAATATCTTTTTCATTGTGTGTGACCAAAGTGATTTTTTTTTGAAAATATAGTGACAAAAATGTTGAAATTGTCATAGTTGAGTGACCATTTGTAAAATTTTGCCATCATAATAATTGAAAAAAAGAAAAAAAATTCTGACCAATTGGATTCTCCAATTTTAGTAAAACATTTTAGTAAATATGGAATGGAACTACAAGACCACAACTGGAATGAATTCTTTTGAATGGATGGAATTCGATAGTTACGGTAGGGTCCTCAATAGATCTTCTCTTGTCATGTTTTGGTGTATGTATAAACATGCCAATTATATGCCGACCCAAATTCATCCCAACTAATAAACGCATACATTGGAAAATTCAAACCCTAGCTAAACCCAGACTGTTAATTAAACGGATTACTCGACTCGATCGGCCCTTGCAACACGTCATTTAGTAAACAAATCATGCTTGGTTGATTTCAAGTTTACCCATTTCACCCCTCGATCAAGACATCTGACTTCACAAAAAAGACTCTAACTCTCCCACTCCAGTTGTTGCTTTTCTTTCTGTCGCAGCCATAATTTTTTTTATATGATTTATATTAAGCCAAAAAAAAAAGTAGAGCCAATTACCTATAATTATGGTCATAAAAGTGATAGACTATATTTTCTTTTTAAGCCACCTAATATTTTATCTCTCATAAGGTCACCCGAACCTAAAAGATATTGTTCGAACCAGAAAGCTACTAACCTTATAAGGGAACAAAATATAGGATGGTTTTAAAATAAAAATAAAAATTAAGGTCACTTTTATGACCTTATTTGTAAATTGTTAAAAAAATTAATATATAATTAAAGTGACCTTATTTGAATAAAGGAGTGCTTCTATTTTGAGCATGGTTGTATATTTTTTGGGTCTGCTCCGTTGGGTGTCCATAGGCAGATTGGTGCAAGTTGCAACTCGCTTGATTTGATAAAGGTTTTTTTTTTTTTTGGCTGTTTTTTATTTTATTTTTTATGTTATTGCATTATTGGCTCTGTTTTTCCTGATTGTGCATGCACTACCATATCCGTATTGGGAAAGGACTCCTGTTTTTACTTGGAAGTGGATCCAAAATACTTGGCTCTATAAATTAGGCACAGCTATGACAATTCATTCATAGTGTTCAGATCGACCTTGCATTATTCACTCTATTTGTGACTAAAACCCACAGAACCCTATCCATTATTATTTTCCATATATTCATATTCTTCTTCTTCCCTAGCTACCAAAGCTTTTCAGTCTCCAGTCTCCACCCAAATTTCAACAGAAACCAAGTCTCACACTCACTAGCTCGCTGTTTGATGGAACATTATTGTCTCTCCCACCACAAGCTCCTCACTATTCCGACTCCAATCTCGACCTTCAAATTAAACCCCGCAATTTCGCGCCCAAATACCAGACTTTAACCAAGCGGTCCAGGCTGTTGGCTAGGGCGTCGAGCCACTGCGAGTTCAACGGCCTCAACTCGCCGCTCGACCCAAGGTCCCGATCCGGCAAGGACCTCAGCTCCGTTTTGCAGAACCAGCCGCAGCTGTTTCACTTGGCGCTCGCTGAGGAGCTGGAGCAGTTGTCTAATGAGCGAGAAGATGCTCTCTCTCGGATGAATCTCAGCGCTTCGTCTCATGAGGCCTGCCTTCATAGGAGGATTGCTCAACTGAAGGAGCAGCAGTGCGAGATTGCCGTTGAAGATGTCATGTACCTGTTGATCTTTTACAAGTTTTCTGAGGTCAAAGTGCCTTTGGTTCCTAAACTATCTAGATGCATCTACAACGATAGACTGGAGATATTGCCTGCAAAGGATTGGGAGCTAGAGTCCATTTACAGCTTGGAGGTTTTAGAGATGATAAGGGAACATGTCACCACTAGCATTCGCTTGAGAGCAAATTCTAGTGTCACAGACAACTGGGCACTGACAAAGATAACCCGCCACATGCTTGGCCGACAATATGTGGCCTCCATCTTATATGGCTACTTTCTGAAATCTGTCTCTTTGAGGCATTGCCTGGAACGGAGTCTATTTCTTGAAAGCCAAGACCTTCATCTGAGTTGTAGAACCGGAACCTCCCTTGAGGAAATGTGTCCTCATGATATAAAGTTGGAATCTTATGTGATGGGGTTTGATCCTGAGACATGGCAGAGATGTGCAAAATTGAGATCAGAGGAGGCTGTGAATTTAATTACAAATCACTGTTATGCACTTTTTGGGGATGATGCAGAAATGAGTTCACTTGAGACAGATGATGTTATCTCAACTTCATTTTCGAGCCTGAAGAGGCTAGTTTTGGAGGCTGTTGCTTTTGGTTCTTTCCTTTGGGACGCAGAAGAAAGCATTGATAGTGTTTATAAGCTTAAGGAGAACTAGAGGGTATGATAGGTTTTACAATTTGGTTTAAGTGATCGAATTCTCTATGTAAATTACAAGGATTGCTCAAGTCAAATATAACAGTGATTTGGAGTGAATGTCCGAGATGTATTATTCTCTGTGTGTCAAAACTCAAAAGTGAACTAATTTGTAATTTTTTTTTATAAATTTATTAACAAAAGTGACCTTATTTGAATAGATGAGTGGTTCTATCATAACTCTCATATTGCTATTTGGACCTCCTCTTATTTTTGAACATTCTAAAATCCTAGTACGTTTTCCCCGCTTGAGGAAAAAAAAATCTTATTTCATCCGAATTGGAAATTGGTGATGCCATGCCTGAGATGTGTCAGACTGTCAAGTCATAAACAAACTAATTGGAGCATCGAATTTATGAATAGAAGCGTAGTGTACGTCAATGCATGTACATATAATATGTAGAACATGGCTCATGTGGAAAATGAAAGGGCTTTTGCATTATTATTTGGGTTAAATTCACTAATTGTACTGGAATTCTTTTATTCCGGTCAGTTTGATATCCGATTATTAAAAAAGATAAATGTGATACTTGGACTCAATTTTTGCTATCAACGTCATACTTCCATCCACTATTTGTCAATGGTCCGTTAAAAATGAGAACATGCTATGTATGTGACTTTATTTTCAAGGGTAAAGTTGTCATTTTACACAAACTTGTTACAAACAAAAAAATAAAAATAAAAATAAAAATAAAAATAAAAAATCCCAAATAATTCTTCATGTTCTTGAACCTAGCTTGAAGCCTTGAACCCAGACCAAAAAAAAAACACACTGCCAAACGGCCCAAACTCTTGTTCTCAAATAGCAAAACCAAATTTCATTTCCTTTCAATTAAGCAAACCCAAATGAATGAATCTCTCTTCTCTCCTTTCAATTAAGCAAACCCAGATGAATAAATCTCTCTCTTCTGTTTTTCTTGGTTCTTTCAACCCTCCTCTTTCTCGACCCAGATAAACCTCCTCAAATTTGGAAACGCAAGGCTTAGGAAAGCTTACATCGCCCTCCAAATTTGAGAACCAACAAACTTGAGACAAGAATTGCATTTTTCTGTTGTAATTGTTGAGCTATAATTAAGAGATCGATCAAATATTAAAGGGTTTACACCATACAGTGAAGCAATTGCTTCATGAGTCATGACTCATGAATTTTTGGGGAGATCATCTAACTGAAGCAATGAAGCAATGAAGATCTCTAACTCAAGCTCACAGCCTTCTTCCTCTTCGACCACCCTTTCTATGGGTGCTATCGGTAGGAATTGGAGTCACATCCTCTATACGACCAATTCTAGCTCATTCCAAAACGAGCAAGAGCACGGAGTGCAGACTGGGCACCAGGACCAGGTGTCTTAGTTTTGTTCCCACCCAGACTTAGCACGCAGCTTAATATGTAGAGCAGTAATGCCCAATTCCTTGCATTTTGAGCTCGAGTCGATCCAGACCCCTAAACCCTAAACAGAATCCTAGTCGATCCAAGGAGGTTTAGAGGGAGTGAAGTTTTTTGATAGGTACGTTGGGTTGAAGAAGAAGGTCAAGAGGAGCAGGAATAATGGATTTTTGAATATCTTGAAGTTGATGCAGAAAAAGGCTAGGGATTTGCTTGAGGAAGATGAGCAATTGGAAGAGGAATGAGGAAGAAGAAGAAGAAGAACTGAAAGACGGAGAAGCATGAAGAAAAAAAATTGAAGTAAAAAACGAACAAAAAATTGAATTAAAAAAAGAATAAAGGGCAAATAGGTTATTTTTCAATAAAAAATATGTGAAAATTCAGATATAGCCTAATTAATGGTAGATTGACGGAAATATGACTTTGATAGCAAAAATTGAGTCCATGTATCACATTTATCCAAAATGGTACCAGTTTGAAGAAGACTTCGATTGATTTACAGTTAAATATGTGATTCATGCTAATACATACATGTAATTTTAATTACGTACCTATACATATAGGGTACATGTGTTGTCATTCACACACTATAATTAAATTAAAGTGAGTCTATACACCTTGATAGGTTTATGTTTTTTAATATAACAATGCCTGCATTGCACATTCAGGTTTCGACCTCATACAAAATTAGAAATACGAATTGATGTAGACAGACTAGCAATTCTTCATACCTACGAGAAAAGGAAGAAGAACACACACTAGCTAGCGTTTGAGAGGAAACAAATAATTGTAATGAACCTTAAGAAACAAAAGATCGAGGGAAAACATGAGAGCTGATCCAACTAAAGACATGGTAGATTGAGATAAATCAAAGCAATAAATTTCAATAGGAAAGTCTAAAAACCTCACAAATTTATCAAAACGTACGCTCAAACATTAAGGAAAATACTTTGGCATCTATTCTATGCTCTTCTCTGCAATTTGTTGCCTTTGCTGTTGATCGAGAATCAACGAGCAGCATTCTCTGCGCCAGTCTGAGAGGATGCGTCCACAACATTGTTCTTATGTGCATAGTCTGAGGAGATGAGATTCCTCAGAGCAACCTCAACCTTCTTCCATTCAGCATAACAAAGAGAAGGCCAGATGTGGTGCACCGGCTGATGATTTGTTGTTTCGGCCATCTCCAATAACCTCTTTGCCTCCTCATAGTTCACATCAAGTGCAGAAAGAACCAGGGCGAGCCGGGAGAATGAAGAGTAAGATGAGACAATCCTCAACCAATCATCATAGAATTTGAAAGCGAAAACAACATGGTGTGGCTGATCAGTAGTAAACAGCTCACTTAATTTTTCCATCTTAAGGAGCGCCCGGAATGGAAGCTGCACCTTAGTTGCTTTTATGACTGTCTTAGGGCAATTGTCAACCAGTGGACCAATCAGCATTCTCTTGCTGACGAAAATTCGCTTCGGCTGTTCTCCAGATGGAAAAGAATGAACAAGCTTGGCAACCTCTTCGGCCGGTGGTTTTGTAGTGTCGATGAACTTGAGAAAAAGCTGCCCGGATATTGGATTGAAGATTAGAATAGCACCATCAACAGCAGTGTCATCGACCAACCAAGTAACTCCATAGCTGTAAATTATCTCCGTAAAGGATGCTTCTTGTCTTGCTGTCCACGAGACACGCCCAGCAGATTGAGCCGAAAAACGCCGAGTCAAGTACTGCAGCGTAGCCGGGTTTAACTCGATACGCTCCCACAGAGATGACGACGATGACGACATTGATTCGATCTGAGAATTCTTATAATAGAATCAATAGAGATGAGATGTAAATTAACCTTGAGAGGATGCGTTTTGTTGTTGTGTTTGTGTACATTTGGATCGATATTGCCCACTATTTATAGGGAGATCATGAGGGGACAAGTTTCCTACTGCAACCCTAATTTTAGTAAAACATTAGTAAATATGGAATGGAACTACAAGACCGGAACGGAAATGAATTCCTTTGAATGGATGGAAATTGGAACATGATAGTTATATTTGAGTTCTCAATGGATCGTGTCTTGTCATGTACGTTTGAGTACGTGTCTATGTATAAACATGTTGATCATATATCAATACCTAAATTCGACCCAACTAATGAACATGCAAGTTAGAAAATAAAAACCCTAGCTAACCTAGTCTGTTTATTAAATGGGTTACTCGACTCGATCAACCCCTACAACACGTCATTTAGTAAACAAATCGTGCCCGGTTGAATTCAAGTTGACCCATTTTACCAATCTAAAGGAGTTGGATTGATGGATTTAACTTATTTTAGGCTACACAAATGTGATCAAGACATCTGATTTCATAAGAGTCATCACTATAAATTTTATATGTGACTTACAGTAAGAAAAAAAAGTAATAATAATATTACTTGAAATTAGTTGGATTTTACGGGTTGTATATGCAGGTAACCCGCCACGACCCGTTTAATAAAACAAATGGGTTAAGTGGGTGTCTTGACGGGTTGGCCCGCTTAATCTACTTTACAGTTGTATCGGTTCAACTTGCCCTATTTCATCCAAGTTTGAAGTGTGCTACGGCTCTAAATTACACCCTATATTATCGTGTCATGTCATCCGAGTTCATGTTTCATCAAGATATTAAACGTGTCATAGTAGACAAACTCAAACCCAACACATTTAATAATCGTGTCGGAAATGCATATGCAAAACCTATTTAATTATTAAATGGCTGATGCAACAGACCTAATCGGTTTAATAAACAGGTCGTGTCAGTTTGAATTTGATGATCGATTTAAATCATATTAACTGATTCACTACTTGACCTATTTAATTGAGCAGGTTCAACTCATTTTTTTCCGTGTAAATTATGAGTTGACGAAGCATGCTAACAGCCGTGCGTGCCTTCTTAGACCTCCTCCTTTGTACTGTTGACGGCCTTGTCAAAATTCCCTCGACTGTGTCCCTGCAGCACCTTCATTTGACATGAGCTCGTAAATCTGAAAACCGCCAAGTTCCTCCAGGGCGTGAGAAAAGAGAAGAAATGCACAAACGGGATCAATAATTGACTACTTAAACTCTAGTACGAGGTATTTTCCCATTCTTATACTAATATTTAGACACATTATTATGTTAGAATTTGAACCTAGCTAGTGATTATCCCCATTGAAAGGGCTAAACAACCAAGAGCTTAGAGAAATGCAGAGAAGGTGTTCTATGAAATGCCTGGCTCAGACATTTCATTATGAATGAACGGAATAATGACAGGCTTATTATTATAGCCTCTGAGTACATACTTTTTTTTTTTTTTTTTTTCAAATCCAATAAAAAATAAGGAGAAAACACGAGAGGGGGACCAAACCGAAACCTCTCGGAAGAAAACAAACATCAAATAACAAAACTAGCGAAAACGAAACTGAGGAAGACCAAAAAAGTCATTGTTACAATGCGAAAAGATAAATTGACAGATCCTCTGTACTTGACATTGTGACATGGACTGTTGATTTCTATATTAGCTGCAATATTATTGACTTAGGATCACTCTACTCAATTCACTTACACACACTGAGCATATAGTGTCTCAGTTACCAAGTCATGGGCACAATGCCGTGCAAAGTAGTGTTATGAATTGGGATTTACTGCTTACTCAATTTAATTAAGTGAAACCATGGGGATTTTACAATTTTTTTTTAGCTGTATTGTCCTAGTATTTTTGAATGCTTGCTCTTACTACTCACTCGGGCTTCTTCGCTTTTCCCCCCACAGCGAATGAGACGGATAACTGGTGTTGCGTTTTGCCATTGGCAAGGTGTTGCATGTGATCACCTCCAAAAGAGGGTCATTGGGTTGGACCTGCAATCCTTGAAACTTGCATGCTCTAATCAAGATGTTTTCTTTAGTCAGCAGATGAAGCTCAAATTTGTCAATGTAGTCGAATACGACTATCTCGAAAGCTCCTAATTGGTCATGCTCAGTTAAGAAATTAGTTCTAGCTATCTTGCAGGGAGCAGAAATTGAATGCCCACCAAGCCCCAGTTTAAGATTTGAATTTCAACCATAGGGGACAACTTTTACAGCTCCTCCTCCACTCATCTTTGTTTCACTTTGGCTTGGATTTCAGGTTAGAATACAACTATGAGTATCTGGTAGATTTCATTTTGGTTTATATATCCTCTGCGGCTCTGCCTAATGCTTTTATTGAAATTTCGATTCTGTAAATTTCACTTTCTGTGCTTTGGGGTGTTATAGCCTTATAGGTGCTTTGAGACATTTCTTTGAACAGATACAGAATGTACTATGATTTTTTTTGTATACTTTCTGCGCTTTGTTTTCGTATGAAAAATGTGTCACACACAAGATTTTGATAAATGGTTAACTCATATGTGACATTCATCAAAAGGATCGTCTACTATTGAAACGTCATTTTTGTATTAGAATCCCATCCCTTTTGCATATGGATCGATGGATATATTTTTTTCTTCCTTTTTTGTATGAAGCAAATTAATTGGCTAACCTGGTTCTGCAAGTTTTAGTTGAGGGAATTAATTTCTGTTTCTTTAATTGTAAAATGCTATTATGAATATTAAAGGCATTTTCCAACAGCAACAGCCAACAGTAAATTCTACTAGCATATTTTTTTCCAGCTTCGTCCAACTATAGATGTACAACCTATTTATTTTTGGTGCAATAGGATTGAGTCATGAAAAGTCTTGTTCCATATGCTAAGGGATAATTGATTAATGCTGTTTATTTTCATGTGCCTGATATATAATCTATTCAAGTTGAGGTTGTAGTTGACCCATGCAAGTCTAGTGATATATAATTTATCTAAGTTGACACATCTTTGCCTATTCTTTCACACTGAATTGCTGATTTATTATTAGCTCAATGAGCAATAAGAAAATGAATGAATGAATGAATTCTTTGTCCTGCTGATGCTAACTTATAAGTTGATTCTTCTCAAGCTGTTAGAATACCACTACTGGTCATAGCCAAGTTGAGCTTCACAATACTGGACCCATACACAACTAAACAGAAGTTGTTGCCAACCACTAGTAGGTCATTTAGTCAACAAAGGCAGAGCCAGGGAGTCTACACTGGGCTGCAGCCCACCCCCCAAAAAAAAAAATTTCATTCTATGTTTTGGTAAAAAAATGAAACTAGGGCAATTATGTAGCTTATTTTTGAACCAAAAAGAAAATTTAGTCGTCGAGTCTAATTTGAATTTACTCTATGCTTCAATGGAGATGCAGAAATTTAGCCCTCCCCTACATCAATTCTTAGCTCCGCCGACAGTAGAACTTGACAAATACTAAACATAAGTTGTTTCTAACCACTACTAGCATATATTTTTTTTTTCCAACTTTGTTTATACTATATTTATTCTAGGTGCAATGCCATGCCAGGCCAAAAGAACCAAAACCAGCCACCCAAAAAACTACAAAAGGATTTACTCATGAAAGTTCTAGCAAGTTGCATGGTTGCCTGAACACAATACTTGACCCATGCAAGTCTAGTGCTGTATAATTTATTCAAGCTGACACGTTTTTCCAACTTTCCAAATTCCAAGTCGATCTTCGATAATGAATTGCTGATTTATAATTGTATTATTTGCTCAGCGAATAATAAGATAGTGACTGAATCAATTGTTTATGCAGCTGGTTCTAGCTTATAAGTTGATTCTTCTCAAGCTGCTAGACAGCGACTTCTGGTTATAGCCAAGTTAAGCTTCACATTAATACTAATATAATGGGGCTTCACTTGTTCTTTTCACTTTTGTTTCTCATGCCTGCTCTGATTTTTCACTCGTGCATTTGTTTGACACCGAGAGGGAATGATACGGATAGACTGGTCTTGCTTAGTATCAAGGCTGGGATAACTAATGACCCTTTTGGGGTCATGAGTTCATGGAATGAAACCATCCACTTTTGCCATTGGCATGGTGTTACATGTGGTCATCGCCACCAGAGGGTCACGATGTTGGATCTGCAATCCTTCAATCTTTCAGGCTCTATATCCCCACAGATTGGAAATTTGAGTTTTCTGAGAACGATTCATCTCCAAAACAACAGCTTCAGCAATGAAATCCCACCTGAAGTCGGTCATCTCTGATAAAGTAATCTGGGCATCACAAACAAAACCAATTGGCAATGGTTGGATAGGCCCAAATCCTTATAAGCACATTTGCAAGGTCCCTTTTATCCAATGTGGGACAACACTCCACATTCTCACACGCCCCCGCACGTGTGGCGAATTTTCAAGCCAAACACGTGGACAACTTATATTGGGTGACGTGGAGCACGTGTGGCCACTTGGCTTCACACGTGGGCGAACCTGCAGCTCTGATACCATGATAAAGTAATCTGGGCGTCACAACCAAAACCAATTGGCAATAGTTGGATAGACCCAAATCCTTATAAGCACATTTGCAAGGTCTATTTTCTCCAATGTGGGACAACACTCCACATTCTCACACGCTTTCGTACGTGTGGCGAATTTTCAAGCTAAACACGTGGACAACTTATATTGGGTGACGTGGAGCACGTGTGACCACTTGGCTTCACACGTGGGCGAACCTGCAGCTCTGATACCATGATAAAGTAATCTGGGCATCACAACCAAAACCAATTGGCAATGGTTGGATAGGCCCAAATCCTTATAAGCACATTTGCAAGGTCCTTTTTATCCAATGTGGGACAACACTCCACATTCTCACAATCTCCTCAAATTGCAGGATTTACAATTGCAGAATAATTCACTGAGCGGTGGAATTCCCTTCAACTTATCAAGTTGCTCTCAACTTGACACAATTGATCTTCGTCGCAACTTTCTGGTTGGAAGGATTCCTGAGGTACTAGGCACCTTGTCAAAGCTTAGAGTACTCGCAATTTCCTACAACGACCTTACAGGTAGTGTCCCTTACTCTTTTAGCAACCTTTCATCACTTGAAATCCTTAATGTAGGTAGTAGTTATTTAAATGGGAGAATTCCAGACATTTTCGGCCAGATGACCAAACTTGTACACCTTGGGTTGGGCTCCTGTAACTGGTCTGGTACTTTGCCACCCTCCATCTTCAATCTCTCTTCTATCCGAAGATTTGTTGTGCAATTTAACAGTATAGAAGGTACTTTACCCTCTAACTTAGGTATTGCTTTCCCAGATCTCGAACATTTTGATATTAGTTTTAACCAATTCAGTGGTCCTATTCCTATTTCAATATCTAATGCCTCAAACTTAGGCCATCTAGCAATGCTACAGAATGAACTACAAGGAGAGGTCCCTCCTCTGAAAAATATGAAAAGGCTTGAGAGGTTTGTTCTGACTTCCAATAATCTTGGAAGTGGGGGAATCAATGACTTGAACTTTCTTTGCGATTTGACAGATGCCACCATTTTAAGAATACTGGACATTACTATGAATAACTTTGGTGGAAGCTTGCTTTATTGCGTTACTAACTTGTCTTCTTCTCTTGCACATTTGTATCTCAGTGACAATAAAATAGTAAGAAGAATCCCAAATGGGATTGGGAATTTAGCTAACTTAGGCCTATATCTGTCAATGAACCAATTTTCTGGTCAAATCCCATCTGACTTAGGAAACCTTCAGAACTTGTATGTTTTAGACTTGGTTATAAACTCACTCTCTGGGAATATTCCATCTTCTTTTGGAAATTTAACTGCAATAAATATTTTATTTTTTTATGGAAATAATCTTCAAGGAAATATCCCTCCAAGTTTAGCAGAGTGTCGCAATTTGGAAACCTTGGTTCTTTCTGAGAACAATCTGACTGGCATCATTCCGCCAGAATTGATTGGTCAGTTTGCTTCTGCTATTCAATTGGATTTTTCGAGAAATCATTTAACTGGTTCCTTACCAAATGAAGTAGGAAATCTGATAAATCTGGAGTATTTAAATGTTTCTGAGAACATGTTATTGGGTCAAATTTCGGAAGCTCTTGGTAGATGTATAAAAATAGAATCTCTAGACATGGGAGGAAACTTCTTCCAGGGGACAATTCTGTTAAGATTTGATTTTGCTTATGAATTAGTTAACTCACAACAAGCTTAAAAACAGACTTGTATCAGACCTGTATCAACTTGTATCAGACTTGTATCAACTTGTATCTGAACTTGTATCAACTTGTATCAGACTTGTATCAACTTGTATCAGACTTGTATCTGAACTTGTATCAATATGTATCTGAACTGAATTAAGCATGAACTGATGCAGTAGCAACAGAAGCAAAAAACAAAGAGAGAAACTCAGACTATAATCTTGAGATTTTCATATCTATGTTCTTAGCAACAAAGGCTAAACATTGCCCTTTATATAGCCAGCTATTAGAGCTGATCCAATCCAACTAAGGACTTAGATATTTACAAGATATTAAAACCTAATCATTACAAGATATTACTTGATAAAAGATCTAGCTTAATATCTAGATATTAACTAAAGCAAACAGTAAAGTCAAGTGGTTAAGGAAATCTAAAACTTCATGATTCCTAATCACATGAGGGAAAGCATTACACTTTAACAAATTTCATCGTCTTTGGGTTCACTGAGAGGTATGCGAGAATTATATCTCTCACGCAACAACTTGTCAGGCACTATTCCGGAATTCTTGGAGCAATTTATGTTTCTCCGATCTTTGAATCTATCTTACAACAAATTGGAGGGCATGGTACCAACAAAAGGAATTTTCAAGAATGCAAGTGCCACATCAGTCAATGGAAATAGTAAACTTTGTGGCGACATACCCGAGTTTGAATTGCCCAAGTGCAAGTTTCCACATTCCAGAAAGGGAGCATTGAGCAACACCTTGAAATTGATAATCTCTCTAGCTTGTGGAATTCTTGGAGCCCATTTAGCCCTTGCTATTGTTAAAGTCACTAATTCTCTGCCACTGAATTCTCCCCATATCAAGGTGATGCAGCAATCTTCTCCATCAATCCTTTGATATTCCTAGCTGGAGTTTAGGTTCTGTTACTAGCTAGGATTGTGCAGTTGATATAGTTGTAAATGCCTTCTGAAATTCCGGTACGCCGGATTGTCCCAATAACGGTAGTCGTCTTAAACACTAATCGGAGAGTATACACAACTTTGAAAAATTAAAACTTAACTCTCCTACTAACAACAATTGTTCAATCAATACAATTACTTATGCAATATACACAATTGATTGAAACAATCCTAAAACCCAAAGAGTGCGTCAAAGTAGCACTCCACGGTCTAGTGTTCACTATATGATGCAATTAACATGCACAACAATTATAATCACAATTCTATTAAGTAGTGAACAATAATATGAAGCAATACAAATATGCTTCACAATAAACAACCTAGGTTCTAACTATTGCACAAGCAATACACAATTGATTACAAATATATATGCAACAAGCACAATCAATTGTACAACCTAGAATCCCAAAGTGTGCATCAAACTAGCACACCACGGACTATATCTATATATGATCAAGCATGCAACATGCTAAGCAATTAAGCACAATATAGATAATAACAACCACACAATCAACACACAATATGGTCACCCGGAACCTCTACCTCTAGAGGAAAACCGGAGGGGAGCCGTACCCCACGCTCTTGTGTAACACTATGAAAACGCCAAACGGCAACACGTACAAGGGGGAACTCCGTCCCAAAATCTACACTATCAACCCTATGACTAGTGGCAGCTCTAACCTTGTGTAGCCCCGAATGCTCTTCAAGTGATCCCACCTCAAGCTTCTCCGATTGATCGAACTTCACCGCGTGAATCCTCCAACCGCAAGACACCGACTATGCAAGTGTGTGTGTGTATGAATGAATGAATTCAATTCGATTAACACAAGCAATTCAACAAGGAACAATTGCTTGCATTAACCAAACCGAATTGAAAAGCCTTGAATATGATTCAAGGGTTTGTTTAACTAATCACAAAGATCATTAGCTAAACAAACAAACAACAAAGAAGATTGAATATAGATTCAATCATTCAATTCAGCAATTCAACATGGAACAATTGCTAGAATCGAATAGAATCTCCTAAATCCTAAACATAGGCTAAACTAGCATATAAATGCAAATCAAAGTGTTTAGCAATGGATTATAGATGGAGATTAAGGTGAGGAACCTACAACATGGAACTAGGATCACTCACAATACCAAAGAACTCTCTCAAAGTGTATTTTCGACTATGGGGAAAAAAGTTGACCGAAATGAAACAAAAGGGTTCTATTTATAGAAAACATCTCAGGGGCATTTGCGATCGATCGCACGACATTATGCGATCGATCGCACAGTGTAAAATGAAGAGACAGACCCGTCTGGAAGTGAAAACCCTTAATTGCGATCCATCGCAGAATGTCGTGCGATCGATCGTACAAAAAGTCCCAACGGACATATTTTTGAACTGCAACGGTCATAAAACCAACGGACATATTTGCCACGTGGTGCGATCGATCGCATGAACAGTGACGATCGATCGCAAGGCATAAAACAGCCTTAAACATAAAGGAATGCTAATCAAAACAAATCTATAAGAAGATCTAGCAATCCTAACATCATATAAAATAAGCACTCGAAACTTGTGATACAAGACACAAGTGTGGCAATCAAGCATCCTATACTTATGTGATTCACATCATAAGTGAAAGGAAAACAACCTAGATAAACCTAGGACAACAAGGAAGACTTAATATGAATGAAATGCATGTGCATATGCATAAGTCATACCTTGAGGTGCTTGAACGAAACCTTCGATGACCAATGATCGAAGTCCGGAGAAAAGACCGGATAATAAAGGCGTCTTCGCGAACCATTTCGAGTAAGAACAACCTAAGCCACGACTTCTAATCCCTAAAACAAACTAGCATTGAATACAGAACAAATGCTAATACAAGGGAAGATGTTTTGTCAAATAGGAAATAGCCAATAGCAAATATTTTGCCCTTACACCTTCAATACTTTCTATAACTATCATCTTGTAATCTGCTATATATTGTAAAGAATGCAATTGCATAATTAAGTAAAATCAATTTCTTCATAGTAACAGAACCTAAACTCCAGCTAGGAATATCAAAGGATTGATGGAGAAGATTGCTGCATCACCTTGATATGGGGAGAATTCAGTGGCAGAGAATTAGTGACTTTAACAGCTATTTTTGCAAGCTTTCTTACCAAATTCTGCTGAAAGCTACTGATGGATTCTCCTCCGCAAACTTGCTTGGCGAGGGCAGTTTTGGGTCTGTGTTTAAAGGAGTACTTGACCAAGGGGAAACAACAATTGCTGTCAAAGTACTCACCCTCATCCATCGTGGAGCTTCCAAAAGTTTCTTTGCCAAGTGTGAAGCCTTGAGAAACATTAGACACCGTAATCTTTTGAAGGTACTCTCTGCATGTTCGGGTGTTAACAATCAAGGTGATGATTTCAAGGCCACATTTATGAGTTCATGGTTAATGGGAGCTTAGATGAATGGTTGCATCCAACTCAGGCAGTTGCTGAGACAATTGAGAGACCAATATGGAGCTTGAGTTTTTCTCAGAGGTTGAACATTGCTATTGATGTCTCTATGGCATTGGACTATCTCCATCATCATTGTGAGAGACCGATAGTTCATTGTGACCTCAAGCCAAGCAATGTTCTTCTCAATGATGATATGGTTGGACATGTTGGTGATTTTGGGTTGGTAAGATTCCTTCCCAGGACTTCTGGTAATCAGGCAAGCTCCGTCGGAGTAAAAGGAACCATTGGTTATGCTCCTCCAGGTAACTACCATTGGTTTTGTCAATGTTACTTTTGATAGTTTGGAAGTTTGAAAATACGTACTTAAAACTAAGAGTATAGTGTTAAATTGAATTGTGCAATTGCAGAGTATGGCATGGGGAATGAAGTCTGGACACAAGGTGACGTGTACAGTTATGGCATCCTTCTGCTGGAAATGTTCACAGGAAAAAGGCCAACCGACGACATGTTTCAAGGAACTTTAAACCTTCACAACTTTGTAAAGGCAGCTTTGCCTGAGCGAGTGGTCGATATTGTGGATCCTGCTCTTGTTCTAGAAAATGTGGAAGACAACATTATTGCAGATAATCGTGCTAATGAGGATGGCACAAGGGTTTTCAGCAAAATTCGAGAGAGCTTGATTTCCATATTAGAGGTTGGGGTTGCTTGTTCTGCAGAGTTGCCTAGAGGAAGGATGGACATTAGTGATGCTATGGCTGAGATGCGTCGGATAAGAAACAAGCTTGGAGAAAACCGAGATTAGTTGGTTTTTCTTGTAATTATTCATGTGGCAATGTGACGGTCACATTTAAAAATTTCTCCTAAATAAGGTCTTCAATAATAATGAATTGTCTGAGGCATTTCATTGAAAAACTTGTCTCCATTTTTCTACCGAATTTTTTTTTAAAATGAGATGAAATTACAAGCTAGATTATATTCCTATGGGATCTTATACGAGGTTTTATCAAATAAAAGATAAGAAAACACTTGAGGAGGAAACGATTAATTGAACCAAACAACATTTTGAAGAACATTTAGACCTAGCTAAGTGAGCTGTGACAATATTGGCCTCTCTGAAAATACGCTGAAATTATACTTCCAAATTGATTCTTGAGTAATTGGATGTCTTGAAGCATAGTCTGAATACTCTAAGGAGTTTGAAATTGACCTTGTAACATTTTGATTAACAACAGATAATCACCTTCCACCTGTAAATCATCTAGATGACTAGATGTAAACAATTAACCCATAGTAAGTTTATCCCAAGATCAATTGCTTCAGCCTGAAAAACTGAAGCAAATCCAATAGGGTATGGAACCAACATTATAACATCATCATTATGATATCGCCTTGCATGCCTTGAGGTGTTTAGGGCCATTTAGGTTTGGCTTCGGGCTCTCTCCTGCTTTAGGTTCAAGCTTTTTTATTTTTACATAGTTATGGGGGCCAATCATTCTTCTACGAAGGCAGCCCATCTAAACCATGCACTTCCGGGATAGGCGATAAAATTAATTTTCTAATTAATTTCTTTTCGTATTGAAGAAGAAAAAATATTAAACCATGCACTTCCGGGATAGGCGATAAAATTCACTCGGGATTAGAGATTTAAAAGAACTCTTGAGGTCCCACATTTTAGGCTTAACTGTGGTAGTGTGTGCATAGAAACATGTCATGTGAAGTAACCCGACAAATTAAATTCTAAAAAAAGAGTGTATATATATTTATATATGAAATTCAAACGGATATCATACCCTAATTTTCAAATATGTATCAGTGTATCACTTTCCCAAAACTATGTAAAAATATTTGTCAGGAATAGTATTTCATTCATATCTATATTTTAAAAATATTTCATTCTTAAGTAGGAAAAGACATTAATTGAAATTTAAAAAAAAATACAATGACATTTGCCACAAAATATTCGTCGGGAAAAGTTTTTCATTCATATATATGTGTTAATTTTTTTTCGTTTAGTTTTATCAAACGAATTCTGATAACCATTGATGGTTGAACTTCTTAATTAGGCTCCTAAATGAGCTCTAAGAACCAAATGGGTGACCAAAAATTGAGTGGAATCTTATTTAGGCAAATTTTTTTTTGAAATGCTCCAAAATTTCTTTACTTTAGCACACATTAAGCCTAAAAAGTGTAACATCAAGACTTCTTCGAGACCTCTAACCCCAAGTGAACTTATCGCCTATCCCAAAAGTACATGGTTTAATATTTTTTCTTCTAAGTATGAAAATAAATTAATTGGAAAATTAAAAAAAAAATTAGCAAAGATTGTTGCCGACAACATATGCGTCGGGAAAAGTACTTCATTCATATATATATTTTTAAGTTTTTTGGTTAGTTTTATCAAACGAATTCCGATGACCATCGATGGTCGACCCTCTTAGCTAGGCTTCTAAATGAGCTCTAAGAACCAAATAGGTGGCCAAAAATTGATTGAAATTCCATTTAGGCAAATGTTTTTTTGTTTTGTGAAATGCTGTAAAATTTCGTTACTTTAGGCCTTTAGCACACGTTAAGCCTAAAAAGTAGGATCTTGGGAGTTCTTCTAGACCTCTAAGCCCAAGTGAACTTATCGCTTACCCTGGAAATGCATGGTTTAATTTTTGTTCTTCTTAAGTAAGAAAAGAAATTAATTAAAAAATTTTAAAAATTAGCAATGAGACGAAAGTTTCGTCGGAAAAAGTATTTCATTCATATATAATTTTTAAAGTTTTGTGGTTAGTTTTATCAAACGAATTCTGATGACCATTGATGGTCAACCCTCTTAGGCTCTTATATGAGATCTAAGAACCAAATGGCTGGCCAAAAATTGAGCGAAATCCGATGTAGGAAAATGCTACTAAATTTCTTTTCTTTAGCACACGTTAAGCCTAAAAAGTAGAATGATATGATAGTACATATAATTGAATATCTATTTGTGATATGATGATAGTACGTTACATTATCGAACATACATTGTTTTGAGATAATCATTATATATTTGTGATATATTGATATTGTGTTATGTTAATCAAGCATATATTATTTCGGGTTAATCATCTACTAATGATGTATTACTAGCTGATTCAGTGCATGAAAAGTGAGATTATATTTGAGACTGAATTATTTGGGTCAAAGACGTGTTTGATATATGTGGATTAAATACATAAAAATTGGTATGAACAAATATAAATTGTTCTTGATACATTTTTGATTGGTTGTTCAGTGATGCCTTATAAGACACACTAATATAAGAATGTAAGCTGTACTTACTGGGTTTGTGTTACTCATGATGTTACACCTTTTTGTTTTCAAGTTACGAAGCTTGGGGGAAAAACGGGAAGAACATATTTAATATGAAATATGTTTCTACTATTATTTTATATAAACAAACATTATGCTTTTTGTTTTACTAAACTCTAATATGTAAAAATGACAATGATTTCGTTTCTTAATAAAAGTATTATTCAGACATTTGTTTCATTTGATTTATTTCGTTTTTATTATTTTACTCACACCGCAAATTCGGGTACTATATTTCAGTACATGCAATATTGGTCTCGGGTTTGGGGGCGTGACAATAATTGACCGGAATTCCATTTAGGCAATTTTTTTTTGTGAAATGCGGTAAAATTTTGTTACTTTAATTAGCTCACATTAAGCCTAAAAAGTGGGATCTCGGGAGTTCTTCCAGACCTCTAAGCCCGAGTGAACTTATCGCTTGCCCTGGAAGTGCATGGTTTAAGTTTTGTTCTTCTTAAGTAAGAAAAGAAATTAATTAAAAATTACAAAAAATTAGCAATAACTTGTGCCGACAAAAGTTTCGTCGGGAAAAGTATTTCATTTATGGAGTAAGACTATGGTATGTTAACATTTCTCATACATAATGTGGAGAGAAAGTCCTAATAAAGGTAAATAAGATCCTCATTAGAGTAAATTAGGTTCTGGTTTGAGTAATTAATTAAGTCATAAAAGTGGTAATTATAATGTTTTACGACTTGAGGACACATATTACCACTTCGACAACTCATGTGGTAACTACGAAAAAGCTCTTATTAAGGTAAACATAGTCCTCATTAGAGTAAATAGGTTCTCGTTTGAGTAATTAAGTCCTAAAAGTGATAATTGTATGTATGAGAGATACGTTAACATACACTAGAATTTTCCTTCATTTATGTATATATTTTTAAAGTTTTGTGGTTAGTTTTATCAAACGAATTCCGATGACCATTGATGGTCACCGTTGATGGTCAACCCTCTTAGGCTCTTATACGAGCTCTAAGAACCAAATGGCTGGCCAAAAATTGAGCAAAATCCAATGTAGGCAATTTTTTTTTTGTGAAATGCAATTAAATTTCTTTTCTTTAGCACATGTTAATCCTAAAAAGTTGAACCTTGGGAGTTCTTCCAGACCTTCAAGCCTGAGTAAACTTATTGTTTGCCCCGGAAGTGCATGATTAAATTAATTTTTTTCTTCAGTACGAAATGAAATTTACTGAAAATTTAAACAAAAAAATACCATTGATCGACTTTTACCGAAGTATTTCATTCATATATATATTTTTAAAAGTATTTCATTTTTAAGTAGGAAATGACATTAATTGAAAATTTTAAAAAAAAATTACAATGACATTTGCGACGAAATATTTGTCGGGAAAAATATTTCATTCATATATATTTTTTAAATTTTTTTGGTTAAGTTTTATCAAACGAATTCTGATGACCATTAATGGTCGACCTTCTTAGGCTCCTAAATGAGCTCTAAGAGCCAAATAGCCAATTGGGTTGCCAAAAATTGAGAGGCCCCATTTAGGCAAATTTTTTTTTTGTGAAATGCTGCTAAATTTCTTTTCTATAATACATGTTAAACCTAAAAAGAGTAGGACCTCGAGAATTCTTCCAAACCTTCAAGCTCGAGTAAACTTATCGTTTGCCCCAAAAGTGCATGGTTTTTTTTTTCTACAGTAGGAAAAGAAATTTATTAAAAATTAAAAAAAAATAGCAATGACTTTGGCCGACGAAATATTTGTCGGGAACAATATTTCATTCATATATATTTTTTTAAAAGTATTTCATTTTTAAGTAGGAAATGACATTAATTGAAATTTAAAAAAAAAAATTACAATGACATTTGCGGCTAATCCGTCAAGGAAAATATTTCATTCATATATTTTTAAAGTTTTTTTGTTAGTTTTATCAAACGAATTCCGATGACCATTGATGGTCGACCTTCTTAGGCTCCTACATGAACTCTAAGAATCAATTGGGTGGGCAAAAATTGAGAGGCCCCATTTTGGCAATTTTCTTCTTCTTCTTCTTCTTCTTTTTTTTTTTTTTTTTTTTTGTGAAATGCAAACAAGAACATGTAAGAAAATAAAAATAAAAATTCAACACTTGAGGGTACATTTGTAAATCCAAATAATAAAATTCAAAAGGAAAATAAGGGCCCGTCCTGTATCGTTTTAGGAACCGTTTTTCATTTTGCAAATCCGAAAACATATGAAAAATGCGTTCGGTTGCTTAATTCACAAAACATCATTTAGGATACACGGGAAATGATTTCTAATATCCTGTATAAGTTTTGGAAACGACCCATGTGTTGTGAATATATGAGAATATGTTTGGAGGCAGAGTAAGAGCCTCTTATTCATCATGTAAACCCTCATTATATAGAGGTAGGGTTTACTAGGGTTTAGTACAATTACATGTATGCCCCTATAACTATTTACATGAATAGCCACACTAATAATGGTATTTACAACACTCCCCCTTGGGTATTCCATGTCAATTGTATTGCCTCTGCTATGCGCTTCTAAGTTGCCTCGTCAAAACCTTGCCAGGTAATAAAAACCCTGTGGGAACAAAAACAACCCTGGTCGAAGGAGAAAAGAGTACAACGCGCGTGAGTGTGGAGTAGTCGCATCAGGACCTCAAAAATAGGTGAAGTCGTCTCATCTGGATCATAAGCAGATAGTATGTATGTGGGAGTGAGATGCATTAGAGTTGCTACACCAAAACCTTGCCCGGTAAACCCAATGGGACAAACCCGTGGTCGAAGGGAAAAGATGAGCAAATGCATATATCTTGAATCAAGGCATCTTCAGGATGCAGTATGAGTAGGGTGACCATACCAAAGATGTGCCTCATTAAAACCTTGCTAGGTAACAAAACCCAGTGGGACAAAATAACCCTGGACGAAGGACAAAAGAGTACACGATGGTCAAGTGAGTATGCTTCTGGATACTCCCCCTGATATCGACTCCCCCTGATAACTACATACTAGGTATGTTAGACAATCTACGTAAACCAATACCTAGAACATTCTGCTGGAATGTGGACTTTGGCAGTAACTTGCTGAAAAGGTCTGCAAGGTTATCTTGAGATCGGATCTGCTTGACTTCAATCTTCTGATGCACTTGTTGCTGCTGGTTGAAGAAGAACTTCGGAGCAATATTGCCTTATTCCCAATGGTAAAGACATAACCAGTTTGGGAATGCGCCTTGTGCGGGTCTGATAGATAACCCGTGTCAGCATATCTAACAAGGCGCGCATCATTCCGAGGATCAATGGGGGGTTTGATCCATTCCTTGATGCATAGGGATAGAATAAACTCATATCCGTCATACCTCTAAAGTAGCGAAAAATGTCTTTTATGCCATTCCAGCGGCTGCGTGTTGGCGCAGAGCTATATCTAGCTAACAAGTTCACATCGAATGAGATGTCAGGTCTAGTACATTGTGTTAAGTACAATAATGCGCCTATTATACTCAGATAAGGAACTTCAGGCTCCAATATCTATTCGTTATCATATGCGGGACGATACGGGTCCTTCTAGACTACGGATGACCATGGGCGTGCTTGAATGCCTCGCTTTATCCTCATCAGAGCGCCTTAACATCTTCTGGATGTAATTCAATTGATGGACTAGATCCATCAGCACGGTGCTCGAGCTCCAGGCCGAGACAGAAATCTGTTCTCCCAAGATCTTACATCTCAAATTCCAACTTCAGGTGCTTAGCTGTTTCCTTGATCTCTTCAGGAGTACCGATCAAATTCATGTCATCCACATAAACAGCTACAATAGCAAACCCGGAACTTGTTCTCCTAATAAACATGCATGGGCATAGTTCATTATTCACATCCCATCCTGATCAAATATTCACTTAGACGAGTATACCACTTCCGTCTGGATTGTTTCAATCCATATAGTGAATGTCTCAAACTAATGGAGAGCGTGTTCCGTGGTCTGGAACTATTTGAGTCAGGTATCTTAAGTCCTTCGGGAACTTCCATATATCTCTCTATATCAAGATCCCCATAGAGATAAGCTATGACCACATCCATAAGCTGCATATTCAGTTTTTTTGGAAACTACCAAACTGATAAGGTAGTGGAACGTTATAACGTCCATTACGAGAGAATACGTCTCATCGTAATCAATCCTAGGGCGTTGAGAAAATCTTTGCGCCACTAGACGAGCCTGGTATCTCACAATCTCGTTTTTCTCATCACGCTTCCTCACAAACACCCATTTAAATTCTTCAGGTTTAACATGGGGAGGTGTAGGAACAACAGGGCCAAACACCTTTCTCTTTGTCAAGGAATCTAATTCGACCTGGATTGTTTCTTTCCATTTTTGCCAGTCGTCTCTACGTTGGTAATCATCAACGGAGTAAGGTTCGATGTCATCGCTAGTTTTGATTTCGGTAGCTACCACGAATACAAATATATCATCGATGATAATCTCATTCCGATTCCATATCTCACATAAGCATGCATTACCGAGATTTCTCTATTCTCGGGAGTGGGTACAGATGTTGGAGCGTCCCCCAACATCGTCTCTTCTAGGACGGACCCATAATCCGGATTATCTCGTGAGATGGATCGGTTGAGATTGCGATGTCAAGAGGATTTGTTCGTGCCAAATTTACCCTCTTCTGGGGATAAGAATCCTTCGAACCTAGTGGTCCACCTCACTTCTGGGCAGGGACATATGACTGGTTAGCTGCCAAGCGGTACGTCGTCCATCAGGGACGACACGTCCTACGGGGACGTTGCATCCTTCAGGGACGTCTTATCCTTGCAGACACATTTGCAGCAGGTATATATGTGATCTCGTCACTTTAGCTAGATCAGAGAAAGCGTCTGGCATATTATGGGCTACACTCTATAGATCTAGAATTCTCCGCACTTCATTATCACATTGTGCGGTTCGGGGATCGAGATGAGACATAGTGGGGACATTCCACGTCAATTCACGTCTTTTATCTGGAACGCTGACGTTCGTATCTCCCCCTAACGGCGGGAATACTGTCTCATCAAAGTGGCAATCCGCAAATGCGGTAAGAGATCGCCTGTCAAGGGCTCTAAAAAGCGTATAATGGATGAGGATTCATAATCGACAAATATGCTCATCCTTATTGAGGACCCAATTGTACGTTGTGGCGGCGCAATTGGCACGTAAACTGCACACCCAAAAATGCTTAAGTACGAAACGTCAGGTTCGTACCCAGTCACCAGCTGTAACGCGGAGTAAGGTTGGGTAGCAGTGGGCCTCAATCGGACCAACATAGCTGCATGCAAGATTGCATAGCCCCACGCAGAAACTGGAAGCTTGGTGCGCATTACCAAGGTTTGTGTGATAATTTGTAATCTCTTAATGAACGCTTCTGCGAGACCATTCTGGGTGTGAACATGGGAAACTAGATGTTCAACATCAATCCCAAGGGACATTCAATAATCATCGAAATATTTCGATGTAAACTCTCCGGCATTATCAAGTCTCCTTGACTTTATGAGATAATCCGAGTGGTGAGCCTTCTAGGCGAGGAGTTTAGCAAAAACAGCATTTCTTGTGGACAATAGTGTAACATGTGACCACTTTGTCGATGCATCAACCAAAACCATGAAAATATTTAACTGGTCCGCATGGTGGTTGGATATGTCCACAAATATCTCATCGTATTCATTGCAGAAAAAAAAAAAGGGTGGAGTCTTTACTAGTCTTTGCATATGATGGTCTAATATTCAACTTTCTTAGCGAGCATGCTTAGCATAATGTGTCACTCAACACAAGTTCCTTATTCAGTAAGGGGATGCCCGTGTGATAAATTGAGGATACGGCGCATCATACTTTGACCTGGGTGTCCCAAATGGTCATGCCATAACAAGTAACTGCTCGAATCGGTTAGCTTCTGGCTAACTATGTGATTTCTCCAATGTAC
The DNA here is from genome assembly GCA_029955375.1 of Rubus parviflorus. NCBI lineage: Eukaryota > Viridiplantae > Streptophyta > Magnoliopsida > Rosales > Rosaceae > Rubus > Rubus parviflorus. The sequence goes on along the minus strand of JARGGL010000005.1, from coordinate 7,953,638 downwards.
GCTTCTGGCCGTACAAGTTAGAGATTATGCAAAGATATTTCACTCCCTTTTCCTCAGTGGTTTCAACGTGATAACCGTTTGCTCGAATATCCTTAAAACTCAATAACATTCATCGGGAACGTGGAGAAATAAGGCCTCATTAATGGTAAGTTCAGTACCATTGGACAACATAAAATGGGCTTTGCCATGGCCCTCTATCAGGTTGGATTGGCCTGATATGGTTGTCACAGAGGTATGAATAGGGAATAAGTTTGTAAATTACTTCCGATCTTGGAGTAAGATGTGCTTAGTAGCACTATTAGCCAAACAACAAACTTCCCCACAAAACATGCCTATTCATAAATTTAATTCAATGGATCACATGTATAAATAACTTTATTGAATTAAATAATATTCGAACATAACCACATTTCCATAAATCAATAATCCAAAATATGAATCACCAAAAAATAATCCGAAAATGAACTATTATTCAGAAAATAATAATAATAAATATGGCACAAGCGCCGATCATATCCATGTCTTCGAGTTCTAATCCTCGAATTCTCCAACAGTTGCCTGGAAATCAGTGATCTCTAGGGTGGTATCAGTAGGAAATGATCCTTCAACAAAGTTGGTCTCTCGAGTTACGCGACTGGCGTGATACTCCTCAATAGCTTGCGTTGATGCACGACAGGTGCGGGACCAATGATCAGTTCCTCCACATCGGTAACAGAGATCATCCTGAATCTGGGGGCGACGGGCCGGACCAGTGTTCCTATCATTTCGGGCTTTTGGGACCGAGGGACCGTGGTTCCCTCCACGTGGACCATGAAAACGTGGGCCTTGTCCGCGTGGGCCCTGGCCACGTTGGCCTCGGTCATATGGGCCATTCCTCTGAGAACCTCTCCTTTCACGTCTCGGGCGATCGGGCCTTACACCCTTTCCGCGACCCCGGTTTCCTCTTTCGCGGTTTGGATCGCGATAAGAAACAACGTTTGCTTCAGGCAATGCTCTAGTACCGGCGGGTCGGGTTTGATCATTCTTCAGTAACAAGTTGTTGTTCTTTTCAGCGAGCAACAAAGTGGTGATCAATTCCGAGAACCTGGTAAAATTCCTCTCCCTGTATTGTTGCTGCAGGACTATACAAGAGGCAGGAAAGGTGGAGAAAGTCTTCTCCAGTAGGTCAGCTTCTGTGAGCTCTTTCCCACAAAATTTGAGGAGTGACCGGATCCGACAGACCTCCGAATTATACTCATTCACAGATTTGAAATCTTGGAAACGGAGGTTACTCCAGTCATTTCTTGCTTCAGGCAAGAAAATAGTCCTCTGATGGTCAAATCGCTCTTCCAGAGCAACCCAAAGAGCCCGTGGATCCTCTTCAGCAAGATACTCAACTTGGAGTGCTTCCTCCATATGCTTCCTGATGAAAATCATGGCACCTGCTTTAAGAGCATCTGAAGCATTATTGTCAGCAATGATTGTTGTTCTCATCTTCTTTGCAGTCAGATGAAGCTTCACATCTTGGGTCCACTTTACATAGTTTCTTCCAGAAACTTCCAAAGCGACAAAATCGAGCTTGTTGAGGTTTAACATTTTCTACAAGAAAGGAACAAATAATTTAAATTAGTGCTTTGGGCAATGACATCCATAAGCAACTAATGAGAACTTCAAGTTCTATAACATGGTATGAAAAATCGGATTAAACATGTAAAATCTTCTGGTTTTATCATGTATGGTGAATTCATGACGGAAACTTCAAGTTCCTTTTATGGCATTATCGAAACTACGGGTTCGATATTTATGTATGAACTACTAGTTCAGTTATGAACTTCTGGTTCATTAAGTACCTGCATTTTCTACACACATACTCTAGTGCGAAAATTTAGACAAGTAGCAAATATAATGAATTGAGCAAATTGGAACAAAGTCTCACAATTGCATGAATACAATTCAATAAATTAAACAAAGTAATTTAATTTCATGCTACTGATATTACAAGTTTAAATATAATAAAACAAAATGTACATATTACAAACATGCTACAGCAGTACAGTGGTAAGGGTGCTGACTAGCACGTGTAAGAGCTGGGTTCGAACCCCAGCAAATGCAAAACTCCCTTTTGCCTTTTAATCGGTGCTGCTGGACCAAGGAGGAGTGACTGCTGGGCCTGGGCCGCATGGACCTGCTGGGTCTGAACAGTGGGCAACAAGGACCGGAATCGGGTCAACTGGACCTGGATCGCGGGTCGGCTGACTGGGTCTGTAGCCTGCTGGGCTCTGGCCGCTGGTCAGCTGGACTCGGGTCGGATGAATTGCTGGGCCTGCTGGGCTCGTCTGGGCCTTCAGGTTGGGCTGCACGGGCCTGCTTGAGGTCAATTGGCCACTGGTGGCAGGTTCTGTTGGCTTCTGGCCACTCGCTGTGGCTGCTGGCCGCACGTCGGTGGCTTCTGGCCATCCTAATAAACTTTAACTTTTCTTTTTCCAAACAATCAATCCATAACATGAACACATATAAATAATCAAATAAATCAATCAAAGAGATTTAGGGTTCATGCTTCATGGAGATTTTTTATATGCAATCAAAGTTTGATAAGCATGAACATAAATTTAGTTTTTAGAAAAACTTTACTTGGTGCCGATCGGATGATCTTCCTTTGGTTGGTGATTTGCAATCCCAAAGCAATCCGTAATCTTTTTGTAATCCTTAGAGCTTTTCGTGCTGATAACGTGTTGTGAATATATGAGAATATGTTTGGAGGTAGAGTAAGAGCCTCTTATTCATCATGTAAACCCTCCTTATATAGAGGTAGGGTTTACTAGGGTTTAGTACAATTACATGTATGCCCCTATAACTATTTACATGAATAGCCACACTAATAATGGTATTTACAACACCATGGACGTTTTCGGTGTTTTTGAGAACGCGGAATACTGAAATTAGAAAACATGGAGTCTCCAGCCGCATCACTCCCCACATCTCGTCCCCACATCTCGTCCCCACATCTCGTCTCTCTTTTGTGTCTGTCTCTCTCACTTTGTGCTCCTAATATCGACAAAGTATCTCTCTTATTCAAATCCATGAACTCTTTCTCATATTTGGATTATGCCAAAGGCATAGAGCAATCAGCCTGATGAAGATAGATTTAAGCCAGTAGATTTATCAAAAGTGTAAAAGATAAAATAACAAGTGCTAGATTTCCTGCGTTATCCTCTTGGGTGGTGATTCTGGTTCAGATCTTGATTTCCTTCTTTTTGGGTTTTTGTTTCTTCTGCAATTCATTTTGTTTCTAGTCAAGTACTGTAGTTCTTTATGGGTAGTTCGATATAAATGGTTAGCTTTTAATCCTTAATCGTTGTCGTCTTAAACACTTGTTCTAAACAAGAGGCCAAGATGGTGCTATTAATGAGAGCGACTTTAGTGCTCCAGGTACACCAATACACCATGTTTTGGTGTACTTTGCACATGACTTATATTTAAACTTAAAATTATAAAATAAGGAATAAGTAATTAACAGGTTAAACCAAAAATATAATATTTGATTAAAAATTATAATTAATATCTCATATTTGTTAACTATGGTTAAAATCAAAATAATAAAAAGAAAAAAATACAACTAAAATTCCCTAATTTTCGTTTTGTTTCTTTTTTTGTTTCATTACTTTTAATCAAATTAATTCCGTTTTATTTTTTTTAAATAAAAGTTTCTTTGTGTTGATCCCTATGAGGAAGTGATATCTACATTAACTATTAGATCGATCAAGCTTGCTAAATATCATCAGATTATTGGTTATTGCTACCATGCCAAAATTTGGCCAATTATGATAAAGTTTGACCACCCGATCACTAAGCGATGATATTTAGGATTAATGGAAAAACAAGTGATCTAGAAGGCGAAAATAAGTTGGACAATATATATATATATATATATATATATATATATATATATATATATATATATATATATATATAAAGGTTTCTTTGTGTTGATCCCTATAAAGAAGTGATATCTAGATTAACGATTAGACCGATCGAGCCTGATAGATATCATCAGATTATTGGTTATTGTTATCAAGCAAAAATTTGACTAATTATGATAAAGTTTGACCACCCGATCGTTAAGCGATGATATTTAGGGTTTATGAAAAAATAAGTGATCTAGAAGGCGAAATAGGTTGGACAAATTATATATAGGGAAAAAATCACCTTTAGTCCCTCAACTTTGACTCATTCGACACTTTCGTCCCTGAACTTTGAAATATATCACTTTAGTCCCTGAACTTTGAAAAAAACTATCACTTTCATCCCTGACCGAAGTTTTCACCGAATAAACCTCCAATTCCGGCCAATTTGAACGACACCACATACTGGGCTTTGAAGCCCTCCTTGAGGCGACTTCAATGCCACCAACCTCACCTCAAACCGTCGCCGGACGGCGGAGAATTTTACAATTAAAGTTTCGGCCACCACCGGCTTTCGAGCTAAATTCGAGTAATTCTAGGCCGAATTGAGCTTAGCCCCAGTTATAAAAGTTACTCCTCTCATCCGTGCGAACATTTTTGGCGTAGGTTTTGCACCATTTTTTTCCGGTCAGGGACGAAAGTGATAGTCGGTGTTGAAGTTCAGGGACGAAAGTGATATATTTCAAAGTTCAGGGACGAAAGTGTCGAACGAGTCAAAGTTGAGGGACTAAAGGTGATATAATCCCTTATATATATAAAGGTTTTCTTGTGTTGATCCCTATGAGGAAGTGATATGTAGATTAACGATTAGATCGTTCGAGCCTGATAAATATCGTCAGATTATCGATTATTACTACCACGCCAAAATTTGGTCGATTATGATAAAGTTTGACAATCTGATCGTTATGCTATGATATTTCATCTTCTGCGTTAATGGAGTTCAATTTTTTTTTTTTTTGAATAAGGGCCGGTGCGGCTGCCCTCAAGTCTTGATTAATGAAACTGTAAAATACAAGGGGGGAAGGGGGGACATGGTGGACATGGTGCCGTTTTTTTTTTCTTGTTTGAAGTAGTTTAGCTTAACTAAGGTTTAATTTTACAAATTAATTGTAGTTAATTAATTTTTTCTTTTTATATTTTTTCCCCATAATGATGAAATTTTATTAAATACATATATATATTTTAATGTAATGTATTTAAAAACATATTATTTTCCCCATAATGATGAAATTTTATTAGATACATATTATGAAATTTTTGTAATGTATTTTTTTATGGTATAATAATGAATTTTTTTTAATTTAATAATATGATTACTACTTACTATCCAGGTAACAAGTCTTAGATTTTTAACCTTTAGATTATATCTATGGTTAATATATTGCCATAGAACATGGAGCACCCATACATCGGGTGCATTACAGAATTTCTGGCTATTAATACCCAAAAAAACTAATTCAAAAAGATCAGACGTTTGCAAAAGTTAGCCAAACTCCTATATCCAACAGTTACTTAACCTAATTAACAAGAGGACAATTTTTCAAATTAAATATTTTTGATTTTAGAAAATTATTTTCGGATTTTAGTACCAGATGTATTTTCGAATCTTAAAAATACAAAATTTAATTACTTGTTTTCATTTTACAAAATAATTTTTCAAAAATGGTTTTGTAAAACATTATCGGACATGCCCTAAAACGCCTTGAAAATAGAATGGACTCTGTTCTGCGTAAAATTGACTTTTATCTAGTTGTGTGTTGAATCTGCGTAAAATAAAACTTAAAGTCATATCACCGACTACAAAAATTACCACACGACTGCAATTCATTGTGTAAAAACTGATGTGTTTGTGCATCTAGCTTTGTTTTTTTTTAGTTACATTGGAGAGGATCGAACTCCTGACGTAGCCTAATGTAAACCTAATTTTCTGATCTCGCTCACCACTTGGGCTAACCAAGCTAGGGCTTAGCTATGTTTTTGCTTCTCGTACTTTTCGCTATATGTTTCATTTTTATTTTATTTTTTAATGATGCATTTTTGAATCCTTTATTTGTACTCTTCTATTTATTCAACAAAGTTTGACGTTCACGAAACGAAAGTCAATTACGTACACTCGTCGCCAAACCCTAAATCTCCAGCTTCGCAGACAAAGAGAAGCCTGAATCCCCAATTTCGCAGTCATGTCTTCCAGAAGGACCAGAGCCAGGGGTCGAAGGAATCGTGCTTTCAAATTGCCGGTGGTCGAGAAGCCTCAGTTGGACCAAAAGAGAGATGAGCCTCTCAGGAAATCAAAGAATTCACCTGTGAAGGCCAAGCCGGAAGAACAAAATCTTTCTGCTTCTCCGGATCATCCCCACGAGGAAACAGTTGCTGCTGTGCGTTGTCTTAAAAACTGTGTTATCCAGGAGGTCTCCATTAAAGGTATGGATTTCAACGACTTCTTCGATTCCCTATGCGATGGTAGCGAGGATTCCGAGGAAGAAGAATCCGACCATCATGCTGTTTCCTATGATTTTCGTCTGGGCGTAATGCTTGATCCTCCTGGATTTGGTGCTCCCAGGTTCTGATGTGGTATCTGGGTTTGCTTTGGCCGTGCGTGGTTTGAGAAAAAAAAAAATTGTGTATTTTACTTATTTTCTCTGCGAGACTAATTTAGTACCTAAATATATGCTTGTTAGAAACTTCTCTAAATAATCCTCATTATGAAAGAAAACTTATTTCAACTAGCTAGATTCATACGGAAAGCAATACAGGTACTCCACAGTTTCTTTATTATGTTGTTTCACCTCTTATGTGCATCTCATATTGAAGATTGTACAAGAAATTTAGTAGAAAAAGTTCAATAAGATTGATGGAAAACTTTGAGTTTTTTTATTTTTTGGTGGTCATTTGACTATGTTTGGCCAACAGGACTTTAATCAACAAATAGAACGACATGGTTTAGTCAAAGAAATTTATCAGATTCTGGATTCAAGAATTTCTTCTTACCTACCACTGATGTTTGATGGTATCTTTATTTTTTCATAATTTGACTGGCCTTTGAAACCCTTGAAAGGATTGAGAGATTACCCTCAAGCTGTTTGTCAACCCCTGCAAGTCTTATTATGCTTGCTTATAAATTTGATTCTCTTCAAGATGCTAGACAACCACTGCTTGCCCAAATCAAGTTTCTCAAAATTTTTATTATGGGGATTTTCAAGTTCATTTCAGTTGTGTTTTTGGTATCCTTTATCGTGGGTGTTCTCATTCCTAACTCATTCCAGTTGTGTTTGGCACTGACTGGAAATGAGACCGATAGACTGGCCTTGCTTGAAATTAAGTCTAGAATAACTGATGACGTCCCTTTTGGAGTAATGAGTTCATGGAATGAAACCATCTACTTTTGCTATTGGGAAGGTGTTAAATGTGGTCTCCGCCATGAGAGGGTTACCATGTTGAACCTGAATTCTTCAAAGCTTGCAGGCTCCATATCACCACATGTTGGAAATTTGAGTTTTCTGAGAGTGATTCTTCTCTACAATAATACCCTCCAGAAATTGGCCGTTTGCTCAGATTGCAAGTCTTGCGAGTGGAAAATAATTCACTAAGTGGTGAAATTCCCTCCAACTTATCAGCTTGCTCTCAACTCCTTGAAATTGATGTTTCTTCAAATTTTCTAGTGGGGGGAATTCCCGAGGAGCTTGGCTACTTAATTGTCAAAGCTATTAGTGCTTACATTGTACAGAAATAGCCTTACAGGATGTGTTCCTTTGTCTTTTAGAAACTTATCATCTCTTGAATATCTTGTGGCAATGTCTAATAATTGGAATGGGAGTGTTCCAGATATTTTTGGACAACTGACCAATTTTATACAACTTGATTTGGATGGAAATAGGTTATCTGGTGTCATACCTCCCTCAGTATACAATCTTTCTTCTATCAGATTCTTCTCTGTGCAAGAGAACAAAATCCAAGGGACATTGCCTGCAAACATAGGTATTGCCTTTCCAAATCTTTATAATTTTCGTATTAGTCATAACCAATTTAGTGGATCGATCTATCCCTATTTCAATATCTAATGCCTCAAATCTAGTAGATCTTGCAATGTCACGAAACCAACTGTATGGCAGTGTCCCTTCTCTAGAAAATTTACATAGGCTTCAGCGATTAATTCTTGGATTCAACCATTTTGGAAATGAGGAAATTGGTGACTGGAGCTTCCTTTGTGATTTGACTAATGCTACTCGCTTAGAAATACTAATTATTAGTGTAAACAATTTCGGGGGTATGTTACCCCAATGCACAGTTAACTTATCCTCTTCTCTCCTATAATTCTATGCCGCTAGCAATAAAATATCAGGAAGCATCCCAAATGGGATTGGTAATCTCCTTAACTTGCAGATCCTAAATCTGCTTGACAACCAATTTTCAGGTCACATCCCGCCAGATATAGGAAACCTTCGGAAATTAGTTGAATTAGGTTTATCAAATTCTCTGTCTGGAAACATTCCATCCTCCTTCAGAAATTTAAGTCAGCTAAATAAATTAGATTTAGATGGCAATAAGCTACAAGGAAACATTCCTTCAACTTTAGCAGAGTGTCACTACTTGGAAGTCTTGGTCATTTCTAATAACAATCTTAGTGGTATCGTTCCTCCAGAGCTCATTGGTCTGTCATCGCCATATATTCATTTGAATATTTCTCAAAACCATTTGACCGGTTCCCTTCCCATTGGAATTGGACATTTAATAAATCTCGAGTACTTAAATATTTCTGGAAACATGTTGTCTGGTGACATTCCTGCAAGTCTTGGTGGCTGCATAAAAATAGAAACTCTAGACATGCAAGGAAACTTTTTCCTAGGATCAATTCCATCATCTTTCTCTTCACTCTGGGGTATTCAAGAATTAGATCTTTCTTGCAACAACTTGTCAGACACGATTCCGGAATTCTTGGAGCATTTTGAGTTTCTGCATTCCTTGAATCTATCTTATAACAATTTTGAGGGCATGGTACCAACCAAGGGAGTTTTCAAGAATGCAAGTGCCACATCAGTCGAAGGAAATAGTAAACTTTGCAGGGGCATACCTGAGTTTCAGGTCCCAAAATGCAAATTTCAACCTCCCAAGAGAAGAGGATTGGGCCGAACCTTGAAATTAGTACTTTGTCTGGTGTGTAGACTTCTCGGATTCACTTTTGCTCTTGGTGTTTTGTACTTTTGTTGTTCACGGAGGGAGAGAAACAAGCAAGGCAATTCAAGTGATTCCGAAATTTTCGCAAGGTATCTTATCAAAGTCTTCAGAAAGCCACTGATGGCATGGGTTCTCCTCCGGAAATTTGATTGGTGCAGGCAGTTTTGGGTCTGTGTATAAAGGAGTACTTGACCAGGGAGAAACAACAATTGCAGTCAAAGTACTCAACCTTGTCCATCGTGGAGCTTCCAAAAGTTTCCTTGCTGAATGTGAGGCCTTGAGAAACATTAGACACCGTAATCTTTTGAAGGTACTCTCTGCATGTTCAGGTGTTAACTATCAAGGAGATGATTTCAAGGCCTTGATTTATGAGTTCATGGCTAATGGGAGCTTAGATGAATGGTTGCATCCAACTCAGACAGTAACTGAGACAATTGAGAGACCAAGGAACTTGAGTTTTTCTCAAAGGTTGAACATTGCTATTGATGTTTCTATGGCGTTGGACTATCTCCATCATCATTGTGAGACTCCGATAGTTCACTGCGACCTCAAGCCAAGCAATATTCTTCTGAATGCTGATATGGTTGGACATGTTGGTGATTTTGGGTTGGTTAGATTCCTTCCCAGGACTTCTGGGAATCAATCAAGCTCCATCGGAGTTAAAGGAACAGTTGGTTATGCTCCTCCAGGTGAATACTTTCTTTAATTTTCCCTAAATTATTTTAAGTCTTTATGTTGATGGTTTGAAGCTAGAAAGTTGTTATTATAATATGGTGTTTTGAATTGTGCAAATGCAGAGTACGGTATGGGAAATGAAGTTTGGACACAAGTTGATGTGTACAGTTTTGGCATCCTGTTGTTGGAAATGTTCACAGGAAAAAGACCAACAGATAACATGTTCCAGGAAACTTCAAACCTTCATAACTTTGTCAAGGAAGCTCTGCCTAAGAAAGTGACAGAGATTGTGGATCCTGGTCTAGTTCAAGAAAATGTTGAGGCAGATATTAGCGCAAACAGTTACACTATTGAAGAAATTGAAGAAAGCCTGATTCCAATTTTAGAAGTTGGTGTTTCTTGTTCTGCAGAGTTTCCTAGAGAATGGTTGGACATTAGCGATGTTGTGGCTGAGATGTGTAAGATAAGAACCAAACTTCAAGCAAATAAAACTTGTGATTAGCTGCTGACTGTGCTGCCAAGCTAAGGTAATGGTAGTTGAGACCCCATGGCCAGCCCCCTTGTCTCTGTGCTTTCTTGTAGTGAATTATCCACATTGTCTGTCTGTAATGGTGTCTTTTTTGTTTCGTATGCTTGGCTATTAGGGCCTCCTTGTTTCAACATGTAAAATTGTTTCCTTGTATCCAGAAGAACATTATGCTCTGCATTTAAAACGAGGTTTTCGAGGTCTTTGTGGAAGAAATCTAGGTATCTCAACTCCAGAAACTTAGATATCAAGTGGTCTCTTGCCACCAGTATTGCTGTGATAAATGCTGAAATTAATGATATTAGCTCTAATTAATCTAGAATAAGTGAACCTCTATCAGTCTATCTCTATACACAATACGTACAGGAACAAGCAGGCACCTCTATGTCTTTCTACTTCCAAATTTCCTCTGAGAAATAGGCTTCAAACACAAATCTAGCACATCTCGTCGTGACTTCGGGTGTTAATGAACAATTTTTACAGTCCTAAACAACAAATAACAAGTTCCCATATTATATGACATCTAATTAAAGACGGTTCAAAACACGAATCCTCTTCTCCACACGAGTCTCTATACCAAGAGCAATGTAAACACTGCTTTCCAAGGCATTATTCTTCGATCTCAAACTGTTGTTGGTGCCAGCAGCGGATTTTGACTTCTTTTTTTGGTTCTCATCAATGTACTTACTTTGGTCTCATATGAACCGTTGTCTGTGCCAGCAACAGATGATGATGTTTTGGATCCTAATTCCAGAGCATGTTGATCCCGGTTCGGGCAATCTCGAGGCCAGTGGGTGATACCACAACAGTTGCAAGACATGAAAGCAGAAAGAGTAGAAGGTATTGCACCGTCGCCATAAGTAGTAGTATCCACTCCCGTTGCACAAGGAAGGTAATCATGTCCCCTTGGTAAAGGAGGAAGCTCATCATAAAGACATTCACGAGTTCGGGGACGGCGACGTCGACGTCGACGGCGACAGCAGGGGATGTCACAGTCACGAGTATTTGGTTCTTCTACCCTGCTGTGTTTTGGTGGTACGTACCCCGGTAAAAAAACTGGATTCCTAACAAAAGCACGCTTAGGGCGACCAAGCCAGTAAATTATTGGTGAGGTGCTCAAATATTCGGCGGCCACGGCTGGGTCCAAATTGGATATTCGTGTCACGCAGAAAGTCATACTGATCACGGTCAAGGGTTAGGAATTTTAGGTTGGGGAAGGGTTTGGCGTCGGGAAGAGAGGTTAACATTGAACCTTATATAAGGGAGGTATTTAGAAAGGCGTATTCAATTAGGAGTCTATAAAATTTTAATGTATTTTAAAAGTTATTCAATTATGATTTTAAAAAATCAGTTCAAATCTGATGATATTTAAAACTCTAATGATTTTGAAGGATTTAATTAAATGTTTTATTGTGTAGGATTCTAGAGGGTTTGGTATAAATACCAAAACCCATTAGAAATCCACTCACCTGAGTAGAGATTTTGACAGATTTTGACGCTTGCTCTCTCTTTCTGAAAATGAAGAGCAAGAATACGAACTGACCTCTTTTTATCCCCCTAAACTCTAACCAAGGTAATTTCTCATCTTTTTTTTCTCTATTCATGTTATTGATACATATTCAAACCTTCTTTATATAATAGGTTTTTGTATATTCAAACCCGCTTTATATATAATAGGCTTCGTAAGCAGGTTCTTGTTTTCAATGCAACTTCTTATTCATAATTTGATTGGGTGAATTGGGTTTTCTGTATTTGATTCAATTTTGGAAATGAGTTTTCTCAGTTTGTTGTTTTTTTTGGTTGGCTGGCTTCTATGGTAGCTGTTGTTTATGTTTCTTTCTCGTGTGACGTAAGGGTTTAGAACTTTAGATCGATCTAATAATTGGTCTAGCTTGCTAGCAATTTAGAGAGCTCGAGAGATATATATATATATATATATATATATATATACTTGATGTGTCTGTAGAAAACACAAACACATACAGATGCTAGGGCTTAGACTTTAGAGCTTAAAAACCTTGATTCTATGGCAGAAAATCTGGAAAGGTATAAAGTAATCTGGAAACTTAAGCCAAAGGTAACATCGGACTGGAAACCTCCATGAAGCCAAAGGATAAGTCATGCATTAGTAAAAGGGTAATAATTTATGATAAGCATAAAGAATGAAAACCATTTTGTTAAAATCCATTTTGATAGGCATAGATTTGTATGTTAGAGTGGATTGCGGTAGTATCAAGAGGCGATGTAGCTCTTCTTCTAATAAACAAAGAGTGACAACCATAAACAACCAAGCTTTGTCTTCAAAAAGCACATGCTCATGATTGAGAGGAACTTAAGTTGGGGCTTAAAAGGTATAATGGAAATGTTCATTCCCTGCTCAACTAACCATGATATTAGTAAGGAAAACAACAAGAGATATCGTTAAGTGACACTACATTAATTATATAGGGATGTCAGTAGAGAATGCACATAATAAATTGAGCACAGAAGTACATGACACTCCATTATTATCTGGATGTTTGCAAGAATACTATATCAGGCATATAGAGGGATCCCCCCCAATGAAATCAAATGCAGAGAGACAGATCGAGTACGTGATATAATGCCTTGAAGCTTCTATTGAGAGAAGACTATCCGAGGTAACTTCACTATTCTATATCAGATTTTTTGATTGTCTGCTTGTGTTTTGGGTAGTAATGTTCCAATTGGGAACCAAAAATATGCATTTGTGAACAGTAGCTCTAAGTATATCAAACTCTCAGCTGTAGCTCTTTGCATTCTTCAGTTGCTTTTCCAAATAATTGAGCCCAAACTAGGCCTAACTGTTAAAACTATTTTTTTTTGTTATCAATTTGTTTGTTTCTGAGAGCTTCCTTTGATATGTTGACAACTAATATGTTTCTTCTCATTCAGTATTTGAAGCTAGATATATAGAGCCAAGAGGTTGCTTTACTCCTCGATATCAGTCAATTTTTTCCAACTGTGGATGACAAGATCATTATTATAATTGAGGATTTGAGGAGAGGAAGGTTAAAAATGCAAAGAGATGTGGGATATGTTCAATGATGTACGTCTAGCAGCTTGAGACTTGCATTGATGACTTCCTCTCTTATAATAGATTTAGATATATAGATGATTTAGTAGTGATTCACAAGAACCATTTAGGAAGTACCATTTAGTTTTTGATTGGCATTTGTAATGGTTACTTTTATATATAATGTGAAGGTTTATTTTTGTGTTATTCAACTCTCTATCTTGAAGTACAATAAAATTATGAAATGTTTACCTAATTTTCGGTAATGTGTTTCTTTGGTTGTCTTTGCATTTTTGGTGACGTCAAAACATACATAAAAGATAATTTGGAGTTGACAACTCTTTTGGTTGCTAAAAATTAGTTGTGTATGACATTGTACGAGTATTTTTTTATACATGCATGATTGTATAAAAAGAATACTCTTTTGTTTCAAGTTGTATATTTTTATTCTATTGTTTTTCTTTCTTTAGACAATTTTTTAATACTTTTATTGTTATTAGAACAATGCATGGACTTATTAAAACCCAAACGAATAAAGATAAAAACAATGTATTAAAATTTGTCCAACTCTATATGAAATTAAAATAATTCATGGATTCTTTCATTAAAATCTGTCAAACTCCATATAAAATTAAAACAATCTATGAATTTTGCAGAATCCATAAATTATAAAAAGTCAGACAAAGTCTTTTAAAATCTGAATTGAATACACCCCACTTAATTAAATCCAACCTGCTATGAAAAGGATCTAATCTAGATATTTGTTACAAGTTGCATATAATCATATACTAACTTAATATCTAGATATGTGAACAGCACACAAACAGTAGAGTCAGTGGAGGATTTTCCAGAAGGTATTCTCTCCTTCCAGCATTAGGAAAGCATTAATTCCAACAAGAGTTGCTGTCAGTCACAATTTGTTGGTAGGAAGAATTCCCGAGGAGCTTGGAACCTTGTCAAAGCTAAGTGTACTTTCAGTTCATTCCAGCCACCTCGATCACATGAAGGCTCCCCAACTCTTTTAGAAACTTATCATCTCTTACAACACTTTCTGCAAATACTAATAATTTCACTGGGAGTATTCCAGATATTTTTGGCCAGCTGAGCAAATTTCATTATCTTTCATTGGAGTTCAATAGCTTTTCTGGTATGATCCCTCCATCACTTCACAATGTCTCTTCTCTCAGAACCCTTTCTGTGTCCCTAAACAAAATCCAAGGGACCTTGCCATCAAACTTCGGTATTGCCTTTCCATTTCTTGTAAACCTTGGTCTTGATGACAACCAACTTACTGGACCTATTCCTGTTTCGTTTTCTAATGCCTCAAATCTAGTTAACATTGGAATTTCACAAAACAAACTACATGGAAAAGTACCTTCTTTGAAAAACTCACATAGACTCAAGGAGATATTTCCTAATACCAACCAACTGGGAAGTGGGGAAATTGGTGACTTGAGCTTTCTGTGCGATTTGACTAACACAACTAGTTTCCGTACACTGTATATTAATGAAAATAATTTTGGGGGAAGGTTACCTGAATGCATTGCTAACTTATCTTCTGTTTCATACTTCCATGCATATGAGAATGTAATATCAGGAAGCATCCCAAATGGTATTGTAAATCTGGTTAACCTGGAGATCTTAACTCTATATAAGAACAGATTTACAGGTCACATCCCCCCTGATATAGGAAAGCTTCACCAATTATATCACTTAGCTAGCTTTGGAAAAAACTCTCTCTCGGGGAATCTTCCATCCTCTTTTGGAAATTTAAGTCGGTTAGCTAATTTATATTTAAATGGCAATAACCTTCAAGCTAGGTAACATACCTACAAGCTTAGCAGAGTGTCACGCTTTGGAAATCTTATCTCTCTCTAGTAACAATCTTAGCGGTAACATTCCTCCAGAAGTCATAGGTCTGCCATCTTCATATATTATTTTGGATTTGTCTCAAAATCATTTTGTTGGTCCCTTCCCCGTCGGAGTAGGAAACTTAATAAATCTCGAGTACTTAAATATTTCTGGAAACATGTTGTCTGGTGACATTCCTGCAAGTCTTGGTAGCTGCATAAAAATAGAAACTCTAGACATGCAAGGAAACTTATTCCAAGGACCAATTCCATCATCTTTCTCTTCGCTCCGGGGTATTCAAGAATTAGATCTTTCTACCAACTTATTGTCAGGCACAATTCCGGAGTTCTTAGAGCGTTTTGAATTTCTGCATTCTTTGAATCTGTCTTATAACAGTTTTGAGGGCATGGTACCAACCAATGGAGTTTTCAAGAATGCAACTGCCACATCAGTTCAAGAAAATAGCAAACTTTGTGGGGGCATACCTGAGTTTCAATTGCCAAAATGCGAATTTCAACATTCCAGAAAGGGTGGATTGAGCAAAACCTTCAAATTGAGCATCTTCCTAGTGTGTGGGTTTCTTGGAATCACTTTTGCACTGTTGTTTTTATACCTTTGTTTCTTCCGGAGGGAAAGAAAGAAGTCAAAAATTTTCTTAAGCTTTCTTACCAAAGTCCTCTAAAAGCTACTGATGGATTCTCCTCCGCAAACTTGATTGGTGAGGGCAGCTTTGGATCTGTGTTTAAAGGAGTACTTGATGAAGGTGAAAAAACAATTGCTGTCAAAGTACTCAACCTCGTCCATCGTGGAGCTTCCAAAAGTTTCTTTGCTGAATGTGAGGCCTTGAGAAACATTAGACACCGTAATCTTTTGAAGGTACTCTCTGCATGTTCAGGTGTCAACTATCAAGGAGAAGATTTCAAGGCCTTGATTTATGAGTTCATGGCCAATGGCAGCTTAGATGAATGGTTGCATCCAACTCAGACAGTAGCTGAGACAATTGAGAGACCAAGGAGCTTGACTTTTTATCAAAGGTTGAACATTGCTATTGATGTTTCTATGGCGTTGGACTATCTCCATCATCATTGTGAGACGCCGATAGTTCACTGCGACCTCAAGCCAAGCAATGTTCTTCTGAATGATGATATGGTTGGACATGTTGGTGATTTTGGGTTGGTAAGATTCCTTCCCAGGACTTCTGGAAATCAATCAAGCTCCGTCGGAGTAAAAGGAACAATTGGTTATGCTCCTCCAGGTGAATACTTTCTTTAATTTTCCCTAAATTATTTTATGTCTTTTATGTTGATAGTTTGAAGCTAGAAAGTTGTAATTAGAATATGGTGTTTTGAATTTGCAAATGCAGAGTACGGTATGGGAAATGAAGTTTGGACACAAGGTGATGTGTACAGTTTTGGCATCCTGCTGTTGGAAATGTTCACAGGAAAAAGACCAACAGATAACATGTTCCAGGAAACTTCAAACCTTCATAGCTTTGTCAAGGAAGCTCTGCCTAAGCAAGTGACAGAGATTGTGGATCCTGTTCTAGTTCAAGAAAATGTTGAAGCGGCTTTCGTCAAAATTGAAGAAAGCTTGATTTCAATTTTAGAAGTTGGTGTTGCTTGTTCTGCTGAGTTGCCTAGAGAACGGTTGGACATTAACGATGTTGTGGCTGAGATGTGTAGAATAAGATCCAAACTTGAAGCAAATTAAACTTGTGATTAGCTGTAGACTGTGCTGCCAAGCTAATCTAATGGGAGTTGAGACCCGATGGCCAGCCCTCTTGTCTCTGGTGCTTAATTTCTTCCGGTGTTAGATTTTCCTCCACATTGTCTTTCTGTAATCTTGTCTTTTTTGTATTGTATGATTGGCTATTAAGGCCTCACTGTTTCTTGGTTTTACATGTAAAACTGTTTCCTCGTATCCAGAATAACATTATGCTCTGCATTTAGAATGAGGTTTGAGGTTTCCAAGGTCTATAAATCTAGGTATCTCAACTCCAGAAACTAGAACTTGAACCAGTAGTTTTGCTACAAATGCATCTGTACAGGGACAAGCAGGCACCTCTATCACTTTCTACCTTCTAATTTCCTCAGAGAAATCTGCTTCAAATCGAAACAAACTTACCCAAAACAAAAGAAAAGAAAAATCAGTAGCTAAAACTCTATTATTCCTTCTTTTCTTATTGAGGAATACCTGTCAACAACCTTGCCCGACTGTAAAAGCCTCGAGATGAAATTCTCAGTAAAGGAACCAATGTAGTGGACCTATTCCTGTTTCACTATCTATTTCCACAGATCTGACTTATCTCGTCGTAACTTAGGGTGTAGGAGTAAATGCTTTTAACTATGTATCACACAATGACAACCCTTGTCGAACAAGGAAAAAAGTTTGGATTCACAGCAAGCGTTAAGGGGCCGCACATAGGCAGCACTTAAGATTTGGAGTCTTTTGAGATGCAATGCAAGTAGAACGAACCAATTTCAGTAATTTGAGATAACTTTCTAAGCATGACATATATCTCTCAACACTAGATAATGATCAACTGAAAGTATACTATATATAGGCAATCCTTACGTACCATGCATGCAATGGAAGCAAAGTCAAGCTTCCTCCCTTATTTCATGCTTCAATGTTGGCATGCTTATTAATGCAGGTCTCTTCCTTCTTCAAACAAGGCTGCAACCACCAAGCTCTGTTTATATGTTTGTTTCTTACCTTTCAAACTATGCTGAACCAACTTTGCTATTCATATAGCAACTAGCCTTCTTTGCATTCAATGGGTCACCAAGGCTACAGCAAATAATGCTTCCCTCATGTAGTAAATCACCACATGGATTTCCATCTCCAATTAAGGAGGGACTGACCCATGCCATCATTCATGCACATTACTATTGGTAGGGTTCAGCAATTGTGACTTATCTATCATAGTCCAAGCTTGCATGACCAATGCAAAGTTGGAACTAGCTACATTTTCTCCACCGCTAAAATTATAGTTGGAACTAAAATTTCCCATACTAGTAGGCCATTGGTTCTCGACCAATTAATACAGGGTCAAGCTAGCTACCTAGCTAGCAGCATATACATACATTTTCCCAGCTGCTGGAGAACACTACTTGGCCAAATTCAGTTTCACAAAACTGAGTAACATCTCATGGCGCTTTACAACTTCATTTCAGTTGTGCTTTTCTCATATTTTTCCATGCATGCCACTATTCTTCCCTCATTCCTTGGTTTGGCCCTTACCGGAAATGACACAGATCGAATGGCCTTGCTCGAATTCAAGGCTAGGATAACCGGTGACCCTCTCGGAGTCATGACTTCATGGAATGAAACCATCCACTTCTGCCATTGGCATGGTGTTACATGTGGTCGGCGCCACCAGAGGGTCACCGAGTTGAACCTGCAGTCCTTGAAACTTTCAGGCTCTATATCGCCGCATGTTGGAAATTTGAGCTTTCTGAGAGCCATTCATCTTCAAAACAACAGCTTCAGCCATGAAATTCCTCCAGAGATGGGCCGTCTGCGCAGATTGCAAGACTTGCAATTGAACAATAATTCACTCGGCGGTGAAATTCCCTCTAACTTATCATCTTGCTCTCAACTCCTCAGGATTGATCTTGGTCCAAATTTCCTAACAGGGCCAATTCCGGAGCAGCTTGGCGATTTGTCAAAGCTAAGAGTAGTTTCGCTCTCCACCAACAACCTTACAGGAAAAGTTCCATACTCGTTTAGCAACTTATCATATCTAACAGTACTTGAAGCATCTAGAAACAATCTGATTGGAAGTATTCCAGACATTTTTCGCCAAATGTCCAATTTACAATATCTTGATTTTGATGGAAATAGCTTGTCCGGTATGCTCCCTCCCTCAATCTTCAATGTCTCTTCTATCTTACATATTGCTTTAGCAGTTAACAATATCCAAGGGTCTTTGCCCTCAAACCTCGGTATTGCCTTCCCAAACCTCGAATCTCTTGGTGTTGATGATAACCAACTTGATGGATCTATTCCTGTTTCGATCTGTAATGCCTCAAACCTAGTTCATCTTGGACTGGGAGGAAACAGACTACATGGAGAAGTCCCTTCTTTGGAGAGTTTACACAAGCTTGAGCGGTTAAGTCTTGCTTTCAACCGTCTTGGAAGTGGCGGAAGAATCGGCGATGACTTGAGCTTTCTCTGCGATTTGACTAATGCTACTGATTTATATATCCTGCAACTTCAAGAAAACAATTTTGGGGGGATATTACCTCAATGCACAACTAACTTATCTTCTTCTCTTGATTACTTCTCTGTAGCTGCAAATAAAATGCATGGAAGTTTCCCAAATGGGTTCGGCAATCTGGCTAACTTAGAGAGCTTATGGTTGTCTGAGAACCAATTTTCAGGTAATATCCCACCTGATATAGGAAAGCTTGCAAACTTGTATGGGTTATATATGAATACGAACTCATTCTCTGGGAATATTCCATCATCTCTTGGAAATTTAAGTCAATTAACTGAATTATATTTAGAAGAAAACAAACTTGAAGGCAGTATCCCTTCGAGTTTAGCTGAGTGTCAGAATTTGATGATCGTATCACTTGCAGTTAACAATTTAAGTGGTATCATATCCCCAGAAGTCTTTGGTTTGTCTTCTTCGTATCTTACTTTGGATTTATCTCAAAATCATTTGACCGGATCCCTGCCAAAGGACGTTGGAGATTTGATAAACTTGGAGTATTTAGATGTTTCTGATAACATGTTATTTGGTGAAATTCCGGCAAGCCTTGGTAGTTGTGTAAAACTCGAATATCTTAACATGCAAGGAAACTTCTTCCGAGGGCTAATTCCATCCTCTTTGGCTTCTCTAAGAGGCATTCAAGAGTTGTATCTCTCTCGAAACAACTTGTCAGGCACAATTCCGGAGTTTTTGGAGCGTTTCGAATTTTTGCATGCTTTAAATTTATCTTTTAACAATTTGGAGGGCATGGTACCGACGAAACGGGTTTTCGAGAATGCCACTGGCACATCTGTGAAAGGAAACATTAAACTTTGCGGTGGTATACCTGAGTTTCAATTGCCAAGATGCAAAGTTCAACATCCCAAAAAGCGAGGATTGAGCAAAACCTTCAAATTGATACTATCTCTAGTTTGTGGGTTTCTTGGAATCACTTTTGTACTAGTGTTTTTGTACCTTTGTTGCTTACGGAGGGAAAAAAAGAAGGAAAGTATTACAAGTGATTCAGAAAATTTTCTTAAGGTTTCTTACCAAATTCTGCTTAAAGCTACGGATGGATTCTCCTCTGCAAACTTGATTGGTGCAGGTAGTTTTGGGTCCGTGTATAAAGGAGTTCTAGACGAAGGCCAAACAACAATTGCTGTCAAAGTGCTCAACCTCGTTCATCGTGGAGCTTCCAAAAGTTTCATAGCCGAGTGTGAGGCCTTGAGAAACATTAGACACCGTAATCTTTTGAAGGTACTCTCTGCATGTTCAGGTTTTAACTATCAAGGTGATGATTTCAAGGCCCTAGTTTATGAGTTCATGGTTAATGGGAGCCTAGAGGAATGGTTGCATCCAACTGGGACAATTTCTGAGACAAATGAGAGACCAAGGAGCTTGAGTTTTTCTGAAAGGTTGAACATTGCTATTGACGTGTCTATGGCATTGGATTATCTCCATCATCATTGTGAATCACCAATAGTTCACTGTGACCTCAAGCCAAGCAATGTTCTTCTCGATGATGATATGGTCGGGCATGTTGGTGATTTTGGGTTGGTAAGATTCCTTCCCAGAACTTCTGGAAATCAATCAAGCTCTGTCGTACTTAAAGGAACAATTGGTTATGCTCCTCCAGGTGAATACTTTCTTTAATTTTCCCTAAATTATTATGTCTTGATATTAATAGTTTGAAGCTAGAAAGTGGTAATCTGAATATTGTGTTTTATGCAGAGTATGGTATGGGGAATGAAGTTTGGACACAAGGAGATGTGTACAGTTTTGGCATCCTACTGTTGGAAATGTTTACAGGAAAAAGACCAACTGATAACATGTTCCAGGGAACTTCAAACCTTCATAACTTTGTCAGGGAAGCTCTGCCTAAGCAAGTGAGAGAGATTGTTGATCCTGTTCTAGTTCAAGAAAATGTTGAGGCAGAGATTAGCGCATGCGCTTGGGTCAATATTGAAGAAAGCTTGATTTCGATTTTAGAAGTTGGTGTTGCTTGTTCTGCAGAGTTGCCTAGAGAACGATTGGACATTAGCGACGCTATGGCTGAGATGTGCCGGATAAGAAACAAACTTCATGCAAACAAGATGTGAATAGCTGCAGGTTGTGTGCTACCAAGCTAAGCCAAACACAGGTTGTAACCTACTGGTGTGTCGGAGCTATGGATTCTTGTGATGGCTTGCATGCCAACCTACTGGTGTTACATTTTGGTTGCTCATCTGTAATTTAATCTAAATACCTTTTCACCGTTTATCCTAAGTTTGTATCTAAGCAACACTAATCATGTCTGAGACTCTGAATGAAGAACTATGATCAAATTATGAGAGGCAAATCCTTTGCCACTTTATTATGTGCATCAAACTCATATTTATTTAACATGAGCTATATATACCTAAACCCAATAACTAGAACTTGAGCCACCAGCATTGCTTCAAATCCATTTGATAAATGCTAAAATTAATCAAGCACGAGTGCGCCTCTATCTCTAAAACATAATATCGGGACTAGCAGGCACTAAAACATGAAAAGCTTCTTTCACTTTCTACTGTCTAACTTCCTCTTAGAAATAGGCTTCAAATCCAAAGAAACATACCCGAGACAAAAAATCAGGAGTTAAAACTCAAATACCCGCAACTCGATCATTCCTTCTTTTCTTTTCGGGGAATACCAAGCAACAACCTTGCCCGACTGTAAAAGCCTCAAGGAGTAGCTCAAGCTGTAAATGAAATCCTCAATATGTGGACCACGTTTCCCAGGCAAAGAGGCAAGTGAAACCCTTGAATCCAATCTAAAGACAATTGGCCCCACAACCTACAAAGAGTATAGTATCATTAGAATTGGCTAATTGCTTCCATAACCAGCAGTAAAATAAAAACCTCACATATTTAAAGACGATCTTTTTTTAATTTAACCTATGCAGTCTCTAAGAAAAGAAAACTACAATAAACTGCAATTGAGTATACAAATTCTCTTCTATCTATGTATAAGGCAATAAGCTATATGCAGACATACCTGCTGTTGAAAGATAAGATTGATCCTAGGGGAGGATATAGGATCTATGGCACTATTAGCAGAGGAACTCCTGAAGCCATTGACAACCCTTTTAGAAAAAGCTGAAGCTGAACCAATATCCAGGCGAGCATCTATCCTGGTCAGATCCCCGTAGAGCTCTCTAAATTTCCCATGCTGGAAGCTATAGCAAATTGAACCAAACAAATCAGCATTGACAGGACTTCTCTTCTTAATATGAGTAGAAGTGTCCCCATCTCCTCTTAATTCAACAGCCACTGGGCTGTGCCCATCCTGAAACCAGGCTGCGAAGCTCCCACCTAACATGTAATGCCACCATGGAAAGGAAGAATCAAGTGAGAAATGGCATTACAATCTTCAAAAACATAGCAAACAAAAGAAAATCAGATACAATGATACTGATTTGGACAAGAAATAAAAAATAAAAAATAAAAACACACAAGTATTTTGATTGAGAGTTGTTCACTGAGACTCTATGCTTCTGTTGTTGCTGTTTGTCATGCATGCATACATTTTTCTGGCGGTCAACAAAATACTTGTGTATTATATTTACACAATGTTATGATTGAGATCTATAATATACACAAGTATTTTAAGTGAGAATAACATATCGTTTAATTACCCAAAATAATTTCATTCTATCTATGATGTTTGTTCTAATGAAGTCATGCTTACAGTCCCCAAACGGATGATAGGAGGTGTCCTCAAGGAAAAAAGATCTCGGTATGCTAAAATATATACTGCAAATTAATATAAATGTAAAAAGATGTAATCATGATTCAACACCACACATGCACTGAAACCCATATAAAAATATATTATGAGGCTAATGCATAATTATAAGTTTTGGAACTGATTCTTTAAATATGCAGGAAACATAACAAATGATTATACATAAATTGAGCAACTTGTAAGACGGTAAAATTACCAAAAATTCCAGATACTGCAGCATGAGGTTCTTTGAGACGTACATCATATGATGGCCGCCAAAACCAACCCTTGTCTTTCTTTACCATGAGATCATTCTGTTTCTCCTTCTGCCTCCAAAGGTCTCTGCTCTTTTCATAAGAAAAGGCAGCCTTTGCACACAATCCAGGCATCAGAGAAGTAGGTGCCTCATCATTTACGGCATTAACTGCCTGGGGATGACCACTATTTTTATGTATACCAACCCGGTACCGCAATCCAGATTCAGAAACAAGTGATGACAGATCTAAGGAAATTGACTCCGGTACATCCCAATATTGTCCTTTATGGTCAATGAACAGCTCAGGCCATGCAGCCTCTAGTGTAATATCATGATAAGGAAGCTGTAAACATCTTAAAAGTTGAGAAAAATCGTTCAGTAGAACATACCCCAATATTAGAATAGCAAGATAAAGGTTCCAGACATGAAATTTGTCACTATTAGCATATATGTTCAGTGCAGTCCACAATTCAATGTTATTAAGTAGCATAGTCTACATAAATGCCAGATATGTAAACAGATAAAACTTGTAGTTAAGAATGTCTGAAGCATGTTCAATATATAAGCCAAACATAACCGAAATTTCAATTTTTGAACATTTAAGAAAATCAGGAAACATAATGCTTAAGTTATACATACAGTCTTGTAAACCTATACGAGAAATAAGACCCAGCCACCAGATTAAAGGCTAAATCATATCCAAGTGATCGATCATAGCTCCTGAAGATTATTTACTTATAACTTTAATACACATAAGAAGAAAAAGTTGTTTTCAGAATGTGAAACAGTCATAAGTTGAATAGTAGAGCTACAACCTGGTATCAGCAAACCATAAAAATAATTTACATTAACACTGCAATCAATAAGCAAATCACCATGCTACCTAAAATAATTCCACAGTAAATGAAACAGAAGACAGAGAAATTGAGAATGCTCCCAAACTACAGTTTAAACAATTTAATAACAATTAAAACTATGTATCCAAATACATGCCTTGTGAAAGAGCATCACTTTGCTGCGGCGTCCTTTTTTCTCACCATCCCTTTCTGTGCTCAACTTTATGGATGTTGCAGGAGTCAATAGAAACTGTGTGCATAATCCAACCGAATAAAGTGATTTGTCCAAGATATGCCTCGCCACATCTTTGAATGTAGGGACCTCCAACTCATCATTAGAAGAAATTTCAGCTTTAATAGAAGAAATCAGCTTCTTCGGGCGGAACTGCCCAATTAAGCCAAGCCACCTATATTCATGCAGATCGTGGAACCAAAAAGATAGTAAGTCAAAAAACTGAGAGTGCTACACATAGTAGATAGAGGGAAAGATGATTCTGATAATCTGGCTTAAGCAATAATAACTCAGAATGCATTCTCCTGTAGCAGGAGGCATGCTCAAAGAATTGGGAAATTGCCTCCATCTTTTCATACATTTGGATCACAAATTTTATAAGCCTGATAAATATATTAGCCATTATACGACAAATATGTCATGATGGAATAATAGTGAGCAAGATGCAGGAGGGAATAATAGTGAGCAAGATGCAGAACGGGTAAGATGAGTTACAGAAATATGCAGTCACTTTAATTATCAATTCAATCATATTTGTGCCACTGTGACAGAAAAAAATTAGAAGGTGCATTCATTACTAGGATGTCTTTCAAATTTCAAAACATGAAACCCTTTTCGTTTTATAAAAAGGTCCCTACAAAACATGAACTTGTGTAAGTTACCCAACTTTTTCAAATAATACCCAATAGGAATGTAATGTTATCACTAAAAGATGAAATCAAAACCCTTTTTATGTTAACAAAAGATAAAATAAAATAAACTAAAATAAATCAATGGATCGCATACATGCTCTTCGATAAAGCAATCTCTCCCCCTACATACGTGATACGGCTTGCAAAAGAGCAAGTTTTTGAGAAATGGTGATGTCAAGAGTCGCGACTAAGCTGACATTGCCACAGAAACTGGCACCTCACTGTAAAGAAAATATTTGACAACTCTTTCTAACCACACCATTGCTCGAAACAAAACGTGCTCTGATGCAGATATGAGAACCACCTTAAAATGATGACAACCCATAAAACAGAAAGTTATCTATCAGTAAGTAAAATTTTGTAGTACTTTTTGTAACTCTATCATTACGACGATCAAATCGTACTATTGTGTATCTTGAGAGTCGTCACTTAGAAGATTGGCCTAAAGTGATGGCAAACCATCCTACAATTTTTTTAAAATAAATAATAAATAAAAGTCATTTAGGCATCCATTACATGAACTGATGTCAATTTTACAGAAGCCAAATCCATGTATAAACATCTTGTTCTTATTCACTAACTCTCAATACCAACATCGAATTAAATCATTAATAACCAAGTATACAGAAGAGATAAGCAAAAAATTTCTAGAGTAGAAACAGAGAAAAAAAATACAGCCTTTACTAGTTGGTCACATAAAAATCATAGACAAAACACGAAATTGCAAAGCAAAAAGCATCAAGATAAAGTCTTATCCTTCAGACACTACGCAACTCAATTCCAGAACTCAAATTTCAAGTTCTCCATACTTGCCCAATTCAAAGAAACGCACATGCAGAAAGAAATACAGAGACAAAAACACACCCAGTAAAGAATCACAAGAGTGTACCAGTTAGAAGTGGCGGGTCTGAGCAAAAGGGTCTGAAGAGAGAAAGAGCCCAAGTCTTTGTGAGCAGCGGGAGAGTAAGAAGGGATGATACCCAAAGGGAACCCATTTCCCAAGAGAGAGAGTTGCTGAATTCTGAGGGCTCGGCTGGCTCGAGCGCCGTCGAGAGGAAATGGGTCGCCGGGAATGGCCTTGGCCGAGCCCTCAAGGGTGTGAGGGGAAGACACGTTCAGGTCCCAGAAGGCTGAGTCCATTGCCGTCCTCAGGTTCGCCATTGTTGGGTGAGTGAGGGAGTGAGAGTGAGTATGGGTTAAATTGGGTACGTTTCTGATGCTTTTATTTGTCTCTTGCTTTGGGTCCTTATCTCTCTTCAAATTTGAATATGAGACTCCTTTGTGCTTGTCACATATCACACACCCCCTTCAAAATTTACCTTTGCAAAAAGAATCAGTCAATTCAAAATTGATCAAATAACGATGATGAAGGTGAAAAATATGGATTGAAAAATTTTCTGATGATTTGAATTTTTGATAATGATTTCGGATTTACTTAAAGTTTTTTAAATATGATTTTTGTTAAACAAGCTAGTGTTCACTACTCCAATTCCAAGAGCTCCTATGACCGCGAGCAGGGATTGGCAAAGTTGGCAAAGTAGCAAGGATCTTGTCTTGGTTGGTACCCCCATCCAAGGTTCAATCCTCAACACTTCCAACTAAAAGCCCTTGTTGGTAGGTTGCTGAGTATCGGGGTCTTACGGGACTCATGCGTACGCTGGTGAAGGCGTCAGCTTCCAGGGGAGTTTGAGCTCAAAGCAGCCCGATTGATGGATGCCTGCATGCCATTCCACCTGCCAGACAATGTAGCAGTGTGGGATTTGGGACGTTGCGGGGCATGTATGCTCCTACCATTGGCAAATGGATCTGGACCTAGATGTTAGTTGGGCTCATGCGGGCAACGGATGGTTCATAATGTTCTTGGACCGGTGAACTGCCTCCCCCCATCCAAATAACATTGTCCAAAAAAAAAAACTCATATGACCAATATTTTGCAAATATATATTCAATCATCTCGTGATCGTAGAGTTGTGACTATCAAGCCAATATCTGACCGTGTTCATGATGAGAGGGTAAAGGTCAATGAGACCAATAATTTGGCAATGTTTGTATACATTCGGCAATGTAATTTCATAATTTGAATTGTTGATCTTATAAAACAACCTTTATAGATCAATTTTGCAAAAAATCAATGTAAACTGAAATCGTTTATTCATGCAATTGCATCAAACAAATTGACGGTTAGTCATGAGAATGTTAACTTTTACCAAAATCGTCCATTAGTTTAATATAGTTGGTTGAGTTAATGATCTTTTATTTGAATTTTTTTTTTTTGTAGAGATAACCTTTAAATGTTGATTTATAAGATCAATGGTTCAAATCATAAAAACTTCCGAATGTATGCAAATAAAAGAGTTTGGACACACAGTTCGGACCAGAGTTTTTTCCTTTCTCACCTCTCCCATAATCTCACAAATATGGTAGTACGTGACTACGTGCTTATCCAAACTACCTATAAGTACCAATTCACAAAAATACATTGTTCACATCCCCTCAAAAAATGACAAGTTCCAAATTCTCTTTTACATTCCTCCCTCTCTTCCTCCTCTTCTCCACCATAACTGCCACCAATCTCATCTCTGAAACCTGCAAGAAATGTACTCAAAACGACCCGAACCTAAGCTACAAGTTCTGCCTAACTTCTCTCCAAGCCGCCCCAAACAGCTCCAGCGCCAATCTTCACCAACTCGGCCTCATCTCAATGAAGCTAGTCCAGCACAACGTGACCAACACAAAGCGCTTCATCAAGCAGCTTCTCAAGAACAAAAACCTGGACAAGTTCGTAAGGGAGTGTTTGGATGACTGCTTGGAGCTTTACACCGACGCCGTACCCACCATCAAGCAAGCCATCAAGGATTACAAGTCTAAGCACAACAAAGACGCCAATATCCAGCTGAGTGCGATCAGCGGTGCCTCCACGACTTGCGAAGATGGATTCGAGGAAAGACAAGGGTTGGTTTCGCCATTGAAAAAGAGGGACAACGATACGTTTCAGTTGTCTGCTATAGCACTTTCAATTATCAATATGGTTAGTTCGTCGTTATATTAAACAAAGAGGTATATCTATGTATGCATGGCTGTCTCTGTTTCATGAATTTGTAATCTTATTATTGGGTTATTGTGGTTCATTGTTTGCTCTTGTTTGTAAGCTTCTTTCTGATCGAACTCGGCTAGCTGTAACTGCTGTAACATGTAGCTAATCGTAAAGAAATAATTAGAAAAAAAATCCTAATTGGTGACGTTTGAAGCTAATATCAAGACAGAGTAGCTTCTGATTAATCCTATTATACTAGATTCTCTTAATATAACAAGAGCTCGTAAATAATGCTGTGTTGGAATTTTGTTCATCAATTCAATTTAGTGTCAGCTTCGCTATACTAGGGTTATGAACAATTATCAGTTGTTGTTGTAACTTTCGTTAAAGGACCTATTGAGAATCCACATACGCGCAATTCTTGATAACAGATCTTTTAAATGATGAGGCAGAACCTTGCAGCATAAGTTCTTTATGAATTAGTAGATTGCTTGCAGGATGAAAATTTGGCTGTCGATGCAAGAATTCTACATGTGTGCTTTGATTGTTGTATGGGACATGTGGTCTTTTAGTAGCTAAAGGATATGATAACTTTCGAAGAGAATGTGACCAATTAACCCTAAAATAAGTCATATGCCAACTATTGTGAAGCACAATTGACTCAAAATGTTGTTTATCTTTATGGGTTCCCATCCCATTCTATAGTAATATTTAAAATCAGTATATGTAACTATTTTTTTTAGTAAATAATTTTGGGAGAACATGAGTCAACCAAATCTGTGTTTTGGAATAACTTCAAGAAAGAGTTACTTCGGTTGATATCTTAGACTTTAATGCTAAACAACATTATAACACTAAGCTAAGCTATATGATGACTGATGAGGTACTGTCAATTCAGTGTGGAAGGAAATGTACAGATTTTGAAATGGAAATGGGACATTGCCAAAGCAATGGATATAGATGAGAAGGCTCCATCAAGAAATAATACTAGTGCACATTCCAAGCTATCTTTTCATTATGTGAATCTCATAAACAAGGCCTTGTACTTCAAAGCAATTCGATAAGATGACCGACTTGCATCAAAATAGAAATGCCTTCAACTTTCATCTGTGTCCAAAATTAATGCATGAAAATAGTGATTTTCAAACTGTGAAAAGAGCTTCCAAAAAAAAAAGCAAGAGGTTTCTTGTAAGTTGTAATGTGTGCTTTTAGGAGCTAGAAAGTTAGGCAGGTGCTTTCTAGAAAGCATTCCCAGATCAGTATCCGAAAAGCTCTAGGCTCTATTGAAAATTTCATGTGCTTCTACCAAATAAATGCTTTTCACATAAGTACTCTCAAACTGGACCTTAATACACGGTTATGGTCACTGACCTCATAATACTTCAACCAATGAATCACAAGAACACTCAAAAAACTAGCGGTCCATCTAGTATCCTTGAAAAAAGTTGTCAAATTGTGACCAGCCAAACCCATAAGGCTATTGGGGTTGATGCACATTCAACTCCAAGACACATTAACCACAAACTAGTAGGTGAAACCATCTAATGAAAAATAGAACTTAAAACATTGAGCAGGAACCCAACCAATCCTGAAAACTGATTGGATAGAAGATGTCACTGTTTACAATCGAAGCATTGCAAAGACGTTTAACAATAGTTCCAGAAAGAATACTCTTTTTCAGACAGATGCAAATTATTTTGATCCCACATGGTGAGCAAATGTCTACAAACGTCACATGATCCATGACAAAAATACGTCTGAAAAGTTCATGTAAAGAGAAAAGGCTACTGCTAAAGAGAGTTACCCAGCCATTGGATGGTTATAGATGTACTCAATGGCCAGATTTGTAGAGTCAATCTTATCAGCTTCCTTGTCTGGAATCTCAAGCTTGAACTCTTCTTCTAAAGCCATTACAATCTCCACATTATCCAAGCTATCCAAACCCAAATCTTTCTGGAAATGTACGTCAGGAGTCACCTGTAGATAATTGCAGAAATATCAGTAATGCCAGTAAATTTTCAGCCAAAACATTATTATAATGCTTTATGCATGAGGAGAAAGAACATTCATAAAGGGAGAAACAGAGTTATACTCGAGAAATGAGAAAGATCAATGTCAAAAACCAGAAAGTGCGCTGGGTGGGGTGGGGGGTTAATATGCTATTGCATCTATGAGATCTCTAACAAATACTATATAAGCAGTAAAATAGATCTGCGAGTAAAACTATTTAACTTCTACTATTTATTATGAACTGTTAAACTAATAAACTACTGACATTGTTGGCATATAAAGCTTTGGTAGCGGAGTCATGCACGTGCACACCAGTCATTCATAATCCAGTTTTGTCTATAGACCAAACCCAATAACTTTTGGATCTTAGCAGTCAAGGACTTAAAACATGGTAGAGTTACCTTACAGAGGACCAAGGTTGTAAGTTTCATTACAAAAGAGCAACAATGTAAGGTCCATCATAAAGGACCAACAATGTAAGTTTCATCACAAAGAACCAACAACATATCAATGCTTTAGCATGGCTGATATCTCTTTTCATCATTCAATTGACCTATGCAATTCTATGGATCCAATCTATGCTTCATACCAGTGCGTTTTCAAATTTGTTCAAATATCATAGTTAACAAAAGCAAGTACTTTACTCAGATGGTTAAATGTAACTAGGTTTCATCAACCAGTGAAAAACCAACAAAAAAATAGTAAAACATACACATTCAAGCATCAAGTGACATGCCCAAATATTATATACATGTTTTGTGCCTCTTCTTATTCCGCACCAGCAAAATATGGGATTAGTACTGATAGTATATATACCAACTCTTACACACCTTTCGCTTACAAGGAAAATTCTAACCATGAGTTTGTACCGTTTAGTGTCAAAGCAGACAAAGAAAGAACTGTGCCGAGTATGAAACCGGGTATAGAGTGAGATATCACTTTCCGGTTTTAACAGACATGTGGAAATATCAGCGGATGAGTAGTGGTTACAGGTGAAATGCCACTCAAACCTAGTGCTACTACCCCTATAAAGCAGAATTTACAAGCACCCAGCTGGTTATGACCTCATCGACATTGATGACTGTTGTGGAGCATGCAGAATTTTGTGTGCCTCTAGTTATCTCACATCAGTTAAGTAAAGGATTACTAGTGGTTATATGAAATCTTGGGCTGGTTGTTTCACAAGGGCCATTTCTACCCATAAGGTCCTATCAAACATCTTAAAAGATAGATCCAAATTACCATCAAACAATCAAAAGGGGCAAACAGAATGGAGCACATTATGGCATGATTAAAGATCACTTAGCAGATTACCATTTAGGGTCTAAGGCACTAAAGCAAGAAGCAAACAATGAAAACAGTACAAACTTAAAGCAAAGCAACGTTTCTGCATTGTATGAATACGTGAACACTGAGCTCCACAAAGTACTAGAGGCGCAACCACGTCCCCAAAACAGGTCAATTAGATCCAAAAACCTCCTTTTTCTCTTTCCCCGTTTTGCATCTCTTTAAAAATTGCAAACCAAAATCGACCGTGAAAATTTTCAATAACCCATGAGAAAATTTAAACCCAAATAGGAAATTTTCTGATGAAACTACCAATTGGGTTTTCTCCGGAAACAAAGTGAGAAAGAGAGAAAGGGTTACCGTAGAAGGATCGACTTTGGGGAAGCTCTTGACAACGGAGAGGACTCTCTCGGTGACCTCGTTTTTGGTGAGATGATCGTCGTGCGATGACATCCACCGGAGAGAAGGTAGACCCCATTTGGCTCCGGTTAGGGTTAGGCCTGGGTTTAGGGTTTGTACTGGAACTCGCACGTGCCGCAGAAGGGCTGCTCTCAGCGCCATCACACTCTCTCTTGTGCAAGCTAACGCTCTCTCGGTCTTTGGTTGCTGTTGGGAAATGGGGGTGCTGAACAAAAGCTTTAGAGTCACGTGTTTGGCACATGATTTTCTCTCATTCCCTTATTTATTTGCAGACAATTGAACCAAGATCGATCCATGACAGAAATGTCCATTGCATTTTTTATTTTTGAGAATAAATTCCCACTGTATTTTAATTTGGAAGCGAAATTAAACCTAATAAGAGCATCTCCAACAATAATACCTAGAAAAATGAAATTTAGCTAGTAATTTAACAATCTCACTCCAACAACACTAGCCATTTAGTAGTCATATAAAAAATTTAATCAAATAATACATTGACATGTGGAGAAAGAAAAGAGAAAAGATGAACGAGAAATATAGGTATTGGTTTAGCTATTCAGATTTTCTAGCTATATTTAGCTACCAGTTTAACAAAAAGTTAAATTTAACTTTAGTTTAGGTACTCTGCTGGAGCTGATTTTTGATGCAAAATAGCTATAATATTAGAGCATCTTTATCAGACTCTCTATCTTAGCTCTTTAGCTATTTTAGAGAGCATGTTTTTCAGCTATTTTAGCAGCTACACCAGCCTCCTAAAGTGACTCTCTATTTTATCTTTAGTTATATGGCTTCTAAATATAGAGAGCGAGATTAGGCTCTCTATTAATTTTGTTAATTTAAAATATTATTTTTTAATTGTTTTGTGTAATTATTAAATACACTTAAGCCATTTTTTATTCATTAAAAAATATATTAAATTCAATAATAATTAAAGTAAAGAGCATTGGTGCAGACGTATTTTCAAACTGGTTAGCCAAAATAGCTTTTTAGCTACTTTAGCTAAAATTTGGTTAAAAAATAGCTAGCATTGCTAAATATGCTCTTACTAAAATCTCATTTTAGCTACCCTGTTGGAGATCGATGCTCTAAGTAATAACTTTCTGAACATGATATGGCTTTCGGAGTCCAGGTATTACGTTCTCCCAAATTATCTCTAACATATTGTAGAATTTTCCCCACTGAAAATACGACAAAAAAAAAGTTATTAAGAAATTTCCCATATATTTATGATAGAGCACAATAAAATTAAAAAATATAGGTTTGAAACCTTGCATATTTAACATGCATTGAGAAATTTCTATATGTGTTTCTTTGAGTGCACGCTTAGATGCATGTGTAGGATTTCAGTGCTAGGTTAATATGTGGACTGCCATATATATCACCATATAATTTTTGAGTAGCAAAAGATTTATGACATTAATCTTGTGAATAAGTTGCTTGGTAAATAAGATACATGCCATATCTTGTTGCTGATGTGATGCTCGTTCTCTTTATGCTTAATGATTCTTGAATGTTGAATCTATGAACATGTCATTCTAGGTTACATGTTAAGGACTAAGTTAGGGAGTACATGTCATGCACTTAACATACCAATTATGAGAGAGTAATAAGATTTGATCAACATGTCATTGATTTATCTTGAGTATCGTCGTCCATGAATTTGGGAATTTGTATGGAACCTTGCATATTTAACATGAATGTTTAGGGTGGATAATGTTCCCTAGCTATTTCATCACCATTGTTTGCAACAATCTTTTTATTAGCTTTTCTTTTAATTTTTGTACCTCAATCTTGCCCTGCTCTTGCAGGTTTATTTTCATTACCTTAGACATCTTAGATTTTGTTGAAACTTTGTCAGAGTCAGTTTTATTGTGTCTAATTTATTGTGTTAAAATCTCATAGTAATCGGAGTCTGTTTAGTCTGTCTGCTGTTCGTATTTTCCTTTTAGGTTAGTTAGAGTCATTATAGTATAGTTTAGTGTTTAATTTGCATTCAAGTCTCATTCTCTTGCGGGAACGATCCCTACTTCTCATACTACATTCGATATTCATATCCACAGTAGGGTAATTAATAGGTTGTTTTTGTCCATCTATTTGGTGTATGAAAATATCCTATATCAATTAGCATGCATTAGTCAAAAGAAAAACCCACTTCCCTTTTGCTTTTGTTTTGGTTTTCTTTTGGTTTTCTTTTGCTTTTGACTTCGCTGCATGAATCTAATAGAGTAATTCAATCTCTTCATCTGCTCCTCCACGTTGCAAGTGGAGCCAACATCAACAATATGATGATAATGGTATTATATATACTGAAAGAACCTAATTAAAGCTGAGGTTGGCATTGTTAGACTGCTTTTATGGGTGGAGTCTAAGCTGGCCAACATTAATATATATCAGTAGAACTAGTCCCTGCAAATCTCTAACAATACACGAGCATAAGTTCTTACCCATTGAAGAAGCTCAAAGGGTTAGAACTGCAGAAGACTGGTATACCATTTTGCTGCTACGTACTGCTGTCATGGATTTATCAGGTAATGTATTCAACTGATATATCTTTTATATTTCTTATATTGCATATATATATAGCAGATGATGATTTGTGTTTATGAGTTCATGATGTGATCTTGTGATTTAAGTTTATTTATGTCTATCAAAAAAAAATGGTTCTTTAATTTTAATTAGTTATTCATTAACATGCATAAAATCAAAGAAAACATTACCAAAGTGGCATATCCATCAAACTCAAAAGAATATAACAATTACAATAAAAATCCACATGGACTAGCTAGGCTGATTGAGTGAAAGAAAGAGACTCGATCTCACCCTAAATTAATCAAAACAAAGGAATATTGTCCAAAAAAATATATATCCCAAAACAAAGGTAACAGTGTAACACCCACTTACTCTTAATCTAAGACTATTGCAGCCCTTGCCGCATTACCTCTACTCAAAACCTTGGTCTGAAAAATACCATATCGACAATCCCAAGTTAAACCGATCAAATCACCTTCTTTGAAATGCTTATCAAACACCAAATCCTTCAACCCAAAATCATAAACGTACTCATCGTTCGGCATCTTCTGCAAATATATGTTCTCACCTTGGTACGGCTTAATTGGCCTGGTGGGATCAGAAAGATCCACTAATATTCCAACAAATATCTTCTTACCTCTTGTTACCAAGTTTGCTGTATCCACATCCCAATATCGAAAGATATGATCGAGTGTGTCGCGCCACGACAAGCGAAGGATTCCGGTCTCGATCTCCGCTGCTTCGACAACCTTTTTGATGTGCCATGGATCGTTAGGTTTGAACAGTGGTTGATAGTCAAGCTCTCTGATTTCAATCAAATCGAAGCTTATGTGCTTTTTGGCATTACCAGCTTTTGCTGGCTTGATTTCTTCGTCTTTGGTCGGGAAGAAGTTGTAGTAGAAAGTTTTCTTCATGGTAACAGCCATGAGACCATGAAGGTTTTAGGGCTAATAATTAAATCGTTTTGATTGCGAATGGGGGGTTTGAAATCTTTTTGCTTTGGTACTTCGTCAGGTTGACTTGGCTTTGCATATATATAAGTATACAATCGGCAGGTGGAATCTTGGAGATTCTGATAAATTTTTGTTTCCAAATTTGGTCTAATTGTCAAAATTTAAAGCCCGAAATCCTTGTATGATAATGAAACATCGTAAAGCAATGCTTTACTATATTTTCTAGGAATCTAGTATTAATTGTTCTGAAAACCATAAGGAATTAGAAGGAATCGAATCCCGGTTACAAATTAGACATGAATTAGGTTAGATTAACACAAATAAATCTGTACTCGCTCAGATCCAATCATGTAGATTTTAGAATTTATAATTAGAGTCTGATTATTATTTTGGGGTCCAAATTAATTTTGGGAAGGTTTAGTTTTATTCTTTCCGAATTTACAACATCGATCACAACCATAACTCACCCTCAAACCATTGGGAAAATGGGAAATTCGGCAGTTGATGACCTTAATACAGAAAAGAAGCTAGGGTGGACGATTTGCTTCCTTTCTGAACTTCCTTTTCACCAAAAATAAAGGAATTAAACTTGCCCCTCACTAATGGGAATATGAAATATATCATATTGATTAGGATTAGGCATGATATGGGAAACCTATATGCTCTATAAGAATTAAGAAGACTTTGTCCAAAATTCGACATGCAAAACCAACTTTGATCCGATCAAGTACTTCTGCATTGAAGCAATTAAGGTGAGCAATTTTTTTTGTTATCTTATAAGGCTGAGAAGAAGCGCCCTAGCTAATTTTTAACTCATCTTGATTCAAATTAATTCTCTAATTTTCTTTGGCATTCAGATTCTCGATCTGTGCCGATCGATCAAGTCATGAACCAGGTCATGAACACGATTACTTCCGAATTTCCCAATGGTTGTGCCATGCGAATGCTCGCGGCCGATGGCACAGAACAAGTTGTACAATATCAACAACCACAAGCGTATCTCCAATGCAGCCCTCCCCACCCTCCGGAGGACTTGGGATTGTCGTCGGACCAGTGCCCGATTTGTTTGCAGCAATGTCCCTACGAAGGCAACCATCAAAGAAGCTGCCTAATCTCTTGCGGGCATGTATACGGCATGTCTTGCATAATTAAATGGATTGAACACAAAAGGACCAACGCAAAGTGTCCGCAGTGCAACAAGAAGTGCAAGTTAAAGGACGTGAGAAAGATTTATGCATCACCCTACGAAGACCAAGTTAGTGTACAAAGAATCAAAGAACTTGAGGCTGAGGTCGTTTCTCTGAGGGCTTCAAAAGCTGCTTTGATTGATATGGTGAACTTAGATGGCTACACATTCAATGCGCAACAAATTGAAATCAAGGCGTTAAAGGCAATGCTCCCTAAACAGCGGAGAATCGAGACAATATATGAAAAGAAAGAGATCGACAAGTTATAAATCATGTTGAATGCACCAAAACCCCGTTGGATTAGCGGTCAAACCATATATTAGGTTAACCAAAAGCTAAACCGAGCGTCCATAGAAAGACTCTTTTAGTTAAAGCCCTGGGGGATAAGCTTTATATATGTATTATATATTTTCTTTTGTTCACTACTTTATAATATATATATACATGTATTTAAACTTCAAAGAGACAGAAGTTGTTAATTTGAGCAGATAAAAAGTGTCTGTTTTCTTCTACTTTTGCCTCACGTTTTTATATCTAAACCAAATTTTAGATCCACAGCATCACCTTGAAAATGAAATTACTGATTAAGAGGAGTTAAATTGGTGCTCAACCACACAGGCGGAGCCAACAAAATCAATCTTCCAATAATAGTTGATGACAATACAAACCCTAAAAATTACGAATGCTCCGGTGTTTTTTTTTTTTTTGGGGAGGGGGAGGGGGGTGAGGGTAACTATTGTTATTATGTTATATATATGTCACCCTTATGGTCAAAAAATTATTAACAGTACCTTTCGGTTGAGATTTATTACCAAATTTAGGATTCCGTCAAATTTCCGTTATAAGAAACTTATACGCCGATCATGTGTTGGGTTAAATTCGTCAGTCAACTAATAGGTTAACTTGGGGTCTAATGAGCTTCATAACTAGAATGGACAAATTTAGCCCATGCCAACATATGCTTGACACATTGTTATGACAAAGTTTTGACGTAATCATTAATTTAGACTGAACTTAGTAACAATTTTCACTGCATTTTTTAACTATTGCGGTGACATTGAGAATTATCCTTCACCACAAGGATTATTCCTGAACTTTGGACTTAAAAAAGAGTCTGAATTATTCTAAATTTTAACATTGTATATGTCAGTGGATTGTTTTTATACAATAAATTTTGCTTGTTCATATTTCGTGTTATTATGTCTATGACACCAACCTATTCTTCTCTTATTTGACTTGAAGTTGATTCTTCTCTTATTCTTGACTTTCTTTGGTGCCATGGCAACTTCGGGTTCAGTGAAATAATTGTTTGTTTCGTATTTCTCAAATGCAGTTTCGCACTTCTCATATATTTCGTGAAGGAAATCATGTTGAGAATGCATTGGCTAACTATGGTACGTCTTCAACTGGTTTTGTGTGGTGGAATGCAGCTCCTACCTTTATCGATTCACATTGTAATGAAGACGGATTGGATCTTCCTAAGTTTCGGTTTCGTTAGTTTGGTTTCTTTATTGTAGTTTTGGTTTCGGGGAGTTTTGGCTTAGTCCCCTCCCTTATACTTTTCATCTTCTTTATTAATTTTGGGATGTTGGGAGCTACTCCCTCATCCCGCTTCAGCGAAAAAAAAAAAAAAAACATTGTTACAAAAAAAAATGTCTATGACACCAACCTATTTAATAATAAGGATTAAATTATTGTTACTAGCTTATACTTTAAGAGTCTAATCAATTCAGTCCCTGAACTTTTAATTTCATCAAAATGATCCATGTACTCTCAATTCTCATCCAATATGTCCATTTAGGACACGTGTCACCTATCATGGGTTGACACGTGTCATTTTTATTTATATTTACTCCTATCATGTGTCGAGAAGTGTCATAAATGGACATATTGGATCAGAATTGAGAGTACATGGATCATTTTAATGAAATTAGAAGTTCAGGGACTGAACTAATTAGACCCCTAAAGTACAGGGTAGTAACCAAAATTTAGTTCATATGTTCTTTTGTTTTTTTGTGACGTATCGACGAGAGCTCACCGACCTAGACAATATGGGTGTTAAAAAAGTAAAAAGCATAAACTCAGATCCTAATGCATCATGCAACGTTCTTGTTTAAAAATGTCGATCCCCAGGAAGGCACATTAATATCTTCTTCCTTTGTCGTAGAAGAGGATACTTATGACCAAATATGAGCCATTTAGGCCCAGTTTGGTATTGTTGTGCTGTGGGGAGAATTGATTTTGAAATTGTTGTGGGGAGAATTGCTTTTGAAATTGCTGTGGGGGGAATCAGTTTAGTGTTTGGTAAATTAATTTTTAGAAGTGCTGTGAGTATAAAAAACAATTTCAGTGTGTTTGGTAAACTATCAATGAAAAGTGATGTGAATGTATATAATTACCAAAATAGACATGAATGCTTCTAAACGTTGTTGTTGTTTTTTTTTTTCCCCTTCATTTGAATCCTCATACATTGATTAAAATGCTGATACATTGATTCTGTTATGTAGGTTTTGACAAAATGAACACACCATTGTACAACTTCTACTGGGTTTAAGAACCCATAACCAAGAACAAAGAAACCAAACAAATTAAAAAAAAAACACAGAATTACCAACAATTACCTACTGCTTATACGATTACTCTAACCCATAATTTTCTGGTGGACTTTCTTTTATCAAATGATTATCAAGCATGGTTGAGTTCCCTTGATTCTATAACACCAAAATACATCACCAAAAGTACAGTTGCTTTCAAATGCAATGTAAAATAACGAAACACACCCAGACAAAACACAAGAACAACCAACCTTCTGTAATCCAATTCAACTTGGGGTCAAAGAACAACACAACCACAAAGAAATACATTTTATAATCTTGATTGCCAATCTGGTTGAACTACGCAATTTAATCCTCCGACGGATTTTAATTTTCTATTTTGTCTGGTCTGGGTTTGAGAACGTGAAGAACTGCTTGAGATTTTTTGTTTTCTTTTTTGCCTGGTCTGGGTTCAAGAACATGAAGATTGCTCCATGGAGATTGACGAAACCTACAACCGTGTTCTTGGTTTCTTCAGTTGGATCTGCTCCATCACACAGCTCCGGCAAGGTCCAATTCATTCTACCCATTTCAATGGATCCCCAGCAGGCCAGCACCTGATCATCAACCGCCCAACCCAGTCCTCGCTGGACCACCACACTCACCGCCGCCCCGCCCCGTCCCGCCCACGTCA
Organism: Rubus parviflorus; assembly: GCA_029955375.1. Taxonomy (NCBI): domain Eukaryota; kingdom Viridiplantae; phylum Streptophyta; class Magnoliopsida; order Rosales; family Rosaceae; genus Rubus; species Rubus parviflorus. Next base: position 7,913,830 of record JARGGL010000005.1, on the reverse strand, counting down.
GCAAACCTGACTTCGAAAACGAAGCCTCAGGGTCGGAACCCCGAGTCGGGCTTCAAGAACTGGCTAGACCAGAAGCTCCCTTCCGAGGATGAGATGGACAAGTCAAAGAGAAAATATTACAATAAGAAAAGGAAGAGGATGTACGGCGGCGATTCGGAGGAGGAAGAAGAGAAGCGGCGCGAGGTCTTTTTTTGTCGAGATCTATACCCAAGTGCAGATAAGAGAGGATGGTTGCCCAGAGAGAACCAGCGACAGAGAAAGAAACAATGAGAGAGTCGGTGAAAAGGACTGTAAATTCCAAAAATACATAAGGATAACTTGGGTAGTTTCATAAAGTTTCATTAAAGCTCCGTGTTTCCCATTTGATTCCCGCAAAAGCAGATATGAAAAGCTACAAATGGTAGCTTCTTGATTCTAGCTTTTTGCATAATTGCTTTGGGGCAAAGCTGGGGGTGGGTGTTTTACCAAACACCTCTAAAAGTCTGCAGATTCACTTTTGGTCCCAAAAGCAGGTCCAAAAGCAATACCAAACTGGGCCTTAGGCTGCATGAGCTGGCATAATTCTAGTAAGTAATCCTCCAAATCCGGCTAAAGAGGTAGCAAATCAATATAAGTAAGACTGAAAAGGACAACAACTGGACTAATAATCGAGTTGGCCCAATCGAATCTAGTAAAGAATCGCCCAATGCATATACTCCACAAGAGCCAAGATCATGCCCAACATATGGTCCATCATTTCTTACCACCAGCTTCACATCTACTTCTAATCATCGCCATCGTAGAATAAGCGTTGCCACCACCAGAACTGACCCACAGCTGCCTAGTCATAAACCAACATAAACCCATAAGATCTACAATATATGGTCCAACCAGAACACCACCATATCAACGCCACCATAAATCCATCCTGCCATAGTTTTCGATTAGAGAAAGACACCGTCATTCGAACAAACTTGCCAAACAGCTCGATGAAACCCCACAACTAAGATCGGTTGCTCATCAAAGCTGGTTGTAGCAACCTGTCGTCAGCTAGTCCATCACCTACTATCTTAAGTTAAGAGCAACCTAGATCAAGCACCTCGGTAAAGGCACAAGGACTAGCCACCACTCTCCATAACTTGGATCAATAGATCTATATATGGTTGTACCGACTAGATTGAGATCCTGAAAGCTGAAAGCACCACAATCGCAATCGTCCTCGTTGAGGTCTTCGAGACTAAAACCCAGGCACATAGACCCTCAACTACGCATGTATACTTCAAACCCAAACTCCAAATTTGGTCGTTGCGACATCAAATTTGGTTGTAATATCTGAATTTGATTCAAATTTCGAATTGTATGATTTGTGGTTACTAAATTTTTAGTTGCCGGGCCTCATAGGATACGATTTAGTTAGTTTTATATTGTTGTTTTTTGCTAAAGTTTTTTTGTTTTGTAATTTTTTATTTTTTATTTCTGAGTTTTTGGTTCTATGTCCCCTTTTAAAGAGAGCTAAAGGTTTGATGTCAAATGCTTCACCTAATTTTGAATTGTCAGAAATACCCTTCAAAATTAAAAATAAAAAACAAAAATTCATAATAAAATAATTAAAAATGGTAATTATGGTAAAATAGGACTACATTCAAAATAAAGTGTGATTTCTGGACTACAATCAAATTTTCTCTAAAATAAAAAAGCAAAAAAACATAAAAATTAAAAAAATTGAAAAAACTGGTGACAACTTCCACGTTCTTCCTCTTTTCATCAAGAACACATACGTTCTTCCTCTTTTCATCAATAACATGTTCTTTCTTCTTTGTGTTGATGTAATTTGTTACTATTAATGCGTTCATAGTTGGTTTGGTTGATAGTTTGTCTTCAAATCTCTATACACATATTGACAAATAATATTAATTAACAAAAAAAAAAAACTAATTGACAAAAGCAATTTATATAATGCTGACAATAGAAAGAACAAACTAAACACAATAATGTTTTTTTTTGTTGGTGCACAATGTTTAATGTTTAATTGTTTTTGGGTGCAAAATGTCCACAACATAAGATTTGGCTCAAGGAAACTTACAACACTACTAACTATCTCTTAGAATATTAACCAAGGCTCATCCTCACGCCTTATCCTTATTGTCAATGCGCTCATAGTTTTTTTTTTTAGCAGCAAAAGTATGTGGAGAAGATATCTGATTTCTGAAAATTTCGCAGTAGAACAGAAACAACAATATACTATCCGTTAGTGTGCAAAGTTTACGATCAATATACTATTACTCCCTAAACATGTAGTTTAGGATCATTAAAAAATTGAAAATGAAGTAGTCTTCACTCTTCACTCCTTTCTCTTCAATCCAATCCGTTAGTGTGCAACCAGTCTATCTACTCAGTCCTGTGATGTAGGTGTTCCAATTGCCCATGTAATCTCTCAAGAAGCAGAGACAGCATGCCATAAGAAGCAAAGAACCAAGCTGCCACATCAAACAAACATTTCACACCAACGTACATAGCACTCTCCTTGGTAAATTTGGATATCATCACCGATTTCAGAAGCCCCAACGATCCCGGCAACCACAGTCCACTCAATCATCGGATTGGGACCTTCGGCCACATCTTGCCGCAACAGCATCAAACATGACCATACCAAAAATTTAATCAAGTACACCACAAACAAAAACCAAAAATTGAATCCATTCGATTTGTTTATGGATTTTAGATAATTCGCGAGACAAGTCAATATAATGTCATCCAAGAAAAAACCAACCCACCACAGCTTCTTTACTGCCGCAATCTGCTGCTGTAGGAGCTCCCTAAGCATAGGTTGAGGGCATTGCGCCTTTTATACCTCTAATCATCATGGATAGTTATTGAAATTAAACGTTCATTTAGCACTCTAAAATTTATTACTTTACACAAAACAAGTTTCATTCAAAATAAATATAACATTTCAGTTGTCAGAAAACTGAGAAGCATATTATTAATAAGTACCATATCCATCAAACTCAAAAAGACATACAAGTAAAATCAAAATCCACTAGACTCAATAAGAAAAGGCAAGACTTTGACAATAAAAGAAAAAGAAAGTAAATTATACTAAGTAAGCTCACACTCTTGACCTCTTAGCTCTTCTCATCAACTTAAACTGAAAAATTTCAAATTCACTATCCCAACATAAGCCAATTTCATCACCATCCTTGATAATCAGATTTATCACCAAATCCATCCATCCAAAAATAAAGCAATCATCATTAAACACCCTCTGAAAATATATTTTGTCACCTTCGTACATCTTACCGGTCTTTTTTGTATTAGTAACATCACATACTTTAACAGGTAATGTGTTACCTGTAACTATGAAGTTAGTTATGTCTAATGGCCAATATTGGAAAATATGATCCAATGTCTCCTCTGACGACAGAAGGAGCATTCCCTTCTCAATTTCCCATGTTCTTACGACCTTTTGGATTTGCCATGGATAGCTAGGTTTTTTTAGTGGTGGATGGTGAGGAAGTGGTCTCATTTCCACCACAAGACAACTTGATTTCTTCTCAGAATTTTTGGCCATTTCTCCGTCCAACTCTTCATCTTTTGTAGGGAAAAAGTTGTAGTAGAAAGCTTTCCTCATAGTAAGATCCATGAGAAATGAAGAGGGTGTTCTTTGGGGTCAATAGAATTTGAAGGCTAATGGTTGAAAATATTAGGGTTTAGCTTGCGTTTTATAATGAATGATAGTGAATATTTGGAAAATGGGATTTTAGATATTTTGGTAACTTTTTCCTTTTTTGCTGGATATTTTCCAGTTTGGAATGTAAATACAATTTGTTTTGAATGAAGTAATGAAACTTCCTCCTATAGCAATAGTTGAAAATATGCTGTAAATCTAGAAAACTTTTTGTACCAACTTACCATATAAGGCGTACTTATCTTGTATGACTTACCGAATAAATGGGAGAAAATATTTGGGTTGAAAACTTGAAAACTTGAAATATTTAATATACAAAAGATTGGGAATTAAAATTTTGGCTCGTTTTAATACAAAGTGAAAGTATTAGACATTTTAGACCACGAGTCTAAATTTTGGGTCGTTTACCACTTGTAGTCAACTTTACTGTGAGAACTCACAAGTTGGATTGCTCATGTGTCCATGAAATAATTCATAAACAAACTCATAGATATTTTAGGGTAGGCATTCTAATTTGGACCTCATCCAACATGGTGGAATTGTGGGTAGTTCTCAACTTGTGTTGTGACTAGCTAATCTCGATCTCAAGATATATAGCAGAGGGTTTTGATTCCGGCGATCTGGTTCTTACGTTGAGGGGTTGATATCGTTGACTTGTCGATTGATCACTTCGTGTGGTGTGTTGGTGAAGGTCGGTACAAGTGGTTCATTTCGATCTTCTCCGGTTGTTGCTGGTGGTAGACCCATGTCTTCTCCCCTGTGTCTTCTTCGATTGCTGCCCTATTTTAGGCTGGAATTGGTTGTGTAAATTCAACTAGTTCTGAGTCTGAGTAGTAATTGTTGTTGGGTGAGGGAGGTTGTTTAAACTTGGTGCTGGAAAGAAGTGGGTACTTTTACTACTTAGAGCAACTCCAACCGAACTGTCAAATGACAGCTGGAGGAGTAACGGTAACTTTTGACCAGTTTTGTCATCTCCAGTGGAGATGTTATTGCTGATATGGTTGACATCTGATGTTTGTGGATGTCAAATTTGACCTCTCAAAAAGTGAATTGTCATTCTTTCTTTATTAGTTTTTTCTCTTTCTTCATTCTCCTTCTTTCTTCTCTCACCTGCAACAAACAAAGAAATGTATTAAAATAATATATATTTTTGACATCACGGTTGGAGCTGAATTGAGTCAGAATGACAATTTGACACGTCAAATGTCAAATTCAAATTTGGCTATTTGGTCTGACATCTCCACTGGAGATGCTCTTAGGGATTAGTCATTCTGTCGCACCCTTCAAGTGGAACACTTTATTATATACCTTTTTTTGGGCAATCAAATCACTTTATTATATTTATAAAAGTTGCATTCGATAAAAAAAAAAACATTGTGGGCGAGTGATATAGGACAAAGATGTAAAACAATTTAGAAAAAAAAAAAAAAAAACGGCACAAGATCAAGAAAGCTTATTGAGTTATTAGAAATTTGCAACGCGTACATAATCATTTGTAGTGTATTTTTAAAACCCAAATTCATTGTGCGTCAAATTTTGAAGTTTTGAAATGATGATTCTTGTGACCAGCCGCAGAATTTTGGTGACCGGTAGTCATATACCAAAACGTAAAAAATATATAATTAGTGTCGGTCACTAGATTCACTAACTTTTGAAGAGTGGTTGTTGCTTTGCGAAAGTCAGTTTTTCTTTCCCTTCATTTTTTTGATCCCTTTGACACTTTTTTTTAACTCTAGATCTTCATATGTGTTTATTTGAAGCTGTTGAACTTAGTGTGTATATCCAAACACCCCAAAATTAACAAGGATGCATGTATAAACATTTGGTAGCAAAGAATATCATATCTCTTGTAATACCCGAGACATTTTTAAAATAAATTATATATATTATTAAAAAAATTAATAGAATAATTTATAATTGATTGAGATTAAATTTGTAATCCCGGTAGTTATTATGGAAGTTCAGAAAATTTTAAAAATTTGATTTTAGTCTTAATTCTAATTTAAGGACTTGGAAATAAAGTAGATGTTATGACGAGTCCGTGGAAATTTTTGGGAAATTTTCTGGAAATTTTTTGGACGTCCAAGCTATTTTTAATGATTTTCGGAAGTTTAGAAATTAAAGAAATTATTAAAGAAAAGAAATGTAAGTCGGTGCAATCTCAGCCGTTGATCTCTATCACCACTTGATCATGTCCGTTGGATTGAATATTTATATAGATCAGAAGGGGGGAGAAGCTGGGAGAACCTTCGCGACCCGATCTCGACCTGCGAACGCTCCCAGACTATCTGATCATTCCTTCGCTATCCGGCCACCACTGGGAGCCAGACTGGTGGCGATGGTTTCGTCTCGGCATCGCGAACCTCTATCTGGTCATAGTTAGTCCAAACGGCGACTTATGGCGATGGTTTGAAGCCGAAAAGCTTCGGTTCCTCTGCAATTTCCGGTCGATTCTGGCAATGTTTGACTTCGACCCATGTATCTTTTCTCATCTTGTCGTCAAGCCCTACGTACTGGTATTGTTGGATTTTAGTCAAAATTGAAGACTAGAGAATTGATGTCCTGGGTTAAAACTCCTTCATCCCAAACTCGAATTTTTTTTTCTCTAATTAATCAGGGTTGGGGTGTTACATCTCTTCAAATTAAAAAAGTTTTAGATAGAGCTTGATAGAGAAACAAGAAGCCAAAGCCAAGGTTAATTTCTCTCCTTTTAATTGAGTTGAAGATTGATCAAGAAGTTCATAAGTGAGAAGTTGCCACTTTAGATAGTGATTAAGCTGGAGATTGTCATCCCCCTTGTATGGAGCTTTTTGCCCTCATAGCGTAAGCATTTTAATAAACTCGGTTCCCCGATTTTTCACTAGGGTTTCTGGTTTTGTGGTTGGTTTTCTTGGTGTACTTTCATTAGTGTCATGTGCACCAAGTAAATACAATGCCTCGATGAATCTTGAATATCATGAAAGCTTATTCAGCATATTACTTTTATCACTTAATTAATAAATATTAAAATTCCTCGTGTTATCACTTTTAATTAACTCGTTTAGTTTTTACTAGTTACATAAGCATTAATTACCATATATTTGCTATAATGCTTCAATGAAAGTAATCTCGAGTCACCCATATGAGTAGTGTAGAATTTTTTTTTATTTTACTATTTAATTACCCACCCCCCTTTTCATTCTCTATTGGAAGTTCATGTGGTAAAGGTGAGTTTACCAATCATGATATGCCATATTATATATAACTCCTACAAGGGAATGCACATAAACGAGTAATCAAGATCATAGATAAACATAAGGCCATTTCAAGGAAGTGGTGCATAATGCTCTCCTACTTTATTGTACAAAAATAACTGCTAAAAAATTACTCGAGTATCAGAGACTTTTGTAGGGGTCGACTTGATTTCATGTAATACCCCGAATTTTCATCCTTAATTTTCAGAAATGTAAAAATAAATATTTTGCGAAATTTATGTTTTTGCGTATTTTGTTGATGATGTGGCGTATTTGTATAAATACGATATAATTATACGTATTAATTATTTGTACGTATTTGTGAATAGTATCCAAATAGTGACAAATAGTGTCTAAATAGTAACCGAAACGTGGCGGGTAGTGATTGGAACAGCACACATGGTGACTCAGCTTTGTCTGGTGAGTCACCATGCGACACGTGTCACGATACGATTGGTCTTCGGGTGTTTTTTGTTCGGCTATGATTTTGGGAAAACTTCCTTCACGAGAGTTGTAGAGCTCGTCGATACGAGTTCGTGGACATAAAGTTTGCGTAAAACGGAGTTCGTATGAGAGAGTTATGAATTTTTGAAGTTTTATTTATTTTGCCTATAAATAGAAGTTCAGAAATTCATTTTGTTTTTTTTTTAAATTCCGGAAAACCCAGAAAGTCCCAGACCCGCCGGAACGTCTGACCCGACCCGGCTTTTCCCGGCGATCCAGGCCACCCCCGGCCACCGGACCACCACAGACCATCTCGCCTCTCTCTCCTCTCCTTCCCTCCGCCGTCCATCACCGACGAATCACGCCGGAACCCGACGGATCGTGCGGCGGAAGTGCGGCGAAACCGACCCGGATCGGTCTCTCTCCTCCGGCCACGGCGGCTTGTGCCACCACTTGGGTTATCTTCCTCTCCTTCCCAGAAACCTCCTACAACCCTTGGATCAGAAAACCAACCACCGTACGCGGCGGATCGAGGCTTTGAACATTTTGGGCAGCCGTTCCTTGTGACGGCGATCTAGGTCGATCCGGCCGTCATCTCACTTCGAGGCAAGTTTTAAAGTTGTTCCATTTTGTGTATTCTACAATTTGACCGAACGGATTTTGCTAGTGTGGACTTTGGTCTGGCGGCGCGTGAGTTTCTCACCACCGTCTGTGGCGGCGCGTGGCGGCGCGTCCGGCCACCTTTTTAGGATATTTTTGCTTTCTCGAGTAGTGTTTGTCGATACAAACATCTTTCATGTTTACGGGTTTCTGAGATTCGATTGTTTGACCGATGTTGATTTTACCCGGAATTGTGGATCGTTTGATCCGTGATAATCCGACCGTCGGATTGTCACCATTTTTGAGTATGATGTTAGGATGCTAAAAATAAGCTTACTGTTATTTTAGTATTTTGAAGTTCGGTGGGACCCGTTCAATGAATAGTTGACGTGGGAACCGTTTGAAGAATAGTGATGTGGGACCCACATTGACCGACAGTTGACTTTTGGTCAAACTAGTCCGGTTTATAGTTTTCGATATTCTAAGGACATCCGATTAACTTTGGGAGTGATACGGATACTTTCGTTTGTCGTTTGGTTGTTTTTGTGCTGAGAAACGAAATACTTGTTCTTAGGTGTTTTTGGAAACCGTGTAGCCGAGCGGACGTTTCTTGTTGATTACCTGGTTAAGTGTTGAGTTCGTTGACGCAGCTGGATTTTCGAAGGTGAGTAAACTCACAATGGTTAATTGGTGAATATGATTCACGTGATTGTATTGTTTGTTGTCATGAGAATGAATCTCTCTCTCATTTATTTAGCTTCTATCTAGGTTATTAATTACCTGTTATTGCTTGAGATGTTTTTAAAGGACTTGAGATGAGTGAGGAGAATACAATATTTCGTGTGAGTAAATCATAATATTGTATTGCTGATTGATTTGATTGAAAATATTTTCAAATCATGATAACTGTGTTTTTGATGAGACTGTGTTGGGTCCAGTGTGGCCTCTTTGAGTTGGAGAAAGGGTTTCGGACCCTGTGGTAAGAATTTGGGCAAGCGTCCCAATGCGGTTAGAGCTCTAGTCTGTCTACCAATTCTTTTGTGTTATCAGGTATAAACCTGTGATACAAAAGATGTGTTTCTAAAAGAAGTCTCAAGAGTTTTCATTTTTTTATTGTCCAAATTGGACTTTGATTTATTATTGATGATTTTGTTAAGCATAAATATATCATTGAAATCATTGGATGATTGTCGTTATCATTTTGACATTTCTTTCATTAAGTTATTAAAATTAATCGTGTGATATGTCTGAGAAATTACTTAATTTGATTATTAAGTTGAGATTTAAATATTATTATCTCTTGTGAGTTGTTTATATGTTTACTCATACCAGCTTCGCAAGCTGACCGGGTTGTTGTTATAACCCAGTACACTATTCAATGGTGTAGGGGTTTATCCTGCAGGTTAGGATAACTAAGAGTTGAGTTGAAGGAACTTTGGAGTTGCTGATGTTATTATATATCTTCCGCTGTATAATAAACTCTGTAGGTGAATTTACTTATTATTTTGAAATGACAATTTAATATGTGAATTTATATAATGTAATATTCGACTCTAAAGAACGAGTCTGTATTGACATTGGCGGGCTCGGTGAGTTGTTGTTTGTTGTATTAAAAAGAAAAAAAAATACTAGGTAATTTGTGTAAGTTGACCGAGCCTTCGCGTTTCAAATTTGTTTTATTGATAATAACAAGTTGTTATTTATATTACGAAATTTGGAGCGTGACAGTTTGGTATCAGAGCTTAGGGTAGCTCTGTTGGAGAAGTATTAGGTATTAGTGTAGCTTCTTTGAGTTTAGGATGACTCAAGAAGTGAGTGAGCTTTGTAGCTCAGTGAAGTAGTGTAAGAGCTTAGGATGGCACTGAGTAAGAGAAGTAGAACTTATGTAGATGGATTAGAGTAGTGAGAAAAAGATTGAATTAAATTAAGCTTAGTTTTCTTGAGTTGTTGTTCCGTAAGGAAACGGAACAGCTGAACTGAACTCTTACCTTGTTGTTAGGATTGTATCCTAAGGTGCAAGGTTGTTTTTATTAATAGGTGGTCATTTTAATCTATACTTGCACTACTACAAAAATGGCATCAGACAACACACGTTTAACGACAGAAACCATATTTGATGTTGTCTGTTATAATCAGACGACATAGAGATGAATTGTGTGGTCTGATTTGGTTCTAACCCATACCTAAACCACTTTACGAAAATTGAGAAAATTGGTACAACAGCTTTGTGAGTGCTGTTGTCTGAAATGATATATTCAGACAATAGATTTGTTGTTGCTGTTGTTCCAAAGTTATTTAAAACAACAGCGATTATATTGATGTTGTCCTATTATTTCATTTAATTAATTAATTCATATTTTCTCTCTCGTGTATACCCTAGCTATCGAAGACAAATTCTTCCCACACTTAACGAAAATTTCATTTTCGTTTTCCCTCTCACATTTTCCCACGCAGTGTGGCGCCTAATTAAGTCTCACTTTCTACCCAAAAAAAAAAAAACTAAGTCTGGATCACTTTCATCTCTCTCACAGCTCACTCTCTCTTCTCAAACCCGTATGTTTCAGCTCACTCTCATATATCCTTTTTCAAACCCGTAAGATACACAGCTCACTCTCATATCTCCTCTTTCAAACCCGCATCTCTCACAGCTCACTCTCTCCTCTTTCAAACCCACATCTCTCACAACATGCTCTTACAGCTCACTCTCACATCTCACTGATCTCATCATCACATATCCTGAAGATTACTCAACTACCAAATACCCATCGAGATACCCATCTTCGTGGTACAAATCTCTCTCTATTTCTGTTTAGGTTTGACATATTGAAGTTGGATTGGGGATTTTAGGGTTTTCTGTTGAATTGAATTTAGGGGTTAGGTTTTGTAGTGAACTCGAGTTGGGGTAGTAGGATTTTCAGTTGAAATCTATTTGGGGCAAGGGTTGTCTGTGAATTAAAGTATTTGGTGTTGATTTTTTTTTGTTTGGGTATTAGTGTTCTTATTGAAGTTGATTTGGTAGTGGGTATTTTTTGATTTGGGTGTTGGGATTTATATTGAAGTCGATTTGGGTGAGGGATCTTTGACAAGGTTGGTCTATATTTTTAGTTCTTGATGCATTGCTTTATATATTTCAAGGGATTGTGCACGAAACTGAAGAGGAGCAGAACTGATTTGGTGGCTTTTGATTTTGGAAGCTTGTCATCCTCTGGTCTTAAGGTGTTATATTTTGTTTCTTTTATGTTTCGCAACTCACCATATCTTGTTCTTCATATTTTGGTCAATGAGCTGCTGTTTTGGAAAATTTGGCTGAACCATGATCTTGTTAATTGTACAAACTAACTTTTAAGGCATATGACAAGATTTTTGAGCTTAACTATTGACCATTATTTTGCAAAAGTTAAGCTGGAACTAGCTAGTAGTATATATGTGGGATATATAATTGTCAATTATAGTTACCAAATGAGGTTAATGGTTTGGTGATCAATATTTAAATTCAGGACCAACACTATATATTGTCTTGAACCATCTTTCAGTATTCTAATTATTGTCAATTAAAAACTATTCTGGGTTTGTGAACTTTAGATAATTTTTCCATGCTGAATCATTCCTTTGTGAGTCATTAGGGAAATTGGGTGATTCATTTGATGTAGTTTTGTTATAAACAATTAATTTTTTACCGTTTTTGTATGTGATAGGAAAATTCGGTGATTGACAAGGAATTGACAGGATTAACGAACCAACATTGGTGGTGCTGGATAAGTTTCCATTTACTTGGATAAGCACATGTGGTGAGCATCTGTGGTTTATCTCTTACTTAACATTTGTGATTAGTTATGTGTGAGCTTATTTTTAGTTTATGGAAGTATGTGTGTAGACAGAATTTGATGAATATCGATGAAGTATTGACGTGACGTGCTTTAACTTGTTTGGTGTTGAGTGCTTCTTTTACCATTACGTGCTATGAACACTGCCAGTATGCCTCATGAGTTAGAACTAGGCTTTGCTTTCTTTACGATTATGTTATGCCTAAGCATGTACTTTGACTTGATGACAAACAACATCGAGTTGAGTATTGTCTAAAACTCTTGAATAAACTAGCTAGGTAGTTAATTCACTTGAAAACAATTGGAATATGGCTCAGTTACATATATACTGGAGCTGATGCATGTGTGATATATATGTATATTATATATATATGGTTTATCAAAACAGTATGTGTATATATATGACATATATGTAAAGCATATACTTGGTATCGTTGGACTGTTTGGTTAGATTGGAAGCCAATTTTTATAAGTTTTTTTTTTCTTTTTTATTGTAAGATGGATAAATCATGGATGCATGCTGATAGAAGATCACGAACCTTTGAGCTAGGGGTTGAAGAATTAATTAAGTTTGCGTTAGACAATGGTGGTGACATAAATAGTATATCATGTCCTTGCATAAAATGTAATAATGGTAAAAGTTTTTCACCCAAGGTAATAAAGGATCATTTGTTCTGGTTGGGTATTGACGAGAGTTACAAAAACTGGATATGGCATGGGGAACCAGATGAAAATGAAGGGGAATCTGAAGAAACTGTAGAGTTGGAAGTTGATTTAGGAATGGAACAAAATGGAGAGATGGAAGATGACATAGGTATGGAGGGAAGTCAGGACGAGGAGTTTTCAGAAGACTCCAATGAATTTTTGAGGTTTGTCGAGGATGGTGATTAACCTTTGTACCCTGGTTGTAACCGATTTACCAAGTTGAATGCACTTGTTCAAACTTATAATCTGAAAGCAAAGCATGGGTTGAGTGATGTTTGTTATTCTGACATGTTGATCATGATTGGAATATTGCTTCCAGAAGGTAATGAGGTACCAGGGTCTTTTTATGAGGCCAAAAAGACTTTGAATGCGTTGGGAATGGATTATACAAAGATACATGCATGTCCTCAGGACTGTATCTTATATAGAGGTAGTAATGTTGATGCCACTAGTTGCCCTAATTGTGGGGTCTCTAGGTGGAAGTTGGGTAAGGATAAAATCGAGAAAGTAGGGGTGCCTGCGAAGGTGTTGTGGTACTTTCCCCCAATACCAAGGTTCAAGAGGATGTTTCAATCGACAAGTACAGCTCAAGATTTAACTTGGCATGCTAATGAGCGAGTTAAGGATGATAAAATGCGTCATCCAGCAGATTCGCATACTTGGAAGTTAGTGGACGAAAAATGGCCTGAATTTGGGTTAGAGCCAAGGAATCTTAGGCTAGCACTTTCGTCCGACGGGTTCAATCCCCACAGTTCTCTCTCTAGTAGATATTCTTGTTGGCCTGTCATACTTGTGAGCTATAATCTTCCCCCATGGTTATGCATGAAGCGGAAGTACATGATGCTCACCATGTTAATCTCTGGACCCAAACAACCTGGAAATGACATTGATGTCTACCTCCAGCCCTTGATAGATGATTTACAGACTTTGTGGGATGGGGTTGAGGGAGTTTATGATGCTTATAGAGGAGAGTACTTCAAACTAAAAGCAGTACTGTTTTGGACAATTAACGACTTTCCCGCATATGGGAACTTGTCAGGCAGCATTGTGAAAGGATACAATGCTTGTCCAGTTTGTTGTGAGCATACCAAACCTTATCGGCTGTCTCATGGTCAAAAGATGTCCTACATGCGACATCGAAGATTTTTACCACGCCACCATCCTTACCGAAAACAGCGAGCACCTTTTGATAACACTCTAGAATTAGATCCCGCTCCTGTTCCATTAAGTGGAGAGGAGTTATTTGAAAGAGTTAAGGATTTGAACCATCCCTTCGGTAAAAAGTGCCCTCCTCCTTCGTATAAGGGTGCTGAAGGTGAGCACAGACCTTGTATGAAGAAGAAGTCTGTTTTCTTTGAACTTGAGTACTGGAAATATCTTCCTGTTCGCCATAATCTTGATGTTATGCACATTGAGAAGAACATTTGCGATGCTATAATTGGGACATTGTTGAACATTCCTGGGAAAACAAAAGATGGGGTTGCTGCTCGTTTAGATATGGTGGAAATGGGCATAAGGACTGGTTTAAAGCCTAATCCAGGGGTTAAAAAAACCAAGTTGCCTTTGGCAAGCTGGAACCTTATGCTGGAAGAAAAGAAGATTGTTTGTAATTCCTTTGTGGGTATGAAGCTTTGTGATCGCTTCTGTTCAAATGTAAAGAGTTGGGTCTCCATGGATGATCTAAGGCTGGTTGGGCTTAAATCACATGATTGTCATACTGTTATGCATCATTTACTGCCCATTGCATTACGTTCAGTTTTAGATAAACCCGTAAGATATGCTATCATTAGATTCTGTCTATTCTTCAAGGCCATATGCAGTAAAGTCATTGATGTAGACAAACTTGAGAAAATGCAAGCTGATCTTGTTGAGACAGTTTGTGAGCTTGAGAAGTTCTTCCCACCCTCCTTCTTTGATATCATGATTCATTTATCGGTCCATCTTGTTAGAGAAGTTGTGGAATGTGGACCTGTTTTCTTTCGATGGATGTACCCCTTTGAAAGGTACATGAAGGTGTTTAAAGGATATGTTAGAAACCGTAATCATCCGGAGGGTTGCATTGCTGAGTCTTACATCGCTGAAGAAGCTGTGGAGTTTTTGTCAGAACGCATGTTAGATGAATCTACTGTTGGAGTACCAGCAAGCGGAAAATTCGATCTTTCTGAGGCATGCAAGCCTTTATCAGGTGCCACAATGATAAAGGTTGTTGTCAAGGAGTTTGAACAAGCTCATCTTTGTGTGTTGCAGAATACAGATGAAGCTAGGCCATATTTCGAGTAAGTTAAAGTCCTTTTTAAGTTTATGTTTTGCTGTGCTACGTAAAATTAAATTGTTTAGTTAATATGTCGCATTTGTTATCTCTTTCAGTGAACATTTGGCGTGTCTAAAGCGTACATTTCCGAAGTTCAAAAAAAATGAGAAGTGGCTAAGGGAGAAGCAGAATAAAACATTTGCTAAATGGATAAAGGATAAGGTAGAAGCAGCTATCTATTGTCCCAAAAATTTATTGTATTTTGGGTAGGGTCTAAGTACAACTATTATTATCCCCATTAGTAATTATATGTCTGAAATTGTAGGTTGCAACTCAACTCTGTGATGCAGACCAGAACATTTCAGAACATTTGAGGTGGATTGCAGATGGTCCAAATCCCGAAGTACCAACATTCAGTGGCTACAAGATAAATGGGGTTAACTTCAGCACCAAGGATCGTGACGATGTCCGAACGGTTCAAAACAGTGGTGTTTCTTTGGTAGCCAATGCAATGCAAGTTGCAAGTGCGAGGGACAAGAGGCCGATTAGTGATGATATGAATTTTTATGGCGTTATTCGAGATATATGGGAGTTAGACTATTATACATTTAGGGTCCCTGTCTTTAAGTGTGACTGGGTTGAGAATGACAAGGGCATTAAAATAGATGACCTAGGATTTACATTAGTCAATCTGAATAGGATAGGTCATTTGAATGATTCTTTTGTGTTAGCTACTGATGTGAAACAAATCTGCTACATTGATGACCCTCTTAATGTTGATTGGTCAGTGGTTTTAAGATGCCCAGATAGGGATTACAATGGTGGTGGTGATGATGATGAGCTTGAAGACATCCAACTTGAGCATGAAGCATTTGTTGCCACCATGCCAGCCATCCAGACTTTTGATGATGTAGTCGGTGAACCAACCCGCAATTATATGCGGGATGGCGATGAAGGAATATGGGTTGATTGAAAATAGTACTAACCATTACAGTGTCTAGAGTAGGGAAATGTAAAATTTGTAGTTATGTGGTTGTCAATGTACTGTCCTTTTTGAATATGTGCATCTTGTGTACTCTGATATATTTGGATATTCCACTATGTTTAATGCAAAGAATGAAAGTTAGTATTCAGTTAAGTGTTGTATGCATTGCCAAGTCAGATATTTGTGAAGATACTTGTTTATTTGTGCATTTATATTTAAGATTTACGTAAAATGAATTATCAATGTGTAACTAACCTGAATCTTTGTGTGTTGTAGATTATGGCACCTTCAAGAAGAATCATTGCTGATAGAGCGAAGGCAAATATTCTCAAGGCTTTGAAAAGAACAAGAGCGAAGTCAGCACCATTAGAGGCAACCAGGGCTGATTCCAATGCTTCACAAAGAAAGCCACCTGCGAAAAAAGCAGCTTCATGCAAGGTCGGAAAGACAGCAAACAAAAAGAAAGGAAACTCATCAAAGGAAGCTGAACCCATTACAAGTGGCTTAAAGTTATTGAAGCGTGGCTGTGTTACTATGCATCGGATTGTGGGACGGAAGATCAATGGGAAAAAGCTGACAGTATTGTTTAACAAGAAGGGACAACCTTATGGTAATGCAGCCAATGAAATGCAGTCATACATCGGCGTGCTAGCACGTACGAAAGCCGCAATTTGGAGACCGACTTGGAAGCAAGTGCCAGCTGACCGCAAAAACAAGATTTGGGAATGTATTAAGGTACTAAACTGACCATTGTGTATTTAAAAACAAAAAACATTGCATTCCTATCTGATTGTGAAGTACTAAATTTGATTTTATACTATCTGAAATGTAGAAGGCATTTGTGGTACCTCCAGAGGCGCGAAAAATTGTGATAGCTTCAGCTGCACAGAAGTGGAGAGAATTCAAGAGCAGACTAACTACACTATACATTATCCCACATAAGGATGAACCTGACCTGTTAGAGTTTCCTCCAGAAGATTACAACTTTATTGAGAAGGCTCATTGGGATATATTTGTTGCTGATAGGCTGTCAGAGGAGTTTATGGTTTGTAAACTACATAACAACTGCCTTGTTTTGTCCTCTTTCGAATATGTGGTTTTACTAATTTACATGTATATGAATTATAGGAAGTTCATAAAACACAGAAGGAAAAGCGAGCTAAGAATAAGTACCCTCATCGGATGTCGCGTAAGGGATATGCTAATCTGGAGGCTGAACTGGTGAGCATGGAGTGGTTACATGTGTATTTTCCCTTTATGTAGTTGAATATTTCAGGACCTGCATATTTATATTTATCTCTTGGTGTAGTCTGAATCAATCCCCGAATCAGAACTGGATCGTGCAACAATGTGGGTCAAGGCACGACAGGATAAAAATGGTAACTTCAATGATTCTGAGGTAGAGCAGAAGGCAGGGGAAATTGTAAGTACAAAACTAGTTATACTAGTCATTTATGAAAGCCATTTTTCACCGAAATTACAAGTTTCAGAAATACTTTTACATACTTGGTTAACTTAATAATATTATGCATTACTTCAGGACAAAATAAAGAAGAAAGTGAGTGATGGAGAGCTGACAACATCTGGCAGCTCTGATGTCTTAACTTTGGCTTTGGGGAAGCCTGAGCACCATGGCAGAGTACGTGGTGTAGGAGGTCAAGTCAAGCCAGATGCATATTTCAATCTACCTAAGCGTCAAAGGAAGACTGTCCAAGAGACAGTTAGGTTGACTGTTCAGAAAATTCTACAAGAGGAGACGGAGAAAATAGTGGCAAGAGAGAGAGCACATTGGCTTGAAAGGATTATGAGGTTGGAAGCAAAACTGGAAGGGAGAGTCAATGGAAACATTTCCCCATTATCAGCCCCCCTTGGCAAGGAAGTTGGTCATTCTGGACAAGGTAGTTGCTCCAATTTAGGGGAGAAAGAGGGAATGAAGCGAGTTGACGAGGATATTGGTGCTCCAATATCTGCAAAAAAGCGCTTGGAGTTAGAGGATGATGAGGAAATTGTTGCTCCAATATCTGCAAAAAAGCACTTGGAGTTAGAGGCTGACAAGGAGATGATGGAGATGGAAGAAATTGGTCCAAACAAATTAGATTTAACGGTTGGGCAGACGTCTATGCCAATTGTTGATGTGGATCGACAGGTAAATATACACTACCTAAGGTTTAAATGTACAATTGAGGTCGCTTTAATTAATTTTAAGAATATATGTTATCTCACTGTTATGTGAAATATATGTAGGCTGTTATTGATTTTATGATGATTATAATGTTTCTTTATTTAGGAACAAACTGGGATTGAGTGCGAATTGGCTTTAGGGTCAATAAAAAATATTGTTGCTATTGCAAAGATTATCGAAGTCGACGCTAGGTCCAGCAAGCAAACAATTCATGGTGCTCCTTTGGGAGAAGAGAATGAACGCGTATCAATCATACGTGCTGTTGTTCCTGAAACTAAGCTTCCATTCCCAATAAAGGATGAGATAATGACCGTCAAAGACGCTATTGGGGCTTGCATTGCTTGGCCGAAAAAACTGATAGTTCGTACCAGGCCTGCTGCACCTAATAAGGTGAAATAAATGGAATGAAACTGATGCATGCATGTTATAGAATATCGTATTGCTAATTATATATACATTGTTTTGATCTAGAATCAAGCAAAGCCTGTGAAGGGTATGAAGAAGAGAAAGAGGCAAGGAGGCAGTGATGAGGAATATCTGTAAACTGAATTCTAGATAAGCATGTTGTACTCAAGTTAAGAATACGAACACTAACCTGTCGCAGACATGGTCGAACTTGGTGCTTCTCCTCTGAGCAATCCTTTAGGCAATCTCACAATGGGGCAGAGAATAATGTAGTGCTTGTGATTACTAGAGCAGGGACCAAGGTCTCTTTATATAGGCATTTACAGGACTAAGTACCTCCCATAAAGGATTCATAGTCCTAATCAATATAGGCCTAATAGACTTGTTCCATGTACAAGTAGGATTACTTATGATACAAATAATGGCCAAAATATAAAGTGTATCCACCATGAATAAGGTAAGTTAACTAGAATAGAATAACATTGTCCAATTACTTATTCTGCAATATATGTAGTTAAGTTGTTGCATTCCTTATTGAGTATTGATAAGTCCATAAATTCTTACATTCTCCCACTTGGACTATCAATACTCAAAGCAACAAGAATACTACTCCATCAGATTTAGTAATTATGAAGTGCGCGTATGGACAAGTCATAAAATTCAAGCTTAACCTCAAACTCAGTCAATTTATGATTAACCACATCAGACTATGAGAAAACAAATGTTTAACAAAACACCAGCACCTCATAACCATGATGCAGCAACCATAAACCACAGGAGCGATTAAGTGTACATGAAAATATATAAATATATATACTCTTAAAATTAAACTGTATGAGCACAATGAGGTCCAACTATAGGATCCTGAAAAACAGAATCTAGAACATAATGCTTCCAATGAAGCTAACACAAGTTTGATTAATATGTGCATGTATATCTGCAAATAATGCTGAAATACTAAAAAGAACTTTATTACTCGAGTAAATTAATAATCTGCAGAACACAATAACCTAAGTCAAACTTGCTAAAATAAAGCACTGAATAGGAACTTCAAAAGGTTAATGTTATGAACATATAAAACCTAAAGCATATATTATAATCTGAATAGGTAATTTAATGTATGAGCACAAAATAGTTTTAACCACAGCCAAAAATTAAAGCCAATTTTACTCCCACTAATTCAAGATATGCTAGTATGCCCAAAATCTTTAAACCAAAACTTGAAACTAAATTCAGCTGTGTCACAAAAGTTCAAGAAATATGTAATTTTTGCAGACACCACTCTTAACTCAATAGTAGCATCAGACTTGATAATCAATGAAGTGCGGAGTTCATATAAAATAAATGTAGCAAAAACTCTCGCAAAATTATTGTGAATAGAAACTCTTTGATCAAATAGACACACAAGCTAGAAAACTTCATTAGGAAAACTAAAATTACCAATAAGTAATCCTAATAATTTGCTCCCACTGTTCAAGTGCATAAAGTTTGCTAGAAGTCTAGAACATCTATTACACAAGTTACCGAAAATAGCATAAAAGATGTCAAGTTTAACAAGTTAATTAATCATGAAGAAGAACAGTGCATTATAGGACAAATTGACCAATTTCATCAATGAGGTTCACCTAATACATGCTTCTAAATTGTAATGAATGTCACTACAACATGCATGTCTAATGCATATATCTGAAAATAGTTATACATGTAATTTCATTGAACACACAATGCAGCACAAAAACTTTCTTATATGCACATAAAAGAAGCATAATCAAGAAGGATATAGTCAATAAATATATCAACACTTAAGCATTAGCATTTAACTGAAAATTGATATATAAGCCTAAAGTATAAACTGAAAGATATAATTTTAGAAGAACAAAAGCATCTACGTTTTTAATTCATCCAACAAGAAGGATAATTATTGGTCAATGGAGTCTTCAATATAATAGTCAACAAGAAGAAGAACACTGCATATATAGCCAATATGAACATATATTGAATTGCCAATCAATCCTTTCATACCTAATAAAGTATACATGTTGGAATACACATACGTTGTTCTTACCTAATATTCGAATTATGATAATTGATGTGGGAACAAGCATAACCATAGTTGTACTTCAGAAACAAAAAGTTTAACTAATTGACCCAATAATCAGAACTAAGCACAAACTTAATTACCCATACACAGGCAAGAACCACTTAACAGCTACACGTACACTTAAGCACATATTCAATAGCATAAAGATTAATTAATTGATACACTATGTCGAGCAAAGGATAGCAATGCACTTTGTCTACCATGCTTAGAACGTACAAACAAAGGTTACATTACTTGCATTGAATTTCTAGCTATCAGCCTTAAACTGAAAATTGTAATTAAAGTCTAACCTTTTGAAAACACAAACACTTATAAGTGACCAAAACTAATAGGGCCATCCAACCCAAATAAAATCGCAAAGAACACTCAAATAAAAAAGAAGACAATAGCTTAGATGTATATAAAACAACATCAAAAACTTTATATAAATCATTGGCCTTGTATTAAATGTCATATATGAAGTTTGATGAAATGCTCAACACAATGAGTAATGAAATCACAATTGAATAAAAACAATCTTTAAGGCAAGGTGTATATTTTAGTAACTATGATTGTTCCATATCAATGCCTATAATAACCAAATCAAAAGTCAACTTGCAGTTACTTTCATTCAAAGCATATGTAAAGATCAAATTGAAGAATAACTTATAGTCACCTACCATATACGTATGCCAAAAACTGAACTGAACTAATTTCTTATAGAACTTGGGAACTTTCAATTAATGATTTTCTTCCCCCTTTTTAAGAACCGAATAAAAGAGGATAAAATCTTTTTCCCCCTTTTAAGAACCGAAGAAAAGAGGACAAACTTTCATTTATATATTTTCATATGTAAATAAATTATACATATAGAAAGAAGAAAGAAAAATAAAATAAAAGAAGCCAAAAGTTTGAAAGACCACAAGGTATAGTTTTGACTTTTGACTATC
Organism: Rubus parviflorus; assembly: GCA_029955375.1. Classification (NCBI taxonomy): domain Eukaryota; kingdom Viridiplantae; phylum Streptophyta; class Magnoliopsida; order Rosales; family Rosaceae; genus Rubus; species Rubus parviflorus. Next base: position 7,892,504 of record JARGGL010000005.1, on the reverse strand, counting down.
AAATTTTTCTGGAATAAATAAATGAATCCTAAAATCATACAAGACAATTTTCATGCTAGACCTGACATATTCACACAGAGAAAATTATAAGCACATACCTCAATACCACCTTCGAGATTCCCTTTGGTGTTTATGTCAAAAATTAAAGACCACTAGCATATATTTTATTGGAATCAATTCAAAATAAAATGCCACAAAATTATCCTTAACTACCAATAATATTAAGAATGCACAAGCATATGACACATATTTTGGACTCTAATCAAAAATTGTATACACATCATCTCAAGTAGTCAATAAGTGCCAACACCAAAAGTAATCCACACATAGAGTTAATGAATCTAAATTTCAAAAGTAGATTGAGATTCAAACAATTTTGCAAAAAAAAAAAAAAGGGTCACTCAAAAAAGACTACATACTAGCAATTTCATGATTCATATAAACATCAACTAAAATATATTGCAACGTGTTAAGGACATATAAAATAAGACATGATTAATTTCATTGTTTAGCTGACAATAAGATCATGTGCACGTCATATATATGCAATATAGACAATATAGAACTTTTTGAACATCATGCAATTAACCTGTAGTATATGAATAGCCAATATTTGAATAAAACAAGTCAAACTTATTTGCGTTGTCATCAAATTAACAGTCATGATGCTAATTAAACATTTAAACCTCATTGTTATCTAAATGCTTACTATACTAAATCTTAATTAGCAAAGTTTCAAATCACAGCTTATTAACAATATATTGGGGTCTCTGATTGAGCTATCTCTACTCCTGCAATGGATCGATACAATGCTAAGGACACCAGATTTGAAGTGTATTAATTAACCAAGGAAACCAACAAAGGCATATAGATACTCCGGCAATGCATATTGTTTTTAATTAAAATCTGAGTAGAATATTTCAAAAACAATTAATCAGGCAACAAGCCATGGCAAACAACTGAGTATGAACTCTTTTATCCCCCTTAAAAATTTGGTAATTATAAAGCAACTACGTACACTCACTTTCATTGTGATCGATACAAAATGCAAGTAGTTTCAAATCAAAAATTAAGGGCAGATCAAGGTAAACTTTCCTTCTCTTTATCCAACTACAAACGAATACGCATATATATATATATACCAAAATGTATATATTATATTCAAAAGGAAAGAAAAACCAAACTAAGCCATGATGACATATATTAGTCATTAATTAATCCGTAAAACTTATATGACTAGTAATAAAGAATTGTTTTTCTGAAAATTTCTATGGTCATTCCAAAAGACCTGCTCTATACCATGAATTCACTTTTCAAATATAATTCAACAGTTCAATTTTTACTAAAACTCAAGAAAATCTAAATAACTATGCAACAGACAAAGACAAAAATCATGTTTCATGTACATGTTTATACAAGGCCAGTAAGGCTAGGTAATTTCAATAACCATATAATGAAACTCAAAACTCCAAGTAAATTCATAATTGACAGCCCTCATGCAAATCATATATGAGACAAGACTCAGAGATGTTTCAATTGAGAATAGTTTTATGTTTCATCATGAAAACAGATAAAGTATCAGTTATACCATCAACGTCATTACTTAATTATATGCCAGTATGAAACATAACTTAGAATATATGTAATATCTACCGGTTTGGAATGACACAAAAGATCATTATGAATAATTTATGCCCCCAAAATAAATTCACGTACACGTGATCAAAAATGCTGCCAATATTTTAACTTATGGGAACACTAACAAAAGATAAAGCATATAACCATCATTTCAAGGCACATTTTACAAATTTATAAAGGTAGATAAACCATATATCTATATGCCGCAAACACAGAGACCTAGTAATAGATCTTCGCCTTGATTTTGGTTTTAAAATATAATGTAGGAATTCAAGTTTACTAACACTCATGAAATATTTAATTGCTCATTGATAGTAACATTAACAGTTCCTTAAAGATATAAAATGTACTAGGCATTTTAATGAAGAGCCTCAATGTATATTAATCGTGTCAGCCTTACCTAGAGTGGCAAAAGGACAATTGACACTACTGAATCATACACCCAAAACTCAAAACTCAACAGTAGGTTAATCAGAACATGTCAACACCTAGAGTGGCAAGAAGAACAATTCCAACAACCACAGAATGCAAGTTTCAAACCTTGTTGTATGCTGACATTGATTCTATAAACAATAATCATTTAAAACCTCCTATGGGGAGCAAGGATTCCTTATTTTTAGAATCAATATCACAAGATTTTAGTCCAATACTCATGCTCAATTAAAGGCTTTTACATAAAATTGCTATCGACAATATGATATGTTGGAAGTATTTAATTGAACTGGACTAAAAAAAAAATTAAGATTTTAAGCGTCTTATATGAGTTTTATGAAGGTTTTCGATGCTGTTTTGTTATACAATGAATTGGGAGACAAAAATAAAGGCAAACAATACAGCACACATATAAACCAGGATCGGAAAAAAAAAAACTCAAAGTAAACACAAACACAATCAATCCCTGCAAACAGTCTCATATATGCCTCAACAAGGCTATAGAATTTATGCAGAAAATTTAGGCATTATAGAGTATACAGTTCATAGGAGAATGCAATTAGGATTGTGTACCTTAATACAGATGAATATGAAATTTCTAGTGATGAATCGAAGACAAATTAATAATAACATAGCCCTTCGAATTATGATTTCAACAAGCTTTGATAAAGAATTTAGGCGGAAAAATATTGATTGAAATCAAGAAACGAAGAACCCTAATATTGGATTTGGAAGTAATTGGGGATTTAGAAGTAAATTTCCCCCCTTTTGGATCAAAACAAAATTCGATTCTTAATCGAGCACAATGGCTCTGATACCAAATGTAAACTGAATTCTAGATAAGCATGTTGTACTCAAGTTAAGAATACGAACACTAACCTGTCGCAGACATGGTCGAACTTGGTGCTTCTCCTCTGAGCAATCCTTTAGGCAATCTCACAATGGGGCAGAGAATAATGTAGTGCTTGTGATTACTAGAGCAGGGACCAAGGTCTCTTTATATAGGCATTTACAGGACTAAGTACCTCCCATAAAGGATTCATAGTCCTAATCAATATAGGCCTAATAGACTTGTTCCATGTACAAGTAGGATTACTTATGATACAAATAATGGCCAAAATATAAAGTGTATCCACCATGAATAAGGTAAGTTAACTAGAATAGAATAACATTGTCCAATTACTTATTCTGCAATATATGTAGTTAAGTTGTTGCATTCCTTATTGAGTATTGATAAGTCCATAAATTCTTACAATATCTTGATGTGAAAAAGTTGCCAGCAGACTTCCCTACACCTTTGAAGATGCTATGGTTGTGGGCAATGGACGCATTGGGAGATGGCTTGACGATTGCCTTCAACTTGGAGGAAAAGATTTTTGGGATCAAGAAGAAAGCCTATCTCTTTAAGGGAGATATATATGCCTTAGCTACAATGAAGGAACTATCAGGAAGCTGCATAACCATGTATATGTGGTAAGTATGAAGCATGGAATTAATGCATATGATTATATAACTTTCATCTTTAGAGTCTACTACTTTGCAAATTTTGCATGCTAAGATTGTGTTATTTGCAGCTACTTGTTTGAGGTAGTAAAGAAATCAAAGATGGTGGACATGGTTAGCTTTGTAGACCATTCAGCAATAGGTGCACTTGGGTGTGGGAATCCGTCCGAAAGGTCGCGTGCTCTAGCAAATAGGTTCATATCTGCAAAGAAGGGCCAATACTTTATGTTGCCGTATAACTCAGGGTAAGGGGGGTTTTCCTTAAATTATCTAACTGCCTGAAGTTGTCATTTAATATATAGTTATATATGCTACTGGATCTGACATATGTTTTTATTTATTTTGTTATGTTTAAGTTGTCATTGGATGTTGACGGTTGTGAATCCGGAAGAGGAAATTGTTTACTTCATGGATCCATTGAGGCGTCGACTATGCACCGGAGAATGGCAAACCATTGTGGATAAGTAAGTTAAGCCCGTCTATTATTTTTGGCACCTGAATTTTGGGTTTGGTTTTTGTTTGTTCTTATCTTAATTTAATTAATACTTGGTTGTTGTGATAATGTTGAAGTGGGATAAAAATTTACAATGCTCAAAGGAATAGGACTGGCAGAAAAACCATTATGTGGAAAAACCTGTCGGTATGTCTACTATTTATGTATAGCTAGGTTCCTTAATTTATACTACTTGGTATATGGTGTGTTGCACAATTGGGTATATAATGTGCTGTTTTTAGGGTATTCCGGCGCAACAAAACGAGAAGGACTGTGGGTTATTCATAATGAGGTACATGAAGGACATAGTCGAAGATAAAAACTTGGAATTTTCTACAAAGGTAAAGACATATGTGACAAATGGATTCGATGTCATATATAATTTAGAATATGCAATTTTCTGTTACATCATTTCTGGAACATGTCTTTAACTTGTTCATGAAGTTTTGGATACTGATTTTGTTTATACTTAAACTCTGTGAATTGAAAGTGTTTATATATATGTGGAATGGTTGTCCAGAATTTTTTTATGAGTGCTTTTCTGTTTGTTTCAGTGGGATCGACGAGGGGATCGAGACTTGATTTACACTCAGAAAGATCTTAATGTTGTGAGGGGAGAATGGGCAAAGTTTGTCTTGAAGAATCACACCTAGATGCACTCTGTGAAGTTGACAAGGCCTGCTGGTTTTGGTATATTTTGATTAAGAGCCCTAGCATTTAGGTAGATGTTCATGGAAACATTTATGGACAAACTATGTTTTGTGGCTATTGTTTCCTCATGTATAATGTGTGAAAACAGTTAAGGGTTTAATTTAGGGCTAGGGATGAAATTACATTGACTGATGGCATGGATATGTTTTGGAGATTATGGAATGTTCTTCTTTTGGTAATTCGATCATGCTTTTTGCAATCAATATCCAGATTCAATGTCATTATGTCACAACCAAAGCTTATCTAAAGGGTCATAAGAACCATTAATAGACCACACTAAACTAACAAAGAACCATTGCCCAATGGAATGCAACACAATTAAATTAAAAGCAGAAACTGTTGTGTGAGCTACTACACAACAATACTTTTCATACAATTTTAATTGCCCCAATGGCAACAACACAACAATATTGTCTAAATTTCACTTGTATGTATAGAAAAAGAATCACATTTTCAAACCAAATATCTGTTGTTCCAATGGGCATTTCCCAACACAATTTCAAAAAATAACATTGTGTGAAACACTTAACAAATATGGTGCTACCAAATACAAGTGGTTGGAAATAAGCTTTGACAACCAAATCGAGATAAAATCCATTGCTTAGAGAGGTTTCAAACAACAGATTTCTGGGAATCATTATTGTATAATGTAATAAGGGGCTACAGTATTTTTCAACTTTGTGTTATCTTATTTATATACAGTCGACAGTTAAGGCACATATATGTCTTTCATATTGTAATCCAACCACATGTATTAACTAATTGTGATGTAGCAAACCATTACAGGCAATCCAATTCAGTGTAGTTCTGTTATTTAAGTTTATTTGGTACAACTAATTGTACCGGTTTATGTTGATTATATTCCTTTCATACAACAGATGTGCTCATTTTCTGAAAATTTGGTTGACTTCACACAACAGCATAAGTTCTGTATAAATTGTATGATCTATTATAAGACGACAGTTAATATCCGTCGTCTAAACTTGCCCATCAGACGACATGACCTATCTCAACAGAATTTTCATCAATCAGACGACAGTCCAAAACTGTCGTCTGATGCCATTTCTGTAGTAGTGTTGTGATTTGAGATTACACAAGAGTTGCTTTGGTTTAACTGTTAGAATTGTGTGTAGATGCTTATGATAATCGGTACTTTTCGAGTGATGACCCGTCTGCAGCGGTTCCTCATCAGATACTCTCGGTACTGGTATAATCATAAGTTGATTGTGTTTTTGTGTTAAATTAATTGTTGAATTAGTTATTTGAGTTAGTGTTTGCTCATTGTATGATTATTTATGTTGTTAGATAAATAAAGTACAAATTACATTACTTTAAAAGTGAGCCTTACATGGCTACATTTTTAATTCGCTCAACAGTACCCTGGATCAAACGACAGACTTGATCCACTGACCCTTTCTTGTTCTTCAGCAACTCAGTAGAGATCTGTGTTGCTACCGTTACTAGACAACCAATGTATGGATTGTCTGAGACCCCTTCTGTTCTTCCAACAGTAGGCATATCTGGTAGAATCGAAAAACCTGAAGTTAGGAAGACAACAGTGCCTCACTCACAACCGCCTAGTAACTTCTGCACAGTTGACTGACTAATAGGGGCATAAATCACGTATGACCCTGTTGAATCAGTACAACCTTCTTGGAGTACGTATGTGTCGTTGATTTGCAACAAGGAGACACAATTACGTGGATCTTCACCAGTTGTGATGTGTGCAATCTCCTGTACCGTTGTATCCAATGCTTGGTGGTCCCACTGGTTCCGAGTTTGTACGTCAGTGAAGAAGTCAAAGAGTTTCCTGTGTGACACATGATGCTGGAATATTGCTGTTGCAGTTCGTGTGAGGCCAGGAGGCTTATTCAGCCTATTCCAAATTTTGTTAGTGGAGACTCTTACCCTTGAACCTTTGAACTTCGTTTGTTCAGCTATCTTCCATTCATGAGCAGTGGAGTTACCGATGTTCGTGCAAAAATCCGTCACTAGTCTGGATGCCATCTGCAACAAGTTTCTTCTCCCTTCCACAGATGGTATAACACAAAAGTCTTGAGATGGATAAGTGACAGCCGCAGAATAATTGAACCGTTCTGCTTGCCTCTGAAGTATTTCTACCCATCGCCTCGCTCCAAAGGCTATACCTGACTCCACTAGCGTTCGGTATGTTTGGTGCATGATTTGATCCTGTACATCAACATGTTCCACCCATACGACACGAGAGCTGCCGTTGAATAAATCTTGGATTAAGCATCCGGATGGACGCTTCTTGCATTGAGATCTTAAGTGTGGACCCAGATTGGAGCTTAAACCGTCCACAGAGACATCAACTATTGCCCAACTTTGTTCTGTTTGTCGTTGGCAATAACGAACAAAGTGAGTTACACGAGTGGAGACAGATGGAGTGGTTACCTGGAACTCAGCTGTCATGACTTGGATAGTGTCGTGGTAGCTTTCAGTAGTCCCTGTTGACAAGACATCAAGGATACTCGCCCTTGAAATGATGCTACTGAACATGGTGGACCATTGGTCCACATCCATGAGGATATTCACGAGTATGACAGGACTGATGGGAATGATGGCTGTGTAGCGAGAAGCTTCAGTTTGAAAGTTAGTGGGTGTAAGGTCTATACCATTAGTGAAGACCCTTTTGTACTCTGCTTCATTCAGGAACTCATGAAGTGTGACAGAGTTGGATTTGAGTGCAGAGTTCCACAGTGGCGCAGCAGCAGATGCCATGATGATTAGCTCATCTCTGACCGACACAATGATTTGGGAAATCTTGGCTATGTCTGCCACGACAGATGCTTCTTCAGGTTCTGAACGGTCGATGTTGTCTAATTGTTGGTGTGTAGGGGAAGTTGGAGTTGTGATTGTCATGAACCTCTGAACATCTCTCCTCATGCGAGACTTTTCCCTTGGACCGATGACTGCAGGAATTGGAAGAGTCTCAGGTTGTGGGGTACTCTCTTCAATCCCTTTGAGTAGCTCACTATTGGGAGTAACTCGTTGTCCGCAGTGGTTGCAGTTGATTCGGTTGAATGCAACTTGGTACTGGCTAAGTTGAGCTTGAAGCTCATTGATTCTCTGTCTCAGCAGAAAATTTTGTTGACGAGTTGTTTGGGCATGCGTTTGGGGTCGATGCTTTATCAACCAGGCAGAGACTTGTACAAACGTTAACCCTATCGGATCACCCAAATCTTGTCGTTGCTGAACAGTAGGCTTTGGAAATGCCTCGACGAATGCTTTCAGCGCTTGGACTTGATATTTGGTGAAGCTCTTCCTCAGTGGAATACGTTGGGATGGACCAGGTTCGACATGTGGAGATGAAACTTGTGGACTTGGGACTAGTTCTATAGCTTCATCTTCTGCTAGAAGCATGTCTAGCATGTCGATATCGTTGTCGAATTCGATTGCTGGTGGAATTATTTCATCTAAGCCCTCAAAAAATTGGCTTTCAGAGGGATCAGATTGAAGTAATTCACTGAACGAATTTACTTTACGGGACATGTTTGAGTTTAGTGGGAATTGCTGAGAAGCTTGAGTGAAGAAGTCCTCTATGAAAGAGAAAAGAGGTTATGGCACTAATGGAAAGTGTCTGTTGGTGGTTGTGTAAAGAGATGAAAGAGTAAAGATATTATAGCACTAATGGGAAGTGTCTGTTAGTGGTTGTAAAGAAGAGTTATTTATTGTTGGTGCATTGTTTGAAAATTCAAAAGCAAAAGTGAGTGGCTGATTTACAGCTATTGATCTTGGAGATCGTGGAGAATTATTTTTCCGATACATTGATTTTCCTCATACAGTTGAGACCTCGCATTTTTTGAGGAATTAATTATGCGAAAGTTAAAGTAAAGGAGCGTTGTGATCACTGTTATTGGAAAACAGAGATTTAGTCGCTTAAATCTTGTGGAATCTTGTATCGTGGGCGATACTTTTGAGTAATTGAGACAGATATGAGCATTAATTATTCTTAGTGGGTTGATGAGTGCACCGCACTCGCATTAAAGAAAGGTTTCCTTACGGTGGAAAATTTTATCTTAAATACGTGGGATAAGGAGTTGTGTTGCTTAACTCATATCTGTTATCAAACAACACCTCAAAAAAAAAAAAAATCTTACACAATGGTGAGCAAAGGAGAGTGCAGCAAGCGTTCCAAGAATGCGGAATGGAGTGAACTTCCGGTGGAGATCTGGAAGTATATTTTCCAGTTGGTGGCTACCGCATCCCTGCAGAGCACAATGGAACTCCGTTGTGTCTCGAAGACCTTCAAGGAGTATGCCGATTGCTGGTCTACCTTTGCGGCGATCGACATGGATGGGTTCGATGGTGGATCCAGACCTACTGGTTCTATAGAAGCGGATCTGCAAGTGCGTATCTTCGCAAATCGTTGCTGGGAAGCGAAGAACCCATAGTCTCTGTTCCGATTGGGAATACGAGTACTTGTGGAGGCAGCGAACATATCTTTAGCCCTGGAGTACTTCGATGCGGCATGCAAACCAGGAACTCTGTATGGTTCACGTCCCAGTTTGGTGGTAGGTCATCATGTTGCGTTTTATGCAGCATGTATGATAAGAATGATTTTGGGAACACGAGACGAGCAACAAAAGATTGTGCAGCGTCTATGTGAAGCCCTCGTCTGGTGGAGAAGCAGATGGAACATTTATTATTGTAGAGAAGAAGTCGAGCGGATGATGCGTCAGGCCGACGAGTGTCATGAGCATCTACTGTCTTATTTTCCGTCGACTACTGCTTTCCTGCCTGCCAATAAATGTCTTACTTGCGGTGAGTCGAGCTTTTGGCGTCCTTTTGGCCAGAACATGTGGAACGTGGATGGAGTTAGGCCTGCAGCTAGAGAATGTTGCTACACTTGTAAGTGTTTCGTTGAAGCGGCATATTTCTATCAGCTTATGATGTATGGAATTCTGCATTATCCGGCCTCTTATCCACGATGTCACTATTGGAGGTTTAAGGATGGTTTCTGGTAGTGAAAGCCTTGTGAGGCACTTTCAGATTTCTATGCAAACTGTAATTTAGTTTGTTACTGTGTTGTGTGTTTGTGTACTACCCAGTTTATTAGTAAATAAATTCTGGGCGTGGTTTTTAAAGTTGTGATAACCTCGGTTGTGTTTGTGATTCGTGATTGTGTTGGTTATAGTTGTGGGATTGAGTTTTGTGCTTAAATAGGGGGATAAATCCCTCGATTTCTGATTTAATGTGTACTTAAATTTCGGGACGAAATTTCTTTAAGGAGGGTAGATTGTAATACCCCGAATTTTCATCCTTAATTTTCAGAAATGTAAAAATAAATATTTTGCGAAATTTATGTTTTTGCGTATTTTGTTGATGATGTGGCGTATTTGTATAAATACGATATAAGTATACGTATTAATTATTTGTACGTATTTGTGAATAGTATCCAAATAGTGACAAATAGTGTCTAAATAGTAACCGACACGTGGCGGGTAGTGATTGGAACAGCACACATGGTGACTCAGCTTTGTCTGGTGAGTCACCATGCGACACGTGTCACGATACGATTGGTCTTCGGGTGTTTTTCTGTTCGGCTATGATTTTGGGAAAACTTCTTTCACGAGAGTTGTAGAGCTCGTCGATACGAGTTCGTGGACATAAAGTTTACGTAAAACGGAGTTCGTATGAGAGAGTTATGAATTTTTGAAGTTTTATTTATTTTGCCTATAAATAGAAGTTCAGAAATTCATTTTGTTTTTTTTTAAAAATTCCGGAAAACCTAGAAAGTCCCAGACCCGCTGGAACGTCTGACCCGACCCGGCTTGTTGCTACCATTTCATATCTGTCCCGGTACAGACCCCAAGACGGGTCAGGAGTAGCCCACCATCGCTGAACAGCCCACCTCTGGGCCCATTACAACTACTTACTCGGTAGGGATCCCCTACCGAGTGCACTGCCTTGACAACGCCCCAGCGGCCCAGGCAAAGCCCCAGCGACATCTACTTACTCGGTAGGGATCCCCTACCGAGTGCACTGCTTTGACAACGCCCCAGCGGCATCTCTCCACTCGGTAGGGATCCCCTATCGAGCCCACTAGCAAAGCCCTGGCGGTACCCCAGCGGTACCAGCAATACCAGGCCGGGTGTACCGACAACAAGCCTTCCCCTCGACCTTACAGGGACATCTCTCGACCCGGTACCGTGGAACACACAGTCCAGTCGGTACCGGCGCAGCCACCTGGCAGCACGTGCTCGTCCACTGCCTCGCGGATCGCACTAGAGAATGCCCATACCGCACTAGGCACCGCCGTCCCTCGACGCGCGTGTCGAGGTAGTGGAGTAATAGAGTATTCCCTCGTGTCATGGGATGTCCCCCACGCCAGGGAAGCTTGTCTCCGACCTCAACTCATATATAAGGAGTCTTCACTCCTTATTCAAGTAAGTTCTCTCCATTCCTAGAAACTCTGCTCAAATCCTCTCGGGACTAACTTGAGCGTCGGAGGGTCTTCGGTCGGTACACGCCGGCCTCCCCTGACCTCCTTTGCCCTTTCAGGTACTCAAGTGCACTCCAGGTGCGTCCCTACCGAGCAGCTGGGAAACGGCAGGAACAGTTTGGCGCCGTCTGTGGGAACAAATTTCCACCACTTAGTAACAAAAGCACCCTCACCCAGTGAGGTACTCTACCGGTCAAGCTATGACCAAATCAGCAGGTGATGGCTCACAACCCGCCAAGCAAAGTAAGAAGTCCAAGCAACCAAATGACACAACGACTATTGCTGGTCTTGAGCCCCTCCACGAGGAAACACCGGCAGCAGTCCACTCCACCGAGTCGGAAACTCCTGAGTCCCACCAGAACGAATCCTCGATGATGGCTAGGCTTGAGGCCATGATCCGAGACCTCCAAGAGAGCAACGAGCGACTGCGCTGCGATCAGCTTGCGGCGCAGGAAGCCAGCGCCCGGGAGATCGGCCTGCTCAGGGAGCGGCTTAGCCTCGAGCATACGCCCAATCACTCGGTCTCGACACAGCTAGGGACCGAGACCCCTCTCAAACCGGCAGAACGCTTGCCAGCCAAGCCAGGGCGTGTGACCAGTCACCCCCAACCGGCAGCGTCGACGCCCAAGGTCTCGTTTCTCGATGCCGCGGGAGTAGTCCACTTCCCGGACGAAGACGGGACCGAGGATCACGTTGTGATACCAGTGAGCGCGCCCGCCATAAGTACCAGCGCAGGCACAGGGGACGAGGGCGCATTGGTCAACCTCTTCCGGGAGCTCAGTGACCGACTCAGAAGGGTCGAGACCGGCGGTGCTAAGAGTGCACCCAGCCTCGGCATAGCAAAGAAGCCAGTCGGTCCGTTCACCAGGAGGATCCATGAGCACAACCGGGACTTCAAGAGCCTGAAGATGGACTCCTATACCGGTAAAGAGGACCCAGTAATGCATGTGACCGCATTCCAATCCGCTTACAATGGTAAGGGCTATACTGACGAGGAGTGGTGCCACGCCTTCGTCAACACCTTGACTCAGGAGGCTATGCTGTGGTTCTATCAACTAGAACCGGAGTCCATAGACAGCTATGAGCAACTAGTCGAGGCTTTCACCACCGAGTATGCCACGAAGTCCAGCTTCTTCTATTCGGTGGGAGAACTTACCGGCTTCCAGCAAGCCAGCGGGGAGCGACTGGCGGATTATATGGAGCGGTTCAAAGCTGCCTACCGGCGCTGTACCTCCAAGGACGATGTCCGTGCGGCCCAAATCTTCCGAGATGGCCTACAACCGGACGAGTTCCTCAGAAAGCTCAATGCCACGAGCGCTGTCCTCACCTACACCGAACTCATGAACCGAGCAGGGCAATACGCCCGGAGCTACTACCTGACCTACGAACGAAAGTCTCAGCTCAACGCGATGCACAAGGCAAACAAGGCCTCCGCAACCACAGCGGACCCCATCGGGGATAAGCGTAAGCAAGAGCAGGGTGGTGGCTCACGGCCGGACGACTCTCGGCAGAGCGACAAGCGCAACAAGTTCAACTCCTACCGAGGGGGTAATCGCGGCAACAACTGGGAGAACCGCGAGAACAACCGAAGGTATGATCCCCCCAACCGGGAGCGGAATCCCCAACACCAGGCCCCCCAGAGCCACCAACAACGACCGGTATATCAGGTCGGTCCCGGCTATAACAAGCCCAGGGAACAGTTGTACTCCGACCAACGAGGGCAAGGGCAGTACTCCGGTTACTCGGACCGCGGGGAAACCCAGGCCCATCCAAGTCAGTGGCCATACAGCCAACCCGCCGGTATTAACCAGGTGGACGACTCAAGTCAAGGATGGACCGAGACCGGGTATAACCGGCACCCCAAGAAGAAAAGTTCCTGGAGGCACAACCGCCCCCAGAAATCCAGTAAGCAGGACGGTACCGACGACAGGCTGCTAGTCTGTACAACGTTCAACAAACCCTTGGGGGACATCTACAAGGAAAACCCCCAGCTTTTCCCCCAACCATGGGCGAAGCAAGCATACGCCGGCAACCGGACTAATACCGGTAAATTCTGCACCCACCATCAGTCCGGGACCCACAACACCGATGAGTGTCAGACTCTCCGGGACGTGGCTGAGCAGCTATACCGAGACGGGAAGCTTGGCCAATACACCGGACAAGGCAACCGGGGTTATCGGAAGGAAATCTTCACCATCAGCGGGGGGCCCACCTTATTCGGTACTTCACGATCTGAGCACAAGTCTCACGTGAAGGAGGCTAAGCAGCACCTGCAATGTTTCTCCGTGCAATCCGCACCGGCACAGAAAAGGCCTAAGCGAGACCCGTGGAAGATAGAATTCTCCAACGACGAGGAATCCGGTATCGTGACCCCTCACGACGACCCTCTCGTGATCTCGGCCAAGGTTCACACGGACCTGATGCACAAGGTACTGGTGGATGGCGGTAGCTCCGCCAACATCATTTTCAAAAGTGCCTACCTCAAGCTGGACCTACCGCTCGAGAACATATCGCGGACGGTGAACCCGCTCATAAGCTTCTCGGGAGATCTAGTCCAACCTCTCGGTAGCATCTGGCTCAACGTAGAGGTCGGCCAGTACCCCAGGTCCCGAAAGGTATCTGCCCACATGCTAGTGGTAGACTGTGAATCATCCTACAATTTCATTCTCGGTAGGCCTATCCTTTGTCAGATCAAGGCCTGTGTGTGCTACTACTTGCTCATGCTAAAGTTCCCTACTCCCGTCGGAGTCGCCTCCATCAGAGGAAGCCAGCCAATGGCCCGGTCGTGTTATGCTCAGGAAACTAAGCCACGGCGTCCCTGCCGGGACGTGTGCAATGTCACTACCGGTGACATAGCAGCAACAACCGACAGGCCGGACGACCCCCGGGAAGGAGCAGTGATCATACAGGGCAAACCCCACGAGGAAGTAGAACACATCGCCCTGTTCCCTGAACAGCCTGACAGAGTTGTCAAGATCGGCACCGGCCTACCGGTAACTCTCCGGGGAGATCTGATCAGACTCCTGAAGGACAATGCCTCAATCTTCGCCTGGTCGTATGCAGACATGCCCGGTATCTCCACCACCATTATCTCTCATAAGCTTGGTATCGACCCCGCCTATCGGCCGGTACGACAAAAGAGAAGGGTGGGAGACCAGGAGCGATACGAGGCCATGAAGGCAGAAGTAGATAAACTCTTGAGCATCGGTTTCATCCGCGAGGTTCAGTATCCTCGGTGGTTGTCAAACCCGGTGCTGGTAAGGAAGCCTAACGGGAAGTGGCGAATGTGCATCGACTTCACCGATCTCAATCGGGCATGCCCCAAAGACAGTTTCCCCTTACCAAGGATCGACCAACTGGTGAACTCTACCGCTGGACACGAGGCCCTCAGCTTCATGGATGCCTACTCAGGCTACAACCAGATCAAGCTTGACCCCGAGGACCAGGAGCACACCTCCTTCATGACCAATCAAGGTCTTTACTGCTACAATGTCTTGCCCTTCGGGCTGAAGAATGCCGGTGCTACATACCAGCGGTTAGTCAACCGCATGTTCTCCAGGCAGATTGGCAGAACCATGGAAGTTTACGTGGACGACATGCTCGTCAAGAGTATCAAGCAAATTGATCACCTCACCGACCTGCAAGAGACCTTCTCCATCCTCCAAGACTATGGGATGAAACTCAATCCCGAGAAATGCGTCTTTTGCGTCGGTGAAGGTAAGTTCCTCGGCTTCATGGTCAGCCACCGGGGCATCGAAGCTAACCCCGAGAAGATTCGAGCTATCCTGGAGCTAAAATCTCCTAAAACCTTCAAGGACGTCCAAAGCCTCAACGGCAGGATCACAGCCCTCTCCCGGTTCATATCACGGTCTACCGACCGGTGTGCTCCCTTCTTCAAAATACTCAAAATCGGGAAGAAGTTCGAAGGCTGGACCACCGAGTGCGAACAAGCCTTCACTGCTCTGAAAGAATACCTAGCGGCAGCCCCACTGCTCAGCAGACCAGTGCTGGGGGAACCACTGTTCCTATACCTATCGGTATCTAGGACGGCCGTGAGCTCAATCTTGGTCAGGAGCGACAATCGGGAAGACTTACCGGTGGACTATGCGAGCAAGTCTCTACTGGATACCGAGACTCGGTACCCGGAGATAGAACAGCTCGTTTTAGCACTCATGGTGTCAGCCAGGAGACTCCGGCCTTATTTCCAATCACACCCCATTGTCGTCCTGACCGACCATCCACTGCGGATAATCCTGCAGAAGCCTGAGGCATCGGGGAGACTCACGAAGTGGAGCATTGAACTCAGCGAGTTTGACATTGCCTACCGGCCCAGACCGGCAATCAAGGCCCAGGTATTAGCAGACTTCGTCTCCGAGTTCACACCCGAGCACGCTAACACTAATCAGCAGCCATCGGCGGAGAAAGCAACTCCCGCCGAGGACGCCCCAACTACCGTTGGCGAGCATGCGTTTGACCCATCCATACCGGTCTGGCAGCTGTACGTGGACGGCGCCTCGAACTCCCACGGAAGCGGGGCAGGACTCGTTCTCATCACCCCACATACCGAGAGTCCAGACACATCTCACTTGGAGTGTGCCCTCCGGTTCAGCTTCAAAGCTTCCAACAACGAAGCTGAATACGAGGCTCTTCTATCAGGCCTTCGGCTAGCCAGCGATATGGGAGCCAGACAACTCCAAGTCTTCAGTGATTCTCAGCTCATCGTCAACCAGGTCACGGGGGACTACCAGGCAAAAGACCCCACTATGTGCCGGTACGTGACCTTGGTAAAAGACCTCACACTTGGGTTCTCGTGTTTCAAATTAACAAAGGTACCAAGGGATGAGAACCAACGGGCTGACGCCCTAGCCAGAATAGCTTCCGCTATCGACCCCAACCCAGGGGCCTCGGTACCCATCATCATGCTGGAACACCGCAGTACCGAGACGACACCCGTGGCGGTGAACCACTTACGTCTCGAAGAAGCAAACTGGATGACACCAATCCTAGAGTACCTACGAGATGGCTCTCTCCCGAGAAACAACGCTGAGGCAAAGAAAATAAGATTCCGGTCCTCCCGGTACCTCATCATCAACAGTCATCTTTACCGGCGAGCCCACTCAATGCCATACCTACGATGCCTCGGACCCACCGAGTCCCGGGAGGCGATCAGGGAGGTACATGAGGGCATATGCGGCCACCACCCGGGAGGAAGAGCGATGGCTCACAAGCTCGTTAGGCTTGGATACTACTGGCCAACCCTCCTCCGGGATGCCGTGTCATTTACCAAAAAATGCAAGTCCTGCCAGTTCAACGCGCCAAATGTACCGAAACCATCCCAGCCACTGGAAACGATGGTCAACCCGTGCCCTTTCGCACAATGGGGCTTGGACCTAATCGGGCCAATGCCAAAGGGTACCGGCGGTGTTGAATATGTGGTTGTCGCCACCGACTACTCCACCAAGTGGACAGAGGCCAAGGCCCTCAAGTCCATCACTTCCCAGCAAATTCAAACATTCATCTGGGAAAACGTCATCTGCCGCTTCGGTGTCCCTCAAATCATTGTCACCGACAATGGAAGGCAATTCGATTCCAACTCCTTCAGGGAATTTTGCCGGTGCAAGGGCATTACCCTTTACTTCGCATCGGTAGCCCACCCCCAGACCAACGGTCAGGTAGAGGCAGTAAACAAAATCCTGAAGAGAACAATGAGGACCAAGCTGGGCGAAAAGAAAGGCGCATGGCCAGAGCTGCTACCGGAGGTACTATGGGCGTACCGCACCTCATACAAGGCTGCCACCGGAGAAACCCCGTTCTCCCTCGCTTTCGGCGCAGAGGCCGTAGTCCCGGTTGAGATTAATTCCACAACCCACAGGATCGACACCTTCGATCCAAACGAAAACGAAGAGCAGTTGTGTCTCAACCGCGATCTACTCGAGGAACGCCGGGAGCAGGCCAACCTCCGGAACGCAGAACACAAGAACAGGCTCAAACGCAAGTTCGACGCAAATTTCTTTAAGGAGGGTAGATTGTAATACCCCGAATTTTCATCCTTAATTTTCAGAAATGTAAAAATAAATATTTTGCGAAATTTATGTTTTTGCGTATTTTGTTGATGATGTGGCGTATTTGTATAAATACGATATAATTATACGTATTAATTATTTGTACGTATTTGTGAATAGTATCCAAATAGTGACAAATAGTGTCTAAATAGTAACCGACACGTGGCGGGTAGTGATTGGAACAGCACACATGGTGACTCAGCTTTGTCTGGTGAGTCACCATGCGACACGTGTCACGATACGATTGGTCTTCGGGTGTTTTTCTGTTCGGCTATGATTTTGGGAAAACTTCCTTCACGAGAGTTGTAGAGCTCGTCGATACGAGTTCGTGGACATAAAGTTTATGTAAAACGGAGTTCGTATGAGAGAGTTATGAATTTTTGAAGTTTTATTTATTTTGCCTATAAATAGAAGTTCAGAAATTCATTTTGTTTTTTTTTTAAAATTCCGGAAAACCTAGAAAGTCCCAGACCCGCTGGAACGTCTGACCCGACCCGGCTTTTCCCGGCGATCCAGGCCACCCCCGGCCACCGGACCACCACAGACCATCTCGCCTCTCTCTCCTCTCCTTCCCTCCGCCGTCCATCACCGACGAATCACGCCGGAACCCGACGGATCGTGCGGCGGAAATGCGGCGAAACCGACCCGGATCGGTCTCTCTCCTCCGGCCACGGCGGCTTGTGCCACCACTTGGGTTATCTTCCTCTCCTTCCCAGAAACCTCCTACAACCCTTGGATCAGAAAACCAACCACCGTACGTGGCGGATCGAGGCTTTGAACATTTTGGGCAGCCGCTCCTTGCGACGGCGATCTAGGTCGATCCGGCCGTCATCTCACTTCGAGGCAAGTTTTAAAGTTGTTCCATTTTGTGTATTCTACAATTTGACCGAACTGATTTTGCTAGTGTGGACTTTGGTCTGGCGGCGCGTGAGTTTCTCACCACCGTCTGTGGTGGCGTGTGGCGGCGCGTCCAGCCACCTTTTTAGGATATTTTTGCTTTCTCGAGTAGTGTTTGTCGATACAAACATCTTTCATGTTTACGGGTTTCTGAGATTCGATTGTTTGACCGATGTTGATTTTACCCGGAATTGTGGATCGTTTGATCCGTGATAATCCGACCGTCGGATTGTCACCATTTTTGAGTATGATGTTAAGATGCTAAAAATAAGCTTACTGTTATTTTAGTATTTTGAAGTTCGGTGGGACCCGTTCAATGAATAGTTGACGTGGGAACCGTTTGAAGAATAGTGATGTGGGACCCACATTGACCGATAGTTGACTTTTGGTCAAACTAGTCCGGTTTATAGTTTTCGATATTCTAAGGACATCCGATTAACTTTGGGAGTGATACGGATACTTTTCGTTTGTCGTTTGGTTGTTTTTGTGCTGAGAAACGAAATACTTGTTCTTAGGTGTTTTTGGAAACCGTGTAGCCGAGCGGACGTTTCTTGTTGATTACCTGGTTAAGTGTTGAGTTCGTTGACGCAGCTGGATTTTCGAAGGTGAGTAAACTCACAATGGTTAATTGGTGAATATGATTCACGTGATTGTATTGTTTGTTGTCATGAGATTGAATCTCTTTCTCATTTATTTAGCTTCTATCTAGGTTATTAATTACCTGTTATTGCTTGAGATGTTTTTAAAGGACTTGAGATGAGTGAGGAGAATACAATATTTCGTGTGAGTAAATCATAATATTGTATTGCTGATTGATTTGATTGAAAATATTTTCAAATCATGATAACTGTGTTTTTGATGAGACTGTGTTGGGTCCAGTGTGGCCTCTTTGAGTTGGAGAAAGGGTTTCGGACCCTGTGGTAAGAATTTGGGCAAGCGTCCCAATGCGGTTAGAGCTCTAGTCTGTCTACCAATTCTTTTGTGTTATCAGGTATAAACCTGTGATACAAAAGATGTGTTTCTAAAAGAAGTCTCAAGAGTTTTCATTTTTTTATTGTCCAAATTGGACTTTGATTTATTATTGATGATTTTGTTAAGCATAAATATATCATTGAAATCATTGGATGATTGTCGTTATCATTTTGACATTTCTTTCATTAAGTTATTAAAATTAATCGTGTGATATGTCTGAGAAATTACTTAATTTGATTATTAAGTTGAGATTTAAATATTATTATCTCTTGTGAGTTGTTTATATGTTTACTCATACCAGCTTCGCAAGCTGACCGGGTTGTTGTTATAACCCGGTACACTATTCAATGGTGTAGGGGTTTATCCTGCAGGTTAGGATAACTAAGAGTTGAGTTGAAGGAACTTTGGAGTTGCTGATGTTATTATATATCTTCCGCTGTATAATAAACTCTGTAGGTGAATTTACTTATTATTTTGAAATGACAATTTAATATGTGAATTTATATAATGTAATATTCGACTCTAAAGAACGAGTCTGTATTGACATTGGCGGGCTCGGTGAGTTGTTGTTTGTTGTATTAAAAAGAAAAAAAAATACTAGGTAATTTGTGTAAGTTGACCGAGCCTTCGCGTTTCAAATTTGTTTTATTGATAATAACAAGTTGTTATTTATATTACGAAATTTGGAGCGTGACATTTCATCTGTTTATTTTTTTCTGCACTAACTGAACCGATGACATCGATATTCTGTTTTCAAAATCGAAATCGGCTAGAAATTTCATGACCACTTAATAAGGAGTTCGGTCTTTGATAAGCTCATTCAAACAAGTTTTTGTTTGTAGAAAACACGTGGGAGGACTTTGTATATAAGATGATCTTGATTAGTGATCGGAAAAAAAAATTGCAAAAGTGAACTATTTTACGTCATGAGTTGACTTTTAGCCTAATTTTTGAAACTATTCCGATCGACTAGAAGTCTGGCACTCTTACTGATTGGTACTCGAGAAGTTCTCAAGTGATGAAGAGCAATTCTCGAGCACCTGTTGTTGTAATACATCGTTAAGGTTTTTCTTCCACCAATAAATTAGTTTTAAATTATTTCATAAATGTAGGTAAAAAAATAAAAAATACGCATTTATCTAAATTCCTCCCGAAAAAAGACCCCTCGTAGTTTTCTCGAGAGCAAACAGAGTTTGAGGTGAGGCCATCTAAGACATTTTTCAGTTTTCACTCTAAGAAAGTGGTGGCACAGCCGGAGTTTTCCAGTTCGGCCGTTCCTTATGTAGAGTAGAAAAGCCCCACAAGGTAGATGTTAATTTGTGTAATGACTATTTTGACCTTCACAACTCCGTTTCGTTCTTCTTTTCTTCAAACCAATTTCACGCGCAAAAAATAGTCTCTCTCTCCGTCTCTGTCTCTGCCAATGAGATCATCGTTATATATAAATACGCACCCAACCGAAATCGAGGAGAAAACAAAGAGAAGAATTTAGAACGAGGCTCCGAGATCTCGATCTGTCCGTTAATCTCCGGCGAGATCTCGACCTTGAATCGAGTCCGATCCACATAGATCCATGGCTCCCGTTTCGGCTCTCGCCAAGTACAAGCTCGTCTTCTTGGGGGACCAGTCCGTCGGCAAAACCAGCATCATCACTCGCTTTATGTACGATAAGTTCGACAACACCTATCAGGTAATTCAATTTGCTCTCCAATTTCTCTGATCTTCAAGTTTCCAGTTTTGCTATTTACTCATGGTATTAGTTGCTATGCACATTAACAAGACCTAGACTGATCGGCGTTTGCTCAACATGAGTTTCGGCATTTTAATTTATTGTTTGAAATTGCTCCCATTTGTAGTTTCAGATTTCACCTAACAGTTTGAATTGTCATTGATGTCAAAAATTGAATTCTTTGGTGTATTTATTCTTTTCAATAAATGATGATCCAAACTTTTGGGGGAACCACTGTCTGGTACTGTCATTCGAATGGGAACGCCGAATTGCTGTATAATAGTCGAGCATTCTTAGTTTCTCACTTATAGTATTCCAAAATTTCTCACCTTTCTGGAAATATGTTAAAGTTTAATAGGAATGAGAGTTCTGTATATAATAGATGGTTAAGACACGATGACATGTAGTTGCTAAGATTTTAGCATGTGAGAAAAAAAGAATAGCGCAGAGTTCGAGTGAGTGACACTTATTTTAGTAGGCTATTTTCACTTTTTCACTCTGGGGTGGGTAAAATAATAAACAGGTTTCCTACTGCTTGCTTTAAATATTTGACAGTAAACATTCATGGATTTCTGGCAAGAAAAAGAAAAATAATTCATCGAGCATGGCCTCCAGATGGCTGACCTACTCTCCCCGAATGGGTAAGAGGTGAAACTGGGACTGAATTAAATTTGAAGTTGGTTTGGAGAGAGAGGGGGAGTGTCACCTTCCCTTACCTAAAGAATCCTTGATTAAGGATTCAAGTCTAATCTAACATGTGAGAGTTATAAAAACTTTGTGGAGAGGAATGTCTTATTTATGGACCTCAGTAGAGATTAAATATATACAAATGAATGACACATGTCCTTATGCAGAGGCGATCCAGTAAGGACCTAGGTTATATATTTTTACGCCCTTATTCTCTAACAAGGTCATTTTGTATGTATCGTTGATGGCATGCATTCAAAGCATGCCAGTCATCTAAATCTGAGAATGGCTGAAAAGCACGTCCTTATTTAAAACATACATATACATGTCTAAACTAGCATCCATTTGGTTTATATTGCTGCCACTCTACAGATGTCTATCCCCATAGCCTATGCTTTAAAGTTAATAGTTCAAGTTTTCTTTTTCTTAATTATATGGTTATTTGTGACAATCAGGCTACTATTGGCATTGATTTTCTGTCAAAGACAATGTACCTTGAAGATCGAACTGTTCGATTGCAGCTCTGGTCAGTCTTTATCCTTTTAATTAGCTTTTCTGTGTGTAATTACTAGTTACCATATATATATATTTTATAAATTTTATGTACAGTATCACTCACTTTTCATCATTGAAAGTTAGATTTCTTGTTTACATAAACTTCCTCTGGCATTGTCATTCTGTAACGTGATATTAATTTGTGAGGACTTAATGACTGGTTACTAGGTTGCTTATATACAAAATATTGTCTTTTAGAAGCAACTAGTATTCCACTTTAGAAGTCACTGTTTCCTAATATAAACAGTTTTCTGTTATAACAATTAGCTATTAGTTCCCTTGGTGAAATTAAGGTTTCGATTGAGTGGTATTTTCCAGTTTGGATGAACTTTTCCCCTCTGTTTTTATTTGTAAAGTTTCTTCTCGTGAAGGCTGCTTACAATAGCGACTTATATTTTTGGTACTATTTGTTTCTTGGATGGGAAAACGGAAGGGATAATTGCGTCTTACCTAGTGTCTTAGTGGTGTAAATTATTGTAAATCATTGTCTCGTCAGGGGTGACCATAATTGTCTGGTTGGTCCTGTTTTCTTTTCTTCATGAGAACTTTGTTTTCCCCCCCCCCCCTTCTCTTCTGTTCTTTATAGCAACACTTTCAGGATTGGAAAGGCTCCATGGGTCTGCTAGAACAGTGATTTAGACAGGTTCAGAACCGTCCTACAATTGGTATTGTAGTGGGTTCTAGGATTGGTTATAAACCCTTTCAAAGATTTAAATTGCAGAAGGTGAACATTGATTAGTGGGGAGTGAATTGGATAGGGTGTAGGCTTGCCTTTGATAAACTAATCTACTCCATATATCAAGTTTCATCGTAGAACGAAGGAGAATTATAGATTTCGGATTCTTTCTGCTAGAACTGTTGGCAGACACTTTGTGAAAAAAATAGTTGGTTGAAAATGACCAAAGAAAAATTTGGAGAGCTAATAACTAATCTTAGTCCAAGAAAATTTTGTGGGCTGCAGGGGTCACAAATACAGCCCACAAAAAATGTTACTGTATTACTTTTGACCTTCAACAGACAAAATTTGATAATAACAAAATACTAATTTTTGGTAGACTGAAGAAAATATATACTTTGACAAAGATGATTTCTTTCTTGTTTCCAGGATCTGATTTCAGCTTCAAGTCTCATGAAGGGATAGTCTTATTAAAACTTGCCATTGATGCTGCATCAATCACATGACTTTATTTTTTTTACTAGGATGTCATTGTTGTGTAGTTTCTCGGTGATTAGCATGGCTTCTTAGTTCTTACTTAAGTGTTCCATGGACATGATTGGCACTTTCTATACCTTGTTCGAAACATAAAATCTTGAAATTTTAAACAGGGATACTGCTGGGCAGGAAAGATTCAGGAGTCTGATTCCAAGTTATATCCGGGATTCCTCTGTGGCTGTCATTGTATATGATGTTGCAAGTATGATCTCTCTCTCTCTCTCTCTCTCTAACTTATTGAGCCTCAAATTTATTTTCCAAGTCTCATTTACTTCTCAATGTCCTTTGGAGAAGTTGTTAAGAGTCCCAACCCTTGAGGAACTTGTTTTGGTTTCAACATATCTTGTCAAAACTCAAAAGTAACTTGGATGAACGTGAAGTTTATTTCTTTTTAATTAAATCATTGGATTTATGTTCAATGGTTGATGAATTTCACCAATTATTTTTGTTTCATTCTTATGGTATAGGCAGGCAATCATTCCTAAACACTTCCAAGTGGATTGAAGAGGTTCGCACTGAGCGGGGAAGTGATGTTATCATTGTACTTGTTGGAAACAAAACAGATCTTGTAGATAAAAGGTAATGATTTGCTTTGTCCTTTGCACTAAGTTATGAAGAAAGTGGATTTCTTGTTTTCTACTGCATTTTCACTTTTCAGTTGCATAGTCTGGTAAAATTGTGCTTTTCCGACTGTCAAATGTTGATTTATTAAGCTGTTGTTTGAATATAGATGGAAGTGCTTTGGAGCATGAATCATACTCCTGTTTAGATTAGAGACCTTTTATATAATATGATGAATAGTATTTTCTTACATATAAAGAGAGAGTGATATGATGAATAGTGTTCACACCCTTAACAGCGACCTATTGGTTGATATCATGTAAATGAGATGTGTTCGAGGGAAAAATTGGGTATGAAAGGTATTAAACAGTTATGAAGTCTAATTTATGTTCTTTTTCCTGAAAGTAGTGCATCAATTTTTTTAAGTAGATTAAAACACAAGCCTTCTTAAGTGAACTCTTGAATCTTGATGTAATTTTAGTAGATTTTGGAAAATGAGTATTTTTCTGATGATGGTGATTCAGAATTATAAGCTTTGTCAGTTAAACAAACCATAGGCAAATGCTCTGTTCTTTTGTAACTTTGCCATAGTGTTAAATGCATATGCTTGCCTCACCAATCTGAAAAAGCAATATGGTTTTGATCAAGCTGTGTGCAAGCACATTCATTAAACTTGTACGGTGAATAAAGTTTTGGCATTCTGGATGGGGACATGGAGTATGATACTACAAATTTTCCCCTCAGATTGTATCTCATTGTCAATTAGGCTAGCATTTTGCATGTGATTTATCTTGCCACTTCTGATTCTCATATTCGGGGCATGTTGCTGATAATGATAGGCAAGTTTCGATAGAGGAAGGAGAAGCAAAAGCTCATGACCTAAATGTTATGTTCATCGAAACCAGTGCCAAGGCTGGCTTCAATATCAAGGTAAGCTACATTTCTCTTTAGTGACTAACATCGCGGCAATGTAATGCCTTGATGCATGTTATTGTGTTGGGTGGGGGCCTGTGCCAACCTGTGCCAATCACAATACTACTCTTGGCAATGGGAAAAGGTTTCTTAGTAATGAGGTTATTATCCAGATGTGTTTTCGTTTGTCACTATTTGGGTGCCTAGAATACTATTGATCAGAACTTCTCATGGTCAAAATCTATTTGTTCTATGAGTTATTGGGAAGTTTCTTTCAGTGGTTGCCAGGCATAAGCTAGAGCTACTTGAACATTTCTGGTGCCATTTAGTTGAACTTTAGTCATTCAAAAACACGGGGCTATGATCACAAACGAGTTTAATGTCTCGGTATACCTGCCAGTAGATTTTTGTTCTTTTTGGGGTTATGGTATACTGCTTGTTAAATTAGAATTTAAGTAGGCACAGATTTGAATAAATGAAACGCCGCATCTTCATTTCATAAAAAAAAAAAAAAAAGGTTGTGGCCTCAGCCGAACTGTTAGCTTGTTCTTATCTTTGTTTGTTGGGTAATTGTTTCACTACTCGATCCAAATATAGAGAAGTTCCTATTTTAACTTTATTTAATCTCATTCCAGGCACTCTTTCGGAAGATTGCGGCAGCCTTACCTGGAATGGAGACACTTTCTTCTACAAAGCAAGAGGATATGGTTGATGTAAACCTCAAGTCTTCCAATCCAAATGCATCACAGTCACAGGGACAGTCGGGCGGCTGTGCATGTTGATCCTTCAATTTACATGGGTTTCAAACTCAATTTGTTCGCCACATTCTTATATGCTTATGTGATCCAGCTCTTTGTAAAGCTTAGTTATCGTCCCAGTTCCGAGTTCCGCCTTTTTGTAGCTTTGGAGGAGTTTTGTGTTTGGTTGATTGTTAAACGATTTTTGCACTGTTTAGAATACCACAAAGAATTTCAGACCTTAAATTAAAAGTAATAGAAGCAACATCATATATTGTTTGTATTTTATTTCCCCCGGTGTCTGATAAACAATAGTTATTCTCAAGAAGCATTTCGCAATTTAAATGCTTCTTTGTACGTAATTGTTTCACCAAAGATGAAAAATGAGCCTCGAATCTATGAAACAAACAAGTCCTTAATGATTCGTCTTATTTCTTTTTTTTCAATGAAAATGGCAGTATTGGTGACTAAAATATGCAAAATGAATTTGTGTATCAGTTTTATTGAGCAAGACTTGCAAATGCTACCGATGCTTCTTATTTATGATGTTTGGGTGGAATTTGTGTATCAATTTTAGTTACTAAAATTTGCAAAATGGATTTGTGTGTCAATTTTAGTTTTTAATTTTTGATTGAACGGTAATCATTAATTTCATTCAATTTTAGTTTTTAATTTTATTGTATTTTCTATTTTCTAGTTTTCTTAAATGAAAAAGATTAAAAGAATGCTTTAATTGGATTCCCATAACTAAAGCCAAAACCCAGAAAGTGGCCGAAAACCCAACCAATCACTTGTCGCAGTTGTGACTACGAAATCCCAACAATGCCCCTCTAAATCATAATGACAGATTCATTCATATATTTGCTTCTTTTGGAAATAATGTCATTGGATATCTATCTGCGCTTTTCATACAACATTTTTGGGTCCTCCTGCCTCAATTTTCTCTCCTGTTTTCTTCTATCTTTTCGGGTCAAAATTGTCTCGTCCTCTTTCCGATTCCCGTAGATATCTGATGGTCTTACACGCGGCGGAGTCTGACTCGCTGTTAGGTATGTAATTTCATGATGTTACTGATTCTGAAGTTCTGAACCAACTATGATGATTCTGAAGAAAAAGTAAAAACTTTAGAAATTAAAAGTTAAAAAAAATTGTTGGGAATTTGTGTTGATAGTGGATACAGTAAAACCCACTCAAAACCCTGTTTATTCGAATCTTGTTGGTATTAATATTTGGTCAGCTAGACACATTGAGAGTCTCCCTCTCCTTCAGTCACGCCAAACTTGAACAAAATGCCACCGCCTCCGCCAGGTCTCTTTCTCACTCTGGTTTTGGTCTTTGTTTGTTGAATTCTAATGGTTTATATGAGAAAATTAGATATGGGTTTTGTTTGTTTTGATCGATATGGTATTGGGTTTTCGTTAGACGAATTAAAATCTTCAACCTTTAGGCGGTCAATTTGAGCCGGTTACAATCAATCACTGACTTCACTTTGAAAGTTTGAATCTTCATACACGTATCTCTGTAGTATGAAGCTTTCTATGGTGGTTAGTGTCTGGTGGAATTTCAATTGGATTTGGATTTTCTAACTTATTCCTTTTGCTCTTGAATTCGTTCATTCAGTCATTACATTTGTTTGGTGTAATCTCTGTGCTTTCAGCTAGTTATTAGTCATGAAGTAATAGGATGGTTCATTGCTGATCGATTTTTTTTTTTGGGATTGAGGCATGAATTTGTGGCACAATCATCTTCGTTTCTGATTCTTTTTTTTTAATTGATGTGTAGACTCTGAATCTTGTAGGTGAGACTCCGCGCCCTTTTAATATGAAAAAGAGGTGTATATGCCTTAAAAGCAACTTTGCACCAGCAGGAGAAGATATTGCAATTGAATGATTCAAAATGAATTTTTCAAACACACTAATGTACACCAGGCATCGAATGCTCCTGGCATGAATTTCCTTTTTGTTATTTTTTTTATTTATGTGTTAAAGTGCAAAAAAGTTATGACTACATCAAAATGCCTTTCAAGGTTGGTTGCTTGTGATTTGTGTTGGCCAACTTGATAGTAGCTTGCTTATCTTTTAATCATCAATAGTATTGAAGTAGGATTTTTGCAAAGATTATTAAAGATTTTTTAATATGCGCCTCTGACTGTGGATTCTTAATGTTTAAATGTGTATTTATGTCCCAATTTGACTTAGAATTTCTATCCAAGTGGCTCTGACTGTCTGACATTGTACCTGGTCTGTAGCAAACATTGAATTGCAGTGGAAAAACTCTGTATATATGTTGTGTCTTCTGTTTTCATGTTTCCTGATTATCCATAGCGTCAAATGCTTTGCGGATTTCTTGTTTGCAATCATTTGAGGAAAGTATAAGGAAACTAATTTGTTTACATTGTATTTATGTGAATACAGATAGCCAAGAAACCATCCTACCCAAAGATGGAATTGTGATGGACCCGACACTATTGATTAAACTTGGCCGCTGGCAGTGGTGGTTTTTGGTGTCAATCAACATATTCTTCCTCCTTGTGGGGCAGGCTGCTGCTGTTTTACTTGGAAGATTTTATTATGACCAGGGTGGTAATAGTAAGTGGATGGCTACTCTTGTCCAAACTGCAGCTTTCCCAGTTCTTTTTATCCCACTTTATTTTCTTCCTTCGCAGAAAGAAGATCATTCGACTTCTTCAACCCCACCTTCCATTTTAGTTATTGCCTTGATTTACTTCTTTCTTGGACTGATCATTGCTGGTGACAACATGTTGTATTCTACTGGACTCTTGTACCTGTCTGCCTCCACATACTCCATCATTTCTTCAACTCAATTAGCATTCAATGCAGTCTTCTCCTACTTCATCAATTCTCAGAAGTTCACTGCGTTGATTTTCAATTCAGTGATTATCCTGTCATTGTCTGTGGCTCTTATTGGTGTGAATGATGACTCCGATGGACCAGCAGGAGTATCATCGCGGAAACATATCATTGGCTTCATCTGTACTCTTGCTGCTTCTGCAATTTACTCCCTTCTTCTTTCCCTCATGCAGCTTACTTTCCAGAAGGTTCTGAAAAAGGAAACTTTCTCCGTGGTTTTGCAAATGCAAATTTGTACAGCATTTGTTGCGACTTGTGCTTCACTTGTGGGTCTTTTTGCAAGTGGGGAATGGAAGACTTTACATGGAGAAATGGAAAGTTTTGGTAAGGGAAGAGTTTCTTATGTGATGACTTTGGTTTGGACAGCTGTTTCCTGGCAAGTTTGTTCTGTTGGTGTCGTGGGTTTAATTTTCGTGGTGTCTTCTCTATTCTCGAACGTAATTAGTACTCTCTCATTGGCTGTTACTCCCATAGCTGCTGTGATAGTTTTCCATGACAAGATGAATGGTGTGAAGGTAATTGCTATGCTTATGGCTATTTGGGGTTCTGCTTCATACATTTATCAGAACTACCTTGATGATTCCAAGGCAAGAAAAGCACTGGCTGATGTTAGTGAATTGCACAATGCATGATTCCTCATTGCGATTTATTTTATAGAAATGCACAGAACTTGCTACACACTTGTATTTAGCTTTTATTTGATGCCATCTTTACATTATAGCATACTGTTTGTAAATTAATGTCATTGAAATAGTAGTAGTTTTTGTTTTCTATTCAAGGTTCAGGTTCATTGCCATTATTATGGTAAAATCTACTTTGTTAAAAGAGTGATAAACTATCACGGATGATGTTATTTTAGTGTTTTGGAAGTAAACGTTGATACAGGTTCGACCATTTCTATAACACCTTTTCACTAAACCTAGGTACCTTAGCCACGTATTAGCTATCAGGTATTGTAGAAAGTAAAATGAAAAGAAGCAAAGAATTTATTTTGAAGATCATCATCAGGTTTCAGGAAGACTAATATTGATGATCTTTCCGACTTCTTATTGGTTGAAATCTTTTGTCGACTTCTGATCATCCAACGTTGTCATTGTCGTCCTCTAAGCTGCTATTTCCAGCCTAGTTCAAAAGACTCATGAATTTCCTATAATGACTTGGTATTGTGTTATGCAACCGAGCATCATCAGCTGGTGACTTCATTGTTTGTTTTATAGATTAACGGAATTAATTTTCCGTCCACTTAATTTCTTTAGTACTCAGGCTTGAGCAAGTCCAACTTTTATCAAGGTGAATTGGACTCGGAGAGCTATATAATATGCTAGTTTAAGTTACTGTGTTTGAAGTTTTGGAGCATGATAAAATTTCAGTAGCCTGATCGAATGCACATTGTTCAAAATAAATTTTTGAGAATCTGTGTGATCATTTACAGACCTTAAACCACATGCCAGTGCCGCCAGGTCTCTCCTTTGCTCTCTTTCTTTGTTTTTTTTTTTTGGTGTTAATAAAGGCCATATTGCAATGTTTGTAATGATCAACTTGTTATTGCATTTTCATCTCTAGCTAGGCTCCTTTTGGTTGCCGAGGAATTGTATGCAATTTTAAGTTTTGTGGCACTCAATTTCAGCTGGTTACAACCTATTGTTCACTCACTTTGTATTATCACAGACTACACAATATTCTTACAGTATTTGGATTTGATAATTTCAGTTACATCGATTTGGATTTGAAAACTTCAACCTTTTATTGGCCGATTATTATTTTTTTTTGGCAAGATTTTATTGGCCGACTTTGATCCACTTCTAGGATATTTACGGGTTACTGTAGCATAATAACATGAAGTGGCCAAAAGTAACCTTGTGCAGCTTAATGTAATCGGAAAAAAAAAAGGACTTGTGCAGCTTAATTACACTAGAACACAATAGAACAAACTTGAAACAAGTTTTCTAATTTTGCTTACAGCATAGAAGTGAAGTAATGTGGAACTTTCGAAATTGAAAAGGTGATCCATCTCCGAGGAAAATGAGGCCAGATTACCAAAATCTACCCCAGAAACAGCTGGTTCACATATATATGTTGTAATCAAGCTGCAGCGAGTAACATAAATTCAGATACATTATATTAGTATGTATGATTCTATGTTAAAGACAAAGAGAGTCGAAGTGGAAGAGAAGACTGACCATATATATATCCGGTGAAGCTGGAGTAACAAATTCGAAGTTGTGGATTTAACTAAGGAGGGGATGCAGCTTGTATTTCCTCTGTTTTCTCATCAGGAGGAGGAGCTGGTCATAATCAGAAAATTTAATATAAAGATAGAATCTTAATTTAATAGATAAAGCGGATCGAGTCAATTAGTCACATACCGTCCACAGTTGATTCCTCAGTCAATCGTCCGGGTATTTGTGATAGTAAGAGAAGGCACATGTTTGATTTTGTAGAAATCCTCTCCTCCTTCCCTAACCCTCCTACAGAATGTGCTGGGCATACTGTTGATGGTTAATTCCTTGAGGGTAGTAATATGTTGAAGCCCCTCTGGAACTTCCTTCAATCTCCAGCATTCTTGAATGTGCAATCTGCCGAGTCCAGGCATGGCTCCTTTCTCCACCCTCCACTCTTCTAATGACAACCGAATTAGGGAAAGTGTTTCAAGATGAGGAAAGCCTCCTTGAGAGAAAACCATTGATTCTTCAATTGACCCCCAGCCGATATAAAGCACCCTTAAGTTGGGCAGCTTCTCCAGTATTTCTATCTGCTCACCCTTCACATTTGTCCATTCCAGCGTTATCTTGGTGAGGTTTGGATAGCACAGGGGCTCTTTCGGTAACTCAAAATTCAGATAACTAGGATAATTCCCGTGCAGTCGCAGCTTGTATAAATGAGGACAACTTGACACTATATCTCTTGCTATATGCTCATCACAATCTACGTATGACTTCACAGATAGAGACCGAAGATGATTAAATGTTATGCTTCTTGATATCAACATGTCCTTCAACTTTTCCAAGTAACCAAACTTTGATGCACGTATGTATAGTTTTTTCAGATTGGTTAATTGAACAAGACCATTCAAATCCCACTTCTCAATGTCAACATTAACTAACGTCTGAAAGTTGCACAGTGTTGCGAATGACAATTTCTCACTTACAGTGGAAGTGGAATATCCTGGTAAATACAAATGCCTCAGTTTCTCCATATTCCTAAACACATTTGTGATTACCCTCTTCCGATCAAGACAAAAACAAAATCTACTACATAAATAAGAACCCCGCAGATCTAGAGTTTGCAATAGTACCAGATTAGATACAGATGACGGAAACCCACTAAATGCACTAGCCTTCAGACTCAAAAACCTCAAGTGGACTAGATTCTCAATCGTCTCTGGTAACTCAAACTCTCTATCTATATTTTCAAACTTCAAAACTCTAAGCAATTTGAAGTCATTGAATACTGATCGCATTACTTTTTTGTTCCACTTTTGGTCAAACCATTTTGGAGCAAAATATAATAGAGACCTAATGTGGCAGTCTCTTCCATCTCTAGTGAAGTCATATTTAACATTTTCGTCCAAATAGAAGGCCAGTCTTCGAACCTTACCAATTAGTGTTGTCTTTGATACCGGACCCGAAGAAAAGTTAACAACATGGAGAAAATTCTCCTCTTCTGCCTTTTGCAAGCACAAGTCCCGCATAAGATCATGGAGACGGCAAGTTTTCACCTTCCCACTTAAACCATATTCTACCACTTGAACCATAGATCTTTCCACCAATTCAGTTAGGCAACCATATGATACTTCTTCTATTACTTCCACTGAACCATGTATTTCTGACATTGAAGTTATAAACCCTTCTGCAATCCATAACTGAGTCAATCTTTTTACCGGTATCTCATGATCCTCAGGAAATTGGGCTAAATATAGATAGCATAGTTTTAACTGAGATGGCAAGTCATCATAACTCAATGCCAAGACACATGATACACCATACTCTTGATCTGTGTTTTCTCTTCCAAGGACATTTGTGCCTCTCATTATGTATACATCAACATTTCTAAGTACTGTATTCCACTCTTCAACTGTCTCTCGTCTACTTAGAAGACCAGCTAGCACACTGATGGCTAATGGCAAACCTAAACAATGAACAAGCATTTTCTTTCCTAATTCTGTCTTCGTTGCATAAATTGCCGAGTCTAGAAAAGAAAAGAAAACGAAACCAAATAAGTTTTGTTTTTTTTTTTCTTTTAGAATAACAATTATTCAGTACAAAACAAGTATATCCAAAGACTATACTTCAGTAACAGAGAGATTTAGTCGCTACTGATTACTGACTAATTGACAGTGATAACATTATATATCAAACTAAAAGTTCTTGTAGTTGAGAATCTTTCATATACATTAAACTATTTTTTATCGATATCATATACTTGTAGAGGATCAAGAGAATGTCGTGTGCTCGAACATAAAATTAATGGTGTTATTTCATATTATTCGAAAAATTTACAAGATGCATAATATGATAGTATGTTTGTGAACAAAAAAAAAGCTCTTAACACTTACATATAAGTCAAGATTTTAGTGTTGTATGGAATGCAAAACTTCCTTAGGCTAGAAAACTACAGATAAATATTTAGTTGGCAGAAAAAATACCTGTATTGTCGGTTCCACATATCGCTATCTTTTCAAACAGTTCCCAGCTTTGCTTGTCATCTAGAGGTTGAGGTTGGTGAAGAAAAGCATTTTTGGATGCAAGCAATGCAACTTCTTTCTTGCGAGTGGTGAGTAATATCCGGCTCTCTGTTTCTTCATTGATTGGAAATCCAGCTTTAATCGAATTCCATGCCTCCTGAGTCCATATGTCATCAAGGACCACCAGACATCTCTTTTTTCGTTGGATACCAAAAACCTTCTCTGCTATTTCATCCTTCTTCATTTTTGCAATTTCTTCCCTCTGTTCTTTTGTAGGAGAACTGAGTTTAATTAAAACTTCTTCCAACACATTCCTTCCTTCATATTGTTGAGATATACACACCCAAACAAAACAATCAAAATGACGCTTAACTTCATTTTGAAGAAAAACTTGTTTTGCAAGAGTGGTTTTTCCCGAGCCGCCCATCCCCCAAATAGAAACAACACGGTGATGCTTTCCTTCTCTCACCAACTCCTTCACCAGTATATTTGTGTTTTCCTCTAACCCAACAATATGACTTTCAATTTCATGAGCATAAGTTAACCTCCGATCTCGTTGCCTCTTAAAAGTAGAAGCAACACCTTCATCCCCACTTATTTGTCTTATGTTATAACTTTGCAAACTTGACCTCAAATGAGAAAGTTTGGTCATAATATCCTCAATTTCGGACCCAATCTTGTATCGATTAACTCCTTCGTTAAAGATGCAGGCAAACCTTTTGAGCACAATCTTCATAGTACCTCCTCTCTTCTTGGAAGCCAATTTCAAGGCAAAAGATTCAATGACATCCTCCAAATCATAAGCAACATCTCTAATAAGTTCAACCCAAATGCGTACTACTTGTTCGTCTCCTTGTCTTGTATCTGCATCTTTCAGGAAGCCCCGGATCAAGTGTAGTTCAACTTGTGCGAGCTTAACTTGATGGCCGACTCCACTCAAGAATTTCCCTTGCCGAATGATCAAGTCTCCGAGAGGCTTGATCCCGTCAGCCACAATTGCAACAACAGCTTCAGCCATATTTCTGATTTCTTTTTCTTCGCTCTTTCAAATTGATGAAACTATTGTTTTTAGCAGTTGGGAGAGGCAAGTTCTCATTTCGCTCTTTTTATATATACAAAGCAAATGTGAAATTGTCAATGTGAGACTTAAAATTCCACGAGGAGCTTTCAGAGAAACTTCACGTGGTCCATTGACAAGACTCCCCCGCCCCTAGTCAATGAGTCTGGTTAGCGACAGGAAATTGCTCAACAAATGCTTCCTACTTGCATTGCATTTCCCTTGCTGAATGATCAAGTTTCCGAGGCCTTCAGCCACAATTGCAACAACAGCTTCGCCATACTTTTGTTTTCTCTCTCTCTCTGGAATTGGTGAGAAATTAATCTGCTTGGCAGTGGATGGAAAACAAAAGTTGTTTTATATGCAAAGCAGCTTCTCAGTAGTTACCTCCAATAATGCATTCTGAAATAATTGTGAAAGGTAGTTACCAGCTATGGTGGTACCTTCACTTTTACTTTTTATGAGACTAGACAGTGGGAATCTCTGTCTTTCCACTCATTCAAAGATTTTGTGATCTCTCCAATTTTGACTGTCCCTTTCTGTCTCCTGGCCAGATATCTTACACCTGTCCTTCCACATGAGGGACTTGGGTCCCCTGCAATAATTTAGTATGTTAGGATCTCCTTGGAATTTGCTGTGAAACTGACACATCACCTACAGAAGGATCCAAGGGTTCAAGTGCGGCCACGTCATTTATAATAATAAAAGGAGGAAAATATATAACCGACTAGAGATAACGTCACAAGGAATAAGCTCAGACCCAGAAAACTGGCTGACCCCATTTTCTTGTTCCCGTGATCCAATCCAATCGATTTTTGACTCCATTCACTTTCAATTCAAACACTTTTTTTTTTTCAATTCAAGTATCATAGATTAGTTTGGCTTCTCTGTACAGGTCCTTTTAGTGTTGCTCATTATAATATATTCCCAACATAAAACAGAGAACTCAAAGGATCAGAACACCCCCTTTTCCACTTCTCTGTGTTTTTTTTTTCTTTTTTTTTTCTTTTTCACTTGATCAAACCAACCTGACTTTGACACTTTTTCAAAGTATCAAATTAAAATTCCAAAACTGATTTAAATCGGAACCCTGACTTAGAATCAGTTATATTCTAAGATGAAATTTCGAACTTCTTGAAACAAGGGTGGGATCGGGATCTGAAAACAAAATCCAAATAAAAACAAGATGAAATTGTAATTTGAATATTGGTTTAAAGTTAAAAATCTGAAAACAAAATCCAAATAAAAACAAGATTAAATTGTAATTTGAATATTGCTTTAGAGTTAGAAACAGAACATAGAATGATAGAATTGCTGTCCAGATGATGTGTCAGCTTCACATTAACATCCAAGCAAATCCCAGTTCTAGTAGAGGACGATCCAATTTCAATTTAAAAAGAAGAGAGAGAAAGAGATATTAATAAAAAGAGAATGATTTTGGAATGTCAAATTGGAGTATTGGACTGAAATGAAGAATTGTTACCGTCGATGAGCCTCAAGCTGAATTTTGGCCTATCCACTGGAAATGCTTTACTCTGTCAACTTACGGTACTTACCTCCACACCGACCTCATTTTTTTGGCTAAGAAAAAAAAAATGAGGTGGTAGTGGAGCTCATTGCAAAGCTGCATTTGAAGCATTCCAGCATAAGCTCCAGGCCTTATTCTCTGTCCACTCCACAAGGAATCACCACAAATTTAGCTAACCTCAACCAAGGACCAAAATATCGAGTTTCGCGGAAATTTCGACAGTCTAAAATATGAAAATTTTAACGAAAATTTCGAGAAAATTTCGATATCGATAAATGTTTAAGAGAAATAATAGAAATTAAGAGAAAAACATAAAAATTTTAAATGAAACTTTAAGAAATATTTATTTGATTAATTATTTACTCAAAACGTCTTTGTGATTGTGTTGGGTGGGGGCCTGGGCCAATCACAATACTACTCTTGGCAAAGGGAACAGGTTTCTTAGTAATGAGGTTATTATCCAGATGTGTTTTCGTTTGTCACTATTTGGGTGTCTAGAATAGTATTGATCAGAACTTCTCACGGTCAAAATCAATTTGTTCCATGACTTATTGGGAAGTTTCTTTCAGTGGTTGCAAAAGGCATAAGCTAGAGCTACTTGCACATTTCTGGTGCCATTTAGTTGAACTTTAGCCATTCAATAACACGGGGCCATGAGCCCATGATCACCAACAAGTTTAATGTCTCGGTATACCTGCCAGTAGATTATTTTTTTTTCTTTTGGGGGTTATGGTATACATGTCGGTGGTTTACATGTTAAATTATAATTTAAAGAGGCTCAGATTTGAATAAATGAAACACGGCATCTTCATTTCATTAAAAATAAAAAGATTGTGTCCTCAGCGGAACAGTTGCTTGTAATATCCTTGTTTGTTGGGTAATTGTTTTAGTAAACTACAGAAAAGCCCATGACATCTCTTCATTTTTCTCCAAAGTCCACAAACTTTTAATTCATGCATATAAGTAAATTTTTTTACACATAAGGACAAGTTGTTTACAAGCTTACATGTGGCAAGTGTTAAATTACTTTTTTGTCCTCTTCTAAGTTTTGGGTTTGGAACTCAATGTGTATACCAACAAAAAAAAACTCAAAGTGTGCCGCCATATATCCGTGCAGTAGCAGATATCCGTACAATAGTAACAACAAATATATATGCAGTAGCAGTAACTGTAGCATATATTCATGCAATAATAGAAACAGATATCCGTACATTAGCAGAAATAGATATCCGTGCAGTAGCAGTAACAGTAGCATATATTTGTGTAATAACATAAATAGATATTTGTGCAGTAGCAGTAGCATTTGTAAATGCAATAGCAGAAATAAATATTGGTATAATAACATATATTATTTAACATATATTTATACAGTAGCAGTAACAATAGCATATATTCGTTTAGTAACAAAAATAGATATTCGTGCAGTACTGTTAGTGCAGTAGCAGTAATGGTAGCAGTAGGGT
Source organism: Rubus parviflorus (assembly GCA_029955375.1). Taxonomy (NCBI): domain Eukaryota; kingdom Viridiplantae; phylum Streptophyta; class Magnoliopsida; order Rosales; family Rosaceae; genus Rubus; species Rubus parviflorus. The sequence goes on along the minus strand of JARGGL010000005.1, from coordinate 7,855,334 downwards.
ACAATACTAGTAGCATATATGCGTGTAGTAGAAGTGCAGTAGCAGTGCAGTATCAGTGCAGTAGCAGTGCAGTAACAGTAACGATAGCTGTATCAGTGCAGTAGCAGTGCAGTATCAATGCAGTATCAGTGCAGTAGCAGTGCAGTATCAGTGCAGTAGCAGTGCAGTATCAGTGCAGTAGCAGTGCAGTATCAGTGAAGTAACAGTGCAGTATCAGTGCAGTAGCAATAACTTGCAATACCTGTAGCATATATGTGTGTAGTAGCAGTGTATTAGCAGTAACGGTAGCAGTAGCGTGCAATACTAGTACAATATATGCGTATAGTAGCAGTAGCAGTGCAATATCTCTTGATAGCTGCTACTGCAAACTTATCGTGATAGCTGCTACTGCATACTAATATTGGTATATAGTTGTTACTGCATAGCAGCCTTAATAGCTGCTACTGCATAATAGTCATAATAGTTGCTACTGCATAGTAGTCATGATCGCTTCTACTGCATACTTGTCGTGATAGTTGCTACTGCATGGTGATATATGCTACCGTTATTGCTACTGCACGGATATTTGCTAATACTATATTTGCTAATACTACTACACGGATAATCACTACTGCTACTGCACGGATATACGTTATTGCTACTGCATGAATATTCACTACTGCTACTGCACGGATAATCACTACTGCTACTGCACGGATATACGTTATTACTACTGCATGAATATTCACTACTGCTACTGCACAAATATTTAGTAGCACACTTTTGGATTGGTATAATGGCAAACTTGTAAATAAAGTAAAGAAAGACCTGATTATGTAATTGCACCTTTAAAATTTGGGTCTAGGCTTAAATTATAGTGTGTGGGCCTGGGCTGCATGTCCTTATTTGTATAACTCTAATCTTAGTTGGTTTATTTGTGTTTTGTAATGTTGTCATGGGTGTGTATGTTAAATACTATAATTGTTTCGCTACTTGATCCAGTTCCGAGTTCCGCCTCTTTGTAGCTTTGGAGGAGTTTTGTGTTTGGTTGATTGTTAAACGATTTTTGCACTGTTTAGAATACCACAAAGAATTTCAGACCTTAAGTTAAAAGTATTTAAAGTAATAGAAGAAACATCTTATATTGTTTGTATTTTATTTTCCCCCGTTAAAGTGTAGTTATTCTCAAGAAGCATTCCACAATTTACATGCCTCTTTTTCTTCGGTAATTGTTTCACCAAAGATGAAAAATGAGCCTCCAATCTATGAAACAAGCAAGTCCTTAATGATTCACAAAGAGTGTGAGTGCTTATTTCTTTTGTTTTCGATGAAAATGCCACTATTGGTTAATAAAATTTGCAAAATGATTTTGCGTATCAGTTTTATTGAGAACAAGTACTCGGGAAAATACATATTGTCTATAACATTTTGCAAATGCTTCCGATGCTTCTGGTTTCTAATGTTTTCGGTGGAAATGTTACTTTTTTTTTTAAGAAAAAGTGGAAATGCTACTATTGGTTACTAAAATTTGCAAAATTATTTTGTGCGTCAATTTTACTTTTTAATTGAAATGTGATCATTAATTTCATTCATAAAAACGAGTTTATCAATTTGTCATGTTTTCTATTTTTCAGTGTTATTGGAATCAAGAGCAAGCATTTTGGGGGAGACATGCAAGCACATAACTGATTGGTGGCAGTTAAGAAGGAATTACCAAGAAATGGAGGAGGCATGGATCTTGGATCAATATAGGAGAGAAGTCCCTTTGACCTGAGTTGGAGAATCACACAGTAAACTTTGATTTGAGTCTCAAATCATTGATTCAATTAAGTTAATTGAGTGATTAATAAGAAAACGATATGTCCAATGCAATAATTCCTAGACACTGTTACAGAACTTACCAAATTTCATATGCTAAATTGACACGGAGATTAAAAGTCACACCCTATTCTGGAAGGGCGGTTCCTTTAGTGAATGTTTCTTTTTCTTTATATTGTGGTGGATTCTTTAACTTCTATTATTAAAACATTTCTTAGTTCACATGCAGAGAGATTGCAAGAATGGGAAAATGGAGAGATGAATGGGGAGCCATTTTGCATATGTTAACATTTAAGGAAAAAGACTGAAGTTGAAGATTAGTTACATCGATCTTGGGATGTAAATTTATAAGGTTCAGTAAATTAAGGTTAATATGGTATCTTTCTTTTGTTAATATTAATATGGCATTAGAATCAATTTGTTTTTGTGACATATATGGTCAACTTGATGATCATCTTTAATCATATGTATTAGAATCAATGAGTTAAAGTATAATTTTATCTCAATATATTGAGAAAAGGACTTGCATTACTTTAAGGAGGAGGAATTAATACCTATTTTGTCAATTCTATTTTGGACCTTTCTTCTTTTAGTATTTTTAACTAAATTTTAAATGTAACACTAAGCTTAAAATTCAGCTTGTGTTGAGATTGAGTAGGCCTTGGCCGGTCGTCATTTTATAATTTTGATCATTTTGCCAAGGTGAGGTGAATTCACTCTTCTTGCTCAGTGTGTACAAATTAAAGATTGCAAATTGGAAGTTCAAAGTAGGAGATGGACAATATGTGTCATGTAATAGGTGACAAGTTAATGCAATGGAAGGTGGAACGTAAGAAAAATCAAAAGAATAAAAAGTCCAAAGAATTTAATGAGAAAAATCAAAATATATGAAATTCAAAGAAATATTGCAAATTATAAAAGACTGAGTAGTTAAATCGATCATTTCTTTTATAAAACTTGAATCAACTAATTGTCAATTTCATTTGTACTGTTCTGGGTTCCGCAACCAGTCATCATCCAAGTGCCAAACAGAAGTAAAGTTTCGAATTTCAGTAATTCTCCATTATTGGGGACAAACTCTTTCAAATTGGCTATTGAAACTGATTACTCATATATGGCATTCTTCTCTCATATATGTCCATCTTCCACTTCTAGAAGTGTTTATCTCTTCCACGACTTTGATGAAGACAGTGACCACCATATATTCAGAGATCGAATGACAGTTTGGTGGGGATGAAGGTAACTACTACGAAGCTGCTTTGCATATAAAACAACTTTTGTTTTCCATCCACTGCCAAGCAGATTAATTTCGCACCAATTCCAGAGAGAGAGAAGTGAAGAAAAGAAATCAGAAATATGGCTGAAGCTGTTGTTGCAATTGTGGCTGAGGGGATCAAGACCCTCGGAGACTATATATCTTATGCAATATCTTGTGAACCAAGATATTATTAGATCCTTAACATAATCTCTTAGATACACATTGATTCTGACATCTAGGAATAAAGACTTCCTAGATTCTCTAATTACTTGTTCGACATGATTATGGTAAGTTGTTGATTCTCAATATAAACTTAATGCTAAGTCCATATATTCTCACACTTTTGTCCTTGCGTTCCCATACAATTGTTGAAGTTTCCTATAGCAAAAGAAACAACATGAAGTCTAATTTGATTAATACAATCATGCAATGGATATATGGCTCCAGAGTACGCCATTCATGAGCGCTTCTCTGTCAAATCAGATGTCTTCAGTTTTGGTGTGTTAGTTCTTGAGATCGTGAGTGGCAAAAAAATCGGCATCTTTCAGAATGGTGAGAATGAAGAGAACCTTCTCAGCTATGTAAGTACAAATAAATTAGTGCATTTCCTCTGTTGCTTGAGAAAGTAGTATGATATCTTTTTTGATAGATCTACAACATTATTGTAGGCATGACGAAATTCAAGAGAGGATATAGTTCCAAATATCATTGATCCTATGATGACAATGAGTTCAGGAATTGAAACTATGAGATGTATCCACATTGGCCAAACCCGTACCTGATATGAAGCTCAAGAGGCGGTTACCTTATATACTATATATAGTATATATAGAGTATATACACTATATATAGTATATATAGAGTATATACACTATATAGAGTATATATAGAGTATATACACTATATAGAGTATATATACTATATATATAGAGAGTATATGCAGTGTCGTAGCTAGAAATACCTAATAATCTATAGAAAGAATAATTTATTTGTATAAAAAAACATAGAGAAAAAAATTTATAGATAAGACATGAACAAAAAACGAAGAGAAAAGGATGGAATAGATACAAGAGAAACACATTTAGCTAGTTTCCTAGAATTAGCTCTCATTATTGTGCCAAAAGTAACTTTAATTTCTTTTGTTTAAGAATTGGCAAAATGAGTCAACTAAGTCATATATCTCATATACAAAATGAAAATTTAAGACATAAAAGGACTTTTTCAAAAATGTGAGCAGGGTTAAGTGACCGTCCTAGGCGTCATATAGTTACGCCCTTGAGTATATACTATATATATTATAGTATATATATACAATCATTCTCAAGTGCGGATTTCTAATCTCAGCTGTTAAATTTATTTAAATGATCTAATCTGACGGCTGAGATTACAAATCCGCATTTTTTTAAAGTTACAGACCTCTGTAGTGGAAAAATTCTGATATATATATATATATAATGTCAAAATAGGCCTAATTCCGAAGCTTAGGTAAAATAAAACTTCTTTTCCTTTTTAAACTGTAAAAAGATTTTTCTTTTTTGACATTTAATACTGCCTAATAGGATTTATTTTTTGATTTGGAATATCTTCAACTTTATTAGTATTTGATCATAATATATATGAAATGTATGTCATACCTCCACTTACAGATATAACAACAAAATGTGTTGTCATTGTGGTAACGAAAGTCCTTTTTTGTGTAATTTTTGTTCTATTAGAAGTAATTACTCTATCTACGACCTTGTTACAAGTTTATGAATAATTTGTTGTCAAAGTTGTAATTTTGGTTAAATTATAAGTAAATAGTGTAAAACGAATGTGGTAACTTTGTTACCAATGTAGTCATTTTGATTCAATTACATGTAATTTTTTGTCCAAAAAAATTGTAAATGGAGGTATGGCATACATCACCATATCACAGCCTACCCCTTATTTTCGATATTATGTTTTGTTTATTATTTTTTTCTTTGATTTATGTAGATTACTCTATTGTATCATTATGGAGGAAAAAAATATTGTATACGTGTTAAATTTTGAGGGCACAATTTTTAGAGTTCGTCTCAAGTCTCAAAATCTTAAGTTCAGCCCAGACATCGGCTTACTATGTGTCCAAGAAAATGTGAATAATAAACCAACCATGGCGTCAGTATGTCTCACTCTCACCACCATCGCGACCTGCATATATTTTTTTTTAGGACAATCGCGACCTGCATATTATTTTCATTATAACGATGAATCAGGCATCAAGGGACTGACAGTGTTGACAGACGGATCCAAAAGCTCTTGATATGTATCGAGAAATGAGGCTTCAATTTCTGAACCATATCCTCGCTAGTGATGACTGATGAGTATGTACGTGCCATATTCCCACATACTTGGCTCTTTTTAGCACAAGTTAGCTTTGGTGTCTTTTGGTTTGGTTTTGCTGAATTGTATTAGATCCTTGATATAATAGCTTCCCAAGTAAACATGCTCTGGATCAGCTTGTGAATTTGGGTCTCAACTTCAGTTTAGGTCTGCATTATCTAATCCATAAAACAACTTAGGTGGTGTTCTGTGTATGTTTCCTTCAGTAGGTCATGGTCAAAGTCTTCATGAATATGATCCCCAACTGTTTGTGTAAAGCCTTTTAACTGTGAATAGGGTGCATGTCAATCGTCGATCTGTCTACTATATATAACATCCTTAAAATTCTCATTCACGGCCACTGGTAAGTTTGCATTGTCTTTATAAACCTTTAAATTCAGTTGCGACTACAAACATAAATGTGAGTAGAATTGGTGCTAATTTCAAACACCACTTTAAATTCTAAACTTATCTTTGTATAGTTTATAAATGCAAAAAAATCAAGAAGGATGATCGATCATATTCAAACCAACTTTAGATGTTCATATTCACGAAGCTTGTATCCGAAATATCATAACATGATCATGGTGCTTGATTTTGAACATATAAAGTTTGAAATTGGCTGAATTATTCCGGGGACACTAAAAAAAAAAAACCCCCAGAATCACTAGTTTTTTGAGGTTTTTCAATCCAAGTTCAATTTGCTATATAAAAATTAGATGTAGTCCGCACATATTTTCTTATTAATTGCAGTCCATTTAATATTTTTATCTGTCTATTTTGCCCCTAGAACTAAATAAGGGAAATAATTCAAAATTAACTAATTAAAGCATAATTTTAACTCAATTTTAAATTTCCAATTTCAAATATCTAAAATCTATACAATTCATCGTTGAATAGTTTTCTGACATACAAGACTAAATGCATTGACATGAAACCAAGATATCTAAGATGTATGTCAAGAAACATTAAAAACTTCATCATATCAAAACAACTTAATATACCTACATTATAGGGTGAAAAATGGCCTATGATGGAACTATGGAAGAGTATGATTCTTAGAATCTCCCAAGGATCGATCACGATCGAGTGCATGTGAAAAATGAAATATCGAGTATTCTAGAAATGTGACTTTCAAGAAAGTGTGAGAAGAGACCAAAGGATGGAATGTGTTGCGGTTTGAATAATGGTCATTTTTCAAGGTCGACTTTGACTGTCGCAACTTGGCAAAGTTTGGGGTGAAAAACAACCACGGTGTACCTCCAAAGTTTTACTTTGAGTTGTTTACTTTCAGCATATCTTCCTGATGTATGGGATTAAATTCATTAAGAAATAATAGGATAATTAACTTTGAATAAAACTGTTATGTGCTTGCTTTAATGATGCTTACGTGAATTGTTACTAGAGTAGTAGTTTTTATCTTTTAGTGTTAATTAGTGTATATGAAGTTACCATTGTTCAATTTCCTAGCTATAGTGTAGTTGTTATTTCCTATCATCTTGTGTTGTAATGTATATATATTAGGCGGTTTCTTTCGAAGGAAAATCATATATATATATATATATATATATATATATATATATATATATGTATATCTTCCATCATATTTTCATCTGCAATTATCCAAAATAGTTAGATACATACCCATCCCTCGTTCAATTTCTCAAGCAAGCACATAAACAAAAACAGCTTTAAGGTATGTAGGTAAGGAAATGACTAACGAAAGGGATGAAACTCACTCATCTAAGTATATTGTTTGGTGATCGAAGGCTAAAAGCTTGAAATCGAGTCTATGACTCCATAGGCGTGGACTCAGGTGGCTGGGGCTCGTGCGACAGTACCAAGTTTGAGGGACTCGCGGCCGGCGGCCCGTCGGTGGTCGTATTGGCATGTTCAAGACCTAAATTCTGGTAGCACTGAAGGTCGATCAACATCTAACACTTGAATCGAAAAATTTATTTAAGACTTGAAAAATAGAGTTCAGGGTGGTCATGAAGGCCTAAGATTCTAGACTTATGGCCTAAAGTTTGGTGATTCGGGTTCAAGACTTCAAGGTGAGCGTCTAATTTTTGACATTGAAGGATCCATCTACGGCTCAGGGTCTAGGACTTGTCATCCATGCTTTTTCAAGGTATGAGACGTTTCGTGTTCGATCACGATGCATGGATAGAGAGTTTGGTTCTGAGTACAATATCACCTAATCGATTCACATGCATGTTTAGGTATGGTATGTATTTGTCAATAAAACATGTACAAAGTAATTATTTTTTAAATATATTCCAATCATAAAACCTATATTTTGTTGTGACATTTTGGGTTCAGTGTAACTACATAAAATGTATGTACCTTCGTGGTGAGTCTATATACCTTCGTGGTGAGTTAATGTACCTATGTGGTGAGTCAATATACCTTCGTGGTGAGTAAAACGGACCGTGATATGAACTTGATGATTCTTATATATTAGCTTGACATTTCTTTCATTAAGTTGTTGAAATAAATGTTGTGATGTTATGTGGGATTACTTAATTGATTATTAAGTTGAGATATAAAAATTGTTATATCATGTAAGTGTGTATTGTGTTTACTTATACAAGCTTTAAAAACTTGTTGGGTTTGTTGTTTCAACCCGATGCACTATTCAATGGTGTAGGGGTTAATCAGTTAACCATGACTAAAGCTAAGGCTTCTTAGCTGTACGTTTATCGTTGTGTGTTTTGTTAGACTTCCGCTGTGTAATTAGCTCTAAGTGGGCGTTTACTTATTATTTTGAAGTTTCAATTTAATATGTAAATTTGTGTAATATAATATTTGACTCTAAAGAGCGAATCAATGATTATATTAGTAGATTCGGTGTGTTATTGTTGTTGTTGGAATAAAAGAAAAAAAAATTAGGTGATTTGTGTAAGTTGACCACCGAGCCTTCACATTCCACATTTATTTTATTGATAATAACAAGTTGTTATTTATAATACGAAATTTGGGGCGTGACAAAAGTAAAGTTCAGGTACTATATATATAATGGAGGTAAAATTTAAGTACAATTTGTGATAAAAACTCATTTGCAAATTGATTTTGTGTATCAGTTTTATTGAGAATCGGGAAAATACATATTGTCTATAACATTTTGCAAATGCTACCGATGCTTCTAGTTTCTAATGTTTTCGGTGGAAATGTTACTTTGGTTACTAAAATAATTTGCAAAATTATTTTGTGCGACAATTTTATTTTTTTATTGTTTAATTAAAATGCGTTCATTAATTTCATTCATAAAAACGAGTTTATCAATTTATCAGATTTTCTATTTTTCAGTATTATTTTCTTAAAAAAAAAAAAAAAAATGCCTTAACCCTAAAAAGCCGGATTCCTTGCAGTGTTCTAAAAGTCGGCCTAGGCGGCCGCCTAGGCGGTGCCTAGGAGCTAGAAGGTGGCTGGCCGCCCGGAGTAATGGGTAATCGGCAAGGAAAATCGGCCATGGATTAGGCGGGCCGATTAGGCGTCCTGGGCGGATCCGGGCGGAGCTGGGCGGTCCGAGGTGGGGCTGGGCGTCTAGCATCTACCTTGTTAGCGGCAAGATCTGCTTCAGATGGGATTACGAGAGAGAGAGAGAGAGAGAGAGAGAGAGAGAGAGAGATGGGAAGAGACTTTATGATCCAAAAAGAAATTGAAAAGAGAGAGAAGAAGAGAAGTTGCAGAAGGAAAAACAGAAAAGAAGAAGAAGAAGAAGAGAGAGGAAAGAGAGAGAAAGAGTGCACGTGGGTGAGAAGAGAAAAATAAAGAGGAAAGGACGGAGAGAGAAGAAGAATGGGTATGTTACTATGTTGTTTAATTAAACAATTTGGTGGGTCTGGGCTCAGAGAGAAGAAGAATGGAGAGATCAAAGATGAGTGGGTCTGGACTCTGGGCCAAATCTAGAGGAAAAACAATCATGTTGATATATGCTATATAAGTATATATCTTTTTATTTTGTACATAGTTAATTGTTTATATATAGTGTAATAAAATTAAAATTAAAAAAAAAAAACCTTCTAGGCGGCCGATTAATCCCCGCCTAGCCGACTAGGTGCTAGAAGGTGGTCTGCCGCCCTAGTAGCGCCTAGCGAGTTTTAGAACATTGATTCCTTGTATCCAAAGAAAAACTCAAAATAGAAAAACCTGAATTCCCAATGAATGCCCCACGGATCACTAGTATGCAGTTGTGACCGCGAAATCCCAACAATGTCACTCGATTCCTTCATTCATAGATATGTGCTTCTTTTGGAAATAATGTCACTAGTACGCAGTTTGGGAATTTGTGTTGATACAGGAGTACCCACTTAAAACCATGAGAATTTGTGTTTATTCGAATCTTGTTGGTATTAATATTTGGTCAGCTAGACACCATGAGAATCTTTCTCTCCTTCAGTTACTCCAAACTTGAACAAAATGCCACCGCCACCGCCAGGTCTCTTTCTCTCTGATTTTTTTGGCTTTGTTTGTTGAATTCTAATGGTTTCTATGAGAAAATTAGATATTGGGTTTTCGTTAGACGAATTAAAATCTTCAAACTTTAGGCGGTCAATTTGAGCCGGTTACAATCAATCACTGACTTCACTCTGAAAGTTTGAATCTTCATACACGTATCTCTGTAGTATTAAGTTTTCTATGGTGGTTAGGTGGAATTTCAATTGGATTTGGATTTTCTAACTTATTCCTTTTGCTCTTGAATTTGTTCATTCAGTCATTACATGTGTTTGGTCTTTGGTGTATACTGTATGCTTTCAGCGAGTTATTAGTTATGAAGTAATAGGATGGTTCATTGCTGATCGATTTTCTTTTGGGGATTGAGGCATGAATTTGTGGCAGAATCATCTTCGTTTCTGATTCAGTTTTTTTTTTGGTTCAGTAGGCATGTTTGTTTCTTTAATTGATGTATAGATTCTGAATCTTGTAATTGAGACTCCTCGGCCTTTTAATTTGTTTGCATTGTATATATGTGAATACAGATAGCCAAGAAACCATCCTATCCAAAGATGGAATTGTGATGGACCCAACACTATTGATTAAACTTGGCCGCTGGCAGAAAGAAGATCAATCGACTTCTTCAACCCCAGCTTCCATTTTAGTTATTGCCTTGATTTACTTCTTTCTTGGATTGATCATTGCTGGTGACAACATGTTGTATTCTACTGGACTCTTGTACCTGTCTGCCTCCACGTACTCCATCATTTCTTCAACTCAATTAGCTTTCAATGCAGTCTTCTCGTACTTCATCAATTCTCAGAAGTTCACTGCATTGATTTTCAATTCAGTGATTATCCTGTCATTTTCTGTGGCTCTTATTGGTGTGAATGATGACTCCAATGGACCAGCAGGAGTCTCATCGCGGAAACATATCATTGGCTTCATCTGTACTCTTGCTGCTTCTGCAATTTACTCCCTTCTTCTTTCCCTCATGCAGCTTACTTTCCAGAAGGTTCTGAAAAAGGAAACTTTCTCCGTGGTTTTGCAAATGCAAATTTGTACAGCATTTGTTGCGACTTGTGCTTCACTTGTGGGTCTTTTTGCAAGTGGGGAATGGAAGACTTTACATGGAGAAATGGAAGGTTTTGGTAAGGGAAGAGTTTCTTATGTGATGACTTTGGTTTGGACAGCTGTTTCCTGGCAAGTTTGTTCTGTTGGTGTCGTGGGTTTAATTTTCGTGGTGTCTTCTCTATTCTCGAACGTAATTAGTACTCTCTCATTGGCTGTTACTCCCATAGCTGCTGTGATAGTTTTCCATGACAAGATGAATGGTGTGAAGGTAATTGCTATGCTTATGGCTATTTGGGGTTCTGCTTCATACATTTATCAGAACTACCTTGATGATTCCAAGGCAAGAAAAGCACTGGATGATGTTAATGAATTGCACAATGCATGATTCCTCATTGCGATTTATTTTATAGAAATGCACAGATCTTTTTTTGTTTTTCTTTTTATAGGATTATTTGCTACACACTTGTATTTAGCTTTTATTTGATGCCATCTTTACATTATAGCATACCGTTTGTAAATTAATGTCATTGAAATCGTAGTAGTTTTTCTTTTCTATGCAAGGTTCAGGTTCATTGCCATTATTATCATATTATGGTTAAATCTACTTTGTTAAAAGAGTGATAAACTATCACGGATTTTTTTGGGATTTCATTATATACTTTGTTTTTTCGTGCAAGTGCGCTAGTTCATGTTTGTGAGTGTATTTGCTAAGTACTATCACATATAAATATGTCTAGACGGCGAGAATAGTAATTTTCACTAGCTGCACAACATAAAAGAACAAAACATCACTTCAATTTATTACAAAAATCAAATAACATCTCCAATGTCTGGTGATTTATTAATACAACAAGCTTTCAGTCTGAATTAAATCAGCTATATTATTTGAGAAAGAAAAACAGAGAAAATGTGTCCAACCGCCGAAGGAAAACATCTAAACTTCATAACGTGAAAGTTGGGCGATTTCTTTTTCCAGCCTTTTAATTTCGGCTGCGATGTGTACTCTGGTGCTCTCACAATATGAGAGCAAAAGCGGCCTCAGACTTGAGACCTGCCTCTCAATGCTTTTGATCTGCGAATCCAAAGAAAGCAAATAGTTAAGAATCCTATACTTTATAGTTTATATTTAGATAAGGGAATTCACATAGAACTAGCTAGGGATTAGGAAGACAAACGTACCTTTCTACCAGGCCATCTGCCTACTCCAAACTTGCGGCAGATCTTTTTGACAACAGTGGGGCAAAACCGCAATTGCTCAGAAGCCTCTTCAATGGTGAGATGGAAGTAAGCACGAAGATCCTCCAATTTCATTTTCGCAGCTCTCTTCCTCTGCACCATCCCAAATATATATCCTCATGTTACATAAAACAAGTTCATATAAGCATATACAATGTTAAGGGTGAGTTGTGCAATGACCAAAAGCTAACCTGTTCTGCAAGGGGAAGCCTTGGACGCTTCCCTTTCCGATTCCCAGACGCCTCATCTGTAGGTTGTTGTTCCATTTCATCCACCTTTTCTGAATCTGGTGGAATGAAGTCATCGGTGTCAAAGTCCTCCTCGGGAATGAATTCGTCGGGGTAGCTTAGAATGTCGTCCCACTCCTCCATTCCAACACAGAGAGTCTGATAAAATGCTTGCATAGGATCTTGCTGCATAAGGTAGCCTTCAACCTTTTGCTCCACGCAGTACTGCATCAGAAAGTGCTTCACTTCCTCTATGCTCTTAGTGCGAAAACTATTGATGAAACGACATAAACAAACAATTGTAAGTAAGTGAGTCAATTGAACGTACGTGCCCTAATGCATGCACTGAAAGTGGAGTCCTTACTCGAAGGTCTGATAGTGAGGCTCGCTAGAAGAATGGGAATTGTAGAAGACATTGGCGCGTCTTTCTTGAATTGCATGACAGATGACGCCGAGTTTTCCATGAATTTCAAGTCTGATGAAATAGTTGCCTACCAAACCAAAATCAAAGTGAAATTATTTAATATAACTAACTAGTATCGATCAACATGCATTTAAACCGAATAAAAGGCACCAATTGATCGAGAGACTTACTATTGAAGTGGACGATTTCCCTGAGAACTTGGCAACCGCAGCAACTGTAGGGGATTGGTGCTGGTGGAGGCCAAATTGGCAGCGGCGGCATCACATCATTCCCAAACCCCCCTGGATAATTCTGATTCTGATTCTGATCAAAACTCATCGATTCTCCTCCTGCTCCGAAAAACAATGAAGGATGATCCACTAATGAAATAGCAGTATTCCCTCCTCCTCCTCCATTATTACACAGAGTGTTGTTGCCCAAATCCCTCATTGGGGCACCAATGGGAATGGGATTGTTCAAATCTTGGATTCCATTATCGAAAAGAGGAATTGCAAGATGAGGGGATGAAGGGACTAGTACTTCGTCGAACAATGCCGGGATATTCTCAAGCCTTGGATCAGTAGAATCATTCATGAAACTCAGAACGTCGGGGACTTCATGATCGTAAGGGTCATGGTACGGCACAACACCCCATGGAATATCTGCCATGCTCTCCAAAAAAGCAAAGTGATCGATGGGGTTCCCAAGCACCAAAGTTGCCAACTTCAACTTTGGTGCCTGAGAGAGAGAGTCTGAAACCGAACAAGGGTTTCAGTGGATTGTTTGTGACCGAGAAAGTTCGAGAGGGGCAAAGATATAGAGGAAGAAGAAGAGGCGCGAGTGACAGTTATAATACCGTTTAGGATCAATAATTGGGACATAAGGCGGTTATTGGCGGATTTGAAAACTGATGAGTTGGTGATCCTCTGCTATCATTTCCACGGTAAACATCTTAGTCCCCCGGATCTTCGGCACAGTACATGAGATCACACGGATACCATTACGCAATCAGGCTGTTTTTTCCCTCGCTTTTTTAAATCTAACCAACGGGTGTCAAAGTTGAAAGTCTATTTTTATTTTCCCTTTCCTTGTACCTTTTCTTGCTAAACTGCCTACACAACGATTGTGAAAGGGAACATAGTAAACTGATAATTTAGGGGCGTGTTTTAATATAATTGTGTCTGCATAAATAAAGATTATTATGTAATGGCAGACTACCACGTATTAATGGTCCGGCCTAATCTAATTCTCCCATATTAAAGAGGATTGCTGTTAATTGGTCCAGACATAATTTTGCTTATTTTTGTTTTGCCCCATGTATCTACCCTTTCCCAATTGTCATTATTGTACCGAACAAGACCACCACTTAGCAATACTTTATGGTAGTCCGAGACTATATAATAATTAGTATATCATAATATCATGGCATCAAAGACCCCTGGGATAACAATTCAATTTCTTTCGATATATATATATATGTTAACAAAAATACAATATTGATGACCGAATAAAGAGGCCTATCCTCTTTGATTATGTTTTCAAGTGGATGAGTAATAAAATTAATGATCATATATATCGAAGATTTTGGACCTTTTAGTTAGTGCCAAATGATTTTGAGTTGGATGTTTTAACTTCTATATCTATATGGTATCCTAATAGATTAATCCACGTTTCCTAATATAAATTGTCTGTACCTTTAGTTGATATCGACAAGCATAACATAGTTGATTGATTTCAACCAAATCTCCTTCCGCTACTTGTCTTTGCCCTTCCACAATCGGCTTCAGAATTTTTTTTGTCAAACCCTAATTATACTCATGGGAGATCGAGTGAGAGAATGTCAAAATCTCTTGGGAGGTGACTGGATTTCTCATGAGTCTTGGTATTTATACTAAGTTCTCTAAAATCCTACAAAATCAACCATTTAATGAAATCTTTGAAAATCAATAAACTTTTGAATACCACTAAATTTGGACGGATATTTTAAAATCGTAATTGAATACCATAAGATTTTAAAGAACTCTTTAAAATTATAATTGAATACCTATGAAATTTTAAAATACAAAACAATCTTATAAATTCTTAATTGAATACACCCGCCTAAGATTATACAAGACTCATCAAATAATATAGTAAGAAAATATCAGCAGCATTACTCATACGTTATGTTACATTCACCAAGGCAAGTTGGGCAACCCCCTTAGTGTTGTATCATTGTATGCCTACACATTGGGCACTTTGTATGATCACAACGGTCTTGGGAGTAGTATTGCGGCACCAACTGCGTTGGTATTGGGAGTAGTAGGACGTGCTTGGTTAGACCACGCCATAACGTGAAGTTGAACTCTCTCCATTTGGTCGATGGCCGAGGCCAGAGTGTCCCTAATTTCGATATGATCGCAGCAGTGTATGAGCCCCGTAATGTCGGCTTGCGAAGGCATCAGGCTCCTGCCCTGTAATCTGGACACCACAAGGAGGCACCCACTTGCATATGCTTCCTCATGAAGCCTTCCAAGCCCTGCACGTTCTGCTGGTGAACCCTTTGCGACCGAGTAGATGCATATGAAGCCCTACAGGTGTTCGACAAAATGCATATGAGAGAACACATGTTAGGCCGGGGTAATGTGTTTGATAAAATGCCTCAAAGACAGAACAAGACTTAAGACATTGGAAACTTGATTAACCTCTTCGGTTCGTTTGATGTCCAATCCGAATCGGACTTCACCGGTTTGGGGTACCAACTCAAGTGACACTTCTGCAATTCCTGGCATAAACCAGAGTCTTATGCACTGAACTATTTGGACTGTTGTTGCTTGGTTTTGTTGTTGTCTATACCAGATCATTTCCTTTCCTGCAGTTAAATTACTTTTGTCCTTCAAGAAAAAAAAATCAAAACCATTAGTAACCAGAAGGGTTTATTACTTTATTAGCAAGAAAGAATTTCAGCATGACTAATTAGAGCCAAAGGAAAATTGATCTACCGAGGTGATCACAGTCTGTTCTGTTTGAATATTAACGAAAACAAGAGGAGCCCCTGAAGAAACTGCTGCAGAAAACCAAGCCATGCACCTTGCTGTTGTGGCATCAGTGCAGTACTCACCCTGCATTGGCATGAATAGAATAGAGCTAACAACCGTGCAACGTCGGTCAGGCAAATACTTACCCACTTTCATCTTCCAGTCATATTTTACTCCCCTTTTGTTATATCCCTTATAGTCCACATTTACCAAACTCCTGCTCATTTCTGCAAGATCAAACGAAACCCATATTGGAAATACTATCTTATGCTGATGTGTATATTGTGCTTATATCCAAAACAACGTAAAAACATACCTTGCAGCTCGGTGCATTGATCTGAGGTCAAGTCCCCTATGACTGCAACATGTCTCTCATCTGTGTCTGCTCTGATGCTATACTTTCTTTGAAGCATCGAAGGCCTCTCCACCACGACACGCGCCCGCAGCTTGAGCGTGGCGTCACTCCTTCTGACCTTGACCCATATGACCTCTACATGTTGGCTGCTGATCTTAGCAAGCTGTGAACTAAGCTCAGACTTGGCTTTCGTGGGCACGAAAACCTTGTCAGCATGAATATCACTCTCGCAGTTGTAAAAGCCTTCAATAATGTCTCCAGGCAATGGCATGGTCTCATCCCACTCTTCTGGAACCTCTTGCTTCACTTGTTTCACACACACGAGCTTCTGAACAGTGCCCATGTTGTTGTGGTTGTTGTTGTTCTTCAAAATGCAACAACTCATTCTCATTAAGAGGAATCTTATCGAATTAATTTGATGAAAGACAGATTTCATGGAGGTCTTAGGAATGTCCATCCATGTACGAACACTTCAAGGAGGTCAATTTTTAGGTCTCTACGTCTTACTCATATCTTTGGGGTCAATTTCCTTGTTGAGATATATAATTCTAATATACAGTAGTATTTAATACTGATAAACTATGATAATTCCTAGACAGCCGGCATAGTAATTTCCACACAACATTAGAATATGAAATAAAAAGATCAAATAACATCAGAGACTTTCATAGACCAAACGAACCTCCACAGAGCAGCGGCAATGGCGTCATCATCTAGGATTTTGTTTTGCTTCTCCTTGTTCATTATCGCTCTGTGCTTCAGTAAGAACCTTGTCGATGACACTGAATCGAAGGAGTTCGTGCTCACTTTGGACAGCTCCAACTTCTCTGACACTGTCAGCAAGCACGACTTCATCGTCGTCGAGTTCTACGCCCTATGGTGTCGCCACTGCAGGACGCTGGCTCCAGAGTATGAAAAAGCTGCATCTATCTTGAGCAGTAATGATCCACCAGTCATTCTAGCAAAAGTCGATGCAAATGACGAAGCAAACAGAGGACTTGCATATGAATATGATGTTACGGGTTACCCCACAATCAAGATTCTAAGAAATGGTGGGAAGAGTATCCAAGAATACAAGGGTCCTCGTGAAGCTAATGGTATTGTTGCTTATTTGAAGAAACAAAGTGGTCTAGCCTCTGTTGAAATAGAGAGTGCTTCTTATTAGACTGTTCAAGCCATTTGATGAACTTTTGGTTGATTTTAAGGAATTTAATGTAGAGGCTCTAGAGATGTTCATTGAACAATCTAGCTTGCCAGTTGTTACAGAATTCAACAATGACGACCCAGGTAGACAACCACCCTTTTGTTATCAAGTCCTTCAATTAATGTGTTAAAGTTAATACTATGTTGTTTTCAATAATCTTAGTTGTAATATTGAATATTAGTTGGTTTATGATGCCTAAAGTCTTTATCAGAAAATCTGGTAAAAAAGGCTAGAGCGGTTGAGCCTAATTTAGCAGCAAATTTTCTGTAAATAGGACTAGAGCCTAAAATGTCAGAATTTTGTTTAAGTTGTGTAATGTGTAATTTAGAAGCAACTTGCTATTATTGATACAGCAAGTTGTAAAAGTCTTTGGATATTAGCCAAAGCATTCTCTCTTTGAAGCGAACTGATTAATCTAAAATAAAGAAAAGGAGTTTTGCGCTACAAGAGACTAGAGAGCATCAGACTTTCATTCAAAAATACTCTCTCTGATCATGTGTTTATTCCAGCACCTTTGTATCAAATATATATTGATGTATGTGTGTGATTGAGTACAGAAGAACAAGATCATCAAGTTGATTAGAGAGGAAGATCAAAGTGATTGAAGAGCAGCTGTAAGAACAGAGCAACAAGCTTGAATCAAAGAGGAGAGTAAAAGCTCAAACCCAATACAATGGTCCAAACTATAAATGATAAGGCCATGTTGTTTCTGAACTTCAGCAGTAATGTTGCCGATGCTTTTAAATCAAGTATTGTGAAGTTGCTGATCGAGAAATACAAAGGATAAGGCATATATAAGCTTTTTAGTTGGAGATCTTGAGGCTAGTCAAGCTGCCTTCCAGTATTTTGGACTTAAAGAAGACCAAGTGCCTCTCATCGTCATAAATTAATTGGGAGGTGTTTTTGTCAGCTACAATAGTTTGAGGGATAGCGTAGTTGTGATAGCTAGTGTGCAGTTTTGTTGATGTACGTAGTGACCCTTGAACCACTTTAGTTTACAAAGTGTTTGAAGTTATCATAATTTATAGTTTTCCATAAAAATTAAAAAAAAATCAAATAACATGCATCTCCAATGTTGTATACTGTTGGACTCTTGTACCTAGCTATCTGCCTCTACATACTCCATCATCTCTTCAACCTAATTAGCTTTCAGTCCGGTTTTCTCGTACTTCATCAATTATCAGAAGTTCACTGCATTGATTTTTAATTTAGAGATTATTCTGTACGTCATTCTCTGTCTATTTGTGTTGATGATCGATAGACCAGAAGGAAGGAATCTCAGTGCGGAAACCTAGCATTGGCTTCATTCATACCCTTTGCAGCTTCTGCAATTTACTGCCTTCTCTTTCCCTTATGCAGCTTTGTTTCCTGCAGAGGTAATGAAAAAGGAACCTTTCTCCGTGGTTTGGGAAATGCAAATTTATAGTGCTTGTTGTGACTTGTGTTTCGCAAGTGGGGAATGGACGACTTTGTATGGAGAAATGGAAAGTTTTGGTAAGGGAAGAGTTCCTTGTGTGAAGACTTAATTTGGTTTCAACAGCTGTTTCCTGGCAAGTTTGTTATGTTGGGTCATGGGGTTAATTTTCGTGGTGTAGGTCTTCTCTTATATTGAAGAAATGGCAACGACAAGGCGGAATTGCCGCATATACCATATCTGAACAGAAGGCCGATTCACATTCCAACATCTCCTAAACAATGCTATAATCTAAAAATGAACCTCATGGTTGAAACAGGCCAGATCCTAAGCAATGTCCATCAATCATTTAGTTTAAAGCTTATGGTACTTTATGTTATTTTGCCACTTATTGTTTCTCCTCTGTCTTCTGCATTTCTTACCATAATCTTTCCATTTTTCAGTCCGAGTTAATTATTTGCTAGAGCATACATAAATCGCGCAAAATTAATTTTATTTTGTGCCATGATATGCTTTTGTGGATTTGTCACTTTAGTATATTACATTATTGCCTACTATTTGCCTTTTCAATTGTCAATCTCCTTAGCAAAAGTGGCACACTCACCTGAGATTGATATGACTCGTGCATACAGGAAAACTCAATGTGGGTGGTTTAAATCTAATACAGTCTGTTTATTAACAATTATTGGTATAGCAGCTGGTAAAGAATTAATTGATGAGAAAGAATTTGGACAGCTAGGGTTTGACTACTTATAAATTATAGTCAGTACTGACCATGGCATCTACGGCGTAATCAGTGAGTCTAACTCCAAAGAAGCTATATATCTCTTTTTGTTGAAAGACACTAAAGAATTAATGTTGGATTGCTCTTGGAGATATTGTGGAAAATATAAAGATCCTAATGCAGAAATTTTAGGGTTGCGTTGCGCATACATGCTATATTGCCCTCGATCGATCGCAAGTGTACCACAGTAGCACACACTTCATCTTGCTGTGGACGAATCAAACGTTCTCTGGTACAATGGTTTAACAATGATCCTAACTATTGGCTCTAGCTTGGAGAGCATATAGAATGACTGATGATGCTTGAGTTTTCTCTTGATGTTTTGCATTGTATTTAGTCTAGGGTGTGTGTGGTAGGTTAGCCTTTCCAGCTTTCCTAGCTCGGATTCTGTTCCATTGTATTTTATTCCATGAAGAAGATCAATAATTCATTGACGGAGTAAGTAGTCAGTTCGGACCAAAGAAGGAGGGAAAATAGTAAACCTGCTACTGTTTATGCTAAATCATGGAAGAGGAAACAGTAGCAAAATACAAGAAGACCTATGTATACTTCTGATAATAACAGATCCTTCTGGATTCTTTGGCCCTATGAAAAGGTATATATTCAATGATGCATATTAGGAATTAATGAAAAGATCTGGTATTCCATTGGCTTGAATATATAGTTGACAAAAGGGCCCTATGAAAGTTGGTAAGATCAAACATATTTGCAGCAACACTTACTTGTTTCCTACTGTGTCAGTGGGATTTTGGGCCCTAAATATGTATACTTGATGTGGGATTGGGGCAGTCTTCAATTATGATATATTGTGGGTTAGTGGGGAAATGATCATGAGCCATGACAAATGTGCTAGTGAAATCAATATCTGCTTTCTAACACTGTTTCCATATGATAGCCTATTTTGTTTTGGCAGCAATATATGACTAATGTGGAACCACACTATAAGAAGAACATGTGCTACTGTTCATGAAGTACATTGGAGTTTGGAATATATGGCCTCAGCAAAATAATCAGTGATAAAAGACAGAATCCGATTCTTTTCCAACCATATATAACTTATCCCTCACTACTCTTAATTTTGGAATAGTCATCCGAAATTAAGTTATGTGAGGGAAGCAAATGACAGAATTAATTAATTACATGCTGATTCAGTATAATTATTGCACATTTCATTTTCAAGATGACTGAACCTATTTTCTGATATAGTACTACCATCGTCCACAATAATCATACTATTATTAACTTTAGCGTGTATCTCCTTCTTCCTTGTTTGAAACTTAGATGCACAAATTATTTGAGATCCTGAATTTTGTTTTTTAAATCATTCTAGATTTCAGGACTCTAGTTATCATCTGTTCTTTAGAATGAGCTATATATCATTGAAATGAGCATAGTTTATAATAACACTTTTTGTTGTGCCCTTAGGAGGATCATTATTGTAACTTCACTTTTTAAGAAATATATGGTCGTTTTAGGCTCAAAATATGAGAAAAAGCACAAAAGAGAGATGATGCATAACCCTAAACGCTATACTTATAAAGTTGAACGAATTTCGTTTGTGTATAAATATCTGCAACAATATTAATTCTTAATTACCAATTAATGTACTAACATAGCTAGACTAGACATCATTTTGCTTTAACAGATTTGTTTTTATATAAATGTTTGATTCATCTACAAGAATTTTAAACCCTGCTTATTTCATGGTCAACTCTTTCTCATTTGTTTAAATATTCAATGCCAAATTGGGTTATATATATGATACATTATATAATGACAATTGACTTACTAATTACTATTAGGTTTCGTTTTCTAGTCCAACGTTATCCAATCATACACAATTATTAGAATTAATAAAAATAATGATTAGAAAACATTACGGCCTTCTTATCTGGATTTTGTAAGCAAAGTGGACCAAGATCAGTCCGCTGATCAAAACTAAGGCCGCCGATAAAAAACAAGCGCGCAACTAATAGCAAAATTTTATCCCAAATATATATTCAAACAAAAATATTCATATGATCGATTAATATTGATCATCTCATAGCATAACAAACAATTAATTTTTTTTATTAGGATCGAGAAAGTATCTTATTCCACTTAGGTCAGCTTATTGCTTGACTGATTTTATATGGGTTTTGTGGCTCTATTGAAGTCGTATATATGATGAAATTTGTTTCATATTATATCTACTAATTAACTACATGCCCTATTAGGTGTTGATCTTTAAGTTCAAAAAAATATTGGTGTTTGCTCTTGGGGTTCGTCCAAGTAGGTAATAGGTTCAATCGCCTTCTTAGCGTAACCAAGTTGGGAACAAAATCCGTGTTAGCCTTTCTTTCTTTCTTTTCCACAGAGAGAGAGAGAGAGAGAGAGAGAGAGAGAGAGAGAATTAATAATATATTAACTCAAACTTGCTAATAATCTATTGACCAAACGGGTTTAAGCCTTGGATGTGAAATCTACTTAGATCGAAAGGCACACAAAAAATGGAGTGATGGCGGGAAGTTGACAAAGATATGTATGTTTAAACTCTGTCGATTTCGGCTAATTAGCTAATATATTATGTATAGAGATGTTACACTCCATCTGAATAGTATAATGCATTGCACATAAGGTAATAGCCTCTTAATAGTTGACTAATCAAAATCCAAAGAGAAGGATGGCGATTGCTTGCTACTTTAATTTCGTGTTCGTCAGGGTTTTTGGAAGTCATGGATTGTGAAAATGATTGTTGTGATTTGGGATGATAACAAGTTTAGAGAACATGTGAAGGGCATTACATGCACGACAAATAACACCTTTCATTAGTTTGATTAAGTAAAATCAATTAGTCTAACGTTTGGACAAATTTTTAATTTGAAAGATAGTAGTCTAAGCTTAGATATAGAGAAAAAGAAACGTGAAAACAATGATGATACTAATAATCTAGTCTAATTTCTTTCTCATTGCTCTCATCTCTAATCTCATAATTCTCATGTGTTATTTGACTAAATTGATATAAAAAGTTAAAAATGATACCAATTGAGTTCTAAATAAATGCTCTTCATACGTTTGCATTTATATTATAGAAGTTTTATTTAGTTTTTTATCGTATCATAAATTACGGAAAGTTTATTTATTATGAGTTTTTGGATATATTGTTTTTAATTGAGTACTTAAATGAGTTCTTAGAACGCACATTGTGGTATCAAAACAATGTCTTAAACAATATTAGGGAAAAGAGATTGTATTCCAAGTCACGATGTTCTTAAACTAAGTTATTAGCTGTTTAGAAAGTTATGAACATTGACTAAGGTTAGCTTCATCTTAAGCTATGCGGGTTGGTCACGTGATGGATATAAGGGTGATTGTATTTTGGACAAATCCATGAAATATTGACTGGCCGTGGAAGCTAAACCATATCGATGCTACTCCTCAAATGTTATAAGATTCTTATTGTAGTTTGCAAATAGTTATTTGACCTAACTTTATCTTGAAACTCCCATGAGGGATGCGTTGCCTTATAGATGTGCTTACGTGCATATATATAAGTGTATGGAGATACATGAATGCACAATAGGAAATTCACCTTTCGGTAATCGTTTAATATATGAAATGGAAACCATTTGACCTAAAATATTAATCCGGCCAGAGTTGTTGATCAAGTAGTGATTTGTAAGAACCACTTTAACATGAGATACATAATGGTCATTTCAATTTAGTGAATTGACGAGAAATATTCATGTCACCTATCTTGATCGAGCTCGATATCTATTGATAGAAGAACAAAATTACATTGCAACTACAACTTAAGGCTCCAAAGAGTATTTGAAATATAGCTCCTGTACAATTCTACCTATGGCGCTGGCTATGACATGCTGCTAAGTGTCACTTATTACTTGTGAAAGTTTCCTTTAGGGTTTGCGAAATGGAAATGCAAACCATAACCCTAGGGTTTGCACATGTCGTGAGCTCCCCTTGGAAGATCTTGCTAGCACAATCGAATCTTCCTTCCATCGATCTATTCATCATTTGGTGTATTAGTGTGGATACTCTTAGATCGATGCTCGACATTTTGAGATTGCTCAGCTATATGGTGATCCAAATCAAGAACCAAAGAACATGAGAGATGAATCAAGGAGGCCCTGCGCACACTTAGGGGATGCCCTATGCTTGGACTTCAACCTCTCTGCTCGTGGTATGTCATTCTTGATCAATCTTTGATGTCTATCTTGTACGTGATGAAACATTCAAAAACAACAACAACAACATCAAGGAAGACTGGGATAGCATGCGCTTTGACATCGACTCATTCGTCTTCATGTCCCCGAAACACAACACCCATAATGTCCCCAACTTCGGCAATGGTCGAGGACGTGATACTGTCTATGGCAGCCAACAACAAGAAAACTGTACGAAAGGAGAAACCAAATTAATCTGAATTACCTACCACATGCACCTGTGCTAGGTTGGGGAGGCTAAACCTTCACAAACTCAATTATCAAACTATGTAGAAACGCAAGAAAAAACCCCTAGCTAGGAAGAAAACTTAGGCTGCATGTTCTCTTATCATTTTCCTTGCTCTCTCATATGAAACATACTACGTACTTTTTCCTTTTCATTATTCCTTACTTGTCCTCCTTTTATGAAACCAAGCTCACCAACCTGTGTTCCCTAATTAATCTGCCTGGCTAACTAGTAGAGGCAAACTTCAATATGAGGGTCCAGATCGAGTACCGCTTATTTCAACACCCCGACTTCTAATTAAAGTCCAAGGTGAAGTAATAGTAACATGGACTCGATGCGGGTTTGAAGACCTAATCTCCGTTTAAGAATGGGCAGGTCGGGAGAACCCTCGAAATTTATTAATAGAGATTGGGATGAGAATGGAGGCAGATAATGGTATTGTAATTCACATCTCTAACTCGCCCATCTTAAAATGTAGTCTCAGTCATCCCTTGAAATTGTAAGAAATTTAGCTCTAGCTAAGTTTTCAGTTACCTATTTAAATATTTGGAAATTGCATATGAATTTCTTTGTTCATAACTTCATAACCTTCTTCGGGTCCCAATTCAAGCCGACCAATTTATGGTGAGGTCTGATCATGGAATATGGATGGTGAGCTTACTTATTGAGACTGAATTTTATTTTTGGCCAGAAAAAAAATGTATTTACCTCCTATCAATTAGTACTATAGTGCATGCATGGTTGTTGTGCCATAAATATGTAGGCTCAACTGTATTCATGTTGAGCTTAAAGATAAAAGAAAAAAAGAAATAATGCTACGTACTACACTCGCAACACAATTTTGACCTAAGAATTTATTAAGTTGTTCCATTTTTCCTTGTTCTAAGAATTTCTGAGTACGTTCATAAATTCTTAATTTATAAGATTTCTCAAGTCGTATCGATTATTATTGTTTTGATGAAAGTTGGTATTGCAATGCCATAACTTAATGAAGTCGATATCTTCGAGCAAGGACAAATGTGGTTCTTCAAACCGATTAATATGAGAAATTATCGGTAACTAATCTTAATGCACTCACCGGCAAACCTAGCTACCCTATTTTCGAATAAACTTGGGGTCCGAGATGGTTGCCTCATTGAACTCCCATTACCCCCAACCTTGCCCAGTGTGTCTCGATACAAGAAAAACAACTGGTCTGAAAAAAATGTAAGTAATCTGAAATTTTGACAAGAAAATTAAGAAGTTATGGAAATAATAATGGAGTTTGATTAATGATTAGGGTTGACAGGGTTTGAATTCTGCAGCAAACGTGAAGCAGAATTTATCATAGGATTTAATTGCAGTTAAATGCAATTAAATCAACTTGACATATTGAAACTTATGCCCTTTTTTTCAAGAGATATTAAGGTGTTCATACTGATATTAAGGTGTTCATACAATGAAAACCAAATTTAGGATTCAAATGGGGTGTTCCATATCATAGAGAACGTACTGAAGTCAAAATGATCGAACACGTGAAGAAAGTGTTGAAGAAAAAAAGAACATAGAAATCAGACAAATTCATAAATGAGTTTCTATTAAGGACAAAATTCAATGTACCATCCTGAACTTTAGACAAAAAATCATGTCAATCCCTGCTGTTTTAATTTAATTGGTAAGTACAGGAATGTTTCTGATGAAATTGAAAGAGCATGGACTGACATGATTTTCGGACTAAAGTTCAGCGTGGTAAACTGAATTTAATCCTTCTATTAAAGTATGTGAAAATCGTGTATTATTTAAACAAATTTTTATGGCACATCAGTATTTTAAGTTTTAGCAGATGGATTGAATAATTAGAGTTGTAATTATGATAGTAAAAGATCATAAATTGAGGGAGGTTGGAGGTGATTGATTATTGACTGGGTAATTGTTGGTGCCTTTCAGCCTTGTCCCTAATGCACTATTACTTAATTTCCCTATTGTTTAGGGTTTGGAGTTTCTCATCGATCGTCTTGTGAAATGATTAAGCTTGAGAAGAGTTGTTTTACGGCTTAAAATTCCACATAAATCCAATTATGTCGCCCTCGCACACAACATATATAGTAGTCTTGGTCTATGGGAGCTATAAGAAAAGTCTCGATCTAATATTTTGGAGTTGCTTTGTTCAATCATCTTCCTTCTTGTTGTTTTGTCCTAATTGATTGGGGTTTGATCTTATTACTCTTCGCTTCATCCTAAAAAAAATTGTAGACCAAGGAAAATTATTCAGTACAAGGCGTGTATGTACACGCCGCAATTTTAACTGTCCAAATTGAGTTAGAAAAATTGGTTAATATGTTTTTCTAACATTTAGACGGCTCAAATTGGGACGTGTACATACACACCGTGTAACTGACTACTCCCCGATTAACTAAGGCCAAAAGTTTACTTAACTTGAGACAAAAGGAAGAAGAAGATCCCCAAGTGTTGATGCTTTTAACTTGAGATGAAACGCAGAGTCCCCAAAACCAAAAAGACTAGAAATCAAATAATCACGCCAACCAATGTGAACAGAAAAAGACGACTGAAGTTCCTACGGCTACGAGACCTTAATTTTTCAAACGAAAAGGACATTGACCGTACTTGACACAATTCTCCAGGAAACCACCACACAACATTCAAAAAATGTAAAGTAATAATCTATTGCCAAAAGTTTGCACACGATTCAAATTATTTATTTGTTCGTTAGATTTTAAAAGTTTTGCATCTTTAAGAAGAATTGAGGCCTCAAAATTCTATTCAAATGGAGCTGTAATACCATATTAATCTATCCGTTAGAGCATCACTCATCGTACTCTATATTTGAAGCCAATTATAGCTTACCTAAAAAGAATATTCCTTAAAATCTATTATAACTATACATGCAGCTCCCACCATATTCTATAATTGTAAGCCAAATTTTGACCCCCAATGGTTATTATGCACTCCCAACAGCTATTATACATGCAACAGATAAATTTTGATCCCCAACGGCTATTATACATGCAACAAATAAATTATTATCTTTTGATGAAAAGATAAGTCATAATTATGTATTACAAATTTTTCGACCAAATATATTCAATATTAGGCTCAAATGAGAGATCTCGTTGAAATCTTCGTATCGGTATAATTTTTATTATTAACAAATTTATAAGTATAAATTTTAAGGAGAAAGAAGATTTATAACTAAAAATCATTAAGGATATACATGTAATTGTAAAATTATTTATTGAAGATGGATGGGCAAAACAGAAAAAATTATAAAAATATAATTAAAAAATATATGGGTATGGCTTACGGAAGTTGATAGCCAAATTTGGTTTTGCCAAAACTTTGTATGCCAAATTCTCCCATAGGGTTCCGTGTAATGGCTTATGGTGGGAGTACTTCATACCCCATATTTGGGTATATGGCTTATGGTGGAAGAAGCTCTTAGTAATAATATACGAAGCAGCACGACACTGAGGCCAAATCAACTCACGGGCACCATCGGAACACCCTGACGGACTGAACCTTCGATACTTGATCGGAAAGGACACCCTAATCCTTAATTGGCAGTTCCTTTTTATGTGACTTAAAATGGTCGGCAGGGCTTTTATGTTGCAAGCCCGACCGCCACCTACACCCACCAATAAAGAACCATGATAAAAAGCTAGCTCAACAAAAAACAACCACCACGTCAAAGAAAATGACAATCCAACTTAAATGACGCCGATCAACACACAAAATAAGAAATTGACGAACCACTCTTATAGCAGTATAGGACAAAGTCGTCGAACCAAAAGCAATGTGTAGAACAAGTAGTGAAATTAGAGCAGCATTGTCCATCAGTTGAAGGTCGCAAGCAAACTGATTAGAGAGGATGTGAACATTTGGTTGCGAACATTTGGTGCAACCTAGCAAAATAACGATGTGATTTGGTTGACTAAAGCCGATGAAGACACAACTTAGGTGGGATCGATGCATAATGTATTAGCACATTGAACAAACATGGGATCGATGCATATTGCATAATGTATTAGTACATTGAGCAAACATGAAGGTTCGCCGGCCCTTAATTCAAATATGAAAATCAAAATACCAAAAAGTATTATTTTAAATGATACGCTGCATGATTACAGTCACGTGATTGACGTGTAAACCTTTCACGTTTTCTAAATAACATCTTGCATACCCTCATTGGCTCATTGTAGTTGGTCTAAAGTAGAAGTTTATTTATCATCATCACACGTCAAGTATAGTATGTCAATTTGGGAATTGGGAGTATGGGACAACGATCAAGGTAGAACATCCCTTTCCCATTTTAACCTATCCTTCCATGACCGTTAACAAAGTAGATTTGGGTCAGGTGAGCTTCCATTCCAGTAGGTCCCACCCACATTACCCAAGTGGCTCCCACCTTCTTAAATTGCCACTTAAGCATCATCGGAATCCGATCCATCCACACAGAATTTATTGAAACAACGCGTGGATGACTCGGCAGGTTTATTGCTTCTGCGGGTCCCCACCATCAGTGGTATTTAATGGCCAGGATGTCTCTAAGGTGGCCTCGTGGACCCACATCGACCACTCGATCAAAAAAAATTTGAATCACCCCATTTTGCTTTTCCAGTGTGGAGAGCCTCATGGTTGCGTGAGAAGAGAGGCGGGCAATATCGTAATTGTAAAACAATTACTTCAATGTATTAAAACTATAAAATTCCAAATTATACAACAAAAAATATCTGTACGGCGGGTAACAAACAACAATTAGTGTACAGAGAGCGAACATTCCCTTTTTTTTAAATCATGTTTCTTAAAAAAAGCTAAAAGAGCATAGGGGGGCAAAACCGTACTTTCCAGGAAAAAGAGCATGGCATCAGCAGCATCTGCGTTGTCAACGACTCAACGGTCAGAAAGATCAACGGTTGGAAGGGGCTCTACCGAAATCTGCCAGCTTCCTCGACCGGTTCTTGCAAAACGACGCCGCTGTCGACAAGTGTGGTTTCGTCGCGACCCTGATCTCGCCGGTTATGCCCAGGTCCGGCGGAAAGCCCTTCTGATTCCAGTGCGGGTTCGGGCTGGCCCGAACAAGCGGGCTCAGGCAAAACGTCAAACCGGACACGTTCTTTCCCTGCCCGGAGCGTGTCCGCCGCGACGAAGGCGTGGCCTGCACCGGAGTCCTCTTCCAATCCGGCGTCGATGAAGCCGGCGAGTCCCCGCTGCCCGACGCAGATCGTTCACAATCGTCCCCGAAACCACCGCCGGCATCTGGCGATATATCCGGCGACATTCCGCGGGCCATTCTATGACGAGATCTCACCCTAACCGTAGAGTCATCGGCATAGAGCTGCTTCGATTGCTTCCCTCTTTTCCCGGTGAAGATAGTCGAGAACCATGACGGGGACGCGGAGGACGCCGATGTCAGCATCGAGTCCCGCGATGCAACTTTAGGATCGATCCAGAATTTATCGGATCTGGACCGGAACAGACTCAAGAGCGAAAACTTAGGCTTGCTCTTCTTGTACGACCCGCCAATAGTGGTGGTTGCGTCGCAGGTAGGCCCCACCTGAGGCGTACTGTAGAACCGAATATGATGGCGTTGTTGTTGTTGGTTGTGATTATGATCCGAGCGGCTGTGCTGGTGCGGCCACGTGGAGTCGTCCGATTTTCGACGAGAAACGTAGGGAGAGACGGAGCGGGGGAAGACGAGCGGCGGCGGCGGGTTCGGGTCGGACTTGGGCGGTTCTTCGGTGCGCGAATGGAGTCGGGAGAGCTGAGCCTGGATTTGTAATTGGGCTTGCGCTCGGGTCTGGGCCTCGATGATGGCGGTCAAGCGTTCCCGGAGACAAGAGGCGCAGACGCCGACGGTGCTAGTGAGGTCGGAGGGGTGCTTCTTGCACCTCATTGACACATTTACTTTCTAAAAACCACACTGAATTTGAAAATGTATAGGAGTTTAGGAAATGGGGCTTTTCCGTACTTTTGGGTGTGTCTGGCAATTTTTCTGGTGTTTCTGCTTCCTCTCTGTAAAGTGAAAGAGATCTTCTTCTTCTTCTTCTTCTTCTTCCTTCCCCCTTCTCTATGAAGCCAGAGGGTTTGGCCCAAAGGGGAAGCTTTGTCTTCTTCTTCTTGTTGGTTTTGGTTTTGGTTTTTCCTCTGAGAAAAGAAAGAGAGGGTGGGTGGGAGTTTTTATGTGGGTTTGGTATTTGTGTTTGTGTGTGTGAGTGAGGTGTGAGTTGGGTATTTGCCATCTAATATTAAATTTTAGAGAGAGAAAATGAGAAAGGGAGCAGAGTCAAAGACTCAAAGTTGAACCTAGAGGAAGAACACATGTGCTGGTTTTGGGATCATTTTACTCAAAAGTTGAGGATGATATTCATGTACCTTGTAATGTACCAGCTAGATTTTTTACCTCATTGATTTAGAAGGTTGGCTGTCCCTGGTTAAAACAGCTGCTACCCAAATAATAAGTTGTCCAAAAATGATTTTATCTATCTGGAGAAAAGTTCGTGAATGTTACGTGTACGTGAAATTTAGATGCATCAACAGTTGGCGGCCATTCTTGCATTTGTTTATTTTGGATTTTAATTTTTTGGGTGTTTTCTTATTGACTTTTTGTAAAAACCGTTTGATTTGGGTTTTGTTAACCCATGCTCTTAATCTTAATAATTGGGTGAACGGAACTTATCAGTCTTTGACTTGTTATTGTATCTTATCTTTAGTGTTTGTTTTTTTTTTTCTACTAGTTGGGGTTTACTTTGCAATTAACCAAACCAGTAAATTTACCACGTTGGAGGAGATGTTGATATACCAGTAATTTAGACGCGTGGTTGAGAGAGTAACAAAGCTTAGGAATTTCGGTTTTTATTATATTTTATTTTTTTGGATGGAGCCAAACATATGGGCTTTTTGGAAGCATTTCAAATATTTAAATTGATGTTGGCTATCCATCATTATATATAATTTTTCTATTATCAATGGAGAATAAGATGTTATTAATTTCTCTATGTGTTCATCCAATATTTATAGGATCTAAATTCTTTTATGAATCTCGGATTATGAATCCAATCTCAATTTTTCATGATTATCAATAGGTAACATCTATATGGCCGACGAAGACATGCCGGAGTCCCAACGGCAGTTATTGCGGAGTTCCAACGACATGTCAATTGTCAAGCATCCTTTGTATAGCACCATCTCCCGTCGACAAATGTTCAAGAATTTGGTGGCACCACATACCACATAGGTATGTTTGGGATTGTTTTTTTGATACCCAAAAGTATTTTTGAAATAATTAAAAAAAATTATAAATAAAAAAAAAAGTGTCTGGAGTGAGTTTTAGAAGCATTTAAAAGTGATTTTAAGAAGAACTTGTCAATTGCTTCCTCGTATAAAAATATTTTTGCCAAATTTTGAAAAGCGGTTTGAAATATTTCAAAAGCAATCTCAAACCAGGGATGAAGCTAGGTAAAAAAATTTAGGTGAGCTAATTTCAAAGGTAACATATAAATCTATTGTTTGTCCGTATAGGGACAACTCTATAGTTCTAAGAGCACCAAATTAGGGTCATGCTGTAGAATACCACTGCACAACCTGAACTACCATGCTGTAGAATATCACGAACATGAAAAATTCCTATAACCTTCTCATACACAAATTTGACCTCAACCTCTAAGGTAGGCGAAAACCTAAAAACACGTTTTCGCCATACATGGTAGTAGAGATTATAAACAACTCGTACTTGACAAAATTGGACATCCAAAGGACACTATAGCCTTGTCCACCGTCAAAAACCTACCAAGGTTACCTTCTACAATACTCCCAATCTTCTCTGTTCACAAACCATGAGGAAACTTATGCAGTTGCCTCATTTTGCCCATAAACGCCGATGCATTCAAACCATCACAAGGAAGAACCTTGTAAAACCAATTAAAAACCATTCGGAGTAATCAAATTTATCCCAAGTAGCATGAGCTCCACCACATTTGAGTCCCGCAACGCAAGCTTGGAAGCCAAACAGTTCGCCATAAGATCAACAGAAGACATACCTGTTACTATGTGAAGGTGCTAATGAAAAAATCCTAACCCTATGAGAGAAAGAGAGAAGACGCTGGGAAAAATCTTTATTTGAGGGGTGTGTGATAAGAAAATAGTAATGTGTATATGAAATTTTCTTGTATTTGTTTTTTGTTTATTGAAAGAGGTCTAAGTTCGACTCCTCCTCCACATTTTTACAGAAGTAAAAGAAAATTAAAGAATAGATGCCACTAACCATTGGTATTCTATTGGAGCTTGTAATGAGAGGGATCGGAGAGTGTAACCCTTTTTAGTCCCACTTGCTTCATAATTTTTTTCCTAATTAAACACCCTCTATTAGAAACTTGAGACTGAATTTGCCGTTTAAATATATCATATACTAAATATAGAATCATTGAATATGCATTTCTTCTTTTCTTGTTCTCTTCTTCTTCAATATTAATTACCTTTTCCCTTTTTGTTCTTATTTTCCTTGAGGTTAACTATAAGTTAGGAGTTGTAGACCCATGTACGTTGAAACTTTTATTTAAGTTATGGGAAAGGAAAAGAAAGGAAACTCAAGTATTTTTTGTGTTTGGTGTGCCAAGGAAAAGGAAACACTTTCCTGAAAGAAAGGAAAATATGGGGGAAAATGGTTCCCTCCATATCCAAGGGATTCATTTTCCCTCCCACTTTTTTGCATTTATTACAAAATATTTTGACTATTTTCCCATCCTTGCCAAACACTTGAAAAGAAAGTTAAAAAGAATTTGGATTTCTCATGCATATGGAAAGAGAAAGGAATTGATTTCCTTTCATTTTTTTTCCGTGAACCAAATGAGGCCTAAAAGTAAAACCGGAGAGTCTAAAAATACACAAGCTAGGGGCTTAGATTTGACACCTCAAATTAATTAAAATAACCTTTGAAGGTTGGTAAAACCGTAAAACCAACATTCAAAACTTTTAGGTTCAAATCTCATTGACATTTAGCGATTAGTGAAGTGGAGATAAATTAAAATTATCGTTTCTTTAAAAAAAAAAATAGTATTTGTTATGTTTGTGCTTGTGGAGTTGTGGTGATTGCTTTGGCCACCAAACTCACTTAGCTAACCCAAATGGAATGGCTAGCTTTGTCTCTCTGGGGACTCAAACTTAATTGCATGCCTCACCTACAGTCGGCTGCGTTTTGAATTTTTGATCATTCAAAGTCTTTGCTTGTAGTTGTAATAGTACTACCTAGTTAATGTGTCTCTTGTGAGTTGCTCCAGCTTTCATTACATTTACACAACCAGTAGAACCTTCTTTAATTTCCCTTTCTAATCTCACGTAAATTATGAAATCATACCCATCAAAATCAAAAAAAAGGGAAAAAGAAAAATAAGAGATATAAGAACCTTCTATCACTTAACAAAGTCTTTGCTTGAGGAGTAGTTACTCGTACTCTAAAGACTTCTTTGGCCGACCAATTTCTTACCTAATCGCTTCTTAATTATAGAAGGAAATGTTGTTGTACACACATAAATAGTTTGTAATTTGGTCGTGTACATACTTTTTTGCGAGGTAATTTATGAAAATGAGCGGTTTGAGTCATAGTGAAACGAAGCGAGTTTATGCCTACCTTAAGTTTTCACCATACCCTAATGGTCCTTTTCTCAAGTACAATAAAGGAAGGAATTCCATCCTTAACCTCTTTTTTCTTATATCAGTCAGTTTCCTTGGTGCTTTAACCTATAGAGAGCAAGAGATATTCATTGTACAGATGGACCAAAATAGACACTAGATATTGGGGAGTTCCCCTCTCATTAAATCAGAAAATGGCCTCAAAATGTGACTTGTTAATTTTGTGCGCCGCATATATTTAAGAATAGCAAGGTAGTAGCTGAGATATATAGGACATAGAAATTAGGCACTTTCTTGATCCTCCAAATAATTATACCCAAAAAAAACCTATTTTAACTATTTCGATTATGAGTACATGTTTACATAACACCGTAACTATATAAGCTCATAAGAATACATGCATAGACGATTGTCAATCGTTAATGTACGTAAACATTTTAAAAATCTACTCTATACTCTATAGCAACGTCGGGATCATATGCTGTAGTAAACATGAATTTACTTTACAATATTTAAAGAGAAATGATTCAAACTGATCATTGCGAAAGGGCTGCGGATTCAAATTCTCTAAGCAAAGAATACTGGGGCTGTCTGTCACTAATGGTAGAGAACCCACCCACCCACCTCTTAGAAAACCCTAAAAGTCACACAGCTTTTTCGAGCATGTTACAGATTGCCTCCTCAGTGCATATATGAGCTTGGACTGGGTCGCATTCTTGTGGTAGCTACTATTCCACAAAACCAGTTGATATATATATATGCTTTACTTAAGTTTGAAGGAGTAGACCTGCAACCACCCCATTGGGAAAAAAGAAGGCTTATTTTAATGCATGATGGTCGATCTGTCTGTAAATAAATAGGGTTTCCTGCATTTTCAGAAACTGTTTATTACTATGAGTAAATGATCACGTACTATATATATACTCCAGTTGTCTTTGAAATTAGTAACCTAGCTAATAAATATTTGATTCATGTATAGATTTTATTATCTTCCAATTTGCCGAGTCACAAGTAACATAAGTAAATTGAAGTTAATTAAACAAGTAATTAATCAAGAGATTTTTGGTTTGACCATGACTACTGATCGAAACCCTAAAAACTTGAACACTTAAGAAACGAATCAACAATTTGGAAAATTCTAGTGTATGTTAACGTATCTCATACGTACAATTACAACTTTTAGGACTTAATTACTCAAATGAGAACCTATTTACACAAATGAGGACCTTATTTACCTTAACGAGGGTTTTTTCATAGTTACCACATGAGTTGTCGAAGTTGTAATATGTGTCGTCAAGTTGTAAAATATTATAATTACAACTTTAAGGACTTAGTTACTCAAACGAGAACCTAATTCACTCTAATGAGGACATTATTTACCTTCACAAGGACTTTCTCTTTTCGTGATGTATGAGAAATGTCAACATATTATAGCCTTACTCCAACAATTTATCAAATTAAAGTACACCATCCTTACGAAGAAGAAAAAAAAATCCGGCATGTAAGACCACAAAGAATTATGGGCAAAGAGAAACATAGAATGCAAGAAATTCATATCCTTCGAATAAAAATATAGTATGAAAGTGATTTGGTGATTTAAAATTTAAGATTTTTAATTACAATCAAAGCGTGTTTTTCATATTAGATGCTCGTTAAATTTGATATGTTCAAATTAGTGCATATACTTGCATGGAATGAGAGTGAGGAACAAGAGAGTCGCTCATATTTCGCTCAAATCTTGTGTGTACTAACCTTAAATAAAATGAAGAGCGACTCCTTGATCGAGTTTCACTCTTTAGAGGGGAGTAAGAAGTGAAAACTATTCCACCAAGAGTCAACTTTTTATACCATAAATTTCCTTATATTTTTCTAATAACCGAAAGCTCACATATAATTTGTTTGAAGACAAAGTTGTTTTACAGAAAAACACACTCGTATTTCTATTATAATTCCAGATGTTAGTAAGCAACTAAGCATCTTAATGATTCATGTCCATCCCCATTCCATCTTTCCTCCACTTCTTCCCTCTCTGACTCCTTCTCACAAATTTAGTATAATCGCACAAAGCTGTTAGAGAATCATGTTTAAAAAGCTGACTTATGTTACTTTGAAAACTATGATCTTTAGGTAGAGTGACCTATGATCTTTACTGGTTTGGACAGATTAACAAGACCATTAAAACTTAATTAAAGAAAGCCATGGATGTTATACAATTGAACTGGTTCATGACAAGAAAGGAGAATATCCTATAATTTAATAACCCTTTAAATTAATTTTTGTTTAAGTAAATACAAATTACAACCACAAGACATAAAGTAAATACAAAGTAAATAGCACAGGAATAGAGAGTATCTTTATTAATGAATAGGTGCCTCTATATATAGAGAAACACAAGGGTACAATCCATATCCCAATAGGACTTCTATTCAATAAGTAATCCATATGCTAACCTAACTAAGATACTCCTAGGTTGACAAGGCACACACAAAGTAGGTTTCCTTCAACACTCCCCCTTGTGGCGTCAACACTAGGTGGTGCTCCTCGCGTTGTCTCATTAAAAACCTTGCCAAGTAACAAAAACCCAGTGGGAGAAAAATAACCTTGGTCGAAGGGAAAAAGAGTACAACACACCCTTCACATTTGGAAACTTTGCATGGACGCCAGACTCCCCCTGAAGTCTGCGTCTCCCCCTGATTTCCACAATCATGGGAGGTTAGATAACTTAAGCAAACCAATGCTTTTCACATGCTTCTCAAATGTGGAATTAGGCAGTGACTTAATAAATAAGTCAGCCACATCGTCCTCAGAACGGACTTGATTCACTTTAATCTTTAAGTAACTTCTGCTATTGCTGATTACAAAAGAACTTAGGCGATATATGCT
Source organism: Rubus parviflorus (assembly GCA_029955375.1). Lineage (NCBI taxonomy): Eukaryota > Viridiplantae > Streptophyta > Magnoliopsida > Rosales > Rosaceae > Rubus > Rubus parviflorus. The sequence goes on along the minus strand of JARGGL010000005.1, from coordinate 7,818,832 downwards.
TGGTGTTGTCGGCTTTGATGAAACCTTGCTTCATCTGCTCAATGCAGGCAGCATTATCCTCATAAATGGATGTAGGTTCATCAGTGGTTGACCTCAAACCACATGTACTTCTTATATGTGTATCAATGGACCTTAACCATATACACTCACGAATTGCTTCATGGAGAACAATAATCTCAACATGGTTCAAAGAAGTAGCGACAAGAGTCTGCTTAGTAGACCTCCAAGATATCGTGGTGTTACCCATGGTAAAGACATAACCAGTTCGGGAACAACCTTTATATGGGTCAGAGAGATACCCAGCATCAGCAAAACCCACCAAAACATCACAAAGATTTTCGGAATAATGGGCAGTAGCACTCGTGCGATCGATCGTGACATTCTGCGATCGATCGCTCGACGGCAGAAGCTCGGTACGATCGATCGTGGCATATCCTGCGATCGATCGCCCGATGGCGGTAGGCACGGGTTCTTCACCCATTTTGCCATATTTTCATGCCTCTCTGCAGGTAACGTGCCCTTTGTGCTCCATCCGGACGGTAAGTCCTCGTCCGGATGCCCGGGTCGTTCAACCGCAGCAAACATAGGTTCCTCACCTAGTTTCGACTCTCTGTAGGGATAGAACAAGCTCATATCAATCGTACCCTTCAAGTAACGAAAGATAGTCTTTATGCCAGTCCAATGGCGTTGCGTGGGCGCAAAGCTAAATCTAGCTAACAAGTTAACAACAAAGGAGATATCGGGTCTTGTACACTGTGCCAAGTACAATAATGCGCTATTGCACTTTGGTATGGTACCTCAGCCTCTAAAACGTATGCACCATCATCCCTTGGGCGAAACGGACCCTTCTTGGATCTAGGCTGTGACCAATCATGGGAGTGCTAACAGGATGGACTTTATCCATATTAAATCGCATGAGCATCCTTTCCCAAGATCTTTCATCTCAAACACGGATTTCAAGTATTCAGTGGCACTTGCAAATCCAGAACTTGTTTTCACGCAGGGGCATAATTTATTGTTCACATACCCTCTTCCAATCAAGTAGTCACTTAAACGGGTATACCACATCCGTCCGGATTATTTCAATCCATATAGTGAACGTTGCAATCTTATTGCAAACGTGCTCTGTGGTCTAGAGCCACTTGACTTGGGTAAATGAAGCCCATCCGGGACCTTCATATAAATCTCCATATCTAGATCCCCATAGAGATATGTTATGACTACATTCATAAGCTGCATGTTCAGTTTTTCGGAAACTACCACTGACAAGGTAGCAGAACGTTATGACGTCCTTTACGAGAGAGTATGACTCATCGTAGTCGATTCCAGGGCGTTGTGAGAAGCCTTGCGCCACAAGGCGAGCTTTATATCTCGTTCTCTCACTACGCTCTCTAACAAAGACCTATTTATATCAACAGGTTTTATTCCAGAAGATATTGGCACAACTGGCCCTAATACCGTTCTCTTTGTTAGTGAGTCCAACTCAGCCTGGATCGCATCTTTCCATTTAGGCCAATAAGCTTCTACGTTGGCATTCATCAACGGAGCGAGGTTCAATATCATCATTCTCAATGAACTCTTGTGCACAAGCATATGCAAACACATCATCAATTGTGATGGAGTTTTTTATCCCACGTCTCATGTACACTAGTGTAATAATCGAGATCTCTAGGTTCCCACGGATAGGTCTTAGCGACAGGGCGTCCCCCGAAGATGTCTTTTGGACATAACCATAATCCGGAACGTTTTCATGGACGGATTTTGAGTATCAATGATGAGAGGGTTATTAGGTGCCATCGCAGCCCATTCCCTAGGGCGCGAATCCCTCGAACCTGGTGGCCTCCAACGCTTCCTCAGCGGAGCCACGGCCTAAGCCACATCACCACCATTACTGGTAGTGGCGCCACCAGCTGTCTCTCCCATAGGGTTAGCTGCAATAGCGACTTTGAGTCCAAGTCCTTGTTCAGGCACTTGCATCCTTGCAGGCATGTTTGCAGCTGGTATATATGATCTAGTCACTAAGATCTAAGAAAGCGTCAGGAAGAGAATCTCTGACTTTCTAAAGATCTATAATTCTACGCACTTTCTGCAGTAGGGGGATCGTTATGAGACAGAGTGGGGACAGGCCACGACAATTCCAGTCGTTCCTGCTGAACGTGTACGTTCTTATCTCCCCCTAACGACGGGAAGACTGTCTCACCGAAGTGACAAATAGATCGCCTGTCAAGGGTTCTACATAGCGGATTGTGGTTGGAGACTCAAATCCAACATAAATACTCATTCGTCTCTGAGGACCCATTTAAATACGTTGTGGCGGCGTAATAGGCACATAAACAACACACCCAAATATGCGTAAGTACGATATGCTTGGCTCGTACCCAGTCACTAGCTGTAACGCAGAACATGATTGGGTGGTGATGGGCCTCAGACGAATAAGCAGAGCTGCATGCAATACTGCGTGCCCCCAGGCAGAGAGAGAAAGGTTGGTGCGCATTACCAATGTCCTCGTGACCATTTGTATTCTATTAATGGCAATCTCTGCAAAACCATTCTGGGTTTGCATATGTGAGACTAGATGCCCAACATCTATCCCATGCAGTAGTCATCGAAAGTTTTCGATGTAAACTCCCTAGCATTATCAAGCCTGATAGTTAATGGGATGATCCGGTTAGTGAGCCGGCAGGCGAATACTCTGTGCTAGGAGTTTAGCATAAGCAGCATAACGAATGGACAACATCATGACATGTGACCAGCATGTCGATGCATCAACCAACACCATAAAATACATAAATGGCCCGCTTGGTGGTTGAATATGTCCACAGATATCCCCTTGGATTATCTGTAAGAATGGGAGAAGTACTTTAGAATCCTTTGCATAGGACGATCTTAGTCCTTATTTCCCTTAGGAATACGCTTTGCATAATGAGCGTTTGGCTTTGGAAGCTTCAGAAGCATAGGAGGAATTGTCCACATCCGAGAGAGAGGATTTTGTTCTATGCGATCGATCGCAAGGGGGGTGCGATCGATCGCCCGTGCTCTCGGGTTCCTGTAACAATGCAGGATGGGACATGCGATCGATCGCAGGGGATGTGCGATCGATCGCCCGGGCTCTCTGGTTCCAGAAAACGTACAGGAAGGAACCTGCGATCGATCGCAGGGAGATGCGATCGATCGTCCGAGCTCTCGGGTTTGTTAACGACGCAGCCTGGAAGGTTGCGATCGATCGCAGGTATCGTGCGATCGATCGTACAGCGTCGGACAGTGGCAAATTTGCTCTTTCTCATAACTGTCTCATCTCCTTGAATCGCTCTTCGATTCATGCTTCTATTAGCTCGAAAGAATGGATGTCCGTGTGAGGTTTTCAATACACGGATCATCATATCACGACCAGGGTGTCACTACCTGTCGTGCCAAAGCCAATATGTGTCTGAATCCAAGAGGTCATCCCGAATGACATTGTTTGATTCAATAGCTCGGATATTGGTTGCATACAATCCACTAGAGAGACACATAAGCTTCTCTAAGATGCGCTTTCTTCCGTAGTCATTAGAGGTAATGCAAAGGAATTCTTTTTCCATTCTTATCATGCATCTTAGCATGGAAACCATTGACTCTTATATCTATAAAGCTCAACAGAGTTCAATTTCCTCTTGGAGCGTAGAGAGTATTTGTGACATCAATGTGAGTGCCATTAGGCAAGAGGAATTGGGCATATCCTCTTCCTTGCACAAAATTCGATGGTCCTGCCATCGTAGTCACAGATGAATGTAAGCTCATCATTAAAATCGAGGCTACGAAAACAACTCAGATTTTATTAAAGATATTAGCCAAGGCTTTACACTCAAAGTTCCATCTTGATCTTAAATCAAAACTAAATCCAATGTCTTGGCAAACATGCCATATATCATCAACTTGGAAAACATAAAGACTTGAGCAAAATTGCTTCCAAAGTCTTTAACCCTTAAACTCGACGTCTTGATCATTACAATTACATCTTCATATGTATTACAAACTATGGCCCATTGATCAGACGCTCCATATCATTAATAGACATCATGAAGAGGATTCTCCATTGATTGAGGTATACAGGCTCAGTACTCACGGTCCCTAGGACGGTGGCAGATTACCTTGGCCGGTGGCGGTGCTACCATAACTAGTGGCGCAACAACGCTGACCAGCGGTGACCGGCGGTGTCCCTCTTATAGGGTTGGCGGTCTTCTCTCACTCTTTTGCGGCCCTATGCTCGCATGATCGCTTATTCTTATGGTGATTACATTCCTGAGCAAATCAATCATACGGACCAAACATCCGGATTTGTCCCTAAATTTAGGGTTTTGCTCGTAGCGTCCTCCCTTAGGGGCGCTATCATTGTCATGCCTTTCCTCAAGGCAAAGATGGAGAAGGTGGTGAGAGTTTCCTCAATCAATCGTTCATCTGTGATGATTTTCCACAGAGATGCATCAAGTTTTTGATGCGGAGAATTTCCGAATTATATCCCATGACTTCATCAAAGTCAGAGAAGCGGAGATTAGTCCATTATGCTTCTAAATTCGGGATGATGAATGTTACCACAACATTCATGAAGCGTTTCTAGCGCTAACCTCTTTCATGAACTCAAACTGGAGTGCCATACCATATGGCGATTCATCAGGAAAAAATAACCTGGCATTGTACATCACAGTTTGAGGGTCTAGAGCGGTTTCTTCAAAACAACGCTCATGGATTCGAGCTAGAAGCTCTTGTGCGAATAGGTACATTAGGATATCATGAGCCCATCTCAGAATCTAATGTCCGCAGAATCCAATGGAGTAAAATTGAGTTCATTCATGTTCGACATCCAAGAATATGGAGAACAAGAATGTGGTGTGTTTCGGAGTCATTACTCCCACGAAACAATGAAGGGTAAGTTTCGGAGTTAATACTCCCACGAAACAATAGAGGGTTTCTGAGCAATATTTGCTCCCAAGAAACGTTTCCAAGGATTTTGGATTTAGGTGAAACTTTGGTGTCGTATGGTCATAACCTTAAACCTTTTCGGTAGCTCTACTCAGATATAACCAGGTAAGTTATAAGAGATGTCGGTGGAGCAAGCTCTCTTAATACCACTTATCTCAAACTCCTTACCTAGACATCATACCTAAGCAGGTGAGCCTAGTTGGGAATAAGTCATGAACCATAGGTCGTTTCTTCTCTACGGATTCCTCATCCGGAGGTAAATCATTCAATGAACTCCTCGTTCAAGGTCTCTTCTCTCTACGGATTCCTCATCCGGAGTATTAGCTCGAACCCCCACAGTTCGGCTCTTGAGGTCATCACCAATAGCATGATGACATTAGAGGTGCTCATGACTTACACATACCGCAAGCGATATGAAGCTCGATCACTCCCCTAATGCTTCTCATAGTTTGGCGAGTCTCGTATATTATCCCACGTTATAAGAAAGGTGGGAGGTAGAAGAAGGGAGGTTGCAAGTCCCCGGAGAAAAAGAAGGTTGAATTAAATTCAGAAAGCAGCAACGTTTATAAAAGCTTACTTGGATTCTTTTCTCGGATTATCTTGAGTACCTCTTCTTCGAAGTTATATATCAGGAGATCCAACGGTCCGAATTGGCTGAATTTTTAACTGGAGATATTAGACTCACGGAGGAAGCTCTCGTCCAAATTTCAGCTTAATCCAACGGTGGAGAAGGGATAAAATCGCTATCGAAGTTGACTGTTCTGTGCAGGCAGATTCTTGAACTAGAGGAGATTGCACGGAGGTACTATTCACGGGGTATTGTTCATCCGGTACTGTTCACGCGCACTGTTCACGACTACTGTTCATCCGGCACACCCTAGGGTTTTGAGGTTCTAGGGTTTTGGCGCTAGCAGGATGCTATGCTCAAGAGTTTTGGTTTTTGATTCAGGGTTAGAGGTTCGTGCTGATAACGTGTTTAAGTAAATACAAATTACAACCACAAGACATAAAGTAAATACAAAGTAAATAGCACAGGAATAGAGAGTATCTTTATTAATGAATAGGTGCCTCTATATATAGAGAAACACAAGGGTACAATCCATATCCCAATAGGACTTCTATTCAATAAGTAATCCATATGCTAACCTAACTAAGATACTCCTAGGTTGACAAGGCACACACAAAGTAGGTTTCCTTCAACAATTTTCAGTTTATATTTTTATAATCATAAATTGTCACAACTTAATTAAACAATTGTCTAATAATGATTGATTTGCGCAGTCATTGGTACTGATCAAATAAATAGTTGGATAACATTTTATAAATAATTTATGCATTCATACAACTGATACAAGAGTGTTGAATTCTTAAAGTTAAGAACTGATTACCTTATTTGAAATGGTCTAATGAATTTGTCTTAAACAAATCAACTATAATTACGCAACCTGTAAAGATAACTTTCAAAGCTTTATATGGTCGGTCTCTGATAAAAGACAAAGCCAATCTAGCTTATAATAATTAATTTAACAATTACATCCACCATACACTAAAAATTTGTATTAAAATTAGGTCAATGAAACCGATGTTAATTAATTTGAATTCCATATGTAGATTAATTTGATGGGTGCAGTGCATTTGCAGGGTGTTCTTTTTTGAAAAGCCCTCTGACCTCACAATTTTGATAGTTAACTTTTTTTTTTTATATTGGAGGGGATTGAATCCCGACCTAATTTAATTTTATAAAAAATTATTGATAAGGTCATTTTTGGTGACCTTGTTTTTCTTTAAGCCACCAAATATTTTTTTCTCTCATAAAGCCACCAATATTTACAAAAATGCCACCACGTCAATATTTACAAAAATGCCACCGCGCTTTTAATTTTCATTATTTACGAAAATACCACTGGATACAAAAACTACTACTAGCGACAAGAAAGCTACTGTCAAAGAATAATAAAACTACTGTCAAAGAACAATAAAGCTACTGTCAAAGAACAATAAAGCTACTGTCAAAGAACAATAAAACTACTGGCGAGTAACAATAAATGTACTTCCAAAGAATAATAAAGCTACTGTCGAAGAACAATAAAGCTACTGTCGAAGAACAATAAAGCTACTGTCGAAGAACAATAAAGCTACTGTCGAAGAACAATAAAGCTCAGTGCGAGGAACATGAAATGTACTCCCAAAGAATAATAAAACTAGTGTCGAAGAACGAGAAAGCTACTGTCGAAGAAAGAGAAAACTACTGTCGAAGAACAATAAAACTACTGTCGAAGAACAATAAAGCTACTGGTGGTGGCATTTTTATAAATATTAAAATTTGTAATATTTTGGTGGCTTTATGAGAAATAAAAATATTAGGTGGCTTTTTGAAAAATATAGGTTATGTAAATGACCTTATCTATAATTGGCTCTTAATTTTAATCTAATTCTCTGCCATTGTTCATTATTTGGGCTAACCCCAAGGGCTTAAAATATTAGTTTTGACCGTCAAATTTTTCTAAAGATCAAGAAAACTGATGTTATAAAATTAGCCTAAAAATAAATTAGTTTTTAATGTGAACAATTTGGAGAAATGTTAAATGTGACCCTTCAAACCATATATTGTACTTATCCATCCACCTCTCTAGTCCTCACAAGAACCTTTCTTGTGTATGTATAAGACTTGTATGGTCAGAATGGTCTTTGAAGTAATAAGATATATAATCCGAAGAGGAAAGAATTATTTATTAATTTTGTGTCTTAAAAAATTGCAGAATCCTGATTTGATTAATGTTGTGCATGCGTTTGTATAAATGTCAAAGCTTATAGTTTAAACAAAATGATATTAATAATTAGGTCAACTAACCCAATACTAATTTTAATTCACGGCTTCCTTTAATTTTAGGTGTCTGGCTTCATGATTTTGAAAGATTTTGATGGAACACATAAGTACCATTAATGAATTAACTCCCAAAATTGAACCTGCTGCATCAACTTAAGAGCAAGAAGCTCGATCTGTAACTAAAGGAGAAAATTATCCATGAAGCGCGCGATTGGACATTTGCTTCCCCATCACAGTTAAATTTCAAATATGCAGCTGATGGAGGACACCAAGAAGACGTGCACCCTCCGGATCGACGACAAGATGGTGTAGGTTGACGAGTTATTTGCATTGTATCTAATCGAAAATTCGAAAAAATATTTAGGGATAGAGCGAGGAGGTTTTCTTTCTGTGTTTCTTGGTCAATGAATTAATGTTTAGTTAGCGAGAAAACACATAATGACTCACCCTTAGGCCTCGTTTGGTTCGCGGAATTGAGGTCATGGGAAATGAAAGTCAATCCTTTCTAGTGTTTGGAATGCAAAAAGAAAGGAAATACTTTCCTGAAGGAAGGGAAAATTGGGGGGAAATTGGTTCATTCCCTACTCCAAGGGAATCACTTTCCCTACCTATTTTCCTGCATTTATTGCACTACTTTAACATTAATTACATTACTTTTATAACTAAAATAATAATTTATGCAATTATAAATATTAATTTTGATTTATATATTATTATTTTTTTATTCCTTTCCTTAGTCTTTCCAAACACTGGAAATGAAAGTTAGTGGGAAATTTAATTTCCCTTCCCATGAAAAAGTGAAAAGGATTCACTTTCCTTTCCTTTCCATTCCGCGAACCAAACGATAAGTGAACTCACATTTTTCAAACAATTAGTATAGATCCTAGAGTCACTAGATTCTATACTACCAAAAAGGCAAAGTAAAGACATGAAATAAAAACAAAAAAAAAACTTCAACTCGAAGATCTACTTTTCAGGTGGCCGGTTTCGCCTCCCCTACACATGCAATGGCTTAAGATTGGTGGTTCTAGAGGTGCCGGGGGAGCAGCCATACATAGTGTAGCCCCACACCAATATAGGGGTGCCGATTGAAGTGGTTTTTTGGGCTCCAAAGACAAGGTCGATAGAAGCAGCAGAGGATCCCACAAAGGTAGGAACGCTAGATGCCCCGGAATCGACAACCTGGTTGTCGGATGGAGCAAAAGAGGAGGCAAAGTGGACAGACATCTCGACCGCCATTTTTGTGAAGAAGAAGAAGTGCCAAGACAAATTCTTAATTAACCCTAATTAAGAAACCCTAGTAGAAAGAGTGGTAGGCCTTCTTTTACGTTTAATTAGTAGAGCAATTCTAATATATTATTGATAAATGGTTATGATTTATGACTAAGCAAGTTCATTTTTAAAGAAGTTACTTTCTCAATCCTTATATTATGTGTGTGTGTGTGGATGAACTAATAAAGTGCCAGATGGAAACTGAGGACTTTATCCACTATTCTAGGAAACTGAGGACTTTATCCACTATTCTATTCTACCCATTATTCTCATAACTAATTAATAAGTGTCAGATGGAATCACTAAAACTTAATCATGATTCCAAAATTGAACCAGGTCTAGGTGGTGGTGGCTATGGGATTGGCCTTAATTTACTATTCTATACACCATAATTTTTCTTTTAGAAGAATGCATCATATTTTCTTAATATCAATCATTGTTCTCTTTATTAATCCACAGCTGACAATAAGTTTATATATAAACAATCAATTACGGCTAGTTTTTGCTGCTGAGAATAATTTAGAAATTAATAGAGAGAGAGTTATTTGAATTAGTCCCAAAGGATCGGAAAATCAGCCGAATAAACAATTAGAAGCATGTTTTTAACATTATCTATTTTTTTAACATTATCTATCTAGCGTAACATAACAGTGGAAATGATTTACAACTTTGATATGGTCTAATTTGTCTTAACTAAACAACTATTCAATTAACTACGGTCTGCAAAAGATGACTCTTAAGTAATTTTTTGTTTAAATGAGAAGAATCCTTCTCATAACAATAAATAGATTAGAAATAATTCACTAATCAATGATGCACTTCAAGAATTTTCTTATTTTATAAAGAATCGTTTAAACAGGGATTTGACCTTAACAAAAATAAAAAAATTTGGGATTTGACCTTTGATAAATTCCTCATATTAGTATTTCATTTTTATTGGTATTCTGGTATGTTATCATGGTCAAGTTTGATTGGGATGTAAGCCCTTGGGGTTAGTTCAAGTAGTGAGGGAGAGATGAGAATTGAGTTAGGATTACGCTAGGTCAGATGTTCGATCCTCCCTCCGATGTAATAAAACAAAGTTTGATTGGGTTGTAAACAAGTTTGATTTTAAAATTAGTCATTTTCTCAATTCACCCATCATTTCTGTCACGCCCCAAACCCGAGACCAATATTATATTGAAATATGGTGCCCGAATTTGCGGTGTGACTAAATTTCAAAAACAAAATAAATCAAATGAAACAAATGTCTGAAAATGCTTCTATTTGAAAACAAAATCATTATAATTTTACAATACCAGAGTTTAGCGGAATAAAAGACATTTACATTTATTGAATTAAAATCATAGTAGAAAAACATTCGTTTATATGTTCATCCCGTTTTTCCCCAAGCATCGTAACCTGAAAACAAAAAGGTGTAGCATCATGAGCAACACAGGCCCAATAAGTACAACTTACATTCTTATATTAATGTATCTTATAAGACATCAAAATTGAACAACCAATCAAAAATATACTAAGAACATTTTATATTGTTTCGTATCAATTTTATTGAATATAAACCACATATGTCAAGAACGTCTTAACCCAAATAATTCAGTCTCAAATGTAATCGACTGATAATGCATCATTGATATAGCCCAAAATAATATATGTTCGATCAACATATCACAATAACAATAGTATATATTGATTATCTCTAAACAAAGTATGCAACATAGCATATTATCAACATTTCACAAATAGATGTTGGTTATCTCTAACCAATGTATATATGCTCAATATTATAACAAAATCACAAATACATATTCCAATATTAAATATGTGTTTTCTCTTCTCAGTGAATATTTTAGGATGACTGGTAATAACAATTCATAAACCCCCAAAAATTCCCAAGTCCAAGGTACAAAATACCAAACATGGGTAAAAATCCGCGTACCAATTGTACGGGTAAGCAACAGCATACCAAGGCCATCACCAAAGTATGTACACTCAAGGTCGGCAATTCCTTCCTATGAGTCTAATAGTGCACTATCTGTAGGGACTTGAGCCCATAGCTTAATCACCTCACCACAAAATCTACCAGTAATTCACTTAAGCACGGGAGTTGTTCCATACACCCGACTTCACAACTTCTTGTTCATAATTATATTCACAAATATAGTCTTCAATTAAGACAAGTTATAGATCACAATATATATGACAAATAAACATAAATATAGATTAAAATCTATATATCAAATATGCATGAACATATGTAAAACAAGATATACATATGTACGTATACACATGCTTAAGCCTTTCATATGAATGCATATGTGATATAGATGAAAGACATAAGTAGGTAAATCACATAATCAAGTAAATTACTAAGGTAAGCATGTGATATCTTAAATACACTCTTAACAATATATACTTCCATACATGTTAACATACATGTATAATACTAAGTTGATGTATTCACTTAGTAAACAAAATTATGCACCAATATAAGATTAATAGATAATCAAGTGCAAATAAAACATATATAAAGAAGAAGCATATGTAAAACATAAGTAATTAAACTCATGTAGTAAACAAGATCATAATTTATAGCAAATAAATATAAACATATGTAGAACAATATATAAGTAAAAATAAAAGACAAGCATTATATAAGGAAATCAGATTATTATTAATATTTTAGTCCTTAAGTCCAAAACCATAAAAGTTCATCAATGATTCTCCGATTAGAATCGTCAAACTTCAAACTTCGTTAAATTGTCCATCGCAAGTCCGAATTAAGCAAGTGAGTACACCATTTCGAAGGGATTTTCACAAGGAATCCAATGGTATAGTCCAAATAAACATATCCAGAATGTCTAAGTCCAGAAATCAGGATTTACCAAACAGTCCAGAAATAGTTATACTTTATTTTAACCCTTTGTACTTAAATTATTCCGTTACTGTAAACTTGGAAATTAGTTGTGATATTCTCCAGATTAGAATTTTAGGTTCTAAGCTTCGTTTTGATATAAAGATCACAAAATTTGGTTAAGAGATGAGTGAGATATGACCACTTGAAATTATGAACAACATAAGAGGTTTTTCAGTGAATATACCGGATTAAAACTTAGATACAGAAGGTTTGGCTCGTTAGATGATCATAAAATTTTAATACCTAATAGAAGACACAATTTGGAACAACTATCATGAAGAAGTCCAGATGGTAAAATGATCGGAAGTATGTGTTTAAAGGTTTCCAAATTGGCTGCCGGAATAACTTCAGAAAAGAAGACTTAAGTTTTCTATAAAACTTATTCCTTTCTATTTTCTTCTTGATCATGCACTTTGATGAATCTTAAAGATAAAAGACTATAAGGATGTATTCTGTACTTACATGAATTTTCAAGGGTAGGAAGATGGCCTCGATACGAATCCATAGGATTTCGCGGATTTTAAATCGGAGCTACGGATCGTAAACAAATATTTTCGGAGAGAAAGTGGAGAGATTAAGCAAGAGAGATAGAGAGGAGCTAGAGAGAAGCAAGAGAGAAGTGAATTGGCAAAGAACTCCATGGCTGAACCATTCTATTTATAGAATTTTAGAGGTAAGTTAACTAACATAAGGTTAGCTTAACTTAACCTAGTTTAGTTTAATTAATATATCTAACCAAATAGTGAAAAAATATTCTTAACAAGATTGTGTTCACACATATTAGATTTTTTTGTGAAAATTAATCAAGCAATCAGATCTCTATCTCTAAAGTGTGATTCATGTGGGATTAAGTCAAGTAATCAGATCATGCTAGCAACACCAGCTTAATTTCCTTTCTCCTTGTGCTCTACGTATCTCGTAAAAATCATAACTAAATCTAAAAATATGATTTTCAGATTATTCCAACTCTGAGAATTTCTTTAAGGTGTCTACAACAATTCATTAGAAGACCATATCCTCAAATAATAAACATATTGGTGCAGTTTTTACGAAATAGGCACCTGCGTCAGATAAGCTTCAAAAATACATTAAATTTCCGCTGACCATAACTCCTTCGTATGATATCAGAATTTTACGTGCCGCACGTCTACGAACTCGTATCGACAAGTTCTACGACTTTCGTGAAAGAAGTTATCAGAGAAAATCAACGAATAAGAAAGTCAACTCTTGACCCCTCGAAAATAAAACGTTTAGAGCAAATATTCGTTCTGAAATGTTTTCATTTCACAAACTAGACAAGAGAACTAACATCCAACCCTTACTTAATTTCAGAAATATTCAAGGAATAAAATATGAAAATTCGGGGTATTACAATTTCGATTACAGCAGAAATGCTAAATAAAAAAAAATACGCAACAAAGTTTGGACGAGTGTGCCCCAACTCATTTGAACTGAGTTTTTCTTCTATAAGTGTGAATGCAAGATGTACGTTTGTAAAGGCATCTCCAACCATGAGTGCCAAAACCCAAGTGCTATACTCATTTTGGCACCCCCTTGAAGCATTATTCATATAGCACTCCCACCTATCTCCAACAATGGGGTGTTATAATTTTTTTTGTTTGATCATATTATATTAGTATAATATTAACTAGCCTCCTGTACACGTGCGCGCTCTGCATGTGTAAATCAGTTTTGTCTTGAGAAATAGTGGGTAGTTATTTCTACATATGAGTAGTTATTTTTGCAGATGTAGGAAGTTATCTCTCTGCATTTTTTATTTTATTTTTATTTTTTATTTTGTGAATTGACTTGATTATCCCTATTAATTAATTCTATTTCAAAGTTTTTGAATTTTTGAAGGCTATATCCGTAAAAAAATCTAGTCATGAGGAGCAAACCCTCTTACGTTAATAATAGTATAGATTAATACTCCATAATAATGTGTTTTAAATAATAAAAATTAATTAAATAAATACAAGAATGTTATAAATATTATTATCTATATATGTGGATGTCCACGTAAATACTCATTAGTTGTGTCCTTATGATGTAAACATTTCCTCTATATAAAGAGGCTAATGAGAATAAATAATACACTTTTATTCCCTCATATCATTTGTCTCTATATTCTCTCTCTGCGTTCTCTCTAGTTTATAACTAGGGGTGGCTTTTTTTACTGTTTCTACCGAAACCAACCCAAAAAAAAACCGAAAAAACGGTAACCGATGGACCGGTACGGTATTACCGTACCGAATGTAAGGGTTTCGGTCGGTAGTGGTATACAAATTAGAAATTTACGGTATTACCGTACCAGCCGATATATATTGAATATATATATATCTCTGGCTATTCCTCGTCCATTGGATAAATATATATTTATCTGTGGCAGCATCTGGGCCATTGGATTCAATCCAAACCCCTGAAACCATAGGGTGGTCTTCTTATTCTCTCATCCCAGCCCATTCTCTCATCTTCTCTCCCATGGTTCGCCTCCCTTTCTCTCTACTCAATCTCCAAAATGATTGAATTCAAAGAAACTCACTTGTTGTTGACCAAGTTCTTGACAATTATCTGAGTCTTATCGTCCAAGAATTGGGCTCTCTTCCTCTGCAGACTGCAAAACTTGCTTCTCAATTCTCGAAGCTTGGTCGGGAACCAGAACGAGCACGAAGGCGGCTCCGACGCAAACGCCGAAAACGACCCACAAGCTGAGGCCAAAAATTGAGGTGGGTTCTAAGAGGTGGTCGTTCATGTGCTCTGTTTTGGTATCAGACATTTTAAAAATTCATGTGTGTGAAAGCTTGAGATGTGCAAGATGCAAGCTTTAATTAGAGTGTGAGATAGGTGATGAGTGAAGAGAAAGTGTAGAAAGAGAAGAAATGGCAGCTGGCAATCAATTGGGTTAGGGGTGGCCACGTATTTTTGGGCTCAAATGTAGCTAATCGGTTTGGCCAAATACCAACTGAACCAACCGTATACTTCGGTATACCGAACAGTTTGGTACCGAACCTATTGGTTCGGTTTCAGTTGCAAATATTGAATACCGGCCAACTCCGGTACGGTATTGGTTTGAGCTAAAAAATCACGGTACTGTACCGTTGCCACCCCTATTTTATAAATTTTTTTTTTTTTTATTTTAATTATTTTTCTTCATTTTGATAATCTATCCGTTGGATATAAAAAAAATTATAATTAAACATGGGTCGTCCATTTTTTGTGATCGTTATGGGCCGTCCATCTCTTCCGCGCGTTGGCTTCACCCATCCTTAGTGAGACTTCTTCTCTTCCACTCGTCATCACACCAAGTGGGTTGTGGGGCCCGCCGCTTCAGTTTAACACTGGTCTATGTTTTGGTATGAGTTTGGCACTGAGATCAGCCCAGCTTCAAGACTTGGGATTGAATTCTCCATTGTTGGAGATGCCAAAATGGGACTTGACCCCAATGGTTGGAGTCTTGGAGATTCCCTAATCATTGAATCATTTTCCAATTACATTTGCAAACAATTACATTTTCTTTTCTGCAGGTTCACGTACAAGCTAGCTTCCCTGAATTTCTTGTGTTGTCTCATACGATCGTACCACAACTGCGAGCCTTGGTTTGTTTTCTTGAGTGAATTGTAAAGCGATGTAATGGTTGATTAGTTGGGTATTATTTTCTAGAGCGAAAATTATTTCCTACACGGACCGTAATTTTGTACGTACATGGTGAGATAGACGTGCTGCAATCTCAGCCGTTGAATGCGAGGTCAGACATCTAAGCCGTTTGTTCAGCATAACTTTGTATTGACAGTCAATGTCCTCTGTTCATCCCCTTATCATCCCTAACTTCCACTATACCGATTCAAATCCTGAAGAGGGGGCTCTCTCTGTTGAAGGAGAATCTCTCTTTTTTGCATCTGATTTTGGTTCTCATAGATCAAATTTGTTTGTAGATCTTAGATCTGATATCAAATCTGTTCTCATGGTGATTTTCAGACATTTTTCTTCCTTTGTTCCTCAAGATCCTTAAGCCATGAACAAAGCCCCTTCTTCTTGTCCATCTTGCCCTGCCATGAAAGATTCGTACCCATGGATGCTCCTGCCTGAGGTCTCGCCTAAATCAATTGTTCCTCTTCACAAGGAGGTCGGGCTTGGTGTGAGAGAGAGAGCCTCCTTCAACAGATGAACAGAGAGAGAGGCTGTGTTGAAGTTAACTAACGGAGCTAGTGTTTTTAACGGACACGTGATAAGCACGCTGTACGTGCACCGGCACGGTCCGTGCAGGAAATCCGCTTTGTTGCTAGAGATGGTATTCCCGTTTAGGCCAAGTAGGCATTTGAACAGAGAGAGAGGCTGTGTTGAAGTTAACTAACAGAGCTAGTGTTTCTAACGGACACGTGATAAGCACGTTGTACGTGCACTGGCACAGTCCGTGCAGGAAATCCGCTCTGTTGCTAGAGATGGTATCCCCGTTTAGGCCAAGTAGGCATTTATCCTAAGAATACTGTATGTTGTTTATCCGAGACCAGTGTTGGGCATTTATGATTTATCCCATCCAGACCAAGTGTACGTTAGGCATTTATCCGAAACTGAAGCGGCCAAGTGTTAGGCACACCAATTGTAAAGCGATGTAATATTTGGAATATAGGGCATTTATCCCATCCATCAATCGAGAAAGACACCTATATTACATTAACAGGAGCTGGTCTGCTTTATGCAAAACAAAATTACATTATGAAATGAATCCACATATAAAAAGTGGGATGGTCTGCTCATTATTTGTATAATTCGTACAGTTATTCATTACTGTAATACAAATAACACCTCCACTGTACATGTCCACGTACTATACTGGGGTTGGAGGCCACAAAGAATGCGGTGGCTCTAGGTTTTGCTTGGCCTAGGGTTTTGTGTGTGTTGGCTTAAAGGTGGTGGTCATAGCCTCATAGGGTCGGAGTCTCACAAGGGGTGATTCGGCTATTGTTCCTATCTTTCAAAACGCAGGTGACCATATGCAACCATGACCTCTCCCTCTTAAGTAGTGATGATGCATGGGTCTGCTGCTCGTTTAAACTTTTGAAGTTTTGGTTTTGCTAGTTGAGGTTTTAATTGTCAGCTTAGCATAGACGTACTTCTATCTTCCATGAACGTACTGTATATCGTTTCGAGTGTATCGTACCCAATTAGAGTGCTATTGAACTGGTATTTGCGAAAGTTATTCCACGCACGGTCCGTGCAAAAGTACGGACAATCTCACCCGTCCAAATGGGGGTACATCTCTTGATTTCATCTAACCCGTCCATTATGATAACAGACGTTTGGTGTCGACGTCGACAGGTAGTGGGCAGATTCTTGTTGCATCTGGGCAGCTTGATCTTCGTCGACAGGTTTTTTGGGTGTTTCATCTGCCAATTCTTGTTGCATATTGGGCAGCTTGATCTTCGTCTCCTTGTAAATGAAAAATGGAATCCAAAAAAACTGTCGGCCAAGATTGAAGAAGGTAAAATTTTGGTAAAATGTTCAATGCTTGGTTTCGAGGATTGAGGGGGTCGATTTTGGCGATTTCGGTGAACCAATCAGAGATTTTGGAGATTAGCCTCCAATATATGCTCTCAATATTCCACCTGGGCGATTTTGGTGAACCAGATTGGCCGGGAACCAATCGAAGATTTCGGCGATTTGGGAATTCCGGTGTTCTTTTTCGAAGGGAGTCCGATGTTTAGAGAAACTGTAGAGTGGCGGCGTTTTCCCTGGCTCTCTAGATCTCTTCTTCTACCTCCAGATGCCCCACGTTGAGTCCACCCACTTCGTTTCCAGATCTCTTTTGCTACCTCTGGATGCTCCACCTCCAGATCTCTTCTTCTACCTCCAGATGCCCCACGTTGAGTCCACCCACTTCCTTTCCAGATCTCTTTTGCTACCTCTGGATGCTCCACCTCCAGATCTCTTCGTCTCCAGTCCAGGTCTTCGTCCAACATAACGATTGACCGCTCAAACTTAACGGGCGCGTGAGATGCACGCGCTACGTGCACATGCACGGACCGTGCAGGGAATCCGTTCCGCTGGTATTTGTAGTCTTAATCTTATGGCCGGCTATGTCTAAAGACTCTAAACTGGATTTTAAAAGTCTTGAGTAAGGGTTTAGGTTTATAAAATTTTACGCACAAAAGTTTTTACATAAATGTTAATGACGTAACTTTAGACACAACCATAAGATCGATCATCAATATTTATACATACAAAAGATTTCACATAAATATTAACACACACCCCTTTTGGCGCAAGAAATTGATTTGTAATATTTATGGGGATTTTGGAAGATCCAAAATACTGGAAGGGGCTTTAAGTACAACTATATAATTCGATCATTCCTTTTATTTATTTATTTTTTAAAATGAAGAGGTTAATTAAAATTTAACTAATACAATTCATGTGAATTTTGTGAAAGAAACCTTTCTCACGATCGACTGGCGCTAAGAGCCAAGGGTTAGTTTACATGGTTTTATACCATAAGATTATGATAACATGGACGAAAACGTAGCTATTGTACCAAGTACTATAGAGAGAGAAAAGTTGCCATTAAATCTAGAAATTGCAATATTATTTCATATAAATTATACCACAACCATGTTATATATGCATGAATCAATCAGTCGATTACTTTTCTTCAATGACTTGGCTTTTCTTTCGACGTTTTGAGCTCATCACCACCATCCTCGACGCCACTTCTCTCTTCCGTCACCGGATAATCATCATCTTCGTAACTAGGAAGGGGTACTTGCAGGGACGGAACTAGGATTAGAAAATAGGGTGGGCTAATTTTGCCCGAATGGCAAAAAATTTTTTTGCCTAAAGCCATATGAACCCATAAATATTTTACAACCCATAAAATTTCCGATAATTACCCAAGAAATCCAAAACAGCTAGCCCACATAGCCAAATCAATCAATTACCCACTTATTCCCTCAACACCATCGACAAAAATACCACACCCACAACTCCACAAGCCCTCAAGCCCTCAAGCCCTCAATTTCATCACAATTCACAAGCAAAATTTTCAACTTCACAGAAAAATCAGTTTGAAGGTCACAAACTAACAAACTCAGAAAATGAAAACAATTGGAAAAGAGAAATCAATCAAGCCATTAACATAGATTAAGGAATTGAAATCAAGTCGATTGGGATTTGGGAGAGGAAACGAAGAAAATCAAGAGCATGGATTTTTGTGGATTGGGGAAGAAGTGAGCAAAGAAGTGAAGAACTCAAGGAGATTGGGAATTTTTGTGACATGGAGTTGCAGAAGAAGAAAGAGAAGAAGAAAAAATGATGGAGAGAGAGACTGAGAGAGAGGGAAGATGTTGGCTGCTGTGTCACGTGGGAGACAAAGAGAGAAAAAAAAATTATTTATTTTTTCTTAAAAGGCTATTACATTAGTAACCCTATAGGTATTAATTTTTTACCAAAAATTTGGGTTGGGCTACAGCCTATGTAGCCCACTACATAGTTCCGTCCCTGGGTACTTGGTCGGACTCGATTGCCGCTACGTCCTTCAACAGCATCATGAACTGTGCTTTTATTTGATCAACGGATTTTCCCGGAATCGATGAAGCAATCTTCTCCCATTCCCCTTTTTCAATGCCTTTCCAGTTTGCAGCTAGGGCAATCTCGAAGGCTTTATTTTCTTCCCTAGTCCATTGGTCACTGGTTCCTACCATGGCTACTTGATCGATATTCTGTGCAAAATGGATGAGGAGTCATTTTATAGGAGAAGTTTTTCTTAATTGTGGCAAGTATGTATATATTGAAGAATCACGTACAGTATATTGACTCGTTGGAATAAGGAAAGTAATCTATGATTAATTTCGTGATTGTTTTTAGGGTTTATACTGTAAAGATAATCAAATTGAAGTTCTAAACGACGCAATTTTAGCCAATACAATTAATCTTTTCTTAATATATATTCTTGGGCCTTCAATCGGCATTCTTCATAAGCATTCAATACTCTAGAGAATTAATTACGAATGGTTCATAACAATGATTAGATCTTATTAATTAGTCGCTTGACCTACACCCTTCCATGCATTCAACGAAAAAAAAAAAAAAAATATATATATATATATATATATATATATATATATATATATATATATATATATATATGAATGAGAGTATCTCTAGTAAAAACTTTATAACAAGGACTTTTAAATCAACGGTTGAATGTCTACTATATTTAAAAAATAATATTTCAATTAAACTTTAAAACACTTATTCAACCGTTGATTAGAAAGTTCTAACAAAATTCTTATTATAAAGTCCTTATTAGAAACTCTCAATATATATGGTGAAAAATAATTCAAGTTGGAAAGAGAAATCTAATCAATGTATCCATCAGATTGATCGATAATAAAATAGAATTTGGTTAATAGCAGCGAAGATTTGGATTTGGATTTTAATTGGTATTCTTCTTAAGCATTCAATATTCTCTAGCTCTAGAAAATTAAGTAAGTCTCAACTTGTGGCGATGGTTGGTGATCATGGCTCTATGTGCGGATGGAGCGTTTCTCGTAGGTTTCGATGTTGATCTTGAATCCGGAGATGTTCTGGATTCAGATATGAAATTCTGGTCGAGTTTGGGTCTTAGACCCAGGTTGGATTTGGGTCTAGTTTTGTATTCATGGTGTTCAGCAGATGCTTACAGGCAGTTTTTGTCATTGGCGGTATCCAATTGCTTGGATTATTTGGTGGTAGGAAAACTTCAATTTTGGAACCTTCGTGTTGGGACTCTTGGGTCATCTGTGTCACCGCTCTATTCAAGGGCGGAGCTAGGAATTCACATAAGGGAGGGCTAAATTTTTTTCTTTTCCATCAAAGAATAGAGGAGCTTTAAGTTGGGGTGAGCTAAATTTAATTTTGGTAACAAATAAGCTTAATAATTGCACTCATTTAATTATGTTTAGCCAAATCTATCTACAATTTTTTTCATTGGGGTGGGCAATAGCCCAGGGGAGCCACCCCTTGGCTCCGCTATTGGCTCTATTAACTCTTGTTAAGCATATCATTTTAATGTTTGTGTAATGAAAGCTTACCATTTGCACATTAACTTATTAATTGCATTTGGTAACCTATTTTAGTTTACTTTTGTTTTAAAGCTTCTAGTAAAAACTTCTCTGGAATTTGTTCGTGAGGTTTTAGTGGCTGATGTACTTCAATTTTATTATCAATAAATAACTGATCGTCTTCCGCTCAATAAAAAACAAAATTTCTCTAGCGAATTAATCAAGAATATTTTAGAAAGCTAGAAAGATGCATGGGCTCTTCTTTTTTAATAAATTGATGGATCATGGTAACATAGAAACTAGTTAGATGAACATTTATGTTACATACATAGCACCTTGCTAGGGTTGAGAATACCGCCTCCAGTGGTTAATCGTAACAACACCTTCCCCCACGTACTTCATGGAGGATCTTTACAGCCCTATTCATTGTGTCAAGTATTTCGAGCATGGCTGCTTCGTCGCTCCATCCTTTCCAGATATCTCATGCAACCGCGGATGTCTCCTAGTGAGGAGACTCGAGGAAGCCTAATGACTCTTTCTTCTATTGGGCTTTTTGTCTACCAACGATCCAAATCTACATAATTGATCAGGAAGAATCGTATTTTTTATGGTTGGATTCTCATAGTTGGGTTGTTTTATTGGATTTGGTGACCTTGGGATCCAGGCTGACTCAAAATCCTGAATCCTGGAGTCTTTATAGTAGTTTTTTTTTTTTTGGTGGATGTTTGTTTTCTGAGTGATGCAGAGTTTGGTGGGTCTGCTCTGGTATGCTCGGCCACATCAAACGTCTCCCATGTCTATATTTCTAATTAACATAAAATAAAATAGAAAATAATATTAGCAACTTCGAATGCAAGTAGAATATATACTGCATCAATCACTTTATCCTTTTAGGAAATCGATTTCCTCATCGATACAGGATTAGCTATAGCTTATAAAAGCACATTTCCCTGACTAGCTACTAGCCTAGTACCATGAGCAACTTGAGTCAATTCAACTATAAACATGTCCACTCTCAAACTCTATTTCCTTAGCCAATTGCGGCCCCAGACTTTTAACCTAGTAGTGGCGATTTGTTTTGGGTAGGGCTGCCACTTTTTACCGAACTTTCCGAACCGACCGATTACCGACCAAATTTTTTTGGTTTGGTAACCGACTTTTCACAAGCCAAAAATCGAAAAAACCGAAACCGATGAAAACCGAAAAAAGATGCTACCGAAACCAAAAAAACCGAACCGACCAATTACCGAAAAAAATTACCGAAAATAAACCGAACCGATTATTACCGAAATAATCGAAGTATATGCCGATATATTCTCCAAATATATACATAATTTTAAACACATAAATAAATTATGTGTATTTTTACTCTCAATCGTAATTTTATTGTTATTGTGTTTGAGTGTTTGACAATAAAAACTTCTGGTAATATTTTATAGGGGAAATTCTATACTTTATGGTTGAAAACTTGAAATGTTATAAGACTCATAACAACCTCATGTTTAGTCCTCAACATATATAGAATTAGAGACAATAACAATATTTAGGCGTTTTTACCTCTTTAATTTAAATTTAGGTTCAATGAAGAAAAAATTCATTATAATGAGTTATTAAGTTTATTTTATTTACATCAATAGATAGACATGAAAAAGTTATGGTCGTTTAACTCATTTCAGCATTAATGGTATATATATATATATATATATATATATATATATATATATATATATATATATAAGTACATTAGTTATTGACACATATAGTTGACCATGTTGACCAACGGTGAAACCATTATAAAAAAATATAATTTTTTCAACATAGACCTTTTATTTAGTGCTTATCACATCCAACGGTTTGATCGGTTATTTTTTATTTTTAGATTTATAGATTATACAACATTCCTATATGTCAACTAACAATGTTCATTGGTTGTAACTAAATTGTATAATTTTGAAAAACCATAAAACTAGAGATGAAAAATGGACAATCCGACCGTTTGATATAATTAGTGTGAAGCAAAATGACTAGGTCGAAAAAATTAGACATTTTCGTAAAACTTTCACCGTTGATCAATATTATTTTGAGCTCAATGATCAAAACTCTTAACTTTAAATGTTACTTAAAATTTACATTTTGATTTGTTATTTTTTTGAAGAAATCTGTCTAGACATGAATCGTAGAGCATGTCTTTGTGAGTTCGTAGACATATAGCACGTGAAATTTTGAGATTGTATGAAAAAGTTATAGTCAGCATAAGTTCGGTTATTTTAAAAAAAAATTAGATAATTGAAATTAAGTAATTTTAATTAATTTTCTGAAAGTAAAAAAATAACCGTTGGATCTCACATCTAGAATTCTAGACCGTCCAATCTTCGGTCACTCTCACCAGTCACCATCTCGGTCTCTCCCTCTCTCTTTCGCAGTCTCTCGGTCTCTCCCTCTCTCTTTCTCTGCCTCTCACTAGTCACCGTGTGATATTTTTGTCATGTTTATTTCATTGTTTAAATTTATAATGCTTATCATTTTCTTGTGAAATTTTAAATTTGTAAACCTTTCATGGTTTTGTGATTTTGTCTTTGTATGTTTAGTTTCATTGTTAAATTTGTAATATGTAATTTTAAGGTTTTTTTTTCTTTTTGGACATTTTACCGAAAATATTTGAAAACTACCGAAAGTTTCCGAGAATTACAAAAAATAATTGGTTTACCGAAAACCCGAAAACCGAACTAATCCGAAACATAACCGAAAAAACCGAAACCGAAATATTTTGGTTTTGGATTGGACGACAATTTTCAATCCGAAATTTTTTTGGTTTTGGATTGGTAAGGCCTAAAACCGAACCGATCCGACCGAGTGGCAGCCCTAGTTTTGGGGGATAGTGAGCTGATAGGGCTGATAGGACTGATAGTAGGGCAGTGGGCTTTGGAAGTGTAGAGGTGTAAGCCAAAAAATCAAAATTAGTGGGGGCTTATATATAATAAAAGCCTAAAATTTGGTCAGATAGCAACCATTTTCATCAATTAAATACATTACCATAAGCTAGAAAACAAAT
Organism: Rubus parviflorus; assembly: GCA_029955375.1. Taxonomy (NCBI): domain Eukaryota; kingdom Viridiplantae; phylum Streptophyta; class Magnoliopsida; order Rosales; family Rosaceae; genus Rubus; species Rubus parviflorus. The sequence continues at coordinate 7,794,773 of JARGGL010000005.1, read as the reverse complement.
TCAAGGGGACTTTATGCCCCCACTAGTCATTACCTGGGTCCGCCAGTGACCTTAGCAATGTGTCGCAACATAGAATAGTTGAAATCTTTGGCGAGGAAAGCACAAATGACTGTGACTTGATTACAATCAGACTTCAGCTCATCAACATTATGGCAGAAGAAGATGAAGATGTTAAGAGAAGCCGAAGATACTAATGCATATTTGCCCGTGGCCGAAAGACAAACTGATTCCTCTCTCGCGTGTGCGACTGTTATATTTTAAGAGTCATTGCAGAAGGTTGATCTCTGGGTTCTCTCACGTATGGGTGTCCCAGAAGTTGAGCATTCAGCTATTGTTGCCAAAATATTTCAGGTGGTGGAAGTTGTCGTCCCCTTACCGCCTACTTATGTGGTAATAAAGGATATGACTTCATATAGTACTACTGTAAGTAACTTAATTATATTTTATTGTCAGTAACTTGTTTACAACATACCCAATACCCATTAAGTCCCTCTTATGTTTTTTTTTTTGAGCTTTTTACTCTTAATATAGGGGATTGAATTTGCTGCCTATCTTATTTAACGTGGGGATGTTACCACCCATTCATAAGATTGTCATGTGTTACTTTTTTTTTTGGTCAATTGCAATGTGTTACTTGCCTACAAGTTGTAAGTGACATAATATTTGTCCGAGATCTGGAAAGGCTATGTAGAATCTTGTCTTGTTCTACACGAAGACGTTTGCTCGTAGCAAGAGCACAAGGTGTTTATTTCATTATAAAAGTGAAGTTACACATAATTACGTACTCACTGAGGCACGACCAAAAAATAAAAATAAAAATAAAACCACAATGGCACCATCTAAGCAAGGGCGGAACCATGATTTTAGAATTGAGGGGAGCCCAAATTAAAACTTTTTTTCTCCACTTTTACAATAAACTTTTTTATTTTTCTCTAAGGAGAAAACATTAAATTTTAAAATTTTGGTGTATGAAATTCACAATAATAAAAAAAACATAAATGCTATTATGCTATTGCCTCTACATCGATTCTCATCTCACGGTCGCAATTGGCAGTTAAACAACTCCAGCGGGCCAACGAGGGAGATTGTAGTGTAACAAGATTTGGGCGAAAAAGAGGAGAATGGCCTCTGGCTAGGAGGATTGCCGCCAGCGAAAGAGGGTAAGGTGGTGCTAGCTTGTTGACAACGACGATGATGTCAGGAGATAGATGACAAGTTTGGAACAAAATTTAACTTGACGATTATGATGAAACCTGTGAATTAGTTGGGGATTCTAGCAATCCTTACTAGTTTATGATTAAACTCACCTTCTATGACCAGGCGAATTGCCACCAAGAGAGGGGATGGTGGGGATTGCCATGCTTAGGTTTTTCCTTGCCTTTTCCTTTTGTATTTCTTTGTTAATTTTTTTTTTTTATTTAGTATTTTTATTTAGAGATAAGCTATGGTATGCTAACATTTCTCATACATAATGAGGAGAGAAAGTCCTTATTAAGGTAAATAAAGTCTTCATTAGAGTAAATTAGGTTCTTGTTTGAGTAATTAAGTCCTAAAAGTGGTAATTATAATATTTTATGACTTGACGACACATGTTACAACTTCGACAACTCATGTGGTAACTATAAAAAAGTCATCGTTAAGGTAAATAAGGTTCTCATTAGAGTAAATAAGTTTTTGTTTGAGTAATTAAGTCCTAAAAGTGGTAATTGTACGTATGTTATATGTTAACATATTGTATAATATTTCTTTTATTTAAAGATAAAAACGTGAAGTTATGATAAAAATATAAAATTAGCGTATAATGAGTTTTAAATAGGATGTATTTAACGAGAGATTTTTCCATGTGACAATCACACCATGTGAAATATATGACTTTCTAATAAAAATCTGCCAAGTGGAATTTTTTAACACCTCAGCATTGGGAAAACCCTAAACCCTAAACCCTACCCTAAACTCTACCCTAAAACCCTAAGGATCCAGGTCCAATGTTGAGGTGTTAAAAAAATTTCTACTTGACAGATTTTTGTTGAGAAATCATATATATAACATGATGTGACGGTTATATTTAAAAATTTCTCGTATTTATTTAACCTCAGCCTCGTATAATTGTCTGTACTCTTTATTCAAATCGATATTTTATGTTCGGAATATGACTTAAAAAAAAAAAGGTCGGTACACTCATAACAAGACTTGGAACCAAACAGGGACAGAGAGAGGGGAAAAGAGAAAGAGAAAGAAAGGGAGAGGGAGGGGTGGAGAGCGAAGAAGGAAGAAGACGGAGAGAATTGCAGAATTGAATTTCTTCTCATCTATTCTTGGTTGCCATCGGTTCTATTGAAGTTTTACTTTTGGAATTTGTAGGGGTCTCTTTTGTTTCGGCAATAAGAAGAGACCAGTTCAGAGTTCTAATTTCTAAAGGTTTATTCTATCTACTTGTGCAATGCAATGACTTTATTTGTTTAATTTGGTTTATCATTAAGCAAATGAGATGTAATCAGTTATGTGAAACTAATTTAGTTTCATAGTTGAGAATAAGATTTTGCTTGGATTATTACAATTGGGTGGTTATTGGGTGTATGTATATTCATCTTGTTCTATGAGATTTGTTGCTTTTGAATCAGCTTGGATGAGGGACTTCTAATTATACAAATATTGCTTGGATTATGTAATTGGTTCTTTCTTTGGATTGAAAATGATCGTCTTGTGAAATTGGTTACTGGGATATTTCATTTTAACTTTAGTTTAATGATTCTTGCTGTGAAATTTGTGTTCATGTTTAAGATTTGATTTACAAATGCTTGCGAACATTTGAGGACTCAATGATTTATGCTGGTAAGCATTCAAGATGTTTATTTTATGAGAACCCTCTAGCCAACAAGAGGTCGGTGTTGGCAATGTACATATGTCTCTGAATGATGATTAGTGGCACAATCATCTGGCATGCGCTTGGCAGCCCAATGTGTACATTTCTTATTGAATGACGTGATCATGATTAGTGGCACGATCATCTTGGTGGCCTGATTTAACGAATGTGACTGTGGCAACTCGAATTTTATTATTTTTATGGGCGTGACTGTGGCAGCTTGTTTTTTGATATAAATTGTGTAATGGCCGCATTTCTAATTGATTTTAATTTAATTTCATAAGGAATTCGGGCCAGTAGCGATTCAATTGTTTCCGATTAGATTATGGGATAGGGTCGTTTCATATTGACCCAAAATTTTCTTGTTGTTCTTGCTGTAATGTATGTAGATTTTCTCAAAACTGTATTGGAATCCCAGAACAAAGGGGATGGAAGACTCATACTCTGTATGTAGTCCCAGAAGAATTCTGAGTGTGTCAAAGAAGAGGAGGGAGGCAACAGTGTCATTTGCAGATCCAGATGTTAAGGCCTCTGAGTTTCATGGCCCCAAACCTGCTGAAGTTTATGGCTTTGTAGGTTCCATCACAACTGTTGTGGCTACAGGTGCTCCATTTCTGAAGTTTATGGCTTACTAGGTTCTTGATTTTGAATTTTTAGAACACTATTTCTTTGAAGCTAATATGTCATTTTTCTGTTTGAGCAGTTATTTTCTTGGTGTGGGCATATGTTCCAGAGTCTTGGCTACATTCAATTGGTATCTTTTACTACCCGAGCAGGTCAGTTTGGTTGGTTTCCTTCATCTGTTTTTTGAGTTTTGTTTAAGACTCTTATCCTTCTTTATTTTTTGGTTCAATGATTAGCTACTTGAAAGTGGAAACTATAATGTTTCTATTTCTTTTTTTTAGTTTAATCCAACAATATTCTTAAGTAACACTTAAACAACCATACATAATATAACAAGTCTGGGCAAAAAAAAAAAAAGGTTGTCTTTGTTTCATCTTTACCTCAGGCCATACATGCAGCTTGTCAAAAGTGTTATGGCAGAAAATAAACAAAGTTGTCCTATTGTAACTAATTTACTGACTATACTCGCACAAGATTGTGTACACTACATGAATCGAATAGAACTCATGCTTTGCAGATCCTCTGATCCGACTCTTAAGTGAAAATAATGTTGCAAGCAATCATTGAATTGCAAGTGCTTCTCTTCTGTAGGTAAGAATAGCAAGCTTTGTGTTGTACCAAGCAAGTTGGTGTCTGCACATGTAACAAATTTCTGCATCAGATAAGTAGTTCACCTATGACCCTGACTGTTACAATGGCTGAATCTGATACAGCAGTATCTGTTGGCGCTTAATGACTTGTTATTGCTGTTCCAATGATAACGAGCTTAATTTTTCAAGTGTTAGGCTTAAAAACTTGTTGTAGTAGAGCAGACTCCACCTCAGGTGGATCTGAGACTCAGAAATTGGTTGCTCAGGGTAATGAACTCCTTCTGATTTTGGAACAAGATTTCCATGAGCTCCAAAAACATTGGACAATGCAGATCCACTGGCATTTGGCACATTTAGACCCCCTTTTGACAAAGAGGTGCTCCTTTCATCGTCTAATTTCATTTGTTTTGAAGGGCGCTTAAACTGATTCTGAAAAATCAGCAACAATTGACCAATTGAGAAGATCTATCAGCATCCTTGTTGATTTCCTGAAAGCTGGCATCAGAAAAAGGACGAGATAAAGGAAACTTCTGTACAGTTGCATTTGGATGAAACATCCAAGTATTATGACCTAAATTTGCAGGCCCAACCTGACCAGGGTGTTGTAACAAAGGAGGCTGCATTTTCTGTTTAGTGCAGAAGAATTGGCAGCCTCCTTTGTTACAACTCCCTAGTCAGGTTGGGCCTGCAAATTTAGCCTGTTTAGTGCAGAAGAATTGGCAACCCGAGTTTGTGGCCAAATGGACAAACTGCATGATGACTAGGGGTGCATGGGAGTAAGTCCTGGAATTCCAGACTGCCCAGCAGTGTGGCTTGTTGCAAAACATTGTGGTTTGCATGTTTTGGAAGCTACATTCGAGACTGCATGTGCTGTTTTTGGGATGCAGAAAAATGGCTACAAACTAATGCATTTTGAGGAACAGCAGAAAATTGGCCTTCTTGCATTTTGGTAATCAAACCAGACTGCCATCTTTTCTTCGCAGGAGGGGGTAGGTCGGCAAGAGTTTGAATGCAGGTGGTGGAACTTGCTGGCCGTGATTGAAGTGAGGGCTGGCCGGAAGGGTTGCCTGATATAGTTAGGATTAAAAAGTTATGATCACATCATATCGAGGTTATTTGGAATGAATTTTCATCTATCATACATCATGTGTGATGTGTCTATTAATTTGTTATGGGGACTATTTTCTTATCCCTTTGTGTTAATTAACGGATCATAATAATTGTTGTAACAAGTATACATCATGTCTTTACCCAACATTCACCATATGATCTCTTATTCTCTGTGATAATTTTGTTCAGTCTTTTCACACTTGGGGTTTATGTTCAAGTTTATGGTTTATTATTTTCAGGTATTGGGCATTGGCAGTGCCAGCTTATGCAATGATGACTGTGGTATTAGCATTAGTATTTTACTGTGGCCTCAACTTCATGTCCACCCCTCCCCCATCTTCCTTATATACAGTATATGGTGAGTGGTTCTTATCTTCCTTATTTGATTAAGTTTTGGGCGTTTCAATTTCAGGCTTTCATCTCATTCAAAGTTTTTATGCAGATGAATTTAGTAGAGATCCTGTAAGCTCTGCTCGAATGGCCGGTGATGATCAACCCATTGAACCCATATCTGATATCAGTATTGACAGAATCAATCGTTCCATGTTTAAGTAACACAAAGCTGCCTTTTGGCATTGCCGACTTGTACCCAACCGAACCTTTTTCCTCGAAGTATGGTATTGAGTCTTGAAATTTACTAATAGATTTGATCGAGCGAGAAGAAATCCATTGATAGTAGCAAAGATGGCAAGAAGAATTTCAGCAATACAAAGAGAAGGCGTTATGAGCAATAAGCATTCTGGACCACAGTTCATTTGTATGTAATATTCCCTAAGAAACTAACCAGCCATGGAAAAGATATTAGATTTTAAGGAAACCATAAAGCTTCCAAATTAAATTTCAGTTGTAGGAACTAGGAAGGCAAATTTTTGCCCCATGAATACAGAGATCAAAAGCAGTTTTAACACTCAACCTGCATGAACACAAAATTCTCTGCAAAATGAAAGAACAAGGAGCATAACAACTAGGAAGTAGGAATACAATTATCACTCCTAGCCAAAAGATGAGCTTCACAATTGAGGCTTCTGGGAACATAGGAGAAAACCACATTCTCAAATCGTTTTGCTAGAGAAAGAATATCAGATTCAACCACCACATATCGCCATCCCCGATTATAGTAATCTTCCATGCCACTACGAAGTGCCAATGCTTCTGTCATTACGCTTGAGCAACAAAGACATCGACCACTGTAACATGCACCAACGAACCCACAATGCTCGTTTGGAAGAATCCATTTAACAAAACCATGTGGAGGACAGTGCCAACGACTCAATTTCTGCTCTGGTGCAACAAACGCTGAGCAATAACACCCAGTTACTGGGATTTGGCAACATTTAAACTCATGAAAATAAGCCTTCTGGACCACAATTCACACATTTATCTTATTAGTCGGTAAAAACATACATCCCATAAAAATATAAAATAAAATAAAAGCACACCTTTACCGACGAATACTTCGTTAGTAAAAGCCTCGTATAATAAAAATAAAGTGAGACACACCTTTACCGACGAATATTTCGTCAGTAAAAGCCTCATATAATAAAAATAAAATAAGATGCACCTTTACTGACGAATGATTCGTCGGTAAAAGCCTCCCATAATAAAAATAAAATAAAAAACCTTTTGCTGACGATTAATTCGTCAGTAACGCTTGCATTGGTTGAACCATACTACCCTCAAACATCAAATGCGCTGATTTCTGCACTTCCAAATGCACCAAAGACCAAATCCTAACAGAGATAAACCTTCAGTTCTGTCATACTGAGCATAAAACTTCCCAACAGTCTAAAAAATCACATGCATCTCAAGAGGTTTGGACTCATTCTTGAAGATCCTATTATTTCTTTCCCTCCACAAAGAGTACTGTAACGATATTCGGGAGCGGCTTTCCAATCCATCGAGGAGTTGGCGCATACTTTCCTGATTCTATTCTTTTAGGGTCATTATCAACCACTTCCCTGAGCTTATTAATAGTCCATTGGGACTAGCCCTTTTAAACCCTACTGGAGATTATTCATTCCCCATACAGAATTCCTTTCCGGGTGCTGGAGGCACATAAAGAATCAGCTAGCGCCCTTGAGATATATTTGTCCTCAACAAATGTTTATTTCAATATATAGAAGTGAACATACATTTCAAGCATACAAAAGGACCCAAGCTTAGATGTCTATAAGTACATTGTTTTGATCAGAAAGAACTATACATGCCATCTAATAGATTAGATGTCTATAAGTACTTTATTTTGATCAGAAAGAACTATATATGCCATCTAAAAGATAATATCAACCTGTTACACGGTTCTCCAAATCAACAGTTCACAGTTGCCCACGCAAATGTAGGCGACTGTTTTAACACAGCTCGTTCAAGAATATTTTTTTCGAACATTCACTGCATTTTACTCGGCTTCTCTATGTCATCTCGGTCGCCAAATAGATTTTCATGATCACAACAGACCAAGCAATCTGAAAAGTCAGCATTCTGTACTATTGCTCAGGAATCTTCAGCTTCTTACAAAACCCAGCTTAGAGTTCACTAGTGGCTTCTCTACCTTGTGGATGAGGAAAGTTGGAAATTCTCGTCCTTTCACCCAACAACCACGAATCATTGAACTTTAGGAAATGTCTCACGTATGAACTTCGAGAGTTTCTTGGTTGGTTTCAGGACCTTGGATCCTGGTCATTTGGGAATTCAGCAGATCATGCACTCTACTTTTCAACTGCAATGCAAAAATCTCCACTGACTAAATTGCAATTTACAAAAAAAATAAGGAAAGAAATAACGACTTTGTTTAAAATGAAACTAAAACAGTAAGCAAGAAGTTTATCAAAGTGTGGCACATTAAGATAGAGCACAAGGGATGGGGCATTTTGGGTTCGCAAGGTGAGGCTCAAGGCTTCTTAACTTTCTTAACCATTGCCTTGCAGAAGAAACAGTAAAGGCACAACATTGTGAGTTTAACCAAAAGCTTCAACACCGATAGAAGAGAAGGTAACTGATGCCACTTGTAAAATTCAAAAAGACATACTCAAGGTTCGCATGTTCAAGAGTATCAAGACTACGATGGAGAGTAAAACTATGATGATAAAGATTACCTCCATGAGCCCTACTTCATTTTTCACTGACACATGAATAGCTCCATCAGGGCCCAATTTCCGGTACCTTTCCAGGTTAAGATCTGTATCATCACCATTGTCAGTAGCAAATAGTACTGGAGACTCTTGCAACAGATCACATTTGGACACAACATCAAGCCACAGATGGTCACCAAATTTCTCCTTTATTTCATTGTAGATGACGAACTGCATTTGAACGTCATAATAACCATGAGGTTAATATCTTGGAAAGGAATAGTGAACTACAAAGAGAGAGATTATAGTGATTTTTCTATCTCACAAAAGAAAAACAAGAATGCGGTGCAACTAGGGTGGTACAAAAAATAAAAATGTATCACATATGATGGGTGGAAATCACCGGAAATACAATAGTTGTATCTAAAACTCAAAACTGCCATTCTCAATTTGCTAAATCCCACATATTTTCAGCAAAGAAAAAGTTAAATATGTAACTACTTTAAAATGAAATCCCAGATTTACAAGGATAGTTGGAACAAAATACAATTTCCCAATTTTGCTTAAACATCTAAAAAGAATCCATTCCAAGTGGGTGACAAAGCACTCCCTTCAAGTTTGCGAAACAGATGTAGCTTGTAACAGGGTTCGTGTTTTAACTAACTATCCACAAACATCAAGACAAAAAACATTTATAAAAGCCAATTGTGATCCTCACTGCTTTATAATAACTTATGTTCATCCACGAGCTTTGTCGAGAATCAATGATATTGACTCTGTACTGCTGAAACTGCAGTTTATATCAAAGAGTTTTGTAGTGTATGCTTGACCTTACATTTGAACAAGTAGTGACATGGAAATCCATACGAGCAATAGCTCCTTCAAATTTCAATTTGTACTAAAAACTTATAACTAGAAGAAGATTTATGCTTTGATTAAAAAATTAATTTCTTATCGACTCTAACAATAACTGGAAAATTTTTAGTTTTAGGACAAACTGAAAAAGGCTCCATAACTCTCGTGGTTATGAATGCAAAACTTGTAAAGCTGACTATTCAGGAGATATTAACTTGAGAAGAGGAATATAACTAGACGGATTATTTTCAAATCATTTCAGGGAAAGAAAAGTCAAATATTAAAGTTACTTCTGAAAGTAATAAAGATAAGCATCCAAACATGAGTCATAAGACTCATAAAACAACTAGCAACAATAAAGCATACCTAATCATGTAACATATTGGATCAATTTTTAGACCATTACAGATCTGTTATGAGCTGTAAAAGTGGTTTCATAAAATTAATACAATATGAAATTATGTTACAGATCTTGCATTCCACTCAACAGTAATATATAAAACCACATAATACCTGATCAGAAGGTGACGTCCCACATTCTCCAGAAAGATCATGGACATACAGTACTGCAGTTGGTAGATGTGACAGGACAGCAAGTGTCAACTTTTCCAAATTATTTCTGTCGTCTGAAACGCAAAAGAGATTCAATGACAAACCAATAGAGCAACAAGGAAAAGTAAGCACAATTGCATAGATTGGAGTTCTAAAACGACTAAAGTTAGAAGCAGGTAAAGAAAAAAGAAAAAAGTTAGTCATATATCAACCAAAATCCCATATACGTTAGTCATATATCACCCAAGCTACAGTTACTCCATTACATGAGTTAAAACAAGTCGGCCACATGTAAGTCATAAAAGTAATTTGACAACTGCCATAATTGCTTTCTGTCTTTGTAATGGTGCTAATGTTAACCAACTAGCTTAACTTTTGCAATCTAATAACCACACATTGGATTGCTGAGTACAAGTTAAACATAAGCACTCTATAAAATACAGAAAACCAAACAATTTTCAGAGACTTACCATCACATCTCTTCAGCAGGCCCGGAGTATCAGTCACCTGCAGACAATTTGTAGATATAACCAAAACTAAAATATAAAATCTTGGATTTTATATTGCAAATATTAGAGAAATTGACTGACCTGAAAAGTCTGAAGGTTTAAAATAATATGACCCATTAGTATTCCTCTTGTTGTGAAAGGGTAGTTGCAGACCTAAATCCAATGTAACCAAAGGATCAGACTAGGAATGATGAAAAACGAGTCTTTAAAACTAACACAAAGTAAATCATAAACTTCCATAAAATAGCAGATGCTGAACCCATTCAAGAATGAATTATTCCTATCCAACCACAAGTGCTAGAAGATGCACATAGGGGCTGCTTAACAAACTCTAGCTATTATTCTTTGTACGACTACAATGCTACCATGCTACCCAGGAAACCTCACCAAAACCAACCTGAGCCTCACCCCTAGTAACACCAAAAATAGAATACATCCTGCAACTACCAAGCTAAGGATAAATGCAATAACATTCAACACCCACTATGAAACCTCCTGTTGTACATTAAACACCCTCTGGCTTCAATAAATATTACACTACTTATCCTCCCTCAAAGAAAATGAGTCTATTCTAGTTACCAGTAACTTACTATCATGTCAAAACTCTAAGCATATATGTCCCCTTTCTTCAATTATTGTTCTTATGTACTTACAGCAGTTCCAGTATCAATGGAAACAAAATCTTTCCATTTCAGGCGCTGAAGCTCATCCAGAAAAAAGTCAAAAACTATGTTAATACAATTTGTGGCGAGCTTAATTCTTTTTCAGATTATCACCAAGAAAGTTTTATCAAGGAAGACATTTTATTTGGCATTCTCTCTTTTTCTGCCACTCCAACTTTGGCAATTTTATCGAATGACATGCTAAATCAAACATACACGATCACAAAGAACATCCATTGAAACCTTTTAATATCTGATGCAAATTCTTGCTTCTTTCTTTTTCTTTTTTTGACAACTCTGATTCATTACTTTTGAACATCAATGAACTTTCTCTTTGTTCTTCCATTCCTTTTTATTCATCATATTACTAATTTATTTGTCTTATAAATGTTTTTATTGAGAACAACAAAAATGAGGACATTTGAAAATCCTTTGGAAAGACTAAATTATACTGGTTATTGACTCCAAGTACATCATTTAAGAATCCTCATGGCTAAAGGTAATAAGCTCCACCATATCATTCTACTTGGCTCATTAACTCTATTATTCTGTAGAAATGCACATCATATTTGTCATTGAAATTGTGCATACCTCAGGCTTCCCTGTGGAGAGTATGCGAACCAAAGATGACTTCCCAACATTAGGAGCTCCAACAAGACAAAGTGTTGGTGTTTCTAGATCAACTACCGGCATTGCTCGCAAAGTCTGCATATATAACTAGTTAAAAAAGACAGCCTTCTGACAAAAAAAAATAGTACTCAATTATGACACACGAAGGGAAGAGAAACTATATCTTGCAAATTTTTAATTATTTATAGGTTTAACTCTTTAATCTATAAGAAGTATTTAAGGCCCACAAAGTCCAAAGAAAGGAGATTAAAAAAAAGGCAGTACTGCGACACTAGGAAGACATTTTGTACAACACAGACATACTTGCCTGACCAAAATGTCATAGAATGTTACAACTCTAGCATATACGAATAGTAGCGCACACACAGTACATACATAAAAGTTGCAGCGCTATAAAGTCATACATAAGAATAGCAGTTATGGTATACGTGTGTATGTATGTTGAAACCACAAAATAACCATAATACGTGCAAATATGAATGTGAATCAAAACAATTAATAAAAAAAAAATCTAAGATAGAACTAGAATTTCAAAACACAAAGTACCTTGGCTATGTGTAACAAATCATCAACATATTTTCCTTGACGAATGTATGTCTCTTCAACTTTCTTTAGACCCTGGAGGTAAAATAGTACCAAAGTAAATATCTCCACAGACGAAATATAGTGTTTTTTTTTTGGTTAAAGAGGAGAAATGACCTCACTCAGTCTTGCCTCTGCTTCCTTCTTCGATGTTGACTGCCACAATTTTTATGAAGTCATTGTTAGTTAGAGAGAGAGAGAAGAGAAGAGAGAGAGAGAGAGAGAGAGAGAGAGAGATATCAGAAATTAAATCAGTGATAGAGTGTAAGAGAACACACAGGAACAGGTAAAAACCAGAGCCAACTAAATATTCAATTAAATTCATGATTAAAATACCACCTAACATAAAGATAAACCTTAAGCAGGTGTCTTTTGAAATTAAGAAAGAAAGACAAATAGCTGCCAACTACAATATACATCATATGCAATCATGACTGGACAATATAAAAGGAAGGAAATAAAATAAGTTCTCTTGGTGAAAGCTTGAACCAGGAATTGTATCATAAACGCTGAACAACCGAGATTTTAACCTTAGCACAAAGAGATGCATGTTCCTTTCCAACAGACACAACCCTCTTCCTCAGAGCATCCACCTTTCCCAATACCTGTCAATATTATATTATTTAATTGTCAAGTATGAGCAGTTGAAAAAGGTCACTCATCTAGTGCCACAAAATAGTGGATTATGTACATGACTCAAGATGTAGAAACAATCAGAAAACTAATTTGAGAACCAGACTTTAAAACTTCATTCAAAAAGACAAAAATATTACAGGATGTCAACATATGGTATACTAAGTATTTCGACAAATTTTTGTTTATCATGAGTTTAGAACATCCCTGATTTACACAAATGGAAATTGCCATGACGTTCTCAGGTACCTGTTCATAATTTCCATCCCCGAGAGTTAATTCAATAAGAGATCGCTCATAAGGGTGAAGATATTTTTTATTTGGAAAGTTCTCCGAATAAGTCCTCAAGGGAACTGCTAGTTCCTGCAGATGTAAACAGAAGCTAGCTGTCATGTTATCTTTGAACAGTCTTTCCATATAAAAACAGTAAAATAGAAATCAAGCTGTATGTCTAATAATATGAAGAACTTAAGTTAAGAACAAACTTTCATCAATGCATCAAGTTGCTTTGCACCTCTATTTCTTTCTCTCTTTGCAATATTGGCAATGCCTGAAACATAAACAAGTTATACATCAAGGGTAGCAGCAGGTGCTATAAATGAAGTTTCTTCTAATTCGAATCTAATGTAGTTCTGTCACCATCAATCTAAAATGCATGCCAGTAACAAATACCTTTTGTTGGTGCAATTCTCTTAGCCTTCCTTAGTGCAGAATATAGAATGTCAACGGATGGCATTACCATCGGTAGCTTTTGAAATGCACCAACACCTTCGAGTTTTGCTGGTGATTTTTCCTAGATTTAGAAAAATTGAACAACAATAGCCATCATAATTTCTTCCAATAGTATAGGGTTTAGGGATACAACAGTATGGTATCAAGAGTTCTTGATGGGATACAAAGGCAAAATGCATGCATTGCAAAACAAAATTATGCCAATAAGGAAAAAAAATTGATTTATGCTGAAACTCGCATACCCATATTTCAGTCAATCACTTAATACTAAAATCCTGCAATTGACACAAGTCCTTACCACCCTGATACTCATTATAAGGTCTCCCCAACCTCTCTCGCTATATCATTCAACAAGCAAATAATACTAATACAAGTAATGAGGATTGGAATTCAAATGCAACATTAAAGACAACGTAAACATAAAGTTGCTTATATAGTTCCATGAAACTCTAAAAGTAATGATTATGCAATGTAAAACCTTTGCATCCTTTTTCTTTGATATAATTTTCTTGTTTCTGTTAAATGTGTCCCTGAAACAAAATAAATATCAAAACTAAGAAGAAGCACCTCAGGCTTGCTTTCTTGTTTAATCTGGGAGGTGGGTACATAGCTTCCCTTGACAACTTCGTACGCGGTAGTCTGTAAGTCCTTACAGAAGCACAGACCTGGATAAGTTCTGGCACTAGGTGTCATGTATGTACCTGCATTGGAGATACAACAATTGTAATGTAATTGGTGCAAGCCATTTAAGCAAATACCCAGTATCATAGTCACCCAAAAAAAGCAGAATCTCACCCACAAAGTGGTTTAGAATTCTAAAATTGGCGGCACAAATCAAGAAACAAGCATTTTCTAGGCTAACCCACATGAAAAGTTTGCTGTTTTTTCACTTTCATCAATAGAAAAAGGATATATATAGAGAGAGAGGGAATGAGGAAAACCTTTGGAAAGTTTAGAGATTGAGAGTAATAATCTGGTGTCTGGGGGACTGTGCCATAGTTGGAACAAACTACATGCCCTGCTCATCCCTCTCCAGCTTCTTCTGAGGAATTTGTTTTGGTTGATACGAAAATACAAACAGAGGCAAAGTGAGAGAGAAATTTTGAGGTTTTTAGAGTTGGGAGGTTTATCGGAACAGACCCAACCCGCTTTCGGTTTGGGCGGGTGACCCGCAAGAACATACCCAAATACTCAAATTTAAAAAATAAATTATAAAAAATATGACAGAAAATTTAACTACGGAAAAAAAATATATATAGAAATTTTAACTTTTGATTCCTTCAAATAGGGATTTTATAAGAAAATTGTTGGAGATGTTTTAAGAGATTATTTGATTGATTTTGCTATATTGGACATTTTGGCTCATATCTAATACAATAAACATTTTTGCCGTCGTTTGCTAAACATATGTTCTTGTTTTAACACAAAAAAGAAAAGGTAAAATGAACCACTAAAATTTTTCAAATAGGAAGATTCGCCTATTTTGGAAAGTTAGGAGGGTAAATGTTCTAAATGTTTTTGTAAGAGGGTAAATGACAATTTGAGAACAAGTATATAGGAAAATTTGGCCATTAAATCTGAAAAAATTTAGAGTTTAGAGAAATTTTTCAGTGTAACCGTCACATTGCTACACAGCGTCTTCATGAAATTTTCAAAAAAATTTATTACAATAGTTTAGAAGTCTTGTTTTAGGGGCAAAACTCATTTTTTATTTTATTTTTTTTATTTACCCTTAATCAATTAATTTCATAACACAAAAATAATCACTTCTTTGGGCCAAACATACAAAGTGATGATCATTTGAGTTTAGTGTTACACTGTGTAAAACATTTACTGGGGGATGCAAGGTCAACAATGTCAATTACTTGTCAACAACTCAACATGGAATATTCCTAAAAACTAACAAACCCCAGAAACACAAATGAACCATTCAATTTCCTAGACACAAAAAGAGTAGCTTGAGAGATAGAAGCGTAGAATTTTTCAGTTCTCACATTGCTCACATTCTGTACTATGGTAGCTCTACCTCAGCTTCTTCAATATCACCACCACTTCCCCAAAACCCATCTGCAGACAAGTACATTTCATAGACAAAACCCCACAAAACGAGGCTCTACGTCTCTTACCAGGACGTCCATGTCATCAGACCCTCACCCACTTCACAGGTATCTATTTCTTTTATTAATTTTCGATTCACAATTGTTTGTTATCAACATTGCAAAGCATGGATTCTGAAAAGCACTGATTGTTGGTTTTTCTTCATGGCAATATGATTCCTACTATGGATTGCTATTTGTTAATGAATTGGTTCTTAAGAATGGAGGGAAAAGCTTATAATTGGATGAATTGGTTTGAATTCCCAATATTAAGAAATCTAATTTGTATGAGAATGCCATTGTTAGCATTCATTTCATGGGTTATGAAAACTCATTTGCAGCATTCAACAAGAATAAAGCCTAGACCTTTATGTTACACTTTTAAAGCTTTCTAGGTTGGGCTATTGTCAGGGTTTGCTAGCTGCATCCCAACTTGAAATGTCCTGTTGTTAAATCTATATATAGCACTTAGTTTAGATTCTTGGTTTATATTTTGGAGAGAAGACAGAGAGAGAGTTTAATATGTTGCAGTATGGTTATTAAATCATATTTTGGACTTAGAAAACCGATAGAATAAAGCATCTAAATCAGCAGAAATGCAGACACTTAACTGCGAAATTGTTTTGTACTCTAATTGGGATCTATAGAGTTTCATGGGCAATATAATCCATAGTTCAAGAAGTTTACTCCTCTTCCATTCAAAGGATTGTGCTCTTTTTTTAGTCTGATGGAATTGTGCTCTTTTTTTAGTTTGATGGAATTGTGCTCCTTTGGACTGTATTTGGAGGGAATGCAATCCTGATACCAAATACATTTTGCAAAAAGATAACTTACAATGCAAAATAGCTCTAAATATTTCAGGGAAAATAATGATGTTCAAGAAATGGTTAATATGTGATGTTTCGTTGTTCAATTTTTTATTTCCCTCCACAGGCCCTCCCACTTGACTAGCATCTTCTTTTCATTTCTTTGTGTCTTCAAGTTTTGTTGTTCTAATGCTGGCCTGAATCACCTCCCATTATGATATGGCAGAAAATGTTCTCTAACATTTCTAGCTCCTCTCGAAGCAATCCTATTTGATATAGATGGAACATTGTGTGATTCAGATCCCCTCCATTATTATGCTTTCCGTGAAATGCTTCAGGAAGTAAGCTCTCTCTCTCTCTCTCTCTCTCTCTCAGACACACACACTTAGCATCTTTTAAGACTCATACATCGATGTACCACAGGTAGGTTTTAATGGTGGGATTCCTATCACTGAAGAATTCTTCATTGAGAATATCAGTGGAATGCACAATGAGGAACTTTGTGGTGTTCTCTTTCCTGATTGGGATCTCCAAAGAGCAAGAAAATTTTTTGAAGATAAGGAAGACATGTTCCGAAGGTAATGTTAGATAATCCCTTGGACTATGGAGAGTTTAGTTCTGTTATGGGCAGAATGACTTTTGGCTTAAATGGGTTAACCACATCTTCCTCGGTTAATATTGAGTTTTCGTTTCTTACTTAGTTTTGGAACTTCTATTTCTCGTTTACATACTAAATTGTTGAAGTTCTTCTTCTTCTTCTTTTTTTTTTTTTTCCAAAATTGCTAAGTGGTAAGTACTGGGTTGAGGACCCTATCTATTTCTTGCAAAACAAAGGCTTCATCCATTCCAGTTTCTCTTTTCCAATGAGACTCATTCTGAACATGATTAACGTAGTGGTATATGCAGATTGGCATCTGAACAATTAGAACCTATGAAGGGCCTACATAAGTTGCGGAAATGGATTGAAAATCAAGGCTTGAAACGAGCTGCAGTAACAAACGCACCAAGACCAAATGGCGAGCTATTAGTATCAACATTGAACCTCTTGAGTTTCTTTGAACTTCTCGTTATTGCAAATGAATGTGAACGAGCAAAACCATTTCCTGATCCTTACTTGAAAGCCCTCCGAGCACTTGATGTGTCACATAAGCATGCTTTCGTCTTTGAGGTTTGGCTCTCATAACTCTATGCTTTGCATTAAAATCTATTTTCTTGTGTAAAACTAACTTTGATATCCATTTATACTCTTTGTTTTGTTTGCTTGTGAAGGATTCTGTTTCAGGAGTGAAAGCTGGAGTGGCAGCTGGAATGCCGGTGGTGGGTTTAGGCACAAGGAACCCTGAAAGTTTATTGATAGATGCTGGAGCCTCCTTTGTTATTAAAGATTTTGGTGACCCAAAATTGTGGGAAGCACTAGAAGAGTTGGAGAAGAAAGCATGAAACAATAAAAGGCTGTTTTGCGCTTCTGTTCATGTTGTAGATGCATCCTATTCTTTTTTGGTTAAATCGGAGGGAATCAAACCCCTCTCTATCAAAACAAAATCCGTTTTGAAATTGAGGTACAATATTATATATTCAATTTTTGAATACTTCAAAGATGTCCTTAACAAGCATCCTTTCTAGGTAGTTCTCCCTGTAAATCCAAGGATCACTCTTCTTCTCTTCAATCTTCCCCTTTTATCTCCCTTGATTTGCCAAACACTCTCTTGTAGTGTTTTGATAACTCCTAATCCATTATTCATACAAGCACAAGGTTGTTAGAGATGTTTTTGATTGTAAGCTCTACACATGTTTAGAACTGACATTCTGAGACTGGAAGTGTTCCTTTATTTGGTATGGGAGAAAGTGATGGAAACGAAAAGGAGAGATCGATTTGAACTAATTCGTGCCACCTATCGAACTATTTGTGTTCAGTTTTCTTTTATTTACAGCCACTACCTTCCAAGCTCCATTTGATACAATCAAATCTAGTTCATTATCAATTGCTTCTCTCCGTGGAGATGAATCAGGAGAAGTCTCTATAAGGTTAGGAGAATCTCAAGCGGCGGCGTCTTCCTTGGGCATCGATTCATCTTCACTGTGAGAAGCATGACATCTAATGAACTGATAACAAAAGAAATCTACTTGTATATATTTTCATTGAGCTTTATTTTCTTATCTGATGAAAATGTGGGCACACTTGGTATGTTTTCAATGCCCTAAACTCCAAACCCTCACTGCTTAGAGGTGTACATGAGTGGGATCATCTACAAAAAGAATGACCCAGGTACCAAAGTGGTTTGTTTGCAGAGTGTAAGCCACTAATTGCGATGCTGAAATCAATAGACCAGCAAGGTCTAGTTTCCCAACCCTAACTTTGGTCGCAAGCACAAGCAAAATAGGGAAAAATAACAGAAAGATTTAGGGGGAAAAGAAAGAAGATCAATCTGATATGTAATATATTACATATGTTCTACAGATATACAAAAGATAAATACAGCAAATATAATCATACATAAAACAAGAATTCTACACCCCATCCCAAAGCATGAGAACTTGGGTCAACAAACAATAAGATAAAAAGGAAAAACTACATAGCAGAAACTGTGATGAAATTCAGAATCAGTCTTAGCGAACCCATGATACAGAATCAACCTCATCCCTAGCTGACTTGTATAATTCAAGCCTTTTAGCGCACTGTAGCCTCCTCTCCATCAATGACGGGTCTTCGTCAAGCAGCTGACCTAACTGCTTACCCTGAAACACAAGCCAAACCAACCATTAACCTAAACCATAAGGGAAACACAACTATTCCAACCCAAGACAATCAAGCCTTCAGATATAGTTGACAAGTCATGCTTGAAGGCGCATTCACCAATGGATGCCCTGATTTTGTAACTAATAGTAGTAATTCACAATAATCTTGAACCACTGAATAGTTAGAAACTAGAGAACGTCATCATATAAAAGAGCAGTTAAAACAAGCTTGACATCTATAGACACTTGTATAAATGACATGAGCTCCACGCAATGCACTGATGAAAATTCAGGCTGATATGAAATAAACCCATAAACATCACCATTTATCATACATCTGAGGAAATTTTTAAGACTCTGATCTAGATCAGCTTATTTCTTTATATACTGCATGACTCTTAGAAGTCAATTGGCTCCAAAAGTGTGTGTGTGTGTGTGTGTGTGTATTGAGAGAGAGAGAGAGAGAGAGAGAGAGAGAGAGAGAGAGTGAGAGAGAGTACCTCTCTCTTTCCTATTTGTATATAGAAGTGATTTAGCAATGACATTTTCGCCTCCCTGACTTGACAATGAACGACAGCCTTGGGAATCGAATTCCTCAGTGTCTCAGACACCATTCCCACATAAGAGGACACGTTCGATCCTATCCTCCGAAAGTGGCCCTCTGAATAGCGGTCCACAGCAGCATTTGCAGCTGGATTTCCTCCCGGGTTTCCTGGTTTTCCTCCTGGGTTTCCTGCTTTCTCCACTTCCTGGGGAAGTCTCCGAAAGAAATCCACAGTCAAGTATGAAGATTCCATGTCCACTAAGCGCACAGCTGCCTTCTTACTCTCATCACGAAACCTTTCCAATGCTTCATTAGCAGCAGCAGCTATTTCAGCTTGCAGACTCGGAAACCGTCTCAATTCCTATGAGTCACAAACATCAAAATCATTCATCTCTTTCTCACTGAAAGAACACTTGTTAAGCTGCATAACTATCAGATAGATTCTGTTCACCTGAGTTTCTGCTAATGACTTCCTCACAAGTTCTTTCAAGACAAAGTGGACCTACGGTATGAATTTTCAGCCAGTCAAAGATGAAAAAAAAAATCAAATGTTCTTGAGAACTAAATAAGCTTCAAAAAAAAATTAAAAAAATAATGAACAAAACCGGACTACTGGAGAGTACCAAAAACGAATACTTACAGCATCCACAGAAGCCTCAGCTGGCCCTCTAAAGTAATTCAGTGATCCCTCAATAAGGCGGCGGTAACCTTGCTCTGGGGCAATCAAGTGCGGCTGATAACCATCAGCCTCTGAAACCACTTTCCTTACATTCTGCATAGAAAGATGTCGATCAAATGGAAGCTTCCTCAAAGCAGCAGGCAGCTGGTTGTCAAAGACACCATAAATCCTATCACCTCCAGGCCGCCTATTATGACAAAATCAAGCACAAAGTTACAGTCAGAGTGTAGTATTGTAAGCATTTCTTCGTGACAAGAAATCAACTGATTCCTCTGAGGATAATGCAACTTTAACAAGTCCTTTTTTCTGATTGTTAAATAAAAGAAACAACCAATGTCATTGCATACCAATGCATATTATGTAACAATACAAAAAGGTAAACATTCATAAGTCCCTGTGAAATAGCACCAATGCATATTATGTCCACTATGTGAACTATTCAGCTAGAAACTAAGGATTAGCTCTGCCACGTACTAACGAATTGTCTGAGTATGAATTGTCCCTAGGCTGTCCAAAGTCTTTTCTTATCTAATTCTTTACCCAAGAAACCAGTTATTATTAAGCATTCTGGATTAGATATAGAACACCCACATTAATTTCCTGTATATGTATGAATCATATCTTCCAAGGAGATTGAGAATTAAATTGGCAAAGAATAAGTCAAAATACTAACGTTAAATCCCCAAAAACATATCATATTATAAAATCAAATTAACAATATAGGCTCCATCAAATAATCAACTTAGACTGCAAAAGGGTAATATTGTAGAAGTCCAAAAGTTTTGCATCTGAAAACACTAAATTGAGTAAATTCCAGATTCATTGATCAGCCAAAATGGAAAGTTTAATGAATAAATCTTACCCTCCATCTAAATGCTCTTTAAAAATTCGGTCAAATGCACGGCAAAGTTCCAGGATAGTGTATAACTGGGCCTACAATACAAAGTCTCGGTTACAAACTCACAATTGCCTAGGATTATTTATGATGAAGTTTAGAAAATACGGAAAACTCACCCCAGCATCAACGGCAATAGGCCTACCAAGATGGTCCATCTCGGATTCAAGTTCATCAATGCTTTTGTTAATCAAGGATGTGATACTTGGTATACGAGCCCTAATTACAGTCTCCAAGTGCTATAAACAAGATCAACCCATCAAATTAATATTTTATTAAGGAACAAAATAAATTCAATTCCAACAAAGATATTCATGCTCAAACCTGTGAGAGAAGTTTAGCAAGGTACTCTGAACCCATTCTATTAGCCAAGTGCCCATAGTCAGGACTGGTTGCAAAATACTCACGTTCCTTGCGCCTCGCAACAATCATGTCTGTATTTTTATTAATATCTGCTTGGGAACGGTTCACAACTCCAACCCAAGGATGTTGTAGGCGATAAGATCTTCCTTCAATAACCTTTTGGGATAAACATGTAAGAGATTGAAAAATAATAATAATATTTCTTTGTTTTGAATACAAAGCTTTATATCAAACCATGAGTGCAAAGGGCATGCATGCAACAAGCATGGGAACATGTAAAGAAACACAAAAGAGTTTTAGGGATCACTTCCATTTAAAACAATACATGCCTTTAATATGGTTGAAACTGTTGTATTTTGAATGCAAAAGTGACTAGCAAATTATGACCCCAACTATTTTCAAATTTATAATACAATTGAACACTTGCTTGCTCATTGTAAAGAAATATGAAGTGCAAGCTCCGTGAACAATGATACAGAAAGAGGGGAAGAGAGAGAGAGAGAGCAATCATACATCCAACGCATTAGTTCCTTTGTCCATCAAATCAAGCTTTGTCATCACCCCAAACGTTCGTTCACCTGTGTGCAAGTTATAAACATAGTTATGTATGAGACAAATTAAGTGATAGGCCAGGCCAAAAGCAGGGGGAATGGTTTACACACTAATACAGTAAACAGGGCATACCTGCCGGATCCACTTCCCGTGCAAGTTTGATAGCATCAGATGTCGCTATATCTTGGTTGGCCGGAGATATTGCTAGTATGATGCTATTAGGCTACAATAAGCACAAATTCATTGATCAGAAAACAATTGATGTTCATCATGTGAAAAATAAGATAAATCATCTGAAATAGATAGGAGAATACAAATGCCACCAAAATTAGAAAAACCTTTGTGCACACTGTACCAAATGACTTGATCATAATACTAAATGAAAAGATAGATGGTAGAATAGTTGTACTCATAAAGCTATCTTAATGTTGTAATGTTTTTCCCTTCACAGAGTGCAGAACCAGAAACCAAGGAATTTAATATCTACTAGTTAGGTTCACATACATTAGTGGTCCATTCCCTAGTAGCTTAAGCTTTAGCAGTCTAATGATTGTCTAGTAGTATACTGAAAGCGAAATGATATTTATCATCACTGAAAATGATAAAACTAAAGCGCATAACAAATGAGAAAGAGATACAAGCTCCATTACTTGCTCCACATAAATTAAAAGGCACAATGACAAATAATTTGTCTAATCAACGATAGTTGCATGTTTCAGCCAATGTGACCTCGAGATTGCTGTGCTTTTTTTCCAATGAGTAGGTGACTTCACAACTTTTATGAATATGGATGCATGTGTGAATGTGTTTGTGTGGGTTTATGACTTCAAATTAATTCATTACCTTCTCAACATAAGATCGAACCATGTTTTCAATGTCTTCAACAATACTTTCAGGCTGGCCCTCTGAAAAGAATAACTGCCTTATTGATGACTGACAAATAAAATCACATCATACAGAACAGCAGTTTAATGTATAATTAGCACTGGAATGAAAACATACCAACAGCAACTTTCGTCAAACCAGGTAAATCAATCAGGGTTAAGTTGACAACTGCCAAATGAAGGAAATCAAGAGTTAGTGTAAGGATAAGAACTACAAGAACAGAGAACATAAAATGAGACTCCGATTTTACTCTCTCACTTATGTCATCAAAGTGCACAAAGAGGAATCAGGAATCCGGAAAAATGAAATATTAATGCAAAAGGGGAAATTTTTGTTTGTACACTAAAAGTTATCAATGGGGGAAAAGCTAGATCACTTAATAATGCAAAATTCATGTGAAAGAATTTACAAATATAATTTCCTTTGATAATATTTTAAAAATATATATATCTTGGGAATTGCTATGGCCTAAAACTTTGAGAAATGATCATCTTGTTTTCTACAAGTTCTATATGTCTTCACAGGTTCATATGTGAAATAATATTATTTCCAGGAATACAAGTAAGCATAGGCATAAGAATGGCTAACCGCAATATCATTTTAACATGCAAGAGGAAGCACAGACATGAACAAAAGAGTAATATGAAAGGCTACAAGACTTTCAAAATTTCCCCGCCTGCCGCTTGGATGACAAGGGTTCTCAGGGACCTTATTCAGAACTTAAGAAAATAAATAAATAAATAAATAAATAAATAGTAGTAGTAGTAGTAGTAACACACCGTTGGGGGAGTAGATACTGAGATGGATAGGAACAGGAGATATCATTTTTGACTTTCCCGTTACTCTATCAGTTTCATCCTGAATTTCCTTTCGAACCATGGCTGCAGAAAGACAGCAATAAATTAGTTTTCGCATTGCATTATGATTTCTCTGCTACAATAATCAATCTTACAGCAATATAAGTGAAAAACATAATAAACATTCACATACACGCATATAGGAAATTAGGAAACATAAGAGGCCGGTAATTTTACTAATTTACATACCGAAATCAGTAAATCTTCTCTTGGAGAGATGAAGGAACTCGGCATACTCCTGGGTTCCTTCATCTGTCTTGTGGAGCTGCAACACCAAAGGCCGCCTCGTCACAATCCCTACAATTATATGAATAACAACACCATGATGAAAAATTTAAAACCAAAGAAGAAATTTTTTAACATTTTGCGTAAACTCAAAACGTAGGAATTAACCTGATCCTCTGGGAAGAAAGTCACGCCCCACAATGCTCTCCAACACTGAAGACTTGCCCGAACTCTGTTCTCATTCCAAACGACGCCCAAAAGTTAAATGAAGTAATAAATAAAATCAGTTCCACCAAGTAAAATTCTTGCTAAAACCCTCATATTCCAATCCTAGAAGTTTAAAATTTCCCGACTTTGTCCCTCTAAAACCCTCATATTCCACATAAAAATTGAGAAGGGAGAAGGAACTGACCTGGCCGCCGACAACGGCAACAGAGGGAAGAGCTTCCCATAGGGAAGAGAAAGTGTTATCACCGCCGCCGTAGTCACCGAGCACAGTACAGGCCCTCTGTATCCGATTAACCAACCCGATCAAGCTCTCCATCGTCGTCATCTCAGCTCTGGGATTCAGAAACCCTAGCCGGTCGGTCGTTCACTTCGCCGTTAAGAAATAAAAGAGAGAGAGAGAGAGAAACAAGGAGTAGAAGGAACTTGACTTGGAACCGAAGCTGTAAGGAGGAATAATCAAACGGGTCAAAATAACGAGCTTTCTTCTTCCTTGCTTGTTTAGTTTTGGACAAATGGGTCGGAGTCGTTCGGGTTTGAACGGTATCGATCATCTGGAGGGCACAGCTTTTGGATGAGGATGGGTGGGGCCCACCTGAGGGTCCGTAAGGGATGCGAGACGCGTTTCAAATTTTGAAATTTGAATTTTCATGTGGGTCAAGAGAAAAAGTTAATAATAAAGTAAATTTTTGTTAGTGTGGGTCCCGGCCGTCCATATTTAGGTACGAAACGAGAAATCTTGGGAAGTTTTGGCGGCTGGGGCTTCAGTGGAACGCCAGCTCGGTATGAGTTTCTATTTGTGGAAATTTACTATATACTATTTGTTGAAAACACTGTTCATCGGCTTATGAATAGTGTTTACAGTGTATGAACAGTGCCGGTTCGAGCCGAGCTGAACAGATGATAAATGACTATTTTATCCCTCCTTGACTGTTTATTTACATTTCTGCCATTCTCTCTCTCCTGTTTCTCTCTCTCCCGTCTGCCTCTCTTTCTCTCCTGTCTATTTACAGGGGTGTTGAATTTGAATTGGGGGTAGATGCAGTACAGTGGTGCTCGGTTTCTCTCTCCTCTCTTTTATCTGCGTTTTCTCACTCAAAAACCCAGAATCTTTTGGATTTGCCTAGAGTAGGAGATGAGGAATGAAGCTCTCTTCTGCCCAGAAAAAAATACCGACCTGCCCACTCATAGGTGAGAAAACCAAAGAAAAATTGAGAATGATTGTGTAACTAAAATAACAAACTGATATGGGAAACTCATGGATCATAATCATGAATATGATTGATCAATCTTAATTGACAAAGAGCAATGATCAATCTTAAGGCTTCTCCGTTGCTTTCTTCATTTGTTTTCTGGGTTTGTTTTGTTTTGTTTTTTTAAATTTATTTTTGGATAGTATTTTTTTTTTTTTTTTTTAAGATTAATATTTTATAAAATAAAATAAAAAGTGTAAAAGAAATTGGGGGCATAAAGGTATTTCCACCTAAATTATGGCCCATGTGAGCAACATATGATAACATTTAACGATTCATTGACACAAATTAGACGTAGATATGTCGTTGATAGTTAAAATTAAGTTCAGGTAGCACATTGATTGTTTTTAAAGTTTGAGTATCACATTGATCGGTGAGAAAGAGTTCAGACATTGTTGAAGTCAAAAACCCTTCTATTATTTAATAAGGACTAAATTCTTGTTACTCCCTGAACTTTGGGGGTGAAATCAGTTCAGTCCCTGCATTTCTAATTTCATCAAAACAGTCCTTGAACTTTCAATTCGAATCAAATTAGTCCCTCCGTCACATTTTCCGTCCAATTGGGACGTTAATGCTGACGTGGCAATTGGGAAAACCTATTATGCCCTTGACTACTATTCCCCCTTCACACCAGTTTTTTTTTTCCTGTCTCTCTCTCTCTCTCTCTCTCTCTCTCTCTCTCTCTCTCTCTCTCTCTCTCTCTCTCTCTCTCTCTCTCTCTCTCCTGCCACCTCTCAAGTTCACCACTGTCGTCCACAGCAGCACCCACACTCTCTCTCTCTCCTGCCACCTCTCAAGTTCACCACTGTCGTCCACAGCAGCACCCACACACAGTTCACTTCCTCCCAATTCCAATTGATTTGGACACCCAATTCAACAGGGCCGTCCACGGAAGAAGACCTGAAGATCGATGAAGAAGTGTCTCTCTCTCTCTCCTCTACTTCTTCCTCCTCCATTTCTCTTCACCTCTGCACTTCACCGCTGCCTTCAATCCGACGCCCTCTCTCTCCATTTCTCTTCACCTCGAGCTCACCTCTTCCCTCATCTCTCAACTCTTCTGGATTCATCGAAGAAGAGAGATAGAGACTGACCCGAGGAGAGAGAAATAGAATCCACCTCGAGTCGTCAATCTCTGATCGCTGCCGTGGCTCACCGTCATCACAAACGGCTTCGCCACACTCCAATGAGTAAAGCCCAGACTTCGTGTCTACCGGCAACGCTAGAAATAAACTCACGCGCGGTCGCCACCATCGACGGGACTGCAGCTCTTGGTTCACGAAACTCCGTCGTTTCATTTCACTAAGCTCAACAAGCTCCTGTACTTCGCAAATCTCATCTTTAGTCCACCAAAGAGAGGGGTTGGGGATAGAGAGAGAAGGCCAGAGAGCGAGAGAGAGATGAGAGAGATCGGGGTTGGGGTCGGGTCGAGCAAAGAGAGAGATGAGAGACAGGAAAAAAAAAAAAAACTAGTGTGAAGGGGGAATAGTAGCCAAGGGCATAATAGGTTTTTCCCAATTGCCACGTCAGCATTAACGTCCCAATTGGACGGAAAATGTGACGGAGGGACTAATTTGATTCGAATTGAAAGTTCAAGGACTGTTTTGATGAAATTAGAAATGTAGGGACTGAACTGATTTCACCCCCAAAGTTCAAGGTAGTAACAAGAATTTAGTCCATTTAATAATATCATAGTGCAGTTATTTTTTTAAAGCTATTCAATTTGAACTTTAAAGTAAGAACTATCCTTACTATAATACAAGTAGGAAAGTAGTTGTAAAATAATTAACCAACTAGAGGATGCTCCATCTTGGCTTGCTAGCCATTAAGAAGTTCGCTCGAGGTTGGCAACGTCAACGTCAAAATCAAGAGGGGTCCCAAAGTACAGAGAGAATAAAGCGACTTAGTTGTGAGTGAACTTTTTTGAACTCCGCCCTTATCAAGGTATTTTCTTTGTAACTTAAGCTTGCTAAACAAAACATAAAAATACTATTTGGATTTCCTATATAATTTTGGTGCTTTCTAAATTTCATGTATTTTTTTAGTATTTTTTACATATTCTAAACACTTTTGAAACCCGCAACATTGTGCGGGCACTATTGCTAGTATAACTTAACCTTTGAAATAACGTTTAATAACTTGTCAAAAAATAAAAATTATTAGATTTTAGAGGTCTAATTACTTCAATCCCTGAACTTTTAATTTCACCAAAATAATTTCAACCAGTGTCATTTTTTTTAAAAAAAATTACATCTATCATAGGTCACGTGTCAAAGACTGAAGTTATTAGGTCCCTAAAGTACAAGGTAGTAACCAGAATTTAATTCAAAAAAAAATTATGCTAAAGATCCCAATTTTTTTTTTTACCAAAATTCAATCCCAAATAACGTGGCATCTAATAAGGCAACTACCACGTCATCACTTGTACTCACATCAGATGACCTGTGGTGGTGGTTTAGCGAAACAACTAGCAGGTCAAGCTCGTAAAGGTTCGGGAAAACCGACCCGATCGGTTCTCCCTCCTTCAGCCACGGCCGCGGCTCAAACCTCTTGGGTTTGGAAGCCCACCTCCCTAGCAGCAGCCCTATGGTGGTGGATTACCACGAAAGTCGATGTACAAGGCGAATTGAAGAATTGAAGTTTCAGTGACCAACAACTGTTTTTGGTATATTTCGGCTGATCTAAGCCAAATCAGCCCTCGACCCAATTATAAAAGTTGTTCTACTCATTGAGATCTTCAGTTTAATTGGTATAAGCCTTGATGGCTAATTGTGAAATTTGTTTTGGTGGACATTGGCGGCGCTTGGAGGCGCGTCTGGCCTGTTGGTGTGACTGTTTTAATTTATCACTCTAGCTTGTGTTCGTCGATACGAACATGTCGGTATGCTCGAAAAATTGCGAGATTCAATCATTTGACCAATGATTGAATATTCGCACATTTTGGATCGTTTGATCCGTGGTGGTCTGACAGTTAGATCGTCACCAATTTTGAATATATTGTTAGGTTGCTAGAATTATACAATTGTTGTGAGTCCGAGAATTGAATTGTTAATTGGTCCCATAGGTGGACATATGACTCACTTTGACTGACAATTAACTTTTGGTCAAACTGTCTCGGTCTGAAACTTTGAGAATGAAGTATCGTAGCTTTCCTATGTCACATACTATCACATTCTAGGATATATATATATAGAAGAGTCTTGTGTTTTAATTTCTTAAGGAAGAATAAACTAATTAGTTCATTATTCTCAAATTAGGGTGTCATTTGTTCGGAATGTGAAAGCAATGGTGACTTGAGTACAACTTTGGAATTGAGTACAACTTTGAAAATCCAAATAGGTGAATTGTTAAGTAGTTTAATAAATGGGTGAATTGTTTGATATTGGTTGACTTACCTATTGGATGCTATTACTTTCGTTAATTTGATAAACAAGTATGAAATATGATTTTCTTAATCTCAAAAGCATGAATAGTTTAATTTCAATGTTATTATTAAAGCACTATCATGCATGATGCATGATGAGGAATTGTGAGTATGAGTTATTGGAAAAGGACATGAATTGTCAAAAATGAATATCGATTGATATGAGATATAATGAAATCCAGAGGGATGGAGAGAAAAGAACTAATTGTGTAGTTGAGTTAAATTCCCGCGATGGACCAAAGAATATTAGCTCACCGTGCACAAATAAGGGATTGAAGCTCTTTCAATGAAATTGATAAAATGATCTTGTCGGGCATATTGACATTGGAGACACGAGGACTTTTAACAAAATAACTAACAAAAGAGAAATGTAGTATAGCTTTGAGTATATGTGAATAGTGATGAGTCAGCATCACATTCATGCATTGTTTTTCAATTTATTGCTTGAAACTTGTTTAATTTGTCACTTAATTAAGAATCACCTAAAATGGTTTTGCCCTACTGAGCGTAAGCTTACCCCTATAGAAAATTTGTGGCAGGTACTAACACAAGATTCGAAAGGGCTTAGCTAGTCGAGATGAGAGTGAGTTAGAACATATATAGAAGAATGTGTAATTTCTCTTTGTAAATATTTGTTATTTCAAAAATTTTATTTTAGACGGTTTCAGAAAAGTATTTGGTTTTGTTTTATTTTTATTTTACTTTTTTCACGCTCACACCTCGGATTTGAATTTCGGATTTAGGTACTTAAAAACCACTGACACCAGGTCCGAGGCGCTCAGACATAAAAAAAAAAAAAAAAAAAAAACCTCAATCCTCCCTCATCCTTGTCACCAAATCAAGGCTACCAAAAATGGAGGACTGCTTAAGTCCATAGTTCAACTGGCTAGACTCGCCACCAAAACGAGGATTCGCCGACGAGAGAGAAGGGAACATTACATCCATCCCATGTGGAAAAGTGAGCAGCATAAAGAAACCCCAGCCATTGCACGCTGGAAGACTTTGATTGCATATGAAACTAAGCCACCACAAAAAGGACTTGTCGCACCATCGCTCACGACTAAAGCACAATATCGCCGCAATACCCCCTCAAAGCTTCTATTACAAGGACTGATGCCTCTCCACACAAAACCCTCCTCTGCAAAGACCAAATGGAGAATTGACGCTAAAAGGTACCATAATTTGGCTGGACCCGAGCCCAAAAGGAACTCCGCCACCTTATTTATCCAATATGACGCCTAAAGGTGTCGCTGCCGGTTAGAAGAAATATCAAGACCCCCGCCACTCTTTGCGAAACCCTAGGGTTCACAAGCTTATCTGTTGAGAGAGATTTTTTTATTTTGTTTATTTTTAGTGCTTATTATTCTATATATCAGTATTAATTAAGCAAACAATGCTTAGAAAGGTACATTTTTAAAAATTCACCATTTGCCCTTCCTTAATTAAACTTGAAAAATAAAAAATTTAACATGTAGAGGACAAAATAGTAGATAAAACCATTAAAAATATTTAAAAAAAGGCCCATGAATTTTGATCTAAACGTGGCAGTTAAGTTCAATTTTTTTGTTCTTAACTAATCTTAGTTCTCTGTTCGCGGTGGGTGCTTTGTCTCTGTGGCAATCTGATGGATCGTGCTACGAGCCTATGACTCATTGGTTTTCGGGGATGAGCGCATTCATGGATCGATTTGGTGGTTCTCAAGCGACATCTTTGAACCAAGACTATACAATGGTTTGTTGTGGTCATATATGAGCTTCTCTTTGGCTCTTTGTTGCCAATTATAAGTGGTGGCGATGGTATACATGATTTATCGGATCGAACATGGATTTTGGATCCAAGCAGGTTGGTGATATATGGTTCATGGCCAGATTTCCTTGTCGATGTCAGTCAAATCGGGGGCGTGGAGGTCTAATACTGGGATTCGGAGTGCCGTTAACGGCATCATACTGGTTGAATTAGGTTGTGTTCCAATTGTTTCTTTTCTTGGCATATCAATAGGATCACCATGGAGACGTTCCAAGGTGCAATAGGTTTGGAGATTGACAATGGTGTGGAGGCTTAGTGTTTGGTCAATTTTGGCAGACGATTTTGCTAACAAGATGACGAAGTGAAATGCCGTTGTCGGCGACAGTGCTGGCTTGGCTGCTTGGAGCAGTGTTGCACGAGTTTGTGCTCAGATTTGGCTTTCAAATTTGGGTTGGGACTTTCTTGGGTGGACTATATTAGTGGTGTTCGGGTGTACTATTGTTTGGATCTTCATTTGGGATCTAGGAGAATTGTTCTGGGCTCTCTCTTTTGTTGCGTTGTGGAATTGGGCTCTTGATATTTGGTCCTTCGGTTACTTTAATAGAACATTATTCTCTCTTCTACATATGAATTTGCGTTGAATATGCATGGTTGGTCATACTACCGGTTACATATATTGATAGAAGATATCCCTTTGTTCGACGTAGATTTTTAAGTAAAATTTGCATGGTCGGTCATAACATCGGTTACTTTTCTAGCTTGTTGCCCAGTTTACATCCGGTGTTTTATTCTATGTGATCTTGCATACAGCTATATCATTGTTAGGTTTCTTTTACGTCGCATTGTTGCTTTTAGTATTGTTCTAATTATTTTAAATTTTGATGTAGTTTATACATCTATCAATTATACTCGTTTTTAGTTTAATATAAATTGTCTCTTTTCCTTAAAAAAGAAAACTAATCTTAACTGTAAGTCTGCAATGACATATTTTTTTCTTTTGAACTGCAATTTGAAGATGAACAACTCTCGGATGTTTGTCTTGGAGGAGTACTCACTTTTAGAATATTTATTAGTCAAATGTTGAGGTGGAGAATTGTTGGCCTTGATATATCTAATGGAGGGATGAGATTAAAGGTAAAGAATAACCAAGGACAAATGGATGCCAAGGAGAGGATCCGGATCCAAGTATTAATTATTGTATTAATTACCGTATCAATTACCAGAAAGTATTGATTTCGTATTAATTACCAGAAAATATATTTCATTAGTAATTTTTGCTCATCCCTAAAACTTTACCAAAGAAAGTTATACATAATGAGAGAAACTTGTAGAATTATATGAGAAGAGAAAAACTGAAAGAGGGAGAGGAGTTGCAGAGGTCAAAAAGAGATGTAGGGAGAAAGTTTGAAGCTTTAAAAAACAAAAGTAATCCTGTGTTTTCTAGCTAGTCACGTTTTTTCAAGAACACGGAAAACAATAAAAAGTTGTTTTTCAGAACTTACGTACAAAATCAAAGTTGTATTCTTAATTTTATTCTCCGTGTTTTTAAAATTTACTAAGCCGGTGTATTTCACTATTTCACCTGTTTTGGTTTCAAAAAAACAGAAAACAGTTTTATAAAATGATAACGAACGGGCTCTAAGATGTATTAGAAACTAAATTTAGAATAATGTATCTATGATGTGGTTACATATTGAAGATTTTATTAGATATGAGAAATTTGATTGCATTGTCATCGCTAAAAATAATATAAATATTTCATTCATTACTATTCTCTTAGCACATGCTCACATGGATGTCAATTGATTTTTTTTTTGTTTATTATCCTTTCACGTTTAGAACTATTTTCATTTAGATGTTTTTTTTGGTAATAAATGTTATCTGACGTTAAAGAAAAAAAATCATTTAACGTAAAAAAATTGACGTTTGTCTTGGAGGAGTCACTTTTAGAATATTTATTAGCCAAATGCTGAGGTGGAGAATTGTTGGCCTTCAGATATATAATGGAGGGATAAGATTAAAAGTCAAGAATAACCAAGGACAAAGGGATGAAAAGGAGAGGATCCGGATCCTTAATACTTTCAGATTAATATTGATTTTGGAAAATATTTGGGATCCCAAATTTTATACCAAATCTACATCCCAAATGATGTGGCAATACCACATCATCAATTAAAAAAATACTCATTTTTTGTATGGCAAATTGGACTTCAATTAAAAAAACCTCTAATATGTGAAAAACTTACAAAAAGACTTTTTACACTATATATATATATATATATATATAAACAATCTTTAAACATTACCTTTGCTAATACATTAGTTTTGATTTTTCAGGTATCGGCATTATGGTAGTTTCATCATCTCTCTTTTCAAGCCATCTTTGTGGGTATCTGTATCGCCTTGGCCTTCCTTTAACCATATAGGCTCCGGTGTCTTCGTTCGTCACGTATCTTTAATAGTTGGCAATATCAAGAGACTCAACAAGGCGCCGGAACTGGGTCCCTATATGGAGAATTGTTGGCCTTCAAATATCTAATATATAGAGGGATGAGATTAAAAGTATAGAATAACCAAGGACAAAGGGATGCGAAAGAGAGGATCTGGATCCTTAATACTTTCAGATTTATATTGATTTTGGAAAATATTTGGGATCCCAAAATTTTATATCAAATCTACATCCCAAATGATGTGGCAATACCACATCATCAAATATATTTGAAATTTATTAATACATGAATGCATGCTTGATTTTTAAAAAAATACTCATTTTTTGTATAGCAAATTGGACTTCAATTAAAAAAAAACCTCTAATAATTAAACTACATCAATATATGTGAAAAACTTATCAAAAAGACTTTTTACGCTATATATATATATCCAAAAAAAAACCTCACTCATGTTGTTATCTGTATCGTATTGGTCTTCCCTTAACAATATAGGCTATGGTGTCTTCGTTCTTCGCATGTCTGTAGTAGTTGATAATATCAAGAGGCTCAACAAGGCGCCGAAACTTGGTCCCTATATGCCCTTTCAAGAAGAGGATGTCTAATATTCATCCTTTGCTTCCGTTTTTGATGACGTTCTCCACATTATTACATCTAAGAGAGAATCTACGAATGCTTGACGAGCCACGTAGGAGAGTACACGATCCACAAACCCTGCAAAATCATCTGGGTCATGTTCTTTTTTATCACCAAAACCATCTGGAGCATGCTTTTCCTCATCACTAAAACCATCTGAGTCATGTTCTTTTTTATCACTATAGTAGTCATCAGATAGGTCTAAAGTGGGAACAGACACCCACACATTCCCCCATCTATGAGATAAAACACTGGTCTTCACATCATCAACTGTGGAAATGAAGGAAAGAATGTGGCAAAGAATTACATCTGGTAAGCCATTGTGTCACGCCCCAAACCCGAGACCGATATTATATTGAAATATGGTACCTGAATTTGCGGTGTGACTAAAAATTAAAAACAAAATAAATCAAATGAAACAAATATATGAAAATGCTTCTATTTGAAAACAAAATCGTTATAATTTTACAATACCAGAGTTTAGCGGAATAAAAGACATTTACATTTATTGAATTAAAATCTTAGTAGAAAAACATTCGTTTATATGTTCATCCCGTTTTTCCCCAAGCATCGTAACCTGAAAACAAAAAGGTGTAGCATCATGAGCAACACAGGCCCAATAAGTACAGCTTACATTCTTATATTAATGTATCTTATAAGACATCAAAATTGAACAATCAATCAAAAATATACTAAGAATATTTTATATTACTTAGTACCAATTTTATCAAATATAATCAACTTATATCAAAAACATATTTGATCCAAATAATTCAGTCTCAAATGTAATAGGCTGATAATGCATCAATAATGTATCCCAAAATAATATATGTTCGATCAACATATCAAAATATCAATATATCACAAGTAGATATTGATTATCTCTAAACAATGTATGCAACATAGCATATTATCAATATGTCACGAATAGATATTGATTATCACTAAACAATGTATGCTCAATATCATAACAAAATCACAAATACATATTCTACTATTAAACAGGTATTTTTTTTCTTCTCAGTGAATGTTTTAGATTTAACTGGTAGTAACAATTCATAAACCCCCAAAAATTCTCAAGCCAAGGTCCAAAATTCCAAGCATGAGTAGTAACCACAAATTCGCATACCGACAATATATGGCAATCAAATGTTAAATCAAAATAATATGTACTCCCCCTTTTAGTGAATATTTTAGGATGACTGGTAATAACAATTCAATATAAATCTCAAGCCAAGGTTTATAATACCAAGCATGGGTAAAAATCCGCGTACTAGGGTTCCCCGACCTAAATTAAGTACGGGTAAGCCGCAGCATACCAAGGCCAATCACCAAGGCATGTACACTCAAGGTCGACAATTTCTGCCTATGAGTATAATAGTGCACTATCTGTAGGGACTTGAGCCCTGCGCTTAATCACCTCACCACAAAATCTACCAGTAATTCACTTAATTAAGCACGGAGGTTGTACCATCCACCCGGCTTTACAACTTCTTGTTCATAATTATATTCACAAATATAGTCTTCAATTAAGACAAGTTATAGATCACAATATATATGACAAATAAACATAAATATAGATTAAAATCTATATATCAAATATACATGAACATATGTAAAACAAGATATACATATGTACGTATACACATGCTTAAACCTTTCATATGAATGCATATGTGATATAGATGAAAGACATAAGTAGGTAAATCACATAATCAAGTAAATTACCAAGGTAAGCATGTGATATCTCAAATACACTCTTAACAATATATACTTCCATACATGTTAACATACATGTATAATACTAAGTTGATGTATTCACTTAGTAAACAAAATTATGCACCAATATAAGATTAATATATAATCAAGTGCAAATAAAACATATATAAAGAAGAAGCATATGTAAAACATAAGTAATTAAACTCATGTAGTAAACAAGATCAAAATTTATAGCAAATAAGCATAAACATATGTAGAACAATATATACATATGTGCATAAATGTAAAACATAAGTACTTGAACTCATGTAGTATACAAGAACATAATCTATAGCAAATAATCATAAACATATGTAGAACAATATATACATATGTAAATAAATGTAAAACATAAGTAATTAAACTTATGTAATAAACAAAATTATAATCTATAATATATGTAGAACAATATACAAGTAAAAATAAAAGACAAGCATTATATAAGGAAATCAGATTATTATTAATATTTTAGTCCTTAAGTCCAAAACCATAAAAGTTCATCAATGATTCTCCGATTAGAATCGTCAAACTTCAAACTTCGTTAAATTGTCCATCGCAAATCCGATTTGAGCAGGTGAGTACACCATTTCGAAGGGATTTTCACAAGGAATCCAATGGTATAGTTCAAATAAATATGTCCAGAATGTCCAAGTCCAGAATTCAAGATTAATCAAAACAGTCCAGAAATAAGTATACTCTGTTTTAACCCATTTTACCTAAATTATTACGTACTGTAATATTGGCCATTAATTGTGATATTCTCCAGATTAGAAGTTCAAGTTCTAAGCTTCGTTTTGATATAAAGATCACAAAATTTGGTTAAGAGATGAGTGAGATATGACCACTTGAAATTATGAACAACATAAGAGGTTTTACAGTGAGTATACCGGATTAAAACTTAGATACAGAAAGTTTTGCTCGTTAGATGATCATAAAATTTTAATACACAATAGGAGACACAATGTGGAACAACTTTTATGAAGAAGTCCAGATGGTAAAATGATCGAAAATATGTGTTTATAGGTTCCCAATTTGGCTGCCGGAATAACTTTAGAAAATAGCATTTAAGTTTTCTATAAAACTTATTCTTTTCTATTTCCTTCTTGATCATGCACTTTGATGAATCTTAAAGATAAAAGACTATAAGGATGTGTTCTGTACTTACTTGAACTTTAAAGGGTAGAAAGATTGAATTAGCTTCACAATTGAAGGTACATAAGTTCTTGAGTAATGGATTTTTGACTAAAGATTGCTCTTTCTTCAAAGAGTTTCTAGGGGAACTCTCTACTATTGGGAGGCTAAAGTAAGAGGAGTTAGAGAGGAGCAAGAGAGAAGCAAGAGATAAGTGAATTAGCAGAGAAAACAATGGCTGAACCATCCTATTTATAGAGTATGAGTATGGGAAATTACTTGACTCTTGGGATGATGAAGGAGGTGTAATGTACAAACCATTTTCACACTTAAGGTTAATTAACCAAAATTATTTGACTCTTGGGATGATGAAGGAGTGTATTTGCTATGTTGGAAATGATGAAATCAGCAACTAAAAAATGCTTAGATCACTTCCTTCATCAGCTCCAAGTCTTGCTCACCAAGTCTTGGCTTCATCCAATAATCTTGTGCCACATCACCACTTAATTCCCTTTCTTCTTGTACTCTACTTATTTTGTAAAAATCATAACTAAATCTAGAAATAAGGTTTTCAGGTGATTCCAACTCTGAGAGTTTCTTTATGATGTCTACTACAAATCATTAGAAGACCATATCCTCAAATAATAAACACATCAGTGCGTATTTTACGAAATAGGCGACTAGGTCAGAAAAGCTTCAAAAATACATTAAACTTCCGCTGACCATAACTCCTTCGTATGATATCAGAATTTAGCGTGTCACATGTCTACGAACTCGTATCGACAAGTTCTATGACTTTCGTGAAGGAAGTTTTCAGAGAAAATCAACGAATAAGAAAGTCAACTTTTGACCCCTCGAAAATAAAACATTTCGAGTACATATTCGTTCCAAAATACTTTTTCTTCATAAACTAAACAAGAAAACTAACATCCAGCCCTTACTTAATTTCAGAAATATTTGATAAATTAAATTTGAAAATTCGGGGTATTACATTCTACCCACCTTAAAAGAAAATTCGTCCTCGAATTTTACGTACCTTAACTTCCCCTTGATAACACAACAAATCGGATTTTCATCCCTCATCCATATTGTCTGGATCTATCTTAGATAAGAGTTTCAACAAGCACTTCTCATCAAAAATAATAATCTTCAAGAGATCAAATTTTATATCTAAGTACTCTTTCACAAGGTCTTGAAAGTCTATTAACACGATTCCTTAAGGTGTAAAGAAAAATCGTCAATCCTCAAACAATAAGTGAATATTTAAGTAAATCCTCAAATACGGACTTTATTCATCTTGATACCACCAAACTATTTACTTGCATTAATTTCGATACACAAAAATTATGCTTAATCTAACCCTCAAAATCCTCCAAGTAAGCCACAAATAAATGCGTCCATATGTCCTTAAAACATTCGAATTGATTCTAACTCTCCAAGTGTAGATCATTCCACAATTCACACCTATAAATTTCTTGCCCAAAATAATTTTATTTCTCAAAACAATCACCAAAACTTCTGTACTTATATTCATTATCTACTAAACAACTTCAAAAAAATTGTCTCCTTAGTATGATCACTATTATAAACCATACTCCAAAATCCATTTTCTCTTCTCAAATCATATCGGTTGGTAACTCTCTATAGTCTATAACCTCGAACTTTCATTAATATGACTAGGCTCAACCATCAATGTTACTAGCTTATTGTATGTTCCGATATCCATATATCATCTGATCAACAATTATTGTATCTCCACATATCCACCAAGAATTTAAGCCTAATTAATCCAAATATTAATAACATACTACTCAATACATGCAACCCTTAATATATCACCAAGTCTCCTTCAAATCTCATGGTTCAGGCCTATCTTAATTATAAAATTCCTCAAAAATGAATCATAATATCTTCTCATAACAACAACTTTTCATACCTAACACTAAATTTCAGGTAATCCATCAAAAGTAATCCTCAAAGTCAGTATGTTCCGATCTTTCTTAATGACTTAAAACCACCAAATATATTTTCACGATTAGAATCGTATGTACCTAACCACAGTCCCTGATAATATAAATCTATAATATATTCTCAGAAATATTACCGCATGCATCTTCCAAATCATTCCTAGCTTAGAATATGTCCCGTTATCAATATATACTTAAGCTATAGAAACTTATACCTCAAATGAGTTTATGGATAATAACTCACATACTAATACTAAGATTTACTAAATTCCCAAAGAGAGTAAATATTGTCAAAACTTACTCTTAATAATCCAAAATGAAATCATGATTCTAAACTTTCAACATGTAAGAACTAGAGTTTCATGAGGCGTACCTTTCACCTTGTAATATCCTTCAATACTTGAAAATAAATATGTGTGCAAAGAAATCTTAAATACAGCACCATAATCCTTGATCAAAGCCAATGAGTGCTTGGAGGTCTCTTTGAAATATTGGAATATTACCAATATCTCTATAGCTCATTTTTAGATCGATCAACAAGTGCATAATAAACAAACATATTACTAGTATAAACTAGTCTTGTGCACAAATGCTCCAAACTTAGTACTCCTCAAACTTTCTTCTTTCTTTTCTTTATTTTCCTTCATCTTCTTCCCTTACCTTTGTTTCTTCCTTTTGTTCTTCTTTGTTTCTGACTATCTCCTCATTAACCTAGTTAACAATGACTTCAACATTGAAAGTACTAATACTTTCTAGATTCCTCAAAATTTACTTAATGCAAGCTTTCTCTTAATTGAGAATCCAAATGATAACTAACAAGTATGCGAAGAACAAAAACATCAAATTGCACATAGAGTTTCGAAAATAGAGAGATAAAGGGATGTATTGTAAATTTTGAATCTAACCATATTCTCTTTCTCTTCTTATCAAATCCACAAGCCACAAAGTCTCTCGCAATTTTTTTTTTTTTTTTTTGCAAACTCTGTGTATACACAGCCTACCGCCAAGCCGAAATAGCACACATCCGGTGACTATTCCAACTAGGCTACATTTTTACCAAAGTGTTCTCCGATTACTCTAAGAACAATACTTCCCCCAAGCCCGAGCAAGTCCTAAGCCCAGTTATCTATCATGCGCCCTCACGCGCTCGCCAAAAACTGTTCCCGAGAAGGCCAAAACCGATGCTAGGTCAACAAGTCCCATATTGAAATACAAGTCCCTACACCCTAAGGGATTCCTTTATAAAAGGCCACAAGTTGCATCAATGGAAAGAAATTACTACCCATTAACAAATACTAATTTAGGTATCGGAGGAACAAAGAAATGCCCACTTAAAATTCTTTATCTAGGAGATCAATTATTTACTAAAGGGATAGTGAACATCGTTGGTTACAAACGATTTAGGAGGATGAACTACATGCAACTTCTCGTAAGTGGAGTCTCATTTTTCATTTGTTTACTTAAAAGCTTATAAGTCACCATCCACCTCAGCCTTTGCTTTCTCTCAATTATATATCACAGACTATACTCTCTTTTTCTTATCGATATTTTTTCGAATAAAACATGAAACTATACTCAATATATAGTCTACGTTGATGATTCATATAACCAAGTTATAGAAAATAACTTTCTACAAATTAAATCATAACATACCAGCAAGCTCATTTAAGAAATTGAAATAAGCAAATTCCAAACAAATCATCAAAGCAGTTTCTAACTTGGTAAAGTAAGCCAATAACAAAACTGCATCTCGATCCAAGAATAGGATCACATAATATCCATCAAAAGCTTTCGTTAGCTTAAACAACATGTATATTCATACATATATAGAACCCTCCCCGTTCTTTTTAAATTTTATTGTATAAAACAATACTTAAAATGAGCTTTTTAGCTCTGATACCAATCTGTCACGCCCCAAACCCGAGACCGATATTATATTGAAATATGGTACCTGAATTTGCGGTGTGACTAAAAATTAAAAACAAAATAAATCAAATGAAACAAATATATGAAAATGCTTCTATTTGAAAACAAAATCGTTATAATTTTACAATACCAGAGTTTAGCGGAATAAAAGACATTTACATTTATTGAATTAAAATCATAGTAGAAAAACATTCGTTTATATGTTCATCCCGTTTTTCCCCAAGCATCGTAACCTGAAAACAAAAAGGTGTAGCATCATGAGCAACACAGGCCCAATAAGTACAGCTTACATTCTTATATTAATGTATCTTATAAGACATCAAAATTGAACAATCAATCAAAAATATACTAAGAATATTTTATATTACTTAATACCAATTTTATCAAATATAATCCACTTATATCAAAAACATATTTGATCCAAATAATTC
Organism: Rubus parviflorus; assembly: GCA_029955375.1. Taxonomy (NCBI): domain Eukaryota; kingdom Viridiplantae; phylum Streptophyta; class Magnoliopsida; order Rosales; family Rosaceae; genus Rubus; species Rubus parviflorus. The sequence continues at coordinate 7,753,784 of JARGGL010000005.1, read as the reverse complement.
AGTCTCAAATGTAATAGGCTGATAATGCATCATTGGTGTATCCCAAAATAATATATGTTCGATCAACATATCAAAATATCAATATATCACAAGTAGATATTGATTATCTCTAAACAATGTATGCAACATAGCATATTATCAATATGTCACGAATAGATATTGATTATCACTAAACAATGTATGCTCAATATCATAACAAAATCACAAATACATATTCTAATATTAAACATGTATTTTTTTTCTTCTCAGTGAATGTTTTAGATTTAACTCGTAGTAACAATTCATAAACCCCCAAAAATTCTCAAGCCAAGGTCCAAAATTCCAAGCATGAGTAATAACCACAAATTCGCATACCGACAATATATGGCAATCAAATGTTAAATCAAAATAATATGTACTCCCCCTTTTTAGTGAATATTTTAGGATGACTGGTAATAACAATTCAATATAAATCTCAAGCCAAGGTTTACAATACCAAGCATGGGTAAAAATCCGCGTACTAGGGTTCCCCGACCTAAATTAAGTACGGGTAAGCCGCAGCATACCAAGGCCAATCACCAAGGCATGTACACTCAAGGTCGACAATTTCTTCATATGAGTATAATAGTGCACTATCTGTAGGGACTTGAGCCCTGCGCTTAATCACCTCACCACAAAATCTACCAGTAATTCACTTAATTAAGCACGGGGGTTGTACCATCCACCCGGCTTTACAACTTCTTGTTCATAATTATATTCACAAATATAGTCTTCAATTAAGACAAGTTATAGATCACAATATATATGACAAATAAACATAAATATAGATTAAAATCTATATATCAAATATACATGAACATATGTAAAACAAGATATACATATGTACGTATACACATGCTTAAACCTTTCATATGAATGCATATGTGATATAGATGAAAGACATAAGTAGGTAAATCACATAATCAAGTAAATTACCAAGGTAAGCATGTGATATCTCAAATACACTCTTAACAATATATACTTCCATACATGTTAACATACATGTATAATACTAAGTTGATGTATTCACTTAGTAAACAAAATTATGCACCAATATAAGATTAATATATAATCAAGTGCAAATAAAACATATATAAAGAAGAAGCATATGTAAAACATAAGTAATTAAACTCATGTAGTAAACAAGATCATAATTTATAGCAAATAAGCATAAACATATGTAGAACAATATATACATATGTGCATAAATGTAAAACATAAGTACTTGAACTCATGTAGTATACAAGAACATAATCTATAGCAAATAATCATAAACATATGTAGAACAATATATACATATGTACATAAATGTAAAACATAAGTAATTAAACTTATGTAATAAACAAAATTATAATCTACAATATATGTAGAACAATATACAAGTAAAAATAAAAGACAAGCATTATATAAGGAAATCAGATTATTATTAATATTTTAGTCCTTAAGTCCAAAACCATAAAAGTTCATCAATGATTCTCCGATTAGAATCGTCAAACTTCAAACTTCGTTAAATTGTCCATCGCAAATCCGATTTGAGCAGGTGAGTACACCATTTCGAAGGGATTTTCACAAGAAATTCAATGGTATAGTTCAAATAAATATGTCCAGAATGTCCAAGTCCAGAATTCAAGATTAATCAAAACAGTCCAGAAATAAGTATACTCTGTTTTAACCCATTTTACCTAAATTATTACGTACTGTAATATTGGCCATTAATTGTGATATTCTCCAGATTAGAAGTTCAAGTTCTAAGCTTCGTTTTGATATAAAGATCACAAAATTTGGTTAAGAGATGAGTGAGATATGACCACTTGAAATTATGAACAACATAAGAGGTTTTACAGTGAGTATACCGGATTAAAACTTAGATACAGAAAGTTTTGCTCGTTAGATTATCATAAAATTTTAATACACAATAGGAGACACAATTTGAAACAACTTTTATGAAGAAGTCCGGATGGTAAAATGATCAAAAATATGTGTTTATAGGTTCCCAATTTGGCTGCCGGAATAACTTCAGAAAATAGCATTTAAGTTTTCTATAAAACTTATTCTTTTCTATTTCCTTCTTGATCATGCACTTTGATGAATCTTAAAGATAAAAGACTATAAGGATGTATTATGTACTTACTTGAACTTTAAAGGGTAGGAAGATTGAATTAGCTTCACAATTGAAGGTACATAAGTTCTTGAGTAATGGATTTTTGACTAAAGATTGCTCTTTCTTCAAAGAGTTTCTAGGGGAACTCTCTACTATTGGGAGGCTAAAGTAAGAGGAGTTAGAGAGGAGTTAGAGAGGAGCAAGAGAGAAGCAAGAGATAAGTGAATTAGCAGAGAAAACAATGGCTGAACCATCCTATTTATAGAGTATGAGTATGGGAAATTACTTGACTCTTGGGATGATGAAGGAGGTGTAATGTACAAACCATTTTCACACTTAAGGTTAATTAACCAAAATTACTTGACTCTTGGGATGATGAAGGAGTGTATTTGCTATGCTGGAAATGATGAAATCAGCAACTAAAAAAAGTCTTGCTCACCAAGTCTTGGCTTCATCCAATAATCTTGTGCCACATCACCACTTAATTCCCTTTCTTCTTGTACTCTACTTATTTTGTAAAAATCATAACTAAATCTAGAAATATGGTTTTCAGGTGATTCCAACTCTGAGAGTTTCTTTATGATGTCTACTACAAATCATTAGAAGACCATATCCTCAAATAATAAACACATCAGTGCGTATTTTACGAAATAGGCGACTAGGTCAGAAAAGCTTCAAAAATACATTAAACTTCCGCTGACCATAACTCCTTCGTATGATATCAGAATTTAGCGTGTCACATGTCTACGAACTCGTATCGACAAGTTCTACGACTTTCGTGAAGGAAGTTTTCAGAGAAAATCAACGAATAAGAAAGTCAACTTTTGACCCCTCGAAAATAAAACATTTCGAGTACATATTCGTTCCAAAATACTTTTTCTTCATAAACTAAACAAGAAAACTAACATCCAGCCCTTACTTAATTTCAGAAATATTTGATAAATTAAATTTGAAAATTCGGGGTATTACACATTGATTCTATCTTCACCAGGCTTTGAGTTAGACTTTGAACTCATTTACAAAGTGATATGATTCTGAAAGATACAATGTAGTATTGATAAATTTGGGGGCTTCTCAGCATTTAACTAGTTCTTTCAATGTATTCTGATTCATCAATGCCAATGTTAAATGTACAGAGTGTGTGGCCTTACAAATTCTGGCAACTCCTCTAACGTATGTGACCTTACAAATTGATAGAGCATGTACATTCAACTTGTACATTTTCAACTTTTCGGGTCACTAAATCCTACATTCCCTTCCATATATATATGATATAGGCATAAGTTGAGATAGGTAGGGATATAGCGGCATTTTCTTTTTCAAGTTTTAATTAACCTTATATATAATTATATATCTCCTCATTAACTTACTGTTTAATTAATTGATATGCATAGGGCTGGCCAAAAATGACCGAAAAACCAAACCGAGCCGGTTTCCGACCGAACCGGTGACGTCGGTACCGACAAAGTCAGTAAACCGAACTTTTCGGTTCGGCTGAACCGAGCCTGTAATTGTAATACCCCAGATTTTCAATATTAATTTCTTGGAAAATTATGGAATTAATTATTGATTATTCGTAAGATTTGTGGATGGACGAATATTAACTCAGAAAATTATAAGTTTTGGGAGGTCAAAAGAGTTGACTTTTTATTCGTCGAGAATTTGACAAAACTTCCTTCACAAAAGTTGTAGAGCTCGTCGAATCAAGTTCATAGGAATTTGGTTTACCAAAAACGGGCGTCGTATGAAAGAGTTATGAATTTCGGAAGATTGAAGTGAAAAGAAATAATTTTATAATATTTCTTTTTGTCTGCACGATCGTGACCGTTGAATCGTAAAGATTCAATCTCAGCCGTCCATTTCTATTCAATGATTAAGGTTAATTAATCATTTCTCTTTCCCCCCGGTACTTACCTCCCCGGTACGCACCTTCCCCGGATCGATCCCTCTCACTGCTCTCTCTATATCTCTCTCACTCTCTCTTCTTCCTCATCTCTCTCTCCCTCTCTCCTTTGTGATTTCCGACGCCGGCTTCCGGCTACCGGATTTTGACACCGCCACCACCATAAGAAAGAGGAGAAGATGAAGAGCTTAACCCAAGAAAATCACCACCAGGCATCGATCCAAACCGCCGCACGCGGCCTTGGAAGAACGTGCAACTACCGATGTCGGAACCACCATTTCCGGCCACCTCCTTCCCTCACCCACTTCACTCACAGCTCCGACATGCCCAAACCACCGCTCTTCACAGAGCCACCACAATCATAGTTTATAATCACCCCCTGCATTTCATAGTTCCTGCAATCACAAAATCACATTCTTAATCATCAATTGCTACCACCATCATCACAACTTAGAACCGGATGCATTCACCTGAGGTGGAAGAGGCCGGCGACTGCGAGAAGTGCTGAGCTCGGCGGAGGCTTGAGCTGGAGCTGCTGATTTGGGTATGTTGTGGTGGCTGGGAATTGGGCGGAGCAGGAAGGTGGGTGCAAAGAGAAGAGGAGCTGCTGTGGGTGCGGCGGAGAAGAGAACAGAGAAGAGAAAGGAGATGATGGGTGCGACGGAGAAGAAAAAGAAGAGAAGAGAAGGAAGAAAGGCACGGGAAGGAGAGAAGAAAAAGAAAGAAAGGAAGAAAGAGAAGAAGGGAAGACCAGAAAGAACAGAAGAAAGGAAAAGGAAAAGAAGAAGGGAGAAAGAAGAAGAAGAAAAAGGAGAAAAGAAAGAAAGAAGAAGCACGGGACCAGAAGAGAAGAAAGAAAGGAAAGAAAGAAAAGAAGAAAGGAAAGAAAGAGAGAAGGAAGAAGAAGAAGGCGGAAGAAGAAGAAAGAGGACGGGTGAGAAGAGAAGAAAGATGGGTGCAAAGAGAAGAATGAAGAAAGAAAGGAAACAAAAAAAAAACAAAGGTTAATGGGCCTTTTGACCCATTGACCAAGCCCAAGGCCCAAAGCCCAATTGCTATGGACACCTGACGTATCGAATCCGTTCCGATCCGGACTTTGAGGTGATTACGAAAAGTAAGGCGTACGTGCTTTGGTCGATTTCCGATTACTATTTAGAGACGCAGCTGGAATTAGAGGTGAGTAAACTCACTTGATATTTGTGGTGAACAAAGTTCACAATATTAATTTGGTGATTGAATTAATTGTTTAAATGTGAGTAATTCTCACGACAACTTGTTGGTGAATAAAATTCTCATATTTATTTTATTAGAATAATTATTAGGTTGTGAAATAATATTTATTAAAAATAAATATTTGTTTTGAAACAAATGAACTTATTCGACAACGGTCCATCGGTAAGTGAAAATTGATTTTGAAAAGAAAGGAATTTATATATATATATATATATATATATATATATATATATATATATATATATATCTTGGTGAAATATTGAGTTGTGATTGAAATATTGTATACATATATAATTGTGTGAAATATATGTATTTTAGTAAATTGTGTTATAAATTGGTGAAAAATCATATGATGCAAAAGAAATTATATCATTGTTTTGAGATTGAATTTTGTGGTTGAAACCAACCTATTGAGTAAATAAATTAAATCATGATCTCTAAATTGTCTTAATGTAGGATCATGTTTGTGATTTGAATTGTGCATGAGAAATATTGAAATTGAGAAATTAGTACGATTGTGTACTAAAAGGAATTACTGGTAAATTGAGTTTGGTGGTGAGTAGTTAAGTAATGGGCTTAAGTCCCTACAGATAGTGCACTATTAGACTCATAGGAAGGAGGAGCCAACCTTGAGTGTACATGCTTTGGTAGGAGACCTTGGTATGCTGTTTGCTTACCCGTACAGATTGTACGCGGATTTTTACCCATGCTAGGTATTTTGTTACCTGGGACTTGGGACTTGATTTGATTTGTTCTTTACCAGTCATCCTAAAATATTCACTAAAAAGGGGAAAGTCCATATTATTCTGATCGAATAATTATGTGAGCATATATATAATTTGTTAATGATGCATTTGTTAATTGTTTCAATTAGAAACAAAAGGAGATTGATTTTGATTTCTAAATATATTTTCGTATTTGGACTATCTTAAAAAGTCTTTTATACGATCTGTTTTTGGTAAGTTAATTATGCAATATTTTAATTGTATAATTTTGTTTGTATAACTTGTTAATACAATATAAATCGAGGTTACTCATACCAGCTTCGTAAGCTGACCGGGTTTGTTAATATAACCCGGTACACTATTCAATGGTGTAGGGTTAATCATGCAGGTTAGGTATGCGCTTTAGCATTTGGAGAACTGGTTGAGAATTCTAGTATCAACCGTTTGAGCTGGTGATAGTCTTCCGCTGGTGTATATTAGACTCTGAGGAAGTAGTTTACTTAATTTATTGAATTATCAATTTATTATGTAAATTTATGAAATGTAATATTCGACTCTAAAGATTGAGTCAATATTTACATTGGAGGGCATGGAATGGGTGAGTGTTGTACTTGAATTAATAGAAAAAAAATTCTAGTGCATAATTGTAATTGGTATTCCATGCTACACGTCCCGAATTTGTTATGTAATTAAAGGCTAAAATGCCTTATTATTGTTGTAAATTTTCGGGTCGTGACAGTTGGTATCAGAGCAATGGAACGCTCTGCGGACACGAAAGAGCTATGGAATGCTCTGGAGAAGTGATAAGGCGAGTAGAATTGTGGAGTAGAATTAGAGTTTGGAGTTTAGGGTGTGTAACATGTTTCAGTTTATGAGGGAAGTGTACCTCTTAATTGAACCTTGTTTCTCGGTTGTTAGGATTGTGTTCTTTGAACTATATCCTAAGACGTGTAGTTGGGTTAAGCGTTGAGTTAGTAAACTCATCTATGTAATGGTTACGTTATATGTTTAACTACACACAGTATTTATCGAGTGATGGCCCGTCCGCGGCGGTTCCCCATCATGTGCTCTTCAATGCTGTTGTGTTGTTAAGTGTATAAAGTACAAATTACATCTTCTGTAAATGTTAGTCTTACGTGACTACATTTCTAATTCGTTCAAATTGTATCTTGGATCAGATGACAAACTTGATCCACAGATCCTCTCTTTTTCCGAAGTAACTCAGTAGAGATCTGAATTGCTATCGTTACTAGACATCCAATGACTGGATTGTCTGAGATTTCTTCTGTCCTTTCAGTAGAAGGCATATCAGGATGGATCGAAAAACCTGAAGTTAGGAATACAACAGGTTCTAGATCGCATCCACCTAACGATTTCTGCACTGTAATGTGATTAATAGGGGCATAAATTACGTATGACCCTGTCGAATCCGTGCAACTTTCTTGGAGTACGTATGTGTCGTTGATTTGCATCAAGGAGACACAATTACGTGGATCGTGACCAGTTGTGATGTGTGCGATCTCCTGGACTGTTCTTCCCAATGATTGATAGTCCCACTGGTTTCGAGATTGTACATCTACAAGGAAATCAAATAGTTCGCTGTGAGAGACGTGATGCTGGAACGATGCAGCAGAAGTTCGAGTGAGACCCTGAGGCTTATCCGGCCTATTCCAGAATTTATTGGTGCATACTTTTGCTCCTGTACTTTTGAATTTTGTTCGTTCTGCTACCTTTCAATCATGAACGGTAGAATTGCCGATGTCTGTACAAAAATTTGTCACAATTCTGGTTGCCATCTGCAACAAGTTTCTTCTTCCTTCCATATTTGGTGTGATACAAAAGTCATTAGATGGATTAGTGACAGCTGCGGAATAATTTAACCGTTCCGTTTGCCTCTCGAGTATTTCTATCCATCAGTTTGCACCAAAAACAATGCCTGACTCCACTAGCGTTCTGTATGTGCGGTAAATGTCTTGATCATAAGCATCAACATGTTCTACCCACACTACACGAGAAGTTTTGATCTTAGATTAAGCATCCGGATGGTCGTTTATGACGTTGAGATCTTGAGTGTGGACTTAGGCTTGAAACCTAAACCGTCCACAGAGACATCAACTATTATCCAACTTTCTTCTAATTGTTGTTGACAATAGCGAATGATTTGGGTCACGCGAGTTGGGACATAATGAGTGGTTACCCGGAATTCAGCAGTCATCACTTGCATGGTCTCGCTGTAGCTTCCAGGTGTCCCAGTTGACAAGACATTAAAGGTCTTTGCCCTTGAAACTGTGTTACATAATATGGTAGACCACTGGTCCACATCCATTAGGATGTTTACAAGTGCGATGGAACTGATCGGAATTGTAGCTGTACATCGTGAAGCTTCAGATTGGAAATTCGTCGGTTTGAGATCAATACCTTTAGTGAAAAATCCTCTTGTACTCTACTTCATTCAAGAACTCTTGAGGTGTGACGGAGTTGGATTTGAGTGCTGAGATCCATAAGGGCGCGGTAGCAATTGCCATTATGATTAACTCATCTTTGACAAACACAATGATTGGAGAGACCGTAGCTAGGTCCGTCTCGACAGATGCTTGTTCAGGAAACTGAACGGATGTTGATGCCTGAAGGTTGGTGTGTAGGAGGAGAGTGAGTTGTCTTCGACATAAACTTCTGAACGTCGCTCCTCATGGGAGATTTCTCTCTGGGACCGATGACTGAGGAAATTTGAAAAACTTCTGGTTGTGGGGGAGTGTCTTCAATTTCAAATTATAGCTCACTATTGGGAGTAAATCGATTTCCACATTGTGGATAAGTGATTCTGCTAAAGGCAGCTTGATATTGACTCAGTTGAGTTTGAAGCTCGTAAATTTTCTGTCTGAGCAGGAGATTTTCTTGACAACTTTGTTGGGCAATCAGTTGGGGGCGATTCTTTATCACGCAGGCAGTGACTTGTGGAAGCTTTAACCCTATCTGATCACTCAACTTTTGTCGCTGCTCAATGGTTGGCTTAGGAAAGGCTTCGACGAATGCTTTCAGCGCTTGGAGTTGATATTGGCTGAAACCTCTCCTCAGTGGAATACTTTGGGATGGACCAGGTTCGGCAGTATATTGTGAAACGGGTGGAATAGGAGCTGGATCTGCAACTTCGATTTCTGTTTGAGGCATGTCTGGCATGCTTGAATCATTGACATCGTTTAGTGTTTGTGGAATTATCTCATCTAAGCCCTCATGAACTTGGCTGTTGGATGAATTTGTTTGGAATAACTCACTGAACGAATTTACTCGACGTGCCATGTTTGAGTAGGGTGTGAATGGCTGAGAAGTTTTAGCGAAGAAGTTCACTATGTAAAGGTAAAAGATTTGTTGAGAATTCTTAGTGAACAAGTTCTTTATTAAAGACTGGAGCGTTGGTGGCACTAATGCGAAATATCGATTAGTGGTTGTGAAAAGAGAGCAAATTTATTGTTTAGTGGACCTTTTGACTTATCAAAAGCAAAAGTGGGTAGCTGTCGTACAACTTATGTTCTTGGGGATGATGGAGAATCAATTTCTCATATATTTGGTTTTCCAAATACAGTTTTACGCGATTAAGATATCGAATCATTAGACGTGTTAAATGTCGTGAAAGTTAAAGTGAAAAAGGGTGTTGAGATCACTGTTATTGGAAACAAATGTTTCTTTTGCCCAGATCTTGTGAGATCTTGTATCTTGGACGATACTTTTGAGTAATTGAGACAGTTATGAAGATTAATTATCCTTATCTAGTTGGTAAGTGTACCGCACTCACAATAGAGAAAGATTTTCTTTGGGGTACTTAGTGCTTAAATTTCGGGACGAAATTTCTTTAAGGAGGGTAGAATGTAATACCCCAGATTTTCAATATTAATTTCTTGGAAAATTATGGAATTAATTATTGATTATTCGTAAGATTTGTGGATGGACGAATATTAACTCGGAAAATTATAAGTTTTGGGAGGTCAAAAGAGTTGACTTTTTATTCGTCGAGAATTTGACAAAACTTCCTTCACAAAAGTTGTAGAGCTCGTCGAATCAAGTTCATAGGAATTTGGTTTACCAAAAACGGGCGTCGTATGAAAGAGTTATGAATTTCGGAAGATTGAAGTGAAAAGAAATAATTTTATAATATTTCTTTTTGTCTGCACGATCGTGACCGTTGAATCGTAAAGATTCAATCTCAGCCGTCCATTTCTATTCAATGATTAAGGTTAATTAATCATTTCTCTTTCCCCCCGGTACTTACCTCCCCGGTACGCACCTTCCCCGGATCGATCCCTCTCACTGCTCTCTCTATATCTCTCTCACTCTCTCTTCTTCCTCATCTCTCTCTCCCTCTCTCCTTTGTGATTTCCGACGCCGGCTTCCGGCTACCGGATTTTGACACCGCCACCACCATAAGAAAGAGGAGAAGATGAAGAGCTTAACCCAAGAAAATCACCACCAGGCATCGATCCAAACCGCCGCACGCGGCCTTGGAAGAACGTGCAACTACCGATGTCGGAACCACCATTTCCGGCCACCTCCTTCCCTCACCCACTTCACTCACAGCTCCGACATGCCCAAACCACCGCTCTTCACAGAGCCACCACAATCATAGTTTATAATCACCCCCTGCATTTCATAGTTCCTGCAATCACAAAATCACATTCTTAATCATCAATTGCTACCACCATCATCACAACTTAGAACCGGATGCATTCACCTGAGGTGGAAGAGGCCGGCGACTGCGAGAAGTGCTGAGCTCGGCGGAGGCTTGAGCTGGAGCTGCTGATTTGGGTATGTTGTGGTGGCTGGGAATTGGGCGGAGCAGGAAGGTGGGTGCAAAGAGAAGAGGAGCTGCTGTGGGTGCGGCGGAGAAGAGAACAGAGAAGAGAAAGGAGATGATGGGTGCGACGGAGAAGAAAAAGAAGAGAAGAGAAGGAAGAAAGGCACGGGAAGGAGAGAAGAAAAAGAAAGAAAGGAAGAAAGAGAAGAAGGGAAGACCAGAAAGAACAGAAGAAAGGAAAAGGAAAAGAAGAAAGGAGAAAGAAGAAGAAGAAAAAGGAGAAAAGAAAGAAAGAAGAAGCACGGGACCAGAAGAGAAGAAAGAAAGGAAAGAAAGAAAAGAAGAAAGGAAAGAAAGAGAGAAGGAAGAAGAAGAAGGCGGAAGAAGAAGAAAGAGGACGGGTGAGAAGAGAAGAAAGATGGGTGCAAAGAGAAGAATGAAGAAAGAAAGGAAACAAAAAAAAAACAAAGGTTAATGGGCCTTTTGACCCATTGACCAAGCCCAAGGCCCAAAGCCCAATTGCTATGGACACCTGACGTATCGAATCCGTTCCGATCCGGACTTTGAGGTGATTACGAAAAGTAAGGCGTACGTGCTTTGGTCGATTTCCGATTACTATTTAGAGACGCAGCTGGAATTAGAGGTGAGTAAACTCACTTGATATTTGTGGTGAACAAAGTTCACAATATTAATTTGGTGATTGAATTAATTGTTTAAATGTGAGTAATTCTCACGACAACTTGTTGGTGAATAAAATTCTCATATTTATTTTATTAGAATAATTATTAGGTTGTGAAATAATATTTATTAAAAATAAATATTTGTTTTGAAACAAATGAACTTATTCGACAACGGTCCATCGGTAAGTGAAAATTGATTTTGAAAAGAAAGGAATTTATATATATATATATATATATATATATATATATATATATATATCTTGGTGAAATATTGAGTTGTGATTGAAATATTGTATACATATATAATTGTGTGAAATATATGTATTTTAGTAAATTGTGTTATAAATTGGTGAAAAATCATATGATGCAAAAGAAATTATATCATTGTTTTGAGATTGAATTTTGTGGTTGAAACCAACCTATTGAGTAAATAAATTAAATCATGATCTCTAAATTGTCTTAATGTAGGATCATGTTTGTGATTTGAATTGTGCATGAGAAATATTGAAATTGAGAAATTAGTACGATTGTGTACTAAAAGGAATTACTGGTAAATTGAGTTTGGTGGTGAGTAGTTAAGTAATGGGCTTAAGTCCCTACAGATAGTGCACTATTAGACTCATAGGAAGGAGGAGCCAACCTTGAGTGTACATGCTTTGGTAGGAGACCTTGGTATGCTGTTTGCTTACCCGTACAGATTGTACGCGGATTTTTACCCATGCTAGGTATTTTGTTACCTGGGACTTGGGACTTGATTTGATTTGTTCTTTACCAGTCATCCTAAAATATTCACTAAAAAGGGGAAAGTCCATATTATTCTGATCGAATAATTATGTGAGCATATATATAATTTGTTAATGATGCATTTGTTAATTGTTTCAATTAGAAACAAAAGGAGATTGATTTTGATTTCTAAATATATTTTCGTATTTGGACTATCTTAAAAAGTCTTTTATACGATCTGTTTTTGGTAAGTTAATTATGCAATATTTTAATTGTATAATTTTGTTTGTATAACTTGTTAATACAATATAAATCGAGGTTACTCATACCAGCTTCGTAAGCTGACCGGGTTTGTTAATATAACCCGGTACACTATTCAATGGTGTAGGGTTAATCATGCAGGTTAGGTATGCGCTTTAGCATTTGGAGAACTGGTTGAGAATTCTAGTATCAACCGTTTGAGCTGGTGATAGTCTTCCGCTGGTGTATATTAGACTCTGAGGAAGTAGTTTACTTAATTTATTGAATTATCAATTTATTATGTAAATTTATGAAATGTAATATTCGACTCTAAAGATTGAGTCAATATTTACATTGGAGGGCATGGAATGGGTGAGTGTTGTACTTGAATTAATAGAAAAAAAATTCTAGTGCATAATTGTAATTGGTATTCCATGCTACACGTCCCGAATTTGTTATGTAATTAAAGGCTAAAATGCCTTATTATTGTTGTAAATTTTCGGGTCGTGACAGTAATACCCCGAAAATTTCCATATTATTTTTATAAAATAGTTCGTGAAATTTGAAGTGAAATGATACGATTTCATATTTTTAGGGGTTTTCGTCGTAAAACGATATTTACGGCGGTAATTATAAGTTACGAGAGGTTAAAAAAGGTAACTTGGTATCCGTTGAGAATTTGGGAAAACTTCCTTCATGAAAGTTGTAGACCTCGTCGAATCGAGTTCGTAGGAATTTGGTTCACCGAAAACGGACATCGTATGAGAGAGTTATGAATTTCGGAAGTTTGAAGTGAAAAGAATTAATTTTATAATTCTTTTCTTTGTCGGCAAGATCTTGGCCATTGAATCTTAGAGATTCAATCTGGGCCGTCCATTCCTAATTATGATTAAGGATAATTAATCTCTCTCTCTCTCTCTCTCTCTCTCTCTCTCTCTCTCTCTCTCCCCCGCGCGGGAACTCTCCCTCTCATCCTCACGGCCTCAAATGGCAATTCCGTCACCGGCCACCGCCGGACTACACCGCCCCCACCGTTGGGAGCAGACGGAGCCGGCAAGCCAGACCCGCCTGGGTTGGCCGCCATCTCCGGCGGCGTGACGCCGCACGCGCGGAATGAAACGGGGCCGATTTGCCCCTCGTCGTCCGGCCAATTTCCGGCCACCCCAGACCACCGGGTGTATTGGGTTTTGAAGCCCTCAACCCCAGGAGCATGATGGTACCCTTGGTTTCCACCGGAAACCACCGTAGGCGGCGGACCGAGCTCGGGAAGTTTTTGATTTTCAAAAAGTCAACGCCGATTCCGGCCACTTCCGCTCCGATTCAGACTTTGAGGTAGTTACTAAACTTGTTGGGCTTGTTGAGTTCTACACACTGGTAAAATTTGGTAGCCATCAGACCACCTTGACCGGCGGCCGGCAGCCACCTCCGGCGGCGCGTTGGCGGTGCGTCAGGTCGGACCGGGAGCAGTTCTTTGCTCCGTTTGGCTTGTTTCGTCGATACGAACAACTTCGTGTTTTGACTTTTGTCAAATTCGGTCGTTTGACCGATGATCAATTAACCCGATTAATCGGATCGTACGATTTACGATTCGAGAGATCCGACCGTTGGATGATCATGAAATTTGATCGTGGGGTTAATATTGTGATTATAAGCATGTTGGACCGTTGGATTATTGAAATTAGATCGTTTGATCAATGATCAATTATACAATGCTTATGGATCGTTAGATCCGTGATGATCCGACCGTTGGATCATCACCATTTTTGGATATGATGTTAGGATGCTAGAAATAAGCATGTTGTAAGATTTTGGAAGTTTTGGATTTCGTGTGGGACCCGTTGATGAATAGTAGACGTGGGACCCACGTTGACCGGTTGACTTTTAGTCAAATGGTCTAGATTAATATTTCCGATGTCCTAGTTGACATTTGAGGAACTTTGGATTATTTTGGAAATGTATTATGCTAATTGGATATTGCATAATCATAGGTGATTATGAAAGGTGTTGCGTACATGCTTGTCGATTCCTGGTTACTATTTGAAGACGCAGCAGGAATTAGAGGTGAGTGAATCTCACGATGTTTTTATATATATGAATATTAATTCATATTGTGTTGTTTGTGAAAATAAATGATTACATTTATTTAAATGATTTTGTGATATATAATTAAATAAATAATTTAATTAATATATCAGCTTGTGATTTTGGTGTTAAAACAATATTTGAAAATTATTCATTTTATTGTTTTGATTTGTGAATTTTGTGGGTACACAACATTTCAAATTATGATATTGTGTTCGCCTATTTAAATGATTTTGTACAAACGGACTGTCCTGGGGACAAAGTAAATGGGTGAAAAATGGTAGCCCATCAGTTAGAGCTCTAGACTGCATATCCACGTATCCAAGTGTTCTTCGAAAACAAAGATGAACACTTTACGTAATGAAGGAGAATACATTGGTATTCTGGCTTTATTCCGTCGCCCTGAAGGATACTATGTAATGAAGGAGAATACATTGGTATTCTGGCTTTATCCGTCGTGTGGAATAAAAATAAAGGAGGGGAACAATGGTACTCTCGCTTTATTCGTCCGTGTTGTTTTTGAAATACTTGATTTATTAAAAGGAGAAGAAAAATGGTATTCTCGCTTTTAATCATTTGAAGTTGAATGTGGTTTTGTGTTAGTAAAGATCGAGGGTTTATATTATTTAACATGCTGGATTACCCTGGTATTAACATACACGTTATGGGGCGTGTGAGGTTAAAATACGTGTTATGGGACACGTAGGTTCAGTATATTAGATAATACGAATCTTCCGGATTTGAAATGGTAACGTTTGGTTTTAAATGATTCTTTGAAAATAAAAGAATTCAATTTTGGGAAAATGTTCGGTGTGAGTAAACTTAGATCACTCATACCAGCTTCGTAAGCTGACCGGGTTTGTTGATATAACCCGGTACACTATTCCACGGTGTAGGGTTTAATCGTGCAGGTTAGGTAACCAGAGTTGCCTTGAAGGATTGGTCGGTAAACCGTTATCGACCATAAGTGTTATTGTTAGTCTTCCGCTGTTTGTAATAAACTCTGTTGGATAAATTAAATTAATATCTTGTAATATCAATTTATTATTTAATTTATGGTTTGTAATATGTAACCCTAAAGAACGGGTCATCATTTACATTTGTTGGACATGGAGTATGTTTTGATGTACTTGGATTAAAAGGAAAAAAAATTCTAGTGCATATTTGTATTTGATATTCCATGTCGTCACGTTTCCGAAATGATTTGTAATTAAGGGCAAAATGCCTTATTAATTGATTTGAAAATCGGGGCGTGACAGAGCCGACCAAACAAGTCTGGTATGCATATTTTATACAAAAACTTTTAAGTTTTTGCGCGAAGTAAGGCTCGAACCTCGATCATTTCAATACGCAACTTGAACCTCAACCAACAAGGCACAAGTTTCACTTGTTAATTACATACAAAAATTATATTTATCCTCTCCCTAATGCCAAAATAAATAGAATAAAAACCTAATCTAATTCAACCTCTTCCTCTGACTTTCTTTCTCATTCTTATTTTTTTTTCCGTTCTTCTTTCTCAGTCTTCGTCTTCGACTCTTCGTTCTCTCTTCTTCTTCTTCTTCTTCTTCTTCTTTTTCTTCTTCTTCTTCTACCGAGCCAACCAAACAAGTCTGGTTCGGTTTCTGTTTTGATTTTGCAGATCCAGTGGTTCTACTGAACTGAACCGGTATGCATATTTTATACAAAAACCTTTAAGTTTTTGTGCGGAGTAAGGCTCGAACCTCTCTCGTTTCAATACGCAACTTGAACCTCAACCAATAAGGCACAAGTTTCACTTGTTAATTACATAAAAATATTATATTTATCCTCTCCCTAATGCCAAAATAAATAAAATAAAAACCTAACTTCTTCTTTATCCCCCCCTCCTCCTCCTTCTCCTCCTCCTCCTCCTAATTCTCTTTCTCCTCTACATCTGGAATATTGGATCTAGAAATCCAGTTCATATATACATCTAGATCTTCATCACCGCCCTTCATTCCATGTCTAGATCTTCATCGCCGCCCTTCATTCCACGTGTAGATCTTCATCGTTGCCCTGCCTTCCCGTCCAGACAACAATAAGATCGGTTGAGCTTCAAATGAACCGAAACCGACCGATTAATAGGTATCGAGAAATCGGTATACCAATTTCGGTAGCTCGATAGCGGTCTAATATATTGAGGAACCGACCAAAGTCGGTTCGGTTCCGGCAGGGGAGTCCAAGTAGTCGATACCGTACCAAAGTCACCCCTAGATATGCATATGCAAGTCTTGCTCAAAAGCACAAAAAACACGAATTATTGTCGCATAAATATAGGCATCAGTTCAATGCGGAATATATATCGCTCAGGTGTAGCTATATATAGGTAGGCTTCTTTTTTTTCATTTTTTTTTTCAAGTTACATACCGACTACAATAACAATTTCACTTTCATACCTAATTACAATATTTTTTTGGTTTACATAACCGACATTTTGCCTATTCACACATATAGCCAAGCTTTAGCTATATAGATCTAAATCTTTAGCTATTTTAAAATAAATTTAAAATTTGACTAATTTTGAGACAATTGACTAATCCAACTATTTTACCCTAGCTAATATCTTTTTCCTTTTTTGGTTGGATATTTGCTATTTTAGGTAGGGTTTAGCTATATATAGTGAAAGCTAACCTTAAACTTGAGAGGAAGACGAAGAAAGAAGAGGAAAATATAGAGATATATTGATTATTGATTAATCATGAAACAATTATTACAACTTACTTATAGTGTAAGAAAAGTAGCAGGATTGCGACACTTGTCATAAGGCTAACAGCTGAAGCCAGTTGTACACAATGTACTAACTAACAAACTTAATTATTGTAGTTGATATTAATTAACCGTGTATTAACATCACTTATAGTTTGAATATCAATACATGCAAGGGAGGCTAGAGGTAAAAACCTCAAACCTTAACTCCCATCTGTAAACAAACTTCTAGATAAGAATGTTGTGCTCAAGTTAAGAACACGAATACTGACCTGTCGCAGACATGGTCGAACTTGGTGCTTCTCCTCTGAGCAATCTTTTAGGCAATCTCACAATAGGGCAGAGAATAATGTAGTGCGTGATTGCTAGAGCAGGGACCATGCAAGGTCTTTTTATATAGGCATTAACGGGACTAAATACCTCCCATAAAGGATTCCTAGTCCTAATCAATATAGGCTTATTTAACTTGCATTAAGCGGGTAGGTCCCTCATGGCATATGTCTCCGGGTGGGTAGGACCCTCGAATGACAGTTCACTGAGTTGGTAGGTCCTTCAGTGAATTGGTGGCTAAGCGGGTAGGTCCCTTAGTCATCCCAGTTTGTGTTCAGTTATTTTAGTTATTTGATTTCCTGTAGTTTTAAGGAGTTATGTTTTCCAGTGAAAAGAAAATCTATTTCTAATTGTGGAGTTGAAGTATTATCACCGGCGAGCACGTAGGCTTGGGTGTTTGGTTGGATTTGTTGGTGAAGTGTTAATTTGTGAAATTCAAGTTTTGGGTAGTCCATTTTTAGGGGAGGTTAAGTCGTGTTTTTGGTGTGATCTCTTCTAAAATGGGCCCCACAGGGTCGTCTCGATATTTCAAAATGAGACGTCGGGGCAGGTCCTGTTAGTTTTGTCATACAATGAATTGGGAGACAAGAATAAAGGCAAACAATACAGCAAACATATAAACCAAGATAAAAAAAAACTCAAAGTAAAAATACAATCAATCTATGCAAACAGTCTCATATAGGCCTCAACAAGGCTATGCAATTTAAATTATGCAGAAAATTTAGGCATTACAGAGTATAAAGTTCATAGGAGAATGCAATTTAGGATTATGTACCTCAATACATATGAGTATGAAATTTCTATTGATGATTCCAAGACAAATTAACAGTAACAGAGCCCTTCAATTTATGATTTCAACAAGCTTTGATAAAGAATTTAGGCGGAAAAATATTGATTGAAATCAAGAAACGAAGAACCCTAATACTAGATTTAGAAGTATTTAATTGGGGATTTAGAAGTATTTGGGGATTTAGAAGTAATTTCCCCCCCTTTGGATCAAAACAAAATTCGATTCTTAATCGAGCACAATGGCTCTGATACCAAATGTAAAAAAATTTCTAGATAAGAGTGTTGTGCTCAAGTTAAGAACACGAATACTGACCTGTGGCAGACATGGTCGAACTTGGTGCTTCTCCTTTGAGCAATCTTTTAGGCAATCTCACAATGGGTCATAGAATAAAGTAGTGCTTGTGATTGCTAGAGCAGGGACTAAGGTCTTTTTATATAGGCATCAACGGAACTAAGTACCTCCCGGCCATAAAGGATTCCTAGTCCTAATCAATATAGGCTTATTTAACTTGTTCCATGTACAAAGAGGTTTACTAATGATACTAGTAATGACCAAATATGAATTGTATCCCTTATCATAATAGGAAAGAATCTAGAACAACAATGACATTGTCCGATTACTTGCTCTGCTTATACGTAACTAAGTTGTTGTTTAACTAAATGTATATTGATGAGTCCACAATAATCTTACACCATCCATTTGATCACCAATCCCCTAAACTATTAGTAACCAGTTAATATTACTAAGGCCTAAACTCCTTTGATTTTATCAATTCTAACCGGTTAAGTCTAGAATTAACTCCAGGAAAGATCTCCCTACAGACGTACATATGACCAAGAACAAATTCAATTACATGTTAAGTCTCAATTCTTTGTTCTAGATGCATAAAGCCTTGAGTTTAGATAACAAAGCAAGCAAACCAATCCTAGTTCACTACTAGAATTTTGCACATATAAATCGGTCAGAAACCGATGTTAAAAAAAATTTCGACCGATGTGTTAGTGGGTGTAGAGAAAGATCCAAAAAATTCAGACATCGGTTTTTAGCCGATGTCTACAAGCCGATTGTACATCGTTTTTTATGTTTAAGCTAATGTGTTTCATGGTTTCGGACATCGTAAACATGAAATATTACATGTCTTTCATGTTTTACTACAAAAGAACCGATATTGTTATACATTATTAAGATCTTTTTCTCAATAAATTCCGATGTGCACTGATATAGAGAACAACGTTTCTTTTCATAATTTTCGATGTCCACAGATTTATAGGACATCGATTCTTTCCATAATTTTGGATGTTCACGGGTTTATGGGACATCGATTCTTTTCATAAAATTCAATGTCTCATTGATGTATGAGACATCAATTTTATAAAACGCCAATGTACTTATTCTTTTGTAACATAGGTTTATTATTACAAGCTGTTTTGTTTTTCTTTCTTTTGCTTCGGTTTGAAGTTCATCATGAGTTTCAAAACAAGCATAATATATATAAGATAAGAATAATGATTTTCATTAATATTGATTCTAGTAAGTATACAATGGGCATAAACAATTGAAAAACAATGGGCATAACATCATCCTAGTAAGTGTACATCTTTTATTCTTTGCTCTAGTCAACTCCTTGGCCCTTTCAACTTCGGCAGCAGCCTTCTTTTGAAGTAGTTTCTCTTTTTTCTCAAGCATTTCAAGCGTCTGTACAAGCATAAACCATAATATAAGAATTTGATATCAGCAAGTGCTAAAGAGGAACTATAACAGGTGTAAACACAACCAACCAAAAACAAAGTTCATCATGATACAAAGTATATCCAACTTAATAGGTGTTATCTTCACTACTAACTAATGGCATTTGTTGCAAAAATCAGTAAGAAATCAACTTGATATCAATAGTTTTTACTTCCGATTGCATCAACAAACTCAAAGAAAACTACACAAGAAAAAGTTCCAAAGCCAAATCAATGCAAGTATCAAAATGAAAGCCAAATTTTATAGTTATAAGCGCTGCTTTGTCACCCAAAGAGCCTCCAACTCCAAGCATGCTCTTCTAATTCTCAAACTCATAAAAACTTTGTTCAATCACTTCTTTGTAAGCTAGGCTTAGTGCTGCTCCAAACAAGCCTCTATTTAACGTGCACTCAGTGTAGGATACTCTGACCATTCCTAAAATTGCAGGAGACATAAACTTGCAGATTACAATTCCAAATAAAAATGCAGGGACTAATCAAAAACGTCATTTGCAATGCAAGCAAAGAATGTATTAAGTCCTTACTTTTCGATCATGATTAAAGGTTAAAAGGAAAAAAAAAGAAGTGCTATTATGGTTGCCATACCTTATTAATAGCTATTCCTCTAAGTTGTGCTCCATATGCTTTCATTGGTCCAAATCCCTACAAGAGGGAATATATAAATTATATAAAGAAACGTAAGGTATTTATATTTGCATACATATGAAACCAATTATATTCTACTTATATTAATATATGAAACCAATTGCATACATATATATATATATATATATCAAGATATATAACAGTAGAATAGAAGAAAGCTCACCTATAGGCAAACCACCTTTCGGATAAACCTTTAACAGAAGAGAGTTCCACAATTAATCCAAGTTGTGCAGAATCATATAATAAATAGGGAAGAAAAAAAAAAGGAATAAAAAAAAAGACATTTCTGCAGCTAAAACTTCACAAAGCCAAAAATGCATCAAGTCCAATTTCGGCACCATGATAGATCCAGACTATGTAAGCTCCTTGAATGTCTCGCAAGTGATATGGTTGTGTTGTGGCCAACCTGAAAAATACCAGCCAGTCCACAATCATAATCCAAGACACATCTAGTTCTGGCTATGTAAACCAGGCGCAGACATACTCATTTAACCCAAGGGCTACAGCTCAATTAAGTATCATGGAAGATTATCATGGTACAACCATAGTTTTGTTTTATGAAATTTAGCATAAAAACAGATAATTACAGTATGTGACAGTGACAGTGAGAGAGAGAGGGAGAGAGAGAGAACACAGATTACCTTCTTGATATTATTTAGCTCAAGTTCTTTTAAACACTCTCCAGAAGTTTCCAGGAATGCATCAATAGCTTCATCACTGAGAAGAAAAGTTGTTCCGTTAGTATACACTCAGAAAAATCCAACTGTGCGCCGCATCAAACTATATAGACACATCAGTAAAATAATAGAGGCACACTCACAGTACATTCAACTAACAATGGAATTGCAGTCAACAACCAAAGCCAGGAAATTATTCAAGTGACAGTGCAACTAAAAACTACCTATAAAGTCATATGCACTCTGTACAAACAAAAGCGTCAATACTAAGTTACTAACATGGCAGTAATTTAGCAAACACAAACTAAGTAACAGTTCACCAACATTTACTAGAGAGAGAAAATAAGAACTTAGGGAAGCACCTGAATGAATTGCAACAAAATTTCAATGTTTTCAATGCTCGGCAACCATTTGCAAGATATCCTAAAGCAGAATCTGCCAATTTATGCACGTTAACTAGATCAAGCGCACATAGCCCAGAACAAGTTTCAGCTATGACTTTCACAGAAGAATCTGTTAAATTTCTGCACCAACTTGAAAGCAACCATCATATATAGAATAACAACAAAAGAAAATCAAAGCTAATATAAAAGACAGGGATGTACTAATATAAAATAAAAAACTTACACGCAATCATTCAAACAAGCTCCTTCAAATTATGGCCAGGAGCAGTAATAAATTCCTTAATAAAATCATCACAAACATTGTCAATGGCAGGTAGCCACAACACCTCCAAATGTTCAAGCTTCTTTAAGGCTGGCAGAATCAGTATAGCATTAATGCTTTGGCAATCATTTAAATATAGTTCCCTCATAACTGATCCCAATGAGTTAGTAAAGTGTCAATACTTGAGGAAGTGAGAAGGGAGGACTGGCTGAGATTCAGAGATCTTAGAGTAGGGGCAGAAGAAACAAGTGCAGCTAGCCTGACATCCTAAAGACGGCATGCACCACTCAGGGATAAAGAAGTTAGAGCAGGCAGGCAATTGGATGACCGAGCTAAGGTAGAATGCAATAAATAATCTGGCATACATTGGTCAAGTTGTAGTACCTGATTTCAGAAAAGAATAAAATCAAGCTTATAAAGAATGTTCAATCACTAGACAAGAAGCTGTTGACTCCAAAAGGTAAGGATATCTCAAAGCCAAACGATAAAACTAAAACCAAGCAAAAAAGCACAACAGAAATCGGCAAAGGCCTATTCCAAAACCCAAAGCAAGCGCAAATGCAGTCAAGTTGCTCCTTCAACCGAAATAACCATGATCACACAACAGGGCAAGTACAGTAATGACCACAGGGGCACCCAAAATATTATGTTAACTAGGACTAATCCAGTAATCACACACATGAATACATTAACCAATAGCTCAGAGCAGCATATGAACTTCAAGATTAACAATAACAAGTAAAATAACAATGTAGTTAACTCTAAAAGCTAAACCTAAACAAAAAATGAAGAGATCCCAAGACCCTTAACCCTAAATGTCAAAAACCCCCAGAAATGACGATGCAAAGCAAGAGAATAGCGAGTGAGAGCGAGAGAAAAGAAGGTACTTACTGACGGTGACCTCGCCGTCGGGGCTCTGGAGCATCTTGTCCATGCCCGAGGGTCTGAGAGATGTCCGGAGGATTTTAGCTGACGGGTTTGCCAGCGGCAATGTTGGCCTTCTGAGCATCGAGGCCTCTCAATCGCGACTTCTGCTCCTGCTCCCTTAGGATTATAAATGGCCGGCCGAACTCATCGAACGCCAGCGCCATTGATACGCTCCTGTACTCGACTCACTACCCTCACTCACTGAACTGCTTCTTCTTAGGTCTAGGATCTTCTCTCTCAGTTAAAGCGTAGTTGCTTCACTAGGGTTTGGGTTCGGTAGTTATTTGAGGTGTTGTGGAGCGACGGAGAAGAAGATCAGGGGCTGGGCTATGGAGCGACGGAGAAGAAGATCGGGGGCTGGGCTGTGGAGCGACGGAGAAGACGATCGGGGGCTGAGTTGTATTGCGACGGAGAAGACGATCGGTGGGTGGGCTGTGGAGTTTTGGAGAAGAGTTTTCACAAGTGTGGTTTTGGAGAGATCTGAGTAATGGGTTTAGTTAGGGATGAAAAATTCTAAGTGTTGTATTGAGGGGGGGGGGTAAAGAGAAAAAAGAAAAAAATAATTAAGTTTATCGGCGCTTATACTTAAAAAAAATTTAATGCTTCCGTGTTTTACATTTTGGAGGTTCCCGCATTTTTGAAAAAAAATTAGAGAAATCGATTTTTTTAAGGACCGATGTTAATGTTTATCATAGAAATCGGTCATATTCCAAATCGATGTAAACATACATTTTTACATCAGGTGCAATTCCAACCGATTTCTTTGAAGTGATGTATATGAGCATAATTCTAGTAGTGGTTCTAGGTGATTTTAACTCACTACATTCACATCCACACATGGTGTGCATTCATACTTTCTTTATTAAAAGTTAATTAACTACTCCTTTAACAAATTTCATGCTATGACAAATACTTTATACTTAAGTTAGTTAAGTTCAAGTACAAACATTCACTTCTTAAATTACCATGTGAAGGTAACAATGAAATTTGCATTAAAAATGTTCAAATTAAGCATCCATACATTACAAGTTTGGCTAGGGCTTTCAACCGTAGCCCCAACAATTAACTACGTACTCACTCATAGTTATACAAAATAACATCATAGATAATGAATACATCAAGAAAAATAAATGAGTTAAGGAAAGAAAAAACTAGTTGAAGCTTGACAAGATGATGACTAGCTTCTCCTTGATTCTCCTTTTCAATGCTCCTTGGAACCTCATTGATGTTGATGTAGATGGAAGGTGAAGTGGTGAAAATGTGATAGCAGATGGAGATGGATATATGGTGCTAAGATGGGTGTTTTGAGAGGTGGTGATATGGTGTAGTGTAGGTGGTGTGGTATGGTGGTGGTGTTTGGATTTTTGGGAGGAAGATAGAGTGGAAATGGAGATGGAATGGGTAAATGTTGATGATTAATGATCCAGAGGATAAGCCTTTTGTCCCTAAATAATCAGCAATGTTACACAAAGTCTCTTACACC
Organism: Rubus parviflorus; assembly: GCA_029955375.1. NCBI lineage: Eukaryota > Viridiplantae > Streptophyta > Magnoliopsida > Rosales > Rosaceae > Rubus > Rubus parviflorus. The sequence continues at coordinate 7,729,300 of JARGGL010000005.1, read as the reverse complement.
ATGGTCCCAAAAGCCTATAGTCCAAAAAGACATAGAAAATTGGGAAAAATTGAGTGGTTGACTAGGTTTGAGTTTAAATAGTGGTGGAAATTTTTCCACCACCATACTCCTCCATCGCCGAGGTGGTGCTCCTCCACGGGTGGCGACTCGCCGGAAAATTCATCGGAAAAGTCGCCAGACTCCGATTTGCATTTTCCTCGCTTCAAACTCCGTGTTTTCTTCTCCTTTCTCTAATTCCATGCTTTTCGAGCCTTGATTTGGGTGTATTCCTTCTCTTTCAAGATTTCCTAGTTGAATAAGGAAGTGGATTAATGCGCGCATGACATTTAAGCACAAAAGATAAGTAAAATCCACAATTTAAGGGCATGAATATACATGTATTTTAGAGCCTTACAATACACTCGCACGAGCAGAGAAGGAAAAAGTTTAAATGTTTACCACTATAATACCACAAATCCGAATTAATTCGAAGGATAATCCGAATCTAGGATGGTTTGAAGAATTTCACTCACATCACCAATTCTCCAAATCTCAGTATAATCGAAATATAAGCATACCTATATGTAGAGCTTGACGAGTAGGTGAAGAATCTTACATTGATTGTCGCCAACCATGATTGGAAACGCCAAAATTTGCCGAAAATCCATAAGCACCGAAGCTTCCAAGCTTGATTCGCTATCATGGTTGGTTGTCTGGACAAAAGAGACCAACGATCACTTTGTGAATCTGAGATGATAGGAGCATAAATATGTGACGTTATTATCTTATTACCATATATTTACTTAGTTAGTTCGTTGTTATCCCTATCTATTTATATTATTTTCATGTTTTATAGGTGTCTTGGAGCAAAGAGGAAGAAAAGAAGCAAAAAAGTGAACAAAAGACCAAATCTGCCTGTGCATATCAGTCCAATTTGCAGAATTACTGGGAACAGCTCACAATGAATCAGAGAATGTGCCATATATGAAATGAAAGCTACGGATGCCTAGTTTCTGTAGAATTTTACGGTTCATAAAAAGCTATTTTCTAGAAGGAGATATCCTAATTTTAATGGACAAAGGTCAGTCTGCCGAAAATTGTACAGTGAATTTCTCAGACATCAGCCAACTTTGGAAGACTGCCATTTTTAATTCCCAGTGAATTAGAGCATGTGCCACCTACCATTCTTAAGCCCAGGAAGTCTAATTTCACCTCCAAGTGACAGAACTCCATTCCAATTCCTGGTGGGTAAAAAGTGTGCTCACAATGGTCAAGCTGTCATTTCTATAGGAACCTTGGATTTAACAATGGCCAGCAGCCCACACTTTTCTTTCATTTTCCACAATGGCTGCACCTGCTCCTCTCACTTTCCAAATTGGTTGAAGCACTCTCTTCTCTTCCTCCCCTATAAATACTTAGCTCCCCCTCTTTGTAAAACACACCAAGGTGGTGAGACAAACTCCCTCCTTCTCATTCTTCCATTCCTTTTCTCTCCAGTTTCCTCTTTCTCTCCTTGTAATTGTTGTTGTTTTTAGTTATAAATATGTGTAACTAATTATCCATAGTTAGGGGCTGCTTGAAGCCCCGTTCATGATTGCAAACATGTTGTGAGATTTTATTTGATTTCTTTTATCTATGGATAAGAATCATGTTACTATATATGTCAGAGATGAATTCCTTATATGTTTACTTTGGATGCATACTTAGTGAGCATGTTAGGGTTCTATAGCTATGAATATGTGATGCCTGCTTCTTGTTAATTAAGATTCCTCACAAAAAGCAACTTATAAATTTCATTTGTAGGGTTAATTTATAAGTTGCTTTTTGTGAGGAATCTTAATTAACAAGAAGCAGGCATCACATATTCATAGCTATAGAACCCTAACATGCTCACTAAGTATGCATCCAAAGTAAACATATAAGGAATTCATCTCTGACATATATAGTAACATGATTCTTATCCATAGATAAAAGAAATCAAATAAAATCTCACAACATGTTTGCAATCATGAACGGGGCTTCAAGCAACCCCTAACTATGGATAATTAGTTACACATATTTATAACTAAAAACAACAACAATTACAAGGAGAGAAAGAGGAAACTGGAGAGAAAAGGAATGGAAGAATGAGAAGGAGGGAGTTTGTCTCACCACCTTGGTGTGTTTTACAAAGAGGGGGAGCTAAGTATTTATAGGGGAGGAAGAGAAGAGAGTGCTTCAACCAATTTGGAAAGTGAGAGGAGCAGGTGCAGCCATTGTGGAAAATGAAAGAAAAGTGTGGGCTGCTGGCCATTGTTAAATCCAAGGTTCCTATAGAAATGACAACTTGACCATTGTGAGCACACTTTTTACCCACCAGGAATTGGAATGGAGTTCTGTCACTTGGAGGTGAAATTAGACTTCCTGGGCTTAAGAATGGTAGGTGGCACATGCTCTAATTCACTGGGAATTAAAAATGGCAGTCTTCCAAAGTTGGCTGATGTCTGAGAAATTCACTGTACAATTTTTGGCAGACTGACCTTTGTCCATTAAAATTAGGATATCTCCTTCTAGAAAATAGCTTTTTATGAACCGAAAAATTCTACAGAAACTAGGCATCCGTAGCTTTCATTTCATATCGGCACATTCTCTGATTCATTGTGAGCTGTTCCCAGTAATTCTGCAAAGTGGACTGATATGCACAGGCATATTTGGTCTTTTATTCACTTTTTTGCTTCTTTTCTTCCTCTTTGCTCCAAGACACCTATAAAACATGAAAATAATATAAATAGATAGGGATAACAACGAACTAACTAAGTAAATATAGGGTAATAAGATAATAACGTCACATATTTATGCTCCTATCAAAATTGATGCACAAAAAGCAACTTATAAATTAACCCTACCAAGGAAATGATGGTCAATTGTAGTAATTAAAGACAAGTAGGGATCGAACCCGCTGGAGATTGAGATTTAATTGTAAACTATGACATACTAAATTAAGTACGAACTAAGATTTACATATTTGTGAATAGATTTGATATCTTTAATGAACTTGACTAAACAAAATAAAATATAGAAATAGACAAAGTGAACTATTTGAAGGTTATCAATGAGAGAAAAGAGTTAGGGAAACTACTATCCACCACCGACAATCATGCTCACACATTGTATTCCATTTTATTTCTTTTATTTCTGGATGAAGATGCTCAGGTTAGCTCGGTATGCTTGAACATAACCTATTACCATTTTCTAACTTTGCATGTTAAGAGAGAGACGCTCTACCCTTAACGTATTTTCTAACATGTAACGTAGAAGGACGCCTTACTAGATTTAACAAGTAGAAATCATTGAGTTTTAAAAAGGTTTGAGTCATCACAAAGCATCACAAGTACTGGTGTTGTCTTGCTTATCTTAGGAACCAAGTTACATGTTAATCGCAATCAACAAGTGCCACTCTAGAACATGTGAGGAATCTTAATTAACAAGAAGCAGGCATCACATATTCATAGCTATAGAACCCTAACATGCTCACTAAGTATGCATCCAAAGTAAACATATAAGGAATTCATCTCTGAAATATATAGTAACATGATTCTTATCCATAGAAAAAGAAATCAAATAAAATCTCACAACATGTTTGTAATCATGAACGGGGCTTCAAGCAGCCCCTAACTATGAATAATTAGTTACACATATTTATAACTAAAAACAACAACAATTACAAGGAGAGAAAGAGGAAACTGGAGAGAAAAGGAATGGAAGAATGAGAAGGAGGGAGTTTGTCTCACCACCTTGGTGTGTTTTACAAAGAGGGGGAGCTAAGTATTTATAGGGGAGGAAGAGAAGAGAGTGCTTCAACCAATTTGGAAAGTGAGAGGAGCAGGTGCAGCCATTGTGGAAAATGAAAGAAAAGTGTGGGCTGCTGGCCATTGTTAAATCCAAGGTTCCTATAGAAATGACAGCTTGACCATTGTGAGCACATTTTTTACCCACCAGGAATTGGAGTGGAGTTCTGTCACTTGGAGGTGAAATTAGACTTCCTGGGCTTAAGAATGGTAGGTGGCACATGCTCTAATTCACTGGGAATTAAAAATGGCAGTCTTCCAAAGTTGGCTGATGTCTGAGAAATTCACTGTACAATTTTCGGCAGACTGACCTTTGTCCATTAAAATTAGGATATCTCCTTCTAGAAAATAGCTTTTTATGAACCGTAAAATTCTACAGAAACTAGGCATCCGTAGCTTTCATTTCATATACGGCACATTCTCTGATTCATTGTGAGCTGTTCCCAGTAATTCTGCAAAGTGGACTGATATGCACAGGCATATTTGGTCTTTTGTTCACTTTTTTGCTTCTTTTCTTCCTCTTTGCTCCAAGACACCTATAAAATATGAAAATAATATAAATAGATAGGGATAACAACGAACTAACTAAGTAAATATAGGGTAATAAGATAATAACGTCACATATTTATGCTCCTATCATGAGACTACATCGACATAAAAGAGAGAGTTAGAGAGAGGTTGAGAGTGTGTGTTGTGCTCCCCCTATGCCTCACATTCATTTATATACTATAATTTTTTAAATGACAATAATGTCCCTTTTTCTTTAATATAATAATGACATAATAATTTCCCTCAATTGTCGGTTTTGGGCATGATTTTCCTATCAGCCAAATATTTCTCCTTTATCCCATATTAATCTAATTTCTTGTTTTAAACTTCTTTTAAATTACCTCAATTGTCGGAATCTCCGAGATAAATCCAAATTCGTTTCTACTTCATTTATATATTCTCGCACCTGATGATATTTTTTCTATGTCATCAAAACTATGAGAAAATATTCATTGACTTTCCCATTGGACTCTTTAACTTTCTTATGCGCAAAAACTAATTTTGATGCGATAGTTGATATTTACGGCCTAAGTGAATTTGGAGGGAGCTTCTCTAGTGAGGACCATTATAATGAGTATCACTTGAGGACTTTTCGATTAGACCTACTTTTTGATTACATCTCAACTAATTAACCGTTCAATATTTAGATATTTATGAGTAGATCACTTCTACAAATTTTCAATGAAATCGGAAATCGTTTAGTCATCTATAATTGTGATTTACCATATATGAATATGAATGGTTCAAAATTGACAGATTTGGTTCGTCCATTTATTTGGTGTACTATATCGATATTTATGAGTACCATAACGATTTCAAATTTTGTTGAAAATTTGTAGAAGTGATCTACTCATGAATATCTTAACATTGAACGGTTGATTTGTCGAGATGTAATCGAAAAATAGATATCATAACCATTAATCGAAAAGTCTTCAAGTGGTACTCATTTAAGTGGTCCTCACTAGAGAAGCTCCCATAGAATATAAGCATTTTATTTATGAATACATTTATATGTATGTTTATTTCTAAAATTTCACGGGTATTACAACCATTAAGTGATATTTTTTTTTACGGAACAAGAGGTAGAAGACAACAACCTATCTACCACTCCATTGAAAAAAAAAAGTACAAAGGAGGGGGACCAAACCAAAACCTCCTAATTAAGCAACCAAAACATGAAATAAGTTAACGAAAATAAAATTGAGGAAGACCACTAACCGATATGTAATTATAAGGCTCATTCTCACATATGTAATTATATATATGAGCTCTTCTCCGATATATACGACTGCACAAATGGGAGAGAATCCCACAATTACTTATACTGAAACACGAAATATTAAAAAAGAAGAAGTAAAAAATGAATTGTAAAAGCTGAAAGAAATGATATGACGACGAACAACTCAGAATCATCATGGCTCCTCTGACGACTCAAAACCTCATATCAAACCAAGTCACGATTCAATTACAAGACAATCAGATTGATTGATCGATTCGTCTACAGTTTAGCTATATGGACTCATTGACGGAGGTAGAGGTGGCAAATGGGCCGCTAGGCCCGAGTCCGGCCCGAGCCCAACACGTTAAGAAGCGGCCCGTCCCGAACCCGTTATAGGCTCGGCCCGAGCCGGACACATTAATTTAATGGGCCGGGTCGGACTGAGAAATATTGGCCCAAAAGCCCGGCCCGGCCCGAGCCCGTTTTAGGCCCAGCACGGCCCGAGCCCGATAAATTACGGGCCGCAACCTGGCCCGTTCATGAGGCGTGGATATATATATATATATATATATAATTATATATGTATATATTATATATACATAAATATATATAATTATAATTATATATATATAATTATGAACAACAAACATTGTTTATATGAATTTTGTGTAGTATTTATATTTATTGTATTAATTTTATCTCAAACTAGAACTACTTTTCGTTTTTATCGAAAAAAAAAAACTAGTTTTCGTTTTCTTACGGCCCAAGCCCGGCTCGGTCCGAGCCCGTTATTGGCCCGGCACGAGCACGGCCCGGCACGCTATGGACTTGGGCCGGGCCGGGCCTAATTTTTGAGTATATGGACCGGCCCGAGCCCGGGCCCGATAAGAAATGGGTCGACACGAGCCGGCCCGAGCATGGCCCATAGCCCGATTAAATGGGCCGGGCCGACCCGTTTGCCACCTCTAGACGGAGGCATGTGTGGGCTAACCTGGGTTGTAGCATGGGTAGGTTTTAGGAATTTTCTTTTTTTAATAGGTAGGTTTACAAGGTATTAATTTGTACATATAGCCCACCATCCTTGTAAGTATAGCCTACTGCTATTATTGGTCCACTTGGATCACTTAAACACTAATTGTCTTTTGGAAAAAGAAAAAAAAAAGATTAAGAAGAGAGGATATGTGGATTTAGGCTCCGTTTGGTATTGAGATTTTTCTACCTAATGTCGAATCACTAACTCAAGTTTTTTTTTTATTCTTATTTTAATTTTCCTTGCTAGTCTTCTTATATACTAAGCAAAGACTTAAGATGATTAAAATTTTAAACTACCTATAATGCCTTTGCTTTATTAAAACTCTAACAATAGGTAACCTAATAAACAAAGGGTAGGATGGTAACTTAAAATATCAAAAAAAAAGAAAAAAAGACAACACTCAATTATCTAAACATGGGAAGACAGTTTGAAAACTGCTCTTATAACTGCGAACAAGGCTTAAGATGATTAAATTTTTAAACTACCTATAATGCCTTTGCTTTATTAAAACTCTAACAATAGGTAACCTAATAAATAAAGGGTAGGATGGTAAATTAAAATATCAAAAAAAGAAAAAAAAAGAAGAAGACAACACTCAATTATCTAAACGTGGGAAGACAGTTTGAGAATTGCTCTTATTATTGTGAGAGCAGTTTGCCAAAAAAAAAAATCTACAAATAGAAATGAAATAGATTCAAAAGAAGAGCCTATATTGACATACGTGTTATGGTATTAATTTTCTGTGTTAGCGTGTGTTAAAAGTCTTAACTCTTAAAACTTAAAAGGAGAGCAACATGAATACAAAAAAGTGGTGGCCAAGTGGGCAACCACTCCGGGGAAGGAGAGCAACATGGGTATTTTCTCTCCTCATGAGGTGTTTTTCTCAAGCCGAGGTTCGAACGAAAGACTTTCTATTATCAGGATAATCCCTGCAGCGCCCGTCCCACTTGCAGATCTAAACATGCTTTCACTAGACCAAATCTCACGGTTCTAGTTATGTATTAATTAGATTTGATGATTGTAGTTTATTTTTATTTAATTAGTGGAGGAAATTATTGCTAAAAAAAAGAAGCTTTTGCAGTATTGGTAAGAGGGAACAGTTAAAGACTTAAAGGCACGAGGCAAAACCGATACTTCAAATAGGAGCCAAAGGCGATCCTAAAGGACAGCAGGGAAGAACCCCTCTCACTCTCTGTTTGTATGTCTTGGAATTGCGAAGACATTGCTGCAACCACATTTCTCTCTCTGATCAGGTAATATTCAATCCCTAGCTTTTCAAATCCCCCAAAAATTTATTGATTCTGTTAACCTCATACAAAATACCTACTAAAACCCTATAATGTCAGTGAACAAACCCACTTCCAAAACCCTAAGAAAGCTACTCTTCCCTTTTGAAAATACAATCTTTTCCTCTTTGTACCATCCCCAAAACCCTCCTTACACATACACCCAGAAATCCAACTATGTTAATGTCTACATGAAATGGAAGAAAGACTCATACTATGACACCATTCAGCACATCGGCAAGTCCATAGTGCTTAAACCCATCATTTCCCTCAAGAACTGCATTGCCCAAGACCCCAAAGGTTGCATCCCAATCTCTGAAGTGTCCAAAAGGGCCCATCAATTAGATGTACCCATGAAGGTTGCCAAGTTTTTGAGGCGATACCCATCAATCTTTGAAGAGTTTACTGGTCCAAAATACAATCATCCCTGGTTTAAATTGACCCCAGAAGCTGCTGAGATTGATAGAGAGGAGAAGAGCGTTTATGAGGATTGTAGGGAGGACTTGAGGGATCGGTTGAAAAGGTTAATCTTAATGAGTAAAGAAAAGGTTTTGCCTTTGAAAATAATTCAGGGGATGGAGTGGTTTTTGGGTTTGCCTGATGATTTTTTGCATTACCCGGAAAAGAATCTGGATGGGTCTTTTAGGTTTGTGATGATGGAAGATGGGTTACAGGGATTAGCTGTTGACAGTGGTGAAAAGGTCTTGTCTGTGGTGCAAAGGAATGCAATGAAAAAAGGGGTGTATTCTGGAGGCCCAATGGAGGCAATTGAGTTTCCACTGTTCCCTTCCAAGGGTTTGAGGTTGAGGAGCAAGATTGACGATTGGTTAAAGGAGTTTCAGAAACTTCCCTATGTTTCACCTTATGAGGATTTTTCACATTTGCGGCCGGATACTGATGCATCCGAGAAACGTGTTGTGGGGCTTCTTCATGAGTTGCTTAGTCTATTTGTTGAGCATTCTGCAGAGAGGAAGAAGCTCAAGTGTCTCAAGAAATATATGGGTCTGCCGCAGAAAGTGCACAGAGCATTTGAGAGACATCCCGAGATGTTCTATTTGTCTTATAGGAACAACACTTGTACGCCAATCCTTAAAGAGGCTTACTGTGATGAGTCTGCTATTGCGAAGCATCCACTTTTGGAGGTGAGGAAGAAGTATGTTAGGTTGATGAGGGAGTCGGCAGTGATCTTAAAGAATAGGAGAGTAAATGGCCGGTTAGCTGCTGGTGGGAATATGGAACTGGATTTGGATTTGGACCATGAGATTGAAGACAGAGGAGATGGAGGGATTATGGAGCGGGACTTGGATTTGGATTCTGAGAATGCTACCAAGGAGATGGAGAATGTTCTGGGTGACTGATTTTCCTATAATACGTATGTCTGTGGGATTGCAATATTGCAATGATCTAAGGCATAGGACGGAGCTCAATGACAACCACCTTATGTGTTTTGGCTATGAATAGGATTTTCTTTTACAGAGGAATAAAAAAGAGGTGAAGAATTAGATGTTATGTCTTTAAATCTAATTTTTGGTTCCTCATTCTATTGATTTTTGGGGTTGTGATTAAATGTCGAATTTGAATGTCATTATGAACTTAGATTAATCAATTGCAATATAGTTTCTGACGATATGATTATACTCATTACTAGGTAGCTTGTAGGAGCAGAGGGAGTGTTATGGAATGTTATACAAGCACATGGCAACATGGAACCTCGATCAGGAAGTTGTTCGCTGGGATCTCCATCAGCTCTTGGATTTTACTCTTTCGAACGATTGTTCTCGTAGTACTGTCACTCAATACGACCAAGACTATAGTCAAGAAGCGTGTGTTAGAGAAGGTTATGTTGAGCCTTGTAATGTGCAGAATGGTGAGGTATATCTCATGCCTTGCAAGAAGAGCTATCTAGACTGCCTCTGTATAGGCGGCGGGGGTTTCTAATTATGGAGATGTGCCTTTGCAAGCATCGATTCTTGCACAGGATTGGCTTGGCCCTTCAAACAGACACAATGGTTCTGGTATGAGAAACATTGGTATTCTCATTTAGTTCAGTGGTTTGTGTTGTATTTGTATTCTACCTATTGTGATGAAACACTGCACATCTGTAGGGCATGAAAACGTTCAGGATGCAGTGAATGATTTTGGCAGAAAGATGGACACCAGTGATTATAGAAATCAGGAAAATGATTCGGATGGTCATAAGAGAAACGGAAACGAGGAAGCAAATGAACATAGCGAAGGAGAACACTATCAATGGGGAAGACTTGTTGGATATAACAGATGAGTATGCTCTTGATGGTGAAGTAGGGAGAAGATTGAATCAGATGGTTCCTGTTCCTGTAAGTCTAGCTTTTATGCCATTTTATGATTGGATCAGTATATATCATCTTTTTTGCAGTGCTTTTGCTTATTTGTCCCGCCTTATGTTTTGAATGTGGTTTATCAGAACTCTCTCTCTCCCCCAAGAAAAAAAGAATGAAAAATGAATTTGATAAAACAATTACATGCATCTGACATGAGTTTGATCAATCATAGGAGTAGGAAATTGCATATGTAAAGGCTGTAGCACCTAAATAAATATAGTTTTCATAATATGTATGCGAAATCAGATACACTAGTATACATAGCAGAGCACTAGTATGCATAGCAGAGTGGTTAGAGCCTTGCCAGCGTATAGACTGAGCATAGCTCAACCCTGCCTGTGACATGTGAGCCAAATCTAGCCAAATCTCAACCTCACTTAACACAGACTGGAAGTTTATTGTTTAAATTGGAGGAAAGCAGACTCTTATATTAGTATTTAGGATGTGTGGACATGGATCAGATATTCATTTGTCAATTTTGTGGACTTGGATAGCACTGCAATAATCTTTCATCCTACAATCATCAAATACCAATGTTAATGAACCAAGGGGATTGTGCACATGGTCAACTGCATGCTAGACTCCACAGGGTTATTTCTAGTATTGCTGAAGCTAACATACTCCAACTGGCAGATAGCAGAGAATATATACCATGACAAAGACGATTTACCTCAAGAACCGACAAATGGAGCAGCCTTAGTGTAACTTCTCAATGCTTAAGATGGCTAATGTAGTCAGAACAAGTTACTTAGAGAAGGGATCATCTAATAGTGGTTTGTTCATTGATGTTTTTGATAAACCTTATTTTCTTCCCTCTTCATCGCATGTGATGGAGAATTTGTATTTTATTTTGCCCAGTTAAATCAGTGTTGCATACATTGATTGACCCATGCTTGGTAATTATATGCAGTACTTTGGCATGGAAGTAAATTTCCAAGGAAAACTGTTACTGTTTTCGCCATAAGCTTTAAGCTCATGAGAAGTTTCATTCATATAGACCTTGAACTGTGCCATATTATTGATAGGTGTTTTTACAAGTGCTTTTCAAATCCCAACTAAAATTGATCTTTGATAATTGGAAGTGCTTTAGCACGGCTGAAAGTACTTCCAAACACACTCGTAGGCATATTTATCAGCCGAAATTATGATACCAATTGGCAAAAACACTACCAAACTAACAGCCCATTGGTCAATTAGCTGTGTTTGAGTATGTACTGTAGGTTGTGACATATCAAAATGCAAGTGCAACATTTCATTTGGTCTTATCAAAATGGAATTGTGATGAAAGTTGATTTATTTGATTAAATTGCATGTCGATTATACCCTACATTGTTGCTATTAACGAAGGAAAAGAGTTGGTTATATTAGTGGCCTATGCTTTGCAACTCTGCTCATTTTCATACGACCCTGAACTTGGTCAGACTATGCCCTTCAATCCAAAAATCCTTAGTAGTTTGGTCACATTCATTTGTTGATTCTGGACTAGTTAGCTGTACACAGCTTTCAATACATAGCTATGATGCCTTCTCACTTGTGGCTTTTGAATTAGGCCAAAGAAGAAAACAAGAGAACATACATAGAAACTTTCATCAACCACAACAAAAACAGAAACTGCTCAGCTCCTCACAAGCTTATAAATACCATGCTACGTACCAAGTCAGTCGTTACCCACAAACAAAACCATATTAACCAAGTCATTGATATATGGCTATGACAATGAGGTTGGTCCAATTACTGATGATGATCATATTAATACTTGCTTTGGCCACCTCCCAAAGGGTCTTAGCAAGTGATCCCGACATCCTTTCGGACTATATACTCCCACAAAACAGCACAACAGTTGATGCTACATTTTTCACATACACCGGATTGCGCGGGATATTTGATCAAGCGCCCGAAACCTTTAAGACGACAAAAGCAAGCATGGTGGAGTTCCCTGCACTCAATGGCCAGAGTGTGTCGTACGCGGTGCTACAACTCCCTCCAGGCACACTCTTCCCACCTCATACCCGCCCTGATGCCACCGGACTTTTGTTCCTGTTGGATGGTTCCTTGGAAGTAGGCCTAATAGACACGAAAAACGTTCTGTATACACAAAAGCTTCAGGCTGGAGATATGTTCGTGTTTCCGAAAGGGTTAATCCATTATCAGTATAACACCGATCCTCAATATCCGGCCACCGCCATTGCAGCATTTGGAAGTGCAAGTGCTAGGGCAGTTGCAGTGCCACCTTCTGTATTTTCTTCGGGTATTGATGATGTCATCCTTGCCAAATCATTCAAGACAGATGTTGATACCATTAAGAAGATTAAGGCTGGCCTCACTTCTAGCTAAATTAGCTACTTCCTGAATGATTCAAGACTTCAATAAGTAATTGCATGTTGTTTACTCTTTGTATGCAAAGTTGGCTTTGTCTGCTTACTTTTTTTTCTTTTGTTTGTATCATGTTGTTTACTTGTTTGCCTTTTTTTTTTGTTTCAATATGTGTATGGATTTTATGTAGCTTTGCCTTCATCTATTTGTTAATAAAATACTTCTTATTCTTTCAATAGATCGATCCTAGCTTTCAGGTGGCTCTTCTTCCAGTAAGAATTTCTTTTCAACAATTCGACCATTCAAGTTTTAGATTTCTATCTCACATTCTCTCTCACTCTTAAGTATGGGTCCTGACCATTCCTACTAACCCCTCGTTGGTCACTTCCATCCCTCCATGAATGGTATAATTTGGATTAACTAAATAAACATGCAAGATTGTTATTTCCTTTCACATTATCGAAGAGAGATCGAAGAGAGAGAAATCCGGTTTAATGTCTTGATTGATCTAAGAATCTAGGTTTCACACCAATAATTCATTGCAGACATAACATGGTTGGTTAAAATACAATTTTCATCAAAAGAATATCGATATTAAAGCCTCTCGTCAGGTTGCTTCCCTTAACATTTAATGTCAATTTAGTTTCACACCAACAATCAGACATGATAAGATACATGATTGGTTAAAATAAAATTTTCATCGAAAGTAGTTCAATGTTAAGAAATTTTTTTGTAAGGGACGGTCAGGCTGGGCACAGTGATTGGCCACTGTGACCGGCCACAGTGATTGACCACTGTAGAATAAAATAATAATTACGAAATAAAATATTGAATAAACAAATGATAAAATATTCACAGTGGCCAATCACTGTGGCCGGTCACAGGGACATGTGGCGTGACCGGCTCTTGGAAAATTTCCTCCAATGTTAACAGTCTTTCATCATGGTGTTTACCCGGGAAAGTAAATGGGTTTTTCCCCATTGCCAAAAACAAAACGGTTTTTCCCCACTGCCTCTTTTTTTTGGTAAAAGATATTAATTGCCTATTTGCCTCTCATCATTCATTTTCTTTTCATCATCACTGCTCTCATTTTCTCACTCATCCAATCTAGCAAAGGGTAAAAACCCAATATAGTACCCAAACTATGGAGAAAAACACTTTTTGGTACCTACAAATTTTTTTTACCCAAAATGGTACCTGAACTATTGTACATTTACTCAAAATGGTACCTCCGTAACCCAAAATGGTACCTGAACTATTGATAATTACCCAAAATGGTACCTGAACTATTGACCATTACCCAAAATGGTACCTGACTTAACTATGGAGGTACCATTTTGGGTAATGGCACAATAGTTCAGGTACCATTTTGGGTAAAAAAAATTTGTAGGTACCAAAAAATACATTTTTCCATAGTTTGGGTACTATATTGGGTTTTTACCCATCTAGCAAAAGAAAAATGTCTCAAGCTAAAAGAACACAGTACGAGCCCCACATAATCAAGATTGGAGGAATTCTTCGTAGAGTGCCCTTGCCCAAATAAGAAACAGAAAGCTGAGCTGAGCTCTGTGACAAGGTTAGCGCCACGTCAAATCAAAGTCTGGTTTCAGAATCGGCGCATCCGAATGAAGAAAGTTCATGCACGGCATGAGATCTTGGCTTTAAAAACAGAGAATGTCAAGCTTCGTGCCGAGATCAGTATATACAAGGAAAACCTCAGGAATAACACTTGCCACAACTATGGAGTACGTTCCAGCTACTTTTGGCAAGCCAGTGTGGCCTCAGGTTTCTTCATCAGTTCCTCCTCACCAAAGTGTTTTTCTAATCTCAGCTAAAATTGGTGTTTGATAATTGCAAGTGCTTTAGCACGGTTGAAAGTACTTCCAAACTCACTTTCAGGCATACTTTTCAGTTTAGGCACATCGATGGATTCAAACCTAAGACTCAAGTGCTTGTATGTTTACTTGAAAGCGTTTTCGAGGAAACTCTGCGCTTGTTTTGCACTACTTTGGAGAGCATTTCTGCTGATTTTGGTCACTCAATGTGGAAACATTTTTAAGTTTTTGGTTTATAAGAAATTTTGATGCCAATTGCCGAAGACGATACCGGATGAACAGCCATTGGTCAATTAGCTGTGAATTCGAGTATAAACTGTAGGTTGTGACATGTTTGTAGCAAAAATACAAGTGCAACATTTCCCTAGCTAGGTCTTAAAACCAGATAAAAGTTTATTTGTTTGATCAAATTGTACGTCTAATATACCCTACATTGTTGCTATATTAGCAAAGGAAAAGAGTTGTACTGGTGGCACATGCTTTGCAACTCCACTCATTTTCATTCTATCTACATGGGTTTTGAGTTTTGCTTGTTGGAGATGAAGTTTTTGACTTTTGGGTTTGGGTATGGGTTTTGACTAGGCTTGTTGGAGATGCCCTTAGAGGGATGAAAAACCACAGGTTAAGAACAGGTGGTGCATTCAAAACAAAGAATTCTTAGTGCTTACCTTGAATTGATTAATGACGATACCAAGACACATTCACTTCTTATGACCACAAAATGCAAGTGCAGAAATGCTTTAACTAAAGAATCACATCAACAAACCACAAGGCATTATCCCGTAATTGGGATTAGAAAAGTCCCTCACCACATCTAATTCCTAATCATGAACAAGGTAACATGATGTATATATGTATCCACTAAAAATGTCTGGCTGCTTTATTTTATTTATGAATTAGAGATCTATGGCAAAAGAACCACAATGACATCACAGAAAGTTTTAGGATACATGCTCAAATTGGAGACGAACATGACAAAACGTGTAATTTGACCAAAAGAATTGATACATACAACAACTATCATTATGTCCTCTGCAGATGGCTGATCATTCCTTTTTGTAAACTAGTGTGGGGTATTCTGGACTCCACATGTTGTTCTCCACATATTCTTTAATTTCATCCTGCAATCCACAATAAAATCAATGACTATTACCATTCCAGAATCAAGAATAAAGAAATGTGTGATGCTTAGGAATATTCACAAAGGATAAAGACCAATTAATAAATATACAAAATCGGAATAAAAATTTAAAAAGGTGATTGTGGATTAAATATACGTGTGTTTACAAATTTTACTAATTGTTTCCAATATATTCCTTTCTCATACAAAAATATACCCTAGTCCGTGCCCCAATCAGACTAAAACTAACATCCTTTATAGTAAAACTTCATTGTTATGAAACTTGCAATTCTTTGACACAAAATTTTAGATATATTATAACTCCAATTGTGCAGGCCTCACTTGCTGCATTCTAGAAATATTCCTTTAGTATCATTCTACTCCAAAAGGGAAAGCTATGATGTCAATGCTATATCTCCGTTTACTTAAAGTTGCTAACTTGGATTTGATGGACATACTTGTTAAAATCTTCTTTTATTCTCCTCTCTTCGCTAACATTTTTTTTTTCAATCAATTATAACTCTGACAAAAAAAAAACAATTACAACTCTGACCATTATCTTTAGTCTGATGATTTTAGAAAACCCATGACCGACTCTCTTAATAAGTTCCACGACATGCACGGCAAACTTTAGATATTTTGGTTCAAAAAGAAAAAGTTGGACTGGGCTTTAAAGAGATTTAAACAACACTCGAGCATCATATCAACCAAAAAAGCATACAAGTATCGGATGGGTTGGGTAACCCTATTAATTGTTTTGGTCAATGATGCTCGAGTATACCTGATTAAGTTTCCTGAGCTCTCGAGCATCCATTTCGCGGTACCCTTCTGCTAGATCCTCATCTATGGCTTCTTTTATTACAGCCGCAGCCACCTCCTTTGTTATATCTCGTATGCTGCAAATATGAATCAGTTTAATGATATGAACACCACCTCGAGTAACAATCCTTTCATCTCAAGTAAGGATAAATACAGGGGAAAGGACACAATGAAATAACAGCTTTTGCATTTGTACCTAGATATTGAAGGGTATATAACCCCTTTGAGAACCTCCTCGTCTGTCATATACGCAGCTAAGCTGTAGTTTTCAACTGACTGTCAGAACTCAGAAGAACCTAAAGCATACTCTAATATATTCTAGAAAGTAGAAATCACCTCCAAATGCATATATCATAAATATCTATACTATTATAATAAGCAGATTCCCCACTTTGTTTTCAACACTAAAGGAAAAAATTGATCCTCAATATATTAGATGATAAGATGAAAGTAAAAGTAAAATTGGTACTTTAAATCCTTCTCCCTTAAAACTATCCCACTATCTGTGCAATTACTTGCAGTTACCATATCATCCTTAAAATGCCTCTGTTTCAGATACAATTGCTGTATGAGATTTTGTATTAGAACTATTGCAGTTACCTCATCCCTTGAATTCTCCAAGTCCAATTACACTTACCATACAGAGACTGGTATTAGAACTATTTAAGTTTGCGATAATGGTAAGCAAATAATTTTAATCACACTGTTGACTAAATAATTCTTTTGAGTTAAAAAATATCATTGATGATAAGTTAATCACAAATAATTCAAGGACATGACCGAAATGCATAGGTTTGATATTCATTTTTAAGTTGAGCTCGAACTGTTGAAAATGCCATCCCGTAAAAAGTTAATTCATAAGAATGTATGAGAAATACCACTCTGCAGCCACCTGTAGCATGCCATCGGAGATGACTCTGGACCCAGATAAGAGAGTACCAAGTCCAATACTGCATGAAAACAATGAATTTACAAACAAAAACTTAGATGGTTAAGTTTAGATTTGGATTCCTTTAGAAAAGTGAAAGTGAAAACTAACCCTGGGAAAAGGTACATGTTGTTACCCTGGTTGCAGTGCCCAATAAGGCCATTTCCTGTGAAATATAGAAGTCTAGTTAGTAAGAATTTTATGTAGTGCATTTCTTAACTAAATGGAATATAGTTTTATCTTTTTGATCTGAGGAAATCCCCAATCCGCTTAGCAGACCGGGCTCGAGTCTGGGGCCTACCGAACACTACAATCTTTAAGAGACAGGAAACGCTAGCAAATAGCTGGGTTAGTACCATGAGGGTTTCGAAACCCAGACCCCATGGGAGCAAACCATGGGCCTGAAACATAATTGGGTATTTTAATATATCAAAGCTGAGAAATCTTCTTCTAGCACTAGAAAATAAATCTTTCTCTGTTTCTCTTTCGATTAATATGAGAAGGACAATTTTAAGCCTACGAAATAAAGAATGGTCAATGGGTTGGTAAGCTCACAAAGGAGGTAAAGCTCACAAAAAGTATTCAAGTAACACTTTTTGTTCTTTTATTCTTTTATATACAAAGGAGGGCGGAGGCTCCAGCTTTAACTTTGGGTGTGCAGATTAAGTAGTTTTAATTGAATAAAGACTACTTAATTTAACATCGCTTTTCATGAAATGGAGCGCCCAAACAAGATCAAAAAACTACTTGCCTTATTATTTCATTTGCAGGCATTTGCATGTGTGCTTGTAAATCTCATATGCATGTGTCTTTGTTTGTAAGAGAATGCATGTTTCTGAGACTAAGGGAATGCATGTATCTTGTACTAACTCTAGCTTTACTCTCCAACATTCAGCTTGGATTACAATCTTATATGGGGCCTGTTTATTTAATAAGTGTATGATGGTCACCAAGTGTATAGGAAATCGTCTTTAAGAATAAAAACTTTAAATCCTAGACCAATTAAATCCATGGATTTTTTTCCCTCCTGCCTCTTGGTCCTTGTACTCACAATCTCCAAACACTCCAACTTTCCACTAACAATAAATTTTTCCTTAGGCATGCTTCTACTGTATTCATTTGCTTATTTATCACATATATTCATCTTATTAAGTATAATCATCCCAAAGAGCACAAGAATGAACAAAAAAGGTAGTAACGGCCTATTTGCTTTTCTAAAAAGAATGAGATGCAAAGAGTGTGCCTCATAACAACCACTTAGGTTTGACAGTTGTCAGTAGCCAGAACCACAATGATAATTCTACATATTGAGAAATGCATGTCATAGTCATTGTATTAAATGCAATTCAAATACAATATCTAAAATATAAAACAACAAGCAGGGTGCAAAGAGACAAAGAAAAAAAATTTCTAAACACGTACCAAGATCTACGTCTTTGAATGGACTTCCACTTGCAAAAACAACATTGTCCCCCACTATGGAGAATGCTTCTTCAGGAGTGCACTCAGCTGCCAAAAATAAAATAGCATAGGTCAAAGTCACCAACTTATCTGAATTCCATACCAATTCTTGTCACCAAACCCCCAGTAAGAAAGGAAAAAAATACAAATAAACACAAAGCATACCATTTTTTGTCGGATTTGACATTGCAAAAATGGCTGGTCTAGTTGAAGTTGAACCTCTAAGGGCCTCTAACACCTAAAATAATATCTGCTTGACATTAATTTCACAAGAACAAGTAGCTAGGCCTAGCACAATACTGAAATTTCAGAAAGAGAGAGACAGACATGGAAATAGTGCAGAACGTTATGAACAAAAATCATTCTTCGTCATGTTTCAAGCTTGGAAAATAAAAGTGCAAAACTCTTCTACTCGAATAAAAGATCTGACATTATTAAATGAAAAATACAATGAGTTTTGCTTTTGCATCTTATATACTACATGCAAACATCCAATGTTTTACATGAACAAGGACAACATGCCTACTCATTTTTTCCTAACCAAAAGTTTCACTTTGTTAGTTTTGCCATGTAAATTTTATTGAACCTTCTTATCTGAGAAAATCAATTATTTCTTTCTGATCAAATAGCTAACAGACTTCAAAAGAAAAGTCATCACTTATCATAACACACTAATGTCACTCTTGAGTGCATAGCGATTACTTGAAATGCAAATGATCTCGGAAGCATGCAAACAAAGGCCATACAACTCCAAAATTTTGACAAGAAAACAAGTTGATTTGGGGAATGCATTATAAATACCTCTTTTGAGAACAGTCCCCCGACTGCAGAAAGTCCAAGAAGCACATCAGGCTTCACTTGTTGAACCTGGTTTAGAAAGATTACGAAAGATGTGATCATTAGGATCGTTAGTGTGGTCATCAAGTAACAGTGCACACGATTTAAATTAGACAATATAACTATTTAAGTGTTTGTACAGGACTTTGGTAAGTTGATAGAAACAAACTCGTGAAAGATGCTAACTGCTAAGTGTTAGTGTATTAGTGGATTCAGTTCAACATACGAAGCCACATTGCACCTTGGGCATTGGTAATCTCACCAGATTTGACGGATGTCTCTCTATCAAATATCATTTTAGACAGTCAAGCTGCAGTATCTTGATTAATTTTGTTTCTTTTTTTGGTATTGGCAATGGTGTTCTTGTATTATCTCTCTTTGTTTAATGGTGGACTTCTTGTCAACTCTAATGTACAGTTTTCCTGATTAATAAAATTTCCATGTTTTCTTCTCAAAATAAACATTGCATCAATCAAACTTAGGTAAAACCATATGGTGATGTACTCATGTTACGTAACTCACTTGAAGCATGTGTGCAACAAGTCATCTAGAATAGATAAAAATAGCTATATTTTTCGTAATGCCTATTGCTGCCAGATGTGATAGAAAGGATCTTTTCTTACAGCGCTAGGTCAGTGTCCAGATTCCTATTCTAAACTTCAATTGCATAAATATAGAGAAGTCCCACCATGTTAAACATGTGATCTTATATGTGCAGAAGATGATGAAATTACCATGTACTACGTAAATGAAAATTCACGTACCACTTCCACAAGACTTGCACCTTCCCTCAATCCTTGACGGTGAATTTCTTTGACATTCCTTGCAAATAGACGGGCATCTGGATCAATATTTTTGCGTTCGTCTGTGATCAGACCCTGCAGACATAACAGCCAGCTTAACTATCTTGCCTGGCTAGTAGTGAAGCATCTCAGAAGGGTAATATGACAACTTCCTTCGGTATCAAAATTCACTATTTGAATATAGAAAGTAGATGTACAAAGAGAAAGCCCTATAGCCACCATTAGGCTATATTACTAAACCAAGCTACAAGCAGGAGTCCGCATACCTAACATTTCCATATCATATATTAAGGTTACTGAAAATACGCAAGTGATAGAATGGTGACCAATTAAGAAGTCCTCCTTTAGTCTCTTTATTTTTTGTTTTTTGCTTTTTTTTTAAGTCTCAAGTCTGCCATAGTCACATATCTTGCACCCCAAAGTAAGGCAATACTTCCTCATTATGTTAATCACTACTTACACTATGATATAAGCAGTTCTTGAAAACAAATCTTCAAATAAGGAGTAATAAAAGTAACTAAGAAGATACTAAGAATGTAAAAGCAATGGTCACTAGAAACATTTCATTAAAGACTGAACAAACAGATATCTGATATTAAAAGTGAAGAGTATACGATAGTTCTAGGGCATTGTGTGAGCACTCACATTGGCATCAACCACCCAGAATTGTCTGCCTGCACTCTCAAATGCATATTCATTATTTCCTAACATCCTTGCCATTGTTTGTCGTGCAGCATTAAGAACGCCTATTCCTGCACTGCAGCAATGCAAAGATTAAGCAATGAGACCTTGATGATTATTCTGTCTACCGTAACTCCGTAAGTCTTTAGCATTATTTTGCAGTATAAAATATGCATTGCTGAAACTGTTAATGAGAACCCCCTTTTGACAACAAGAAAATAATCTCCAACTAAATTTCAACAAAAAAATGTATTTAATATTAAGAAAAAGACCCACCCTAAATTTCCTGACAGACTAAAATACAGTGAGGGGCACAACATTGTTTAGAGTTGGTGCACAACACATCCAAAGGACCACCAACTTCTCATCAGCTATTAATTCACTTAGATGATTAATGTGAAACATTTTTTTTTATTAAAAGAAACATAATTTATTAATGTGAAACATTTCATTACTAGATGAAAAGGAAAAGAAATTCCAAGTGCACGACCATCGAAGGATAGCAACCTCACATCATACGTGGTATATGTAGTTGTTAATCATTTGTAGAAGAGTTTAGAAACATAAGCACATCCTGCCATTGTCCTTGGATCATGCTACAAGTGTGAAAGGATTCAACAACAAAAATTCTACTTACTAACTCCATCAAATTATTCTACATTAATTCGGTTTAATCTGGTACTTCAAAGACATTATTCATTATCATGTTACTTAGTGCAGCAATTCCATAGTGACTAATCATTAAAAAACCTTAATAATGCGATAAAGTGTCATCATGTCACACAATTAAGCCTTAAATTCTCTTTTGCCGTCAATTACCTGGCAAGTCTAACTTCACATATACATTTAATTGAATGTCATGTGTGTATTCATTACCACTCCATCAGAGCATCCTCGGTCCTTTATTTCTATTCCTTTATTTCTATTCATGTCTTTTCCTGCTCAGAAGTGAACATTTTAAAGATGAGTACTAACCTTCCAGCACCTGCAACAACAATCTTTTGTTTAGGGAAGTCAATCATTGCCCTCCCTTGTGCCCTGACGGCTCCTAAAAGCCCAGCAATTGCAACACCTGCCGTCCCCTGTACGAAAAAAGGACATGAAATTATACCAGAATAGAATAATAAATTTATTTCCATAAATCAAAATTTAAGACGAATAACTAAATTACAAAGTCCAAGGAATTGAAAATTAAACTAAGCTTGACTATCAAGTGTACGATATAAAATGTCAATTAGAAAGTCCTTTTAGATTTGGAATATGTATATTCTCATGGATTGAGGAACTGAACAGAACGACCATCCAATAACTTAATAACTTATAGTACAGAGGCAAGATCAACCTCTAATAAAGACAATCAGATCCTACCCAATGAATCAGAAAAAAGACAATTACCTGAACATCATCATTAAACATTCTATAGGTATTTCTGTAACGCTGTAACAACTTAAAGGCCCACTTGCTTTGAAAATCTTCAAACTGGACAGAAAAGTTCTGTAAGTATTTTTAAAAGAAAAGAAGGGGGGGGGGGGGGGGGGGGGGGGGGTGGGGGGTGAAGGAAAGAGGGAACTAATGAGTTCCATCTTCTAGTAACTAAAAAACATGTATGACATTTCAAATTACCTGCACAATCACATGCGGCCAACGAGTAAAAACTGCTTCCATGAATTCGTCCACGACAGCAAGATACTCATCACCCTCAACACGGTGTCTTTGCAATCCCAAATCTAAGAATAAAGATTAGAATGGTTGTTGAATGCTATTGGAATCAAATCAACTATCAAAGAATGTATGTACATGAGGGAAATATAGAGTGAAATCTAAACTTCTACCAATGCCATGGGTGTTTACAGGAATGAGCTTATGCATAGAATTTGGAAGTGAAAGTTAAAAGGCATATCTATTGTACAGACATAAAAAGGGCTCACTGAATCATTAGACTTTATAAATATGTGCTTTACATAGTTTATCATGCATATAACTTAGGTTGCAAACCACTTTCCACTTTCAGTTGCAGACATTATAACTATGTGCTTAGCTTTGCATTAGGTGGACATTTAATAACAAATTCAACTGCAAATATACCAGTTCTATTGACCATTTTTTGTCTTTCCTTTTAGTTCCACATCTAAGAGCCAGTGATGGTTTACAGACATGTTCAATCAGAGAAACAGAATAGGAGTTCTTGCTATACGGATGAGTGCTAACCAAATAATATCATACTTGAAACTCTTGCATATTATGTTAAATTT
This sequence comes from Rubus parviflorus, assembly GCA_029955375.1. NCBI lineage: Eukaryota > Viridiplantae > Streptophyta > Magnoliopsida > Rosales > Rosaceae > Rubus > Rubus parviflorus. The sequence goes on along the minus strand of JARGGL010000005.1, from coordinate 7,705,998 downwards.
TGTATGAATGAGCGTTAAACAAATAATTTCATACTGGAAACTCTTGCATATAGTGTTAAATTTTGTATGTTCTCATTTCCCATAGCTGTAATAGGTTCATGTTTTACAGGTAAATGCATCAATATCCTTCTTGTACTGCACCTCTTTATAATGAATAGTGTATTAAAGATGACATTCTCTGGGCTCACTCATTACTCTACCAATGCAGATGGAACCCCAAAAATTACACTAATTAGATATAGGTAAAGTTTATATGAACAACCTAACTTGCATATATAACTGGCATCAATGATGATGAAAGGTCAATATATACAATAATAAGATATAAGTTGGACCTTAATGCAAATGAAGCCATGAAAGATGAAAGCATTTCTTTTCCGCAAAAATCAGCAAGATAAAGTTACTTTAAAAAATTTGAGTGCCTATGTAGTCATGTACCTGCCCATATTTTCATACCCTTTATATAATAGCTGTTTTTTTTAAATGACTTGATAAAACTTTTTATAGTGATTCTGATTTAAAAATAATAATATTATTAATTAAAAAAACATGTATATAAAGCGTAACTACAATATCTGCATCTATCTATTGTACTATAGCACCATATTTACAATGTGGTGCTAGTACGAAATAGCTGTTTGTCTGACTGGATGAGGAAACACTTACACAAGGGGTCTTTGAGCAGCTTTTCATTATTGGTTCCAACATCAATCATCACAGGAAGCACCTATATTGCGTGGAGTGTCAACGGGTAAAAATGATGTGTGGTACGAGTCAACATGAAGGTTCACCAGATGAAGTGATGAATATAGAAAATGATCAAAACAATGACAGAACCACCCAAAACCAATAACGAACTATTTCTATAGATATATAAATATATATACACACACACACACAAAGATAAGTTGATAACAGACCCAAAATTAACAGTAATTATGACCCTTTTGTACTTTAAGTTTGATTCTCCTCTATTATTACAAGAGTACTGTAGCAGTTGCTTTTTTTATTTAATAATTAAAGATACAAAGAAATACATACAAGTTGTCCATCTCAGAAGTCAGAAGACATCTCTTTTATTAGAGATACAGAGAAATACAGACAAGTTCTCCATCTAAGAAGAGTATGAATGTCCCTAAAATTGCTTACATAATGGAGCCCACAAAGAAGTGCTAGGAGGGGTGATCTCCTTGGATGTCCTCATGTTGCACATCTTTTAAAAGAAAGTGAGGCACCCCTATCATCTTTTCCTAAAATGTGGCATCCCTATCTTCGAAAATCTCAAAACTTAGCACACTAAGAATGCAGATATGAACCGTTCTCGCCCAAATTTGAGCCTATTACACTAGAAGGGATCCCATACACTTAAACAGCTTTGTCAGAATGTGGTTTACTGGCAAAATTGTCTAACATAAAAGATCACCTTGATCAAATTGGTCCTTTGATGGAAATTTGCACTACATCACTTACAATCCTACTGGAAGGAGTAAAAAACTTTGCTACATATTTTGGATGCAGATGTTGAATTAAAAAAAATAAAAGATTAAAGCAAGAACCAAATGTAATAATGTGACATGAGCAAGAAATTACCCTTTGAGGGTTTATTCCCGCAGCAGCAACATATAAATCCAGCTTCCCGATTGTGATTCCAATTCCCTGAACTCCAAGGTCTCCAAGACCCAATATTCTGCTCCCATCTGTAACAACAATCATATCAACCTGCAAAAGAATTAAATGGTTGAAGACAAATTAAGCTGGAGTCTTTTCTGAAACACTAACACTGAAATGCACGTATGCTATACACATTTCATATCGCACGATTAAGTCAAATATTAAAATGAGAGGAAGGTAAATAAGGTTAACCTGTGTTATTTTATTTCCGCCTCCAACAACTTCCCCTATTTTATTATAAAAAAATAACTTCCCTATTTAAATACAACTTGCAATTTTTACATCTTAATTTCAAACACACATTAACCTCAAAATAGTTATTCTACGAGTTGACTATGAAACCCACATCTCTCACTCTGAAATACTATCTAGCTTGTGACAATAAGTTTTAAAAAGAAAGAAAACAAAAAAGACCACTGAACTTCCAAACAAGTCACCAACAAATGTGTTGACATTTCATTAGATAGAGAAGTAAAATGCAGGAAAGATAGGAAAAAAGCACCAAAAATGGAATATTATGGAATTACTTTCAATTTGACAGACTATGAAATTGAGAAAAGTTGCAGCCAATAAATGTAGCAGAGTCGGTAAACTAATGCACTAAAAGTGCTAATACTTGAGACTAAGCTTGTGTCTAAGAAATCTTTACCAGATGATTCTAAGGACTTCATTAGCAAAAAGATCTTTTTTCATAGAGGAAATGGAAAAGATTGTATTAACAGAACAAGAAAAAATACAAGCAAAGTGAACCAGTTATCCACTTAACAAAGACCAATCTCAAGTACTCAAGTGATGATAATTCATATAAAATACGTCCTACAATTGATTGGGCCATTGAAGAGGATTAAAGACCTGATCAGCTGGCCAATTATAAACCATAGACATCATTTCTCCACGATCTTCTGCACTGAAGTACATTCCCCTGGGCCTTCTAAATAGACCACTGTAATTCTGGCAAACAAGTCCAACAGTAGGAGTGTAGACTATAGGTGCATATTCCTCAATCTTGGCAATCAAAACCTGTCAAATTCAGAGATGATGATGTATTATGTAACATGATCTATTAATAAACGAAATATTTCAACATAACCAAGCAGCATGGCATGCAGAGAATGATGTACATACATGTGTAACAAAGCTGAGAGTGTTTTTAGACACCCTAAGCCAAGACAAGGAAGAAACCGAAGAGGAAGAGAGTTGGTAGTGAATGGAAGTGTTAGTCATGCTGGGCAGCTGGTGTACTGATCCTTTATGCAGAGTAACTATTTCTGGCATCAATCCTATTGGTGGTTCGTTGTTGGCTGTGATACAGTGTTATAGGTAAAGGTTTTAATTTAAGGTTCTAGCACTGAGTATAATATGTTCTAACAATCTTAAAGCAACAATTTCTTCCCTGTTTTCCCTAGTTTTTGTTTTAAGCATTTCTCTTTTAGGTAAAAAGTTTTAGAAACTTCTCTACTACAATGGAAACAGAGACTGAAGTCACAACTCTCAAAAGTCAAAACTCAAAGTCACGCCACAGTTTTTCAAATCCACTAATAGGAAAATAGCTCACTTGAGAAGGATATTAATAACCTACTCTCTGACTAAACAGTTTGACTCAAAGGCACCTATAACTTCGCATGTTTTTGTAAAATTGAGAATTTTTTCCTGTATTTGATGCTGAGTGAAATTATCAGAACTTTTCTCATGAGTTCTAGGGCTACACAAGACATCCCCATAGCTAGCACATATATCAAACTATCACCTAGAAAAGGTAAATGCAAGATACCAATTTTAACTTGGTTACACCGAAACATAGATTAATATATATTGAAGTTTGTAACTTACTTTATAATACATTGTCTCATTTCTGTCATGCAACCTGTTCAGTATGCGCCACATTGCTAGAGCATTTGGATCAGATGGTCCATCTCTTGCTTGATGTTCAAGTGTCTTCAGGTCGGCCACTGTCAAATTAACAAATTTCAATAGTGATATTGCTGGAATAATCAGTTACTTTATATGGCAATAAAATGTTAAAGATCATTCTAAAACATAAGTAAAGCAGAGAAAAATATAGTACTAGGTTTAAAAGGTAAGAATGCAGTTCATTCAGTATATTGCTAAAAAAAACTCCAGACATGTAAAAGTATTACTACACTAGTAAGAAAATTTTACTTGGAAGCATGTGACGCTATTGCCGACTCTGTCTTGGAAGTTTTGACTTGTAAAAGTATTACTTCCTTTCTATGCTAAAAGACTTTGAAACTATGAAGTTTTGATACCAAATTTGCAACAAAGATCACATTAGAAACTGGTAGAGAAGGACAGATTGTAGTTTACCATAACCACTTCTCGCAACTGGGTAACCACGAAATTTGTTTGTTTAATTCTGTAGATCAATGACTGCTTAAATTTTATCCCATGAGGAGAAGGTCAACAGGCCATTGTTCCTATAATATTTGGATGTTATAGTCAAAACTCCAATGACCAAATTCCAGCCAGTTACAGAATCAAATAAACCCTCCTATGCTTTAAGTTTTAACCTATAAGAGAAATTAGCAATCTTTAAACTATTCTTAACACTGTACTATATGGAGGAAAAGGAATCAGTGGATACACATACCACTCAAAATCAAAGCATGAAAAAATATGCTCAAAATTTAAAATTTGCAAGGAAGCAAATGCAAACTAATTCTTTCAAGGAACAGTGAAATCCATATTAAGCTACATTACAGAACTTGGGTCATTCTCTGACTGAAAGCATGACACCTGATATTGGGTCATATTACATTACCAAAGAGCTTGCCAGGAAATATGCAAAGGAGGCTCAAGAAAGGACAAGTATATACTTACTGAAGCGTTCAATTTGCTGCTCGGATGACATAACATTTGGAGGGAGAAGTCCCCGAAGATCAAGGCGATCTCGTTCCGTAATTGAAAATGATGTCCCCTAGTATGGCAATCATTCAAAGATTAACTCTATGTAAAATCAAATTAAGCAAAATTGGAAACAAGAAAAGGATAAAACAACCAACACACTTCACATGAACCAAATAAGTAAAAACACAAAACACAAAAGCCATGATCAAGCACCAAAACTTGACACAAACACTACTCAAATTTGATATTTTTATTGTCAGACTTCAATACCACTGAGTTCAATTCTACTTGACCTACAAAAATTTCTATAAAAAATCTTCTACATATTAACCAAGACAAAATCCAATTTAAAAAAAAAAATGGCTGCACATGAATCAAATCCAAAGTGATGTTCGAAATAATAAAAACCCAGAATGCAAAAAAGGCAAAATCGAAGGGGATTGTGGGATGAAATTTACTTTATTGAACCAAGGGTCGTGAAGAATGTCGATGCTGCGCTTGTGCACGATGATTGGCCGGTGGCCCTCAATGGAGGTGAAGGATCTCGACTGCAGAGGATTACCGCCCATTCTGACTCTGTCCTTGAGGTGTTTGATCAGAGACGTAGAGAGCCTGATCGGAGAGTTGAAGTGCGACATGTCGTCGAGTTGTAGAAGACCCAACACCCAAGGAGGAAGAAGAAGAAGAAGGAGGAGGAGGAGCGGGTTTAATCAATCAATGGAGTCTCTGCGATGCATCTATTATTACTGGGAGTGAAGACTGACTCAGAGAGACTCACTGACTTTTTTTATGCAGGAAAGCCGAGCCCTTTGTAGTTGTTCACTTGTTTGGTACTTTGGTTTTTCCGTTTTTGGCACAGTGCCACAGAGACAAGAAAGAAATTACTTTTCCCACTCCATTTGGTAAAATTGAGACCTTTTTTCAAGGTCAACCTGGGCCCATCTGACATTATGGCATTTAATATTTATCAGAATATTCCCGCGTTAATAGCACACCAAAAAGTACCCAGTAGTCCGGTATGTAACCCAATGGATTTAGTTTAGTGGAAGCATGCTAGGCTTCAAGTGGGGTGAATGCTGCAGTAATACTCCTGGTAATAGGAGGTCGCTGGTTCGAACCTCATCTTCTAAAAAACATCCTTTGGGGAGAGATCATACCTCAATTGCTCCCGGCCCCGAAATGGCAGCCAACTTTGGACCACCATTTTTGAAAACCGAAAAAAGTACCCAGTACATAGCGAGAGAGGATAGAGAATTGGATTTAAATTAGGCTAGATTAGGGGTTCGATCGCTTTTAATATAACCAAAAAAAGAGTATGCAGTTATTTTCAGGGCAAATTACTCACTGATGTGGAGGGAATAACCAAGAGAAAGAAAGCTCTGCACTGATCTCACTTGCTTCCTAAGTAAGTCACAAGCTAAGATTACTCTTCACCTCCCGATTGCCCTAAAGCTAATATGATCCGGTCTGGAATGGAGTTATCTGCAATAATACTATTGCTACTCCTATGTAGCTTAGTTGGGATGTTTGAACATAATTTTCAGTGGCCCCTTTAATCCTGCAAAATTGATCGATCATCGACTCTGTTCAAGAGTGGTCTAAGGCCAATGTCCACCTGAAATTTTGCACCAATCCCAAGTGGCATGGCTAAGACCTCCTGTTGGCTAGCTGGCTTCAACCTAATATTGATTAGGCTAAGTCCAACCAGAATGTCAAGACTGGGGATAGAGTTGTTACGAGATCATAATGGAGAATGGATTTGTGTGGATTTGCTGCTAATCAGGGTGTTGGCAAAGTTATTGATGCATGTCTTAGATATTGGCTTCGACCATCACCAAGACACCAACAGTAAGGTTAATTATGGTGGAATGTGAATCTGAGCTCTCAGTCCATTGGGGAACTAGTGAACCACCTTTAAAGCCGCACGCCACTATTTTAACTAGCTTTCCTACACACTCGTACGCGTGCATTTAGTTTGTTTTTTTAATTTTACAAATACTAAATTTACTTCTGCATTTCACCTAAGAAATGTTTATACGCATCGGCACCTCGGTAAAACATTGTCCATAAGAAAAGTGATTTTTTTTGGCACTATTAAACCCAAGAGTCTGCCTTGACATTTGAAATATGCTTAATTTTTTGTTTCACATACATGTGCATATAGTGGTTGTTTTTATGAAAAAAATTGTTAGTGTTGTAGGACACATTATGGGGTGGCTGTCCAATAAACTAAAGTTCGTACGTACATGATTCAAGATGTGGACTACATACATTGTGCAAGACTTTTGGTATTTCTCCTATTTACTCCATAAGGGTTACACTAATTATGAAAGAGCATAAATTGTATAGTTAGTGCGGTTAGTGGGGTTAGTGGTGATACTGGGGAAATTAAAGGGTTTCTTCTCATTATGATGTACCATGAATACATCTCAACCTCTCCACTATATAAAGAGGTTGAAGCATCACCATTTCATATACCAACATATCAAAGATCAATATATACTTAGAAAGAAACTTCTTGCTCTCCACACTTCTCTCTCTTTTTCATTTTTTTTTATCTTTCCTACTTGAGTTAATAGGCGACTCACAACACGTTATCAACACGCTCAAAGATTGAAGAACAAGGAGGAAGAACGACGAATTTCTTCACCAAATTCGGCGAATTTTTTTTTTGACTCGTGGAACCCTAAATTGTTTTTAGGTGCATTTCTCAAGTAAGTTATGTTTTTTATTTTTTCAATCCTTGGAAAAAAGTGAACCATAACCATTGAGCATGAACCCTAATTAATCTTAGGTAAAGAGAAATTGTAATTTGGCTTGCATCTGCTTTATTTTTCGTTGATTACTTTATCACTAAATCGAAAGATAAAAGCATATACAACGGTACACATGGCACATATATCTCCACATTAAGTCACGAAAGGTTATGAATCTTCCACGACTAGGCTCACCCAGTTGGATGAGATGTCTAGGCAAGGTTCGGAGAATACTGACACTATTCCGAATGAGGTTCGGTACTAAGAGAGCCTCGCTCCACCAAAAACCTCACCCTATCTTACCTGGTCGTATTCAATTGGAGCTACCGAAAAGGTTGAGTAAATAACTTTTCACTCTAGAATTGTTTATTTTCTCGCAATTATGTGGTAGAAATTATATATATGTTTGCCAAATGATAACCAGAAGATTTCATCTATATCGACCTGTCGATTTCAATATGAATCCATGAGAATTTTAGTACTCACAAAACCATGATTACATGTTTCGAACCTGAAGATTTTCGAAGTTGAACTTATGTTCACATGTCTAATTCGTAAACATTGCATGAACATATACACCAGTCGATTTATATGATACACTAATCCAGTTTCTCCCGTTGTAGAAATTATGTCGATCAAACTTGACTTTCCATTCTTAGATGTACACTAATCCAGAGGCTACTGTTGTTCGTGGACCTTGTCCACAACCTGAGAACCGAGACATGGGCCAGTAGTCCCGTCAATCTCGGAACCGCCGCGAGCCTCATGCTAGCCCGACCAAGCGAGGTTTGGGCTCTCGTCCAAACCGAGGACATTCAGCCCCAAAGTAACCGAGATAGCCTCGAGAAAGAATCAGCAACAGGGTCAGTCGTCCCGAAGCAAGAGATAATGCTCTCGAACCCAATCTCTACTATTGTTGTGGTGGTACGAATCACTGGCAACGAACTTGTCGTGCTTCTGCACAACAAGTTCAAAATTATCATCATGGAAATAAGCCCGAAACTAATGTGATCGAAATTACTCCAGAGTCAACTCTTAAGGCAACCGACTTTGTCGCTGCCATGTATTTGGATTAGTATATTTTTCAGTTTTCATGATACTAATTGGGCCTAAGTGTAGCCCATCTAGATAAATGTTTACACTTTCTTTTGGATTGTGGTTTTGTTTTTATGAATCATGTTTCAACGTTTCTCGAAATAATTTAAAGTATTTTTGAGCAATTTTTTTTGACAATGTGACCGCCTTTAAATTATTCTACTATTAGGCATGACCAGTAGGGAAGTTGTTTGTCTGGCCGATAGTGGTACCACTCACACTATCTTACGAGATCAAAAGTATTTCATCAACTTCAAGCCTAAAGTAACCTCAGTGACAACGATTTTAGGTCCGTCGACCCTAATCAAATGCTTTGGCAAAGCCCAATTCGCGTTGTCCAAATGGTACTCCTATAATCATATCTGAGGCCTTATACTCTCGTAGGTCCAGTCAAACCTTATTGAGTTTTAAGGACATTCGAGCAAACGAATATCATGTTGAAACTGCTCATGAAAATGGTGTGAATTTTCTTTACACATGACCTCCAATAAATACGGCCAAAAGGGTATCTTGGAGAAATTAAGATGTTTTCTTTTTTCAAGTGGTGTTTATGTTACCACAATACACTTGATTGAAAATGACCTTATCATTCGCCTGACGTTGATTGATAAGAACACTTATATGTTGTGGCATGACCGTCTGGGACATCCAGGTCGTAATACGATGCTTAGAACTACACATGCATCACACGGGCATCCTCTTGGAGGAAAGAGTTTTGTGATTAATCTGAAAAGCCCATGCCAAGCTTGCTATATTGGAAAAACAAATCTCAAACCAATTTGTGTAAAGCCCACCAAACTAGTTTCGAAATTCCCTTGAGAGAATCCAAGGTGATATTTATGAACCTATCCAACCAGCCTGCGAATCATTTAAATATTTCAGGGTTCTGGTTGTTGTATTGACAAGATGGTCACAAGTTTACTTATTGTCCACAAGAAATGCTGCTTTTGCTAAACTCCTCGCCCAGAGGGCTCACCACTCGGATTATCCTATAAAGTCTAGAAGACTTGATAATGTCGGAGAGTTTACATCGAAGTTTTCCGATGATTATTGCATGTCCCTTAGGATTGACATTGAACATCTGGTTCCCCATGTTCACACCCAGAATGATCTCGTAGAAGCGTTCATTACATGATCGCATGAACCTTGGTAATGCGCACCAAGCTTCTAATTTCTACGTGGGGCTATGAAATCTTGCATGCAGCCATGTTGGTTCGATTGAGGCCCACTGCTACCCAACCTTATTCCGCGTTACAGCTGGTGACTGGGTACGAATCTGACATTTCACACTTACGCGTATTTGGGTGTGCAGTTTACGTGCCAATTATGTTATCACAACGTACAAATAAGTCCTCAATAAAAGATGAGCATATGTGTCGATTATGAATAATCTATTACACACTCTTTAGAGCCCTTGATAGGCGAACTCTTTACCGCATTTGCCGATTGTCACTTTGATGAGACTGTCTTCCCGTCGTTAGGGGAAGATTCGCACATTAACGTTGATAAGGAACGACGTGAATTAACGTGGCATGTACCCACTATGTCTCATCTCGATCCTCGAACCGCACAAATGTGATAAGTGAAGTGCGATGAATTCTAGACATACAGAGTGTAGCCTATAAAATGCCAGACGCTCTCTCTGATCTAGCTAAAGTGACAAGATCATATATACCTGCTGCAAACTTGCCTGCAAGGATAGATGTCCCAGTATGACGCAAAGTCATCCCTGAAGGATGCAACGTCCCCGTAGGATATGTCGTCCCAGGTGGACGACGTATGGCTTGGCGGCTAACCAGTTATATATCTCCCTGCCCAGAAGCTAGGTGGACCACTAGGTTCGAAGGATTCTTATCCCCAGGAGAGGGTAAATTTGGCACAAATGAATCCTTTCACGAGATAATCCGGATTATGGGTCCGTCCTAGAAGAGACAACGTTGGGGGACGCTCCAACATCTGAACTCACTCCCGAGAATAGAGAAATCTTGATAATGCATGCTTATGTGAGATATGGAATCGTAATGAGATTATCATCAATGATATAATTGTATTCGAGGTAGCTACCGAAATCAAAACTAGCGATGACATCGAACCTTACTCCGTTGATGATTTTCAACGTAGAGACGACTGGCCAAAATGGAAAGAAACAATCCAAGTCGAATTGGATTCCTTAAAGCGAAACGAAGTGTATTCGGACCAGTAGCTCCAACACCGCCCAATATTAAACCAGTTGGTTATAAATGAGTTTTCGTAAGGAAGCGTGATGAGAATAATGAGATTATACGATATAAAGCTCGCCTAGTGGCACAAGACTTCCCTCAACACCCTGGAATTGACTACGAGGAAACTTATTCTCCCCTAATGGACCTTATAACGTTCCGCTACTTAATCAGTTTAGTAGTTTCCAAAAAACTGAATATGTAACTCATGGATGTGGTCACAGCTTATCTCTATAAGGATCTAGATACATAGATATATATGAAAGTCCCTGACGGACTTAAGTTGCCTGAATCAAGTAGTTCCCGACCACGGAACACGTCCTCGATTAAACTGAGACATTCACTATATGGATTAAAACAATCCGGACGGATGTGGTATAACTGTCTAAGTGAATACTTGATCGGCTTGGGATACGTGAACAACGAACTATACCCTTGCGTGTTTATTAAGAAATCCACTTCAGGATGCTATTATCGTAGTCTATGTAGATAATATGAATCTCATAGGAACCTTGAAAGAGTTGATTGAAACTGCTGAACTTCTGAAGAAGGAATTCGAGATGAAGGATCTTAGAAAGACACGGTATTGTCTCGGCTTTCAGATCGAGCAACGTAAAGATGGAATCCTAGTACATCAGTCGAACTACACCTAGAAGGTGTTGCGACGTTTTTAGTCATCATGAGGCTAAGTCATTATCTACTCTCATGATCGTTCGAACCCTAGACATTAACAAGGACCCATTCCGTCCTAAGAGAGACGATGAAGAGATATTGAGCCCTGAGTGTTCATATCTGGGTGTAATAGGCACATTATTGTACTTGGCTCAATGTACTAGACCATACATCTCGTTTGCTATGAATTGTTTAGCTCGACACAGCACCGCGCCAACACGCTGCCACTGGAATTGCATCAAAGAAATTTTCCGCTACCTTAAAGGTATTACGAATATGGGCTTGTTCTATCCTTACGCGTCATCGAGTGGATCTACTCCCCTTGGCACTCGAAATAACGCAACCCTTTTCAGTTACGCCGATGTTGGTTACTTATCAGACCCACATTAGGGATGTTCTCAATCTGGTTATGTTTTTACCATTGGGAATCCGGCGATATCTTGGAGGTCTCGAAAACAGACCTTAGTTGCTACTTCGATAAACCACTCTGAACTACTCGCTCTCTACGAGGCGACTAGAGAGTGTGTATGGCTTCGAGCATTTATTAGCCATATACGAAGTACTTGTGAGCTATCTCATAATCCTGATGAACTGGTTGTCATCTATGAGGACAACACTGTTGTTATTGATCAAACTAAGCACATCTCGCAGAAGCTCTTCTTTACGCATCAACAACAAGAGCATCAGAAGATCGAAGTGAAGCACAAATGTTCAGAGAGCAACCAAGCTGACTTATTCACCAAGTCACTACCAAAGTATTCGTTTCAGGAACATGTTAAGGCAATCGGTCTCAGGAAGCTATCCGAGCTACCTTAGAGTAACGATTTATGCCTAAGTCGAAATTCCTGCACCCAGTCGTGTGCATGTGAGGGGGAGCATCCCGACGAATGCTTGTATTTGATCGACGCTTGGCTAGTGTACTCTTTTTGTCCTTAGACCAAGGGTTTGTCCCACTGGGTTTACTTTGGAAAGATTTTTAACGAGACACCATCCCGACCACTGTCTACCTATTTGTCAAATCATTGACACTGATCACACCTTCACTAAGGATTACAGAAATCAGGAGGAGTATCCAGTCGTATACTTCTAACCACTGTATACTCTTTTGTCCTTGACCAGAGGTTTGTCCCACTGGGTTTACTCTGGCAAGGTTTTAATTAGGCACATCTCTTGTGGTTAGTTCATCTACGCCCTTACATCGCATAATGCTTCGGTCTAAATCATTCGGCAACACAATTTTCTCCTAAACTCTGGTTTTTTGTCCCACATTGGGTTTTTCCGGACTTAAGGTTTTGTGTGTTGGCATCAACGAATGACTGTTTATTATCGACTCTACCTAACTATACTTAGCGCAATGCTCGAAGATGAAGGAGTTCAGATGCAGCAAAGTCAGTTTTTGGACATACAAGGGGCAGTGTTGTAGGACACATTATAGGGTGGTTGTCCAGTGAACTAAAGTCCGTACGTACATGATACAAGATGTGGACTACATACATTGTGCAAGACTTTTGGTATTTCTTCTATTTACTCCATAAGGGTTACACTACTTATGGAAGAGCATAAATGGTATAGTTAGTGGGGTTAGTGCTGATAGTGGGGAAACTAAAAGGTTTCTCCTGATCATTATGATGTACTATGAATACACTTCAACCTCTCTACTATATAAAGAGGTTGAGGCATCACTATTTCATATACCAACATATCAAAGATCAATAGAAAACAAATTCTTGCTCTCTACACTTCTCTTTCTCTTTCATTTTTTTATCTTTCCTACTTAAGTTAATAGGCGACTCACAACAGTTAGTTTATTTTTCTAATAGAATTTGCTTTTAAGTCTAGGATTCTATGTAGGTTACTGAAAGTAAATTTCACCAAGGCATATTATAAATTCAAAATTATTGATGCATGTTGAAAAAGTATAACTGAGTTTACTGAGTTACACAATGGGGTTTCAGCTCGCGTGAGTAATTTTTTAATTTTTTTTTTTGACTACATTGAGGTACTTCTTTTCACATGAGTTTCACCATGCAAGTTTACTATTTCACATGGATATTGAGACACTTCTCTTACTATTTCCCGAGATCAGCAAATTATTTTAAAGGTAGGTGCAAAGCTTAACATCAATCATCTTTGTAAGTTAGATTAGCAACGTTTAAAAGTAGAAGTCATCAGAAATTAAGGGTAGAAGTACCCGAGAAATACTATGTTTAACCTTATTGGAACACCTTTAACAGTCGATGTCTTTGTTTTTTGGTAAATATTGCAAATAGGCTATTGTCTACTCAAATATATCAACAATCTTTCGCACGGGAGACGAAAATATAATTCGGGTTGTCTGCTCTTCTACAACTTTGGAAGGTATTTCACATATATTTCATTTGCAACCTTGTGTTATTGTAGCAACATTGAAGCAAAAACAACAGTCACCTGGATTTGCCTTGCAAAGTACTTCATCTTCAGATTTCTCATCCTTCTCCTCTCGCTTGATCGCAGGGTTGTATCCTTGTTCTTAGCTGCATAGAATTGCAAACCACATTCACTAATACATATACTTTTTGAAGTTTTTCTCCAATAGTCTATTTATTGTTTTCATTCGATCCATAAACTTAATTATGTTTATATCTTATCTATCTCTACTACTATAAATGGAGGCGTAAGGCTTTGGTGTCAAAGGCTTCACCAATTTTTTAATTTCTACAAATATCCTTCAGAATAAAAAAAATCCTCATGATAATAATTTAAAAGGGTTATTATGATAAAAAAAAAAAACATAAATATAAAAAGAAAAAAAAGGAAGAAGTGGGTGAATGAAGATTTTCACATTTTTTCTCTCCTTCACAAATAATACGTGCATTGCACGTGTATGATGCTAATCTCTACTACTATAAATGGAAGCGTAGGATTTGGTATCAAAGGTTTTATCAAATTATGAAGCGCCTATAATATCTTTCATAATATAAAATAAAAATAATAAAAAAATAATTTTAAAAGGTTATTATGGTAAAAAGTAGAAAAATATAAATATGAAAAAAAAAAAACTTGAAAAGATGGGTAATAAGGAAACTTCCACGTTTTTCCTCTCTTCACAAATAACACGTGCATCGCACGGGAATGAGGCTAGTATATATAATGGGAAAACTTGGGTTCTTGATAAACATTCAAAAACTCAATATTTGCCCCTCCTAAACTATATTAGCCAATATATAAACTTAAATAAAGTAAGGGCAAAATAGTAAATAACATAATAAAGAAAATTAAAACCATATTTATGAAGACTCTACACCAACTTGTCCACTTGCCTATTTATTATTATTATATATATATATATATATATTTTTTATTTTTTTTATTACAAAACCGAAGAACAAGTAATGCGAAAATACTAAATAAGCGATAATTTTTCTTTCACGCACGAACGCCGCCTTTCACGCACGAACGCCGCCTTTCACAAGCGCAATGCGCGTGTAGGAAGGCTAGTCAAAGAATAAATAAATTGAACTTGTCAAAATTAGTATAAGTAGCCTTTCAGAAATAAGTTGGGCCATGTCATAAGTAATATCTAAAATATAGAACAACAGACAAAAGAAAAAAAAAGGTAAATTAACTCTTCTCAAATCTCAATATCCCTTTCAGATCATAAATTATAGTCAGATTACAATATTGTTACATTGTAACAGTAGATTTTTCATTCTATTTTGTACAATTAGTCATATCATTCTTCATGTTTATCCATCACAGTTCTATTTATTTAAGGAAAAACTCATTGTGATCATTACTGCCAGCTATTTTCGTAGTGTTGGTATAATAGTTCCCATAAAACTGCAATTGAAAAGATTGGGAGAAAATATATCGCATACATACTTGAATAGCTGACACCTTGGTTGGCAACAGAAATAAGCAAACCTGATTCAAGTGTCCTCAATAAAAAAAATATATAAACGAAACAGGGAGTTATCACGTTGACATCTTGACAACCTAATATCAAGGTTTAGGCTAGGCTAAATGCAATTGAAACATAATTGAGATTAAACACAACTGGACATGAAAATGGTCATTATGGTCTAAAACGTTAATAGTGAGCTTCTCTAGTGAGGACCACTTCAATGAGTACCACTTGAGAACTTTTCGATTAATGATTGTGATATCTATTTTTCGATTACATCTCGACAAATCAACCGTTCAATGTTAAGATATTCATGAGTAGATCACTTCTATAAATTTTCAACAAAATTTGAAATCGTTAAAGTACCGAACTAGACCAAATAAATGGACGAACTAAATCTGTCAATTTTGAACCATTCATATTCATAAATGGTAAATCACAATTATAGATGACTTAACGATTTCCGATTTCATTGAAAATTTGTAGAAGTGATCTACTTATAAATATCTAAATATTAAACGGTTGATTTGTCGAGATGTAATCAAAAAGTAGGTATAATCGAAAAGTCCTCAAGTGGTACTCATTATAATGGTCCTTACTAGAGAAGCTCCCAACGTTAATAAATAAGAAGAAATGCACCTTAAAAACCCTTCTTGGATGAGATCCCAATCAGCTGGATACATCGCATGGTAATCAACATTTTTCACTTTTGGATTGCCTACAACTATTCTGCAAATAATAAGAAGCAAAATTAGGCCAAACAAACATAAGATAAAAGGACAAAAAGAGATATGCCAATTTCCATGTTTATTAACAAAGAAGTACCCATATATGAATTACACCCCTTAACTACCCAGGAACAACCATGGAAAGCAATATCTGCCTACTCATTCGTTATTCATTTTTGTTAACTTGGCAACGTAGAATGATAAACCTAAAACAATAAATGACAGATGAAGATAAGCATATATACAAATGTGGAGTACTTAACTAAGGAAAAAGAAAGAGAGAACTCAATGAATTGGTAAAGAAGTAGTTTAAATTTGTCTCTTCGTCTGGTTTTTCACCACTCACCAGACAACAATAATATGATTCTCTCAATCTTTTCTGCAGTAAGAATACCTTGTTTCAAAAATAGAAACTTTTGAAAAAATAAAAATAAAAATGAATGAAATAACTTTGGCAGGTGATGATCCATCGGCATACTTAGTTATCTCCATATTTGCTTAAATATTCAAAAAAGGAAAAAAAACTGCAAAGAAAGGATTCAAAAAAAAAAATCTATACCTTGGTGATGATGCATTCACTTTCATTCGCCAAATGACTGTGTGAGACAAATACTTAGTAAGCACAGTCAACATGGAGTTAAGCACAGTCCAAAATTGTAATAGGATGATACAAAATGCGAAGAGCAGATAACGAAAAAAAATTAAAAAAGAATAAAATATATATATAATAAATAAGCAAGTGGGCAAATTGGTGTGAGATCTTGATAAATATGGTTTTAATTTTATTTATTATACTATTTACTGTTTTGTCCTACTTTATTTAAGTTTATATATCGGCTAATATAGTTTAAGAAAATCAAATCTTGAGTTTTTGAATATTTAACAAGAACACAAGTTTTCCATCCACTACTAAGAAGATTAATTTCTCACCAATTCGAGAGAGAGAGAGATTAAGAAGAAATCAGAAATATTGCTGAAGGTGTTGTTGCAATTGTGACTGAAGGCCCCTTGGAGACTATCGTTGCCTTCTATTGCAAGGTCCCATTAATTGATCGCCCAGAAGAAAACAAATAATTAGCAAATGGAAATTTCAGTACGAGTGCGCATGTACACACCATTTCTCAGATCTATTCCAATTTCAGCAAATAAAGTTAATTGGTTTGACTTCTTAAGCCAAATCCTTGTAACGCAAGTAGGAAGCATTTGTTGAGCAATTTCCTATCACTGACCAGACAGTTGTCAATGGGCCACGTGAAGTTTCTCTGAAAGCTCCTCGTGGAATTTGAAGTCTCACATCGACAATTTCACATTTGCTTCGTATATATAAAAAGACCGAAAAGATAACTTACTTCTCCCAACTACTAAAAACAATAGTTTCATCACTTTGAAATAGCGAAGAGAAGAAGAAAAAAAATTCAGAGATATGGCGGAAGCTGTTGTTGCAATGGTGACCCATGGCATCAAGCCACTCGGAGACTTGATCATTCAGCAAGGGAAATTCTTGAGTGGAGTCGGCTATCAGGTTGAGCTTGCAGAAGCCGAGCTACTCTTGATGCGTGGCTTCCTGAAAGATGCAGATTCAAGAACTGGAGAGGATGAAGTTGTACGCAAATGGGTTCAGCTTATTAGAGATGTTGCTTATGATTTGGAGGATGTCATTGAATCTTTTGCCTTGAAATTGGCTTCCAAGAAGAGAGGAGGTACTATGAAGATTGTTCTCAAAAGGTTTGCCTGCATCTTTAATGAAGGAGTTGATAGATACAAGATTGGGTCTGAAATTGAGAATATTATGAACAAACTTTCTCATTTGAGGTCGAGTTTGCAAAGTTATAACATAAGGCAAATAAGTGGGGGTGAAGGTGTCGCTTCTACTTTTAAGAGGCAACGAGATCGGAGGTTAACTTATGCTCATGAAGTTGAAAGTCATATTGTTGGGTTAGAGGAAAACACAGATATACTGGTGAAGTTGTTGGTGACAGAAGGAAAGCATCACCGTGTTGTTTCTATTTGGGGGATGGGCGGCTCGGGAAAAACCACTCTTGCAAAACAAGTTTTTCTTCAAAATGAAGTTGAGCGTCATTTTGATTGTTCTGCTTGGGTGTGTATATCTCAACAATGGGAAGGAAGGGATGTGTTGGAACAAGTTTTAATTAAACTCAGTTCCCCAACACAAGAGCGAAGGAAAGAAATTGCCAACATGAAAAAGGATGAAATAGCAGAGAAGGTTTGTAGTATCCAACGAGAAAAGAGATGTCTGGTGGTCCTTGATGACATATGGACTCAGGAGGCATGGAATTCTATAAAAGCTGGATTCCCAATCAATGAGGAAACAGAGAGCCGGATATTACTCACCACTCGCAACAAAGAAGTTGCCTTGCTCGCATCCAGAAATAATGATTTTCTTCACCAACCTCGACCTCTAGATGATAATCAAAGCTGGGAACTGTTTGAAAAGATAGCGATATGTGGAACCGACAATACAGGTATTTTTTCTGCCAATTGAATATTTATCTGTAGTTTTCTAGCCTAAGGAAGTTTGCATTGCATACAACACTAAATCTTGACTTATATGCAAATGTTAATAGCTTTTTTTTTTTCACAAACATATTATCATATTATGCATCTTGTAAATTTTACGAATCATAAGAAAGAACACCATTAATTTTATGTTGGAGCAGACGACATTCTCTTGATCCTCTACAAGCACATGATATCGATAAAAAATAGTTTAATGTATATGAAAGATTCTGGACTGCAGGAACTTTTAGTTTGATATATAATGTCATCACTATCAATTAGTCAGTAATCAGTAGCAATCTCTCTCTTACTGAAGTATAGCCTCTGGATATACTTGTTTCGTCCTGAATAATTGCTAATCTAAAAGAAAAAAAAACTTATTTGGTATTGTTTTCTTTTCTTTTCTAGACTTGACAATTTATGCAATGAAGACAGAATTAGGAAAGAAGATGCTTGTTCATTGTTCAGGTTTGCCATTAGCCATCAATGTGCTCGCTGGTCTTCTAAGTAGACGAGAGACAGTTGAAGAGTGGAATACAGTACTTAGAAATGTTGATGTATACATAATGAGAGGCACAACTGTCCTTGGAAGAGAAAACACAGATCAAGAGTATGGTGTATCATGTGTCTTGGCATTGAGTTATGATGACTTGCCATCTCAGTTAAAACTATGCTTTCTATATTTAGCCCAATTTCCTGAGGATCATGAGATACCGGTAAAAAGATTGACTCAGTTATGGATTGCAGAAGGGTTTATAACTTCAATGTCAGAAATACATGGTGCAGTGGAAACAATGGAAGAAGTAGCATATAGTTGCCTAACTGAATTGGTGGAAAGATCTATGGTCCAAGTTGTAAAATATGGTTTAAGTGGGAAGGTGAAAACTTGCCGGCTCCATGATCTCATGCGAGACTTGTGCTTGCGAAAGGCAGAAGAGGAAAATTTTCTCCGTATTGTTAACTTTTCATTGGGTCCAGTATCAAAGACAGTACTAATTGGTAAGGTTCGAAGACTTGCCCTGTATTTGGACAGCAAAGGTAAATATGAGTTCACTAGTAGGGATGGAAGAGATGGCCACATTAGGTCTCTATTATACTTTGCTCCAGAAAGCTTTCTCCAAAAGTGGAACAAAAAAGTAATGCGATCAGTATTCAATGATTTCAAATTGCTTAGAGTTTTGAATTTTGAAAATATAGATAGAGAGTTTGAGTTACCAGAGACGATTGGGAATCTAGTCCACTTGAGGTTTTTGAGTCTGAAGGATAGTGCATTCCGTGGGTTGCCATCATCTGTATCTAATCTGGTACTTTTGCAAACTCTAGATCTGCGGGGTTCTTATTTATTAGATGGATCTTGTTTTTGGTTTGATTGGGAGAGGGAGACCAAAATCACAAATGTGTTTAGGAATATGGAGCAACTGTGGCATTTGTATTTACCAAAATGCCACACTGTAAGTGAGAAATTGTCATTTACAACACTGTGCAACTTGCAGACGTTGGTTAATGTTAGAGTTGAGAAATGTGATTTGAATGGTCTTGTTCAATTAACCAATCTGAAAAAACTACACATAATTGCATCAAAGTCTGGTTACTTGGAAAAGTTGAAGGACATGTTGATATCAAGAAGCATAACATTTAATCATCTTCGGTCTCTATCTGTGAAGTCATACGTAGATTGTGATGAGCATATAGCAAGAGATATAGTGTCAAGTTGTCCTCATTTATACAAGCTGCGACTGGTGGGGAATTATCTTAGAAATCTGAATTTTGAGTTACCGAAAGAGCCCCTGTGCTATCCAAACCTCACCAAGATAACGCTGGAATGGACAAATGTGAAGGGTGAGCAGATAGAAATACTGGAGAAGCTGCCCAACTTAAGGGTGCTTTATCTCAGCAGTGGGGAGTCTGAAGAAGAATCAATGGTTTTCTCTCAAGGAGGCTTTCCTCATCTTGAAACACTTTCCCTAATTTCTTTGATTTATTTAAAAGAGTGGAGGGTGGAGAAAGGAGCCATGCCTGGACTCCGCACATTGCGCATTCAAGCTTGCGAAAGATTGAAGGACGTTCCAGAGGGGGTTCAAGATATTACTACCCTCAAGGAATTAACCATCGAGTGGATGCCCAGCACATTCTGTAGGAGGGTTAGGGAAGGAGGAGAGGATTTCTACAAAATCAAACATGTGCCTTCTCTTTTAATCACATATGAGACGGAAGAAAAGGAGCCAGAAATGGATGAAGCTGCAGGTGCGTCTCAAGTAGTTGCTGATGACTCTGAGGAATCAACTGTGGACGGTATGTGACTAATTGACTCCATCCGCTTTATCTATTAAATTGAGTCTATCTATATATTAAATTTTCTGATTATGACCAGCTCCTCCTCCTGATGAGAAAACAGAGGAAATACAAGCTGCATCCCCTCCTTAGTTAAATCCACAACTTCGAATTTGTTACTCCAGCTTCACCGGATATATATGGTCAGTCTTCTCTTCCAGTTCGACTCTCTTTGTCTTTACATAGAATCATACTATATATAATGTATCTGAATTTATGTTACTCGCTGCAGCTTGATTACAACATATATATGTGAACCAGCTGTTTCTGGGGTAGATTTTGGTAATCTGGCCTCATTTTCCTCGGAGATGGATCACCTTTTCAATTTCGAAAGTTCCAGATTACTTCACTTCTATGCTGTAAGCAAAATTAGAAAACTTGTTTCAAGTTTGATTGTACAAGTTTGTTCTATTGTGTTCTAGTGTAATTAAGCTGCACAATTTTATTTTATTTTCGATTACATTAAGCTGCACAAGGTTACTTTTTGGACACTTCATGTTATTATGCTACAGTCACCAGTCAATATCCTAGAAGTTGGTCAAAGTCGGCCAATAAAAGGTTGAAGTTTTCAAATCCAAATCGATGTAACTGAAATTATCAAATCCAAATACTGTAAGATTGTGTACTCTGTGATAATACAAAGTGAGTGAACAATAGGTTGTAACCAGCTGAAATTGAGTGCCACAAAACTTTAAATTGCATACAATTCCTCGGCAACCAAAAGGACCCTAGCTAGAGATGAAAATGCAATAACAAGTTGATCGTTACAAACATTGCAAAATGGCCTTTATTAGCACCAAAAAAAAAAAGAGAGCCAAGGAGAGACCTGGAGGCAGTGGCATGTGGTTTAAGGTCTGTAAAATTGTAAATGATCACATAGATTCTCAAAAATTTATTTTGAACAATGTGTATTCGATCACGCTACCAAAATTTTATCATGCTCCAAAACTTCGAACACAAAAACTTAAAATGACACTTACATGAAAAACATTTCATGATGAATGCAATGCTCATATATTTCTAGGTGCCATGCATATTATATAGCTCTCCAAGTCCAATTCAACTTGATAAAAGTTGGACTTGCTCAAGCCTGAGTACTAAAGAAATTAAGTGGACGGAAAATTAATTCACTGTAAGTTAGAAACCGTTAATCAATAAAACAAACAATGAAGTCACCAGCTGATGATGCTCGGTTGCACAACACAATACCAAGTCATTATAGGTCCTAAGCTACCACAACTGTGGAAACTCACGAGTCTTTTGAACTAGGCTGGAAATAATATACTTGAAAGCCACTGGACGATCTATCTTGAAAATCTTCAGCCGGAGTACTTGTTCATCAAGCTATGGTTTGTGAACCATTTCATGATGAGATACGTCCCATGACCTCGATAATCTAAGTGACTTGATGTTATTCCATGTCATGTACATCAAGAACGGAATATGTATGATTGAAGAATCGTATTGCATTGTAATTAACTTCAATTAAGGATCAAAAGAGTATTATGTTTACATCACGTATAGTTCTATCAATTATGGGTAGCCATGACATTCTACTATAGGTGTCACTCATGACTTGTGGAAATGCTTTTGAGGTTAATTTAGAATGCAGTTCTACAAAAATAAAATATATTATTTCATTAATTAATTCCACTGCCAGTATAATTAAAACCTAAGAGGTCACACACCTATATATGATAATACTAACGATTAATAAAATGTCACACTAGAAGCGTTTTTGTTGGAAGCACATGGAGTAGTTTTTTCATAAAAACTTCAAAGTATTTTTTTTGTAAAAGCAATTCAAGTGTTTTTTTTCGGTAAGCATATATCAAGTGTGTCTTGAAAAACCACTAAAAAACGTTTTCTATAATTCTGAAAGCCCTTTCAATTTTTTTGGTCAAACGCTACCAAAAGCCTTTTTAATAGGCTTAAAGCTTTTTACTAATTCTAAAAGCAATCCCATACAAAGCCTAACGTAGTCAAGTAATTTTCTTTTAAACATTTCATTGCATCGAAAAGTAAATTTTAAAATTTGGTTGAAGGTAAAAAAGAAAAATGTTCATGACTTTTCACCCAATAAAAGGTCAATAGCATGGGAAGGAAATTAAATATCATGGTGTGGACCAATTATGGAGCTAGCAAAGTAGAATCAACCCCACAAATTATGGACCCTTAGTCGGGGAATTGAATTCCGATTCCTTTCATTGGAAGCATTTTCCGATCTTTCTGTGCCTGACAAATCAGAGAATACCAAAGATAACTTGATCCACTTTTTTTTTGGTCAAAAACTTGATCCACTATTCAACTCAATTTCCTTCATAACATGTTAAAGGGCATACGTACTAAACATCACTTTCTAAACATTACATATGTATATTGTTCAAAAAAAAAAAACATTACATATGTATATTCCTTATCATGTTGCCCATGTGCTCTTTCACTATTTTTCCAAAACTAATCTTGTTTGATTTCACATTTAGGGTTTCATGCTCATTGCTACTCATCTCAAATATAGCTAGATTTGGAGGATAGCTTCGTTTTTGGCTTTGTACTTTTTAAAAAAATTTGTTTATAGTTGAAACTAATATAGTATGTGATTCTCAAACTGTTTTTTTTTTAAATGTGTCAATTCATTAATATTCAATGAGACTACACATAATGAGCTGCTTGTTTTTTATTCTTAAAAACGTAATGACCGGCCTCATGCGACACGACAAAAAGAATCATTACAACATATTAGTGAATTTTTTAGATTTGTTTAAATTTAACACTTGTGTCTATTGAACTCATGGAAGTAGACATGCGAGTGGTTTTGTCAACGGAGTTGTAGATCGAGATTGAGCTATGAAAAATTGAAAATTACAATTTCATATTGAGCCCATAATTTTATTACTGACCCCGATCAGCAAATTCAAATCTTGGAAGAGAAAAATAAGATTATAAAAAGTCAAGGCCACATGTTGTGAAAATTAGAGGAAGTAAAATGGATAGTTTTTAAATTTTAATAGATCGTCAAATGCATTGATGGAAGATGGACAAAAATATCATGTTGAGCTGTTCGGAGGTTCAAGTATCTCATTGATAAATGTTAGGTATCATCTTGGCTGGTATCTCTAGAGTTTAGATACTAATGGTGAATTTTTTACCTTACTAAAATTGGGTTTTGTGACTACAAGACACATATAAAAGATCATCTCTCAAAGTACACTTAGATCCAATTATCCAAATACTTGAAATTATTGAGATAAAGGTACAAAATAGTAACATGACTCATGCACCCTTAAACGACGAAGGTTCAACTACCAAGCACCAACCTCATTAAGAGTGGAATCCACGATATCATACGTACTACTTCACCATTCTATTAGGTGGTGTTTGGTCATATGAATTTGAACCTTGGAATGGAATGGACACTAAAGGAATGACCATTTTTGAGAATGAGCATCATTTGCTATATGGGCACATTCTCACATTAGAGGTGCGGGATGACCATTCAATTTGGTAAGGGTTCTCATCTATCAAGCCGAGGTGCAGTGCCGAAACCGATCTCTAAGCCCTAAACCTAAGGGCTGAAGTGCTTCAACCTTCATGGGGTTAGCGGAATTGCCACTATCTTCAAAAAGTTAAGCCATTATAATGTATATCGACAATTTATTCAAAAAAAAAAAATGTATGTCGACAATTATTTCATACTCTAATTAAATATACGGACATTTCTTTACCATTAGAGTTGAACATGTGAAATTGAACTTAGGATAGATCCAAACTTCAGGAATTCGATCCCGAGATACAGGGAATTAAACTTTGAATTGTCGTGAGAAAAACAATGGACTGCTCATAGTCTCATATCTAGTTGGTAATGAAAGACAATACGTTACAAAGCAAAGTTTAAGATATAATCAAAAAGTAAAAACACAAATGTTAAAAGTATATTACAAAGATTAATTATTGAAAATTAATTATTGATATCGCATATTGATGCTTGAAGAATATGTTCTTTGAGATTCTAGCTCTGAATTATAGACTCTAGAGATGAGTGGTCTGAAACTCTTAGTGACTTTCAGCAATATTTTTGAACATTTGTTTAATAAACTTTATGTCATGCTTCAATCTTTTAGCGAGATTACCACTATCTTTAAAGTTTAAGCCATTATAATGTAGGTCGACAATTATTTGCTACTCTAAACACATGGATAATTCTCCACCATTAGAGTTAAACAAGAGGAATTAATATGTGAAATTGAACTTAGGGTAGATCCAAACTTCGATCCCGAGAGAAGGAGAATTAAACTTTTGAATTGTCACGAAAAAAACCATAACCACCCATTTGATATAATCAAATCAAAAAGTAAAAACACGAATGTTAAAAGTAAATTACAAAGATTAATTACTGATGAGAATCTGAGATCCAGCTTCAGAATCACTCTAAACAGTAGACCCTAAACAATATGGGGTGGGGGCTTTAGCCGTTACAACTACGCAAACTCGTATTTTACGCGAAATCCCCGTGTTACCCTTACCGACCAACGCGCTCAAAGAAAGGTTCTTGACACACAAATCTCACATTCATCCGGGGTCGTTGTCTTTCTCCCATTCGGTGATTCAAAATTCACACCTCTTCCTCCTCCTATTTAACAAGAAGCAGAGAGCCCAACTCGCCAACGTAGCTCAGATCCTCATATCCGCCATACCCAAATCCAAAAGGTATAGCCTTTTTACTCAGGTATAGCCTTTTTACTCACTCATACATATCTCCATCTCTGTATCTATTTGATGCTGCAATGGAAATTAGGTTTGATCTAAGTTTGTTTGCTTGTTTATCTCCTTAATGCATGCTTCAAATCATCATCATCTTTGTTAATGTTGCGCACCTGTTTCTGATTTCCGTTTAATTCCATTCATTTCTAGCTCGCATTTATCTGGTTCTGCAAATTTTGATTGGATCTGGTCGGTGTGACTGTGATCCGTGTTCATTTGGTTTCCCGAGAAAACGGAGGGAAAATGTTTACGCTCTTGAATTTGTGTTACTTTTGAATCTTCCGTCGTCGTCGGTGGTTTGGATTCTGGAAAAGAATACGCCTTTTTCATTTCTGTTTATGCTTGAATCTCAATCCAGCTTGCTTGATTGGATGAATTCAATCTTTGTTATGTTGAGTTTTGGCATTTCTATTTCTGATGCCAAGTTTGGCTTGGATCTCAGAGAATTGGTTCATGATAAAAAGGGAGGGAAACATTGGCAATAGAAATTTGTATTTCTTCATAATGATTTGGCTTTCAAAGAGTGGACAACTCCAACATTCTGTTTTACTTTTCAATCTTTCAGGCAGTTACGTTTTAAATTTCAGCCTAATTTTTTCTGTGTTATGAGTTGTTGCTTGGATCTTTGCGTTTAATCATTTGCTGCTTGGATCTGTACGATTAACCATTTGAGCTTTTCAGTGATTGCTATTTGATATTTCGTTCCCTAGAAAACACAGTCAAATATAAGAACACCAGATTCAATTGCTATTTAAGCAAGAGAAATCAGCTAGCTTGAGCATTAGATCAAACTAAAAGTATTGGCTTTTGCTTACATAATTTTTTGGAGTCGGATTGAATATTACGGTTCGTCCATGTTCTGCGTGAGTAAATAATTTGAACAGAATAGATGGAGAAGATATTATATTTTTAGTTTTGGGGAGTGTTAGTCACTTTATTAATCAAATCAACATGTGTGGCTTTGCTAATGAGTTTGCATAATTTGGTGCGAACTAAAATTAACAATGACTGTGAAATTTGTTTCATCTGTAAAGCATCCGCATGTATTGATCACACAATCTATGAAATTTGCCGGAAGGAAGGTTGATATGTTATTAAAGTTGGACGTTTCATGAGAGCTTTATGATTCCAACATTTGGATACCCTCATACTCATATGGTTATTGTGACTGTCGAAACTAATGTTATGACTTTTGGAGGAATTTTGTTATGTCTGTATATATACATGCAAAGATCTTTACTGTATGCAGGACAGTTTATCAGCATATCAAATCTCTTTGCACATTCAACCATAAACATTGACTTTTCTCTTTTGGATCTTACCTTATCAAATCTCTTTGCACATCCAAGCATAAGCATGGATTTTTCCTTTTGGATCTACCTAAAATTTTATAATTGCAATGCTTTCATTTCTGCAGATAGAATAATCAGAGACCATTAGTTGGTGCCCATGGGAATGGTTGTTGATGCTGCCAACAAGGTATTTTGGTTTTATTTTTTCGAGCATCATAAAAGTTTTTTATAATTAGCTCTGTTTCTTCGGGAAACATGGTCATATTAAGCTGATACTGCATTCTTTGGCTTGTTGACTGCTATATTAACTGAGACATGAAAAGTGGTTGTTTTGTCTTCTCCTCAGGATAATATTCTAGATGGTGTTTAATATGGTATCCATATCAAACATGGATAATTCATATTCATTTTAGATTTCCAATCAATCAAGAATTCAAGCTTGATTCGAGACATAACTTGATTTGATGTTTACACGTGAAAAATTAATCCTTTTGCAGGAGGCTAATCGAAGCTTAGCCGATCTGAATCCTACTGTTGTTTTCGTCTTGGGTGAGCAAAAAACTTATATAGAACTGGTTGTACTCTACATATCCTCACTTTTCAAAGATTTTCACTTGTTTGCAACCAGGGAGATGATCAGTTGATTGCCATTTTTTGTTTTGCTCAATTGTTGAAGGCAAAACATGTGTCTGTGATTTAAAGTACTGTGCCTTCAAGTGATAATCTTTTAGTATGACTATTCGGAAATTTAAGTTTTGATTTCAATTTACCCTTCCTGATCAAAGCTTTCTAAAATGGTCATTTGATTTGTTTAATCTCTCTTGTCTGATCAACAACATGAATTTTCTGGGTTACACCAGAAAATTTTTAATTCTCAATAAATTCTATGGTGAAGGCGGCACATGATAGCCATCAGTTTTAACAAGATTAAACTTCGCAGCAATATTTTGGGTGGTTTTTATAATTTGACCTTTACATCTGCTGCAATAATTGAAAACGCTACATATGTAGTATATCTATCACTCCTATACATTTTTTGTTAAGTATTTATCTTGTATTATTTATCCTAGCTGTATTATCTATGTTTTTCTTTTCTTTTGACTAGCTACACAAATCCCCCTGCCACTTATTTGGCACCTTGCTTATCTCTCTTAAAGTGCCTGAAAGTTTTATCCGTTGTTTCTTTTGATCGACCAGGTGGCCCAGGCAGTGGAAAGGGTACCCAATGCGCAAACATTGTTCAGCATTTTGGGTTTACCCATCTCAGTGCTGGTGATCTACTACGAGCGGAAATCAAGTCTGGTTCTGAAAATGGGTATGGCTTAGCTTTTTATATTATGTACCAAATTTAATTTATCAGTTATCCTTTTGGATTGAAGCGTTTATAAAAAATAAATATCTTTTTACGGCAATATTCATCTAAAGATTAAAAATGCTGCTACGGTTTATGTTTCGAAATTTCTTATGAAAATATTTTGTAATAGTTTTTGAGCATAATCTTTTTTCTTCTCAATGGTCGTAGTAGCTCCACACTTGTTAGTAGCCTAGAACCCACTGTATGTGCTTCACATGCAATAATCAGAGGTTTTCTTTGATTTTAGGGGGGGGGGGGGGAGGGGGGTGGTTTGTCATTGCATGAATGCTAACTCATCTATCCCAGTATTTAATAGATTTGTTTTTGGTGCAAGATTCTTTGTACTTGTATTGTTATTATTTACACCTTTGTTTCTATTGGATCTTACTTGACTTCTGTATTTTAATTTTCTCGTTTATTAATTATATGTTACTTTTATAAGAATGGTTTCATTAGATGTATATGAAATGTTCTATGCTTATCCCGGGTGGTTATTATCAAATCGTATGGTATGGATTATATTTTTACGTTATTTTGATTAAATATAGTACACTATACTATAGAGTTAAAGACGCGTCTCTAGTTACCATGGGTTTATAGTCAAGTAATATATCCTCATTTATAAGATGAGGTGCAGGATTACTTGATGGGTAAGGGATGGGGTTTAGGATGGCTACCTTTATTGCCTTTTGTCACTTTCTGATTCTTATTAGTCTTGTCCAATCAGCCAACCTCTATAAAGTGTTAGTACAAACACATATCTGTTTGCTTTTCTTTTGATAGTCTTGTTTTATGTCTATTAGTCTTGGATTCCCATAATATTGTTTTGCATCCTCATGTTGGTACTTTGTTATTATGTTGACAGAACCATGATTTCAAACATGATAAAAGAAGGAAAAATTGTTCCTTCAGAAGTAACAATTAAGCTTCTCCAGCAAGCAATGCTGGAGAGTGGTAATAACAAATTTCTTATCGATGGCTTTCCTCGTAATGAAGAAAACCGTGCTGCATTTGAGGCTGTGGTAAGCCCTTTGCATAACTTTTTTCATGTTTTTGACTGCAGTTTTTGGTAATTCTCTATCTTCTTTCATAATGATTGATTGACGTGTTGAAGCCAATGCTAAGTTGTGTTAATGGTTGTGCAGACTAAAATCGAGCCCTCATTTGTCCTGTTTTTCAATTGTTCTGAAGAAGAGATGGAGAGGCGCCTTTTGAGTAGGAACCAGGTTGGAAAATATGATTTCTCTTTGTAGAGGAGTTTGTATACTGTCTTGGTAATTTGGTGTCATGCCTTTTGTTTTCAAAATAATTATGTTGTTTCTGTATCTTTTTGTAAGGGAAGAGAAGATGATAACATAGAAACAATAAGGAAGCGGTTTAAGGTTTTTCTAGAATCTAGTCTCCCAGTGATAGAGTACTATAACTCCAAGGGGAAAGTTCGTAAGGTAAGTTTTTGCATTAATTTTACAATTTTGATATGTGTACATTATTCTATGTTTATTTTAGTTGTAATTATTTTTCTTAACAATATGTTCTTGCATGTTTGTTGTGTTCACTGTTGTTTTCATGCTCAGATTGATGCTGGAAGGCCTGTTGAAGAGGTTTATGAGTCGGTAAAAGCCATTTTTGCCCCCAAAAATGAGAAGGTAACAGGTCATAGCTATGCTTTGATGAAATGCTTAGTCTTGTTCTTAATGTAGTTCTGTAAGTTAAGACTAGGAAGGAAGTTCATAGACACTGTTGAATGTGGGTGTATTGTTTCACTAGTGATGTTGTATGTGTATGTGGTGTAAGAATGGGGGTGATGGCTAAGCTCTGCTGAAGTAATGGTGTAAGATAAGACGAAGGAAGGGAGTTCATAGACTGTTGAATGGGGGTGTGTTCTCTTAATAGTGGTGTTCATTATAATCATAATGTTGACAAACCAAATGTGTGGGTGTAATATGTAATCATCAGAATGTAGCTACGCAGGAAAATGCATCGCCTGAAACATGCAAATTAGATCAATGCAGGAACAGCAAGTAGTTGCATCTTGGTCCTTAAACCAAGAGATTGGCTAGCTAAAACTAAACAGAGGAAAAGAAGAGAAAATGGAAGTGAAGATTTCTTACTGTTAAGATCAGGGCCTAGCATAATGATTTAACATGTTCGCTGGCAATTTTTGAAACCATGTATAACAAAAATATGAATTACATCAGGAAGAGAAATCTAGATCTGATATTTTTTTTCTCCCTCCTATGGAATCTACCATGCAATTGACTATCTGCAGACTTTCACTGTCATTGACAGTTTTTCTTTTTCTGTTTGCAGGCTGATTAGTTACAGCAATGGGGTATTCAATACTTAAGATTTTATAATTATTAAGGTAAAACCTTCACTTTGAACCACAGTAACAACAGTTTACTTCTGTGATTATGTTACCTAGTCTTTTTTTTTTTTTGAAAGGAGTTACCTATTCTTAATTCTATGCAAAACCTTCTGTGATTATGTAGAACATGATCTTAAAAATGAGATATGATAGAGAACAATGGTAGATGAAAACTCATGTTAAGACTTACAACCCATTTAATACCAGGAATCTGAGCTATTATGGTGACTTTAAGGATTGAGACTTTGAATTGAAACTAAGAGTAGATATATTCCTGTATTCAACTATATTTATTTCTCTTCATAAACTTTGCAAATGTCGATACTCTCACGGGGAATCATAAATTGGAGGTGTAATGTGCCTTATAACCTTGGCTATAATTTCTGGCCAAAAATTTTAAACTTCGTTTACAATCAACTACTTGGGAATATGAGATGCTTGAGCAGTTAAATGGAACTGATTTTGCTATTGTCAATAAAGAATTGCTCATGCTTATCTGAGTAGTACCAAAATTAGGTTTTCAAGCTTAAAGCAAAGAATTCGTTAATCATGTTGACATGGAGAATATACACATTTCTGTAGCAGGGTTGTGAGAAATCATGTACACATGCACTCCCCGTTTAACCTATGCAAATTTTAGCAACATGTTTTTTAATTTCCTAACGATATCTTTCTTCCAGGTCATGCTATTGGTAGCTGCATACATACATATATTGTATTCTTTTGAAGGTTTCATTCCTCGTGGTCAAAATATATTATAGAAGGTTGGTTGTATTCTATACAATTGAGGTGTATCCCTCTAGTTTTATATCATGATTGTATTGTAATTTGAAGACTCTTAGAAATAATTATGGGAATAATGCTCCCTTTTGAGTGTGGTCATATCTTAACCATCTTTTATCCCTTTTTGCTTACCGTCCAATAGAATCAACCACAATCTTATCTTTTGTTAGATTCTAAACTCATTAGCAATATTTGAAGACTAAATATCACTTTGAAATGCCATTTAATTGCCTTCACCGTTTGCATGTTTGTATGGAAGTATGTGTATGTGTATATATATAAGACCGCGCATTGCACTTGGCGGTTTAAGGTCTCCACAGGCCACACCTCAAAGAGATAAGTGTCAGTTAGTTTGGGGGTGACGTTGCCTAATCTATCAAGTGAATTGCTAGCTGCTAGATTCCAGTTTCCCCCAGTGTTTCTCTTCAAAACCCCTTCGATATGTGCTGCTGTGGACTTGGCTTTGACAGTGGTGGGTTGGTCCGTTGCTGTTTAGCCTCTATCGTCGTCGGGGGTTCGTTGCTGTTAGTTATGAAGGAGCGGAATCTCTAAGGGTTCTACAAATTGTTGAATCTAGACCCGTAAGTCTAGGAGAAATGGGGCTGCCTGATTGGGAGTTCCTCCCATATTTGCAGGCTGAAATGTCAAAAGAGGCAAGAAGCTCCGAGTTCATCGTTTAATTTGTTTTTCGGTTCCGAATAAGTAAATGTAGTTAGAGAATAGCTCTTTCTATCGCACTTCTCAAGAGTGAGTCATTATTTGTAACTTCCACGTTTCACCTCCGTTAAAAACAGAAAGAAAGAAGACATTTATAATGGGTTTATTCAAATTTTTCAAAGAGCTCGGGCAACGAATCAACCTTATTCCCCTTCCCTCGTTCCATTTTCTAAAGTTAAACCCCTCTCAGAACCCCATCAATCATCTCCAAAATCCCTCTCTGCAATCTCCATTCAATTCCAAACCCCAATGGCTCTCTCCAAA
This sequence comes from Rubus parviflorus, assembly GCA_029955375.1. NCBI lineage: Eukaryota > Viridiplantae > Streptophyta > Magnoliopsida > Rosales > Rosaceae > Rubus > Rubus parviflorus. The sequence goes on along the minus strand of JARGGL010000005.1, from coordinate 7,673,722 downwards.
CCCACCTTCCTAACCAGCCGCCTGAAAATCCTAGCAAAACCCCGCTACCGTCACTGCCCAACACCACCCTCCTCCTTATCCCTTCGCTCCCTCTCCTTCTCTACCCCAGAAGAGGCCGCCGATGAATGATGTTGTCGCAAGCGCCGCCTCCACATTGAGCCCCCTATCAATTCTCTCCGCCGCACCCAACAACAAACCCCGAAATCACCGCAACAACAAAACCCGAATGCCCCGAAATTAGCCGAACCCGTTTCGGCTCTCTCCGGCAACCGCCTCACCCTCCACAACCGCATTCTCACTCTCATCTGCCAAAACGACCTTAAAGAGGCCACACTCTTCACCTGCCATTCCATCCAATGTTTTAAAAGTGAAGGCTTACCCTGAGGCGTTTTCTTTTTTACAATTGAATATAGTAATATTTTTTCATTTGAAAATATAATCAAATAATTTATGTCTTTATGATGCAAATGAATATAATTTGAAGAGAGAGTAGAGAGAAGATCAGAAGAACATTAAAAATTCAAAAAAGATGTTTTCCTATAATTTTAGAGTTTGCTGTAAATATAGAGATTTTTATTTTATCTCTTCTCAATATTTCTAAAATAGGAATAGGTATAAAGAAGCTGTTGGAGCAAAAAAATGCCTATTTTTTCCTAAATTAGAGAAAAAATAATTTATAAAAAAACTGTTAGAGACGCTCTTAATAGAATATGTATGTGGGAAGAAAAGGGTAAAAAAAAAAACCAATTCTTAATATGTTCACAAAATAAACATTGTCATGCTCATTGGCTCGAAGATTGTCTTCAACATGAGATGCCTGTAACCTCGAGTTCATTTTTGCTCACACTCCCTAGTTAAGGTGTGAGCATCACACCCCCTTAGTTACTTGACATCTAATAAAATTCTCATTAAATGTTAACCCATAGTTAACTTTCTTATCTAATTTTTTAATATTATTTATTATCTATACAACAACCAAAACCCACAATTCTCTTTTTCGTTTAACACATTAAATGACTTGAAATAATTAATAAAAAAATACATTCTCTATGTCCTTAACTCTGCTTCTTCATCGTTCTACCTCTTTCAAATGAATCAAATCCATGGTTTTTGCCCACATTCGATGTCATCTCCACACAACCTTTCCACCCACTCTTCTTGAACTCCCCCACATAACTCCTCCCCACACCATTCAAATGGTCCTCCTCTGCCACGAACACCAACACCCTCTCACACCCGAGCCACAACAGATCCTCTGAGGCTGGCTTCAGCCTCCAAACCTGCAACCCTTCATTCTCCTTGTTTACACCACTTTCACTCCAAGTCAAGTTAGTGTAGTCGTTTTAATCATCTTAAAAAAAAAAAAAAAAAAAACTAATATGGCTTCTTCTTCTTCTATTGTTCCTCTAAATGTATTCAATCATTAATTCTTAGGTAGATCTTCTTAATTAGATCAATTCAACGATTCTCATATTGGTTTGGGGTTGTTAATTGGTTTCATTTTTTTGACACCCATATCCAGATGTAATTCTCAATATAGGATCTTTGATTTCTATATCCATATATAGATTTGAAATATACAATTCATAATACACATGGGTCTGGGTTTTTGGATTGATGATTAAATTCGTCATGATGATATTTTTGCAGAAAAATAAATATTCATGATTGAATATGGTGTGAGGAAATAAATTCTATTATTTTACTTAACAAATAAAGAGGAAATGAAAGAAACATAAGAAATGAGGTTGATTCGTGTATCAGCTTTGAATCTTTGATTCATGGATTTGAAAGAGGTAGAACAATGAAGAAGCATAGAGAATGAATTTTTTTTATTAATTATTTCAGCTATTTAACCACGTTAAATGTGTTTTTTTTTGGACAATAACCACATTAAATGTGTTAAAAGAAAAAGAGAATTGTGAGTTTGGTTGTTGTATAGATAATAAATAATATTAAAAAGAAATTAGATAAGAAAGTTAATCATGAGTTAACATTAAATGAGAATTTTAATAGGTGTCAAGTAACCAAGGGGGTATGATGCTCACATCTTAACTAGGGGGTGTGAGCAAAAATGAACTCTGTAACCTCTTCCTCGATGTTATAAATGTCCTCCCCTCAGAATCATTGAATAATATGGGATTGGGCGGCTTCCCCGCCTGAACGGAGTCTTTCCCCCTCTCAAAAAAAAAAAAAACATTGTCATGTTCACTATTTTTTTTTTGAGGAAACATGCTCACTATAATTATACGATACATGAACTTAAATTATTGACCAACAAAAAAAAAACTTAAATTAATGATTCTTTGATGTGGACAGCGGGAAACCCACTCCTTTTTTAATCCTGAAAAATATGATATAGAGAGAGAGAGAGAGAGAGAGAGAGAGAGAGAGAGAGAGAGGAATGGGAGTAGAGATGTGAAAACGAGGTTAATTTCAAGTGGAAAAGAGAAGATTGACCGGAAAAAAACAGAAGTGGAAAAGAGAAAAAAAGAAAAAGAAAAAAGCAAGCGAATCAGGGTTGAAACGTGAGCAGAGCCGTTTCAAACATTTTGAAAGCCCTGTGCGAGATTGAAAATATGACACTCTTTACATGGTCTTACATGAAGATATTGTTGAAATTTTGCTTTTAGGCCCATTCTCTAGTGAAGACCATTATAATGAGTATTACTTGAGGACTTTTCGATTAGACCTACTTTTTGATTACATCTCGACAAATCGACCGTTCAATATTTAGATATTTATAAGTAGATCACTTCTACAAATTTTCAATGAAATCAGAAATCGTTAACGGATTTTCAATGACCGTTCAAAATTGACAGATTTGGTTCGTCCATTTATTTGGTCTAGTTCGGTACCTTAACGATTTCAAATTTTGTTAAAAATTTGTAGAAGTGATCTACTCATGAATATCTTAACATTGAACGGTTGATTTGTCGAGATGTAATCGAAAAATAGATATCATAATCATTAATCGAAAAGTCCTCAAGTGATATTTATTGAAGTGGTCCTCACTAGAGAAGTTTTTTTTTTTTTTTTTTTTATAATATCATTAAATATAAATGAGTTTAGCAATTGTTTGTTTTAAAGGACCTCTTATATTATTTATTTCTGTAATTTTTTTTTTAAGAAATAAAGAAAGAAATGACTAAAGCTTGTTGTAGCTAAAACAAATTTCATTAAAAGAAGAAAATTTATACAATTGAATTATTAAAGAAAAAATGAAAGAAGGATAAATGAAATATCTACTGTTTGTTTTAAATGACCTCTTATATTATTTATTTAATGTAAATCTTTTAAAAAAAGAAAGAAAGAAAGAAAAAAATGACCAAAATTTGTTCTAGCTAAAACAAATTTCATTAAAAGAAGAAAATTTATACAACTGAATTATTAAAGAAAAAAAATCTAAGAAAGATAAATGCAGACATGAAGTATCTACCCAAAAAAACAAAAAAACTAAATATATGGGCCCCAAAAGTTGGGGGCCCTGTTCCCTTGCACAGTTGCACATGTTGCACATGTGCAGAGCCGGCTCTGCCGATTGCCACGTGAGGAACTAATTCGTTAGGACTAGTTAGGAGAGGATCCGTACGTACGTGTTCATACTTGTCAAACTTGGATCTCACGTACGTAAAAATGATTAAGTATATGATTGTTATTGTTAAGACGTACAACGTACCATCTCCATTCAGGGAACTTCGAAGCAGATGTTACCTCCCTTTAGCATCCAAAGCCATTTCATGTCTGCAATCATATGAACTCTCAGGGCCGCATGCAGAACCTACAGTATAAGTGGACTGACTTGTGTTCGATCTCTCAGTTGACGTACTTGTTAAGTCTACGCACCCAGATCAGGTCTTCGACTGATGAACTTTGCTCGCAACAGGAAAAAGCTATGAAATTTACTTTCCAATTCCAGATTCCAATTTTCACCTTAACAAATTAATGTTTGCTTCCGAAAGAATGCATGTAAGAAAAGCCAAGACAACCAAAGACAAATTTGCTCCCGTGATTGGAGAGAGAAAAGGTAACTCAGCCCTCCACTCCAGCCCACTTTGAGAGATCGAAATGATATATATAACTATCTAGCTCGCTCTTCAAATTTCAGTCATTGGCATCTCTCTTGCTTAGTTTCAAAGCCATACTTATAATATTCATGCTGGCATTCGTAGTTATGAGTGGACGTAGATCCATACATTCTGATGATTCTGTGTTGGCTTGGCTTCTATGGCTGGTCATCATTTCGTCTGCTGCTATTTGTTCTTGTTCAAGTTCTGCTGGGACTTCCAACCATGTTAATATCAGGTGCATAGAGAGGGAAAAACTCGCTCTTGTTCAGTTCAAACAAGGGTTGGTGGATGACTCAGACGCGCTTGCCTCTTGGGAAAGCAAGGAAGACTGTTGCGAGTGGAGAGGAATTGCATGCGACAACCAAACAGGTCATGTCATCAAGCTCGATTTCTCCAGTACTATTTTTCCTGAAAATGGAACTACTTTAACAGGTCAGGTTGGTCCTTCCTTGCTTGAATTGCCATATCTAAATTACTTGGACCTCGGTCATAATTCTTTTGATGGAACGATTCCCAAGTTCATCGGTTCTTTGAGTCGGTTGAAAGAACTCAGACTTGGATCTAATAATTTTAGTGGATCCATTCCTCCCCAACTTGGGAGTCTATCCAATTTGCGTGCTCTTGATCTTTCAAGGAACTCTCTTACTTCTGAAAATCTGGAGTGGCTATCTCATCTTTCTTCCTTGAGATACTTGGACATGTCATATCTTGATCTTTCTAAGATTGTGAATTGGTCCCAACCTATAAGCCAGCTCTCTTCACTGATGGAGCTTCAGTTATCTTCATGTGATGTCGATATCCAATCACTTTCATTCCTTAATTCATCCACCTCCCTTGAAGTTCTTGACCTCTCTTCTAACAACATGAAAGGTCCCATCCCAGATGTTTTCACAAACATGGTTTCTTTAGCATCTCTCAATCTCTCTTATAATCAACTTGAAGGTGGCATACCAAAATCGTTTCGAAGTTTGTGCAAGTTGGAAACATTACTTGTAGGGGAAAACAAGTTTTCTGACAGACTAGAAGACTCTGTAGAAATTCTTTCTTGTTCTCAGGATACCCTTGAGGTCTTGGACTTGGCTTCTAACTCGTTTTGGGGGTCATTTAATTTCCAGATAATCTTACAAGATTCTCCTCCCTGACACGTTTAGACCTTCATCGAAACAACATGAGTGGGTCTCTCCCAAAAAGTTTTCAGTCACTTTCCCAGCTAACATACTTGCGTCTAGATTCGAACCAGTTCATCGGGTCATTCCCAGATGTTATAGGTCTTTCATCGTTAACAATGTTCTCTCTTTCCAATAACAAACTGAATGGATCTCTACCTAAGAGTGTAGGGCAACTGACTAGCCTTGAAACGTTTGACCTGTCTAAGATCATTTGAGTGGTGTCGTCACAGAAGCCCACTTGTCAAACCTCTCTCGTTTAAAGGTTTTGGACACTTCTTTCAACTCTTTTTTGTATTTCAACTTAAGCTCAGATTGGAACCCACCGTTTCAACTTAGGGTCTTGACCATGGCATCTTCCAAGGTCGGTCCTGCATTTCCTAAATGGATTCAAAACCAGAGAAAACTTACAAATCTTGACATGTCTAATGCTGGGATATCAGATTCCATACCTAATCAGTTCTGGAATCTGCCTTCCACCTTGACTTACATAGATCTCTCTATGAACCAAATCCATGGGGAATTGCCGAATCTATCATTAAAAAACCTCACCTTAGATATAATTGACTTGAGCTCAAACCGCATGTCTGGTCCACTCTCACCATTGCCATTTCCTCCAACCATACTTGCTGTGCTTCTGTCTCGAAACATGTTTTCAGGAATCCTATCCTCCTTATGTCCAACAGAGGTTCAAGATTTGTTTATACTCGACCTTTCTGAGAATCGACTATCAGGGGAGCTTCCTAACTGTTGGATTAAGTTTCAAAGACTGAATGCGTTGAATTTGGCGAAGAATAGTTTCTCTGGAAAAATACCAATTAAGCTCATTCGGCTATTTGAGGGGTATTTCATTGTTACAATTACACGATAACAAATTTTCAGGAGAATTGCCTTCTCTAGAAAACTGTACAGAACTAAGAGTTCTTGACCTCGGATCCAATAAATTATCTGGAAACATACGAGAATGGGTAGGCCAAAGACTGACAAACTTGAACGTTCTACGCATACGGTCTAATCAGTTTTACGGAAGCATACCCTTAAGTCTATGTAGTCTACCCGCCATTCATGTTTTGGACCTCTCTCAGAACAATATATCAGGATTATTGCCACATTGCCTCAACAATATAACAACATTTTCTTCGGAGGTGAAGGATTTCTACATGCCTTTTATACAACTCATGTGGAAAGGAGGAGTTATACAACTCATGTGGAAAGGAGTAGAGAGGGAGTTTGGGGAAAGTATCGACTATTTGAGGAGCATTGACATTTCAAGAAATTACTTAACTGGGGATATTCCGGAAACTTTTACAAGTATGCTTGAGATGCGTTCCCTAAACCTTTCAGGAAACAATTTGACGGGTGATTCCTAGAAAATTTGGTCAGTTGAAGGAGCTAGAATTTCTTGATTTGTCAAGAAACCAGCTATCCGGTAGCATTCCTGCAAGTTTTTCGAGCGTATATAGAATAACTGCCTTGAACTTATCATTCAACAACTTGTCAGGAAGAATTCCACGGAGCACCCAATTTGACACTATTAATAATTCTTCATTTACTGGAAATGATGGACTTTGCGGAGCACCACTAACACGACTATGCCCTGGAGATGGAACAACTGAAGATCCTAGAGTCACCAGTAGCAGTGAAACTGAACAAGATAATGATGGTCTCATAACATCAGGGTTTTATGTTAGCATTGGGATTGGATTCTTCACAGGATTTGTGGGAGTCTGCCTTACTTCACTGCGTAAGACTTCTTTGAAGATACGACATGGTTTAAGGCGAAGATAAAGAGGAGAGTTCAGTTGAAGATAAACGGTAATTAAGCTAATTTTTTCGTTTATTTGTGTTGTGGATTCCACTTATGATTTTGAATCTCGACACCCTAGCTCTAGATAATCTTTCTTGCTTGATTATACTACACAATAAATAAACAGAATTAACTGTCTTTTAACCATCATTTTGTTTTGACATAATGTTAGAAGCTGCTGGAGTGTGCGGAAATAAAGTTTGGTCCATCGAGCCCTGATGTGGGAGGTTTCAGATCGATCTAAGGTGTCTTTGCTTTCTCGTTCAGCACGATGCTTGCTAAGGTGCCCTGCCCTCATGTGTAGACTAATTACTGGTTTCTTTGGTAACTGGGTCGTTTTGTTTGCTGTACTGCTGTTTAGTTCTAGTCTCTTTAGCTAGTCTCTGTGTGTTTCCTTGTTGCTTTGCTTCCCCTGTTTTCTCTAGCTCTTCTGAGCTTTTAATAGAAGTAATTCCAAACCAAAAAAAAAAATTCAGCAAGATGCTTTTTGTTTGTCTTAGAAATGCTGTATAATTGAATCATGCATGTGATCAATGTGAGAAAAGCTTCACCATTCACGAACCCCGAGTCCATCAACCAAACAAAACCAGACAAGATGTTACTACGCTTATCTCCTACAAAATAGTAGAGTTCAGAGCCATGGTGGTCCTATTAACACCGAATGAGCGAGAACCATGCAACACAGTTATTGAAGTTGTGAAACTAACAGCTCCATAACAAGAGTATCAACAGAATATTAGGAGGGAAGACAACTAGGCATCCAGTGTGAGATTGTGAGAACTGAGAGGGGTTTGCATGCTCATCGTGAGCCTGATGGATAACACAACCACCAAAATGTCGAAGGTCATTGATGCGAGAGGGTATGGATAGATTCAATAGATTTAACACCATGAGTATGTGCTCAACTAGTATGAAAAATAGTTGGTATTTGGGGATCACTTTGAGCACTGGTATCCTAGCAATTCTGGGATTGTTTTTATAACTTCAGTTGATGATTAGATTTCTTTCTCTACTCAGTCTTAGGGGACTAGTTGTCCCCTGTACTATATTGTTGCTTTCTACCTATTAATAAAAGTAAAGATATTCAATGAATAAATTAAAAAAAAAAGTGTGAAAATTAACCAGGACATAAGAGGTAAAGTTGAAGTCTCAGATATCATTCAACAGTTTTAATTCTAATCTCGAGTTATACAAAATTACTATTTTAGACCAGGAATAGTGCACACCTGTGCCCTGACTAGCAGGTCCTACAATGTTAACATGCATGCAATATTACCCCAGACGCATGTATATCATCTAAGGAAACATCAAAACAGAAAACCTGGCTTCTTGCACACAGATTAGACAGAGAGTAGTTAAAACTCAACGAGACTCCCAATCCTTCAATTTCTTGCTTCCTTTGGGTTTTTCTATAGGTGCATTCATTCCCGCCATTTTAGCATTATACTTTGCCCGAAGAGGATCGTTGTACGTCCACCTGAAATACAGAAAACAGTAAAATCAACCGCCGACCCAAAGAAAATTCAATTTGATGTCTGTGCATTACATTAGAAAGTTCCCCTCAATTCCAAAGAAACCCAAGACACATAATAAAGCACGGCTAAAGACTGGCAATCTATTCTTAACTGCCTCGTCAGATGATAGTCTCTCATCATATCAATATTGCACAAAATGAAAACCAATGTAACAATATCAATATGACCAGAAGAAATTGTTAAAGTTAAACAAAAAAGCAATATATGTCCCATAAATTAGAAGCATGACAAGCAGTAGGGATCTTTACGATGTGAGGTCAAATATGCAGAACAGCGAACCTACATATAAAAGCTTCCAGGTGCAGTCTAAATCAAAGTAGCACCAATTACAGAGTTTGGCATCAGAAGTAAAGGTTTCTTGAAATTTTCTGGCATCACAGTGAAGGTGTCTTAGATTCACTCCCAGTCAACACATACCTCATACAAGAGCGGGAATCACTAGCAATTTTATCCTCCACTAGCTTTATATTTTTCTTAGATAACATACTTGTTTTCAAGCGCATCAAATCAAGTGCTTTAATCTTCCATAATTAAGAAGCTACTCACTATATCTAAATTATCAGGAGAGTTGAAAATCATTTGCTTTACATATACGATGTCAGAATCAATATTGTATTTTATCCCCTAATGCAGAACTTTTCATCAATGAATATGCTATTTCTAAATCCTTTAGACCTCTAAACTCATTAATTAATTGACTACTCCTTATATCATTTCCTAAACTAATGTCCATACGTACTAGTAAACCACCACATTGTTATGGGACTACACATAGGATTCTACAATGTTATGCTCATACAGTACCACCATGAATGCCTTCATATCTTAGAATTCACTAACCCATAGAATCAGAAGTGTTGAACATAACAGTCTTTTCAGTGCATAAAGTAAACAAATGAGGATAGCAATATTTTGAAGCGGAAAACAGAGAGGATAATAATTTATAAAGGAAAGTCGACTTACGGGTTGTTCCAGTCCGTAGTATCCTCATTGACAAGATGGGACCATTTTGTCCTTCCACTACGACCAAAATGCTTGACTTGCATGACCTTGGGCAATATTGTTTTGTCCATCTTATCTTCTCCAGTTGGGGCAGAGAAATCACGAGTGAAAATTCCATCTGTTCCAACGGTGGCAGCGTGGTCATCTGCGTCTGACTGGAAGAAAGCACCTTTGTGGTAATATTTCTGCATGAACCTCCACTTCTGCTTTGGTCGTGCTGCAGGTTTAGGATTCTTCCTCTCCCACTCCCTCCTCTCTTCCTCTGTCATATTTCTCACTCTTTCAATCTCTTCCTTCTCCTTCAACATTGCTTCCCTCTCCTCCCTATCCCTCTTGATCCTGGCAATCTCTCTTGCCTTCCAAGCTTCATACTCTGCCTCGTTAAGTTCATCATCAGTATCAATATCAGCAATATTTGCTTCCTGTTCCATACCCTTCTGAATCTCTTCATCCTTTCGGATCTCCTCAACCACAATCTGCTTGGTCTCTCTCTTCCTCTCCTCCAATTTTTTCTTCCTTGATTCCTCAAGCGCCAGTTCTTCTGCCTCAATTCGCTCACGTTCAGCAATGGTATCTCTCTCTGACTTGGGAACAAAGACAGGCTTAAGCATCACCATACCACCAAGCTCGTCTTCTGAGTCAGTTGAATACTCTGATTCCTCTTCCTCCTCCTCCTCTTCCTTTTCTTCTTCCTCATCTTCCGAGGGAAGGAGTGGAGCTTCTTCTTGCTCCCTCTGACGCAACCTCTCCTTAATCCTTCTTCTCCTTTCCTCCAAAGCATCCGGATCATCTTCTTCAGCTTCTATCCCTTCCTGCCTCCTGGCTTCCTCTTCAATTGTTGAAACAATTTCGGCTTGACGGATACGCCTATGATCGGCTCTAACATCCTCACGATTATCTATCCTGCTCTCAGCCAAACGACGCAGTCTAGGGTCATCTTTCCTACCAAAATCCGAATAATCCTGAGTGGGAAAGGCTTTCTCCAAGGAGGCAGCCGTAGACATCCTAATGTCGCCATCCCTAATGTCGCCATCTTCGTCTGCTTCATCTCCCCACTCGGGAGCTTTTCCAGGCCAATACCTTTTAACTTTTGTTTGTCCAATTTTACCTCTCAACTTATCCCTAATGGCAATCACAGTATCACTAACACCTGCCGTCACCGACATTGCTGCTGCCCCAATTTCAAATCCTATCAAGTATGTTCGTTCAAGTTCAACCAAAATTTCACTCAAAGAAGGTATTCTCTTCCCAACGGCAGATCACAACGATTCAATTATACATAACCACATATAGATTATTCTATAATCTATAACATTAATCAAACGAAATCAAGAGTCCAAAGACTATTCGAAATCAAATTCATATATACCTCAAGCTTCTGCTAATAATCTTCTTCCAAGTGCTCAAAGTACCTCTAGGAGCCTCCTGAATCGACAAAAAAACATATGGGAACTAAGAGATTTGGGGATTAGGGTTTCAAAATTGTCAAGTTTGGGAAGGTCGATCCAAGTCTGGGGAGAGAGGAGTCGCGAAATCAGAGTCGGAGATTAGAGAAACTGACCGACATCGTGTGCCTTTCAAGTAGTAAAAAAGAGAAACACAAAACGACGTCGTTTTGATTCTTAAAAAAAAAAAAAAAAAAAAAAAAAAAAAACCTCAGGGCTATATATATATATATTTTTTTTTTTTTTGAGTAATATAATTATATACATATATTTAGGTAGGCGAAGTCAAACTTTCACTGGGGGCACATGCCCCCCTGGTCCTTAATTGCGTCCGCCAGTGGTACTACTCTAGGATATGGTGTTTTGAGTTCACACGTAGCATTAAAACTGAAGCTACACTTGGGCAATTGGTTCGAGTATATAGCCAGGTTATTCCTCTGTCAAAACCAGAGTGTGAATCAGAGGGTAGAAAGCAGAATAGCAGAAAATCCTTGTTGTTCTTTCTTCTTGGGTTGAGAGAGAATTGAGTGTAGAGGGTTTTGGATTATTGCTACCGAGTGCTTTGGCTGAAGAGGGATTTGGGTAGATAACAGTGAGATTTGCTCTTGTAAATTCTACTCTGTTATCATAGTGGAAATTTCTTGCTGCTCTCCATCGTGGACGATTTGCCGAACCACGTTAAATCTTTGTGTCTGATCTTTGCCAGTTTACTTTCTCTTGCACTTTTGATTTCTCTATATCTACGTTTGTTTCAACAGTTTGTGTGTACCAAATTCATCCACAGTCTAATCAGTTGCCAATAGACTCTTGACTGTCTTGTTGGGATGAATTGCTCGAGTACTGCGCTTCATACATAGATAAGGCACTGCTCTAATGGTAACAACATCAATCTTATCAATCTGAAAGTTTTTGATCAGAGAATTTGGTGTACTTGTCTTCCAACTTTTCCCTTAACCAAGCTAGAGAATATGGCCGAGGTTGTTGTTTCCTCTGTGATGATAACGCTTGGAGAGTTAACCATTCAGGAAGCCAAATTCTTGTATGGAATTGGCGATCAAGTTAAACTTGCTCAAACGGAGTTACGGCTGATGCAGGGCTTTCTGAAAAATGCAGATGCAAGACAGCGGGATGAGGAAAGAGTGCGTATTTGGGTGGCCGAGATTAGAGATGCTGCTTATGATTTGGAGGATGTTATTGAAACTTTTGCATTGAAGGTGGCTTGCAAGAGGAGAGGAGGTTTTAGGTATGTTCTTAGATGGTTTGCTTGCATTGATCTTCACAAGATTGGTTCAGAAATTGAGAGCATTACAACTAAAGTTTCTAATTTGAGGTTGAGCATGCAAACTTATAATATAAAGGAGAGTGGAGATGCAACTTCCTTGCAAGTGTATGAGACGCAACAACAACTTAGGCGAACTTATTCTCATGTTATTGGACGTGATGTTGTTGGGCTAGAAGACAATGTCAAAGAGTTGATTGTGTATTTGGTGAATGATGAAAATTGTCATCGAGTTGTTTCTATTTGGGGGATGGGGGGATTGGGAAAAACCACTCTTGCAAAACAAGTTTATCATCACAAAGAAGTTAGAAGTCATTTTGATTGTTTTGCTTGGATGTGTATCTCTCAACGATGTAAAGTAAGAGAAGTTTGGGAAGGCATTCTTGTCAAGCTTATTTCACCTACCAATGAGCAAAGAGCAGAAATTGCAAATATGAAAGATGATGAAATAGCTAAGAAGCTTTATCTTGTTCAAAAAGAAGGTAGATGTTTGGTGGTCCTTGATGACATTTGGAGCATTCGGACATTCGATTATTTGAAAGCGGCATTTCCATTGAATGAGGAATCAGAAAGCAGAATATTACTCACTACTCGCAACAGAGAAGTAGCTTTACATTCTGAAGGTCCTAGAGGGGGGGTGAATAGGACTTTTACAACTTTTTCGCGTTAAATCGTTCTCAGGGATAGCAATGGTTATGACTATCCTGAATCACAATTGTACGATTTTGTAAAGTAAAGTTGCAATAAAAATAAATAACACAAAGATGTTTTTTACTCGCAGAAACCCTGCAACCAGGGAGAAAAACTGCGTGCCCCTAACTCTTGAAGGGCAAAACTTTCCACTATGTAATTCAACACTTCTTACAAGTTTGTAGCAACCTGAGATAGTTAGCCGCGCTTCTATCCTTCCTAGACTCTTCCTAGTCTACGACCTGTTCTACCTCACTTGTCTCTAAGTGCTTACATATGAAAGTTTACAGAAGTTTCCAGCACAGAACTTAGCTACTTATCAACTAATTCTTGGTGGACGCTTCTCGGGTTGTTGCACTACCAATCACGATCTCATGGTATGCAAATGCAATATGAAAATTATGAAAAGCGTTTGTGTTCAAAGCTCTAAGATTTACAATCAACAAGGAAGACTTAGAGCAACAAGCTGAACAATGCAAGATGCAAATAAAACTCAGAAAATGTGCCAAGACAATTTTCACAAATGAAACAACCAAAGAAGCATGGAGCACCTTGCTTCATATTTATAGGCTAGGTGAAGCTCATAAGGGAGCAGCCACATAAGCCCTCATGGTCAGACAATTTAACACCTTTTTGTTTTGTTAAAAACAAGATTGACAAACAATCCCAACAAAAGCAAAAAGAAAAACTTAAGAAAAACTTAAGAAAACCTTTCAAATAAGAGGCAAAAGGTTTTGCAGATTTTATCAAAGGATTGATATGACAGGTGCACAGCAAAACAGATTTTCCTAGGTACAAAACATAACCCTAGCAAAAGCATAGGTCGGCTAATGTATCATGAATCAGCTAAGCCATGAGAGCCCTAGAGAACTGGGTTTCGGGCTGGAAAGGTATACCACCATCCCAACAGTAATTTGGGCGCCAAAAATACAGCAGCATAGCTAGCTGTTTAACATTTTGAAAATCAAAATATCTTGGAAAGATAAATCCTACCTAGGTAAGATAAAGCTTAGCTTTCAAGATCATTTTTGTCACAAGACATAATTATTCTGGGAACTCAGGATAGGAAGCAATTCTGCTATCCTCTGTGAAAAACAATGAAATGCATATGCATGTTTTTACCTGAGCACCATGAGATCATGTTGGGTCTTCACCTTGACTTGGGCCTTCAGACTTCACTTGAATGGGCTTGACTTCCTAAACAAAGTTGTGTTTTGTTCAATAGAGGATTGCCAATATTTTTATACTTACAATCTCCCCCTTTGGCATTCCTGAACAAAACACACCTTGGCTATCCTAATTTAGTCCGAACACTAGCATTCCAGACTTCAAGTACCAACCTGCAATATCAATCTCACCAAACCAAATGAAGCATAACAGGAAGTCATATGAGTTAAACATGAGGATAGCAGAGGCATTATATATCACCAAGCAGATATGAAAGTCCAAACATAATGCCCTAAAACCACCAGTTCTCCCCCTTTTTGTCACGGAATGACAAAGGGAAACAGAGAGCAATTGAGATCCTCCTCAGTAGTTTAATCACCATCAACAGAATTAGGAGGAGAGCTCCTATTCCTATCCCCAGCAATTTAATCTCCAATGGACTTCAAACGAGAAGTCGTCCTCATCAAGGGAAACTCCAACCTTAATTTTTTTTTTTTTTTTTTTTTAAAGAATGAATATGTGTGCCACAGACTTTCAAATTCTCCCCCTAAGAACATGCATAGGAAAAATACAGCTTTTTGTATGGAGACAAAGACAAAACATAAGGAGAAATTTGACAAGACACACAACCTGGGATACAATCATTTTTTTTTTTTTTAATCCCTTGGTACAGTCTAGGCATAGACTTACAAAGTAAGACACCTTTAATTCAAAAGTTCAAAAACACTCTTTGAAAATACACATGTGAGTGTGACTGAATTTAGATCACAATGGTCCATATTCCCAAATACACAGTCATTAGATGTGAGTGTGTGAAAAGATTCAGCTTAAGGGACTTTAGCAAAGTAACTCAATGAGATGAAACCGAACATGTCATAGAGATCCAGGACAACACATGTTCTTTCCATCCTTATAACACCGGGGTTTTCTGCCTTATAACGCCAGTTCAATTTGAGCCAAGATCCTTTGTTTATGCCTTTTCTTTATTTTGAGCTCTACTGGAAAATCGTCCTCATAGGATCATATTTTAAAGAGGTCATCAATAACAACCTCAATCCCATCGAAGGATAGAATACATTCCAGAAATCCTCACTGACCTACGTAACAAAATATTTACCAATGACTCCCAAGTCAGTTGACTTTAGGGCATTAAACATAACAAGGATGCTTCAGAGGGTAAATAGTTCAGGTGCAGAAGAGAAATAACATCATTCAGATTATTATTATCATGTGAACTTGATTAGACAACCACCGGGGAGACCAAACCATTCTCGTTTCTTCCCACCCTTATATCGTTGTTACGACCAAGGAATGTGTACTTTGAGAATAGCTTGGCCTAGTGCAAATTTGTTCCATCAATCACCGGGGTGACCAAACCATTCTCGTTTCTTCCCATCCTTATATCGTTGTTACGACCAAGGCATGTATACTTTGAGAATAGCCTGGCCAAAATCAGTCCAAAAATCTCATCTCAAAGAAGTCACAAAGGTTGAGCAACCCACAAAGTGTCTCAAGTGATGCAAATATATTACTTCTGACATGTAAAGAGATGAAGACCACAATTGAAATGACATATATCAGTCAGATGCACACAAACATATGGACTTACAAGTGTACCGAACAAAAGATGTAAGGACACTTACTTAGGTCAAGTTCAAAGACTGGACAGGGATATCAACTTACCCTTGTATCCTGGTTATAACGCAAAAGCAACCCGAGAGCACAAGCAAACAAGCAAATTTTTTATATTTTCAATAGAACTTTAAACATGCTCATAGAATATATACAGACACATACTTCTGGGGAGACTTTAATCCATGTCACACACACCAATAGCTTTTCTAAGGCTGGTAAAACGAAGGTTGTCAAGTGGCTTGGTAAACAAGTCCGCTAGTTGCTGTTCAGTGGGAATAAAAGTAAGTTCAAGCAACTGTTCTTCAACCAAGTTTCTGATGAAATGATATCTAATCTCTATATGCTTAGTCCTAGAATGCAGCACAGGATTTTTAGATATATTAATAGCTGATGTGTTATCACAGAAGAGGGATAGCAAACCTTGCTTGAATCCGTAGTCAGCAAGCATGTGTTTCATCCACAACAATTGGGTGCAACAACTTCCTGCCGCAATGTATTCTGCTTGAGCTGTGGACAAGGAGACACAATTCTGCTTTTTGCTGTGCCACGAGACCAAGTTGTTCCCGACAAAGAAGGCTCCTCCGGAAGTGCTTTTCCTGTCATTTGCATCACCGGCCCAATCCGAGTCAGTGTAGCCTGCAATCTCCACATTAGTATCAAAAGTATATCGTATCCCAAATTCAGTTGTTCCAGAGACATATTTAATGATACGTTTTACCGCCTTCACATGGGATTCTTTGGGATTGGCTTGATAGCGTGCGCACACACCAACACTGAATGAAATGTCCGGTCTGCTGGCAGTAAGGTACAAAAGACTACCAATCATACTCCTGTAATAAGTTTGATCAACATCTATACCTTCTAGATCCGCACTGATTTTACAACTTGTCCCCATAGGATTCTGGACAGCAGAGGATGTTTCCATCCCAAATTTCTTCACAAGGTCTTTGGCATACTTGGATTGTGAGATAAACAAACCATCACTCCTTTGAGCAACTTGGAGACCCAAGAAATAGTTTAGCTTACCACAATGACTCATTTCAAATTCTTTTGTCATGAGGGCAGAGAATTCTTTTACCATGGATTCCGATGTGGAGCCAAACACAATGTCATCAACATAAATTTGTGCAATGATTATATCCTTGGAGGTAGTTTTGACAAACATGATCTTGTCAATAGAACCCCTCACATATCCATTCTCAATCAGGTGAGTGGATAATCTCTCATACCAAGCCCTTGGTGCTTGCTTAAGGCCATAGAGAGCCTTGTCAAGCTTGTAGACATGTCCAGGATGGCTAAGGCTTTGGAATCCTGGAGATTGTTCAACATAAACTTCCTCCTTAAGAATACCATTCAAGAAGGCACTCTTAACATCCATTTGATACAGGGTAAACTTTAAAAAACAAGCAATGGCTAAAAGAAGCCTAACAAATTCCAACCTTGCAACAGGGGCAAAGGTTTCATCGAAGTCTAGACCCTCAATTTGTGAGTAACCTTGGACAACCAACCTAGCTTTGTTTCTGGTCACTATACCCTTCTCATCAGATTTATTCTTGAACACCCATTTGGTGCCAATCACATTCTTATTGTCCGGTCTTGGCACAAGGTGCCAAACCATACTTCTTTCAAATTGGTTCAACTCCTCTTGCATGGCATTGATCCATTTAACATCACACAAGGCTTCTTTAACATTCTTGGGCTCAATGAGGGATACAAAACCATAGTGGGTGACTTCATTCATGTTAAGACGATGTATAGCCAAGAAACTTCGAAACATAGCAAAGTTACTTACCACCCGGTTTACCTCGCTTCTGGTTTTTCTTGGCTCACTTATCTCACCAATGATGTCAGAGGGAGAGTGATCTTTTTGCACTTGACGTCTGCCAGCTCTATGCGGTGTAGGGATGGCAAGAGTTGCATCTCTCCTGACTTCTTCGTGATCCTCTTCCTCATCTGAAGATTCCTCTGGTGGGATGGCAGCAGCTGGTTCTGTCCCTTCTGTGGACACATTTGAAGTTGATTCCTGTACAGGCATACAACCAGATTCGTGAGAACACACAAGACCATCATTGATGGCCACATTTATAGTTTCCATGAATTTGCACGAAACTTTGTTATAAACCCGGTATGCTCGGCTGTTCAAAGCATAACCGAGGAACACTCCCTTGTCACATCTTGCATCCATCTTTGTCAAGTATTCTCGGTCCTTGTAGATGAAGCACGGACTACCAAACACCTTCAAATGAGCCACGTTTGGCTTGATCCCTTTCCAGATCTCATACGGAGTCTTGTGAGTTCCGGGTCTGAAAATAACACGATTCAGGTTTAGCAAGCATTGCTTACAGCCTCGGCCCAGAAAGAGTGTGGGAGACCAGAGGCGTTAAGCATCACTCTGCTCATCTCAACAAGAACACGATTTTTCCTTTCAACAACCCCATTTTGTTGAGGAGTGATAGGAGCTGAGAATTCATGGTGCACTCCAAATTCATCACAATAATCATTAAAATGTGCATTATCAAATTCAGTGCCATGATCAGTTCTAATCCTAACAATATGCTTATCTTCATGCTTTTTCTCATTTGAAACCTTTTTGGCAAGACTAAGATATTCTTCAAAAGTTTCAGATTTTGATGCTAAAAACTTTATCCATGTAAAACGTGAAAAGTCATCAACAATCACAAGAACATATTTCATTCCACCAACACTAGCGGTTTCAACCGGACCTACCAAATCCATATGTAACAATTCAAGAACATTTGAAGTAGGTTGAGCATTGAGAGAAGAATGTGGAGATCGAGTAAGCTTACCGATCTTGCAATCCCCACACATACCTGAAGTTTTTCCGGAAAGCTTTGGAAGGCCACGAGCTCCTTCCTTAGAGGATAGCTTCACAATATCTTGATGATTCAAATGACACATGCGCCTGTGCCAGAGATCAAGTGTATCCTCAGATACCATTGAGCGGAAACATAGTTGAGGTTTGAACGTATCATGTGCAAGGACACAATAGCATTGGTCTCGAGTTCTTTCACCTTTCATGATGCTTTTACCCTTTCCATCAAGAATCAGGCATTTTACTTTGTCAAAGGTGACAGAGTCGTGCTCATCAACAATTTGGCTCACACTTAATAGACTAACCTCTAGCCCTTTCACCAAAAGAACATTTTTCAGCAATGGGATACCAGAGGTGCTAACACTCCCTTTTCCTATGATCTGAGCCCTTGCTCCATCCCCAAAGGTAACATGTCCAATTGGATAATCTTCATCCATGGAGACGAACCATTTTGGATCTCCAGTCATGTGCATAGAGCACCCACTATCCACATACCATGAATCTGACCGTCTAGCGGATAAGGCGGTAAGGGCCACATTGCATAAGGCTATGGTTCTATCCACGGTCTTAGGTTGGAAACTGACTTTAGAGAAGAAGCACACTGGTTCATCTTCATCAGAGTCACGACCACAGATGTCAAAAGGTTTGGTGTCAATGTGGGAAAACTTAGACTGATGTGATTTGGGGTTCTTCTTCTTGACCCAACTTGGTCTTCTCATTTTCTCACTGGATCTAGGGATGGACAGACTCTGTGCTATCCTAGAAAATTCTTTTAGAGACTTTTCCAAGGAAGCTTGAAAAGAGTTCAACAACTCACTACCCTGGGGAATTCTAGATCTGGGCTGACTTCTGGTCAAATTCCAACAACGTGGTCGGATATGGCCAACAATACCACAATGATGGCATGTGGGAACAAATCTCTTAGGGTTTCTCACTTGTTTAGGAGGCTCAGGTAGATTAGGCTCTCTACTCTTAACAAACACAGTTCGACCACTAGAATTTGAGCCCTGACCTGTTTCAAAACCCAGCCCTCTCTTATCCTTATCAGGTTTTCCCATCCCGACCATTTTAGACAACTTATCCGACCCAATTGAAAACTTTTCAAATTGTTTCTTAGACTCTAAAAGCTCTTTCTCAAGGCCTAATTTCTCAGAGATCAAGTTTTCCACAAGCTTGTTTTGAGTGTCTAGACTCTCTTGAAGAGTTTTGACATTGTTCTCAAGACTTGCCTTTTCAGCTTTCCACTCGGTTTTCTGGGATTGCAACTTGTCTTGCATCCTCCTGTTGGACTCCTCACTTTTGGACAACTCATTGGTTAAAGACTCAACTCGACTGAGCATAGACTTTGAGGCAGTACACAACTGGGTATACTTCTCATGAATACTGTCATCAGTATCATCATCATCATGAAAATCTCCTAAGGACAAGGACGCTACAAAAGCCACGGTTTCTCTTTCTTCATCATGATCCGAAGATTGCTCGGAATCACTGTCACTCCAGGTTGCTTTAAAAGACTTATTTTCCCTATTTCTCCTGGTTGGACACTCAACAGCCCTATGTCCTACTCCACCACACTCGAAGCACTTATCATCCTTTTGAAAGGATTTGGGTTTGGAAGTAGATCGGGGATTCCTAGCAGGTGAGGGATCACGGTTCCTAGGATACCTAGGGGTAGAGGACGAACCTTTTGAGAAATTTCGAGATGGAACAAAGGGTTTCCTTTTCTTCAGAAACTTCTCAAACTGTTTGGTCAGGTAGGCAAATTCCTCAACACTACAGTCGCTAGACTCTGGTTCCTGCTCCTTTACCTCCTTCACAGTACTCAAGGCAATGGATTTTTCTTTCTTGGGTTACCTCCTAACCGACTCAAAGTTTTTTAGGTTTCCTACAAGCTCATCTAGGGTATAAGCATTCAAATCCCTAGCTTCCTCAATAGCAATTTGCTTTGACTCAAAACTAGGAGGAAGACTTCGGAGAAATTTCTTAACCATCCTTTGAGGTTCTATCGCACCATCTAAGCCTTGACACTGATTAGTGATGCTAAGCATGCGCCCATGAAACTCATCTACTGACTCCTCCTCACTCATTTTTAATTCTTCAAACTCATGCTGGAGGGTTTGGAGCCTTTGCTCTTTTACTTTTGTGTTTCCCTCGTGGGTAGTAGCTAATGCTTCCCAAGCTAGTTTAGCCGTGGGACAGTTTATGATTCTACGACGCTCTTTATCTGAGACAGCAGTAAAAAGGCTATTCAAGGTTTTGATGTTCATCCTTGAATCAGACTTTTCGGTCTCATTCCACTGGCCTTTGGGTTTATGTATAGGGATAGCAGACCCTTCAGCCAACGGCATCACTGGATGCTTCCATCCATCCTCAACCATAATCCATTGTCTCCCATCATCTTGGGAGATGAGGAAAGCAGTCATCATTACCTTCCATTGTGAATAATCCTTCCCATCGAAGTAGGGAGGATGGTTCACAGAGGATGAGACTCTCTGATCCATTTTCCCCTCTATAAGGATCTCACCAGCAAGGCTGGTGGCCGCTCTGATACCACTTGAAGGTCCTAGAGGGGGGGGTGAATAGGACTTTTACAACTTTTTCGCGTTAAATCGTTCTCAGGGATAGCAATGGTTATGACTATCCTGAATCACAATTGTACGATTTTGTAAAGTAAAGTTGCAATAAAAATAAATAACACAAAGATGTTTTTTACTCGCAGAAACCCTGCAACCAGGGAGAAAAACTGCGTGCCCTAACTCTTGAAGGGCAAAACTTTCCACTATGTAATTCAACACTTCTTACAAGTTTGTAGCAACCTGAGATAGTTAGCCGCGCTTCTATCCTTCCTAGACTCTTCCTAGTCTACGACCTGTTCTACCTCACTTGTCTCTAAGTGCTTACATATGAAAGTTTACAGAAGTTTCCAGCACAGAACTTAGCTACTTATCAACTAATTCTTGGTGGACGCTTCTCGGGTTGTTGCACTACCAATCACGATCTCATGGTATGCAAATGCAATATGAAAATTATGAAAAGCGTTTGTGTTCAAAGATCTAAGATTTACAATCAACAAGGAAGACTTAGAGCAACAAGCTGAACAATGCAAGATGCAAATAAAACTCAGAAAATGTGCCAAGACAATTTTCACAAATGAAACAACCAAAGAAGCATGGAGCACCTTGCTTCATATTTATAGGCTAGGTGAAGCTCATAAGGGAGCAGCCACATAAGCCCTCATGGTCAGACAATTTAGCACCTTTTTGTTTTGTTAAAAACAAGATTGACAAACAATCCCAACAAAAGCAAAAAGAAAAACTTAAGAAAAACTTAAGAAAACCTTTCAAATAAGAGGCAAAAGGTTTTGCAGATTTTATCAAAGGATTGATATGACAGGTGCACAGCAAAACAGATTTTCCTAGGTACAAAACATAACCCTAGCAAAAGCATAGGTCGGCTAATGTATCATGAATCAGCTAAGCCATGAGAGCCCTAGAGAACTGGGTTTCGGGCTGGAAAGGTATACCACCATCCCAACAGTAATTTGGGCGCCAAAAATACAGCAGCATAGCTAGCTGTTTAACATTTTGAAAATCAAAATATCTTGGAAAGATAAATCCTACCTAGGTAAGATAAAGCTTAGCTTTCAAGATCATTTTTGTCACAAGACATAATTATTCTGGGAACTCAGGATAGGAAGCAATTCTGCTATCCTCTGTGAAAAACAATGAAATGCATATGCATGTTTTTACCTGAGCACCATGAGATCATGTTGGGTCTTCACCTTGACTTGGGCCTTCAGACTTCACTTGAATGGGCTTGACTTCCTAAACAAAGTTGTGTTTTGTTCAATAGAGGATTGCCAATATTTTTATACTTACACATTCAGATAGAAATGGTTTCCTTCATCAACCTCGCCCCTTGAACGATGATGAAAGTTGGGAATTGTTCGAGAAGATGGCACTCATCGGAAGAGAACGAATAGGTACATTTCTCGCCCAACTCTTTTATTTTTACTGCTCTTGTTTATTCATTTAGACTAATAGAATAGGAACTATGGTATTCAATTTTGTACTATACTTGTTTACAAGAAAAAATGACAACTTTAGTCACAAAGTTATGACATGTTTGACACTTAACTCACTGACTTTTCAAAAATATCACTAATGACCCTCCATCATTAATTTTTTAACGACAAAATAAACGGAGTGAGTTAAGTGAAAGAAGGATTCAAAATTGAGTTAGTAAAGTGATATTTTTGAAAAGTTAGTGAGTTAAGTGTCGAACATGTCATAACTCAGTGACTGTTTGTGCAATTTTCCCTTTTTACAAACAAAAGAAGCACTTTAGATAGAGAAAAGCTGTTAGTTATTAGCACCCAAAATAAGACCTCTCTCATGTTCATTTTCTTCTTCTTCTTCTTCACTATGCTTGAGATCTGCATAGCACAAGATATTCTCTTCTCTAGTAACAACTAATCCTTATCTCTCAATGAAGATGCATGCATGACTATAGGAATTTTAACCATGAAACTATAACTGAAAATTGTGACTATAGTATTAAGTTCACTTCAGTACGTGTCTATCACCAAATGCAAATAAGTAGTAATCACCAAAAAAAAACACCAACTAGCTAGTTAACATATATGAAATTTTGATTTAACTTATTCAAAGAAGTTTTGTTCCCCCTTCTCATGATAATTTTAATAGGAGTAGATTGTCTTGGTTTTTCGGTTTACAAGGCCTGAATTTGATGGTGACTACATGTTAAGTTAACGTTTCATTGTTTTAATTTACAGATTCAGAAATTCGTTCAAAAATGGAAGGATTAGGAAAGAGGATGCTTCAACATTGTGGGGGTTTACCGTTAGCTATCACTGTGCTTGCAGGACTTCTAGCCAGAAAAGATACTATTTGTGAATGGGAAACTGTGATGAGGAATGTTCATGTGTTCATAAGGAGAGGCAAAGGTGATGAGAAGGATTATGAAGGTGCGTCACGGGTGTTGGAATTGAGTTATGACGACTTACCTTATTACTTAAAACCATGCTTTCTGTATTTTGGCAACTACCCTGAAGACTCCCAGATATATGTGAAAACGTTGACACAACTATGGATAGCGGAAGGTTTCATTTCTTTGGGAAATCAAAGAGTAGATTCAGCAGAAACAATGGAGGATGTAGCATACAGGTGGTTAAATGAGTTGGTAGAAAGGTGTCTTGTTCAAGTAGACAAACGAGGTTCCATTAGAAAGATTAAATCTTGTCGTCTCCATGATCTTGTGCGAGATATGTGCTTGTTAAAGGCAAGAGAGGAGAATTTTCTTCAGATTGTCAATTTCCACAGAGATGATCCAATGCATCCTTTTTCCTCTGCCATGGAAACCAAACCAAAGCTAACAGGTAAAGTTCGAAGGTTTGCCATTCATGTGGAAGAGAATGTTGATAAATTGGTTTCTAAAGATGAAATAGATGACTGCATTAGGTCTCTGTTATACTTTAACCCAGTGGATTGGAAGCCAAAAAGTACCAAGTTAATACGATCCTTGTTAAAGGATTTTAAATTGCTTAGAGTGTTGAAGATTGAATGGATGAGGAGACAAGTAGAGTTGCCAAATGAAATTGGGAATATGATCCACTTACGGTATTTGAGTCTAAGGTACAGCCAGATAAAAAGGTTGCCATCTTCGGTAGCTAAATTGACATGTCTGCAGACTCTGGACTTTCGTGCTTTTGTTAGTTCGGAGAGCCCAAATGTGGTAGGGAAGATGAAACAATTGAGACATTTATATTTTTTTGCCCTCTATGACTACACAACTGGTAAGCAGAAACTCTCTTCTCTTGGCAATTTGCAGACTTTGCACATTTCAAGTGATGATTTTGATTGGAGTGATCTCACTGAGTTAACCAATCTTAGAAAGTTGGCTATACTATTGACAAGGCCCTTGAAGAATATGGAGGAAACATTGAAATCCGCAAGTAGCACTCTTAACCGTATTCAGTCTCTACAGCTGATGAGGATTGGGCTTGGCATTGATTGCACAGAGGTTACGCAAATAGTATCAAGCTGTCATCACATATACAAGCTGAGAATGATTGCATCAACACTAGAGCTACCCAAAGACCCCCAGTACTATCCAAACCTCACCAAGTTAACCTTAAGGTTTTGTGATTTCAAGGACGACCAAATGGCAGTAATAGAGACGCTGCCAAACCTAACAAAGTTTTCCTTTCACGATGTGATTTTCGAGGAGAATAGAAAGACACTAGTTTGCTCCAAAGGAGGCTTTCCTCGTCTTCAAGTTCTAAGCGTCGGAATGAGCAACTTAGACGACTGGAAGGTGGAGGAAGGAGCCATGCCTAATCTCTGTGAATTGTCGATTTACTATTGGACACGATTGAGGAGAGTTCCAGAGGGGCTGAGATATATTACTACCCTCACGGAATTGAACATCACAGGGATGCGTAGGACAGACTGTAGTAGACTTCAGGAAGGAGGAGAAGATTTCTATAAAGTCCAGCATGTGTCTTCCCTTACATTTGAGAAAATGTACGACCGTGAGGAGGATATTCCAACCCCAAATATGGACAGGTATTTCTCAAAACAATTCCAAACTCTCCAGATTAATACATTAATTTTGCTTGCTTTCATCGATTAAGTTCAATTCAATGCTTTTAATAAAGCATTTTTCTTTTGGTAGGATGGAGAGAAACCCTGAAGATATGATCAAACGTTCATGGAACTACGGCAGCGAAGGGTTGCCCAAGCCTTTGTCCCTTACTGAGGTAACAAACATAGGCCTTCCTCCTCTTTTATAGTTTTGATTCTTGAATATAATGTGTTTCAACTTGCAAGCTTTACAGCTGAAACAGACTGATGAAAATAGAAAAAGCTTCTTTAAATATACTGGCTAGTAATTGTTTTTTTCTTTTTCTTTTTAGGTTCCAAAGTTTGAGAAAAAGAAGAATGGGAAGCCTGGTGAAGCTAAGGGCTGCTTTGAGGCCTTCTGTTAGGGAGATTGGGTGATTGCTTCTTTTTCTGATGTGTCTTTTGCAGCATAAAGTATTTGATATATATTTACTGCTTCTAATCTTCAAACCCTGTGTTTCAGTACTTGAATATTCATTGTAACTAATGATTGAGATAAGGTGGTACAAAGAAGATAGAGAATTTATTTGTATTATTTTAGGAATTGGACCTACTTTGAATTGCCACTATTTTTTTTTTCTTTTTTATAGCTCTTATAACTTATGAGTATAGATCAAAGAATGAATAACACAGACTAAAAAAATTTCTATTACAGGATGAGGAAAGCTTATACATACTCTACTAACGTAACATATATCAACAACAAAAGTGGTGACATAGGTTGCAACATCTAGCAATTACTTTCAAATACAAAACGTATTGGCAAGAGGGATGCAGCACTTGAATATATGACTGCTTCCTCTTGCAAGTCACTGGCTCTTCATCATAGTGGGACAACCCACCCTACTGCCAAACGTAATTGCAGAGATATTCAATCACATATCTCAATTCAACATCATTTTCTGACAAAGAAATTTCCACTGCTTTTCTTTTCAGTCGGAAATCTCTACCACATCTTCTCCCTGTAAGTAATACTTCAGATTATCCTATTTCCCATGCATGGCTTTCTTTAAGTTATTCCCAGATCTTGAGAAAGCTGTCTGTGTTTTTATTTGATGATGTGGATTCTGATATGCCATGAAGTATCATGAAGCTCATGAAGTATCACACATGCCACGCGAACAGAGAAGGGAGGGAGGAAAGAAAAAATGAAAAAAAAAAAAGACAAGTTGATATAGGTCTTTGTACGTAGCCTTCATGTGGCCATTTTTCAACTATTTGAAAAACTTGGTCAAAAATCATTTCAGGACCCAATAAAAGTTTATTTATCTAAATTTCCCTCGAATCTTATCACCATGTAGTATCTCTGATAGAAGTACATATATATGTTAGCTCATGTAGTGAGAATGTGGAATGTTGTCCCACATTTGAGAATATGAACCTTGCAAATGTGTTTATAAAGATTTGGACCTCTCTTATTAATATTGAATGATTTTTGGTTGTGACGTCCAAATTACTTTATCTTGTCATCATTTAGGTAGTGCGTGTTGGAGCGTGACCAAATGAAGAGTCCATTTCTGGGCAAGCTGAATGTGAATTAATTTTAGTTTTTTTTTTCTTCCATTGTCGTTTGTGTTAGGTGGCTTTTAGATTAAATCATTGATGTTCTAGTTGTCTGGTAGTTTTAATGTCTGATGTGTAACTTTAGTCTTGGTGGGTGGCCATCACTCACATTTATGATGGTGTAGGACTATGGTGTTTTGAGTTCACACGTAGCATTAAAGCTGAAGCTAGGTTATTCCTCTGTCAAAACCAGAGTGTGAATCAGAGGATAGAAAGCAGAATAGCAGAAAATCCTTGTTGTTCTTTCTTCTTGGGTTGAGAGAGAATGGAGTGTAAATTTTGGATTATTGCTACCGAGTGCTTTGGCTGAAGAGGGATTTGGGTAGATAACAGTGAGATGTGTATTTGCTCTTGTAAATTCTACTCTGTTATCATAGTGGAAATTTCTTGCTGCTCTCCATCGTGCACCTAGGCGATTTGCCGAACCACGTTAAATCTTTGTGTCTGATCTTTGCCAGTTCACTTTCTCTTGCACTTTTGATTTCTCTATATCTACGTTTGTTTCAACAGTTTGTGTGTACCAAATTCATCCACAGTCTAATCAGTTGCCAATAGACTCTTGACTGTCTTGTTTGGATGAATTGCTGGAGTACTACGCTTCATACATAGATAAGACACTGCTCTACTGGTAACTACATCAATCTTATCAATCTGAAAATTTTTGTTCAGAGAATTTGGTGTACTTGTCTTCCAACTTTTCCCTTAACCAAGCTAGAGAATATGGCCGAGGTTGTTGTTTCCTCTGTGATGATAACGCTTGGAGAGTTAACCATTCAGGAAGCCAAATTCTTGTATGGAATCAGAGATCAAGTTAAGCTTGCTCAAACGGAGTTACGGCTGATGCAGGGCTTTCTGAAAAATGCAGATGCAAGACAGCGGGATGAGGAAAGAGTGCGTATTTGGGTGGCCGAGATTAGAGATGCTGCTTATGATTTGGAGGATGTTATTGAAACTTTTGCATTGAAGGTGGCTTGCAAGAGGAGAGGAGGTTTTAGGTATGTTCTTAGATGGTTTGCTTGCATTGATCTTCACAAGATTGGTTCAGAAATTGAGAGCATTACAACTAAAGTTTCTAATTTGAGGTTGAGCATGCAAACTTATAATATAAAGGAGAGTGGAGATGCAACTTCCTTGCAAGTGTATGAGACGCAACAACAACTTAGGCGAACTTATTCTCATGTTATTGGACGTGATGTTGTTGGGCTAGAAGACAATGTCAAAGAGTTGATTGTGTATTTGGTGAATGATGAAAATTGTCATCGAGTTGTTTCTATTTGGGGGATGGGGGGATTGGGAAAAACCACTCTTGCAAAACAAGTTTATCATCACAAAGAAGTTAGAAGTCATTTTGATTGTTTTGCTTGGATGTGTATCTCTCAACGATGTAAAGTAAGAGAAGTTTGGGAAGGCATTCTTGTCAAGCTTATTTCACCTACCAATGAGCAAAGAGCAGAAATTGCAAATATGAAAGATGATGAAATAGCTAAGAAGCTTTATCTTGTTCAAAAAGAAGGTAGATGTTTGGTGGTCCTTGATGACATTTGGAGCATTCAGACATTCGATTCTTTGAAAGCGGCATTTCCATTGAATGAGGAATCAGAAAGCAGAATATTACTCACTACTCGCAACAGAGAAGTAGCTTTACATTCAGATAGAAATGGTTTCCTTCATCAACCTCGACCCTTGAACGATGATGAAAGTTGGGAATTGTTCGAGAAGATGGCACTCACCAGAAGAGAACGAATAGGTACATTTCTCACCCAACTCTTTTATTTTTACTGCTCTTGTTTATTCATTTAGACTAATAGAATAGGAACTATGGTATTCAATTTTGTACTATACTTTTTTACAAGGAAAAATGACAACTCTAGTCAAAGAGTTATAACCTGTTTGACACTTAACTCACTGACTTTTCAAAAATATCACTAATGACCCTCCATCATTAATTTTTTAACGACAAAATAAACGGAGTGAGTTAAGTGAAAGACGGATTCAAAATTGAGCGAGTAAAGTGACATTTTTGAAAAGTTAGTGAGTTAAGTGTCGAACATGTCATAACTCAGTGACTATTTGTGCAATTTTCCCTTTTTACAAACAAAAGAAGCACTTTAGATAGAGAAAAGCTGTTAGTTATTAGCACCCAAAATAAGACCTCTCTCATGTTCAACTCCTGATTTAGTTCCAATGTGTTGAAGTAATTTTTCTTCTTCTTCTATGCTTGAGATCTGCATAGCACAAGATATTCTCTTCTCTAGTAACAACTAATCCTTATCTCTCAATGAAGAGGCATGCATAACTATAGGAATTTTAACCATGAAACTATAACTGAAAATTGTGACTATTGTATTAAGTTCACTTCAGTATATGTGTCTATCACCAATGCAAATAAGTAGTAATCACCAAAAAAAAACACCAACTAGTTAACATATATGAAATTTTGATTTAACTTATTCAAAGAAGTTTTGTTCCCCCTTCTCATGATAATATTAATAGGAGTAGATTGTCTTGGTTTTTCGGTTTACAAGGCCTGAATTTGATGGTGACTACAAGTTAAGTTAACGTTTGATTGTTTTAATTTACAGATTCAGAAATTCATTCAAAAATGGAAGGATTAGGAAAGAGGATGCTTCAACATTGTGGGGGTTTACCATTAGCTATCACTGTGCTTGCAGGACTTCTAGCCAGAAAAGATACTATTAATGAATGGGAAACTGTGCTGAGGAATGTTCATGTGTTCATAAGGAGAGGCAAAGGTGATGAGAAGGATTATGAAGGTGCGTCACGGGTGTTGGAATTGAGTTATGATGACTTACCTTATTACTTAAAACCATGCTTTCTGTATTTTGGCAACTACCCTGAAGACTCCCAGATATATGTGAAAAAGTTGACACAACTATGGATAGCGGAAGGTTTCATTTCTTCGGGAAATCAAAGAGTAGATTTAGCAGAAACTATGGAGGATGTAGCATACAGGTGGTTAAATGAGTTGGTAGAAAGGTGTCTTGTTCAAGTAGACAAACGAGGTTCAATTAGAAAGATTAAATCTTGTCGTCTCCATGATCTTGTGCGAGATATGTGCTTGTTAAAGGCAAGAGAGGAGAATTTTCTTCAGATTGTCAATTTCCACAGAGACGATCCAATGCATCCTTTTTCCTCTGCCATGGAAACCAAAGCAAAGCTAACAGGTAAAGTTCGAAGGTTTGCCATACATGTGGAAGAGAATGTTGATAAATTGGTTTCTAAAGATGAAATAGATGACTGCACTAGGTCTCTGTTATACTTTAACCCAGTGGATTGGAAGCCAAAAAGTACCAAGTTAATACGATCCTTGTTCAAGGATTTTAAATTGCTTAGAGTGTTGAAGATTGAATGGCTGAGGAGAGAAGTAGAGTTGCCAAATGAAATTGGTAATATGATCCACGTAAGGTATTTGAGTCTAAGGTATAGCAAGATAAAAAGGTTGCCATCTTCGGTAGCTAAATTGACATGTCTGCAGACTCTAGACTTTCGTGCTTTTGTTAGTTCGAAGAGCCCAAATGTTTTAGGGAAGATGAAACAATTGAGACATTTATATTTTTTTGCCATCTATGACTGCACAACTGGTAAGCAGAAACTCTCTTCTCTTGGCAATTTGCAGACTTTGCACATTTCAAGTGATGATTTTGATTGGAGTGATCTCACTGAGTTAACCAATCTTAGAAAGTTGGCTATACTATTGCCAAGCCCCATGAAGAATATGGAGGAAACATTGAAATCTGCAAGTAGCACTCTCAACCGTATTCAGTCTCTACACCTGGCGAGGATTGGGTCACATGTAATGGGCATTGATTGCACAGAGGTTACGCAAATAGTATCAAGCTGTCATCACATATACAAGCTGAGAGTGACTGGGTCAACACTAGAGCTACCCAAAGACCCCCAGTACTATCCAAACCTCACCAAGTTAACCTTGAGGTTTTGTGATTTCAAGGACGACCAAATGGCAGTAATAGAGAAGCTGCCAAACCTAATAAAGTTTTCCTTCCACGATGTGATTTTCGAGGAGAATAGAAAGACACTTGTTTGCTCCAAAGGAGGCTT
The DNA here is from genome assembly GCA_029955375.1 of Rubus parviflorus. Classification (NCBI taxonomy): domain Eukaryota; kingdom Viridiplantae; phylum Streptophyta; class Magnoliopsida; order Rosales; family Rosaceae; genus Rubus; species Rubus parviflorus. Next base: position 7,642,806 of record JARGGL010000005.1, on the reverse strand, counting down.
TCCTCGTCTTCAAGTTCTAAGCGTCGGAATGAGCAACTTAGACGACTGGAAGGTGGAGGAAGGAGCCATGCCTAATCTCTGTGAATTGTCGATTTACTATTGGACACGATTGAGGAGAGTTCCAGAGGGGCTGAGATATATTACTACCCTCACGGAATTGAACATCACAGGGATGCGGAGGACAGACTGTAGTAGGCTTCAGGAAGGAGGAGAAGATTTCTATAAAGTCCAGCATGTGTCTTCCCTTACATTTGAGAAAATGTATGACCGTGAGGAGGATATTCCCGCCCCAAATATGGATAGGTATTTCTCAAAACAATTCCAAACTCTCCAGATTAATACATTAATTTTGCTTGCTTTCGTCTCAAGTCCAAGACGACGATCGAGTTCAATTCAATGCTTTCAGTCTTACATTTCCAAATATTCAGTAAATAAAGCATTTTTTTCTTTTGGTAGGATGGAGAGAAACCCTGAAGATATGATCAAACGTGCACGCATATACGGCAGCGAAGTGTTGCCCAAGCCATAGTCCCTTATTGAGGTAACAACAAAGCCTTCCTCTTCTTTTTATAGTTTTGATTCTTGAATATAATGTGTTTCAACTTGCAAGCTTCACAGCTGAAAGAGACTGATGAAAATAGAAAAGCTTCTTTAAATATGGCTGGTAATTGGTTTACAACTTTACATGTTCTTGGTATGTCATAATATTATATTATCATTGCAAATTTTTTAAGCACCACTTGAAAAATAGTGTACGTTATATGTATTGGGGTAATTTGCATATATATGCTCATTTTTTCCTTATTCCTTTTAGGTTCCAAAGTTTGAGAAAAAGAAGAATGGGAAGCCTGGTGAAGCTAAGGGCTGCTTTGAGGCCTTCTGTTAGGGAGATTGGGTGATTGCTTCTTTTTCTGAAGTGTCTTTTGCAGCATAAAGTATTTGATATATATTTATTGCTTCTAATCTTCGAACCCTGTGTTTCAGTACTTGAATATTCATTGTAACTAATGATTGAGAGAAGGTGGTACAAAGAAGACGGAGAAATTATTTGTATTATTTTAGGAATTGGACCTACATTGAATTGCCCCTATTTTTTTTTAGCTCTTATAAATTTTGAGTATAGATAACTTATCTGTTCAGTTTGAAAAAATGAGTAACACAGACTAAAAAAATTTCTATTACAGGATGAGGAAAACTTATACATACTCTACTAATGTAACATATATCAACAACAAAAATAGTGACATAGGTTGCAACATCTAGCAATTACTTTCAAATACATAACGTATTGGCAAGAGGGATGCAGCAATTGAATATATGACTGCTCCCTGTTGCAACTTCCAAGTCACCAGCTCTTCATATAGTTGGACAAATCATCCTACTGCCAAACGTAATTGCAGAGATATTCAATCACATATCTCAATTCAACATCATTTTCTGATAAAGAAATTTCCACTGCTTTTCTTTTAAAGGGTTATCATTTCAGTCGGAAATCTCTACAATAGGTCTTCATGTGGACCCAAAAGAAGTTCATATGGCCATTTTTCAACTATTTGAAAAACTAGGTCAAAAGTCATTTTAGGACCCAATAAAAGTTTATTTATCTAAATTTTCCACAAATCTTATCACCATGTAGTAGCTCTGATAGAAGGAAAATTCTTCTGTCAACCAGCACTTACCGTCAACCAGCAGCGTGGGAGACACGTGCTTAATATTTTAAAAAGCAAATTACCCAAAACTACAAAAGCAGGAAAATTATATCCATGTGGTACAAATCCACTGTGCACTAGTTCTAAAATACCAACCTTACCCCCACTTTCAAAAAAAAAAAAAAAAAACCTTTAAACCGGCGGAGCGTTGTGGGCCCATATCTTTGAATTTGTTTGCTCTAACATTTGCATCTAAGATATATCCTCGATACTCGAAGGTAAACAGTTATTTTTCTCATAAAAATTGCTTATTACTGCACTATTTCTTCTCATCTAAGAAAAAATTTAGATTTAAAACGAGAACTTATAACTAACGCCTATAAGAGAATTGAAAGTTTACAGTTCTTAATAGATCATATCAGAACCAATAATTTTAGCAGAGATAGAGAAAGGAGGATAGTCCTCGAAGCAGAAATTCGGATAGCAGAAGATCTCATAAGAAATCTTTTAAACGAAAAACAAGAGATAGAATCTCGTTTGAGTAGACTTTTAGTCTAATGAGCAGTATTGTTCCTCTACTAACTAGAGAAATTTATTATCTTACTGCAAAGATTCTACAGAAGAGCTAGAAAAAGAAAAGAAGAAATTAAAAGATCTTGAGTGGCTTCGAGATAATACTAGCCCGCAATCACCAACTTCTGGTCCATTTTAACTAGAATTAGAAATACTAAAGAGAGAATCGACGAAGCTAAAGATTCTCTTGATGTTTATCAAGAACAGCTTGATATTTTGAGCATCGGTTAGATCCGCATCCAACTGGTATCAGAGCTTGTTTTAAGCTCAGAAGTTCCCTAAATGGGAACAACATCTGATAAAATAATAGAGAAACTAGATTCTCTATCAAAACAAACTGATGAAAGTCATCAGGAAATGATAAATGAAATTTCTAGATATAATGAATATCTAGAGAAATTCCCAGATATAGTCAACCAATTAATAAAATTGGAAGAAAAACTTGACTATATTAAAAACCTTCCTAAAGAAAAGGAAGAACAACTAACAACATTAGTTGAGGAGAAGCTAAAACAGAAAGAAGAACATAATAAAGTTCTTTTACCTCCTAAAATGACAGAGAAAACTGTCAAGAAAAAAAATCCTTTCAAACCATTAGAAATGACTAAAAATAAATCTAGCATAAGCTTTTTAGAGCTAGAAAAGCCAACAAACTTAACTCAAATAACATTTGAGAAATCGAACCTCTTTGGAGAATCCAAAGAAATAGTCAGAGATACTAAAATGATGAGTATCTTTGGAAAGAAAAAAACAGTATAGCTATTAAATACTGAAGAATTTGAATTTAACGAAATTGAAAGAGCCGTTAAAAACTCTTCAATTCCCAAGTTTGAATTCAGACAAATATATAAAAGAGGAAAGTTTGAATTGCTGGACAGCCATCAGTTCAAAGTTTTAGAATTTACAACTCCTGCTACGACTGGAGAAATAGATCTCCTAATGATAACACCTGGAGAAGTGGCTAGAGCCAAATCAAAGAATTATGCATTTATGCATATTGGAGTAGTCCAAGTAGGAATAAAATTATTAGCCAGAGAAGGCATAAATTGTTCAGTCTTGTGTGTCTTACAAGACAACAGAATAATAGATTTCCAGAAAAGTCTGCTAGGAACTCTTGAAGCGTCATTATGCAATCAAGTTGCATACTTCAACTGTTTCCCGAATTTTACATCCAGTCTAAATGACGCCACTCACTCTTTAAGATTAAGAGTAAAAACAGATGGAATATCTATGAAAGAAAATATGCAAGAACTTGCAATAGTATACAGAGTATACTATAAACTAATGAGCTCCACAGTAGAACCAGAGACCAAGATATCAAATATCTCAGGTCTTACTACAGGATTCCTCACGAATCCAAGGAATAGCTCACAACAAATAAAGAAAGTTACTTGGAATGAAGTAATATTTCCAGTAGAATGGAAACTCTCTGGTCCTAAAGTTCAACCAGAAAATTCGAATGCTACATCTTATCAAGATAGGAAGACAGGAAACATAAATCTAAGATTTGAAGGTCACAGAAAGAGTGACGTAAGTTTCGAAGATTTCAATAAGAACCTTCGAAGCCTAAATCTTCAGAACCTTAGAAGAAGCAACACAATAAGAGAAGCAAGTACCAGTGGTACTAAAGCTATTCTAGACGAACAAGAAGAGTTTGAACTAGAATTAAATAGACCAGCAAAAATGCTAAGGTCAGAATCTCTATACAAGCTTTATGAAGAAGCTGAAAGTTGCAAAAATCTAGAAAGACTAGAACAACTTTTCTTGGAAATTGAAAGTTTTAAGCCAAGAAAGAAAGAAAGAAAAGTTTTACCCTATCAAAACATGGAAATGGGTGAAAGTTCTGGAACAAAAACAACTATCATAAATGATAAGAATTATAAACTACCTAAGGCAAAGGGTCCCACGAGTAAGAAAGGAGAAGAAGCTCCGAGAGGTAAATTCCAGAAGACAATATACCCAGAATTCCTATTACAACCCATGGGGTATGGCTAGAACTAGAGAAAACTCTAGACAAAAGAAAAACCATAGATAAATGGGTAGAAAGTCTTACTATGGCAGGAGCCTTAACCCTTGGTAAATTAGGATATCAAGATATACAATTGTGTTATGAAGCCACCCTAACAGGAATGGCAAAAAGGTTCTATGCTACGTTTAAAGAAACGGAAAGAGGAAAAAATTGGCTAGAATAAATTGCAAATTCTAAAAGTCCATTAGATTTTGCAACACCCTTCTACGAGCAGTTCTGTGGAAGTGTAACCAGCCATGATGAACAAGCTAGGAATCTAGCTAGAATAAATATAGAAAAACAATCTATATGTGATATAGGATATTTTGAAGAATATCATAATGCTTTTCAAGAGTATTATTGTACTATTGGAGAATATGAAGACTCCAATTTAGTCAATCTACTCTATAGAAAACTACCAGAACCATGGAATATGGCGGTAGCCAAAAGCATAGCAAAAAGACATCTAGAAAGATTCACTGTTGGAGGAGTTGCAGAAAGAATTAGAGAATTGGTAAGAAACCAATGCATAGAAAATAATAAAGCCAGGATGGCCAAGAAACAACTCAGAGGAGTTGAGAACTTCTGCTACAAGATCCTTGACACTCCCACAATTGGGGATGCAATGGACCTAAATATCAGAAGAAAAGAAAAAAAAAAGTCTTTTCAAAAAGATTTAAAAACCATAACAAAAATTGGAAATTCAAAAGGAGTTCCAATTTCAAAAAGGATCATAGAAATCCAAAGAAAAGATTTTTTAAGAAAAAGGTTCTTCCTCAAGGAAGACAAGAAAAGAAAAAATGTAGATGTTGGCTATGCAAAGCCGAAGGGCATTACGCCAATGAATGTCCTGAGAAACAAAAAAGAACTTCAAAAGCAATGCTATTCGAAGAATATAAAGATATTATAGAAATAGCAAATACAAAAGGCTATGAAGTAGTCTATTCAGACGAAGAAGATAATGTTTCGACTTACTCTGCATATGCAGAAGAAGAAAGTTCTTCAGACTCAGATACAACATCCGACGAAGATGAAGATCTAAGAGAAGTATATATTTTTAGAGTCAACAATTGGGATGAGAACAATCCAGAAGACATAATGTCTCCTTATTATGTTAATCCTGGATCATTTGTCTGTGACTACTGCCAATGTCATGAAACAAATGGACTCCCGATATTCTATGAAGATTCTAAACTAACATATCACAAAGAATGTTTCATTGCAGAAGCAAGAAGAAAAACTAGAGACGGATCAATAAGTCTACTAGTTGAACAAGAATATGAAGAATACTTCTCCTTCAAAGAAGAAGAAAATGAGCTCTACGCTCGACAGAAAGAAAGGGCTAAATTTGCTTCAAATAAAGAAGATTTCGTCAATTTAGTCCCACCAAACAACATAATTCAACAAGAAGTTGAAAAAGTAATGAAAAATATCACTTAACCAAAAGAAGAAAAGGTTGATGAAGAAATAGAAATGGAAGAAAATCTTCATACAACAGAAGGATGTATGCCACTGATTAATAAGGAAGCTCATTCAGAAGAATATCAATCTAAAATAATCTCTACCAGTAGATTCAGTAACTACATAGAGATTGGGTTGAAATTCCCTGATCACAAAAAATACCATCTACATGCTTTTGTAGATAGTGGATCAGGATTCACCATAGCAAAAAGGTTTGCTATACCAGAAGAACTCTAGACCGAAGATAATAAAAGAATTGCTACTGGAATAATGATGGATGGAAGTCAATTCTCCATGAAGAAAGTAGCAAAATATGTCAAGATCATCATAGGTGGTGGAAATTTTGTAATCAAAACCTTATGGCAATCAGAAGGCCAAGGTTTTGATATTCTGCTAGGAAATGATTTCCTATTACAGCAGACCATTATACAAAATAAAGAAGTCATAGGCTTCGAGAAAAGTGATAAAACTTTTTGGACTGAAAGAATCAAACAAGCTAAAAGCATTGTTGGTCCAAATTTTACCACTCAATATCAGAAGTTGCTGCAAAAAAGTGGTGATTATAAACCACGATTTGAAACAGTGTTGCAATATAAACAGCAAGAAGAATTGCTTATAGAAGAATCCTCAGAGGATGAAGAAGAAGATGAGGAAGCAAGCTTCATTCATGAACATAATCTCAAAAACCTTCAAACAAACATAGAAAAACAGAAGGTCCCTACTCTAGAAGAGATAAAAAGAATGCTACAGAAAAACATAAACATAGATCCTCAAAAGTTTTGGGATAAAGACCCAGTTGTCTGTGAATTAAAGCTACATGATATGAATGTCATATGTCATGTAAAAGTTATTCCTCAATATAAAGAAGAAGATCAAAAGGAGTTCAGAAAAGATATATCTGATCTCTTAGAAAAGAAACTAATCAGACCTTCCACTAGCCCTCATCACGCTCCTGCATTCTACGTCAGAAATCATGCAGAAGAAATAAGGGGAAAAGCTAGAATGGTAATAGACTATAGAGATGTCAACAAGAAAACCGTTAAAGACGGTTATCAGATTGCTTAAGCAAGAGTATTAATAAATCAGCTCAAAGGAGCAAAGGTTTTCTCAAAATTTGATGCTAAATCAGGATTTTGGCAAGTTAAAATGCATCCTGATAGTATCCCTCTTACTGCCTTCGAAACACCACAGGGTCATTACAAATGGCTAGTCATGCCCTTTGGTTTAAAACAAGCTACATCTATCTTTCAGAGAAAAATGGATGATATCTTCAAACATGTGGCAGAATTCTGTGTTGTCTACATAGATGACATATTAGTTTTCTCTAAAAATAGAGAGGAACACATGAAACACCTTTATGAGGTAGTCAAGCTGATAGTTCAGCATGGAATCATTCTAGGAGAAAAAAAAATTTTCTTTATCCTAGACGAAGTAGATTTTCTTTGTATAAATATCAAGAATGGAGTAATCAAACTCCAACCGTATATCCTAGAGAAGATCTGGAAATTTCCAGATAAAATTCCAGACGCTAAAAGTCTACAAAGATTTTTAGGAGTCACAAACTATGGAAGGAATTTTATTCCCAAAATCTCAGGGTTAACTGCAATGTTATCTCCCAAAACAAGTTCTAAAAGAACATGGAAATTTACAGAAGACGATGAAAAGATCATTAGGCAAATTAAAGCTTTATGCAAAAATTTACCTCCTTTGCAACAACCAGAAGAGAATGATGAAATCATTCTTCAAACCGATGCTAGTGACAACTACTGGTCTGGTATAGTTTTAGCAAAAACCCCAGGCACTAACATCGAAAAGATTTGCAAATTCTGCAATGGAAAATTCAATCCAGCATAACCAAATTATCCCACAAGGGAAAAAGAAATTTTAGCTGTTAAAAAAACAATTTTGAATTCTCCAGCATTTTTAGGAAAAACCTTCACAGTCAGAACTGATTGTGCTAGAATTAAAAACTTTAAAAATTTTAAACTTGACAAAGCAGGTGATAGAGGTAGATTAGCCAATTGACAATTATTTCTTAATCAATATGATTATAATGTGGAATTAATTGCAGGTAGCAAGAACTATCTTCCCGATGCTCTTACTAGAGAAATGGCCATGCTAAGAAGAGCAGACAAAGGCAAATGCCAGATGAATAATGAAGAATCAATTAAAAATGTCCTTGAGACATACACTAAGGTCCCGACAAGAGCCTTAACAACTGATCAATCCCAAGGGAAAGGATTGGCTAGCCCGTCTCAAACGGTAGACTGTAAAGGCATATCAAATCCGTTGATGGCTGTTGCTTTGCCCAAAAGCAGACATGTTCCTTCTGGAACAAAAATAGTCCATGGCTACCAGCTCTTAACCTTTGACAAAGATGTCTATAGAACTGGAAGAAGACTGCTAGAGCATCAGAAAATTTTGCTAGACAATCTCTTGTATAACTATCAAGAGAGAAATACCAGACAAATGTTTGCCACTTTGTACGCTCTAACTGAAGAACTCCATGACGGAGGAAAAATCGGTCAGAAGAATAAACCAAAACTCGAGATGATAATATCTCCAGAAAGTGCTAGAGTTCCACTCAGAGCACTAACATAACCAGAATGGTTTGAATTTCACAATGCTCTAGGAATCGCCGGAACTGATGGATTTCCAGACACTCTCTTTCCTGTTCCTGGTCCATTCTACGGAAGATACGTAGTAGATATTCAAGCTGAACATAATCAGAATCACAAGCTTTGGCTTGTAGAAAATGGTTTCGTTCATAACCTCTGGACTAAAACTAATGATGATCTGAAAGGTCTGCCAGCAATCATAGTCAACACGGTCAAAAATATTAGACCAGATGGTTGCATCTTCAGGTTAAAATTCATTTCAACTCCACCCGAGTGGATCAATAAACAAGATGGCTCTATGGAATACATAGCGCCATATCATTATGTCCGAATAATCAATGGACCAACAGATGAAAAACCAGCAGTGACAGGTTTTAATGGAACACCTAACCAGAGCATTCCATGGATGAAAGCCATGACAATAGATTTTGTCAAGAAACTGGTTCCTCAAGACTCAAAGGCTAACCTGCTCACTAATAGCGAAAAAATCTTGATAGCCAGCTCTGATCACCCTCCTCCTACCAACTGCGATTGCTTCTCATCATTGATCAGAGGAGAAGTAGACTGTTCGATGGCTACGTACACTTGGTTAGAGAATCTTTCCAAAGAACATCCCTACAAAATCTATCCCGATTCAGATCTGGAAGATTTCAATGTCGAAGAGTACGACAAAGGAACAGCAAGCGGGACCGGATCCCCCAATCACGCATTTGATGACGAGGCGCTCACCAACATTGAAAATATGCTGGAAGGATAAGGCATACCTAACCTTATCAAAATGGAATCTGCTTTTCTACCAACAACAGACAAAGCTCCATCAACAACAGGAGAGTCCACCAAGAAAAGCATAATTGCTTGGTCCACATGAGCTGGATCTTATCTTTTAATTTCTAGTTTTGAATTCCGGCTTGAGTTCCGCTCCCTATATAAGGAGCCTTTCTTTCATTCTATAAGGGATCGAAAATCAGAACTATCACTGAGATATCTGAGAGTAGAAAGCCATTTGTGTGAGTCGAAGCTTCCTGGTTCAGCTTCATTCCTTTATTTCTCAAGTAAGTTTGTATTTAATTATGAGTAGCTAAATAGCTTATAGCTATTTACCCAAGAGTGAGGCTCTGGGTTTTATCTATAATCATGTTTGAATAAAAAAATTCTTTTGTGTCCAAAACAAACCGTCGCAAAAATATTTCTTATTTTACTGTTAACAAACTTCTTTTCCAGACTTGATGTTAATTTTCTCATTATCATGCTTTGTTTTTAAAACTAAAACGTAAGAGGCAGCAGTGATTCCGCCCTGGGAGTAACCGCTTAGGCAGTGGCCGTTAGGTGAAATTGGTGCATGTTGAAGGCTAGCTTTTGAAAGTTTTGTTATTAATTATTATTGCATGGTACTGTTTAGAATAGTGTCAACAAGGACTTAGAAGTAGTTGTTTTAAGTAAAGTTGTCCTTTGTGGTCTTTTCCCTAAAGGATTTTGCTACTGGGAATGCATAAGTTGGTCTTGTAGGTATTGGTAAATAGCCCTATTTTAAATAGACATCAAGCGATCTCAGCCGTTCAATTCAATCCGAGTTGTTTGTTAATGCTTACTTTGTTATGTCAGTCAACATCCAGCGTTAAGTTAGAGATGGATCAAAAAAAATTGGTCAGGATGATTTCGTGATTGAGGAGGGAGAGGATTTGTTGCTTTCACAAGGACATGAACACCGAGGGGATCGGTGGTGGGTCTGTGGCTGACCGCCTTGTTATAAGGCATGTATATCACTGGCGTATGAGGCTCTGCGAACGCTGACAGCTTGAGGTACCATGAGACCCGTCGCAACCCGTTTGATCCGACCCGGACCTATCTCCTCCTTCCGGCCTCCTTCTGCGACGAAACCACCACGGTTGGCTTCGCCTCAATACCCTCTTCCTCCCTATTGTGGTCTCTTTCATCAATTCTCAACCTCACCGCGACCCATTTGACCCGACCCGAAAACATCTCCTCCGTCTGGCCTCCTTCTGCGACGAGACCACCACCGTTGGCTTCACCTCAACACCTTATTCCTCCCTATTGTGGTCTCTTTCATTGATTCTCAATCACTGTTCCGGATCGGAGCCCGCAAATTTCGCCATAGCCGCCGCTGGTATACCCAAAATCCCATATCCCATTTGGTCATTCTTAGAATCTTCAACCGCCTTCACCGAAATACTAGAGGTTATGTGGTCAGTAGTGTGGTTGGATCCAATTTCCCCAAATTTTAGGTTAGTTCTGTCGCGGTGGCTGCAATTTTTTTTTTTTTACTGGCTAAGAGTGTGATAACGGAGACATACGGCCACGTGCGCGGCACATGGCCTGTGGACATCACCGAGGTGGACTGAAGACTCTCCTGATAGAAATACATATCTATCAATCTATGTCAGCTCATGTAGATAGTGTTGCTCTTTTAGTCTTTTGTCAACACCTAGGTAGTGCGTGATGGAGTGTGACCACGTGTCCAATGATGTGTCCATTTCTGGGCAACCTGAATGAGAATCAATTTTAGTTTTCTGTCTTTTTTTTCTTCCATTATCGTTTGCTTTTAGATTAAATCATTGCTGTTCTAGTTGGCTAGTAGTTTTATTATGTGGAGTGTAACTTCAGTCTTGGTGGGTGGCCATCACTCACATTTATGATGGTCTAGGATATGCTGTTTTGAGTTCACACGTAGCATTAAAACTGAAGCTACACTTGGGCAATTGGTTTGAGTATATAGCCAGGTTATTCCTCTGTCAAAACCAGAGTGTGAATCAGAGGATAGAAAGCAGAATAGCAGAAAATCCTTGTTGTTCTTTCTTCTTGGGTTGAGAGAGAATTGAGTGTAAAGGGTTTTGGATTATTGCTACCGAGTGCTTTGGCTGAAGAGGGATTTGGGTGCAGGGGCGGCCCTAAATAAGATTGGGGTGATCGCCCGCACAGGGCCGCTGAGATTTTTGGGCACCAAACCACGTTAAATCTTTGTGTCTGATCTTTGCCAGTTTACTTTCTCTTGCACTTTTGATTTCTCTATATCTACGTTTGTTTCAACAGTTTGTGTGTACCAAATTCATCCACAGTCTAATCAGTTGCCAATATACTCTTGACTGTCTTGTTGGGATGAATTGCTCGAGTACTACGCATCATACATAGATAAGACACTGCTCTACTGGTAACAACATCAAACTTATCAATCTGAAAATTTTTTATTAGAGAATTTGGTGTACTTGTCTTCCAACTTTTCCCTTAACCAAGCTAGAGAATATGGCCGAGGTTGTTGTCTCCTCTGTGATGATAAGGCTTGGAGAGTTAACCATTCAGGAAGCCAAATTCTTGTATGGAATCGGCGATCAAGTTAAGCTTGCTCAAACAGAGTTACGGCTGATGCAGGGCTTTCTGAAAAATGCAGATGCAAGACAGCGGGATGAGGAAACAGTGCGTATTTGGGTGGCCGAGATTAGAGATGCTGCTTATGATTTGGAGGATGTTATTGAAACTTTTGCATTGAATGTGGCTTGCAAGAGGAGAGGAGGTATTAGGTATGTTCTTAGATGGTTTGCTTGCATTGATCTTCACAAGATTGGTTCAGAAATTGAGAGCATTACAACTAAAGTTTCTAATTTGAGGTTGAGCATGCAAACTTATAATATAAGGGAGAGTGGAGATGCAACTTCCTTGCAAGTGTATGAGACGCAACAACAACTTAGGCGAACTTATTCGCATGTTATTGGACGTGATGTTGTTGGGCTAGAAGACAATGTAAAAGAGTTGATTGTGTATTTGGTGAATGATGAAAATTGTCATCGAGTTGTTTCTATCTGGGGGATGGGGGGATTGGGAAAAACCACTCTTGCAAAACAAGTTTATCATCACAAAGAGGTTAGAAGTCATTTTGATTGTTTTGCTTGGATGTGTATCTCTCAACGATGTAAAGTAAGAGAAGTTTGGGAAGGCCTTCTTGTTAAGCTTATTTCACCTACCAATGAGCAAAGAGCAGAAATTGCAAATATGAAAGATGATGAAATAGCTAAGAAGCTTTATCTTGTTCAAAAAGAAGGTAGATGTTTGGTGGTCCTTGATGACATTTGGAGCATTCGGACATTCGATTCTCTGAAAGCGGCATTTCCATTGAATGAGGAATCAAAAAGCAGAATATTACTCACTACTCGCAACAGAGAAGTAGCTTTACATTCAGATAGAAATGGTTTCCTTCATCAACCTCGACCCTTGAACGATGATGAAAGTTGGGAATTGTTCGAGAAGATGGCACTCACCGGAAGAGAACGAATAGGTACATTTCTCACCCAACTCTTTTATTTTTACTGCTCTTGTTTACTGCTCTTGTTTATTCATTTAGACTAATAGAATAGGAACTATGGTATTCAATTTTGTACTATACTTTTTTACAAGGAAAAATGACAACTTTAGTCACAGAGTTATGACATATTCGACACTTAACTTACTGACTTTCCAAAATTTAGTACCCAAAATAAGACCTCTCTCATGATCAACTCCTGATTTAGTTCCAATGTGTTGAAGTAATTTTTCTTCTTCTTCTTCTTCTTCTGCATAGCACAAGATATTCTCTTCTCTAGTAACAACTAACAACTAATCCTTATCTCTCAATGAAGATTCATGCATGACTATAGGAATTTTAACCATGAAACTATAACTGAAAATTGTGACTATAGTATTAAGTTGACTTCAGTATGTGTCTATCACCAATGCAAATAAGTAGTAATCACCAAAAAAAAACACCAACTAGTTAACATATATGAAATTTTGATTTAACTTATTCAAAGAAGTTTTGTTCCCCCTTCTCATGATAATATTAATAGGAGTAGATTGTCTTGGTTTTTAGTTTACAAGGCCTGAATTTGATGGTGACTACAAGTTAAGTTAACGTTTCATTGTTTTAATTTATAGATTCAGAAATTCGTTCAAAAATGGAAGAATTAGGAAAGAGGATGCTTCAACATTGTGGGGGTTTACCGTTAGCTATCACTGTGCTTGCAGGACTTCTAGCCAGAAAAGATACTATTAATGAATGGGAAACTGTGATGAGGAATGTTCATGTGTTCATAAGGAGAGGCAAAGGTGATGAGAATGATTATGAAGGTGCGTCACGGGTGTTGGAATTGAGTTATGACGACTTGCCTTATTACTTAAAACCATGCTTTCTGTATTTTGGCAACTACCCTGAAGACTCCCAGATCTATGTGAAAACGTTGACACAACTATGGATAGCGGAAGGTTTCATTTCTTTGGGAAATCAAAGAGTAGATTCAGCAGAAACAATGGAGGATGTAGCATACAGGTGGTTAAATGAATTGGTAGAAAGGTGTCTTGTTCAAGTAGACAAACGAGGTTCAATTAGAAAGATTAAATCTTGTCGTCTCCATGATCTTGTGCGAGATATGTGCTTGTTAAAGGCAAGAGAGGAGAATTTTCTTCAGATTGTCAATTTCCACAGAGACGATCCAATGCATCCTTTTTCCTCTGCCATGGAAACCAAAGCAAAGCTAACAGGTAAAGTTCGAAGGTTTGCCATACATGTGGAAGAGAATGTTGATAAATTGGTTTCTAAAGATGAAATAGATGACTGCATTAGGTCTCTGTTATACTTTAACCCAGTGGATTGGAAGCCGAAAAGTACCAAGTTAATACGATCTTTGTTCAAGGATTTTAAATTGCTTAGAGTGTTGAAGATTGAATGGATGACGAGAGAAGTAGAGTTGCCAAATGAAATTGGGAATATGATCCACTTAAGGTATTTGAGTCTAAGGTATAGCAAGATAAAAAGGTTGCCATCTTCGGTAGCTAAATTGACATGTCTGCAGACTCTAGACTTTCGTGCTTTTGTTAGTTCGAAGAGCCCAAAGGTTTTAGGGAAGATGAAACAATTGAGACATTTATATTTTTTTGCCATCTATGACTGCACAACTGGTAAGCAGAAACTCTCTTCTCTTGGCAATTTGCAGACTTTGCACATTTCAAGTGATGATTTTGATTGGAGTGATCTCACTGAGTTAACCAATCTTAGAAAGTTGGCTATACTATTGTCAAGCCCCTTGAAGAATATGGAGGAAACATTGAAATCTGCAAGTAGCACTCTCAACCGTATTCAGTCTCTATACCTGGTGAGGATTGGGCTTGGCATTGATTGCACAGAGGTTATGCAAATAGTATCAAGCTGTCATCACATATACAAGCTGACAGTGATTGCGTCAACACTAGAGCTACCCAAAGAGCCCCAGTACTATCCAAACCTCACCAAGTTAACCTTGAGGTTTTGTGATTTCAAGGACGACCAAATGACAATAATAGAGAAGCTGCCAAACCTAACAAAGTTTTCCTTTCACGATGTGATTTTCGAGGAGAATAGAAAGACACTTGTTTGCTCCAAAGGAGGCTTTCCTCGTCTTCAAGTTCTAAGCGTCGGAATGAGCAACTTAGACGACTGGAAGGTGGAGGAAGGAGCCATGCCTAATCTCTGTGAATTGTCGATTTACTATTGGACACGATTGAGGAGAGTTCCAGAGGGGCTGAGATATATTACTACCCTCACGGAATTGAACATCACAGGGATGCGTAGGACAGACTGTAGTAGGCTTCAGGAAGGAGGAGAAGATTTCTATAAAGTCCAGCATGTGTCTTCCCTTACATTTGAGAAAATGTATGACCGTGAGGAGGATATTCCCGCCCCAAGTATGGACAGGTATTTCTCAAAACAATTCCAAACTCTCAAGATTAATACATTAATTTTGCTTGCTTTGGTCTCAAGTCCAAGACGACGATCGAGTTCAATTCAATGCTTTCAGTCTTACATTTCCAAATATTCAGTGAATAAAGCATTTTTTCTTTTGGTAGGATGGAGAGAAACCGTGAAGATATGATCAAACGTATGCGCATATACGGCAGCGAAGTGTTGCCCAAGCGATAGTCCCTTATTGAGGTAACAACAAATCTTTCCTCTTCTTTTTATAGTTTTGATTCTTGAATATAATGTGTTTCAACTTGCAAGCTTCACAGCTGAAAGAGACTGATGAAAATAGAAAAGCTTCTTTAAATATGGCTGGTAATTGGTTTACAACTTTACATGTTCTTGGTATGTCATAATATTATATTATCATTGCAAATTTTTTAAGCACCACTTGAAAAATAGTGTACGTTATATGTATTGGGGTAATTTGCATATATATGCTCATTTTTTCCTTATTCCTTTTAGGTTCCAAAGTTTGAGAAAAAGAAGAATGGGAAGCCTGGTGAAGCTAAGGGCTGCTTTGAGGCCTTCTGTTAGGGAGATTGGGTGATTGCTTCTTTTTCTGAAGTGTCTTTTGCAGCATAAAGTATTTGATATTTACTGCTGCTTCTTCTTTTCGGCTAATTGATATTTACTGCTTCTAATCTTCAAACCCTGTGTTTCAGTACTTGAATATTTATTGTAACTAATGATTGAGATAAGGTGGTACAAAGAAGATGGAGAAATTATTTGTATTATTTTAGGAATTGGACCTACAATGAATTGCCCCTATTTTTAATTTTTTTTAGCTCCTGTAACTTATGAGTATAGATGACTACTTGTTACAATTTTCAATGGTGAAAAAAAAAACAAGAGAGTTATATATGAACTATACATTATCCTCTTCGGTACATTAATGTATCGATACATCACTGGTAGACCACCCAATGCAATAGTAAACCAACTTCTTGTAATGGTAGATTAAGGAGGGCTGGTCTACCACTATAAGAGGCTTGTCTATCACACAATAGTCTGTCTACCATTGATGTACTGGTGCAGTAATGTACTGAAAACTTTTCGGAACTATGCATATATGTACTAGTTTTTGAGGAAAAATCATGCATGTTCTCTTATTATGATGTCTTAAAGAAATCAAGGTTTATGAGTATCACATTTGAAATGCCATTACCTTCACCACCAACCGTTACTTGAAGTTTGAACTACATCATGAGGAAGTCCCAGTTCAGTTTTCCAACCAGTACACTTTAGTCCCATTATTGATCAGCCAATCCTCCATTGTAGAGCTTGACCAACCCCAAAGTCTCAATCAACTGCTCTAGCTATGCGAGTTGGTTTGATAGTTAACACGAAAGAAGGTTACAGTTTTTCAGAAAGAACAAAGGAGAAAAGAAAATGTGATTTCTACAGTTTTTCAATCTTAGAAAATCAGCCTCCTGCGGACACACATATACATACGAAAGATATAGGGAGAGATTAATACAAATAGGACCTAAAACTGGTGGGCGGGTAAGCGGGTTCTAAACAAATATGATACCGTTCTCCTTAATGGTATCAAGGACAAGTCCCAGCCTACCCTCAACCCTCTCATTCTTTTTAGGCTCAAAAGACATTGCAAATACATCAGCATCTTTGGACCTCTCTGCAATCAGGTTTCCTATAACTCGACAAGCATCGTCATCAGTAAGCGATGGCAACGAAAATCTCAAATCCTGGGAATTTGTGCTTGCTGCAGATATGACTTTGCTGGTACCCCGGTGCATCACTTTGGCATGGATAAATCGCTTTGAAAAGAAAACATCCAGTAAAAATGGCCTTAGAAACATATCTGTTCGTTGACTCCATGACTTCCTATTAGGTCTTTTTGCAGCCTCACCTCGAGATCTCCGGGTCCATGCAGCTCGAACGAAGGAAACCTGCAAATACAGCAAGAGAAATTTAAAACCTTTTTCTCCATTTCTTAGGTTGAAAGTTAACTGGGGAAGCATTTGACTCGACAAATCAACATGATTCGTGAAACTTGGAACTACCCATGGTGTAGGCCATAATGATTATAATTCAAACTAAAGACTTCTACTTTGTGAGACTGATCCACAAATTGGACAATTTAGAAAAAGTCTGATGCTCAAGAATGGAGCTTTTTACAAGTTTGGGCAACAAAGGTGATTCATGTGTAGTAAAATCGTAAAAGGGAAGTCATAAACCTTCACTTGCTAACTGCTATCATGCCCAAGTACAACAACTTCCTTTAAGTTCCACAGCTCCCAAATTCAACTGAAGAACAAACTTGACATGGTAGTTCAACACATTACTTCTTCCTCTGTCATAGTAATTTCATCAAACACCTTAGCTACACTAATGGAAACGGGCAGCCATGACCATTATTTTCACTGATACCCCCTTACCAATCTATAAAAAGGAAAAGAAATATCTTCTATACTACACAAAAATCGATTTGGGTCAGACCTTTTTCACAATGTGGCAAGACCATTGCTAACTAAAGTCATAAAAACAACAAATTCAGGTTCCTGCTATAGAAAATTCAGACTCAGCCCATATGCATACAATCAGAACAGAGCATCACAGAATCAAGATTCATGAACAATTTTCAACATTTGTCTCCTGGTAAATAAATAAGGAAAAAAAAAAAGAGAAAGTTAAAGTGAAGGAATGGAAAATTACCTTGTTGGGCGTGTGAATGAGATTAGGAGGGCTTTTGAAGGAGATGGCAGGCTTGGGAAAAGAAGATACCCACGAAAGCTGAGTGAGTTTTAGTGAACCACATGGATATGACAACGGAGGAGCTGATATGCAAGCCATCTTAAGTTTAAACTAGCTCTTCAGCAGGGATAGGTACACGTTCCTCCAAATTTAAGCACAGAGTATTTATTAGCCAAAAAAAAAAGCACATAGAGTATTTATTTTTATTTTAAATTTATTTATTATCTATGTAAAGTTGTAAACCCGAAATGGTACGTTATCCAATTTATTTAGCCAATATTTATGAATAATTTTTGATAATTTTCACCTCATAAAAAGTAGTAAAGTACATTGAGATTACACATAATAACCCAAAATCTTAGTAAGTAAATTCACTTTGACAATAGCATAAACAAAAAAAATTCAAATTTCGACAAAATAACCAAAAACTTCGATACGAATACTAGTCATCGACATCTTAATTTGCTACACAGAGGGAGAGGCCGCAAGCCGCTCATCCATCTTGATAGGTGTCTTCGGTGTCTTCACTTTCTTAGGTATCTTCAGTTTGGTACACACAAACGCCTCATCAGTTTTGGGCCATTTCTTGCTTCCAACAGCGCAGCTCTGATTATCATTTCTAGAGTACAAATGAAATGGTTACACGTGGCTCGTGCGTAGAAAGAGCTGTTAGGTTTGGGTATCTACTGGCATGTGTATAACCAGTATGATTTTATCTTCATTTTCGGCTGTGCTTGAATATAATTTTAATCATATTTTTCTTTCTCTTATTTTTTTGTAAACATTCAATTTCAAGGTTGGAACCCTTTGAACTGGTAATAGAGTCTGGCTCTAATGAAATCGACAGTTTTTATGGTGACTCGAGTTCTTCCCCGCAACAGATTCTATAACTCATTAAGGATAATTTTGACGTTTTGCGTCCAAACATTTCCATTTATTAAAACAGAAACTTCAGTGCGGCCAGCCGGATAGAAACTCCAGAGTCCAGACATGCTCATGAATATTTTTTTTTTCTTTTATGAATAGATTTTAAAAAAGAAAAAAAAAATATTAAAAAGACTATAAATGTGTATACATTTCATTTTTGTTAAAAGAAATACCCGAATACTAATACGTACGAGTTAGAACAGATCTGTATCTTATTGGCAGCTAGTCGGTTGCCGGATACCCAAAAAAAAAAAAAGAAGAAGAAAGAAACTCAAATGGACTGCTCGCATCTACCAAACTGAAAAATTAGCCGAGCAAAACAGACTCTTGTGTGTGCAGCAAAGAAGAGGAAGAAGAACAAGAACGAGAACAATGGAGCAACCGAAACGGTGTCGTTCTCCAGGATCCGCACTATAACCTCCACTCTCTCAGACTTTGAGCTATGAGCTTCTGAGCTTTTGCTTCATCAAGATCCAGCAAGAGGAATTGGAGTCAACCGTAGCAAAATGTTGCCGCGTAGGTTATCCGCCATTTTTGGAGGCCTCGCTCCCAACACCAAGACTGTAACTAGCGAGCTCTTGCCTACTCTCAAGGTCCAAACGGACAGGGAAGTCTACAGGCCCGGCGATCAAATTGTCATCACCATAGAGATTTCAAACCCTAGCAACAATGGCGATATGGCCTATTCGCTATTGATTGAACGCCTAGGCTTTGAGATTAAAGGGATTGAGAAGCTGGATTCCCAGTGGTTCGCCACGCAGAAGCCCACGCCTGGATCCAAACAGAGAAGAGGTAGCCTAGAAATTAAGAATTGATTATTTGGTTTCTGTTTCAATGTGTTTTGGAATTTATTTGTGTTTTTTGTAATTTTTGTTACACGAGACGTTTAGGTGAATATGTGTTTATGGAGGCTTCGACGCCGGCACTGGTTACCAATCAAATTGTTTCGCCGGGGGCCACAAAATCATGTGAGTAGTATTTGTGATTTGTAACATTTTCAATGCTAGGTGTTCTGTTTATAATTTTTGTGCAAAGTAAGATGCTTTTATCAAGTAGATTTTGAATGCAATTGTTAGGATTTACATGGGGAAAGATCAATCTTGAACGAGTCTTTTATTAAAATGCTGTAGTGTTTCTGCTGTTGTTGTTGGATTTTTGAGGACATATGCTTTTTGTTTTGACTGCTAAATGAATGCCACTGACGAAGCTGCGGATTTTGTGAAGCTATGTATTTGCTTCTAATTGTTAAATGAAAGATGGGTCTTCAGAAATAAGATACTGAGCTAGCCAGCTAGGAAAGTTAAGATTTTCTATGTAGTAGTAAACCAACTAGCTGCCAAAAAGCAACTCAAGACTAGTATTGTGAAGAAGTGAGCCTTTCTTCCCAAATAGAACATTAAGTTTAACAATGGAAAACCTCTCTTAGCCTAAAATTTGACCATGATGATCAGAAATTATCCTTAATATTCGTCAACTGCAAACCTGCTGAAAGAATATGCCACAGATTCATTTTAGAAAAGGTAGAAAAGGAAGGAGAGGTTGGTGGTTGTGTTCATGTGAGCTACACTGTACAAGGAGATTAACTGAACAAGAGTTCCTCTTCTCAACTGATTTTTGGTTTGTGCTTTATTGTTGTCGAAAATGTGGTAACACGAGCCTGATCTGTTGATCTTAACCTTTAAGGAACCAATTCAGCTGCATGTTTTCTTTTTAATTTTAAGGAAGGTAGGTAACATGGAGCTTCTAGCTTGCTTATTGTAGAAAGAGATTTTTGAGTTAAATATTCTATACATTATGCAGATGTTGTGCGGTCGTTGCTGGCAAGCATTATACCACCATCTTACAAAGGTGCTGCCATTCGGTATATGTACTATGTTAAAAGTACAATGTCTGGACAATGGCTGATACTGGAGAATGCCGACTCTCGTGGAGAATCAGTTAAAGATTTTACAGAAATGGTTGGTTTTCTTAACTTTTTCTGATGGATTGGCACGACTTTTATCCTCTATGATAGATTTATGCTCTTCTGTAATGTAGATCATATTGTCTCCTTATTGCAACCATTATTTCCAAACTTTTCAACCTAATTCCATTGCTTCTTTAATGAACTTTCTACATGATAATGCTAATTGAGAAATGGGCTGCCAATCATTCTGATGTTACTGTTTAGTAGTCCATTATAAGAATGGACTTCATTCAAAATCACGAAAGGGTTGGATCTAATCTGAGCTTTTCTGTATTATCAGTAAGCTTGGGATCACATTCTATGTATGCTCATTTTCGTGGTCAACATATAGAACATTGCTTATTTGTAGTGATCAATATCAATGTGCATTGACATGCTCAAAACATATGTACACACAAACATACCTGTGTGAATGCATGCGTGTATGTGTGAGATCACGTGCTTAGGTATATATTGGTTTAAAAGACATTTGCCTGAACTTACATGCTAGCCTCCCTTTGTTATTTATGTGATATACTCTCATTTTAGATTTTTGAGCCTCATGAACTTTAATCATTCAGGAAGCTCGTACTCCATTACAAGTATGGGTCACTCAGAAGACCAGTGGCTTGGGAATAGAAGAAGGTCAAAGTGATGGTGAGTGTTCCATCTTTTAGATCTGTTAACTAAGAGTTGTAAACCTGTACACATCAATGCTTCTCTCTCAAAATTTGACTCTTTAGGTTCATCATATGCTGGTGAATTTATTATGTCAGCCTGAAAATTCAATTTTTTGTTTTTCCTATGAAAAAAAAAACTCAAAAGTTGATGCTGGCTGAATGCTATTTAGCATCAGAGGAACTTTAGGAATTATGTATAAGTTTGAAGCGCGTATTAAAAAGAAAGGTGGATCCTATTCACAATTTCACATCTAGCATCTGGCTGAATAATAATTTTATGTATTTCTTTGCTCATTCTCAATGAAACTAGAAGGACCATTCACATATAGCATCTGGCACTAGTTTAGTGGTTTGATCTTAACTTCACTGGAGCGGTTAACCTAATCTAACAGCTTTTGTAAGAGATAACCAAGTTTAATATCTCATACATCAAGCTAGAAAAATGTAGTAGAATGGGTACTCGTTGCATCTTAGGATCATAGCAGATCATTCATTAATATTGTAATAGCCTATTTGCTTTCTTAGAGCCCTAGGGAACCCCTAGATATATTTGGTGGCATCTTTTGTACAATCATATTCTTAAAATGGAGCTATTTGATGGGCTACAATCATTTTTAGAAAATAGTGACCGGTCCTGTTTCAGATTTTAACTGTAACCAAGATCTCATTCTTCAATTGCTTCTATTCGGCAACAAACATGCCCTTGAAGATTGCTCGTATGCATAGATTTTAAAACAAGGTTTTGAAATGTAGTTTATAATAATACCAGATGCCAGTTTTTGAAGATACTGTAAACCTAGTATAATACACATTCTCAAACTGTAATTTTAATGTTTGGTATGTTTTAAAGAAATCAGCTTAGGCCCAGCACATACATTTAATTTTTTCTTATACTGCTTACTTGATATCTTTTGAGCGTTTCTTTTCCTGTTATCTGAATTAATACTTAGTAGTTGTAAGATTGGAGTTGTTTACTTATTGATATTTCTGTTTTAACTAATTAAAATAGATAGAGCAAGTATATGACTTATATAGCTTATATTGACTTCAAAGAAATTAATTAAAAGGTCCAAATTGCAAGCTTGATCACAAAAAAGTAGTTCATCTCACTTTAGTATGCGTAGTTGACACTTTTTGACTTAATAGTTTGATATCATTTGCGCATGCGTAGTTGCAAACAGACATCCACACACAGAGATGTCTTGAACTCTTGATACATTTTTATTTTATTTTAGAAATATACACATTACACATTACGAATGAAGAGTGATTTTTAAGAACAGATGTATTCTTTATAGGCAAGACTAATAAATGGAGAAGCCTGCAGATTCACAGTCCGATCAATGATATTGTCCAATAACTGATAATTTTTATTTCCACCCAAGGGGGGCATCTGTCTACTAATATATGTCGTTCGTCCTTTAGTTGGCCGTTCTCTTTCCATGTACATCCTATTTTAGTGTGAATTTAGAAGTCAAAGCTAAGTTTAGACATAGAGTGATATAAGAGTAAGTTTTGGGTTGAGCTATCCCTAATGCACATTACTAGTTTTTCCTATCTTTATCCATCTCTATAGAGTGTGTATCCAAAAAGTAATCTTTTATATATGTATATATATTATATAGGAATATCTCTATTTTTTTGGTATTCTCAATTTTTAGATTAAGGTGTACTTATTCAGAGTTATTATATGTTAGGAATTTTTATTTCCCCGACTTTAGATGGTTTTATAGATTTTTGTGGCTTTGCTTTTTCCCTTTTTTGGTGGGTTAAGTTCTTTATACTTTTGCACAGAAATGCTGTGTCATTTGGTTGTACTATGACAATTTATATGGTGGAAGAGAGGTGAGCATGACAACAGTATGGAGTGTGTGGGGCTTTATGTTTTGTCTTTTTCAAGTAGTTAGATGTAAACCTATTCTAAAATCAGCACAGTTTGCAGTTTCTTCATGTTTATAATTTCAGAATTTTTTTGTTTGTCTAGATTTCCAGACATGTTAGATAATATTTTGAGATTCATCTGTCATTTATGTTTTCAGGGATTGTTCCTTCGGCAACCATCCTAATGGATATGTATTGGAAAGAGATGGATGGCGACTCTGAATGGGTAGGCTCTTATTCCTTTTCACTTCTATCTTACTAGGAATTGTGTTTCCTCTTTTCCCAGGCAATGCATAGTCCTTAGTCCTTACAGAGTTCTCTGTTAAGCAATATGCTTATCTGTAGGAGTTTCAAAATAAGGCTTTTACCCATCAATTTATTCTTGATAAGGCATAACTAATGTCTCTGATAGGTGAGAGCAAATGATATATATGATGGGGTTGAGGACGGCTATGAAAGCTCAAGGGATGAGATCTCATCCGTTTCGTCCTACAATCCCATGAAAGAACATTTAAACAGAACCTTTGGAAGTTCTTTATCCTTGCAATCAGCAAGGTCTTCAAATAAGGATACAACATATATTGAAGGAGAACGCACAAGTCTATCTTCAAATCTGGCAATTCCACAGGTCTCTGTCGCTGAAGTCTTGTATGATACTGGTACTGGTGAGTTATGTGATCTAGCAAAATTTTCAAGTATCTATATATTGAAGTTCTCATTTCCAAAGTGGTTCCTTTGTTATTACATCCATGGGGCTAAGTTTTTGTGATAGTTTTTTCTTGCTATATTTTCATTGAGTTAAAATTGCAATTTCCTGAGCACTTCTATTGATCAATACGATTTTATTTTTGAACTCAGAATAGTAGCTTTTCTAAGTGACAAATTACTTTTGTAAGCAGATCTCCAATCACCCAAGAATTCATCTGCAGTTGGCTCTCCAAGCAAGCAGCAGAAACTTACAAAGTCCCTCTCTTTAGATGATGAAGCAAGGGCATCTTCTTCATCAGCAGCTGGAGCTATTGAAACCTTAGCATGTACATCAATGTTCCTTCTTATGCATCTTCAGTTCTGTGGTTTCTGTTTGTGTACTAAGTCCTGGAAAACTTATTTTTTGCAAATATTTTCTGCAGCAGAAGGCTTTATTCGAGGGAGGTCTTACAATATCCGGCTGGACGACAAAGTTCTGCTTAGATTTTCCCCCAAAAATTCTGATTCTAATTATTACTTCAGTGATATGGTAATGATATTTTCTTACATTATCTTCCACCTGTTTTGCATCATATTTTATTTTTCCTGTTGTTTCGGTTGTGAATTTTTAACATATTTCCATGGAAATAGATTGGTGGAACTCTTACTTTCTTTCATGAAGAAGGAGCTAGAAGATGCCTTGAGGTAGTCATATCATAAGTGATTGAGAAATCATTTAGTGGTTTGTGAATATATACAGTTATCACTTATTACTGCTCCGTGACGTCTCTGTTTTTCAGGTTTCTATAACATTGGAGACTTCAGAAACTATTAGTGGGCGAGTTGTCCATCCTTCTCGGAAGAATTCCCCTACAATTACAAAAGTATGACATTTTTATTTCAAGCTGTCAGTTGAATGATTAATGCATTAGAGTTGTACCTAGAAATATGTCAATTGTCAAATAGTCCAAAAAAAGATGCGGTTAAGCAAGGACATAGTGGTTTTAATTATTGAATTGTTAGGAGTGAAGAAAAATATTTGGTACTCAACACTTTTCCCAAATCATAGTAATGGCAGGTACATGTGTAGGTGGTTAAGTAAGCCCTAGCAAACTATGAACATGGGTATGAGACACAAGCTATGTATACAACTATACATGAAAATGAAAAATAATGAATAGGGCATACCAGTAATTCAGGACTAATAAAGGCATGCTAAAGGTCACTTTGGTTTTATTCTTTTGTTTCAAAAATTGAAAAAAAAAAAAAAAACCTCTCCAATCAGCTTGAATCAGCTTCCGTGAAAAACCTTTATCATAGATTTTGTGAAACTGGCCTTTGAAGGAACAAGTGATCAGACGTTATTTGAAGAGAAGCACAAGGCTTTGAGGAAGGAAAAAGGGCGATATTGTGGAGGGTGTGGAGTGATGGCTGGGTTTTTAGTAGTGCGGAATAGGACTTTTGAGAGCTATTGGGAGCAGGGGTGAAGACTTTGTGGATTTAGGTCTCGTTGTTTAAAGAAATCCCAATTTTTGAAGGAACAAGTGATCAGCCGTTATTTGAAGAGAAGCACAAGGCTTTGAGGAAGGAAAAAGGGCGATATTGTGGAGGGTGTGGAGTGATGGCTGGGTTTTTAGTAGTGCGGAATAGGACTTTTGAGAGCTATTGGGAGCAGGGGTGAAGACTTTGTGGATTTAGGTCTCGTTTAAAGAAATCCCAATTTTTGCTTGTTGTTATATTGGAGGCTGCTGTAGCATAGGGGGAAGGATAGAAGAATGCACATATTTCCTCATCATTGTTTGTTAGTCCACTAGACATCTCATCCTCTGGTTGGCATGTTTATATGACATTAATTTTAATAAAATCTTCTCTCATGATAAAGGAATAATTTCCCTAAGGGGATAGGCTATTTTTCTATGGTATCTGGTTATAACAATGTTTCATTTGGGTCCTGTATTCTAGAGTTATTACCTGACTTTTGCTCAGTAGACTAAATTATTTGCAGATACTGAACACAATATTACTTTCAGCACTTTTAGGGTGTTCTTTTTCTTGGTTATTTCTTTTCTTTTCTTTTTAAGGTGTTCTCACACTCTCATAATTAAGCTTTTCTAGGGTCTGTAGAAGTTTCCAACAGATATGCAAGTGCTTTCTTGAGTTTTAAGTTGGTCTTCATATGTGTTTATTAGATATTTTACTAGGAAACAGAGACTTCAAGAGTCTGTGCAACGCTTTATGGTACTTAGAGTCTTTAAACATGTTTCATTGTACTTGAATCATATCTTGATAACAAAAATATGAATTATTTGGTCAGTTGAAGGCATGGTTGTGTTGTCTGGTTCTCTTTGAGGCTGTACAGGATCCAATATTGTAACTGTATAACCAATAGAGGATCATGTGAATTATGCACTAGTACATAGAGTTAGGTCTGACCAACAAGAAAAAAGTACTTAGAAAGAGAAATAAAGGTTGATGTGACCTGGGGAATATAAGGGTTAAAGTTTTGATGGGAAGAGGTTTAAACTTGAGGGTAGAGAAGTTGCTGAGGTGCTGTATTTTCCCATAGGAAGAACCTATTTTTGGAGTTTTGGATGTTTCATCGAAGGCTAGTAAGTTGGACAAAAGGGTAGGGTTTAGAAGAAGTGTGGTTTGGTGTGTGGAAGTTGGGAATTTTCTGAATAACTATTTGATTTACATATTGAACATAGGAAATGAAAACGAGTAAAGAAATAGAAACCTAGGATATTTCACATAACGAGTGATGAACAAGAATACAAGAGTTTGGAAAGAAATGCCTGGTAATTCACCCAGATTTTCAAAGCAAGCAATCACACCTAGGAAAGACACTGCTGAAAATTTAGGGTTTAGGGCCTATAAGAAGTGGGGTTTGGTGTGCGGAAGTTGGGAGTTTTCTGAATAACTAGTTCATCTTAGTTTGATTACTGCTAAATTAGATCTCTAATATGGAACATAAGAAATGAAAACGTGGTAAAGAAATAGAAACCTAGGCAATTCCACATAACAAACAATGAGTTTGGAAAGAAATGCCTGGTAATTTCACCCAGATTTTCAAAGCAAGCATCACACCTAAGAAAGAAACTGCTGAAAATTTGTTGTATGTAATATATAAAAAAAAATTTAAAAAGAAGAAGGCAAAGGCAATTAGGCAAAGCATTTACAAAAGTTTGGCTGGATTGACTGTAAATCCACACAAATTCACCTCGTCATGTCTCGTGTCTGCTTTTCTAGAAGGTTGCAGGTAATTATGTAATGTCGCTGGTCTTTTTTACTTCTATTCTTCTTCAATGTAAAACTCTGCCTGTCAAATCAAGTAGTTTGAATATGATTATTGAACCATGTTGTAATCTCTGCATATTTCTTTTGAAATACATGGCTTCAATTTATTAATCCTAGTTAGTTTAATTGAAGAGCCAACAAGATGTTGAGTAATTTCAGGAAAAAAAAAAATAGATGTTCTGTGAGGATGAAATGATTGAGCCTCTCGTGAGTTTCATTGAATTTGATATGTGAGGCTGATGGATTTTTACCGGTCATAGACATTTTAATGCTTTATTTTTCTACCATGATTCATGGGTCATATTTTCTTTTGTAGGTTCAGAGTGATCATTATGAGGTCGTTTCCGATTTGGTGCAGACAAGTTTTCTTTTTTCAATTCCTATGGATGGGCCTATGTCTTTTTCCACTCCCCATGTATCTGTAAAATGGGTCCTTCGATTTGAATTTTTTACCACTCCTAAGAATGTGGACTGGACCAGGTAATGACCAAACAGTAATGTTGCAAGAGGTTAATGTCATGTCAAGTTCTGTTTTGGAGTTCTAGTTTTGTTTTTTTACATTATTTCCAGATTATTTGAGGATTTAAACCTAAAAAAGGGTACGGAGTGTCAATCACACATTGCTAGTAATGGAACTCTGATTATTTGAATCTGTTAAATGCATATGTTAATTCAGCTGTTCCTAAAATCCTTGATTTTGTGACATCCTTGATTCTTTGACATCCAGGTATGATCATCCTCTTCTTATAGAGGGAAGAGATAAAAGTGAGTGGGTTCTTCCAATCGTTGTTCATGCACCTCCAGGTGTGGGACCTAGTGGTCACTCCCGAAATGAGAAGTCTCTCCTCGGAACCCTTGTAGGTGCATAGTTGAAGGTAAAGAAATGTCATTTGAATTTCAAGTTATCACATAGTTGAGTAAACATCAACGGCGGAATGATTTAATATCTGACTCTGAAACCATCGGTCGTCTTTGTCTTGATATCCATCCTGCGCTCACACACAGACACACAAACATAATACAGTAAATGAGCTTGAACACGTGAAGAGCATAAAACTTTTCTTTCCATAAAACTTGAATCTATATGATCTATGCTTTACTAGGCTTTTGTGTTATGCAGGCTGATACAATGAGCTGTCTGAAATTATAAGCCTTGATTTTAGATTGTGGATCAGCACTCTTAGCAATCTGGCCCTTTGTGGCTAAGCTGCTATCTTGTTCCTAGGGAAAGATTGTCCAGCAAATGCTGAATGGAAAGCTTGAAGTGCAGGAGACAAAGACTTGCGTGGACTCGTAGATGCTACAATGCAAATGTAGCATAGATTTGTACACCAAAATGTGTAGCATTAGTGACTTATATTTGTTAATTCTACTTTCCCCCTTAATCTAAAGTTTCATTGTGTTGAAACGGGTTGTACATTCTTTGAAGATAGGCGTTCGTTAATTCATTGAAAAAAAAAAAAGGAAAAAAAGAGGAAAATTCATACACTATCTGTTGCCTTATTACACATCTTATTCTACTAATCTCTGTAACGTTGTAGCAATGGACACTTGGAAATTATTGTATGCAATTCTTTATATATGGTTTTCTCTTGCTATATGCATGATAGACCCTTTATAGTCTGGTATTCGACATGAAACACGAAATGAGATTCAATTTGGTAGTCTGGTATTTGACATGAAACATGAAATGAGATTCAATTTGGTTGTCTAGTATTCGACATCAAACACGAAATAATACAATCTTCAAACATGACTTGGAGCCTCTAAATATGATGGCATTGTAATAGTAACTGTGGGTTGTTTAATTGAACTATTGAATTGTGTTTTCCAAGTATTGGTTTCTTCTACTCTCTTAGAAGTGTAGCCCTCTTTCTTCTTGATTCTAGCCTTCTAGGACATGCATGGTTAAATTTGATAGATCCGAGTAGAGAGCTTTAGTTATTTTGAGTGTTGCGGGATAATGTTGCCTTGTAAAACACGTTTGCATGCCCAATTCCCCTTAACTATTGGTCACTATCTTTGTCTTTGGTTTTCAATTCCAGCTTTATTTATTTTGGAATGAAGCAACATTTCCCT
Source organism: Rubus parviflorus (assembly GCA_029955375.1). Taxonomy (NCBI): domain Eukaryota; kingdom Viridiplantae; phylum Streptophyta; class Magnoliopsida; order Rosales; family Rosaceae; genus Rubus; species Rubus parviflorus. Next base: position 7,613,526 of record JARGGL010000005.1, on the reverse strand, counting down.
TGTTGGGAACTTGTAACCAACAATTTTCTGTATAACCAAACGTACAAGCTGATATGTCTGTTCCTATCCCTTCAATCAAACAAGATCAAAGTAGTCCTTTTTTTTTTTTTTTGATTGGTTGGTGGTAGCATTTTTCAACTGTGCTGAACTATGTCTTGCTTCAATATATTATATCGATCCGAGCTAATAATGAACTGAACAAGAGTTATTTACTTCTGTCTCATTAGTCCCTCATTTCTGATGAAGGTGGGATTCAATTTCTGATTTCTCATATGACTTGAAGACACATATATTACCAGTTCTTACAAACATGCATGCACATTTTGTGGAATACCCTAAGAGCTAGGTAGGTATACCTTATAGTAACTTCAATGTAAATACTAAGTAGGGAAAAAAGTAAAGAAAACAACAATTTCATTCTCATGAAAGTAAGCTCTGATGCATAAGATATAGCTTCAGTATTTCTTAGAAGCAAACAATCCCTGAGCATGAGTAATGCTAAGCCTATCTCATTATTAACGCTTAAATACCTGATATGGGAGAGAGAGAAAGAGAGAGAGAGAGAGAGAGAGAGAGAGAGAGTTGATGGGCAAAATAGTAGACTCATTAACCATCATAGCAGGGCTAGGCAGCTGGAAAAGCATCAGTATTATTGCTACCACAACCATATTAATCGTGTTTGCCATTCTCTTGTGTGCAAAGTTTTTCAGGGAGAATACAATGTTCATCTACACTCATAATATTAATCATTGCAACAAGAACAGCACCAGTAGTGCCCCATATTGTGTGGTGTGCCTCCAAGAGGTCATGGAGGGCCAAACCTACCGAAAGCTACCGAAATGCAACCATTGCTTCCATGTCGATTGTATTGATACATGGTTCCAATCCAATTCCACCTGCCCACTTTGCAGAATTCAGGTCTCACTTGTTCCTAACACCATCAGCTTCAACTTTCTCTCTGCTCTCAAGTTCTCTTGCAATTTTGCAATTTCGTCTCGGGAAAATGCGATGGTACTCTCAACTTAATATTTGAGTGTGTATGCATGTGTGAAAATATTCTTGTTAACACCGGAAACAAGAATATTTGAGTACCATCGTTTCATCTCAAAAAGTTTCGATACTATATTAGTGGTGAACCACTCACTTATACAATGGAAGATTATTATTATTACACCTCACTTTTCTCAGGTAGGACTTTTCCAATCTTCAACAATTCTTTAGCTCTATATATCCATAATTTATTTACAATTTCTGTTTACCTTTATACTAAAGAAAATTCCCACTCTACTTTATATGCTATTTTTTCCCAATTGAAATTAAGTGGTTGATTGTATTTGTGAAGCTTAACCAAATAAGGAGTGATTGTGTTGTGGAAGCCCCAAATATATATCTTTGAGTCTGGATTTAGTTCTTCATGCATGTTCGAGTATATAGATAAAAATTAATAAAAGAAGAGAAATTACAAAAATCCCAATTAAAGGATCATATAGGGTTGTTTTTCAAAATTTTTGTTCTTATGGACTGTAGGTAATCCGTAATTGTATATCCCTACTCCTATTAAGGGATGTCCTTGAACAAGTAAAGCAAGCAATAATGTTATGGGGAAATTCTACAATATTGAGATGTATGTCATACCTTCACTTACCGATATAACAACAAAATTTGTTGTCATTGTGGTAACGAGAGTTATTTTTTGTGTAATCTTAGTTGTATTAGAGGTAATTACTTGATCTAAGATCTTGTTACAATTTTGTGAACAATTTGTTGTCAAAGTTGTAATTTTGGTTTAATTATATGTAAATAGTGTAAAACGAATGTTGTAACTTTGTTGTTATTGTAGTAAATTTGGTTCAAAAAAAGTTGTAAATGGAGGTATGACATACATTAATGTATCACAACCTACCCCGTTATGTTATGTTCTTATTCCAAGCTTAATTTATTAAATTAATCTTTACCCCCTTAAGAATTAAGATTAGAGAAAATGATCTAAAGACCCCTGTTTTTAATTTCATAGTCCAATAAACCCTTCTTTTTTCTCCAATTCTTTTAAAGCCCTTTTTAAAGTTGAGTGAGATGGCTTTTACTGATTTAACCTTCGCGTCTCTGTCTTCTTTGTTTCAGATTCAAAAACTTAGGCATCTCGATCTCGCTGAGCTGCCATTGATTATATTTGCGTGGGCATTGTTCCGGCGTCGGAAGGCGATGTGGAGACTTGGGATGGGCTCAGAGGAGGCCGGCGAACACGACAGTGGTGGTGGTGCGCCGCGGTTGTGCTCGGAAGGCGGTAGCTCGAGGAGAGAGAAACCAGATCTCTCTCTCTCTCCTCTGTGATTTCTCTGACCTTGAATTCAAATAACCCAAGAGCTTTATGACTGATTTCGTGGCTGGGTTTGAGAGGGAGATGATGATGATTGTGGTGTGCAGCTCAGAGGAGAAGAAGTGGAGTGTTGCCGTGCTCTTTTGGCTGCGCGCACGAGAAGAAGGAAGAGGTCTTGGAAATTGATTTTGGAAATTGTCTTGCTTCCTTATGCTGTGAATTGACGAATTGTGACTGCATATATATATATAATCATGATTATTGGTTATTGCAAACATTGCATTGGAATCCATATATATGTAAAATAATCATGAATTGGCTATGGGATTAGCATCCATATATGGCTAACGGTAAAAGTTTATGTGCTATCAATTCATAATATCCTTGTCGTCGTATATATATGCAGGCATGAATGCATCTTCTGAACTAGATATGGCCAAATATGACACTTGCAATCAGTTGAGAGATATGGCAGTAGAATGTGTTTCATGTACATCATATTTTTATTCACCAATGAACCACAGCAGACATACCCTTGTCAAAGTAAAACATGGGAGGGAACTTAATTCTGACAAGGAAGAAAAGGAAAGACGAACTCGACGTGAAAAACTAGAGCAATATTGGAATAAGGTACAGTACGGTTTCTAAAGGATATTGATTTTTTGTGTTGGATCAATCTCTTGATTCCATATATGGGGTTTGTTATTTTCTTCAGCTCAATGGTACAGAATAGAAACAATTCTTTCTCTCTCTTCCTTCCTCAGTCAAGAAGGACTTGCAAGATTTTAACGAGGAACATAAAGTATATATAGAATTCGGTGGGTTCTGATACACTTGTGATACACATGTGATACACTTGTGATACACATGTGATACACTTGTGATACAGTTTCTGATACACATGTGACCTCCAAAATGAAATGATCAGTTTACCATTAGAATTTGTGATACACATGTGATACACCTGTGATACACTTGTGATACACCTGTGATACACATGTGATACACATGTGATACACCTGTGATACAGTATTATGTGGCGGACCCTCATACATTTTGTGATACGCATGTGATACAGTTGTGATACACTTGTGATACAGATGTGATACAGATGTGATACACTTGTGATACACATGTGATACACATGTGATACACTTGTGATACACATGTGATATACTTGTTTGTGAAACACATGTGATACAGTTGTGATACACATGTGATACAGTTTTTGTTACACATGTGACCTCCTAAATGAAATGATCAGTTTACCATTAGAATTTGTGATACACATGTGATACACTAGTGATATACATGTGATACACTTGTGATACACCTGTGATACACATGTGATACAGTTGTGATACACCTGTGATACACATGTGATACAGTTGTGATACACTTTTGACACACTTCTGATACAATATTATGTGGCGGACCCTCATACACCTTGTGATACACATGTGATACAGTTGTGATACACATGTGATACAGTATTATGTGGCAGACCCTCATACACCTTGTGATACATGTGTGATACACATGTAATACAGTTTGACATGACAGGCCCGGGATCCCGATGTTGATTTTTTTTTTTTAAAGGAGTAAAAATGTGTTTTAGTAATATTATGATACACATGTGATACACGTGTGATACAGTTTGACGTAGTGGACCCGGGATCCCGATGGTGATTTTTAGAAAAAATGAAGTAAAAATGTGTTTTGGTGATATTGTAATACACATGTGATACACATGTGATACAGTTTGACGTGACGGTCCCGGGATCCAGATGGTGATTTTAGAAAAAAAATGGAGTAAAAATGTGTTTTGGTAATACTGTGATACACATGTGATACACGTGTGATACACATGTGATATAGTTTGATGTGGCGGGCCCGGGATCCCGATGGTGATTTTTTTAAAAAATAGAGTAAACATGTGTTTTGGTGATACTGTGATACACATGTGATACACGTGTGATACACATGTGATACAGTTTGACGTGGCGGGCCCGGGATCCGGATTGTGAATTTTGGAAAAAATGAAGTAAAAATGTGTTTTGGTGATACTGTGATACACATGTGATACACGTGTGATACACATGTGTTACAGTTTGACGTGGCGGACCCGGGATCCGGATAGTGATTTTTGGAAAAAATGAAGTAAAAATGTGTTTTGGTGATACTGTGATACACGTGTGATACACATGTGTTACAGTTTGACGTGGCGGACCCGGGATCCGGATAGTGATTTTTGGAAAAAATGAAGTAAAAATGTGTTTTGGTGATACTGTGATACACATGTGATACAATTTGACGTGGTGGGCCCGGGATCTCGATGGTGATTTTTGGAAAAAATGAAGTAAAAATGTGTTTTGGTGATACTGTGATACACATGTGATACAGTTTGACGTGGCGGGCCCGGTATCCCGATGGTGATTTTTGAAAAAAATGGAGTAAAAATGTGTTTTGGTGATATTGTGATACACATGTGATACACGTGTGATACAGTTTGACGTGGCGGGCCCGAGATCCCGATGGTGATTTTTGAAAAAAATAGAATAAACATGTGTTTTGGTGATACTGTGATACACATGTGATACAGTTTGACGTGGCGGGCCCGGGATCCGGATGATGATTTTTGAAAAAAATGAAGTGAAAATGTGTTTTGGTGATACTGTGATACACATGTGATACACGTGTGATACAGTTTGACGTGGCGGGCCCGGGATCCGGATGGTGATTTTTGAAAAAAATGGAGTAAAAATGTGTTTTGGTGATACTGTGATACACATGTGATACACGTGTGACGTGGCGGGCCCAGTGTTTAAGTGAGTAAACATGTTTCATAAGGGAAAAGGGTAATTTAGGTAAGTAAAATTTACATATAAGGAATAAAGGGTTTAAAAAGAAATGAAAAAAAAGAAGGGGCTTAAGAGGAACAATCTTATTAGAAAGGGACATTATAGGAAGTGGCCCCTTAAGATTAAGCTTCCTCCTTTCAAGTTCTAACTGCCATGTGAGATTAACGGTACATGTAAGATCAGGAGCTAGTGCTAGCATCTTGATCTGGCTGGTATAGAGTACTGTTTAATTAATTCTTTGATAGATTCCTCAATTTCGTTTTCGCTAGTTTTGTTCTTTGATGTTTGTTAACTTTGAGAGATTTCGGCTTGGTCCTCCTCTCTTGTACTCCTTATATTTTAATTGATTTAGGTGTTAGGGAGGGTACTCCTCTCCTACCACTCGTCTTTTCAGCTGAAAAAAAAAATTCTTTGCTACTCCCAAAATTACCTTGAATTGATTACATTTATTTTTATAAATATTATATTAAGAACGAAGATCGTATATGTTGTCACAATTTTTTTTTGTGCCCAAGTACCCTAGGGTGTAATAACCTTGTTCCTCAAATTTTTTTTTTCCTTAATTATTTTAATTTCGTCTGAACAATAATTTCTCTATCGTCGTAAAGGAGACCTAAATCTGGAAACCTTTTCGGGCATCACAATCTGGTCCTGCAATCTCCCACTTATTTTTTGCTGATGATTTGGTCTTATTTGCTGAAGCTTCTGTTAGCCAAGCTAAGATCTTAAAGCATTGCATGGATGAGTTCTGTAATCAGTCAGGTCAAACTGTCAATTTTGATAAATCTGTTATTTACTGTTCTCCTAATACTTGTAGGTCTGATGTGAAGTTGATAAGTCGAGTGTTTGGCTCTCCTAGCACTAATGACTTGGGTAAGTACCTTGGGATGCCATTAATTAATTCTAGAGTCACCAAAGCTACTTATGCTAGCCTTGTTGATAAAGTTCAATGTAGACTTGTCAGTTGGAAAAGTAAGCATCTTAGCATGGCTGGTCGTCTTACTTTGGTGCAAGCTGTCACAGCTTCTATTCCTACTTATGCAATGCAGACTGCAAAGCTTCCAGCCTCTACCTGCCTTCAGCTGGATAAACTGAACAGGAACTTCCTATGGGGAGACACTACAGGAAAAAAGAAAATTCACCTTCTAAATTGGTCTCAAGTTTGCAAACCAAAAGCTAATGGTGGCTTGGGGCTAAAAAGGGCTGCCGATATGAATCGGGCTATGTTGGCTAAATCTAGCTGGAGAATTGTTCAAAAAGATGAGGGTTTGTGGTGCAAGGTGTTTGAGAAGAAGTATCTCCAGCGTCATTCAATTTTGGATGATAAGTATGATAAACACATTGGCTGTTCAAGCACCTGGAATAGTGTGCTTTATGGTGCTAAACTTCTTCGCTCTGGTTTGTGTTGGAGGGTTGGCGATGGTAAATTAATTAAGTTCTGGTTGGATGATTGGACTGGCTTTGGCCCTCTCTCTAACTTTGCTTTGCATCCTGATGCTATTGTGAGTGGTGCCTTAGTTCATGACTTTTGGTCTGATAATGACTGGAACTTTCAGCTGCTATTGTCATGTCTTCCTTCTCATATTGTGGACCAAATTTTAAAAATTCCTATTAGTCAGGTTGGAGATGTGAATGACAAGCAAGTTTGGAGACCTACGTCTAATGGTAGGTTCTCTGTCCGCAGTGCTTACCAACTTGCTATTTCTTCTGAAAATAACCCTACTGTGGCTTGGAAAGGTTTATGGTCTCTTCATATTCCTCCCAAACTCAAGGTTTTTGCTTGGATTGTTGCTCATGGCAGACTTCTAACTAATGTTCAAAGGTACACTCGTCACTTGTGTGCTGACCCTTGCTGTCAATTTTGCCCTGGAAATGCTGAAACTATGCTTCACCTTCTTCGTGACTGTTGCTTTGCTAGAAGAGTGTGGATTGCTTGTAAAATCCCTGCTATGTTAACTAACTTTTTTCAGCTGGAGTGGAGTGATTGGATCTGTGCAAATTTTTTACAACGTGGCTGCTCCTGGAACTTGTTCAAATGGAATGAATGCTTCATTTTCATTTGTTGGTACATTTGGAAGTGGAGGAATAAAGGAGTGTTTGATCCTCAGTTTAAGTTCCCTGAGAATTCTCTTCAGATTATCTTACATTTTGTTAAGGAATGGTTTTCTCTAAATAAGCAGGGTGTTAAGGTGGCTGCGAAACAAGCTGTGACTTTGCAGTGGACTAAACCTCCTCCTGATCATTTTAAGCTCAATGTTGATGGCTCCAGATCTGCTACTGGTGTTATTGGTGCTGGAGGTGTCATAAGGGACTGGTCTGGCAATTGGGTCCAGGGTTTTTCGCATCAAATTGGGGCTGGTGAAGTCTTTGAAGCTGAAGTGTGGGGAATCTATGTTGGTTTAAAGATGGCTGTTGATTTGCAGCTTAAGAAACTGTTAGTTGAAAGTGACTCTATATTGGCCGTCAACCTTCTCAATGCTGCTGACATTTCTCTACACCCTCTAGCCACCATTGTTGTCAACTGCCGGGCCCTTATGCAGCTCTTTGAGTCTTGTCTGATCACTCATGTGCATAGAGAACGGAATTATGTTGCTGATGCTATGGCAAAGTGTAGCTTGGTCCTTCCTCGTGGTACTACTATGTTCTGTAGTCCTCCTCCTAAGGTTGCTGGTATAGTCTATGATGATATTGCGGGTGTTGGTCGCCCTAGATTGTCTGGTTTAGATAGATTCTGTTGCTAGTCTTTTGTTCTTTGCCTTTGGGCTCCCTTGTAACCAAAAAAAAAAAAAAAAAAAGGAGACCTAAATCAATTTGGACTTTTAATTTTTTTTTTGACGTGGATAGATAGAGTTTGACTTTACGAAAATATAGACGCAGATACCTAAAACGAAACTATAATGAAGGACTTATGGACACTTTAATTAAAAAAAATTGGGATTCGAATCCTCTAACTTTTCTCCCAACCTTGAAAAACAAATCCTGGCCGCCCATTTTGATCTTGCGGCCAGAATTCACTCGCTTTATATTATTTTGTTTCCATTCTCTTCCCACTCGAAACGCAGCCCATCTCTTGAGCAGAGAGAGGAAAAGCGAGAGAGCTCGTGAGGGAGAACGGGGGAGAAGAGACTGGAATTGAGAGAGAAACCGGAGATTGGAAGAGAGGTGAGAGAGAGAGACAAGTGTACGGTGGAGAAGAGAGAGAGTTTCTGGGCAGTGGAGGCACGGGAAGAAGAAAGAGACTAAGAGAGAAGGAAGAGGGAGAGAAAAGGGCAGAGGAGAGAGAGAAGAAGAGAAGAGAAATCCGAGAGGAGAAAGATTTGCTGATGGAATGGACGGCCAGGATTTGTTCTTCGTCGCCGTCGATTCCATCCTTCTCCGGCCGATATTTTTACACCAGTCCCTTCGTCTACTTGTAATATTTTCAACCATATAAGTCTCCTATCCTATAATCCACTACGAATCGAAGAGGAGAAGATTTGAAGTTTTCGCGATTTCCAAACGGCAACTCCAAGGTATAAACTCCTCTTTGGGCTTTCATTTACTTAAGGTTTTGCCTACAGTTTTTGACATTTGACAAGTTGTGAAAAACCACCACCGCAGCCACCGCGGCTTGTATGACCATTTTTGGTCACTTTGAACCTCTATGGACCATTTAGGATGTGTGAGGATTATCTAAATTAGAATACTCCAATAAATTGTGAAAGTTTTTGAAATGGTTTAGAAAGAGTTGAAGTTCGAATTTCATTTCAGAATTTAGAACAATTTCGATGACTCGAAAAATAGTATTTATTTTCATTAAATGAGAGCTTGGGTTAATTCCAAGTAGTTCAGCTAGACATTCGGAGTATGGATTTGGGATGCCTCGTTAGGAGAGTCGCTTGACTCCAGGAAGTTGGGACGAGGATACGTCAATAGGATAATCGGCCGTTAAATTTCATTCATGCTTATATTTTAATTGTACAATTTTGAATTGAATTAGGTGACCCGACCGAGCCCTCTTCCAGAAACGATCGCGGGAAGGTTGTGCCTAGCTGCGTTTCTTTTTCACTGTGTGTGGATTTTATTTTGATAAGCATGCACGCAATTTTTCTTTTTAATTATTTAATTAGTTATTTTGATGAAGCCGGTTGTTTATTTGTTGACGAAATTATGTTTTTATTGATGTTGTGAGATTTCTAGCCTAAATTACAATTTGAACTCAAGCCTATTTTCTCTAGCAAAAAAGAAGGATTTGGTTCTTATACTGAGAATTTTCAATGCGTTATAATATGTTCATGTTGCAAAATTGGCAAGAAAGAAAGTTTTTAAATCACCTAATGAGTAGTTTTGTTGATGCTGATTTTTTAACTATACTTTTTTTTCTGAATGTATGCACTGATCAATCTACATTGCATTGCTTTTTTGTGTTTGTAGACTGATCTGTGTTTCTAGAGCCATACGATTCTGGTCGCTGAGGCTTGCCATGTGGGTCTGTTTGACGGCAGCAGCCATTTTTCCATGCATGCCAGGCATTTTATCACACTCAAGGATATCCAGCTGACTTGAAGGATCAGGAATGGACGTGCTTACCTGAACTGACCTAATTGGGCTCAACTGTAGACAACAAGCAATACAGTCTCACTATCAAAAAATCATCTCCAACACCAATGGGGAACCCAGATACGTGGCGTTGCCAGAATTGCGGCAATGTGGGACTGGAAGATGGCGATGATGGCTTCTTCTATTGCACCCAGTGCAGCTCACAAGCTGAGGACTTCATGGACACCGGCGTGGCGGATGAGGACTTCCTCGACCGGACTGGCAACCCATTTGGAGGTCTCTACTCTGCTCGTCACACCCGTCGCATTTACAGCTCTGTTGTCAAACCCGAGCCTCTCTCCCAGCCCTTAGATGACATCTTACCTTATTATCAGCCCTTTAGTCAAAGCCAAACCAAAACAGAAGATCACGATGTGGACGCCATGGGACCCGTAGGGCTCGAGGATTTCACATTCTATGGGAGGAAGAATGAGGAGGACTATTACGGAGGGATTAGGCTTAGGTATGTGATGGGATTGCAACGGATGATTGAGCTCCAATGTGAGGCTTTGGTCAGGGAGTTAAAGGTAAATCCCTTGATATGTGGTTTGGCTGGGACCATTTGGCTCCGCTTCCTGGCTGGGACTCAGGTTTTCAATGATGATTGTGCTGACCAGACCTTTGACTTCGATGAGTCTGAGATCCGCCAACAAGGTTATAATCCGCTAATTTCATTTCTTCAAGTACTAACCTATTTATGTTACTTGACTTCATTTTTCTTGTTCTGGAGCTTGATTCTTGAAGCAATACTCAATTACTAAACTAAAAAGAAGAGAGAGATATTTCATGTTGCTTAATTCTTATGCCCAAATATGACTATTAGAATCAGTTAATTCTGTTTGGCCAAAAATGAAAAAATGAAAAGTTAATTCTCATTTTAAAGCTCAACGTCAGTGGTTGTTTAATTTTTTGTCTAAACTTAGAAAATTCTAGATCTCATTCATGCTTGAGGTAGAGTGTCCTTTCCATTGTTACTATTATAGTTTTATAATTTAGTACTGTTTTCTTTCAGGAGAACCACCTGAAAAATTGAAGACACGTTCTAAATGCCAGGCAGAGCGTCATGCAAAGTATGATCCGCAAGCAGTAAAGGTGTGGTTTAGGTCCTTGAGGAAGATTATACCATTATCTTATACTTTAGCTGTGTCTTTTCTGGCTTGTCATCTTGCCCGGGAAGCAGTCCTGCCAATAGACATGGTAAAATGGTCCCTAGAAGGAAAGCTCCCATATTTTTCTGCTTTTCTTGAAATTGAAAAAGATCTGAGACAGTTTGGACAGCCTTCACGTGCCTGCCCAATAAGTTCAAGCTTGATGTTTAGGCCTTCTGAATCAGTTCCAGTGCAGAAGCTAGAATCACTAGCAGCATCCATTGCCGGGTCCATAGGCTTGGACTTACCTCCAGTCAATTTCTATGCTATAGCTTCCCGCTTTCTAAAAAAGTTATCGCTTCCAGTTGAAAAGATTCTCCCTCATGCGTGCCGCATATACGAGTGGTCAATGCCTCCAGATTTATGGTTATCCACAAATGAGTTGAGGCTTCCTACTCGTGTTTGTGTGATGTCAATACTGATTGTGGCTTTGAGAGTTCTTTATAATATTCATGGTTTTGGAGAATGGGAAAGAAGTTTGTCCAGTCATCATGCTTCATCTTCCACATCTAACAAGAGCGGAGATCTGGACCCCACAGGCAGTTGCGAAATGAGGGATGATGGTGATAAGGATTCAGATGCTCTGCCTCACAGTTCAGATGATTCGGATACAAACCCTGTTAGAAACTTCTCGCGCGCACATGACTCAAAGTTGAGTACTGCAGAACTTTTATCCAACCTTGAAGCAAGATATAATGAAATTGCTGATGACTATGGTAAATATGTTGGAGTGGTTTATTGTTGAAATTGTTTATGCAATTTGGCAAATTTTCCTGATATTTTATATCTCAATAGTACAGATACATTCTATCTCCCCCTACTTAATCATGAAGTTCTAAATTCACGTGTCTTGACAGAATATTGCAAGGACTTGCCAACATATCTCCAGTTCTGCAAGGATATAGTCTTTGCTAGATCAGAACCATCACGTAAGGATGCCAAGGAAGGAAAGCTGATTGAATCTTTATGGAACTTCTATCAGAGTGGAAAGGTATTATATAGCTTGCTTGGAGTTATGATATTTTCTTCTCAAAACATACGTTCTGACACATTAGATAAATTTTGGATTAGTCAGCTCTAAATAGTACTTTATGTGTGCTTTTAATCTACGAGTTCAGTTTTGCTCACATCCCTCAACTCTGGTGGATGCTCACATCCCCTCTAGAAATCTGCCACCTATTAAAAATTAATAAATTCTAACCATGGTCAATTCTTTGTATTTTGAATAAGAGAATTTAACATTTTTTTAACATTTTAATTCTCTTCAATTTTGATAAAAAAAATGAAAAAAAAAAACTGGGAATCAGTGTCCACCTCCTTCGTTCTTATTCTTCCCATAAACATGGCAGATCTTTCTTCCACATCCTTGGCAGGTCTACAATGGCTAGTTGATTAAAAACTCAGCACCACTCATATGGATTTGTTGGTTCATAAAAATCTCAAACAGTTTTGAACCCAATTGTGGACAAGGTCTTGTCTTTCTCTTCAAATTGCAGAGCGAGTTGTAGGGTACAATACTTTTTTTTGGGGGGTGGGTGGGTCTGATTGTTCCTATCCTAGAAATCAAATATAATGGTGGAAAGCATTGATCAAAATAAAAATTTGGGATTTTGAGATTTTGTGTTCTAGATTGTCCTTCATTTTTCTAACTGATAGTAAAAAAGTATGGGATTATGTGGTTGCCGGGAAACTGTAGAAAAAAAAACCCAATTCGTTTTTGTACCAAGGATGATAAAACTGCCATGGCTATTGAAAGAAGAAGAATTGGCCCAGGATCTGCATCATTGGCTTATGTGGTTGCCGGGAAACTGTAGAAAAAAAGAACCCAATTCGTTTTTGTACCAAGGATGATAAAACTGCCCATGAGTATTGAAAGAAGAAGAATTGGGGCAGGATGTGCATCATTGGTTTTCATTGGTTTTTCTTAAAAGAAGATAGGAGGAATTAGCAAAAAAAATTATAAGAGTATTGAAATATAAAACAAATTGTATAGAATTAATCATGGTTAGCATTTATTAGTAATTTTAATATCATTTCATAACGCATTGTGTTGGTTTCAGGATTCTGATGCAGCAGTGGAACAAGGATTGCATTGTGGTAGAACTGATGACCAAAAAATATTGAGGGATAATGAAGAATGCACTAGTAGTAGTCCATCTAAAGGAGCTAAGTTCAAGAGGCCATCCTCTGATGAAGAAACTTCTCACGCAGATGACCATCAGAGGAGCCAAAATGGTGATCATTGTGGTGATAGTTCACAGATTAGTCAGTACTCAGAAGCAAATGACCAAGCATTAGAAGAGACTTTCAAAGATGAAGCCATTAATCAAATGAAATTAGACATGGAGGAGAAGAGGTTCTGCTATATTCCACCTAGGGTGAACCTCAAAAGATTTGATTACCTTCATTATGTGAGGAAGCAAGATGAAGGTGCCTACACTTATGTTGCACATGCTGATTACTACATATTGCTTCGTGCTTGCGCTAGAGTTGCCGAAGTTGAAACTCGGTGTATGCACATTGGGGTGTTGAGCTTTGAGAGGAGGCTGGCTTGGTTGGAAAAGAGAATCGACCACTGCTTGCACTTGACCCCTCCTATTGTATCATGCGAGTATTGTACTGACATGGTTCCAGAGAACACTATCGATGCAGAAACTATTGTTGAGGAATCAATTGGACTTACAAAGTTGAATTCATGAGTTAATTTATTCTTCTTCTTTTTGTGAGGCTATAAGAAGAAGAATATTTTCTGCAGCAGAAGGCTTTATTTGAGGTAGGTCTTACAATATCCGACTGGACGTCAAAGTTCTGCTTAGATTTTCCCCCAAAAATTCTGATTCTAATTATTACTTTAGTGATATGGTAATGGTATTTTCTTACATTATCTTTCACCTGTTTTGCATCATATTTTTTTTCCTGTTGTTTTGGTTCTGAATTTTTAACATATTTCCACGGAAATTGATTGGTGGAACTCGTACTTTCTTTCGTGAAGGAGCTAGAAGATGCCTTGAAGTAGTCATATCATAAGTATTGAGAAATCATTTACAGTGATTGGTGTATATACAGTTATCACTTATTACTGCTCCATGGGACGTCTCTGTGTTTCAGGTTTCTATAACATTGGAGACTTGAGAAACTCTTAGTCGGCGATTTGTCCATTCTTCTCGGAAGAATTCTCCTACAATTACAAAGGTATGACATTTTGATTTCAAGCTGTCAGTTGAATGATTAATGCATTAGAGTTGTACCTAGAAATTTGTCAATTGTCAAATAGTCCAAGAAAAGATGTCAGTTTGCTATAGATATAAGACTTTTTCTAGTTAGGTTTGAATTTGATTGTTCCACCATGGTTCAAACCTTCTTGGAACAAGAACTTACGCTAGTCCGACTAGGACCTATCTATGAATTTGCTACATGTTCTCTACTTACTGAGTTATACCTTTGAGCATATTTTTAGAAAGGCTAACCAGGTGCCTCACTAGTTAGCCATCTGGGGTACTACTGCTGTTTTTTATGTTGATGTAGCTCAGACCTTTGTGGTCGATCTCCTCATTGAGGATTGTACTTGATTTCTTATTAAAGTGAAAAACAAAGCGAACCCTAGGATTTGAGTCTAACAACGGCGACTTCTTGTTGGTATCGATTTGTTTGTGTAGTGGCAGCAGAAGAAGGGTTCATGTGGCTTGGTGGTGCAATGGTCGTCGCTATCCTCTGACCATTGAGTGGTGTTGATCCGATCCTTGTATTGGCAGGGTCTTTCTCGATTTGTCACCTGGTTGTGGGTCATCATTTGGTTTCTCGGCTCTCCATCTCGACATACTGGTGGTGCAGGGTTTTGGTGGTGTATGACGGGAAGTGTCTGGATACCGGTGTCTTGGTCGGCGATCTTGGCGCAGGTTTTACTTTGGCTCGATTTATCTGGCAGATATGCTTGTTGTGGTGTGATACGAGCTCACCCTTTTTCTATGGGCTGGCCTTGGGTTCGGCCGCGGAGGCGGTGGTGCAGGTGGCTCTGGCTCTGACGACTGGTGTGGATGCTTCAATTAGTCGTAGGATGGACTATTTCTTCTCAGTTGAATGGATTTGGGTCTTTGGGCTTCAACCTAAGGCTAGGTTCAATGGTTCTATCGTTGGTGTTGAATAATTGGCTTAACTTAATTCTCATGGCCCATTGATTCTCATTGATTACTTGCTTTCGGTGAGCACATGAAGTGCTTTGGTTTAATTGCTTCAATCAATATATATTATATATGTATAATTGCATATGGGAGTAGCCAAAAGCTATCAGAAGGTGCAAACATATATATGTATATTCATATGTGGGGAGCAGCCGAAAGTAAAGCAAATGAAAGTTAGTCCATGCATGTGAGGTATACACACATATGTGATTTGTATATACATGTGTGTGATGATTCGTGTCTGGTGGAAAGCAAAAGGAAAAGCAAGCAGGCTATGCATTTGGGTTATATATACATTTGTATACATGCTGCATGAAGAGAGGAGGATAAGAGAACGGAGAGAAAACATGCAAGAGAGAAAAACACTTTGAGTGAGTACTGTGAGTGTGCTGTGTTTTTCTGTTGGCTTGTATTTGGGTGCAACTGCACTATTGTTCTTTTTGTAAGTGTGCTACCTCTTTGTTTTTCCCCTCTTCGTAGGATTGGGTGTATTGGGGTTTGGGTAGTAGAGTTTGTTCTCAAGCTCTAGTTGTATTTCTCCAATTTGATCATAGTGGAATTCTTTGCCGGCTCCGAAAGTGGACGTAGCTCAATCACACCGATTGAGTGAACCACTATAAATTCTTGTGTTGTTTGTGATTGTCTTGTTTACTTATTTTGCTCATATCAATATTGTGTTTGTTACGCTTCCGCACAACAAACTGGTATCAAAGCTTTGGTTCTGAATTTGGAGTTGAATTTATTGATTGAGTAAAATGGCTGACAAGGAAGACAAGGAGAAGAAAAGTTCGAGTTCGGGTTCGTCATCAACCACTCGGCCATCAATCGGTAATGCCAAATTTGAAGTTGAAAAATTTAATGGTACTAACAATTTTGGCATGTGGCAGTGTGAGATGATGGATGTCTTGTGTCAACAAGAATTGGATATAGCTCTTGATGACAAACCTGAAGATATGGAAGATGCGGAGTGGGCGAAGATTAACAGGTGGGCTTGTGGTTCCATCAGATTGTGCCTTGCCAAAGATCAGAAATTCTTTGTCATGAAAGAAACTTCGGCAAAAGACTTGTGGAAGAAATTGGAGGATCAGTATATGTTCAAGAGTCCTGAAAATCGGCTTCATCTAAAGAGGCGGCTCTTCCGATTTCAGTTTCGACAAGGTATTTCTATGTCTGAACACATCAGTGATTTCAATAAGATACTTGCAGATTTGACTAATTTAGAAGTGAAAATTAGTGATGAGGATAAAGCTTTATGTTTGCTAAATTCTCTTCCTGACGAGTATGAGCATTTGATCACAACTTTGTTGTATGGAAAAACTGTTGTGAAATTTGATGATGTGTCTAATGCTTTGTTGAATAATGAGTGCCGGAAAAAGGACAAGCAATTTAATGCAGGGCCAAGTGAAGCACTTGTAGTAAGAGGCAGATCTTATGAGAAGAAGCCTGGTGGAAAACGAGGTAAATCTCGTTCCAAGTCAAGAGGAAAATTTCCTGCAAAAGATGAGTGTGCTTTTTGTCGCCAGAAAGGGCATTGGAAGAAAGATTGTCCAAAGCTGAAGACTCGGGATAAGGGTCATGAAGTGAACGTTGCAAGAGATGATGATGATTTTGGTTTCGCTCTAAACTGTTCATCGGCCTTTGAGGATTTTGAAGCAGATGAGATTGAATTTGCCTTGGCTAGTTCATCTGAAACTGGCTGTTCTGAGAAGTGGATCATGGACTCAGGATGTTCTCATCATATGTGTCCCAACAGGGAGTGGTTCTCTACTTTCAAGGAATTGAACGGTGGAGTAGTGTTGATGGGAGATAACAGTCCTTGCAGAACACAAGGGATAGGCACAATTCTTCTCAGGATGCATGATGGAGCAGTCAGGGAGCTAACAAATGTTCGGTATGTTCCTAACTTAAAGAAAAATCTTATTTCTTTGGGTACTTTAGAATCAAAGGGATATACAATTACTCTAAAAAATGGAGTTGCTAAAGTTGTCTCTGGTTCACTTGTGGTGATGAGAGGTGAAAGATTTAGAAACTTATATTTTATGCAAGGAAGTATAGTGACAGGTGAAACTGCAGTATCTGAGACTATGGAAGATGCAGACACCACAAAATTATGGCACATGCGTCTCGGACATGCTGGTGAGAAAGCACTGCAGGGATTAGTGAAGCAAGGCTTGTTGAAAGGTGCAAAGACAGGCAAGTTGGAATTTTGTGAACACTGTGTTTTGGGAAAGCAGACTAGAGTAAAGTTTGGCACCGCAGTTCATCAGACTAAAGGTACTCTAGATTATGTTCACACCGATGTATGGGGACCTACCAAAACTGCATCTTTGGGAGGTAAACATTATTTTGTCTCTTTTATTGATGACTTCTCTAGAAGAGTATGGGTGTACACCATGAAGCATAAAGATGAAGTCCTAGATATATTTGTGAAGTGGAAAAAGATGATTGAGACTCAGACCGATCGAAGAATTAAGAGGCTCAGGTCAGACAATGGTGGTGAATACAAGTCTGATCCATTCTTGAAGTTATGTCAAGATGAGGGTATTGTGAGACACTTCACAGTTAGAGAGACACCGCAGCAGAATGGGGTGGCAGAGCGCATGAATCGGACTTTGCTGGAGAAAGTTCGGTGTATGTTGTCTAATGCTGGATTAGGCAAAGAGTTTTGGGCTGAGGCAGTTACATATGCGGGCCATCTCATCAACAGGTTGCCTACTGCTGCAAATGAAGGCAAAACGCCTATGGAGGTATGGTCTGGAAAACCTGCTACTGATTATCATTACTTACATATTTTTGGTTGTCCTGCTTATTTTTCATGTCAGGGAAAGCAAGCTTGATCCAAGGGCCAAGAAAGCTGTTTTCTTGGGATTCAATGATGGTGTGAAGGGATACAGGCTATGGTGTCCAGATGTGAGAAAAGTCGTGGTAAGCAGAGATGTGACATTTGATGAGGCTGTTATGGTTGATCAGAATAAGCAGAAAGATTCCCAAGTGCAGACCATAGAGGGTTCGAAGAAGGTGGAGCGCAAGGAAAATATTGATGAAGCTCCAGTTGATCCAGAGAGTCCTACTGTTGATTCAGATGATTCAAATACAGAGGACGTGATTATTGAAGAAGAGGCTCCAACCCAAGAGCCTACACAGCAAGATGGACCTATTGCAACAACAAAGGGTAAAAGAAAAGCTCCAAAGCCAGCATGGTTAAGTGATATGGTGACTTATGCACTTCCAGTGACTGAAGAAGAAATTCCTTCTACCTATGAAGAAGCTGTCATACATGCAGATAGCGTAGAATGGAGAAAAGCTATGTATGAGGAGATGAAGTCTCTTCACAAGAACAAGACGTGGGAGTTAGTTCAGTTACCACATGGAAAGAGAGCAATTGGTTGCAAATGGGTGTTTGCTAAAAAGGAAGGATCTCGATACAAAGCTAGAATGGTAGCAAAAGGCTATGCTCAGAAAGAAGGAATCGACTACAATGAGGTATTTTCTCCAGTTGTAAAGCATTCTTCTATTCGTATTTTGCTAGCTTTGGTTGCACAGTTTGATCTTGAGTTAGCGCAGCTTGATGTCAAAACTGCATTTTTACATGGTGAATTAAATGAAGAGATCTATATGACTCAGCCAGAGGGATTTAAAATTGCTGGTAAGGAAAAATGGGTTTGTAAACTGCATAAATCATTGTATGGCTTGAAACAGTCTCCAAGACAGTGGTACAAGCGGTTTGATAGATTTATGTTTGGTCAGAATTACACTAGGAGTCTTTATGATCCTTGTGTTTATTTTCGCAAGCTACATGATGGGAACTTTATATATTTGCTCTTATATGTTGATGATATGCTTATAGCATCTAAGAGTAAAGTGGAGATTGAAAAATTAAAATCGCAATTGAGTTGTGATTTTGAAATGAAAGACTTGGGAGAAGCTAAGAAGATTTTAGGCATGGAAATTGAAAGAGATCGATCAAAAGGCAAGATTTGTTTGTCACAGAAACAATATTTGAAGAAGGTACTACATCGGTTTGGCATGAATGATGGTACTAAACATGTAAGTACACCTCTTGCCTCTCATTTCAAGCTTAAATCTACTATGTCTCCTAGTACAGATGATGAGTTCAATTATATGGCTAAAGTTCCTTATGCTAGTGCTGTTGGTAGCTTGATGTATTGTATGGTGTGTACTAGACCTGACATTTCACAGGCTTTAAGTGTGGTGAGCAGATATATGCATAACCCAGGTAAAAGTCATTGGCAAGCAGTGAAATGGATTCTACGGTATATTCTTGGTACTGTGGATGTTGGATTGGTTTTTCAGCGGGATATGACGAGTCAGTGTGCTGTCGGATATGTGGATTCTGATTACGCAGGTGATTTGGATAAGTGTTGGTCTACAACAGCTTATGTGTTTACTCTTGCTAGTGGGCCGGTGAGTTGGAAGTCGAATCTGCAATCTACAATTGCGTTGTCGACTACAGAGGCTGAATACATGGCGGTAACAGAAGGTGCAAAAGAAGCAGTTTGGCTTCGTGGTTTGCTTGAGGATCTGGGAATAATTCAAGATTATGTGGATGTCTACTGTGACAGTCAGAGTGCTATTCATTTAGCAGAGAATCAGGTTACTCATTCTCGTACTAAGCACATCAAGGTGAAATTTCACAAGATTCGTCAAATGGTGGAGGATGGTGATATTCATCTTCGGAAAATTGGAACTGAAGACAACCCTGCTGATATGTTGACTAAGCCAGTTCCATTGAGCAAGTTCAGGCATTGCTTGAACTTGATTGGTGTTCATAGCATTTGAATTCCCTACGGGGATATCGGAGCGGCAATTGGTTTATGATATTCTACTTTGGAGAATTTTCGTATTAAGTAAAGCCAAGGTGGAGATTGTTGAATAATTGGCTTAACTTAATTCTCATGGCCCATTGATTCTCATTGATTACTTGCTTTCGGTGAGCACATGAAGTGCTTTGGTTTAATGGCTTCAATCAATATATATTATATATGTATAATTGCATATGGGAGTAGCCAAAAGCTATCAGAAGGTGCAAACATATATATGTATATTCATATGTGGGGAGCAGCCGAAAGTAAAGCAAATGAAAGTTAGTCCATGCATGTGAGGTATACACACATATGTGATTTGTATATACATGTGTGTGATGATTCGTGTCTGGTGGAAAGCAAAAGGAAAAGCAAGCAGGCTATGCATTTGGGTTATATATACATTTGTATACATGCTGCATGAAGAGAGGAGGATAAGAGAACGGAGAGAAAACATGCAAGAGAGAAAAACACTTTGAGTGAGTACTGTGAGTGTGCTGTGTTTTTCTGTTGGCTTGTATTTGGGTGCAACTGCACTATTGTTCTTTTTGTAAGTGTGCTACCTCTTTGTTTTTCCCCTCTTCGTAGGATTGGGTGTATTGGGGTTTGGGTAGTAGAGTTTGTTCTCAAGCTCTAGTTGTATTTCTCCAATTTGATCATAGTGGAATTCTTTGCCGGCTCCGAAAGTGGACGTAGCTCAATCACACCGATTGAGTGAACCACTATAAATTCTTGTGTTGTTTGTGATTGTCTTGTTTACTTATTTTGCTCATATCAATATTGTGTTTGTTACGCTTCCGCACAACAGTTGGGCTGGGTACAAGTTATGATGTTATGGAGGGTGTTTTGTCACCCTCATTGATTACTTAGGGTTAAGGGATTCAGGGCGTTTGATTTCCCTTGTAGCGATCCTTTTAAGGGAGTTATTCCTCAATAAGTCTTCTGGAGGCAATTAAGCTCATTGGTGAACTAGTGTCTAGCCAATTTTTCTCTAGGAAGCAAGGTGTAATTTAGCTTTTAGGCTTGCTAAATAATGCGAGCTTCGATGAGTGAATAATGAGTTGTACTTGTGAGAGGGGTTCACACTTCACATGGGGATAGAAATGAAGTTCAAAGGCTGGAGTTCATTGCTTTCATGTATGTAACTATGTACTGCTCTAGCTTTAGGCTAGTTATTTTGTAATATATAATTACTCTTTCTCTGTTAAACAAAAAATAAGGGGTACATCAGAATTCATAAATAAAGGTACATATTGAATATATATGTATATTTGTATGTGTCTATGCAATTATATTCTGAGTATAACTTTTCTATTTTCATTAATGCAATGTTGTTAAATTTTTTTGTTGCAAACTGAATTTCTACCATGCACATTTAACTATTTAAGCAAGAATAAACAAAATATATATAAATATATATAAGAAAAAGTCCTATAGAGTTCTGTTAGAGTTTCTTTGGGAAACATAGCAGCGACACCTATCATTTGGGTTGGTGGCTGCATAAAGTGCATATTGAGATCCTTCTCGGTCATGCGTTCTTGGGTGGGTTTTAGCATTATTCTTCTCCATGGTCTTTTCACTGTGGGAGTTTCTTCAGATTTGGTTTGGTCTTGCTGGGGTCGAGCGTTGGTAGTGGTCTTCTGTGGGCTACTTGACCCTAATCTTTCTAGGGCTAAATATCATATTTTGGTTTATATATGGTGGCGACGTTGGCACTGGCACTGGCACTAGCATTACCCATTGGTAGTTGTGATCTTGATGAGTTTCTAACAAGGAGAGTGTTATTCTGTGTTGAAACTCTTGTCACCCCAGTAGAAAACAGGCTGGTGGTGTCAAGGGTTTCTAAGGACTTGGATTTCGTTTACTGGCTCTTTTTTGGATAGGTAGAACAACACAGAAAGCTCCGGGTCTTGAGTTTATGGTTTTTAATTTTTAGTTTCAGGGCATTTACTTTATGAACTGCTTGCATTAAAGGATGTAGATACAACTTTCTTCCAATTGCAACAGAGTAGTTCGTCTTCTGGGTAACAGACGAACAGAGTAGTCCTTTGATTAGTTTGCTGGTGCGAGAATGAGCCAAGTAGCCAACTTGTAGAAGATATCAGGTATATTGGATGAGGGCATTATGGGGTAAATTCCAAAAAGAGAGAGCATTTGACTGGCCTGCTTATAGAAGTACCAAATTCATGGCTTCCATAAGCTATCTTGGAAAGTGTGAGATTCTCCTTTAAACAGATTATTTCTGTTTTACCAAACAGCCAAAGTTGCTTAACTTAATAAATAATCAATTTTTTTAAAAAAAAAAATTTGAGCAGCCCCAAACTGGGACTTAACTTATTTTTAAAGCAGTTGTAGTTGTACTGTGAGAATAATCAGTTGTGAAATTAAGTAGCTGCGTGTTTGGTAAATTTTGCTTTTAAAAGTGCTGTGAATACAAAAAGTAGTGTTCAATGTTTGGTAAACTTTAATATAAGTAAAGTCAAAAGGGAAAGACAACAAAAGCTAGAAGCTGATTATAGAAGTATCAAATTTTCAGCTTGCATAAGTTACATTGGAAAGTGTGAGATTTTTAATTAACCTGCTTAATTTTGTTTTACCAAACAACTCAAGTTGCTTAACTTAATAAATAATCAACTTATTTTTTAATTTGAGCTGCCCCAAAACTGGGCCTTAGTTGGTTAAGGATAAAAACACTATCAATACTATATGAAACCATTAGTAATGATTCACTCAGATTCCGTTCCCAATTCCTCCCTGTCCTCTATATATTCCATATTAGTAGGTATACAGAAGGAGAGTACGTGATATGGATTTTATTTTATTTCATATATAAGAAGCTATTTAGAGATTAAAATTGTCTATCATTACAACCAGAGGCATTAAAATTCATAAAGCAAATTAACTTAACCCACACTCACAGACACAAATATAAGTACATAGATAGATAGATATACAAGGACTTGGCATTCTTCCATTAGCGGACATGCACAGAGTCAGCCTCGGCAAATTATCCAGGTATATATTATTGCATGCCAATGTAGATAAAGCTCCATCATTTTATCAAAACATGTTTCAGGAAGCCAGAAATGTGAGTGTTTATGAGGTATTCTTCCAAATCAATGCATTTCGGATCAAAATTAAAGTCTTCTGCTTCTATGAAACTCTCACTTGTTATCCTTCGCAACTCCTCTGTATTGATGTCATCAAAGCTACATATATACGTACATTTCAAACTTCGTTAATGTCAATGCAATATTACAATGATAAAACTTACTCTGAGTTTAATTAGGTAACACAAATAAAGCAATACTTACATGCCCTTGAACAGCAAGTAGGGAGCATACAGCTCTACCATGCGCATAACCGATTTGAGTTTTCGATCATAGTTATCATACATAACTCGAAAATATCCGCCAAATGCTTTGTTCACCAACTCAAATCCCTTGAAAAAAAATTTATGGAATGAAATGAATGAAGAACAATTGTTCTAGATAAAAGAAAATGAAACCAGCATCACGAAAGCACATTTTATATCATGGTTTCTGCTCTAAGAAAGTTCTTACATGAGAATCATTATATATAATGAAAGTTTTTAATTATTTTTGTCATAGAATTGTAGGTAGGCTAGAACAAACCTTTATAGGCAGCACATAATGAATAGCCATGTACATTTGAAAGGCAGCCACAGTAGAGATTATCAAAGTTTGGGAATAGTGCCAAGGAGGATGATGAGTGCGTGGCATAGCAGGAATAGTGCATGCATTGGAAGGTTGGAATGAGCATGAGTGTGGTGTATGTCTGACATTGATGACAAAGTTTGGGAAGCTACTCTTCGACATGTCTTTCAGCCTCTTATTAATCACCAATACTACTCGGAACAAATATTAACTAGCTAGTGTACTCTTCAGCCTGCTGCTTGTTTTGTAAAAATTTCAGACTTTCAGTTGGGTTGTGCTTGCTGGCTCTTAATCTTGTTGTTGATCAGTTGATTATTACTGTACATTATGGACATCAGTTTTAGTTGTCTATCCCAACCAATTTACATACATACATACATATGCGTGACTAATAAATCTACAGTACTATATATATTTTATTGAAAATGAAGGAAAAAAAAAAAGAGAGGTGTAAAAAACCAACTTGGTGTCTTGAATTATTAATTGACGAGCCAAAGTAGCAATCCAAAAGCAGCAAACCTGAATATTAATTGACAATCCAAGGGGAATAGACAAAAGCAGTTCCCATCAACCTATTGCGGATTTGTGGAGCAAATTCAATAAAGCAGAATTTAATTGTTACTCTTTCTTAAGTTATTAATTTTCCAAGTCAAGTCATTACCTAACACTAATTACATTATAAATAACAGCTGAGGCCAGAGGTGGGAAGACTGATCTCAATCACGAACACATAATCAAAGACATAAACACCATTATCCGGCCAGTATGAAATGGAGCAATTTTCTTCAACCAAAGTCATTTAGTATCTATAAACTTACCTAACCTAAAAGAATTAGCAGACTAATGACATGTTTACTTACTTGGAATGACAATGAGAATGAATCGGAATTCTCATTCCGATGGAATCATTCCTAATACTTAACCCCCTTTGGTAATCAAACTCTGCATATTCATAAATAAATTTCTCTTTTTTAGTCATTTTTTCGTGGGACCCACAACTATTCCGATTCATATGCATGTTAGTAAACACAAAAGAACTCAGGAATAGAAATCAATTCATACTAAATGACTTTGGTTGAAGAAAATTGCTCCATTTCATACTGGCTGGATAATGGTGTTTATGTCTTTGATTAAGTGTTCGTGATTGAAATCAGTCTTCCCACCTCTGGCCTCAGCTGTTATTTATAATGTAATTAGTGTTAGGTAATGACTTGACTTGGAAAATTAATAACTTAAGAAAGAGTAACAATTAAATTCTGCTTTATTGAATTTGCTCCACAAATCCGCAATAGGTTGATGGGAACTGCTTTTGTCTGTTCCTCTTGGATTGTCAATTAATATTCAGGTTTGCAGCTTTTGGATTGCTACTTTGGCCTCAGTGTTCCAAAGTAAAGCAAACAAGGTATACTCATATGAAATTAAATGACTTTGACATAGTCATATAAAATTCTTGAATGAAAAAGCATGAATTTTTTTAATATTTTTTCTTGTTGCATGGATGTCACAATTATCCCATTTCAGATTATTTTGACATGCAAACGCGTTTTTCTCTTCTTCTTATTATATTTAAAGGAAAAAATCACGTTTATTCTCTGAACTTTGACTCATTCGACACTTTTGTCCCTGAACTTTGAAATATATCATTTTAGTCCTTAAACTTTGAAAAAAACTATCACTTTCGTCCATGACCGAAGTTTTCACCGAATAAACCTCCGATTCCGGCCAATTCGAACGACACCACATACTGGGCTTTGAAGCCCTTCTTGAGGCGAGTTCAACGCCACTAACCCCGCCTCAAACCGTCGCCGGACGGCGGAGAATTTTACAATTAAAGTTTCGGCCACCACCGGCTTTCGGGCTAAATTCGAGTCATAGTAGGCCGAATCGAGCTTAGCCCCAGTTACAAAAGTTACTCCTCCCATCTGTGCGAACATTTTGGCATATGTTTTGCATCATTTTTTCCGGTCAGGGACGAAAGTGATAGTCGATGTCAAAGTTCAGGGACGAAAGTGATATATTTCAAAATTCAGGGACGAAAGTGTCGACCAATGCAAAGTTCAGGGATTAAAAGTGTATTTTTCTCTATATTTAAAGAGTAGTTTGTCTTTTACATCGTAACAAAAGAAAAAAATGCCCAAGTGGTTTGATTCGTATATAAATAGTTATCATATGCTTGTATTATGTATGAGAGTATGTGCTTGTGCATCTTAATATCTAGCTTGATGATAATCAAGATGGAGATCATGGAGGGATTTAGGTGCCACAAACTTGTTTCTGCAATATTCAGGGTAGTGTGTTTGCTACTTATCCTACATATAAACCCTTCCTTATCCCTTGAATCCAATAATTCAGGAGTAGTCCACCACATGCGCAACAGTTGCGTAGAGAGGGAAAGGCAAGCACTCATTGAATTCAAACAAGGCCTCGTCGATAACTACAATCGACTCTCTTCGTGGGGAGGCGAAGCCCAAAACCAAGATTGTTGCAAATGGGAAGGAGTTTACTGTGACAATCGAACTGGCCATGTTATTCAGCTTCATCTTGGAGGCGGAGTATGGCAAGATGATGAGTTTAGCTTTCGACCCTTGCAAGGTAAGATTAGTCCTAAACTGATTGAGTTGCAGCATTTAACATATATGGACCTCAGTAACAATGACTTCAATGGGAGCCAAATTCCAAAGTTCATTGGTTCTCTCAGCAATTTGAGGTTCCTCAATTTCTATAATGCTAATTTTGGTGGTCCAATTCCGTATCAGCTTGGAAACCTTACGCACTTGCAATACCTTGATCTCAACTTTAATGTTTTCACTCATGTACAAAACCTTAATTGGCTCCCTCATCTTTCTTCTTTAGCATATTTGGACCTAAGCTTGGTCCAGCTCAGTAACGTTCTTGACTGGCTGGAAATAGTAAACACGCTCCCTAATCTGCAGAGCTTGGCGTTGATGAGTTCTGGTCTTCCTCCTCTGGTTCTTTCCACTGTGAATTCTAACATAAATTCGTCCAAGTCTCTTGCTATTGTTGACCTTTCTCACAACCAAGGTGTCACTTCTTCTGTATTCAAATGGTTGTGCAACTACAATACCAGCCTTGTTCGTCTTGATCTCTCTTTCACCCATTTAAGTGGTCCACTTCCGGATTCTCTTGGGCACATGAGCTCTCTCATACGTCTTGATCTCTATGATAACCAAATCGAAGGAGGAATCCCACATTCCTTTGGCAAGTTATGTAGTTTGAACACGTTGCTGCTTGAAGATAATAATCTCACTGCAACACTTTCCGAGATCCTTCATATACTGTCTACATCATGTGTTCAAGACTCTTTACAGAGGTTGGATCTCTCAGGCAATCACATTTCCGGGTCAGTGCCTAATCTTACCAACTTTTCATCGTTGCAACAGTTAGTTCTTCATAGCAATAGATTAACCGGAAAATTACCTGAAAGTATTGGACAAATGTCCAACTTGACCGCTATCTCTTTTGGTATGAATTCTATGGAAGGGATAATCTCAGAAACTCATTTCTCCAAACTATCCAAATTAGAGGCTTTGGTATTATCCTCACTAGTTTTAGACTTGCCTGATGATTGGGTTCCTCCTTTTCAATTGAATATAATCGACTTAGGGTCTTGCAAGATTGGACCATATTTCCCAAAATGGCTTCGAACTCAAAAAGATCTTATTTTCCTTGATATTTCGAATGCTGGAATTTCTGATATCCTTCCAAGTTGGTTATGGGATCTATGCTATAAAGTTTATTTTATGGATCTCTCTCGCAACCAAATTAGAGGAACATTTGGAAATTCGAAACCGCAGTTCGCAGCTGAGTTTAGATTAAATTTGAGTTTGAATCAATTGGAAGGTCCAATCCCTTCATCAATACTATCAACAGCATCATCTATCGACCTCTCCAATAATAATTTTTCCGGACCAACTTCTTTCTTGTGTGCATCAACTGTTAATAATTTAACATTTCTTGATCTCTCAAGAAACCATGTATCTGGAGAACTTCCAGATTGTTGGACGTACTTAGAAAAGCTAGTCTTTCTTGATTTGAGCCATAATGCTATTTCTGGAAAAATTCCTCCCACAATGGGATACTTGCTTTCAATTGAGACGTTGAAACTAAATGGAAATAAATTTGTAGGAGAATTGCCATCAGCCTTGATGAACTGCAAAAATTTAAGACTTTTTGACGTTGGAGAAAATGAATTATCAGGATCAATACCTGAATGGTTGGGGGTTAGCCTTTCATATATGGTTATCCTTATCTTTCGATCCAATCATTTCTATGGAAGCATGCCACCACAATTATGTCATCTGACAGACATCCAAATTTTGGATTTGTCGATGAACAACATCTCCGGAACTATACCCAAATGTCTCAACAACTTGACTGCTCTGGCTATGAAAGAGAATCCAAATCTAACCATCACTCATCACTATAGAAGTGAGCTTGGAAAGGGATACATGGTGGAGAACTATGACGACGAAGCATTTTTGATTTGGAAGGGAATAATGTCAGGATACAAAAGTACTTTGGGACTTGTAAAGAGTATTGATCTCTCGAGCAATAGATTATCTGGGGAGATTCCAAGTGAAATCGCTCATCTTCTAGGGTTGGTTTCTTTAAACATGTCGAGAAACCATTTAACAAGTCAAATACCTCCAGAGATTGGAAAGTTGCAATCACTAGATTTTCTTGATTTGTCAAGAAACCAGATAGATGGTAGAATTCCAACAAGCCTTGCTCGGATAGATCGTCTTAGCTTTTTGGACTTGTCATATAACAACTTATCTGGGAAAATTCCAACTGGTACTCAGCTACAAGGTTTTGATCCCACTGTTTATGCTGGAAACCCTCAATTGTGTGGATTTCCACTCCAGAAGATGTGCGCCGAAGAGAAAATAGGTGAACAGAGACCTATTTATAGTGGCGAAGACGATCATCATGAGGATGAGGTTATAAGACATGGTTTTTACATCAGCATGGGGCTTGGGTTTGTAGTTGGATTTTGGGGAGTTTGTGGCAGTTTGATTTTCAACAGGTCCTGGAGATATGCATACTATAGGTTCTTGAATCTTTTCCATGACTGGCTTTATGTGAGGGTGGCTTTGATCTGGCGACAACTAAAGGATATGCTTACAAGATCATAATTACTAGTGGTAATCTCTCTCATTAATCTGTTATATGTATATCGGTGATGATTATTATTAGTTATTTTTTTTTTTCAAACTGACGGGTGTTTGTTTACTTCGGAGTTGTAGGTCTAGCTCCTTCATCTTCTGAGACAAGTACATGCATTGATGCATGCCTCCCTTCAGTTCAAGAGTGCCATTGACAATTATCCGAAGAAGTCTTTGAGCAATAATATATATATATATATAGGAGTGC
Source organism: Rubus parviflorus (assembly GCA_029955375.1). Taxonomy (NCBI): domain Eukaryota; kingdom Viridiplantae; phylum Streptophyta; class Magnoliopsida; order Rosales; family Rosaceae; genus Rubus; species Rubus parviflorus. The sequence goes on along the minus strand of JARGGL010000005.1, from coordinate 7,584,550 downwards.
TACATATATATGCAGCTCAAGAAGTGTCCTCCATAACATAAAACATTATAGACATTTCTTCTGCAATAAGCTGCAGTGTCCTAGCTAGTGTTGTCTTCACTTTGCCTTGATCCTTTATTACTGAGCTCCAATGTGAATGATTTTGGACCTTTTTTTTAGCAAGTTAAATTTACCATGTAAGTTGGGCTCGAAATTTAATATTGCATTGAAGTGATTAGCTGTATGCATGAGTGACGTCAAGCCAAATGAGGCGGGACAATCTTGGTATATATGTTCAGTTCAATGAAGTCAATTTTCTAAGCACGCCCCTAAATCTCAATCTTCATGTTTGAACATGTAGATCATCCAAAGACATTCAGTTCTGAACTTCTAATTTAGTTGTGCATGTTTCAGTTATTAATTAATTAAATGCGGGTAAACATTGATTTCTCTCAATTTGAATTTGCAGAAGAATTTTATGTGCACATGTACATACGTGGTGATAAAACTGAAAAAAGTTTGGCTTCTTCAAGCTGTAGTGAAGTATTTTCTTGTATATATATTTCGTCTTTGAAAATAACTATTTATTCATATGATCCCCTAATTAAAAAGAATTAATATAATACACAACTTTTTTTTTTTTTTAATTAACTTGTTTTTTTTTTTTTTGATAGGAGAGGAGTATCCTCCCTAACACCCAAATAAAATAAAATAGAAGGAATACAAGAGAGGGGGACCAAGCCGAAACCTCCCAAAGCAAACAAACATCAAAGAACAAAACTAGCAAAAACGAAATTGAGGAAGACCTTAACCTTCGATAACTTTCGAAAATAACTCTCTATATTTCTATATAATAGTTTTAAGTACTAGTACAAATTAACTTTCGATAATCGCTCATCATCACACGAAATGCTAATAAGTCTAAGAGTTACTTCATCAATGTCAGTCAAGATATATAGAGGTATATTTAAATAACTAAAGACTGAGGAGCTTTTGAGATATGAGTTAGAGAGGAGGAACTTTGGACATAATTTTTTAAATTTCAGACAACAGTATTTGAAATTTCAAAAGATGATTTTCAGAGATAGGAGGAGCATGACCTTTAATCATAAATTTTTCTATTTCAATTAGATGATTTTTAAATTTCAATCCTTGATTTTCAATTTTCAACCAATGATTTTCTATTTTCAATTGAAGTCTTGAAAGTTCAGATGGATGCTTTTCATTTTTTCAATTCTAGCTTGCAGAGTTTGAATAGAATGTTCATGAAGTTCAATTTGAAGCTGATGTTTTTTAAGTTATGAAGCTAGATTTTCTAATTTAGCCTCAATTTTAGAATATTCATCATAAATTCTAGATATTTCAATATCTAGAGTCTCGTGAATTCTAGCTTGGATTGCAACGAGAACTAGAAAAATCAATACCCTCGTAAGCTTCATAACTTGTGTCTTTGTGCTACTTTTCAGAATAGGGTTTTTATCACCCACGGGCCCTGAACTTTCGCTCACCAGACTCATTGGTGCCCAAACTTCAAAATCAATCTCAGAGGTGCCTAGACTTTTAAAACCGTTCATTTGTGATGCCTCCGTCAACATTCCGTTAACATTCCGTCTATTAAGAGGGGCAATATGTCATTTCACACTATTTTTGTGTATGAAATGACCTTGAAGCCCTCTCCTTCCTTCCTTCCTTCATTTCTGGTTTTTTTTTTTTTGCTTTCCTCCTTCCTTTCTCAGAAGCCCGTGGCACCTCCCTCGGTGCGGCCACCTCTGGTCGCCGGACTGGTGGTGGCGTGTTCGTCTCGGCTGGGGAAAGAAAACCCAGTTCTCGGGTTAGCCGACCGATGACGGCAGCGAATCGAAGGAGAGAAGCTCAATGGTTTCGGCGGTCTAGAGATTGGGCTGGGTGATGGCTCTGCAACGGCGGCGTGGACTGGGAATGCAGGTGCCCAGTGTGAAATTGGTCGCGGCGTGGAGGTGCAGTGACAGAGATGAACAGAGAGCGTGAGGTGAGAGAGAGAGAGAGAGAGCGTGGTCTGGGTTGTGATGGAGGCACGCTATGAAGAATGGAGGAACACGGCTCGGCGGAGCTGGTGTTGGTTCTTATTTCCCCGTTAGCCTTTGTTTCATCTTTTCTTACCGCTCGGCGGTGGGCGGACTACTTGGGTGCCCAGATTTGGGTGTCCAAAGCAGTAGCAGTGGCACGGCAAAGCTGGGCTTTGCGGCGGAACGAGCAGAGGACAGCGACGGCGGAGGTTTACTGTGCAATTAATTGAAGTCTGACCTCATGGTGGTGAGCTTGTGATGCTCCGAATTGTGATTGCAGGTGGAGCTTGGTTTTGGGCAGTCCGAGAGACCCAAGGGTCGATCTGGGGATGCCGGAATGGTGATTGATGATGGCCTTGACACTGTGGCAGTGATGGGTGGGCACGGCGGCAGCTTGATGATTGATTGTGGATTGTGAGCTTTAAGTGTCTGTGATTGTTGATTGCAGGTAATTGTGAACTTGAATTATGCCTGTGATAGGCTTGGCTGTGTTTGGTGAGCTGCAGCGTGACAAGGCTGCAGCAGCAGCAGGTGTGGTGGAGCAGCGCAGGGGCGCGGCTGTGATGGAGATGCGGCGGTGGTCTAGGCCCAGGCTTGGGAAGTCGGCTGTGATGGTGCGGTGGTGAATGGGTGCACGGCAGCAGCTGATGAAGATGAGCTGGGTGTGGAGAGGAGAAAGAGAGGGTGCAGACCGAGAGGAAAAGTCCATTTTGCCCCTTATTTCTGAATTTCATTAAGGCCTTAAAGGTCATTTAGTTAAAATAGTGTTAAATGACATATTGCCCCTCTTAATTGACGGAATGTTAACAGAATGTTGACGGAGGCATCACAAAGGAACGGTTTTAAAAGTCTAGGCACCTCTGAGATCGATTTTGAAGTTTGGGCATCAATGAGTCTGGTGGGCAAAAGTTCAGGGCCCGTGGGTGATAAAAACCCTTCAGAATATAACTCTCTCTCTCTCTCTTAACTCTCATAACTCATCACAGGTACACAAATGAAAAAAAAAAATTATATTGGCTTGTTTCTTATTTGTTCTTACAAATTATTGGATGTATTACTTTGGTAACGAGTTTTAAGAGGCAAAGTATTAAAAAACTAAGTAAACCTTAAAATAAATTATAGACCATAGATTTCAACAATTAAGAGGACCTAATAAAGGGACGATGAAAGTGAAAAATATGTCTTACAATTTAGAAAAAGTAAAACGGTGAACAATTAATGCATGATAAAGTCGATTAACTCTTGGTGTTTTTGTGGAAGTAAGATTTAGAATACATTATAAATTATAGAATTCAACAATTTTTTAAGGTTTATTAATTGTGTATTTCATAGAAATTAAAAACCTATCAATTTTGCTTTTTTAGGGTTGAGAAAGACACATTCTAGGGTTAGTTGATCTGACACTTTTCTCTAAAGGGTGCGGCTATTTGCACTCTATAGAGCTCACTACTCCCTCAGTCCCTCACTGCACTGCACCGCACAACTGTTGACATTATAAAATACTCATTATACTCCTGCAAACTGACTAAAATATCCTTGGGTGCAAAATGACTCCACAGTCCACACACTCAAATGCAAAAACAGGAAGAAAAAAAAAATCAACGCAAAGATTCCAGTTGTGCGACCCAAAGGCTACAAATCATCTTTCGTCATGTTTAGGGTGTGGCACTGGATTATTATTATTGAAATTTGGGTTTAATTTGTCTTTAAAGATTGAGCGACTCATATTATCATATGCCTTTCAATTTTTCTATGTTGAATAAGTATACAACTTAGAGATCTGTTGGTTTCTAATTTTATATATGAAACTAGCAATCACCCAGGTTTCTGGGACCATGGTGGAATTTGTTTAAAAGTTTGGGACCTGGGTATCTGGGTTAAATTAATTTTCAAACATGAACCAAACACTCACATGGACTAGCTCAGACGCAACAAGGTCGCGTGTCAATGGTTGTTGTTCATAAATATTAGCAAGATTTACCTCTTTAGGTGAAGGGATTGCTTCTCTCTTAGGTGGATCATCTTGTTTGTCTTAACTAGAGATAGTATAGTCGTCTTTGTTACCGCATGTGGTGTTTTAATATTTGCACCAGTGGTGCTACAGTTGTGCTAGCACCACAATGTACCTTCACGATGTAATTTCTTTTTACTAATGAATACTATCATTCTCCTTGGGTTTTTTGGGCTAGTAAAGTCATTAAAAAAAACCCTCTAATTATATACATCCAATAGCTCAAATACTTTAGAATGGAGAGCTCTCTCTCTCTCTCTCATGGCAACATGGTCAAGATCCCTAGCCTTAGGATTCGTTCACAACTCCTCGAGAAGTACGGCGGAGTCTTCTTCGCGTCAGTACTTCAAGTACATTGTGCTCGGTTCTCCACTCCACCAAGGGGACGTTGTTCAGAGATGTTCTCTGCTATGCATTTTATTTTTCTATTTTGTTGCTGGTTGCGATGGTTGGATGCGGTGGAGAGACCTAAACACATGTTTTAGTCTTATCTTCGTCGGCAGCAGACATGTTGCTCTGTAGTTGTGGTGATGCGATTGTTTAGACGGTTTGCTAGTCGGTGCGGGCTGGGTGCCGGGATAAGAGTTTTTGAGGAACACGGTTGCGGGTACTAGAGAAATGGACAACGATGAAGGGTTGCTGGTCTTGGTAAAGGTTACTAGGGTTTTCCTTAGCTTGTGGGGACTGGATAGTTTTTGGTGCTTGCAAGGCCACATGATTATGGTGCTTGTTCATGTTAGTCAAGGGACATCTTGTATGTTTTAACTAGGGGTACGTAGTATAGTTGTCTGTGTCACCGCATATGATGTTATTTGTTTTTAATCTTTGCACCGATGATGTTAACATCAAGATATCCATTCACGATGTAATTTATCGATCTTTACTAATGAAAACGGTCGTTCTCCTTGGGTTTTTGGGCCCAATTGAGTAAAAAAAAAACCTCTAATTATATATCAAACTTGCACTAGTACAAAATTGTAAATAGACAACGTTAACTAGATAACAGTTTAATAAAAACTGTTATGGTGTTTTTTTTTTCTACAATGGTTTAGTCAAAACCGTTGTCTACAACTATTAAAAAGTGTTGGTTCCAATGGTTGGAAGTTTGTTGTTTTGGCTTGTACAACGGTGGAATGTGAAACCTTTGTGCAAGTGCTATTTTATTGGAAAAATATCTTTAGGCGGTTTGGACAATCCCATTGTTTAAACTATTAAAAAAATGTTAGGAGCCAAATCTCATATTTTTTTGTTAAATGAAAATTTATTAAAGGAAAGGGTGAGGCCCAAGGCAAAGCCAAAGAACAAAATAAACAAAGACGCAACAACACATGCACAACCCAAACAATAGAACCATAAAAAAAAACGATCAGAACTTCTTCTCCATCATCAGCCATCGCCAGATACAAAGAAAGACGACCATCTTTGTTGTGGAGAGGCAAGTGATGCCACATTATGAGCAGCACAATGGCTTCATAGGGAATCCATTCGTCTTGTTAAAGAGCGACAAATGTGGCCCGTAGCCCACTATTGTACTGATATTGTCCCAACTTAACCACCTATTAGGTGTTGAGTTTTATCTTAAAAGGTTTCGGTGCAATTGGGAGTGGCTCACTCACTTATAAGTTATATTTTTTTTTGTCGCTTTTTTTATGTGAGATCTCCACTTTCCAACACGCCCCCTTGCATGCAACCTAATTCTATGTCTGCACGTGCAACCATCCCACATCGAAAAATGGTTGTCAATTCGTAGACACGGGCTAACACATTTTTTCAAGAGCCCAACCATAATTCGCAATTCGTTCACTGGAGCCAACACATTTTTTCGAAGGCCCAGTCATTCGTTTCCAGCCCAAGACGTGATTGGAAAGGTAACTCGCTCTGATACCATGTTAAACAGCGACAAACGTGGCTAGTGGCTGTCCCAACTTAACCACCTATTAGGTGTTGAGTTTTATCTCAAAATGTCTCGGTGCAATTGGGAGTAACTCACCCACTTATAAGTTATATTTTTTTTGTCACATTTCCAATGTGAGATCTCCACTTTCCAACAAAGCTACCTTATAATAGATATATCCACCATAATTGATGTTTACTTTTTTTTTTTTTTTGAAAATGAGGTTTGGACCCTAGTCAAGCCGTGAAGCTCAATCTCACGCCCATATTATTTTCTGAATAAAAAACATACACCTAGGGGGACATAGAACCAAAATCCGGGGACATAAAGCTTACAAAAAAAATTTGTGCAATACTGTCCATGAGCCGATCGGCCCATCCTCTAACCAGATATACAAACCTCTCATGCGAGCACTAAAGCGAGCCATCTTATACGTACGCTACCATATTACATTCCCTAGGCTTATGAACAACCTGGGTATAGCTAGGTGGTGTTGTGCGGAAGCGTAACAAATACGATATTGATACGAGTTAAATGGGTATACGAGAAAAACAATCACAAAAAAATAACACAATAATTTATAGTTGTTTACTCAATCGGTGTGATTGAGCTATGTCCACTTTCGGAGTCGGCAAAATATTTCACTATGATCAAATTGGAGAAATACAACTAGAGCTTGAGAACAAACTCTACTACCCAAAACCCCAATACACCCAATTGAGATACTTGACAAAACAGCTAGAGAAGAACAGCTTACAACTTCAAAGTAACCCCAAGTTTGGGCGGATCACTTTGACAAAAGAAAAACAAAGCTTATATTGCATGGCGTCTGTTTTTCTAGGCTGCTCACTCTTTCTATCACTCTATCTCTCTATGCACACACTTTGCATGCATCTCACATCTCTCTCTCTCTCTCTCTCTCTCTCTCTCTCATGCAGCTCTATATTTACATATCTCATGCATGCATTAAATATACAAGTGCATTGAATGGGAGGTAGCAGATAACATTAATTAGCATGCATTAGTCAAAAGAAAAAAAACACTTTGCTTTTGCTTTTCTTTTGCTTTTGACTTGAGATGGACAAACCTTTACTTTTGTTTTTGTTTTGTTATCTTCTTCACCTGCTCCTCCACACATGTTGCAAGTGGAACCAATTAATCAACAGGTGGATTGGGTTGAACTCGAGGGAAGATCCTAATTAATCGAAAGTAGACCAAGTTGAAAAGAACCATTGTATTGACTCAAGGAAAATGCATGGATGATGGTTTGGCAAGAGAACTTGCATCTGGTCAAGGTATAGATTTTTGAAGTTGTGTGGCTTGATATTAGCCAAAGCCAAGGATGTGGAAAAATAAAGTTTCACATAAGAATTAGAACAACGCGCAATGAACAGATTATAAGTGGGTCGCTCGATACTAATACTACCAACCAAGGAAGGGATAAAATTACCCACCTCTATGCATGGAGCAATTTTTGCAGGTGACGGTCATGCCACCTGTCACTGTGACCGGCCACAGTGATTGGCTACAGTGAATAGTTTATCATTTATTCATTCAATATTTTATTCCCTAAATATTATTTTATTCTACAATGGCCAATCACTGTGGCCAGTCACAGTGGCCACGTGGCCTGACCGTATCATACAAATTTTTTTCCTATGCATGATACCAACGAGTGGGCAGTGGGCTTAGTTGGTTAAGGATGAAAACACTATCAATACTATATGATGCCATTAGTAATAATTCACGCAGATTCCGTTCCCAATTCCTCCCTCTCCTCTATATATATATATATACAGGCTTTCTCCACTACATAGGACTATGCACTTTTAAAGTACATAGTTCTAATGTCAACCGTCAGATCAGATCATTTAAACAGATCTGACGGCTGACATTAGAACTATGTACTTTAAAAGTGCATAGTCCTATGTAGTTCCATATTAGTAGGTATACAGAAGGAGAGTAAGTGATATGGATTTTATTTTATTTCATATATAAGAAGCTATTTAGAGATTAAAATTGTCTATCATTACAACCAGAGACATTAAAATTCATAAAGCAAATTAACTTAACCCACACTCACAGACACAAATATAAGTACATAGATAGATAGATATACAAGGACTTGTCTTCTTCCATTAGCAGACATGCACAGATTGAGCCTCGGCAAATTATCCAGGTATATATTATTGCATGCCAATTAATGTACGTAAAGCTCTATCATTTGATCACAACATGTTTCAGGAAGCCAGGAATGTGAGTGTTTATGAAGTATTCTTCCTAGTTCCCAATCAATGCATTTCGGATCAAAATTAAAGTCTTCTGCTTCTATGAAACTCTCACTTGTTATCCTTCGCAACTCCTCTGTATTGGTGTCATCAAAGCTACATATATACGTACATTTCAAACTTCGTTAATGTCAATGCAATATTACAATGATAAAACTTACTATAAGTTTAATTAGGTAAGTAACACAAATAAAGCAATACTTACATGCCCTTGAACAGCAAGTAGGGAGCATACAGCTCTACCATGCGCATAACCGATTTGAGTTTTCGATCATAGTTATCATACATAACTTGAAAATATCCGCCAAATGCTTTGTTCACCAACTAAAATCCCTTGAAAAAAAATTTATGGAATGAAATGAATGAAGAACAATTGTTCTAGATAAAAGAAAATGAAACCAGCATCACAAAAGCACATTTTATATCAGGACTTCTCCACTAAGGAGGTCCTTACATGAGAATCATTATATATATATATATATATATATATATATATATATATATATAATGAAAGATTTTAATTATTTTTGTCATAGTATTGTAGGTAGGCTAGAACAAACCTTCATAGGCAGCACATAACGAATAGTCATGTACATTTGAAAGGCAGCCATGCTCTTCAATATTGTGCCGCCCTTGCCAACTTTAACAGGCTTTCCATCCTGGTTGAGCCATGGATTTAAGTTGAAGTATCGGAACGCAAAATCGTGACCTTCAAAGAATTTTATGGGATTTCTCAATATACACTACTACAAAATATGCTTCAGACGACGTTACTGAATTTACCGTTGTATGACTGTTTTTTGAAGGCTTTTAACTGATTGGGACGACATATGTAAAAATATGTGTCGTCTTATTTGAATTCAACCAACCTTTGTTTTTCATGATAGATTGTGAATTATTTCATAAGACAGGTATAATTGATTTCCGTTGTCTAAATGAATTGCAAATTTTAAAAAATGTCAAATTCCCCTAATCCCCCCAAACCTCAAGCTTCAATCTAATTTGATAACTTCCTCTTTCGCACAATGTATGCATTGGTACAACGAAAATAATTGAAACTGTCGTATGAATGACTTTAATTTTGAAGAGGGAAAACTTTTTTCCCACATTGCCAAAAATTTTCCCCACAACCCCAATTTTCTTTTGCAAAGTGCCATAACTTCCCCCCAAATCATGCAGCTGGCAAACCCCAAATTCAAAATTGGGCATAAACTCTTCGATACTTTGGAAAAAGAAAAAACCCTATCCACCCCAGATTCCTTATCACTTGCCGACTTCCCTCTCTTCCTTTCACTCTCACGACACTACAGTACCTCTTCTCATCTCTTCTTTCTCTGCCCTCTCGCTCTTCCTCATTCTTTCTCTCAGACGCCAAACCCTCTCCTCTCTTTTAGAATCCCAACCCCAAACATGAAACCCTAAAACCCCAATATGGTAGTATCCCAAAATTCTCCGCCTCCTTTCAATCAGCTCCATCATTGCTGCATCTCCTTCCCTTTTCGTCTTCTCCTAGAAACCCTAAAACCAGAACCCACGAATGCGAAATGAGATGGACGAGGCTCTGCGAAATGAGGAAACCAAACCTCCCCATCATCACACGATGGGGCATCCAAAAGAGCAAAGTAACCCAATTGCGAATCCGGGCTCGGTTCGTCATAGAAAGCGTCCATTTTTAAGCCGCGAAATCAGAAACGCTTGGGACTTTGGAGGTGCTTCCAGCTCTCGCGTGCCTCACCCTCGCAGCTTCACTCAGCTGGTATGATTTTCAATTTCAGTTTTTAATTTTGATTAAATGCCATGGATAAAATCCAATTCTATTTTCAAAGAATCATGTTTTTTATGCTGTTTCCAATACCTATAATTGTCTCTATCTCCAACTGAAATTGTCCTCTCTGTTGAATGCAATACATTAGGTCTGGTTTTTGTTCAATTGTGATTCCTAATTGTGAAATATAGGGTTCTTTAATTTGATTTGCTTCACATTCTGGGTTAGTTTGTGAGTAAATTAATTGTTGTGTATTTTGCCTTGAGCAAAGTGTTGTGTATTTTATGCGAGTATTCAAGTCTTTTTGGCTGAATTTTCAAATGTTGTTTTTCTAAAGCAGTAGAAAGTTGTAGTGTAATGTTGTTGAAACATAGAAATTGATGTTGCTTTTACATAATTTTCAAATTTGTCATCTGAAAAGTTGTTCTGGAAAATGATTATTTCGTGAATAAAAGAATCGAATAGATCCCAAGGATGCTCAGTTTGAGGGCTTTGACGATTCTATGGCACTTTCACTGTCTTTAGACTTAGTTAGGCCTTTTGATATGGTTTTGCATTGCTGAAACTATTCCTGGTCTTACTAATTCACAATTGGACTTAGGGAATGCTTTATCACCTATACAAAGATGTATGATGTGTAGTTGTGGATAAATAGTGTCTCGATAAACACTAAATTAGGGTGTTTTATAACTAGAGTTGTGCATAAAGGTATGAACACTTTAGTCTCCCGGGCTTTAGGCATATACATTTGGATGCAAAGAATCCAACACAAGTGATTGACTGAGCTATTGGGTCTGTTAGTGCAAATAAGAATTATGTTAAATGAACCGAAAGATGGTAGATTTTGCTTACATATATGCATGATGAGTCTTATAAAGGGCTTTATTTTCAAAGGATTAGTATACTCCAATCATGCAACTCCCATTTTAATGTTGATTTAATGAAATGAATGGAACATGTTTGGTTGGTAAGATATTGAAAAGATGAACAGGATGTTAATGTTAATTTTAGGCAAAGAAAGAACTTGAGACATTTTTCTGGTTTCCTGAATTTTCTGACCCAGTAGTCTTTCTCTTAAAAACTATACTAAACCGTTGAGAGTTTGAAACTGGTTTCTTCTAAACAATTGCAGGAGACAAATTAATGAATGATCCAGAACTGGAATCACCTCAAAAACAATTTTCTGCAGTTAGTAATGAATTTTCAAAGTTAGGAATCTGTCACAGGATTTCTAAAAATCTGCTGCACTGTTTTACTTACCTTATTTGGTTGACCTCTTTGCCTTGAAAACTGAAACAGAACACCCAAAACTGATTTCACTTATCCAAATCTTTCGAGACTACCTGTGTCTTCTTTGAGGTTCTTATCCAACGTTACCTGGCCTTAAAGTTTGCTCTTTTTAGTCATTGTTTGAAATTACATTTTGAGTTGTACATGCTCTTTTTAGTCTTTTTAGCCATTGCATTGAATCTGCATGTACCTGACAACAAACATTAGAAACTAGTCTGCTATTGCTATTTGAAAAATGAATAATTGATTAGTTGAATACTGCTGGTGTTGTGAGTTTGTGACTCTGAGTTTTGTTTGTTAGTCCTTGAACCCGAGTTGCTGCTAATATGATTGTTTGCTGCTTGTTTGCTGCTGCTAGTTTGGTCATGTGAACATGTGATATTGATTATTAAGAGTATATCAATAAAACGTCAGTGGAGGGGTCTTGGAGCCATAATGCCATTCAAGCGACAAAGGCATGGCTCAGAGAGGGGATTAAACAAAGATGTATTACCAGGGATCTGAAGTGGGGTGTTCCAGTTCCACATGATAACTTCATGGACAAGGTTAATACATGTTAATTTAACTTCTGCCAACTTTCTACATTCTTTTTAATGAAGTTCTAAATTTCTTATCTTACTTTAAACTTTGCTATTGGTAGGTTTTCTACGTTTGGTTTAATGCTCCTACTGGATATGTCTCAATTACTAAATGCTACACCTGATTGGGAGAAATGGTGGAAGAATCCTCGGGATGGAAATTTCTAGTGAAGGGAATGCATATCTACAAGTAAGCATGTTTTTTAATCTCTACTTCACTTGTTTATGTGCCTGCTCTTTTGTCAAGTGTATTGCCAATTATTTAGTTGCATATGCGCAGCTAAGTTGCTGATCCGGTGTATACACTTCAATTGAATGCAGGAAAGCCAGTTCTGGAAGCTTTACAAGGAAGACCAACCTCGCTGCCCTATTGTCATGAGAGCTTCAGGGGGGCTAGTGCATCTTCTTGCTGAATTGGGTGTGGTGCATTACGGCATTCTTATGTACTGCCTCCAATGCAAAACTTTGGTCTACTTATTGTTTTTTTGTTTCGTTGTATTATGAGAAGTTTAGGCTTTATGTCCCATTCTCCATACAATTTGTATTCATTCCTTTTATCAATAGTAAATTCTCTTTTGCTCATTATTAGTATCTTCATATTAGTATTAGGGCAAATTCAATGTGTCGTTTCAATGCACACAACTAATTTTAAAGCTAATATGTACAACAGCTACCAAAGCAGAACCGTCTTCTGAATGAAAGTAGGACAACCTCTACTAGAATAAAACCGTCGTCTGAATGAACGTCAGATAACATCTAATAGAATAAAACCATCTTCTGAATAAAAGTAGGACAACCTCTCCTAGCGCAAAACCGTCTTCTGAATTAAAATCCAACAACGTATAATCTGCCGATATTTATGCCTACAGAATCCAACCGATATTATGTCGTCTGTATGATAGCTACACAACGGGTAATATCTGTCGTATAAACATGGAATGGTCGAGGCCGCCTCAATCAACGTAAATATTTCCAGTCAGACGACGGTTTTCAACCGTTGTGTGAAGCATATTTTGTAGTAGTGATATATGTAATACCCCGAAAAATTTCATATTTTATTTTTATAAAATAGGTCGTGAAATTTGAAGTGAATTGGTGTGATTTCGTATTTTTAGGGGTTTTTATCGTAAAACGATAATTCCGGCGGTAATTATAAGTTACGAAAGGTTAATTAAGGTAACTTTTTATCCGTTGAGAATTTGGGAAAACTTCCTTCATGAAAGTTGTAGAGCTCGTCGATACGAGTTCGTGGACATAAAGTACGTCGAAAACGGACATCGTATGAGAGAGTTATGAATTTCGAAAGTTTGAGGTGAAAAGAATTAAATTAATAATTCTTTTTCTTTGTCGGCACGATCTTGGCCATTGAATCTTAGAGATTCAATCTGGGCCGTCTATTTCTAATTAAGGATTAACTTAATTAATCTCTTTCTTTCTCTCTCCCCGATTCTCTCTCTCTCCCCGTGCTTTTCTCTCTCTCTCTCTCTCTAACTGGGTTTTCCGGCAACCCAGCTCCGGCCATCACCTACTCTCACCACCCCCACCAAAGGGTGCAGCAAGGACCAGCGGTCCAAACCCACCCGGGTTGGCCGCCAGCCGCACGGTGGTGACGCCGCACGCATGGGAAGAAACGGGGCCGAACTGTTCAACAGTTTCTGGGAAGTTTCCGGCCAAATCGAGTCACCTTACCTACTGGGATTTGTAGGCCTTGCCTGGGGCTTTCTAACAACATAAAGTACGCCTCAATCGGAGTTCGGACGAAGGAGAATTTTGGATTTGAAATCCTAGGGTTTCGGAGCTATCGAGGTAAATTCGAGACTTTCTACTTTGAATTGGCCCTTGTGGCAGTTATGAAAGTTGTTGCTGGTAATGTGTAGAACATTGTGTTAAAATTTCATAGCAATCAGACAACTTTTGTCCGGCGGCTGGCTACCGTCGGTGGCGGCGCGTGGCGGCGCGTCCGGCCGGTCTGGGAGCAATTCTTTGCTCCGTTAGGCTTGGTTCGTCGATACGAACAACTTTCGTGTTTTAAGTTTTGTGAAATTAGATCGTTTGGTCGATGATCTATTAACCGGATTATCGAATCGTATAATTTACGAACCGAGAGATCTAACCGTTGGATGATCATCAAATTTGATCGTGTGGTTAATATTATTATTACGGACAGGTTGTGCGGTTGGATTGTTGATTTTGGAAGTGTTGGGTTTCGAGTGGGACCCGTGATGAATAGTTGACGTGGGACCCACGTTGACTGACAGTTGACTTTTGGTCAATTTGTCCTGGTTATCATTTGAAGACGCAGCAGGATTTTAAGGTGAGTAAACTCACTGATATTTGTGATATAATTGATTGTTGTGATTGATTTTGGATGTGAATTTATATTGTTTGATATTCTGGATCACCCTGGAATTAACATGCATGTTATGGGACGTGTGGGGTTAAAATACATGGTATGGGACTTGTAGGTTCAGTATATTTTATAATATGAATTTTCAGGGTTGGAATTGCATTTATGCATATGATATAAATTGTTGCATAATTTTGGTGTTGGCGTGGCGTGGCGTTTAGTGTTTGTGAATATTTGAGATATTGAGTTCATTTGAGGTGTGGCGTTTGGCGTTATTTGTGAGAATACTAAAAATGTATTTTCTTGGCGTGGCGTGACACAAAAGGGTCGCTAAAGATCCTTACAGTTAGAGCTCTAGTCTGTCTGTCAAACTGGTAGAGGCGTTCATGGGGGTAACAAGCATGTTATTGGCTTACTTGTGAATGCTGGCATTACTAACCAGAAATGGGGAGTAGTGTTTGTTTTGAAATGAGTCTCAATAGTATTCTCACTTATAATTGTCCAAAAGCGACATTTTATATGATTTGTGGTTGTGTGATTTTATTGGCGGATTGGCGTGGCGTGTGTCATAAATAATTGACATAATATTGATGTTATCTTTTAAAATTAAAGATATGAATTATTGGTGATTTGAAATTGTGGTTACTCATACCAGCTTCGCAAGCTGACCGGGTTGTTGTTATAACCCGGTACACTATTCAATGGTGTAGGGTTTTATCCTGCAGGTTAGGATATCTAGAAGTTAAGTTGAAGGACTTCTTGGAGTTGTGGTGATTTTAGTCTTCCGCTGTTTTAGTAAACTCTGTAGGTGAATTTACTTAATACTTTGCATAATGTCAATTTATTATGTAAATTATGGAATGTAATATTCGACTCTAAAGATGAGTCTGTATTTACATTGTGGTAGAGCATGGATGGAGGTTTGACACATGTTTAAAGGAAAAAAAATATTCATGTGTATTTGTATTTTGGTAATCCATGCTTCACGTTCCGAATTTATTGGTTATTTGAAGGCGAAAAAGCATTATTTAATTGTTGGAAATTCGGGGCGTGACAATATATGAGGTTCCCACGTGGTAAATGATGCCAGAAGATTTATTTGCATTCACCACTGCTGCTGCAATTATTGAGTTTATCACCATGTCCACTGGAATTTGCATAAGGGCAAAATTTTAGGGTATGTTCTATGTTTTACAAAACGATTTTATAAATACTGTATTGTAAAATGAAAACGAAATGTTGTATTTTGCATTTTTAAGATTTAAATAAGCGTCTATCTGGCAGCATAATTGAATAAACAAAAAAATTGAAAAAAATTGCAAAACGTGTTCTGGTAGTGCCCTCGTGATGGAAGACTTTGGAAACTCTATTGGGAGTGGGGAAGGTAGACCCAAAGGCTAAACAGAAGAAGAGCCACCCATTATTGCAAACCGATCCCATATGATTGTGTTTCTGACTTTCTGGGTGAGACTGATCTCCTCCTCTTCTTCTTCTGCCGATTCCTCTGCTCCTTTGCCCAAGCACCCACCACCTCCGTCAATTCGTCGGAGATGGCTGGGTGTCATCGGAGATGGATGGGTGTAGTCAGGGATGGTTGGGTTTCGTCGGATATGGCTGGAATTTGGAAGGAATTGCTGGGTTGCGATGACTTGGTGATGAAGCTAGATCTAGTATCCCGTGTTCTTCAAATTGACCGTAAACATCAATTTGTTGTTTTCCAAATTTACACTATAATTAAGAATTGTATCCAACATTTTATGAAACTCATTTTCAGATTTCTCAACTGAAAGCATTTTTTTGTTTTGCAAATACAGAAAATCATTTTATAAAACGGTACCAAATACGCCCTTAATCTAACCATTCATCCAAACTATCTATTTTTGCTTATATTCGGCTTCGTATTTTTATAATCTAACCATTCATCTTTTAAATTATCATCTAAAGATCATCTATGCACAAATTTAATCAAATTGGAGATCGTTTGATCATCCAATTATATCAAACAAATAGACGGTTTCGGTGAAAGTTAATATTCTCATTACAACCGTTCATTTGTTTGATATAGTTGGATGATCAAACGGTCTCCAATTTGATTAATTTTTTACGTAGATGATCTTTAGAGAATGATTTAAAATATGAATGGTTAGATTATGAAAATATAATGTGTAATGAGCAAAAATTGGATGAGTTTGGATGGGGCTCATCCAAACTCATTTGGATGAGAGTATTTTCCTTAGTTTTACATATATATGAGCACATACTCAATTAATTCTCTACTCAGTTGTGCTCAACTGTCGTTGAATCTACATCTAATGGTGGTGAATAATGAGGTCGTTGGAATAATTTTATTTGCCTCATTATTCACCACCATTGGATTTAGATCCAACGACAGTTGAACACAACTGAGTAGAAAATTAATTGAGTAGGTGAACACTAGGTCATATATATATTATATATATATATATATATTTTTTTTTCTTCTTTTTATGTAAGATAACATATTTTTAATTATAAAAAATTAAAAATACAATGAAAATGAATTATCTAAATATTCCGAGATAATTAACTAGCAATGTGACCTAAATTCAAGGTACATGATTTGATCTCACACTTGCCTTTAAGAGTTACGAATCATTATTATTATTATTTTTTGCTCCCGCAACCTTAAAATTAAATACCTACCTAGGAATCTAGGATTGATTTAAGTCCAATAAAATCAAATTAGACCCATCCAACCCCATTTAGGCTTGGCTTTAGCAATTAAGTTCGTGTGTGAGGATACGCAGAACATTGTGGTTATTTGGCCAGTTGACCGGTTTCCAGCCATTAATTGCTTTATTTGAGGGCTCGGAATGGATAGCTCTTCCGAGATAACTAGCGCATGCACTAAGGTTTTGAAAGACAATTTAGCTTGGTGTGTAGCGCTATGGAGAGTAGAAGCTATGAACATGACGATGATTAATAGCTCCCTAAAAGGACATGACATTTCAGAGCAGACAGGACACCTAACGCTTTCTCGATCTGGTCCTCCTCATCCACAGGATTCAAACTCAATACTCTCGTATTAGGCATGTTTTTTTTTTTCAATAAACGTACTACAAAATGTATGTCCTGTACGTAATTAACTATGACTTTTAGTCTTAAAGTTTTAATAAACTTTTTGTCACTAAAGTTCTATTTCTATATGTGTAGTGAGATCGATTTTCTAACAGATGACACAAATGTAAAATATGTGGTGGCCTAAATACACACACTTAAAACTCACCATATCTCCAACTGTCATAGGATCCACAAGTAGGCATGTTAGCGTCCCTTTACCATACATAGCAATTATGCTATCCACAGTTCTGTAACCACAAAACATATAAAGACATGAGTCCAATTATGACAAGATTTGGGACCAAAAACATCAAACCAAGAACCACTATTCCATTTAGGCACTTATTTTCGGGAAGGTATTCCATGCACGGAACGTGCACATGCACGTAGCGCTGAGGTGCACACAATCATGATTTTTAACGGTCAACCGTTATGATCAAATTAGTCAAACAAAACTGAACCGTTGGATTTCTATTTGGACGGCTGAGATTGAACGTAATGTTGCACGGACCGTGCATAGAATAATTTCCGCTTATTTCCATATAAAATGGGGACAGAGACAACATGGGAACAAACAAGTACATGAGAAATGCTAAGCTCAAACCCACTCTGGGTGTGAGTCACACCCGAACAAGTGGCATACCATCATTTTTTTCTAATATTAAAATAACTTTAGAAAACAAAACGTGTAGTCTCTTTAGTTTATAGAGTTTGTTCCTTTTTTGTCCCCAACTTCTTTTCTCTCCATCTCTCAGATCAATCTCTCTTCTTCCTCCGCCTGCCCTTTTCTTTTTCTTGTTTTCTTCCTGGTCACACCCAGGGTGGGTTTGAGCTTAGCATTCCTACATTATGCACTTTTCTTTTTCCAGTCCAAAAACATTAAAAAAATGTGATACCAAATGGCGATATATTTGCCGGCTTTTAGAAACTCAAATGGCGTGATACCAAATGGTAAAATGTGACTGCGTGACAATCACGAGAGTGTCAGACAGTTGCCAATTATATTCAATAACAAACTATATCCACATATTAAATCATGATAATAAAAATTCAAGAATTAGCTCAAACGTGTAAGGCTTGATATTTTTTAAAAGGAAAAAAAAAAATTAAGTGCTTGCATTCTCATTACCTGTAACCTTGAATCCAACCTGAAAATGGTTCTTTGTATGTGCTAGTAATTATAGATGGACGTAGGATGACAAAAGGAAGATTATTCTTGGAGCGTCTTAAAAGTATTTCTCCCTTTGCCTTTGTAAATACGTAGGTATTTGGCCATGCATCCATTAAATTTAGCCATAATAATTGAATTGTATAAAAGAAAAAACCAGTAATAATTAGACAAGTCAACCATATTGTATCAAGAGTGTTCACTTGAGGGACAATTTTTGTGAGATTATGAGGGACAAGTGAATCTGACGGCTGAGATTAAATGCAAAGTTTTAAGTTACTATAATTTTAGCCTTTACATTTAATGTCAGCCGTCAGATATACTTGTCCCTCATAGTCCCTAAAAAACTGTCACTCAAGTGATCATGACTCCATATTGTAATACACTAGCATACGTAGATTCTTGAAATTTTCCTCTGTCTTTGTCAAAATTAATTTGGAGAAAAATAAGTCAAAAATGGAGAAAGATCGATGATTTAGTACTAAGTCAAGGTTACGTAAGATCGATCGAGGCCTAAAAACCTTTCCATGCCGAAATCCTTCATTGTGTTCGTATTTCGTAATAACTTCTTGTGAAGCATGTTCTGCTTTTAGTTCATTCAGTTTCTCCTCCACCATGTTCTTTTCTTCTAGTGAGAAATTAAAGTTAATTGTCTCATTTTTCATCTTAGTCATTGAAGATAAATCCTCTGGTATGAGTCCTGACCTTTCACCACATACATAAGCTGGAAAACATTCACAACCATTAGTGACGAAAATCCAAGGACATTAAGACAAACAAAAGAAATAAAATTAAAACATTCATGATATGATTAACTAGGCGAACATGAACTCTGGCTAGCACATACTTAACAGGAAAAAAAAAAGATATTAAGACATGGCTACATATTGTACTGCTGAAAATTAAACCATTAATTGGGAAAAAAAAATACTAACCAGTTGATACGTGGAGAAGTATCTCTAGTTTTATACATTTGTTTGCAAAACTCAACATATGCAAAACTCCAAATGTATTGACGCCAAGTGAAGTATCATATCTGCAATTATATGGTTATTTGAGAAAGTATATACGATAAAGGAAATCCTTACTTTAAAGTGGAGAGTTTTGATCTCAGTCGTCAGATAAAATCATTTAAAACGGATCTGACGGTTGAGATCAAAACTCCGCACATTAAAAATGTAAGGACATTCTTACCTGAGAATTATTATATATATATATACACACACATTATTTGGTCTGGATATGTGTTGGATTTGCAAAATTCATTAATTGAGATGTTAACATGAACTCCTGTTGTTATGTTTTAATATTAAAAAATGACCAAAATACAACAGTTAATATCAACTAGTACGTCATTGTTGTAATGGTATCCCTCATCTAACATTGAGCTTCAAATTCCTCTCCCTAAAGAGAGAAAAAAAAAATACCTTTCATCGAAGTTAGTAGCTGCTGCAGAATGAAATATGATTTGTATTTCACGGCACATTTCTTCCATCAATGTGAATTCACTCACACCTAGATTTTCAGAAGTTACATCTCCCGCGAGAGCCACAAGCTTCTGGAATATAAAGGAATCAAAATCTGCGCCCCATTTTTCTCTCAGAATGCTAAACAACTCCTTCCCTATGATCTTCATAGGTAATACACATAATAAGTCAATCAATTACTAGAATAACGTAGTTCATCATCACAATATTGTGACAGTAAAATACATGTGTTCTTATTCATCATAATTAGTAACAACTGCACAGTGTGATTTCTGTATGAAAAGATGAAAAACAGAGAATTCGCTGGAATACCTTTCATTGATGTTTGAATGGAAATATATACACCATTGTACAGCTAGCTAATTGATTCTACACGCCTATTACTTCCTATAACTCTGCTGTTAACTATAATCAAGGAATACATAAGGAAAACAGATATTTACTATTAATACAAAGGATATTGCAGATTTGACTTTCCAACACTCCCCCTCAAGTTGGAGAGTGGATGTCTTGCACTCCCAACTTGCGAACCATAGGCATGAACACCTCCTTTCCCAAAGCTTTGTCCTTTCCCAAAGCTTTGGTTAGAACATCTGCTAGCTGATTCATAGAGCTCACAAACCTTGTTTCAACAGAACCTTCTTGAATCTTGTCTCTTATATAGTGGCAATCCATCTCTATATGCCTTGTTCGTTCATGGAAAACCGGATTAGCTGCTATATGCAATGCAGCCTTATTATCACAATATAATAACGCAGCCTCTTGATGTAAAACTCCCAAGTCTTTAAGCAAATAGCGAAGCCATGTTAATTCACAACAAGCTCCCGTCATTGCACGGTATTCTGCCTCAGCCGAAGAAAGAGAGACCGTTTTCTGACGCTTCGACCTCCATGAAATCAATGATGGACCCAAGAATACACAGTACCCCGTAGTAGATCTTCTAGTAAGTGGGCATCCTGCCCAATCTGAATCACAGTAGGCTCTCAGCCGAAGATCACTGTTTGAGGAGAAGAAGAGGCCTTGACCGGGGGCACTTTTCAAATAGCGGACGACTCGCAAGGCTGCCTCCCAATGATCCTTTCTAGGTTGGTGCATGAACCTGCTCAATACATGGACAGCATATGTAATATCCGGTCTTGAAACTGTGAGATATATTAATCTCCCAACTAATCTCCTGTATTTTCCTGGATCTTTGAGTGGTTCACTCTTATCACATAGTTTTGAACCACGTTCCATGGGTGTGTCAATGGGGGCAGCACCTAATAACCCTGCATCCTTGATAATCTCCAAAGCATATTTACGCTGGGAAATATAAATGCCATTCCTAGAAGCAGAAATCTCAATACCAAGGAAATATTTCAAGTCACCAAGGTCTTTAAGACGAAAATTATTATGCAGGAATTTCTTGATATCAACTATGCTTTCAGGATCATTGCCAGTAATTAAAATATCATCCACATATATCAAAAGAATAGTGAAGGACTTGCCTTGCTTTCTGGTGAACAGAGAGTAATCAGCTTTTGATTGCACATACCCAGCTGAACGGATGGCTTCGGAAAACTTAGCAAACCATTGACGAGATGCCTGTTTCAACCCATATAATGACTTGTGTAGGCGACAAACCAAGTGTTCCTCCCCCTGTCGCCGAAGCCCCGGTGGCGGAGACATGTAAATTTCTTCATCAAGATCACCATGGAGAAAAGCATTATTGACATCGAGTTGATGAAGGGACCAGCCACGGGCAGCTGCTAAGGCCAATAAACAGCGAACAGAGATGATTTTGGCCGTGGGAGAAAAGGTATCCTGATAGTCAACTCCCTCCAACTGAGTAAACCCTTTTGCCACAAGTCTCGCCTTGTACCTCTCTATCGATCCATCAGACTTGCGCTTGATCTTGTAAACCCACCGACAACCAATGGGAATTTTGCCAGCCGGAAGGGAGGTAAGTGTCCAAGTACCATTGTCTTGCAGGGCCTGCAATTCAGACTGCATTGCCTGCTGCCAGGCGGGATCAGTAACAGCTTCGGAATAAGAACGAGGTTCAACATCAGTGCTAATTTGTGCAACACATTGCTGATATGCAGGCTTATAGCGGTGATAAGAGACATAATTAGCCAATGGATAACGTGTACCTTTGATCGGACCGTTAACCAGACCTGGTAACAAGCAAGACGGTGGCTCGGGTTTAGGTAGCGTGACTTGATTACAAACATAATCTCGCAGCTTCGTAGGCGGAGCCACAGAGCGGCTGGAGCGACGGAGTTCAGCCAGCGGTTGGGGTTCAGGCATGGGCGCCGGCTGTTATGGTTCTAGTATGGGTGGTGCGGGCTCGGGGATGGGTGCCGGGTTTAAGAGAATAGATGGGTCTGGAGAGGGTGCCAGAGAGAGCACCGGCAGGGATGCAGAAGGCGACGGAGTGGAGAGCAGCACCGGAGTAGAGGACGACGGGGCTATGGCTGGTGGTGCTGGAGTCTTGGGGCGTCGAGAATAGATCTTGAGAGGGACTGGAGATTTGTGGACCGGAGATTGAGTAAGAGAAGAAGATGCGGGATTAGCTGGAATTGACGCATCAGTAGTTGGAAAATCAAGTGAAGGAGTTGAATTGTTTGCTGTATCACGTGTCGAATGCTGATTAGAGGTGTGGGGTTGACCTAAAATTGGGGCTTGAATTTGGGCCGAAGGAGATGGTGTGCGGGCTGTGTACTCATGGAATGAGTCTGGGCTGGTGTCATCATGATGTATGGGCAAAGGAATTGGGCCTGTTGCTTGGGCCAGAGGTTGAGATGGACTTGAATTGGGTTCTAGGGCACCAGAATTAAAAGGGAAAATTGTTTCATGGAAAACTACATCACGACTCGAAAAGATTTTGTGACTGGAGAGATCGTATAGCTTATAAGTTTTCTGACCGACAGGATAACCAATAAAAATGCATTTGGATGCTTGAGGGGCAAATTTATGCTTGACATTGACATTTGTAGCATAAGCTAGACAACCAAAAACACGAAGATGATGGAAATGAGGAGGTTTGGAATAGAGACGCTCAAAAGGTGTTTTAAAAGAGAGAAGTGGAGTAGGTAAATGATTGATGACGTGGACAGCGGTGAGCACACATTCTCCCCAAAATTTTGGAGGAAGATTAGCTTGAAATTTGAAAGCGCGTGCAACCTGCAGAATATGACGATGCTTGCGTTCTACTACCCCATTTTGTTGAGGTGTTTAAACACAAGAATGTTGAAAAATGACGCCATTATCTTTGAAAAAATTTCGAAGAGAAAGAAATTCGGCCCCATTATCACTGCGAAAACTCTTAATTTGAGATGAGAACTGTGTAGATGCAAAAGCAAAAAAATGTTTCACCAATGATTGAGTCTCATCTTTATGACGCATTAAAAAAACCCAAGTCAAACGAGAATAATCATCCACGATGGTAAGGAAATAATGAGCACCAGAAAGAGATGGGTGCTTATAAGGACCCCAGATGTCACAATGAATAAGATCGAAAGGTTTGACAGATGTGATAGAACTAGTACCAAAAGAGAGACGACTCTGCTTTGCTAGAGGACAGACATCACAAGCATGATTGGAATCAGAAATGAGAGAAACATTTAAAAAATGCTTAGCAATATAATCTAAAGGAAGAGAAGAAACATGACGCAAGCGACGATGCCAAAGATTGGTGGAGGATATTGTGAGGTGACAAGCAGGTTGATTGGGTGATGAGTGATGTGGTTTAGGTTTGGTTTTCTCCGTCGCTAATGCCACCAAATAATAGAGACCGTTACGCTCCTTACCCAAACCAATCGTCTTCCTCGAAACCAGATCCTGCAAAATACACCAATAAGGATAAAAGGTTACTGAACAAGTTAATCCCCTTGTGAGCCGACTAATAGACATTAGATCAACTTTGAAATTTGGTATACATAACACATTATCCAGAATATAAAATAAATTTAACGGTACTGATCCCGTAGAAGATATATGTGCCTTTTCTCCACTTGGCAGCAATACAGGAGGCAAGTTGTGATTTTTCTTGCTATGAGTCAACATCCTTGATGATGAGATTATATGATCTGTTGCGCCGCTGTCGAGTATCCATCGACGAGAGGAAATTTTGGACAAACCAAGTTGATTCTTGGTATTCAAGGAGATGTCAGACTTGTTGCCTTTTCGAAGAACAATACTGTTGCTCATGATTAAGAACAACGGGATGATGAATGTTGCGCACGAGAAATAGAGTGCGAAAGCTAGGATCGAAATTTTAGAGATTGGAAGATGAAGCTTGCTGCACAAGAAGATAAAATACAGCAGCAGGGAAAGAGTCAGGATTTTAGTCCTGCTCTGATACCATGAAAAGATGAAAAACAGAGAATTCGCTGGAATACCTTTCATTGATGTTTGAATGGAAATATATACACCATTGTACAGCTAGCTAACTGATTCTACACGCCTATTACTTCCTATAACTCTGCTGTTAACTATAATCAAGGAATACATGAGGAAAACAGATATTTACTATTAATACAAAGGATATTGCAGATTTGACTTTCCAACAAAAACCTCATGATGCATTAGATTTTTTGCTGACTCGGGATCTGTAGCTCTCAAAAGAAGATAGAGCTTTTTCACATCTAGTTGAACCCTCAATAATATTTTCTCCACCAGCACTGCATGCATTCACAAGTTAATGAGTTACTGAGAAAGAGAGAGAAGAGAGACTCCCATGACATGAAAGCCAAAGCATGGCTTACAAGGTCAGAGAGAGAGAGAGAGAGAGAGAGAGAGAGACCCATTCCAAGGAAGCCAGTGGCTCCAGTAATCAATATGGTCTTATTCCTTAGATATCCCATAATGCTCCCCAACACCATTGTAGACAACGAACTATGGAAGTGACAAAGGGAATTCTTTGGTTTGGTCGAGTCCTTGACCTAACAGTTGGATGAATGGGATGAGTTCAAAAGCTTCCTTGGGTTTATAATATATATATACACACACTAGCATTTTGACCCGAATAAACAAAGGATAATTTTTGGGTTCACTCCCGGGTGAACTGCATATTCACGCATTCCAATTAACGTATTTTTAATTTAAATTTGAACGATTTAACTGTTCATTAGGGTTATTTTAGTTTGTTTTTCAAATTTGTTTTGTGAAGGCCATTTTTTTTTATTGACAAATCAAATGTTATCTTCGTACTATTATCGATATTAATGTTATCTCCGTACAATGGGGAATGGAAAGGCGCAGCCGGTGCTGGTTACAACATTGCATCTGCCATAATTGTTGGAATCCCAATTCCAGGTGGCTAGAATTTGGATAGAGCAACGCTCTCATTTAAAGCTGTTGATTTTCTTTGTTTTTTTATTGGCCTATTTTGTTGAGTCTTCTTTATATGGTTTAATTTCATTTTCATTATGGGTTTAGTAATAATTGTCCAAGGGGAAAACTCTAATAATTGTTGGTTTCACGTAGCAATCAATCTGATATGGTGCAAGCAAATTAAATGCAAGTACTGTTATCTCCAGTATGATGGGGCAACCATGCAATAAATGGAGCCCATGCAAGATGATGATCGATAAAGCTCAATCCTGGATTATTCTTTTGTGAATGTAAGGTAACGTACGTTCGTTTGCCATATAAGTAGTAACGTTGATTTTGCCATATAAGATAACAGTATGTTTGCCAATTGCTATGCTTAAGAGCCATTATGCACCCTATATTTGGCTGAAACTGTCAATTTGCACCCCATTTTTTTTATTTCAACCAATTTGTCCATTCTTTCATAAACTGCCAGTATGCACCCCATCCGTCAAATTAGACATTTTCCATCCAAAATATGGATTTGAGGAAGATGGCTAAAAACATATAACGACAAAATTCTTCAAATCGGGGAAAGATCTAAATTTAGAAAGTGAGTTTTAGGGGAAGGATTAGACGGAAGAATTAGATTGAAGTAGAAGTAGCATGGATCAAATCAAGTCACCATAGAGATGAACCAATAAGAGAATATGATTGAAAAGAAGAGAAAGGAGGAGAAGGGGAAGGGGGTTTTTAACTAAAATATATGTAGCTTTTTCCAGAAACAACCAATTTGGAAAGAAAAATCCAGTTTTTCATCACGTGCCCATCAACTTAATTGTCATTTCATTGTCATTTCCGTATGACTTTTCCAAGGACCAAAACAAAACCTTATTCCAATATTTACGATTCTGCCACTGAACAAGCACAGACCTTAACCAATCCAGCAAGCAAGCTTCCTGTTAATTATGACATCTTTTAATACACACACACACACACACGGTAAATATTTTATTTACATTATTTTATGAGTCTTGTTCACATGAGAGACAGTTTTTAAGGGACTGTAAGGAACAAGTGAATCTGACGGCTGAGATTAAATGCAAAAGTTGAAATTAATTATAACAACTTAAAACTGTGCATTTAGTCTCAGCCGTCAGATTCAGTTGTCTCTCACAATCTCTTAAAAACTATCCCTCATGTGAACACTCTTGATTATTTTACTGTATATTTTAGTGAGTAAATTTATTGTATGTGAATATGTGATACTTAATTTTATGGGTTAATTTGTAAGTAAATATTTAATTTGTACTATTTTATTGTTAGTATGTAAATTATAATAAATTACTAACATCAAGATAATATTACTTAACATCTTTTCATCCCGATGTTAAATAATTTAGTTACTAATAATTAAATAGTATAAATTAAATATTTACTTACGTATTAACCTATAAAATTAGGTATCACATACAAAAAAATTTCTCACTAAAATATACAATAAAATCGTAAGGATTATACAATAAATTAGTCAGTAAAAATACAATAAATTAAATCACTAATTAAATATTTACTCACTAGTAAGGAGTATACAATAATATATATATATATATATATATATATATATATATATTTTGGAATAGTTGTCCACTAATTTTACAACTTCACTAGCATTAGTGTGTATATATATATATATAGTGTAATGGATTAGATGCTTGCTTGTTTCCATGGGGATACAGGTTCGTATCTTGGCAAGTGCATTTTGCTTGGTTTGGTTCAAGAGTTATCTTCAACTAGTGGCAGTATCGTAAATATTTGGAATTAAGGTAATTTTTTGGTCCTTGGAAAAGTCATACGGAAATGTCAATTAAGCCCATCACGTGATTAAAAACTTTACGGAAAACGTCTAATTTGATGGATAGGGTGCAAATTGGCAGTTTATGAAAGAATGAGGTGCAAATTAGCTGAAATAAAAACATGGGATGCAAATTGACAGTTTCAGCCAAATAAAGGGTGTATAATGGCCCTTAAGCCCCAATTGCCATATATTAAGGTTGGTAATTATCCTCCTTAAGAGATTCTCTATTTAGCAAGAAAACAATAAAGTTTGGTTCTAGCACAATAAAAGAATCCAAATGTCTCTTTAACCTTTTCTAGCCCCTTTTTTTTTTCCAATCATAATATGTATCAAGTAGAGTCTCATGAGAATAAAATGTTTGATGCTTTTTAACTTACCAAGAAAGATGTCGGCGACCTCCAAAACTAAGAACAAATCCAAGGAAGTGAAAGAAGGTGAACCAACTACAACAAGAAAGAGGAACAAGAAGTCCATCGGGTCTAAGAATCACGAAACTTCTATTCCATTCTTTAAGTAAACGACACAGTTAGATTAGACTCCGAGTTCTCATTCTCTTTTATTGCTCTCAATTTCAGAGACTATACATTTTTATCTTTATACGCTATTCGAGAATATGTGGAATTACTTAGATTATGACTCCTTATATTGCGCACCTAATGGGTGGTTCTGTCACATTCCAAATTCGAGACCAATATTATATATAAATATGGTACCCAAATTTGAGTTGCATGTGAATCACTCATAATAGCAGTAATTAAATTTTACCACAAGTACAAGTGATGATAATTTGGTACATCAAACATTTCATTAATTAAAACGTTAAATAATTATCCAGAGTTTAGCGGAAGTCAAATCTTACAATCTACATGAGGAATTATTCTCTAATAATACAAACAATTATAATAGCAGCATCACACAAGCATCCACTTCCAAATTGATATCGTTGTGCCTGCACAATCTATAAGGGTGTGAGCTTGTGGCTCAGTAGGGTATTAAATCCCTCAAGGTCAATTATCATAGTTAATTCAAGTGTGCCAACAAATTCAGTAAATATATAATTAAGGAAATCACAAATAATATAAAAGCATGAGTGTGCATAAGGTGCATGGATTTAAAGTTTCATTCGCTACCCTTCGTCAATTCGTACTCCGGATCAAGCAGACCTCGCACGTCTCATACCATGCATATGTCACCTGGTCCCGGATGACCCGTTGCACGTACGAATCGACGCCTAGCCTTCTTCATTCCAATTTCAACAATTTCCGTACAATATTCTTTTCAATGGGCACGCAGCCCGTATTCAATTCAATTCAATGGGCCCACAGCCCTACCACTTTCCTTATCAATCATATATATACCAAATGTATTCCAAATATCCCATGAGATCCTATTTCCACCACCACCATCATTTCCAATTTCTTTATTTTCATGCAAGTGTATGCAAAGAGAATATATTGAAAATATGTTAACACAACATATATGATATTAAGCAACATTCCAACATCAAACTCATCATCCAAATTGTACATCAACATTAGAACAACCAATATCGTCAAATATTTCACATAACATTAATAATAAAATTAACTACCAATATAAGAAAATATTCATAATATTGACTATTCCTAATTTATACACGAAAATTAAATACGATATAATCTAATCACTGGGACACTAGAAACCTTACTGTGGTCTTGACCTAGTTTTGCCAAATCTCCCTACCTCATAGCTCGAATCTCAATCGCAACTCCTTGGTCGTGCCTCAAAATATAAAACAAAGTCTAAGTTAGAACTTAAATAAATATTCTAATACTATGAGAATTCTCTAAAGGAATAAACCTACCGAGTGCGTTTCCTTCCTTACTTCTTCCTTTCCTCCATGTCTGCTTTCTTTTCTCTATCTACTGCTTACTTTGATGCTCTCTTCTTCTTTTCTTTCTTTTCTTTTCTTTCTTTTCTTTTCACTAAGTCTCTCTCTGCCTTCTACAAGTTCTCTTATGAGAAAAATCAGTGCAGGTGGGTGCTCTTGTCCTTTTATATTAGAATGAAAGAATCTATCATACGTAAGGCATGACTTCATCAGCTATAAATTATAGTGACAAAGACATCCTTAAGTGGAGCTTTCTCCTTCTCTTCTTAATCTATTCTATGTTCTAAACGTGGCCTCACCACTAATTGCATGCTAATCATGCAACAACACACACACACACACACACACACACACACACACACAAGTTATATTAAACTTGATAACTAATATGATTCCCTAATCAATCAACTTAGTGCTAAATAAATATAAACAGAGTATTACTATGGCCAAAGTTGCAATTCATTACGTACTACACTAGATGTAGCCAACTTGTATGCAATCATATAAATATATTATGTTAGATAGAAATGATCCTCACGTAAAAATTTGAATAATCAGTAATGGTAATAGTGATCCTCACATGTAGAGTAAACTTACGTTGACCATAACTCTTTCGTATGATCTTGAAATGTAATGTGCCGCATGTCTACGAACTTATATTAACGAGCTGTACAACTTTCATGAAGGAAGTCATCTGAGAAAAATGTGCAAATAAGAAAGTCAACTTTTGACCCCCAGCATTTCAAGTAATTATTCGTTCCAAAATACTTTCATTTCACAAACAAGATAAAAAAAAGTAACTTCTAACCCTTAATTAAATCCAGGAATTTCGAAGAAATTAAATATGAAGATTCGGGGTATTACAGGTTCATAATGTATAATTTCACTTCATATATTAATAATTTTAATGTCTTTTGCTTAAAAAAAAAAAGATATGTTAATATAATCCTTTTTTGCATTTTCTAATGTAGAGTTTTAGTAGTAGCCGTTCGAGTTTGAGTGGCGACTGTGGAAATATGTTATGCACCCGTTACTTTTGATTTGCAAGCGATCTGGGTCCTTTAATATAGGAGCGGTTACGCCGAATGAAGTCAAAAGAGACACTTAACCTCTTTTTCCAGTGCACCGCCACGGTCCTAATTAAACCAAAATTTCCCAAACTAACATAATTATTGAATGTTGATTATTATTTTGCGGTACCAGACACACTAATATATTTTTTTGTGTTTGTCAAATTATTTTTTACCATGACAAATTTCCTGAACTAACCTAATGATGGAGTGATGATTATTATTTTGTTGGACTAAATTCTTGTTATTAACCTGAACTTTTGGAGTCTAATTAGTTCATTCCTGCTCTTCTCATTTCATCAAAATTAGTCCATGCACTCTCCTTTTTTATCCAATAAATCCATTCGTTAGTGGCGGCACTCTTTAATTTGACAAGGTGGGGCTCTTTTTGATGATGTGGCACTCTCTGATTGGACGGTAGACTGACTGTTGGACCTATTGGATCAAAAATGAGAGTGCAGGGATGTTCTTGATGAAATTAGAATAGTTGAACTGATTTTACCCCTAAAGTTCAAGGTAGTAACAAGAATTTAGCCCTATTTTGTTTGCTCTGCTAAATGAGTAAGTATCTTATTTGTTTAATCTAAGAGGAGCAACGATAAGCTATTACAATTATTGGAGGTAAGCCGCGCTACCATTAACTGGGTACCAAACGAGCCCTGGCCCTAAGGTTTACGAAATCATGATTTTGACCCAAACACTGTTAGGAATCTATTTTTCCTATAGCCTAACACGTTGAATTTTTAGTACACAACTAAGATTAAAATTCAAGAAATATGTACTTGCACAAAATGAGTAATTAAGTATCTATTCGAGAATATATGGAATTACTTAAGTAGTGACTCCTTATATTGCGCTTATAATGGGTGGTTCATTATGTATAATTTCACTTCATTAATAATATTGGTGTCTTTTGCTAAAAAAAAAATACATTAATAGGATTTTGATAATGCCAACTTTATCGACAAAATATCATCTCTACCACATTTATAATGTACATGTATTTCGATAGCTAGATTCTATATAAACACCTCTAAAGATAGAGATCAGTACTCATGAGAAGCAAAGAAATATGGCTTCCACTCCTGGAATTCTTACTGACTGGCCATGGACACCTCTTGGAAGCTTTAAGGTCTACCTTTCTCTATTTTATATGAATGCTAGCTAGCTAGCTAGCTATGCATGTCTACATATATTTAGATATATTACCGTTAATTATAGATTACCAGCATGTGATATTAATTTACTTTGTGGACTATTTAATTTGGTGTACTAATTTTCTAGTAGCTAGTGTGATTCATGAGCAAAAGAATTATACAAAAACTTTTCTGGTGTGATATTGATGGGGTTGTGTTATGCAGTACGTGGTGTTAGCTCCTTGGGCGATTCACAGCACATACTCCTTTATGTTTGGAGAAGAAGGCACAGATCTATTTTACTTCCTCATACTTCCATTTCTGTTGTGGAGGATGCTCCACAATCAAATATGGATTTCGCTTTCTCGGCAGGGCCGGCCCAAGGGGGAGGCTACCAAGGCGGTTGCCTTAGGCCTCAGGTTTGAGAAGGCCTCGTTTTGGCCCATTAAGACAAAAATGCTTATCTAACCAATGAGAAGAAGACAAAAAAATAAGTTTAACTAAAAGATCTTAAACAAATTCTACTAAAATAAAATGCCCAATAATTAATAGAGAAAGAGCCCATTCAAATTTTGAAGGCTCCCTTAGTCTCCTATCATATAAATCTTTACACCTTCTAAGACCTATTTCGTCGTAATAGTTTTGACCTTTGTATTTTTATTTTTATTTTATCTTTTTAATTTTCTTTTGTTTAGTTAACAACAATTGAGGCCTCATATCGTCTATATATATATATATATATATTTTTTTTTTTTTTGATACATCCATATCTATATCTTATAAGAACATCTATCATCAAATTACTGAAATTAAGTAAGGCCTCGGTTATAATTTTGCCTTAGGCCTCAGGTTTGATTGGGACGGCCCTGATTCTCGGTATCAAACTGCCAAAGGCAAAGCCACAATCATAGACAAGGGCCTCGAATTCGAACAAGTTGACAGAGAAAGAAATTGGTTACTGGTCTTTCTGCTTGCATTTTTTTTCCCCTTCATTTTAGTTGAAGTGAATTTTGGTTTAAAATCTGAATTGATGTTTTTTTTTTCTATAGGGATGATCAAATCATATTCAATGGGATGCTGTTCTACCTGGGCAGGTTCCTGGCCAAGTGCGTGCTGCCTAGGGCTAAAACCGATTTCCCACTCTGGAGGGGAGATGGGTTTGTTATGACGATGCTGCTTCATGCTGGTCCGGTCGAGTACCTCTACTACTGGTTACACAGAGCACTTCACCATCATTTCCTCTACTCTCGTTACCATTCTCACCACCATTCCTCCATTGTCACTGAGCCAATTACTTGTAAGACATCCCTATTGAATTAACAAACATACTTTCAGTTTTTAGCAATATTGCCCCCTACATTGAAAATAAGCCATATATTATGACAGTTATTAGCTAAACTACACATCAAATATCACTTGATGATCTGTATTAGTCTAAAACGGGGAATTAGCTATGTTATAAGTTACCTTATAAGAGATCCAATGTAATTGATATTTACTTTCTATTTTTAGCAATATTAATTGCCCTACATATGAGAGGTACACAATTAATATATTTTTGGATCTGCGGTAAGTGAATAATATCTTTCCAATTATTGATAAAAATGATATCATATACATACATGACACCACCAATTCACAATAGAGTCTAGATTGTTACTCAAAAGTCAATGACCGGGTACGTTATAGCAAAATTAAAATTTACAAGAGCAATTGTCATTGATCCTTTTGCTTTTACTATGTTGGTACGTGGTTGGTAAAAATTTTACTTCAAGTATAAGAACAAGAAAAACACGAAAAAAGGTAATTACAGTACTTATAGTTAAGAAATAAGAATAAGATCGAATTACTGACATGAATTTATATCTACATTATTGCAGCTGTTACTCACCCATTTGCGGAGCACATAACATATTTCATGCTCTTTGCAATACCAATGGTGGCAACTCTGTTGACTGGAACAGCTTCCATCCCATCATATTTTGTTTATATTACTTATATCGACTTCATGAACAATTACTCTTTGCATCACACACAAATTCGAACCAATTACTCCTTGTTCATGCCAATCTATGACTACATATATGGTACCATGGACAAGTCTAGTGATGCACTATATGAATCTTCACTCAAAAAAGAGGAGTCACCTGATGTTGTTCATCTATCGCATTTAACAACAACTAAATCCATCTATCAACTCTCACTGGGATTTGCTTCCTTGGCCTCTAAGCCACACACTTCAACATGGTACTTATGGCTGTTGTGGCCAGTTACATTGTGCCCCATGATGCTAACTCGGATTTTTGGCCGTTCATTTGTGATTGAGAAGCAGCATTTTGATAAACTCAGATTACAAACTTGGATTATACCAAAATACAGTTTCCAGGTTAGAAAAATTTGAATTCATTTTCTCTATATCAGTATATCTTGATATATTGCATGGTTAATGTCATTCCCAATTCAGTTAATTTGATTTTATTTGCTACCTTTAATTATGATCGATCGAGTTGCAGTACATTCTGTCATGGCAAAATGAAGCTATAAACAGGTTGATTGAGCAAGCCATACTTGAAGCTGAGGGAAAAGGTGTCAAAGTTATAAGTTTAGGTCTCCTGAATCAGGTTATTCTTTATTAGTTTTTTTCATCAATTCACCTACTTGTTTTCACATTTTTTTCCGTTTACTGAAGCTCAAGCACATAGGTCATTTGTACGTGGGTAAAGTCATCTGTCCTTTTCTGCTGGTATTCATGCATGGTTGCTAGGCTGAATTCCTGGCTTGTGAATTTTTTCGTGTACGCTGAATTAATTACATAAGATCGAATATTCCACTAATTATATTGTAGGCATGCCCGAAACTTAATTTTAAGATTCGGAGGCTGGTCTTAATCCAAAACCCCCTGGAGTCTTTTTTTTGGCCAAGAAACCCCCTGGAGTCTAGCTATAAAGTCTCATTTCCGCCCAAATATCGATTGAAACTATTGATATATCGTGATATTTTGGATAGTTTCCGATATTTCCACTATAGTCATGTTAAAAACCAAAGAAATAAAAAGCCAATGCCAAGAATCGAAACCCTAACCTCATTGAACACCTTCAACAGCTAAACCAACCCTGCTAGGGCGGTTTTGTGTTATAATTGATAGCTATATATTTATATCTATCTATCTATCTATTTTGCAATAAAGTTAATAAATGTTACTCTCACAAAAAATTCAATAACCAATATTCTTTTTGCAATAAAGTTAATAAATGTCAAATCAATAACCAATATTCACTCTTACATAGGGGAGGTATCATGACTATTCTTCGCAATACACTCGGGGCTCTACACAGAGAGATGATGAAGATAGTCAAAATTTTGAACCTCATAGGTCCTCTATGTGGTTCTAAGGTACTCATGTAGTTCACTATGCAATGTATGATATGTAAAAAAAATGTATATAAGGTATGATGGTCTAGCTTTCCATTCAGTTTCTAGCAATAAAAAAAATTTGAGATTATTAAGTTAAATTTCAATAACTGTCAATGACTTAGCGTTACTGATTCCTCATCTATTACTACAACTCATTATGTCATAATATTTTTTCTACATTTTCTTTTAAAATAGAGTAGATATATAATTAATCAAATAAACATCTTCTAAAGTTTCATTTAAAATTTTCATGTTTTTCCCTAAATTTCCTTCATTGCTCTCAAACATTTACATATATTAATATTTCCTCGATATTTCAGTCAAAATTTCCAATTTTTGGACCGTTGCTATTTCCTCAATACTCGATATTTTGGTCATTGGTTCTGCTCAAATATAGTTCAACAAAAATGGGGTTGTAACAATGTCTCACTACAAGGAAAAAAACCCATTTAGAGGAAAACACTTTTGGGACGGACCAATTTTTTGTCCTCCAAAGACATGATATATTATATTAGGGACACATTTTTTTATTCTGTCCCTACAAGCTTTGTTGTTTAGAACTCTCCATTCGACTCTTTTAGAGACAAATAAATTTCAATTGGAGATGAAAATATCTATACCATTGCGTTTGGTTTGAGCCAGAGTGGTATCCAGGTATATATATAAATTATTGTTACATATGATGATATGAATGACGTTATAAATCGATCTAGCCTATAATTAAGAATCGTGAATACTTATTCCCATATATCAGGTAGCTACATTACACCCGGCCAAATATTGGAAGCTCACCAAATCATTAAGTGCTACTCAGAGTCGGTTGGTCCTTGAAAAAACCTGTAGTCAAAAGGTAATGATAGACACACAGTTCGTTTACCTGGTTAACACGCACTCACCCGTGAATTTAGTATCAATTAAGGATTGAGATTAAATAAATAGTTGTAAGTGTTTTAATCTTCGTCATTAATATTAGGAGTAAATTCTTGTTACTATCTTGAACTTTAGAAGTCTAATCAGTTCAGTCCTTGCACTTCTAATTTCATCAAAATAATCCATACACTTTCAATTTTCACCCAATAGATCCCTCCGTCAGAGTTCCGTCCAATTGGGACGTTAACTCGCTGACGTGGCACACCAACTCAGCTCGGTTGGGCCCAAATGACCTGCGAAATACCCTAAACACCCCTAGACTCTATTTTTTTTTTGTTTCCCCTTGTCCTTTCTCATCCAAGTCCAGTCGTCTTCCTCATTATCAAAGACGAAAGAATTTGATTTGATTTTTGTCTAGGCATAGCTCAAATCCAAATCTCTTTCAATATTTGGAAGCTAACAAGCAAGATAAATCTAGAGAAAAGTCATCTGACCCTTATCTCCAGCATCGCCACCGGGTCCTTGTACGGATTCGCCGCATCGAAGTCATCCGACGGTGATTCGTCAAAGTCTGCCACACCCTTCTTCCTCCCCATTTTTCTCAGACTCGCTCTCTTTCTCTTTTCCACGCACCAGCCTCATTTCTTCCTAAACCAATTATAGATAAGTCCCACAACCGTTCAAAAAAAAGATTTCAGTCCCAATCATTCTAAAATTCGTCCAGGTCAAACACTAAAATTTCAGATCTTTGACAAATGTAAAACCCCAGTTGGGCACTCCATCTCTCAACGCTCATCTCCGACAACTATAGCCTCCAGAGTCCAGCGGCGAGCTTCTTGGCCGACATGGCCACCTCACTTCAGCCGGGCAAAGTGGCAAACTCGAGGCCCTGGTCTTTCTCCGAGCGCTTGGCGGCCTCTCGAGCTGAAGATCTGAATCCGGTAATGGGAAGGGTGTGTGTGAGATTTAGCCATTTCAGGAGGGGAGAGAGAGATGGGTTGCCATTACTTGGAATCATCATAGAATTCGAAAACCATAATCAAAACCGGGGCTTTGGTGATGAACAAGATGGGTTGCCATTGCACAGTAGTGATGAGTACGTATTTGGCTTCTATTGTTGAAAATGAATCCCACCACGTGCCTCGTCTTGATTACTTAAAGAGGTTGCAAAGTGGGAATTTGGACCTTGGCGCTAGAAATGAGGCTGTTGATTGGATTCGAAAGGTGGGTTTTTCATTTTTGGCATTTTACTTGTTTGGATGGTTGTTGAGTCATGCATATGAACATTCTTGAGTAATATTTGATGGGTATTATTCTTCGATCCGAAAAGTTTTAATCTTTACACTGTTTTTGGGATTCAAAGAAATTAGAGGCTATGAAGGGTGTGTAGGATTGTGTGTTGGACATGGCCGAGATGAACATGATGGTGGTGGTGCTGCCGATGGGTGTGTTGGAGAAAACTGCCTGTGGTGGTTGGAGGCGTTGGTATTGAGGAAGACAAGGATGAGAAAGGAAAAGCGGGAAAAAAAATTGAGTCTAGGGGTGTTTAGGGTATTTCGCAGGTCATTTGGGCCCAACCGAGCTGAGATGGCGTGTCACGTCAGCGAGTTAACGTCCCAATTGGACGGAACTCTGACGGATGGATCTATTGGGTGAAAATTGAAAGTACAGGGACTATTTTGATGAATTTAGAAGTGCAGGGACTGAACTGATTAGACCTCCAAAGTTCAGGGTAGTAACAAAAATTTAGTCCTTAATATTAAATGTAGATGATGAGTGAACACTACTAATGTTATGGAGCCTCCTTTTTGTTCATTTTAACTTATTTTGCGTACACACTTTATGATCTGATATTACTGCAACAATACTAAATTAACATGCAGATTTGGTTAGTGGGAAATGGATTAACTGAGCAAGAGCAGTTGAGTGTGCAGCAAAAGGAACAATATTTGTTCCCTTCTCTCAATTCCCACCAAAAAAGTTGCGCAGAGACTGTTACCACTGCACTCCAGCAATGAAGATCCCCAAGTCTCTTGAGAATGTGTTTACTCTTGTGAGGTAACTAATTAATAACATTTGTAATAAATTTCTACATCCAATATTGTACTATAATTTGACAGGTAAGTAATTATTGTTTTTAATTAACTAATAGTTAATTATAATTTGTTCTATTTGTGAAATTTAGAACTGGTTGCCAAGGAGGGTGATGAGTGCATGGCGCATAGCAGGAATAGTGCATGCATTGGAAGGTTGGAACGAGCATGAGTGTGGTTACACCATGTCTGACATTGACAAAGTTTGGGAAGCTACTCTTCGACATGGCTTTCAGCCTCTGATCACCACTACTACGCCAACCAAAGATTAATATGTATTTTGGGCATCATAATATCTACTGCTGCTTGTTTTGTAATAATTTCAGACTTTCAGTTCGGTTGTGCTTGCTGCTGGCTCTTAATCTTGTTGTTGATCAATTGATTACTCTACATTATATATGGACATCAGTTAATGAATAAATTTAGTTGTCTATCTCAACTAATTTACATATATATATGTTTGAGCCCAAAATATCTTTGTCAGCTGAAAGTTATGTGGCTTGAACACGTTGCAGCTCGAAGAGAATAATCTCACTGCACCACTTTCCCAGATCCTTCATATACTGTCTAAAGCCTAAGAGAAAAGCTTAAGAAAAATGAAACTGATTTTGTATTAGATTCCCAAAACTGTTACAACTAAACTCAGCAAGGGTATTTAAGCTAACTAACAAACTACATAATGTTGACACGTGGCTACAGCTGTAAGGTATAACAGGAAGGAGCCTAACTAACTTAGATAGCTAATACGTTGCTTAATCACTAAGAATATAGACTGAACTGATGAAATTAGAAGTGCATAGACTGAACTGATTAGACTCCTAAAGTTCAGGGTAGTAATAAGAATTTAGTCCTAAAGTTTATTTTATAGATCTCTCTCACAACCAAATTAGCGGAACATTTGGAAATTCGAAACCGCAGTTCGCACCTGAGTTTAGATTAATTTTGAGTTTGAATCAATTGGAAGGTCTATTCCCTTCATCAATACTATCATCAACAACATCATCTAGCTATCGACCTTTCCAATAATAATTTGGATTAAATACAAAAATCCCCCGAACTATAGGGTCATTTTCAATTTCATACCCACGTATCAAAATTTTATCATTTTCATACCTCACGTATGATTTCGCTAACGAATTCATACCTCAAAAGTATGAATTCGTTTTTGAGGTATATATGAATTCGTTAGTGGAATAATTAACAAATTATCTGATCTGATGGCTGAGATTAAAACTCCGCACCTTATAAAGTAAGGACCTGCTTAGTGAAGAAACCCTGAAGTAAGGACCTCATTAATGGAGAAGCCATATATATATATATATATATATATATATATATATATATATATATTTATATATATATATGCATTGAAGTGATTAGCTGTGTGCATGAGTGAAGTCAAGCCAAATGAGGTGGGACGGTCTTGGCATGGTATATATATATGTTCAGTTCAATGAAGTCAATTTTACTAAGCCCGCCCCTAAATCTCAATCTTCATGTTTGAACATGTAGACCATCCGAAGATATTCAGTTATGAACTTCTAATTTAGTTGTGCATATATGTTTCAGTATTTAATTAATTAATCCCTGGGGTAAACATTGATTTCTCTCAATTTGAATTTGCAGAAGAATTTTATGTGCACATGTACATGGGTGGTCATAAAATTGAAAAAAAAGTTTGGCTTCTTCAAGCTGTAGTGAAGTCTTTTCTTGCATATTTCTTCTTTGAAAATAATTGTTTATTCATATGATCCCCTAAAGAGAATTTCTTATAGTTTCATCCTTGAACAACAAACCCTAATATAATACACACCGGTCTATATTTCCATATCATGGATATATAATATATATCTATTTATGTAATGTTCTTAAGTATTAATACAAATTAAGTTTCTATATATAGTCACTCATCATCACACGAAATTAAACAAGAGAGCATTACATAAATAGAGTCAAACTATTTATTTTTTACATAATGCTTTTATTTTTTTTACACACACTCCCATGCCACCCCACCCTATCCTGATATTTTTGGAGAGTCAAACTCCGATCTCTCCTGCAACAACTTTGGTGTCAAACTACTACACCAATCACTTTGGATGCTTTGTTGATCGAAGAGATCGATCACATCTAAATATTTGTTTTGAGTAGTATTGGTAATAGGCTGAAAGCCATGTTGAAGAGTTGCTTCCCAAACTTTGTCAACGTCGAACATGGTGTAACCACACTCATGCACGTTCCAACCTTCCAAGGCATGCACTATCCCTGCTACGCGCCACGCACTCATCACCCTTCTCGGCAACCAGTTCTGGATGTCAAATTAAGGATATATAATTAATTCAATTAATTCATAAAATTATGAACGAAGAAATTTATTAGAGACTGTTACTTACCTCACAAGAGTAAACATTCTCAAGAGACTTAGGGATCTTCATTGCTGGAGTGCAGTGATAGTAACAATCTTTGCGCAA
Source organism: Rubus parviflorus (assembly GCA_029955375.1). Lineage (NCBI taxonomy): Eukaryota > Viridiplantae > Streptophyta > Magnoliopsida > Rosales > Rosaceae > Rubus > Rubus parviflorus. The sequence goes on along the minus strand of JARGGL010000005.1, from coordinate 7,544,522 downwards.
CCTTTTTGGTGGAAATTGGGAGAAGGGAAAAAACATTGTTCCTTTTGGTGCATTCAGTTGTTCTTCTTCACTCAATCCATCTCCAACAAACCAAATCTGCAAATTTAATGTTGTATTTTTTTGAAATATACAGATTAGGAAACTAAACCCTAGACCAATTAAAAAAAAAAGGATTTGGTGTCTACGCAAAATGGAAGCTCTTTTGTAGTTACATTTGAGGGGATCGAACGTCTAACGGCGTTTAATCCTAACCGAATTTCTTACCCTTTAATTTATTGCTACTGTTGTAGAGACATATAAAGATAGAAACAATAAGGAAAATTGCTAGGGGAGGGATGGCATTACCTTTTGATGAGCAGACCCATTTGTAAGAACCACCTTACTCTCAGTACCACTAAATGAATTGTTGAGCTTCAAATACTCATCCTTGTGTAACGTAGCTATCTGAATTAGAAGATATATATATATATATATATATATATATATATATATATATATATATATAGGATCGGAACATGAACCATAAATCTTCTCATTGGCTTACATTCTAGATATGACGTCACATATATGTAATAAATAATCAATACATATATACCTCGATGCCCCTCTTTCTCAAAGCCCTGGCAATGGCATAAGCAACCTTTGTAAGGTTGCCTGTAAGAAGAACTTGGGTTGTCTCTTTCGGTATGCTGTTTAGGATTATAGCCACAACTAAGCTACTTCCATCCACCACCTTGATTTTCAGCTGCGGATACTTACGAGTATATAGACCACCATACCCATTCAGCTCCTCACTCTGCAATGCACAAATTAATCATTTATCAAAAAGAGATTTCTTACATAATTAAATTATTCGACATTAAAATTTCTGCAAAAATAGCCTTGAAACCACAACACCCTCATAATTTAATACAGTTTAATTCAGGACCATCCTAATCTATACTATATTGGAAAATACTCTCATCCAAATGAGTTTGGATGAGCCTCATCCAAACTCATCCAATTTTGGCTCATTACACATTATATTTTTATAATCCAACCATTCATCTTTTAAATCATCCTCTAAAGATCATATATGCAAAATTTTAATCAAATTGGAGATCGTTTGATCATCCAACTATATCAAACAAATGAACGGTTGTAATGAGAATGTTAACTTTCACCGAAACCGTCCATTTGTTTGATATAAATGGATGATCAAACGATCTCCAATTTGATTAAATTTTTGCATAGATGATCTTTAGAGGGTGATTTAAAAGATGAATGGTTAAATTATGAAAATACGAAGCCGAATATACGTAAAAATGGATAGTTTGGACGGGCTCATCCAAACTCTTTTGGATGAGAGTATTTTCCTACTATATTTAAGAGAAGAGGGCTTGTCAATCAAAACTGAATTTTTTAACGTAAATAATCTTGAAATATTAAAAAACTTTGGAAACCAGTTTAACCATCGAGGACAATTGTGACAAATTACAAAATAATTTTTAATAAAATAAATAAATAAAAATTAGCCCACAACCCATTTTTTTCTCCTGCAATAACCGTTTCACCACATGCATATAGCATGTGGGAGATTGCTAGTACTTATTATGGGAATGACTATGTAAATTCGCCACAATATGTCCTTGATCTTCTTGGTTTAGAAGCTCGTGACATGTGAGTTTTTTTTTTTTCCTTTTTGAGAAATTTTTTTGGGTCAATAATGTGTAAGCTCAAGTGCTTAACGCACTAACCTTAATAAAATTCTATCGGAATAGAAAAGGGTGTTGTTATTAACACACCTTAAAGTGTTAATAACACACCTCACCCTAAAGTGTTAATAACACACCCCTTCTCTCTAGCTATCTCTCTCTCTCTTTCTTTAACACTTTAGGTAGAAAGAGATAGAGAGAAATGGTGTGTTATTAACACTTTAGGGTGTATTAATAACAACACCCTAGAAAATAATAACAGTCAAACTGTTCAAATTTGCAGACTAGAGACTTGCCTGGTTCAAGAGTCCTAAACTCAAAACTTTGACACCCTTTTCCTCAGCTTCAAGTATGGCTTCCTCAATCAAGCTGTTGATAGCTTCATTTTGCGATGGCATGAAGTACTGCAAGTCATAATTAATTGTAGCAACATGAATTAATTTGAAAATGACATTAATCAACCATATATAGGATCAAGATAGAGAAAAGTAAATTGAATATTACTGTAATTCTTACTTGCACATTGTATTTTGGGATAGCCCAAGTTTGTAATTTGAGCTTATCAAACCGCTGCCTCTCAACCACAAATGTGCGACCATAAATCCAATTGAACATCATAAACCAGAATGTAATAGGCCACATCAACCACAAGTACCATGTTGATGTGTGTGGCCTAGAGGCCAAGGAAGCAAATCCTAGTGGAAGTTGATAGATGGAGTCGGGTGTTGTTAGATGGGTTAGATGCAAGACATCCGGAGATTCATCCTTTCTTTTGAGTGAAGATTCATATAGTGCATCACTAGACTTTTCCATGGTGCCATACATATAGTCATAGAGTGGCATGAAGAGGGAGTAATTGGTTCTGAATAGGGTGTGATGCAAAGAGTGGTACCTGCATATGCACCATGTGTATGTTTCAGTCAAGAATCCATAGGAAAAGATCAAAGCAAAGAGAGATAAGGCCTCTCACATATCGGGTTCCATTAATTAGGTACATACATTAACATACAGATACATTAATGATAATAATAACTACTAGCTTTTCGTAGTGGTAGACGAACCGAGACTGGTATACGTACTACTGCATGAAATTGTTTGACCAATCTAAAAAGACGGTGTGCCATTAATGTATTGATATATTAATATACTTTAAATTTTCTCTAGCCTCAAGGTAAGATATATGATATCAAGGTAAAGATCACTTACGAGGGGGTGTACATGAGGTACTTAAGAGGAGGAAAAAGAGAGAAGATCCAGGTTGGAATGAGCTCGAAGTTGCAGTGTCCCATGTTGTTCATGAAGTCAATATAAGTAACATAAACAGCATAGGATGCGATTGAAGCTGTTCCCGTCAACGCAATTGTCACCTTGGGTATTGCGAAAAGGAGGAAATATGATATGTGCTCCCCAAATGGGTGTACCACAGCTGCAATTGTCAAACGTTTGTGTTGAAATTATTCTTGTATAAATTTAAAATAAAAATTAGAAACATGACAGCCCTTGCTCTTTCAAAAAAAGGGGAATGATTAGGTTGGATCTTTTTTTTTAGCAATAGTTAGGTTGGATCTAGGGAAAACGTCCACATATAATTGAAACATTTATATGGACGTTTATACTTTTATTACAGACTTTTCTTTTCCTGCATATAATTGAATTAACGGATTCATCAATCTTTAGTTTGTACTACATGAATTATTTGTGTAAACAAATCAGATAAATCAAAAACCGTTTATTCATTTGATGGTCAGCTTTTTATTTCTATTTTGTTCCACATATTGTTTTTTTTTTTTATCAAAGCAACATTTTTGTAGATCATCTTTATTGTGATTAACATATTTTCATCTTTAGATTCACCATTATTAATTGCAATTAACATATTTTCACCTTATAATTAATTTCATAATCTAAACGTATGTTCATATTTTAAATTATTTTTTATAGTTCAACTCTGCAAAAAAAAAAAAATCAATCGAATCTGAGATTGCTCAATCATCCAACTTTATAAAACAAATAAACGATTCTGACAACAATTACTGCTATTATGATTAACCGTCTATTTAGTTCATGTGAATGAGTGACCAAAAGGTCTCCAAATTGATTGATTTTTTGCATGAGTTATTTTTATATTATGTTATAATACATGAACGGCTGGATCGTTAAACTTTAAATTGAAAATGCTTAATTGCAATGGGTGAATATGCAGATTCACCCCCTTAATGAACCTAAGAATTATCCTTAGATAAACTTCAATGGTATAGCAAAAGCGTTTATAGACAGCTTAGACATTAATATCAATAGAACAGCAAGCAACGAATCTAAAAAGGTAAACTAAAGTCAATAAAAACCGTACAAACAACTACAAAGCCTATAGGCATCACCGAAATTATACATGATTATTAGCTAAGCGAACACAACAAAACCGTAAACAAATAAAACACAGACATAACTTGTAAGTCTAAATCAGTACTGGCCATGACCATGAACAAAGCCGCGTCCATTGAAAACCAACCGTATCTAACCAAAAAGAGGTTATGTAGATACAACAAAATTATTGATATTGTCACTTTCGTGTTGATATAATACTTGTATAAATTTAAAATAAAAATGATTAGAAGCTTTCCAACCCTCTTTCAAAAAATAAAAATGATTAGGTCGGATCTAGAGCCAGAAAACATCCACAAAAGTTATTTATTACGAACTTCTATTTTCCTGCATATAATTCAATTAACGGATTCATCAATCTTTAGTTTCTACTACATTAATAATTGATGTAAACAAATATGGCAAATCAAAAACTGTTTATTCATTTGATGGCCACCCTTTCATTTCTATTTTGTTTGACATGTTGTTTTTTTTTTAAACCAAAGCAACGTTTTTCATTAGATCTAAACTTTAGTGGTACAACAAAACTGTTTACAGATAGCTCAAATACAAATCGCAATTAATTAAACAACAAGCAACGAACCCCAAAGGGAAAACTAAAGCCAACAAAAATCGCACCAGCAACTACAAAGCCTACATCACCAAAATGAAACATGATCACTAGCCAACAAATCGATCCCACAAAACCCAAAACAACCAAAACCAAAAAATAATCGATAAGTCTAAATTAAATCATGACTACCGGCACGAATTGAAGCCACACCCTCATAGAACCAACCACATCTAATTAACCGAAAAAAGATTGAAGAACAATGGCAGATCCGGGAACAACTCAGTCTCCAGCGATCCAACGCCAAGTATTATACAGCAAACCTGACAAACTCCAAAACCCCAAGAGTTTGGATTTGACGAAGATGGCGAAAAGAACCAGGCATTTAGTAGCAAAATCCTTCAGATCGGATTGTAGTAGATCTAAGTTTTGAGATAAAATGAAAATTTTAGCTAATATATTACTATTCCTATATGGGTCAGAATTGGGTGTAAATTATTAATCAATCAAACACAGTAGCTAATAAAGGAAAACTTATTTCTAGTGGATCCAACTAGCTAGGTCTTACAAGTAATAGGCTCAGTGACAATGGAGGAATGGTGATGAGAGTGGTAGCGAGAGTAAAGGAAATGATGGTGCAGAGCTCTATGCAGCCAGTAATATAGAAACTCCACTGGACCAGCATGAATCAGAAATGTGATAAGGAATCCATCTCCCCTCCACATTGGTAAGTTTTGAGCTCCAGGCAGGTGCCTGTTGCCAAGGTAGAATAATATTCCATTGAATATTATCTGGTCATCCCTGTTCAATCCAAGCAATTTAACAAGAAAAAAAAATCAAAGTTAAAATAATGTAAACCTAAAATAAAATAATCATGTTAAACTGATCTCTCCGCAAACCCTAGCTGAACTACTACCGACCAGTTTCTTTCTCTGTCAACTTGTTCGTACTCAAGGCCCTTGTCAACGATCCGGCCACTGCCTTTGGAGGTTCGAGATCGAGAAAGAGAGATCCATATCTGGTTGTGGAGCATCCTCCAAAGTATGAATGGAAGTACGAGGAAGTACGATAGGTCTCTGTCTTCTCCATCATTAACGATAAACGAGTATGTGCCGTGAATCGCCCAGGGAGCCAACACCACATACTGTGCAAAACACAACCAAATTACGTAGAGATTTAGTACACCTAGCTAATTGCATGTCATAAATATCTATGCATATATAGCTCACATGCACAGAATAAATAGGGAAGAAGAAGACCTTGAAGCTTCCAAGAGGTGTCCATGGCCATTCGGTCAGAATTCCAGGATTGGAAGCCATGTTTCTTTGCGATTGTGTATTTGATATCCAGCTTTGGGCTTTTATATGTGTTCATATATTTAATGCACATTCATCGTACGCTACAAAAAGTGGTTATGAATATATGTAGATATTTGTCAACACAATCAAAGTGGTTATGGGTTATGAAGATGGATGGAGGAAAATTTATTGCTTGGAAATCAATGTGACACAGAAGAGAAAGATTTTTTTTTAAGAAGCTAAGATGAATCTCGATCACATTGTCTTCATCGGCGAGGAGTCTTGCACACACCTAAGTACAAATGTACTTGACCCCGTGTGAGCGCGAGCGACACACTCCCATTAATATTTGGCCAACGTTAGTTGGTCATCAGTTAGTCAAATCATATTTATTAATCTTCAAGCATATTTATTAATCTTCAAGCATCCACACATAATTCAAATCATCATCACATCACAAATGGACTAGGGCACACAACCCTAGTCCTCAATCCTAAACAACTAGTCACACATGCTTAGATTACACATCAACTATAAACTGGGAAAAGATAAAGAGAGGTTGAGGGATTCTCATGAAGATGGCAGCAGCTCCTTGTGTCACTCAAGTCATAGCAAGCTCCTCTTCTAAGTCTCCATCTTCTTCTCCAAGCTTCTCCTTGCTCATGGCTTCCCAATCTTGGTGTTCTTAATGGATCCAAGCATATGTGATGTAGAAGTGCTAGAATGATAGAGAAAGATAGTCAAGGATATAGAGGAGGAAGTGAGGAAGAAAGTTGGTGAAGGAAGGAAAGGAATTTGGGAGGTGGAAGGAGGAGAAAACAAAGGAAACAACTCGGCTGTCGTCGGTCGACAAGGGGACGTCGACCGGTCGACCCTGGACGGGTCACCAAGAAAAGAAGAGATTTGGGGAAGGAAGAAGGGAGAGAATTGGGTGAGATCTAGGTGAGGGCTGCTATGAAGAGATGGGGGCTTCATCTAAATGGCAAAAACTAGGTATAAATAGGCTAAGGTAGAGAGGGCGGGATGAAATGCTAGGATTAAAGCTAGGGAAATCTAAGGGTTAGATAGATTAAATGAAGGGCAAGGGGGTAAATAATCAAGGGAACAAACGAGAAGGAATAATCTATGGTTGACCTCATGGTATCTAATATGCTCCTTGTTGATTTTGGACCCACTTGTGGATGAGTCACAAGGTTGACTTCGTTCTTGACTTAAACCACGACCCTCAGAGTTGACCAAACTTGACTTTGCTTGACTTTATGACTTCTTTGGCAATCCTCCGGAATTTTTCTTGCGATTCACTTCCGGGACTTCATGTTGACTTGTCGACGCTCAAAAGTCGGGGTTGACCACGAGTTGACTGACGGTCCTCGGGTTAACTTTTCGTCCTTTTGCCGGAAATTCACTAAAAGCTCCAAAACGCGTCATTTCGCTCCCGATATCCATCCGATGCTCATGTTCACTACAATGGTGCAAATCAAGGATTAGAGACACTGAACGACCATTGGATTAGCATTACTAAAGTGATTAGAGGCCTAATTTGTATGCAAATCACATACAAAACACACAAAAAAAAAGAGGTGTGGGCCAAGCATACCGAACAAAAAGCCACCTCGAGAGCCCCTAAAAGTACTATTTGAAGCTCGAAACTGAAACTTTTGACGATTCGCCGTGAAACACTTAAGAAAAAAGATAAGTTTTGGTCCGGGTCATCACAACAAGTCTCACCCTCAATCCCAAATGAAATAATATAATTGACGTACTATTAAAGAAAATCATATGTTTTAGATGTTGCGAAATAAAAGAATCAATCTTTACACATTGAAAAAATAAAATAAAATTATATACCATTGTTTATAAGAACCTTGTTATGCCTACAACACCTATCCTAATAATGAACACAGGGCCGGCCCTGGATATAGGCTTAGCAGGCCGTTGCTTAGGGCCCCCAGTCTCATGGCCGATCCCCAATATTTTTAAGGTTTTTTATATGCTTTTTATTTTTAGAATCAGAAGATATCAATAATATCTTGAAAGCCAGAATGGTACATACATCAATTTCCTAGAGCTATGACAAAACAAAAATGAGTGGAAGGTGGTATTGAGATCCGGAAGTGTCGTTCTAACGAGGATTGACGGCTCCCCAACTCTCGGTAGCGTGCAATCGAGAAACTAAAGCAAGAATGGAGTGACAAAAAGTGAATAGAGTGAGTGGAGTGTGTATGTGACAATGTGCGAAGTGTGTGTATGTAGTGAGGTGTGGTGTAAGCAATGGTGTAGTGCAAAGATAAGTAAACAAGAAATATATGCAAGCAAGTAAAGGAAGATAAAGTGTGTGCAATGTATGGAAATGTTGGGGTTTTCAGGCAAACCTCAAGTCCAATGAAACTAGTGATGCTCTAAATGTCAAATCATGCCAATGTGTCCACGAATCAAGCCCTGTATCCTAGCCATGTTATGGTTCTAGGACCGTGCTTTCCTAAGGTATTCAAATGCCTTATTAGGGTCACTCAAACTCTCTAGGTGTCATAGGGGATTCCTCTAAGTTACCTAATATCGAATCCCCTAAAGTGCTTAAGAGACGTAAAGTGTCGAAACTTAGGGACTCAAACAAGCAACACATGTATAACCCACCACTCCACCGATATTATCGATGTGGAGTGGATACCTTCTAAGGTATTCCTAAGCCTTATTAGGGTCTTAGGGACTCTCCATGAAAAGGGAGAAAGAAAGGAGGCTTAAAGCACACAAATTAAGGGTTATACATAGTGAACATGCTCATCACACATATTGCCAATTGCCTAGAGTAGAATAAGGTTGCCAAACCAAACACAACTCATACAAGATGGATCAAATGCATACAAAAGAGTGGCAAATCTTCACATACACATTCAATACATATGAAATTAGACAATACACATACTCATGAATCAACAAAGACATTTATTCATAAATCAAAGCATCACATAGTCATATTGGACTAGGGCACACAACCCTAGTCCCCAACAAAGGTAACTACTCACTAAGCATCATAATATACATCATCAAATTACACAATAAAGCTCTAGACATAAGAAAAAGAGAGAGAGAGTAAAGATGAGGAACGCTCAATAGATGCTCTCTTGCTCCTCCTTGGCCTTGGATGATGAATCTTGATGACTTGGTGAGGATCCCCAGCAGCCCAGGAAGTGGAGGATGTAATAGACGTCGTGGTGAACAATATTGATGAAGGGTGGAGAGAAAAGGGAGAAGAGAGAAAAGGGAAAGGGAAAGTGATGGGTGATGGGGGCTGCTGAATGATGACCTAAATGGGGTAAAGGGGGCTATTTATAGGCAAAGGGAAGAGAAAATGAAGGGGTAGGATAAGCTAAGGGAAGTTCTAATGGTGGAATGAAATAAATAAAGGGCAAGGGGGTAAATGCCTATGGGAATAAAAAGAAGGAGTAATCTATGGGTGACCTCATGATATCTAGCATACTCCTTGTTGATTTTGGATCCTCTTGTGGATGAGTCACAAGGTTGACTTCGTCCTTGATCTTGACTTTGACCTTCGAAGTTGACCGTCTTGACTTTGCTTGACTTCTTTATTTCTTTGGCAAACTTCCGGAATTCTCTTGCGACTCACTTCCGGGACTTGATGTTGACTCGTTGACGCTCCAAAGTCGGGGTTGACCACAAGTTGACCGACGGTCCTCGTGTTGACTTTTCGTCCTTTTGCCGGAAATCCACTAAAAGCTCCAAAACGCGCCTTTTTGCTCCCGATATCAATCCGATGCTCATGAACCCTACAATGGTGCAATTCAAGGATTAGAGACACTAAACGACATTTGAATTAGCATTACTAAAGTGATTAGAGGCCTAATTTGTATGCAAATAACATACAAATCAAGCTGCACTCAATACTGATGGCCAGACAGCTAGCAAACTAATAAGTAACGCTCATTAAAAACCTGATAGCTCGTTTATTAAAACGAGCCTACTAAGATGAAATACATCAGGAAAAATGAACCTAACTAGAGAGAAATCAACCGCCTGAGCACTCAATTGTAGTACAGTTAATAACTTCTAAATCAAAATTCCAACGACATACATCATCATAGTAGGCAAAAACTCGAATGCTAAATAATAGGAGAGGGTGGTGATTTGTATGTGATTTGCATACAGATTAGGCCTCTAATCACTTTAGTAATGCTAATCCAAAGGCCGTTTAGTGTCTCTAATCCTTGAATTGCACCATTGTAGGGTTCACGAGCATCGGATGGATATCGGGAGCGAAAGAGCGCAATTTGGGAGCTTTTGTGGATTTCCGGCTAAAGGACGAAAAGTCAACCCGAGGACCAAAAGTCAACTCATGGTCAACCCCGACTTTGGAGCGCCAACGAGTCAGCATGAAGTCCCGGAAAGGAGTCGCAAGAAGAATTCCGGAAGTTTGGTCAAAGTCAACCTTTGGTCAACGCCGAGGGTCGCGGTCAAAGTCAAGGCGAAGTCAACCTTGTGACTCATCCACTTGTGCAATTAATTTTCAGCTAAGGACCACACTTGATATAGTGAGGTCACCCATTGATTATTCCTTCCTTTTGTTCCCATGAGGATTTACTCTTTTACCCTTCATTTAATTCATCCAACCCTTAGATCTAACCCTAGCTCATCTTAACCCTTCATTCTCCCTTCCTTTGCCTATTTATACCCTAGTTGTTGCCTCATTAGGGCATCCATTCAGCTGCCCCCATCTCCATCACTTTCCCTTTCCCTTTTCTCTCTTCTCCCTTAGATCTAGGTTTGCCCACGATTCGTTCGTCGACCGGTCGACGACTACCTGTCGACCGGTCGACCGGCGACGGGATCCACCATTTCTCCACCTTCCTCACCTCTTTTCCGCCTCCACCCTTCACCAAAGTTGATCACCACGACGTCTACTACATCCTCCACCACCTGGGCAGCTGGGTTCCTCACCAAGTCATCAAGATCCATCATCAAAGCCAAGGAGGAGCAAGAGAGCATCTATTGAGCATCCCTCATCTCTACTCTCTCTTTTCCTTATGTTTAGAGTTTATATTTGTAAATTGATGATGTATACTATGATGCTTAGTGAGTAGTTACTTTGTTGGGGACTAGGGTTGTGTGCCCTAGTCCAATGTAACTATGTGATACTTTGATTTATGAATAAATGCCTTTGTTGGTTCATGGGTATGTGTATTGTCTATTTTCATATGTATTGAATGTGTATGTGAAGATTTGCCACTCTTTTGTATGCATTTGGTCCATCTTGTATGAGTTGTGTATGGTTTGGCAACCTTATTCTACTCTAGGCAATTGACAATATGTGTGATGAGCATGTTTCACTATGTATGACCCTTAATTCGATGCTTTACGCCTCCTTTCTTTCTCCCTTTTCATGGAGAGTCCCTAGGACCCTAATAAGGCTTAGGAATACCTTAAAAGGAATCCACTCCACATCGATAATATCGGTGGAGTGGTGGGTTATGCATGTGTTGCTTGTTTGAGTTTCTAAGTCTTTGTGCCCTTCGCCTCTCAAACCAATTTGAGAGAGTTTTAGTGATGCATAATCCGGCACTAGAATACACATGATAAGATGGTCCTAGAACCATAACATGGCTAGGATACGGGGCTTGATTCGTGGACACATTGACATGGTTTCATGTTAGAGGATCACTAGTTGCATTGGACTTGGGGTTTGCCCGAAAACCCCAACACCTATCTTACTTTATTTGCACATTTATACCTTCTTGCATTTTAATTGTTGTTTGTTATTACGTTGCACTATCTTTCGAAAACCCAAAAACACTACACCTCTACACACACATTGTCATATACACGCCTCATCCACTCTTTTCATCTCTTGTCTCATCATATTTGTGCATCTTCTTTGGTTGCTTATTTGCCAAGGGGTTGAAGGGCCTTCGATCTCCGTTGGAACGACAACCCCGGATCTTAAATATACTTACTAACTTTTGGCATTCGTCAGGTGGTAAAATACCCTCCTTGAAGGCCCAAAGTTGATTGAGAGCCCATTGCCCCTTAGGCCGAGAGTAAGGTCTGATAACCCCACCCCAAGCCCAAAGGAGAGAAAACCATCCAACAAATCCTAGGATGAAACACAGCAGCAGCAGCCGGCCAAACATCTCCGGTGGCCGTCCCCTCTAACCGGCCATAGTAGCCTAATCAAGAAACCCTAGAGGACGTACTGAACGCAATCCGGTGAAGAAAACCACAACTACCACCCGAGCACAAGAAAGAAACCCGGACTGGTAAGAAGCATAAGAAAAGGAGTGAGAAACCCGATTGAAATCCAAGCCACCCGCACTAACCGTCGCAAACCTTTGTTAAGAAAAAAGAAGACGTGCAACCCAACCAATCCAAATTAACAAAACCAAGTGCAAGAAAGGACGTTGTCTGTCTGTAGTAACCAAGGGAGAGAGTCAGCCTCCTCCTATGCTAGATCCGAACAAGAGGAGAAGCCCAAGGGCCGCCGCTGCAACCGGTTGGATACTGGAGTCCCTCTCCTTATGTTATATACTAATTCGAGAGAATATTAGAACTATATATAACTGAAAAGGGCTTTTTTTATGCATATTTAAAAATAAATAAAAATATGGCTCTTCAAAACTAAGAAGGTCTAATAACAAAAATTATCTTCATTAAATTAAACATATCCAACAATTAAGATTGATGAATAATTAATATGAGGGCCGAGCCCTGCTTTCTTTGTTCACCTAGGGCCCGCGAAATCTCAAAGCTGGCCCTTAATGAACGTGAAACTTGTAACTTAGCAAGGCTATATGAATCTTAACCAGGAAACTTAAATTGTGATTATTTCACTCGGATGAAAATAAAGCAACTCAAGCACTTTGGGATATAGTACGGAGACTCGTAGAGCATATAATTGCTGATCGATTGTGCTATAACTAATGCACAAATGGAAAGTGTATATAATTAGGCCGACAACATCAATTAAACTAGAGCCTTTCATTATTACTAGAAACCATCTCGAGATGCCCCCGACACTTCCAAACATGCCAAAATCATGCCAACCCTTTCTTTTTCTTTTTTGAACTTTTCTTGGGCTGAAATTTTATCATTGATAAAACATAATTTTTAAAAAATGTTTCAATTTACAGAAGTCGAAAATCTCGACTAGTTTTTTTTATAACAATTTTCCAAAGTTTTCCGAATTTGGAAAATAAAAAAAAAAACTTCCCGAGCCTAGAAAATTCTGAATTTTTTTCGGGCATAGATTACATTTTTAATAGTGTTTGTACAAAAAATCTCAAATTTTTACCATGTAATGAATATTTTATTAGGAGCTGGTTTAGAGTTGTGATTTATACCTAGGGCTAATAGCATAACCATAATTCATGAATAAATGAGGATAAAACTGTAATTTTTTTATGAACAATAATAAACGGTGCTAGCTAATGGCAGAGCCGTAATTAATGAATAAATAAGGGCAAAACTGTAATTTCCTTATGAACAATAATGAATAGTACTAGGGCTTTAGCATATAGTATAATTGCTTTCTGTTTAAGAGAAACGTAAATAATAGAGAATGAGCAGAGAATATGATGTATTTCATTAATGAATAATGGTCTCTATATATAGAGGAGTACAAGATACAATATGTATTAATGTATGAAACATATACTAAATACAATTCATACTCTAGAAGGATTTACCTTCCATAAACCTATTCTAAAGTCCTAGATGAATAAGGCACATAATAATGATATCCTAAAACACTCCCCCTTGTGCCGGTCACAACTAGGTGATGCTTTCCATGTTGTCTCATTAAAAACCTTGCCAAGTAACAATAAAAACCTAGTGGGAAAAATAACCTTAGTCGAAGGAAAAAAGAGTACAACGCACTTTTCACATTTGAAAGTGACATGTATGTGCCAGACTCCTCCTAATGTCTGCACCTCCCCCTGATTCCTACAATCATGGGAGCTCGGATAACTTAAGCATACCAATGCTTTTAACATGTTTTTCAAATGTGGACTTAGGCAAAGACTTAGTAAATAAATCTGCCACATTCTCCTCGGATCTAACTTGATTCACTTGAATCTCGAGGAGAGTCTGTTGTTGCTGATTATAAAAATACTTAGGCGAAATATGCTTGGTATTGTCACCCTTAATGAAACCTTGCTTCATCTGCTCAATACATGCAGCATTATCCTCATAAACGCAAGTAGGTTCCTCAGTGGTAGACTTCAAACCACTGGTTCCTCGAATATGTGTAATGACAGACCTTAACCATACACATTCACGAACAGCTTCATGTAGAGCAATTATCTCTGCATGATTCGAGGAAGTAGCAACTAACGTCTGCTTGGTAAACCTCCAAGATATCGCCGTGTTACCCATGGTAAAGACATAACCAGTTTGGGAACGACCTTTGTGCGGGTCAGAGAGGTACCCGACATCAACAAAACTAACCAAAATATCACATGGATTTTCAGTATGGGGAGTTTCCGCACCCGTGCGATCGATCGCCGCATTCCTTGCGATCGATCGCCCGACGGCAGCAGGCTCGGGTTTCTTACCCATCTTGCCATACTTTCGTGTCTCTCTATAGGGATAAAACAAGCCCAAATCGATTGTACCCTTAAGGTAACAGAATATTGTCTTTATGCCACTCCTATGGCGATGCGTGGGCGCAGAGCTAAATCTAGCTAACAAGTTCACAGCAAAAGAGATGTTAGGTCTAGTGCATTGAGCTAAGTACAACAATGCACCTATTGCACTTAGATATGGCACTTCGGCCCCTAGAATTCTTCGTCATCATCCTTTGGACGAAATGGATCTTTCTTTGGATCTAGGGTCCGACCGATCATGGGAGTGCTAATTGGATGTACTTTGTCCATGTTAAACCTTCTTAACATCTTGTGGACATAAGCCGATTGATGGATTAATATTCCACTATCTCGGTGCTCTAGCTCAAGGCCTAGACAGGACCGAGTTTTTCCAAGATCTTTCATCTCAAATTCGGATTTCAAATATGTAGTAGTATCTCTCAGTTCTTTGAGAGTACCAATTAAATTCATGTCATTTACATAGACATCAATAATTGCAAATCCGGAACTTGTTCTTTTTATGAACACGCATGGGCATAAATCATTATTTATATATATATCTCTTCCCAATCAAGGAGTCACTTGACTTGGGTAATTGAAGTCCATCAGGCACCTTCAAATATATCTCTGAATCTACCAAACTGACAAGGTAGCCACATTCATAAGCTGCATGTCAAGTTTTTCGGAAACTACCAAACTGACAAGGTAGCGGAATGTAATATTATTCCTTACGGGAGAATATGTCTCTCGTAGTCAATACCAGGGCGTTGTGAGAAACCTTGCGCCATAAGGCGAGTCTTATATCTCAAGACTTCATTATTCTCATTACGCTTTCTAACAAATACTCATTTATGTCAAATAGACTTTACACTTGGGGGCGTTTGCACTACATACCCAAATACCTTTTTCTTTGTTAGTGAATCTAGTTTAGTAGAGATTGCATCTTTTCATTTAGGCCAATCTGCTCTACGTTGACATTCTTCAACAAAGCGTGGTTTGATGTCATCATGCTCTATAGTCTATTGAGCAATACATCATCAAGAATTTCGTCTCAAGCATGCATGCATTCATCCAGATTTCTCTATTCTCTGAAATTGATTCAATCATTGAGGCGTCCCCCAATATTGATTCATGGACATAACTATAATAAGAGATAATCTCAAGAGACGGGTTTCGGGTATTGATGATGAATGGATTAGGCTGTGCCAAACTTGCTTCCTTCCTTGGGCGAGTATCCATCGAACCAAGTGGTCTCCCCCTCTTCCTTTGGGGAACCACGGCCTCAACCACACCAAGTGCACACCTCCACTTGGTGTGGTTGTGACACCATTATTGGCGCCATATCCCGTAGTAGGGATTTCCAACTTTGCAGGCACGTTTGCAGCTGGTATATGTGATCTCGTCACTTTATCAATATCAGAAAATGTATCATGCATCGAATCTGCTACGTTATGAAAATTGAGTATTTTACGCACTTCACTATCACATTGTGCGGTTCGGGGATCAAGATGAGACAGAGTGGGGACAGACCACGACAATTCATGTCGTTCATGTTGAACATTCTTGTTCTTATCTCCCCCTAACGACGGGAAGACTGTCTCATCAAAGTGACAATCCGCAAATCTAGCGGTAAAGAGATCGCCTGTCAAAGGTTCCAAATAGCGGACAACAGTTGGAGATTTGTTACCAACATAAATACTTAAACGTCTCTGAGGACCCATTTTGGTGCGTTGTGGGGGCGCAATTGGCACATAAACCACACAACCAAAAAATGCGTAAATGTGAGACATCCGGCTCATATCCAGTTACCAACTGATACGCAGAGAACGGTTGATTGGCAGTGGGTCTGAAACGAATAAGTAAAGCTGCATGTAATATTGCATAACCCAAGCAGATTATGGGAGATTGGTGCGCATAACCAATACCCGAGCGACCATTTGAAGTCTCTTAATGGTGGCTTCTGCGAGACCATTTTGTGTATGCACATGGGGTACGAGATGTGTAACATCAATCCCAATAAACATGCAATAATCATCAACTGTCTGTGATGTAAACTCTCTAGCATTGTCAAGACGTATTTGACTTAATAGGATGACATGGGTGGTGAGCCTTTAAGTGTATAATTTGTGCTAGAAGTTTTGCATAAGCAGCATTGCGTGTGGACAATAAAGCGACATGTGACCAGCGTGTCGATACTTCCACAAAAACCATAATATATCTGAAAAATCCGCAATATGGTTGGATGTGTCCACAAATATCTCCTTGGATACGATGTAAGAATGAAATAATTTCTTTTGTGTCCTTAACATAGGATGGTCTCGATCCTAATTTGCCTAAGGAATAGGCTTTGCAAAATGAGCCCTTGGCCATGAAGGCAGCAAAAGCATAGGAGGTATCCTGATCAAGTTTGGAATCAAAATTAGAGGGGGAAGTAACAAATGTTACTGTGCGATCGATCGTCGAGGTATGAGATCGATCGCAAATGCTCTCTGGACGCTGTCCAGGCATTATGGAGACGTGCGATTGATCGTACGTGCGTCTGCGATCGATCACAAATGCTCTCTGGACGATGTCCGAGGCATGCTTGAGGCATACGATCGATCGCACATGTTTCTGCGATCGATCGCCTGGCGTTTGACGGATGTTGCACAATACTTTGGCATGTCAGTGACGCAAGTCTCCCCTCCTTGAATCATCTTTTGATTCTTGCTTCT
This sequence comes from Rubus parviflorus, assembly GCA_029955375.1. Classification (NCBI taxonomy): domain Eukaryota; kingdom Viridiplantae; phylum Streptophyta; class Magnoliopsida; order Rosales; family Rosaceae; genus Rubus; species Rubus parviflorus. The sequence goes on along the minus strand of JARGGL010000005.1, from coordinate 7,527,293 downwards.
ATTAGCTCGATAAAATGGATGTCCGTGTGAGGTTTTCAATATACGGATCATCATATCACGACCAGGATGTCCCAAATGGTCGTGCCAAAGCCTATATGTGTCGGAATCCAAAAGATCATCTCTAAAGACATTGTTGGATTCAATAATTCGAATGGTGGTTAAGTATAACCCACTAGATCGACACATAAGTTTTTCTAATATGCATTTTCTTCCGCAATCATTAGAAGTAATACACAAGTATTCTTGTCCATTCTTACAATACGTTTCCAAATAAAAACTATTGACACAAATATCCGTCATTACATCGAGGAAAAATTCAAAAATTTATTATTTATATGCCAACGATTAGATCGAGGTCTTGTCTAGAAAATCTAATCCAAAATAACTATGACAAAAGTCAATTTAATTCAGGCATAAAAGCTTTTACATAATAAACTTGGAAATAAAACAATTGCAATTCATTCGAAGTCTGGAGCTTCCATGGTCTTCTCTGTACTTTGGTCGACCTTAAAATATGCAATTGTGAGATTGACGTCTGTGTCATCTCTAGTATCTTCTTTATAGAAACTTATGAGAAACTTCCAATACAAAATGATGACATTAGAGGTGCTCATGTCTTACATATACCGCAAGCGATATAAGGCCCGTCACTCCCCTAATGCTTCTCATAATCAAGTGAAGTATAGCTCATTATCAATACATGCTTCAATGACGCGTTCGAAACCTTGTGGATTTGGAGGATGGATTGGTGCTCTTGGAACCCTATTGCCACGCTTTCCTTTGCCGGCGTTGGCATGGCCACCATGGCCCATGCCTCTTCCTCCTTGCCCTCTTCCATGTGGTGCAATATTCCCACGAAGTTATGCAACATTGTTGCGGTTACCTTCCTTGGTAGGATGATTATATGGACCAGATCGTCCATTAGCATTACCCTTGACATTAGGGTTTTGTCCTACTTTGGCCATAATTTACTTTTAGAACTCTCTTTGTTTCGGCAGGCCTAAAATTATTTTTCATCATGATCGTGTCATGTTTTTCAGCTACTTGCAGAAAGCTGATTTAACGTAGTAAGTCGCTTGGCATTATACTCCAATCGATATTACTTGGACAATATAAGTGCCGAAGCTGGGAAGGTAGAGAGGGTCTTCTCTATTAAGTTAGCTTCTGTAGAAGTCACCTTACAAAATTGAAGCATAGCCCGTAGTTGAAGCATCTTTGAATTATATTCAGCAACGGTTTTGTGAAATTACTTTATCACCATAAGAAGATATTGTAGTTTCGCAGTCTAAAAAGACATCCATGAACACTAAATAAAATTTGTGAAATTACTTTATTACCATAAGAAGATACTTTAGTTTCGCAGTCTAAAAAAACATCCACGAACACTAAATATAATTCCAAGATAATTTAGATTAGAACAAGACCAAGATGGTGTATGGCCATAACTTAAACCGTTCGGTAGCTCTACCCAAGTATGACCAGGTAAGTAAGATGAGATGTCGGTAGAGCGAGGCTCATTTGACACCACTAATCTCAAATCACTTTCCTAGACATCATACCCAAGTAGGTGAGCCTAGTAATGAGTAAGTTATGACCAAAAATTGGTCGAATTCGATGTTTTTGTGAAATTACTTTATCACAAAACTTTTTTTTGATACTCATGAAATTACTTTATCATAGCATATATTATGAATCCCCACGATTCATTAAAACTCATAAAGTCTCACGCCATAAGAGGGGTCCGAATGAAAAAGAAGGGAAACTTTGGAATCCCTGAGAAAAAGAATGCGGAAATTAAATCAAAGCATGAACTTTTAGAAAATCTTACTTGGTTTTCTTTTGTTGCAAAATCGCAGAAATTTTTTATCCTGAGTACCACTCCTTTGGAACAGAATATCTGGAGATCCAACGGTCTGAATTTCGTGAAATTTGAACTGCAAATAGAAGGCACTTGGAGGAAGGTTTCGTCAAATTTTTGGCTTGATCCAATGGTTGAGACGAGAGAAAATTGCTTCCGAGATTGACTGTTCTGTGCAGGCAGATTCTTGGAGATTTGGTTTTTGTAGCAGCCGGTGGTGGAGCAACGCGGTGGGCCTAGGGTTTTGGTTCTAGGGTTAAGGCGCGTAGCAGAAATCTAATGCTGAATATATCTTTGGCTTTTTAATCTCAGGGTTAAGGCTCGTGCTGATAACGTGTTTAAGGGAAACGTAAATAATAGAGAATGAGCAGAGAATATGATGTATTTCATTAATGAATAAGGGCCTCTATATATAGAGGAGTACAAGATATAATATGTATTGATGTAGGAAACGTATACTAAATACAATCCATACTCTAGAATGATTTACCTTCCATAAACCTATTCTAAAGTCCTAGTTGGACAAGGCACGTAATAATGATATCCTAAAACACTTTTAAAGTTTCAGCTATTACTAGTTTCAAAGTAGATCGATGCATTCATTAATGGGACAAAGAACGAACAAGCTAGACTGATTAAGGGTGGACGTGCAGAGGTGACCTCATTAGGTCACCACAACCTATACTGGAATCATTTTCCTCTACACATTTGCTCGATCCTCCAATTGTAAATTAGTCTTACTCGAACATTTCATCTTCAAGGTTTGACCAACTGATAGCTTCTAATAGGGGTAAATGCACACTATAAAATAGCACACAATTAACTTATTGAATTTTTCTAATTGCACTAAAGATGTCAATGTAGCATAGGCAAGTAGGGGTCTTTCCCGCAGAGAATTGATGATTTAATTGCACAAAGACTTGTCACAAAAAGTAGCTACTGATCCTACTGGCTAGCAGCTGAAAACCTAACTTTCTACCTAAACTAGACTCAAGTAAAAATTACGAAATTAATTACAGACACACTAGACACATAAAGTAGTAAGCACGTAAATGTTTGAAATTTTTGGAGATGATTTGATATTTTAATAAAAATAGACAAAACAGAGAACAGAAAACAGATGATTTGATATTGTTAGTTAAGGTGTCGCATTCTTTTCCAGATCTTTAATTAGTTGGCCGGGTTGGTCACTGGTGTACCTCAATATATATGGCCAGTATAAGTGCATATATCACTATGCAGCATCTTTTATTAATTGCACTGGTTGGGGCAATGGGGCAATGGCATGTGTTCCATTAATTGCACTCGATCGTTTTGAGCGCAATGGGGCAATGGGGCAATGGGGCAATCGTTTCGTGATTTTTGTAAAATAAGTTATTTGTTGTTGGGTGGAATGTTGACACGCCGCAAAAGCGGATCAAAATAAAACCTTAACTTTTTATAAATCGTCGCTAAATAGTGTAGTGGGAAATAAGGTCATTACTCACAGAAAATTGTTTTATTTACTAATTTATGTCACGAAAATACATAATCTAATACTACAACGACTCAAAATCAAATCCTCATATGCTTACTAAGTATGCATCCAAAGTAAACATATAGAAATTCAATTCCAAATTATTCACACAAAATAGCATTTACTTAATTTATTTCGAAAAAATCAAAATAAACACACAATAACTAATTTACACACGGTTAGTTTCGGGTTTAACAAAATAATACAAATCACACAAGTCACAAATTCATACAATATCAAATTAAACCAGTAAAACCACAGGGAAATATTCAATAGGTCATAATTTTTACTTTGTATTTCCCATTAACTTTGGGAATTTTTAAGTTTTCCCAACATGCTTGGTTTATGCCTGTTTTACTCCCATTAAGGACAAAAGTATTGAATTGTGATTTTTTATGGCATTTTTGCCCTTGGCGTCTGGGCTTTGAGATCGAAAGGAACGGTGGTCACGAACTTTAACCGCTCGATCCGTCGCCGTTCGACGATGCCTTGTGGTGAAGAGGGCTACAAAACCCAGTAAGGGTTTCCTCCTAACTTGACCGGAAACGCCGCCGGCAAGGAAGAGCAATTCCGTACGAAAACGAGCTTTTTCTCTCCTAAATTTCTTCTCTTACACTAAAAATCAATGCAAAAAATTAGTGTAGGATTGAAGGGCTCGAAGAGATGAAGATTTTGGGACAAGTTTCAAGCCTTGAGGTGGCCGGATTAATGAGAAATCGGCCAGCAAAGCTGGCTGCTACAGTGATGGGAAGAGAGAGAGTGAACTGTGCGGATTTGAGGAGAGAGAAAGTGATTCTCGAAAATGGAAACTTCTACCTCAATAATATTTTATTGACCTCAATAAAAAAGTTTATTGACCACAATAAACTGTTTTATTGAGGTCAATAAAATCTGTCAATGGCAGTTTAGTGCGAAAAAAAAAAAATTTCATTTTCACCAAAAACGCAATAGTGAAACGAAATTTTACCAGTCCCCAAACCAAAAAAGGTAATCCTCCGGCCACATACAATACAACTCCAACAACAACTGAATGATAGAAGTAGGTATAATGAAGAAACCTATAATATAGTTGGCATTCCAAATCTCCAACATTTTTTAGTTGTCCTTCGTACTACAAAATTTAAGATTCATAAGTTCAACAAAATAGTTAAAACTGGTATGTCCATTAATTAATTACTGAAAGAGAGATAGATATATACACTTCCAAACCGAGAATGGTAATCGAAGACCCAATTAATGTGACTAAACCAGAATCCTTTACTGGGAGTATGAGGGTCTTTCAATTTGTCTGTAAATTGATGGTGGTATCTATGGCTACTCACCCATTCTATTGGACTTCCCTGCAAGTAAAAAAAAATTATCCATATATATTCATAAAAAGTTTGTTTACTGTTGGTCCTAAATAGTGCAAATATTTCATAATTTCGATCGACCTGAAGTGACAGAACTGCACAATAGGCAAAGAAGTATTCAAGCCATCTGGGAACCTTAAAACTCCGGTGGGCAAGGTTCCTATGGTAAGATATAGTTACACCTACACCTGTCACAAAATACAGTACTACTGCCACCAATAATGCACCCCAATTGAACTGAAATGGTGCTAAAAGAGAAAGGCCAGGGAGGCACAAAACGACAACCAAAGTGATTACATCTATCAAGTCCCATTGCCTCCCAAAAAATTCGACCTGCCAATTCACTACTCGATGTAGCATTTTAGGTACTTAATAGTTTGATGGGATTCGAATGAGTGAAGAAGCTTGTGCCTGCATGCTGACAATATATATAGTATAATTTTGAGAAAGAAATTATTCTATGGTGCTGCAACACCATGGGGCAATGCAGACGAGGTCGTCCAAGCCAATGACATTTCTAGACAAAACAACAGCCTCAGATTTCTGGTGGCCGGCCAAGTCACAAATGACGGTCACATGGCAGGGACCGAGCTAGCAATTAAATATCCTAATCTCTCAATCCTGCTCACAACAGCGACTTTCCCATTTTAGATGGATTTTTGAATCAAAGTTTATTTCTTAATCAACTAAAACTCCTTATTTCTTTTTTCCAGTCCAAGTTTTTTTTTTTTTTTTCTAATGTAATATAGAACACCAAAACGTTGTTGATGGCTGGGTTTTCAGGTTACATGAAGTGCCATCATGTACTCCATCATGTCAGCTTTCACACCATGCACATCATTTATCACTGTTACAACTGCATGGAAAAGGCCCCCTTTAAATAATAATATCCAATTTTTTCACTGAAGATAATAATATCCAATTTAACGTTTCCAAACTAGAGATTTAAGGAGTGCTTGGGTAAGGGATTTGAAAGTTCCTAAGAACTTCAAGTTGATGAGATTTTGAGATGAAAGGAATTTAAGGTGATGAGATTTTGAGATGAAAGAAATTTAAGTGATGGAATTTAAAAATGACTTGTTAGGTTTTTTTTTTTTTCATTGATGGGATTTAATTGTGGAATTATGTAAAAAAATTTGTTTTTCACAAATTTTTTTATCTTTTTTCTTCCTCTTCTACTTTTTTTTTTGCTATGGAAACTCCAAATAATTACTGCAGCGATTTTTTTTTCGAACTAAATATATGTAAAAAAAAAAATTTGATGTCGCTCACCAATCAATAATAAACAAAGCAATGAACAATATATTAATTTCAAAATTTTAACAAAGTTGCAAAAACCTGAAAAACACGAGAAATCTAAGAAATGCATCTAAGACGGAATTAATGAATATGTCGTGACCACAAGGTCTTTCGCTGGTAATCTAGCATGCAAGATTCTCGATTAATTTGTCTCCATTCCAAGCTTGGAGCTAGGGTATGTCGTGTGCTCGTTTTGCACCATTTCATCCTTGGACTAGATCTTTTGAACTCCTATTGGGGTCCTCTTTGAGTCTTTATCTCGAGCGGCGACTTCCAAGGTCGTGAAGGTGGTTCCTGATAAGAGTAAATACACACTATACATGACAGGACCCGCCCCGACATGTTATTCTGGAACATCGAGACGACTTTGTGGGGCCTATTTTAGAAGAGAGCATGCCGAAAACTCAACATAACCTCCCATAAAAATGGACTACCTAAAACCTGAGATTTACAATTTAACACTTTAAATACCAACAAAACCAACCCAACACTCGAGCCTACGTGCTTGCCGGTGAAAATAATTCAAATTCTACAATTTAAAATAGATTTTCTTTTTAGTGAAAAACATAACTCCTTAAAACTACAGGAAATCAAATAACTAAAATAACTGAACACAAACTGGGATGACTAAGAGACCTACCCGCTTAGCCACCAATTCACTGTGGGACCTACCAACTCAGTGAACTGTCATCCGAGAGTCCTACCTACTCGGAGACATATGCCATGAGGGACCTACTCGCTCAATGACACAAACCCGAGGGAACTACCCACTCAGTACCTACCTGAGGGAACTACCTACTCAATACCTGATGGAACTACCCACTCATTACTTGAGGGAACTACCCACTCAGTACCACGTGCATACAACAAACAATCACAACACAAAACTGATATCTGATAAAAAAAATGGGAACACTGTTCAATATAACTCGAAACTGAATATCGAAAAACTGTTCTAATCATAAACACGTAAAATCTCAAATATATAAACAATTTGATAAAGAAAATAAGGTCCACTTTCATTCTTTCGAAACCGATCAATCCAACGATGGTGGGGCGCGCCAGCAAGGCGTAATTAAATTTAATGCCCCCACATTGGGTCACAGGCTCGCGTGACTAAACTCGGCGACAATTCCAAAGATCGGATTATTGCTGTTCGATAAATCAAACGAACATAAACTAATTTATCCAAACTCACAAATCGTAATTAAATTTTAATTAACCAATTGATCTATTTCTAAAGATCCAATCGCACAACATTCTCAACATTATTATCTTAACATCATAAACGATTTCGGTGACCATCTGACGGCCACATGGTAAAGTTAATCGTAACTCATACGATAACGAACCTAAATTAATCGAGTTAATTCCTAAACTTTAATAACTTCCAACAAACTATACATCAACATGCTCGTAAAGAAAAGTGCAAGCCAAAATGCTAAAATGCAACCACAACCGAGGCCGGACGCACCGCCACATGAGGATGGCCTTGAAATTTTACCACAATGTACATCACAACACCAGCAACAACTTTCATACCTGCCACGAAGTCCAATTCGAAGTAGAAATCCACGAATTTGCCTTGAAAATTATGGGTAGTCGGAATTTCTTTCCTTTGATTAGCCGTCGTCCAGCGGAGTTAGGCCACGAAACCGGTGGCGTTGGAAAGCTCTCGAGGAGGGCTCCAAAGCCCAGTGGATGGTGCAAGGCATCGTTGCTGGAAAACACCAAATCGATCCGGAGAAGTTTCCAGCCGCACTCACGACTTTGGGAGTTTTTCCGGCAGATTCCGAAGGCGGTTGGTCGTGAATTAGGGTGGGGTTGGAAGAAGAGAAGGAGAGGAAGGAAACGGGACCGGTCTCAAGGTCTGGGGTGGCCGGACGGCCGATTTCTCCGTCGGAGAAAGGCGCGAGTACTGTAGCAAAGGTGGAAGATCGGGGAAGCTGAAGGGGCGTGAGAATTCCAAGGGACACTCCTCCCCTTTTTTCCCGAAATAGAAACTTCTATTTATAGTGACTTCCCAAAATAGTAACCTCTCTTCCTTGAACCATAACTTCTTCATACGAACTCCGATTTTTACGTACTTTATTTCCACGGACTCGGTATAACACGCTTTACATCTTCCGGGAATAAAGTTTAAAAAAATTCCTAACTGAACAAAAAGTCACCCCGAAATCCCCTTAAAAGTACCAACTGAAGCTCGAAAATAAAAATTCCACCGATTCGCCAAAATGCTAACTAGTACATTAGTATGCTTTGGTCAAGGGTGTCACAATAGAATAGCAAACGATTCTCCTAATTAATTTCCCTACATGCATTGAAGATGTCAATTATAGTATATGCAAATAGAGGTCTTTCACGTTGAGGAATATAGATTCAATTTCAAAAGTGGATGACACAAAAATTGGTTACTGATCCTACTGACCAGCAGCCGAAAATACCTTTTACCTGACCTAAACTATAAAAAAATTACAAAATTAAACACAGGAACACTAGACACACATAATTGAAAGCAAGTAAAATGTCAGAATTTTTGGAATTGATTTACTATTTTAAAGAAAATTGACAAGACAGAGGACAAAATGTAAAATCTGAGGATGTTGTTTATTTGGAAGAAGATTAATAGGAGAAAAGAGTTAGGAACTTGCTACCACCACCGACAATCATTCTTATAAGTTGTATTTCATTCAATTTCATTTATTTCCAGATGAAGATGCTCAGGTCAATTCGGTATGCTCGAAAATAACCTATTAATACTTTCTTACTTTGTACGTTAAGAGAGAGAAGCACTACTCCCAACCTATTTCCTATCAAGCAACCTAGAAGGACACCTTACTAGATTCAACAAGAAGAAATCATTAAGTTTGAAAAAGGGTTTGAATCATCACATAGCCTCACATAGCATCACAAGTACTGGTGTTGTCTTGTTTAACTTAGGAACCAATTTACATGTTAATATGCAATTCGCCAATTAATCAATAAGTCCTACTTAGAATACATGAGGAATCTCAAACATAAGAAACATGCATCAAGATATTCATAGCAATAGAACCCTAACATGCTCACTAAGTATGCATCTAAAGTAAACATAGAAAGAATTCATCGATGTAACAATTGGTAAAAAGCAAGGTTCGAAAAATCGCTAATCGCTAATCGAGCGGTGGGTAAATCATGTGTGAAAGGCCGAAAATAAATCAATATCTTGCCCACACAAGAGGTATAAGGAGTGAAACAAAAAATTATGCTTAATTTCTCTGTTTGAGGCCTCCTGGGATCCCTAGTATGATCGATGTACATCCCACATTGAAAAATGTTCACCAATCACCACAAAGGTACAAAGATACTTGATCATACTCGATCATACTCATGTTTACACTGTTGCGCTGAACTTGATTCAAACCTGTGAACTTTGCTTGTTTTGTTTGTATGGTGAAACTATGACTTATACTTTGGCTAAAGGCTATGCCTCTTTTCTCTGATTAGTGTGTGGATTTTTCCCCTACTCATTGTGTGTTTGCATTGATCATTTTTGCATACAAATTCATCATCAATTCAAGGGGAGTTTTTAGTATTTAGTCACTACAATTTGTGCTTGCTTAGTGATGCAAGTCTCTTGCTTATCCAACACATAGTGGTGCTCCTAAGGGGGAGTTTCTTAATGGCTTTGGCATCCCTATTCAAAAAGGGGGAGAAGAAGAACCTATGCTATATTGCTATCTTTGTTGTCTTTGTTTAAATCTTTTTATCTTGCCACAGTTGTTCTTCACAAAGTCTTTTGCTTCTAAGTGTTTCAAGTGCGGGTGTATCATTTAAATGGCTTCTGGGCTTGTTCCTCGCAGTGTTGTTTTCTCAAATTGAGGTTTTCACTGTGTCAACAGATTGTTTGTTCTTTGCTGTTTTCGTTTTTCCAGAACACTGGGATTGATACAATAACATCAATCCTAACATAAAAAACGCACGTTCCAGTATTTACAAGTGGTACCAGAGCAGGTTCTAGTTTTTTCTAGTAGATCCAAAAACATAATGGAGTGTGCTAGAGCTGCTGGATCGATCAATTGTCCTCCTCTTTTTTATGGTGAAGATTATTTTGAATGGAAGATCATGATGAGAGCTTTTTTATACTCTCAGGATGAAGATATGTGGAATATAGTTGAGATGGGGTGGGAGCATCCTACCAAACCCGTGGATTCAAAAAAGGTGGAAGGAACATCGGCAACAATGCTTAAGCCCAGAAAAGAATGGATTGATCAGGAGGTACATGATCGTAATTGTGACTTCAAGGCTAGAAATAGTTTGTTCACGACATTAAGCATAAGAGAGAGAACTCACATAAGTCATTGTGACACCGCCAAGAAGGCATGGGATCTTCTTGAGGCCACCTATGAAGGAAACAAGAAGGTACGTTCACAAAAATTGCAAAGACTAACTCAAGAATTTGAAAACATGTCCATGGGTGAAGATGAATCAATTGATGATTTCCATGCACGTCTTTTAAGTATATCTAGTCAATGTGAAAGCCTTGGTGATCCAATTGAAGAACACAGGATTGTAAAGAAATTTCTCAGATCACTTCCTTCGAAATTTCAAGCCAAGAAGACTGCAATTGAAGAAGCTCAGATCTACCCTCTTGACGAATTGGTTGGTAATCTCAAAACTTTTGAGATGAGAATACGCAAGAAAAAGGTAACAAATATTGCTTTCTCTTCTATTAAGGAAAAAGAAATTGAAGATGATGAGGGTGATCGAGTCTTTTGATTTGGATTTGCTTACAAAAGAGTTCAAAAAATTTCTGAAAAATAGAAAAACCTCTTCAAACTCTTCTAAAAATGCTTTGGATCAAAGAAAAGGTTTGCCTTCTGAAAATCATTTTGATAAATTTACTCAAAAGAAAAAATTTCAAGGAAAGCCTAAAGGCTTTGAATACGGTGGTTTTGGTCATATGGCTGCTGAGTGTGCAAACAAGAAACAGAATACCAAGAATAACAAAGCATTGACATCTACATGGGATGATAGTGACGAGGAGCTCCTTGGTGACAATGAAGTGCACAATCTTGCACTTACTTCCTTGTTTCATCAAGACAACTCAGATGACTCCTATAGTGATGGTGAGATTTCGGTTGAGATAAATTCCTTGCAGGTTAAGGATGATTTACATGTTGAAATTGAAGAAAGGAGAGAGCTTGAGGACAAGATAAAGACTTTGGAGGTTGAGCTAAAGGGTCAGATTAATTTAAATGTTTTGCTAACCCATGAAAACCAGAAATTGCAGGTTGAATTGACTGAAGCTAGAAACAAGTTCAGCAAATTCGAGATCAATTCGGAAAAAGTGCCAAGAATGATTGGGTTTGGAAAAACTCAAAATAACAAAGAGGGACTCGGTTATGACGGTGCATCACAAGGTTCCCTACAGTTTGTGAAGGAGAATAAGCCTACTCCTAAGGTATTGATTGATGAAATACCTGTGTTAAAGCTTACTTCCAAATCTGTTTTTGAACAGGGATCGCAGATATGTCATCAATCCCCTCAGGTAAGTAATGAGTTACAACCGAGTGCTCATCAGTCCAGGTATGTTTCTAAACCAAAGTTTTTTACTCCTACATGTTATTTTTGTGGAAAACCTGGACATATTCGTCCACGGTGCAACCTGCTACGTAGGAAAATGAGAAAACATAAGCAAGGGTCAGAGTTTAACTCTGTTGCATCTTTGCAGGCAGAACTGAAAGAACATTTAGTGCTGATTAACAGGATTACAAAGATGGTTGCAATCCCAGAAGGTCTGAAGACAAAAAATAAACAGACCTGGGTGAATAAAGGATCAAATAAATGTTTTTCAGCTGTGTGCAATAATTCTCACATACCTTTGGAGACTCTTAATGAAACTTGTTTGTTAACCTCCTACAGGAATGTCGACAAAGTTGAACGCCACATGTTTTGTGGCTCTGACTGTACCTTCTGAATGAAGAGAATGATGATATGCATGATGATCCTATTCTTGATCCTCCACCAAACATGAGGATTAGTTTTAAGCAAGTTCAAAAGGATCACACTACTTAAGACATCATTGGGAAAATAGATGATAGAATTCGAACTCAAAGACAAGTTGCAAGTGAGGTAATTAGTGATTATGCTCTTGTATGTTTTTTTGGTTGCTAATAAAGTGAACATGAACATAATTTCATATTTTAGGTTGTGTCACTTTTTGAACCAAAAATTGTTAAAAAGGCCTTGATTGTTGATGATTGGATTAATGCTATGCAAGATTTGAGTCGCTTAGGAATGTCATAGATGTGTGCACTAAGCTCTGAAAATTTCCCTTGAATTTGTTAATCAGCATGCATTCATTGTTTGTGAAAACATGGTACTATAGATTCATTCACATTTAGTTCCTTTCTCTTGGTTCACAAAATTTCCAGATTAATAAGGATTGCATTTAGGGTATGTATCCCACACTGTTTACTGAAGTAAGTTGATCTTAGATTGACAAAGTATTTTTCATGGCTTCATGTATGTGAGTATGACAAGTTGACTAGCCGGTTCTGAGTTCTGTTTTGACATGGCTATGTACTCTTGAGCATGCACAAAATTTTCTTAACCACCTTTAGCTTTGCACATGCACGCATATTTTTCTTGTGGTTGTAAACATCAGCATGGTTGATCAGGTACAAGTCACATAAATAATCAGTTGATTGCTCCTTGCTCCTTGTTAAATAATAATAAAAAATACAATCTTGGAGCATTAAAGATAAAAAGGTATAGTCTCTGAAATCGAGAAATAATAAAAAAATAAGAACTTAGAGTCTAGTCTAACTGTGTCGTTTACTTAAAGAACGGAATAGAAGTTTCGTGATTCATAGACCCAATGGACTTCTTCTTGTTATAGCTGGTTCACCTTCTTTCACTTTCTTGGGTTTGTTCTTAGTTTTGGAGGTCGCCGACGTCTTTCTTGGTAATTAAGTTAAAAAACATCAAACATTTTATTCTCATAAGACTCTACCTATTACATAATATGATTGGGAAAAAAGGGCTAGAAAAGGTTAGAGTGACATTTGGATTCTTTTATTATGCTAGAACCAAACTTTTTTGTTTTCTTGCTAAATAGAGAATCTGTTAAGCAGGACAATTACCAACCTTAATATATGTCAATTGGCAAACCTACTGTTTTCCTTCCGTGACCTTATATGGCAAAACTAACCTTAATAATTATATAGCAAACGAACGTTACCTTAGCTTCACAAAAGAATAATCCAGGATTGAGCTTTATCGATCATCATCTTGCATGGGCTCCATTTAGTGCTTGCCAAAGGGATAACAGTTATCCCCATCATACTAGAGATAACAGTACGCACATTTTATTTGCTTGCACCATATCAGATTGATTGCTACGTGAAACCAATAATTATTAGAGTTTTTCCCTTCAACAATTATTGCTCAACCAATAATAAAAATGAAATTTAAACCATATAAAAAGACTCAACAAAATAGGCCAATAAAAGAACAAATAAAACGTGGTTGATAGATTGTGATATATAGATTGATTGATTGATTTTTATGTACTCTATCTATTGATTGATTGGTATAGATATAACTACAACAAAAAGCCTTTTCAACGACAAAATTTTTCGCAAGGAATATATTTTTCCTCGCTGAATGTCCCCTTTTACGAGGAAAATTTCAATTTATCGATAATGTCATTGAACTTTTTGCAACAAACGTACTTTCTTCACTAAATGTCATTTTTTACGAGGAATATTTTGGTTCATCGCTAAAGGAGACAACAATTTGGTAACCTAAATTGTCTTGTTATTTTTGAGGAAATATGAGACTTCAACAACAAAAAATTTCATTGCTAAAGATACATTTAGTGAGGAACAAACGATTTCCTCGTTATAGGTTTGGCAGAATAATTTTTAGGACCTGCCAAATTTAGTAGCGATGAAACTATAGTTTTCTCGCCAAATGTCAATGTTTAGCGAGGAAAAATTTACTCGCCAAAAGATGCAATTAACGAGGAACTAATTAACTCGTCGCTATAGTTTTAGTGGGAAATTTTCCCTAACCCGCCAAATTTGTTAGTGACGAAAGTACGTTTTTCTCGCTAAAAGTTTTCTTTTAGCAATAAAAGATTTCCTCGCCCTTGATACATATATTGAGAAAATAATTAATTTGTTGGTGTAGGTTTTAGTAGGAAAATTTTTCAAACCCGCCATATGTCTTTGCGATGAAACTCAATTTCTTCGCAAAATGTAAACTTTTAGCAATGAATAATTTTCTCGCTAATTGTACTTTTAGCTAGAAACTAATTATTTCATCGTTGTAAGTTTTCGAAATAAAATTTTTCTAAAAGAAACCAACCATTGATATTATTTTATTATTTTCAAAAGCCCATAGAAATCCCACGGTTACAAAATATATATATATATATATATATATATATAATATAATAAAAAAAAAAAATTTTGGCTTTATGTAGTAAAACAATAGTGAATATGTTTAAGGGAAACGTAAATAACAATAGAGAATGAGCAGAGAATAGGATGTATTTCATTAATGAATAAAGGTCTCTATATATAGAGAAGTACAAGATACAATCTGTATCGATATAGGAAACCTATACTAATACAATCCATACTCTAGAAGGATAAACCTATTCTAAGTCCTAGTTGGACAAGGCACACAATAATGATTTCCTGAAACACTCCCCCTTGTGCCGGTCACAACTAGGTGATGCTTTCTATGTTGTCTCATTAAAAACCTTGCCAAGTAACAATAAAAACCCAGTGGGAAAAATAACCTTGGTCGAAGGGAAAAAGAGTACAACGCACCCTTCACATTTGAAAGTGACATGTATGTGCTAGACTCCCCCTCAAGTCTGCACCTCCCCCTGATTCCTACAATCATGAGAGCTCGGATAACTTAAGCATACCAATGCTTTTAACATGTTTTTCAAATGTGGACTTAGGCAAAAACTTAGTAAATAAATCTGCCACATTCTCCTCGGATCTAACTTGATTCACTTGAATCTTGAGGAGAGTCTGTTCGTGCTGATAACGTGTTTAAGGGAAACGTAAATAACAATAGAGAATGAGCAGAGAATAGGATGTATTTCATTAATGAATAAGGGTCTCTATATATAGAGAAGTACAAGATACAATCTGTATCGATATAGGAAACCTATACTAATACAATCCATACTCTAGAAGGATAAACATATTCTAAGTCCTAGTTGGACAAGGCACACAATAATGATTTCCTGAAACAGAATAGAGTTAATTGAAACAATGTCTCACAATTTGCATAAATAGAAATTCATAAATTAAATATCTTTATTTAATTTCATGCTATTAATTCAATAGGTTTAATATAATAAAAGTATACATAAATATCATTATGTCATAGTGACACAGTGGATATGGCGTTGCCTGGGTACATACGTAAGGCTGGGTAAAGGGTGAAAAGCTAAACATAAGAGTGAAAAGTGAAAAGCCAAATTGCGGATAGAGCATAAATAAGAGAAATTTTGAGAGTTACAAGGGATTGGAGTGGAAGAACTTTGGGATCGGGTTAAAACTTGGTTACCTTTATGATCTTAGTAACAGCAGGTTTTAGGGGGATTCCCTTTGACGTTATTTGTGGTTAGCTTGTTGCATTTGGTCTTCTGTTTGCTTTGTTTTTGAGAAATAAATGAATCAATCAATCAATATAGAGTACGTAACAATCAATCAATCAATCAATCAATCTATATAGAGTACGTAACAATCAATCAATCTCTCTAATAATTGTCATGTAGGACCACGTGGCAATTAATAAATCTCATAGGGTACAAGAAAATGTTATGTCATCTCTATAAGATGGGAAAAACTTCATATATCACAATCGATTAACGTACGATCGATGGGGCATAGAAAGGCGCGGCCGGTGCTGTCAATAACGTTG
Organism: Rubus parviflorus; assembly: GCA_029955375.1. Lineage (NCBI taxonomy): Eukaryota > Viridiplantae > Streptophyta > Magnoliopsida > Rosales > Rosaceae > Rubus > Rubus parviflorus. The sequence goes on along the minus strand of JARGGL010000005.1, from coordinate 7,511,332 downwards.
TATCTACCATCACTATTGGAATCCCAATCTCATGTGGCTAGAATTTGGAGAGAGCAACCCTCTCATTTAAAGCTGTTACTTTTCTTTGTACTTTTATTGGCCTATTTTGTTGAGTCTTCTTTACATGGTTTAAATTTCGTTTTCATTATTGGTCGAGTAATAATTGCCGAAAAGGGAAAACTCTAATAATTATTAGTTTCACGTAGCAATCAATCTGACATGGTGCAAGCAAATTAAACGTGCGTACTGTTATCTCAAGTATGATGGGGCAAACTGTTATCCCTTTGGCAATCACTGAATGGAGCCCATGCAAAATGATGATCGATAAAGCTCAATCCTAAATTATTCTTTTGTGAAGGTAAGGTAACGTTCGTTTGCCATATAATTAGTAACGTTGGTTTTGACATTTTTCCTTATAAGGTAACGTACAGAAGGATAACAATACGTTTGCCAATTGCCATATATTCAGGTTGGTAATTGTCCTGCTTAACATATTCTCAATTTAGCAAGAAAACAAACAAAATTTGGTTCTAGCATAATACAAGAATCCAAATGTCTCTCTAACCTTTTTTTTTTTTTCCAATCATATTATGTAACAAGTAGAGTCTCATGAGAATAAAATGTTTGATGTTTTTTAACTTACCAAGAAAGACGTCGGCGACCTCCAAAACTAAGAACAAATCCAAGGAAGTGAAAAAAAGGTAAACTAGCTACAACAAGAAAGAAGAACAAAAAGAAGTCCATCGGGTCTAAGAATCACGAAACTTTTATTCCTTTCTTTAAGTAAATGAAACAATTAGACTAGACTCTGAGTTCTCATTTTTTATTGTTTCTCGGTTCCAGAAGCTATACATTTTTATCTTTATACGTTATTCGAGAATTCGTGGAATTACTTAGGTAATGACTCTTTATATCGTGTTCTGCTAAAAAATAGATATGTGTTTAAGGATAACTAAATACAATCACAATACAGAAAGTAAATAACAAGGTAAATAGCACAGGAATAGATCATCTCTTTATTAATGAATAGGTGCCTCTATATATAGAGAAACACAAGGGTACAATCCATATCCCAATAGGACTTCTATTCAATATGTAATCCATATGCTATACTAACTAATCTAATCCTAGGTTGACAAGGCACACACAAAGTAGGTTTCCTTCAACACTCCTCCTTGTGGCGTCAACACTAGGTGGTGCTCCTCGCGTTGTCTCATTAAAAACCTTGCCAAGTAACAAAAACCCAGTGGGATAAAAATAACCTTGGTCGAAGGGAAAAAGAGTACAACACACCCTTCACATTTGGAAACTTTGCATGGACACTAGACTCCCCCTCAAGTCTGTGTCTCCCCCTGATTTCCACAATCATGGGAGGTCAGATAACTTAAGCAAACTAATGCTTTTCACATGCTTCTCAAATGTGGATTTAGGCAATGACTTAGCAAACAAGTCAGCCACATTGTCCTCAGAACGGACTTGATTCACTTTAATCTTGAAGAACTTCTGCTATTGCTGATTATAAAAGAACTTAGGCGATATATGCTTGGTGTTGTCGGCTATGATGAAACCTTGCTTCATCTGCTCAACGCAGGCAGCATTATCCTCATAAATGCATGTAGGTTCATCAGTGGTTGACCTCAAACCACATGTACTTCTTATATGTGTATCAATGGACCTTAACCATATACACTCATGAACTTGCTTCATGGAGAACAATATATAATCTCAACATGGTTCAAAGAAGTAGCGACAAGAGTCTGCTTATAGACCTCCAAGATATCGCGGTGTTACCCATGGTAAAGACATAACCAGTTTGGGAACAACTTTTATATGGGTCAGAGAGATACCCAACATCAGCAAAACCCACCAAAACATCACAAGGATTTTCGGAATAATGGGCAGCAGCTCTCGTGCGATCGATCGTGACATTCTGCGATCGATCGCTCGATGGCAGAAGCTCGGTACGATCGATCGTGGCATATCCTGCGATCGATCGCCCGATGGCAGTAGGCACGGGTTCCTCACCTATTTTGCCATATTTTCATGCCTCTCTGTAGGGAAAGAACAAGCTCATATCAATCGTACCCTTCAAGTAACGAAAGATAGTCTCTATGCCATTCCAATGGCGTTGTGTGGGCGCAAAGCTAAATCTAGCTAACAAGTTAACAACAAAGGAGATATCGGGTCTTGTACACTGTGCCAAGTACAATAATGCGCTATTGCACTTAGGTACGGTACCTCAGCCTCTAAAACATCTTCACCATCATCCCTTGAGTGAAACGGATCCTTCTTGGATCTAGACTGTGACCAATCATGGGAGTGCTAACAGGATGGACTTTATCCATATTAAATCGCCTGAGCATCCTTTCCCAAGATCTTTCATCTCAAACACGGATTTCAAGTATTCATTGGCACTTGCAAATCCGGAACTTGTTTTCACGCAGGGGCATAATTTATTGTTCACATACCCTATTCCAATCAAGTAGTCACTTAGACGGGTATACCACATCCGTCCGGATTGTTTCAATCCATATAGTGAACGTTGCAATAAGAACAATCCATATAGTGAACGTTGCAATCTTATTGCAAACGTACTCTGTGGTCTAGAGCCACTTGACTTGGGTAAATGAAGCCCATCCGGGACCTTCATATAAATCTCCATATCTAGATCCCCATAGAGATATGTTATGACCACATTCATAAGCTGCATGTTCAGTTTTTCGGAAACTACCACTGACAAGGTAGCAGAACGTTATGACGTCCTTTACGAGAGAGTATGACTCATCGTAGTCGATTCCAGGGCGTTGTGAGAAGCCTTGCGCCACAAGGCGAGTTTTATATCTCGTTCTCTCACTATGCTCTCTAACAAAGACCTATTTATATCAACAGGTTTTATTCCAGAAGGTATTGGCACAACTGGCCCTAATACCGTTCTCTTTGTTAGTGAGTCCAACTCAACCTGGATCGCATATTTCCATTTAGGCCAATAATCTTCTACGTCGGCATTCATCAACAGAGCGAGGTTCAATATCATCATTCTCAATGAACTCTTGTGCACAAGCATATGCAAACACATCATCAATTGTGATGGAGTTTCTATCCCACGTCTCATGTACACTAGTGTAATAATCGAGATCTCTAGGTTCCCACGGATAGGTCTTAGCGACAGGGCGTCCCCCGAATATGTCTTTTGGACATAACCATAATCCGGAACGTTTTCATGGACGGATTTTGAGTATCAATGATGAGAGGGTTATTTGGTGCAATCGCAGCCCGTTTCCTAGGGCGCGAATCCCTCGAACCTGGTGGCCTCCAACGCTTCCTCAGCGGAGCCACGACCTAAGCCACATCACCACCATTACTGGCAGTGGCGCCACCAGCTGTCCCTCCCATAGGGTTAGCTGCAATAGCGACTTTGAGTCCAAGTCCTTGTTCAGGCACTTGCATCCTTGCAGGCATGTTTGCAGCTGGTATATATGATCTAGTCACTAAGATCTAAGAAAGCGTCAGGAAGAAAATCTCTGACTTTCTAAAGATCTATAATTCTACGCACTTTCTGCAGTAGGGGGATCGTTATGAGACAGAGTGGGGACAGGCCACGACAATTCCAGTCGTTCCTGTTGAACGTTCACGTTCTTATCTCCCCCTAACGACGGGAAGTCTGTCTCATCGAAGTGACAAATAGATCGCCTGTCAAGGGTTCTACATAGCGGATTTTGGTTGGAGACTCAAATCCAACATAAATACTCATTCGTCTCTGAGGACCCATATAAATACGTTGTGGCGGCGTAATAGGCACATAAACAACACACCCAAATATGCGTAAGTACGATATGCTTGGCTCGTACCCAGTCACTAGCTGTAACGCAGACAAAGATTGGGTGGTGATGGGCCTCAGACGAATAAGCAAAGCTGCATGCAATACTGCGCGCCCCCAGGCAGAGAGAGAAAGGTTGGTGCGCATTACCAACGTCCTCGTGACCATTTGTATTCTATTAATGGCAATCTCTGCAAGACCATTTTGGGTATGCACATGTGAGACTAGATGCCCAACATCTATCCCATGCAGTAGTCATCGAAAGTCTTCGATGTAAACTCCCTAGCATTATCAAGCCTAATAAGTGAAAGGGATGATCCGGGTAGTGAGCCGGCAGGCGAATCATTTGTGCTAGGAGTTTAGCATAAGCAGCATAACGAATGGACAACATCATAACATGTGACCAGCATGTCGATGCATCAACCAACACCATAAACTACATAAATGGCCCGCTTGGTGGTTGAATATGTCCACAGATATCCACTTGGATTCTCTGTAAGAATGGGAAAAGTACTTTAGAATCCTTTGCATAGGACGATCTTAGTCCTTATTTCCCTTAGGAATACGCTTTGCATAATGAGCGTTTGGCTTTGGAAGCTTCAGAAGCATAGGAGGAATTGTCCACATCCGAGAGAGAGGATTTTGTTCTATGCGATCGATCGCAAGGGGGGTGCGATCGATTGCCCGTGCTCTCGGGTTCCTGTAACAATGCAGGATGGGACATGCGATCGATCGCAGGGGATGTGCGATCGATCGCCCGGGCTCTCTGGTTCCAGAAAACGTACAGGAAGGAACCTACGATCGATCACAGGGGGATGCGATCGATCGCCTGAGCTCTCGGGTTTGTTAACGACGCAGCCTGGAAGGTTGCGATCGATCGCAGGTATCGTGCGATCGATCGTATGGCGTCGGACAGTGGCAAATTTGCTCTTTCTCATAACTGTCTCATCTCCTTGAATCGCTCTTCGATTCATGCTTCAATTAGCTCGAAAGAATGGATGTCCGTGTGAGGTTTTCAATACACGGATCATCATATCACGACCAGGGTGTCACAACCTGTCATGCCAAAGCCAATATGTGTCTGAATCCAACAGGTCATCCCGAATGACATTGTTTGATTCAATAGCTCGAATAGTGGTAACGTATAACCCACTAGAGAGACACATAAGCTTCTCTAAGATGCGCTTTCTACCGCAGTCATTAGAGGTAATGCAAAGGGATTCTTTTCCATTCTCATCATGCATCTTAGCATGGAAACCATTGGCTCTTATATCTTTAAAGCTCAACAGAGTTCTATTTCCTCTTGGAGCGTAGAGAGCATTTGTGACATCTATTAAGGTGCTATCAGGCAAGAGGAATTGGGCATATCCTCTTCCTTGCACAAGATTCGATGGTCCTGCCATCGTAGTCACAGAGGAATGTGTAGGCATCATGCCTATGACGCAATATGACATGCGTGGTTCTGCTATTTGCGAGACTTTCAAGTTCTCCAGAACTCATTCCTAAAAGCTCATCATTAAAATCGAGGCTACGAAAACAACTCAGATTTTATTAAAGATATTAGCCAAGGCTTTACACTCAAAGTTCCATCTTGATCTTAAATCAAAACTAAATCCAATGTCTTGGCAAACATGCCATATATCATCAACTTGGAAAACATAAAGACTTGAGCAAAATCAGCTTCCAAAGTCTTTAACCCTTAAACTCGACGTCTTGATCATTGCAGTTACATCTTCATATGTATTGCAAACTATGGCCCATAGATCAGACGCTCCATATCATTAATAGACATCATGAAGAGGATTCTCCATTGATTGAGGTATACAGGCTCAGTACTCACGGTCCCTAGGACGGTGGCAGATTACCTTGGCTGGTGGCGGTGCTGCCATAACTAGTGGCGCAACAACGCTGACCAGCGGTGACCGGCGGTGTCCCTCTTATAGGGATGGCGGTCTTCTCTCACTCTTTTGCGGCCCTATGCTCGCATGATCGCTTATTCTTATGGCGATTACCTTCATAAGCAAATAGATTCTATGGACCAAAATGTCCGGGATCGTCCCTAGATTTAGGGTTTTGCTCGTGGCTTCCTCCCATAGGGGCGCCATCATCGTCATGCCTTTCCTCAAGGCAGAGATGGGGAAGGTGGTGAGAGATTCCTCAATCAATTGTTCATCTGTGATGATTATCACAGAGATGCATCAAGTCTTTGATGCGGAGAATTTCCGAATTATGTCCCATGACTTCTTCAAAGTCAGAGAAGCGGAGATTAGTCCATTATGCTTCTAAATTCGGAATGATGAATGTTACCATTACATTCATGAAGCGCTTCTAGCGCTAACCTCTTTCATGAACTCAAACTGGAGTGCCATATCCATATGGCGATTCATCAGGAAAAAATAACCTGGCATTGTACATCTCAGTTTGAGGGTCTAGAGCGGTTTCTTCAAAACAACGCTCATGGATTCGAGCTAGAAGCTCTTGTGCGAATAGGTACATTAGGATATCATGAGCCAATCTCAGAATCTAATGTCCGCAGAATCCAATGGAGTAAAATCGAGTTATTCATGTTCGATATCCAAAATATGGAGAACAAGAATATGGTACCTATAGCGACGATCCGTTCGTCGGCATAAGATAGGTTACCAATAGCGACGATCCGTTCGTCGGTAAAGGGTATGTTTTGGAATTGATATTCTCACAAAACAATAGAGGGTTTCTGAGCAATATTTGCTCCCAAGAAACGTTTCCAAGGATTTTGGATTTAGGCAAAACTTTGGTGTCGTATGGTCATAACCTTAAACCTTTTCGGTAGCTCTACTCAGATATAACCAGGTAAGTTATAAGAGATGTCGGTGGAGCAAGCTCTCTTAATACCACTTATCTCAAACTCCTTACCTAGACATCATACCTAAGCAGGTGAGCCTAGTTGGGAATAAGTCATAAATCATAGGTCGTTTCTTCTCTACGGATTCCTCATCCGGAGGTAAATCATTCAATGAACTCCTCGTTCAAGGTCTCTTCTCTCTACGGATTCCTCATCCGGATTATTAGCTCGAACCCCCACAGTTCGGCTCTTGAGGTCATCACCAATAGCATGATGACATTAGAGGTGCTCATGACTTACACATACCGCAAGCGATATGAAGCTCGATCACTCCCCTAATGCTTCTCATAGTTTGGCGAGTCTCGTATATTATCCCACGTTATAAGAAAGGTGGGAGGTAGAAGAAGGGAGGTTGCAAGTCCCCGGAGAAAAAGAAGGTTGAATTAAATTCAGAAAGCAGCAACGTTTATAAAAGCTTACTTGGATTCTTTTCTCGGATTATCTTGAGTACCTCTTCTTCTAAGTTATATATCAGGAGATCCAACGGTCGGAATTGGCTGAATTTTTAACTGGGGGTAGTAGACTCACGGAGGAAACTCTCGTCCAAATTTCAGCTTAATCCAACGGTGAAGAAGGGAGAAAATCGCTATCGAAGTTGACTGTTCTGTGCAGGCAGATTCTTGAACTAGAGGGGATTGCACGACTACTGTTCACGACTACTGTTCATCCGGCACACCCTAGGGTTTTGAGGTTCTAGGGTTTTGGCGCTAGCAGGATGCTATGCTCAAGAGTTTTGGTTTTTGATTCAGGGTTAGAGGTTCGTGCTGATAACGTGTTTAAGGATAACTAAATACAATCACAATACAGAAAGTAAATAACAAGGTAAATAGCACATGAATAGATCATCTCTTTATTAATGAATAGGTGCCTCTATATATAGAGAAACACAAGGGTACAATCCATATCCCAATAGGACTTCTATTCAATATGTAATCCATATGCTATACTAACTAATCTAATCCTAGGTTGACAAGGCACACACAAAGTAGGTTTCCTTCAACAATATGCTAATAGAATTTTCATTTTTCATTTTCTAAGTAGAGTTTTAGTAAATAGCCGTTCGAGTTTGAGTGGCGACCGAACTTCATGGGCTAATTGTCTTCATGTCATTCAGCAAATGCAATTTCGTGTTTCTCATGTTTATAGAGAAGGCAATTCTGTTGCTGACAAGTTAGCAAACTATGGCGCAGATCATACAGGTTCTCATTGGTGGGACTCCTTACCCCAATTTCTTAATTTTTCTTATGATCATGATGTTTTCTCACAGGGCTCTTACCGCTTTCGTTAAGATTTTGGATTCCCTAGTTTGGTTTCTTTTTGGTTATTTATCTTTATGTTGCTTCTTTTGTTGCTTCCATGCTGTGCCTGCATGCTGACAATATATATAGTATAATTTTGAGAAAGAAATTAAACTATGGTGCTGCAACACCATGGGGCAATGCAGACGAGGTCGTCCAAGCCAATGACATTTCTAGACAACTTCTGTGGACATTGTTTATGCTTATAAAACTACTGGTTGGTGATCAACACATTGGGTTTATGATACCTCAGAAATGCTCCTGACTTCACATTGGCTCTGATCTTTATTGATTTACATTTGGTTCTTTTTCAGGTCATTAGTGATGACTTGGGAGTTGTAAAGAAGGTACTAAAATAATATATTGTTGCATTTTTGTTTGATTTAGTTATGAGCATTCTGATGCTCTAAGATGCTTTAAGCAATTCTACTTGATTGTCATTGAATTATGGCTCTGCTGATGTGGGGTGTTCCGTAGATTTTTTTTTGTGAATGAATTGGAACTTAAGTAAGTCCCCAAACAAGTGGCAAATTGAGCTTGACACCATTTTTGTAACTGCCACAGTCTAGCATGCCAAAATATTGATGGAAGAACGTTCTAGGAATTATGAGGTTAAAGATGAAATTAAATAACTAAATGGCATGAAATCTTATGAAAAACAAGAGAGAATGTTATGAAGTGAAGTTGTTGGGTAGTGATGATTGAAACAATTATGATTCTGGGTTTGAAAAGCTTTGATTGTGGTTTGGATTATGCATATCTAATGTCAAATTTCTTTGGACATTTCTTTACTGGGTTTCCCTCACAGTTATTGAACATTTCTTTGGAAGAGATTATTCCCTATATTTTTTCCTTTACCTTATATTGCCAGTTTCAGCAAATCATGTTTGTTCTCAGTTCACAAAAGCAATCCAAAATTGACCAACTATATGTAGCACATGATGTTATCAGATTAACAACCAAAGATTCAACTTTAAAGTTAGTAACCAAAATAATTGTTTTTGGACCACAAGTAACCAAAAAAATAAGATTACTTGAACTCAGGAGGGTATTGAGGCCACTGATTAATCAATGTCCTCAATTCCTTATCATCAGGCTCATGTGATTATAGAGATGTTCCAGAATATTTTATATGATATAGTTTATTTTAATTTGGATGTCCTTTGTATGATTCCTATTTTAGCTTAGGAATGTGGTTTTTGTTTGAATATTTAATGCATGAAGCTTGATTAGTTACATGGCGTGTGAAATATACTATGAATATTATGGACAGGAATTTGTCAATTTTATTTGCTTAGGTTTAATTTTTTTTTTTATGGGTTTCTGTATATTAGTTACAGTGGCAGTTCTGCTTCTTTGGTTCAATTTTGATTATGAATAGTATGACTGGACATGTATTGATTATTTGGTTGTATTTGATCGCAGTATTTGGGAGGTTGATAAAGTTTGGGTAAAGTTTGTGTAAGCGGAATTGGTATCAGAAATCGAGTTTCGATAACCGATTCGAGCACAATTGGACAGAGGTAACTACGAAACCTCAGATTAGAAATGATCATATAATTTTTAGAATGTCTACTCAAGTAAATCCGTGATGGGTGTCCGTAGTAAATATGGAAACATTGTTAGAAATAATAAATACGAATTTGGTAGTTGATTGTGAAATTAGAATCGTCCAGTTGTTAAATATTTGAGGTGCAGTACTTGGAAGAACTTAAATGTGTAGTTTTCAAAGGTGTAGGTCTTGGTTTATTAGACTTCAAAAAAAAAGGTGGAAAAACTCAGGTTTTGGTTGCGTTGGTTTGGCAGCAAGGCAAGATAAACAAAATTTGTTCAATGAAATTTTCTATTTAACCAATTAAATAAAATTGATACTCATTTCAATTTCATCCCTATATCTGCCAATTCCTACTCCTATCCAGCTTAATTTTTTTGAGTCAAATTAAATGCCTAGATTGTTATTAAAGTCAGTGAGACCATATATTGATTAAAAAGGGGAATTTTGCTTGGAAAAGTTGATGTCGGACACAGCGAAGTCACTGTTTCAGTGGCAGTTTTGCTTCCTTGGTTTAATTTTGATTATGAATAGTATGACTGGAGACATATTGATTATTTGGTTGTATTTGATCGCAGCAATTGAGAGGTTGATGAAGTTCAGGTGAAGTTTGTGTAAGCGGAACAAGTATCCGAAATCGAGTTTCAATAACCGATTCGAGCACAATTGGATGGAGGTAACTATGAAACCTCATATTAGAAATGATCATATAATTTTTATATATACATATAGGTAGAATTACGAAAAAAAACATTTGTGTACATTTTTGTTACTTTTTGCAACTCCTGCATAACTTTGGTGCTAAATGTCTTAGTACTTGACTCATCTGCAACCAATTAGACATAATTGCAGTTTTGTTCCTTATGTTTTATAAGATTCACTGTTTTAAACATTTAACTATGCTTCTTCTTCTTTCACAATGATAGGGAAACTAACATTGAATCACCAACATCATTAATGGAGATCATCATCAAGGAGAAAAACGACTGAAGTGCAAGACCACGTTTTGTAAAAACAAAACTGGAGGAAGCAACTTTTTACATAACTTCCGTGACTAACTATTAATAGGCTAACACTTTTTGAGGATATACACCTGCAAATGGACATCATCAACTATTTTTTGCAAACTGTTGCAGCAGCAATTGTAACTAAGTTAGCCTTAAACTATGACAACCTATTTTTTGAACACTGTACCACAACATTTGTACTGGTGGTGATGTTACTAGGACATCATCTATTTCATCTTTTGTTGTAAAGCAGACTTATTTTTTTGTTAACATAATGATCATGTCAATTATATTTTCTATGCTTTTAAATTTAGTTTTTAAATAACATTGTGTTACTTCCAAAACCCGCGGAAAGCGCGGGCACAATTTCTCGTTAGTATTTTATTGTGAAATGACTAGATGGTAAATTTTGCTGTATGCGCCTTATATGTTGGAAACAAAAAAGTTAAATTCTTATATGTTAAATATAATAATTTAACTATATTTTCATTTATAAGTAAAATAAGAACGATAAAAATGAATTTGTATTAACACATGAGCAAACTCTTATGAAGAAAAAAATACGAGTGCAATATTAAGTTATAAAAATAGTAATTGTATGTATGAGATATGTTAATATAGACTAGAATTTTTCAAAAAAGACACGCTACTTCAAATAATTAGGGCATTGTTGTAGAATATATGAAATACTGAAAGTAAATAGAAAAGCAAATAGCACAGGAATATAATCGATCTTTATTAATGAATAGGTGCCTCTATATATAGAGGAATACATGGTACAATCCATATGGTAATTGGAATCCTATTCAATACATATTCCATATTCCATACTAACTAAAGATCTGCTAGGTTGACAAGGCACACACAAAGTAGGTTGACAAGGCACACACAAAGTAGGTTTCCTTAAACACTCCCCCTTGTGGCGTCAACACTAGGTGGTGCTCCTCGCGTTGTCTCATTAAAAACCTTGTCAAGTAACAAAAACCCAGTGGGATTAAAATAACCTTGGTCGAAAAGAAAAAGAGTACAACACACCCTTCACATTTGGTATAGCATGGACGCCAGACTCCCCCTGATGTCTGCGTCTCCCCCTGATTTCCACAATCATGGGAGGTCAGATAACTTAACCAAACTAATGCTTTTCACATGCTTCTCAAATGTGGATTTAGGTAGTGACTTGGTAAACAAGTCAGCCACATTATCCTCAGATCAAACTTGATTCACTTTGATCTTGAGGAACTTCTGTTATTGCTGATTATAGAAGAACTTAGGCGATATATGCTTGGTGTTGTCGCCTTTGATGAAACCTTGCTTCATTTGCTCAATGCAAGCAGCATTATCCTCATAAATGGATGTAGGTTCATCAGTGGTTGACCTCAAACCACATGTACTTCTTATATGTGTATCAATGGACCTTAACCATATATACTTACGAACCGCTTCATGGAGAGCAATAATCTCAACATGGTTTGAAGAAGTAGCGATAAGAGTCTGCTTATAGACCTCCAAGATATCGCGGTGTTACCCATGGTAAAGACATAACCAGTTTGGGAACGACCTTTATATGGGTCAGAGAGATACCCATCATCAGCAAAACCCACCAAAACATCACAAGATGTTTGGAAATAAGGAATACGTGCAGCACAGCAGGCCATCCGTCCGGACGGCAGGACCCGTCCGGACGCCTAACACGTCGGCAATGTTCCAGACCGATAATCCGTCCGAACGGCAAGTACTCGTCCGGACGCCTGACATGTGCGGCTACGTTTTAGTCCGTAGTCCGTCCGGAAGGCATACCCTCGTCCGGACGGTTGATGTGTTCGGTAATGCATTCGGACATAGGTTCTTCACCTTTTTACGTCTCTCTGTAGGGAAAGAACAAGCCTATATCAATCGTACCCTTCAAGTAACGAAAGATAGTCTTTATGCCAGTCCAATGGCGTTGCATGGGCGCATAGCTAAATCTAGCTAACAAGTTAACATCAAAGGAGATATCGGGTCTTGTACACTGTGCCAAGTACAATAATGCGCCTATTGCACTTAGGTACGGTACCTCAGCCTCTAAAACGTCTTCACCATCATCCCTTGGGTGAAACGGATCCTTCTTGGATCTAGACTGTGACCAATCATAGGAGTGCTTAACAGGATGGACTTTATCCATATTAAATCGCCTGAGCATCCTTTCCCAAGATCTTTCATCTCAAACACAGATTTCAAGTATTCAGTGACACTTGTAAATTCGGAACTTGTTTTCACGCAGGGGCATAATTTATTATTCACATACCCTCTTCCAATCAAGTAGTCACTTAGACGGGTATACCACATCAGTCCGGATTGTGTCAATCCATATAGTGAACGTTGCAATCGTATTGCAAACGTGCTCTGTGGTCTAGAGCCACTTGACTTGGGTAAATGAAGCCCATCCGGGACCTTCATATAAATCTCCATATCTAGATCCCCATAGAGATATGTTATGACCACATGCATAAGCTGCATGTTCAGTTTTTCGAAAACTACCACTGACAAGGTAGCAGAACGTTATGACGTCCTTTACGAGAGAATATGTCTCATCGTAGTCGATTCCAGGGCGTTGTGAGAAGCCTTGCGCCCCAAGGCGAGCTTTATATCTCGTTCTCTCACTACGCTTTCTAACAAAGACTTATTTATATCAACAAGTTTTATTCCAGAAGGTATTGGCACAACTGGCCCGAATACCGTTCTCTTTGTTAGTGAGTCCAACTCAACTTGGATCGCATATTTCCATTTAGGCCAATCAGCTCTACGTTGGCATTCATCAACGGAGCGAGGTTCAATATCATCATTCTCAATCAACTCTCGTGCACAAGCATATGCAAACACATCATCAACTGTGATGGAGTTTCTATCCCACGTCTCATGTACACTAGTATAATTAATCGAGATCTCTATGTTCCCACGGATAGGTTCTAGCGATGGGGCGTCCCCCAAAGATGTCTTTTGGACATAACCATAATCCGAAACGTTTTCATGGACGGATTTTGAGTATCAATGATGAGAGGGTTATTTGGTACCATCGCAGCCCGTTTCCTAGGGCGCGAATCCCTCGAACCTGGTGGCCTCCCACGCTTCCTCAGCGGAGCCACGGCCTAAGCCACATCACCACCATTACTGGTAGTGGCGCCAGAAGCCATCCCTCCCATAGGGGTGGCTGCTGCAGCGACTTTGAGTCCAAGTCCTTGTTCAGGCACTTGCATCCTTGCAGGCATGTTTGCAGCTGGTATATATGATCTAGTCACTAAGATCTGAGAAAGCGTCCGGAAGAGAGTCGGCGACTTTCTGAAGATCTATAATTCTACGCACTTTCTGCAGTAGGGGGATCGTTATGAGACAGATTGGGGACAGGCCACGACAATTCCAGTCTTTCCTGCTGAACGTTCACGTTCTTATCTCCCCCTAACGACGGAAAGACTGTCTCATCGAAGTGACAAATAGATCGCCTGTCAAGGGTTCTACATAGCGGATTATGGTTGGAGACTCAAATCCAACATAAATACTCATTCGTCTCTGAGGACCCATATTAATACACTGTGGCGGCGTAATAGGCACATAAACAACACACCCAAATATGCGTAAGTACGATATGCTTGGCTCGTACCCAGTCACTAGCTGTAACGCAGAACATGATTGGGTGGTGATGGGCCTCAGACGAATAAGCACAGCTGTATGCAATACTGCGTGCCCTCAGGCAGAGAGAGAAAGGTTGGTGCGCATTACCAACGTCCTCGTGACCATTTGTATTCTATTAGTGGCAATCTCTGCAAGACCATTCTGGGTATGCACATGTGAGACTAGATGCCCAACATCTATCCATGCAGTAGTCATCGAAAATCTTCGATGTAAACTCCCTAGCATTATCAAGCCTGATAAGTTAATGGGATAATCCGGGTAGTGAGCCCGCATGCGAATCATTTGTGCTAGGAGTTTAGCATAAGCAGCATTTACGAAAGGACAACATCGTGACATGTGACGAGCATGTCGATGCATCAACCAACACCATAAAATATATAAATGACCCGCTTGGTGGTTGAATATGTCTACAGATATCCCTTAGGATTCTCTGTAAGAATGGAAGGAACACTTTAGAATCCTTTGCAGAGGACGGTCTCAGTCCTAGTTTCCCTAAGGAACAAGCTTTGCATAATAAGCATTTGGCTTTGGAGGCTTCAGAAGCATAAGAGGCATCCTTGGAATCAGGATTGGTCCATGAATGGTTGCTAACATCAGAAGAGGGAGAAAAAACGCTCAAACCTCAAATTCTGGAATTCGGCGACCGGTCGACGGAGCCCCTGGACAGTACGACTTCGCTTCTGGAAGTCGGCGACCGATCGACGTAGCCTCTGGAAGTTTCCGACCGGTCGACGAGCATGCGGCGACCGGTCGACTGGTGTCGGGCAACAAAACCTTTTTGCTCCACAGCCACACCAGGCCTTTCTTGAATCAACTTTTGATTCATGCTTCGATTAGCTCGATAGAATGGATGTCCGTGTGAGGTTTTCAATACACAGATCATCATATCACGACCTGGATGTCCCAGTGTATCGTGCCAAAGCCAATATGTGTCTGAATCCAAGAGGTCATCCCGAATGACATTGTTTGATTCAATAGCTCGAATAGTGGTAGCATATAACACACTAGAGAGATACATAAGCTTCTCTAAGATGCATTTTCTTCCTGCAGTCATTAAAGGTAATGCAAAGGGATTCTCTTCCATTCTCATCATGCGTCTCTGCATGGAATCCATTGGCTCTTATATCTTTAAAGCTCAACAGAGTTCTATTTCCTCTTGGAGTGTAGAGAGCATTTGTGACATCTATTAAGGTGCTATCAGGCAAGAGGAATTGGGCATATCCTCTTCCTTGCACAAGATTCGATGGTCCTGCCACCGTAGTCATAGAGGAATGTGTAGGCATCATGCCTATGACGCAATATGACATGCGTGGTTCTGCTATCTGCGAGACATTCAAGTTCTCCAGAACCCATTCCTAAAAGCTCATCATTAAAATTGAGGCTACGAAAGCAACTCAGATTTTATTAAAGATATTGGCCAAGGCTTCAAAGTTCCATCTTGATATTAAATCAAAACTAAATCCATTTGTCTTGGCAAACTTGCCATATTACATCAACTTGGAAAAACATAAAGACTTAAGCAAAATTGCTTCCAAAGTCTTTAACCCTTAAACTCGACGTCTTGATCATTGCAGTTACATCCTCATATGTATTGCAAACTATGGCCCATTGATCAGACGCTCCATATCATTAATAGACATCATGAAGAGGATTCTCCATTGATTGAGGCATACAGGCTCGGTACTCACGGTCCCTAAGACGGTGGCAGATTGCCTTGGCCGGTGGCGGTGCTGCCATATCTAGTGGCGCAACAACGCTGACCGGCGGTGACCGGCGACATCCCTCTTATAGGGACGGCGGTCTTCTCTCACTCTTTCGCGGCTCTATGCACGCGTGATCGCCTAATCTTATGGCGATTACCTTCATGAGCAAATAGATTCTACGGACCAAAATGTCCGGGTTCGTCCCTAGATTTAGGGTTTTGCTTGTGGCGTCCTCCCATAGGGGCGCTATCATCGTCATGCCTTCCCTCAAGACAGAGATGGAGAAGGTGGTGAGAGTTTCCTCAATCAATTGTTTATCTGTGATGATTTTCCACAAAGATGCATCAAGTCTTTGATGCGGAGAATTTCCAAATTATGTCCCATGACTTCATCAAAGTCAGAGAAGCGGAGATTAGTCTATTATGCTTCTAAATTCGGAATGATGAATGTTACCATAACATTCATGAAGCGCTTCTAGCGCTAACCTCTTTCATGAACTCAAACTGGAGTGCCATATCCATATGGCGATTCATCAGGAAAAATAACCTGGCATTGTACATCTCAGTTTGAGGGTCTAGAGCGGTTTCTTCAAAATAACGCTCATGGATTCGAGCTAGAAACTCTTGCGCGGGTAGATGCATTAGGATATCATGAGCCGATCTCAGAATCTAATGTCCGCAGAATCCAATGGAGTAAAATCGAGTTCATTCATGTTCGACATCCAAGAATATGGAGAACAAGAATGTGGTGTGTTTCAGAGTAAATATTCCCACGAAACAATGAAGGGTAAGTTTCGGAGTTAATACTCCCACGAAACATTAGAGGGTTTCTGAGCAATCTTTGCTCCCAAGAAACGCTTCCAAGGATTTTGGATTTAGGTGAAACTTTGGTGTCGTATGGTCATAACCTTAAACCTTTTCGGTAGCTCTACTCAGATATGACCATGTAAGTTATAAGAGATGTCGGTGGAGCAAGCTCTCTTAATACCACTTATCTCAAACTCCTTACCTAGACATCATACCCAAGCAGGTGAGCCTAGTTGGGTTTAAGTTATGAACCATAGGTCGTTTCTTCTCTACGGATTCCTCATCCGGAGGTTAATTTGTCAATGAACTCCTCGTTCATAGTCTCTTCTCTCTACGGATTCCTCATCCGGAGTATTAGCTCGAACCCCCACAGTTCGGCTCTTGAGAACATTGCCAATAGCATGATGACATTAGAGGTGCTCATGACTTACACATACCGCAAGCGATATGAAGCTCGATCAATCCCCTAATGCTTCTCATAGTTTGGGGAGTCTCGTGTAAAGTATAGATCAAGAATCTCACGTTATAGAAAGGTGAGAGGTAGAGGAGGGATGTTGCAAGTCCCTTGAGAAAAAGAAAGATCGAATTGAAATTCGGAAAGCAGCAACTTTTATAAAAACTTACTTGGATTTCTTTTTCTTGTATTAGTCTTGAATCTTGAACTAGAGGAGATTGCACGGAGGTACTATTCACGGCTACTATGCACGGAAGAGATTGCACGGAGGTACTGTTCATCCGGCACTGTTCCCGGCGGCACTATTCACAGCTACTGTTCATCCGGCACAACCTAAGATTTTGGGGTTCTAGGGTTTTGGCGCTAGCAAGATGCTATGCTCAAGATTTTTGGCTTTTGATCTCAGGGCTAGAGGTTCGTGCTGATAACGTGTTGTATAATATATAAAATACTGAAAGTAAATAGAGAAGCAAATAGCACAGGAATAGAATCGATCTTTATTAATGAATAGGTGCCTCTATATATAGAGGAATACATGGTACAATCCATATGGTAATTGGAATCCTATTTAATACATATTCCCTATTCCATACTAACTAAAGATCTCCTAGGTTGACAAAGCACACACAAAGTAGGTTTCTTTAAACAGGCATGTCATTTTATTTTAATAAATAATTTTGCATGACAAAGGAAAAAAATAATAAATTTTTTAATGGAAAATTATAAATACATAAATCTTCATATTTATTTATTTATTTTTTTGTTTTTTAAAGTTTAAAGCCTCTAAGATTTTTTTGCCTTAGGCCTCCGTTAAGATTGGGACGGCCCTCCGTTAAGTAGATGAAGAAAGTGAAGCAGGTGAAGATTGATTGAAGACAGATTGAGGAGAGCAGGTTACATCGGATCAAGGAGCAGGAAAAATGGAGGACAAGACAGAGGAGTAGCTCGGGCTTCTCCCGAGGAAGAAGACAACCTGCAAGGAAAATCAAAAAGAAAAATACCAAAGTCAAAACGGTGGAAAAAAATATATAATAAATTAAATAGAAATAAATATTTATATTGAAATATTTAAGAGGGAAAATATGTGGTGGTTCAAATTGTGTTTCACCACCGCGAGTGGTGGTTGCGCCTCCCTTTGTGGTGGTTCGCCGGCAAACATGTCGGGATTCGGAATAGTTTTCGAAATCTTCGTACGATTCTGTGATCTACTTCCGAATGATGAAATGTGTCATCTTGACGTCCAAAAGTCACGGTTGACTTTCTGTCATGTTCTCGAAATTGCGCTAAAAACCTCCAAAATGCACATTTTAAATGCAAATAAACAAATTCCGTTTATTTTCCCTATGGACATTAAAACACACATTAAACACACTAATAGGCTCTCGGAGAAGCTTAATTCAATTAATTAGAGGCACTTTTAGTACGTAAAATACGTACTAATCATCCCCCCGTGTCCTCTTTGTATTTCTCTTTCATTATTAATAAAATTAATTTTGAATAAGAGCTAGGACGTGCGATGGGTTCTCAGAGTGTGGTAGACCCTTCTCTTTCGAGATCGAGGGTGAGACTAGTTCCCTACATCATCTGTCTCCGAGGAACTAATATCGCCTAATCTCTTATTTGATTAAACAAAAAAACTTTATGGCATAGATCCCATAACCAACTTGGAAGGATATCAGAAATTCCAAAATTCGAAATATATATCAAGGTAAGTAAGATCTTTTTGAGTTCGAAGCTATTTTGGGAAATATGGTCAAGTTGGACATTTGCCCGACACTTCCAGGTAATTTTCCGGTTAATATTCTACATGTTGCTATGAAGATCTAACTGTTGCAACGATATTTCGCAAGCATGCCTGAACCATCAATTGAAAGAGTAATCATTCAATGCCAACAGTGACGAAGCATGCTTAAACCGTTAATTTGGCGAAGACGTGGTCTTATAAGCCATGTCAGGTTTTAAACTTTAAACCTCTTTATGGGTTGACAAATATTTTGGGCTCAAACATATATATATGTAAATTAGTTGAGACAGACAACTAAATTTATTCATTAACTGATGTCCATAATGTAGAGTAATATATCAATTGATCAACAACAAGATTAAGAGCCAGCAGCAAGCACAACCGAACTGAAAGTCTGAAATTATTACAAAACAAGCAGCAGTAGATATTATGATGCCCAAAATACATATTAATCTTTGGTTGGCGTAGTAGTGGTGATCAGAGGCTGAAAGCCATGTCGAAGAGTAGCTTCCCAAACTTCGTCAATGTCAGACATGGTGTAACCACACTCATGCTCGTTCCAACCTTCCAATGCATGCACTATTCCTGCTATGCGCCATGCACTCATCACCCTCCTTGGCAACCAGTTCTAAATTTCACAAATAGAATACAAATTATAATTGACTATTAGTTAATTAAAAATAATAATTACTTACCTAACAAATTATAGTACAATATTGGATGTAGAAATTTATTACAAATGTTATTAATTAGTTGTTACCTCACAAGAGTAAACATTCTTAAGAGACTTGGGGATCTTCATTGCTGGAGTGCAGTGATAGTAACAATCTTTGCGCAACTTTTTTGGTGGGAATTAAGAGAAGGGAACAAATATTGTTCCTTTTGCTGCACTCATCTGCTCTTGCTCAGTTAATCCGTTTCCCACTAACCAAATCTGCATGTAAATTAATTTAGTATTGTTGAAGTAATATCGGATCATAAAGTGTGTACGCAAAAATAAGTTAAAATGAACAAAAAGGAGGTTGTGTAACATTAGTAGTGTTCACTCATTATCAGATTTAATATTAATAATCAAGATTAAAACACTTAAAAATGCATTTATTTAATTTCAACTCTTAATATTAAATTCAAATGTGAGTCAGGTAAACGAAACTGTGTATAGCATTACCTTTTGACCATAGGTTTTATCGAGGACCAAGCGGCTCTCAGTAGCACTTAATGATTTGGTGAGCTTCCAATACTCAGCCTGGTGTAATGTAGCTACCTGATATATGGGAATAAGATTCACGATTCTTAATTACAGGCTAGATGTATGACGTCATTTATATGTAACAATAATAATTATATATATACCTGGATACCCCTCTGGCTCAAACCAAACGCAATGGCGACAGCAACCTTTGTGAGCTTGCCTCTAAGAAGAACTTGGGTTGTCCCTTTGGAATGCTATTTAAGATTATAGCCACAGCTAAGCTACTTCCATCCACCACCTTAATTTTCAGTTGTGGATGTCCGGAAACATATAGACCGCCAAATCTATTTAGCTCCTCACCCTGCAAATAGCTAGGCACAATTATTCAAACAAGAAAGAGTAAGAGTAATCGATACTACAGCCCTAAACCACCACATAGTACAGTACGTATAATCAAATATAAACATTAGTTTCATGGACAGAATGGAACTCTAGTAAATCCCCCTAAATATTATGCATGTCTGCGCTTAATGCATTCACATACATGAATATTCTCCTGGTCACCCAATGACCAAGAAATTTATAGCCACCTACCATTAAGATTTGCAATATATTTCTGTTTTAATTGATGAATTTTGGTACTCCAGATTTACGGAAATGTCGTACATCGATTGAAATATCAGCAAGCATTAGTACGGAAAAACTAATTTTGAAGATATTTTGAATATCGTTCAAATATCGGTAAAATCAAATTACGGAAATTTCGAAGAAATGTAAACCCTTGCCTACCATTGATTTAAATATTAAGGGTTGAGATTTAATGAAAATTTTTTAAATGTTTTAATCTTTAACCCATAATATAATCAAATTTAAGAGTATGTGCCTATTAATTCTTTGGTGACTAATTGATCAGGTGAACAACAACTCATGAGGAGATTCTCATGAGAATATATATATATATATACACACACATAACTGCTATGAAAGGGGAAAAGAAAAGAAATGGGAGAGACTACTTATATATCTGTTATGAAACTACGTCGTCCCAACCCTAATCCATTGCCAAAAATACTAAAAGCCCCGCTCTTTATTTCCGCTATGCATAAATTTTTTTTTTGCCTAAATCCGCCTAAATAAAAAAAATTAAAAAAAATGCTAGGAGAATTAGAGGCAGAATTTTTGTCCCCTGATATTTTCGTCAAAACTTTGGAATTTGGTGCACTTACCCACTTAAAATTTGGACCAATTATATACAAATACAAAGATAAATTGGAGACAAAATTGAATTCCGTCCCCAATTAATATTTGGTATAGATATTTTCGTCTCCAATTGAAATTTATTTGTCTCTAAAAGAGTCGAATGGAGAGTTCTAAACAACAAAACTTGTAGGAACGGAATCAAAAAATGTGTCCCTAATATATCATGTCTTTGGAGGACAAAAAATTGGTCCGTCCCAAAAGTGTTTTCCTCTAAATGGGCTTTTTCTTGTAGTGAGACATTGTAACAACCCCATTTTTGCTGAATTGTATTGAGTAGAACCAATGACCAAAATATCGAGTATCGAGGAAATATGGATGGTCCAAAAATTAGAAATTTCGACGGAAATATCGAGAAAATATCGATATCTGTAAATGTTTGAGAGAAATAAAGGAAATTTAGGGAAAAACATGGAAATTTTAAATGAAACTTTAGGAGATGTTTATGTGATTAATTATCTACTCTATTTTAAAAGAAAATGTTGAAAAAACATTATCACATAATGAGTTGTAGTAATAGATGGTGAACTAGTAAATGCTAAGTCACTGACAGTTATTGAAATTTAACTTAATAATCTCAAAAAAATTTATTGCTGGAAACTGAATGGGAGGCTAGACCATCATACCTTATATATATTTTTTTTACATATCATACATTGCATAGTGAACTACATGAGTACCTTAGAACCACATAGAGGACCTATGAGGTTCAAAATTTTGACTATCTTCATCATTTCTCTATGTAGAGCCCTGAGTGTATTGCGAAGAATAGTCATTAAATGATACCTCCCCCATGTAAGCGTGAATATTGGTTATTGATTTGACATTTATTAACTTTATTGCAAAAAGAATATTGGTTATTGAATTTTTGGTGAGAGTAACATTTATTAACTATTGCAAAATAGATAGATAGATATATATATATATATATATATATATATATATATATATATATAAAGCTATCAATTATAACACAAAACCACCCTAGCAGGGTTCGTTTAGTTGTTGAAGGTGTTCAATGAGGTCAGAGTTTTGATTATTGGCATTGGCTTTTTATTTATTTGGTTTTTAACAAGACTATAGTGGAAATATTCGGAACTATCCAAAATATCGCGATATATCAATAGTTTCAATCAATATTTGGGCGGAAATGAGACTTTATATCGCCCTGGGCCGATATATC
Organism: Rubus parviflorus; assembly: GCA_029955375.1. Taxonomy (NCBI): domain Eukaryota; kingdom Viridiplantae; phylum Streptophyta; class Magnoliopsida; order Rosales; family Rosaceae; genus Rubus; species Rubus parviflorus. The sequence goes on along the minus strand of JARGGL010000005.1, from coordinate 7,488,769 downwards.
GATTTTTCAGTCCTTGAGCAGAACTATAGCTAGACTCCAGGGGGTTTCTTGGCCAAAAAAAAAAGACTCCAGGGGGTTTTGGATTAAGACCAGCCTCCGAATCTTAAAATTAAGTTTCGTGCATGCCTACAATATAATTAGTGGAATATTCGATCTTATGTAATTAATTCAGCGTACACGTACGTATTAAACAAATGACCTATGTGCTTGAGCTTCAGTAAACGGAAAAAAATGTGAAAACAAGTAGGTGAATTGATGAAAAAACTAATAAAGAACAACCTGATTCAGGAGACCTAAACTTATAACTTTGACACCTTTTTCCTCAGCTTCAAGTATGGCTTGCTCAATCAACCTGTTTATAGCTTCATTTTGCCATGACAGAATGTACTGCAACTCGATCGATCATAATTAAAGGTAGCAAATAAAATCAAATTAACTGAATTGGGAATGACATTAACCATGCAATCAAGATATAGAGAAAATAAATTTAAGTTGTTCTAACCTGCAAACTGTATTTTGGTACAACCCAAGTTTGTAATCTGAGTTTATCAAAATGCTGCCTCTCAATCACAAATGAACGGTCAAAAATCCGAGCTAGTATCATGGACCACAATGTAACTGGCCACAACAACCATAAGTACCATGTTGAAGTGTGTGGCTTAGAGGCCAAGGAAGCAAATCCCAGTGGGAGTTGATAGATGGATTTAGTTGTTGTTAAATGCGATAGATGAACAACATCAGGTGACTCCTCTTTTTTGAGTGAAGATTCATATAGTGCATCACTAGACTTGTCCATGGTACCATATATATATGTAGTCATAGATTGGCATGAACAAGGAGTAATTGGTTCGAAATTGTGTGTGATGCAAAGAGTGGTACCTGCAGATGGAACACGTTTCAATCGATCACATAGAAAAATAGCTACTCGTACATATTCTTTAAAAATGTTTCTACACTAAAACAATTATTTCCACAATCGCTTACTTTGAAACTTAATGCAAATTTATCTATCAACAAAGAAAAACAAAATTGGTAGAGGTTTTTCAATCCAAAAATTAGCATTAACGTTTACCATCTAAATATCTTTTCCAGAATGTAGGAATGCAGATGTACGTAGGTACTTATGTGTTTATTCATATGCAACAATTCAATAATATCTACACTAAAAGAAAAAAAAACAAAAACAAACAGTATCTTCATGAAGAAAACTTACGACGAAGTATACATGAGATATTTATGAGGAGGAAAAATTGAGAAGATCCAGGTTGGAATGAACTCGAAATTGCAGTGTCCCATGTTGTTCATGAAGTCGATATAAGTCATATAAACAAAATATGATGTGATAGAAGCTGTTCCAGTCAACAGAGTTGCCACCGTTGGTATTGCAAAGAGCATAAAATATGTTATGTGCTCCGCAAATGGGTGAGTAACAGCTGCAATAATGTAGATATAAATTCATGTCAGTAATTCAATCTTATTATTAACTGTAAGTACTGTAATCTTTTTTTCGTGTTTTTCTTGTTCTTATACTTGAAGTAAAATTTTTACCAACCACGTACCAACATAGTAAATGCAAAAGGGTCAATGACAATTGCTCTTGTAAATTTTAATTTTGCCATAACGTACCCGGCCATTGACTTTTGAGTAACAATCTAGACTCTATTGTGAATTGGTGATATCATGCATGTAGGCCGGATATGATATCATTTTCATTATATTTTTTTTAATAATTGGAAAGATATTTTTCACCTACTGCAGATACAAATATATATTAATTGTGCACCCTTTATATGTAGGGCAATTAATATTGCTAAAAATAGAAAGTAAATATCAATTACATTGGACCTCTTATAAGTAGGGCTGGCCAAAAATTGCCAAATTGCCGAACCGAACCGATTACCAGCCGAGCCGAGCAAGTTCGGTACCGACATTTCGGTATACCGAATTTTCGGTATGGCACAACCGAGCCGACTTACCAACTTCGGTTCAGTTCCGGTTTTCCAAATTGGGAAACCCGGTTTCTGCCGAACCGACCGATATTTTGAATATTCAAAATATCGCAAGTTTTTGCATGGTATCAGGTTCGAACCTCGAACCTAAGATGTGCAAATGATATGCCTCAACCACTAGGCTACACATTCCACTTGATATTATATATACAAATTTTATATTTAACTACTTTCTAAACCCCAACCGTTTATAACTTTATATTTTATATATTTAACTCTCAATCTTCTCTCTCTTCCTCAACTTTTTCTTTTGTCTTCAGTTCTTCCACTCGTCTTTCTCAAACTTTTTCTTTCTCAATCAATCAAAGTTCTTCTCTCTTTCCGACTTCTCTCCTTTGTCCTCTTCTTTCTTTCTTTCTCTTCTCCTCCTTCCCGCTCTGTTTTCCTCTCAACCCAGCTCTCTCTCTCTCTCTCCTGACGAGCCTAGACCAGATCCCAGCTTGATGTCTTCTGATCCCTGCAGCAGCAAAGTCGTCGCCGTCTCTCTCCTAGCAGCGCTGCTGCCCTCCTCCGCTCCAATCCCAAGCCCAGAACCTATGTTGTCGTCCATCATTCCGGTTACCGAAGCCGACTAATTACCGATCCGATTTATCGGTATACCGAAAATCGGTAACCGACAATGGGCGGCACGGTTTCGGTCGAAGATTTTGGGGACCGATAATGATCGGCTCGGTATCGGCACCACCCCAAAATGGTCGGTTGCCGTACCGAAGCCACCCCTACTTATAAGGTAACTTAAAACATAGCTAGATAAATTCGAAATACAATTAAAAATGATAAGACGAAAAATAATAGTAAGGTGGAAAGACGTTTTTGACTAATACAGATTGTCAAGTGATATTTGATGTGTAGTTTTTTTTTCTTTTTTGATCAAGTGAAATTCATTCAATACTCAGCAATTGCAATAGCAACTACAGTCCCAACTAAGGGAATACATCCACAAGACTACTACCAATATACTAAAACTAGATATCCTTACTCGAAAGAGAAGGGATTGACTAGTCAAAGGATTCAAACGGGAGCGGAAATGAGCGGTTGACGGGCCAAATTGGCCAATAAATAGCATAACTGGTTAGGCGTACCTTTCGGATAACCCGCCCTAGCATTTTCCATCGACATCAATGTCAATGTAGTCAACACAGGCTGGTAGTCAATCACACAGCTAAAAGCTGGCAAAAGACGGGGTCCTATGAACAAAGGACCGATCACCCAAAACCAAACCCCCGCCGGAATCCTTGACAACAACCTTGACTCGAAAAAGCAAGGATTTATTTGAGGTCTGTAATCAGACCCAAAACCAAAACGTAAAACTAACAGAAAAAAACAAAATAACAGCACAAATAACCAAAGCACCACCACTTCCGAAGAACGAGCTAAGATCCGCAGCCGAAAAAGCACCGATGTCGACAGACCACCCTTGCAAAACCAAAACCCCAGCAGCACCACAGAAACCAACATGCAGCCACCACTCTCGACGTCGATCCACACTTGCAATCCTACATTGACCAACAACCACCAAACAACAGTAGCTCTGTCACATCTCCAGATCACTGGCAAAGCCACTGTACGTGGATCCGAACCGCCAAATCTCCAACACCCAAAAAGTCTTGCCGCCGCACCAGAGGCCGTTCACAATAGTAAAAATGACAAGTCCAACTACCTGACCAGTCAAACCATCGCAAATCCAAACCTCCATCCTCAAAGCCCACCGAAACAAGACCTAAAGGCCACACCCCCACAACCGTCGACCACTTCTCCAGCCCTCAGCCCCCATTCTCCTGCCAAACCAGCAACCACCCACGACCCCAAAGCAAGATCCATCAGACCCATCAAAACCGCGACCCGCTTCTCTCGTCCTCAACCATCCAATACCCATTCCTCCAACCCTCAACCAATCACCGATCCACCCCAAACCTGTCGAACCTGAGGCATCGAAGACCCCCAAAAGCAGCCGCATCCGCCCCCCATTGAAACAACCAGACGCGAACCCGAATCCGAACCCCAACGCCGAAACCATCCACCCCAAGTCCACCTTGAAACCCAAACAAAACTGCAGATCCCCCCTTCCAACGAAGAGGGACCGCCGCACCAAACAAACTCCCCCTCCCGGACCGGAACGCAGCGACAGAGGAGTCGGCGGCGTCCGGCCGGGAGGAGAAACTCACAGTCTCTCTTCTCTGTGTGTTAGCGCGTGAGGCGCGTTCAGCTAGGGTTATAAAAATATTAAAGTCTTGTGTCATATATTTGATGTGTAGTTAGCTAATAACTGTCATAATATATGGCTTATTTTCAATGTAGGGCAATATTGCTAAAAACTGAAAGTATGTTTGTTAATTAAATAGGGATGTCTTACAAGTAATTGGCTCAGTGACAATGGAGGAATGGTGGTGAGAATGGTAACGAGAGTAGAGGAAATGATGGTGAAGTGCTCTGTGTAACCAGTAGTAGAGGTACTCGACCGGACCAGCATGAAGCAGCATCGTCATAACAAATCCATCTCCCCTCCAGAGTGGGAAATCGGTTTTAGCCCTAGGCAGCACGCACTTAACCAGGAACCTGCCCAGGTAGAACAGCATCCCATTGAATATGATTTGATCATCCCTGTAGAAAAAAACATCAATTCAGATTTTAAACCAAAATTCACTTCAACTAAAATGAGAACGGTCCTAAGTTTGAGTTCCCCGCTCCCGGACGATCAATATGGGGTTTAAAAGGGGAAGAAAACAAATGCAAGCAGAAACACTAGTAACCAATTTCTTTCTCTGTCAACTTGTTCGAATTCGAGGCCCTTGTCGATGATTGTGGCTTTGCCTTTGGCAGTTTGATACCGAGAAAGCGAAATCCATATTTGATTGTGGAGCATCCTCCACAACAGAAATGGAAGTATGAGGAAGTCAAATAGATCTGTGCCTTCTTCTCCAAACATAAAGGAGTATGTGCTGTGAATCGCCCAAGGAGCTAACAGCACGTACTGCATAACACAACCCCATCAATATCACACCAGAAAAGTTTTTGTATAATTCTTTTGCTCATGAATCACACTATCTACTAGAAAATTATTATACCAAAATAGTCCACAAAGTAAATTAATATCACATGCTGGTAATATATAATTAACTGTAATATATCTAACTATATGTAGACATGCATAGCTAGCTAGCATTCACATAGAATAGAGAATGACAGACCTTAAAGCTTCCAAGTGGTGTCCATGGCCAGTCAGTAAGAATTCCAGGTGTGGAAGCCATATTTCTTTGCTTCTTTTGAGTACAAGTGTACAACTGAGCTCTAGCTTTGGGCTTTAGAGGTGTTTATATAGAGTCTAGCTAGCTATCAAATTAACTACATGTATATTATAAAAACAATGGTAATTATGATATTTTGTCAATAATTAAAGTCAATACTCGAATGGTACAAAAGTAGATATCTAGGGTGATGAAGTGTATATTGATCGACGGTGCTTATTCTATGTACGTATTTGCACAATTTGATTGCAAACATATCCAATAAATTTTCAGGTAGTGAACTCGTTCAGAGCTTCAAAGAAAATGTCAATGAAATAAGGACAATTATTGTACTTCGATCATGTCTTTTGTTATAGGACAAAATTATTGTTAATTAAACACTTAATTATACAGCTCATGCCAACAATTCCATTGTAATAGGGTTCAAATCTATAGTTATTTTTTATAGAATTTCTGAAGAATAGTTATTCCATTGTTATGGGGTTCAATCTAGAGGATATGAATTGTGTTAAAAATAGTTCTTTTTTCTAGAATTTCTAGCTGTTAGCTAGGCTGGTACCTGAAAATCCATGATACGGTAGGAACACATCACACTATCACACGTGTACAGTTTAGTTCCGGATGACATTTGGTTTATAATAATGTGAAAGGGAAAGTGTTATTTCCATGACTCCTCACCTAACTGATCATGCATGCAGTACCCTAACCATAGCCGGTCGAATACTAGCTTTCCCAAATTAAACCAGGTCCAGTTCTACGCATCAGTTCGAGTTCACCAGTCTTGTCATATACGTTTAAGTTACGTATGGGAAGATATATGGACTACTAAATTTATTGATTCTCGAATACCATTGAACTGAAATTTCTCAATAGCCTCATGTATACGTAGCTATTTCTGTTGTTCGATCTGTACAAAATTCAATAGCCTCACATACGTTTTAAAACACTTTAAAAATTTAGCCCACCCTTCTTTTTGAGTTTTAGCCCACTAAACAAGTCCAAAAGGATAAGACTTTTAAGTTTTTAACAAAAAAAAAATCTTGAGAGTAAAGTACACTACTAGAAAAAGGCTCTAAGGGGACAAATATATGTCCCATTTTTTTATGCATATAGACACAGATATCTGTCCCTATTGAAAGTGTTCCTAAATCCGGCTTTTAGGGACAGATAGAAGCTATATATTTAGAGACAGATAGCTAGCAATAGGAACACTTGCAATATGGACAAATGTCTGTCCCTTAGAGCCTTTTTCTAGTAGTGGTAGGTTCTCGTTTGAGTAATTAAGTCCTAAAAGTGGTAATGTATGTGTGTCATATGTTAACATATTATACAATTTTTCTTATTTGTTATATGTATATTAGTATATATTTCAAAATAAATATGATTCTCGTTTATATTGATCCTTCCTCTTGGCAATTGACATCCCTTATATTGTTTATAATTGCTAGTATGTATTTTTTTTTCATGCAAATCTGGTGTGTATTTGTGAGATCCCGATTTTTTTGTTTTGGTTTAATATATATATATATATATATATATATATGTATATCTGTATTAATTAAGAAAACAACCCTTAAGGTTAAATTTTTAAAAAACCTGAATATTGCCCTCCTTTTAATATATTGGTCAGTACAGAAGATTTAATCAACAAAGGGCAAAAAAGATATAAAGTGAAAAAATCAAACAAAAGCAAAAAAAGCAGAAAAGAGGACGTGTGGTGTCCTCGCCCATTTGCACGTTCAGCAGTTACAAACACATATCGGAAGCCCACGTTACGTACTTACATAAGCAGTTGCGGCTCCTTCTTCAACAATCCCACCACCGAATTCTCTGGTTCTCAAACTTCTCTTCAACTCTCATAACTCATGTATGCGATATTCTTTCTTTTTTTTCTTTTTATGGGATTTGAGGGATATCGATGAAAATTTGAGGGATTTGAAGCTTTGGTTTGTATGGGTCCGTTCCAATCCCAATCAGGTATGCTTTTGAGTTTTCTTTCTATTTGAGGTTCCTGAACTAAGTTCCATTTTTTTCCCTTTCTTCGCATTTGGAATAATTTAGTACTTTAGAGGTCTTGGCATCGATCCCAATCAGATACGAATTGAAATTCCATTTTCTGTTTGAGTTTTACTGGATTCTTAGGTATGAATGTATGTATTTGTGTTTGCACGGATCATGATACTATACAAAATTGTATATTTGTATACATCTGTGTATATTTATGTACAAAATTTCCCTCTTCATTTTTTAATAATGGACTGCTAAAGGCAAATTTACCAATTTTATAATGTTTGTTCAATATAATGTGGGAAAAATTGCAAATCATGTACAATACGGAAATTACAACGCACGCGTGAGCGTGGCCCTTCCGCATGCGCGTATGCGCATGCAGGAAGGCTTGTATATATTTAAGTAATTTTAACTTGTTAAATTTTGGTTCACATTTAATTTAAAGACATTATGTTTTTTTTACTATGTTTCTTTAGATAAAATATTGTATTACATGTTAATTTTTGATATAAAAGTTTATAGCCATAGTTTATCATTATTATCATAGAACTAGTCAGTTGAACGTAGAAGCCAAGCAGCATGGATGTTGTATTTGATATCATTGTTATCTCATATATGCCGCATGCATGTAACTACTTGGCCCTCACCAGGAGGTGTTCGACTTTGGTTTTGGAAGCATGAGTTGTTGCAATTATAATTCTATATATACTAATTACTAAACCGCAGTTTGAGGCTACTGTGCTTAGTAGCAGTGTGCGGACTCTTTTGCCCCTCCTGAATGATTTTCTGAGCTTCTTCCGTGTTTGCCCCTCAGCCTAGGTTTTTAATATTTGGTTTATTCTCACTTATCAGCTGCATGGGGTCATATATATTGATAAAACAAAACAAATATATTGATGTACGGACCAAACAAATAATATATGCTAGGCTGTTAAGAGCATGAATCAGTACAAATGCTTTTGTTTGTGGGACAAGGCGTGTTTAATCATATCGATCATTAGCGATATGATCATTAGAAATTGTTTATGTGGAAGGCCACAAGTTCTAGGAAAGTTCTTCGTCTTCTACCTGCACCACTATCTCATTTTCGTCTTATACCTGCACCACTATCTCATTAAATTAGGGTTTATCTTTTATATCCATTTAGAATCCCCAATGTCACTAATTTAGAATGCATTGTGATCGATTGTTGATATATATATGGAGTCGTCTTCCATGCTCCATGTAGTGATGCTCTGAGATTTTAGGCCCTACACACGTGACTTTCACGTGTCTTCTGTTTAAAACAAAAACAATATGGGAAAGGCTTAGCCTGTTCCCGGTTTATGTTTTCACTTACAGGTTTATGAAATATAGTTGTATATTCTCTCGCACGCACGTTCTCCCTTTCTTTTCTTTATTTCTATCTCTCTCTGACTCTTCACGCTTTCTTTATCTCTCTCTCTCTCTCTCTCTCTCTCTCTATCCTGGCTCTTCACTTTAATCAATTAAACCCACAGCTCATTCCGTCTTCAACTCCTCTCATCTTCTCCACTGGGTTTTCTGGTTTGGTCTTTGGTGTTCATTTGCAGTACGTCTCACTCTTCATGTTCCTCCACCTAGTTCCACCGTACGCGAGCTGACGTCTATATGAGATTCTAATATAAATCATTAAGTAAAGTGATTAAACATTTAATTGATTCTTTAATTAATGAGCCCATACTGTTAGCCTCGTCGACAGTATTGAAAATAAACTTGCCCGTTCCATGAAAATAAACTTGACCGAGTCCTTGAAGGCCGGTGGCGCGGCGGCGGCGTAAGGCGCGGGGTACTGGGGTTGCTGGAGGTGAAAGGGCATCGGGAAGTAGGAGGACGAGGACGATGAAAGAGTATGGAAGAAGACGGTGGAGTTGCCATGGCCGATATCGGAGAAAAGCTAGAGCTTGAAGGGGAAGAAGAGATTGGGGAAGAATCGGGGATCATATTGCAAGCCCCGGCCGAGATTGGGGAAAATTTCCACCGAGAGAGACAAGAAAAAAAAAACAAGGTAAATCCTAGCCGCAAGATCAGATTGGATGGCCAGGATTCACTTGTGAGGAAAAAAGAGCACAGGATCCGAGTCCGAAAATGAAAGGCTGGTTTTTTTTTTCAATGGCCAGGAGTTGCAGAGAGAGAGAGAGAGAGGAGAAGAAGACAGAGAGAAGAAAAAACTAATATAGGCACTAAATGAGTAAATGGTCAGCACTCAGCAATTATGCGCATTCAGGCTGATTCAGCACAAGTTCTTAACAAAAACATAATATATTTTAAGAAGCATCCCTTTTTTTGGGCATTCGGACTCAGAGAGACTAAAAGTATGGGGATCATTAATTTAACAAAAAATTAACCCCAGTTAGAATCCTAACAGGTGGCAACTATCAAGAGAGGGAGGTAAGAAAAAATGTTTTCATCATGTTTTGTCATACTCGATTAAATAAAACTGACATAATTTTTTTAAACGGTTTAGATATAATGGTAGGAGATCCAACGACAAATATTGCACCTTCCGAAAATTATTTAAAATTACTTAATTTTAATTCTCTAAACTTTCAAGAAAATAACTGAACTTCCACTGATTATAATTGTCTCATATGATCTCATAATTAAGCGTGTCATGTGTCTATGAACTCGCAATGGTGTGCTCTACATCTCACGACTACATTAGTTTTCTTAAAAAATTAAAATATCAAAAAATAAATTTTGCATAAACACTAATCAAAACCCATCGAGGAATTTTGGTCCAATTTATTTTCAAACCATCATAAAATCGTATTTCACTTATGAAATACGTCACTCATTCCATAATGATATCAATATTAATTACCCCTTTATTTTTTAATTACATTTTACTAAGAGCAGCTGAACTGTTAAGAGCTGCTGAGTTCAAACTTTTTATGCGGGTATATGGAGCTATGCCATAGGAATGTGTGGGCGCAAATAACTCGCAAATCGGAGTTGTGATGGAACTATTACAAGTGTTTTAATGAAAATGGTATTTTCGTAAACGTCCGTAAATATGAGTTGACCACCTTGACCTAGGCCAAAACGACGACGAATCGGACTAATTTTTCCACACTTCAAATATTATTATGTGAAAAATACAACGGTAATGTCAAATCTATATATCATTTTTCATTTTCGGTTATTCATTTTGTACAAAATGCCTATATACCTACAAGTGCAGTATAACTTGTTTGTTGGTTATATAAAAAAGTATACCTTCGAAAGGCAACTAGGTGTTGGAAAAATAAATTGGCGAATCCAACCGTTGAATGTGATTGTTGTGAGGCAAAATGCTTATGCTAAAAAAATTAGCCACTTTCGTTCTCTTTTCAACCTCGATCCACGTGGTCAACCACAGTAACTTAAATACCTCTCGCACTAAAATGCTCGTAATCATATCCTAACTCATTTTGGCAAGCCATTACGCTTACACTCTTGTGGGATTGAGCTATGTCTACTTATATTAAAAAAAATTTGAAAATTGGGGTTTAGGGTTTAGGGTTTGGGGTTTGGGGTTTGGGGTTTAGGGTTTGGGGTTTGGGGTTTGGGGTTTGGGGTTTGGAATTTGGGGTTTGGGGAATGATGAATTTAATTTATTTTAGGATTATTAATTGTTTGATATTGGGTTTAGGAATTAGGGATGAGAGCGCACCCTATCCAATGGTCCAAAATATGGGAGTTTCAATGCATTGCATTGTATAATTCTGGACTTCTCGTTCTCCAATGCTAAGCACAAATCCACCTGGTGTGAATTAACCACACCGGACAAGTGTCAAACCCTCTTCTTTTTCCTATATTAAAATAAGGGGAGTCAAATGTTAAAAAGCATAATTGAAAACCACACCCCTCTATTTATTTTAAGTTTTCCCTGACCCATTGTCCCAAAAAAAAACAAAAATTTTCCCTGGTCCCCATCCATAATTTTGCCCCCTCACCTTGTTCTCTCTCACTCTTACTTTCCCTTTCTCTCTGTCTTCTTCCTTTCTACCTCCAGAACCCATCATCACCACCTCTGTATGCGCGTCGATTAACGGCGCTGCAACCGCGATTGCGATGGAGAAAGCGAAGAGTATGGCGTCCACAAGCTTCTACAGATTCCATTTTGCGGGTATATAGGACAAATCGGAAACGGAGCACCGACGAAATGGACACGTCCGATTTTGATCTCCGTAGAACCAACAGCAGGTCAGCAGCACTCGAACTCAAGCACTAAGACCAAGGCTCGACGAGAGGCCAAGTCACCGCACCAAAAGAACGCCGGAACAGGGATTGGGATTCAGGCGAGGAAACAAGAGTCCCCACCCACCCTTCACGCCAACCCGCACCAAGCCAAGCAATCCAAAACGAGCCCAAGCCGCCTCTGACGACCACCCGAGCCTCTCACCATCATCGGAGAACCATGCGGACACCGTCCAAAGACAGCGCCGCCCCTATAAGAAACCTAGGTTTCCATTACGGTAGAGACGCGCGTGAGGCGCGTTCTACTAACCTGCCATTTTATATAGTAGTAAAATGTTTTTTTAAAGCATAAATAAAAGCAACTACGGAAAGAATTTAAAAACAAATAGCAGGTCAGCCGGTTGGTCATTCATGGCCTTCAGATAGATCAAATGGTCAGCAAGAATGCTGACTAGGCGAAGCATGGATAGGTAGAGCATGTAAGAATTTTCCTATATATATGTCCTCTACTGTATGGAGGCGTGCTTCACGCGGACACAAAAGGTTCAATTATTTAATTTATTTAATTGTTTAATTGTTTTATTTGTTTAATTGTTTAATTGTTCTATGTCTGCCTCTCTCACTCTTGCATAATTGCCTGCAGCCTGCAAATCTGCAAGACTGCAATCAAAGTGAGACATAAGCAACAGTGCCCGCACGATGACAGGTAACAGGTGCTCTTGATTTTCAGCTTTCTGTTTTCCTCTATTGTGTAATCTCGCCCTTAATTGAAACCAAGATGATATGGCTGATTGTTTCACCGACGTTCAGAAGCTGTTCAATTTCAACTACTTCGTACAAAAAGCAAATGGTGGTCGATAAGGGAAACAGAAGGAGAAGTCGAAAAGAATTGATCGAAGAAAAAACGAAGATATCGGTTATGCTTATGCAGATTAAATTGGATTTATTGGGTTGCTTTTTTTCATTTATCTTAATTTCTGAACAACTTTGAACAAATGTTAAACCATTTTGCCGTTTTAAAGGAATTGCAGTGCTTGATAGCCATAGCATCTGTTTGATTGAGTTATTATTTTCTGGTGTACTGTTGCAATTGATGTGCTATCACTTTGAATCGATGGCTTTGACCAAATATCAATTAATTTTTGGTTCAGTTCTTGATGATTGTGAGTTCTGACTTTCTTGAAATTGTTTGGTATAATGATTGGTTTTCCCAAAGGCAGTGGCGGAACCAGGATTCGAAAATGGGTTAGGCTAAGTTTACATGTACAAAATTTTTTAAGTTTTGTATTTTATCAAGTTTCAACTACTTGATCCCCCCAGAGATGAATAGCAGTGGATAACTTTTTTATAATGATCATATGATCATATCCAATCTGAGGCTGAGACAAAGTTACATGTTTTTCTTGCCTATGACCATCTCAGATAAATGATGTTGAAGTATAGTTTTATATATATCTAATGGCATTTCTAACCTTTCTTTTGGTGCATACCGAGTATTGACCTGATGAACTTCGTAAGTTGAAATTGAACCCTATTTGACAAGAGCCTGCTTAGTTAATAATTAATGGGCTGATTAGCTTACAGTCTATCAATAACATGAATAAACTGTTGTAGGGTGTATATTTTTCACCATTCACCATAAAGAGAAGTAAATGAATTCATCACTGTCAATTTCAACCGACAGGTATATCACAAGAGATGAATTAGGGGCTGCTATGAAGGAGCATGGAATGGGTGATGAAAACACCATCAAAGAAATAATTTCGGAGGTTGATGCAAACTTTCAAATTGTTAATAATACTAGGTAAAGATAATTATTTGTTTCCAGCACTTTCTCACTTTCACTTATGTCTCTTTTTTTATCTGCTCTATATCCCCTCATTGCTCTTCGGTTGATTATTTTTGTGGGTTTGCCTTCTTGATTAATTGTGATTCTTTTTGTTAATGGTGTTGTGTTGAGATAGGATTTAAAACTATATCTATGAATGTAATCAAAAGTTTTTTTTTTCTTTTGTGACTGAGAAATTGGTAAACAAATCATCAGTTAACACTAGATTATTCAGTTAAGTTGCTATTGTTGCAGTAACACCTGCCATTGTTCAATTTTTTTAACAGACAAGACCCCTACACATGACAAGAAAGAAGAGGAAAATCCCCTTCCAAAATGAAAAAGAAACTTCGATCTTTGCTTCGATCTTAGGATTAGCTATAGAGGAATATTCAACTGCTATTGTAATCATTTTCATAGTATTTCTTTCTCATTAGCAGTTTGTGTATATGTATCTAAACAATGAGTAGTTTAACACTGCTTCACTAACGAAATTTTTTTGAACTCTGCCCTTACACATGTATTTGTTTTGTAACTAAAGCTTGCTAAACAAATTTCGTATATGTTTTTAGTATTTTTTACATATTTTAAACACTTCTGAAACCCGCAACATCGTGCAGGCACTGTTGCTAGTCAATACTAATCCTAAGGTTGTGCGACACCTCATCTTGACTTCATGGAAAATGGACAACACCACATTCTTGATTATATAGTTATATAACTATGCTTAAGACCCAAGTCTTTATAGTACTATATATAGGAGCACGTAGAGATTGAAAATAGGGGAAGAAAGCAAACAGAAGGAAGTTAGCACGAGAGAGAGAGAGAGAGAGAGAGAGAGAGAGATAGAGATATGTGTGTGTGAGTGTGTGTGTGTGTGGATTAATTTTAGATTAGGGAGATATTATTTTATGGTCTTAATTAAGAACCACGTATTGTAGTTGTTATGCTCGATAATTTTCAGAATTGAGGTAAGGATTCTGAGGGGAGCATTTTCATAAAATGTTAATTAGGCTAATTATTGATTTACATGAATTGTATGATATTGGTTGAATGACATATTTGTATGTTATCGTTTTCTATAAAAGCATGTGTACATAAGAGGTTATTTTATAAACAATAACAATGAATCATCATACATATGCATTGTGAGGAAATGCAAGTATATATATAGACCAAAAAAGAGTATAGATCGATATGAGACATATTGTAATCCAGAGGGATTGAGAAAAACTAACTCTATTTGTGTAGTTGAGTTAAGTTCTAACCAGGGACCAGAGAATGTTAGCCCATTGTGTACAAATAAGGGAGTGAAGCCCTTTCAACGAGATTAATAAAATGATCATATCGGGCATATTGACACTGGTGAAATTAGGGGTGGGCATAAATCCCGAAAAGCCCGGTCCTGAACCGGTTCCGAACCGTACCGAGGCGGGACGGGACGGGATTGAAAATCTGAAATTACTGTATCGTCCTGTCCCGTCCCGTCCCGAACAAACGGGACGGGACGCGGTTCTTGATTTTGATATCCCGTAAGGCCCGTCCCGTCCCGAAATTAATTTTGTTTCTGTTTTTTAAAGCCCATTAGGCCTGGCCCAATGAATAACTCTCTTCTCTCTCTTCTCTGTCTGTTCTCTTTTGGTCTTTTCTCGATTCTCACTTCTCTCTCTTCTCCCCCGTCTTCTTCTTCTTCTTCTTCTTCTCTCTCTCTCTCTCGACAAGCCCAGCCCCAGCAGAACTCAAATCGTCTCTCTTCTCCCCGTCTTCTTCTCTCTCTCTCTCTCTCTCGATCGACAAGCCCAGCCCCCGCAGAACTCAGATCGTCATGGCTGCCCAGTTCTCTGCCGCCGTCCTGTTCATCTCTCACAGCCTTCGGTGTCCCAAATCTCTCCTCCTCGAGCCGCACCGGTAAGCCCATACCCACTCCCTGGACACCCACCTCACGTCGCCACTCTTCTCAGACCCAACGTCGCTGTCTTTTCGAGCACCACGCGACTAACCACAACCGCCGTTGTGTTCGCCACCCTCCGATGAGAAGAGCCTAGGCTTCTAGCTGTTCGGAAAAGCTTGGGAGCAGAGCCACGCGCCTTCTCCAAAAAATCCAGTTTTAGCAAAAAACAAAAAGGGCTTGAATCCCGATCCCGATCGGGTTCGGGATGGTAGGGATCAGTTTTGGAAAACACAAATCCCGTCCCGTCCCGTCCCGAAAATAAATTTCGGGATAGGGATCGGGATGGCCTCTATCCCGGCCCGTCCCGGCCCGTGCCCACCCCTACGTGAAATGAGAACTATAACAAGATGACTAACAAAAGAAAAATGTAGTATAGCTTTGAGTTAATGAGAAGGTGATGAGTCAGCATGACATTCATGTATTGTGTTTTGATTAATTGATTGATAAATTGATTGTGGACACCTAGCTAAGAATGACCTAAAAAGATCGATGTCCTTATTGAGCCGCTGGTTGAGCTCACCCCTTTACAGATTTTGCAGGTTTTGGAATCGAGAACTAAAATGATTAGTCGAGCCTAGAATGACGAGCATAGAACGAAGTGTTTTTATTTGTATATTTGTAAAGGATTTTATTATTTTTAATTAGATCAGAGTGCGCAACGGAAATGTATTTTCATGTATTTTATTTTATTTTTACTTTTTAACACTCACACCTCGGATTTCGGATTTAGGTGCTTAAATTACACCGACACCGGGTCCGGGGCGTGACAGTATTGTTATTTGTAGGTTAGAGAGCATAATGTCGATCAACTCATAATCGACCAGTTAAGCGACGGAAAACTATTTATTCATTCTTTAAGAAAGATGGTGCTAGTATGAATGTTTCAACCCTGGATTAGCAACCTCATGATACGTCTCAAGCAATTGAACCTACAGTGTTTCATGCTATTTCTTCTGCATCTATTGTTGGTATTCCAATTACAAATCAACAACCTCATGGCACATCTGAGATAAATTAATTTAATGAAAAAAAAAACCTATGGGACTCACTGACATTTATTCATGTACTGATATGCACTTAGTTGAAACAACAAAAGTTGTCCTTGGAAAATTGAGAAAAGATAGTTTCTTCGAGAAAGTAGAATCATTTTGCAAGCTACATGACATTCACATACCGGCCTAATATGAATGCTAGATACACTATGGGCACATGTTGTTCTTGTCAGCAAAGGGATGTACCATATCACAATTAAGCATCATTATTGCTTTGACATGTTTAATATATGGTGCAATTGATTTCAAGTTAGAAGAGTTAAATAGCAAGTTCAGTGAAAGGACAGGGGAACTTCTTATTTTGATCGAGCTCAACTTTGAACCCCAGAGATGGTTTTAAATCATTTAAAATTGAAAATATTTGCAGCCTCGTAGAGAAGTTTTACCCTCAAGATTTTACTAGACAAGAGTTACATGTCTTGAGATGTAAGTTGACAATTTATCAAGCTGACCTGCCATCTTGTGCTTAAAAATGTGTCCACACTTTCGGAGTTAGGTCAAGGACTTGTTAAGCAGATATGTCACAAAGATACTGTAACAACATAAAGAGCATTTTCTGCAATGAAGCATATTAAAACTGCGTTGCGTAAAATGATGGAGAATGAATTTCTTGCAGATAATATGATAGTTCATATTGAGAAAGAACTTGTTGAAAATTTCAATTCAGATTCAGTGATAAAAGATTTCGCTTTCAAAGATCACAGGGTCCAATTTGAATAGGTCCGTACATTTGATCTAGTTTTTTTTGCTTTCAATATTTGTATTAGACTTTGACAATGACTTCTTTTATTGTTTTTTTTTCTTTTTTCTTTTTCGAACTTGTTGAAAATGAATAGTTAATCATGTTTATTTTGTTTAGATTTTTCTTTGGAAGAAATTACCTAATAAAAATTAAAATTTAATTATACCTAATAAAAATTTAGCCCACCTTAATCAAAATTTCTAGCACCGTCACTGCTAATGAATGAAGTCTCAGTGTGTTGTGTTGGTGTTGGCTTTGCAATCAATTTCTGGCACTGAATTTCCTCTATATGAAATTATTTTCACCTAACTAATCATTACCCTATACACATATATATAGTAGGTCGAATACTTGCTTTTTAATGTGAAGAAAAATCTGAAATGAACATTCCTTGTTATAAATTAAAGAAGTGAAATAGCCATGTTGGAGATCCCGAATTTTGAAATTTGTTCAAATTTATTTTTTTGAAGTCGCAATAGAAAAGTAGACGTTACCATAAGTTCGTAGTACTTTTCGGAGGTTCGAGCTATTTGTTTTGAATTTTAGAAGTTTGAGATTAAAGAAAATTATTTTTGGAAATGGGTTGGAGCAATTTGGGCCGTAGATCAACTCACCGTTTGATCCTAGCCGTTGAAACTCAATAAGGAAAGGTATAATTATAGTTGGATCAGTTTGGAAACTTCAAATCCCGCGCGACCTCCTCCTCCTCTCTGCGACACCGCCGAATCCAATTTCTTCCTCCGGCTGTTTCACGGTGTGAAACCAATACCAAAAGCTTCATCTCGATTAACTGAGTTAATCTGTACCTGTAGCTTGTCAAATAGAGGGCTGTAGAGAGAGAATCAGAAGGAGAAAGGTCATAGAAACTGGCGAGTTTTCTGCAATTTTCGGCGACTCCGGCGACGGTTTGATTTGAACAAGGTATGAAAATCTATCATCTCTTCGAGCTCTACACGCTCCTAGTCTTGGTTTTCACTTTTGATCAACGTTTGGTTGGTTGGATTTTTGGGTACTGTTCTGCTATGGTGAACGGTATCGATTCCGGCCACCTCTATGCTTCTCCAGCTTCATTAACGCCCATTTTCTTTGAATTCGAGGCTTAAGAGATTGGAAGGAACCTTGGTTAGGATCTTTGGTTGGTGAATCAGAAAGGGTGTTACTCGTGCTCTGTTTTGATCCTCTCGTTGATCTCTACGTATTGGAATAATTGGAATTCACTTTGATTAACGTTTATAAAGTTGGGATTTTGAGTATTGCTCTGCAGCCGTGAAACCACCGAGAACGGTGGCATGTTTGGTTTTATTGTTTGAATTCTGGTTTGGGTTTATATCTCTGAGCATGCCTTAATTGTTAGTTTTGATTAATATACAAAGTGGGAAAGCTTAAGCTTTGCTGTGAACTGTTTGCTTAAGAATTGAAGTTGTCGATTATGGTTTTGTTGTTTCACAAATCAGTTTTCAATGAATACACACACACACACACGCATATAACAAGTTTTCTCCTTTCAATTAAGATCAGTTTTGTATGTTTAGTTGCATGGTTATCAAATTGGTTTTCACCATTATTTGTTAAACTATAATCTTCTGACCCAGTGACTTGTTTCATTAAAACTGAATATTTCTATTCATAATTTAAAGTTGTTTTCTTCTGAGAAGTTGTACATGACATCTTAAAGGGTATTTCATAATTGGAATCTCTTGAAAATGAGTTTTCTTCATTTAGTTATGAATTTTCAAAGTTGCAGGTCTGAACTGCCAAAATAACTTTTCTGAGTTTCTGAACCAGCAAATGTTTTGTTAAAAACTGTACTTTTCTGTACATAATTTAAACTTGTTGTCTTCTGATAAGTTGTAGTAGACATTTCAAAGATTATTTCAGAGTTGGAATCTCCTAAAAACGATTTTCCTTAATTTAGTTATGAATTTCCAAATTTGCATGTCTGCTGCAGGAATTTCTGAAATATGCAGTACTGTTTCGTTCTTTCTTTTTGTTTCAGTAGCTTTCCTTGTTCCAACTTTATTTGGGGCACCAGTATTTGAAAAGTAGACATTCCCAGGTTTCTAATGAAATCAACCCTTCCCTTTTTGGAGTTCGTATGAAGAGTATAGTTGACCTTGTGCATTAGGATTCCTGTTACGTACATAGCTCACTTTGATATTTCTTTAGCACTTCAAATCAACTCCAGATATATAGCACACAACTTTACTTGAAGTTGTATAGTATTATAGAATTCTTGTCTTAGTGTCCTTGGTTATATATTTAAGTCTTAAAGTCTAGTTAGCCAGTTAAAGTAGGATTACATTCTAAATAGTTTGTATTTCTCATAGGAACCTGCGACATTGATGAAGGTATTCTTCGACGAGTGCAGCAGTGAAGTGGAGTTGACGTAAAGCTATTTTACTGCTGAAATCAAGGTAGGAGATCTTGGGGAAACCTTTTTAAATGATTTGTTTACTTGCGATGTTTGAATAATATGCTTGTTTAATATACGGTGATTGATATCTTATATGCAAGCATAAATACATATCTAAATGCATATTACTAATGACATATTATGATGATGCATCGTGGCATGTTAAAGGATTTGATAATTGGGAATTAATTTGATTATGATTTGAGAATGGTGGATGGATATGAAAAGAATGAAATATATAGGAAATAGTTTTTGTGTAGTTGAGTCTGACTCGTAGGGACCAGATTTCATGTGGGCTAATAGAGCTGTGCAGAACTGGTGATCAAGGTTGGGCAAGATGACTAGTAAAATGGATATGTGGGTTGAATTGTTATGGGTGTTAGATCATATATTGAAACATTTAGGGTCACCCCCGGTTGGTAAAATACACGGTATGGGACGTGTAGGCTCTGCTTGTTTTGTTATATGGACTAACGGGTAGATAAGTGAAGCTCATTTGACATTCATTCATCAATTTCATTGTAGTTATTTTAGTTATAATGTATTTTCTTAAAATGTTTATGTCCCTACTGAGCAGCAAGGACAAAAGCTCACCCCTACAATAGGTTGTCTTTTTGCAAGTACTAAATCGAATAATTAGAAGGTTGAAGAGACGGTTAAGTTCGAGAGTTGTTAGTTAAACCTTTGTTTTGTAAGCTAAGTTTTTGTACTTAGAAGACGAAAGAACCACTAGTAAGGACTTGTGTATAGTTGTGGCGTGTGACTTTGATTGTAAATTAAGTATCCTTTTACAATCTTTTGTTACGGAACTGTACAGTTTAGTAGTTGGCTTTGGTTGTTTTCTTTTTATTTACTTTTCTCACATTCTAATTGTAGAAGATTTTTATTTTCTATAATTGGGATGTGACTTATGCCTCAATTTGGGAATTTAAAATGGTTCTCGAATCGGGGTGTGACACCATGACAGGCATGTATGTTGTTATAAATGAAAGAAGAAAATAGTCATGATATGCATGTATGTTCTTATAAATGAAAGAATGAAATAGTCATGATATGCATGTATGTTCTTATAAATGAAAGAACTTATTAGTCTATTATCTATATGAAGATGATTGCATGATTGTTGAAGTGTAATGCTTTCCGTCATGTGATTAGGAAAGATGAATTTTCCGGATTTCCAGATTTCCTTAATTATCACCGACTTTATTGTTTGCTTTATGTAATATCTAGATCTTTTAGCTAGATCTTTTGTCAAGTAATATCTTGTAAATATCTAAGTCCTTAGCTGGATTGGATCAACTCTAATAGCTGGCTACATAAAGGCCAATGTTGCCTTGTTTTCTGCAAAACGCAAAACTGGAAAATATCAAGTTCATATACTGATTTTTCCTTATTTGTTTTCTGCTTCTGTAGCTACTGCTTCAGTTCAAGTTTAATACATAAGTTTGTTAAACTTGTTGTGAGTTCATCAATTCATAAGCAAACCAAATCTTAACAATAATTTGATTAATAATTTATTTAAAACGTACATCAATGATTAATTCGTTCCAACCAAAATATACATATGAAAAAGAGCACTGAAAAAGAGCTGTATGAAGTAAAGCAAATCAAGCACCTTGGGATATGGCATGTGTATATAATTAGGCCGGCAGCAGCAATTAAAGAAGAGCTAGCCTTTAAATATTATTGCTTTCTAACCTTTTAGCTATTACTAGTTTCAAATTAGTAGATCGATGCATTCACTAAGAGCATATGCATCCATAAAGTCTAAAAACTAAAGTCTAAACTAAAATTTAAGCTCCAAAAGTGATACTATTCATCAATTTAGACTTCTCATCACTTTTGTATTTCCACCCATAAAGTCTAAAGTTTATAATCTACCTTGTTAATTTTGTTTTCAAACAAGTTTAACACCATTTAGTACCTTTAGCCTAGCTTTTGGTGAGGCTAAGTTTAGCCTCTTGGAAAGGCCAGCTTAGGTATAGCCTAGCTTAAAAAGAGTTGGCTGCATGTGTGTTTGGGAAAGACTAGCTTATAATTTAGTATAAGCTAGTCTAAACACCAATGGGTGCACATGCTCTAATGGGACAAAGAAAAAACAAGACCAAAGGAGGGTGGACAGAGGTGACCACATTAGGTCGCCACCGTGCCACCTGTACCTGTACTTGGATCATTTTGCTCGATCCTCCAATTGTAGATTAGTCTTGCTCGAACATTTGATCTTCAAGATTAGTGACTAACTGATGGCTTCCAACGCTTATCAATCATGGCGGCCGGGGACTCATATATATAATTAATCATAGAAGGAGCTAGCTAGGTCACATTACTATGTTACTCAATTATTTCCATATCGTCATACCTGCTACCCTCAGCTTATAATACATAAACACATACACAAAGAAACAATAACCATGCATACATGTAGATTCGAACATGGCGCGCACCATTGTAATTAATTGGAACATGGCGCGTGCCATTGTAATTAACTGTACGTACACAAAGACTTCAATATGATGATCAATGAAATCACAGGTTTTTTTACCGTGCACTCATTTGTGTCGCATTCTTGTCCAGATTTAATTAGTTGGGTTGGTCACTTGTGTATGTTGGGAAGCTCATATGATTATGGTTAGCTGCATGTACAGCACACAGTTACCGTTAATATATATATATATATGGCCAGTATAAGTGCATATATCAATATCGATCCAGCATCTTATATATTAATTTCTCTTGGTCGTTTTGAGCGCTATGTGGCGTTTTCCATAATTTCCATATATTTAAGTTGTTTTGATTGTTAATTACCTCAACGATAAGTCTTCGTGATCTTTGTAAAATAAATTATTTGTTGTTGTGTAGAAAATCTCGACCGACTAGTACGCATGCCTTTGTTTGGCTTTGAGCGGTTACTCTAATCCGATCTCCGTTTGAGTCGCAGAGCTAGGTTCAAAAAGTATTGCATAGGATGTGCGAATAATCCTAGCTAGGGAAACAATTTGTTGTGCTTCAAAGACATCATGGTTCTTCTGAGTGCTTGGAGAGACTTCCAAGTGTAATGATGTTTTCGAGATACGAGGCTTGATAAGTGAGTCTGAGGTGTGGAACTGGAGCTAAACTTTCACAATTTAGCAACGGAATGCATGCTCATCATAAAAGGAGTTGATACAGATACATAGTAGATCGATAAAGTGATTAAGGTTGGGGGCTTCTATATATGAAGTAGGGGATTTTAAGAGTGGTAGGCAAGATGATGGTAGCTAGGCTTTCCAGGAGTAGTTATGAGTGCACATGGAGGATGAGTTGTAGCTATGCTTGCAAGAAGAATGGAATTATGCTTGATGGCTCTGCTTAATTACTTAATTGTCTTGGCCAAGATTGTCTCAATTTATTATGTCTTTAGGGTGAAGGCATCAAATATTCCAAGATGATTAGATGATGTGCTCGTTGCTAGCATGTGCGGGAACTTCAAATTTTAAATTTGGTCCGAAGATGTGCAAGACCCATAATGTACATGTACAGTTGATCGAGTTCTAGGAGTTCTGACGTTCTGTAACCTTCTGCACCGAAACCCACTAATAAGCTCTATTTTGGCCTAGTGTCTTGGGTCCACGTATGCATGTTAGCTGTGTGGCATGGCATGAAAAAATGGTTTAATCATGTTATTAAGGGTTAGGTAGTGCAACTGTGATTGGCTTGTGTTTTAGTCGAGTGGGCGTGTGGTTGTGAACATACATATATGGAAGATACATGACCGATAAAAGTGTCCTTCTGCATGAGGTATTAAGAGCATGATCCTAAGAATGGCTTGGCATGACTCTCAAACGATCTTTGTGTGACCGAACCTTAAGAGCAAATGATAAGGGTAGGGGTCATAGGACTCCATTAGATCGAAGACAGAGATTGATTCTACTGATCCATCGCTAGCTTATCAATTGAAGAAAGATTTGAAGAACCAAACTCCCACTAGTTAAGGGAATAAATATATTGGCTTGGAAACTTAGTAAATAATAATATTGTCCAAATTAAGTGATTTCAAATTTTGTGCAATATAGGGAACTATTGACGAAAAACGACTAAATGCATCCATTAGTATCAAGTAAAATAATTAGCTGACCAGCAACATGATTGAGACGTACGAAGCATATATATAGTCGAACATAAACTCAAACGGCATTATAATACAAGAGGTAGTAATCCGTAGTACATAGGTACTGGATGGGTTGAAGAGGTGTCTAGCTACTTAATATTTTACTTGATACCTCAAATCGACTGTCAATGAGTAGCTAATATCGCTTAATCCTCTATTTATTAAAACAAAACAAAAATAAAAATATAGTTGAACATAAACTCAAACAATAATATATAGGAGAAAACAAGAGGTAAGTCCAACATAAGTACAATATTTAGGTAATGCTTGTTAAAGAGGTGACTGATTAATCTTTGGTTTGAGTAGTAGCAATGACTAGAGGCTGAAAGCCATGTCGAAGAGTTGCTTCCCAAACTTTGTCAATGTTGGACATGGTGTAACCACATTCATTCTTATTCCAACCTTCCGAGGCATGCACTATTCCTGCTATGCGCCACGCACTCATCACCCTCCTTGGCAACCAATTCTGATTGTCACAATATTATAGAAACTATAATAAATCAATCACTTACTAATTATATTAAATTAACAATAGTAATGGACGAAAATAAATTAACTTATTAATTAAAAACTAAACTTTTGGTAATTTGGTTAATTACCTCACAAGAGTAAACATTCTCAAGAGACTTGGGGATCTTCATGGCTGGAGTGCAGTGATAATAACAATCTTTTCGCAACTGTTTTGGTGGAAATTGGGAGAAGGGAACAAATATTGTTCCTTTTGGTGCACTCAACTGTTCTTTTTTACTCAAACCATCTCCCACCAACCAAATCTGCAATTGCAATTCCATTGTAAATTAAGTGTCAAAAAGTAAATTGAAGGAAACAAATTTTTTCTATGTAAGAAAGCCCTAAACCATAAACCCTAAAAAGCCCAATTATCTATGTAAAAAAATTGTTAAACAAAAAAAATATTTCTTCAGTTAATTTACTATATATGGTTATTATTTATCCAGAGCATATAAATAGATGGATAGAAATTAACAATAAGGAAGCTGGATGGGGGTAAAGAAAGCAAAGTTTTGCTTAATTACCTTTTGAGCATAGCTTCTGTCATGAACCAACATACCCTTAGCAGCACTTACTGAGTTGGTGAGCTTCAAATACTCAGCCTGCTGTGACGTAGCTACCTGAGACAAATTAACGTACCCAGTAGCTCATTAGGTTATAAAACATATAGGAATAGAAACATGACGGTAATTGATCGATACAGACCTGGATATTCCTCTGGCACAAAGAAAAGGCAAGGGCATAGGCAACCTTTGTGAGCTTGCCTGTAAGAAGAACTTGAGTTGTCCCTTGCGGAATGCTGTTGAGGACGACAGCCACAGCTAAGCTACTTCCATCCACCACCTTGATTTTCAACTGTGGATTCCTCTGAACATATATGCCACCATAATTATTGAGCCCCTCACCCTGCAATTGATTAAATATGCGAAAGCAGAGATTTTCAATCCTAATGTATCATCACAAAGAAATTTACTTGACAGTACTTAACGGAGAAAGGTTTGATGAAGCCATTATTAATGAAATCCCTCTCTCAAAATAAAAAATGCAACATAATTTTTTATTTTAGTCTGATCATAGCCATAATTGAAAGCACAGTTACAACCCCATTTTTGTTTAACGTACTGAACTGTACGTATTGAGCAGATATATAGCTAGACTCCAGGGGGTTATGGATTAAGACCAGCCTCCGAATCTTAAAATCTAAGTTTCTCGCCTACAATATAATTAGTATAGTCCAGTCCAGTCCAATCCGATCTGATCTTATAAATTCAGCGTATTAAACAAAAAATTCACAAGCCAGGAAGCTAGCTAGCTACCATGCATACCAGCAGAAGAGGACAGATGACTTTACCCACGTACGTGTGTAATAATACCATGGTGTCAGAGATCACTAATGTTGAATCTACCTCAATACAATTATACTAGCTAGCTACCATGAATACCAGCAGAAGAGGACAGATGATTAAAATTGTGGTACATGTATAATAATACCATATGATTAAAATTGTGGTACATGTATAATAATACCATGGTGTCAGGGATCACTAATGTTTAATCTACATCAATTCAATTAATTATACTAGGTTTAGAAGTTTACTAAGGACATGTCACATATGCGACTTTCATTAAACGGAATAAAATGTGAAAATAAGTAGGTGAATTGGTAAAAAAAATAATAAAGAATTACCTGATTCAGGAGACCTAAACTTATAACTTTGACACCTTTTTCCTCAGCTTCAAGTATGGCTTGCTCAATCAACCTGTTTATAGCTTCATTTTGCCATGACAGCACGTACTGCAACTCGATCATAATTAAAGGTAGCAAATAAAATCAAATTAACTGAATTGGGAATGACATTAACCATGCAATATATCAAGATATAGAGAAAATAAATTTAAGTTTTCTAACCTGGAAACTGTATTTTGGTATAACCCAAGTTTGTAATCTGAGTTTATCAAAATTCTGCTTCTCAATCACAAATGAACGGCCAAATATCCTAGTTAGCATCATGGAGCACAATGTAACTGGCCACAACAACCATAAGTACCATGTTGAAGTGTGTGGTTTAGAGGCCAAGGAAGCAAATCCCAGTGGGAGTTGATAGATGGATTTAGTTGTTGTTAAATGCGATAGATGAACAACATCAGGTGACTCCTCTTTTTTGAGTGAAGATTCATATAGTGCATCACTAGACTTGTCCATGGTACCATATATGTAGTCATAGATTGGCATGAACAAGGAGTAATTGGTTCGAAATTGTGTGTGATGCAAAGAGTGGTACCTGCAGATGGAACACGTTTCAATCGATCACATACAAAAATAGCTACTCGTACATATTCTTTAAAAATGTTTCTACACTAAAACAATTATTTCCACAATCCCTTACTTTGAAACTTAATACAAATTAATCTATCAACAAAGAAAAACAAAAATTAGTAGAGGTTTTTCAATCCAAAAATTAGTATTAACTAATTACCATCTAAATGTCTTCTCCAGAATGTAGGAATGCAGCTACGTAGGTACTTATGTGTTTATGCATATGCAACAATTCAATAATATCTACACTAAAAGAAAAAAAAACAAACAAATAGTATCTTCATGAAGAAAACTTACGACGAAGTATACATGAGATATTTAAGAGGAGGAAAAATTGAGAAGATCCAGGTTGGAATGAACTCGAAATTGCAGTGTCCCATGTTGTTCATGAAGTCGATATAAGTAATATAAACAAAATATGATGTGATGGAAGCTGTTCCAGTCAACATAGTTGCCACCATTGGTATTGCAAAGAGCATGAAATATGTTATGTGCTCCGCAAATGGGTGAGTAACAGCTGCAATAATGTAGATATAAATTCAAGTCAGTAATTCGATCTTATTATTAACTATAAGTACTGTAATTACTTTTTTTCGTGTTTTTCTTGTTCTTATACTTTGAAGTAAAATTTTTACCAACCACGTACCAACATAGTAAAAAAGCAAAAGGGTCAATGACAATTGCTCTTGTAAATTTTAATTTTGCTATAAGTCTATAACGTAGCCGGCCATTGACTTTTGAGTAACCATCTAGACTCTATTGTGAATTGGTGGTGTCATGTATGTAGGCCGGATATGATATCATTTTCATTATATTTATTTTAATAATTGGAAAGATAGTATTCACCTACTGCAGATCCAAATATATATTAATTGTGCACCTTCCATATGTAGGACAATTAATATTGCTAAAAATAGAAAGTAAATATCAATTACATTGGACCTCTTATAAGGCAACTTAAAACATAGATAGATAAATTCGAAATACAATTAAAAATGATAAGAAGAAAAATAATAGTAAGGTGGAAAGACGGTTTTTGACTAATACAGATTGTCAAGTGATATTTGATGTGTAGTTTAGCTAATAACTGTCAAAATATACGGCTTATTTTCAATGTAGGGCAATATTGCTAAAAACTGAAAGTATGTTTGTTAATTCAATAGGGATGTCTTACAAGTAATTGGCTCAGTGACAATGGAGGAATGGTGGTGAGAATGGTAACGAGAGTAGAGGAAATGATGGTGAAGTGCTCTGTGTAGCCAGTAGTAGAGGTACTCGACCGGACCAGCATGAAGCAGCATCGTCATAACAAACCCATCTCCCCTCCAGAGTGGGAAATCGGTTTTAGCCCTAGGCAGCACGCACTTGGCCAGGAACCTGACCAGGTAGAACAGCATCCCATTGAATATGATTTGATCATCCCTGTAGAAAAAAAATATATCAATTCAGATTTTAAACCAAAATCCACTTCAACTAAAATGAGAACGGTCCTAAGTTTGAGTCCCCCGCTCCCGGACGATCAATATGGGGTTTAAAAGGGGAAGGAAAAAAAAAAAGCAAGCAGAAAGACTAGTAACCAATTTCTTTCTCTGTCAACTTGTTCGAATTCGAGGCCCTTGTCGATGATTGTGGCTTTGCCTTTGGCAGTTTGATACCGAGAAAGCGAAATCCATATTTGATTGTGGAGCATCCTCCACAACAGAAATGGAACTATGAGGAAGTCAAATAGATCTGTGCCTTCTTCTCCAAACATAAAGGAGTATGTGCTGTGAATCGCCCAAGGAGCTAAAACCACGTACTGCATAACACAACCCCATCAATATCACACCAGAAAAGTTTTAGTATAATTCTTTTGCTCATGAATCACACTACTAGAAAATTAGTACACCAAAATAGTCCACAAAGTAAATTAATATCACATGCTGGTAATATATAATTAACTGTAATTCATCTAAATATATGTAGCCATGCATAGAATAGAGAAAGGCAGACCTTAAAGCTTCCAAGAGGTGTCCATGGCCAGTCAGTAAGAATTCCAGGTGTGGAAGCCATATTTCTTTGCTTCTTATGAGTACTACTGATCTCTAGCTTTGGGCTTTAGAGGTGTTTATATAGAATAATCTAGCTATATATCAAAATACATGTATATTATAAAAAATGGTAATTATGATATTTTGTCAATAAAGTTAATACTCGAATGGTACAAAAGTATATAGCTAGGGTCATGAAGTGTATATTGATCGATGGTGCTTATTCTATGTACTTATTTGCACAATTTGATTGCAAACATATCCAATAAATTTTCAGGTAGTGAACTCGTTCAGAGCGCCAAAGAGCTTCAAAGAAAACGTCAATGAAATAAGGACATGCAATTATTATACGTTCATGTCTTTTGTTATTGGACAAAATGTAATCACAATCATTCAATCTGGATCGACTATCCAAAATATTTTCTCCTTCTTCCTATGTTAATAAAATTATTGTATATATGTTCATGTCCGTTTGTTATAGTAATTCCATTGTAACGGGGTTCAAATCTATAGGCTATGAGTTTCGTTATTTTTTATAAAATTTCTGAAGAATAGTTATTCCATTGTTATGGGGTAGTTCAATCTAGAGGCTATGAGTTTTGTTAGAAAATAGTTCTTTTTCTAGAATTTCTGTTAGGCTGGTTCCTGAAAATCCATGATATGGTAGGAACACATCACACATGTACGATTTAGTTCCGGATGACATTTGGTTTATAATAATGTGAAAAGGAGAGTGTTATTTCCATGACTCCTCACCTAACTGATCATGCATGAAGTACCCTAACCATAACAGGTCGAATACTTGCGTTTTCAAATTAAACTAGGTTTGTCCCAGTTCTACGCATCAGTTCGAGTTCACCAGTCTTGTCATACATGTTTACGTTACGTAAGGGAAGATGGAGTACTAAATTTATTGATTCTCGAATACCATTGAACTGAAATTTCTCAACAGCCTCATGTATACATAGCTATTTCTGTTGTTCTGTACAAAACCCTAATTAGTAGAAAACCTAATTTAAGAAGAACCCGATCGATATCTACACAAAACGGTTGTGATATATACGTGGCTCTGTCTGATCGGGTACGTGACATGTAAATTATTTGTGGCCGGCAACAATGCTAATGATTCAAGGGTGGAGCCAGGCTAGGGCTCTAGCCCAAGTAGGTTTATAGCAAAAAAAAAATTATGTATAGTTAAGCTATTTTTAGAAATTTAGAGTCCTAAAAATAAGAGTTTTAAGTTTTTAACCAAAAAAAAAACTTGAAATTAAAGTAGGTTCTCGTTTAAGTAATTAAGTCCTAAAAATAGTAATTGTATGTATGTCATATGTTAACATATTGTACAATTTTTCTTATTTGTTATATGTATATTAGTATATATTTCAAAATAAATATGATTCTCGTTTATATTGATCCTTCCTCTTGGCAATTGACATCCCTTATATTGTTTATAATTGCTAGTATGTATTTTTTCATGCAAATATATATGGTGTGTACTATTATCTGCAGGTTAGAGAGCATAATGTCGATCAACTCATAACCAACCAGCTAAGCGACGGAAAACTATTTATTCATTTTTTAAGAAAGATGGTGCTAGTATGAATGTTTCAACCCCGGATTAGCAACCTCATGATACGACTCAAGCAGTTGAACCTACAGAGTTTCATGCTATTCTTCTGCATCGATCTATTGTTGGTATTCCAATTACAAATCAACAACCTCATGGCACATTTGAGATAAATTAATTTATTGAAAAAAGAAAAAAAAAACTATGGGACTCACTGACATTTATTCATATACTGATATGTACTTAGTTGAAACAATAAAAGTTGTCCTTGGAAAATTAAGGAAAGATAGTTTCTTCGAGAAAGTAGAATCATTTTCCAAGCTGTACATGGCATTCCCATACCGGCCTAATATAAGTGCTAGATACATTATGGGCACATGTCGTTCTTCTCAGCAAAGGGAAGTATCGTACCATATCACAGTTAAACATTATTATTGCTTTGACATATTTAATGTTGCAATTGATTTCAATAGAGGAGTTGAATAGCAAGTTCAGTGAAAGGACAGGGGAACTTCTTATTTTGAGCTCAACTTTGAACCCCATAGATGGTTTTAAATCGTTTAAAATTGATGATATTTGCAGTCTCGTAGAGAAATTTTATCCTCAATATTTTACTAGACAAGAGTTACATGTCTTGTGATGTAATTTGACAATTTATCAAGCTAACGTACCATCTTGTGCTTAAAAATGTGTCCACACCTTCGGAGTTATGTTAAGGACTTGTTGAAACAGATAGGTCACAAAGATAATGTAACAACATAAAGAGCATTTTTTGCAATGAATCATATTAAAACTTGTTGAGTAACATGATGGAGAATGAATTTCTTGCAGATAATATGATAGTTCATATTGAGAAAGAACTTGTTGAAAATTTCAATTCAGATTCAATGATAAAAGACTTCGCTTTCAAAGATCACAAGGTACAATTTGAATAGGTACTTACATTTGATCTAGTTTTTTTTGCTTTCAATATTTGTATTAGACTTTGACAATGACTTCTTTTATTGTTTTTTTCTTTTTTCTTTTTTGAACTTGTTAAAAATGAATAGTTAATCATGTTTATTTTGTTTAGATTTTTCTTTGGAAGAAATTACTATGTCAATATAAGTAAGCAACCAAAAAATAATATTTAGTTATACCTAATAAAAATTTAGCCCACCTTAATTAAAATTTCTGGCACCATCACTGCTAATGAATGAAGTCTCAGTGTGTTGTGTTGGTGTTGGCTTTGCAATCAATTTCTGACACTGAATTTCCTTTGTATGAAAATATTTTCACCTAACTAATCAGTACCCTATACACATATATATAGTAGGTCGAATACTTGCTTTTTAATGCATGTGAAGAAAAATCCGAAATGAACATTCCTTGTAATAAATGAAAGAAGTGCATAGTCATGACCGGCTTGTATGTTGTTATAAATGAAAGAAGAAAATAAGTCATGATATGCATGTATGTTCTTATAAATGAAAGTGAAATAGTCATGATAGTTAGGCATGTATGTTCTTATAAATGAAAGAAGAAAGTAGTCATGATATGCATGTATGTTCTTATAAATGAAAGAAGTGAGATTTAGTCATGATCAATACTTTCTAAAAATCGCTGCTAGGTGATAAGCGGTCTGTGGGGAGGGGGTCTAGCGCTTAGAGCAAATGCACCGGTAGGTTCATTTGCTTGTCAAAATGCTAAAAGGTAAAAAAAAAAAAAAAAACAATGCATTGGCAATAAATTGTAATACCCCGAATTTTTGTCGTTAAATTTCTAATTATGAAATTTAATATTTGGTGAATTTTTGGTGTGGAGTATTTTATTGTGTCATAATATGGTGGTATTTGACTTGGTATATTCGTATGTATTAATGTATATACGTATTTAGTATCGTATAAGAATTTATTTTGACTTCCACTAATTTAGTGCTTAACACTTGTCAAATTTTGATTGGAAGCGTCAAATTAATGGGTTCTCAATTGAATTTAGTTTCAACTGAATTTGTTCCTAGTGAATGGAGAATATATAGATTGTATTCCCATTTTGTGTGGTGTACAATTTCGGAATCAAATTCCTCCAATGACTTTTTGTTCCGGCGAGTTTCTCAAAAAATGTTCTTCACGTCGATACGAGTTCGTAGACATGTGGAGCGTAAACATCGGACTTCGTATGAGGGAGTTATGGCCTACGGAAGTTTCGGGTTACTATTCCAAAAAATGCTTATAAATAGGAATTCACATTTTCATTATTTCTCACAACATCAAAAACTCTCATAAACCCCCTTAGACCCCCTCCAATCTCTTTCCTCCGTCAAGTGAACCCCATTGGATTTTGTTCCTCTCCTCTCCAACAACCTCCTAAGGCTTGTGGTTCGTCAAATCAATATGTCACGCCCCGAAATTTCAACTAATTAAATAAGGCTTTTTCGCCTTCAAACAACAATTAAATTCAGGACGCGAAGCATGGACTACCAAAATACAAATACACATGAATATTTTTTTCTTCTAAACAATGTGCATAACCTCCATCCATGCTCTGCCACAATGTAAATACTGACTCGTTCTTTAGAGTCGAATATTACATTTCATAATTTACATAATAAATTGACATTATGCAAAGTATTAAGTAAATTCACCTACAGAGTTTATTATACAGCGGAAGACATATAATAACACCAGTAACTCCAATGAATCCTTCAGCTCAACTCCTAGTTATCCTAACCTGCAGGATAAAACCCTACACCATTGAATAGTGTACCGGGTTATAAAACAACCCGGTCAGCTTGCGAAGCTGGTATGAGTAACCATAATTTCTGCTTACAAGAAATCACTCTAAAAATTTATATGCAAACAATTATTGCATACAACAATTTACAATTTGTAAATCATGCCAACAACCACAAATCAAAATCACCAAATAATTCATATCTTTATTTTTAAAAGATAACATCAATATTATGTCAATATTTATGACACACGCCACGCCAATCCGCCAATAAAATCAAATCAACAACAAATCATATAAAATGTCGCTTTTGGACAATTATAAGTGAGAATACTATTGAGACTCATTTCAAAACAAACACTACTCCCCATTTCTGGTTAGTAGTGCCAGCATTCACAAGTAAGCCAATAACATGCCTGTTACCCCCCTGAACGCCTCTACCAGTTGGACAGACAGACTAGAGCTCTAACTGTAAGGTCTTTAGCGACCCCTTTGTGTCACGCCACGCCAAAAAATACATTTTTAGTATTCTTACAAATAACGCCAAACGCCACACCTCAAATGAACTCAATATCTCAAATATTAACCAACACTAAACGCCACGCCACGCCAACACCAAAATCATGCAACAACCTATATCATTATGCATAAATGCAATTCCAATCCTGAAAATTCATATTATAAAATATACTGAACATACACGTCCCATACCATGTATTTTAACCCCACACGTCCCATAACATGCATGTTAATCCCAGGGTGATCCAGAATATCAAACAATATAAACTCTCATCCAAAATCAATCACAAACAATAATTATGAACATTTTCATAATATTAAGAACACATTTCATCAATCCAATATATTGTGAATTTATTCACAAACAATCAATCAATTCCAATCAAATAATGAAACAGTAAATCGTGAGGTTTACTCACCTTAAAATTCCAGCTGCGTATCCAAAATCAACACTTAACCGTAATCGACAAGAATCGTCTGGTCAGTAACACAGCTCCGCCAACGCCTAAATAATAAATCGAAAACTCAACTTAACAAAGCAAAGTCGACAACTCAACTAAATTACCCTTTACGAGTGTTTCGAACGTCATTAGGACATCGAAAACGATAACCGAAACTGTTTGACCAAAAAGTCAACTATAGGTCAAAGTGGGTCCCACGCCAACTATTCATCAAACGGGTCCCACCTAAAGTCTAGAACACCAAAATTAACAGCAGGTTTAATTCTAGCACCCTAACATCATACTAAAATTTGGTGACGATCCGATGGTCGGATTATCACGGATCGAACGATCCACAATTCCGGGTTAATTGATCATCAGTCAAACGATCAAATCTCAAAAACTCGTAAACACGAAAGATGTTCGTATCGACGAACCCTACACAAAAGAACAAAAATATACTAAAAAGGTGGCCGGACGCGCCGCCACGCGCCGCCACAGACGGCGGTGAGAAAACCCTCACGCCGCCGGACCAAAGTCCAAACTCAAAACTAGCTAAAACCCAAAGGTCAACTTGTAGAACACACAAAATGGAACAACTTTAAAACTTGCCTCGAAGTGAGTTAACGGTCTGATCGGCCTAGATCTCCGTCCAAAGTCGCGACTGCCCAAAATTCAAATGCAAAATTCTCCTTCCTCGGGAATCCGATTGAGGTGAAACCAGCGGCCAGAGGTTCGTATGGATGAGGGCTTCAAAGCCCAGTAGGTGGCTCAGGTCGAATTGGCCGAAAACGGTGCCAGAAAAGGTGACAAGTTTCGGTAGTTCTGAGGGCTTTTGGGATTTTCCAGATTTTTCCAAAAATGAAAAATCTGAAATTGCTATATATAGGCAAAAATAATAAAACTTCAAAAAAAGATAACTCTCTCATACGAACTCCATTGTAGGCAAACTTTATGTCCACGAACTCGTATCGACGAGCTCTACAACTCTCATGAAGGAAGTTTTCCCAAAATCATAGCCGAACAGAAAAACACCCGAAGACCAATCGTATCGCGACACGTGTCGCAGTGACTCACCATGTGACTCACCAGACAAAGCTGAGTCACCCTATGTGCTGTTCCAATCACCACCCGCCATGTGTCGGTTATTATTTAGACACTATTTGCCACTATTCACAAATAATACAAATACGTACAAATATTTAATACGTATAAATACATCGTATTTATACAAATACGCCACGTTATCAACAAAATACGCAAAAACATAAATCTCACCAAATATTTATTTTTGCATTTATGAAAATTAAGGACGAAAATTCGGGATATTACACAATACTTGAGAAAGCCGGATCAAACCCTAGAATTTTCGGATCACCGAACCTTTCGACACCGATATTTCTTCATCAAACCATCATCTCACTTCGAGACAAGTTTTAAAGTTGTTTCTTTTGTTGTGTTCTACAAATTCACCGTTTGGGATTTAGCTAATTTCGAGTTTGCACAGGCGGCGCTTTTGTACTAGCCACCGTCCGTGACAATCCGACCGTCGGATCATCACCAAATTTTAATATGTTGTTAGGATGCTAGAAATAAGCTTGCTATTTAATTTTGGCGTTGTGGCGTTTCGGTGGGACCCGATCGATGATTAGTTGACGTGGGACCCACATGGACCTATAGTTGATTTTTGGTCAAACTGTCTCGGTTAATTATTTTCGATGTCCTATTGGCATTTGAAAAATAATTAAAGTCCAATTAGATGAGTTGTTGACTTGTTTTACTAAGTTTACTCACGGCTATTATTTAGGCGTTAACAGAACGTAGCTTGTCGATTCCAGTTAAGTGTTGATTTTAGAAAGTAGCTAGGAATTCAAAGATGAGTGGACCTCACTATTTTCATTACTTTTTCGATATAGGCTACAAGCGTAAAATTTATATTGTTTGTTATTCTTGTGGCGAATAATCTTCATGAAATATTTGCGGTAGAAATGATTGATAGAATGTGAGTGAACCTCACTATTATCATTACTTTTTCAATATAGCTAGGCTACAAGCGTTAAATTTATAGTGCTTGTTATTCTTGTGGTGAATAATCTTCATGAGATATTTGATTGGTGAATTGTTTCTTGATTTTGGATAGAGGTTTAGATTGTTGGATATTCTAGATCACCCTAGTATTAAAATACACGGTATGGACGTATGGGGTTAAAATATGCGGTATGAGACGTGTATATTCAGTATATTCTTCCATATGAATTCTCTGGATTGGAATTGTATTTATGCACATTGTATAAACTGATGCATGATTTTGGTGCTGAGAATTACTTGATGCATTGAGTTCATTTAAGGAGTCTTGAGGTGTGGCGTTTGACGTTATTGGTGAGAATACTAAAAATGTATTTCTTGGAGTGGAGTGGCATTCGAGTTGCTAAAGATCCTTGCCAAAATTGGTAGAGGTGTTCATGGGGGTAACATGCATGTTATTCGAATTACTCATGAATGCTGGCACTACTAACTAGCAATGGGAACGTAGTGTTTGTTTTTAAATAAGTCTCAATGGTATTCTCACTGATAATATCCAAAACGACATTTGCATATGGTTACATTTCATATAAACATCATTTGTGTTTGGTTTGATTTCTTTGAATATACGGATTATAGTTGTTGGCATGATTTTACAAATTGTAAATTTGTGTATGCAATAATTGTTTGCATGTAAAATTATTGGAGTGATTTCTTGTAACTAGGAATTGTGGTTACTCATACCAACTTCATAAGCTGATCGGGTCGTTGTTATAACCCGGTACACTATTCGATGGTGTAGGGTTTTATCCTGCAGGTTAGGTTAACTAAGGGATAAGCTGAAGGATTATTTGGAGTTGTTGGTGTTGTTAGTCTTCCGTTGTTTATTAAACTTTGTAGGGGTATTTACTGAATACATTGCATAATGTCAATTTATTATGTAAATAATGGAATGTAATATTCGACTCTAAAGAACGAGTCAATATTTACAATGTGGTAGAGTATGCGATAGTTATTATGCACTTGGATTAAAAAGGAAAAAAAAAATCTTGTGCATTTTGTATTGAAGTGTTTCTATTGGGACTTCTAAATTTGCTCACTTGACCTCACTCCATTATGAATTATTAAATGACATTTATAATCTCCTATAAAATGACTATTAAGGACAATAATTATACCAAAAATATATTATGTTTATTTTCTCTAGAGTTTTCAATTCAATAATATTAGATTGCATTCTTTATTATTTTCCTTATCTATTTTCATTTTCCAATTTCACTACATACTCATTAAAACATTTATATATATATTTAATAAAAATTAAAACTATGATAGATCATGTGACAAAAAAATTTGTAATTAAAGGCAGAAAATATTTCGCGTCACGAATCAATCTTGTAATTAAAGGCAGAAAATACTTTATTATTTGTTAGAAAATTCGGAGTGTGACATAAATTGATTGAGGAATTGTTGGAACCCAACTGGTTGGGCAATTACATTGTCAATTACTAGCAACCGATTTGGTGGACCAAAGATTGGGCCTCACTCACATGTGGTGATGTCAACAGTCAAAAGCTTCAATTTTTTTTATCTTTTTTCTAACACAGCATGTCAAAACATGAAGGGTTTGATTTCATATCAATGAAATCAATGATCTCATATAATTACAGCTGCCATGTTAGTTTAAATTCCTTTTTCTTTCAAAAAAAATTTATTCAAAAAAATCCCAATTAAAACACATTCTATAAATACTCATTCACTCTTCTTCACTTCTCACACCAAAATTTTCAGAAATTGGAAATCCACTATATGTTTCTAAAAATTAAATTGTGTATTAATTAATCTCATTTGTTAATTAATTAATTAATCAAATTTTAAGTTTAATCTCATTTATAAATTAATTAATAAATTAAATATATATATTCAAATAGTGTATTGACATTAGAATTTTTTTTTGTTGCATTTGAAAACTGAAAGCACTTGCCAATGTGGATGAATAGTGAATTGGCAAACTGTCAGTTGACTTAGTAAATTGGCAATTGTTCTTTGCACATTGGTGCATTTGCTCTTAGGAAAAGATATGTAAAATACAATAAGTGCATACTTAAAACAAAAACAAAATTTGTAACGACCCGGACCAAAACTTACCCTTTTACTACAGTGTTTCCCGGTGAATCGTCGGAGGTTTTGGTTTCGAGCCTTAAATAGTACTTTTATGGGGTCGTCGAGTTGACTTTTTGTTCAGTAAGGAATTTGATTTAAGTTTCTTCACGAAAGTTGTAGAGCGCATTGAACCGAGTTCGTGGACATGAAGTACGTTTAAAACGGAGTTCGTATGAAGAAGTTATGATTCACGGAAGGGAGGTTACTATTTCGGGAAGCTACTATAAATAGAAGTTGCTATTTCGGGAAATTTCCCAATTGGGCCGAGTGACCCTTCGCATTCCCGACCCCCCCCCTCGACGGCTACAGTACCCGCCGGATTCCTTCGGCGATTTCTCTTAACTCCGGCCACCCCAGACCTCAAGACCGGTCCCATTCTCTTCCTCTCCTTCCTCTCTTCCAAACCTGACAAGCCTCACGGTGAACCACCGTTCGTAGCCGCCGGAATTTCCATCCAAAGTCGCGACGGCAGCCGCTCACTTCTCCGATTCGATCCGCCATTTTCCGGCCAAATTGGCCGGAGAACCATGATGGGTTTTGAAGCTCTATTGATGCTGAATATGTCTGTACAAGCCTTGAACCACGAATCTTCTTGGATCGGGAGAATTTTGGATTTGAAATCCTAGGGTTTTCGGAGCTTTCGGGGGAAAT
Organism: Rubus parviflorus; assembly: GCA_029955375.1. Taxonomy (NCBI): domain Eukaryota; kingdom Viridiplantae; phylum Streptophyta; class Magnoliopsida; order Rosales; family Rosaceae; genus Rubus; species Rubus parviflorus. Next base: position 7,450,241 of record JARGGL010000005.1, on the reverse strand, counting down.
TCGTGGACTTCCACTTCGAATTGGACTTCGTGGCAGGTATGAAAGTTGATCCTCATGTTGTGTTGATGCTTGTGGTAGAATTTGGTGATCATCGGAGATGGTCGGGATCGGCGGCGCGTGGGGCCCACGCGCAGCCACTTTGGGCGGCGCGTGGCGGCGCGTCCAGTGTCTTTTGGAGATACATTTCAGCCCATTAGTATGTACTCTTTATTACGATCATGTTAGTATTTGATTTGTTGGAAGTTGTCGAAGTTTGGGATTTAATCCGATTAAGTTTAGGTTCGTTATCGAACGATTTAAGGTGTGGATTATTGTGTATCCGTTGGATGATCACCAATTTTGAGTATGAAGTTAAGATAATTATTTTGAAGATAATGTGCGGTTGGATTATTGGAATGAGGTCAAATGGTTAATTAAAGAATATCTACGGACTGTGGGATCGATAATTTAGTTACACTCGTTCGATTTATCGAACCGCGACAATCTGACCGTTGGATTAGTCGCCGAGTGTTTTTGGTTAATTAGAAGTTTCGAGGGGTAACTATCGTGGTGTGGAAGTTAAGGTTTTATCGTTGGTTTGTTTCAGGAGGACGTTGAGGAGGATCTCTACAGGCGTCATGCCTAGCCGGAAATTTGTGAGTGGACTTTCGTTTTAAAGTTAATTTTGCTTGAAATATTATGTTTTTTTTCAAATAATGTTTTATGATTGTTTGAGAATATGCTTGTGTGGTTTTTGTGGAAGGTTGGGATTGCCGAACTTAATTGTGGTTATTTATGCGTCAAACTAATTTGATTTCTTGAGAATGGGTTATGAATGATTGAGAATGAGTTGTGTTGTATATGTGGAATGTTTGGGATGCCGTGTTGAGAATCGTGAGGTTTACGAGTGCGAATTGTGGTTTGCATTATTCGAGAAGTGGAAATGATTGTCAATTATGTCTCGCCGTTTTGGATTACCGGGATTGGTTGCATGTACGCACGTTTTATCTGTAGTAGGCATGACCCTGCAGACCTGTAGTAGGCATGACCCTACAGGTACATCGAGTAGGCATGACCCTCGATGTGTTATTTTGGGCTAAGTAGGCATGACCTTTAGCCGACGTTATTATTTGCTGCAGTAGGCATGACCCTGCAGGCCTGTAGTAGGCATGACCCTACAGGTACACCGTCGAGTAGGCATGACCCTCGAGGTGTTATTTTTGAGTTTATCGAACGTGTGAGCTTACCGGGCGAGTGAGTTTATTGGACGAGTGAGCTTGTGGTTCTCGTCCATTTTGTGTTGATTCATTATTTGAATGAATTATTTGTGTTTTTAATTGTGGTAAGCATAATTATTATTTTATGAAAATGTATTATTTTTCGTCCACTCACTCTAACGTGTTTTTCTTAAAAATGCTTTTTCCCTGGGCTTTTCTGTTTTCCGTCGCCCAGTTTGCAGATGAGTCAGCTGAAGTCGCGTGTCGAGGTCGAGGCATAGTCAACACCACCCTTCTCTTGTTCGTAGGTTGTAGTATGCTCTGATATTGTCAAGATTTAAATGTAGAACGATTTTTGAAAAGATTTTTGATTGGAGTTGATTATTCTTTAAATGATTGATTTACCACCAGCGAGCACGTAGAATAGACATCTTGTTCTAACATACAAAAGTCTTCCCCATTAATCTACATAATTTATAACACAAGAAATGTTGTTAATTGATTTCTGTTAGACAAGCAGAGTGTTTTGAGTTGTTGTCTAAAAAAACAAATTCAAACAAAAATTGATTGTATCTTGGTTACATTGGGTTTAGCTGTGCTCCCAAAAGTTTAAGCAATTAATCATGTATATATGCAAACAACGTACCGTAGAATTATTCTGAACATGCACTTCTCCTTAATTGAATAGTCAGCTCAGCAAAACAGTTAATGTTTGGACAGATCCAAATGTGCCATTAATAAATGACTCATTTTATAAAATAAAAAAATCGTAACTAATTCGTAGCCTTATCTTTTCTTTTTCTTCATTTCTAATTTGTAGTCTCAACTTCTTTTCTAATTAAGAATTAGTTACGAATCTATGAACAACATGATTTAAACCTAAAAACTCATATATATGAGTATTTAACTCATCTATCAATCTTCTAAAAAGAATATCAATCAACATGAAAACCATGGAGCAACATAACTAGCCCCCACGCTTTTGTCAACCGTGGGTGACCAAAAATTGACAAGGACAAACCTCAAATCTATTTACTCTCTTCTCACTCTCTCACACTTATATATGTTTTTCTTTCTTCTGTTAAAATCTGCATTTTCAATCCAAAAGAACCTAAAAGCATATATAGCTTGTTTAAGTTGACTTTGTTTTGTTTAACTACAAAACTTGTACACCCGATTATGTACATTTTTTCCCTAACCAACTCCCTCATTGGTAAAATGAGTCATTCATTAAAGGCATAAAGAACATTTTGCATCCAAACATGTCTATTTCTGCAAACGAAATGAAAAAAAATCCATATTTGAAAGAAAAAACAGTATCATGTCCATTTTTAATTTTTCTCCCATAATTAATACTTGGTTCTCTCTCGTTCTGCTTCTTCTTCATTCGTCTTCCACATATATAGAATACACCTAATGAATTAATTATCTCTCAGATTTTTCATCATCAAAATCACGAAATGTAGCAGCAATTCAACAAAATTTGAAATCGTTAAGGTACCGAACTAGACCAAATAAATGGACGAACCAAATCTGTCAATTTTGAACCATTTATATTTATAAATGGTAAATCACAATTATAGATGACTTAACAATTTCTGATTTCATTGAAAATTTGTAGAAGTAATCTATTCATAAATATCTAAATATTGAACGGTTGATTTGTCGAGATGTAATCAAAAAGTAGGTCTAATCGAAAAGTCATCACCAAGTCCTCATTATAAGGGTACTCATTAGAGCCTCTCCCTATATATATATATCAAGCAGAACCTATATATCATCGGGTTGGTAACAAAACAACTCGGTAATTAAACTAATTGATTGACATAAAATTACTAATTTTATTGATATATATATATATATATAGATCCTCAAATTATCCAATATAACAGAATAATTAACTGATCAACAAACATGATTCAGAGGCCGGTCGTAGTACTACTGCATATATGCGAAACAGATGATTAATTAAGCAGCTAATTAATAATTATATTTGCTTAATTTGAGTAGCTATAGTGGTGGTGGAGATCAGAGGCTGAAAGCCGTGTCGAAGAGTTGCTTCCCAAACTTTGTTAATGTCGGACATGGTGTAACCACACTCGTGCTCATTCCAGCCTTCCAAGGCATGAATTATTCCGGCGATGCGCCACGCACTCATCACCCTTCTTGGCAGCCAGTTCTGAATGTCACATTTCATTAATACAAATTAATATTAGTTAATTACTAATTAATCGGAAAATACATATTATCAGACAAAGAAATTTGGATATATATATATATATATATATATATATAATTTCTGTAATTAAAATTACTTACCTCACAAGAGAAAATATTCTCAAGTGACTTAGGAATTTTCATTGCTGGAGTGCAGTGGTAGTAACAGTCCTTGCGCAATTTTTTGGGTGGGATTTGGGAGAAGGGAACAAGTATTGTTCCTCTTGGTGCGTTCAGTTGTTCTTCTTTACTCAATCCATCTCCCACTAACCAAATCTGCAAATTAATAATCAATTAATTATTGAGTTATATGTTAATTACATTAACCAGATGATAATCATATATAACAGAAATAATTAAGAAAATAGATTTGTAGCATTTACCTTTGCAGCATAGCTTTTTGCAAGAACCAGCTTACTCTCAGTAGCATTGAACGATTTGGTGAGCTTCGCATAATCGGCCTGGTGTAGTGTAGCTACCTGAAATAAGCTATTTTGATTAGAAGATATATAAATATAATATAAATTTTTATTATAAAGTCTTCACTAGAGACACTTCCTATATATATACGAATTAAAAGATATCTAAACATGTTTTATGACAGCATATGTACATGTAATAATTAACTAATTAGTGTGTGTATATATATATTATACCTGGATTCCCCTCTGGCACAAAGAAAAGGCAAGGGCGTAAGCGACCTTTGTGAGGTTGCCTCTAAGAAGGACTTGGGTTGTTCCTTTCGGAATGTTGTTGAGTATTACAGCCACAGCTAAGCTACTTCCATCCACCACCTTGATTTTCAGCTTTGGGTTCCTTTGAACATATAGGCCACCATATATATTCAGCTCCTCACCCTGCAATTAGTAAAGCCAAAACAGAAATTAATTCGACACTTAATTAAGTCTTGCAAAATAACCTTAATCGATCAAGGTCAAAGTGGGGCTACAGATTAGTCCCCCATCCCCCCCCCCCCCCCCCCAAAACTATAAAATTTTAATTCCGCAGCTACAATATTTCGACTTTAGTATAGTCCAATGATTTGTACTTACTAGCAAGAAAGGGACACAAAGATCGACTTTGGGACCATTAATAAATTTGTGTTACATATATATATATATATATATATATATATATATGATGACATATGCAAACATATATATGGACCACTAATGGTGAATTAATTAATCAACTATAATTAATCAACTATAATTGGTTTAGTTTAGAAGTTAACTAACCATATGTTAGCTTAATAAATTATTCTCAATCAAGAATATATATATAACTATGCTAGTAGATAGCTAGAGACTTGCCTGATTCAAGAGACCTAAACTTATCACTTTGACACCCCTTTCCTCAGCTTCAAGTATAGCTTCCTCAATCAAGCCATTGATAGCTTCATTTTGCCATTCCAAGAAGTACTGCATATATTATATAAAACATATTACAAGCTAAGATCACATTAACTGAAATTTTGAAGATAGAGAAAATAATTGAAATTAAGTTGTTGTTACCTGCAAACTGTATTTAGGTATAGCCCAAGTTTGCAATTTGAGTTTCTCAAACCGCTGCCTCTCGACCACAAATGTGCGTCCATAAATCCAAGTGAGCAGCATAGACCAAAATGTGACAGGCCACATCAACCACAAGTACCATGTTGAGGTGTGTGGCTTAGAGGCCAAGGAAGCAAACCCTAGCGGTAGTTGATAGATGGATTCGGGGGTTGTTAGATGGGTTAGATGCAAGACATCCGGCGATTCCTCCTCTCTTTTGAGCGAAGATTCATATAGAGAATCGGTAGACTTGTCCATGGTGCCGTACATGTAGTCGTAGAGAGGCATGAAGAGGGAGTAATTGGTTCGGAATTGTGTGTGGTGAAGAGAATGGAACCTACACATTAACAGTTTATTAAAGTTAATTGGAAATTTCAAAGACTAGTTAGAACATAATAAACATTCCATCTTACAAATAGTAAAGGCTATTTAGGTCCCCGCCCACCCATTTAATGTTCATCCAACAAATTCACATATGAAAGAAACTGTGCAGTTAGGTTTCTTGCTGACAGATACTTCGTATTGTATTGATTAGCGATGGACCGATGCATTAATACTATTGACAGATGCTCCCCATTTCATTATCCATTTAATTTCAATTTCGTTATTGTTGCATAGAATTAATGAGGAAAATGTAATGTATTGATATCCTGCTTATAACTACTCCTACTTGAATAAAAGATTTGATGTGTGTGATTAATAAAAAAAAAAATCCATGGTCTAAAAACATCGATATCCGTAAAATATTGGACAACATTTTGCCATAGATGTTATATGAAATTTTAGGTCAAATCAAATAAAAAAGTGTATAAAAAAGTGTAAATTAGATGGAAAAAATCTTGTATTTAATATCGGTACTCGTTAAAAATATAAATTTGAAAACCCTTTAAACATTTTGATATATTTTTCGACCATCTATATGACAGTTGGGACCATGTATTTATTTTGGGCAGCATGACACATGCATAGACATCAAAGTACATATATGCATGTTATGACAAAGTAGATCTCTTCTAGTTTGAGTGACGCGTGTCCACACTCAACTAGAAGATCAAGCCTGGAATAAAGTCTTTGGAAATACCGAAATAGAGACATTTTTTCAAGAAAAGGAACATATATATTATAGCTTTAGTAATACTAATTACTTTCTTATTAGAAGAAACTAAAAAATTAGTGTAATCAGACTAAATAACTTTCTTTTGTGTAGGTGCATATATATTAGATGTCGTAAGTCTCATACCGTACATATATCACTTATTTCCTAGTTAACGGATAAGTAAAGAGAGGTTATTTATTTCAGAATTATATATAAGGGTGAAGAAAACTTACGAGGGGGTGTACATGAGGTACTTAAGAGGAGGAAAAATAGAGAAGATCCAGTTTGGAATGAGCTCGAAATTGCAGTGTCCCATATTGTTCATTAAGTCAATATAAGTAAGATAAATGAGATAGGATCCGACTGAACCTGTTCCCGTCAACGGCATCGTCACCAATGGTATCGCAAAGAGGATAAAATATGCTATGTGCTCCGCAAATGGGTGAATCACAGCTGCAATATACACGATGCATATTCATGTTAATTTTCTCTTATTTTTTTATATTTTTTATCTCATATTAATGCCGCCCTTATTTTTACAATAATACTATTCGAAGAGAATTTATTACCCTAAAAAATAATCATGATTAATTTGGAAATCGGGTTAACATCGATCTTTATGCTCATATTTTTTTTTGCATTAATTAATATCAACACGAAAAAGGATGAGCGGGACCATGTAGTGAACCTGCATTGATCTGGTACAGGCAAATGTAGTCGTATTATTACTCCTATGTGTTGAATTAAAACTCTCACCGACAAGCAGAGTCGGAAGGCCAATTAGCATAAATGCAAAGCTTCTAAAAAGGGAAAGTGTATCATTTAGTTTCAGAGTTATGTGGGGAAGTCTTACAAGTAATTGGCTCCGTGACAATGGAGGAATGGTGGTGAGAATGGTAGCGAGAGTAAAGGAAATGGTGGTGAAGAGCTCTGTGAAACCAGTAGTAAAGAAACTCGACCGGACCGGCGTGAAGCAGCATCGTTATAACAAACCCGTCTCCCCTCCATAATGGTAGGTTTTGACCCCCAGACAGGTGCCTGTTGCCCAGGTAGAATAGTATCCCATTGAATATTATCTGGTCATCCCTGAACAAAAATCATAATTAAAATGTGCGGAAACCCAAAAAAAAAATGAATAAAAAAGAATAAAATTAGTCTCTCTCCACATAAACCCTAGCCAGCTAAGCAAACTACTGACCAGTTTCTTTCTCTGTCGACTTGTTCGAATTCGAGGCCCTTGTCGACGATCCGGCCTTTGCCTTTGGCGGTTTGATATCGGGAAAGAGAGATCCATAGCTGGTTGTGGAGCATCCTCCACAGCATGAATGGTAGTATGAGGAAGTAAGACAGATCTCTGTCTTCTCCCTCATTAACGATGAACGAGTATGTGCTGTGAACCACCCAAGGAGCCAAAACCACGTACTGCAAAACACAACACAACCAAATTAATAAGAACCCACATAGATTATAGCTGCATATATGAAATAGAGTAAAGAAGAAGACCTTGAAGCTTCCGAGAGGTGTCCATGGCCAATCTGTGAGAATACCAGGAGTGGTAGCCATTTTTCTTAACCTGCTCCCAGTCTCTAAAGTGAGTTCAAGCTATTGGGGTTTGGAGGTGTTTATATAATAGTATTTTGCAACGTATTTAGTGTTTGTTCTGTGCATTTTGGACTACCATATATGGTACGTATCCTGTTCTTTGCGGAACATTTACTGTGTGTGTGTGGGTGGCGGGTGTGGGTAAATGCAAAATCCATTTTCATAATTCCATTTGAGATATTTTAGCTGGTCCAATATAGCAAAGGTGGTATAAAAGTGGTTACGCGTTGTTATGAATTAATGATCTGATTACATAACAGATGGTGAAAATTTATTACATAATTTACTATTCTATGCAGAGTTGCTGACTGCATTATATGTACGGACTGGCATAATTTGGATTTTGGGGTAGATACTGAAGATAGGAGAGAATAAATAATTTGTAATATTTAATCAATTTTATGTAAATACTAAATATATAGTCATATTTAAATAACTAATTAGAGCATACTAGCATAGTTGGTGTTCCTAGGGAAGAAAGTCTAAGAGAGATCATATGAACCCCTCAAAAAGATGATTATTACTAATTTTTGAAAAAATGAGAATTCTGATCATTAAATTACAAAGCGGATATGAGAATGTTCTCTTTATATGTTTTCCATTTAAGTAAAACTTTGTACTACTAAATTTTCCATAACTTTGTACAACTTTGTTCTCTTTATATGGTACTATAAAAAGTTCCAATTTCAGCTTTGATAATATAGATTCAGACTCAACCACCTCCTAGTATAATTTTTGTGTAATCTTTAGACATATTCTTCATATAATTTTATTATTAATCAAAGTTTGAAAGCAACCGCACGGCCTTTACTTCAATAAAAATATATCATAATATCATTTGATTCCATACATAAAGTTGAAATTAAAAAAAAAAAAAACCGGCAGAGAACATGGACGTTCTCCGTAACCTTGGAAGACCATGCATTGAATTCAGAACCATCTTTCATTTCTCCCACCTGTCTCTGCTGCTCCAATTAATTGAGTACCAGATTCTCTGGATGCGTGCCACGTGGGTCAAATTCAGAGCTGTCGCTAAGGCAATGCCAGCCATCACCACCTTTCTGTGTACACTGGTACCGGACAACCTACCGCAGCAAGCCAGCAAAATGAGATGCTCCCCATCCGACAAGCTCATATCCCTAAACCAGGCCTCATTCTAACTACATGTATTTACTCCCCTAACAGATTGTACCTACTCTATAGTAACTAACCAATTTCTTTGGGATTGTTTCAAGGGTAGTCTCACTTTAGTTTAATTAAAAATAAGGAAAAATAAAAACTTTAGTTACTAAATTTACTTCGTTCGACGCTTTGGTCGCTGAATTTTCGGAAATATAACTTTACACACTCAACTTAAAAACCGTCTTTCACTTTGGTCACTCACCGCCGTCAACCACCTCCAAACGTCACAAATTTAATATCAAACTGAAGGGCACAACCCAAGGATCAAGTTTTGTAACCACCTCAAGATGAGATTTAAAGTGAATTGGTCAGGATCGAGCTCAAAAGTTTCGGTAGTCCAAAACTTCAAAACTTAAATCGTGACGTTGTGGTTAATGTCGTGGTGATACATCACCATATTGAGATTTTCGAAGAGGAGAGGAAGGTAACTCAAATGGTTTTGGGTCACAGCATGGCCGGAATCGGCGCCGCTGATCAGGTCGATCCGCTGTAATAACTAAAGTGATACACAATGTTTTAGTTCAGTGACCAAAGTGATATTTCTGAAAGTTTGGTCATCAAAGTGTCGAACGAAGGAAAGTTTAGTGAGTAAAGTTGTAATTTTCCCTAAAAATAGGAATAATAATATTTAAGTTTCAACATATTGACATTTATCAAAGGTGGTTGGTGTAATGGTTTGTCATCAAGGTTGTCCCAGAAGAAATTATAGGTTCGACTCTTCTATAATACCAGAGTGGGATGAGGGGTGGCGATGTGTGTGTGTTAAAAAAATAATAAAAATAAGAATAAAAACCGGTTTACGTCAATGTACACTTGTTCTGAAAGTGATCATTTGTATCGAGAAAAAGGGCAAACATTTTTCGCCCTGCTTGATCTTTTTACAATCTGAACCATTCATTTGATAAATTATTAATTTATAAATAAAATGATAATTTCAATTTGTTCAATAACTATTGGTTTGTTAACAGTTAAATGTCAAGACCGGCTTTAGGTGGCATTTGATTATAGGTCTCAAAAGGCCAACTCCCATGCCTAGCTGTAATCCCCTAATTTGTTCTCTCATATCCATAAAAGACAAATAAAACAGTTATATGAATGGTTGCTTTTTCTAATTTGGAATTGGGACCATTATTGATTATTTTACCTATCTCTCTCATTGTCACATCCTTATAGATTAACCAAATATTCGCGCAGCCATGGGTCTGCTGTGATCACCGGTGAGGCGGTGAACCGTGTGAAAAAGACTCGATATGGAAAATTGGAAATGAGGTTGGAGCAATAATGAAATTCAAAATCTACACGTATACTTTCTTTGAAAAGAAATACTTCAAACTGATTAGATTTAAAAAAAGTCATACGTTATATTAATGTATCGAAAAGACTGAAACCGCAGGACCAAACAATTAAGGTGTCATGTGCCAAATTTGAATTTTTCTTTTAAAAAATCTCATACATATATAAATCTCTTAATTCGTTTGAAAACCTATATGATTGTTCAAGTGAGCATTAGATTCAAGTTGTTTTGATCGAGCATCCCAAAATCATGCCTCCGAAGGAAAATGAAAATGACTACAAAGTTATTTTGCATCTTCATAATTAAATTGTTGTTCCAACCATTTTCATAGTTTTAAGACAAAAAAAAATAATATCATAAATTCATAAGCCTTGTCACTCTTTTTACATTCAATGATACCAATCATATGACGAATACTTACCAATCGCGAGGGCTTGTATCTAGATAAGGTATCTAAATACGGTTTGTTCATTGTACTCGATCACCACACCTTTAAACCCTTGCTCAATTGGGTACAAAACACTATAAGTGTCAATATTAGAATACAAAAATAATACTATAACCCTAAATCCTAAACCTCATTAAAATCTTACTCAGATAAAACTCAAGAGTGCTTTAGTTGTTGTATTTTTATTTATTATTCTGTGGTGTACCCCTTTAAAAAAGAAAGAAAGAAAGGAAAACACTCTTTACTTAGCAGAAAATAGGGTTCCTCCCCCCTCCCCCAATTTTTCAATGGTCGGCTTCTGGTTACAAATAAGTTGAAACTGAAGACCCAGCAGCCACTCCTTAAATGAAGGCTCAGTGTGTTGCAGGTGTTTAATGAGATGGCAGTGCGCTGGGTTTGTTTGACAATATTTGCAATGATTCAATTAATATCCGGCACCTAATTTTCTTATATATATATATATATATCGAAGAAATTAATATAATGTTGACAAGCATATATAGTAAAAATAGTAAATATAGGTACGCACGCCACCCTTTTTTTTTTTTTGAGGAAATTGTCAATCCATTAAAAGTTCAACGAGATTACAATATAACAACTTCCTCATGTAGAGCTGTAAAAAAAAACCGCTACCTAAGCAACCTCATCTTTTCTAACCATAAGGCCCATTCAGATAAACACTAGCAAATCCCGATAATTTTAAAAATAGAGGCTCGAGATCTACTTGATAACCTGTGACAACTCCCTAAGAGGAAGAGACTGCAGGCCCATCATCCGTTAAAACAGAAAAAATAAAAATAAAAACCCAAAGCCTAAAACAAAACCCTAAGCGCAAAAAGAGATTCAACAACCCTAACAGCACCGCCCAAACCTTGCCGCCGCCGTCCTTCAACCGCAATCCATCCGTGCCTTCGCCAACAGCCAAGAACAACCCAACGAAAACACTACCACCAAAAGTGGAGCTCAGCAAAAGATCTCCAACCATGAAATTACCAACGCCGACCCACGAAGCCAGCCTGTGCAGCAAACAAGGAGACCCATCGCCGAATGGAAAGCTAATTATCCCAGCAATAGTACCACAACTCCCAGCCACAACGCCTCCTCCATAGACTGACCCACCCAATAGATCTACTTCTCCAGCACCTAGTACCGTTCGCCTAGAAGTAACGAACACAAAGAGTAAAAGAAAAAACCAGGACCAAGATCCCACAGGTACATAACCAAACCGACGAAAGAGCCCTCTACCGCCATACTCCACGCCTCCAGACAAAGTTTCAGTGTCACCGCCAAGAGAACCTAGCGAAGCACTCGTCATCGAGAAACAAATTCTTAGGATACTAGATCAGTTTTTGTGGCTAGAGAAGAAACCCTAGTAGAGCAAAAAAAGTTTTTTTTTTATCTAACTCCTCTTTATGTCAGTGGTATGCACGCCACCTAATTACTAAGAAAATTGAGTTTGCAACGAGCGAGGCAGGTTTCATAATATTTTTTTTAAGTGGTATCCTATGTGGACTTCGGTGTCCAACATGAACGACATCACACTTACGCGCTTCAGTAGCCATTAGAATGATACTATCGAGTTTTGAACCCAAGACCTCTGCTATTACTGCCAGACTTGGATTCACGAGGTGCATATGAATATGTGATCATGGAGAACTGCCGTAAGATAACTTTGACCCCATCCAATAGGTGCCCATTGATTGCTAGATTCTCATTCCCATCCAAAATTGCACACACAACTTCTTGCGCATCCAATTGCAATTCAAGTTGGGAAAAACCTAGCTCCAATGCTAATTGTATCCCACATGAAATCGCCAAGATCTCATCAACATGTCTTGGAGTTGTAACGCCTTGAAGAGGAATGGTTCTAGTCATCGCAATTTTTCCTTTGTCATTAATTACGAACAATAACATCAGCGCCACCCTCTCTTTTATTGAGTACAAAATAGCCCAAATCAGCGCAAAACCCTATAGTTGACAGACGATGAAAATCAAAAGGAAGCAGTCGTCGTAACCAACCATCACTGCGAATCCCATTATTGCACCAACCAACAAAATTTGATCCAATGGCAAAAACTTATCCAAAATTTACAGGTCTATAAGAAAAAGCCATAAAACCATCCAAGACGAGCAAAATCGAACACCAAACTCAAACCTCCACAACATATTAACAAAGATATACACCACCATGAAACAATAGACGAAGTTGATGAAGCCGTCGGAAACCACCATGGAACCTGACGAAGGTGTTGATGCGAACACATGAGACTCTGCATTGTACACGTCCATTTGGCTAAAAGCATCGGAATGCATAGAGATGATATGCAACAGTGACAATCCATTTGGAAACCTCCCAAGATCACCGATCTGACGACAGAAGAGAGGAGATTCGATGAGACCTGTGATGGTTGATTACTTGATTCCAGAGTTTCAAAGATGAAGAACGAAATAGATCCGAGTAAAAAAGCAAAGAAAAAGAGGGAAACTACAAAGTTCAAAGTTAAAAAAAATTAAAATAAAATAAAACAAAGGTTCTGGGTCTGGGTCTGGGTCTGGGTCTGGGCCAAACCTATTGAAAAGTCCACATATCCATAGCAAGCGAAACGATGCCGTTCGTCGAATTGGCGGGTAAAAGTACTATACAGAAATTCGGGCGCGCCATAAACCTCTACAAGTCAAAACCCTATCGAGCCACATAACCTCAAAACGGCGACGACCTCTTCCTGCCAAGCCCTTCGCTAATCTTCCTTTCCTATGTAAGTCTCCTCCTCTCTTGTTTTCTCATTTTCTTTGGAAAGTTTATCTGATTTCGGATTTGGGTTTTGTGCAAGATGGAAATGTTTGCAACTTCATTGCTGATGGATTAGACAATTTCAAAAGGGTTTAGACCCCTATTGTCACCATTGACTGATTACTGACATTGATGATTAATTACTGTGTATTCCTTGACTGAGCCTAATATGAAAAGTAGCAACCTGAGCTTGTCAAGATTTACTGCTTTGATGTGCCATTAATTGAAATATGTTTTGCATTACCAATTGCCATCTTGCCTGTAATGTTTGTGGGAAGTTCTTGCAGAGGGTGGTTTTTTTTTTCCCCATTATTTGAATTGCCATAACAGAAAGAGATATGTGTTCTAGGACTAGGTGTATGTAGTTGGTGGATATAAAAGGGAATGTAATTAGATCTGTTTATGATTCTAATTTGTATTCTCAATTGCAAATACTGGATGGGTTTTGTTTGGTCATTGAAGCTAACATATGAGTGCAGTGGATTCTATTTCTATAGCTTCTTTACTGATAAGTTTAGATTTGGTTTTTACACTAGAAGGCAACAATTGACTGGCTATCCAAGGGGTATTGGTTATATTGGCTTCTTATATTGAGTATTTGGTAGTAGCAATTGGATCCTCATATACTCATTATTCTCATTTTTTTTTCTCTTTAGAGTAACAACTGTGTGTGTCTGACGGAGATAGAGAATGGAAACACCCTCTTCAGACTGTAGAGGTGCAGAAGCAGTACTAAATCTCCAACCCAACTCGTCAATTCCTATTACATATCACCCTCTCTTTGGTCCTCACAATGATCTGATCCTTCTTGAGCTTGATCAGAAATTCCTCCCCGACATCCTTCACCAAAGGTAAGGAATAAATTAAATCAAAGTTTAGACTCTTATTTTGTGTTACTTATTTATGAATGTTTCTTGTTCAAAAAATTTTTGTTTAAGGCTTCCACTTTTCTGTTATGATTTTTGTGCTTTTTTTTTATAGAGTAACTGTTAGAGGACAGCCTGATGAAGATGCAGTCATATGCACGGAATCAAAAACTTACGCAATCAAGTCTGTTGGAACTTCGAATTCTGTTTTTCTCATACCCCCATCTTGTCAATTTAATTCTTTTGAAGAACCAAAATGTTTTGATGTGAATTATCATGACCAGCAATCTGCTGCATCTGTCCTTAAGATTGCACCTGGTACCATGGAGCTTGTTGAAATTGCTCCGAGACTTGACAAGCTCAGGTTGCTACTTTCTGAGAATCCTTACAGGTCTGAGGAGGACATAGAAATGGGAGACCTGGAAGAGATGGAAAGAGAGAATGTAGGACTGTATAAATGGGACGATCTTATTGAGAAGGTTCAAGCGAGTAACGATGAGTTGAGGAATGGGTTACAAGCTCTTTCAGCTGTGGAGATTGATGGGTACTGGAGAATTGTAGATGAAAAGTATATGGATATAATTCTAAGGATGCTTTTGCACAATGCAGTGTTGAATGACTGGTCCTTTGCCTCACTTAATGAAGATGAAGTTGTCAATGTGCTGATATCAGATGGCTTTCCTCGCAAACTTGCAAACCATTGCTTGTGTGTCTTTGGTAGTAAGGTGGATGAGGGTGTGGGCATAAGTAATATATGGAAGTTGGATGAGAGGAAGGTATGTGTGCATTTTGCAAGAGAAACCTTGAGAGACGGAAAGAGGAAAATGGAAAGTTTCATGGAGGAGTGGATGCGGAAAATTCCTGAAGGGATGCAAGCAAGTTTTGACATGTTGGAAGGTGAAGTTTTGACAGAGAGGATTGGCATTGAGACATGGATTCGTGCCTTCCGTGTTTCATCTCTATCCGGCAATCCTGCAGAGCGTTTCTCCATCCTGTTTAAAGAGCGTCCAAAATGGGAGTGGAAGGATCTACAACCCTTCATCAGGTCAATTTTTAATACTGTTGATTATTCTTTTTGCTTTTTGCATTCTTCGTTTTATAAACATAATTCGGAAGTAATTTACTCTTTTCTTGTATGTATGTACTTTTCAGGGACTTGAATGTGCCCGGTCTTTCTGCAGAAGGTTTGCTTCTTAAGTACACGAGAAGATTACAACCAACTATGGACACAGAACCAGTTTTCAGCTCAAGATAGTGTTAAAGTATATGTTGATGCCATGATGGGCCTCTCTCTGGTAGTCTTCAGTCTAGGTTTGTATTGAGGGTCGTCTCTAGTTAGATTCATATATTCTAAATGAAAAGATATCTTCAGTTGACATCTTTGGCATTAGAGCACACTGGACCAAGGTGGTGCACGAGTTATTGTTATTGTTTATCAACTGAATGCTATGTATATGTTGTAACTAATTGGCCAGATAGCAGGCTTAAATTAGTTATTGTTATTGTTTGTCAACTGAATGCTATGTATATGTTATAACTAATTTGTTTAGTCTGGTAAAGCCAATTCTGGTGATGTTTAGGTCTAATAACCTTAAATTTCAGGAGCATATAATATGTTGTAATGACCAATGAGTATCAAACAATTTAGGCCAATACAATTTTTTATCGACTTTTTAAAACGGTCGTTTTTCATCGAATTCTGTATCGGTTAACATCTCTGTGCAGTACGCCAATTTCTAGTAGAACTTTATCCTCGTTCTGAACAAGAAAGAGGTTAGCATGGTCCTAGCTTTGGACTTGATTCAACAAGATCAATGTAAGGAGTAAGACTTATTTCTTGCTCACTAATACATACTTTAAGAGTTTAAGTCTAAGACTTATTTCTTATCCAAACAACAAAACAAAACAGTAAGACTCGCCCAGGGTTCAAAGTGATATGTTACCACAGAAGTTTAACTTGCTAGCAACATTACCCCCTACACTTGTTCCCAACGTTTTGGTTGTGAGCCAAGGAAGAGCAGCTTCCACGAGAGTCGGAAAGGTCTTCCCAACAGCTGATGTAGCCACCGAGTAGTTGCCTTGTTTTTCATAAAACCAGAATAGTTTATTTACTCTCCCCTGCTTAGCTCTAGGAAGACTGATAGAGAATTTGATCAGCATCATTTTTGAGGAAACAATTCTCCACAAAAACTCTATTCCATTCACCAGTAGACAGAATTAATTCGCTAACCATTCGTTCCACCAGGCCCCTCAAAATTACGCCTCTTCCCCATAAAATGGAGTGTAGGAGCATTGCCTTGCCAAGTTCAGCCTGCAGAAAAATTTACATTATGCATGCCACCCCTAACCTCCAATTTTTTACACTCCCTCACTGACCTGAAAAGCCACCACCTGCATCGATCCCTTACTCATTTGCAATGGCCTGCTTGACTCCCTGAGGTGTGCTAAGACTAAAAGAAACTGCTGATTTATCCAAGTTGATTTTTTATCCCTGATGCCGAACCTTTTCATAAACCAGCAGGATTTCTTTCTATCTCAGGCACTCTTCAACATTTGCATTACAAAAAAGCAAGCTATATATCATCCGCGAAGAAAGGTGGTTAATGGAAGGGGCAGACTCTGCTACTCTAACACCATTAACATGCTGATCAAGGTTGGCTTTACTGAGCATAGCAGATGAACCTTCTATCTGCACTTATCAAGAACAAGTTGGGATAGAAACACCTTAATTGTCTTAAAGAAATACACGTCAATTGATTTGACCATTAAACACCGAGATCAGAGATCAGAAGCCCAACCTAATGAAATACACACATAAAGAATGGCGAGCTTGAAGAATGACTTCAAATGATCTAGTACAAGTGTAGATATATGTTAGTGAATTCCCCTATTTTAACATAGACTCGAATATGAATATGCCAATTAGTCATTACCAAGAATTAAAAATAAAAGGTCACCATCTTTTTCCCAAGCTCATTCTTTCTTTCTTTCTCGGACAATAGCCTTCAAAAGTGCTATGTAACCAACAATTCAGGAAAGCTAGATCTTAGCATATAGAGAAACCACAAATTTCATACACCAAATGCTCACCCTAGCATCAAGGAACCTTAATCAAAGTTCACACTTTTATACTCGAGTAAAAGCGTGCATATCATTTGATGAAAACAGAAATAGATTAGACCCAAGTGTAGATAGAGAATTGTGAAACATCAAAGTTTGCAGAAAAGTTTCCTAGATCTGTGAGACAAAGATCTGCAACAAATCAATATTGAAGAGACTGAGAGCCTAGCTTGGCATCAAGAGAACTCTCAAGAGATATATCAGGAGCAAGCCATAACAGATTTGGTTCAATGATGCAAACCAGAGGCAAAATTCTTAGCTATCTAATAACTAGCAAATATCTGCATCTGAAAAAATCATCTAATCCATTTTATATCTGCAAGGGAAACAAGTTCCACAAAGTGAGAGGGGAAAATAGCTAACCTAGAAATTCAAAGCCCCAAATTAATAAAATCCACTTGACAAAATGGCAAACATCCACATAGAGTGTTGATATCAGAAACAAGAGAGGATACAGATACTCATTAGGAGGGATTCTTACCATGTATTGGCATTTGTGTTGTCTTCCTTGGAAGGTATTAGTACAATGAACAGATAAGATGTATAGCTCTAGCCGGCTACTTACCTGCAGCAAAAAAATTATTCATAACATATCATATTTACTCAGTAACCATCAGTTTAAACTTCATCCCATACAGAAAATACTTTGTAGAGGATGAGACCAAAATCTAAAAAGAATATGAAAACAAAACAAGCTAACTCCAAACAAAATCACACCACAACAGCTACCAAATCCTGCAAAAGATCGGAAATAGAAATCCCCTAAAGTTTTAACTCGATCCCAAAGTTCTCCCACCGTAAAGCTTTGAGCCCTTGACCACAATTGTAGAGAAAAAAGGACAATGCAGAAATAACTGATCCACACAAAATTGCATAATTCATTCAAAAAAAAGAAGCAAACAAAATTTGACATTTTACAAGATCCAACCATTTTCATCTTCTATCTTGCACAATCATAGTCATTTGATAACCTCATTGTTGAAAATGAGGTCATAGATTGATCTTTGCCAATCTGCCAGACCAACTGGAGGAGATCTTGCCTCCAAAGAATGATTGCTCCTAGTAAGTCATAAGAACTTAGGAAAGGAAACCTACAGTTTTGCAGACGATAATACAACATTAAAACGGATTCACTTCTATAAACTCCGAAGTTCAACTAAAATTTATTGTTCCTGTTATCATATATCCCTAAAGGAAAATGTAAGAACTAATAATGCAGATTTTGAGTTTACAGTAGTACACATCAAGTCCTGAACAGTCAGCAAGGCAGATATCATCCTTAAAAAAACATGGAAGTAAAATTATATCATCCTTACACATTTCAAGATAAATGAAAATGGATAATTGGTCCCTTTTTTTACAACATTGAATTCTCTGGGAAAGATTGGAAACCCAAACAAGTCTTTCTAGATTATTGATGCAGAACAAGAAACCATCAAAAAAAAGGAAGAAAAACTTCAACAAGAAATAAAAGAAATAAAAAATCAAAACGGCATAAACTAAATCATAAATTCTATTATTATTTGATAGTTTCTTCTAGACGAAACAACAAAGACGAAGTTTAAGAGAGAGGAAGGGAAATGAGTGCAGAAGAGACAGTTCGAGGAAGTTACTGTTCAGAAAACAAAGTGCTCATGTTTCCAGAAGCAGACAAGTAGCATCATCACTTACATTAATTTCCACAGCAAGCTGTTGATACATTAAGTATATATCAAGTTAACATCCCACAAGAAGTATTAGTGTCACAGTCAACTATAGATATGTATCTCATATAACTTCCTCGTATAAAGTGCTTCAAAGAAACTAGCCTTGAACATCTTGATTGAAAGTCTCATCTTACATATCTCAATCCTCAGAGCAATATAAAACCATGTATCAAAATATTTTGAAAAGAAACAAGACTTTATTTCTGGACAATAAATCCACAAAAAAATAAATCTCAGGCCAACTACCCCCCCCCCCCATAAAACTTTGGTCTCTTTCCACCCCACTTATGCTTTTCTCTTGAGAGAGAAAAACATAGCCCAGTAATAACCGAGGTAACATTCAACTCTAAAAAAAATAAAAAAATAAAAAATAAAAATGTCAGGGACATGAAAAGATACTTGAAGAATGAACATTACATATTCTTTACTAGTTCTGACGGATGCAAGAAAACAACCCTGAGTGCAGAAATTTGCCAGAACATAGATCTTAGAGTGCACTCCACAGGAGAAGAGGCAGCACCATTGAAAAAAAAATCCTTAGATGTCCTCACTATGAGATAAGGCAGAGAAGGCAAACCATTATGCACAAACAGTAAAAGAAGAAAGACTAGTTACTTAGTTAGCATTATTAAGAACAAAAGAAGAAAGGCATGCCATGAACTCCTGGCATGATCATTCTTGAAATTATATGGTTGCCAAATTTCTTTCTTTACAAGCTGAAATAGAAAAATTACTAAGCAGGGGAAAAGAGGCTAGCATATGCCTGTTCCGTTAAAGATGATGGTCAATCAGCCTAAAAGTATGACAATATTTTTTTTTATTTTTTAGAAGAAAAAGGCTTAAAATATGAGTAGCTTACATTGATGTTTCGTAAAAGTGCAATTGTACAAAACAGAATGTTTTGTAGCAAGTTTGGGATTACTTTAATTCAAAATTTGGGATTCGTTTACTTCTTGTTAGTAAAACTCACAAGTTTGAGTAAGTTCCATTGCAATTTGTACCAAACTAACAAGTTTTATGTTGGGATAAGTTTTGATCGTGACCGACATTTAGTTCATAGTTATGAACAGACTATAAATCAATCTCAATTGACACCAAAACATAAAATTTATCTTTGAATGATGTAATGAGAGAGAAGGTCATGTCGATCAATTCAATTGACTAAAATTAATAGCTATCTACAATTGTAAACAGAGTAAAGCACAATGATCAAATTGACAAAACTGAATATAAAGAGAACGTGTATATATAAAATCTGGATAAGTTCATAAGAAATAAAAGAACAATACATAAAGGGGTCTCTGCCTCTGGTTCAAGTTAAGATTCTACATAGCACCGAAATTCAGATAAACAGATGAGTGATAATAACTCAAATACATATACATACCATTCGAACATTGGTCGTTGCAAATTTACTGCATATATGCCAATGCGTGGTATGCTCAACTTAAATAGTGTATTCAGTAGAAGATCCACAGTTGAGAATGTGTAGCGTTGTCTTAGTTCCCTGAAACACTAATGCTAATGCATTTCACTAGGAAAAATCAACCTTTTCTGCTCCCTAGAGAATAATTTGACGTTTATCACTTGTATTTCATCATCGTCTTCTTCTAGTTCCTCATCACATGGTAGTTCCGCACTCAAAATGTCCTCGGAAACCGCTGGTGAGTCCTCAGAAACATCAGTAGAAACGCCATTCCTCTTACGCAACTGGTAGAGAGGTAAGAAGCAAGCACGTAGTGCAAAGACAGGCGAAGCAACTATGTTAAAACTGGATTCACAGACGAACTTGATCTTTCCGGTATTAAAGTCGTAGCTTAAGATCAATTTGGGAGTGCCAAAGAAGATAACATGAGAGCTTGGACTAATTGCATAGGGTTCAAACGTTGCGGGGGTATCATCATAGTGGTAGCCTAAAGATAACATGATCAGCCATCTCAATTGTTTGCAAGAAATACTAAATCTGAGAACCCATTCCCCAGAAGAGCTATCATCATAAGACCAAACATGAAACATATTGGACTCATCATGGCGAAAAAAATAACAGAGTGTCTCCATCGACACTCCAAGACATCCCTGACTCCGACTCTTATCGGAGTCAGGGAGTTGAAGGGAGCGAGATTGAACTGTTGCTGTATTAAGGTGAATGCATAAAAGCTGGTCACCTGAACTGGCTATGCTGTATAACACCCCTCGCAGATATAAAAAATGCCGCCGGCAAAGGTCGTGCCCCTGAGTGAAATCAGGGTCGAGTTGGTGTCGAGTCCACCGGCAAGATTGGGATGAAAACATGTCGAGCGACGAAGAACTGAGATCGATTCTAACAACTCTGTAGTGGCTCGGAGATTCACCAGGGTCGAAAGCCAAAGCGGCACAGAACTGCTGCCGGTGGTGGTCCGAGGCTTTAGGTATTGCGACATGTCGTCTGGTGACGGGGTTGCACACATACAACTGATGGGTGCTGGACTTGAATGCTAGAACTAAGCCGTTGCAACAGTCAAGGTAATCATCAGCGACAGTCCACCTCCAGTGTCGAAAAAACTGCAGCCCTTGCTTGACCCTTAGAAAAGTTGACACGGGTGTTGAGGGGTCGAGTTCGAGGTTATCTTTCATGAAACTGTAATTGTATAAAGAGATGTAATTCATATGATAAAAATTATGAGATGGCTCCTTGATATGATCAAAAATATGAGATGACTCCAGACCGGTGATTCGGAAATAAAGACCCAGAACCGGGGACTTGTGGGTCCAAAACCTCAGCACCCAAAGATGAGAGATTACTCGGCGCCATGACTTGGATACGCTTTGGCATTTCACCAGATCCTCCTCTGATAGTCTACGCAAAATTTCACCCAACAAATCCTCGCATAATTTCACCATATCCGTGCCCAAAAAATCAACTCTCCACCTGGTTCTATTCAACTTGACGAACAAGAGGAAACCGGAACCATTAGCACAGTTTTGAACTTTGAACCTCAATTTGGGATTTATAAAGGCCATTTGTCCCATTTACACTATTCCCATTACTGATGGGAATAGGAACGGTAATCCATGTCAGGAATGGAAAACGGGATAGGGAAATATTCAATAGGTCCTAATTTTCATCTTGTATTTCCCATTAAGTTTGAGGATTTTTAATTTTTCTCAACAGGTATAGGTTGAGCCTGTTTTACTCCCACTAAGGACAAAATTATTGGAAGGTAATTTTTTGAGACATTTTTGCCCTTGAGCTGATATTAAAGACAACATAACGTATCTAATTTGTTCTTGCAGCCTCTTCGTCTCAAGATTGGGGCTTTCTCATTCTTTGTTCAATCTGCTTCTGCCGATTTAAGAATAAGGGAGTCTAATTGGGTTGTTGGAGTTGGGATTGATCGGAGAGAGAGAGCCGAGTCTGGGCAGCGAATGAGCGATGGTGTAGTGGTCATCGAGAGAGAGAGAGAACAGATCGGGAGAGCTCGGGGAGAGCTGCTGTGATGGAGGAAGTAGTCTGGGCTCGAATGGCGGAGAACAAGAGCTGCACGGCTGGAGTAGCGGTGCTAGGAGACTGGGTCGTCGGCACCGTGGCAGAATGGAGGAGAAGCGGCGTGGTGAGCTAGAGGTGCCCAGAGTTGTTTTTGGGTGATGATTGGTGGGTACGTGAGCTGATCTGAGCGGTTGTGTACGGCTAGGCACGACGTCAATTGGCGTGATTGGGTGCTCATGGCACAAAAGATTTGGATTTTGGAGATTGACGCAGCTCGCATCACAATAGAATACATGTCCCAGCTTGAACATGGCAAAGTTGCAAACAAGCTATTTAGATTGTCTTTGTCATGTTCAGTTTTGTTTCCTTGGCATTTTGGACTGCTATTTCCTCTTGAAGATGAACTTGAGCAGAGGATTTTGTCGACTGGGACGAAGCCAACCAACCTGGATACTTTTCTTCATGCTTTTGGAGTGTTTGTCCCGTTGTGTTTTTGTGTGTGCTGATAGAAATGTGTGGTGTTTAATATTTGGCAATAATTGATCTCCATCATCCAGTGGTAGTGGAGCTAATTATGATTTCATAATGTTTATGGAGGATGATTGATTGTGTTGGGATAAGTTTGGTTTTATCCTCTTTTTTTTGTGGCTTTTGTGCCATGTTTTATGGCTTGCTTTCAGAAAGAGTGTTTGCTGTTTTCTTTATTTACTATAGGTCGTAGGGAGCCATGTTGCAGCTTGACTCTTTCCCTTTCGTTGGAAGAAAGAATGAGAAAACTTTATCAAACCTCACTCAATTTGGTTATAAATGCTTTCATTCATCTACAATTACATCTTGCAGATGCATTCATGCATCTATCTTGTGTTTTTGATCGACTCCCTTATATGGGATTAATATTGAATGAAAGTTTGAGAGAGTTAATTTGCTATTGTTGTTGAAAACCCTAAATAAAACAGTTTATTGACCCCAATAAAACAGTGTATTGACCCCTAATAAAACAGTTCATTGACCTCAATAAAATTTTATTGAGTTCAATAAAATACACAAATGGGATGCTCCCTTGTTCTTTGTTGATTGAGACCCATAAACTAAAATTTCACTAATCTTATAAAATTTTATTGACCTCAATGAAACAGTTTATTGATTTCAATAAAATTTTATTGAGGTCAATAAAATACACAAATGTGATGTTCCTTTGTTTTTTGCTGATTAAGTCCCAAAAACTAAAATTTCAATGATCTTATAAAATTTTATTGACCTCAATAAAATTTTATTGAGGTCAATAAAATACACAAGGTGATGCTCCTTTGTTCTTTGCTGATTGAGACTCAGAAACCAAAATTTAAATGATCTTATAAAATTTTATTGACCTCAATAAAATACACAAAGGTAATGCTCCTTTGTTCTTTGCTGATTGAGACCCATAAACTAAAATTTCACTGATTTTATAAAATTTTATTGACCTCAATAAAACAGTTTATTGACCTCAATAAAATTTTATTGAGGTCAATAAAATACACAAAGGTGATGCTCTGTGTGCACAGTGGTGAATTGCTTGTGATTGTGAATTGCACGAGTGTGGAGTTGCTATGATGTGATGGTTCTCGAGGCTCTCGTTGGAAATTCAAGCTTGGGACCTATACAACATTGTTGCTACATTGGCATTCTCGTTGTCGACCTCAATAAAATTTTATTGAGGTCAATAATTTTTTTTTATTGACCTCAATAATTTTGCACGGGCTCGGCGTTTGCAGGTGGTGATGTGTGCACAGTGGTGAATTGCTTGTGATTGTGAATTGCACAAGTGTGGAGTTGCTATGATGTGATGGTTCTCGAGGCTCTCTTTGGAAATTTAAGCTTGGGACCTATACAACATTGTTGCTATATTGGCATTCTTGTTGTCGACCTCAATAAAATTTTATTGAGGTCAATAATTTTTTTTATTGACCTCAATAATTTTGCACGGGCTTGGCGTTTGCAGGTGGTGATGTGTGCATAGTGGTGAATTGCTTGTGATTATGAATTGCACAAGTGTGGAGTTGCTATGATGTGATGGTTGTCGAGGCTCTCGTTGGAAATTCAAGTTTGAGACCGATACTGCATTGTTGTTACATTGGCATTCTCGTTGTTGACCTCAATAAAATTTTATTGAGGTCAATAATTTTTTTTTATTGAGGTCAATAAAATTTTATTGAGGTCAGTAAAATATACAAAGTTGATGCTCATTTATTCTTTCTCTCATACAACGAAATCGATTCCTTAAAAAAAATTATTGAGGTCAATAAAATCTGTCAGTGGCAGTTTCGTAATTTTTGTGAAATGTATAATACAAAAACGTAAATTGGTCAATTAATGGACCGGAAGGGCACCGCGTTTTTTGTCTTGTCCTTGATGGTAAATATTTGCTCAATTTTGTCCTTATGGGTCAAGAACCCAAACGGGATATACCATCTTTTTCTGGAGAAGTTATTGTCTCTTTTTTTTTTTTCTTTTTTTGTCTGTATATTTTATTTGTGTTTATTCACACATGACTAAATACTAGATACACAACTAATTATTAATACACCACCTATTAACTTTATTGAAACACAATTTATTAGATACACAATCCCAAACTTCCTAAACTACCCTAATTTTAAATACACAACCTATTTACTAAATACACATCTCATATCCTTTTTCTAAATACACAGACAACGTCTGTTTCAAAAAAAAAAAAAAAGATGCAAACAACATTGAGAATAGCACAATCGCATCTGCCTGAGTATGCCCGAAGAAGACTCAACTGCATTTGACTTCACAACCAAGGGAATTCTTCAGGTATCATCCAATTCAATTGGACTGAGATAGTCAACTCCCACCTCACCGCTTAATACACCCACACATGCACACATACAATCTTTTACTGGAGTCGTCATCTGCATTGGCCGCGTTTGTTTTGCGGGAGATAGAAGTTGGATTTGATAATTCAAATCTTGTCCGGTAACTGATCATGTTTGGACACCCAGATAATTTTAAGTTGGAGATTTTAAATCTTGTCAGGCATGGATAACAAATCCTGTTAGAAGGGTGAGATAAATTTTATCCACGATAGAACGCGACTTCTCCGTCTCCAACTACATACAGAAGAACCTTTGCGGCTCAGCCTCCATCTCCTCCAATTCTCATCACAGCCTCCATATTCTTCTTTTCTGGTAGTTCTCCACCGATTTCTCCAATCTCCAATCTCTTATGTATACATCGCCACTATTCTGACCTCCGATCGCCGTCGAATTTGTGCCGCGTGCCGCCGATAAACATGAATTCTCCAATCTCTGTATTCATCGCTACCATTCTACAACCCACCTTCGATCACCGTCGAATTCGTGCCGCCGATAAACATGAATTCACCACTCAATGTGGATTGTTCCTCTAGATCCAATTCCGTTGAAGCATCTATCTGATGAATTTGATTTGCATTTGCATCTCTATTTGATTTTTTATTTTACTTTTATTATTTATTTTTAATTTTACTTTTATTATTTATTTTTAATTTTTGCCAGTATTATTTATATATTGTTTTGCCAATTTTTTGGTCTGAGAAATTGTTACTCAATGTCAATGCCACGAACTGGAAAAAAAAAATTGTTATAAGTTTTATTTTCTTTGTGTTTAAATTTTATTTTAACTAAATGGAAATTGTTTAAGTAAAGGTGCATTCAACCACGGGACAGAAAATAAAGAAGAGAGCAAATAGCACAGGAATAGAGAGTATCTTTATTAATGAATAGGTGCCTCTATATATAGAGAAACACAAGGGTACAATCCATGTCCTAATAGGACTTCTATTCAATATGTAATCCATATGCTATACTACCTAATCTAATCCTAGGTTGACAAGGCACACACAAAGTAGGTTTCCTTCAACACTCCCCCTTGTGGCGTCAACACTAGGTGGTGCTCCTCACGTTGTCTCATTAAAAACCTTGCCAAGTAACAAAAACCCAGTGGGATAAAAATAACCTTGGTCGAAGGGAAAAAGAGTACAACACACCCTTCACATTTGGAAACTTTGCATGGACACTAGACTCCCCCTCAAGTCTGTGTCTCCCCCTGATTTCCACAATCATGGGAGGTCAGATAACTTAAGCAAACCAATGCTTTTCACATGCTTCTCAAATGTGGATTTAGGCAATGACTTAGTAAATAAATCTGCCACATTGTCCTCAGAACGGACTTGATTAACCTTAATCTTAAGGAATTTCTGCTGTTGCTGATTATAGAAGAACTTAGGCGATATGTGCTTGGTGTTGTCACCTTTAATGAATCCTTGCTTCATTTGTTCAATGCAAGCGGCATTATCCTCATAAATGCATGTAGGTTCATCGGTGGTTGACCTCAAACCACAAGTACTTCTTATATGTGTAGAAATGGACCTCAACCATATACACTCACGAACCGCTTCATGGAGAGCAATAATCTCAGCATGGTTCGAAGAAGTGGCAACAAGAGTCTGTTTTGTAGACCTCCAAGATATCGCGGTGTTACCCATGGTAAATACATAACCAGTTTGGGAACGACCTTTATATGGGTCAGAGAGATACCCAGCATCAGCAAAACCCACCAATACATCACAAGGATTTTGTGAATATCGGACAGCAGCGCCCGTGCGATCGATCGTGACATCCTGCGATCGATCGCTCGACGGCAGGGGCTTGGTACGATCGATCGTGGAATTTCCTGCGATCGATCGTCCGACGGCAGAAGGTACGGGTTCCTCACCCATTTTGCCATATTTTCGAGACTCTTTGTAGGGAAAGAACAAACCCATATCAATCGTACCCTTCAAGTAACGAAAGATAGTTTTTATGCCAGTCCAATGACGTTGCGTGGGCGCAGTGCTAAATCTAGCCAACAAGTTAACAGCAAAGGAGATATCGGGTCTTGTACACTGTGCCAAGTACAATAATGCGCCTATTGCACTTAGGTACGGTACCTCAGCCTCTAAAACGTCTTCACCATCATCCTTTGGGCGAAACGGATCCTTCTTTGGATCTAGACTGCGACCAATCATGGGAGTGCTTACAGGATGGACTTTATCCATATTAAATCTCCTGAGCATCTTTTGGGTATAAGCTGATTGATGAATCAGAATCCCACTACTACGGTGCTCAAGTTCTAAACCGAGACAAAACCGTGTTTTCCCAAGATCTTTCATCTCAAACTCAGATTTCAAGTAGTCAGCGGTTTCTCTTAGTTCATCAAGAGTGCCTATAAGGTTCATGTCATCAACATAAACAGCTACTATTGCAAATCCGGAACTTGTTCTCTTAATAAACACGCAAGGGCATAAATCATTGTTCACATACCCTCTTCCAAGCAAGTAGTCACTTAGACGGGTATACCACATCCGTCCGGATTGTTTCAATCCATATAGTGAGCGTTTCAACCTTATTGCAAACGCGCTCCGTGGTCTGGAGCCACTTGACTTGGGTAACTGAAGCCCATCAGGGACCTTCATATAAATCTCTGTATCTAGATCCCCATAGAGATACGCTGTGACCACATCCATAAGCTGCATATTCAGTTTTTCGGAAACTACCAAACTGATAAGGTAGCGGAACGTTATAACGTCCATTACGGGAGAGTATGTCTCCTCGTAGTCGATTCCAGGGCGTTGTGAGAAGCCTTGCGCCACAAGGCGAGCTTTATATCTTATAATCTCGTTTCTCTCATTACGCTTTCTAACAAAGACCCATTTGTATCCAACAGGTTTTATTCCAGAAGGTATTGGCACAACAGGCCCGAATACCGTTCTCTTTGTTAGTGAGTCCAACTCAGCCTGGATCGCATCTTTCCATTTAGGCCAATCAGCTCTAAGTTGACATTCATCAACAGAGCGGGGTTCAATATCATCAGTCTCAATCAACTCTCGTGCACATGCATATGCAAACACATCATCAATGATGATGGAGTTTCTATCCCACGTTCCATGTATACTAGTATAATTAATTGAGATCTCTACATTCTCACGGGTAGGTCCTAACGACGGGGCGTCCCCCGAAGATGTCTCTTGGACATAACCATAATCCGGAATGTTTTCATGGGACGGATTTTGAGTGTCAATGATGAGAGGGTTATTGGGTGCCATCACAGCCCGCTTCCTGGGGCGTGAATCCCTCGAACCTGGTGGTCTCCCACGCTTCCTCAGCGGAGCCACGGCCTGAGCCACATCACCACCATTGCTGGCAGTGGCGCCACCAGCTGTCCCTCCTATAGGGTTAGCTGCAGTAGCGACTTTGAGTCCAAGTCCTTGTTCAGGTACTTGCATCCTTGCAGGTGCATTTGCAGCTGGTATATGAGATCTAGTCACTTTAGCAAGATCAGAGAAAGCGTCAGGAAGAGAGTCTGCGACTTTCTGAAGATCTATAATTCTACGCACTTCTACTTCTCTTTGTGCAGTAGGGGGATCATGATGAGACAGAGTGGGGACAGGCCATGACAATTCTTGTCGTTCCTGTTGAATGTGTACATTCTTATCTCCCCCGAACGACGGGAAGACTGTCTCATCAAAGTGACAATCCGCAAATCTTGCGGTAAATAGATCACCTGTCAAGGGTTCTACATAGCGGATTATAGTTGGTGACTCAAAACCAACATAGATGCCCATTCGTCTCTGAGGACCCATTTTAATACGCAGTGGCGGCGTAATAGGCACATAGACAGCACACCCAAATATGCGTAAGTGCGAGATGCATGGCTCGTACCCAGTCACTAGCTGTTGCGCAGAAAAGGGTTGGGTGGCTGTGGGTCTCAGACGAATGAGCATAGCTGCATGCAATACTGCGTGTCCCCAGGCAGAGAGAGGAAGGTTGGTGCGCATTACCAACATCCTTGTTACCATTTGTATTCTCTTAATGGCAGCCTCTGCAAGACCATTCTGGGTATGCACATGTGGAACTGGATGCTCAACATCCATCCCAATAGACATGCAGTAGTCATCGAAAGTCTTCGATGTAAACTCTCCAGCATTATCAAGCCTGATAGATTTGATAGGATGATCCGGGTAGTGAGCCCGCAGGCGAATTATCTGTGCTAGGAGTTTAGCATAGGCAACATTACGAGTGGACAATAGCGTGACATACGACCAACGTGTCGACGCATCAACCAACACCATAAAATACTTAAATGGTCCGCTTGGTGGTTGAATAGGTCCACAGATATCCCCTTGGATTCTCTGTAAGAATGAGAGAAGTACTTTAGAATCCTTTGCATAGGACGGTCTTGGTCCAAGTTTCCCTAAGGAACAGGCTTTGCAAAACGAGCGTTTGACCTTCGAGGTCTCAGAAGCATAGGAGGAATTAGTTTCATCCGAGAGAGAGGATTTTTGTCTTTGCGATCGATCGCAGGGGGGTGCGATCGATCGCCCGTGCTCTCGGGTTCCTGAAATCGTACAGGAAGGAACGTACGATCGATCGCGGGGACGTGCGATCGATCGCCCGAGCTCTCTGGTCCCTGAAATCGTACAGGGTGAAACCTGCGATCGATCGCAAGATGGTGCGATCGATCGCCCGAGCTCTCGGGTTCGTTCAACTACGCGGACTGGAAGGTCACGATCGATCGCAGGTTTCGTGCGATCGATCGTACGGCGTCGGACAGAGGCAATTTTGCCTTTTCTCATGGCTGTCTCATCTCCTTGAATCATACTTTGATTCTTGCTTCGATTAGCTCGATAGAATGGATGTCCGTGTGAGGTTTTCAGTATACGGATCATCATATCTCGACCAGGGTGTCCCAACCTGTCGTGCCAAAGCCAAAATGTGTCTGAATCCAAGAGGTCATCTCTTATGACATTGTTTGATTCGATAGCTCGGATAGTGGTAGCATATAGGCCACTAGAGAGACACATAAGCTTCTCTAAGATGCGTTTTCTACCGCAGTCATTAGAGGTAATGCAAAGGAATTCTTTTCCATTCTCATCATGCATTTCAGCATGGTATCCATTGGTTCTTATATCTTTAAAACTCAACAAGGTTCTATTTCCTCTTGGAGCATATAGAGCATTAGTGACATCAATTAGGGTGCCATTAGGCAAGAGGAATTGGGCATGTCCTCTTCCTTGCACAAGATTAGATGGTCCTGCCATCGTAGTCACAGATGAATGTGAAGGCATCATGTCAAGAAACAATTGCCTATGACGCAATATGGTATGCGTGGTTCCGCTATCGGCTAGACATTCAAGTTCTCCGGAATTCATTCCTAAATAAGAAAGCTCATAATTAAAATTGAGTATGCAAACAACTCCAAATTTTATTAAAGATATAAACCGAATGAATTACATCCAAAGTTCCAATCTTGGTCATTGACCATAAACTAAATCAACAATACTAAGGAAAACAAAAGACTTAAGCGAAATCAGGAGTATCATCACTCTTCCCAGCTTTAAAGTCATCAACCTTCAACTTGACGTTCTCTTCGTCATCCTCTTGTTCAATGTTGTGAGCTTCCATAGATTCGCGGTACGCTTTGTATGCATTAGCAACACTCTGAGTGGCTCTACATATCTTGGACCAATGTCCAGTCTTTCCACACCTGAAGCACAGAGATGTTTGATCAGAATCCTTTGATTGAGAGGCGTTATTCACGCGTGGTGCACTCCTCTTGAGTGGTACGGCATTAGCGCCTGTGGCCTGCCTAAAACCGGCGGCACCTTGTCCTCTTGGGTGGCCTCCTCGGCCTCCCCTTCGCCTAGATTGGCGACTACCTTCTTGAGCAGGGCGATTATATGGACCAGGACGTCCAGAGTTGTCCCTAGGATTAGGGTTTCGCCCGCGGCGGCCTCTCTTCGGGGCGCCATTATAATGGGTCTCCGGAACTTGTTTCGTTCCCACGGGCCTCGCATTATAATTCTTCACAAGTATTTTCTCGTGCTTTTCAGCAACAGAGAGAGCAGAGATGAGCTCATGAAATCTTGTGATCCGTTTATTCTGCACTTCAATACGATAGTTCTTTGCAACTACCAAGTCAGAGACGGGAAAGGTAGAGAGGGTTTTCTCAATCAACATCGCATCGGTTATGTTCCTCTCACAGAATTCCATGAGGGATTTGATGCGGAGTGCTTCCGAGTTATACTCTAGGACTGAGGCATAATCACAGAAGCGCAGTAGTTGCCACTTCACCTCTAGTTCAGGAAGCAGGGATTCACGAACGTTGCCAAACCGCTCTTCGAGTGCAACCCAAAGTGTTCTGGGATTTTCCTCATTGAGGTACTCGGCTTGTAGAGATTGGTCCATATGACGAATCATCAGAATGATAGCTTTGGCATTCTTAGCCTCTAAAGCATCAGCGGTGGCCTGTGCTGTAGCAGCAGCAGCGGCGGCGGCGGCGGCAGTCAGTGGACCTTCCACAGGTGCGGCGGCGGCATCAGCAGGTGCAGCTGCAGGGGGCTCACGGATTGCAGAGATGCTTCCTTGAGCTTTCAGGTGGTTGCGTACATCGCGAACCCACTTATGGTATCCAATGCCCGTGGTATCCAAAGGTGCGAAGTCCAACTTGTTCAGGTTATTTGCCATCTGAAACAACAAGAGAATTGAGGTTAGTTTTCGGAGCATAAACTTCTCCCACGAAAACAAATATGGTTTCTGAGCTATGCTTCTAAGAAACGTTTTCCATGTATTGGATTTAGGTGAAACTTTGGTGTAGTATGGTTATAACCCTAAAACTTTTCGGTAGCTCTACCTGGGCACAACTAGATACATAATAAGAGATGTCGGTGTGAGCAAGCTCCCTTAATACCACTTATCTCAAATCACACACCTAGACATACCCAAGCAGGTGAGCCTAGTAGGAATTAGGTTATGAACCATAGGTCGTTTCTTCTCTTACGGATTCCTCATCCGGAGGTAAATTATTCAATGAACTTCTTGTTCAAGGTCTCTTCTCTCTACGGATTCCTTATCCGGAGTATTAGCTCGAATCCCCATAATTCGGCTCTTGAACTCACACCAATAGCATGATGACATTAGAGGTGCTCATGACTTACACATATCGCAAGCGATATGAAGCTCGATCACTCCCCTAATGCTTCTCATAGTTTGGATAGGTCCGATTCAAGAATCCCACGTTATAGAAAGGTGGGAGGTAGAGGAGGGATGTTGGAAGTCCCTTGAGAAAAAGAAAGGTGAATTTAAATTCATAAAGCAGCAACGTTTATAAAAGCTTACTTGGTATTCTTTTTCTTGAGTCTTGATTTCTTGAACGTTAGAAGGAGAAGATTAGCAGCAGCAAGCAGAAGCAGCAGCAGCTAGTAGGAGGAGCATGAGCAAGCAGAAGCAGCAGGAAGGAGAAGATGATTCTCGGCAGAAGCTTCGTGCGATCGATCGTGCGGCAGGTTGCGATCGATCGTGCGTCGTCCAGTAGCAGCGGTAACACGCAGGAAACCTAGGGTTAGGGTTCTAGGGTGTTGGCGCTAGCAGGATGCTATGCTCAAGGATTTTTGGCTTTTGATCTCAGGGCTTAGAGGTTCGTGCTGATAACGTGTTTAAGTAAAGGTGCATTCAACCACGGGACAGAAAATAAAGAAGAGAGCAAATAGCACAGGAATAGAGAGTATCTTTATTAATGAATAGGTGCCTCTATATATAGAGAAACACAAGGGTACAATCCATGTCCTAATAGGACTTCTATTCAATATGTAATCCATATGCTATACTACCTAATCTAATCCTAGGTTGACAAGGCACACACAAAGTAGGTTTCCTTCAACAGAAATATATATATATATATATATATTAGCAAATCCAGTTTGTTATTCCAAGTTGTGTCAAACACAAGATAAGATTAGGATTAGCAATCCTAATCCATTCCAATCCAATCTAATCTAATCATGTTAGCAAATCCAATTCAGTCATGTGTACCAAACATGGCCATTGTTTCTAGTTTTGACTATTGGATACGAGTCCAGCCATTAGATCCATTGGACGGATAGTACCCAGTTTATACCAACTTTTCAGAAAATTTTGTGATTAACCTGTTTATTTCTATATAGAAAAAGAAAATTAACAGGCAACAATTACATCAAAATATCTCCTCATCTATGCATGGGACTGCCCGCTTTTTCAATCTTGTAATAACGTCTAGGCTCAGCAAACATGTTATATTAGTTCATTTGTGCCATCCATGAGTGTGGCCAACTGTTTATGATTAGGGCTTTTAATCTTTACCCACGTCGTTCTCGTAGAAGAGAAGAAGACTCTAACGCGGGATTGTTTATTTCAACTATGTTTCTTTAGTTTTAATACATAAATTTTTTTTTTTTTTTAATTTTACGTATCCACAAAGCCTTATGTAAATTGTAGGAAAAATGGGTGTGTATCTAGTAAATAGAGGTGTGTGAATAAAATTTCTTTTTATTTGTGTGCAGACTGCAGAGAGTTAAAAAAAAAAAAACCCACGTTCAAATCTTGTTTTTTATTTATTTTTATTTCAATATCTCATTTACCATTCTATCCTTTACATATTAAATTAAAAAAATTCAAAGTTTAATTAAAGTAGGGTAATATTCAGATTTTTGAAAATTTAATCGCGTAAGGTCTGTTTGCTTAATTAATAAAAATTTATGTGTGGTGGGTTAAGGCCCTTGACAACTAATTAACATTCCAAACGGCGTTTTCATTGTGAAGTTACAACTGTTGGAAAATTTGACTATGTCTTATGTAATGGCCCTTGGATTAATTGCTAGTCAAACCTCAGTTGTGCAAAAACGAAGGCCTGATTTTGATCATTTTGTTGAGAAAATTAGTAGTATGGCTGTCTGGATTCGCCAAATTTTGGGATTGCCTGTAAAGTAGTCTTGTTAGCCTTGTGATAAAAGTTGACAAGCTTACTCTAATGGGAGGCTTGACCTAGAAATGGAAAGTGCAGACAAAAACAAAGGAAAAGAGAGAACTGCATATATTCATCGATAAGCAAGAGGTGATCTTATAGTTGCTAAGCAATGCCACATGTAACAATCTCATTGGTCAGACAGCTAAATTAAACTTCTCCTTAATCATAACTAATCAACTACTCATTAACAAACTAATCATGGACTTGGGCCAAGAACTGGGCTTGATGAGAGAGTCTCATCAACTCCACCCTGCTTCAAGGAGCAACTACCTCAGTGCAATTAACATTCACATTTCCATCAGGTGAAATTCCGGCATGCTCTCTTGTAAAATCTGGATACCTCAAAATAAAATCATCAACTTTCTCCCAAGTAGAGTCTTCCTCTGATCCTCCCACCCATTGAATTAGCCACTTTGTAACAACTATTCTTCCTTGTTTAAACATCCCTCTAGCAACTATGCGGGCATGGTACCATCTTGGGTTGCTAGAATCTAACATTGGTGGCAAGTGAGGCTGGTACTGAACATCATTTTCAAGCATCTTTTTCAACAATGAAACATGAAAAACTGGATGTACTTTGGCTCCAACAGGCAGTTTAAGCTTGTAGGCAACATCACCAATTCTTTGGAGAACTTCAAATGGATCATAGAATCTAGGAGCAAGCTTCTGAGACTTCCTGTGTTCCACAGATTGTTGCCTATAAGGCTGCAATTTCACAAACACCATGTCTCCCACATTGAATTCCCTTTCAGTTCAACACTTATCAATATAATTCTTCATTCGAATATGTGCCTTATGCATATTTTTCTTCAAAATGTCCAACAATTCATCCCGATCTCTTACTGCTCGACCCACTTCTTCTACGGTTATATATCACACTCTGAAACAAACTTCTTCACTTCCTTCTTAATACCAGGCCACATAAAACTTCGGGTAAGCCTCTTGTATATCTTGAGGTAACCGAAATGGCCTCCAAGAACCCCAGCATGAAATTCAAGAAGTAATTTATTTCTCCATCCATTACAATCATGCACAAAAAGTTTGTTCTTGTATTACAAAGCTCCATTGACAATGGAAAACTTTTTGTTGGAATGATTACCTGCCTGAACATAAATGAATATATTACTGGTGTCTGGATCGACCATACAATCTTGCTAAAGAACATGTAAGTAGTTGTGAACTAGAGAAGAACTTGCAATAATAGCATGGAGCTCCGACCTTCTTGATAACACATCTGAAACAGTATTATTAATGACAGCCCTGTAATGAAGTGTAATTATAACCAATCAGTTTGAAGAGCCATTTTTGTTGAGACGGTGTGGTAATTCATGGATTCAAGAAGTGGTGGATAGTGCGGTGATCAGTTATGATCTTGAAGTGGTGACCAAGTAGATAAGGACGTCATTGTTGAACTGCATAAACAATGGCAATCATCTCCTTGCCATATACCGACAACGCCATGTGTCTATGAGATAGAGTCTTTCTAAGAAAAGAAATGGGGTGCCCTTCTTGAGATAACACAACACCAATACCTTGACCAGAAGCATCGCACTCAACAACGAAGTCTTTGCTAAAATCTGACAAAGCAAGAACTAGTGTGTGTGTGTGTCATAGCAAATTTCAGATCTTCAAAAGCCTGCTCAACTTCAGGGGTCCATTTAAAAGAGTCCTTCCTTAACATACTAGTTAGTGGCTTAGAAATTATGCCAAAATTCCTCATAAATAGGGATGGCAATAATGCCCACGGGTTCGGGTACCCGCTGATAACCGAACCGAATGGGTTGGGTTTAAACCCGAAAAATGGGTATGGGTTTGGATTCGGGTTTTTAAAAAAAAACCCGAAGCGGGTTTGGGTAGGGTATGGATATGGCACACCTGAATCCATACCCTAATCCAAACCCGACCCGTTTTATTTTAATATTTTTTATTTGTATATTTTATATATAATATTAATATATATTTATATTTATATTTAAAAAATGAGAAAAATCTCTATATGGTACCTGAACTATCACCAAATGCAATTTTTGGTACCTGAACTTTCATAAGGAACCTGGTGGTACCTGAACTATGCCTCCGTTAGCCATTATAGTACCTACCGTTAAATATTCCATTAAGTGCTTATGTGGCATTTTAATAT
Source organism: Rubus parviflorus (assembly GCA_029955375.1). NCBI lineage: Eukaryota > Viridiplantae > Streptophyta > Magnoliopsida > Rosales > Rosaceae > Rubus > Rubus parviflorus. The sequence goes on along the minus strand of JARGGL010000005.1, from coordinate 7,413,699 downwards.
AGTTTATTTTTATTTTTTAATTAATAATAAAATCACCTACATGGTAATAAATTATATTAAAAACATAAAAATTGGTAATAAATTATATTATAAAAATAAAAATAATTTTTCTCATTTTAGTCTTGAATTGTGGATAAATTATCTAAATTTTTTTTTGTATAATTTATTTAAATTTTAAAATCAAAATAAATTATCATTGTTTTTTAATATAATAAAATTTAAATTATTTTTTTGAGTATAGTTTATTTTTATTTTTTAATTAATAACAAAACCACCTACATGGTACTAAATTATATTAAAAACATAAAAATTGGCAATAAATTATAGGGCCAATTAGAGATAAAGCCATTTTGGGTGGCCTTATTTTTCAAAAGGCCACCTAATATTTTTTACTGAAATAAGGCCACAGTAGCTTTAGTGTTCTTGGACAGTAACTTTATTGTGCTTGGACAGTAGCTTTATTGTTCGTGGACAGTAGCTTTATTGTTCGTGGACAGTAACTTTATTGTTCTTGGACAATAGCTTTATTGGTCTTTGACAGTAGCTTTATTGGTTTTTTCGTATCCAGTATTGGACAGTAGCTTTATTGTTCGTGGACAGTAGCTTTATTGTTCTTTGACAGTAGCTTTAGTGTTCTTTAACAGTAGTTTTAGTGTTCTTTGCTTTATTGTGATGTTACAGTAGCTTTATTGTGCTTCGACAGTAGCTTTATTGGTCTTTGATAGTAGCTTTATTGGTCTTTGACAGTAGTTTTATTGGTTTTTTCGTATCCAGTGGCATTTTTGTAAATAATAGCAAAAAAAATGCGGTGGCATTTTTGTAAATATTGCGGTGGCATTTTTGTAAATATTAGTGGCCTTATTTCAGAAAAAAATGTTTGGTGGCTTTTTGAATAATAAGGCCACCCAAAGTGGCCTTATGGCTAATTTTTTATAAATTATATTACAAAAATAAAAATAAATTTTCTCATTTTTAATCTTGAATTGTGGATAAATTATTTTAATTTTTTTTTTGTATAATTTATTTAAATTTTAAAATCAAAATAAATTATCATTTTTTTAACATAATAAATTATCATTTTTGAGTATAGTTTATTTTTATTTTTTAATTAATAAGAAAACCACCTACATGGTAATAAATTATATTAAAAACATAAAAATTGGAAATAAATTATATTATAAAATAAAAATAATTTTTCTTATTTTTAGTCTTGAATTTTGGGATAACTTTTCTAATTTTTTTTTTGTATAATTTATTTTGAAAATTGAAAATAAATAAAATTACTGTTTTACCCATGCCACATAAGCACTTAACGGAATATTCAACGGTAGGTACTATAATGGCTAACAGAGGCATAGTTCAGGTACCACTAGGTTCTTTATGAAAGTTCAGGTACCAAAAATTGCATTTGGTGATAGTTCAGGTATCATATGGAGGTTTTTCTCTTAAAAAATTTATATCAGCATGCATATGGAGGTATGTGCATGTAGAAAAAAATATTTTCCATAATTATATCTTTGAAGCTTTCATTTGCAGAAGAACAATTGAGCTTTAATTTTCATTAATTATGTAATTTTTATTTGGATTGAATTATTTATGTAGTTTGAACTACGCAATAAGCCTTTTGAATTGTCAAGTTTAACTTTTTATTTATTTGGGTAGTTGTAATTTGTGAATTCCAGGTATAAGATGAATATTATTTTTGGAGTTTGGGTAAGTTTGGGTACCCGTTGGCACCCGTAACCCGATAGGTGTGGGTTTTGGTTTTCCCCGAACCCGTTAAAACGGGTTTTGGGTTTGGATTCGGGTAGGGTACCCGCTACGGGTTCGGGTATGGATAGTGGAAACCCATACCCGACCCTACCCATTGCCATTCCTACTCATAAACTTGCGGTAATAGCCTGCCAACCCAAGAAACCCCCTCAACCCTTTAATAGTAGTTGGCTTAGTCCACTTGGAGATGCACTTGATCTTATTAGGATCAATAACAATGCCTACTTTGGAAATCACATAACCCAAATACTCCACTTGAGATACTCCGAAGCTACACTTACTCATTTTCAATTTAAGTTGATGCAGCTTGAGTTTTTCAAACACCAGTGTCAAATGTTGTAAGTGCGCGCTCTTCCATGGATTTGTTGTAGATCAAAATATCGTCGAAAAAGACTAACACAAACTTCTGCAGAAAATCCCTGAAAATATCATTCATCAGTGTTTGAAATGTGGATGGGGCATTAGTTAAACCAAAAGACATTACTATGAATTCATAGCCCTTCATGTGTTCTGAATGCAGTTTTAGGCACATCTTTAGGCTTCATTCGGATTTGATGATATCCAGAACGCAGATTAAGCTTTGTATACACCATCGAACCATGAATCTCATATAAGAGTTCATCAACAACTGGTATTGGAAATTTATCCTTCAAAGTTACAGCATTAAGTGCCCTGTAATCTACACACATCCGCCAACTACTAGCCTTTTTCTTAACTAGCGGCACATGAGAAGAAAAAGGACTTGTACTCAGCCTCACAACTCCACTTTCTAGTAATTCCTTAACGATCTTTTCAATTTATGTCTTCTGGAAATGTGGATATCGATAAGGTTTGACATTGATAGGAGCCGTACCAGGAGCCAAGATTATTTGATGGTCATGCACTCGTGAAGGAGGTAAAGTGGTTTGATTAGTGAAAAGCTCACTATACTGCTCCAAGACTTCCAAAATTTCTACTGGAGCATCTGCCTTATCTGATACATCAATAGCTAGCTGTAATTGAACTAGCATTGCCTCAGTTTCTTTTTGTAAAGACTTCACCATTTGTCTACAAGACACCATCAGTGAATCGTCTACTTGTAAACCTTGCTAAGTATGAAGAATTCCATTCTTTTGAAACTTCAGTCATAGCTTTAAAGTTCCACAGTATATCCCCAAGAGATTTAAGCCATGGAGCTCCTAAAATCACTTCGCAGCCAGATAAAGATAACAAATAAAACAAAGTAGCAAATTTGTATCCCTGCATCTCCATTTCCGATTGTGGTATGTAGCCACTGGTCTGCATCTTAGTACCACTGGCCACCATAACATTTAAAGGCCGATCATTGCCAAACAACACTTGAACATAAATAATAGCACTAGGATGTATGAAATTATGAGTGACTCCAGAATTGATAAGGACATGGACTTTTGTTTTACCTCCAATTAATCTCTTTAGTTGCATTGTATCTGACTTGACTTCCCCAGCCGTAACATATAATTGGATCAAGGGTTTATCCAAATTATAGTTTTTATCTTCCTCTGGCAACTCTACAATTACCTCCTTAGTCGGCTCCTTAGTAGGCTATTGTCCCTCACCAACTTCATGAACTGCATCTTGAGAAGGGAAACCCTCAATCAATAAAGCTTTAGCAATTTTCCTACAAGCATGCACTGGCTTATAAGGCTCTTCACAAAAGAAACATTGATTCTTGACCATTCTCTCCTGATATTCAGCTTTAGAGAGTCTTCTAGTTCCTCAGCGATTTGAAGCTTCATTGTTCAGACTTTTAGTCACAGGTTCACTATTCACACTTCGGGGCACATGTCTTGCAGTGTGTGAAGAACTCATGGTATGTTGTAGTATGCTAGTATAGCCAACAAGCCTAGGCATTGAATTTTGGATTTGAGCTATGTGACTGAGGTGTCGTTCTTCATAAATCTGAGCTAATCATAAGCTTCCATCAAGGTTTTTGGCTTTAAAGCCCTCACATCCACCCTTATATCCTCTTTCAAGCCCCTAATGAAGCAAGCTAACAACACCTCCGGAGAAAATCCTGGAGCTCGACATGAAAGTTTAGTGAATTGAGCTTTGTAGTCAGCTACGAACCTAGTTTGCTTGAGCTTAGCCAAGGCAGCTAGATAATCAGTATGATTATAAGACCCTGAAATTTCGCCGGACATTCCCTACTACGGTATAGTCGTCTTAAATACTAATCGGAGAGAATACACAATTTAAAATTTAATTAACTCTCCTACAGCCTAGCTTCAAACTATTGCACAAGCAATACACAATTGAATTACAATTAGATATGTAACAATCACATTCAATTGTACAACCTAGAACCCAAAGTGTGCATCATACTAGCACACCACGGTCTATATCTTATATAATGATCATCAAGCACACAACATGCTAATCTATTAAGCACAATATAGACACTAACAAAATGTTCAATCAATACAAATAGTTATGCAACATAAACAATCGATTGATCAATCCTAAATCCCAAAGTGTGCATCAATCTAGTACACCACATACTATAGTCTAGATCATGAATCACACAATGCAAGACAATTATGATTCAATATAAACAATCTAGACAACAAACAATAGCAAAGCTATAAACAATCACAACAAACCACAACACACAATATGGTCACTCGGAACCTATACCTCTAGAGGAAAATCGGAGGGGAGCCGTACCCCACGCTCTTGTGTAACACTATGAAAAAGCCAATTGGCAAACACGTGCAAGAGGGCACACGGTCCCAAACTCAACACAATCTACCTATAGACTTGTGGCAGCTCTAACCTTGTGTAGTTCCTATTTGCTCTTCAAGTGCTCCCACCTCAAGCTTTTCTGATTGAACCTCACCGGCGTGAACATCCAACTGCAAGAACTATGACTATGCAAGTGTGTGTGTGTATGAATGAAAATGAATATAATTCAATTAACACAAGCAAATCACAAGGAACATTTGCTTGAATAAACCAAACCGAATTGAAAAGCCTTGAAGTGATTCAAGGGTTGATTTAGCTAATCACAAGGAACATTAGTTAAATCAACAAACAACAAAGAAGATTGAATATATATTTAATCATTCAATTCAGCAATTTAACATACAACAATTACTAGAATTGAATAAAATCTACTAAATCCTAAACATAGGCTAAACTAGAAATATATACAAATCAAAGTGTTTACCTAAAGATTTATGTGAAGATTAAAGGTGAAGAACCTATATCATGGAACTAGGATCACTCACTAAACCAAAGAACTCTCTCTAATCAGTTTTCACACAAGGAATTAAGAAATGAAAGAGTTGAATTGAATGAATCGTCCAAAGTTATATTTATAGCGAACTGAAACTTAACTGTGTGATCGATCATACAATAACGATAAGTTGTAATCGATCACACTAAACAAAATCAGTACAAAATTGTATTGTGCGATCGATCGAGGGCAAGGTTGCGATCGATCGTATAGTGCAAAAACAATGACCAGAAGCTACTGAAGGCAAAAACCCTCATTTGCAATTGATTGCATAATAGGTTGTGATTGATCGTACGAAAAGTTGCAACGGATATAATTTGAACTACAACGGTCATAAAAATCCAACAGACATATTTACCAGGTAGTGCGATCGATCGCATGAACAGTGATGATCGATCGTAAGGCTTAAAATAGCCTTAAACACAAAAGAATGCTAATCAAAATAAATTTAAATCAAGATTTAGCAATCCTAAGATAATAAACCCAAGTGTATGAATATGTGCAAACTCAGGATCATCTCCAATGACAACTATGTCATCCACATACACTATCAAGGCTGTAATCTTTCTACTCTCACGTTTGATGAACAACGTGTGATCAAAATTACTATGTCGATACCCAAACACCTTCATTGATCTAGTGAATCTTCCAAACCATGCTCGAGGTGACTGATTCAATTCATACAACAATTTCTTCAACTTGCACACATTTCCAACATCAGAAGACTTGAACTTTGTTCCTGGAGACACATCCATATAAACTTCCTCTTCCAGGTCTCCATTGAGAAATGCATTTTTAACATCAAATTGATGTAAAAGCCAATCACTGTTAGGTGCTAAACATATGAGAATCCGAATTGTATTAATCTTTACTACAGGAGCCAAGGTTTCCTGATAGTCCACTCCATATCGCTGTGTGTGCCCCCTTTGCAACTAATCTCGCCTTGTATCTGTCAATACTCTCATCCGCGTTGAGCTTGATAGTGAACACCCAACGACACACTACAGTTTTCTTCCCAGCTGGCATAGAGACAAGTTCCCAAGTAGAATTCTTTTGTAAGACTTCTATCTCTTCGTTCGTTGCCTTTTGTTCACTTGGGATCCGCCAAAGCATCCTACACATTATTAAGAATAGTTACAGAGGACAATTGATTTATACTAAGAGCATATGACTCAGACAGCCTATGGGTAGACATAAAGTTAGCAATTGGATATTTGGCTTTAGCTTTAATTTCTGGTTTATACTGTTTTTTTAGGACACCCTTGGTAACTCTTTGTGACTTTCTAGGTTCTATATTCCCTGACCCAGAAGACTGAACAAGCGTAGGATTTAAGCTTACCTCGAGTAGGACATTCTGAGCAGACTATTTAGTTGATGGTGACATAGAAGGAGAATTTTCTTCAATTACAGGTTCAATGTTCATCGAGTCACTGTTCACTGGTCGATCACTGTTCATCGACCGGTCGAACTGGCTTCAGGAACTGTCAGATAACACCGGTTGAGGAACATCTACAGACCGGTCGACTAGGCTATTGAACCTTGCTTCCAAATGTTCAATTTCTTCAAACTCCGAAATAGGTGGGGGAGAAGAAGAAGGATTCCCTTCACAACCTCTCTCCCCTTGAAAGGAAGACTTTGTGACTCCCCCTGAGTAATATAGTTCGGATTCGCGGAATGATACATCAAGAGACATGAACAGTATCAGTAAATGGATCATAACACCGGTAACCCTTCTGGAACTCAACATAGCCAATGAAGACACACTTCCGGGCACATGGGTCGAGCTTGCTACGTTGATGTTTGTGAATATGAACATAAGCTGTGCAGCTGAACACTCTGGGCTCCAGATTTGGGAGGGAAGGAACAGATAAGAGTGTTTGAAGTTTCTGCTGCGGAGTCTGAAAGTTGAGCACATTGGAGGGAGTTCGATTAATGATATAGGTAGTAGACTTCACTGCCTCACCCCAATAAGAACGAGGCATGTGCATGCCAAAAAGAGAGGCACGTACCACTTCCAGTAATTGTCGATTTTTACGCTCAGCCAACCCATTATGTTGAAGTGTGTATGAACAAAAAGTCTCATGTCAAATGCCATGGGAAGTGAGAAATTCTGTCATTGGTCTATTCAAATACTCTCCACCATTATCAGATTGAAGAACCCGAACAGATTGTTGATACTGAGTAGTGATCATACCATGAAATTCCTTAAATATTTTTTGTCCAATCACTAAAAAATATTTTTTCAACCTAATATAAATCTAAGAAAAAAAAAAGTTTTGCACCCCAATAGAAAAATGAGACATTTTATTGTTTTCAAGTTTAAAAAAAAATAAAATAAAAAAGTATTATTTTTAATAAATTATTAGAAATTTTAAACAAAAAAAATCTTGTAACAAAAAAGAAATATTTTTTTATATTTTAAAATTGTGACGGTAAATTGAAAGGTAGTTACGAAAGTGTAAGACGGTGCTTAAATGTGAGTAACTAAAGTAATGTTTATGAAAAGTTAGTGAGTAAGTATATAACATGTCAAACTTCAGTGATTAAAGTGATAAATTTGTTTTTTTTAGTCGAAAACAAAAATGAAACGTTGCCTTGATCTAAATAACTAATATTTACGACAGCGTTTTTCTTCAAGTAATTGGGTTCCCTCCATTTCATTTTTGGTTTCGCTCTCTCTTTGCTCGCGCTCTCCAAAACCCCCGATCACCGAGACCAAAAACCCTCAATTCCACAATTGCTCTCAATTCCTTCGAATCCCTTCTCAAAACCCTAACGCACTGAACCTAGACCGGAATCTGAATCCCCAAACTACCTCAACTGAGAGAAAAAGGTAACTCTTCAACTATCTTCAGCTTCTTTAAGTTTTTCCCCAATATATTCAAGATTTTCTTTCACATTAGTTCTTGCACTTTGATTGCTAATAGTTTTAATTTCTTTGGTTTCTTTTCAAGGATTTTTAGTTTATGATCACATATTCCCTTGTAATTTAAGATATATTTGTTATTGGGCGTGGCCAAAAGCTTTTAACTCAATTTATGGATGAAATTTGTTTCAATTGGTAGTATGAGATTTTCTGTTATTTTTATGATGCAAGTAATTTGAATGAACCACTGCCCATTTCTTTTCAATCGCATGGATTTGGCGTGCAGACATGTTTTATTAGTTTATTTATTTATTTTTATTAATTTTTTCTGTCTGAAAGATCGACCATGTTTAGGTGGTTTTCCTGTGCATGATTTTGTTGCAGTCACTATCATGATGTGTTAATGGGGCTTAATGTTATTTTGATTAATAATATCACTTTAGTTAGTATTTGTATTATCTGTTTTTTTGAATGTATTATTTGATAAGGTGTTGAAAACAGATTATATATATATATTTTTTTTATAATGTTCAAATGTGATTACTAGGTTCTGCTTCTAATATTATCCCTTCTGCCCTAAATCAAAGAATTGGGGGCGGAAAGTGCAACCCTGATCTGACTTTGTGTCAGAAACAAGTATTAGAGGCAGAATTTTTATTTCAGCCACAAGAAATACCTTTTACAGCCTTTTATGGTTTCTCACTCATACTATTAGAGGTGTTATTATGTTGATTTTTGTCCCAGTTAGTCTTTTAGGGGCGATTTCTTGCCGGGTATTAGATTGGCGTAGTAATTAGTAATGTGTCAATTACTTTGAAAGAAGGGCCCTATGCTAAATAGTCGATGACTCCTTTAAGTCGAAATAGCTACTTTAAGTTGTTATGCTCTCTTTCTTTGGAGTCCATTATGTTGCAATATTGTCATTTCTGTTTGTGCATGTCAAAATAGCTACGTTTAGTTGTTATGCTCTCTTTCGTTGGAGTCCATTATGTTGCAATATTTATTCATTTCTGTTTGTGAATTAGATGGCAAAAATCTGGTGTCCACTCTCAAAAGTTTTGATTCGAGACCCTAAGGGCTTTGAAAAACAGGTTGGCTTAGAAATAGATTTACCTTGATAATTTTGAATTCATTAAATTTATTTCCTTAGGATCTTTTATAAACTTTGATGTTTATTCACTGCAGGAAGCAAGATTTCTTACTGACTTTGAAGAACTTGAGTGTCTTGGTATAGATTTCATTTCTTTTTCAGAAAGATGGCACATCTATTCATTTTATGTTAATTTTTTTCATGTTTTTGTGTCGCACACATGACAGGAGAAGGTGGTTATGGGTTGGTGGTTCGTTGTAAGTGCCACCTTGATGGTGGGATCTATGCCATGCAGAGAGTGAAGATTGGAGATAATGGGCTGCCTTTCGAGACAGTGAGGAGGTAAATGTTTGCCACTATTATATGCTTCTTAATTTGCTTGGTGATGTTGCAAGTAATCATTGACCTTACGCTATATATGGTGCACTGTTTAGGGAGCCAAGGGCGATGTATGAACTACATCATGAGAACGTTGTGCGCTACTATGCGGTAATTTTCATGCTTATCATCTCATTTTTATGTTTAATCTTATGAAATATCTAGGCTTATGAGCCAGAACCTTAGCAATCACATTATTGTTTATAAACACTTGCGATTAGACTTATGGGTCAAAAATCCCAGCTTTTAGTTCCGTGTCATCTGGTTTTTGGTTTCACTTAAATGCTTTTTTCTGTTGTTAAGATGTGTTTAAGTTTGTTGTACTTAAATGCTGTAACCATATTCTTAATAGCATCCATCCTAGACACCTTGACTGGTTCTTCTGTACATAACTCTTTTCTTGATTACACCTCTCCAAATCTCTGCATATCTCAAATAGTTCTTACTCGAGCTTTGGTCGTTGATCACAAGGGTATTCTTTTATCTTATATGTTTATTTTGCCCACTCTATTATATGATTCCTTTAAATGAAATATCATATCTTCTAAAAATAAATATTTGCCACAGCTGTGAATCTTGTGATTCAAGGCATATATATTTGATTTAAGGTTTATAAGAATAAGTGCTTTGATTGTGTAATGATTCGGTGTATCTAATATATTGTTACTTCCTGTTACTTACAGTCCTGGGTGGAGCCAATGCTTTTCTCTCCCACTAGAGTGATTGCTTATCCAACACTGTACATACAGCAGGAGTTTTGTTCAAGGTAGTATAAATAAGATAATTGCTTAATTCATATCTTTGTATATTGATAATTTTGTACCATATTGGTGTATGATTCTTTTTTCTTCTGTGTTGCGAGCAGTACTTTGGAAAAACTTCTCAAGGAACGCACACTGTCAGAGGGAGAATGTTGGGATTTTTACAGGCAAATGTTGGAAGGACTAAAGTATATACATAGCAAGGACATTATGCACGGGGACATATCCCCTAGTAACTTGTTCTTATTAGAAGGGAACATAAAGATAGGTGACTTTGGACTCGGTGAGTTAGTTCAATTGAATGCTACTTTACTTATTTGTAAAACTTTGAAGCAACTCTTTTCATGCTAGATTGTAAACTTATTGCTCTTATTTGCTTGTTTGACAGCTCGCTTCATAGGAGAAGACAATGGGGTAATCCGAAAAAATGAAGGAAATATGTTGTACAGGGCACCTGATAGTGAAGTGAGCTGCAAGGTTGATATCTACAGCAGTGGCCTGATCTTGTTCGAAATGCTAAACGGAAATATGGACCCAAACAATGGAATCATCTCTCTGTTCGGCGTGAGAAGAGGCCAGTTTCCTCCTTCTTGGACTAATGGTTCAATCAAGTCTTTTTGATGATGCTGTTGGATCAAAATCCATCCAACAGACCTTCTGCCACTGAAATTCTAGCTCGCTTTCCTTTTCCTTTTCGTTGATCAAATAATTTTTTTATTTTGAGGGTGCTGTTATTAACACACCCTAAATTTTTTACACACCCTTTTCATTTTTCTAAAAAACACCATCTATTAACATCCTTTATCCGAAACCTCATGATTCATCTTTCTGCACAATAATTCGTCGCAAGTTTCTCAAATTAAACCCAATTGTCGTAACCCCTAAGACTGTGTTCCATCAAAGTCATTGTTCTCCACTATCCCAATCCCTTCTGTAATTCTGTGTTCCATCAAAGTCATTGTTTCTCCATTATCGAGTCCAGAGATCCTAAATCCTGCTTATTGAAGCGAGTAGTGTGATCGTTGCCTCTGGAAATCCTGAGAATTGGCCAAACTTGCACTCAAGTAATAAGAAGAGTGAGCAGGACAAACAAACAGAGAATTTGTGAGATTCACTGATGCTGAGGAGAGAGTGGATGAGAAGGCCTCACCCAAGATTTCCAAGTCCAAGTCTTTCAAGCGCGTCAAGTTCCCGCCTGAAATGGTATATTTTTTAGTTTCAACATGTTATGATCAAATTGCCTTTTTCATTTCTTTATCAATCATGAATGTGCTATCATCGATGGGAATGCTTGAGTTTTACTGATAGTATTATTTAATTAATCTTATTTCATTGTTTGTTTCAGTTGTAAATGTTTGAGCAATGCTGATTTTGTGATTTTCATGTATGTGGGTTCTCATATATAGCATAGTTCGCTTGGTGCTCCATCTGATGTCTCAAAATTAGTGGGCATTGGGATCTTTGTAACCTTTTTCTTAACTGCACCTTCTGCTCTTTTAAGTTGGTTCAATATTTGGTTCTGCTGTATTCATTGCATCTACAGGTTATTGTTGGTACATTTCTGATTGATAGCAAAAAGGATGTCAATACTGGTGTAAAAGTCGAGGCTTCTGCCCCCAGGATGCCATCACCAGGTGATGAACGTAGGCTTTCGCTCAGCGGTAGACTGTTCTGGAAGAAATATGGAGGAAGTCATTTCAATGATTCAGGGCATGCATGGGTTTACAGACTGGAGGGGTGGTCCGGATGCCAGAAGCACTGGTGCTGGTGCTTATGAATTGAGGGGTATGATATATTCGGAGGGACTGAAACGAGTTTTTGTTTTGCAGGAAGTGGTGGTTGTGCAGCCCACCAATCCAGAAAATGGGGGACTATGATCAAATTCGAGATGAGGGATTGTTTTTTTGAGATTTGAAAGCTGTTTTCGTCTTAGAAAGACATGTATAGTACATATAAGCACTTTTTGTCAGCCTATGCTGTTTGCACTGTGCACCATGATGGCTTATGAAACTCCAATTTGTATGCATGAATGTGGTAATCTACAATTTATCCATTCTGGAGCTATCACAGTATTGCATATGCTTTAAAATTTTTTATTGTGAGCTGATTTTAGTAAATATAAAGGAACAAGTCCAAAAACTAATATGATTGCCATTACTAACGATCCATCTAATACATTTCAATAACAAGTCTTTGGAATATGTAATTCCTTTCCAGGCTATGGGAGGTAGAAGAAGTTTTCTTATCTATCTATCTATCTATACTAGAAAGTTAAGCCAAAAGTTTGGTGTGATAGATTTTACCAAATTAATTATGATATGTCTATAATACCTTTCAAACTAAAAAAAAATTAATAGAAATGTCATCTCAAAGGGTTATTATTTTAAACAAAAATATTAAATATGAAAATAAAAAAATAAAAAAATAATAACCCTTTTCTGTTAATAAAATTAATAAAATAGGGTTTTTATCACATATAATACTTGAACTATTTCTCAATTATATACTTAGTACTTAAACTTTAATTTTTGTCACAAATAGTACCCAAAGTTTCAATTTTTGTCACAAGTAGTACCCAAAGTTTTTGATTTCATCTCTTTTGGTACTTAAGACCGATTTTTGTGATATTATATGCACATGTTAAAAAAAAGAGGCTAAAATGAAAAACTTTGGGTACTACATGTGACAAAAATTGAAGTTCAGGTACCATTTAGGATGAATTCGAAGAGTTCGGGTACTGGTTGTGATCAAAAGTGAAGTTCAGGTACTATGTATATAATTGAGGTAAAATTCAGGTATCATTTGTGATAAAAATCCAATAAAATAATATGGAAACCTAATGTTCTGTATTTCCATCTTTACCCCTTCATTTCGGTTTGAGCGGGAAATCTCCCTCGCAGTCTCTCTCACTCCCTCTCTCAAATGAAGCAGCAGGAAGTGGAAGCAGGGCACAACGTATAGCCTACCGGAAAATCAACAACCACTAGTCCATCTGAAGACCGATCAATCTCTCTCCCTCTCTGGCCAATCTCATCTCTTGTAAGCATTCTTTCTAGGTTATTTACAATTTTTCTTTTCTTTCATTTTGGTCGATTGCTTCAAATTGGGAGTCTAATTAGGGTTTCGGAAGTTTATGGAAGTATAAGTTCTGGGTTCATGCGAATCATATTTGCATTTTGTTCATATAGTGGTTTGTGTATGTTTGATTTTGGTTGAAATTTGGGGATTAATTAGGTTTTGGCTTAGGGATTCATTTAGTTGTGTTTTCTTCATGAATGCAATTATGGAGTTGGCTGGGTTTTGTGTTCGAAGTCCCTAATGGTGATATACCATACCAGGCGTAAGCTACAAGCACCTCAATTATCAAAAAGACATATGAAATTTACAATCTTTTTAGAGTTATGCATTCAGATGTTCCTACATTCAAATTCATCGTTCTAATTTCCAATTCCCAAATTAGTGTTATTAGATGAGCAATGAGCATATGAAGAAAATCAGAGTGTTAGTAGTAACGTTAGTCTTATCATAAGATTATGTTTGTTAATCTTGTTTCCTCTATTTTATGCATAGTTTCACTAGGAAAAGAAGAATAGCTTAGAAGTTGAGCCCATCCAAGTTTGAAGCTGCCGTACAATTGGTCCAATGGCTCCAAGAAAGAAACCCAATTCTTCTTCTACTGTGTCGTCTCGCAAATCTAACTCAAAGGTTCAGCCTCAACCTTCCAAGTTCGGCATCCAACATTTCTTTGAGCGGCACACCCAGAACTCTCAAAACCCCCAAAACGCCACCTCTTCCACTCCTCAGAACCCTAAGCCCCCAATTGCCAACTCTGCCACCATTGTTCCGCAAAAATCGAATCCAGAGATCCAAAACCCTGCACGGATTGAAGCGACTAGTTCAGTTGTAGCTTCTGGAAATTCTGAGAATCGGCCAAATTCGCAGTCAAGTAATAAGAACAGTATACAGGACACGCCAACAGAGAATTTGGTGGCAGTGAGATTTATTGATGCTGAGGAGAATGTGGATGAGGAGGCCTCACCTGAGATTTCGAAGTCTAAGTCCCTCAAGCGATTCAAGTTCTCTCCTGGAATGGTATATTTTCTTAGCTTCAACATGTTAAAATGAAATTGTCATTTTCATTTCTTCATCAATCATGAATATGCTATGATTGATGGAAATGCTTAAGTTTTACTAATAGTATTATCTTAATAAATCTCATTTCATTGTTTGTTTGACTTGTAAATGTTTGAGAAATGCTGATTTTGTGATTTTTATATGTATGGGTTTACATTTGGTTCTGATTGCAATGATTTTAATTTTTAATTTTTATTATTATTAGTTTTTTTTTTAAAATTTTATTTCGTGGATATCTATTTGGTGATAGTTGATAAAGCAGAGTCAAGATGATGGAGGTGATGAGGTGACATGGAGGACATCTCCGGTTAATGAAAGACTCAAAGCAGTTTCAAAGCACAAGCCGGAGATGATGAGAGTGTTGGCAGACACTTCAAGGCTGAAGTCTTTAAGCATTAACCAATGCTCGCAAAACAAGGCATGTCTCTTCCTTTAAATTTTGTGAATTTGTTAGTATTATAATCAGATGATAAATCAATGAAAAGATGTACAGATTTCTGCTGTTAAAGCTGGAAAGGTTGAGGAATCCCTTTCTTCGGTGTCCCTGAATAGGGTTGGCGTAAAAAGGGTTAAACCGGATCAGGATGTGGATCATAATGGAAATGTGGCCTATAGGACTATCTCTGAAATAGCTAGTAGTCAGAGTCCATTCCGAACTCCACCTTCTCTATCATACTGCCATGATAAGGTAACTGTGCTTTCATAGTTTGAGTGAACCTACTTAATTAGGGCACAAGAGACAACAACAAAAAGAAAAGAACAAAGGGAATTCATTTCTTCTGCATCTGATACTTTGTTCTGTTTATATCAGTTTTATTCTGAATTAACTTTTTTCTCTTTCTGTATAAGAATTAAAATAGACCAAGTATAGAGTCTGGATCATATTTCTTTAATTGATCATGTAACTGAAATGCAGCTTGCTAATACTCTTTCATGTAATGGAGTTTCTGATCAGCCGGGGTTGAGGCAGCATAAAAAGGTATAAGTGAACAGAGATATCTACTTCATACCAATTCCTATACCATGTTATTCTACTTAGGTTACTCATTACTTATGATATTTATTTATTTATTTTTTGATTTAACTAATAGATTACCTCAATACTTCTACCGACCAAAAAAAAAATTAGTAGGTTATCTTTCTATGTTGCATGCCTGCCTGGTTTTGTGGAGCTTTATTCAATTTCTCATGGTATGATGCTAATTATCATTTGTTTTAAATTGTTTGTTTATTCTTCTAGGCATTGCTTGAACTCTTAGATCAAGTAGAAGATGTTATTTCTGTTGAAGATTCAGTATCTGATGATATGGAGGCATCTCAAATCCAAGTTAAAGATAAATCAAAGCAAGCAGTAAAAAGAGTAGTGACAGTACCAACAGAACAGGTCACTTGGGCATCTTCCAATTGCAATTTCCTTGTATTGGAGGTATGATTTACAAATTTTGTATCTCTTTTGTGGAAAGAGTTGAGTTTTTTCAAGATTGATTATTTTGCAAATTTTATCTGTTGTAGGTATCTGAGAATTGTGGACCTGATGATTCGTCTGGTGCTCAATGCATGTATAAGGTGTCTAGCAAGAAAACTCTTCAACTTTAATTCATTCCTTCTTTTTATGAAGGATAATAAAGATGATTCATTGATTTTCAGGTTCTTCGCTTATTGAATGAGCAAAGTGGAGAAGAGCGTGCTGTGTATTTACAGGAAGAGTGGTATGTACTTAATGTTATCTTGCTTTGGAGATCATTATAACTTAAGCTATTGTTCTTTCAATTTCGTTTATTTTCTGAAATCCCTTTCGGATAAAGCTATCCTCTATCTATCTTATGTGCAGTGGTTGAGTATTACTTCCCAATCATAGAAATGCACTTTTATGTGATTTCAACTTGTTCTGGCATGATAGTAACTTTTTGTAGTATTAACATGTACCTCGAAAGCGTGGCACTTTAATTAGAATGCATTTGAACTAGTGTCCCATAGATCTGTAGATTTAGACAAAAACTACAATTATTAGTACTTCTTGCTTTCAAAATATCATATTAATATTCCCTTGTTTTTAATTGTAATATTCTCAGGGTTTACAGTGCCATTGCACCTGGAGATACTGTCAATGTTATTGGTGAATTTGATGACCAAGGACAGTGTCATGTGGATCGTCACCATAACTTTATAATTGTTCACCCAGATGTATTAGTGTCTGGAACTCGGGTAATGCTGCCTGCTTGTTCAAATATTGTTCCTATGTCATTGTTGTTGCGGTTCCTATAATTTTAACTGCTCTTACGTTTTATGACTAATTTTGTGTTAGTTTTACCTTACTTACTCCTAACCAAGCAGAAATGCTTTTAGGTTGCAGCTAATTTCATTTGTCCGAGGAGAACTGTGCTGGATGAGAGGCTAAAAGGCAACGAGTATTCAACTGCAGCACTAACTGGCACAATATTGCATCAAGTTTTTGAGGTCTCAAAACCAACGTATAAGTTTTTGTGATTTGCAATATATATGGAAATGGTCATGTATCTTTTTACACCAAATAGCTTCAAATGTTCATCTAAGAGGTTTGAAATTTATTTGATTTTGGAGGCTGCACTTATGGAGGAGACACCTACAATTACTTTTTTGGAGGAACATGCAAGAATGGCGCTCCAGAAAAACATTGAGAACTTGTATGCATGTGGAGGTTGGAAGTTTTAATGAATTTAATTGAAATAATGTCTAAATTCTTTGTCATCATCATTCGTGTTATGTTTTATGTTTGTTGTAGATCCATAGTCTTCAATTGCTTGTTTATATTTTCATTATCAATTTGATCGATCATCTTACTAAAGCTTGTCTTTCCCTTTTCATTTGGACTTTGCAGTTAGTGAAAATGATGTGTACAAAACATTGGTTGAAGCTGTCCCAAAAATATTGAATTGGGTTAATGTCTTCAAAAACACCCAGGTGCTCCATGTTGGTTATCTGTTTGACCTATTTTTTCTATATAATAGAATTAAACCAATGGCTAGTTTGACATTGTAACCCTTAAAGAAACCAGAGTAAGACTATTCTGAGGCTAATGATATGATGGCAGGATTCTGAAGCTCCGTCTGTTGATTTTGGATCTGAGTATGGGGTGAAAAAAGTCAAAATATCTGAGGTAAGGCATCAAAGTTTGACTATTTGTTCATAACTGAGTGGTCTACCATTTAGCAGTTTTGCATCCATGGATATGCTTTCAAGTTTCAACAGATGTACAAGTATATGGATCATTTGAACATTGATATGGGGTTCATGCACAATACCTACTCTATTGACAGCTTGCATGAAATAAGTTCTTCCTTGAACTTGAGATTGGCTGGTTTCATAACACTGGAAATATATACTTTTATATACTTCTGTATGTGCGTCCATATGCTGATGGACATTATAATGGTTTGTTCTAGTTGTATATGCTGATCAAAGGAACATCTGGGTCCTATGAAGTCCGTGTTTGTAAACTTGGTGCTATGTTGCAATTGTTGTATGCATTCTTGTGCTATTCTATAACTGCTGTACACTCTCTGCCATCTCTGAACTAGATCCATTTTCGTTATAGGTAATTGATATTGAGGAGATGGCATGGGCTCCGAAATATGGTCTGAAAGGCATGATTGATGCTTCTGTCAGGGTGAAAGTCGAAGCTAACAAAAATGAATCTGATGTGAAGGTTATGCCTTTGGAGTTTAAAACCGGGAAATTGCCCAAGGACCAGGCAAGACTATTCTCTTTACTGAAACTCTCCTATAGGATATTATACTTGAGTGATGTATATCATACTATTTACTTGTGTTGCTTAAAGTTATTTTTCTTTCAACTGGTGCTTGTTATATTTGTGCAGGAGCATTGTGCCCAAGTAATCTTATACACTCTTCTTATGTCGGAGAGGTACTTATGCTTTATCCCTCTTTTTTTTTTTTTTTTCCTATAGGGGTATTGTGCATTTTATATCGAGCTTTTGAAATGCTTTCATTTGTTCTGTATCTCAAATCAGGTACCAGAAGCATGTTGATACTGGTCTTCTATGTTACCTCCAGTCTGATCAGACACAGGTAGTGCCATTTACATCTGCGTCATCCATTTTCCTTATATTTTGTCTATTAAACATACTTTCTTTGTAATGTCTTTGTATATCTTCAAATACAATAGGGAATTGCGGTTAGAAGATCTGACCTTGTTGGGCTAATCATGCAACGTAATCAACTTGCAAATGATATTCTCAAGGCCTCAAGAATGCAAGTCCTGCCCCCAATGTTACGGGTATGACTACTGCTGAATTATTAGCACTTTCCAAGGAAACTCTTTACCTGGCTGTGATTTTAGGTTCTTCCTTCTTTTTCTTTTTATTTATTTATTTTTATATATTTTTTTCTTGCTTCTGTAGAATGCAAGCCTGTGCAGAGGTTGTCGCCATCTGAATGTTTGTACCATCTATCACAAGGTATTTCTATTTATTGTGAAAGTTATTCAGTAGCATGAATAATCGTTCGTAACTACAGGTGCAAACAAATTGAGGCATTTTAAGTTGTTCTAGCTTGTCTTAATTTGGCTTGGCTTGCATGTTCATTGAATTGAGCAGATGGCCAGGTTTAAGATCATTTAGAGTTAAGTCTAAGTTTGAGCTTGCGTATGTTCAGCATGTAACCTTAGATACCTATATATACATGTATGTGTATGAGTGCAGATTGATTTGGCTTGGTTTGCGTGTTCATTAACTTGAGCTCAAGCCTGGGTTTGGTTTCATTTAGAACCAAGCCTACGTTTGAGCTGGGTATGTTTAGCCTTTAACCTCACATCCTATATATGCATGTGCGTGTGTAACTGCATATAGATTTAGTTTTTGTTAGCATTTTCTTGCTTCTAAATAAGCGAACCATGTTAAGACTGAAGAATAGAACATTAATAATGAGTCTCTCAAGCTTCTCCATTCTCTTTTCGATCGGGAGACAGCATCAATATTCCTTCTATTGGGAGGTTGCAGCGAGCCACCAGCATCAATATTTCTTTATTTCATGCCAATAATATATATACTGTTAAAAACCCCTATCTATACTGCCTGGTCTTAGGGGTCAAGTAGAAGGCCTTGAAGGACATTTCTGCTGAGTTGAGCCAAAGTTTCCAATGCTATCAGCTTAAAGTAGGTTATGGTGAAAGAGTGAGATTATGGGAAGACTTTTGGGTGGGGGAAAACCTTTGGATCAATCTTATCCAAGATTTTTCTGTTTATCAAAACCACATAACACTTGAATAGAAAGTTTAGCTACAACAACCACTTCTCCGGTGAGTTGAAATTTTGGCTTTTAGAAGAAATTTAAACAATGAGGAGGTAAGGGAAGTGACAGCATTGCTGGTGTTGCTAGAAAGAGTCGGTTTGGTGGCTTCGAGAAGGGATGTCATTTGTTGGAAGCTGGAATCTTCTGGTGCCTTTTCTAGTAAATACTTTCACAGATTTCGGATTGATAATACTGATCCAGTTCTTAATCCTACAAGTTTTATCTGGAAACTAAGGTTCCACCTAAGTCAAGGTTTTAGGCTGGTTGGTGGCGAATGGAAGGTGAACAATGCCAAGCTGTTGCTTTTTTCCTCCTTCGTGTGTCATGTGTAACTTGCAGGGTGTGAGTGTCGCGCATGTTTTTGTGCATTGTGAAGTTGCTTTTTTTCTATGACAGAAATTATATAGGGAGGCTGGGATCTCTTTTTGTCAAAACCATACGGGTTTTGGCAAAGGGAAGAGGGCCAAAGTTCTTTGGGGTTGTTGTTTCTTGGCGACTTGGTGGCTATTTGGGTGCTTTGGATGGAAATAGAATGAAGAATTTTTGAAGACTACATAGGTACAGGGGTAGAAGAGCTTTGGGAGAGAGTAAGATTCTGTTCAGCTCTTTGGCCATCTTTTTTCGTGGCTTTCATTACAGTCTTTCTTATATACTGCTCGATTGGAAGCCAGATCTAGTCTACGGTTTTTGTCTTGCTTAGGGTGGTTTGTCTGAATCTTAGCTGCTGGTGTTGTTATTTTATGAGTTTGCTGTTGCTTTTCTCTTTTGTGGACCCCTTGTCCACTTTTATTCTATCAAGTTTTTGATCGATAAAAGCTGTTTCTTCTCAAGTAAAACAAGAAAAACCATAATCATACATTTAGAATGATCTCGTCCCCAGAACTTTACATGTCTGTTTAACAACCCTAACCCTAACCTCAACCATTTCATTTTCTTACCATTATTTTCAATCCATAAAACTCCCTTGCTATCAGTAAATTATTGCTACCTATTCTGATTAAATTTTTTGCAATCAAACATTGCTGTTTTATTTATTCTATTCTTTCGGCCTCTCAAGAGATTGACTGATGGAGAGCCTAACAATGCACAGTTACCTTGACAGTTCTAAACATAAGCAATCTTCAATTTTGAGGGGCTGTTATTAACAATATGTGGAATTGAAAACCTTAGAATCCCCTTGCTGTCCAGAAAAAGTCCTCTTCATGAGAGCCATATAAACTATTAGTGTTAAAAGAATTAAGGTTTAGAATGTGTCCTAAACTCTTAACTTTTCCTTGGAAAAGTTGCATAGCCTGAATGTAAGCAAGATGTTCACTAACAGTCATTTAAGACTCTTTCCTCTTTCCTTGTTATTTTCTATTATTATCCTTTTTTTTTTTTAAGAAAAAGGAAGATTCTTCCATATCAAAATAGTCGTACTGTAAGACTCACTGTCTATCATTGCCCATTATCTTTGATGCAACAGGCACATGGAGGAAATACAGATAGCAGTGGATTGGGAGATTTATTTGATTCAAATACTCACCACCTAGCGAATGCTCATGGTGTTTTCCTAAGGCTGTGGGATTGGTTGATTGATTTAGAAGCTAAAGAGATGGAGGTGCAGTTTTGAAGTTTCTATTTGCGTTGTGTCTAAATAGTTGATTCCCAAATTTAGTTTCTTTTAACAAGCTGTCCTTTTGATTTCCTTTTATATTTACCTATGTCAGCTTGTAAAGAAAGAACAGTGGCGGCCACATGGTTTGAAGAGTGATCATGCCACGAGTTGCCTTTCTTCTGTGATTCTTGATAATGAACTTCCATGGTCCAAAACTGGAAAAGATAACAATTTCGTTTACCGTTTTCTGCGTAATGGTCTGTCTTCTCTTAATGTGAGGACATCTAATGGAGATTTTCTTAATGCCGCTTCACCCACAAAATATGCGGATTGCACACTAAGATGTGGTGACCATGTGGTATGGCTACTTTCATAATACGATCCTTATGTAGTTGACATATGAAGCTGATTGTAAATGTTTGACATCCTTATAATAGGCGTGTCTGCACTCAAATTGTTTCTTTGGAGCCTTTAGAAATAGAACTACTAAAGCATATCTAATGTTTTATTGTTAATTTTTCATGTAGCTTTTGCTGTCCCGGACGTCTTGTATCTTTATCTAAGTATTTTCATACATGACTATTTATTGCTCTATGGATTTATATATGTAAAGTGATGATTATACAAATGATCCATGTATTTTCTGGTCAGCTATGCAGTAAGGGAGTCTTATTGTCTCGTATAAATAGTTGTATATTGTAATAGTAATACTTCTTGGACTATCCTGGGATATTTATATGGCATTATCTTTATATGACATTTGATAAATGCATCAACATTTGATAGTACTTGTCTCTTTTGGGCACATATGGCACCATGTCTTTTGATTCTTATTTCCTTTGTTTCTATGATTGGATTTCTGTGTTGTGTCTATAATCTTGCAAGACTTGTTTGGCTTTCCTATCTTCCCAGAGAACCTACTGATATAAAATAAAGCGATAGTTCATTGTATTAACTTTATATTGTGATTTTTCAAGTTCAAGGATTTTTACTAGTTGATCTTGCACACATATGGATACTTGCTCTGCTGGGTAGTAGTAATGTAAAGAATAAAGGAACTGAACACAATTTTGAACGGATGTTATGTATCGGAAAGTTTGCTATACACTCAATATAGTGCATTATGTTTCATGTTGCCGATTTATCTCACTAACAATTTATTAATTAGTGCTCTGGTGTTTATTGTTTAGATACTTAGCAGTGAATCTGGTTATCTAGCTGTTGCGAGGGGGGTCATAACAGATATAAGTCACTCCCATGTTTCTGTAAGGATGATATCCGCCATGTTTCCTGTTCATGTGTACTATATATACGAAGAATGTGGCTTATTAGTTCTTACATGCTCTTTTAGGGATGCATGATAACATAGCTAACAAACATTTCTGTTAAACTCCTAAATTTAAATAAGTGAATCAGTTTTATAATTGTATTATCTTCTGCGAAATGCTAGGTTTCTTTTTCCAAGCACTTACGACTTCCTCGGAGCAATCCTTCTTCAGAAGCAAGTGATCTCCGTCAGGAGGTCTGGCGGATTGACAAAGATGAATTTATGACATCATTTTCAATAATGAGGTTTTTACATGAATATTGTTATACCTTAACCATTTCTTTTTCTGAATTAATTCAGATGGTTTCTATGATCTATGTTGTCTAAACTCATGTTTGATTTTGTTGTTGAAGGTCTAACCTTATTCAACTTTTTCGTCCAAGTGCACAAACTGATCATCTGAGAAAAATGATTGTTGACCTAGAGGTGAATCTTAGTGACTTACATTGCATCAGCTCACGTTTTTGCTAATCATAAATATCTTTTTATATCATTCTGATGAGTGGATTCTTTTTAGGCTCCTAGATTTGACAGTGGATGTATTACATTCAGCCAGGATCCAGCAATATCCTATGTCTGGTCCCAGAGAAATTTAAATGATGATCAGCGTCGAGCCATCCTTAAGGTATTCTATAGATTTATCTTTTTTCCCTTCACTAAATAACTCAATTTTCCGGCAGCAACTTTGTTCGTATGCCTAAATTTGGTTGGTAGTAATCTGTCAAATATTTATGGGTTATGGATCATTTACTAATCCAATAAATCTATTTAGATACTTACAGCGAAGGACTATGCTCTTATACTAGGAATGCCTGGAACTGGCAAGACGTCTACTATGGTGCATGCTGTAAAAGCCTTGTTGATTAGAGGTGCATCAGTTTTGCTTACGTCCTACACGAATTGTGCTGTTGATAATCTACTTATCAAATTAAAATCTCAGGTCATCTCTATTTCACACCTTCTGGATAAGCATATTTCTGTTTTTTGTTTTTTTGTTTTGTTGCTGTTGTTGTGTATGTGGTGGGGAGATACACCAATTTTTTCACCATTCAATCTTACCTGGGGCCATTTTTACCATTAACCACTAGGGATGATGCTGCTCTTAGCATTTTGATATTTTTTTTATGTTCTCTCTAAATTTATGGTTGTATGGTTCACCTATTTCTGTGCCATATCTTGTGTCAATACTAATTTGGGTATTCCTTGTATTGAATTTAAACCAATGCAGAATATTGATTTTTTACGCATTGGAAGACATGAAGTTGTGCATGAAGAAGTTCGAGGGCATTGCATTTCAGGTTAGATCTAAATCACTGAGAGCATTTTGTTCAATTTATCGCTTGATTACTTCTCAATGTTTTAAAAGTGGTTTCTGTGACAGCAATAAAAAGTGTGGAAGACATTAAGTTAAGATTGGACCAAGTCAAGGTGGTTGCTGTTACATGCTTGGGGATCACCAGTCCCTTGCTTGCCAACAAGAGATTTGATGTATGCATCATGGATGAAGCTGGACAGACCACCCTTCCAGTATGTATACTCATTGGTGTCTTGATATGCAGTTAATAATGCAACTAGAGAATGATTTATATTGAACTTCTATTGAACCTAGAGTTTGATTTAATGCAACTAGAGTATGAATTGACTCCATTTTTTAGCATATTAAATCTTAGCTTAGCATTTCTCTGGTTGCAAGTAAAGCTTTTGAAACAAAACTTAATATCATGTTGTTTTGCATGTTACATTAGTTGGAATGGAGCTGAGGTTTCTTCGTCCCTTTCTAGGATTTATTGTAGTTTAAATGAAGGTTAAAGTCAGTGTCATCAAGAACCTTATCAAAAGGAAGTGGATTCATGAGCAATTTTCTGTCCTATCAGGTATCTCTTGGGCCTTTGATGTTGGCTTCAATGTTTGTCCTGGTTGGTGATCATTATCAATTACCTCCTCTGGTGAAGGTACACCTTTGTCCTTGTTGGGGGTTCAAATTGCATAAATTTTATTATGCTCTTAATCCTTACTCAACAAAATGTTGTATGCCTTTTGATTTCTAGAGTACAGAGGCCCGAGAAAATGGAATGGGGGTAAGCTTGTTTTGCAGGCTCTCAGAAGCGCATCCTCAGGCAATTTCAGCATTGCAAAGCCAGGTTATTATGAATTTACATCTCAATATATAATGCTGGTAGTCTTTCTATAGCAGTGATACTAACTGAGCTATATGCATCTAGTATCGTATGTGTCAAGGCATTATGGAACTGTCAAATGCCTTGATATATGGTGACAGATTGCGTTGTGGATCTCCTGAAATAGCTCACGCCAAACTCATCTTTTCAAGTTCGAAATCTCATTCGTGGTGGATAAAGGAGGTAAGAGCATTTTACAACATAATTATTCGTTTTGAAGTTATTCTGCATGACATATTGTATTCTGCAACCTTTCTGATGCACTCGTAAGTGTTAATAGTAGCAGTATCTCAAAATTCTTTTGACAACACTAAACCATCTTTCTTGTAACTTTATGTTTCACATACATCCTTCCAGGGCTACCTTCAATATAATGTTGTGACATTGGAATTTAATGATACGTAATGTTCAGGAGTTATGACGATGTTCACAACAACCTATTTCTATGTTTCAAGCATAAATGCTGCTTACGGAACTATGACTCCAATTTTTTTGAATTCATAATGTTAGATTCAGAACAATCACTTGAAAGTGGTGAAAGACGATAAGCGGATTGATGCACTATTACAGTGTGAGAAACCTATCTAAACTCAATGGTTTATCACTTCTTCTCTTCGTTTTTTGCAGGTTCTAAATTCAAGCAAACCAGTTATATTTATTAATACAGGTTGGTACTACTATTGTGGTTTTGCATAATTTTTCTCCTAAATAAGAAGCGTTGGTTTCTGCTTTGGGTTTTAAGATATTTATTATTTTCACCACCTAGATGCTTTACATGCTTTCGAGGTGAAGGACCACAAGAATGTGAATAACCCGATGGAAGCTCACATAATTGGGGAGGTTTGACCTTTGCTTGAATATAAATAGTGCGAATAATGCTTGCGGCTTGTGGAAGGAATATATTTTCCTGCAAATTGTTCTTGTCTGATGTGAACCATTTAAGTAGCGTGTAGCTTTACAGACTTAGTTAAATTCTCCTTTTGATTATAGGTCGTAGAGGAACTAGTTAACTGTGGAATTAAAGGGGATGATATTGGCATCATCACCCCGTATAACTCCCAGGCAGAGATCATTCGGCTTGCTGTCGGTCTTACATCCGTGGAGATACATACCATTGACAAATACCAGGTCATATTGAAAGCCTTCATTTTTTTTACATTGATGTGTGATTGTGTAACCTGTTCATGCGCAGTGTTGTGGCTCCTAATAAAAGCATATTCAGTATTCCTTTTTTTTTTATTATAAAAACTGCAGCAAACCGTATTTTAAGTATGTTCTACCAAAAAAAAACGTATTAAGTATGCTTAAACTAATATGGTTACTTTGGAAGGAAAAGAAGATAATTGACAGAAAAGGAAAAAAAAATGGCTCATAGTCTCTTATTATAATTTTGATATATCCAGGGAAGAGATAAAGATTGCATACTAGTGTCCTTTGTTAGGTCAACTGAAAATCCAAGAAACTGCTCTTCCTCTCTGCTTGGAGACTGGCATAGGATTAACGTGGCTCTAACTCGTGCCAAGGTAAGACTTACATTGATGTATAACTGGGTTAGAAAATTTCAACATTACATGACTGTTGGTTTTGTATTCATATATATCTTCTTTTTGGTGATTGATAATATGAATGAGTGAAAGAAGAAAAGAGTAGAGCATCCTCAGTGTGAATTTAACAAAAAATGGTATCTGAGTGGTGAACCTGTTATCTATATTTTCAGTGATGCAAGTCAGTGAATGTTTTCTGTTATTTGCTTGTACAGAAAAAGTTGATAATGGTCGGGTCACGCGAAACCCTATCCAAAGTTCTGCTGATGAAGCTTCTTATCGAGAAAGTTGATGAACAATCAGGCATCTTAAACGTGTCCAAGAAGGACATTAACTTTAAGAGAGAGCTCAAGAGATGCTCTCAGGTCAGATGATTGTAATTTTGGTTCCTTTGTTGATGTCTTGTTGAAGCCTGAGTTCCTCTCCAGTTTTGGTATGTACATATGTAGATTACTTTTGTAGGATATTGGAAAGTTGTATATAGAAAAAAAAAAAAATCTCATGGATTTTGAAGTGAGTATAGTTCATTCGATTTGACGTTCGATTCATTAAAAGAAAATTATGCGTGACAACAAAATATAACATCTACAATATGAGGGTAGGAGTGAAATCTTTTGATTCTTTTTTGTAAGAAAAAAAATATATAACATCTGCAAAACGCATACAAATCATGACATGAATTAAAATTCTAAAAGAAAAATCAATTTATCTAATTAGGTTGGCTTCTGGCTCTTTTATTTTTTATTTTTTCAGTTCATGTGTGATTTGCTACCCAACCATTGTGGGTGGGGAGCTCTTAGTTGGGGTGTGCTTAGAAACGACTTCATTACAGTGGTGAAGTGACCAAGATCACAACATCCATTCTTGTAACTATTTCCGAAGTGCCTCGGCCTCAGCCTCGGCCTCAGCCATCGCTGGCGTCTTTGCTCAAGCACCGTCATAGAGGAGGCAGCTAACAAGTTAGTGGAGGAGGTGACATTTATTGTGGTTCGCTACAATGATCAATGGGAGGAGTAAAATGCTTTATGCTTATGCTTTTTTGCTTTTGTATATTCATCGACATTGGCCAAGAACATTTCAATCCAACTATACTTCATTGACCAAAATATTGAGTGAACAAATGTGTAAAAAGAGGTAAAACAACTACCACTATATAAAGTTTTGGAAGTTCATATCATGTTATTCTGCGAACCACCTACAATACTCAGAAGTCACTGTTTATATTCTTCGTCCCTTTCTAGGATTTGTTTTAATGAAGGTTGAAGTCACTGTTTACCAAGGACGATATCAAAGAACCACATTCATGAGCAAATTACTTGAAGTCGTTAAGTTTGGCTCAACGAAATGTTAATGGAATGCAATTTAGGGTCTGATTAGTGCATCCTCAGGCAGTTTTCAGGTTCAGCATTGCAAAGCCAGGTTATTATGCATTTATATATGATTTTGGTACTAGCTCTTTTTGAACTCCAAATTTTTCAAGTTCAGAGACGATCATTCATTGCTTTCGAAGGCGGTGAGAGAGCATTTGACAATGTAATTATTTCTATTGAAATTAAATTGCTTGACAGACATTTAAGATTTAACCTTGTCTGATCCAGTGAGTCTGTGACCTTCATTTTGTATGAAGCGCCCCCTGGACTGAACCAAATAGCTACTTATCAAAGCATGTAAATTGCATACAACAACATTTCCTTCTATAGAAACTGAAGTTACAATGTAGACCAAAAACAAACTCTCTCCTGCAATTTTTCATCTCTTCTCCCTTAACGTTGTCAAAAATCACTCTCCGGTATCCAGATGAAAATTGTCAAGCCAACTCTTAATTTGTGATCCAATCACTTTACAAGTATCCTTCAAGCACAACATTCTGATTTGAAATCTTCGGCTGCAAATTCTTTACCTCTAGTCTTTTACTTAGACTCTTAAATGCAATAGGGAAGTTCCCACCCCCACTTTGATCCCAGAGGGGCAATACTTCTATCACCATTTTTTGCAACAAGTTATGCTCAATACCATCTTGGAGAACCTCTTCAAAATCACCCATATTTCCTCTTAAATCCAACAAAACACTACAGAATCCTTGAGATTTGCAGTATTCGGTAATAGCATTTAAATTTATTTGATCCAACACTACAATTTCAATACCTTTTTGAGCTCTTTCTAGTTCTACTGTTGTCTCTTTGTCTGCAACCTTACCACTTGGTTCCATGGTCAGTCCAGGGATTTGGATTGGAGAACTACTACTACTACTACTAGCTATTATAATCCGGAGTGGTTGATTGGCTCCGGTTTCTTGTGATGCTGGAAGAGAGACGTTCTCAGTTACTGAGGCAGAAGAAAGTATAATT
Organism: Rubus parviflorus; assembly: GCA_029955375.1. NCBI lineage: Eukaryota > Viridiplantae > Streptophyta > Magnoliopsida > Rosales > Rosaceae > Rubus > Rubus parviflorus. The sequence continues at coordinate 7,385,160 of JARGGL010000005.1, read as the reverse complement.
GCATCATATTCCTGTAACAATTGAGAGTAGTAACCACCAAGCTCAGCAACTCCTTCCCCAAGCTGATCTAAATAGTGTCCATTGACTGAGATAGAGTATCTGCTAGTCATAAAGATAAGATTTAGATACAATACTTATGACATGTCTATATTTATGTAAAAAAATGTGCAACTAAAGATTAGCAAGCAAATGATTTTGAGAATCCTAAACAGCAGATAGTGCAACATCTACTCATGAATTATCAACACACAACAATCAAAGACATTAAGATATCAGGACAAGAAAATGTGACAGATAAGGTATAATTTCCTCTTTTTCTATTTGCTATTGATTAATCTAAAACAAAGTAAATTTACCTAACACTGACAAAAGGATTCCCAGTTAGCATATGATGGATATAAGCCTCATTTAATCTCTTGCATAATTGTTCTTCTACACCAGTTGTAACATCAATTCCTGCATCTCTTAATCTATCCAACCCCTTTGATGCTACAATTGGATTTGGATCCACCATTCCGACCACGACCCTTTTAACTTTGGCTTTAATTAGGGCTTCAGTGCATGGTGGAGTTCTCCCATAGTGATTACATGGCTCCAAGCTCACATAAGCTGTTGCATTCTCAGCCAAATCCCCAGCATCTCTCAGAGCGAAAACCTGTAACATTCAACTTCCTCGTATGAAGTTCCATTAACAGCTTCTTCAAAAATTTACACGAATTTGAGAAACTCATGTACAATAGAAGATAATTTTTGGCATATTACATGATACCTACAAAATCAAAGTATACAAGTCTAAGACATGATATTTTAGCCATCTCCCTCTTTATTCTCCCACGTTCTAACTATTTTAATATGACCTTTTCAGTGTCTGCATACAAAGCTAAACTAATTGTTTAAAAAAAAATTCAAGCAGAAAGCTTCTTCTACATCACCAATCACCTACAGTAGGAACTGAAATAGGAAGAGAATACCAAACTGCCACCTTTTACAAACCACTAAACTAAATGTTCCATATTTTCTTCTTCATTAGTGAATTTCTTAGCAACCAAACGAACAGTCAACTAAAATTCCAACACACTTCATCACCTCACATAGAACCAAACACAATTGAGAAGGAAAATTAAAACAAACAAACAAAAGAAAGAAAAGAAGTTTACCTCAGCATGTGGTTGGCCAGCTTTAGGGTGAAAGCCTTCACCAACAACCTTGCCATCCTTGACAATAACACAACCCACCATAGGATTGGGGCTAGTGCACCCAATAGCCTTTCTTGCAAGCTGCACACACCTCCTCATATAAAACCCATCATTTCTATCTTCTTCTTGTGCCACTCCACACCTGACCCCCACCAAACCACCATGGTTTCTAACACTTGTTAGTGACTTAAACACCCTATTAACAGAATTGCGATACCCAGATTTGGAATGTGGATTCAACCTCAAAAGCTTGGTGGAGAGTTGCTTCGATTGTGAGACATTAGGTGGAGAGAGAGTGTAACTCGGGAGTGAAAGTCTTTGAACTTGCATCCTTTTTATCTATCCGTAAAACCCAGATCACAATTTGCAAGTTCAGCAAGTGTGTGAAGTGTGAACCTATAATTCCGTCAATGCCCATATACAATCACAACTCCTTTGATTGATTATTTTTAACAAAGTGAAAGAGTTGTGAACAAAAAGAGCAGAGCTTTACCTTCAAAATCCAATGGGTAAGCGAATGGTTGTCAATTGAGTCCAACTATTTGAGACGGATTTTCTGGTTCACGCACTATCACTCCCAAAAGAGATACACAGGGGGCTGAAGATCGAGACCACCTCGATGTCAATGTCTTTCACTTCTCAGCAACAAGTCGATGAGGCGAACTGGCACTTGTTACTGATTACCAATACAATGTCTTTCACTTCTCAGCAACAACTCTTTGTAGCCTATTCGTTTCAACTTTCAAACAACGTTGTCTATCTTAATAAAAAGTGGTAAAAATAGACTGAGATGGTTAACTGTGGGTAAATTGATAAAAAGTGGTAAGAAAAACAAAAAAATATTGTATTGGTAATCAGTAAAAAAATATTGTAAATGGTAAAATAATAAACAATCTTTTATTTTTTGGACCAAAAAATAATAAACAATCAAGTATTCCATATGTAAGTAAGGATTGCTTCATGTTCTCAACTCATCAATTATGCATCAACAATAATCAATTTCAACAAAATTATGCACCAATAACTAAATTCAGTTAGGATGGTGTTTGGAACTTTTTGGGTTTGGAAAATCCATGACATTCTTTACACATTTTGCAAGAAGATTCTTGGAATTCTTTTATTGGTAAGTTGTGCTACCAATTTTTTTGCCAGATTTCAATTGGATAGTAATTTCCGGGATAGATTTGTATGTTCTAGAAATTTGATGTACAGGAGTACTTTAAGAAAGAAAACAAGTTGTATGCGTAAGTAGTAAAATGCAATTGACGTACAATTAATTCTTAGTCTATTAGCAGTTTGCATATTTAGAGCATTTTCAACAGCTTCCCTAAAAAATTTCTATTATAGGGACTCAAAAGTTAAAATCTCTATAATTTTTCTTTCGTAATTCCAATAGTTTCTCTATTATATACTCTATAATTTATTATCTATAATTAAATATGGTATTATTTTTAAATTGGAAAAATATAATCAAATAATTAATGATGAAAATAAATATAATTTGGAAGAGAAAAGAGAAGAGGGTAAAATTTTTCAAAAATATGTTTCTCTATAATTTTAGAGTTTGCTGTAAATATAGGGATTTTTATTTTTTCTCTCCTCACTATCTCTAAAATAGAAATAGGTATAGAGAAACTGTTGCAGCAAAAAAATGCTCATTTTTTCCTTAAATTAGATTAAAAATGAATTATAGGGAACTTGTTGGAGATGCTCTTACACTTGAAGAGTTGATTTATATTTTCTTACCTTTTTAGGGTTGAGGTACATTTTTTACTCTCAATTATTGATTCCTCAGTACTCTTAATTAATTAGATTAGTCAATTAGCAACCGCAAGATTGAGTTGGTATACTTGTTCTTACAAAATTAAAATTAAGATTCGTTTGTCAAAATGTATATGCAAATAATTTGTAGTTTACGATTGGAAGGGAATTTTGTGTTTTTTGGGGAGGCATTCACCGACGCATAATTCGTCAGTAAAAGTGTCTTTTTTTTTTTTAAATCATGGGATGATTGGGATCGAGGCTTTTACTGACAAATAGTTCGTCCAAAGAGGTGCGACTTTTTTTATTATTTTTTTTGGAAGGCTTTTACCGACGAATAATTCGTCGGTAAAGGTGTTCCTACAAATTAATTTTATTTAGAACATACTGGTGGATATATATTGGAATTGGATGTTGATGTTGATAGAGAAAATAAACAGAATTGAATATGTGCTTCTAGTTTTCATTGTAGAAAGAACTATAACTGCTACTACAAGTGTTCATTTCATGGTTCATTATGCTTAGAATCCCTAGACTTGTTAATTATGTAGATTTGCTAAGCTGTTGAAACTCTGGGATCTCATTGAGTATCACTCCTTTAGGAGTTTAGAGAATAAGGACTCTTCTCTCTCTCTAGTAGCTTGGCTAGCATGTCGTATTCTGACTTTGCTATATGAGCATGCTTGCACTATACGTGTGTTTGTGTTTTTAGAATATATTTTCAAATAAATCTACTAAAGGCACTCTCAAATCTTAAAAACGAAAATCTCTACGCTCTTCTTGAGGAAAAAAGAAAAAATCCTAGCCACCATCACAAGGGGAGGAGGTTAACCTCTTTTCTCTTTGTCATGTTAAATTTTCTTCTTAGTTTAGTCCCTTGTGGTGAATAATAAGCCCCTAAGGGTGATTCGATCTAAGTCATGCTCAAATTTAAGTACCTCATCATCTCTTTTTAACTCTTTTCTCAGTCAAATCTTTCTCCTAAAATTTAATCTCTAAAATCACTTGTTTTTCCTAAATTTAGTTCTCTCCTCGAGTTGAAGAATTTCGTTGTTATATGTTCCGATGCTTTTGACCATCTTCGTCAGATCTAGATTATTATGGGTTTAGAGGGAGTTTATTGGGCAATTTGCTATTGTGCACAATTGGATCATTGGAGACAACGTCATTCTCAGATCCGGCCCCTGTTTTGCAGTCGCTTCTTGGTTAGATGCAATGATATATATAACGGCGTTTGATGTTCTTGATGTCTCCAAAATTATGTGAGGTAGAAGTGATAGAATGGTGGAGAAAAGTAGTTAGGAACATAGAGGAGGGTCTTAGGAAGAAGTTTGGTGAAGGAAGGAAATAGATTTGAGGGGTGGAAGAAGGAGAAAAGAGAGGATGAAGTTGGTAGCCGCCACCAGCTGACCTGTCTAACCGTATGGCAGATCCAAGTGTTTTGTGACTTTTAGGAGAAAAGGAAGAGTAAAGGTTTAGGAAATTTTGGGGTGGAGGTTAGGGTTGATGAGTGGTGAAATTCAATGCTGAAAATGGAAGTGACGAGGAATATATATATAGAGGGAGAGAGAAAGGCTTAGATGGTTGAGATGGATTGAGACTAATCTAATGGCTAATAACTAAGATCCTAAGTTAAGAAAATTACCTAGAAGGCTAGGATAGGTGGGAGAGTGAAGAATAGAGAAATGATAGGATGATAATGAACTATAGGACATGAAAAATTAGATTTGGGAGGAGAGGAGACAAAAATGTGGAAAGGGAAGGCTAAGAGAGAAATGATGATTAAAACAATAAATGGTTTGTCTCTATTTTGAATTTGAATTTGAAATCACCACCAAAATATCTCAACTCATCAAAAAGAACTCTCCTAGCTGAAATGAGAGTGTTGATGGATGGGTTCACACTCGAAGTCTTCGGTTTGTGCTCGGAGTTGACCATGGGTGGGCCCGGTTTGACTTCGATTGACTTTTCGGGGCAGAAAGTTGACTTTTTGTTTTCTTGGTCATAACTCCGAATCTTCGAGGTGCTTCACTCCCAATACTTGACTTGAATGATTCTTTATGCTCGAAAGTCATGGTTGTCTTTCCGTCATTTTTTCGGAAATGCTCCATAATCTCCCGAAATACGTATTTTTGCTCCAAATTACTTGCGCTCATTTATTCAACCTAAAAATCATAAAAACACACATTAATGATATTATTTGGCTCTTGAAGAAGCATTATTCGAGTAGTTAGAGGCACACTTTGTACGTAAAATACGTACAAATCAGCGTTGCTTCAATTTGTGGTGATGATCATGATTTAGGGGTAGGGGTCATCAAATGGCCCATAAGCCCTGTTTGAGCCCAAAATATTTTGGCCCAGACCTACTACTTTCGTAGAGGAAAGTAGAAAGCAAAAACCGTATTCTGCTTATCAATAATGCAAAAAGACTTCCTTGGCCTTAACTTTTCGCATTGGGACAACTTCATAAAATTGTTCATTTGCCTATTAATGGGGTTTGGTAGAAAGGATTAGATTTTTTCTAATAAGCGTTAGAACTTGGAGATCAGTTTTGACAAAACAATCTATTTTGTGAAATTAACATTTAATAAAATGTTAATTTAATGAGAAAAGTCCATATGTATACAAACTAAAAGATCTAAAGTGGATACCAATATCGAGGCCTGAAGAATACAGAGGCACAAAGATAATATGCTACGAAGGAGGTCCAAGATTTGGGATCTTAAATCCAAGATATTTCAGAGTTTTTGTGAATAAAACTAAATAAAAAGGATGAAGGATTGCACATTCCTAACAAGACTTGGAAAGCTGGAAATACACTTGGCTTTTGAGTGACAAAAAGAGAATATTCACCAAATATTCATCTTAACATAGGTTGGAGAAATTTCAATTAGAAATGGTCACTAACATCTTGAAGTATGTCCATGAATATTTTCAGAATATTTGAAGACTTCTAAGAAGCTCATTTATAATTAAAACTTCAGCCCAAACTGTTTACAGACAAAGATCTGAGTCAGCCTCATTCTTTGGCCCATAACTGATTCATCCGAAATCAGAAATTTACAAAAGACCTATGGTTGAAAAGAAGACATCCAGAGCTTTCCAAAGAGTGGTCATTGGTAAATTTCTGAGTTTAGGAAGATCTCCAAAGTAGGTCTCCAAGTCAGCATAGATTTCTGAAAATAAAGATAAGTTAGGCAAAACTTGGTGCCAAGCTTGTCATGATCATAATGAAGTTAGGTAACCACCATTACCACTCTAAAATAAAGTTGTAGCAGCTGCACTCAAGAAGTTATTGCTGCACTCAAGAAGTTATTGCTACACTCAAGAGTTATTGCTGCACTTAGGGGTTGCACTATGGGAATGGAAGCCTACTCACTTGCCAATTTGGTTTTGGATGCATTCACCACCAAGAGGCTATATAAGGAGAGCATTTCCTTCATCCAAAGACACCTTCAATCATCTACAAATACACAAACTACCCTCAAAGAGTATCTTGTCAGCCCCTTGGGCTACTTCGGTATTTGCACGAACGCTTGCGACTGCAATTACTATGATGAGAATCTGCACGCACGCTTAGTGAATACAATCCTCATTGCTTGCTAACCTGCAACACCGCATTTGCGACTGCAGCATCGCAGCACACAATCCTCATCTCGACGCAATGCTCTGCTAGAGATCACGTTCCTGGTATCGATTGGTAAAACTCGAAAGAGCTTTACAAACACAAGTCCTTGTATCAACGAGGCATGAACAAGAGCCTGAGCATAAAGATATTCCTCTTTGTGCGACAATCGTGACGAGAAGAAGTCAAGAAGAGCGCGTAATCAAGTTCAACAACAACAACAACTTGCACCTATTGGTGCTGGCACACCTGCAACTCACGAGCCAAAAGGGACGGGTTTGATTCCGCGTCAAACAAGCCCTAAGTCCATTTTAAGCCCGCCCGGCCCGGCCCTTACCCTCGGCCCATTTGGCCCAGCCTCTTTTTTTTAGAGTAGGACTTGGGCTCAAGTATTGAAGTCCGGCCCGGGCCTAAAGCTCGGCCCGTTGCAGCCCGTTAGGGCTAAGCCCAGCCCGGCCCGGCCTTATTAATCTATATTTTAAATATTTTTTTAATTCAATTCATATCTTCTCATACAAAAAAAAATAAGGCCGACTCTTGACTTCTTAAGTTCTTCGGTGAGTTCGGTCTTCCCCATTCTTCTTCCTCATTCTCGTTCCTCTTTCTCCGTTTCTCCATTCGAAAAATCTCTGGGTTCTGTGGTTCTTATCAAAGCTAGTGCGAATTGAAATCAAATGGGGTCGATTGATCGTAGTTGGGTTCATCGATGGGGTTGATTCGAATTGAATCCGAGTTACCGTCGGACTCGCATTTGGCAGCGGCTACTCATCACAATCGAAAAGGAGTGAGTTGATTGAATCAGTTAAAGTTTGATCCCTTGTTGAACAAATAGTAAGTCGAAGCGTCGGGCGGAGGACAGAGGCGAGTCAAAACATCTGATCCCTTGTTGCCTTGTCGTCGTCGTCTCAATTTGGTGGCATCTGCAAAGTGCAAACAACTTCGACGAGGACCCAGGTGATTATTCTGAACTCTATATGTTTGGATTTCTGCTAATTATGTTTTGACATAGGCAGAAGTTTTAGAATTTTTTAGTTTGATGTTAGGCTGCTTTCGATTTGGGCTCCAAATGCCATTTGAGGATCTTAGGTAATCAAAAATAGAAATGCTATCCACTCTATATAATTTTTTTTGAAGTTACCGTTGTTCACAAACTCCAAAATTTAATGTTACAATTGCAGATAGAATATATCCATTGCAATCCTACTTGTTAATTGTTTTGCCTAGTTGCAGGGGGCTGAAGATCGAGACCACCTCGATGTCAATGTCGTTTACTTCAGCCACAAGTCGATGAGGCGAACTGGCACTTGTTACAACTCTTTGTAGCCTACGTGTTTCAACTTCAAACAACGTTCTCTATCTTAATAAAAAGTGTCAGAACAAAAAAAAAATCTTAATAAAAAGTGGTAAAAATAGACTGAGATGGTCAACTGTGGGTAAATTGATAAAATGTGGTAAAAAAATAAAAAAACTTTACATTGTACTGGTAATCAGTAAAAACAAATTGTAAATGGCAAAATAATAAACAATCTTTTATTTTTTGGACCAAAAAATAATAAACAATCAAGTATTCCATATGAAAGTAAGGATTGCTTCAAGTACTCAACTCATCAATTATGCATCAACAATAATCAATTTCAACAAAAATTATGCACCAATAACTAAATTCAGTAACGATGGTGTTTGGAACTTTTTGGGTTTGGAATCCATAACATTCTTTACACATTTTGCAAGAAGATTCTTGAAATTCTTTTATCGGTAAGTTGTGCTACCAAATTTTTTGCTAGATTTCAATTGGATATATAGTAATTTCCGGAATAGATTTGTATGTTCTAAAAATTTGATGTACGGGAGTACTTTAAGAAAGAAAACAAGTTGTATGTGTAAGTAGTAAAATGCAATTGACGTACAATTAATTCTTAGTCTATTAGCAATTTGCATATTTACACTTGAAGAGTTGATTTATATTTTCTTACCTTTTTAGGGTTGATGTACATTTTTTACTCTCAATTATAGATAACTCAGTACTCTTAATTAATTAGATTAGTCAATTAGCAACCTGCAAGATTGAGTTGGTATACTTGTTCTTACAAAATTAAAATTAATATTCGTTTGTCAAAATGTATATGCAAATAATTTGTAGTTTATGATAAATGAATTGAGTTGGAAGGGAATTTTGTGTTCTTTTTGGGGAGGCTTTCACCGACGAATAATTCATCGGTAAAAGTGTCTTCTTTTATTATTATTATTTTTTTATCATGAGATCGAGCTTTTACTAACGAATAGTTCATCAAAAAAAGTGTGACATTTTTTATTTTTTTTTGGAAGGCTTTTACCAACCCATAATTCGTCGGTAAAGGTGTTCCTACAAATTAATTTTATTTAGAAGATACTGGTAGATATATATTGGAATTGGATGTTGATAGAGAAAATAAACAGAATTTAATATGTGCTTCTAGTTTTCATTGTAGAAAGAACTATAACTGCTACTACAAGTGTTGATTTCATGTTTCATTATGCTTAGAATCCCTGGACTTGTTAATTATGTAGATTTGCTAAGCTGTTGAAGCTCTGAGATCTCATTGAGTACTCCTTTATGAGTTTAGAGAGCAAGGACTTTTCTCTCTCTCTAGTAGCTTGGCTGGTGTGTCCTATGCTGACTTTGCTATATGAGCATGCTTGCACTATACGTGTGTCTGTGTTTTTAGAATACATAAAGGCACTCTCGAATCTTAAAAAAAAAAAAAAATCTCTACGTTCTTCTTGAGAAAAAAAAAATCCTAGCCACCATCACAAGGGGAGGAGGTTAACCTCTTTTCTCTTCGCCTTGTTAAATTTTCTTCTTAGTTTAGTCCCTTGTAGTGAATAATAAGCCCCTAAGGGTGATTTCACTGATTTGATCTGAGTCATGCTCAGATTTAAGTACCTCATCATCCATTTTCAAATTTTTTCTCAATCAAATCTTTTTCCTAAAATTCAATCTCTAAAATTATTTGTTTTTCCTAAATTTAGTTCTCTCCTTGAGTTGAAGAATTTCGTTGTTATATGTTCAGGTTTTGGCCATCTTCGTCAGATCCAGATTATTATGGGTTTAGAGGGAGTTTGTTGGGCAATTTGCTATTGTGCACAATTGGATCATTGGAGACAACGTCATTCTCAGATCCGGCCCCTGTTCTGCAGTCTCTTCTTGGTTAGATGTAATGATATCTATAATGACATTTGATGTTCTTGATGTCTCCAAGATTATGTGAGGTAGAAGTAATAACATGGTGGAGAAAAGTAGTTAGGAACATAGAGGAGGGTCTTAGGAAGAAGTTTGATGAAGGAAGGAAATGGATTTGAGAGATGGAAGGAGAAGAAAAGAGAGGATGAAGTTGGTGGCCGCCGCCGGCCGACCGGTCGAACCGGACGGCAGATCCAAGTGTTTTGTGACTTTTAGGAGAAAAGGAAGAGAAAGGTTTAGGGAATTTTGGGGTGAAGGCTAGGGTTGATGAATGGTGAAATTCAATGCTAAAAATGGAAATGAAGAGGAATATATATAGAGGGAGAGAGAAAAGATTGGATGGTTGATATGGATTGAGACTAATCTAATGGCTAATAACTAAGATCCTAAACTAAGGAAATTACCTAGAAGGCTAGGGTAGGTGGGAGAGGATAGAGAAAGGATATGATGGTAATATACTATAGGACATGAAAAATCAGATTTGGGAGGTGAGGAGACAAAAATGTGATAAGGGAAGGCTAAGAGACAAATGATGATTAAAGCAATAAATGCTTTATTTCCATTTTGAATTTGAATTTCAAATCACCACCAAAATATCTCAACTCATCAAAAGGAGCTCTCCTAGCTGAAATGGTGATTTACTCGTAATTTACGTACAAAACATACTTCTAACTACTTGAATAATGCTTCTTCAAGAGCCAAATAATATCATTAATGTCTGTTTGTATTGTTTTTAGGTTGAATAAGTGAGTTGAAGTAATTCAGAGCTTTAGATTGTATTTTGGGAGCTTTTGGAGTATTTCTGAGAAGATGACGAAAAGTCAAGTGTGACTTTTGAGCACCAAGATCACAAGAATCAAGCTTCAGAAGTGGATCACAAGATCATTCTGGAGTTTTGGCCAAGAACCCGAAAAGTCAACTTTCGGCCCCAAAAAGTTAATCGTGACTCACCTCTGGCCCACCCATGGTCAACTTCGAGGAAACGACGAATGCGTCGAGACGTGACTTCTCCAACAAGCTTTCCATTTCAGCTAGGAGAGCATCATTTGATAAGTTGAGATATTTTGGTGGTGATTTGAAATTCAAATTCAAAATAGAAACAAAATATTTAATGCTTTAATCATCATTTGTTTCTTAGCCTTCCCTTACATAATTGTTGTCTCCTCACCTCCTAAATCTGATTTTTCTTGTCTATAAACACATTACCTCTCTACCCTTTCTCTCTTCTTCACTTTTCTATATTTCTAACCTCTTTTCTCCACCATTCTATCACTTCTACCTCACATAAGCTTGAAGACATCAAGAACATCAAGATCCTTGTAGCTTTAGACTAGAAGAAGCTAGGAGAAGAAAAGGAGGCCAAGAGGAGCTTACTTCAAGACTTGGTGACAGTAAGATTGGGGCCACTATCTTCATTGAGCATTCCTCTATCTCTATTTACTTTCATCTATTTCTTAGCTTGTCAATCTTGAGATTATTGATGTACATTCTAAGTATATGTGAGTAGTTGTTAGGATTGGGGACTAGGGTTGTGTGCCCTAGTCCATAGATGATGGATTGGATGATTATTATATATATACATGCTGGCTGATTTTTGGATATATTCATTGCCTATTTTTGTTATGTGTTAGATGTTTGTTTAGGAACTACTAATTCTTAAGCATGTGTTTGATCTATCTTGGTGTGAAAGTATGAGCTTGGTACCCTTACTCTTTCTAGACAATGGACAATGAATGTGATGAGCATGTCTTATTTGATTTCCTTGGTCTTGAAGCTTTACGCCCCTTGTGTTAACTTTGTTAATGCGCAATCGGGAGTTGTTGTGAACCATTGCTTGACACAACAATTACTTAGAAGACTCAGTCCTAGAAACATTGCATGGCTAGGATACAAAATTGATTCATTAATCAACTTGGTTTTGTGTGTGAATTCCTTAATGCATTTGTTTTTCACCTCCCTTTACATTTGTGAGGGAGAACCTTCATTAATAATATTGATGAAGGATTAACTCCTATGAACTTTTGTTGGCATAGGAATACATTAGATAACATTTGCATTCCATTACCATTGCATAGGTGGAATGTGGGGGATTGATACTTGAACCTTTCAACATGTATGTGTATTTGATTGTTTATCCATGGATATGGATTAGGGAGAGACCCGAAACTCCCAATCATGCTACCATTTCTATATCTATCCATGTTCCTCTTCTTTGCATTTCATTTGCATTAGTTTAGTTACATTACTTTATGTTGCACTTGCTCACTTCACACATTCCATTTTCACCTCTAATCTCACTATCTAGTGTTAGGAAGCCTAGGTTACTAATCTACCAAAGGGGATATTGGGCCACCAATCCCCGAGGTACGACAACCCCGGTCACTAATCTATACATCCATATATTTTGACATTCGTCACATAGTTTTCAATCCAAAAAACAAAAATATCATTATATATTTTAAAATTCTATACGTAGCCTTTTCTAAATGTCTTATTGAAGACCCACTCTAAACAAAAATATGTATATATATATATATATATATGATGCACACTCAGTTACAATCTCCAAATATATATGATGCACACTCAGTTTACATATATGATGCAGCCTGATGTAAACTGAGTCTGTATCATAGATGTATCTATATATGTATATATGTACAGACTCAGTTTACATCTAAGATGTACCCGGCCTCAGGATCAAGATCAGGTTGTAGTATTGTTTGGTCATCCTCAGATGAAAATGGTACCCACATTCAATGAGCAACCACATCTAATATATATGATGTGGATCTATATATATGAATGTATCTATGTATGAAGACTCAGTTTAAATATATGATGCAGACTCAGTTTACATCTATAATGCAGTCTTAGTTTACGTCTATGATGCAACCTGATGTTGCTGAGGCTGATTCTCCTGAGTAGCATGGACCTAGTGGATACATATCAGTTTATGTCAAAAAATAATATCAATTTTGGACCTAGTACTTGGAATTCTCCAAAATCTCCCTTAGAGTCCCACGAGACCACCCTTTTGCTATGAAGGCGTTGACGTCATCACCTACTTTGAACAGTCGGTGGAACTCTCTGGGTAGTGCGGGCCTCATGCCTAACTCCACCATCTTCGTCAGGGGTTTTGGGCTGCCGCGGTCGCCGTCGGCTTTGTGGGCCGTTAGGATTTGGTACTGGACGAAGATGTGAGTCGTCGGACAGAGCACGGTGGCTAAGTAGTACAGACCAGTAGGGCCACCATGGTCGGACCTCGTGACCTCGACTTGGTCACCGTTGTGGAAATGGGTATGTGACATTGGTGATGAGGTAGTGAGCTCAAGAGATTCCTTTGTTTTCTTTTTCAATTTTTGGTGCAAATGAGGGGGAGGGCCAAAATTTTATAGAAAAGGGACTTGGCTTCAAGAAATAGAAACTTTGAAGAATTTTGTTTACCTTGAAATATAATTGTCAAAATTATAAGGAAAAGGGACTTGGCTTCCCATCCCTTGTCCTCAGCAATGGTCCAGTGGAAAGGGACTTGACTTCCCATCCCTTGTCCTCACATAATGCAGGTATGAGGATCAAATTTCTAGACATATATAAAATTTGTATGATTGCATTTATGGATATTATTATATGGAGAAGGATATTGTTTGTCCGCAATTAAGTTGATTATTTTTGTCCTCAGCAATCATATATAGATACATATGATGCAGAGTAAACTAAGTCTGCATATATATAGTGTTGTTATTAACACATTTTTACATTTTTTTAATTTGATTATATTATATAAATAATTCATAATGTCCTTACATTATTTTGAAAACTTGCCTTTGAAAATGCAAAGATGTGTTAATAACAATTTGGGGTGTGTTAATAATAATTTCCCTATATATACTAGATGAAAAAAAACGTGGGAGTGTAGGATATTTTGATTTTTTTTTTTGTTTTTATTTTTATTTTTTATAATTTGATTTGATTGCTCTTTCTGAATAAGTTGATATCTAATATCTTTTTGATATATATAGGATATATAGTCAAAAAAGTTAGTTATGATTGACAACACCTCTTTTCTTAAATATAGTAGGCAAAATATCACAAATGGTCACTGAGTTTTGACATATTCGACACTTAACTCACTGAGTTATCAAAAATATTACTTTAGTCACTCACATTCAATACTTTCTTACACTTAACTCACTGCCGTTAATTCTTGTGTTACAAGCCGTTAATAGTGAGAACATTTTTGTCCAATCACCAAAAATATATATTTTCAACCTAAAAAAACAAACATCTGAAAACACAAAAATATTATGCAACCCAATAGGAAAAATGACATAATATTTTTGTTTTCAAATTAATTATTTTTAAATAAAATTTACTTTTTTATTTTAATATTAAATCAAACTTCTAGCTACTTGTACTAGAGTCATCATCTCATCCTCCTCTTCCTCCTTCTCATCATCATCATCATCATCCTTATCTTCATTGAGTTCATTCTCATCATTCTCATTGTCAGAATCATTATCAGATATATCTGCATGTAAGTCACAATGGATGGAATTGATAGCATAGGGCTGGCTATTTGACACCGCAAATACCAATACCAGCTGAATACCGACCGAACCGGGAGGGTCGGCATAGCCAAATTCGGTGTACCGCAGATGCGGTACGGCTGTACCGAACCGAAAGAGAGGCAGCGGTGCGGTATTGGGATAGAGTTTAAGAGAAACGGTAATACCAGCCGAAACCGCAAATCATTAAACATAATATAAAATTCTATATTTTTTAAATTATGTTCTCTCTCCTTTCATTTTTTTATTCTTTCCTTCTGTCTTCCTCCAAAGTCAGATCTTTCACTATCCGTTCTCCATTGTCAAAATAATCGGTCAGCAAACCGCAACTGACCGTCAAGTTCGGTATACTGAAATGTCGGTACCGCAAAACGGCGGTGTGGTATTGCTATACAATTTGGACAAACCGACCATATGCGGTATGATATTCGTATAGGGCAAAAAAAACCAGTTACTGTACCATGGCCAGCCCTACTTGTACTAGAACATTACACTATATTTATATGTAAACTATACAACAAAGAGATTACCAAACAATCTCCAATTCGGCTGACTTTTTGCAACGATAATTCTTGAAACCAAATCTAAACGATGAGCGGTTCAGATGATTGAATTATGTTCTTAATCGGTCGGGATGAGGAGGTCCACATTTTAATACAAAACGGATATCCACACATGAAGGAAACTGTATATATATATATATATATATATATATATATATATATATATATATATATATCTTCAATTTATTTGAACATTTGCATATATATCTATATATACGACTCCCTTCATGTGTGAACGTCTGTTTTGTATTAAAATGTAGACCTCCACATCCCAACCAATTGAAAACAAAATTTAATCATCAGAACCGCTCATCATTTAGATTTGGTTTCCATAAATATCATTGCAAAAAATCAGCCGAATTGGAGATTGTTTGGTCATTTGTTTGTTGTTAGTTTATAGACAAATATAGTGCGTCACATAAAGTTGAAACGATGAATATGGTAATCAAATGACTAAATAATTTGAAATTTGAAATTTTTTTGTCAAAATGATCCTTGAAGAATGATCTAAAATATGGATTGTTCTGATTATTAGTTTACACGTCGAGAAGATGAGGTCCACATTTTAATACAAAACGGACGTCCACACTTGAAAGGGACTGTATATATATCAGTCTCCTTCACGTGAGGACGTCCGTTTTATATTAAAATGTGGACCTCCTCATCCCAGCCAATTGAAAACATAATTCAATCATCGGAACCGCTCATTGTTTAGATTTGGTTTCTAGAATTATCGTTGCAAAAAATCAGCCGAATTGGAGATTGTTTGGTCATCTGTTTGTTGTATAGTTTATAGACAAATATAGTGTGTAAGATAAAACTGAAACGATGAATATGATAATCTAAGATATATATATATATATATATATATATATGTCTTACTTCTCTTCTTTCTTTCATTTCTCTGGGTGAGCCCCGTTGGGTTTTTTTTCTATGTATATATCTATGAAGTAAGGACCTCGATCCTTACCTAAGAATCATTTTATATGTATATATCTGTGTATCTATATATATATGTATCTGTATGAGATTGACCCGAGAAAATTTATAACGGGAAATAATCAATTGAATCAAAAGTTATATTCACCAAAATAATGTAACTGTGCCAATTGTTTTATGATGTGGTTATCCAATTTCTATATATGATTTCCTTTTGTAAGGTATTACACTACGTTTATGACACAAGAAAAGACAATAATTGAATTGTTCAAACAAATTTTGATAAACAATAAGAAGTATTCAAATAAAAGTTAACTAAAACCAATTTATTGTTATAATAAGTAAAGGAAGCGCTCTGGTTTTATATGTAGGGTTTACGTAGCGTTTTTTTTTTTAACGTACAAAGCTTTTCTGTACCTCGCGTTTTCAATATTTTTGGATTGCATTTCTATAAAACACTAAAAACATCATTTTGACGTTTTACGAAACGTAGTCTGTTTTTTTTTTGGGATTAAATTCTTGTTACTACCATGTACTTTAGGAGTTTAATCAGTTCAGTACCTGAACTTTCAATTTCATCAAAATGATCCCTGCACTCTCAATTCTCATCCAATAGGTCCATTTAGTGCACGTGTCGCCTATCATGAGTTGACACGTGCGTTTTTATTTACATTTACACCTATCATGTGTCGACACATGTCATTTTGATGAAATTAGAAGTTCATTGACTGAACTGATTAGACCCCTAAAGTACAAGGTAGTAACCATAATTTAGTCCTTTTTTTTGTATTCAGCGTTTTTCATTTTTAAGATTTATTTTTGAAAACCTCCAACCAAACGCATTTTACACCCATTTTCATATTTGAAAGGGAAAAATACACTTTTAATCCCTGAACTTTGCATTGGTCGACACTTTCATCTCTGAACTTTGAAATATATCAATTTCGTCCCTGAACTTTCACATCGACTATCACTTTCGTCCTTGACCGGAAAAAATGGTGGAAAACCTATACCAAAATGTTCGCACGGATGAGAGGAGTAACTTTTATAACTGGGGCTAAGCTCGATTCGACCTCGAATGGCTCGAATTTAGCCCGAAAGCCGGTGGTGGCCAAAACTTTAATTGTAAAATTCTCCGCCATCAGGCGGCGGTTTGAGGCTGGATTGGTGGCGTTGAACGCGCCTCAAGGAGGGCTTCAAAGCCTAGTATGTGGTGTCGTTCGAATTGGCCGGAATCGAAGGTTTATTCGGTGAAAACTTCGGTCAGGGACGAAAGTGATAGTCTTTTTCAAAGTTCAGGGACGAAAGTGATATATTTCAAAGTTCAGGGACGAAAGTGTCGAATGAGTCAAAGTTCAGGGACTAAAGATGATTTTTTCCCTATTTGAAAAACGAAAAACTATTTCGCAAGACGTAACCAAACGTGCCCTAAACACACCTCCCCATAGACAATAATTGGTTGACCTCAGATGGCTATTGGTTTGGGCTAATATAGAGCTCAATGTATGGATCTTTCTCAGGTGGATACTTCACTATTTTGGCTGCTCATACATTTGATATTGCCGACAACGGTTTACCTTATGTCCATGTGGTTTTGGGCCCACTACATTGGGCGTCATTGATGGATCAAGCGTTTTCATTCAAGGCCCTAAGTTTTTAGGTCATTCTCTCAAGACCAACATTTCCCTTAAGCTCGTGGGGGCTAAAGGTGTTTGCTTCCCAAGACTCTCAGGATGAGTTAGGTTTGTTGCATCTAGGCATTGGTTTAGGGGAGATGGGCTCTTCTACCTCATCTTTTGTGATAAGCTGAAGCGACACAGGGGGCTCCAGGCTCTGAGTTCTATTTTCAAATTCCCTTTCTAGCCTTCTAGGATTTGTTACTTTCTGTACAATGTTGCATTAGAGAATATGTGAATTTACTTATGTGATGTTTTCTTCAGTCGTGCACCAAAAAAAAATAGATGTCATATGTATAATTTTTGCTCCTTAATAAACCGTCGTTTTTCGCTAAAAAACAAAAACTTTTGTATCCCCAAATTTCTCATTTAATCACCCTTACATTTGAATTTTCTGCAACTATTGTTTATTGAACCCTCCAAAACCCAAAACCTTAGTTTCATAGTGTTCGGTTTGCTTACTGAAAACTCAACTTCAAGTCTTCAAGTTGTTTTTCCTGATATAAATGTAGTGAAGGAACCAAAGCTCTGAGCCCATGAATTCTGATATTCCCTAAGACGTGACGTAATCTTCTGCTTCCTTCTCCAGAAATCAAGTATTCCATGTAAGTAAGGACTGCATAAAGTAATCAATTCATGATTATGCTTCAATAACTACATTCAATCTAGAAATTTTAGGGTTTGGAATCCATCACATTCTTCACAATTTGATGCAGATAATTTCCAAGCTCACTCGATTCTTGGAACTCTTTTATTAGTAAGTCCTGCTAGTTACATACTGGTAGATAGATACTGGAATTGATGGTCTATGTTGTAATAGAAATTAAAATCCTGAATATGCTGCATCTAGTTTTTAAGTAGAGATGCCTATGGATTCTAGAAAGAACTATAATATTCATATGGGTCCCAATCAATGCTGTCACCTGTGTTTACATTTGTGAAATTGGTCTAGCCCATTTCATGTCTCATTGTATTAGGCATGGAAACCCTGTTGATTCCTCAAACTACATGAATCTGGAACTCTTAATTATGTAGATTTGCTAAGCTGTTGAAGCTCTGGGATCTCATCGAGTATTCCTTTATGAGTTTAGAGAATAATGATTCTTCCCTCTCTAGTAGCTTGGCTGGTGTGTCATATTCTGCAATCCTTCCTGTTTGCACAAAATTACTTGCTGAAGTTCACTTTCAATAATCTAGTGTATGCATGTCTGTCATACATGAGCGTAATTTGTGTATGTGGTTTCTGATTTTCTATATGAGCATGCTTCATGCTTGCATGTGTGTGTGTGTGCTTGCGAGTGTTTTTGCTTACCATCGCTAAGGACCAAAACAAGATCACTGTCTATAACTGTGTGGATTCTGTGAGCTATTGTGACGACTGTTCGATCTTTGAACTCTTGGCTGATGATCTTCTGTATCACCCCGTCAGTTGCAGAATCAACTGATGCGGTTGCTTCATCCAATACCAGAATTCTGCTTTTCTTGAGCAAGGCTCTTCCAAGGCAAACTAACTGTCTTTGACCCGCACTCCAGTTTTCTCCATTTTCGACCACTGTCATAGTCATGCATATTAGAAGGTATAAAGACCTTCAGTTCAATATAACAGTTCAAACTAATGAATCTGACCTGAGGCTTCCAACTTCTCTTCCTTTGCACGCACAAGATCACCTAGCTGACATTTATCTAGAGCCTGAAATTTGGAAATTTAGTTTCAATAGAAAATGACGCAAGTATAACTGATGATTTGTGGCTTGTTAAAGGCATGAATGTGTGTTTGTGACATAGTCTAGCTCTTGAATGCGGTTATATTATTTTTACCAAGCATAGATATAAGACTTCTAAAAGTATTTCTCCCACACTCAAAATTCCATTCAAGGGCTTTATTTTTCTTGGCCAAGCCACTTGAAGTATTGCTTATTTGATAAGAATATTACCTCCCAAACATCAGTGTCAGAGTATTGCTCTAGTGGGTCGAGGTTTCCTCTAACCGTTCCTTCAAACATTGTTGGGTCCTGTGGAATGATGCTAAGCCTTGATCTTAAATCATGAAGGCCGATTTTGCAAATGTCTACACCATCAATTATAATGCTTCCTTCTCTAGGTTCAACTATCCTAAAAAGGGCCTGTATGAGGGTTGATTTCCCACTTCCCGTCCTTCCTACAACACCAACTTTGTTCTGTCCCGGAAATGTGCAGCTAATGTTTTTCAGAACAGATGGGAGATGTTCAGCATAACGAATCTGTAAGACAGTCAAAAGCATGTACAATGAGTCTAAAAAACTATTTATTAGCAGAGAAAGGAAGAGTTAAGCAACAAAAGCTGTGTTACACTTTATTGTCGGTGTGCAGTATGAGTTAAAAATCTTTGGCATGTCTGTGAAGTCCTTTGGTATTGAACTCCCTACTATTTTCCCTAGAGACTTACCTGTAGATTTTTGAAACAAATTGTTCCAACTTGTGGCCAGTTCATTGGTGGCTTGGTATCGTCAATTACAAGAGGTGCTTCACTTGTTAGATTTGAGTACTGCAGAATTCTTTCAACTGAGATCATCTTATTTTCTGCACTGCATATGTTCCATATAATTGAAGCTTGCAAAAAATTCAGATTGATTCCATATGTTACCGCCAACCCTGCAATGCCTATTGGTATAAAAAGAAAAAAATTAGTTCTGAATATCTGCTATGTTTATGACTCAAAAGTTTATTTTATCCAAAGCAACATAGTTTTGCTAATTAAGAAAGTTAGAAGACTAAATAAGTAATCATTTGGTGCACAGCACATGGTCATGAACTCATGATTTACAGTGATGTCTGCTCCATGATTTTTCCCAGAAAACTTGATTCCCCTTGGTCGAAAAAAAATGATTATTTACCCATTCCACCTTCAAGATCATGATGGTGTTTAGTTTTTGTGAATGATGTTGGTACTCACTTGGATTTATAACTCCTTCAGGTAGGGTCACCAATAAAACCAATGAGAAGGCAAACACAAAGTTGGACAGTAGATTTAGTCTGAAAGAAAGCCATTCCATTGCTGACACATTATGAAACCATGGCCTTGAGTGATTGTCAATAAGACTGAGATTTGCATCAGTGAAGCGATCTTGTTGATCAAAAGCACGGATTGTTGCTGCTCCTGCCAGAGATTCTGCAAAATGGTGGAGGATCGGAGATCTTTGTATGCCTGATAACCGCGCCAGTTCTCTTGCTGTTGGTATGTAATATTGCTGAAGTAATCATCATTATATCTCAAGTCAATAGCCATAATTGAGAGCATTCCCATTCATCCAGAGTGAGATAGATGGATAAATACACACACAAGGAAGACAACATAGTTAGTTTCCATTCATACATGCTCGTTTTGCTAGCATTTCGTACTAGTTTGTTTTTCTGATATCATTTGCTTAGTGGTATTATATGTTCCTCATTACGTACTGAGGATTGAAAATTTTAATTATTTAAGTTTTATACAAGTCAAATTTTCCATGCTCTTTGATTTTTCGGTTTTGCTAAGAATTAACTAATCATCTATAGATTGATTATAGGCTGAAAGGAGATAAAAGTCCTTACCTGATACCATATGCAGACTGCAGTTACTGGAATGAATATGACAAACACTTCCCATGCTACTTGCGACATCACTGCAATGGTCCCTAAAATCTGTATTATTGATAAAGCACACCAACCTAATTTGATTGCCATTTCCAAATCTAAAACGCTTTGATCAGTAGATGCCTGCAAAATGAAATAAAGGGCTTATGAATCCATGGGGTGGTACCGGTCCCTCTAGGGAGTAATGTAAACTGAATAACTTACACGGTTTAAGATTCTTCCAGTTGGGGTGGAATCAAAAAATGACATTGGCGCTCGAAGTATACTATGTAGCATATTTGTGAAGAACTTCTGTGCTGTTGCAAGTCCTGCTACTGCTATTAGTGATGCTCGCAACAACACACAAAGTGAACTTCCAACAGCAAATAGTATATAAACAAGTAATACAAACTTAATCCCAACTTTTGGCTCCGTCTCAATTGTAAGAGGTGAAGCCCATGCCATCCAATAGTTACTAGCTACCTGCAGTACCTGGAATGATGACTGTGCCAAGATTATGATTGGAACAAGTACACCACCTTTCACAGTGGTCAAATAAGACCAGTAAACTTCTTTTCCGATGCTTCCTTTCTCTCTCTCTTCATCTTGAACCAGTTTTCCTTCTTTTTCAGTAATCTCTAGAGAGAGATTATGCTCCGATTTCTGTCGTGACTGTTGAAGTTCAGCATTTGAAGTGGACTCTGTAGTGAATTCACTGTCAGATGTTGGATTTTGAATAGCTCTGCTGCTATTTTCAACTGTGAGGATTGACTCTAGACCTCGGCTATGAGCACCAACCAAAACTTCAAAGCCTATATTTTGTTTTAGAAGCTCTTCAAAGCTTCCAGCTTGTGCAATTTTTCCATCTTGCATCACCTGTTGAAAACCCATGTTAGTTCTAGTTTGGTACAGATTCCTCACAACCCTGAGAATTGTGGTAAATTCTTAGAATTCGCAACTCCGAAGTTAACTTGATCGCTAAGCATATATGTATAAACTTACATAATTTCCTTTTCACCGAAAAATATCATATAATTTTTCATTGGGATCCTGACTAGAGTTTCCGAATTATTGTAAGTAGGCTTGGAATCAGAATGTAGGCTTCTCTTCAGTAACAAGTCTAGTCTTTCAGTCACTGGCATTATTTCTTGTGTAGTTTCCATTGTTCTCTATTTTTATATATGACCAAGTAAATGCAGGGTAAATTTATGTTCTGACTTGCTTACGACTTACCAAAATTAAGTCGGCTGCTGGGAGAAACTCAACTTGGTGGGTGACATAAAGTGTAGTCTTTTCTCTAAGAATTCCCATCATGCAGTCCTGCAAGGTATACAAACTATTATCAGTTTTAAATTTCAAAAGGATGTTGCTTGAAAGTAGGAGATGTTTTATAATAGTATCTACTTTGAAGAGAATCCACATAATGTCATTTGAGGAAGACTAACCACAAAGAGTCGGGTGCCTGTGTGAGCATCAACAGCACTAAAAGGGTCGTCTAGTAGATAGATATCCGCATCCTGGTAAACTGCACGAGCAATTTGTATCCTCTGTTTCTGTCCTCCACTCATATTTATTCCTCTTTCTCCAATTTGTGTTAGATCCCCACAGGAGAACAGCTCAAAATCCTTTTCCAATGCACATGCTTTAACGGTTCTGTCATATTTGGCCTTGTCGTATGCATTTCCAAACAGAATGTTCTCCCTGATATTTCCTGTCAGAATCCATGGAGATTGAGGAACATAAGCCTTTGTACCACTGATCTTCACTGTCCCTGAAAACTTTTGAATTTCTCCAAGAATGCATGACAGAAGGCTAGACTTCCCTGATCCAACAGTCCCACAGATTGCCACTCTCATACCCCTCTTCACTTTTAACTGTATTCCATCAAGAGTTGTGCTGCTTGACCCAATATTCCAGCCAAATTTTCCATTTTCTATCTCAATGGAGTTTTCCATCTGGTCTTTTGGAACATGCTCAATGTCATCCTGCTGAATTTCATCTTCCATGAGATAGGAAACTACTCTATCCGCGGAAACTTTTCCCTGTGCAATCGCATTGAACACGTCAGGTAGATTAAATATAGGATCTTGTAACATTCTGAAGGTGGCCAATGCTGATAAAACTTTGCCTGCAGTGAGGTCTATACCCATCAGCATACACGCCCCGAAAGTCACCACAGAGATAAATGAGGGTGCTCCCCAAAACACGGTAGAGCCAATTGCAAACAGTCTTAGTGATTTCCATAGCCAGTCGTACTCTATTTTCCTCAAGGTTTCTAACTTGTGAAGGAACTGACTGTCCCATGCCTGAAGTTTGATTGTCTTCACGCTCCGAAGAATTTCTGAAGTGGCTTTCATCCTGTTGTCCTTGGCTTCCATGATCCTAGACTGGTATGCTTTCTGAAGATTAGTCATTGGTATATTGCAAAGCAGTACTCCCAAAGTTGCTACTAATGCGCCCAAGCAACCCATGCCTAGATTTGTATGAAGAATGTAGATTGCCAAGGAAATTTCAATAGGCATCATCCATATCATGTTTAAGTACCAAATGAAGTCCGTGATTCTTTGGATATCTACACTCATATAGTTGATGACCTCTCCACTGGTGTGGCTTTGGCGGGATTGGCTTGATAGACGTAACCCTTTTTTGAAAATTTGAGATATCAGAGCAGCTCTCAGGCGAAGGCCTAGCTGTCGAGCCCCAAAAATCCATTGCCTCTGTGTTATCGTTTCAACCATCTTAGCTCCTAGAAAGGCAAGTGCAAGAACGTAGCCACTCCCTAAGCTTCGAGTTTTCTTCTCTGTCAGAAACTTTACGAAGTCATTAATGAGATATGGGCCAACATATGATGCTACAGCACTTATTACAGCGAACATTGCATTCATTGCTGCTTTGTTCTTGATAAATAAATAGATCGTCTTGTAGATTTCTGGGTTGGTGGTTCCATCTCTCTCCTTAACATGTTTTAGTCTCTCATCAAAAGAGTGAGACAGATATTCAGCTGAGTCTTTGATGTCAACATCTGGGACTTCTTCCTGGTCAAGGGGTTTCTTGATTCCAACAGCAAATAAGGGGTTGAGCCAAGAGAACGTGATGAGTTGGAGAAGAGTAGCTTTTCCGTATGGAGATTGTTGTCTTCCTTCTGAACATTTATCACCTTTTTCATTTAGAAGTGGTTCGGTGATGCCATTTGGGACGGTGAAGGTTAGTCCTGTCTTCCCTTGAATCGAAATAGCAAACAGGCAGGTGGATGCAAGGACACTTAGGAAGTCAGCATAATCTTGTAACCGAAGCTGACCATGGTACGTGATTCGGAAATGAATATCAACAGCCACAGAGATGATGGACAAGATGAAGCTACAAAGCCACCATGCTCTTAATAGCCAAGGAAACTTGATGGACTTGATATTCACAATCCGGTGTACTGCAACTGATGATATTGCCCATGATACCACTTGCATACCCTCCGATGAAAATGTGTGAACTTTATGATTGCAGTAAGTCACACTTCCATTTAGCAATTGCAGAAGCACTATGGAATGAGTTACCATCAGTAAAAGGCAACAAGCTAGGCTGATCTTGTGAAGGGTGCTGAATCGTGTGCCAATGCCAGTGCCATTATTCTCTGTGCTTTGGTCTGGGAACTTTGTTCTTTGTTTGCAGATTTGGCTCAAGCTTTTTTGTAAAAAATGCAGTACAAAGATGGCAAGGAAACTAAGTTGCACAACCATGCTAATGTGCTCACACAGGCAGGGAAAGTTTTTCCGGAGCCATTCTGTCCGAAATTCAAGCCCGAATTCTGTCACACATGATACAAATCAAGTTCTTTCCATTGGTGACTGATCAAGATAATTTTGTGAAGTAAAAAAAAATGGATTTCATTTTTTCTTGACGCGTACGTAGTCTTGTAAAACTACATGAACTGTACATCTAAGTTATGACTAGTTCCTTATGACCATATCTTGCAAACGCTCTATGCATGTTACAAACTGCAAATCACAGTTAAAAGATTCGTGAATCTGTACAGTAGGTTTTTCATTTTCCTGTACAGTACTGCCTGTTCTGTTGAAGATGTAGTACGTACTGTCTTGTTTGAATTTTGTTAGTATGCTTGATAGTCTCCAGTCTCCTTCACACTAAACTTGACATGACAAGTTAGACTTCTCACACATCCTTTACTGACTAAAAATGTTTCACCTCAGTTTCAATATATCATAATTTCGATTCATTCTTTTGTATGTATGTGTCAGAGTACTGGGTTTACTATATTATACAACAGAATCTTTACCTCTAACTATCATATTGAAACTTGGATATGTTGATTATGATCTCAGGGGAATCAGAGGTCATTAATGCACTCCAAGCATAGACATTCTGCGGCGACTAGCAGAAGACGTTTTATGGGCCTTCCATATATAAATTATAAATTTCAATGGTGTTCATTTTTTTTACGATGAATTATATATGATGCAAATTTATCTTCTAAGGAGGGTGAAACAGAATATATATTTCTTTTCCAAAAAAAAAAAAAAGGATATATATTTATATGGGGAAAACTCGATCAAGTGCTAATTATTGTCAGTTACATGAAATTTATGAAAATAGGGAGGCTGGGTAAAGGCCATGAAGGGTTCTTGACCAAATAGAAAATGATCAAAAGCATACAGAAAAAGAAGTCATCAAAGAATAAAGTATGCAAGTAGGTATGTTTGTATGTTCTAAGTGATATATTCATGAGCTAATAAAGCTTACTCATTGCTCTGCGTAAATCAAACATGTCTGCCCAAACCATGCCTCGATCTCCGGCCAGCTAAAGCTTCAGCCTCCCTTCCAGTAGTGCTGCCTTGAGGATCCCCAGACTAGTTATATATATATATATTGGGATGTACTAAGAAAATATGTGCAGAGTTGGATATAAATATATGTTCCTTTCTTAACAAGTGCCTTGTCTTTTACATGTGCATAAGGTCAAGGTTATTTAACACTAGAAAAATTGGGTTTTTCGTGTTTTCAATTTTTGAGGGGGTTTGGGATCCAATGTCTTGATCTGCCAAAACTTTTTTTTTTGGCAAGTGATCTGCCAAAACTAGTCAATTTTTGAGGCCTTGAGGGAGTTTTCAATTATATTCATTTTTATTATTAATTAGTTGACTATATTTTTTTATCAAAAAAAATTGACAATATTTTTTCAAATTTATAGAATAATACCATATTTAATTGTGGATAATAAAGTATAGAGAATATGATATATGTTAAAGGAAACCTACTTTGTGTGTGCTTTGTCAACCTAAGAGAACCATTAGTTAGTATGGAATAAGGATTATGTATTAAATAGGATTCCAATTAAGATATGGATTGTATCTTATATTGTTCTATAAATAGAGGCCCTATTCATTAATGAAATACATTCTATTCCTGTATTATTCTCTTCTCTTCTTTATTTTCTGCATTCTACAACACGTTACCAGCACGAACCCTAACCCTGAATCAAAAGCTAAAACTCTTGAGCATAGCATCCTACTATCGCCAAAATCCTAGGTTTTTAGCCATGAACAGTGACGTGAATAGTACCAGCTTGAACAGTAACCGCCACCGTGCTCTCCTGCGCAATCTCTTCTAGTTCAAGAATAAAAAGAAATAAAGAAAAAGAATTTCAAGTAAGTTTTTATAAAAGTTTCTGCTTTCTGAATTTCAATTCAACCTTCATTTTCTCCGGGGACTTGCAACCTCCCTTCTTCTACCTCCCACCTTTCTGTAACGCGGGATTCTTGAGCTATACTTCTACCTCCCACCTTATATCCTTGTGGTATATGTAAGACATGAGCACCCCTAATGTCATCATTCTATAGTGGAAGTTCTTGAATCTAAAGCCGAACTATGGGGGTTCGAGCTAAAACTCCGGACGAGGACTCCGTTGAGAGAAGAGATACTCCGGACGAGGATTCCGTTGAGAGAATATATCAAAACGCGACTGATTTTGGTCATAACTTATTCACAACTAGGCTCACCAAATTGAGTATGATGTCTAGGAAAATATTTTGAGATTAGTGGTATTAAGTGAGCTTCGCTCTACCGACATCTCTTCTTACTTTCCTGGTCATGCTTAGTTGGAGCTACCAAACGGTTTAAGTTATGGCCATGCACCATATAGGTTTTGATCTAATTACCTTCGGATGAGGAATCCGTAAAGAAGAGATTTGAAACGACCATACTACATCAAAGTTTCACCTAAATTCAATACGTGGAAAACGTTTCATGGGAGCATTGCTCAGAAACCCTATATTGTTTCGTGGGAGTATTGACTCCGAAACCTAAATCCAACGTTTCTTAGGAGCAAAGATTACTCAGGAACCTTCTATTGTTTCATAGGAGTATTGACTCTGAAACTTACCCTACTCTTGCTCTCCATATTTTTGGATGTCGAACATGAACGAACTCGATTTCACTCCATTGGATTCTGCGGACATTAGATTTCTGAGATGGCTCATGATATCCTAATGCACCTATCCGCGCAAGAGCTTCTAGCTCGAATCCACGAGCATTGTAGCGTTGTTTTGAAGGAATTGCTCAAGACCCTCAAACTGAGATTGACAATGCTAGGATACTTATCCTGATGAAACGCCATATGGATATGGCACTCCAGTTTGAGTTCATGGAAGAGGTTCGCGCTAGAAAACTTTGAAGTGCTTCATGAACGTTATGGTAACGTTCGTGACTCCATAATTATGAATTAGAAGCATAATGGACTAAACTCCGCTTCTTTGACTTTGATAAGGTTATGGGATATAATTCGGAAATTCTCCGCATCAGAGACTTGATGTATCATCATCACAGAATAACAATTGATTGAGAAAACTCTCACTACCTTCTCCATATCTGTCTTGAGGAAATGCATGACGATAATACTTATGAAGTATTATAATGCGAGGCCCGTGGGAACTAGATATATTCTGGAGACCCATTATAATGGTGCCTCTAAAGGAGGACGCCGCGAGCAAAACCCTAAATCTAGGAACAAATCCGAACGTTTTGGTCCGTAAGATCTATTTGCTCAGGAAGGTAATCGCCATGAGAATAGGCAATCACGCGAGCATAGGGCCCGCGGAAGAGAGAGAAGAGCCCGACGCAGACGACCCTATGGGAGGGCCACCGCCGGCCACCAGTTCGCCGCCAAATATGGAGGCACTGCCGCCGCCTATAAAGGCGCCGCAGATACCCACCGGTACAAGTACCCCGCACTCCATTCGATCCCCGGATCAGTGAACCTAGTGCCGGTACGTCTCAATCAAAGAGAATCCTCTTCATGATGTCTATTATTGATATGGAGCGTCTGATCAATGAGTCAGAATTTGCAATACATATGAGTATGTAGTTGCAAAGATCAGGACGTCGGGTTAAAGGGTTGAAGACTTTGAAACTAGAACGAGTGATGACACTCCTGATTTCGCCTAAGTCTTTTAGTTTTCCATTATATTGTAGTAAGGCAAGTTTGCCAAGACAATGGATTTAGTTTTAATTTGGGATCAAGATGAAACTTTGGATGTAATGCCTTGGCTAAAGAGGCAATGGATTCCATGTTGAGACGCATGATGAGAATGGAAAAGAATTATTTTGCATTACCTCTAATGACTGCGGAAGAAAGCGCATCTTAAAGAAGCTTATGTGTCTCTCTAGTGGGTTATATGCTACCACTATTAGAGCTATTGAATCAAACAATGTCATTCGGGATGATCTCTTGGATTCAGACACATATTGAATTTAGCACGACAGATTAGGACATTCTGGTCGTGATATGATGATCCATGTATTGAAAACCTCACACGAACATCCATTCTATCGAGTTAATCAAAGCAAGAATCAAAAGTTGATTCAAGGAGAGAGAACTGGTGTTGCTGTTGTCCGGTCGACGATGTCTTACTGACCGGTCGACCCAATCCAGAGGCTTCTGTAGACCGGTCGCTGAACTTGTTGACCAGTCTCCGACTTCCAGAAGGCTCAGCCGACCGGTCGCTGAACTTTTCGATCGGTCGTCGATTTCCAGAGTGTGTGGCCGACCGGTCGAGGATTTTGCCGACCGGTCGAACGGAAATGTCCATTTTTCTTTCCTTTCGGTCTAACCCTGATTCAAGTTTTAATCAGGATGCCTCCTATGCTTTCGAAGCCTCAATGGCCAAACGCTCGTTTTGCAAAGCCTGTTCCTTAGGAGAATTAGGACCGAGACCGTCCTATGAAAAGAATTATAAAGTACTTCTTCCATTCTTACAGAGAATCAAAGGGGATATTTGTGGACCTATTCAACCACCAAGGAAGCCATTTAAGTATTTTATGGTGTTGGTTGATGCGTCGCCATGCTGGTCACATGTCGCGCTATTGTCTACTCGTAATGCTGCTTATATATGCTAAACTTCTAGCACAGATAATTCATCTGCGGGCTCACTACCCGGATCATCCCATTAAATCTATCAGGCTTGATAATGCTGGAGAGTTTACATCGAAAACTTTCGATGACTACTGCATGGGATAAATATTGGGCATCTAGTCCCACATGTGCATATCCAGAATGGTCTCGTAGAGTCTGCCATTAAGAGGTTATAAACGGTCACGAGGACGTTGGTAATGTGCACCAACCTTCCTCTCTTTGCCTGGAGGCACGCAATATTGCATGCAGCTATGCTTATTCGTCTGAGGCCACCGCCACTTAATCTTTTTCTGCGTAACAGCTAGTGACTGGGTACTAGCCAAGTATCTCGCACTTACACGTATTTGGGTGTGCTGTTTATGTGCCTATTACGCCGCCACAGCGTACTAAAATGGGTTCTCAGAGACGAATGAGTATTTATGTTGGATTTGAGTCTACAACCATAATCCGCTATGTAGAACCTTGACAGGTGATCTATTATGCAAGATTTTCGGATTGTCACTTCGAATAGGCAGTCTTCCCGTTGTAAGGGGGAGATCAGAACGTGAACGTTCAACATGAACCACTGGAATTGTCATGGCCTGTCCCCACTCTGTCTCATAACGATTCCCCTACTGCACAAAGAAGTGCGTAGAATTATAGATCTTCAGAAAGCCACAGATTCTCTTCCTGACGCTTTCTCAGATCTCGCTAAAGTGACTAGATCATATATACCAGCTGCAAACGTACCTGCAAGGATGGAAGTCTCTGCAAAGGGCTTCAGACTCAAAGTCGCTGCAGCTGCCGCCCCTGAGGAAGGGCCGGGCACTGCGGGCGCCACCGCCAATAATGGTGGTGATGTGGTTCAGATCGTGGCTCCGCTGAGGAATCGTGGGAGACCACTGAGTCGAAGGATGCGCGCCCTAGGAAACGGGCTGCGATGGCACCAAATAATCCTTTGATCATTGATACTCAAAATTCGTCTAATGAGAACATTCCGGATTACAGTTATGTCCAAGAGACATCTTTGGAGGACGCTTCATCATTAGAACCTATCCGTGGGAACATAGAGATCTCGATTAATTACACTAGTGTACATGGCACGTGGGATAGAAACTCCATCATAGTTGATGATGTGTTTGCATACGCTTATGCACGTGAGTTAATTGAGACCGATGATATCGAACCTTGCTCCGTTGAGGAATGTCAACATAGAGCTGATTAGCCTAAATAGAAATATGCGATCCAGGTTAAGTTGGACTCACTAACAAAGAGAATGGTATTTGGGCATGTAGTACCAATACCTTCTAGAATAAAACCTGTTGAATATAAATGGATCTTTGTTAGAAAGCGTAATGAGAGAAACAATATAAAGTTCGCCTTGTGGCGCAAGGTTTCTCACAACGCCCTGGAATCGACTACAAGGAGACATATTCTCCCGTAATGAACGTCATAACATTCCGCTACCTTGTCAGTTTGGTAGTTTCAAAAAAACTGAATATGCAGCTTATGGATATGGTCACCACGTATCTCTATGGGCTTCAGTTACCCAAGTTAAGTAGCTCTAGACCACGAAGCGCGTTTGCAATAAGATTGCGACGCTCACTATATGGATTGAAACAATCCAGACGGATGTTTTAATACCCTGATTTTTTTTTGTTAATAATTTCTCTAAACGAGAAATAATTATTTTGTGAAGTATTACTATTTGGCGCATTTTTACTAAATATACGTATTCTGTGTTTACTACTTGCCATTGGAACAACAAGTAGTGTGACTCAACTGATGAGTCAGGTTTGTTTGGTGAGTCATTGCGACACATATTGCGATGTGGTTAACTTTCGGGTGACTTTTTTTTATTCGGCTTATTTTCTGGAGAAACTTCCTTCACGAAATATGTGGGGGATTATTTTACTGAGTATTTCAAAATACAGTCACTCAAGTGGCTAATTAATATCAATAACATTCCAATCAGAGATAAACCGATGTTGCTTCAGTCTTTCACTGCAGTTTTGTAATTAATATCAATAACATTTTAAACCAAAGAAAATCAAGAAAAACAATTCAACAACAAATAAACTGAGAAAATGAATTGATGAAGAACTAAGTCACCAACTGGTGTTCGGTGGCAAAACTGCAGATCGAATGCTGAAGTTTGAACACTGGAAGTCTAATACGTCACAAGGCAGGGCTGAATGCTTTGCAGTCTGAAACGTATCCAACTCCAAGGCAGGGGTATGTTTTGTTTAATAAATATGAGAGGTGTGGTGTGTGCAGCCGGTGTAGAAGTCAAGAGAATACATTTTTATATATTGAGTGGGGGCCAAATAATATAATTATATGTACTAAAGTAAGAAAAGTCAAATTTTCACTGGGGGCCTTTGCCCCCCCCCCCCCCCCCCCTCGTCCTGAACTGCATCCGCCACTGCATGCTATCATATAATTCTTAGTGTACTGACCAGTTAGACATTTTATATAGCCCTTCTGCTGTCGAAACAAATATACAACAATAGCCATTTTTCTCTGTTATTTCCTTTCCCCTGTTTCTCTGTTATTCCATTCAATCAAAGAAAAGTTCAAGCTGTTTGATACGATCCAAGTACTGTGCATGTACACCTACTAGGATCGAGGTTGTTGTACCCTGAAGGGAAGGCCATCATCACCTGCTACACCAAGACATAGTCTTCGAGGGGTGAATCGTGGACTTGAAGTTTTGTGGCTTTGGAGTTTTTGACGACGATATCTCCACATCCCGCCGTTATCTCACTTCGAGGCAAGTTTTAAAGTTGTTTCATTTTGTGTGTTCTATAAGTTTACCGTTGGGATTGGGCTAGTTTTGAGTTTGGACAGACGATTATTTTTGTACTAACCACTGCCTGTGGCGGCGCGTCCGACCATTCCAGGAGCTGTTCTTTGCTCCGTTGTGCTTAGTTCGTCGATACGAACAAGTTTCATGTTTACGGATTTTTAAGATTCGATCATTTGACCAATGACTAATTATCCGGAAGTTAAGGATCGTTCGATCCGTGACAATCTGACCGTCGGAACGTCACCGTTTTTTTTTTTAAGGATATGTTGTTAGGATGCTAGAATTAAACTTGTTGTTATTTTGGTGTTCGAGTGGGACCCGCTCAATGAATAGTTGATGTGGGACCCATTCGAAGAATAGTGATGTGGGACCCACGTTGACTGACAGTTGACTTTTGGTCGATTTGTCTCGATTAATAGTTCCGATGTCCTAAGAGATATTTGAGGAACATTTGAATTAATTTGAAAGTGTATTATCCTAAGTAGGAATTTGCATGTTCATAGGTGATGATGGAGCCGTATAGCACTGTGCATAGTTTTGTCAATTTTTGGTTACTAATTAAAGACGCAGCGAGAATTAGAGGTGAGTAACTATCACAATGACTTGTTGGTGAATGAAATTCATGTATTGTGTTATTAGAACGATTATTATGTGGTGAAATTATATTCATTAAAATAAACATATGTTTTGAAACAAATGAACTTGTTCGACGACGGTTCATCGGTAAGAAAAGATTTATTTTCAAAATAAATGAATTTAAATTAATATTATAAAATGTGAAATATAGTTAGCATGGTAGCATTTCTGGGAGGATGACTATGTATACGTGTGTGTGTGTGTATATATATATATATATTTATATATATGTCTTGGTAAAAAAAATTATGAATCGTGATGGAAAGATTGTGTATATATATAATTATGTGAAATATATGTATCTTAGTAAAATGTGTTGAGAATTGATGGAAAATCATATGATGTGAAATAAATCATATCAGTGTTTTGAGATTGAATTTTCTGGTTGGGAACCAACATATTAAGAAAATAAATTAACTAAAGATCATGTTTGTGAATTGAATTGTGCATGAGAAACATTGAAGTCGAGAAAATAGTACGATCGTGTACTAAAGTGGATTACTGGTAAATGGAGTTTTTGAGGTGAATAAGCGCAGGGCTCAAGTCCCTATAGATAGTGCACTATTAGACTCATAGGAAGGAATTGCCGACCTTGAGTGTACATACTTTGGTGTTGGCCTTTGTATGCTGTCGCTTTCCCGTACACCTAGTACGCAGATTTTTACCCATGCTTGGTATTGTAAACCTTGGCTTGAGATTTATGTTGAATTGTTATTACCAGTCATCCTAAAATATTCATTGAAAAGGGGGAGTACATATTATTTTGATTGAATATTTGATTGTCATATATTGTCGGTTTGTGACTTTATGATTATTACCCATGCTTGGTATTGTGAAACCTGGCTTGGGATTTATGTGAATTTGTGATATATTGATATTCAGTTATGCTGATTGAGCATATATACTATTTTGAGTTAGTCATCTACTAATGATGCATGGTTAATTGATTTTAAAAAAAAAGATTGTATTTGAGTCCAAAATGTATTCTCGTATTCGACTATCTAAAAGAGTTATTTGGGTGATCTGCATCTGGTAAATTAAATATGCAATATTTGACTGTATAAAAATTGTTAGTACAATTTGTTAATATCGTATAAATTAAGGTCACTCATACCAGCTTCGTAAGCTGACCGGGTTTGTTGACATAACTCGATACACTATTCAATGGTGTAGGGGTTAATCGTGCAGGTTAGGTATGCGTAATAGTATTTGGAGAACTGGTTGGGAATTCTAGTATCAACCGTTTGCGTTGTTGTAGACTTCTGTTGTCTTGTAATAAGCTCTGAAGAAGTATTTACTTAATTTATTGAATTATCAATTTATTATGTAAATATATTAAATGTAATATTTGACTCTAAAGAATGAGTCAATATTTACATTGTTGGGCATGAAATGAGTGAGCGTTGTACATGAATTAAACAAAATAAAAAATTATGGTGCATATTTGTAATATTCCATGTTTCGCGTCCCGAATTGGTTTTGTATTTAAAAGGCAATAAAATGCCTTGTCATTTGTTAAAAAAAATTCGGGGCGTGATAGATGTGGTATACCCGTCTAAGTGACTACTTGATTGGAAAAGGGTATGTGAACAATGAATTATGCCCCTGCGTATTTATTAAGAAAACAAGTTCCGGATTTGCAATAATCGCGGTCTATGTCAATGACATGAATATTATCGGAACACTTGATGAATTAAGAGAAACCGCTGAATACTTGAAATCCAAGTTTGAGATGAAAGATCTTGGCAAAACACGGTTTTGTCTCGGTTTAGAACTTGAGCACCGTGATAGTGAGATCCTGATTCATCAATTAGTTTATACCCAAAAGATGCTCAGGCGTTTTAATATGGATAAAGTCCATCTTGTTAGTACTCTCATGATTGGTGGCAGCCTAGATCCAAGAATGATCCGTTTCGCCCAAGGGATGATGGTGAAGACGTTTTAGAGGCTGAGGTACCGTATCTAAGTGCAATAGATGCATTATTGTACTTGGCACAGTGTACAAGACCATATATCTCATTTGCTGTAAACTTGTTAGCTAGATATAACTCTGCGCCAACGCAACGTCATTGGACTGACATAAAGACTATCTTTCGTTACTTGAACGGTACGATTGATATGGGCTTGTTCTTTCCCTACATAGAGTCAAGAAAGTATGACAAGATGGGTGAGGAACCCATGCCTGCTGCCTCCGGTCGACCGGTCGCCCGGTCACCGAACACTTGTTGACTGGACGCCAACCTGCTGTTGCCCCCTATTCTCAAAACAGTTGTGATATTTTGGTGGGTTTTGCTGATGCTGGGTATCTCTCTGACCCGCATAAAAGTCATTCCCGAACTGGTTATGTCTTTAGTATGGGAAACACCGCGATATCTTGGAGGTCTACTAAGCAGACCCTTGTTGCTACTTCTTCGAACCATGCTGAGATAATTGCTCTCCATGAAGCGGTTTCGTGAGTGTATATGGTTGAGGTCCATTGTTACACATATAAGAAGCACATGTGGTTTGAGGTCAACCACAGATGAACCTACGTGCATTTATGAGGATAATGTCGCTTGTATAGAGCAAATGAAGCAAGGTTTCATCAAACGCGACAACACCAAGCATATATCGCCTAAATTCTTTTATAATCAACAACAACAGAAGTTCCTCAAGATCCAAGTGAATCAAGTTCGATATGAGGATATTGTGGCAGATTTATTTACTAAATCGCTGCCTAAATCCATATTTGAGAAGCATGTGAAAAACATTTGTTTGCTTAAGTTATCTGAACTCCCTTAATTGTAGAAATCAAGAGGAGACGTAGACATCAAGGGGAGTCTGGCGTCCATGTTATTCCAAATGTGAAAGGTATGTTGTATTCTTTTTCCCTTCAACCAAGGTTATTTTTGTCCCACTGAGTTTTTGTTACTTGGGAATGTTTTTAATGAGACAACGCGAGGAGCACCACCTAGTGTTGACAACATAAGGGGGAGTGTTGAATGAAACCTCCTTTGTGTGTGCCTTGTCAATCTAGGAGAATCATTAATTAGTATGGAATAAGGATTATATATTGAATATGATTCCAATTAAGATATGGATTGTATATTGTATTCCTCTATAAATAGAGACCCCTATTTATTAATAAAATACATTATATTCATGTGATATTCTCTTTTCTTCTTTATTTTTTGCATTCTACAACAATATAAAAGTTGTTGGAATTAAC
This sequence comes from Rubus parviflorus, assembly GCA_029955375.1. NCBI lineage: Eukaryota > Viridiplantae > Streptophyta > Magnoliopsida > Rosales > Rosaceae > Rubus > Rubus parviflorus. The sequence continues at coordinate 7,348,968 of JARGGL010000005.1, read as the reverse complement.
TACGAAAAACCCTATAATAGAAATTTTTTAAGAAAATGTTTGAGTCCGTATGCTGACTAGTGGGTTTGAGTGAGCTTCGTTTCTTATGGATTGGGTTAGGTCAGATTCATATTTGGTCGATGAGATGTGAGTCATGTGACATATATTATATATAGTTCCTTTTATGATGACCAATAATATCTCATGGACCATTTTATTACATAAGATCTATGTTGATTCAGACCCTTCAATGATCGACAGTACGTACCACTCACTCACTAGCTTTGCTGTCCAAATTCAATGTACTAATGTAAGCCCTACATATATGCCTTGAGTTTTGCTTTCTGGGATGCCCTAGTTCACAGGTGCACCTGCAGTGTTCGGGGCAAAGGATGCACTTGCAGGGGGGAGGGTGGGGTAGAGGAGGTTGATCCAAGGGCTACTGGGTATGCCACATGTCCGAGCACTAAATGCCCAGATTATGGCAGAATTTCCACCTGTCAGGCAAAAAGAAAGAAAACACACTATCTGCATTCCTTTCAGATTTTCAATCATTTGGCACATAAAGTTTTGGTGAGTTCCAGTTGGATGAAAACTCTGCACATTAAAGTTAAGGGAAATATCCAATAGGTCCTAATTTTCACTATATATTTCCCTTAAAGTTTGAGAGATTTTAAATATATCTCAACAGATCTGGGTTGGGCCTCTTTTACTCCCACCAAGGACAAAATGTAAGAGGCCTGATTTGTTATAATTTTTTCCATACATTTTTGCCCTTGAACAGTATTTTTCAGAATTGCCACCATTCAAATAGGATCGATCTCGTCGCCGGAGGTTTAGGGTGAGAGAGAAAGCTCCGAGGAGAGAGAGAGCTCGAGGGAGAGGAACAGAGGTCTGAGTAGGTCCGTCACGGTGAGCCACGGTGAGGCTCCGATGACGGAGATCGAACGATTGTAGATCTTTGGGTGTCCAGAGAAGGTCCGACAAGATGGAGGCGGTGAGTTAGGCTACTTCCCGGCGTCGCCGGTCGGCGCACGACCTGGGCTCGGCTCAGGGGAGGCCGGCGGTGAGGCTCGGGTGGTAGTTCGAGGAGACCGGTTCTCTCTCACTCCACTACGTTTTCTCTCTCCTCCGAGCTCTCTCTCTCTCCTCGGATCAGTTTCTCTCTTCTTCAATGAACCCAAAAGAGTTAAGAGATGAGGGAAGAGGTGAGCTCGATGGTGGTCGCATTGAGCCATGGTGATGATCGGAGAGGATGGAGACTGGGCTCTCTTTCTGAAATCTCTCTCATCAAGCTCACTTTCTGCCAGTGAACCCAGAAGTAAAAGATGGCTATGAGGGAAGAAGAGCTGCAAAGCTCTGTTCTGGGCAGAAGAAGGAGCAGCAAAAGCTGCAACTGTGTTTGAGAGATAGAGAAGCAGGAGCTGTGAAGCTCGAAGAGAGAAGCAATAGTGCTCAAGGTGAGCTTCGTGCTGCCAAAATATAATATATGCCGACTAGTATTGATTCTGTGGCTAATTGTTGCCGGATGGTTTGTGTTGGTTTTAGATTGTGATCATACTCGGCGAAAGGTTGAGTTATTCTTGTTATTAGCTCTACAAAGGAGAAAGAAAGAAAAACGAGATCCATTATTGGATTGGGTTTGTTCATTACTTGTATTTGATCTGCCAGAGTACCAGTTGATCTTGGTGAGATTACTTCGAGACGTTGAAAATTCAAGGTCGGAACCGTTACACATCGTTGCTGCACTGGCGTTTTCGTTGTCGACTTCAATAAAATGTTATTAACCTCAATAAAACAGTTTATTGACCTCAATAAAATACACAAATGTGATGCTCCGGTCCTTTGTTCTTTCTCTCCTACCACAGAAAGTATCGATTCTTTAAAAAAAATTATTGAGGTCAATAAAATCTGTCACACGTATAATTCTTCCATATATCTATCATGTATTTCATCAAGTTATGTTGCGCTTGTATATTAGTTATTGCCTGTTCTGAAAGTTTTCATTTCGTATTATGCTGCTTTGAGCTGAAAACTTGACGCAGGGTATTCAATTGTCTTGTGGTTATCTTGCACATTCTTTTGTGAGATACCCCGGTCAATAAATGGGACACTGGCAAATTTTATTGACCTCAATAAATTTTTATTGAGGTCAATAAAATATACAAAGGTGATGCTTCATCGTTGCTGCACTGGCGTTTTCGTTGTCGACTTCAATAAAATTTTATTGACCTCAATAAAATACACAAAAGTGATGCTTCATCGTTGCTGCACTGGCGTTTATTGCTATATTCAATCTAACGGTCCATATCAAAAGCTGCCGAGATCAACGGTCCAGATCGTCTATTTTCTATTTTCTTTTAATTAAATAATTTTCTTTAATTTCTAAATGTCCGAAAATCATTATAAATACCTTGGGAGTTCAAAAAATTTCCTGAAAATTCTCATAAACTCGTCGTAACATGTAATTTATTCTCGAGTCCCCAAATTGAAGATTTTGTTTGAAGAAAAATTTGGAACAATTCCCGACTGTCCTTAATTATTGTCGAGATCACATTTTTAATCTCGAATAATTTTTGCACAATTTTCTTAAATTTTCTCGGCGTTGAAAATTCAAGCTCGGGACCGATACAACATCGTTGCTACTCTAGCGTTTCCGTTGTCAACTTCAATAAAATTTTATTGACCTCAATAAAACAGTTTATTAACCTCAGTAAAACCGTTTATTGACCTCAATAAAATACACAAAGGTGATCTCCTTTGTTCTTTCCCTCCTACCACAAAAAGAACTTGCTCCTTAAACAAAGGTGATGGTCCATCACATATTGTACATGCACTAATTCCCGTACTCCAAAATTCACCATCCCACCTTTTGTGTTTGTTTATTGGTTAGGATATTGCTAGTTACTTTGTAAAATTTTATTGAGGTAAATAATTTTTTTTATTGAGATAAATAATTTTTTTTATTGAGGTCAATAATTTTTTTTATTGAGGTCAATAATTTTTTTTATTGACACAAAACTGATGAGATGAGATGAAATAACAATGTACATGAAAAACTTAACTCTTCATAAATGGGTCAAAACATGAAATTTAGAGTTTCTTCTCCCTTTTTTCTGTTGCATATTGTCATTCATGACACTCAAAAGCATGACCCAAGGAATTGCTACCGAGGAATATCTATGAAGATAACTTCAAACTTGTTTACTAATCCACAAACTAAACGACTCCAGTAAATCAAAACCTGTTTTTGTATCTAGTCAAAAGCCTATATGAGATCTTAACTTCTCTTCTGTACGCCATCACTGCTTAAAGTTTTGAGTGCACCAACAACTCCACCACGGTAAGTAATTTTTACCACCTCCCCCTTCTCCAATCCATAGTAGCGTGCAAATGCATCAATTTCCAGCATGAGAGGGAGCTGGGAAGAAACATAAGAATCAATTGGTTCAGTTATTTAATCAACCAAATTAGAACTGCATGTAGCATGCATACAAGGAAACGATAGAATCCATTTTGATCATGTATGCAGCCGAACTTCTACCATCAATATTTTTAGGTAGAAAATATACACTCTGCAAATAAGCTAGAACAAGCTGTAGTATTAGACTTCTTTTGATGCCTGCCTATTTTCATCACCCAATTAACGATCATTGCAATTACTCACTGCAGTTCATCACTGATGGAGCCATGCCTTCTAGTGCACAACCACCGTACAAATCCACCATAGCCCAATCCGATTTGGGCACCCAACACCACAACAAACCATGCCGGCGACCCAATCACAGCTCAGATCACCACCGGCGCCGCCGTGATCCTTCAATCTCGACACCCAGATAGCTCTACCGGGGAGCTCAGTTCACCACAGTGCAATCCACCATAGCCCAATCCGATTTAGGCACCCAACACCACAACAGACCATGCCAGCGACCCAATCCCAGCTCGGATCACCATCGGCGCAGCCGTGATCCTTCAATCTCGACACCCAAATAGCTTCGCCGTGGAGCTCAGTTCACCACCGCCATTCCAGGCCGTGCCCAGCTCCACTAGAGCCGCCGTTGCAGAACAAGGGAGAGAGAGACCAGCCGTGATCCTTCAATCTCGACACCCAGATAGCTCCTCCATGGAGCTCAGTTCACCACCGCCATTCCAGGCCGTGCCCAGCTCCACTAGAGTCGCTGTTCCCGAACAAGGGAGAGAGAGAGAGAGAGAGAGAGAGAGAGAGAGAGAGAGAGAGAGAGAGAGAGAGAGACGGGAAAGGAAGAGAGAGAAATGGCAGTGGCATTGTGTAATAACGGAAAGTAGTCTGGATATTTTGGTAATTTACCGTGGGCTTCGAATTTAAATGGGCCGGGTGGGCACCGCGTTTTTTGGCTAGAGTGGATGGTCAATATTCCCCTATATTTGTCCTTGATGGTCAAGCACCCTTAAAGTTATTCCTTTATATGCTCTTGTTTAATATTCTCCCAGCACCAATCTAGCTGAGTGTTATAGAAAATATACATGAAATATTTTACTAACTAGCAGCCAGAGGAATTCAGTTTTTTTTTTTTTTTTAAATTTCAAAATGTCAGAACACATGCACACATTAATATCTTAAAAGAGTTGAACTCAGCACCAATCTAATTTTGAACCAAAACAAACTTGGCTTGCAATTTGTGGGTACCCGTTCAAAGTACCAGTAAAAGCGGCAGACCTCGTCTCAATTATTAGCCAGCTAGTTTGAGGGGCCCGCTGTAAGTGGGCTCGTGCACTAGTGACCGAGAAATTAGTCTGGCATTAAGGCTTGGCCCCGCAATACCCCGGTAATGAGTAAGCGGGATGGGCTAGCTGCTGGGATGTTCGTCGGGGGCTTCGGCCCAAATTGCATGTATTTTTAGATGGGTGCTGGTTCCTGACCGGCCCATTTCCCATGGATAAAAAAAAAAACATGCAAAGGCAGACAAAAAACTTTGTGCCCACAAGAGAGCTACAAAAGCCAAACCACACTAGTCTTTATAGCTAGCCAATTAATTAGTTATTGATTAATAAAACTAGCAGTATCTCAAAATTCTTTTGACAAAACTAAACCATCTTTCTCAAAACTTTAGGTTTCACATACATCCTTCCAGGTTACCTTCAATATAATGTTGTGACATTGGAATTTAATGATACGTAATGTTCAGGAGTTATGACGATGTTCACGACAACTTATTTCTATGTACGTTTCAAGCATAAATGCTGCTTACGGAACTATGACTCCAATTTTTTTGAATTCATAATGTTAGATTAAGAACAATCACTTGAAAGTGGTGAAAGACGATAAGCGGATTGATGCACTATACAGTGTGAAAAACCTAGCTATCTAAAGTCAATGGTTTATCACTTCTTCTCTTCGTTTTTTGCAGGTTCTAAATCCAAGCAAACCAGTTATATTTATTAATACAGGTTGGTACTACTATTGTTGTTTTGCATAATTTTTCTCCTAAATAAGAAGCGTTGGTGTCTGCTTTGGGTTTTAAGATATTTATCATTTTGACCACCTATATGCTTTACATGCTTTCGAGGCGAAGGGCCACAAGAATGTGAATAACCCGATGGAAGCTCAGATAATTGTGGAGGTTTGGCCTTTGCTTGAATATATATAGTGCGAATAATGCTTGCGGCTTGTGGAAGGAATATATTTTCCTGCAAACTGTTCTTGTCTGATGTGAACCATTTAAGTAGCGTGTAGCTTTACAGACTTAGTTAAATCCTCGTTTTGATTATAGGTCGTAGAGGAACTAGTTAACTGTGGAATTAAAGGGGATGATATTGGCATCATCACCCCGTATAACTCCCAGGCAGAGATCATTCGGCTTGCTATCGGCCTTACATCCGTGGAGATACATACCATTGACAAATACCAGGTCAGGTTGAAAGCCTTCATTTTTTACATTGGTGTGATTATGTAACCTGTTCATGCAGTGTTGTGGCTCCTAATAAAAGATTTAAAGCATACTTGGTATTTCTTTATTTAAAAAAAAATAAAAAAAGCTGCATCCAACCGTGTTAAGTATGTTCTACCAAAAAGAAAAACGTATTAAGTATGCTTAAACTAATATGGTTACTTTGAAAGGAAAAGAATATAATTGACAGAAAAAGAGAAGAAAAAAAATAAAAGAAAACTGGCATTTCATCTAAGTTCGATTACCATGGCTCCAGTTTGGTCTCTTATTTATAATTGTGATATATCCAGGGAGAGATAAAGATTGCATACTAGTGTCCTTTGTTAGGTCAACTGAAAATTCAAGAAACTGCTCTTCCTCTCTGCTTGGAGACTGGCATAGGATTAATGTGGCTCTAACTCGTGCCAAGGTAAGACTTACATTGATGTATAACTGGGTTAGAAAATTTCAACATTACATGACTGTTGGTTTTGTATTCATATATATCTTCTTTTTGGTGATTGATAATATGAATTAGTGAAAGAAGAAAAGAGTAGAGCATCCTCAGTGTCAATTTAACAAAAAATGGTATCTGAGTGGTGAACCGGTTATCTATATTTTCAGAGTGATGCAAGTCGGTGAATGTTTTCTGTTATTTGCTTGTACAGAAAAAGTTGATAATGGTCGGGTCACGCGAAACCCTATCCAAAGTTCTGCTGATGAAGCTTCTTATCGAGAAAGTTGATGAACAATCAGGCATCTTAAACGTGTCCAAGAAAGACATTAACTTTAAGAGAGAGCTCAAGAGATGCTCTCAGGTCAGATGATTGTAATTTTGGTTCCTTTGTTGATGTCTTGTTGAAGCCTGAGTTCCTCTCCAGTTTTGGTATGTACATATGTAGATTACTATTGTAGGATATTGGAAAGTTGTATATAGAAAAAAAAATCTCATGGATTTTGAAGTGAGTATAGTTCATTCGATTTGACGTTCGATTCATTAAAAGAAAATTATGCGTGCAACAAAATATAACATCTACAAAACGCATACAAATCATGACATGCTTCCCAAGTGCCTCGGCCTCGGCCTCACTGACGTCTTTGTTCAAGCACCGTCGTAGAGGAGGCAGCTAACAAGTTGGTGGAGGAGGTGACATTTATTGTGGTTCACTACAATGATCAATGGAAGGAGTAAAATGCTTTATGCTTTTGCCTTTGTATGCTCATCGACATTCGCCAAGAACATTTGAATATTAAGTGAACATTCGTCAACTATACTTAATTGACCAAAATATTAAGTGAACAAATGTGTAAAAAGAGGTAAAACAACTACCACTATATAAAGTTTTTGAAGTTCATATCATGTTATTCTGCGAACCACCTACAATACTCAGAACTGAGCTTAGATGGTGCGAGTTTATGATGGTGTGAGTTTATATTCTTCGTCCCTTTCTAGGATTTGTTTTAATGAAGGTTGAAGTCACTGTTTACCAAGGACGATATCAAAGAACCACATTCATGAGCAAATTACTTAAAGTTGTTAAGTTTGGCTCAACGAAATGTTAATGGTATGCAATTTAGGGTCTCATTAGTTCATCCTCAGGCAGTTTCAGGTTCAGCATTGCAAAGCCAGGTTATTATGCATTTATATATGATTTTGGTACTCCAAATTTTTCAAGTTCAGAGAGCATTTGACAATGTAATTATTTCTATTGAAATTAATTGCTCGACAGATATTTAACCTTGTCTGATCCAGTGAGTCTGTGACCTTCATTTTGTATGAAGCGCCCCCTGGACTGGACCAAATAGCTACTTATCAAAGCATGTAAATTGCATACAACAACAACATTTCCTTCTAGGTTATTGAGACCCCAATCTACATAACAAACAAAACGTGGTAATTCCGTAAACTCTATAGAAACTGAAGTTACAATGTAGACCAAAAACAAACTCTCTCCTGCAATTTTTTCATCTCTTCACCCTTAATTTTATCAAAAATCACTCTCCAGTATCCAGATGAAAATAGTCAAGCCAACTCTTAATTTGTGATCCAATCACTTTACAAGTATCCTTCAAGCACAACATTCTGATTTGAAATCTTAGGCTGCAAATTCTTTACCTCTAGTCTTTTACTTAGACTCTTCAATGCAATAGGGAAGTTCCCACCCCCACTTTGATCCCAGAGGGGCAATACTTCTATCACCATTTTTTGCAACAAGTTATGCTCAATACCATCTTGGAGAACCTCTTCAAAATCACCCATATTTCCTCTTAAATCCAACAAAACACTACAGAATCCTTGAGATTTGCAGTATTCGGTAATAGCATTTAAATTTATTTGATCCAACACTACAATTTCAATACCTTTTTGAGCTCTTTCTAGTTCTACTGTTGTCTCTTTGTCTGCAAAGATTATTACCTTACCACTTGGTTCCATGGTCAGTCCAGGGATTTGGATTGGAGAACTACTACTACTAGCTATTATAATCCGGAGCGGTTGATTGGCTCCGGTTTCTTGTGATGCTGGAAGAGAGACGTTCTCAGTTACTGAGGCAGAAGAAAGTATAATTGCATCATATTCCTGTAACAATTGAGAGTAGTAACCACCAAGCTCAGCAACTCCTTCCCCAAGCTGATCTAAATAGTGTCCATTGACTGAGATAGAGTATCTGCTAGTCATAAAAATAAGAATTAGATACAATACTTATGACATGTCTATATTTATGTAAAAAAATGTGCAACTAAAGATTAGCAAGCAAATGATTTTGAGAATCCTAAACAGCAGATAGTGCAACATCTACTCATGAATTATCAACACACAACAATCAAAGACATTAAGATATCTTGACAAGAAAATGTGACAGATAAGGTATAATTTCCGCTTTTTCTATTTGCTATTGATTAATCTAAAACAAAGTAAATTTACCTAACACTGACAAAAGGATTCCCAGTTAGCATATGATGGATGTAAGCCTCATTTAATCTCTTGCATAATTCTTCTTCTACACCAGTTGTAACATCAATTCCTGCATCTCTTAATCTATCCAACCCCTTTGATGCTACAATTGGATTTGGATCCACCATTCCGACCACGACCCTTTTAACTTTGGCTTTAATTAGGGCTTCAGTGCATGGTGGAGTTCTCCCATAGTGATTACATGGCTCCAAGCTCACATAAGCTGTTGCATTCTCAGCCAAATCCCCAGCATCTCTCAAAGCGAAAACCTGTAACATTCAACTTCCTCGTATGAAGTTCCATTAACAGCTTCTTCAAAAATTTACACGAATTTTAGAAATTCATGTACAATAGAAGATAAATTCTGGCATATTATATGATACCTACAAAATCAAAGTATATAAGTCTAAGACATGATATTTTAGCCATCTCCCTCTTTATTCTCCCAAGTTCTAACTTTTTAACATGACCTTTTCAGTGTCTGCATACAAAGCTAAACTAATTGTTTCAAAAAAAATTGAAGCAGAAAGCTTCTTCTACATCACCAATCACCTACAGTAGGAACTGAAATAGGAAGAGAATACCAAACTGCCACCTTTTACAAACCACTAAACTAAATGTTCCATATTTTCTTCTTCATTGGTGAATTTCTTAGCAACCAAACGAACAGTCAACTAAAATTCCAACACACTTCATCACCTCACATGGAACCAAACACAATTGAGATGGAAAATTAAAACAAACAAACAAAAGAAAGAAAAGAAGTTTACCTCAGCATGTGGTTGGCCAGCTTTAGGGTGAAAGCCTTCACCAACAACCTTGCCATCCTTGACAATAACACAACCCACCATAGGATTGGGGCTAGTGCACCCAATAGCCTTTCTTGCAAGCTCCACACACCTCCTCATATAAAACCCATCATTTCTATCTTCTTCTTGTGCCACTCCACACCTGACCCCCACCAAACCACCATGGTTTCTTACACCTGTGGGTGACTTAAACACCCTATTAACCAAATTGCGAAACCCAGATTTGGAATGTGGATTCAACCTCAAAAGCTTGGTGGAGAGTTGCTTCGATTGTGAGACATTAGGTGGGAAGAGAGTGTAACTTGGGAGTGAAAGTCTTTGAACTTGCATCCTTTTTTATCTATCCGTAAAACCCAGATCACAATTTGCAAGTTCAGCAAGTGTGTGAAGTGTGAACCTATAATTCCGTCAATGCCCATATACAATTACAACTCCTTTGATTGATTATTTTTAACAAAGTGAAAGAGTTGTGAACAAAAAGAGCAGAGCTTTACCTTCAAAATCCAATGGGTAAGCGAATGGTTGTCAATTGAGTCCAACTATTTGAGACGGATTTTCTGGTTCACGCACTACCACTCCCAAAAGAGATACACGGGGGGCTGAAGATCGAGACCACCTCGATGTCAATCTCTTTCACTTTTCAGCAACAAGTCGATGAGGCGAACTGGCACTTGTTACAACTCTTTGTAGCCTATTCGTTTCAACTTTCAAACAACGTTGTCTATCTTAATAAAACGTGGTAAAAATAGACTGAGATGGTTAACTGTGGGTAAATTGATAAAAAGTGGTAAAAAAAACAAAAAACTTTACATTGTATTGGTAATCAGTAAAAAAAATTGTAAATGGTAAAATAATAAACAATCTTTTATTTTTTGAGTAAAAAAATATTGTAAATGGTAAAATAATAAACAATCTTGGGTAAAATAATAAACAATCTTTTATTTTTTGGACCAAAAAATAATAAACAATCAAGTATTCCATATGTACCCGATAATAGAGTGAGTGGCGCTTGTGTTGTTATTCGTAATGACAAGGGGGAAGTCGCGGTGGCAAAAACCATTCACCTTTTCGGCGTCACTTCTCCTAGACATGCTGAGATTCTTGTAATCTCTTACGGGTTACAACTTGCATTAGAGCGGGGTTTTCTTTGTCTAGAGCTTGAATCGGATGCGTTGCCGGTAATTAATGAACTCATGGACGAGGGAGAAAATCTCGCGGCTGATGGGCACCTTTTGGATGGGATCAAGGTGCTCATGCGTCAATTCACTCGGCTTCTTTGCTCTTATGTTCCGAGGGATTGCAATAAAGTGGCACATGAGCTTGCTAGTTTTGCAGCTAGGCATCATAATTCTTGTACTTGGTCTGAGGATCTCCCTCCTTGGATGATTGATTGTGTACAGGCTGATTTAATAGCCTAGTGCTAGTTGCTTGGGATGGCTTCTCATCCTTATGTACTATATTGATCCTATTCAATAAATTATTTTCCTAAAAAAAAAAAAAAGTATTCCATATGTAAGTAAGGATTGCTTCGTGTACTCAACTCATCAATTATGCTTCAACAATAATCAATTTCAACAAAAATTATGCACCAATAACTAAATTCAGTTACGAACTTACGATGGTGTTTGGAACTTTTTGGGTTTGGAAAATCCATGACATTCTTTACACATTTTGCAAGAAGATTCTTGGAATTCTTTTATTGGTAAGTTGTGCTACCAATTTTTTTGCCAGATTTCAATTGGATAGTAATTTCCGGGATAGATTTGTATGTTCTAGAAATTTGATGTACGGGAGTACTTTAAGAAAGAAAACAAGTTATTTCAATTGAATCAAAAGTTATAGTCACCAAAATAATGTACTTGTGCCAATAGTTTTATGATGTGGTTATCCAATTTCTATATATGATTTCCTTTTGTAGGTATTACACTACGTTTATGACACAAGAAAAGACAATAATTGAATTTTCAAACAAATTTTGATAAATTAGAAGAAGTATTCAAATAAAAGTTAACCAAAACCAATTTATTGTTATAATAAGTAGAGGAAGCGCTCTGGTTTTATATGTAGGGTTTATGTAGCGTCCTTTTTTTTTAACGTACAGAGCTTTTTCGTATCCCACGTTTTCAATATTTTTGGATTTCATTTTTATAAAACATGGAAAACATCATTTTGACGTTTTACGAAACGTAGTTTTTTATTTTATTAATTTTTTGTTACTATCATGTACTTTAGGGGGCCGTTTGTTACATGGGATTGGCTAGGACTAGTGGGGTTAAATACTATGTAAGCTCATTTAACTATTTTGAAACGTGTTTGGCAATTCCTTGGGATTGGACTACGGGTCTAACAGAGTGAAAATTGGTGGGCCAACACCTTCTTCCACAATACCAATATTTTGGTGGGTTTAGCTCGGACTAATAATTTGGCGTGTAAACAAAAAAAAGGTGGTGCTTTGACTACTTTCTTCTTCACTCGTCGCCTGCTTTGTTCCATCATCTTCTCCAATCTCCACATCAATTAAAACTTTCGAGGCTTTGATTTGGGGTTTGATTAGATTTTATATCTTAGATTTGGGGTGGGTGTCAAGGATTTGGGGTTGAGCATCACTGTTGGGTTTGATATGCAATTTGTTGAAATTCATATCAACGTGTTTGGCATCCATCTTTGAGCTTTCTGGTTTTCTTCCTGAGTTTTTTGAGTTGGGTTCTTGGATTTGGGGTTAGATTAGATTGGGTATCTTGAATTTGGAGTGGGTATCACAGATTTGGGGTTGAACAATTATCGATGGTAATCTACAATATCTGGGTATCTTCTTGGATTTATTTTCTGTTTCATGAGTAGAAATGAATTGAAGAAAATTTCTTGCTTCTCATGAATAAGCAGGAATTTAAATGAATTTAGGTTTGCAAATGGAAGAGACGGTTTTATGGAGATGAATCTGGGTTTGCAAATGGAAGAGATGGTTTCAATTGCAGCGTACACTTGTCATGTTTTCTTCCTGGGTTTGTCTTCATCTTTCACTCTCTCTCTTTTCTTCCTTGCTTAGTGCTGCTGCTGCACCAAACATGGGACATAATTCTTGATATCTTAGCCTAGCTACTCTACGCGATGTTACCACAACACCGGGAATAATCCGGCTTCCATACTCCTATGTAACAAACGGCCCCTAGGGGTATAATCAGTTCAATACCTGAACTTTCAATTTCATCAAAATGATTCATGCACTCTCAATTCTCATCCAATATCTCCATTTAGTACACGTGTCGCCTATCATGGGTCGACACGTGTCGTTTTAATTTACATTTACACTTATCATGTGAGAATTGAGATTACATAGATCATTTTGATAAAATTAGAAGTTCAGGGACTGAACTGATTAGACCCCTAAAGTATGGGGTAGTAACTAGAATTTAATCTTTTTTTTTCTTTTTCTTTTTTTGTATTCAGTGTTTTTCATTTTAAGGATTAATTTTGAAAACATCCAACCAAACGCATTTTAAACCCATTTTCGTATTTAAAAAACGAAAAACTGTTTCGCAAGACATAACCAAACGTGCCCTAATCACACATCCCTATAGACAATAATTGGTTGACCTCAAATGGCTATTGATTTGGGCTAATATAGAGCTCAATGTATGGATCTTTGTCAGGTGGATACTTCACCATTTTGGCTGCTCATACATTGGACATTGCCGACGACGGTTTACCTTATGTCCATGTGGTTTTGGGTCCACTACATTGGGCGTCCTTGATGGATCAAGCGTTTTCATTCAAGGCCCTAAGTTTTCTGGTCATTCTCTCAGGACCAACATTCCCTCTATGCTCGTGGGGGCTAAAGGTGTTTGTTTCCCAATACTCTTGGGAAGAGTTAGGTTTGTTGCATCTAGGCCTTGGTAGGGGAGATGGGCTCTTCTAGCGCATCTTTTGTGATTAGCTGAAGCGAGACAAGAGGCTTCAGGCTCTGAGTTCTATTTTCAAATTCTCTTTCTAGCATTTCAAGACTTGTTACTATCTGTATAGTGCTGCATTAGAGAATATGTAAATTTACTTATGTGATGTTTTCTTCAGTCGTGCACCTAAAAAAAAAAAGATGACATGTATAATTTTTGCTCCTTAGGGCAGCTCCAATGCAAAGGACCTATACCCATATATAGGTCCTTGTATAGAATTTTTTTATCTCCAATGTGGGTTTTTTTTGGACCCAAACCTGAGTTTGGGAAGACCCAAATCTATATTTAGTCTCAAACTCAGTCCAAAACTGAGTCTGAGACCCAAATTGACGAGGCTGGCCCATCAGCATGTAGAGGAAAGAGAAGGGAAAGAAGGGAAAGAGAAGGGAGGTTATGCGCGGGAAGAGGAGAGAGGAAGAGAGGCATTGTGAGTGAGGAGAGAAGTGTGGCGCGTCCAGTGGCCGATAGGTGGGGCCCGCCAACGTCAGACGAGCAAGTTGGCTGCCAACGGTCATCACATCTCAACGACTAGGATTCGTCCATTCAAAAATGGACGGTCCTCGTGGCCCGAAATTTTGTTTATTCAAAAAAAATTCTATTAGAGATCTAACGGTCCACGATTGTTTGAAATTAATTTGGACGGTCCATATGGGGACCTATATATAGGTTTAGGGTTTAGCATTAGAGATGCCCTCAAATCTATATGAATAGTGCAATTTTGAAGACTCAAATATAGGTTTTGAGTTTGGGTTTGAGTCCAACTATTGGAGATGCCCTTAATAAATTATCGTTTTCCGCTAAAAAAAAGAAGGGCAAAAATCTAATTTGGTACCTGAACTATTGCGAAAGGTACTTTTTGGTACCTACAAATTTTTTTACCCAAAATGGTACCTGAACTATTGGGCCGTTATCCAAAATGGTACCTCCGTTAACTTGGTCGTTAAGTATGGTTCAATTAGGTACCATTTTGGGTAATGACACAATAGTTCAGGTATCATTTTGAGTAAAAAAAAATTTGTAGGTACCAAAAAGTACATTTCGCAATAGTTTAGGTACCAAATTAGGTTTTTACCCTAGTCCAATTAGATAACATTTCTCATCCAAATATGCACTACGTAAGCAAACTTAACGACGGAGGTATTATTTTAGGTAATGGAGCAATAGTTCAGGTACCATTTTAGGTAAAAAAAATTTGTAGGTACCAAAAAATACTTTTCGCAATAGTTTAGGTACTAAATCAAGTTTTTACCCAAAAAAAAAACTCCACATATAGCCACCACCAATTTGTATCCCCAAATTTCTCATTTAAGCACCCTTACATTTGAATATTCTGCAACTATTGTCTATTGAACCCTCCAAAACCCAAAAGTCCAAAACCCTTAGTTTCATAGTGTTCGGTTTGCTTAGAGAAAACTCAACTTCAAGTCTTCAAGTTGTTTTTCCTGATATGAATCTAGTGAAGGAACCAAAGCTCTGAGCCCATGAATTCTGATATTCCCTAAGTGGTGACGTAATCTTCTGCTTCCTTCTCCAGAAATCAAGTATTCCATGTAAGTAAGGACTGCATAAAGTAATCAATTCATGATTATGCTTCAATAACTACATTCAATATAGAAATTTTTGGGTTTGGAATCCATCACATTCTTCACATTTTGATGCAGAAATTTCCAAGTTAACTCGATTCTTGGAACTCTTTTATTAGTAAGTCCCTAGTTACATACTGGTAGATAGATACTGGAATTGGATGGTCTATGTTGTTATAGAAATTAAAATCCTGAATGCTGCATCTAGTTTTTAAGTAGAGATGCCTATGGATTCTAGAAAGAACTATAACATTCATATGGGTCCCAATCAATGCTGTCACCTGTGTTTACATTTGTGAAATTGGTCTAGCCCATTTCATGCTTCTTTGTATTAGGCATGGAAACCCTGTTGATTCCTCAAACTACTTAAATATGGAACTCTTAATTATGTAGATTTGCTAAGCTGTTGAAGCTCTGGGATCTCATCGAATATTCCTTTATGAGTTTAGAGAATAATGATTCTTCCCTCTCTAGTAGCTTGGCTGGTGTGTCATATTCTGCAATCCTTCCTGTTTGCACAAAATTACTTGCTGAAGTTCACTTTCAATAATCTAGTGTATGCATGTCTGTCATACATGAGTGTAATTTGTGTATGTGGTTTCTGATTTTCTATATGAGCATGCTTCATGCTTGCATGTGTGTGTGTGTGTGTGTGTGTGTGTGTGTGTGTAAATGTGTATGCGAGTGTTTTTGCTTACCATCACTAAGGACCAAAACAAGATCACTGTCTATAACTGTGTGGATTCTGTGAGCTATTGTGATGACTGTTCGATCTTTGAACTCTTGGCTGATGATCTTCTGTATCACCCCGTCAGTTGCAGAATCAACTGATGCGGTTGCTTCATCCAATACCAGAATTCTGCTTTTCTTGAGCAAGGCTCTTCCAAGGCAAACTAACTGTCTTTGACCCGCACTCCAGTTTTCTCCATTTTCGATCACTGTCATAGTCATGCATATTATAAGGTATAGAGACCATCAGTTCAATATAACAGTTCGTTAGTATGAATCTGACCTGAGGCTTCCAACTTCTCTTCCTTTGCACGCACTAGTTCACCTAGCTGACATTTATCTAGAGCCTGAAAATTTGGAAATTTAGTTTCAATAGAAAATGACCCAAGTATAACTGATGATTTGTGGCTTGTTAAGGGCATGAATGTGTGTTTGTGACATTGTCTAGCTCTTGAATGCTGTTATATTATTTTTACCAAGCATAGATATAGGACTTATAAAAGTATTTCTCCCACACTCAAAATTCCATTCAAGGGCTTTCTTTTTCTTGGCCAAGCCACTTGAAGTTTTGCTTATTTGATAAGAATATTACCTCCCAAACATCACTGTCAGAGTATTGCACTAGTGGGTCGAGGTTTCCTCTAACCGTTCCTTCAAACATCGTTGGGTCCTGTGGAATGATGCTAAGCCTTGATCTTAAATCATGAAGGCCGATTTTGCAAATGTCTACACCATCAATTATAATGCTTCCTTCTCTAGGTTCAACTATCCTGAAAAGGGCCTGTATGAGGGTTGATTTCCCACTTCCCGTCCTTCCTACAACACCAACTTTGTTCCGTCCCGGAAATGTGCAGCTAATGTTTTTCAGGACAGATGGGAGATGTTCAGCATAACGAATCTGTAAGACAGTCAAAAGCATGTACAATGAGTCTATAAAACTATTTATTAGCAGAGAGAGGAAGAGTTAAGCAACAAAAGCTGTGATACACTTTATTGTCGGTGTGCAGTATGAGTTAAAAATCTTTGGCATGTCTGTGAAGTCCTTTGGTATTGAACTCCCTACTATTTACCCTAGAGACTTACCTGTAGATTTTTGAAACAAATTGTTCCAACTTGTGGCCAGTTCATTGGTGGCTTGCTATCTTCACTTACAAGAGGTGCTTCACTTGTTAGATTTGAGTACTGCAGAATTCTTTCAACCGAGATCATCTTATTTTCTGCATTGCATATGTTCCATATAATTGAAGCTTGCAAAACATTCAGATTGATTCCATATGTTACCGCCAACCCTGCAATGCCTATTGGTATAAAAAGAAAAAAATTAGTTCTGAATATCTGTTATGTTTATGACTCAAAACTTTATTTTATCCAAAGCAACATAGTTTTGCTAATTAAGAAAGTTAGAAGACTAAATAAGTAATCATTTGGTGCACAGCACATGGTCACATGAATGAGATATACAGTGATGTCTGCTCCATGATTTTTCCCAGAAAACTCGATTCCCCTTGGTCGAAAACAAATGATTATTTACCCATTCCACCTTCAAGATCATGATGGTGTTTAGTTTGTGTGAATGATGTTGGTACTCACTTGGATTTATAACTCCTTCAGGTAGGGTCACCAATAAAACCAATGAGAAGGCAAACACAAAGTTGGACAGTAGATTTAGTCTGAAAGAAAGCCATTCCATTGCTGACACATTATGAAACCATGGCCTTGAGTGATTGTCAATAAGACTGAGATTTGCATCAGTGAAGCGATCTTGTTGATCAAAAGCACGGATTGTTGCTGCTCCTGCCAGAGATTCTGCAAAGTGGTGGAGGATCGGAGATCTTTGTATGCCTGATAACCGCGCCAGTTCTCTTGCTGTTGGTATGTAATATTGCTGAAGTAATCATCATTATATCTTAAGTCATTAACCATAATTGAGAGCATTCCCATTCATCCAGAGTGAGATAGATGGATAAATACACACACAAGGAAGACAACATACTTAGTTTCCATTCATACATGCTCTTTTTGCTAGCATTTCATACTAGTTTGTTGTTCTGATATCATTTGCTTAGTGGTATTATATGTTCCTCATTACGTACTGAGGATTGAAAATTTTAATTATTTAAGTTTTATACAAGTCAAATTTTCCATTCTCTTTTGAGTTTTCGGTTTTGCTAAGAATTAAGTATTCATCTATATATTGATTATAGGCCGAAAGGAGATAAAAGTCCTTACCTGATACCATATGCAGACTGCAGTTACTGGAATGAATATGACAAACACTTCCCATGCTACTTGCGACATCACTGCGATGGTCCCTAAAATCTGTATTATTGAGAAAGCACACCAACCTAATTTGATTGCCATTTCCAAATCTAAAACGCTTTGATCAGTAGATGCCTGCAAAATGAAATAAAGGACTTATGAATCCATGGGGTGGTACCGGTCCCTCTAGTGAGTAATGTAAACTGAATAACTTACACGGTTTAAGATTCTTCCAGTTGGGGTGGAATCAAAAAATGACATTGGTGCTCGAAGTATACTATGTAGCATATTTGTGAAGAACTTTTGTGCTGTTGCAAGTCCTGCTACTGCTATTAGTGATGCTCGCAACAACACACAAAGTGAACTTCCAACAGCAAGTAGTATATAAACAAGTAATACAAACTTAATCCCAACTTTTGGCTCCGTCTCAATTGTAAGAGGTGAAGCCCATGCCATCCAATAGTTACTAGCTACCTGCAGTACCTGGAATGATGACTGTGCCAAGATTATGATTGGAACAAGTACACCACGTTTCACAGTGGTCAAATAAGACCAGTAAACTTCTTTTCCGATGCTTCCTTTCTCTCTCTCTTCATCTTGAACCAGTTTTCCTTCTTTTTCAGTAATCTCTAGAGAGAGATTATGCTCCGATTTCTGTTGTGTCTGTTGAAGTTCAGCATTTGAAGTGGACTCTGTAGTGGATTCACTGTCAGATGTTGGATTTTGAATAGTTCTGCTGCTATTTTCAACTGTGAGGATTGACTCTAGACCTCGGCTATGAGCACCAACCAAAACTTCAAAGCCTATATTTTGTTTTAGAAGCTCTTCAAAGCTTCCAGCTTGTGCAATTTTTCCATCTTGCATCACCTGTTGAAAACCCATGTTAGTTCTAGTCTGGTACAGATTCCTCACAACCCTGAGAATTGTGGTAAATTCTTAGAATTCGCAACTCCTAAGTTAACTTGATCACGAAGCATATATGTATAAAATTACATAATTTCCTTTTCACCAAAAAATATCATATAATTTTTCATTGGGATCCTGACTAGAGTTTCCGAATTATTGCAAGTAGGCTTGGAATCAGAATCTAGGCTTCTCTTCAGTAACAAGTCTAGTCTTTCAGTCACTGGCATTATTTCTTGTGTAGTTTCCATTGTTCTCTATTTTTATATATGACCAAGTAAATGCAGGGAAAAGTTATGTTCTGACTTGCTTACGACTTACCAGAATTAAGTCGGCTGCTGGGAGAAACTCAACTTGGTGGGTGACATAAAGTGTAGTCTTTTCTCTAAGAATTCCCATCATGCAGTCCTGCAAGGTATACAAACTATTATCAGTTTTAAATTTCAAAAGGATGTTGCTTGAAAGTAGGAGATGTTTTATAATAGTATCTACTTTGAAGAAAATCCACATAATGTCATTTGAGGAAGACTAACCACAAAGAGTTGGGTGCCTGTGTGAGCATCAACAGCACTAAAAGGGTCGTCTAGTAGATAGATATCTGCATCCTGGTAAACTGCACGAGCAATTTGTATCCTCTGTTTCTGTCCTCCACTCATATTTATTCCTCTTTCTCCAATTTGTGTTAGATCCCCACAGGAGAACAGCTCAAAATCCTTTTCCAATGCACATGCTTTAACGGTTCTGTCATATTTGGCCTTGTCGTATGCATTTCCAAACAGAATGTTCTCCCTGATATTTCCTGTCAGAATCCATGGAGATTGAGGAACATAAGCCTTTGTACCACTGATCTTCACTGTCCCTGAAAACTTTTGAATTTCTCCAAGAATGCATGACAGAAGGCTAGACTTCCCTGATCCAACAGTCCCACAGATTGCCACTCTCATACCCCTCTTCACTTTTAACTGTATTCCATCAAGAGTTGTGCTGCTTGACCCAATATTCCAGCCAAATTTTCCATTTTCTATCTCAATGGAGTTTTCCATCTGGTCTTTTGGAACATGCTCAATGTCATCCTGCTGAATTTCATCTTCCATGAGATAGGAAGCTACTCTATCCGCGGAAACTTTTCCCTGTGCAATCACATTGAGCACGTCAGGTAGATTAAATATAGGATCTTGTAACATTCTGAAGGTGGCCAATGCTGATAAAACTCTGCCTGCAGTGAGGTCTATACCCATCAGCATACACGCCCCGAAAGTCACCACAGAGATAAATGATGGTGCTCCCCAAAACACGGTAGAGCCAATTGCAAACAGTCTTAGTGACTTCCATAGCCAGTCGTACTCTATTTTCCTCAAGGTTTCTAACTTGTGAAGGAACTGGCTGTCCCATGCCTGAAGTTTGATTGTCTTCACGCTTCGAAGAATTTCTGAAGTGGCTTTCATCCTGTTGTCTTTGGCTTCCATGATCCTAGTCTGGTATCTTTTCTGAAGATTAGTCATTGGTATATTGCAAAGCAGTACTCCCAAAGTTGCTACTAATGCGCCCAAGCAACCCATGCCTAGATTTGTATGAAGAATGTAGATTGCCAAGGAAATTTCAATAGGCATCATCCATATCATGTTTAAGTACCAAATGAAGTCCGTGATTCTTTGGATATCTACACTCATATAGTTGATGACCTCTCCACTGGTGTGGCTTTGGCGGGATTGGCTTGATAGACGTAACCCTTTTTTGAAAATTTGAGATATCAGAGCAGCTCTCAGGCGAAGGCCTAGCTGTCGAGCCCCAAAAATCCATTGCCTCTGTGTTATCGTTTCAACCATCTTAGCTCCTAGAAAGGCAAGTGCAAGAACGTAGCCACTCCCTAAGCTTCGAGTTTTCTTCTCTGTCAGAAACTTTACGAAGTCATTAATGAGATATGGGCCAACATATGATGCTACAGCACTTATTACAGCGAACATTACATTCATTGCTGCTTTGTTCTTGATAAATAAATAGATCGTCTTGTAGATTTCTGGGTTGGTGGTTCCATCTCTCTCCTTAACATGTTTTAGTCTCTCATCAAAAGAGTGAGACAGATATTCAGCTGAGTCTTTGATGTCAACATCTGGGACTTCTTCCTGGTCAAGGGGTTTCTTGATTCCAACAGCAAATAAGGGGTTGAGCCAAGAGAACGTGATGAGTTGGAGAAGAGTAGCTTTTCCGTATGGAGATTGTTGTCTTCCTTCTGAACATTTATCACCTTTTTCATTTAGAAGTGGTTCGGTGATGCCATTTGGGACGGTGAAGGTTAGTCCTGTCTTCCCTTGAATCGAAATAGCAAACAGGCAGGTGGATGCAAGGACACTTAGGAAGTCAGCATAATCTTGTAACCGAAGCTGACCATGGTACGTGATTCGGAAATGAATATCAACAGCCACAGAGATGATGGACAAGATGAAGCTACAAAGCCACCATGCTCTTAATAGCCAAGGAAACTTGATGGACTTGATATTCACAATCCGGTGTACTGCAACTGATGATATTGCCCATGATACCACTTGCATACCCTCCGATGAAAATGTGTGAACTTTATGATTGCAGTAAGTCACACTTCCATTTAGCAATTGCAGAAGCACTATGGAATGAGTTACCATCAGTAAAAGGCAACAAGCTAGGCTGATCTTGTGAAGGGTGCTGAATCGTGTGCCAATGCCAGTGCCATTATTCTCTGTGCTTTGGTCTGGGAACTTTGTTCTTTGTTTGCAGATTTGGCTCAAGCTTTTTTGTAAAAAATGCAGTACAAAGATGGCAAGGAAACTAAGTTGCACAACCATGCTAATGTGCTCACACAGGCAGGGAAAGTTTTTCCGGAGCCATTCTGTCCGAAATTCAAGCCCGAATTCTGTCACACATGATACAAATCAAGTTCTTTCCATTGGTGACTGATCAAGATAATTTTGTGAAGTAAAAAAAAATGGATTTCATTTTTTCTTGACGCGTACGTAGTCTTGTAAAACTACATGAACTGTACATCTAAGTTATGACTAGTTCCTTATGACCATATCTTGCAAACGCTCTATGCATGTTACAAACTGCAAATCACAGTTAAAAGATTCGTGAATCTGTACAGTAGGTTTTTCATTTTCCTGTACAGTACTGCCTGTTCTGTTGAAGATGTAGTACGTACTGTCTTGTTTGAATTTTGTTAGTATGCTTGATAGTCTCCAGTCTCCTTCACACTAAACTTGACATGACAAGTTAGACTTCTCACACATCCTTTACTGACTAAAAATGTTTCACCTCAGTTTCAATATATCATAATTTCGATTCATTCTTTTGTATGTATGTGTCAGAGTACTGGGTTTACTATATTATACAACAGAATCTTTACCTCTAACTATCATATTGAAACTTGGATATGTTGATTATGATCTCAGGGGAATCAGAGGTCATTAATGCACTCCAAGCATAGACATTCTGCGGCGACTAGCAGAAGACGTTTTATGGGCCTTCCATATATAAATTATAAATTTCAATGGTGTTCATTTTTTTTACGATGAATTATATATGATGCAAATTTATCTTCTAAGGAGGGTGAAACAGAATATATATTTCTTTTCCAAAAAAAAAAAAAAGGATATATATTTATATGGGGAAAACTCGATCAAGTGCTAATTATTGTCAGTTACATGAAATTTATGAAAATAGGGAGGCTGGGTAAAGGCCATGAAGGGTTCTTGACCAAATAGAAAATGATCAAAAGCATACAGAAAAAGAAGTCATCAAAGAATAAAGTATGCAAGTAGGTATGTTTGTATGTTCTAAGTGATATATTCATGAGCTAATAAAGCTTACTCATTGCTCTGCGTAAATCAAACATGTCTGCCCAAACCATGCCTCGATCTCCGGCCAGCTAAAGCTTCAGCCTCCCTTCCAGTAGTGCTGCCTTGAGGATCCCCAGACTAGTTATATATATATATATTGGGATGTACTAAGAAAATATGTGCAGAGTTGGATATAAATATATGTTCCTTTCTTAACAAGTGCCTTGTCTTTTACATGTGCATAAGGTCAAGGTTATTTAACACTAGAAAAATTGGGTTTTTCGTGTTTTCAATTTTTGAGGGGGTTTGGGATCCAATGTCTTGATCTGCCAAAACTTTTTTTTTTGGCAAGTGATCTGCCAAAACTAGTCAATTTTTGAGGCCTTGAGGGAGTTTTCAATTATATTCATTTTTATTATTAATTAGTTGACTATATTTTTTTATCAAAAAAAATTGACAATATTTTTTCAAATTTATAGAATAATACCATATTTAATTGTGGATAATAAAGTATAGAGAATATGATATATGTTAAAGGAAACCTACTTTGTGTGTGCTTTGTCAACCTAAGAGAACCATTAGTTAGTATGGAATAAGGATTATGTATTAAATAGGATTCCAATTAAGATATGGATTGTATCTTATATTGTTCTATAAATAGAGGCCCTATTCATTAATGAAATACATTCTATTCCTGTATTATTCTCTTCTCTTCTTTATTTTCTGCATTCTACAACACGTTACCAGCACGAACCCTAACCCTGAATCAAAAGCTAAAACTCTTGAGCATAGCATCCTACTATCGCCAAAATCCTAGGTTTTTAGCCATGAACAGTGACGTGAATAGTACCAGCTTGAACAGTAACCGCCACCGTGCTCTCCTGCGCAATCTCTTCTAGTTCAAGAATAAAAAGAAATAAAGAAAAAGAATTTCAAGTAAGTTTTTATAAAAGTTTCTGCTTTCTGAATTTCAATTCAACCTTCATTTTCTCCGGGGACTTGCAACCTCCCTTCTTCTACCTCCCACCTTTCTGTAACGCGGGATTCTTGAGCTATACTTCTACCTCCCACCTTATATCCTTGTGGTATATGTAAGACATGAGCACCCCTAATGTCATCATTCTATAGTGGAAGTTCTTGAATCTAAAGCCGAACTATGGGGGTTCGAGCTAAAACTCCGGACGAGGACTCCGTTGAGAGAAGAGATACTCCGGACGAGGATTCCGTTGAGAGAATATATCAAAACGCGACTGATTTTGGTCATAACTTATTCACAACTAGGCTCACCAAATTGAGTATGATGTCTAGGAAAATATTTTGAGATTAGTGGTATTAAGTGAGCTTCGCTCTACCGACATCTCTTCTTACTTTCCTGGTCATGCTTAGTTGGAGCTACCAAACGGTTTAAGTTATGGCCATGCACCATATAGGTTTTGATCTAATTACCTTCGGATGAGGAATCCGTAAAGAAGAGATTTGAAACGACCATACTACATCAAAGTTTCACCTAAATTCAATACGTGGAAAACGTTTCATGGGAGCATTGCTCAGAAACCCTATATTGTTTCGTGGGAGTATTGACTCCGAAACCTAAATCCAACGTTTCTTAGGAGCAAAGATTACTCAGGAACCTTCTATTGTTTCATAGGAGTATTGACTCTGAAACTTACCCTACTCTTGCTCTCCATATTTTTGGATGTCGAACATGAACGAACTCGATTTCACTCCATTGGATTCTGCGGACATTAGATTTCTGAGATGGCTCATGATATCCTAATGCACCTATCCGCGCAAGAGCTTCTAGCTCGAATCCACGAGCATTGTAGCGTTGTTTTGAAGGAATTGCTCAAGACCCTCAAACTGAGATTGACAATGCTAGGATACTTATCCTGATGAAACGCCATATGGATATGGCACTCCAGTTTGAGTTCATGGAAGAGGTTCGCGCTAGAAAACTTTGAAGTGCTTCATGAACGTTATGGTAACGTTCGTGACTCCATAATTATGAATTAGAAGCATAATGGACTAAACTCCGCTTCTTTGACTTTGATAAGGTTATGGGATATAATTCGGAAATTCTCCGCATCAGAGACTTGATGTATCATCATCACAGAATAACAATTGATTGAGAAAACTCTCACTACCTTCTCCATATCTGTCTTGAGGAAATGCATGACGATAATACTTATGAAGTATTATAATGCGAGGCCCGTGGGAACTAGATATATTCTGGAGACCCATTATAATGGTGCCTCTAAAGGAGGACGCCGCGAGCAAAACCCTAAATCTAGGAACAAATCCGAACGTTTTGGTCCGTAAGATCTATTTGCTCAGGAAGGTAATCGCCATGAGAATAGGCAATCACGCGAGCATAGGGCCCGCGGAAGAGAGAGAAGAGCCCGACGCAGACGACCCTATGGGAGGGCCACCGCCGGCCACCAGTTCGCCGCCAAATATGGAGGCACTGCCGCCGCCTATAAAGGCGCCGCAGATACCCACCGGTACAAGTACCCCGCACTCCATTCGATCCCCGGATCAGTGAACCTAGTGCCGGTACGTCTCAATCAAAGAGAATCCTCTTCATGATGTCTATTATTGATATGGAGCGTCTGATCAATGAGTCAGAATTTGCAATACATATGAGTATGTAGTTGCAAAGATCAGGACGTCGGGTTAAAGGGTTGAAGACTTTGAAACTAGAACGAGTGATGACACTCCTGATTTCGCCTAAGTCTTTTAGTTTTCCATTATATTGTAGTAAGGCAAGTTTGCCAAGACAATGGATTTAGTTTTAATTTGGGATCAAGATGAAACTTTGGATGTAATGCCTTGGCTAAAGAGGCAATGGATTCCATGTTGAGACGCATGATGAGAATGGAAAAGAATTATTTTGCATTACCTCTAATGACTGCGGAAGAAAGCGCATCTTAAAGAAGCTTATGTGTCTCTCTAGTGGGTTATATGCTACCACTATTAGAGCTATTGAATCAAACAATGTCATTCGGGATGATCTCTTGGATTCAGACACATATTGAATTTAGCACGACAGATTAGGACATTCTGGTCGTGATATGATGATCCATGTATTGAAAACCTCACACGAACATCCATTCTATCGAGTTAATCAAAGCAAGAATCAAAAGTTGATTCAAGGAGAGAGAACTGGTGTTGCTGTTGTCCGGTCGACGATGTCTTACTGACCGGTCGACCCAATCCAGAGGCTTCTGTAGACCGGTCGCTGAACTTGTTGACCAGTCTCCGACTTCCAGAAGGCTCAGCCGACCGGTCGCTGAACTTTTCGATCGGTCGTCGATTTCCAGAGTGTGTGGCCGACCGGTCGAGGATTTTGCCGACCGGTCGAACGGAAATGTCCATTTTTCTTTCCTTTCGGTCTAACCCTGATTCAAGTTTTAATCAGGATGCCTCCTATGCTTTCGAAGCCTCAATGGCCAAACGCTCGTTTTGCAAAGCCTGTTCCTTAGGAGAATTAGGACCGAGACCGTCCTATGAAAAGAATTATAAAGTACTTCTTCCATTCTTACAGAGAATCAAAGGGGATATTTGTGGACCTATTCAACCACCAAGGAAGCCATTTAAGTATTTTATGGTGTTGGTTGATGCGTCGCCATGCTGGTCACATGTCGCGCTATTGTCTACTCGTAATGCTGCTTATATATGCTAAACTTCTAGCACAGATAATTCATCTGCGGGCTCACTACCCGGATCATCCCATTAAATCTATCAGGCTTGATAATGCTGGAGAGTTTACATCGAAAACTTTCGATGACTACTGCATGGGATAAATATTGGGCATCTAGTCCCACATGTGCATATCCAGAATGGTCTCGTAGAGTCTGCCATTAAGAGGTTATAAACGGTCACGAGGACGTTGGTAATGTGCACCAACCTTCCTCTCTTTGCCTGGAGGCACGCAATATTGCATGCAGCTATGCTTATTCGTCTGAGGCCACCGCCACTTAATCTTTTTCTGCGTAACAGCTAGTGACTGGGTACTAGCCAAGTATCTCGCACTTACACGTATTTGGGTGTGCTGTTTATGTGCCTATTACGCCGCCACAGCGTACTAAAATGGGTTCTCAGAGACGAATGAGTATTTATGTTGGATTTGAGTCTACAACCATAATCCGCTATGTAGAACCTTGACAGGTGATCTATTATGCAAGATTTTCGGATTGTCACTTCGAATAGGCAGTCTTCCCGTTGTAAGGGGGAGATCAGAACGTGAACGTTCAACATGAACCACTGGAATTGTCATGGCCTGTCCCCACTCTGTCTCATAACGATTCCCCTACTGCACAAAGAAGTGCGTAGAATTATAGATCTTCAGAAAGCCACAGATTCTCTTCCTGACGCTTTCTCAGATCTCGCTAAAGTGACTAGATCATATATACCAGCTGCAAACGTACCTGCAAGGATGGAAGTCTCTGCAAAGGGCTTCAGACTCAAAGTCGCTGCAGCTGCCGCCCCTGAGGAAGGGCCGGGCACTGCGGGCGCCACCGCCAATAATGGTGGTGATGTGGTTCAGATCGTGGCTCCGCTGAGGAATCGTGGGAGACCACTGAGTCGAAGGATGCGCGCCCTAGGAAACGGGCTGCGATGGCACCAAATAATCCTTTGATCATTGATACTCAAAATTCGTCTAATGAGAACATTCCGGATTACAGTTATGTCCAAGAGACATCTTTGGAGGACGCTTCATCATTAGAACCTATCCGTGGGAACATAGAGATCTCGATTAATTACACTAGTGTACATGGCACGTGGGATAGAAACTCCATCATAGTTGATGATGTGTTTGCATACGCTTATGCACGTGAGTTAATTGAGACCGATGATATCGAACCTTGCTCCGTTGAGGAATGTCAACATAGAGCTGATTAGCCTAAATAGAAATATGCGATCCAGGTTAAGTTGGACTCACTAACAAAGAGAATGGTATTTGGGCATGTAGTACCAATACCTTCTAGAATAAAACCTGTTGAATATAAATGGATCTTTGTTAGAAAGCGTAATGAGAGAAACAATATAAAGTTCACCTTGTGGCGCAAGGTTTCTCACAACGCCCTGGAATCGACTACAAGGAGACATATTCTCCCGTAATGAACGTCATAACATTCCGCTACCTTGTCAGTTTGGTAGTTTCAAAAAAACTGAATATGCAGCTTATGGATATGGTCACCACGTATCTCTATGGGCTTCAGTTACCCAAGTTAAGTAGCTCTAGACCACGAAGCGCGTTTGCAATAAGATTGCGACGCTCACTATATGGATTGAAACAATCCAGACGGATGTTTTAATACCCTGATTTTTTTTTGTTAATAATTTCTCTAAACGAGAAATAATTATTTTGTGAAGTATTACTATTTGGCGCATTTTTACTAAATATACGTATTCTGTGTTTACTACTTGCCATTGGAACAACAAGTAGTGTGACTCAACTGATGAGTCAGGTTTGTTTGGTGAGTCATTGCGACACATATTGCGATGTGGTTAACTTTCGGGTGACTTTTTTTTATTCGGCTTATTTTCTGGAGAAACTTCCTTCACGAAATATGTGGGGGATTATTTTACTGAGTATTTCAAAATACAGTCACTCAAGTGGCTAATTAATATCAATAACATTCCAATCAGAGATAAACCGATGTTGCTTCAGTCTTTCACTGCAGTTTTGTAATTAATATCAATAACATTTTAAACCAAAGAAAATCAAGAAAAACAATTCAACAACAAATAAACTGAGAAAATGAATTGATGAAGAACTAAGTCACCAACTGGTGTTCGGTGGCAAAACTGCAGATCGAATGCTGAAGTTTGAACACTGGAAGTCTAATACGTCACAAGGCAGGGCTGAATGCTTTGCAGTCTGAAACGTATCCAACTCCAAGGCAGGGGTATGTTTTGTTTAATAAATATGAGAGGTGTGGTGTGTGCAGCCGGTGTAGAAGTCAAGAGAATACATTTTTATATATTGAGTGGGGGCCAAATAATATAATTATATGTACTAAAGTAAGAAAAGTCAAATTTTCACTGGGGGCCTTTGCCCCCCCCCCCCCCCCCCCCCCTCGTCCTGAACTGCATCCGCCACTGCATGCTATCATATAATTCTTAGTGTACTGACCAGTTAGACATTTTATATAGCCCTTCTGCTGTCGAAACAAATATACAACAATAGCCATTTTTCTCTGTTATTTCCTTTCCCCTGTTTCTCTGTTATTCCATTCAATCAAAGAAAAGTTCAAGCTGTTTGATACGATCCAAGTACTGTGCATGTACACCTACTAGGATCGAGGTTGTTGTACCCTGAAGGGAAGGCCATCATCACCTGCTACACCAAGACATAGTCTTCGAGGGGTGAATCGTGGACTTGAAGTTTTGTGGCTTTGGAGTTTTTGACGACGATATCTCCACATCCCGCCGTTATCTCACTTCGAGGCAAGTTTTAAAGTTGTTTCATTTTGTGTGTTCTATAAGTTTACCGTTGGGATTGGGCTAGTTTTGAGTTTGGACAGACGATTATTTTTGTACTAACCACTGCCTGTGGCGGCGCGTCCGACCATTCCAGGAGCTGTTCTTTGCTCCGTTGTGCTTAGTTCGTCGATACGAACAAGTTTCATGTTTACGGATTTTTAAGATTCGATCATTTGACCAATGACTAATTATCCGGAAGTTAAGGATCGTTCGATCCGTGACAATCTGACCGTCGGAACGTCACCGTTTTTTTTTTTAAGGATATGTTGTTAGGATGCTAGAATTAAACTTGTTGTTATTTTGGTGTTCGAGTGGGACCCGCTCAATGAATAGTTGATGTGGGACCCATTCGAAGAATAGTGATGTGGGACCCACGTTGACTGACAGTTGACTTTTGGTCGATTTGTCTCGATTAATAGTTCCGATGTCCTAAGAGATATTTGAGGAACATTTGAATTAATTTGAAAGTGTATTATCCTAAGTAGGAATTTGCATGTTCATAGGTGATGATGGAGCCGTATAGCACTGTGCATAGTTTTGTCAATTTTTGGTTACTAATTAAAGACGCAGCGAGAATTAGAGGTGAGTAACTATCACAATGACTTGTTGGTGAATGAAATTCATGTATTGTGTTATTAGAACGATTATTATGTGGTGAAATTATATTCATTAAAATAAACATATGTTTTGAAACAAATGAACTTGTTCGACGACGGTTCATCGGTAAGAAAAGATTTATTTTCAAAATAAATGAATTTAAATTAATATTATAAAATGTGAAATATAGTTAGCATGGTAGCATTTCTGGGAGGATGACTATGTATACGTGTGTGTGTGTGTATATATATATATATATTTATATATATGTCTTGGTAAAAAAAATTATGAATCGTGATGGAAAGATTGTGTATATATATAATTATGTGAAATATATGTATCTTAGTAAAATGTGTTGAGAATTGATGGAAAATCATATGATGTGAAATAAATCATATCAGTGTTTTGAGATTGAATTTTCTGGTTGGGAACCAACATATTAAGAAAATAAATTAACTAAAGATCATGTTTGTGAATTGAATTGTGCATGAGAAACATTGAAGTCGAGAAAATAGTACGATCGTGTACTAAAGTGGATTACTGGTAAATGGAGTTTTTGAGGTGAATAAGCGCAGGGCTCAAGTCCCTATAGATAGTGCACTATTAGACTCATAGGAAGGAATTGCCGACCTTGAGTGTACATACTTTGGTGTTGGCCTTTGTATGCTGTCGCTTTCCCGTACACCTAGTACGCAGATTTTTACCCATGCTTGGTATTGTAAACCTTGGCTTGAGATTTATGTTGAATTGTTATTACCAGTCATCCTAAAATATTCATTGAAAAGGGGGAGTACATATTATTTTGATTGAATATTTGATTGTCATATATTGTCGGTTTGTGACTTTATGATTATTACCCATGCTTGGTATTGTGAAACCTGGCTTGGGATTTATGTGAATTTGTGATATATTGATATTCAGTTATGCTGATTGAGCATATATACTATTTTGAGTTAGTCATCTACTAATGATGCATGGTTAATTGATTTTAAAAAAAAGATTGTATTTGAGTCCAAAATGTATTCTCGTATTCGACTATCTAAAAGAGTTATTTGGGTGATCTGCATCTGGTAAATTAAATATGCAATATTTGACTGTATAAAAATTGTTAGTACAATTTGTTAATATCGTATAAATTAAGGTCACTCATACCAGCTTCGTAAGCTGACCGGGTTTGTTGACATAACTCGATACACTATTCAATGGTGTAGGGGTTAATCGTGCAGGTTAGGTATGCGTAATAGTATTTGGAGAACTGGTTGGGAATTCTAGTATCAACCGTTTGCGTTGTTGTAGACTTCTGTTGTCTTGTAATAAGCTCTGAAGAAGTATTTACTTAATTTATTGAATTATCAATTTATTATGTAAATATATTAAATGTAATATTTGACTCTAAAGAATGAGTCAATATTTACATTGTTGGGCATGAAATGAGTGAGCGTTGTACATGAATTAAACAAAATAAAAAATTATGGTGCATATTTGTAATATTCCATGTTTCGCGTCCCGAATTGGTTTTGTATTTAAAAGGCAATAAAATGCCTTGTCATTTGTTAAAAAAAATTCGGGGCGTGATAGATGTGGTATACCCGTCTAAGTGACTACTTGATTGGAAAAGGGTATGTGAACAATGAATTATGCCCCTGCGTATTTATTAAGAAAACAAGTTCCGGATTTGCAATAATCGCGGTCTATGTCAATGACATGAATATTATCGGAACACTTGATGAATTAAGAGAAACCGCTGAATACTTGAAATCCAAGTTTGAGATGAAAGATCTTGGCAAAACACGGTTTTGTCTCGGTTTAGAACTTGAGCACCGTGATAGTGAGATCCTGATTCATCAATTAGTTTATACCCAAAAGATGCTCAGGCGTTTTAATATGGATAAAGTCCATCTTGTTAGTACTCTCATGATTGGTGGCAGCCTAGATCCAAGAATGATCCGTTTCGCCCAAGGGATGATGGTGAAGACGTTTTAGAGGCTGAGGTACCGTATCTAAGTGCAATAGATGCATTATTGTACTTGGCACAGTGTACAAGACCATATATCTCATTTGCTGTAAACTTGTTAGCTAGATATAACTCTGCGCCAACGCAACGTCATTGGACTGACATAAAGACTATCTTTCGTTACTTGAACGGTACGATTGATATGGGCTTGTTCTTTCCCTACATAGAGTCAAGAAAGTATGACAAGATGGGTGAGGAACCCATGCCTGCTGCCTCCGGTCGACCGGTCGCCCGGTCACCGAACACTTGTTGACTGGACGCCAACCTGCTGTTGCCCCCTATTCTCAAAACAGTTGTGATATTTTGGTGGGTTTTGCTGATGCTGGGTATCTCTCTGACCCGCATAAAAGTCATTCCCGAACTGGTTATGTCTTTAGTATGGGAAACACCGCGATATCTTGGAGGTCTACTAAGCAGACCCTTGTTGCTACTTCTTCGAACCATGCTGAGATAATTGCTCTCCATGAAGCGGTTTCGTGAGTGTATATGGTTGAGGTCCATTGTTACACATATAAGAAGCACATGTGGTTTGAGGTCAACCACAGATGAACCTACGTGCATTTATGAGGATAATGTCGCTTGTATAGAGCAAATGAAGCAAGGTTTCATCAAACGCGACAACACCAAGCATATATCGCCTAAATTCTTTTATAATCAACAACAACAGAAGTTCCTCAAGATCCAAGTGAATCAAGTTCGATATGAGGATATTGTGGCAGATTTATTTACTAAATCGCTGCCTAAATCCATATTTGAGAAGCATGTGAAAAACATTTGTTTGCTTAAGTTATCTGAACTCCCTTAATTGTAGAAATCAAGAGGAGACGTAGACATCAAGGGGAGTCTGGCGTCCATGTTATTCCAAATGTGAAAGGTATGTTGTATTCTTTTTCCCTTCAACCAAGGTTATTTTTGTCCCACTGAGTTTTTGTTACTTGGGAATGTTTTTAATGAGACAACGCGAGGAGCACCACCTAGTGTTGACAACATAAGGGGGAGTGTTGAATGAAACCTCCTTTGTGTGTGCCTTGTCAATCTAGGAGAATCATTAATTAGTATGGAATAAGGATTATATATTGAATATGATTCCAATTAAGATATGGATTGTATATTGTATTCCTCTATAAATAGAGACCCCTATTTATTAATAAAATACATTATATTCATGTGATATTCTCTTTTCTTCTTTATTTTTTGCATTCTACAACAATATAAAAGTTGTTGGAATTAACTACGAAAAACCCTATAATAGAAATTTTTTAAGAAAATGTTTGAGTCCGTATGCTGACTAGTGGGTTTGAGTGAGCTTCGTTTCTTATGGATTGGGTTAGGTCAGATTCATATTTGGTCGATGAGATGTGAGTCATGTGACATATATTATATATAGTTCCTTTTATGATGACCAATAATATCTCATGGACCATTTTATTACATAAGATCTATGTTGATTCAGACCCTTCAATGATCGACAGTACGTACCACTCACTCACTAGCTTTGCTGTCCAAATTCAATGTACTAATGTAAGCCCTACATATATGCCTTGAGTTTTGCTTTCTGGGATGCCCTAGTTCACAGGTGCACCTGCAGTGTTCGGGGCAAAGGATGCACTTGCAGGGGGGAGGGTGGGGTAGAGGAGGTTGATCCAAGGGCTACTGGGTATGCCACCTGTCCGAGCACTAAATGCCCAGATTATGGCAGAATTTCCACCTGTCAGGCAAAAAGAAAGAAAACACACTATCTGCATTCCTTTCAGATTTTCAATCATTTGGCACATAAAGTTTTGGTGAGTTCCAGTTGGATGAAAACTCTGCACATTAAAGTTAAGGGAAATATCCAATAGGTCCTAATTTTCACTATATATTTCCCTTAAAGTTTGAGAGATTTTAAATATATCTCAACAGATCTGGGTTGGGCCTCTTTTACTCCCACCAAGGACAAAATGTAAGAGGCCTGATTTGTTATAATTTTTTCCATACATTTTTGCCCTTGAACAGTATTTTTCAGAATTGCCACCATTCAAATAGGATCGATCTCGTCGCCGGAGGTTTAGGGTGAGAGAGAAAGCTCCGAGGAGAGAGAGAGCTCGAGGGAGAGGAACAGAGGTCTGAGTAGGTCCGTCACGGTGAGCCACGGTGAGGCTCCGATGACGGAGATCGAACGATTGTAGATCTTTGGGTGTCCAGAGAAGGTCCGACAAGATGGAGGCGGTGAGTTAGGCTACTTCCCGGCGTCGCCGGTCGGCGCACGACCTGGGCTCGGCTCAGGGGAGGCCGGCGGTGAGGCTCGGGTGGTAGTTCGAGGAGACCGGTTCTCTCTCACTCCACTACGTTTTCTCTCTCCTCCGAGCTCTCTCTCTCTCCTCGGATCAGTTTCTCTCTTCTTCAATGAACCCAAAAGAGTTAAGAGATGAGGGAAGAGGTGAGCTCGATGGTGGTCGCATTGAGCCATGGTGATGATCGGAGAGGATGGAGACTGGGCTCTCTTTCTGAAATCTCTCTCATCAAGCTCACTTTCTGCCAGTGAACCCAGAAGTAAAAGATGGCTATGAGGGAAGAAGAGCTGCAAAGCTCTGTTCTGGGCAGAAGAAGGAGCAGCAAAAGCTGCAACTGTGTTTGAGAGATAGAGAAGCAGGAGCTGTGAAGCTCGAAGAGAGAAGCAATAGTGCTCAAGGTGAGCTTCGTGCTGCCAAAATATAATATATGCCGACTAGTATTGATTCTGTGGCTAATTGTTGCCGGATGGTTTGTGTTGGTTTTAGATTGTGATCATACTCGGCGAAAGGTTGAGTTATTCTTGTTATTAGCTCTACAAAGGAGAAAGAAAGAAAAACGAGATCCATTATTGGATTGGGTTTGTTCATTACTTGTATTTGATCTGCCAGAGTACCAGTTGATCTTGGTGAGATTACTTCGAGACGTTGAAAATTCAAGGTCGGAACCGTTACACATCGTTGCTGCACTGGCGTTTTCGTTGTCGACTTCAATAAAATGTTATTAACCTCAATAAAACAGTTTATTGACCTCAATAAAATACACAAATGTGATGCTCCGGTCCTTTGTTCTTTCTCTCCTACCACAGAAAGTATCGATTCTTTAAAAAAAATTATTGAGGTCAATAAAATCTGTCACACGTATAATTCTTCCATATATCTATCATGTATTTCATCAAGTTATGTTGCGCTTGTATATTAGTTATTGCCTGTTCTGAAAGTTTTCATTTCGTATTATGCTGCTTTGAGCTGAAAACTTGACGCAGGGTATTCAATTGTCTTGTGGTTATCTTGCACATTCTTTTGTGAGATACCCCGGTCAATAAATGGGACACTGGCAAATTTTATTGACCTCAATAAATTTTTATTGAGGTCAATAAAATATACAAAGGTGATGCTTCATCGTTGCTGCACTGGCGTTTTCGTTGTCGACTTCAATAAAATTTTATTGACCTCAATAAAATACACAAAAGTGATGCTTCATCGTTGCTGCACTGGCGTTTATTGCTATATTCAATCTAACGGTCCATATCAAAAGCTGCCGAGATCAACGGTCCAGATCGTCTATTTTCTATTTTCTTTTAATTAAATAATTTTCTTTAATTTCTAAATGTCCGAAAATCATTATAAATACCTTGGGAGTTCAAAAAATTTCCTGAAAATTCTCATAAACTCGTCGTAACATGTAATTTATTCTCGAGTCCCCAAATTGAAGATTTTGTTTGAAGAAAAATTTGGAACAATTCCCGACTGTCCTTAATTATTGTCGAGATCACATTTTTAATCTCGAATAATTTTTGCACAATTTTCTTAAATTTTCTCGGCGTTGAAAATTCAAGCTCGGGACCGATACAACATCGTTGCTACTCTAGCGTTTCCGTTGTCAACTTCAATAAAATTTTATTGACCTCAATAAAACAGTTTATTAACCTCAGTAAAACCGTTTATTGACCTCAATAAAATACACAAAGGTGATCTCCTTTGTTCTTTCCCTCCTACCACAAAAAGAACTTGCTCCTTAAACAAAGGTGATGGTCCATCACATATTGTACATGCACTAATTCCCGTACTCCAAAATTCACCATCCCACCTTTTGTGTTTGTTTATTGGTTAGGATATTGCTAGTTACTTTGTAAAATTTTATTGAGGTAAATAATTTTTTTTATTGAGATAAATAATTTTTTTTATTGAGGTCAATAATTTTTTTTATTGAGGTCAATAATTTTTTTTATTGACACAAAACTGATGAGATGAGATGAAATAACAATGTACATGAAAAACTTAACTCTTCATAAATGGGTCAAAACATGAAATTTAGAGTTTCTTCTCCCTTTTTTCTGTTGCATATTGTCATTCATGACACTCAAAAGCATGACCCAAGGAATTGCTACCGAGGAATATCTATGAAGATAACTTCAAACTTGTTTACTAATCCACAAACTAAACGACTCCAGTAAATCAAAACCTGTTTTTGTATCTAGTCAAAAGCCTATATGAGATCTTAACTTCTCTTCTGTACGCCATCACTGCTTAAAGTTTTGAGTGCACCAACAACTCCACCACGGTAAGTAATTTTTACCACCTCCCCCTTCTCCAATCCATAGTAGCGTGCAAATGCATCAATTTCCAGCATGAGAGGGAGCTGGGAAGAAACATAAGAATCAATTGGTTCAGTTATTTAATCAACCAAATTAGAACTGCATGTAGCATGCATACAAGGAAACGATAGAATCCATTTTGATCATGTATGCAGCCGAACTTCTACCATCAATATTTTTAGGTAGAAAATATACACTCTGCAAATAAGCTAGAACAAGCTGTAGTATTAGACTTCTTTTGATGCCTGCCTATTTTCATCACCCAATTAACGATCATTGCAATTACTCACTGCAGTTCATCACTGATGGAGCCATGCCTTCTAGTGCACAACCACCGTACAAATCCACCATAGCCCAATCCGATTTGGGCACCCAACACCACAACAAACCATGCCGGCGACCCAATCACAGCTCAGATCACCACCGGCGCCGCCGTGATCCTTCAATCTCGACACCCAGATAGCTCTACCGGGGAGCTCAGTTCACCACAGTGCAATCCACCATAGCCCAATCCGATTTAGGCACCCAACACCACAACAGACCATGCCAGCGACCCAATCCCAGCTCGGATCACCATCGGCGCAGCCGTGATCCTTCAATCTCGACACCCAAATAGCTTCGCCGTGGAGCTCAGTTCACCACCGCCATTCCAGGCCGTGCCCAGCTCCACTAGAGCCGCCGTTGCAGAACAAGGGAGAGAGAGACCAGCCGTGATCCTTCAATCTCGACACCCAGATAGCTCCTCCATGGAGCTCAGTTCACCACCGCCATTCCAGGCCGTGCCCAGCTCCACTAGAGTCGCTGTTCCCGAACAAGGAGAGAGAGAGAGAGAGAGAGAGAGAGAGAGAGAGAGAGAGAGAGAGAGAGAGAGAGACGGGAAAGGAAGAGAGAGAAATGGCAGTGGCATTGTGTAATAACGGAAAGTAGTCTGGATATTTTGGTAATTTACCGTGGGCTTCGAATTTAAATGGGCCGGGTGGGCACCGCGTTTTTTGGCTAGAGTGGATGGTCAATATTCCCCTATATTTGTCCTTGATGGTCAAGCACCCTTAAAGTTATTCCTTTATATGCTCTTGTTTAATATTCTCCCAGCACCAATCTAGCTGAGTGTTATAGAAAATATACATGAAATATTTTACTAACTAGCAGCCAGAGGAATTCAGTTTTTTTTTTTTTTTTAAATTTCAAAATGTCAGAACACATGCACACATTAATATCTTAAAAGAGTTGAACTCAGCACCAATCTAATTTTGAACCAAAACAAACTTGGCTTGCAATTTGTGGGTACCCGTTCAAAGTACCAGTAAAAGCGGCAGACCTCGTCTCAATTATTAGCCAGCTAGTTTGAGGGGCCCGCTGTAAGTGGGCTCGTGCACTAGTGACCGAGAAATTAGTCTGGCATTAAGGCTTGGCCCCGCAATACCCCGGTAATGAGTAAGCGGGATGGGCTAGCTGCTGGGATGTTCGTCGGGGGCTTCGGCCCAAATTGCATGTATTTTTAGATGGGTGCTGGTTCCTGACCGGCCCATTTCCCATGGATAAAAAAAAAAACATGCAAAGGCAGACAAAAAACTTTGTGCCCACAAGAGAGCTACAAAAGCCAAACCACACTAGTCTTTATAGCTAGCCAATTAATTAGTTATTGATTAATAAAACTAGCAGTATCTCAAAATTCTTTTGACAAAACTAAACCATCTTTCTCAAAACTTTAGGTTTCACATACATCCTTCCAGGTTACCTTCAATATAATGTTGTGACATTGGAATTTAATGATACGTAATGTTCAGGAGTTATGACGATGTTCACGACAACTTATTTCTATGTACGTTTCAAGCATAAATGCTGCTTACGGAACTATGACTCCAATTTTTTTGAATTCATAATGTTAGATTAAGAACAATCACTTGAAAGTGGTGAAAGACGATAAGCGGATTGATGCACTATACAGTGTGAAAAACCTAGCTATCTAAAGTCAATGGTTTATCACTTCTTCTCTTCGTTTTTTGCAGGTTCTAAATCCAAGCAAACCAGTTATATTTATTAATACAGGTTGGTACTACTATTGTTGTTTTGCATAATTTTTCTCCTAAATAAGAAGCGTTGGTGTCTGCTTTGGGTTTTAAGATATTTATCATTTTGACCACCTATATGCTTTACATGCTTTCGAGGCGAAGGGCCACAAGAATGTGAATAACCCGATGGAAGCTCAGATAATTGTGGAGGTTTGGCCTTTGCTTGAATATATATAGTGCGAATAATGCTTGCGGCTTGTGGAAGGAATATATTTTCCTGCAAACTGTTCTTGTCTGATGTGAACCATTTAAGTAGCGTGTAGCTTTACAGACTTAGTTAAATCCTCGTTTTGATTATAGGTCGTAGAGGAACTAGTTAACTGTGGAATTAAAGGGGATGATATTGGCATCATCACCCCGTATAACTCCCAGGCAGAGATCATTCGGCTTGCTATCGGCCTTACATCCGTGGAGATACATACCATTGACAAATACCAGGTCAGGTTGAAAGCCTTCATTTTTTACATTGGTGTGATTATGTAACCTGTTCATGCAGTGTTGTGGCTCCTAATAAAAGATTTAAAGCATACTTGGTATTTCTTTATTTAAAAAAAAATAAAAAAAGCTGCATCCAACCGTGTTAAGTATGTTCTACCAAAAAGAAAAACGTATTAAGTATGCTTAAACTAATATGGTTACTTTGAAAGGAAAAGAATATAATTGACAGAAAAAGAGAAGAAAAAAAATAAAAGAAAACTGGCATTTCATCTAAGTTCGATTACCATGGCTCCAGTTTGGTCTCTTATTTATAATTGTGATATATCCAGGGAGAGATAAAGATTGCATACTAGTGTCCTTTGTTAGGTCAACTGAAAATTCAAGAAACTGCTCTTCCTCTCTGCTTGGAGACTGGCATAGGATTAATGTGGCTCTAACTCGTGCCAAGGTAAGACTTACATTGATGTATAACTGGGTTAGAAAATTTCAACATTACATGACTGTTGGTTTTGTATTCATATATATCTTCTTTTTGGTGATTGATAATATGAATTAGTGAAAGAAGAAAAGAGTAGAGCATCCTCAGTGTCAATTTAACAAAAAATGGTATCTGAGTGGTGAACCGGTTATCTATATTTTCAGAGTGATGCAAGTCGGTGAATGTTTTCTGTTATTTGCTTGTACAGAAAAAGTTGATAATGGTCGGGTCACGCGAAACCCTATCCAAAGTTCTGCTGATGAAGCTTCTTATCGAGAAAGTTGATGAACAATCAGGCATCTTAAACGTGTCCAAGAAAGACATTAACTTTAAGAGAGAGCTCAAGAGATGCTCTCAGGTCAGATGATTGTAATTTTGGTTCCTTTGTTGATGTCTTGTTGAAGCCTGAGTTCCTCTCCAGTTTTGGTATGTACATATGTAGATTACTATTGTAGGATATTGGAAAGTTGTATATAGAAAAAAAAATCTCATGGATTTTGAAGTGAGTATAGTTCATTCGATTTGACGTTCGATTCATTAAAAGAAAATTATGCGTGCAACAAAATATAACATCTACAAAACGCATACAAATCATGACATGCTTCCCAAGTGCCTCGGCCTCGGCCTCACTGACGTCTTTGTTCAAGCACCGTCGTAGAGGAGGCAGCTAACAAGTTGGTGGAGGAGGTGACATTTATTGTGGTTCACTACAATGATCAATGGAAGGAGTAAAATGCTTTATGCTTTTGCCTTTGTATGCTCATCGACATTCGCCAAGAACATTTGAATATTAAGTGAACATTCGTCAACTATACTTAATTGACCAAAATATTAAGTGAACAAATGTGTAAAAAGAGGTAAAACAACTACCACTATATAAAGTTTTTGAAGTTCATATCATGTTATTCTGCGAACCACCTACAATACTCAGAACTGAGCTTAGATGGTGCGAGTTTATGATGGTGTGAGTTTATATTCTTCGTCCCTTTCTAGGATTTGTTTTAATGAAGGTTGAAGTCACTGTTTACCAAGGACGATATCAAAGAACCACATTCATGAGCAAATTACTTAAAGTTGTTAAGTTTGGCTCAACGAAATGTTAATGGTATGCAATTTAGGGTCTCATTAGTTCATCCTCAGGCAGTTTCAGGTTCAGCATTGCAAAGCCAGGTTATTATGCATTTATATATGATTTTGGTACTCCAAATTTTTCAAGTTCAGAGAGCATTTGACAATGTAATTATTTCTATTGAAATTAATTGCTCGACAGATATTTAACCTTGTCTGATCCAGTGAGTCTGTGACCTTCATTTTGTATGAAGCGCCCCCTGGACTGGACCAAATAGCTACTTATCAAAGCATGTAAATTGCATACAACAACAACATTTCCTTCTAGGTTATTGAGACCCCAATCTACATAACAAACAAAACGTGGTAATTCCGTAAACTCTATAGAAACTGAAGTTACAATGTAGACCAAAAACAAACTCTCTCCTGCAATTTTTTCATCTCTTCACCCTTAATTTTATCAAAAATCACTCTCCAGTATCCAGATGAAAATAGTCAAGCCAACTCTTAATTTGTGATCCAATCACTTTACAAGTATCCTTCAAGCACAACATTCTGATTTGAAATCTTAGGCTGCAAATTCTTTACCTCTAGTCTTTTACTTAGACTCTTCAATGCAATAGGGAAGTTCCCACCCCCACTTTGATCCCAGAGGGGCAATACTTCTATCACCATTTTTTGCAACAAGTTATGCTCAATACCATCTTGGAGAACCTCTTCAAAATCACCCATATTTCCTCTTAAATCCAACAAAACACTACAGAATCCTTGAGATTTGCAGTATTCGGTAATAGCATTTAAATTTATTTGATCCAACACTACAATTTCAATACCTTTTTGAGCTCTTTCTAGTTCTACTGTTGTCTCTTTGTCTGCAAAGATTATTACCTTACCACTTGGTTCCATGGTCAGTCCAGGGATTTGGATTGGAGAACTACTACTACTAGCTATTATAATCCGGAGCGGTTGATTGGCTCCGGTTTCTTGTGATGCTGGAAGAGAGACGTTCTCAGTTACTGAGGCAGAAGAAAGTATAATTGCATCATATTCCTGTAACAATTGAGAGTAGTAACCACCAAGCTCAGCAACTCCTTCCCCAAGCTGATCTAAATAGTGTCCATTGACTGAGATAGAGTATCTGCTAGTCATAAAAATAAGAATTAGATACAATACTTATGACATGTCTATATTTATGTAAAAAAATGTGCAACTAAAGATTAGCAAGCAAATGATTTTGAGAATCCTAAACAGCAGATAGTGCAACATCTACTCATGAATTATCAACACACAACAATCAAAGACATTAAGATATCTTGACAAGAAAATGTGACAGATAAGGTATAATTTCCGCTTTTTCTATTTGCTATTGATTAATCTAAAACAAAGTAAATTTACCTAACACTGACAAAAGGATTCCCAGTTAGCATATGATGGATGTAAGCCTCATTTAATCTCTTGCATAATTCTTCTTCTACACCAGTTGTAACATCAATTCCTGCATCTCTTAATCTATCCAACCCCTTTGATGCTACAATTGGATTTGGATCCACCATTCCGACCACGACCCTTTTAACTTTGGCTTTAATTAGGGCTTCAGTGCATGGTGGAGTTCTCCCATAGTGATTACATGGCTCCAAGCTCACATAAGCTGTTGCATTCTCAGCCAAATCCCCAGCATCTCTCAAAGCGAAAACCTGTAACATTCAACTTCCTCGTATGAAGTTCCATTAACAGCTTCTTCAAAAATTTACACGAATTTTAGAAATTCATGTACAATAGAAGATAAATTCTGGCATATTATATGATACCTACAAAATCAAAGTATATAAGTCTAAGACATGATATTTTAGCCATCTCCCTCTTTATTCTCCCAAGTTCTAACTTTTTAACATGACCTTTTCAGTGTCTGCATACAAAGCTAAACTAATTGTTTCAAAAAAAATTGAAGCAGAAAGCTTCTTCTACATCACCAATCACCTACAGTAGGAACTGAAATAGGAAGAGAATACCAAACTGC
Organism: Rubus parviflorus; assembly: GCA_029955375.1. Taxonomy (NCBI): domain Eukaryota; kingdom Viridiplantae; phylum Streptophyta; class Magnoliopsida; order Rosales; family Rosaceae; genus Rubus; species Rubus parviflorus. The sequence continues at coordinate 7,306,327 of JARGGL010000005.1, read as the reverse complement.
CACCTTTTACAAACCACTAAACTAAATGTTCCATATTTTCTTCTTCATTGGTGAATTTCTTAGCAACCAAACGAACAGTCAACTAAAATTCCAACACACTTCATCACCTCACATGGAACCAAACACAATTGAGATGGAAAATTAAAACAAACAAACAAAAGAAAGAAAAGAAGTTTACCTCAGCATGTGGTTGGCCAGCTTTAGGGTGAAAGCCTTCACCAACAACCTTGCCATCCTTGACAATAACACAACCCACCATAGGATTGGGGCTAGTGCACCCAATAGCCTTTCTTGCAAGCTCCACACACCTCCTCATATAAAACCCATCATTTCTATCTTCTTCTTGTGCCACTCCACACCTGACCCCCACCAAACCACCATGGTTTCTTACACCTGTGGGTGACTTAAACACCCTATTAACCAAATTGCGAAACCCAGATTTGGAATGTGGATTCAACCTCAAAAGCTTGGTGGAGAGTTGCTTCGATTGTGAGACATTAGGTGGGAAGAGAGTGTAACTTGGGAGTGAAAGTCTTTGAACTTGCATCCTTTTTTATCTATCCGTAAAACCCAGATCACAATTTGCAAGTTCAGCAAGTGTGTGAAGTGTGAACCTATAATTCCGTCAATGCCCATATACAATTACAACTCCTTTGATTGATTATTTTTAACAAAGTGAAAGAGTTGTGAACAAAAAGAGCAGAGCTTTACCTTCAAAATCCAATGGGTAAGCGAATGGTTGTCAATTGAGTCCAACTATTTGAGACGGATTTTCTGGTTCACGCACTACCACTCCCAAAAGAGATACACGGGGGGCTGAAGATCGAGACCACCTCGATGTCAATCTCTTTCACTTTTCAGCAACAAGTCGATGAGGCGAACTGGCACTTGTTACAACTCTTTGTAGCCTATTCGTTTCAACTTTCAAACAACGTTGTCTATCTTAATAAAACGTGGTAAAAATAGACTGAGATGGTTAACTGTGGGTAAATTGATAAAAAGTGGTAAAAAAAACAAAAAACTTTACATTGTATTGGTAATCAGTAAAAAAAATTGTAAATGGTAAAATAATAAACAATCTTTTATTTTTTGAGTAAAAAAATATTGTAAATGGTAAAATAATAAACAATCTTGGGTAAAATAATAAACAATCTTTTATTTTTTGGACCAAAAAATAATAAACAATCAAGTATTCCATATGTACCCGATAATAGAGTGAGTGGCGCTTGTGTTGTTATTCGTAATGACAAGGGGGAAGTCGCGGTGGCAAAAACCATTCACCTTTTCGGCGTCACTTCTCCTAGACATGCTGAGATTCTTGTAATCTCTTACGGGTTACAACTTGCATTAGAGCGGGGTTTTCTTTGTCTAGAGCTTGAATCGGATGCGTTGCCGGTAATTAATGAACTCATGGACGAGGGAGAAAATCTCGCGGCTGATGGGCACCTTTTGGATGGGATCAAGGTGCTCATGCGTCAATTCACTCGGCTTCTTTGCTCTTATGTTCCGAGGGATTGCAATAAAGTGGCACATGAGCTTGCTAGTTTTGCAGCTAGGCATCATAATTCTTGTACTTGGTCTGAGGATCTCCCTCCTTGGATGATTGATTGTGTACAGGCTGATTTAATAGCCTAGTGCTAGTTGCTTGGGATGGCTTCTCATCCTTATGTACTATATTGATCCTATTCAATAAATTATTTTCCTAAAAAAAAAAAAAAGTATTCCATATGTAAGTAAGGATTGCTTCGTGTACTCAACTCATCAATTATGCTTCAACAATAATCAATTTCAACAAAAATTATGCACCAATAACTAAATTCAGTTACGAACTTACGATGGTGTTTGGAACTTTTTGGGTTTGGAAAATCCATGACATTCTTTACACATTTTGCAAGAAGATTCTTGGAATTCTTTTATTGGTAAGTTGTGCTACCAATTTTTTTGCCAGATTTCAATTGGATAGTAATTTCCGGGATAGATTTGTATGTTCTAGAAATTTGATGTACGGGAGTACTTTAAGAAAGAAAACAAGTTATTTCAATTGAATCAAAAGTTATAGTCACCAAAATAATGTACTTGTGCCAATAGTTTTATGATGTGGTTATCCAATTTCTATATATGATTTCCTTTTGTAGGTATTACACTACGTTTATGACACAAGAAAAGACAATAATTGAATTTTCAAACAAATTTTGATAAATTAGAAGAAGTATTCAAATAAAAGTTAACCAAAACCAATTTATTGTTATAATAAGTAGAGGAAGCGCTCTGGTTTTATATGTAGGGTTTATGTAGCGTCCTTTTTTTTTAACGTACAGAGCTTTTTCGTATCCCACGTTTTCAATATTTTTGGATTTCATTTTTATAAAACATGGAAAACATCATTTTGACGTTTTACGAAACGTAGTTTTTTATTTTATTAATTTTTTGTTACTATCATGTACTTTAGGGGGCCGTTTGTTACATGGGATTGGCTAGGACTAGTGGGGTTAAATACTATGTAAGCTCATTTAACTATTTTGAAACGTGTTTGGCAATTCCTTGGGATTGGACTACGGGTCTAACAGAGTGAAAATTGGTGGGCCAACACCTTCTTCCACAATACCAATATTTTGGTGGGTTTAGCTCGGACTAATAATTTGGCGTGTAAACAAAAAAAAGGTGGTGCTTTGACTACTTTCTTCTTCACTCGTCGCCTGCTTTGTTCCATCATCTTCTCCAATCTCCACATCAATTAAAACTTTCGAGGCTTTGATTTGGGGTTTGATTAGATTTTATATCTTAGATTTGGGGTGGGTGTCAAGGATTTGGGGTTGAGCATCACTGTTGGGTTTGATATGCAATTTGTTGAAATTCATATCAACGTGTTTGGCATCCATCTTTGAGCTTTCTGGTTTTCTTCCTGAGTTTTTTGAGTTGGGTTCTTGGATTTGGGGTTAGATTAGATTGGGTATCTTGAATTTGGAGTGGGTATCACAGATTTGGGGTTGAACAATTATCGATGGTAATCTACAATATCTGGGTATCTTCTTGGATTTATTTTCTGTTTCATGAGTAGAAATGAATTGAAGAAAATTTCTTGCTTCTCATGAATAAGCAGGAATTTAAATGAATTTAGGTTTGCAAATGGAAGAGACGGTTTTATGGAGATGAATCTGGGTTTGCAAATGGAAGAGATGGTTTCAATTGCAGCGTACACTTGTCATGTTTTCTTCCTGGGTTTGTCTTCATCTTTCACTCTCTCTCTTTTCTTCCTTGCTTAGTGCTGCTGCTGCACCAAACATGGGACATAATTCTTGATATCTTAGCCTAGCTACTCTACGCGATGTTACCACAACACCGGGAATAATCCGGCTTCCATACTCCTATGTAACAAACGGCCCCTAGGGGTATAATCAGTTCAATACCTGAACTTTCAATTTCATCAAAATGATTCATGCACTCTCAATTCTCATCCAATATCTCCATTTAGTACACGTGTCGCCTATCATGGGTCGACACGTGTCGTTTTAATTTACATTTACACTTATCATGTGAGAATTGAGATTACATAGATCATTTTGATAAAATTAGAAGTTCAGGGACTGAACTGATTAGACCCCTAAAGTATGGGGTAGTAACTAGAATTTAATCTTTTTTTTTCTTTTTCTTTTTTTGTATTCAGTGTTTTTCATTTTAAGGATTAATTTTGAAAACATCCAACCAAACGCATTTTAAACCCATTTTCGTATTTAAAAAACGAAAAACTGTTTCGCAAGACATAACCAAACGTGCCCTAATCACACATCCCTATAGACAATAATTGGTTGACCTCAAATGGCTATTGATTTGGGCTAATATAGAGCTCAATGTATGGATCTTTGTCAGGTGGATACTTCACCATTTTGGCTGCTCATACATTGGACATTGCCGACGACGGTTTACCTTATGTCCATGTGGTTTTGGGTCCACTACATTGGGCGTCCTTGATGGATCAAGCGTTTTCATTCAAGGCCCTAAGTTTTCTGGTCATTCTCTCAGGACCAACATTCCCTCTATGCTCGTGGGGGCTAAAGGTGTTTGTTTCCCAATACTCTTGGGAAGAGTTAGGTTTGTTGCATCTAGGCCTTGGTAGGGGAGATGGGCTCTTCTAGCGCATCTTTTGTGATTAGCTGAAGCGAGACAAGAGGCTTCAGGCTCTGAGTTCTATTTTCAAATTCTCTTTCTAGCATTTCAAGACTTGTTACTATCTGTATAGTGCTGCATTAGAGAATATGTAAATTTACTTATGTGATGTTTTCTTCAGTCGTGCACCTAAAAAAAAAAAGATGACATGTATAATTTTTGCTCCTTAGGGCAGCTCCAATGCAAAGGACCTATACCCATATATAGGTCCTTGTATAGAATTTTTTTATCTCCAATGTGGGTTTTTTTTGGACCCAAACCTGAGTTTGGGAAGACCCAAATCTATATTTAGTCTCAAACTCAGTCCAAAACTGAGTCTGAGACCCAAATTGACGAGGCTGGCCCATCAGCATGTAGAGGAAAGAGAAGGGAAAGAAGGGAAAGAGAAGGGAGGTTATGCGCGGGAAGAGGAGAGAGGAAGAGAGGCATTGTGAGTGAGGAGAGAAGTGTGGCGCGTCCAGTGGCCGATAGGTGGGGCCCGCCAACGTCAGACGAGCAAGTTGGCTGCCAACGGTCATCACATCTCAACGACTAGGATTCGTCCATTCAAAAATGGACGGTCCTCGTGGCCCGAAATTTTGTTTATTCAAAAAAAATTCTATTAGAGATCTAACGGTCCACGATTGTTTGAAATTAATTTGGACGGTCCATATGGGGACCTATATATAGGTTTAGGGTTTAGCATTAGAGATGCCCTCAAATCTATATGAATAGTGCAATTTTGAAGACTCAAATATAGGTTTTGAGTTTGGGTTTGAGTCCAACTATTGGAGATGCCCTTAATAAATTATCGTTTTCCGCTAAAAAAAAGAAGGGCAAAAATCTAATTTGGTACCTGAACTATTGCGAAAGGTACTTTTTGGTACCTACAAATTTTTTTACCCAAAATGGTACCTGAACTATTGGGCCGTTATCCAAAATGGTACCTCCGTTAACTTGGTCGTTAAGTATGGTTCAATTAGGTACCATTTTGGGTAATGACACAATAGTTCAGGTATCATTTTGAGTAAAAAAAAATTTGTAGGTACCAAAAAGTACATTTCGCAATAGTTTAGGTACCAAATTAGGTTTTTACCCTAGTCCAATTAGATAACATTTCTCATCCAAATATGCACTACGTAAGCAAACTTAACGACGGAGGTATTATTTTAGGTAATGGAGCAATAGTTCAGGTACCATTTTAGGTAAAAAAAATTTGTAGGTACCAAAAAATACTTTTCGCAATAGTTTAGGTACTAAATCAAGTTTTTACCCAAAAAAAAAACTCCACATATAGCCACCACCAATTTGTATCCCCAAATTTCTCATTTAAGCACCCTTACATTTGAATATTCTGCAACTATTGTCTATTGAACCCTCCAAAACCCAAAAGTCCAAAACCCTTAGTTTCATAGTGTTCGGTTTGCTTAGAGAAAACTCAACTTCAAGTCTTCAAGTTGTTTTTCCTGATATGAATCTAGTGAAGGAACCAAAGCTCTGAGCCCATGAATTCTGATATTCCCTAAGTGGTGACGTAATCTTCTGCTTCCTTCTCCAGAAATCAAGTATTCCATGTAAGTAAGGACTGCATAAAGTAATCAATTCATGATTATGCTTCAATAACTACATTCAATATAGAAATTTTTGGGTTTGGAATCCATCACATTCTTCACATTTTGATGCAGAAATTTCCAAGTTAACTCGATTCTTGGAACTCTTTTATTAGTAAGTCCCTAGTTACATACTGGTAGATAGATACTGGAATTGGATGGTCTATGTTGTTATAGAAATTAAAATCCTGAATGCTGCATCTAGTTTTTAAGTAGAGATGCCTATGGATTCTAGAAAGAACTATAACATTCATATGGGTCCCAATCAATGCTGTCACCTGTGTTTACATTTGTGAAATTGGTCTAGCCCATTTCATGCTTCTTTGTATTAGGCATGGAAACCCTGTTGATTCCTCAAACTACTTAAATATGGAACTCTTAATTATGTAGATTTGCTAAGCTGTTGAAGCTCTGGGATCTCATCGAATATTCCTTTATGAGTTTAGAGAATAATGATTCTTCCCTCTCTAGTAGCTTGGCTGGTGTGTCATATTCTGCAATCCTTCCTGTTTGCACAAAATTACTTGCTGAAGTTCACTTTCAATAATCTAGTGTATGCATGTCTGTCATACATGAGTGTAATTTGTGTATGTGGTTTCTGATTTTCTATATGAGCATGCTTCATGCTTGCATGTGTGTGTGTGTGTGTGTGTGTGTGTGTGTGTGTAAATGTGTATGCGAGTGTTTTTGCTTACCATCACTAAGGACCAAAACAAGATCACTGTCTATAACTGTGTGGATTCTGTGAGCTATTGTGATGACTGTTCGATCTTTGAACTCTTGGCTGATGATCTTCTGTATCACCCCGTCAGTTGCAGAATCAACTGATGCGGTTGCTTCATCCAATACCAGAATTCTGCTTTTCTTGAGCAAGGCTCTTCCAAGGCAAACTAACTGTCTTTGACCCGCACTCCAGTTTTCTCCATTTTCGATCACTGTCATAGTCATGCATATTATAAGGTATAGAGACCATCAGTTCAATATAACAGTTCGTTAGTATGAATCTGACCTGAGGCTTCCAACTTCTCTTCCTTTGCACGCACTAGTTCACCTAGCTGACATTTATCTAGAGCCTGAAAATTTGGAAATTTAGTTTCAATAGAAAATGACCCAAGTATAACTGATGATTTGTGGCTTGTTAAGGGCATGAATGTGTGTTTGTGACATTGTCTAGCTCTTGAATGCTGTTATATTATTTTTACCAAGCATAGATATAGGACTTATAAAAGTATTTCTCCCACACTCAAAATTCCATTCAAGGGCTTTCTTTTTCTTGGCCAAGCCACTTGAAGTTTTGCTTATTTGATAAGAATATTACCTCCCAAACATCACTGTCAGAGTATTGCACTAGTGGGTCGAGGTTTCCTCTAACCGTTCCTTCAAACATCGTTGGGTCCTGTGGAATGATGCTAAGCCTTGATCTTAAATCATGAAGGCCGATTTTGCAAATGTCTACACCATCAATTATAATGCTTCCTTCTCTAGGTTCAACTATCCTGAAAAGGGCCTGTATGAGGGTTGATTTCCCACTTCCCGTCCTTCCTACAACACCAACTTTGTTCCGTCCCGGAAATGTGCAGCTAATGTTTTTCAGGACAGATGGGAGATGTTCAGCATAACGAATCTGTAAGACAGTCAAAAGCATGTACAATGAGTCTATAAAACTATTTATTAGCAGAGAGAGGAAGAGTTAAGCAACAAAAGCTGTGATACACTTTATTGTCGGTGTGCAGTATGAGTTAAAAATCTTTGGCATGTCTGTGAAGTCCTTTGGTATTGAACTCCCTACTATTTACCCTAGAGACTTACCTGTAGATTTTTGAAACAAATTGTTCCAACTTGTGGCCAGTTCATTGGTGGCTTGCTATCTTCACTTACAAGAGGTGCTTCACTTGTTAGATTTGAGTACTGCAGAATTCTTTCAACCGAGATCATCTTATTTTCTGCATTGCATATGTTCCATATAATTGAAGCTTGCAAAACATTCAGATTGATTCCATATGTTACCGCCAACCCTGCAATGCCTATTGGTATAAAAAGAAAAAAATTAGTTCTGAATATCTGTTATGTTTATGACTCAAAACTTTATTTTATCCAAAGCAACATAGTTTTGCTAATTAAGAAAGTTAGAAGACTAAATAAGTAATCATTTGGTGCACAGCACATGGTCACATGAATGAGATATACAGTGATGTCTGCTCCATGATTTTTCCCAGAAAACTCGATTCCCCTTGGTCGAAAACAAATGATTATTTACCCATTCCACCTTCAAGATCATGATGGTGTTTAGTTTGTGTGAATGATGTTGGTACTCACTTGGATTTATAACTCCTTCAGGTAGGGTCACCAATAAAACCAATGAGAAGGCAAACACAAAGTTGGACAGTAGATTTAGTCTGAAAGAAAGCCATTCCATTGCTGACACATTATGAAACCATGGCCTTGAGTGATTGTCAATAAGACTGAGATTTGCATCAGTGAAGCGATCTTGTTGATCAAAAGCACGGATTGTTGCTGCTCCTGCCAGAGATTCTGCAAAGTGGTGGAGGATCGGAGATCTTTGTATGCCTGATAACCGCGCCAGTTCTCTTGCTGTTGGTATGTAATATTGCTGAAGTAATCATCATTATATCTTAAGTCATTAACCATAATTGAGAGCATTCCCATTCATCCAGAGTGAGATAGATGGATAAATACACACACAAGGAAGACAACATACTTAGTTTCCATTCATACATGCTCTTTTTGCTAGCATTTCATACTAGTTTGTTGTTCTGATATCATTTGCTTAGTGGTATTATATGTTCCTCATTACGTACTGAGGATTGAAAATTTTAATTATTTAAGTTTTATACAAGTCAAATTTTCCATTCTCTTTTGAGTTTTCGGTTTTGCTAAGAATTAAGTATTCATCTATATATTGATTATAGGCCGAAAGGAGATAAAAGTCCTTACCTGATACCATATGCAGACTGCAGTTACTGGAATGAATATGACAAACACTTCCCATGCTACTTGCGACATCACTGCGATGGTCCCTAAAATCTGTATTATTGAGAAAGCACACCAACCTAATTTGATTGCCATTTCCAAATCTAAAACGCTTTGATCAGTAGATGCCTGCAAAATGAAATAAAGGACTTATGAATCCATGGGGTGGTACCGGTCCCTCTAGTGAGTAATGTAAACTGAATAACTTACACGGTTTAAGATTCTTCCAGTTGGGGTGGAATCAAAAAATGACATTGGTGCTCGAAGTATACTATGTAGCATATTTGTGAAGAACTTTTGTGCTGTTGCAAGTCCTGCTACTGCTATTAGTGATGCTCGCAACAACACACAAAGTGAACTTCCAACAGCAAGTAGTATATAAACAAGTAATACAAACTTAATCCCAACTTTTGGCTCCGTCTCAATTGTAAGAGGTGAAGCCCATGCCATCCAATAGTTACTAGCTACCTGCAGTACCTGGAATGATGACTGTGCCAAGATTATGATTGGAACAAGTACACCACGTTTCACAGTGGTCAAATAAGACCAGTAAACTTCTTTTCCGATGCTTCCTTTCTCTCTCTCTTCATCTTGAACCAGTTTTCCTTCTTTTTCAGTAATCTCTAGAGAGAGATTATGCTCCGATTTCTGTTGTGTCTGTTGAAGTTCAGCATTTGAAGTGGACTCTGTAGTGGATTCACTGTCAGATGTTGGATTTTGAATAGTTCTGCTGCTATTTTCAACTGTGAGGATTGACTCTAGACCTCGGCTATGAGCACCAACCAAAACTTCAAAGCCTATATTTTGTTTTAGAAGCTCTTCAAAGCTTCCAGCTTGTGCAATTTTTCCATCTTGCATCACCTGTTGAAAACCCATGTTAGTTCTAGTCTGGTACAGATTCCTCACAACCCTGAGAATTGTGGTAAATTCTTAGAATTCGCAACTCCTAAGTTAACTTGATCACGAAGCATATATGTATAAAATTACATAATTTCCTTTTCACCAAAAAATATCATATAATTTTTCATTGGGATCCTGACTAGAGTTTCCGAATTATTGCAAGTAGGCTTGGAATCAGAATCTAGGCTTCTCTTCAGTAACAAGTCTAGTCTTTCAGTCACTGGCATTATTTCTTGTGTAGTTTCCATTGTTCTCTATTTTTATATATGACCAAGTAAATGCAGGGAAAAGTTATGTTCTGACTTGCTTACGACTTACCAGAATTAAGTCGGCTGCTGGGAGAAACTCAACTTGGTGGGTGACATAAAGTGTAGTCTTTTCTCTAAGAATTCCCATCATGCAGTCCTGCAAGGTATACAAACTATTATCAGTTTTAAATTTCAAAAGGATGTTGCTTGAAAGTAGGAGATGTTTTATAATAGTATCTACTTTGAAGAAAATCCACATAATGTCATTTGAGGAAGACTAACCACAAAGAGTTGGGTGCCTGTGTGAGCATCAACAGCACTAAAAGGGTCGTCTAGTAGATAGATATCTGCATCCTGGTAAACTGCACGAGCAATTTGTATCCTCTGTTTCTGTCCTCCACTCATATTTATTCCTCTTTCTCCAATTTGTGTTAGATCCCCACAGGAGAACAGCTCAAAATCCTTTTCCAATGCACATGCTTTAACGGTTCTGTCATATTTGGCCTTGTCGTATGCATTTCCAAACAGAATGTTCTCCCTGATATTTCCTGTCAGAATCCATGGAGATTGAGGAACATAAGCCTTTGTACCACTGATCTTCACTGTCCCTGAAAACTTTTGAATTTCTCCAAGAATGCATGACAGAAGGCTAGACTTCCCTGATCCAACAGTCCCACAGATTGCCACTCTCATACCCCTCTTCACTTTTAACTGTATTCCATCAAGAGTTGTGCTGCTTGACCCAATATTCCAGCCAAATTTTCCATTTTCTATCTCAATGGAGTTTTCCATCTGGTCTTTTGGAACATGCTCAATGTCATCCTGCTGAATTTCATCTTCCATGAGATAGGAAGCTACTCTATCCGCGGAAACTTTTCCCTGTGCAATCACATTGAGCACGTCAGGTAGATTAAATATAGGATCTTGTAACATTCTGAAGGTGGCCAATGCTGATAAAACTCTGCCTGCAGTGAGGTCTATACCCATCAGCATACACGCCCCGAAAGTCACCACAGAGATAAATGATGGTGCTCCCCAAAACACGGTAGAGCCAATTGCAAACAGTCTTAGTGACTTCCATAGCCAGTCGTACTCTATTTTCCTCAAGGTTTCTAACTTGTGAAGGAACTGGCTGTCCCATGCCTGAAGTTTGATTGTCTTCACGCTTCGAAGAATTTCTGAAGTGGCTTTCATCCTGTTGTCTTTGGCTTCCATGATCCTAGTCTGGTATCTTTTCTGAAGATTAGTCATTGGTATATTGCAAAGCAGTACTCCCAAAGTTGCTACTAATGCGCCCAAGCAACCCATGCCTAGATTCGTATGAAGAATGTAGATTGCCAAGGAAATTTGAATAGGCATCATCCATATTATGTTTAAGTACCAAATGAAGTCCGTGATTCTTTGGATATCTACACTCATGTAGTTGATGACCTCTCCACTGGTGTGGCTTTGGCGGGATTGGCTTGATAGACGTAACCCTTTTTTGAAAATTTGAGATATCAGAGCAGCTCTCAGGCGAAGGCCTAGCTGTCGAGCCCCAAAAATCCATTGCCTCTGTGTTATCGTTTCAACCATCTTGGCTCCTAGAAAGGCAAGTGCAAGAACGTAGCCACTCCCTAAGCTTCGAGTTTTCTTCTCTGTCAGAAAGTTTACGAAGTCATTAATGAGATATGGGCCAACATATGATGCTACAGCACTTATTACAGCAAACATTGCATTCATTGCTGCTTTGTTCTTGATAAATAAGTAGATTGTCTTGTAGATTTCTGGGTTTGTGGTTCCATCTCTCTCCTTAACATGTTTTAGTTTCTCATCAAAAGAGTGAGACAGATATTCAGCTGAGTCTTTGATGTCAACATCTGGGACTTCTTCCTGGTCAAGGGGTTTCTTGATTCCAACAGCAAATAAGGGGTTGAGCCAAGAGAACGTGATGAGTTGGAGAAGAGTAGCTTTTCCATATGGAGATTGTTGTCTTTCTTCTGAATGTTTATCAACTTTTCCATTCAGAAGTGGTTCGGTGATGCCATTTGGGACGGTGAAGGTTAGTCCTGTCTTCCCTTGTATCGAAATAGCAAACAGGCAGGTGGATGGAAGGAGACTTAGGAAGTCAGCATAATCTTGTAACCGAAGCTGACCATGGTATGTGATTCGGAAATGAGTATCAACAGCCACAGAGATGATGGACAAGATGAAGCTACAAAGCCACCATGCTCTTAATAGCCAAGGAAACTTGATGGACTTGATATTCACAACCCGGTATACTGCAACTGATGATATTGCCCATGATACCACTTGCATACCCTCCGATGAAAATGCGTGAACTTTATGATTGCAGTAAGTCACACTTCCATTTAGCAATTGCAGAAGCACTATGAAATGAGTTACCATCAGTAAAAGGCAACAAGCTAGGCTGATCTTGTAAAGGGTGCTGAATCGTGTGCCAATGCCAGTGCCATTATTCTCTGTGCTTTGGTCTGGGAACTTTGTTCTTTGTTTGCAGATTTGGCTCAACCATTTTTGTAAAAAATGCAGTACAAAGATGGCAAGGAAACTAAGTTGCACAACTATGCTTATGTGCTCACACAGGCAGGGAAAGTTTTGCTGGAGCCATTCTGTCCGAAATTCAAGCCCGAATTCTGTCACACATGATACAAATCAAGTTCTTTCCATTGGTGACTAATCATGATAATTTTGTAAAGTAAAAAAAATGGATTTCGTTTTTTCTTGACACGTACGTTGTCTTGTAAAACTACATGAACTGTACATCTAAGTTTTGACTAGTTCCTTATGACCATATCTTGCAAACGCTCTATGCATGTTACAAACTGCAAATCACAGTTAAAGATTCGTTAATCTGTACAGTAGCTTTTTCATTTTCCTATACAGTACTGCCTGTTCTGTTGAAGATGTATTACGTACTGTCTTGTTTGAATTTTGTTAGTATATATATATGCTTGATAGTCTCCAGTCTCCAGTCTCCTTCACACTAAACTTGACATGACAAGTTAGACTTCTCACACATCCTTTACTGACTAAAAATGTTTCACCTCAGTTTCAGTATATCATAATTTCGATTCATTCTTTTGTATATATGTGTAAGAGTACTGGGTTTACTATATTATACAACAGAGTCTTTACCTCTAACTATCATATTGAAACTTGGATATGATGATTATGATCTCAGGGGAATCAGAGGTCATTAATGCACATAGACATTCTGCGGCGACTAGCAGAAGACGTTTTATGGCCTTCCATATATAAATTATAAATTTAAATGGTGTTCATTTTTTTATGATGAATTATATATGACGCAAATTTATGTTCTAAGAAGGGTGAAACAGAATATATATTTCTTTTTAAAAAAAAAGGATATACATTTATATGGGGAAAACTCGATCAAGTGCTAATTATTGTCAGTTACATGAAATTTATGAAAATAGGGAGGCTGGCTAATGGCCATGAAGGGTTCTTGACCAAATAGAAAATGATCAAAAGCATACAGAAAGAGAAGTCATCAGAGAATAAAGCATATAAGTAGGTATGTATGTTCTAAGTGATATATATATTCATGAGCTAATAAAGCTTACTCATTGCTGTGCGTAAATCAAACATGTCTGCCCAAACCATGCCTCGATCTCCGGCCAGCTAAAGCTTCAGCCTCCCTTCCAGTAGTGCTGATCACTTGAGGATCCCCAGACTAGTTATATATATATTGGAATGTACTAAGAAAATATGTGCAGAGTTGGATATAAATATATGTTCCTTTCTTAACAATTGCCTTGTCTTTTACATGTGCATCAGGTTAAGGTTATTTAACACTAGAAAATTTGGGTTTTTCGTCTTTTCAATTTTTGAGGGGGTATGGCCATGGGATCCAATGTCTTGATCTGCCGAAACTAGTCGACTCTTTTTGATGCCTTGAGGGAGTTTTCAATTATATTCATTTTTATTATTAATTAATTGACTATATTTTTTTATCAAAAAAAATTGACTATATTTTTCAAATTTATAGAATAATACCATATTTAATTGTGGATAATAAAGTATAGAAAATGTGATAGAGAAGTTGTTGGAATTACGAAAAACCAATTATAGAAATTTTAATTTTTGAGTCTGTATGCTGATAGTAGGTTTGAGTGAGCTTCTTTTTTGATAGGTTGGTTTAGGTCAGATTCATATCTGGTCGACGAGATGTAACATATATTATAGGGAAAAAATCACCTTTAGTCCCTGAACTTTTACTCATTCGACACTTTCGTCCCTGAACTTTGAAATATATCACTTTAGTCCCTGAACTTTGAAAAACAAACTATCACTTTCGTCCCTGACCGAAGTTTTTACCGAATAAACCTCCGATTCCGGCCAATTTGAAAGACAACACATACTGGGCTTTGAAGCCCTCCTTGAGGCGAGTTCAACGCCACCAACCCCGCCTCAAACCGTCGCCGGACGGCGGAGAATTTTACAATTAAAGGTTCGGCCACCACCGGCTTTCGGGCTAAATTCGAGCCATTCTAGGCCGAATCGAGCTTAACCCTAGTTATAAAAGTTACTCCTCTCATCCGTGCGAACATTTTGGCATAGGTTTTGCACCATTTTTTTCCGATTAGGGACGAAAGTGATAGTCGGTGTTGAAGTTCAGGGACGAAAGTGATATATTTCAAAGTTCAAGGACGAAAGTGTCGAACGAGTCAAAGTTGAGGGACTAAAGGTAATTTTTTCCCCATATTATATATAGATCGATTAGTTCCTTTTATCAGGACCAATAATATCTCATGGACCATTTTATTATATAAGATTTATGTTGATTCAGACCCTTCAATGATCGACAGTACGTACCACTCACTCACTAGCTTTGATGTCCAAATTCTACGTACTGATGTAAGCCCTACATATATGCCTTGAGTTTTGCTTTCTGGGATGCCCTTGTTCACTCTTTAATATATATATCTATATATATATATAGATATAGATAGATATATATATATATATATCTATATCTATATCTATATATCTATATCTATATCTATATCTGTTTTTTTCAGGCAAAATGAAAGAAAACACACTGTCTGCATTCCTTTCAAATTTTCAATTATTTGACACATAAAGTTTTGGTGAGTTCCAGTTGGATGAAAACTCTGCGCTTTAAAGTTATTCCTTTATATGCTCTTGTTTAATATTCTCCCAGCACCAATCTAGCTGAGTGTTATAGAAAACAGGGTAAAAACTCAAAATGGTACATGAACTATTGCGAAATTTACTTTTTGGTACTTACAAATTTTTTTTACCCAAAATGGTACCTGAACTATTGCGCAATTACCCAAAATTGTACCTCCGTAACTCAAAATGGTATCTACAAATTGCGTCATTACCTAAAATGGTACATGAACTATTGCGCTATTACCCAAAATGGTACCTGAACTATTGTGCCATTACCCAAAATGGTACCTAATTGGATCATATTTAACTACGGAGGTACCATTTTGGGTAAAAAAAAATTGTAGGTGCCAAAAAATACTTTTCGCAATAGTTCAGGTATCATTTTGAGTTTTTACCCTAGAAAACATGCATGAAATATTTTACAAACTAGCACCAAGAGGAATTCAGTTTTTTTTTTTTTATTTCAAAATATCTGAACACATACATACTAATATCTTAAGAGAATCGAACTCAGTACCAATCTAATTTTGAACAAAAACAACCTTGATTTGCAATTTGTGGGTGCCCGTTCAAAGTTTGGTCATATATACGGATATACCAGTAAAATCCGAAGACCTCGTCTCAATTATTAGCCAAACTTGCTTTTAACATGCAAAGGCAGACAAAAAACTTTGTGCCCACAAGAGAGCTCCAAAAGCCAAACCACACTAGTCTTTATAGCTAGCCAATTAATTAGTTATTGATTAATAAAAGTGATACATATGTATGGTTATCAATCAGTGCTTCTATAGATTAAGTTAATTGAGTCTACAATGTTGCCAAAAGCCATATGACGCACTAAAAAACACTAATCCACGTTAGTGTTAATGTGCATATATGAGAAGGTTTTGAACATTTTCTGGGAAGATGATTGATCAGAAGGTTTTGAACATTTTCTGGGAAGCTGGTATTAATTGCAAACATATAAAGAAAGCTATAATTTATATATAGGAGTAATATTCCACAAAGTGGTTGTTGGCATACAGTCACATGCAGTTGTAGATGACTTATTTTATGTGTGTTTGACTGTTTGTAATACTCTGATAGAGATGGAGAAACTTATTGCACGCATGCATGTGGAATATTATCATTCCACGTATGATACATGCATTTTGTGTTGGTCTTTTTGTTTGTTTCATGCTATGAATCTATGATGTGCTAGCTATATTGGTGGGAATTAGTGATAGAGTCCAAGATAAAAATGGGGTTTAAAGAAGAAAGGCGAGCAAAGCCACATATATGTATAGGATATATACATGTATGGTTGAAATTAGGGTGGCCTTTTTAAAACTGAACGCTAACGCGTCGAAATTTTAACCAAAATTGAGTTGAATCAGCTGATCGATTAAATTTAAAACTGAACCAAATTGACGCTTGCGATGTGATTCTCAATTCGCTCTTATGATAATTAAGCAAAAACCGAACTAAATTGTTAGCGAGGCTAACTCATACTTTTAACTCATATTTTTAGCCCGCTTGTCTGTGATTATTTACAGGTGGTTGATTCATGTTGGTTTTTGATTTTCTATTGTAGGCTCTTGAACAACACGTATTGGTCCATTGGATCATCGTCCCTTAATTACTTTAACTTACTTTTAATTCCTATTGGTGTGTGATTTCCTATTGGCTATTGCTACTTTTAATTTCTTTGGGTTGTAACTTAACTTTAAACCGTAGTTAATTTAATCTAATTATTTATTTTTCTACCTTGTGCTTATTGGTTTGTTTTGTTTTTGTAGGATGAGTTGTAATATATATTCTCAATTTCTCTAGTCTTTTGGCTGCCTTTCAATACATGTTTTTCAGTTCAAACTAAAATTTTGGATATTCTCTTTATTTGGATAAGTCCACCGCATGTAAAATTACAATTGAAGAAGTAAAAATTTTCTTTAAAAATAGGGGTTAATTTGTTATTAAAGTCAGTATATAGGGTTGAAACTAACCAAAACCGAACGAAACAAACATGAAAATGTCAGTTAACTGACCAGGTTTAGGTTTTTAAAAATGAAAAACCGATGCCATGAGTTTGATTAATAGTTACTATGTACCGAAAAACATAGATACGAGTCCTCCCTAGATCAAACTTCAAAACCTGATAACACATTTTAACAACTTGTACGTGGTTATTTATTTTTTTTGGTAAACGCGACCCATTATTCAAGTCAATGATTTTTAAGGAATACCATTTAAAAGTTGTTTTTACTCACAATCATCAATTAAATTAGAAATCCTTTAATTATTTGAAATATCATCATGTCACGCGCGATGATTTTTTCATTGTTTATCGCAGATATTTGATCAGGAATTATAAAGTAATTTCCAATTGTAATGATTTTTGACTTTTGATGATCCTTCAAACGTGATGGCGCAGACCCAAATTCTTCAAAGTGCATTTTGAGCCGTGAGTGCAAAATGCATGTATTTGATCACTGCTAGCTCAACTGGCATGGATGGTTTCCAATTAATTAGGATGAGTTTTTTCCAGTTAGCTAGGCTGAGTGTAGAGAGAGCTCTTCTTATCTAATAATTATAATTACGATGAATTCCATCGAGTGGCCGGTGAGCTTTTTAAACTCTGCATTATTGATTAGGTTTTCACTTTTGGGCTGTGATTTTCTGTATCCCAATTGTTGTAATTAATTTCCGGCGGTGTTAATTTGTTATCGATCGGTTCCTTTACTTAATTTACCTGCATCAGTACACAAAGAAGATGGAGATCGATCGAGTGAACGAATGCTAAGTTATCTCTTTCGTGCATGTATGTGATGTATACGAGTCATATATACGTGACAGCTCGACCATTTGGGTCGACCTCTTAAACTTTTTGTTTACTTTGCAAGAGATTTCCGTCAAGATACAGCTTAGAGATTTCTTGCACCAACACTTACTGGCATTCCATTGAAAGAGCAATCAACGGAAGCCATTACAAAAAGGAGTCTTTAATTAAGTGGCGTAATAGAGGACCTCGTTTCCAAAAAAAAAAAAATTTAAAAATATTAACTGTCGTCATCACAGGACAACGATTTAGATACTATTTAGCAAGAGACGATTATTACTATTTTATTAATATGATTAATTTTTTCCTGATTAAACAAGGAAAATTGACACTATGGGCTTCAGGTTATCCTAGAATTTGGCATATCAAAACCACGTATCTGTTTCAGTACTTTACCCTAAACCCTAACTAAATAAGACGATGAATCACTACATATATACTCAGGCAAGCTTAGCTAGTACACCAACTAGTGGTGCAGTAGTAACAGTTGCTGCTTCAGCCATTTGAAAGTTGGATCTTGAATCCGTATAACCATCACCATCATTGGGGCCTCCGACTATTGCTCCATCCAATACATTCGGATTAGGGGCGATCTTGTTAAACCAAGAGGTGAAGCCATCTTTGCATGAAACTGGAGAAGAATTTTTCTTGATGGAAACAATGGATGCTCCTCTATGATGAACTTGAGTTGGATACTTTGACCCAAATCCAACCATGTAGCTCATACCATTTGGATTTGAACCCAAGATATAGTTCACCTATGAGAAATTGGAAAATAATAAAGTCGATGAGTTAATTATTTACAAGTATATATGAAGCGCTTAAACCCTAGCTAAGCCTTTCGAATAATATATATGTCAGAATTTTTGTTTTTGGCAAAATAGATTGTTTAATTATACCTGTGATCGGGCAAAGTCGAGAAGAGCAGGGGCCTGAACAATGCCGCCACTACAGTGAATGGAGGCACGTTTGGTGTACAGGTATTCAGAGTAAACAGTTGCAATGAAAGTAGCAGTTGTAGTGTACTGAAGATTGTTCCATGGCAAAAACCATAACAACCCACCGGGCGTCTTCTTCACGTTGCTGTTACCTTTCTGAATACATGAGCAAATGAATTGCTCTGCCTGGTTCTTGTACTGTGACCATGGGCCTGAATTAGCCGCTACATTGCCCTCCAAAACAAGCTGCAAAGCATACACATAAAAGTCACACATAACATGCATGCATGCTTCAATTAATGATCTATATCAAGCTGAGCCGGTACCTTTCCCTAAAACCCTAAACCTACTCACACATTCAGACATGATTCTAACAAGAAAATTCCAAATTCCATGCATGAGTAATGCTACAAAGTTGGATCATATATATATACATATAATTAGATTATTAATGGTGAACGTACTATGTGGAAAGCGGGTTACATTTGTTATTACAACAATAATCTTAACCTAATTGACACATCTTCAATTGTTACGTACATAACAAATTCCTAAACCCTAAACCCTAAAAAACATACCTAAGGGTATTTCCAACCAAAGCCATCACAAGTAGTTGAAGACAAAAGAAAGAAACGCATGTTCTTGGCCAAAAAAACAAACACATGCTGACTAACTGATAGCTGAAGAGAAGTGGAAATACTAGAAACCCTAGTTTTCACAAAACCCTAGCCACCCTCTATATATAGTAACATTTGGAATGTACCATACGCACCTTATGATGTACGTACATCACATAAATATATGCATTGTATGTGATATGTATAAATTTTGTAAGTACTATTAATGTGGTTCAAAAGTATGGTCTATTCAGTATTGTTGATATAAATGTATGCAATCTTGTACCTTTGCAACTAGGACCTGTGCGCCAACAAACTTGTCATCCCAAGAGAACTCAGTTCTTGCACCACCAGTATTGCCTGCTTGACCAAGGTAATCCAGGTACAATTTATCATTGGTAGCACGATGAAGCCAAGCAGCAGCCCACAATAATTCATCCTGATCGACAAAGGATATACAATTTACAAATTTTGAAAGAAAGTTGTCAAAGACGAATAATGTGATTGATTAGTCATGTATCAATTATTACCTCATATCCACTGCTGGAGTAGAATTCGCCAGCAGCATTAATACTGTTCTGATAAACACCAGTGTGACTGCGAGAAAATTCAAACAGCTGTTTGGCATGCGTCAAGAGCTGGCCGGAATATGTAGGGTTTTTAGCCTTGAAAGCAATGGATGCTGCAGCAAAAGCAGCAGCGGTCTCACCCGCAAGATCAGATCCGGGATGCTGCTCGTCGATCTTGAAGGAGGTTCGTGGGGTACTCATGTCTTCCGGTCTCTGCCAACATGCATGATCAGAACCACCGTCACCAACTTCGCCATAGAGCACATTTGGCTGAGGGTGTGCTTTGATCAAATAGTCTGTGCCCCATTTAATGGCTTCCAATGCGTTTGAGAGCTCATTCTTGGCCTCAAGTTTGTTTGTGAACTCTATAGTGCTCCATGAAAGCATTGTTATTGTGAATGCCATGGGGAATCCAAACTTGACATTGTCCCCAGCGTCATAATACCCTCCAACAAGATCAACCTGTATTGGGTAAATCATTAAACTTCATTATAGATTTGGGAAAATTAATATATTTTTTAATTAAAATTCTAAATCTGTAGTTTTCTTGGCTTAGTCCTTTTGAATAGTCGGTTGGTTAGACCATTACAAGGACTAGCTAGTTCGTTTACGGCTTAGGGTTCATGTTGTTGGGTTTCTGGCAGTAACTAAACTAAACCCTGAACTCTAAGCACTAAAGGCACCTAATCCACTATCCAAAACACTTGATTCTAGCCGAAAAAATGTTCTTAAAAACCTAACCTATATTTTCTTAAAATATTGATAAAAAAATCAGTAATTAACTTCAAATTGCTTCCAACCCAAAAGGAAAAAAAAAATCTTCAAAATTATACGATTGATGTCCAAAACTTTGTTTTGAAAGTGCACATATGAACTTACACCAGCATCACTTCCATCTTTAAGCGCCGAATCTCCACGCCATTGCACTCTTTGGTTAGGAGGCAACTTACCAGATCGTTGAGCCTCATAATATAACAAAGACTTTGTAAGAGCTTGCCCATAATCTATTGCAGAAACCACTGAATGAGTCCATACAAACGGAAAAATGCAAAGCAAACCAAAGACATTGGTAGAAGCCATGATGACTCTTGGAAGAAGATTGTTGTAAATTAAGCAATGCTTTGCAAAAACAAAGCTTCAATGCCTCGAATATATAGAAAAGTTTTGAGTGGTTTAGGCTTCTAATTGATGATTTTGGCAGGCTTCTAATTGATGATTTTGGCTGATTTTGTGGGATTTCTTTCTATAATCGAGTATTGATTACATGAATGAATATTTTGTGGGTTTTCATAAGGAAAGTTGAGTGTCTACCAATGTGTGTTTTAAAAATTCTCATACAATTAGTGCGCGCTGGATAAATCATGCGAAGTGCAGCATCGAGAATCATGGAATCAATTTAACATTTCAACCCTAAAGAAATTAAACATGAAACCTTATTTTTTATTGAACTAAATTCAATTTATCACCTTGAACTTTAGACCAAAAATTTTGTCAATCCCTGATGTGTTAATAACACATATTATTTTTGAATTACGCAACACTTCAGCAATACACACCTATAATTATTTGGGGGTAGATTGCGTGGAACTGTGTAAGTCTAATTATTGCAGCTATTTCACTTTATATGCTTGTGCATTGATGAGATTCCACATGATATGAGCGTTATTTGCGACATTTATTATTACTATTTTTCATGTTTCCGTATTTAGTTTATTATTGTTTTGGGCTTTTTAATGTGTTTTTGAGTTTTGTAGTCCAAAGCAAAGAGGAGGAAAAGGAGATAAAGAGAGAGTTTTGTTTAAAGATGGAGATTTCCGACGGAAGAAGGAAGTCTAATTCCTTGGGGATTTGTTAAAAATTATTCTTTAATGAGTTTCCTTGTGGGATTAGAAGTCATGAAGGGCAAGTAAATCGAGGAATTGCTAGAGCATATAAAAGGACCTCGTGGGCTTCAGAGAAAAACCTTATTCACGCGTGAGAGAAAGAAGAAAAGAAGCAAAAATCCGGAATCACCGTCCGACCGGTCGAACCCTCTTGTCGACCGGTCGATCTGTCGTCTGTTTGGAATTTCATGTTCTTTGATCCCTCCTCTCTTATATAT
Source organism: Rubus parviflorus (assembly GCA_029955375.1). Lineage (NCBI taxonomy): Eukaryota > Viridiplantae > Streptophyta > Magnoliopsida > Rosales > Rosaceae > Rubus > Rubus parviflorus. The sequence continues at coordinate 7,284,235 of JARGGL010000005.1, read as the reverse complement.
TTACTTATGCTTATTACCATGAGTAAGTTCGGCTAAACTCTTTAGTTAGGGGGCTGCTTGAAGCCCTAGACATGATTACAATTGTGTTATAACTTTTCTTTGGATTTCCTTATATATGGATGAAAGTTATTTTGCCGGCAAATCATTGATGATCTTTAATATTTGTATCTTTGAGTGCACGCTTAGATGCATGTGTTAAGGTCTATTGTTCTAGTATGTATGCATGACTGATTGTCCCATCATATATGCTTGTAAGGAACAATTATTAATTGCGGTTAATAAGTGAAATAGCTTCTAGGTTACATGGATCATGCATCATAGTTCTGTGAGCCTTGTGATATTTAGACTTTCTTTGTGCTTAATGACTACTATATGTTGAATCTAGGAGTGCATCACCCTAGGTTGCATGTTAGGGCTAAGTTGTGTTTAGTGCATCACATTCACAACATATCAAGTAAGAGAAAGTAATACAATTAGATTCATTGCATCAGGGTTAATTGTGAATATCTTCATTTATGAATAAGGATTGATAAAGGAATATAACATGGTTGTAGGATTGTCTAGTGGTGGATAGTTGTCCTTTGACTTGTTCTCATATCTGTTTTCAACCTTAATCTTATTTTCTTCAATTTTCGTCATTCACTCTCTTATCAGTTTTGTTATTTATTTTTGTCAACCTAATCACATCCAAATCAGTTGAAACTTTGTCCAGGTCGTCATTAGTGTGTCTAGAGTCTAGGTATTTAATTTCGTAATTTTTAGAATCAGTTCAGTTTGTCTAGTTGTTGTTCGTATTTTCCTTTCTAGGTCAGTTTAGAGTCATTATAGTATAGAGTCGTGTCATAATTTGCATTTAGATCTCATTCTCTTGCAGGAACGATTACTACTTCTCATACTACATTCGATATTCATATCCATAGTAGGGTTATTAACAGGTTATTTTTGTGCATCTATTTGGTGTGTGGAATTATCCTTATCACCACACAAGTAAGACAAATTCAATTATACGTTGAACTCAGCTCTGCATAAGTGATAATAGTTTACAGATATAAATTTGGTGAGTTTTCAACTAAAATTTATATTTTATGAATTTATTGAACTACAATTACAGTTTCTTCTACAGTTCTACACTTATTTTCAACTTTTATATATTGCATTCGTGAAATTATTGAGTTAAAGTGGTTTTGATACAATATTATTGAGATTACAGAGTTTTATAGAGTTTTTTGAAATGATCATTTAATATTTAGAAATATTAAAGACAGTATCCTGCTTATCCGATGTCTTGTTTCAAAATGCATATATGTGACCTAGCCTTATGCAAAGCTATTAACTCTAATATTGCTAATTCCTGGGGTTAGAATAAGGATTCAAATAAGATTCATTGGCATGCTTGGTCGATATTGTGTTTGTCCAAAGGTGAAGGAGGATTAGGTTTCAGAGACTTGGAATCCTTTAATAATCTTGCTTTATTGGCTAAACAATGTTGGAGGATGTAGATCGAAGAACCCATCTGCACTTTGGGTAAGGATTCTCAAAGCTAGGTATTTCAACAATTGCAATTTCTTTCCAGCAAAAATTGGTTCGAGATCCTATTGGGCTTGGAGCTGGTAGAGACACTAACAATTATGGTGCTAGATGGCAAGTAAACAATGGCAAGTGTATCATGTATGCGAAGACAGAGGGATCCCTAATATTCCTGATGGTATGTTGCATCCTCTTCCAACCACCAACCATTTCACTCCCCTCACAGTTAATACTTAATATGATTATGGATGAAGACATGCACACATCACTACAACAAAAAACCTCATTTATGAGGAAAAACTTTGTTGCTGAAAAACGACATTTCAAAAGCTCATAATTACGCCTCAGGCTCATAAAACTATCGCCTTATGCAGAAGGCTTTCAAAAGGCTTAAAAAGGCTTACGCCTCAGGCTCAGCCGAGGCTCTTAGAAAAAAAAAAACCACGGGAAGAAAACTACGTCGTTTTCGATCTTGGTCTTCAATTTCTTAACTCTATGTCCATAAATATTTTGTATAGGAGGAAAGAAGTATAAGTCCCTAAGATTACTAGTTGATGAGGAGGATGTACTTAATTTCAAAAATCTATATGATCATACCAATCCCTTGTTTGAAGCTAGATCTCTTCTCCGCAAGCATTTCTTGTCCATCTAGGATGGAGGTCATCAAAAACTCTGCCTTGTTGTGCACCAATTCAATTTCGAATATCATACTTATTGCAATGGCGTTGGAGTTGGAGTTGGAGTTGCGGGAGTTAGAGATGGACATGTTCTTCTCATAACATTTGAATATGAAATTATCAGCTCTAAAACCTTGGGCATCAAGTACCGATTGCTCAGTACACGCCACTTTGAATACAATGACCCGGTTCACAAATTTTCAAGATTGCTGAATCCCCTTGTGCTCTAACTCTGTAAGCTTTGCTTAATCTTAAAGCATATATATATATATATTTTTTTTTTTTCCTGCATTCAGATTCACTTGCATTTGGACATCAAAGTTGAACTGATATTACCATCTTGTATCTATTATAGCATACAGTTGTTATGCGATTCTTGATTATTTGTAATTTTCAACAACATAAACATGCAAAATGTTATACATATACAACTTCAAGGTGTGATGATAGTTGAACCACACCCCTTCACCCTTATTTAGGACTTATCACTGTACGTTATCTTTCTACCTCTGCACAAACACAAAGACATACACAAAATAGAAAACTGCGAGTAATGCAACAAATTCTAACCCAGATTTACAATACCCTACGTATTGTATAACGTGCATGTTTTTGACATTGACCGGTGGGTCTGACTGAGTGAGCTTCATTTCTGATGGGTTGGTTTAGGTCAGATTCATATATCTAATCGACAAGATGTGGCATTATAGCAACAATATATATATATATATATATGGATATCATGATCAACATCATGAACCATTTTATTATATAAGATCGATGCTAGCTGATTCAGACCTTTCGATTGAGAGAGAGTACGTACGTAGCACTCACTAGCTGCCAGCTTGCCGTCCAAATTTTAGTGATATAAGCCCTACAGGCATTGAGTTCTGCTTTCTGAGATTTGCCTGTATTCACTCTAAAAAAACTAAAACATAACTAGAATTAATGTACGTAGTAGCAGGATGCGTCTAACCTGTAGAGCTGCATACCATGCAGTTCTTTTTTTTAAAATGCAATTGCATTTTTGAAATGCAATTGCCGTTCAAACAAGTAAAACTGATCATTTTGAAATGCAATTGCATTTTAAAATGGTAATTGCATTTTGGAATGGCAATTGCATTCTTTGGAATGACAATTGCATTTTTGAAATGCTTAGTTTCATGATTTTGAACGGCAATCGCATTTTTAAAATACAATTGCATTTTAAAAAAAAAAAGCTGCATTGGATGCAGAGATGTATATTAGAATTTTCCGTAGTGGCATAACTAAGCTATACTAATGTGAGGTAGTCTACTCTTTAAAATATCAATAAAGTTGCTGAGTGGAACTCTCCATTGATTTTCTTCATTTTATTTTAATATAAATTATGGAGTGAAATGAATTTGTAAATACTAAATAACAAATTAGGATTTGCAAATGCTACTAATAGGAACGGAAAAGGTAGGCAACGGTGTTTCTGTTATTCAAGTTCAAGTGTTCATTTATTCGGCGGATCTATGAGCTCAATTCCGGAGAAGGATGAGATGCGAATCTAGCTACGTGCTACTTAAAAAAGGTCTCTAGTTAAAGTTTTTCATATCTCCCTATATATGTCTTCCTCATTTCTCCCCTTGTATTTTTTAATAATAAACATAAAAACTGAACACAATATCTCTTTTTCTCTTTGAGACTAGATGCACGATTCAATGGTATAGCCACAAAAAGCAACCTTTTAATAAACTCAGTATCTGCTTTTTTCAGGCCAAAAGAAAGTAAACACATTAGCTATCTCCTTTCAGTTTTTCAATCATTCGGCACTTAAAGTTCCAGTTTGGATGAAAATTGTGTGCTCCATCATTATATATTCCTTTATATATATATATAATGATAATTCCTCTTAATTATCTCCCAGCACTTCTCTAGCAGAGTGTATGTTATAGAGCAAAAGTAACATTTTCCAAATAATTAGCAGCCACGTAGTCATAATATATACCTGCTGCCCAGAAAATGTTCAAAACCCTGGGAAATAACCCTCATGCACAATGATTATACTAACGTACGTGGATTAGTGTCGTTTCATGCGTAATATGGTTTCGGCAACATTGCAGACTCCATTAACTTGTTTTATTTATAGTAGCACTGATTGATAAGGAGGCCGTATATATGTATCACTGAAATAATTTAATTAATCAACACTAATTAATTAATTAATTGGCTGGCTATAAAGACTAACGTGTGGTTTGACTTTTGAGCTCTCTTGGGCGCACAAAGCTTCTTGTCTGCTTTTGCAAGTTTAAAGCAAGTTTTGGTTAATAATTGAGACGAGGGCACGAGGCCTTTGGCTTTTACTGGTATATGCCTAACTTTATGAAATGAAATGATCATAAAAAAGAGAAACAAGATCGACCAAACTCTGAACGAGCACCAGCTAGCTAGGACACCACACCCACGAATTGCAACCCAATGCTGTTCTCGATAGAGCTCCGAGCCTACGATCAGAGCACATATATGCATAGTACTACATACTCCTTCATAAAATGTTGAATGTACGTTCATTTGGAAAATTTACTGGAACTGGATGATGAACATATGGATAAAATAAGAGATAATTTTTCGAGCCCTAGATCAAACTACTACATGACAACGGTCTATCAAGTAATTATTAATGGTGGCAAGCTAGGTGTGATTGTCTAGGCAAATGAAGGGTCACTACTAATCCGTGTAGAAAGTACCATTGGCAATTCCGTGTATCATTGGAAACACCCGCAATCCACACAACGTCTATTAATTAATCTGTCACTGTACTGTAATAGACATACAATTTAATACTAAATTCTACGTGAATTCCTAGCATTAACGAGTTCACACGGAACTCTGTATGTAATATAAGGAATTCACGTACAATTTAGTCCGAGTTTGATGGCTACTTAATTTTTGTAGTAGCGGACTAGTGAAAATTAACGATGAGGATACACAACCATATAGCCCTGTGTACCTTGTACAAGAACATTGTCAGAAAAATTAAGGAGATTGATTGCAGTGGTGTTGGGGTTGTCGAGCTTCATCCTTCATAATGGCGTTGCGCTATTGAACCTTTTTTCTTTGTTCTCATGTGTAGTTCTTATTTTAATGGGCAAATTTTTAAAATTTCTTTACAATGACGATATAATCAAAAGTTAGGAAGCATCTCGGTTATAAGCCTAAAACCAAGATGGCCTGGAACGTACTAGTGCAAGAAATAGATGGGCTATAGGTATAACAGCTACCTATATATAATAGATTGGGATCGATTTGGGGACTTTGGGTTAATTTCAGCTTAGTACAGAAATAGAAAACACTGAATTCCTCTAGCTTGCTGCTATTTAGTAAAATATTTCATGTATGTTTTCTATAACACTCAGCTATATATACTGGTGCTGGGATAATATTAAACAAGAGCATATAAAGGAATAAATTTTTTTTTTGTCAAAGAAGGAATAATTAACTTTACAGCGCAGAGGTTTCATCAAACTGGAACTCACCAAAACTTTATGTGTATGCCAAATGATTGAAAATTTGAAGGAATGCAGATAGTGTACATGTTTTCTTTCTTTTTGCCTGAAAAAAGCAGATATATATTGAAGAGTGAATAAGGGCATCCCAGAAACCAGAACTCAAGGTGTAGGGCTTAGTGGCTTACATCAGTACGTAGAATTTGGACAGCAAGCTAGTGGAGTGGTACGTACAGTCGATCATTGAAGAGTTTGAATCAACATCGAACTTATAAAAAAAATGGTCCATGAGATATTATTAGTCATGATAAAAGGTACTAATCTAGTAATCTATATACATTCATTCATTGTTGCTATAAATAGTGTCACATCTCGTCCAACAGATATGAATCTGGCCTAAACCATCACATCAAAACCAAAGCTCATTCAGACCTACCAGTCGCCCGAAAAAGCATGCACCTTATAGTCTTATACAGTAGAGCTAGCACGAAAAAGGAAACCATAGTTAATTTGGAACCCTAATTAATGTTGAAGGACCATATATATGGATATTGTAGGATACATATTTATTGGTGTAGGTACTCATCTCCATCGATCAATAGCCCATATTGTATTTCTTTAGCAAAACCACCACAGAGCTCATTATTACTTCTCTTTTTGGGCAACTCTCGTTATTGCTTCTAAATATGAAAAAGAATGTAGAAATATGTTTGCAATTGTATCATGTGAAGAAATTTGGACATTTATATTATTTGCAGGACAATTAATGGCCATATGGTTAGACATGTTTAATAATAAGCTACGGCATTAAGTAGGGTATTGGAAATTAATCTTGGTTATACAATTTTACAAGCAACTGAACTTGCATTTTCTATTGTCTAATATCTCTGTGTCTGGGCAGAAATAGAAAGATAAGAAAAGCCAGCATCTTTGTGGAGAATCATTATTAGTCGGAGCCAGTAGGGTTTAATTTTGCAAATTGGAAATTTTGAATAAGTTTGAATTAATACATATATTTTTCCACATATATAATGATTAAGATTTCCTTTTCATTAATCTTGATGAAAGAGATAGAGAAATCTTTGCATACAAAATGTGTATAGGATGTTTCTCTTTGTATTTAGAAGAAATTTGGATAAACTCCTTGTCCCATTTAATTTTTCAATTAAAATTCGAGTCAATTTTTTTTTCATGGTTTTAATCCTTTGACTAGTTGCCAACTAAGCTATTTTTCATTTTCGAACTGATGAGTTTAACTTACCTGAAATACCCTTGATCTAATTGAGATGTTCAAAATCATTGACTTTTGGTATTTATTATAAAATTATTTTCTCGCTAGCTAAACTTTAGTTTCGTGTAATTGATTGTCCGGTGTTTTGTTTTATATTTCAATCATAATTTTCAAATTTCTCATTCACTTTTTAGGGAGAAGACATAATTATGATCCATTCAAGTGATTAATTTTCATAAACAAAAATTTTTATCCTTGTTTGGTGTGGTTGATGAATTTTTTTTACAATTAGTGTTGCTACAAGGTTTCCAAGGTATTTTGATTTTTTGTTTAAATTTTTTTTGTATCGATTGAGGAATTTTGAGGTTTAAGGTGTTTTTCATTCGTTCTTATCAATTGTATTGTTATTGGAGTTGTTTTCTAGCTTGCTCGATTATGTTAGTGTTTTTTTATCACGTTTTACAATTCTCACTGCTTTCATATTAGTCTATGTCATTTTTCGTTACTAATTTACCTTGTTTGTTATGTTTTATAATTCTCATTGCTTTCATCATTTTAATTTACCTATTCAGTAATTATAGGCAATTAATTTACCTACACTATATATACGTTATAAATTAGCATACATTAATTTTCGCATCAATTCCAGCATCATCTTTGTGTGCTATCTTCCTAGCCTCTGGCTTATTTCTATACTTTTCATCGCGCAAATTCTAGCGCCGTTAGAGATCTCTTGTGCGGCTTGCTATGGTGAGGACGGTCTTGCCTCTCTCACTCACAAGGACAGCTATGTTCGTCATGCTCTTTTCAAGCTTTTGGTGGTTATGATTCTGCAAGGCGTCTCTTGGGCTCTCATAGATGGTTGGTACCTCGATTAGATCAGGTTTCTTTTGGGATTCGAATATGCTTTGTTGTGTCGCTGCCAGTTCTATTGGGTGTCAATCAAATCCAAGGATTCAAGGTCTGGGATTTGAGTGAGTATTGGGTGCTTAGTTTTGACAGCTCAGCAACCTTGGTGTTCCAAGTCGGCGACCCTATTACTGGTGGGACGTTGCTAAAGTTTAACCCAAGTCAGATTTGGTTTTATTTAATTTCTTGTTTAAGAATAAGTATGATTAGTTGTGCAAGTTTTGATTGCGGTTTTACTTTCTTTTTTCATGGGTTCTCTTTGAGTTTGATTGGATTTATTGGTCTCAATGGCAATACTTGCCAGAATTTTTTTGTTGGAGCTGACAATTGCTGACAGCAATGATGCATAGTGTATGTATTGTTCTAGGTTTCGAATCATCGATTAGAGTTTTAGGTTTGGACTCATCGATTAGGCCACTTATGTGGTCTGTACTGCTCATTCTTAGGATATCCATACTAAGGATTGTAATTCTATATTGATTACTAAAGTTTATGCTTTTCTAAAACAAAAATTGGTTTAGTATACCTTGTGGTTTGTCCTTCTTCAGCTTTTCGATCATTTTAGTCATAAGATATGCCCCTTTCGACAACTATAATCGTGCGTGGCTAATTTTAATATATGTTACTTTCTTTTCAAAAAAAAAAAACTTTGTGTAATAGGAATTCGGTGCTCAAAACTAGCTTCTTTTTTTTTTAATGCAAAAATGAATAGACATGCAAACAATCAAAAACAGTCAAAATGTATAAGCCGAGAGCACAAAAAGCTGGAGATATTATTGAGCCAAATTTGGTTGCCACTCAAACAATGATGACTAAAGTAAGCTATTGCATTCACTTGAAATTGGGAAGTAGTTAGCTAGTCTTTGACGTCAATAATGCATTCCCATTGAAATTTGGTTTAGAACATTAAGGAGATCACCATATTGGAAAAGCTCAATCTTATGCACAGAACTATTATGAAACTAGTGCTCATGCAACATAGGACTAAGCCAAACTATTATGAGATGGTTATATAATATTGTAACTAGCTTTGTACAAGAAAAGAGAACGATGAATTCGTGGCTGCTAATTATTTGGAAAATGCTACTTTTTCTCTATAACATTCTGCTAGATAAGTGCTGGGAGAAAATTAAGAGTATATAAAGGAATATATAATAGAGCACATAATTTTCATCCAACTGGAACTCACAAACTTTAAGTGCCGAATGATTGAAAAACTTAAAGGCAAATAGCTAGTATGTTTACTTTCTTTTGGCCTGAAACAGCAGAAAGTGTGTGTGTTTAAAAGGTTGTAATATTTTACTCTTTTCTGACATAAGGATTAAGGAGAAATGAAAAAACTGTAGACATTTGTTTTCTTCAGAAAAAATATATATAGTTCATCGATTATCGAAATACAAACATAAAAACCTAACGCTAAATAGCTTAATTAATATGAGATTATCAATCCTCTCTCTTTTCGCTCTTCCTCCTTACTAATTAATAATAAGAGTTGAAAATTCGCCCAAAATTATTAAAAAAAAACCCCTTTCAATCAAATAATTTCATTGAATTGAATATGATTATATGCTCGGTAGCACCCTACTCCCGGAGCATATAGATCCGCCCGATTAATGAACATTTGGAGTCTTGAATCTGAAAACATATGTTACCTACCTTGTCCATTCCTATTAATAGCTTTTGCAAATTCTAATTTGTTAGTTAGTATTTGAGAATTTATTAATTTATATTAGAAACAAAATGAAGAAAATAAATTATAAATGGAAAGATCCACTACATGCAGCAACTTGATATTTTAAGCAGACTACCTCACATTGGTTTAGCTTAATTCAAGGTTACGTACTACTCTCTCTCAGACGAAGGGTCTGAATCTGCATCGACCTTATATAATAAAATAGTTCATGATGTTGGTCATGATGAATTGATGATAAAAGGGGGTACATTAATTGTTGATATAGGAAGGAATAATTAATAGAGCACACAATTTTCATCCAACTGGAACTCACAAACTTTAAGTGCCGAATGATTGAAAAAATGAAAGGCAGATAGCTAGCGTGTTTACTTTCTTTTGGCCTGAAAGAGCAGCAAGTGTGTTTTTTTTTTTTTGGCAATCAGCAGAAAGTGTGTTTAACAGTGTAAAATGTTGTCTTTTCTGACTAGGGAGATATATATATATGAAAAAACTTTAGATATTTTTTTTTTGGAAAAAGTATATATATATATAGTTTATCAATAATCTGAAAGTTAGAAATACGATCAAAACCTAACGCTAATTAATATATATGGGATTGCCGATCCTTTCTCTTTTCGCTCTTCTTCCTTACTAATTAATGAGAGTAGTTGAAAATTCGCACAAAATTATAAGAAAAAAAACCCCTTTCAATCAAATAAATTCATTGAATTGAGTATTATTGTATGCTCGGTAGCACCTTTCTCCCGAAGCACATAGATCTGCCAGATTAACGTACGAACACTTGAAGTCTTGAACCTAAAAAACAGAAACTTACGATGCCTACCTTTTCCGTTCTTGATAGTAGCTTTTGCAAACCCTAATTTGTTAGTTAATATTTGAGAATTCATTTGATTCGATAATTAAGAAAAAAAATGGAAAGATCCTCTAGGTAGTGAGTGGTACATACTACTCTCTCTCAGACTGAGAGTCTCAGACGAAGGGTCTAAATCAGCATCGATCTTATATATATATATATATATATATATATATATATATATATATATATATATATATATATATATATATGGCTTGATTGTCAAAACACCCCCTGAACTTGGTTATAATTGTCAGTTTGCACTCTGAATTTGCAATTGTGGAAATTGACCCCCTGAACTTAGCAAAAATTGTCAATTTACACCATCTCCGTCAATTCTAACATTTTCCATCCAAATGTTGGTCATGTGCCACTCATGTGAGGGGTAATATAGTCATTTTAGGTCTAAAAAATAAATATATATTATTAATAAAAAATTCTTGCAAAAAAAAATTAATAAAAATGATCTCTCATGTGAAGAGAATAATTTATAAAAAAAATTAATAAATAATAATTTATGACAAGTTTTTTTTTTATAAGAAACAATTTATGATAAGTTAAGAATATAATTCTAAATATAATATCTCTAGACAAAAAAATAAAAGCTTTGAAAGAAAATAAATATATTTTTTGAATATATATATATATATATATTTGTATTTTTTTAAAGTAATTTTTTTTAAAAGTGACAAAAATGACCATATTGCCCCTTATATGAGTAGCACATGACCAACATTTGGATGAAAAAAGTTAGAATTGATGGAGGGTGTGTAAATTGACAATTTTTGCCAAGTTCAGGGGGTCAATTTCTACAATTGCAAGTTCTGGGTGCAAAGTGACAATTATAGCCAAGTTCTGACGATGTTTTGACAATTATATATGCCTATATAATAAAATGATCCATAATATGTTGGTCATGACATAAAAGGGACCAGTTATATTGTTTCTAACATGTCACATCTTGTCGATTAGCTAGATTCATATATCTGACCTAAACCAACCCATCAAAAACGAACCCACTAGTCCAACATAAGAAACATGCATGTTATACAATATTAACACGAAAAAGGCAGGATACCCTATTAATTTGATTGAAAATCTTATCAAAAAAAAATTTGATTGAAGGACAATATGGATATTATAGCATGTAGCTACTCCACAGACTTATAGACTTATAGGATACATAGAATCGTGTACGTACTCATCTCCATCAATAGCTCATATTAATTCCTTTAGCCAGCCAACTCCACAGAGCTCGATCATTCTGGGCAAATCTCATTGTTGCATCGAAAATATGAAAAAAGAATATATGAAGAAAAAATTTGGAGTTGTATCACGTGAAGAAATTTGGACAATGCGTGCTATTTTCATATGGTTGGAAATTAATTTTCATAAAGCTGCGACTCTTTTTTTTTTTTTTTTCTGAGAAAAATAAAGCTACGACTCTGAGTAGGGCATATATATATTGGAAATCTAGCTTGTTGAGACTAAAGTTGCATTTTTCTATTCTGTGTATATCTTTGTGTTTGTGCAGAAGTAGAAAGATAACAAAAGCATCTTTACATATGGGGGAATCATTATTACTTGGAGCTATGATAATTGATAACAGCCAAATAAGGTTTAAATTGCAAGTTGGAAATTTTTATTATATACACTTTAATTTGCACCTAATGCTTAAGATGCCCTTTTCATTAAGAAATATTTGCATACATGTTGCGTATACGATATTATTGCGTATACAATAATAAACCATTATATTTGTATCGGTCGCAAATAATTATGTGTGAAAAAATGTTTCAACGAAGACAAAACTTAATTTATGAATTCTTCATACTTTTGATTGGGTTATATAGGAGTTATAATTTACAGTTAATAACAATACAAAGGGATATCTACCTGTCACAAGCTAGCACCTAATTACCCTAGATTTTCTCAACAATTGACAGGGAATTAAAAAGGTGAAACTCACTATAATTCGATGTGTTTCTAGCGTTTTAAAAAGGTGAAGCATCTTTGTGTTTATACACATATGTTCACCCAATCCAATATTGTGGACACTGAACTACGTCTAGGGTTTTTACTATGTGTATAAACATATGGATCGAGATTCATTCCTCTTATAAATATCCAATGTAGAATGCAAGAAAGTTACATTTTTTTTCATTCCTCTCATGCTACTCTAGCTTAGCCAAGATCGTCCATAACCAAGCTAGCTTATATACTTTTGGCCTCTCGATCAAAAGGAAAAACAGAACAATTGGATCCCAAACCCCCTCAAAAATTGAAAAGACAAAAACCCAATTTATTTTAGTGATAAATAACCTTATTACCTCATGCACGAAGTAAATGACAAGGCAGTTGAGAAAGGAATACATATATGTTTATATCCAACTATGCATATATCAATTATATCTCCTTTATATATGGATTATATTCCTGACAAAATCCCAGGATCAGTGCTTCAGAATTTGTTTGAATGCATATTAATGTATTGGAATCGCAAATCTTAATGAAACCCAATTAAATAAAAAATATATATATGAAGCGAGCTTATTCCAGAACGTAAAATAAATAAGTATATCATCATCATGATATCTTATTATCTTATATGCTTAATTTCCTCAGTTCCAGATTGGAGTAGCACTGCCATATAAAGCCCCATATGATTGCTGATCTTTTCAGTGTAGCACGTACAATGTGACAAATTAAAGCGACCAGAAATGGAATCAAAGCTAGTGCTCTTTAAGGATTTTCCACCATCAAAAAGATTACGATCGATATCAGACTAAGTGATAAACAATTTCAGACACCAGTCTCGCACCCTTTATATCTTCATTTTTCCAGCACGTACTGGTGGGGTTGGTACGTAGCTTTAAGAGTGAAATAATTTCCCTCCACAACTTTAAAATTTGATCCCATATTGACAATGGGTTGCGGCCGGCACCTCTTTCTGTCTTAAACTATCGTTAGCTCCCCCATACTATTTGTTGTGACTCGAGTCTTTGGGCGTCTCTACTCTCTAGTGTTGTGTTGATATTATCGTGACTTAATCACTCTAATACGTTTCATGATGAAGATTTGTTTCGAAAATAGTTTGGTTTAACTTGAGAAAAAAAGTTGAGTTATGTCTAAATTGAAAAAATAAAAATTATAGTAATTAAGGTTAACTCAAGTGGTGAAGTAAGGCGGAGAGCTAGAGTTGACTAGTTAGTTCCTCCAGTTCAAGTTTGGTCCCGTCCTTATGTGAGTTAGATGTATATACTTGTATGTATTAATATGTATTATACAAGTTCAACTAAATAATCGAAAACAGAAAAGAAAAGGAATATTAATCAAATAAACATACTGCTGATGATGTGGTATATATATCATATACAAGTGATCATTTCTCAAGAAGTTCAATAGAGTTGGGTCTCTATTCTTTACAATTTATCTCAAACAAAATACACAACGTAAAATCAATTCAATTAAGATTTTACTACAATCCCTTGTCATTTTTCTTCACCAAGATTTAACAACCTATGCATGATTGCTTCTTGAGACTTTGTCATGCGCACTAGCTAGCTGTTTGCCTATATTGGTGGGTGTTGTTTCTCTTAACTTTCTTATAGTCGCATCACATATATAACACTTTGTTTGCTTCTCACATGCCTATCGTTCTCTCTTTGGAGTCTTTGCTAAGTTGAGTATATAAAATATCAGAAGCAGTCCCAGATATATATATATATATATATAACCAGCCAAAATGACCGTCCCCATTTCAAAAAAGCCTCACGTGATAAACCCCAAAGCCGTACCCTTATAAAACACACTCGAACATAAACAACAAAACCAGACGCTCATTCTTGAGTAGTACCAAGAGATATATACATATATTTCTACTCTTGCACTCTCCGAGTTCGAATCTCTCTCTCTCTCTCTCTCTCTAAAAACTCTTATAGACTTTCCCTGTCTTCGTGGTCCCTGGTCATCCGAAAATTGAAAATGGTCTCGGATACTTGCCATATCCTTCTTCTCAAACTTTCTTTATAATCGAAGTCCCGGAGGACTCATCATATTGTTAGTCTGGGAATCCTGAAGTCAGCAAAACTAGGAGGGAAGCTGAAGGAGAGAAGCAGATATGGTCTGGGAAGACATGTTTGATTTTCGCAGAGCAATGAGTGAGTAACTTTTTCTACCATTTTCAATTAGTTGCTCATGAATATATCACTTAACAAATACATAGATATCTACATGCATGACGAAAGAGGATCTATACTAAATAACAGCTCTCATTCTTGTTGTTCTTGTTGTCTTTCTTGTTGTCAAGTTCTTTTGGTGATATCACCAAAGGTCAAGTAGTTCATTTTATTTATTCTTTTTATTTTTTATAATTCTGTGAAGAATGAGGTTTTTCCTTATCAAATGGATTCATTTCTCTGTTTCTTACCAAAAAAAAAAAAACCAAAAAACATCTCCTATAAAAGTAATTTTTTTTCTATTTCTATTTGGTCAAGGACCCTCCATAGCCATTAGCCAGCCTCTCTATCTTCATAAATTTCATATAACTGACAATACTTAGCACTTAAATCTTCCCCATATATATATATATCCTGTTTCATCCTTAGACAAAAAATTGTATCACATATAAATTCATCATTTTTTTTTATAAAATGAAGGCCATAAAACGTGTTCTGCTAGTCACTGCAGAATGTCTACAAAAAAATGAATCGAAATTATGTGCTAATCTAGATATACAGAAATGGAGATGAAACTTGGTAAAGGATATATGTGTCAGAAGTCCAACTTGTCATGTCAAGTTTGATGTGGAGAGACTATATATCACACATTCTAACAAAGTTCAAATCAAGAAGACAATACATTTTAGTGCATCTTCAAGAAATGGAGAAAATGTTACCAGGGAAATGAAAAAGCAACTATCTTTTTGTTAACCAAAAGAAGCTATTACTTTTTTTCAGAATTGGAAACATATACTGTACAGATTAAGGAACTTCTTAACTGTAAGTTGCAACTAGTCATAACTTATATGTACAGTTCATGTAATTTTGCAAGACTCTACGTATCAAGGAAAAAAAATCCAATCTTTTACAAACTTTTGTTACCATTGGAAAGAAACATACCTCAACTTAATTGCTTTGTAATGTGTGACAGATCTCAGGCTTGAATTTCGGACAGAATGGCTCCAGCAAAACTTTCCCTGCTTGTGCGAGCACATTAGCATAGTTATACAACTTAGTTTCCTTGGCATCTTAGTTCTGCATTCTTTACAAAAAAGCATGGGCCAAATCTGCAAGCAAAGAACAGATTTCCCGGACCAAGGCACAGAGAAGTATGGCACTGGCATTGGCATCCGATTCAACACCATTTACAAGACCAGCATAGCTTGTTGCCTTTTACTGATGGTAACTCATTTCATAGTGCTTCTGCAGTTGCTAAATGGAAGTGTGACTTACTGCAATCATAAAGTTCGTGCATTATCATCTGAGGGTATGCATGTGCTATCATGGGCAATATCATCAGTTGCAGTATACCGGATTGTAAATATCAAGTCCATCAAGTTTCCTTGGCTATTAAGAGCATGGTGGTTTTGCAGCTTCATCTTGTCCATCGTCTATGTGGCTGTTGATACTCATTTCCGAATCACATACCATGGTCAGCTTCGGTTACAAGATTATGCTGACTTCCTAAGTCTCCTTCCATCCACCTGCCTGTTTGCTATTTCGATACAAGGGAAGACAGGACTAACCTTCACCATCCCAAATGGCATCACCGAACCACTTCTCAATGGAAAAGGTGATCAACATTCAGAAGGAAGAAAACAATCTCCATATGGGAAAGCTACTCTTCTTCAACTCATCACGTTCTCTTGGCTCAACCCCTTGTTTGCCGTTGGTGTCAAGAAACCCCTAGACCAGGAAGAAATCCCAGATGTTGATATCAAAGATTCAGCTGAATATCTGTCTCACTCTTTTGATGAGAGCCTACAACATGTTAAGGAGAGAGATGGAACCACAAACCCGGAAATCTACAAGACAATGTACTTATTTATCAGGAAGAAAGCAGCAATTAATGCAATGTTTGCTGTAATATGTGCTGTTGCATCATATGTTGGCCCATATCTCATTGATGACTTTGTAAACTTTCTGACAGAGAAGAAAACTCGAAGCTTAGAGAGTGGCTATGTTCTTGCACTTGCCTTTCTAGGAGCTAAGATGGTTGAAACAATAGCACAGAGACAATGGATATTTGGGGCTCGACAGCTAGGCCTTCGACTTAGAGCAGCTCTGATATCCCAAATTTTCAAAAAAGGCTTACGTCTATCAAGCCTATCCCGCCAAAGCCACACTAGTGGAGAGGTCATCAACTATATGAGTGTAGATATCCAAAGAATCACGGACTTCATCTGGTACTTAAACATAATATGGATGCTGCCTATTCAAATTTCCTTGGCAATATACATTCTTCATACGAATCTAGGCATGGGTTCCTTTGCTGCATTAGCAGCAACTTTGGCAGTACTGCTTTACAACATACCAATGACTAATCTCCAGAAAAGATACCAGACTAGGATCATGGAAGCCAAGGACAACAGGATGAAAGCCACTTCAGAAATTCTTCGAAGCATGAAGACAATCAAACTTCAGGCATGGGACAGTCAGTTCCTTCACAAGTTAGAAAGTTTGAGGAAAATAGAGCACGACTGGCTATGGAAGTCACTAAGACTGACAGCAATTGGGGCTTTCGTCTTTTGGGGATCACCCACATTTATTTCTGTGGTGACTTTCTGGGCGTGTATGCTTATGGGTATAGACCTCACTGCAGGCAGAGTTTTATCAGCATTGGCCACCTTCAGAATGTTACAAGACCCTATATTTAATCTACCTGACCTGCTCTCCGTGATTGCACAGGGAAAAGTTTCTGCAGATAGAGTAGCTTCCTATCTCATGGAAGATGAAATTCAGCAGGGTGCCATTGAACATGTTCCAAAAGATCAAATGGAAAACTCCATTGAGATAGAAAATGGAAAATTTGGCTGGAATATTGAGTTGAGCACAACAACTCTTGATGGAATCAACTTAAAAGTGAAGCGGGGTATGAAAGTGGCAATCTGTGGGACTGTAGGATCAGGGAAGTCAAGCCTTCTGTCATGCATTCTTGGAGAAATTCAAAAGTTTTCAGGGACAGTGAAGATCAGTGGTACAAAGGCTTATGTTCCTCAATCTCCATGGATTCTGACAGGAAATATCAGGGAGAATATTCTGTTTGGAAATGCATATGACAGGGCCAAGTATGATAGAACCATTAAAGCATGTGCATTGGAAAAGGATTTTGAGCTGTTTTCTTGTGGGGATCTAACAGAAATTGGAGAAAGAGGAATAAATATGAGTGGAGGACAGAAACAAAGGATACAAATTGCTCGTGCAGTTTACCAGGATGCAGATATCTATCTACTGGACGACCCTTTTAGTGCTGTTGATGCTCACACAGGCACCCAACTCTTTGAGGTTAGTCATCCTGGAGTTCCTGCATGAATTACATTATGAGGGATTGTCTTCAAAGTAGATACTATTATATAAAACATCTCCTACTTGAAACAACATCCTTTTGAATTTTGAAATTAAATATAGTTTTTATACCTTGCAGGACTGCATGATGGGAATTCTCAGAGAAAAGACTACACTTTATGTCACCCACCAAGTTGAGTTTCTCCCAGCAGCAGACTTAATTCTGGTAAGCAAGTCCCAAAATAAATTTTCGCTGCATTTACATAGTCATGTATGAAAATAGAGGACTATGGAGACTATACAAGAAGAAATGCCAGTGACCATAATTCCAAGACTACTTACTATAATTAGGAAACTCTCCCTACAAGTCCGTCAGGATCCTAACGAAAAATTATATATATTTTGTTTGTGGAAAAAAAATGAAAATTATGTAAGTTCATCCATATAAGCTTCGTGATCAAGTAATCTTAGGAGTTCCAAATTCTAACAATCAGCTACAATTCTCAGGGTTGTGAGGAATCTGTACCAAACTAAAACTAACATGGGTTTTCAACAGGTGATGCAAGATGGAAAAATTGCACAAGCTGGAAGCTTTGAAGAGCTTCTAAAACAAAATATAGGCTTTGAATTATTGGTTGGTGCTCATAGCCGAGCTCTAGAGTCAATCCTCACAGTTGAAAATAGCAGCAGAGCTACTCAAGATCCAACACTTGACAGTGAACCTAATACAGACTCCAATTCAAATGCTGAACTTCAACAGACGCGACAGGAATCAGAGCATAACCTCTCTCTAGAGATTTCTGAACAAGAAGGAAAATTGGTTCAAGATGAAGAGAGAGAAAAAGGAAGCATCGGAAAAGAAGTTTACTGGTCTTATTTGACCACTGTGAAAGGTGGTGTGTTAATTCCAATCATAGTCTTGGCACAGTCATCATTCCAAGTACTGCAGGTAGCTAGTAACTATTGGATGGCATGGGCTACACCTCCTACAATTGAGACCGAACCCAAAATGGGGATTAAGTTCACATTACTTGTCTATATACTACTTGCTGTTGGAAGTTCACTTTGTGTGCTGGTGCGATCATCGCTAGTAGCAGTAGCAGGACTTTCCACAGCACAAAAGCTCTTCACAAATATGCTACATAGTATACTCCGAGCACCAATGGCATTTTTTGATTCAACCCCCACTGGAAGAATCTTAAACCGGGTAAGTTATAATTTGAAATATATGAATGATTTTCAGTTCACATTACTCTTTCAAGGGAACAGAACACTACCATGGAATGAACACAGACTCTGACATTACGTCAGTTCTAATTTTTGAGAATAGAATAAGATGTCATTGAATTAGTGACTATAAGTAGTAGACTGAAGAAGCAGATAGTAAATAAGATGAATTAATTGGTCATGGATTGTTTTAGATTTTTAAGTATATCTGTGTGTGTCCGAGTGTGTGTGTGATCAAAAGCGAAGGTATCATTTTGCAGGCATCCACTGATCAAAGCGTGTTAGATTTGGAAATGGCAAACAGATTAGGTTGGTGTGCTTTCTCAATAATACAGATTCTAGGGACCATTGGAGTGATGTCGCAAGTAGCATGGGAAGTGTTCGTCATATTCATTCCTGTAACTGCAGTCTGCATATGGTATCAGGTAAGGAGTTTTAGCTCCTTTCAGCCTATAATCAATCTAGAGATGAATACTTAATTCTTAGCAAAACCGAAAACTCGATGAGAATGCCAAATTTGACTCATATGGTATCTCAAAATTCAAGGTTTTTATTGAAATAGGAATATTACATTTTACCATGAAATATTACGTGATATATAATCACAAAAAAATATATATAGTTTTAAAACTTAAATAATTAAAATTTTCACTCATCGGTAATGAGGAATGTATAATACCACTATGTAATGATATCAGAAAAACAAACTAATATGAAATACAACCAAAAGAGCATGATATGAATGGAAAATAATTAACTACGTTGTCTAGCTATGTGAGTGAATGCTCTCAATTATGGCTATTGACTTAAACTATAATGATTATTACTTCAGCAATATTACATACCAACAGCAAGAGAACTGGCACGGTTATCAGGCATACAAAGAGCTCCGATCCTCCACCACTTTGCGGAATCTCTGGCAGGAGCAGCAACAATCCGTGCTTTTGATCAACAAGAACGCTTCAGTGATGCAAACCTCAGTCTTATTGACAACCACTCAAGGCCATGGTTTCATAATGTGTCAGCAATGGAATGGCTATCTTTCAGACTAAATCTGCTCTCCAACTTCGTGTTTGCCTTCTCATTGGTTCTATTGGTGACCCTCCCTGAAGGAGTTATTAACCCAAGTGAGTATCAAAATCATTCACACAAACTAAACAACATCATGATTTTGAATGTGGAATCAGTAAATAATAGTTTGCTTTGGACCAAGGGGAATTAAAGTTTCTAGGAAAGATCATGGAGCAGACATCACCATATACCTCATTTGTATGACCGCGTGCTGTGCACCAAATGATTACTTATTTAGTGTTCTAACTTTTTTATTTAGCAAAACTAAGTTGCTTTGGATAAAATAAACTATGTCATAAATAGAGCACATATTCAGAACTAATTCTTTTCATTCAAACAGGCATTGCAGGGTTGGCTGTAACATACGGAATAAATTTGAATGTTTTGCAAGCTTCAATTATATGGAACATATGCAATGCAGAAAATAAGATGATCTCAGTTGAAAGAATTCTACAGTACTCAAATCTAACCAGTGAAGCACCTCTTGTAATTGAAGATAGCAAGCCACCAATCAACTGGCCACAAGTTGGAACAATTTGTTTCAAAAATCTACAGGTATGTCTCTACCGAAAATAGTAGGGAGTTCAATACCAAATGACTTCACAGACATGCCAAAGAATATTTTTAACTCATACTGCACACCGACAATAAAGTGTAACACAGCTTTGTTGCTTAACTCTTCCTTTCTCTGCTAATAAATAGTTTTATAGACTCATTGTACATGCTTTTGACTGTCTTACAGATTCGTTATGCTGAACATCTCCCATCTGTCCTGAAAAACATTAGCTGCACATTTCCGGGACAGAACAAAGTTGGGGTTGTAGGAAGGACAGGAAGTGGGAAATCAACCCTCATACAGGCCCTTTTCAGGATAGTTGAACCTAGAGAAGGAAGCATTATAATTGATGGTGTAGACATTTGCAAAATCGGCCTTCATGATTTAAGATCAAGGCTTAGCATCATTCCACAGGACCCAACAATGTTTGAAGGAACGGTTAGAGGAAATCTCGACCCACTAGAGCAATACTCTGACAGTGATGTTTGGGAGGTAATTATTCTTATGAAATAAGCAGTACTTGAAGTGGCTTGGCCAAGAAAAATAAAGCCCTTGAATGGAATTTTGAGTGAGGGAGAAATACTTTTATAAGTTTTATATCTATGCTTGGTAAAAATAATCTAACCGCATTCAAGAGGTAGACTATGTGACACATATGCATTTATTCCTTAAACAAGCTACAAATCATCAGTTATACTTACGAGTTACGTCATTTTCTATTGAAACTAAATTTCAAAATTTTCAGGCTCTAGATAAATGTCAGCTAGGTGATCTAGTGCGTGCAAAGGAAGAGAAGTTGGAAGCCTCAGGTCAGATTCATTAGTTTGGACTGTTATATTGAACTGATGGTCTCTATGCAATACCTTCTAATATGCATGACTATGACAGTGGTCGAAAATGGAGAAAACTGGAGTGCGGGTCAAAGACAGTTAGTTTGCCTTGGAAGAGCCTTGCTCAAGAAAAGCAGAATTCTGGTGTTGGATGAAGCAACCGCATCAGTTGATTCTGCAACTGACGGGGTGATACAGAAGATCATCAGCCAAGAGTTCAAAGATAGAACAGTCGTCACAATAGCTCACAGAATCCACACAGTTATAGACAGTGATCTTGTTTTGGTCCTTAGTGATGGTAAGCAAAAACACTCGCATACACAGTTACACACACACACATGCAAGCATGAAGCATGCTCATATAGAAAATCAGAAACCACATACACAAATTACACACTCATATGACAGACATGCATCCACTAGATTATTGAAAGAGAACTTAAGCAAGTTGTGCAAACAGGAAGGATTGCAGAATACGACACACCAGCCAAGCTACTAGAGAGGGAAGAGTCATTATTCTCTAAACTCATAAAGGAATACTCAATGAGATCCCAGAGCTTCAACAGCTTAGCAAATCTACATAATTAAGAGTTCTAGATTCAAGAGGAATCAACAGGGTTTCCATGCCTGGTACTAAGAACCATGAAATGGGCTAGACCAATTTCACAAATGTAAACGCAGGTGACAACATTGATTGGGACCCAGATGAATGTTATAGTTCTATCTAGAATCCCTAGGCGTCTCTACTTCTAGATGCAGCATTCAGGATTTTAATTTCTATAACAACATAGACCATCCAATTCCAATATCTATCTACCAGTATGTAACTAGCAGGACTTACTAATAAAAGAGTTCCAAGAATAGAGTGAGCTAGGAAATTTCTGCATCAAAATGTGAAGAATGTGATGGATTCCAAACCCAAAAATTTCTAGACTGAATGTAGTTATTGAAGCATAATCATGAATTGATTGCTTGATGCGGTCCTTACTTACATGGAATACTTTATTTCTGGAGAAGCAGGCATACGATTACGTCACGTCTGAGGGAATATCAGAATTCATGGCCTCAGAACCTTGGGCACGAAGTCTTTGGTTCCTCCCCTACATTTATTTCAGGAAAAACAACTTGAAGTTGAGTTTTCAGTAAGCAAACCGTACATTATGAGACAAAGGGTTTTGGGTTTTGGGTTTTGGGTTTTGGAGCTAGTCAATAGTTTAATAGTTTAAAAAGTGGAGTGACCTTTTTCTCTCTCTTACTTTAGTTTATTACTCCTCAGTCCTCACATTCCACTTTAGTTTTTTATTATTTTTTATCTATTGAAGAAGCTCTTCTTCCCAAACTGCCCACATGTTTTTTTCTTTCTCGCACAATCGCACTACCCTTTGACAACGATGATAGAGTAGCTCAAGACTGAGTTGCAGAGGCGAAATAAATCAAGAGCATCGCCTTAAATTGAAGATCTTGGAGTTATTTATGCTTGGAAACTTCTAGGGTCTTGAATTAGAATACCCACTACGAAATTTGACCAAGATCAACAAAGAGCAAAGCTTTGAAAAATCAGATTCAAGAGACAAAAACCCCGATTTCAATTTCGCACAAAAAAAAATCTTTCAATTCTGGGTCCATTTCAATCTTCCCCTTGAGAGTGATCTTGGGTTTCAATGCCGGAATAAGGGACTGAAGAATTTCTTTCTGATCTTCCATTGATGCTCCATGAAAAAAATAGAAAAAAATTCTTTCGAAACTTCTTTCTGGTCTTACGTTCTGATGGAAGAAAAAATCCCTATTTAATTCCAAGATGTTTTAGGATATCATTATTGTGTGCCTTGTCAAACTAGGACTTAGAATAGGTTTATCCTTCTAGGATATGGATTGTATTTAGCATAGATATTTCCTACATCAATATGGATTGTATCTTGTACTCCTCTATATATAGAGGTCCTTATTCATTAATGAAATACATCCTATTCTCTGCTATTTCTCTATTGTTATTTACGTTTCCCTTAAACACGTTATCAGCACGAGTTCTAGCCCTAGCTACAAAAACCCAAAACCCTAGAACCCTAGCACCATCACCGCCGCATAGCATCTTCACGCAAGAATCTGCCTGCACAAGACAGCCGACTTTGGAATAACTTTTCTCCTTTCTCATCCGTCGGATTAAGCTATAAATTTGATAGAAGCTTCCCTCGTGTGTCTAATACCTCCAGTTCAAATTTTACACAATTCAGACCGTTGGATCTTCAGATATTCAATTTCCAAGGAGCAGAACTCAGGATGAAAATTCTCTGCGATTTTGCAACAAAAGAAAACCTTTGAACCCTAAACCCTAGGTTCACCATTCATCTGTCGAAGATTGGTTGCTGCTGGGCACTACCACCGTCGTGCCCCACCTCTGCCATGCATCACCGCTGCTGTGCACTAGCTCCACCGCTCCACGGCCTCCCAATCTTCATGAATCTGCCTGAGCATAACAGGACACTTCGATTTGCTTTTATCTTTTTTCAACCGTTGGATTTAGTTGAAAATTTGCCGACTGATTTGTTTATATGCCTTCTGCTTGCAGTTAAAATTTCATGCAATTCGGAACGTTGGATCTCCGGATACGAAGTTCAGAAGAAGAGGTACTCAAGATAATCCGAGAAAAGAATCCAAGTAAGATTTTATAAAAGTTGCTGCTTTCTTTAAATTCTCGCATCTTCTTTTTCTCGGGGATTTCAAAGCTTCCCTTCTTCTTCATCCCGACCCCTCTTATGGCGTGGGACTTTATGAGTTTAATTGAATCGTGGGGATTCATAATATATGCTATGATAAAGTAAGTTCATGAGCATCAAAGAAAAATCTTTGTGATAAAGTAAGTTCACAAAAGCATCGAATTCGACCAATTTTTGGTCATGACTTATTCATTACTAGGCTCACCTACTTGGGTATGATGTCTAGGAAAGTGATTTGAGATTAGTGGTGTCAAGTGAGCCTCGCTCTACCGACATCTCATCTTACTTACCTGGTCATACTTAGGTAGAGCTACCGAACGGTTTAAGTTATGGTCATACACTAACTTGGTCTTGTTCTAATCCAAATTTTCTTGGAATCTTTATTAGTGTTCGTGGATGTCTTTTATGACTGCGAAACTAAAGTATCTTCTTATTGTGATAAAATAATTTCACAAGTGATAAAGTGATAAAGTAATTTCACAAAACCGTTGCTGAATATAATTCAGATATGCTTCAATTATGGTTATGCTTCAATTTTGTAAAGCGACTCTTACAGAAGCAAAATTAATAGAGAAAACTCTTTCTACCTTCCACGCTTTGGCTCTTATATTGTACATACAATATCGATTAAAGTATATTGCCAAGCGAATTTCAATCAGCTTATCAATTTTCTGCAAGTAGCTGAAAAACATGACACGATCATGATGAACAATAATTTTAGGCCTGTAGGAACAAAGAGAGTTCCAAAAGTAAATTATGGCCAAAGTAGGACAAAACCCTAATGTTAAGGGTAATTCTAATGGACGATTCGGTTCATATAATTGTCCCAATAAGGAAGGAAATCGCAACAACGTTGCACAAAATCGTGGGAACTATTGCACCACGTAAAAAGGGCAAGGAGGAAGAGGCATGGGCCATGGAAGCCATGCCAACGCCGACAAAGAAAAGCATGGCAATAGGGTGCCAAGAGCACCAATCCATCCTCCAAAGGCACAAGGTGCCGAACGCGCCATTGAAGCATGTATTGATAATGAGCTATACTTCACTTGATTATGAGAAGCATTAGGGGAGTGACGGGCCTTATATCGTTTGCGGTATATGTAAGACATGAGCACCTCTAATGTCATCATTTTGTAGTGGAAGTTTCTCATAAGAAGATACTAGAGATGACAAAGACGTCAATCTCACAATTGCATATTTTAAGGTCGACCAAAGTAAAGAGAAGACCATAGAAGCTCCAGACTTCAAATAATTGCAATTGTTTTATTTCCAAGTTTATGTAAAAGTTGTTATGCCTTAGTTTATTTTGACTTTTGTCATAGTGATTTTTTTTGGATTAGATTTTCTGGACAAGACCTCGATGTAATCGTTGGCATATGGTTTAATAAAGTTTCGAATTTTTCCTCGATGTAATGACGGATATTCGTGTCAACGGTTATTATTTGGAAACGTATTGTAAGAATGGATAAGAATACTACTTGTGTATTACTTCTAATGATTGCGAAAGAAAGCGCATATTAGTAAAACTTATGTGTCGATCTAGTGGGTTATACTTAACCACTCTTCGTATTTTCGAATCCAACAATATTTTAGAGATGATTTTTTGGATTCTGACACATATAGGCTTTGGCACGACCGTTTGGTATATCCCGGTCGTGACATGATGATCCGTATATTGAAAACCTCACACGGACATCCATTTTATCGAGCTAATAGAAGCAAGAATCAAAAGATGATTCAAGGAGAGGAGACTTGCGTCACTGACATGCCAAAGAAACGAGCACATTCTGTCAAACGCCAGACGATCGATCGCGGAAGCACGTGCGATCGATCGTCCGCCTCAAGCATGCCTCGGACATCGTCCGCCTCAAGCATGCCTCGGACATCGTCCAGAGAGCATTTGCGATCGATCGCAGAAGAATGCACGATCGATCGCACGTCTCCAGAATGCCTGGACAACGTCCAGAGAGCATTTGCGATCGATCGCAGAAGCGCGTACGATTGATCGCACCGTAACGATTGTTACTTCCCCCTCTAATCCTGATTCCAGACTTGATCAGGATATCTCCTATGTTTCTGCAGCCTTCATGGCTAAGGGCTCATTTTGCAAAGCCTGTTCCTTAGGCAAATTAGGATCGAGACCATCCTATGCTAAGGACACAAAAAAGATTATTCCATTCTTACATCGTATCCATGGAGATATTTATGGACACATCCAACCATATTGCGGACTTTTCAGATATTTTATGGTTTGGTGGATGCATCGACACGCTGGTCACATGTCGATTTATTGTCCACACGCAATGCTGCAAAACTTCTAGCACACATTATACGCTTAAGGGCTCACCACCTATATCATCCTATTAAGTCAAATACGTCTTGACAATGCTAGAGAGTTTACATCACAGACAGTTGATGATTATTGCATGTCTATTGGGATTGATGTTGAGCATCCCGTACCCCATGTGTATACACAAAATGGTCTCGCAGAAGCCACCATTAATAGACTTCAAATGGTCGCTTGGGAATTGGTTATGCGCACCAATCTCCCATTATCTGCTTGGGGTTATGCAATATTGCATGCAGCTCTACTTATTCGTTTTCAGACCCACTACTAATCAACCGTTTTATGCGTACCAGATGGTAACTGGATATGAGCCGGATGTCTCACATTTACGCATCTTTGATTGTACGGTTTATGTGCCAATTGCGCCTCCACAGCGCACTCAATTGGGTCCTCAGAGACGTTTAAGTATTTATGTTGGTAACGAATCTCCAACTATTGTCCGCTACTTGGAATCCTTGACAGGCGATCTCTTTACCGCTAGATTTGCGGATTGTCACTTTGATGAGACAGTCTTCCCGTCGTTAGGGGGAGATAAGAACAAGAATGTTCAACAAGAACGACTGGAATTGTCGTGGTCTGTCCCCACTCTGTCTCATCTTGATCCCCAAACCGCACAATGTGATAGTAAGGTGCGAAGTATACTCAATATTCAGGACGTAGCAGATTCGATGCCTGATGCGTTTTCTGATATTGGTAAAGTGACGAGATCACATATACCAGCTGCAAACGTGCCTGCAAGGTTGGAAATCCTCTAAAGGAAGAGAGGATATGGCGCCAATAATGGTGTCACAACCACACATAGTGGAGTTGTGGTTGAGGCCGTGGTTCCCTAAAGGAAGAGGGTGAGACCACTTGGTTCGATGGATACTCGCCAAAGGAAGGAAGCGAGTTTGGCACAACCTAATCCATTCATCATCAATACCCAAACCCGTCTCATGAGATTATCTCTGATTATAGTTATGTACAATGAATCAATAGTGGGGGACGCCTCAATAATTGAATCAATTTCAGAGAATACAAAAATCTCGATAAATGCATGCATGCTTGAGACGAAATTCTTGATGATGTATTGCTCAATAGACTATAGAGCATGATGACATCGAACCACGCTCTGTTGAAAAATGTCAACATAGAGCATATCGGCCTAAATGGAAAGATGCAATCCCTATTGAACTAGATTCACTAACAAAGAAAAAG
The DNA here is from genome assembly GCA_029955375.1 of Rubus parviflorus. Classification (NCBI taxonomy): domain Eukaryota; kingdom Viridiplantae; phylum Streptophyta; class Magnoliopsida; order Rosales; family Rosaceae; genus Rubus; species Rubus parviflorus. The sequence goes on along the minus strand of JARGGL010000005.1, from coordinate 7,256,425 downwards.
GTATTTGGGTACGTAGTGCTAACGCCCCCAAGTGTAAAGCCTATTGGACATAAATGTGTCTTTGTTAGAAAGCGTAAAGAGAAGAAAGAAGTCTTGAGATATAAGACTCACCTTATGGCGCATGGTTTCTCACAACGCTCTGGGATTGACTACGAGGAGATATATTCTCCCGTAAAGGATGTTATTACATCCTGCTACCTTGTCAGTTTGGTAGTTTCCACAAAAACTTGACATGCAGCTTATGAATGTGGTTACATCATATCTCTATGGGGATCTAGATTCAGAGATATAAATGAAGGTGCCATATGGACTTCATTTACCCAAATCAAGTGGCTCTAGACCACAGATCACGTTTGTAAGTTGAAACGTTCACTACGTGACTACTTGATTGGGAAGGGATATATAAATAATGATTTATGCTCATGCGTGTTTATAAAGAGAACAAGTTCCAGATTTGCAATTATAGCTGTCTATGTATATGACATGAATTTAATTGGTACTCTCGAAGAAGTGAGAGATACTGCTACATATTTGAAATCCGAATTTGAGATGAAAGATCTTGGGAAACTGGGTTTCTAGGCCTTGAGCTAGAGCACTGAGATAGTGGAATATTAATCCACCAATTGGCTTATGTCCACAAGATGTTAAAAAGGGTTTAACATGGACAAAGTACATCCAGATAGCACTCCCATGATCGGTCGGACCCTAGATCCAAAGAAGGATCCATTTCGCCCAAAGGATGATGACGAAGAATTACTAGGGGCCGAAGTGCCATATCTAAGTGCAATAGGCGCATTGTTGTACTTAGCTCAATGCACTAGACTTGACATCTCTTTTGCTGTGAACTTGTTAGCTAGATTTAGCTCTGCGCCCACGCAACGCCAATTGAATGGCATAAAGACAATATTTCGTTACCTTAAAGGGTACAATCGATTTGGGCTTGTTTTATCCCTACAGAGAGGCACGAAAATATGGCAAGATGGGTAAGAAAACCCGGGCCTACTGCCGTCGGGCGATCGATCGCAAGGAATGCGGCGATCGATCGCACGGGTGTTGAAACTCCCTTCACCGAAAATCTTTGTGATATTTTGGTTGGTTTTGCTGATGCCGGGTATCTCTCTGACCCGCACAAAGTTGTAATCAGCAACAACAGACTCTCCTCAAGATTCAAGTGAATCAAGTTAGATCCGAGGAGAATGTGGCAGATTTATTTACTAAGTCTTTGCCTAAGTTCACATTTGAAAAACATGTTAAAAGCATTGGTATGCTTAAGTTATCCGAGCTCCCATGATTGTAGGAATCAGGGGGAGGTGCAGACATGAGGGGGAGTCTGGCACATACATGTCACTTTCAAATGTGAAGGGTGCGTTGTACTCTTTTTCCCTTCGACCAAGGTTATTTTTCCCACTGGGTTTTTATTGTTACTTGGCAAGGTTTTTAATGAGACAACATGGAAAGCATCACCTAGTTGTGACCGGCACAAGGGGGAGTGTTTTAGGATATCATTATTGTGTGCCTTGTCAAACTAGGACTTAGAATAGGTTTATCCTTCTAGGATATAGATTGTATTTAGCATAGATATTTCCTACATCAATATGGATTGTATCTTGTACTCCTCTATATATAGAGGTCCTTATTCATTAATGAAATACATCATATTCTCTGCTATTTCTCTATTGTTATTTACGTTTCCCTTAAACACAAGAGTTATTTTGTGCTTGATTTCTGGGCAATTTGGTCTCATATAAAGTTTGTGGGAGTATGAAATTAAATGTAAAAGTAAATGGGTTTGGTCCATTTAATTAATTAATTATTTATTAATATGGTCTGGGTCCGCGAAACTCAAGCCCAATAAAATCGAAAGGACTTGGTCATAGGAAGAAGTTACTTAGTCCTCAATTCAGGGAAGGAGTTACTTGGTCCTCAATTCAGGGGAGAAGTTACTTGGTCCCCAATTCTAGGGAGAAGTTACTTGAAGCATAAGTGGTATCCTTGCCTATAAAAGGAAGGTTAAGAGACCAGGTAAAGCATCTCATCCTCACTTGTCTACTACACTCATCTAAAAAATATATTGACTTTGGCATCGGAGGGTTTTCTGCAGGTACCCCCCCCTATAGTCAACGAGTCAGCGAGCCGATAAGTTAGTCCGTCAACGAGTCAACGGTCAAACAAAGAATTCCACGGTCAGACGAAACATCTCGATCGTGATTGGTCTATTCCCGCTCCAGTCCGATATTTGTGGTGAGTCAAAGTCTCAATGATTTTCCCCTCACCAACAAGTGGCGCCGTCTGTGGGAACCGTTTTCCTTAAACAATGGCGGGAGCTGGATCAGGCGAAATTATATTCTTGTCACTCAGGACCGAAAGTGAGGAGTCAGAAATCCCGATCGGCGGTGGCTCGAACTCAATAGGAGACTTGAATATGCCTCCTATCAATGGCGGAGACTCGAATTTTATTGGAAACCTGAACGACCCCCCTTTGAGTGAAATCCAAAAGATGATGCGAGAGCTCGAGCAGCTTAGAAGAGACAAAGAAAAGCACGAGGCTGGACGGAAGAGGCGAAAGGATAAGGACTACGAATCCGACAGCGACTCATCTGAAGACGAGCGCGAGAAGGATCGACAAGTCGAGAAAGGAGTTGGTGGTAGTGAAGTAGGAGGATTAAACTCGAGTCGAACCAAGAAATCAAAAAATTCCGAATGGCGAGAGAAGATAGAAAGAATGATAGAACAATGCACACAAGCGGGGCCTCGAGAAATCGCCGCAGAAATAGCAAGAAACGTCGAGAAATCTCCATTCACCGACGACATTTTGGCGGCAATAAAGCCAAGAAGGTTTACCACCCCGATATTTCAGAAATACGACGGAACTACTGATCCGGTAGATCACATCAAGGGGTACAAACAACAAATGTCCGTCGAGACGACCGACGAGAAGTTGATCTGCAAACTATTCCCCTCGAGTCTTGCAGGACCCGCATCAGCATGGTTCCATGACCTCAGGCCACAGTCGATTACAAACTTTGACACGTTGAGCCGCGTCTTCATCTCGCAGTACTTTTGCAGCCGGAAGCAGAAGAAAGATATGGCTGCCCTATTTGGCACCAAACAACGGGCGGGAGAAAAAGTGGGGGCATTCTTCGAGAGATTTAAAGCGGAAATGAGGTATGTCAATTGTGAACCCCAATGCGCAGCAATTGCATTTAGAGAAGGACTTCTGCCCGACACGACCCTCTATGAAAATCTTATTCGAAACCCACCAAAGGATATGGACGATATCCTCACTCGAGTAGAAGGAGAAATACGCCTCGAGAGGGCCAAGGAAGCCTAAGAAGCACGGCTCACAGCCACCGTTACCTCGAAAGAAGCTGAAGGGTATGCCATGTGGGACCATCAAAACGAGGGGAGTCCTCGAGATTGTCCTCCTGAAGAGTGGTTTACAATTCACCCTGTGACCATTTATAAAAGACACAGGCATGAAGAGATCTTCAGGAAGCCTCCCCCCCAACCAGAGGCCAAAGACGAGGTCGAGAAAAATCGATATTTCCCGCTCCATGATGCAAGGGGGCATGGGATTTATACGTGTCAGGGGCTACGAACTGCAATCCTAGAAGCAATGAAGGATGGAAAACTTCTTCAATATAAAGGAACAACAATCTAGGCAAAAAAAAGGATAGAGGAAGAAGCTGCGTGCTGAAATTCATCTCAAGTGATGGACAACGTTTCATATCCTTTCAAAGGGACAAATTGTTTTCCAAAAGGTACTACGCTTGAACGAAAGAAGCTAGGTATCATGATATCCCAACTTCATTTCTTCTTAAAGATAAGTACGACTCGATAAGAAAACAAGCAAAATAAATAAAAGCACTTATTAATTTTTGTGCATGTATTTTCTTTTAATTTTTCTATTCAAGAGTACACGTACATCTGAACGGTGGCCTAAATAAATGAAAATATTTCTTTTGCGTTTGTCGCATGGATAATATCAATATATCATAGGGATTGGTTCCTCGAGTAGGACAATAGCCTATAATATGAAAAACTGGTTCCTCGAGTATGATAGTCACAAGCTGGTTCCTCGAGTAGGACAGTTGCATGAACTGGTTCCTCGAGTAGGACAGTCACGTTAATATGGAGAGCTGGTTCCTCGAGTAGGACAGTTGGCTTAAAAACTGGTTCCTCGAGTAGGACAGTTAGTTTAAAAACTGGTTCCTCGAGAAGGACAGTTGCATGGACTAGTTCCTCAAGTAGGACAGTCGCATTTAATATTCAGAGATGGTTCCTTGAGTAGGACAGTTTCATAGACTGATTCCTCGAGTAGGACGGTCACCTTTTGGTCACATGGACTGGTTCCTCGAGTAGGACAGTTGCTGGGATTGGCTCCTCAGCCTCGAGTAGGACGATTGCTTGTAACTTGCAATGGTTGAGCCTCGAGAACTTGCCTCTAGTGCAAGAAACGAGAGATACTTAACTCGAGAAGAGTACATTGACAATAGGTAATTCACTGTTTGTGTAGTTTTGTTTTCCTTTTTAAGGACCTAGATGGCTCAAACCATTGGGAAATGGAAGAAGGTGACGTCGACCTTCAGGATTGGGAACATCTCGAGTCATAATAAAAGTTCGACATTTACGGTTTGATTTCTCACTCTTGATGTTATCGAATGTGCTCGTTTCACTTAAGTGTTTGATGAAATTTTTTATAGCCTTATTCCCAGCCGTAGGGGGCATATATATGTTGTGGAATTTATTCATTCTCAAGAGATTAAATAGAGTCCATGGAAATATATTGTGACATGTTAAGGATTTTATGTTAAGTGACACGACTATGACAAGACGACGAAAGAAATTATTTTTCTCTTCCCGTGCCCAAGTGTGCACGTCAAGGAAAAAAGGAGGCATTGTGGGAGTATGAAATTAAATGTAAAAGTAAATGGGTTTGGCCCATTTAATTAATTAATTATTTATTAATATGGTCTGGGTCTGCGAAACCCAAGCCCAATAAAATCGAAAGGACTTGGTCATAGGAAGAAGTTACTTGGTTCTCAATTCAGGGAAGGAGTTACTTGGTCCTCAATTCAGGGGAGGAGTTACTTGGTCCCCAATTCTAGGGAGAAGTTACTTGAAGCATAAGTGGTATCCTTGCCTATAAAAGGAAGGTCAAGAGACCAGGTAAAGCATCTCATCCTCACTTGTCTACTACACTCATCTAAAAAATATATTGACTTTGGCATCGGAGGGTTTTCTGCAGGTACCCCCCCCCCCTCGAGTCAACGAGTCAGCGAGCCGATAAGTTAGTCTGTCAACGAGTCAACGGTCAAACAAAGAATTCCACGGTCAGATGAAACATCTCGATCGTGATTGGTCAATTCCCGCTCCAGTCCGATATTTATGGTGAGTCAAAGTCTCAATGATTTTTCCCTCACCAATAAGGGGGCATTGTGGGAGTATGAAATTAAATGTAAAAGTAAATGGGTTTGGCCCATTTAATTAATTAATTATTTATTAATATGGTCTGGGTCCGTGAAACCCAAGCCCAATAAAATCGAAAGGACTTGGTCATAGGAAGAAGTTATAAAAAATTAGCCATAAGGCCACTTTGAGTGGCCTTATTATTCAAAAAGCCACCAAACATTTTTTTTCTGAAATAAGGCCACTAATATTTACAAAAATGCCACCGCATTTTTTTTGCTATTATTTACAAAAATGCCACTGGATACGAAAAAATCAATAAAGCTACTGTCGAAGACCAATAAAGCTATTGTCGAAGACCACTAAAGCTACTGTCAAAGCACAATAAAGCTACTGTAACATCACAGTAAAGCAAAGAACACTAAAGCTACTGTTAAAGAACACTAAAGCTACTGTTAAAGAACACTAAAGCTACTGTTAAAGAACACTAAAGCTACTGTCCAAGAACAATAAAGCTACTGTCCACGAACAATAAAGCTACTGTCCAATACTGAATACGAAAAAACCAATAAAGCTACTGTCAAAGACCAATAAAGCTACTGTCCAAGAACAATAAAGCTACTGTCCACGAACAATAAAGCTACTGTCCACGAACAATAAAGCTACTGTCCAAGTACAATAAAGTTACTGTCCAAGAACACTAAAGCTACTGTGGCCTTATTTCAGTAAAAAATATTAGGTGGCCTTTTGAAAAATAAGGCCACCCAAAATGACCTTATGTCTAATTGGCCGAAGTTACTTGGTCTTCAATTCAGGGGAGGAGTTACTTGGTCCCCAATTCTAGGGAGAAGTTACTTGAAGCATAAGTGGTATCCTTGCCTATAAAAGGAAGGTCAAGAGACCAGGTAAAGCATCTCATCCTCACTTGTCTACTACACTCATCTAAAAAATATATTGACTTTGGCATCGGAGGGTTTTCTGCAGGTACCCCCCCCCCCCTCGAGTCAACGAGTCAGCGAGACGATAAGTTAGTCCGTCAACGAGTCAACGGTCAAACAAAGAATTCCACGGTCAGACGAAACATCTCGATCGTGATTGGTCAATTCCCGCTCCAGTCCGATTTGTGGTGAGTCAAAGTCTCAATGATTTTTCCCTCACCAACAAGGGGGCATTGTGGGAGTATGAAATTAAATGTAAAAGTAAATGGGTTTGGCCCATTTAATTAATTAATTATTTATTAATATGGTCTGGGTCCGCGAAACCCAAGCCCAATAAAATCGAAAAGACTTGGTCAGAGGAAGAAATTACTTGGTCCTCAATTCAGGGGAGAAGTTACTTGGTCCTCAATTCAGGGGAGGAGTTACTTGGTCCCCAATTCTAGGGAGAAGTTACTTGAAGCATAAGTGGTATCCTTGCCTATAAAAGGAAGGTCAAGAGACCAGGTAAAGCATCTCATCCTCACTTGTCTACTACACTCATCTAAAAAATATATTGACTTTGGCATCGGAGGGTTTTCTGCAGGTACCCCCCCTCGAGTCAACGAGTCAGCGAGCCGATAAGTAAGTCCGTCAACGAGTCAGCGAGCCGATAAGTTAGTCCGTCGACGAGTCAACGGTCAAACAAAGAATTCCACGGTCAGACGAAACATCTCGATCGTGATTGGTCCATTCCCGCTCCAGTCCAATATTTGTGGTGAGTCAAAGTCTCAATGATTTTCCCCTCACCAACAAGTATAAAAATAAGAGAGAAGGTAGACTATGATAGAGAACATATATTTGATAAACAAGACCGCACCGATGAACAGATCGATCTCTAGAAACCTCATCTGGAGTATTATAGATGAACCAAAAATCTGCACCCTAGAGATTTTTGGGTCGTAAAAATTGTCATCAAGAAGTAATTTGAACAAGAAATTTGATGTGAATTGAGATAAATGATAGAAGATAATTGAAGGGAGATGATAGAGCAGTGGAGTCGCAGAAGATAGAAGAGAGAAAGAAAGAGGAAGGGGTAAGTTTGGAATTGAAATAACATCAACACATTAAAAATTATTAAAAAAATAATATGGAGTGTAAGGAGTAATAGGAAAGAGAAAATGGGAGTGCGAAAATCACTTCTCTTCGAATAATATGTCAGAATTTTTGTTTTTGGCAAAATAGATTGTTTAATCATACCTGTGATCGGGCAGAGTCGAGAAGAGCAGGGGCCTGAACAATGCCGCCACTACAGTGAATGGAGGCACGTTTGGCGTACAGGTATTCAGAGTAAACAGTTGCAATGAAAGTAGCAGTTCTAGTGTACTGAAGATTGTTCCATGGAAAAAACCATAACAACCCACCAGGCGTCTTCTTCACGTTGCTGTTACCTTTCTGAATACATGAGCAAATGAATTGCTCTTCCTGGTTCTTGTATTGTGACCATGCGCCTGAATTAGCCGCTACCTTGCCCTCCAAAACAAGCTGCAAAGAATACACATAAAAATCACACATAACATTTATACTTCAATTAATGATCTATATCAAGGCTGAGCCGGTACCTTTAATTCCCTAAATCCCTAAACCTACTCACACATTCAGACATGATTCTAACAAGAGAATTCCAAATTCCATCCATGAGTAATGATACAAAGATGGATCATATATATAATTAGATTATTAATTAATGGTGAACGTACTATGTGGAAGGCGGGTTACATTTGTTATTACAACAATAATTATAACCTAATTGACACATCTTCAATTGTCATATAACAAATTCCTAAACCCTAGACCCTAATTAAACCCAAAAAAACGTACCTAAGGGTATTTCCAATCAAAGCCATCAAAAGTTGAAGACAAAAGAAAGAAACGCATGTTCTTGGCCAACAAAAAAAAACACATGCTGACAAACTGACAGCTGAAGATCGATAGAGGAGTGGAAATACTAGAAACCCTAGTTTTCACAAAACCCTAGCTATCCTCTCTATATATAAAGTAACATTTGGAACCATAAGCACCTTATGATGTACATCACACAAATAGGGGTAGGCTAGGATACGGTGATGTATGTCATACCCCTATTTACAGTTTTTTTGAACAAAAAATTACATCTAATTAAACCAAAATTATTACATTGACAACAAAGTTACCACATTCGTTTTACACTATTTACATATAATTGAACCAAAATTACAACTTTGACAATAAATTGTTCATAAACTTGTAACAAGCTCATAGATGGAGTAATTACCTCTAATAGAACAAAGATTACAAAAAAAAAACCTCGTTACCATAATGACAACACATTTTGTTGTTATATTTGTAAATTGAGGTATGACATGCATCTCAGTATTGTAAAACTTTCCCACACAAATATATGTATTGTATGTGATATATAGGGAAGTTCTACAATACTAAGATGCATGTCATACCTCCATTTACAAATATAACAACAAAATGTGTTGTCATTATTGTAACGAGAGTCTTTTTTTGTGTAATCTTTGTTCTATTAGAGGTAATTACTCAATCTATGACCTTGTTATAAGTTTATGAACAATTTGTTGTCAAAGTTGTAATTTTGGTTCAATTATATGTAAATAGTGTAAAACGAATGTAGTAACTTTGTTGTCAATGTAGTAATTTTGGTTCAATTAGATGTAATTTTTTGTTCAAAAAAATTGTAAATGAGGGTATGGCATACATCACCGTACCCTAACCTACCCCGTGATATATATATATATATATATATATATATATATATATATATATATATATATATATATATATATATTGTAAGTAATATTAATGTGGTTCAAAAGTATGGTCTATTTAGTATTGTTGATATAAATGTATGCAATTGTCCAAAAAAAATATAAATGTATGCAATCTTTTACCTTTGCAACTAGGACCTGTCATCCCAAGAGAACTCAGTTCTTGCACCACCAGTATTGCCTGCTTGACCAAGGTAATCCAGGTACGATTTATCATTGGTAGCACGATGAAGCCAAGCGCGCAGCAGCCCACAATAATTCATCCTGATCAACAAAGGATATACAATTTACAAATTTTGAAGAAAAGTTGTCAAAAACGAATAATGTGATTAGTCGATCATGTATCAATTATTACCTCGTATCCACTGCTGGAGTAGAATTCGCCTGCTACATTAATACTGTTCTGATAAACACCATTGTGACTGCGAGCAAATTCAAACAGCTGTTTGGCATGCGTCAAGAGCTGGCCGGAATATCTAGGGTTTTTAGCCTTGAATGCAATGGATGCTGCAGCAAAAGCAGCAGCAGTCTCACCAGCAAGATCAGATCCGGGATGCTGCTCGTCGATCTTGAAAGAGGTCCGTGGGGTAGTCATGTCTTCCGGTCTCTGCCAACATGCATGATCAGAACCGCCGTCACCAACTTCGCCATAGAGCACATTTGGCTGAGAGTATGCTTTGATCAAATAGTCTGTGCCCCATTTAATGGCTTCCAATGCATTTGAGAGCTCATTCTTGGCCTCAATTTTGTTTGTGAACTCTATTGTGCTCCATGAAAGCATTGTTATTGTGAATGTCATGGGGAATCCAAACTTGACATTGTCCCCAGCATCATAATACCCTCCAACAAGATCAACCTGTATTGGGTAAATCATTAAACTTCATTATAGAGATTAAGGCAAATTAATATATTTTTTAATTAAAATTCTAAATCTGTAGTTTAATTTCTTGGCTTAGGCCTTTTGAATAGTGGGTTGGTTAGACCATTTCAAGGACTAGCTAGTTCGTTTATGGCTTAGGATTTATGTTGTGGGGTTTCTGGAAGTAACTAAACCCTGAACGTACTCTAAGCACTAAAGGCACCTAAAACACTATCCAAAACACTTGATTCTGTAAAATCGAAGATTCATAATATTAATAAAAAAATGTTCTTAAAATCCTAACCAATATTTTCTTAAAATATTGATCAAAAATCAGTAATTAACTTCAAATTGCTTCCAACCCAAAAGGAAAAAAAAATTAAAACCTTCAAAATTATATATAAGATTGATGTCCAAAAACTTTGTTTTGAAAGTGCATATATATATGAACTTACACCAGCATCACTTCCATTTTTAAGCGCCGAATCTCCACGCCATTAATGGTTAGGAGGCAACTTACCAGATCTTTGAGCCTCATAATATAACAAAGACTTTGTAAGAGCTTGCCCATAATCTATTGCAGCAAGCACTGAATAAGTCCATAAAAACAGAAAAATGCAAAGCAAATTAAAGACATTGGTAGAAGCCATGATGACTCTTGGAAGAAGATTGTTGCAATATATTAAGCAATGCTTTAGAAAAACAAAGCTTCAATGCCTCGAATATATAGAAACGTTTTGAGTGGTTTAGGCTTGTAATTGATGATTTTGGCTGATTTTGTGTGATTTCTTTCTATGATCGAGTATTAATTACATGATTGAATATTTTGTGGGTTTTGATACGGAAAGTTAAGTGTCTACCATGCAATGTTTTTCTTTTTTTTTTGCAATGTTTTTCTTGTGTTTTAAAAATTCCCAATACAATTAGTGCCGGATAAATCATGCGAAGTGCAGCATTGCGAATCATGGAAACCTTGCTTTTTATTATTTTTTAATAACACATATTATTTTTGAATAACGCAGCACTTCAGCAGTACACACCTATAGTTCTTTGGGGGTAGATTACGTGCAACTGTGCAAGTCTAATTATTGCAGCTATTTCCCGTCATATATATGCTTGAGCATTGACTAGATTCCACACAAGTAGGACAAATTCAACTATGCGTTGAACTCAGCTCCGCATAAGCTAGTGATAATAGTTTCCGGATACAAATTTGGTAGAGTTTTCAACTAAAATTTATATTTTATGAATTTATTGAACTACACTTACAGTTGCTTCTACAGTTCTACACTTTGATTTTTAAACTTTTATATATTGCATGCATTCATGAGATTATTGAGTTAAATTGGTTTTGACACAATATTATTGAGATTACATCTAGAGTTTTTCAAAATGATCATTTAATATTTAGGAAAAATTACAGTTAGTATATCCTGAGGTTTGCGCCTATATAAACAGTTTACTACCCTATTTTCAATTTTTTTTTCAATATAAACAGTTTACTACCCTTGTTTCGAAATGGGATTACATGTATAGAGTTTTTCGAGATGATCATTTACATGTAAACTCTATTTTTTCAATATAAACAGTTTACTACCCTATTTTTCAATTTTTTGCAATATACGAGTTGCTGTTAGGTTTTTCATCCAAAAAAATCCGTTAAATAGTGATGCGGCTAATTTGGAGCCTGCTCTTTCACTGACATTGCGGCCATGGTGGACAAAGTATAATAAAAAATTCAGCTTATTTATACTTAATCAGGCTCTTCTCCTACCCGTATCGAATAAAACATGCTAAGCCAAATCTTCTTCATGTAAAACCTACTTTATTTAGAATTTAGATTGGAAAAATCATATGGTTTATGAAACCATTTGCTATGGCTTGAATCCGTAGTCAATCCTATTTCCAATAGAAACGGTTGACAATTGAATCCAATTTTTTTCCATTATTTTCATATCCGTAATAGTACGGAAAGAAGGCCTGACACCAAGTTGTACGTTCAGTTGTTCAAGAATAGTAGCGTTGAGTTTCTCGACCCTTTGCCTTTGGATTAGTCAGTTCTATTTCTCGATGGGGGGCAAGGAAATTATTTTTTCAAAATTTTAATTTTAAGAAAGTGAAGAAAATTAAAATTTCCATTAACATACCAAAAAATATATAAATACTTCAATTCTTTTTTGACTCATCGACAATGTTAAATTTTTGAAATTTTTATATTATATATTTATATCTAAAGTTTTGTTTTGCTTGTCCATCTAAATTCTAGATTGTACTATTATAGATGAATTCTAGTTTTGTTTTCTTATTCTAGAGATGATATATGTAGGGAGTGCATTGTTTTTTTTTTTAGAAAAAAAAATTATAAATTAAAATTAGTCACGATTACAATTGTCATCAGGAACACTGCTTTGAAATTATAACGGCTAGCTAGCTAGCATAAACTGCTTTGATGTCACTCAAACAGAAAAAGGATGGACAAAGAATTGGTCATCATCTTTGGGAACTTTCCTTCCCAAACATCAGTTGACGAGACCTTTCTTTCTGGAGCATGAGGATAACGGTAGTAATAATAATTTCCTGGTATTTATCTTTTACTTTGAAGCCACTGGCCAGCTTGGGGTAGAAGGTTTCCTCATGTCTCCAACATGTGACCCTTTGCAACCCCTGAAAAAAACTCTGCGCGTAATTGCCAGATTTGCCTTCTGAATTTGTTAGGTTAGAGCCGGATGGAAGTTAGATCTCTTCTCCGCAAGTATTTCTTCACAAATTTTTGGATCCGGCTCCTCTGTAGTTAGTGAATGTGAAGTTTTCGTGAAGTTCATAAAATCCTATTTTTTTTAAGTCATCTAATAGCAGGGATAATTGCCACATCAACATACAATATTTGGAAATATTAATCAAATTGACGTCGTTAGTCTAAGTCTTCTCTTTCCCTTCTTCATCTATCTTCCTTGTCGATTTCAATCTCTCGGTCATTTTTTTTTAATTGCAATTATGAACAAAGATAGAAATCAAAGCATAATTAAATTGATCGATGAATGAAAATCAAAGGGGAAATGGCCATGAACTTGTATAAGGCAAATTACAAACTCATCATATGCAAAACCAAAATCAACAAGCAAGAGGAAAGGATAGCAGGATTCAAATGGGTAATCACAAATCGAAATCTTTCTTTGTGAACAAACAAAAGTACTTATGGCAACCTTTGAGATTCAAAGCTGAAAACCCAGATGCAAATTCATACCACAATACAATTACCAGATAACCAAATTATATGGACAGGAAGAAACTACTATGGAAATTGTGAGAATGTGATTGGATAGGCCCAAATCCTTATAAGCATATTTGCAAGGTCTCATTTCTTCAATGTGGACAACACTCCACATTCTCACAGAAATTAAGTAAAATCTGAAAACCCATTTTCTTTTTCGAGAGAGAAGAGAGAAAGAGATCAAGAACAAAAGGAGAAAGAGTGAGAGGGCTAGAGTAGCTGAATTTTGTGCATTTAGATTTACTTGCATTTGGACATCAAAGTTGAACATATATTAGTATTACCATCAGTTCTATCTACTATAGCATACAGTTTTTATGCGATTCTCGATTCTTTGTAATTTTCAACATGTACATGCAAAATGTTATACATACAACTTCAAGATGTGATGATAGTTGGACCACACCTCTTCACCCTTATTTAGGACTTATATATCACTGTACGTTATCTTTCTACTTTTGCACAAAAATAAAGACATACACAAAATGGAAAACTGAAATTTTAGTATGCTGCAAATTCTAAACCGGATTTTTATCACAAATGGTCACTTACTTTTCACACATTCGACACTTTAGTCACTCACTTTTGCAAAATATCACTTTGGTCACTCACTTTATACCATTTCATACACTTTGGTCACTCAGTCAACTTTCTCATTAAAAAATTTGCAAAGTCAGTTTCGTCCCTTCAACCCCACGTGAGTGACCAAAGTGTATGAGAGAGTATAAAGTGATGACCAAAGTGATATTTTGCAAAAGTGAGTGACTAAAGTGTCGAATAGGTGAAAGGTGAGTGACAATTTATGATTTTTTCCCTTCTAAACCAGATTTACAATACCGTACCCTACGTATTGTATAAGTGTCTTTTCCCACTAGGTCCAAACAGTAGACACTTTTTACCCACTAAGTCTGCTACAGTAAAAAATTGTCCATCAAGAACAGAATTATCTCGAAATTCACTATAGCGGAATGAACAGTGACAAAACTTTTTATTGAGTCAATAAAATACACTGTTCACCCAGATTTTATTGACCTCAATAAAAATCCTGGTTACTGTTCATTCTGCGCACTATAGTAAATTTCGAGATATTTATGTTCTTGATGAGCAAATTTTTACTGTAACAGATTTAGTGGGCATAAGGTGTTCATTGTTTGGAACCATGGGGTATTTCCCTATTGTATAACGTGCATGTTTTTGATGTTGACCGGTGAGTCTGACTGAGTGAGCTTCCTTTTTTATGGGTTGCTTTAGGTCAGATTGATATATGTAATCGACAACATGTGACATCATCTGATCGACAAGATGTGACATTATAGCGACAATATATGTGCATATGGATATCATGATCAACATCACGAACCATTTTATTATATAGGATCCATGCTAGCTGATTCAGACCCTTCGATTGAGAGAGAGTACATAGCACTCACTATAGCTGCTAGCTTGCTGTCCAAATTTTAGTGATGTAAGCCATACAGGCATTGTGTTTCGCTTTCTGGGATTTGCCTGTATTCACAGAATTAATGTACGTAGTAGCATAATTAAGCTAAACTAATGTTAGGTAGTCTACTCGATCTTTAAAATATCAATTAAGTTGCTGAGTGGAACTTTCCATTGATTTTCTTCATTTTATTTTAATATAAATTATGGAGTGAAATGAATTTGTAAATACTAAATAAAAAATTAGGGTTTGCAAATGCTACTAATAGGAACCGAAAAGCTACGCAACGTTGTTTCTGTTATTCAAGTTCAAGTGTTCATTTATTCGGCAGATCTATGTGCTCGATCCCGGAGAAGGATGAGATTCGAATCTAGCTACGTGCTACCTAAAAAAGGTCTCTAGTTAAAGTTGTTCATAACTCCCTATATATGTCTTCCTCATTTCTCCCCTTGCATTTTTTAATAATAAACATAAAAACTGAACACAATATCTCTTTTTCTCTTTGAGACTAGATGCACGATTCAATGGTAGCTAGCCACAAAAAGCAACCTTTTAATAAACTCAGTATCTGCTTTTTTCAGGCCAAAGGAAAGTAGACACACTAGCTATCTCCTTTCAGTTTTTCAATCACTCGGCACTTAGGCCTCGATTGGTTCACGGAAAGGAAATGAAAGAAAATTAATTCCTTTCACTTTTCATAAGCATGAGAAATTCAAATTTCCTTTAACTTTCTTTTCAAATGTTTGACAATGATGAGAAAATAGTCAGAATATTTTGTAATAAATGCAAAAAAATGGAAAGGAAAATGAATTCCTTGAAGTATGGAGGGAACCATTTTTTCCCTTATTTTCCTTTCCTTCAGAAAAGTGTTTCATTTCCCTTGACACCCCAAACACAAGAAATGCTTGAGTTTCCTTTCATTTCCTTTCTCATGGCCTAAAATCCGTGAACCAAAAGAGATTTGTGAGTTCCAGTTGGGATGAAAATTGTGCACACCATCATTATATATTCCTTTATATCCTCTTAATTATCTCCCAGCACTTCTCTAGCAGAGTGTACGTTATAGAGCAAAAGTAACATTTTCCAAATAATTAGCAGCCACGAAGTCATAATACCAGCTGCCCAGAAAATGTTCAAAACCCTGGGAAATAACCCTCATGCACAATGATTATACTAACGTGGATTAGTGTCTTTTCATGCGTAATATGGTTTTGGCAACATTGCCGACTCCATTAACTTGTTTATTTATAGTAGCACTGATTAATTAATTAATTGGCTGGCTATGAACACTAACGTGTGGTTTGGCTTTTGAGCTCTCTTGGGGGCACAGAGCTTTTTGTATGCTTTTGCAAGTTAAAAAGCAAGTTTTGATTAATAATTGAGACGAGGCCTTTGGCTTTTACTGGTATGAACTACTTCGATCAAGAGCTGTATATGCCTAACTTTATGAAATGATCATAAAAAAGAGAAACATGATCGACCAAACTTTGAACGAGCACTATATATATAGCTAGCTAGGACAACACACCCACGAATTGCAACCCAATGCTGTTCTCGATAGAGCTCCGAGCCTACGATCAAAGCACATATATGCATGCATAGTACTACATATATATATACTCCTTCATAAAATGTTGAATGTACGTTCATTTCGAAATTTTACTGGAACTGGATGATGTACATATGGACAAAATAAGATATAAGTTTTCTAGATTCCATCCTTATATTTTCCCATGATAACTTTTTGTGGGTAAAAAATGTCAATTCGAGTGACCAATTATTCTCTGTTTTATTTTTCGAGCCCTAGCTCGATCAATCTACTACATGACAACAGTATCAAGCAATTATTAATGGTGGCAAGCTAGGTGTGATCGTCTAGGCAAATGATGGGTCACTACGTACTAATCCGTGTGAAAGTACCATTGGCAATTCCGTGTATCATTGGAAACACCCGCAATCCACACAACGTCTATTAATCTATTACTGTACTGTAATAGACGTATAATTTAATACTAAATTGTACGTGAATTTCTTGTATTAACGAGTTCATGCGGAACTTCGTATGTAATATTTGGAATTCACGTACAATTTAGTCCGAGTGTGATGACTACTTAATTTTTGTAATAGCGGACTAGTGGGATGAGAATACGCAACCATATAGCCATGTGTACCTTGCACAAGAACATTGTCAGAAAAATTAAGGAGATTGATAGTAGTGGTGTTGGGGTTGTCGAGCTTCATCCTTCATAATGGCTTTGTATTGAACCTTTTTTCTTTGCTCTCATGTGTAGTTCTTATTTTAATTGACCCCTAGAAATGTTTCTCAATTAACATTAATTAGCCTATTTTTTTAAACAAGTAATGGGTAAAATGTGTAATTTCTTTACAATGACGATACAATCAAAAGTTAGGAAGCATTTCGGTTATAAGCCTAAAACCAAGATGGAACTGGTGCAAGATATAGATGGGCTATAGGTATAACAGCTAGCTATATATAATAGATTGGGATCGATTTGGGGACTTGGGTTAATTTCAGCTTAGTACAGAAATAGAAAACACTGAATTCCTCTTGCTGCTATTTAGTAACATATTCCATGTATGTTTTCTATAACACTCAGCTCTATACATCGGTGCTGGGAGAATATTAAACAAGAGCATATAAAGGAATAATTAACTTTAAAGGGCAGAGTTTTCATCAAACTGTAACTCACCAAAACTTTATGTGTATGCCAAATAATTGAAAGGAATGCAGATAGTGTGTTTTCTTTCTTTTTGCCTGAAAAAAGCTGATATGTATATTAAAGAGTGAACAAGGGCATCCCAGAAAGCAAAACTAAAGGCATATATGTAGGGCTTACATCAGTATGTAGAATTTGGACAGCAAAGCTAGTGAGTGAGTGGTACGTACAATCGATCATATATTGAAGTCTGAATCAACATCCAACTTATAAAATGAAACGGTCCATAAGATATTATTAGTCATTCATTGTGCTATAAATAATGTCACATCTCGCCCAACAGCTATGAATCTGGCTAAACCATCCCATCAAAACCAAAGCTCACTCAGACCCACCAGTCGCCCGAAAAAGCATGCACCTTATAGTCTTATACAATAGAGCTAGCACGAAAAAGGAAACCATTGTTAATTTGGAACCCTAATTGATGTTGAAGGACCATATATATGGATATTATAGGATACATATTTATTGGTGTAGGTACTCATCTCCATCGATCTACCCATATTTCTTTAGCAAACCACCACAGAGCTCATAATTAGTACTTCTCTTTTTGGGCAACTCTCGTTATTGCTTCTAAATATGAGAAAGAATGTAGAAATATGTTTGCAATTGTACCATGTGAAGAAATTTGGACATTTATATTATTTGCAGCACAATTAATGGTCATATGGTTAGACATGTTTATAAGCTAGGGCATTGGAAATTAATCTTGGTTTAGCCAATTTTACAAGCAACTGAACTTGCATTTTCTATTGTATAATATCTCTGTGTCTGGGCAGAAATAGAAAGATAAGAAAAGCCAGCATCTTTAGAGAATCATTATTAGTCGGCGGATTACAGCCAAGTAGGGTTTAATTTTGCAAATTGGAATTTTTGAATAAGTTTGAATTAATACATATAGTTTTCCACATATATAATGATTAAGATTACTTTTCATTAATCTTGATGAAGAGATTGAGAAATTTTTGCATACAATGTTTCTCTTCGTATTTAGAAGAAACAGTAGTGTTCACATGCTCAGTAGAGTCAATGCTCAGTCATGCTCAGTCACCGTTGGATTTAAATCCAACGGTGGAGAATGATGAAAAAAGAAATATGTTTAAAAAAGGATAAACTCTTTGTCCCATTTAATTTTTTAATTAAGATTCGAGTCATTTTTTTTATGGTTTTAATCATTTGACTAGTTGCCAACTGTTGAAGGAAACCTACTTTGTGTGTGCCTTGTCAACCTAGGAGTATCTTAGTTAGGTTAGCATATGAATTACTTATTGAATAGAAGTCCTATTGGGATATGGATTGTACCCTTGTGTTTCTCTATATATAGAGGCACCTATTCATTAATAAAGTGATGATCTATTCATGTGCTATTTGCTCTGTTCTTTACTTTCTGCTTTGTGATTGTATTTCATATTCCCTTAAACACGTTATCAGCACGAACCTCTAGCCCTGAGATCAAAAGCCAAAACTCTTGAGCTTAGCATCCTGCTAGCGCCAAAACCCTAGAACCCCAAAACCCTAGGGTGTGCCGGATGAACAGTGTCGATGAACAGTGCGCGTGAACAGTGCCGGATGAACAGTACCCGTGAATAGTAAACCGCATGAATAGTACCTCTGTGCAATCTCCTCTAGTTCAAGAATCTGCCTGCACAGAACAGTCAACTTCGAAATCGATTTTCTCCGTTCTTAACCGTTGGATTACGCCGAAATTTGGAAGGGAGCTTCCTCCGTGAGTCTAATACCCCCAGTTAAAAATTCAGCCAATTCCGACCGTTGGATCTCCAGATATTCGGTTCTGAAGCAGTGGTACTCAAGATAATCCGAGAAAAGAATCCAAGTAAGCTTTTATAAACGTTGCTGCTTTCTGAATTTAATTCAACCTTCTTTTTCTCCGGGGACTTGCAACCTCCCTTCTTCTACCTCCCACCTTTCTTATAACGTGGGATAATATACGAGACTCGCCAAACTATGAGAAGCATTAGGGGAGTGATCGAGTTTCATATCGCTTGCGGTATGTGTAAGTCATGAGCACCCCTAATGTCATCATGCTATTGGTGATGACCTCAAGAGCCGAACTGTGGGGGTTCGAGCTAATACTCCGGATGAGGAATCCGTAGAGAGAAGAGACTATGAACGAGGAGTTCATTGACAAATTAACCTCCGGATGAGGAATCCGTAGAGAAGAAACGACCTATGGTTTATGACTTATTCCCAACTAGGCTCACCTGCTTAGGTATGATGTCTAGGTAAGGAGTTTGAGATAAGTGGTATTAAGAGAGCTTGCTCCACCGACATCTCTTATAACTTACCTGGTTATACCTGAGTAGAGCTACCGAAAAGGTTTAAGGTTATGACCATACGACACCAAAGTTTCACCTAAATCCAAAATCCTTGGAAGCGTTTCTTGGGAGCAAATATTGCTCAGAAACCCTCTATTGTTTCGTGGGAGTACTAACTCCGAAACTTACCCTTCATTGTTTCGTGGGAGTATTAACTCCGAAACACACCACATTCTTGTTCTCCATATTCTTGGATGTCGAACATGAATGAACTCGATTTTACTCCATTGGTGTAATACCCCGAAAATTTCACTATTATTTTTATAAAATATGTCGTGAAATTTGAAGTGAAATGGTGTGATTTCGTATTTTTAGAGGTTTTCGTCGTAAAACAATAATTACGGTGGTAATTATAAGTTACACAAGGTTAATTAAGGTAACTTTGTATCCGTTGAGAAATTGGGAAAACTTTCTTCACGAGAATTGTAGACCTCGTCGAATCGAGTTCGTAGGAATTCGGTTCACCGGAAACGGACATCGTATGAAGAAGTTATGGCCGTCGGAAGTTTGACGAATTTCTATAAATAGAATGTTGGGATTTACTGTTCACCCGAAAATCAGAATTTATCCCAGAAATGTACTGTTCACGCCGTGAACAGTACCAGAAACTTCCTCCGGTGATTTCTCCCTCCTCCGGCCACCAATTTGTGTGAGACTTGTCCCAATCTCTTTGTCTCTTCATCCTCTTCGATTCTATACTAGTTTCATTCATTGATTTTCAGTATAGAAAGAGAAATCAAGAAAAGAAAAAGGAGAAAAACGCTGCCGAACTGTTCATCAGTTTCTGGGCAAGTTTCCGGCCAAATCGAGCCACCTTACCTACTGGGCTTTGTAGCCCTTGCCAGGGGCTTTCCAGCAACATAAAATACGCCTCAATCGGAGTTCGGACGAAGGAGAATTTTGGATTTGAAATCCTAGGGTTTTGGAGCTATCGAGGTAAATTCGAGACTTTCTACTTTAAATTGGCCCTTGTGGCAGTTATGAATGTTGTTGGTGGTATTGTGTAGAACATTGTGGTAAAATTTGGTAGCCATCGGACCACCTTGACCGGCGGTCTGACCACCGCCGGCGGCGGCGCGTGGGCGGCGCGTCCGGCCAGTCCAGGAGCAGTTATTTGCTCCGTTTGACTTGGTTCGTCGATACGAACAACTTTCGTGTTTTGACTTTTGTCAAATTCGGTCGTTTGATCAATGATCAATTAAGCGATAGTTATGGATCGTTAGATCTGTGATGATCCGACCGTTGGATCATCACCATTTTTGGATATGATGTTAGGATGCTAGAAATAAGCATGCTGTTGGATTTTGGAAGTTTCAGATTTGGTGTGGGACCCGTTGATGAATAGTAGACGTGGGACCCACGTTGACCGATGGTTGACTTTTGGTCAAATGGTCTCGATTAAATGTTCCGATGTCGTAGGAGACATTTGAGGAACATTTGGATTATTTTGGAAATGTATTATGCTAATTGGATATTGCATAATCATAGGTGTTTACGAGAAGTGTAGCTCGTGCTTGTCGATTCCTGGTTACTATTTGAAGACGCAGCAGGAATTAGAGGTGAGTGAATCTCACGATATTTTATATATGAATATTAATTCATATTGTGTTGTTTGCGAAAATAAATAATTATATTTATTTAAATGATTTTGCGATATATAAATTAAATACAGTTTTAATTTGATATATCAGCATGTGTGATTTTGTGTTAAAACAATATTTGAAAGTATTCATTTTATTGTTTTAATTGGTGGATTTTGTGGGAACAATATTTCAAAAATTATGATATTGTGTTTGCCTACTCGAATGTTTTTGTAGCCAATGGGTGAAGGTTAGAGCTTTAGACTGTGTAGCCAATGGGTGAAGGTTAGAGCTCTAGACTGTATAGCCAATGGTGAAGGTTAGAGCTTTAGACTGTGTAGCCAGAAGGTGAAGGTTAGAGTTCTAGACTGTGTAGCCATGTATTCATTGAAAACAAAGATGAATACTTTATGTAATAAAGGAGAAGAAAAATGGTATTCTCGCTTTATCTTGATGTATTAAAAGGAGAAGAAAAATGGTATTCTCGCTTTTAATCATTTGAAGTTGATTGTGGTTTTGTGTGAGTATGATATGAATTTGCTTCTTAAATAATTGAAGCATTGATTTATTGAATTACAATTCTTGAACAATATTGAATTGTATTTTGAAGTTTTTACTTCTTTAAAAATTGAAGTAATTATTATTATGATTTACGATTCTTAAAAAGAAAGAATCATAATTTTGGGAAATGATTTTGGGGAAAGTTTATATTGTTTAATATTCTGAATTACCCTGGGATTAACATACACGTTTATGGGACGTGTGGGGTTAAAATACGTGGTATGGGGCGCGTAGGTTCAGTATATTTTATAATATGAATTTTCGGGATTTGAATTGTTTTTGAAAAGTATAAGTTACATATATTTGTTTAAAACAAACTATATATGTATATTTTGTTAAACGGTTTAGGGTGAGTAAAACTGAGTTAACTCATACCAGCTTCGTAAGCTGACCGGGTTTGTTGATATAACCCGGTACACTATTCCACGGTGTAGGGGTTATACCTGCAGGTTAGGATAACCAGGAGTAATGCAAGGCTGCATACTTTTTGTTGGGTTATAAGACTTCCGCTATTTTATGCTTCGCACTCTGAAGATTTATTTATGTAATATTTTGATGTATCAATTTATTATATAAATATTTGGTATGTAATATTCGACTCTTGTATTGAGTTTGAAATTACAATGTTGGGCATGGAGTTGGTGTTGTGTACTTGAATTAAAAAGAAAAAAATTCTAGTGCATATTTGTATTTGATATTCCATGTCGTCACGTTCCCGAAATGGTTTGTAATTAAGGGCAAAATGTCTTATTAATTGATTGGAAAATCGGGGCGTGACAGATTGGTATCAGAGCAAAACAATGCTCTAAGGAAGTGATTGAGCAATGGAACGCTCTAAGGAAATGAAACGAGTTGTTGAGTTGTGAAGTGAAGTTAGGGTTTAGAGCTTAGGATCGGTTAGGGTTTGACGTTAGGTTCTTAGATTCATTCAAGTGATGGTTACTTCGTATGCTTAATAGCACACAGTATTTATCGAGTGATGGCCCGACCGCGGCGGATCCCCATCATGTGCTCTTCAGTGCTGTTGTGTTGTTAAGAATATAAAGTACAAATTACAATTCCTTATACGGTAGTCTTACATGGCTACATTCTTAACTCTCTCAACCGTACCCTGGATCAAACGACAGACTTGATCCACTGACCCTTTCTTATTCTTCAGCAACTCAGTAGAGATCTGTGTTGCTACTGTTACTAGACAACCAATGTACGGATTGTCTGAGACCCCTTCTGTTCTTCCAGCAGTAGGCATATCTGGTAGAATTGAAAAACCTGAAGTTAGGAATACAATTGTACCTAACTCACAACCACCTAATAACTTCTGGACCGTTGACTGACTGATAGAGGCATAAATCACGTATGACCCTGTTGAATCAGTACAACTTTCTTGGAGTACGTAGGTGTCGTCGATTTGCATCAAGGTGACACAGTTGCGTGGGTCTTGACCCGTTGTGATGTGTGCAATCTCTTGGACTGTCTTGCCCAATGCTTGGTGGTCCCACTGGTTCCGAGTTTGTACGTCAGTGAAGAAGTCAAACAGCTTTCGGTGAGAGACATGATGTTGGAATATTGCAGTTGCAGTTCGAGTAAGACCATGAGGCTTATTCGGCCTATTCCAAATTTTGTTAGTGGAGACTCTTATCCCTGAACCCCTGAACTTGGTTTGTTCAGCTACCTTCCATTCATGAGCAGTAGAGTTGCCGATGCCTGTGCAGAAATCCGTCACTAATCTGCATGTCATCTGCAACAAGTTTCTTCTTCCTTCTACCGATGGTATGACACAAAAGTCTTGAGGTGGATGAGTGACAGCCGCAGAATAGTTGAACCGTTCTGCTTGCCTCTGCAATATTTCTACCCATCGCCTTGCTCCAAAGGCTAAGCCTGACTCCACTAGCGTTCTGTATGTTTGGTGCATGAGTTGATCTCGTACATCAACATGTTCCACCCATACGACACGAGAGCTGCCGTTGAACAAGTCTTGGATTAAGCATCCGGATGGACGCTTCTTGCATTGAGATCTGGGGTGTGGACCCAGATTTGAACTTAACCCCTCCACAGAGACATCAACTATGGCCCAACTCTGTTCTGTTTGTCGTTGACAATAACGAACAAAGTGAGTGACACGAGTGGAAACAGATGGAGTGGTTACCTGGAACTCAGCAGTCATGACTTGGATGGTGTCGTGGTAGTTTTCAGCAGTCCCTGTTGATAAGACATCAAGGATATTCGCCCTTGAAATGATGCTACTGAATATGGTGGACCATTGGTCCACATCCATGAAGAAATTCAAGAGTACGACAGGACTGAGAGGAATAGTGGCTGTGTAGCGAGAAGCTTCGGTTTGGAAGTTAGTGGGAGTGAGATCAATACCGTTAGTGAAGATTCTCTTGTACTCTGCTTCATTCAGGAACTCATGAAGCGTGGCTGAGCTGGATTTGAGTGCAGAGATCCACAGTGGCGCATCAGCAGATGCCATGATGATTAGCTCATCTCTGACCGACACAATGATTTCAGAAATCTTAGTTGTGTCTGCCACGACAGATGCTTGTTCAGGTTCTGAACGGTTGATGTTGTCTGGTTGGTGTGTAGAAGAAGAGTGATGTGGGATCGACATACACTTTTGAACATCCCTCCTCATGTGAGACTTTTCCCTTGGACCGATGACTGCAGGAATTGGAAGAGTCTGAGGTTGTGGGGTAGTCTCTTCGATTCCTTTGAGTAGCTCACTATTGGGAGTAACTCGTTTTCCACAGTGGTTGCAGTTGATTCGGTTGAATGCTGCTTGGTACTGGCTAAGTTGAGCTTGAAGCTCATTGATTTTCTGTCTCAGCAGAAAATTTTGTTGACGAGTTGTTTGGGCAGGCGTTCGGGGTCGATGCTTTATCACCCAGGCAGAGACTTGTGCAAACGTTAACTTTATTTGGTCACCCAAATCTTGTCGCTGTTGAACAGTTGGCTGTGGAAAAGCCTCGACGAAGTCCTTCAATGCTTGGACTTGGTATTTGGTGAAGCTCTTCCTCAGTGGAATATGTTTGGATGAACTAGGTTCAGCTTGTGGAGATGATACTTGTGGACTTGGGGCTACTTCAATGGCTTCGTCTTCTGCTAGAAGCATGTCTAGCATGTCGATATCGGTGTCGAATTCTAAAGCTGGTGAAATTATTTCATCTAAACCCTCAAAGAATTGGCTTTCAGAGGGATCAGATTGAAGTAATTCACTGAACGAATTCACTTTGCGTGACATGTTTGAGTTGGTGAAATTTCTGAGAAGTGGAGTGAAGAAGTCCTCTTTGAAAGAGAAAGGAAGTTATGGCACTAATGGAAAGTATCTGTTAGTGGATGCGTAAGGTGTATATTTATTGTTGGTGGAGGACTTAAAAATTCAAAAGCAAAAGTGAGCGGCTGATTTACAGCTAATTGTCGGAGCCCTTGGAGATCGTGGAAGATGTCTTTTCCCCGATGCATGGATTTTCCACATACAGTTCCACTCTTGTGAGACCTCGCATCTTTTGAGGAATTATTTATGAGAAAGTTAAAGTAAAGAGCCATTATGATCGACATTTGTGGAAAACTGAGATTTTGTTGATTTAAATCTTGTGGAATCTTGCATCGTGGGCGATACTTTTGAGTAATTGAGACAGATATGAGCAATAATTATTCTTAGTGGGTTGCTGAGTGCACCGCACTCGCATTAAAGAAAGATTTCCCTTACGGTGGAAAGTTGTGTTTAAATACATAGGATAAGGAGTTGTGTTACTCACTTCATATCTGTTATCAAACAAACACTTCGACTAAAATTTTCTCTTACACAATGGTGAACAAGGGAGAGTGCAACAAGCGTTCCAAGAACACTGATTGGAGTGAACTTCCGGTGGAGATCTGGAAGTACATATTCCAGTTGGTTGCTACCGCATCCCTGCAGAGCACAATGGAACTCCGTTGTGTCTCGAAGGACTTCAAGGAGTATGCCGATAGCTGGTCTACGTTGGCGGCGATCGACATGGATGGGTTCGATGGTGGATCCAGACCCACTGGTTCCATAGAAGCGGACAGGCAGGTGCGCATCTTCGCTAATCGATGCTGGGAAGCGAAGAACCCGGAGTCTCTGTTCCGAATGGGAATACGAGTACTCGTGGAGGCAGCGAACATATCTTTAGCCCTGGAGTATTTCGATGCGGCATGCAAACCAGGAACATTCTATGGTTCGCGTCCCAGTTCAGTGGTAGGTCATCATGTTGCATTTTATGCAGCATGTATGATTAAGATGATTTTAGGACCACGAGCCGAGCAGCAGAAAACGGTGCAGCGACTGTGTGAAGCCCTCGACTGGTGGAGAAGCGGATGGAACATCTACTACTGTAGACAAGAAGTCGAGCGGATGATGCATCAGGCTGAGTTTTGTCATGAGCATCTACTGCTGTATTTTCCGTCGACTACTGCTTTCCTACCCGCCGGTAAATGTCTTACTTGTGGTGAGTCAAGTTTTTGGCGTCCTTTTGGCCAGGACATGTGGGATGTGGATGGAGATAGGCATGCAGCTAGAGAATGTTGCGACACTTGCAAGTGTTTCGTGGAGGCAGCATATTTCTACCAGCTGATGATGTATGGAATTCCGAGACATCCGGCCTCTTATCCACGAAGTCACTACTGGAGGTTTAAGGATGGCTTCTGGTAGTTAAAGCCCTGTGAGGCAATTTAAGAATTTGTTTTAGAAGTGTGTGCAAGTTGTTTCCTAGTTATGTTGTGGTTTGATTGTACTACCTAAGTTATTGATCAATAAAACTTTGGATTTTGGAATCAAGTTGTGATAACCATGGGTGTACTCTGCGTCCTAATTTCGGGACGAAATTTCTTTAAGGAGGGTAGACTGTAATACCCCGAAAATTTCACTATTATTTTTATAAAATATGTCGTGAAATTTGAAGTGAAATGGTGTGATTTCGTATTTTTAGAGGTTTTCGTCGTAAAACAATAATTACGGTGGTAATTATAAGTTACACAAGGTTAATTAAGGTAACTTTGTATCCGTTGAGAAATTGGGAAAACTTTCTTCACGAGAATTGTAGACCTCGTCGAATCGAGTTCGTAGGAATTCGGTTCACCGGAAACGGACATCGTATGAAGAAGTTATGGCCGTCGGAAGTTTGACGAATTTCTATAAATAGAATGTTGGGATTTACTGTTCACCCGAAAATCAGAATTTATCCCAGAAATGTACTGTTCACGCCGTGAACAGTACCAGAAACTTCCTCCGGTGATTTCTCCCTCCTCCGGCCACCAATTTGTGTGAGACTTGTCCCAATCTCTTTGTCTCTTCATCCTCTTCGATTCTATACTAGTTTCATTCATTGATTTTCAGTATAGAAAGAGAAATCAAGAAAAGAAAAAGGAGAAAAACGCTGCCGAACTGTTCATCAGTTTCTGGGCAAGTTTCCGGCCAAATCGAGCCACCTTACCTACTGGGCTTTGTAGCCCTTGCCAGGGGCTTTCCAGCAACATAAAATACGCCTCAATCGGAGTTCGGACGAAGGAGAATTTTGGATTTGAAATCCTAGGGTTTTGGAGCTATCGAGGTAAATTCGAGACTTTCTACTTTAAATTGGCCCTTGTGGCAGTTATGAATGTTGTTGGTGGTATTGTGTAGAACATTGTGGTAAAATTTGGTAGCCATCGGACCACCTTGACCGGCGGTCTGACCACCGCCGGCGGCGGCGCGTGGGCGGCGCGTCCGGCCAGTCCAGGAGCAGTTATTTGCTCCGTTTGACTTGGTTCGTCGATACGAACAACTTTCGTGTTTTGACTTTTGTCAAATTCGGTCGTTTGATCAATGATCAATTAAGCGATAGTTATGGATCGTTAGATCTGTGATGATCCGACCGTTGGATCATCACCATTTTTGGATATGATGTTAGGATGCTAGAAATAAGCATGCTGTTGGATTTTGGAAGTTTCAGATTTGGTGTGGGACCCGTTGATGAATAGTAGACGTGGGACCCACGTTGACCGATGGTTGACTTTTGGTCAAATGGTCTCGATTAAATGTTCCGATGTCGTAGGAGACATTTGAGGAACATTTGGATTATTTTGGAAATGTATTATGCTAATTGGATATTGCATAATCATAGGTGTTTACGAGAAGTGTAGCTCGTGCTTGTCGATTCCTGGTTACTATTTGAAGACGCAGCAGGAATTAGAGGTGAGTGAATCTCACGATATTTTATATATGAATATTAATTCATATTGTGTTGTTTGCGAAAATAAATAATTATATTTATTTAAATGATTTTGCGATATATAAATTAAATACAGTTTTAATTTGATATATCAGCATGTGTGATTTTGTGTTAAAACAATATTTGAAAGTATTCATTTTATTGTTTTAATTGGTGGATTTTGTGGGAACAATATTTCAAAAATTATGATATTGTGTTTGCCTACTCGAATGTTTTTGTAGCCAATGGGTGAAGGTTAGAGCTTTAGACTGTGTAGCCAATGGGTGAAGGTTAGAGCTCTAGACTGTGTAGCCAATGGTGAAGGTTAGAGCTTTAGACTGTGTAGCCAGAAGGTGAAGGTTAGAGTTCTAGACTGTGTAGCCATGTATTCATTGAAAACAAAGATGAATACTTTATGTAATAAAGGAGAAGAAAAATGGTATTCTCGCTTTATCTTGATGTATTAAAAGGAGAAGAAAAATGGTATTCTCGCTTTTAATCATTTGAAGTTGATTGTGGTTTTGTGTGAGTATGATATGAATTTGCTTCTTAAATAATTGAAGCATTGATTTATTGAATTACAATTCTTGAACAATATTGAATTGTATTTTGAAGTTTTTACTTCTTTAAAAATTGAAGTAATTATTATTATGATTTACGATTCTTAAAAAGAAAGAATCATAATTTTGGGAAATGATTTTGGGGAAAGTTTATATTGTTTAATATTCTGAATTACCCTGGGATTAACATACACGTTTATGAGACGTGTGGGGTTAAAATACGTGGTATGAGGCGCGTAGGTTCAGTATATTTTATAATATGAATTTTCGGGATTTGAATTGTTTTTGAAAAGTATAAGTTACATATATTTGTTTAAAACAAACTATATATGTATATTTTGTTAAACGGTTTAGGGTGAGTAAAACTGAGTTAACTCATACCAGCTTCGTAAGCTGACCGGGTTTGTTGATATAACCCGGTACACTATTCCACGGTGTAGGGGTTATACCTGCAGGTTAGGATAACCAGGAGTAATGCAAGGCTGCATACTTTTTGTTGGGTTATAAGACTTCCGCTATTTTATGCTTCGCACTCTGAAGATTTATTTATGTAATATTTTGATGTATCAATTTATTATATAAATATTTGGTATGTAATATTCGACTCTTGTATTGAGTTTGAAATTACAATGTTGGGCATGGAGTTGGTGTTGTGTACTTGAATTAAAAAGAAAAAAATTCTAGTGCATATTTGTATTTGATATTCCATGTCGTCACGTTCCCGAAATGGTTTGTAATTAAGGGCAAAATGCCTTATTAATTGATTGGAAAATCGGGGCGTGACAATTGGATTCTGCGGACATTAGATTATGAGATGGGCTCATGATATCCTAATGTACCTATTCGCACAAGAGCTTCTAGCTCGAATCCATAAGCGTTGTTTTGAAGAAACCGCTCTAGACCCTCAAACTGAGATGTACAATGCCAGGTTATTTTTCCTGATGAATCGCCATATGGATATGGCACTCCAGTTTGAGTTCATGAAAGAGGTTAGCGCTAGAAGCGCTTCATGAACGTTATGACAACGTTCGTGACTCCATCTTCTCTGTGGAAAATCATCACAGATGAACAATTGATTGAGGAAACTCTCACCACCTTCTCCATCTCTGCCTTGAGGAAAGGCATGACGACGATGGCGCCCCTATGGGAGGAAGCCACGAGCAAAACCCTATATCTAGGGACGATCCCGGACATTTTGGTTCGTAGAATCTATTTGCTCATGAAGGTAATCGCCATAAGATTAAGCGATCACGCGAGCATAGGGCCGCGAAAGAGTGAGAGAAGACTGCCGTCCTTATAAGAGGGACGCTGCCGGTCATTGCCGGTTAGCGTTGTTGCGCCACTGGTTATGGCAGCACCGCCACCGGCCAAGGCAATCTGCCACCGTCCTAGGGACCGTGAGTACCGCGCCTTTATACCTCAATCAATGGAGAATCCTCTTCATGATGTCTATTAATAATATGGAGCGTCTGATCAATGGGCCATTATTTGCAAAACATATGAAGATGTAATTGCAATGATCAAGACGTCGAGTTTAAGGGTTAAAGACTTTGGAAGCTAATTTTGCTTAAGTCTTTTGTTTTCCAAGTTGATGAAATATGGCATGTTTGCCAAAGATATTGGATTTAGTTTTGATTTAAGATCAAGATGGAACTTTGAAGCCTTGGCCAATATCTTTAATAAAATCTGAGTTGCTTACGTAGCCTCGATTTTAATGATGAGCTTTTAGGAATGGGTTCTAGAGAACTTGAAAGTCTCACAGATAGCAGAACCACGCATGTCATATTGCGTCATAGGCATGATGCCTACACATTCCTCTGTGACTACGATGGCAGGACCATCGAATCTTGTGCAAGGAAGAGGATATGCCCAATTCCTCTTGCCTAATGGCACTCACATTGATGTCACAAATGCTCTCTACGCTCCAAGAGGAAATACAACTTTGATTGAGCTTTAAAGATATAAGAGTCAATGGTTTCCAGGCTAAGATGCATGATGAGAATGGAAAAGAATCCCTTTGCATTACCTCTAATGACTGCGGTAAAAGGCGCATCTTAGAGAAGCTTATGTGTCTCTTTAATGGGTTATATGCAACCACTATTCGAGCTATTGAATCAAACAATGTCATTCGGGATGACCCCTTGGATTCAGACACATATTGGCTTTGGCACGACAGATTAAGACATCATGGTCGTGATATGATGATCCGTGTATTGAAAACCTCACACGGACATCCATCATATCGAGCTAATCGAAGCATGAATCAAAAGTTGATTCAAGGAGATGAGACAGATATGAAAAAAGGAAAAAGTGCCTCTGTCCGCCGCCCGTCGACCGTTCGATCT
Organism: Rubus parviflorus; assembly: GCA_029955375.1. Classification (NCBI taxonomy): domain Eukaryota; kingdom Viridiplantae; phylum Streptophyta; class Magnoliopsida; order Rosales; family Rosaceae; genus Rubus; species Rubus parviflorus. The sequence continues at coordinate 7,225,368 of JARGGL010000005.1, read as the reverse complement.
CTTCTTGTCGAACGGTCGACCTCGTCCAGCGTGCGTCGTCGACCGTTCGAGTTTCCTGTCGAACGATCGAACCCCCTCCAGGGAGCGACCGTCGACCGGTCGACCATTCCTGTCGAACGGTCGACTGGGACTGTCCTCAGAAATTTTCTGACAGGACAAAATCCTCCTATGCTTCTGAAGCTCCTAAAGCCAAATGCTCATTATGCAAAGCTTGTTCCTTAGGGAAATAAGGACTGAGACTGTCCTATACAAAGGATTCTAAAAGTACTTCTTCCATTCTTACAGAGAATCCAAGTGGATATCTGTGGACATATTCAACCAACAAGCGGGCCATTTATATATTTTATGGTGTTGGTTGATGCATCGACATGCTGGTCACATGTCACGATGTTGTCCTTTCGTAATGCTGCTTATGCTAAACTCCTAGCACAGATAATTCGCCTGCCGGCTCACTACCTGGATCATCCCATTAACTATCAGGCTTGATAAGGCTAGGGAGTTTACATCGAAGACTTTCGATGACTACTGCATGGGATAGATGTTGGGCATCTAGTCTCACATGTGCATACCCAGAATGGTCTTGCAGAGATTGCCATTAATAGCAACAAATGGTCACGAGGACGTTGGTAATGCGCACCAACCTTTTCTCTCTCTGCCTGGGGGCACGCAGTATTGCATGCAGCTGTGCTTATTCGTCTGAGGCCCATCACCACCCAATCTTTTTCTATGCTACAGCTAGTGACTGGGTACGAGCCAAGCATATCGTACTTACGCATATTTGGGTGTGTTGTTTATGTGCCCATTACGCCGCCACAGCGTCTTAATATGGGTCCTCAGAGACGAATGAGTATTTATGTTGGATTTGAGTCTCCAACCATAATCCGCTATGTAGAACCCTTGACAGGCGATCTATTTGTCACTTCGATGAGACAGACTTCCCGTCGTTAGGGGGAGATAAGAACGTGAACGTTCAACAGGAACGACTGGAATTGTCGTGGCCTGTCCCCACTCTGTCTCATAACGATCCCCCTACTGCAGAAAGTGCGTAGATTATAGATCTTCAGAAAGTCGCCGACTCTCTTCCGGACGCTTTCTCAGATCTTAGTGACTAGATCATATATACCAGCTGCAAACATGCCTGCAAGGATGCAAGTGCCTGAATAAGGACTTGGACTCAAAGTCGCTATTGCAGCTAACCCTATGGGAGGGACAGTTGGTGGCGCCACTGCCAGTAATGGTGGTGATGTGGCTTAGGCCGTGGCTCCGCTGAGGAAGCGTTGGAGGCCACCAGGTTCGAGGGATTCGCGCCCTAGGGAATGGGCTGCGATGGCACCAAATAACCCTCTCATCATTGATACTCAAAATCCGTCCATGAAAACGTTCCGGATTATGGTTATGTCCAAAAGACATCTTCGGGGGACGCCCTGTCGCTAAGACCTATCCGTGGGAACCTAGAGATCTCGATTAATTACACTAGTGTACATGAGACGTGGGATAGAAACTCCATCACAGTTGATGATGTGTTTGCATATGCTTGTGCACAAGAGTTCATTGAGAATGATGATATTGAACCTCGCTCCGTTGATGAATGCCAACGTAGAAGCTTATTGGCCTAAATGGAAATATGCGATCCAGGTTGAGTTGGACTCACTAACAAAGAGAACGGTATTAGGGCTAGTTGTGCCAATACCTTCTGGAATAAAACCTGTTGATATAAATAGGTCTTTGTTAGAAAGCGTAGTGAGAGAACGAGATATAAAGCTCGCCTTGTGGCGCAAGGCTCCTCACAACGCCCTGGAATCGACTACGATGAGACATACTCTCTCGTAAAGGACGTCATAACGTTCTGCTACCTTGTCAGTGGTAGTTTCCGAAAAACTGAACATGCAGCTTATGGATGTGGTCATAACATATCTCTATGGGGATCTAGATATGGAGATTTATATGAAGGTCCCGGATGGGCTTCATTTACCCAAGTCAAGTAGCTCTAGACCACAGAGCACGTTTGCAATAAGGTTGCAACGTTCACTATATGGATTGAAACAATCCGGACGGATGTGGTATACCCGTCTAAGTGACTACTTGATTGGAAGAGGGTATGTGAACAATAAAATTATGCCCCTGCGTGAAAACAAGTTCCGGATTTGCAAGTGCCACTGAATACTTGAAATCCGTGTTTGAGATGAAAGATCTTGGGAAAGGATGCTCAGGCGATTTAATATGGATAAAGTCCATCCTGTTAGCACTCCCATGATTGGTCACAGTCTAGATCCAAGAAGGATCCGTTTCACCCAAGGGATGATGGTGAAGACGTTTTAGAGACTGAGGTACCGTACCTAAGTGCAATAGCGCATTATTGTACTTGGCACAGTGTACAAGACCCGATATCTCCTTTGTTGTTAACTTGTTAGCTAGATTTAGCTTTGCGCCCACGCAACGCCATTGGAGTGGCATAAAGACTATCTTTCGATACTTGAAGGGTACGATTGATATGGGCTTGTTCTATCCCTACAGAGAGTCGAAACTAGGTAAGGAACCTATGTTTGCTGCGGTTGAACGACCCGGGCATCCGGACGAGGACTTACCGGCCGGATGGAACACAAAGGGCACGTTACCTGCAGAGAGGCATGAAAATATGGCAAAATGGGTGAGGAACCCGTGCCTACTGACGACCGTCGACCGGTCGACGACCGACCGTCGAACGGTCGACCGACGGACAGAAAAGCTGATGTCCCCTTTTTCCCAAACACCTTGTGATGTTTTGGTTGGCTTTGCTGATGCTGGGTATCTCTCTGACCCATATAAAGGTTGTTCCCAAACTGGTTATGTCTTTACCATGGGTAACACCGCGATATCTTGGAGGTCTACTAAGCAGACCCTTGTCGCTACTTCTTCGAACCATGTTGAGATAATTGCTCTCCATGAAGCAGTTCGTGAGTGTATATGGTTAAGGTCCATTGATACACATATAAGAAGTACATGTGGTTTGAGGTCAACCACTGATGAACCTACATGCATTTATGAGGATAATGCTGCCTGCATTGAGCAGATGAAGCAAGGTTTCATCAAATGCGACAACGCCAAGCATATATCGCCTAAGTTCTTTTGTAATCAGCAATAGCAGAAGTTCCTTAAGATTAAAGTGAATCAAGTCCGTTCTGAGGACGATGTGGCTGACTTATTTACTAAGTCATTGCCTAAATCCACATTTGAGAAGCATGTGAAAAGCATTGATTTGCTTAAGTTATCTGACCTCCCATGATTGTGGAAATCAGGAGGAGACGCAGACTTCAGGGGGAGTCTGGCGTCCATGCTATACCAAATGTGAAGGGTGTGTTGTACTCTTTTTCCCTTCGACCAAGGTTATTTTTATCCCACTGGGTTTTTGTTACTTGGCAAGGTTTTTAATGAGACAACGTGAGGAGCACCACCTAGTGTTGACGCCACAAGGGGGAGTGTTGAAGGAAACCTACTTTGTGTGTGCCTTGTCAACCTAGGAGTATCTTAGTTAGGTTAGCATATGAATTACTTATTGAATAGAAGTCCTATTGGGATATGGATTGTACCCTTGTGTTTCTCTATATATAGAGGCACCTATTCATTAATAAAGTGATGATCTATTCATGTGCTATTTGCTCTGTTCTTTACTTTCTGCTTTGTGATTGTATTTCATATTCCCTTAAACACCAACTAAGTTATTTTTCATTTTTGGACTGATGAGTCAGCACTACACATTTTAACTTACCCGAAATACCCTTGACCTAATTGAGATGTTTAAAACCATTGACTTTTGGTATTTATTATAGAATTATCTTCTCGCTAGCTAAATTTTAGCTTTGTTTAATTGATTGTTCAGTGTTGATAATTTTAACCTATATATAGTGGAGGTAAATTAATAGATGTATTTGTCCCCAAATTTAGTTTTTGGGACAAATAAAGGCTATAGAAACTTTCATAAATGGGACAATTGTATGTCCCCATAGCCTTTATTTGTAGTAGTGAGAACCCATGAAAAAAGAAAGTAAAACCACAGTCGAAGTTGTTTGCACAATTGATCATGCTTATTCTTAAACAAGAAATTAAAAAGACCCAAATCAAATAACTAAATCTGACTTAGGTTAAACTTTAGTAGCGCCCCACCAGTAATAAGGTCGCCGACTTGGAATAACAAAGACTATTGAGCTGCCAAAATCAAGCATCCAAAACTCACCTGGATCCCAGATCTTGAATCCTTGGATTTGATTGACACCCAACAGAACCGGCAACGACAAGCAGAAAACCAGATCTAAGCGAGGTTAAAACCAGATCTAAGCGAGGTTTCAACCATATCTGAGAGCCCAAGAGACGCCATGCATGAGCATAACCACCAAAGGCCTGAAAAGAGTATGACGGACAAAGCCGTCCTTGTGAGTGAGAGAGGCCAAGACCGTCCTCACCATAAGAAGCCGCACAAGCGATCGCTGACGGCACTAGAATTTGCGTGATAAAAAGTATAGAAAGAAGCCAGAGGCTAGAAGGATAGCACACAAAGGTGCTACTGGATTTGATGCGCACAGAGGCTGTCACGCCCCAAACCCGAGACCGATATTATATTGAAATATGGTACCTGAATTTGCGGTGTGACTAAAAATTAAAAACAAAATAAATCAAATGAAACAAATATATGAAAATGCTTCTATTTGAAAACAAAATCGTTATAATTTTACAATACCAGAGTTTAGCGGAATAAAAGACATTTACATTTATTGAATTAAAATCATAGTAGAAAAACATTCGTTTATATGTTCATCCCGTTTTTCCCCAAGCATCGTAACCTGAAAACAAAAAGGTGTAGCATCATGAGCAACACAGGCCCAATAAGTACAGCTTACATTCTTATATTAATGTATCTTATAAGACATCAAAATTGAACAATCAATCAAAAATATACTAAGAATATTTTATATTACTTAATACCAATTTTATCAAATATAATCCACTTATATCAAAAACATATTTGATCCAAATAATTCAGTCTCAAATGTAATAGGCTGATAATGCATCATTGGTGTATCCCAAAATAATATATGTTCGATCAACATATCAAAATATCAATATATCACAAGTAGATATTGATTATCTCTAAACAATGTATGCAACATAGCATATTATCAATATGTCACGAATAGATATTGATTATCACTAAACAATGTATGCTCAATATCATAACAAAATCACAAATACATATTCTAATATTAAACATGTATTTTTTTTCTTCTCAGTGAATGTTTTAGATTTAACTCGTAGTAACAATTCATAAACCCCCAAAAATTCTCAAGCCAAGGTCCAAAATTCCAAGCATGAGTAATAACCACAAATTCGCATACCGACAATATATGGCAATCAAATGTTAAATCAAAATAATATGTACTCCCCCTTTTTAGTGAATATTTTAGGATGACTGGTAATAACAATTCAATATAAATCTCAAGCCAAGGTTTACAATACCAAGCATGGGTAAAAATCCGCGTACTAGGGTTCCCCGACCTAAATTAAGTACGGGTAAGCCGCAGCATACCAAGGCCAATCACCAAGGCATGTACACTCAAGGTCGACAATTTCTTCATATGAGTATAATAGTGCACTATCTGTAGGGACTTGAGCCCTGCGCTTAATCACCTCACCACAAAATCTACCAGTAATTCACTTAATTAAGCACGGGGGTTGTACCATCCACCCGGCTTTACAACTTCTTGTTCATAATTATATTCACAAATATAGTCTTCAATTAAGACAAGTTATAGATCACAATATATATGACAAATAAACATAAATATAGATTAAAATCTATATATCAAATATACATGAACATATGTAAAACAAGATATACATATGTACGTATACACATGCTTAAACCTTTCATATGAATGCATATGTGATATAGATGAAAGACATAAGTAGGTAAATCACATAATCAAGTAAATTACCAAGGTAAGCATGTGATATCTCAAATACACTCTTAACAATATATACTTCCATACATGTTAACATACATGTATAATACTAAGTTGATGTATTCACTTAGTAAACAAAATTATGCACCAATATAAGATTAATATATAATCAAGTGCAAATAAAACATATATAAAGAAGAAGCATATGTAAAACATAAGTAATTAAACTCATGTAGTAAACAAGATCATAATTTATAGCAAATAAGCATAAACATATGTAGAACAATATATACATATGTGCATAAATGTAAAACATAAGTACTTGAACTCATGTAGTATACAAGAACATAATCTATAGCAAATAATCATAAACATATGTAGAACAATATATACATATGTACATAAATGTAAAACATAAGTAATTAAACTTATGTAATAAACAAAATTATAATCTACAATATATGTAGAACAATATACAAGTAAAAATAAAAGACAAGCATTATATAAGGAAATCAGATTATTATTAATATTTTAGTCCTTAAGTCCAAAACCATAAAAGTTCATCAATGATTCTCCGATTAGAATCGTCAAACTTCAAACTTCGTTAAATTGTCCATCGCAAATCCGATTTGAGCAGGTGAGTACACCATTTCGAAGGGATTTTCACAAGAAATTCAATGGTATAGTTCAAATAAATATGTCCAGAATGTCCAAGTCCAGAATTCAAGATTAATCAAAACAGTCCAGAAATAAGTATACTCTGTTTTAACCCATTTTACCTAAATTATTACGTACTGTAATATTGGCCATTAATTGTGATATTCTCCAGATTAGAAGTTCAAGTTCTAAGCTTCGTTTTGATATAAAGATCACAAAATTTGGTTAAGAGATGAGTGAGATATGACCACTTGAAATTATGAACAACATAAGAGGTTTTACAGTGAGTATACCGGATTAAAACTTAGATACAGAAAGTTTTGCTCGTTAGATTATCATAAAATTTTAATACACAATAGGAGACACAATTTGAAACAACTTTTATGAAGAAGTCCGGATGGTAAAATGATCAAAAATATGTGTTTATAGGTTCCCAATTTGGCTGCCGGAATAACTTCAGAAAATAGCATTTAAGTTTTCTATAAAACTTATTCTTTTCTATTTCCTTCTTGATCATGCACTTTGATGAATCTTAAAGATAAAAGACTATAAGGATGTATTATGTACTTACTTGAACTTTAAAGGGTAGGAAGATTGAATTAGCTTCACAATTGAAGGTACATAAGTTCTTGAGTAATGGATTTTTGACTAAAGATTGCTCTTTCTTCAAAGAGTTTCTAGGGGAACTCTCTACTATTGGGAGGCTAAAGTAAGAGGAGTTAGAGAGGAGCAAGAGAGAAGCAAGAGATAAGTGAATTAGCAGAGAAAACAATGGCTGAACCATCCTATTTATAGAGTATGAGTATGGGAAATTACTTGACTCTTGGGATGATGAAGGAGGTGTAATGTACAAACCATTTTCACACTTAAGGTTAATTAACCAAAATTATTTGACTCTTGGGATGATGAAGGAGTGTATTTGCTATGTTGGAAATGATGAAATCAGCAACTAAAAAATGCTTAGATCACTTCCTTCATCAGCTCCAAGTCTTGCTCACCAAGTCTTGGCTTCATCCAATAATCTTGTGCCACATCACCACTTAATTCCCTTTCTTCTTGTACTCTACTTATTTTGTAAAAATCATAACTAAATCTAGAAATAAGGTTTTCAGGTGATTCCAACTCTGAGAGTTTCTTTATGATGTCTACTACAAATCATTAGAAGACCATATCCTCAAATAATAAACACATCAGTGCGTATTTTACGAAATAGGCGACTAGGTCAGAAAAGCTTCAAAAATACATTAAACTTCCGCTGACCATAACTCCTTCGTATGATATCAGAATTTAGCGTGTCACATGTCTACGAACTCGTATCGACAAGTTCTATGACTTTCGTGAAGGAAGTTTTCAGAGAAAATCAACGAATAAGAAAGTCAACTTTTGACCCCTCGAAAATAAAACATTTCGAGTACATATTCGTTCCAAAATACTTTTTCTTCATAAACTAAACAAGAAAACTAACATCCAGCCCTTACTTAATTTCAGAAATATTTGATAAATTAAATTTGAAAATTCGGGGTATTACAGAGGCATTACAAAGGAATCTCATGGGAGCTAGGGTTTTGCTGGAGAGAAGACTCTCATCCTATTGGCCGGCCTATATGAACAACAAACTTTGGAGAAATTTCAAGGAGATTAATTCGTTGCTTAATGTATGGATATTGTAATATGTATCCACTACTCATCATAAATAATTAGAAATTTAAAAAAATTATAAATACAGTTATAAATATGAATCAATTGATAAGCGTCCCTTTTTTTTTCAGTTTTGATTTATTTAATATACATCACATTTAATATAATTATTATATACATCACATATTTATTTGGAGTAAAGATATACATCACTTTTGTAACCAAAACAAAGAAGAAGATATACATCACTTTAATATAGCATTATCTTAGATAGATTACAACAGTTTGCAAGTCTCAGAATAAGAACGATAACATATGCAAGCCTTGCATTAGATCAAACCAAGAAACCCCACCTAATTGGCACAAATCTTTTACCCAATTGTACGAGTTCCTCTATGTGGCCAGTCAACGGAACAAAATGCAGAGAGCATTGATGACTACTTTCTATACGTACAAGAAACAAATCAACGACCCCAACTCCACTTGTGGCAACAAGATTAGAAGCAAACTTGCTGAACTGTAAGATTAGAGGTTCTAAGTGTGGCTAGGGTGGATTCTACTATCAAGGTCGAGACATTTGCATAGAGGGCAGTTTACTTTATGCTAGTAGTGGATTCAAAAAATGAAAGACAGATAGCTAGTGTTTTTACTTTCTTTTGGCCTGAAAGAGCAGCAAGTGTGTTTTTTTTTCTTGGCAATCAGAAGAAAGTGTGTTTAACAGATTAAAAGGTTGTCTTTTCTGACTAGGGAGATATATATGAAAAAACTTTAGATATTTTTTTTTTTTTGGAAAAAGTATATATATATAGTTTATCAATAATCCGAAAGTTGGAAATACGATCAAAACCTAACACTAAACAACCTCATTCATATATACAAATATATATATATATATATATATATATATATATATATATATATATATATATGGAATTGTCGATCCTCTCTTATTTCACTCTTCTTCCTTACTAATTAATAAGAGTAGTTGAAAATTCGCGCAAAATTATAAGAAAAAAAACTCCTTTCAATAAAATAAATTCATTGAATTGAGTATTATTGTATGCTCGGTAGCACATTTCTCCCGGAGCACATAGATCTGCCAGATTAACTTACGAACACTTTAAGTCTTGAACCTGAAAAACAGAAACGTATGTTGCCTACCTTTTTCATTCCTGATAGTAGCTTTTGCAAACCCTAATTTGTTAGTTAGTATTTGAGAATTCATTTGATTCCATAATTTAGATTAATAAAATAAATGGAAAGATCCTCTACATGCAACAACTTGATATTTTAAGCACACTACCTCACATTAGTACTATAGGTTATTTCTTCCGTTTTAATTGTTAATAGAGTAAAAACCTCAAATGGTACCTGAACTATCGCGAAAGGTATTTTTTAGTACTTACGAATTTTTGTTACCAAATATGGTACCTGAACTATTGTGCCTTACTTAATATGGTACCTCCGTTACTTTTCTCGTTAGATTGGCCTACGTGGCAAGTATTTGAATAGTTGTTGCTAAATAAACTAGGACAATTACTTTGGAAAATGATATGATGTGTTGCATATAGCTTATTTAGCAAAAAATATTCAAATTCTTGCTACGTAGGCCAATTTAACTAGAAAAATAATGTATATATCATATTACGTAACATCGTAATAGTTTAGGTACCATATCTGGTAAAAAAAAATTAGTAAGTACTAAAAAATACCTTATGCGATAGTTCATGTACCATTTGAAGTTTTTACCCTCTTACTATTAGTGACTGTGCTGACCGTTTTACCCCCCAAAATAACAAAAAAAATAACGGAGATACCATATTAGGTAACAACGCAATAGTTTAGGTACCATATTTGGTAACAAAAATTCGTAGGTACCAAAAAATACCTTACGCGATAGTTCATGTACCATTTGAGGTTTTTACCCTTGTTAATATTATATTTGTGTTCAAAACAACGTGGTTTTGGAGTTCAAATTTTTGAACAAGAAACAAAAAGTTTAAATTTATGCAGAAAACAAAACTTGGTGCATGTAGGGCTTACGAACATCAGAACAATTTGGACAACAAAGCTAGCTAGGTAGTGAGTGGTATGTACTACTCTCTCTCAAACTGAGAGTCTCAGACGAGGGGTCTGAATCAGCATCGATCTTATATATATATATGGCTTAATTGCCAAAACACCCTCTAAATTTGGTTATAATTATAAGTTTGCACTTCAAACTTGCAATTGTGGAAATTGACCCCCTGAACTTGGCAAAAATTATCAATTTACACCCCCTCCCTCAGTTCTAACATTTTTCATCCAAATGTTGGTCATGTGCCACTCATGTGAGGGGCAATATAGTCATTTTAGGTCTAAAAAAATAAATATATATTATTAATAAAAAATTCTTGCAAAAAAATTAATAAAAATGATCTCTCATGTGAAGAGAATAATTCATACAAAAAAATTAATAAATAATAATTTATGACAAGTTTTTTTTTTATAAGAAACAATTTATGATAAGTTAAGAATATAATTCTAAATATAATATCTCTAGAGAAAAAAATAGATAAGTTGCACATATTGCCCCTCACATGAGTAATGTATGACCAACATTTGGATGGAAAAAGTTAAAATTGACGGAGGGTGTATAAATTGAAAATTTTTGCCAAGTTCAGGGGGTCAATTTCCACAATTGCAAGTTTGGAGTGCAAACTGACAATTATAGCCAAATTCTGACAATGTTTTGACAATTATGCCTATATAATAAAGGGTTAATACCCAAAATGACACCTGAAGTATCAAGGTTTGGACAATTTGGTACATGAAGTATGTAACAAAGTGGACAATTTGGTACCTATACTTGTTCTCCGTCTTCTCATTTGGTACTTCCGTAAAAAATTATGTTAAGTTAAAAACATGACGCGCATGTGCTCCAAATTTTAGGGGTATTTTTGACCAATATCCAATTTCCAAATATTGGGGGTGCTACAATTTTGTTTATTCGGTCATATTATATTAGTATAATATTAATAAAATAATAATGTGTTTTAAATTAGAAAAATTAATTAAATAATTTTTTTATTTTAATTATTATTTTTTGGCAACGAAATAATTATAGAGTTGGGTGAAAAGTTAGAGGAGATAGAAGAAGTTTGGTATTAAAAATTATAAAGAAATGAGTTGGTATATTTTTTGGGTAAAACACTATTGCAACGGGTATATTTTTTTAAATAATTTTTGGTGTTTTTTTTTTGGGGGTTTAGGATTAAAAAATAAGATTTATTTTAAATACAATCATTAAAAATTAAATTAAAAAAATATACCGGCCATTAGTATGATGTTTTTTTTTATAAGAATAATATAATATTTTTGGGAGTGAAAGTGGAAACTAGGATCAAGGAGGTGAATTTTATAAAAAGACGAGACTGAAAAGACAAAACTACCCTTTAAATTAGACCAACTTAACGGAATTTTTGACGGAAGTACCAAATGGGAAGACATATGACAACTATAGGTACCAAATTGTCCACTTTGTTACTTCAGGTACCAAATTGGCTATACCATGATACTTTAGGTACCATTTTGGGTATTAACCCTGTAATAAAATGGTCCATGATATGTGTTGGTCATGACATAAAAGGGACTAGTTACATTGTTTCTAAAATGTCACATCTTGTCGATTAGATTCATGTATCTGACCTAAACCAACCCACCAGTCCAACATAAGAAACATGCACGTTATACAATATTAACACGAAAAAGGCTAGGATACCCTAATTAATTTGATTGAAGAACTATATGGATATTATAGCCTTCTAGAGTTATAGGATACATATATAGATTCGTGTACGTACTCATCTCCATCAATAGCTCATATTAATTCCTTTAGCCAGCCACCTCCACAAAGCTCGATCATTATTCTTTTTCTGGGCAAATCTCATTGTTGCATCAAAAATATGAAAAAGAATATATGAAGAAAGAATTTGGAGTTGTATCATGTGAAGAAATTTGCATGGACAATGCATGATTCACATGGTTGGAAATTAATTTTTATAAAGCTACGACTCTTTTTTTTTTTTTGAGAAACATAAAGCTACTACTCTTTTTTTTTTTTTTGGGAAATTTAGCTTGTTGAGAATTTGCTGTATTACTAAAGTTGCATTTTTCTATTCTGTGTATATCTTTGTGTTTGTGCAGAAGTAGAAGGATAACAAAAGCATCTTTATATATGGGGGAGTCATTGATAATTGGAGCTATGATAATTGATAACAGCCAAATAAGGTTTAAATTGCAAGTTGGAAATTTTTATTATATACGTACACTTTAATTTGCACATAATGATTAAGATGCCCTTTTCATTATTAATCTTGATAAAAAGAAATTTTTGCATACAAGTTGCGTATACGATGTTTTTCTCAATAATAAACCATCATCATATTTGTATCGATCGCAAATAATTATCTCGCAGCTTTTTATAAGTTATTGCGAGATAATTAATACTGTAATTGTATACACTTATGTGTGAAAAAATGTTTCAACGAAAGACGAAACCTTATAAATTCTTCATACTTTTTATTGGGTTAGGAGTTATAATTTACAGTTAATAACAATACAAAGGGATACCTACCCGTCACGAAGTAGTATGTACCTAATTACACTTAGATTTTCTCAACAATAGACATGGAATTAAAAAGGTGAAACTCACTAATCTGATGTGTTTCTAGGGTTTTAAAAAGGTGAAGCATCTTTGTGTTTATACACATATGTACGTTCACCCAATCCAATATTGTGGACACTGAACTACGTCTAGGATTTTTACTATGTGTATAAACATATGGATTGAGATTCATTCTTCTTACAAATTTTCAATGTAGAATGCAAGGTGCCTAAAGTTACATTTTTTTTTCATTCCTCTCATGCTACTCTAGCTTAGCCAAGATCGTCCATAACCAAGCTAGCTTATTCCTGAATGTAAATTAAATAAGTATATCATCATCATGATATTTTATTATCTTAAGAGCATCTTTAGCATACTCTCTATCTTAGTTTTAGCTATTTTAGAGAGCATGTTTAGCTTTTCAGCTATTTTAACAGCTGCACCAGCTTCCTATGTGATTCTCTATTTTAGCTTTTAGTTATATGACTCTTAAATATAGATGAGACTCTCTATTATTTTTGTTAATTTAAAACATTTATTTTTAGTTGTTTTGTGTAATTATTAAATATACTTAAGTTATTTTTTATTCATTAATAAAATGATTTAAATTCAATACTAGCTAAAGTAAAAAAATCATTGGTGCAGACGTATTTTCAAACTCACTAGCCAAAATAACTTTTTTGCTATTTTAACTAAAATTTAGTTAAAAATAGCATTGTTAAAGATGCTCCTAAACCCTGAACCTCAGCTCGAGATTGGAGTAGCACGTACTGCCATATAAAGCCCCATATGATTGCTGATCTTTTCATTGTAGCACGTACAATTAATGTGACAAATTAAGAGACCAGAAATGGAATCAAAGTGCTAGTGCTCTTTAAGGATTCTCCACCATCAAAAAGCTTAAGATATCAGACAAAGTGATGAACAATTTCAGACACCAGTCTCGCAACCCTTTATATATATCTTCATTTTTCCTGCACATACTGGTGGGGTTGGTACGTAGCTTTAAGAGTGAAAGAAATAATTTCCCTCCTCAACTTTAAAATTTGATCCCATATTAACAATGGGTTGCGGGCGGCACGCCGGCACCTCTTTCTTTCAGCTCCCCCATACTATTTGTTGTGATTCGAGTCTTTCTATCCTAACTTAATCACCTCTAATACGTTTCATCATGAAGATCTGTTTCGAAAATAGTTTACTTCAACTTAAGAAAAAAGTTGAGGTAGGTCTAAATTGAAAATATAAATAAAAAGTATAGTAATTAGAGTTAACCCAAGTAGTGAAGTAAGGCGGAGAGCTAGAGTTGACCAGTTAGTTCCTCAAGTTCAAGTTTGGTCCGGTCCTTATGTGAGTTAGATGTATATACTTGTATGTATTATGCAAGTTCAACTAAATAATCGAAAACAGAAAAGAAAAAGAATATTAATCAAATAAACATACTGCTGATGTGGTATATATATCATATACAAGTGATCATTTCTCCAGAAGTTCAGTAGAGTTGGGTCTCTATTCTTTACAATTTATCTCAAACAAAATACACAACCTAAAATCAATTCAATTAAGATTTAACTACAATCCCTTTTCACTTTTCTTCACCAAGATTTAACAACCTATGCATGATTGCTTCTTGAGACTGTCAAGCGCACTAGCTAGCTATTTGTCTATATTGGTGGGTGTTGTTTCTTTAAACTTTCTTAGTCGCATCACGTATAGAACACTTTGTTTGCTTCTCACATGCCTCTCGTTCTCTCTTTGGAGTCTTTGCTAAGTTGAGTACATAAAACATCAGAAGCAGTCCCAGATATACATATATATATATATATAACCAGCCAAAATGACCGTCCCCATTTGAAAAAAAACCTCACGTGATAAACCCCAAAGCCTTACCCTTACATATACATACAAAGTGCAACTGTTGTGCACACTTCTACATCTACTCTTGTGCTCTCCGAGTTCGAATATCTCTCTCTCTCTACCAAGAGATATATACATATACATACAAAGTGCAACTGTTGCTCTCCGAGTTCGAATCTCTCTCTCTCTCTCTGTTGCACACTATATACATATACTCTTGTGCTCTCCGAGTTCGAATCTCTCTCTCTCTCTCTCTCTCTGAAAACTCTTACAGACTTTCCCTGTCTTCGTGGTCCCTGGTCATCCGAAAATTGAAAATGGTCTCGGATACTTGCCATATCCTTCTTCTCAAACTTTCTTTATAATTGAAGTCCCGGAGGACTCATCATATTGTTAGTCTGGGAATCCTGAAGTCAGCAAAACTAGGAGGGAAGCTGAAGGAGTGAAGCAGATATGGTCTGGGAAGACATGTTTGATTTACGCAGAGCAATGAGTGAGTAACTTTTTATACCATTTTCAAGTAGCTCATGAATATATCACTTAACAAATACATAGATATCTACACGCATGACGAAAGAGGAACAATACTAAATAACATCTCTTGTTCTTGTTGTCTTTCTTGTTGTCAAGTTCTTTTGGTCCAGTAATTCATTTTCATTTATTCTTTTTATTTTTTCTAATTCTGTGAAGAATGAGGTTTTTCCTTATCAAATGGATTCATTTCTCTGTTTCTTACCAAATTAAAAAAAAAACCCAATAAAACGTCTTCTATAACAGTAATTTTTTTTCTTTTTCTATTTGGTCAATTAAGGACCCTCCATAGCCATTAACCGGCAGAGATCTTCATAAATTTCATATAACTGACAATACTTAGCACTTAAGTCTTCCCCACACCCACACACACACACACAGATATATATATCATGTTTCATCCTTCTTGGACAAAAAATTGCATCACATATAAATTCATTATAAAAAATGAAGGCCATAAAACGTGTTCTGCTAGTCACTGCAGAATGTCTATACAAAAAATGAATCGAAATTATGTGCTGATCTAGATATACAGAAACTGAGATGAAACTTAGTAAAGGATGTGTCAGAAGTCCAACTTGTCATGTCAAGTTTGATGTGGAGGAGACTATCGCGCATTCTAACAAAGTTCAAATTAACAAGACAATACATTTTAGTGCATCTTCAAGAAATGGAGAAAATGTTACCAGGGAAATGAAAAAGCTACTACCTTTTTGTTAACCAAAAGAAGCTATTACTTTTTTCCAGAATTGGAAACATATACTGTACAGCTATGTTGCATGGACATGGACACGGGTACGGTGACACAACACCATTCGACACGACGATACATCAAAATGTGAAAAACTATGACACGAAACGATATCAACACGGCAATTAAAAAAATATTATATATATATATATTTAACTAAAACTTAGTTAAATAAAAACATTGTAACATTAAGAAACAATAATGCATAATTCAGTAAATAAATCTTAACATAAAACATGAAGCAACTATTGATGCACCACTGCTCTCATTCTCATCAGTGGTACCAAATAATACACCCTCAGGAAACAGACGAAACAGACTCACTCTTGCTGAAATAAACAAAGAAGTTGAAGAACTGACGAACTATGCGCGACCAACAGTCTAATACTCTAAACAATTCTTAATTAATTGCACGCCAAAAACGATTCTCATTTGCATGCGCAACCAAAAAGTGAGCATGGGCTGATGACTGATGAGAATCAATGAATCAATCAGCTTTCCCATAGAAAAAACCAGAAAAAAACAAACAGAAGTATAGGTAGATAAGAATCAACTTTTCCATATAATAAAAAAAGCAAAGGTATGGCCAAAAGAGAATCATTGAATCCGCCTTCCCATGCCTTGAAAAAAAAAACAAAAGTATGGGCAGATGAGCATTCTGCGTGTCCCAGGTGTGTCAGCTACGTGTCCCAGCTGTGTCCATATGCCCAATCTTTGGACACGCCACCTGGCGTATCGGACACCGTGACCCTGCGTGTCGGGCGGTGTCCGCGTGCCAAAGAGTGTCTGACACTGAACACTCCACCAAACTAAAGTGTCCGTGCTACATAGCTGTACAGATTAAAGAACTTCTTAACTGTAAGTTGCAACTAGTCATAACTTATATGTACAGTTCATGTAATTTTGCAAGACTCTACGTATCAAGGAAAAAAAATCCAATCTTTTACAAACTTTTGTTACCATTGGAAAGAAACATACCTCAACTTGCTTTGTAATGTGTGACAGATCTCGGGCTTGAATTTCGGACAGAATGGCTCCAGCATAACTTTCCCTGCTTGTGCGAGCACATTAGCATAGTTATACAACTTAGTTTCCTTGGCATCTTAGTTCTGCATTCTTTACAAAAAAGCATGGGCCAAATCTGCAAGCAAAGAACAGATTTCCCTGACCAAGGCACAGAGAAGTATGGCACTGGCATTGGCATCCGATTCAGCACCATTTACAAGACCAGCATAGCTTGTTGCCTTTTACTGATGGTAACTCATTTCATAGTGCTTCTGCAGTTGCTAAATGGAAGTGTGACTTACTGCAATCATAAAGTTCGCGCATTTTCATCTGAGGGTATGCAAGTGCTATCATGGGCAATATCATCAGTTGCAGTAGACCGGATTGTAAACACCAAGTCCATCAAGTTTCCTTGGCTATTAAGAGCATGGTGGCTTTGCAGCTCCATCTTATCCATCATCTATGTGGCTGTTGATACTCATTTCCGAATCACATACCATGGTCAGCTTCGGTTACAAGATTATGCTGAGTTCCTAAGTCTCCTTCCGTCCACCTGCCTGTTTGCTATTTCGATACAAGGGAAGACAGGACTAACCTTCACCATCCCAAATGGCATCACCGAACCACTTCTCAATGGAAAAGGTGATCAACATTCAGAAGGAAGACAACAATCTCCATATGGGAAAGCTACTCTTCTTCAACTCATCACGTTCTCTTGGCTCAACCCCTTGTTTGCCGTTGGTGTCAAGAAACCCCTAGACCAGGAAGAAATCCCAGATGTTGATATCAAAGATTCAGCTGAATATCTATCTCACTCTTTTGATGAGAGCCTACAACATGTTAAGGAGAGAGATGGAACCACAAACCCGGAAATCTACAAGACAATGTACTTATTTATCAGGAAGAAAGCAGCAATGAATGCAATGTTTGCTGTAATATGTGCTGTTGCATCATATGTTGGCCCATATCTCATTGATGACTTCGTAAACTTTCTGACAAAGAAGAAAACTCGAAGCTTAGAGAGTGGCTATGTTCTTGCACTTGCCTTTCTAGGAGCTAAGATGGTTGAAACAATAGCACAGAGACAATGGATATTTGGGGCTCGACAGCTAGGCCTTCGACTTAGAGCAGCTCTGATATCCCAAATTTTCAAAAAAGGCTTACGTCTATCAAGCCTATCCCGCCAAAGCCACACTAGTGGAGAGGTCATCAACTATATGAGTGTAGATATCCAAAGAATAACGGACTTCATCTGGTACTTAAACATAATATGGATGCTGCCTATTCAAATTTCCTTGGCAATATACATTCTTCATACGAATCTAGGCATGGGTTCCTTTGCTGCATTAGCAGCAACTTTGGCAGTACTGCTTTACAACATACCAATGACTAATCTCCAGAAAAGATACCAGACTAGGATCATGGAAGCCAAGGACAACAGGATGAAAGCCACTTCAGAAATTCTTCGAAGCATGAAGACAATCAAACTTCAGGCATGGGACAGTCAGTTCCTTCACAAGTTAGAAAGTTTGAGGAAAATAGAGTACGATTGGCTATGGAAGTCACTAAGACTGACAGCAATTGGGGCTTTCATCTTTTGGGGATCACCCACATTTATCTCTGTGGTGACTTTCTGGGCGTGTATGCTTATGGGTATAGACCTCACTGCAGGCAGAGTTTTATCAGCATTGGCCACCTTCAGAATGTTACAAGACCCTATATTTAATCTACCTGACGTGCTCAATGTGATTGCACAGGGAAAAGTTTCTGCAGATAGAGTAGCTTCCTATCTCATGGAAGATGAAATTCAGCAGGGTGCCATTGAACATGTTCCAAGAGATAAAATGGAAAACTCCATTGAGATAGAAAATGGAAAATTTGGCTGGAATATTGAGTCGAGCACAACAACTCTTGATGGAATCGACTTAAAAGTGAAGCGGGGTATGAAAGTGGCAATCTGTGGGACTGTAGGATCAGGGAAGTCTAGCCTTCTGTCATGCATTCTTGGAGAAATTCAAAAGTTTTCAGGGACAGTGAAGATCAGTGGTACAAAGGCTTATGTTCCTCAATCTCCATGGATTCTGACGGGAAATATCAGGGAGAATATTCTGTTTGGAAATGCATATGACAGGGCCAAGTATGATAGAACCATTAAAGCATGTGCATTGGAAAAGGATTTTGAGCTGTTTTCTTGTGGGGATCTAACAGAAATTGGAGAAAGAGGAATAAATATGAGTGGAGGACAGAAACAAAGGATACAAATTGCTCGTGCAGTTTACCAGGATGCAGATATCTATCTACTGGACGACCCTTTTAGTGCTGTTGATGCTCACACAGGCACCCAACTCTTTGAGGTTAGTCATCCTGGAGTTCCTGCATGAATTACATTATGAGGGATTGTCTTCAAAGTAGATACTATTATATAAAACATCTCCTACTTGAAACAACATCCTTTTGAATTTTGAAATTAAATATAGTTTTTATACCTTGCAGGACTGCATGATGGGAATTCTCAGAGAAAAGACTACACTTTATGTCACCCACCAAGTTGAGTTTCTCCCAGCAGCAGACTTAATTCTGGTAAGCAAGTCCCAAGTCCCAACATAAAGTTTCGATGCATTTACAGTCATGTATGAAAATAGAGGACTATGGAGACTATACAAGAAGAAATGCCAGTGACCATAATTCCAAGACCACTTACTATAATTAGGAAACTCTCCCTACAAGTCAGTCAGGATCCTAACGAAAAATTATGTATTTGTTTTTTGTGAAAAAAAAATTGAAAATTATGTAAGTTCATCCATATAAGCTTCGTGATCAAGTATTCTTTAGGAGTTCCAAATTCTAACAATCGGCTACAATTCTCAGGGTTGTGAGGAATCTGTACCGAACTAAAACTAACCTGGGTTTTCAACAGGTGATGCAAGATGGAAAAATTGCACAAGCCGGAAGCTTTGAAGAGCTTCTAAAACAAAATATAGGCTTTGAAGTTTTGGTTGGTGCTCATAGCCGAGCTCTAGAGTCAATCCTCACAGTTGAAAATAGCAGCAGAACTACTCAAGATCCAACACTTGACTGTGAACCCAATACAGACTCCACTTCAAATGCTGAACTTCAACAGACACGACAGGAATCAGAGCATAACCTCTCTCTAGAGATTTCTGAACAAGAAGGAAAATTGGTTCAAGATGAAGAGAGAGAAAAAGGAAGCATCGGAAAAGAAGTTTGCTGGTCTTATTTGACCACTGTGAAAGGTGGTGTGTTAATTCCAATCATAGTCTTGGCACATTCATCATTCCAAGTACTGCAGGTAGCTAGTAACTATTGGATGGCATGGGCTACACCTCCTACAATTGAGACCGAGCCCAAAATGGGGATTAAGTTCACATTACTTGTCTATATATTACTTGCTGTTGGAAGTTCACTTTGTGTGCTGTTGCGATCATGGCTAGTAGCAGTAGCAGGACTTTCCACAGCACAAAAGCTCTTCACAAATATGCTACATAGTATACTCCGAGCACCAATGGCATTTTTTGATTCAACCCCCACTGGAAGAATCTTAAGCCGGGTAAGTTATAATTTGAAATATATGAATGATTTTCAGTTCACATTACTCTTTCAAGGGAACACTACCATGGAATGAAACTAATTATCCATGATACACAGACTCTGACATTACTTCAGTTCTAATTTTTGAGAATAGAATAAGATGTCATTGAATTAGTGACTATAAGTCTATAAGTAGTAGACTGAAGAAGCAGATAGTAAATAAGATGAATTAATTGGTCCTGGATTGTTTTAGATTCTTTAAGGATATCTGTGTGTGTCCGAGTGTGTGTGTGTGATCAAAAGCGAAGCTCTTTGTTTCATTTTGCAGGCATCCACTGATCAAAGCATGTTAGATTTGGAACTGGCAAACAGATTAAGTGGGTGTGCTTTCTCAATAATACAGATTCTAGGGACCATTGGAGTGATGTCGCAAGTAGCATGGGAAGTGTTTGTCATATTCATTCCTGTAACCGCAGTCTGCATATGGTATCAGGTAAGGAGTTTTAGCTCCTTTCAGCCTATAATCAATCTAGAAATGAATACTTAATTCTTAGCAAAACCGAAAACTCAATGAGAATGACAAATTTGACTCATATGGCTTCTCAAAATTCAAGTTTTTTGTGTAAATATTACATTTTACCATGGAATATTACGTGATATATAATCACAAAAAATATGTAGTTTTAAAACTTAAATAATTAAAATTTTCACTCATCAGTCATGAGGAACGTATAAAACCACTAATATGAAATACAACCAAAAGAGTATGATATGAATGGAAACTAATTAACTAAGTTGTCTAGCTATGTGAGTGAATGCTGCCAATTTATAGCTATTGACTTAAACTATAATGATTATTACTTCAGCGATATTACATACCAACAGCAAGAGAACTGGCGCGGTTATCAGGCATACAAAGATCTCCGATCCTCCACCACTTTGCAGAATCTCTGGCAGGAGCAGCAACAATCCGTGCTTTTGATCAACAAGATCGCTTCACTGATGCAAACCTCAGTCTTATTGACAACTACTCAAGGCCATGGTTTCATAATATTTCAGCAATGGAATGGCTTTCTTTCAGACTAAATCTGCTTTCCAACTTCGTGTTTGCCTTCTCATTGGTTCTATTGGTGACCCTCCCTGAAGGAGTTATTAATCCAAGTGAGTATCAAAATCATTCACACAAACTAAACATCATGATTTTGAATGTGGAATCAGTAAATAATCGTTTGTTTTGGACCAAGGGGAATTAAAGTTTCTAGGAAAGATCATGGCGCAGACATCACCATATACCTCATTTGTGTGACAGTGTGCTGTGCACCAAATGATTACTTATTTAGTGTTCTAACTTTTTTATTTAGCCAAACTAAGTACGTTGCTTTGGATAAAATAAACTGTCATAAATAGAACACATATTCAGAACTAATTCGTTTCATTCAAACAGGCATTGCAGGGTTGGCTGTAACATATGGAATAAATTTGAATGTTTTGCAAGCTTCAATTATATGGAACATATGCAATGCAGAAATTAAGATGATCTCAGTTGAAAGAATTCTACAGTACTCAAATCTAACCACTGAAGCACCTCTTGTAATTGAAGATAGCAAGCCACCAATCAACTGGCCACAAGTTGGAACAATTTGTTTCAAAAATCTACAGGTATGTCTCTATGGAAAATAGTAGGGAGTTCAATACCAAATGACTTCACAGACATGCCAAAGATTTTTAACTCATACTGCACACCGACAATAAAGTGTAACACAGCTTTTGTTGCTTAAATCTTCCTTTCTCTGCTAATAAATAGTTTTTTAGACTCATTGTACATGCTTTGTCTGTCTTACAGATTCGTTATGCTGAACATCTCCCATCTGTCCTGAAAAACATTAGCTGCACATTTCCAGGACAGAACAAAGTTGGTGTTGTAGGAAGGACGGGAAGTGGGAAATCAACCCTCATACAGGCCCTTTTCAGGATAGTTGAACCTAGAGAAGGAAGCATTATAATTGATGGTGTAGACATTTGCACAATTGGCCTTCATGATTTAAGATCAAGGCTTAGCATCATTCCACAGGACCCAACAATGTTTGAAGGAACAGTTAGAGGAAACCTCGACCCACTAGAGCAATACTCCGACAGTGATGTTTGGAAGGTAATTATTCTTATGAAAGAAGCATTACTTGAAGTGGCTTGGCCAAGAAAAATAAAGCCTTTGATTGGAATTTTGAGTGAGGGAGAAATACTTTTAGAAGTTTTATATCTATGCTTGGTAAAAATAATCTAACCGCATTCAAGAGGTAGACTATGTGATACATGCATTTATTCCTTTAACAAGCTACAAATCATCAGTTATACTTACGAGTTATGTCATTTTCTATTGAAACTAAATTTCAAAATTTTCAGGCTCTAGATAAATGTCAGCTAGGAGATCTACTGCGTGCAAAGGAAGAGAAGTTGGAAGTCTCAGGTCAGATTCATTAGTATGGACTGTTATATTGAACTGATGGTCTTTATGCAATACCTTCTAATATGCATGACTATGACAGTGGTTGAAAATGGAGAAAACTGGAGTGCGGGTCAAAGACAGTTAGTTTGCCTTGGAAGAGCCTTGCTTAAGAAAAGCAGAATTCTGGTATTGGATGAAGCAACCGCGTCAGTTGATTCTGCAACTGACGGGGTGATACAGAAGATCATCAGCCAAGAATTCAAAGATAGAACAGTCGTCACAATAGCTCACAGAATCCACACAGTTATAGACAGTGATCTTGTTTTGGTCCTTAGTGATGGTAAGCAAAAACACTCGCATACACAGTTACACACACACACACATGCAAGCATGAAGCATGCTCATATAGAAAATCAGAAACCACATACACAAATTACACACTCATATGTGACAGACATGCATCCACTAGATTATTGAAAGAGAACTTAAGCAAGTTGTGCAAACAGGAAGGATTGCAGAATATGACACACCAGCCAAGCTACTAGAGAGGGAAGAGTCATTATTCTCTAAACTCATAAAAGAATACTCAACGAGATCCCAGAGCTTCAACAGCTTAGCAAATGTACATAATTAAGAGTTCCAGATTCAGGAGGAATCAACAGGGCTTCCATGCCTGGTACTAAGAACCATGAAATGGGCTAGACCAATTTCACAAATGTAAACACAGGTGACAGCATTGATTGGGACCCAGATGAATGTTGATGAATGTTATAGTTCTATCTAGAATCCATAGGCATATCTACTTCTAGATGCAACATTCAGGATTTTAATTTCTATAACAACATAGACCATCCAATTACAGTATCTATCTTCCAGTATGTAACTAGCACGACTTACTCATAAAAGAGTTCCAAGAATAGAGTGAGCTTGGAAATTTCTGCATCAAAATGTGAAGAATGTGATGAATTCCAAACCCAAAAATTTCTAGATTGAATGTAGTTATTGAAGCATAATCATGAATTGATTACTTGATGCGGTCCTTACTTACATGGAATACTTTATTTCTGGAGGAGGAGGCATAAGATTACGTCACGTCTGAGGGAATATCAGAATTCATGGGCTCAGAGCTTTGGGCGCGCGAAGTCTTTGGTTCCTCCCCTACATTTATTTCCGGAAAAACAACTTGAAGTTGAGTTTTCAGTAAGCAAACCGAACATTATGAGACAAAGGGTTTTGGGTTTTGGAGCTAGTCAATAGTCAATAGTTTAAAAATGGTAACTCAATTATGATAATTTTGACACTTTGGACATTATATTTAAAAAAATATTATTTTGATCACTTAACTTTAATGCTGGCTTTCATTTTGGTCACTCAACTTCAATATTGTCTTTCACTTTGGTCACTCGATTTCAATATTGTCTTTCACTGTAGTCACTCGACTTCAATATATTTTTTACTTTGAGTGACCAAAGTAATATTTTTGAAAATATAGCGACTAAAGTGTCAAAATTGTCAAAGTTGAATGATCATTTGTGAAATTTTGCCTGTAAAATTTTAAAATATAAGACTTTTTCTATAATCGAGGGTTGCAGAACAAAAGAAAAAGTTACCTCCTACGGATAAAAAGATAAATTTGGAGTAAAACGGTAATAGGAAAATGAGGTACCTTTAAATCCTTGATGATTTCTTTTCGAAAGTTTTAGTACAAACTTGTTATATTACCGCCTTTGACAAGCGCATGAGCAGTGGACGCTGCGGTGGTAGCAATAGTGGCAGATGGCAGTGAGGATAATCCTGAGCTCAGTAACCGCCGTCCGATTAGAAGCCACAAATTCCAACGGTGCTCTTCCTCCACGTAATCCAGACCCCTCGTTCCGACTCTCCTTCTCCAAGCCCTCTTGGGTAGTCCGCACAGAGGCAAGTAGTCCGTTCTAAGATTTTAACATTTAGGGTTTAGGGTTTGTTCATATGGAGATTTTAGCTATGGTGAATTACATGTTTTGCGTGGGAATGCATGAATTTGAATTTCTGTATTTACAGTGAGTTAGCTTGATGCTCCAGGCTGGACTTGTATTAGGTTCCATTTGGATATGAATGTGTTAAATGTAAGAAACGAAACATAGAATGATAGGTTTGATCTTTCTGTAGAGGATTGATAAATAAACACTCTAGATTCAATTGGTTTAGGATTGATTTCGAAATAGCAGTTGTTTCTCGAGTGATTGAAATCCACCCTGTCTCGGATAGTCGAATCTGCTTGTGTAGGTTATTGATGGAGGAGATGGATTGGGGGTTATCTGTGATCGGCCAATTTTTCGATAACTAATAAGTAGAAGACATAGAGGAAAATTTTGTGCCACTGTGGGATTGAGACAAGCTTGTCATCTTTTCTTTAATTTCTTGTAAAGGATGATGAATAGTTAGGATGATTGATGGAACTTGGTCTATTTAAATATGCTTATAGAAAGTTTTTGTTTGCTATCAAGGTTGAAAGTTAGTAGAGTTCAATGTTTTCAAACGCGAAGGCGTAAGGCGAGGCGTTTTGCCGAAGCCTCAAGCCTTTCAAGCCTTGAAGAGCCTTGAAGCGTAAGGCGTAAGCCTTTTGCGCTTTGTATTATTATAATAAAAGACACATTATAGTTAGAAAATCAGAATACGATTATGCATTCATCTTAAATAGCAACTTAGTAGTTAGTACTTCATACCACCATGTGTCCCAGCTAAGTGCTTCTTCAGCCTTGTAATACCCCCACTACAGACTGGTCACAAAACGCACACTTGAAGTATCTCTGTCCTTCAACTACTTTTGCATAGACCCAAGCAGGATCCTTTTCTTTTTCACTTTGATTCTTAGTATTCATGACTGATTGAAGGAAAGAAAAGAGAGAACCTCGTTGCAAAAGAGAACAGAGATGAACAAGGGAAGGAGAACAGAGAGAACCTTGTTGAAAAAGAGAACAGAGATTAACAGAGTAAGGAGAACAGAGACGAATCTCGTTGAAAAGGAGAACAGAGATGAAGGCTTAAGCGGTGTTGTGCTCCCGATTTCAACCTAAAGGCTGGGTAATAAAAGGCTGGGTTAAGAATCCTTTATAAAGGATGCCAATACGACGTTGTTTTACGTCTGTTTTGTGTTAAAAAAAAAACACCCAGTTAGCGTCTGCCTTGGACGCTTTTTCTCGCTTCAGAACGCCTTGCAGCGCCTCAGTCCGCCTCAGCCCGCCTCAGACTCGCCTTTTGAGTCAAACGCCTCCCAGAGGCAGCCTCAAGGCGTTTCCTTGAAGCTTCGCTACGCCTTAAGCTATTTCACGCCTCATAGCCCGCCTTTTAAAACAGAGGTAGAGTTAAGTGCTCTTTGGCAGAAATAAGTACAGAAAGTGGTAAACTGAGCAGAGTTGGGTATGGGGTAGGAAGTTGGCCTTTGAAATATTTTGGGCATCCTTGGATGGTAATCTTAAGGCTGCCTTCTTTTGGAATCCTGCGGAAGGAAGTTGGTCCTTAAAATACTCGGGGCTTCCATTGGGTGGTACTCCTAAGGCTGCCTCGTTTTGGAATCCTGTTGTATAGAGAATTTCAATTGGATGGAGCCTTAGCGTTATGTGCTAGAGAGAGGAGCTTTTGGAGGGAGTAAGATTCTAGGACTGACACAAGGTGATCCCTTGTCACCTTTTATTTTATTATTGTGGTGGATGTTATAAGTAGGCTGATGAAGAGGGCAATGGAATTCAGAATTATTGAAGGTGTGTCTGTTGGGAGGGAAAACGTTAAAGTTACTCATCTACAATTAGTGATGTTAATAAATGAATAACAACTTAGAGAAGATTGAAGACCGAACTTAATAAATGAGTCGATGGTTTCCCCTCATGTGGATACATGTAAGTGGTGTCATAGTGATTATTTTCTTATGTAGATTGTACTATGTATGATTCATCTTTTGCATTGTTGATGTGTTTTAGTCTTTTATTATTTTCATTTTCATTATTAACGTTCTGAGTATGGCCATAATGATTAGCATTATTATTTGTAGTATACTTACTGTATTAAGATTATGATTATTATCACAAAAACTGTTGCTTTATAGAATAACTGTTTCAGCATTAGCTTTCATAGTCAAAAATTAGAACAATCTGTAAAGTATTCTGAATTGAAATCATTGTATTTTGGATTTTAACATATCCACCGACAGCACACTTAAACCATGGTTGCAAAGGGATGGGAATATTCAGTACAATTTCATCCTTGCTATGACTAATTTTCTACCAGCTTTGTCTTTTGCAGTCAAATGTTCATAAAGAAGTAAGAAAGAACCCGGATCCTCCTTGTGATGTCTGCATAGGGAGTGGAAGGATAAATTGCCACTTTTGTGGTGGAAAAGGTATCTATCTTTCTTCATTTCCTCGTAGGTAGAGAATTTCTCATTTTTCACCGCTTGGATTGACTTTAATGTGACATAAAAATGCTGATTTTCTCGTTTAGTGTTTGTGTGGGTGCCTCACTATAAGGCCCAAAGCTTCCCAAAATTCTGAATAATAGAAGTAGTTAGGTCTTCCAAAATTAATGTTTTATCATAATGGCAGTCAAAAGTGCCTTTATTATTTGACAATTCCTTTAGATAGATGTTTTACGAGACTTACATTAGGAAACCGCAGTCATTGTGAGTTAAGCTTGAGGGTACTCATTTCTCAAACAGTGCTGATATATATATATATATATATATTATATTTCATGTAAATTCGTGATGTCTATTGAGTCCACTGCTACCAGTTCTCTCATTATTCTTTTTTCGGATACCTAGAAATCCCCCAAAACCTGCTTTGCAGACTCAGGTACGAAAGCGGGGCCTCCTGCCAAATCTTACAACCTTTATAAGGCAGGAGACTAGCAAATAGCTAAGTAGGTACCTCAAGGGGGTTCAAACCCCAGACCATACCACATGGGAGCAAACCATCAGGCCTGACCATTCCTCTAAAACTTTGTTTGTAGTTCTCACATCATGTTTCAGACTAATATTTGGATGTTTCTTTGGTCTGTTTTGAGCTGTGTGGCTAAATTGTGAGTTTTTTGGTTTGTTTACAAATTCCTTGTTTTTTATCAATTCTTTTCAGTTTTCCATCTCTAAGATTTTCTTATCTTCTATATGATAGGAAGGACAAACTCTGTTGAAATGCAAATGCTCCCCAAAGGAAAATGGCCAAAATGGTGAGGTATCAAGAATTTTGTATGTTTTACATATATATGGAATCCTTCTTAAAAGGGATGCCTCTCAACTATACTTGAGAGAAGTCACATTGTTGGGCCATTCTACAGTTTTCAATGATCCTAACCGATCATTTGTAAGTCTCTATTCACAGATAATCATTGCAAAAATGAAACAAATAGGAACCATTTGTCATCTAACTGTGACCATATGTATAGAGGAATACGGTGATTTCGATGAACACTAATATATTCATGATCATAATCAAATAGTAAAATGATTTCCGATTTTGTTGATATTTTTATGATGACGATTCTTGGATAAAGAATTAACAAATAAATGGTTTGGTCATTTAAAAACATGGTGAAGTGGCCCAACAATGCGATGACTCTCAAGTATATCTTCTTAAGAAGAGATCGATATTTATGTAATATATACAGAATTCTACCCAGTTCTAGGTGCACTTACATCAACTGGCCTTAATCACTCATGCAGGTGCAGGACTTGTGGTGGAAGTGGTCTCAGTTACTGCCCCCGCTGCCTTGGAACTGGTGAGTATAGATATATAATGGGTTTTCATTTCATGAAGATGGATTCGGCTCATACCAGAGATAAGTTAAATGTGGTTGAAAGTAATCAAAAACGTCGCACTGCTACAGATTTATATGAAGAATAATTTGGTCGTAAGTTAGAAAATGTTTTAAATTTTGTAAATGTAGTATGAACATCCTGTGAGTTTCATAATAGTCATAGAGCAGTTGTATAAGATCAAGGAAATATGTTGTAGACCCTAAATTTTTCTAATATATTTCGAAGTTCTCTTATATTTATGGTTTCTAAATTGCCAAAAAATAAAAACATTTATGGTTTCTACATGTGTATAGTTAAAAAAAGAATCGGGTGCTATAATATTTTTCTTTCCGAAGTTTTGCAACTTCTGATCATGCATCCTCACCATGCCCAGAAATTAGTAGACTAATGGTCCTCAATGATTATGAAGATGCTTTCTTTTTTCTGTTCCACAGCTCATTGAATCTTTAGATTAGTCGTGTTTTGATTTTCTCCCATTTTTAACTCTTGCAAAGATCAGTCGATGGATCATCTCATGTAAATGAATAAACCAATAGCGCAGGCTCCGCGAAAGTGAGATAACTGTAGCATCTAGCAACTTTCAGACAGCGAATAAGCTAATAGCGCAGGCTCTGCGAAAGTCGGACAACTATGGCTCTGTTTGAATTTTGGTTTTTCAAGTACTTGGTATAGCTTCATGAAATAAGTGGGGTTGACAACATCCATATCTAGGGTTTTGGTTTCTTAAGCCTTAAACGATTACTAATAATGAATCTACAACCTTGGTTAGAAGCTTGGAGGAAGATGAACGAGTCAACTTCCAAAAAGAGATGACTAAGAGGAGAAGCACCAATGAAATTGTGATACCACTCACCTGTTGAAGATGTTGAGCTTCAGTTATCCCCACGATGGTCGAAGCCTTCCCTTTGGTGCCCCATTCACCAAGAAAGAATGACATTGTGCAGATGCAACCCAGAACCATTCTTATCCATGTTATATTGATACCCAGGTGAGACATAACACCCACCAAGAAAACCCCCTTCCACAAGATCATATGTGCGCCCTACTCGATATGAGACCGAAAAAGAAATGTACCATGCATATTCCAAGTTAGTTTCGTTATATTCTCGTCATTTCCCTTGTTTTCTTTGTATAAATCATACGTATTATTGCTGTTATTGATTGCAATTCAATACTTGCATATTTTACCTTGGTTGTACATAAAACATTACTATATTGCTCGAGACTTAAACGGGGTAGCTTGACAGCATAGCAATGCCGCAAGTACCTTCCTTATCAACTGTATCACGTTTCATTCTTATATAACCAGATTCACCCCAGTCAGGACCCCAAGAGTTTCTCACAATCCAGTACTTGTCATCAT
The DNA here is from genome assembly GCA_029955375.1 of Rubus parviflorus. Classification (NCBI taxonomy): domain Eukaryota; kingdom Viridiplantae; phylum Streptophyta; class Magnoliopsida; order Rosales; family Rosaceae; genus Rubus; species Rubus parviflorus. Next base: position 7,195,211 of record JARGGL010000005.1, on the reverse strand, counting down.
TTTCTTCTCCATATCCAACTGCTGTGACTCCGTGGTTGAGACTTCTACCACATAGGCCAGAGAAGATACCCGAAGAGTAGAGTTGAATAGCATAGCCACCGGCGTCAATTGCAACAGAGACAGGCTGATGAGCAACCGCAGCTTGTAGGCTCTTCTCATTATTAGCAGGTACTGTTTCGTAGCCGGTTATTTTCACAGCATATTTTTTCTGTTTTGCTTTATTGCAGACGCCATCCGATCCTGTGTAGGGATAATCTTCCTGGGTGGTGAGTCCGTGCTTTTTTATGTAATCAAATGCATTTTCCATGTATCCACCATTGCAGCCTTGGTTCCCAGTATTGACATCACAGTCCACAAGCTCTTGTTCCGAGAGTGACACCAGTTTTCCAGTTTTTATTTGGTGAATGCCTTCAACAGCTGCAACAGCAGAGAATGCCCAACAACTACCTGTATGTATATATTATGGCATTGTGTATTTGTGTCATAAAGTTATAGTTGAGTTTAAGATGAAAGGTAATAGAATGCAAACTAAATAGAGCAGTACTATCTACTCTAGTGCAGGAGCCACAAAAACATAAGGTTAGCACTTAGCAGACATTTATAGAGAAGAAACTCAATTTTATACCACATCGGCCTTGATTCCTGACTGGAGTTACGGTGCCATTCTTTCTCCAATCCACTTGAGTCGGCAAGTCGTTCTTCCCATCGTACCTGAACTTTGTCTTTGGATTTCTTCCAGTTTGGAAACCCAAGTGGTTGGTTGTAAACTCCAAGTTTGTCATGTCTGCAAATCTGTTGTCACTAAGTCTATATGATAGGTTTTGAGAGTTTATGAAATCAACAAGCTCAACGTTGGACTGGTAAATCCCGAAACGGAATTCCCACTCTTCTCTATTCTTGTATCTTCGGCCATGTTTTGTAAGCCACCTTTCGTACCTCTCCTTCATGGATTCGTGCTCATACCCTTTCGGCTTGTGCTTTTCAGTACTTGCCATAGATGATATACACAGCGTCCAAACCATAAAGAACATCAAGCTAGCACACCTTGACATCATAGATGTTTTCATCGTTCCCTTTGGAATGTAGGTGTATAATGGGATCTTATGCCTAATATGTTGGCTTGTGTAATATAGATTTCGAGTTTGTATTTTCTAGGTAACATTTTTTTGTTCACGTCTTTGGTGCTTGTGAATTAGTTAAGGCAAGCTTTTCATATCGTCTTTTTAATGATCACTCAACTTCACTTTTGGGTTTGAAGTTTCGTGTTGGGAATAAGGATAGCCATTTAACTCAACTACTATAACCAGTGGCAGGATTGAGTTGAGTATAGCCCCAAGCTACCCATACATCTAAGTAATCCAACATTCATGCAAAATTTGCAATGGTGCAACCACAACACGTAATGAATGAATGGAGTAGGAATATGGGACTGTGATTTTTGTATTCATGTCATAAATGATAAATCGTATGGCATCTACATGACCAGAAAGATAACAAAGAATATGACTAGGGAGAAAAAGAAACTAGAGATGGGATATAAATTATAATCATACTCAATAGAACGATGAAGCTTTCTACAGAGATAATGATAAGAAAACACAGCCAAAGACAGAATGGCCAATGTGGGAGATGGAGGAAATGGTCTTATTTTGCATAATTAGTTTTGGAGATTACAAATTGTTTAGATTCAACACAGCACGTCTCATGAGCTAGTTTTCATGTAAATGGTTTTAGATATAAAACACGACCCAAACAATAGAGGACCTAATGAAAGTTCTTCACATCAAAAACACAGGTAATATTAATTAAATGTTACATACTTACATTAACAAGGTAATACTGAAACAGACTCTCTCCTCCGATGTCTCCATACCTCTCCCTTAACATTGTCCATTACTTTTGGCTTTAATAAGGACTTCAGTGCATGGTGGAGTTCTCCTGCAGTTCCAAGCTAACATATGTTGTTACATTCTGAGCCACATCCCCAGCTCAGATCAAGAACCTGTAACAATTTAACTTCCTGGTATTAATTGCTTCTTGGAATATTTAAACGAATTTAAAAAAAATCATGTACAGTGGAAGATAAACTTTGGCATATTATATGATAACTACAATATCAAATTACATAAGTTTGAGATATGATAGTTTAGCTGTTTCCTTTCTTGTTGTCCCAAGTTCTAACTTCTAACAAGACCTTCTTTACTATCTGCATACACACAAGGACACCAAAGCTAAACTAATTGTTTCAAAACATTTAAAGCAGAAAGCTCTTCTTTTACTTGAACTCAAATAGGAAGAAATCACATGCAGAAAGAAATCAAATAGGAAGAGAATGCCAAACAGCCATCGCATCCAAGCCATTGAACTCAGTGCGCGCACCATGGGTTGTGAAGAAAATAGCAGTGAAAATTTAATTAAAAGAAAAGAAAGAAAAAAAAAGCAAGAAATAAAAACTCAGAAAGCTGTTTGTTTTAATGGAATTTCACTTGAACTGCAAAGATAGAGCAGTAAAAATTTTGAGTTTAAAAGAAGAGAAGTTTACCTCAGTATGTGGTTCCATCCTTGACAATAACAAAACTCACCATAGGATTGGGGCTAGTACACCCCGGAGACTTTCTAGCTTGCAAGCTCCACACTCCTCATATAAAACCCATCATCTCTATCTTCTTGTTGTGCCAGTCAACACCTGACCCCAATCAAACCACCATGGTTTCTTACACCCGTTGGTGATTTAAACACTCTCTTTAAGTAATTGAGAAACCCATATTTGGAATGTGGATTCAACCTCAAAAGCTTGGTAGAGAGTTGCTTTGATTGTGAGACATTGGGTGGAGAGATAGTGTAACTAGGGAGTGAAAGTCTTTAAACTTGCATCCTCTTTTTAACTGTAAAACCTAGATCACAACTTTGCAAGTCCAGAAAGTTTGGTCAAAGTGACTTCAACTGTCGGAGGAATCTACTTTGGGTTGTTTTGCCCGCTTTTAATAGCACTGTCTTCTCTGCAAAACACAAGCAATATGGAGAAACAATCATTTAATAACAAATTCGGATTCCATACTACTTCACCTCAGAAAAGTCAATAAGGACTCACACTCCCTTTGTAATTCATGATTTGACAACTAAGATCTAGAGCAGCAGTATCTAAGATAAATATCTGAGAATATAGATATTTATCAGAATATTACAGCACTTACTCCTGATTCAAAGTAAATCTGACAGCATTTGCAAATGTCTGATCCTCATCAACCAAAGAGAATGTGGATTGGCTGGGATCAGAAAAGGACCCATGTTCCATTTCATTACAAAACCAAGCCTGCCAAAGAAAAAACAAACAAAAGAAATCCAAATGACTGTTTAATGATAGAATTATCAACAAGATAATGCTCCCTTGTTTTTGTGTGTGTGTGTGTCTAGAACTGTTAATTCTACATATGCATTAAACTAATCCCAACTTCAGAAAAGTTACTCAACTTTCACCTCCAACGAAATATAATCCGTTAAGTGGTAGATGCAAGGTATTTCCTTTCTAAGAAACTTGAATGTCCATGGTTTGATAAAAACCAATTCATACATTTGAACTAATGCAGAAATTACTGTATATAGTAAAAACTGATTTTTTTTTATTTGTAAAATTTCCATTGTATGAAAAAAAAAAGAAAAAAAAAAGACAAATAGAAATCGAAAGGCACAAATCAAAATCCCTACTTGATTTCACAATGATACACAGTTAAAACTATGAGACAAGTTGACAAATAAACTGGCAAACCAAACTTGAGTCATTATTTATTATACTTCAAAAGGAGAAGAGGGACTACTAGACTACTATTTGAAACGTCTTAACAAACTCCTTGCATGAGAAACTTCTTAAACACTGACCAATAATGAAAAAGAGCCACTTCTTATTCTGCCAATCCTACTTCAGTTAGTTCAAACAATAAGAAAAAAAAAATCGAAAAGTATTTCAGATCACTAATTTTATTCAGATTTTGTGCCACATTGAAATTGGTCACATCTGCAGTGAAAATTTTTGTTTCATTGGGACCGAATAATTGTAGAGAGACAAACTTGTTCAGCTATAGCTAGAAGTGAGTTTTCATCTCAAAATCTCTATGTATCCCACACATAAAGAATTAAAGTCCATGAATTTACCATACATCACCAGAATTTTAAGAAGCTAAGTAGCAGAATTGGTGCCAAAATTAAGGTGCAACATAGCCGGCTGAAAACCAGCTCCCTTCTATGATGACAATCCATGCACTCAAAGAAGAAACAGAAGGAGCTAAGACCTCAATTCTGCAAATCTTTGCCTCACAGCATTAGCCAACTTCCACTCACCAGCACCAGCCAACCTCTCCACAACCTTGTGCCTGGTCCTTATATACGGTATGAAGACTTTGTCCGTCATCCCCATCACCACCTTCCCTGCCAAAATATACTCACCAGAATCCAATAAGCATCCCTTAATTAACCACTAAGTCGTAGCTCTCAAACCCAACAGGGTAATCCTTCCTCTCTAAGAAATCAATCATCTCAACTGCTCTCCATATATATCTCCCTGTTTGCTCGCAATGCTGCTGCTACTTTCACAACGGTCCCCTGCCTCGGTGTCAACTCAACTTTCTCCACCATTTGCTTAATCATATCTAGTTATCTACTGCCTCAGAAGTTCTTCGGACCGTGCACATCGCACCAACTACTGTGTCAAAACTTTCCAAATCAGGAACACATCCTGCCCTACTCATGCCCTTCAAGACTTTAACAGCCTCATTCAACTGATCAACAGCACACAAAGATGATAAAAGGTAGTTACATGTACTACAGTCGGGGTGATATCCAATTGACTACATCTCAAATAGGATGTCAGAGACAGACTGAGATTCGGTCATGCAGTTCAGCCAAGCAGAAGATAGGAGAAGACGGGTTTGGGCAATGGGGACGCAACCAGAGCGCAGAGTTCGCTGGAGAATGGCAAGAGCAAGAGGGAGAGGATTGGAGCTTTGGAGAGTAAAGATTGCTAGATAATATAACACATAGGTGAATTTCACATAGTTTGAGATGACTAAATATATTGAAGAGACCAAAACATTATATTTAACATGCTCGTTGTTGAATGAATTTGCCGATTCTGATGCTTACTACAGCAACTATGAAGCAAGCATTACCCTCCGTTTCCAAATTTCAGTTGAAACAAGAAGGCGTATGTGATGTTACCTTGAATCCTTGATTGTTGGTGGGTGAAGGACTGAAGGATTATTTGAAATTGAGTGGCCGTGTTCCGGCAGTCCGGCAGCTCCTGCGTTCAACTAAGTTTTCAATTTCTTATAGATAAAGGCGGGGAAAGAGGACCAAAAAATAAAGCCGCCGACCGCCCACCTCTCTACAACTTCCATGGCTCCATTAGAGTTTCGATGTAGTCATGGCTCATTGTCTCCAGTTGTGTTAGTGGGATTTGTCTTGATTCCATGCACTATTCCAGATTCAATACTCCCCGTTCAAACCAGACCAAGTCCCCTTTTGTTATCCATTTTCTTTCATAATATCTGTTTTGAGTTTACATATTCTTGCCAAAAAAAAAGGTTGTGTATACATGTAACACTAATAAATAGTGTACTTGAATTATAAATTATAATTTAGGACTAAATTCACGTTACTACCCTGAACTTTAGGAGTCTAATCAGTTCAGTCCCTATACTTTTAATTTCATCAAAACAGTCCCTGAATTTTCAATTTTCATCCAATAAGTCATTCCGTCAAAATTCCATCAAAATTCCGTCCAAAAAAAAGTGAAATGTCCATTATACCCCTGCCTGTTTAGTTTTTTTTTTTTTTTTTTTTTTCAGCTTTTTTTGCCGCAGCTTTTTTCTTCTTCTTCTTCTTCTCTCTCTCTCCCCAGTCCTTTTTTCTTTTCTTCTCTCTCTCTCTCCCCGACCCTCTCTTCCTCCTCCTTCATCCATTTCTCTTATTTTCTTCTCTCTCTCCCCGACCCTCTCTTCCTCTCCTCTTCCTCCTCCTCCTTCCCTGACCCTCTCTCTCTCCCCGGTCGAGGGAGATTGGTGCTGGGTTGTTGGTTGCGGCGAGATGGGAATCGACGCCGGCGTTAGCAAGAGCATGGGCTTGATGCTGGATCGATGGGTGCCCAAAGGATGGCCTGAGGACAGCGGCGAAAATCCGGGCTGGGCTCGAATTGATGAGCGGCGCCGAGATGGTGGTGATGGCTTGGGTCTAGCACTCGATTGGAACGCCGGAGAGGAGAGCAGCTCGGTGGTGAGAGAGAAGAGACCGTGGTGCGGTGCTGAGCTTTGGCTTCGGCGGTGTGGTCTGTGATAGTAGCAGAGAAGAGGATGGGAGCTCGGCGCAATTCAAGATTGGCGGCAGTTCACGGGATGGATTTGCAGCAAGGAAGAGGCGCGGCTGTTGTGAAGCGGCGAAGGCGACGTGGCCTTGATGGTGTGATGATGTGGTGGTGGTGGCTGGAATGGTGTGCGGACTGTGTTGACAGAGGTGGCTGGAGCGTGGGCTTGGGTGTAGATAGAGAAGAGATGGGTGCAGAGAAAAGGAAAGAGGAAGAAAAGAAAAGAATAAGAAAAAGAAAGGAGGAGGAAAAGAAGAAGGAAGAAGAAGAAGAAGGAGAAAGAGGAGAGAAGAATGCCGACCAAAGAAAACAGAAAAGAAGATGAAGAAGATCACGGGTAGGAGAGGAAGAGAGGGTCGGGGAGAGAGAGAGAAGAAAAGAAGAGAAATGGAGGAAGAAGACCGGGGAGAGAGAGAGAGAGAGGGTCGGGGAAGAAGGAGGAGGAAGAGAGGGTCGGGGAGAGAGAGAGAAGAAAAGAAAAAAGGACTGGGGAGAGAGAGAAGAAGAAGAAGAAAAAAAAAAGCTGCGGCAAAAAAACTGAAAAAAAAAAAAAAAAAAAAAAACTAAACAGGCAGGGGTATAATGGACATTTCACTTTTTTTTTGGACGGAATTTTGATGGAATTTTGACGGAAGGACTTATGGGATGAAAATTGAAAATTCAGGGACTGTTTTGATGAAATTAAAAGTATAGGGACTGAACTGATTAGACCCCTGAAGTTCAGGGTAGTAACGTGAATTTAGTCCTATAATTTATATTCACTCAATTTGGTTCACGGATTTTAGGCCTCGTTTGGTTCACATAAATAAAATCAATTTTTTACTCTTTCCATAGGCATGAAAAATTGAAATTCCCATTAGTTTTTTTTTTTCAAGTATTTGGCAACACTAAGAAAATGAATAAATAAATAATACTCATAAGGTCATTTACATAACCTATATTCTTCAAAAAGCCACCTAATATTTTTATTCCTCATAAAGCCACCAAAATATTACAAATTTTAATATTTACAAAAATACCACTGTATTTTTTTTCTCATTATTTACAAAAATGTCATTGCCTACAAAAAGCTACTACATTGATCTTTGGGAATACATTTCTTGTTCCTCGCCAGTAGCTTTATTGTTCTTTGACAGTAGCTTTATTGTTCTTTGACAGTAGCTTTCTTGTCTCTAGTAGTAGTTTTTCGTATCTAGTGGCATTTTTGTAAATAATGAAAATTAAAAACGTGGTGGCATTTTTGTAAATATTGATGCAGTGGCATTTTTGTAAATATTGGTGGTTTTATGAGGGATAAAAATATTTTGTGGTTTAAAAAAGAACAAGGTCACCAAAAGTGACCTTATCAGTAATATATGAAACAAAATTAATTTTTATAAAATAAATGGTTATTTTACTCATAAATGTAATGTAATTAATGCTAAATTAGTGCAATAAATGTAGGAAAGTAAATGGGGAAAATGATTCCCTTGAAGCATGGAAGGAACCAATTTCCCCCATATTTTCCATTTCTTCGGGAAAGTATCTCATTTCCTTTTGCATTCCAAATACAGAAAATAATTGAGTTTCCTTTTTCAAGACCTCAATTCCGCGAACCAAACGAGACCTTAGGCCATGGGAAAGGAAATGAAACTCAATCCTTTTTTGTGTTTAGGGTGCCAAGGGAAAGGAAAGTGTTTCCTGAATGAAAGGAAAATAGGGGGAAATGGTTCCCTCCACACCCCAAGAGATTCATTTTCCCTCCCACTTTCATGCATTTATTAACAAATTTTTGGACCAAATTATCCCTGCTGAAAATCGTTATTTCTAATTTTATCCACAAAACCCTTAGAACTCTGTGTCAAACGTCTTTCTCTTTTATGACTCTCCATTGCAAATGTTATATCAGAGGTCGGACAAACAGAAGTTCACAAGCAAAATTTCATCTTTTTCTCTTATCGGTTGGTATATATATGTATACATATAATCAAAGGCACAAAGCACCAGAACCAGTGTCTGAGAACTCAACTGATGAGAAGTGGAAATGGTTTAAGGTACATAACAATATGTTATTTTTTATCACACTATGAAATTAAAAAAGAAAGTATATTCTAAGCTGTTTATTCTTGTAAAATTGTTTTGGGGCACTAGATGGGACATATATTATAGTACATGTGCCAGAAGCTGACAAGCGTAGGTATCGAACTAGGAAGAATGAAATTGCTACAAATGTATTGGGAGTATGCTCCCAAGATATGCAATTCATTTATGTATTACCGGGTTGGGAGGGTTCTGCCGCAGATTCGTGAGTGTTTCGTGATGCTATTAGTAGGAGACATGGGTTGCAAGTCCCCCATGGTAAGATAATGTGAAAATAATTATTTTCTATCATTACGTTATTGGTTTTCCATCTTTATATTAACTTTGCATCATAGTAATTACATTTGTCACTTTATTCAATAGGATTTTACTACCTTGTTGATGCTGGGTATCTAAATGGGGAAGGATTTTTCTTGATTCGTATAGAGAACAAATATATCATTTAAACGATTGGAGAGAAGGATACCAACCTAACACCCCTGAAGAATTTTTTAATATGAAGCATTCATCAGCTAGGAATGTGATAGAGAGGTGTTTTGGGTTACTTAAGTTACATTGGACAATTCTAAGGAGCCCTTTATTTTTTCCCGTGAAGACACAGTGTCGAATTATTATAGCATATATGTTGCCTTCTTCACAACCTTATAAGAAGGGAAATGACAATTGATCAATTAGAAAATCAATTAAATCAGATTGTGAATAACCAAGATGATGATGATGATATGATCACTTTTGTTGACTCATCAGAACAATGGAATGATTGGAGGAGAGACTTAGCAACACAGATGTTTAATGAATGGAGAGCAAATAGGAACACAAGATGAGAAACTAAATTGGAAACTTCATCAGACCAAAAAAAGAATCGGAGACTTCATCGTATTTTATCTTTTATTTTCTTCTTTTTGGAGCTGTGCTTGTTTATTTGGTATTGGAGCTTTTGTTCGAAAGTTATGTAGGTTGTTGTGTATGAAACTTTGTTTTGTTTCGAACCATCTGTATTTACTGATTTTTATGAGACTGGTTTTGTGCACTCCTTAATGGCATTATCTGTTTTGTACTGGACATGTTATTTGAAGTATTAGTTATTTTCGTACTGCTTTTTCATGCATACTATGGGACTTTAATGATTGTTGCTGGAATGAAGCAGTTGAAGCAGTCTGTTGTTCCAACATCATGAGGTGATTAAATGCCTTCAAAAGGAGATTTTTACAATATTGTTTCATTATTATTAGACATCTATGAGTATTGTTCATAAGTTTCTTTCAGTCATGATCAAAGTACAGTTCTTAAATTTTATAAAGTCATCAGTATCAACAGGTTATTCATTTTTGAAGTTGCTGTGAAGTTAGTTCATTTTGTTGGTTACCATCTGCTTTATTGTTGTCTATGGATTATGTTATAGTCTTAATTCGTAGATTAGTAAATTTGTCATAGATGATCATCCATGTAATATGACCCATGATTGGAAGATAAAGCTTGAAAAGAACAAATAAAAGTTGGGTACCAAAAAAAAAATTATTCAAGGTTCTTTCTTCATCTCCTTTCTTTTTGGTTTTCTGTTGTGTTCATGTGTATTGTTGTGCCCACATTGCTTCTTCTCAGCAGTTGTACTTGGTCACTTGAATGTATGATTAAATTTTTTTAAGTTGTTGCATTAGTTGCTCCAAAATGTTTTTTTTCTTTATCTCGTGTTAAAAAAAATGAGGGTATTATCGGAAAATTGATATGTTCTTGTTTCCTTTCCTTGCACAAAACAAACACTGCAATGAAAACAAAAAGATATATTCTGACTATTTTTACAGCCTTGCCAAACATTTGAAGGAAAGTTAAAGGGAATTTAGATTTCTCATGCCTATGGAAAGAGAAAATAATTCATTTCATTTTCGTGAATCAAACGAGCCTAAAGGAGGTGAATCATAAATTGTACATAGTAAATTATGCAACTCTTCACCTAAACATTTAAGTTAATGGTGTATACATTGCATGATATCACTTAAAAAATTATATAAATAGGTAACCTTAGTTGCTATGTTCATCCATCACATCTTCTCTTCATTATTCATTCATATTTTCCAGTATAAAAATCTCACTATTTAGAAATACAATATAGAGGTGACTTTCGAAAGGAAAAGAGCTCGTATCGACCCAAATCTTTTCACATTTGAAGAAGATCAAGAAATTGGTTGGGATCAAGATGATGGTCACGAAGTCACCCAAGAGAGAAATGATGGTGTTCCAACCAACATCCTAGAGCAGCAGGTGTCATTGAGTTCCTCATCAAAGTCGTTAATCACAAAAATTACTTTCATTGAAGGTGCAAAAGGGAAGAATCATGGTGGCTCAAAGAATTGGAGATGCAACCATTGTAAAGTTGAATATAAAAGTTCATACACTCGGGTTCAATATCATTTCTTTGGTGCTCCTGCAGGAGTAGCACCCGGAATTAAAAGGTATCCAAAATTAATGTCAAATCGTGAAGAGTAATATAAATGGTTCTTGAAGCAGAAAAGAAATGAGCAATTGCTTCCTCTTTGAAAAGCTTTACACTCTTGAAGCATGAAACACAATCAACAAAAAATCCAATCAAGGATGCATTTAAAGTTGTGGATAAAGACATGGTGGATATGGCGATGATGAAAGGATTATGCACCAATGACATTCCATTCAATGTATTGAGAAATCCTGAATTTTGTGAGATAAGAAACAACTCAACAAGAGAGTAACAACAACATATTCACGATCGATCGTATACAAATTTGCGATCGATAATAAAGAAGTGACAGAAATCAGTACTCTATCATTTCGTGGGATCGATCGCAAAGTAGAAAAACACTAATAAAAACTTCATGCGATCGATCGTAGTTCATCATGTGATCGATCGTATAGCACACAGACCTAAGAAAACAGCAAAGTTTATCGGTATTGACTAACACCAATAGACATTCGAAGGTCAGTGAATCGACAAATGTCAACAAGTTGTTTTTCGGTAGGGATGTATTACAAACTAAGAGTGTTTTTCTCAACCAAATCTCTAATGAAGTGATATTTAAGATCAATGTGCTTTGTCTTAGAGTATTGAACATGATTTTTGGTAATTTGAATAGCACTTGTATTATCACAATAAAGTTCAAAAGATGATTAAGGAAAATCATAGTCCTTAAGCATATTTTTCATCTAGAAAAGTTAGGTACAACAACTACCTGCGACAATGTACTCGGCTTCCGCCGTTGAAAGTGAAATACATATTTGCTTCTTGCTATGCCAAGACACAAAGTTGTTTCCAACATAGAAACAACCACCGGAAGTATTTTTTTCTTTCATCTTTGTTTCCCCCCCCCCCAAATTGGCATCACAAAAACCTATAATGGAGATATTTGTGTCTTTTGTGTAGAAGATGCCAAAGTCACAAGTGCCTAAGACATATTTAATGATCCTTTTAACCGCCTCTAAATGTGATTCCTTTGGATCACTTTGAAAACGAGCACAAACACCGACACTGAGAAATATCGAATCTACTAGCCGTGAGATAAATAAGACTACCTATCATGCTTTTATACATCTTTTGATCAACACATTTTCAACTTGGATCATGTTGCAAAGAAACCCTAGTCCAATAGTACTCATGGGAGACTTAGCAATCTTACAACTTTGCAGGCCAAACTTTTTCACAAGTTCATTAGCATATTTAGATTGAGAGATGAAAAATTCATCATCTTTTTATTAAACTTATAATCCTAGAAAGTAAGTGAGCTCACACATAAGACTCATTTCAAATTCATTTGACATAACATGAGTGAAGGCTTTGACTTCATCATCTGAAGTATATCCAAAAACAATATCATCCACATACTTGAGCAATGGTGAACTCACCAACATCTCTTTTGACAAACAAAGTTTTGTCAACAATTCCTCTAGTGTAACCTTTACTCAAAAGATGAGTCTATCATACCAAGCTCTAGGGGCTTGCTTAAGACCATTAAGGGCCTTCTTCAACTTATAGACATGGTTAGGGAATTAGGGGTCTTCAAACCCTTTAGGTTGTTTTACAAACATCTCTTCTTGTAGAACACCATTCAAAAATGCAGTTTTTACATCCATTTGATGCAACTTGAAGTTTAAATGACAAACAACCGCAAACAAAAGTCTAATGGACTCAAGCCTAGCAACCGGAGCAAAAGTTTCATCAAAATCTATGCCCTTAACTTATGTGTACCCTTGAGCAACAAGTCTAGCCTTGTTTCTCACAATATATATTCCCTTCGTTATCGGTTTTATTTTTGTAAATTCATTTTGTACTGATGACATTGATGTTCTTTGGCCTAGGGACAAGGTGCCACAGAATTCATTCATCGTCTAATAAAGCACCCTTAATGTTTTTGGGTTCTATGGAAGAAACATATATAGCAAACATAATTGATTTTCTCTTCTATTTGTCTTCTAGTTTTCCCCTCATTGTTAGTAGAACCAACAATGTCAGAGGGATCAAGACCATGTTTGACCATAGTATGATCCCTTTGACTTTGGTTCACAACTTGTGAGTCATTACTAGGTCTCATATTTATATGAGGGACTTCAATAGATTGAGAGCTAGATGGAAAGTCATTAGAACTATTTTCTTGAGTTATCTCATTTGATAATAACTCATCATCATCTTTGGCAATTTCCAAAGAGGCACCAAGATCATCAATGACAACTTTTATGGATTCCATATCATAGTTTTAGTTCTAACATTATAGACTCTATATGCTCTACTATTCGTGGAATAGCCCAAGAATATCCCTTCATTACTTCTAAAGTCAAATTTTCCTAGATGCTCACGGTTTCTAAGAATGTAACAAGTGCTACCAAAGACTCTAAAATACTTAACTTGTGGCATTTTATCTTTCCAAAGTTCATAGGGAGTTTTCTTAGTACCGGGTCTAAGATAAGCCCTATTAGCAATATAGCAAGAGATATTTACCGCTTCGGCCCAAAAGTGTTTGGCCAAGTTTTTGCTATTCAAAAGTACTCTAGACATGTCAAGAACCCTATTTTGTCTTTCAACAATACCATTTTGTTGTGGGGTAATGAGAGCGGAAAATTCATGTTTAATCCCATTTTCTTTACAAAAATCATTGAAATATGCATTTTCAAACTCGGTTCTATGATAACTTCTTATTTGAACCAAAGACAAATTTTGAGAGCCTTTTTCATTTTGAATTTGACTGTAAATAGCACGAAAACTTTCAGAAGCTTCACTTTTGTCTTTAAGAAAGGTCACCCAAGTATACCTAGAAAAATCATCAACCATGACAAGGAAATATTTCTTTCCTCCTAGACTCGAAGTTTAAACCGGTTCAACTAAGTGTAGATGCACTAACTCAAGCGGTTTAGAGGTTGTGATCTCATTTAACTTCCTATGAGGACTTTTGATTTGTTTTCCAATTTGACAAGGTCCACAAATCATATCATCATTTGAACCTAGTTTAGGAAGACCTCTAACAATCTTCTTTCTTGACAATCTTTTTACATGACCAAGTCTTTGGTTCCATAACTCTAAAGACTCACTAAGCCTTATTGCAAATATGTTGACTCTTGAAATCTATGGTGCCAAGGCAATAGCAATCATCACTAGTCCTTATACCTCTTAAGATGCAATTCCAATATTTATTTATTAGAATGATGCAATCTTTCCTAGAGAAAAGTACATTCAAATCATCACTATCACAAATTTGTCCGACACTAATAAGATTAGATTGAAGATTTTCAACATACATAACATTTTCTAATCTAGGAATGCCGGGAGCCGAAATAATTTCTTTACCAATGATTTTAGACTTAACTCCATCACCAAAAGTCACACATCCTCCATTGTTGAGAGGAGTGAAATCAATAAACAAACTCTTATCATCGGTCATGTACGTGTTTGGAACAACCACTATCAACATATCACATGTTGGATTTTAAAGCGGAAAGAGCGGTTAACACAACCAAAGCTAAGACATATTCTTCCTCATGAGAGGATGACACATTTTCTACTAAATTTACTTTGGTGACTTCTAGGACACTATCACTCCCTTGAGGCCTTCTACAATCATACATTTTTTACTTTAAATTTCTGAAACTTTTTAGAAATTTATCATAGTTTTTGTTCAACAAAGACAAGTCATCACAAACAATCGAATTAAGAGACTTTTCTCTAATCGACATGACGAAGGATATGACTAACCGGATCGACTCTATTTGCCTCTAGAGAAAGGCTTTTATACCAATTGAAATTCCCGTCAATGATAATTCGTATGACACTAATCGGAGAGACTAAGTAATTTAAAACTTATCTCTCACACAACCTAAGAACAAACAATTGCTCAAAAAATACTCAATTGAATTAACACAAGTTATGCAACAACAACATTCAATTCAACAATTCTAAACCCAAAGTGTGCATCAATCTAGCACACCACGTTCTATAACCTAGATTATGAATCACACAATATATAGAACAAGTATGAGCAATAAACAATCAAGCCAACAATCAATCACAACACACAACACAAAATGTGGTTACCCGGAACCTCTACCTTTAGAGGAAAACCGGAGGAGAGCCATACCCCACGCTCTTGAATTACACTATGAAAAACGCCATTTGACAAACACATACAAGGGGAAATCCGATTCCAAACTCAAACACTATCAACCTATTAACTCGTGGTAGTTCTAACGTTGTGTAGCTTCCAATTACTTCTTCAAATGCACATTCCTCAAGCTTCTCCAATTGAACTCCACCGATGTGAAACTCCAATTGCAAGAACAACGGCTATGCAATGATATGTGTATGAATGTAGATTGAAATGTTCAACTCAGCAAAACAACAATTGACGTTTGCTAGAGTTAAAAAAAATCTCCTAAATCCTATCAAAGGCTAAACAAGCTTGTATCAAGCAAATCAAAAGTTTAGCAAATGGATTATATGTGGAGCATCAAAGGAGAAACCTATAACATGGAACTAGGTTCACTTTTATATCAAAGAACTCTCTCAAATCAAATTTTGGTGATGGGGAATGAGTTCGGCGAAATGAACCAAATAAATTCTATTTATAGAAAACAGAATCAGCAACTGTGCAATCGATCACACGACATCACGCAAAAAGGACTGGAACCGAAAATCCTTATTTGCGATTGATCGCAACCTGTTATGCGATCGATTGCATAAAAATCCTTAACATATATATTTTGAATTGCAACAAACATATTTGCTAACTTGGTGTGATCGATCACAAGATATTATGCGATCGATTGTACAAGGCTAAACAAGCTTTTAAACAAAAGGATTGCAACCAAAAACTTATTCAAATGAAGTTCTAGCAATCCTAAGGCAAATGAGCTTCTTTCTAAGGGTAAAAACAAAGTGTATGAAATGCATATGCATGATACTTACCTTAGAAGATAAGAAACACAATCACGAAAGCCATTGAGACAAGATCAACAAACTTCAACAAAGCCGAACGAACACAATCATAATACCACGACTTCTAGACACTCATAATGCCCTATCAATTATACAATTGGATGTAATTACAAGGAAGAGGTTTTGTCAAGTTAGGAAATAGCCAATTACAAGAATTCTTTCCCTTAGAGAAGTGTTGAAAAAAATTTAGCTCCAGTCAAAGATATGTGGCATACTCATGGCGTGTCTATTGTATCAGATGGATGGACAAATGTCAAGCATGAACTGCTCATCAATGTCATTGCTACAAATAGTGAATGAGTTATGTTTTTGTATGAAAATTCCTTTTCGAGGATTCATAAAACCGGTCATGAAATTGTAAAATATCTACTCAAAACCATTGATGAAGTGAGACCAGAATCCGTGCCCCAAGTGGCCTTCAGAATATAGCAAGGCAGAGAAAATTATGCATAGACAGATAAGGGAGTCAATGGCGGAGGGATGAGTCAAATATGAAGGAGATATAGCCTTTAGAATACAACAAGACTTTTTGACCGAAATGATTAAAGCACTCAAAGGTTCATGATGCTTTTTGGGAGAGGGATGCACCGAAATGGTTAAAGCACTCAAAGCTCCATCGATCAAGTTCTTGAAGACTGTTATTTTACTAGTTATAGTATACAATTTAGTGAGGCCTAGCTAGATAAGGGAGTCAATGGCGGAGGGATGAGCCAAATATGAAGGAGATATAGCCTTTAGAATACAACAAGCAAGGACGGAGGATAGCTATGGGCTAGGTGGGCTGTAGCCCAGGCTATTTTTAATTTTTTCTGTAATTGCAGAGGCATAATTAGCCTACACACATCCCCTAGTATGAATCATAGCCCACCCAAATTCCCAACCATCAATTAACCCGTGTCATAAGCATTAAAAAAACAAAAAAAAACTGAACCTTCTCAGACCCTTCCTGACACGGAACCTTTTAAAAAAAATAAAAACAAAAGTCAAAGCACGAAACCTATTAAATTGCATAGGCTAGGGTATATTTGATGTTTCTCAAATACCTATTAAATACTGAACCTTCTACAGACTACAGACCCTTCCCGATCAATTGCATAGGGTATATTTGATGGTTCCCTTATCAAACACGGAACCTATTAAAAAAATAAAAACAAAAGTCAAAACAAAGAAGAAGAGAAGTCGTCCTCTACTCTCTACTCTAGGGCTGCAACTCAATTCTCCCCAAGTCAACATTCGTAAGCCAAGTAGCCAACTATCAGCTTTCACCTTTTAGTCAGCAACTCAGGATTCAGCCAAGAGGTATTATTTTTTCTAGAGTTTAAAATTTCAATTATTCTAGAGTTTCAATTGGAATATTTTTTAAATTTGGGGCTGAATCTCGTTGATGAATTTTTCTTTGCATTCATGTGAATTTTTCTTTTTTGCTTAAATTTTTTGAAATCATGAATACATGCTTACTTACTTATTTTATGTATTACTTCTAGGTTGGTTTTTATAATGTCAGATAGTAAAAATCCGAAAAGATTCAAGACTTTGCATTCATTTTTTAGAAAGAATGTCGAATCATCAAGTGGGACATCTACAGACCCTTCCCGATCTCCAGCTACTCCAATTTCTGATGACCATAATCCTACTGAACCTTCTCAGTCTGAAATTGAAAGAGTTGAGTCTCAAAGAGTTGAAAATAATCAAGAATTTGATATCAACTCTCTTGAACGTGATCCGGGTTTACGTCGTCAAATATGCAACTATCCAGTTAATGAACGTGATAACGTTCGATTGTCATATATTCTATTGGGACCATGTCAACCCAAATTAGCAGAGTATCCGCCTCACTTAGATGGGAATCAAAATCGTCGATTCACTGATTCTTGGTTCACAAAGTTTTCTTGGCTAGAGTATTCTGTTGAAAAAGACAAGGCCTATTGTTTCTCATGCTTCCTTTTTGATAAAAATCAGTCACACAAGACATTTACTGTTGATGGGTTTAGAAATTGGAAGAGAATCGGTGGGGGAAGCTGTGCCTTCCATGGTCATGTAGGAAACGTAAACTCAGCACATCATCTTGCTATGCAACAATGGCAAAACTTAAGGAACTCATCAACACATATTGATAAAGTGGTGGACAGATTACCACCAGAAAAAGTGGTGGAGAATCGGTTGCGTCTTAATACAACAATAGAGAGTGTCAGGTTTTTGGGAAATCAAGCATTGGCTTTTAGAGGTAATGATGAATCCATTGCTTCAGACAATCGGGAAAATTTTCATGAATTGGTAGAAGCTTTTGGAAGAATTAGTGTGGAGGTTAAAAAAGTCTTGGATAATGCTCCTTTCAATGCAAGGTATACTTCGCCAACAATACAAAAGGAGGTCCTCAATATTATGGCTACCAAAGTCAGAAATAAAATTCGAGAGGAAGTTGGGGATAAAAAGTTTTGTATTCTTGTTGATGAAGCACGTGACTCATCTCATAAGGAACAGATGGCTATAATCCTTCGATTTGTTGATTGTAAGGGGTTCGTGAGAGAACGGTTCTTTGATATTGTGAATGTTATTGACACAACAGCCCAAACTCTTAAAGATGAGATATGTAAGGTGCTTGGTAAATATAATCTTTTAGTGGAGAATATGCGTGGTCAAGGTTATGATGGTGCTAGCAATATGCGTGGTGCATGGAATAGACTACAAGCATTGTTTCTCCAAGAATGTCCGTATGCATATTATGTACATTGCTTTGCTCATCGTTTACAACTTGCTTTAGTTGGTGCAGCCGAAGAAGTTACAGTTGTTTGGAGATTTTTTTCATTGCTAATTAATATTGTGAAGTTTGTTGGTTATTCTACCAAGCGTACTACTGAGTTAAAACTAACTCAAGAGGCTGAAATTGAAGAGTTGTTGGATGCTGGATTGCTTGAGACAGGTAAAGGGGCAAATCAAACTCGTACTTTGCATAGACCTGGAGCCACTCGTTGGGGAAGTCATTTTAAATCTATCAACAGTTTGATTGAATTATTCAATTCGACCATACTACTGGTGCAGGACATTAAGGATAAAGGGTCCAACAGACAACTTCGTGGTGATGCTGATGGTATATATCTCTCTATGATGTCTTTTGAATTTGTGTTTGTCTTACATTTGCTGAATAAAGTCATGGGAATCACTGATTTTCTTTGTCAAAATTTTCAAAAGAAATGTATAGACATCGTTAGTGCTTTGAATCATATTTCAACAACAAAATCACAGCTTCAAGACTTGAGGGAAGATGGTTGGGATAATTTATTGGAAACTGTGGTATCATTTTGTGAACTCCAAGATATTGATGTGCCTGATATGCATGCTCGTTATAAGAAGGGTACATGTCGTTCTTGTCAACAAAGAGATGTTATTACATATGAGCATTACTATCATTTTGATATATTTAATGTTGTGATAGATTTACATTTGAGGGAATTAGATGATAGATTTCCAGAGCAAACAACAGAACTCCTTATTCTCAGTTCAGCCTTGGATCCTCGTGATGATTTTAGATCTTTTAATAAGGATGATATATGCAGTCTTGCTGAGAAGTTCTATCCTCAAGATTTTACTCCCTCTGAGTTGCATGCTTTAAAATTGCAATTGGCATTTTATGGTGATGATATACGTCACCGTCATGAGCTCCAGAATATTCTTAGTCTTTCTGATTTATGTGGGAAATTAGTTGAAACAAGATTGGCAGAAGACTACCACTTGATTCACAAATTGATTTGTTTGGTGTTAACTCTTCCAGTTTCTACTGCAACGACAGAACGAGCATTTTCAGCTTTGAGAATTATTAAAAATCGACTTCGGAGCAAGATTGAGGATGAATTTCTTGGTGATTGCATGATAATCCACATTGAAAGACAATTTGCTGATAGTATTGACAATGAGTCAATAATTGATGTTTTTGCTACTAAGAATCGTAGAGTACAGTTTAAAATTAGATAGTTACATTGCATCTTTATTTATTTTTTTAGTCTTTTTTTTGTTCTTAGTTTTTATCAGTTGAATTGAGAGTTGAATTTGTTTATTTAGTAATGAAATCTACTTGTTCTAATGAGTTTATTTTCAATTGTGGAAAATTTAAGTTATTCATAGTTATATACGTATTTCGAAATATTATCTAAAGAAAGTTTAGCCCAGCCTAATTCAAAATCCTGGCTTCGTCCCTGACAACAAGACTTTTTGACCGAAATGGTTAAAGCACTCAAAGGTTCATGATGCTTTTTGGGAGAGGGATGCACCGAAATGGTTAAAGCACTCAAAGGTCCATCGATCAAGTTCTTGAAGACTGTTATTTTACTAGTTATAGTATACAATTTAGTGAGGCCTAGCTAGATAAGTAATTAAGCAGTCCGGACCAACATTAATGCCTCTGTAGGATTATCAACGGGTCGGAATGACTAGATATATGCAAGAATCAAAGTGAATTTTATCTAGACAGAAGACTTTCTGCTATTTCACAACAATTTGTAATATATCGTAGCAAGAGTTTCTACTATTATTTAAAATAAACTACTGACAACGCAGCTAATTACAAAAGTGTCGGGAAAGAAATTGAAAAGGTACACAAACATATCTTTTGGTCTCCTTGTGTTGTGCATACATTAAACCTTATGTTTAAAGATATTGCAAAAAAAAAACTTGAGTGGTTTATCGAGACTTACCAAATTGGAAAAGGCATTGTCAAATATTTTTTGAATCACGAAGATGCTCTGGCATCCTTCAAAACTCAGACAAAGTTGGAGTTACTAAAACTTGCAAAAACTAGGTTTGCCTCACATTATATTTTGTTGAAGCGACTTCTTGTTTGTAGAGAGACCCTAGCAAGTACAGTTGTTATTCAAAAATGGAAAGATTGGTTGAAGAGTGTAGATGAGCAAATGAGGATTCAAGGTATCATGATTGCAGATATGGTGAGCAGTGACGAGTTTTGGAAAAAAAGTGCAAGACATAGTAAGTATCACAAAGCCCATATATTATTTGATTAAATTTGTTGATGGAGAAGGTCAAAAAATGGGGGAAGTTTATGAAAGGATGGACAATATATTAGGTGAAGTAAAAGATGTTATGACAAGAGGGGAATACTTTGATTAATTTTCGGATGTTGAAAATATTATACGCAAGGTGGGAAAAAATGAATATTCCTATTCATTGTCTTGGACTTGCCTTGACACCAAAGTTTTACGATAGAGAATATCTTAGTCAATTAGCACCAGGGGGTACAATAAGAAAAACCTCAAATCAAGATAGTGAAGTTATCAAGGGCGTTATGGATGCATTTAAAAAGATAGCAGATAGTGAAGAAGAATATGAATTATATTCATGGGATTTTTCATGGGGTTCAGATGGGAACAAGAACATGAGATTTTAACGTCCCTTTGCATAAAACAAAGTTAATAAATTATATAACTATATCCTGTTAGTTTCTATTTCTCTTTGTTCTACAAATGGTATCAACTTATATATTCCGAATTACAACCGTCCCAAACATACCTTTGCTGGCCCAACGGTCCAAAATATCCGTTAATCAAAATATCTCGGTCAAGAAGAAATCTGAAAATGCTTTTGTAAATCAAAGGAAAACGCGTAGTGATGAACTCTTCTACATAGTCCATAGCATGGTCTGGGATCTATATTAATTGCATACCAGTAATGTTATCACTATACTTGTATTCAAAATATGATATCATAACTCATGGTGACAACACACATATCTTGCCATTGAGTTGACGCATATACTTGAGAATATGAGCAACCATATTCTAACCAATTTCAATTCTCCTACTCCTGTATTCGGGTAGGGAGTGCCAGATACACCATAAGAATACATACTCCCCTGGCCAGCTTCAAAAAGAGCATTGAATTCCACTTTTGACCCAACAACATTTGCTGTAATACCCCGAATATTTCAATATTTATTTATGCGAAAAGGTTGTGGAATTTATATTGAAATTGTGTGATTTCGTATTTTTGGACGTTTATCGTAAAATGGAAATTACTGTGGTAATTATAAGTTACGAAAGGTTAAACAAGGTAACTTTTTATCCGTGGAGAATTTGGAGAAACTTCCTTCACGGAAATGGTAGAGCTCATCGAACCGAGTACGTGGACGTGTGGTTCGTCGAAAACGGAGTTCGTATGAAGAAGTTATGGACCTCGAAAGTTTGACGAATTTCTATAAAAATGATTTTGGAATTTACTATTCACCAAAAATCAGAATTTCCCCCAGAAAATTACTGTTCACCCGTGCTACAGTAACCGACCACTTTGACCGGCGATTTCTCCCAATTCCGGCCATCTCCGGCCATGAAACTTGTCCCAAATTGTTCACCACTCAATTCTCTGCAACCCTATACAAATTTCCTTGATCAATTCTTAGTATAGAAGGAGAAATCAAGAAAAGAAAAAGGGGGAAGACGGGGCCGAACTGTTCATCAGTTTCTGGGTTTGTTTCCGGCCGATTCGATCTAAGCTACTTACTGGGCTTTGTAGATCTTATCAGGGACTTTCCAGCAACATAAAGTACGCCTCAATCGGAGTTCGGACGAAGGAGAATTTTGGATTTGAAATCCTAGGGTTTTGGAGCTATCGATGTAAATTCGAGACTTTCTACTTTGAATTGGCCCTTGTGGCAGTTATGAAAGTTGTTGCTGGTAATGTGTAGAACATTGTGTTAAAATTGCATGGCAATCGGAGCACTTTTATCCGGCGGCTGACCACCGTCGGTGGCGGCGCGTGGGCGGCGCGTCCGGCTGTTCCAGGAGCAGTTCTTTGCTCCGTTAGGCTTGGTTCGTCGATACGAACAACTTTCGTGTTTTAAGTTTTGTGAAATTAGATCGTTTGATCGATGATCAATTAACCCGATTATCGGATCGTACGATTTACGATCCGAGAGATTTAACCGTTGGATGATCATAAAATTTGATCGTATGGTTAATATGATTATTTCAAACAGGTTGTGCGGTTGGATCGTTGATTTTGGAAGTGTTGGGTTTCGAGTGGGACCCGTGATGAATAGTTGACGTGGGACCCACGTTGACCGACAGTTGACTTTTGGTCAATTTGTCCCGGTTATTATTTGAAGACGCAGCAGGATTTTTAAGGTGAGTAAACCTCACGATTTACTGTTTCATTATTTGATTGGAATTGATTGATTGTTTGTGAGTAAACTCACTGATATTTGTGATATAATTGATTGTTGTGATTGATTTTGGATGTGAATTTATATTGTTTGATATTCTGGATCACCCTGGAATTAACATGCATGTTATGGGACGTGTGGGGTTAAAATACATGGTATGGGACTTGTAGGTTCAGTATATTTTATAATATGAATTTTCAGGGTTGGAATTGCATTTATGCATATGATATAAATTGTTGCATAATTTTGGTGTTGGCGTGGCGTGGCGTTTAGTGTTTGTGAATACTTGAGATATTGAGTTCATTTTAGGTGTGGCGTTTGGCGTTATTTGTGAGAATACTAAAAATGTATTTTCTTGGCGTGGCGTGACACAAAAGGGTCGCTAAAGATCCTTACAGTTAGAGCTCTAGTCTGTCTGTCAAACTGGTAGAGGCGTTCATGGGGGTAACAGGCATGTTATTGGCTTACTTGTGAATGCTGGCACTACTAACCAGAAATGGGGAGTAGTGTTTGTTTTGAAATGAGTCTCAATAT
Source organism: Rubus parviflorus (assembly GCA_029955375.1). NCBI lineage: Eukaryota > Viridiplantae > Streptophyta > Magnoliopsida > Rosales > Rosaceae > Rubus > Rubus parviflorus. The sequence goes on along the minus strand of JARGGL010000005.1, from coordinate 7,171,634 downwards.
TATTCTCACTTATAATTGTCCAAAAGCGACATTTTATATGATTTGTGGTTGTGTGATGTTATTGGCGGATTGGCGTGGCGTGTGTCATAAATAATTGACATAATATTGATGTTATCTTTTAAAAATAAAGATATGAATTATTTGGTGATTTGAAATTGTGGTTACTCATACCAGCTTCGCAAGCTGACCGGGTTGTTGTTATAACCCGGTACACTATTTAATGGTGTAGGGTTTTATCCTGCAGGTTATGATATCTAGAAGTTAAGTTGAAGGACTTCTTGGAGTTGTTGTTGGTGATTTTAGTCTTCCGCTGTTTTAGTAAACTCTGTAGGTGAATTTACTTAATACTTTGCATAATGTCAATTTATTATGTAAATTATGGAATGTAATATTCGACTATAAAGATGAGTCTGTATTTACATTGTGGTAGAGCATGGATGGAGGTTTGACACATGTTAAAAGGAAAAAAATATTCATGTGTATTTGTATTTTGGTAGTCCATGCTTCACGTTCCGAATATATTGGTTATTTGAAGGCGAAAAAAGCCTTATTTAATTGTTGGAAATTCGGGGTGTGACAGTTTGGTATCAGAGCCTTGGGTAGCTCTGTTGGAGAAATATTAGATATTAAAGTAGCTTCTTTGAGCTATGGAATGCTCTGGAGAAGTGGTTGAGTTAAGTTGAATTGTGAGGTGGAGTTAGGGTTTAAAGCTTTAGTGAGGTTAAGTGTTAGGTTAGTAAACTCATCTATGTAATGGTTACTTCATATGCTTAATTACACACAGTATTTATCGAGTGATGACCCGTCCGCGGCGGATCCCCATCCTATGCTCTTCAGTGCTGTTGTGTTGTTAAGAATATAAAGTACAAATTACAATTCCTTAAATGATAGTCTTACATGGCTACATTTTTAACTCTCTCAACCGTACCCTGGATCAAACGACAGACTTGATCCACCGACCCTTTCTTGTTCTTCAGCAACTCAGTAGAGATCTGTGTTGCTACCGTTACTAGACAACCAATGTATGGATTGTCTGAGATCCCTTCTGTTCTCCCAGCAGTAGGCATATCTGGTAGAATCGAAAAACCTGAAGTTAGGAATACAACAGTACCTAACTCACAACCGCCTAGTATTTTTTGCACCGTTGACTGACTAATAGGGGCATAAATCACGTATGACCCTGTTGAATCAGTACAACTTTCTTGGAGTATATAGGTGTTGTGCATTTGCAACAAGGAGACACAATTGCGTGGATCATGACCAGTTGTGATATGTGCAATCTCCTGTACTTCTTTTTCCAATGCTAGATGGTCCCACTGGTTCCGAGTTTGTACGTCAATGAAGAAGTCAAAGAGCTTTCTGTGAGAGACATGATGCTGGATTATTGCAGATGCAGTTCGAGTGAGACCATGAGGCTTATTCAGCCTGTTCCAGATTTTGTTGGTGGAGACTCTTATCCCTAAACCCCTGAACTTGGTTTGTTCAGCTACCTTCCATTCATGAGCAGTAGAGTTGCCGATGTCTGTGCAAAAGTCTGTCACTATTCTGCATGCCATCTGCAACAAGTTTCTTCTTCCTTCCACAGATGGTATGACACAAAAGTCTTGAGGTGGATAAGTGTCAGCCGCGGAATAATTTAACCTTTCCGCTTGCCTCTGAAGTATTTCTACCCATCGCCTTGCTCCAAAGGCTAAGCCTGACTCCACTAGCGTTCGGTATGTTTGGTGCATGATTTGATCCTGTACATCAACATGTTCCACCCATACGACACGAGAGCTGCCGTTGAACAAATCTTGGATTAAGCATCCGGATGGACGCTTCTTCCATTGAGATTTTGAATGTGGACCCAGATTTGAACTTAAACCGTCCACAGAGACATCAATTATTGCCCAACTTTGTTCTGTTTGTCGTTGGCAATAGCGAACAAAGTGAGTTACACGAGTGGAGACAGATGGACTGGTCACCTGAAATTCAGCAGTCATGACTTGGATGGTTTCGTTGTAGCTTCCAGTTGTCCCTGTTGACAACACGTCAAGGATCGTTGCCCTCGAGATGATGCTACCGAATATGGTGGACCATTGGTCCACATCCATGAAGAGATTCACGAGTACGACAAGACTGAGGGGAATAGTGGCTGTGTAGCGAGAAGCTTCGGTTTGGAAGTTAGTGGGAGTAAGATCAATACCGTTAGTGAAGATTCTCTTGTACTCTGCTTCATTCAGGAACTCATGAAGCGTGACAGAGCTGGATTTGAGTGCAGAGATCCACAGTGGCGCAGCAGCAGATGCCATGATGATTAGCTCATCTCTGACCGACACAATGATTTCAGAAATCTTAGTTGTGTCTGCCACGACAGATGCTTCTGCCACGGCAGATGCTTCTTCAGGTTCTGAACGGATGATGTTGTCTGATGGTTGTTGTGTAGAAGAAGAGTGATGTGGGATCGACATACACTTTTGAATATCCCTCCTCATGTGAGACTTTTCCCTTGGACCGATGACTGCAGGAATTGGAAGAGTCTGAGGTTGTGGGGTAGTCTCTTCAATCCCTTTTAGTAGCTCACTATTGGGAGTGACTCGATTTCCACAATGGTTGCAGTTGATTCGGCTGAATGCAGCTTGGTACTGACTAAGTTGAGCTTGAAGCTCATTGATTTTCTGTCTCAGCAGAAAATTTTGTTGACGAGTTGTTTGGGCAGGCGTTCGGGGTCGATGCTTTATCACCCAGGCAGAGACTTGTGCAAACGTTAACCTTATTTGGTCACCCAAATCTTGTCGTTGTTGAACAGTTGGCTGTGGAAAAGCCTCGACGAAGTCCTTCAATGCTTGGACTTGGTATTTGGTGAAGCTCTTCCTCAGTGGAATACGTTGGGATGGACCAGGTTCAGCTTGTGGAGATGATACTTGTGGACTTGGGGCTACTTCAATGGCTTCGTCTTCTGCTAGAAGCATGTCTAGCATGTCGATATCGTTGTTGAATTCGATTGCTGGTGAAATTATTTCATCTAAGCCCTCAAAAAATTGGCTTTCTGAGGGATCAGATTGAAGTAATTCACTGAACGAATTCACTTTGCGTGACATGTTTGAGTTGGTGTAAATTTCTGAGAAGTGGGGTGAAGAAGTCCTCTTTGAAAGAGAAAGGAGGTTATGGCACTAATGGAAAGTATCTGTTAGTGGATGCGTAAGGGTATATTTATTGTTGGTGGAGGATTTGAAAATTTCAAAAGCAAAAGTGAGTGGCTGATTTACAGCTAATTGTCGGAGACCTTGGAGATCGTGGAAGATTTTTTTCCCCGATGCATGGATTTTCCACATACAGTTCCACTCTTGTGAGACCTCGCATCTTTTGAGGAATTAATTATGCGAAACTTAAAGTAAAGAGCCATTATGATCGACGTTAGTGGAAAACTGAGATTTTGTGGATTTAAATCTTGTGGAATCTTGTATCGTGGGCGATACTTTTGAGTAATTGAGACAGATATGAGCAATAATTATTTTTAGTGGGTTGTTTAGTGCACCGCACTTACATTAAAGAAAGGTTTCCCTTACGGTGGAAAGTTTGGTTTAAATACATGAGATAAGGAGTTGTGTTACTCACCTCATATCTGTTATCAAACAAGCATCTCAATTTTCTCTTACACAATGGTGAACAAAGGAGAGTGCAGCAAGCGATCAAGGAATACTGACTGGAGTGAACTTCCAGTGGAAATCTGGAAGTACATATTCCAGTTGGTGGCTACCGCATCCCTGCAGAGCACAATGGAACTCCGTTGTGTCTCGAAGACTTTCAAGGAGTATGCCGATAGCTGGTCTACTTTGGCGGCAATCGACATGGATGGGTTCAATGGTGGATCCAGACTCACTGGTTCTATAGAAGCGGATCGGCAAGTGCGCATCTTCGCAAATCGGTGCTGGGAGGCGAAGAACCCAGAGTCTCTGTTCCGAATGGGAATACGAGTGCTCGTGGAGGCAGCAAACATACCCTTAGCCCTGGAGTACTTCGATGCGGCATGCAAACCAGGAACTTTTTATGGTGCACGTCCCAGTTTGGTGGTAGGTCATCATGTTGCGTTTTATGCAGCATGTATGATAAGGATGATTTTGGGACCACGAGCCGAGCAGCAGAAAATGGTGCAGCGCCTGTGTGAAGCCCTCGACTGGTGGAGAAGTGGATGGAACATCTACTACTGTAGAGAAGAAGTCGAGCGGATGATGCATCAGGCCGAGTTTTGTCATGAGCATCTACTGTCTTATTTTCCGTCGACTACTACTTTCCTGCCCGCCGGAAAATGTCTTACTTGCGGTGAGTCAAGCTTCTGGCGTCCTTTTGGCCAGAACATGTGGGACGTGGATGGAGATAGGCATGCAGGTAGAGAATGTTGCGACACTTGCAAGTGTTTTGTTGAGGCAGCATATTTCTATCAGCTTATGATGTATGGTATTCCTAGGTATCCGGCCTCTTATCCACGATGTCACTATTGGAGGTTTAAGGATGGTTTCTGGTAGTTAAAGCCTTTTGAGGCATTATCAGAATTTGTAATAGGAGTGTTATGCAAACTGTAAATTAGTTTGTTTATTTTGATGTTGGTGTAGTGTGTTTAAATTTCGGGACGAAATTTCTTTAAGGAGGGAAGAATGTAATACCCCGAATATTTCAATATTTATTTATGCGAAAAGGTTGTGGAATTTATATTGAAATTGTGTGATTTCGTATTTTTGGACGTTTATCGTAAAATGGAAATTACGGTGGTAATTATAAGTTACGAAAGGTTAAACAAGGTAACTTTTTATCCGTGGAGAATTTGGAGAAACTTCCTTCACGGAAATGGTAGAGCTCATCGAACCGAGTACGTGGACGTGTGGTTCGTCGAAAACGGAGTTCGTATGAAGAAGTTATGGACCTCGAAAGTTTGACGAATTTCTATAAAAATGATTTTGGGATTTACTATTCACCAAAAATCAGAATTTCCCCCAGAAAATTACTGTTCACCCGTGCTACAGTAACCGACCACTTTGACCGGCGATTTCTCCCAATTCCGGCCATCTCCGGCCATGAAACTTGTCCCAAATTGTTCACCACTCAATTCTCTGCAACCCTATACAAATTTCCTTGATCAATTCTTAGTATAGAAGGAGAAATCAAGAAAAGAAAAAGGGGGAAGACGGGGCCGAACTGTTCATCAGTTTCTGGGTTTGTTTCCGGCCGATTCGATCTAAGCTACTTACTGGGCTTTGTAGATCTTATCAGGGACTTTCCAGCAACATAAAGTACGCCTCAATCGGAGTTCGGACGAAGGAGAATTTTGGATTTGAAATCCTAGGGTTTTGGAGCTATCGATGTAAATTCGAGACTTTCTACTTTGAATTGGCCCTTGTGGCAGTTATGAAAGTTGTTGCTGGTAATGTGTAGAACATTGTGTTAAAATTGCATGGCAATCGGAGCACTTTTATCCGGCGGCTGACCACCGTCGGTGGCGGCGCGTGGGCGGCGCGTCCGGCTGTTCCAGGAGCAGTTCTTTGCTCCGTTAGGCTTGGTTCGTCGATACGAACAACTTTCGTGTTTTAAGTTTTGTGAAATTAGATCGTTTGATCGATGATCAATTAACCCGATTATCGGATCGTACGATTTACGATCCGAGAGATTTAACCGTTGGATGATCATAAAATTTGATCGTATGGTTAATATGATTATTTCAAACAGGTTGTGCGGTTGGATCGTTGATTTTGGAAGTGTTGGGTTTCGAGTGGGACCCGTGATGAATAGTTGACGTGGGACCCACGTTGACCGACAGTTGACTTTTGGTCAATTTGTCCCGGTTATTATTTGAAGACGCAGCAGGATTTTTAAGGTGAGTAAACCTCACGATTTACTGTTTCATTATTTGATTGGAATTGATTGATTGTTTGTGAGTAAACTCACTGATATTTGTGATATAATTGATTGTTGTGATTGATTTTGGATGTGAATTTATATTGTTTGATATTCTGGATCACCCTGGAATTAACATGCATGTTATGGGACGTGTGGGGTTAAAATACATGGTATGGGACTTGTAGGTTCAGTATATTTTATAATATGAATTTTCAGGGTTGGAATTGCATTTATGCATATGATATAAATTGTTGCATAATTTTGGTGTTGGCGTGGCGTGGCGTTTAGTGTTTGTGAATACTTGAGATATTGAGTTCATTTTAGGTGTGGCGTTTGGCGTTATTTGTGAGAATACTAAAAATGTATTTTCTTGGCGTGGCGTGACACAAAAGGGTCGCTAAAGATCCTTACAGTTAGAGCTCTAGTCTGTCTGTCAAACTGGTAGAGGCGTTCATGGGGGTAACAGGCATGTTATTGGCTTACTTGTGAATGCTGGCACTACTAACCAGAAATGGGGAGTAGTGTTTGTTTTGAAATGAGTCTCAATATTATTCTCACTTATAATTGTCCAAAAGCGACATTTTATATGATTTGTGGTTGTGTGATGTTATTGGCGGATTGGCGTGGCGTGTGTCATAAATAATTGACATAATATTGATGTTATCTTTTAAAAATAAAGATATGAATTATTTGGTGATTTGAAATTGTGGTTACTCATACCAGCTTCGCAAGCTGACCGGGTTGTTGTTATAACCCGGTACACTATTCAATGGTGTAGGGTTTTATCCTGCAGGTTAGGATATCTAGAAGTTAAGTTGAAGGACTTCTTGGAGTTGTTGTTGGTGATTTTAGTCTTCCGCTGTTTTAGTAAACTCTGTAGGTGAATTTACTTAATACTTTGCATAATGTCAATTTATTATGTAAATTATGGAATGTAATATTCGACTATAAAGATGAGTCTGTATTTACATTGTGGTAGAGCATGGATGGAGGTTTGACACATGTTAAAAGGAAAAAAATATTCATGTGTATTTGTATTTTGGTAGTCCATGCTTCACGTTCCGAATATATTGGTTATTTGAAGGCGAAAAAGCCTTATTTAATTGTTGGAAATTCGGGGTGTGACATTTGCAAGAATAATTTATATTGTCCTATGAAAGGCAATGCAATCATTATATGCATGCCTCTAGTTTACTTGTAAGACGTGTATCAAACTGTATTCATTATAGTTTAGGTATAGCTAAAACATCAATGACAAGAACAACAGACATCCACAAGTAGTGATGAATCAATTGTCGAAACTTGAACAACAGTCAATTAAATACAAGAACAATAAAACAAAAACAACATTAATTAATACATTAGTAAATATGAATTAGAAAAAAGAAATAGGTCTTCTCACTTCCTAATTTTGTCAGGCTTGAGCAAATCCAAGAATTGTACAACATCCAACGATCCATTCCTTCATTTGAACCACCAAAACATTAATTCTATGTAACCTCGAAAAGTGTTTCTCATTATCATCAGCCTCTAGAATTTCAACTTTGCAATGATCAACAACAAACACTTTAATGGGATCCAAATTTCCCTTGAAGCACCCTATGCTCATCCTTTGATACAATGTCTCATGCAAATCTCTTGGAAAGAAAAAAAAATTTTGAATACTAATAATGAAAAAAAAAAACAGATACCATATTTCATTGTGTTAAAAATTAATACCTTCTTATGCATCGACCGAAATTGGTCATGATTGACCTAGCATGTAGTCCTCCTTTTGTCATATCCCATATGTATTTATTGTAATCCGTCAATGAGATCTTCTTTGGGGTTGGAAAAAGAGATTAGCGAATGAGTTTTGCATCCCATTAATCAAATGCTTTGGCCGGTGTGATAGGAGGGAGATCCTTGCTGGTGGGGTTTGATTTGGATAAAGGTGGAAAATCTGAATCATCATCCATGGAAACATGCAGATTACTCCGGCCATATTACTCTTGAAAAAATAGTAAATCCTTGACATTTTACAGTAATGAATATAAAGAAAACTAGATACGTCCCACACACTATAATGTGTGGAGTAAAAGAGTGGTAGAGGTGGTTATCATTCCTGAAACGTGGGATGAATCTGATTTTTTTTCTCTCATTTATAATTTGATTCTATTCCCCCTATTATAATATTTTTTTTAATATAAAAAGAGTATAAATGTCAAAAAAATTAGTTATGATTGATAGGACAGATGCATTTTTCTTTCTGGTCGATACAAGATAGATGCATTTGAAATTTCAAAATCACATTGGCTTATCAAAACAGTTTAAACATACACAAACAATAGCTTACTTTTCAACAAGTATTGAATAAAGGTTCTCTTTTACTAAAAAAAAAACTTATTTTTCAACAAAAAAAGTATATATTTGTCGTTAATTATATGATTTCAGAATAAAACATAGATTGATAAGTACACCCGGACCAATGACCTTACATGTTTACAATTTTACATAGATACCTAATAATAAAATACTAGCTTACTTTAGGGAGCCATTTATGGTAAGGGTTTGTATCGTATTTATGGACAGAGCACTTTAGAACAACAAACAAAAAGAGAATTAACATACTCATGTAAGGTAAGATAATCGAGTTGAGGATCCATACTCAAGTAGGGAGAAAGACACAGTGTGGTTAAGAATTGAGCAATTTAGCCACTAAAATCAAGTGGCTTATGAGACTTCAGATAACTCACATATAAAGGGGATTAAACTGTTGGAATTTGTCTGATGAAAAAGTCTAATCAAAATATGTCTCACATGTAAATTTGGATCAAATCAGAGAAAGATTTATATAGGAATTGGATTTGAATATTTTTCCATATTATGACGTGCCCGTGTTATAAAGACAAAGAGAGTGTTAAAAGGAAAATAACAAATTAGCTGGCCATAAAGATGAAATTTTTCATGGGGTTCAAATGGAAACAAGAACATGAGATTTTAACGTCCCTTTGCATAAAACAAAATTAGTAAATTATATAATTATACCCTATTAGTTTCTATTTCTCTTTGTTCTATAAATGGTATCAACTTATATATTCCGAATCATAACAGTTCCAAACATACCTTTGCTGGCCCAACAGTCCAAGATATTCGTTGAAATATCCCGGTCAAGAACAAATCCGAAAATGCTATTGTAAATCAAAGGAAAATGCGTAGTGATGAACTCTTCTACATAGTTTACAGCGTGGTTTGGGATCTATATTGATTGCATACAAGTAATGTTATCAGTTATCACTATACTTGTATTCAAAATATGATTTTATAACTCATGGTAGTAGCACACATATCTTGCCATTGAATTGACGCATATACTTGAGAATATGAGCAATCATATTTCTAACCAATTCCAATTCTCCTACTCCTGTATTCGGGTAGGGAGTGCCAGATACACCATAAGAAAGCATACTCCCTTGACTAGCTTCAAAAAGAGCCTTGAATTCAACTTTTGACCCAACAACATTTGCAAGATTAATTTCTATTGTCCGGTGAATGGCAATGTAATCATTGTATACCTGCCTCCAATTTACTTGTAAGATGTGTATCAAACTGTCTTCATTATAGGTTAGGTATAGCTGAAACATCAATTGCAAGAACAGACTTTCCTTGGTAGTCATCCACAAGTAGTGATAAGCCAATTATCGAAACTTGTGCAAGCTTGACAAAATCAAAACAACAGTTAAGTAAATACAAGAACAGTAAAACAAAAACAACAGTAATACAATAGTAAATATAAACTAAAAAAAGAAATAAGTTTTCTCACTTCCTAATTTTGTCAGGCTTGAGCATATCCAGGAATTGTACAACATCCAACAATCTATTCATTCATTTGAACCACCAAAACATTAATTCTATGTAACCTCGAAAGTAGTGTTTCTCATTATCATCAACCTTTGGAATTTCAACTTTACAATTATCAACAATAAACACTCTATTGGGATCCAAATTGCCCCTAAAGCACTCTCTGCTCATCCTCTGATACACTGTCTCATGCAAATCCCTTGGAAGAAAAAATAATAATTTGAAACACTAATAATGAAAAAAAAAATTAACAGGTTTCATTATGTTAAAAATTGATACCTTCCTATGCATCGGCCTGAATTGGTCATGATTGACCTAGTCTGTACTTTTTCTTTTGTCATATCTCATATGTATTTATTGTAATCCGTCAATTAGAACTTCTTTGGGGTTGGAAAAGGAGATTGGCGAATGAGTTTCGCATCTCATTCATCAAAAGATGGTAAATTCACTGAACTCACTGCTTTGGGCCGTGTGATAGGAGGGAGATCTTTGCTGGTGGGGTTTGATTTGGATAAAGGTAGAAAATCTGAATCATCATCCATGGAAACCTGCAGATTACTCCGGCCATATTACTCATTTCACAATAATGAATATAAAGAAAACTAGATGGGTCCCACATACAGTGTGTGGAGTAGAAGAGAGTGGTAGATGTGGTTATCATTCCTGAAACATGAGATGAATCTGATTTTGTTTTTTTCTTTCATTTATAATTTGACTATATTGCCCCTATTGAATAAACTGTTTCTAATGTTTTTTTTAATATAAAAATGGTATAAATGTAAAAAAAAAAATAGTTATGATTGACAACCTCACTTCTCTTAAATATAGTATAGATAAGAGCATCTCCAATGGTTGGACTCAAACCCAAACTCAAAATCTATATTTGAGTCTCCAAATGAGCATTATTCATATAAATTTGGCACCATCTCCAATAGTTGAGTGTCATATTATAAAATGGATAGTGTCATATTATAATGCAATGATTCACAACAACTCCCGATTACGCGTTAACAAAGTTAACACAAGGGGCGTAAAGCTTCAAGACCAAGAAAATCAAATAAGACATGCTTATCACATTCATTATCCACTATCTAGAGATAGTAGAGTAGCTAGCAATACAATCTCTACCAAGATAGATTCAACACATTCTTATGAATTAGCTAGATTCCTAAACAAGCACCAAACACATAATGAAATAGGCAATGAATATATCCTTAATCAACCAACATGCTTATACATTATTATTTGCTCAATCCACCAACAATGGACTAGGGCACACAACCCTAGTCCCTAATCTTAGGCAATTACTCACTACTCATCCTAGGATACATCATAATCTCAAATCTATCTAACTCAAAGACAAGTAAAGAGTAAAATTAAGGAATACTGACGAATGCCAAAAAGTTGGTAAGTGATATTGAGAAGGGGGTTGTCGTTCCACAGGGATTGACGGTCCCCGACTTCTCGGTAGCGTGTGTGGTCGTGTCTCTAGCTATGTGAGATGGCAAGATGTGGATAGAAATGAGTGAGTGAGTGAGTGTATACACAATGTGTGAAATGTGAATGTGGTGTTCGGTTTGTGTAAAAGGTATGGTGAAATGCCAAAACAATCAAATCAACACAGCAAGTAATGGAATGCAAGGAAATGTAAAGTGTGTGCACAAAATATAAAGGTGTTGGGGTTTCGGGTTAACCCAAGTCCAAATGCAACCAATGATGCTCTAATGTCTAAACATGCCAATGTGTCCACGAATCAAGCCCCGTATCCTAGCCATGTTATGGTTCTAGGACCGTGCTTTCCTAAGGTATTCAAATGCCTTATTAGGGCCATTCGAACTCTCTAGGTGTCTTAGGGGATCCATCTATGTTACCTAATACCGAATCCCCTAAAGTGCTTAAGAGGCGTAAAGTGTCGAAGCTTAGGAACTCAAACAAGCAACACATGCATAACCCACCACTCCACCGATATTATCGATGCAGAGTGGATTCTTTCTAAGGTATTCCTAAGCCTTATTAGGGTCCTAGGGACTCTCCATAAAGAGGGAGAAAGAAAGGAGGCGTAAAGCATCGAATTAAGGGTCATACATAGTGAAACATGCTCATCACACATATTGCCAATTGCCTAGAGTAGAATAAGGTTGCCAAACCATACACAACTCATACAAGATGGACCAAATGCATACAAAAGAGTGGCAAATCTTCACATACACATTCAATACATATGAAACTAGACAATACACATATTCATGAATCAACAAAGGCATTTATTCATTAATCAAAGCATCATGAAGTCACATTGGACTAGGGCACACAACCCTAGTCCCCAACAAGAGTAACTACTCACTAAACATCATAGTATACATCATCAAATTAAACAATAAAGTTCTAGACATAAGGAAAAGAGAGAGTAGAGATGAGGAATGCTCAATAGATGCTCTCTTGCTCCTCCTTGGCTTTGATGATGGATCTTGATGGGTCACCCAAAAAAAAGAAAAGGTTTGGGAGTGGAAGAAGGGAGAGAATTGGGTGAGATCTAGGTGAGGGCTGCTATGAAGAGGTGGGGAATGAATCTAAAATGGCAAAAACTAGGTTTAAATAGGCTAGGGTAGAGAGGAGTGAAGGGCTAGGATCAACTAGGGAAAGATCTAATGGTTAGATAGATTAAATGAAGGGCAAGGGGGTAAATTCTCAAGGAAATAAAAGGGAGGAATAATCTAAGGATGACCTCATGATATCTTGTGTGGTCCTTTGCTGAATTTTGGAATCCTTTGGTGATGAGTCACACGGTTGACTTTGTCTTGACTTTGACCACGACCCTCGGAGTTGACCAAATGTTGACTTTTGACCAAACCTCCGGAATTCTCGTGCGACTCACTTCCGGGACGTCATGTTGACTCGTTGACGCTCTAAAGTCGGGGTTGACCACGAGTTGACTTTTGGTCATCGGGTTGACTTTTCGTCCTTTTGCCGAAAATCCACTAAAAGCTCCAAAACGCACTCCTTTGCTCCCGATATCAATCCAATGCTCATGAACCCTACAATGGTGCAATTCAAGGATTAGAGACACTAAACGACCTTTGGGTTAGCATTACTAAAGTGATTAGAGGCCTAATTTGTATGCAATTTACATACAAATCACACCCCCACACTTAAGCTTTGCTTGTCCTCAAGCAAATAAAGAATCAACAATCCATATCACATTTAATTTCGCCTTAACAACCATATCCTCAAAGAGAGCCCACTAAGCCACACATCAAGATTGAATCAAGCATATACTCAAACCTCATGATTTGCCAAGTGATTAAGATATGTATCCAATGCATGCTCGGTGTAGTGTGTGCTAGCCATAGAATAATCAATCAAGAGCAATCAAATTAGCATATGTCGACAAGATTAACCGCTAAACTCACATGATTCACTCAATATTTCCGCTCTTGTGTTTAGGGTTAAGTGTTTACTCTCAAGACATTACCAAAAGCAACGTCCCCATAAGCTTGCTCATTGACCAACTCTCCACTAATTAATTCACAACTTATTGGATCAAAAGGGCTTTCACATGGTTGAAACGGGGCCAATGGTTAGGGGTTAACATGAAACGAAGGGATGGATAAACAAGTATTCCAAGCATTTTACAAAACAACTCAAGGACTTTGAAACTCATTTTCTTTCGCAAACAATCCTAACTTTTATTCTCCTCTACCTATTATTCTAAAAACAACTCTATTTTTGGATTTTCGTACTTTCTTTTTCTACTTTTCTCTTTCTTTTTCTCACAACTTCCTTTTCCCATTTTGTATTTTCTTTTCTTTTGGGAACTTTCTTTTTGAACTTTATTTTTTTTTGTACACACTTCTTTTTTTATTTTCTCAACTCCTTTTCTTCTTTTGTATTTTGTTTTCCTTCCAACCATTTTTCTTTGTACAACGCACACTCTAAACTAATATACCCCCACACTTGCTTTTCACAAACCCATAGAACACAAAGAACATGAGAAGTCACAATCGTCGTCTCGCTAATACTTGGAACAAGGGATGGTTAGTGTTTAAGCTAAAAACGTGGGTTAGATTTTAGTGGTTAAACAAAGAAAAAGCTAATAATGAATGAGGCTCAAAATGGGTTAGTCCTAATGGATTAGTGTTTAAGGGATTAGAGATTAGTTTGGCCATGGTGCTTAACTAGTGCCTTAATCATTTCCAATTCATCGCAAATTAACACGTAGTCTCAAGAGGTCTTTGAGCAAGTTCTAGGTCTCGTAAACTAGTGGAATGCACACACATGAAGAACAAGGATGTATGAATGATGCATACATATCAATGAGGCTCAAAATCTCACCATATAGGGTATATGCATGTCAATACATCGTCTAGATATGCTTTTCCAATTGCAAGTGACTAACCAACGCGGCTAATGTGCATATAGTGTCAAGCAAGCATCAATTACATAAATTAATCACAAGGCAATCCAATGATTTCTAAGCACATGCTCTTTATCCTCTTAATTCACAACTTAGTAGGCTCACAATCATCATCGGGATTGAAAAGGACAATCAAAACACACACAAAACCTTCAAAGTTTCAAAATTCAAACATTTAAACTTTTAGCACCAGTCGACCGGTCGACGCAAGGGTCGACCGTTCGACTACAACTCCCTGGACAAGTGTCGACATTTCGATGAAAACTTTGAAAATTTGAAAAATTTTGGTGGTTTGAAAATGTGAAATCCTTTTAGTTTGGCCCAACCTCACCCCCACACTTAAAACCAACATTGTCCTCAATGTTATGAGGTGTTTAAAAGTGCAAAGCAAATTGGTAAAAGTGAAAAATCAAAGTCGGGCGAATGCACACATACAAAATATAGCATACGGATGATAGAGTAAGAAAAACCCCCTTTGTAGACTCCCTTAGCGAGCCGAGAAACCACAAATAGACACCAACCTCAGGGCACAAGGCCCTGACTTCCATACGTTTGCTCCTCGGGTGCCAAATGAACTAGAGAATGTGATTGCATCGGGATCATCCAAAACAGGGGAAAGCAGCAACACAGCATCGACCTTCTCCCAAAGATTTGGGCATAGCTCCAAGAATTGACCTCCAAGTTGAGTGATTCCAGTGGCATTGGAAAGTAGACTCAAAGAGCTGTAGTTTGGCCACTGGAAACTCAGAAATCACCTTCTGAAAATGCAATGAAGAACCGGTCAAAGTGACCCTCCAGAAAGTCAAACTGCAGTGAGCACTCCTCCTTTAAACATATATTGCAGCAGATCCAACGGTCCTTTCAGAGAGCAATTTGAACTGGGCATAGAGGACTCATAGAAGAAGCTTCTACAATTTGTTTCAATGAATTCCAACGGTCAGATGTAGAGAAAACTTCCTCCAAAGTTACTGATCTGCCCAGGCCTCTCGTAGACAAATGCAAACCAACACTTCTTGGGTTTCTTCCTCCAAGACTCCTATCATAACTCCTCCCAACCTCCCTAGATCCTTTTATTCATTACTAAATAGTGCTGAAAGTAAACGGTTTTTCTCCAAATGGGGTTGCCTCCCCACAAGCGCTTCGGTTTATAGACCTAAAAGCCGGTCTTGGTTCCTTCTTGGTGAAATTATGGTGGCTCAAAGCAAAGCTTCTTCCCACTCATTGTATTGCTTGTCTCGCCATCTCCATGGCTTCCCACAAAGCAGCCCTTGATGCCTTTGAAAATCGATGTAGGGGATGGTGGCCATGCATATTTCTTCTTTTTAACCTCACCAACCATTTCTCTCATGGCCTTAATTGTCGCCCTTTGCATTGCACTCATGGGAGGAGTCTTCTTTGTAGCACCCTCAAGAAATGGATCCTTCCCAAGAATGCCTTCATGAGACTGAAACGGTGGTGGCTTCGTATGCTCCATGGAAGAAGGATTGTCATACCCCCAAATCGGTGAGAAGTGATCATGAGCACGAGGTGTGGGCTTTGATGGGTTCAAAGGACCAAATATCCTTTCGCTTTTAGCACTATTTCCCTTCACCAAGTTTATAGAAAATATCTCCTCAACTACCTCCGGTGGATGAATGGGCTTGAACATCTCAAACTTCACTTTCTCACCCAACACTTTGAAACTTATGGTGCCCTTTAAAACATTAATCTTCACACCCGCCGTAGCCATGAAAGGGCGTCCAAAGATAAGGGGGAATCCATTGTCTCCATTGGGGTCTTCACCCATGTCAAGCACAACAAAGTCGGCGGGAAGAATAAACTTGTCAACTCTTACTAGCACATCTTCCACTACACCCGCCGGTCTTCGTTTGCTTCCATCCGCAAAAGTGAGTGCAATAGGGGTAGGATGCAAGACACCAATGCTCAACCTCTTGTAGAGAGATAGAGGCATCACATTGACACTCGCTCCTAAGTCCATGAGCGCTCCATCAAGGTGGGTTGCACCGATTTGACATCCAATAGTGAAGCTTCCGGGATCCTTCCTCTTTGGTGGCATGTTGTGTTGTATCATTGAGCTCACATGCCCTTCAATCTTGTAGACTTCATGCTCTTCAAGCCGCTTCTTCTTGGTACACAAGTCCTTGAGAAACTTTGCATAGACCGGTACTTGGCAAATGAGCTCTAGCAATGGGATGTTAATCTCCACCTTGTTGAACACTTCTCGTAGCTCATTCATCAACGCCATCTTCTTGTTCTTCCGCTCATTGGGGGTGACTTTCTTCACTTCATGGACAGCGATATCATCATCAAGGAGCTCCCTAGAGGTGACCATGGTTCTTGGTGGATCCATAGCCATCACGGCCTCACCACCAAGGTTGGAAACCATGGCACTCTCATGCCTAGGAGTGTCCTCACACAATGCTCCTTCTTGTTTCGTCACTCCACCATAAGAGGTAACATCATTCTCAAAAGACAAGTAACCTAATCCCTTGCCAAGCACAACTCCTTCCTCCACATCATTAGCACACCATACCTCCTCCTTCAATCCATAGTTGCCAAGGAGTACATTTTCTTCCTCCTTGGCCCCATCCTCCATGTAATGCATATGATCAAAGTTCTCATGAATGGGAATGGAGGGAGAAGGGATATAGTAATTAGAAATTGGGGGAGTAGGGGTGTAAGTAGCATGAGATATACCAGAATAGGAAGTGGAGATAGCATTGCACTCCTCCTTTGACTTGAACTTGAGGTTCGGCTCCACCTTAGAAGGTAATGCACCTTTTGGCCTCTCACCAATCTCCTTGGCCAATTGGCCCATTTGTAACTCAATCTTTGACATGCCTTGTTGCAAATTGTGGTACCCTTGTTGAAGTGTCGAAATTGCTTGATCGCACTTTACTTGGCTTTGGACAAGGGTAGCCATCATGTCCTTCATGCTTGGCTCCATTGAATCTTGAGCTTGGGGAACACTTGGGGAAGCGTAGGATGTAGAGACTCCTTGATTGTAAGTGCTTCCTCCTTGGTTAGAAAACCCTGGAGGTGCTCCATAAGTTGAGCTCTTGTATCCTCCGTATGTTCCACTTCCTTGAGTCTTCTCTTGGTACCCTTGAGTGTTGCTCCCATAAGGCTTTGGTTGGTACCCTTGAGTTCTCCCTTGATCGTTCCGGGGTGCATATGTATTGTACGGCTTTGGAGGTGCTTGATAAGAACCTTGTGGGTAGGAGCCCACTTGGTTCACATGTTGCCTTTCTTCCTTCTCCTTGTCGATATGATAAGAACACTCCTCCGTTTCATGACCATGAGAACCACAATAAAAGCAAGGGGGCGAAGAGACAACACTATTGACTTGTGATTGGGTGGCCTTCAATTGTGCTTGTAGGAGCATGTCCATCTTCTTGTTAAAAGCCGCTTCCAACCTATCAAATTGAGTGCTCAACAAATCATCCCCCGTTGGCTCACTTGAGACATTGTGGACCTTTGACACTTGAGTTGCCGGTTGTGTGGGAGGATGCCTTCGAGGTCCAAAGTCATCCCAAAGCTCGGAGTTTGTTGCTAGGTCCTCAAAAGTGTCCCATGCCTCATCGGGAGACATGCTTGCTATGGTGCTTCCTCTAAATGTATCCACCCTTTGTCGTTGACCGGAAGATAAGCCTCGGTAGAACACGTCAACAAGAAACCATTGTTCCAAGCCATGGTGTGGACAACTCATCACCAAATCCTTGAATCTCTCCCATGTTTCGTAGAAAGCATCACCCGATTGGTGCTTGAAGTTGACAATGGAATCTCGAACCTTGGCCGCCTTACTTGGTGGAAAGAACTTGGATAAGAAAGCCTCTTGCAACTCGAACCATGAGTGTATGGACCTTGGTGGAATCTTGAGTAGCCATTTCCTTGCTCCATCCTTCAAGGTGAAGGGGAACAAACGAAGCTTCAAACCATCCTCCGGTAGTCCATGTAGCTGAACCGTTGTGCATGCTTGTTCGAATTCCATAAGGTGGTCATAGGGGCTTTCATCCTTCAAGGCGTGGAATGTAGGCATAATGCTCAAAGTGGAGGACTTGATTTCGTAATGAGTGTTGCATGGTGGGAGAACGATGCATGATGGGTGATCCACTACATGAGGGAGAGTGTATTCCCTCATGCGCCTTACGGGTGGTGGAGGTGGATTGTTGTTGTTGTGTGGTTCTTCTTCTTCCATTGTTGCCTCTGGAATATGGTCTTGTAAAGGTACTTCTCGGCTCTCAAGTGTAGGAGGCGCGCTCTCACACACAATCCTTGGAGTACGTCGCCTTCTTCTTGGCCGTCCTCTTGTATTCTCGCTTAAGACTCTTCCACTTCTAAGTTGAATCGGTGTGTGAGAGGTTGAAGCAAGGTTCATACACCTTCACAACACAACAAACAGTGGTTAAGTATCACAATCGAGGCAAGAAATACAAAGAAAAATGGTTAGATAAGCAATAGAAAGCGAAGAGTGAGAGAAACAAATGAAGGGAAGCAGGGTTGCTCCCAGTCGACCGTTCGACAACAGGCGTCGACCGGTCGAGCCACGTCCAGGGAGCTTCCGTCGAACGGTCGAGAAACAGAGTCGACCGTTCGTGAAATGCCCTGAAACGAAAATTTTTGGCTTTTCTCCTTTTATATCTCAACAAACAAGGTTCCTAGAAGTGCTAGGGAACCCAAATCAACACAAAACAAGTAATAACAAGCAACAAGTACGCAAATCAAACACAAGAATGCAATATAGACAAGCTTAGATGCAACTAAAGCAAGAAATAGAATGTGCACAATTATTAGAAACTTCAACTAGCAAGTGATAGCATTAGGGGTGCTCATGTCTTACATATATCACTAGGATATAAGGCCCGTCACTCCCCTAATGTGTTTCACTCAAGAGTGAATAGCACATGTGAAACAATAAGCACAATATAGACAAAGAGATTCAAACAAAAAGAAAGCTAAAGACCCGACTAACTACCAAGAAATCAAGGATTTAACCTCAATCCCCGGCAGCGGCGCCATTTTGACTAATGCAAAAATAGTGGTGAGTGAGTTTTGAGATCCGGGGTTGTCGTTCCACGGAGGATTGACGGCTCCCCAACTCTCGGTAGCGTGTGTGCGAATGCTTTAGCTATGTGGAGTGACTAGATGTGAATAGAGTGAGTGAAATGTGTTTAAACAATGTGCGGAGTGTAGTGTGGTGTGTTTGGTGTACGCAATTGTGGAATGCCAATCAATCAAACAAGAAAATGTAAATAGACAAAGCAAGTAAAAGGTGTGCAAGTATAGGAAAGTGTTGGGGTTTTCGGGCAAACCCCAATCCAATGCAACAAGCAATGCCTAATCAACTCAATCATGCCAATGTGTGTGTGAATCAAGCCCCGTATCCTAGCCATGTTATGGTTCTAGGACCGTGTTGCCTAAGGTATTTGAATGCCGGATTATGGATCATCCAAACTCTCTAGGTGTCTTAGGAAATCCCTCTATGTTACCTAATACCGGATTTCCTAAAGTGCTTAAGAGGCGTAATAGTGTCGAACCTAGGGACTCAAACAAGTAACAACTCATCACATATGCTACCAATTGCCTAAGTCATGCAAGGGTACCAATCTCACACAATCTTATCAAGATAGATTAGTTAACATGCCAAAGAAGTGGTAATTCCAAAGACAAGCAACCAACACATATTGAATTAGGTAGCACACATATTCATACACACAAAGACATTTTATTCATTGATTAAAGCATCACAAAGTCACATTGGACTAGGGCACACAACCCTAGTCCCCAACAAGAGTACTACTCACTAAACATCAAAGTGTACATCATCATCTCACAAGAGTATGCAATAAACATGAATACAAGAGAGAAAAGGGGTAAGAGATTCTCAATCCAAGGTGTCTCCTTCTTCTCCTTGAGTCTAGATGATGTCCTTGACGTCTGGTGAGGATCCCAACAGCCCAGGGCGGAGGAGGAAGCGGTGGAAGAAGCGGAGGCGGCGGAACCGTCGACCGTCGACCGTTCGACAGGAAGTCGTCGACCGGTCGACCTGCGTGCTGCGGCTGAACCGGATGGGGAGAGGAAGAGAGGAAAAGGGGAAAGGGAAGATGGGACTTTTGGGGCTGGAGATGGAATGACCTAAATCAGGTAAAGAGGGCTATTTATAGGCTAGAGAGGGAGAGGATGAAGGGCTAGGATGGGCTAGGGTTAGATCTAAGGGTTGGAAAGATTAAATGAAGGGTAAGGGGGTAATTGCTCAAAGGAATGAAAAGAAGGAATAATCTAAGGGTGACCTCATGATATCTTGTGTGGTCCTTTGCTGATTTGGAGGCTTGTGAGGGTGAGTCACGCGGTTGACTTTGTCGTTGACCTTGACTTTAACCTTCGGAGCTTGACCAAGGGTTGACTTTGACCAAACCTCCGGAATTCTTTCGCGGCTCACTTCCGGGACTTCATCTTGACTCGTTGACGCTCTTAATTCGGGGTTGACCACGAGTTGACTTTTGGTCCTCGGGTTGACTTTTCGTCCTTTTGCCGGAAATCTCCAAAAAGCTCCAAATCGCATCCTTTCGCTCCCGATAACCATCCGATGCTCGATTCACCTACAATGGTGCAATTCAAGGATTAGAGACACTAAACGGCCTTCGGATTAGCATTACTAAAGTGATTAGAGGCCCAATTTGTATGCAAATCGCATACGAATCACTTGTATGCAAACAAACACAAGAATTCAATATAGACAAGCTTAAATGCAACTAAAGCAAGAAATGGAATGTGCACACTTATTAGAAAAAAAAAAACATTTTGGTTCGACCGGTCGAACAAGACACAGAGGGCGACTGTCGACCGTTCGACACTATTCATCGACCGGTCGACACTGTTCATCCGAGAGAATAGTGAAATTTTTTTTTTTTGAATCAACAAAGGCATTTATTCATTAATCAAAGCATCATGAAGTCACATTGGACTAGGGCACACAACCCTAGTCCCCAACAAGAGTAACTACTCACTAAACATCATAGTATACATCATCAAATTAAACAATAAAGTTCTAGACATAAGGAAAAGAGAGAGTAGAGATGAGGAATGCTCAATAGATGCTCTCTTGCTCCTCCTTGGCTTTGATGATGGATCTTGATGGGTCACCCAAAAAAAAGAAAAGGTTTGGGAGTGGAAGAAGGGAGAGAATTGGGTGAGATCTAGGTGAGGGCTGCTATGAAGAGGTGGGGAATGAATCTAAAATGGCAAAAACTAGGTTTAAATAGGCTAGGGTAGAGAGGAGTGAAGGGCTAGGATCAACTAGGGAAAGATCTAATGGTTAGATAGATTAAATGAAGGGCAAGGGGGTAAATTCTCAAGGAAATAAAAGGGAGGAATAATCTAAGGATGACCTCATGATATCTTGTGTGGTCCTTTGCTGAATTTTGGAATCCTTTGGTGATGAGTCACACGGTTGACTTTGTCTTGACTTTGACCACGACCCTCGGAGTTGACCAAATGTTGACTTTTGACCAAACCTCCGGAATTCTCGTGCGACTCACTTCCGGGACGTCATGTTGACTCGTTGACGCTCTAAAGTCGGGGTTGACCACGAGTTGACTTTTGGTCATCGGGTTGACTTTTCGTCCTTTTGCCGAAAATCCACTAAAAGCTCCAAAACGCACTCCTTTGCTCCCGATATCAATCCAATGCTCATGAACCCTACAATGGTGCAATTCAAGGATTAGAGACACTAAACGACCTTTGGGTTAGCATTACTAAAGTGATTAGAGGCCTAATTTGTATGCAATTTACATACAAATCAAATACTCAAGAAGATTGGCCAGCTGCTCCTTGTTGTCACCAAGTGGTTGCTAGCCTCCCCTTTTGCTCTCCTTGCTCTCTTCTAGCTCCCTTTGGCTCCAAGCCTTCTAGATCTTGAAATTCTTGATGAGATCCATGGTGATGGTGAGTAGATGTAGGAAAATGGAAGGAAAAAGTGTTTAGGAATGTAGTGGAGGGTGTATGGAGGATGTTTGATGAAGGAAGTGAGGTGAGATGAGGTGTGGAGGTGGTGGAAAATGGAGGAGAAAGAAATGGAACTTAGAGAGGATTTTTGAGATTCGTGGTGTCTAGGGTTTATTGAATACTCAAAATGGGAAATCCTAAGGATATATATGATGATGGAAGAGAAAGGGAGGGCTACGATCAAAGGGAAATAATCCTAAGGCTAATAACTAAGATTTTATGGAAAGGAAATTACCTAAAGGGCTAGGGTAGGTAAGAGAGTGAAGAATAGAGAAAGGATATGGTGGTAATATCCTATGGGATATGAAAAATCTGATTTGGGAGGTGAGGAGACAAAAGTAGGATAAGGGAAGGCTAAGAGACAAATAGTGGTTAGAGCATTAAATGTTTTGTCTATAGTTTGAATTTGAATTTCAAATCACCACCAATATACCTCAACCAATCAAAGGGGTTCTCCTTGGTTGCTTAGGAAACTCATGGATGGATTGGAATGTGATGCCTTTGGGGTTGACCATGTGTGGGATCGGTTGACTTCGGTTGACTTTCCGGGACCGAAGATGATTTGTATGTGATTTGAATACAAATTAGGCTTCTAATCACTTTAAGAATGCTAATCTAATAGCCGTTTAGTGTCTCTAATCCTTGATTTGCACCATTGTAGGGTTCACAAGCATCAGATTGATATTGGGAGCAAAAGGGCACGTTTTGGAGCTTTTAGTGGATTTCCGGCAAAAGGACGAAAAGTCAACCCGAGGACCGTCGGTCAACTCGTGGTCAACCCCGACTTTAAGAGCGTCAACGAGTCAACATGAAGTCCTAGAAGTGAGTCGCAAGAGAGTTCCAGAAGATTGGTCAAAAGTCAACTTTGGTCCACTCCGAGGGTCGTGGTCAAAGTCAAGACGAAGTCAACCTTGTGACTCATCACCAAAGGATTCCAAAAATCAGCTAAGGACCATGCTAGATATGGTGAGGTCACCCATTAATTATTCCTCCCTTTTATCCCTTAAGCTTTTACCTTCTTGCCCTTCATTTATTCTATCTAACCATTAGATCTTCCCTTAGCTTATCCTAGTCCTTCATTTCCTCTTCCCTTTGCCTATAAATAGCCCCCCCTTTACCCCCATTTAGGTTATCCATTCAGCTGCCCCTATCTCCATCACTTTCCCTTTCCCGACCTTTTCTCTCTTCTTTCTTCCCTTTGGTTTGCCCACGATTCGTTCGTCGACCGGTCGACACATATTCGGCAACCGGTCGACCGTCGACAGATCAACCATTTTCTCCACCTTCCTCACCTTCATTCCTCCTCCACCTTTCACCAAAGTTGTTCACCACGACGTCTACACCATCATCCACTATCTTGGGCAACTGAGATCCTCACCAAGTCATCAAGATCCATCATCAAAGCCAAGGAGGAGCTAAAGAGTCATCTATTGAGCATTCCTCATCTTTACTCTCTATTTTCCTTATGTTTAGAGCTTGTATTTGTCAATTGATGATGTATACTATGATGCTTAGTGAGTAGTTACTTTGTTGGGGACTAGGGTTGTGTGCCCTAGTCTAATGTGACTATGTGATGCTTTGATTTATGAATAAATACCTTTGTTGGTTCATGAGTATATGTATTGTCTATTTTCATATGTATTGAATGTGTATTTGAAGATTTGTCACTCTTTGGTATGCATTTGATCCATTTTGTATGAGTTGTGTATGGCTTGACAACCTTATTCTACTCTAGGCAATTGACAATATGTGTGATGAGCATGAATTGTTTGTTTGAGTCCCTAGTTTCGACACTTTTACGCCTCTTAAGCACTTTAGGGGATTCGGTATTAGGTAACGTAGAGGAATCCCCTATGACACCTAGAGAGTTCGAATGGTCCTAATAAGGCATTTGAATACCTTAGGAAACACGGTCCTAGAACCATAACATGGCTAGAATACGGGGCTTGATTCGTGGACACATTGGCATGATTTGACATTAGAGCATCATTAGTTGCATTGGACTTGGAGTTTGCCCAAAAACCCCAACACTTTCATATATTTGCACACACTTTATCTTCCCTTTACTTGCTTGTATTGATTTCTTTATTTGATTGCCTTGACATTCCACCATCTCTTACACAAAACCAAATACACTACACCACTTTGCACATTATTCAAACACACCCTCACTCATTCTTTTCACCTCTTGACACTCCACACATTAGCTTTAGTTTCCCGACCACACGCTACCTAGAGATTGGGGACCGTCAATCCCTGTTGGAACGACAATCTCGTATCTCAATATCACTTACCATCAACTTTTGCTTCGTCAGAAGGTTGACTTTTCGGTTTCTTGGTTGTAACTCCGAATCTTTGAGGTGCTTCACTTCCGATGCTTAACTTGAATGATTCTTGATGATCGAAAGTCACGGTTGACTTTTGTCTTTTTCTCGGAAGTGCTCCAATTGGTTACGAAATGCATCCTTTTGCTCCATGTTTCCTCTTCTCACTTATGAACCTATAAAATGAACAAACATAAGTAAATGACATTATTAGACTTTTAGAGAAGCGTAATTCATGCGATTAGAGGCGCTCTTTATACATAAAATATGTACAAATCATAGTATATAATTAATCAAATAAACATCTTCTAAAGTTTCATTTAAAGTTTTCATGTTTTTTTTTTTCCAAATTTCCATCATTTCTCTTGAACATTTACTGATATCGAAATTTTCTCTATATTTTGGTCGAAAATTTCATTTTTTGGACCGTAGAAATTTCTTCGAAACTTGAAATTTTGGTCCTTGGTTTTACTCGATACTTCAATGAGCTGGTTTACTTTTATATGACTTAACTGGTTGAAATTGATAAAATTAAAAGAGGCCTTAGCAGTCATAACCGGAAGCTAACAAAGTAATTGGATAATTAGAGTAGCATCTCTTATAGTTTAAATGTCAATGCAAGCAAGGGAGGCTAATGGTGGACAACCTAAGCCCTAACTCCCATTCATTCATCACAACCTTATCTTAGTGTAATCTTATTTTACTCTGAATGCAATTACCTTAGTTGAATCACCAATCACTTAAACAACAACCATCTCACTACACCATTGTGCACATAACGTACCACCACATGCCTTGGCTCTCTTTGAGCCTAAGTGTGTGAACTTGTACATGTTGTATATTCATCTAGCTTTCTTAGGATGAACCCTAGATAGAGAAAAGAACATCCAATCATTGTGAGTTCGACAACATTTTCTTATAATTTCTATATTATTACTTGTACCTCTTATACTTGAGGGTGGTGTTAATGCTACTAGTTAATTATATATATATAGTTATTTTAGGTTACCCAATTTGTTTGTTTTTTTTTAAATTTTTGTTTTCATTTCAAAACAAACAAATATTGTCGGCTATCCCTTCTCTCTTCCTTTCCTTTTCCTTTATCTTCTTTCTTCATGAATTGAAATCTTCATCCACTTTCTTTAATTTGTGACTTGAAGAACGAATTAATGGTCGACTATGATTGATTAAATTAGAGATTACAAGGCCACATATGATTCGTAAATGGAGGGACATAAATGAATTTTTTATTGTTACATTGGAGAGGGATCGAGCCCTTAACCTAGTCTAGTCTTAACCCAATTCTCAACCCTCCCTCACCACTTGGGCTAACCCTAAGGGCAAACACAAATGATTTCATTTTTTTTTGTACCAAAGATGTCTTAAAAAGACCTAAAGCAAAAACAAATAGGAGACTACTTAACAGGTCTAGCTGAGTGCTTGGACTTACTCACATCATTAATATCATCTAGGAACGCAACAACAACATGGGGAGGAGGGTTGTCAAAAAAGATGACCCCATTTTCATAATCAAAGCTAGACTTAACCAAATCATCAACAGTAAAGTTGCATTCTCTGACAATTTAAATAAGCTGAACAGACTCAAATCCCTCCATCAAGTCAATAACTCTAAGAGGATAAGAAGACACATCACTGCTCAAAACTAAATTAACCAGAATAGCAAAGTCAAACTCCACTTCTAACTTGGACACAAATAATTTTACGGGTAAAAAATGAATTTAACCCAAACAAAAATAAGAGCACAAACACGTGTGTGACCAATCAACCCCACGTGAGAATTGGATATCAATCCAATAAAAATGGGTCGGTATTGAAGCCCAATCCACAAAATGCCCATCGATCTAACTCGGGTTCCATTTGCAATTGTAACTCTTAAAAATTTTTACGAAAATTATTCTATCCACATGATTAAAGTCGATCAGAATTATTTTAGCCGTTGATTGATTAAAATAAATTTTTTAAATTAATCAACGGTGAGATTACCTTGGTTGATTAAAACTAGAGTGAACAGAAGATGCTACGAGATTTTTATGGCTAAGAAGTAAAAACACACGGGAAGGCTTTCTCTTTTTTTTCTTGGCTAATACCCGGGAAGGCTCTCTGAAAGCTCAGCTGCTTCTCTGACCTAAACCCTAAACTCCCTACGATTCTGGAATCAACAAAACCTATATACTGTATATATATATTCTGGAAAAAAGAAAAGAAATTATAAGTAGACTAGCGAGTAGCGAAGGAGTGGGCGTCTTCAGTCTTCGTTATTCCAATTTCAGGCCAATCTCCACACAAGTTTGCCATCATCTTCATCTTGCCCTCTTCTAAGTGTAAGTATCTATTTGAATTATTGTTCAATTGGATGCAAATTGGGGGAAATTTTAGGGTTAAACACTTTAGATGGGTTTAATTCCTAGTTAAATTTATGGATTATCTCTGGTATTGTTACTGTTAAATTGATCTAATTTGCTCTAGCTTGTAAATTTATATGCATTTCATTCTTCTATTGGGAGGGTTTCACGGTTTTACCATACTTATCAAGAACTAAGTTGAACAAACACAGTCAGAGAATACAGTTTCTGAGGAAAGCACCAGTAGACAACAAATGTTGAAGAATTTCAAGTGAGGCTGTGAATCTTCTTTGTTTGTAGCCTCCTTGACATCAATTTTTTTTTTATCTCTCCCAGTTTTCTTTTTGCGAATTTCTATTTTCCTTCTCTTTGCAATTAGGGTTACAGAGAGATTGGGAGGCCGTTAATGTCCTAAGCTGTAACCTTTATACGAAAGTCGGCATCTATAATTTAGGGGAAAATTAATATTCTCTCTAAGAAATGAGAAAAGGATTTGGAGAAGAAAGAATGTGGTGAAAGTAGAACCGATAAAGACGAAGCACACAAACTCATGGTGTGCGTGTATAAATAGGTAATTGATTCGCCGTTGCTGGGTTCTGACTGTCAGCTGAAAGAAATTTCGAATTTGAAATTCATGAGGAACCAACAAAGCTTAGGGTTTTCATTTTAAATTCACGTCATTTTCTTTCCGTTTGTGTGTCTGTGTACTCACAACTAAAATTTAGAGAACTCTATTAGTCTTCTAAGTGATTTATGGTGCTATGCTGCATTCTTAGCTTTTAGTCTTGTATGAAATAGTTTTGGTCGATGCTTCAGTGAGCTGGTTTACTTTTATGGCTTGGTAATTCTTATAGATGGCTTTTAGTCCCCTGTTTTATTTATTCCCAGCAAGTTAAACATCCTTTACGGTTCAATTTCTTCATTTAGCAACTTAGCCTTCCCATTAACAAACATTTGGTTGTGGGGATATTGATACATAGTAGATCAACACACCAACTTGAGCTTTAGCACTGTGTTTTATTTGTTGTCTTATTCGATATTTATATAACATTTATTCATTTTGATGTTAGATTTTAGACAAGTCTCTATCAGGTAGTCCTTGAAGTTCTAACTTCTAGTTTGTCTCTCAACTTATGTAAGTCAGGAGAAGTCCACTCGTGCATTTGCAAATTCCTTGATGGGGCGTAATCTAACAAATCATTCTGAATCTCCAGTACCGGACCATGTGTCTCCTCGTAGGAGGAGTCCCTCTAGGAAGAGTCAATCTCGAACAGAAAGATCACCTACTCAACATAGAAAGTCCCACAGAGGCAGTTCTCCACCAAGAGAAAAACATTCAAGTCGCCCCAAGTCTCCCAAGCATGCAAGGTCACCCTCTCCTCCTCCTCAATCTCCTTCTCCCCGGACAAAACGTTTAAGAAGAGCTGAAGCTGGAAGAGTGCCTGAGAGAGAACATGAAAGGATCAATGGTAGGGGGATTGATAGGGATTTACAGGAAGGTGGTTCAGAGAGAGATGCTGGGAGTGATAGAAAGGAGAAATTGTCGGGGAGGAATAATACTGATGGTAAATCTTCAAGATCAAGGCATGGTACTTCTCCATCAGATCGACACCGCAGGAGTAGGCATAGATCTCACTCACCTCAACATGCTGGTGATACAAGAGATGGGGAGAAAGTAATTGAAGAACGCGAAAGAAATCATAGCAGAGGGAGTGATAGAAGTATGCATAGGGAAAAGGGTTCAGATAGGGAAAACGAGAATGAAAGAATGGAGAGAAGGACAGCAAAAGACAGTACTGGTCATAGGTCTTCAAGATCAAGACATGGGCAGTCTACTTCTCCATTGAATGGACACCACAAGAACAGCCATCGAACTCATTCGCCACAACACGCTGCAGATACCAGAGCTCGCGATGAGGTGTCTGGTGATATCCACTCCCCCTTCCTTTGCAATAACTTTATTTTGAAACTTAATGCTTAAATTTTAATGACGAATGCATGGAAACGGTATTTCATATTAATGCAGATTGGCAAAATTTCTTTGGTAGAGAATTAGTATTCACAACTTCCATCCAAACATATTTTAATTTTTTGAGAACTCTGTATATATTGCTTTTAAGTATTGTTTAGGAGGCACTCTTTTTGTAATTCTTTTGCTTCTTACTTTATACCTGAGTTCAATAACTTCCTACTTTTTTTTTTGTTTTTTGTTTTTGTTTTGAGAAATGTTTAGGACTTTTTTTGGATGAAGCAAAACACAAAATAAAAAATAAATGATCAATTTTGCATTCATTTTGGGTCAATTTAGTCTGTGATGCTTGTAGTGGTTTACGTCTGCAATTGCATTGATTCTTATCTGAAGTGTCTAACTGTAGGTAACTATTTTTTCAGGTGCCAGACTCAAGGGAGGCTGAGGATGGGTGAGTTGATCTTTCAACATTATGTTTACGCTTTTTTGAACAGTTGATTAATCTATCAGTCGTCATATATTTTCTTCTTGGGTTGCACTTTGATATATTTAGTGTATTTATTAGTTCTGGAAAAAAAGAAGAGATAAAGGCTAGTGGAAGTAGTATGGTCTTGCTAATTTAACAAAGTAAATCTTCACGCTGTCAAAAGTAATAAAAAGTGTCAATTTTCCTTAATTTGGTGAATAATAAGAGAAAATGTTAACAAAGTAAATCTTCATGCTGTCAAAAGTAATAAAATGTGCCAATTTATTTTTTATTTTTTGATTTGGTGAATATAAGAGATAATGGGGTCAGTGGAACAAATATTTACCAGATTTTCTTAATTCCTCAAGAACCTTAATAGTTTTGTAATGCTCTGAACATAGTATGGTGTTCCGTGTTCCTTGTAATGTATAGTTTTGTATTATGAAATTCCTTGCTTTTGATATTGTACCTTTATTTTTTCCTGAAATTCGAATATTGTTTTCAAAAATTTATTGGTTGTGTCTGTTTAATATTCTGTCCAACTGATAATAAGCAGAGGAAAAATAAGTATGATATTTTAATAAAAACTGAATTTGTATAAGAAACTCCACACATGCATAAGGGTTTGGGTATCAATGAATTGTTGTTTCCCAAAAGGGAACTCAAGAAAATCACTTTGCGGCTTACAATTTCGTTTTTATGTCTAAAGATCCAAGTGCAGCAGTGCACTCCCCTCAAACACTGAATGCATGATAGTTTGCTAATCTAGTTTCACACAAATATAGGTTACTACGCTTTGGGCTATGTTATGTTCTACTTCTTCAGTGCACTCTTTTATAAAAGCCTGGATGTGGCCTTGATAAGCTGTTGGTTGCTTCTTGAGCAGGATTGATGAGAATGATTCAGTAGCTATGATGAGGGCCGCTGAGGAAGCCTTGGAAGCACAGAAAAAGGTGAGTAGCGCATAGCTTGGTGTGGCATTCTTTCTTGACATCAGAACTCTCATCTTCTACTTTTTGGTTATTCATGTAAAATTATTGTCAGCGACCATGTGCACTCTCTGATGGATCTTGTTTATCCCTACCTCTTCCAAGTGTCATAACTTTATTGCAAATCATTTGTTCCTTTGGGTGGAAGGCAGCAATTGTAGTTACTTTTTGTTCCTTCTGTGATTCGACTTGCAGCAAAAGCCTTCGTTTGAGCTATCTGGAAAGCTTGCTGCGGAAACCAATAGATTCAGGGGTGAGTCTTCATTTCTTTGTTTTTGAAATGAAAATGTCAATTTTGTACGTACTTTTGTTTTGTTTTTGTGTTTTTTTTTTGTCAATGTTTGCGTGACAAAGAGTGCACTAATCAGAACCCTCAAAGGGTTTGCATAGAGTACAAAATGTGAATCTAAATAACTGCATCACTTAAATTAGGAAACTTGATCACAAACCTAAATAAACTTGGAAACCAAATATTGTTATTTACTCAAACTTCTAATTACAAGATTGCTCTCTCTCTCTCTCTCCCCTTTTTTTTCCCTGACAGTTCCCCTTAAGTTGGACCACAGATGATAATCATAACTCTGGAACATAATTAAGATCTTCAAAACATAGATATATGTGATCTTCCATGTCTCTTAAAGCCTTGATCTTTAACTTCTTCAGTTCTCTTTAATCTTGATGGGAGTAGGACATCAATTTGTCTCATTTAGATAAAACTATTTTTGGATCTTTATGCTCCCCTTACAAAAAGCTGACTAGAATACTATTACCCCAAAAAACTTAGGCATCACAGGGCTAGATGCCAGAGTATATGTGTTTTTGTGGGGTCCAAAAGTGTTGAGGACAGCCGTCATCCTGGGGCATGGTATTCTTTAGGGTAGAAATATAAGAAACCAAACAAATTTCAACCCATCAAACTCAACAACCCAAAACAACCTCTAGGATGAATGTAATAAATTCAACAACCAAGTACAAACATACAACACTCACTTAGCAAATATGGAGCACTCAAACAGTCAAACAACAGTTAACCTAGCAGCAAAACGTTACCAAGATTGCATCTTGGATTAGGATCTTGCTGAGCATCTGCAGCCATTTTGAAACGGGCGTCAAACCATTAAGACCAAACCACGACAAGATATGACTGCCAGAGGAGAAGAGTTGACAACAGAACAGAGAGACACTGTCCAGAATGATTCGAAGATGGCAACATGTAAACTAGACTGGTGATGCGTCTCTGATGCTCCAATACCATGCAGAGAATCTTGAGACAGGGGGGAGGGAATGAGATTGATTATTAACACTAAAGGTTTAAATAACTAATAACCCTAGTCATAATGATAAACTAATTGACAACCAACTCTACTTGGGGAAACTAGATCACACCTTTACATACTAGGCAACCAATTCTTATACTTGGATTTAGTTCCATTATACTTTCCATTCTCCAATAGTTTGTACATGTACAATGTAGAGATTGTGGATTTCTATTTTTCTTTATTGTGAAAGTTAAAAAGAAGATGAAAAACATATTTTAAAATAGTTGTTTATAAATTCCAGGTATAACTCTACTATACACTGAGCCAGCAGAAGCACGGAATCCTCATGTAAAATGGCGGCTTTATGTTTTCAAGGGTGGTGAAGTTCTTGATGGCAAGTCTCGTGAACCTTGATACTAGAAGTTATCTCGTTGTTGTTGTTGGTTTTTTTTTTTTTTTGCAACCTACATATCTTATTTAATTATGAAGCATTTAGAGGTTAAGCAAATGATTTTGAAGAAGCTGCACACTCCAGGTTGTTTTTTATTTTATTTTATTTCTTAAAAATAACAATACTTGAAAAATGCCTCATATCTCCGTGTGATTAAAGTACCTTGTTTCAAATCCCTTTGCAAATAAAGTGTCCACAGGTCTTAAATCTGAGAAGCTGGAGAGCTAATGCTGAAGATTCTAATATTGTTTTTAAGACCTTGGCAGCAACTTACAGTGGAGTCGCTTTTAATTCCGTATCTAAGAGACTAAGACCATAGGCTTGTTACAATATTTTTTGTGTCCAAACCAGCTCATCTATCACACACCTTACTTTTTCCAGTAAAACTAATGTGAGATGATCAGCATGTAATAATTTCTTACTTTTTCTCCTAATGGACACATCTTAGTTCAAATCATTATCAGCTTGGGTGCAATTGTGGGAGTACTGGAGATTGGACAGATGATTAGGAATTTCTCGTTATGCATAAGAAAATGTCGTATTTTAAAGGTTTTCTTTTCATAAATCCTTTGCATATAATAAATGGTTGTTGTAAATTGGTGTTACAGTACTTGTGGAAATTTCCTCTTTAGATATTAAGCTTTTGGTCATTTTTCCTATATGTAACTGATAATATACTGATAATTTCCTCTTTCGATATTAAGCATCTAATTTCTCAGAACTTAAAAATGTTATTAACTTAAAACATATGTATTATTTAGTTATCTACTGAGATTCTGGATCAGTCAAGTTCTTAAGTGAGCATCTTATTATTTTGCTGGCTAGCATTCTAAACTTGTTCTTTTTAATCCTTTTGTGATGACTTAGGTTTTGGTGATTTTCCATAGTTTCAAAAGTCCTGCTTCTGCATGTTCATTGCTAATGTCATTTTCCTGCTCACCTCTCTGAATCCATGTCTTTTGGGATCTATTCATGATGATTGAAAAGTTTTGCTGAATTTTGGTTCTGTTCTAAATTGTACATATGATTTTCAGAACCCATTAAGATACATCGCCAAAGCTATTACCTTTTTGGGAGGGAAAGAAGGGTGGCAGACGTCCCTACGGATCACCCATCCTGCAGCAAACAACATGCTGTTATACAATTCCGGTAGATCCATAATTTACCATTTTAATCATGCCATTTTATTTCTGCCATTTATGTTCTGAGTCAGTAGCTAATATTTTATTTTAATTTTCATCATGCCAGGCAGGTAGAAAAGGAGCAACCTGATGGTACATTGTCAAAGGAAGTAAAGTAAGATAAAGCCAATTTGTGGTTGATTCCATTAATTGAGCAGTCATTATTCAAATCTCATATCTAACTTCTTGTGTGCACCATTGTAGGCCTTATATAATGGACCTCGGAAGCACAAATAAAACCTTTGTTAATGTAAGTGGTTCATATTGATGTTTTATATAATTTTATATATATATATATACACACACATATATTTCATTATTAACAACTTACAAATGCCAGTTGTTTTCAGTAAGATGAGATTTGGCTGTAGTTGCAGGAATTTAGTCTTAACATTTCATTCGCCTATGCAGGAAAGTGCAATTGAACCTCAGAGATATTATGAACTTATGGAAAAAGATACGATCAAATTTGGTAATAGTAGGTAGGTCACTAATGAATGAATATCCAAAGTGAGATTTTGTGATGCTTAGATTTGCTGTCTTCCAGGACAGCAAAAGAATGTTTTGGCTTTTATTTATTTCATTTTTATTTTTAAATAAATAATGGTTAGTCTTCGTGCTTTATCCCTGGTTATTTGTTGTAATGATACTTGCAGTTGAATGCTCATTTGGTTTGGTTTGGTTTTTAAGGTTTCCCTTTTTAGATTTAGTTGAACAATAGTTTTAGAAACCAATCTAATTCAATAAGATGGTCGAGGTTAAGGTTCAGCTAGGGATCTGGAAGACGTGGAGTTTATTTGTGTTTGGGTAGTTGCACATGGATACAAACTAGACTTTTAGATGGAGTAAAACTAACCGGAATCTCAAATGGAGAAATATGCACATGGATACAATCTACTCTTAGAATTGGAACATATAAACAATCTATGAGTGGTTTGTTTGGTTGTATTTCATAATTTCCTCCCAGACATGAGGCTTAAAGTATTGCCTAATTAGAGAACCTGTAGTTTTTATGCCCAAATTCTTGTTTGCTGTCTCTGATATGATCTGGAATCCTTGCTGTGTCGTTATTATTGACAATATTCTTATTATTTGGTTTTTGCAGCCGAGAGTATGTGCTACTGCACGAGAATTCTATGGATTGATGGGTTCAATTGGCTACTCCAAAGTGCCTCCCACCCTGACTTTTGGAATATGCCGGATCACAAATGTATGGTCACTTTTTTTTTTGTTTCTCTTGTCTAATCAGTTGTATGGAAATGACTTGATTTCCTGAACGCCATCAATTCCGGATATTTTTCGTCGGATGTTAAAGAGTGAATGGTATCTAATATCTCATCTGTTTGTCATGAATCGGGATACGTCTGTAGATGCAAGTCTATGTAGTTGCAACCAGGTAAACTAAGGATGACTGCATGACAAGTTATCCAAGTACAATCTAAACAGTAAATCATAAAGTGAGTTAATCACATCACTAGGCATTGACATTTTCTTTTTTGTGACTTGAGGACATTGATCAACACATCTTTGAAGAGACCAGTGACTGGGAGAGGCCTAATGTTATTAATTGTGTTTGGAACAGAAATTTCTCCATTTACCCTCTGTAGAATTGTATTAGGCGTGTGAGTGTGACTATGGCGCCAGCTTCTTTGTTGTGTTCTAAATAAGAATGTGATAACTTGGAGGAGTTGGCCTACGTTAGTGTTGATGGGAGAGCATGAAATATCATAAAATGTAGCCTTTTAAGATCAGCAGTCCCAACTCTCCTAAGTCGGTACAACATTATACCTAGGATCTCGTGTTTAAGAAGTTCATTTTTAAGATCTAAACTTTTGTTGCAATATTCCAGTATTAATAAGTATACCCCTAATACATCTGCATGTCAGACCACTATGATGGTCGATGGTCTAACCCAAATTCTTCTCGACACTAGGTGCAATATTTCACGAATTTCCTTGGTGCATTATCTATTCTATGAGACTTCCCAACAATTAGACTTGTAAAGAATGCTAGACTAGCATGCTTTGGCATATTGAGTTTGAGACATATACTATACGCCAAAGTATAAAGAATTCCCTATTTTATGATAGGTTAGTACTGTTAAACCAAGGAAAGGGAGGGAGGGAGGGAGAGAGGGAATTCCCTATTTTATGATAGATTATTACTGTTAAACCAAGGAGAGAGAGAGAGAGAGAGAGAGAGAGTCTGTAGCTGCCATTCATGTTACACTCTGCCTTTGAGTCCTAAGAAGTTCAGTCATATTCATTATATCTTGTCCAGTTTAGCTGTATGCATGAAGCTTTCTATATGTAGCGACAGCATATCACTTGTGGCTTTTCAATCAGACCAAAAGAAAAAAACAGAGAAACAACATCGAAAGTTCCATCAATCGCTCCAAGAACAGCATATAAAATACCATGCTAGCAACTTCATAGTCATAGCCATATTAGAGCTATGACTATGAGGTTGGTTCGCTTAATAATGATGATCATATTAGTACTAGCTTTGGCCACCTCCAAAAGG
Organism: Rubus parviflorus; assembly: GCA_029955375.1. Classification (NCBI taxonomy): domain Eukaryota; kingdom Viridiplantae; phylum Streptophyta; class Magnoliopsida; order Rosales; family Rosaceae; genus Rubus; species Rubus parviflorus. The sequence goes on along the minus strand of JARGGL010000005.1, from coordinate 7,135,980 downwards.
GTCTTAGCAAGTGATCCTGACATCCTTTGTGACTATATACTCCCTCAAAACAGCACAACTGTTGATGCTACCTATTTTACATACACCGGATTGCGCGGGATATTTGATCAAACGCCTGAAACCTTTAGGGCAACGAAAGCCAGCTTAGCCGAGTTCCCTGCTCTCAATGGCCAGAGTGTGTCGTACGCCGTGCTTCAATTCCCTCCAAGCACACTCTTCCCACCTCACACCCGCCCTGATGCCACCGGACTTTTGTTCCTTCTTGCCGGTTCCTTGGAAGTCGGGTTAGTTGACACGAAAAATGTCCTATACACTCAAACGCTTCAGGCTGGAGACATGTTTATATTTCCTAAGGGATTAATCCATTATCAGTATAACTCTGATCCTCAAATTCCAGCTACCGCCATTGCAGCATTCGGAAGTGCAAGTGCTAGAGCAGTTACAGTGCCACCTTCCGTCTTTGCCTCTGGTATTGACGATGTCATCCTTGCCAAATCATTCAAGACCGATGTTGATACCATTAAGAAGATCAAGGCTGGTCTCACTAATTAATTAGTTCCTCAATGATTGAATTGATGACTTCAATAATTATCTTCAATTCTTCATCTTGAATTTATACTAATATCCTAGCTAGAATCCTGTTTTCACCACACAAAAAAAAAATTAACCTATAATGCTTGGAACTTTGAGACTTACTAATGAAACTGAACTGAGAGAGATAGATACGAGTATATGAATATATGAGCAGAATAAATATATACTGATCGAGCCGAGCACTGCAACAGTGCTAGTGATCGAGCCGAAACAAGCTTAATAATGAGAGAGTTTTTTTTTAAAAATATATTTTATTTTATTTGTTTTAAGAGAAAAAGAATACAACCTAGAGAGCAAAGTCTCTTTGTTACACCAAGAACGTAGGGGTGGGCACGGTCGAGAATAACACCATCCCTATCCCATTCCGCAAAAATTATTTCGGGACGGGACGGAACGGGATGACCAATTTTGAAAATTGATCCCGTCCCATCCTATTCCGCGCGGGATCGGAATCGATAATGCACATGGAATCCTATCTCACTTATGAGTATAGTATTAAATTTATTATTTTAACATAATCCATCATCATTATTGTAAGCATAATCCATATAATTTCACATGCTTATAATCATTTTTCTCAAGTAATCAATAAATCAAACACATTCAATAACAATATATGACCAAAATCCAAATAACCAAATCACACTAAGAAAATTACAAGTTTAAAAATTACAACAACTTGAAAGCTTCATGAGAAAAAAAAACAGGAATGAAAGACAGTAAGAAACAGAAATGATGAAATGAAGTTAATCAACAATGCTCAAAACATAAGTGAACAATACTGCTGAAGCTCAAATGCATGATCTCTTCACTCTTCAGTGCTTAAATGATTCAGACATTAATCACAATCTTTGTCTTTCCTTTTGCTTTTGGAGGTGAAAAGGTGTATTAATTTGCTAGCTGCAGTGGTTGCATATTCTACACAAAAGTGAAAAATACAAATGAATGAGAAATAATTAAAGATCAATGGGAGGCTCATATTCTATTTTTCAATAATGCATTTAACAAAAGAGTAGTGGCGTACCTTCTTCTACTTTTTCATAGAATTCCAGTTCTTCAATTGTAGGTTCATATTCCAAGCTACTTATATCATCACCCTTTAACCAACTTTACAAGCAAATCAACGCCTCCACTGTTTTAGAACTTAATGAACTCCTAAATGGATCAACAACTATGCTTCCAGTACTGAAACATATATGATTCGGAAGCCACTGTGGAGGTTTGAACAGCAAGGATATCCTTTGCAATTGTTGCCAGTACTGGGTACTTAGAACCATTGAGCTTCCACGAGCATAGGAAGTCAAAACACTCCTCATCCGAAGCTGTGTACTCCAAGGGATCTAATAGGTATTGGTCCACCTCATGTGCCACTACTGCGTGTGCACTTTCTTCCACAACCTTTCTCCAGTCATCTAAAAGTTCTCCCCTCACATAACCTCTGTTATTCTTGCTACCAGTGCTTGTTGTTGTACTTGTCGAAGATGAAGGGCTGCCACCACTCTTATTTTGCTTTCCACCATCCACTTTGGGTGCATACTCTTCATAGAGTGACATCAACACTCCCTTAAGTTGTTTGATTATGTTCTGCACCTCTTCTTCTATCAAACCATCTTTTCTCAATAAATGAGTGACATTTCTAAGTTTGAACCTAGGATCCATCACAAGGCCAATAATGACCAAGTGATTCATTTGATGGAAAGAGCCATAATATTTCTCAAATTTGATTCTCATGTTTGCTGCCATATCAACCAACAGTACTCTCTCAGTTTCTGAACCAGTTGCCATGAATGGTTCTACAAACATGGAATTGATGTTCCTCTCCATTGTGATGATATCATGGAAGGTTGTGTGCACAGTAGGAGATAATGAGAATAATTAGAATATGAGAGAATCAGTCAGAGACTTAATTAGAGATTAGTTGATAATTGATCAGGACATTAGGTCAAATGAGGGTAGAGAAAATATTGGGAGTGGTCAAGTCTATAATAGATGTATAGACTTGCCCAAGCACCCAATCATATCTAGATATATATTAAAAATTTAATTTAAATTTGGTTAATTATTATTGTGGGATGGGACGAGATGAGAGCGAGATGCAATCTTCTTTTCTACATGAATCCCAATAATTTTGGGACGGGACGGGATCGTCCCAATTACTGAAAAATAAGAACCAATCCCGAGTGGAACGAGACGAGATCGGGATTAATTGCGGGATTTAATGCCCAGCCCTACAAGAAAGTGTATGGTCAAACACATAAAAATTAAACCATTATTTTGGCGAGACACTAGTGCGGATCGAGTTGATCCATCGATAAGAAAACTGTTAGTGCATGGTAACAAAATAAATTGAATCTAAAGACTAAAAATTTAAAGGCATTAAGTCGCTAAAATAGATTGATAGATCAAATGCCGAGTCAAAAATACCTCCTTAATATCCCCAAGTTGTCAAGACAATTAATTTAACATTGTGAACTTTTTTGTTAGTCTACACTTTTGATCTAGTAACTTCACAAGAACAAGCTATACTTGACATTTCTCAACTTAATTTCTTCACATAATAAACTTGCCAAGACAATTAAGTCCGCGGCCGGCTTCTTCTCACATTTTTCTTTTCTAATTAAGACTATATTTATAGCATTATCCAATAGAATCTCTAGGCCTAACTGTTTTAATCTATAGACTTCATATCCCATGGTTAAATTGTCTACACATCACACGACAGCTTAATTTTCGGGTTTCTCATATTTACAAAGAAGGTAATGTTTTGGCAGATCTTCTTGCTAATTTTGGTGCTGTTCATGATGGTTCTTTTTGGTGGGATTCTCTTCCGTTGTTCCTCGCTTCGTCCTACAGTAGAGACCTTGCTTCTGCAGTTTCATATCGTTATGCTTAGTTCTATATTTTGTTATGTTGTCTTTCTCTTGTGTTTGTTTTTGGTCTGTTCTTTGTGAGGCGTCTTAGTCTCTTGTATTGTTCTTTCTATTGGGAATGGGCTTGGCCTAGTCCTCCTTCCCCTTTATACTTTATTTTTCAGTAAGATTTCGAGTAAGGGCATGCTTGCCCTTATTTAAAAAAAAAAAAAAAAAAAAAAAATTCATGTGCATGAAGGGTCATCAACGTACGTCTCATCAGTATATGAACCTCCAATTAGTCAAATTTTGGGTTTCGGATGTGCCACCAAAAGGTCATGGAGGGTCAAAGGTACCATATGAATTACTCATATGCGGCCGGCCACTACTTTCAGGTAGAATTGATTAGGTCTCTTTTGCAATTTTTCTCAAGAAAAATGTGTGGTATTCTTATATATTTTGAGATTACCATCAAAACTACATAACAAGCATGTATAATAATTAGCGAAAAATACTCTTGTCCGACTCAGGTTGGACCTATGTGTCCAAATTCTTTGTTATTGACATACATTCGGCAGTGTAATTTCATGATTTGAACTGTTGATATTGTAAGACAATTTTATAGATCAATTCTGCAAAAAATATTCAAATTAGGAGATTGTTAACTCATTCAATTATATCAAACAAATGTACGCTTTTGGTAAAAGCTAACATTCTTATGACGAACAGTCCATTTGTTTGATGCAATTGCATGAATAAACGATTTTTGTTTACTTTGATTTTTTGCAGAATTGATCTATAAAGATTGTTTTACAAGATTAACAGTTCAAATCATGGAATTACACTTCCAAATATATGCCAATGAGAAAGAGTTTGGACACAGAGATCCAACCTGGGTCGGACTAGAGTTTTTTCTGTAATTAGCTAGTTATGTTACGATAATAGTTTCGCTCAAGAAACTTTCTAAGCTATTAATATCAAACCGTACATGCTTTTATAGCATTGTAGCTCAAATAGTTGAAAGCATTTATCCCCATATTAAAGGCGATCGAGATTGAGATCGGATTTTCCCTTCTTCGTGGCCAGGACTCCATCGATCTCTACTTCTACATTATCAAGGTAAACAAAAAGAGAATATTAATCTATAACTGTTCTAATTTTCAATATATGTCCAAGTTTATAAAGATACCCGCCCTTCACCCTTTGGCCTCTAATTAATTACGCAGTGTTATTTGCTTAGCTAATCAACGTACTTATCTAATAATTAAACTCCAAGATTCACTCAACAAGTCATTAAATATACATGCACGTAACTGGATGTCAGACTATGTCTTCCTTTTGTTCAAGCTAGACAAGGATTGAATCCTTCTTCTTTTTTCTATGATTATGTTCTGTACGTACTAATTGTCGATCTTGTTTGTTGATTTGGGTAGCTTTTATTATTTCTGTACGTTGATGAGTTAGCGCTAGGGTGGTTTTATATTTGTTAATGTCTACATTGCAAGGAAATTAAGCTAAGTTTTCTATTTTTATTTTGACAGTATTTGTTTTATTTTTCATTTTTAGCGGAAGGTGTCAGAATTCATTCATCAAAAGAGAAATTACATATAGTGATCCATCGATAAGGAGTACGTTAGAAAGAACTACTACCTAATTATACAATTTCACATTCTCAAGTTAGTGATAGCACAATAATAAGAGAAAGTAAAGCCGTTAAAATAAAAGAACTTAGGATCCCTAATTCTATGCGACCATTATACGCAGCCACAAAACAATAAACCGGCAGATCGACATGGTTTCTTCTTCTTCTTTGAAACACCGACATTCTAGATTCAATTATTGAAATTAAATTCTATGTTCAAAAACTAAAATCAAACCATGCTTTATAGGATTCTAGCTCCATTAGTAGAAAGCATTTACCCTCACATTCAAGGCGAGAGATCGAGTTCGAATTTCGCCTTGTTAGTGGGACTTGGTCGGTCTCGATCTCGATCTCCTTCTACATTAATTATTGTTGCTGTTAAAAAAACCAAGTAAAACAAATTAATACGAGAATAATTAATTTGTAATTAACCCTCATTTTCAACATATATACGTCCATGAACTCTGAGACCACTAACCTACCGATCACATATTTAATAGACTCTATAAATTACAACACCTAATGCTTTGGGAAAAGAAGGAATTAATCTGACCTATTCAAAATAACCAACTCTTATCTCTTAATCCAAGACTCACTCAACAAGTAAAGACACTTCCGATACCTTGTCCAACAGTACAGGACATGCACGCGTAACATGATCATCTAGATTAATTTCAGACCATGTCTTTCTATTAATATTATTAGATATATGCAAGTATATGTAAATTAATGTATATATGGCTAGCTTGACTGTTTTGACATAGTCTTCCTATCCAGTTGTGTCCCTTGTGAGAAGTCATGGCTTTTGAACAAGGCAAACAGAAGAAGACAAAGAAACAACGTATAAAATTTCATGCTCAGCTCCTTATAAATACCATCCTAGCAGGTTAAACCACATACAACACCAGCAGCTATAGCAGTACCACATTTATCGATCTAACCCTAGCTTACAAATCATCCACCATGGCTATGACTACGAGACTGATTCATTTACTGGTGATCATATCAGCAATTGCTTTGGCCACCTCCAAAGGAGCCCTAGCAGGTGATCCCGACATCACTTCCGACTTCATACTCCCGGAAAACCACACCGGCACAACTGTCGATGCCTCATTTTTCACGTACACAGGATTCCGCAGCATATTCGATCAAGCACCCAAAACATTTACGGCAACAAAAGCCAGCATGGACGAATTCCCGGCTCTCAAAGGCCAGGGCGTGTCGTACACGATGCTTCAATTCCCTCCAAACACGCTATTCCAACCGCACACCCGCCTTGACTCAGCCGGACTTATGTTCGTCCTGACTGGCTCCTTGGAAGTAGGCCTAATCGACTCGAAAGAAGTTCTATATACTAAAAAGCTTTATGCCGGAGATATGTTTGTGTTTCCTAAGGGTTTGATCCATTATCAGTACAACGCCGATCCTCAATTGCCAGCCACTGCCATTGCAGCATTCGGAAGCGCAAGCGCTAGATCAGTTTTAGTTCCATCCTCTATCTTTGCCTCTGGAATTCCTGACGACGTCCTAGAAAAATCATTTAAGACAGATATTGGTTCCATTAGGAAGATCAGGGCTGGCCTCAAAAATTAATTAATGATTTAAGGGTTCTGCATGTACTTTGTATTTAGTTTTTTTTTTACACTGCAATTAGTATATTATTGATTTCATTACTTTTAGTTTCTATTTGTTTGTATATCATGTTGTTTAATTCCTTTATTTTTCTTTTTGCTACATTTTTCTTTTAATTTATTATTTTGTAATAAGAATCATAAATACTTTTCATTCAAATCCAATCATGAGAAGACAAACATATATAATTAACCATCTAGGTGGAACGTTTCTCCAGTACGACTAATTAATACTATAAAACAACCACCTTGCTTAATTGTACAGTAATTGAAGGCCAGTTTACATGTCCATAATGACGTCATTTTGGTGTTTAAAAGTTCAGTTGTTTTAGTTCAAGGAAATAGTATGATATATTCATGCAGAAGGATAGTAAATGAGACACTAATAATCTAACAATGCATACCTAGCTAGAAGAAATGGATGAAACAGATGACGACCTGATGCAGCGGCACTTTGAGCAAAGATATTAAAGAACCAAAACACACAAGTCACCAAGCTCCGTTGAGTCTTAGAATACCCGGAACTAAGCAAACACAACACTCAAATATCTGTTGATTCTAAGAATACCCAGACTAAGAGTTAGGATAAAGAGAACACTCTTTATTAATTTGATTAATATTCAACCTCCAAATCTGTCCCAAAAGGCTTACAAGAACTCCCCTCCCATACAATGAACATATTAAACACAACTTAATGTGGTGAATGAACCTCCCGTACTAATAATGAGCCTAAAATACTTTAATTACAATGCATTAGGATTTATTCAAAGGAATGCATTTAAAACAGAAGCAAATGATCTTAAAACTATGCATGCACCCTATCCCAATTCTCCAAGTAATTCAAAGCCATTCTATCTGCATCATGACCTTAACCTCGAAACAAATTCCTATATGATTGGCATGGCATGTATTCTCATTTCTAAATGGTAGTAAAAAAAAAGACACAGAAGTTTCATAACTTTATCCTAGGAAATTAATTATAGAACTGGAATTCCTACCTCTGGTGCGAAATATCAAAAGATCGAGGGACTTTCAAAGCGACTCAGTACTGTTAGAAATTAGTGCTCTGATACAACATCAGCAGCTATAGCAGTACCATATGACTACGAGACTGATTCAGTTATTGGTGATCATATCAGAAATTGCTTTGGCCACCTCCAAAAGAGCCCTAGCAGAGGATCCCTACATCACTTCCGAGTTCTTACTCCCGGAAAACCACACCGGCACAACTGTTGGTGCCTCATGTTTCACATAATCAATTCACAAATTAAGCCTGTAATGAGAGAGAGGAAGGTAGTCGATCTGTAGCTGCCATTCATGTCACACTCTGCCTTTAAATCCTAAGTTCAGTCATATTCATTAGATTTTGTCCAGTTTATCTGTATGCAGCTTAATTTCTATATGTAGCGATAGCATATCACTTGTGGCTTTTCAATAAGGCCAAAAGAAAAAAAAGAAAGAAAAAAAAAGAGAAACAACATTGAAAGTTCCATCAATCGTTCCAAGAACAGCATATAAATACCATGCTAGCAACTTAGTCTAACAATATGGCTATGACTATGAGGTTGGTTCGCTTAATGATGACTATGAGGTTGCGCGCATTTTGGTGCCTTGTGCGGTCGCCAGGGAAAGAACCAAAATTCACAAGAACCACCAAACCTTAAACAGTCCATAAGCTAGAATATATATTACATTCTGTTCCATAGGTGGATCAATATATATTACATTCTGTTTCATAGGTGGGTGATCCAGATAACTCATGCAATTAGAGTACAAGCTATATCATACAATTAACTAAGAGTTTAAAATTTGAATTACGTACCTAGAGGAAAAAACAACCCAAGAAGTCAGAGTACGTCGTAGGTCACCTTAGGCTGGTTGCAGTCAAACATGCAGTACGCCACAAACTTCAAATTATCACCGGAGACTTGAAGTCCCAACACAAGAACGCGCACCAACTCGTTGTCTGCTTTCCAATCAAACTCTCTTGTACAAAAGAATCTGGTGAGAACAAGGCCCACATCGTTCCCTCCGAGATGGACAAATTGATACTCAGCGGGTGGTGTATCGATCATGTGGAAATCATCAGGTAAGTCATCATCGACGTTGAGATTGCTCTGGCAACAGATCTTTGTAACTCACCAAGTAAACAGAGTAGGATGAATAGCCAAATCTTCTCTTGGAATCTTTCCTGTGCTCCTCGAAACAAACGTAGAGGGATTTCTGCTCCTGGTCCTTCTCCCATGCATGCGAGCGAATTAATGATTTGATCTGATCGAATTAGGGTTCCAAGGGTTAGTTTGTGCAGGTCGGGTAATCTAAGACTAGGACCAATGAAATTTCTAGAATGCAAGGTGCTAACAACTAAAAGATTTATTCAAGTTAATTAGCTTGAACGCAAGGCTTCAGCACAGTAGGATTGAATGCAACTACCAATCCTAATTCACTTCAGGTTTTTACCGTTTAGTCATAAAAACATAAACAACATTTTCACACCAATTAAACAAATGCAAGCATAAGTAAATGAACACAGAAAAATGTTGATGCAGTAAAACCCTCCAAAGAGGAAAACAACTGCGGGCACTATGCCGGTAAACAATCCACTATATGAAAGAATTCATAAAGACATTCACAAAACTCAATCTTACTAGACACTTCTAGAAGGCAGTTCAGTCTTTGCAACTCGATCACCAAATGGACTTGATCACCCTTGTCAATCTTGAGATGGCACACCACTGGTCACGGACGTCAATCACCTCAAGGCATAAGTGTTCATCGAACATGCACACGTACCATTTACGAAAAGTTTGGAGTGGTGTGTTTGACAGGATAACAAAGCAAGCTTTGCATGGAACAGCTTGTGTATCCGTGGTCCTATAGGCTCAGACTACATGGTCTTATATAGAAATCAACTCTAGCCTATCAACAACATTTTTCAATTAACAATTTTGGCTTAGTGATCAATGATGGAGGTCCAACTAAGACTGCAGTCAAGTGGGATAATTGTTAATTGACATAGCTTTTCTTTAGAAGAGAAGTGGAGAGTGCAGACTTGATTCTTCATCTTTAGCAGCATGGGGAGCACGGTTTATACTTTAACCTTTCAGCGCACATGATCCACTTACAAGCGCACATGATCCAATTACATGATGGAGATAAACACTTTAACAAACATATGATCAGCACTGCTGACGATACATGCTAGGTAAATCACATGACCATATTACAACAAAGGATTTGAACATAATGGTTTTTGGGCTAGAAAAAGAGCCAACAAAATATTGAACTTACAACCAATTCAATATACCAAAGAAGAATACCTTATTACCTTAATTTGAACCAAAAATAAAGATGCGCACACAAAAAGGGAGGGACGTACAATGAGACATTTAGATGAAAGAAAATATCCTAAAGCAATAATTGGATCAATTACGAGATTAGTCTTTCCGAATTCATGAGAAAATTGGATAAATTAGAAAGATGAAGCCAAGATTTTGATATCTCAAACCAGAAACTTGATATGTCAAAGAATGGAGCAAACTTTGTCGATGATGTCAACTAGCAGTTTAGAATCACCTTCCACTGATACATTTTGGTAGAGCTGAACTGCTAATAGGCCTTCATTCGATGAATAGGGAATGTTCTGTACTAGTCAATCTTGTTCATTGATTTGGGCAGCTTTGCCATTTTAATTTTATTATTACATTTAATAAAGTACGTCTCAGCATTCAAATACATACATATCCTAGCTAGCTTGAAATAACTAATTTGTTAAAGTTAATACTATGTTGCTTTCAACAAATTTAGTTGTATTTTGATGTTTAATCTCTTTATCAGAAAATCTGGTGTTTAGGGCTAGAGCCTTGTTTAGCAGAAATTTTCTGTTAGTTAAGGCTAGAGCCTTAAATTACAGAATTTTGTTAAGTTGTGTATTATGTGGCTGGGATCAAAATGGGAGTCTTGTGTGGCCCTCATTGATTCAACAAGTTGTAAAAGTCTTTGGTATATATACCAAAGCATTCTCTCTACGTAGAGAACTGGATGAATAGATCAATCCATGTGAAAAAGTGTTGTGTGCTACAAAGTGAGCAACAAACTCTCTATCAAAAATATCTCTCTGTTCTTGTGTTCATACCAGCACCTCTGTATCAAATATATATTGGTGTGTGAGTGTTTGAGTGAAGAAGAACAAAATCATCAAAGTGATTAGAGGGAAGAAGATAAAGGCAACGTTCCAGATCAAGTGTGTGAAGAGCAGCTGTCAAAACAGAGCAGCAAGCTTAGATCAAGGAGGTGAGTCATAGCTCAACCCCAACATAATTAACATAACTTGTTGGAATGTTTATCCAGTTTCTTGCTAGAATCCTTTGAACTTTGAGATCGCGTTTAGTTTATCTGATAGAATGATAACTGCTAGATAGGCTTCCATATCAGCAAAGAATGAATGACAACAATACTTAATTATAAGTCATAACATCAAATGTTACTATTGCCGAACCTTGTAGCGTAGGCTTGTAACCAAATGAGACATTAAAGTAATTGGTTGGATGGTGAAGCCTAAGCCATATGAGATGCGGTGATCTTGGTCACTGCACTACTATGGTAAAATCGTTGCTAAGTATGCCCCAACCTATGGTTAGTAGGGTTTCCCACCCACAATGGGTGGATTGTGGGTGGGTAGCAAATCCCACAAGAATTTCAGAAGGCTGATATGGGTGGTATGATCCATGCTTAGTAGTAGGGGTGACCTTTTTGAAACTGAAAACCAAAAAAACGCACGGAACTAAGCCAAAAAGCCAGTTATTTAGAACCGAACTGAACCGATGCTAATAGGGGTCAAATCATTAAAGTCAACGTAGTTAAAATTTACCGAAACTAAATCAATATGCCGGTTAACCGAATTTTAAGTGCGGCTTCGATTTTGAAAAATGAAAAACTGAAGCCATTAGTTCGAATAGCGGTTAGTACCGAAAAACCGAACCGATAAAACCGAGTCTACTCCTACGTACTTAGCAATAACTTTCTATGGAAACTTGCTCTCCACAGTGCACGTTGATGAGTTCAAGGATGGTTGTGTAATGTCTACATTGCAAGAAAATTAACATAATGTTTAAGGATATATGAAATACAACCACAAGACAGAAGTAAATACAATGTAAATAGCACAGGAATAGAGCGTCTCTTTATTAATGAATAGGTGCCTCTATATATAGAGAAACACAAAGGGTACAATCCACATCCCAATAGGACTTCTATTCAATATGTAATCCATATGCTATACTAACTAATCTAATCCTAGGTTGACAAGGCACACACAAAGTAGGTTTCCTTCAACACTCCCCCTTGTGGCGTCAACACTAGGTGGTGCTCCTCACGTTGTCTCATTAAAAACCTTGCCAAGTAACAAAAACCCAGTGGGATAAAAATAACTTTGGTCGAAGGAAAAAAGAGTACAACACACCCTTCACATTTGGAAACTTTGCATGGACGCCAGACTCCCCCTGAAGTCTGCGTCTCCCCTGATTTCCACAATCATGGGAGGTCAGATAACTTAAGCAAACCAATGTTTTCACATGCTTCTCAAATGTGGATTTAGGCAGTGACTTAGTAAATAAGTCAGCCACATTATCCTCAGATCAGACTTGATCCACTTTGATCTTGAGGAACTTCTGCTATTGCTGATTATAGAATACTTTAGGCGATATATGCTTGGTGTTGTCGGCTTTGATGAAACTTTGCTTCATCTGCTCAATGCAGGCAGCATTATCCTCATAAGTGGATGTAGGTTCATCAGTGGTTGACCTCAAACCACAAGTACTTCTTATATGTGTATCAATGGACCTTAACCATATACACTCACGAACTACTTCATGGAGAACAATAATCTCAACATGGTTCGAAGAAGTAGCGACAAGAGTCTGCTTATAGACCTCCAAGATATCGCGGTGTTTCCCATGGTAAAGACATAACCAGTTTGGGAACAACCTTTATATGGGTCAGAGAGATACCCAGCATCAGCAAAGCCCATCAATACATCACAAGAATTGTGGAAAAAGAGGACAGCAGGTTTGGCGACCGGTCGACAGGCAACGGCGACCGGTCGACCGTCGGCAGCAAACATGGGTTCCTCACCCATTTTGCCATACTTTCTTGACTCTCTGTAGGGAAAGAACAAGCCCATATCAATCGTACCCTTTAAGTAACGAAAGATAGTCTTTATGCCAGTCCAATGACGTTGCGTGGGCGCAGAGCTAAATCTAGCTAACAAGTTAACAACAAAGGAAATATCGAGTCTTGTACACAGTGCCAAATACAATAATGCGCCTATTGCATTTTGGTACGGTACCTCAGCCTCTAAAACGTCTTCACCATCATCCCTTGGGTGAAACGGATCCTTCTTGGATCTAGACTGCGACCAATCATGGGAGTGCTTAACAGGATGGACTTTATCCATATTAAATCGCCTGAGCATCCTTTCCCAAGATCTTTCATCTCAAACATGGATTATGGTAAATCCGGAACTTGTTTTCACGCAGGGGCATAACTTATTGTTCACATATCCTCTTCCAATCAAGTAGTCACTTAGACGGGTATACCACATCCGTCCGGATTGTTTCAATCCATATAGTGAACGTTGCAATCTTATTGCAAACATGCTCTGTGGTCTAGAGCCACTTGACTTAGGTAAATGAAGCCCATCCGGGACCTTCATATAAATCTCCATATCTAGATCCCCATAGAGATATGTTATGACCACATTCATAAGTTGCATGTTCAGTTTTTCGGAAAACTACCACTGACAAGGTAGCAGAATGTTATGACATCCTTTACGAGAGAATATGTCTCATCGTAGTCGATTCCAGGGCGTTGTGAGAAGCTTTGCGCCACAAGGCGAGCTTTATATCTCGTTCTCTCACTACGCTTTCTAACAAAGACCCATTTATATCAACAGGTTTTATTCCAGAAGGTATTGGCACAACTGGCCCGAATACCGTTCTCTTTGTTAGTGAGTCCAACCCAACCTGGATCGCATATTTCCATTTAGGCCAATAAGCTCTACATTTGGCATTCATCAACGGAGCGAGGTTCAATATCATCATTCTCAATGAACTCTTGTGCACAAGCATATGCAAACACATCATCAACAGTGATGGAGTTTCTATCCCACGTCTCATGTACACTAGTGTAATAATCGAGATCTCTAGGTTCCCACGGATAGGTCTTAGCGACAGGGCGTCCCCCGAAGATGTCTTTTGGACATAACCATAATCCGGAACATTTTCATGGACGGATTTTGAGTATCAATGATGAGAGAGTTATTTGGTGCCATCGCAGCCCATTCCCTAGGGCGCGAATCCCTCGAACCTGGTGGCCTCCAACGCTTCCTCAGCGGAGCCACGGCCTAAGCCACATCACCACCATTACTGGCAGTGGCGCCACCAGCTGTCCCTCCCATAGGGTTAGCTGCAATAGCGACTTTGAGTCCAAGTCCTTGTTCAGGCACTTGCATCCTTGCAGGCATGTTTGCAGCTGGTATATATGATCTAGTCACTTTATCAAGATCAGAGAAAGCGTCAGGAAGAGAATCTCTGACTTTCTGAAGATCTATAATTCTACGCACTTTCTGCAGTAGGGGGGATCGTTATGAGACAGAGTGGGGTCAGTCTACGACAATTTCAGTCGTTCCTGATTCACGTTCAGATCTCCCCCGAACGACGGGAAAGACTGTCTCATCGATGTGACAAATAGATCGCCTGTTCAAGGGTTCTACATAGCGGATTATGGTTGGAGACTCAAATTCAACATAAATACTCATTCGTCTATGAGGACCCATATTAATACGCTGTGGCGGCGTAATAGGCACATAAACAACACACCCAAATATGCGTAAGTACGATATGCTTGGCTCGTACCCAGTCACTAGCTGTAACGCAGACAAAGATTGGGTGGTGATGGGCCTCAGACGAATAAGCACAGCTGCATGCAATACTGCGTGTCTCCAGGCAGAGAGAGAAAGGTTGGTGCGCATTACCAACGTCCTCGTGACCATTTGTATTCTATTAATGGCAATCTCTGCAAGACTATTCTGGGTATGCACATGTGAGACTAGATGCCTAACATCTATCCCATGCAGTAGTCATCGAAAGTCTTCGATGTAAACTCCCTAGCATTATCAAGCCTGATAAGTTAAAGGGATGATCTGGGTAGTGAGCCGGCAGGCGAATCATTTGTGCTAGGAGTTTAGCATTAGCAGCATAATGAATGGACAACATCATGACATGTGACCAGCATGTCGATGCATCAACCAACACCATAGAATACATAAATGGCCCGCTTGGTGGTTGAATATGTTCACAGATATCCCTTTGGATTATCTGTAAGAATGGAAGAAGTACTTTAGAGTCCTTTGCATAATGAGTATTTGGCTTTGGGAGCTTTAGAAGCATAAGAGGCATCCTTGAGATCAGAATTGGTCCATGAAGGGTTGCTCACATCAGAAGAGGGAGGAAAAACGCTCAAACCTCGAATTCTGGAATTCGGCGACCGGTCGACAAGGTTGGCGACCGGTCGACGGAGCCCCTGGACAGAACGACTTCGCTTCTGGAAGTCGGCGACCGGTCGACAAGCATGTGGCGACCGGTCGACGTAGCCTCTGGAAGTTGGCGACCGGTCGACGAGCATGCGGCGACCGGTCGACTGGTGTCGGGTAGCAAAACGTTTTTGCTCCACAGCCACACCAGGCCTTCCTTGAATCAACTTTTGATTCATGCTTCGATTAGCTCGATAGAATGAATGTCCGTGTGAGGTTTTCAATACACGGATCATCATATCACGACCAGGATGTCTTAATCTGTCGTGCCAAAGCCAATATGTGTCTGAATCCAAGAGGTCATCCCGAATGACATTGTTTGATTCAATAGCTCGAATAGTGGTAGCATATTACCCACTAGAGAGACACATAAGCTTCTCTAAGATGCGCTTTCTTCCGCAGTCATTAGAGTTAATGCAAAGGAATTCTTTTCCATTCTCATCATGCGTCTCAGCATGGAAACCATTGGCTCCTTATATCTTTAAGGCTCAACAGAGTTCTATTTCCTCTTGGAGCGTAGAGAGCATTTGTGACATCAATGTGAGTGTCATTGGGCAAGAGGAATTGGGCATATCCTCTTCCTTGCACAAATTCGATGGTCTTGCCATCGTAGTCACAGATGTATATAAGCTCATCATTAAAGTCGAGGCTACGAAAGCAACTCAGATTTTATTTAAGATATTAGCCAAGGCTTTACACTCAAAGTTCCATCTTGATCTTAAATCAAAACTAAATCCAATGTCTTGGAAAACATGCCATATTTCATCAACTTGGAAAACATAAAGACTTGAGCAAAAATCAGCTTCCAAAGTCTTTAACCCTTAAACTCGACATCTTGATCATTGCAGTTACATCTTCATATGTATTGCAAACTATGGCCCATTGATCAGATGCTCCATATCATTAATAGACATCATGAAGAGGATTCTCCATTGATTGAGGCATAAAGGCGCAGTACTCACGGTCCCTAGGACGGTGGCAGATTACCTTAGCCGGTGGCGGTGCTGCCATAACTAGTGGCGCAACAACGCTAACCGGCGGTGACCGGCGGCGTCCCTCTTACAAGGACGGCGGTCTTCTCTCACTCTTTTGCGGCCCTATGCTCACGTGATCGCTTATTCTTATGGCGATTACCTTCATAAGCAAATAGATTCTACGGACCAAAATGTCCGGGATCGTCCCTAGATTTAGGGTTTTGCTCGTGGCTTCCTCCCATAGGGGCGCCATCATCGTCATGCCTTTCCTCAAGGCAGAGATGGGGAAGGTGGTGAGAGATTCCTCAATCAATTGTTCATCTGTGATGATTATCCACAGAGATGCATCAAGTCTCTGATGCGGAGAATTTCCGAATTATGTCCCATGACTTCTTCAAAGTCAGAGAAGCGGAGATTAGTCCATTATGCTTCTAAATTCGGAATGATGAATGTTACCATTACATTCATGAAGCACTTCTAGCGCTAACCTCTTTCATGAACTCAAACTGGAGTGCCATATTCATATGGTGATTCATCAGGAAAAATAACCTGGCATTGTACATCTCAGTTTGAGGGTCTAGAGCGGTTTCTTCAAAACAACGCTCATGGATTCGAGCTAGAAGCTCTTGTGCGGATAGGTGCATTAGGACATCATGAGCTCATCTCAGAATCTAATGTCCGCAGAATCCAATGGAGTAAAATCGAGTTATTCATGTTCGATATCCAAAATATGGAGAACACGAATATGGTGTGTTTCGGAGTCAATGCTCCCACGAAACAATGAAGGGTGAGTTTCGGAGTTAATACTCTCACGAAACAATAGAGGCTTTCTGAGCAATATTTGCTCCCAAGAAACGCTTCCAAGGATTTTGGATTTAGGTGAAACTTTGGTGTCGTATGGTCATAACCTTAAACCTTTTCGGTAGCTCTACTCAGATATAACCAGGTAAGTTATAAGAGATGTCGGTGGAGCAAGCTCTCTTAATACCACTTATCTCAAACTCCTTACCTAGACATCATACCTAAGCAGGTGAGCCTAGTTGGGAATAAGTCATAAACCATAGGTCGTTTCTTCTCTACGGATTCCTCATCCGGAGGTAAATCATTCAATGAACTCCTCGTTCAAAGTCTCTTCTCTCTACGGATTCCTCATCCGGAGTATTAGCTCGAACCCCCACAGTTCGGCTCTTGAGGTCATCACCAATAGCATGATGACATTAGAGGTGCTCATGACTTACACATACCGCAAGCGATATGAAGCTCGATCACTCCCCTAATGCTTCTCATAGTTTGTTGAGTCTCGTGTAAAGTATAGATCAAGAATCTCACGTTATAGAAAGGTGAGAGGTAGAGGAGGGATGTTGCAAGTCCCTTGAGAAAAAGAAAAGTCGAATTGAAATTCGGAAAGCATCAACGTTTATAAAAACTTACTTGGATTCTTTTCTCGGATTCTTTTGAGTACCTCTTCTTCGAAATTGAATATCTGGAGATCCAACGGTCGGAACTGAATGAAATTTGAACCGGAAGTAGTCGATACATAGAGGGATTAATCGCCAAAATTTCTGCTTAATCCAACGGTCGAGAAGAGAGAAATTCGCTTCCGAAGTCGGCTGTTCTGTTCAGGCAGATCCTCAGATATTGATGTAGGGGTAGCCGGTGGTGGTTTGTGGCGGTGCAGCAAGTGGCCGGCAGCAAAGGGTGGTGCACGGCAGCAAGGGGATGGTGCACGGCGGTGCAAGGTGAACACGGCAAACCTAGGGTTAGGGTTCTAGGGTTTTTGATCTCAGGGTTAGAGGTTCGTGCTGATAACGTGTTTAAGGATATATGAAATACAACCACAAGACAGAAGTAAATACAATGTAAATAGCACAGGAATAGAGCGTCTCTTTATTAATGAATAGGTGCCTCTATATATAGAGAAACACAAAGGGTACAATCCACATCCCAATAGGACTTCTATTCAATATGTAATCCATATGCTATACTAACTAATCTAATCTTAGGTTGACAAGGCACACACAAAGTAGGTTTCCTTCAACACATAAGTTTTTCTCTTCTTATTTTGACGGAATTTGTTTTATTTCTAAACCAAATATATCACTAATATATTTTTCATTTTTAGCGGAAGGTGTCAGACTTTATTCATAAAGGAAGAAAGTACATATAAGCAATTTCCCCTTCTCAAGTTAGTAATAGCACAATAAAAGAACTTAGGATCCTTAACTCTTTGCGACGCCCACTACACAGCCACAAAACCATAAACTGGCAGACATGGTTTCTTCTTCTTCTTTGAAACACCGACATTCTAGATTCAATTATTGAAATCAAACCATGCATGCTTAATTTATAGGATTGTAGCTCCATTAGTAGAAATTAAGCATTTACCCCCACATTCAAAGCGAGATCGAGTTCGAATTTCCCCTTCTTGGTTGCTGTTAAAAACCAATTAAAGCATGCAAACAAATTAATACGAGAATAATTAATTTGTAAACCACTAACGTACCGATCACATATTCATTGCTTTTAGAGATCGAAGACGGAATGTGACCTATTCAAAATAACCAACTCTTATCTCTAAATCCAAGACTCACTCAACAAGTAATTAAAGACACTTCCTATACCTCGTCCAACAGTAAAGGACATGCACGCGTAACATGATCGATCATCTAGATTAATTTCAGACCATTTCTTTCTATTAATATTATTATATATAGCTAGCTTGACTGTTTTGACATAGTCTTCCTATTCAGTCGTTGTGTCCCTTGTGAGAGTAGTCATGGCTTTTGACCGAGGCCAACGGAAGAAAACAATTAAAGAAACAACGTATAAAATTTCATGCTCAGCTCCTTATAAATACCATCCTAGCAATAAGTTAAACCATATACAACACCAGCAGCTGTAGCAGTCCCATATATCTAACCCAAGCTTATAAATCATCCACCATGGCTATGACTACGAGACTGATTCATTTACTGGTGATCATATCAGCAATTGCTTTGGCCACCTCCAAAAGAGCCCTAGCAGGTGATCCCGACATCACTTCCGACTTCATACTCCCGGAAAACCACACCGGCACAACCGTTGATGCCTCATTTTTCACATACACAGGATTGCGCGGCAAATTGGATCAAGCACCCAAAACATTTACGGCAACAACAGCCAGCATGGACGAATTCCCGGCTCTCAAAGGCCAGAGCGTGTCGTACACGGTGCTTCAATTCCCTCCAAACACGCTATTCCCACCGCACACCCGCCTTGACTCAGCCGGACTTATGTTCGTCCTGACTGGCTCCTTGGAAGTAGGCCTAATCGACTCGAAAGAAGTTCTATATACTAAAAAGCTTTATGCCGGAGATATGTTTGTGTTTCCTAAGGGATTGATCCATTATCAGTACAACGCCGATCCTCAATTGCCAGCCACTGCCATTGCAGCATTCGGAAGCGCAAGCGCTAGATCAGTTTCAGTTCCATCCTCTATCTTTGCCTCTGGAATTCGTGACGTCGTCCTGGAAAAATCATTTAAGACAGATATTGGTACCATTAGGAAGATCAGGGCTGGCGTCAACAATTAATAAATGATCAAGCGTTCTGCATGTACTTTTGTTTTTAATTAGTTTTTTTTTTTACACTGCAATTAATATATAGTTGATTTCATTACTTTTAGTTTCTATTTGTTTGTATGTCATGTTGTTTACTTCCTTTATTTTGATTTTTGCTACATTTTTCTTTTAATTAATTTATTATTTTGTAATAAGAATCATATATACTTTTCATTCAAATCAAATCATGAGAAGACAAACATATATAACCAGGTGGAATGTTTCTCCGGTATGACTAATTATATTAACACTATAAAACAACAACCTTACTTAATTGTACAGTAATATATTGAAAGGAATAGGATACATCGATCCTGGCCAGTTTACATGTCCATAATGACGTCATTTTGGTGTTTAAAAGTTCAGTTGGTTTAGTTCAAGCTAGGAATTAATATGATGTATTCATGCAGAAGGATGCATAGTTAAGGAGACACTAATCCAACAGTGCATTGTGCATACACAGAAGAAATGGAGGAAACAGATGACGTTAACCTCGAAACAAATTCTTATATGGTTGGAATGGTATGGATTCTCATTTCTAAATGGTAGTAAAAAAAACACAGACACAGAAGTTTCATAACTTTATCCTAGGAAATTAATTTTAGAACTGGAATATATTCCTACCTCTGGTGCGAAATATCAAAAGATCGAGGGACTTTCAAAGCGACTCAGTACGTTAACATCACTATGTGATCCTTTCATGTAAACCAAACATTGCAACGATACAGAATAGTTGAATCTAGCATTACCAAAAACAAAAAGATAAACCTGAGGAGAAAACTGCTGGTATGTATACCAGCAAGAATGTGAAAAATGTCAAAATAGCTCTAAAATGTAGCAATGCTATGTTCACACGAGGATTATATGGATTTTAGTTCTTCTATTAAAAAACAAACTATGTAAAAAATATATTGCTCTTGTAAATGGGAGAAGGCCAGGGAGGACACATCACACATGCAATTCCTTAAAATGCATAAAAAAAAATTCCCTTAGTGGAAGAACGGCCACATGAAAGTAGAAAAGGATTCTAGCTAGAAATTGAATGGGAGAAACATTCCAGACAGTACTTGTGATAGTTATGTTGATCATACAAGCTAGGATCTTTTGAAAGAATAAAAATTATTTTATTAATAAATAGATGAAGGCAAAGCTACATAAAATCCATACACATATTGAAACAAAAAAAAAACGGCAAACAAGTAAACAAGATGATACAAACAAAAGAACAATAAGTAAGCAAACAAAGCCAAGTTTGTATACAAGAGTAAACAACTTGCAATTAGTTATTGAAGTGTTGAATCATTCAGGAAGTAGCTAATTTAGCTAGTAGTGAGGCCAGCCTTAATCTTCTTAATGGTATCAACATCTGTCTTGAATGATTTGGCAAGGATGACATCATCAATACCCGAAGCAAAGACAGAAGGTGGCACTGCAACTGCCCTAGCACTTGCACTTCCGAATGCTGCAATGGCGGTGGCTGGATATTGAGGATCGGTGTTATACTGATAATGGATTAACCCTTTCGGAAACACGAACATATCTCCAGCCTGAAGCTTTTGTGTATACAGAACGTTTTTCGTGTCTATTAGGCCTACTTCCAAGGAACCATCCAACAGGAACAAAAGTCCAGTGGCATCAGGGCGGGTATGAGGTGGGAAGAGTGTGCTTGGAGGGAGTTGTAGCACCGCGTACGACACACTCTGGCCATTGAGTGCAGGGAACTCCACCATGCTTGCTTTTGTCGTCTTAAAGGCTTCGGGCGCTTGATCAAATATCCCGCGCAATCCGGTGTATGTGAAAAATGTAGCATTAACTGTTGTGCTGTTTTGAGGGAGTATATAGTCCGAAAGGATGTCGGGATCACTTGCTAAGACCCTTTTGGAGGTGGCCAAAGCAAGTACTAATATGATCATCATCAGTAATTGGACCAACCTCATTGTAATAGCCATATATGGTGGAAAATGAAATTGGTTAATATGGTTTTGTTTGTGGGTAATGACAGACTTGGTACGTAGCATGGTATTTATAAGCTTGTGAGGAGCTGAGCAGTTTCTGTTATTGTTGTGGGTGATGAAACTTTCTATGTTGTTTAAATCCAGATATCCCAAGGCCGGAGTTCAGTCACATGCATTCATTAGTTGATCAGGTCTAGTTAGCTGTACACAGCTTTCTGTAAATAGCTATGCTGGCTTCTCACTTGTGGCTTTAAATTAGGCCAAAGAAGAAAACAGAGAAACAACATAGAAAGTTTGACCATGTAGATAGAATGAAAATGAGTGGAGTTGCAAAGCATATGCCACCAGTACTACTCTTTTTCTTTGTTAATAGCAACAATGTAGGGTATATTCGACGTGCAATTTGATCAAACAAATCAACTTTTATCTGGTTTTAAGACTTAGCTAGGGAAATGTTGCACTTGCATTTTTGCTACAAACATGTCACAACCTACAGTATATACTCAAATTCACAGCTAATTGACCAATGGCTGTTCATCCGGTATTGTCTTCGGCAATTGGCATCAAAATTTCTTATAAACCAAAAAATCAAAAATGTTTCCACATTGATCAGTGACCAAAATCAGCAGAAATGCTCTCCAAAGTAGGGCAAAACAAGCAAAGAG
Source organism: Rubus parviflorus (assembly GCA_029955375.1). Classification (NCBI taxonomy): domain Eukaryota; kingdom Viridiplantae; phylum Streptophyta; class Magnoliopsida; order Rosales; family Rosaceae; genus Rubus; species Rubus parviflorus. Next base: position 7,113,481 of record JARGGL010000005.1, on the reverse strand, counting down.
TTTCCTCGAAAACGCTTTCAAGTAAATGTACAAGCACTTGAGTCTTAGATTTGAATCCATCGATGTGCCTAAACTGCAAAGTATGCCTAAAGGTGAGTTTGGAAGTACTTTCAACCGTGCTAAAGTACTTGCAATTAACAAACAACAATTTTAGCTGAGATTAGACAAGCACTTTTGAGAAAAACATCCATCAATATGCAGACTTCAGGGTCTTTCTGAAACTTTTTGAGCTTAAAGCTTATGGCCAAAACAATAGCAGTCTTCTTCGAAACTTACTTCCATGCCAAAGTACTGCATATAATTACTTAAGCATGGGTCAAATACAATGTATACAACACTGATCTAAAGTTGAGGAAAAACAGACTCTCACATGCAATGAAGGGGGAGGAAAATAAAGTTAAAGAAATACATAGACAAAGGGCTATAACCCTTCTACTAATTAACTTCTTCTACTACATTAGCTATCTTAAGTATTGAAAAGTTACACTATGGCTGCTTTGCCGGTTCTTCAGGTAAATCGTCTTCATCATGGTATATGTTTTCTGCCATCTGCCAGATTTGAAGTATGTTATCTTCAGCAACACTAGAAATAACCCAATCTTCACAAGGATTCCATGAAAAATCTGATATTTTACTGGTGTGACCACCATGAATAAAAAGCAACTCTGGTGGTCCATCTTCAGCATCTTCCGGTGTCTGCTCCTCATCGATTCTGTATAAGAACCAAAAGTTATAACATTTTGGTGAAGATTTGTTGTCATGCAAGTACAGCGACTAAAAATCTATAGCATACTCAGACATGGCAGAGGTGGGAGGTTTGTTACAAACTGTGTGGCCAGGGATATCTGAGTCTTCTAATGTCAAGCCAAGCCTAATAGGTCCTTGGCTTAGGTTTGTTTTGTGAGCATATTTACCAAGGTCTGAAATATCTGCACAATGCCAATATATCTCTTTTTTCAGTCACCGACAGAGATCAGGGGTTATCCGCCAGAATGTTGCCTGACATTGGACTGATATCCGAGAATATCGAATATCCGAGGAAGAAATTTACCAGATCTCAACCAATAGTTGGCTGAAATGAAAATAGTGAAAAAGAAGATGGAGACAAACGCTAAACACCTAGCTACTAGCCTACCAATAGATTTCAAATCAAATGCCCACCTACCATATACTATAATAGGCTATTTATACTATTAGTCAGAAAATTATTATTAATTTTTTTTTACTAATACCAACTATTATTAGAATAAAGTGGGCTCAATCAGAGCAGTTTTGCTTTACTAACCCATAAGTACAAACATCCATGAGGATATGTTTCTAGAGCAGCCCCTTTTTGATCCCTATTCTCGCTAGAGGAGGAGTGACATGCCCTAAGCTGGGTGACGGGGAAGTCCAGTCGTGAAAAAGAATATGCTTAGGGGATTATATAATGTGAATGGAAATAACAATCTTCCATGTTCATTAAGTTAATCCTAATTATACCATTCATGGAGGGATGGAAGGGACCAATGAGGGGTTAGGAAGAATGGTCAGGCCCATGGTTTGCATCCATGTGGTCTGGGGTTCAAACCCCCTCACGGTACCTACCTAGTTATTTGCTTGAGTTTACTGCCTCCTAAAGATTGTAGGGTTTGGCAGGAGGCCCCAGTTTCAAGCCTGGGTCCGCACAGCTGGTTTGGGGATTTCTGGGTATTGAAACAAAAATTGGGGGGATGGAAGGGAGCTCAAGTGGGACATGTGCATTTCATGTTCAAGCATACAATGCGAACTATTTTGTCTATCTTGACTTTGGTATGATCAAATGGATCCTCATCTACTTTTGACTCATAGAACCTCTTTGAGATGTATATGGACTTCTCATCTGTATTCTGTACCTCAATATTGAAAGTACTAACGAAGTTATGCAAAAATTATCCTTATAAACATCTGTCATATTTCCTCAATATCGAAATCTCTGTCAATATTCCTAAAAGTCTGAGAGTAAATATATCTTTCACGGCCAATATTTTATAGCTTGATTAAATACTATTTGGGTTCATTCTTACGCCCAAGACTAACCAATGAGCTTGGACACTTGTGCCTGCTCAATAAGAACATACAGGCTATACTTGACATACTAAGAGGATGATGCCTACATTTAGTCTGTTATCTAACGCCCCCTTTTTTTTCCCTTTTTTTCTTTTCTATTCTGTTTCTTCCTATTCCTTATCCATTTTCTATCCATTTCCTGTGTCTTGCTGTTTTACTAGCCAGCATCCTAGCCCAGATAAAACCAAATTCTAGCTTCTTTTCTAATTATCCAATTATTCTAACCATGTTCCATCATCAGATTCAAATATTATTTCCTTATGCGAACATATCTCCAACTTACAACAGTGTTCACCTGATCCGGCTGTCCGAGACCAATCATAGTTTTAACCATCTGGGCTGCCCAACTAAACCACTAAATGATAGATTCATAACCTAAATACTTGCATGAGAACAGCCATTTTCTTTTCTTTTGTAACAAGAAGAGAACAGGCACATACAATGTACTAATTCTATTAGAATAGCATACGTTAGAGTGAATATCACTTCTCCCTATAATAAAACAGAAGGGTACAATTGGTTGTTTAAGGGAATACCTGCTAAGATCCCACACCATCAGTCTCCTGCCAAGACAACAAGAAGCTAAGATGGTCTCATTTTTCGGATTCCAACCGACTTGGAAAACCTCCTCCCTGCACCAGACAAAATTTGAGATTAAGAAATTGTAGAAACATAAAATCAAATAAAATTTTAGACATTCAATTGTATCAGATCCAAGGAAGGATCCTTACTTATGACAATCAAAGGTGTGCAGTGCGGTACTGATTTTCCGTAGATCAAATAGCTTAACCGTTTTGTCGGTGGACCCAGTTGCAACAACCCATTCGTTAAATGGATTGAAAGCCAAACAGTTAACCTACATATAAAGAAACTTATTCATCAGCTGATAAGGAAAACCATACATCTTACATATTCTCTGAAACTTTCAGGGATATATTATTTTACACAAAATTAGTTAGATCTACACGCAACAAAACTACAAAGGTGGCATTTGCCCACAAAGACAATTCACAGCATATATACAGAATAGAAGAATAACCGAATAACCATCTCAGCCATCTATTGCATACACGAATTCCTATTAGGAGTCCTGCAGTCCTGATATAAAGTCTTAAATCCATTGCAACAATTTACCGAGATATCTAGTAGTACCAAATGTCACGAATACAAAATTTTCCCTTTAAGTTCTTGATAACATCTCTATGTATATATACAGACTAACATGATATCCCTAAATATCCTAGCTTCATGAATAACTATAGCTGTCTGCGTCCTTCCTAGTCTTTCACAAAAGATTTCCTCATTTTTATAAGCCTTTTTCAGGGTTTCAGCAAATTATTTTCTTCCACAGCTAACTAATAACTTTGTAAACATCAAACCCATGAGAACAAAAATTGTTATATAGCAAACTGTGCATCTCTGTTTATAAAGTTCATTTCTTCTAAAAAAAGAGAAAATTATAAAACTAAAACAATGACAACTCTTTGATTCCTAGTATATGTGCATTCAAGGATGCCACTTTAAAAACTTAATTCCACTGGTTATAACACTTAATTCCCTAAACCCTTAATTCCACTGGTTGATAGAAAGAATGGCTAAAAGCATCAATACCACAGTATTCAAAAAATATAAATCCCATATATTTTATACAAGTAAATTCATGACAGACCTGAATTTACAACAATTCACATTTAAAACATGAATGTATAAACATCAATTGATCTGTAGCAATGGTGTGAATACACGACGGAGAGAGAGAAATTCATATACTAACCTCACTTTGATGAGCAACTACAGATTGGACAGGCTTGGAAACTGATGGAGTCCGGAGATCCCATATAAGAAGGTATTGATCATCACCAACAGAACCAAATAAATATTCATGCCTTAAATGCCATGCTACATCCTCTACAACGCCTTCATGGACCTAATTTCAAACAACAGTAAACATCGACATATAAGATGCATAGAACCGCATATGTATATAAACTAAGAACAGCTATCAATATTGCATCTAAAATCAGAATATTGCAGCCATTCATGTTTAATGGTAGCCATTCTCTCGTCCAGGTGATATGCTTCTTTACACAAAACCAATAGCAACAACTCTACAGAATTATCCATACATGAAGAACAAGATGTACCGCATAGATGCAGACACATACCTTAAATATCTGTGTAGCCTCGAGGGTTTTGTTCTTAGATGTCGCATTGATATCCCACAGGCATATTTGTGCATCATCAGAACCACTGAGTAAATGACCCTGCTTGAACTTACTCCAGGATAAACCATATCCTTCAGTGCTGTGCCCCCTCAGCCTCAAATCCGGACTGCATGCACCATCTAAAGGAGGCTTAGATGGGTGTTTGCTATAATCGAACACAAAAACTTCAGCACTAACAGTCTTGGTGGCAATAATAAATGGATTCTGAGGCATATAACGAGCCCGATTAACCTCCCCATCATGATTTATTTGCTGGATTATTTGCACCTGAAAGAAAATTTACGAGAAAGAAGACTTCAATACTAAAGGCACAATATCATCAACCAGCACTCAAAGATATATTCAATATCACATACTTGAGTCTGCTTGGATGTAGGAGGATAGAAAAATTACAACATACACCAATAAAGTGTTTTATTTGATATATTAGAGTGGCGTGAGCTCATGCAACTCCTACATAGGATGAGCCATTTGCATTGTCTATAGATCTCTTTTGTCTACATGATTCCTGGGATGGTGATAACCGTAGCTATCAGTATTGTTCTACTCTATGGAATCGATAACCCCAGCTTTTAGAATTGTTCTACCTTTGATTTAAATTGCTAAGAAAAAATCTACAGTGACCAAAGATAGGATAAATTTTCCTTTTTTTTTTTTTTCAAATTGTTCAAATTTTACAATTTGATTGACGTGCCAGTGCTTCCTTCTCATTTCTCACAAAGTGATAAATGTCAAAAATTCAAAATCTCTTGCAATTTCCAGCCTTTTCTTAAGATGAGCCAGCATACGAAAACACCCAAAATTTCAAATCTGTAGCCTTTTACGAAAAATTAAGAACTTAAACTACAAAAAAACAAAAGCTACCTTGCCATTAGCGCAGCCAAAACCTCCAGCCTCTGCACGGTCATCGTCATAATTGCGAGCATCGTTCTCAGCGTCCTCCAATGGCAGCTGGACCTGAGCGAGCATAAGATAATTGGGCTCATTTTCGGACGTGTGCGTCCCCAATATCATCTTCTGCACGGAATAGTCCTTCCCCGGAGGTTCTTCTCGGTCGGGAAGCCATTCGACGGTGAGCGACGGCCACTCTAGGGCATGAGTTATCACCAGATCGTACAAAAAAGGAGTATTCTTCTTCCATATCTTGTACTCCTCGTTTACTAGCCTCTCCTCAATCTCTCCCCGCATCTCCTCGTCGTCTTTGCCCATAGTCTGAGTCTGAGGGTTGTTGGAATTTTGTCTGAGTTCGGAGGTGAGTTTTCTTGGCGGGAATTTGGCGGAAACAAACCCTAAATGGAGGGTTTGAGGAGCGAGAGTGAAAGAGAGTGTTTTGGGAGTAGGAGGATCCTAGACTTAAAGCTATGCTGGCGGTTCTTCAGTGTGGGAAGGAATATGGGGTTATCATGATGCTACCAATAGTGATTATTTCTATTTTAATAATTTAATTATTATAATAATTATAATTCCCCAAGTTTCAAAACTTAAAATTCTTTTCTACAATGTGTTCAAAAGGGAAGGAGTGTTTACTATATAGAAGAGAAGAGGTGTTTGTTTCCGAATATTAACCAAAACTTTACATATGGCTCTTTTATATTAGATATTTTTCGAAAAATACTAAATCTACAATTGTTTTTAGATTTAGCATAGATTAACTTTGGCTTGTAAGCTGACTACTTGAAAATTTTTCCTTAATTAATTTACGTATCAAGACTTTTTAGTTGGACGTAATTGCCTTCGATAAGGGCTTCAACGAGTTGTTTCGTTTTAGTCAAGAGCTCAACTTTGTTATCTCAATTAATGACTTTTATCAAGCTCGTTTTAGCTTCTGTCGAGATCAATATTTGCGTACTCTTTGTGTTTCAGAGATCATTGATGACATTGTAAGTTACATTCTCACGATTAGAACGAAAAGATGACTTGAAATTGACCTCTACAATATAAACTTTGTCTTAGGAAGTCTTGTACGGATAGAAATGACATACATCTCATCATTTAATGTATATTATTTTCTTCTTTGATTAAAATAATTAAATAACTACTATTTTCTTGAGTTTTGTTATCAACGACATCTTATTGGGACTTAATAAGCATTCTAATGTCATCCAAAAAGTGAAAAAACACAGTAACTGAAACGAACTCTTTAGTCATAAAAAATATAACCATAAAACATGTTTAGCCGTGATTTGTGTAAGGAAAGTATTATCTCCTTGAACAATATGAACCAAGAATGACTATTGCACATATGACAGTGGAATAAGAAAATCATTGATGAAAATGTCAGATGGCTTGCCTTTATATCTCTTTGAACAATCTTCACCATCGATTAATCAATCTAAATATAATCGTTGATCAACATGACTTACAAATATACAAAACAAAGAGATAATATCAATTCAAGACAATATGAAAAGAGATATGTCATGCATTCTATAATAGGTATGTAACAAAAACTATATGCTCTAATAATCAAGCATAAAACTCTATTGACAATGCTTAATGACCATGTCTTTTGCATATAATTTTTTTTACATGGGTACACATAGTCTGACACCACGAGAGTGTGGGCGCAAATGACTCGCTAGTATGAGTTGTGACGGAGTGGATACAAGCATTTTAGTGTACAAGTATTTTAGTGTAAGGGGTATTTAAGCATAATGGTTGACCACGTAGAACGATGTCGAAACGAGGACAAAAGAGGATATATATTTTTTTTAGCATAAGCATTTTGCCCCGTAATTATCACATCCAATTAACGGTTGGCTTGGCCAATTTATTTTCCACCATCTCGTTGAGTTTTAAAGGTATACATATCGACATTTTGTGTGATTTGAAAAAAAAAAATTGAAATACTTTATATTTGACATTACCCTTGTAATATGTATTGTGACAACCCATATTTAAATAATTATTTTTTTTAAGTCGAAAAATATTTTAGAGGAATTTTATTATTTTAATAGCTCTTGAATTTTTTTTTGAAGTTAGTCAAATTTTACTTTTGATCTCATATTAGAAAAGTATACATTTCCACAAATTCGTGGTATTTTTCGGAGTACCGAGTTATTTTTAATGAATTTTTGAAAGTTATCATAGAAAATAATGGTGTCGCGTTGTAATTGGTTGAAGGAGACACTTGTTAGATTCTAGCTGCTCTTTGGCCGAGGTAGTGACAGATGTCGCATTCTGGGAGTGTCTAATTGTATGTTTGACATGTGGCAGCAAGTGGATGATCCACTAATGGCATGTTGACACATATCTCGCGCTAGTCAGATTTTTAAAGTTGCATTTACACATGGTGCAATCTCATTGGTTCTTTCATTCAAATTGACTCATTATGTCGGTTTAGCCGACCATATTAATAGCCAACCCAGATCAGATTTCTCCAAGAAATTTGGAAGAGTTTCGATTTAGGATCCGCGAAAGCCTACGATTTCATCTCAAAGAGATTTATCCATCTAGCCAAATAAATTCAAAATTAGGTGTAGATATTTTTATGGCTATTTTAAGGAGACTCATGTTGTTGTTGTTATGCTTAGTAATTATTCTCGGAATTTAGGTAAGGGGATTTGGTTTGCCACTCCATCACAACTTTGGTTTGCAAGGTGTAAAAAATGTAGATAATTTTATGGCTATTTTAAGTGCTAAAAATGTCGAACGAACCATTAAAAATTAGCAAAAAATAATTTACCAGCCCAAGATGGACAAGGGTCAATTTCGGTATACCCTAACCCGTAAACACCATAAGAATAAAACAATACATTTTATTTCATTTTTAATTGATTATAGACGTTTATACCATTACTCTATTACTTACCGCGTGGTAATATGTACTTTGTGAAAATATTGGCATCGTTTGTCGTCGTTTCGGTCTCGATAAAGGCGGTAGTTCAAATCGTTACTATGAATTTTACTTGTGATAGTTCCAAACCTCCAAAGTTCAAAACAAGAGACCATAATGTTTTTCTATTTATTATGAATATTATGTATGATTATTCATTTTTTTTATGAAAGATTTTTTATTTGTTAGTATGGGTAAAAATCAATAGTTTCCTTTTTGTTTTTCTTTGTTTTGGGTCTTTTTAGACCTCCATGTTACCCAAAAAAATCCAATAGTTTTTATTCTAAACATATGCAAATCATTGAGTTTTTTTTTTATGTAGTGGAAGTCAATTTTTGAAGATAAAATGAAAAGAAATAACACAAAATAATTGCAAAGTTTCTTAATAAATCATACATTTGCCAAAAAAAAGGCACTCAACTTTTCAGTAAAAGTTGAATGTTCCGCCAAACTTTTGGTTCTCACCCGATAGTCCCTCTCTTTATATATTAAAAAAAAAAAGGAAAACAATGGTCAAACGCTCAAACCTTCACTGTCTCTAGCTCCCTCGTCTCCTCTCACAATTTTGTCATCTCAATGTATTTGTCTAGAATAGAGTCTTTATCTCCTCTTCCGAAGTCACAATCTGTGTCATGCATCCTTTCAATAGCGGAGTGAATAGTGACCGTAATTTTTATTGGGGGTCAATTAAATACACTGTTTGAGTGAACAATAAGTCCTCTTTAAAAAAAAGGTGAACAATAAGTCAATAACCATAATTTTTATTGATAGGTCAATAAAATTTATTGTTTTCGGTGAACACTAACTTTTGATGTCCAAAAATTTAATTAGAGTCGAACTTTAATTTAGTTTCTAATTTGTTTTTATTTTTTATTTTGTAAATAATTGGTCCAAATTTTAAGTGGGTAACTAGAATTTTATGGCCGTACCAAAACACCAAAACTGGGGAGCATTGTAGAACAGCTTTCAATCTCTCACTCCCCTTGTTTTCATCGACGACTCCACTATTATTCACATCTCTTCTCGGACCTTCCCACCTTTCTTCTTCTCCATTTTCATACTCTCTCTCTCTCTCTCTCTCTCTCTTGCTTTCTACTACGACTACTTCGCCGCTCTATATTTTGGGTCTGGAGCCTCACATTTTTTGCTCTTCATTTCACTCTGATCTTGTAGCTGAGACAATTAAAACGGTACTCATTGCTTATATTTAGTTTGTTTCAAATTCACAGCAGTATACCCTTTTCATTTTGTGATTTCTTTTCAGTAGAGAATCATTGATTGTTTTGCTTACTGCAGTATTTCACTTGTTTGTGATTGTTCTACAATGGCAGTGATACTGACATTGGCTTTTCTTTGATTTGTGTTATTGGGTTTATTAGGTCTCCTTGTTTTGAAAATATGGACGCCACAATGCCCATTTGCAAGACTGTCACTCCAACTCCGGTAACTATCTTTACTATGTTTAACTTTTTGGTTTGGGTCTGGGTTTTCAATATGGGTTCGTGGTCAGATTAGTTTGGATTGAACTGATTGGCAAAAGTTTGATGCTTATATAGTGAATGGATTCTCTTTGTAATGCATGTTAGTTAGTTCAAGATTTGGTTTGAGTTTCTAAGCTCTCAATTCGACTGCAATTTAATTTCTTTATGAATTGAAGACCGGGAGTTCTTAAATTATTAGGCTTTGCATATTCAGTTTTGTAGAAAAGCTCAAAATTCTACCTTCCTTTATGCTGCAAACAGATGATGACAAATGATTGTAACTCATTAGGAAGAAGTGTTTCCTCGATAAATTACTGATAGCATTTACAAAACGTATGAGTTCTTGTTATATTGTCTCTGGAATACTTCACCTTTTTGCGTTTTGATTTCTTGAATTGGTTGTCGGCATTATTTATATTTTTACCTTTGTTTTTGGCTTTCCTATGTCTTATGGAAGGGCTTATTTTTTGGGAGAACAAGAGAGATCCGGAGTTCCCAATGTAGCTTTATGGTGGGAAATAAAGTTAGTTTTTTAAGGCAGAGAGCTCAGGGTGCTCAAATTAGTTACAGATCAAGGAAGCATGGGGGAGCTCTCCATGCTACATGTCGTGCCGATAAAATTCTGGTGGCAAATAGAGGAGAAATTGCTGTTCGTGTTATTCGAACAGCGCATGAGATGGGCATACCTTGTGTGGCTGTTTACTCAACAATAGACAAGGATGCACTTCATGTGAAATTGGCTGATGAATCAGTTTGTATTGGAGAAGCAGCAAGCAGTCAATCGTAAGTGGTTATCCATTAACATGTCCTTTTCCAATGTTTTTCCCCCTTCCTTTCTGTGTTTTTTTTAGTGAAGAACTTGATAAAATTGAAAATGGAGGTTACGAGGAATTGTAAAAAAAAGACTTCCACTAAACTATCACAAAAGAATGTTTTACTGTAAACCGCCTATAAATTACATTCTTTATCTTATATTATATTAGCTTTTTAGTTATCCTTCATCTTTGTTCTGTTTCAGATGACAAAGGTTAAGTATGTACTTTTGATCTGTCTGACTACAGGTACCTAGTGGTTCCAAATATTTTATCTGCTGCCATCAGCCGTAAATGTACAATGCTACATCCTGGATATGGTTTCCTGTCGGAGAATGCATCTTTTGTTGAAATGTGCAAAGAACACGGAATCAACTTTATTGGTCCTAAGGTAAGTACTTCAAAGGAAAAAGCTTCATGATAGGAAATATTCAAATATATTTCATTAATCACATTGTTGGATGTAACAATTATTTGTTAGTGTATAGTTTATGGTCAATTTCATGTAAATTCTGACTGATAACTAGCTTTCTTTGGTGATTCTGTAATGAATTCCCACTCAGCAGGGAAGTCTGCACAGAATCTTGATATTTTATTTTTGTTGAATTCTTTTTCATTTGTTTTGATTTATATTCTGTATTGTATATATTTTCCTCTCTATGTTCTCCATATGGTTTATTTTACATGTAGTCATGTGGCTAAATTTTTCTCCATTCTTTTTACATTTTGCAGCCTGAAAGTATCCGTGTTATGGGGGATAAATCGACTGCCAGAGAAACAATGAAGCAAGCAGGTGTTCCAACTGTTCCAGGAAGTGATGGATTACTACAGGTATATGTTTTAACTCTTGGTATTAATCAAGTAGCTACATGAATTTTTCTTCTTAATAATATTTTTCTACAGAGCACAGAGGAAGGAATAAAGCTTGCCGATGAGATTGGTTATCCTGTTATGATCAAGGTAAATGGTCTTAATAGTATCTCATGATAACTAAAAATTGTATGCCCTTTCTCTTTCTTAGAATTTGCAGAGCACACCCTGTAATGTCAACTGTGAAAATTCGAAATAATAAGTTCTCATAATATGACATTTGTATTGTTCAAAAGAATTAATAATTTAATATTATAGATTTATTTATTAAAAAATCAGTATTAGAATGAGATCAAGTTGGATGAGTACATGCCTATGTATGAATGTCTGCTCGATAATTGTGACAGTTTGAATAGAAAAGACAAAAGTCTACACTATTTGCTTGCTATGGTTCTGGAATCTGAAGTTTACTAACACTAGAAGCTGGAAATACTTTTGGTAGCTTGTAACTTTGAGTTTGGATCAAGAATGAAGGCTGGTCAGAAAAAAACTTCAGTTAGGGGCTTAATTCCTAGTTAACTATTGCGATGTCTAACCTGCTATATCTGAAATTTGGATGAGGTTGTTCATTTTTCGAAATTTTCTAATCGATCTTTACTAGTTATATCTCTTTTACTTGAATTATTTAGAGTTAAGAGAGTTTTTAAGTCTTGGATGAAGTAAACATAAAGTTTATACAGGAATGTTACTGGCGTATTAATGAAGCCGATGTACAATTTTATCTGTTATTTTCTTTGTTTCTGTGAAGTGATAAGCATGTTTTGCTATTCAAGGCAACAGCAGGGGGTGGAGGACGTGGCATGCGTCTTGCTAAAGAACCTGAGGAGTTTGTGAAGTTGTTACAGGTATTACACCCGATGCATTACCTTCCTATTTGCTATCCATTATCCCTTTGTTTTTTTTTCCTTATTGCCTTTTCTGTAAATACTTCCAAACTTGAAAAAAAAAAATGAAATCATCTTTGGTGGTAGTTTTTAGTTTTAATGTCAAATAAGTTTATTATTACGAGTGTAATATTTGGTTCATAGTTTATTGTTCTTGTCATCTGTAAATAAATAATATTTTGTATTAGCAGTGTTGCTCCAATGTCTTAATTTTCTTCCTCAACTGAACTGGTTGCAGGCAGCGAAGAGCGAGGCTGCAGCTGCTTTTGGAAATGATGGAGTTTATTTGGAAAAGTACGTCCAAAATCCTAGACACATTGAATTTCAGGTAAAGGACTCGGTGAATATTCCTGTAAATTCTCATGGTGATACATTGTAATTCTGTTAAATTTGACATTTGATGCTGGCACACAACCTCTTGACTCATCCCTTATAAATACAGGTTCTTGCTGATAAGTATGGTAATGTTGTTCACTTTGGAGAGCGTGATTGCAGCATCCAGGTACTTTTAAGCGGCCTTATTAATTGGTTTACGTATTAGAATGCAGCTGGCTTGATACAAATTTTAGTTCTGATCAAGGCTAGCATAACCTGGTCATGTCTTACCTTATAGCAATTGTAGTAACTTCAGAATTAGATTATCAAATTTCAGACCAAGGAGAAAGATTATTCAGTTTGTTCTCTCTTCTTCTTTTTTTCTCCTAAAACGGCAAAATCCGATGTCACCTGACAAATTGTTTTTCATCTATTGAACTATCACAGAGAAGGAACCAAAAGCTGCTAGAAGAAGCACCCTCTCCTGCATTGACCCCAGAATTGCGGAAAGCCATGGGTGATGCAGCAGTTGCTGCCGCATCATCTATTGGTTACATTGGTGTTGGAACCATAGAGTTCCTTTTGGACGAAAGAGGTTCCTTTTACTTCATGGAAATGAACACTCGGATTCAGGTTAAATTAATCTTTGAGATTCATATTCTTTAACCAATACATGATTTTGCTTAGTTGTGATGAACTACAATTCTTTCCCCAACTGGACCACAGGTTGAACATCCTGTGACAGAAATGATTTCCTCTGTTGACTTGATTGAAGAACAAATTCGTGTTGCTATGGGAGAAAAACTCCGATGCACACAGGTATTTCACAGTTTTGGGTTCACACAGGTATCTATAGGGCATTAGGGATAGTTTCAGAGACACATATGACACTTCTGCTGGCTCCATCTACAGGATGATATCGTGCTCAGAGGACATTCAATTGAATGCCGTATCAATGCAGAAGATGCTTTTAAAGGATTCCGACCTGGGCCAGGTACGTGTACATATTATGCTCAGTACATAAGAATACTTGTGCATGCAGTTGGTGTTCTATTTTATCATGTATTGGGTTTTTGGGATGCACCCAAGCCCTATTAAGTGATGACATCAGTTATTTTTGCAAAGGTTAATGTGTCAATAACTATATCAGCACTCCTAGCTTTGCGTCACTTTTATTGTGCTCCGGTGTGCTCGGGCATGTTCTGGATGGAACGATAACATTACGTGTTTCAAGTTTTTAATGTGTTTCTAATCTTCTGCCCTGTTACAGGTAGAATAACAGCTTACTTACCCGCCGGAGGTCCGTTTGTTAGAATGGATAGTCATGTTTATCCTGATTATGTGGTTCCTCCAAACTATGATTCCCTTCTTGGAAAGGTTTGTGCACCAAAAAAACCATGTATAGCCATTGTTGCCACTATAAAATAATAGCTATCAGGTTCTATTTCTAAATACTTTCGCAACTTTGTTCTCTTAAATAGCTTATTGTTTGGGCACCAACAAGAGAAAAGGCAATTGATCGCATGAGGAGAGCTCTTAACGACACTATTATAACAGGTAAAAGATGAAGTTGATTGTAGAAATAATTCCTTTTTATTAACTTTGTGTCGGCATTATTACACTTTTTACAGAAGAAAATTTGTTCGAGCCATTTGAGTTTAAGCAGAGCTGTTAACAAAACAGAATGGACCAGCTTTTATTTTTGTTTTTACTTAATTGTATCAGCTTGATTCATATTGAATATCAACTTTAAATCTTGTATATTCTGTTCTGTTCAAGTAATGGCGGCTATTAATGTAATTGTCGCTTTTGTTTCACAGGTGTTCCTACAACTATTGAATATCATAAGCTTATCCTGGATATAGAGGATTTCAAAAATGGCAAGGTTGATACTGCTTTCATTCCCAAGCATGAAGAGGAGCTAGCAGCGGTAAGAAGCTAGTTTAATCCTGAACATAACTTTACCAGTGTGGCTTTGATTTTTCATTCTGAGTGTTATGGACAGCTGGTCACAACTGTTTTTTTTTGGTGCAACAGGTCATAAGAAACAGGCTTTAAACTAGATTACGTTTTTAAAGGTTTAATTAAACAAGAATTTCTAAATCTTTGCAATTTATTTAGATCTTAGCTCTGCGTCCAGTTTATAGTAATGCCTGGAAGTCTTTCATCATTGAATTCCTTTGTGTCATTTGTCTCACATAATCTAATATGTGGAAATCGTAATCTAAAAATGTTTTTATTGCACAAGTCTTTTAGTATTTCTTCAAGAAAAAAAATATTAGAGTTTCTTTTTCTTTCACTAATGTTTTACCACCCCTTTATTGTGCATACAGCCCCACCAAGTGTTGCCTGCAGCCCCAGCCAAAGAATTAGCTAGTGCCAGTGCTTAGATGGATGGTTCTGGAATTGCTACCACTTTCCGTTCTAGTTGACCACATTTCACAAGCGGCAAATCATTCACTTTTTTGTATGTCACTGTTTAATTGGTGTCATTATTACTTGTTAGCAGTTGTAAAATTGACATGCCTTGCTTTGAGAATTCCATTTGCAATTTTAATATGTTACTGTGTGTAAAACCTTGTGTTGCTCCCCATATATGTAGAAATGATAAGGGTTTTGCACACGCATTCATGCCTTCATACTAAGCAAGATGTTTGTTTCATTATTGGGTTTAATCCTAATTCCAGTTTGAGGTGTCATTTTTGATTGAATTTTAACGTTATGTTGTTGACTGGTGTATGTTGAAAAACAAAGCTTCCTAGAAAAGAAGGCCCTAACGGGCAGAAAAGGAGAAAGAAACTCTCAAAGATTTGTCCCTGAAGAAAATATTCCCAAAGTTCCAATTACCTATGGTGTATGGTTAGGATCTAGATAAAGCTCTAGACAAAAGAAAAACCATTGATCAATGGGGGTAGATAGTCTTGGAATGTTTTACTGAATATGTAATGTTCTTATTGGGTTTCATGCACTTTCTACTGTTGGTCTGATCTTGGTGCTTCCGTGCTTGATGCATTTGAACGGCATTGCCTGAGTACATCTTCACCGCTGTGCTCAACGCCTGCGCCGGCATTGCCCAAGTCATCCGAGGGAGAGAAAGTTCACTGCTTTGTCACTAAATTCGGGTGCGAGGCAAATCTCTTTGTTAGAAATTCACTTACGGATATGTACTTCAAGTTTGGTAAATTTGGGATTGCCCAGAAGCTGTTCAATGAAATGCGTGTGAGAGATGTTGTTTCGTGGAACACTTTGGTTGCTGGGTACTGCGTCAGTGGGCAACTTGGTAAAGCTAGGAGGGTGTTTGACGGCATGTTAGTGAGGACTTTGTTTTCTTGGTCGACTATGATCAGTGCTTATGCCAAGGCCGGTGAGTTGGAGGAAGCTCGGCAGCTTTTTAATGAAATGACGGAGAGGAATGTGGTTTCGCGGAAGGCCATGATTGCTGGGTATGCACAGAATGAAAAATATGCTGAGGCGGTTGAGTTGTTTAGGCAAATGCAAGAATGTGGGTTGGCGCCAAATGATGCTACGCTGGTTAGTGTGTTGTCTGCTTGCGCTCATCTTGGTGCACTAGCTTGATTTGGGAAAGTGGATTGATAGGTTTATAAAACGCTGCGGGATGGAGTTGGGTCTATTTTTGGGGCATGCATTAGCGGATATGATGCCAAGTGTGGCTTTATAACCCAAGCTAGGCTGGTTTTCAACAAGATGCATGAGAGGGATGTGATATCTTGGAGTGTTATCATTACTGGGCATGCTAATGAAGCTTCCGAGTGTTTTGGTAAAATTATTGAACATGGTGTGAAGCCTTTGTGGGCTTATTGACAGATGCTGGTTTGGTAGACAAGGGACTTGAGTATTTTGATATGATGGAGAAAGCATACGGAATATCTCCCAAGATTGAGCATTATGGGTGTGTGGTTGATCTTCTCAGCCTTGCTGATCGAAGCAGAGGATATGATCAATTCCATGCCTGTGAAGCCTAATGTTATAAAGATACTGATAGAGGGGAGCGTGTTGTTCAGCAGATTCTTGAACTAGATTCTGAGCACTCTGGAAGCTATGTTTATCTTGCTAATCTGCATATTTCTATGGGCAGGCTTGATGATGCAGCGCTGTGAAGACAGAGAATGTGAGATAAAGCCGTAACAAAAATACCTGGCTGCAGTTGGATAGAGGTGGATAACATAGTTCATGAGTTCTTCATGGGAGATTTATCGCATCCTCAGTTGGACAAGATATACTCAATGATTAGAGAACTAAGGACAGAAATGAAGCTAGCTGGATACAAACCAAAGACAGATCTGGTGCTTCATAACATAGACGATGAAGAGAAAGAGGATGCTTTATCTGTTCACAGTGAGAAGCTGGCCATTGCATTTGCGGACAGCAAGAACAATGTCCAATCACAACATGAAATATGAAATAAATCAAGAACAATGAGAACAGCAAGATTCACACGTATCAATGCACAATTGTCATCTCTCTCTCTCTCTGCCAAATCACCCTACATTTTTTAATTTTAATTTGACGAAGTAAAAAGAAGTATTTCCAGTGCTTGTAAGGTCTCACATTGTGTTTCATTGAGCCTCTAAAATAATTTTGGACACTCGTGCAAAATCGGTATTGAGAATTTCAAAGATTTCCTTGAAAAATGTGCTATAATAAAGAAGTTTTCCTCCATTTGTCACAATTCGCCAAATCAGGCGAAAACCCGATTTCGAAGGAGAATGTGTTGCCAAAGTTCATTTTATTGTTTAATTCATTGACTCCAAGAGCCCCCAAAACAAAATCCTTTTACATTTATTAAGATTAAAAAAAAAAAAATTTGGATAACCTGTTGCGACGAATTATTCGTCGCTACAGGTCACGCTAAATTTTTTTATATTTTAATTTGACGAATTATAAAGAAGCACTTCCAGTACTCGTAAGGTCTCGCGTTGGTTTTTATTAAGCCCCTTAAATATTTTTAGACACTCGTGCAAACCGGTCTTGAGAATTTCAAATTAAGATTCTATATTTCAAGGAAATCATGTACTATAGTAATGAAGTTTTCCTCAAATTGGCACAATTTAACGAATCAAGCAAAAACCTGATTTTGATGGCCATTGTGTTGCCAAAGTTTTTTTACATTATTTAATTCATTGAGCCCAAGAGCCCCCCAAAACAAATTCTTTTATATTTGTTCAAATTCTAATTAAAAAAATGTTCATTTTGAACAATCTGTAGCGACGAACTATTATTTGCTACAAGTGTTCCTAAAAATGTTTTTCTTAATTTTAATTTGACGAAATAAAAATGAAGCACTTCCGGTGATTGTCAGGCCTCGAGTTGGGTTTAATTGAGACTTTAAAATACTTTTAGATACTCGCGTAAACTGGTCTCGAGAATTTCTAAGATGCAATTTTTTAAGAAAACCACCCAAAACTGTGGACTATAAGCACACGGTTTTTTTTCCCATAATCGCATGATTTTATTTTCTCACCACAATTTTTTCACCTTTAAATCATGATTTTTAAGCACTTCTCAAACTGACAGAACGCAAAAATCTTGACTCAATTTGTTTTTACGATTTTCCAAAGTCGGAATACAAAAAAATTTGTAAAAAAAAAAAAACTTAGAAATTTTCTAATTTCGTCAATTGGAACACCTTTTAAAAATCAATCTTTAACATTGCTGAGTTATGGCACAGGCAAATTTTAGGAAAAAAAGATGTTGACAAGGTTTATTTGTTCCAATTAAAAAATGTTCTTTTTGAACAACCTATAGCGACGAACAGTTCGTCGCTACAAGTGTTCATAATTTTTATCTTCATTTTAATTTGACGAAATAAAAAAAAAGCACTTCCGGTGCTTGTAAGGTCTCGTGTTGAGTATCATTGAGACTTTAAAATACTTTTAGACACTCACGTAAACCGGTCTCGAGAATTTTTAAGATACAATTTTTTAAAGAAATCACCCAAAACTGTGGACAATAGCACACGGTTTTTTGCCTATAATCACATGATTTTACTTTCTCACCAAAATCTTCCCACCTTTAAATCATGATTTTTAAGCATTTCTCAACTGACGGAATGTAAAAATCTCGACTTGATTTTTTTTTTTTACGATTTTCCAAAGTCAGAATACATAAAAAAGGAGAGTCTCTAGTGAGGACCTTACAATAAGGACCAAGTGAGGACTTTCAAATGAACGGTTAGATGACTTGCATGTTAAAAATTTAAAATATAAACTAAAATTTAAAGCACTCATCTAATCGTTCATGGGTGAAGATCCATGAGCACCTCTAGGGAGCTCCCTAATAGTGAAATGCTTGATGCTCAAGAAGTGAAGGTTATCACTCATGATAAGAGGAAGAACAAGAAGATGACATTGATGAATGAGCTACCTGAAGTGTTCAAAAAGGTGGAGATTAACATCTCATTATTGGATCTCATTTGCCAAGTGTCGGTTTATGCACAGTTTCTCAAGGACCTTTGTACCAAAAAGAAAAGATTCGAGGAGCATGAGGTCTATAGAATGGAAGGGTATGTGAGCTCGATGATTCAACACAAGATGCCTCCAAAGATGAAGGATCCCGGGAGCTTTACTATTGGATGCCAAATTAGTGACACACACTTCAATGGAGCACTCATGGACTTAGGGGCAAGTGTCAATGTCATGCCTCTATCTCTCTACCGGAGGTTGAGCATTGGTGCCTTGCAACCTACCCCTATTGCACTTACCTTTGCGGATGGGAGCACAAGAAGACCGGCGGGTGTTGTAGAAGATGTGCTAATAAGAGTTGATAAGTTTATTCTTCCCGCCAACTTCGTAGTGCTTGACATGGGTGAAGACCCCAATGGAGACAATGGATTGCCCCTCATTTTTGGCCGACCTTTTATGACTACGGCTGGTGTTAAGATTAATGTTCTCAAGGGCACCATTAGTCTTAAGGTTTTGGGCGAGAAGGTGAAGTTTGAAATGTTCAAACCCATACATCCACCGGAAGTAGTTGAGGAGGTGTTTTCTACAAATTTGGTAAAGAGGAATAGTGCTAAAAGCGAAAGGATCTTTGGTCCTTTGAATCCATCGAAGCCGACACCTCGTGCTCAAGATCACTACTCACCAATTTGGGGGCATGCCAATCTTTCTTCCATGAAGCATACAAAGCCACCACCTTGGTCTCATGAAGGCATACTTGGGAATGATCCATTTCTTGAGGGAGGTACAAAGAAGACACCTCCCATGAATGAAGCTCAGAAGGCGACAATCAAGGCTATGCAAGAAATAGTTGGTGAGGTAAAAAAGAAGAAGTATGCTTGGCCACCATCTCCAACATCGATTTTCAAAGGCGTAAAGAGCTGCTTTGTGGGAAGCCATGGAGATGGTGAGACGAGTAACACAATGAATGGAAATAAGCTTTGCTTTGAGCCACCATGATTTGTCAAGAAGGAACCAAGACCGGCTTGTAGGTCTATAAACCGAAGCGCTTGTGGGGAGACAACCCCATTTGGAGAAAAATCAGTTTTTAGTACTATTTAGTAATGAATAAAATAATCTAGGGAGGTTGGGAGGTGTTAAGGATACTAGGATATGAGTCTTGGAGAAAAAAAACCCAAGAAGTGTTTATTAGCATTTATCTAAGAGAGGCATGGGATGAACAATAATTTTGAAGGTAGTTTTCTCTACATCCATCCGTTGGTATTCACTAAGTCTTCTTCTATGAGTCTTCTGTGTCTAGTTCAAATTTCTCTCTGAAAAAACCGTTGGATCTGCTTCAATATTTGTTTAAAAGAGGAGTACTTACTGCAGTTTGACTTTCTAGAAGGTCACTTTGACCGGTTCTTCATTGCATGTCCAGAAGGTGATCTCTGAGTTTCCAGTGGCCAAACTAAAGCTCTTTGAGCAAACTTTCCAATGCCATTGGAATCACTCAAATATTTGGGAGAAGGTCGATACTACATTGCTGATTTTCCCTGCTTTCGTATGATCCAGATGCAATCACACTTTGATGAGCGCTAATTCACTTTGGCACCCAAGGAGCAAATGTTTGGAAGTCAGGGCTTTGTGCCCTGAGGTTGGTGTCTATTTATGGTTTCTCGGCAACTAAGGGAGTCGTCTTTAATGGGGTTTTCTTACTCTATCATCTGTATGCTATATTTTGTTTGTGTGCATTCGCCCGAGTTCGCTTTCTCACTTTCACCAATTTGCTTTTCACTTTTAAACACCTCACAACATTGAGGACAATGTTGGTTTTAAGTGTGGGGGTGAGGTTGGGCCAAATTAAAGTCTCACATTTTCGGAAGGCACCAAAATTTTAAAATTTTTTCAAAGTTTCAACAAACTGTCGACCCTTGAGTTGACCGGTCGACACTTGTCTAGGGAGATGTTCGACCAGTCGATGCCTTATAGTCAACCGGTCGACCGGAGCATAGAGTTTAAAATGTTGTGATTTTGGAACTTTGAAGTTTTTATAGTGTGTTTTGATTGTCCTTTTCAACCCCGATGATGATTTTGAGCTCGCTAGGTTGTGAATTAGGAGAATAAAGAGCATGTACTTAGAAATCATTGAGTTGCCTTGTGATTAATTTATGTAATTGATGATTGCTTGACACTATATGCACATTTTCCACGTTGATTAGTCATTTGCAATTGGAAAGGCATATCTAGACGATGTATTGATTTGCATGTCCGTATAAGGTGAGATTTGAGCCTTATTGATATGTATGCATCACTCATACATCCTTGTTCTTCATGTGTGTGCATTCCACTAGTTTACGAGATCTAGAACTTGCTCAAAGACCTCTTGAGACTACGTGTTAATTTGCGATGAATTGAAAATGATTAAGGCATTAGAAAAACACCATGACCAAATTGACTTCATCCATCTAAACACTTTTCATTAGGTTTAACCCATTTCGAGCCTCATACATCAATTAGCTTTTTCTTCGTTTACCCCACAAAAATCTAACCCATGTTACTAGCTTAAACACTAACCGTCCCTTTGTTCCAAGTATTAGCGAGACAACGATTGTGACTTCTCATGTTTTTTGTGTTCTTTGGATTGTGAAAGGCAAGTGTGGGGGTATATTAGTTTAGAGCTTTGTACGTAAATGTGAAAATTGAGTGGAAGGAAAGTAAAATACAAAAAAAGAAAAGAAGTTGAGAAAAATCAAAAAGAGTACAAAAATAAAGTTCAAAAAGAAAGTCCCAAAAGAAAAGAAATACAAAATGGGAAAAGGAAGTAGTGAGAAAAAGAAAGGGAAAAATAGAAATAGAAAGTAAGAAAATCCAAAAATAGAGTTTGTTTTAGAATAAAAGGTTGATGAGAATAAAAGTTTAGGTTGTTTTCAAAGAAAATGAGTTTCAAAGTCCTTGAGTTGTTTTGTGAAATGCTTGGAATACTTGTTTATCCATCCATTTGTTTCATGCTAACCCCTAACCTTTGGCCCCATTACGACCAAAATAAAAGCCCTTTTGATCTAATAATTTGCGAATTAATTAGTGGAGAGTTGGTCAATGAGCAAGCTTATGGGGACGTTACTTTTGGTAATGTCTTGAGAGTAAACAATTAACCCTAAACACAAGAGCGGAAATATTTAGTGAATCATGTAAGTTTAGCGGTTAATCTTCTCAATATATGCTAAGTTGATTGCTCTTGATTGATTACTCCATGGCTAGCACACACTTCACCAAGCATTCATGAGATACATACTTTAATCATTTGGCAAATCATGAGGTTTGAGTTGTATGCTTAATTGAATCTTGATGTGTGGCTTAGTGGGCTTTCTTTGAGGATATGGTTGGGGAGGCAAAATAAAAAGTGATGTTAGATTTTTGATTCTATATTTGCTTGAGGACAAGCAAAACTCAAGTGTGGGGGTGTGATTTATATGTTATTTATATACAAATTAGGCCTATAATCACCTTGATAATACTAATTTTAATAGCCGTTTAGCGTCTCTAATCCTTATTTTGCACCATTGTAGGTAACATGAGCATCAGATTGATATCGGGAGTAAGAAGACGAAGAGTCAACCCGAGAACCGAAGGTCAACTCGTGGTCAACCCCGACTTTAGAGCGTCAAAGTATCAAATATGAAGTCTCGAAGGAGGAGCACAAGAGAATTCCGGAAGATTGCCAAAGAAACCGCAAAGTCAAAAAAAGTCAACTTTGGTCAACTCCGAGGGTCAAGGTCAAAGTCAAGGACGAAGTCAACCTTGTGACTCACCACAAGAGGGTCCAAAATCAGCAAGGACTATGCTAGATATCATGAGGTCACCCATTGATTATTCCTCCCTTTTGTTCCCATGTGTTTTTATCCCCTTGTCCTTCATTTATATCATCATCTAACCTTTAGATTTTTTCCTAGTTGATCCTAGCCCTCCATTCCCTCTTCCTCTCTCTTATATAAACCTAGTTCTTTCCCATTTAAGTTATCTTTCAGCTAGCCCCCATCTCACATTACTCTTGCCTTCTCTTTCTTCCTATCTTCCTTTCCCTTTCAATTTCCTCTCTGCCTGCCAGTCGACCGGTCGAACAACTACGGTTCCACCATTTCCACCACCTTCCTTACCTCCTTTCCTCTTCCACCCTTCATCAAACATGCTCCACATGATGTACACTACATCATCCACTCATTGGTTGCTGAGGATCCTCACTAATTCATCAAGTACATCATTAAAGGCCAATGAGAAGCAAGAGAGCCATCTATTGAGCAATCCTCATCCTTACTCTCACTTCTACTTATGTTTAAAGCTTTAATATGTAATTTGATGATGTATACTTTGATGATTAGTGAGTAGTAACCTTGTTGGGGACTAGGGTTGTATGCCCTAGTCCAATGTGACTTTGTGATGCTTCCATTGATGAATAAATGCCTTTGTGTTTCATAAATATGTGTACTGTCTATTTTAATATGTGTTGGATTTATATTTGAGGGATCATCCACTCTTTGGGTATGCATTTGATCCATCTTGTATGAGTGTGTATGGTTTGGCCACTTTACTCTTCTCTAGGCAATTGACAATATGTATAATGAGCATGTTTAACTCATGTATGATACTTAATTCATGTTCCTTAGGCCTCCTTTCTTTCTCCCCCTTGGCGGAGAGTTCTTGTGACCTTAATAAGGCACTAGAATACCTTAAAAAGAATCCATTCCATATTGATAATATCGGTGGAGTGGAGGATTGTTCATGAGTTTGCTTGTTTGAGTTCCTATGTTTCGCTGCGTCATGCCTCTTAAGCACGTTAGGGGATTTGATATTAGGTAACATAGAGAAATCTCCTATGACACCTAGAGAGTTTGAATGACCCATAATATGACATTTACATACCTTAGGAAACACGGTCTTAGATCCATAATATGGCTAGAATACATGACTTGATTTGTGATCACATTTGCATGATTTCATTGTTAGAGCATTGCTTGTTGCATTGGATTTGGGGTTGACCCGAAACCCCAACATTTCTATACATTGCACACACTTTCTCTTTACATTACTTCATTACTTGTTTGCTTGTCTTTTCATTTCATCATTCCTTTACCAAACGAACACCTCTACACCACACTTCACACATTGTTTAAATCACACACCCACTCTTCCCATCTCATTCCCTCCATCACTTAGCTATTGACCTAGTTCCACACACTACCTAGGTGTCTAAGGGCCATCAATCCCTGTGGACACGATAATCCCTCAGTCTTAATATCTACACCACTCTTTTGCAATCGTCAATCTCCAAGTCACAAAACCGTTGCCCAAAAATAGTAGTATAAAATATGGAAAATAATAAAGTGATCGAATAGTAGTACGCAAATGTGGAGTAGAGATAGTTTTGTTGCTTTTGGTTGCATTCAACCTGAAAAGGTTGTTGCCTTTTATAGGCTCAAAATATCTCATGTAACCTTCATCATAAAACACCATAAATCTCAAAATTAAATCCAAAAGGAAACTCCTATAACCCCCAAATAATTATAGGAATAAAAACATAAGTTACACATTGAAATTTAAAATTAAATTAACTTAAAGATTTTAAAATATTTTAAAATATCAACACACACCACTGAGAAATGATGTTGGGAATTTTATCTGCCAAATTACGAAAAAACCCCCAAATAAACTCTTCTTAAGACCATACTCATGTGAATTCTAAAAAACCCTAAGATTTTCTTTGCTTTACTAGTTTCCCCGAATTATTAAGACCATACTCATAAAAAAAAAAATACTATAATAGTCGTCAAACTTTGTTTATCACCCTTACAAAAAAAAACAGTATTGTCATCCATGAGAGGGACTTTTCATTGTCCAGGAAGAAAAATTGACTTTACCATACTAGTGTTAATCAAACGCACAAGGCCCCGACTAAGGACTCCTCCGCAAGGCAAAAAAGAATAGGCAAACGCGAATTAATCTGCCGAACTCCACGACTACAACTAAAATAACCTGTCGGTGACAATTGAAAAGAATAGAAAACTCAGCCGATCAATGTGAGAGCAGACCCAACAAAAAAAATGTTGCATGAAAGCCAAATGCACGAAGCATCCGAAAAAGAAAATCTCAATTAAGAGTATCAAAGGCCTTTGGCACATCAAATTTTATAGCGACATTCCCTCCACAACATATTCGAAGGTGAAATACAATCTAAAATTTGCCGCCCTTCAAATTGATAGGGCAAGATAATCTGTGAATCAGGAATTGGAGAAAGGCAATCTGCAATGATGCGGGTAATTAATTTAAAAGAAAAAGTGGCCATAGCAATTGGTCTGAATTATGAACAAAATTTGCCTCCTTATCTTTCGAAATGAGAGCCACAAACCTTGAATTGAGGTTTGAAAAAACAAATCCTTAGTAAAAAAAAAAGATTTATCTGCATTAACCATGTCCACTGCAACAAAATCCCAACAAGCTTTGAAAAAAAAAGACAAGTGTAACCATCCGAGCTTGGAGCATTATACCCTTACAAAACGAAGTAGTACTCCCACACAGTTGTTAAATTTTAATGTCATTCTCGACTACTCTATCCTTCTTCATTGGGTGTTTTAACCACTAGATTATGCAATCCACAATACAAGATTATAGAGAACTTTCACTTTCACTTTGTTTGTTTGTTTTATTTTGGGCTTTTTGTTTTTTGTTTTTGTTTTTTTTATATAATTTCTCTGCAGACAAAGCTGCTAGTCTCTTTGCATCTGGATCTGCTGCCGTCAAGGAAGCCTCTCCCGGAAAAGAAAGCAAGAAAGACTCTTTTGATGAAGATGAGGCTGAGGAGGAGCACCCTGAATTCTATAATGAACCAAAGGACAGTTCTGAAGATTCTTGGGATTATTCTGACCGTCGATCACATCATTCCTCGCGAGCGTTCTAGTGATGACACTGACTCGGATGATGGTGGTGACTACAACAGTGCCAGGTACAACCCAGAGAAACATGATGAATATTAGGTACACAGCACCAGCTATATATCTGGAGTGAATGACCATTTGAACTTTTGAAGCAGCTGATGATTACTTCTGGCTAGTTAATACTAATGACATTGCAGACCTTTAGTTTATTTGGCATTTTGGCTAGACTTCTAATTTTCATTTCTCTATGACTATGTTTAACCACATTGTGGCATGCTATGTTTGATATTTGCTAGACTTCAAAATACAAAAAAAAATCTAGCCATCGTATGAGCGAGAGCTGTGTGACTGTGAGGAAAATATAAACCATCGTATTCCTTTTCTGCGTTACCAAATTTGCCCCCAAAGTCTATACATATTTAACAATTTGCCCTTCATATCCGAGACTCTCCCCACGCGCATAGCCAAATAGAACTAATTTGCCCTTCATATCCGATACCCTTCCCACACGAATGAACGTACAATCACAACCAAATAGAACCAATCAGATTGGAGAGTGGTGTGCACGCTCCTCTCTTGGACGTGTTATGAGAAAATAAGGAGAGAGAATAAGTGGTGCGTCCTAATCCTCATGCAAATGCAAACAAATCGGTATAGACGCTCAGACTCAGAGAAATGGAGAGAGAGAGAGAGAGAGGTGGCGTAACCACATTGTTACGTTTATCGATCGTGGAAAATTTTGAAAATAACTGTGTGGGAGTACCATCAGAGTTCATAGAGAAAACAAATTTGATCTTCCAGGATGATCGAAAATCTTCACAAATATATGGAAGCAAAACTCTGATACCCCATAAAGCAATTAAACAAAACTATAAAATAGTTTAAGCACTAAGTTTTGAATACAAAATCAAAGAGCTGGTTGGCTTTCCAACAAAAGCATATTTAGTGGCTCAAAGAAAGGTTAATGCAGCAAAACAGTAATAATTCATTAGGATACGTATGAGAGTAGTTGAATTGCCTTCAAAGTGTGATTTACTAGCTGATAAATGTCTTGATTTAGTTCCGAAAGACCGAGGTATATTCTGCAACTCTACTAGACGTCTTGTAATAATTGCATCATGTGTTGCGATGGCTTCACGAACACCACTAGCTTGTTAAACATTATATATGGGGCAACTCTCGTACATCTAAAGGGATTCTCAATCTTAGATGAGTAAAGATCCTCAAGTCTGAATTGTTACCTTTATAAGAATCACAGTTATTTGTCACACTCATGTACACGTTCAGTAGTGATTTTGTCCTTGAATCAAATTATGCGAATAATGCAAGTTCGTTTCTTGGTTAGAACATGATGATTCAACATCCCATGTATAAAGTACTGTGATATGTCAACAACAAATTAAAATTAAACAAAATCAAACACTTTTTCTTTAATCGTCAAAATTAAAATATTTGAATTATACTTTTTTTTAAGTCCACTTCCAAATGTTGTTTTAGTAAAGTTTTCAAGTGTCCGAACAAGAGAACTTAAAGTGATGAAATAAAATAGAATCTTATACATAGTATGAGGTTTTAATAAGTATAACTAAGCTATACTATGGCTCGAATACGACGTTTTCTTCACATAATTTTCCTAATTTGCTTGCCTCCGCAAAATAACATCTAGCTTGAAAAACGTATATAAATGGTAATTTTTGAACCATAAGGTCTGTATAAGGTTTAGGGAGCGTAACAGACGTCAAATATTTTTAAAACTCGAGAATATATGTCATTAACTCTTACGGAAGATCTTTCCCCTAAGAGCACACGATGAAGATTTTTTTTTTTCACAAGTCCTATGGAATGACATTGAGTAAGATGTACTTCTGAAAACGTTGATCTAATCCAATACTGCATCCACTTGCGATCGATAAGATCAAGGGTAAGAATGAAAAGGGTATTCTCAGGTTCAAATTAGTCTTAATGCCACAAAAGTAGCCTTGGAACCGAATCACCTATAATTATCTTAAACTAATTTGAACTAAATTTATAAACAATAATATTTTCCCTAGTAGTGGAATCAGAGAAAGCTGCTAGTAGATAGTAAAGCTTTCACTGCCATATCAACTTCTTTATTTTATGACATTTGCACGTTTTGGTTTTTTATTTCACTCTTCGCATGCATATATCTCACCAGTTCCAATTATTTTCCAATTATGTATAGTCTCTGTAACCTAAGTTAAAGGTGGTCAATACTTACCTTTTATACCACCTTTTTTTGCACATAAGAAAAGCACATGAAACTTTATATCATGGCTTAGATATCATAGTTTTTTTACATTATTTTTCAAACATATCTTTTGATACCTCCACAAAATATAATATATTACAATAAATGTTTATAAATGATTATGTACTAACTATAATGTATGTAGAATAACCGAGACCACCATTATCTTGAAAATTATCATAAACTGCAGAACAAAGATTGACAAAAAATAATAATAATTATTTCAGTACCACAAGACGAAGATTGTACCATGTCGTTATGTTCATAATGAATTTGATTTCAAAATTAGCAGATACAAATATTGATCAACACCGTGAGACTATCAAAAATAAAAATACACTAGTTATTTTCACGTTGTAATCTCATTATACTTACTTCACAACCTGTTCTAAAATGAAAAATTCTAGAAAAATAGTTGATATTGTATACCGAAACAGTTTTCTCTCAGTGAATATTGTGATATGTGCCCTTGAAGTTGCATAATTATAAGAAACATACACTCTTTAATGGAGGCATCAACTGTTTTTGAAAGAGATAATGATGAAAACTATATTATTATCCATTTTTTGAATAACTCTGGTTTTTCCAGTATAAAAAAGAATATTTATGTTAATTTAATTACTGGGTTATGAGTGTTGTTGTGTTGAGAAAGACTACAATTGGTATATAATGATAATATGATAGAAAAAAAATTGAGATAAGAGTGTGGATATGCATGTCAAACAACTCTGATATCCATACATGTCGGCATAATATTTTTTTTTTGTTTTGAAAATCACATTGCAAAATCGTATCTTGACCTCACTTGTTCTATCCTATGCACATCCGAGGACTTTCTGATAATTTTCATTGATTAACTAATTTTACTGCATTCGACGGAGTACTATTTCCTAATTCATTGATTGATTAAATAAATGATTAAATTCAGTTTACCCTCTTGAACTTTACACCAAACATCATGTTAGTCTATGTACTTCTAATTTCATCAGAAACACCCTTATACTCTTCAATTTAATCAGTTTAGTCCCTCCGTCAGTCAATCCGTTAACTTTGACTGTTAAGTGATGACGTGGCATGAGTGGGCCTCATTCTTGGCTGACTTGTCAGTGACGTGGCATGCCCAGTCATCAACCAAAGCTGACTGGGCATGACACGTCACTGACGGAGGGACTAAACTGATTAAATTGAAGAATATAGGGGTATTTCTGATGAAATTAGAAGTGTAGGGACTAGCATGATGTTTAGTGTCACACTTAGGGTATTGATATTGCAAAATATTCTGCTTTTTGTACAATATTGCACTGATATTGCATTCATAATGCTTTGCTTCTGCATTGGTATTCTTGTTTTGACAAAAATGTTTGTTTTGTTGTAGTATTGGATATGTGAAAGGACTGCTTTGATTGATGAAATTCAAGGGAGAGAGGGTATATAACTATATATGACATTGTGTTATGTCAAGTGGAATCTAAATGACTTCACAAATAAAATGAAGAAAATTAGTGTTCACCAAATAGCGGTAAAAACTCAATGTGATGACACATGACGTCGAGTTACAAATGGGTGTGATGGGGATCGAACCTCTCCCATACACAAACCAATTAGCTTATTTAACCACTACACTAACTCACACACCCAATGTCATTGATATTTTTGACTTATTTAATGTCATTAATCCTAAAGTGTTTTTGTTTTTATAGTGCATGCCAAGAATGCGTTAATGTTAAATTTTGTTGGATAACATCTTCATGCATGTTTTTAGATCAAAGTAAAGCATGAGTCGAAGTAATACAAATGTGCCTTTGAAATTATTAAAGAATGAGAATTCTCACAACGTTACTTTTTGAAAATGGAAGAAAAGATTGTTGAAGAGCTTATGAATTGTACACTCTTTGCAAAATGAAGGGTTGTGTTATCAATTTTGATTACAAGCTAATGGTCAATGGGTCCAGTTGGAAACCTATCCCGAGAATTACAAAGAGGTCAAGCAAATCATTGATGGATTTGTCTACAAATCTGTTGGAACAATTTTGTGGGTATGGATCATGAGAGAGATTATGCTTCAAAAGCATGTTGTAGTAACGCTTTCCTTAAGACATTATTTGCCCCACTATTAAGTGTGCAAAGGGGATAGTCAAATATACCTCTAGGATACAATGAAGCCCAGCACATTGCTGTTGTTGGTCTATGTTTTGCACTCATGAAAAACTAACCTAACACCTAAAAGAAGATTTACAAGATTGCTCAAGGTTCCTAGAAACCAATTGTGCACCATTAATTTCTAGTGATTTTATATGGGACTATGTTGGGACTATACTAGGAACACAGTCCCCAATCTGCGCGAAAATGGCTAAGCTATCAAAATTGACCGTGAGCTGCGTCACCGCTTCTTTCGGCGTTATTGCTGCACTGGCTGGTGTGTTGCTTTGGTGGGATACCCAGCACGGTGCCTTCGCCAAAGCAACATAATCATATTGGAAAGCTGATCTCCAATATCGTAATCAATCGGCAAACGCAACAAAGGTGTACAAAGAGAAGAAATTGGCGATTAAGGAAAAAAATTGCAGATTATGCTTGAGGACGAAAAGAAGAAGTCTCAATGGTCTGGTGTTCGCGATTGATATGTAGGGAGTTTGGATCAGAGAAGTTCTGAGGAGATGAAGTTTAGGAATGTAGGATATGGAGTAATTAAGAACTTTATGGAAAATGTGTTTTGGGGAGTGTAATTTTCTTGTTGATGATTCAGAATCATGTAATCTTGTTGTTGATGATAAAACACTAGTTCCTTCAGAATAAAAAAAATCCAATTCTGTAGTGAATAGGTTCTTTATATAGAAGTATATGTGTCTCTTCAAATGGTAAAGTACTTTTTTAATTGTACCTTTAGACTTTGATCATATTACTTCACTAAAATATACCTACACATATCTCTTGAAATGTGATCGATAAAGAGTCGCATATCTTTTAGGCAAATTATATGCAGAATTTATTTTCCAAAAGGAGCAAACCAAGTGACACCTTTTGATTTCTCTTTACCGACATCATATATTTTGAAAATCTCTCCAACAATCCTCTCCAAAGTAAGAACGATAAATAAGGGTAATGATCTTAGCATGGTTCATTGTAACTTTTTGGTCTTGTATCTTTTTCTATTTTGATTAACGGATACGAAAGAAGTTGGTTTTCGTTCTCAAGTCTAATACTCTTCCTTTCTGACAAGAGGATAGACAAGATCCCTTCGTCTGGGAATGAGAAGGGAGTTCCTTGAACATGCGATCCCATAAAACACTTGCACACATTAGATAAAGACTGAAATGTCATGGTGTGCTTCCATAATTCCATTTAAGTGAACATATATGTGTAGGATGGAAAGAAGTCAAGAACTCAAGGGAACTTGAAATTAAACTTGCAGAAACTCATTCATTCAGACCACCATTAATTGACTACTATGTGTCCATTACTTTTCTCAAATTTATCTGTAGGAAGAACAATAACTAAATGACTTCAGTAAGGAGGCAAGTTACCATTAAACTGGTTTAGACTTAATACTGTTATCATTAGTTACTCAGCTGTAATACTTTAGAAAGAATTTGTAAGAGATTATCTTTCAGACTTTCACACATCAACTAAAGTCTGGGAATGATATCAACTAAAATCCGCGCAAGGTTTTCGAGCAGAAACCAGCCTCCTATGTGGTTGTTCCGATAAATTGATCAACTCATGCTAAGAATAATTGTTAAAGCTTGTTCTGCATAATGACCAGAAGAAAGAAAAAATATGCAACATCGGAGTTTTCACAAAATATATACATGTATCTGATTTTATTTGAATTTCACCCTGGGACAAATTTATTAAATTTGTGTGTATCCCATACCAATTAAGAAGTAACAACTTGGATCATATGCTTTAGAATCTGTCAATTAAAGGGCTGGGGCTGCTGAACAAGAGGACACTTTAACTCATTTCCCCAACAAACATCTCATCTTTGGTTTCTTTTTGTGAATGTTTCCATAAGCAGCTGACCAGGAGTTCACACTAAAAGAAGCAAAAAGTATAACAGAGATCGAACACTACACAACCAAACTCAGAACTAGAAGCTCCCAAGTAATAGAATATGCCACACTTAACTATTATGTCGAAAACTACAGTTTCACAAACCCGGGCGCTTGGAATTAAATTGTTCACAGTGGAATCTACTAATGGCTTCTTTACAATCCGTCTACTAATGGCTTCTTTACAATCCGTCTCTTATGATGCTTTCTCTTCAAGTATGGATCTGAGCACTGCATAAAAAAATAAACAAAGAATTCATTTAAACAATGGTGCTGCAGCCCCAAGAGACACAACATCAACAAAGAAGACTACAACAGGACTAGCCTATAAAAGACTTCTTGTCCACAGCTTTTGCTTTTTGTTTATTTCTTATAAAAAAAGAAGGTGCTTCAGCCACTTTCTTTTCTCACAAGTTGAAGAGAACCTTTTTGGACACTTCATGGACCTTAAATATGTCAGTGTGATCGGTGAACTCACCAGGATTGAAACAAGCATCAATGGTCCAGGGTAGGTAGAAACCAGTTGATCTAAAGAAGTTGTGACATTTGCATACATGAAATATCTGCATTGAGTTACATATAATAAATAAAGTGCTAACCAATAATATGCAATAGGATTGAAGACCTAATATGATTAAGAAAACTTATACATTACTAAGACCCAGCTCTTTAACGCAGACATCAGCACGATTGACCAACTACATCAGGATAAAAAAAAAAAATTAGTAAATTTTGAACAAAGATGTAATATTGAAACAAGGAGGAATGAGGACCAAGTAATTTTACATTAACTTAATCAGAAGAACTTTCAAGTGTATCAAAATTAGCCCAAGAGTTTTTGTGCCGTATTTCCAGTCCCAAATAATTTCTCACAACTAAGTTTCTTTTTGCGAGCCACATGAGAAATCTGCCGCTACTTCAGAATGTTTACATGGTAGACTGATAAATAAAAAAAGAGAATAAGTACTCTCTCTCTCTCTCTCTCACTCTCTCTCACAATGATGATGATAAACACCTTAAAACATCAAGGAAAATTTGAAAAACTATACCTATAAAATGAGCAACGGTTATGACAATAGTAATGCCCGTACCTTAGGAGGTAGTTAGCCTTCCAGATTACAGTGAGGGAGAAGAGGGAATAAACTGAGTAAGAGGATTGTCCATCAAATATCATACCAAAATACAAGCTGGATGTGTGTGTGAGTAAGTAATAAGTATGGTAAGCAGCCATGCCATAGCGTAAAAAAGTAATGTGGAAGTTTGGAGTAGATTTAGCAATTTTCCTGAAAAATCCATTTTTTCTATCTAAAGATCCCTATGTATAAAGTCAGGTAGCTCAGTAAATAGTCCAAAAGTGTTAAAGAGGCAGTAGGGCTCCAACAGACCTGTTATTATAATTCATAATATGTTCAACAAAGAGCTGTGGATCTGGGCATCCCTAGAGCAAGGGCTATGATAATAATCACAGAAGATGCAAAACTGATGCAGGACCTTTGCATAGTTGCAAGTGCATGAGACCAAAAGATCACTAACATTATGATAAATCATAAAATATTTGCAAAACTGATCATTCTATTTGCTAATTTTGAATAACTATGTCAATTTCTCTATCTTTAAGATAAAAGACCACACAGATCCATGGCCATAATTATCCTTGGGCAATATGCCCCTTGAGATATAAGCCTGGTACATAGTATCAGTATATAGGCTTTCTTTATCTCTATTTAAATGAAGCCTCTGTTGTCATGAAGACAAGAACTACCTTGTACATTGACATAATTAACTATTGTCTACAAAAACATTCTTGTGTTGATGTGCATGCAACATGGTTTGCCATAGAGTTTTGTGCTACTTGTGATATATCACAGGATGCCCGGATGGGAGTGAGTAAGCAGTGATGTCCTAGGACAAAAGGTTTATAAAAAAGTTCCGAGTAAAACTAACATACTCCCTAAAAACTCCCTGTTTTGTATCTATGAGATTGTTCATCTCTATGAATAAAGTCAGGTATCTCGATAAATATTCCACAAATGCTAAAAAGAAAAAAGGAAGTAAGCATCCAACAGATCTGTTATTTGTATTATAAACTCATAATATGGTTAATCAAGAGCTGTGGATCATGACAGTCGAGATATCTAAAAGAATCCTCTACATTGAGTCATACATTAAACATAAAAGATAAAGTCATCTAACCGAAGTACAACTTCTTCTTTACCTAAATAAACAAATGTAGAATGTGAGCGCATACATGGCACACAGTTGAGGGTTCATACATTCGGAGGCTATCGAATATAAATGAATAAACTGGACAGGTCCCAAGAAACTGCTGGTTCTATTCACAGAATTATCGTTCTTGTCATTGAATTGAAGAACCAAAAGTCTAGAGGAAATGCTTATTTCTGATAATTAAGAAGCACTAGGACTACAACTATAAATAGACATGAGAGAGAGTTCATTCGTAAACGAATAAGAATAGTACCACTTCCAATATCCACCATGAGTGGGCCATGTTGGGTCTCTCTGAAGACTTGATTCCAATCAGGTACTTCCACTGGCACCTACCCCATTAAAAAAAGAACACAGATTATTAAGCATCGGGATGTAATTATTGTGATGATAACTATTATCATGTGCAGCTAGCAGACTCTATTGTAAATCTAAGAGAGAAAAAGAAGAGCACCGTCAGAATTACATACAGCCAAAGAAGAGCTAATGGGTTGACATGTTGCCAAATTCTGACCTGACCCAGTTCCTGCAATTCAGAAATACAACCCAAAATGTGAGCTTTACATCAAAGATACAAACTTTTTTTGAACAAAAAAGTACAGCAACATAATCCCTTGAATAATATACTCCACTACTGTAAATTTGTAAATCATTGGCAAAAAATTATTAATAACCCAAGTGTAAACAACATTTCTTTCTTCCCAAAACGAAAAAGAATGGATGGAATAACAAAATACAGACCTGAGAAACATTAAGGTCAGCATATTCCAAGGCCACACGGTCTGGGCCACTAATCAGCATTGTCCAGTAGTATTCTGTTTAGAACACTTTCCCCAGTATCCAAGTCACCGACAACCTTAGTAAGGAAAAAATCCCAGGAATCACTGTCAATGTCTCCACTTGACATTGCCATTGATATTACTTTAGTGATTTCAGCTTCCTTTCCTGAGTCAAAGAGCCCCTCAATCAACATAGCATAAGTAGACTTGTTTGGCAAACAGCCTTTATCCAACATCTCGTCCAAAATCCTAATCCCCTCCTTTGGTTTTTCAATCTTACAGAATCCTTTGATCAATACATTATATGTAAAAGTATTCGGAGCACATCCTTTCTCCACCATGTCATCCCACAACCTCCCTGCCTCACACAACTCCCCTACTTCACACATTCCAGAAATAAGCACATTGTAAGTCATGACATCAGGAGTCGAACTCTTCTCAAACTGATCAAACAATTTCCTGGCTTCCCATACTTCTCCCTTCTTACAAAGCCAGTATATGAGTGTGCCCAATATCGCATTATCGGGCGTGCAATTCTTCTTCAAAAGCCTCTTCCACAATTCACAAGCATCCTCCACCTTCCCTTCATAACACAAAACATCAATAACCTTACAACAGAGCGCCAAGCTTGGTATATACCTCTTCCCTAGCATATCATTAAGCAAATTAACCGCTTCGCCCGACTTCTTTTCCTTACAATAAGCTTCAATCATAACCCCATACGTAACCTCATTTGCGCCAACCCCATTATCCTCCATCTCATCCATGACCTTAATAGCCTCAACCAGCTTCCCCTGCTTAACATACCCATCCATCAATATGGTATAAGTAGTCACATCAGGAAACCACCCTCTGTCCAAAATCTCACCAAACACCCTCTTGGCACCAACCATATCACGCCGCGAGACATACGCACCCAAAATCGTAGTAAAAGTCACCACATTCGGAATAAACCCCATCCCAGGCATTTCATCGAGCACCTGGTGTGCAGTCTCAATATCATTCTTCTTACAAAGCGCTTTGATCAATATATTACAAGTGAACACATTGGGCACCACCCCGAATCTCTCCCTACAGTTTCTAAACACCGAGTGGACCAATTTGTACTCATGATTCTGAACCAAAGCGTTCAACAACGCATTCAAGGACCTCACAGAGCGTTGGACACCAAATTTCGGAATGACGATGAATGTTCGGAAGGCGAGTTTGGGCCGGCCCAAGACGCCGTAATTGCGAATGAGGGTGATGAAGAGGTCTTCGCCGCATCTGACATTGGAGTTGCGGAGGTCGGAGAGGAGTGGGTCGATGTGCTCAAAAGCGCGGGCGCGAGAGAGGCGGCGGATGATGGCGTGGTAGGTGTCGTAATTATGGGAAAATCCGGGGTGGTATTTTCCGGCGTGGTGGAAAATTTGGAGGGCGAGGTCGAGTTTGGGTTCGCGAGTGATGAGGGAGATGAGGCGCTTTGGGTAGAGGCGTTGGGGCCAGTCTTTGATCGGAGGGGTGACGGTGTAGGATTGGAGGAAATCGACGGTGGAGGTGGAGAAGGAGACGGTGGTGGTGATTGAGTGGAGGAGAGAGCAGGCTTTCCGGCGCAGCATGATTCCAAGTTACAGGTCTTGAAGACTCTCAACGGTTAGTAACAGAAATATGAACGTCGAAAACTCGAAATCAAAGAATGTACCTCAAAGAAAAGCGAAATAACCAAATGACCCCATCAACTTCGTAATTTTGATAAATTCCACCCTGAATTTGACTGCAAAGGATAAATTAGCCGAAATTTTTAAGGGCCAATTACTCATAAGCCTTATTCTTCAAAAGGCCACATAATATTTTTTACCCAATTAAGGCCACTCAGTAGCTTTAAATCTTTCTATTTGACATTAAAAATTATCAAAATTACGATTCATGCCACTGACAGTAGTTTTATTGTTCTTGCACAGTAGCTTTATTGTTCTTGCACAGTAGCTTTATTGTGCTTGGACAGTAATTTTATTGTGCTGGGACAGTAGCTTTATTGATCGTGGACAGTAGTTTTATTGTTCTTGGACAGTAGCTTTAGTGTTATTTGACAGTAGCTTTAGTGTTATTTGACAGTAGCTTTATTGTGCTTTGACAGTAGCTTTATTAATTGTGCTTTGACAGTAGCTTTATTGTGCTTTGACAGTAGCTTTATTGTGCTTTAACAGTAGCTTTCGTATCCAGTGGTATTTTTGTAAATAATAGCAAAAAATGCGGTGGCATTTTTGTAAATATTGATACGGTGGCATTTTTGTAAATATTGGTGGCCTTATTTGGGTAAAAAATGTTTGGCGGCTTTTTGAAGCATAAGGCCACCCAAAGTGGCCTTATGGGCAATTTTGTAAATTTTTAATTGGGTGTAGTTTGTCGAAATTAAAATCTTAAGGGGTAATTGACAAACATAAGAAATGTTAGGAGTAAAACATAATTGCACTTTTTTCTTTCTTTCTTTCTTTGTGATTGCTGAAGAATATGTATTATTTTTAGGAGTAAAAGGACGTGTAAATTAAGAGACATCAGAACTTTGATTCATTCAACTCAAAACAATACATACAGGGCAAGGATTCAAATTTCTCCGAAATTGCCGAAATTTTCGTAATATTGAAGTACTTGAATGAAATTCATATGCTATGTTATTTTTGTCAGAAAATTTCCGAAATTTTTGGAAATTTCCTTCAAATTTCCACAAAACCTGTATGTATTTCTGGTTAGTACAACCCATGATTTTTGGTTCTAGAATTTGTTATTTCTGGTTCTTATCCAATGTATTGTGCATAGGCAATGACTTCTATCTGTCGTGTTCTATTTGGGGTAAATCATTATGTGTAATTTTGCTTTATAATAATAAAATTAACATCCTTTAATTTGTTCAAAAAATAAAAATAAAAATAAAAATAAAAAAAATAATGAAGGAAAAAAATTTAAATTAATTGTACATAAGTTTGGTTTTTCAATGTCTGTGCTTTTGTTTGAATTCAGTTCTTGACCAATAAGGTCAAAAAGAAGGAATTTTTGCCCATCCAAACATGCAACAAATTTTTTTTCCCGTTTAGTCCATTAAACGGACTAAATAGAAATACTTTTTTATTGTTTGATAATAAATTTTAATTTTGAATATTTTCAATCATGAAGTCATCCTATATAGTTGTAATATGAGTCAAATCAAAACAAAAATGCTAAATACAAGTCAATATTATGGTATATAAAAATTTGGACTAAATTCAGTTTACTACCCTAAACTTTGGACCGAAAATTATGTTAGTCCATGCTCTTTCAATTTAATTAGCAACATCCTTATACTTACCAATTTGATCAGTCTAGTCCAACCATTAGCAAATCCGTTAATTTTGACCGTTAAGTGCTGATGTGGCACAAATGAGACCTACTTTTGATGACGTGGTGATGACATGGTCGTTAGCCAATCGGTTAATTTTGACCGTTAAGAGCTGACTGGGCATTCCACATAGCTGCCAAGTCACCAAAGAGTGGGTCCTATTTGTACCATGTTAGCATTTAACGGTCAAAATTGACCAATTGACTAATGGTTGGACTAGACTGGTTACATTGGTAAGTACATGGGTGTTGCTAATGAAATTAAAAAAGTAGGAACTTGCATGATTTTCGGTCATAAGTTCAGGGTGGTAAACTGAATTTAATCCTAAAAATTTATTGTCTGACAATGAACTGCACTTTACAATAAGAATATTTTATTATCTGACAATAAAAAAACTGAATGAAAAATAAAAATTATGTGTTGATTAAATGGGCAAATTTTTTAAAAAAAATGACCTTATTGAGAATTTTACTTTAAAAGTTACTCCTTCTCCCACTCAATTTTCAGTGTTTCAGACTTTCAGATGAAGTCAATAAGCCAATAGGGGTATGGACTATGAAACAAAACCACTACGGAGGTTGTTACTTTGATCAGATATATATTTGTATATGTATACACCTCAAACAAAAAAATAGTAATTAATATTACTGTCCCTCGTTCTCTCTTCTCCGGCGCGGTGAGAACCTATCATCCTTTTCATAATGGCGCCGGCGCGACAGGTATGCTACTTTTCTGATTCCGGTCGGTTACTGTAATGAGGCCTTCTAACCACTTGATCGGAACTTGGGGCCAAACATCTATAATAGCGTTGCGTTAATAGTTTCTGGTAAAATGTTTGGGAGTTTATTGATGTAATTATTGCTAACTACTAGTATGATTATTATTATTGTTTAGCTCAATTTGCTTCGTCTGTTTTAGCCCTCTAGTTGGGCTTTGCTCTATGTTGTTGATTAAGTATCTTCACCGATGACCTAAAAGTTCAAATTATGTTCACCAGTTCCAGAGTACCATAGATTTCTGCCGTTCCCAAGTTCTTTTTTTACGTCCCCCCACATATGGATATCCAGGGGCAGTGTATCCAGATGTAACAGAGGTACGTACGTACTTGCTCTTGCTTTATCTTGACTTGTACGTTATTATTCAGTTACCCGAATCATTAGCACAAGTTAGGTACGTTAATTTGTTCAATGATTCTTTCTATTCATTTGTTATTCTGAATTATATATAGTACCAAAGACAAGCTTATGAAGCTAGGGAAGCTCTAGCCAGCGAGTATGAAGCTTGGGAATTTTTATTTAGGGATGCTAAAGCTGTCAAGGATGCGAAAGTTAAAGCGAGTAAATCGAAGAGAAAGAGGATAGTTTCACTCTTACGATCGTTTCACTCCTTTTTGTTAAATGTGAGTAAAATTATCTCTGTCATTACCTTGTCTAGTTCACATACCGATGGCATTTTAATAACGGCTCGGTAGTGTATGCAGGTAGATTTCGAGTCTGGTATACTGCATAAGCTGTTCCCTAATGGATGTCCTTTTTTGCGTCCGGTAAGTGTCTCTGAAGCTTCTCAGGCCTGCATGCCCGCAAAGTTATATGAATAATTTCTGTATCTTGTTTTATGGCATATATATATTGGATCCATATATATTACCATGCATTAAGTATTTTTTTCTTGTTGTTTTTCCGGTAATTGTTCAGTTACCAGAATCATTAGCATTAGTCAGGTAGAGGGTTGTTCAATAATTCTTTCTATTCGTTTTGTTATTCTGAATTATAGTACGTGAGGGCTGGTAAAGCTAGGGAAGTTAAAGCTGTGAAGGATGAGCCAAGAGTTGAAGCAGTGAGGAAGATGAAGAGAAAGAGGATTGTTTCACTCATACATTCTTTGGTGTGCTGGAAATGAATTCTTCATTTACTTGAATTTTTATGACTAGATAGGAACATTTTTGGTACTTTTGAAGCCATGTCTACGGCCATCGATCTATCTATATTGCGAAGTGTTTTTATAATGATGCATTAGTTTTGGTCTCCCAATGAAATATCCAATTGAAGAAACTATCTGCTTGTCCTCAAGCAAACATAAACCAAATATAAACTAGCACAAGGTAGGAAACAATCAAGTTAGTCTTTCCAACCATAACCCTCAGGAAGCTTCATGAGTCCAGATTAAGATTCAAAAAGTATCGTCATTCAACTTGGAGCATGTAGTAGTAGACCTTGAACCATAATGCATTTATGCTAAAAGAATCAGAGCTATCCTTGTACAGTTGTACCTTAATTAGCTTTGGAATTTTGATGCGGCATATGAGTTCATTTAGCAACTTTCCTTCAATCGGAAGTTTTCAATGTAATCTGTACGTTATTTGGCTCACTTAAATTCTCAATGTTCAAATGAGATAAAGATGATCATACGTACATTCAATAGCTAGCTTTACTTTACAAGTTTACATTGCAATGTTGCTATATATAGATTGGCATGATGAGGCAGGGCTTGTGCCTCACTTAAGTCTGATTGTGATGCATCCATCTCTTCGAGTTTCAATACTGCTACTTCAGTAATCAAACAAAAATAAGTCTGATTATATGCTACTTCCTCATAAAAACTTGATTAGTGAACTACTCTACAAATAACGATCACATTTCACATTACAAAAATCTCGATAAAAAACCATTCACTTGATCCTGCATTAGTCCACCACGCCCTGAGCCGGAACTCACCATTGGTACCGTGAAACATGCAGATGCTGCTTTTCTCACCATCCTACTTCAAGACCATATCGATGGACTCCAAGTTTGTCACCAAAACGAGTGGATTGATGTCCCTCCTGTGCCTGGAGCTCCAGTGGTGAACATCGGATATTTCTTGCAGGGATGCTCATCCCGTTATCAATTGGTCATTATATTTCGTTTTATGTTTGCTTTATGTAGGATGAAATTGCATCACATATATATCATATACGTTTCAATGCTGATCAGCATATACAACGTATGAAATTATGTGTGAAATTGCATCATGTAAGCTAACAAATATGCCATTGATTCTACAAACAACTATACACTACAAGAGATCACTACATTTGTGACAACCTCAAGTTCTCACAAAAAGTCTAATTTCCTTGCTTAAACCAATTTGCGAGAGATTGCATTCGTCGCTTCCAGTCGTCGCATAATGTAGGTTGCAGAAGACCAAATGTGATGAATCTAAGTGGTTGTCGTACATGCTAATTTACGACACATATTCATTCCTTGTATTTAAGATTTTGAGAGGCACATATATTTGTTACAAAAATTAATTTGCGAGCCGTTTGCGCTCTCGTTTATAGTTATATGCAAGGCTCTTCTACTTGTTGGGGATACTAATATGTGAGGCTAAGAATTTATCGCAAATAAGGATATGCAAGGCTTTACTTTTTGTTGTGGAATACAAAATGCAACGAATAGTGGTTGTCACAAAAGCTAAGTTGTGACACGGATTGCTTCCTTGTATAAAGATTTTTAGAGGCACAAATATTTGTTACAAAAAGTATTTTGTGAGGCCAAGAATTTATCGCAAATAAGGATATGCAAGGCTTTAGTTCTTGTTGTGGAATACGAAATGTAACAAAGAGTGTTTGTCACAAATGCTCATTTGCAACACGTATTACTTCCTTGTATTTAAGATTTTGAGACACATATATTTGTTACGAAAAGTAATTTGCGAGACTTTTGCGGTCTCGTTTATAAATTATATGCAAGCCTCTGCCATTTGTTGGGGATACTAATATGTGAGGCTAATAATTTATCGCAAATAAGGATATGCAAGGTTTTACTTCTTGTGGAATACGAAATGTAATGAAGAGTGGTTGTCACAAATGCTAATTTGCAACACAAATTTCTTCCTTGTATTTAAGATTTTGAGAGCCACATATATTTGTTACGAAAAGTAATTTGCGAGACTTTTGCAGTCCCATTTATAGTTATATGCAAGACTCGGCCACTTGTTGGTGATACTAATATGGGAAGCTAATTTTTTGTAATATACAAATTGTAACGAAAAGTGATTGCCACAATTACTATTTTGTGATGCTAAACCAGTGATCGCATATTAATATATTATATATTATTAAAGGCAAGAAGCCATAAGCCGTATATATTGGGCTACCGTTCGGTCGGATCGATCCAGTTTGGGGCCTTAACGATCCGAACCCAAAATTATTTCGGTTTGAAAAATGGTTACAAATCCAAAACCAAAAAAGACAAATTTTGGTAAACCGACAAATTTCGGTAAAATGTCCACACATAAAAGACAAATAATAAAATTAAAAATTTAATAATGACACTAAACATGACTGTATCAAAGGTTTACAAATTTCACCAAAAACAATAAGCATTACAAATTTAAACTGTCACGCCCCGAATTTCCAAACAACTAAAAAAGCAATTTAATGCCTTTTAATTACACAAACGATTCGGGACGCGAAACATGGAATAAACAATCACGAAAATGCACCCGAATTTTTTAAAAAAAAAAATCAAGCACAACACTCACACTCCAAACCCAACAATGTAATTACTGACTCGTTCTTTTGAGTCGATTATTACACAACTTAATTTACATAATAAAATGGCAAACTCAATTAATTAAGTAAATGCTCAAACAGAGCCTATTACACACTGCGGAAACTTTAACAAATACTTAGAATTGATGATTAATATCACCAACTAACTCCCAGGAATAACTACCTCTTCTACTCCTGGTTACCTAGACCTGCAGGGTTAACCTCTACACTATTAAATAGTGTACCAGGTTAAATAATTAAACCTGGTCAACTTTTGAAGCTGGTATAAATGATCTCAATTAATCAACCTCAATAAGCAAAATAACATGATGCTCATGTCAATGCAAGAACATATCACGAACATTTATTTTAATGTAAATGACATATATAGAGCACATACAGAACAAAACATGCTAACTTCAACAGTTATTCCTAAGGGTCAATCAACACTCAAAGGTTTAGCAAGGGGCAAAGTAGTCAATTTCAACATTTCAACCAAAGATCTAGATATGCATGAGTGAGATGCCCCAGTATCAAAAAGGACTCTAGTAAGTATATCAAAAATGATTAAGGTACCTTCCGCCACTTGATTGGCTCCAGCAATAGCATACACTCTGGCAGGTCCACCGCCCTGCTGTGCATGTGTCTGTCCTTGTTGTCTGTTCTGATTCCTCTGCTGTCCTGCATTAGCATTCTGAGCTCTTGCTGGTTGAATACAGTTTCTAGCCAGGTGTCCTTGTTGACCGCAGTTATAACATGCATTGGCCCGGGGCTTAGTGCAATTAGGTGAAGTATGTCCCAACTCATTACAATTGAAACACCACACTTGTTTTACTTGTGTAATAGGTACAGCTCGAAGTGGGGCTGCCCTAACTGGTGTTTTAAACAGACTCTTTCTTTTCTTCCAATTACCCTGCTCAGCAGTCCCACTCGACTCAGCAGGAGCCTTCCCTTTATCTTTCGACTCCTTTTTAGCCTCATTCTTCCTTTTATTTTCCAGAAAATTCCGCTCCAAGGCCACAGCACTCTCCATAATCTCGACTACAGTCTTACGCCGCATTCCAATAATCTGGGTTCTCAAGGGATAAATCAAACCCTTCTCAAACTTTCGTGCCAAGGCAAAAGTCGACAAAGGTTCAGCAAATTTGTACAGCTCAAAGAATCGAGCCTCGAACTCACAAACACTCATGGATCCCTGTTCAAGTTCACCAAACTCAGCCTCAAGTTTTTCTTTGGCTGCAGGAGGAAAATACTT
This sequence comes from Rubus parviflorus, assembly GCA_029955375.1. Taxonomy (NCBI): domain Eukaryota; kingdom Viridiplantae; phylum Streptophyta; class Magnoliopsida; order Rosales; family Rosaceae; genus Rubus; species Rubus parviflorus. Next base: position 7,069,177 of record JARGGL010000005.1, on the reverse strand, counting down.
ATCATTGAAGCGTTCCTCAAATTCTGCTAAGGTCATTTCTTCCACGTTAACCCCAGATTTTCTCAAGGTTCCCCACCATACACGTGCTGAATCCTTCAAAAGTGCAGTGACAATTTTCCTCTTGTCAATCTCACTGCAATTAAACAGCTCCAGATGAGACTTCACATTTCCCAGCCACTTGTCAGCAGCCAAGTAATCATTTCCACCAGCAAAGTCTTGTGCTCCCAATCTTCTAATTTCCTTGACTAAATGTATCAAGTGATTATTTTGATCGGTCACAGCTTGAGCAACCACAAGTGGTGTTGGTGCGGGTGCTGGTGCAGGTGGGATAACATCGTGTCCCAAACTTTTCAAAAAGGCAGCAAATAATTCTGCCATGTCAGGCACGACATTAACCTCAGGCACTCCTCCACCACGACTCCTACCTGTACCACTGCCTCCACCTCTATTTCGGCCCCCACCTCTGTTTCGGCCTCCAACTCGGTTTCGGCCTCCACCACGTCTTGGGGCCACCGGTTCAGCAATCTCTGCTTGATCACGCTCTTGTAAAACAGGGCTATCCGCAGTAGTTTCTTCGTCACTCTGCGGACGTATGTTTCTAGAACTTCGCCTGGGTTTAGGTGCCATTTCCTGAAAATTATAGTAGCTCAAGTCAAGTACTTGTATACTTCATCACAAGTCACTAGCAGGGCCGGTCCTGGAGTTTTTGAGGCTCTGGGCGAAAATTTAAATTGTGCCCGTCGATAGACATGCGTCAATTTTTTTTTTTCAAGCATCAAAATTTTATATTTTAATTTCTTATTTTTTTTTGAGTTGTTGGAACCCAACTGAGCTGGGCAACGTTGATATTATTTAATCAGGAAGCATCATACAACGGGGATATAGAGCCAAAACCGCTATCAAAATTCACTTCACTTTCACATTAGACTAAATTCTAACAATTTTCGTTAATGCTTTTGTGAAAATTATAGATTCATAATCCATCTAACACATTGAAATCAGTAGTCAAAGTATAAATTATAGATTCTTTATTTCAAAGTATTTTCTTGTCTATTTTGTCATCCTCAAAATTTTGCAAAAGATCAGTAGTCAAAACAAAACTTACAAACAAAATAGGGCATGAGAACTAAACGTCTCTAAGGGTTCCCACTTCCCAACAATAATAAGAGGCCATGAAAGATAATTGTCAATTCATCGCTCCTATGCTTGAAGACCAGAATGACAGAATCCAATCCTAACCCAATAATGAACAGTAACAATTAAACATACCACAGCAACAAAAATAAAAGGCAACTCCATTCCAAAAAAAAAATCAGCTTTACTAGAGCCACCATTACCAAACAGAGTACAGAACTACAGACCACAAACTCTGCGTCTCTACCTATAAAGAAAATTAATGAAAGAAGATTAAATGAAAGACTCAATTTTCAACTTTCAAGTCAAACTGTCAAACCAGAACCCAACAACACAAGCCCAGTTCTAAATGTTTAGTATTCGAATCGATGCAATCTCAATTCCCACAAGAACAAAAGCAACAGAGCAACGAAATATGTAGGTACCTAGCTACGGCAATAACAATGGCTCCAACAACCTTACCAATCTGTACAGCACCGCAAGTCCAACACCTCCAGCTGCAGCTGCTGCACCAACTCACCAGTCACCAAGCAGCAGCAATACCTACAATTTAACATGAAAAAAGAAAAATTCACATACAAACACAAAAAGTCAAACTGTCAATAGGGATTAGGGAGAGGCTGAAAGCCACAAATTGAACACCGACGGCAAAGCCACAAATCTTTCTAATTACTGTCTTACTGATTCACCATAGAACTGTAGAAGAAGAGAAAAATAGAGAGAACTTAGTTAGTTAAGTTAGAGAAGAATTGTTGAGAGCAGATGATGAATATATTGATTAATTTTGAAGATTTGTTTTCTAGATTTGGGAGGAAGTGATAGTGCGATACGGCGTGAGTGCATGTGCAGTTCTCGAAGAGGTAGACCGTAGAGAGTAGAGACGCGATAGTGCGCTACAGCCTCGGGAACAAACCAATTTTTTTTTTGTTGTATGGGTTTATAAATTTTTTTATGTATATATATAACCTATCATATAAAAAATTTTGGGACCCCTTTTTATGTATATAGCTCAAGTCAAGTACTTGTATACTTCATCACAAGTCACTACTCACTAGTACACCTAATACACCCAACAAGATTTAAAATACGATTTATTCATAAATAATCTTCAACCACAACTCGAGAGTTCAATTCAGAGGTTCTCTTCCCTCGAGAATTAGTAACTCAACAAACTTAACCTTCCACAAATTCATACAGGCCGCCACGCGCCGCCATGCAGCGCCACCAGTTGCGGCGGCGCCACCGTCAACTTCCTCCGATGATCACAAAACTTATACTAGCATGTAGATCACAACCCAAGGATTAAGTTTAGTAACTACCTCGAAGATCAATTCCAAGTAGATCGAAGGATATCGGTGTCGGATCGAATCTCCAAAAGTTAACGACTTCGATCCTTCTCCTACAGTGGTCGACGTTGAAATCCGAGCACACCAACGTGTTCCTGGGGTGAAGAGCTTCAAAGCCCAAGTGGTCCGGTGGTCTTGAGTGGCCGGAAAGTGGCCGGACGGTGAAGGGCGTTTTCTCCTTGCTAAGGCGGTGCGTGCGGCGTCACGCCGGCGAGTTAGGCGGCAAACCCAGGTGGGTTTGGTTCGTCGGCAGGAGCCGTACCCTTTGGTGGGGGCGGTGTCGTGCGGTGATGGCCGGAGACGGAGGTCCGTTGGTGACACAGTGAAGAAGAAAGAGTGATAGAGTGAGAGAGTGAGAGAGTACGGGTGAGGAAGAGTGAGAGGAGAGAGAGAGTGTGCTTATTAAGGTTAATCCCTTAATTAGCAATCAATGGCCCAGATTAAAAGTGGGCAATCCAATGGCTGAGATTTTGGCACCAAAAAGAATTAATTTTTAAAAGAATACTTTCCCTCCAAATTCCAAAAGAATGACAAAACTCTCTCAACTAAAATTGTTTCTTGTACACAAAATAATAATTAAAATTTAGAAATTTCTTAGAATTTAATTATTAAATTTCGGGGTATTACATAAACAATGAAACTAAACATGACAAATATCAAAGGTTCACAATAATCAAAATGAACATTTGCAAAGCAATCAGATTGCTTGCAATCAAACAAAAACATATGAAAGAGATGACACGCAGATTTGTCTACCCATCTACAAGTTGAACAAATCCTTCTTCCGCGGACCGATATCATGTACTAGCTCATCTGCAAATTCAAAACTAATAATTAAAGATCGGGAGATAAATTTATTAATACTCTGAGTCTTGTAAAATACCAGCAAAAGCATTACAACAGTTTCTAATCATCTCAATCTGTTTTCTAAGTTTAGTATCTAATTATCTCACACATAGAACTGAGTATCACATAGAAAGTGCATAAACAATATAAGCTAATGAGCATGCTGTTTCTTACATATATAAACATTGTACATAAGGACATAAGGGAAAAAAACAAAGAAAAGAAAAAAGAAAAAGAAAAAAGCACATATTAGATATCACATAAACGAGGAAGATGTTTGTATCATTTTTTATTTAAACGAGGAAAAAAAAATCGTTTTCATCTTCTTTTTCTCCTACAAGTATCATGCGCGTATAAAAGCATAACTCGTGCGTGCAAAATGTTTGTATCATTTTTTATTTATATTAATTAATTATAATTTAATTATGGGTATGTAATTTGATTATGGGTAGACGAAATGGTACTGCTTTGAACTTCGAAAATCAATGGGTGTTCGTCATCATACTTCACAGGTCGCGGTTTTCCTCTCGGGTGATGTTGAATACAATGGAAAACAGAAAATTTGCATCAGTTAGCATAAAAACAGAGGCCCATGGCCATTCTCTTATTTTATGGTCCCTCAATTAACATAACATTGGGGGAAGAGCAAGAATGAAATAAGACTGAGCTCCAAGAGCTTATATACCCACCAGTAGTACCGGACATATATATATGGAAGTGACATAGGAGCTCGAATATATTTTGAGGAAATTAAAGCCGATGTCAACTGAGGACGCGCACAACGAGTTTCAGATCGGTGACCAGCTTATAGACCCACCAGTACGGTACCAGACATGGAAGTGACATAGGAGCTCGAATATATCTTGCAGAAATTAAAGCCGATGTCAATTAAGGACGCGCACAACGAGTTTCAGATTGGTGACCAAACCCTTGCTTTGCATCACTGGCCGGTGGACTTGTTGGCTTCTCTGAATTCACACTTAATTGATGAATCGGTGGCTGTAATTTCTTGCTTCGTCGGACCTTGCAGTTGCCTCATCATCCCATACCTCCACTCCCAAATAAATATTTCCAATAACAATCATTACTGCTCGAAAATACAACTATCATTACTGACCACAAAAGAGGTAGTCAGAAATGTTATTAGCGCCAACAATTCGAGCCAAAATGCTTATATTTCCGAGAAAAACAAAGTCTTTTTTCAGACGGTGATATCTCGTCGTAAATAAGTTGTAGTCCAACATGATAATTCCGACGACTATTTTCGTTTTTCGGAAGAGGTTAGTTGTTGCGAGGGGATTTGTTGGCTGGCAGAAATGACTAGTTTTGTTATAGTGTAATTAATTTTATGCGAGGAATTTCTAGTAGTCGCATAAACCAACAGTGACCACTTGTAAAAGTCGTCGCATAATGAAGTTTATACGAGGATTTTTCAGTTGTTGCATAACAATAAGCGGCGACTCGTACAAGTTGTCGCATAATTAATTGTATGCGAGGAATTTCTAGTAGCCGCATAAACCAAAAGCGACAACTGGTTGAAGTTGTCGCATAACTAATTTTATACGAGGAATTTCTAGTAGTCACATAAATCAAAAGCAACAACTCGTAGAAGTCGTCGCATAATGAAGTTTATGCAAGGAATGTTCAGTTGTTGCATAACAATAAGCGGCGACTCGTACAAGTTGTCGCATAATTAATTGTATGCGAGGAATTTCTAGTAGCCGCATAAACCAAAAGCGACAAATGGTTGAAGTTGTCGCGTAATCAATTTTATGCGAGGAATTTTTGGTAGTTGCATAAATCAAAAGCAACAACTCGTAGAAGTCGTCGCATAATGGAGTTTATGCGAGGAATTTGAAGTTGTTGCATAACAATAAGCGGCGACCCGTACAAGTTGTCGTTTAATTGGTCAAATGCGAAGAATTAATTGTCGCATTTTCTCCTATATGCGATGACCTCAAATTCCTCATATATTCTTACCTAATGTGATGAATTTATGGTTGTTGCATATTATTTCCTTGCATTTGCCCATATCTGTTGTAGTGATAGTTTGTACAATTCATAGATAGACCACTATATATACCATTCACATCTTGGAAGTATCTTAATTTCCTACCCTTGTCTTTGTCTTTGATAGAGAGAGCCCAAAGAATCCCCGATTATTGAGTAAAATGAAGTACCCCCTGTGAAAATTGAAACACATGGTTTGGAAGAACACGTGAAATTAATCTACGCATACGTTCAAATACAATATCTGCCATTTTGAATTTTCTATCCACTTAAAATTATAACTAATACAATTCTTTTACTCTAACATAAGTCCATATATATCATTTAAGAAGAAAAATATACCTTTTAACTTGTCCTCTTAATTAGCTTAAATACTAATGAATTGTTTCTATAAATCTGTGGAAGGATTGTTCTGTTGTACTATTCCGCCATCTTTACATTGGATTTGATAGCCATGTCTCAACTTTTTTTTGCTAGCAATTATAAATGGATTCAGCAGAGCTGTTTTGTAGATTCTAATGGGTATGTTGGTGCAGCTAATCTCAAATAATAAGTTCATAAGCGTCTATCACAGAGTATTGTCCAAAAAGGAAGGTCCAAGAATTTCTGTGGCATGTTTTTTCAGACATATGTCACTAGAAAAGTCCTCGAGATTGTATGAGCCAATCAAGGAGTTGACATCAGAAGAAAATCCCCCAATTTACCGGGAAATTAACAACTGTGAAAGATTATGTTGGCGGCTATTTCAAGAAAGGGATCATCAATGGGGTGTCCGGACTAGAGTATTTGAAGTTGTGAAGTTAAGCATGAGAATGTAAGGTCTAGTATACTAGTTTATGCATTAAAGATCGGTCTCTTGCTTAAATTGCTTGAAGTTTTAATAGTAAGTTGCTTTGTACTCCAGTATTAACGACTTGTGCCAGAAACTCCAATAAACATAAAAATAAAAGGTTATATATGCATCTTGTGGTAGAAAAACGTAAAGTTGATTTAAACACAGAAAATTGGTCCCGAGTTGATCGAGTTGCTTTAGCTCCAGGTTTCAACCATCACTATAAATGCGATCATGATCTTGGAAAAAAATGACCAATTTCCCCCATTTTATTTCAGTTTGATCACCATATGCATGAGAGCATATTCTTAAACTTTGTAGAAAAGGGAGTAATCTCTTTAGAAGGGGAAAATTGTCTCCCCCCTTGCAATAAACGAAACTAATCAAGGTAGAGGTCCAATTCGAAATGATGTCTGCCTGAATTTTGTTCTAGTATATATGAGTAGGTTAAGTAGGGCATTACTAAATTCTAGTTACTAAATTCTAGTATGAGTAGATTAACCAAAACCTTCAGGCCATATGAAAGGTTAACTTAATGTTTTATCAATTTGATTCTTTAATCATAACATCACTATATCGTTGACTCTTTGTTTTATATGAGCGCAAACGTCAATTGTATAAATGGAGCAAAAATTATACATAACGATCCATTTCTTAATGCATAGAAAAAACCATTACCTAAATAATTTTACTTACTCAGTCATTTACAACACAAAGATGACACAAGAATAGACTTTGAAACTGGTACAATTAAAAAAGTAAACTCAGAGTCCAGTGCTTCACTGCGATGTTTACTTTAAAAAGCTGAGCCTCAAAAGAAGTTCATCCGATTCTTTAGAAGCATATCAAATAATTGAGCCTGAAAAACCAGTCTCATTCCCAGAAGACCCACAGACGCAGAGAAAGCTTGCTAAGAAATCCTTAAATGAGGGCCAAGGGGAGTGACATATGACCCAACTAGACCAAATTATATTACTAAAATGGTCTAATTAACCAGCAAAAAATGGATTATTTATCTTACAGAATGGTCATTTACGATATTATATTACTATTTCTAAAGAAAGACTTTAAGCCACAACCAATCAATTGCTGTTTAATTACAAAAGTTTGAGAAGAGGGTCAGCTGACCCTTGGGACAATATACTAGCTACGCCCTTGGTTGAACCCCATCATCGTAGCCATATCGGCATTTTATTAACCTATATAAATCCGTGGTTCTAGTTTAATTTGATAATTATATACATTAGCTAATTAAGTACGTTGAGCTTGAGTGCTTGACACATTATAACAAAAGTCACAAAATATCTTCAGCAACAGAATAAAGGCAGTGCAATTTGATCTTCAAACACAATAAAACGAGTACAATGAGTACACTACTACTGAAAACGGATCAAGTTGAAAGGATGATGTCTTGTACAGAAAAGGCAAATCATTAAGTTGGATGGTATTGCTGGCCAATCAACTGGAATCACAAACTTTTCATACACGTAATTTATCCTTTCATAAATTAAAGAAATTATAGAGTTAGATGGTGGTTTACTTCTTTTTCCTTTCTCTTGATATCTATATTGAGAGGTTGCATGGTTCTATCACTTCTATGTAATAGGTGAAGTGTGAGTGGAGAGAAAGCTCTCCGGATTTTTGCTCTCATTCCCTTCTATAATGTCTTTAAAAGTCCCGAACGTTAATCCAACTTTGGCACGAGGTAAATATATACGGTATTCGCGCGACTATTCGTATGAGGTATTAATTTTGATTAGATTTCTTAAAATCTAGAGTTATTATCAAAAACTGAACCTCAACTTAAGGCCGTTGATCACTTTGGATTCAATAGAATAACCAATTGCTCTAATTAACTTCTTAAAATAACCATGACAACAATATTCCCAATTTGTATTAGGGTACCAGCTGCAACTTAGCCTACCTAGCTAGTGTAGAAATCATAATGACTCGCTCAGCAGAAATGTATCTAATCGATGATTGGCTAAAAAAAAATATATATGCTATCAAATTTAGTAATTAAAATTTAAAACAAACAATAAATCTAGGTAGAATAAGTAATATCATTAAATTTATCCACATGGATTTGTATATGCTATGATATTTTTTTTTTTTTTTTTTTTTTGAACGAATAATATATGCTATGATATTAACTAGCCATGATAAACTTTTGTTTTAAAAGAAACAAAAAATCTTAAAATGACTAAATTTAGGAAAGAGGTAAATAAGGTATTCCTAGGGGGTATTAATTTTGATTAGATTTCTAAAAATCTAAATATGTTAAATATATTCAAAATGCCAGATTTGGGAAATGGTTGGTGGAGGTATCAGTTTTTTTTTTTAATTAAGTCCATTCATGCATTCTGCACTGAAACCACGTGGATTTGCATGTCCAAAGCCTTGAGAGAAGAAGAAAAGGATCCTGATTTCTCAACTTTGCAGTCAGTCTGAGTCCGAGTCTGAATCATAAAAATGGTGACTGGGAATTCAAGCCACGAAGAGCGTCTGCAGCAGCTGAAAGCCTTTGACGAATCCAAAGCTGGTGTCAAAGGGATCGTCGATGCCGGAATCACCAATGTCCCACCAATTTTCGTCCGTCCAAAGAAAGATCCCTCCGCCACCGGTGACAATAAGATATCTGGTCTTTTCAGTATCCCAGTGGTGGATCTCGCTGACAGGCGTGAGGAGGTGATCGACAGAATACTGAGGGCCGCAGAGAGCTATGGGTTCTTCCAGGTGGTGAACCATGGGATACCCAAGAGAGTGATGGATGAGATGACGGAGGCGACGCGTAGGTTTCACGAGCTGCCGAGTGAGGTGAAGGGTGATTACTATGGTAGGGAGATTGTGAGGAAGGTCAAGTACTTCACTAGCAGTAACATGTATGAGTTGATGTATGCTGATTGGAGAGACACTCTGCAGTGTAACATGAGTGTTGAGCACTTTGATCCTCAAGAAATTCCTCCCGTTTGCAGGTATGAATCTTCTTCTATTTTTCGTATCAGGATTCTGTTTTGTGTTTTTCTTTTGGTCGATCAATTAATAACTATGCAGATCGATCGAGGATTCTGGAAACTAAATATGTTGTTTTGGTCAATGATTCTGGAAAATATGTTAATAATGTTCACGGCAAATTTGGCTTCATGCGTACGTGTAATCCACCTAGTGTTCACAGTGTTCAATGTATGTGCAGTGTCCATCTTATTGCTTAGTCTCATCTATGAATATGCATGTGATGTGAGTAGCTGATCGATATGATGAAAAATATATAAGATAAAAGTTATAAATATACTAAGCTTTAATATTCGTTTTTGACTGCCGAAGCATAATAATGTTGGGTGCAATATCAAGCTTGTGATCCAAATACAGACAGAAAAGAAATGGTTGTCGACAATTACCAAACTCGAAGTCTAATGTGCATCGTGATTGTAGTTTACGTGAAATGATTCTATGAACTAAAATGGATGACATGATGACAAATGATTCTTATCCCAATTGGTGTATATGGTTTCTTTTATCAAATATGCAGAGATATAACAATGGAGTATTCAGAGCATGCTCACAAATTAGGTGTTACTTTGTTTGCATTGTTATCTGAGGCGCTTGGGCTCAAACCGGATCATCTCATAAACTTAGACTGTGCAAAGGGGCATATGATTCTTAATCACTACTATCCCCCATGCCCTGAGCCTGAACTGACTATGGGCACAAACCAACACTCGGATCCTAATTTTTTAACCATCCTTCTTCAAGACCAAATTGGTGGACTCCAGGTTCTACATCAAAACCAGTGGATTGATGTTACTCCTGTGCCGGGAACTCTGATCATCAACATTGGAGATCTCTTGCAGGCGAGCCCTCTATATCTCAACATTGCATGTTTAATATTTAAGGATTAAATACAAAAGATCCCCCGAACTATAGCGTCGTTTTCAATTGCATACTCACATATCAAATTTTGTCATTTTCATACCCCACGTTTGATTTCGCTAACGAATTCATACCTCCAAATAATTAACAAATTAATACCTTCCAGGTATAAATTCGTTAATGAAATCAAATGTGAGATATGAAAATGACAAAATTTGATACTAGGGTATAAAATTAAAAATGACCATTTAATTCGGGGGTCTTTGTAATTAATCTAATATTTAATTAGTATTCAATTACTGCCAAATCTTCGAATGTGTTAGCTTTTTATGGAATATATTTCTACATTTATTAACGTTTTAAACAATGTATTTTTTGATTAATTAGCTGTCATCTTGACCGTCCTACATCTATGCATCAATTGTCACTAGAATTCTTCAAAAATAATGCTGATCAGTTATGTATTCTTTTAGCTTATAAATGTATTGTCACATTGAGTTGACCGTCTAGAGTCAAAATGTTTTCTAGCGAAGTAGCGATTATAAATCGATATCATGGAGTTGTATAGTATAAGTCTAGAGTCCAAATGTATTAACACGTAGTTCCTAATATGCATGTATTGGTGCAGCTAATCTCAAACGGCAAGTTCGTAAGTGTCAAACACAGAGTGCTGGCCAAAAAGGAAGGTCCAAGAATTTCTGTGGCGTATTTTTTTGTGCATCTTTCTCATGAAAATTCTCCAAGAGTGTATGAGCCAATCAAGGAGTTGACATCCGAAGAAAATCCCTCAATTTACAGGGGAACAACTGTGAAAGACTATTTTAACGACTACTACAAGAAAGGAAACATCAATGGGGTCTCTGGACTAGGGTATTTAAAGCTGTGAAGTTAGTGGTTTGTGCAATAATGGATCAGCCTCGTGTACGTTTATCACTGATTCTCCAATTCCTCTACATGGAAATTAAATTTCGGATTCTGCTAAGTGCTAATATTGTTTCCTTATATATGGATCTAATTTTAATTATGGAAATCTTAAATTCTTGATGGAATTCAGGAGACAGGAGGGAGTAGCAGTGGTAAAAGTTATACTTTTGATTCTTCCTAGCCATATCAATCTTACTTCTGTTGAATCCCATCATCCTAGCCATATCGGCAAATAAAAAAGTGCATAGTCACTATTATAAATAGTAGTGAGACCATGTAAGTAATACTTCTAACTCAAATATAGCTAGAGGCACCATTAGGCAATTGGTGGCAATTAGTTTGAGTTACAACTAAATAATAAATAGTACGTGAGAAGATTTAGTGACTATAGCTCATTATTGGTGTAGTGTTAATCAACGCTGGAATAACAATTAAACTTCTCACAAACGTAATGTATATGAGTAGAAATTAAAGCAATTATAGAGTTAGATGGTGGTTTTCTTCTGTTTCCTTTTTGGGGCTCCTTGAGATATATTGAGAGGTAGCTTGGTTCTATTTAATTAGGTGAAGTGTGAGTGGAGAGAAAGCTCTACGGAATTTTGTTCTCATTCCTTTCAATAATTAATGTCTTTAAAAGTCCAAACGTTAATCCAACTTCAAACATTCCTTTTGGCCGTTTGAGAAATATTCCCTCTGAAGTCCTAAAAGCTTACCAGATTTTGTGTCAAAAAACATACAAGAAAATGTTCTCTGGGAATTCAAGCGACCAAGACCTTCTCCAACAGCTGAAGACTTTCGATGAATCCAAAGTTGGTGGATCGTTGATGCAGGAATCACCAAAATTCCCCCATTTTTCATTTAGCCGCCCCTCTGTCACCACCGAAACCGAATTCAGTATCCCAGTGGTGGACCTCGCTGATGGTTAGCAGGCATGTTGAGGTGGTTGATGGAGTCCGGCGGGCTGTAGAGAGCGTAGGCTTGTTCCAGGTACGTGGTGAACCATGGGATACCTAATAGAGTGTTGGAGGAGATGTTGCATGCGGCGCGTGGGGTTCACGAGCTGCCAAGTGAAGTGAAAGTCGAGTACTATAGCAAGGACCCCATGAGGAAGGTCAGGATTGCTGGGAACTATGATTTGCTGCGCCAAAGTCGGCCAGTTGGAGGGACTGTATTGTGACATCAGTTATGAGCCTCTTGATCCTCAAGAATTGCCTGAGGTTTGCAGGTATGCTCCTTCAAAATCTTCTCGTTAATACATGAGGGATAATGATCAGTTAAAATTTTGCAGGGACATAACTATTGAGTATTCTGAGCATGTGCACAAATTAGATGTCACTTTGTTTGGATTGCTATCCGAGGCACTTGGGCTCAAAACTAACCACCTTAAGGAATGGATTATGCAAAGGGGCATTTTATTGCTAGTCACTACAATCCACCATGCCTTGAGCCTGAACTGACCCTTGGCAGTGACAAACACTCATAAATTGTTTTTCTTGTTTGGAAAGAAGGCCTCCTTAATATAAGATCGATGGATAATTTGGTTATCCCAGGATCTGACTTTTCCCACTTCTCGTATGATTAAAGTAAATAACAACAGATAAACAACTAGACACAAAATTTGACGTGGTTCGGCAAATGTGCCTACATTCATGGGGCAGCATTAGTACTTTCTTCCATTGTAAAATAATGGGATTACAAGAAACAATCTCACTATAGTGACTAAACTTCGCTAAAGTGGTAACACACCTCTATCTCTCAAGAGGAATTTTCTTCTCACTTAATTGAGGCACTTTTTCTCTCAATCTCTCAAGTGAGGCTCTCTAGCTCTCTCACCAAATGTAACAATTGTCTTTGCTCACAAATGATGGACTCCCCGGACTTTGATCTCAAACTCTCAGAAGCAAAGTCATGTTTTTCCATTTCTTATGTTATATGTTTGCATGCTAACAATAATTGCAGGGTTTTTTTTATCACAAATGGCCGGTACCTGAACTTAGGTACCACAAGAGATGAAATCGAAAACTTTGGGTACTAGTTGTAACAAAAATTAAAGTTCATGTACCAAATAAATAATTGAGAAATAGTTCAGGTACTATATGTGATAAAAATCCATAATTGCATGTTTTCTTCATCATTCAAGACAAAGACTTCAACCACCATCTTGTACTACCTTTGTTATTCATCTTTCAACAATTGTTGTTGCTGCTTCGTCCTATAGCTCTACCATGTAGCTATAGCCTTGTGTAATTATTGGGTCACCAAAGCAATAGTTTCTCATGCTTTCTTCATGTGGTGAATGTATCTCACGACCGACCCATCATTGCTCACTAAGAGCAAAGCTTCGGAAATGGTCTTCGGGAATTCAAGCAACCAAGAGCGTCTCCAAAAGCTCAAGGCCTTTGACGAATCAAAAGCTAGTGTCAAAGGGATCGTTGACGCCGACATGCATCACCAAAATCCCACTAATTTTCGTCCGGCCGAAGGAATATCTTACCGGCGACGATTGAACTTACGGCAAGGCAACCGAAACCCAATTCAGTATTCCAGTGGTGGACCTCGCTGACACTGTCGGCAGGCATGCTGAGGTAATTGACGGAGTGCGGCGGGCAGCAGAAAGCGGTGGGTTCTTCCAGGTGGTGAACCATGGGATACCCAAGAGAGTGTAAGAGGAGATGCTGGAGGCGCGTGGGTTTCACGAGCTTCCTAGGGAGATAAAGGCTTACTACTATAGTAGGGATCCCATGAGGAAGGTCAAGTTTGGGAGCAACTTTGATCTCTATTAGGGCTGTTAATTTTGACACGACCCAATAACACGACTCGAAACCCACATGAAATAAGACGGATTGGACCCGCACGATTAAAAATAGGTCATTTGAGGGTCAACCCACCAAGACATGTTTAATAAATGGGTGCGTTTAGGGTCAACCCGCCAACTCGCAAGTCACCCGCTTAACTCGTTTATTTTATTATACTAGTCAAAATTCAAGAAATTTCAAGTATTTATATGTTTGTATGGTATTTTTTGTCTACCTCTAGTGTAAGTAATATATACAAAATTTATAGTAATAATATTGAGAAGTCATATGTCATGCATTTTATAGCCTAAAATTGGTTAAATGGGTCAACCAACCTCTTTTCTATGTGTGAAATTGATCAACTGTTATTTATAGTGGCACTACTATTTTACTAAATGAGTCATGCGGGTTGAGTTGGGTAACCCGTTTAATAAATGGGTTGGGTATGGGTTTGAATTTTTCGACACGTTTATTAATTGGGTCGGGTTTGGGTTTATATATTCCAACACATTTAATACTTTGACACGACCAGAACCCGACACGACACGACCCAGTGACAGCTCTAATCTCTGTCAGTCGAGATTTGCTAATTGGAGGGACAGCTTGTTTTGTGTCATGGGTCCTGAGCCTCTTGATCCTAAGGAATTGCCTCTAGTTTGTAGGTATGATCCCTCATAATAATCTTCTACTTTTTTATTTCAAGTGTTCATTTTTTGGTTAATTATAATTTATATTTAGTCCCTGCTATTATAGTTAAGAGAAAAATACACTTTTAATCCCTGAACTTTGCATTGGTCGGCACTTTCGTCCCTGAACTTTGAAATATATCACTTTCGTCCCTGAACTTTGACATCGACTATCCCTTTCGTCCCTGACCGGAAAAAATGGCGCAAAACCTATGCCAAAATGTTTGCACGGATGAGAGGAGTAACTTTTATAACTGGGGTTAAGCTCGATTCGGCCTAAAATTGCTCGAATTTAGCCCGAAAGTCGGTGGTGGCCGAAACTTTAATTGTAAAATTCTCCGCCGTCCGGCGACGGTTTGAGGCGGGGTTGGTGGCGTTGAACTCGCCTCAAGGAGGGCTTCAAAGCCCAGTATGTGGTGTCGTTCAAATTGGCCGGAATCAGAGGTTTATTCGGTAAAAATTTTGGTCAAGGACGAAAGTGATAGTCTTTTTCAAAGTTCAGGGACTAAAGTGATATATTTCAAAGTTCAGGGACGAAAGTGTCGAATGAGTCAAAGTTCAGGGACTAAAAGTGATTTTTTCCCTATAGTTAAATAACACTCCTAGTAATCCCTACATTACAATTTGAAAATTTGGTCATGGTATTTCTAACTTTTAGTCCAGTCGTCTACAATCTTGGTCACTTTTGTCAAGCTCCGTGAAATTGGTGTTTAATCTCGCATGTGTAAGCCTATGACGAAGTTGGCATATCTTTTGTTTTGGTAATTAAATGATTTTATGACGAAAAGGGAAAAACCCTAAGAACCAACACAAATAAACAAAACGAACACCGAAGAGAAACAAAGACTAAAAAAAATCAGCCTAAGAAACATAAACAAGACACAATCTTCAGAAAATAAGCATGAGCAAAGTACACAAGCCCAACTCAAATGAATATTTCATTTAGAAGCAATGAAGTTATTGGCAACCGAGACCTTCAACCTAAATGAGTAAATCTTGCTACGAACAGTGTTGAGGATCACCTTTAGAGTTACATTAGGAGGGCATGTAAAGCTCTTAAAAATTCTGCAATTCCTTTCTCTCCAAATATAATAAACAGATGCAACAAGACACAAACGATTCACATTAGAGCTCACAGACTTCCCATGCCATGAACCAGCGGCCCAAGGAATCAAAACAGACCAACTATGAGGACACCCAATCAACTCACACTTGACAATGATGTTATTCCAGATATAAGAAGAATAAGGGCAACCAAAGAGAAGGTGGTCAATTGATTCCGGGGAACCCAAACACAGAGCACAAGTAATAGTTATGTGAGGATTGTAGGGAGAGATTCTATCAAGCGTAGAGAGTATACCTTTGATCGCCAACCACAAAACAAAGCTCATTCTAGGGATATTTTGACTAAACCAAAGCAAATGGGACCAAGGAACCTTAGGATGGTCACCACTCAAAACCTCCCAAAGCAGAAGCAGCAGAATAAACTCCAAAAGAAGAAGGATCCTCCACCAAGGAATTAGGGAAAATATTATGCAGTAAAATCCTAACTTCAATCAAATCCAAATGGTTCAAAGGAGGAAACGCCCAATGAGAGTCAACAACTATAGAACTAACTAAAGCATCCTTACCAATACCGAAACTGGTCATAGAATCACTGTTGCAACACAAGGAGAGCGGCCCGAAGGGATGCCAGTTGTCATGCCAAAGAAAGGTTTTTCTGCCATCCCCGATAGGGTGGCGAAAACAAAGTCTCATTGAATCACGAAGCTTCAAGAGCTTTCTCCAATTCCAAGAGCAAACATTTGCAGGAATGATGGACCAAAAACTCCTACGATTAAAAAAATAGTGATCAATCCAAGAAATCCAAACACTGTTATAACTTTGTTTGGCAAGAAGAGATGAGAAGCCCAATAAACCTGAAGACTAGAGAGAACAGAAATTATGAGTTGAAGCCTCCCATCAAAGGATAAAGATTTGTTTTCCCAACTCTTAATTCTGGTCTCAACACTTTCAATAAGAGGGGCACAAGTCTGAAAATTCAGCTTGGAGGTAATAAGGGGGATTACCAGATATCTTATAGGAGTAGAGCCAATAGGGAACCCGAAACAATCAATAAGTTGTTGCACATCCGCATCCTCGACACCGGACAAGAAAATAATGCTTTTAGATGGATTAGCTTTTAGCCCAGCAAGACCTTGAAAAATGTCCAACACTCCCTTCAAGGTTGTAGCAGAACAAATATCACCATTGCAGAAAAGAAAAAGGTCGTCGGCAAAGCATAAATGGGAAAGATTAATTTTTGAACATCTCCAATGAAATCTGAAGGTGGGAGAGGCAGCAATTTTCTGAGATAATAACCGGGTAAAAATCTCCATAGCAAGATATGCCAAGTTGCCAACTGCCAACAACTTTTTTGCTAGGAAGTTGGCATATCTTGCTAACATGATTTTAAGTCGTATTAACTCTCACATTGTGTTGCTGATGTGTTCATAAATACCGACCAAATGATCGGATGTAATAAGTAGACTCGGTTTGCCTGCTAATGTGGTAAGGTGGTCTTCAATGTGTCCCCTCTGGCATTGCCTGACTTCTCACTAATGTATAAAGAATGTTCACATAGACACAGCGAGAGATGGTTTGTGAAAAGACTCTCTAACTTGTAGAAGCATTGTGTTGTTTATAGTGTTATAGATGGGGGTCAGTGATTTATGAAAAGTTCAAATTTGGTTCTAGTGAAATGGATGAAAAATATTACTCACCCCAATTGGTATAATTGAGGTGTGTTTTATCTTATTTGCAGAGACATAACTATGGAGTATTCAGATCAAGTTCACAAACTAGGTGCATCGTTGTTTGAGTTGTTATCTGAGGCACTTGGGCTCAAACCGGACAACCTTTTAGGGTTGGATTGTGCAAAGGGGCATCTTATTCTTAGTCACTACTATCCACCATGCCCTGAGCCTTAACTGACTTTGGGCACAAGCAAGCACTCAGATCCTGATTTTCTCGCTATTTTTCTTCAAGACCATATTGGTGGACTCCAGGTTCTGTGTCAAAACCAGTGGATCGATGTGCCTCCTGTGCCTGGAGCTCTAGTGGTCAACATTGGAGATCTGTTGGAGGCAAGCCCTCTATTTTTTCTCAGCATTGTCATATGTTCAGTTTTTATTGACTGCAAAAGTTGCTAATATGCAGGCATTTTCTGAAATAGAGGGCTTTTTGAGTTGCTATGTACTTTAAAGTTTAAACTGCGTATTTTGAGTTGCTCTCTTTCATTCTTCGTAGATATAATCCGTTAGTCACTACCCAACTATCGAATTTTCTGTTCAACCTCCAAATAAAAGTAGACCAATTTTTAATCCTAGTGTTACATTAGGACAGTAATCACATAACAGTCATCTGCATGCATGTGCAAATAAAAACATAATTGCAATGAATTGAACAGAACTGCGGTCTCTGTGATGATATGCATTTTGTGCAGACAAATTCAGAGGATCAATCTAGGATATGGGAACTAGGTGAAAACTGATATTTGTTTTGGTAGAGACTGATATAATTAGATTGTGAAGACACAGCTAGGTGTAAACTGAAAACTGGTATTTCTATAATTTCTACTAGAACTCTTAAAGAGACTGCTCTGTTCTACTCTTGCAGCTAATATCCAATGACAGACTCAAGAGCGTAGAGCATCAGGTGCTTGCCAACCACGAAGGACCAAGAGTACCTATTGCTTGTTTTTTCACCTTGCATCTTTATCCATCATCAAGGTTGTATGGCCCCGTACACGAATTGCTGTCAGAAGATCATCCCCCTGTCACAAATTCCACCCTATCTTTTTTCAATGTAATCTGTTATTTGGCTCACTTAAATTCTCAATGTTCAAATGAGATAAAGATGATCATACATTCAATAGATAGCTTTACTTTGCAAGTTTACATTGCAATGTTGCTATAGATTGGCATGATGAGGCAGGGCTTGTGCCTCACTTAAGTCTGATTGTGATGCATCCATCTCTTTGAGTTTCAATACTGCTACTTCAGTAATCAAACAAAAACAGGTCTGATTATATGCTACTTCCTCGCAAAAAACTTGATTAGTGAACAAATAACGATCAAATTTCCCATTACAAAAATCTCGATGAAAAACCATTCACTTGATCCTGCATTACTTCATCCCAAGAGCCTTCTAGTTATTTAAAGTTGCTTCTGGTACATCCTCCTGTAGATTTTTGCCCCTTCAAATTCAGCATGAATTTCTCTCTCCGTCCGTATCCCCATTGGATTGCTCAACAACCATCCTTCACTGTCACACAACACACTGGAGTCGATTTCATCTACGTGCTTCAAAACATGAGGGATGGAATCAAATTGGTTTCTCATGTCAAGTGCCACGTCAAGTACATCGGATTGTATAAACACCTGCCCAGACATTATATTAGGCATATCCTTGAAGCCTGCAGGTCAATTAAGTATAACAACAATCTAATGTTCAACAGAACATGCCCTTATTGGAGAGAAACCAAAATCGTTGAAAGAGTACGCATAAAAGGCATGCACTTTTACCAGGATGCTCTGAGAGTCTAAGATTTCTAGTTTTTTTTTCGTTTTCTTTTTTTGAGAAAGAGCTTAAATGCTCTCTATTAAAAAAAGAACAGTTTATTGGGCACCAGGACACACTTATATAACCGAAATTAACACAATCAAAATTAATGGGACTCAATACATACACACACCATCCAAAAACAAACATAGTTTGACACCACAATATCCCATTGAAACCCCCAACGAGCTCATGATAAATTCCCTAACATCCTAGCTAGGGGCTAAAGTTAAGACATACATCCACGCTGATACAACCGTATTTACATTGGCTCTGAAGTCATTTCACATGATCCAGGAAATGACTAGTCACTAATGGTGTCCCTAGAAATGGTTATAGAAACAAAACTGAGGTAGCACACAAACATGCAAGACTCGACACTTGAACAACCCACACAGATTTATGTGGTTAAAAGTCCCTGCTGACGTGACTCATGACAAATGGTATGAGATACGGCCTAAAATTGCCATGTGAGCACAGAGGTACTACAACACAATTAAGTTTGGATATGACAAGCATGTCAGGAACCCTAATGAGGATGCCAAATATTTGAGCAGTAGAGATTGTGATTCTCAAGTTTTGTCCGTGAGGATAGTGTAAGCATGTATTGAGTTACACATCAGGTCATCAGTTATGAAAAGATTTAATACTCACTATAGAGGGCTAATCTGATAGAACCAACAATTATGTTCCCCTCTCTCTTCTAAACAGTTCAGTCTTATTTGCTTTCCCTTTCTTTGTGGGTTGGTGAGATTCAATCCTAAAGACCTATCTCAACCCCAGCCTAGCCCTTGCGACCTGAGCCATATATTTGTGTCCACTTCATACTCCTTGATAGATTCATCGAGCCATAGGAAGAAAAGGTTTATCCTTTTGACCATTTGATCCATGCATGACAAATAGGATCCACCTAAGGTATTTATCTAGCAGCATGAAACTGAGGACCAATCATAACAAAAGGACAAATTTAAATTAGAGAAAAGTACTAAAGCAGCTCGGCTGCTTCCTACATCACATCATTAACTCAACCCTTTCCTAGCCTTATATCCAAAACCATGCAAACAATTAAGGCCAATTATGAGGCATCCCAAGATGAGGCTTTCAAGATCTCAATACTAACCTAAATCATAAACTCAACCCATTCCTAGCCTTATATCCAAAACCATGCAAACAATTAAGGCCAATTATGGGGCATCCCAAGATGAGACTTTCAAGATCTCAATACTAATGAATCTATAACTTGTCAATGTCTTGTGTCTTGTCCTCGAGCATAAATTAAACTTGACCACCTTTTAACCATTGATGTTATGGTTGTTTTTTTTTTCTCTATTTTTTTTTTCCTTTGAAGAAAGAAACTTCCATTAAAACTCAAACAAAATAGTACAAAAAAAACTATGCAAACAGCAGACGAGACTCTAAAAGAAGCAATAGTACAACAGAGATGGACCACTACACCAAACTCAGAACTAAAAAGCTCCTAAGTAATAGTAGCCTTCCAGTGTAACATAAGTAATAGACGAAATGGTCGCTGCTTTTCTAAAATTGTCAGATGCTTCATTATTTGTCATAAACTTAAGTTGACAAACCTGTGCGCTGGGAATTAAATTGTTCACAATGGAATCTACCAAAGGCTTCTGTACAACCCGTCTCTTGTGATGCTTTCTCTTAAAATACGGATCTGGGCACTGCATATAAACATGAGCAAAGAATTCATTTAAATAATGGTACTGCAGCCACTTTTTTTCATAAGTGACCTTTTTGGACACTATATAAATAGTTATGTCCTTAACTGTTTCAGTGTGATAGGTGAACTCACCAGGATTGAAACAAGCATCAGTGGTCCAGGGTAGGCAGACACCAGTTGATTAAAAGAAGTAGTGGCATTTGCATACATGAAATGTCTGCATTGAGTCAAATATAACATATCAGTTGCTAACAAATAATATACAACAGGTTTCAACACCTAATATGATCAAGGGTCTCACATATTACTAAGACCCAGCTCTTTAACCCAGACATCAGCACGTTTGACAAGCTGCGTCAGAACAAAAAACAAAACATTAGTATGTTTGAACAAAGTAGTAATATTATCTTGAAATGAGGAATTAGGACCAAGTAGTTATACATCAACTTAATCAGAAGAACTTTCAAGTGTATCAAAATTAGCCCAAGGAGTTTTCCCATACTTTCTGCCGTATTTCCAGTCCCAAATAATTCCTCACAACTAAGTTTCTTTTCGCCAGCCACATGAGAAATCTACCACTACCTGAGAATATTAGATAGTTAGATCGATAACTCATAATTGAAGAAAATAGGTACTCGCTTTCTCTCTCTCTAACAATGATGACATTAAAAAACTTTCAACATCAAAGAAAAATTCGAAATTTTACACCTATAATATGAACAAGGGTTATGAGTTATGACAAATTTCACAAAACATGCAAAAGGGACTCCATAGTTTTACTCACTTTTGCTGTATGAAACAAAAGACCATACACATTATGACAAATCTTACAAAAGATGCAAAAGTAACCAGTATTTTTGCTTACTTTCAGTGCATGCAACTGTACACAAACACACTGTCATAGCATTATCCTTCCGGAGGCATGATTCGTTCTTAAATAGATAGAATTTATTTATTTTATTGATCAATAGCAGGTCCACAACAGAAGCAAACAAAAAAAAAGGTGCTTCAACAGCAGCTAGAATTCAGACACACCAGCTTAAGAAACAATAACCCTAGCCTACTGCTGCCTCCAATCTAGCAAAATATAAGAAAGAGTATAGCCTTTGAAAGCCACCAAAACAGAAGGCCAAAGAACTTATCAGTATATTACTCTCTCCCAAAGCTCCTCCACTGCAGTACGTATATAAACCCTTCTATACCTTTCCATCCAGAGCAACCAAATGACAGCCAGCACGCTGCAACCCCAAAGAACTTTGGCTTTCTTCCCCCTAGCCAAAAGCAATAAAATTATAAAAAAGAGCAGGACTCCCTGCTGGGGTCTCCCAACTCACCCCAGCCTCCCTAAATAACTTCTTCCATAGAAGAAAAGCAACTTGACAATGCACAAAAACATGGTTGACACTCTATCCCTTCACTTTTCATGTGACACACGTGGCACCAACCAGCCTAAAACCCTGACCTTCGGTGGAACCTTAGCTTGCCAATAAAATTTGCAAGACAGAAAATTGTTTTGAAAGATCATCAATCAGAAATCTGTGAAAGGACTTTCAGGAGAAGGAGCCAGAAGATACCAGCTTCCATCTCCTGTCATCCAATCTTGAACCCACCAAAGAAACTCTTTCTAACAAAACCAGCAATCGTGATATGTCCCTTGCCTCCTCATCAAATTTCTTCTAAAATCCACCAAAATTCTGATACTAAGCTTAGACAATTCATTTTTTGCCTAAATTTATAAGCTTAGAACATGAATCACTACTTCACCCTTATAGAACTCAAAGAAGCCTCAATTATAAAGAACTACATTGTATTTTGACATAATATTGTGTTTGATTGCATGCTACTCTATGAATTGTCCTCGTACAAGTACGCAATGCTCATCAGTTATTTCTTTTGTCTCTTCATCTTATTTTGGAAGAAACAAAACCCTCATCAGGTCATCAAGAATATAATGCCCAAAATTGTCATTCTGTACACTCAAGAAAGTGCATGTAAACTACTAATGGCAGATCATGTATTATAGATGTATTCACCGATCCACCCTCCCCTCAAAAACAAAGACATCAAGCTTAACAAGAGTACCTTCTGCTTAGAACCTTTGCTTAGTCTCAGTGCATGACCAAAAAGACCACACACATTATGACAAATCGTAAAAGTGATGCAAAACTGATCATCATATTTGCTAAGTTCCAATAAACTACGTGAATTTCTCTACTTTTGAGATAACAGACCACACAGACTCAAGGACATATTTATCCTTCTTGATAAAAGCTTGGTGAATGACTTAGTATATCACCCTTAACTTGGTTTTAACTATAACTTCAAGGACGCCTCTGTTGTTAAGTACTACCTTGTATTTTGACACAATTAACTATTTTCTGCTAAACAATTCGTACTCCATGTGTGCAGCGTGCTACATGGTTTGCCATATAGTTTTGTGCTAGTTGTGATATATACACAGGATGGGAGTGAGTGACCAGTCATTTACATAAAAGATTCATGGAAAAGTTTGAAGTGAAATTAGCATTTTCCATAAAACAACCTGTTTTGTATCTATGAGTTGTTCATGTCTATCAATAAAGTTAGGTAGCTAGATACATATTCCACAAATGCTAAAAAGAACAAAAGGAAGTATGCCTCCAACAGATCTGTTATTAGTACTACAAATTCATAATATGGTTAATCAAGAGCTGTAGATCATGACAGTCAGCGTATCTATTAGAATCATATCTAACCTAATTCCAACTTGTTCTTTACATAAATAAGCAAATGTAGAATGTGAGCGCATATATGGCACACAATTGGGGGTTCATATGTTCAAAGGCTACCGGATTCAAACTAATGAACTATATAATCCCCAAGAAATTGCCGGTTCCATTTGCAGAATTTCTGTTCTTGTCACTGTATTGAACAACCAAAATTTAAAGGAAAAGCTAATTGCTCATAATCAAGAAGCACTAGTACTACAACTATAAATAAACATGAGAGGGAGTTAATTATTAAAGGAATAAGAATGGTACCACTTCCAATATCCACCATGAGTGGCAAAGTTGGGTCCCTGAAGACTTGATTCCAATCAGGTACTTCCACAGGCACCTACCCAGTTAAGGAAAACAACAGCATTATTAAAGCATCAGGAGGTAAGAAATGCTGATAATGCCATTAATATTATCATCTGCAGCAAATAAACCCTGTTGTATATGCAAGAGAGAAAAAGAAGAACACCCTCGGAGTCACATACAGCTAAAGAGGAGCTAAGAGGGTTGACATGTTGCCTAATTCTGACGTGACCCAGTTCCTGCAATTCAGAAATCACAACCCAAAAAATGAGCTTTACATCAAAAATATAAACTTTCTTTTCCTATGAACAACATTTTCTTCCCCAAACGAAAAAGAATGGATGAAATAACCAAAAACAGACCTGAGAAACATTGTGGGTGAGATTAAGGTCAGCATATTCCAAGGCCACAAGGTCTGGGCTCCTCAGTTGCTGTTGTTCTATAGCAGCAGTAGAAACAGAGGCATCCACTCTTCTTCTGTTTCTGTGATATTGATAAAACGACGACGTTAAAGTTGGGGCAACAAGCCCTTTTGGAAATAGAGTAGAAAGAGCCCTTCTTTGAAATGCACCGGTGACAATGACACCACTGTAGTAGACGCAAGAACAACCCATCTCCCACAAAACCCTCTCCCTCCATCTGTAGAGGTCCCTCTGTTAAATTAATCCAAACGGAGAAGACAAGCCAGCACCGTCTGATCATTAATCCAACGGCCAGTTTGATAATAATCAAAGGCTCTTACTTTTGTGGGTATAGAAAATGAACTGTGGAGCCTATTGGAGAGGATTGCAAGAGCCATAGAGTCAACGTGTCAAAATACTGACCCTCCCTCCATTTTTTTTGAGTACCAGATACAAACTAGAAAGCCATTTGGCCTCACCCTC
This sequence comes from Rubus parviflorus, assembly GCA_029955375.1. Classification (NCBI taxonomy): domain Eukaryota; kingdom Viridiplantae; phylum Streptophyta; class Magnoliopsida; order Rosales; family Rosaceae; genus Rubus; species Rubus parviflorus. Next base: position 7,044,505 of record JARGGL010000005.1, on the reverse strand, counting down.
CACCATTTCTTATGGTGTGGGTATGGGGATGGCTATGCTTTTATCACCATTAAAACCCTTGGCCTTCTCCTCTTCTGCATTTTCTCAGGACCCATCATCATCATCATCATATAGACCTGCTGTTCTTCTTCCAGTTAAGCTCTTCAATTTTGGTCATCTGGGTTTCACTTATTGTAGAAAACTTGAATAAGCATGCACTTGGGTTTTTGGCATTTGGTTCTTATGTGTGTTTGTTTCTTTGATTTCAGGGTTTGGGGAACAATTCAGGTGACTACCAGAAGTTGGAGCTCACTTTGAGAGACTATGGAGTGTCCACAGTGGTTGCTAAGGTGGCAAGAATTGATTGGCTGAGGAATGCCGCCGGTTTGGTTGACCCCAATTACTGGCGGGGAACTCTCAGCCCTCGCCCTGTACTTGATTGGTATGCCCAGAATCCCAATTGGGGTTTTAATAGGATGAATTGAATATTGAATTTAAGCTAATATTGGTTTGGCAGGTATTTGAATAAGGTGGATGAGGCTGTTCAAGAGGCAAAGGAGCTAGCACAAGGTTGATTTCAACTATATCCCTCTGTACTTCTTGGCATTACTAATTTTCAAATTTAAGAAAAGTAGACTTGACATTATTCAGACATGTGTTAGCTTGTAGACTGCTTAGTGATGCTAAAAGATAATTACTTGCCTCTCTATTAACCTCTTAGTGTGATACCACATCTTGCTTTGATAGTAGAATTCAGAATTCCCTGGCACAGACAACTAGCTTTAGTAACTTTGTATTTTGTAGGCTTGTGGCTTGTCCCAATAGCAATTGGCCTTACCAGATTTCGCAATACAAACATACACTTTAGAAGCATTTTCTAAGCTAGAAGGCCTCCGGTGCTCTTCCATGAAGCAACCACTAAGCTACTGGAAGACTTTATATTCATTAATCCGCTATGCCGCATATGTATTCAATTTATCTTATTGTGTGGGAGACACCTTGTTTGGAAAACTCAGAACTACTTGGACAACTAGTGGTTCTTTTAGAGAAACTACTGCCCCTTTTTTAAGAAACAAAAATCTGTTCCTCTTGTTGGTTGTAGGACAATATTTCTTATATATATATATATATATATATATATATATATATATATATATATATATATATATATACCGTGGCAATTATACTTTCCTTGTTAGTGGAAAAGGAACTCTGCTTTAGTAGAGCAATTGCAGATTGAACTTGTGCACTCTTTGTAGGTTTAAGGGTAATACTTTATTTTGAGTAATTCAATCTATTCAAACCTTATTGTTGATATTTTTGAAGCCTCATAATTAGTTATTGTACTATATTCAATGTAATATCAGGTAATGACCTTCCCTAGCCTTGACTCGTCTGTGAGACCGTGAGACAGAGGTTGGGGGAGACGGGGGAGAGTCAAGGGGTTAGATAATGTGCCCCAAAAAGCCATGCGAAATTCAGTCCTTTCTTAACATGTGATCTTCCTTGTGGTGGTGATGTCAAAATGCACCATTAGATTTGAACCATTTAATTCATGTGGTCTCTCCTTCCTTGCCATTCTCTGTCATTGTACATTAACCCATCAAGGATAATGGTTTTATTTGCTTCATTTCTTGGAGATCTAAAACCCTTGATTTTATTTTATTTTTTTCATTTTAGGTGGGCCTTTATCCCTAGTTGGACATTCAGCAGGAGGATGGCTTGCGCGTCTCTACATGGAAGAATTTGGCATGTCAGATATTTCCTTGTTATTGACTCTTGGAACCCCCCACCAGTAGGTTTTTAAACATTTTCATGATAATTTCTCGCTTAAATTTTTGAATTCCTCTGATCGTATCTTTTGAGGGATTTTTTTTTTTTTAGGGCTGCTTAGGGTTAACATGTTATAGTATTAAATGTGATTCCATCTATATATAAAAGCTTAATTCAAATTTCTTCATGAGGGATAATATTTTCACCTATATTTTGTGCAGACCACCTCCAAAAGGTGTGTCAGGGGTTATTGATCAAACAAGGGGCCTCCTGTATTTTGTTGAAAAGCATTGCTCAAAAGCTGTTTACACTCCTGAACTGAAATATGTATGTATCGCAGGGAGGTAAAACTCAAATTGTTCCTGTTTCTTGCTCTTCAATTTACTTCTGTTCTTATTTCAATGGATTTACGTTATTAAGCCATCACTATTTTTGGATAAATTAGTAGGCATGAGATTCTCGTTGTATTCTTTAGTCATTGATATTGCTAAGGTCCATCAAGAAGATCTTGCAACATTATAGAAAATAGATGTAGCTAACAGTAGATATGTTGAACAGTCCACCACATCTATGGATGGCTCCATCAAAGTTTTTTTTTTCTTTTTATTTTTTCCCCTAATTGATGAGAATAAAGAAGCAACTGTGATAAGATTGATAGTGGTAGACCTCACAGATTATGTATGACACCATAAAAGAATATAAGTGCACTGACTTATATAATGCACCTCAAATGCAATAGTGGCTAGAATGCAAAATGCTACAGTCTAAATAGGTTATTCATATGTAAAATATAGGTATATCCAAGGTGCTCGTTTATTTGGCAACTCAAATGAAAGTGTTGATTCTGCACTTCCAATTGAAAGTTTAGAACCCTCTTCAGAGGTTGCTGTTATAAATGATGTGAGCACTTCAACATCAACCACAACCACCTTGCGTGCACGCTTTGTCGGGCAAGGGTACAAGCAGGTAAAACCCAATTTTCTCAGCAGTTAAGCAGTTATAAAATCATTTAATATCATTTGAGAGTTCAATATTTTGGTTGATATTCGTATGATAATTTTGTTTTCTGATGTTATGTCCTTGTCATAACATATCATATCATGTAAGCTGGGCCTTATGATTGCAGACTGAATGAATTCTGATAATGAGGTCTACCATTTTTCTCAGGTTTGTGGGCAGGCAGATGTTTGGGGTGACGGAGTTGTACCAGAAGTATCAGCCCATCTGGAGGGTGCACTCAATATTAGCTTAGATGGTGTGTACCACTCACCAGTTGGTTCAGATGATATGTTGAGACCGTGGTACGGGTCTCCTTCAATTGTAGAGCAATGGATACATCACCTCCTTAATTAATGGTTTTAGAGGTACTGTAATGAATAGATAGTATTTATTCATGTGAAGATAATTCAACTTCCAATTCAATCATAAAGAATTTATTTGATGTCTTGTCAAGTTTTAGGCTTTTAACCTTAGTTGAATACTTGGTTTTTTTCTTTTTAGTGTTGTGTGATTGAAACTTTCATTTTTCTTGGAGAAGCGATGTTACATGCGATTGACTTAAAACTTGTTTTTCCCTTGTTAGGACATTTCATTATCTTCAGTGAATTCTAATTTTATAAGTCATGTTCCCCATCCAAAAGTCAAACATCTTTCTATCCTTAGCAAACAACAAGATCCAACCTCTACATGTTTGCATTATGCATGTGAACTAGGACAAACATAAGAGTTATTTCAATAGATCATTGACGATTCTATAATTAATCGTGTTGTCGTTACTACTGGTAGAAGATTGTTAGCTTAATCTCTTAATCCCTGTATAGCATTTTCATAACAAAGCTCTAGTAAAGTAGAGGAAAACTTGGAATGTAGTCATGAACTTGATTTAGCATGTGGGGATAGGCTTAAATGAATCTCCTGAAAGAGTTATTTGGAAAGAATTGGTTTCTCAGATGGTTTAAACATGATATATGCAAGCTCAGTTCTTTTAGTTCTGATCACTTCTTAAGGGAATGTGTTGTGAAACAAGTTTAATAGTCAGCAATTAGCAATTTACCTCTTCTTTCTTCACTGATAGCAAAATGTGAAGTAGAAGGAGATATTGTATACAAAACTTGGTTTAGATTCAGCCATTGTGCTTGTGATACTCATTTTACCAGTGAGTTGGGATCTTGTTCTCATCATTCGGTGTTTATCTTTGTAATGTAAATCTTACATACATACCCTGAAAAGACGTAGTTTTAGACATAGCACAAAATCAGCCAAAGAATATGCGTAGATGTTCTATTTCTTCACCAGCAACTTTGGATAATAAGCAAATGTGTGGCTTGCAAGATGCCCATCATTTAGTCTGTAGAATATAGATAAGAGTTTCCATCAAGCTATATATAATCTGTAGAATTCCAGATTAGGCTTCATTTGAGTCTGCAGAAACACCCTTGTTCTCTTCTAGAGCAAACAAATTTTGAGTCTCGAAACTAACCATAGAACTCCCTAAATGCCACATTCGAAAAAAAAAAAAAAAACATTGCCGGTGCATCTAGAATCATATTGTAGTGCAACTCTTTCCGAGCCCTCTCCGGCTACTAATTTGTCAGCATTTTCTGATATTTTTCCAGACTAGGCATAAATAACTGATACATTCTTCAGCTCTGAATGCCAATTTCTCTTATTATGGAGCAGTTGGCGTGTGTGCAAATAGAGCGCCCAGTCTTCACCACCAACTTCAATGAAGAAATCATCAAAATCGCCGGACTTGGAAAAATATCCCATTATTAAAAAAGTAAATAGGACAAGAAAGATCACAGATCGTTTCATTATCTGAGATCCACATTGATTAAAATTAGAGAATGATAAAAGGATAATGTTAGATGAACCACAATTTGATGAACTACAATTAAACCACATAACCTGAGTGCTTGAACAGCATGAGCTTGAGAAGAATAAAGTCCCTCTTAAGCTGGTAATGCTATCCTTTGCCAAAATGTTGGCAATAGTATTTCTTTTCCTGTGAATTACAGAAGACTGTAGGAATCAATAAGTTGCATGAAGGATCTGCAATTATTAATGAGAGTGCCAAGGGGATGAGAATCATGATTCCCAAAACAACTGCAGAGTCATTCTCAACTTCAATACTTCTGATATGAATGTTTTTTTTTTTTTTGATAAATTCTGATATGAATGTTAAGCTCAAAATAATTTGGGAGGGGTCTGCTAGTGCAACATATATCACCAATTGTTGACCATCACTGTTAATAGAACTCTTGGACATATTATACCATTCAGTAGAATAGCCTTGAATAATTTCCAAAGGATTGAAAGGAAAATGAGATTAAATATCAAAGACTCGATCCCTTATTCCTCCATTTCCAAATGTACCAACAAATGAAAATAAAATCAATCTTGTCAATTGAAGAAGTTCCCCTTACAGTCACATTGCACAACCTTAGCTGAAATCCAGTCAGTCCAGTCAAGCTTAAAAGTTCCCTGCATTCTCATAGGCACATGAATGGCGCGCAGACCAAACCTTTTTAGCTCGAGGACAATCCCTCAGCGTAGTCTCAGGAATACCATGACAGAAATGACAACTGGGATCAGAGGTTAAATTTTGCCTAGGAACACCTTAGACAATTTGTAAGAAGTCTTCCTTGAGCCACAATCCAAGCAAACAATTTAAGTTTGGGAGGAACATAAAAGACCAAATACCTTTCCAATAGCAAAGAGGGGAAGAGTCATCATAAGAAATGGAATAAGCATAACCACTGCTTCCAAATTATACTGTGCGCCAACATTGCCAGCCATGATATCATGTTCCCTAACTCTTCTCTTTTCTCCCGCTCGCTCCACACGCTAATCATATCTCGTCGAAACTGCAATATCCGGTCATTTCCTCGATTGGCAAGATACTTATATAGATGGCATTGAGATGCCCAGATCACCCTTGTTGGAAGTGATCAAGTGATTGACACTACGTACTTGAAGTAAGAACATTTAAGGTGTACTACGTGAGTAAATTGTAGAAGCGGTAAAGCCTCACCCAAATAAAAGTTTGTAGAGGTGATCTTGTAAAAAAGGAAATCGTTTCCAGCTCAACAAATTTTATTACTTACTGATCAAGAAAACGAAAAAAAAAAATCAATCTATCAGTTGGAAATCTGATTGGTCCACCTAATCATGTATAAACCCCTACTAAGTCGGTGCTTGCTTAGTTTCTAAGCCATTTAGTTTCTATAAATCCATCCTCCCAAACCCTACTCAATTACATTAGTTTCTAAAATTCACCTGGCAGCAGTTTTCACGTACTATTAGGGCAAAACAATTCTTTTAGCAGCAAAAGAATTAAGATTTTCCATTCATGGAGGGTGGTGGCTATATGCTTCTTCCAGGCCAAAGGTTTTGCCCCATGGAAGATGAACTACTCATGTTCTACCTTAAGCCTAAGGTGAACGGCAAGGAGGTGCCCGGCAACGAATACGTTATTTGCGAGCTGGATCTTTACGGTGACCAAGATCCTTGGAAGATATGGGAAAGATTCCAAGCAAGAAGAGCAAACGACTTGAGGAAGAACAAAGATCTCTACTTCTTCACTCAGAAGAAGAAGATGAGTACAAAGGGCAAGCGTATAAGGCGAACAGTTGGGAGTGGTGGTACTTGGAAAGGCCAGAACGCAGCCACGGAGATATATCTTCTTGATCAGAATCAGAAGCCAACAACTACTCTTCTTGGTTTCAAGAAAAGCTTCACCTATAAGAATGAGGGCTCTGTGCATCATGGTCGCTGGATCATGTATGAGTTCGAACTCGATAACTCGCAACTCCTCCACAAGAAACAAGTAAACAAGAATAACTATGTTGTTTGTTTGCTTAGGAAAAATGATGAACTACCAGCTGTAAAGAAGAGAAAAAGGCAAGAAGAAGAGGAGATGGTCGGAGACTCTGATGACCAGGACAATGATGAAGATAATGATGTGAACAGCGATCCTGTATTGGTTATTGAGGAGCCGCAAGAAAAACGGCAACGTCTCGCTGATAATGTGCCCGTACCATCATTGGAGTCAGAAGCTGAACTAGAACAATGGTTCGACCAAGAATTCTTGCTGCCAGAAGCTGAACAAGAAGCTGAACAAGAAGCTGAACAAGAAGCTGAACAAGAAGCTGAACAAGAAGCTGAACAAGAAGCTGAACAAGAAGCTGAACCAACACCATTAGAAGATGAACCAGTTGCCTTGCAAGTGGAGGAGAATAGGGGACTACAACAAATCGAGGCTGATCAAGGAGCACCGCCATCAGAGTTGGCTGAACTAGACCAGATGTTTGAAGCTGAACAAGTTTCCTGCCAAGTTTATGAGAATTCAGAACTGCAACAATTCGAAGCTGAACCTCAACTAGGAGCAGAAGAAAATCTGGAGCAGCAACTTTTTGTACCAACATTTTCAGCTGATGATATGATGAGTGATGAGATAATGAGTGGCCTTCAGTTTTACCCAGACGAAGATCTGGTGCAGCAAATGGGAGCTGAAGTTGGTATCATGACACAGGGAGAAGTAGATGTGTATGGAGGGAACTTGAGTGACGTTATGGTTGGTGCAAACTGGCCCACGTCTTTTGTGGAGGAGCTAATGAATGATGAACAACCAAATTACACCATGGAAGTTGGTGACTGGAATGATGCTTATTCAGATTTTGGCTACTTGGCATTATTTTAGTAAACATTTTTCTCCTTTACATCGATCTCTAAGAGAATCAAGATCATGTAATTTTATGGGGTTTAGGCATTACGTCCCCCCCATTGTATCTTTCTTCTTCAACTAATAATACGGGTGTGAGGGCCTAACCTCCCAGCTAGGCTGGGTTCCAGCCCTCGTTAAACAAATTTCTGTCTCGTTATTCACATGAAAATACAATATCTGACCATGAACACAATGTGAAATTTGATAACTTTGAGAAACTTTAACTTGCAAGCACACAAGATCGAGATCATATAACTGACTGAGATATATATATCAAAGGTATTCTATTTCAACTGAACATTGATATCTGCTTGAAATATCACGTTAGCTAACCTATTTGTTCCCTCAATAAGAAACTCCATAGCTCCTGTCAAGTAAGACAAGGCTCTCTTCATAAGAGTCAACAGAGCAATACTGACCTCCATAGACCCCAAGATTTTTAAATTGTCTTTCCACAAGGTCAAGTGAAACTAATTCTTGGCTATCGATCTTCAAGTACCAACACGTCACCTATCTTCGTAAAACACAATGCCTTGGGTAAATTAATTTCTTTGTGGAACTTGAGGACAGAGAATTATCAATTTGGTCCACGACCTCTCCACACAATACCGTACTCTTTCATTACCCATATATCAAGAAGAAAATTAGTATGACTCTTGCGCCAATGAGTGAAAATTAGTACTGCAGTTCAATCTAGCTTGCAGTACTCATCAAAAGCATGGTTATCAGAATACAAAGAGAAAAGGTCTTCCTTTTCTCCTTTGAGGAAAGTTCTATCAAATAAGCTGCACAATCTTTTACTAGAAACACTGTATATGTGGAGTAGTAGGATCAAGGTGAGTGCCATTCTGGTGAACGCCTAAACAAAAGACAAGCCATGAAATTTGTCAGAAACAACCATAAACCTATATTGAATGACTTTGGAGTACAATAAAAGTTGATCTCTGCTATCATGTCTACTTGTTTTTTAATTAACTTTTTTTTTAACAATAATTGAAATTTCATTTTTTTTAATTAAACACCCACAAAATGGGAGACTTATACAAGACACAAACAAAAACAAATAGAAAAGAAAAGCTCAAATAAACAAGGGCCGAAATAAAAATAAAACCATTCTGATAATATGGCAAGGTATATGATTTTGGTATCAAAATAAAACCCTACTAATAATTTTTGTTTTAGTACGTTATACCTTGCCAAAAGAATTAATAAAACAAAGGTATGCCTTTAGTTTAGTTTATTCCTTCCTTAATCCACCTGCCCATAATGCCTTTCTTGATCCACTTAGGAAGCTCATGCAGCGTCAACCATACTTGAAGAACGTACTTTTGATTATATATATGTATGTTACAAACTAACCATATATATCGATCTACTTGATCAACTTGAACTCGATCGATCAGTAGTTCTTCTGTCCCAGAGTTTGTATCGAAGGGATTTGCTGCATCTTCATTTGCCAATTTCCCCTCCTTTTGATCAATTCACTCATCAGTAGAGAAAGCCTCCTAAACTAAGCCATCCAGGTATAACTGGTGCAACTACATGTAGTAAGTTAATTATAATTAGTCTCTCCCTCTATCTCTTTCTGTGTGTGTGTGTGTGTGTGTCAAATTAATGAATCACATTTTTCTTGAACATTTTCCTCATATAAGTTCTCCATATATATTTGCAATATTAATTGTAGTCAACATTCAGAACTTTTTTGGTACAAGGAAGCTTCCAAGTTATGGCCGGCTTTGCTGAACAGAGAGACCTTGAAAGGTTAGTTTCTCGGTGGCTCATCTCCTTTAACTAAACATTCCTTCTTTCTTTCTCATCATAATATATATGCAATTTATGACGTTTGTTATATGATGTGATCGGTACTGCGCCAGCAGCCGGAGTACATATCAAATTCGCAAATGCAAATTTTATACACAATAATTTAAAAAATAAATAAATAACAGCAATTTTGTAAAAAGCTGCCTTCGATTTGTGCACCGAGTCCTTATAGTTGTCTTTTATTGTATTTTACAATATATTGCTTCATCTGATTTTTGTAGTTCCTTTGCTTCAAACCTCAACGCGAGTACCTATAGTTGGGAAGCCTTCTTCGTGGTCATTATTTCAACAAGTTGCTTGGTACTATTTATATATCTCCTAAAACGTTTGCAGGTAATTAGTGATGCGTCTTTATATAAAACGATTTCGATTAGCTTAAAGCTCCTCCTTATAAAGATAGAATTGTTTTTGAGTAGTTCTGGGGATTGGCTTCCGATAGATCATAAATTAAGAACGGTTATCCCTAGCTACATTTTAACTCTAGCTATGATATCTGTGATTTTTAACAGTTTTTGTTTGAATGTCGATCTTGGTCTTGATACAAAATTCTTGGTCTTGATATCCCATGATCCTAACATGTTGGGACAATTTTTGGGTTTGGATCCTCATGTGAGACTTGCTCTTATATATATACATATGTAAAAAATGGAAATATAGACCGATAGAGTAACAAATTAAGGAAGAAATGTGCCAATAAAAATGATTGAATAGCTAGGATTTAATGAACTGAACCTTGTTGATGTGGAATTAATTGAAGTTTATGCAGGCAACTGAGAGATCAGCTGATAGGCTAGAAAGATCAGATAGGCTCCTGCGAACTGATCTTGAGAGAACAGAAAGGCTCCTGCAGAAGATGATTACTGAGAAATCAGATAGGCTCCAGAAGAAGATGAAAAATATCATAGAACCAAGGATCCGCTCCATAATATCTGAATATAACCTCCCTAAGGAGATGGAGCCGCTTATCATAGATGCAGTAAAAGAAAAACTCGAAGACAACGAAAATGTTACTGTGGATGAGAATATGTTTTCTCTTCTTTCCTTGAATCTTCCGTCCGATCTTGTGAACAAGATCAAACACAGTCTCTTGGTGAATAAGCTACAAAAAGTAAGTTCCTATCAAAATAAAACATTAGCATGTATTTCTAATTTCTCAAAGTTGTGAGTGTACGTGCATCGTTATATGATTTTATCCTCTTTCTTTTTCTTACATGTACGTACACTTAACCCTAGGTTCCAAAGCTTAAAGATATGGACAATAATCAGTTGGAGAAAATCAGTGAGGATTTTAAGCCAGTGATCTATACCGAGGGAAGCTACATCATTCAACAGGGACAACCACTCGATATGTTGTTCTTCATCACGCAAGGAACTGTACTCACCTATGCGAAAAATGAGGAAGGCACTACACAACATGTGAAACAGCAAGATGGTTTGTATGGGAAAGAGCTTCTAGCTTGGGCGGAAAACAAATCTAACACATTGTCCAACTTACCCATCTCCCCAATAACTGTCAAAGCCCACCAGAAAGTTGAAGTCTTTGCTATCAAAGCCGCCGATTTACAGCGTGCTCTTGCCATGCTCTTAGTTTGTACAATTTTATGAGACAAAATAATGGCAAGTAACTTATGTTTCTCTCATGTTATTTATTTTATATAAAACGAGTAAGGATATTGTAATTTATTTGTTTTTGTTCAATGAAAACCCTATTCGGTCGCCTTAATATTTCTAAGGTTGATGATAATTAGTTTTTGGTTAGATGAGTTCGACCCCTTTATTTATCTCGGATGCTCTTTCAGAGAACAATGATATTTCTTCGTGGGAAATTGGTATTACTTACGTACCTGCTTTAATCTCTTCTTCATTGAGCGCGCTGAAGGTGGGGTTGGAGTTTGATCTTGATGGCTCCTGTTATCCTCTCATTGTAGAATTTGATAGCCTTGAAGCTGTTTAGTTAATTATTACGAGAAGTATTAAAACTTGATAAATAAGCTGGGGGGTATACAGTTTCAATTTTGGGAGGGCACATCCTCAAAATTATTAAGCAAATGGTTTCCAAATCACCAGACTTGGAAAATAGGCTAGCATGCATGCTTTCCAAATTATTAAGCAAGAATGGTTTATTATTTTCTATTGATGGTGTCAAAGAGGCCAAATTCTACCAAGCCTAGTGCGATTGTCGTAAGGAGGATACATGGACAATGATCACCGAGTGCTTCCTGAATAATTTGAATGCAATTCTACCAAGCCTTGTCTTCTCAGCCTTTTTTTTTTAGTCTGATTTGTCTGAATCTCAATGTTGTACTAGCTAGTGATTTTTTTTCTTTGATTTAGCTGTTGAAACTAAAAGCACCACTCGTAAACTTGACAGCCCTTGATTCACATATTTCAACAGAGAATCTAAATCATTGATAAGATTTTCACCACAGCTAATTGCAAAAGTGAAACAGAACTAGGAGAAAATCACATAAACATAAACCTAATGACAAGTTTAACCTAGTAACTTTATACATGCACCAGCTAAATATCAATTAGCAAATCCCCTGCCTGCAGAGTAGTCCCAAAAGAAGTTTATGGTGCGGACATTACAGATCACTGAAGCCCGAGGAAGCCCCATTCACTCGGCCTTCACAAAATGACGCGAAAGCAACTTCCCAATCTCCAAAAAGTTGACCTTTTCCTTCCCTTCAAACAACTCCTTTAGCTTGTCATCGCAATTGATCTCCCTCTTGTTGGCTGGATTCTGCAGATAGGAAGCAGACATGTTAGATTAATACCACTTGATCAATTATTCCATGTCAATTACAAGTAGTGCTTAACCGGAAACAATATTGCGATTACCACACGTCATGCAAAAAACTCATATTACAAACACTAGATAAAGGCATCCTGATACACATTTGTGTACTTTCCTAACTGCAGCAGGACAAGAAACAATCACTACCTTTTATGCATACAAAACAAAACCCCTTCCGTATTAAGTAACAAGATTTTATAATCACAGATTCAAAAGATACCAATGATACCAAGTGGATCTTTGATTTTACAATCACAGATTCAAAAGATACCAATCATACCAAGTGGATCTTTGAATAATTTTGATGTTTCAAAAATCTTAAAAAGTTTTAAAAAGTAAACAATCAAAGAAGATACCATTATAGTGTTCATGCTATCACATACTTCAATAAAGTGTTGAAATTATTTTCAAACCCACAAACTTTAAAGGAATTGAAATCAACAGTTGATTGTGTTCATTGATCCATACTTTAGTAGAATCAGATGTCCGTGATGTTATGGGTGCTAGTGAGCGAGAAGAGGCAGAGCAAGAAAAACATGAGCAATTTCTCGACAACTGGTTTCTTTTTATTTTAAAATATGTCAAATGTACAAATTTTCTAATATTAAAATTTTTACAAGATTCTTTCATAAACTTGTCTACATGGCATCAATAATCCACATGGCTCAAACTTGGCACCCAGACCAGGACAAGCATGAGCTCCACGACTGACACTTCAGTGTTTAACAGTTGACCAAATCGTCAAACTAACAGAAGGGTTACATTGACTTAGATTTTTAAACATCAGAATTCAGGGTTGACATTGAAACTTTATAAAGTATAAGGAGCAAAGTGAAGTACGATGCCAAACAGCAGAGACCTCCCAAAGTATTAGTGTGATGAAGCAAACTGATCTAAAAGCTGATGAGAAAGTGCATATTAAAAAAGCATAAGAGCAGACATTAGATAAATATGCCTCATCAAACCAGTACAAAATTCTTTCTGTTATTTTAGTGTATCTTCTTTATGGTGGACAAGCATTCAGGAGGAAGAAAAAAAAAAGTGAAAACAGTCGAGCAATCAAAATCATGATTTATATCAGCATGCAAACTACTTGGTAGAACACCAAGATCAGGCACATGTCGAGCAATCAAAATCATGATTTATATCAGCATGCAAACTAATTGGTAGAACACCAAGATCAAGCATGCAGAAAATACTTCTGCAATTTTGCAGGACATTTAGCTACACTTCCATATTGCCTTTTATGCTGTGCCAAAAGCAACAAGAAAAATACAGCTTATTGAAGAAAAAAAATGAGGACACAAATACGAAAAAGTTATACAACATGTGGAGGACAACTCAGATATTGGACGAGTACTTGACACAAACCATACAACAGTCTATGACCAAGTCACACAAACCTAATTCATAATCCAAACTGAACACTAGCGAATGGCCATGAAATAGAAATAACCCGGTTAAGAAAAAGCATATGTTCTAAAAAGCGTCATCAAATCCGAAGCAATCTGCTAAACTTTGATTAATCTTGAAAATGAATTTTTGATAGATAACATAACAAAAAGCACTTAATCATACACACATACCCAACACATGAGTAGCAAGGTTTCAAACCTCTACATTGAGTCAAGCTCCCATCAGATCAGGCACAACTAATTTATTTGGGTTTGAAAAACAATAAACTTAAGGAAAATCATAAATCATAAATAACATAACAACAATCACGTAATCATACACAAATACCCTGATAACAAGGTTTCAAACCTCTTACCGAGCCAAGCTCCAATCAGATCAGGTAAAACGAATTTATTTCGGTTAGGAAAAACAATAAACTTAAGGATGCCCAGATAAAAGCGTCTAGATCCCATATTCCTATTGTTTGCAACAGAAATAATAGCATAGGAAAAACACTTATTCCTACACAAATATTCAACACCTGAGTAACAAGGTTTCACACCTCTGCATTGAGCCAAGCTCCCAATAGATCAGTTACATCTAATTTATTTCGGTTTGGGGAAATCAATAAACTTAAGATGCCCAGATAAAAGTGTCTAAATATCCCATTGTTTGCAATGGGGAAACTTGCAAACAGCTAGTTCCATTTTTCACATTTTGGGTTTAGGAATTGGGGGGTGGGGTTTAGGGTTTAAGTATGTAGGGTTGGATTTTCCTCGTCATTTTTAGCCAAATGTATTCTTCTATTTTAAAGGAATCTAAAACAAAAAACCACATACAACAAAAACAAAACTATAACAATTTATTAGAACCCAGGGGTTTAACACTGCATGCACACACCCATCATGTTTGCACACATTATAAAAGCAGAGAATGAACCAAAGGAGATAGAAATCAGGACCTGCAGGTTGTGGAGCTTGATGTGGGCCCAGATCTGCTTGACGGCCTCGGCGCGAGAGGATTCAGGGGCGCCGAGAAAGCTGCCGAGAGCTGGAGAGATCGGAGTCGGCTTCAGAATGCCAGCGGTCCTGTTGACGTTTCTCTTGGGCTTGACCACGTCACCAGATGCTTTGGGCTTGGGCTTGGGCTTGGGCTTCGCCTTTGATTTTGGTGCGGCAGCGCTGATCTTGACGGCGGCTCCGGCAGTAGAAGTGGAGGATTTAGCCGGCGCCAGGAGAGCACTGCAGCCTCTGAAAACCCTAATAGCAGTGGACGACGACATTGCTCTGTTCTCTTTCTCTCACAACGACCAGTGGCTCTCTCTAGTCTCTACTCTTTCACTCTTTCAGTGTTTCGGTGCCCTAATGTTCTCTCCTTCTGGAGGGTTTTATATTCCGGCTGAGCTCCCAAACCCTCTTTTGCCTTTTTGCCAAAAAAAAATAAAAATAAAAATAAAAAACCCTCTTTTGCCTATTTTCAAATCTTCTGTCCTTGCTTTCAATTGGGAATTTTCCTTTTTCTGTTTTATTGGCCCAAAAAAAATTCTCTTTCTATAATTTTCCTTTTTATTTTTTTGAGTAAAGTTATATTATGTTAACATTTCTCATACGTAATGAGTATAGAAAGTCCTTGTTAAGGTAAATAAGGTTCTTATTAGAGTAAATTAGGTTTTCGTTTGAGTAATTAAGTTCTAAAAGTGATAATTGTAATATTTTACGATTTGACGACACATGTTACAAGTTCAACAACTCATGTGATAACTACGAAAAAGCTCTCGTTAATGTAAATAAGGTTCTCATCAGAGTAAATAGGTTCTCGTTTAAGTAATTAAGTCCTAAAAGTTGTAATTGTATGTATGAGATACATTAACATACACTAGAATTTTCCTATTTATTTTCTATTGCCAAAATAAAAGTTGCAATATTATTTGGCAAAATTATCGGTTTGGTCACTGAACTTTGACCTATTCGACATTTTGGTCACTGACATTTCAAAAATATTACTTTAGTCACTCACATATAACATCGTCTTACACTTTAGTTACTGTCGTGAAATTCACAGTTACAAGCTATTACAATTGAGGGCATTTGTGTCCAATCATACAAAAAATGTCTCTCTCTCTCTCTCTCTCTTCACCGCCTGCCCTCCCACAACTCGCCGCTTTCACAGTCAAGATTATAATTGGGTCGTCGATTCAGGATGACGGGTTTTTTATTATTTTGGGAGTGCAAAACTTTGACCCAAATTTTCAGGTTCACGCCCTGATTTGGGTTTCCAAATCCGATAGGTTTCTTGGGGATTCTTGGTTTGAAGAAGCTATAGGGGTGTTGAAGTCCAACTCCTCTATTGTATAATTGTATAGTTTCGACTTTCGAGTGCTTGCATTTCATTGCTCTCATGTTTGGTAGACAACCCAGAGGGGCCATGCTCAAGTTCACGGGCCATGCTTGAACGAAGCAATTAAGGTGAACTGGTGAAGAAATACAAGGATAATACAACGAAATTAATGTGATTGCCTACAACTACAAGGCATTCGATTAAATTCCCCAATGACTTATATATATATATGGTGTTGTTATTAACACACCCTAAAGTGTTAATATAACACACCCAAAAAAAAAAAGATAGAGAGAAGGGGTGTGTTATTAACACTTTAAGGTGTGTTAATAACAACACCATATATATATATAGAGAGAGAGAGAGAGAGAGAGAGAGAGAGAGAGAGAGAGAGAGAGAGTAGCGCTCTAAAACTAACATGTTAGTTTCATAATATGAAGTTAACTATACTCTTAACCTTCAAATTCATCTAATGACTCTGATTAAATTATAATTATTATCTAAATTAATATATCATATCTGACTTAAAATTACAAAATGTTGAAAAAAAAAAACAACATAATACCAAAACACTAAATCCTAAATCTCTAAACCCTAACCCCTATCCCCTAAACCCTAAACCCTAATCCCTAACCCCTAAACCTACCCTAACCCCAAACCTCAAATTCCAAACCCCAAACCTAGATGTTGGGTTTGGGGTTAGGGTAGGTTTAGGGGTTAGGGATTAGGGATTAGGGTTTGGGGTGTCAGATTTAGGGTTTAGGGTTTAAGGTTTTGGTATAATATTTGTATTTTTCTTTTTTAACAACTTAATGGATTTTGAATTTGATATAATTAATATTTTATAATAGGTATTAATTCTGATCTAATTTAAATCATTAGATGAATCTAAGGGTTTTGAGTGTGGTATGAAGCTAACATGTTATTTTTAGAACGCTACTATATATATATATATATATATATATATATATATGTTTGTTTGAATTATATATAGTGTTTCAGTGCACCTTGAGAACCCAGATGAGTGCAGGGGTTCTTGATAATGAAGCTCCACCTGCAAAAACTCAGAAGAAAAAAAAAAGAACAAGATGAAAACGAACCCAGAATAGTTGAGTTCTCATCGTTTGGAACAAAAAAAAGGGTGTTGTTATTAGCAAATGTCATAACTACCCTCATTTTACAATCTCTTTTTTTTAACAATGATAAGATTTTTTGCTCTCCTCGTTTCTGCAAAACTCTTCCTCTTTCTCTTTTCCACACAAAACGTATCTTTAATTAATTCTACTCTCTCTCTCTCTCTCAAAACTTATTTAGGGTGTGATACTGTGACTGTTGGTTTCGTTACTCTCTCTCTCTCTCCCTCTCACAAAATTTATTTAGGGTGTGATACTGTGATTGTTGGTTTCGTTGCATGGGCAGTGGCTTTGAGTTGGGTTTGTATCTTTTTTTCACATTTCTTTGGCTTGGTATGATTGCTTGTTTCGTTGCATTGGAGGGCGCTTTGAGCTGGGTTAGTTATGTAAAAGGAGGGTAGTTATGACATTTTCTAAATAAAATTGAATTAAAAGAATAAACAAATAAGAGGGGTTAAAAGAATAATTTTCTTTTAATTTAAAATTATTTATTAGTGGTTGGACAATAATGTCTTCAATTTTAACGGCTTGTAACGGTAAATTTAACGACAGTGACTAAAATGGAAGACGGTGTTAAATGTGAGTAACAAAAATGATATTTTTGAAACGTCAATGACCAAAATGTCGAATGGGCCAAAGTTCAGTGACCAAAGTGATAATTTTGCCATATAATTTTGTCAAGATCTATGGGGCAAATTCTACATCATTTAGTTCAAAGTTCATTAAACTACCAACATGAAAATTGTGATGAGGTATCTTATAATATCAATGCATTACATCGTTTGGTTAGGATTTTTTTGTTTGTTTGGAGGAAGGGTTTGATTAAGTTATGAATTGTATTGCTCTTGTTTATATGAGAGCTAGGCTACCATAAACATGTGCAACTAATTGAGGGACATGCGCTACTGCTGAGAATCCATATTGAGAGAACCATAATTTGTCAAAGAGTCAGCCAAGTGATTTTTTTTCACGAAAGAGATGGTTGATTCGAAAGTTCATCAACTATATACAATTTAACCATGAAATACCATCATCAAGGGACTAGGAAAGGAGAGTGAAAATAATGCAACAGTAATTGTTAATCTATACTAGCTAGTCTTGTACGTAGTAAAGATATCAAGTATGGTGCAAATTTAACCAAGTAAAATGCTTAAAGAAAAGTCAAACGTGTTTTCTTTCAAATAACCATAGTTAAAAGGGAGGTGGGATAAATGGACACATGGCACCAATTGGGATTTGCCAACCCTAACTAAAGGTGGGCAGCAAATTTGCTCCCGAGAATGGCACGAAACTTTTTGTAAACATGATAATTAAAATGTATCAAAAGCCACGGCATCAAAGGCTACATTTCCTTAATTTGTCGCTGCAACGTGGCTATTAGCTATGCCCACATAAAAACGTGGCTGACAATTGCCAAAAGTGTGTATGTATATTTAAGACCGAGGTTGTCGTTCCAACGGAGATCGATGGCTCTTCAACCCACTCGGTAACATTGGTAACCTAGGAAACAAGCACTAGATGGTGGGGTGAGAAATGGAAGGACAATAGTGAAGTGGATATGTGCAAAGGTGAGATAGTGTAACGTTATTTGAGAGTGGAAAAGTGAAATGCAAGCAAACAAAACATAAAGTAAACTAACTAATGCACAAAACATAAAGAGAAGGAACATGAAGAGGATAGAAATGATAGAATGATTGAGTTTTCGAAGTTTAATTACCAAAACCCACAATGATGAATGATGTTCCGGTTATGCATTTATGCTTAAGTGATGAATAAATCAAGTCACGTATCCTAGCCATGTTATGGTTCTAGGACCGTGCTTTCCTAAGGTATTCAAATGTCTTATTAGGGCCATTCGAACTCTCTAGGTGTCATAGGGGATTCCTCTATGTTACCTAATACTGAATCCCCTAAAGTGCTTAAGAGGCGTAAAGTGTCGAAGCTTAGGGACTCAAACAAGCAACACAAGTGTAATCCACCACTCCACCGATATTATCGATATGGAGTGGATTCTCTCTAAGGTATTCCTAAGCCTTATTAGGGTCTTAGGGACTCTCCGCGGGAAGGTAGAAAGAAATGAGGCATAAAAGCACATGAATAAAGGATCACACAAATGAAATATGCTCATCACACATATTGCCAATTGCATAGAGTATAATAAAGTGGTCAAACCCTACACACTCATACAAGATGGATCAAATGCATACCAAAGAGTAACTAATTCCTCAAATATACATCCAACACATATTAGAATAGAAAATACACATATTTATTCATCTTCAAACATCCACACATAGTTAAAAGGACTAATTTCTTGTTAATACCCTGAACTTTCAGGGTCAAATCAGTTCAGTCCCTGAGTTTTTAATTTCATCAGAATAGTCCCTATAATTTCAATTCTCATCAGTTCAGTCCTTCCGTCAAAATTCCGTCCCATTGGGACGTCAAATGCTGACGTAGCACACCCAAAAAAATGTGAAATGCCCATTATACCCCTGCCTTCTATTCAGTTTTTTTTTTCAATTTTTTTCTTCTTCTCTCTCCCGGATCCCTCTCTCTCTCTCTCCCTCTCCTCTTCCTCCTCCTTCTTCTTCCTCCATTTCTTTTCTTTCTCTTCTTCTTCTTCCCCGTTTCTTTCATCTCTCTCTCTCTCTCTCTCTCTCTCTCTCTGTTCTACTCCGGACACCCACGACCACCGGCACAGCCACCATCGCCACTACCCAGCGACGCCGTGCCGCACCTCCATCTCCCAAGACACTTCCACCGCGTGCCCAGTCCGCCGGTGACCCAAGCCAAGCCCAAGAACTCGGCGCGACACCTCCTCCCTCACCGCGACACCAATAGAGGCTTGCAGAGATAGAATCGAAAGGAGAAAGATCAAAGGAGGCCGGCGAGTTTTCTTCAATTTACAGCGACTCCGGCGACTGTTTGGTTTGAGTCAGGTATGCAACTTGATCAGCTCTTCGAGCTCTACAAGTTCCTAGCTTTGGATTTCGTCTTTGATTAAGGTTTTGAGATTTTGGTTCACCGTGAGCTGTGACGATTCCGGCAACCCTCATTGCTTTCCGACTCCAAAAATGTTTGGTTTCTTCGAACTAGAAGATTAGGAAGCTCTGGAAGAGAGATGAAAGAAACGTGGAAGAAGAAGAGAAAGAAAAGAAATGGAGGATGGTGGGTGATGGATGGTGATGATTGAATTGGAAGGGGGCGGAAGACCAACGGGTCTGGAAATCAATTGGGTGTGGTGGTGAATTATGCAGCGGGTGTCCAAATCAATTGGACGAGAGAGAGAGAGAGAGAGAGAGAGAGAGAGAGAGAGAGAGAGAGAGAGAGAGAGAGAGAGATGAAAGAAACGGGGAAGAAGAAGAAGAGAAAGAAAAGAAATAGAGGAAGAAGAAGGAGGAGGAAGAGGAGAGGGAGAGAGAGAGGGATCTGGGAGAGAGAAGAAAAAAAAATTGAAAAAAAAAATTGAATAGAAGGTAGGGGTATAATGGGTATTTCACATTTTTTTGGGTGTGCCACGTCAGCATTTAACGTCCCAATGGGACAGAATTTTGACGGAAGGACTGAACTGATGAAAATTGAAAGTATAGGGACTATTCTGATGAAATTAAAAACTCAGGGACTGAACTGATTTGACCCTAAAAGTTCAGGGTATTAACAAGAAATTAGTCCAAGTTAAAATCATCATCACATCACAAATAGACTAGGGCACACAACCCTAGTCCCTAATCCTAAATAACTAGTCACACATGCTTAGATTACACATCAATAGTCCCATAATAAACAAACTATAAACTAGGCAAAGATAAAGAGAAAGTTGAGAGATTCTCATGAAGATGGCAGCAGCTCCTTGTGTCACTCAAGTAGTAGCAAGCTCCTCTTCTCTTTGCTCTTGGCCTCCCAATCTTGGTGTTCTTGATGGATCCAAGCATGTGTGATGTAGAAGTTCTAGAATGATGGAGAAAATAGACAAGGATGTAGAGGAGGAAGTGGGAAAGAAGGTTGGTGAAGGAAGGAAAGGGATTTGAGTGATGGAAGGAGGGGGAAACAAAGGAAACAACCCGGCTGCCGGCAGTCGACCAGTCGACAAGGGACGTCGACCGGTCGACCCTGGACGGATCACCAAGAAAAGGAAGTGTTTGGGGGAGGAAGAAGGGAGAGAATTGGGTGAGATCTAGGTGAGGGCTGCTATGAAGAGGTGGGAATTGAATCTAAATGGCAAAAACTAGGTTTAAATAGGCTAGGGTAGAGAGGGATGAAAAGCTAGGATCAACTAGGGAAAGATCTAATGGTTAGATAGATTAAATGAAGGGTAATAGGGTAAATTCTCTAGGGAATAAAAGGAAGGAGTAATCTAAGGGTGACCTCATGGTATCTAATATGCTCCTTGCTGATTTTAGAAGCTTGTGTGGATGAGTCACAAGGTTGACTTCGTCGTTGACTTTGACCATGACCCTTGGAGTTGACCAGAATAGACTTTTGACCAAACTTCCGAAATTCTCTTGCGACTCACTTCCGGGACTTCATGTTGACTCGTTGACGCTCAAAAGTCGGGGTTGACCACGAGTTGACTTTTGGTCCTCGGGTTAACTTTTCGTCCTTTTGCCGGAAATCCACTAAAAACTCCAAAACGCGCCATTTTGCTCTTGAAATCAATCCGATGCATGTGAACCCTACAATGGTGTAATTCAAGGATTAGAGACACTAAACGGCCTTTGGATTAGCATTACTAAAGTGATTAGAGGCTTAATTTGTATGCAAATCACATACAAATCACTAAGGGGGTCAATGCCCACGAAATCATGTCAATGCCCACGAAAGAAATTCGTGGTTATTGGGCCTTTTTTTGGTAGTGTCGAATAGCACATATTTTTAAGATGGCATTAATGGATTCTCAATTTCTTCTGTGATATGATTTGCCACCTCATATGAAATGACGCTTCCTGTTGCTTTCTTTCTAGTCATTTTACCACTCAAAATCCCATACACCAGAAAAACAGCTCAACTTGTAACTAAATAAATATATACAAAACTGAATGTATATATACATTCACCTAAAGACTAGACCTTGCAGCTTCCAAAGACTTGCATCATGAGATATTGGGTACCCAAATATAACCTAGTCATAGAGCTTAATACTGAAGATTGAGAATCAATTATTCACCAACAGCCAATAAAAAAGCACACGATAAAATTGAAGAGAATCCAAACAAAGTACGAGATAGAAAGCAAAATATATACCCAAACTTGCATCATGAGACTTACTTTTCCAAGGCCGGATCTGAGATTTTGAGACTTGAGGCAAACTCTAAAAGTTGTGCCCTCAAATTTTAACATCTATGCATACAATTTTTTTTTCTCATAATGATACAATAGAATAATCAACACAAATCCAAGAAAAATATAATAAACAAAACATAATATTCAAAATAATTTCAAATATGGGTCTGTACTTTTCGATGTTGCTTTGGTCACCAAAAAAAATTTGTTTCTTGCCTTCTTACAAAAAAAATTCATTTCTTGCCTAGCTTCTTGCCAAAAAAAATTTGTTTCTAGGCATCAACAGAAGCTTTGACAACCAAATCTCCTAGGACATAGCCCACAATTTCTGGAGTAGGTTGATGTAACTTATCTTTTGATCTAATTTGATTTGATCTTGTAATTCTTCCTGATTGTATCTTTCAAATTGGTTTTGAGATGATGAATGAAGTTTGTGTGCTTTTTCAATAATCCAAATAGTGGCCTATTAATTGAAGATATATTGTATTTATCCGAAGACATAATGTAGTTCATTGTTTTGAAGGTATAATCGGAAAGTGCTGCATATAATAGTCATTCTTTCATCGTTTTGAAGCAATCTTCTTCTGTGCAATATGCTTTCCCCACACATTTCTTAGCAAAATTTAGAACATAATCCTTACCGAATCCAATTACAGTTGCACCATTCTTGTTAGAGACATGATAATTCTCATACCCATGACTAACCTGATAGATGTTAGCGTGCTGATCCTTTCCATATCCAGTTATAAGGGAAGAATCTCAAAACGTTTGGCCTTTATTTGTGAAGTTGGACTCCTATCTAGTGATATAATCCTCTACGTCTTTTGCTGCCTGATGGATGTCATCAATTATCTTTTTGTTGATATTCTGCCTCACATGATTTAGCATTTCCTCACATTGTCCGGAATGTTCGCAAGTATGATTTCATACTTCAATTACACAAGTTTATTTGCACGCTCACTTCTTATAAATCCTTTGACTATAAAATCTGTAGCCCTTAAATCCACGCCAGCACAGATTGATTCGTTTTGAATCCATGTTATATTTGTCGTTCCTCTGCCTTTGGCCATTTTGGAGTCTTCTCCTGACTAAACAATATGACGGGGAGTCCAACTCTATTTTAGTTAGGAGAAGGTTGGGGAATGACAAATATAGCATGGATTCATGACGGATCAATCTATGCTGGCGTGGATTCAAGGGCTACAGATCTTTAGAGAGGTGAATAAACAACTATGAATATTCAAGAGAGATGTATATTGAATATTTGGGACGAATCAATATATTTGTCGTTCATATGTATTTCAGTATATATTACCTCCAAGAGAGATGAATAAACAACTTTGAATATTCACTATATACTTTGTATTCTTCTTGACTCTTGTTATTTAGTAACTTATAGATAAAAAATTTCCATAAATTTTGCAACCAATTTAATGAATGAGACAGTGAAAAACGTGGCCAGAGGAGAAGTTCGGGACTAAGTAAATGAGACCAAATACATAGGTGCCAAGGTAAGGCTGAAGTTGTAATTTTTTTAAGGTGATATTTTCTAGATAAAATTTTCATCCACATTTTTTTAATTATAAAACAACTAGTAGACAACCAAAATAATTGAACTCAAGACCTCCCGTTTACAAATGGATACTTATGCCACTAGAGTAAATGGAGGTGGTCAAACTCACATCCACTTGTTGTTTCCCTCAAAAATGTCTCGACCAAGTTAAGTCATTGTCATTTTGAAATGCGTAGGCTTGCCAACTCGCGGCCGGATGGCCAAGCGAGGGTTTCATCACGTTTCTTTGAATTTGACTTCTTTGAGTAATTGTGGGTTGAGAAAGGAACATTCTCGGCCGAGAGTTCGAATTACCTTGGATGTAAGGACTTTGAACATGCATTAATCCTAATCGAGATCTTCAAACACGGTCACATTCTAAGTGAATTCAAAGTATATGACATTGACATATCACGGTTCATACAACTTTTGTGATTGCCATAGGCATAAAGCCCCCGAAAATAATTTATAAATTTTGTAATATGAAAAAGATTATGATATTATAGTAGAAAACTAGCCTTCTGTACACATGTTCTACATGTACAAATCATTTTTTTTTAGAATGGTAGTTATTTCTGCAGATGTAGGAAATTATTTCTCTGCAGTTTTTTTAATTTTTATTTTGTGAATTGACTTGATTATCCCTATTAATTAATTCTATTTCAAAAAAATTTAATATTTGAAGGCTATATCCGTAAAAAAAATCAATTATGGTGAGCAAGTCATCTTCTCTTAATAATAGTATAGATTAATATTGCAATCTTTATCTATGTGCTAAAGAGAAAGAAAAAAATTATGAATATGGCTTCATATATAAACATAATTGAAAAAAGATTAAACTGAATGTGCCGGAGAAGGCGGCAGAGCTGGTGCCGGAGCAAGCAGCAGAGCTGCTATTGAGATAGTTATTGATGGCGTCGCTGATGATGTCGTCACTGATGGCAGTAGCGGCGCCACTGGTGGTGGTGACGGTGACAAAGTGAAATGTTCCTTTGGATCATTCCACTGTGCCATTCCCATTGGGGCCAGTGAAAAGAAGTACGTGTGGGGTGGGGTGGCAATTTTGTTTGCGATCGGGCCGGGGTTGGATTTGTTGTAGTTAGCTAGGCTAATGTTGTATGTAAAAGGTGTTTGATGTGTGGTTCCTTTAATAGGGACTAAAACCCTACCAATGGAGATTCAGAAATGATAGAGAGAAAGCTAAGGAAAACTAGAGAGAGAAATAACAAATTGATATTCGATAATGAAAATGGTCAAACGGCTCGTACACTAATATGTCTGCATTCACAACAATCACACCACAGATGAGCGACACGTGGCCCTCCCTACGTGATTGAGGAAACGTCAGGTATTGAGCGTAACAACACACTCAGACTAATCAACGTATGACATCTGGACTGACAACTAACAAACTTTCCTAACCAAACTAGGATGACTGCTTAAAATACTAATGCAATAATTCAAGGTAATTTGGTCCCTAACAACTCTACAAGATCTATATAGACACATAGACCCATGGATCCATACATCTCGATCGGAAAAGAATCAATAGAAAAGGAATAATCGGAATTGATCGAGATATTTCTCGAAACAAACGAAAAGGAAACGAAAGACGAAACATAAATCGTGGATCAACTAAGCCCTCTCGGGGACTTGTGGGGTGGGGTGACAATTTTGTTTGCGATCAGGGTTGGATTTGTTGTAGTTAGGCTAATGTTGTATGTAAAACGTGTTTGATGTGTGGTTCTTTTAACTTCTTCACCAGTAGGAGTTCAGTGGCTGAAGACTTAACGTACTAAAGCGTTGAAATTAGTGTTCAACTAGGCTAAAGATATTATCCTCTCAGATTATGATTTTCATTGCCCAACTATTATGTTGATAAAAAAAACAAAAAAAAACTGAATGTTCAAACTGAATATTTTGGTATAGAGAAGGTTGAGTTCCAAACCGAACCAAACCAAATCAGGTGCAGTCATAATATTCTTCTTAATGCACCCACCACCTATCCAAAATGGAGCAAGAACTTCGCCAATCTTGTTACAAACACCCTAGGCATGCATGTTAGAGATTCAAGTATTCATTCACATAGGAAAGTAATAACAATTCTTAAAATATCGGATTAATTGTCATGACTAACATAAATAATTAAGCAAGATTGCAAGAGTTCTCTATGATTTAGAAAAGAAATAAACTTTAACTTTGGCTCCATCACTTGTCGTTGCCTCTAACACTTGTGTCACAACTACTTATCTTTGGTCTTGTGGACAATGTTGTTTAAGTGAGCATCCATGCCTTTTTTACTATCAAAGTTTCGGGAGCACTTAGGGCAGGGGAACTAGAGTGGAGCATCCATGAGCTTTAGATTTGTTTTGTTGCACTCAAAATGGGCTTCAACAACTGCTTGCCATTTTGGATCCTCCCCGTCATGTTGCAGGATAACGTGATTCTAGAATAACAACTCCGTCTTGAAAGTTGTGTTGCAACAACTGGATTTTTTTTTCTCTGCAGCAACATCTATGTTTCTTCTTCCTTTTGGAATCGGAACCTGATCTTCAAAGGATCAACAAGGTTTTGGTCTAGCCCCCCCTTTCCTTTGTTTTTGGTTCTCTCTCAATAAATTCCGTTTTTTCCGGGGGAGAAAAAAACAAGATTTTGAATTTTTTCTCTTTTTCTTTTAACGCCCTAGGCATGTTGAAGCGTGAACTTACATACAAATCGCAAATGCGAATGAACAATTGGGCATGAATCACTTTCCAACCCCCAACCCCCTAATCTGCCAACAAACAAGAAATCTATGTTATATATACATAGCAGAACATCAATCACATTAATGGAGTGAAAAGTTAAAAAAAAAAAAAAAATGAATGCATAGTAACAATAACTCACAAAAAATGAATATTATTTTGATTAAATAGTAAAACATGATACAAAAATGAAAAGGGGTGTGGGGATTGAAATTTGGGGCCTTTATCATATTTGTTGAAGAAAATTCTGACACTGCCTCCGAGTGGATTAGTCCTTAGGCCTAGGAAACCTTTGAGATACCACGATCTCGATCAAAAAATATTTGTTAAAGAGAAATGTCTTAACCAAACTAAATGCTAATGAACAATTTCACCACCCTTTTATTTTTGGTGAGAGGTTATTATATAGTCCCGAACCACCACGTGTCTGTGATCTGAGCTAATCTAACTAGTCTGTAGTTGAGAATTTACATAGTCATTCTCATCTTTGTAATCTTTTGAATTATTGAATAAAGTATTTGCTACGTTCTAAAAAAAGTATGACATAGACTTGTTGTTGGTTGATTGGTTCACTTAACATAATCTTTTCTTTTATTTTTCTACTGTATTCACCTTAGCTGAAATGTAATGACTATATTGGATCAAACCATCGTATGGCAATACCCCGTGATAGTCTGAAATAACAAAATAATTACTCCATTTTTGGTTTTTTAAAGACATGGCTCCGAAATCCAAACGACTACACATCTTCCTTATTGTAATGTCTCTTTCTGATGGATCATCTTGAATTATCTGCAACGTAAACGTAGTGTAAAAAGTAACTTCATGGTAATTAATGTAACTCAAATCAAGTTTGAAACAAATTGTGCCCGGGTTGCATGCATTGTCAAAGTAATGAAGAGCTAATGGAAAGTTTGTATTCTCTAACAACGTTCGCATCCCCTAACGGTAGATAGCAAACATACGTACTCGCCGATCCATGATATAACTTCCTATAGATCGTGAATGTCCATCAAAATCGCCAATGTGAATCACAGAATATGTGCGTAAGTTATCTGCAATCCGCTTGAATAACTTGCACACAGTTTATAACTTCAATAACGTCTTTAACGAACCGACGGCTATGAATTAGATAATATATCCTCATAGTTCCTAGGGGAAAAAGTTGTCATTTTCCTTCTAGGAGGGTTGCCTCCGATGTCATTTACTAATGGTCACTCGATTCGATCATGTTCAGTTGTTGTATGAAAGGGTTGAATGAGAGATAGTGAAGAAATGAGTTAATCGCCTCTGCCAACAAAAATAGAAATATTTCAGGCCAGTTGTTTAGATGGCCGATATATATACTGTTCAACTTCGTTGCTTTCTATTTGGGAGGATGTTATCTTGTTCATGTATAATTTTATTCAATTGTGCAAAACCACAAAGAATAAGCAATTCTATAGCAGCTTAGTATAATATATGTCAAATTATAGGGTTAAGAAGATAAAGAAGATATCCCAAAAAAAAAATCCTTATATTTAAGGTTCTTCATAGTGTTAGAGAGGCGCGGAATTGCATCATATATGTTCAATAAGGACAAAATTGGGAAAATATTTCCCATCAAGGACAAGAAAATAAAATAGGTGCCCTCCCGGTCCATTAATTGAGAAAGACTGACGAATTTTCGCTTTTGTCCTTTATTTTTTACAAAAATTACAAAAATGCCACTGACAGATTTTATTGAGGGGTCAATAAAATTTTGGGTTTTTATCACAAATGGTACCTGAACTTTACGTGAATTATATACATGGTACCTGAACTTCACTTTTGATCACAACTAGTACCCGAACTTTTCGTTTTCATCTTAAATGGTACCTGAACTTTTCGTTTTCATCCTAAATGGTACCTACAGTCAATTTTCAGTAAAAAAAAAAAAAATTGAAAAAAAAAAAACCTCTCTCTCCAGCCGGAACTCTCTCTCCTCTCCATCGGCGCCGCCGTCAACCATCTCCAATGACCACAAAGTTTATATCAACATGTAGATAACAATCCAAGGATGAAATTATGTAACTACATCAAGGTGAGATTCAAAGTAGATAGAGAGATATTGATGCCGGAAGTTCCAAAAATCGAAAAGTCGACGACCTCAATCCTCCACGTACGGCGGTCAACGTTGAAAATTGAGGGTACCACGAGGTTGCTGGGATGGAGGGCTTCAAAGCCCAATAGGTTTGGAGGATCGAAAGTGGCCGGAGGTGGTGGCGCCTTATGGTGCAGAGGGAGAGGAGAGAGATTACGGGTGGGGGGGAGAGGGAGGGAGAGAGAGAGAGAGAAAGAGAGAAAAAAAAAAAAAAAAAACTAAATTTTTTTGTTTTTTTGTTCTTTTCAATTTTTGACCGTAGGATGAATTTGTTTTAATTTTTTAACGGTAGATTTGACGATAGGTACCATTTGTGATCAAAACGAAAAGTTCAGGTACCATTTGTGATCAAAAGTGAAGTTCAGGTACTATGTATATAATTGAGGTAAAGTTCAGGTACCATTTGTGATAAAAACCCTAAAAATTTTTAAGGAGTTGATAAAATTTTTTGTTGACTTTTATTGACTTTTATTGAGGGGTTAATAAAAGCTTTAGATGCTTTATTGAGGACATTGACAAATTTTATTAAGGGGTCAATAAATGTTTTATTCTGGGTCATTGACAAATTTTATTGAGGGGTCAATAAAACTTATAAATCCTTTATCGGGGCCTCGAGGGTCATTGACACATTTTATTAGGAGTCAATAAATAAAATATTTTATTGAGTGGTCAATAAAAAGTTTAGATGCTTTATCAAGAGACATTGACAAATTGAGAGTACAATAAAACATTTTATTGAGGTATCAATAAAACATTTTATTGAGAGGTCAATAAAAGTTTTAGATGTTTTATTGAAAGTCATTGTCAGATTTTATTGAGGGGTCAATAAAAGCTATAGATGGTTTATTGAGGGTCATTGACAGATTTTATTGACTTTATTGAGGGATCAATAAAACTTAATTTTAATGTTTTATTGAGGGGTCAATAAAAGATTTAGATGCTTTATTGAGGATCATTAACAAATTTATTGAGGGGGGAATACAAGTTTTAGATGCTTTATTAAGAGCCATTGACAAATTTTATTGAGGGTAATTAACTTTATTGAAGGATCAATAAAAGTTAATTTTAATGCTTTATTGAGGGGTCAGTAAAAGGTTTAGACTATGCAACACGGAAACGGATACGGGTACGGGGAAACGATACGGTTTGATACGGAGGAACGGGAAATCTAAAAATCTTATAGGATTCGGTACGGCAAGGATACGGCGAATAAAATAATATATATAAATATATATTAATAATTAAAAAAAAAATTAAACATAACATCATTAAGCAAATGTCCATACAAAATGTTCATATTCAAATGAAAACACAAACATTGTTCAAAAAACAAAAAAAAAATTAAAACATAAACGTTGTATGATCCTTCAAAGTGTGATTACAGTTATAGTTCCCGTCCTCAGAGCCTTGCCATATGCGAACTATCTGCAATGTCATGCAGAAAAAAGATAAGACAATGAAAGATAGAGTACACGAAATAGAATATCCAGTAAGTTATAGTCTTAAAACCTATGCTATATTGCTATCACATCTTTACAAGCATATACAATGTTAACCCCAATTTGTGTTATCTCTTTTGGAATTTATTCCTTCTCTTCCTAGACATTATACTCAACCTATAATTCTATAACTAACATACCCAATCAGAAAATACCATACCCAAACTCTCAATTTGAAAATACCATACCTGAATTTGCAGATCAGCAGAGAAATTCGAGGAAGAGATGAAGACGATGAAGAGCTTAAGAAGATGAAGAGCTGAAGAAGATGAAGACGATCGATGAAGCTTGGTTGATCTCTGTCTTTATCTTTTGATCTTTGCACGAAGATGAAGAACATAAGTAAGTCAAGGTCGGTCGTTTGCGCGAAGAAGAAGAAGAAGAACGGAAGGACTGAAGAAAGACTCGACAAAACATGATAGATAGGCTAGGTTTCAATTTTTTGGGGTAAGAAAGGTCTGGTTTGCCCCTGCGTATCCTGCTTATTTACACAAAACGTATCCAATACTGATTCTTGGCGTTTCCAAGGCGTACCCAAACATTAGTTTCTCGGATACGCGTATCCGTGCGTATCCAACCCGTATCCAACCCGAATCCCGTATCGATACGGGATTCGACACCAAATTGAAGTACCCATGCTTCATAGGATTTAGATGCTTTATTGAGGGTCATTAACAAATTAATTGAGGGGGGAATAAAAGTTTTAGATGCTTTATTAAGAGCCCTTGACAAATTTTATTGAGGGTTATTAACTTAGTGTCGTGCCTTCAATGGAAGTCAATATACGAGAAAGCCAGTTCAGCAACGATGCCATTTCAATCCCTTCTTTGTCACTAATCATGTTGGGACTGCTAATGTGGATCCGATGGTCTCAAACTATTGGAGGCATCTATGGAAACTTAAAGTGCCTCCAAAAATGTTACACTTCTTATGGAGATACTCTACTGGATTCTTACCATGTAAGGACTCATTGTTTAAGAGAAGGATTGCTGCTGATTCGTTGTGCTTGAGATGTCAACAAGGTGAGGAAACGCCCTTGCATGCAACATAGGATTGTTCTGAGTGTGTTGTGGTGCCTTTGAGGGCGGGTTTGTATGATAAGCATCCAGGTCAGTTTACTTCTTTCTCTTCTTTAATAGAGAGGGCTATGGTGGTATTGTCAGTGGATGAAATGAAGCTCTTGGTGGTTATTCTTTGGGCAAATTGGAAGGAACGGTGTGAAATTGCTCATGGTGCTCAACCTAAGTCTGGTGATTTAATTTTTGAGAGCTCTGTGTCTATATGGCAAGGTATTTCAGCAGTGGAAAATGCAGAGGCTATGGCAATGGTGGGTGGTACTGAGAATGGCCAAAGCCACAATAAAAGATGGAGGGCTCCCTCCCATGGTTTGTTCAAAATGAATTGTGATGGTTCAGTGAGTAGTAATAAGGAGCAAGTGGGGGTGGGTGCTGTTTTTCGTTGTGCTGATGGGAGTTTAATGGGAGTAGTGGGTCAGCGTATAAACCATAGACTAAGACCTGGTACTGCTGAGCTTTTTGCTCTCGAGATTGGTTTGGAATTTGCCGTTGAAAATGGATGAGGTTCCTTCTTGGTGGAAAGTGATTGCATGGAAGTTATTCATCAAATATCTGGGAATGAAGAATGTCTTAGTGATGATGGTGTGGTGGTTGAAGAAGTCAAGAGACTTATGGACATTCTACATATTCAAGGTATAATGTTTGTTCCAAGGGATGCAAATATAGCAGTTCACTCAGTTGCCCGTTTTGTAGCTCATAATGTTGGGTGTTTTAGTTGGTTAGGAGTTGGGCGTTCTTGGCTCATGCAAATCATCAATGATGAGGTTCCCGTGACCGGTTCTAGTAGTAGGAATGTGTGTAGTGGATTTGTCTCCACGGCTGGTCATTCCAATATTGTTCTTCCTTTAGGTGATTAATAAAGTTTATTTGTGTGACGCCCCAAATTGCACCTCTTCAATTTGAGCACGATACAGTGCCACGAGCCTTTAAAAATACAAGCTAAATTACTAACTTATACTTTAAAGAAACGCAAGGCATTTAAGTGAATAGTTTTCAGAACGCAAATGCGGAAACAAATTTAATTTGAATAGAGGTGAAACAATTGGAAATCGTAAAACGATTTAAATCCAATTTATCAAATTAAATACTCGGATCGAAAAGTGAATTCATGAATGAGTTTCACATTATTGACCATGAATAAAAATAAATGGTCAACGGGTTTCAAAATAAATGAAACGATACAACGAATGAATTAATAACTCCGGAACCTGATATTCGATAAACGAATATCCGATGATAACAACTTTGCACATCCAGCTTCATCCACTGCTGTCCCGTTCCCAGTGCACAGTACCTGCATCCAAAACTATTGTAGGGGTGAGCTTTCGTCCTCGCTGCTCAGTAGGGGAATTCACCCCGGCTAGATTTAAAAATCATTAAAATATATTTCATGGGCTATCCAGTATGTAAAATATAACAAGGAAAACAATAAATCATTTCTCAAGAATAATCATGAGAAAATAATTAAATAAGTACCCGGGTGTAAATCAAACCTGATGACCGATCAATCAAAGCCAACTACATCCTTACCGAAGATTAAAATCTTCAACAAACCGTAAGGTGTAGCGAGAGTGTCCATTCATGCCATACCGCCTAGATCTAGTGCCACACCTCAAAGGATGTCAGACACTATTCCGTCCGTACAGCCCCTCCGGAGGTTTAGGGGATCGAAACCCAAGGTAGTCACTATGCACCACTCACTCTCAGGTCATCACATAAATCAAATATAATTAAAACACACATGGCGTATAAAATACCAATTCATAGCCATGCAAATCTTATAAATTATATATATATACGAGAAAACACTAACCGAGAGAGTCCCAAGTTTATCCCTACCTGGAATCTCGGAGCTTGTTCTCGTTCATCACATCAGGCCAACATCACCACCACCACAGTTTACGTCTCGGGTTAACTGGAGTCCCTAGTCCGACAATAACAACATTCGAGTGTCACAATAATATTCGTAAATACTCAACACTCGACAAATAAGTCCATTTGGACAACCATTTCCGATTTACGGAACTCATTTTCATATAGGGTGCATTTCCATAATTACTATGGACACCCCGTAGGTATCCTTTACACCTTAACACAATTTGAATCAATTCTCAAATGTCCCAATCATCAATCCAAGTATGGATTTATACCAAATAAACATGATTAGGCCGGAAAGACACAAAATTAGCCGGAAAACCACTGTTCACGGTGGTTCACGGCGGTTCACGGTGGTTCACACAATCCCAAAATACCAAATCTTCCAAAACTCAACTAAAATAAATTCCAAGTATACCAACATGTAGAACTCGATGAGTTGAGCAAGAATGATACCTTACTCGAAGGAAACCGTCGCCGGAGTCGCCGGAAATCATCAAAACCCGCCGGAATTGCAGAAACTTCCCTTCGTCGATTCTCCCTCTACGGTCAACGATTTGACAAGCCGTGACCACAGACAAGCTCGCTTTGTCGAGAGGAAGCTATTGGCACCGGTCTTGTGCGCCGTCGTGGCCGGAATCGGAAAGTGACGTCGGAGCAGACGGAGCTTCAAGCCGTCGTTTCTCTCTCCACCGGCGTCGGCGTGACTGGCGGAGACCACCGTTGGCCTCGCCGTGTCGGGGCGAACAAGATGGGACCGGTCCGGCGCCGTGAAACGGCCGGACGTGGAAGTTGGTGATCGGAGCAGAGAGAGAGAAGACGGGTCGCGGCAGAGGAGAGAGAAAGTCACGGGTTCTGGGTTTTAAAGATCCAACCGACTTGAAATCAACGGCTCTGATCAAACGGTGATTTGATCAACGGCTGAGATTAAACCGCTTCAATTTCTTTAATTTCCAATCTTCCGAAATTCAAAACAAATAGCTCGGGTATCCGAAAAATACCCCGAAAATTCCCACGTACTCGTAATGACGTGTACTTCATTCTCGAGTCTTCAAATCGAAGTTACGACAGAAAGATAATTTCTGAAAAATTCCCGAAGCTCTTTGATAATTATCGAGATTAAGAATTTAATCTCGATTAATATCCAAATTAATCCTTTAATTTTCCGGGTCTCACAATTTGTTTCCCCTAAAAAAAAAATTATATATAAGGTCACTTTTGGTAATCTTGTTATTTTCTAAGTCACTAAATATTTTTATTTCTCATAAAGCCACCAAAATATTATAAATTTTAATATTTACAAAAATGCCACCGTGTTTTTTTCTTTCATTATTTACAAAAATTACTGTCAAAGAACAATTCTATAGCTTTTTGTAGGCAGTGAAATTTTTGTAAATAATGAAAATTAAAAATGCGGTGGTATTTTTGTAAATATTAAAATTTTTTAATATTTTGGTGGCCTTATGAGGGATAAAAATATTTGGTGACCTTATGAGGGATAAAAATATTTCGTGGCGGAAAATACTTATGTTCGACCTGGGTCGGACCTAATGTGTCCGACCTCTCTATTTTTTGTTATATTCGATGATTTATTTTCATGATCTGACCGTTCATAATTTAAATCAACATTTCAAGATCATGCCTGCAAAAAATCATCCAAAATGGAAATCGTTTACTCATGCAATTGTATTAAACAAATGAACGGTTGTTAATGAGAATATTAATTTTCACCAAAACTGTTCATTTGTTTGATATTAACTTTCAACAAATGGGTGAGTTAATGATCTTTAATTTAGATGATTATTTGCAAGCATGATCTTGATATGTTGATTTAAAAGATGAACGATTTAGATCATGAAAATAGATCATCAAATGTAACAAAAATGAGAGGGGTCGGACACATTAGATCCGACCCAGGTCGGACATAAGCTTTTTCCTTTGGTAACTTAGAAAATAATAAAGTCACCAAAAATTAGCTTATCTATAATTTGTTATTCTTTGTATTGGTTCCCTTTTATTAATAAATTTAAATGGAGGGACGAACGGTGAATTCTCGAATATAATGGCCTCTTTCCTTCAAGATTGTGGGTGGGAGCTTGACGCTCCGAATCGGCTGTCACAAAGACTTAATTTTGTATAGTCCTCTATTTATTTTAAAAAAATTAGTAATATTTATCTTTTGGTATTTTTCTACTGAAGGAAAATTGAATCACTAATAAAGAGAACTTGCTATGTCCATATTCCATAGCATGCACAAAATTGGACTCATTAAAATGTTGCACGAGAAAAATCAGGTGATACAAACCTCGTGTGAAAGGAAAAATCTACCACACGGACATACTGAAAAAAAAAATACAACAATAAACAAAAGAAACCATTACATCGTTATCATCGTCAACAACCCAACATAGTACATAAGCTAGACCGACTGCACTTTGCATGTGAAGCGAGAGAAGTCAGTCCTGCTCACATGCCTATCGTGAATATGAATTTAACGCATTTAATAACGTCAGTGAACGTTTATGTACGAAACGAAATCCTGCCAAAACACTCAAATTGAGGTAATAAAACCCTCCCATTTCGCACTTTGGAATGTGCGTTTCCTCGGAATAATAAATTGAAAGTTTCGAATCATGAAACAAAGTTTGAATTTTTTTAGGTTAAACATTTTTTTTTAGGTGAATGAACAAGAGAAGAATATTTTTGGTCTGAAAAAATAAATAAGAAAGAGAAGGGCGGGCTAAATAAGAGGGAAAACCAAAAGGCCAAAAAAGAAAAAAAAGAAAAAAAAAAGGAGAGATAAATTTAAGGAGTGAGAGGAGAGTTGGGGAAAAACGCTTGAAAGAAAGTGTGGGTAGTCCTTTAGTCAATAGTCTGCTCTCTTTCTCTCCCTGTGTGTAGAATTGGGGGTTCTACGGTTCTAGCCTTGTAGGCTCAACACAGAGAGAGTAAATACTATTCTCACCTGGCGGTAGATTTAACAAGGTTACCGGTGAAGCGGTTGAGCAAGAATGAGAGTGAAAGGAGGAGGGAGAAAGAAGAGTTGGGAAGCAATGCCTGTTGATGATGACGGCGACGGTGGTCTTGTTTTCCAAGACACCGACCCAAACGCCCCTTTTGTTGTTCCTGAACACCAACCCTTTGCAGTCACTGAACCACCCCAACCCCAAATCGAACCCGAAAACCGTCCTCAAGCTCTGGAACAAGGTAACGACGGTGACGGAGAAGGAGAGGACGGTGAAGGCGAAGGTGAGGAAGGGGAAGAAGGTGAGGCGGAGGCTGATGATGAGAACAAGGAGCGTACTACTAAGCTTGATGAGGGCTTCTACGAAATCGAAGCCATTCGCCGGAAAAGGGTTCGGAAGGTAGTGCTACTGCAACTCTCCCTCTCTAATTTTTTATGTTATTGCTTGAATTTTGATTAAGATTAATAATTTTGGGTGTTTATGCTTTGCTTTATCTGATTACTGAGTTCGTTTTTTCTTGCTGCGGTGGTGTTCATGTTGCAAAACCAACAATAGGGTCAGCTTCAGTACCTCATCAAATGGTGCGTGAACCTCTTCCTCTTATCAAATCAAATCGTGACATTTAATTCTTGTTGATTTAGAACCAGAATATGTGCTCTATATAAGGACAAGGGTAGGCGATTAAGGTCTATTTATATGTAATGGACATTCCAAACCTAATTAGGAAAAAATAAGAAATGAAATCCAAAATGTCCACAACTGTAACTCTAATAATGTCTCCATAAATTTTGATCACTTGTAATTAATTCTGTGGATCTATTGTTGTTGGCTTATCCAGGCGTGGCTGGCCGGAGACAGCCAATACATGGGAACCCTTGGAGAATCTCCAGTCTGTCTCTGATGTTATAGATGCATTTGAAGAAAGGTATTATTCTGTTTCTTTTTTCCGTTTTACCCCCTAGTTATTCTTTTGCTTTTTCAGAAAGTATAGCAAAAGCAGTGGCATAGCCAGTTGTATCGACACCCTAAACCCTAATACCAGTTAAAAGTATATTTTTAATAGCTTACTGCTTGAGGTACACAAGAACTGAATATACTTGAAAAAGAAAGAAAGAAAAAGGAAAAGAAAAACTTAATTGGTAAACAATAAATGATAGTTATCATTTTATCCTATCTAATAAGACAAAAGTGGAAGTTGGATTAGGCATTTTCATACAGGTGTGGCTTAAATCTATTGTGACTTGGAGGTTTCACTTCAAAAGTAAATAAGAAATAATGAAACAAAAGAATAGGAGGGGACAGAGGGGGTCAACAAAGACTTTACAAGCAGTGTGAAAGTAAAAGTATAGCTTTTGCGTAATAAGGTAATGTCAGAAGGGTCAGTTGACCCTCCTCAACCCTAGCTAGCTATGCCTATGAGCAAAAGGCGAGTAGTGACGATTTGCAGTCAATTAAGATATAGAATGATATATAGCAATTAAATCATTTAGTATTGTGGTTCAGCTTGATCAGGTTGTTTTCTGGCTACGTAGTTTATTAGCAACTAATACAAAACTATTAATTTCAGTATTTATGTGTATGTATAAGCTTCTTGTGTCTGTTTTAAAGCTTGCGTACTGGAAAGCAACGGAAGCGCAAGCGCAAGTCTGGGACTCCTCATACTCAACCTAAGAAGAAGCAGCAGCAGCGTTCTACTGACACTGTCTATAACGTGGCAGATGTGGAAATCAGCAATGTTGATAAAGCTCTGTCATCTAGTGCTCCTAACGGCTCAAGGCTTGATGATCTTCCTCCCCCTCAACAGTATTTCCATTCAGCTGGTGACGGAGAGAATAATGGGCATGTCAACATTACTGAAACAGTGAAGAACGTTGATTCTGAGAATTTGTGTGCAAATGTTTCCCAACAAATTAGTGAAAGGAGAGAGGAACATGAGTATGATCCAAAACTTAGCGAGCTCAAAGCAACAGTATCTACTAACATTGTCAATTCGGATAAACTTTCTGTACATTTCCAAGAAGCCAAAGCTCCAGAAGTTAATGGCCCTACAGATGGTCTTTCAAAGGTTGATGGTGGAGAACCAGTACAGGGTAGTCGCAGTACCGGAGCTAAGAGAAGGAAGTCTGGTTCTGTGAAGAGGTTTAAACAAGAGGCACACTTGTCTGAACTGGGTGCTACACAAAATGCACCTAGTAGAATCAGCATGAGATATGCTGCTAGAGTTGATCAAACAGGGGTAGAAAATCTTGATTATGCTGGGGAAAATTCAGGTCGCAAAAATAAGATTGATGAATCCAAAGAAGCAGTGCGCATCACCAAGATTCTCAAGCCAATGGGCTATTCAACTTCAGTATTGAACAATGTCCAGGACGTGTCTGTGACCTTTATGGCTATGAGGTTTGTCTTTAAACTTCAATTCATACTTCTATTTCATTTTTAAGAGTGACTGTATGAATATATTCTGTTTAGTATTTAGGTTACATAATAATTGAAACCCTCTCGTTCTACTTTTTCCTCTGATATAATGAAAATTCACATTCCATTAGATGTAAATTGTCATCTGGTTATCATGTCAAATGTCCAATCACCATATTGGGCCATTATGTGTTATTTTATTTACCATTTTAATGAACTATTTATTTCCTCATGTTGGATTCTATCCAAAGAGGCCATGCATACGGCTATTTAAAGGTTCT
Organism: Rubus parviflorus; assembly: GCA_029955375.1. Lineage (NCBI taxonomy): Eukaryota > Viridiplantae > Streptophyta > Magnoliopsida > Rosales > Rosaceae > Rubus > Rubus parviflorus. The sequence continues at coordinate 7,005,732 of JARGGL010000005.1, read as the reverse complement.
TGTACTTCTTTGGTTATTAGCTACGAATCTGTTATTCTTCTCATGTGTTCAGATGGCTTATTTAGAGCATTGCCCTTGAAAAGTAGTTGCCAAAATATCTTAGATAGTGCAATGTTTTCCAAAAATATGATTGATAATGTTTTCCAAAAATATGACTGAAATTAAGAAACTTGTAGCTTTTTTAATTTAAAAGCATTCGATACTTTTCAATTGCTGTTGGATTTCGCTGATTTGATGCACCTCGATGCTTTTGATATTCTATTATCAAAATGTTGCATGAATTCTCATGTGAAAATTCATTTCTTGACCTAATAAGAATTGAGCAAAGCTTCCTTATACCTCCTATGCAAACTACAGGCTACTATGGTGCCAACTCACTCTTGGAAATAGACATGATTCTAGTTCATAGCAATCAGATATATAAACCCAAGTGAGAGTCATATACTGACCTGGAACTAGAATTAAATTAGGGAAGGCTGTAGACTTCATAAATATGGGTAAAATGCTAGGAACATACTTAGTCTAAAGGGCATCTCCTAACTTGTAAACAGAGTAGTGAAGGTTGACATCTTCTTTATGGACTAAATCAAGGAATACTAGATTGAAAAATTGTCAAACTTGTAGAAGAAATTCTTCTCCTTCAGATTGAAATTATTCTGTAAAGCTCTTCTAAGAAAAAAAAATATTCTCTAAACTTTTATCAAATTAGGAGTTACATCCTTTATATATATTATATATGTATATATATATATATATATATATATATATATATATATTTATGTGTATGTACTCTAGGCTACTACTACTACTACCAATTTTAAAGATTTCTTAGGGAAAAGTAGTAAAGAACTTTGACTCTACATGACCATAGGAAACTGCTATAATTAGGACTACACAGGTAAAAGACCCAATTATACAAATTGATCCACGATTAGAACTATGGACCTCAATTATAGCACATGTCCTGGCAATTCAAACTAAGAAAAGACTCTTCAGTTTAAGAGCTGTAAATAAAGTAGAATAACAGTTTTGTGATGTAAAACGAAGGTAAGCATGTAGTGTGCCAATTTGGACTCTTTATACTAAATCTAATAACCTTAGTTCTTAAGATAGTTTGACTCTTTCACCAAAACAAGATATTTTGATCTTATGCTTGCTTTTCTTGTTGCTTGTAACTTGGGGATTTGCCTTGGTGTTTGTTTTTTACCTGATGATTTCTGCATGGTATATATGAGTGCATACATATGGATGTATATGATTATACATGTAAGTCTATAAATATATTGCATTTTGTTAATAATTTCATATTTCATTTTTTCTTCTTACTTCAATCCTAACAAACTTAAAAAACCGGTGTCTAAATTCTGTGTATATTGTCAGTTTTGCTTGAAAGCCTCAAATTAAGGGGTATAGTAAGAATATAAGTTGTAATGTTTCCATAAAGGACAAAGCTCCCATCAGGGAGCACTCCTCCGTAGTAGTGTCGTGGCAAAATAGAAAAATGACATGTCTTTTTAACGCTTACATTTAGCTGTGTATCCAAACAAATAGACTTCATTCTTCTAGGTTTCCTTCGCCCGAGTCTCTGAGTCTTCCGACCATTAAAAAGCAAACAGACTTCTCATTCACAATTTGTCCAAACTTCTTTGTGGTTTCCGGGCGGCAAACCATTGCTCCTCCCATGGTGGAAGGTTCTTGAACTCAATCAAGTGAGTAGGGCGTTGAGTCGACCGAGTATAGGATATCTTATGCTATCACATTTCTATTCTACCAAATTAGGTGTCAGCAAATATGCAAAAGGTATCAGTACCTGATGTGAATATGACCCTTGTAGAAGCGCTCATAAGTCATACCTCATTACATTTCCTTATGCTGCGCATTGTTCAGTCTGGACTCTTACTTTATGGAACCACAATGTTTTGTTGGTGACTATCAAGTATTCTTGCTATCCATGTGTCAATGGCCACCTGTGCTCCACGTTACCCAATAGATGTTCTCAATGTGTTTGGTTGATGTTACACCATGTGTGTTGAGAGTATGTCCCTCATTTGGAATAGCAATTTATAATTTGGGCCTCTTCACCCATTGCCAGTTGGTTTATACCTCTATTAGGTTGGAACAATCTTTTCATTTGTTAGTACGTGTGTGGATGCACTCAAATCATTTTTGGTAGTCTTACGTGTTTCAGTTGCTAAATCACTGTGTTATAGAATAGAACATTCTAAGCTGATCTTAGCTTCTGATTTTATCAACAAGACTGATCCTTTTTTCTTTTGGTCTTAACAAGAAAAATCCTTTGACTGCTATCACCCTTTGTAGCTAAAGTATACAAATTTGTGTAGTTTGCTTGTCATAATAGTTTTGGATTTTTTACTTCTACTTGGTAGAAGTAGAAGTAACAAATGGCACAGTGTAGTTGCATATGCTTCTTATGTGATGGCCAGACACATATAGGCACTACACAATAGTTCACAATTCTTGAAATGCTTAGTTATATGTAGGCTAAAATAACTTTTTACTAGACAATTTGTTTTAAAACCTATGGTTTGCTTAAATTGCATTCTTAAAATTAACATTTTGGAGAAAATGACTGGTAGTCTCCTTGTTAGAACTTGTGCAAAGTACAAATTACGTTAACTGCCAAAGACTACGAGTCTGTTAGGACTTTAGTGATTCATGATCATTCCTTGAAGAAGTTGGTTGGCTGAAATTAAATCTACAAGGGGGTGGACTTTTCAGTGTTTGAGATACCTTAGCATTTTTTACATTACTCCAGTACTTAGCAAGTTGCAATTTGAGGTTTCTCGATTTATGTGGTAATCTTGCGCAGTGGCCATGATAAACTTCAGGTTTCTGAACAATGTGGTACACTTATTTGACACATTAATATGGTGATCTAAAAGTTCCTATTTCTTCTCTCACTTTTCCATTTTTAGACAGTCAAATTGACCACCAAGTTTTTATTCCCATTTTGCCTGTGTCCTTTTTAATGAAAGTTTGTTTCTTATCAAGTAAAGAGGTAGATGTGAGCCTTTTGTAGGAAATAGTGTGCAACTTTGGACTGTTCGTTGTTTGGTGGCTTATTTTTTTTATTTTCTCTTTGTATACAACTGAAATCTGGAAAATATAACCATTTTCATAATGAAACTTCCTATTCTAGTTATGGTTTTGAACTTTTGGCGTGTCACTATATAACCTACCCTCGTATGGCACAGTGCAATGAGACTACCATGCTCTTGTTCCCATTTTGCATATTGCATGGATCTAACATTGCTATTAGGGTGGTGTGCCTTTGTAGGGAACATTATGTAATTTTTGGCATGTAACATACAAGTCGACATGTCCGGTGTTTTTTTCTTTTTCCTTTTGATTTTCTAGAACTGAGTGTAGGATCTTTCATGATGAACAGCCAATTCTGCTCTTCAATTGTGTACAGATCCATCTACTAGAATGGATCACATGGTTCTCTTGACATGCTTTATGAGATTTTTGTGTGGTTGCCTTGTAACAGGTCTGATGGCACAGAAGTTATAGTGGACAACAAGTTTCTCAAGGTCAATCATCCACTCCTGGTAAGTGATTAACTGATTATTGTGCAACACAATAACTTCAGTAACTTAATATGCTGATTCGTCTTTGTTATCGTCATTTGTACTTCTATTAATCCCACTTCATTTTCCAGCTGATAAATTTCTATGAGCAACATCTCCGGTACAGTCCTGCGGTGTAATTGAAGGTGTAAATGGAGAGTGCAACCTTAGCTTAGCTAGATCTTTATCATCTCTATTGTCATCTGCAGTGTTGGAATGTAGTCACAGGAGAGAGTGCATAACTGATGTAGATGGTGAACTAAGTTATATACCAGTAGTTAATCACCTTTCATTTCCCAGCTATTTACCTCAGAATTTACTGTGTCATCTGGGTAGGTAATATGGAGGTAACTAAGAGAAGACGTATCTCTCTTTGTCTACATATTTGTTAATTTTATTGGATCTTTAACATGAAATGAACACATCTTTCATTTGGTCAGAAAATGCGTATGAACCTTGGACTTCTCGTTAGTGCTATCATCGTCGTCTTTATCAACAAAGTACTAATTCTTGAAGGCATCGAAAAGCATGTCCTTTTAACTCAACTAACCTTGGACAATCAGAAAATAAAATACGTAAACGAGCCGTTTTCTATAATATCCTACATCCTTCATGGTATAAAAGACGTATATTTTCAGGCAGCAAAGTTCTGTTGAGGTTGGCGGCCTAGGCCTCTACCTTACCATATTTAAGTTCTTTAGTTTGACATTGATGTCTAATTCCATGGCAGCTTAAGCTTTTGGGTTCTGGTGGTTGTGGGTTTAAAACCTCTAATCTCGATACCCCATTTTTTTTTTTTGGTTGTGTAGGGGTTCTAGTAAAATCTTTGATTAGAAGCGGTTGTGGGTTCGAAACCTCTAATCTCGATTCCCCATTTCTTTGTTGCTTTGGAAGATACATCATTCGTGGAAGAGGGTGAAATATTGCTATTCGGGGTCTAGTGATTGTCTAACATAATAAATAACAAGAATAAAAGATTACATATTAGTGTGGAGACGTTGGGCATAGCTCAACAAACTACCAGATATGCAACAAATTAAAGGAAAATAATGGTTTCGTTTAGAAGTTATCTCCACCATATCTACTATCAGACAAACAACCCCCCTTCTTATATCACTCACTCCCCACTTCTTTGATTTCTGACATACAAGTTTGTGCTATTTGCACCCACTAGAAAGCAGAGCAACTGAGCAAAGACTTCAATGGAGAGTAGAGGGCCATCACCACTGGTACCGTCTCTAGTGGTAGGAGCTTTGGGATTGATCATCTGCAGACCCACCTTACTATCCCTTTTGGAAATCTCAGTGTCTTTGTTCCAAGTAGGGGCAGAAACAGATGGCAGAGCCAACTTGGCTTTTGTGATGCTTCTTCTGTTTTTGCTTTTACTAGTTGCACACTTTGTTTCTTCATTGTTTCCCACAGTTGGCATGTCGTCCCCTATCACAGTTCATCAAACTGGTAGCTCTGAATATGGGGCTGATGGTGGGTTTGAATTTGGGATGGGAACAATGCTTCTGATTCTACTCTTCCTTGTTCTATATCATCTTGTGTGACTTCTTGGTTGTGCTATATGACTGATAAGCCAGTGTCATATTTTGTACATATCCAGGTTACTCTTTTCTTTCTCTTGGCCAAGGAATGAAAAACAAACAGATTGGTCAGATGGAGTGATATGTTAGATTTGCATTCAGGCATCATCTTATACTTATGGTTTATTACATCACATGCGATCTAAATCAAAACTTTGAAAATTTTGGAACACGTAATACGGACCTATGCCGAGCGGCATACCCAGCGGGGATGGGAGGCCATTCGGCTAGGCCATTCAACTAAACTTTAATGCATTGATTAGTTACAAACTCGCACTAACTTGGCAATATATGTTATGCCCTAGCTTTCAACGTCAACATTGGAGAAAAGATAAAACAAAAAAAAGTCATAAAGAGTGATTGTGCAAGATTCGACAACCAATTACTTTAATGTCCTATTTAGTTACAAGTCCGCGCTACTAAACTCGACAACAATCTAAGCAAATGCAGTCCTAAATAATAGTTTGTTCATGTTCTACCCGATGAGGGACTGTACCAAAGGATAGAAGATTTTCTCAACCGTTGCAAGTTTTATGTTGCGTCTAATATTAGTGCTATTTAAAATCAAGTCATGGCGTTGCAACACTTGATGTTAATGATCGAAAGAAGCTTGGTTGAGTCTAAACAAGCTTAAAAAATAAATGGGATAATTATAACTTTCGTCCCTGAACTATGACTCGTTCCACACTTTCGTCCATGAAGTTTGAAATATATCACTTTCGTCCCTGAACTTCAACACCAACTATCACTTTCGTCCCTGACCGGAACAAAATTGTGCAAAACCTATGCCAAAATGTTCGCAAGGATGAGAGGAGTAACTTTTATAACTGGGGCTAAGCTCAATTCGGCCTAAAATGGCTCGAATTTAGCCCGAAAGTCAATGGTGGCCGAAACTTTAATTGTAAAATTCTCCGCCATCCGACGACGGTTTGAGGCGAGGTTGGTGGCGTTGAACTCGCCTCAAGGAGGGCTTCAAAGCCCAGTGGGTGTTGTCCTTCTATTTGGCCGAAATCAGAGGTTTATTCGGTGAAAACCCTCGGTCAGGGACGAAAGTGATAGTGATTTTCAAACTTCAGGGACGAAAGTGATTTATTTCAAACTTCAGGGACGAAAATGTCGAACGAGTCATAGTTCAGGGACTAAAGATGATTTTTTCCCAAAATAAATTATAAACAAGTTTCAGTTAGATAGCTCTGATTCTGATTGACAAAGAAATAACAAATAATACCCAATGGAATTTTGCAAGAATTGGAAAATAAAAGATATAGCTAAGGATGTCTTTCATCTGTATGTAGCGTTCAACTTTGAGGTGGGGGACAACATATTCTGAGGCTGAGAATAAGAGTTCCTCTCGAGGCTGCTGCTTATGAAGAAAGAGATCTCAATTCTACATAGTGACTCAAACCATGTATTAATATACACTGATATGGAAGCACTGGTTCAGCAGCAACTATGGTTCATAGGAAAATCCTAGGGTCCTTGACCCATAAGGACAAATAATTTCCCTAAAATCCTATTGCCAAGCAAAAGAATAGTCTCTAAATCTTCCATATCTATGTCCTGATAAAATGCCAAAAGCTCTCATACCTTTCTTGGTTTTGCTTAGAAATTTCAAGTCGTTTAGAGTTTTGAGCAGAGAATATCACATGTCAATTCAGAGAGAGAAGCTAGAATGCAGAAACTACAGAGAACTACACTCCTTTGGTAGGTTTTCACTACTTTCCTACCAAATCTGTCACAAGACTTCTGCATAACATAGGCAACAGAGTGAGATTGTATCAACTACATCCTTCTAGAAGGACCAATCACAACAAACCACAACAAACCACAACATAGCTTTAGAGCACCTTTCAGCTATTCCAACATCTGTACCTGGAACTCATAAAGCTCCACCACAGGGGGTGATTGCAGTATATTTTGACCCAATGGCCTTTACTATTTATGTACAGGGGAAGTAAAAACAAGGCGAAACTATATGCAGCACGATATAACAACGATGGGCATATTTTCTCACGGCCTTTCCAAATTGATTATAACATTCACTGCTATCTTTTCTCAGAAGTCACAAGTGACTTTCCCTAGAAATCTACAGACTTGAAATCTTACTAGTCCTTGTATCAGTCTTTTATCAAAGCAAACAAAATTTTCCAACTTAGTGAACAGGTACCATTCATCAAACCCAAATACTTTGAATTAAGGCATTCTGAGTAGCCTGAACATGAATTTGAGCTTTGCAAACTAAAAAGTAGGCCAATAAAGCTATAATAAAAATAAACGACATGTAGCCAAATCCTGAAATGATGCTACAGGAAATCAGACAACCATGCTTTTCTCTAGTTGATCTCTCATGGATTTCAAGAGAGAATATAATCTCATCCTTGATACAAAATGTGCTTCTCTATCACACATTTTCCAAGGAAAGTTTGAGCAGACGTAGAGTAACCTGAATGTTTTCCAAGTATTCAGCCATTCCTCTACCCCATTTTCACCTCAATCTTTGCTCCTCTACTCTATAACCCTCCCATGGCATAAAGTGTACACTGTATCGATTGATTCTAACGTTGGAGGTGATAAGGGGACTTAGTAGCATGTTCAATCTCTTTAAGCCTTATAAAAAATTTCCGTCACATTTGAACGTGAGTTATCAGTCTTATCCTATAATGTTCGACCGCTTCTTTCCCATTTTCTGTGAATACTCATTATTGGCCGCAATCCCAGTGTCTTCCACCATTTCCTCCAATTTGAATGGTCAACTAGATCAAGCTAGTACAGCAAGCCCCTCACTCACGGAATTTGGAAGCTTAAGTGAACCAAAGAGGTCAAAGTCTCAAAAAGGCCCCAACAATGTTTGTTTCTGAGCACTAATGCAATCCAGTACCATTCACAAATTGTCTAGTGACTACTTTTTTCTTTTTTCGCAAGAAACAGAAATTCATTGATACGAAAGGAATACATGCAGAGAACTAGACAAGATATCCAGCGAAAAAAGGCATCTAAATAAACCACCGTTCATTCTCCCTCCCAAAAGTCTGTACCTTTCACAATCTGAGCTGTAATATCTAGCTCACATTAGATTTACCTAAACATCCTTCTCCAAAGAGCTAAGGCAACCAGACAGTGTAGAAAGGAGATGGTTCACATGTATTTACCATCCCATGAACAATAGCTCAAATAAACATGCAAACTTTAGGAGGGATTTTAGTCTTCCAAATTATAGGAGGGATGAATTGAGGAAGAGAAGGCATGTCTATCAACTGATTTGAATAGAATTTGCATGAAAATTCCCCTCAAGCCTCCAAAATCTTATCTTGTCTGAATGAGACCAAGGACAAAAGCTTCCAAATTTCCAGGTCACTTAAGTTCCTTCTAAACCAAAAATCCCAATTCAAAGGAAGAATAGAAACATTAGTACACATCCTAACAAAGGTGTCATGATACTCTGATATTCTATATAAACGTGGATACGAAGAATAATCTCAAGGTGTTTAGTTCTTAAAGTTTTTTTGTTGAAGGGATTGGTAACTGAAAACTTGTTTTTCGCTTCTGTGATGAAGATTAGGGCAAAAGGCCATATCTCTTGCTGAACTTTACTCTTTTTCCACTTAGTGGCCGATAAAAAATATAATACACACTCAGCTAACTAAGCCAATTCTGTCATTAACAGTAAAATTCTCTACTATAGGTAGCATGTACACATCATTTGAAACAAGGCTCATAACGAATTTCAATAATGTATTGGAACTCATTGTCCAATTCAATCATCTCTTGCATCTATGTTGTCTTGCATCCAACTTCCACTATCTTTCGTTTAAATGAACAGGAAAAATAGAAAACTTACAAGTTATAAGAAAAATAAAAAACTAGAATGCATATAGCACAGCAATTTGAAAAATTGGATTTACAGCCTTATTAAATTCAGGCTCTTCTTAAGAAAGGACTCTAAATCCCTAACTGCAGCACCAACCAATCAATCAAAGTTTCAAAAAACAAACTCATATACTTGCACGACACACCGAAAATCTAAACAGCAAAAACCAGAATAAAAAGCCAACCTTGCATTGAGATTGGTGAAAATCAAGTGAGAGCTGAGCATGCCACTCGGGGTTTTTGACCAACCAAACAGCCTGGTTCCCTTTGCTATGGTAAAAGCCCACGCTCCTCAGCCAGACCTCAGTTCAATGCAGGCTGTGAGTACAGGGGGTTCTTCTTCACTGGTAGCCACTGCAGCCACTAGTCCCCTTGCTATGGTAAAAGCCCAAGCTCCTCGGCCAGACCTCAGTTCAACATAGGCTGTGAGAGTACAGGGGGTTCTTCTTCACTGGTAGCCACTGCAGCCACTAGTCCACTGGGGACTCGTCTTGACACGAAGTAAATTTGGAATATGAATGGAACAAAGTCTGCATATACCAAACAATGGCAATGATAAAGAGCATATGCAAAATTAGAAAACCAAACCAATCATTCTGGGACCCTATCTATAGTATCAATGAGAACGGAGATATAGAGTCCTCTCACCAAACGCAAAAACAAAGCTATCAAAGGTTATAAAGTCAATTAACCGGGATGAGAACTTCAAGCAAGAGTTCTAAGAAGTTTTTTTTTACTCCTTTAGGTTTCAGTATATAAAGGAATAATAGAAATGCTCACAAGGAAAGAACTTGACCCAGGCAGAGGATCTGTTTTTGACCCATTCATTAAGGTCAAGCATAAAGTTGAAGCCAAAGAAAAGTGCCCACTTACAGCCTTGCAAAATCCTCATCTACATTACTTGGATCAAAACCAACATAATCACATCATTCCGTATCCATATATGTCGGAAGAAAAGTAGGTTACCTGTGGCATCCAATCACGAAAATTGAGGAAATCAGATAATCATTGAAATTTTTTACTTTTTTTCCCAGTGAGCAAAGTGATTGGTTAACAATCATTTGCAGCCAGCAAGGGTTGTTTACAGTCACATGATGTGCTATTGTTGCAGTCACCACTGACGGTCATTCATTTGGTTCTATAAGAAACTACTGATCATTTCTTTCCCTTGAACACTTCAATGAAGGCCCAAGTAAATGGCATCATGCTGCGAGTCGTGGGTGGAGGCTCACCAATAATCCCTGCAAGAACATATGCCATCCTTAAAATGGTGGAAACGATTAGTATCCCTGACAACAATTTCACGTTCAGCTATTTTAGAAATTAGCTTAGCAGCAATATGGCAATCACTACAAACACGAAGATTTTTGGTAATTCTGATCACCGTCCCTGGCTCAGTATTCAGAATGGCAAACACAATTGCCAACTTCTCACTGTGAACTGCAAGATGGCATTCCTTCTCCTCCTCCTCCACGTCATGAAGAGCGGAATCAGTCTCAGGGACATAACCTAACTCCTTCATTTTCCCTACCAATATATCTAATTCTTCATATATCTCTTTAGACTGAGCATGTGATCTGTCACCAGCAAGAAAAGTGTGAACCTGGTGTTTGAGTTCAACATTGCTGACACCAGGTATTTTCTTGATTCCTCTGCTCTTCATGACTGACCGGACTGCGGTGACATCTTGCCATTTACCGGCTTTTGCATAAATGTTTGATAACAAGACATAATAACCTGATTCCTCTGGAGCCAATTGAAAAAGGCGATCAGCAGCTAAAAGTCCTACTTTCATGTTAGAGTATACCCGACAAGCACTAAGTAGAGCACCCCATACTCTTTCATTAGGCTCCAGTGGCATCTGTTTGACAAAACTATAAGCCTCATCCACTCTCCCAGCACGCCCCAAAAGATCTACAATACAAGCGCAGTGTTCTATCCTAGGATCAATCCTGTACCCCTCAGTCATCAATTTAAAGTAATACTGCCCTTCCTCCAACAATCCCGCATGGCTGCAAGCCGCTAGAACTGATACAAACGCAATTGAATCAGGAAATACACCCGAGTCTCGCATTTTCACAAAAAGTGCCACAGTGTCATGACCTTGTCCACTCCTACCATAAGCAGACATCATTGAAGTCCACGAGACAACATCCTGAAATGTCATTGCATCAAAGACTTGTCTTGCATCTTGTAAACACCCACACTTAGCATACATGTCAATTAATGCATTCTCCAATAACAAATTTGGCCTAAGTCTCTTTCGCTCCACATATTCATGTATCCGCTTACCTAGCAACAGAGCAGAAAGATCCCCGCAAGCGGGAAGAATGCTTGCGATTGTGACTGCATCAGGTTCTGTTCCTTTCGCCTCCATCTGTAAGAAAATGTCAACTGCTTCACCAGGCATTGAATTATTCACATATACTGCTATCATCACATTCCACGAAACCAAACTCTGTTTATCCAATTTCATAAACATTTCCTCAACATAGGAAACATTTTCAGATGAAGTGTTGGTCACAGCTGGGAATAGGCTAGCCATGGTACCAGCATCTGGTTTAATCCCCAATGTCTTCATTTTCCTACAAACATCTAATGCATCATTGAACCGTTCATTTTGTGCATACCCAGCTACCATAGAATTACACGAAACCACATCTCTACATGGCATCTCATCGAGAATGCGTTGAGCCTCCACTAAACAACCACATTTCCCGTACATGGCAATCAGACCATTCCCAATAAACAAATTCCGATCAAGCCCAACTTTCACAACAGCAACATGAATTTGCAATCCCACCCACAAATTATCTGACCCAGAACAAGCCTTGAGCACACAAGGGTATGTATAATTATCAGGATCAAACCCAATGGCAGACATAGTTTTGTACAAAACAAGAGCATCGTGGTACAAACGGTTGTTTACATAGCTTCTGATCATGACATTACAGAAGATGACATTCTTACCAGGAATTTGATCGAATATGTAGCGTGTCATTCTGGGTTCACCGCAAGCAGCGTAAGCTCTCATCAACTTGATACCTAGTGATGCGTCGCCGTTGAGGTTTTCATTGACAATCATGTTTGTATGGAGTTTCTTCAGTGTTTTGCAATCTGGGTATTGGTCCAATATTTTACCAAATATTTCTTTTGCAACAGTTGGGGTAGATCCAATTGATGATATCAAATCCTTGGCTGTCGAAAAATGGCGGAAAAGGGCTTTCATCTGAAATTAGGTTTAGCTTAGGCTTGAACTGGTTTTGAAATTTGCTTCATCTCAAGCCTTGGCCAACCATCCTCGAGTCAAATGAGCTCATCTCTCTTTGGATAAACACTTACATGGGACTCTGATAGCTAGGCTTATTTCCTATGATAAGCGTGAACTCTGATAGCTAGGCTTATTCTTCCACAATACTTGACCTGCGTTTGGTGCTGCTTAGGACTGAGGAGCAGGATAATCTATTAATTTGAAGATTTTCAGTTTCTTCTTCAACCACTACAACGGTGATCAAAGAGCTACCATCCCAAAAGAAATCCCAGCTCACAACAAGCATATTAACCAAACTAGTTTACCAACTATTCAAACCAATTCCTTTTAACAATTTCTACAGAATTCATTGTCAAACCTTGACACGGGATCAATTAAGCCAAATCTTAATATCACAGAAGTTTACAGCAAACACAATCAAAGTTCTCAATTATCCAAACTTCAAACACAACCCAGAAAGCTATCAACAAATACAATAAAACCCATAAAACTTGCTAGATTTACCATCAAAGCAACCTGAAAAACTCACTCAACTATGAACAGAGAATGAGGGGTTTCTTTTGGTGCTATGAATTCTGATTTCTAAGGTTGTAGGAAGCTTTCTGGGGAGGAGACGAGTCGAACGGTATGAATTTGAGGTCGTGGGGTGACCAGAGTTAGTGGGACGGAGTACGTGAAAATCACGTGATTTCCGGCGTTTCGTGCGGCGGTTTGCCGGAGCGTTTCGAGGAGAAACAAGCTGGGCTAGGCTCGCCTGCCCACGCCGCTCCTCATGATGGGGGCGGTGTCAAAAAATAATCGCCGGAGCCTGGTAGCTCGACGGTGACAGAGAAGGGAAGGAGAGAGAGTTCACGTAAGGAGAGAGAGAGGTCGGGCTTCTACAATACTGAGCTTTTGGCGTCGCTCTCTTATCCCCGTTTTTTACGTTTTTTGGATTGCATAGTCTCATTTAATACTATCCTGCTTGTTGCCAGACATGGGCTACCTTGTGTTATATAACACTATCCTGTCCAATCCCAGCCAGTCCCTTGAAACAAACGTAAATGTGTAGAGACCTTGCAGTCATTGCTGAAAGTGAAGCCGTTCTAGCAGGTGCTAAATTGGCTAGGGACCTGGATATAACGAAGGTTATTATATCCACTGATTCGTTGGAAGTTATTCAGAGCATTCGTCAACCTCTTACTCGTGGTAGTTGGCGAATTTTTCCTATCCTCAACAAAATTCGTCGATTGGCTGTGTCCTTTGAAGAAATCAAATGGGAGTGGTCTCCCCGTGAAGCGAACCGAGCAGCTCATGCCGCTGCATCGCTTGCATCTCGAGGGGTGGATTCTAACAGATGGGCTTCAGTGCCACCACCTTCTCTCACTTCAGTCCTGAGGAACGATGGTCTCCCCTGCCCTCCTTAATTGGAGATGTTTTTTACTTTGTTTCTGGTTTCTTTCTGCTTTCTTAGTTTGCTTTCCGTGCCCTGATCTTCTTTGATTAGGTGGATCTGGTATTTGTCTCTGTTTTAGCTTGGTCTGTATTCTCTGTTCTTGCTTTGGCCTTTGTTGGGTCTGGCTGTTTAATGAATTCCATTTGCCAAAAAAAAAAAACGTAAATGTGTAGAGACAGAGAGACCTGTGCAAATGATATGTAAGCTCAGTGATACAACATTATCATTCAAGTATTTAACATAGCACACAACAAGGAATAACAGAAGCATGTTACACAGCTGATTTTTTTTTTTCTCTTAAAAAAAAATGTGTATTTGTTAAGGGAAAATATTCTTGTCCGACTTAGGTTGGACCTGTGTGTCCAAACTCTCTCTTATTGTCATACATTCGGAAGTGTAATTCTATGATTTGAACCGTTAGATCTTATAAAGATCTATGATCTCTGTTTATTTCAATTTTTTGTAGAATTGATCTATAAAGATTGCTTTACAAGATCAACGGTTCAAATTATGCACTCACATTCATGTATGAATCAACCCCAAAATTACCCCTATTTTTTTACAATTATCCAAAGACACCATTTCATTTGTTCAATAACGCAAACTTTTCTACAAAAGAAAAACCCCTAATTTTTTTTTATAATCCAAAAATATCTACATATTTGTACTCCCATTTCCGATACTGATAAACATCTTAATACTCATGTTCACTTTCTTTCCATCTTTGCCCCATTCCTCTTGTCACCGATTCTTTCTCAACATCATTCAAGTTTAGTAAACGCACCCTCAGATCACCCGCATTTGGTTAAAATTTCCAACGATGATTATTCGGTGATACCAAATGTATGGACGAGGGATGAGAGAGTTGATCATGTTGCGCGAATGAGAGAGTAGAATCGCTGTAACGCACAAATCAAACAGCTGAACTGTAAATCCTAAGCGGATGTGTTTGAACAAATTGCATCACTTACGATCCAGACACTGCTTTGATGCGCTTCTGCACATTCTCAGTTGTGTGTTAGGTGTGCCCGTTAATTCCCAAGAAAACATGCCATTAGTTCTCATACATAAAACTTTCTTCGTTTTGCTTACAAATTTCAAATCGTTTTGAGGTTTGAGCAGGGAAAATGACATGCCAGTTCAGGGAAGCTAGACTGGAGAAACAACAGAGAACTACAAGGGGGAGCGGAATGAGAACAAGACTTCTATATTGCACAGGGAGAGGAATGAGTACTACATACATTTTTAAGGACAAATCACAGGAGGGCACAAAAGATATTTATTCACTGCATTTGAACATAGTTATGGAACACCTTTCATCTATTCCTGGAACTCACAAAGCCCCAACTCAGGGGATGGTTGTAGTTTATCTTGACCAAGGACCTTTGGCAATGTACTTGGGAAGTAAAAACAAGGTGGAACTATATGCAGCACGATATAATAAGGATGGGCGTATCTTTTCAACTGATAATAACCTTCAATCTTAAGAAACTACATACAAAATCACAGAGACTTTCCCTAGAAATCTACAAAAATTTGAAATCTTACTAGTCCTTATATCAGTTTTGGTCAACTTCTTTCTCATTCATAATTTCTTCATTTAGCAAACAAACATTTCCTACTTAGTGAACAGGTAGCATTCATCAACCCAAGTAGCCTGAACATGGAATTAGTGAACATGAATACTAGCACAATATGAACTTTGTAAGCTAAAAAAGTATTCCAATACACTATAATCAAACATGGCAAGAAGTATGGTCATATATAACAATAAACGAAATGTGCCCCAATCATGGAGTGATGCTACGAAAAACCAGGGAACCATATGCTTTTCTCTAGTTTATCTCTCATGGTTTTCAAAGAGAGAATACAATCTCATGGCTGAGCCAAATTGTTGCTTTTCCATCGCACGTTGGCTTACTTTCTTCTTTTAAATGGAATTTTTTTACAAAAGATTAGCATTTTCATAGCATACAAGTACATGTAATTCAAAACAACGATTCTCGCTCCATAATCAAGTGCAGTGTGTCCCTATATCATCCAGACAAGATCAATTAATGGCCTTTTCAAGTGATGAACTGATGATCACTTTCACTGCTATCTATTAAGTAACTACATACAATTCACACAAATGACTTTCCCTAGACATCTACATAGATCTGAAATCTTACTAGTCCTTTCAGTTTTCATTAATCTTTTTTCTCATTCATAATTCGAGCATATCAAAGCAAACAAATTTCTCTTATTTTGTGTATAGGCATCATTCATCAATCCCAAATACTAGGATTAAGGCATGCTTTTTCTCTAGTTAATCTCCTGGTTTCCAAGAGAGGACACAGTCTCATCTTTGAGACAAAATTGTTGCTCTCCTATCACACATTGAGAGTCACTATTTTCTTTTAAATGGAACATGATTGTTAAAAAAATTAGCATTTTTCACATAACAGAATCTTACATTTACTATAAGACAACGATGTGCTTCCGAGTATTCCAAACTAGGCAAGCAAAATACAAGCTATAAGGAATGCCAAATAGCTGGTATGGATCAATGACAATAAAACCAGTGATTCTTGTTCCTACAATCATGTAAAGTGCTTCCAGATATCATAATAAACAAGTCAACAGCCAAATTACATGCTGCTGATACGAGTCAATGACAAAACAAAAATTCACAAAACAAAATGAAATTGGAGCTCAACTCTTTGGGATGTTCTTTCCTACAATCTTAGCCGGAGTTATACGAAGAAGGTTTCCGGGCTTACCAGGAAGAGCACCATTGATCATAACCACATTGAGGTCCTTATCAATCTTGACAATCTTGAGCTTCCTAATCTTGGTCTTGGTGCCTCCCATTCTCCCAGGCATCTTCTTCCCCTTGTAAACACGCCCGGGGGTTGTTCCAGCCCCAATTGAGCCGAGCTGCCTGTGACTCTTGGACCCATGAGTCATCAGCCCCCTTTTGAAATGGTGCCTCTTAATCCCGCCTTGAAACCCTTTTCCGATTGTGGTTCCGGCCACATCGACCAGGTCACCCTCCTTGAACAAGTCGTCGAAGACCAGCTTCTGATTGGGCTCGAAGCCCTCAATGTCCTGGAGCCGAAACTCCTGGAGATGGCGCAGTGGGATAGTGCCGGCCTTTTGGAGATGGCCCATTTCGGGCTTGGTGAGTTTCCGGTCGCGGATGCGGCGGTAGCCCACTTGAACGGCGTCGTATCCGTCGGTGGCTTGGGTTTTGACTTGGGTGACTATGTTGCCTTCTTTGAAGCCCACCACGGTGACCGGGACTACTTTGCCGCCGGGCTCGAAGAAGCTCATCATGCCTAGCTTGGTGGCCATGACTCCTATGCCGGCCTCCATGCTCATCATGGTCACTGCGGAGTGGGTCTTCTTGTTCTTGCTCTGGGTTTTGGTGATGAGAGTAGTAAATGGGTTTTTGTGGGTGAGGAAGGAAGAGGGTTTTGAGGAGAGTGATAGATTGGGAAAGAGAGCATTTTGAATTGGAAGGATTGACATTTTGTTTGCTTCTCTCTCTATAGACTCGAGCACATAGAGAGCATCAGTGAGTTCGTTTCAGTTGCTCAGTGAAGAAGAAGAAGACTGGAAGGGGCTCCGTTTTCTTATCCTTTCAGGAATTGGGTTTGGGAGAGCGCCAATCTACTGAAAAGCGGACCACCCACACTCCATGAGCGTACCCAAAAACAAAAAAACCCGGGTATAAATACGGTTTTGTTTACCGTTGAGAAATTTCTAACTCAAACTCTCGAAGAACATATTAGGTTGTTAATTGCATCTCTTTATCCTCTTCTGTTTATATTTTTTTTTTACAAAAAAGGTGTTTTGTATATTAAATGTTATGAATAAATCAAAAACTTCGGCGACGCTCAACAATGAAATCATGTTAAGAATTTAAAATTCAATCCATAAGCTCGAGATGAGGCGTGGAGGAACTGCCCTCCACCCTCGATGAACCAGGATTGCAATGAGAAGGTTTAGGCATAACCATAAGATTTAGTCCAAAGATTTTAATAATGATAGTCGCTGAAATTAAGACCAAGATTTCTCTCAATAGAATTTATACAAAAACTTAATATGCATATTGAGTTAACACTTTATTGAGTGACAGACCTTGAATCTCGGCATCTAGTTTGAGCCTCATTATTCTATCATCTTAGCTCGATACATATGCAATGATGGTTCTTCCCTAGCTAACATCTTTAACTTATCAAAGCTTTGGTTGCAGAGGTCTCGAGTTTGAAACCTCTGATCCTGTATTCTCCACTTTTATGCTCGCTCTCTCTCGCTCTCTCTTCACATGTAGGAATCAACTCACTGTATCGACAACATTTTAGCACTTGTTGGTCATAATATAAACCCTAATTTAGTTTTATTGTCAGGAAAAAAATTTATTAAATCATTTGGCAAAATATAGTTAGACAATAGATATTACAAAAAATGCAAGGGAAATGTGCATACTTTACTTACTTATCATTTGTGCATATCAAGGTCGAGTAACTTTCGCTACCATCTTAGCTATAACAATGTACATCAGCTTGGAATTCTTTTGTTTGTTTAGAGGGAACTTCCAAGTTCACATCCTAATTGTGAAGGGAACTAACCTGGCCCTTCTTCCAAATTGAAATTTCATCGAATGCCAAACATCCCTGAATATTACAATTATTCAGTCGAAGCTTCCTGGTTTTGCAATGCTTATCTGTAACTAGGACACTTAGAATAGTAGAATGACTAGTAAATAGTGATTAAAAATTCAAAACACAAAACAGGAAAGTGAAAGGTTTGTATTTTGAGTCATGTCGATGATTATGTTTCAGAAATTTGAAGTAATCTGCAAAATCTACACAAAAATTTTTCATACTGATTTCAACAATTTCAATAAACCTAATTTTTCTCCTTGAGTTTTAAGAGTCGTTCACAAATGAGTACCAGGGAAAGGGAGTGAAACATAAGTTGAAATCGTATCTAAGACTATAATCTAAACATATAAATATAGCTAAGTTAGCATGTCTTGAACTCAAGAACAACCAAACTATTTGTCTCTTACAAGAAATACTAATCAAAATGCATAACATGAATCTTTACAGTAGTTATTCATGATTCCACAATTTCTTTTCCCAAAATTTAAACCCACAATCAAAATTCAAATGTTTACAGCCAAATTAAAATATATTATAAGCAATTAACAATCTTCTGTCAACAGAAAAGTAACAAAACATATACTCATGCCAGGCAAAACAAGTGCCTGTTACTTGAACAAAAATTATATGAAATATCCTGACCAATATATGGAGGAAGGAAAGAACAAAAACCCATGGAAAAAATAGAAAAGAATCAAACTAACTGTGAATCTTCGACGTTGAAAACATGCACTCAAACTCCTTGTTATTTTTATGCCACAGCAGGCATGTCATTGAGCCATGCATCCAGGGGCTTACCAATTGAGTACACAATAAAGCCAATCTCACGCAATTTACCCGCATCAATGACGTTTCTCCCATCAAATATAAATGCTGGTTTTTGCATGCCTTCATATATCTTCTGGTAATCAAGAGTCTTAAACTCATCCCATTCAGTCAGAATGCAGACAGCATGAGAATCCTTTGCTGCCTCATAGGCATTCTTAACCACATGAACTTTTTCAAGGGTAGTGGTATCACTCATCGGCCGTAGGTGAAGAGGATGGTCCCAGTCAAACTTCTTTGATGTGAGATCCATCTTGATCTGGTCCTCAGTAACCTGTGGATCATATATGCTCAGGTCAGCATTGTCACCCAAGAGCCCTTGGCACACATCAATAGCTGGGGTTTCCCTAGTGTCACCAGTATCTTTCTTGAAGGCAAACCCCAGAATGGCAACCTTCTTCTTGGACACCGTGTTAAACATGGAGGCAACAACACGGTTCACAAAACGGCTCTTCTGATAATCATTAATCTTAATGACCTGTTTCCAGTACTCTGCTACCTCTGGAAGCCCATTGCATTCGCAGATGTAAACCAGATTCAGGATGTCCTTCTGGAAGCAAGATCCACCAAAACCAACACTACCATTAAGGAACCTTGGTCCTATCCTAGAGTCTTTGCCAACAGCATATGACACTTGTGCAACATTGGCCCCTGTAGCCTCACAAAGAGCAGACATGGCGTTGACAGATGATATTCTCTGTGCCAAGAATGCATTGGCAGCAAGCTTGGAGAGCTCCGCAGACCAAAGATTGGTGGTTAGGATTTTGTCTTCAGGTACCCACTGAGCATAAACATCCTTCAATGCTTGGACAGCCTTCTGACCTTCAGGGGTCTCCCTGCCACCAATGAGGACGCGATCTGGTTGAAAAAGGTCTTCGATTGCTGTTCCCTCAGCAAGAAATTCTGGGTTTGAGAGAATTTGGAATTGGATCTCTGATTTGTTGTTGTGGGTCAAAATCTTTTCTATTGCCTCAGCTGTTTTGACCGGGACTGTCGACTTCTCAACAACAATTTTGCTGGACTTTGATACACGAGCAATCATTCGAGCAGCACTCTCCCAATAAGTCAGATCTGCGGCTTTGCCTGCTCCAAGACCCGTTGTTTTGGTTGGGGTGTTGACAGAGACAAACACTATATCAGCTTCCATTACGCTTTCATCCACCTTGGTGCTAAAGAAGAGGTTCTTGCCTCGGCACTGCTTCACCACATCATCAAGGCCAGGCTCATAAATGGGAAGTGTGTCACTGTTCCAAGCATCAATCCGTTTCTGATTAAGATCAACAACAACAACTTCAACAGATGGGCACTTGAGTGCAATCACTGCCATTGTAGGACCCCCGACATATCCAGCACCAATGCAACAGATCTTCACCATTTTCGTTCAGTCTCTAACCTGCTAGATATATGTTTATTTACATCATGGGGAAAACAAGATATAAAAAAATGCCAAAAAAAAATTAAATTTGTAAGGTATTAAAACATAACATATACACTACCTATGAAAAAGGAATACTATTCAAATGATATGGGAAGTTAGATCTAAAAGGAAATTATTTTGGCTCCAACACAAAAATGCATCCCACAGATAAAAATACAAAGTAACGGCGATAAAACCAGACAAGGTTCACATTGAAAATAAAAAACAACATTCACCAAACAAGGTTCTTAAACTAGTGTGATCAATTTGAAAAAAAAAATCCTATTCACCGGGTGAAGACTAGATAAACCTATACACCAAAAAAATAGTTCAAATGAATATTTAACTTTAACCCAACGGAGAAAAACAAAGTACCACTTAGGTTCTTGGTAGATGATAAATTCATTAAAAAAATCAGCAAGAAGAGCAACACACTCTAGAAAACTCAAGAAAGAGACGTCATACTTAACTCCAACTGCCTAACTCCAATTTCAATTACACACTAAAACATAGGTAGAATATAATTAACATACTAGTTCATAGGGTGAACAAAATCAAATATTAGTTCATAGATGTAATACAATAGAAATGCAATCAATCATTCTCTAAGTAAGGTTACAAAAACATGATCGAATACTAATTTATTTGTTCAATTTAATCAACCAAGACGATACAGCAGTAAAATATTCAAAATTCAAATCAATAATGTCTATTAATTAAGAGAATAAGTCTTATGTTTAATTTTTAAAAATTCACCATTTGCCCTTCCTTAATTAAACTTCAAGAATAAATAATTCAATATTTAAAGGACATAATGGTAAATTGAAAAATATTTAAAAAAGAACTAAAATGATTAATCAAAACGTGGATAATTGCTCTCAACAGCATATATGCAATTGCAGTTTTTTTTTAATTAATTTTTTATTATATCAGTTTGAGGAAATGAAATTAACTTATTACTTATCTAAACATACAATTGTTGACAGAAAAATTAAAACAAAATTAGCTATATACACAAAAAAAAAGGAGTCAATTTTCGCGTGTGTTAAGAGGCTAGTACCATAGTAAAGTATTAACAAAGTCAGGAGACACGGGCAAAGAGAAAACAATAAAAAAAAATTGAAATACAAGACGTCGACGTATTGAGAATAGAGAAATCATGAGAATACAAATCTAGGATCAATATTGTTAATCATTAATACAATTAATAACATTAATTAATAATCATAATCGAGATCAAAGTAAATAGTAGTAGATATTAATGATCCAGATCCAGATCCCATAACACAAGGAACCATTTAACCAAACACAATTACCAAATCCATTCATTAATCCACATGTTCTTCCTTCATTTGTTCACAATTCAAAAAATAATGCTTAAACAACCACGATTACAGTAGCTTCATTACCAAGAATAAGATCACATCTACATTCTACAAGAATTATGGTAGATCTAGAATTATAAGAACGAGCACAACCCAAAAATTATCATTCATAACAGAATTAGATCATATGTAAATATAAGGAGAATAATTCATGATTAACCATGAAACAAAAGAAAATGTGACTAGATCTAAACAATTACGAAAATGAAATGCAGGAATTCAATGAAGAATGAATGATTGAATATACCAGAAAAGCTAGCTCGTCCTGGGTTCCTTTGCTTTTGGAGAATTGCTGATGCCTCCTATTTCACTGCAGCTGAAGCGCACGTCTAGTTTAAATAGCAAACAATTTGATTCAAAGGCAACGAGAGGCTATCAAGTGCCGCTCAAGATTGTGCAGGTTTGATGCGGACTTGTAACATCAACCATTGGATAATGGGTCCGGTTGACATTTAAACAAATAAGGAAACTCTTTTTTTTTTTTTGGTTTGACCATTTTTAAAAAAGGAAAATTTTGTCAGAAAAAATAATAGTAACAACTAACAAGTATCCTTAATTTAGGTCATTCCAATTTGATTTCTTCAATTCGATGAAGGTCACTAGTTAGAGAATCAGCTATTGACTCAGCAAAGCCAATGGAGACATTTTTACACCATTCGAGTCTATGAGGTCTCTCTCGCTATTAACATAGAGAAAAACACATACTTTCTATGAAAGTCTCCAAATAGTTGGGAATTCCAAACAAGTTGCATGTTCAGATAAAGATCCAACTCTTGAATTGATCTCAAGGAATTAAAAAATTCAGGAAATGTCCCTTCCAACAAGTTTCCACTCAAATACAAACCAATCAAACATATGCAACTCCTTAGTTTTGAGGTCATACAGACCTTCATTTTACCATACAAGTTATGTGGGAATCAAACTAGTTTCAAACATTAGAATAGATACATAAAAAGAGCTAGCAACCAGAATAATTCATATAAGAATTGAATATATTGGAAATAGTTTGTGGAAAGTCACACAAATCAAGTTAAATTCTTGAGTGAGGATAGCTAAAGTTAGTTTGCGTTTTATCGACCAATGTCGTTGTGGATGTATCGACTAATGTCGTTGTGGATGTATGCCCTGAGTGGGTGCTGTATTAGATGCAGTTTATTGAATGAATGATTTCCCCTTTGATAAAAAAAAATCTCTAGTAACCAAAAGGACTGAAAATAACATGACGTTGAATAACTGAGTACTGTGTAGAATTTATAAGAAAGTTGATAGTAAGAACAATTATAGCCAAAGCCGAAATCATGAAGAGGATCCTACTGAAGAAATCTTGTCTACATCACTACCAGAAAATATGGAGACAGAAATGAACAATCAATTTGATAACACTCAAGCATTGGAGTCTGAAAAGGCATATCCTTACACCATTGTTCATCTACCATTAGAGTCTGACATGGCATACCGTAACTATGCATATTCTTTTTGAGGTGGGCGGCCTATGTGTGACACATTTCACAATAACATGCTTCATCAGAATCGATTCCAACAAGCCGCTTTAAATTCTGGTTACAGTTGCACAAATATGGGGTAAATGCAACCGGTTTGTGGCACTCCTTCAACAATGCATTTTTCTGATCGAAAGTGTGGTGGGCAATGCAACCAATTTATGTCACACTCGAATCTATGACATATCATCAGCATGTCCAGATTAGAATTGCATAATGCAATTTTCATATAAAAAATGTATTGCACAACCAGTTGATGTTACACCACAAACAATGACATTTTGTCATGAAAATAGTGTCCAACTAGTTGATGCAGTTGATATTGGATCTCCATCAATGCCTTCTTTTCCTGATCACAAGAGTATTCAACGAGAGCTTGGTAAGTCTCCATTATTACAACAACCTGATCAAGGTTTGCAATACGTAGAAGAATTAATTAAATGAAGATCATAATCTCATTTTTTTTTATAATCATAATCTCATGTTCGGTTACCCATAATTTGCATATTTCGAAAACTTTTCTGGCCCTGACCCAGTTGCTATGTTCTGGTGCACAATGAAGCAAAGTTTAACGATTAGGAGTTAGTTAGGTAAAAAAATTTTGATATCAACTTTCTAATGGAAGTATTTTAAAGAATTTTTCAACATAATTGTTGATTTAATGATTTTTTTTTAGGATTTTAGGCTAGTGAATAATACATATTGATCATGTTAGTTCAACTCTATTATTATTTTTTTTTTCTTTTGGTCGAGGACAAGAAAAAAAAGAAGGTTAAATTCTTTAACACCAAACCCAGTTGTTGCTCTGAAGTTAAGATGACAATATAATGATTATTTGAACCGTAACAAGATCTTCATACATGAAAATGCCCAACAATATTTCATTAAAATTAACTAAGAACACAACAAGATTTTAGAATACCTATCTTTGGATATTTGTTCTAGGCTAGCGTTCATGATCTACATGACTTGTATGATAGCATGTAGGCAGTATATTTGTAACTATATTTTTCTTTTGGTAAATGCTACTTTATTTATTTGAGAAAAGTAACTATTCATCTATACATTAAGTATGTTATTATGTGTTAATATATTTGTAATAACTATGTTTATAGTTCATACATGTTAATGCTAGCTTTAAGCCTGATAAAATACTAATATAGTAGCATATTGAGTATTGTTAACATAATAAATTTTGATAAAAATATCTCATGAAATATGATGAAAAAAACAATGTCACGAGACGAATGAGTTATAACTAATATGGATAAAAATCGGAGCTGTGAGGTTAGAAGTGAAGGAATCTTTTAGAAAAAAACTAAAGTTATTGTTTTAGGCCAAAATCGATAGAAAAGACCGCAACTTAAGAGATGCAAGATCCAAAATTTTCTGTAGTCCATGTTTTTTAGCTTGAATCACCGTAGGAAGTTCTGGAACAGAACTTGGGTCTATGTTCTCAAAACCTAACTGCATAATTGGCTTGCCATCAATTGACATATCAATAATAAGATAAACATCCATTAAATTGATGTAAAGCGGAAAACCATTAAAGATAAAATACTTCTGCTCATGATTATAGTGTCGTAACAAAATCTGCAACATAGTTATATCAACTCTTGTTGGGAATTTAAAATTCCTAAACAATTTCAAGTCTGTGCCCTTTATAGCATTGCTAAGCACATCAGTTACTG
Organism: Rubus parviflorus; assembly: GCA_029955375.1. NCBI lineage: Eukaryota > Viridiplantae > Streptophyta > Magnoliopsida > Rosales > Rosaceae > Rubus > Rubus parviflorus. The sequence goes on along the minus strand of JARGGL010000005.1, from coordinate 6,980,511 downwards.
GCCATTCTATGAGATTATTCAATAGATCATTTGACTTCTACAAAAAAAAATCCTTAAATGACATAATATAAGTAGTAATACTTTAACAACTTTTTTTTCTCTCTGTATAGTTCTCTTAGCTTGTGGTGGACAATTGGTATAACTAATTTTAAACAATAGTGGGTTGTATACGACCTATTTTTGAAATAGTAGACTTGAGAATGGTGTAATAATTGGTTTTAAAAAACATCTAAAGTCTTAAAATATGCGAAACATGTAACTGAAACCTCCCTAAACAAGTAAACTACTTGGGTGAACAGAAAAACAATAAACTTGTGTTGGTAGCTTCAGTAGCTTGGGCACTCAACTTGCACAATCTACTGGAACCTTATTCCTGGAAGGCGGCGAGGCTTCTCCCACCAATATTCGGTTCGATCATGGTTTAATAAGAGAAATTCAGTTGCTTCAATGTAATATTTATCTCTTCATTGAGGCAATTGGACTAATCAAAAGCCAGGACATGGTTGTGACCAATCTGAAGGAAATGTTATTTCTGTTGCACCTCAAAAGGGCTGGCCTCTGGAATGAAGTAGTGATCGTTGATGGTCACACCCCAACTCTCTCAGATATCCAAAAATTTGCCCAGAAGTATGGCATCGATCACAGTCATCTAGTTTTAACTTTTAATTCCAGTCCAGTTATGCAAGGGAGTGCCTTTCTTGTCCAGACAATTTATATAGTTCTGCCGTTCTGTAATAATTTTGCACTTCAATTTTTGCAAGGGTGGGCCTTGCTAGACAATTTCTATGATTGTTTTATGTAATAATTTTGGTTTGAGACTTTTAATTACTGATGCAAGTTTATGTTAATTTTAATTCTTGTATGTCTGTGTGAAATTAGGTATCATATCTTCCTTCTCTCCCTGCAATAGGTTTACTACTTCTACTCAGCTTAACATAATGACCTACTTAGTTTAACATAATGAACAAATTAGGACAACTAATTATTTAGTAATTGTGGACTGGTCAAATTTTATTACTTTCCTACCTATCTACCAATCAAAATTCTTTGAGGACTTGTAAATGCCAGAATTGAAGGCATCTAATTTCTTTCATAACATAGATAAAGTATAACAACGTAATAGACTACTTCACAAACAAGTATAATGAACATTGATTAGACATAAATTAAATAGGTGAAGCTCATGCATATTTTCATAATTTCAGCCATAGTATGTAAGAACTCTAACTTGAGGTTACTGGACAATAGTAAATGGTTGGTAAGATAACATCATCTTTAGCAATGCTAACTATTTTTTAACTAAATTTTAGCTTAAGTAGCTAAAAATTTATTTTGGCTGGCCAGTTTGAAAATACGTCTGCACCAATGCTCTGTACTACTTAACTAGTATTGAATTTAAATTATTTTTTTAATGAATAAAAAATAGTTTAAGTGTATTTAATAATTACACAAAACAACTAAAAATGAATGTTTTAAATTATCAAAAATAATAGAGAGCCTCATCTCGCTCTCTATATTTTGGGAGCCATATAGCTAAAAGCTAAAATAGAGAGTCACTTAGGAGACTGGTGCAGCTGCTAAAATCGCTGAAAAGCTAAACATGCTCTCTAAAATAGCTAAGAAGTTAAGATAGAGAGTCTACTAAAGATACTCTAATAACATTAACATAATTTTCTTAAAATGTGACAGTGCAACATTACTTTTGTTTTAAATGTACACTCATCATCTAGTTGAACGTTGTGTATTAGTCGTCAAATACACAACAGTTGAAAAACCTAGTATACATACATTCCTAAAGTACAACAATTGTAATACCCCGAAAATTTCGATACTATTTTTATAAAATAGGTCGTGAAATTTGAAGTGAAATGGTGTGATTTCATATTTTTAGGGGTTTTCATCGTAAAACGATAATTACGGCGGTAATTATAAGTTACACAAGGTTAATTAAGGTAACTTTTTATCCGTTGAGAATTTGGGAAAACTTCCTTCATGAAAGTTGTAGAACTCGTCGAATCGAGTTCGTAGGAATTTGGTTCACCGAAAACGGACATCGTATGAAGGAGTTATGACCTTCGGAAGTTTGGAAAATTTTGTATAAATATTGGGTATTTTTCAGAAATTTCATTTTTGCCCGGATCTTTCCGGAAACTTCCGAAAAAGCTCCCAACGGACAGAATCTTCGGGCGGCGCGTGGAGGCGCGTCCGGACTCCGATGGCCACGATTCCGGTGGCGCCGGCTTCGTCTCCTCCCCCTCTTCATTTCCCGTGAAGGTACCTTCCCCAAATTCTTGACGGAAAGTTGTCAACCGGAGCCGACAGTTTCTGCCAAAAAGGGGAAGCTTTCCGGCGACGTTTCCGGCCACCTCCGGCGATGAGACCTGTTGGGTTTTGCTCCCCTCCTGCCCAGCAACCTCCCCATGGTGGTGGATCACGGCGGTACGGCCTAGATCGGCGGGAATGAAACTTTGCACTTTTTGGGATCAAAAACCCACCGACACCGATTCCGGCCACTTCCACTCCGATCCAGACCTCGAGGTAGTTATCAAACTTGTTGGGATTGTTGTGATCTACATTCTGGTAAAATTTGGTGTCAATCGGACCACCTTGACCGGCGGTCTGACCACCGCCGGCGGCGGCGCGTGGGCGGCGCGTCCGGCCGGTCCGGGAGCAGTTCTTTGCTCCGTTTGACTTGTTTCGTCGATACGAACAACTTTCGTGTTTTGACTTTTGTCAAATTCGGTCATTTGACCGATGGTTAATTAACCCGATTAATCGGATCGTACGATTTACGATTCGAGAGATCCGACCGTTGGATGATCATGAAATTTGATCGTGGGGTTAATATTGAGATTATAAGCATGTTGGACCGTTGGATTATTGAAATTAGATCGTTTGATCAACGATCAATTATGCAATGATTATGGATCGTTAGATCCGTGATGATCCGACCGTTGGATCATCACCATTTTTGGATATGATGTAAGGATGCTAGAAATAAGCATGTTGGTAAATTTTGGAAGTTTTGGATTTCGTGTGGGACCCGTTGATGAATAGTAGACGTGGGACCCACGTTGACCGATGGTTGACTTTTGGTCAAATGGTCTCGATTAATATTTCCGATGTCCTAGGTGACATTTGAGGAACTTTGGATTATTTTGGAAATGTATTATGCTAATTGGATATTGCATAATCATAGGTGATTATGAAAGGTGTTGCGTACACGCTTGTCGATTCCTGGTTACTATTTGAAGACGCAGCAGGAATTAGAGGTGAGTGAATCTCACGATGTTTTTATATATGAATATTAATTCATATTGTGTTGTTTGTGATTTCGGTGTTAAAACAATAATTGAAAAATGTTCATTTTATTGTTTTAATTTGTGAATTTTGTGGGAACACAATATTTCAAAATAAGATATTGTGTTTGCCTATTTGAATGATTTTGTCCAAACGGACTGTCCTGACCGGGGACAATGTTAAATGGGTGAAAAATGGTAGCCCATTCAGTTAGAGCTCTAGACTGCATATTGTATGATTAACTTGATGTATTAAAAGGAGAAGAAAAATAGTATTCTCACTTTTAATCAGGCGAAGTTAAAAATAACTTGATGTATTAAAAGGAGATGCATCTCACTTTTAATCAGGCTAAGTTATAAATGGTTTTGTGTGAGTAAAGATCGAGGGTTTATATTATTTAACATACTGGATTACCCTGGTATTAACATACACGTTTATGGGGCGTGTGGGGTTAAAATACGTGGTATGGGGCACGTAGGTTCAGTATATTAGATAATACGAATCTTCCGGATTTGAAATGGAACTTTTGGGTTTTAAATGATTCTTGAAAATAAAAGAATTCAATTTGGGAAAATGTTACAGGGTGAGTAAAACATAGATCACTCATACCAGCTTCGTAAGCTGACCGGGTTTGTTGATATAACCCGGTACACTATTCCACGGTGTAGGGGTTATACCTGCAGGTTAGGATAACCAGGAGTAATGCAAGGCTGCATACATTTTGTTGGGTTATAAGACTTCCGCTATTTTATGCTTCGCACTCTGAAGATTTATTTATGTAATATTTTGATGTATCAATTTATTATATAAATATTTGGTATGTAATATTCGACTCTTGTATTGAGTTTGAAATTACAATGTTGGGCATGGAGTTGGTGTTGTGTATTTGAATTAAAAAGAAAAAAATTCTAGTGCATATTTGTATTTGATTCCATGTAGTCACGTTCCCGAATTGGTTTGTAATTAAGGGCAAAATGCCTTATTAATTGATTTGAAAATCGGGGCGTGACAGATTGGTATCAGAGCAAAACAATGCTCTAAGGAAGTGATTGAGCAATGGAACGCTCTACTGTAATGAAACGAGTTGTTGAGTTGTGAAGTGAAGTTAGGGTTTAGAGCTTAGGATCGGTTTAGGGTTTGACGTTAGGTTCTTAGATTCTTTCAAGTAATGGTTACTTCGTATGCTTAATTACGCACAGTATTTATCGAGTGATGGCCCGACCGCGGCGGATCCCCATCATGTGCTCTTCAGTACTGTTGTGTTGTTAAGAATATAAAGTACAAATTACAATTCCGAAATTGATAGTCTTACATGGCTACATTTCTAATTCTCTCAACCGTACCCTGGATCAAACGATAGACTTGATCCACTGACCCTTTCTTGTTCTTCAGCAGCTCAGTAGAGATCTGTGTTGCTACCGTTACTAGACAACCAATGTATGGATTGTCTGAGACCCCTTCTGTTCTTCCAGCAGTAGGCATATCTGGTAGAATTGAAAAACCTGAAGTTAGGAATACAATTGTACCTAACTCACAACCACCTATTAACTTCTGCACCGTTGACTGACTAATAGGAGCATAAATCACGTATGACCCTGTTGAATCAGTACAACTTTCTTGGAGTATATAGGTGTTGTGCATTTGCAACAAGGAGACACAATTGCGTGGATCATGACCAGTTGTGATATGTGCAATCTCCTGTACTTCTTTTTCCAATGCTAGATGGTCCCATTGGTTCCGAGTTTGTACGTCAATGAAGAAGTCAAAGAGCTTTCTGTGAGAGACATGATGCTGGATTATTGCAGATGCAGTTCGAGTGAGACCATGAGGCTTATTCAGCCTGTTCCAGATTTTGTTGGTGGAGACTCTTATCCCTGAACCCCTGAACTTGGTTTGTTCAGCTACCTTCCATTCATGAGCAGTAGAGTTGCCGATGTCTGTGCAAAAGTCTGTCACTATTCTGCATGCCATCTGCAACATGTTTCTTCTTCCTTCCACAGATGGTATGACACAAAAGTCTTGAGGTGGATAAGTGTCAGCCGCGGAATAATTTAACCGTTCCGCTTGCCTCTGAAGTATTTCTACCCATCGCCTTGCTCCAAAGGCTAAGCCTGACTCCACTAGCGTTCGGTATGTTTGGTGCATGATTTGATCATGTACATCAACATGTTCCACCCATACGACACGAGAGCTGCCGTTGAACAAATCTTGGATTAAGCATCCGGATGGACACTTCTTGCATTGAGATCTTGGGTGTGGACCCAGATTTGAGCTTAAACCGTCCACAGAGACGTCAATTATTGCCCAACTTTGTTCTGTTTGTCTTTGGCAATAGCGAACAAAGTGAGTTACACGAGTGGAGACAGATGGACTGGTCACCTGGAATTCAGCAGTCATGACTTGGATGGTGTCGTGGTAGCTTTCAGTAGTCCCTGATGACAAGACATCAAGGATACTCGCCCTTGAAATGATGCTACCGAATATGGTGGACCATTGGTCCACATCCATGAAGAGATTCACGAGTACGACAGGACTGAGGGGAACAGTGGCTGTGTAGCGAGAAGCTTCAGTTTGGAAGTTAGTGGGAGTAAGATCAATACCGTTAGTGAAGATTCTCTTGTACTCTGCTTCATTCAGGAACTCATGAAGCGTGACAGAGCTGGATTTGAGTGCAGAGATCCACAGTGGCGCAGCAGCAGATGCCATGATGATTAGCTCATCTCTGACCGACACAATGATTTCAGAAATCTTAGTTGTGTCTGCCACGACAGATGCTTCTGCCACGGCAGATGCTTCTTCAGGTTCTGAACGGTTGATGTTGTCTGATGGTTGTTGTGTAGAAGAAGAGTGATGTGAGATCGACATACACTTTTGAATATCCCTCCTCATGTGAGACTTTTCCCTTGGACCGATGACTGCAGGAATTGGAAGAGTCTGAGGTTGTGGGGTAGTCTCTTCAATCCCTTTTAGTAGCTCACTATTGGGAGTAACTCGTTTTCCACAGTGGTTGCAGTTGATTCTGTTGAATGCTGCTTGGTACTGGCTAAGTTGAGCTTGAAGCTCATTGATTTGCTGTCTCAGCAGAAAATTTTGTTGACGAGTTGTTTGGGCAGGCGTTTTGGGTCGATGCTTTATCACCCAGGCAGAGACTTGTGCAAACGTTAACCTTATTTGGTCACCCAAATCTTGTCGCTGTTGAACAGTTGGCTGTGGAAAAGCCTCGACGAAGTCCTTCAATGCTTGGACTTGGTATTTGGTGAAGCTCTTCCTCAGTGGAATACGTTTGGATGAACTAGGTTCAGCTTGTGGAGATGATACTTGTGGACTTGAGGCTATTTCAATGGCTTCGTCTTCTGCTAGAAGCATGTCTAGCATGTCGATATCGTTGTCGAATTCGATTGCTGGTGAAATTATTTCATCTAAGCCCTCAAAGAATTGGCTTTCAGAGGGATCAGATTGAAGTAATTCACTGAACGAATTCACTTTACGTGACATGTTTGAGTTGGTGTAAATCTCTGAGAAGTGGAGTGAAGAAGTCCTCTTTGAAAGAGAAAGGAGGTTATGGCACTAATGGAAAGTATCTGTGAGTGGATGCGTAAGGTGTATATTTATGGTTGGTGGAGGATTTGAAAATTCAAAAGCAAAGGTGAGTGGCTGATTTACAGCTAATTGTCGGAGACCTTGGAGATTGTGGAAGATTTTCTTTCCCCGATGCACTGACTTTCCACATACAGTTCCACTCTTGTGAGACCTCGCATCTTTTGAGGAATTAATTATGCGAAAGTTAAAGTAAAGAGCCATTATGACCGGTGTTAGTGGAAAACTGAGATTTTGTTGATTTAAATCTTGTGGAATCTTGCATCGTGGGCGATACTTTTGAGTAATTGAGACAGATATGAGCAATAATTATTCTTAGTGGGTTGTTGAGTGCACCGCACTCGCATTAAAGAAAGGTTTTCCTTACGGTGGAAAGTTGTGTTTAAATACATAGGATAAGGAGTTGTGTTACTCACTTCATATCTGTTATCAAACAAACACTTCGACTAAATTTTTTTCTTACACAATGGTGAACAAGGGAGAGTGGAGCAAGCGTTCCAAGAACACTGATTGGAGTGAACTTCCGGTGGAGATCTGGAAGTACATATTCCAGTTGGTTGCTACCGCATCCCTGCAGAGCACAATGGAACTCCGTTGTGTCTCGAAGGACTTCAAGGAGTATGCCGATAGCTGGTCTACGTTGGCGGCGATCGACATGGATGGGTTCGATGGTGGATCCAGACCCACTGGTTCCATAGAAGCGGACAGGCAGGTGCGCATCTTCGCTAATCGATGCTGGGAAGCGAAGAACCCGGAGTCTCTGTTCCGAATGGGAATACGAGTACTCGTGGAGGCAGCGAACATATCTTTAGCCCTGGAGTATTTCGATGCGGCACGCAAACCAGGAACATTCTATGGTTCGCGTCCCAGTTCAGTGGTAGGTCATCATGTTGCATTTTATGCAGCATGTATGATTAAGATGATTTTAGGACCACGAGCCGAGCAGCAGAAAACGGTGCAGCGACTGTGTGAAGCCCTCGACTGGTGGAGAAGCGGATGGAACATCTACTACTGTAGACAAGAAGTCGAGCGGATGATGCATCAGGCTGAGTTTTGTCATGAGCATCTACTATTGTATTTTCCGTCGACTACTGCTTTCCTGCCCGCCGGTAAATGTCTTACTTGCGGTGAGTCAAGTTTTTGGCGTCCTTTTGGCCAGGACATGTGGGACGTGGATGGAGATAGGCATGCAGCTAGAGAATGTTGCGACACTTGCAAGTGTTTCGTGGAGGCAGCATATTTCTATCAGCTTATGATGTATGGAATTCCGAGACATCCGGCCTCTTATCCACGAAGTCACTATTGGAGGTTTAAGGATGGCTTCTGGTAGTGTAAGCCCTGTGAGGCATTTTAGAAGTTGTAATAGCAGTGTGTGCGAACTGTAACTTCAGTTTGTTTACCTTATGTTGTGGTTGTATGGTTCCCGGTTTATTATTAAATAAATTCTGGGATTTGGAATTTCAGGTTGTGAGAACCAAGTTGTGGTTGTGTTGTGGTTTGATGTGTACTACCCGATTATTAATAAGTAAAATTCTGGAATTGAAGTGTGATAACCTTGGGTGTACTCTGCGTCCAAATTTCGGGACGAAATTTCTTTAAGGAGGGTAGACTGTAATACCCCGAAAATTTCGATACTATTTTTATAAAATAGGTCGTGAAATTTGAAGTGAAATGGTGTGATTTCATATTTTTAGGGGTTTTCATCGTAAAACGATAATTACGGCGGTAATTATAAGTTACACAAGGTTAATTAAGGTAACTTTTTATCCGTTGAGAATTTGGGAAAACTTCCTTCATGAAAGTTGTAGAACTCGTCGAATCGAGTTCGTAGGAATTTGGTTCACCGAAAACGGACATCGTATGAAGGAGTTATGACCTTCGGAAGTTTGGAAAATTTTGTATAAATATTGGGTATTTTTCAGAAATTTCATTTTTGCCCGGATCTTTCCGGAAACTTCCGAAAAAGCTCCCAACGGACAGAATCTTCGGGCGGCGCGTGGCGGCGCGTCCGGACTCCGATGGCCACGATTCCGGTGGCGCCGGCTTCGTCTCCTCCCCCTCTTCATTTCCCGTGAAGGTACCTTCCCCAAATTCTTGACGGAAAGTTGTCAACCGGAGCCGACAGTTTCTGCCAAAAAGGGGAAGCTTTCCGGCGACGTTTCCGGCCACCTCCGGTGATGAGACCTGTTGGGTTTTGCTCCCCTCCTGCCCAGCAACCTCCCCATGGTGGTGGATCACGGCGGTACGGCCTAGATCGGCGGGAATGAAACTTTGCACTTTTTGGGATCAAAAACCCACCGACACCGATTCCGGCCACTTCCACTCCGATCCAGACCTCGAGGTAGTTATCAAACTTGTTGGGATTGTTGTGATCTACATTCTGGTAAAATTTGGTGTCAATCGGACCACCTTGACCGGCGGTCTGACCACCGCCGGCGGCGGCGCGTGGGCGGCGCGTCCGGCCGGTCCGGGAGCAGTTCTTTGCTCCGTTTGACTTGTTTCGTCGATACGAACAACTTTCGTGTTTTGACTTTTGTCAAATTCGGTCATTTGACCGATGGTTAATTAACCCGATTAATCGGATCGTACGATTTACGATTCGAGAGATCCGACCGTTGGATGATCATGAAATTTGATCGTGGGGTTAATATTGAGATTATAAGCATGTTGGACCGTTGGATTATTGAAATTAGATCGTTTGATCAACGATCAATTATGCAATGATTATGGATCGTTAGATCCGTGATGATCCGACCGTTGGATCATCACCATTTTTGGATATGATGTAAGGATGCTAGAAATAAGCATGTTGGTAAATTTTGGAAGTTTTGGATTTCGTGTGGGACCCGTTGATGAATAGTAGACGTGGGACCCACGTTGACCGATGGTTGACTTTTGGTCAAATGGTCTCGATTAATATTTCCGATGTCCTAGGTGACATTTGAGGAACTTTGGATTATTTTGGAAATGTATTATGCTAATTGGATATTGCATAATCATAGGTGATTATGAAAGGTGTTGCGTACACGCTTGTCGATTCCTGGTTACTATTTGAAGACGCAGCAGGAATTAGAGGTGAGTGAATCTCACGATGTTTTTATATATGAATATTAATTCATATTGTGTTGTTTGTGATTTCGGTGTTAAAACAATAATTGAAAAATGTTCATTTTATTGTTTTAATTTGTGAATTTTGTGGGAACACAATATTTCAAAATAAGATATTGTGTTTGCCTATTTGAATGATTTTGTCCAAACGGACTGTCCTGACCGGGGACAATGTTAAATGGGTGAAAAATGGTAGCCCATTCAGTTAGAGCTCTAGACTGCATATTGTATGATTAACTTGATGTATTAAAAGGAGAAGAAAAATAGTATTCTCACTTTTAATCAGGCGAAGTTAAAAATAACTTGATGTATTAAAAGGAGATGCATCTCACTTTTAATCAGGCTAAGTTATAAATGGTTTTGTGTGAGTAAAGATCGAGGGTTTATATTATTTAACATACTGGATTACCCTGGTATTAACATACACGTTTATGGGGCGTGTGTGGTTAAAATACGTGGTATGGGGCACGTAGGTTCAGTATATTAGATAATACGAATCTTCCGGATTTGAAATGGAACTTTTGGGTTTTAAATGATTCTTGAAAATAAAAGAATTCAATTTGGGAAAATGTTACAGGGTGAGTAAAACATAGATCACTCATACCAGCTTCGTAAGCTGACCGGGTTTGTTGATATAACCCGGTACACTATTCCACGGTGTAGGGGTTATACCTGCAGGTTAGGATAACCAGGAGTAATGCAAGGCTGCATACATTTTGTTGGGTTATAAGACTTCCGCTATTTTATGCTTCGCACTCTGAAGATTTATTTATGTAATATTTTGATGTATCAATTTATTATATAAATATTTGGTATGTAATATTCGACTCTTGTATTGAGTTTGAAATTACAATGTTGGGCATGGAGTTGGTGTTGTGTACTTGAATTAAAAAGAAAAAAATTCTAGTGCATATTTGTATTTGATTCCATGTAGTCACGTTCCCGAATTGGTTTGTAATTAAGGGCAAAATGCCTTATTAATTGATTTGAAAATCGGGGCGTGACAACAATACTTTATAACTATACAAAAGATATTGATGACTAACATACATCGTTGTGTTGGGTTGTAGAGTACCTTACTCCATGTGACAGAATATATAGTGACAGTGATTACGTAGAATAAATCATATTTTTTTTTTTTTTTTTTTTTTTTTTTTCCGAAAGAGAACTTTATTGAAAGAGATGAAAGAAAACAAAACTCTGAGCTTAACCGAAAGCAGCACACTCTAGAGCAAACAATGCCCCAGCTGCTAGGAAAGCGCAGAAAACCAAAAGAGAAAAAACTGAGAACAATAACAATACAACTTGGAACTCAAAGTTGAGCCCAAACAAACAACAAACTAGGCAAAACGGTAGGAGAGCCTGGATGAAAGATCATGACCATAAGAGTAAACGAGGAACTGAGGCAAGGCATCCCACCAATGAGAGCCATTATGAGCTGCACCGTAGTTTGCAAGAATATCTGCAACTGAGTTACCCTCTCTGAAAATATGGGAGACATAAAAATTCAGCTGCTTCGACATATGAACACAATTTGCCCAAGGAACTCTAAGCCTCCAAGGAACAAGATGGGGGGCTTTGAAATAATGAACCACCAAAAGAGAGTCGGTTTCAAGCCACAAGTGCAACCAACCCTTTTGCCAGGCCAACCGCAGTGCTTCAATCACCGCCAGTAACTCGGCCTCTATTGCACTTTGAACTTGAACATTACGTGCAAAAGCACCCATGAAAGAATTATTGTGGCCTCGAAACACACCACCAAAACTAGCTTGATTTGGGGCACGAAATGAACCATCAGTGTTAACCTTCACCCAGTTAAGAGGGGGCGGACACCAAACCACGGGAATGAATTTTGGGGCCAACATCCTAAAAGGAGCTAAACCCAAAAATTTAAAGATGGGCATTGAACTTACATGTGTAGTGGCAGGAGAAAAGGCAAGCATTGCAGATTCTTTCAAGGACAATATAAAGAATTGTCGCAATTTGAGAGCACAACAAACCCCACCATCATGCCTTCGTCTGTTACGTTCAAACCATAAACACCAAAGAAGGGTGCAGACCGCAATGAACCACAACAATTTAGAAGAGGGGTTTAGTGAATCCAGATGAGCGCCATGAAAAAGATTACATAAGGAAAAACCAGGAGGGATATGAAAACTAAAAGCCAGAAACAACCAATCCCAAAGACCAGCAGAGAGAGGGCACTCAATGAAAAGATGTCGAGAAGACTCACAATGAGCTTGGCACAAATAACACCTGGAGCACAGATTGACCTTAAAGCGTTGAAGTATGTCATCAGTGAGCACCCGGTTTTGAATAATTTTCCAGGCCGCTAGACTTTTGCGAGGTTGGATAGCAGCATGCCAAATACGACGACCCCAGTGTACAGTAGGATGGGTAGGACAAAGGAGCTTATAAGCATCTTTAGATGTCAAAGAACCAGAAGAGTTGGCCGCCCAAATCAATTGATCATCCACATCCGTTAAAGGCAACGAAGTAGAAAGAATGGAATGAGCAACGTGTGGGTAAGACTGCTGGAAACTACCAGGTAAATTCCATGCCCCATCTGACATAAAATCCTTGACTTTATCGGTAAGCAGACCCAAAAAAGCATGATCAATATTACAAGTTGTTGCAAGAGGCTCTCCTAGCCAATTATCCTGCAAAAAACAAATTGTGTCACCATTTCCCACAAGCCACTGAATATTTTTTAAAAGCAACGGCCAAAGTTTTTTGAGACCCAGCCAAACAGAAGACTTCTTGTAGCAAGTAAAAGGTTGCAGGCCATGTGTTAAAAACCGGTCATGGAGGAAGGTAGCCGATATGGAAGCTTTTGATGCAACCTCCCAACATTTTTTCAAAAGCAAAGCACGGTTGAGTAAGAAAAGATTCTTAATGCCCAAGCCACCCTGCTCTGTAGAAGTGCAGCAATTACTCCAAGAAACCAACGTAGAACCACGTTTTAAAGGGTCCCCAGTCCAGAAAAAATTCTGAATCCAACATTGAACCTTACGAAGCAGAGAGCTAGGCCACTCGTAGACTTGAAAACTATAAATCAATTGACCTTGAATAACCGAATTAATAAGCTGCAATCTAGCCGCTTGAGAGAGTTGCAACCCTTTCCAAGTACTCAACTTACTCTTTACTTTATCAGCAATTGACATGAAAAAATCACATTTTGGACGACCACGAAAAATAGGCACCCCAAGGTAAGTGAAAGGAAGAGAACCCGCAGCAATTCCCAAAATTCTTTGAATATATTGTTGACCAGGAACAGCGTACTTGCCCAAAAACAAGAGAGATTTGGCCCTGTTAACAACTTGACCAGAGTTGGTAGCATATTCATCCATGTACTTCAATAAAGAGCGCAGGTTTCCTGAGCTTCCTTGTAAGAAAACCATAATGTCATCTGCAAAGAGAACATGAGAGGGAGGAGATAGGCTTCTCGGAGCAGCAAGGGGTTTAATGACCTGCTGATCAACCAATAATGATAAACCGCGGCTTAGGACCTCTTCGGCAATGCAAAAAAGAAGAGGAGAGAGGGGGTCGCCTTGTCGAACCCCACGAGAACAAGTGAAATAACCACTAGGCTGGCCATTCACGCTAACAGACAGATGGGCGGACTTCAAAATGCTGTGAATAAAAGTGATGAAGGTAGGGTCAAAACCAAAGGCTGCAAGAACCCGCAGAAGAAAGTTCCAATCAATCGTATCAAAAGCTTTTCGGATGTCAAACTTTATTGCCACATTCCCATGTTTACACTTGTGGTCCAAAAGATTCAAGCATTCCGAAGTGAGAGTTATGGGATCAACAATTGAACGACCCTTAATAAAAGCACTCTGATTAGGAGAAATGATTCTTGCAGCAACAACACCCAAGCGATCAGCCACAATCTTAGTTATTATCTTGAAAGCAAAGTTTGCAAGAGCAATGGGACGATAGTCTGTGACACCCTCTGAATCCACAGATTTCGGAATGAGAACAATAAGGTTAGAATTGAAGTGCGGAAGAATAAACCCATTAGTGAAGAAACTCTGGACCGCTAATGTTACATCTTGTGCAACCACCTCCCAACAGTAAGTGAAAAAGCAACCTCCAAAACCATCTGGACCTGGGGAGCTAAAGCCATCCATATCTTTGACCGCTGCAAAAACCTCCTCATGAGATGGCATAGCCGTTAAGCTGGCGTTCTCCTCCACCGTAACTAAACTCGGAATAACCCTCTCCACCAAACCAGTATTTCTTATATTTGGATCTTGGGCAAATGAACCTTCATAGAATTGAACAAAATGGGCTGCAATGGCTACCTGATCATGAATAACATAATCACCCACCACCAAAGAAGAAATGGACTTGTTTAACCGTCTAATTTTAACCATATTATGCAAGAAAGAAGTGTTCCTGTCACCATCTTTAAGCCAACGAATTCTAGCTTTGTCTTGCAGCAAAGTTGATTGCAGGGAGAGATCAAACAGAAACTGAGAATGCGCAGCATTTTCACGCTGAAACCGCTCCTCAGAAGGCCCCTGAATAGAAATTTCATGTTGAATAGCATCCAAAGAAGACCTAGAAGCCATGACTCTTGCGTGGACATCTCCAATTTGCGATCTATTCCAAACACGCAGCATAGCTTTAAGAGCCCGAAGCTTAGCCACCAAAATGAACTGAGGACAGCCATGGAACTGTAAAGTGGACCAAAAAGCACGGACCACAACGTAATAAATATGATTATATCTTTGATTATATCTGCCACTACTGCTATTGTATGTGGGGTTACGTATTCACAACGTTTGGCTCATCGGCTGTGGCAGTCGAGGATCGAAAGCAGAAACTCGCCGAAAATGATGCACAATTTCTGGCTGTGGAGAAGGCCAGAGAAATGAGAGAGATAGAGTTTCTCGCAGAATTCAACAGACTGAGCTCGGCTGCTCTTGGAGGTGTTGGTGACGGTGCGGCTACTGATGCCGGGAAATGGCAAAAGATTCGTGACTGGTTTGGCAGGTGGAAGAAGTGATCGTGAAGATATTGGATTGAAGTCATCGGGTTCATCTGTCTTTTATATATTTTTTTCTCAGATAAGAATTAATATTAATTAGGTTGTGAACTTATGATAGCATTCATGGGTTGATTTTCTTTTATAGTTTTGATTGTAATGGTGTAGTTGATTCTGCCAGCTAGCTAGGCCCAAGAACTAAATGATTCCTCAGGCCCATTAAAAGTCAAGGACCGAATTTCCGTGTTTTTATAAAATATTGATGCTTCTCCTGAGTAAAATATATATATATATATATATATATATATATGCGCATGATGCATGCATATACATGCAGTGGCGGATCAAAAAAATTTCAAAAGGGGCAAGACTCAAACTAAGAAGCTTATTCAGATAAAAAATAATTCATAAATGCAAAATTTGTAACAAAAAATAGATTAAATTACTAAGAATCCTTATGAAAGCCCAATATCATTTGGTCTAGTGTCATAAGTCTTCGCTGTATAAGTGGGAGGTCGTGAAATTCGACTCACGGACGAGTAGTTGTTGTGTATTCTCAATTGCTATGTGATAAAAAAAAATTCTTATTAAAAATTTGAATTCATTGGCATCACAAAAAAAAAATAGAGGAATTGTTTATTTGGGAATGAACTCACAAATAATTTGAGTTTCATTTTTCTTTTGGACAAAAATATATGTGTTTCAACTTGAGAAAATTTTGATTGAGATTTGAATATTGAATAAATTATTAAAGATTTGAGGTTAGTTTGCAACGACGAAATATTGCGTAAAGTAACTATTTATGGTTTTTGTTGTTGTTGGTGAGAGCGGAAGCAATTCACAGTAAAAATAAGGCTCGACAAGCATCTAACCTAATAGAAATAAACAACTAGCAAAAGTAAATAATCTATTCCTTGTAGACCAAGACAAGAAAACCTTGATCTAAACTTATTGCTAGGAAAATAAAACCTAAACAAAATAAGAAAGAAATAAACACCTAAAGAATCCCAAACGGAAAAATAGCAAAATTATCCAATTTTGCGCTACTGATGAAAACGTCTAGCTATGCTCCTATGAATTTGACAATCTGGTTTCGCTCGTCTAACCTGATATATCCAAAAGAACCATTTACGAGAAATCCAAAAGAACCATTTACGAGGAATTTCCGATATTCAAATTGTTCTTTCTTATGTGACGACACTTCTTTCTTTTTGATATTCTTCGTCAAAATTGGCCAAATTCTCATCCTCCATCAGTCTCCTCCACTTTAAAAGAACTCGACCTCGAGTTCCTCTTGAATTTAGGCCCGTCTATTGTAGGAACAAAATATGATAAGTCATTGACTTCAACATTCTCAAAACTAAAAGCTATCACCATGAATATATCCAACACCATATATAGACGAGTTTAGAATATGCATCTTGATATTAGGACTCTAGCTTGGTAAAATCTTGTTGCTCGACAACCATTTCTTTGAGTTCCAATTTGCTTGCTTGAGACATCTCCAAAATTGCTTTATAATTGACCGCATATATGTTGATCTTCATTGTCAAAAATATTCTCTCCATACATCTTTAACCATTTGATGAACGGATAAACTTCTTCGTCTTCAATTTTCTTTTAAACAAGCAAAATGGCTTCTTCGGGTTTCTTCTCACAAACCTTAAGAGGGTTTTTCTCACACATAATCGTGTCTATTCTTGATGATCTTAATTTTTGGCTTGATTCTAATTATGTGTGACTCCCACTTGAATAATTATGACACGATCATGTCACTGCCTTCCAAATAGCACGTTAGTATCATCCATATCTATCACATGACAAATAACATCTTCTTTATAAAAATTTCCCATGGAGATAGGAACTTTGCAAACATCTGTCACCTATGCATACTCATCCTCCCCATATTGAATCGAGTATAGACCAATATGCTTATTGGTTGGTAATTAAAAATAATCCACAACTTACTTTGCCACAAAGTTTACATGCAAACCACTATCAATTATCAATGAACATAATTTGTTGTTGATACTAGATGACATTCGAAAGTCGTCATATTCCAGCAATGTGAATATCCAACGTTGCATTTTTTTTTTCTTTAAATTGATGAGGTTGGCTTAGGGCAAATCCCTCAACATGTTCCTCTTCAATGGAAACTCTAAATTGATGAGGTTGACCTAGAAAAAAAATCCCTAATTAACCACGTTCCTCTTCAATGAAAACTCTACGACCAACATCATTAAGGTTGGCGGTGATGAAAACCTCCCTTAGACCGTTGTTTGCCATGGGGCAAGCGAATCTTGCTTTGATGCCAAATGATAATGGAAGCAATTCACGGTAGAAACAAAGCTCGACAAGAGTCTAACCTAATGGAGATAAACAACTAGCTTAGCTAGCAAATCACGGGTGCACCCGAAGAAAAAGAGAAAAATGTCTCTAATTTTTTGTTTTCTATTTATTGATAACTTCAAATCTTTATCTATCAACAGTTACAATATAATAGGGTGCTTTATATAGAACACAACTAGAAACATAATAAAGAAAGTAAATAACTATATAATCTATTCCTTGTAGACCAAGACAAGGAAACCTTAAACTTATAGCTAGGAAAGTAAAACCTAAAAAAAATAAGAAAGAAATAAACACCTAAAGAATCCATAACGGAAAAAATAGCAAAACTGGACAATGAAAATGTCCAGTTATGCTCCTCTGAAGTTGACAATCTGGTTTCGCTCGTGCAACCCGATATATATCCAAAAGAACCATTTACAAGCAATATATTTTTCGCCAATTTCAAATCGTTCTTTCTTATGTGACGACGTTTTTTTTTTATATATTCTTTGCCGAAACTGGCTAAATTTTCGTCCTACCTCAGCTGGGTAAAACGACAAGGAATAAGTTTTTAGAAACTAGGTCGTAATTTATGGCTGATTGCTTTTCCTAAACAATTCTTTAGGACGTAGTTTTTTTTTGCCTAAAACATTTAAAGCTGGTTGCTTTTTTTCCCTCAGTATTTTTGGCTGATTTAAATAAATAAAAAATAGAATAGATGCTCCTAATTATTTTGTGGTCTAGGCCAATAGGATCACGACATCTTTGCGGAGCTCAATGCGGTAGGCAAAAAAAAAAGAAATATTATCGTAAGGGGACCAATCAACAGCAAGTAATTTCTATGTAGACCAATCACATAAAACCAAACCATGATACACGTGGTAGTCTGAGACTATATAATAATTTATCAGTTACGTGAGCACATGTTTTCTTCATTTCTGCCCATTCTTTTTAGCATTTTTGTAAGAGTTTTTTTATTAGGACCTCTAAATTTTCTTATCTGACCTCTCATGCTCTTTACACCTCTCTTTTTCTTTTTAAATAACAAATTTGCTCGTTAGACCTCCCTTAAATTTCTAAAATAATCTTATTCATGTACAAAATGCTGAATTAATCACTATATATACCTCCATTCATTTATTTTTCTTTCCAAAAAATATTTTGCCAAACCTCCGTTACTTAATTTAATTTGCTGAACCTCCATAACTTTTGTTTTCTGATGCAAAACTCTTAATTGTCTGCAAGGCCGAATTCAAGCTGACGTTCTAATGCAAAACTCTCGAGGTGAATTTGTTTTGGACACATGCAGCTTGTTCATAGAGCACATCTTTTTTGCTTATGTGCCCAAGGTACGTGTGAATCGAAATGCCCATTTAATTACATTCATGCGGCTAAATGTCAGTAATTCATTATGGTTTTCTTGGGTTAATTGCATCCCTAGCTGATCAGTGTTCTATATATTGAGTATGATGAACTTGATCAGTATTCTTTTCAATAAATACCTTCTTTTTTTCAAAAAAAAATTATTAACTTTTGTGTAAGTTACTTATGTTAGTCGCTTGTAAGTTTAGCATCCTGAATTTCAAAAGAGATCGTATGTTGGACTCGTGTGTGTGGGACTCATTCGCCGCTTCCACACAACAAGAAAGAACAAAAACCCATGCAAACAGCAGGCATGCATGTCATATCTCACATAGACTAGCTACCTGGTAAAGAGCCTTACTAACCTGCTGGTCAGGTTAGCCCCTAGCACACATCAATAGTGATAGAGGGTCTCCTTTGTGTCTTTGTTGAAGGCAAAGCGTAGGCACATTCTCCAGAGTTGAATGTAATGAGAAAAATATGCAAATACGAGTATCTTTCGGTTTTTAGTCTACTAAAATATCACATTTGCTACTTGTTTTATTGTCCAAGGAAATGTAGCAAAGCAATGGAAATATAGTGATAGGCAACCCACTCTGGCTCATCACTTAATTTGCTAGATCTAGGCAAACATGACATGACAACAAGATTGAAATTTGAAATCTACAAATAGTACGTACCCGAGCGAAATCAGAAAAGTCACACACAGAAATGACAAAAATTAATGGAAATTTCAGTGCAGGCGAGTATGGCTGGTCCTGTGATGTACTGCTCTTCAATTTTCCAAGCATGATATTCTCTCTATGACTTCATCTACGAAATGGAAATAAGCATCACTCCAAGAATACCTGCTGCACATCCCAATCCAACACTCAAATAAAACCACTCATCAATGAAGTTGTTCCCATCATCATTATCATCATCATCTCCCAGAGTCTTTCCCAGATTAGCACTTGGACAGCTTACAACGAGAGGAACACCACAGAGACCTGGATTTCCAGCAAAAGAAGATGCTTCGAAAGTTGTCCTATGACCTGTGTAAGGGATCATGCCGGAGAAGTCATTGTTCGACATATTCAAATACCCGAGAAATGATAGTGAAGACAAACTTTGAGGAATAGGACCTGAGAGCTTATTACCAGAAAGATCAAGTGATTGCCATTGTTGCAACTTTGAAATGCTTTCTTCAATGTGACCACGTATATGGTTTCTGGATAAATTCAGAACAACCAAACCTGACAGTTTAGTCATTTCTTCTGGAAGATCTCCACTCAGTTGATTTCCAGAGAGGTCTATGCTGATTACAAGGGAGAGAGACTTGTTGAATTTTTTAGATGCGTCTTTCCAGTTAACAACCAAGCTTTCTTCATAATAAATCCCCCTGTACATCCCATAGAATCGATAACTTTTTATGTTTTGCACTTGGGACATAGCTTTGAAATCTCCAAAACTAGATGGAATGCTCCCATTCAGTTGATTTTCTGCAAGGTCCAGAACCTGTAATGAACTCAAACTTGATAGCAGAGAAGGAAGTTCTCCAAAAAAGGCATTTGACCTCAACCTCAAAATTTTCAAATTTCCAAAACTTTTGCCGATCCATGGTGGAATAGTTCCCGTTAAGCTGTTATTTCCAAGATCCAGTGTTTCCAAACTCGACAAAGTCTACATAGCTTGGGGGAACTCTCCGGAGAGCTTGTTGTCGCTTAGGTGCAATGTTTGGAGCAGGTTCAACTGACCTAAGGAGCTAGGAATACTCCCAGAGAGATTGTTCCTACTAAGATCTAAAACCTTTAGAAAAGATAAGTTCCCAATACCAGGAAGAAAGCTTCCACTTAATATATTATTTGAAAGATCAATGGCTCCAAGATCCAGCATTTTACCTATAGAAGCTGGGATTTCTCCCATAAGTTGGTTTCCTGAAAGAGACAGGAATATCAAGCTTGGTGTGATTTCACCTATGTTCTTCGGGATAGGACCTGAAAATGCATTGTTTTGGATAAATCTAGTAACTCAACATCAACAATTGGAAGAGGAACCGGTCCTCGGAAGAAGTTGGAGCTGAAATCAATGTCTGCATAAGGAACAACTTTTAATGGATTTGGGAGCTGACCTTCTAACTGGTTAAATGAAATATTTAACAGCGAGAGGTTAGAGGAAACTTGCCAAAACCATTTGGAAATGGAACCTGAAATGCTAGAATTTGAGAAATCAAGATACTGGACCTCCTTTTGTGATCTTAACCAGGAAGGAAATGAAGGACCCAAATGGCATGAGCCTAGTTCGAGATTCCGTACCTGAAAAGGGGGTATCCAATTTGAGCTGACATTTAATACCAAGGAGTTGGATGATAGAAATAAGAATTTCAACTTACTGAGCTCCGAAAAGTGTGTTTCGGTTACTATACCTGTCAAATAATTGAAAGATACGTCAAAGAAAGACAACTCAGATAGTTTTCGTAAACTATCTGGGATAGTCCCATTTAGTTTATTGTATCCAAGACTCAGCTCAGATATATTTGATAATGATCCTAATGAAGCAGGGATGGGACCATACAGTGAGTTACTGAATAGATCTAGTTCAACAAGATTCTCAAGCTGACCCAACCATTCTGGCATTTTGCCAACCAACTGATTGATTGCCAACTGCAAGGACTGCAGTTTAGGCAGTGGACTCCTAGAAGTGCAGTTCTCTGTCAGCAGAACTTCAGGTAAAGTTCCTGCAAGGTTGTTACCCGATAAGCGGAAAAACTTCAGGTTGCAAAGTCTGCCTATGGAGCTCCGAATCCCACCCTCGACCATATTCCCAAATAGATCAAAATCAGTGAGAGTTGTGATATTGCCAATGGAAACAGGAAGTTTACAATGTAGTTTATTTGAAGCTAGAGAAATAACTTCTAACTTTGGCCATCTTCTTCCAAAAAGTTGAGAGCAGCTTGCTGTTAGGTTATCATTCAAAGAAAGATCTAGGAACTTCAAACCTGGTAGTTCACCAACACCATGTGGAATCCTTCCATAAAAATCACACCGGCTAATACTGAAAGTAACAAAGTTGCTCATATTGACAAGCCAATTAGGTATTTCTGAACGGAAGCTGTTACCATCAAGCTCTATTACAGAAAGTGAAGTAAAACTGATCATAGTGAGAGAAGGAATAAAACCAGATAACTGACAATTAGATAGATGCAACTCGGTTAAGGATGATAGTTTATTGAGCCTCTCAACCAGTTTGATCCTACCATTGAAAGGTCAACTCTATTCATTATTGAGATATTCCAAAGAGGCAATACCAGTCACCCATTCAAGGTTACCAACAGCTAATTGAAAAATAGAGTCGGATGTAAAATCAAGATACTGCAAGCTAGAGAGGTTTCCTAAACTTGGTGGAATTGCACCACTAAACCCCACATTCGACAGGTTTAGATACTGCAAATTCCTTAAGGATCCAAAGAATTCATGAATTGAAATGCCATTGAAGGTATTGAAGCTCAAGTCTAAATGTTTCAAAGACTTGAGCAGTTTCAGGGAAGTCTTAATTTCACCACTAAGGTTCCAAAATCCATACCTGCCAGAAGAATCAGCATTTTCAAATGGATGCAGTGGATGTGGGTTATGGAGATCAACTGTAATGACAGCTCCTGTTGTATTATTACAGTTTATCCCCCACCATTGGCAGCAGTTGCTTCCTTTCCATGAAGAGAGCCGGTTTTCAGGATCTGCACTCCTTGAAGTCAATAAGCGCTTCTCTTTCCGTCTCTAGGCAGCCTATCGATTGAGCACCACTATTACAAACAAGTACAGTTATTATGAAAAAGAGAAGCAGCAAAATTGTCTTAAGCATTGCAACTATTTCTATCAGCACAAATCTCATTAAGCTACTAGTGTGTTTGTAAGCCCTCAACTATATAAACTTCATTTCCGTGCTAAGAAAGAAATTGATATTATTAATTTCTACACAAGAGTTAAAAAGTTACACAAGAGTTAAATATTTAGTAAGATACATTACTCGAGTAATATAACAAAGGAATTCCATTTGAAAAATGTTCTGTTACCTATGATGGAGGGTTCATTCTTTGTGATACTACAAACCCTCCATTAATGAATATACCAATAGAAAAAAAATACTCGAGTAATAATGTAATATAACAAAGGAATAGCATAAATGTATAGAGCTACATAGAGATCATGCTTCACCTGTGAGGCTGTGAAGAGCCCTATTCCGTATTGGCATAGTGTGACGTGTCCTTTTCAATATTGCTTCAAGCTAATCAAAAATACATATTGTAACAACACACAGTAAACTATAAGAACATTTTGTTAATCACAGTGTTTAATAAAAAGAGAATCAATCTTCTGTTCACATACCTGGTTGACCAAAATGGCATGTGGGTTTCTTCCGTATAGGTCTCTGGGCAATTACCATCCCTTCAAAGAACAAAATCACCACCTACTCCAAATCACGGTGCTTATGATTCCAAGCTCCGGCTTTAAAGTTCATTAGGCACAAACCTTGGACCATATACCACCTTTATCATTAGAAAAACCATTTGCTAGCGACATTCTGAAATCTCGTAGTGATCTAAATACTTGGTAGGATTTTTCTACCAAAATAAATCATTCGTTGTGCTTTTCAAGGAGGATCTGAGTCCTGGGTACTTTGAATTACCCTTACCATTTCTTGTTGTGAAAAAGGTTCAACTACCAAAAATACAGATTACAATTTTGGTGCTGTCAATGACGGAAAATTCAAATATCTATCTGGCAACGCAAGTGAGACCCCAATATAGTTTTCATTACTGAGGAGCTCCTTATGGCACATCATGACCAAAATTAAATTACAACAAAAAATCAATTAATACAACCCTTTACTTTGATTGATCTTCAAAGAACAAAAAATAACAGGCTTATTTGTTCTCGAGCCTCTGATTCTCTGCCAGTATAAATATTGGGCCTGCAAGCAGCTCCTCTCCGCCTATTCCTCCTCTCTCTCTCTCTCTCACTCACTAAAGCAAATAATGCAGTAAACCGAAGCTGTTAATAGAAGCTGCAACTGTGGCAAACCCAGATAGCTACTAAAATGGCTCCCGAGGAAGACGTTAGGCAGGTTAATTCTCCCTAGTAATTATGTGAACATTCTCGAAGCTACTCAATTTCATTGTCAAAAGTTTGAAGGGTCATTAATGTCCTGGGAAACAAAGCAAACATGGAACATTTTGGCTGATAAGTACAATCACATAAACAAAATAAGCAAATAAGTGTAAGTGGCTCACCTCATTCTCTATTACCACTCCATCTGGAATTTCCAATTTCATACCGGGTTTTGCATTAATAGTTACTCTCCCCTTGAGAAGCAAATCAACCAAATGAAAATAAATAAATAATGTTGAATAAACAAAAACAAAACTGAGAGGAAAGATAGATGACAATGTCTTGATCCAGCATATCATTTTATCTGTATCAATGAATGAATGAATGAAAATTATATGGATGCATGAATGTGTTACATATTGTCATTTTTATGCATATTGTTAAAACCTGCCACTTAAGTACACACTGATAGCAGACACAAAGCAATTGAGAATTAGAGAAAGAGTGAGCATATGAATACTCTCAAGGAAAAAACATTTGCATGCCCTCGTGTTATTGCTCAATTCCTTCTTTGGTTCAAGATCAGAACCAGAACTAGCGATTTGTTTTCCTATTAAGGGAACCTTGGTTATATATCTTACTGATGATGATATCAAAGGGACAATGAAATAACCTCACCAACGCTCAAAAATTACAATCCAGAATATCACAGTGCAGACAAAGTAAAAAGAGGGTAGAAGAAGCATGAATTGCAAGCAAACAAAATTTGGAAAACAATGTGTCAATCAGGAGAGCACTAACAATACCTTGAGAATTATACCAGCTCCAAACCAAACATCACCAGTGACCTTCAAGCTGTCCAGGTCAATAATGTCAGGCATGGACTTGAAGCGACTTAGGAGGTCACTAACCTGGAAGTAGATAAAACAAACAAAAAGTATAACGAACAGAAATTCCAAAATATCAAATGATAGCAATTGTAATAAAAAAAATCTTTACCTTTTCAAATTCAGGCCCTAATTCAATCACAGGATTTGCCGGGTTAGTTCTAGCTATATTCCGAACTACAACCCCTTCATCACATATATAGAGATTTGACTGGAAATACATAAATGAGATCAAACAAAAGCAATCAATTCAAGGTTCTAGAGTGTCAATTTTTTTATGGTCAAAACTAAAACTATAGGGGGGTAGATATATACCTTTAGCAGAAGTAGATCTGATGTTCTTTTCATTGAAAGAAATCGAGAATTAGGAACATTGACACCAATAGCATTATTGAAGAACTGGTACAGCCATGAAGGAAAATAATATGAAAACCTTGCAAAAATAGTTCCTGAAAAAGGCATGAGAAGTATTTAATATGACATGACAAATACCCGTATTGCTGAACCGACTGCTGTTTCTTGCAAAAGAACTTGATCAGACTGTTCCTGTAAAGAAAACAGTACTTTCATTCATTACTTGTCATTCCTAGAAAGTTCTGTAAAAGATAGTCT
This sequence comes from Rubus parviflorus, assembly GCA_029955375.1. Classification (NCBI taxonomy): domain Eukaryota; kingdom Viridiplantae; phylum Streptophyta; class Magnoliopsida; order Rosales; family Rosaceae; genus Rubus; species Rubus parviflorus. The sequence continues at coordinate 6,955,237 of JARGGL010000005.1, read as the reverse complement.
GGTACCTTCGAAACAGAGATATCTTCAATCTTTAGTGCATCTGTATCCAAAAGCTTTTTAAAGGCTCTCAAGTTCACCCACCTGTATAATGTAGCACAAAGGTGAAGTTACCCATATTATTGTGTTTGAGATGCATTGCACAAGAGTCAATCTTTCACTTACAAGCTGCCAGTATCAACGAGTTTGAATTTCTCCATTGACTTGGATGCATCAACAAACACATGACACCAAGGAAAGAGAGGAATCATTTAATGAAAGATAAAAGCAAAATAAGGTGAATCATTAAAATATACTATGTATAATCATCACTGTGCTATAGAATTTGAGTAAAAAAGGGACATATAGACACAAAACAAGCGGAAACAGTTGCAACTTACATGTTTGACAGAATTCTGAGCTATTTCCGCAAGCTGCATCATATTATGGCAAGATTGTTAATCATCTATTTTTTAACTCATAGAGAACAGAAAAATGTACATACATAACTACGTAATATAATACACTAATGACTACATCTCAAAAATTTAGACCAAGCCGGATGAACAAAAACAAGTTAACTTCTATAAATCATATAGCATTTCAGATTCTGAACATATTCAAATTATTGACAACATTTTGTTTGAGCTAGATACATTTTGTTCAGCATCGATACATAGTTGAAGTTCTTGTTGGCCACATCATGTTGCAAAATTATTTCCAATTCTCTAGGAAATAATTAAAAGCTCTACCGGACAGAGGATAATCATACACAAATGGAAGATTTCTAACAATTATTTTCAACTCAAACAGTCCTGCATTTAGTGTGTTTCAATCTCATTAATCAGCCCAAAGGCTTTTAGTCATAGACTCAATCCTTTGGATATAATATGCAGTTGCATGCATGACAATAATGGTTTTCATTGCTTAATCTCGACACCCAAGTTGACTAATATGGCACAATTTCCAATATATGGATAGATTTTAAACAGTTTCTTAGCGCTCCATTTCAAGGCTTACAGAAAAGTTGATTCTATTTCTTCCAACCAACTCAGAGTCTCAGAATTTGGAAAAATAGGACCCTTAAAAGATGTGGACTTATTGAATAATGTCAAGATTAACCTATAACACTTACAAATTGTATCATCTAAGCTAAATCTATATAAAAATAAAATAAAATAAAAACAAAAAACCTAGACTGTTACAAAAAATATACTACCATCGACAATCCAACCACGAATTCAGAGGACTGGACATAAGAAGGGAGATCTATGGTAACGCGGAACCAAATATAATAATACTACCTACCTCAAATTTCTGTAGGCGTGAACCAATCAAATCTGAATGATATGAGGAGGTTGGCGTGACCTGAAGGAAGGAAAAACGGCATATTAGAAAACAAAGGGGGTGGTGATAATAGATGGAGAGAGGAGTATAATATAAAGATCATCTTTACCTCCATACAACATTCTATCTTTTTGTCAACCAAATGGTCTAAAATTTCTGCACATCCACTTAAGGTGCACAATGATAGAAGAACTGACACTATCAAATATCAAAGCAATAATATAACTGAACATCAGAGAAAACAAAAGAAAACTATGGCAAGGATACTTGGGTCAATTGTAACAGCCACATTATCTGAGGTAACCACAAGGATATACTCCTTACCCTGAAAATGATAGCTAAAGAAGTTTAGTCAAATTTACCTTTGGTCATGTTTAGTCATGTTTTTCCTGTAATTACAATGAATTAAAAAAAAAAACAAATATACATGCTCAGAGGTGCATTAGATATATACCTTTGATAATAGGACATCAAGGGTTCCACATTTCACAAGTGAAAGCAATACTGCTCCAGGGCCAGAAGGATACCTTCACATATGCACAAAATTAGTCTAACTGATGAACAAAGTTAAATAATTGTGAAAGGAAGTGCATCTGTGATTGTACAGAACCAACATGCAAGATGTTCTGGATGTATTTGGAAAAGAATCTTATCCTCATACCAGGACCAGACACTTGAAAGCCCTAGAAACTAGTAACAGCACTTAATAAATTTTTAAAAGTTTCATGCTAACATCCGTACCTTAGGAGGTACTTTGGCCTTCAGATTACAGAAGAGGGAAAAAAAATGTAAGAGCGAGGGTTGCCCATCAAATTTTCGAATACGATTTACAAGAAAAATTCCCCATGGACTCCAAAACCACCTTCTACTATAGATGGGACCAACACTACACTCAATTATAGATAATAATACTAAGGGTTTCTCAACTTCCAGGTCATTCAGGTTCCTCAGAAACCCAAAATCCCCACTGAACCCTAATTAAGAGCAGCATAAAGCATGGGAAGGTTGTTATACTTTCACGACTAGAACCTAATCCCTCTTGAAGGACCAGAACTACGAAGTATGACTTTAAAATTTGAAACTAGGTTTAGGTAGCTATTTTATAATTTTCAATTCAATAAACTCCATATAAATAAAAAGAAAAAATGGTTGTCTATATGGCTAGATCTTTATATAGCAGACAGAATGATGGCAAGAGAAGGAGAAGGGAAGAAAAGAATCTTATCCTCTTACCCGGACTAGACACTGCAAAGCACTAGAAACTAGTAACAGCACTTAATAAATTTTAAAATGTTTCATGTCTGCTTTCAATATCACAAAGATTCTTCATTCATTAGTTAAAAGTTCAATAATGCAAGAAATACCGATAGGAAAGATGACATACAGTTCATCCTCACCACTCTGTCCTCCGTATGACTTGAGCTGTAGAGTTTCGGTCTATAAAAATGAGAACATACATTCACATGTAAGTCCTAATCCGAGCTTTCAATAACAAATAAAACATAAGCAAACCTGCGCAAGGATTGCAAACCTTTTTAATACAACGAATTGATACGAGTGAACCGGAATATTTCTCCAAGACCTACAATATGCAAGCAGCTATTAGTGGAAAAGCAGAAGATTCAAATGTACAAACTTGATAGAAAAATGGCAATCAATTCACCTTCAGTGTATCTTTATGTGTACTAGTTGTGTTCATAAGGAACAATGGAACACTGCAGCGATACGTAGAATTGAGAGACTGCAAGCAATAGGAATAGTAAGATTAGAATCTATGAAGGTCAGTATAGACTAACACAAACAACAAAAACAACACATACAGAGAGGGAGGTAAAAAGTAAAAACTTACCTCAATTTGATTAACAATTAAGTCTAGAGATGTCAACCCATCAAAAATTTCCATTGTCGACCTGCATTAGACATACATAGAAATAGAGTAAATACGATGCAAAAAAAAAAAAAGCAAAGGAATCAAAACACAAGAAACTACTTGTACAAGACAAAATGAACTATCTAGCCCATGAATGCAATAAGTAAGAATAGCTGGTAATTGAGTATTGTTCTCATACTTGGGGCCACCGAATCCCATACTCGTACCCAAATCTCCATTGAACTTGATCACAACAAGCTTGTCCATCATCTCCTCAATTTTCTCTATATCTGAACTCTCATCCAAAGCACCAAAAGAAGTTCCCTTAAAAATGTGATTACTTCTAGATTGATTTGATGGAAGCAAAAAAAAAAGAATAAAAAGAAAAAGATCACTAATTTACTATTACCAGTAGACATGCGTAAAAATGCGTAAGGAACCACAAGCACCTCATCCTTCTTAGCCTCCTCTATAAGCCCCACTTGCTCACTGCAACAAACACACACATCAATTTCAGTCAAGCAAAACATCAAACACCTGGTGCGCAAGAAAACACAACCCACCTTGTGTCAATTTCTGCTTGGGCTGAAACGGAGCTACTCTTCCTCTGCTGGAGCATAAACGTCTTGGTAATCAAATTGCAAAAGAGGTACACAAATTGCGCCGAGGAATTACACGGAATTGGGTAGGTGATCTTGTTGTAGTACTCAATCGGCGTGTCCGAGTCTACAAGGGACACAATCGGAATCTGCAAGCGGTGAGCCTCTAGAATGACGGAGGACTTCCGCTCGGAGTCGAAAACGACTAGGCAGTCGGGCGGCTGAGTGGGCCCGAAGACGATCTTCTTCCGGCGAGACCTGAACTTCTTGGGGCTGTGGCTGTTGGTGAGGAAACCACCGGTGCGCCAGAGAGTGTTCATGGAGGGAGTGTAGCAGCCGATCTTCTTGGTCATTTGCTCGAGGATTTCGTCCCAGAGGGAGTTGGTGTTGACGAACATGAAACGGGCCTTGTGTTGGGCCATGGTGGCGATGAATTGGGCGGCGTTGCGGAGGCAAATGAGGGTCTTGTCGGAGTCGATGATGGCCATGCCATTGCGGGTGCCGTAGGTGAACTGCTTGAAGTGGTGGGCGGCGACACGGCGGCCCAAATGGGCGTTTGTGCTCAGGAGCTTCTGTATCACTATGGAGTGGAGCGTCATGGTACGTAGTAGGGTTTTTCCGACTGGAAAATGGTGAAATGACTGAGAATTCTGGAATGGGACAAGAAATAGACTTGTTTCATGTGGGCGGGTAATCGGGTAAAACCCATGACCGTAAAATATAAAAAATCAATGGTAAATTCTTGCATATGACAAATAATAACAATATAATTGGCTAGTTGTTAATTTTTTTTTTATCAATTTTTGTTAATTTTAGTTGTCAATTTTTGTCAATAATATTCAAAAATGATTGTCTAAATGGACAAACATATGTAGAGGTGGGCCAAAAAAAACTGAAAAACCAATCCAAATCGGCCGGTTTTGCTTCTTAAAATTAACTTTTCAATTCGGTTCGGGTCGAATCAATGTTCAGTTCTGAATATTTACAAATTGTGTAACCCGATTGGAACTAATTCTAATTATTATTATATTTGGTTTTATAGTTAGTGGCCTTTTTCTATAGTTTTTTTTATAAATTGCGTCAATCCATTAATCATCGCCTAAGTAAAATCGTCTTTGATAGCACGATAGCGCTATAGCTCAAGTAACAAAGTAACCTGACGCAACTAGAACTCGTAAAACAATAAATTGGAGACTCGAGACCTAACTTATTCCTTTAAGCAAGAGACCACCTTACGCAAAGGGGGTACCCCTTGCACCATCATCAATCAAAGCAAGCTGCAAAATGTTAAATTTTCCAGTATCAGAACCTTTACTCTTCATAATATGCCTCTTGTGTGGAACGGCAAGCACCTCATCCTTCAAACCCTTATTAATTGATTTGTTCTTACTACCCACAGAACTACCACGTTTACGTTTCATAGGGGAAATAATCAGAGTACCTTCCTTAGAAGGTAAAGCTGAAGTCAGTTCATCCTCCAAAATAGCAGTAACATGAGCCACTTCTATTGTGTGCTTGAGGGTGCATGAGGGTGCTCGTGCAATCGTACACACATCAAAATAAAGTAAGAGTATTATACTCAGGATGTCATGTCCTCGGAGATCGATGGCCCTATGACTTCATGTGGTAGTGTGTGAAACCAAGTAGTTTAATTAGCAATGATGGAAAGTCTAGAGGTGGAAAGTGTGAGCAATGATATAAACAATGACTTTGTGTAGAGGTGTCTTTTTGTATTTTGGTTCGGGAAAAGTATGAATGCAACAAGTAACAAGCAAGGTCTGCAAACAAGGAAGACAAGTAAGTAAAGTAAGTGTGTGCAAGTTTGGAAAACGGTTGGGTTTTCGGGTAAGCCAAAGTCCACAAATGATGAATGACGATCCAATTTAGTACTTGTGCTTGTGATTAGTAATTCAAGTTCTGTATCCTAGTTATGTTATGGATCTAAGACCGTGTCTTCAATGGTATTCTTGTGCCGTGCTAGGGATCACTAGAACTCTTTAGGTGTCTTAGAGAATTGTCATATGTTACTCAATACCCAATTCTCTAAAGTGCTTAAGAGGCGAAGAGCACCAACACATAGAAACCCAAACATGGAAAACTCAATGAACAATCCTCACATTCCACCCATGTTATGGATATGAGAATGAATAGGTATTCTCAAGCCTTATTAAGGTCATGAGAACTCTCCATCATGGAAGCGTAAAGTACATGAATTAAAGGAATCATTCAAGAGTCATCAAGTTCTCATTACATGTGTTATCAATTGCCTAAAACATGCAAGATACCAAGCTTCCACATTCATATCAAGATAGATTAGATAATATACTCAAGAGGTGGTAATTCCCAAACAAATATCCAACACTTATTAAAATAGGTAATACATATATCCATTCATCACACAACACCCATACGTAATCAAATCATCAAACCAACATCTATGGACTAGTGCACATGCCCTAGTCCCCAACCTAATGGAACTACTCACTCTCCACCAAAGTACTCATCAATATCATCATGGATTCAAATATAAATATAATTAAAAGTAGATAAGGATGGAGAGGGATCAGTAGAGATGGCTGGTCCAAGCTTTAGTGCTCCCTAGACTTGACCCAAGCTTCATTACTTCTCTAATCTTCTTCTCTTTGTTCTATCTTCTCCTCCTTGGCAATCTTGATACTCCTTGATGAATAGGTGAGGATCTCTCTAGCAGCTAAGAGCTTGATGGTGTAGAGAAACATGGTGAACAACTTTGATGAATGAAGTTTTGGAAAATGAAGTGAGGAAGGTGGTGGAAATGGTGGATGAATGGTGGCATATGAAACCTTCCAAGCTAATTTTGGGGCATTCAATGGTGAGTCACAAGGTTGACATTTGACCTTTGACCTTTGACATTCCGGAGTTGACTAAAATTGACTTTTCGGTACAAACTTTGACTTCTCGGTTTTTTAGTCGATTTTTCGGGATATTCTTGTGTTCCACTTTCAAGACTTGATATTTGACATTTTGGCACTCAAAACTCATAGTTGACCACCAGTTGACCATTGGTTAACCGGTTGACTTTTCGTCTTCTTGTCAGAAATGCACTAAAAGCCTCCAAAATGCATCCTTTTGCACCATAAATCAATCTCTTGCCCAAATTTCCTACATTATGTATAAACATGGATTAGAGACACTAAATAGCCATTAGATTAATATTATTGTGGTGATTACAAGCCAAATTGAGGAAGATGGTGCAAATGGTGGATGAATGGTGGCATATGGAACCTTCCAAGCTAATTTTGGAGCATTCAATGGTGAGTCACAAGGTTGACATTTGACTTTTGACCTTCCGGAGTTGACTAAAGTTGACTTTTCGGTACAAACTTTGACTTCTCGGTTTCTTGGTCGATTTTTTGGGATATTCTGGGATATTCTTCTGTTCTACTTCCAAGACTTGATATTTGACATTTGGCACTCAAAAGTCATAGTTGACCATGATTTGACAATTGGTTAACCGGTTAACTTTTCATCATCTTGTCGAAAATGCACTAAAAGCCTCCAAAATGCATCATTTTGCACCATAAATCAATCCCTTACTCAAATTTCCTACATTATGTATAAACATTGATTAGAGACACCAAATAGTCATTAGATTAACATTATTGTGGTGATTAGAAGCCAAATTTGTACCTAAATCACATACAAATCAACTTCCCCCCCCCCCCTCGGAGAAGCATGTGCAGTGAAGACAAGGTCCGAAGGAGCACCATAAATACTAGACACTGATCCCATCTACAAAAATCTCGCACCAGGAACAGCCGTGCGAGTAGGGTTAGGGTTAGGATTAGAGTTTGGCACAAAACCTGCCACCAAAGTCTCCTCGAATGGTGATCCAAGGCAACCCCCAACATTGTGTTCAAGCAGCGCACACACCTTGCAAAAACCCACAACCCAATCATATTTGAAATGTAGCACCGCTACCACCCCTGGAGAGAATTCAAACTTAGTGGGAGGAAAGGCTTTCTTAACCGGATCCCTCAAGGCATGTCGGATTTGAACACTAACTAGATTGCCTCGGCTAATACCAACCTTGTCAATGGAAATGACAAAACCCAACGTTTCACCTACCAAAGGAGCCGTTGTAGGTGTGACCAGGCCAAGAGGCAAACCTAAGATTTGGACCCAAAACGGAATGGTAGAAAGGTCATCATAGACCACCAACACCACTAGTACTTTCCTAAAAAACCAAGGGCCCCCATCCACCTTCTGATCTCTCTTCAAAAGCCGAGAAAACTTGAAAATCAAACGACCCAAAGCATGTTCGCTGATCGATAACCGATTATGAAAACCCCAAATCTTCACAATTGTGCCCATGAAGGCTTTGGGATCCACCAATTTTCGAGAAGCCAAGAGACCCCCAAATGCATAGTAGTGGTGCGAGAGAGAAGTACTACCGCTAGAACCAAATCGAACCTTCTCCTTGTCAGAGATAGCTAGCAACGCCACCAAACGAGCAGAGATTTCATCAACGTACAATAATGAAAACAGCGGCAATACCAAGAAAGACATAGATGTTAGTGGGCATTTTTTTATTGTTTTTTTTTATAAGTTAGTAACCCGTGTCTCTCTCTTCTTTTTATTTTTGGTTTGGTCTCTTTCTCTCTCTTCTGAATTTCTCTTTTCTTCTTCTTCATCTTCATTTTTGTTCTTTTTTTTTTCTTTTTTTCTTAAAAGAGGATCAAAGGATTTCAGTCCTACCCCCATGGTGACTCGAACCTATGACCTTGATCTTAGGTAGTGGGTGCTCTAACCACTGAGCTAACACCACTTCGTCCATCTTCAATTTTGTTCTTTCTTTCTTCTCTTTCTCTACAACTCCATTTTCCAACACTCAAATAATCAACATCAGCCATCTCTTCTTCTTCTTCTCACCCAACACCCAAATCAAACCTCGATCCCCAAATCAATCTGAATCAATCCTCTTGTGGAAGAAGAGTGGCCGACACCTTAACAAACTTAATCACTCCATTTGCTTCCTTGAGAGCTTCCATCTCCACTTTTGACTTCTTTAGAGATCCTTCAGTGGGCACAACAACCACTGGTATCTTTTTGTTGCCCATATCTACAAAAAGTTCTAGAAATTCCTCTCGAGATTGTACAGGGCATATCTAAAAATCCAAAAAATGGAACCGAAAAAATGAGAAAACCAAACCATATTTGGTCGGTTAGGTTCCTATTCAATTTTGGCCTCTAAAATAGACAAAACCGAACTGGTTAGAATATCTCGACTCCGGTTCTTGTTTCTTTTTTTTCTTTTAATGGAACCGACTCGAGCCCAGCCCTACCTTCTTGTCATTTTTCACATAATTGAAATTAATAACTTATTTTATGCGCTAAAAGAAAAATGAACTTGGGCCAAAATCGTAATTTTCGCCTTCTATATATATGATTATATTATGTGTTTACCTTTCTAAACAGTTACAAACAATCTTCTAAAAAAATTACAAAGAAAAAGAAAAACCCCCAAACTCAAAACCATCTTCTACAAAACCTCTTGCAACAAAGATTTTCAAAGGCATAAATGGGCACAAATTTGACACTATCGCAGAAGAAGCAGCTGATTTCTCTGCTATTTCGCTTGTTGAACGACTAACGAGATTTAAGTTAGAAGGAGTAAGTTTGATTTGTCCTTTCTTGATTCTTGTTTACTGAAACGACTATATATCTCTAGCTAGGTTCATATGGAAAATCAATACACTTGTGAAAGACTGCATTCGAGTTCAGGGTGTAGGTCAGAACGAAGATATGTTTCTATTTTCTATTTGCCTTACTTCAATTGTAAGTTGATTTGACTAGTTCTTGCGCAAGATGAATTTATTAGAGTAGTTCTTGCAAGATGCAATGTGGAATGACCCCTTAACTTTATTTGTTCCATTTCATCAATGCCTATTTTCAAAACTCGAAATGGATTAAGTTTCATATTTTATGGAAACATGAATTGTGTTGAATAATAATTTCTCTGATTTCTTTTTCTTTTTCTGCGCATAAATGGATGAGAGTTCGTTAGTTGTTTCAAGCGTTCTTAGTCCCAAGGGCCATAGTCAAGGTTGAAAGTTGTTAAAAGGGTTTGACTAGTTGGAATAGTGAACGTATTGGTTGAACTCATATAATAGTCGGGCCACCACTTAACCCAACTATCTGGTAGGTATAACCTACAACGTGTAATGTTTTTTAAGATTTTGATTTTCAATATACTGAGTTAAGGCATATTAGATACATAAGGATTTCAAGAGAGAAAGTTTTGCTATTAATACCTAGCGAAGAGTTTTTTAAGTCTCTCAAAATTTCTAAATCACTTCAGAATCTCTAGGAGTTGGATTTGTCCAAGCCATATATGGGTGAGATTATATTGAATGTTTTTATGTTGTTGCCAATTAGAGATGGTTTGATTTGTATGTTTTTATTTTGTATGAAGGTATTGAGGGAATATATGGTGAGTATAACTTACAACGTGTAATGTTTCAAGATATTGATAGTCGAGCCACCCCTTAACCTGATTGTATGAAATACTATGGTCGGGCCACCCTAAAAAAGAACATTAATTTTGTTTGATGATATTAAAATTCAACAGCTTAAAATTTCTGATGAAGTGAGTATTGTATTGTTTTCTTGTTAATTTTGTTTTTTCTTTGATGATATTAAGAACTTTAAGAATGTGTATGTGATAATTTTGTGTGTATATATTTCAAGATTGGAGAAAGATTCCCCCATGTTCTTCAACCCTATATTATTTGAGGACTATGTCACCCATCGCCAGTGGATGAGGGCTGAGGAATACCTGTTAAAGTTTTTCAGTCCTGATGATAAGATTCTCTCCTATCTGCCTGCTATTCGATATATGTTCAAACTTATACTCTGTTTGAATGATTATTTTTTAAGTTATTGATCTTTAATGAATCTAAACTGAGAAAAACATTAAAAAAAAATTACCATGAGGAGTGCATGAAACATTTAAATGATGTTGCTAGCTACTCGTTAATTATGATATTTATACATAATAGTGAAGTTTGCGTATCCATATCTTTGACTTAAAATATGATTACGATCAAATTTGTTGATTCTCATCCTTAATATCACTTTGATCACTCAAGTTTGAAATTGTCTTTCACTTTGGTTACTATAAACCGTAAAAAAAAAAAACCAAAGTGACCAAAAGCTTTGAAAATAATCCAAGTGTCGAATAAGTTTGACATATTTTTGACCAAAGTGACATATTTTTGTCTTAACTAAAACATATTTTTGAAACTATAATAATCAAAGTGTCGAATATGTCAAACTTTAGCTAATATTGCTTGATTCATATCAGAAGGTCTTTTAATGCCAACATCACCAAGAGCTTTAGACTTACACACCACATCCCAATTAAATGAATTCTTATAAAAAAACTATTAAATGAATTTTCTTCTTCTCAGTGATATCTCCCCAAAAAAGTCGCCGTTAAGCTTGTCCAAACTAGAGCAAATAGAAATAGGCAACTTGGCATTTTACATAGCATAGATAGGTGTTGACAAAGTGACAGTCTCGATAAGTGTAAGCCTACCAGCCAAACGGTTTGACTTACCATATATTATTTTAAACCATTCTTAGAATGAGAAAAAAAAATCACAAATAATATCCAAACTTTAAGCAAATTGACACTTTAATACTGTAACTTACAAAACTATCACTTTGATATTTCAATTTATATTTTGGTTGTTCACTTTACTACGTGCCGTTACATTGATCGTTAAAAGCAAGCCTATTTTTGTCAAATCATGTCATTGGCCATGGGTATTATCTAGATCCTAAGTTTGTAGACTTCATTGGGTAAGGACTAGGAAGCCCCTTTGTCCACGTGGAAGGTGACTCCAAAGTTTTGATTAATTGTCTCAATGGCTCTTACTCTACCCCTTGACATCTCAAGAAGATTGTGGAAGACATCAAATGGCTCTCATCTTCTTTTGAAAAAAATCTCTTTCACTCACATCTTATGAGAAGCTAATTTCACTGTTGATAGTTTGACAAAGCTCGGTCACTCCTTAAGTTTCAGTCATATTTGGAATCGTCATGTCTCTGTCAGCTCTTAATGTTTTTAACTTTGATAATTTTAGTTCGGGATGCCTTAAGGGTTTCTCCTTGTAATTTGTATTAGTCTTTTCCGTATCAAAAAAAAAAAACTAGGAAGCCTCTCTCTCTCTCTCACTCAAAAGTCAGAGTGGTTTCACACAAAAAACACAATTTTAAAATCAATTCAATTCCAATTTATCAAATAAGTTGGCTCATCTCTCTTTGCGTATTTTGTTGCATGTGTTTGATATCAAACTATCAAAGCTATTTTTAGTTACTGTAATATTATTGAGCTTGGCTTGCGTGGTCAGCTTCGATAAGAAATTTCTTTGAAAATAGGGTGGAGAGGGTACATGTAAATTAAGTGGAGGGGCTTGATAAGGTAGTTTGATCACTTATGTCTTGGATGAATCAGAGTGTAGAAGGATTGCATCTGGAAAAACATGTCATGGAGCAAGTTTATTCGATGGCCTTGGAGAGAGAGATGAGCAACTCTTTTTTCCGTTTTCAGAAAGAGTAAGGCTATGGTATGTTGACATTTCTCATACATCATGAAGAGAGGAAGTCCTTGTTAAGGTAAATAATGTCCTCATTAGAGTAAATTAGGTTCTCGTTTGAGTAACTAAGTCCTAAAAGTGGTAATTATAATATTTTACGACTTGACGACACATATTACAACTTCGACAACTCATGTGGTAATTATGAAAAAGCCCTCGTTAAGGTAAATAAGGTCCTCATTTGTGTAAATAGGTTCTCATTTGAGTAATTAAGTCCTAAAAGTTGTAATTGTACGTATGAGATACATTAACATACACTAGAATTTTCCTTTCAGAAAATTAAAAAAAGTTTAAACTGTACGTGTTCTTTTTTTTTAATAATTTCTTGAGTCAATTATCAATAAGATCATTCACATAGACCATATTCTTCAACAGGCCACCTAATATTATTTTCCCATATAAGGCCACCTAATATTATTTACCCACACAGAAGAAATAGGTCTGTGTATTTAACATTAAAAATTTATCAAAATTACTATACTACTGCATCCCATCTGCCCAAAACCACGTCTGATTTCAGTTTATAATTCGTTCTCTCTCTCTCTCTCTCTCTCTCTCTCTCTCTCTCTCTCTCTCTCTCTCTCTCTCTCTCTCTCTCTCTCTCTCTCTCTCTCTCTCTCTCTCTCTCTCTCTCTCTCTCTCTCTCTCTTCTCGAGCTCTCTCTAATAAAACCACCAAAGAAAACCAAACTGAAGAGAATCGATTTGTCGCCAAATTTAATCCAAACTTAACACCCAGAATCAATTTCTTCATTATGGTCTATCTTGTTAACCTTAATCCTAATTGTACTAGGATAACACACAAACACATAAATACAAGTACATGATTATACACAAGCCACGACATGAATAATCAATGAGCAATTACAATATATGAGACTAACCTGATGAGGCCATTGAATCAAACTTAGTCTTCTGCACTTCTCTCGGATTCCGATAACTCTCTATGGGGCGAGATTCTTGACAAGGATGATGAGAGAGTGCAGGGACCCTAGTTTATATAGGAATTAGTTTAGCCTTGGTGTCCTCCCATAAAGGAAACCAATTAAGTCTAAAACCCATAATAGTACTATTGCATATCTTATATATTATCTTGTGTTACAAGATAACATTAGATCCTTAACATAATCTATTAGATACACAATTGATTATGATATCTAGGAATAATACTCCAAAATTCTCTAATTACTTGTTCTACATAAATATGGTAAGTTGTTGATTCTCAATGTGATCTTAATGCTAAGTCCATATAATCTTACATGTCTCTCTCTATCAAAACCACCGAAGAAAACCAGTCACTAAGAATCGATTTGTACAAAATTTAACCCAAAATCAAATGCAGAGAACCAATTGCCTAGTAAGTAAGTAGCTTTGTATAACTAAATCAGTAGCTTTGTATAACTAAGTTAGTAACTTTGTATAACTAAGTCAATAGCTTTGTTTAACTTAGTCAGTAGTTTTGTAAAACTAATTCAGTAGCTTTGTATAACGGTCAGTAACTTTGTTTAACTAAATCAATAGTTTTGTATAACTAAGTCAGTAACTTTGCATAACTAAGTCAATAACTTTGTTTAACTAAGTTGGTTGCTTTGTATAACTAATTCAGTAGCTTTGTATAACAGTCAGTAGCTTTTTTTAACTAAGTCAGTAGCTTTGTTTAACTAAATCAATAGCTTTGTATAACTAAGTCAGTAACTTTGCATAACTAAGTTAGTAGTTTTGTTTAACTAAGTCAGTTGCTTTGTATAACTAATTTAGTAGTTTTGTATAACAGTCAGTAACTTTGTTTAACTTAAGTCAGTAGCTTTGTTTAACTAAATCAGTAACTTTGTATAACTAAATCAGTAACTTTGTATAACTAAATCAGTAACTTTGTTTAACCAAGTCGGTACCTTTTCTCTAAGAGAAATGAACAGAGAATTGAAAAGAGGAAGAGGTTGAGAATGATCTCATTCTTTCTCTCAGGTCGGGAAAATTGGTTGGTTGAGAGTTTTGATTCAAATTCATCGACCACAAGCTTGAATCCTCGTTTCCATCGTTAACAGTCTCAAGGGCAAAATCAGAACATACAACAAAATATAGAAATAAGATGTGCACGTTTTGTATCTAAGATGACCTTATGAAGACAAATAAAGTAGGGCCGGTGGCTTAAAAAATAACAACTGTCATAAAAATGACCTTAAGAGTAATTTATTATAATTTCTTTAAGGTTTTAAAAATACTTTTAGATGATTTGACAACAATGCCTTCAATTCTAACGGTGTGTGACGGAAGAATAGACGGCATATACCAAAGTGTATGACAAAACATGAAATTGAGAAATGTCATATTACTTAAAGTTCGGATACTGTTTGTGATTTTTTCTCTTCTAAAATGGATAAGACCTAGATACTTTTTGAGATGTGAGTGGAGAGCCATAGATGTTGCTAATTTGAGATACCAGAGCATGATTTGTGTTGGGAGAGCAATACCGCATAGATTGTCAAATTGCAAGTTTGTTTCACTTCTCATAATCTTGATTTGAACAAATTAGTTAAATATTTAGTCAAATTCATCGGCATGTAAACAATTGGAAAAGAAAAAGGAGAAATATAACGTATAAAACCAATCAATATCTTGAAAATTTGAGTGGAATTGAAAACTTTATGAAGAGAAAGAGTTTTGCCTTACATGTGTAACTTCTTCCACAATGACTAACAAGTTGTTTGAGGTGTAATATTCTTTAATTACTCTTTGATACTGAAGACAAGGCGAAGGTTGAAGCGTGCAATCCCTATCGTCTCTAGGTGCGCAAGGTGCATATATGAAATCCCCGCCTCCCCGGCATCTCGATAAATCGAAAGTTGATAAGATATATACTCTGTGCGAGTAAGTTTGTTTGTGTAGATGATTGAGTGTACGTTATTGCTATATATTGCATTGAGCCTCTTTATATAGGCTTCAAGATATCCAACTCTTCCCTTAATTGGTGCAAGGAAGCATGTCATCATAGGCAATTAATTGTTGCTTCTATGAATCATAGATGTATATATATTGCTGCCCACGTATGAAATTGCATGCAAATCCTTGATTAATAGGCGTTACCTCATACAAATATACAATTAATTGAGGATAGCTTCCTTATTGGTTAAGGCTACGTACATACTTGCATAAGGAGTTGGATTAAATATGGGAATCTTCATGATTCATGCCTGTTTGAGCTGAAATATTTAAGCCAAGTTTATAGACAAATACAGTCCGTCAAATAAAGTTGAAACGATGAATGTGGTAATCAAATAGCTAAATAATTTTCATTAAATTTTTTTTTATCAAAATGATCCTTGAAGGATGACCTAAAATATAGACGGTTTTGATCATTAGTTTGCACTCGCAATGAGGATGATTGCATTGTAATTCACGTGTGGATGTCCACATGTGAAGGAGACTGTATATATATATATATATATATGAACGGTTCCGATAATTGAGTTATGTTGTCAATTGGTCTGGATGAGGATGTTCGCATTGTAATTCACGTGTGGACGTCCACATGTGAAGGAGACTATATATATATAGTCTAATGTCTTTCAAATCCGGAAGGTGTTTAAATCCTATGGGAAAGAAAGGGTGTAAATATACATAGGATGTAAATGCCTTCTAAGTATAAATGTAGACAATGTAAATACAGACAAGGTAAATGCAATTGCAATCCACAATTAGTGAATCTGCATGAGTATTCTCTCTTATTTGCATACATTCGGCAACGTAATTTGATGATTTAAATCGTTGATCTTATAAAAATATATCAATTCTTATGTAGTTCATACTTTTGTTTCTTCATATTAAAATTGGAAATGAATTGAATATAAAATAACAAAAAATGCATTTGATTTAGGCTACGTTTGGTACCGCGTTCTCAGGAACAAAACAGCTTATTTTGATTTTTTATTGTTTATAGATTGTTTGGTAAAGTGACAAATCAGCTTATTAACACCGCAATGGGTGAATATACGCGAATTTTTAAAAGCAGCTGATAGGTTGCTTTTTTGAAACCACGTTAAGAGGACGCGGAAGGAACCGGTCATTAGTTCTAAATACCCATACCGTCCTCATCTATTCTTGAGATTTACATCATTATATCCGGAGGGGATTCCCTGCACGGACCGTGCAAGTGCACGTACAGCGTGCTTGTCATGTGTCCGTTAGAAACAGGAGCTCCGTTAGTTAACTTCAACACAGGCTCTCTCTCTCTCTGTTCATCTGTTGAAGGAGGCTCTCTCTCTCACAAAGCCCGACCTCCTTGTGAAGAGGAACAATTGATTTAGGCGAGATCTCGGACAGGAACATCCATGGGTACGAATCTTTCATGGCAGGGCAAGATGGACAAGAAGATGGGGCTTTGTTCATGGCTTAAGGATCTTGAGGAACAAAGGAAGAAAAAGATTTGAAAATCACCATGAGCACAGATCTGATATCAGATCTAAGATCTACAAACAAATTTGATCTATGAGGACCAAAATCAGATGCAAAAGAAGAGAGCTTCTCCTTCAACAGAGAGAGAGAGCCCCCTCTTTGTGATTTGAATCGGTAAAGTAGTGGAAGTTGGTTTGTTTAGGGGTGATAAGGGGATGAACAGACGACGTTGACTGTCAATACAAGGTTATGCTGAACAAACGGCTTAGATGTCTGACCTCGCATTCAACGGCTGAGATTGCAGCGCGTGTGTCTCACAATGTACGTGCAAAGTTACTGTCCGTGCAGGGAATAACTTTCGCATTATATCCTTCTCTGTACGATTTCTCTCCTCTCTTCAAGTTCATCAGAGAGCTTTCAATTACTACTTTCTTAGTTCAGTCTTCTCTTTCACTCATCAAGACCGAGCCTAATTTCTTATCATTTATTTTTCATTCTCCTCACTTTTGAGGGTTAATTGTTTTTCTCTTCTTTCCTTTACTCTCTGATTCCTTTTCTCTCTCGCAACCCATTGTAGAGGAATCACTCGTAATCTTGGAATCTAGTTGGGTGTCTCTTGTTCCTTCTTGTTGCTTCCTCTCGATGGGCTAGAGCTATTGGACTTTGTACTTTTATTGGCATTAGTTATTTTTTCCCTTGCTGTTCTATACACCACCCAGAGCGGCATTGACCCTTCTTGCCCGCACAATACCAAACCAAGGCTCATTCCTTTCTCTCCCCATCTTTTCTATTTCCATGTTGTTAGATCGCAGGTCGCCAATTTCATAATTTCGATAAACAATCCATAAAGGAAGAAAATTGAACTAGAGGAAAAGAAATCTAAACGAAAAAAAAAAAAAAACAGAGTGTGAATCTGAGAGAGAGGACGACATAGAGGGAGATAATTTCGCTACAATGTTTATATTAGTCATTTTATTTAAACACTATTTTTAAGCTAAGTTTACCAAACATTCTATCGCAGCTTTTTTTATCACAATATTTTTAACTGTACAGTTTACCAAACAGTTACCTGAATTTATTTATCGCTAATTATTCTCACAGCTGAGTTTTCTCATCGCTGATTATTCTTACAGCAATGCCAAACTAAGCCTTAGTTAAGCAAATATGAGTTTCATCAAGTCAAATACACATTCAATTATTCCAATTAGAAGTGAACAAGTAAGCTTAGAACCATATGGGGACAAGCCATTCCTATGAAAGAAGTAAGCATGAACACTGGTGTGTAAATTCCAAAATTAATTATTAAATTACCAAGTGCGAATACGTACCTTCAATACGAGTCTTGGCAAGTAAGGAGATGCCTTCAAGAAAGAAGATATATGATGAAGAGACCAATCATACTGTGCACAAACTATTAGTTCCAGATACTTGATATTTGATAATGTAGGAAATGTAAAACTCCGACAGATCTGAAAGGCAAATAATGTGTAAGGAACTTCATATTCCAAAAGGAGATCGAAAAGAAAACAACAAGTACATAATTACACATACTAACCTCTCCCTTGATATCCAGGGTCAGAAATTGGATCTGAGAGACATAACATGAAAACTGGGTGAAGGCAAGACTTATACAATCAGGTGCATAGAACCGCTTAACAAGGGATACATCAACAAACATTGGTAAATTACTGAGCAACAAGTTTATCACATCATATCCGGCCAATATAACTAAATGAAACAATATTCGCGTCACGAATCTCAACGCTTTTGATGTGAGGACAATTTTCTATCATCAAATACTTCAATGCAATTGATGGACCGACAACTCTTAAACTAACCAAATCTTTGGAGACAATCACTGATCAGAAATTCTGTAATGCACTCGATATATGGGTGCTCCATATTCTGTGGTAAGATATTAGCCATAAATATAATCTTAGGGTTAAAAATTCATGACTTGTTACCTGAATAGTAAGTATTAATCATATTTTTAAATTTAAAAAAATTATTTATAATGATAGGAAAAAAGAAAAGTATAAAAAAGAAAAAAATTAATTAATTAACTACAATCAAGCTGTAAAATTAAACCTTGGTTAAGCTAAACTACTTTAAATTAGAAAAAAAACTGTTGAACTCAATCAACGCAGAAGAAAAAATACTATTGCTAAACGATCATGTGGTCAAACTTTATCATAATCGGCCAAATTTTGACGTGGTAACAATAACCGATAATTTGCCGATATTTATCAGGCTCGATTGATCTAATCATTAATCTAAATATCACTTCCTCATAAGAATCAACACAAAGAAACTTTTATATATTAAAAAAAAAATTGTCCAACTTATTTTCGCCTTCCAGATCACTTGTTTTTCTATAAACCCTAAATATCATTGCTTAATGACGGAGTGGTGAAACTTTATCATAATCGGCCAAATTTTGGCGTGGTAGCAATAACTGATAATCTAACGATATTTATCAGGCTCGATCAATCTAATCGTTAATTTAGATATCACTTCCTCATATGGATCAACACAAAGAAATATTTATATATATATATATAATTTGTCCAACTTATATATATAAAATTGTCCAACTTATGTTCGTATTCTAGATCACTTGTTTTTCCATAAACCCTAAATTTCATCGCTTAACGATTAGGTGGTCAAACTTTATCATAATCGCTTAATTTTGGCGTGGTACCAATATCCGATAATCTGATGATATTTATCAAGCTCGATCTTCCTCATAGGGATTAACACAAAGAAACCTTTATTAAAAAAAAAAAAAGGAACACATCGAAAATTAGGAATTTTTAGTTGTATTTCTTTTTCTTTTATTATTTTGAGTTTAACCAATAATTAATTGATATGAGATATAAATTATAATTTTTTAATCAAATATTATAATTTTGGTGTAACATGTTATACTTATCTCTTATTTTATAATTTTAAGTTTAAATATAAGTCATATTCAAGACACACTAAAACCTGATGTATTTGTGTACCTGGAGCACTAAAGTCGCTCTCATAATCACTGATAAATCGTTCAAGAACTGGACAGTTTGACAAGAAATACTCGAGAACTTCTCCCTTCACACCAACATTTCGCAAGTGAAGGGCTTTGAGGGACTTGAAACCAATATCATGTACACAGGGCCGGCCCTCAGAATTCAGGGGCTCAAGGCGAAGAAAATTTTCAGGGCTCGACTACTCAAAAAAAAAAAAAAACCAATATTCCAAACAAATATGTAATTGAGCCAACGTATTACAAAATATCATTGAAATAAGACTCATCTTGCATTTTTAGATGCAAATGTGCTAATGAAATTTGCATAATCAAATTTGCCAACCATATCTTTTACTCTATTAGACTATTAAAGTTATAGAGTATTAGGAACGCAGACATGCAGAAAGAGTCAAAAAGTATGATTAAAAACATACTGATGCAATTTTTTTTTTGTACTAGATAATATATATAAATTTGGGCCCATTGAATTGGGGGCCACAGACTGCAGTCTTGCCAGTCTTGCCCCAAAGGCGGCCCTGCATGTACACAAGAACACAAATTTGGAATCTCAGAATGCAGTTGCGCCGAAGCTGACTGTTTCTCGAGGCACAATAGATATTGAGAAAATTAATCCATCTTTTTTATAGCAAGGCACTGCATGTTTGGCATCAAGAGGAAACGAAGTTCCCGGAGATAGGCCGGTCCAATTCAAGTATTAATTTCAACACTCTTTTCCATGCAAATCGAATCCATTCATCAATGGATCTTGAATAGCGCAAATCTAGAAAAAAGCAAGCCCTCAATTGTTCAATCTTTGAGCCTCTATGTTGTTCCACAACACGATACACCCAATTCACGTAGTTATTTATTTTCTCGTCTTTTAATTTTCCTTCCAACTCCATGAAAGTTAGAACAAAGCCCTGATCATTACTACCCGCTAAAAAGTTCATAGCATCAAAGGTGAGTTTCATAGTAGACTCATCCCATACACACCGCCATCGCTTCGAAAGGATACTAGTGGTTGCTGCTTCCTTTAGAGGCAAGAGAGATAGTATACTAACAAGAATTTCACATGGCACCTCACTGATTCGGTCAACCACCACTAAGTTGCTGCACTCGCTCTTATTCTTCTGTGATCTCCTTCTCTTTCGCAAGTTGTACTCATCCTTATAATTGATAAAAGAGTAAGAAACAACAGATTCAGGAAAGAGTATAGTGCAGATTCTGAAATTTCTGTACGTAATTGTGAAAACCAGTGTTTCATTACCTTGTCTTTGACAGATTGAGAGGTCTGACGTCCACTTCTTAACTTCATCAAATATGGTTCTGTGGGTGTGTTGGTCGTGATCGTGAAGACTGAGTTTTAGGGATTTAGTCGTATAATCCATGTAGGATGGAGCCTAAATCTTTCCTGGTGAGAGAGAAAACATCTAATTATCTTGTTCTTTTCTTTTTTACGTTTTTATAATCCATGTAGGAAACCAATCCTTCACATACAAGAGAGAAAATCTAAATGGTACTTGGACATGTCCAACTTGGAAAGTTAACCAAGTTCAACTAGGACTTACCTTTTCTTAATTCTCATCAACTAGGACAAAATTTAATGGTCACTACATAGAAACTCTTTCAAGTCTTTCCTTCATCAAATACTGACTCAAATACTTGGACCCCCTTTCCATTACCATCAAATTTTGACTGAATTTGAAAATATTGCAAAAATATTACAAAATCGTAAGGTCAGCATTAATCTATCTCAACACAATGAATATTTAATAATGACATGGATTGAGTATTTAATAACCATATGCTGAAAATTGCAATTTTGAGTATTTAATAATCATGTGTTGAGGTGGATTAATGCTGACCTTTAAGATTTTGAGTGGATGACTGAGATTAAAAATTTAGATAGGTTATGAGAGAAGTTAAGTTAGGAGATGATTCAAATCCCAACATCACAGGTCAATGATTATCAATAACTTCATATTATTTATATATATACATATTAAAAAAACATCTTACATATATATTAACTATAAGAAGTGAAAGCAGTGATCGTATATATCAAATCATAAGACACACGCAAAGGAATATAGAAAACGGTACATAGGAAGCCTAATTCATCATCACCACCAGAAGATTATTATCTTAAGCAACAATACTTTGCACGCACCAATTATAAATAACCGAGGTATATATAGTAGCTAGAAAACATGGAGGTGATCACTAGCTAGCTTGTACTTTCATTGTCTTCTTATTTTTGAACAATGAAGTTTCATTGTCTTCTAAAGCAAGCATGCCAACAACTGGAGTAACAATAATTTCAGTCCCCTTAGACACACGAGCCGACCTCCAGAGAATGTACGGCAAGCAGAGGTGCATTTGACATGCTGTTTCTTGACCTCTTAGGTTTGGGGTAGATGATGCGCACCAACTTCTTGACTAGCCAAATGAGAAATCGAGCAGTATGGTATAGAGCGACCAATGCAAGCAGTGGAAGCCAAAACAACAATAAATAACCACCGACGTAGGTGCTCATGTGAGTACTAACACGGCTGGGTAGTACTAGCTTTACACCTTAATTCGTAGAATGTTAGCGTCAAAAATGTGAGAGTGAGACACATGACTACTAATAAGAGCCACACAAGTACCCGTTTACGGAGAAGAAATCCGCTTATAAGCAAAATAGTGATGCTCAAAGAGAAAAGGAAGCAGGCGGTATTGAAAATTTGGAAGTTGTCGAAGATATCTGGATAAACATAGCTTGAAACTGCAGTTCCGGCCAAACATGGATTTGTTTCATTGCAATATGATACTCCACCAAAGGTAGTATTTGCATTAAACTCTTGCCAAAAACCCCCAGGTGGGTTAATTGCAGCTTGGAATGTCATTGTTGAGATCATGGTACCCACAACCATCAGCATGCCGCGCTTCTCTTCCACCCAATTCCCACCCGTAGTACCGCTTTTATCTTTCACAATTTTTTCACTTTTCTTCCCTTTTTTCCATGTTTCTTTGTTTTGTTGTTTGGTAATGGTGGTTGTTGCTCATTCTCAGTCCTTTGATCTTTCATGATACCAGCATGCATCAAAACTTGTTGAATTTCCAAGCTTACGAAATCTCTCGGACTGTTTTCTAACACCTTCATAACCTTCTCATTTCCAACAGTTGCTTCAACTCGAACAACAGGTAGCGAAAGCAAGTATCTTATCATCTGCACAAGCATGCACTTCTGTTTTTAACTTTGTATTTTTGGAAAATTCTGGACAAAAGTGTAGATATATTTCGATTCAAAGAAATTCATGCAATAATAAAAGAGTGTGTTTCACCTTTTGCCCTAAAAAAGAGAAATTGAAACTTTAGAGATCCATAGGGGTTCGAAAATATAGTATGCATGGGGGTGATGTGCTATAGTAATTTGAGACTCATAGCAAGGCTGTGCTACATGCATGCATGTTTCAAGCTCATACGTACATTTTGTTTTTCATGTAAATAGTTTACCACTTCGACAACCTTTGTTACTGCCGCGTACTGTAATAACTCATTTGATATAATCAGTGTTCTAAAAATTCCCGCTTAGGTCTAACTAGTTCCCGCCTAGGCCCTAGGTAGAGGTCAACTGCCTCGATTAGTTGTAAATCCGCCTAGGTGGGCATAGAGGGGTTTTAAAATATCATAATTTTTTTTACCTATGTTTTCAATCAATTATAGTACTTTTATTTTGCATGTTTATGTTCCTCATTACAAGTATAATTTTTGTTTTAAATAGGCATATATATAGTTAGGGTGTTGTTATTAACACACCTTTGTGTACGTGTTAATAACACGCCCCCTTCTGCAGAACGTCAAGCTATGGCTGCTTCCTTCTCCTCTCAATCACTGACCGCCTTCATTAATGCTCAACCAAGTCTCTGTCATTCTTTGCCTCATGACAATGCTTCTCAGTTACTGCCGCTCATTCCTCCCGGTTGAGGCACGCATCTTGGCTCCTATATTGACTTTGGCCTTTTATTACTCGTGCAATCTGATGTTAGCTTCACTCCCATCAGCTTGAGGGAGGGTGTTAAGGGTATACTAGCATAGTTAGAGAACTAGTTATAGAGCCACAGATATGTGACAAGTGTCAGAATCCTATGCACTCATATAATTGTATATATAGCAGCTTCAGCTGCACAAGTAGTGTGTGTGTACGAGTTCATTGTTGAGTAAAATACATCTCTTTGTTCTTCTTCTTCAAGTTTCCTTCAAGCTTATACAAAGCTTTCATCCCTCACTTGGGCAAGTCTTGAATTATGATTAAGAAGAGCTTTGGTGAACTCGAGGTGGCCAAGAAGAGCTGAGGTGTGCAGCGGAGTTTCGCTGAAGTGAGTGAGTGAAACCTTGTTGAGAATGAGAGGGTCTTTTTGGATCAAGTTTTTGAAAGATGGTACGGACCCTGCAACTGCTGCCTGATAAAGTGCTGTTGTTGGATCAGCTTCGTGATGATCTTCTCTGATCTCCATCTCTCTCTTCCTCCGAATTTGATTCACTTGTTAACAAAATGGAAAGGGTTGTATTTGAAAATTGAAATCAAAGCAGCCTGAGTGATATGGTGGACTTACTGTTTCAAGTCTTCTATTGGACCCATGTTGACAAAGAAAGGCTAATAGTTGTGAAACGAAGCAAAAGACTTGGTCAAGTGCAATAATTTCCAATCTTTTTGGGGACGGCTCGAATCGTGTGTTTACGACCCCATCCCATCCCGTACAGGTCTTTTGACTTCTTCAACTCTAAAACAAAGATTGCGTATGGGCCACGACAAAGGGGTCTGTTACTGCCTCTATGAATCTGTTACTGCATTCCAATTTATACCATGCAACTTGGGTATTATGGAAGGCTTTACTATACGATATCAGTATTTTCCCAAAGTTCTTATACTAGAAATCAAATTTAAGCTCTCATTATCCGTACCCGGTTGTACACAGCTGGTTCTCCTGTTATTCACAAAATGTAATTAAAAAGTACAGTCCATTCTCAACGTATCATCCAGATGGAAATAACACATAGGGAGTCTACCAATCTAACACATTAGAGAATCATTTACATAAGCAAATTCATAAACATGATAATTCATTTACATCAACCAATTAAAATGGACATCTAAGTATTTTCAATCAAACGGTCAGCCATTAAAGCACATAAACATACAAAAACATCTTAAAACGTATAATCAATTGTACTCTACCCATTTACAATTCACTAACCTCAATCAAGATATTAGGGTAATAAAATATCTTGAAAATAAATAGAACTTAACCCCAATCATGAAATACTGAAAGAAAAGATGAAGAAGTTAGAAGAACTTGTATGATTTTCTATGATTGTACCGACCTCCTTACCTATATAAGACCTAAACCATCCCATAACGAATCAGAGGCTCTTTCTCAAGTCGTGGTTGACGATAAAAGAAAACGATGGTGATTTTTGGTTGGCTGTGTCTAACGGAATCTTCCTCCTCTTTCTCCATGTTCTCTCTCTATCTACTTCTCTCTTTTCTCCTCTCCTCTCCTCTTGATCCTTCTTGATCATTCTTTAATATATGTATATATATATATATACAGGCTTTCTCCACTACATAGGACTATGCACTTTTAAAGTACATAATTCTAATGTCAATCGTCAGATCAGTTCATTTAAACAGATCTGACGGTTGACATTAAAACTATGTACTTTAAAAGTACATAGTCCTATGTAGTGGAGAATCATTGTATATATATATTCCCCAACCTTATCTCTTTCCCATTTTTTTTTATGTCGGTGAAAATGAATTTCCTCCTCCATTTTAGTTTTATTTTATATTTCTTTTCAATTATTATTTAAACACATAATTAAATAATTAATCATTTAAACAATAATAATACAAGTAATAACTAATAAGACTTTATTAAAAATACGAGTTATATTGATTCACTAGTGTCCCTCTTAGTAGGCATCTTTTCAACATAAATTATGTAATATATTAATTTGATGACAAATTTTCAACAAAAGCATGAAGCCATGTATTGATCTTTATTAGCGGATTGATTGATCTTAATTACCCGTCGAGGGGTTGACCTTAATTATAATTTAAGGTAAATATCCAATAGGTCCTAATTTTCACTACATATTTCCCATCAAGTTTGAGAGATTTTAAATATTTCCCATCAAGTTTGGGTTGTGCCTCTTTTACTCCCACCAAGGACAAAATAAGAGAGACATGATTTGTTATAATTTTTTTCAGACATTTTTGCCCTTCAACATTTTTTTTCAGAATTGCCACCATTTAAGGTGGATATGATCAAAGCTTCCAAATGGGATCGATCTTGTCGCCGGAGGTTTATGGTGAGAGAGAAAGCTCCGAGGAGAGAGAGAGAGAGAGAGAGAGAGAGAGAGAGAGAGAGAGAGGAGGCGAGATGAGAGAGCTCGAGGAAGAGGAACGGCGGTGGTAGAAATCAGGCTACGACTCGCCGATTTGGCTCGGTCCGTTACGGTGAGGCTCCGATGACGGAGATCGAACGACTACAGATCTCTAGGTATCCAGAGAAGATCCGGCGCAGTGGTTATGTTTGGTTGTGCAGGCGGTGTCTGGAAGTGATGGCAGTGGACACGGCGAAGCACGACACGAGTTGGCGATGGAGAGATTCAGTCGCCAGAGACTGCGAGAGGCACTGGGCACAGCTGGTCTAGGCTGCTGGTGGCTTGATTGGCTTTTGGTCCAACTTGATTAACTATGTAAGGATATGAATGCTAAATGTATCTATCTGTGCAAATAGAGAAATTGTTAGGGTGGGGCTGAATCTGTGATGTTTGCATCCTATTGCTTCTACGGAGATCATACGAAGCATTCATTCTTCTTCTTCATGATTTATAATTGCAAATGGAATGTTTTGCGTTAAGTTTGGTTGGGTGGGTGTGAAATAATGGTGGTGGTTGGTACTGTTTATGAATGCAGGTAATGCAGATGCTTTTGGAACTGAATTACTTAATTGAAAGTCTAATGAAGATGGCTCCAACCAAAGAAGAAGAACGTAAGCTGAAAGAGTGCAAAGATGATTATGTCTCTGTTTGTATAACTTGTTATTTACTTCTGCAAATGATTTGAAGTTGAGGTGCTTATATTTGCACCTGCTTGGACCATAGCTAATTGATTAGCTGCTGTGCATTTGGTTATAAATGCATTCATTCATCTACAATTGCTAATTGATTAGTTGCTGTGCACGCATTTGGTTATAAATTCATTCATTCATCTACAATTGCTAATTGATTAGCTGCTGTGCATTTGGTTATAAATGCATTCATTCATCTACAGTTGCTAATTGCAGATGCATTCATGCATCTATATTGGGTTTTTGACCGACTCCCTTATATGAGATTAATATTGAATGAAAGTTTGAGAGAGTTAAGTTGCTATTGTTGTTGAAAACCCTAAATAAAATAGTTTATTGACCTCAATAAAACAATTTATTGACCTCAATAAAATAGTTTATTGACCTCAATAAAATTTTATTGAGGTCAATAAAATACACAAAGGTGATGCTCATTTGTTTTTTGTTGATTGAAATCCAGAAACTGAAATTTCACTGATCTTATAAAATTTTATTGACCTCAATAAAATTGTATTGAGGTCAATAAAATACACAAAGATGATGCTCTTTTGTTCTTTGTTGATTGAGACCCAGAAACAAAAATTTCACTGATCTTATAAAATCTTATTGACCTCAATAAAACAGTTTATGGACTTTAATAAAATTTTATTGAGGTCAATAAAATACACAAAGGTGATGCTCCTTTGTTTTTTGCTGATTGAGACCCAAAAACTAAAATTTCAATGATCTTATAAAATTTTATTGACCTCAATAAAACAGTTTATTGACCTCAATAAAATTTTATTGAGGTCAATAAAATATACACTTTCCCTCCTACCACGAAAAATATTGATTCCTTAAAAAAAATTATTGAGGTCAATAAAATCTGTCAATGGCAGTTTCGTAATTTTTGTAAAATATATAATACAGAAATGTAAATTGGTCAATTAATGGACCGGGTGGGCACCGTGTGTTTGCCTTGTCCTTGATGGTAAATATTTGCTCAATTATGTCCTTATGAGTCAAGAACCCTATAATTTAATCATGTTCCAAATTCATTATCAAGTCTTTCTGTTTAGTTTCTTCAGCCATGCTTCAAATTTAAAAGGACTTTCTAATAGACATTCAACCCAAAAAAATGGACATTTTCCATTTGTCTTATTAGCATATGTTGCCAATAGTAGTATAGCACTGTCTCATATACTACAGGAACTCCCCTTCCATCTTTCTTCCAATATTAACCCGACTCATGGACCATTCTGTTTAAGTAAATACAAATTACAACCACAAGACAGAAAGTAAATACAAAGGTAAATAGCACAGGAATAGATCATCTCTTTATTAATGAATAGGTGCCTCTATATATAGAGAAACACAAGGGTACAATCCATATCCCAATAGGACTTCTATTCAATATGTAATCCATATGCTATACTAACTAATCTAATCCTAGGTTGACAAGGCACACACAAAGTAGGTTTCCTTCAACACTCCCCCTTGTGGCGTCAACACTAGGTGGTGCTCCTCGCGTTGTCTCATTAAAAACCTTGCCAAGTAACAAAAACCCAGTGGGATAAAAATAACCTTGGTCGAAGGGAAAAAGAGTACAACACACCCTTCACATTTGGAAACGTTGCATGGACGCCAGACTCCCCCTGAAGTCTGCGTCTCCCCCTGATTTCCACAATCATGGGAGGTCAGATAACTTAAGCAAACCAATGCTTTTCACATGCTTCTCAAATGTGGAATTAGGCAGTGACTTAATAAATAAGTCAGCCACATCGTCCTCAGAACGGACTTGATTCACTTTAATCTTAAAGAACTTCTGCTATTGCTGATTACAAAAGAACTTAGGCGATATATGCTTGGTGTTGTCGGTTTTGATGAAACCTTGCTTCATTTGCTTAATGCAAGCAGCATTATCCTCATAAATGGATGTAGGTTCATCAGTGGTTGACCTCAAACCACATGTACTTCTTATATGTGTATCAATGGACCTTAACCATATACACTCATGAATTGCTTCATGGAGAACAATAATCTCAACATGGTTTGAAGAAGTAGCGACAAGAGTCTGCTCAGTAGACCTCCAAGATATCGCGGTGTTACCCATGGTAAAGACATAACCAGTTTGGAAACAACCTTTATATGGGTCAGAGAGATACCCAACATCAGCAAAACCCACCAAAACATCACAAAGATTTTCGGAATAATGGGCAGTAGCACTCGTGCGATCGATCGTGACATTCTGCGATCGATCGCTCGATGGCAGAAGCTCGGTACGATCGATCGTGGCATATCCTGCGATCGATCGCCCGATGGCAGTAGGCACGGGTTCCTTACCCATTTTGCCATATTTTCATGCCTCTCTGTAGGGAAAGAACAAACCCATATCAATCATACCCTTCAAGTAACGAAAGATAGTCTTTAAGCCATTCCAATGGCGTTGCGTGGGCGCAAAGCTAAATCTAGCTAACAAGTTAACAACAAAGGAGATATCGGGTCTTGTACACTGTGCCAAGTACAATAATGCGCTATTGCACTTAGGTACGGTACCTCAGCCTCTAAAACGTCTTCACCATCATCCCTTGGGTGAAACGGATCCTTCTTGGATCTAGACTGTGACCAATCATGGGAGTGCTTAACAGGATGGACTTTATCCATATTAAATCGCCTGAGCATCCTTTCCCAAGATCTTTCATCTCAAACACGGATTTCAAGTATTCACTGGCACTTGCAAATCCGGAACTTGTTTTCACGCAGGGGCATAATTTATTGTCCACATACCCTCTTCCAATCAAGTAGTCACTTAGACGGGTATACCACATCCGTCCGGATTGTTTCAATCCATATAGTGAACGTTGCAATCTTATTGCAAACGTGCTCTGTGGTCTAGAGCCACTTGACTTGGGTAAATGAAGCCCATCCGGGACCTTCATATAAATCTCCATATCTAGATCCCCATAGAGATATGTTATGACCACATTCATAAGCTGCATGTTCAGTTTTTCAGAAACTACCACTGACAAGGTAGCAGAACGTTATAACGTCCTTTACGAGAGAATATGTCTCATCGTAGTCGATTCCAGGGCGTTGTGAGAAGCCTTGCGCCACATGGCGAGCTTTATATCTCGTTCTCTCACTACGCTTTCTAACAAAGACCCATTTATATCAACAGGTTTTATTCTAGAAGGTATTGGCACTACCGGCCCAACTACCGTTCTCTTTGTTAGTGAGTCCAACTCAACCTGGATCGCATATTTCCATTTAGGCCAATCAGCTCTACGTTGGCATTCATCAACAGAGCGAGGTTCAATATCATCATTCTCAATGAACTCTTGTGCACAAGCATATGCAAACACATCATCAACTGTGATGGAGTTTCTATCCCACGTCTCATGTACACTAGTGTAATAATCGAGATCTCTAGGTTCCCACGGATAGGTCTTAGCGACAGGGCGTCCCCCGAAGATGTCTTTTGGACATAACCATAATCCGGAACGTTTTCATGGACGGATTTTGAGTATCAATGATGAGAGGGTTATTTGGTGCCATCGCAGCCCATTCCCTAGGGCGCGAATCCCTCGAACCTGGTGGCCTCCAACGCTTCCTCAGCGGAGCCACGGCCTAAGCCACATCACCACCATTACTGGCAGTGGCGCCACCAGCTGTCCCTCCCATAGGGTTAGCTGCAATAGCGACTTTGAGTCCAAGTCCTTGTTCAGGCACTTGCATCCTTGCAGGCATGTTTGCAGCTGGTATATATGATCTAGTCACTGAGATCTGAGAAAGCGTCAGGAAGAGAATCTCTGACTTTCTAAAGATCTATAATTCTACGCACTTTCTGCAGTAGGGGGATCGTTATGAGACAGAGTGGGGACAGGCCACGACAATTCCAGTCGTTCCTGTTGAACGTTCACGTTCTTATCTCCCCCTAACGACGGGAAGACTGTCTCACCGAAGTGACAAATAGATCACCTGCCAAGGGTTCTACATAGCGGATTATGGTTGGAGACTCAAATCCAACATAAATACTCATTCGTCTCTGAGGACCCATATAAATACGCTGTGGCGGCGTAATAGGCACATAAACAACACACCCAAATATGCGTAAGTACGATATGCTTGGCTCGTACCCAGTCACTAGCTGTAACGCGGACAAAGATTGGATGGTGATGAGCCTCAGACGAATAAGCAAAGCTGCATGCAATACTGCGTGTCCCCAGGCAGAGAGAGAAAGATTGGTGCGCATTACCAATGTCCTCGTGACCATTTGTATTCTATTAATGGCAATCTCTGCAAAACCATTCTGGGTTTGCACATGTGAGACTAAATGCCCAACATTTATCCCATGCAGTAGTCATCGAAAGTTTTCGATGTAAACTCCCTAGCATTATCAAGCCTGATAGTTAATGGGATGATCCGGGTAGCGAGCCGGTAGGCGAATACTCTGTGCTAGGAGTTTAGCATAAGCAGCATAAC
This sequence comes from Rubus parviflorus, assembly GCA_029955375.1. NCBI lineage: Eukaryota > Viridiplantae > Streptophyta > Magnoliopsida > Rosales > Rosaceae > Rubus > Rubus parviflorus. The sequence continues at coordinate 6,923,823 of JARGGL010000005.1, read as the reverse complement.
GAATGGACAACATCATGACATGTGACCAGCATGTCGATGCATCAACCAACACCATAAAATACATAAATGGCCCGCTTGGTGGTTGAATATGTCCACAGATATCCCCTTGGATTATCTGTAAGAATGGAAGAAGTACTTTATTTCCCTTAGGAACACGCTTTGCATAATGAGCGTTTGGCTTTGGGAGCTTCAGAAGCATAGGAGGAATTGTCCACATCCGAGAGAGAGGATTTCGTTCTATGCGATCGATCGCAAGGGGGGTGCGATCGATCGCCCGTGCTCTCGGGTTCCTGAAACAATGCAGGATGGGACATGCGATCGATCGCAGGGGATGTGCGATCGATCGCCCGGGCTCTCTGGTTCCAGAAAACGTACAGGAAGGAACCTACGATCGATCGCAGGGGGATGCGATCGATCGCCCGAGCTCTCGGGTTTGTTAACGACGCAGCCTAGAAGGTTGCGATCGATCGCAGGTATCGTGCGATCGATCGTACAGCGTCGGACAGTGGCAAATTTGCTCTTTCTCATAACTGTCTCATCTCCTTGAATCGCTCTTCGATTCATGCTTCAATTAGCTCGAAAGAATGGATGTCCGTGTGAGGTTTTCAATACACGGATCATCATATCACGACCAGAGTGTCACAACCTGTCGTGCCAAAGCCAATATGTGTCTGAATCCAAGAGGTCATCCCTAATGACATTGTTTGATTCAATAGCTCGAATAGTGGTAACATATTACCCACTAGAGAGACACATAAGCTTCTCTAAGATGCGCTTTCTACCGCAGTCATTAGAGGTAATGCAAAGGGATTCTTTTCCATTCTCATCATGCATCTTAGCATGGAAACCATTGGTTCTTATATCTTTAAAGCTCAACAGAGTTCTATTTCCTCTTGGAGCGTAGAGAGCATTTGTGACATCAATGTGAGTGTCATTAGGCAAGAGGAATTGGGCATATCCTCTTCCTTGCACAAGATTCGATGGTCCTGCCATCGTAGTCACAGATGTATATAAGCTCATCATTAAAATCGAGGCTACGAAGGCAACTCAGATTTTATTAAAGATATTAGCCAAGGCTTTACACTCAAAGTTCCATCTTGATCTTAAATCAAAACTAAATCCATTGTCTTGGCAATCTTGTCATATTACATCAACTTGGAAAAACATAAAGACTTAAGCAAAATTGCTTCCAAAGTCTTTAACCCTTAAACTCGACGTCTTGATCATTACAATTACATCTTCATATGTATTGCAAACTATGGTCCATTGATCAGACGCTCCATATCATTAATAGACATCATGAAGATGATTCTCCATTGATTGAGGCATATAGGCTCGGTACTCACGGTCCTTAAGACGGTGGCAAATTGCCTTGGCCGGTGGCGGGGCTGCCATAACTAGTGGCGCAACAACGCTGACCGGCGGTGACCGGCGGTGTCCCTCTTACAAGGACGACGGTCTTCTCTCACTCTTTCGCGGCCCTATGCTCACGTGATCGCTTATTCTTATGGCGATTACCTTCACAAGCAAATAGATTCTACGGACCAAAATGTCCGGGATCGTTCCTAGATTTAGGGTTTTGCTCTTGGCTTCCTCCATAGGGGCGCCATCATCGTCATGCCTTTCCTCAAGGCAGAGATGGGGAAGGTGGTGAGAGATTCCTCAATCAATTGTTCATCTGTGATGATTATCCACAGAGATGCATCAAGTCTTTGATGCGGAGAATTTCCGAATTATGTCCCATGACTTCTTCAAAGTCAGAGAAGCGGAGATTAGTCCATTATGCTTCTAAATTCGGAATGATGAATGTTACCATTACATTCATGAAGCGCTTCTAGCGCTAACCTCTTTCATGAACTCAAACTGGAGTGCCATATCCATATGGCGTTTCATCAGGAAAAATAACCTGGCATTGTACGTCTCAGTTTGAGGGTCTAGAGCGGTTTCTTCAAAACAACGCTCATGGATTCGAGCTAGAAGCTCTTGTGCGAATAGGTACATTAGGATATCATGAGCCCATCTCAGGATCTAATGTCCGCAGAATCCAATGGAGTAAAATCGAGTTATTCATGTTCGATATCCAAAATATGGAGAACAAGAATATGGTACCTATAGCGACGATCCGTTCGTCGGCATAAGATAGGTTACCAATAGCGACGATCCGTTCGTCGGTAAAGGGTATGTTTTGGAATTGATATTCTCACAAAACAATAGAGGGTTTCTGAGCAATATTTGCTCCCAAGAAACGTTTCCAAGGATTTTGGATTTAGGCGAAACTTTGGTGTCGTATGGTCATAACCTTAAACCTTTTCGGTAGCTCTACTCAGATATAACCAGGTAAGTTATAAGAGATGTCGGTGGAGCAAGCTCTCTTAATACCACTTATCTCAAACTCCTTACCTAGACATCATACCTAAGCAGGTGAGCCTAGTTGGGAATAAGTCATAAACCATAGGTCGTTTCTTCTCTACGGATTCCTCATCCGGAGGTAAATCATTCAATGAACTCCTCGTTCAAGGTCTCTTCTCTCTACGGATTCCTCATCTGGAGTATTAGCTCGAACCCCCACAGTTCGGCTCTTGAGGTCATCACCAATAGCATGATGACATTAGAGGTGCTCATGACTTACACATACCGCAAGCGATATGAAGCTCGATCACTCCCCTAATGCTTCTCATAGTTTGGCGAGTCTCGTATATTATCCCACGTTATAAGAAAGGTGGGAGGTAGAAGAAGGGAGGTTGCAAGTCCCCGGAGAAAAAGAAGGTTGAATTAAATTCAGAAAGCAGCAACGTTTATAAAAGCTTACTTGGATTCTTTTCTCGGATTATCTTGAGTACCTCTTCTTCGAAGTTATATATCAGGAGATCCAACGGTCGGAATTGGCTAAATTTTTAACTGGGGGTATTAGACTCACGGAGGAAGCTCTCGTCCAAATTGCAGCTTAATCCAACGGTGGAGAAGGGAGAAAATCGCTTCTGAATTCGACTGTTCTGTGCAGGCAGATTCTTGAACAAGAGGAGATTGCACGGAGGTACTATTCACGGGTACTGTTCATCCGGTACTGTTCACACGTACTGTTCATCGTCACTGTTCATCCGGCACACCCTAGGGTTTTGGGGTTCTAGGGTTTTGGCGCTAGCAGGATGCTATGCTCAAGAGTTTTGGTTTTTGATTCAGGGTTAGAGGTTCGTGCTGATAACGTGTTTAAGTAAATACAAATTACAACCACAAGACAGAAAGTAAATACAAAGGTAAATAGCACAGGAATAGATCATCTCTTTATTAATGAATAGGTGCCTCTATATATAGAGAAACACAAGGGTACAATCCATATCCCAATAGGACTTCTATTCAATATGTAATCCATATGCTATACTAACTAATCTAATCCTAGGTTGACAAGGCACACACAAAGTAGGTTTCCTTCAACACATTCTTATTTTTTGGCTTAAAATTGGTAATTTATTTCCTGCTTTCAGTCAACATCACTACAAGAGAAATATTTTGACACACAGCTAGAGGTCAGTGATTATCAATAATCACCAACTTCATATTATATATATAAATTAGAAAAATATCTTACTGTTTAAGTAAATATAAATTACAACCATAATACTGAAAGTAAATACAAAGTAAATAGCACAGGAATATATCATCTCTTTATTAATGAATAGGTGCCTCTATATATAGAGAAACACAAAGGGTACAATCCACATCCCAATAGGACTTCTATTCAATAAGTAATCCATATGCTAACCTAACTAAGATACTCCTAGGTTGACAAGGCACACACAAAGTAGGTTTCCTTCAACACTCCCCCTTGTGGCGTCAACTCTAGGTGGTGCTCCTCGCGTTGTCTCATTAAAAACCTTGCCAAGTAACAAAAACCCAGTGGGATAAAAATAACCTTGGTCGAAGGGAAAAAGAGTACAACACACCCTTCACATTTGGTATAGCATGGACGCCAGACTCCCCCTGAAGTCTGCGTCTCCCCCTGATTTCCACAATCATGGGAGGTTAGTTAACTTAAGCAAACCAATGCTTTTCACATGCTTCTCAAATGTGGATTTAGGCAGTGACTTAGTAAATAAGTCAGCCACATTGTCCTCAGAACGGACTTGATTCACTTTAATCTTTAAGTAACTTCTGCTATTGCTGATTATAAAAGAACTTAAGCGATATATGCTTGGTGTTGTCGGCTATGATGAAACCTTGTTTTATCTGCTCAATGCAGGCAACATTATCCTCATAAATGGATGTAGGTTCATCAGTGGTTGACCTCAAACCACATGTACTTCTTATATGTGTATCAATGGACCTTAACCATATACACTCATGAATTGCTTCATGGAGAACAATAATCTCAACATGGTTCAAAGAAGTAGCGACAAGAGTCTGCTGAGTAGACCTCCAAGATATCACGGTGTTACCCATGGTAAAGACATAACCAGTTTGGGAACAACCTTTATATGGGTCAGAGAGATACCCAACATCAGCAAAACCCACCAAAACATCACAAAGATTTTCGGAATAATGGGCAGCAGCGCTCGTGCGATCGATCGTGACATTCTGCGATCGATCGCTCGATGGCAGAAGCTCGGTACGATCGATCGTGGCATATCCTGCGATCGATCGCCCGATGGTAGTAGGCACGGGTTCCTCACCCATTTTGCCATATTTTCATGCCTCTCTGTAGGGAAAGAACAAACCCATATCAATCGTACCCTTCAAGTAACGAAAGATAGTCTTTATGCCAGTCCAATGGCGTTGCGTGGGCGCAAAGCTAAATCTAGCTAACAAGTTAACAACAAAGGAGATATCGGGTCATGTACATTGTGCCAAGTACAATAATGCGCTATTGCACTTAGGTACGGTACCTCAGCCTCTAAAACGTCTGCACCATCATCCCTTGGGCGAAACGGATCCTTCTTGGATCTAGACTGTGACCAATCATGAGAGTGCTTAACAGGATGGACTTTATCCATATTAAATCGCCTGAGCATCCTTTCCCAAGATCTTTCATCTCAAACACGGATTTCAAGCATTCACTGGCACTTGCAAATCCGGAACTTGTTTTCACGCAGGGGCATAATTTATTGTTCACATACCCTCTTCCAATCAAGTAGTCACTTAGACGGGTATACCACATCCGTCCGGATTGTTTCAATCCATATAGTGAACGTTGCAAATCTGATTGCAAACGTGCTCTGTGGTCTAGAGCCACTTGACTTGGGTAAATGAAGCCCATCCGGGACCTTCACGTAAATTCTCATATCTAGATCCCCATAGAGATATGTTATGACCACATCCATAAGCTGCATGTTCAGTTTTTCGGAAAACTACCACTGATAAGGTAGCAAAACGTTATGACGTCCTTTACGAGAGAATATGTCTCATCGTAGTCGATTCTAGGGCGTTGTGAGAAGCCTTGCGCCACAAGGCGAGTTTTATACCTCGTTCTCTCACTACGCTTTCTAACAAAGACTTATTTATCTCAACAGGTTTTATTCCAGAAGGTATTGGCACTACCGGCCCAACTACCGTTCTCTTTGTTAGTGAGTCCAACTCAACCTGGATCACATATTTCCATTTAGGCTAATAAGCTTCTACGTTGGCATTCATCAACGGAGCGAGGTTCAATATCATCATTCTCAATGAACTCTTGTGCACAAGCATTTGCAAACACATCATCAACTGTGATGGAGTTTCTATCCCACGTCTCATGTACACTAGTGTAATAATCGAGATCTCTAGGTTCCCACGGATAGGTCTTAGCGACAGGGCGTCCCCCGAAGATGTCTTTTGGACATAACCATAATCCGGAACGTTTTCATGGACGGATTTTGAGTATCAATGATGAGAGGGTTTATTTGGTGCCATCGCAGCCCATTCCCTAGGGCGCGAATCCCTCGAACCTGGTGGCCTCCAACGCTTCCTCAGCGGAGCCACGGCCTAAGCCACATCACCACCATTACTGGCAGTGGCGCCACCAGCTGTCCCTCCCATAGGGTTAGCTGTAATAGCGACTTTGAGTCCAAGTCCTTGTTCAGGCACTTGCATCCTTGCAGGCATGTTTGTAGCTGGTATATATGATCTAGTCACTAAGATCTAAGAAAGCGTCAGGAAGAGAATCTCTGACTTTATGAAGATCTATAATTCTACGCACTTTCTGCAGTAGGGGGATCGTTATGAGACAGAGTTGGGACAGGCCACGACAATTCCAGTCGTTCCTGTTGAACGTTCACGTTCTTATCTCCCCCTAACGACGGGAAGACTGTCTCACCGAAGTGACAAATAGATCGCCTGTCAAGGGTTCTACATAGCGGATTATGGTTGGAGACTCAAATCCAACATAAATACTCATTCGTCTCTGAGGACCCATATTAATACGATGTGGCGGCGTAATAGGCACATAAACAACACACCCAAATATGCGTAAGTACGATATGCTTGGCTCGTACCCAGTCACTAGCTGTAACGCGGACAAAGATTGGGTGGTGATGGCATGGGCCTCAGACGAATAAGCAAAGCTGCATGCAATACTGCGTGTCCCCAGGCAGAGAGAGAAAGATTGGTGCGCATTACCAATGTCCTCGTGACCATTTGTATTCTATTAATGGCAATCTCTGCAAAACCATTCTGGGTTTGCACATGTGAGACTAGATGCCCAACATCTGTCCCATGCAGTAGTCATCGAAAGTTTTCGATGTAAACTCCCTAGCATTATCAAGCCTGATAGTTAATGGGATGATCCGGGTAGTGAGCCGGCAGGCGAATACTCTGTGCTAGAAGTTTAGCATAAGCAGCATAACGAATGGACAACATCATGACATGTGACCAGCATGTCGATACATCAACCAACACCATAAAATACATAAATGGCCCGCTTGGTGGTTGAATATGTCCACAGATATCCCCTTGGATTATCTGTAAGAATGGAAGAAGTACTTTAGAATCCTTTGCATAGTACGATCTTAGTCCGTTATTTCCCTTAGAAATACGCTTTGCATAATGAACATTTGGCTTTGGGAGCTTCAGAAGCATAGGAGGAATTGTCCACATCCGAGAGAGAGAATTTCGTTCTATGCGATCGATCGCAAGGGGGGTGCGATCGATCGCAAGGGGGGTGCGATCGATCGCCCGTGCTCTCGGGTTCCTGAAACAATGCAGGATGGGACATGCGATCGATCGCAGGAAGTTGCGATCGATCGCCCGGGCTCTCGGGTTCGTTTAATCCCGTGCGATCGATCGCCGGGAGATGCGATCGATCGTCTGAGCTCTCGGGTTCCCTTAACGACGCAGTCTGGACAGGTGCGATCGATCGCAAGGATCGTGCGATCGATCGTATGGCGTCGGACAGTGGCAAATTCGCTCTTTCTCATAACTGTCTCATCTCCTTGAATCGTTCTTCGATTCATGCTTCAATTAGCTCGAAAGAATGGATGTCCGTGTGAGGTTTTCAATACACGGATCATCATATCACGACCAGGGTGTCACAACCTGTCGTGCCAAAGCCAATATGTGTCTGAATCCAAGAGGTCATCCCTAATGACATTGTTTGATTCAGTAGCTCGAATAGTGGTAACATATTACCCACTAGAGAGACACATAAGCTTCTCTAAGATGCGCTTTCTACCGCAGTCATTAGAGGTAGTGCAAAGGGATTCTTTTTCCATTCTCATCATGCATCTTAGCATGGAAACCATTGGCTCTTATATCTTTAAAGCTCAACAAAGTTCTATTTCCTCTTGGAGCGTAGAGAGCATTTGTGACATCTATTAAGGTGCTATCAGGCAAGAGGAATTGGGCATATCCTCTTCCTTGCATAAGATTCGATGGTCCTGCCATCGTAGTCACAGAGGAATGTGTAGGCATCATGCCTATGACGCAATATGACATGCGTGGTTCTGCTATCTGCGAGACATTCAAGTTCTGCAGAACTCATTCCTAAAAGCTCATCATTAAAATCGAGGCTACGAAAGCAACTCAGATTTTATTAAAGATATTAGCCAAGGCTTTACACTCAAAGTTCCATCTTGATCTCAAATCAAAACTAAATCCAATGTCTTCGCAAACATGCCATGTATCATCAACTTGGAAAACATAAAGACTTGAGCAAAATCAGCTTCCAAAGTCTTTAACCCTTAAACTCGACATCTTGATCATTGCAGTTACATCTTCATATGTATTGCAAACTATGGCCCATTGATCAGATGCTCCATATCATTAATAGACATCATGAAGAGGATTCTCCATTAATTGAGGCATACAGGCTCGGTACTCACGGTCCTTAAGACGGTGGCAGATTGCCTTGGCCGGTGGCGGTGCTGCCATAACTAGTGGCGCAACAACGCTGACCGGCGGTGACTGGCGGTGTCCCTCTTACAAGGACAGCGATCTTCTCTCACTCTTTCGCGGCCCTATGCTCACGTGATCGCTTATTCTTATGGCGATTACCTTCATAAGCAAATAGATTCTACGGACCAAAATGTCCGGGATCGTCCCTAGATTTAGGGTTTTGCTCGTGGCTTCCTCCCATAGGGGCGCCATCATCGTCATGCCTTTCCTCAAGGCAGAGATGGGGAAGGTGGTGAGAGATTCCTCAATCAATTGTTCATCTGTGATGATTATCCACAGAGATGCATCAAGTCTTTGATGCGGAGAATTTCCGAATTATGTCCCATGACTTCTTCAAAGTCAGAGAAGCGGAGATTAGTCCATTATGCTTCTAAATTCGGAATGATGAATGTTACCATAACATTCATGAAGCGCTTCTAGCGCTAACCTCTTTCATGAACTCAAACTGGAGTGCCATATCCATATGGCGTTTCATCAGGAAAAATAACCTGTCATTGTACGTCTCAGTTTGAGGGTCTAGAGCGGTTTCTTCAAAACAACACTCATGGATTCGAGCTAGAAGCTCTTGTGCGAATAGGTACATTAGGATATCATGAGCCCATCTCAGAATCTAATGTCCGCAGAATCCAATGGAGTAAAATCGAGTTCATTCATGTTCGACATCCAAGAATATGGAGAACAAGAATGTGGTGTGTTTCGGAGTCAATACTCCCACGAAACAATGAAGGGTAAGTTTCGGAGTTAATACTCCCACGAAACAATAGAGGGTTTCTGAGCAATCTTTGCTCCCAAGAAACGCTTCCAAGGATTTTGGATTTAGGTGAAACTTTGGTGTCGTATGGTCATAACCTTAAACCTTTTCGGTAGCTCTACTCAGATACAACCAGGTAAGTTATAAGAGATGTCGGTGGAGCAAGCTCTCTTAATACCACTTATCTCAAACTCCTTACCTAGACATCATACCTAAGCAGGTGAGCCTAGTTGGGAATAAGTCATAAACCATAGGTCGTTTCTTCTCTACGGATTCCTCATCCGGAGGTTAATTTGTCAATGAACTCCTCGTTCATAGTCTCTTTTCTCTACGGGTTCCTCATCCGGAGTATTAGCTCGAACCCCCACAGTTCGGCTCTTGAGGTCATCACCAATAGCATGATGACATTAGAGGTGCTCATGACTTACACATACCGCAAGCGATATGAAGCTCGATCACTCCCCTAATGCTTCTCATAGTTTGTTGAGTCTCGTGTAAAGTATACATCAAGAATCTCACGTTATAGAAAGGTGAGAGGTAGAGGAGGGATGTTGCAAGTCCCTTGAGAAAAAGAAAAGTCGAATTGAAATTCGGAAAGCAGCAACGTTTATAAAAGCTTACTTGGATTCTTTTCTCGGATTATCTTGAGTACCTCTTCTTCGAAGTTATATAAACGGAGATCCAACGGTCTGAATTAGCTGAATTTTTAACTGGAGATATTAGACTCACGGAGGAAGCTCTCGTCCAAATTTCAGCTTAATCCAACGGTGGAGAAGGGAGAAAATCGCTTCCGAAGTTGACTGTTCTGTGCAGGCAGATTCTTGAACTAAGGAGATTGCACGGAGGTACTATTCACGCGGGTACTGTTCATCCGGTACTGTTCATCCGGCCAAACCTAGGGTTTTAGGGTTCTAGGGTTTTGGCGCTAGCAGGATGCTATGCTCAAGAATTTTGGCTTTTGACTCCGGGTTAGAGGTTCGTGCTGATAACGTGTTTAAGTAAATATAAATTACAACCATAATACTGAAAGTAAATACAAAGTAAATAGCACAGGAATAGATCATCTCTTTATTAATGAATAGGTGCCTCTATATATAGAGAAACACAAAGGGTACAATCCACATCCCAATAGGACTTCTATTCAATAAGTAATCCATATGCTAACCTAACTAAGATACTCCTAGGTTGACAAGGCACACACAAAGTAGGTTTCCTTCAACACTTACAAATATATTAAATATAAGAAGTGAAAGTAGTGATATCAAGTCATCAGAAGTACACAAATAAAGGTTTATAGAAAACGGTACATAGGAAGCCTATTTCTTCATCATCACCAGAAGATTATTATCTTAAGCAACAATTAATATATAGTTTGCATGCACCAATAATAAATAATTCAGGCATAGTTGCTAGAAAACATGGTGGTACGTGATCACTATAGCTAGCTTTTAGTTTCATTGTCTTCTTAAGCAAGCATGCCAACAACTGGAGTGGTAACAATCATTTCAGTCCACTTAGACACACCAACCGACCTCCTGAGAATGTACGGCAAGCTGAGGTGCATTTGACTTGCTGTTTCTCGACCTCTTAAGTTTGGCGTAGACGATGCACACATACTTCTTGACCAGCCAAATGAGAAATCGAGCAGTGTGGTATAGAACGACCAATGCAAGCAGTGGAAGCCAAAACAACGTTAAAGTACCATTGATATAGTTGCTAGTGGTAGTACTAACACCGTTGGGTAGTACTAGCTGTACACCGTAGTAGAATGTTAGCGTCAAAAATGTGAGAGTGAGACACATGACTACTACTAAGAGCCACACAAGTAGCTGTTTACGGAGAGGAAATCCGCTTACAAGCAAAAGGGTGATGCTCAGAGAGAAAAGGAAGCAAATGGTATTGAAAACTTGGAAGTAGTTGAATAATTCTGGATGAATAGAGCTTGAAACTGCAGTTCCGGCCAAACATGGGTTTGTAGCATTGCAATATGATATTCCCTCAAAGGTAGAATTGGTATTAAAATCTTGCCAAAAACCACCTGGTGGGTTAATTGCAGCTTGGAATGTCATTGTTGAGATCATGGTACCCACAACCATCAGCATGCCGCGTTTCTCTTCCACCCAATTCCTACCGCTGTTATCTTTCACAATTTTTTCACTTTTTCTTCCCTTTTTTCCTTGTTTCTTTGTTTTGTTGTCTGGTAATGGTGGTTGTTGCTTCTTCTCAGTCCGTTGATCTCTCATAATACCAGCATGCATCAAAACTTGTTGAATTTCCAAGCTTGTGAAATCTCTTGGACTGTTTTCTAACACCTGCATAACCTTCTCATTTCCAACAGTTGCTTCTGCTCGAACAACAGGTAGCGAAAGCAAGTATCTTATCGTCTGCACAGACATATGTGCACTTTTGTTTTGAACTTTTTATTTTTGGAAAATTTCTGGACAAATGTGTAGATATATTTTGATTCAAAGAAATTCATGCAAAAAGAAAAGAGTGTGTTGAACCCTTGCCCTGAAAAAGAGAAATTGAAAATATAGAAATCCATATGGGTTCGAAATCTAGTATGGGGGTGATGTGCTATGGTAATTTGAGACTCGTAAGTAAGGCTAAGGTACGTGTATGTTTCTCAATTCTCATACATCTTGTTTTTCATGTAAATAATTTACCACTTCGACAGACCTTTGTTACCAATGCCGCGTACTATAACAACTCATTTGGTATAACTAAGAAAAACTCTTCATTAAACTCATTTGGAGATTTTTTTTTTAACACACACACACCCCCACCCACCCCAACCTGGTATACAAAAGGAGTCGAACCCAAGATATCTCTTGGGACAACCTTGGTGCCAAACCACTACACCAACCACCTCATGGTGATAATTTTTAGACTATCATAAATTTGATAATGTAAAGATAAGAGTGGAACATTATGATCAAAATATCCTATTACAAATTAGGATATACAATAAAACCTCTATAAATAAATGTTTGATAAAGTAATAACCTCACTTAGATAACAAAAAACTTTAGTTCCAACTTGGGCCTTTGTATTAAAATAATAATTTCGCTTAATGCATAAGACAATATTTTTTTCTAAATTTCTCTGATTCCGAGAGTGTGAGTGTGTGTGTTAAAAAAAAAAATATTTATAAATTAATAAAATATTAATTTATCTATAAATTAATAAAATATTTATTTATCTATAAATAAATAATCTCACTAATATAATAATTTTTTCTGATTCCGGGAGTATTCATTTATCGAGATTTTACTATATATTTTAAAGAAATTCATGTAAAAGAAAAAAGTTAAAGTGTGTTTCACCCCCTCCTTATCATAAAAAATAAATAAATAAATCACAGACGACGTGATCGAAGAGTTCAACAGCTGATACGGTGGTAGTGTGTGATCGATGGTGGTATTTATCAAACTTAAATAAATTAACGAATCATAAAAGAGAAGGAAAACTGTCTCTCTTTTGAGCAAAAGAAAATAATGAAAGCAGGATATATAGAGATATATATATACCTGAATTTGCCTTAGCATCACAGCTAATTCTAGAATGGTCATGCCATCATCGGAACCCGCTCTAGCATTGAGGAAGTCTCCATTCTCTCCTACCTCTTCCACCAATAGTTTCAAGCATTCTAACTGGTTATACATAACACACAAGTGGAAAACTGTGTCTCCTCTATCAAGAACCCTTAAAGACACCGATTCAGGCTTTGCGCGCATCAGCTCAGCTAAGACCTCAGCGTGTCCTCTCATGGCGGCATAGTGAAGAGGAATTCTTCCATCCTGATCCCAAAGCAAGCAAGCGTCGGGGTAGGCTTTCAACAGAGCTTGGACTGTTTCCTTATGGCCCTCGGCGGAGGCCAGGAGGAGCGGTGGGCGTCCCAAGGAGTCCCTCACTTGGGCAAGTCTTGAATTATGAGTAAGAAGAGCTTTAGTGAACTCGAGGTGGCCAAGAAGAGCTGAGGTGTGCAGCGGAGTTTCGCTGAAATGAGTGAGTGAAACTTTGTTGAGAATGAGAGGGTGTTTTTGGATCAAGTTTTTGAAAGATGGTACGGACCCTGCAACTGCTGCCTGGTAAAGTGCTGTTGTTTGATCATCTTCGTGATGATCTCCTCTGATCTCCATCTCTCTCTATCCCAGAATTTGATTCACTTGTTAACAAAGCAGCCTGAGTGATATATATTATATAAGGTGCATGGGATATATATATATATATATATATATATGCGCGTCAAAACTTAATTTACTCTTTCAAGTCTTCTTTTGGTAAGCCGGCCTAAACCTGCATTAAAATTTATTAATGAGAACGAGAATAAGACAATACAATCAATGAGGAGGGAGGGACATAAAATCTAACGAGAAAACAAAACAAGAAGAAACGGAGGGAACGAAACGTACTACATAGTTGAGTTTTATTATTTGACGTTGTTATCGATGAAAAGTAAGGAAGTTAATCCGTAAAAAAAAAAAAAAAAAATAGAATACCTCATTAGAGGGGGTTTTTGAAATTCAAAAAAACGGGAGCTTCTCTCTCTAAAACCTAGAGAGAGAAATCAGATCTGAGAATGGTTTCTTTGATGAATCCTGTGATTCCTTGAGCCTATTCTCAACATCTTTCTCCTCCTTCCCTCTGTGCTCAGTCCCAGTTTTCTCTGAGCTATGTCTCAGTACCTTTTTTCTCTCCGAGCCTCGTCTCGGTTCCGCTTCGAGCTACGTCTCGATTTCGCTCCGAGCTATGTCTCGTCTACTCTCCGAACTCGCTTTTGTTTCTTGTGTAAGGTGCTAGGTATCAAAATTTGTATTCAGGAATTCTGAGATGTTTTATTCTTCTCCAGACGGAGGTATATATAAAGTGGTACAAACCCTATTCTATAAGGAAAGAGATTCCTCATATAATTACAATTAATTACAGTCCCTCCTAATAAAGGAAACTAACTAAATACATATTGCTAACACTCCCCCTCAAGTTGGAGCATAGATATCAATCATGCCCAACTTGTCAATTGAGCTACTAAACACTCGTCCAGAAACAGCTTTAGTAAGAACATCTGCAAGCTGTTCTTCAGATGGAACAAAAGGAAAACGAATAACCTTTCGATCCAAGTTCTCCTTAATGAAATGTCGATCAACCTCCACGTGTTTAGTCCGGTCATGTTGTACTGGGTTATGAGCAATCTCAATAGCAGCTGTATTATCACAATGCAAGTCCATGGGCTTCTCAAACTTGAAACCCAAATCCTTCATAATATTCTTAATCCACAACAGTTCACACACACCATGGGCCATTCCTCGGAACTCCGCTTCTGCACTTGATCTAGCCACAACTTTCTGTTTCTTGCTTCGCCATGTAACTAAGTTTCCTCCCACAAATGTGAAGTACCCAAAAGTAGACCTTCGATCAGTCTGATCTCCTGCCCAGTCAGCATCAGTGTAGCCCACAGCTACCAATTCACTTCCTTTGGCAAATAACAAACCTTTACCTGGAGTGGTCTTCAAATACCTGAGGATACGATTCACAGCCTCCATATGCTCTTTACTTGGGGAATGCATGAATTGACTAACAACACTAACAGCATACGCTATATCAGGTCGAGTATGGGAAAGATAAATTAGTCTACCAACTAAACGTTGATACCTGCCTTTATCCGTTGGTAATTGATCCGGATAAATCCCCAACTTATGATTCATCTCTATAGGGGTTGCAGCTGGCTTGCAGTCAAGCATTCCAGTCTCAGCTAATAGATCCAAGATATACTTCCTTTGTGATAAGGAAATACCAGCCTTTGATCTTGCAACTTCAATGCCCAAAAAATACTTTAACTGACCCAGATCCTTCATCTCAAACTCACTGGACAAATACTTTTGCAATGCTTCCATTTCTTCGGGATCATCCCCAGTAACGACCATATCATCAACATATACTATCAAGACAGTAATCTTCCCACTCTTACGTTTAATGAACAATGTGTGATCGGAATTACTCTGTCGATACCCGAATGATTTCATTGATCTAGTAAATCTTCCAAACCACGCTCGAGGTGATTGCTTCAATCCATACAATGATTTCTTCAACTTGCATACCTTCCCAACATCAGACGACTTGAACTTTGTTCCTGGAGGCACATCCATGTAGACTTCCTCTTCCAAGTCTCCATTGAGAAAAACATTTTTAACATCAAATTGATGCAAAGGCCAATCTTTATTAGCTGCTAAAGACAGGAGAATTCGAATTGTATTAATCTTTGCTACAGGAGCAAAGGTTTCCTGATAATCAACTCCATATCGCTGTGTATACCCTTTTGCAACTAATCTTGCCTTGTATCTGTCAATACTCCCATCTGCGTTGAGCTTGACTGTGAACACCCAACGACACCCTACAGTTTTCTTCCCAGAAGGCATAGGGACAAGTTCCCAAGTAGAATTCTTTTGTAGGGCTTCCATCTCTTCATTCATTGCCTTTGTCCACTTGGGGTCCGCCAAAGCATCCTGCACATTACTAGGAATAGATACAGAGGATAATTGATTGATACTAAGAGCATATGACTCAGACAGCCTATGGGTGGACGTAAAATTAGCAATTGGATATTTGGCTGTAGCTTTGATTTCTGGTTCATACTGTTTCTTTGGGATACCCTTGGTAGTTCTTTGTGATTTTCTAGGTTCTACATTCTCTGACCCAGCAGATTGAATAAGTATAGGATTTAGGCTTACCTCAGGTAGGACATTCTGAGCAGATTCTTCAGTTGATGGTGTAGAGAAGGGGGGAACAGCAACAATTTCTTCAATTAAGTCTTCAGCAGGCTCGGCGACCGGTCGATCAAGTACAGAGACGATGCTATCCGGAACAGAGGCTTCGGCGACCGGTCGACTAGGCTCGGCGACCGGTCGACCAGAGTCAGAAGCTTCGGCGACCGGTCGACTAGTTTCGGCGACCGGTCGACTGGGAACAGAGTCGACGATTTCAGGCACAGGGGCTTCGGCGACCGGTCGACAAGGCTCGGCGACCGGTCGACCCGTGTTGAACCTTGCTTCCAATTCTTCAATTTCTTCAAACTCTGGGACTTCGAACTCTGTAGTAGGTAAGGGAGGATTCCCTTCACTACCTCTCTCCCCCTGAAGGGAAGACTCGGAAACTCCCCCTGAGTAATAAGATTCGGATTCACGGAAGGAAACATCAAGAGACACATAAATTGTGTCAGTGAGAGGATCATAACACCGGTAACCTTTCTGAAACTCAGCATAACCAATGAAGATACATTTTCGGGCACACGGGTCAAGCTTGCTGCGTTGATGTTTGTAAATATGAACATAGACTGTGCAACCAAACACTCTGGGCTCCAAATTGGGTAAAGAAGGAACAGATAAGAGTGTGAGAAGTTTTTGTTGCGGAGTCTGAAAGTCAAGGACACTAGATGGAGTACGATTAATGAGATAGGCAGCAGATTTCACTGCTTCCCCCCAATAAGACGGGGGCATATGCATGCCAAAAAGAGATGCACGGACCACTTCCAATAACTGTCGATTTTTGCGCTCAGCCAACCCATTCTGTTGAGGTGTGTAAGAGCAGGAGGTCTGGTGTCGAATGCCATGGGTCGTGAGAAAGTCAGTCATTGGTCCATTCAAATACTCTCCACCATTATCAGATTGAAGAACCCGAATTTGTTGTTGATACTGAGTAGTGATCATACCATGAAATTCCTTAAACGAAGCAAACACATCACTCTTGTTCTTAAGTAAGGAAATCCAAGTCATTCGAGTACATTCATCAATGAAAGTAACAAAATATCTAGCTCCAGAAAACGAAGGAACTTTGGCAGGCCCCCAAACATCTGAGTGAACTTTCATAAAAGGAATGGTAGTTTTATTCATACTAGGAGAATAGGAAATACGATGGCTCTTAGCCAGTTCACAAACATCACAATGAAAATCCGAATCACTAACAACTGAAAAAAGATGAGGTTGTAGTTTCTTAAGATAACTGAAAGACAAATGCCCAAGACGACGATGCCAAAGCCAAACAGCAGCTTTAGCACTTTCCACGCCACCAGTCTGATGTGCCTGACCCAACTTCTGTGTTCCACTGTCGGTCAAATCCAAGTAGTACAATTTCCCCCTTCTAACACCATAACTAAGAATCCGCCGGGTTAGAATGTCCTGAAACACACAGAAAGAAGGCCAAAACGTCACAATACATGCAAGAATTAGAGTAATTTGGCTGACAGATAAGAGGTTATGAGATAAAGAGGGAACTACAAGAACAGAGTCAAGAGTAAGAGAATCAGACACAACAACAGAACCCTCTCCGATAACCGGAGTTAAGCTACCATCAGCTGTAGAGATAACTTCTTGTGAGGAAGGTTTAAGGTTCGTCACACTTTTAGGATCATTAGTCATATGATCTGTGGCACCCGTATCAATTATCCAAGTATCATTCATAGATAATGCAGAGAAGACAGATGTCTTACCAACCATACCTGACTGTGTCACATTAGCGGAGGCACCGGATGACGTGTGCTCGTCCTCAATAGTAGCAACAGCAGCCTTGCCAATCTTCTTGCGAGGTTTCTTAGAGAAATCCCACCATTCAGGGTAGCCAACAATTTCATAGCACCGAGTCTTGGTGTGACCGGATTCACCACAATGAGTGCAGGAGTAAGTAGTTGAGCTGCCTCCAGATTTGGTGAAAGGACGGTTGACATGAGGGTTAGAGAAACCCGGAGGGGGACCTTGTCGGCGTTGAGTGGCCACGGCAGAGGATTCAGAGGAGCTTCCCATAACTTGCCGCTCAGAATGCACCTTACGGACATAAGCATAGCTTTGTTCCAAATCATACTTCGGTTCTTTACGTAGAATTTCTCCACGTACTTGATCATACTCTGAGTCAAGGCCACAAAGAAACATGTGAACCCTCATTCGAGCCATGGAAGAAGTCATTAGCACCACTCCTTCAACAGTATCCTCTTGAGAGGCAGTGCGCTGATCAATCTCTTGAAACATGGATACAAGTTCATTGTAGTAAACCGGAAGAGACCGGCCATTCTGCTTTGCTCCAAAACACTTCTAGTTCAATTCAAAAATTCGAGTTTCATCAGAATCATCATAAAAAGTCTTGGCAACCGCATCCCACACATCTTTGGCTGTAGAAAGACGGATGTAGCGGTTCATAAGAGATGGTGCCATAGAATCAATGAGCCAGCTCTTCACCTTTTCGTTGTCGGTGACCCAACCTTCATATTCAGCAGAGGTAGGGGCAGGTTGAGTCTTTGCTCCAGTAAGATATCCAACCTTTCCCCGTGCTCCAATTCGCATTCGCATGAGAGGAGCCCAAATTGCATAATTGGACTCATTCAGAGCCGTTCCAGTGGGGAACGTAGAGTTATCTTGGGTGGTGGTGGTATGATAGTGATGGATGACTTGTGGTTGTGGAACCTCACTTGACGAGGGTCCGGTGGGAGGGATGATTGATCCGGCGGAAGCATCTGGAAGAGCCATTGTAGATGAAGGTGGTGGTGATGTAGGAATTTCAGGAATTTAGGGTTTTGTTTTTCGGTAGGAAATTTTTTTCCGGTGGTGGTTGTGTGGAGGATTGCGGTGGTGGTTGGGTGGTGGTTGTGTAGGGTTTGTAACTTCAAAAAATTCGTACGGAGCTTCAAGAAATTCGAGGAACACGCTCTAGGATCGAACGCGCTCTGATACCATATCAAAATTTGTATTCAGGAATTCTGAGATGTTTTATTCTTCTCCAGACGGAGGTATATATAAAGTGGTACAAACCCTATTCTATAAGGAAAGAGATTCCTCATATAATTACAATTAATTACAGTCCCTCCTAATAAAGGAAACTAACTAAATACATATTGCTAACACTAGACATGGATCTGGTGCGTGCTTCGTCAAGGGCAGCTGGTCTTGGTATTGGTGGTCGGTGTGGCAGGTTTGTGTGCGGCAGGTTGGTGGCTTGGAAAGGTGCTTCGCCCGTGTTGATGGAAGGTTTTGGATGGTATCGTTGGAATTGGGATCCCGGCGGTTGTTTGGAATTGAAGTGTTGGTCATGGACCAATATAAGTTTGTTTTGGTGGATGCGAGCCTCCTTAGTGGCAACGATGGAGGGGAGCATTGGCGAAGTGGCCGGTAGCTGTGCGGCCAGTTTGGCTCTCAGGAAGCGGCAGCTGTGTACAATCTCTTGCCCGCCCTACCTCCTTCGTGAGGTGGGGGAGTATTGGGCCTGGGCTTTTGACCCTTATGGGCTGGTGTTTTATGTTTTTATTTCTTTTTTTATCTGCTGTTTTAGGTGGTGTTTGTTGGTTTGTATTACCAATTATCTTTGGATGTGGCACAATGGGCTTTATGTCTATTGGTGCGCTGGTTGTGCATGGTTCACACGATGTGCCGAGGGGGTCCTTTTCTTATGTTGTTTCACTTGGAATGGTGGTACCCTTTCTGTCGCAAAACTTGGTACTCCCTATACCACCCTTAAACAAACTTTCGCCCGTTGGCGGATTTTTGTTCCCTATGTGAGAGTGTTCAGATTGCTGCGTCAATCACGCTCTGCACGGTTACTTGTTGTTCTATTGGGCGTTCTTGGGCCCTTGTGCGTTCTACCCGGTATATGGAGTTTCTTGTTTAGGTTGGTTTGTTTAGCTTTAGCTTTTGTCACTCTTTGTGCCCCTGTGTGGGTCTATTTTCTCCCCTATGTGGGATTGTTTTGTGTTTTTATATTTGTTGTAATACTAGGTTAGTTGCCTCTATCAAGTTTGCATTTCACTGGACCAAAAAAAAAAAAAATCCGTAAAAATAGATTGAGACACAAAAGTAAAAGTTTACAAACTTGAGATACCAAAGTAACGAATGACCTAAAAGTTTTGAATTCGGCTCCTCTAAAGTTAGAGGGTGTAAAGTTATGTGAATTTCATAAAATCAAGATACTCCAAAATATTCTAGGGTCAGATTGTTTCCACGTCACGTAATTTACTTATTCTAGGAAGAAATCTACACAAGCAATGTGTAAAATAAATGAGGACGTATATCTATTGACAATCCCAAAGGGGACTAGTATATCATTATTTTTCAAGTGCATGACCTGAATAGAGGAAAGCATATGCATATACGTACATGCACGTAAGGGTCTTGTACGTAGTAAGTATCAACATACTAGTTATTTTCTATCACTACTTCAGAAAATAAATGAACATGAGCACTTGCGGGGCAAAGTATCTATAGGTTTAAGTCTCACAAAATTTACGAGGTCCAACGTACTCTTCTTATTATGTGGCAAATAAATTTTTCATTGGTTCGCACAAACAGCGCCGCTATTGCGACCCACTAATTCCACTGAGCTTTGGGCCCACATTTTGTTCACATAACTAATAATAGAGCCCATGCCAAGAATGACAGCATGCATGCGGTCGATGATGCATGCGATTGGTTTAGTAAAACTAATTAACCAAAAATGATTGAAAAATGAATGAAGCACTTCTTCAACGACGTTTCCAATTTATTTCTGTAAATGCTCAAGAAAATGAATGAAAATGTACGAATGGATGTGATTAGATTTATTCTCAAACACTGGCCTTCCTACACGCGCCTTGCGCATGTGGAAGGCGGCGTTCGTGCGTGAAAGAAACGTTATTATTTATTTAGTTTTTTTACATTACTTGTTCTTCAGTTTTAATTGTAATAAAATATATATATATATATATATATATATATATTAATAAATATGTAAGTTGATAAGTTGGTGTGGAGTCTTCTTATATATAGTTTTAATTTTCTTTATTATTATTATTATTTTTTTTTTGATCCATTGGAGATGGGCCGGTCAGGAACCAGCACCCATCTAAGAACACATGCAATTTAGGCCGAAGCCCCCGACGAGTATCCTAGCAGCCCATCCCGCTCACCCATTACCGGGGTATTGCGGGGCCAAACCTTAATGCCAGACTAATCTCTCGGTCGCTAGTGCACGAACCCACTCACAGCGGGTCCCTCAAACTAACTGGCCAATCTTCACATAATAAATATGTGCCCATGTGTGCTAAGTTGGGGATCGAACTCAGGTTGGGGGGTTCCCAACCTTGCATCCGTGCCAACTCAACCACATGGGTTGGTTTTTAATTTTCTTTATTATGTTATTTACTGTTTTATCCTTACTTTATTTAAGTTTATATATTGGCTAATATAGTTTAGGGGGCAAATCTTGGGTTTTTAAATGTTTACCAAGAATCCAAATTTTCCCATTATATATATAGATATTCGGAGGAGCTTAATTGGCTGCTCAGGCTCAAGATCCCACTGTTCAAGACACTGCCAAGATTAGAGCTTGGCAATCCAGTGGAATTCAAACTAGCTCACTGTGACATCGATCCAGCTTTGCTCTTTGGAATAACTACTTGCTCCACAGCCACGCCATGGTACATGAAGGGAAATAACGAATTGAATGACACTTAATGACAATTAATGAAATAACATAACCTCCTTGTAACATGATTTTAACACTTAATGACAATTAATGAAATAACATAACCTCGTAGAGGAATTGCCTTTTCATGCATGCAACAAAAGAATACATTTTGGCACATCCAAACATGCATGCAACGTATGGACTAAATGGGAAATATTTTTCTCAAATATATATCATACACCAATCAATTAAGGGAAGAAACGAATATCTGAATTTGGATTAATAGCAGGATTTGAACACTTAATTGAAAGCATAGATTCTATCAAATCCTTCACTATATATATAAGCACAAAAGCCATGGCTTCTATTCTACAATTCTCATAAGAGTGAAGTACTAAATCCTAGCCTTGATAAGACAATGCCATCACCCAAGTTTCAAACTGTCACTCTTCTTCTCATTTCTCTTGTTGTATTGTCACACTGCTGTGGTAAGATCTCTTCCTCTTTCAATTTGTCATTGCTCAATGCTTGATCAGTCGTTCAATTTTCGATATATATTTCGATTTATGTCTTCTGAATGTTGGTTTAAGTTTGATGTAGGAATCAATGAGGATCAAAGAGATTGTACCTTTATCAACGTTCCATGCAACACTAAGGCAGACTGCAAAAGCATCTGCGGGCGTTTTCCTTCTATATGCAAACAATCACAATGTTGTTGCGTTGCTGGTGAAAAATCTTCATCTGATAAGTTGAAGGAATGATCGATCAGGCGGATTGAGGTTTATGTTGTTTGTCATTCTGAAATATGATCATGAATAAAAACTTTATTTAGAGGTTTCAATGTTAATAATATGAAACCTCTGCTTCTGTTTTCTGTGTGCTGTTGTTTCGATAGAAATAAAATGAAGTTTTAAACTGTGATTTTCACTAGCTATGAGCATAATAGTAGTGTTCGATCTATATATTGGTCATTGTTGAATCTTGTCCAATGATTAATGATGGGGAACAAGCTATAGAAATTATAAAATATGTCAGGTAAACTCATTATATTTCAAAATATCATTTCCACTAAAAATACTTATTGAATTCAATTCGATACTAATTGACCAAGGGGATCACCTGGTTTCATACTGATGAGAACAAATTTAAATCGTGCTCATTCTCATCCAAGACTTGTTCTCCTTCTCTTCGCCTTCTGAGCCGAACCAACAACAAGACCGTTTTGTATATCGGAATCGAATATTGTTTTCTTGAAATTAGTTCCCATCTTCATTGAATAATTTCATTGCAGGAAAAGAATTAAACTCAGCATTTTGAAGAAAACAAAAAAGTGGGTAAGCGTAATAAGCATCCTTTTAAAAAAGGGTCAATTGCAATTTAATTTGGTAAACATGTGGTTTTGATCACTGTGTGATTATATTCGGCCATTTTGGTCCCCGTATTTAACTCCATTTGTAATCTCAGTCCATTCAAGCAGTGATCATTAGTGAAATCCAAGCAAAACACTGTTGGAATATCTCCTCTGGAAAGTATTCCTTTACAGGTTGTGCATGTGTGTTGTGTATGTTCACATGTGTGTTGTTGGGTGTGCTCTTTGTCTCCTACTTTTCCAGTTGTTGTTGTTGTTCACATGGCTGTTCTAGCTACTTTAGTGTTGTCCTCTTCTACTTTTGATTTGTATAAGAACTCCTATTGTGGAGATGTAATCATGAAAGTTAGCAAGATGTAATCCCTTCTCTCTTTCTCAACATGGTATCAGAGCATGTTGCTCTTGAGACCCAAATGCTTCCGCTGCTTACTACTACCCATACCAGATAATTCCAATCTCTTGCTCAAAGATTGAGTACGAGAGCTGCTATAGCATACTGCTATCCTTCATCAGAAAAACCCATGCCCAGTTCCAAACAACCATTCCTTCTGTTATCAAGAGTAGAAGGAGGTGCAGCCAAACCCAATACCACAAGCCCTGCATAAATGTTGTTCTGCCAGAATTGCTAGCTGCCCTTGCTGCAGCAACTGGAAGACCAAGGAAGGAGGACCAAAATGTCCATATGCCTTCCATCCTCTTTCTACTTATATATATATATATATATATATATATATATATATATATATATATATATATATATATATATATGATATGTATTATCTTTGATTGATCAAAGTAGGTAAGGGTATGTCCTTCCTACAATGATATTTGAAAAGAAAGAAAGAAAGAAAAAAAAATGATGATTTGCTCCTGCATGGTTATTGTCAACCGCACGCCGAGGTCAAGGGATTGCATGGTCATAGTCAACCGCACGTCGAGGTCAAGGCATCGCCGACCATATTGCTGCTGCATGGTTTGTCGACCGTAGGATGTTTTAATTTGGCTCTTTCTGCAAGCTAGTTGTTTGGGATATCCAAGCTATAGCTTGAAGGGGAGTGATGTTGAATATTAATTTGAATCTTTGTAATTTGGCTCTTCGTCGATCGTAGCTGCATGTTCAAAGATTGATCGTAGCTACATGATCAAGGCAAGGCAAGAATGATCGTAGCTGCATGTTCAAATATTGATCGTAGCTGCATGTTCAAATATTGATCGTAGCTGCATGTTCAAATATTGATCGTAGCTGCATGTTCAAATATTGATCGTAGCTGCATGATCAAAGCAAGATAAAAATGATCGTAGCTGCATGGTTAAGGATTGATCGTAGCTGCATGATCAAAGATTAATTTTTCAAGCTTGTTGTTTGGGATTCCCAAACTCCAGCTTGAGGGGGAGTGTTGGAATATCTCCTCTGGAAAGTATTCCTTTACAGGTTGTGCATGTGTGTTGTGTATGTTCACATGTGTGTTGTTGGGTGTGCTCTTTGTCTCCTACTTTTCCAGTTGTTGTTGTTGTTCACATGGCTGTTCTAGCTACTTTAGTGTTGTCCTCTTCTACTTTTGATTTGTATAAGAACTCCTATTGTGGAGATGTAATCATGAAAGTTAGCAAGATGTAATTAGGGGTGGGCACGGGCCGGGACGGGCCGGGATGGAGGCAATCCCGATCCCTATCCCGAAATTTATTTTCGGGACGGGACGGGACGAGATTGACAATTTTCAAAACTGATCCCGACCATCCCGAATCCGATCGGAATCGGGACGGTACGGGCCGGGATCGGGATTCAAAGCCTTTTTTTTTTTTTTTTCCTTGCCATTTTGGCCGGCTATAGCGGCGGTGCCTGGTGCAGAAAGAGGTGGAGGTGAGCACGGGGAGAGAGAAGAGAATGGAGGGAGAAAGAGAGGAGGACAGCAAAGGTAGTGCAGAAGGAGATCCCATTTTCTTCTTGGTATATATGACTGAGTGAGAGTGAGAGTGAGAAAGAGTGGAGGATGAGATTGACTGCTGGAGGTGTTGGAGTGTACAGAAGAAGATTGCAGATTGAGATCAGAGACGAAACAAAAAAGTTATACTCAATCTGGAAAGAAAAGAAAGTGAAAGAGAGGAGTACTCTTTGCTGGAAATTAATGTTGCATTATTAAGGAATCTGGAGGTTGATGAGACACTGATCTGGAATAAAATGTGAGATGTGGCTGGGGAGAAGGAGAAAGGAGAAAGAATTGGGAGAGAGAGACACGGGGAAAGAAGAAGAAAGAAGAAGAAGAAGAGAGAGATACGGGAAAAGAAGAAGAAAAGGGGAAAAAAGAGAGAGTAATTGGGCTGGGCCTATGGGCTTTGAAAAAAAAAAATAACTTCGGGACGGGACGGGACGTTTGGGATTTAAATAATACGATTCCGATCCCGTTCCGTTTATTCGGGACGGGACGGGACGCTACAGTAAAATTCACATTTTCAATCCCGTCCCGTCCCGCCTCGGTACGGTTCGGGACCGGTTCGGGTTCGGGATTTCCGGGATTTGTGCCCACCCCTAGATGTAATCCCTTCTCTCTTTCTCAACAAACACAAGCCCCCAAATGTAATTGGTTGTCCTTTAAGCAATGATTATTGGTAGAGATAAGATTTAATGGTTATTGACAAACAAGCTCTTCTGAATTGAGCTGAGCTTAATTAGCTTCGATACTAATGTTCCTTTCAAACATAGATAGGGGACAAGTTTCCAAAACTCAATATAGTATGATCTTTTTTTCTTAGATGAAAATATGTTATGTTATTATATATCTTTGTTACATTTAGTACTTACTCCGGTCAATAGCATTTTTGCCGAGTTGTGAATGTAGAAATAAATGGTACTTATGCGCCTTATTGACATTGAAAATTACTTAATTAATTGGAAGATCGAAGACCATGTTTTTGTTGGGGTTGTATACCTCAATACAAACCAAGAATGTGGAGAAGGAAAATCTCACATTGAAAAGACAACATGAGAAATATAAATGGTTGGATTACTCTAATAATAACATGAGAAATATAAATGGTTACCATGTTTTTGTTGGGGTTGTATGCCTCAATACAAACCAAGAATGTGGAGAAGGAAAGTCTCACATTGAAAAGACAACATGAGAAATATAAATGGTTGGATTACTCTAATAATAACATGAGAAATATAAATGGTTGAGGTCAAAGTGGTTAAGTAGGGAGAATATCACTACCATATGTAACCCAAATTAAAAATACAACTCTCACCTAAGAGATCTGCTCACCGTCATCATACATAATCCAATTGTTGAAGGACAAGTTGGGGCCATAAACTTGTGGCACAAGGGATCAAATCCATGCAAATGGTTCGAATCCTTCCACTACCCAGGTCTTGATCGATTATTTAGGGGACAAATATGGTAGTGTTTTTCCCAAGTCATATACCCAAACCAACGAAAACTGTTGGAGTTCCCAACTCATGCTAGACTTTTTTATTAGGTGTCTCATATTAAAGTCTCATAGTCCAAGTTGGAGTGTCTTGGAGAAAATAAAAGAAAAAGGAGAATTCATTTCAGTTCTCTAAAACTAAGGGAAGAGTGCAGCTGGTATTGGAAACAGTAATAGGACAAAATTATTGTTTCTTGGTGTATCCCTTCATGTTCTCAAGAAGACTAGAAGGAGCTGGAGAGTGATAGGCATATAAATATATATGCGTTGGTCTCTCTCTGTTAGGGGTGCTGCATAATTAAGTAAGTTCTTTGTAAAGGGAGGGATAGAGAGAAACCATCCTTCTTTTACAGCCCTTGTGAAAGTGTATCCAAGAGTGTTTTCTCTTGAGAGAATTCCTCCATAAGGTTGGAGAGATCAAAGCTTGTAATCCCATTATTCATAGTGGAGTTGTTTGGAGATTGTCCCGTGGTTTTTTCCCTTCACCTTGGAGGGTTTCCACGTTAAATTTCTGGTGTCTCATGTTCCTTATATTTCTTTCATTTGGTGTGTGCTTGTTTCATTGGAGTTTTGTGATTTGTGTTTTGCTGCATCACTCTTATTATTATCCCAACAAAAACTACACGAGTGTATTCTGTAAGCATTCATGCACTGAAAGATTGAACTCTCGATTAAGAACTAGAATAACTCAATTGCTATGCTACAAATTACACAACTAAAGCCATAAGGGGAAAAAGAATACACTTGCATAAAAGAGCCGGGATAGCACATACTTGATTCTTGAACATAATTCTACATAATTTTGAGCTGAAAAACATGAAAATGACTGACCTGTTCTTCATGCCAACTCTGTAGAATTTTCAATTAAGGTGATAACTAGTGCTATATTTCATTATTTCACTCCACAAAAATACACATCTTTTTCATTAGAAGAGATCCTCAGCCCCGCGAAGAAGACTCTTTTTGGTCAACTTTTTCCCAGCTGAACTTCCCCACTGCCATCACTACTTGCCCTCCTTCTCTTCGCATTCTGAGCCCAACCAACAAGGCCGGCATGTATATCGGAATCGAATATTTCTTTCTTGAAATTAGTTCCCATCTTCATCGAATCATTGCATTGCAGGAAAAGAATTAAAATTAGCATTTTGAAAACAATGGGGAACCCTGCCTACTGTATTCAGCGATTTTCGTCCCGGTCTTTAACTCCATTTGCAATCCCAGTCCGTTCTATCAGCGATTGATGCAATGGACTTGGATTGCAAACAGCTTTAGTACAAGGACTAAATCGTAACAGTACTAAACAGTGATCATGATTGAAATTCAAGGAACAAAATGCAATTGTTCCTTTAAGCAATGATTGGTACAGAAAAAAATTTAATGGTTATTAACACAAACTCTTTCAACTCTTTCCTTCATCAAGTACACACTCGAATCCCCTTCGGAACGTACTTGAACCCTCTTCGAGAAAAGAGATGTATTTCTCCATTACCATCAAATTTTGACTGAATTTGAAGATTAATTTTTATAAAAGATTATCTTTAATGTTTTAGGTTCTAAATCTTTTGAAGTGGAGAAATCTTGGAAATTTTTGCCAAGAACCTAGAAAGGAAAACAGAAGGTAAATTGTAGTACTCAACACACCTGTGTGACAATGGCATATAGTGGTAGAGTGCTGTAACTACAGAGGACCTGAATGAACACCCTAATGTAAAAGAACAAGAAATGGAGAGGCATTAGCAGTAAAATATAAAATACTTTTGAAAGAATGAACAAGCTAGACAAATGTCATTTGCTCTTACCCTATAACAAGCCTGGGGATAATGTATATGACTTTCCCCATTATGCAAGAGTCAAAACCATATTGAACCTGCAAAGGAATATAAGCAGATTAAAGTATATATATGTCCTTCTCAGCAACCCAATTGTGTATAGTGGGTGAAAGGATCAGCATACCCATATCCAAAAGAAAAATGCCATCTCGAAAGCATTTTGGAAAAGAATGAAATGGATCAAGAAGAGAACAAATTTGGGGCGACCAAACCAAAAATGTTCGTCCGATGGTTTAACTATTAGATCCCCTTGTACGGCTACATGTTTCTCAGCAACCTCGTGAGCCAACTGGGTGATTACATGCTGCTGCTTAGTTCCTAAAGCAAGTAGAAGCTGTAGAAAGAAATAATTAATTGTACACAAAGTATGTAATTCTGCTTGTTTATATATAAACAAGTAGAATAATTAACTAAGCACATTAAGTGGTACAAAATTGAAGAATTATCTTCAGCCATAAAGATAAAAGATATCTGTACACAGTCCGAAGGTAATAGTAGCCTTAATTTCATATTTTCATTTAACAAAGAAAATTGATATCAAATATATGCTGCATTCAACAAGAAAACTGATCGAATTATATACTCTGCATATATACCTCATGCTCAGGAGTCGGGATTTAAAATTCTAAGCATCAAATTTCCATATCAATTATGATAGCATGCATGCTCAAATGTAAAAAGAACTTAAAACTTATGTATGATATTGTCAAATTAATAAAACGGTTTACGCTCAAATGTAAAAAGAACTTAAAACTTATGTATGATATTGTCAAATTAATAAAACGGTTTACGCTGAAATGAAACACTAAGAGATATTAGCTCAAATTCTAAAAGGACTCATCACATAAGTATGATGTGTGGACTGTGAAATGAAATACTGATTTTGCAAGCATAACAGATTAAGAGTTACATATTAAATGCAATAAAATCATGAGAACATATGGATCTTGGAACCGAAGAGCGAGAGTACTCACAATGAAAGGGATGAATGCTATCCAGAAGTATGCATGCCAGCCTGCACAGGATTGGAAACAACATCATTGCTCACATGACTGCAAAACTGGGTGAAAATGTCAAAGAGAACTCCAATTATATGATAAACGTATGCATTTCTCCAATAATATATATGATAGGGAATTAATATTATAGACACCTAGGCATGCATATGAAGAGTATAGATCCACTACTTAATAAGGAGGAGATACTTAAAACATGATCCTGAATCTCATTTTAAAGTTTCTCATCTCATATACAAGAACCTCCTATACGGATTTCATTGTTTAAAATATTAAAAATAACCCTTTGACTTTGTTTTCTTGGTAAAGACGTACTCCCCCTTTAAAAACACAAAAGAAAACCAAGGCTTCTAGCATCATTTGAGATCAATAAATGTTGGTGTAAAAGAATCATACCATCAACATTCAGCACCAAAAAGAAGACCACGAATACCCATAGATACCAACTGCAGCCAAGGAAACCATGTGGTGAATCAAAAGAATCATAACCATTTATAAGAGCAGATTATTAAGAGCATTGAATTAGTTTATGGAAATCAGCCGAATGAGTAATATCAGACATGACTTGCCTGATACCAACAACTTTTCTAAAATCATCTTCAAGCGCACGCACCAAGTAATTGTGAAAATCAAACTTGGGGTTTGCCCTGCAATGAGTCTGCAGCCGAAATAATTAATCAACAAATAGGAAATCCATATAAGAGGCAATTGTTCTTATTAAGGATCTTACCGAGATGAAACCTAGACGCAAGGTCAAATAATCTGATTTGGTCACAGATCCATAAAATTGGTTGTTAAAAGAATGCTGAGCATTTGCAGAAAGAAAAAAAAATTAGTATAATGGTTCATTCAAAATGAAAAAACTATAATCATCGATCTTCTGACTTCTAAACTATCAGAAAATATCTGTGTAATCTCAAAACAGGACATCATAAAAGAAAACGAGATGCACTAATTGCAGCTGTAATTATATTATCTTGAAGCTTCTTTAGTTAAAAATGTAGATAGATTTCACTAAATAGTAGAGTAACTTACTAGCCAACCCATGAATCGATAATTTTTACCGATACCCCAATAATGGTCTTTGACAAAATCATGTTCTTGTACATGGGTGAACTTTTCTTGAGCTGCACCAAGACAATTCACAAATTGGAAGATATACAGACTAGTCTGAAGACACACAATACTTCGTGAATTCTATGCTCAATAGAAAAAAGATATATACTGCAATAGTCCATACCAGCTTCCGTATCATTATGCTCTTTTGCATATGACTCCTCCCACTGTTTCCATTGGCGTATCTAAATGTTGATAAAGAAATTGTTAAACAAATATTGACAAAGAAGAATAATCAACTTAAAGAAGCATATTAGATGCTCTCATGCTCACCTTTAACCCACCAAAAACAATGGTGAGAGCACAGAAGGTCACATGAACAATGGCTAGGACAAATATAAAGATATGCAGATGATGGAAAGCTTCAACTGATAACAATGGTACTTTACCCTGTGGGAGAAAAATAAAAACAATTAATTAGAGCACGCACATTACTACTTTAATACATCACAGTAGCTAGCATCAAACTGAAATATTACCAACTCATTCTATTCCAAAACATCATAAAAGTCATTCATGGGATACCCAATAATGTCCTGTCTACTATTGATTCTGGAAAATGAAGTACGAAAATGAAGTTTCTCAATTTGTCTAGTCTATCGTAAGGCCTAATCTCCCATGGAAAATCAACATAACCCAATATTACTTGAAGAAACACAAATTCTGACCATATCTATAGTAATTAACAACCTAAAGAGTCTTGCATGATCCTCCAAAACTATGTCGCCTTAGACTTCCAATTACCTTTCACCATCATAAACCCTAAACCCAAAACGATATTGCTTCGACCATAACCCACAACATCAAAGGATAGTTTTTCAATTGAAAAATATTGATAGAGAACAAAAAAACGCAAAATGGGACAATTGGCATTACCTTTAACTATCTTTCCCCAATGTAAACCCTAAACCGTAAACCAAAAGCCAGAACGACATCGTTTCGAAACCTCAGCCTCAACATTTTTCAATTAGGAAATATTGGTAGAAAACACAAATGCAAATGGGCTTTGTGGCATTACCTTTTTGGCACAGTACCCCAACTGAGCTTCACCCCCAGCAGCTAGAAGGCTCCTTGTAATCCCAGAAATGCTTTCCAAGTCAAAATGGGCGGTGGCTTTTGCTTTGAGTTTGTGTTTGCATGGCAGCCACTTCTCCATTACCGACTCCTTGACGCAGATTTTGGTGATGGTGTTTTGGCACACAGTCAGCAGCAGAGAGATGAAACCCAACAACATGAGCTCCTCCTTCACCTTTAGCAACGCCTCATACAGAGGATTCTGGTTCTTCCTCTTCAAGTACTTCCCGGCCGAGTGAAGGCCTCGCTCCGCCGCAAGAGAAACCGCCACGATCACCGAGCACACTCCGGCGACCACCCATGTCGGCGTGAACTCTAGCGTCGGACCTTCGCCTCCACCACCAGCCATTCTCTTCTTCTACTTACTGTGAACTCTCCTCCCCTGCTTCACAAATGAGTGGAGAAACATTACTTTATAGCAAAGACGATTAATGTTTTTGGTAAATCATAATATAATCGCATAAAAGAAGAAATTTTTCTCATAAATTTAGACGCGGGGAATGAGTTGCATGTTTTTCAAGTTTTGGGCAAGACGCGTAGAGGAGTCGCGCCAAAAGCATAGTCCAGTTTTGGCATGAGATTATTCGACGTAGGACATGCACGTAGTGACCTAGTACTTAGATTAACTAAAAAATGCTTGACATCCCATGTTGTTTTGAGCTCCAAGTCAAATGGTACTGAGGCAGTGGGAAGTGGGCAACATGACAAACGAATTTGATGTGTTGGTGTGGGTGAGAATTTCATTTGTTATATTCTTTTGTTTCCTTAATTTATAATTAATCTTGCATGTATGGTAAAGTCACGGGGGGTTCAATAGTCCTCATGAGCTGTTGGATTAGTTTATTGTGTGGGGTGCATTGCAGATAATTAATGACTAATCTAACGATTTTCGGCTCCTGAACACTATTATATTTTCGGAAATCACCATGTCATGTTTAAATTTTCAATAATATGTGATGTGAGGCCAAGACTTATTAGTAAATAAATGAAATGATGTCACATATCGCTCACATTATGAACTTTATTTTTTAAAGTTAGAATAGAAAGACATGAATATAGTGTTTAGCTCTACGATTTTAAGTTTTATGACCGCAAATCGAAAAGAATTCAAACATAAGGAGACTAGGTTGTACCAATATTCACCATACAAAGCATAAACAAGCCAAGGATCGAGAGCCACCCAAGAGGGATCGAGAGCACCCTGAAGCAAGCACATGCGTCAGCCACCCAAGAGGGAACGGCTACCGCATACAACCACCACCACCGCAACTTAAACTAGCACAACTAGCTCAGGCCACAATTGTCACCTCACACAGCGCCTAACTAAAACGCAGTCGATGTCGACTACTGTAGTGACGTGGGTGCGAGGGACTCATAGAGTATTTAGTGCTCATATAATTGTCCCATATTCCATATGAGAATTGGTGAATTGCTTTATATGTGGAAAGTCATAATTACATAGTAAAACACGTTTTGGGGTGGAAACTCAATTTCAAAAAATGTTCAGAAAATGCTAGCTATTAGATGTTCTAAAATGGTTGAAGTAGTTGAATAGGAGGATCACTATGAAGCGAACAATATCCATGCTATGTGGATTAGGCTGTGACAAAATGATGTAAGAGCTTGTGCTGACAGAAAATGTGTTGACGAAGATATTGAGCCTCTAAGGGAGGTAAATTGTAGTAACTTATTTGTACTGACCTAACTTGAGATTATGACAAAAACATGCAACACTCGAGATTATCTGATTCAATACCTAACTTGTCACACTTCATGCAAGACTCGGCAACTGCTTGTCACTTCAAAATTCGGAAAACATCATCATATACGTACTGTTAGTTTAGTTCAGGTTTTGCATTTAAACATTAATTCCCTCTGAAATAATTTTGTTCTCGATCAAACGACTTTTTTATGTTTGTTCCTTAGAAAAATTTTCTCAAACCTTTTGTCAAAATCTCAAACATCCAACGTTTTGTCGGTCATTCTCACAATCATTATGACATGTTTATTATCTGAAATGGATCGGGAATAAGTGAAATACTTTGATTTATAAATTTTTTGTGCACTTACTAACAAATAAAATGTAAAAGTAAGTGGATCAGGATCACACATTGCAATATTGAATCCCACTCATGAAGACGAGGATTCAGGTAGATGAGAGCCACGGAAGTTAATCTCATTAACATTCATTTATCCCCCAATATTTTAAGGACCTTTAAATATGACCCTCTAATAAGCACTTTACTATACCCCTAATAAACACTTTAAAGAAAAAAAAATTAAAAAAAATGTCTTTATTAAGAAATTCAAAAATTGTGTAAACTTATTGATTTTTTTTTTTTTGGCCTCATTAACAATTTCTCCCAAGTATAATAGATATAGAGTGTTCTTATTCAGAAAAACATAACCTATCTGCTTCCCAATTAAAAGTTACCGATCATGGAGAAGATTCTGTCTGTTCACATTTGTTCCCTATGATGTTTTAGGGTATTGAACCATACAACAGATGAGTGCATGGGTATCCCATCACACAATTTCTCTACATCTTTAGATTATTAACAAAAATATATATGTGATTTATATATATATATATATATATATATATATATATATAAATACACATGCAACAGAATATATTTAATCATCTCTGAATACAACTAAAGAAGAGAGATTAGAAAAATTAACCTGGTTTATTTACTTGTGATGAAACCAAGAGAGGCACACCCAAGTGCTTCAAAAGAAAGCCACAGCCATACGTTGTTGTTCTTAAGTCGTAGACGCCTTCCTTAAAATGATTGTTAGGGCGGTCGCCTCCGTCTTCAAGAACAATTTTAAAAAATTTGCAGAATGTCTGGTTCGCTTAGCATCTCTCTTCTATTTATACTTCAAAAACCAATAAACACTCCTGTTTTTTCTCTATATTCACCAAAAAAGTAATAATGTAAAAAATCCATTTTCCTTTTCTCTCTACAGCCTATATATCCAAAAATAACTCTGAATCAAATTCCCTTTGCAACTCTGAAATACTTTTCTCTTCTGTTTTTGGTTCTTGCCATAAGGCCCATGACATGCAAGAACCAACGGTCGATCATCTCCTATATATAGCACAAATTACTGGTTTTGTTTTCCTTTGGTTAAGAAACGATATCATAATGACTTTTGGGATGAAGGTTTTAGATAATTGTTCTTATTTTTTCATTCTCAAGTAGGGTTTTGGGAGAAGAGAATATCCAAAAAAATTAAGCTTTGGTTGATAATAGGGTGATCAACTGACAAAGCTAATCAACAACTCAAACAGAGTTCCTTATACAGAATGGTTTTTTTATTTTTTTACTTTTTTTGTAAAATCTCGATGGCGCAAGAAAAATTTGTTATCAGTTTAAATTACATAATAGTTCAAAAAGACTATGCAAGCTTAAATTATTAGAGCATCTCTAACAAACTAACCATTTTACAAAAAAGTTAAAATTTAGTTTTTTTTGACACAATTGATCCATCACTCCAACAGAGTAGCTAAATGAAAGTCAAATTTAGCTTTTGTCAAAATTTATAGCTATATTTAGCTATATAGGAGATAGAAAATAACTAAATCATAAATTAACTTACAAATAGATACCCTCTGCTGAAGCCAAAGTAAAAAATTAGCTAGCTATATTTCACTTGTAGGTTTGTAGCTATATTATCTAGTAAAAATAGGTTTTATTGTTGGAGATGCTCTTAGCTATATAGCTATAGGATTTTAACCTCAACAACAAATACTATTAGACAAAATTAAAATTGAAACCTAGCAGGGCTCTGCTAGGGTTGAGAGAGACCCACCCCTGGGCATGGCGTCTCTGCACCTATCTCCATCCTCGATGGAGAGCTATTTCGGCATCTCCAATGGTGTCGCATATTTCGAGTATGGCTCTGGCTATATCTTCGATCTTTTTCTCTGAGTTTCTTTGAGCGATCATGGCTGACATCTTCGAGTGTGGCTACCCTTGGTTTGCCGTTCCAATCAGCCCATGGAATGAGGGCATTCCCATTCCCATCCCCATTAGATGCATTGTACGGGGAGGATTGTCGGATTTGGGCAATCTCTGATGTTGGTGGCTTGGCTTGATTGGAGCAAATAGATCAACGGCGAGTTCAGCCGATCGTTGTTGTCTTGTGTGGTGGTCAGGTTATGCTGCTGGTGATGCTGGTTTGAAGTCGCATCTGGGCGTCTGGAGTGATGGTGGGACTCAGACCTGGATTCGAGTTCGGATTTGGAAGCTGGGTTATTTGGGCTTCATCTAGGCTCTTGTCAGAATTTTGATATGAGTTCGTTTTTTTTTTTTCATTGGTTACTTTGGTGGAAGATTGCCCTCTATTCGGCGTATGTTTTTACATGGAATATGTTTGGTCGGTTATATTACCGGTTACATTAATGGAAGATTTCCTTTTGTTCGGCGTATTTTTTTGCATGAAATATGCATGATTAGTCATACCATCAATAGTTTTTCACATAGCTCGGCTTATATCCGGTGCTCTCTTAGATGTGGTCTTGTATCCAGTTATGTTCCTGCTATGTTTATTTTCCGATGCCTTGTTGCATTTCATATTGTTTCCGTTTTTCTTTTATATTTTGATGTAGCTTCTACATTTTTTAAGTTTAATATAAGAGGTATTTTAATCAAGATCCAATTTGCTATAAAAATATTGTTTTTAGTCCAGCCATTCTTTTTTGTTAATTGCGGTCCAATTACTTTTTTCTTTTGTCCATTTTGCCCCTGAAGAAAAATAAGGGAAACAAATTAAAATCCCTTAAATTTAGCATTTTTGCTTTTCAGTTTAAATTTTTAAATTTTGAATTTCAAATTCTTCAAATCTAATTTGGAAAATAATTATGATAGACATGCATTTAAAACTATGTAAACATTTATGAAAGATCAATAATTTCAAAATTCAAACAATTCAATGTACCTACATCATAGGGTGATAGGGAGAAAAAAATAAAACTAAGAAAAAACTAAGTGGCATCGAATGAAAGTTTACGCAACAATACCCAGAGGTATATTAGCACATTAGTCTCGAATCAAGCTTTAACATTATTCCTAACCAAAAGGTAGGGAAAAACCACCACAACTTACCTTCCTATAAGATATGCAAAATGCATCTCTCTTTCCTAAATATCACTTTTGTACTATGTATCTAACTAAAAGTGCAAAAGTTTCTATGCACGAGGTAGGAAAAAAAAAGAACAAGGTAGCTTTAGCATTATTTCTAATCAAAAATTAGGAAAAAAAATAACCAAAATTTACCTTCCGTTAAGATATGCAAAATGCATTTCCCTTTCCTAAAAAACTCACCTTTGTATTAGGTATCTAAAAGTGCAAATGTTTTTATGAACAAAATAAAATACTACCTCCTTTAAATGGATCGAAACCTTCTTATGAAAAATCCACCCAAAATCTCTATTTGATTGTATGGTGAAGGTTGATTAACAACATGACGATTCTATATGCAATTGCTTCGGGAAAGTCTATGGTAAAGGTAGATTTTAGAAAATTTATATGTGTTAGAAAAAAGATGGCCATGGAAGAAGAAGGAGATGAAGAAAGTGATGTTTCAAAATGAAGAAGGAAATGTTGAGATGCTAAGGTAGCTTAACAAATATATAAGGAATTTGTCAAATTTAATGCACTAATAATTATCTTTGATTAAAAAAAAATAATTTTAGGAAACATTGTTTATAAAAGAGAATAAATTTGTTATTTGATGAAATATGAAATCTTGTTTGACCTTAATTAATTATTTTAATTATAATGACAATCTACCACAATTTATTACAAAATGATACAAAAGGAATGTAAAAGTATAAAATTAGTTAGATAAAATTGAAAATGAAAGAAATCCTATGTGGCAGGTGAGTCATTGGATCTCAATTAGTAAAAAATATTTGTGTGGACTACATTCAAAATAGAGTGTGATTTCTGGATTACAATCAAATTTTCTCTTAATATAATTGCCGTTTGGAAAATTTTCAGGTTCACCCCCTGGGTGAACGGACAGGTTCACCCACCCTCCTAGTTAACATATTTGCACTCCATAATTTCATAATCCAACCGTTCATATTATAAATTATCATTTATAGATTACCTCTGCAAAAAATTAATTGAATCAGAGATCTTTTAGCCACTCATTCATATGAAATAAATAGACGATTCATTATAATAGTAGTTATTGTTGTCATAATTGTTCATTTGTTTCATTAATTTGGATGGTTAAACAATCTCCGATTTGATTGATTTTTTGCAGAGGTGAACTATAAAGGATAATTTATAATATAAACGGTTGGATTATGAAATTATGAAGTGCAAATATGTTAACTAGGAGGGTCGGTGAATCTGTCCGTTCACCCAAGGGGTGAACCTGAGCATTACTCTTGTCGTTTGCACTAAAAAAAAACAACAAATACTATTTTGTGTGTTTTTCTTTGCAGATAAAGTGTATTGATACACTAATCATATTTTTAGATATCTAAACATTTGTATGTCATTAGAAACCGAGTACTTATACACATAAGTACTATTTGTTTTCAATTTCACTTTTTTTAATAGCAATTGCAATTTAAAAATGTAATAACCAAACACATGGGCCAATGATTTATGCGCCAAATGTATTGTTAAATGGACTAGTATCAGACGGCACCTGTTCGCGCGTTTTGGAGAATCTGAAATAGAGCGCCTTGGTTCGATCTTGTTTCTCATGGCGATAGTGAACGAGCCAATTAATTTGGGCGAGAAAAGGGGAATCATCAAGTTATGCATCACATGAAGCTTTCTCATAGCGATGGTAAAACTTCGATTGCAGTTTCCTCAGTGTGTGCTTCTAATTGTTAAGGTATTTTAATGGTTATCGATATCGATTACTTAATTTCCATCTTTTATTTTTTTCCTTGATTTCTTATTTCAAAATTACTGCTGGACCTAGTTGTTAAATGGTAGGAGAAAGTTGGAAATTTCTTGATTTTGAGGTTACAATTTTTAGTCCAAATTCTGAACATTGCTCTCAAACGAAGTTAGGTCAAGAACACCAATATATGTATGAGCATCTCTCTTTCTATATTCAATAATGTAGAGGAAAGCAACCTTATATATAGATATCTCTAATTCTCTACAGCAAATCCAGGCTTCACATAGAGGAATAAAGAATGAAAAAAATAATAAATGAAGAAGTGTAGTCGTGATCGCGTGCCATCCAAATGCTGAAGATGCAGCCTTTTAGGTGACCAAATTGGGTCGTTTTGCAAGTGGCAGTTGAATTCCACTTGACTGCTGCTGTGCTTGTATGATGTTCACTTGCATTGTAAAGTTTGGACCGTCTTTGAGGACAGATCAAATGTGATGGTGCAGTCCATATTACCAGACTTCTTCTTCTTCATGATGAACATAAGTTCAACCTTTCCAGACAATTTAGCCTGGCTGCTCAGGGTCAGGATCCCGCTGTTCAAATCACTGCCTAGATTAGAGCTTGGCAATCCATTGGAATTCAAACTCACTGTGACATCGATCTTTTTGGTGGAACGCATGCCAGCCTTGCTTTTAGGGATACTAACCTCCCCCACAGCCACGCCTTGGTACATGAAGGTTGCAATGCCTGCATCGAACTTATAGGGTCCCCAATTTGTGTTCTTGACCCTGATTTCGGTTGTGAAGGTTGTGTCGAATGAAGGTGTTGCTGGGACAGAGTTGAGATTTTGGACGTTGATGCCGCCTAACCTGACCTTTGGGGTCTTAACTTTCATCACAGTTAGACCGAATACGGTCATCACTATGATCTGAAAGATAATGAAAGCACCAATATACATAGCGAATTTGATTCTCTTCTGGCGTATGAGCTCATCTTTGGAATGCAAGGCGGCAGATTCTTCATCTTTTTTGGAGTAGCCATTGGCTGATGCAACGCTCTGTTGGTTCTTCTCAGCCATCTTTTTTTTTTTTTTTCAAAAGTTCCGAAAGAAAATGTTTTGTTTTTCCTGTTTCCAAAGAAAGTTTTGAAAGAATAAGATCGAGGATGAGTAGTTGTTTGTGGTAATGTTGGTATCTGCTGTGTGGTATTTATAGTGTTTGATAAATAACTTGAGAGGAGATGAAGGGGTTGAT
Source organism: Rubus parviflorus (assembly GCA_029955375.1). NCBI lineage: Eukaryota > Viridiplantae > Streptophyta > Magnoliopsida > Rosales > Rosaceae > Rubus > Rubus parviflorus. The sequence continues at coordinate 6,884,338 of JARGGL010000005.1, read as the reverse complement.
TAAGCTTCCAGAGAAGTGTAGTCAAACGTGCATAGTATAGACTCTTTGACTTGATAGTTTCTAGACGTTTGGTCATACTTTAGGTGCTTGCTTGCTGCAAGACAAAGTCTAGGACTTGTTAGAGATCCTTTTGTCTTCAGACAAGTCTTAATTTATTCCCTCGGACTCTATAATTCTATTCTACGTTGCTTTTGTTTCATCAGTTTAATATCTAGAATGGATCATGCCTGCTCATCTCTGCTGATTCTTTTTTGAGTGAGTCAAAATAGCAGTCTATATAAAATTGGTTTCCATTTCCAATCACTTTCTCTACCAAAATTAAAATAGCAGTGTGTTCTTGATCACCATGTCAAGTTAATTAGATGTCAAATGTTTCTGTATGATTATAATAAGCGACCAATATCTAGAAGACTAGAGTCAAAAACTCGAACATATGGTTCCATTTCAAGAAAGCTTATAGCAACCATTTCCACAGAACACTCGCAACAAATGACTATATATGTATACCACACAGCACTCACAACATTCCCACAAACAATATACTTGCTCATTTGATACCTTTAGAGAGCCAAACCAAAAGGACAATACTTTCTTTCAAAGCTTTCTACGAAATCAGAGAATGATGACAGAGAAGAGCCACCAGGCTTATCCTTTGGCCCCAGCAAATGGTTACGCAAGAAGTGATGGAGAATCTCTGGTATCCGAAGATAAGCTCAGACGCCAAAAGAGAATCAAATTGTTTATGTACATTAGTTATCTTCATTGTTTTCCAAATCATAGTCATGACCCTTTTTGGTCTTACTGTGATGAAAGTTAAGACCCCTAAGGTGAGATTGGGGGAAATCAATGTCCAAAGCCTCGCCTCTGTCCCTGCAACACCTTCATTTGATACAAGTTTCACAACCTACATCAGGGTCAAGAACACAAATTGGGCTCCATATAAACTTGATGCAGGAACTGTAACATTCATGTACCAAGGCGTGGCTGTTGGGCAAGTGCTTGTTCCTAAGAGCAAAACCGGAATGCGTTCTACCAAAAAGATCAATGTCGAGGTGAGTTTGAATTCCAATGGATTGCCAACCAGTTCCAATCTCGGGACTGAATTGAACAATGGGATCCTTACTCTGACCAGCCAAAAGCTAAACTGACCGGAAAGGTTGAATTGATGCTCATAATGAAGAAGAAGAAGTCTGCCAATATGGACTGCACCATAGAATTTGATTTGTCCACAAAGATGGTTAGAAGCTTACAATGCAAGTGATCGATATAACAGAGCGTCCATGACATTTGAGTTATTGCTTTTTGTCTGTGTGACCTTTTGGATTTCTTGTTGATCAATATTTTCTGTAAACTATATATGAAGTGATTATTTATTCTATATTTTTAATCACTGAAAGCTCATGTTTTGTTTTCTTTCTTTTGTTTGATTAACATGGAAACAGATGCTTAATTTCTCTAACAGCAAGAATACCAGCCTTACAGAAATTCATGTCAGAATAATAATGTGTTCTGGAGACAACGAGTCTTGTATGAATAGCTTGTCACATGAAATACACTATACATAGAAACAGGAAAAGACACTAGCTTGGATTGAACTAACCCATTTTTAGGATCAAGTGAGCACATTGTAGGGTTTGAAGACAAGCACCCTCTTTTTTAATATGCATGTTGCCATAGCACTCCTCTTGTTTAGTGTTAGCAACTAGTGTCATACACCAAACATAGGAGACCTGTTATAAGTTAATACTCGCTTACGATGTTTGGACCAATTACTATCACTTTGTATGAGAATTTAAGTAGTGACATAGAGATTGAACATCCAAACTGATTAAATTTGAAAATTTTCCTAAGATTCTTAACAAATGCTAAATAGGTATTATTAAAAAGAATTAAACTGTGACTTAATTAGATTGTCAGAATGATCAAACTGTTAAACAACGACAAGCATGGCCCGTGGCCCACAACTGCACCGATATTGTCCCAACTTAACCACCTACAATTGGGAGTAAGCCACCCACTTATAAGTTATATTTTATTTTGTCACTCTTCTGATGTGGGATCTCTACTCTCCAACACGCCCCCTCACGTGCAACCTAACTGATTTAGGTATGCACGTGCAACCAATCAAGAAACCAATTCCCACATCGGGAACTGGGACAAATTTATATACCGGGATGATTCCGGTTAAATCAACGACAAATTTATATACCGGGATGATTCCAGTTAATTCAAACACCCACTCGAGTCCAATGACAATGGAGACGTGATTGGAGATGGACCCGCTCTGATACCATGTTAAAACAACAGAGACAGATTTTCTGGGAATCGCGATTGCTCTATTAATTTGTATATCATATATACAAGAATATAGCTTGATTCTAGGATACAAAAAGGAAAGCTATTCTACGCCTATTAATGCCTATTAATATAGAATCAATGTAATGATACAGAATGAATGTATTGAATGTTGACAGCTACACCAAGCTAATTTTGCTCTACTTTCCAACACAAACCACATGGGCGAAATGTGCAATTACCTAAATATGCATTCGGTTGTGAGTTGCGGAAAATTTGTAATAGAACACTCTTATGCTCCAAGTAGTACTCCATATAGGTTTATTGATTCTTGAACATTATCTCCCTAATTTTCCCTTTCACATTATGGATTGCAGGCTTCCTCATGGAGTACGATCACAACTGCCAACCTTGATTGCAGTTTTCTCAGTTGTACTTTTACAAACAAGTTGAGGTATTTCTAAAGTGACGAGTACCAATGGTTTTCATCTATGTATGTATTTCCCTTGATTGATTTCGTCTTTTAACGTTACTGTTGGATCCAGTTGTTGAATGGTAAGAGAAAGATGGAAAGTTTATAACTCTGAAATTACAAGGACAAAATTCAGTTTGCTCTCTTCTAAGTCCTATACAACCATTTAATTTCTCACCAGCTGCCTCTTATGTGGGTTTTGGCAATTTTTTTTTAATTTCTTTTCTTTTCCTTGATATCCTAGGAGCTGAAACGCAAGAAGAGGATCAAACTAACCAGAAATATGAATATTTAGCATTATATATAAAGCTATATATACAACAAATCCAAGCTTCACAAAGCAAAATAATTAAAGAATGAATAAATAAGAAATAAAAAACTAGCTGGTCTGATATATCACTTGCATTCTAAACTCTTGACAGTCTTCCCGGGCACATCAATTTGTATGGTGCAGCTCATACTTGCAGATTTCTTCTTCTTCATGATCAACATCAACTCCACCTTTCCGGTCAATTTCGCTTCGCTGGTCAGCGTCAACACCCCACCGCTCAATTCACTGCCAAGAGTAGAACTGTTCGGCAAGGCATCGGTGTTCAAACTCACAACGACGTTGATCTTCTTGGTGGAACGCATTCCAGCTTTGCTCTTAGGGACCGCTACTGTCCCCACAGGCGTACCTTGGTACATGAAGGTTACGGTGCCTGCATCGCATTTGTAAGGACCCCAGTTGGTGTTCTTGACCCTGATTTGGGTGTTGAAGGTTGAATCGAACGAGGGTGTTGCAGCGGCATAGGTGAAGTCTGTGAGGGTGCTGTCCCCGAGCCTCACCTTTGGGGTCTTGACTTTCATCACAGTGAGACCAAACACGGTCATCACTATGATCTGAAACACAATGAAAATACCAATATAGGTAAACAATTTGATTCTTTTCTGGCGTTTGAGCTCCTCCTCAGTTTGCAAAGTGGCAGATTCTTCATCTTTCCTGGTGTAGCCTTTGACCGATGCCAAAGCCTGCTTGATCTTCTCAGCCATGTTGGGGAAATTAAGCTTTGAAAGATAGAAGATGTATGTTCTCCTTTTGCTACTCGATGCTCTCTGATACCTAGCTAGGAATTGTTTGTGGGAATGTTGGCTTCAGCTGCGCGATATATATAGTCTGCTCTGTCCGAGTAAGAGTAAGCTTCCAGGAAATTCCGAAATGTGTAGCGCGTAGTTTAAAGTTCTGGATTTATAGTCTTCTAGAAAATATAGAAGACGGTCGTATATTGAGGACCTTAATTTCGGGTTCTTGCTATTATTCTATACTTGGTTTTTTTCTTCATATAAGTTTAATACGTGGGAATGGTCAATGCTGACTCAATGGCTCAATATCTAGAATTTAATATCCAGATGATGGTGTAGTTGTATGCTATGTTCTCACTTGTTATAGGAAAAGACTAAAAGGTCCTTAGCAAAGTCATCGATCGTCTAGAAGGTCATTGACAATTAGTAGGACGCGTTTGGTGTCTGAAATGAAATTCTCATTCCAGGAAGCTCATTCCCCCAAGTAACTTATTGAAATTGTCCAAAGCTCCAAACACTATATATACACACACACACGTACTCTTCCATTCCATCATCACAAGAAACAATATCCTTCGTTTCCTTTAGTCTCAAACATCCTTACGAAACAAACCCACAAAAGCCTTTTCCTTGACATCAGAAAGAAACATGGCTGAGAAAACTCACCAGGCAGCTCCGGCAAATGGTTACACAAGAAGTGACGGAGAATCCTTGGTGTCAGAAGACGAGCTGAAACGCAAGAAGAGAATCAAGTTGTTTGCGTATATCGGTATTTTCGTTGTGTTTCAGATCATAGTGATGACCGTGTTTGGTCTCACTGTGATGAAAGTCAAGACCCCGAAGGTGAGACTCGGGGACAGCACCCTCACAGACTTCACCTATGCCGCTGCAACACCCTCGTTCGATACAACCTTCAACACCCAAATCAGGGTCAAGAACACCAACTGGGGTCCTTACAAATTCGATGCAGGTATCGACGTATCGTAACCTTCATGTACCAAGGTACGCCTGTGGGGACAGTATCGGTCCCTAAGAGCAAAGCTGGAATGCGTTCCACCAAGAAGATCAACGTCGTTGTGAGTTTGAACACCGATGCCTTGCCGAACAGTTCTACTCTTGGCAGTGAATTGAGCGCTGGGGTGTTGACGCTGACCAGCGAAGCGAAATTGACCGGAAAGGTGGAGTTGATGATGATCATGAAGAAGAAGAAATCTGCAAGTATGAACTGCACCATACAAATTGATGTGTCCGAGAAGACTGTCAAGAGTTTACAATGCAAGTGATTATTGATGTCTTAGAAGATTGAAGACTAGTTCTTCATTTTTCTATAACTTCTTTTATTCTTCTTTGTGTGTGACGCCGTTGATTTGTTGTAGAGCTATATATAAATGGTATTTGTTTATTCAATCACTTTTTAGCCACAGTTTATTTTTAGGTGAATAAGAATGAGAGTTTTAGCTAGAATAAAGACTCAATAAAAAAATTTTAACTAACGGTTGGATGATTTGTACATCAAACATATAAAATAATAATCATTTTAGAAAGCTAAAACAGTAATAAAATAAAATAAAACTACAAATCTGCTATTTTTCAACAACAAAAAACAGTCCATGTTGGGAAGCAGTTAATAACTACTTTTACAATTTTAAATTTAAAAAATAAAAAATAAATGATTGACAAAATTGTGAGCGCATGCCAAGATGATGAAGCAAGCGAATTATCCTTCCATATGGAACATAGTGCTATATCAAAGATTGAGATAAAGCTAGTAATACTCTACATTAACAAAAATAAGTCTGCATGACTAATAAACCCATATGCCATATGTTGGTTCTTCCTCAAAAAAGTATCTAAAACGATCTTCCAAGAAACGAAAACAAGCGCTGCAAAACCTGTTCAATCAAGCAAGTTACATTATGAACATCTATAAATAAATGAAGAATATGCATGCAAATGAATCAGAACTACGAGTCTTAGAAGATTTTGTTTGCTTAATTAGTTACTTACCCGAGATCTAGACCAAAACGGTACTTGTGCAACAAGTTTAACCTTCTTAAGTTTGTAGGACATGTACTCTACCCTTTTCCAAACCTTTGATATCGTCTTCATCATATGTTTTTATTGTAAAACACAAGTTGTCCGGAGCTCGAGAAAGCAATCCAATTGAAGGGTTACGGTTGGTAAAGGAAAGAGTAGAGAGATTTGCATCTTCAATTTGCTGAGGACACTATTGTTCTTGGAAGATTCGGAAGAGAACTGGTACAATTTATTAGAATTGCTCACGCTTTTTAGCACGATATCTGGTTTGAAAATTAACAGAACAAAGTGTATATTGGTGAGCAGTAATTAATTCAGAGGGAGAAAATATCTTATGACTGGCAAAATCATGGGGTCAATGAAGTGTTTGGGTCTTCCTCTAGGAGGAAATCCAAGAGCCATTGATTTTGAAATGGGGCAGAAGGTGGAGAAGTGGCTTGAAAGTTGGAAGAAAACTTTTTGATCTAGAGGTGGAAGGCTAACATTAATTGATTCAAGCTGTTTTGAGAAGTCTCCCTATTTACATGAGGCTTTTAAAGCTGGAAAACTCAATGAGATGCTTCATTGCTTCTTGTGGGAAGGCTCTGAGGAAGAAAAGAGAGATCATTTAGTACAATTGGATATGGTTGTAAATGAGTGTTGGAAATAAGGCTTTACTCAGCAATTAGCTTTGGAGGTATCCTAAGCAAACTAGTCTTTGTAGCATGCTGTGAGCCTTTGATTGGAAGTAAATAGGGGAAGCTGCATACCATGCAATGCAAACACCGCTTTGAGAGGATCAAGTCGTAGTCCAAGGAAAGATATTTCCCATGGTTAGGTAATTCTTCTTTCCTCCACTGCTGTAATTTTGTGTTAGGCAAAGGGAAGTGGTGAAGTTCAGGGAGGATAGGTGCTTAGAGGATTGTCTGTTGAAAGTGATGTATATGTTTGAGCCTAAATGTACATTTGACTGTTTTAGTCTTTTATTTATCACAGCCCGCGGGCCGGGAACTACGGCCCAAATATCTTTGAGTTTATTTAGGGGTAGATTCCCGCTTCATGTCTACCTTGTTGCTCAAGGAAACGCAACCTTGTATGTTAGTGACGCTATAATTACATATAACAATCCTATTATGGTAGGAAATCTATAATCCTCTTATGATGAGGAACCGCCAGACCTATTTTTATAAATAGAGGGTTCTAGGTGATTTACACATATTTGTAGTGCAAATTGTCTTTCTAATCACGGGAATTAAGCTACTCCAAAAGCCGTTTGTCACATTTAACTTGTGTTTTAAGGTTTTTAGGTCATTCAAGTGAGTTGAGGTAATTCGGCAGAAAAGATGCATTTTCGGAACCAATTGGAGCATTCCCGAGAAAATGACAAAAGTCAACCAAAGTCAACCGGGTCCACACATGGTCAACTCCGAGGTCAAACCTGAAGGCATCACATTTCAAATTCATCCATGAGTTTCCCAAGACCACAAGGAGAGCCCACTTTGATTGTTTGAGATATTTTGGTGGTAAATTCAAATTCAAATTAGAGACAAAGCATTTAATGCTCAAAACATCATTTGTCTCTTAGCCTATGGTCCCAAATCTGATCATATGGTCCCCAAAACTGATCCTTATTGTCTCTGCACATCATTTTGTCCCTTAGCCTTCCATCCAAAGGAGTTAGCATCTTGTTTATGGACCCTAGGATCACTTTTCTTGCATCAAAGCCCTTCATTTAGCATCATATATATGTTTAACACTTCCCATTTTAAAGGAGAACCAACCTTAGACACCATCATCAAAGAAATCAGCCACCCCATTCCACAAGTATCCACCAAGAACACCAAGAAACTGTCAAGTTTTGTTCTTCCATTTTCACCACCTTCCACCCTTCAAATCACTTTCCTTCTTTCATAAAAGTTGTTCCTAAGACATCCATTTATCTTAGGAACTAACTTTCACCACCATTTCACCACCATTCCACCGTATTTCAAGCTCCACAATTGAGAATTTGTCAAGAACACAAGGAATTCAAAAACTTAGAGAAGAAGAAGCTTGGGAGTGAAGAGGAGTTCAAGAGGGGGCTGTCATCTATACTTGGAGTCACCAAGGAGCTGTTGGCCATCATCCCTTGAGGATTTCTCAACTCTACTCTAGTTATTCTTTGTATTCATGTTTCCATTCTTGACAATATTGATGTATTTCACAAACATGTGTGAGTAGTCCTTTAGATTGGGGGCTAGGGTTGTGTGCCCTAGCCCATGATGATGTTTTGATGAATATTCTTGGTTATGCTTAATGATTCAGTTCTTGGATATGTTCTTTGTTTAAATACGGTTCTGCTAAATGCTTGTTTAGGAATCTTGCTAGTTCTTGAGCATGTGTTGAACCTAATTAATTAAGAGTGTTTGTTAGTAACTTATTCTCCTAGCCTCAAGCACTAAGGCAAATAAACTCTCTCTCTCTCTCTCTCTCTCTCTCTCTCTCTCTCTCTCTCTCTCTCTCTCTCTCTCTCTCTCTCTCAGTCAACACATCTTACAAGCAACCTCTTTGCACACAAGCCTCCTCGGAGCATCCTTCAAAAACCAAAGCCTCTCCGGAGCAAATCAGCGACCTTACAACGAAGCTAAGATCACGCCTTAGCAAAACCAGTGCTTTCTCAAACTTTCCCAATTGATTGTTGTGCTTTCGCATCCACAAGGAAGTATCGATTATTTGCGTTCGCAAGAGTTCACGTTCAAAGTACTAATTCTGTTTAGGCATTGCACGTACAAACCGACAGAGTTGGTGCTCTCTTTGTCTACATTCGCTTAATCAAGAAGCAAGAAGTGGCACATCGACTACAACAAACGTACCCCCTGGTACTGGCACGCCCACGCTCTATAAAAGAGACTGTTTGACTCTCCCTAGTGGTTTCCAGCGCAAACAGTATCCTAGACAGTACCTGCTACGCAGATATCATGAGGAACGTATCTCAAAGTTTGTGGATGCTACTCTGTCTCTTTAACTCAGATTTTGGTTTTAGAAAAACTCTAATGATTTGGAAATTGTTTAGCTGTTTGTTATGTTTGAGAATTTGGAAGGGGATGTTTGTTCCCTTAAAGAATGGATTCTAAAAGATAGAAGTTGAATGGATCAGGATTGTTCTCCTGCAAATCTTGTACAATAACTTCTTATGCAATAAAGGAAGAATACACAGCAATGGATTAGAAATCCATACCAAAAAAACGAACAAACGAACAAAGATAACTTAGCACACCAATTTGCACGTTTAGGACACCAATACTCCATTATTCTCTAATTTCCCAAGGCAAGTCTATCAAGATTTATTAATTAGTAATTAGTTGATGAATTTTTGTATAAGATGCATTATGATTCTGTAATTTAAAATTGAGAAAATTTGATTATAGTCCAAAAATCACACTCTATTTTGAATTTAATCCAAACAAATATTTTTTTACTAATTAAGGTCCAGTAACTCACCTGCCACATAAGATTTCTTTCCTTTTTAATTTTATCGAACTAATTTTATACTTTTACATTCCTCTTATACCCTTTTGTAATAAATTGTGGTAGATTGTCATCATAATTAAAATAATTAATTAAGGTCAAACAAGATTTCATATTTCATCAAATAACAAATTTATTCTCTTTTCTAAACAATGTTTCCTAAAATTCTTTTTCTTAATCAAAGATAATTATTAGTGCATTAAATTTGACAAATTCCTTATATATTTGTTAAGCTACCTTAGCATCTCAACATTTCCTTCTTCTTCATATTGAAACATCTCTTTCTTTCTCTCCTTCTTCTTCCTTGGCCATCTTTTTTCTAATACATATAAACTTTCTAAAATCTACCTTTATCATAAACTTTCCCGAAACTATTACATATAGTATCGTCATGTTGTTAATCAACCTTCATCATACGATCAAATAGAGATTTTGGATGGATTTTTCATAAGGTGGTTCCAATCCATTTAAAGGAGGTAGTATTTTACCTTGTTAAAAATACATTTACACTTTTATATACCTAATATAAAGGTGGGTTTTTCAGGAAAGGGAGATGCATTTTGCATATCTTAACGAAAGTTAAATTTTGGTGGTTTTTTTTCCCTAACTTTTGATTAGGAATAATGTTAAAGCTACCTTGTTCTTTTTTTTTTCCTACCTCGTGCATAGAAACTTTTGCACTTTTAGTTAGACACATAGTACAAAAGTGATATTTTGGAAAGAGAGATACATTTTGTATATCTTATAGGAAGGTAAGTTGTTGTGGTTTTTCCCTACCTTTTGGTTAGGAATAATGTTAAAGCTTGATTCGTGACTAATGTGTTAATATACCACTGGGTATTGTTGCGTAAACTTTCATTTGATGCCACTTAGTTTTTTCTTAATTTTATTTTTTTCTCCCTGTGATGTAGATACATTGAATTGTTTGAATTTTGAAATTATTGATCTTTCATGTATGTATTATATGTGTTAAATGTGTACATAGTTTTAAATGCATGTCTATCATAATTATTTTCCAAATTAGATTTGAAGAATTTGAAATTCAAAATTTAAAAATTTAAACTAAAAAGCAAAAATGTCAAATTTAAGGGATTTTAATTTGTTTCCCTTATTTTTCTTCAGGGGCAAAATGGACAAAGAAAAATATAATTGGACCGCAATTAACAAAAAAAAAATGGCTAGATTACAACCAACATTTTTGTAGCAAATTGGATCTTGATTAAAATACCTCTTTAAAATTTTAAGAAAAAAAAAAGTTCTTGCACAAAAGACATTACCTTACCACCACTCATTAAGGGGACGATTACAGTTGGCACGGCAACGGTGCTCCCCAACATGACAAAGCAGTGAAGGAACGGCAAAGCAGTGAAGGAACGGCAGAAATATAGATTGAACTGCATCAATTAATAAAATTTGGGTAAAATTATTATGAATGATTGAAACTAAGGCCGCAATTGGCAAAAACCAGAAAGGATAAAAAAAATAACATTGTTTCCACCGGCAATTATATTGCTGGGTTTGCCGGTGACAACGATAGTAACACGCAAACCGACGGCAGGCGGTTCAGTCGCGCCATCACCGTCGTTGCCCTCATCGGCAAATCAGCGATAAATGATTAACAAACTTTTTTTTTCTTTCTTTTATCGAATCTCCTTCTTTGTTTTTTTTTCTTTAGAAGTACGAAACACAAATTTCTTCGAGAAATGCAATAAAAAAGGAATTACAAAATGGCAAATTAAAATCACAAGTCTGCAAGAAGACATTAGAAACACAAACATATATTTATATTACATATATATAATAAATAAGTTATAACTAAAAACTAGGCTAATCGATCTATTGTAACAACCCAAGGAATCATCGAAAAGTGCTAGCTAAAGTTATTTTTTGAGTTGGGCTATACTATTTTTCGATTTATGTACGTGTGTCATCCTTGCGCACGAGCCATTCTGTAACTTTCCAATTTTATCTAATGTCTCCGAATATATATATATATATGGAAGTTCTACAATACTGAGATACATATCATACCTCCATTTACAAATATAACAACAAAATGTGTTGTCATTATGGTAACGAGAGTCTTTTTTTGTGTAATCTTTGTTCTATTAGAAGTAATTACTCCATCTATGACCTTGTTACAAGTTTATGAACAATTTGTTGTCAAAGTTGTAATTTTGGTTCAATTATATGTAAATAGTGTAAAACGAATGTGGTACTTTGTTGTCAATGTAGTAATTTTGGTTCAATTAGATGTAATTTTTTGTTCAGAAAAATTGTAAATGGGGGTATGGCATACATCACCGTACCCTAGCCTACCCCTATATATATATATATATGTATACGCTGAATATTATGAGAATTGTTCTTCTGCATACTTAATTACCTCACAATTATGATCAAGATCATTTTCAGGCTTTCTTCTACTAGGGTCCTCCTTGTAGAACACAAGCTTTGCCGTCCTCGCTGCGTACTTTGATAGTTTCATCTGTATTTCGTGTGGATTTACGTGACCAAAAATTGCTACCGTATTTTTTTCAACATCTATGGTACACTTTACTATTACTCCTATGTACATATATACAACCCAAAAATATATCTAATAAGTCAAGTAACTAACCATAAATTAAACCAGTACGAATAATACTGAGTTATATATATATATAATTATATATAGACTTAATTACACTTGCAAAATTGAGTTTGTACTTTTAAATCTTCTGTTCAGTCTCCTCCTTATTTTGGCAGCACGTTCATCAAAAGATATCTTGACCTTTAGAATACAATTCTGCAAGAACATACAAAACGTTCCAGGAAGACGTGAGATTTAGTATTATGAAAACTCTATTATAATTTACAATAAAGATTGAGAAGTATATAGATAGCTAGCTCCGTACTATCGTTTGGGTTTGAGTACTCATCATCATCAACAAAGTAGTTCTCCGTTAATGCAAGATCTGTAATCTTTGAGTTCGTCATGGCTGGGACGCTGGGTTGGTCAGAAACCCTAGCTAGCTAACAAAGACAATGTTCTATCGGTCGCAAAAGTTGGACGGAGGGCTTTTTCAGTTTTTCTATTTCCACATACTGCCTTCTGTAGATCTTCTTATGTGCTTTATATAAATTACAGATCATTGAAAAGGTTGAACCAGGATGAACCGACAGTACTCTAAACTCCTAATTAAGTTGGGTGGCTCAACTTTCCTAATTAGGATCTCCTAATTGGCTTTTGCATTTTATTTTGCTAATGAATTATATGTTCTTTATCAATTTGTATAGTTGACTGTTTCCTGTTGAAAGATTGAGATCTTCTCTTTACCTATGAACCACAATCTTCTTTTTGTTGGCGTGTCATACTTAATTACCTATTTAGGTTTCTAGAATATTTATTAATTAGGTGTATATTCTGGAAATCTCAAGGAGTAATTACATACCATACTTTAGAAGTAGTTACTTAGCATAATTTTGTAACCGATTACTTGTATAAAAGCCTCTTAAGGAAAAAGAATAAACTCACTTTTGTTTAAGGGAAACGTAAATAATAGAGAGAATGAGCAGAGAATAGGATGTATTTCATTAATGAATAAGGGCCTCTATATATAAAGGAGTACAAGATACAATCTGTATTGATGTAGGAAATCTATTCTAAATACAATTCATACTCTAGAAGGATTTACCTTCCATAAACCTATTCTAAAGTCCTAGTTTGACAAGGCACACAATAATGATATCCTGAAACACGTACTCCCCCTTGTGCCGGTCACAACTAGGTGATGTTTTCCATGTTGCCTCATTAAAAACCTTGCCAAGTAACAATAAAGACCCAGTGGGAAAAATAACCTTGGTTGAAGGGAAAAAGAGTACAACGCACCCTTCACATTTGAAAGTGACATGTATGTGCAAGACTCTCCCTAATGTCTGCACCTTCCCCTGATTCCTACAATCATGGGAGCTTAGATAACTTAAGCATACCAATGCTTTTAACATGTTTTTCAAATGTGGACTTAGGCAAAGACTTAGTAAATAAATATGCCACATTCTCCTCGGATCTAACTTGATTCACATGAATCTTGAGAAGAGTCTGTTGTTGTTGATTATAAAAGAACTTTGTGCGGGTCAGAGAGATACCCGACATCATCAAAATCAACCAAAACATCACAAGAATTTTCGGTATGGGGAGTTTCAGCTTTGGCGCGATCGATCGCCGCATTCCCTGCGATCAATCGCCCGACGACAGTAGGCTCGGGTTTCTTACCCATCTTGCCATATTTTTGTGTCTCTCTGTAGGGATAAAATAAGCCCAAATCGATTGTACCCTTAAGGTAACGAAATATTGTCTTTATGCCACTCCAATGGCGTTGCGTGGGCGCAGAGCTAAATCTAGCTAACAAGTTCATAGCAAAAAAGATGTCAGGTCTAGTGCATTGAGCTAAGTACATTTGGATGAAATGGATTCTTCTTTGGATCTAGGGTCCGACCGATCATGGGAGTGCTAACTGGATGTACTTTATCCATGTTAAATCTTCTTAACATCTTGTGGACATAAGCCGATTGGTGGATTAATATTCCACTATCTCGGTGCTCTAGCTCAAGGCCTAGACAAAACCGAGTTTTCCCAAGATCTTTCATCTCTAATTCTGATTTCAAATACGTAGCAGTATCTCTCAGTTCTTCGAGAGTGCCAATTAAATTCATGTCATCTACATAGACAACAATAATTGCAAATCCGGAACTTGTTCTCTTTATGAACACGTATGGGTATAAATCATTATTTATATATCCCTTCCCAATTAAGTAGTCACTTGACTTGAGTAATTGAAGTCCATCAGGCACCTTCATATATATCTCTGAATCTAGATCCCCCTAGAGATATGTTGTAAACACATTCATAAGCTGCATGTCAAGTTTTTTGGAAACTACTAACCTGACAAGGTAGCGGGATGTAATATCATCCCTTACGGGAGAATATGTCTCCTCGTAGTCAATCCCAGGGCGTTGTGAGAAACCTTGCGCCACGAGGCGAGTCGTATATCTCAAGACTACATTATTCTCTTTACGCTTTTTAACAAAAACTCATTTATGTCCAACAGACTTTACACTTGGGGGCGTTAGCACTACGTACCCAAATATCTTTTTCCTTTGTTAGTGAATCTATTTCAATCGGGATTGCATCTTTCCATTTATGCCAATCTGCTCTACGTTGACATTCTTCAATAGAGCGTGGTTCGATGTCATCATGCTCTATAGTCTATTAAGCAATATATCATCAAGAATTTCGTCTCAAGCATGCATGCATTCATCGAGATTTCTCTATTATCTGAAATTGATTCAATCATTGAGGCGTCCCCCAATATTGATTCATGGACATAACTATAATCAGAGATAATCTCATGAGATGGGTTTCGGGTATTGATGATGAATGGATTAGGCTTTGCCAAACTAGCTTCATTCCTTTGGTGAGTATCCATCGAACCAAGTGGTCTCACCTTTTTCCTTTAGGGAACCACGACCTCAACCACACCTCCACTATGTGTGGTTGTGGCACTATTATTGGCGTCATATCCCTTCTTCCTTTAGGGGATTTCCAACCTTGCAGGCATGTTTGCAGCTGGTATATGTGATCTCGTCACTTTATCAATATCAGAAAACGTATCATGCATCGAAGTGGGGGCCGGCGCAATTGGCGCATAAACCGCACAACCAAAAAATGTGTAAATGTGAGACATCCGGCTCATATCCAGTTACCATCTGGTATGCAGAAAACGGTTGATTAGCAGTGGGTCTGAAACAAATAAGTAAAGCTGCATAACCCCAAGCGGGAGATTGGTGCGCATAACCAACGCCCGAGTTTTGCATAAGCAGCATTGTGTGTGGACAATAAAGCGACATGTAACCATCGTGTCGATGCATCCACCAAAACCATAATATATATGAAAAGTCCGCAGTATGGTTGGCTGTGTCCACAAATATCTCCTTGGATACGATGTAAGAATGAAATAATTTCTTTTGTGTCCTTTGCATAGGATGGTCTCAATCCTAATTTTTCTAAGGAACAGGCTTTGCAAAACGAGCCCTTAGCCATGAAGGCTGCAGAAGCATAGGAGGTATCCTGATCAAATTTGGAATTAGGATAAAAATTCGTCACTGTGCGATCGATCGTAGAGGGATGCGATCGATCGCAAATGCTCATTGATCGTTGTCCAAGGCATTCTGGAGACGTGCGATCAATCGTACGGTCTTCTGCGATCGATCGCAAATGCGCTCTGGACGATATCCGAGGCATGCTGGAGACGTGTTATCGATCGTACGTGCTTCTGCGATTGATCACAAATGCTCTATGGATACTTTCCGAGGCATTCTTGAGGTGGACGATCGATTGCACGTGCTTCCGCGATCGATCGTAAATGCTTTCTGGATACTTTCCGAGGCATTCTTGAGGCGGACGATTGATCGCACGTGCTTCCGTGATCGATCGTCTGGCGTTTGACGGAATGTGCATATTTCTTTGGCATGTCAGTGACACAAGTCTCCTCTCCTTGAATCATCTTTTGATTCTTGCTTTTATTAGCTCGATAAAAAGGATGTTCATTCTTACAATACGTTTCCAAATAATAACCATTGGCACAAATATCCTTCATTACATCGAGGAAAAATCAAAATTTGCTTTGTACTTGGAGAAAAATTCAAAAATTTATTATTCATATGTCAATGATTACATCGAGGTCTTGTCCAGAAAATCTAATCCAAAATAACTATGACAAAAGTCAATTTAATTAAGGCATAAAAGCCTTTACATAATAAACTTGGAAATAAAACAATTGCAATTCATTCGAAGCCTGGAGCTTCCATGGTCTTCTCTGTACTTTGGTCGACCTTAAAATATGCAATTGTGAGATTGACGTCTGTGTCATCTCTAGTATCTTCTTCATAGAAACTTATGAGAAACTCCAATACAAGATGATGACATTAGAGGTGCTCATGTCTTACATATACCGCAAGCGATATAAGGCCCGTCACTCCCCTAATGCTTCTCATAATAAAGTGAAGTATAGCTTATTATCAATACATGCTTTATTGGCGCGTTTGGCACCTTGTGCCTTTGGAGGATGGTTTGGTGCTTCTTGGCACTCTATTACCATGCTTTCCTTTGCCGGCATTGACATGGCCTCCATGGCCCATGCCTCTTCCTCCTTACCCTCTTCCACGTGGCGCAATATTCCCACGAAGTTGTGCAACATTAATATTGCGGTTACCTTCCTTGGTAGGACGATTATATGGACCAAATCGTCCATTAGCATTACCCTTGACATTAGGGTTTTGTCCTACTTTGGCCATAATTTACTTTGCCATAATTTACTTTTGGAACTCTTTTTGGTCTGACAGGCCTAAAATTATTGTTCATCATGATCGTGTCATGTTTTTCAGCTACTTGTAGAAAGCTGATTGAACGTAGTAAATCGCTTGGCATTATACTCCAATCAATATTACTTGGACAATATAAGTGCCGAAGATGAAGCATAGTCCGTAGTTGAAGCATCTCTGAATTATATTCAGCAACGGATTTGTGAAATTACTTTATCACCATAAGAAGATACTTTAGTTTCGCAGTCTAAAAAGACATCCACGAACACTAAATAAAATTCCAAGATAATTTGGATTAGAACAAGACCAAGATGGTGTATGGCCATAACTTAAACCGTTCGATAGCTCTACCCAAGTATGACCAGGAAAGTAAGATGAGATGTCGGTAGAGGGAGGCTCACTTGACACCACTAATCTCAAAATAGTTTCCTAGACATCATACCCAAGTAGGTGAGCCTAGTAATGAATAAGTCATGACCAAATATTGGTCGAATTCGATGCTTTTGTGAAATTAATTTAACACAAAACTTTTCTTTGATACTCATGAAAATACTTTATCATAGCATACATTATGAATCCCCACGATTCATTAAAATTCTTTAGAATCTCACGCCATAAGAGGGGTCGGGAAGAAGATGAATGGAAGCTTTGAAATCCCCGAGAAAAAGAATGAGGAAATTAAACCAAAGCATAAACTTTTAGAAAATCTTAATTGGTTTTCTTCTGTTGCAAAATCGCAGAAAATTCTAATCCTGAGTACCACTCCTTTGGGACCGAATATCCGGAGATCCAATGGTCTGAATTATGTGAAATTTTAACTGCGAATAGTAGACACACAGAAAAAATATTACAAAAATTTCTGCTCAATCCAACGGTTGAAAAGAAATAAAAACACTTCTAAAGTAAACTGTTCTGCACAGGCAGATTCTCAGAAATTTGCAGCCATGTTGCAGGATTTGCAGAATGTGCTTCAATCCTTTATTGGTGGTGCAACGGTGGAGCTAGTGGCGTTGATGATGCACGGCAGCGGTGATTGTCAATGGTGGAGTTAGGGTTTTAGGGTTTTTAGAGCTAGGGCTAGAACTCGTGCTGATAACGTTTTTAAGGGAAACATAAATAATAGAGAGAATGAGCAGAGAATATGATGTATTTCATTAATGAATAAGGGTCTCTATATATAGAGGAGTACAAGATACAAGATGTATTGATGCAGGAAATCTATTCCAAATACAATCCATACTCTAGAAGGATTTACCTTTCATAAACCTATTCTAAAGTCCTAGTTTGACAAGGCACACAATAATGATATCCTGAAACAATTTTCAAATATTCTCTTCAATTACTTGTGTTCTTATATTATTTAACTTGAAATCGGAGTGGGTCCCTCTCAAATCATATCGTTCATGTCATTGGACCCTAATTACTGGATTCTTTAAATTGACCGGAATATCCCGGTATATGAATTTGGTATATAAATTGACCTAGTTTTCCGATGTGGAAATTAGTTTGCTAATTAATTGCACGTGCAGACTTAGAACTAGGTTGCATGTGAGGGGGCGTGTTGGAGAATGACGATCCCGCATTAGAAAAGTGATAAAAGAAAGGAAAAATAACAACTTTAGTCACTGAACTTTGCTTCGTTTGACACTTTGGTCACTGAACTTTCGAAAATATTACTTTGGTCACTGAACTAAAACATCATGTATCAATTAAGTCACTGTGGTGGATCAACCCGATCAGCGGCACCGATTCTGGCCATGTCGTGACCCGAAACCATTTGGCATGGGTTATCTTCCTCTCCTTTATAGCAACCTCCGTATGGTGGTGTATCACCACGACATCAATCATAACATCACAATTTAATATTTGAAGTTTTGGACTATCGAACTTTTCGAGCTAAATCCCGACCAATTTACTTTGAATCTCACCTTGAGATAGTTACAAAACTTGATCCTTGGGTTGTGCCTTTCATTTTGATATTAAATTTGTGGTGTTTAGAGGTTGTTTATGGTGGTGAGTGACTAAAGTGATACATGATGTTTTAGTTCATTGACCAAAGTGATATTTCTGAAAGTTCAGTGACCAAAGTGTCAAACGAAGCAAAGTTTAGTGATTAAAGTTATCATTTTCCCTAAAAGAAAATATAACTTATAGTCAATAAATGGGTGGCTTACTCTCGATTGCAGTGAAGTATCTTGTGACAAAACCCAACACAGGATATGTGGTTAAGTTGGAACAATATCAGTACAATAGTGAGCATTTTTATTTTTATTTTCTTAAAAAGTAATAGTAAAATGGTAAATAGTCCCATGTGATATTGAAATTGACGCTTTTGCTCTTTGCCCAACGGTTGTAACTTGTAAGCACTCCAAGTCTCAAACAGGCTTCCTCAACCAACCCGTATTGAGAATTACAGCACTGTCTTCGTCTCTGAGCCTCTCTCAGTCTCAGAAAAAATGAGTGAATTCGTCGACCTGGAATCCCAAGACGGCGTTCGGATGCCATGGAATGTAATCCCCGGCACAAAGCAAGAGTCCACCAACTGCGTAGTTCCGGTGTCCGCCGTCTACACCCCAATCAAGCCTTTCCCCAACATGCCAGTCCTCCCCTACTCCCCTCTCCGATGCCGCACCTGCCGCTCCGTCCTCAACCCCTTCTCCACCGTCGATTACGCCGCCAAGATCTGGATCTGCCCCTTCTGCTTCACCCGCAACCACTTCCCTCCCCACTACGCCTCCATTTCCGATGAAAACCTTCCCGCCGAGCTCTTCCCCCAATACACCACAATCGAGTACGACTCGTCGCTCGAGAAGCCGAACTCGCCGCCCGTCTTTATCTTCGTCGTCGACACCTGTATGATCGAGGAGGAGCTGTCGTTTCTCAAGTCGGCTTTGTCTCAGGCGCTTGGTCTCTTGCCCGATCACTCCCTCGTCGGGCTCATCACCTTCGGGAGCTTCGTCCATGTCCATGAATTGGGATTCTCCACCATTCCCAAGACTTACGTCTTCAAAGGATCCAAGGAAGTCAACAAGGATCAGCTGCTTGAGCAGATGAGTTTCTTCCTCAAAAAGCCGAAGCCGACCACCGGCGTCATTGCCGGCCCCAGGGACGGCTTGTCCTCCGAGAGCATTGCCCGCTTTCTCTTGCCTGCATCTGACTGCGAATTCGCGCTCAATTCGGTGTTAGAGGAGTTGCAGAGAGATCCTTGGCAGGTTCCGGCGGATCAACGAGCCACCAGGTGCACCAGCACGGCGCTTAGTGTTGCGGCCAGCTTGTTGGGAGCTTGCGTGCCCGGTTCAGGAGCCAGAATTATGGCTTTTATGGGTGGACCATCAACGGAAGGCCATGGTGCTGTAAGGATTCCTAATTGCTTATAGTCTTTTGTTGATACTAATGCTTTTTTCTACCAAGATCACTGTTACTAATCATTTGTTTTCTTTAATCAGAACATATTAGATTAGATAGAGACTTTTAGTTGTTATGCAAGCTTGATGAAGCTTGTGGTCCAGTTACTGTGGACAGCTTTCCTGCTAGATGGAATTACTAGAGTTATTGGAAGATGATAATTTATTTAGAGAAGCATTGTGTAGTTAGATTTCCTTATAGTTTTGTTATTGCACTCCTTATACTGGTCTTGGTCAACAAGTGATTAAGGAAAATAAAAGGGAGGTTACAAATGCGTACAAATGGAAAATGGACAGTTGATGAATGAGTTTTTGGTAATAAGTGTTTGGTATATTAGGCCCCTCGGTGAGTTACGTACATTGCAAAATAAATGTTGGGCTCCATGCTCTTTTTTACTTTTAGGCCCCTCGGTGAGTTTACCTTATCAAACTACTCTTCCCAATTCATCACTTCCCTCCCTCCATGTTCTGCAGTTGATGTTTCTTTTATGGTAGCATTCTTTTATGATTAGAACTGTTTTTATTGAAATTTTTCCTGAATGTTTACTGTTAATCTAAAGGGCTTGTATTAGTTATTGAAGTAGTACTGAGTTGGTCATTGTGTATCTTTTGTAGATTGTGTCGAAAAGCCTATCTGAACCAATTCGTTCTCATAAGGACCTGGATAAAGATTCAGCCGCTCATTTTCATAAAGCTGTGAAGTTCTACGAGGGACTTTCAAAGCAGCTTGTACACCAAGGACACGTACTTGATCTTTTTGCTTGCGCACTTGACCAGGTAATTTTCTACTTTTTCTTTGTCTGTCCTGTTTTTATGTGTTTATTAACTATCAGATACACAGATTAATAGATAGTGCTAATGGATGATCTGTCTGTTACTGGGATTTTTAAGGTTAGACTTAGGATTGTCTTCAGTAAATGCTGTTCCCTTCCCCTCGATATGAATATATACATACATTTATGTATCTATACTATAATAAAGAGAACCCTTTTAACCCTGGTTAGGCAATATCAAGTATATTCTTTAAGAGTAGTTAGCCTACCCAGTTCCTTGGTCCCTTTCTCTTCTCCGAATCCCAAGTGGAGTAGCTAACAGGTCAGAAAGATTAGTAAGAAGTTATTTTGTCGGAAGGGTTATAGGAAGGAAGAAAGGATCACTTGGTCAATTGGGAGGTGGTTTCTCAAACAAAGGAGAAGGTGGTTTGGGAGTTGAGAATTCGATGAAGATAGATGACTTCTAAGAATGAAAAAGAGCCCCTTTGGTATGCTGTCATTAGAAGTAAATATGGTTGACTAGCAGTGGAGGGGGAGGATGTTGTGCAGTGGAGGCTAGTCCTGATCCGCTGGGTATATATATTGTTTAGCTTCTTGAGCTTGGGACTTGGATTCTACGGATGTTTTGGTTTATGTCAGTTTAAAATTATCTTATGTTTCTTTTGCATGCTGTTTTATCTTTCAGGTGGGGATTGCTGAACTTAAAATTGCAGTTGAAAGAACCGGAGGACTGGTTGTGCTTGCAGAAAGTTTTGGTCATTCAGTGTTTAAGGACTCTCTTATACGTGTTTTCCAGTCGGGTGATCATGAGCTTGGTTTATCATCAAAGTATGGTTTCCAGTGTCAATCTTGAAATGAAAAATTTCTCCTGTTTCTTATCAAGTTTTTTTTTTTTTTTTGATTTCCAGTAGGGTTTTTAATTTTTTATTTGGCTCCCTCTGATAGAATGCTTGAAAACCCCTTTTGGTGCCTTTCTATTCTTAAAAAATTTATTTTACTTTTCAAAGAAATTATAGAGAATACATAATATATATATATATATTCTGAATTGAAGTGCAAGTGGTTTGCTTATACCCTTTCTTAAAGTTTATATACGATGCTATGTATATGCTTGCTATATGCCTTCCTATGTACATTTTTCCTTGACTGACACTAGGCTTTATGACTTGCATTTTCTCCATCATGTTAGAGTCTGATGATACAAATAGTCAGATACTATTTTGTTCGATACCATCTGGTTCCCTGTTCAGTCAATGGATTTCGGGTTGCTTTTGCTTTTGCATTTCATTTTTTTTCTCTTTTGTTTACAGCAGAATCTATTGTTTATGTGTCTGAAAAAAAATTCCGTAGTTTAAGTTATAACATATTGCTTCAGGTGACAACCTCGACTCCAATAAGTTTCCATATTGCTTCTTGTTTCCGTCTGTTTGAATATAGATTTTTAAACTTGTGCAAAATTTTGACCGGCATTCTTCTTTTTGATCTTCTATGCAGTGGCATATTTGAGATAAACTGCTCAAAAGATGTCAAAGTTCAGGGCATTATTGGTCCTTGTGCATCCCTTGAAAAGGTATTCTCTATAGAATTTCAATAATCTCTTGTTTATGCTGGTCATTAACCTTCACATTGGTCACCTTGTGCAGAAAGGTCCTCTATGCTCTGACACAGTTGTTGGCCAGGGTAGTACAAGTGCGTGGAAGATGTGTGGCCTTGACAAAGCTACATCTTTATGTCTGATATTTGAAATCGTTAAGAAGGAAATCCCAGATGCTACTGTTCAACCAACTAGCAATCAATTTTACTTCCAGTTTCTAACATAGTATGAACTCCCTGCTCACAAATCCTCAAGTAATTATTACCCTGTTGTGCCCAGGATAGAAGGAAATATGTTTACTTATTATAGGTCTTTTGCTTCAGTTATCAGCATTATAGTGGTCAGATGAGACTTCGTGTTACAACTCTTTCAAGAAGATGGATTGCTGGACCTGGAAGCATACAGGCAAGTCTTGCTATCCTCCATGTGTGATGCATTACTTATTTCATTACAAGTTTACAACGAACTATTAACTTCAGGGTAAGATTAGTGAAGTGGACCTAACATATTACCTATGATATGAAGTAGGCTTCTGTAGTGGCAAAATTAAAAAAAAAAAAAGGCTTCAGTTAAGGCCTCTATACTGTTGAATTAATTAAAAAATCTGTAATCATGAGTCCATGACAGTAGTGCAAGGTAAAGATCTGATTACCTCAAAAGCATACACTTTATCTCCGAAATGAGATATAAAAATGTCTGTAGATGATGGTATTGCTGTATAAATATATGTCGTAAGATAATCTAGCATTTGCCGTACACCTTAAAATGGTAGGTCTTCAGTAAACACTTAACAATAACCTTATGCAAGCAAATAGGCATCTCGTATATAGTTTTAAGTATATTTTATATGACATGTCATGTCAGCATTTTTATTTTTTTCCCTTGGTAAGTAAAATCATGTTCTGTAGAGCATGGGGGTGCAACTCATGGGCATTTTGCTCCCTGTCATACTTCAAACAGCAGGCATATCTCTCTCTCTCTCTCTCTCTCTCTCCCATTTGAATCATTGGATTGATAAAGTCTGATTTGGACATCGTAGCACCTTAGTTTTCTTGCTTTAGGTGAATATTTTTTTATCATATAGATTCTATTGCATTGATGCAGTTTGGGTTTACATTGTAGCTATTACTGCTTTATGAATTCAGTTTTACTTTCCATAAGTATCCGTTCTTTGTTTTTAAATGGCAATCTGAAGCTACTGTGATATAATACAGGACTTGATTGCTGGATTTGATCAAGAAGCCGCTGCTGTAGTCATGGCACGCCTAGTTTCTTTCAAAATGGAAACTGAGGTATTCTTTATTTTACATGGTTTTGTACACTTCGAATCTCAGATCCTGGAACCCAAATATGTGGAATACAAGTCTTATTTGTTAGGTGTTGCAAATTTCCCAATTGAAATGGTGATGATACTGATTTTCTTACCTCGCTATCCCCTCTCTCACAGAAAGACACAAACAAGGGTAAAACTGTTGAAGCCAAAGTTAACATGCTAATACTAGGAGTCTAGGACAACTAACATAAGATTTTCTTAAAAGTGGAACAAGAGGAACACGCATATTTTTAATGTTAGGAAAACACTCTTGTTTGAAATAGTTGTGCTCCAAAGTCCGAACTCTTATGAGACAAGTTGACTGGCGAAGGAAATTAGCAGACAGGCATCAGTGCCAAAAAAAAAAGAGCATACTGCTATAGTACATAATTATTATTTACATACATATTTTGGTGAAGGTTCTTATTTACATACGTGATCTGCTCAAAAGTTACTAAAAGATCTGATCATTTTAGGCATAATATTTGACTGGCTGTTATGAAAAAGTGGTTTTTTGCAGTTTTTAATTTCTCAAATATGACGTTCAGAACATTCACAAATCTTGTGCCATTTCATGAAATGTTGTCCTTGGTGATATTCAGGCAGAGTTTGATCCTATAAGATGGTTGGATAAATCATTAATACATATGTGTTCACGGTTTGGAGATTACCAGAAGGACAGTCCGTCTTCTTTCAGCTTATCTCCACGGTTTTCAATTTTTCCTCAATTTATGTTTCATTTACGGCGTTCTCAATTTGTTCAGGTATATATTAGTTCTTTCAGGTTTCTTGGTGTCTTCTAAATGTCAGATCTTTTATTATCATTGTTATTCTTTTGTAAAGATCTTGTGGTTAAAGTCAGGTGAAATTGTGTTGCAGGTTTTTAACAACAGCCCAGATGAGACGGCATACTTCAGAATGATTCTGAACAGGGAAAATGTTACCAATTCAGTTGTGATGATTCAGCCTTCATTGATTTCATATTCATTTCATTCAGGCCCTGAACCTGGACTTCTTGATGTTTCCTCCATTGCCGCTGACAAGATTCTGCTTTTAGACGCGTACTTTACTGTTGTTATTTTTCATGGTTCAACTATTGCTCAGTGGCGAAAAGCAGGATATCAGGATTTACCCGAACATCAGGTAATTTTTTTGCAGTTAACCCACTGAAGTAAAAAAGATGTGAACAGAAAATGCATTTCTTTACCTTGGATCTATGTTGCAAGTCTAAACGACAGAGGGCTTTACAATTACTTCAATATATAGAATGCTTCTAGACATCCAGCAATTGAAAGACGTGTATGCTTTGGTTTCTTTTTCTTAACCATTTTTCATTTATTTTTATAGGAAGAATTAAAGATATGCTTTGTTTTCTTCTATTTCAAATTTCTTAACCATTTTGTTCACTTGTTTCTATATAAAGAATTAGAGATATGCTTGGATACAAAATTAACAGAGTATGGCGTTGCAACTGGGTACTGAACCTGCTCCCTTGATTTTAGACATGGCCCTTCCTTTAGATAGTAGACTGACCTGTATGTAGACAAGTTTTCGCACTATTACCTCTTGATTTTTTTTTTTTATGAACTATGCAGTCATAGAATTTCCCTGTAGTTGTCTTTTGTAATAATGTTTACCTTCCTTTGACATATAACCATTTAATTTTCTAAAACTATGTTTTGGTGCATCCTTTCTGGAGTGAAATAAACAAAAACCCCATCACCCACTATCAAAATTTGTGGCTTTTCTTCCATAAGGAAAAAATGTGACCTATTTGTCGCTTGTTCTCATTAGTAACTTATATGTGCAGAGGAGTATACCCCTTCTTGAATTGAATTTTTCTTTTGTTCTAGGGTTTATCTTTTGTTTTAGTGTCCTTGTATCTATAACATTTTTCAGTTTTACCTGGGTGATCCTTTCTTTGTTGTTAAACTCCTTTCGCAAATGAGGTCTCACTCTCATGTTGCATGGTAATATATATTGCTGTTCTCATCTCAAATGATGGCATGATGATTTGCCAGTGAGCAAGATTCAGTTTTATTTTATTGTAATTATTTTTACATCAATTGAATAACGATCCTTGAAGAATATTTCCTGCTTTTAATTCTGGCTCTAGTAGAGGGTTGATACTAGCAAAGCTCTTTCTTGAAAAATAGACAAGTCCACTAAAACAAATTTGTGCTCTCAGGCATTTGCTCAGTTGTTACAAGCTCCTCGCGATGATTCGGATACAATAATCAAGGAGAGATTTCCAGTACCTCGCCTAGTTATTTGTGATCAGCATGGTTCTCAGGTAAACGTGAAGCTGTCTGTAATCTTAATCAGTTTGCTGTCCACAAAAATCTGTACGTCTGTTGTACAATGGATACTTAGGTTGGGTCTCAGTTAATGTCGGAAATTAAGTCTGGCTTGCAGACTTGCCATTGCTGCATATCAACTCATTTCCAATATATGAGTGGCCCGCTATATTGCATTCCGTTGTCTTTTTTGACCATGTATCTTATTAATTTTCATTGATTTATTAGACTGATATTAATTTGATTTCTGGACTGACTTAGTGACCTATCTATTCATTTTGCAATGTTGCGTCAATATCTCTGTTCACTTGATGAATATTACTATTTCATCTGATTAGATGCTGGGTTGTTAAAGTAGAGTTATAACTCATGCACTTCTGTTATGTGCTTATGCAGGCCCGTTTTCTCTTGGCAAAGTTGAACCCTTCTGCTACTTATAACAATGAAGGTCCACTTCCGGGAGGGGATGTCATCTTTACGGATGATGTTAGTTTTGAAGTCTTCTTGGACCATCTCCAGAGATTAGCAGTTCAATAATGTACAAGAGGTTATCCTGCAGTTTTGTACCATTTGTTTCTCAATTTCTTGTACAGTAATTGCATACAAATTTAATTCAAATTTTGTTTAGGTTTGGGCTCTATGGTATACAAAAGTTTGTTATGTTCTTTTTGAAAATAAAATCATATGAACTGATCAAAGTAGAATTTAAGAGTTCATATATGGGGATTCTAGTAGAAGTGGTAGAGCACCACATAAAAGAGCAAATTTTGTTCTTCTCATAATCATAATAATAATAAGACATTCGAATCTTTGACAAAGTTGAAACATTGTCAAAACATGGGTATATCCGAATATGGTAGAGTTGCAGTTGAAATAAACCAATAGTATAGCCAAGTATTGGTTTTTAGTATGAAGTTTCTGCGTGCATTATCTAGTGTCCATTTTTACTTTTCAGACACATTGGACATTCAGTGTACTCAATCCATCTATGCTTGCAAATAATCTTTCTTATCCTGGATGCGTGGCTTCACATAGGAACAATGAAGAAAACTTTGTTGCATGATTTGTTTTCGTTCGTTGCCTTCAACATCCTTTTCTAACTTAGTTCGAGAATGATTTTCAATCGTATTTTGGAGGCATTTTGGGAAGCTTTACCATTACAATTTGATGGCTCTCTTCCTCGTAAAAAGAAATATATTGCCATCTCAATAGTATTATTAACATATTGTATGCCAATAAGACAGTTCGGACACAGATGTCCAACTTGGGTCGGACAAGAGTATTTTCCTATTCGTATTGAGGGTGATCCCATAATGTTCTTGTAGAAGGCATCCATTCTGGTCACACATCATTTCTTGAATCTGGGTTACCTCAAGAGCTCCATGTTCCAGAACCCTTTCCTTGGAAGAACAAGAAAATCATAATTGCAAATAGAGGTACCAGGATTTGGTAATTTACATTGCTTGATAAAAAGCAGGGCTGTCGTCAAATTTACATCAAGGACAAAGTAGCACACACCATTTTTACACTCAAAATGTTTTGACAAACAAATTACTCATAGTACCACACCTTATTAATTTCCATAGTACTCGTGTGTGTAAGTAGTTTAAACCATGATTATACAGGTTTGCAACAAACAAAAAAACCCATAGTTTCAAGCAGCAGCAGCAATAGTTTAGATCATATTAATGAGACTACAGAAAGAAGAGAACATTCTCCTGAAGGAAATATTGAGATGCAAAACGATTCCTTTGGGAGTTGTCTTGGCCAACAAGAAGTGTCTCCCCTATGTTGGAGTATCATGGTGAAAAGTTTTGGTATTCGTGCAACCCTTGTAGCAGCTCATGAATTTGGCTATGAACTCTGGGAGAAAATGAAAGAACTTATGTTAAACAAGAAGATAGAAGACATCGACTGTTCGGAAACAATTCCAACCAAGTTGAGATCGATATGCAAGTCAAGATGTGGCTTGAGATCTCGTATCACATCTCAACTCCCATCTCAACTCAGATCTCGATTACGAATTTGACATAGCCGAAAACATGTTAGTGTTTTGAAGTTTTCGAAATATATGTTAATCTTCTCATAGACTCATGCACATGTGTTTTACGTACCTTCAATCCTCAAGAACTGTTGTATATTCTTCCTGGATGGATCATTAAGCCTTTTACCCATTTCCTCTTGATGTCGAGTAAGTGTCTGTGCTTTGTCACTCTCAAACATGGTTTCGTCATTCCTCTGGATATACACAACAGAATATGACATTATGATCATCATGCATGACATTCATAATTCATTTAGGGGAAAAACTAAAATTTATCACAGAAAAGTTTGGTATTCATACATTGTATTCATCATACATGCTCTCGACTTGAACCTGCAAGTTCTCATCCAAATACTTCTTCAGCTCTGCTACCAGTGACTTCACGTACAATGTAGTAACAATTGTTATTTTTGGGTATGGAAGAAAAAGTTAGTAACTATTAATTGCTTCCATAATGAACATGCTACTCAAAAGGGGCAACAAAGAGCTTACTTTGAAAATGAACTCAGGAGATACACCATGCACTATCAGATTTTGAAGCTTTCCACGGATAATGTATAGCCTGTCAAAGGATATGGATTGATTTCATTTCCTTTTTTCTTGTTGAACAATCGAATCCCAAATTTGCAAATAGTTGTGACCGAATCCAACACGAGGAATTTCAATGTGTGGCAATTTTATAGAACTTCATCTCACATTACTGACCACATAACTGAGAGGTAGCTATATGCATATTGTGAGAGGAAAGTTATATATAATCGGCACACATCGGACCATTACTGTTCAACATAGTGGTACCTTCCCTAGATCCTCGTTTAGTAAATTGGCCCGGATTTAATCCACATTGATATGAAACTAACAAAGTTTCGAAATTTCAAATGAACATACTGTTTCGGGCTTTGCTCTTCGATCATATTCTTGCCAATATCTGCAATATCATCCTCCCAACCTGTCAAAATTACTTGATCTTCTTTGAAGGGATAAGAACTGCATGTACGCCATTCGAGAGCACATCAAACACAAATAAGTATGAGGAATAAGGGATAGATAGTAAAACTAAGCAACTTAAAAGATCAAGTGACATAAGTATGTCAAAGTTTCAGAATAAGTTCTCTTACCCTTTTTTCCAAGTGGCCTCGAATGAACGAATCGCTAGACGGAGATTGTTTTTGGAATTTTGAGCAAACCTTTCAGCCAGTTCATGTGGCAAATCTATGCCTTCTTGTTTCGCTATAAATTTTAAAACTTCAACAATCTGAAAATGCAAGAAAAGATGCTTGGGAACAACCTTTTATTTAAAGGAACTAAAAGTAAAACTTGGATTCTGCCAATTTGTACTCCCTTCTTAGGATTAGTAAAAGTACAAGTCCCCACCTCATTCTTAGAAGGCGGTAAAAGTTCAATGACAGTACAAATTGTCTTGATTGCCTGAAGCTTTGCCACATCAGAACAGCAGAAGAAGACCTTATTACACCCTTTATACCTTTCTAATAGCCACTTGATATAAAGTAGGGCATCTGTGGATAGCTTGTCTGCCTCATATAAGATTAGTGCTGCAGAAACAAAAATGAACTTTGTCATCCTAATGAGTAAACTACTCATTTTTGTAGTAAACATAGGATCCAAATTTAATTCGATCGAATATGTATATACCTCGGCAGTTGTCAAGGCTGCATGGCAGAGCTGATTTGTTGGGTATCTTGTTCTGTGTTTCCTTCATGAGTTCAACAATCACATGCTTCTCATAACCTTTCAGTTCAGAGAGATTCACTTCCACATGTTGAGGGGATTGCTTTACATGTACTTCAATACTACCTACCACTTCACCCTATGAAAATAATTCCAGAAAAAAAGTCGGTATGTTTGTTTTATTCCTAATAATGTCATAATGCATAATTGCATATATATGAAGATCAAGATGATGCTGGTGTAGAAGATTAAATGTTATTTATGTTGAGACTGTGGCTCAAAACTACAAGGTTGAAGCTTTTTGTACACTTAGCTCGGGTGGATCTGATTGATGTTCATATTGCATGAGGCTGAATGCTAGTTCATAATCACTAGAGAATACAAGCCCCCATGCTATTTTGGTAATGTGTCTAACTTATAGGCCAATCATGCACAAATGTGCAAGAATGGTGATGTGATAGCTAGCTCTTGCATATACCACAACTGAGAGGTATTTCACATTGAAGAATGGAATGAAGCTAGCTGACATTAAGGAGAAGAATATGAGGTGGACTTGGTGGTTTAGGGTTGATATCTCAAAGTAACATAATGAGCTCCCTATCCTGCATGAGTTGGAGAGGAGACAACTTTCTGTTAGGTGGATTGTTTAGATTTAGGAATGCTAAGAGGGACTGGTGCAAACATATCGTCGAAGAACACAAAGTTTGCGTGTGGGTTTATGAAAAACATGGATTGCATACTTGTGGCTGCGCATAGCATGTTTGGAGAGAAGAGTACATGTCCAATCATCAGGTTTGAGTAGCTTAAAATTGATTGACATGCGCTTCTTTGATGTGTGGCAAGAGGCGTATGAGGTGACTGTGATTTTAGAGGTCCAAAGAAGCTGATCGTTCATCACTTAAGGTGGAGAGTTACATGCTCATTTTTAATTTTTGTTCCCAAGGTGGAGATTTTTAAAACTTGAGGAGTTGAGGAACTTTGTGCACTTCCTCTTGTGTGGATTTGGTCAAAAATCAATCACGGTTCCTTCTTGTGCAATTCGTGATCATAGTCTCATAGTTGTGAGCTCCATTTGAATAGAATTAGCTAGTTTCGATTTGATCCCTTTTTGTTATTTTTCTTTCTAGGTTTTGTAGCACTACAAGATTAGCTAGTAGGGTACATAACTCTCTTCACCCCATGCATTCTTGAGAGTTGATATTAAGATTTGAAAGATTTTGAGTGCTTGTGAAATTATATTGTATTAATTTGGAGTTCTGATCTATTTATTAAGATCGAGGAGATGAGGAAACCAAAATATTCTTTAGTTGGCTCGTATGCTACTTTAGTGCAGTCCTATCTCCATCGGTCATGGACGTAGTCCGATTAGGAATGAATCATGTAAACCTTTTGTGCTGAGGATGAATCATATGTAAACTTAATTGGTGTCTAGTTGTTTCTGCTTGTGGAGTTTGTTTTTCGATCTCTTTATGTTGGTTCCTTTTATTTGCCTTTAGATGTTTTTTTTTGGAAAATAAAAATAACTGGTTTATAAAGTCATAAAAGTGATCAAATGAGATGAGATGATCGATTAAAGTAATTTGAGAATTACCTTCAAGTAAAATGCCTTGAATTCCTCCCTAGCCTGATAATTTCAAAGGAAAAAGAAGAACTGATCTCAGCAAAAGCTTTTTGCTGTATCAAAGAGCAATATATTTAGTATGGTAATCTTCAAAGGAAATAATATCATGACCTACATGTATGGTGTCACGTCCAAAAGCCTCTCTGAGCATAGCCCAGATCATAGTTCTCTTCCCCACGCCCGGAGGTCCTTCGAATATGAAATGTCCGCATCCTCCACCACTGGCCTGTGATACAATCATCAAGTATTTATCAACATGAAAATAGACGGTATCATTACGTAACAATTTTTTTTAATCAAATAAGGAATTAGGCGATGATATCAGTGACTCGGAGGCAGACAATGTAAGGAACAAGCTTGTTATGTTGTTAGTATATATATACAAATGAAAATGTGTGATCAATCGATTGAGAAGGGTGTGATGCATACCAAAACCTTTAGCTGAGTTGCTTTGTCTCTATTACATATGAAATCTTCTAAGCACTGGGGCTGGTACTTGTCTGCCAATATATACTCGCTTTCATCAGTCACCTTTTCTATATTTGTTGGTCTAGCAGCTGCAGCTGCTTCAAGTACTCTCTCCCTCAATGGCTTCTCTATGTTTTCGACAGTGCTGCTGATCTCTTCATTCACCACCATATTCGATGTTTCTGAATTGGCTGATAGTTCATTCGGTGTCACTGGTACAGCAGGCCTAGGTTTCACCGCGGTGTAGGTTGCTTGAGCCTTAAGCTTCTTGCCGTAAAGCTTGTCTTTCTTAGAGCCAGCACCGCAAGAGTTCCACCCACTCATTTTGAACAAGAAATTTGAGATCGAGGTCCAAGTTGTGGCAGAAGAGGATTGGCTTTCACCTGGTCCAGGACTTGGGGGCACTACAGCTTTCGGATATGTGAGTCCTCGAATGTAGTATGGACTATATTTCGACAAGTCTCTCTCAGCATTGAAGGCCTCATGAAGACTAATTTCCTGCACCCTCTTCTGAAGCTCGCGATCGAGAGTCTCCTGTATCCGGTTGTGGTGCTTGAGACTCTCTTGTGTCAAGTCCGAGTCACTCCTCCTCCCGAATAGTCTTTGTATCTTCTGCTCCCACCAGAGTTTTGAAGTGATCAGTGCTTTCGGTGTGGGAGCTGAACAGCCAGAGCGAGACGAAGGAGGGAGCTGAGAGTGGGAGGGTAGGGGATAGGAAGAAGAACGTGGGATTGAAGGACTTGGCATTGCATATATCAATTGGCAGAGGTGAGTCTGCAACTTCTATTGCTTGCAGTTGGATCAAAATATCATGATGAAAACCAGGCTTGGATTCGGTATGTACGTTGATCGTGATGTGTCGTGATGTAAGATAAGATGGTGAATATAACTAGGAGGGGCGTTAGATTTCATGGAGAATATATAAGATGGCGTTAAGAACTATATGGTTTTGTTACACTTGAGGAGAGTCAAATTAAATATGCAGCATGCAGCAGCCGGATTTTGTAGTATATACGATGCTAAACATTATTTAACAGGAAAATTGTATCCTGTTTTTGTTTGGGAGCTTTTGTGCCTTGGACATGCCAGACAGTAATCATTCTTTAATCATTGAAAATTTTCAAAAACTCCTCTGTTGGGTGTAGATTTCCTACCATGGGCCTCTTCCTTTAACCAAGCTCGACAAAAAGCCCAAGTGAAGGAAGCCCATATATATGACACCCGTTCGGCGGAGACATAACCTCCGGCAAATACAGCCTCGAAACAGTTAACCACTTCTCCGAAACATGCGTTGCAAGCAAGGGCAAATCCAGGCTTGGGCTGTAGCCCGGGTAGGTTTTTTTGCAAAAAATAAAAAATAAAAAAAATTCCTTACATAGAGTTGAGCTATATTATTTCACTTAAAAATTTCAACCGACCTATATGTTTGAATTTTAGCACACTTACACTTAAAAAGTAATCATGTTTGACAAAAAAAAACTTAAAAGAATGGTTAGACTTTTTTTGGTTACAAGGAGGCATTTGGCCTAGGGGAAGGGAGATGGAGCACCAAGTTGGAGAAATGTGAGGAAGGTGCGACTCGAACTTGGGTATGAACTTGGCAGGTCACTGCCTTAGTCTAACTGAACTACACCTAGTACTCAAGAATAGTTGGACTTTGACAATAACTTCTTTCATTTTTTTTTTCGAATTTGCATGTCTTTATATATGCTGAAGTTGTTGAAAATGAATGGTTTGCTATGTTTAATTATTTTGTTTAGATTTTTTTGCTTAGGAAGAAATTACTGTGTACGTTAATGTAGATAAGCAACCAAAAAAAAAAAGTATTCCTAAAATAATTTTAGCTCCGCCATTGGTCGCAAGTAACGAGTTGACAAACTTGCGGCCCAAGCACTTGGTTCATATCCTTATCCATAGTCCATAGAGTAATAGAATCCCACTATCTTCGGGCTCAACTTGAGCCATTGGGTCATGCGCCACAAGTTTAGGCGAGTGGATTGCAACCCAAGAAAGATGTATACAAGTTCAAGTATAAATAAGAGCCTAGATGGCCAGGTAAGCCATCAGTTTCGATTTCACTCTACTTGACTAGTGCAAACACTGACTTAGGTATCAAAGGTTTTTTTTGCAGGTACCCATTTCCCCACCCCATCTTCACCAATAGTGGTAATCCAAGTTTTCATTCAATGATGATTGGCTTGAGGAAGACTTGCTCGAGTACCATTGTCTTGAGGAAAACTCGCTTGATGAATACTTTCTCGATGGTGACTTGCTTAAGGATGACTTGTTGTTCATAGTAGAGTAAGTAGACCCTACCACAATTGTGGGCAAAGGCCACCACTTCTGGGTTACCTTAAAAGCTCCATGTTCCAGAACCCTTTCCTTGGAAGAACAAGAAAATCATAATTGCAAATAGAGGTACTAGAATTTGGTAATTTACATTGCTTGGTAAAAAGCAGGCCTGTCGTCAAATTTACATCAAGGACAAAGTAGCACTCACCATTTTTACACTCAAAATGTTTTGACAAACATTTTACTCATAGTACCACACCTTATTAATTTCCATAGTACTCGTGTGTGTAAGTAGTTTAAACCATGATTATACAGGTTTGCAACAAACAAAAAAACCCATAGTTTTAAGCAGCAGCAGCAATAGTTTAGATCATATTAATGAGACTACAGAAAGAAGAAAACATTCTCCTGAAGGAAATATTAAGATACATAACAATTCCTCTGGGAGTTGTCTTTGGCCAACAAGAAGTGTCTCCCTATGTTGGAGTATCATGGTGAAAAGTTTTGGTATTCGTGCAACCCTTGTAGCAGCTCATGAATTTGGCTATAAACTCTGGGAGAAAATGAAAGAAGAGCTTATGTTAAACAAGAAGATAGAAGACATAGAATGAGGATAACCTCATTCGGAAACAATTCCAACCAAGTTGAGATCAATATGCAAGTCAAGATGTGGCTTGAGATCTCGTATCACATCTCAACTCCTATCTCAATTCAGATCTCGATTACGAATTTGACATAGCCGAAAACATGTTAGTGTTTTGAAGTTTTCGAAATATATGTTAATTTTCTCATAGTCTCATGCACATGTGTTTTACCTTCAATCCTCAAGAACTGTTGTATATTCTTCCTGGATGGATCATTAAGCCTTTTACCCATTTCCTCTTGATGTCGAGTAAGTGTCAATGCTTTTTGTCACTCTCAAACATAGTCTCGTCATTCCTCTGGATATACACTACAGAATATGACATTATGATCATCATGACATTCATAATTCATTTAGGGGAAAAACTAAAATTTATCACAGAAAAGTTTGGTATTCATACATTGTATTCATCATACATGCTCTCGACTCGAACCTGCAAGTTCTCATCCAAATACTTCTTCAGCTCTGCTACCAGTGACTGCACAATGTAGTAACCATTGTTATTTTTGGGTATGGAAGAAAAAGTTGGCAACTATTAATTGCTTCCATAATGAACATGCTACTCAAAAGGGGCAACAAAGAGCTTACTTTGAAAATGAACTCAGGAGATACACCATGCACTATCAGATTTTGAAGCTTTCCACGGATAATGTATATATAGCCTGTCAAAGGATATGGATTGATTTCATTTCCTTTTTTCTTGTTGAACAATCGAATCCCAAATTTGTAAATAGTTGTGACCGAATCCAACACGAGGAATTTCAATGTGTGAATTTCGAGAGTCTCCTGTATCCGGTTGTGGTGCTCGAGACTCTCTTGTGTCAAGTCCGAGTCACTCCTCCTCCCGAGTAGTCTTTGTATCTTCTTCTCCCTCCCACCAGAGCTTCGAAGTGATCTGTGCTTTCGATATGGGAGCTGAACGGGCAGAGCGAGACGAAGGAGGGAGCTGAGTGTGGGAGGGTAGGGGATAGGAAGAAGAACGTGGGATTGAAGGACTTGGCATTGCATATATGAATTGGCAGAGGTGAGTCTGCAACTTCTATTGCTTGCAGTGGGATCAAAATATCATGATGAGATCAAGGCTTGGATTTGGTACGTACGTGATCGTGATGTGTTGTGATGTAAGATAAGATGGTGAATATAACTAGGAGAGGCGTTAGATTTCATGGATAATATATAAGATGGCGTTAAGAACTATATGGTTTTGTTACACTTGAGGAGAGTCAAATTAAACATGCAGCAGCAGCCGAATTTTGTAGTATATACGATGCTAAACATTATTTAAGAGGAAAATTGTATCTTGTTTTTGATTGGGAGCTTTTGTGCCTTGGACATGCCAGACCGTAATAATTTTGTAATCGTCTGAAAATTTTCACAAAGTACTCCTCCTGTCCTCCATGGTGGTGTAGATTTTCAAATGCTCGACACAAAGCCCAAGTGAAGGAAGCCCAGATGACACCCGTCCCGAGGAGACATTACTTGGGGCAAGTACGGCCTCGAGCAGATATAGCCTCGAAACAGTGAACTACTTCTCCGAAACTTGTGCTGCAAGCAAGGGCGGATCTAGGCTTGGGCTGTAGGTTTTTTGCAAAAAAAAAAAAAATTCCTTAGGTAGAATTAAACTATATTGTTTTGATTTTTGCATAGGAAGAAATTATTGTGTTAATGTAGGTAAGCAACAAAAAAAAAATTAGGTATTCCTAAAAAAATTTTAGCCCACCCTATTTGAAATTTCTGGCTCCGTCATTGACCGCAAGTAACAAGTTGAGAGACTTGCGGCCCACGCACTTGAGGGACATGTGACCTTGAGCCATTGGGTCGACCAGCGAGATGTGCGCTGCAAGT
The DNA here is from genome assembly GCA_029955375.1 of Rubus parviflorus. Taxonomy (NCBI): domain Eukaryota; kingdom Viridiplantae; phylum Streptophyta; class Magnoliopsida; order Rosales; family Rosaceae; genus Rubus; species Rubus parviflorus. Next base: position 6,847,642 of record JARGGL010000005.1, on the reverse strand, counting down.
CATCGCTCGAGTGACTTGGGCCCAAGTTTAGGTGAGTGGATTGCAGCCCAAGAAAGATGCATACAAGTTTAAGTATAAATAAGAGCCTCGATGGCCAGGTAAGCCATCAGTTTCGATTTCACTCTACTTGACTAGTGCAAACACTGACTTGGGCATTAGAGAGTTTTTTACAGGTACCCCCACCCCATCTTCACCAATCGTGGTAATCCAAGTTTTCATTCAACGACGCTCGACGACGATTGGCTTGAGGAAGACTTGCCGTCTAAGCTTACATGGGGAAGGCAACAACTAAATGTAGGAAAATGGACCGATTTATCCTCCTCTCCCAACCCAATAATATTTCCTGTTACTGTCAAACACCTTATCTATCCTTTACCTGATACCCACCAAAACCACTTATTATTTCTCAGTCCTAAATCCCAAATTTTCATCCTTTACCATTAACTACACTCAATTCTACTTTCAATTAATCTCCAATATGGCAGATACCTAGTTTACATGAGAAAGCACTCCAAAGCATTTGACTTCAGCTAGTGTGATTTCATATGTGATCCAATTGATGAAAGAGTTCACTCAACAAATAGACTCAGAATGATAGACTACTGCATTTCCAAAGGACAACTGGATACTTCTGAGCTGCTGCACACTAATGTTTTCAACCAATTCCCAATTTAATTTGATTTTGAATCACTGCAATATTTTGTTTTAGATATGAGTAAACAACTAATTCTCAAGGTTTTGTTTGTAGGAGGCAACAACTTCTGCGAGTTTCTGTTTTTAGCAGCACTAAACTTCTCTTGCTAACTTTTGTATTAAAAGGAGGTAAACACTTCTCTAAAGTTTTGTTTAAAGGAGGCAAACACTTGCATGTCCAACACACACGAGCAAGAAATAAGTTTCCATTTTTCTCATACATGTTTAAGCATGCTCTCAGAAAAATTGTGAGCTAAATTCACCTCTAATCATGAAAGCATGTATCTCTGTCCTGTAATGAAGTGCTTTGTACAAGCAGAAAGTACAGCTGAAATGCTTACACAGTCATACTTCGTACCTTCCATCCCCATTTGATGAAATACATCAACAGCCTCCTCTGGTTTGCCATTTTCAGAATATCTTCTTATAATTGAGTTCTAGACATTCATACACTAGAAAATTTGATGACCATTCAATCGTATTTTCATTTTTAAGAAACCATCTGAAAATTTCAAACATCCGTTTTTATCCCATTAAGGAGAATCACGACATCAGTTCCGGTGTTTGGTTGAAAATCTTGCTTGCAATCTCTACATATCTGTTATGATTGGTTTTGTGGAAGGAAATTTACGATGAAATTCATGACATTTAATTTGTGTTCGATCCAGCGTTTAATTGTTCCCAATTAAACTGAGCATACAGAGATCGATTACAGCAAATTTGTGAAAGCATACAGAGTTATGATAAACATCTAAATTTGTCTTTAATTAATCTCACTTAAGATAAACACCCTCATGCATTTCTTGGAAAAAAAAAGAAAGAAAGAAGAATTCAAATCCAGCATATATACTTGCAACGAATCATGGTTGAAATTAGCATATTAACTCTGTACTCAACATTGGCCACAATTAATGAAAGATTCATTTTATATATCATTCACACATATGACATCTAATAATACATGTTCTAACCACGATGATTTAAACATTGTCTAGCAGACTAGCACGCAATTGTGGAAAAGAAAGCCTATTGTGTAGCACAATTTTAACACAAGTGAATGAGAAACATAAGTGCATTATTCCCAAAAGCAAACTAGTAGTGATGAAGTGCATAACGACCAAGTTGTAGTAAATATTTATTTCGTGACAAGATTAGCAATTAGACAAACCAAGGTACTTTTTGGTAATCATAGAGTCGTGTAGTAAATATTTATTTCTGATTTGTTACCTAAACTATTGCAAAAGGTACTTTTTGGTACATACAAATTTTTTTTACCCAAAATGGTACGTGAACTATTGAGCCGTTACCCAAAATGGTACTTCTGTTAACTTGGTTGTTAAGTTCGCATACATGGCGCATATTTAGATGAGAAATGCTACCTAATTGGATTAGGGTAAAAACTTAATTAAAATAGTACCTAATTGGACCATCCTTAACGACCAAGTTAACAGAGGTACTATTTTGGGTAATAGCACAATAGTTCAGGTACCATTTTGGGTAAAAAAAATTTGCAAGTACCAAAAAGTACCTTTCGCAATAGTTCAAGTATCAAATTAGGTTTTTACCCAAAAATAAATAATGTTAATTTAATTAATTAACAAAAATATAAAAATGCATGTGATGATAAATTAGAATTTGAGGTGTCGAAATTCGCCACCACGAGTGGTGGTTGCGCCTCCATATGTGGTGGTTCGCTGATATACTTTGCCGGAATTTGGAATAGTCTCTGAAATCTTCGTATAGTTATGCGATCCACTTCCTAACGATGATACTTGACGTCTGAAAGTCACGGTTGACTTTCTGTCATTATCTCGGAATAGCGCTAGAAACCTCCAAAATGCATATTTTACGTTCAAATAATCTTCACACACTTATTTGATCTACACATTCACAAAACACACATTGAATGCAATAATAAGCTCTCGGAGAAACCTAATCCAAATAATTAGAGACATTTTTAGTGCGTAAAATACACACAAATCAATATCTTTTTTAATATATATATTTGTATTTTTTGGCATCGAATATATATTTGTTTGAAAAAAAAAAATAGTGACCAACATGACCGTATGGCCCTCACACGAGTAGTACATAACTAACATTTGGATGGAAAAAGTTAGAATTGATGGAAGGGGTGTAAATTGACAATTTTTGTCAAGTTCAATTTCCACAATTCCAAGTTAAGGGTGCAAATTGATAATTATAGCCAAGTTCAATGAGTGTTTTGGCAATTATGCCGTCATTCTACTTTCTCTTCATCCACTTCATATTTATTTTCATTATCTCATCATTCCACTCCACACATATCTTCATTTCTTCCCTTATAAATACCTCCCTCCTCTTCATAAAAAAACCATCACAAAAGCGGGGAACACCCTCCTTCTCTAGCTTCTCTCCCTTTAGTTTAATTTTTTAGTTTATTTATGTGTTGTAGTTGTAATATTAGATAGGGTCCTTGACCATAAGGTCCAAAACAGGAAAAATATTTCTAATCTACACAGCTTGAAAAAATTAACAGGTGCCCATTCAGTCTATTAATTAAGAAAGGCTGATGAATTTACGCTTATGTCCTATACTTATCACAAAAATTACGAAATTATCATTGACAGATTTTATTGAGGGGTCAATAAAAAATTTTAAGGAGTCGATAAATTTTTTTTATTGACTTTTATTGAGAGATCAATAAAAGTTTTAGATGCTTTATTGAGGACATTAACAAATTTTATTAAGGGGTCAATAAAGTTTTAAGTGTTTTATTTTGGGTTATTGACAAATTTTATTGAGGAGTCAATAAAAGTTATAGATGTTTTATCAAGAGTTATTGACACATTTCATTGAGGGGTCAATACAAGTTTTCTTCAACTAAAATCTTCAATTTGATGACACGAGAATAAAATTTGCGTCATGACGAGTCCGTGAGAAGTTTCGGGGAATTTATCGGACTCCCGAGCTATTTTTTATGATTTTTAATGAATTTTTCAGACTCAAGTCTCGGAACATGAATTAGTCCCTTGTTCACTTAAAAATGGTAATTGCTCTTCTCTCTTTCCGACCAAGCCAGACCCACTCATATGCAATTCTTCCTCAAGCCACCACACCACCAAATCACCATCTCCTCTCTCGATCTCTCTCTCTCTCTCTCTCTCATGTCAACTCCGCCTTTGCCAATCACATACCACCTTCACCGTACTCTCTCTCCTCACAACTCCGATGGTTTGGCTTCCTCCTTTTGCAACTCCATTGACCCCGATGCACCTTCAGATTTTGCATCCCAAATCGGCAAAGAAGTTGTCATCTTTGCATGTTGGTCACTTTCAACTTCATCTCTTGCTAATGCAATTGAATTGTTCTCGAGCGGCCGAGCGCCGCCATTGAAATATTCTGAACCTCCTCTTTCTTCTCCTTGGAGGCTAAAAAGACTAGTCAGAAACCAAAACAAGAATCATTAATGCATAGTTTATGTCCTCACCGAGCCCAAATCTTCCTTTTCCCAGCCTCTGCCCCGACTTGATCTGCCGGCCGCCGTAGCAGCCTCCATCACCACCGTTCATCAATACGATCTTAGCTGCAACCCAGCGACGCCGTCCCAGCTACCAGCTCACAGTTCGGCCAATTCCTAGCTCTTCAATCCACCGCAAACAATCGCCGCCGTCACCTCAAATCTCTCTGGGCACCCAGCCCAGCCATCACAGCAGCACTACTCCATGTTAGAATTAATACTTTCCTATTGCTGGAAGGAATTCCTAATGACAGGTTTGTCATTAGACTGAAGCTAGACTGAAGCTAGAGTGAAGCAAGAGGCGAAGGCATTACTGGGGATGTACCTTCTGGAAAATCCTCCACTGACTTTACTGTTCACGTATCTAGATATTCAACTTAGTTTATGCTTATATACAACTTGTATCAAATATCTAATTTCTGATCCTTTCCTTAGCTGGGTAGATTAGCTAAAATATCTACTCTATATAAGGTTCAATGTTAACCTAGAATAGGGTATCTCAGTTGTAAGAATATCAAGCAAAAGACCACTGAATATTCATACTCTGTTTTCATGTTATTGCTATTGTAGTAATTTTAGTACTTGCCAAGAACTCCTTGTAGGTTACTAAACCTTTGTGAAATCATTTTCATCAAAGCCCCAAACAAAAATTCCAACACTCCATTCCTTTAGTTCAGACCATCACAAATCATCAGCGCTTCTCCGCCGCCTCCAACACTTTACGCTCCACGAATTCAAGGCCCAAATAAACTAAAAACGCACAGCAAGGGCAAAATCCGAACAAAAAAATCATAACATACCAGATCTTAATAATTATTTCATTGGTGGGAGTAAAACAAGCCCAACCCAGACTTATTGGGAAAAATTAAAAATCACCAACTTTGATATGTGATGGAAATATGCAATAGGTACATAATTTCACCTTTTTTTTTTTCTAGTGATTTAAAGCTTCACTTTCTCGTTTCTTCACAAGTACTTTTATGCATTAATTTAGGGTTTGTGCTATTTTATAAGGTTAGTAGTCCTTTTCTCCAAATTTATATTAGGGATTGCAACCTTGCATGATACTCAAAACTTTATTAATAGGGTTGGCTTGAGTTTCATTATACTGTTGAATTGCAGTGCTATATTTTTTTTAATATGAAAAAAAGGATATTGGATGCTAAATTAATAAGGATTTCAAGAACCGAACAATTATTCTAGAATAGAATGAATGAGAGTTCTTTTTCATTTGAAGCGATGAACCTGGACCGAACGAGGAGAATGTATGGGAACTAAACCAAAGTTTCTAAAGAAAAAACCGAAATAATTATTATTGCATCAATCAAAAAATACGGTAATGCGAAGTCTTACCGTACAAACTATTCAAAGAAATGTCAAAATAAGTAAGAGTATGGGCGACTTGATTACTTTCTCAAACAATATAAATGAATCGAAACCGGAGAGAGCGGGGAATTTTTGGTTCAAACTTCAAACTCTCTATATTCTTCCAAAAAGATAAAAAGAATTAAAAAAAAGTTATCTTACAAGTGTAAAAAGAATTGATAAACCATCAACTTATGTGTAATTTTTACCGCGTGATATTTGTAACGATGACGGTGATGTGTGTGTGAAATTGAAAAATTTCTCTTAGGGAGTAGAGTAGTACATACTATATTGGCTCCCGAAGATCTCGGTGTGTGGATCTACCGGGATGGTGTTGGCAATATATATAGGGGCCTTGGATCTCCTTCATTCTCAACCAGCTCTTGGTTTTTTTCTCTCCCTCTTCTTCTGCCTCAGATCTCTCACTTTCTCCCACCACACCTTCACATTTCTTCAACGTCGACCTCGCAAATCACATTGACGAGGTAACAATTCGTATGGTTTTCGTTGATATTTCATTCTTCATTTGGTGCGGCTCAGCTTAATTAGCTTTGTAAATTGCTCTTGTTTCTGGGTTTTTTGGGTGCTTGATGATGGTTTTAGCTAACTGATGGGAGTTGTGTGTGTAATGTAATTCAGGTTTATTTTGCAAAATGCTTACTTGCTTGTTCTTGATCCTAGTCTGTGAATTGTGATCGGCTGGAAAGTTCAGATCTTTGTAGTTTCTCACTATCTATTGTAGATCTGATTGGTCTTAGTTTCTTACTGGGATTCTGAAAACTTATCTTATGAGAATTGATTTTATAGGTTGTGGATTAACTCAATTGTGGATTTTTGTTCTGCTGTTTGAGAATTTGCTTCCACTTCTACTTGGATCTGCAAATTTTAATGCGCTTTTTCTCGAGTCAACTTATAGATCTTAGATTTCCCTTCGCACACTTTGATGTAATGCTCTGTTTAAGTTACAACTTACGACTTAAAATGGAAATCATGTTAGATGATGATAGTTTTAAGCTTATGACACCTTGATTCATTTGTTTGGTTTTTGTATAATCAACTAGTTGCCAACACGTTGAGGTCCTTGTTTTACTTGATTGAAGCTTGTTCTTTTTGTTTTTGACTTTTTTCTCACCTTACCAATTTTTTTTTAAAGCTATAATGCTGCTGCACCATGGAATATATGATGCTTGATCAGCAAAAAACTCGTTCGAGATCATATTATTTGTTTTTTTTTTGTCAATTCGTTTTGTTTTGTCTTGATTTGTTTTGATTGCTGTCTTGCACATTCTGTGGAATCAAGGTTAATTAATCAAAAATAGTGGCTCATTGTATGTATCATATATCTTTGATTTGAGGAAAAGGTATTAGGCTGCTCAGAAATTCTTTTAATATATATATTAACGTAATGACTTACTATTCAGTTCTTGAAAATAATGAAGTTATCCCATTTTTTCCCCTACTACTCTTTCAGGTTTTGAAAAAGAAACAAAGATGGTGAAGATCTGTTGCATTGGAGCTGGATATGTTGGTGGGCCTACTATGGCTGTGATTAGCCTTAAGTGCCCGGATATTGAAGTAGCCGTTGTTGACATTTCTGTGTCACGGATCAGTGCCTGGAATAGTGATACTCTCCCCATATATGAGCCAGGCCTTGATGATGTGGTGAAACAGCGCAGAGGAAAGAACCTATTCTTCAGCACCGATGTTGAGAAACATGTTATGGAGGCAGACATTGTCTTTGTTTCAGTCAACACGCCTACCAAAACCCAGGGTCTTGGAGCAGGGAAAGCAGCTGATCTTACCTACTGGGAGAGCGCTGCTCGTATGATTGCAGATGTATCAAAGTCTGACAAAATTGTGGTTGAGAAATCAACTGTCCCTGTGAAAACAGCCGAGGCCATCGAAAAGATTCTGACTCACAACAGCAAAGGCATCAACTTCCAAATTCTTTCCAATCCCGAATTCCTTGCTGAGGGAACTGCAATCCATGACCTTTTCTATCCTGACCGAGTCCTCATCGGAGGTAGGGAAACCCCAGCAGGTGAGAAGGCAATTCAAGAACTCAAAAAGGTTTATGCCCGCTGGGTTCCTGAAGAACAAATTATTTGCTCTAATCTGTGGTCTGCTGAGCTTTCGAAGCTTGCTGCCAATGCATTCTTGGCACAGAGGATATCTTCTGTCAATGCCATGTCAGCACTCTGTGAAGCAACTGGTGCAGATGTCACTCAAGTGTCACATGCTGTCGGCAAGGACACAAGAATTGGGCCCAAGTTTTTAAATGCCAGCGTTGGTTTTGGTGGATCTTGCTTCCAGAAGGATATCTTGAACTTGGTATATATCTGTGAGTGTAATGGCCTTCCTGAGGTAGCAAACTACTGGAAACAGGTCATTAAGATCAATGACTACCAGAAGTCCCGGTTTGTTAACCGAGTGGTTTCCTCAATGTTCAACACAGTCTCAGGTAAGAAGGTTGCAATTCTGGGATTTGCCTTCAAGAAGGACACTGGTGACACTAGGGAGACCCCGGCCATTGATGTGTGTAAAGGGCTATTGGGTGATAAGGCCCTGTTGAGCATATATGACCCACAGGTTAATGAGGAGCAGATCCAGAGGGATCTTGCAATGAAGAAGTTCGATTGGGACCATCCTATTCATCTTCAACCTTTGAGCCCTACTGCTGTGAAGCAAGTTAGTGTTGTCTGGGATGCTTATGAGGCAACAAAGGATGCTCATGGCATTTGCATCCTGACTGAGTGGGATGAATTCAAAAGTCTCGATTACAAGAGGATTTATGATCAGATGCAGAAGCCTGCTTTTGTCTTCGATGGAAGAAACGTTGTCGATGCAGAGAAGCTGAGGCAAATTGGGTTTATCGTTTATTCAATTGGAAAGCCACTGGACGACTGGCTCAAGGACATGCCTGCTATTGCCTAAATACTTGAGAAGCACATAATCTGAAGATCCATGGAGGGTTCAGTTATAATTGAAATTTGTTACCGAAGTGTGTATGCTTTGTTGTTTACTGCATTGTGTTTTATTTGTCATTCCCATACTCCTATACGCGGTGTTATGTTGCGTCTTATTCTACATGTAATAGGACCCATAAGACAGTAGCTGATCAAGTTTGTCTTTAGCTTAGTGGAATATCTGAAATTTGTTATTCTCATTGTTTAATGTAATAAACCAAGAAATTACAATTTTATTGATCTCTCATTTCTTCTGATTTTGTTTGTGATCTCTTGATGCCAAGGGTAGAGGATGAGACTGCATAGTTTAGATAGTTTGGCATTGACAAGCAGAAGTAATAATTTGGCCCTATGCATGTTTATAAGTTTGAGAGCAACTTCAATGGATATGAAGCATTTGATAAATTTTTTGGGAATAGAGCGGAATAGAAATTTTACACAGGTATTTCTCATCAACACCTTTTTTTTATCTCTAGTTTTGTTGTCTCTTCTTGATTCAATTGAAGCTGACAGAAACCTTGTACCTCACTATTACTTCTGTTCACACACTTTTTCTTCTCAAGTTTGTTAGTTTAATCAAGAATGCTATCTATGCATGATCTTGGATATATATATACCTGCCAAATACATATATCTTGCATACAGAATGTCCAAGCAATCCAATGATCCAATAATTTACCCTGACCAGCATAGGTGATTTCTTCATCAAACTTTGGTCCATCATCTTCTGGTGCGAAATTTTCTTTTGTTTGGCCTAAAATTTCATCAAAATATTCATCATAGATAGCACATCTCTTACTTCCATTAACCTTTGGAATGGTGAAGTCCAATCGATTTCAACACTAATCTCATACTCACTTTCTAATTCGAAAGGAAACAACTTATTTACCTTCGCATTTGAAACTTCCTTGAATACTTCCTTGAATTCTTTGGTCTCCTCTTCAGATTCTTCAATAAACCTTGCGGCCTTCAACTCATCTATTTTCTGAGATAAAAACTCCACTTGTCTCCATAGGCGTTTAACGTCAATGTCACTAAGATTTTTTTCTTGCTCCCGAGACCTTTCACTACATCGACCACGTCCACGATCAGACCAATAATGAGCATTAAATTCTGCTATGATACCAGAACTGACACCGGAAATCACAGCGGAAGAAACTCACCACTCAAAGGAATCCACTCGACAGATAAGAGTTGATAAAGGAGCTCGCCACTTCAAGAAATCCACCAAGAAGATAAGAGCAAACCCGCCACTCCAAAAAATCCACCAAGAAGATAATAGTTGATAGCGCAAGTCCGCCACTTCAAGGAATCCACCAAGAAGATAAAAACTGTGAAATTCGTCACTCAAAGGAATCCACCTAAGAGATAAGAGTTTAGATAAGTTGGAAGAATGTCTTCAACAATTTGATTGTATTAATAATATTCAAAGTATGATTACAATGGAGATAGATAGCTTCCTTTAATAGGAGAAAGAAGAGTAAACAAGAGACTCAAAATTCAAAATACATAATAAAGGAGAGCTAAGTGTGGCTGAGCTATATTTAGTCTTTGACTGCAGCACCTCCAATACTCTTGAATTAGTAGGCTTGGAACTCCTCATCAGCAATAAATGCTGCCATAGCATTACTTCGCACTAACTTGGTGTCATAGCCTTACTCCGCACTAGAATGGTACTCCACACCAGTAGTACATGCTGCCATAACTTCTTCAAGTCCAGGTTCAGACTCGCACTCGGTGTTAATCTACCTCTACTTCAAAGAATCAAAGGTGATTCCATGGCACAAGCGTTTCTCTTATGTGCGTGCATGTCAGTGTGTGCGTGACTGCATGTGTGAGAGGCTAGACCATATATAGACCCAACTTTATGTTTTTTTTCTATTTAAGTCCGAAAACAGTTGGTGGGGAGCAAAAACTCTCTGATTTTCGGATGTACACTTTTTAAACAAAGGTCTCAAGTCTCAACCTATTTACAAGGACTTTTTTCAAATTTCCTAAAGAAAGGAAAAGAGCTCTTAAAAACACAAACAAACGTATACCCAAAGCCTTGAGAAGCTGCACATTCTTCAGTGTTAAAACCTCCGATGATCCCAAATATAAGACAAATGAATAAATAAACTTTTAAAGTACCCAAAAATTCTCATGCAGACCATGGTCTATCTACATGCCTAAAACAAGAGCTAAAGCTTCTGTGCGTGAATGTTAAATTTTTTCATATGAAAGATATATACATAAGAAGAACAGTGAATGTTAAACTGGTTTAAATTTTTGGACTAGATGGGAACAATGAATACATACATCTTACAAGCAAAAATATATTCATCTCCAAATCATCATCATCATCAAGAACTATTTCATAACCAGGATTTGACATTCCTATCAAATACTCTTGATCGATAGGTATTGTTGAAAATCTCAACGAAGAGGGGAAATTTCATGCAAGCAAATAAGATGACTGGAACAATAGCAAGAGAAATAACTGGAAAGACAGTCCACGGCTTTCCTTTAAACATAATGAGAAGGGCAGCACAAAATGCTAGCATCATGGTTGCGATAGAGAGAAAAAGGCTGAAAAGGCCTATTAACATCTTTGTCGGTAAAGACTTGAGGAAATCTTCTTCTGCATAACGTGATGTAAGAATTTCCAAAAACATTAATGATGCAGTTGTGGAAGAAAAGAGCGATATGGCATCTGAAATTATAAAAAGACTGAATAAATTGTCATTGATGAATATGGGAGTGCCTGTAACTCCATTATTTCCTCCCGGAACTGTGAATGCTGCAGCAAACATAATGGTTACAATGAGAGCACCAACGACAGAACAAGAACGTGCGGTATCTTTCATCCACTTTTCTCCCTCCTCCACCAACTTCTTGTGATGCATGGTAAATAGATTGCGTGGCCTCTTACAGTCAGTGTTATTCGTCTTTTCCCGATATTGAGAAGGTACAATATTCTCCACCTCCTGCATTTCATAAAGACAAAATTAAGACACATGAAGTAGACCATCCAGTTTCTTGTTTCTTTTTCTTTTTCTAAACAAACAGTAAATTATTTTTTAGTCCTAAATTCCTAGCAATATATTTTTTTTTTATTAGCAAAAAAAACTAATCTATATTTTATAGCAACTTAATTAAGGCAAAAACTAATTATATAGAAGTTCGAAACCATCCAAAATTTGGGAATAGTGAATCCATAGTAAATTTGACCATACACAAGTACATATGCTGCTTAAAAAATCGTCTCTTAATTTCATGTAGTTTTAGGAATTCTAACCTTGAACCATTGGAGTTCTCTCTGCATTTTCAAAGCTGCACCTGTGATACCATTAAGCTGCCCAAAAGGGGACATCATTGCTGCCATATGTAGCATATTATTGTTCGACGTATCTACATGAGTTGCAAATACATCTTTCGTACGGAGTCCATATATAAGGCTATAAATTTTTTCTTGGCGGTACTCAACTGCCACATGAAATATGCTCCTGTTCTTTTTGTTAATGCTCCCCACAAGTTCTGGTTTTGTCTTCAATACATGAACAACGAACTCAGGTATTCCTCGTTCGACTGCTTGGAAAATAGCTTCATTTACACTGGCAGTTTGCATTTCAGTCCTCTCTAAATGTTTTATCGTCTCGCACATGTGAACCAAAAACTCACGAGATCGTTCATGAATCAGTTTCATGTCACGTAGGCGGCTTATTCCTAAGAGTACACATTGAGAAAAATATATTGGTAAATATGGTTTAGTAGATTTGATAGTTATGAACAAATGAGAAATATGAATAAACCATATATACGTACCCAATATCCAGAGAAGATTCGTTAGTAGGATATGACAAATACCTGAAACTGCAATGGCAATCAACAAAATTAATGCATATGTTAGCAACAGTTCATTAAGAGTAAGTTAAGTAGATGGTATAAATGTCAGCTTGAATTGAGCTGATAAAAGGCAGTGTCCTCTGTAGGATTGAACATACTCCCCACTAAAAGACTTCCCAGGCGTTCATTCTCCACTTCCTATTTTGTTTTTAACATGTTTTTTAGCCTATTTTCACAATAGGACAGGCTGTTTGAAGCCATGTATGGTCCTCTAATTATTAATTAAGTATACTAAGCTACCAGACCAAAAAAAGCAAAAAACAAAACAAAACAAAAAGTATACTAGCTATACTTTTCAGTTTTCACCTTGCAACTCTTGTGACACCCAGGGTTAACAAAAACAAAAAGTTTCAGTTCTTTTTTTTTCTCTTAAAAAAAATTATTATAACTACTAGCTTCTAGTGTTTGAGCTTGGTCTTATCAAAAAAAAAAAAAAGTGTTTGAGCTTGGTCTTCATTCCCTAATATTAAATACAAGGGACCCACTGAAAACAATATTAAATATACAATTGACCAATTAGAACGCTGCAGACCACCAAAATTTCATGGTCCCGGAACATGGAATAATTTCTCGTGTTTTTGAACTTGATCGAATAAAGTTTGCTACCATTTTAATTATGTTGAAAAAAAAAAAAAAAACAGTACTCTTTCTGTAGTCTAAAAAACATCAAAAGCAATTGTAGTCTTGTAATGTATGATATGTATCATGTAAACGTACTTTTATTTTATTTTGACACCCAAACAACAAACTTCTGTTGTGTAAAAATTTTAGGGAGCATACCTGATCGGAAATCTCTTCGATTACCTTCGTCATTTTCCATATTACCCACATTTATATAAATATCATTGGCAGCCAAAGGAGCAGGTTGTATCTTTATACCTATGCAGGGGAGAAAAGGAGCACAGTCGATACTTTATTTTTTAATCATTCGCTAGAAAGATCAATCAACACTATGGAGGCCACACATGCATCTAAAATTTACAGGGTTTAAATTAAACATTTTGCAACTAGTGTTGGTGCATGCTAAGAAGCTAACTCAGATATTAAAAATGAAAAGACCAGCCAAGCTAATTAATCGCCTGGTCAAATGCCCCCATCCTTTTCCAGCATTGCCCGAAGTACGTACTTGTAAGTTCACTCAAACAATATATTTCTCTATATATACTTGCTCTAATACATACAAATGATGGATAGTTATATATCTAACATGATATATTAAAAAAAATCTGCAGCATAATTATAGATCAATCCATAAGATGTAGATCTGGGACATCATTATACTACAGATATATAGCAGATAAAAGATGGAGATTGTGGTACTCACAGTTATAGATCCATTGCTGCCAGAATCTGAGCCGCATTCCACTCGGGAATGCTGATGGCACACCAGACAATGCATATAAAGGGGTTATACCATAATGGTCTCTAGATATGGCCAATCGCGGGAAACGCTGAATTAAACCCCAGGCAATATCTGTATCACAGTCAAAACAAAGGAAACGTTTTGCATGCTAAAAAAATAATATAAAACAGTTTAAAGCTATGCGATAAATGACTCTTACCATATTTTTTTTCAATGAAACATTCAGAAACAATTGTAGCGCCATTTGGGCCTGTCTCTGGCATTAAATCTTCCCGTGGAGTGACACAATATAGATAGCGAGCCATACTCAAATGACCCATGCGATAAGCTAGGATAAGTGGAATTCTATTAGAAGCATCGCCAATGCTAAGTATTTTCTTGTTCTTCCAAACCATGCATTTAGCCATTCGAGTGTATCCTTTATTCGCAGCCGCAGCGAGCGCTGTCATACCATCGTCTCCTCTTATTTCCAAGTATTCTTCTGGCATCAAGTGCACCAACTGTTCCACTATATGCGGTTTTCCAGCATCAGTTGCAATGTGAAGAGCTGTCTTGCCTGAATATGGAATTCTTGCTCTTAACGCATCAGGATGCTTCTTAAGCAACTTGTCTGCTTCTTCCCAACTACCTTCCTCCACAGCTTTGAAGAAAGGTTCACACTCAAGGAAGTTGTTGGCATCAAACTCAAATCCTGACATGAGTGGCACATGACCAACATTTAGATAAAAAATAGTTAGAATTGACAGTGGGTGTTTTGCCATTTTAGCCATATTTTATTTTAATTGGTTAATTCCTATTGTTTTTAAATATTCAATCATAGGCTCTTAAACATTGAATTATCGGAGGAATGCGGTTTCGTTGTTGGAGGAATGGGGTTCCGGTGGTTTAGGAAGGCAGGCGGATCGGACTTGTGGGATTGTGAGGTCTGATTTGGTTCAATACAGAGGCTGGGTTTGCTTAAGGATTGGCCTTGGCGGTGCCAGGTGGTTGGTGTGGTTGGTATCTGTATTGGCCGGTGGTGGGGTTGTTCAGCCTCGGGTAGGAGGTGGTAGGTATGGTGGAGGTGGTGTGGCGGCGGTTTTGGCTCCGGCGAGGCAGCGGTGTCGGGCTTCATGGATTCCTCTACATGGGCTTGTTGTTGCGTGGGCCGGGGTGTTACCCTTGGCCCTGGGCTTGGTTGTTTTTTACTTTTTTGTTTATGCTGTATTGAATTTTTGTTGCCTAGTAGTTGTTGCAATAAATCCCTACCTAAGTTTTGTAGGTATAGGTGGGCTTAGTCCTAATCTGCATTCTGTGTGCCTTGTTTGTCCTAGCTAGCGAACGAGTCCTTACTAAATGGTCGCTACCTCCTAGTGGCAGGACGCAACGAAATGTCATTGGAGTTATTTCCGTTTGGTAACATATTGGGAAAGCTGTTTTAATTTAGTTATGGCACTATGTTAGCTTTAACTTTTCGATATGTCACCGTTCTTATAAAGGAAATGGAGTAACCAGTCATGCACTCTTTGCAAATGGAGTAGCAGTTAGTACCAAAAAACCGAATGGAAGAAACCGAGTCCACCCCTAACCCCTTTTGTATGTAGGAGATTGGTCAGCATACCATGTCGCTAGTCATACATGCATGAGATCCTCTAAACTTTTGATAATTGCACGGTTAGCATACCATGTCATTTGCTCTCCCTCTCTGACTCTCTCTTCCTTGCCGCTATATGCAGTTTCCTCTCCTCCTCAATCTAGTCCATAGGCGAAGCAATGTCGGGCCATCCCGGTCTCGGTTTCCAACTACTAGTGGGTTTTCCACTGCCTCTTTACCCTGGCTCCCAATTATGGTGCCTCCTTCCTCAGCCTCAGTGTTGGTGCATCCCACCCAAATTTTGAATCCTCTTCTGTCGAACCTGGTTCCCCGGACTCATCTGGTACTGTTTAAGCGGAATGTCCAATTACATGTTGAATCGAAGGTCACTAGGCGATCGATCGACACTCCTTCAGGTCGGGTTGGGTTTCTTTCCAGCAGGTGGTGCTCCCAAGTCGATTATGGCTTGCATGTAGGACATGGCTATGTTTTCCGGCTTTGATGAGTTTTCTATAGCTTTTAGATGTTTATCTATCTTCCTTGGAGGCGTGGGCTCAAAGGCATGTTTTGATGACATGAAGGCACTTGAAATCTCCGACGCAAAATGCTGCGATCTATCTAATGTCACTATGGGCCTTGGCCCATTACCTTACACTGCCTTGATGGGTCAACAATGGGTCAAAGTCTTCGGGTTGTACCCTCGGGAGCAGCACTACCCTTTGGACTGTGTTGTTGTTTCTTATGAAGTAACATATCCCTCAAGGGTGGTACAACTTGTTGAATCTGGAGAATGATCCGAGGATGATCGACTTCCTATTTGGGATAACCTATCTTCTATTGCAAGATGAAGCATCATACGAACCAACGGGCTCTAAGTTTTATTTTTTAGGTTTTGTTTCAATTCCACGTTCTGTACCTTTCCACATATTTGTGTTGTTAAAGTTGTATAGATGAAATCATTTAAGCGGTGACTCTATATGTCGTGTCATTGATTATGTAGAATTTTTCCCCATTAATGAAACTAAGATTTCCAATCAAAGTAAAACCCAAAAATTGCATGCAGCAATTGTTTTTAAGTTTCTATGCAAAGATTATCTCTGTTCAATTAAACAAGTGCTTGGCTATCTTAAATTGTACATACAAATACAAAGTGTCTGATAAAACTAGAATGAAAATTATTTTGGTTGACATGTTTCTTAATTTAGGTAATAATATTTAAAAGGCTTAATGGTCAAAATGCACCTGTAGGTTTCAATACCTCATGTCAAATTAGGTTTCCTAGATTTATATTAGCAAATTTGCATCCATAAGTATTGGCAATATGTTAATCACTTGCTCAAATTGATTCATTTTCATCCATGTATTTGTCTAAAAATTAACACTTTCCCCGCCAACATGTGAAGACATACTTGTCATTTAAATTACTACTAGTTTAAATTACTATGATGGTTGCATATATGTCAATTTTTAGTCCAAAAGATAGGAGTAGATATAGATATTAATCAATTTGACGGATGAACCACAGGGGCACAAGGCCTATTCTAAAAATAATTTGTAATCAATAGAGCTGGTTAGATGTAGAGTTGACCGAATTGGCAAAGGTATATTTGGATATTCTCTTTACTTTTTTATTTTTGAGTGAATGATATATCATATTTACTAATTGCTTATTTGGACAAAGAGATCTGTGCGGGGTACCTGGATCATACAGAAAACCTTGCGATCTTGAGGAATTTTGCTGTAGGTTGGCAGCCAACAAGGTATCCCAAGCTTCTCGGGCGGTGGTGACATTCTTGATCAGAGAAAACGTGTACTGTCCGCAAGAAATCTGAATTGCGTGCAGAGCTTGGGCATTCTTCTTTCTCAAAGCCTTATATACCTTGGGATACCTTATTAACTCAGGGACTTCACTGCTGGCTTCGACCATGTCCCAAAGATCCTGAGCCTGCAAGTAGGTTTTAACCCAAACTCTCCATTCTTCATAGTTATCTTCGTTGAGAACTTGACGAACGATTGCACTTGGGGCAACTGTAGCTTCCATGCTCGATCAATGTATGACTAAATTAAGGAGCTAGCATATATGAAAACAAAGCAAACAGATACACTCACAGATCGAATTCTTAGTTCCGATCTGATTCATTTTATTTTCTATCGGTAGGGAAATAAAATAAAGAAAGACTTCTTTTTTTCTTCTTCAGTCTTTCTGTAATTAAAGAAAGACTTGAACAATAGAAGACTAGAAGGAGTTAGAGAGAGAGGAAAGAGGGGCTGTGGATTGTCATTTGCTGAGCTGGATTATTATTGACCTTTAGATTGTGAATAGACGGACGAGATTCAAAGTCAAGGATAGAACTCGGATAAGGTGAGGATCCGGATATCCTCGACCTCTTTTCATCTCCTCCGGATCTCCGTCTCCCTACCTTCTTAATTTTCTTGCTTTCCTGCTTCAGAGCTTTCTTTATTTTCCCTTAGCTGTTAGATGTTGGTGGGGCACTGGGGCTGTAGTCTTTGTGGGGTGAACTTCTTGGTTTTGTGCTAATTTTTCGGTGGATCTGGTGGCGTGGTTGTTCATCTTCCCTCCAGGGTGGACTGAGTCAAAGTTTTGGGATTGGTGCTTTGTATGGCAGAGGTTGTCTCTATTCGATTGGCGATGGTGGCGTTAGAGGTGGTGGTTGGGGTTTTTCAGTTTGATTCTCCTTCTGCCTGGTGTTTCCCATTTTGATGAGATCCACATATCCATGCTGTCAAATTTGAAAAAACAGGAGAACAAAAAACTGGTTAGTACGTTGTTCATTTTGTTTTGCGCAGAGATCGATCGAAATATGGCCGAGGCTGTCGTTTCAGTTGTGCTTGAAAGGCTCGCGGAGATAATGATTCCGGAAGTGAGAGTGAAGTTGTTCAGTGGAGTGAATATCAAACGTCAAATTGAGGGTGCACGAGAGAAGCTAACTCTGATCCGCTGTTTCCTCAAAGATGCAGATGCAAAGCAAGGAGACAATGAAGGAGTACGCATGTCGGTTGCAGAAATTAGAGAAGCTGCTTGTGATTTGGAGGATGTCATTGAATCTTATGTCTCCAAAGAGGCTAATTCCAAGAGGAAAGGATGTGTTGTGAACATGTTTGCTTGCATCGGTACCCCTGGTAAGTTTGCGTCAGAACTTGAGATAATCGATACCAAAATTAGTAATGCGCTCCAAATTGCTCGCGTAACTCAGCTAAGGAGGGAGATTGAAGGAGGTGCGACTTATTCTTTTTTACCGGAACGGGGTCAGATGTTACGGCGTACCTATTCTCATGTTATAGAACGTGATGTTGTTGGTTTAGATAAGGATGTAAAGGAGTTGGTTGGGCATTTGGTGGAAAATGATCCAAAAAGCAGCTATAGAGTGGTTTCCATTTGGGGCATGGGCGGTTTGGGGAAGACCACTATTGCTAGACAAGTCTATCTCCATCATAGAGTTAGAAACCATTTTGAATGTTTTGCTTGGGTGTGTGTATCTCAAGACTTTCAATCCAGAGATGTTTTGCAACAAATTTTAGTCAAACTTATTTGTGCTGACCAGGAGCAAAGAAGAGAATTTGCAAGAATGAATGGGCAGGAAATAGCACTACGGCTTTATACTACCCAACAAGAAAGGAGATGTTTGGTAGTGCTTGATGACATTTGGGATTGTGAAGCATGGGACTCTTTGAAGGTTGGGTTTCCACTTGAGGAAACAAAGAGCAAGATATTATTCACTACTCGTAATGGAGGAGTAGTTCTACATGCTGACAGTTATCCCTATGAAGCTCGTCCACTAAATGATCAAGCAAGCTGGACACTGTTTAAGAAGATAGCATTCCCTGGACAGGATGCTGACACAGGTATTTTCTCATGAACAACTCTTTTTATCTCTAGTTTTGTTGTCTTCTTAATTCAAATGAATCTGACAGAAACCACCGCCCGTACTATTACGTCGATCTGTTCACAACCTTTTTCTTCTCAAGACTGTTATTAACTTCTAGTTTAATGAAGAATATGCTATCTATGAATGATCTTGGATATATATAGACACACACACATACCTGCCAAACACATCTTGCATACAGAATGTCCAAGTAATCCATTAATTTACGCTAGACTTTCTTCTTTTTTTTGCGTGTTTTACAAAAGTTCTGGCAGGAATATTATTCATAAACGTTATATTATGGAAGATGCTTTACACTAGAGACTTTTATTTTTATATTTTTATTTTTAAATTGAAACCTGATGTGCTTAGTACGTAACTTGATGGAAATTAATGTTCTGATAGAAGATCTTTTGGGGCTGTTAGTTATGGATATCGATCTTAATCCTTTGATATTCTTCTTAGGCTTCTATGACCTATATATGGTTTATTGACCGTAAAGTTGCTGATTTGGAAACAAGAAAATAATATAATTAATCTGGTTTCATTTTCATTTTATATTTCAGACCCCAATATTAAAGCAAAGAAGGTACTACTAGGAAAGGAGATGCTTCAAAGTTGTCAAGGATTGCCATTAGCTATTACTGTGCTGGCAGGACTTCTAGCTACAAAGAATACGGTTGCAGAGTGGCATACTGTTAGAGACAGCATTGGTGGATACTCATGGGGAGGCAGACATCTTGTATCGCAGGTGTTGGCATTGAGTTACAATCACTTACCTGAACGCTTAAAACTATGCTTTCAATATTTAGGCAACTTTCCTGACAATTATGAGATACCAGTGAAAAGATTGAGTCAATTATGGATGGCAGAAGGTCTTGTAACTCAAAATTCTTCGGGATCAGTAGAACATATGGAAGATGCATCATATAGTTGCTTGAATGAGTTGGCAGAAAGGTGCATGGTTCAAGTTGCAAAACATCGTTTAACTGGAAATATCAAAACCTGTTGCCTCCATGATCTTATGCGAGACTTGTGCCGGTCAAAGGCAAAAAATGAAAACTTCCTCCATGTTATGAATTCTTCTGCAACCACAGAAACCCAGGAAGCACCATTCAATAAAGTTCGAAGACTTGCCATCCATTTGGACAGAATTGGTCATCAATTAGCTCCGCCAAATGATGAAAGACATGCCCCCTTGAGGTCTCTGTTATACTTTGTCCGAGGACACTTTTACTCGGATGGAAATAGAAAATTACTGAGGTCACTATTCAAGGACTTCAAATTGCTTAGAGTTCTTAAGTTTGAAGATGTCAAGGCAGAACCAGAAGTAGAGCTACCCAGCATTCTTGGGAATCTAGTCCACTTGAGGTTTCTAAGTCTAAGGAATAGTGAAATAAAGCAGTTTCCATTATCTGTAGCTAATTTGGTACGTTTGCAAACTCTAGATTTGCGCTGTGTGGACTGGGTGTGCGTCAAAATACCAAATGTGTTCAGGAAGATGGAACAATTGAGACATTTATATTTACCCTTGAATCACAGAGTTACTGAGAAGCTGTCATTGGCCACTCTTCAGAATTTGCAGACATTAGTCAACGTTTCAAGTCAAGATTGTGATTTGAAGAACATTGTTGAGCTAACCAACCTAAGAAAACTAGTGGTAGATGCACCGCGATCAACAGAATTCAAAAATCTAGAGGATATGATGAAATCTAGATCAGGAGGCATCACATTTGACCATCTTCAGTCTCTATCCTTGACGACGGGCAATGGAAATGGGGATATACCAATGCACATATTATTGAGCTGTCCACATGTATACAAGCTGCAACTGTATGGGCGGATCAAAGTGTCCCCAGAAGACCGCTTGTGCTCCAACCTCTCCAAGTTAACGCTGGAGGAAACTCATTTGATGGGTGATCAAATAAAATTACTGCAGGATCTGCCCGAGTTAAGAAAGCTCTACCTCAGAATGGGTGCTTTCAAGTCAGAAACAATAGTGGTCTCGCCAGGAGGCTTTCCTAAACTTGAGTTTCTTTCCCTCCTTGGTTTATGTGAATTAAAGGAGTGGACAGTGGAGAGAGGAGCCATGCCGAGTCTCTGCAGTTTGCACATCGGATATTGCTGGGGATTGAAGGCTGTTCCAGCTGGGCTTCAAGATATTTTGACCCTTAAGGAATTAACCATCAATCGGATGTACCGCGAATTCTGTAATAGACTCAAGGAAGGAGGAGAGGATTTCGACAAAATCAGACATGTACCACCTCCTGTTCCAATAACAAACATTAGAGAGTCTGAGGCTTGTGAGTGCTGATGTTTTGAAGAATCTACAATACCAGACGTGGATGGTATGTGACTCATTGATTGACTCCTTTTTCATGTCATAAAGTTAAGAATGTATTATTTCTTTACTGATCTTTGCATGTTCATGTTCATTTCTTAATGATTTATTTAATCGCCTTACTGTTCATAGTTATACAGCTTATCGGTTCTTTGGATTCTAGTACTTCCTCATTTTTTCAATGTTAACAGGACAGCAGGGTTATCTCACCAAATCAGGTACTAGCAGTTGTTAATTGAACTTACCACCTATCATTCTATCATCTATATATATATATATATATATACATGTGTGCTTCTGAGGAACACTGTACCTTCAATTTGATAAAACAACTATTGTTTTAGTGACTCTGTCATACTGATAAAGATGAATCACTACTGATCCTAATGTTTGTGTTTCATATGTGTATATATAGAATCATATATAATTGATCATAATTACATTAACTCATAGATAATCTCTCATCAATCTGATCTACATTTCAATTTCTGTAAGTACGTACGCTGTCTTAGTTCTGCTACTTGTTGTTGTCTATGTAGACGGCGTATGCAAGTGTTCTAGAAAAGGATCATCTGCTGTTGCAAATATGTGTAATATTCTTTCTACTCGATCAATCCATTTCTCTTCACTAATGTAGTCACATATATCTTTATCCTGCCGCTTATTTGCAGAAGATGTGACCATTCTGTCCCAGGCGAACCTATCCGATATCAAGATATTTGGAAATCTTCTCAGGGGGTCTCTATAAGAACTCATTTTCTGGGAGTTTGAATGTTTATTTCCAGTTTTACTTTGTAAATTCAGTTGTGTGCGCTTTATTTTGTTGTAATGAGCAAATGAGTTACTCTGATGGCTGCTAGCTGTGGTTTGTACTATGTCTATGTACTACTACAATACTACTTTTTTTTCTTCTCCTTTTTGGGTCTCAACTATGATTGTTGCTTTTGTTCGAACTTTACGTTGCTTGGTTTTCTGTTTGCTTGTGCTGGTTTATTTTCTTATTGATGTATACATTTGAATTTTCATTGAAAATTTGTTCAGATGTTATTAGGCTAGCTACAACATTGCTTTTTCCGTTTATATCTGTTATGATTGGTTTTGTGGAAGGAAATTTACGATGAAATTCATGACATTTTGTGAGACTAGCTGATTTGATTTCTAGTGTTCAATCCAGCGTTTAATTGTGAACAATTAAACTGAGCATACAGAGACTACAGCAAATCTGTGAAGGCAGAATTATGATAAACATGTCTTTAATCTCACTTGAGATAAACACCGTTATGCATTTCTTGGAAAAACAGAATCCAAATCCAGCATAAATACTTGCAATGAATCGTGGTTGAAATTAGCATATTAACTCTGTATTCAACATTGCTACAATGAAAGATTCACTTTATATGTCATTCATACATATGATATCTAATAATACATGTTCTAACCACGATATTAATCTATACATTGTCTAGCAGACTAGCACGCAATTGTGGAAAAGAAAGCCTATTGTGCATCACAATTTTAACATAAGTGCATTATTCCCAAAAGCAAACTAGTAGTGATGAAGTGCATAATAGTATGCATCAAAACCTTATTCCTAGTCTTACTAGGGCAACACACAAGAATATAAACACGTACACAAATATGTAAGCATACCAAATGGTTATGATAAATAACTAAAACAAGGTTATGAGTAACTAGCCTGATGATGAGGCCATTAGAATTAACAAACTAAGTTCTTCTACACGTCTCTTGGTTTCCGTAAATTCTCTATAAGGCGAGATTCTTAACAAGGATGATGAAAGAGTGCAAGGACCCCAGTTTATATAGGAATTAGACTAGGGTCAATATCCTCCCATGAAGGAAATCAATAATGTCTAATACCTATATTATATTGTGCACATCTTATTTTGATATCTTGTAATCCAGATATAGTTAGTTCAATTCCTTCCATATTCATTAGATACACAATGAATTAGATATCTAGGATTAAAGTCCTTAAGATTCTCCAATTACTTATTCTTTCTTGAATGGTAAGTTATCGATTCATGATTGTAAACTTAATGCGTAATCCATATTATTCTTACAATCAAAACTAACTAACATGCAGCAGAAAAAACAATGCAAGTTCACAAGAATCTAAGAAAGCACCATACCTGTTAGTTACTTGGGGACTTTGTATGCTTTATTCTGTCATGAACTCATACCTTGCTACAAGAAAGGCAAAACGAAAATCCAGATAATGGCTCATGGTGCTTGCTGCTGCTTTCATTTTTGGTTGCATAGGACAAATGAATGAATGAATTCAATAATTAATTAATTATATACAATTATGGTGCCAGTGAGCTATGAGCTGTTAATTATTTAGAAAAGCCAACACCATGAAGATTACAGATTCAAGACTCACTAAGGCCATCTCCAATTGAGGGTTGCAAAACAAGGTTCTATTTTGAAAAATGCAACCATATTAAGCACTATTCATCCAAATAGTGAGTTCTATAGTTTGACCATCTCCAACCGAAAAGTTGCAAATTATAAATCTCAAATATTTAATTGTATTTAATTATAATTTTGATATCTATAATGTTACTTGATATATTAAATTATTTTTACACAGTTAAAATTAAAATTTGGAATAAAATTATTTATTTTCCACGCTGTAGATAAAGTCCAACTTTCGTGACGATTTCGATAATAATTTTAGGTTGCCACATGTCGCATCATGAGCAACTAAGGCCATTTTCGATAAGATTTTTTTGCCCACGTAGTATCTTTTATCATGAAGGAATCATATCAACTTTCAGATAGGATTTTGAAAGCCACATGTCAATTGGTATGTAACCATCCAGATATTGGATAGATTTTATGTATACATGGCCCCCCTTATCTTCAGCTTCACATTTCAATAAATGGGTTGATTTGGGATGTATCTTTCACCATCTCAACTACTTCTTCTTCAATCTCTTTATTCAATTTCATTGTTTGGTATCAAATTTCTGAAAATGGATACCACCAACTGGGAGGATCGTAGACGGCAAATGATAGAAGAAGATGAAGAAGATGATGAGCGAAGGCAAACAACTACACAGGTGGTGTTGGCCGGAGCAAGTTGGTGGGCTCAAGAAAATCTTCTCCAACAACCACAATGGGGCGGCTCAGTTGTAGGTCGAGCCTACAAAGATCGTGGACGAGAGTTAGCTAATGAAAGATTGTTGGCAAACTATTTCGTCCAAAATCCGGTTTTCACAGATGAGGAATTCAGACGTCGGTTCCGAATGAGGCGTCACATATTCCTCCAAATGATGCACGATGTCAAGACGGCCAACCCATACTTCAGGCAGCGACGTGATAGGGCTGGTAAAGCCAGCTTCTCGCCACATCAACGACTTACTTGTGCACTTAGAATGCTAGCTTACGGAAGCCCGGCAGATTCCTTGGATGAAAGTTTCAGGATGCCCGAGTCTACAGCCATTGAAAATCTGGGGGAATTTTGTCGCACAATTGTTTCCATCTACAAGGATAAGTACCTACGTGCACCAACTGCAATGGAGATAGGCTCCTACGGAGAGCCGAGAGGCGGGGCTTTCCCGGAATGATAGGATCTCTTGACTGCATGCATTGGACATGGAAAAATTGTCCAATGGGTTGGCAGGGAAGCTTTAGCGGCAGATCCAAAAAGCCAACCATAGTACTTAAAGCGGTAGCCTCGTTTGACACATGGATCTGGCATGCTTTCTTTGGAATACCCGGTGCCCAGAATGACATCATTGTACTCAGTCGTTCACCACTATTTGATGCTCTCACAACAGGTGACTCCCCACATTTGGACTACCAAATAAATGGTAATACTCATAACATCGCTTACTATCTTGCTGATGGAATATACCCAAAATGGGCGACACTTGTCCAAGCAATCAGGAGGCCGGAGAATGAAGCAGAAGAGTTTTTACAACTAAACAAGAGTCGTACCGCAAGGACGTTGAGAGGGCGTTTGGGGTCCTCCAAGCACGATTTGCAATCATTAGGACTCCTGCAAGAGGCTGGAGTTTGGAGAAACTTAACTCAATTATGTTGACATGCATAATATTGCACAACATGATTGTTGAGGATGAGCGGGATGACTATTACGATGGAGAGTCTGACGACGAAGAAACTGACCCAAATAGGTCAAGGAGGGCAAGGGCAAAAATATATGATGGCCCAAGTTTGCCACGAGATTCAAGAACTGGGCAGATCTCAATGGCAGAGTACATGTCCCGTTATAGGATGATACGCTCTCGCGAAGCAAATAAAGATCTACAATCGGATCTTGTCATGCATCTTTGGTCAAGACGAGGGCAAGGACTTTGAGGTGAAGGACAAAATATCGTTAATTTTAGGCTTTCTATTAATGTTTATAATAATTGGCATATCATTGCCTAGTTTGAGTGTTGTAATGTTTTATTTATTGTTTTGTTGCTTTTGTTATATTTATTTGCAAGGAATAAAAATAGAATTTCACAATCTAAAATTATATCACATCTTCGATCATACTTTAAATATTAAAGACATTTCATAAAATTAAAAATTACAAAATCAAATATATAAAATTTAAAATTACATAAACAACATTTCTAAAAGCATATTATTACGTACTAATAATACAACATCAATTATATAGGTCAACATTGACTACAAATAGTTAATGAAATAAATTAATTTATTCATCATTGTCGGATGGTAAAGTTGGTCTATAGACATCGGATGTTGACGCCGAATTTGGAAATAACTCACGTGCATATCGGGCTTCAACATTTTTCTTCTTCCGATCCCAAAATGACTTGCTAATTGGAGAGAAGTCGGCAGTTTTCATCCTCATGAGCTCCTCATCCTTCTCCGCTTGTCGTTCGGCCCTCTCCGCTTGTCGTTCAACCCTCTCCTTTTCTTTTTCGGCTCTTTCCAAAGCTCGATCATGATTGTAGTTCCGATCTCTTTCCCTCTTATCCGCCTCTGCCCTCTCTTGTTGTTCATGTATTTTTTTCAAACTAGCAATTAAATCTAAACCAACGGCTTGGGCATTCTTTTCCTTCACTACGCCAATAATGTCATCAGACGACACACGTTTAACGACAGAATGCCTCTTTTCTGTCGTCTGAAATTTGTAGACGACATATAAATTGAAACTGTGGTCTGATTGTGATATACGCCATACCTGAAATAAGATTAGGATAAATTTTTCTAGCTGGGTGTGTTAGGACAACAGTTCTAAGATTATCTGTTGTCTGAAAAATCTTATCCAAAAAACTCCCGAAGCGTTTTTTTTTTGGCATAAGGTTATTACCTAATTTTTTTTTTCTAGGGTTCCCATACTTCGAATTTTTTTTCGTTTCCCTCTCGAATAGCCCTAGTTTACCAAATGTCCCACCAAAACCTTAACTCCCCACCGAAAGACCAAAAGTCCTCCCCTTTCACTTTTCAGACCTAAGTCGCGCCCCCTCACCGTTTCTTCCTCTCTCTTTTCGTTCCCTAATTTCCTTCTCCATCTCTCGATTTGCCTTCTCTCGCTCTGTTCCCACTTCTCAGTGCTGCCGAGTCCAATTCACTGCCATCTCCGCTCTGCTCCTCCTAGAGCCCGTGCTCGAGCCGTCGCTGCTCTCCGATCGTACCAAACCGCCACTTTCACCAGCACCCAAGCTGCTCACGAGTCAAAACACCCAGCACGGTGCCCCTGCTCTTCGTCTCCAGCCGTCGCTCTCACCGCCAAGTCAATAATTCCATTATTGTCGACCCGTGTCTTTACTTTGGACACCCACCACCGTCACTCCCTCTGCTCTCAGAGCCCAACTCCGCTGATCGATCTGTTGCCCTCTCTTTATTGGTAAGCTATTTAGTTCTGGGATGTGGTAATACCTCGCTCTCTCTCTTCTCTCTTTGGTATCTATTTTGGTGTGGGTGTGGTTAATTTTTAGTTTCGGCAAGCTTTTGCAGATGTTTTCTTGATACATGAAATGAATTAATACCTCTCTCGATCTCTTCTATGTGATTTGCAATTAATTTGATGTTGTTGTTCCTGTTAAGGGGAAAGGAATTGAAATGCTAAACGTGTAATTGCTGCTCTAAGGAACCAAGAGTGATTGGGTTAGAGCTGCAGACTTCTGTTGGACTGGTATAAAATCTTACTATTAATTGTTATCAATTTGGGTGTTTTTTCTTTATGTATGTCAATCTTTAGTCTAGGTTGTTGATGGAATGCTGTTGGGGTTTATTGAATTCCTAATTTGTTTTTTTTATTGTTGTTATTGTTGTTGACTGTGTTTGATTACTTGGTGTTTCACATAAACATGTTATTGAGAAGACTGTGATTTAGGCAGGTCTCAATTTCCCCTTTATTGTAACCGAGTCCTACAGCTCTCCATATTTGATTTTTCTCTTTATTTGGTGTGCAGGTACCGTTTCAACAACATTAGCTTCACACCCTCTTCCCATCATGTGGTGTACAAGACTTAAGGTAAATTGGCAAAATTAGTTTTGGCTTCTTGTAAGTAACTTTGTTCTGTATGGAGAGTGGGCAAGTTGAATCTGTACTTATTGATTGTTATTCAATGGAGGATGAGATTGTACTTGATGATTGGTTTTGTTTTGGTGATTTAATGATTGGGGTTTAATTTTAATTTCAGTCAATTGATGGGAGATGCGCATTTCTTAGTTTTCACTTAGTTTTTTTATTTGATTACTCCGTTCGATCATCTGGAGAAAGTAAACTACATATGTTTGTGACTTTGAAATTAAGATTCTCTTGAGTACTACCTTTGAAGTTTTTTTTATTGCTTCAACAGTACATGTCATTGCAATTTGAGCTTTGTTTACCCTGAATTGCAAGTGCTAATTCAGATTGAAGCTTTCATCATACAGAGCTTATGGTCTATTAAATGTTCTTGTGTTGTGCTTGAAGATGTTCTTGTACTGTTTTGTCATTGGTCATAGGTTCATGTTTCCTCTTCATATTTGTCTGCAAATACCATGTTAGTTTGATGTTTTTTATCTTTTGCATTTTTCTATTGTTTAGGTTACTCAAGTAAGCAAGGACATCAATGTGGTAAAGGTTAAGAAAAAATTAGTTTCACCAATAACTAAAACCCCCCAGAATTCCACCCCTAGGGTGTCTACTGCAGAGAACTGGTACGGATAACATTTATCTCCTCTATCTGTGTTTTGGGTTTGTTTCTTTTTTTTTTTTCATTCGATTTTGAATGCAATGTTTTGTTAGCAGATGAGATTTTTCGTGTAATTTTTTGGTAGTTTGTATTATTTTCAAATGCAAGACATAAACCATAGTTGGTTTCTATTATTGTGAAGGAAGTTGTACTTTCCTAATCATTCAAAGGTTTGTAGTTGTTGTCTCCTTCCACTTTTCCGAATGATTTAGCTGCAATTTATATACCCAATTCACATGCTTTACCATTCTAAGATTAATAATAGAATGGTCTTGGCTGCCTGATATGTATATGGACATAGACACGTATATAACCCACATCCTAACTTATGTGTATGTAGCTACCTTATTTCTACCCATCAGACATGTGTTTCAACTTATAGATATTTAGAATTTGCACTCTGAAAAATAAGAATTAAATAGATTTTTTCTTTTTGTTCTCATCTTAGTCCTCTGAGCTAAGAAAACTGAGAAAATTAAAAGAAGCATACTAACTAAACTGGTCAAATTGCTTAACACTATGTAATATCCATCTAATTGCAATTTCAGTATGCAAATATTAGTTGCAGTTTCGATGAAGTAGTGCATTTATTTTGGGTTTCTCTATTGATCCTCTTTTCCTTGTTTTCCTGCTTCTTGTTCTATATAAGTTTATGCAGCAATTTTATCCTTTTTTTTCATAATTTCAGCCAATTTTTTCTGCATTCTCACTTTATGTTGTGTTTTCTTGTTTCTTCTAGATAGCTGGTTCCTAGAGATATGTCTGTTGGCCAGTTTATCCATATCTTAAGCAGCTGGCTTCAATTGACTCCTGGGAAAGCCCTTTTTGTATTTGTGAAGAACACATTACCTCAAACAGGTAAAGAGCCCTTTTAAATAATTCATGCAAGTTTAAGATAAGATATCATAGTTGAGGACTTGTTAACACATTTTTCTGTGGGTTTCCTGTACAGCCAGTCATGTGGATTCCATTTACGAAAGCTACAAGGAGGATGATGGATTTCTGTACATGTGTTACAGCAGTGAGAAAACCTTTGGCTCATCATTTCCATCAATTCCCTTAATTATATAATCTTGCATACTTGTTACTTGTAAGTAATTATCATTCTCACTTGTTCTCAACAGAAACGGGCTGGCATGAAATTAAGCAGTTAAATTGAATAATATGACCTCAGGAGATGCTATATACAGATCATCAATGATATAAAATCAAGAATCACTAATATTATATTGACATTACTTAATGCCTTAATGGTATGTTCATATTAGAGAATATTTTTGTATTGTTAGGCATATTGTATACCTGCTTTTCATTTGTTCCATGAGCTGTTTTGAAATTTTGTGTAGGGTAGAAACTAACGTAAAATATCATATTTCAAGTATTTCAGATTACTTGGCTTCTTGAAATTTGGAATGGAGATGCTGTTTATGCACGTCTTATAATTGACAACAATATATATCGTCTTTTGCTTGATTGCCTCATCAATGGGTAAGTTTCAATATCATTATAATTGACAACAATATACATCCTCTTCTGTTCTCTGAAAGATTGTTCTCTGTGATTATTTACGTTTCACATCAGAAAGTTATCACATTTCGAAGTTAAGTCTTCACATCAGAAAATTCTAGAAGCTGCTTACTGACATCTTACATATTACTGTTTGTTTGAGTAGTAAACTATGTTCAAACTTATCTAGCGAGATCATATTATAAAACTAGACATTCACAGGTTTCATACTAGACCAACCACACTCTAATTTGAGTTTATACGAGGTAATTAGGCCACTGCGAAGTTGATCATTTGTATCAGCATTTCTGCATTAGTATATGCTACTGTTTAGGAATGAAAATTGATATCGTTTTATGGATTGCGTATAACTTGCTTAGTTTTTATTTGCAGTGGAAAAGAAGAATTGATAAGGTTGAGTGGGCAAAGAATGTTGTCAAGTTTCAAGACAACTAGAGCTTATTGGTCAGTAGTTAGGACTTCATTTTGTGGATAAACTATGTAAAATCAAAAATGTTAGTCTTAGATTTTTGTTGCTAGTGGTGATAGATGTGACATTCTCCTATACGATTTCATGGAAGAATTTAACTTAATCATGGATGTATTTTGGTGTGTATGCAATGCCAGAATTTGAATTTATTTTGGTGAATGCAATGCGCAATTATGGTTAAATGGATTGTTGTTAGTTTCCAGAATGAGCATGAGTATCAATGACAGGACATTAATGTGTTGTGTATATGGTTCATAACCAACAAATGAATGACAATAACTATTGTCTTTTGAAAAAAGGGACAACATAATAAAATCCAAAATCTGTTGTCTGAATCGACCAAAAACGACAGATTCTAAGAAGTCAGTTATGGTTGATAGGGTTATCAAACAACATTTAATTTCACAAAAATGTAGTATTCATTCCTTTTAAACAACAGATAAACGTTGTTGTTATAGTTAACTAATAACAGATGATTCTAAAATATTCATCTTTTGGTGTCATCAAACCACATATATAGAAAAAATAATGTCGTTGTAACTCATACAGACCACATATTTTATAAAGAACATGTCGTAAAGCTTCATTGTAAATGACATATAAATGTCATTGACAAATATAATAGACGACAGATGAGCCTCAAATATTGATATTTTGAGTCAATCAAACAACAGATTTTTGGCAAAATTCTGTTGTGTGAGTGAATATTCAACGACGGGGAATATCTGTCGTCTGAAAGAGTTAACAACGGCAGGCTACTAGACGACAGATAGGGGCTCAATCAGACGACAGATTTGGACTGTCGTCTGATGACTTTGTTGGCGTAGTGCTTCTCCATCTTCTTTGCTCTTCTTGCGGCATTTCTTCCTCCTATAGGTCTAGGAATGGACGTCGGACCCGGAGAAGGACCCTCATGACCATCTTCCATAGGATCTTCATCATCATCTAAGGAGTATGACAAGTTTCTTTGCACCGGTGGTGGACCAAAATCTTCTTGTGGTGGATCTTGAAATGTCACCCAATCTTTGCATCTTTCATAACAATGACCAAACTTAAATGATTTTCCTTCGTTGTCATCCCTATAGAAGCCTTCAGCTTGATGTTGCTATGAAATGAAATCACAAACATGCAATTATACAAAATATACCACATAGTACAAAAAAATAATAAGACAAAAAACTAGTTCACAAGCCCTAATACAAATTAATTATAATAATAAAATTGATAAAAGAATGTTAAATAAAATCTCACTTGGTCCGACATATTTGCTCCGCTTTGAACTCGCCTCTCCGCTCGTTTGACGCATGCATGCCATTTGTTCATACTTGGAAAGATTTGCGTTGTCCATCGAGCTTTACAACTATCCGCCGATCTAGAAATAGGAACTTCGCCATTGTAAAACTCAATATATTTACCTAGGATGCGGTTCCAAAGCTTATCCCTTGATTGATTTTTCCCACATCTTTTATCTTCGGAGATGGCTATGTAAGCATCGCATAGCATTTCATCTTCATTGCTTGACCAATTTTCCTTTCTCTTTGAAGAGCCGGACATATTCTTCGAAAATAAGTTGAAAAGTTGCACAACAATGAGAAAAATATAGCTAATTTGTAAGTAAATTAAGGAATTTTTTTTGGAAAGAAGTTGGGATTGTGGAAAATTATGAAGAGAGGATTTGAGTATTTATAGAGGTGTTTGAGTTATTTTCAAAATAAATTACCGTTGAATGAGGAAGCAAATGTATGCATAATTTATCTTTTCCATGTAAACGGCTAGCTGCCTAGCTCTATCTTCCCAACGGTACAAAATTACAAAATTTTTCACTGTGCATAGCAGTTTTGAATGAGAACAATGTGCACATGGGTGGGCCATGCTCAATGTCAAAGTTTCCAATCATTCCAAATGAAGTTGTAAATATACAATTTTTTTTAATATTTTGCAACCCAAAGATGGGTCTGCCAAGTTCTATTATACTCATTGGAGATGGGTTTTGGCCCAAAAGTTCTATATCTTAATATAGAACCCTTGGTTGGAGATGACCTAACATTATGAGATGGGTGGAGTGAGAATAAAAAAAATATAATAATAGTAATAAAATAATAAATATACAGTTATTGTAGAACATGCATGAGTCTAAGATTGTTCCTGATGATGCTAATTGGCTAAGTTTTAGAGCTTTATAAACGATTCATATTCCATTATTTTTGGCCAAATATAGACAATTCATTTTAGATATGATTAAACTTGGAATATATAATTGAACTTGAAAGTAAATTTATATAAGTTTTCGAGTCCTAAAAATTTACAAACTTAAGATTTTTTTTTCTTGGTTGCACACATAATTTATTATTTGTAAAGTAAGGTTTTGACCATTAGTAATCAAACAAGTTTTAATTTCAATTCATGAACACCAGTAAACAGTACCATCGCCAATAGGAATTAGCTTCATTTATAGCTCCATATGATCGGTAAAATACCTTAATGAAAATAAAATATTTTCATACCAATTCCTCTCTCAGACTCTCATTCAGGTCGTCTCCGATTCATAAATTTTTCCAGTCTAAAACCGACAAAACGTGCCATAAAATTTCAAAGGTGAAGTACTCCCTTCCAGAACGCTAGTATGCTACGCACTTTCTTTCTTACTAAAAGGAGAAAGGTTAGTACGCCACGTGGTGATGGATATAATATAATATTGTAATAGCCCAATCAGAAAAAAAAAAAAAAATTACTTACGTAAAGTCTTTTTTTTATGGCAAGACTTACGTAAAGACTAAACCTGCGCGACGAGTTTAGAGAAAACACGGAAACAAAATTCGTCAGGATTTCTTCCTCCTTCAGTCGTCAGCTTAAGACAATCCAATTCCTCCTCAGTCCCAATTTCTCTTCCATTTGCTACATCAATCCCTCAAAGTCTCAAAGCCCAATCATCGCAAGTTTGGAATACCCAGTCTCATCCATTTTGTTTGACTACAGCTTTCATCAATTATTCAATCCTCTATTTTCTCTGCTCTCCGTGTAAGTACGTAACAGTTTCAAATTTTAGGGTTTATGTGAATCATGTGTTAGAATAGTGGCTTGTTAGTTGGGATATATGATTTTGATTTTAATTTGGGATTTTATGAATTAGGTTCTGGGTTGGGGATTTGATGCAATTTGTATTGTGAATATTGAATTGTTGAATTGATTTCAGAAGAGAGTAGATGAATTGATCTCAAATTGGGAGGCTAATTCTTCAAGTCTGGAACTGGAAGTCAGGTTAGGCTTTTAGTTTTATTTTTATTTTTCCTGCTGGCTTGGGTATTTGTTGAAATGTGCATGCTGGAATTTGAGCATTTGGTGAAAATTCTTGTGAGTTTAAGTAGCTTTTGGAGTTTTTTTGGCTAATAGTACTGTATGGAAAAGTAGCTTGAGGTGTTCCACTTTGGTTTTCTGTATTTTGGTATGCTGGTTCAGTGGTTCATGTCATAATGAAGTACTTTGTTTCTTAAGAAGTTCTCTATCTTGAATTTTAAGTTGTCGGTAATCCTTATGATGAACCTGCCAAATATATGCAGTTGTTTTTGACTCTTTACGGTTGCATTTTTTTGTTTCAAGTTTTCTAAATTTTATGCTTTCACTACGATACCATTCTAATTTCTGATGTAATATATATACTCATAGGACCCCATTGTGATGGTTTCCTTAGCTCCTTGCAACTTTTTGTAGCGGCATAGGGTAATGGGAGAATGAAATGGAGTAAAATGCAAGATTTGATTGGTTATGATGGGAACAATCAGTTATGAAGCTATACGAGGTTTTCTTGAAGAGAATCTTAAACTGTCAATGAGATGTCTTCGAGTCAGAGTGCATCTCAAAAGTTAAAGGATGCTGGAGTGCAGAATCAAATTGCTGATGCTTTGAACAGGTAAAGCCGAAACTAGCTTATTAAATGAGTGTTTATTCCGCATGAATATATTAATTAATTTTTTTTTGCACTTATTAGTCATTTCAATTGAGAATGGGGTGCAAATGAGGTTGCGCATGTGTGGTTTACGTCTGAATGATGCTAAAGCCCCTTCCATTACAGCCTTACTACATCGGGTTTTTTTCTCAGATACTGCTAGTGCAAAGGTTTTTTTTTTTTTTTTTTCTGTAACAATGCCCATCGGGAACACAGTGAGCTTTATCAACAATCGTTATAGCTCAAAGTTTTAAACCTTGAGCATGAGTTGTGGTTTATAGGTTGTGTTGGTCTGTTGTTGTAGAAGTTTGCTGGAGGAGTAGTAATATAAAAAAGAAGAAGAATATATATGAAAGAATTATACTTTCTTTCTGCCTGTCAAAAAGAACGAGAATACGAAACCTTGGCGTGACAATAGAGCCTTTTAGAAGTCTCATCCGAAAGATAAGTATAGATCACATCATAATATTCTTAGAAATTGATAACAAGATAATTATTTTTTAGGGTAAATTCCATTTTACCTCCCAGACCTTTACACCCTAAATCACTTGTGCCCTTGCACTTCTAATTTCATCACATGTGCCCCTGTACTCAGCAATTTTAATCAATCTTATCCAATCTTTAGTTTTTTTGTGAACAATTGTGTGAAATCTTTTGAAATTCTCGTCACCTATGATATGATTTCGCATGCCACGTCAGTATAGGACACATTAGAGCTACATTAGCAATTAACAAAATAATAGACAGAAAAGCTAATGATTGGATAAGATTGATTAAAATTGTTGAGTACAAGGGCACATGTGATGAAATCAAAAGTGCAGGGGCACAAATGATTTAAGGTGTAAAGATCAGGGAGGTAAAATGAAATTAGCCCTTATTTTTAACAAGATAACTCTAAGAAGAAAAACACTGGAGTACTGTGTCAAATAAACTTGAAAAAAAAAAATGCAATTTAATTGGTGCATAAAAGCTTGTAAGTTTCCTTATTGTGGAAATTAGATAACTGGCTTTTCAATTTGTTTTCATTTTTGGTATCAATCACTTCATTGAGTAGCATGTGCTACTGAGCCCTATCAATTTTGCAATACACAAGTTAAATGGTGTGTTCTATATTCATGTCATGGAGCATCTTTGTTTTTCTTAACCCATTTCTATTTGTAGGCATAACTCGGAAGCACGTCGTTCTCCAAAGAATTTAAGAGATGACAGTGATGTTCATCTTAAAGATCAAGAAGCTATGGTACTAATATTTCATTTCCTGAAACTTAAAATGAAGCTCTATTCGATTTTCTTACACTACATAAGTTTTACATGCAGGAACTTTATTCCCGAGCCAGAGCGCAGGAAGAGGAGATCCAATTTCTTCGTGGGCAAGTCACTGTTGCCTGTGTGAAGGTATGTAAATTCTCAAAATGCCTTTTTCTCATTTGCCTTGTTGTAATAGGTGTGTTTCTGCATATTTAAAATGATGGAGAATTCATTGGTCTTCATGGTATCAGGAATTGCGGCTGCTGAATGAGAAGTATGCATTGGAGAAGAAATTTGCCGACTTACGAATGGTTTGTCCAACACTTTAGAATGAATAGAATTTTTTCTTGAAATCCTTAGATTTCATTTTTCTTTTTATTACATCTTTTGCCAATCGGAAAGCTTGTAGTCTTTGACTCTGGTCTGCAAGATCTAGAGTGTGAAGTAATATAATGTTTACTGATAGGCAATTGATGAGAAGCAGAATGAAGCCACTACTTCTGCATTAAATGAGTTGGCCCGCAGAAAAGGTGATCTTGAAGAAAATTTGAAATTAACTCATGATTTGAAGGTAATTTCATAGTTAAAAACGGTGATCTATTTTGAAATATTGTGATAGTTTATAGCTGAGAGCCTGAGACTGAGAAGCTTATTCTTTGTTGTTGTCAGTAGAAGAAATGGCGAGAACCTTAGGCCCAATATATTATTTATTTTGTTGATTTCTTGCATGAGAACAATGGAAAAGTAGGTTGTTATTTTTGATGTAAAACAATTTATCACTCTCTATCATCATTCTTTCATGACAATCAAAAGCCTTTTTTGACTGTTATTCTCAGACAACCTGTGAGAGAGTAGGAAATAGAAGTAACTCTTGTAGTTATAACCTGAAAAAGGAAAGCTTAATGCAAATAATGGTTTTCCAAAAATCTCTTAATGTTTGATTAGAAATTGAGAGCTGATATGATACATATGTAATGTTAGTTGTCCAGGACATTTGAGAATACCATGATCTTTGGATGTTCAGTATCTCCACATGTTTAGCTCATTATGAATCTCGTATATTTACATAGACTGGTTAATCCACTCTTACACTGATACATGAATGTGAGACTTTTGATCTGATATCTTTGGTTTGTGGCTTTGTGCAGTGCTCTGCTTATTATTATTCTGATAATACCTTTTTCTTTTTTCTTTTTTTATTTGGTTTTAAGCTTATTTTTCTGGAGTTTCTGTTATTAATGGCTTACTTATATTCTAGGCTGCAGATGATGAGAGATATGTCTTCATGTCATCCATGCTCGGGTTATTGGCTGAATATGGTATTTGGCCCCATGTCATAAATGCTTCTGCCATATCCAACAGTTTAAAGGTATAAATTGTATAGCACAGAGATAACTTATCCTACAAATATATTAGGTTATGCATATTTTGAATACAATGTTGTTTTGTGTCTGCCTGTCGATCATGTACTACTTTTTTTGGGCTATGTTGGGTTGCTGCCAAAACATTTGAATCTATCTTTGTGGCATTACAAATAGGCCATGTTGCTGTTCACATATATTATGTTGTTTAACAAGACATCTACCTTTCATTGTTCTTTCTCTTCTTTTCCTCACACTTATCTGTTGTGTACCTTTTTTCTTTTTTTTTTCTTAATAGGATAAAAAGTTGACCTTCTATTTGGGTCTATCATATGTTGCAATGTGATTTCTGCGAATCAGTGTAGCAAATAGTTTTCTTAAGTCGGCCTTCATCTTTTCTTTTCTTGAATTTGCAGCATCTACATGATGAATTGCAGTGGAAGATTAGAACTTCACATGTAAGTTGGCACTCCTTTGACTTCATGCTATTGTCAGCGATGATTTTTTGTGACTTCATGCTACTGTCAGCGATGATTTTTTATTTAACACGATACAATGCAAAGTTTTACCCTAAATTGCATATAAAGAATTGAAAACTATGGGCAAAAACTGTAGCTCATGATGCTAACTTATGCCTTTTATAATTAGTCTCACGCAGGCTTATTCTTTTAAAAGTGACCTTTTCTTTCTCCCTATTTATTTTTACTTAAATTTCTCCCTACGGGACTATTTAGATGGATAACTTATAACTTGTTGCTCATTATCCGTTAATATTTCTGCTTTGGATCTTTTGATTTGTTCCGACATGCAGAACTTTAGTCAGATCAGTACCATAGCTCTGAAACAGCATGAACATTAGTACTCTTACACAGAAGTTAAATAATTTGACATATGACTATTAAGGTTTCGGGGGTACTATTTTCTTAGCAGCAAACAGATGACGGAGGTGGTGAACTAGGTAGGGAATAATAGGAACCGTGAGAAACTGTTGTAGAGAAGGAAAGAAGGGACCTTGGTTTTACAACTAGTGTTCTGGGTTTCACTCAGTAATGAGATTCATCACATATTGTGCACTATTGCTTGATATTTCTTTGGTGCCGGAAGAAAACATCCATACTTGCAAATCAGCCTACAATTGCATATATGGGGGATTTTAGGGATTAGAAGAGTGAGAAGTTTACGGTTTGTCGATGAATATGAGGTGCATAAGTTAGCTTTTGATGGCGGAAAGTTGAGATCAACTGATAATTAAGCTTACTCAATATATGTTATTAAATTTATCTTATTATTAGTTTCTTTTTGGATTTGAAGATTGATTGAAGGTCTATACAGGATCTGGGTTCTTAGGGTTTTAATGAGTTGACAAGAAGACTATGTTTTGGCATTGAGAGAGTGAGGAGGGGAGCTTATATATGTTTGTGACATCCCTTGATTATGTAACACTCAAGTCACCAATGAAAGCTCTTAAAGAATTCCGTTGACTAAGTCACCCATCTGGCTAGATAGTGCTTTCTTTGGGAAGTACCTAGCTGTTTTCTTAAGTTTTTGCTTGGAACATCTTCGGAGGCATAATTTGTATCGCCTTAGACTAATAAAGAATGCTCAAATACTATAATCATCAGTTGCACCTTGTGGCTTTTTGCTCCTAATAAAATCTCAGTTTATCAAAAAAAAAATCAGTTGCACCTTGTTTTTTTTTTTTTTTTTGTGGGGGGGGCACCTAGGTTGAGTTCAGCCTGTTCAGGTGTGGCGTTTTCCATTTATTTATTTATTTTCATTTATTTATATATTTAAAATCTGCCTCGTGCAACTTAGGGAAACATCCCACTTTATACATCCAATATCTTATGTGGGGCAATTGTATTCACATTTCTCAACACTATTTATCGTGTGGAAAACACAAGAAAACATTACAAGCCTAAGGGGGAGGATCAAATTGCACGAAATCAGCCAACTCATATATAGAACAGGTCAACCAGTAACTTTCATTAATCTGCAAATTATGGATGTTCATTAAAGCCACTTGTGTAATGGTTTGGGTGGCATTGAGAGCTTTGCTTTCAATCCCAACTTCATTTGAGGTTGAGATTTAAGTGAAACTGAAGCTCCCTAGTTGCCTGATTTAGTTGATGCTGCTTTCTTTACTCCTCTTTCTGCTTATGCTATA
Organism: Rubus parviflorus; assembly: GCA_029955375.1. Lineage (NCBI taxonomy): Eukaryota > Viridiplantae > Streptophyta > Magnoliopsida > Rosales > Rosaceae > Rubus > Rubus parviflorus. Next base: position 6,808,168 of record JARGGL010000005.1, on the reverse strand, counting down.
CTATCAGTCATATTGGCTTGATTTTCTTGAGATGACCTTTATCTAGAATAGATATGATTTTTTAGTCATTGGTTATACATTAAAGACAATTGCAGTAAGGCATCTGCTTACTTATAGCAGGATAAAATTAGACAATTAACATCAGTGGGGGAAAATTACGCTGAAAGTGAATTTGATCGTAAAGATAGCATAGGTTATGGCATTTTGAACAGTCAATTTTCTCATGGATCTGCAGTTCTATTGGTATATTATCTACTCATTAAAGTTCATTATTCTATTTTGTTGGTTTCTGAACTTTATAATGTATTGTTTTCTTTCATTGTTCACTAAACATCTCTCTCTCTCTCTCTCTCTCTCTCTCTCTCTATATATATATATATATATATATATATATATACAGGAACAGCAAGGTTTTGATCGTTATGCTGATGCTCAACATTTGGAGCCAACTGCTAAATTGCAGCAATACATGACTGATTTTACAGACACGAAAAATTTGATGCTAATAAATAAAGAAAGTCCACAACAGTTCACATCCAATATAGATAGGTACGCAATGTCTATCAGTTGTTGTTGGGAGTCCTTGATCTTATTTTTCCACAATTATAATTTATGTGTTGAAAACAGCTTTCTATGTCATGGCTTATTACTCCAAACTTTTGATTAATACGGATAATTTTAAATGATCGAAGACTTCAATAATTAATGGAGTCATGGTTGATGCGAAATTTTTTATGGGAAGGAATCGGAGAGGGAAGAAAAGATCATCTGATTAGTTGGGAAGTGGTGTCCAGAAGTAGAGAGAAAGGAGGTTTAGGAATTGGGAACTTAGTAAAACGAAATGTTTCTCTTTTGGGAAAGTGGCTTTGGAGATTTCCAATAGAGAGAGACTCACTATGGCATGTGGTAATAAGAAGCAAGTACGGCTATCAAATTAACGGGTGGGATGCTAATCAAGTTCAATTAATTTCAATTAGAAATCCATGGAAGGATATATCTGCTCAAATGAATAGGTTTGCTCCTTGTCTTCAATTGATAGTAGGTAATGGGAGAAAAGATTGATTTTCGGAAGATGTGTGACTGCAGGACCAACCTTTTAGCCTTACTTTTCCCAGAATTTATAGATTGTCAAGGTTCTGTAACTCCACAATCAATACCTTAGCTATTCCAAATACCTTTCCTGTGGGCTGGGACTTTGGCTTCAGAAGAAGTTTAAATGATGAGGAGGTGGAGGAGCTGTCTGTCCTACTGATGATATTAGAAAGAGTCAAATTGGATGCAGCCAGAGTGGATATGAGAAGTTGGAAATTGGAGACATCCGGTTTTTTTTTCCTCTAAATCTTTTTATAGATTTTTAATTGAGAACAGTTCTGATCCAGTCTTCTTGCCTGCAAATTTGATCTGGAAGTCAAAAGTCCCTCCCAAGATCAAGATGTTAGGCTGGTTGGTGGCGCATGGGAGGGTGAATACTTGTGATAAGCATCAGAGAAGAAGACCAAAAGCTTGTTTCTCTCCTCATTGGTGTGTTTTGTGTAAAAAGCAGGGAGAGAGTGGAGACCATGTTATTGTGCAGTGTGAAGTTTTTTCTCAATTGTGGGAAAGGTTATTTCTGGAGGCTGGTTTGAATTGGGTTACTCCAGCAGGGAGTCATGAGCTTTTAAGGGTAAGAAGATTAGGTTTCAGCACATGTAAAAAGGCTAAAGTTCTATGGGGGAGTAGTGTTCTAGCTGTTATTTGGGTGATCTGGATGGATGGAAAGAAATAGACGAATCTTTGAAGATTATAGAGGGGTAGGTTTGGAGGAACTTTGGCTTAGACTGAAATACCTGGCAACATTATGGGCTTTTGTTTAAGTAGAATTTAGAGATTATAGTACCTCTTTAATTTTGATTGATTGGAGGGCTGCTGGAGTCTAGATTAGTTTCTTTGGGAGTAGGGAGTTTTTTCTTTCTTCCTTTTAGGAGATTCTTCTTTTCTCTTTCTAGTCTTTAGTCTTTCTTTCATCGTGTTTGTGGATTTCTTGTCCACTTTCTTTGTATCATGCTGTTTGGTTTGTTTTAATAAAGATGTTTCTTTTCAAAAAAAAAAAAATTATAGTAGTGAGTTTTTTTTTTTATTACAATTTTGGTGATTGGTGTATACCTTTGTTTTGGTTACAGTATGTGTTGCCTAGTTGAGTTTCATATAACTTTTAGAGTTCAATATTTGATATTGCACAACTCTTTTGTAAAGTGAATGACATTGCCATGCGGTGTTTGTTCTTGATGCTACAGTGGAATCCCTCTGAATAAGTTTTGATGTTATATTAGTTTGTTTCATGCCACTCTTCTTGAGTCCTGTCACTTACAAGGAGTATTTAGGAGTAACTTGCAAAGATTTTCGTAATACAGAATATTATTTGTCTAATAGCTTCATACCACTGTGTCGTCGGTACTCTTTTTTATTTTGAAAACAAACAACTTTTATTGATCAAATAGAATGAAACAATAGATGAGGACAAGAGGTCCTAGAGCAGTGAAAGGCAGCTGGAACAAAAAAAAATTACATAAACAGCAGCTAGGATTCACAGAAGCACCCGCACCCTAATCAAGGCAAAACCCTACTGCCTTCCAATCTAGGAGAATATAAGAAACATCGTAGTCTGATGAAAGCCACCGAAATAGATGCCCAAAGAGCTTAACAGACTCTTACTCTCCCACAGCCCTTCCACCCCTGCACCTATGTAGTTTTCCAACATCTTACTCACTGAAATTGATTAGTCAATACACTTGGATAAGCAGATTCTTACAGAAGGAAGTTGATGCATATATCTAAATCCAAGGGCGACTCTGAAATATAACAATATAAACAATGTGTCAATGACATTATTGAATAATGTACTATTTACCTATGAGCCTTTTCATTCAATATCTCTTCTCTTTATGACTGAGTAATACAACTCACAGGAATATGGATGGCTTTAATCTGCATGATTCAATTGATAAAGATGTTGCGAATGTGAGAGCTGAGCAAATGACCAATGGCACCTCATATCCTCACACACATGCTGAGATTACATCCTCTGTTTCTCAAGGTGATTAGTGTTTTATCTTTGAACAGGGTCTTATCTTGTGATTTGCAATGGAATCTAACATGGCTTATTCAATTTAAAAGGCCCTGGCATAGAGAATTTTCAGATCATTGGCGATGCTGTACCAGCAGGCAAACTTCTTGGATGTGGATTTCCAGTACGCGGGACCTCACTTTGCATGTTTCAGGTATAATTCCTTCAATGTTCTAATCAACTTCCATCTAATTAGCAGTTTGCTTATTTTATGAGTTACTTATACGTCATCACTGTTTGCTTACCAGTGGGTTCGTCATCTTCAAGATGGCACTAGGGAGTTTATTGAAGGTAGAGAACTAAATGAATCTGGACTTTATTGATATTTTCCTTGTGTAGATTACATCCTTTTGGGGGTAGCAAATTTTGCGAGTTTGTATTGATTATTTCATTTTGTTATTCTTCAATCAGGAGCTACAAATCCAGAATATATAGTTACAGCTGATGATGTTGATAAAATTATTGCTGTTGACTGCATACCAATGGATGACCAAGGCCGTCAGGTTCTCTATATACCTTCGTATAAGTTGATATTGCTTTTTTTTTTGTGCATGTTTGCTTGCAAACACGTGCAGTTTCTATATGTTTCTTATTTTTGTGTAGTTGAAGTTTCCTTCAAAATGGTGATTCACTTTGTCAATGTTTAGATTTAGATGGTGGCAATATGTTTTCTCATCAGTCCAATATGATCTACATATGCTTCGAAGTTAGGTCTAGTATTTCTGTCAAAGGCGAGCAGGTGTCAGTGTCATTAATTAGCAGGTGGACTTTTATAGCCCAAAATGGACCAAAATGTGATCCTGCTATGAATTCGTACCACTGCACAGTGCACACACATAAGTAGCCATATTTTTTGAATCGTGATTCCAGTCCAAGTATTTTTTAACTCTTGTGAGTTGTGACAGCTACAAGTCTACTACAGTGTCAGAGGATGCTAAACATCCAGACTTACCCCACTTATTTCCCTTGATCTTTAAGCAAGCAAAGAACCAATATATCAATAGCAAGACTTTTCTTGATCTTTCAATGAAAACTAGACTCTCTCTCTCAACACCCCCCCCCCCCCCCCCAACCCCAAGTCAGACTTCTAGATTGCGAACATTGAGGATCCAATTGTGTAGCAGGTAATCTTCAATTTTTGTTTGATATTTTTAGAATTGACTTGCAGCCTAATTTCCCCTGAAGTGTTGCATGTCCTTCACCACTTAAAACTGGACAGAATACTGGACCACTTTGTATACAATGCCCTCAACTTTGGAGATGTAGTGTGTTCGGTGGTACATTATGTGAAACGCCATCCCTATAAGCTTATGCTTTTGGGACTTTTGCGTATTGTTTTTGCAATGGAAATCTTTGGGAAGGAACAGAAGAGTTTTTGAGGATGGGAGGGGGGAGGAGCTTGTTAATCAGTGAGAGAGGGTTCGTTTTCTAGCCTATGTATTGCTTCAGTTTCTTCGGAGTTAGGGATTGTTCTTTGTTTGCTATTTCTTTATATTAAAGAGATGTGTCTAGTTTTTTGAATTTCTTCTTGTTTGTTTGGTTTCTTCTGTTTTACTCAGTTTTGTGGATCCCTTATCCACTGTGTTCTGTTATGTAAAGTTATTACTTTTAATGAATTATGTTTCCTATAGAAGAAAAGAAAAATGGGAAATCTTCATAGCCAATTACAAAGCTTTACTTTTCAGTGATGTATATCCAAACTTATTGTTTTTGCTTACATTTATTGTGGAATTGGCTATTTATACCATTACATTTTTATAATTCTTTTAGCCTATCTATTGTGGACATCCACTGTATCCCTTTATGCATGCTTTGTTAAACTCAAGGTTCGAAAAATCGCTAGGCGTTAGGCGGGCGGTGGGCAGGGGCCTAGGCGGGGACTAGGCGTTTTTTTTTACAGCATATAATTATATAAATTAGAATATATATCATCAAAAATAATAGTCAATTTCCCAAAAAATAATTATTTTAGCCAATTAATTATACATATGGACCAATCACACTCACCTCTTCTTTTATTCTTTATTTTTTGTTCTTCTCTCACTTACCGACACCTCTTCTTTTTTTCTTCTCTCACCCACCTCTTCTTTTACTATTTTTTTTTCTTCTTCTTTCACTTACTGACTAAGTGACGAACCCACCTTTTATTTTCTTCTTCTCTCACCTCGTCTTTCTTTCTTCTTCTTCACCAGACCACTTCTATCCCCTCCTCTTCTCTCACCTCTTCTTCTTTTTTTCTTCTTCTTCACCAGACCACCTCTTTCTTTCTTCTTCTTCTCTTCACGCACCCACTTCTTCCCCCTTCTCTTCTTCTTTGCCTCACGACTTCGTTTCCAGTTTTTTTTTTTAATCGCCGCCTAGGCCGCCCAGAACCGCCTAGGCCGCCTAATCGGCCGATTTCCTCCGCCTGGGCGCCCGGCCGCCTAGCCTGGCAATTTGCCCATTAATCCGGGCGGCAACCTCACGCCTAGCGCCTAGGCCGATTTTTCAAACCTTGGTTAAACTTTATGAATTGCCGAAAATATTTTTAAAGCCTAGTTATATCTTTGGTATAACTTAATGCCCTGAAGCACCCAGGTCATGAGTGTGTTGTTTTCTGTACTTGTCGTTCGGTTGTGTCTAAAATTTTTGTTTCTTGATGAATCATCTGTTTTTCATTGTCAGGGGGAACTAGTGAGGCAATTCGCTAATGATCAGAACAAAATTAGATGTGGTATGTGTATTATGCTACATTGATGTGTTCAACATAAACATTCTTTATTCTGCAATTGGGTCTTATAATTATTCTTATTAAGACAGACTGATTAATAGTTATTGATTTATGTATAGTACTTTCCTTTATAATCCATATTAATGCCAAAAGTTAATTTAAGTTTTTTTTTTTCGTTCTAGTTTTGGATATGAGTTTGGCTCTTCTTTTTCTCCAAATTCCTCCAAATACTTTGAATATCAACAAAAGAAAGATAGTCAGTTGTAGCTTGTACTCTTCTGTGTTAGTGTGAGTGTGCCTGATGTTTCCATGATGAGAGGTTGATTTGGCAGTCTTTATAAATTCATTTCTTCTGTTTCCCTGCATTTCTTTGATGCCTTTACCCCCCAGATTTACTGGGTTAGACCTTTTTGCTGAGTGGACAAGTATTTTTTGTTATGAATACGCTATCAGAACCTTTGCTAAAATAGTTTTTTTTACTTGTCTTTTCTTTGTTCTGATTTTTTTTTTCCTGTATAAAGCATCTGACTAGTTCCATTTAATAATAATTGTAACCTTATGGCTATATCTGTTTGTAAAAGATAATTAGATGGAAAGAAAAGAAGATTCCTATTTAAAAACCATTTCATTTTCCTGGACAAAACATATTTGTCTGAACGAATAGGCTTTTATTGTTCATAGATGCATTCTTTTCAAGTTATTTTTTTGGTCTTTCTAAGTTTTATATGTTTGCATTGTCTTCGAGGTACTTTATAGACCCGGAGATGCAACTGGAGATTGACACATATATTTCTAGAGGACAAGCCACTTTTAGTGTTCTACTGCTGGTAGGTTTAGTTTTTGCATCAATTTATTTCTCTATTTTATTGAAGTATATCTTATTCATAAGTCTCCATCTTTAGTATAGATGGATAAACCCCATTTCCTAACAATAATTGGTGCTCGGTGAAATTCAAATATCAAATATATGATTGAGCATTGAGGAAGTGTATGAAGTCATTTAGGAGGAAACTCCAATATAGGTACATAAGTTAATAATTTTTTTTTTTACCAATTGTTCTCATTTTGGTTCAGTGTCATTGTTGAGGTTTACTTGCATCTTATTTTCTGCTTTTGCATTTACTATCTCATATAAACTTGCATGACTATGGAATCAAAGTATTGTTTGCTTTTATCTCTTTCTTAATGAATTTTGCTTTCTTATAAAAAATAAAAAAAAAAAAAAACTTGCATGCTTATGGAAACAACTTGAGCCGTCATATTCAGTTATTTTTTTAATACAATTACAATGTTGTAAATAAAATTTATTCTAGTTTTTTGAAAAATAATAGAAAAGATATGTCAAGGCCAACTAGCATTTGGTCTGGTGGCAAGGCATTTCTCTCCAACAAGTTTGTAGAGGTCCCAAGTTCAACTCCTTCCTCCCCGTTTGATTACAAAAAAGTAAAAGTCGATTATGTCAAGCTAACAACTTGCAATTTATATATGTCATGCAATCTCTGGGCATATGTATTGTGCCATGATGATGTCAACCCAAGTTCATAAAACGTTGGTTCAAAATATAGTATAGATGGGTTTTAATTGAATTGATTGAGAACCTGGGAAGCCATTTCCTTGAAACTTTTCTTTTTTTCTTTTTGGTGGTTGGTTACTAAGCTGGCTAGCTTTGATAAAGTGTCTGATTTTTGGTTCTTAAATCTTCTGCTCTAAAGGAATTGGTTATGTTACTCGGCTGCAGAGCAAACTTGGGAATCTATGTCAATCATGTGTTGTGCTACTTTCTATAAACGTTCACTGGCATATATGCTTATCTTAATAGTGCCTGGCTCCCAGGTTCTTCTTTTGTTTCTTTGTAGTGTCTTGTCAAAATGAGCTACCTTAAACTTTTTTATTATTATCTCATATTTCCTTTACAAAAGCTTCTGAAATCAATATAGATTTGTCTTTTATTTTTTATTTTTGTCTGGACAAGTTATGGTGACTTTGTCATCTGCTAAGGTTTTATTAATAAGCTGGTTTCCTTTCTTTTATCTAATTCAGTGGTCTATTATATAATAGAATATACCTAGTATTTTGCAACCAACTTATTTCTTTATTATCACTTGACAAACTTTTGCGATATCATCTTGTTGTAAAAACAGATGGATTCTGCTGAGAATTGGGAGCCAGCAACTTTATTTCTGAGAAGGTCAGGCTATCAGATCAAGATCAATAGAACAAATGCTGGTGTAATTGCAGAGAAATTCTCAAATGATTTATCAGTATGTTCTTTACTTGGTGATGCCTAAATTTAGAAGTTAAGTTTGTATGTGAGATACTCCCCAAGTTACTTGTTTGCATTTAAGCTGAATTTAATGGCAATTCTGTAATGTCATACTTGACATTAGTCATTTGCAAACTGCAAACAGAATTTTTAAGGCAAGCTGTCTTGTACGGTGGATTTAATGAAAACAAGATTTGAAATTTAGGTGTGAACTTATTATTGCGTATATAAGAGATGATGCATTTCAACTTCTATAATTGTTGGCTGCAGATCAAAGTTCCTTGTGGCTTCTCAACCCAATTTGTGTTGACATGTTCTGATGGATCTTCTCATCCTTTTAGCACATACAGTGTTCGGTAATGCATAACTCTTGCACAGCATATTATTTTTTATTTTTTTTGTCAAAAATTTTGGTTTATATTCTTGTCAGTGTAGAGCATTGGCAGATTTTCTGGAGATTTTATGTTTTTTTGGACTTATATATATGTAACAAATGAGAACTTGTTGGTTAGCTTGACATTACAGAATATGTGGAGAAAATATCCTTTAAACTTGAATATGTTTTACCGAAAAAAAGGTTGCTGCCAGTCTCATTTTGGCTTGTTGGTTTGGATTTTTATCTTAAAACCAACAGATTAGGTGTTCGACTGGCATAATTGGGTCAATCACAAAAAAAAAAAAAAAAGAAGAAGAAGAAGAAGAAGCTTGCTTATGTTCTACTATTATGATTATTGCTATTATTACCGTTGTTCTGTATTTGACGCATGTTAAACGTACTTGTTCTCAACTATATCCCTTATTTAGTTTCACTGAATTTACTTTGCAGGATGCGAGATTCTCTTGTGTTGACAATGAGAATGCTACAAATTAAGGTATATTTTATCAATAATTTGCTAAGCTTATGCATGCATGGTTTTTTTTTTTTTTTGGTAGAAGATTTGGGACATCAAGTTTTGAGATTAAGAGAGAAATGTCGATACTGTTCACTAGTTGGTCACAAGACTACTAGTGAATTCTCAAGTGTTTCTTTATAAACTTCAACATATCTAAAGTTCAGTGTACGTTGTGATCTTGATGCACACCTTGAAGGGTTTACATAAATAAAACTACTAGGGGGAGTCTTTTTTACAGCTTAATTGAAAAAAGATTGTGTTATGTTCAAGAAAGCAGAAAGCGGAACAAGTTGCAGTTGACATCTTAAGCTTGCAGTACAAAGAGATGCTTTGAAACATATTATCTAATGCTAGTTTAACTTGATTATGTGGACCATGGTGAAACTTAGAGCTCAAGCATATGGAAATCTTTCAATAAATCATTCTGATTTTAGTTGTCCATCCAGATTATTCACTAGAGCAAAGAGGGGACTATATTTTATAGACTTTCAGAATCACTATAAAAGAAAAGTAAAGAGATTAGAATGATGGCTCCATATATATCGAAAAGTATCTATAATACGCAGTTGTGATCCACAATTATATGGAAAGAGTTAACCTGTAAGCCAATTTGTATGCATGTGCCCTCGTATATATCCACACATGTTATGACATGAAAATTATTTTTTATGGAGCAGGCACTGGATGACAGAAGAAAAGGAAGAGTGTAGCCCATTATTTGAGCATAATGTTTATAGCCATTTTTCATTCATAGTCGAAATTATAAAACAAGATATGATTAATTAGACATTGTTCCAAATCCCATAAGTGAACAGATAGATTATCGCCTTTTTATTATTTTTATTATTATTTTTTATTTTTTATCATCATATTGTAATCGCAGAAGTATTCTGTATAGTAGACTAGCTTGCAAATAAAACGGTACATGTAAGGATGATGCAGTTAAGCTAATGAGCACTTCAGACCCATTCTTTTATTAATATGCATAGAAAGTAGAGAAACCCAAAGAAGAAATGTGTACTTTTTATTGTCCACATTTTTTTTTCCTGCTTATAAATGGCTCATAGGTATCACTAGGATCTACTCAAGGGAATTATATAAACCAAGGGCGCCCTTGAGTAGGTACCTGGCCATTGTCCCAACTACTCGCATTTCTGGTTCATTCTTTTGCAGGTCATAAATTCCTTGCTTTGGGTCTCTCTATGTCGCATGGTTAATGTATCAGCTAGGTCTCATAATGTGTCTTAGCATCTCAAAGTGAACTATATAGGACACCTTGTGTGAAGCATGCCTTCAGGTCTTTTGTTAGCGTAAATGGATACTAGGTATCAGGTTGTTGTCCAAGAAAGAAAATTTAAAAAGCTACATACCCTATCAAAATACAAAATTTCATCAATGGGCATACAACTTCCATTTGTCATGAAATAAGTTGTAGAGTTGTACTTCAATGAAGGGAATGGCCATGTTTAGTTGTTTTCCTATAACCAAAGAATTTCATTTCTCAGACCAGAAAAATAAGGAAGAATTTCACTTTAAACTTATCTAGATCATTTTAGCCTCTCTTTTTTTGGTCTGATAGATCATTTTAGCCTACCTCAATAAAGGGAATGGCAATTTAGTTTAGACCTGAAAATAAGATTTCAAAACAAATCACCTGCAAAGAATCCATTCGCTGGTGGTTTGGTATCGCGTGGGTGGCCTGTCAACTTTGGAGCTTTTTCAGTTGGGGACCCTTTTGCCTCTTTGGGTATTAGCTAGTTTTCTCGTTTCTGTATTGTTGTGTTTGTGTCTTTTGTTGAATAATAGTTTTCAGTTGGTTTTAGGTTTCGGATATGTTTTCAGATCTCAAATAAGTCTTTGCTCTATCGAGTCAGGGTTGTTGTCATGGATCCCGACGGGAGTTCGGCTTTGGGTAATTGGCATGTTGTTCATAGGATCCAGTGTTTTGCCGGCTTTTAGCCGTGCTGTTGATTATCAGCTTGTGTTGATGACGTTGATGTCAGATGCTAGGACGGGCTATCCAAGTGGTACGTCTGGCCAGTTATTCTATTTTTTAATCATTTTGGCTCGATCAATTGCCCATTTATGTTTCCGTTTGGATCTTTTGACGGTTCAGTCCCTCCTCTTTCGTGTGAGAATGTCTAGTTTCAATCTATTGTTGCTTAGTCGTTGTCGATGTATTCCCATAGTGAGTGTTGTGATTGCAATTGTAATTACAGTTTATTGAATGAAATTCACCTAATCAAAAAAAAAATCTATTCTCAGGTGCCCTAGTCATCCTCATCAACAACTAATCATGTGTTTACAATTTGTGCATAGACCTAGAAAATTGTACACGACACGATAACATGATAGAAACGATTGAATTATAAGGATTTGGGTTGAAGCTTATTGGTTTGGTTCATATCGGTTCACCACGATAAAAACACATTTTTTAATGGTTCGGTTTAATGTTAATTTGTTAGCATGATCAGCACCCATTAAAAAGAAGTGGAGAAATTTACTAGGCTTTCGTAAAGGATAACATGAAGCTTTTTTTTTTTATGGATATAGTTTTTGAGAGACGTATATAAATACATTAGAGCACACATTCCCCGACATAGTTTTATGATATGAACCTTTAATTACAGACTACAGAGAGATCTCTTTACTTCTTTCTTTCTCCAAATTGACAATAGTATGCTTGTAGTAAGAAATGAGAGGCATGAACAGCTAGGCTTCTTGCTACTTCAAATACATGAATATAGATTAAAGCCAACGAGACTGGTGGAAGAAACAAGATCGATTGAGCATATATGTACGTAGTGTGAGAATGTGGAGTGTTGTCTCACATTGAAAAATAGTAACCTTGTAAATGTGTTTATAAAGATTTGAGCATCTCCAACCATTGTCAATTGGTTTTAGTTGTGACGCCTAAATTACTTTGGAGTTTTTATCATGAGTGAGGTTTGGACTTTTTGTGACTGGACAAAATAGGGTCTGAACTTACAAAACAATCAATTAGGTGCATGTACTTAAAAACACAAGTCATTTAGGTACTTTCATTACATTTCCGTCAAAAACAAGGGTAAATCAGACATTTTACTATACTTTTAATAAGGAAAAAAAATTCTCATTAGTTTTGTACTAGTTGAGATTCGAGCTTCCCTTCTCATAATAAATACCTTGCACCTTAGCCACCATGATATATATTCATCTTATAAATTTACATGCAAACATTTTATTTAATTACTCTCATTTAATTCTCTCTCTCTCTCATTTTTTTTTCTTTCCATCTATGTTTGTTTCGTTTCCTTTCTCCAGTTCTCTCTTTTCTTTTCTTTTTTTCCTTCTCTCTTCTTTGTTCCTCTTCCTCCAGTTCTCTTCTTTTCAATTTTTTTTTCTTTTCCTTCTCTCTTCTTTGTTCCTTTTCCTCCAGTTCTCTCTCTCTCTTTTCCTTCTCTCTTCTTTGTTCCTCTTCCTCCAGTACGTTCTCTTCTTTTCAATTTTTTTTTCTTTCCTTCTCTCCTCTTTGTTCCTCTGTAAGTCCTATATTCCCTTCTTCCTCTTTCTTCTTCTTCAGCTACCAAATCCCCAATTCCACAATGAACTGGAGGAAAAGAGATGAGCCGATCGAGAGCAAGCGAGAGTGGAGGTGTGGCAGAGAGAGAGAAGAAGACATAGATGCGATGGCTGAGGACTGGGTGCCCAGAGCAGCGGTGTCACTCGACGGTGGGCGGAGGCCATGGTTACCGGCGGTGATTGATTAGTTATAGAGAGAGAGAGAGAGAGAGAGAGAGAGAGAGAGGAATGGGGAGAGAGTAGGATCGGAAAAGAAAAAAAAAGTAATTAATTTACAAAAAAAATAAAGAACAAATAAAAAATAGAAATGAGGCCATAAAAGTCATTTTCTTATAAAAAAATATTGTAGAATGTCTTATTTGCCCTTGTTTTTTACGGAGATTAGACGAAAATGTAACAGAAGTATCTTAAATGGCCTGTGTTTTTAAGTACAAGCACCTAATTGATTGTTTTGTAAGTTTAGACCATATTTTATCCGGTCACGAAAAGTTCAAACCCCACCGATAATAAAAACTCATTACTTTATCACGTAGAACTTATATAATCGGAAAATGTGGAGATGGATACAATAGATTGACTTGGAGCAATTAGCAATCCACTCATACATGTGGGTGGCTAATAGCGATGACTCTCACGTGTGACAGACTCAACCAAACACACGTAAATAAATTATATTGGATAATATATAATACGCGGAGTTAATTGTCTTTCTCCATTTTCATATCTTGACAAAAATGTACAAATAATATCTTTTTCTTTGGCTAATAAATAGTATATAACAATTGACTTTCAAAATTCAACAGCATGTAGAAAAGAAAAAAAAAACTCTTTGAGGGAACCAGGTAATTATATGAAATCCTTTATCTCACTTCATTTGGTAGTAAGATTGTTTAAGACTAGTCTTAAATTGGGATTATAAATTAGGGTTGTGCTCCTGTAAAAATGATTGCCCAAAGAATCTTCCCAAAGTTGAGGATTTTCCATCATATCAAGTAGTATTGTTGCTCATTAGATAAAGGATAATAAATATAAAAGCTGTTAGTTTAGCACGTACAAGATCAACATTTGTTATGTCAATTGTCTTTTCAATTCCTTTGTAAAAAAAATGAAATAAATAAACTTGTGCTATACGCATTACACATTTTTTTGTACTTGTTCTTCATAAGAAAAGTAGAAAACTATGTTTGATAGTGTAGTCAATCTTATATATTAAGGTATTGGAATATCGAACCTCTTTCCCCATTCTTAATTTAAAAAGCAGCTAGCACGTTAAAATATGAAATCCAACCGAAAGTCTAGTCTATTATTTTAGTTTTATGATCATGAGATAAAGGTTAGGAAATAGCAATTAGCAATCGACTCATACATGTGGGTGGCTGATAGCGATGACTCTCACGTGTGACCGACTCAACCAAATACACGTAGATGAATTATATTAGGTAATGTATAATACGCGGAGTTGTTAGGTCTAACATATCAGGAGATCAGCCCTGTTTAGTTGTAGACGAACTAGTCTATCACTGTATAGAGCTATTGTATGGAGCTTGCGTATCGATACATTAATGTAATGTAGAACGATAGTGTCAAAATTCAAATAACTGCAAATAAGGTCGACATCACTAGAATATTTTACTTGTAGCGATCAGTCACCACAAGACAGAACTATTGTATGAAATGCGCGTATAGTGTCAAAATTCAAATAACTGCAGATAAGGTCGATACCACTAGGATGTTGTACTTGTAGCGGTGAGTCATCACAAGACATAACTATTGTATGAAGCGCACGTATAGACGTATAGTGTCAAAATTCAAATATTCGCAGATAAGGTTGACACCACTAGAATGTTGCAATGGTTAGTCACCAAGAAATAGAGTGAAAAGTCGCTGATTCAGATCCATAACGATATTTTTAAAGTAATTTAGTTTCAACAATCGCCCTATGCTTGTACCACAGTTAAAAAAAAAATTCCTTCTTCGTGAATAGAAGGATTAGATCTCATTTAATATGAAAGAGAGAATGGGTAGTTGAGGAGGGATTGTCTAGGTTTAAGTGTGGTTTTTAGAAGGAACACAAAACTTAGGTGGAGCCATTTTTGCCCTAATTGCCTTCCTTCCATTTTTGCCCTATGACAAAGATTAGGTCCTGCATATTATTATACAAATCCCATATGCACAACGTGGTGGGGACCTCGGACTTGATGAGACATTAGGGAACTGTTAATTACATTTCTTGTGTCCGTAGACGCGTTTTGATTGGTCGATGATATTGTCGTTGTTGAGATAATCAATGAAAGTTGGAGAGTAATTTAATCCCACAAGACGACAAATTTGCATGTCATTAGGTTCCATAGGGAGCACTTGCTCTTAAACAAGTATTAAAAGATGCTAAGTGCTTCATAATAATCCTTTGAACCGGTCAAAGTTGGACAAACATTATATATATATATATATATAGCTATGTTTTAGGCGGTGTTCTAACAGGCGCTAGGCGCTAGGCGCTAGGCAGGCAATGACCCGCAGGCTGCAGTCTAGCGCCTAGACAACTTAGGTGAGGACTAGACGGGAACTAGGCGATTTTTTTTATTTAATTAATAAAAATATATGTAAAATATATTTTAATATTTGAAAATAGTCAAATATGAATAAATTATTCAACATAATGAGAGATGAGAGGAGGAGTCGAGAGAGATTGATGACTGCCAGAGAGAGAGAGATGAGATGAGAGGAGGAGTCGAGAGTTGAGAGAAGATTACTCAAATTAGAGACTGAGATCGATGACTTCGATTTGGTTTATAAAAAAAAATAAAGCGGACCACCTAGCCGCCCCACCCCGCCCAGCCCGCCTAAGCGCCGCCTAGGCGGCCGCCTAGATGCCCTGACGCCTAACTCAAACGCCTATGATAAAATTCAGGCGTTTTCTCATAGCCTAGCACCTAGGAGCCGCCTTTTAGAACACTGGATTTAGGGCATCATTTTGAATTTCAATTTCAATTAATTAACTACTAGCCTTCCTACACGGACAAGGCGTGAGAGAAACGTTATCGTTTATTTAGTTGTTTTTTCACATTACTTGTTCTTCGGTTTTGTAATAAAAAAATAATAATAAATAAAAAAAAAAAATATATATATATATAATGAATAGGCAAATTTGCCAGTTAGTGTGAGGTCTTCATAAATATAGTTTTAATTTTCTTTATTATATTATTTACAGTTTTGCCCTTACTTTATTTAAGTTTATATATTGGCTAATATAGTTTAGCATAGACAAATCTTGAGTTTTTGAATGTTTACCAAGAACCCAAATTTTCCATTATATATATAGATAATTCAATGTAGCCAAACTCTAGAGGTCCACACATATGTATGAACCTAGAATAGAAGTGCATTTTTCATTTTACATACACTAAAAAATCCGAAAATCTTTATACATAAACCAACGTGAGAGTGTTGTAGGGTGAAGTTTCACACGTGTGAGAGTGTTTTTAACTGTTCAAAGGATCAGTATTGTCGTGCCTTAGTAATATGTATCTAAAAAAAACATAAAATTTGTTTAAAAAAAAAAACTATTTCTAACTATCCATTTGAGGTATTACGGACGCTCTAGGGTTGGTGTTGATATCTTAAGCATATGCGATTAAATTTGAAACCGAAATAGTAGGATGGTTTTGATATTATCGCCAATATCCATGGATGTTTAATTAGCTTTGCATCTAGCGATTACTTGCTAATTTGTGTAGTACTAGTTTAGGAGGCTTTTTTCTGACCGACCGCTTAGTGTGGTGGGTCTTTTTGTAATAAGGTCATTTATAAATGAACTATATATGTTTCCTCTTCACAAAAAAACAAAAAACAAAAGTTCAAACAATTTGTTTTCTAAAAAAAAAAATTGTGTTAATTATGTTCTTCAACACCAACTAGCATTTGGTTTAATAGATCAAACATTTTTCTCCAATAAAATATTGATAGACTCCCGAGTCTAAAAATTAACATAACAACTTTTTTCATACAATAATATATATCCAACGACTAAGAATAAAAAAATAAAAAATCTAGACTCCTTCAAACCACTTGTTAATTTTCTCGAGTTTTTTTTTCCTTTCTTACTAGGAGATCTCACAAGGAATCTGTACATGCATTTTACTCACCTCATGCTACAAGACTAGAGTTAACACCCATATAGGCTCCTCCCAACTAATTTAGACATCTTAATTTATTTTTTTGGTTACATGGAGGCCTAAAAGGCAGAAAGAGAAAAGAATTAATTTAGACATCTTAATTGAGTGTTGATGTTCGTCCAAAAAAAAATTGAGTGTTGATGGGTCACGTTGCACTTGAATTTGCAAAGTTAGCTTTAGGGTTAGGGTTCTTGGAATTGACCAACAGAAGCTTAGTAGTGACATTTACCATGACTACAACGTTTCCCTTTTCTTTAATAATAAACATCTCCTCTCTCTTGACAAAAAAAATATCTCCTTTCCATATGAAATAAAACGTCAATATCCATAGAAACTGTCCCTAGACATTGTTCCACGTACTTATATACATGTATGTATTTATTCATTTGTGTTCATCTTCATCTTCTGGTAATCAAGAAAAGGAAATTGGGGAGTAAAAAACGGATGGTGATGGTGAAATGTGATGTGGACAGGAATGATATGGGCAGGGGGTTGAGTCAAATCTCGAGCATCCAAGAATAGATGGGATTGGATCACCAAAATCCAAGCTAGGATTTGGTCGTGCACTATTATATCACTCCGTTTAAGAATTGGTGTTTATTTTTATGACAGCTTTTGGAACATGTAGGGCTTGGTGATGGAGCCCGTAATTCATGGGGAGCACTTACAGAAAAATCTTAGGACTGAAAAGATAAAATATATATATATATATATATATATATATGAAAATTCTAATGTATGTTAACGTATCTCATACGTACAATTATAACTTTTAGGACTTAATTACTCAAATGAGAACTTATTTACACAAATGAGAATCTTATTTACCTTAACGATGACTTTTTCATAGTTACCACATGAGTTATCGAAGTTGTAATATGTGTCGTCAAGTCGTAAAATATTATAATTACCACTTTTAGGACTTAGTTACTCAAATGAGAACCTAATTTACTCTAATGAGAACATTATTTACCTTAACAAGGACTTTCTCTCTTCATGATGTATGAGAAATGTCAACATACCATAGCCTTACTATATAAATATATATATATATATATATATATATATATATATGTTTTGCTCTCAATATTTTATTCAATAGTACATCCAATTTTATAATTTATATATATAGATATTTTTTGTTTTTATTTTTTTGACAGAAGTAGACATTCGTTTCGTTTTATTCATAATTGGCGAAATTACACATAACGTCACACCATTTTAAAGCACAACAAAAATAATCACTACCGACAACATCCCTACATGCAACAATAGATCCAAGAGACCGAAGGACTAAACTCCGCAAACTAGGCCGACCAACAAATACTTAAACATATATGCCTATACACCTAAACGATACAGTTCCAAAGAAAGCGAAAACATCAGAAACCAAAGAATCCAAAGAAGGACAAGACTTTTCTTGGAGGAGAGCTCCAGAGCAAGGGATAACAAGACTCAAATAAACACAAGGAGGGTGGTCGGAGACGAACCCAAGCTGCCACTCTCGCAAATAAGCAACACGAGAGTGACGATATTTGACTCTTTTTTTTATTATTGTTTCTTTTTATTTAATATGTGACGATATTTGAGTAAAATGATACATTACTGACATGATGCATTCGGGGTAGGCTAGGGTACGATGATGTATGTCATACCCCTATTTACAATTTTTTTGAATAAAAAATTACATCTAATTGAACCAAAATTACTATATTGACAACAAAGTTACCACATTCGTTTTATATTATTTACATATAATTGAACCAAAATTACAACTTTGACAACAAATTGTTTATAAACTTGTAACAAGGTCATAGATGGAGTAATTACCTCTAATAGAACAAAGATTACACAAAAAAAGACTCTTGTTACCATAATGACAACACATTTTGTTGTTATATTTGTAAATGGAGGTATGACATGCATCTCAGTATTGTAGAACTTCCCGATGCATTCATGTATAAAATAATTTTTCTACCTCCTGTCCTCCATCTTTTTATCCCTTCTCGTGAGAAACTATAACCATTATACCATGTGAAAATGTAACACATTAATTTTGACGTATGCCAACTTCATATACAATAAGAGAAAAGACTATTTGAATCTTGAACGTACTTGTAATATAATTATATGTATGTCATACATTGTTATTGAAGATCGAGTCTCTTAAGTACAGTATATGCACTTTTTTTCCATAAAAATTAAGAAACAATTACTAAATAAACTCCAAATTATTAAGAGCTATACATTTCTTTAGAGTGGAACAACGATCATTAATTCAAGTTATATAGATGCAATCTCATGATCGCGACTGCTCTTCTCCTGTGAGAGTGAACCCTACCCGACATAAACCCTAAAACCAAATACCTAATTTTCTTCCAAAACATTAAACTCTCCCTTGTGAGAGAAAATCCTAGCAACCAGACTATTACAAATCTTAGTTTTTTTTTTTTTTTTAAACCCTAAACCCTATTACTATTTACCTTTCTACGTAAAAAGATTACACCCACAAAGTTATACAATTTAGAAAGAAAAAAGGAAAAATAATTAGTCATATCTTTGTTATTTGAATAGAAATCTTGAGCTAGAGTTAGATTCTCCCTGCAGCCTATATGCTATAGCTGATTTGTATATATTTAAAAAAAGTTTATAAATGAAAAGTTCAACTTACTATGATATTCTTTTATTCTTCTATTTCATCGTGACTAGCTAGTGCGGCACCAAGAGTGAATGGCATATAAAACGTACAGGTTGTGATGTGATAGACGCTTATGTTTTATAAGTAGCAGTACATATATAATAGCAAATTAATGATATATACATTGAAACTTATTTTATCCAATATAACATTCCACTTTGTCCAATTATCCAACCTAAAGAAAGTACACAAATTATCAAATTTTCTAGATATCAGCAACATATACTATTTGATTGAGAATCCTAGCAAAAAATATGCATTCTGATTATTAATTTATTTCCCTCTCAGGACACAAATAACTTTGATGTTTAACTCAAGTGAGTATATGCATGTTTTGTCTGCGAGACCTATATGTATATAAATATTTTAATTCTTTAATGCAATTGCTAACTTCATTTATCGTATACAAACAGGGATAGTAGCCTTCAAAACTAATTGAAATTATCAATTTGATATATATTTTTTTAGAGAGAAGGAGGGGGCTCCAAAGTTCGAAAAATGTGGAGAGAGTGGGACTCGAATTCGAGTATGTGCTGGACAGGCCACTGCTTTAGTCCAGCTGGACTACATCCTAGTGAACAATTATCAATATGATAATTGATCAGTATAGGGTTTAGAGTTTGCCTGGCAACTCCCAATATCGAGTCTAACTGTGAAGAATCGGGACATGCTTGGTTCGCCCTACCATTTTTGAGCAGCATCTAGCGCGGAGTCTAACATGGCATGGGCTCCTCTCTCTCCGTTCAATGGTATTTCTTTACTGTGTTTGGCATAGCTCGGCATGGTGTGTACGAGGTTCTATCATGAGGAGAAGCAAGAATGATATTTGTCTTAACTTTGAAGGTCACCTTTAGGCTTGAGCCTCGTTAGGCCTTTTTTTGTCGTGCCCTTACGGTGTGTGTACGTAGATTCACTTGTTATGAATAAAAACACATCTTCAGCTAAAAAAAAAAAATTTAAAACAAACAAACAACAGGAAGATATATAATTTTTATAAAAAATTACTTATAAGGTCACTTTTGGTGACCTTGTTCTTTTTTAAGCCACCAAATATTTTTATTCCTCATAAAGCCACCAATATTTACAAAAATGCCACCGCGTCAATATTTACAAAAATGCTACCGTGTTTTTTATTTTCATTATTTACGAAAATGCCACTGGATATGAAAAACTACTACTAGACAAGAAATCTACTGTCAAAGAACAATAAAGTTAATGTCAAAGAACAATAAAACTACTATCAAATAACAATAAAGTTACTGGCGAGCAACAAGAAATGTACTCCCAAAGAATAATAAAGCTACTGTCGAAGAACAAGAAAACTACTGTCGAATAACAATAAAGCTATTGTCAAAGAACAATAAAACTACTGGCGAGGAACAAGAAATGTACTCCCAAAGAATAATAAAGCTACTGTCGTAGAACAAGAAAGCTACTATCGAAGAACAATAAAGCTACTGTCAAAGAACAATAAAGCTACTGCCAAATATCAATGCAGTAGCTTTTTGTAGGCAGTGACATTTTTATAAATAATGAGAAAAAAAATGTGGTGGCATTTTTGTAAATATTAAAATTTGTAATATTTTGGTGGCTTTATAAGGAATAAAAATATTATGTGACTTTTTGAAAAATATAGGTTATGTAAATGACCTTACGGGTAATTGGCCCTAATTTTTAAGAATGAATATCAACAGGATATAGGTTGATTATTGCAAAAAACAATTGATGTAAATAGTACATGATCTTCTAACATTACTCTTTTAAACATCATTGATTAGTTAATTAATGTGATCTCTCCAAGTCCAACCTTACTCTTTTAGCATATTATTAGTTGGAGTATTCCATTTTTGATCCATGTTAGAGTATTCCTTTCAAGCACGCATAGTGTTACCACTGAAAATTCAACGGACACATTAAAAAATAGACCACAATTAAAAATTAAAAATCTGTATGCACTCATGGTGCGATATGCCTGCCCTAGGGTGGCGGCGGGTCATAGTGAATTGGACGCTGCCTCCTAGTGGCTGGAGGCGATATGGGGTCACCGGGGTTACTCCCGGTCGACCCCATACTGGAAATGTTGTTGGTTTACCTGTCCTTGTGCGTCTCACGGACGTTGTGTTTCCAGTTGGTCACCGTGTATTCTTAGCAATCGACATGGCCTTTGGAGCTTGTCTTGCTACTTGGTGTTTGTTTGAGTACATTGATGTAGTGGAGACTCCTGACATTATTTCGGGATCTCCTCATGCTTATTGCCTTATGGGGTTCAGGTCTTATGTCCCCCCCTTGTATTCTTTCATCGGTTCTTAATCTAAATAGTCGTTTTTGCTCAAAAAAAAAAGAAGGGAAATATTTTATCTCTGTTATTTTATTTGAATTGGATGAATATTTAAATTTATATACTTTAGATGTTGAGAATGACTGCGTTTGCCACTTTATGATCTCTCTCTCCTCCTCCTCTTGCTTCCTCTTCCTCTCTAATACCCTTCCCTTTCTCTGCACTCGATTCCCTTTGTTTTCTATTCGTTCTAGGGTTTGAAATTATCATGAGGCTCCCCTTTCTCTGCACAAAGCCACAAACCCATAAAATATTAAAGCCCCCTCACATATATTAAAATTTTATCCCATATATTTTACTATATTTTTCTTGTTTTCTGTTCTCTTTAGCTCTCTGTGTATGGCTGGGTTAGACTTGGGCTCAGCATCTCGCTTGTTTCATCAGCAGCTCCAACTCCCCGATCTTCACCTCCAGAGACCACCGGAATCGGAAGATCATGACGCCAACCGAAGCAACAACAATCTCTTCAACTCGGATCACCACCACCAAAACAACGTTGGCGATGATGACAACAATCTTCACCAAGGGCTTGACCTTGTGACCCCAAACTCTGGAGGCTCGGGGGGAGACGGTTCGGGTCGGAGGTCCCGGGGTCGGCCTCCCGGGTCAAGAAACAAACCAAAACCGCCGGTGATCATAACCCGGGAGAGCGCCAACACGCTGAGAGCGCATATTCTCGAGGTCAGTAGCGGCTGCGATGTGTTCGAGTGCGTTGGTACCTACGCGCGGAAGCGGCAGCGTGGGATTTGCGTCTTGAGTGGGAGCGGGATGGTGACCAACGTGATCCTGCGCCAGCCAGCTGGGGCTGGCGCAGTGGTTACCCTGCACGGCAGGTTCGAGATTCTGTCGCTGACAGGCTCGTTTCTGCCGCCGCCTGCCCCACCGGGCGCCACCAGCCTCACGATATTCTTGGCAGGCGGCCAAGGCCAGGTCGTGGGAGGAAATGTTGTGGGACCTCTCATAGCATCGGGACCGGTGATCGTCATAGCTTCTTCTTTTACCAACGTGGCCTATGAGAGGTTGCCCTTGGAGGAAGAAGAGGAGCAGCAGCTGCAGATTCAGCCGCCTGTGCCTCAGTCTTCCGGCGGCGGAGGAAGTGGAGGAGTAAGCAATAACAACCCATTTCCCGATCCGTCTGTGGGGCTTCCCTTCTTCAATCTGCCTCTGAATAACATGCCTCAGCTACAAGATGGTTGGGCTGGAAACCCTACTGGGCGGCCATCATATTGATAGTTTTGTTCTAAGCTAGGTCAGGTCAGAGAAATCAATATTTGCATTAATTAAGATCTCAATTGAACCCCATCTGATCTTGTACACAATTGTTTCTTGCTTAGTTTCCTTTTCAATCTCTAGCTTGTCGTGGTAACCGGACTTTATTTCCTAATTGAAGTGCTTTTTAGTGTGTTGTTTTCGACAATCTCCATTGAACTCGCCTTTTCTTAATTAAGAATGGTTTCATTCTTTCAGAATTGGGGATTTATAACTTGTTCGAAATCAAATGATATTTTAATTTAGTTACCTTTTCTTTTTTTTTAATATTCATACAAACTCGATCTATCATAGGCTTGATCAATAAAAATATATAGGATTAGTAAAGATTGAGTTTTCAAATTATCCTAATGTCTACTAAACTTTGGAGCTTTGTCATGAAAATGATTAAATTTTGTGTTTTCCATGTACGATGTATAATCATGCTTTCCACTCCAATAAGGATATATTTCTATATGATCTCGTGGTTATGTGTAAACATAAAATTAATTATGTAAAAGCTCTCTCTCTCTCTCTCTCTCTCCCTCTCTCTATATGCAGATAGATCTTAGAAACATGATATATATCACATGTATCTTTATTATATAATCATCGAAACCACAAGTAGCCTAGCTAGGTTTGGTTGTGCTATTTGGCATAAAGTACCCTGGATTAGTTCTAAATGTTGTCTCAGATTAATTATTATTACTTTGGCTCATTAATTAATTTATGTCATATATGGCTTCTAGTTTGTAGCTTAGTTTTTAAAGTACCTTAATTACCTCGGATATATATATATATATATATATATATATGAGTATCAGTTTCCCTTTAGATCCCTTCTCCTATCAGTTTCTCTTTGTATTAGTTTTTGTTGTGGGTAAGAATAAGTGCCTCCTTTGGTCTTCACACTTCCTCTTCTTAAAATACTCTTATTATTGATAGATAAGAGAAGACTTGGTGTTAGCATATTCTTGTTACACTGGATCATTGAGCACAGATCGCTCAATTGAATATAAGTATAATGTCAACACCAAATTGGAATACAAGAAGAGAATCCTAGCTATTTCCATATATCATAACAGCTTGTATTTAGAAACTCAATCATACTAATGAGTAGTAGACTTTATCATCGTTATTATGCTTATGCTAATGATAATGAGGGCAAAGATCGAGTTTGTAGAAATAGGCTACAGAGTGGACAAAAATTATTAAGTGAGAGGTGCTACAATTATAAATAAAACTACGTCTGAATGCGCCGGTCTCTAGTCTTAATCTACATTGAACAAAAACCTAGCTATTGTTAGTTTAAATTACTTAATTAGTAATAGTACTACGGTATTTTTATTTGAAGGATACAAATATGAAGAAATTAAAACTAACCCCAAACAAAACCCCAAGTGCATAATACTTTCCTGCTTACAAATTCTCATAGTTACATTATAGAGCAAGCGTTTGGATTTTCATCACTAAATATTTGTGGAGCATAGACATAGTGAATGAAATAAGGAGCATTCCCCTCTTTTGTTTTAACCTCCACCACTTTAATCTGTTCCTTAACTTCTACAGCCTTGGTAACTATTTCAGTAGATTTATTGCTCTCTTTCTCCTTCTCTTTCTTTTCCTCCTTTTTCTCTGCAGGTTTTGAGCTACTCTTCTCCTTTTCTTTGGTCCCATCCTTCTTCTCTATCTTTGGGGGAACAATCTCTGCGTGTTTGTGCACCTTTTTTCGCAAGTATGATATTAGTTTTTCAGGATCAATTGTTCCTTCCACTGCTAGGGTTTGTGCTTTCATGTCAGTTTTAACATTGTGAACACCTGCATATGCATCATAGACATTTCATGATCCTATATACATATTGAAGATCTTTGAAATAATAATTATATATATATACCTTTGTTCTTTAACAACTTCTTCTTCAGATCTTGCTCACATTTGTTGCAATGCATGTGAACCTTCACTACTGTTGTTCGTGAAATTGCCTGAATTTGATATCATACAAACAGTTGCATTTAGAATGAGTGAATAACTACAGCTTAATACCGAAAAAAATCACGACATCGCCTTGATCACCTATCGGCGATCTATATATATGTCAATGCACATACCCGTCTAGAATCTCAGAAAATGTCCTCCAACTTTGTCTCTGTATGTGATTTTTCTAAATATTAATTCGCCTAAAATTTTTTGTGTGTTCAGTACACCATACACACAAAAAGATTTTTGTAAATTAACCTTCAATTGCTGCCGATGATGGTTCATTTTATATTTTCTACTAGTGCGATAAATTGGCAAATTAAATAGATAAGTCGCATATTGTAATTTGTAAAGCAATATATAGATCGAATTTAAGAACATGGGTGAGAGTGAGCACCACCTCTTTTGTTTCCTTCACTACTATCTTCTCTGTTGTGGTGCTTTCCTTGATCTGGACCTTGGGCGACACTAACTCAATCTTTTTCTTACAAAGTTTCTCAAGCCGTTTATGAATTTTTACTGGATCAAAATCACCTTTTACCTTGATTTCACCTTTCCCCATATCAACCTCCACATTGTGAATCCCTGGTAAAATATAATGTTCACATAGTTAAACACCCTATCAATACCTTAAATATGATGAGGATTAAGGTTTAATGCATATCTAAACTTTACCTTGGGTAGAAATAAGAGGCTTCTTAATCTCACGTGCACACTGTGGGCAGTGCAGATTAACCTTATAAACAGCAGTGATTACTCCCCCATCTTTCTCCTTGGCTTTCTTTTCATCTTTTGCTTTGTCGTCTTTGTGATCCTTCTCCTTAGTTTCTTCTTTTCCTGCCATACTAATTAGCAGCAGAGAGACCAAAGAGGGATTTCTAAACCAAGCTAGTAATTATAATGTTCATTTGGCCGAGAAATAGTATTGGTATTGCATTGTTTTCCAAGGAACCGTGTTGGTTGGGCTTGCCGTGGAGGTAGCTCACCACCCTTGGATACTTGAACTGATGGAGAAAATGGTTGGTTCTTTTTATATTGGATTTTAATTTGTGGCAGGTTAATTGTCCATTAGATATGACTGTTTACTTTTTCCATTTTCCTAGCTAAAAATTTGTTTCATGTTCTTGAAATCTCCTTTTTCACTATTAGGGGTGTGTGAGTGTCCATTAACACCCTTAACTTACTAATATTGCCAACTTATACCCCCTACCATCAATTTTTTTTTTAAATCGATCCACCCAATCTTCCATCACAAAGTGGCGTAAATTAAACTCCATCAGCTAAACCAAAACAAGTAACTAATTCTTGTCTTTCTTCAATCCTCATCATAGGTTTAGTCAAATACAAATGGAGCTATATATATTTTAATTGCAACCATTTGTAATGAAATATACATTGGGTCATCTGCATACTTATATAGAATAACTAATTAATTAAAAAGATAATATATGAATTCGTGGACAAACGTATTAATTAATTTCTTATACATCACAACCGACAGATTAATTTATCCTGTTGTGAATTAATTAGTAGACTAACTTATAGATCACAATTGGTTTCCTAACAAAAAGTTGTAGAAAAACGTCAATGCATTAGGTGTTAAACGTCATAGTTGATCTATTTCCTACTACCTCTCTTTCGGATGCTACGTTTCAGAATATTAATTCCGTGCTGAAATGGGAAATGTTGGGGTTAGTTGATGATATTTGAAAATCAAATGTAGATTGAAATCTAGGGTCGTAAAATGGTAAAACTGGGAACGGTTAATTTGTATTGAGGAGAAAAGACTCTAGGTACGTAGGACCATTTTGGAAAAACATGTTTCTCTAGCTATATATTTATGTTCTTCATTAACTTTTTAACTCAGGATTTTCAACAAGCGAGATTTTGATGAGGCCACTCTTTAGCATCCTATTTCTTTTGTAGGCTTAATCAAAATTTACGAATGAAATACTTCTACGAGACTAATTTATCCGAAGATTGCTAGTTCTCATCCCATCTTATACATTTTCAGCTGTATTTTTATACCTTTTTATTAGGAGAATAGAGAAAAAAAAAGTAACATAATAATATTGTACCCACCACGCATCACGTATGGGGTGCAAAATTGTATTAAAAGCCTATCAGGAACAAGTTAATTAACATTGACAATTACATGGATATTAATGCATGCATGCATACAACCATGCATGCAACGAATTGAATCAAAGTACGTATGTACGTACATAATATAAGAGTATACTTGATGATACAAAATGAAAGAATTACGACATTTTGTTATAGGTTGGGGGAGACATGTTAGTAGTCGGAAGAGGGTTAGCAGCAGCGTTATTAGGAAGACCCCCTCCCCTTGCCCCTGCTCCTGACCCTGTCTCGGCCGCTGCAACAGGTCCCCCGAGCTTTGCGATCTGCTCATTCGCCATTTTTTCTCCGGCTCTAGCAATTTCTCCGGCCTTGGCGACATGATGCACCATTGTTGCTTCTGCCTCTTTCGCCAATCTCACCTCATGAGCTATGTCTGCTCGGGCTTTCGCTATTTCTTTCTCGGCCTATGTAATTCGTACATAATCAGAATAGTATTGTGTTAGTAATACAACTGCATGAACTATATACATATAATAAAACTGTATGAACTATATGATCGCTGTGGTACGGTCGCTACACACTGTTTATCGATCACAATGAAGTCGTGCCATGGGAGAGAAGCGCGGACAACAATGGTGACGAGTATTTGAATCCAAATTTTATGTTTTTTTTTTGGCGTTATTATGTTTATATCTAAAACTACGTAGTTTATAATTAGTCTTTTTTTTTTTAATTATGTTTCCAACACAAGGCCTTGATACTTGAACACTGGAGACCCATAAGTTTTAGCTCTTAACCTAACTTCCCCAAAACGAGATCGTTTAGGAAATTAGCACGATATCAGCATCAAAACGATGAATCCGAGCCAATTAAAGATACAAATCTAACCTCTATTAAAGATGTAATGAACAATGTGGTTAACAAATACATATATATATATATATATATATATATATATATATATATGTAACAATTAATGTTCTTCATCAGTATAAAGTCTTGTAAGTACCTTCTCTTCGGCCCTAGCCTCTTCCTTGACCTTTTTCATGGCGCTCATTTCACTGAGCTTGTCCTTAACAGCCTGCATTTTTGCCTTTTCTCTTATCAACAACCTACAAAGAAACCAAATGAGTTGCCCGCTCCAAATGTGCAATTCTCAATTGTGCCACATATATAGACTGATAAGATTCACATAGTGCAAACTGTTTATTACAAACTTGTGGATGATGTTGAAGAGACTTACATCAAGCACTCTAAAGTTAATCTGATCCCCAAATGCCTATTAAAGATCCGGTTTTTAAGTTGAATTCTTATGTATGGTTTGTGGCTCAAATTCAATATTCAAGTAGGGGAATAGGGTCCGCCATGCAATATTACCAAGTACCTAAATAAGGTCATTGAATGACAATTTTTCTAAAGGGTTAATTGCACCAGTACTCCTCAGATTTGAATCGATTGCAACCTCACCTACGTTTTTCGTTCGAGGCACTTTATTCATTCAAGATTATGAGCTTTGGTGAAATGACAAACTGAACTCCGAGATTTTCAGATGGGGCGATCTTTGTGAACTAATTCAGCCTAACGTATTTATATCTTTGGAGAAAAAAGAAAAAGAAAAAGAAAAAAAAAAAAGGAATTCGAGACAGTGAAGTCTTTGATAATCCTATCTACAACAGCTCAAAGAACTTCAATAATATTAGGTGAAACAACTCACACTGAGACCAGCTTAAGCTTACCCAGATGGACAATTCATAACGAAGAGAATGCGGGAATCAATTAGTATTAACAATCACAACCTTCCAGACCACAAAAAAATAACAATAACCTTGGCCAACCCTACATTTTCTGTATCAAAGCAAGCTTCTTATGTGAACATGGTGAACAAAACAATGAAAATTTGATATGAGTTTGTTCCTGGCCGGATGAGGGGAAAGATGACCAATATTGGCCGGTCAGATTGTTCCGTCTGAACTAGTTCATTGGATAAAGTAACTACAATATGGCGGAAAGTGGCATTCATATCACATTTGTCAGATTCTAATTCAGCACTACAACATGAGAAACCAATTTTTTTCCAATAGAATTTGAAGGCTTCAAGACTTTTAGTTTCATAACAACAAACCAGTCCTTTGGCTACATACATGATACAAATTCAAAGGCAAGATTTGAAGTAAAATTATTGACGGTGTATTTGTCAACTGACCTACAACAAAGTCTAGCTGCCACGGTAAGTTGAGAATGAGAAAGGTGACAGCAGCAGAGGAACATGAAAATGTTCCAACTTCTGGGACTCCCTGATTTCAAACACGATGGAAACATAAGGAAAGAACCCACCTGGGCAGTACTTGCCGGTGTTGAAACTTATCCTGTATATCCCTGGATTCACTGCATCAACTATGCTCAACAATTGACCACTTCGCCCATCACTATTCGTAGTTGAAGACCCTTGAAATACCCAACCGCCTATATCTGACTCACCAAATACAGGACGAGGTTGACGACCCTTCCACATTTCTAAACATACCTCAATGCCTGCACCCGGAGATCCTCGAGAAACATCCAAGACATGGGTTGTGATGGGTGGACGGGTTCGAGTTGGAGTCTCAGATGTGTTCACAGCTGAAATTTCAGAAGAAGCACTTAGATGACCTCCAATAATGCTCACACGATCTTCTAGGGTTCAGAAAACAACAAATACATTAATTTAAGATATAGAAACAAAATGAAAGAAAAGAAAAGTGAATGTTTCTCTCTTAATTTTAAGTTGCATGACATCATACATGACAGCTGGCAGAACATACCAGATATATGTCAGAAATGGGCACAAATTAAAAAGTAACTTTGATTGAAATATAAGATATCTGTCACGAAAATATAAAGAATATATCATGGTTCAGCCTCTTTGATTTCCTTCCATAAAATGATTTATGTGACCTAGAAATAAGTGATGCCTTATGACTAAGTAGGGATGTTGCTAATGTATGTCAATGGAAAATAGAAATTTCTAACAAGAATAAACTTGTAAACATACAGAAACAGACAATATGCAGAGCTGCATTAGCATCATCCAGACTGTAAGTTCAATTTTGAAATAGAGCAACCGGAAATGAAATTAAAAGTACCTTCCACTTTCTTCGCAGCAACTGTGAGATTCTTGTTGCCTGTGGAAGGAACATTTTCTTTAGTTGAGAAAAGTTTCCCAAGACGTAGTTCTGTTACTTTCATCTGCTCCTGGGCTGCAATCTCAAACTCAACAATAGGCCTATTTGGATATCGTTTCTGCAAAGAGGAAAAGTAAACTTATCAATCTGAGAAACAATTTATGGGAAGTTGTCATTAAAAGGGCACTAAAAAATAAACATCAGCATAATATCTGATGAATATCTCACACGGTCTTTAAATTCCTTTATGAGTTTCCAGGCATAATATTTATTTGAACAAAAAACTGTCGAAAAGAACAAGTACACAAATTGGTTATCATTTACTATTTAGACTAGTGGTAATATACCAACAATATGTTCATCATTTTGCTGTTGGACAATGAAACACAGGCAATTTTCTGTCTGAATGATACAGTAGCCACAACTTTGTTAGAAAAGAATACCCTCTTTGGAAGTCCAAGACTAAGCCCAGGCCTTTTTGGTCCAAAGTGAAGCAAGTCTCCATGGTAGTCAAAGAGTCCAGATAAGTAATAGATAATAAATAAAGTAATCAAGAGTCATTCTAGGAGTTAAAGTAATTAAGAGTCTATTTAAGTCTTAGGATAAGTAGAATGTCTTTATATACTCCAAGGGTCTCATGTTATTTAAGGAGCATTTTGGTAATTCTATGAGTATAAGGCCTATAAATTAGGCTATCTCTTGTATGCCAAATCATACTGGAAGGAACAAGAATTGAGTGTTGTTGAAGCTTGGTGCCTTGGAATCTCCTCTCCTACATTGTTCTCTATTCCCTAACTTCTCCAAAACTACAGCAGCTTTAGATCATCTCTGTCTTCTAAACATACTGTATTTCTTAAGCTTTCTAACTTCCCTAGCCCACCATAACCATACTCGCATCCACCCTTGCTCTGTCCTACATCACATTAGTATCACAGCAAAACATCCTACCTGTTTTTCAAAACTCTTCCCCTTGCTATTACAATGGTTACCAATGCAGTGCTTTCATCCAAAGTCGAGGCTTTGTCTCAAGATTATGAAGGCTATAACAAATCACTGAAAGATGTGATTCAAAAACAAAATTCCTTGGAAAACAACTTTCGATCTGTGTCTCCCATGCTTAAAGAGAAGATGAAAGAAGGTGAAAAATATAAGCATCAATTCATCATCTTCAGCTTTTAGACAAGAAGAAGAACCAAGACAGCCTGGTCCAGAAAGGGTTGTCAAACAGGAAGTTGCTGATTTCAATGGGGACAGCAATCCCGAAGCGTTCCTGGATTTGCTATATGGCTGGGAGAGTTCCTTTTTGTGGCGTCACATGGCTGAGGAGAGAAAAATCTTTTTCGCATGAAGCTAAATTGAAGGTAGAGTATGGCAACAATACCAACAAACTCATTTTGCAGTCATTACAACTTGGGAAGACATGAAGATGGCAATAACGTGTTACTTTGTACCAACTAATTACAAGTAACACATGTTCTCCTCCCTTGTTCTCTATTCCCTAAATTCTCTAAAACTACAGCAGCTTTAAACCATCTCTGTCTTCTAAACATACTCTATTTCTTAAGCTTTCTAACTTTCCTAGCCCACCATAACCATACTAACACCCACCCTAGCTCTGTCCTACTTCATTGTCCTTGGGCAACAAACTACATGTAAAACTTTTAATTGAGAGAGAAAAAACTATAAAAAATCTCTCTCGACTTTAATTCAGCCAAAACATGAAAACCAAAAATATCTACTACAAACCAATTGATACTGCAATTTAACCAATTTTTATTGACTTATTGATGAAGTTGGTTTCAATAAACCATTCCCTTTAATCCCAAATTTATCTCCGCAAGCTAGTTTGTCATGCTCATCATGGTACAGAAAGAATTTTTACAATTTAAAAGATTGAAATGGAAACCAATTCTAATAGAAATTTACCTTCAATTCAGCAAGTATCCCATCAGTGCTCTTCCCTGATGCGCATATAAGAAATATAAACCCAAACTTTTCCCTGTATTTAGTATTCCATTGAGCGAGTTCCTGCAAAAGCCAGGTAGATTATAATTCAGTAAAAATCTTCATCATAACAGTCAAATAAATAGCAGCGGAAACATCAAATGAATTTTCTTTTTAAAATTTTATTATCATGTATTTTTTTATTTTTTTTGCAACCTAAAACAGCTAGAAGAAAACACATTCATTCATTGCTGTATACTGACCTGTAAGCTAGAACTAGTAGCAGTTGCTAAAGCAGTTGACTGCTCTCCTTTGCTCCACCTACAAAATAATTTCTAAACTAATTACTTAAATGTAAACAGATAATAATAGAGAATACAGAAGATAACAGAAAGATAAGGTGGTTAAAATAGCATCAATTAGGAAGACACTGAACAAGGACATTCCCCTTATCCTTTTAATATACTTTTCATCGACTAAAGAGCTATCAAGACTTCAAGGGATCTGGAAACTTTCAAGGCCTCATCTTGATTATAGCGCAAACACAACTTGGCTTACGAAAGTGAGCACATATTTCTTTACACATTCGAAAGTAAACTAAGGAAAGGATAGCGATTGAACATTAAGTCAATTTGCTAAGAACACTAAACGCACTGAGGGAACTATTGTCTAGCAATACTGTGCCATCATTAGAGATTGAACAGAAGTACAGAACCAGACTTATAATCCAGAAACGAAGATCAAATAGATGACTATGCAGTAAGCACAGTACGTTTCAGCAAGCTAGAGCAAACCCATGATGGCACACAACTCGGATTTGGAACCGATAAGTTGGGGTCCTTGATTTAGGCTGAGTGGCTCCAAGGAACTACTATTAATTGCTGTCTAGGCATGTGAAGGATGTTCTTTTCAGCCTAATTAATCTGGTCAGTTTCTCGGGTTAAGCGTTCAGGCTTTTATTGACCCCGTTTACTTTCCGCCTGGCTGTTTCTTTCTGATGAACCACTTATCCATCCTGTTTTGTTCATTTTTATCTTCCCACGATTATTCTTGTTTCTTATCAAACAAAAGAAACTACAGAACTAATAAAACTTCCAGGAGTCTGTTAAAAAAAATTAAACTCTGAAGGCCTTGCCTTGACGGTAAAACCCATCTCAAATGTCAACTAAATATTTCAGTCTTAACTAAATAGCATCAAAAGAACCGAGTAACTAATGTCTGATTAGTACTGAGCCATCACTAAAAAATTAATAAAAATTAGAATTTACATCAAGCAAAACCCTTCTGTTATGCCCATGAGTATAATTTAATGAACAAATGAAGAAAAACATATAACAAGGGAAAAATAAAGGAAAAGAGGAGGTTAAGAAAACTGAACTGAGCAGAGGTGGGGTGGGAAGAAGAAGAAGGAGTGTTCCCGATCTGAGGATGAGCCGAGAAAGCCTGAAGCCAACCGGTGACGTCGACTTTGTTGAACCAAATGTCTCTGGCGGCAGTCACGGCGTCGTGGAGAGAAGAGAAAGGGGAGGCCTTGGCCATTTCTTTGGCGAATTTGGTGCTTCCACAGCATGCTAAGAATTCCTCCTCCTCAAATTTGAATCCCTCCATTTTTATTCCTAATCTTTTTTCTTCTGTTACTGGCCGGACCCAACTCTGCAGAGCCGAGATTCAGGTTGATCTGTCTGAGATACAGTGTAATCGTAATGGCCAAGACAACCAAACTGCCTCTTATTGCTTTCATTTTATTTGACTTTGACTAATGGAAAAAAAATCACAAATGATCACCGGCTTTTGACATATTTGACATTTAACGTACCAATTTTCAAAAAAATTATTTTTGTCACTCACATTCAGCACTTTCTTTCGCACTCGAAAAAAAATCACAAATGATCACTGATCAAAGTCATATTTTTTAAAAGTCGGTGAGTGAAATGTCGAATATGTCAAAAGTCAGTAACCATTTATGACTTTTTGCCTTGACAAATTATTTTATGTTGAAGGAAACCTACCTTATGTGTGTGCCTAGTCAACCTAGGAGTATCTAGATAGTATAACATAAAGATTACATTATGAATAGAATTCCTATTGAGATATGGATTGCACCATTTGTGTTTCTCTATATATAGAGACACCTATTCATCAATAAAGATACGATCTATTCATGTGCTATTTACTTTGTATTTACTTTCTGTCTTGTGGTTGTATTTCATATTTACTTAAACACGTTATCAGCACGAACTTCTAACCCTGAGATCAAAAACCCTAGAACCTTAACCCTAGGTTTGCCGTGTTCACCGTGCACCATCCCCCTGCTGCCGGCCACTTGCTGCACAGCCACAAACAACCACCGGCTACTCCTCCATCAATATATGAGAATCTACCTGAACAGAACAGCCGATTTCGGAAGCGATTTTCTCTCTTCTTAACAGTTGGATTAAGCAGAAAATTTGGCGATTGATTCCTCTGTGTATCAACTACTCCCGGTTTAAATTTCATCCAGTTCCCACCGATGGATCTCCAGATATTCGATTTCGAAGAAGAGGTACTCAAAAGAATCCGAGAAAAGAATCCACGTAAGTTTTTATAAACGTTGCTGCTTTCTGAATTTAATTCAACATTCTTTTTCTCCGGGGATTTGCAACCTCCCTTCTTCTACCTCCCACATTTCTTATAACGTGGGATATTATACGAGACTCGCCAAACTATGAGAAGCATTAGGGGAGTGATCCAGCTTCATATCGCTTGCGGTATGTGTAAGTCATGAGCACCTCTAATGTCATCATGCTATTGGTGATGACCTCAAGAGCCGAACTGTGGGGGTTCGAGCTAATACTCCGGATGAGGAATCCGTAGAGAGAAGAGACTTTGAACGAGGAGTTCATTGAATGATTTACCTCCGGATGAGGAATCCGTAGAGAAGAAACGACCTATGTTTCATGACTTAGGCCCTACTAGGCTCACCTGCTTGGGTATGATGTCTAGGTATGTAATTTGAGAAAAGTGGTATTAAGGGAGTTTGCTCACACCGACATCTCTTATTATGTATCTGGTCATATCTGAGTAGAGCTACCGAAAAGGTTTAAGGTTATGGCCATACTACACCAAAGTTTCACCTAAATCCAATACATGGAAAACGTTTCTTGAATGCATAGCTCAGAAACCATATTTGTTTTCGTGGGAGTTTAACTCCGAAAACTAACCTCAATTCTCTTATTGTTTCAGATGGCAAATAACCTGAACAAGTTGGACTTCGCACCTTTGGATTCCACGGGCATTGGATACCATAAGTGGGTTCGCGATGTACGCAATCACCTGAAAGCTCAAGGTAGCATATCTGCAATCAATGAGCCCCCTGTAGCTGCACCTGCAGATAATGTCGCCGCACTTGTGGAAGGACCACTAACTGCCGCCGCTGCAGCCGTTGCTGCTGCTACTGCACAAGCCACCGCTGATGCTTTAGAGGCTAAGAATGCCAAAGCAATCATCATGATGATACGTCACATAGATGAATCTCTACAATCCGAGTACCTCAATGAGGAGGATCCCAGAAGACTATGGGTTGCACTCGAAGAGCGTTTTGGCAATGTTCGTGAATCTCTGCTTCCTGACCTAGAGGTGAGATGGCAGCAATTGCGTCTCTGTGATTATACCTTGGTCCCAGAGTACAACTCGGAAGCACTCCGCATCAAATCCCTCATGGAATTCTGTGAGAAGAAAATTACCGATGCAATGTTGATTGAGAAAACCCTCTCTACCTTTTCTATCTCTGACTTGGTAGTTGCAAGAAACTATCGCATTGAAGTACAGAATAAACGGATCACAAGATTTCATGAGCTTATCTCTGCTCTCTTTGTTGTTGAAAAGCACGAGAAAATACTTGTGAAGAATTATAATGTGAGGCCCGTGGGAA
This sequence comes from Rubus parviflorus, assembly GCA_029955375.1. NCBI lineage: Eukaryota > Viridiplantae > Streptophyta > Magnoliopsida > Rosales > Rosaceae > Rubus > Rubus parviflorus. The sequence goes on along the minus strand of JARGGL010000005.1, from coordinate 6,772,101 downwards.
CAAAGCAAGTTCCGGAGACCCATTATAATGGCGCCCTAAGGAGAGGCCGCCGCGAGCGAAACCCTAAGTCTAGGGACAATTCTGGACATCCTGGTCCATATGATCGCTTTGCTCAAGAAGGTAGCCGCCGAAATAGGCGTGGAGGAGGCCGAGAAGGCCACCCAAGAGGAAGAGTCGCCGGCCCTATGATAGGGACCGGCGCTAATGCGGTGCCACTAAGGGTAAGAGCACCACGCGTGAACAACGTGTCTCAATCAAAAGATTCCGATCAAACATCTTTGTGCTGCAGGTGTGGAAAGACTGGTCATTGGGCTAAGATCTGTAGAGCCTCTCAGAATGTTGCTAACGCATACAAGCTGTATCGTGAAGCCATGGAAGCTCACAACTTTGAACAAGAGGATGACGAAGAGAACGTCAAATTGAGGGTTGAAGACTTTGAAGCTGGGAAGAGTGATGACACTCCTGATTTCGCTTAAGTCCTTTATTTTTCATTGTATTGTTGATTTAGTTTTGGTAAATAGACCAAGTTGGATGAGGAACGTCAAAATATGATGGAAGTATAGTTTGTGACCGGGGTTGTCGTACCTCGGGGATTGGTGGCCCAAGATCCCCTTTGGTAGATTAATAACCTAGGTTTTCTAGCACTAATGGTGTGTTTAGAGGTAGATAAGATGTGTGAGGTGAATAAGTGCAAATAAAGTAATGTAAACTAACCTAATGCAAATAAAATGCAAAGAGGAGGAACATGGATAGATAAGAAATGGTAGAATGATTGGGAGTTTCGGGTCTCTCCCTAATCCATATTGATGGATAGACAATCAAATTCACACACAAAGCCAAGTTGATTAATGGATCAAATCCCGTACCCTAGCCATGCAATGGTTCTAGGGCCGTGGTCTTCTCTTTTGTATCTTTGTGCCATGCAATGGTTCACAATGACTCTTAATTTAGATAATCTAAGCCATGCAATGGTTCTCAAATTACTAAACTAAGGCTAAGGGCACTAAGACCTAGGGATCCAAACAAGACATGCTCATCACATTCATTGTCCATTGTCTAGAAAGGGTAAGGTTACCAAGTTTACACTTTCATACCAAGATAGATCAAACACATGCTTAAGAATTGGTAGTTCCTAAACAAGCATCTAACACATAACAAAAATAGGCAATGAACATACCCAAATACCAACCAACATGTATATATATAAGAATCATCCAATCCATCATCAATGGACTAGGGCACACAACCCTAGTCCCCAATCCTAACAACTACTCACATATACTTAGAATGTACATCAATAGTCTCAAGATTGACAAGCTAAGAAATATATGAAAGTAAATAGAGATAGAGGAATGCTCAATGAAGATAGTGGCCCCGATCTTGCTGTCACCAAGACTTGAAGCAAGCTCCTCATGATCTCCTCTTCTTCTCCTAGCTTCTTCTTGTCCAAAGCTCCAAGGATCTTGATATTCTTGATGTACGTCTCCAAGCTCATGTGAGGTAGAAGTGATAGAATGGTGGAGAAAAGTGGTTACGAATATAGAGGAGGGTCTTAGGAAGAAGTTTCGTGAAGGAAGGAAATTGATTTGAGGGGTGGAAGGATGAGAAAAAGGGGGAGGAAGGCCGCCGGGCGACCTGTCGTGAACAGTACCGCGACCGGTCGCCCGGACGGCAAATCTAAGTGATTTTGTGACTTTTGGGGAGAGAAGGAAGAGGAAAGGGTTTGGGACTCTTGTGGTGGAGGCTAGGGTTGATGAATTGTGTTCTTCTATGCTCAAAATGGAAGGGAAGAGGAATATATATAGAGGGAAAGAGAATGGATTGGAGGGTGGAGATGGATTGGAAATGATCTAATATGGCTAATAACTAAGGAAATTACCTAGAAGGCTAGGGTAGGTAGGAAAGCAAAGAAGAGAGAAAGGGTAGAGAGATAATGTGTTTATGGACAAGAAAAATCTGATTTGGGAGGTAAGGAGCCAAAAATGTGGTAGGGGAAGGCTAAGAGACAAATGGTGATTAAAGCATTAAATGCTTGTCTCTATTTTAAATTTGAATTTCAAATCACTACCAAAGTATCTCAACTCATCAAATGATGCTCTCCTAGCTGAAATAGGAACCTTGATGGAGAAGTCACGTCTCGACGCGGTCGTCGTTTCCTCGGAGTTGACCATGGGTGGGCCCGGGGTGAGTCACGGTTGACTTTTTGGGGCTGAAAGTTGACTTTTCGAGTTCTTGGCCAAAACTCCGGAATGATCTTGTGTTCCACTTCCGAGGCTTGATTCTTGTGATCTTGATGCTCAAAAGTCACGGTTGACTTTTCGTCCCCTTCTCGAAAATGCTCCAAAAGCTCCCAAATTGCATATTTAAGCTTCAGATTACTTCAACTCATTTATTCAACCTAAAAACAATACAAACACATATCAGTGATATTATTTGGCTCTTGGAGAAACATTATTCATGTAGTTAGAGGCATGCTTTGTACGTAAAATACGTACAAATCATTGAAACTTTGGATGTTATTCATTTGGTTTATATCTTTAATAAAATTTGGAGTTGTTTGTTATACTCAATTTTAATTGCTTGCTATGCTCTATTTGCTCCAAGAGGAAATAAAACTCTTCTGAGCTTCAAAGATATAAGAACCAATGAATTCCATGCAGAGATGCATGATGAGAATGGAAAAGAATCCCCTTTGCATTATCTCTAATGACTGCGATAGAAAACGCATATTAGAGAAGCTTATATGTCGCTCTAGTGGGTTATATGTTACCACTATTCAAGCTATTGAATCAAACAAAGTCATTCGGGATGACCTCTTGGATTCAGACACATATTGGCTTTGGCACGACAGATTAAGACATCCTGGTCGTGATATGATGATCCGTGTATTGAAAACCTCACACGGACATCCATTTTATCGAGCTAATCGAAGACTTTCCTACCTTGGCCATTTCCAAACATGATTGCAAATCCCCATGAGGTGCTTGCAGTACCTAAACAATAAATTGTACCGGTCGACAAATTGCGATTTCCTTCTGAGAAAAACACTATTCAAGTCTTAATCAGGATGCCTCCTATGCTTCTGAAGCCTCCAAAGCCAAAAGCTCTTTTTGTAAAGCTTGTTCCTTAGGGAAATAAGGACTGAGACCGTCCTATGCAAAGGATTCTAAAGTACTTCTTTCTTTGGACATATTCAACCACCAAAGCGGGTCATTTATGTGTTTTATGGTGTTGGTTGATGCATTGACATGCTGGTCACATGTCACGATGTTGTCCACTCGTTATGTTGCTTATGCTAAACTCCTAGCACAGAGTATTCGCCTGCCGGCTCACTAATCGGATCATCCCATTATCTATCAGGCTTGATAATGCTGGAGAGTTTACATCGAAAACTTTCGATGACTACTGCATGGGATAGATGTTGGGCATCTAGTCTCACATGTACAAAACCATAATGGTCTTGCAGAGATTGCCATTTCCAGAACAAATGGTCACGAGGACATTGGTAATGCGCACCAATCTTTCTCTCTCTGCCTGGGGACATGCAGTATTGCATGCAGCTTTGCTTATTCGTCTGAGGCCCATGACCACCCAATCTTTGTCTGCGTTACAGCTAGTGACTGGGTACGAGCCAAGCATATCGTACTTACGCATATTTGGGTGTGTTGTTTATGTGCCTATTACGCTGCCATAGCGTATTAATATGGGTCCTCAAAGACGAACGAGTATTTATGTTGGATTTGAGTCTCCAACCATAATCTGTTATGTAAAACCCTTGACAGGCGATCTATTTGTCATTTCGATGAGACAGTCTTCCCGTCGTTAGGGGGAGATAAGAACGTGAACGTTCAGCAGGAACGACTGGAATTGTCGTGGCCTGTCCCCACTCTGTCTCATAACGATCCCCTTACTGCAGAAAGTGCGTAGAATTATAGATCTTCAGAAAGTCAGAGATTCTCTTCCTGATGCTTTCTTAGATCTTAGTGACTAGATCATATATATCAGCTGCAAACATGCCTGCAAGGATGTAAGTGCCTGAACAAGGACTTGGACTCAAAGTCGCTGCAACAGCCACCCCTATGGGAGGGATGGCCGCCGGTGCCACTACCAGTAATGGTGGTGATGTGGCTCAGGCCGTGGCTCCGCTGAGGAAGCGTAGGAGGCCACCAGGTTCGAGGGATTCGCGCCCTAGGCAATGGGCTGCGATGGCACCAAATAACCCTCTCATCATTGATACTCAAAATCCGTCCATGAAAATGTTCCGGATTATGGTTATGTCCAAAAGACATCTTTGGGGGACGCCCCATCGCTAGAACCTATCCGTGGGAACATAGAGATCTCGAATAATTACACTAGTGTACATGAGACGTGGGATAGAAACCTCCATCACTATTGATGATGTGTTTGCATATGCTTGTGCACGAAAGTTGATTGAGAATGATGATATTGAACCTCGCTCCGTTGATGAATGCTGACATAGAGCTAATTAGCCTAAAAGGAAATATGCGATCTAGGTTGAGTTGGACTCACTAACAAAGAGAATGGTATTCGAGCCAGGTGTGCTGATTCATTCTAGAATAAAACCTGTTGATATAAATGGGTATTTGTTAGAAAGCGTAGTGAGAGAACGAGATATAAAGCTCGCCTTGTGGCGCAAGGCTTCTCACAATGCCCTAGAATCGACTACGATGAGACATATTCTCTCGTAAAGGACGTCATAACGTTCTGCTACCTTGTCAGTGGTAGTTTCCGAAAAACTGAATATGCAGCTTATGGATGTGGTCATAACATATCTCTATGGGGATCTAGATATGAAAATTTATATGAAGGTCCCGAATGGGCTTCATTTACCCAAGTCAAGTGGCTCTAGACCACAGAGCACGTTTGCAATAAGATTGCAACGTTCACTATATGGATTGAAACAATCCGGACGGATGTGGTATACCCGTCTAAGTGACTACTTGATTGGAAGAGGGTATGTGAACAATATATTATGCCACTGCGTGAAAACAAGTTCCGGATTTGCCATAATCCGAGTTTGAGATAAAAGATCTTGGGAAAGGATGCTCAGGCGATTTAATATGGATAAAGTCCATCCTGTTAAGCACTCCCATGATTGGTCACAGCCTAGATCCAAGAAGGATCCGTTTCGCCCAAGGGATGGTGGTGAAGACGTTTTAGAGACTGAGGTACCGTACCTAAGTACAATTCGCGCATTATTGTACTTGGCACAGTGTACAAGACCCGTTATCTCCTTTGTTGTTAACTTGTTAGCTAGATTTAGCTCTGCGCCCACGCAACGCCATTGGAATGGCATAAAGACTATCTTTCGTTACTTAAAGGGTACGATTGATATGGGCTTGTTCTTTCCCTACAGAGAGTCAAGGCAATATGGCAAAATGGGTGAGGAATCCATGTTTGCTGCCGCCGGACGACCGGTGGCTAGGCATATGTCGACCAGTCGCCGACCTGCTGTCCCATATTCCCACAATTCTTGTGATGTTTTGATGGGTTTTGCTGATGCTGGGTATCTCCCAGACCCATATAAAAATCGTTCCCAAACTGGTTATGTCTTTACCATGGGTAACACCGCGATATCTTGGAGGTCTACTAAACAGACTCTTGTCGCTACTTCTTCAAACCATGTTGAGATTATTGCTCTCCATGAAGCAATTCGTGAGTATATATGGTTGAGGTTCATTGATACACATATAAGAAGTACATGTGGTTTGAGGTCAACCACTGATGAACCTACATCCATTTATGAGGATAATGTTGCCTGCATTGAGCAGATGAAACAAGGTTTCATCAAAGACGACAACACCAAGCATATATTGCCTAAAGTATTCTATAATCAACAGCAGCAGAAGTTCCTCAAGATCAAAGTGGATCAAGTCCGATCTGAGGATAATATGGCTGACTTATTTACTAAGTCACTGCCTAAATCCACATTTGAGAAGCATGTGTAAAGCATTGGTTTGCTTAAGTTATCTGACCTCCTATGATTGTGGAAATCAGGGGGAGACGCAGACATCAGGGGGAGTCTGGCGTCCATGCTATACCAAATGTGAAGGGTGTGTTGTACACTTTTTCCCTTCGACCAAAGTTATTTTTATCTCACTGGGTTTTTGTTACTTGGCAAGGTTTTTAATGAGACAACACGAGAAGCACCACCTAGTGTTGACGCCACAAGGGGGGAGTGTTGAAGGAAACCTACCTTATGTGTGTGCCTAGTCAACCTAGGAGTATCTAGATAGTATAGCATAAGGATTACATTATGAATAGAATTCCTATTGAGATATGGATTGTACCCTTTGTGTTTCTCTATATATAGAGGCACTTATTCATCAATAAAGATACGATATATTCCTGTGTTATTTACTTTGTATTTACTTTCTGTCTTGTGGTTGTATTTCATATTTACTTAAACATTTTATTATTTTCATTTTCATCTTGGATATTTTTTATGGAAAAAACTTAGGTCTGAACCAGGTCGAACCTGTATCCGAACTCTCTCTTATTTGCATACATGTGACAGTCTAGCTCCATGATCTGAACCGTTCATTTTTAAAATTAACCTTTTGTTGGGGGAATCACGATGACTAGTGGGCATGCCATTGTTGGGCTTGTTGCAATTAGTTTAATCCTCCCCTTCTTAGTTGTAAGACTAGGCCCAACATTCTCTGAAGAATGTGAGAATTCTAGGGAAGCACTTTGTTTTGTATCCACGGATCCATGATATTTTACGTGCTTGGAGGAAACCTCCAAAGGTAAGAATGTTTCATATACGGAGCTTAACTAGTGAGCTTGAGGTGTGGGAGTTAAGACTTCACAAGTGTAGCAACGGGATGCAAGCTCATCACAAAAGAAATTGGTAGGGAACATAGTTGGTAAAGTGGTTATGCTTGAGGGGTTATCTGAAATAAGTGTTGGGGGAAGTAAGTGATGGTAAACTTTAACAGTGGTTATGCATGAAGAGGACTAGTGTTTATGCTCGCAGGTGGGTGTTATGCTTGTGTGTGAGTGTTATGCTTGGGATTCTCTGGTGGAGGTGTCGAGGGTTCCAAGTTTGTCCCAAGGTTATCCTAAGACCTCGTGACTCTCTATTCTTAGCAAAGGCCATATCACTTTTTCTCACTTCTTTCTCTTGTGCCCTAAGCTAAAAGAGTGAAAGGTTGAGGGCAGTGATTCAAGATTCTCTTTTGTTGTGACTTTCTTTGGACTGATAGGCTTTTTTAAAAAAAAAAATTATTGAGACTACTACTAGTAAAGGGTTTGGAGTAGATCATGATCTCGGATGTCTCTTAAGTTTATGAGGTGAAAGGCGTGGAGGCATAGGTTTTATCACTTCCTTTGGCTTAGATAGGTTATCTCTTACGGTTTTATTTTATTGGCTAAGGACTCTAGATGCTTTCGAAGACTATAGAGTGATGAGATGAGGTATCCGTTGTTACTTGCCCACACGTGGGAGACCTAAATTTCAGGCCTAGTCCTTAGCCCCTAAGATGCTTAAGGCACTTGATATTTGGACTCCTTAGGCCTTGCAAAGTCCCGTATCCATCCACACACCACAACCCACTAGTAAGTCCCACGTTGGCCTAGTGGCTCGAGTCCACGATGTTGGTCGGTCGCGTGTCATGGCATGAGTGAATGAATTAAGGCATGTCATACGGGTTAACTTGTCCCACCGTTCTTGACATGTGTATGCATGAGAGAGTGTATGTGGAGGCATTGAGAGCATGATGGTTTGACATGATCTTCAAATTGGCTCTATGTGAATGTGCCATAAGGGTGGAGACCCTTATTTCTTTAGGAAAATACCCCGTAGGTCTAAACAGTGGACACATATTTCCCACTACCTCTGCTACAGTATCGCGTTGCCCAACAAGGTAAGAAATATTTGAAAATTCACTGTAACGGAATGAATAGTGACCATAATTTTTATTGACACTGTCAATAAAATTCACTGTTTTTTGTGAACAATGACCACAATTTTTATTGAGGGGTTAATTAAAAATTATTGTTTTGAGTGAACAATGACCATAATTTTTTTTAACAAATCAATAAAAACTGGGTGAACAGTAAATTTTATTGACATTTGAATAAAAATTATGGTCACTGTTCATTTCGTTACAGTGAATTTTCAAATATTTATTACCTTGTTGGGCAACGCGGTACTATAGCAGAGCTAGTGAGAAATATGTGTCCACTGTTTGGACCTACAGGGAAATGACCCTATATCTTTTATGGGCTAGGCATGACATGCATCCCTTAAGCTCTGAACAATTTTCTTAGCAGAGCGTAAATGTAGGCTTTCACAAGGCCTACTTAGCATGAACGTGAGTTAACGTGAGTGCGGAGCCCTAATGGCCTTTGGTGCTTACTACGTCTTTTAGGCCTTTCTTTTGGAGCCTATTTATATATGAGCATATATGCATGCCAAAGATATATGAAATTGCAGTGTTTTTTTAAAGCTAGGCTTGCCCATTATATATATAATTTTTCTCCACTACATAGCTATACACTTTTAAAATTTGTATGGTTCCTATGTCAGCTGTCAGATCAGATCATATTATTTAAACAGATCTGACAGCTGACATTGAAACCATGCAAATTTTAAAAGTGCATAGCTATGTAATAGAGAAGGCCTATATATATCCCTTCATGTGTGGACGTCCGTTTTGTATTAAAATGTGGACCTCCTCATTCCGATCAATTGAGAACATAATTCAATCATCGGAACCGCTCATCGTTTAGATTTAGTTTTAAGAATTGTCGTTGCAAAAAATCAACCGAATTGGAGATTGTCTGGTCATCTGTTTGTTGTATAGTTTACAGACAAATATAGTGCGTCAAATAAAGCTGAAACAATGAATATGGTAATCAAATGGCTAAATAATTTTCAATTTGATTTTTTTTTATCAAAATGACCCTTGAAGGAGGACCTAAAATATGGATGGTTCTGATTATTAGTTTACACTTTGCACACTGGGATGAGGAGGTCCATATTTTAATACAAAACGGACGTCCACACATGAAAGAGACTGTATATATATATGTGCAAAAATTGTATTTTGAATGAAACTAGATAATGATGAATTTTATGATGTATATATATATACATATCAACCGTTTGGTAGCAGTTGTAGTTCATGCAACAAATGTGTGATTGTTCTCCAACATACGACTCACTAACATTAAGTTCTTTGGCCGCCTGAAACATCGGCATGTGGAAGTACTGAGATATGATTTCCCTAGACTGCTTTTTGATCCTCCTGATTGTTTTGATGAACTACGTACTACCTTCTTCTTTCTTGCTCTTTTCCCTATCTCAGCACCAAACCCATCGTACGAGAAAATTGTCATCTGGTAAAGGTAATTGTTCTTGCCAAACAGATAGAACATACCCACTTCCACTAAGAAAACATCATAATTAAAAGGATAGAAAAATTGTAGGTTACACCATTAGACAAAGAGAAAATCTTTAAGAGTAATATATCCTCGATCAACTTTCAAAATATTTTGCTTTCAAAACAGGTTTGTTACTGATAAAGAGAAACACACACACACACACACACAAATATATATATATGGCTTCTCCACTAGAGGTCCGTAACTTTTTTAAGTGCGGATCTCTCTCTGCCACTGACACTCCTCTTCTCTCTCTTCACCAATGCGTAAAAGCGAGTACCACCTTGATTATTCCCACTGAAAATTCCCTCTTACACAACTCAAAATCAAAGAAACATCTCGACCCGACTCACCAAAAATGCGGGCCTTTCTCGCCCCGATCTTGGCCTTTGTATATATATAAAGAGAATACTTCATGAATTGGAGTATGTCACCTGGCCAAATATAGCCCAACACTGCAGCTCCAGCAATACATGCGCTTTCTACCGAGCATATTTGTATTTCTTTTCGAATGGTAGTATTTGTATTATTCTCCTGCCAAACACAGTTTGGCAACCTGATGGGTTAATGGCATCTTAGAAAGTCATAGTTGATATCATGGTAGCCACAATCATCAAGTTGTCACGTGTCTCTTCCAACCAACGATCACCCTTGTTGTACTTCAACCATTGCATTTTGAATGAAATTAGATAATGATGAATTTTATGATGTATATACATATATAGGGAAAGTCTCTAGTGATGACCTTATAATAAAGACTTGGTGAAGACTTTCAAATCAACGGTTGGATGAGTGTTTTAAAGTTTATTTGAAATATTATTTTTTAAACATACTACTCATCCAACCGTTAATTTGAAAGTCATCACCAAATCCTTATTATAAGGTCATCACTCTCCCTACATATATATATATATATAGTATAAAAAAACAAAGAAGAGATTGTTATAGAAGGTTTCTTGATGAAACCAAGGACAATAAGAGAAGAAGATATTAGATATATATTTGGTTGTATGTGAACATAAAATACATATAACTGATCGTTGTACACCATCCATGAGAATGAGAAGTTTTTGTTCAGTTATATGGCAATTAAATTTACACACACACACACATACCAACCGTTTGGTAGTTGTAGTTCATGCAACAAATGTGTGATTGTTCCCTAACATACGATTCACTAACATTCAGTCCTTTGGTTGCTTGAACCATCGACATGTGGAAGTACTGAGATATGGTTTCCCTAGAAAGCTTTTGTGATCCTCTTAATTGTTTTGATGAACTACTACCTTCTTCTTTCTTGCTCTTTTCCTTATCATTCTCAACACCATACCCATCTACGAGAAAATTGTCATCTGGTAAAAGTAATTGTTCTTACCAAGCAGATGGAATATACCCACTTCCACTAAGAAAGCATCATAATTAAAAGGAAAGAAAAATTGTAGGTTAGACTAAGAGAAAACTTTTAACAGTATTATATCCTCGATCAACTTTCAAAACATTTTTCTTTCAAAATAGGTTTGTTATTGCTAAAGAGAAACATATATGTCATGTTTCTTTCAAAACACGTTTGCCCTAATCTGATGGCTTCTTCACTACAGAGGTCCTTACATTTTTTAAGGTGCGGAGTTTTGATATCAGCCGTTAGATTAGATAATTTAAACGGATCTGATGGCTGAGATCAAAACTCCGCACTTTAAAAAGTAAGGACATCCGTATCTGAGAATCATTTTAATATATATAGTATTAATATTTATATAGTATTAATATCGTAAGGAAAAGACAAAAAAATTGAAGGAAATAACAAAAGAATACCATATTGTATGGCATTCAACAGACACCAATGATGAAGAACTTGAAGAGCATTCGAGTTTTGGGGCCTCCAGTTGATGCTCCCATCACGCATGATTCTCCACAAGAGCATTGGTATATCAAGTTTGAGGACGCAATTGATAGCTTCAATGACATCCCTTTGATGCCGCCACGACCAATAGCTGCTCCTGGAGTTCATCCTAAACAACCATATATTAATGAAATTGAAGCATTCACCGACAAACTGAAGAATCGTTTTAAAAATTCATAAAAACTCATATGAAAAGCTACATAGCTACCTAATTTCTAAGGATTATATTTGTCAAACTGTTATGACAAGTATTACTTATATATACAAATTAAAGGAGAAAATTGTAGGTGTTGCTGATATAATAGAATTTTAATTCTCAATCACCTGTACACTTATGTTTTTTTCTGGGATCTAGGGTATGGGGTTTAGGTAGCATTTAACCCAACTACCAACCATTAGTTCAACAATGTTCAAACTTCAATTGAAAGAAGCAAATAGTTATCACTGAACAAGACCTTTGACCCAATCTCAAATTATTCAGTTAGTGGGTTAATCACAAAAAACAATTCATTATTTGTCAACGTCTCAATTAATTCGTCAAATCATCATGTAACTTTAAAAAGAAGAATAGTAAAATGTAAAAAAAAAATAGTCAAAGCAAACAACCTGAAATATTTGAGAATAACTTATGGATCTTACATTTTATGTGTGGACGTCCACATTGTATTAAAATGCAAACATTATCATCCTGACGTGCAAACTAATGATCAGAACCGTCTTTATTTTAGGTAATCATTCAATGATCATTTTGATAAAAAAAAATTCAAATTGAAAATTATTTAGTCATTTGATTACTAGAGTCATCGTTTCAGCTTTATCTGACGGACTGTATTTTTCTGTAAACTATACAATGAACAGATGACCAAACAATTTCTAATTCAACTGATTTTTTGTAAAGATAATTCTTGAAAATAAATCTAAACGATGAGCAGTTCCAATGATTGAGTTGTTGCCAATTAGTCATGATGAGGTTGTTCGCGCGCATTTTAATACAATGTAAACTTCCACACGTGAAGGGGACTGTATATATATATATATATATGCAGTTAGCTTCAGAAGCGGACGTCCGTTTTTTTCAAATTATGCGGACTTGTGATGACAGCCATTGGATGGCTTTAAATGAGATCTGATGGTTAAACGTAAAAGTTTCAATATTTCAATTAAACCCGATCAAGGAGGAGCGGGTCAAAGATAGTTTACATCTAAAAATTAGAAACAATATAGCTGATAGACACTATTGAATTCAATCTGGGTTTGAATAGGCTCGTGTGTGTGTGCAATACAAACCATGGATTTGTCATCGCTCTCTCTCATATGTGTTTGGGTTCTTTGTTTTGTCTTACAATTCCTGATTTTATGTTTGTTTTAAATATGAAAGAATCATAGTGGATTATGTCTGTTTCCGCCATGGCTATGCCTCCATAGAATGACTCTGGAAATGTGGGTTTTCTTTTTGTCTTCCAATTTCTAATGTTGCAGGGATTTTCTTTCAAAAAATAATTTCTACAACTGGGTTCTTGATCATAATTAATTAATTATAAGAATGAAAGAATCGTATGCTCAGATGACCAATTACTGTAGGTGTTTTAAGATCTTCCTTCCTCTTACCTCTATGTTTGTATACTTTGTCCCGATTTTGCTGTGTTTTCCCTAGCTCTTCCCTTGTGCTCTGGACATCGAATTTGGACTGTTCGTGGCAAACTTGTTCTAGATGGAAATATGCGATTAAATCTTGAAAGAAACTTTGTTGTTAATTGGTTGGTTTGGTTTGTATCAGTTTTGTTTTAAGACTCAAAGTCGCCATTGACCCGCTATTCATGAATTGGGTTTAGTTGAAAAATTGAGACTTTTAAGTTCAGCCATCAGATCTCATTTAAAGCCATCCAATGGTTGTCATCACAAGTCCACATAATTTGGAAAAAACGGACGTCCGCTTCTGAAGCTGACTATATATATACAGTCCCCTTCACATGTGGACGTCCACATGTGAATTAAAATGCGAATATCCTCATTGTGAGTGCAAACTAATGATCAAAACCGTCTATATTTTAGGTCATACTTCAAGGATAATTTTCATAAAAAAAAAAATTTCAAATTGGAAATTATTTAGCCATTTGATTACCACATTTATCGTTTCTACTTTATCTGATGGACTATATTTGTCTGTAAACTATACAACGAATAGATGACCAAACAATCTCCAATTTGGCTGATTTTTTGCAAGGATAATTCTTGAATATAAATCTAAACGGTGAACGGTTCCGATGATTGAGTTATGTTGTCAATTGGTCGGGATGAGGATGTTCGCATTTTAATTAACGTGAGAACGCCTACATGTGAAAGGAACTGTATACATACATATATATATATATATATATATATATATATATATATATATATCAACACCTTTAAAGATCATGTCTGTGAAAAATCATATAGATTGAATATTTAATCCAACTATATCAAACAAATGGACAGTTTTGGTGAAAGTTAACATTCTTAGAAAAATACTCTTGTCTAACCCAAGTTGAACCTCTATGTCCGAATTCTCTCTTATTGGCATACATTCGAAAGTATAATTCAATGATTTGAACCGTTGATCTTGTAAAACAATTTTTACAGATCAATTTTGCAAAAATCAAAGTAAATAGAGATCGTTTATTCATGCAATTGCAAAGAAAAAAATGGACGGTTTGTCATGAGAATGTTAGTTTTTACCAAAATCGTACATTTGTTTGATATAATAGGATGAGTTAACGATCTCCTAATTTAATTTTGTTTTTGCAGAATTAATCTATAAAGATTGTTTTACAAGATCAACGGTTCAAATCATAGAATTACACTTCCGAATGTATGCCAATAAGAGAGATTTCGGACACAGAGGTCCAACCTGGGTCGGAGAAGAGTATTTTCATTCTCATGAGTCATGACCAACCGTCCATTTGTTTGATATAATTGCATGAATTTACGATTTATGTTTACGTTAAATTTTTACAAAGATGATCTTCAAATGTTGATTTAAAATATGAATGATTCATATCATGGAATTAGGCTACTAAATGTATGCAAATAAGAATGTTGATTTAAATTTTTGGCGAGCAGCACTGCAGGTTCTTCTGGGATGAGGATAGTCTATATTAGTATGTAGTAGTATTGTTTTTCTATTTTCAAGAAGTGCGCGAACACTATGTAATCGATCAACCAGTTAGACAACTTATGGTTGGTGTAGCCTTAGATTCTCTTATTAATCTTGTTTGGTTAATTATTGCTCCTGCTATTGTTTAGGATGCCCCTCGAAATGATTGTAATCGTAGTTATATTTAATATATATTTTACATTTCTTTCAAAAAAAAAATGTATGCAAATAAGAGAGAATTCGGACACACATGTCCGATTTGGTTGGGACATAAGTTTTTTGTTATTTTTATTGTTTTTTTAATATTGTTTTATGTGTAAAACTTTTGTGAACAAGCTTACAAAGCCTATATAAGTAGTTTCATTGCCCCCCCCAAAAAAAAAGCCTACATACATAGTTGTTGTTATGCCATTTTTACTTGGTTGGTTAACTGCTCACTCAAAATCGATCTGTAGCCAAAACATGTATAATATATCTCATTAAAAAAAAAAGTAGAGAAAGGTGTGGGATAGACTAGTTACGGCTAATAACACCACAACTAGGGTTGTCATGGGTTGTGTTGTGTTGAGTTCGCGTCGTGTCAAGATATAAACGTGCTGGAATATGCAAACTCAAACCCGACCCATTTAATAAACGTGTCGGAAAATTCAAACCCAAACCCAACCCATTTATTAAACGGGTTATCCGACCCAACCTATATAACACATTTAGTAAAATAGTTGTGCCAAAATAAATAATAATTGATCAATTTCACACATACAAAAAAGTTTGGTCGACCCATTTAAATAATTTTAGGTTATAAAATGCACGACATATGATTTCACAAGAATTATCACTATAGATTTTTGTGTATGACTTACACTAAATAGAAAAAAAATACTATACAAGCATTAAACACGTAAAATTTTGACATAATATAATAAAATAAACGAGTTACGCGGGTGATTTGCGAGTTGGCGGGTTGACCGTAAACCCACCCGTTTATTAAACGTGTCTTGGTGGGTTGACCCGCAAATGACTCATTTTTTAATCGTGCGGGTTTTGAGTCGTGTTATCGGGTCGTGTCAAAATTGATAGCCCTAACCACAACTCACTTCCCTATTCGGATCCTCAGTTATGGGTTTGTCATTTTCTATGACATGGTCATGCACGAGCCAAGAAGACATGTCTCCTAACCAATCATACCCCCATGCATATTCCCAGGCTACAAAAGCGAGTGACAACATGGGTATTGGCCTCTCTTGGGGTATAAAGGACATTCAGAACCTGTAAACAGTGCATAAGCCTCTGAATCTCTTTCACCACAACCCTATCAATTTTGTTATGATTAACACTGTTACGTTGGAGTAATACTAGTCTCGAACTATCATGTGACATTGTTAAGTGGTGGTTTGGGCTAATAGAATTGCGACATTTTAGTTGTCAGTTGAGTTACATACAAGAAAAAAAACGTTATTTTAAGTAGACCAATCGACAGCAAGTCTTTGCCATATACAGTAGAACCTCTTTAAATTAATAGCCTTGGGACTATCTAAATTATATTAATTTAGCGAGATATTGATTTATCGATAAATTAATAATTATTAATTTACAAATGTATTTTTAGTTTTTAGCTTAACAGTAAATATATTATATTTATTCATTTAACAAGATTTGATGAATTCGATGAAAAAATAGATGTCAACCACCTCTTGAATTTTTCCAGTGAAAATGATACCAATACAGAGGTTTTGAGCATAGATGAGATCATTGACAACATGACAGGGCATTTTAAAGTTGAAGTTAAAGTTGATGATGATACACAACCTTTGGAACTGGTGTCACGCAAGGAAGCATTTAAAGCATCAATGACACTTCAAAACTTCTTGTTGCAATACGAGAAAACAACTCCAGGACTTTTCGGCGCATTGCAAACAATTAAAGATGAGATTCAACTAGATTAGACGTTCAAAAAAAGACAAGCTATTATTTATTCATTTTTGAGAAAACCACATGATCAATTTATTATGTACTTTTTAGCTAATTATTAATTTATAAAATATTTGGGACCTATAATATACAAAGAAAATATTTAAAATGTATTATCTTATAATTTTATTGAGATTATTAATTTAACACGTTGATCCCAAGTCGGGACCGGACAACTTTATTATTTAATCGAGATTATTAATTTATCGAATATTAATTTAAAGAGGTTCTACTGTAAATCAATTTTAAGTAGACCAATCGACAACAAATTGACTTAAAAAAACTTAGTTTAAGTAGACCAATCGACATCAAGTCTTTGCCATAGAAATCAATTACATTACTTAGGGTGAGTGGTATTTGCCATATAAAACATAGTCAAAAATTACATTACTTCGGATTAGTGGGTGGTCAGAGACATATGTGTTGATCCGAAACTATATAATAATTTCTTTTTAAGTTGCTACTAGTAATTAGTAAATAGTAATTATATTGCGCGTGCCAGAAACTTTCTCGCTTAGTTTTTCTGAATGTTCTTTCGTTTTATTATATTATTTTTAAAAATATTTTTGCATAACGGGTGCAGAAGGTTTTCACCTATTTAATTTTTTCGCATCATTTGTCTCTCCGTTTTATCATATTAGTTTTGAAATTAAATAATTAATAATGTTATAATATGAAAGAGAACAAAAAATATGGAAACTAAAAAAAATAATAAAAGAAATTAATATGCAAGTTGGCAAGTTGGTGTGAGGCCCCATATTATTTATTTATTATTTTGACTATGCAGTTTACTTTTTTACCCTTAATATATTTAAGTATATATAGTGTTTAATATGGTTGATGAGGGGTATATTTCGGATTTATGAAAATTTAACCACAACTCAAGTTTTGGCTTTATTTTAAGTTGCTATTAAAGAAAGGACACATGTCAAATGCTCAGTAGGAGACAGAGAGAGACGGGGAAAAGAAGGGATAGAGGTCCTTGAAGGAAAACTCAGATATGTAGGTATATAAAGCTTCGAATTCGGCCTTTTCAGTCTCCAACAATACCAGTGATCGCTGAATTCATCTTCGCCAAAGGTATGCTTACAATCTCTACAGCCTGCCTGTATTTATTTGAGCTTCTCCAAAACTCTGCATGCAATTTCCTTTCAATATAATATTCAGCTGAATCAATATACCAAACTTCATCTCTATGTATTTCAGTTGTTTCGGTGCATTTCCAGTACAGTCATGGCTTCTATCAACTCTAGCAGACACGACGAAGATTCGGTATACCAATTTTCTGAATTTCCGTACATTTACAATATATTAATGTGTCCATTTGCTACTGTTGTAATTTTTTGATCTGAAGCTTCTGTTGTAACTCACTCAATCCCTATTCTGATCTGTTTGGTTTCTCAGAAAATGGGAAATTGTTTTTACCAGAAAAAAGAAAAAGAACAGAGCTTTTAGATTAATATACTGTGCCATTTTTTTCCTTCACTATTTCTAATCATTGAATTCCAAATTTCAATAACTTTGGAATTGGATTCGATATTTTGTATCATTCTTTCTTTAAGCTTTGTGGTTATTTAGTACTTTTACTTCAATGGTTACCAAGAAATTTAACATTTTGCCATCTGCGCTCTACCGAACTAGCGTGTTTGTTTCTGAAGCTTGTATTTTGTTCTTGTTATCCGATAGGTTTTGGTACAAGAGGATTTCTTTGCGAGGACTTTGACATTAAACAGGCCTCGGCAATTGAACGCCCTTTCCTTTGAAATGGTATTGCCCTATGACACAGAATACTTTACTGCCTTAACTTTCTTGAATCATGTTCTTTTAAATTTAGATTCACATTATAACTTTCTTGAATATATGACATTATTCATTTAACAGAGAGAAGCATATGCTTTATTGGGATTTAGGATAATCAGCAAGTTTAGGGTTGAAGTTTACCAAGGGGTTTATGAAATTCTTCAAAAGCCACAATCAACAGAAAATGGTCACGTGGATGTCACTTCTGCTTCTTGCTCCTTGTCGAAATGCTCTCCTATTCCTTCCTTTCCACATTGTCCAAAACATACTGGGCACGATGGAATTCCATATATCTCTTCTACCCCCTTCTAATGTCTCGATTTAGCTGTGCAGACATTCCAACACAGAGTGGAGCATGACCCGCTTAAGTTTAAAGAGGCCAAGAAACTAGTAGATTTACCCAAATGGGCAATGTGTCAACATCTGAATAAACAGTTTATTCCTTCTAGTCACATAAATAACAACAATAGGGAATGTATCAAATCCTTTTTGAAGATTATTGATTGTCAACACCAAGGAGGGTTTAGCTGAATGGTCAGGCCCATTTGCTCCCATGTGGTATGGGGTTTGGATCCCCTCAAGGTACCTAATGCAGCTATTTGCTAAAGTTTCCTGCCTCCTAAGGATTGTAGGGTTTGACAGGAGGCCCCAGCTTCGAGCCCCTTCAGCAATGTGGGTTTTGGAGGATTTCTAGTATAAAAGAAATATATATTATCAATTGTCAACAATCTTTCTTTTACAGCGGTCCATGTAATATAGATAAATTTGGTTGGCAGTCTAGGGTTAGAAGTGCACCATGCAAAGTGATGAAGAAAGGGAGATCTGCTGCTTCAACTTAACAATTTTTAGAATGATTTTACAGAAACGTGCCACTTTGAAGATATAGTTAAGTTTACTTTCAACAGTTTGATTTGTAGGTTATTCCACTCCGATAATGTGGTGTTTACAGAAAAATTGGACATTCCATCTCTTTATCTGTGGGGTTCATCTGTCCACCTGTTATGCTGTTGAAGAGTTTCTTATTTGTTAATATTTTACTCATTGTATTTTTCGGCGTACTGAGAAGATTTATTTATTCGTAGTAGAATTGTCTTCTTATATAAGAAAAGTGAACCTTTAAGAACCCAGATAGAAATCATGCTGAAATCAAATGATGTTTTGTTGAAGCATGATTTATCCTGAGTCTTTTGTTCTCTCTATCATATTTTCTTTTTTCATAATTTTAGATGATTAGGAGAATCTGGTTTTTGGAGGAAGGAAAAGTTTCTGGTGCTTGTTACTTGTCCTGGAATATTGGGTTGTTTGGTTGGAGACAATAATTTAGTTGCCTTTTGTTTTTTGTTTGCCTTGTAGATTTCTCGACTGTTGGAACTTTTCCTTGCATACGAGGAGGATGCTAATGTCAAGTTGGTGATTGTCAAGGTACTCTACTTAAACTGTGTTAGTTCAGATCTTCAGATTAAAATAAACTGCATCAAAGAGAAACAAAATAGTTTGTTTAAAATCATTTTTAGTATGAATACTAGACATATATAGTTAATCTTTTCTTTGGGGTATTTTATGTTTGTTATCATTCTTTTTGAAAGACCTATATTTTGTGCTTAGATTTACTGTTACTTGAATTTCAAGCTTTTTCTAGGTTTTGTGGAAATAGATTTACTGAAGTACTTGATTCCATATCGGTAACCCACTTCAAAGATGTGAGGTCAGCTTAGTTAAGATTATAGTGGCCGTTGTCTGAAACAAAGGTAATATAAGATTAATGGGAATGCACATTTTTTTACCACTTGAGAAATTCAACATTTGGTGAAAGGTTGAGCACAAGAGAAATCCCATCCTTTTATTGTTCACTCTCTTTGTTTTTTCCTTTTTAAAAAAGAAAAAAAAGAAAATATATATATATATATATATATGTATTTTCTGGTTTTAAATTTTAATTCTTCACTCGAATATCGCCGCATATGAAATTTTGCAGTACCAAACCACTATTACAACCCTGCCATTTTCTCAACTCGACCGATCAATTCTCCTTATCACTTGCTCCAATATTCACCAATAGAGGTACCCACCAGTATTACATTAAGCAGGCCCTTGTCAATGTTGATTTAAAATAAAGACTGAGTTCAAAATTAAAGGTTGGATTTTTGTCAAAACTCCAAAATTTTATTTCTTGACTCTTGCAACTTCATTCCCTTTGTGGGTTGGTGACTTACATAAGGTGGTTCCCAACGTCTCTGTGTCACGCCCTGAGCTTGATGGAGCTCAGACAAAGTATCCAATAATGTCCAATGGGGCTGTTTGTGGGTCATTCTGTAGTCGTGACTACAGATTTGAGCTACTTTGTGATATCACGAGTCACAACATTTCAAGTCTGCATCCTTGGTGGCAATGCCAGTTTGCCACAAGGTTGTTAAGTGTACAAAACCATGTTTTAGTTCGGTATATAATATATTCTGGAAGATGCAGAGGTTGTGTTTTCATCAACTAAAAGTTTTGAATGAATTAAATTGAATATGCATAATCCTGTATGACATCTGTTTCTATGTTGCTAGGGGAAAGGAAGAGCATTTTGTGCTGGTGGTGATGTAGCGGCTGTGGTTCGTGATATTAATGAAGGCAAGACATCTTTTATACGTGTTTTTTTGTTCTAAAAAAACTTAATTGCATAAACAGGTTCTTTTGTAATTTACTGATCCTTAGCATCAACTAATGAGTTATAACCTCAGTTGAGGTGCAAGTATCATCTATTTCGAATTCCTTAAAAAATTTCAACTCGTATTTATTTCCCTTTTCTATTTCCACAGCTTATGTTAGCCACCCTTTCATTGGGAAGCTGCTGAGTCGTATGAAACTGTTGAGTGCTTATATATCTGATATTAGTGTGTTGCCGATTTGTGTTACCTAGGAAATTGGAGATTAGGTGCAAATTTTTTCCGAAAGGAGTTTACCTTAAACTACTTGATGGCAGCATACAGTAAACCACAGGTTACCTAGTTCTCTTTATAAGTTTTGTTTCATAATAAATTTTACTATGACCTTTGGCATCAGAGATATTCTTGTCATGTTTACAATTATTGGAAATAGTGTTTTTTTTTTCTTACTGTTGGCATGAATTTTCATCGAAGGTTTCAATTCTAAATGGAATTGTCATGGGAGGTGGGGCTGGTGTTTCCATACATGGTAGATTCCGTGTTGCAACTGAGAATTCGGTATGTGTCTCACTTAACCTCATTTTGAAGTTAGGAAAGTGTTTCTGCTGCATTCTTCAGTGGTATTGTGGGATGCAGTTTAGTACGATATACCTAGAAATTTATTTAGGTTGTTTGCTGCACTTTTTAAAGGCAATTAGAAGGCTATGTGTCATTCTGTCTTTCTAGTTGCTGGCTCTAATTCCTTGTATTTCTTATTAACCTTTTGCAGGTTTTCGCAATGCCAGAAACAGCTTTGGGACTTTTTCCGGATGTAGGTGCCTCTTATTATTTGTCCAGGCTTCCTGGATTCTTTGGTAATGCTTGTTATATCTTTGTTTTACATACTTGTGCTCTCAAGTCAATCATTTTCTTAGTTCAGATCAGAGAGCTGTTGTCTAGTTTCTTAGAGTTTCTGGTTGGTAGATGTGTCTTTTTCTTGGGTTTCTTGTTTTTTTGGCTGTAAAGTTTTAAGTCTTGTGGATTCCTTATCCACTGCTCTGTACATTCTTCTTTCTCTTAATGAATTTAGTTGCCTATTTTTAGTTAGTTCATTGATTATCAACTGAAGTGCAGTCATTTGACAGAGAGTTAATACCAATTACTACTGCTTAGTGTCTAATGTTAGACTCCAATTTGGTGACTTAATAACGCAGCATCTGTGTTAATTATTGTGGCTGATATTGAACTGCATAAAAACTCTTTTGTAGAGTCCTATTCACTCCCCCTTGCAATACATTGCAGGAGAATATGTTGGTCTTACAGGTACCAGATTGGATGGTGCTGAAATGCTTGCTTGTGGTCTTGCAACTCACTTTGTTCCCTCAACGGTATGCCACCAACTATTATTATTGGTTTTTATCTATACCAATGATCATGTTGGTTATCTATTATTATTGCAACCAGATAAGTTAATTGGATATATTTCCACATCAGATATCTCAAGCTACTTAGTTGTTTTTGATTGATCAACAGAGGCTGTCTTTGTTAGAAGCAGCTCTACGTAAAGTAAATTCAAGTGAGTTTGCAACTATTCAAGCTATTTTGGATGAATACTCGCAGCATCCATCTCTGAAAGACAAAAGTGCCTATCACCGGTTAGTTTTTCTTTCTTGATCTCTTCTTTTGGGGCCTGTTTCTGTATTTATTGGACTATATTTCATTTGCATTGATGGCTCTAAACTTTTATTTTATTGAAGTTACTGTTCTGCACGACTTGTATTTTTCATACAGTATAATTGCCAATGGAACACAAGTTTATATAGCCATTTTTAGAGCTAGCAAAGCTCACGATATTGTGTCACCACCACAAACCCTGGCCACCAGCTTTGCTTCTAAAACTCTACCACAATATGCTAAACATTAATATTTGAAGCATATTTCTCATGTTTGGAATATCTAAATTGCTACGTGTCTTGCAATTTCTTTACACATGTACATTAAGGATAGTGACTACATCTCAATGCTATTGTCTCAAGTTTAACATATCACATTGCATATTCATGAAATTAATGATTCTTTTAGTTCAATCAGACCCATTATTTAATAATAAACTGACTATTTACTCTTAAAAAACAAAGTTGCGACTCTGCTTTGTTTTTTCTTTGGTTAATTCTTCAGTTCGTGGTACAGGATGGATGTTATTGACAAGTGCTTTTCTAGAAGAACTGTAGAAGAAATTTTCTCTGCCCTTGTAAGTCGATGTTTCAAAATTTAAAATACTGAAAGAGTTAGTTTGATATTCTATGGTTCTGTATCTTTGGAAACTTTGTTACTCCTTTAGCTTTATACTTGAATAGTTTTCTTTCTAGTGTTTTCTACTTGGTCATTGATAAAACGTTTACAATGTTCTTGACTATACCTTATGTTTGCTATTAAGGAGGAGGAGGCCGCGAACGGGGAAAATGATTGGTTATTGACAACAATTCAATCACTAAAGAAGGCATCCCCAATGAGTTTGAAGATTTCTTTGAGATCAGTATGTTTCAAGCAAGCTTTATGTTTACACTTGATTTATTCACAAATATCAGAATGATACGATTAGTTTGTGTTGAAGCATTTATGACATAACTGCAATTCCTAAATTTTCAAAGATCTTTATTGGTAGTCCTATAAAACAATCTTTATTGATACGACATGTCCCTCTAAAGAAAGGGGACTTTCTTTTTTCTTTACCTTTCTTGTATAGCATAAGATGTGGATTGCTTGGGTATGCACAAGGCATTTGGTATTGGGTTGCATAAATTCATTCTGAAAATATGCAAGTACTGCATGCAATTGTAGTAACTGTATAACAAGTCATTCATGACTATCATCTTCCTGTCGTTGAATTGTAGATGGATAACTTGTAGAAAGTGATATTATTTTAAGGGTGTTGTTATTAACACACCCAAATGTGTTAATAACACACCCTATATCTCTATCTCTCTCCTCCTTCTCTCTATCTCTCTCTCTTTCTTGGGTGTGTTATTAACACATTTGGGTGTGTTAATAACAACACCCTATTTTAAATTAGAATGCAAATTAATAGGTCAACCCTACATGTCTATATTGGCGATACATATTGGTCTAAACTCTTTAAGAGGATCCATTAACATCCCAAACTCTTTAAGGCAAAAAATTTTGTATCAAAGATAAGTTATTTCTATTCTATTTTTCTTGTGTGGAAAATGAGTTACCCTATTCCACAAAATTGCCTCCTAATACTAGGAGTTTAACTTCTACTTGTTAGCCAACCACTGGACCCAAAAAACTGAAGTTAGAGGATGGGCATATCAAACTAGTAAGCTCTGCGCATCCTGCACATGGAGAGTCAGATAAATGCAAAAACATAATTGTGCAATAGAGAAGTGGGGAATGGGGATTGGAGGTTTCAGACTAGGATCTGTTGCAACCAAAGCCTTAATATGATGTTTGAAACCAAATGGGCACCAAAAACTTATAATGAGCCAACAATGTATATCACGATAACACCATTACATGCTAATTGTTGAGTACAGCTGTTAAGAAGCTTTCTGTTTCATGATCTTGAATCTTGCAGAATTTTGGCTTGATATTAATATTTTCATTGCAATTTTAGATTAGAGAAGGAAGGCTTCAGGGAGTTGGTCAATGCCTTGTTCGTGAATATAGGATGGTTTGTCATGTTTTGCAAGGAGAAGTCAGCAAGGATTTCAGAGAGGTTAAGCTTACACACACACACACACATGTATATTTTTACTGAATTATTATATTTCTTTGGATGACTTAAACCTTGCTTCTACTTGCAGGGGTGCAGAGCTATATTGTTGGACAAGGATAGGAACCCAAAGGTAGGGATGCCTTAACCCACATGCAATTCCTTAAATTGCACAGTTTATGGGATCCCTTGGTTGAAGAGCCCTATATATAATTATATATACACACAGATATAGATAAGCATGTGTGTGTGGGTACAAGAAGCCCTACACATACATTGATTCATACATGTATATTTATGCATAATCCATATGATTACCAGATTGTCCAAGTAGGAGAACAAAGTTCTTAATACATATGTGTGTGCACGTGTGCATGAATACTTGCATCAATCTTTGAAATATAATATATATATATATATATATATATATGTTTTTATATATATTCTACAACTTGGACGTTAATTTGTGTTTGGTTTCCTCCTTTTTGGTCTTTCATTTAGTGGGAGCCTTCTAAATTGGAGCTCATCAATGATCATATGGTTGAGCAGTACTTCTCTAAGTTGGATGATGAAGAATGGGAAGACTTAAAGCTCCCTGCAAGATCCAAATTGCCTGTAACTGCCATTGCAAAGCTTTGAGTATTTTGGTGTTTCTACAAACTCAAACATTATAACTTGCGCAGGCTATGTAGTTTCAGTTCTTGTGTCAGCAGGTACATATACAAACACCACTTTAATTCATGTTACTAAATACCAATACCAACAGTTCAGCCATGTACTAGATGGTTCTTGTATCGGCAACATTAAATTCTCTCCCATGGCTGCTACTCCTGCTAGTCTAGGTGAAATAAATTTGTACTTCAATTGGCATCCAAGCATCGAAAATGCATATTTTGCATAATGTATCACAATTGACGGTCTTAATGTTCTCTGTTCCTGTATAATACAAAAGTTTTCATCTATCTATCTTTTTCTATAGAGTATTGGTGCAACTTGCATCTAAAATATGGTGCAGTCATATTCCTCTTACTCAAAGAAGGTCGAGCTTGTTTGTATATTCTATCTTCAAGAACAGGGAATGTCTCAAATATGTAACTTCTTGATTAATCACCCAGTTGAGTATAAACAGAAAGCTGTTCCCATTATAATTGGTCCCAAGAAAACTGCAAAACTTGGCGATTGTTCACTTGAGTGCGCCTAACCCAGCATAGGGATTCACTCACTAGATTTGTATGACTGATTCTGCGAAGTTTCTGTTCCTATGATTTGTTGGACCTTTGATGGTCCATCTTTCCTAGAGTTTTCCAAATAAACGAGCAGGGGATTTGTTATTGTGAAAGTTATTAACGCCGACATGTAGAGTTGACATTTTTATTTTGTATGTAAAATAGTGTTCAGAAAGAGGAGTATAAGATGGCCAAAGTTGATTGCGTTGACCCACTGATTTATTGTTTCCAAAAACAAGGTTGGTGTTGCTTGGTTTATGGAGGTATTTGTGCCAGTGATTTCACGGTAAAGGGATTTGTAGAAGGATATGGTTGGTCAGTTGAGTATGGAACTATGGAATATGAATGAACAAGGATATAGGAAAGGTCTTGGGGATGTGATTGCGGTCATCTTATTCCATTGCCTTGGACTTGATGAAAGACTTCTTGAGGTTATAAATGCAGGGAGAAGGAGAATTTGCACCTCATCCAACGAATCAGAGAAAACCACAATTAGACCAATAACTAACTGTTTTTTTTGGCAAGAGACCAATAACTAATTGGTCTGTGCAGTTTCAAAATCCTAATCATCTGAATATTTCAATACTTGCCCCCATTTAATGTGGATGGGTTTCCTTTGCGGAGCAACTACCAACCTATTGATCAAGAACATCATTTGTCCAATGTTGCTCATGGCTTTCTCTATTTAATAATAAAGCAGGCGCGTAGCTGCTGCTTAACTTGAATGGCCAGTTCAAATAGAAACTTCTTTTACCTATTGACTGATTTTGTCTTGTTAATATTAGGAAAAGACATAAAAAGCTAGGTTATATATATATATATATATATATATATATATATATATATATATATATGTGTGTGTGTGTGTGTAGGCTATTAGGCGTTCTCTACTAAGGACTTCCACATTTTTAAAAAAGTGCGGACTCTCTCAATTAAAAATTAAAACTTGACGATCTGAACCACTATAGGTCACTCTTTATATATGATTCATACAAAATTTTAGTCAAATCAGAAACTATTTAGCCGTTGGATTACAAGTTTTATCATTTCAGCTCTATCCGACGCTTTGTATTTGTCTGTAATGTTGTACCGTTTTGGATGACTAAACGGTTACCAATATAGTTGAAATTTTGCAGAGTTATTATCAAGGAGGAATCTAAAAGATCAACGGTTCCAATTGTTGAAATCCATTGTGTAGCAATTAAATTGATGACATTCACACTTTTAAAAAAACACGGACTTCCATAGTGGAGAAGACCTAATATATATATAGGGTTATATTCAATAGTGGAAAAGGTCTAAAGCAGGTTAGACCCATGTGTCCGAACTCTCTCTTATTTGCATATATTAGGCGGTCTAGTGAATGATCTGAACTGTTCATCTTTTAAATTAACATTTGAAGATCATGTCTGCAAAAATTTAACGTAAACGGAAATCGTTTATATTATTCAAATAAGACAGTTGGTCATGAGAATATTAACTTTCAACAAAACCGTCCATTTGTTTGATATTATTGGATGAGTTAATGATTTTCAATTTGGATAATTTTTTGCAGACATGATCTTCATATTATAATTTAAAAAATGAATGGTTCAGATCATGGACTAGACCGCCAAATGTATGCAAATAAGAGAGAGTTCGGATGCACAAGTTCAACTTGGTTCGAACGTAAGTTTTTTCCTTCATTAGCTGTTGCCTAATTTTATAGATGGAGGTGTACCACTCATCGCGAAGATTGAACAAAACGTGCACTCAGGCATATGAATGTCATCATTCATATATATATATATATATATCTAGATTTAACTTTCCTTAAAATCTAAATAAATCCTTATTATTCATGCAACCTATATAGTTGATCTACTTTCAGAAAAAGATGAAGTTAGATCGAACAAATAAAACTCATAATCAAGCTGGTAGGTTAAAATGGCAGACCAACAAGAGCTCAACTTAATCAATTATAGCATTCACACATAATAATAAGTACGTCCAACAAAAAACTTTGAAATATATATAAAGAGAACAGATAGGATTCTAAACCATAAACTATAAACCATAAACCATCATTCATCATTCAAAAAGTAGGAGAAATGAGCCTTTTCATTACCATGTGATTTTCAGATAACAAAAAAAAAAAAAAAAGGATTCACATGCAATTCTATTGTGAACGATTTTCAACTGTGTAATTTTATGTCATCCTTCATGTTCATAACAAGGCACATCAATAACTATTCATAATTTAATCTCTTTTCTCATAAAACAATGACTACGTACTACTACTAAACTATCATATATGTACCACTTGCAATAATTGGTTCAAAAGGAAAATCAAACTGGATCGATCTCCATTTGCTCGCAATACTAGTTTGTGGTTACTGAATATTCTGAAGTTAAGTTGTTCTCAGAAAGTTTGCTAAACAATTACCGAACATTATAAAAGGTGTTCGATCAGTAGCTAACCACCGATCACTATGAAGAGCAATTTTTTTTTTTTTGAAATTAAATACAAAAAATCCCCCGAATTATAAGGTCATTTTCAATTTCATATACACGTATCAAATTTTGTCATTTTTATACCTCACGTTTGATTTCGCTAACGAATTCATACCTTGGAGGTATGAAATTATTAGCGGAATAATTAACAAATTAATACCTCCCAGGTATGATTTCGTTAGAAAAATCAAACTTGAGGTATGAAAATGACAAATTTGATACTTAGGTATGAAATTGAAAATGATCCTATAGTTGGGAGAGGTCTTTTGTAATTAATCTTTTTTTTTTTCAATGCAAAAAATAGAACAAAGGCTACAACGAGAAGCCCCTAAGAGAGAATATTTTGAAATTATCAAACACTCCACAAAGAGTATATATATTCTAAAATTATTAAAGAAGAAGGTTAGTACAAGGGTCTAATCCACCAATTGGTAAAACAAGTTTGTAAGCAAATCTAGAAGCACATGCATTTCCATGTGATCAACACACTTAAAGCATATTTAAATGACGATAAGAAATGGTAGAATGTTTCCAACGCCAGTTACCAGTTCAAACTTAATTTCTGTAGAAAATTGATTACTGCTTGCTGTATTTGAAAACAAAAGAAAACAAAAAGAAAACTAAACTTAGCAAAATTCATATATTCACACATCCCAAGTAGCCCTTCAAATCACAAGGGTAGCAAGGGTACCGTTTCCATGAATTTCCATGCATCTTGAAGATCTTCACAACCTTATCCTTCGTCGAAGACCTGCCATCCATATGCAACAGTGCCAGAAGCTTCTTCACCGATCCGTAAATCAACATATCCTCCAATACCCTCTCCGTCGGATGAAAATTACAAACCAAATACATGATCTTCACCCCAATCTTGGTGGCAACATTGGAAACATGCATCATCTTCTTCGAAATCGCGACAATGCCCATGCCGTGTTCCACCAGGGCCAGCCTCCCCTCGGCACATTCACATAGTAATTTTATGACTTGCAACATTTTCTCACATTTGGACCTGTTGGACTCTTGCAATAGCTCTATTAGGACACAAATTGCACCTGCCTCAATTGCCCTCAGCTTGTTTTTCTTTGATGCTCTCAAAATCTCTATCAGCACTTCCAAGGCGCATGAGCTTGCTTTGCTACATATTTCGTCCGAAACAAGCTCCAACAAGGATTTAAAGAAATCTATACCTTGATCTTGTATCACAAAGTTCCAATCGTAATTGGTTTTCGCCATCTTCTTGAATATGGTGATGGTGTGAAGGCGAGCTTCAGCGCTCCCGCGCTGAAGCATGATCGCCATTGATCTGGTGGAATCTTGTTTCGACAACAACTCAAACGTTTTCATTCCTTCGTCCTCAGAGATTGGAAGTTGGTGAAGAACACAAAGAGCCTCCTCGCAAGCCCGAAAGGTCACGAAATCCGAGCTCTCCGTGAGGATTTGATCAAGTATTTGAACAAGAACTTCCACTCCATTAGATCGAATGAAGTCATTTCTCGTCTCATCACCCATCTCGATAATGGAACGGAGTTTTTTCAATGAACTCACCTTAAATGGGGATGACATGATTGTGCTGAGAAGTGCTTCAATCTCCTCATGTTTATCCGAAGGCAAATCCGATGATTCAGATGACAAAGAAGAAGCGGATTTCAAATCCTCTTTGTTTTGCCATGCAAGAA
The DNA here is from genome assembly GCA_029955375.1 of Rubus parviflorus. NCBI lineage: Eukaryota > Viridiplantae > Streptophyta > Magnoliopsida > Rosales > Rosaceae > Rubus > Rubus parviflorus. The sequence goes on along the minus strand of JARGGL010000005.1, from coordinate 6,742,125 downwards.
TGAGCCTCTTGAGGGTGTGATTCGGTATAGTATCGAAATATTCGATTCTTTGCATTGTGGCTGGGCATGTTTTCTTCTTGTATGTGGAGAACCATTTCTCGATGTTGACACGTTCGTATGTGACCCCGGTGGAGATGGTAACAGGGTCCTTCATGAGCTCCATGGAAATGGGGCATCTGAAATGGTAGGGAGGAAAATCCATGGCCATGGATATGAAATCTGAGAAAGTGAAAAGGGAGGATCGGAGGAGTTGGTTGATGATATGATTGTGAGGTTAACATCAAGATTTCCAAAGACTTTATATCATCAAAGCATTTTCATTTAAAGAAAGAGGCAGGAGGGTGTGAAAAGTTCAAAAAAGGGAAAAAATCAAAGTCAAATAATATGGATGCAATCTGGTATAGCTAGCTGTGAAACATGAAACCAGCAAGAAACCCCAGGAAACTTTGTTTAGATTTTACTTTTTATTTATTTAGTTTTTTTTTTTTTTTTTATAGTCTAAGCCTCTTAGTGGCTACCATAGTCTACTATAGTTTGTGGTGTATTTCATTTTGACCCCAAATGTCTGTCTTTTTGCATTATATTCAAAACTTTAATAATTACGTAATTAATTAGGAGATCTGCAAGGCTGGAAGAACAATTAATTTCCTGGTAATATACGGCAAGTAACAGCATGGGAATGAGTTACTGATACATGTATTTTTGTTTTTAGGAATCATTGAAATTAAAACAAAAGGAAATATATTTTGTCATTTTGAATATATAACATGGAAATAAAATAATTTGTAAAATATCAAATTATTTTATACCAAGTATATATTGACCGCAGCATGGGTGAGTTGGTTAGTTCCTTTTTGTCCCTTGTAATTGAACCAAGTCAAAAGAATTTGATGCTTCACAAATATGACATTAAGAGATTTGATGAGTGCATTGGTTGCAGAAATTATTATTTAGGTTAGAAGCTATGTACGTACTAAGGAGCCAATCCATTGACAGCAGGAGAAAATTCAAACATAAATAGCATAAAATTGGCTCATTCTTGGTAGTTGAATAATGTAATCATCATTTAATATCCTTAATTTCAATGGTTGTGCCAGCGTTATAATAATTCATTAGGTAATAGGAATTAACTCATTATCCATTTTGGTTCATTCGCTTCACGATGGGTTCGGGTTAAGAACAAAAACGTTGAACTTACATCTTGTCTCATGTTACCTACTATTTTACCATTGGTTCGTTGACTCGTTGGATGATGAGGCTTCCTTATCCTTTTTCATTTAATTATTCGTTCAACGATAGGATTAAAGGTAGAATTAGTATGTTTGAACTTATAACTCATTTCACGTCACGTACCTTCCTACATAGGTACAAACTAACGGTTCGTCGTCCATGTTTCGAAGTACGTTATACTGAATGAGACATTATTGTGAATTGTGGGGAGGAAAAATGAACTAGCTAGATATGAAGATAAGATTTAAAAAAATATACAAATTAGCTGACCGTTTGGGTAAGTTGACTTTGTACATCTCAAGCTGAATAAGACATGCATGGCTAGCTTAATTGATCTTCGTTTTTATTTTTATTTTTATTTTCTTAAAAATAAGTTTGCTAATAAAGAATTGGCATTTTCAAATTTCAACTATATATGCATAAATATTTATTAATTGTGAGAACTATATTTGAATATATATGAATTCATATTAATTCATACTTACAAAACACACGGCGAGGACTGCGAGGCACTAACATGTTCTTCTCAATTAGATCGTTATTAATTAGTTTAATTAAGTAGGGATTCAAACAGCTACTGTTGAGCTGCCTTGCTGACCATCTACTCTTTCCAGGTGAAATTCTCGTTTTAAAATATAGTAAGAATTAACTAATTAGAGATGATCATGACAGTTTGAGACTGAATTAATACATATATATATAATATTAATTATCGGATGAATTATAAAAATAGGGTTTGATGATCATGGTGGTTTGACAAAATAGATAGTTCGAATAATTAAAAAGAAAAGTGATGCTCATAGTGATGCTCATTAAATATTGTTTAACATTAATCCTAGTCTAATGTTCGATCATTCACCTCGTCACACACTCACACTTTTAGTGCTACGCATATCAGCATATCGCTATTGCTAATTTCAAGATTTGTAATGCCCCTTAATACAGTATTGTTTTTTTTTTTTGGGGATAAGATATCAATTTATTTGTAATGAGCAAAATTACATAGAATAACTCTAATTATCATAGGCTACAACAAGAAGATCTACTACCTTAATAACCTCACATTGACTATTGGTTTTAACAGATTTAATTAGAAACAGAAAAGTACAGATCAGTACATAACTTGGTTGAGATTGTCGATCTAGTGGTATTTCTCTCTACAATAAAGGATGAGGCCCCAAGTTTGAACTTCCTTACACAAGATAAAAACAGAGTATGAATCTTCGAACTAATAAAATACAAGAATGAACTCATAATCTACCCAGACACGGACCACCTCAGACATGGCTCGAGCACTAAAACAGTAGTAAAACGGTCAACTCATAATCCTAATAAGGTAATTTGTGCGTCACAACCAAAACCAATTGACAATAATTGGAAAGGCCCAAATCCTTATACACACATTTGCAAGGTCTCTATTCTCCAATATAGGACAACACTCCATATTCTCACACACCCCCGTATGTGTGAAAAATTTTCAAGCCATACACGTGAACAACTTATATTGGGTGACGTGGAGCACATGTGATTATTTGGCTTCACACGTGGATGAACCTTCAACTCTAATACCATAATAAAGTAATCTGGGCGTCACAACCAAAACCAATTGGCAATGGTTGAAGAGGCCCAAATCCTTATACACACATTTGTAAGGTCTCTATTCTCCAATGTAGGACAACACTCCACATTCTCACAAATCCTACCAAGTGTAGCACCCACAACAATTCTCCCTATCCTTTTTGGATAGAGCACCAGTGAAGATTGCTCAGCTAGACCCATACACGAATAGATGAAAGCGACACCTAGCTCGTTAAGATTCATTACCCCATCATACAAACCTGCCACTATAACCATGGCCTTGTCAAAAATACAATGGCCACTCCCAAAACCCCATCTCTTGCTTTGCACGATGCAAAGCGAGCTCGCCAGGTTATGCCCCCCATCTCATTTCCAAATCATCATACCACCACTCGTTGCCTAATTAAAGTTTCCTTATATGGTCCATGAAAGCCAACAGTTTAAGTTTTCCTGAGCAAGAAGGCAACAAATTAAGCAGGTAAAAATCATTAGAGGAAATCAACTCCTCTCTAAGGATCACCTGATCCACTACCGTGGAGTTTGCAAGCGCTTGTTTGGAAGCTAAACTTGTAATTATCTCTTTAATCTAAGTCATAAGACGTTTGAAAACCCTAGAAACTGTATAGAGAGATGATACATAGAGGTGTAAGTTTACTATGTTCCTTTATGTATATCTTAATTTTGTTATGGATTTTCATTAATTAGCAAATGTTTCTAAATGGACGGAAACCGATCGATACATATAATGAGACTTTTTAAACATAACTACCAAAACGGCACTTTTGGCTTGCAAGGTAGTTAGTGTAGTGGTTTGACACCAAAATTGTCCCAAGAGAGATTTTGAGTTTGACTCCCCTAGAACACCAGGGCGGAGGTGTGGGTATGTTAAAAAAAATAAACTTAGAGTGCATGTATGAAAAATTATGACATTTTAGTGAAATGTTGTCATGGAATTCATACATTAAGTAGTTAGGTATGTACTTTTACAAGCCAAAATGTATTTTCTATTGTTATGTTTCAAAATTGTTATTTTATTTTTTGTTATAATGGAGGGGATCAAATCTCTGATCTAACAATATTAACCTAGCTAATTCTCACCCTCCCTCACCACTTAGGCTAATCTCAAGGATTTTTATTTTTTATTTTTTAAAAGAGTCACCTTTGCTCATGAGTTATGTATAGGTGTTAATTTGGGTGATTTTCCTTTATAAGTTTTGATAACAAATTATGTAATCCTAGATATAAAAAGAGATGGAGTAGTTGACGAGCTTGGGTGTGAACTGCCTTGGTTCTTTCTAATGGAAAAAGAAAATCAAACTCCCTTAGTTATCCAGGTGTAGACACTTAGTTCTCTAAGTGACATGTCTACAATAGATCAATTACAAGGGACACCCATATATGGTTTTATGTAAACATTATATAATACATACATTTAGTTTGATCACTTGGTCACCGGCCATTGATCATCAAGAGGTGGATCAAACTCAATTCAATCGCTGGCATTTAAACTGGTCATGCATATTTCATGGGTTGTCTTTGTTAATAATTAATCTTGTTGAAAAGTATTTAGGTTTACATTACTACCAAAAAAGAATAAAATTATAAGCAAAAGTCTACGTTTATGAGATTTAACTAGAGTCTAGTAAGCATGTCACGCTATTAAGTAAGATGGCAAAAATGATTGGGCAAAGTAGTGCCAAGTTAGTGTGTATGTGATCGAGATCATATATGATATGGTTAAATTATCATGAGTGGACATATAGGTTATCATATTCATACGTGTTTATAGAATTATAATTTGTTTTAAGGCATTACAGGCATCGTGTTAATCACCAGTCAATAGAACAATTTTTTTAATTTTTAATTTTTTTTTTATAAATTATAGTTGCAAGTATGTCATACATGTGGAAATAGAATAAGGTCAGAAGTCGAAGGGAAGGAGATCGATAGATAAGATGCCTGATTGTCTACAGTCTTACTTTCTTATTTATTTCCAGTCTTTGCTGGGTTTCTTATCAAGATAATAAAGTTGAAACTTTCTCTGTTATTTTGTGTTGTAATTCATTTTAGTTAGAACTGTAACACCTAAATTTTGCTTGCTCCTACAAGTTATTCTCATTAATTGTTTTGCAAGGGTGGAGCTAAGATTTTATATTTGGAGGCTCCAAAATTTAAGATTTTTTTTATAAATAAAATAAAAAATTAGGAGATATCAGTCTCTCGTTAGCGATCGTCGCACGAAGCGTTTCCCTCCCTATAAAGGACCACTACATCCGGGAACCCACCGCCCGTCCCTCCATTTTGTTTTATTAAAATAAGAAAAAAAAAATACAAGATGAGAGAATGGGACAAAGACCAAAACCTCACCCAAAAACAAAGAAAACAGAGAAAAAACTACATTCGAAATCTATAATTGGGGAGACCAGTTAGATCCCGACAATAAGTTGTAAGTGCACAAGGAGGGCAAAAATCCCATCAATGAACACCCACCTACTTTGCACCAAAATTTGCTAGACAGTCAGCTACTTGTTACCTTCGCGATAGACATGTGAAACCTTTACCGACATAGACACGTACAATCATAGTCCTATAGTTGAACCAAACAGTAGAGTAACGCCACGTCACATCATATTTTAGAGAGGAAAAAAATTGAATCACCAAAGTAAAGTCACTTTCAATCCAAAGAGAATGCCCACCTTTGTGAGGCTCCAAAATATAAGATTCAATTATAACGTACACTACTCATTCATGAGCGTCATGATCAGCTATTTTTGTTTCTCTTTTAATTGTTTGACTCAATTTACTAATTGCTACCAACCTATTAGATGATTACAAGCAACAGAGAGGTGACTTTTCATTAGCATTGACTGCATTGTGATAGTCAATTTACAGATTCTACCAGATTTCTCCACGTATTTCGGGTCAAATTGAAATACGAACCAAACATTCCCACTACTCATGGATCGACAAAGTCTGGTCGACCATTCTCTAGGTAGAAAGAGGATGCTAAGAAACAAAGAAACCCTAAACCGGCCTTAGAAAACCCTAGCAGAGAGGATGCCGACAGACTTCCAATAATTGTTTTTAATGTTTCCATAGAACAGATCGATTCTTGGTCTCTCTCTCTATATATATATATATATATATCTGCTTATTTTTGTGAGCAAATTGATATATTACAAGTATGTAAGACAGTAAGAGTAAGTCAATATATTACATGTATTTAAGATTAAGCTGCAAAGATGGACTATCAAAGAAACCAATTAAGCTAGGCAAAGTCCTCGTAATTCGTAAAACTAGAAAAACCAAAAATTATGATGTGAGTTGATATATGCTGGTTTTGCTTCTAAGCGGAAGGACGACAAGAAAATAAAACAAGTTCTTAGAATGTAATTAGAAGATGTAATTAATAGGACAGTCATCCATTAATAATCATAGAAAGTAAGAATTATCAGTTGTGAAAACACAGATTTAATTATCTGAGTAAAGTTATGGTATGTTAACATTTCTCATACATAATGAGAGAAAGTCTTTGTTAAGGTAAATAAGGTCCTCATTATAGTAAATTAGATTCTCGTTTGAGTAACTAAGTCCTAAAAGTGGTAATTGTAATATTTTACGACTTGACGACACATATTACAACTTAACAACTCATGTGGTAACTACGAAAAAACCATCGTTAAAGTAAATAAGGTCCTCATTAGAGTAAATAGGTTATCGTTTGAGTAATTAAATTATAAAATTAAGTTGTAATTGTACATATGAGATACGTTAACATACACTAGAATTTTTCTTAATTATCTTGGGTTAAACTATAAAATCAAGTAATTAATGAAGTAAACAAAACAGCAAATAATTAACAAAAAGATCGAACACTATTTGAAATTTATTTGGCCATATAAATGTCTGCCAAATTTGAAATTTATTGAACATCCGGAAATAGTAAAGCTTGCAAATACCAAGTCCTGGCTAGGTGCCGCCAGCTAGAAAATGAACTTTATTTCAACAGTACAATAATTTAATATCTCTCTCGATTGATCTGACGAGAGTGCTTCAGTTGTCTCGTAAGACTTTAACCCATGAGCTGCTCAATTCCTATCAGCAAAAAGAAATTAAAAGAGAAGCTAGTTAGCAGCAATACTTCTAAGTACAAAATTAAGCTAACTGACATACATGAACATACATACATCCTCAAGGCAGAGATTCTTGAACGCTTCTCTTGCATCGACCCAATCGAACTCAAGGTCGGCGAAATCTCCTTTGTGTTCCTGCTTCACATATAGGATTGAATGAATTAAAATGTCGTAGACTCGTAGTTCTGTCAGATTATTGAATAAACCTAGGAGGAATTAATAAGAAATGATGCACAGTGCTTATTATATGACATACTTAATTAGTTAATTGCATTTGGTATAGCAATAAGCTACTAGCTGGAAACTTCAGAATAGAAATGATCAAGGTGTATATTGTTGGAAATCAGTGGAAGCGTTTAAACAATAACCACACAACATAATCGTGATAGGGTGGAATAACACTAAAAACACAAAAATATTGTTGGAGATGTACAGCCCAAAGGCATGTACAGAGGTCCTAGAGAGAAAGCTATAGACGACTATCAAAATACTTTATCACTTTTACAAAGCTCTCTTATAATGGTCTCTCTTTCTGATGTTTCTCTTATAACTTGACTCAATGAACTTAGCCTCCTTATATAGGCTTACATATGACAGTCATAATTAACATTAGACCTTTTACATTCCTAAACTCCCATAACCTATAGGAGATGAAATGCCAAGACTCACTATTATTAAACTTAAGACTCTTCAACTTCTTAACTTCTAAACCTTATGACTTCTCACTTGCTAGCCATTATCTTTAGCATATAATTCTAAATTAACCATTCTAACATATATTTGATATTTTAAAAGTTTCCATTTCTGGTTATGAATTTGGAGTTCTGGACTAGTTAGGCAACATATATATCAAAGTTGACGAACCCTATTTGGGGGTTTTCAGCTATAAAGAATATATTCTGCAATGACACATACAAGACGTAGAAATGGTGTACCACTCTAATGAAGAAAGTGCAGTTAACCTAACTACATACCTAGCTACAATCCAATGATATATGGATTACCATCATTTCGATAAGTTCTTCAGGGGTCAAAAAATTAATCAGGAAAGATAAAAATCATTTGGGAATATGAATATATTTTGCTTAATTCTTTCAATTGGCCAAACAGTTACCGATGTGACTTTTTCTTTTTGCACGCAAAAAGAATTAATTTTCTAATTACAGATTGTATTACGTGGTTGCCATATGAGGCTGAGTGCATTTTTTTTCTTCTAATTATGTAGTTAATCTTATCAGATAATTAGTGTTTAAGCAAAACCACATATGCTAGAAAATGAAAATGATAATAATAATAATAATAAAAGTAATGCATGCATCAATTAAGATATGAGGTGAAGCAAGCATGCCTGGCGAATGGGTTCTATGCTCTGCTGGACCATACTCAAATTAGTTCCAGAATTCAACACTTGATTTTCTTTCTGTTGCAGAACAAGAAGATAAAAATGAAGTATGAATTGAAGCATATATATTTGGGAAACGTGAGTCATTTTTAGTGTAATTTTAGTTTTATTAAAGAATATAACTCCATCTATGATATTGTTACAAATTTGTGAATAAATTTGTTGTTAATTATTGTTGTAACGTACAATACTGAGATATATGTTATACCTCCACTTACAGATATAACAATAAAATGTGTTGTCATTGTGGTAACGAAAGTTTTTTTTTGTGTAATCTTTGTTCTATTAGAAGTAATTACTCCAACTACGACCTTGTTACAAATTTATAAACAATTTGTTGTTAAAGTTGTAACTTTGGTTCAATTATATGTAATTAGTGTAAAACGAATTATATGTAACTCAAATTATCTGTAACTTTGTTGTCAATGTAGTAATTTTGATTCAATTACATGTAATTTTTTGTTCAAAAAAATTGTAAATGGAGGTATGACATACATTACCGTACCACAGTCTACCCCGTGTTGTAACTGTGGTTCAATTATATATATGTAAATAGTGTAAAACAAATGTGGTAACTTTATTGTCAATGTGATAACTTTGATTCAATTAGTTGTAATTTTTGTTCAATTAGATGTAAAATGTAGTATGGCAAACATCACATTTTTTATGTCCCTAATTTTGGTTCAATTACTAGAAAAAGGCCCCTAAGGGAATAAATTTCTGTCCCATTTTTTATGCCTATAGACACAAATATATATATATATCCCTATTAAAGGTGTTCTTGGGCAAATTAGGAACATGCATGTTATGTTTCTGTCCCCAATTTTATAGCCAAATTTCATGTAGAGTATGTCCCTAAATTGCAATAGGAACACCTTCAATAGGGGTATATATATGTCCCCTTAGACCTTTTCCTAGTCGTGTCGTACATACATGCACTACTATAGTCACACCCGTATATTTGTTTCTGTGTGTGTTTCACATATATATACCTCTATATATACCTCATCAATGTCTTCATCAGGTTGATCCAGATACGACACTACGTCATCAAACTCCACTGCAGTGATGTTGCTTCTGCTGTTTGAAGATTCCTCAACTTTAACATATTCTTGCTCATGTTGCACACCACCAAGGCCAACCAATGAATACTCATTTCCTGAAACATTATAGTAACCAACAATTAATGCAATTTCCAATTGTAAAACATTATTTGTGGTAATTGGCATCATTTTAATCACTATCATTCATTGTGAATCTACAAACTGAATGGATGAGACATGGGATTACCATCTGAAGGCGGCATTTGATTAAGATCAATCATCAGTTGAGGATTGTAGGTGCTCCCTGAAGTTTGGTTATCATTTGTAGGAGGACTCAAGTTAAGATCAATCGAAAGATCGTTGGCCGCAATGTTAAGATTGATCCGACTTTTTTTCTGGATTCAAAGATTGTTGGCCGCATTGTTCAGATCGATCGAATTAGTTCTTTGCCCGATTGAAAGAGTACTGTTGGCCGCAACCTTAGGATCGATCAAATTAGTTCTTTCCCTGATTGAAAGATTATTGGCCGCAACTACTCTCCTTACAAAGTATAGATACTTCTGAGAAATTGAAGGTAAAGAAAAAAGTCAGGTCCATATAAATATCCTGTCATCTGGAATTAGTAGCAAAAACTGTACGTACAATAATTATTAATGAGTACAACCATAGTTATATATAGGACTAATTAATAAATGCTGAAGCTTTGGGGTTGGTTATTTGAACAAATTAACCTGCAACTGCACTGCCACAGTTTCTGTTCTTAGTCCTTCCACATTCATGAATTCTAGAATACTTTTCGGAGTAGCATCTGTACGTGCACAAATTGAAAATCATGAAAAGAAGCCGCTCGATCGATGTTGGTAAATTAATTAGTAAACTAGTAAAAAGCCAAAACGAACTAACCTAAACAAGTTATATAGAACATAATTGCTTTAGTGATAATTGTCATTAAAAATGCTACTAAGAAACTAAACCTAGCTATCACCAAATTGAACTCTTACTTACTTTCTGCGCCGATACAACGAATAGCTTCGAGGAACTGAGCATGAATTTGTGATGTCCATGCGATGTTCTTCTTTTCTGGAGCTTTGTTCGCTTCCTGAGCTGATGCAATTCCTTTTTCCCCAAGAAAAAAAGTTTCTTTTCCTTTATCTCCTTGGTTAACAAATTGCAATAGATTATTCAGATTATTAAAGCGAACTGGTTTCACTAAATAATGTGCAGCCCCAAGCTGTAGAGCCTTTCGTGCGACATCCAATCTGTTATCACCTGAAACCACTGCATTGAAATCCGTATAGATCAATCAACTGAATAATACAGCAGTACATGAAAAATGAATGCAGCAGAGTAATATAAATAGCTTGGCAAACTATTGAGGACTTGTACTCGATCCTGACATATATATAAGAATGACTACATAGAATTTACTCACCGATTAAAGGCAACTTAAATTCTTCTTGAACTCTTTTTATTACTTCAAATCCATCCATATGAGGCAGGTGAATGTCTGTCATAACGAGGTCATAGTAATTTTTGCGAACCCGAAGAGCAGATAAACCATGAATTGGATTCCTACAGGTCCAAACTGAAACACATAAATAGCATAAAACAATTATTGTCTTATCATCAACAACATATCATTTAAGTATTCAACTTTTATTTTGTTAATTGTACAATTGGTCGTCTTTAAATCGAATTCAGGACACACCAGTTACAAATGGAAGATTTATGCTATAAGACCCAATGGTCGTGTGGAAGAACTCAAGTGACAAAAAAAATAAAAGAGGGTTATTTTTTTAATAAGCTCGTACAATAAATTAAAAGAGAGTTTATATCTAAATGAAAAGAGGCCGGCCGACAAGCAATAATGTAATGAATTAATATGATTCTTTTTAAATACACATTAAATCCGCTAAGTTAAATTGATTGTATGTGCATTAATGAAGAGAAAATCAATAACCGTCAATCACGTATCGTTGACCGTCATGCAATAGTACGTACGCGTGTATATAGATATGTAGTAAAACACGAGTGAAAATATAAAAAGAAATTAAGTTCATAAATTTTTGATAGCGAAAACAAGTTAATTGAAGCTTAAAGAGGAGTTTCAGGATCATTTTGAGGATGACCCACTAGCCAAGGAGGTGCTACATCTTCCCAACAAGAAACAATACTACAATTTAGAGCATGGTGATCCATCGATAAACTGTCCTTACATCATTGAAAACTGGTAAATACGAATCCCTCAAATAATTGTTTGGGGTCAATACTAAATAAGTTGGGGATGATTTCATAAAATAGTTAGGGAAAAAAAACCATATATATGCAAGTACAGACTATTTAAGAGATTTAATCTTTACGACTCAACGATCTAAGTCCGACGTTCTGACTTCAAGAGACTGAATCAAATGGAATGATTACATTAAGAAAGAGAAAAGATCATATGAAAAATGAAACTAAGAAATCTAGAAATGAAGAATTCTGATAAACTTAATAATTGAAACAATTGGATAGATCTCAGATCTATCATGCATGTAGAAGAGAATTTCAAAATCATGAACGTTTTTTCTGTTTTTGAGAGACGAAAATCTTGAACTTTGTAGTTAACGAAATCAATAACAGCAAAACACTATATACCTGTTGTTCTGTGATTATACATATATATATATATATCATGAGAAACAAAAACATGGGGATCGAATATCTGACCTAGTTTAGTTCTAACCCAATTCCCCACCCTCCCTTACTACTTGAGCTAACCCCAAGGGCTCCCTTAAAAGAAAAAAAACAAGTAATAAATTTATTTTCTGTCTTTTGTAAGAATTGGAAAACAAAGATTTGTGTGCCCTAGAGAAATTAGGTACCTTCATGTTTCAGAAGCTGAAGAAATGCTGAAAAACAGGCAAGAAAAGTAGGATCATTATCTATAACAAGGATACGAAGTTTGATGGGAGAGTTGGTTGTGGCCATGATCGAGATCTGTCAATGGTTGCTGCGCGCAGGTAGAGACTAGAGAGAGTCAGAAAGAGAGGAGATAAAGAGAGAGAAAGAGACAGGAGAAGAGTGAGGGAGGGAGTGAGTGAGAGAGACACAGATGAGTTTTTGTCCCAATCAATTAGATTTATTCATTTCTAGGCAAGTTTAGCCGTGTAAACGTACAACACATGTATTATGAAAAATGGCTATGCCATTTCTTAGAAATTAACGAAAAAATACCCAGAGAATAAATTTGACAGTTAATGCAATTTTCCATAAGGATTTAACTCTCCCAAATAAGAAAACTTAATTTGCAATGTTTGTGTACTGGTTTCAAAAACATTTAGTCCATTTTTTTTTATTTTTCTTATAAATATCGATCGCCGAAATTTGTTTCATGAAGGTGGAACCTCGAAATCCATGGGTTCATTAAGTAAATGGTGAATGCACATGCAACAGGGCTAACACTCTCACGTATACGTACTAAGGATGTTTTTCATTTTTATTTCTGAGAGTATATGTTTTTTTTTCCTAGAGGCTGCGCACGAATAAGGCAAGCTCCCGTGGTAAGAAGTTATGGCGTCGGCTCTCCAACGTACATACTATTATGAGATCACGGGCGAGCCCCCTGCTTCCAAAGTTCAATCAGGTTATGTGCCTAGGCTATGAGCCACCTTCTTGTCCGCCCATGCATCGATGCCGTATTGCCGTTTGAGTAAGTATAACAAGTATACTTGAAACTATTAGAATTACTAAATATAGATCGACGCACACCAACGTACATATATCCTTACAAATTTTGTATTTTTCAATCAGTAGATACAATGTATATACCTCTCTCTACCAAATTGTACGTACGTAAAAGAAAAAGAATTTATTTCCAAATGTTGGTAGAGGTTCTAAGTTCGAATCACCATCTCTCTTATGAGAAAAAAAAAAAAAAAAGGTAATATATCATGTATACAATTAACCTTATCTCAAAATGTCTCAATTCTTATCTTCTTTGATTCTTCCTGTGCAAATTCAATGTCAATGTCTCAAAAGGAAAAGGTATTTATTACATATACACAAGTTGACTCTAAAGACTATCTACCATTAAGGACAAATATGGCAACGACTCTTCCTGAGAATTTCATTAGAAAGCTTTACCATAATGAAAAATTACCAAGAGGAAAATTTGAATTGTGAAACCGAAACTAAAACAACCTATCAATAATAAGAATATATGATGCGCGGAACATACCCTGAAAGGCATTGTGTTTACTAAGATGCCTTAAAAGGATGTATGCATTTCATTCTAGCAGTTTTCTTCCTTCTCTTACAATGGCAAAAAAAAAAACAAAAAAAACCAAATATGTGATTAAGGTGTCATTTGCACGGTAATAATTTTTTTTATAAATACATATTAGAAGGTTATGTATAGGAACATGATACTGATCGATCTAAAAGGAAGCAACGGATTACTAAAAACGATATGTTTCTGCGACATATGACAGTAGACACTCATGTACTAAGATGAAGAGCCATGCATGATCAGCACGTTCCATGGTAAACCAAAGCATCTACAACACTATCATTTCTCTCACGATTGAGAAAAGCATAAATTATTATATGTGCACGTCTCATAAATATACCATAAATGATTATTCCAAAGAACAAGTAGCTAGCTAGCTAGATATTAGAGAACTACCATGGATTGTGAAGAAATAAAGTGCCAAAGATGCAAGAATTAATATATGATGCCACTGGTGAACCTTAGCTTTTCGAATGGCATGGATCAATGCAAGAATGTATTTGAGTGGCGATTGTACTAGAAAAAGAAACTGGCCGGAGAAGCAAAAACACACCATGAAGGAAATCTAAACTACAGTACACGTCGAGGCTCTTTCAAGTTTCGAGGTTGAATAGCTTTTGGCAAACGCTGCTAGAGAGTGGAGAATCCCAAATCAGAAAAGTGACGAAAAGAAATATAACTTATAAGTCGATGACTTATTCCTAATTGCACAGAAACTTTTTGAGTTAAAACCCAATACCTAATAAATGGTTAAGTTTGGAGAATATCGGTACAATAATAAGCCACATAGGCCATGTTTGTCGTTGTTTAACATAATATTTGGGCGGGTCCTTCTCCAATCACATTATTGACTCGAATTGAGTTCCTTGATAATGGCCGGGCTCGAAATGTGTTAACTCTAGCATATGAATTAACCAAATTTTCGATGTGGAAAACATTCAGACTTAGAGCTAGGTTGAATGTGAGGGGCGTGTTGGAGAGTGGAGAATTTCACATTAATTAAAAAGGTAACAAAAGAAAGTATAACTTATAAGTGAGTGATTTACTTCTAAATAATGGGCTGAAATAGAAATCGAGTTTTTCGTTGTTTAAAAATGCCAAATCTTGTCTCAACCATCATTTGTCAAAACTTTTCAAAGAAATGTTTGATGGAATAATTTCAAAGATGATTGAAAGAACATTTCTAACTGTGGTTAAGTTGGGACAATACCTATGCAATTGTGGCCGGGACACATAGGATGACTACATAAAACTAGTTGAAGCTAGAAGATAACGTACATATATATACTCTTTTTTTTTAAGCGCAACAGTATTAATATTTAATTCACTATGATTTCTGGGTAGGGGAAGTTCTACAATACTGAGATGCATGTCATACCTCCATTTACAAATATAACAACAAAATGTGTTGTCATTATGGTAACGAGAGTCTTTTTTTGTGTAATCTTTGTTCTATTAGAGGTAATTACTCCATCTATGACCTTGTTACAAGTTTATGAACAATTTGTTGTCAAAGTTGTAATTTTGGTTCAATTATATGTAAATAGTGTAAAACGAATGTGGTAACTTTGTTGTCAATGTAGTAATTTTGGTTCAATTAGATGTAATTTTTTGTTCAAAAAAATTGTAAATGGGGGTATGACATACATCACCGTACCCTAGCCTACCCCTCTGGGTAGATACAATACATACCACTCTTTCAAATTGTAAGAGAGAAGCACAATACCTATTTAGTTTTGCAACAATGTATTGCAGTAAGCTAGAAATATTTTATGTTTTACTCACTATTTTTTTTATTACACAATAATTGGTCATTTTTTATTCAAACTCAAAACATTGCACTTACAAATTAAGGAGAGACTTATACAACTAATTAAACCAAATTGTCGTGGACATTAGGAATATTGTTAGTCAATTTTTCTTTTCAGCGAACCTCGACGGTACAAGGAAAATTTATTAAAAGAGAAAAAAAAAATACATCTAGTTGTGGGAAGGACACAACTCTTACCGCTTACAAGCTAGAAACCAAACATTGAAGGGGCATGTCCCTCCAAATATTGTTAGTCAAATTAAATTAAGCTGCATTAATTTTATTGTTCAAAGTAGATCAAAGACTCCATTACAAGAAAGACATGGCCTTAAATTACCAATTAAGGTAATCCGGAATATATTTTGTTATGGAGGCTGGTAGAGTGATATAGTGAGTTCTTATGTCACAAAATATTTTGCTGGTATGATAGCATCGATATTTTGTGTACAGTTCACGAGATTCATATTTTCCTTTTAGAATAATTTGCATGATTGGCACTTATGTGAAACAATAAAACCATGAAATTATACTAAATTGAACTCTTCCCTCAATAAGTGACAATCTAATACTAAGAAAATTGCAGAACAAAATACAAGAAAGAGAGCTGGATATGCTTTACCATATTTTCGATTTCGACTATTTTATTTGGTTAACTAAGAGATGTTTGATTGCTTATGATTTATTTCTTAATTAGAATTATAGAATGAGATATTGGGGAAAATTAAAAGTTTTACTAATTCTATCTAAGAGTGATTTAGGTTATATTACTTAGCTCCATTGATATTGACACAGAGTGTGATCCTGAACTTGGACTCGAAGAAGCAACTGCATCATTTACTACAAGTATGCAGTACCAAGCTAGTGCGGAGTAATGTTATGACAACATTTACTGCTGGCTTAGAGTACCAAGCTAGTGGAGAGTATCAAGCAATGTGAATCCTTTGAATCAAGAACATCGATGGTGTGCAGTCAAAACTAAGAATAGCTTTTCCAAATATAGCTCTGCTAAATTTAGTCATCTTTATGTATTTTGAATAATGAGTTTTAGACTCTTCGATTACCCTTCCTTCTCCTATAAAAGGAAGCTATCTATTCCAATTGTAATCAGACTTTGAATATTATTAAAACAATTAAATTGTTGAAGACATTCTTCCAATTTATCCAACTCTTATCTTTTAGGTGGATTCCTTTGAGTGGCGAGTTCTCGCAGTCCTTATCTTCCTAGTGAGAACTTGTTACTGAGGGGAAAACAAGGGAATCCACCCGAGAGATAAGAGTTGATAAATATAGTCTATCAACCCTTATCTTCCTGGTGAATTCCTTGGAGTGGCGGGTTTGCTCTTGTCTTTTTGGTGGATTCCTTGGAGTGGCGAGATTATTTATAAACTCTTATCTCTCGGGTGGATTCCCTTAAGTTGTCCCCTCAGTAACAAGTTCTCACTAGGGTGGCAAGTTTTCCCTCAGTGGTGAACTTTCCCTCAACAGCAAATTCTTCTACTGTGATTTCCGATATCAAATATCAAGCTCGGATGGTGGAACCGTGGAAGTGTTGTTGTCTTCAACAAAAAGAGTATGCTTTTGGTTGGTGAGGTTAAGGTCAGTGCTGATCTCATTAGGTTGGATGGAAATGATATGTGCTCCTCTGGATTGTCTTATCTTAAGTTTAGGCGACAGATACTCTTTCAAATCAACTAATTGATCAAATATTGTAAATACTAAAGAGAAAGTAATTACAATATTTGAAATATATTTAACATCCGGAAATAGTAAAACTTGCAATTTTTTTTTTTTTATATTTTAGGTGACAGATATCACACACACACTCCCACCCACTCCATCTCGGTATCTTAGGAGAGTCGAACTCAGGATCTCTATTGGAACACTACAAGATCTCTCTTGAATAAAGCTTTCAAATATTAAGTCCTGCTGTCCTGGCTAGGTGCCGCCAGCTAGATGATTACAAGCAAGATAGGGGTGACTTTTCAGTAGCATTGTTATAGTCAATTTACAGATTCTACCAGATTTCTCCACGTATTTATGGTCAAATTGAAATAAGAACAAAAAATTCTCCTTCTTATGGATCGACAAAGTCGACAATTTCATTCTTAGAGAGTGCCGGGGATGATGCAGGTCATCTGGTCGACCATTCTCAAGGTAGAAAGAGGATGATAAGAAACTTAAGAAACCCTAGCTAAACCTTAGAAAACCCTAGCAGAAAGGATGTATTTAGTGTAAGCTGCAAAGATCGATGGACTATCTAATTAAGAAACCAAGCTAGCTCGCTAGGCAACACTACAGTTACCCACAGTCCTCGTAAAACTAGAAAAACCAAAAATTGCGATGTGAGTTGATATGTGATTATATACTGGTTTTGTTTCTAAGCGATATCGACAAGAAAATAAAACAAGTTTCTTAGAATGTAATTAGAAGATGTAATAGGACAGTCATGCATTAATAATGATGGGAAGTAAGAATTATCAGCTAGTTGTGGAAAAAAAAAAAACTATACCCAACAACTCTTCACACCCCACCTCGAGCTAGATGATCGATGTAATATCCTCCAGGCTCCAGATTTAATTATCTTGGGTTAATCTTTAAAATCAAGTAAACAAAACAGCAAATAATTAAGAAAAAGTTCGAACAATATTTGAAATTTATTTTGCCATATAAATGTCTGCCAAATTTGAAATTTATTTAACATGCATCCGGAAATAGTAAAGCTTGCAAATACCAAGTCCTAGCTAGGTGCCGCCAGCAAGAAAATGAACTTTATTTCAACAACAATATCGCTCGCGATCAATCTCACGAGAGTGCTTCAGTTGTCTCGCATGACATTAACCCATGAGCTGCTCAATTCCTGTCAGCAAACAGAAATTAAAAGAGAAGTTAGCAGCAATACTTCTAAGTACGAAATTAAGCTAACTGACATACATGAACATACATACATCCTCAAGGCAGAGATTCTTGAACGCTTCTCTTGCATCGACCCAATCGAACTCAAGGTCAGCGAAATCTCCTTTGTGTTCCTGCTTCACATATAGGGTTGAATGAATTAAAATGTCGTAGACTTGTAGTTCTTTCAGATTATTGAATAAACCTAGGAGGCTAGGGCTTAATAAGAAACGATGCACAGTGCTTATTATATGACATACTTAATTGCATTTGGTATAGCAAGCACTGTAAAATGTAGCATGACAAATATCACACTACTATTACCGCACCCATATATATATATATATTTGTTTATGTGTGTGTTTCACATATATATACCTCATCAAAGTCTTCATCAGGTTGATCCAGATACGACACTACGTCATCAAACTCCACTGCAGTGATGTTGCTTCTGCTGTTTGAAGATTCCTCAACTTTAACATATTTTTGCTCCTGTTGCACAGGATAAAATGATACACAACCACCAAGGCCAACCAATGAATACTCATTTCCTGAAACATTATAGTTAACCGATAATTAATGCAATTTCCAATTGTAAAACATTATTTGTGGTAATTAGAATCATTTTAATCACTATCATTCATTGTGAATCTACAAACTGAATGGTTGAGACATGGGATTACCATCTGAAGGCGGCATATGATTAAGATCAATCATCAGTTGAGGATTGTAGGTGCTCCCTGAAGTTTGGTTATCATTTGTAGGAGGACTCGAGTTAAGATCTATTGAAAGATTGTTGGCCGCAATGTTAAGATCGATCTTACTTTTTTTCTCGATTGAAAGACTGTTGGCCGCAACGTTAAGATCAATCGAATTAGTTCTTTCCCTGATTGAAAGACTGTTGGCCGCAACCTTAAGATCGTTCAAATTAGTTCTTTCCCTGATTGAAAGATTATTGGCCGCAACTACTCTCCTTACGAAGTATAGATACTTCTGAGAAATTGAAGGTGAAGAAAAAATCACTTCCATATAAATATTCTGTCATCAATAACTAGTAGAATAAACTGTACAATAATTATTAATGAGTACAACCACAGTTATATATGAGACTAATTAATATAAGTAATGCTGAAGCTTTCGGGTTCGATATTTGAACAAACCTGCAACTGCACTGCCACAGTTTCTGTACTTAGTCCTTCCACATTCATGAATTCTAGAATACTTTTCGGAGAAGCATCTGTACGTGCACAAATTGAAAATCATGAAAAGAAGCTGCTAGATCGATGTTGGTAAATTATAGTAAGCTAGTAAAAAGCCAAAACGAACTAATTAAGGTAAACAAATTATATAGCACGTAATTGCTTTAGTGATAATTGTCATTAAAAAAGCTACTAATAAGAAACTAAATTAGCTATGACCAAAATGAACTCTTACTTACTTTCTGCGCCGATACAACGAATAGCTTCGAGGAACTGAGCATGTATTTGTGATGTCCATGCGATGTTCTTTTTTCCTGGAGCTTTGTTCGCTTCCTGAGCTGATGCAGTTCCTTTTTCCCCAAGAAAAGAAGTTTCTTTTCCTTGGTGAACAAATTGCAATAGGTTATTCAGATTATTAAAGTGAACTGGTTTCACTAAATAATGTGCAGCCCCAAGCTGTAGAGCCTTTCGTGCGACATCCAATCTGTCATCACCTGAAACCACTGCATTGAAATCCGTATAGATCAATCAGCTGAATAATACAGCATTAGAAGAAAAATGAATGCGGCAGAGTAATATATTGAGGACTTGTACTCGATCCTGACATATATGAATGACTACATAGAATTTACTCACCGATTAACGGCAACTTAAATTCTTCTTGAACTCTTTTTATTACTTCAAATCCATCCATATGAGGCAGGTGAATGTCTGTCATAACGAGGTCATAATAATTTTTGCGAACCCGAAGAGCAGATAAACCATGAATTGGATTCCTACAGGTCAAAACTGAAACACATATATATAGCATAAAACAATTATTATTTTATCATCAACAACATATCAATTATGTATTCAACTTATATTTTGTTAATTGTACAACTGACCGTCCTTGAATCGAATTCAGGACATACCAGTTACAAATGGAAGACTTATGCTATGAGACCAAATGAACATGCACAAAAACTTGAGTGGAAAAAAATAAAAGAGGGTTTATATTTGGGTCCTTGACCAACAAGGACAAAGATAGGGAAAAATTGCCCACCAAGTCTGTTACAGTAAAAATTTGCCCATCAAGGACAGAAATATTTGAAAATTCACTGTAGCGGAGTGAACAATAATATTATTGTGGTCAATATATTACTGTTCACCCAGTTTTTATTGACCACAATAAAATTTTTTAGGAACGTTCACCAAGTTTTTATTGACCTCAATAATATTATTGTGGTCAATAAATATTATTGTTCACTCCGCTACAGTAATTTTTCAAATATTTCTGTCCTTGATGGGCAACGAGGTACTGTAGCAAAACTTAATGGACAAAAAGTTGCCACATTTGGACCTATGGGGTATTTTCCTTTATATTTTTTTTTTGAATAAGCACGTACAATAAATTAAAAGAGAGTTTACATCTGAATGAAAAGAAGTCGGCGAGCAATAATGTACGTAATGAATAAATATTGTTTTTAAATACACATTAAATCCGCCAAATTAAATCGATTGTATGTGCATTAATGAAGATAAAATCAATAACCGTCAATCACATATCGTTGACTGTCATGCAATAGTACGGATATTCCCATCAATCTTAAATTATTGACCATCATGCAATAGTACGTACGCGCGTATATAGATATGTAGAAAAACAGGAGTGATCTAAAAATATAAGAAGAACTTAAGTACGTTCCTAAATTTTTGATAGCCAAACCAAGCTAATTGAAGCTTAAGAGGTGTTTCAGGATCATGGTGAGGATGACCCTTTAGCCAAGGAGGTGCTACATCTTCCCAACAAGAAACAATATATACTACAATTTACAGCTTAGTGATTTATCGATAAACTGAAAACTGGTAAATACGAAGTCCTTATAGAATTGTTTGGGGAAGCAGATCGAATCAATGTAAACATTAACAATTACTTAATAAGTTAGGGCTGATTTGATAAAATAGTTAGAAAGAAAAAACTATATACATGCAAGTACGACAGACTATTTAAGATTTAATCTTTAGGACTCAACAATCTAAGTCTGGCGTTCTGACTTCAAGAGACTGGATCAAATGGAATGATTACATTAAGAAAGATAGAGTAAAAGGTCATATCGAAAAATGAAACTAAGAAATCTAGAAATGAATAATTCTGATAAACTTGAAACTGAAACAATTGGATAGATCTCAGATCTATCATGCATGTAGAAAAGAATTTCAAAATCTTGAACTGTTTTTCTTTTTTTGAGAGATGAAAATCTTGAACTTTGTAGTTAACGAAATCAATGTTGGTATATTTAATGTTGGCATTCCTAAACAAAACGTTGATTGATTAGGAGTGTAAACAACCTATGCCACTTTAAGGTAAGTGGATATGCATGGTAAGTATGTGTTTATGATCTCCTTAAATGGATATGATTTTCTTAACAAAATCCTTGATTTAATTTTGTTTAAGAAAAATCTTTTACCGCTGCGTTTATTAATTGTATTTGAATCCTAATTGATTTAGGATCTTTTCAGCAAAATCTTTTATTGTTTTATCTCCTAATCGATAATCTTTTTAATAAAGATATTTCCTGATAGGAAGTCAATTAGGGTTAGGACTTTAAAGTGAGGGGGAGTCGTTGCTCCTATATAGGCTGATTGACACAGGTGCCGTTGGGTATGCTTGTAGGCTAGAGATTATTGTTTATCTCATGTGTTGCTGCGTTTATATGAAAAGCATAAAATAATAGTTTGTTTTATGGATTCACTTGTATATGTGAAGTGAATCCTTTGTTGCATAATTGTCTCATTCTCTCGTGACCAGTAGAGAAGAGTTGCAGATTGAAGAAAGAAGGATGCGCTCAGTTCCTTCGTTATCAAGAGAAGAAATTACGGAAGAGAAGAATCAAGGCAAACATATAGACTAGGGCTGCTAGTTGTAATGGTAATCGAGGTTTACCTTTGTTTGTAAGAGATTTTCTCAATTTCTTGTTAGTGATTGATCCTATTTCTGGGCTTGTGCCTCGCAGTGATGTTTCCTCAAGTTTGAGGTTTACACTGCGTAAACATATCGTTGTGTTCTTGCTGTTTTCGTTTTTTCCAGAACACTGGGATTGATAGTGTCACTTCAATCCTAGACGTGTAACACGCCATCTATTACTTGCTTCCAGCACGTTTGGGATTGTCAGTTTGTCTTCAATCCTAACATAAAAACGTTCCAGTCTTTACAAGTGGTACCAGAGCGGGTTCTAGAATTATTTTTCTAGTCGATCCAAGAACAGAATGGAGCGTGTTAGAGCTGCTGGATCGATCAATTGTCCTCCTCTTTTTGATGATGAAGGTGAGTCTTTTGATTTAAATTTACTTACAAAAGAGTTTAAAAAAAATTTGAAGAATAAAAATGTTTCTTCTAATTCTTCAAGAAATTTTTCAAATTTAAGAAAAGAGTTTTCTTCTGAAAAACAATTTGATAAAAAACCACAGTTTGGCCATAGGAAAAATTTTCAAGAAAAAACTAAATGCTATGAATGTGGTGGATTTGGTCATGTGGTTGTTGAGTGTGCCAACAGGAAACAAAATTCTAAGAACAGCAGGGCGTTGAAGTCTATATGGAGTGATAGTGACGATGAGCTCCTTGGTGACAATGAAGTGCACAATCTTGCACTTACTTCCTCGTTTCATCAAGACAACTCAGATGACTCCTATAGTGATGGTAAGATTTCGGTTGAGATGAATTCCTTGCAGGTTAAGGATGAGTTACATGTTGAAATTGAAGAAAGGAGAGAGCTTGAGGACAAGATAAAGACTTTGGAGGTTGAGCTAAAGGCTCAGATTAATTTAAATGTTTTGCTAACCCAAGAGAATGAGAAATTGCAGGTTGAATTGACTGAAACTAGAGACAAGTTCAGCAAATTCGATATCAGTTCGGAAAAAGTGTCAAGAATGATTGGGTTTGGAAAAAATCACAATAACAGAGAAGGACTTGGTTATGATGGTGCACCAAAAGAAACCTTACAGTTTGTGAAGGAGAATAAGCATGTTCCTAAGGTACTTGTCGCTGAAATACCTGTGTCAAAACCTGCATTTAAATCTGTCTCAGAACAGGGATCGATAACATGTCATCAATCCCCTCAGGTAAGTAAAGAGTTACAACCATGTACTCATCAGTCCAGGTACGTCCCTAGATCAAAAATCTTTGTTCCTACATGTCATTTTTGTGGAAAACTTGGACACATTCGTCCAAGGTGCAACTTGCTGCGTAGAAAAATAAGAAAACAGAAGCAAGGGTCAGGATTTAACCCAGCTGCATCTCTGCAGGTTGATCTGAAAAAGCATTTAGAAATAATTAATAGGATTGCAAAGCGGATTGCAATCCCAGAAGGTCTGGAGACGAAAAATAAACAGACCTGGGTGAAAAAAGGAGCAAATAAATGTTTTTCAGATTTGTGCAATGATTTTCATGCATCTATGAATACTGATAATAAAGCTTGTTTGTTAACCTCTTGCAGGAATGTCAACAAGGATGAACGCCACATGCCTTGTGGTTCTGGTTGTACTCTCTAAATGAAGAGAATGATGATGTCTATGATGATCCTATTCTTGATCCTCTGCCAATCATAAGGACTGATTTTAAGCAAGTTCAAAAGGATCACTCTGCTCAAGACATCATTGGGAAAATGGATGATAGAATTCGAATTTAAAGACAAGCTGCAAGTGAGGTAAGTAGTAATTTTGCTTTTGTGTGTTTTTTGGTTGCTAATAAAGTGAACATGGACATAATTTCTTATTTTGTGTTGTGTCACTTTTTGTACCAAAAATTGTTAAAGAGGCCTTGATTGATGACGATTGGATTAATGCTAGGCAAGATGTGAGTCGCTTAAGAATGTCATAGGTGTGTGCACTAAGCTCTGAAAATTTTCCTTGAATTTGTCAATCAGCATGCATCCATTGTGTGTGAACCCATGGTAGTATAGTAACATTCACATTGAATATTTTTCTTTTGGTTCACAAAATTTCCAGATTAATAAGGATTGCATGTAGGGTAAGTATCCCACACTGTTTGCTAGGGTAAGTTGATCTTAGATTGACAAAGTATTTTTCATGACTTCATGTATGTGAGTATGACAAGTTGACTAGCCGGTTCTGAGTTCTGTTTTGTCATGGCTATGGAATCTTGAGCATGGACAAAATATTCTTAATCACCTTTGGCTTTGCACATGCACACATATTTTCTTTGTGGTGGTAAACATCAGCTTGGTTGATCAGGTACAAGTCACAAAATAATGAGTTGATTGTTCCTTGCTCCTTGTTCAATAAAAAAAAAATATATTATATTATTTTGGAGCATTATCAGGCTATTCCCAAAGTAACCAGGCCCTGGTCGTGGTGAACGATATAGGGATTGGGCAGAAACGGGAATGGTTTGATGGCCAGGCTATTCCTAAAGTAATCAGGCCTTGGTCGTGGTGAACGATACATGGATTGAGCAGAAAAGGGAATGGTTTGGTCACCCCGGTGGATGTGAATCACAAATTTTGTGAGTAAATCATGTGTGAAAGGCGAAAAAAAAAAAAAAATGAATGTCTTGCCCACACAGGAGGTATAAGGAGTGCAAAAAGATTGCTTAATTTCTCTGTTTGTGACCTTCTGGGATTCCTAGCATGATACAGATCCCATATTGAAATATGTTCACCAATCACCACAAAGGTACAAGGATACTCGATCATACTCTTGCTTACTTTGTTGTGTCTTAACTTGATTCAATAGGTGAAATTTGCTTGTTTTGTTTACATTGTGAGGTTATGACATATACTTTGGCTAAAGGCTATGCCTCTTCCCTCTTATTAGTGTGTGGATAATTCCCTACTCATTGTGTGTTTGCATTGATTATTTTTGCATACAAATTCATCAATTCAGGGGGAGTTTTCAGTGTTTGGTCACTACATTTTGTGGTTGCTTTGTGATGCAATTCTCTGGCTTATCTATCACATAGTGGTGCTTCTAAGGGGGAGTTTCTTAATGCCTTTGGCATCCCTATTCAAAAAGGGGGAGAAGAAGAACCTATGCTATACTGCTATCTTTGTTGGTTTTGTCATAACCATGTTTTATTGCCACAGTTGTTCTTCACAATGTGTTTTGCTTAAGTGTTTCAGGTCACTAATGAGGAAGCATGATCCTTGGCTCTTGCAGCATAGGTTGTTGACTATGAGATTGTTTTGTATAGGAATGCCAAAGGGGGAGATTGTTGGTATATTTAATGTTGGCATTCCTAAACAAAACGTTGATTGATTAGGAGTGTAAACAACCTATGCCACTTTAAGGTAAGTGGATATGCATGGTAAGTATGTGTTTATGATCTCCTTAAATAGATATGATTTTCTTAACAAAATCCTTGATTTAATTTTGTTTAAGAAAAATCTTTTACCGCTGCGTTTATTAATTGTATTTGAATCCTAATTGATTTAGGATCTTTTCAGCAAAATCTTTTATTGTTTTATCTCCTAATTGATAATCTTTTTAATAAAGATATTTCCTGATAGGAAGTCAATTAGGGTTAGGACTTTAAAGTGAGGGGGAGTCGTTGCTCCTATATAGGCTGATTGACACAGGTGCCGTTGGGTATGCTTGTAGGCTAGAGATTATTGTTTATCTCATGTGTTGCTGCGTTTATATGAAAAACATAAAATCATAGTTTGTTTTATGGATTCACTTGTACATGTGAAGTGAATCCTTTGTTGCATAATTGTCTCATTCTCTCGTGACCAGTAGAGAAGAGTTGCAGATTGAAGAAAGAAGGATGCGCTCAGTTCCTTCGTTATCAAGAGAAGAAATTACGGAAGAGAAGAATCAAGGCAAACATATAGACTAGGGCTGCTAGTTGTAATGGTAATCGAGGTTTACCTTTGTTTGTAAGAGATTTTCTCAATTTCTTGTTAGTGATTGATCCTATTTCTGGGCTTGTGCCTCGCAGTGATGTTTCCTCAAGTTTGAGGTTTACACTGCGTAAACATATCGTTGTGTTCTTGCTGTTTTCGTTTTTTCCAGAACACTGGGATTGATAGTGTCACTTCAATCCTAGACGTGAAACACACCATCTATTACTTGCTTCCAGCACGTTTGGGATTGTCAGTTTGTCTTCAATCCTAACATAAAAACGTTCCAGTCTTTACAATCAATAACAGCAAAACACTGTATACGTACCTCTTGTTATGTGATTATACAGATATATCAGGAGAAAATTTTCTCTCCATAAAATCGCTTAAAAGAAGAAAAAAGTAACAAATTTTAGTTTTTTGGTTACATAAGAAGGGATTAAATCTCTGACCTAGTCTAGTCCTAACCCAATTTCCCACCCTCTCCTTACTACTTGAGCAAACCTCTAGGGATCCCTCAAAAGAAAAAAGAAGTAATAAATTTCCTTTCATTTTTCTTTTCTGACCTCTGTAAGAATTGGAAAACAAAGATGGTGTGCCCTAGAGAAATTAGGTACCTTCATGTTTCAGACTTTGGAGAGATGCTGAAAAACAGGCAAGAAAAGTAGGATCATTATCTATAACAAGGATACGAAGTTTGATGGGAGAGCTGGTTGCGGCCATGAGATCTGTCAATGGTTAATTTCTGCAAGCTGGTGGAGACTAGAGAGAGTCAGAAAGAGAAGAGAGGCAGGAGATGAGAGAGTGAGAGAGACAGAGATGAGTTTTTGTCCCAATTAGATATATTTATTCATTTCTAAGCAAGTTTTGCCGTGTAAACGTACAACACATGTATTATGAAAAAAGACTATGCATGCCACCCATCTTAGTAATTAACGAAAAAATATCCAGAGAAAAAAATTTGACATTTAATGCAATTTTCCATAAGAAAGAAAATACAATCCTTTTACACACTCTCCCAAATAAGAAAACTTAGCAATGTTTGTGTACTGGGTTCAAAAACATCTATTCCATATTTTTTATTTTTCTTATGAAAATCGATCGCGGAAATGTGTTTTGCGAAGGTGGAACATCGAAATTCATGGGTTCATTAACTAAATGGCCAATGCACATGGAATAGGGCTAATACTCTCACGTACACTAAGGATGTTTTTTTTTTTAGGGGCTGCGCACGAATAAGACAAGCTCCCATGCATGGTAAGAAATTATGGCGTCAGCTCTCCTACGTACTATTATGAGACGACGGACGAGTCTCCTTGCAAAGTTCAATTAGGTTATAAGCCTAGGCTATGAGCTGCCTTCTTGTCCGCCCATGCATTGATGCTATTCGGGCCGGTAAGTATAACAAGTATACGTACTTGAAACTATTAAAATTACTAAATATAGATCGATGCACAACGTATATATTTCCTTACAAATTTTGTATTTGTTTGATCGGTAGATACAATGTATATACTTCTCTCTACCAAATTGTATGGACATAAAAGAGAAAGGCGTGCATTTATCTCCAAATGTTGATAGAGGTTTCAAGTTCGAATCCCCGTCTCTCTTATTTAATAAAAAGGTAATATGTCTTGTACACAATTGACCTTATCTCGAAATGTCTCAATTCTTATCTTCTTTGATTAATTATTCATGTGCAAATTCAAAATGAACGTCTCAAAAGGAAAATATATTTATTACATATACACAAGTTGACTTCAAAGAGTATCTACCACTAAGGACAAATATGGCAACGAGTCTTCCTGAGAATATTATTAAAAAACTTTACCATAAGAAAAATGACCAAGAGGAAAATTTGAATTGTGAAACCGAAACTAAAACAATATATCAATAATAAATGTAAAGTGTGTACATGCGTGGAACATATTCTGAAAGGCATTGTGTTTACTAAGTTGCTTTAAAAGGATGTATGCATTTCACTCTAGCCGTTTTCTTCCTTTGCTTACAATGGCAACAAAAAACAAAAAACAAATATGTGATTAAGGTGTCACTTGCATGGTAACAATTTTTTTATAAACAAAAAAAAAAAAAATATATATATATATATATATATATATATATATATATATATTAGTTACAATCCTATACATACATACATACATACATACATACATACTAGAAGGTTATGTATAGGAACATTATACTGATCTAAAAGGAGGCAACAGATCGATTACTAAAACCTATATGCTTCTGCGACAGATGACGATAGAGAGAATTACCACGTACTAAGATGAAGAGCCATGATCAGCACGTACCATGGTTAACCAAAGCATCTACAACACTACCATTTCTCTCACAATTGATAGAAGCAGAAATTAATACTGGCACGTCTCATAAATATACCATAAATGTTTATTCCAAAGAAAAAGTAGCTAGCTAGCTAGCTAGATATTAGAGAACTGCCATGGATTGTGAAGAAATTAAGTGCCAAAGATGTAATAATTAATATAGGATTAAAGGTTATGATCACATATATTACCTGAACTATTTCTCAATTATATACTTTGTACTTGAACTTTAAGTTTTGTCACAAGTAGTACTCAAAGTTTTCCATTTTAGCCTTTTTTTAACACGTGCCCTCACGCGCATATATTTGTGACAAAAATGGCCTTAGGTACCACAGAAGATTAAATCGAAAATTTTGGGTACTACTTGTGACAAAATTGAAAACTTTGGGTACTACTTGTGACAAAAATTGAAGTTCAGGTACCAAATATATAATTGAGAAATAGTTCAAGTACTATATGTGATAAAAACCCATTAATATATGATGCCACCAATGAACGACCCTAGCTTTTCGTATGGCATGGATCAATGCAAAAATGTATATGAGCGACGATTAATTGAACTAGAAAAAGAAACTGGCCGGATAAGAAAAAACACCCCATGAAGGAAATTTAAACTACATGTACAAATCGAGGCTCTTTCGAGTTTCAAGGTTGAATAACTTTGGGCAAATGCTGTTGGAGAGTGAAAATATCTCAAATCAGAAAAAATGACAAAAGAAAATATAATTTATAAGTAAGTGACTTTTTTTTTTTTTGGACGAATGTATAAGTAAGTGACATGCTTCTAATTGCATGGAGGTCTTTTGAGTGTTTCATGGTTTCTAGGTAGATACAATATACGTACCACTCTAATAAGTGTAAGAGAGAAACACAATCTCTCCTATTTAGCTTTTGAACGATGTATTCCACTCATGGTTTCTGGCCTATGTGACCGAAATGCAAACCAAGTGTTTCATGGTTTCTGGGTAGATACAATACGTCCCACTCTAACAAATTGTAAGGGAGAAACACAATCTCTCCTATTTAGCTTTTCAACGATGTATTGTAGTAAGATACAACAACGTATTGGTCATTTTTTACTCGAACTTAGAACATTACAATTATAAAGGAGAGACTTATACAACTAATTAAACCAAATTGTCGCAGACATGAGGAATATTATTGTACTTGCTAGTCAAATTACATTAAGTTGGATTAATTTTTTTTTGTTCAAAGTAGATCAATTAATAAAGACGCCAATACAAGAAAGACATGGCCTTAAATTACCAATTACGGTAATCCAGAATATTTTTCGTTATGGTGGCTGGTATGATATCATCGATACATTGTGTACAGTTCATGAGATTGATATTTTCCTTTTAGAATAATTTGCATGATTGGCACTTATGTTAAACAATAAAACCATGAAATTATACTAAATTGGACTCTTCCCTCAATAAATGACAATCTAAAACGAAGAAAATTGTAGAACAAAATAAAAGAAAGAGAGAGAGCTGGATTGCTTATGATTTATCTTTTAATTAGAATTATAGCTAGAATGACATATTGGGGGAAACTGAACTTTTGCTAATTCTATTTAAGAGTGATTTAGATTACTTGCTCCTTGATATCAAGCTCGGATGGTGGAAGAGTTGTTGTCTTCAACAAAAAGAAAGTTTTTGGATGGTGAGGTTGGGCTCGGTGCCGATCTCGGTTTGATGGAAGTGATATGTGCTCCCCTGTATTTTCTTATGATTTCATGGTGGGTGACTTGCGTACTTTCATAGTTGCATTGACCATGTCCAAGTTGTTGGTATTAATGGGAAGAGGGTTCTAGCTTGAAACAACTATCAATGCTGGTAACTTAATCATCATTGCTATGTTCTTTGTTTTTTCGAAGATTGCTGATTCAAATGGGTGGAATGGTACGTATTCGATCATCACCACTTCCAATCCAATATTCACTCATTGGGATCGAAGTATTGATGCTTGGAAGGCTTCATCTCCTCAACGTGGATTTGGCTACTCATAAATAGTTTCTTGGTCATAATAAAAGGGCTTTCCGCTTTAGGCCGGATTCATTGATTATTTTTAGTTGGGATTTCTTTGGCTTTTAAGTTGTTTTCTATGAGTGGGAGATGTTAGCTAGTATAGTTTAATTTTGAATTTTTCATAAATGTATTAATTAGTTGTTTTGATTGTAATGTTTGAATCTTTAACAAAACAAAAAATAGACTGTTGGTTTCAAGAACCGATTCTAGAAAGCATATATATACAAAAGCATTTGATGACCGACATTAACACAGTTCACTCATTGTAATATTGTTCTAGACTTATAGCTCAAAGAGTAGTATTCTACGTACTAAAATGAAGCAAGTAAGTTATTGGGGTTAGCCCAAGTGGTGAGGGAGGGTGGAGAATTGAGTTAAGATTAAGTTAGGTTAGATATTCGATCATCTCCAATGTAACCAACAAAATGAAGCAATTACGTAAGAATAGTGTTTTAAAAAGTGTTAGCAAGGCACGCCTCAAGGCTCAAAAAGCTTAAAAATCAAATGTTTTCGCCTCAGCTTTGATAGGTAGGCGTTGAGGCGTATAAAGTGCGCCCCTAAGGCATACAAGGCGCATAAGGCGTACAAAGACGTACGCTTGCTGAGTTTTTTTTTTTTTGAAAACGACCACACATCAGTATCTTTCTCAGTTTCTCTAATCTCCAACTTTGTTACCCAACTCCTCTCTCCCCTTCGACCTTCCCAAGCATAAAAATTTCCAAACCTATTCCCCAAATATTGTCAAATCTCTTAGAGCCCCTTATGTTTAATTTATTGACGATTTGGCTTTAAAGGAGCTCCTGGAGGTACTTTGAGCACTTGGAGGAAGAGATTATTAGCACTTGATTTCGTTTGATATATAGAATTATCTGAATTATAGACGATTATTGATGATTATAGAGTTGTAGAATTATAGATTAAATAGTATAGATTGTAAATTGTAATCATGTTGGAAGTCTAGTCATGCTTAATAAAAACTAATTATGAAAATTATGAAATCATGTCCATTTACAATTTGAAAAGGAGAAGGATGAGTTTTAGTACGAGTGTACAACCAAGAACAAGAAGGAGAAGTATATTTATTTTTATACTCAGGTCTTATGCCTTTACGTCTCAAGGCTTACGCCTTACACCTTATCCCTCCAAAACGCCTTGGGATACGCCTTAGTGTTTTAAAACATTCATATATAAATGCTAATTCCATTATTGGAAAGTACTTTTGCGTTGGTGGTAGGTTTTTGGTCAGAACATGTTTAGCATCCTGCGTATCCCTTGTTTGAGCTTTCCGGCCATCATGCTAGAGAGATGCTGATCTTGACTGTTTGGCCTAATTTTACAGATGGCAAATTACAAAACATGAACACCCTATCGCGCGGCGTTGATCTGATCGCTTGATTGGGTGTTGACTCATTGGACCCATTTCTATCGCGAAAAGATATATATAAAGAATCCATTGCAAATTAATGATTTGAGTTACTTCGTATGTAAGAACTGTAAAAATCCTTATGGATAAATATAGCGGGCAGGAAATTTGTTAGAAACTAATGCACATTGAAAATTCTAAATTACAATTGATTAACCTAGACTAATCTAGAATTGTATGTTCTAGAATTTTCATAGAAAGTGTAGTGAGGAGTAATCTAGAAAGTATGGATCAACATCTGGTTGATAATTAACCAACGTCGGTGGTGCTTAAGTGAGGCTGTTAATAACCTCTATAAATATGTGTTGTATGTATTCATGTAAGTAATTAGTACAAAGTCCTAAACTCCCTTTCCTGTAATACTCTTGTCCTAATTCAATTGTCCTAAGCCCACCAATTAATCCTAAACACTAACACTCAATCACCTACTAAACCCTCTAAAATTAATCTAACAGTGGTATCAAAGCTCCAATTCAAAAAAAATTAAAGAGCTTAAAAACAATAATGTATAAACATGAATTAGTTTTGTTGAGAACATACATGCATTGCTAACCCACAAGACCATATATCCTATTAATTAGCTCATTAGTTAGAGAACTAGACGTATATTTATACATATATATAGCTTGTAAGTATAAAGTCTAGCTTGGCTATTAACTTCGTACTAGAAAATGGAAGCAGTTCAAAATTCAAATTGAACTAGATTTAGGATCAATGGAGAGTTAGCTTCAAACTAGCTAGCGATCCATTTGTTCATTCTACGAGTTCGATCTAATTGACTCCATCAAGCTTTGGATCACATTAACTTCACAGGAATTATGCAGGACTATCCTTCTCGATCGATCACTACATATGTAATCTTCAAACTAGTTGAGGAATGAGTCCGTAAACTTCTTCCAGTCCTATCAGCAAGAAGCAAAACCGAATGTTAAGTAATCATATATATAGTACGTGCTGAAGGCACAATACATAATTTAGATTTAATTAAACTGAAATAATACATGAACATGCATGCATACCTCATCTAGAGAGATATTTTCTAGAATTGCTGTGGCATCCAATAAATCCAACCAGTCGAACTCGAGTTCTTCGATGAGTTCTCTATTGAAATTCTGCTACAACATCACATATATTCGGCGTCTTAATTTAAAGTGAATATATCAATATATGATACGTACACAATATTAGAAATATACTAGCAGAATCTAAAAATAAATCATAACATGCATCAAGTAATTAATATTTCATGAGGTGATAGATGCATGCCTGGGCGCCATTGGATTCTTTGAGCAAGGAAGCATTTTCTTGAACCACACTTACACTAGTCTCATAATTGACGACTTGTTCTCCTTCCTTCAAAACAAAAAAGTATCAAGCTAGTCAAAATGAAAGCATATATATTTCCTTAATGTTCTGAGCTCTATGAAGCTTAAGCGCGCATGCTTGTACGTACATATATACCTGATTGACTGATTCCAAATTGGTATCGCTGAACAAGATATCATGAAGATCATCAAAGTCCTGGTCGGTTTGATTCTGATTTCGTGATGCGTCTACAACATTAGAGCTAGAAGCTGCAGCTTCCACAGTTGTGATGCCACCAAAGCCAACAGATGAAGCATCCTCACCGCCCGAAAAATCATTGTAACTGAACATCAAATTACCCATTGGTGAAGCATTATTCATGTCTTGATGATGCTCATTTTGATCAATATCATTCAGAACCAATCCAACAAAATTAGTATTGAGTCCACTAGTTGATGAGGTCCAGTTGTCGTTCGCCACCATCAGATTAGGGTTTGGATTCGAGTTAATTCCAGCTGACCCTGCAGAAGCAGCACTACTCATTGGGAGTCCATCATAATAGTTGTTGGTGTTGAGACTATTAGAATCATTCAGAAATCCCATAGTGCCATTCCATGAACCATTATTGAAATTATTGTTGTACTGAAACCCTGCATTTATGCCATGGTTATTGTAATTACCGTATAGGTGGTTGGTGAGTGGACTTGCTTGAGTTTGAAGTCCATTAGTACTTGACCAATTGCTTTCAATATTGTTTGCCTGAAATCCAAACCCCGTGAAAGCAGGTTGCGGCGGCGTCTGAAAATGTGATAGAAAATTCGGTTGATATGGGTGTGATCTGTATCCGAATGGAGGCACGGAAGTGGTAGATGAGTAGTGATCAATGGCACCAGAAAGGGGACGGCCAAGGTTTGAAGAATTAAGATTCATGGAGAGATTCTGTCCACAAATGGGGTGCTGCTGGAATATGGAAGTTCGGCTTTGCCCGAACGTAGATCCTGACATATGGGACTTGTCAACAATATCCGATTTACTTACTGAAATCCTTGCCGCAACTCTTCTTAGAAACTGTCTGTACTTCTGAAAAAACAAAATTATCAAAAGAAAAATTATGTCCTGTTATATACCATGATAAACACTTTACGTTTACAATAACATAAACCCAATTCTTTTCCAAGGACACACTAGAATTTTAATCATATGAAGACTTGAGCTTTAATTTGGGTTGGATATTTCAACAAACCTGCAAATGGCTGGCCACGTTTTCTCTAGTTAGGGCTTCAACGTTCATGACCTCAAGTATTGTTTTCGGAACAGCTCCTAACCAATTTGAAAATGAACAAAACAAAAACGTACGTGCTCAAAAAGTTAATTAATTAGTGAGTACTGGTAAACAGAAACGTAATTAAGTAACTCATTAGTAAGAAATGAATCAGTAAATGGCCAAAATCTTACGTACTTTCTAGGCCTATGAAATGAACAGATTCCAGAAACCGAGCCTGAAGCTCTTGCGTCCATACCACCTTTGACTTTTTCGGAGCATTGCCTTCCTTTGTTGATCGTTTTCTCTTGGAATTCTTTTTCTCAGGATCACCATTTGTATCCTCGTCAGATATTGTCTCACTTGATTTTTCGCCACCACTTTCTATTTCCTCACCCAAAAAAATTTCTTTTCTTGATTTATCAGAATAATTGACAACAAATTTCCATAGGTTTTTCACATCATTAAAGCAAACTGGTTTTACTATATAATGTACAGCACCAAGCTTGAGAGCCTTTAATATGACATGCTCTCTATCGTCGGACGAAACAACTGCATGTTCGAACATGAATCCGATTAGAGGTACGATCACACGTACATACGCGCACGCGCACACCGAGACATATATTTCCTATATTATGTATATATTAGTAAGAATAATTGGATTTGAATAAAAGGAAAATTACAATACATATAGTTAGACATGACATTTGTGAACCAATCTAAGTCTTGTCACATCAAATGTCTTTAATACATATATAGTTCAAGACACACTGAACTTGTGACATCAAAAAAGGTGTGGTGTCTAAATAATTTGCACAAAGTTTAGGTTTTATGATTTTTGTACCATGTCTCAATTATATCTATCCGAATATGCGGATTATAAAAACCATAATATCATAACAAGGATGAAAGAAAGAGAGCTACAAAAAGTTTATGTTAGAGAAGTTGAATCAGAAGTGGAACTAAAGTAACCTGATCGAAGGCAAAAAACCCTATCCCCAATTTGTGTGAAACCCTAATTACCAACATAAAAACGCACTTTATCATTAACTTATAAACCTAAAGAACCAACAGTGGAGAAAACAACCACACCAATGGAAGTGAAACCGTAATGAGTCATGAAAAAGGATTTTAGAGTCTGAACTCTGAAGCTGGAAAATATTCATAAAAGAGACAACGTATTTCATATGCACAAACACACCCGCGCGCACACATACATGTGTATAACTTTAATAAAATTAACTCACTAATTAACGGCAGCTTAAATTCTTCTCGAACCCTTTTCTGTACTTCAAATCCATCCATATCCGCTAAATAAAGGTCCGTCATAATGAGGTCATAAAAATTTCTCCTAACCCGAAGAGCAGAGAAAGCAACGAATGGGTTTGAATATGTCCAAACTGAAACAAAACAGTACGGAAGAATTATTATCATTCCACAAGAATAACAAATTAACAATATGTACATATACGTTGAAGTATCTGTGTGACATATATTATAAAAAAAAAAAGTCCCAAATTTTTATGTATGTGTATTTATGAAACGAAACTAGCTACATATCGGCCGTTGACAGTAATGTAGTACATACGTGTCACTCATATATCGGTAACCATGTATGTACGTAGTAAATACTTCACTATACGTACCCATTGATCCGTCGATCAATAAACCTAATTTATCATTGATAAGTTAGGGATGATCATTTGATCATAACAAAACATATACTCTTTAATTAGGACAGTGAAAATCAATTTTTTATAAATTATAAAGCGAGAGGAATAGAGAGAGATCAATGCGTGAGCTCAAGCTGCTCAACAATCCCATGAATATCTGACTTTGATAATGTGAATGAAGTGGAAGGATTAAAGAAAGGAAAGAAAAAAGAAAAGATTGACCTTAACAGGAAAGAAACTAAAATGTTATCTACTAATGAAAATGAAGATTCTATATATTGAAATCAATCTAGAACACTGAAGAAATTAGCCAACTTGATATGAAAGAACGGGATATAAAAATTGCTAGCCAAGCTAGTTAATCAGATTATAATCATCTACACACGAATTTGAAAACTTTAACTTGGTTGTGGTTATGTACCTTGATGTTTCAAAAGGTGAAGAAATTCTGAAACACTGGCAAGAAATGCAGGGTCATAACCTATAACAAGTACACGAAGTTTGACGGGATCAGATTCTCCTTGTAAAACCATGTTATCAGACATGCTTAGCAAACACTCGATCGAGTCTTATCGATGATTTTCGCGAGCTGGCACAGATCTCAGAAAGAAACTAGTGAGAGAGAAAGCTAGAGAGTGTGTTTATCCATTTCTAAACAGGTTTAACCGTGTATATATAGTGGCAAAAGAGCAGATGTATTATGAAAGCCATCAGAAATGGCGAAACCACCTAACTTTTTAGTAGCTAATGGAAAAATATCCAGAGGAAAAATTGACATTTAATGCTACTTTCCATATACAAGAAGTCCTTGCATGTCATCCCAAAGAAGAAGATTCACTTTGCAGAGTTTAATTCTGTGGGTTTAAGCTGATTACTTTCCTGTTCATCTCTATCTATATGTCTTTTCAGTACATATATACAATGTCAATGTGTCATGTAAAAACTTCAGAAATTTTGAGAGAGATCGAATTAACAGCAATTTGTCATGTACCAGTTTCTTTTTTTGTCTTCTTTTTTAATATTTCTGAATTCTTATCTCCTTTTGTTCTTATAAAAGTAAACTCAAGATGAACACTAGCTTGAAAAGAAGTAGAAAAAAAAATGTCCTTTATCATGCATAAATAAGTTGACTTATAATTTTATTTTATTTTCAAAAAAATGAAAACGACTCTTCCTGAGAATGGCATTAGAAAGCTTACCAAAAGGGTTTTTCCTGGAGATCGAAAAAGTTGAAAGGGAAAGAAAACTTTTCCAGACTTTTCCTTTTTGGATTAACTTGGACAAATTTACAGTTCAATCTAGCTAGCTCATTCGTTCTAAATTTATAGCTAGTACTACAAATGTCGATCAAATTAGGGAAATGGTAAATCTCTTCGACCAATGACTAACTTTTTTTCAGCCAACAATGGTGCTGCTAGTCCATGGAAAACACAAAGATTCGAATTTTTAAGGGTTAGCCACAAGTGACGAAAATGAATAGGATAAGTGGAAGGAATATATTACTTTCCATATAGTTGACTCACTTTTAGATTTCAAATGAAATCTGAAATTTAATGCTAATTTATCACAACCTTTTTAGTTATCTTATGGTTATTATGGAGGCCTGAAACAGCCAAAAGAGAAAACTAGCAACTTCACAGAGGTCATCTGGGAAAGCATTAATAGACTTGTGGAGGGGGAGACTCAAAGGAAATGACTCCATGTTCTTGATTAATACTGCTTTTAGCTAGAGAATGGCGCGCAGTCATATTGTATTCTCTGAAAATGTATAAAAATCACTACTTCAAACCCAGAAAGGTAACTTTCCGAATTATGAAGGTGCATATCAATTTAGTTGTACATCATAAGTTCTACCTGTAATGAAGTCATATTGTATGTAGACCCTTGTTTGTTGGTGGAGGTCGTGATTGGTGCAGACCTTCTATCCTACGGTGTTGAGGCAGTTTATTGAGATTTTAGAAGTGTTAGCTGAATTATATATACAGGTTTGGGT
This sequence comes from Rubus parviflorus, assembly GCA_029955375.1. Lineage (NCBI taxonomy): Eukaryota > Viridiplantae > Streptophyta > Magnoliopsida > Rosales > Rosaceae > Rubus > Rubus parviflorus. The sequence continues at coordinate 6,703,690 of JARGGL010000005.1, read as the reverse complement.
CGTCTATTTGTATGGAGGTTATGTCGAATTTTCGGTAGAATTTATTTTATGGTGGACACTACAGGATCACCTCGGATTCCAGGAAGGAATTTTGGGGGTGTCCTGTCAAGTGACCTGAAGGAATTGATAACAAGCCCAGAAAGGCCTTGAAAGGCAGAGCACCGCATCACCAAACCAGAAAAATCCCCAAATGAGAAGAGGGAAAGATTAGCTCGATCCCAGAACCACCAAAAATCAGAGGGAGAAACCATAGTTGCCAGCGAAACTCTATAGAATCCGTCGTCTGTGCTTGCAATGTCAAACCCTAGTAGATAGAACCCGAGATAGAAAACGCAACGTTAAATATGATAATACATCAAATCAGTTTACTGAGCTCAATTAGCACGTGTTTTATTATTTTTAGTGTAATCAGAAGCTTAGTCAGTAAGCTTAGTTAGCAAGCCAGTTAAGTGAGCTACACAGCTATCATCAAGCTGTCAATTCACGGGATCCTTTCTTGAGCTTACTGAGTCACATAGCAAAGTATATATATCCATAATTTCTGCTTTTTCCTTAGTTGGTTGTAAACATTTCTAGAATATCAAATATACACATTTCTTCTTCTTCAAGTTCTTCTGTGAGTTTTCATGGTATCAAGAGCCTTGGTCTCGATCCATGGCCTGTGATCTCTTCAGCTTGTCGCTGTTGTTCTATTACTTGTTCTCAGTATTCTGGTGTTGTACTGGTAATCTCTGCTGTGTTTCTTTGACGATAAGTTTTCTTCTTCTCGAACCGTTCATTCTTCAGATCTCCGTTTCACTATCACTAAATTGTTGCAATTAGCTTCTGATTCGTGTTGTCAAGGTCAAGGTTTTGTATGAATTGTACTTGATTCTGGTCTTTGAGGTGATATTGTACCTGCTTGATTGTAATCTTCAACCCCTAGCTTTGTGTATTACTCTGCATCTTCAACCTTAGTCATGTCTACTCCTTCAGTTACTTACAACACCGTATATCTACCTAACATATTGCTTGATGAGACTAATTACCCAACCTGGTTGTTTCACCTGCTAACTTTTTTGCGTGGTCAACATCTCTATGGCTTTGTGGATGGATCCACTCCATGTCCACCTCAGTATGTGTTAGCCTCTGATGGCTCTACTTCTACGTTTTCCCCTAAATATGATGCTTGGAAAACTCAGGATCAGAATGTTATTAATCTACTTGGTCAAACCCTCAGTTCCAAGGCTATGTCTTGTGTTGTTGGAAGTCAGTTCGCTCAAGACATGTGGACTAGACTTAAGAACAAGTTTGCAGCTCCTAGCAGACAAAACATTCTTCAACTTAAGTCTAATCTTTAGAATTTGAAGAAAAGATCTGATTCTATGGAAACTTATCTTGAAAAGATCAAAGATGCAAGGGATGCTCTTGAGACAGTAGGTGTATTTCTTGATGATGAGGATGTGGTGGTCACTGTGTTGCGTGGCTTACCTCCTGAGTATGTTGCTACTAGAACTGTTATCAGAGCTAAATTTGTGAGTTCCACAATTGCTGAACTAAAGACTTTACTTCAAGCTACTGAGAATGATATTGAGGTTGATTCTCCAGTCGCTGCTGGTTCTCCTTTGACTGCGATGCTTGCTCAGAACAATTCCCCTGTTGTTCAGTCTTCACCTGTGTCTTTGGTTGCTAATTCTCCTTCCATTCCACCTGGTTTTAGTACTCCTGTGTCTACACCAGCTTTTTCAAGTTTTGTATCCTCACCAGCTCCATCATCACCAGCTGTGTCACCTCAGTATTTTCCTATACCAGCTATGCCCTATGGCTTTCCTTACAATGTGTTTGATCCTTCTTTTGCCATGGCTGGGTTATATGCTAGTGGTGGTAGAGGTGGAGGTCGAAACAATACTTTTGGTAATCACTCTGGTGGAGGGCACACTGGTTTTGGTGGTGGAAGGGGTCTGTCTTTTCCAAACAGGAACAATACTTTTGGTGGAGGAAACAATTCTCACAATGGAAGTGCAAATAGCAATGGTGGTCTTCCTAGGACCAATGGTGGCTCTGGCAATTACTTAACTTGTCATCTTTGTGGTAAATTAAAGTTGGCCATGGTGCCAAAACTTGCCGCACTCTAAGCAATTTCAATGTGAATGGTGCTTCCAGTTCTACTGTGGAATGTCAATACTATGGCAGGCCATATCACACTGATGATAAATGTTTTCACATCATTGGCTTCCCTGGTCAACAATCAAACAATGAAGCTTCTAATGCTGCTGCTAATTCATCTCCTCAGTTTTGGCTTGCTGATTCTGGGGCAACAAACCATATGACCAGTGAAATGCAACTCTTGCAAAATGTGGCACCCTACATAAACTCTGATTCTGTTCAAATTGGTGATGGTAAACATCTAAAGATCACACACACTGGTGACTCTATTCTTGGTTTGCTGAAACTTAAACACATATTGCTTATTCCTGAGTTAGCTGCACACTTGTTATCTATATATCAATTGTGCAAACAAAATAATTGCTTTGTGTGGTTTGATGAGTTTATGTGCATTATACAGGTTAAGGTGCTAGTCAAAATTCTGTACAAAGGCCTGAGTAAGCAAGGGCTGTATCCCATACCATTTGATCTCCCACTTCGTCTTAATCAAGCTACTGCATCTACATCCACTGCTGTCTCTACTTCTCCAAAGGCTTTAGTAGGAAAATGTGTGAAACAGTCACTATGGCACAGAAGGTTTGGTCACCCTTCTCATGAAATAGTAAAACAAATGCTAAATAAATGTAATATCTCTAGTAGTAGTGATGTCAATCCATTAGTTTGTGAACCATGCCTGTTAGGAAAATTTCATAAGCTTCCTTTTCCACAATCTCAGTCTAGGAGTTTGGTTCCTTTTGAATTGGTTCACTCAGATGTTTGGGGTCCTTCCCCACATCTATCTTTTGATGGCTACAAGTACTTTGTACTTTTTATTGATGATTGTACCAGGTATACCTGGATATTTCCAATGAAAAATAAAAATGAGGTTTTCTCATATTTTCAGTCTCTTTATGCTTTTGTACACGCTCAATTTGATACAAAAATAAAAGTCTTTCGATCTGATGGAGGAGGAGAATACATAAACACCAAGTTCACTAATTTGAGCGCTGACAAGGGCATATCTCATCAAGTGTCTTGGCCTTATACACCTAAGCAGAATGGCATATCATAGAGGAAAAATAGGCATATTAAAGAGACTGCAGTCACTCTGTTGCAAACTGCTTCTCTACCATCAAAATTCTGGTACCATGCATGTGCAATAGCTACCTATTTAATTAATAGGATGCCAACTTCAATTCTGCACATGCAATCTCCCTTTGAAACACTATACAACAAAATTCCAGATTTGCAAATACTTAGGATTTTTGGGTGTGCATGCTATCCATTACTCACACCATATAGGACTGATAAACTCTAACCCAAGACTGCTCAGTGTATTTTTCTTGGATTTGCCAGTGGATATAAGGGTTACATCTGTTATCATCTGGGAACATAGAGGTGTATTATATCAAGGCATGTATTTTTTTATGAAGAGACTTTTCCATTTGCTACTGCTCCTGCAACAGCCATCTCGGCTCAACCTCGAAGACAACTTCCATCTCAGCCTCTGATACAACCCTATCTTGCTCCCACTCAGTCTTTTCCTAATCATAATGTGCCTACCCTTGTCCCACCTCAGCCTACACACTCAGGTCAGCACTCTAACTCTACGTCTATTATGCATGTTGCTTCTGTTGAGACCTCAGTGCCAGTTTTTGCAAACTCATCTGATCACACTACTAGCTCATCTTCAATAATGGATTGTTTGCCTTTATCTTCTTCATATATATGAGGATACCATTACACCATTCAGTCCACATAATCATACCAGCATACAACTAAGTCAAGGTAATGATATCTCTGTGCATAGCTCTCCTGGCATTGGAATTTCTGTTATCTTGGATTGTGCTCCATCTCCGTATGCAATTAGTAGTCAAATATCAGATTCAAATATTTTGCTTCATGTTGCTGGTGTCACAAATGAAGTTCTCAATGATCATCACATGCTTACTAGAGGCAAGAGGGGAATCTCAAAGAAAAAATGTCTTCTTTCTATGTTGTCCTCCTCATCCGATGATCCCAGCAACAATGAACCTACAGGTTACAAACCTGCTCTTAAAATTCCAGCCTGGAAAGCAGCTATGCAGGAAGAATATGATGCCCTTATGCATCAGAAAACTTGGACACTGGTGCCTCTTCCTCATGGGAAGAATCTGGTCTCTTGCAAATGGATATTCAAGATTAAAAAGAATGTTGATGGTACAATTGCTCGCCATAAAGCAAGGCTTGTGGCTCGAGGTTTTAGACAGGAATATGGTGTCCATTATGAAGAAACATATTCTCATATTGTTCAACATACCACTGTTCGTTTGATATTAGGCTTGGCTGCTCATTCCGGTTGAACTCTTCATCAACTAGACGTTAAGAATGCTTTCCTTTATGGCATTCTCAGTGAGGAAGTTTACATGTCTCAACCTGGAGGCTTTGTAAATTCAGATCTCCCTACTCATGTATGCAAACTTCAGAAATCTCTTTATGGACTGAAGCAAGCTCCTAGAGCCTAGAATGAACGTTTCACTGCTTTCCTACCCTCACTTGGCTTCAAATTCTCATACGCAGACCCTTCTCTATTTGTTAAAGTCTCAGGCTCCTCTCATGTCTATCTCCTTCTTTATGTTGATGACATTATAATCACTGGTGATATTGATGTTCTTATAGCTGAGATTAAACAAGCATTGCAAGTTGAGTTTGATATGAAAGATCTAGGTCCTCTTCATTATTTTCTGGGGTTAGAAATTCAGTACCTTAAGAATGGACTCTTCTTGTCTCAACACAAATATGCAAAGGATCTTATTCACAAATCCAGCATGGATGACTGCAATACTCATCTCACTCCTTCTCAAGCTGGAGTCAAGTTACTTAAAGATGTTGGTTCTCCATTGTCAGCAAGTGATGTTACTTATTTCAGAAGCTTGGTTGGTTGTCTCTAGTACCTAACTTTTACTCGGCCTGATATTGCCTATAGTGTAAATACTGTTTGTCAGTTTCTCACTTCTCCCACTGAGGTACATCTTAATGCTGCAAAAAGGATTCTTCGCTATGTTCGAGCTACAATGGATTATGGCCTTGTTTTTAGGAGGGGAGTTTCAACCACTAAGAGTACTGGTTTACAAGCTGATTTGCAAGCATATTGTGACGCAGATTGGGCCGGAGATCCTAATGATCGTAAATCTAGTACAGGGTTCGTCATTCTACTTAATAACACTCCAATTTCATGGTGCAGCAAGAAACAAACTGATGTTTCCCGCTCTTCCACCGAAGCTGAATATCGCAGCATGGCCGACACAACTAGTGAACTTCAATAGCTGCTTAATCTCCTCCATGATTTGCACATTGATCTAGTTCAGGTTCCAACTTTACATTATGACAACATATCAGCCTTGGCCCTTGCTACAAATTAAATCCTATTCATCACTCGAAGTTGAAGCATATAGAGGTCGATGTTCATTTCACCAGAGAAAAAGTGAAGGCTGGAACCATTCGACTTCGGTTTGTTAGTTCCAAAGAACAGCTTGCTGATATTTTTACTAAAGGTCTCTGCTCACCACAACATAACATACTTTGTGACAGCTTGCTGTTAGTACCCTCCCATCAAGCTGAGGAGGGGTGTTATCATAATACATCAAATCAGTTTACTGAGCTTAATTAGCACGTGTTTTATTATTTTCAGTGTAATCAGTAGCTTAGTTAGCAAGCCAGTTAAGTGAGCTACAACTGTCATCAAGCTGTCAATTCACGAGATCCGTTCTTGAGCTTACTGAGTCACATAGCAAAGTATATATATCCATAGTTTCTGCTTTTTCCTTAGTTGGTTGTAAACATTTCTAGAATATCAAATATACACATTTCTTCTTCTTCAAGTTCTTCTGTGAGTTTTCAAAATAAAGTACAACAATTGATTTGGCTGACAAATTAAGAATCTTATAACATTTAAATTATATGGCCAACACATAAACAAAAAAAAAATGTCTTCCTTATCAATTTAATTTCTCCATCAATATATACAAATTTTTGTTAAGTCACCATTAGGAAGCAAATTCTCCCTTTTTTTTTCTTTTTTTTTTCTACGAGAAGAAATTACTTAATCCCATCCTCCTTGGGCTCAAATCTGATCTCTCCTCGTTTTATTGGACGCGCCATATTAAAGCAAGTTATGAGCTCAAATACTCATAGCTTTGGCATATTGCTATAAAAAAGATACACGTACGCTTCTAGAAACTTGGGCACTCTTATATATTTTCATATACTGATTATCACTTTAATCATTTTATTACTTGTGCATCCTTATATGTATGGATTATTCATGAATGACATTGTGATCACAAGATGATGTAGAACGGATGGCGAAGATGATTGAAGAACGTACAAATGGATCGCGAGAACCAGAAACCCGGTACCGTTCACATTTGGCATTCTAGCTCCGAGAAGCAATGTCGCAAGCAAGCATAATTTTCTAGCTAGCATTACTTAGGATTATTTTTCCTTATGAGGATTGGCTTAGAATAAGTTTCAAGTTTGAGTAAGGAATTATCTCATTTTCTTGTTAGTAATAAGTTTGTTATTTTCTCGTTCTAGTCTGATTAGGATATTTATTTTCCAAATAGTTCATAGGCTAATGCCTATATAAGACACATCTTAGATTGTATTTTATTCATTCAAACAATCAAGTATTCTATAAAATCAAGAAGTTCTTCTCAAATCTCTGGTGAATTCCAGAACTCTTTGGTGGAAAGAGAGTTCTTCTCAAATAAGTTTTGTCCCATTCAGTTGCACATCTGCAACTCTTGCAAAAAGAATTTCGATGGTTTGAGATACATATTTATGCTTCTGTTTTCTCAATCATGAGATCAAATTTCGATTAGGTTGCTCTTTCTTGCCTAGCATAAGGAATTTCTGTTAATATATTGACAATTGGTTATTGGTTGTAGGAGCTGGAGAAGCTTTTCCCATATGCTGTCTTGATATACAGAGACTTGAAAAGAGATACTGCACACCAAGCATTCTTGAGCCACAACATGAATTGCTTGAGAAGTGTGAGAGTTGGATGAAAAATACATCCAACTCTTGCACTCTAGTGGCACCTCTCATCGGTTCCGTAGCTCATTTGGAGGTGCCAACGACAAAAGGATCTCCAATCTTAGTAGCCAAACCAATATTCCAAATCTTCTGATACCGGAAGCTTTGTGTTTTACTACCTCTGTTGTTGCTTTCTGATTAATATCCCTCTTTCTTGCCATAGCAAAAATGATGGTAGCTTCTCTGGTATTTTTATCTTTCCCGTTGGGACATCACTGAAAAGATTTCACCCTACCTTGCCTGTAATGGTTACCTTCCCTTGTCTATTGTTTCTAATGTTTAACTGTCTCTTAGGATGGAGTATGCTTCAACTAGCATATGGAAGGAAGTTTCAAAGTGCATGGATTTGATAATGTTGAGGACCAAAAATTTGAGAATCAGATTAAAAAAATAGTGATATGAGAGTTGACATAATTACTCCGGGACCTTCTGTCTTTTATCTTATATGAATGTTGCTTTTGCTTTGATTTGATGTGGGTTTGAAGTTGAACCAATATTAATTTTGATTATGTTATTGCCTGGATTAATTGCTGTTTCAAACTAATGTGATATATATCCATATGAGGTATCACAAAAATTATTACTCTTGGACTACACTCCATATTACCGCAATGCACAGACAACCAAAAATTGTGGTTGAATTGGCAAGGAAAATAAGGGATGAAAACCAACTTCAAAAAGGGGATGCATTCGGTCGCACCACACTGAACTATGTGGCCAAGACTGGAACCAAGAGAGCAGCTAAAGCGTTGGTGGAGCGAGATAAGAAAATGACTCAAGTGGTGGACAATAATTTGATCAGAAACTCCACTTTTCTTTGTAACTAGGTTCGCTCCTAACAATGAGGAGATTTTTAGGTATCTTTTGAAAGTCACCACAGATAATACGCCTGGCCATCCATTTAGTGGTGATGATGGTTCTAAGCTTGTTATATTGCTACCAAGTTCTAGATTACTGGGCACGTAAACAATAACATTCTTAGAACACATAACTAGTGCAAGCACCGCACATCTACATTATAATCGATTTGGGATGCTACAAGGATACCCCAAACTTGGAAGAAAACACGTGTTTCTAGGTAGTTGAGTTGCTTGATACCAAAACAAAAAAATATGTGTTATTGAAAATGTCACCTAAAGAACAATCAAATTGGATATAATTCACAAAAACTTCTTACATTGCATTAGTATGAGGATTGAAATGAAGAAGAAAGGAAAAAAAAAACAACAACAACATTTAGAAGCATTTCTAGCATTCATGTCCATTTCGAACCCTCCTCGACATCGATAGTCATAATACATTTAGATTATTGATTTGATTAAAAAAAAATTTGTAATCGATGAAGATTAGGTATATAGTACGTTCCTAATACATTTGGATTACTGATTTGATTAAAATTTCTTTTTCTTGTTGAACAAAAAAAATATATGTCCCTTTGCAGATGCATATAAATATAATGCAATTAATTATCTATTTATATGTTTCCATATGTCCCTTAGGTAAGTAGGACTCTATATAATGCAATATATACTAATGCATATAGATGTTGTAACTCTTTATTGAATGAATAGATGTTGTAACTCAAATTACCTTTACACATAGTATCTTTCTAAAAAAAAAAAAAAGCAAATCATATCATATCAAATATCAAATTGTTAAATATTAAAATTAATATTTTTCGCTAAGTTAACGGATTATCGAATTCAAATCATCAAAAATTCAAAATTAGATACCAAATTTTTTTTTAATTCTATCAAAATTAGAGAAAAAAAAAATTCAAACTTGTGACCTCTCCGATATTTTGCTGAAAGATGTACGTTATCACTAAAGTAAGTGCAACACAATCTATACGTATTTTTTTTTTATTGAAGTCGAATTATATTCAGATCAAAATCTGACCATTAATATGTTATGGCAGAGTGAGAAAAAGTCTAGGTTTCTATTTTCTACAGCAGTTAGTTTCCAAATGGAGCTTTTTGTTGTTAGGGTGACGGATAGTGGGTTATTGTTTCTGGGGAAGCCTAAATGAGGGTCAATATACTATGTGTATGTGTTTATATAATGTAATGATGCGCTTTATTGACAGGATGGACATAGTAGCATGTACAAAATGCCTGATGACATTTGAATATGAGATATTCATAAAGATGCACAAAGGTGTAGCTCATCATGGCATGTATACTTGTTTGCATTGTGAAGGGGAAATGTACTTCAAACTGGAGGAGGCAATCAAGAGTCACTATGCAAGTTTCCATTGAAGGGTGTATCGCACTGAACGTCACCACATTGATCTATACATTGAGGTTATGGGGGAAATTCTTCAAGGTACGTTAGTTGATTAATAATTGTGATATGCTACTTGATCATCAGAGTATCAGGGATTTTGATGAGTTTGGTCTGTAATAATAATTAATTAATACCTTGAAACTTCGGCAAGGTTCCAAAACCATGTGTTTGATTCAAAGGTTGAATGCTTGAACCTTTTTTTTTTTGAAGAAAAAACAGTGAATATAAGTTCCCTATTTTTTTTCTTAGAATTTGTTATTTTCTCAATCTTCCATATTTTATATTTTTCAGAAACAGATGTACAAAAAAAATTTGAATGCATAACTCCAAATACAATAACCACAATTGTGGGAATCGCGCAGGCGGATGTGAAAAGATATGGAGACGTATGTTAAATCACGTTTTTCAAGGAGATGAGGCCAAAATGATTTCTGCTATATCCACAATTGGTAGCAATATGTCAAATCACATTTTGCAAGGAGATGATGTTATGTCATGTGAATGTTTTGTTGCTGGGCTTGAGAATGATGTAAGTATTTATTTCTTAAGGTAATCGATCATTTGTTCTCTAAATTCCTATAATTTAATAATTCAACTGTTAATATTTAATGCATAAGCCGATAGCGTATCATGTTATAGATATATATATATATATATATATATATATATGACAAAGAATTGAAAAGGTGTGAAAAAAGATTCGAGGGAGGTTACGTACGGACACTTTTGCTACAATAGGCTATGGAAGTAGCTATGCTCGCACTACATGGAATGATGAATTGAATGGCGTAGACTTTGTGTAGACAAAGCGTTTAAAGTGGTCGTGATACGGACTACTTCAAGCAGCATTGTTCAATTCTGATACTTGTGGAATATTACAAGGTAATGTCTCCCCCTAAAGATTTTGTATTTCATTTTAGGCAAAAATCAAAACTAGTCATTGAATTTTGATTTGTTCGATACTTAATTCACTGAATTTTCAAAAAGATTATTTTTATCACTAACATTCAGCACAATCTTACACTTTGGTAAGCAAATAAGGGTTAAGAAATTAAAGTTTCATCAACCCTCAAATACCCTTGGTTAATTAAAATTTTAGAAATAGAAAATATAATAAATATAAAATAAAACGGTAAATTCATATAGAGAAATAGAAAATACAAAGAAAAAGGAAAAGGAACGTGGACAATTTCAAAATATAATCAATTGCTCCCCTCCATATTTATCTTCAACTACCTTGCTATTTGAGTAAAAAAAAAACAAAAACAAAGTTTATCTCAACAAATTTATAAGAAGATCCTTCTCATCAATGCAATTTCACTCTCACCAAAATGAGAAAATGTGTGTCTCTTGCGCTGTGAAATTAAAGAAGCCGTTTTAGCAAAAAGAAAATGTAAGAAAAATCATCTAAACACGAACAAGTTTGTGAAATGAAAACATAAATGCTAGATTTTTCTCTCAGCATCAATCTAGATCAAAAGAGAATGAAAACATAAATGTATATCAGACACCATATATTGACATATACTTGGATTCATTCTCTTTTGGACCTAATATTTGGGTCTCGGCGCGAGTTCCTTTTTATGGGTCTTTACCTAGGGCTGATATTTTATTCTCATTTGAGATTGTGGTCTTTAACATATTTGTTGTTTTGTAGACGACATTGTTGTAAAATTCAATTTATCTTTTTTTTAGACCACAATCTCAAAAGACAAAATGAAAGCAAGAAAGCCACACTAACAATTATAAGGTTCATATCACTTAAAATAGTCTCTCTGCATGCGAAAAGAGTCTTTAAAAGATATTTTTAGCAAAAATTTGTTAGATAAATCATGTATATGAAAGTGACCGATCACATCGATGTTGGATTTTTGGGCTTGGTTAATTACATGTGGCAAATATTTATGTTTGACCTAGTCTATATTGAGTCTTTAATATGTAATCAACGCTTTATCGTAATTAAGTGGAACGACTTGGTTCCAAATAGAAGGTTGTAATTAAGGATGCAAATAACTAAAAGCCATGCTCCAACGTTTATTTTTTTGCATTTCGGTATTCTTTTTTTTAGCAAATGAAAATAACTTATTCTTGGAAATGCTCTTAGGTATGTTCTTAATAGGTGGGATTTAGATAGTCATGTATCACTATAAAGGAGGGGTCCTTGCTCTGTCTACAAACGTTCATTTTCTTCTAGTCCTATTGCTAGTTTGAACCAAGGATATAGAAGAGAGGAGAAGTGACTTCTAGTTCTATAGGTATTCTTTCATTTCTAGTCATTGTTTTCTAGTTCAATAGTCAATACAGATGTTTAAATGTAGTCCTATGCACATATGAACTAAAGAATTTATGTGTTATTCTAACAGTCGAATTTTGAAGCAATGCATGTAGGCAAAAAGTTCAAAAATAAATCGATGCATGTCTAATATCTGCAGATTTTTACATGCAATTTGATTGCCAAGCAGTTGATCACTTCCATACACGACTAGAGGCTATTTTGAGTGGTGACTTTTGGTGCTTGGATGAGTCTAATCAGATCCAAATATCTTGAAGTTTAAGATCCTAAGCAAGCTCAATAAACAAATTTTGAAACCCTAATTGTATTGCTTCTGCTACTTGATAATTCCGCACTCAAAAATAATAAGTATACTTTCCAAATAACAAGAGCATAAAACAAAATATTTACACTAAATCCCAAAGAACTAAAGTTTTCTTGGTATAGAATCTAAGGTATAATGTCCGAGCCTCCCAGTCCGAAAAAGATTCAATAACTTTGCTTCGGCTTTATGTTTGGTGTTCTTTTTGGATTCCATGGGAACTTGAAAAGATCGTTGCACGGCCTTGATCTCTTCCTGAATAAGCATTTCATCCTCCATGACACCATCAAAAGATGATATCACCTTGAAGAGTGTCTGACGAACATCTTGCACTATGAAATCCTGCACGAGAAACTAATGTCACATTATTGTTGAAAAATACTGATAGCCATATTTTTATCCTTGTCATTACCAGTGTTACTCCTAAGGTATTATAAGATACAAAAGACCATTTTCCAAGGGCAATAAAAGCAATTCTGACGAAGGTTAGAACAATTTAGACTATTTATTACAATGGTGTCTTCATTTTTGCATAAAAACAAATGAAAAGTCTTCAAGAGATTTCTGTTTCACCGTGTTGGCAAGGAGACAGATTTATTAACACAAGAAATTCGTAAATACATACTAAATTCACTGCACATCCGTTGGTGCTAATGTACTATCAAGAAATCACAGCCCTACACAAAGTTATCAGATGCTTCTTACCCTAATATCAGTTACAAATCAACTGGACTTTGAAAAGAAAAATCAATACTAATTAATCAATTATGAGAACAAGTTCAGAGGGGAATAGAAAATCATAATTCTTAGATTCTGACAACAAAAGCACAAAAACCTGTGTGTGATCTGCAGAGTATTGTCTTTTCCGTTTCATGTCTTCAGAGCTACTTGAGTATTCTAAACTGTGGTCTATCAATGTTCTACCATTCTCACTGTTGGACAAATTTACCCATTTCTTGTATTCGTCCCTCCTGTTCAAGATAGCCAGAAAACACTGAGCTAGTTCTTTTTCCCCAGCAAAACAATCTATAATGGTTCCTGCATTTGGAAGTGAAAACAAGAACATATCATATCTCAAATGTTTCAGAATTTCATTCGTCTCATTCATACCACATATAACAGTGTAGCTCGCTCTGGGAAGCCAGATCTACTTAGTCAGACCAGCTACATAACCCATTTGGACCCAAGGAACAGAAATAAAGAATCCATAATGATCGTACCTGTCAACGCTAATTTGGTGCAGACCTCTACATCATGAATCTGCGGAGGCAAAACACCTGGTGTGTCCAAAACATATATATTGGGATGACTTCCAATCTGCAAAATGATCATAAACATATGTAACTGGATCTAAGTCCTTAACATATATCAGGGATCTGGATTTTAAAAATTCTTTCTCTTTTTTCTTTTTGGAAGTGTTATTTACTTATTCTTGTCACCTCAACAATGGGGTCTGCAGGAAATGAAAATTTTCAATGAGAAAAAAGCTTGAATAGAATGCATTAGATCTGAGCTTAATAATAAAACCAAAATAATTTTGTATGTTTACGGAAAATCTCGAAGCAAAACATTTTCGCAATATGTTGCCTATATGATGCACCTACACCCTCTCTTTTGGGGTTATCCCTTGTATCCACCGTTGGGTTGTTAACATATCCCTTGTATCCACCCTTGGGTTGTTAACATATCCCTTGTATCGTTGTTAACATATAGGTGGCAAACTTCCAACAACATATGATGTCAAAAGACAAAGGCTACAAACCTTCAAACTGCTTATATCTTTTGTCTCACCAGGCTGTGGACTCACTGTAGCATGCTTCAACCTTCCCTTCTCTATTAAAGAACCAATTTCCAGGAATGTATTAGAATTTACTCAATATTCAGAGTACATAATAGAGGAGAATATTCCCCCTACACAATCCAAGTCTCAAGAATAAAAAGTTGAATAAAATATGATTTAAAGTGGTACCTGCTGCACTAATCCTCCCAATTCGATGCAAGGAGTTGGCAAGGGCTGACTTACCAACGTTAGGAATTCCAAGTAGCAGTATTGTTGCAGTATAACTAGAATGATCAACGTTATTCAGTTCTCTGACACGAGCTTGCAAAAAGTTCAAAAACTGTAAGAGGTAAACCATTCTGAATGAATGAAACTAAAAGAGCAATAACTCAAAACTCAAAAAGAACCAAAAGAGCATGAGAGATACTGCATTTCATCTAGTATAATTGGAAAAACCTATAAAATTTGCAGTTTACAAGTAGGTAAGAGTTGACATATTAATAGAGATATATTATAATCACTCGAGATGCATTCTTCAGTGAAAAAGAACAGAACAAGACATTGCCCAAATTAATTTTGAGTCCAAAATAATTTTAAGGGGAATTTGTGAAATTTACCCTTAATATTTTTACAACTATATCAAGGCATACGGAGAGAGAGGAAATACCACATACATGACTTGTACATATGGCTAAAAATCATCCTTACACTATTATAATCATGAAGATAAGTTATGCCATGAGAAATCAAACTGTGAGATTTATGTATCATTACTTTTGTTTCTGACTAAGATATGCATTTAGTAAAGGCAATAACAAAAACAAACAATACAGTTACCTGCTTAATACTCTCTTTATTGTGGGCATTGACTCCATACGAAATGCAATTATTTTGCTCAAAATACTTCATCCATTCCTATATATGGAAGAAATACGAAAATATTATAGAAGGAAAATGAGAGTGATTTGCATCATAAATACTAAATGGCTATAACTTTTCGCTATGCTTAAATTACACATTTTTATTTTGCCTATGAGGGGAAAAATACATAGGATCCACCCATCAGCCCACCCTACCCCAATCATCTTCATGGTGGCCAAGGCTAAGTAATGTTCCCACAATAATAGGGGGTTTATGTTATTTATCCACATCTCAAGTTAAAGAAAATCACATATTTCACAATTATATGCACATCTATGAGTTCATTCCCCACTGTAAAACTGAATCAAATGCTAGATCACAGAACTTTGACCACACTTTTAATACTTCATGCTTGAACATTAAACCGCTGAACAATGCACACCTTCAACTCGGAACGACTAGCAAGGTCCACCTTGTTCATTACTATAATTCGCTTGGAGGAGGATGTGTAGTTCTCCAATTGCTTAAACGCTGATGACAATGGAATCTGAAAGTAGTATTAAGTACATTATTAATGATCCTTCAAAACATAGTTTGAAACCACACCTGAAATTTTACATTAAAGATTTCAAGCAATGCTTTTCCTTTGAAGCATAGTTGTAGAAGTTTTTTCTTAAATGCTAGAAAACTACTTTCAAAATGAAAATGCATTACAAGATACTTTCACATAGCTTTCATAGTTTAAAAGCCATATCTTCCTCTGCTCTACAGGAATCAAAGTAAATTCACTTCCATCACCACCAACAGTATGTGTATAAGGCATACAAATTTCTTTTGGTCTTACAAGCAAGCAAAGTTCTTTTCATGGGAATCTATCTAACAAAACTACTATGGGAATTGGGAAACATGATCTATAGGTCACTTTGACGGGATAGCATTGTGATCGAGTGGATGCCCAAGACAGATTGGCAGGCTTATTAAGATAAAACATCCTTCTCAGCCAACTTAAGCAAACCCAAAAATCGAATACCATGTTGCTCATGTTGCACCCCTTTTCTACACGTTAACAACCTAAACTCACAAACCCAGAACTTAAAAGTTGAAAATTTTCATATTCACATAAGAAAGAGAGAGAACAAAGCAACCGAATATCAGCCAAGCATTTCATCAAACACCTGGAGTGCATAAATAAATACGTGACTTTTACCAATAGAATGAAAGTAGCAAAATACCCTTGCGTCTCTGACTTCAAGAACGAGATCAACCAATGGGATCCGTTCAGCGATGGCACGAGAAGCAGCAGCCATGTGAGGGCTAAACCAACCTCCCGAGCTTGTGCTGTTGGTCGCTTTTATAATCGCACTGCCTATTTGTCTTGCTAAAGTAGCCGTTGCCATTTTGCCTAGAGTTGAGAGTATACGCGCTCTTTTTCCCAGACTTTTTTGGGCCAATTTTTGCCTTTGGGCTTTAATTATACCAACTTTCAACCTTTTTCTTTTGTTGTTTTTTTTTTTTGAAAATTAAAAAAAAATTGAAAAAAAAAATTTGCTGTTTTTTTTTCCAATAACTTTTATTTGCTTCGTAGTTTATACCCCACAGCACGCCTTGTGGCTGCCCAAGAGAGGGTAGAAAATTAGGTTAAGATTAGGCTAAGTCAAAAGTTTGATCCCCTACAATGTAACCAAAAGCATTGTGTGTAGTTGTGTACACAACATGTCATCCACTTCGAATCTTGATGGGTGTGCAAGCGGAAGACAAATTCAGTAGTTACTAATTAGGTGAATATTTGTGTTTTTCAAAATGCAGCACTTGATCTTGGGTGTGTGAGAATTAGAGAAGCATGCTTCCTTGAATCTGTGAATCCATTTTTCCTTGGTTCTTCCCAATATCTGAATCCTCCATGGCTTTGAAGAAAGGGAGTGAATTTCATTGTGTTCACAAATGCTTAAAGTTGCTCCTTCAGTCAAATTTACCAACGAGGCATGCACCGACTCTTTTGTCTGCCGTTTCTGAACTACCACGTCCCAATAATTCAACCAAGCACTCAATTATTTCCAAAAAAAAAAAACACAGAGATTGAGATATTGGTGCAAATGAGGACATACATAGTGGTGGCAAACAAGAAATCAACAAAGGTAATGCACCAAAACACTTCAAAGACAAGGCACAAAAGACAACTGAAAAAACTATAAAGGATGGTCAGTGCTAGGCTTAAGTGCAATTCCAACAGATTTATTAAGAGAAAAGTCTAGATTACACATAACATTCTTGCCAATCCTTTTTAGCTTGATTTGCATCAATCCTCGATCGGCCTGTTTTCGTGCCAGAAACTGACCCCTTGATCACTAAAATTAAACTACTAATACAAACATACTGCCATACTTTTGTAAGCATAACTGGCACATGGCTTCTGGTTTGCTAACAAATGTGCAGACATCTAAGTTCAAAGCTTGTGAAGTAAAAATAGAGAATCTAATAGGAGGCAGTCAAAAGCGCTGTATTATAAGACCTGTTGGAATTGAATTTGCTTCTCTTTTCCCCTTATGCACGTGAACGTGCGCATTTCTTGATTCTTGCCAAGCAATTATCTTTTGGCCTAGGATGTGGCAAGTGCATCAATGGGCACTGAGGATTAAGTCGCTCCACCCTACAGCACCATTGTAATTACAGAAAGATTAGTGAATAAAGAAAACATTTACAATCTTGGCTGTGGAGAAGAAATGGTTGCAAGGTGACTCTTACTCATAACCAAGGAGAAAATGGTGAAGGAAAATAGCAATTTCCAGCTTAGCAAGATCATTTCCAGGGCACAGCCTGCTTCCAGCTCCGAAGGGAAGAAAAGTTACTGGTTTCGGTGTATAATTCTGTGCCAGCCAAAGTGGTTAAACGTATACGTCAGATCTAAGACATCTATGACTCTACAATTATCATAATTATCAGTATTAAAAGTAACTTACATCCCATCTAGAAGGGTTAAATTCCTTTGGATTTTGATATATTTCAGAATCCATGTGAATGCTCCTAAACCAGGTCAAAGCTTTCCATCCCTTTGGAATGATATAACCTGAAATCCAAGCCATCAAGTTAAATTTTACGGTATCACTGGGGTGCTACAGTTATATTTTGTTCAAAATGAACTAGTAGTTCATGAATGAAAAAAATGTATCCTTATGTGTGTGCACATGACAGGGAGAATCAGTGAAGATGATGCAGAGTAAAAGTGCCATGCATATCAGGAATCAGGACCCATCTTATCTAACCGTTTATATTGACATCTTTTTTCGCCTCTCGAAACACCATAAGAGAGAATGATACCACCCGAAGGGCTTCATCGATCACCTATGGAGTTTGAAATGGTTAGTTGGAAGCTTGGAACCACTTGGTAGAGGCTGAATATAAACGTAAGTGAAGTCACATTGAAGTTACCTTGGAAAGATACTCCATTTCTCGATATTCCTCAAGTGTCAACCCCTTCTGTGTTGGTGGCCTCCTCTTCAAAATCTCTTCTTGCTCTGCCTGCAGTTGACCAATGATGATTATGCAGTCCAATTTGAATTTTTAGGGACACACCAAATCATAGTTCATTAAACAAGATCAGAGAAACACAATTTTGACAGCACAAATCAGTTGTTTATATAGCCAACTCAATCCAAATGGAACTTCAAACCAGCACACAATGCACACACACACAAACACACACACAAACATCAATACTATTCTAGTATAAGACTCGCATATTAGGATGTATAATTCAGTGTTGTTTTCTCTCATCAGATAGGCTCTACAATTTCTCAAATATGGAATCAATCAACGTGGATCAAGTATGGATGCAAAACTATGGTGAATAAAACCCCTTCTAATCACAAAATAATAAGAGACACAATAAAAGAACTTGACCTAGTTCAACTACTCAAAACATTATAAACTAAGTACCTTGGCTTTCTGGAAAACTTCTGGGTGTTCTTGTATCAAAACGGTCGCCCACATCATGGTATGGCCAGAAGATTCATGGCCAGCGTTCAAGTACATTAGCATAACATCTATGATTTCTTCATCTGTAAGTTTCCTTCCATCTTCGTCTTCAACATCCAGCAGAGCATCCATCATATCTTTCTTCTTTATGAAGAAATTGCCGGCCTTCTTTTGAGCTCTGCGCTCATCTACAATGGATTGAAAAGTAGCAACAAGATTTCTCCGAGCCTGAAATTAAAATGACTCAAGTGAGTGCTGACACAAAATACAATAATTAATTTGTACGATATCAAAAAATTCAACTTGTCAGTCCCTCACCTTAAGTGCCTTATGGTAAGCAAATCCTGGAATATTGATTGCCATGGCTCTAACTCCATAGTTAAGTTCTGTATATTCTCTCTCTAGAGCCGCCATAACGGACTCAGTCTCTGTGCTAAGAAAGATGAACATAATAATTCTAAAAGTAATCTTTCTGAGTTGAGTTAAAAACTCTATTTGTCCCATGGTGGCCAATTTTTCCAAAGATGATATAACAATCTCCTCGATATATGGTATGTACTGAGACAATGCTTCATGACCGTTGACCGGAGCTGCTGTTAGCTTTCTCAGACGCTTGTGCTCTTCAAAAGGTATGGCAACAAATGATTTCCTTCCGATGAGTTCCACAGTGGCAAGAGGCCAACCGGGCTTAAATGCATCATCATCTGTCAAAACTCTTTTACATGTTTCTGGCAGAGTACAAATGATACTGGGACTACCAAACATGAAGGCCTTGTAGATTCCGATTTTCCCAAATCTGCATATTTCGTTGATACAACAATGTAATTAAACTGAGTACAGCCTTATTGCCAAGTTTTATCGACCTAGTGTTCAGATAAAATAAGTGTAGCAAGTTTCTGAACGAATTCATATCAGGTTTTGGACCAAAAAAAAATATCATTATTGACTGTGACTAAGATTCCATCTAATATAGTGATGGGCAGAGACTAAAATTGTTTGTCATATCTTTCCTCTAGCATAGAGATAGTCTATATAACTATTATGGTGTCCTGGTACATTCTTCTTTGTATTTTCATAGGAAAATAAAGAAGATAATTAAACCCATCTTAGAGCCTGTCAAAACAGTTGGCCACAACTCAACATGTTGGGACTTTATTCATAATTTTGCAAATTGACTTCCATCTCTTCACTATGAATAAGTCAAGTACTTAGTTTCAGATTCTCAAACAATGTGGGCTCAATGATCTCAATTTACACCAATTAGAACTAGAAACTAGTACAAGGACATAAACTTTTGCGGTTGAACATTTCAACCTTGGCATGTCCTTGACTCATAAACAGTAACATAAACTGTCAAGTGTCAAGTTCATGGCTTTTGGCCAGGAACGTAAAGTACACGAGGACAAGTAAAAAGATTTAGGTAGAGCTAGCACTCATTCACTCCTCCACAAGGAGGCAAGAGACTTCGTGCGGAGGCAATGAACCCTCTTGCCTTCATGTGGAGACTATCTCTATATATCAACAACATTACCAAGTACTTAAGTACTTGTATACAAATAAAGACTGTTACCCGCATCATAAATGTTTTAATCTAAACCATTATTTTTGAAGTTTGTTATTAGCCGAAAATTACATATAACCTTTGAGATACTTCCCACATGAATGGTTTCATTTGTGATAAGTCCAGCTGTTCAAGCTCTGGGCCTTCCTGAGTATATGGCCCAGTAAGGTAGACCGGCACAGCTAACATGAAGATATAAGTTGGCTGGCAAACAAAGCTTTTGTACAGTTCATAGCAGAAGACACAAAATAATGTTTTGTATTTGCATGAGACTGTGAGGTGGCACTAACACATTGTGTGTGTAGACTCTCCTCTACAAGTGTCAAGCAAGCATACATATAAGTGTATGTAAGTTATTGTTTAGATGTGACAGGGAAAATGACAAAAACAGCAAGCATGCTAAAACCCCTAACACTAAAACACTCAGCCATATTGTGCGTAGGCTGTCCTCTACAAGTGTCATCCATGCATATAAATAAGTCATAACCTGTGAATATGACACGCAAAATGACAAAAAGGTCATTTCTGCTTGAAATTACCAAAATGCCCCTGCTACATTCCTGGGTTGCATCAGTCACTCCATACATGATGAAAAAAAAAAAAAAAAGAGGAAAGAGGGGATTCAAACTCTAGCAACTGATGTAGGTTAATAGTCACTACTAGAGAGAGAAAAAGGTGGTAATTTACCTGGAAACGAAGGAGTCAATGAACGATTCAGGGTTAGGGGACTTGTGGGTTTTGAGGAAGAACCACATGTTGCCAATGAAAGGCAAGCCCAAGTCACCAGGTGGGAGAGAGAACTGTTTTTCACCCAAGGGTCTTTCATATTGCCACCGGTTTATATTCATCAGAAGCCACTTCAGGGTCACAAAAACACCAAGAAAGCTAGTAGTGCACAAAACAACCATCCAAATTGAACCCAACTCCATTGATCCCACTCCCGAAACCATCATTAATTTGGGATTCTATGCCTTCACTGTGAGTAGAGAGAGGGGCAGCAGTACAACCACCACGACCAAACTCTTTGTCAGTCTTTCACTTTGTGATCACTCAACTAGAAAAAGAGAGAAGCCAGTCACACACACACTCACGGTCATATCCCTGTCTGTTCTACGTCTCTATGCTTGCATTTATATATATGATGCAATGAGATAAGTTTAGTGTTTGATAAGTTTTTGTAATTCCTAAAAGACCCTTTCCTAAAGAAAACTATAATAAGAATAAAACTTGACCATTTACTGGCATAAAAAAGTCAACAATTAAGGCATGCATAGGCCATACCGCCATAC
Source organism: Rubus parviflorus (assembly GCA_029955375.1). NCBI lineage: Eukaryota > Viridiplantae > Streptophyta > Magnoliopsida > Rosales > Rosaceae > Rubus > Rubus parviflorus. Next base: position 6,682,147 of record JARGGL010000005.1, on the reverse strand, counting down.
TTGGTGAATAACCTTTATAAAGTATGTAAACGGTAGTCATACTTCTTCCAACAGCATACCTGTTTTCCATGTAACAATGTAAAGTTTATATATTTTTTTTTCTTTTCAATGCTTCTATTAATTTCCCTACATGTTCACACCATTCATGATTATCAAGGATCATAACTGATAACAAAATCAAGAACAATAGAACAATACATACGTTTTAAGCAACATGAGATCGATGAATGTATTTGAAACAAAATTTTGAGTGTTACTAGATACAATTTGCGTGGAAAGGAAACAAAACAAAACAAAAATCACAGCAGCTGTAGTTTAAACAAAAAGGGAAGGAGAATGACCTCAAACAGCACGCACAAGCAACCAAAGAAAAACCAAACTTCTTCCTTATATGTAACTAGTTGTTGGCCAGTTGGCACTTCAAAGATTGACAACACCATACTTCTGTTGAAGCTTGAGGTAACTCGTTGTAGCATTCAATGCCTGCGATGAAATACATAATAAAATGTACGTACAAGATAAGTCTACTATACACAATTTGTGACACACAAAAAACTTTAAAGAAAGATAAATCACAAGGAAAAGAAAATTGAAAGGACTCTAGTCATATGTCATAGCAATTCAACCAGAGACGGACAGCAGTTGATCTGTTGATGGATCTGGCGAGTTGTTTATAGTTTATCCTACTCGTAAATTCATGAAGTTATATTCCGAACCTAATCCATGCTCTTGAACTTTGTCATAAACTTAAATACTTGCGTAGAAAATCAGTTTCCAAACTCCTAATAGTACACCATCATCTAGGACCAGATATAGATCATCTATTCTGAACTTTCTTTTCACATTTATTTTAATTCTAAAGAAGCTAGCAATAATAAGCATCTGTAGAAAGTGGAGGATGATTTTCAGTATAGCAGCCTCAACTTGTTTTTTTCCATTCACAATTAAAGCTTTCACAATCACCACAAGTACTATTATAAAACTAAGGGAGATTATAGAAAACAGATAAAAATCACCTCTTCCTCAATGTAGAATCTTTTTTCATTCATGAATGCCGATTATCTTATTTCACCAGCATCTTTGCTCTGTCCGAGGCATAGATTAAGAGTTGTCTATGACCAATTTACAAAATATTGAAGGAAACATAGGCATATTTTGACCTCCACTAGTTAACACCCGAAACTTATTAGTTCATTGGAAGCACTATTCCAAGACAGTATGGCAATTTGTAAACAAATATTATGGAAGGCTTTACTATACGATATCAGTATTTTCACAAAGTTATTATCTAGAAATCAAAATTTAAGCTCTCATGATCAGTACCCGGATGTACTGATGTACACAGGTCATATCTCCTGTTTTTCACAAAATGTAATCAAGCAGTGCAGTCGATTCTCAACGTATCATCCAGATGGAAATAACACATAGGGAGTCTACCATTCTAACACTCGCACAGTTTTTTGATGGGGTACTTCAGAAATTTTCAAGTAATAAGACTGCTGAAATTACAAAGAACATGCTAAAAATGCAGTATTTGTGGCAGAAAAGAAACAGAACTAGTGAAAGTGCTTACAATATCTCCAACTACTCTCATATCAGCAATGATATGATGCACCTGAATATAAACCCATCATCATCATTGGCTCCAATTGCTCAAAATCCAAACCCCCATAACGCACCCATTATCAAAAACCAACACCCGCATTGAAAATTCAACCTAAATTCCCACCCAAACACAGAGACATGAAAAGTCATAACTAAAGCTTAATGGGTAATGCGCAAAACAGAAACAACATAAACCAAACAGCAAAGCTTAACAATTTTTTATCCTTGTTCAATTTCTAGAGCAACAACAACTCACTGTTTTCGTTATCTCTGCAACTGAGCCTCAGAAGTGTCAGGGAAACGACCACGTCTTGGAGGTTGTTGAGTTCGGCTAGGACCGCGCTTTCGGTCCATTACCCTCCTCTTCATATAGAGAGAGCGGGAATAAAGAAGGCCTAAACTTTGTCGCTTTCCGATCTTGTTTTCTTTATCGAGTCGTGTTTTTTTTTTTTTTATCTCCCACTAGCATCGTGGACAAATGAAAACAGTTTTTTTGGTTTACAAAATATATAGAATAGATAAGGGGCCCCTTCTCCCCAATTTGCCAATGCCCTTAAAACACGTACTCATCGTTTGAGCGACTCTCGACTCTGGACTCGTAGAAGTCCACGCCTCCGATCGAGTATAACTCGTAAACTATTTCATTTCTGACAATAGGCAATCCCAGCTTTGATCTTGTTGTTGTAAATCAATGGCTGGTTCTTCTTCATCATCCGGCGGTCTCTGTAAGCATGATGTCTTCTTGAGTTTTAGAGGGAAAGATACTCGCAAGATCTTCGTTGGCCATCTTTACAGAGCTCTGAAACAGAAAACAATCGACGCCTTCATCGATTCTGAAGATCTTAGTAAAGGCAACAAGATTTCGGAGCTACTGAAGGCTATTGAGGACTCGAGGCTTTCAATTGTAGTTTTGTCTGAAAACTATGCCTCTTCATCATGGTGCTTAAAGGAGCTGGTCAAAATCTTGGAATGCATGGATACCAAGAACCAAATAGTGAAGCCCATCTTCTACGAAGTAGCTCCCTCTGATATTCGTAATCTCGACGGAAAGTTTGGGGAAGCTTTTGCCAACGAGTTTGGGGGAGCTGACCAGCAAGAGTTGGAGAGCTGGAGGTCCGCTCTAGCTACAGTGGCCGGTCTATCTGGCTGGGTTTCTACCATATATGAGTAATTCTTGTTCAAACTCTTAATTTGTTTTAGTTCATATATGGGGCTTTTTGTTGGAATCTTTAGAATTTCTGCAGTGTTTTTTAAACTGTTCTTCTTTGTTTTTAAAGGACAAACTGAGCTCAAACTGATCGAAAGTTTTAAATCAACTCCACTCTACCAAGTTCAATTTCTTTAATTATATGGGAAACAGTAAAGCAGACATGGTTGTAAAAAGTAAAAAACATATCTCTAGAATGTTTAGTATAGTAACTGCACCCTGATTTTTAGTCTTATAACATTTAATTTCAGTTTAGTACTGTAACTAGTCATTTTTCCTAGTATCCGTATGAAGGTTTTCAAATTTTGCAGGGATGATGGGAAGCTTATTGAGGAAATTGTAGAAGATACTTTTAAAAATTGGATCCGCATCTCGCCCGGTAAAGCCACCGGTCTGGTTGGAATGGATTCCCACATTAAGGAAATGATGTTACGATTATGTCTTGAGAAGGATGTTGTTCGCTTTGTCGGAATATGGGGGATGGGTGGTATAGGCAAATCAACCATCGCTAGAGCTGTTTATGAAGAAATTGCTTGTCAATTTGAAGATGCTTGCTTTCTTGATCATGTCAACTACCATTTTGCGAATAAGCGGGAAGTAATACTGCAGGAAAAACTTCTATCTGAACTGTTGAAGGATAAGGGGAAGATTGAATGTTTGAGCAGAGGGCGGAATCTGATAATGGAAAAGCTAGGTAAGAAAAAAGTCCTGGTTGTTCTTGATGATGTGGGAAATTCTACCCAAATTGAAGACATACTTGGAAATAATCAAGATTCATTTGGTGTTGGATGTAGAATCATTATAACAACTAGATATAAGCAATCACTAAGTGGAGTTCCTGAGTTATACGTATATAAGCCCGAGAAATTACGTGGTGAAGCAGCTGATGAACTCTTTATGAAGCATGCCTTCCGAAAAAACCAACCCACAGGAGACTACATTCACCTCTCAAGGCGTGCCATAGAATATGCTAAAGGTCTGCCTTTAGCACTTAAAGTCTTGGGAGCTTCTCTATGTGACAAAAATGAACATGAGTGGAAACACGTGTTAGATAAATTAAAGAAAACCCCGAACATAGAAATTCTGGATGTGCTTAAGACAAGCATGGAGGGACTAGATGATTTAGAGAAGGACATATTCCTAGATATTGCATGTTTCTTTAAAGGAATGCCACGGTTCTTGGTAAAAGAATTTCTGGATGGTCGCGGCTTCATTCCCGATGCTGGATTAATGGTTCTAGTTGACAGAGGTCTCATAACTATCTCGGATGACAATTACAATCGTATCGACATGCATGATTTACTACAAGAAATGGGTAGGGACATCGTACGCCAAGAATGTAGCAAAGAACCTGGAAGACGCAGTAGGTTGTGGAATTTTGAAGATATCAATCACGTGTTAAGTAAAAACACGGTGAGATATATGATCATGATCTCTAGATCTTTCATGACTTCATGTCATATTTACCTAATATTAGATTCATGCATGGGAATCATATATTTACTTTATATTCTTAAATAAGGTTCTGGATATCTATTTGCACTCACACTCACTTAATTTGCACTATTGGTTATCCAGGGTACAGAGGCAGTTGAATGCATAATATTGAACTTGTGGAAATCAGAAATCGACCTAAAGATAGATACTCAGGCCTTTGTTAGAATGACGAACCTAAGACTGCTTATGATCAATAATTACTGGCCACCCTATCTTGATGGGGAGGATTGTTGTTTTATTACTAGACATCACGTGACAGATGGACAGCGCGTGACATACGACTTGGAGTTTCTTTCAAATGAGTTGAGGTTTCTTTGCTGGCATGAATGCCCGCTAAATTCTTTGCCATCAAACTTTAACCCGGAGAATCTTTTGAAGCTTGACATGCGTGGTAGTCGCATTCAACAACTTTGGGAAGGAATCAAGGTACAATCATTTACACAATTTTTTTAAATGGTAGTTATAAATTTGTTGATGCCATAAGGTACAATCATGTTTTATTTAATGCATGGTGTCCTGATTGTTTTAAAATGCAGTATCTGAAAAAGTTGAAAGTCATCGACTTAGGTTTTTGTTATGACCTTGTCAAAACCCCTGACTTGACTGGGGTGACGAATCTGGAGAGCCTAGTTCTTGATATTTGTCCAAGTTTAATCGAGGTTCATCCATCGATTTCAACTATTCAAAAACTTCTCATATTGTCTCTAAAAGAGTGCGAAGAACTTAAGATTCTCCCAAGCATCATTCATATGAAATCGCTACAGAAGCTTATTCTTTCTGGGTGTTCAAAAATTGACAAGTTTCCAGAAATTTCCGAAGAAATGGAGAAGCTACAAGATCTACTTTTAGATGAGACTGCAATTAAAGAAGTGCCCTCATCAATTAATAATCTTAGAGGGCTTCTTATTTTGGACCTCGAAGGTTGCAGAGAACTAGAGAGGCTGCCTAACACCTTTCATATGAAATCTCTACAGACCCTTTTTCTTTCTAGGAGTTCAAAAATTGACAAGTTTCCAGAGATTTCCAAAGAAATGGAGAAGCTACAAGATCTTCTTTTAGGTGAGACTGCAATTAAAGAATTGCCCTCATCAATTAATAATCTTACAGGGCTTCTTCATTTGGACCTCACAAATTGCAGAGAACTAGAGAGGATGCCTAGCACTACTCATATGAAATCTCTACAGTGGCTCTCTCTTTCTGGCTGTTCAAAAATTGACAAGTTTCCAGAGATTTCCGAAGAAATGGAGAAGCTGGAAGATCTTCGTTTAGCTGAGACTGCAATTAAAGAAGTGCCCTCTTCAATTAATAATCTTACAGGGCTTCTTTATTTGGACCTCGAAGGTTGCGGAGAACTAGAGAGGCTGCCTAGCACCTTTCATATGAAATCTCTACAAAAGCTAATTCTTTCTGGGTGTTCAAAAATTGACGAGTTTCCAGAGATTTCCGAAGCAATGGAGAAGCTACAAGATCTTCTTTTAGATGAGACTGCAATTAAAGAATTGCCCTCATCAATTAATAATCTTACAGGGCTTCTTCATTTTGACCTCACAGATTGCGGAGAACTACAGAGGCTGCCTAGCACCACTCATATGAAATCTCTACAGTGGCTCTCGCTTTCTGGCTGTTCAAAAATTGACAAGTTTCCAGAGATTTCCGAAGAAATGGAGAAGCTAGAAGATCTTCGTTTAGATAAGACTGCAATTAAAGAAGTGCCCTCATCAATTAATAATCTTACAGGGCTTCTTTATTTGGACCTCACAGATTGCGGAGAACTAGAGAGGTTGCCTAGCAGCATTCATATGAAATCTCTAGAGAAGCTTATTCTTTCTGGGTGTTCAAAAATTGACAAGTTTCCAGAGATTTCCGAAGAAATGGAGAAGCTAAAAATTCTTCGTTTATCTAAGACTGCAATTAAAGAAGTACCCTCATCAATTAAAAATCTTACGGGACTTCTTAATTTGGACCTCACATATTGCGGAGAACTAGAGATTCTGCCTAGCACCATTCATATGAAATCTCTACGTACCCTTATTCTTTCTGGCTGTTCAAATCTTGACAAGTTTCCAGAGTTTTCAAAAGAAATGGAGAAGCTAGAAGTTCTTCATTTAGATGGGACTGCAATTAAAGAAGTGCCCTCATCAATTAATAATCTTACAGGGCTTCTTTATTTGGACCTCACAGATTGCAGAGAACTAGAGAGGCTGTCTAGCACCATTCATATGAAATCTCTACAGAAGCTTATTCTTTCTGGCTGTTCAAAAATGGACAAGTTTCCAGAGTTTTCAAAAGAAATGGAGAAGCTAGAAGTTCTTCATTTAGATGGGACTGCAATTAAAGAAGTGCCCTCATCAATTAATAATCTTACAGGGCTTCTTTATTTGGACGTCACAGATTGCAGAGAACTAGAGAGGCTGCCTAGCAGCCTTCATATGAAATCCCTAGAGAAGCTTATTCTTTCTGGGTGTTCAAAAATTGACAAGTTTCCAGAGATTTCCGAAGAAATGGAGAAGCTAAAAATTCTTCGTTTATCTAAGACTGCAATTAAAGAAGTACCCTCATCAATTAAGAATCTTACGGGACTTCTTAATTTGGACCTCACATATTGCGGAGAACTAGAGATGCTGCCTAGCACCATTCATATGAAATCTCTACGTACCCTTATTCTTTCTGGCTGTTCAAATCTTGACAAGTTTCCAGAGTTTTCAAAAGAAATGGAGAAGCTAGAAGTTCTTCATTTAGATGGGACTGCAATTAAAGAAGTGCCCTCATCAATTAATAATCTTACAGGGCTTCTTTATTTGGACCTCACAGATTGCAGAGAACTAGAGAGGCTGTCTAGCACCATTCATATGAAATCTCTACAGAAGCTTATTCTTTCTGGCTGTTCAAAAATGGACAAGTTTCCAGAGATTTCCGAAGAAATGGAGAAGCTAGAAGATCTTCGTTTAGCTTAGACTGCAATTAAAGAAGTGCCCTCATCAATTAATAATTTTACAGGGCTTCTTTGTTTGGACCTCACAGATTGCGGAGAACTAGAGAGGCTGCCTAGCAGCCTTCATATGAAATCTCTAGAGAAGTTTATTCTTTTTGGGTGTTCAAAAATTGACAAGTTTCCAGAGTTTTCCGAAGAAATGGAGAAGCTAAAAATTCTTCGTTTATCTAAGACTGCAATTAAAGAAGTACCCTCATCAATTAAGAATCTTACGGGACTTCTTAATTTGGACCTCACATATTGCGGAGAACTAGAGATGCTGCCTAGCACCATTCATATGAAATCTCTACGTACCCTTATTCTTTCTGGCTGTTCAAATCTTGACAAGTTTCCAGAGTTTTTAAAAGAAATGGAGAAGCTAGAAGTTCTTCATTTAGATGGGACTGCAATTAAAGAAGTGCCCTCATCAATTAATAATCTTACAGGGCTTCTTTATTTGGACCTCACAGATTGCAGAGAACTAGAGAGGCTGCCTAGCACCATTCATATGAAATCTCTACAGAAGCTTATTCTTTCTGGCTGTTCAAAAATTGACAAGTTTCCAGAGTTTTCCAAAGAAATGGAGAAGCTACAAGATCTTCGTTTAGCTGAGACTGCAATTAAAGAAGTGCCCTCATCAATTAATAATCTTTCTGGGCTTCTTTATTTGGACCTCAGTGGTTGCAGAGAACTGAAGAGGCTGCCTAGCTGCAAAGCTTTTATATTTGGTGATCAAGATAAAACGCCGAATCTAAGCAACAGCTGTCGGACCGGAGTTTCTTGAGAAACAAAGAAACAGAGGAAGGGAGAGACACCTGCCACACACTGCAACTGTTTCCGGAACAACAGATAGAGAGAAAAGGAGAGAAATAGATAATGGAGATGACGGAGCAGGAGGAGGGGGATGGTTGCCGGTTGTTAAGGCCTGTATGCTGCTGCTTGTCGTTGTCTGGGTGCAATTACTACAATATGTCTTTGAGAAAAAAAGAAACAGAAAGAGAGGGAGACAGAATCACCAGAGTCTATGGGGATGGGGAGTTATCGGAGTTGGGCAGCCACAGCGGTTTGCCGGTGCCAGAGCCACAAAGGGGGTTTCAGTGATGGAAGAGGAGTTGTCGGTGGGAAGAAGGCCACTATGCAGCTGCTTTTATTGGCTGGGTGCACTATGGCGTTGATAGAGAGAGAAAAAAAAAACAGAAACAGGGGACTTTGGCTCGCACTATAGGAATAAAGATTAGTCGGAGACCCTCATGTAATTATTCTTGCTACTCATCTTTATATTTATACAACTCACAATTCACCAAACACTAAAAAAAAATTGATATTTTAACACTCAATAGTTTCTGTTCTTGCAATGACAAACTTAATTTGCGAGTGTTTAGCTTTTCTTTTGAATCCTCATATGTATGATACACAAGTTTGGCACCATACTGTTGTTTCCTTGTTGGACAAATTTTGCTTTATATTTCTTGTTGCTGCTGTATAATTTCTTCTATACATAATTTTTATTTTGGGCATAACTACAGGCTTAAACTTGTTGTTACAGTCATGTGGATTGTTGAAATGCCACCATGAATATGCCTCAGTAGTGTAAATCTGAATACTTCAACTATTCTCATTTCTCGAGTGATATTGCAGTTCAGGAAATCTATATGTTTCTAGAATTTCAAGTTGCACAGATCAAGACTGAATGACTAATGACATATTTATTAGATGAATATTTATACCTAAGCTTTTACACAAAATGTCATCACAATGTCACATAAACTGCACCATAGGAATGGGGGTATGTGATTTAGACTAGAAGCCACAATAGCTAGGTCTTTCTCAAGTGTATTACAATAAGGTGGATCATGGATAAGATTATTAACATTAATAAGTAACTCTTCTTTGTCACACAGTGTTGGCATGGGTGGGTTTTTAAGGGTGGGAAGCCTATTTATGTTCACATATCTCAAAGAAATCATTCTGGGTGCTGAATTTCCTAGTTCTTGTTTTAACAATCATAACTACTTAGTTTGAGAATTTGCTTGCTTCTTAAGGTTTGAAGGCAAGTTTTGTTCCCCTTAAATAAAAACAAAACAAACAGAAGGTGATCGATTTGGAGGGTGAGTGACGATAATATAAATTTGGTTGCAATAGTTATTGGTGATAGACTGATAGAAACTGTCTAGATCGAAAATGTTTCTGTGTCTTATGAAAGAGTAGTTATGAACTTCTGATAACTCTTGTTAACTGATTTAACATCTGAAACTAAAAGTGGTAGTTTCAATTGGTGATTGCAGTGCATTGGCAAGGTGATTCACATGGGATTTCATCACTCGTGGCTTTTAGCTGTGTCATATACTCATATGTATAAACAATTTTGGCACCAGAATGTTGTTGTTACCTTGTTGGACAAGTTTTGGTAAGATATTTTTCATAAGTGATTTGGCTTGTTGGTTACACCGTTAATTTATCTAATTTCCTTGATGCTAATTTAGTTACTGATTGCAAAATTACAGGTGATAACATAGAACCACGTACTCATATTTCCATCACAGAGAAAGAGAAGCGCAATAATCAAGATGAGCGTTTTGTCCATTGACATGATCTGTTTTTCTCTTCTAATACCACTCGTGCAGCTGCAATACTCTGCTGCCCGGCATTGGGGCAAGGAAGTCGTGACCACGTAAGTGTCATACCTGTTTATTTCAACAGATTGTTAGAGAGGCAAAACAGATTTCAAATATTTTATCTGATGAGTGTTACTTTGGGAAAAAAATTACAGTTTGGAAATAGTAACGTGTACCATCTTGCATTGCTAGGACTTGTTGACATGTTTAGGATTCTCAAAGCATTGCTATTGTGCTTTCTTTTTGTTTGTTCAATTATTTACCAGAACTCTGTACAAGATAAAATAGACATAGCATCCACGCCACATCTCACAATGTCCACAATCATCGGAATCCACCGGTCCGACCAGTAGTGATTACATTGATGTGAATAATGTGAAGTTCTTGTTGGATAATTTACTAGTATCGGAGTAAATTCTAAGCATTTCAATGTGGTTGAAAAGTTAATTTAGTGGGAGGCTTTTACATTAGTCAGACAAAAGTGTCTCGTTTATTTAATTTTTTTTTTTGTAGAAAACTTTTACCGACAACACATTCGTCAGCATCGATGTATCCCTTTTTTTATTTGTTATGGGAGCTTTTACCACCGAACTAGTCGCCGGCAATACTGCAACAGTTTGACCATTTTTTTTTATGGGAGGCTTATAATTAACCACGAACTATTCGTCGGGAAAAACGTGTTAATTTTATTTATTCTTTTTGTAGAAAGCTTTTGCCGACGAAAATTTCGTCGGCAACGACGTGTCCCATTTTTTTTATTTTCGTTGGCGACGACATGTCCCATTTTTTTTTTAGATTAAATTCTTGTTATTAATTATCCTGAACTTTTCGGGTCAAATCAGTTCAGTTTCTACATTTTCAATTTCATCAAAATGGTCTTTATACTTTGAATATTGGATGTTAACTCGCTGACGTGACATATACCTATGCTCAAGGATGTTTTATTTTCTAATTGCTATGATGTTTAATGTTTTATTTTTAATTATTTATATATAATTATATATTATTTTATTCGTGTTTCTTTGTTGTATTGTATCCTATAATTTTTAATATTTGTCGTTTCCCCGTATCGTATCGTACCGGAAATGGAAACGTTTATGTTTCTGTACTTCATAGCTCAATACTATTAGGAATTAATAATCCAACCATTTATATTTCATATGTTAATGTTGTTGCATCTCAATTTCCAATGTGAGACTTTTTTCTCCCCACATTCTTGGCTTGTAACGAGCCACACAACCCCAACAATGGCTAGATTAGCTTCCATAATGTCTCAAGAACTATCTGCGAAGCGAAGTCCAAGGTAAAGGAACACTGTGAAGCAACTATGGAATGTTTGTTAGTTTCGGTATTTTTGGTTCGCAAACTTCATATTCCTTCATGTCTAGCCTCACTTTCTTTCGACTGCATTCATTCTTGTTGTATGCGATGTGATTATAACCGCATTGGCCTAAGTACCTGTGTGCACATACTTGTATCGAACTACTTCGCAGACTAGTAATGAAAAAAGAACAGTAAAAATGGTAGGTAACAGACGTAACAAGTCATCTTGCAACAGATTTAATTACAGTTCTTTGCTTTAGGAACAAGAGCAGTAAGTGACTAACTGCATGTATGATCCATTAATAGAAGCCAGGCCACACCAGCTTTGAGTCCAATTTAGACATTGCAATCATAAATCAACCCCTTTGCAGCATGCATTTGCTATATCTTGAGCTCAGCTTTGAATTATGAGCAACAATTTTCTGCTTCAAAACCTATGTAAGAGAAAAGGCCACAGAAGTAAACAAGCTGAAAACAACTAATTTCAAATAGGTTTATTGAGAGATAACAATAATCATGTCTACACATAACATGCCTGCAGATGCACATCTATCGCCAGCTCTTATAGAGCAGGGTTTGCTTGCTAGGCCTCTTTTCCTGCTAAAACCAATACCCTCTTCGAAGTACTAATTTAGTAATTTTAACTGCTTACACTTTTCTAAAGTAATGCTGACAAGATAGGCTCCTGATGTAGTTCAAAACTTGCCAAGCAAAAGGAGAAACACTGTGGTTTATGACTATTGGAATCACATGTCATGTGACATGTGTAACTGTGTGCAAGCTAAAATAAGATAAATGGGAAAGCAAAAGCCTTCCTTCTGTGTATTGCCTTTCTAATTTCCTTTCATGCAGTTTTCCTGATTCTTGCCAAGCAATTGTCTTTTGGCCTAGGATGTGGCAAGTGATTTAGTGGGCAATCAGGATTAAGCCGTTCGAGCCTGCAGCACCAGTTTCATTAAGAAAGATTAGAAAAGAATGAAAACATTTATGATACTGATTATTGAGAGGAATTGGTTACAAGATGACTCACTTATAGTTAAGGAGAAAATGATGAAGGAAAATTCCAATTTCCAGCTTAGCAAGATCATTTCCGGGGCACAGCCTGCTTCCAGCTCCAAATGGAAGAAAAGTTGCTGGTTTCGGTGTATAATTCTATGCCAGCAAAAGCAGTCAAAAATATATGTCAGGTCTAAGACATCTATGACATCTTTTAGTTATCATATTATCAGTAAATACAAAGCAACTTACTTCCCATCTTTCAGGCTTGAATTCCAATGGATTTTCATATATTTCAGAATCCAAGTGAACGCTCCTGAACCAGGTCAAAACTCTCCATCCCTTGGGAATGATATAACCTGAAGTTGAAGCCATTAAGAAAAAAAAATTTGGTTAATAGAAGGATTGGAAATATATTTTTCAAGTGCAATAGTAGTTCATGAAAGAAAAAATGTATCCTTAATTGGATGCATATGACCATACATCTCAGGAGTCAGGACCATGTAATAGCTAGAGAGTACATATATAAGAAAGAAGATATGAAACTGACCATTGACATTGACATCTTTCTTTGCCTCTCGAAATACCATGAGTGAGAAAGATACCACACGAAGAGTTTCATCAATCACCTGTAGAGTTTAAAAGGATTAGTTCAAATGACTTGGTAGAGGCTAAATAAAAGAGAAAGGGAAGTCAATTTTATGTACATTGGAAAGGTATTCCATTTCTCGGTACTCCTTAAGCGTCATCCCCTTCTGTGTTGGTGGCCTCCTCTTCAAAACTGCTTCTTGTTCTGCCTGCAGTTGGTCAAGCATGATTAGGAAGTGGAATTTAAAGTTCAGGATCAATGAAGCAAAATTTTGACACCATAAATCACTAGTTCAAACTTCAAAGTGACTAAATAGTAAATACAATTTTCACTGAATTTATAGAAACAATTTAAGCTGTACTGCATTCATTCCACATTTTCTGTAACATACATCCATTAATCAAAATATTAGCTTCAATTATTATGAAATATATATTCTATATATGTATATATAACGGGGTATTTTTTGTTCTCATCAAATAGGCTCAACATTTTCTCATATATGGACTGAATGGATCGAGTAGCGATGCAAAATAAGGTTAACATGTTGTGAATATATAATGAAGTGCGACATTACTCTGGCCAAGGTAGATAAATTGATTCCCCAGCACTAAGCAAAAAAGAAAACAAAACAGGCACAAGAAAAGAACTTGATCAAAATGGATTGTTCAAAAAATGTAATTTCAAGTACCTTAGCTTTCTGGAAATATTCTGGGTGTTGTTGCAGAAAAGTGGTAGCCCACATTATGGTATGGCCAGAAGATTCATGACCGGCATTCAAGTACATGACCAGAATATCTATGATGTCCTCATCAGTAAGTTTATTTCCTTCTTCATCCTCAACCTCCAAAAGAGCATCCATCATATCTTTCTTCCTTTTCGAGAAATTCCCGGCCTTCTTTTGAGCTCTTCGTTCATTCACAATAGATTGAAAAATAGCAACAAGATTTTTCCGAGCCTGAAATTTAATGATGAGGCTAAAAAAAATACACTCATTTAAGTAAAATAAGAATAAACTTATTAGTCCCCCACCTTAAGTGCCTTATGGTACGCAAATCCGGGAATATTGATTGCCATGGCTCTAACTCCATAGTTAAGTGCTGTATATTCCTTCTCTAGAGCCTCCATCGCAGACTCACTCTCTGACGAGAGGAAGATGTACATAATAATCCTAAACGTAAGCTTTCTGAGTTGAGTTAAAAACTCTATGTCTCCCATGGTGGACCATTTTTCCAAAGATGATATAACAATCTCTTCGATATATTTCATGTACACAGACAATGCTTCATGACCATTGACCGGAGCTGCTGTTAATTTTCTAAGACGCTTGTGCTCTTCGAAAGATATGCTAACGAATGATTTCCTTCCCATCAGTTCCACAGTGGAATCAGGCCACCCGGGCTTAAATGCGTCATCATCTGTCAAAACTCTTTTACAAGTTTCTGGCACTGTGCAAATGATACTGGGAAACCCAAACATGAAGGCCTTGTAGATTCCAGTTTTACCATATCTGCATTGATGTGACAATGTATTTAGATTAAAAATTGAACCAACACAACAATCTGTGTTCAATAATGCAAGTTCAAATTATCAATATTGACTAAAAGTGGCAACAACAAGTGAGACATAAAGAAAACAGGCCAATATTGAGTGTGACAAAAACCAATCACCCATTTTCTTCCAAGCAGATATGTGTATTTGTTAAGTTTTTCCATATTTATATTCTTCTTTGCATTTGCATAGAAAACAAAAGTAAAGAAGAATATTAAAAGCAAATCTAAAGTCTACAGAGAATAACTTTCTATCAAAGCAGTTGGGCAATGAACTCAGCATGTTGGAGACTATTCTCAAGGTTGCAACTTGACTTCCATTTCCTCATTGGAAGGGCCAACTTTCCTCTGCTCCTTAAACAATGTGGGTTTTATCGTATCGGTTTTGTCCACTGCAACTAGTTGCTAGTTCAAGGAATCAACTTTTACACTATAAGACTTCAACCTTTTTTACATTTTGGCAAGAAAATGTCAAACTACTTTTAGGACAAAGAAAGTAAGGTACCCTCCAGAGGAATGTATAGGCTCTGTGGTGGAGGCCATTAACACCCTAAAAATATCAACAACATTACCAAAGCCGTGAACAAATAAAGAGACAATTCTCATCCCATCAAAGTCTAATCATGTCTAAAATCCAAAACTTTTTTTAATATTCCCGCACCCAATATGCTACGCTCCAAAATCAATAATGCATCATTTTAAATCAGACATAGAAGAGTGAAAATAGCATTGCCCCATTAAAAAGTTTCTAATTAGCCCCAAAATTTATGCAACTCTTGGGATATTTCTGGTTTAACATCCCTTGACTTGTAACCTACATCATTGTGTGTCATTGGCTAAGAAGATGGGCTTTCTTAAAAAAAAAAAATGGGTGGGGAAGGACAGCAAGCATCTGAATAATCAAAATAGCAGTTGGCAATTGACTGTCAAAACAAGGCTTTTGTGCAGTTTATAGCACAGGACACACAAAAAAGGCACAGTGAAAAATTAAGAGTATTTTGCATGAGAGATTTGTGTACAAGTACCAAACATGCATAAATATTAGTCAGAATCATCAGACAAAACGAGGTTAATGAATGTGACAGTGAAAATGACAAAAATGTCCAACTCAGCCTCTGCTCTCCAGAACGAACAGTTTCAGCTGACGTCTGTTTGATGCTGTACTCTCACTAATAAACATCAGAGACAGACGCAGCAGAGCGCCTACATTTTTCGTATTTTTCCCTTGTGAAGACAAAATAGTAATTTCACACATACAACTCCAAATCACCAAAATACTCATTTTCATTTGATAGGATTTTACAGAGAGGTGGTAAATAATAATTAGTGAATAGTAATTTACCTAGAAACGAAGGAGTCGATGAAAGTTTCAGGGTGAGAGGACTTGAAGGCTATGAGGAAAGACCACATGTTGCCAATGAAAGGCAAGCCCAAGTCACCAGGTGGGAGAGAGTACTGTTTCTCACCCAACTTTGTTTCATAGAGCCACCAATTTGCATTCTGCAGAACCCATTTAAGGGCCAATGCAACACCCAGAAAGCTTGCAGTGCCCAGAATTACAGTCCACATAGAACCCAAGTTACCCAACACTAACCCCACTCCCAAAAGCACCATAGTTCTTCACTCCCTTGTGATCACTCAGAAAATTGAAAAAGATTATTAGAAAAACTCACACTCCTCCTGGATATCTCTCCCTCTGTCTGGTTTTATGGCTCTATGTATGAGTTTGCAACTTTATTGGGATAGATATATATATAGTACTCCTAGGATAGGGTCCTGCAAAGACAGAGATAGAGAAAACTAGAAATGGTATAAAACAGATGAGATTTTTTCTGTCAAAAAAAAAAAAGAGGGAAATTAATGGGTGCTATAATGGGGTGCACCACTGTACATGTTGATTGGCAGTTTATCTATTCTGAGGACATGTTTACTTACTTGGAATGTGTATGGAAATAAAGGCATTGATTCCAATTTCTGAGTTCTCTTGCATTTACTAACTTGTACATGAATCGGAATGGTTGTGGATCCCATGTAAAAGTGACTAAAAAAGAGGAATACATTCCTGAATATTCGGAGTTTGATTACCAAGGGGAGGTAGGTATTAGGAACGATGAAATTCATTCCGATTCATTCCAAGTAAGTAAACATGTCATCAATATATTTACATTTCTGTCCCCTTGTTAATTGTCTGTGTTGTCTTAATGCAATGTTTCACATTTCTTTTGCCTTGGCCTGTCAAATGTTTTAATGGTTTTTAATGTTTCACGTACAATGAATATTGTGAATTTTGGAAAGAGATTAGGTAGCATGCATAAGGGCAAGAGGGAAAAGAGACTTCAAGTACTTTTATGTATGTATAGTAAGAACAAGTACAAATACAAAGTCTTTCAGCCTATTTAGGTGGAATTAATTAGTCAATCCCAAAAATGGTAAGAACAACTATTTTATGAATTATCCAACAGCAATATGCAACGATGGATACAATATTACAATACTTTGTTTTGTCAAAATTAATTGGTTCCTATAATATTATCAGTAGTTCTTTTTTTTTTCTTTCGAAATATAGCGTCGATTCATTAATTTAGAGAGAATTATACATGGAAGTCCATCCAAGAGGGACACTACGTACAAAAACAGTCACTACCTATGTAACTTAATTTACATTTTTTTGAGCAATTAAGCACATAGAAAAGTACTATTAGAACTCAAATCTAGACTTCAAACTCGGATTCGGCATGAGAGTTTGTGACATCCTGAGAGCGGGGAGTCCTCAATCTCCGTTAACCTAATAAAAGTAAGGGCCCAAGCCAGCTCAAGCCCAAAGCATAGTCCATAAACCCAAAAACAAAGCCCAAGAAGGCAAAACCTACAAAGCTAAAAAGAACGAGCAGCACAGCCCGACCCACTGGCCCAAAACCTAAAACGAAACGAGTAGGGTCCAAGCCCAACAAACCAAATAATAAATATAGCCATCGACATGTCGTAAGTCATTCCTCTGTTGTCATCGCCAAGTCCAACAACACTAACAACCTTCCATTGGAGCAAGCATGCTTCTCCGTCGTGCCACCCTATCGACCAAGGAAGCGGAATCCCATCATCAGACACAAGGTGACACCACGCCACGTACTCGAAATTTTGCTTTCTCAAAACCTACACCAGGATATGGCCAGCCACGACCAAACCAAGAGGCTAGGGCACCAAACTATCGTGATTTGGAGGACCCAATGCAACCATCTCTCTCAACTAGTATGTAGTGTTGCGACCACTAAAAGCCACCACCACTCGCAACTCTAGCGCATTGCTGAAAAAGTCACAGTGGCCAAAGAGCCCAGTGACCAAAGGCAGAACCAGAATTAAAATCAAGGATAGACGTAACCTCTTAATCAAGGTTTTTTTTTTTAAATAAAGCATTTTCATTAAAAGAAAAAATTGCTGAAAAAGCCACAGTTGCCAAAGAGCCCAGTGACCAGGAGTGGGACTAGGATTAAAATCAATGCAATATTCTAATAATTTAGGGGTACCTAATACATTTTGTCCCACCACAGATGGAAAGTTTTGGCTTATCAGTTGTAACAAAATAAGACCACTTATAAGTTGGAATTCAAAACTTTTCTCATAATGATGCATGTTATGGTGGCCACTAGATATGTAAAGAACTCCACAGTGTCAATATATATGGTTCAACAAATAGACCGTAGAGTAGAAGTAGCAAACAATGCATTTTAATTCATCATTATTAATTTTCAGTTGTAACAAAATTAAAATGCATTTTAATTGGGACTTTCAATGATGAATATATACCATTGTATATGAAGAATATAGAATTTCCATGTCAGAATATAATGGTATAGGACTTTTACATTAACACCTTAGCTTGTGTGGAGTTTATTACACCGTATATACTTAATTGTTACACATTAGATACTGATTTAAATAAATAAAAATAGAAATACTCATTACCCTGCTTAACTCACTATAATACATTCATTCATTATATAGGGATGCAAACTATCAACCCGGTTACTAAGAGCATCTCCAGTAAGGTTTCTATTTTTTTAGCGCTAAAGTAGCTAAAAAAATTATTTTAGCTAGCTAATTTTAAATTGCGTCTTCAGCAGCTTTTTTATATTTTAGCTACTTTTGACTTTATATTATTTTTTGAATTAAGAAAAAAATCCTTAAGTGTATTTAAAAATTACACAAAACAACTAAAAATAAATATTTTAAGTTAAAAAAAATAGTAGAAAGCCTCTCTTGCTCTCTACATTTGGAGATATAGACTAAAACTAAATACAAAGGCTGCTGGAGATTGATTTTTTTAAACATGCTCTCCAAAATAGTTAAAGATCCAAGATAGAGTTTGTTGGAAGTGCTCTAATTAAGAGCATCTCCAATGGGCTCCTTAGAAAAAATTTTAGGGAGAACCTTAAAATTAAAGAAATCTTCAACCATGTTCTCTACTACGCTCCCAAAATAGGGAAATCGCTACGAGCTCCAAAATCTAAGGAGAGAGAAAGTGGCTTTTTAGCGCATTAATTAAACTATTTTTAGCTATTTTTTCAACAAATTTAATAAAAAAAAGTAGAAAACACCATAAAAGATGGAAAATTCTAGTGTATATATGTTAACGTATCTCATACGTAAAATTACAATTTTTAGGACTTAATTACTCAAACGAGAACCTATTTACTCTATTGAAGACCTTATTTACCTTAATGAGGGTCTTTTCATTGTTACCACATGAGTTGTCGAAGTTGTAATATGTGTCGTCAAGTCGTAAAATATTACAATTACCACTTTTATGACTTAGTTACTCAAACGAGAACCTAATTTACTCTAATAAGGACCTTATTTACCTTAACAATGACTTTTACTCCTCATGATGTATAAGAAATGTTAACATACCATAGCCTTACTCATAAATATACTCTAATAGATAATTAATTATGTGATACCAACTAGCTAGACACAGTGTTTAAGCGTTGACTATTGTGATACCAACCTTTTTTTTTTAGGAAAAGACAAATTTCATTAAACTATCGGAATACTTACAACCGGGGTGGGGGACAGAAGACCTAACCCCAAAAACGGTTACAAGTACCATGAGCTTAAAAACCCCAAATTCTAACCAATCAATTACCTCATTTCAAAAGCTACAAATAACGGATAATTCCGGGAGTCTCGATAGTTGCTGTCGGATGGGAGGTTGGAGTATGCTGGAGTTTCGTTTGGTTCTTAGGTGGAGCTGGTGCAAGCGTTGTTCTTCTTTCTAGGGAGGCGGCGACGACGGTGTTTCTAGTGGATTTTTGGCTGGTTGTTAGGCGGGTATGCAGATATGTTGCATGGGGTTTGATTTTGGAGTGGATGGCGGCTGGCGCTTCAGGTTTCTGGTGGCGGTTTGAGGATGAGGTACTGGTTTGTGGGTTGTGGACTGATGAGTCTGGCCTGGGCCTTTGGTAGGGGTCTCCAAGTTGGCGGTGGTGGAGATTTGTAGATAGAATGGGATGGTGGAAGTTGTTAAGATATTGGGTGGGGGCACAGGTGCATTTAGATCTGGTGTGGGTGGTTTGGCTACTGTTTGTAACAGTCCGACGGAGGATTTCGGGGGCCTGGTGTTGGCGTCCTGGGGAATGAATTGGGTTCGTGGCGGCTTGCTGTTATTTTTCATTAGGGTTTTATTTTTGGTTATTATTTTTTTGGTTAGGTTCAATAAGTCCCAACTCTTTTGAGCTAGGGTTGGGTCAAGTGGTTGTGTCTTGGTTGTGGTGTCTTTCTCGGGGACGAATTAGTTTATCTTCGGTTTACTTTTATTGTCAACTTGCTGACGAGCATTTCTTGCACGTGGACGGGTATGTTTGGGACATGGCGCCTTTGAGGGTGTTTGTTTTTCTGGCAATTGTCTATGTGTTAGTTTAATACATTAATATTGCCGATATAGGGGCGCCACTGGACGAGAACCAACGAGAAAGACAAAGGAATCAAGATTTGATCGGGCGCGTGGAGCGCGTTCCTTAGGTTTGATTTATTAGGTCACTGTTTTTTCTCCCATCCTATTGTGATACCAACTAGTAGTGGGAGCTCAATAGAAAAACAAAGAGTTAATGTTTCAACTTTCTTTGCCACACAGTTCCAAGACATCCAATTTGTCCACATCTTTAGAGAAGCTAACTTAACTGCAGATGCCATTACAAACTTTGGTCATTCTCAATCCTTATGTAGGACCTAGGAGCGAAGTTTGCCTTTCTCGGTGCTTCCGGCTTTTAATTTTGACTTTTCGAATTCAGGTTGTTGTAGAGGTTTCCGTTTGTAATTTCGTTTTCTTATAAAATAAAAAAATAAAAACTTTCTTTGATGTAAATGTATTTAAAAGAAAAAAAAGTTTGATTTGTTTGGGTTTTTCAATAGAATCTAACCATGCATGCATTGTCCAGATTCCAGAATATTGACCAGAACGGCAGAAGCAAAGATCAAAATTGAATATTATATTCCTTAAATCGTTTCATACTTTCATTTATTTATTTTGGATATTGTAAATGTTCCTATACATTCTAGAGCTGTCACCTGTCAACAAGCAATGAACTTCAAAAGCTTACAAATGTATGAAACAAAAACCTCCATGGGAATATTTGATCCTCCAACCAACCACATTTTTCATTTTTAAGCCGTCCAAAAAATGTATTTTCCAGTAGATACTATAAGTTTCCATAGCATCTTGGTGTGTGTATTTTTTAATTTTAAAGATATGTCGATGTCAATCTCCACGATAAACAAACATGAAAGCGAGTAAGATTATCATATCATTATCACTAAGCTAGGCCTTTGTTATTTAACAACGGTACTAAGACGTTGAAGGCCCCGAAACAAAATTTATTTGGTAATTTGGTACGACTTTGAAATCCAAATTCGTCACAACTTTGAAACCCAAATTCGGCTCAATCCCAAAAATAAATGCAGTGTAATTCAAAACTCAAAATGCCGAAACTTGTGTGCATCGAAATGTAATGAAATAGGTCTTAGGAGTGGATGATATGATTAGTGGAGTTTAGGTGTAGATGAGTCTGGGTCTAACAATCGCAAAAGTAAATGTGGTTTAATTCAAAACCCAAAATGGAAACACTTGTATGCACCAATGTGTAATGAAATATGTAGTGTACAGTATAGTTTTTGTGGAAGAAGATGAGTCTGTGCGTGGGGTGTGTGTGGGTGTGTGTGTTTTTCTTTATTATTTGAAAAAGGCTACAACAAACTAAAGAAAAAAGGCTCTAGAGCAACAAAAGTTGAGTAGATCAAAATTATTTGCATGAGCCGCTGCATTAGGAAGTCTTCCGATCCAAGAATTGCTTGAAGTGAGAGAGTATCCCATTTGAACTAGACAATTCATATGTGAAATTTGCTTCTATGAGAATGTAAATGAATACTTCAAATAATGATGCAAGTTGCTATTCGTGAGCATTCGTATGAATGTTATTGGTAGAATGGTGGGTATACCAATTACAATTGCTGGCTGGTTTATATTTTTTTTTGCAAACAGTCTGGCCTTTACTGTCAATTTCAATAAGGGAAAAGTTTGAAAAGTAAACTCACCAACAGGGTGGGTATGATAAGTAAAACCTCCTTAGGTCAAAAGGAACTGAAGAGCCAAGCTTTCCCAACTGAAAATGGCACAAAAGTCTAAAATAAAATGGCACAAAAACCAAACAGCCTAACTGAAAATGAGAAGCATCAGTTGGGAGGAAGAAAAGTTCAAGATGAGAGAGTTCAAGCGATCGAAAAGGTCAGTAAAGGAAGAGATGGTTTCGTTTAGTCTTTGTCGTGTGTTGTGTAGATTTCTTTGTAAATGGAAATGTTTCACGCAAACAAAAGAACAGAGACAGGCAAAGCATTTACAATTTAGCATATAAATGATAAATGTGGAATGAAGATATAGCAAAGATGCACAGAAATACATTACCATTCATTGTCCCAACTCCCAAGGTTATTTTACAGAATGTGAAACTTCTATAGAACACAAGTCCATGCAAACAATAGTACTTCGTGCTATATTAATACATGGATTGCTTGCAGCCTAATCCTTAAGTTCACCATTGGTAACAGGTAAGCCTCCAAATTCTGACGACGGCGTATAGGAAATAGAGATCAGTTCAGACCTGAACTTCTCTTCTCCATCAGAATCTATTGCTTTAACCAGAGTTTCACCATTCAACTTATCAGACGTGAGAGTCTTATCTGGTTCAGAGTAAGAAATGGCAATAAGCGACTCACGGGTCACTTCGTTCAGAGCCTCCTTTCCAGGTCTTCCTTTATCCATAAAATGTCGATCTGCTTAGTCTGCATGTATCCAAACATATGATGCATTAACTCGACAGAAGAGGATAATAGTGACAGGAAAATCAGATTAACTCTTTATACAGCTAAAATGACAATCATAACAATGTCAAGTGACAAAATACAGTTGTGAACTTCAGTTTGCAATTGTATTACATTCCAATACACCAACTCATAAAGATAAGAAACAAATTATTGGAAGGTTATTGGCCAAGAAAGTTCAAGTACTTGAACTTTCTTCTGTTCATGTTTTGTCGAGACATACACAATTTTAGTAATCCGGGCTTCAAGATATCATAGTTAATTATAAGTGTAGTCATTAGAGTTCCATGAGATGAAAAAATAATAGATTGAAGCACCATTACATCAACATAGGACACATGTATTGAACAACTTTATACAGTGGAATTTCACTGAGCTCCACATTACTCACACATCAAAGAATCCTAGAAGCAACCAGAAAGTTAAAAGTAAAATATGAAAGATGATGATGACATTGCTAGAGTAAAACAGTAGCACCTTGTTAACAAGATGCAGACCATAGTAACGGCTTAAAAAAAATCAAGCAGGCTAAAAAATATATATTATATATAAAGACTATGACTAGCCTGACCAATTTAAAACTAGAAGGCATATAAAGACATCCTTATTGTCAGGGAATTCAAAGAAAAGAAATCATATGCTTTCAATAGATTTCAAAGCCACAAAAAACAGAGAATATATTCTCCGAGTTTAAAAGATCAAGTAACACAAACATGTAAAAAAGATCGACAAAAGAAGGGGAAGAGTTCAGAATAAAAAGAAAACAAAAAGAAAAGAACTATCCTCTCAAACAAAAACAAAAGTGAAATGATCCATGTGTCGAGGCTAAGAAATGGAAAACATCAACGAGCAATGGGCAATCAAGCAAAGCATGTAAAATTGGAGAAGGTCCACACAAGTCAATCAAAATGTGAGAGCAAAACCACAAATAACTCACTTCCACCACCAGAAATCTGCGATTTGATATTTCAGGTTTCATTCACTTGCATCAAGGATAATTCAGTCAAAACATGTCTCCTTAATATCAGTACAGCTAATAAGAATAAGAAAATGAGATTTTACTTAAACAGGGAAGAAAATTCATGAATAAACAGCATCATTTCTGTTTGCATAAAACTAGGGGAATGGTGAGAAATATCTTATGGCACGAGCATAACTTTCTTGCACAAGTAGATGCAGACATATAGTATTTATGGTTTAGCATAACTCAACATAGTTCAACTTTTCCATTCAGTCCCTCCCCAAGTAACATCAAGAAAGAACACTGAACTGAAGTACAGCTAGCAAAGTTAAACCTAAACACAGAGTTAGACCATAAGAGAATTTGTAGATGAATGTCATTACTAAACCGATTAAGTAATAAAGAGGAAACCAATAGAGTTGAGCTACCAGTACTAGAGTTATGCATAGGGTAATCCATCAGTGTTTTTTTCTAACTAAAGTATAAGGTACTCAAAAGATTTTACTAGACTCGGTGGTTCATAGGTAGGGCATGGAGCCATGGAATAGCTGCATGAAACATGAGAACTAATTCAAATTCAACAGACTCAACAGTACGGAACTACTCAAGGTCTTCGCTTACATCAAAGTCATAACCAGCATCCCTTTTTACAGTCAATCATAAACAGCATTATTATTCCTGTAAAACCCTTAAAACTTCTGGTAATAGTTCTCTCAATCATCAAACATCATAAAAATGAAAAAGAGAAATGCCTAACATCCCACTGCCAAAATTATTGATAAATAATGTTATCCTCCTCTCTGACACCAACAACCCTACTTCTGCAGCATCATCCTGTCACAACCGCCACCACCATCCAGGCATGAACTTTAAAATAACAGCACTCAAATTAACATGTCCATTGTCTGGCCAAACCATGGTCAACACATCACAGTAATACCCTTGTGATTTACACTGCAATCAGGCACACTTCACAATATATTCCAATAAGATCCTTTCAAATTTATTTGTATAACCAGCAACTATAAGAGCTACAAGCTATACTTGAGCATGTACAAAAAGGGCAAAACCCATTCTCTCAAATTGAAACTATACCTCTTTGTCAAAATTCCAATTGGTTTCTGTTGGGTCTTCACAACCCAATTGATTTCAATCTACCACTTCAAGAAAAACAATATCTACACTTGATCTTCAAGTTAAAGCATGCAACTAAGTACAAGAAACCAAAATACTCAGTACCCAAGTCTCCGTTTTGAACATACTCAACAAAACAATTCAATTAAACCATTAATCACAACAAAAAGAAAAGGGGGGGAATTCAAAGTCGTCAAATTTAGTATGAATTTGAAAAGATGATAATCGATTCAGAGGAAAACAGAAAGAGAAGAAAAGAACCCAGACATGAAATATAAGATTCGAGAGAGAAAGAGAGGAATTACCTTGAAAGCAAAGCCGCGTTGAGAAAGAAGAAGGGTAGGGTCTTGGGTGAAGAAGCGTGAGTTTGACCTATCTGCCTCTGATTTACAGTTTCTTTTAAAGAAGAGGAGACGTTGCAACTTGGGTTTAGAGACAGCAATGCCGCCTATTTTATTCCGTCCTTATTGGTTACAAAATTGAGCTGTATATTATTATTTATTGTTAAACTATTTATTTTTCTTGTTTTTTTTTTAAGAGAAAAAGAAAATAAGATTCTCAGAGTCAAACTATGTTGTCATGCTGATGTGGTGTGATTATCCGTTAGTAAAACGATATATTAGGTAAAAACCGAAAGAAAGTTATTAGCTTGTTTCTATCCAAGGTAAAAACCCGTTCTCTCAAGTTATATTTGGAGTGAACTTGGCCTCCTGGGTTTTAGGATACGTGTGCCCAGAATAAAAAAAAAACTATTAGTTCGTTTCTTTTTTTCTTTGGAAAATGCAATTATTCAGTTTCAATAAGATTAATGTACTGTCAAGAACGATCTTGAGATTTTGGAGACCTGAAGCGAACAATCAAAGTGTGGCTCACATGAAATTAATATCATTTACATAATTTTTATTAGGTGACGATATAAATTGTAAACAACTCCCTTGCCAATAGGTCAAGTAACTCCCTTTAAATAAGTTCTCTATTACAAAATAAATAAATAAAGGGTTTCTTTATCACATATAGTACATGAATTATTTCTCAATTATATATTTGGTACTTGAACTTCAGCAAGTAGTACC
This sequence comes from Rubus parviflorus, assembly GCA_029955375.1. Lineage (NCBI taxonomy): Eukaryota > Viridiplantae > Streptophyta > Magnoliopsida > Rosales > Rosaceae > Rubus > Rubus parviflorus. Next base: position 6,656,259 of record JARGGL010000005.1, on the reverse strand, counting down.
CAAAGTTTTCAATTTCATCTCTTGTGGTACCTAAGGCCGAGTTTTGTGATATCTCCGGCAAATATATGCGAGTGAAGGCGCGTGTTCCCAAAAAATGAGGCTAAAATGGAAAACTTTGAGTTCTACTTATGACAAAAATATAAAACTTTGAATACTACTTGTGACAAAAATTGAAGTTTAGGTACCATTTAAGATGAACTCGAAGAGTTCGAGTACTGGTTGTGATCAAAAGTTAAGTTCATGTACTATGTATATAATGGAAGTAAAGTTCATATATCATTTATGATAAAAATCATAAATAAATATAAAGGTAAAGTACACAATACAATCGCTCAAGCAACCAAAAGGACATGTCTTTTCTTTAGTTGTCCTTCGGGCTCCTATTTAGTGTTTCTTTCGACTTTGTGCCTTCTATGGAAGTATTTATTTGTGCAAAAAAAAAGCCACTCATACTGGCCTCACCGCTGGACAACCTTGCATACACATAAATAATGTTGCTAAGGATATATATTTTAAGTCAAGAACGATATACAAATCGGAGGTCACCGAGTTTTGGGTGGCCTAAGGTGGCTGTCTCACCTTACAACCCTCAAAGTTCATACTAGATTTTACGTCTTGGTTCTCAAAGTCGCTAATCATAGGATTTGATTTTCTCAATATGAACTAATAAACAATTGCTCTAGACTTGAACTCTCTCAAATCTGAATTCGACAAAGGAACAAGACTGTTTAGAAATAAAAGATCTGGATCACCTTCAGGTCTTGATTACTGCCTTCCTTAAATAATTAATCAACCATAATCACACACATAGTTGCATCTCAAGTTTATAGTTCAACTTTTATTTATGTACATGTATATATTAATTCATTTGTGAATTGTGACTGACTATAATTCTCACTTATATATTGAGTTGGAAATACAAATCGAGGCTAGTTAATTGAGAAAAACTTCCAAAATTCGATCCTGATATGAGTTTTTGGCTTTGCTCCTACAACCAACTAGATATCGATCTAGTTGTATTTTTCTTTATTCGAAGAGGTGCTTTTGAATCATCCGATTTCATATTCTTACAGCTCGATCATAATTTCTTCCTTTCTTTCTTTTACACTCAATCAAATTGTTTCTTATGGAATTTGTCCTTTGCCTCAATTAGGATGGAGCTTAGAGCAATGTGTAGCTGGGTTTAAACGTACTCCACGCTCAAATTTGGTTAATTATATTCAGCCAGAACTAATGAGCTGGGTTTAAACGTACTCCACTTGGTTAGTCTGAACTCAAGATCAACCACTACAGCATACTTAAATTATAAATACTTCTTAATAGTTTTTTTTAGTGTAAAATGAAGCATGTGGTTATTGTGGTTGATTAAAAAAAATTAGTGATGAGGAACGTACATGCATGGATTATGGAAGATTCGAGTAACATCAAGACAGCACCATGGTTTACATCCGGTGCTATATTCGATGCGGTCTTGCATTCAGTTATGTCTTTGCTAGGTTTATTTTTCGATGCATTGTTACATCTAGTATTGTTCTTACTATTTTTACTTTCGATGTAAAACTTGAATAATCAATTAATTAATGTCCGTTAAGTTTGATTGTCAGCCAAATGAGTACGTAAATTAAACGTCCGGATATAGCTACGATTAGCCAAACTTGAATAAGCCGACCTAACAGCAAAACCAAACTAACAAAGAGAGAGATAAACACAAAGGCAATTAGTGTGGCATGAGGTTAGAAAGAGAGATTGAGTATCCAAATCAACCAATTAAATCATCAAATAACAAATAAAACAAATCTGCTAGAGTCATACACCTAACAATCATATTAGCTCGATCAAGCCTCAGATAATATTGTTTAGCACTACAAGTAAAGACTTAAATCAATGATGATCAATGATGACGAAGACATTATTAGGTTTATTACGTTATAATTCTCAAAAGCACCCAATGAGAAATGCTTGTATACAACCGTTATATAAAACCTCTCATTCAGTATATATGTATTGTTTATTTACATAGAATGAGAATGGGAGAAAGTAGAATCATTCTCATTCTCATGCCTCTCCAATCATATCTTATTCCATCTGAGAAATAGGTAATGAAAATGATTCTATCATATATCATTTTTTCATATCATAAATGCCGTGCTCCTTTGGGGACAACCTATAAAATTGGAAAGATACAGAGAAGATTAACATGACCCCTACATAAAGATAACATGCATAAATCGAGAAATTGTCCAAATTTAAAAAAATCATAAATGCCTTCATATATTTTTAAATAACCCAAAAATACCCTTACATCTTTCTAGAAAACAAACTTTTCTACCGAAAAACACACTCTGTATTAGCTCAGTGGTTAGAGCACCCACTACCTAAGATCCAGGTCATGGGTTCGAGTCACCATCGGGGTAGGAGTGAAATCCTTTGATCCTCTTTAAAAAAGGAGAGAAAAAAAAAAACACTCCGTATTTTTCAATAATCCAAAAATTAATAGCCATACATTCCTATTCGATCTGGGTTCATATGTTAGTAATTAAACATCTTAATAGAAGAGATTCTTCTTCACCCATTCCATCTTTCCTCCTTTCATTCTCTCCCCTATTCCTTCTCAACCCCAATCAAATTTAGTAAATACACCTATGAACAACTGAATGTGAGAACACTGTTGTATGTCGCCTTTTTTTTTCTTTCTTTTTCCAAACCGAGATGTTCCTCCATTCAAAGAATTTAAATATGAGAAAAAAGTTGCATACAAAGGGAATCGAAGGTATTTTTTTTTTTTCCAAAGGGAAACATGCACATGCATATGCTGATAATGAGGCTTTTATAAACTTCACCACGACTCTCAAGCAAACACCACACTACAAAAGGCAAGAAAGAAATGAGAGGCAAAAAAGATTTGGGTAGAGCACAAGGCATAAAAGAGTCTAGTCTACCAGAAACATATAAAGATGTACAAAATAACGGCATATAGCCACATAATTGACGCACAAGATGTCGTTGAACTCAGCCACATGTGCCCGATTGAACGCGGCTGCGGGGTTGCACCGCTGGAGAGAGGACGACGCACGCAAATGTCGATAGAGATGGGGTGCACGGGGAAGATGCTCGAGGTTTCCTAGCTAGCTAGATCAATTTCAAGAAATTGAGTGGTAAAAACAGGAAGAAATTAAGCACTCAATAAGGAAACAGCTAGTTTTTTATGTTTTTGTTTTTGGTACAATGGAAGGAAACGGCTAGTTAAGCCAATTAATTAATGTTCACTTTTTTTCTTTTTCTTTTTCTGTTTATAATTATAAAGAGGGAAAAAATCATCTTTAGTCCCTGAACTATGACCCGTTCGACACTTTCGTCCCTGAAGTTTGAAAATCACTATCACTTTCGTCCCTGGCCGAGGGTTTTCACCGAATAAACCTCCGATTCCGGCCAAATCGGAGGACAACACCCACTGGGCTATGAAGCCCTCCTTGAGGCGAGTTCAACGCCACCAACCTCGCCTCAAACCGTCGCCGGACGGCGGAGAATTTTACAATTAAAGTTTCGGCCACCACCGGCTTTCGGGCTAAATTCGAGCCATTGTAGGCCGAATCGAGCTTAGCCCTAGTTATAAAAGTTACTCCTCTCATCATTGCGAACATTTTGGCATAGGTTTTGCACAATTTTGTTCCGGTCAGGGACGAAAGTGATATATTTCAAACTTCAGGGACGAAAGTGTCGAACGAGTCATAGTTCAGGGACGAAAGTTATAATTATGAATATATTATCTTGATAACCTATGAATGTATTATCTTGTTCTTGAACCCAGAAAAGTCTAGATAGTCCCTCTGTATATTGAAATCCATGGTAGTAGAAAGCTGAAAATTGTAAATTGGTGATCGTGTGCCCGGCCTTTGCGGCAATAGCAACAAGGTGAAAAGGGCCGGGGCAGAACAACCATGCCATCTCATCTCATCATCTGCATCGTAATCTAATTATGCCAGCTGCTGCTTCTTTGCTTCAAATTTAGGAGGCTCCATGTTTAAGCATGCATGCATGTCCTGATCAGCATCAATCTCGTTTTCCATTAATTACATGTTAATTTGAACTTTGAAGAGGGCGAGAGCCTGAGCTTGTCAAAGTTGACTATGCGGCAAGAACACACCTCAGCTTGCATGGCATGTCGCGAAGAAAATTCCTGAATGACAGTCGACCAAAATGGAAAGCTGACTGGCTAGCTAGCTAGTACATTTTTCCGGTGATATTGATATCGAAGCTGTCAAGTGTTTATCAGAGTCTAGAAGATTGAAGAGTATTTGTGCCTCGTGTTAGGCTTTCTATGGTTTACAGCTGTAGTTTGTTATTCAGCTGCTTTCTTTTGTTTCGGTCAATGTATATATTGCTGGACTTGCTTTTCTTTTCTTCAGGTTGAATATAGAAACTGAGATCGATTCTTTGCTCTCAAACTCTCTCTAAATTTTCTTAGTCTTCTTCAACCTCAAACCCTAACTTTTCCTCTGATGCTATTATGGTATCAGAGCAACCATAGATCCTGGACCACGATACATGCTTCCGCACTCGTAATCAGTAACCTCGCTCTCGATCCATAGATTCACCTCATTCTGATTCCTCGATTCTCGCCTCGCTTCAACTCTTCAACTCTCGCTTCGATTCCTCGACTCTCGTCTCGGAAATCTACTTGTTCACTGGTTCTAAAAGGTGAATTTCTAATCTCAGCTACGTTTACAAAGGAAATCAGTATATGTTCTGTATGTTTTCTTGAGCAATTCTGTTGAAGCATAATTCGTATGAAAAAAGTCTATTGAGTATCACTCTTGAGCTGCAAACTTGTGCAAATCTTCTCTATGTATTTTGAGCTACGATTCTTGAGAAATGTTTAGGTGAGTAAATCTTGAGCAAAATTGAAGAGTATCGAGTAAAACTGTGTATAAGTGTTTCCAATCTGAGCAAAATCTGAGCAAAATTCGTTTGAGTTACTGAGCTGTTAAGTGCATCGTGTTTCTATTACGGCATACCTGGTTGTTCAAAGTTGAATAGCACTGTGTGAATCTGCAGAGACGTACTAATGACTTCTAGAGGTTCTACTTCTGCTCTTACTCATAATGATGTCCATTCTTTGATGAGCGTGATCACTATACGTCTTGGAGAAAGGAATTTCATAAAATGGAGTTTTCAGTTCCAGTCTACTCTTACTGGAAATGGTCTCTTTGGTTACTTTGATGGCACTGAGGTTGCACCACCTCGCTATGTCCTTAACACAGAAGGAGAAGTCATTAATGAAGAGACTGCTGCTTTTAAAGCTTGGAAGCAGACTGATATGGCGCTAATGAGTTTGCTTATGGCCACCCTGGATGAGGATATTGTAGATGTCATAATTGGATGCAAAACATCTAGACAAGCGTGGCTTGCACTTCAAGAACGCTTCTCTGTTGTGTCTAGAGTAAACATTATGCAGCTTAAGACTGAATTGCAAACAATGAGAAAAGGTGGTGAATCCATTGAAAAATATCTCCAGCGTGTGAAAAATGCTCGTGACCAACTAGTGTCTGTAGGTGTTGTCATTCCAGATGAAGATGTCATTATTGTGATCCTAAATGTTCTCCCAGATGAGTACTCTATAGTCCGGACTGTAGTTGAAGGAAGAGAAACCCCAATCACTCTTCGTGATTTGAGGTCTCAGTTGCTTGCTGCTGAAAGACGTATTGAAGGAAGTTTTTCCCTTAACTCTACTATGAGTGCTATGGTGGCTAGAGGAGAATCCAGAAACGATACAATAGCAGGAGAAGGTCAAGACTGGATGGCCAGACCAGAAGGGAAAAATAAGGGTCTAAGAAATGGGAGCAGTAGTGTTGAATGTTCTGCATGTGGAAAGAAAGGTCATTCTGTTGACACTTGTTTTCGTATTCATAAGTGCCAAATATGTGGCAGGCATGGTCATCTTACAAGCACCTGTTATCAAAATCCGGAGTACAAAGCTTCACAAGGTTCATTTCAACAAAGGTCTCTCAGCACTGGACCATCTCCTGAGTGCCAAATTTGTTCTAAGAAAGGTCACACGGCTGCTAATTGCTTCTATAGAACAGACGTACCTGCTGGTCATCCCTCGTTGTCTATTCCTACTTGCCAAATATGTGGTTTGAAGGGCCATGCTGCATTAAATTGCACACACAGGACAAACTTTGCTTATCAAGGATCTGAACCACCCTCTTCCCTTACTGCTCTAACTGCTCAAACAACCACAAACTATAGTAGTGGTCTTCAACAAACTCAAGGAGGGGGATACTTGGTTCCTAATGGTGGTACTTCTGGTTCAAGCTTTCCTGGTGGCTTTCATCTTAGTAATGGTGCTTCTACATCAAATGGAACTTCCTCATCTTCAAATGCTCACATCAATAATGAGGTCTGGATAGGTGATTCTGGTGCTACTCACCACATGACGTCTGATCTTCGTAATTTGGCCATTGCTCAACCTTATACCTCAGACAACAAAATCACCATTGGTAATGGATCAGGTTTGAATATAGCTCATACTGGTTCTTGCTATATTAAACCTGCCACTCATGTTTTAAAACTGAACACAGTATTACATGTACCTACTCTTGCAATGAACCTGTTATCTTTCACCAAACTTTGTCGGGATAACAACTGCTTTATCACTCTTGATGAGACTAACATTGTTGTGCAGGACAAGGCATCCAGAACAATTCTTTACCAAGGAAAGAGTAGTGAGGAAGGCTTGTTTCTTTTCAAGACACCTCATCTATCATCCATACCACAGTTGTCTCATTCTGCTTTTGTTAGCTCTTCTTCATCATATCCAATATGGCATCAACGCTTAGGTCATCCTACCTCTTCTATAGTGTCTAGAATGTTATCTAAGTCCCAAATAAAGATGTCTAGTTCAGCTTCTGATAGTGTGTGTTCATATTGCTTAGAAGGCAAGATGCATCGGTTACCTTTTCCTGAGTCTGTATCTCAATCATCTGTGCCTTTTCATAAGGTGCACTCTGATGTTTGGGGCCCTGCTCCCTGTTTGTCTATAGAAGGATACAAATACTATGTAACCTTCATTGATGATTGTACAAAGTTTGTGTGGATTTTCCCACTAATCAATAAATCTGATGTTCTTGCTCATTTTGTGCAATTTTGTGCTTTTGTTCACACACAATTCCACTCTTCCATTCAAGTTTTCCAAACAGATGGTGGTGGAGAGTTTAATAGCAAAGCTTTTCAGAATTTTCTAGCTTCAAAGGGCATTTTACATCAAATCACCTGCCCTTATACCCCTCAGCAAAATGGGGTTGCTGAAAGGAAGAATAGGCACATTGTTGAGACTGCTATTACCTTGCTATCTACTGCTGGCATCCCTAAACCTTTTTGGTTTCATAGTGTTGCTCACTCCTGCTATCTCATTAATCGAATGCCTTGTAAGTCTTTACACATGCTTTCTCCCTATGATCTTTTGTTTCATAAACCTCCAGATATCTCTCATCTTAGGATTTTTGGCTCCTCTTGTTATCCATATCTTCGACCTTATAATCATGACAAGCTGGATCCTAGGACTACTCAATGTGTCTTTCTGGGGTATGCCTTAGGTTTCAAGGGAGTTTTGTGTTATAGCATCTCTCATAATAAGCTTTGGATGTCTCGGCATGTCATTCATGATGAAACCATTTTCCCTTTCCTGTCTTCCTCTCAATCTCAGTTCTCTACTGTTGATCCAGTCACTTTCTTTCCCTCTCCTGTCTCTCTCACTGCTCTTCCTCCTCGGATGCCTGTCCCTGCCTCTGGTTCTCTTAGTGAGAATCTCACTGTGTTGGAGGGGGGTAATGGTGATAATGATATTATTGGTACTAATGAGTCTTCTGCTATTGGTACTAATGGTGATACTAATGAGTTTTCTGCTAATGAAATTAATGCTACTGAGGTTGTCAATGATACTGAAGTTTACAATGAAGGAAGTAACCATTCAAATAGTGATCATTCTCTTAATAATGATGGGTCAAGTAATGATAATGATAGTGCGGGTACATTTCCAAGTGCTGATAATGTGAGTGCCATAAGGAATCCTGGTATTGTTGAGGCTGTTGAGTCAAATGCAGCAGTTCATATTGTTCCTACATGTTTCGAAGTGCATAGTGCTGATACAGGAAGTTCTATTGAAGGTCTTAGTGCTAATGAGACTAATGCTCTTCAGTTTGGTGGAAATATTGCTGATAATAATCTCCCACAGGAACTGGAGTTTATTGTGGATCAGAATTACAATGATCACTCTATGATGACCAGGGCCAAGAATGGAATAGTTAAACAGAAGACTTTTGAAGATTTTTATTGCTTCTCTGCTATTTCACAACAGAAACTGTATGCTGAATATCCTTTCTTTAGTGGATTCACTGCTATATCTGACATTAGTGATGTTGTTAAACCTAAGTCCTTCAAGGCTGCTACTGGTAAATCCGAGTGGGATCAAGCCATGCTTGAGGAAATTGACGCTTTACAGAAGCAAGGGACTTGGTCTCTGGTCCCATGTCCCAAGGACAGAAATATTATGGGAAGCAAATGGATTTACAAGATAAAGAAGAATCCAGATGGGTCTATATCTCGGTTTAAGGCTAGATTAGTCGCTCAAGGATTCAGTCAAGCTAAAGGTTTAGACTATGATGAGACCTTTAGTCCAGTTGTGAGGCATAGCACTGTGAGAGTTATCTTGGCTCTTGCTGCTATGAATAATTGGGAGTTGAGACAGTTAGATGTTAAAAATGCCTTCTTGCATGGTGACTTGAAAGAGGAGGTTTTCATGGCTCAACCGCAGGGATTTGTTGATCCAGTTCATCCTAACTATGTCTGTTTGTTGAGGAAATCTCTCTATGGTCTCAAGCAAGCTCCACGGGCATGGAATGAAAAGTTCACCAGTTTTCTACCAAGTCTGGGGTTTGTATTCTCTCATTCTGATCCAAGTCTGTTCATTAGACATTCTTCTGCAGGCATTGTTGCTTTACTACTCTATGTCGATGATATTGTTATTACTGGTTCTGACACTTCTGGCATTCATGAGGTCATTTCAGAGCTCAATATGGTGTTTGACATGAAGGATCTTGGTACCTTGTCTTACTTTCTTGGCTTACAGGTAACCAAAGTTAAAGGAGGTATATTTCTCAGTCAATCCAAGTATGCTACTGATTTGCTTGTCAAGACAGGTATGGACACTATTCGATCTTGTAGCTCTCCTTGTCTTCCTCATTATCAAATGACAAAAGATCAAGGTGTTCCTCTTCAAGATCCTACCATGTACAGAAGTATTGTTGGTGCTCTACAATATTTGACTTTTACACGTCCAGATATTGCCTATGCTGTTAATACAGTATGCCAATTCATGACCAGTCCCACTGATGTGCACTATGCTGCTGTTAAGAGAATTTTGAGATATTTACAAGGTTCATTACAGAAAGGCTTGTTCTTTAGTTCTGCTAGTGCCTTGCCTAATGCAGTGTATGTTAAAGCGTTTTGTGATGCTGATTGGGCGGGTGAGGTAATACAGAAGCGTTCAACTACTGGTTTTGTAGTATATCTTGGATCTTGTCCTGTATCTTGGCAGTCAAAGAAGCAAGGAACAGTTTCTCGGAGCTCCACTGAATCTGAGTACAGGAGCTTAGCCAACACTGCTGCTGAAATCAGTTGGATTCGCCATTTGTTGTGTGACTTGAAGATCCAGATTCCTCGGGCTCCTTTACTAAAGTGTGACAACTTATCTGCCTTAGCCTTGGCTTCCAATCCTGTATTTCATTCCAGAATCAAACATTTGGACAATGACTTTCATTTTGTTCGTGAACGTGTCCAAAATCATGACCTTTGCCTTGAATATGTCTCCACCAAAGAACAAACAGCAGATATTTTGACCAAAGGGTTGCCTTCTCCTCTTTTTCGTTCTCATTGTGTCAATCTCAGGCTAGTTACTCTAGCTGAGCTTGAGGGAGGGTGATATCGAAGCTGTCAAGTGTTTATCAGAGTCTAGAAGCTTGAAGAGTATTTGTGCCTCGTGTTAGGCTTTCTATGGTTTACAGCTGTAGTTTGTTATTCAGCTGCTTTCTTTTGTTTCGGTCAATGTATATATTGCTGGACTTGCTTTTCTTTTCTTCAGGTTGAATATAGAAACTGAGATCGATTCTTTGCTCTCAAACTCTCTCTAAATTTTCTTAGTCTTCTTCAACCTCAAACCCTAACTTTTCCTCTGATGCTATTAGATATAAGTCTCAACATGCAGCCAATTTCTTCTGGGAAGTTCGTCGGAGCTTGTCAAAGTTGACTATGCTGCATAAGTGCATAGGCAATTTCAAGGTTAAGCATCACAAATAGAGAATGATGATGATTGATATGGCATGGCGTTCTCAAACTCCTACCAAACTGCGTTATGGGCTTCTATATAAGGCATGTATGAGCAGCCTTTCCGTTTTTTTAATTGACATTAATTAGCTGGTGCATCCGTGCATGTATAATGTAACTAGGGTTAAAATAATGTTAATTATTAGGTTGCATTTATGTGATTTTCTCTTATGTTTAAAAAAAAAAAAAAAAAGTGACCAAATGGTTTATCATGCTAAAAACATGTTATTATCTAGTGCAGCATGATATGTGCTTATATATTGATCAACGTATGTATATATATGAGGGCCCTTTCATTAAGATAATTTTTCTTGTTCATTTTAAGGGATTACGTACATGTAGGACCTACTGTCGATCACATTTTGGCAATCTACCATTCAAGTTTTAGGTAACCAATCCTACATCATACCTACAAAATTTCAGCTAAAACATAAATTATTTAAGTGTTCATTATCATGAATTATATATCGTGATGGTAATTTACGGCTAATATTGGACTCATTGTGTTCGTCTACACAGTTTCTCCAAGTTACATAACTTAAACAATTCTGTTTTTGTTCCAATTTTGCAGAAGTGATCTATTAATGGAGACCCAAAATCTGAACGGTCAGATTGTCCAAATGCGATCGCAAAGTGAGTCCCACAAGTGATCCCTTAAAGCGCATAAAAAAATCCAGTAAGGGCTTTTACACTTTTAGAAAAGTGTGGACATCATCATTTCGACAACTACAAAATAGATTTAAAAAATTAAAATCATTAATCTTTTAGATTTTTTATTCATAATTAACTCTGCAAAATTTCAGCCATGTTAGAAACCGTTTGGGTCACCCAAAATGAGGAAACATTACAAACAAATAGAGGCCATCATATTTGACTAAAATTGTTTAACTTGTAATCCAACAACTAAATGGTACGGTTTTCATTTTGACTAAAATTTTGCAGGAATCATATTTATAGAGGGACCTATCAGATGACTGATTTGGATTGTCGAGCATTATTTGTTTGTATACAGGCACCCTTACTTTAAAAATAATGCTTGATGATTCAAACCAGCCATCTTATAGGTCCATCTTTAAGTATGATTGTCTGCAAAATGTTAGTCAAATCGGAAACCATTTAGTCATTGAATTTCAAGTTTTATCATTCAGTTCTATCCGATAGCTTATAATTTGTCTGTAATGTTTCACCATTTTGGAAATGTTAGTCAAATCGGAAACCATTTAGTCATTGAATTTCAAGTTTTATCATTCAGTTCTATCCGAAATGTTAGTCAAATCGGAAACCATTTAGTCATTGAATTTCAAGTTTTATCATTCAGTTCTATCCGAGAGCTTATAATTTGTCTATAATGTTTCACCATTTTGGATGGCCAAACGGTTTCCAATATGGCTGAAATTTTGCAGAGTTCATTATCAATGTTGAATCTAAAAGATGAACGGTTCAGATTGTTAAAATTCATTGTGTGGTTGTCAAAATGGCAATGTCCATACTTTTTTAAATCAAAAACCATTTAACCATTTTAAAAAGTGTGAATATCGTCATTTCGACAACCACACAAAGAATTTTAATAATAGGTAAAACAATAGGTAAAAACCAAAAGAAAGTTATTTTTTGGACTAATTTCTTGTTAATACCCTGAACTTTCAGGGTCAAATCAGTTCAGTCCCTGAGTTTTTAATTTCATCAGAATAGTCCCTATACTTTCAATTTTCATCAGTTCAGTCCCTCTGTCAAAATTCCGTCCAATTGGGACTTTAAATGCTGACGTGGCAAACCAAAAAAATGTGAAATGCCCATTATACCCCTGCCTTCTATTCAGTTTTTTTTTTCAATTTTTTTATGTCAGGAACTGAACTGATTTGACCCTAAAAGTTCAGGGTATTAACAAGAAATTAGTCCTTATTTTTTTGTTTCTATCCAAGGTAAAAACCCGTTCACTGAAGTTATATTTGGAGTGAACCTAGCCTCCTCGGTTCTAGGATACGTGCGCCCAGAATATAAAAAAAAAACTATTAGTTCGATTCTTTTTTTCTTTGGAAAATATTGTTATTCAGTTTCAACAAGATCAATGTATTGTCAAGAACGATCCTGAGATTTTGGAGACCTGAAGCGAACAATTAAAATGTGGCTCACATGAAATTAATATCATAATTTACATAATTTTTATTAGGTGACGATATAAATTGTAAACAACTCGATCCCTTGCCAATAGCCAATAGGTCAAGTAACTCCCTTTAAATAAGTTCTCTATTACAAAATAAAAAAATAAATATAAAGTACACAATACAATCGTTGAAGCAACCAAAAAGATATGTCTTTTCTTTAGTTGTCCTTCGGGCTCCTATTTAGTGTTTCTTTCGGCTTTGTGCCAATTCTATGGAAGCATCTATTTGTCCTAAAAAAAAAAAGGCACTCATAGTGGCCTCACCGCTGGACAACCTTGACATAAATAATGTTGCTAAGGATATATATTTTAAATCAAGAACGATATACAAATCGGAGGTCACCGAGTTTTGGGTGGCCTAAGGTGGCTGTCTCACCTTACAACCCTCAAAGCCGGCCTCTTTCATACTAGATTTTACGTCTTGGTCTCAAAGTCGCTAATCATAGGATTTGATTTTTTCAATATGAACTAATAAACAATTGCTCTAGACTTGAACTCTCGCAAATCTTAATTCGACAAAGGAACACGACTGTTTAGAAATAAAAGATCTGGATCACCTTCAGGTCTTGATCACTGCCTTCCTTAAATAATTAATCAACCATAATCACACACATAGTTGCATCTCAAATTTATAGTTCAACTTTTATTTATGTACATGTATATATATTATTTCATTTGTGAATTGTGACGGACTATAATTCTCACTTATATATTGAGTTGGTAATACAAATCGAGGCTAGTTAATTGAGAAAAACTTCCAAAATTCGATCCTGATATGAGTTTTTGGCTTTGCTCCTGCAACCAACTAGATATCGATCTAGTTGTACTTTTCTTTATTCGAAGAGGTGCTTTTGAATCATCCGATTTCATATTCTTACAGCTCGATCATAATTTCTTCCTTTCTTTCTCTCACACTCAATCAAATTGTTTCTTATGGAATTTATCCTTTGCCTCAATTAGGATGGAGCTTAGAGCAATGTGTAGCTAACTTCATGCTCAAATTTAATTAATTATATTCAGCCAGAACTAAAGGTTCATCTACAGCACATTAATGTACCAGAACTAAAGGTTCATCTACAGCACATTAATGTAAAAAGCTAGCCTGAGGCTCGCCTCGAGGCTCGCATTCTGCATAGGCTATCGCCAAATGCAGCGACGCCTCGAGTAAAAGCTAGCCTTGCGCCTTTTCCACCGAAAAGGCTATGCGAGGATGTTTTAAGGCTTAAAAGGCTTACGCCTTGAAGAGCCTAAGGCTCTTTTTGTTTTTTTTTGTTTACACCAGCAGTCAAAACGACGTCGTCTTCAATTAACCCCAAACCCTTATACCAAAAATAGGAATAGACTTGAGCACCAAAGGCTAAGTCATTTAGTCTATGTGAAGTATAATCTCACTCTTAGGGATCAAAATATTAGAAGGAGAGACATGGTTGATCCAATTGTTGTGGGAGAATTGGACTCCGATGATGAATGGATAGCCGAGAAAGAAAATCCAGCTCTTCCCACCGATTCTAGTTGGCTTGATGCAGAAGTACTCGATGTTGTTGCGGTAATGGAGGTGCCAATCCCTACATATGAAAATTCCCTACATATTGGACAGCCAAGTCTTCCTCCTCGTGATCCTACTCTACCTCGTGATCCTACTCCTCCTCGTGATCCTATCCCTCCTAGTGATCTTACTCCTCCGATTACATACAAAAGGAAAAATGATGAATCTTCATTTTCAAGTAAGTATTATTGAAATGCCTACTATTTTTGTTTGATTTTAAGAGTTTGATAGTTTGTTAGTACAATTTCTTAACTCCATGCCCATGAATATTTTGTATAGGAGGAAAGAAGTTTAAGTCCCTAAGAATACTTGGGGATGATGATGAGGTAGTTCATTTCAAAAATCCATATGATCATACAAATCCCCTATTTAATGTTCAACACAATGCTAGTGATGATAGTGATAGTTTGGATGGTGATTTGCTACTTGATGATGAGGAAGAAATGGAAGAGTGAAGTTGTTTTTTATTTTTATGTTTGTTCATCATTGTAATTGTTTGAAGTTTGATTGTTTAAACATGAATTTCATTTAAAATTTGGATGATTTGATGAACTAACTTAATTATTATTAATGAAATACGTTTTTGTATTGTTATAATTTTATTTCAAAAGGCTTATGCCTTTTACGCAAAAGGCTTACGCCTTTTAAAATACGCCTCACGAAGCCGAAAATGCCTCGGTACGCCTTTCGCCTTTTACAACCTTGACATCAAGTAGATTAGGTAGACTAGTTTGAGATTAATCCAAGCTAATCTACCATTGCATGTAGCCAGTCTACCTCTGTATCGAACTAGTCTACTTGATGCATTGTTACATTAATGTACCCTCGAACTTTCCCAGAATTAATGAGCTGGGTTTAAATTCCACTTGGTTAGTCTGAACTCAAGATCAACTACTACAGCATACTTAAATTATAAATATTTCTTAATAGGTTTTTTAGTGTAAAATGAAACATGTGGTTATTGTGGCTGATTAAAAAAATTAGTCATGAGGACATGCATGGATGGAAGATTCGAGTAACATCAAGAGTTCAAGACAGCACAATGAGGTAAACCTAAATATTAATTAATTAAACTAATTAATTAGTTGCACTTAATTAATTGTTTTTCTGATCTTACCCCATTTTTTAGCACTATAATCAATTAATTAATGTCTGGTAAGTTTGATTGTCAGCCAAATGAGTACGTAAATTAAACGTCCGGAAATAGCTACGATTAGCCAAACTCTTGAATAAACCGACCTAACAGCAAAACCAAACTAACAAAGAGACAGATAAACACAAAGGCAATTAGTGTGGCATGAGGTTAGAAAGAGAGATTGAGTATCCAAAGCAACCAACTAAATCATCAAATAACTAAGAAAAGAAATCTGCTAGAGTCATAAACCTAACAATCATATATATTAGCTAGCTCGATCAAGCCTCAGATAATATAGTTTGGCACTACAATTAAGCTAGTAAAGACTTAAATCCATGATGACGATGACATTAGGTTTAGTACGTTATAATTCTCAAAAGCACCCAAGGGGTTAATCGGGTGGCGAATCTCCGCAATATGAAATTTTTGTATACAACTTCTCAATCCTAAAACTGGCCGGTCTTGTCACTAGCATATATATAGGTGTTGTTTACTTACATGGAATGAGAATGAGAGAAAGGAGAATCTCAGAATCATTCTCATTCCTCTCCAATCATATCTTATTCCATCGATTGGGGAAATAGGTAATAAATGAAAATAATTCCACTATAAATCACTACTTTTTCATATCATAAATGCCTTACTCATTCGGGGACATCCTATAAATTAAATTGGAAAGATACATGGAAGATTAGTATGGCCACTGCGTAAGGATAACATGCATAAATCGAGAAATAGTCCAAATTTAAAAAAAAAATCATAAATGCCTTCATATATTTTTAATAACCCAAAAACACCCTTACATCTTTCTAGAAAACAAACTTTTCTACCCAAAAACATGCTCCGTATTTTCAATAATTCAAAATAATAGTCATACATTCCTATATATTCTAGGTCTAAATGTTAGTAAACATCTTAATAGAAAAGATTCTTCTTCACCCCCATTCCATCTTTCCCCCTTTTATTATCTCCCTTATTCCTTCTCAACCGTACCCCATTCAAATTTAGTAAATACGCCCATAAATTCATAATGTGAACAACAATGTGAGAGCATTGTTGTCCACTTGTCTGTCGCCTTTTTTTTTCCTTTTCCCAAACCGAGATGTCCCTCCCTTCAAAGAATTTACATATGAGAAAAAAGTTGCATACAAAGCGAATCGCGGGTATTTTTTTTTCCAAAGGGAAACATGCACATATGCTTATAATGAGATTTTTATCTGAGGTGGTTGGTGTAGTGGTTTGACACCAAAGTTGTCCCATGAGAGATTCTGAGTTCAACTCCCCTCGGATACCAGGTTGGGATGGGGTGGGGGTGTGTGTGTGTAAAAAAAAAAAAACTCTCAGCTTGCTAGAGACCTAAGAATACGGACTCAAGCAAACACCACACTACAAAAGGCTATTATCTTCTGCTTAATCACTTCTTAAGAAGAAAGAAAGGAGAGGCAAAAAAGATTTGGGTAGAGCACAAGGTATAAAAGAGTCTAGTCTCCCAGAAACATATAAAGATGTACAAAATCACGGCATGTATCCACATAATTGACGCAAAAGACGTCGTTGAACTCGGCCACATGTGCGCGATTGAACGCGGCTGCTGGGTTGCGCCGCTGGAGAGAGGACACACGTGGATGTCGTTGGAGATGGGGTGCACGGGGAAGAGGCTCGAGGCTAGGTCTCCTAGATCAATTTCAAGAAATTGAGTAGTACGTACAAACAGGAAGAAATTGAGTAGTACGTACAAACAGGAAGAAATTAAGCACTCAATAAGGAAACGGCTAGTTGAGCCAATTAATGTTCACTCCTTTTCTTTATAAAGACGTAGTCACTGTATTTGATACGTTAATCTAGATAACCTATGAATTATCTTGTTCTTGAACCCAGAAAATTAGTCTAGATAGTCCCCTCTAGCTGTATATTGAAATCCATCCATGGTAGTAGAAAGCGGAAAATTGTAAATTGGGTTGATCGTGTGCCCGGCCTTTGCAGCAATAGCAACAAGGTGAAAAGGGGCAGAACAACCATGCCATCTCATCTCCATCATCTGCATCGTAATCTAATTATGCCAGCTGCTGCTTCTTTGCTTCAAATTTAGGAGGCTCCATGTTTAAGCATGCATGCATGTCCTGATCAGCATCAATCTCGTTTTCCATTAATATATTACATGTTAATTTGAAGAGGGCGAGAGCCTGAGCTTCTCAAAGTTGACTATGCGGCAAGAACACACCTCAGCTTGCATGGCATCTCGCGAAGCAAATTCCTAAATGACGGTCGACCAAAATGGAAAGCTGACTAGCTCGTACGGTTTTCCAGTGATATAAGTCTCAACATGCAGCCAATTTCTTCTGGGAAGTTCGTCGGAGCTTGTCAAAGTTGACTATGATGCATAGGCAATTTCAAGGTTAAGCATCACAAATAGAGAATGATGATGTGGCGTTCTCAAACTACTCCTACGTACCAATCTGCGTTCTGGGCTTCTAAGGCATGCATGTATGAGGCTTTCCGTACGTTTTGTTAATTGATATTAATTAGCTGGTGCATGTATAAAGTAACTAGGTTAAACATGTTATGAAGTTACATTTATGTGATTTTCTCGTGTGTAAAAAAAAGAAGAAAAGTGATCAAACGGTTTATCATGCTAAAAACATGTTATCGATCATCTAGTACAGCATGATATGGGCATATATATTGATCAACGTATGTGTATATATATATGAGGGCCCTAGCTTCCACTAAAGGTTGTTTTTTTTGGTTCATTT
This sequence comes from Rubus parviflorus, assembly GCA_029955375.1. Taxonomy (NCBI): domain Eukaryota; kingdom Viridiplantae; phylum Streptophyta; class Magnoliopsida; order Rosales; family Rosaceae; genus Rubus; species Rubus parviflorus. The sequence continues at coordinate 6,638,281 of JARGGL010000005.1, read as the reverse complement.
TAAGGGATTACGTACATGTAGGACCTACTTTCGATCACATTTCGGCAAGCTACCCATTCAAGTTTTAGTTAACCAGTCCTATATCATATATGCAAAATTTCAGCTAAAACATAAATCATTTAAGTGTTCATTATCATGAATTACCGTGATTGTAATTAACGGCTAATATTAGACATATTGTCTTCGTCTACACATTTTCTCCAAGTTACATAACTTAATCAATTCCGTTCTTGTTCCAATTTTGCAAAAGTGATTTATTATTGGAGACCCAAAATCTGAACGGTCGGATTGCCGAAATGCAATAGCAAAGTGGGCCCCACAAGCGATCCCTTAAAATGCATTAAAAAAAATTCAGTAAGGGCTTTTGCACTTTTAAAAAAGTGCGGACATCATTATATCGACAACTACAAAATAGATTTAAATAATTAAAACCATTGATCTTTTAGATTTCTCATTCACAATTAACTCTACAAAATTTCAGCCATGTTAGAAACCGTTTGGTTACCCAAAATGACGAAACATTACAGACAAATAGAGGCCATCAGATGTCACGCCCCAAATTTCGTAATATAAATAACAATTTGTTATTATCAATAAAATAAATCTGGAACGCGAAGGCTCGGTCAAGTTACACAAATCACCTGGAATTTTTTTTTCTTTTAATACAACAACAACAACTCACCGAGCCCACCAATGTCAATACAGACTCGTTTTTTAGAGTCAAATATTACATTTCACAAATTCACATATTAAATTGACATTTCAAAATAATAAGTAAATTTACATACAGAGTTTAATTAACAGCGGAATATAAACAATACTATGGATGAGGGCTTCAAAACCCAGTAGGTGGCTCAGGTCGAATTAGCCGAAAACGACGCCAGCAAGGGTAGGAAGTTTCAGCAGTTTCGGCGGTTTTGACTATTTTTTTGGTGTTTTCTCTCCTTTATTTCTCCTCCCACACTAAGATTCGATGCAAGAAACTTATATAGGATTGAAGAGAATAGAGTGGTGAATAATTTGGGATAAATTTCACACCTTGGGGTGGCCGGATCACCGAGAAATCTGCCGGCAAAGAGGGGGCAGCGGGAAAGCTTTTCTGGAATTTTTCCAGATTTTGTGAATTTTCTGAAAAATGAATTTTTCTATTTATAGAAAAATTCCTAAATAGTAACCTGAACTTCAAAAATTCGTATCTCACTCATACGAACTCCGATTTAGATAAACTTTGTGCCCACAAACTCATATCGACGAGTTCTACGACTTTTGTGAAGGAAGTTTTCCCAAAAACAAAGCTAATCAAAACTCAATCGACAGTTTAACCACGTCGCGACACGTGTCACGATGAGTCACTATTGTGAGTCACCAAAAATCAGATTTTCCTAAAGTATTGGGCCAATTAGAGCATGCCAAGTGGACCAATTAAATCTTGCCGCCATGTATTTATACTAGTACTATACAATACAAAATACTAATATTAATACAAAACAAATACAAGTTAAAATAAAAATATGTAATATAAAAATACGCCAAATAGTAAAATAGTAAAATTTCACAAAATATTTATTTCTCGGTTAGAGAAATTATTAACGAAAAAAACGGGGTATTACATCAGATTTGACCAAAATGATTTAACTTAATTGTAATACAACGACTAAATGGTTTTTGTTTTGACTAAAATTTTGCAGGAATCATATTTATAGAGGGACCTATAAGATGGCTAGTTTGGATCGTCAAGCATTATTTGTATATATACAGGCACCCTTACTTGAAAAATAATGCTTGATGATCCAAACCAGCCATCTTATAGGTCCATCTTTAAGTATGATTTTCTGCAAAATGTTGGTTAAATCGGAAACCATTTAGCAAGTTTTTTCATTCAGTTCTATCTGACGGCTTGTAATTTGTCTGGAATGTTTCACCATTTTGGATGACCAAACGGTTTCCAACATGGTTTAGGGTAGGGTTTAGGGTTTAGGGTGTAGGTTTTAGGGTCTAGGGTTTATTGGAAAGTCACATATCTGACATAGCGTGACGGTCACATGTAAAAATCTCTTCTTATCCGGGTGCAAAGTTAAATTTGAAAGTAGCAAAGATAGTTACTTCACAATTTTATTTAAACATAAATAATACTTTTGTCGACGAATTATTCGTTATGTTATAGTATATTAAGAAGATTAGAAGGTTATTATTATTTTTTTTACTTATCAGAGACTAAACTGCATGGATAATCTTAATTATTGACTCAAGTTTATCACTACTGTGTTTAATTAGTATTTCATTATCTTTTTCAAGGTTGTGGTTGTGTTGTGTTTTCAAGAAAATAGCATGTTGTAGTTTATTATTATAGTGACATTCATGTAATTACCAGTTTAGAAGCAGGTATGAGGTAAAAATAATTGATGAAATTGGTCAATTTCTCTGCATGATACCATTGAGAGAGCATTGCAGTTGGATTGGAAAAGTTGGCTTGCAACAAATGCTCACTACAAAAACAACTGTTATAATGGTTTGAAATGGCATGTTGTCTTCATTTTTACATGTTGGTACATCTAGAAATGTAGAAAGGTGTTTGATGTTGACTTCCAATATCCCTATAACATTGTCAATGTGATTCTTGTTGCTGCTAAAGAATGGTGTAATGCAAATTTGAGAGCTTCTTCCCCAACCAAGCCTAGAATGGCTTTGTACTAGACTAAACCTCCTATGGGATAGTTCAAGTTACATGTGGATGGGGCTAGAAATAGATGTAGCCATATTGGAGCTGGTGGTGTAATATGTGACTCTACTGGTTCTTGGTATGCTGGGTTCTTTACTAATAAAGGTTGTGGTACAGTTTTGGAAGCTGAGATATGGGGTTTGTTGATTGGCTTAAATTTGGCTATATCTAATCACTGTGAGCATCTTCTGGTTGAGAGTGATTCCGTAGTTCTGGTGGAAATGATTGCCAAGGGCTTAGATGATCTTCGTCCTCTTAAAGCTATGATTGACAGATGCAAGTTCCTTCAAGACAAGTTCTCTGATATGATTGGCTAATAGAAGAACCCCACCCACCGAAGCAGAAGGTCTTGTGGAAGCCTTCACAAGAAGAATGGAAGCTAATCATGTTGGTGGAAGACTAGGATGACTCGTAACTCACATAAGGAGTCGAGGAGCAATGAATTTCTCTGGAGGAAAACCTCACGAGGCAGAAGAATGGATTTATAACCTAGAAATCCATTTTGAAATGATGGAATGCACCCAAGTGGAGTTGCGTAAAGTTACTGCTTGTCTCTTGGAGGGAGACGCTCGATTTTGGTGGGACACAATAAAATGTGTGACACCACCTCCATTGCTAGAACTCATGGAGTGGGCTGAGTAATAAGAAAATTTTCTTGAAAAGTTCCTTCCTCAAGTTGAAAAGGATAAGAAAGAACAAGAATTTATCCAACTCATTCAGGGGAGAATGAGTGTGACAGAGTATGAGACTAAGTTTACCAAACTTTCACGTTTTGCACCACACATGGTAGACACCCTTGACAAAAAGGCAAGACGATTCATTGGCGGACTGAACTCTAATATCCGGAGGCTGGTCACTAGACGTGGGATTACCTACGAGGAAGCTGTGGACAGAGCTCTAACTCAAGAAGAGGAAAGCCGGAGGTACCGCATGGAGAGATAGAGAGCAAGAGAATAGCACCAAAGGAAAGAGGAGTCACCCAACCCGTACCCACAAAAATGCTCAACCATGGAAGCAACATAAAGGAAGGGATGGAAATCGCAGTGCAACATCAACAGTTAATCGAGGAAAGGAAGTGGCAAAACCGCCGATCCATTGGTAACGAGACATATGGCTAGTACCGGTATCACTTGATGAATTTTTACTAGTTTCTACACCTTTAAAAAGAATCAGCCACCCTAAGCAAAGTTTGTAAATTATGCCCTATAAAAGTAGTAGACATGGAATTTCCTACAAACCTCATAGTTCTACCCATGGGGCAGTTTGATGTAATTTTAGGGATGGAGTGACTAACCCAATACCATGCTCTTATAGACTGTTATAAGAGAACCATCACTTTTTCAGTTCCAGGCCAACCCATTCAAGAAATTCAGTGTTTTATACCAAGAAAATCCATAACTAGCGGAATCCACACCCATCTTGAAATAAAGTCCTCTGACCCATTGATTAACCAAATTCCTGTAGAAAATTCCTTTGAAGACATTTTTGAGAAAATTACCCATTTACCCCGAAGACATTGTTGAATTTAGTATCGACCTAGAACCTGGAGTGAGACCAATTTCATAACCCCATACCAAATGGCGTCGAAGGAATTGAAGGAGTTGCAAGCACAGATCAAGGAATTATATATTGAGTCTAGGATTCATCTGTCCCAGTGCTTTATTTGTCAAAAAGAAAGATGGATCTCTCAGGTTATGCATCGACTACCGACAGCTGAACAAGGTGACAATCAAGAACAAGTATTCTCTTCCGCGCATTGATGATTTGTTTGATCAACTGTGAGGAGCTCAAATCTTTTTAAAGATAGACTTGTGTTCTAGTTATCATCAACACTTGGTGAAGGAAGGAGACATTGCAAAGACTGCATTCAACACACGATATGGGCAATACGAGTGGTTGGTGATATCGTTTGGATTAACCAATGCACCCGACATATTTATGGATCTTATGAACCGTATTGTTAGGCCATTCTTAGATCAATTTATTATTGTCTTCATCGATAATATTTTGATCTATTCTCCGACCACAAAAGTCTAAAGTACCTATTTTCCCAAAAAGATATTAACATGCGCCAACGACGTTGGATGGAGCTTACCAAAGATTATGACTGCACATTTCAATACCACCTAGGAAAGGAAAACGTAGTAGCTGACGCGTTAAGTCGAAAACCTCGGAGTGACCTTGCACTAATCTTAAACCAATATTGGAGCATGATAGGAACCCTGAACGAGTATAAACTTAGTCCATCAAGGACACAAGATGAAATTTTCATTGGGAATATAGTAGTGCAGCCTACACTAGTCAACAAGATCATTCGAGCCCAAGGAGAAGATGAAGGACTTTTGAAGTACGCACAAAAGAGAATCCATTAGTAAAGATACAATGGAATCGTCACGATGAAAATGAGGCTTCTTTGGAATTAGAATCAGAAATGAAAAAGAAGCATCCAAGCTTTTCCACGAACTAGGTACGAAATAAATTCGAGGACGAATTTCTTTTAAGGTAGGTAGAATGTGATAACCCGAACCTAGGATTAACAGTAAAATGACCTCACGCATTAGGATCAACAAACACAGTAAAATAATCTACCTGAAAAATGCTTCACTTTAGGCTTTGGAATCACTCAAAAAGGTTAAGAAATGAATAAGTTATGGCCAAAAGAAAATTTCCAGAATCCGGTGAAAATTTCCAGAAACCGGCAACTATGAATTTTCCGGTTGCCGTAAAAATCATAAAATCATTCTTACTCTCTATTTTCTCACTCCCAATGCATTTTTATAACTTCTATAACTTTGAAATACTTTCCAAATGATTTCTAGAGTTTAAAAACACCTTGAAAGACAAATTTTTCAAAATCTTTCCGGTGAACCTCACCGGAAAACTCATATGACAGTCATAACTTTAAAAACTCATATCTCATTCATTTCTCAACCATTTTTAACAAACTTTATATCAAAACGAAGATTTTAACTTGAAATTGAAATCTGGAGAGTGTGATAATTAATGGATGACTTTTCAGAAAAATTTAAATAAATTAGAAGAAACTTAATATTTAAAATGGATAGGTCCTGTACAGCTCAAATCCTATGACAATATGAACTTATACCTTTTGAACATGGACATATAACCTAGACGGACGGACTCATGACGAAAATCCTTCAATGTGATGTATTCACTTGAATTTTGGGATGAAGGATTGACAAATTATTGGACAAAGAACATTGATGACAATATTGAGCTTTTGGACAATGTTCTGGACATAGAAACAAATGGTTACCAGATTAGACAACTAATAAAAATGAAAGAAAGATTAAAATTGTTCTATTTATTTTTCTATAATTGCTGGTAAGTACTATATGCTTGTTTTGTCCTTGCATATTATTTTGGGATGATTGTTATATATATGATTGGTTGCTATTTTAGAATGTAATGGCCGGTTAGTTACTTTGTTAAGTGTAACTTATATATAGCCTGTAACTTTTGTTATAGACTTATAGTAAATCTCTTACGTATTTAGAATTCGTTGTATTGGAGATTTGTGTTACCGAGCAAATAGTACTACTTGGTTTAAGTAAATTACTGGAATCACGGGAGATTGTTTTGGTGATTAGCTAAGGCAGGGGTGCTTTTTATAAAAAAAAAAAATAATAATAATAATTATGATGTTTTCTACTATTATTTTCATGAAATAAGTAAGTTTTTTTTCAGTGTAACTTTATTTTCGTTTGCTTATTGTGTATGTAATATTCACGCTACGCATTTCTGATAAAATAAGTTTGTGTATGTAAAATAACACTACGAATTTCCAATTCAATAAATTTGTACTTCAAAAATATTTTTTTTAGGTCACTTTAAAGGAGGAAATTAGTTTCCTCAGACTCACACCGCGAATCTACGAGCTATATTTTAATATAATATAGACGTGAATTCGGGGGTGAGACATAATGATAGTTGGTTGTATTCAGCGATTTTTGCAATAATAGTTTATTCTACGGCAGGATTAACCTTTAAATAATTGAAACTGTTCATCTTTTAGATTTCTCATTGACAATTAACTCTGCAATGTTAGAAACCGTTCGGTCATCCAAAATAGTGAAATATTTCAAACAAATACAAGCCATCGGATTTGACTAATTAAAATGGGTTAACATGTAATCTAATGGCTAAATAGTTTCTAGTTTGACTAAAAATTTTCAGGAATCATATTAAAAGAGAGACCTATAAGATGGTTGGTTTGGAACATCAAGCATTATTTATATATATACAGACCTTCTCCAGTATGGAACTTTGCATTTTTAACAAAGTGCAGACACCCTTACTAAAAAAATAATGCTTAACGATCCAAACCAGCCATCTTATAGGTCTCTCTTTAAAAATAATTCAATTTTAATCAAATTGGAAACCATTTAGCCCGTTGGATTTCAAGTTTTATCTTTTCAGTTTTATCCAACGGCTTGTAATTTGTCTATAATGTTTCACCATTTTGGATGACCAAACGGTCCAAACAGTTTCTAAAATGGTTGAAATTTTGCGGAGTTTATTATCAATGTAGAATTTAAGAGATGAACGGTTCGTATTGTTGAAATTCATGGCGTGGTTGTCGAAATGATGATGTTCGCACTGTTTTAAAAGAGCGGAAACCCTTACTGGAGAAGCCATATGTGTGTGTGTGTGTGTGTGTGTGTGTAGTTTACTTTCAGAGTCGATATTATCTTTTTGAAAAAAGTAATTAAGGACGCCTTCACCATGACCTAATAAGTGAATGATAAGAGCCATCCATATCTTGATCCTCCTTCAAGGATCATTCATACAAAAAAAATCATTCAAATCGGATAATTTTTAACCATTTGATTACCATAATCATTATTTTAGTTTTATATGAAAAACTGACCGAATGGATGACCAAATCATCTCCGAATTGGCCGAAATTTTGCAAGGATAATCCTTGAAAGGAAACCTAAAAGATGTATGGTTCCGATCGATTATGAATTGCATGTATTGCAAGTTAGCCAAGTGAGGAAGACAGGAAGTCCTTACTTTTTTTTTTTTTTAAATGTCATCTTTGAAAGGGGGCTATATTATATATATATGCTCCTGCTTATTCAGAGTCGTGTTAAAAAAGGTGATAAGCACCGTGATTGACGAAGAAATTAAGAGTCGTGTGTGAATTGAGCAAATATATAGGAGCAATTAACCACTACTGGTGGTCGAGTTGGTAAGGTCCTCCAGGTGTGGAATCCCCCATTTTGAGTTCGAATCCTGCCGACTGCGGATTGGAGTTAAATCTCAATCCAATATGTGGCTAGCCAGGAAGAGGAAGCGCTCTGACAATATCACCGACTGCGGATTAGTTTTTGGGCCTAAGAAATATTTGAAAAACCGTAAGATTTCGATAAAAAAAAAATTAAAATATAGTAGCAGTTGTTTTTCAACATGTCCCCTTATTATGAATGAAAGGGAATTTGGGGCTCCAAGTCTAACTCCATGACGGATATACAGCAAGATCGATAAGACACGTCCAGAGACGTATATGTAGCTAGATCGATAAGACACGTACACCATATATTATATTAACTAGTTGTTTATATATTAATCAAACAAATTAATTGATTAATATATATCAGCTTGCACATTTTGACAATATTAATATAACCTCCTGTTCTAGCTAGGTAAGTAGTCGTATCCCCATTAATTTGAGTGCCGCATGACTGATATTTTGTCCATCAAAATTCATGAATCTGCTCATGCATGGCCATTCATTCATATTAATTATATTAGAAGGTACAATATTTGTTTGTTTCAAGGGGTCCAATAAATTGGCCATTTGGTCTTGTTTATTTGCTTCATCAGCCCCCCTGGTTTGACTCAAATCTGCAAGCTAGAAACTTTGTTAACTTAATTAATTTCTTGTTTCCATAATATATTGTTACCTTTTAAGACGTTTAATTGGGATTTTACATTTACTACGTTCTAACAATAACAACATGCATGTTGCTGGTTGCTACCAAAATATTACTTTACAAAACCTGCCATATATAGAAGGCTACATCCATTATCTATCAAACCAAAATAAAACGTTTCGCACGTCAATTACTTGAGTCCCCAAAAGCATGCATGCATCCCAGAAAAAGTGGACAAGTAATATATATAAGGGCTATTGTGCTAATTTTGGAAAATGCTGACTAACGGTAGTGAACGACGATATCTTAAAAAAAAAAAATTATAAGAGTTACTGCAATTCGCTGTATTCTTTTCCTCTGATTCTTTTTGGGAATTGTCTTCTTCCTTTTTGCTTCTCCTTTTTTACCTCTCTCAAATACGCAAATATTTAATATGAATTGCAGTTTTATGTATAATCAATTTGAGAATTCTTTGCTAGTTTAACCATAAAGTAGAGTTCCAGCGGATCCAAGGCAACAGATAAATAGTAAATTAAGTTCTTCATCTTGTTTATAAAATTAAACTTCATCGGGGTATTGGGATTGATGAAAAGTTTGATCGGCCCTGTGAATTGGTTCTTATGGCAGGGATTTCTTTGCATATATTGGGATGAGATCTGCATAAATCCTCTAACTTTTCAATTTGCTTGCCTCTTTGAATCATCGATGATTTTCACTGGATCTTATTGAGCCAACAAGCAGGAACTAAATAGGAAGGAAATAACTTTGGTTTTGAATTTTGAGTTCTATTATGTTTCTGTCTTGATCGTGAAGAGATAATAGTTGAAGAGAGTTGATTTTGCTGCTGGAAACGAGTTGCAGAGAGAGAGAGAGAGAGGGAGGAAAAGAGAAGGAATCAGATTGCCCCTAATACATTTCTCTCTTTCATCTCTCTTCTCTTTCTACCCAGATCAAAAACACCATGACTACCTCCATTCAACCTCCGAATCAAAATCTCAAATAACAAAATAAAAAAGGAAGTTAGAATGAAAGATGAGAAATTTATTTTTCCTTTGAAATTTGGTTTTCCTGAACATCTAATCCGAACTGGGCAGATGTTTGAAGAAAAAAAAAAAACTCTTCAAAGCTTCGCTTCCACGGAAGCAAATGACCAATTACATTTCTCATTTGTCATAATCTTCAAAGCTTCGTTTGTGTTCAATCAGATCACATCTATTTAGGACGGATTGGAGGGAAACCATGGAAGCGATCAGAGAGATCTGAGAAACAATGATATGAAGTCCTGAGCTTGAGAGATTGAGCTGGAAGACCAGAAGAGAATGAATGACATTTATGCGTTGAGAAGAGAGAGAAAAGCTTTGAGAAAAACATGATTCAATTAGTAGTACCAAGTAAATCAATTTTACTGACTAACTTGTTTGGAGAGATAACAGAGTTGACCATAACACCGTCCAAGGTACATACCAGTGCTGCTGACACATTCCAGCCGCTCCCCGTACTTATTCACAGAAAGAAACTAGTTTTCTAGAAACACAAATAATTAAGCAGTACTGGTAAGGATTGGTCCGAGAAACACAAATAAACACAAACTAGTTTCAAACATGTCGATTTCAAGACAGCCAAAAATCACAATTCACAGCCGTTAATTAAATGTCTTCACGTCAACGCAGATCGGTCTGATAAGGATTGCTAGCTGGTGTGCTGTGGATGATGACAGTATTCAACAATGTCACGTTTCTTTCTCCATATATATGAGAAATTAAGATCCATCTTTATCATGTTTGATAGCTCTTCCTGCACATTTCCTTTTCACGACGTACCTAATTACTTGCTCATTTTTCCTGTGAACTTACCTGCGTTGGGCTGTCCTTTATCTTTACCTTTCTTACACGTGTGCTCAATGCACAGTACATGTAATCCCAACCGTTCCTTCAAAGTTGCCACCCTCTATAAATACATAACCCTCCTCACTCCTACTTCCCTCACCTAGCTCCAAGTGTTTCCTAGCTCCAAGCAAACACTTGGCTAATTAAGGAGCTAGCTAGATAGATAGCTTTTCATTCCTCTCCAGCTGAATCACAATCAATACTTCAACTTCCTGGGTTTGAGCTATATATACATACATAGCAATGGCCAGCTTTAATATAATCAAAGACAAGCAGGTTTATCATGAATTTCCTTTTCTTTTTTACTGGCCCTATTTTTACTCATTTCCATATTAGGGTTTGTGATGATAAATTAAAGTTTTATATTAATTGGCGTTTATCTGTAGTCCTGTACTAGGGCTACGCATCTACTCATTATTTGCTAGTTACATATATATATTCAGACTTCGATCAATACCTAGTTATTTCAGGGCTATGAAGAAGAAAAGAACCAAAAGATGAAAGAAGCTTGTCCGATGGATGGAGCCGTTGATTGGAATAGTTGCCCTGCAGTCCAAGGAAAAACTGGATCGTCGGTTGCTGCAATTATCATATTAGGTAAAATATATACATAGGGGTAAGCTTAGGTACTGTGATGTATGTTATATCTCCATTTTTTTATTTTTTTAACAAATTAATGTGGTGGAAACCTATTGAATTGGTTAACAGGTTATCCACTCAAAGTTTGACATGTATCATTTTTAAAAATGACATTTATCACATTAACAACGTATTTGTTATTTCCAATGTAATATCGTTTACAAATACGTAACAAATATGTAAATATAATAAATTACACTTAGAAGAACAAAAATTACAACTTATGACCAAAGTTGTTGTAGGTATGGTAATTACATGGTCAAACATGTAAGTATCATAGTTGGACATATTTTTATTAAATAAAAAAACCTTAATTATCGAATGGAGAACTTCATTACAACATCGAGGGCTTACATTTTTTTTGGTTTAACATGAAACTTTACCATTTTCACTAAACAAATGTTGTCACATTTGTAAAATAGTTTATAATCTTGTAAATGAGGTTGTATGTGAAGTAACTACTACAAATAGGATAAAGATTACCATTTTGTACATCAATTGTCGTGGATTGCGGTAAAATACGTAGTCAGATAAGTAATCATTCAATTGATGATAAAAATATAGAGGTTTACCACTATCCACTGGTGGAACCATGTATAGACTTAGGTGGGCTTAAGCCCCACCAAGTTTTTGGCAAAACAAAAAAAACCTATATATAGTTTATATAAAAATAAAAATAAAATAAACTATTCCTAAACTTATCGAGCAAGTTGCCTTTCCTCTATTTTTTATGCTGCATCTCAAGTCTTAGACTCAAATCTGATCGAGCAAGAGAGTGAGGGACTCTAAGTCTCCTTTTACTCCATTTTCTTCCTCTCAAACGTTTTCTACTTTTCTGGGATAATTCAAGGAATCAAGGACCATTTTTCTAATCTAAAATTTTAATATAATGAGGTTTTTGAAAAAAAAAAAATTCTCGCTTGCTGGCGAGATTCATTACAAAAAAATTACTTTGAAGATTAACCCTCCCAAGTTTTTCATTCTAGTTGGCAGGATTCATTACAAAAAATTTGCTTTGAAGTTTAGCCCTCACAAGTTTTTCATTCTGGTTCCGCCACAGCCACTATCACAACCAAGGGTGGAACTGGGATTTGAAGCTTGGGGGGGGAGGGGGGGCCGGGGAGAATAATTATACAAAAATCTTAAGGTAAATTTCTTTTTGTCTTTTGAAAACTCATTAGTTATTGAAAACTCGACAAAGAATTTGAACATAATAATAGAACAACTAAAGAACATATCAATGATAATAAAGAACACAAATATCAAAAATATGAAAAATTTAATACACCTTTTGTCAATTAAGAATGGAGAAGCATAAATTGCAAGAGCTACAAGTGGTGAAAGCAGAATGATGCTTTGCTCCAAAACCTTTCTCTCCTATACCTTGGCAGCAATTCCATAATTGCTTATCATAAATTAAGTAATTCACATTAGATTACTATTAAATTATGTTGATTACACCAATCAAACTTCATTACAAATTAACACCAACCAAAGCTAATACTTTGTTTTGACTTTTGATTATGGAAAGTAGCTAGGGGGGATCCAATTTACTGCATGTTTGCATTAAGTCATTTCTCTATATTATTGTAAACCCACATTCATCAATTAAGCTTGATATAGCAAAATTTGATTTGGGGGGGGGGGGGGGGGGGGGGGTCTGGACTTACAATAGGTCCACTCCTGATCACAACACATTTGTTGTCACATTTATAAAATTGTCCATAAACTTGTATATGAGTCGTAGGTGGAGTAATTACTATAAAGAGAACAAATATTACAACTTTTACTTCAATTGTTATGTTTTGTGGTAAAATGCATCAACAGAGAAATAAGTATTCTATCGTTGATGGAAATTATACAAGATAATACTCTAGTTACGCAAGAGAGAATCTCATTGCACCACTAAAGATGTATGCACTTATGGTTTAAATAGAGAAGTTTACCAATATGGTAACACATATGTGGTCACATATGTAAATTGGTTCACAAACTAATAATAATTGGTCGTATATGGAGTAGTTACTATATGTAAAACAAATATTACCACTTTTTACATTAATTGTTGTGGTTTGTGGTAAAATGTGTCGATAGAGAAGTAATTATTTCATCGATGATGAAAATTACACAAGAGAGAACTTCATTATACCATTGAGAATGTATGTCTTTTTAATCTAAATATAGAGGTTTACCAATATGGTAACATATTCGTGGTCACATTTGTAAATTGGTTCACAAACTTGTAATAACTAGTTGTATGTGGTGTAATTACGACAAATAGAATCAAGATTACCATTGTTGAACAAAATTATTGTCATTCGTGTAAACTCTATCATCATACAAGTAATTATCTTATCAGGTGATGAAAGTTACTTTAAAAAAAGACCTCGACTATAAAATGGAACACATTATCACACCAAGAACAAAAAATGAATTTAGTTGGGTGTTGTTCAAAATGAATCTTTCCAAGAACACCAATAAAATTTACTAAACTTTGCTCTTCTTATGAAGAAAAAATTATTTTTCTTAATCAAAAAAAAAATGAGGCCGGGAATTTCCTAATTTTTTGAACACTGAATGTATGTGAGTTTGTGGGATATGACTATATTTTTGGGATCAAGTATGCATAAATCAACAAATTTGATAAAGTAAGTTTTTATGTAGTTGTTAATTAAGAATTATTTTTGGGGTCAAGTTTGCATAAGTCAACAAATTTGATAAATGTAAGTTTTTATGTAGTTGTTAATTAATTAAGAATTAAATGATAGGTTACATATTGAATGACATAATAAATAAATAAATAAATATTAGTTTAGAAAGGCTAAGGGGTAAACCGGTTACCCACATTTTAAATATTCATAACTGTTGGATATATTACTAATCCAAATCCAATGATCCAAAATATTTTAAAAAATGGTTGTATGACAAACAACCATGTATCCTAGAATTTTCCATATACATATATATAAACACTAATTACAACATAATAAATATAATTTATCTATTTAATCTCACATTTTATGTGATTATACCAAATAAAAGCCTACTTTGAGAGTTTGAGACTAAATTTGCATATTTGGGTCTCAACATTTCTCAATTGTCAAAAGTGAGAATAATAGTAATTTGGACTATACGTTCTCCATCGTAGTGTATCACATATATACTTCTCCTCTTTTTTCTTGTTTTCATAATATTTTTTAAGAATAGTTGTAATTTAGATTTTAAGCCATTATTCATTAGGGCATATATATCATAATCTTCTTAATAATTGATGAAATTTATGTGCCGGATATATTAGTGAATCAAGGGTTGGCAACATTGGCATTCTTTGGAGTAGGAGTAAACTTGGTATTGTTCTTGACAAGGGTGTTGGGACAAGAAAATGCTGAGGCTGCAAACAACGTCAGCAAATGGACTGGAACGGTTTACATCTTCTCTCTTCTTGGGGCTTTCCTCAGTGACTCTTACTGGGGGAGGTACAAGACTTGTGCTATCTTTCAAGTTATATTTGTCATTGTAAGTTGTTGACTAGCATTCAAAAATTCTATTTACTATAATTTTGTACTATTTTAACTAAATTATTATTAATAAATGGGTCCTTGACCAACAAGGATAAAGATAGGAAAATATTGTCCACCAAGTCTGTTACAGTAAAAATTTGCCCATCAAGGACAAAAATATCTCGAAATTCACTGTAGCGGAATAAACAGTGACAATCATTTTTATTGTGGTCAATAATTTCACTGTTCACCAATTATTATTGACCACAATAAAAAATTTTAGGAACGTTCACAAAGTTTTTATTGACCTCAATAAAAATTTTTAGGAACAATAATTTTTATTGTTGTCAATAATTCCACTGTTCACCCATTTTTATTGACCACAATAAAAAAAATTAAGGACGTTCACCAAGTTTTTATTGACCAC
Source organism: Rubus parviflorus (assembly GCA_029955375.1). Classification (NCBI taxonomy): domain Eukaryota; kingdom Viridiplantae; phylum Streptophyta; class Magnoliopsida; order Rosales; family Rosaceae; genus Rubus; species Rubus parviflorus. Next base: position 6,623,210 of record JARGGL010000005.1, on the reverse strand, counting down.
AATAAAAATTACTCTTCACCCAATTTTTATTGACCACAATAAAATTACTGTTCACTCTGCTACAGTGAATTTTCAAATATTTATGTCCTTGATGGGCAATGTGGTACTGTAGCAAAACTTAATGGGCAAAAAGTTGCCACATTTGGACCTATGGGGTATTTGCCTAAATAATTTATTCAAACCTTAAATGATGTCGGTTTAAATAAATTATTTTTTCTGCGTTAGATATACAAACGCACTGTCTTGCTAGTATATGCTCATGTGCTTTATTTTTGTTCTCTTACAGGGTTTGGCATTGTTGTCACTATCGACCTCCCTATTCTTGCTCAAGCCTAAAGGTTGTGGCGATGAACAATTTCCATGTGGAGATCATTCGGATTTTGAAATCACATTGTTTTACATCTCCATATACCTCATTGCACTAGGAAATGGAGGTTACCAACCTAATATAGCTACATTTGGAGCAGATCAGTTCGATGAGGAGGATCCCAAAGAAGCGCACTTGAAGATCGCCTTCTTTAGCTACTTCTACTTGGCTTTGAATCTCGGTTCTCTCTTTTCAAACACAATATTAGGCTATTTTGAGGATGAAGGAATGTGGACTGTAGGATTTTGGGCATCTACAGGCTCTGCTGCCATGGCATTGATCTTGTTTCTTTGTGGGACTCCAACGTATAGACATTTTAAGCCTCAGGGAAACCCTCTTTCTAGGTTATGTCGAGTGGTGGTTGCTGCAACAAGAAAATGGAAGGTCGATATCACGCCTGATGGAGATGATTTGTATGAGGAACATGGGAACCAATGCTCTCAAAATCAGAGTAGGAAAATACATCACACCCAAGGATTCAAGTGAGTCCAATTTATCGAGATTTAAATTAGCAATAATTTCATTATAATCGGATCTTGGTCTCTCTTTAATCCAAATACTACCTTTTGGACATGCCCACCAATATATTTCAATGTTATTTTTTAGATAAGAAAATATTATGAATACATGGTAACTTCTAAACAAGGTTCATGCGATTTCAACAGATTCTTGGATAGAGCAGCAATCGTCACATCAGAGGAGTCGAACCAAATAGGCGAGGGTGCTCAAAATCCATGGCGCCTTTGCACTGTGACACAAGTAGAAGAAGTGAAATGCGTACTGAGACTACTCCCAATTTGGCTATGCACAATACTCTACTCGGTAGTTTTCACTCAAATGGCCTCCCTCTTTGTAGAACAAGGAGCCGCAATGAAAACCACCATCTCAAACTTTCACATTCCCCCAGCCAGCATGTCAAGCTTCGACATCCTCAGCGTTGCAACTTTCATCTTTATTTACCGACGAGCTCTCGACCCAATTGTTGCCAGGCTACGAAAAAAAGGACTCACCGAGCTTCAAAGAATGGGGATAGGTCTTGTCATTGCCATCACGGCTATGATTTCGGCAGGAGTTGTGGAGTTTTTTAGGTTAAAATACGTGAGAACAGATTGCGCCACTACTGATTGTGAGAGTCCGAGTTCATTGAGCATATTCTGGCAAGTTCCGCAGTACGTGCTTGTCGGAGCCTCAGAAGTGTTCATGTACGTGGGTCAGCTAGAGTTCTTCAACAGTCAAGCACCTGATGGGTTGAAGAGCTTTGGTAGTGCACTCTGCATGACTTCAATATCACTTGGGAACTATGTGAGTAGTTTGCTGGTTACGATTGTGATGAAGTTTTCTACTAGGGATGATATGAGTGGATGGATCCCTGGAAACCTAAACCGAGGTCATCTGGATAGGTTTTACTTTCTCTTAGCAGCTTTGACTACAGCTGATCTCATGGTCTATATAGTCTGTGCTAAGTGGTACAAGTATATCAAGTTTGAAGCAAAGGAAGGAGAGGATGATCACAGTGGAGATATTGGGCAGGTTGAACATAGAGTCTGATCGATCATTTTTCTAAATATTTGCAGTATGTGGCCGGGTTAATAAATAAAGTAGAGAAGGAAAAATAGTAGTACAGCTTATTTTGGTTACTGGTAGAGAGTCAACATTGCTTGCAATGACACTAGAGAAATGCTTTTTCCATTTCTCCAAGGTGAGCAAAAAAGTGTTGTAGAAAATGTATGTATCTTTCCAGATCAGAACTAAATGCTCTTTCTCCATTTCCACCTAGCTTCCATCAGATATTGGTGATCCTATATACTTATTAAGCGGGAGATCGACGTATAGTATCCCAAAAAGCTTAAACTTGATTACAGTTTCAATATGAACGTATTGTGTCGCAAGTGATCGAATAAGTTGGATCTCGAGTCTTAGGTTTTGTTATTGTGTCAGGATCTAACAGTTATATGTTCTGAGTGTATTGTATAAAAAATGTGTGGTTACTTAGACGGTGTCTTTTTTTCTGTTATGTCCCTAAGGGGTGGATTACTATGTGTATCCAACTATCCAATGTTGAATTTATTAATCGAATGACGTTACTCTTTCGAAAAAATTAAATACAGATATTTTCTTGTGTTTAATTCATAAGTATCAAATCATTCAACATCTTAAAAAAGTGATAAGCTATTGGCCAAAAAGAAAAGTAAGAAAGTGATAAGCAACTTGGTGAACGACAGAAAGAGTCGTGCGTGAATTGAATGGGAGCGGATTCCCTGCACTGACCGTGCAGTTGCATGTACAGTGTGCTTGTCACGTGTCTGTTAGATACACGGGCTCCGTTAGCTTAATTAAAAAAAAAACTATGAAATTCACCACCGCTGCCCGCTGGGATACCCTGAGTATCATACCTAGATTTGCTATTCTTGTTCTTCGAGGTGCTTCACCTAATTACTAAAGAGGGAAATTTGAAACCACTGCTAGGATACCCAGCATAATTAAATTGAGCAGAACCACCGCTTTGAGTTTTTCAACAAGAACCAATCTTCTCATCTCCAATCATCGCTTCTTACTCTTCTTGTTCTGGGTCTTCTCTCTGCCTCCCCCAATCTTCATCTTGATAAAATCCCACCGCCATTGACAACCCATAGCACAAAACGAGCGCAATAACCAGTAGGCCAATCACTATGTTTCCCATTTTGCTCTGTTTCTCTCTTCTTGCATCTCTATGAGGCTTCGGGGTTTGAGATTTCTGAATTTTGGGTATGTTGATTTTGGGAGATTCATCTTAAGAGTACAAATCAATTCATCTATTGCACTCCCAAGAGACTAGTGGCTGTCTCTACTGCTCCCACTCCTCTGAAGACTGAAGATCAAGACCACCGCCCAGAAAATAGGGGCAAAAAATCTCCAAAAATCGAAACCACCAATGATCACGGTGGCAGCGCAATACCCAGAAAAACAAATCTCCAAATCTCAACCAAAACTGAACTTTTAGGCTAGAAACATGTAGAGCTCGAAGAGCTGATGAGGTTACATAACTGAGTCGAAGAAAATAGCGGCCGGAGTCGCCGGAAATCACTGAAAAAGTCGCCGGACCACCGAGGCTTTCTTCCTACGATTCTCTCTCTACGGTCGTCGACTTGACGAGATACGACCACCAATGGGTTCGTATCACCGAGACGAAGATTTTGGAACCAGATTCGTGTAGTGAAATGCCGGAAGATGAGGTTGAGGTCGGAGAAGTCGCGGCCTGAAGTCGGGGAAGATGAGGTTGAGGTCTGGACCGAAAAACGTGGACACCAAACGTCCGTTATTATAATGGACGACCTAGATGAAATAAAGAGTTGGGCCCATATTTTGACGGCTGAGATTGTCCGTGCTCTTGCACGGACCGTGCTTGGAATAATTTCAGGAATTGAATATATAGGAGAAGCTGCTTTTCACATACCTTGATAATTGATATGAAAGGGATGGAATTTGGGGCTCCAAGTCCAACCCTATATACAACAAGTAAAGGAAGCAACCATTTGAAAGTTTTGCATGAAAATGACCTATGATCGATGCAGCAAATAATTTCATTATTCAAAAAGTGGAGAATGCTTAGTTAACTTTAGCTTTCATATTGATTGTATATTGTCTGCTTTAAATTTCTCTTAAATGAGAAATTTGGAAGAATACCCCTTTTTTGGGTCCTCTAATGATTTTTGCCCCCTTTTTTAGAAGCTAATGAAAAATGCCCCTTTTACAGTTTTACCTAGTAAAAAGACATGTATGCCCTCTCTACTCATCTACTCTTTTTTTTCCTTTCTTTCTTTCATCCGCAAGAGTGCAGGACACATCTTTTTCTTTTTTTTATCTTCTTCTCTCCCTCTCTCCTCTGTACGCAGAAAAAAAAAACTGGCATTTTTTTCTCTTTGTTTTTTTAGTTCTCCCTAGCCGACCTCGTCCACAACTCTTCTAGGAGGCGTGCTCTATTGGGGACAAGTGAGGTATGAAACTTTGGATAATTGATATAATTGGGATTTTACAATTTTGTGTGCTCTGTTGCTTACTTCTATATAACAATCAATTGATGTTTAATTGATTCATTCAGTATAATTGGTCTTGTGTCATCATAATTGGGTGCTCATTAATTTTTTTTAATCTTCTAGGAATGAGTCAATTCTCTGATGAACCTTGTGGAGATATTGTGGTGGTTCAGTTGTACCAAAGTAAGAGTGAGTTGAAGGCACGTTTAGGTATGCTCGCAATTAGGAAAAATTACGAGTTTAAAGTCATAAAATCTGATAAAGATCGATGGGTAGTTGGATGTGTAGATGATAACTGCAAGTGGCGACTTCGTGCAATAAAGGTACAAGACTTGGCCTATTTTGAAGTAAGAAAATTTTGTAATGAACATTCGTGTTCATTAGATGTCATCCATCGTGATCATCGACAAGCAAGCAGCTCACTCATTGGTCAATTTGTTAAGTCCAAGTTTGAGGGGAGAGTCAGTAGTATATATAGACCTAGAGATATCATTGATGATGTGCGTGTGCAGCTTGGAGTTAATATGGGATATGATAAAGCTTGGAGGGCAAGAGAAGCAGCACTAGAAATTGCTAGGGGATCACCAGAGGAATCATTCGCCATTCTTCCAGCGTATTGTGCTATGTTAGAGCTTAAAAATCATGGGACAGTAACACGTATAGAAACTGATGGTGAGAATCACTTTCTATATTTTTTTCATGGCAATTGGAGCTTCAATTGGAGGATTTCATGATTCTATGAGGCATGTGATCGCTTTAGATGAGACATTTTTGAAAGGTAAGTACTTTGGAACCATGTTTGTGGCTGCATGTCAAGATGGGGAGAATCAAATATATCCTTTGGCATTTCGTGTGGGGGACTCAGAAAATGATGCCTCATGGACATGGTTTTTGACAAAATTAAGAGAGGCCATTGGAGTTGTAGAGAACTTGGTGTTTATATCTGATCGGCATGGAAGCATTGCCAAAGCTGTGGATAATGTATTTCCAGAGGCACATCATGGAGCGTGCATTTTTCATATTGCTAATAACCTACAGGCAAAATTTGGAAAAAAAAATGAAGATCCTTGAGTTGTATAACATAGCGGCAAAAAAGTACCAAGTATCGGAGTTCAATGCATTGATGGAAGATATTCGGAAACTTAAAGATGGAGAAGTATGCAAGTATCTTGAAGACATTGGGTGTCACAGGTGGGCTAGGGCTCAATTATGGGGTATCGATACAACATGATGACTTCAAATATTGCTGAATCATTGAATGTGAAACTCAAAGAAGCTCGAAAGCTACCAATCACTGCTCTTGTGGATCACGTAAGAGAGATACTTCAACAATGGTTTGTTGAACGTCGTGATGCAGCAAATTTCCTGAACACAAACTTGACTAGATGGGCAGAAGACAAAGTGCCCAAAAACAACAACAGTGGTTTGCACATGCGGGTATGTATTTTACTAATTTCATGTATGTTTATTATATGGTTTGATTTTATGTTTAGGAAACATACTAATTTTGATTTTATTAAATATCAGGTGGCTCCCATTGATTTATATGTATTTCAAATATATGATCAAAGTAAAACATTTACAGTGAATCTGAATAACAGTACTTGCACATGTCGAGAGTTTGATCTTGACCGACTTCCATGTGCCCATGCAATTACTGAGTGCAGAGCTAAAGAAATATCAGTGTATAGCCTGTGCTCCCAATTTTACACAGCTAATGCAATGGTGTTAGCATATGCAGAGCCTATATGGCCGGTTGGGAATAGAAGTGAGTGGGATGTGCTTGAAGATGTGCATAATATAGTTGTCTTACCTCCAAAAACACAGGTAATACCTGGAAGGCGCAAGACAGTCCGAATCCCATCTGTAGGGGAAGATGTGGCTCGTAAAAAATGTGGACGATGTGGAGGAAGAGGCCATAACTGTGCAAGTTGCAGAAATCCAATCTTACCCAATACTTGAAATCTAAAAATTTGTACCTTTTACTTAATTTTTTTTGCTAGTATCGTGACTTTCTTTAAATTTGGATGAGTATGTATTAACAAATATGAGTTTTGGATCTTTTTTTTAATGTTTAATTGGCCAAATTTGTTATTGAGTTTTGGATCTATTTTTTTGCTATTGAATTTATGTTCAGAGAAAAGAAAACAAAGAAGGGAGGGAGAGCAAAAAAAACAAAAGGAAAAAATGCCAGTTTTGACTTCTTTTTTTTGCGAACAAAGGAGAGAGAGAGAAGAAGAAAAAAAAAGGTGAAAAGATGTGTCCTGCGGATGAAAGAAATAAAGGAAAAAAAGAGTAGATGTGTAGTAAGGGCAGACATGTCTTTTTATTAGGAAAAAAAGGTATTTTTCATTAGCTTCTAAAAAAAGGGGCAAAAACCATTAGAAGACTAAAAAAAAGAGCATTCTTCCAAATTTCTCTTAATTAATTATATTCAGTCAGAACTAATGAGATGGGTTTAAACTCCACTTGGTTAGTCTGAACTCAAGATCAACCACTACATCATACTTAAATTATAAATATTTCTTAATAGTTTTTTTAGTGTAAATGAAACATGTGGTTATTGTAGTTGATTAAAAAAATTAGTAATAAGGAACATGGATGGAAGATTCAAGTAATATCAAGACAGCACCACCCGACTGTGGATTAATTCTTGGACTTAGGAAGCCTTTGAAAAATTGGAATACCGCGGGAGTTCTCTAAAAAAAAAAAAAACAGCATGATGAGGAGGTAAACCTAAATATTAATTAATTAGTTGCACTTAATTAATTGTTTTTCTGATCTTACCCCATTTTTAGCACTATAATCAGTTAATTAATGTCTGTTTAAGTTTGAGTACTGTTAGCCAAATGAGTACGTAAATTAATTAAACGTCCGGAGAATAGGTACGATTAGCCAAACTTGAATAAACCGACCTAACGTACAGCAAAACCAAACTAACGAAGAGACAGATAAATTACACAAAGGCGATTAGTGTGGCATGAGGCTAGAAAGAGAGTTTAGAGTATCCAAATCAACCAATTAAATCATCAAATAACAAAGAAAACAAATCTGCTAGTCATAAACCTAACAATCATATTAGCTCGATCAAGCCTCAGATAATATAGTTTGGCAGTACAAGTAAAGACTTAAATGCACGCATGATGCCGATGCCATTAAATATGAGAAAAAAGTGCCAATGAGGGTTGGCAGGGTTGGCAAGGAGTCAACTTGGGTGGTACCCCCCCAAGTTCGAATCCCGCTACCAACTATATGTCCCTCATTGGTGGGAAACCGGGTTAAACCTGTGTCCAAACCTCCAGGGAAACGGCGGGGCCCATGGGTCCACTGGTGCGCTGACGCGGTAATTTCCGGGGAGCTAAAAGGACCAGTTGTGTCCTCGGCCGGATGCCTGCGGGTCCTTCCTCCGACTGTGGGGATCAAGGGACCAGCGGGGTCTTTCCACTCCCACTAACCGCCGGTCGGTCAGTCTCCAGATTGGAAGTTGGGCTCATCGTCGGGGCCTTGTAGGTGGTTCAACGGGGCCCGGGTCGGGGGGACTGTCTCCCTTCGGCCCGAACTTCCATTGCTCAAAAAAAAAAAAAAATATGAGAAAAAAGTAGCATACAAAGGGAATCGCGGGTTTTTTTTTTTCCAAAGGGAAACATGAACATATATGCTTATATATGAGGCTTTTATAAACTTCACCACGACTCTCAGCTTGCAAGAGACCTAAGAACACGGACTCAAGCAAACACCACACTACAAAAGGCTATTTTCTTCTGCTTAATCACTTCTTAAGAAGAAAGAAACGAGAGGCAAAAAAGATTTGGGTAAAGCACAAGGCATAAAAGAGTCTAGTCTCCAAGAAACATATAAAGATGTACAAAATCACGGCATATAGCCACATAATCGACACACAAGACGTCGTTGAACTCAGCCACATGTGCCCGATTGAACGCGGCTGCTGGGTTGCACCGCTGGAGAGAGGACGATGCACGCGGATGTCGATAGAGATGGGGTGCACGGGGAAGAGGCTCGAGGTTTCCTAGCTAGATCAATTTCAAGAAATTGAGTGGTAAAAACAGGAAGAAATTAAGCACTCAATAAGGAAACAGCTAGTTTTTTTGTTTTTGTTTTTGGTACAATGGAAGGAAACGGCTAGTTAAGCCAATTAATGTTCACTTTTTTTCTTTTTCTTTTTCTGTTTATAAAGATGTAGTCACTGTATTTGATACGTTAATCTAGATAACCTATGAATATATTATCTTGTTCTTGAACCCAGAAAAGTCTAGATAGTCCCTCTGTATATTGAAATCCATGGTAGTAGAAAGCTGAAAATTGTAAATTGGGTTGATCGTGTGCCCGGCCTTTGCAGCAATAGCAACAAGGTGAAAAGGGCTGGGGCAGAACAGCCATGCCATCTCATCTCATCTGCATCGTAATCTAATTATGCCAGCTGCTGCTTCTTTGCTTCAAATTTAGGAGGCTCCATGTTTAAGCATGCATGCATGTCCTGATCAGCATCAATCTCGTTTTCCATTAATTACATGTTAATTTGAAGAGGGCAAGAGCCTGAGCTTGTCAAAGTTGACTATGCGGCAAGAACACACCTCAGTTTGCATGGCATGTCGCGAAGAAAATTCCTGAATGACAGTGGACCAAAATGGAAAGCTGACTAGCTAGCTAGCTCGTACATTTTTCCAGTGAAATAAGTCTCAACATGCAGCCAATTTCTTCTGGGAAGTTCGTCGGAGCTTGTCAAAGTTGACTATGCTGCATAAGTGCATAGGCAATTTCAAGGTTAAGCATTACAAATATAGGACTCAAATAGAGAATGATGATGATTGATGTGGCATGGCGTTCTCAAACTCCTACCAAACTGCGTTATGGGCTTCTAAGGCATGTATGAGCAGCCTTTCCGTTTTTTTAATTGACATTAATTAGCTGGTGCATCCGTGCATGTATAATGTAACTAGGGTTAAAATAATGTTAATTATTAGGTTGCATTTATGTGATTTTCTCGATCTTATGTTAAAAAAGAAAAAGAAGAAAAGTGACCAAGTGGTTTATCATGCTAAAAACATGTCATTATCTAGTGCAGCATGATATGTGCTTATATATTGATCAACGTATGTATATATATGAGGGCCCTTTCATTAAGATAATTTTTCTTGTTCATTTTAAGGGATTACGTACATGTAGGACCTACTGTCGATCACATTTCGGCAATCTACCATTCAAGTTTTAGGTAACCAATCCTACATCATACTTGCAAAATTTCAGCTAAAACATAAATTATTTAAGTGTTCATTATCATGAATTACCTTGATAGTAATTAACGGCTAATATTGGACTCATTGTGTTATTCTACACAGTTTCTCCAAGTTACATAACTTAAACAATTATGTTTATGTTCCAATTTTGCAGAAGTGATCTATTAATGGAGACCCAAAATCTGAACGGTCATATTGTCCAAATGCGATCGCAAAGTGAGTCCCACAAGCAATCCCTTAAAGTGCATAAAAAAATCCATTAAGGGCTTTTACACTTTTAGAAAAGTGCGGACATCATCATTTCGACAACTACAAAATAGATTTAAAAAATTAAAATCATTAATCTTCTAGATTTCTCATTCAAAATTAACTTTGCAAAATTTCAACCATGTTAGAAACCGTTTGGGTCACCCAAAATGACGAAACATTACAGACAAATAGAGGCCATCAGATTTGACTAAAATGGTTTAACTTGTAATCCAACGACTAAATGGTTTTCATTTTGGCTAAAATTTTGCAGGAATCATATTTATAGAGGGACCTATCAGATAACTGATTTGGATTGTCAAGCATTATTTGTTTATATACAGGCACCCTTAATTTAAAGATAATGCTTGATGATCCAAACTAGCCATCTTATAGGTCCATCTTTAAGTAAGATTTTCTGCAAAATGTTAGTCAAATCGGAAACCATTTAGCCATTGAATTTCTAGTTTTATCATTCAGTTCTATCCGATAGCTTATAATTTGTATGTAATGTTTCACCATTATGGATGACCAAACGGTTTCCAACGTACATAGCTGAAATTTTGCAGAGTTTATTATCAATGTTGAATCTAAAAGATGAACGGTTCAGATTGTTAAAATTCATTGTGTGGTTGTCAAAATAGCAATGTCCGCACTTTTTTAAATCGGAAACCATTTAACCATTTAAAAAGGTGCGAACATCGTCATTTCGACAACCACACAATGAATTTTAATAATAGGTAAAATGATAGGTAAAATCCAAAAGAAAGTTATTTTTTTGTTTCTATCCAAGGTAAAAACCCGTTCTCTCAAGTTATATTTGGAGTGAACCTAGCCTCCTCGATCGGTTTTAGGATACGTGCGCCCATAATAAAAAATAAAAAAAAAACTATTAGTTCGATTCTTTTTTTCTTTGGAAAATACTGTTATTCAGTTTCAACAAGATCAATGTACTGTGAAGAACGATCCTGAGATTTTGAAGACCTGAAGTGAACAATTAAAATGTGGCTCACATGAAATTAATATCATTTACATAATTTTTATTAGGTGACGATATAAATTGTAAACAACTCGATCCCTTGCCAATAGCCAATATATAGGTCAAGTAACTCCCTTTAAATAAGTTCTCTACTTTAAAATAAATAAATAAATAAATATAAAGTACACAATACAATCGTTGAAGCAACCAAAAGGACATGTCTTTTCTTTAGTTGTCCTTCAGGCTCCTATTTAGTGTTTCTTTCGGCTTTGTGCCTTCTATGGAAGTATTTATTTGTCCAAAAAAAAAGGCACTCATTGTTGCTAAGGATATATATTTCAAATCGAGAACGATATACAAATCGGAGGTCACCGAGTTTTGGGTGGCCTAAGGTGGCTGTCTCACCTTACAACCCTCAAAGCCGGCCTCTTTCATACTAGATTTTACGTCTTGGTTCTCAAAGTCGATAATCATAGGATTTGATTTTCTCAATATGAACTAATAAACAATTGCTCTAGACTTGAACTCTCTCAAATCTTAATTCGACAAAGGAACAAAACTGTTTAGAAATAAAAGATCTGGATCACCTTCAGGTCTTGATTACTGCCTTCCTTAAATAATCAACCATAATCACACACATAGTTGCATCTCAAATTTATAGTTCAACTTTTATTTATGTGCATGTATATATTATTTCATTTGTGAATTGTGACTGACTATAATTCTCACTTATTGAGTTGGAAATACAAATCGAGGCTAGTTAATTGAGAAAAACTTCGAAAATTCGATCCTGATATGAGTTTATGGCTTTGCTCCTGCAACCAACTAGATATCGATCTAGTTGTATTTTTCTTTATTCGGAGAGGTGCTTTTGAATCATCCGATTTCATGTTCTTACAGCTCGATCATATTTCTTCCTTTCTTTCTTTCACACTCAATCAAATTGCATGTTTCTTATGGAATTTGTCCTTTGCCTTAATTAGGATGGAGCTTAATTAGAGCAATATGTAGCTAACTCCATGCTCAAATTTAGTTAATTATATTCAGCCAGAATTAATGAGCTGGGTTTAAACGTACCTCCACTTGGTTAGTCTGAACTCAAGATCAACCACTACAGCATACTTAAATTATAAATATTTCTTAATAGGTTTTTTAGTGTAAAATGAGACATGTGGTTATTGTGGTTGATTAAAAAAATTAGTGATGAGGAACGTACATGCATGGATTATGGAAGATTCGAGTAACATCAAGACATGCAGCACCATGGTTTACATCCGGTGCTATATTCGATACGGTCTTGCATCAAGTTATGTCTTTGCTAGATTTATTTTCCGATGCATTGTTAGTTATTTGTTACATCTAGTATTGTTCTTACTATTTTTACTTTCGATGTAAAACTTGAATAATCAATTAATTAATGTCTATTAAGTTTGATTGTCAATCAAATGAGTACGTAAATTAAACGTCCGGAAATAGCTACGATTAGCCAAACTTGAATAAGCCGACCTAACAGCAAAACCAAACTAACAAAGAGAGAGATAAACACAAAGGCAATTAGTGTGGCATGAGGTTAGAAAGAGAGATTGAGTATCCAAATCAACCAATAAATAAATCATCAAATTACAAATAAAACAAATCTGCTAGAGTCATAAACCTAACAATCATATTAGCTCGATCAAGCCTCAGATAATATTGTTTAGCACTACAAGTAAAGACTTAAATCCATGATGACGATGACATTAGGTTTATTACGTTATAATTCTCAAAAGCACCCAAGGGCAAATCGCGCAATGAGAAATTCTTGTATACAACCGTTATATAAAACCTCTCATTCCTAAAATTGGTCTTGTCACTAGCATATATGTGTTGTTTACTTACATAGAATGAGAATGGGAGAAAGGAGAATCATTCTCATTCCTCTCCAATCATATCTTATTCCGTCGGAAAAATAGGTAATGAAAATGATTCTATCATATATCACTTTAATTTTCTGTTTTTCATATCATAAATGTCATGCTCCTTTGGGGACATCCTATAAAATTAGAAAGATAGATAGAAGATTAGCATGGCCCATACGTAAAGATGACATGCATAAATCGAGAAATATATGGTCCAAATTTATAAAAAAAAAAATTCATAAATGCTTTCATATATTTTAAATAACCCAAAAACACACTTTATTCTGGGTTCATATGTTAGTAATTAAACATCTTAAGAGAAGAGATTCTTCTTCACCCCCATTCCATATCCTTCCTCCTTTCATTCTCTCCCCTATTCCTTCTCAACCCCAATCAAATTTAGTAAATACACCTATGCATGAACAACTGAATGTGAGAACATTGTTGTCTGTCGCCTTTTTTCTTCTTCTTTCTTTTCCCAAACCGAGATGTTTCTCCATTCAAAGAATTTAAATACGAGAAAAAAGTTGCATACATAGGGAATCGAAGGTAATTTTTTTTTTTTTTCCAAAGGGAAACATGCACATATATATGCTTATAATGAGGCTTTTATAAACTTCACCACAACTCTCAGCTTGCAAGAGACCTAAGAATACGGACTCAAGCAAACACCACACTACAAAAAGGCTATATCTTCTGCTTAATCACTTCTTAAGAAGAAAGAAATGAGAGGCAAAAAAGATTTGGGTATAGTACAAGGCATAAAAGAGTCTAGTCTCCCAGAAACATATAAAGATGTACAAAATCACGGCATATAGCCACATAATTGACGCACAAGACGTCGTTGAACTCAGCCACATGTGCCCGATTGAATGCGGCTGCGGGGTTGCACCTGCTGGAGAGAAGACGGCGCACGCGGATGTCGATAGAGATGGGGTGCACGGGGAAGAGGCTCGAGGTTTCCTAGCTGATCAATTTCAAGAAATTGAGTGGTAAAAACAGGAAGAAATTAAGCACTCAATAAGGAAACAGCTAGTTTTTTTGTTTTTGTTTTTGGTACAATGGAAGGAAACGGCTAGTTAAGCCAATTAATGTTCACTTTTTTTCCTTTTCTTTTTCTGTTTATAAAGATGTAGTCACTGTATTTGATACGTTAATCTAGATAACCTATATTGTTAAAAAAAAAAAAAAAAAAAATCTAGATAACCTATGAATATATTATCTTGTTCTTGAACCCAGAAAAGTCTAGATAGTCCCTCCGTATATTGAAATCCATGGTAGTAGAAAGCTGAAAATTGTAAATTGGGTTGATCGTGTGCCCGGCCTTTGCGGCAATAGCAACAAGGTGAAAAGGGCCGGGGCAGAACAACCATGCCATCTCATCTCATCTGCATCGTAATCTAATTATGCCAGCTGCTACTTCTTTGCTTCAAATTTAGGAGGCTCCATGTTTAAGCATGCATGCATGTCCTGATCAGCATCAATCTCGTTTTCCATGAATATATTACATGTTAATTTGAAGAGGGCGGGACCCTGAGCTTGTCAAAGTTGACTTAATTTGCGGCAAGAACACACCTCAGCTTGCATGGCATGTCGCGAAGAAAATTCCTAAATGCAACAGTCGACCGAAATGGAAAGCAGACTAGCTCGTACATTTTTCCAGTGATAAAAGTCTCAACATGCAGCCAATTTCTTCTGGGAAGTTCGTCGGAGCTTGTCAAAGTTGACTATGCTGCACAGGCAATTTCAAGGTTAAGTATCACAAATATAGGACTGAAATAGAGAATGATGATGTGGCGTTCTCAAACTCCTACCAAACTGCGTTCTGGGCTTTTAAGGCATGCATGTATGAGGCTTTCGATCCGTTTTGTTAATTGATATTTATTAGCAGGTGCATGTATAAAGTGACTAGGTGAAACACGTTATTAACTAGGTTAAACATGTATGATGTATGTGATTTTCTTGTGTCAAAAAAAAAGAAAAAAAAGAAATTAAAGCGATCAAATGGTTTATACTAAAAACATGTTATTATCTAGCAAACCATGTTCTTACCTAGTGCAGCATGATATGAGCATATATATTGATCAGCGTATATATATATATATATATATATATATATATATATATATATATGAGGGCCCTTTCAATAAGAGAAGTTATTTTTTGTTCATTTTAAGTTACATGATATTCTCAAAAAAAAAAACCAAAAGATTAAATGTGGGACCTACTTTTCGATCACATTTCGGCAATCCGACCGTTCAAGTTTTAGTTAACCAGTCATACATCATACATGCAAAATTTCAGCCAAAACGGAAATCATTTAGTTGTTCATTATCCTGAATTACCGTGATGGTAATTAATGACTAATATTGGACTCATTGTGTTCGTCTACACATTTTCTCCAAATTACGTAACTAAAACAATTTCGTTTTTGTTCCAATTTTGCAGAAATTATTTATTAATGGAGACCCAAAATCCAAACGGTTGGATTGGTGAAATGCGATTGCAAAGTAGGTCCCACAAGCGATCTCTTAAAGTGCACAAAAAAAAAGATCAAGCAAGGGCTTTTGCACATTAAAAAAGGTGCGGACATCATCATTTTGATAACTACAAAATAGATTTAAATAATTGAAACCATTGATATTTTAGATTTCTCATCGACAATTAACTATGCAAAATTTCAGCCATGTTAAAAACCGTTTGGTCATCCAAATTGACGAAACATTACAGACATTATATATAGGTAGTCGGATTTGAGTAAAATGGTTTAACTTGTAATCCAACGTACGGCTAAATGGTTTCCATTTTGATTAAAATTTTGCAGGAATCATATTTATAAAAGGACTTTTAAGATGGGTGGTTTGGATCCTTAAGCATTATTTGTATATATAGCTTGACGATCCAACCAGACATCTTATAGACTGAATGGATGACCAAATCATCTCCGAATTGGCCATGTGTGTATGTGTGTAGTTTACTTTCAGAGAGAACATCATCTATGCGTGTGTGTAGTTTACTTTCATAGAGAACATCATCTTTTTTTAAAAAGTGAGGATGCCCTCGCCATGACCTAATAAGTTAATGATAAGACCCATCTATATCTTGATCCTCCTTCACGGATCATTCCTACAAAAAAAATCATTCAAATCGAAGAATTTTTAACTATTTGATTACTATAATCATTATTTTAGTTTTATCCAACAAACTGATTGAATGGACGACCAAATCATCTCCGAATTGGCCGAAATTTTGCAAGGATCGATAATCCTTGAAAGGAAACCTAAAAGATGTATAGTTCCGATAGATTATGAATTGTATATATTGCAAGTTAGCCAAATGAGGAAGTCCTTGCTATTTTAATTTTTAAATGTCATCTCTGAAAAGAGGCTATATATATCTATATATATATATATATGTAAATATATATGCTCCTGCTAAAAAAGGTGATAAGCACCGTGATTGACGAAGAAATTAAGAGTCGTGTGTGAATTGAGCAAATATATAGGAGCAATTGCTTTTCATCTTGTCCCCTTATTATGAATGAAAGGAAATTTGGGCTCCAAGTCTACCCCCGTGACGTATATACAGCTAGATCGATAAGACACGTACAGCTACGTACCATTTGAAATTTTTGCATGAAAATAACTCATTAATCATTCACTGTATGACCTCGATGCAGAAACACTTCAATTAATAAATTAATTAATTCATTTGTCGTTTGGTTTAGAAAAATCTAAGAATCCGGCCATCATAAATTGAAAACCTAGCTAAGCTAATAGTACGTAATTACTCTAAGAACATTCACATAAACGTTTTCTAAATGCTTGGATATATATATGAAATTAGCCTAGCTATCTGCCTTGCTCCAAAAGTAAGTACTGCTTACTGTAATATATATAGAAACGTGGTACATTGCCATTGCAATTGCTTGACGTGTAAGTTTTAAAGGTTAATCTCCTGATCGAAAAACCTGGAATAGCTCATAAAAACAAGGACTATTTACCAAACCAGGACATGATATAATCTATTATCGTTCAAATATCCCATGGACTTTGTTGAGAAAAGTAAAGTCAGTGATAATAATGTTATAGTACAGACAAGTCATGCCCATCCTTCACCACAAGAGAGGACAGCCGGCTAGTGCACACTCTTCCCACCAAAGGAGACAGCACGTGGATTCCTACATATTGCACACATAACTTCTTGTCTAGCATTAGCTTTTTGATGTTTTATATATTCTTTACTGTTGTACATGAATCATTCAATCAATAGACAATCAACTTCTCTTCATGGTATCAGAGCATCTACGTTTCTGGTAACTAAAATCCTCTCAGCAAAATTTTCTCAGCCATTCAACACAACAAAATCCTCAGTTGTTCAAACACAGCAAAATCTTCTCATCCGATCAAATACAGCAAAATTCTCTCGACACTCATGGAACAGAGACAAGCTCAAAGACCCGAAATCTCAGCCAAGCCTGAAGCTCAAAAACCCAAAATCTCAGCCAAGCCTGAAGTTCAAAAACAGCAACAAATCTTAGCCAAAACAGCAACAATTCCTACTTCTCATACACTCACAAGTGAACAATACCAGAGACTCATGGCTCTCCTCGGCAACGGCACACCAAATCCTATGGTCAATCATATGGTCAATCATAATGGTAGTCCCTCTACTGTAAATGACCTCACAGGTATGGCCTTTTGTGCCCCCGTTGTTGTTGATGATACAAGTTGGATACTTGACACAGGAGCCACAGATCACATGACCTGCTCTCCTAGCTTGCTGACCACGAGTATCCCTGTTACAAACAGAACAGTACACCTTCCCAATGGTGCACTTGCTACAGTCACACACATCGGCAGCATTCATCTTGCCGAGTTTGTGTTGCATAATGTGCTTTGTGTTCCGTCCTTTAGATTGAACTTAATTTCTATTAGCAAGCTGACTCGGCATTCATGTTGTCGTACTATCTTTGATGATGATATTTGTATGTTTCAGGACCGACGATCGGGAAAGATGATTGGAATGGGTACTGAACGAGGGGGACTCTACTACCTTGATACCTCGCACAAAACCGGATGCAACTCGGCTACCACAGCCGTCACTTATTCTCCTCGACTGTGGCATCAACGCCTTGGTCATCTTTCTAACAAAAGTCTTCGTGCCATTTCTCATTCTGTTCAAAACATGAATTTTTGCAATATTGATGATTGTTTGATTTGCCCGTTAGCTAAACAAACCCGTTCTCAGTTTCCCTTAAGTTCCATCTATACTCATGCACCTTTTGAATTAATTCATGTTGATATTTGGGGAGGATACCACGTTCCTACCATCACTGGAGCACGATATTTTCTCACTATTGTTGATGACTATACTCGATGTACATGGGTTTATTTGATGCATCATAAATCAGACACACATCAATATCTCACCACATTCATTAATCTTATTGAAACACAGTTTTCTCTCAAGGTTAAAATTCTACGCAGTGACAATGGCCCTGAATTCAAAATGACCACATTCTATTCCACAAAAGGCATCATTCACCAAACCAGTTGTGTCTCCACTCCACAACAAAATGGAGTAGCCGAGAGAAAACATCGTCATCTTCTCAATGTAGCCCGAGCCTTATTATTTCAAGCCCATCTTCCTAAGAAATTTTGGGGGGATGCCATCTTGACTGCCACATACCTCATCAATCGGACCCCTACACCAATACTTAAAGGTAAAACACCTTTTGAGTTGCTCTTCCACAAACAGCCCACTTATAGTCATTTACGAGTTTTTGGATGCTTATGTTTTGCCTCAACACATCATCATCGCCCTACAAAATTTGATGCAAGAGCCACACGCTGCATCTTTCTTGGGTATCCATATGGTCAAAAGGGTTATCGAGTTTACGACCTCTCGACGGGTAAAATTTTTGTTTCTCGTGACGTCTTATTTCATGAAATTATTTTTCCCTTTTCATCTTCCGCTGCAGATTTGCCTCTAGTTGTTCCTCAAATCCAAGAACCATTCTATGATGATGACATTCCTCAGACTTCTCCTTCCAACACAAATATTCCTCCTCCATCGTCAGGGCCTCCTTCTCCTGATGATCTTTCAAACTCATCGCTTTCTGATGCCCCGGTGTATCCAACCTCACCTCTTGCATCCCCAATATCCGCTCCTGCATCCCCAATATCGTCTCTTCCTCCTGCGGTCCCGGTTCCGGTTCCTCCTTCCCGACCAACACGTGCTACACATGTCCCTTCCTACCTTCGCGAGTATCATGTTGGTATTTCCCTTCCTTCACGGACCGATTCCTCATCTAACTCGGCGTTGGCTGGATCTACAGGTATCTCCTATCCATTATCTGATGTACTTTCCTATGATCGGTTATCACCCATGCACCATGCTTTTACCATTTCCATTTCAGCCGAAACAGAGCCACGTTCTTTTGCACAAGCAGTCCGTGATCCAAAATGGTGCCTTGCCATGCAACAAGAACTTGCTGCTCTTGAATCTAATGGTACATGGTCTCTTCAACCGTTACCTCTTGGGAAGAAACCAGTTGGATGCAAATGGGTCTACAAGATCAAGTTCAATCCTGACGGCACTGTTGAACGCTACAAAGCCAGGTTAGTGGCTAAAGGCTACAACCAAATTGAAGGGATCGACTATCGTGAAACCTTTGCCCCAGTTGCCAAACTTGTCACCGTTCGTCTCCTTCTTGCTGTGGCTTCCACTCAACATTGGCATCTCCACCAACTTGATGTTAGCAATGCTTTCTTACATGGTGATCTTGATGAAGATGTCTACATGTCTTTACCTCCTGGTTTCGGACGAAAGGGGGAGACACGAGTTTGCAAACTTCACAAATCATTGTACGGGCTCAAACAAGCTTCCCGCCAATGGTTTATCAAACTCTCTTCAGCTCTCAAACAAGCAGGCTATCAACAATCCAAAGCAGACTATTCATTGTTCGTCCGATCCCAAGATGGTAAATTCACTGCTCTTCTCGTTTATGTAGACGATGTTATTTTGGCAGGAAATAACATACAAGACATCGAAACCACAAAGTTATTTCTAAGAAAGCATTTCAAGTTGAAAGATCTTGGTCAACTAAAATACTTTCTAGGGATAGAGGTTGCTCGGTCAAGCAAGGGTATTGCACTCTCCCAACGAAAGTATGCGCTTGAAATTCTTGAAGATGTTGGTTATCTTGGAGCAAAGCCAGCCTCTTTTCCCATGGAGCAAAGTTTATCTCTCAGCAGACATGAGGGTGACTATATTAGTGATCCTTCTTCATATCGAAGGCTTGTTGGAAGACTCATCTACTTGACCATCACACGACCTGACTTGGTGTATGCAGTTCATATTCTCAGCCAATTCATGGACAAGCCACGAGTTCCACACCTAGAAGCAGCTCACCGTGTCTTGCGCTATGTTAAGAGCACACCGGGCCAAGGAATTTTCCTTTCTGCAGCTAGTCCAATCCAATTAAATGCCTTCTGCGATGCTGATTGGGCTAGATGTCGAGACACTCGACGATCCATTACTGGATACTGCATATTTCTTGGCAAATCATTAGTTTCCTGGAAAACCAAGAAGCAAACTACAGTGTCACGATCTAGTGCAGAAGCTGAATATCGATCTATGGCTGCAACCTGTTGTGAGATTACTTGGTTGAAATATATTTTGCAAGACTTGGGCATCAAGCATCCACATCCCGTCAAATTGTATTGCGACAACCAAGCGGCTCTCCATATTGCTTCCAATCCAGTCTTCCATGAACGAACAAAGCACATAGAAATTGATTGTCACCTTGTACGAGAAAAGATTCAAGCAGGAATGATCAAAACAGCTCACATATCAACTACAAATCAGCCAGCCGACATTTTCACCAAATCTTTGAGTTCTTCATAGTTCACGACTTTACTTGACAAGTTGGGAACCATTAACATACATTCCAACTTGAGGGGGAGTGTTGAGAAAAGTAAAGTCAGTGATAATAATGTTATAGTACAGACAAGTCATGCCCATCCTTCACCACAAGAGAGGACAGCCGGCTAGTGCACACTCTTCCCACCAAAGGAGACAGCACGTGGATTCCTACATATTGCACACATAACTTCTTGTCTAGCATTAGCTTTTTGATGTTTTATATATTCTTTACTGTTGTACATGAATCATTCAATCAATAGACAATCAACTTCTCTTCAGACTTCATTTTCAGCTTAACTGTGTAGTCTAATTGAAGAAATGTCGATGCCGGAGACCAAGAATTTCGTTTTCGATTGACAGCAGGCTAGAAAGTGTCGATGGAAAGCAACAATTCCAGAAAAGTCGATCGATGAAGACGGCCTACCAAACTTTCATAACCAGCTAGCTAGCTATAGTTAAGAGTACTTCAGTCGCTCGTATATGCATAGACCTGATGAGTTGGAGTTTAATTTGGCCACATAAGTTGTTTTTTCATGTCAATTGAAAAGGAAATCAGTTTCATATATACATAGACTTTAAACAACAACTAATTAAGTGAAGAAATTAACTAATGTTCCCACACAAAGCAAATTAATTAGACTCTTGTTCTCAAATTAAGCTTTCGCTTCGGAATAACAAAGCTCGATCTGACGGCCCTAAACTTGGTTCTAACTATGTGATCTGTTTCTTCTTTCAGTTTGAAGAAGAGGGATCGGAGGTCGAACTCGATCTTACACAGATGGCCGAATGAGTGCTATGTATCAGAAGTTCGTGTCTCTACTGACTACTGTGGCAAGTTTAGTAAACATGGAAGCGTCTTGAGTGCCCCTAAGGGTATATACCCCTAACTCAATTGAGTGCGTGAGATACACGAAGCCGTCAATGTTAACAGTTTCTGAGTTAGTCAAAATGTTGGTCAACAAAAAAAATGTAAAAGAAAAAGGATCACGTTATTATTATTCTGGGTTTCTCTCTTAGACTGGAAGTAGGGCTTGTTGAAAGATGATTGGAAACTCATCAACCAAATTGAACCATTGTTGTTGTACATGAACAAATCTAGAATGAATCTGGCAAATCCACATGAACTAATCTGGCAAACCGAGGTGTTGCTATTCTCACCTAATCTGGCAAATCCACATGAACTAATCACGAGCAGCCTTCCTGCTGCGACACCGCCAAACTCACCTCTCTCCTCCGGTCAATTCACGCTGCCGCACCTGTACCAGAAGCTTCGCCTTGGAGAGGCGAACCCGATGGTGGCTTTGGCTTGTCGATTGGACAGCTGAAGATTAATAATCTAAGGAAATAAGATTTACGAATTCCAGCGACTTCTCGTCGAATTTCGGCGATTCCCGGGACGGTTTGGTTCGAACCAGGTAACAAATATCATCTGCTCTCCGAGCTCTTCAAGTTCCTGGACTTGGAATTCAGTTTTGTTCAGATTTTGGAGATTTAGTTTTTGGGTGTGTTCGCGATTTTGGACACTATGTTGTTTGATCTTCTTGTTTGGTCTCTCCAACTGCGTCCTCAAAAGAAGAAGGGATGAACTGATGAAGTGCATATGAACATAAATAGATGAACTGATGAAGTGCATATGAACATAAATAGATGAACTGATGAAGTGCAGATGGAGAAGAAGAAGGGAGGGGCCGCATGGTTTAATCAATTGTTTGGGAGCCGTCTAACACTATTCAGCCATTCTTTCCGTTTCTGACAAAAGCAACGGCTGAGATATAACCTTTTATCCTCCAACGGTTCAGATGTGCCAATTTCATGTAAATTAATCAAACCGTGGTCTACACGCGCTCACAGTGAAATAGGGACATATATACCTAGGGGTATCCCAGATTCTTCGTAGTAAACACACCCTATATAACTATTAGCCACAAAAAATCATGTACTTTAAAAAGTTGGATACGCTTTTATAAAAGAAAAAAGTGAATTAGATTAAAGAAGTCGAAAGTTAATCAAATTTGGATTTGCACAATCTACTTGTTACTTTTTTTGGGGTTTTTCTTGGTATCACTAAAACTAGAGAATGTCCAAATGCTTTGAACTAATGAAGACAAGTACTGCCGTTTGGCAGGCTCCTCTTAAGAAATTGTACATTATGCTTTGTCTCATTGCAAGATAATCTTCCACCATATCTAAAGAGTAGCTAGTCTTCATTAGGCCACTGTTTTTTTTTTTTTTTTTTTTTTTTGAGCAATGAACTTTCATTCAACACAGCAAAGCTGCAGCAGAGAACAACAGAGAAAACAGACAGAAAAGAAAACTAACAAAACAAACAAACACAAAAAAACTAAACTAGAGACGGAGGAGCAGGAAGTCCACCAAACTTCAACACATGTAGGAAAGAGAGTGGAGGATGATTGATCCAATCTTCCAAATCCAGCCCCTTTTTAGCTTGCCTACCAAGCCAATCCGCCGCAGCGTTAGAAGACCTCCGTACCAAACTCCAGTGACAATTTTGCAGACCAACAGTGAGACGCCTAATCTCCTTAAGCAGAGGATAGATGCTCCAACCAAAGTTAAGAGAATTCTTTGTAACTGCATTGAACAGCTGCTCGGAATCCAACTCAAAACAAACATGATGAAGATCAAGGGTCCTAGTTCCCTCAAGGACAGCAGACGCTTCTGAATGTAAAGCAGAAGATGATAAGCAGGATTTCATAGAACCATTAATCACAACACCCATGGAGTCCCGTACGATCACTCCAATACCAGCCTTATTGCTCCCAACATCCCAAGCTCCATCACCATTAGGCCACTGTTAGCGTCAAGTTTTTCTGCTTTACAAATTGCTAGATGACTTAATATCAACTTGCACATTTTGACAAGGGTTATTATCACATATAGTACCTGAACTATTTTTCAATTATATATTTTGTACCCGAACTTTAATTTTTGTCACAAGTAGTACCCAAAGTTTTCGATTTTATCTCTTGTGGTACCTGAACTTCAATTTTTGTCACAAGTAGTACCTAAAGTTTTCAATTTTTGTCACAAGTAATACCTAAAGTTTTCCATTTTAGTTTCTTTTTTTTAGGGAACAGTCGCCCTCACGCGCATATATTTGTGACAAAAATGGTCTTAGGTACCACAAGAGATGAAATCGAAAACTTTGGGTATTACTTGTGACAAAATTAAAAACTTTAGGTACTACTTGTGACAAAAATTGAAGTTCAAGTACCAAATATATAATTGAGAAATAGTTTAGGTACTATATGTGATATAAACCCTTTTGACAATATTAAGTTAACCACTTCTCCTAGGTAGGTAGTCGTCCCCATTAATTTGAGTGCTGCATGACTCTGATATTTTGTCCATCAAAATTCATGAATCTGCCCATGGCCATTCATTCATGTTGCATGCTTGTCTGGTCAATTATATTAGCAGGTACAATATTTGTTTCAAGGGGTCCAATACATTGACCATTTGGTCTTGTTTTAGTGCTTCATCAGCCCCACTCATTTGACTCAAATCAGCAAGCTAGAAACTTTGTTAACTTAATTTCTCGTTTTCATAATATATTGTACGTTACCTTTTAACACGTTTAATTGGGATTTTACATTTACTACGTTCTAACAATAACAACGTGTTTCCCAAAAAAAAAAACAATAACAACGTGTTGCTAGTTTCTAACACAATATTGCTTACAAAACCTGCCATATATAGAAGGCTGCTACATCCATTATGGATCAAACCAAAATAAAACGTTTCACACGTCAATTACTTGAGTCCCCAAAAGCATGCATGCATGCATCCCATAAAAAGTGGACAAGTAATATATAATAAGCGCATGACTGTGTTAATTTGTCGGTACGTATTCACAGAAATAAACTAGTTTTCTAAAAACGCAAATAATTAAGCAGCACTGGTGCAGAAATGAAGTAGGATCAGTAACAACAGAGAAAATGAAGTTTCAAACATGTCGATATCAAGACAGCCAAAAATCACAATTCACAGCCGTTAATTAAATGTCTTCGCGTCGACGCAGATCGGTCCGATAAGGATTGCTAGCTGGTGTGCTGTGGATGATGACTGTATTCAACAATTTCACGTTTCTTTCTTCATATATATGAGAAATTAAGATCCATCTTTATCATGTTTGATAGCTCTATTGGAGAGTGGAGATCCCACATCAGAAAAGTGATAAAGTAAAATATAACTTATAAGTGAGTGGCTTATTTTTAATTGTACCGAGACCTTTTGTGATAAAACTCAACACCTAATTGGTGGCTAAGTTGGGACAATATCGGTGCAGTAGTGGGCCACGGGCCACGCTTGTCGCTGTTTAACATGGTATCAGAGCGGGTCCATCTCCAATCACGTCTCCATTGTCATTGGACCCGAGTGGGTCGTTGAATTAACCGGAATCATCCCGGTATATAAATTTGTCGTTGATTTAACCGGAATCATCCCGGTATATAAATTTGTCCCAGTTCCCGATGTGGGAATTGGTTTCTTGATTGGTTGCACGTGCATACCTAAATCAGTTAGGTTGCACGTGAGGGGGCGTGTTGGAGAGTGGAGTCCCAGTTCCCGATGTGGGAATTGGTTTCTTGATTGGATGCACGTGCATACCTAAATCAGTTAGGTTGCACGTGACGGGGCGTGTTGGAGAGTGGAGATCCCACATTAGAAAAGTGATAAAATAAAATATAACTTATAAGTGGGTGACTTATTCTCAATTGTACCGAGGCCTTTTTGTGATAAAACCTAACACCTAATTGGTGGTTAAGTTGGGACAATATCGGTGCAGTAGTGGGCCACAGACCACGCTTGTCGCTGTTTAACAAGCTCTTCCTGCACATTTCCTTTTCACTACGTACCTAATTACTTGCTGATTTTTCCTGTGAACTTACCTGCGTTGGGTTTTCCTTTATCTTTATCTTTATCTTTTTTACACGTGTACGTGCTCACTGCACAGTAAATGTAATCCCAGCCGTTCCTTCAAAGTTGCCACCCTCTATAAATACATAACCCCCCTCACTCCTGCTTCCCTCACCTAACTCCAAGCAAACACTTGGCTAATTAAGTAGCCAGATAGCTTTTCATTCCTCTCCAGTTGAATCACAATCAATACTCCAACTTCCTGGGTTTGAGATATATATACATACATAGGAATGGCCAGCTTTAATATAATCAAAGACAAGCAGGTTTGTCATGAATTTCATTTTCTTTTTTACTGTCCCTAGTTTTACTCATTTCCATATTAGTGTTTGTGATGATAAATTAAAGTTGTATATTAATTGGCATTTACCTGTACTAGGCTACGCATCTACTCATTATTTGCTAGTTACATATATATAAATTCACACTTCGATCAATACCTAGTTATTTCAGGGCCATGAAGAAGAAAAGAGCCAAAAGATGAAAGCAGCTTGTACGATGGATGGAGCTGTTGATCGGAATGGTCGCCCTGCAGTGCGAGGCAAAACTGGATCGTCGGTTGCTGCAATTCTCATATTAGGTAATACACACACACACACACACACACGTATAAACACTAATTACAACATACTAAATATAATTTATCTATTTAATCTCACGCTTATGTGATTATACCAAATAAAAGCCTACTTTTAGACGAACAGTAGTCATTTGGACTGTACCTTCTCCATCGTAGTGTATCACATATATACTTCTCCTCTTTTTTCTTTTTCTTCTTTTCTTGTATTCATAATTTTTTTAAGAATAGTCGTAATTTAGATTTTAAGCCATTATTCATTAGGGCATATATATCATATTCTTAATAATTGATAAAATTTATGTGCTTTATTAGTGAATCAAGGGTTGGCAACATTGGCATTCTTTGGAGTAGGAGTAAACTTGGTATTGTTCTTGACAAGGGTGTTGGGACAAGACAATGCTGAGGCTGCAAACAACGTCAGCAAATGGACTGGAACAGTCTACGTCTTCTCTCTTCTTGGGGCTTTCCTCAGTGACTCTTACTGGGGGAGGTATAAGACTTGTGCTATCTTTCAAGTTATATTTGTTATTGTAAGTTGCTGACTACCATTCAAAAATTCTAAACTATAATTTTGCACTAGAATTAATTACAAAAAAAACTCCGAACTATAGAGTCATTTTCAATTTCATACCTACGTATCAAATTTTGTCATTTTCATACCTCACGTTTGATTTTACTATCAATTTCATACCTTGGAGGTATGAAATCGTTAGCGGAATAATTGACAAATCAATACCTCTCAGGTATGAATTCGTTAGCAAAATCAAATGTGAGGTATGAAAATGACAAAATTTGATATGTGGGTATGAAATTGAAAATGACCCTATAGTTCGGGGGGTCTTTTGTAATTAATCCTTTGTACTATTTTAACTAAATCCTTGTTAATTTTTTTTAGGAAAAAAATCACAAATGGTCATTCACCTTTCACCCATTCGACACTTTAGTCACTCACTTTTGCAAAATATCACTTTGGTCACTCACTTTATACCATTTTATACACTTTGGTCACTCATGTGGGGGTGAAGGGACGAAACTGACCTTGCAAAATAGGGCACATGGCTGACTGAGTGACCAAAGTGTATAAAAGAGTATAAATTGAGTGACCAAAGTGATATTTTGCAAAAGTGAGTGACTAAAGTGTCGAATTGGTGAAAGGTGAGTGACCATTTGTGATAATTTTTTTTTTTTAATAATCAAACTTTAAATGATGTTTAACTAAATTATTTTGCTTGTATATGCTCATGTCCTTTTTTTGTTCGTTTACAGGGTTTGGCATTGTTGTCACTATCGACCTACCTATTCTTGCTCAAGCCTAAAGGTTGTGGTGATGAACAATTGCCATGTGGAGATCATTCGGATTTTGAAATCACATTGTTTTACATCTCCATATACCTCATTGCACTAGGAAATGGAGGTTACCAACCTAATATAGCTACATTTGGAGCAGACCAGTTCGATGAGGAGGATCCCAAAGAAGCGCACTCGAAGATCTCCTTCTTTAGCTACTTCTACTTGGCTTTAAATCTTGGTTCTCTCTTTTCAAACACAATATTAGGCTATTTTGAGGATGAAGGAATGTGGACTGTAGGATTTTGGGCATCTACAGGCTCTGCTGCCATGGCATTGATCTTGTTTCTTTGCGGGACTCCAAGGTATAGGCATTTTAAGCCTCAGGGAAACCCTCTTTCTAGGTTATGTCGAGTGGTGGTTGCTGCAGCAAGAAAATGGAAGGTCGAGATCACGCCTGATGGAGATGATTTGCATGAGGAACATGGGAAACAATGCTCTCAAGATCAGAGTAGGAAAATACTTCACACCCAAGGATTCAAGTGAGTTCAATTTATCGAGATATTTAAATTAGCAATAATTTCATTATAATCAGATCTTGATCTCTCTTTAATCCAAATACTACCTTTTGGACATGCCCTGCAATTTCAATGTTATTTTTTAGATAAGAAAATATTATGAATACTTGGTAACTTATCCTAAACATGATTCATGTGATTTCAACAGATTCTTGGATAGAGCAGCAATTGTCACATCAGAGGAGTCGAACCAAATAGGCGAGGGTGCTCAAAATCCATGGCGCCTTTGCACTGTGACACAAGTAGAAGAAGTGAAATGCGTACTGAGACTACTCCCAATTTGGCTATGCACAATACTCTACTCGGTAGTTTTCACTCAAATGGACTCCCTCTTTGTAGAACAAGGAGCCGCAATGAAAATCACCATCTCAAACTTTCACATTCCCCCAGCCAGCATGTCAGGCTTCGACATCCTCAGCGTTGCAGCTTTCATCTTCATTTACCGACGAGCTCTCGACCCACTTGTTGCCAGGCTACAAAAAAAAGGAGTCACCGAGCTTCAAAGAATGGGGATAGGTCTTGTCATTGCCATCATGGCTATGATTTCGGCAGGAGTTGTGGAGTATTTTAGGTTAAAATACGTAAGAACAGATTGCGCCACTACCGATTGTGAGAGTCCGAGTTCATTGAGCATATTCTGGCAAGTTCCGCAGTACGTGCTTGTCGGAGCCTCAGAAGTGTTCATGTACGTGGGTCAGCTAGAATTCTTCAACAGTCAAGCACCTGATGGGTTGAAGAGCTTTGGTAGTGCACTCTGCATGACTTCAATATCACTTGGGAACTATGTGAGTAGCTTGCTGGTTACGATTGTGATGCAGTTTTCTACTAGGGATAATATGAGTGGATGGATCCCTGGAAACCTAAACCGAGGTCATCTGGAAAGGTTTTACTTTCTCTTAGCAGCTCTGACTACAGTTGATCTCATGGTCTATATAGTCTGTGCTAAGTGGTACAAGTATATCAAGTTTGAAGCAAAGGGAGGAGAGGAAGATCACAGTGGAGATATTGGGCAGGCTGAACATAGAGTCTGATCGATCATTTTTCGAAATATTTGCAGTATGTGGCCGGGTTAATAAATAAAGTAGAGAAGGGAAAATAGTAGTACAGCTTATTTTGGTTTACTAGTAGAGAGTCAACATTGCTTGCAATGACACTAGAGAAATGCTTTTTCCATTTCTCCAAGGTGAGCAAAAAAGTGTTGTAGCTAGAAAATGTATGTATCTTTCCAGGTCAGAACTAAATTATCTTTCTCCATTTCTACCTAGCTTCCATCAGATATTGGTGATCCTATATACTTATTGAGTGGGAGATCGACGTACAGTACGTATCCCAAAAAGCTTAAACTTGATTATAGTTTCAATATGAACGTATTGAAAAATATTGAGTATTAGGTTTTGTTATTGTGTCGGGGTGGATCAATGTGTGTATCCAATGTTGAATTTATTAATCAAATGACGTTACTCTTTCGAAAAAACTAAATATAGATATTTTCTTGTGTTTAATTAATAAGTATCAAATCACTCAACATCTTAAAAAAGTGATAAGCTATTGGCCAAAAAGAAAAATAAGATAGTGATAAGCAACTTGGTGAACGACTAAGAAAGAGTCGTGCGTGAATTGAATATATATAGGAGAAGTTGCTTTTCACATACCTTGATAATTGATATGAAAGGGATAGAATTTGGGGCTCCAAGTCCAACCCTATATACAACAAGTAAAGGAAGCAACCATTTGAAAGTTTTGCATGAAAATGACCTATGATCGATGCAGCAAATAATTTCATTATTCAAAAAGTGGAGCATGCTTAGTTAAGTTTAGCTTTCATATTTTTTTTTGATTGTCTATTGTCTCCTTTAACTTAAGTCAATGTCATTTTCATATCCACTTCAGTGCATTACACGTGTGTTCAATTAAAGGCCTATTTGAGATTGCTTCTAAGAGGCTTAAAAACATTTTTTAAATTTGGCAAAAACGCTTTTAAACAAAGAAACACTTGACAAGTACTTTAATTTCAAAACCATTTTTAATTTTTAAGTGCTTTTACAACTCACTCAAGACACATTCAAATTTTTTTGCAAATTTTTCTATTAATTCAAAAGCGTTTTTGGATCTCTGAAAAATAATTCCAAACAGGCCTTAAGATTTTATAAATTAGCAACCCACTTATGATATTTTGGGCACTGAAAAATATTATGTAAAACAAGTTTTTGAAGTAAATTAGTTAGTCATGTGATAAAACATTTATTTTCAACAAAGTTGGCGAGGGCGAGTGGAAAATTGGGTTATAATTAGGTTACGTGAGGGATTCAATCACTTTCATTGTAACAAAAAAAAAGACATTTCTTTCTAACGAAGTGTTAGTTCAAGATCCTTAAAGTCACAAAAGAAGCTAGCATAACAGTGGTTTTGCTACTAGCTGTCTGTAATAATTGGGTCGTGCGTTCGAGGCAGTTTGTGTCATTTTATAGCACAAACGACTTTGAATGGAAGAAAATACCCCTTGAATCAATTCAAAATTTGACATTTGTGGGACCTGTCATTGCCATGTCATCTAAAAACTAAGTTATTTAATAGTGTTAGTGTTGAAGATATGAAATTGTTGACGGAGGTAAACTTCAGGTATGAAAATGCAAAAATTTGATAGTTAGTATGCAAGTGCAAAAATTTGATAGTCGGTATAAAGTTAAAAATGACCTTATAGTTCGGGGGGAAAAGGGTCTTTTTGTATTAAATTCTAAAATTGTTGATGTAAAATTGTCCAATTATCTCTGACGTAAAATTGTCTCAGGTATTCACTTGCCTTAAGCTAAAACATTATGGGAGGAAAGTGGAATGTTGAAAATGAATTAAAAAAAGTGCTAGAACTAAACGCATTATTAAATTTTATACACAAAATTGTTTTGCGGCTCTTTAAAATGTAAGTTGGTTAATCTGGCTTATGTTTTAAAGGTTCTCAGCACTGTAACGTGCTTAAATTGAAGAGGTGCAATTTGGGGCGTTACATGTTGGTTGCTTGTTCTTAGAATTTACCACTTCTTTGACATGTTAATCAATCTATCTTGATGTGCTTGTGTGAGATTGGTAACCTTGCACAATCTAGACAGTTGGGAGCATATATGATGAGTTTTACTTGTTTGAGTTCCTAGTTTCGATGGTTTACACCTCTTAAGCACTTTAGGGGATTTAGTATTAGGTAACTTAGAGAAATCCCCTATGACACCTAGAGAGTTTTTAGTGACCCATAACATGGCACTAGAATACCACTTGAGACATGGTTGTAGACCCATAACATGGCTAAAATATGAAACTTGATTCATAATCGCATTGACATGCATTCGTTGTTAGAGTGTTGTTGGTTGCATTGGATTTGGGTTAACTTGAAAACCCCAACACTTATCTTTACTTTCCTCACACTATTCTTACTTGCATTTGCTTGATTGTCATTTACATTTCATCACTCATACAAAAACCGAAAACACTCATCTACACACGCACATTGTCTAAACAACTCACTCACTCTTTCCATTTCTAATCTCTCCATCACTTAGCTAAAGCACCTAGTTGCACACTACCAAAGGGGTTGAAGGGTCATCGATCCCTGTGGACACGACAACCCCAGTTCATTAATCTATACACTCCACCACTCGTACGTACTTTGACGTTCCTCATTCCCCTATTTATTCTTGTACATTGCCAATAAAATTGGTCAAATCTATGACTGTGTCAAGCTCTTCTGTTTGTTCTTGTTCCACAGTAGGATTACTATAACTTTTGAAGTAATTATAGAAGCGGCCAAAGCAGAACCATAAAGTAGAAACTCCCAAGATAATGATTGAAAAGATGAAGATTTTTTTTTTCCAATCTAGACCTACAGCTGCAATTGCACCTGAGAACCAGGGAATGAGCCACAAAGGTTCTTTACGGGTTTTGTGACATTTTTCATCTACGCCTTTCCTTCATTTTCGTTGCTTTAAATCATATTGATCGTTAAGAAATTTAGTCAATGTAGCAGATCGTCTGGCTTCACCTAATGATATCAGTATCGCAGCTCCATAGAACATATTACGGTTACCAGTGTTACCATGCACCTAATAATAATAGAAGCATTCCCTGAAAAAATTAATATATTAATATAGTACTCTACTCATGATTGACACTAGTTTTCCCTACATTACTTTTGAATACAACACTGGAGTACTTACAACAAAATAGGCAGCATTGGTGAAGATTATCATTTTAATTAAAATGACCCGTGTACTTGTCTGAAATATGAGCAAGGACAATCACCATGGTCTCCGATAACCCTTCTTGCACACATGCAATCAACTCTTCCTTTGTTGGGTAAAATTTAAATCCATGTAAAAAATCCTCTATAACTTAGAAAATAATACTATAATTACTAGGAAGCTCTACTAGTACGTACTTCAACTCCGAGCTAGTTCAAGACATCAAGTTTCTTAATACATTATATATGTATATATAGATATATATGTATGTATGTATATATATATAGATATGTATGTATATATATAGATATGTATGTATATATATAGATATGTATATATATATATATAGATATGTAGAAATTTTCACTTATGCAAATCAATATTGCAGTCACCAATGTTCACAAATCTGAAAAATGTTGCGTATAGCATGTTATGGTGAATACAATAATCAACAATTTGCATTTGGAGGGAACGATAATATTCTCACAATAACAATATTTTTTCAATTGACTCAAATTAATCAAAATACAGATTCTAGTATTTCAGAGGTGAGAATAATTATGGTACATATGTATGTTCATGTTAATGTAGAGCACAAAATTTAACACTTTTATTCTTTATGATTCTTAATTTGAATATATGCCTGACACCACGAAAGTTTAGAATCATTTTGTCATTTACTTCAGCCACAAGATTACTTGTCGCTTAAGTGTGGCTAAATCATTAGCCACATTAGTTGGGCCCTCAAACTCCTGCAAAAAAATTCAATATCGTCACCGTCGTGGTTGAAAAAGCTGACTCAACTATCTCATCACGACTTTTGAGTAAGGAATTCATGAGCATTTCATACTTACCTAAATGACAAGTAACCGACCCTTTGGGTTGCTTAAGTAAAGACTCTTCTTTCTTTTACCTTCCCCTCACATATATAAGAGATGTGAAGCTAAACCCTAAAGGTAACACATATAATCCAACTCTAGCCTACTTCTTTGTGTTATTTCTTATTGACTTGATCGTCAGAGAGTCTTTGTTTGGCAACATGCCGGGCAGTTGACATTGTTTTACAGGTTAACTGTAGGGGAATCCTACTTTCAAAAATCCATCTTCACTACAAAAATTATTGGTATTAGTGGCCAAATTCATAGTGACCATATAGTAATGGTCACAAAAAACATATGTTTAATGTCTAAAAAAAACCATTGGTCACTAGATCATGTAGCGGGAAAGTAAATTGTAAGCCCGCTTATTGTTTAATTATTAGTGACATACTTTTTGAGAAGTAGTGACCTGTTTTGCTTTGGTAACTAAAAATTAATTAATAATTGCATTGAATATGTTGTCAGTTGAATATTAGTGACCAACGGGTCTCATGGGACTCTAGAACCCCCTTGTAGAATTAGTGACTAACGAAAATAAGTGAAAAAGTATGAATTTGTAAGGACGCGGGCTCCTTAGCAGTTGTCAAAAAATTTGGCGGTCGATCTATGAAACAGCTAGAACTTGTTTGCAGTTCTCAAAAAATCTGGCGGCCTCTGAAAAGCCTGGCGGTCTCTAAAAAGTTCTTATTTTTCTGTTTTGGTCACATACTCTCTCCACCAAAACCTGGGGCTCCAACCTTCCTCTTCTTCACCCAGACGGTAAGCTCTCTTTCTCACGGATTGGCTTAAATAATTTGAGTCTTGAGTTGAAAGTATTTCAGTAAATGGGTTTTCGTCAATCAATTTTATTTTGGTGTTAGGCTGTTTGGCTAAGATCGATTAAATTTGTATTTTTCCCTATTTCTAGTCTTGGTGTTTTTGGTAAACTGCAGTAGATTATAATTATTTAATAGATGAGACGATATTGAGTTATGCTATGACATGAGAAAGGGAAACAGATGAGATTTAATCGATGATAGAGACATGTAATTGTTATCACCAATTCAATAAAATTATTGGATTATTTGTCAATAAGATAATTTTGCCTTTTAAGGTGGAAAAATGGTACAACAGTTCAATCATGACTACCGATTATGATCATTTTGGGTATTGTAGTGTTTGGGTGTTTGGCTAACATGGGAATATAATTTTTCGTTTTTCTATTTCTAGTGTGAGTTTCAATCTCTTTCTATCTAATATATTCAACATAGCATTAATTGATGATGATTGTGCAACTTTTACTTATGGAAACATAAATCAAATATTTTTCTGATCTTCTTTCTCATCTCCATTTTTGCTCTCTCTGCACAATTTCAGATGAAACTGTTCAGTACTTGGGGATAGAGGCTCATACAGGCCTTATTGATCAACTGAAGGTAACTTGGAATTGGTAAGTTTTCTCTTGAGCTCAACAAAATCTGAACTCCCAGTTTTCCCTTTAGTCCCAAATTAGATGCACTCCTTCATTTAGTTTATTTTATCAAAGAGGAAGACAAGATTTTTTTAATTAGTCACCTAGCTAGCTTGTTCTTTCTCTAGTGATTGCTGGACCATATTGTGTTCTTGTTTCTAATTTCTCATTCCTATTGCTGATAATTTTTTCGTTTCTTTCTTTTATTAGACAACTAGGCTCAATAAGGCTCACTGTTCAATCCTTGTGTGCTGTGATATTTATAGTTTTATACTGGTCTATCTACTACTTTCCGGTATGCCTCTCTCTCTCTCTCTCTCTCTCTCTCTCTCTCTCTCTCTCTCTCTATATATATATATATATATATATATATATATATATATCCCTCTGTCCCTCCCACATTGTGTTATATTCTATTTTGGTAGATTACAAGAATGATTTGCTCATAACTATTTAATTTAAAAATGAGTATATATCAGCTTAATCTAAATTGTTTTGTTTAAGTTTGAATTTTAATAAAGAAAAATTGAATCTATTAATCTGCATAAAATCAAGTTTGAAACTGCATTTTCTTGTTGCTCAATCTTATGCTTGATTGTGAACTATTATTATTTATTTAATTTACTTTCAAAACGTGGTTTACTTTCTTGATTGCGATAACTTAGTGTTGATGGATAAGAGTTGGATTCAGCTAGCCACTAGGGGAAAGCCAGAATATATTAAGGGGGTGAAAGAATTCATTAATTTTGCTGCTGCCCACATCTTGGGTCCAATGTAATCCTATGTCCGTGTATAAAGTGCAACAACTTTCGTTCCAGACCTCTAGACCAAGTTGAAGATCATTTATATTGTTATGGAATGGTTATGGATTACACTAAGTGGACAAAACATGGAGAAGAAGAGAGTGATGATGAAGCAGAAGATGATGACATCATGGAAGAGGATAATGGAGAGATATTGATGATGTAGTTGAAATGATACATGACTTTCAAGCTGGCACTTTTGGTGATGATGGGGCGTCTCAAGAGCACTCTCAAAGTAGGAAAGAAAGTAAGTTTAGTCGATTGATGGGGGATGCAGAGCAAGAGTTGTATCCTGGTTGTCGAAAGTTCTCCAAATTGTCGTTCATTGTGAAGCTGCTTCACTTAAAGATAATGCACACTTGTAGCAACAAGTTCTTTACAGTGTTGCTTGGGTTATTGAAAGAGGCACTGCCCGATGGTAACACTTTGCCCAAATCTTATTACGCATCTAAGAAGATCATTCGAGACTTGGGTCTTAGTTATGATAAGATCCATGTTTGTAAAAATGATTGTATACTTTTTTGGGAGAAGTATGAAGACGAACTGGAATGTCCAAATTGTCATGAACCAAGGTATAACATTAACAATGGCAAGAAGAAAAAGACTCCCCAAAAAATCTTAAGACACTTTCCCTTAATTCCAAGGTTACAAAGATTGTTTATATCAAACAAAACAGCTCTTGACATGAGATGGCATAAGGAGGGACGAGTTATTGATGGGGATTTGAGACATCCTGCTGATTCTGAAGTTTGGAAAGACTTTGATTTGAAGCATGAGTCGTTTTCTATGGATCCACGCAATGTTAGGCTGGGGTTATCAACAGATGGCTTTAATCCATATGGGAACATGAGCAGCTCCTATAGCATATGGCCTGTTTTTCTTGTTCCGTACAATCCACCACCATGGAAATGTATGAAAGATCCATTTTTCATGATGTCTTTGCTCATTCCTGGACCCAAGTCTCCTGGGAATAACATTGACGTGTTTCTACAGCCATTAATCAAAGAATTAAAAGAATTATGGGATGTTGGTGTTACTACATATGATGCTGAATCTGGACAAAATTTTCATCTTCATGCAGCATTGTTATGGACAATGAATGATTTTCCGGCATATGGGAATTTGTCTGGATGGAGTACCAAAGGAAAATTGGCTTGCCCTACGTGCAATGATCAGACCCCTCATAAGTGGTTGAATAATTGGCCCAAAACAGTCTACGTTGGTCATCGTCGATGGTTGCCACAAAATCATAGTTTTCGAAAAGAGTTTTTCTATTGGAACCTCCAAATTTACTTACTTGACCTCTGTACTTTTTACACCTCCTAAGCCTCACTAAACTTCCTCAAATAACATCACTCATATAATTTGCAAAAAACGTTTATCTTTAAAATAAAAAACTTAGCTATTTCAATGATATAATTACTCTATAAATCTTAATTAAATGTTCATTCCTAAATCAGACAACATAAATCTCTTATCCAATAAAAAAATCAAACACAAGGTATTGGGTTTCAAAAATTAATTTCTAATCAACAAGAAAATGTTTTAGCATGAACTATTCTTTGTTTTTTTTAACTATTCTTTTCTCTTTTAGCTGTGCAATAAAAAAAAAGTAATAATTTATTCTTACTGTTTATTTTTTTCCTCTATTTTTTGTATCTCATGATTAAATATTTTATATATATTTTTTAATTGCTACCTTTTTTTTTTTTTTTGCAAATATAATGGATAGACTTAGATTTAGGTTATAGTAAAATTTCTTTGGTTCTCTATCACCAATATGCGTTCAACAAATGATACAAATTTTTATGTCACATGATCTATCATAGTTTTAATTCTTATCATATATATATATATATAAATGTTTTAATGAGTATGTAGTGAAATTGGAAAATGAAAATAGATAAGGAAAATAATAAAGAATGCAATCTAATATTATTGAATTGGAAACTCTAGAGAAAATAAACATAATATCTTTTTGGTATAATTATTGTCCTTAATAGTCATTTTATAGGAGGTTATAAATGTCATTTAATAATTCATAATGGAGTGAGGTCAAGTGAGCAAATTTGGAGGTCCCAATAGAAACACTCTTTCGAAAAAACTTGGCATTCAATGGTAAAGTTGAGAAGAAACTGAAACCTAATTTGTTATCTGGGGATGATGTAGTTCAGCAATTGGCTCATGTTTCACAACCGTGCTTTGGTAAGAAAAGAAAACATGCTGATAATTATTTAAATTGGACAAAAAAGAGCATTTTCTTTGATCTACCGTACTGGCATACTCTCAAGTTACGTCATAATCTTGATGTAATGCATATAGAAAAAAAATGTGTGTGATAATCTTCTAGGGACATTGATGGACACTGAGGGCAAGACAAAAGACTCATATAAGACTCGTCTTGATATGAAAGAAATGGGCATCAAATCTGATCTGCACCCTAAAGTCATCGATGGTGAAACTATGCTGCCCCCAGCATATTACACTTTTAATACAAAAGAGAAAAAAGGTGCATGTGGGTTCTTCCATTCGGTGACACTTCCAGATGGCATGGCATCCAATATCTCTCGTTGTGTAAACATTAAAGATTCTAGAATTTTTGGGCTGAAGAGTCATGGCAATTTTGCAACGACTTCTTCCTGTTACTTTGCGTGGATACTTGTCTAAGGATGTCCGTAATGCCATTATTGAGTTATGTTTGTTCTTCAAGGAGTTGACATCCAAGACTTTGAGGATGGATGTCTTGGAGCGGCTAGATAAAGATATTGTGTTAATCCTATGCAAGCTAGAGCTGTATCTTCCACCTTCATTCTTTAACATTATGACCCATGCCACTTGCCAATTCACTTAGCCCGTGAAGCCTTACTTTCTGGACCAGTACAATTTCGATGGCAGTTCCCATTTGAAAGGTAAGTTTTACGGTATTTATTGCTCACAATGAGTTCTGTTTGTATGCTTTTGTTAAACAATTTTGTTATTAACTGATTTTTGCATATGCAGGAAAATGCATACTTTTAAGGGCTATGTTAGAAACAAAGCTCACCCAGAGGGCTCAATTGCGGAAGGTTACTGTGATAATGAATGCCTCACATTCTGCTCTATGTATTTTCATGGTATTGAGACAAAGTTTAATCAAGCAGACCAGAATTTTGATGGAAGCACGGGAAGGTTGAACTCAGGCTTATCTATTTTCACACAGAAAGTTAGGTTGTTTTAGGGAGCAATTGATGATGTGCTTAATCCGACAGAGTATGAAAGGATTAAGTGGTATGTGCTACATAATTGTGATGAAGTGCTACCATATATAAAGTAAGTGAACTATTGCATTTGTAAGCATACTTTATTAACTTTGCATACTTAAGGAAAGTTATTATGTCCGCTATATTTTTACATGTAGGGAACATGAGGAGGAACTAAAGAGGCAAAATATTAGGAATATAAGCAAGGAACAGGAAATAAAGTTTGCTGAATGGTTTCTCCGGCGTGTAAGTGTTTAGTGTATACTATATATATAATTATATATATTTATTGATATCCATCTAAATTTCATTGATACATGACTTTCTAATAGTTCTAAGTATATATAACTAGGTTGAACGAATGCAAGAAGA
Organism: Rubus parviflorus; assembly: GCA_029955375.1. Taxonomy (NCBI): domain Eukaryota; kingdom Viridiplantae; phylum Streptophyta; class Magnoliopsida; order Rosales; family Rosaceae; genus Rubus; species Rubus parviflorus. The sequence continues at coordinate 6,584,175 of JARGGL010000005.1, read as the reverse complement.
AGAATCAACCGAAGATATTGAATCCTTATTAAACTTGGCTATTGGACCTGAGAAGTCTGTGGCTAGATATAGTGGCTGTATTATTAATGGGATAAGGTTTCATACTCGAGATTGCGATGCAGACAAAAGAACTCAAAACAGCGGTGTGGTTGTTAAAGGAGAGCATCGTGATAAGAGTATTGAGTTTTATGGTGTGTTGACAGACATTATTGAGCTATCATATCTTGGAGGAAATCGGGTTGTTGTTTTCAAGTGTGATTGGCTGGACCTTACTCACAAAAAGGGAATCCAGGTTGATGAACACCAATTCATAAGTGTTAATATCACTAAAACATGGTACACAAACTATCCATATGCTTTGGCATCTCAGACCCAACAAGTGTACTATTTACGTGATACAAGGCTTGGTGATAATTGGCGTGTTGTAGAGAGGTCACAACCTCGAGGGACTTATGATGTTTTAGAAAAAGAAGCAGAAGTTGATGATTCACCAGAGGAGGCAGAGGATCCATATCAACAAGAGTCACATGAGTTTGTCAATGCTATTGAGGTTAATGATCGCAATATTTCCTTATGTAGGGATGACATGGAAGAGATTGTTGTGGATTTGAATGCTAAAACACAAGAAAGAGAAAATGCCAGCTTCATTGATGATGAGAGTGATGCACAAGATGGTGCCTGTAGCGATGAGAATGTTGAGGAAGAAAATATATCTTCTGATGATGAAATTGATGATGATTCTTCCATGTAGCTTTTTTTTTGTTCATTTTATTGTTCTTTAAAATAATGATAGTTATGCCACAGTTAGGTCTTTTTATTTTCCCTCGTATGAACACTCAACTTGTTTTTGTAATGGTTAATTTTCAGTTTGATTAGTATGTAATATTATTTTAGTATGCATTTGTCCAATATATGTATATATAGATATTGTTTTGATCAGAAGGTAAGCATAAAAGGCACTACATATCCTATTTGATTTCTTTATGGTATTATACTGATTAAACATTTTCTAATTCATGACAGGTTTTTGCATCGCTATGGCTCATAGACCACAAGGTCCAAAGTTTCTGCACCAATTGCGAACATCAGCACTTCCACCAAATCACTTGCGATCATCTGCTGAAAAGCTTTCCAAGCTTGTAAAGCCTTCAAGCAAACCTACAACACCTACATGTCCACTGCGCTCATCTCCTCGAAAACAATCAAAGACCCAAACTTCCACAAATCAATCAGCACATCCTCCTCAACGTACAATGCAGTCATCAATAACTCCATCTCCCCCTTCGTCTCCACATATGATCAGATCATCCCGAATTGCCCCTTCACCTCCACAGATGCACACACTGCGATCAACTTCTAATCAGCACAAATCAACTCCAACTGTTCATGAAGAACTATCTGAGTCTTCCCAAGTTGCACGTTCCCCTACTTTAGAAGAGAACAACACTGGTGGTAAGTAGTACTTAGTATTGATAAATATTTCTGATGTTGTATATACGTGGTTTCAAATTGATAAATATTTCAGATCCAAGTAGTTTTATTTATGGATCCACCCAATTCATTCTCTACGCATGTTAACTCTTGGCTTGTCATCTCTTGCTTTGATACTTTGTTAAGCAGCACACAAGAAAAGGAGTGGTGAAACACGAGGTCTTGAGTTAACCAAGAAGAAACGTTCTAGTCATCAGATAGATATTGATATTCCAGAGCATGTGAGACGAGCTGTAGGAGTGAATTGCCAGTCTTACATCACTAACATAGGTTGCATTGTCAGGCAAAATGCACCATTACAAGTTAAGAGTTGGAATGAGATTAAGAGAACTGACGTTGCTTACCTACTTCGCCGTGCCCGTGTAAGTACATCATCAATTATATTAGACTTGAAACATTTTATTTATTTATTGGATACATTTTGACAATGGATAATATGGAATTTTAGGAAAAATTTAAATTGAGCAATGAACCTCACGTGGATGAGGCTATTGAGGAAGACATGAAGAAAAGATATACCACTTGGCGATATAATCTACATAAGAAGTTTCTGCAATATGAATCAGTGGAGGAAGCACTCGAGAATAGACCTGAAAATGTGGGAGAAGATGACTGGAATTATCTCATCAATTGGTGGCAAGATGATGAGTTTCTGGTGAGCAAGTTTTCTTATTCCAAATTGTTCATACATTTAGTAGTTGTTAGCCTTTCGAATTGGGTTTCATTTGACTTGTTGCATTTGTCATTTTCTGCAATTTGTTCATAGGAACTAAGCGAAAAAAACAAGAAAAATAGAGATCAGCTAACGATAACACATTGTGCTGGGACAAAAGCATTTAGTCGGATTAGATATGAAAATGTAAGACTTCTTGTATGTTTTTCTCTTTGGGAACATGTATAATTCTTCAAAAGTGGCATTAGAAATGTGCATTGCTTTATGGTTATGTAAAACAGCAAAATCCCGAGACCGGAGAGGAACCTAGCCGTATTGATATGTTCAAGCTCACACGATTTAGCAAAAAGAAAACATCATGGGTCGGGGATGTGGCGGAAAATGCTTTTGTAAGTTTTCATATATTTACTAATTCTTGCAATAACAATGTGAAAATTGTATTATTGTTGCAATGGCTTATGTGTTTTGACTATTCCTTAGGATGAGATGACAAAACTAAAAAATCCATCGCAAACAAATGAAGAATCAGTTGAAGCTATCTGTGATGATGAGATATATGATAAAGTTATTTCCACAATTGTTGGTCCACCTCGGTCAAGCTATATATGTGGCTTAGGAGCAGGTCCTAAGCCCAAAAAATCTAAAGTGGCAGCCAACAATCATTCACAAGTTCAGGAGGCTAGAAGAAGGGCAGATGAGGCAGAGAGACGATCTACCCAGCTTGCAGATGAGTTGGAGGCAGTGAAGGCCAGTGCAGCTCAACAAAATGAAGAATTAGAGGCAGTGAAGGCTAGTGCAGCTCAACAAAGTGAAGAATTAAAGGCAGTAAAAGCAAAACAGAATGAGACAGACGCACTTTTGAAAAAATTGATGGCACAATTATCCTCTAGAAAGTAAAGGTATGCAGATCTCATTGTTTATTAATGTAATACGTTAGAGTTTATGAAGAATACAATATGGTTAATTTGGTTATGTAGTATTGTTATATTGTATAGTTATCCTCCAGTGTTATAGTGCCCTTGTATGAAATTTCTTCTAACTTTTTACGTATTTGTTTTTGTTATTGCAGATTTGTGAAGAGTGGTCCAAGGTCTTTGCTTTAAGAAATACATCTTTCGAGCTATTTAAGACTTTGTTAGCTTTTGGAAAGACATATATCCCAGTTTTTGTTGGCAATTGTCATAATCGATGTTGACATTAATACAATTGGTTTTGATTTGAAGTTCTGTAGTTTATGAGGGAGATGGGATATGTATTGCTAATCAGTACTCTTGGAATACAATATTTTGTTTATTAAGGTGATCACAATAGAAATTCAAGTTGAGCAATTATTGTATAAAAACAATTACGTAGCAAATTTTCATTCCTAATGGTGAAAAGATTGAGATTTAGTGACTAGCAATAATGCTTTTAGTTATTGATTTTTCTAGTCACTATTGTGTTCTCGCTGAATATAACAACCAAAACTAACCTCAAATTTAGTGACTAAGGTGTAGTGACTACTAATTATGGTCACTAAATATCAAACGTCAGCTATTTTTAGTGACCTTGTTAGGTATTTTAGTGACCATAATTAGGGCTTTTAGTGATGAACTTCCTGGTCACTAAAGCACTTATCATTAGTGACCATATTTGTTTAGTCACTAAAGTGTACTTTTAGTGACCAACTTTTTGAACTAGTCACTAATAGAATTAGTGACGACCCTATAGTGACCACCAAAATTTGGTCACTAAATATGTTTAGTGACCAAATTTGCGATCTTTAGTGACCATGTCATCACTGACAGGGGCTATATATATATATGATCCTGCTTATTCATAAGTATGAAATGGTTTATCATGCTAAAAATGTGATAAGCACTGTGATTGACGAAGAAATTAAGAGTCGTGTGTGAATTAAGAGTCGGAGTTTAATTTTTTTATTTTGTTGTCAGAAGTTCAGAAGTAAAGCCAAAATGGAAATCATTTAGGTGTTTATTATCATGAATTACTGTGATGGTAATTAATGACTAATATTGGACTCATTGTGTTCGTCTACACATTTTCTCCAAATTATGTAACTAAAACAATTTCGTTTCTGTTCAAATTTTGCAGAAATGATTTATTAATGGAGACCCAAAATCCAAACAGTTGGATTGTTGAAATGCGATTGCAAAGTGGGTCCCATAAGCGATCTCTTAAAGTGCATAAAAAAGAAAGATCAAGCAATGACTTTTGTACTTTAAAAGAAGTGCGGACATCATCATTTTGATAACTACAAAATAGATTTAAATAATTGAAACCATTGATATTTTAGATTTCTCATTGACAATTAACTCTGCAAATTTCAACCATGTTAGAAACCGTTTGGTCATCCAAATTGACGAAACATTACAGACAAATATAGGTAGTCGGATTTGAGTAAAATGGTTTAACTTGTAATCCAACGGCTAAATGATTTCCATTTTGATTAAAATTTTGCAGGAATCATATTTATAAAAGGACTTATATATAAGATGGTTGGTTTGGATCCTTAAGCATATATTGTTTGTATATATAATGCTTGACGATCCAACCAGACATCTTATAGACTAAATGGATGACCAAATCATCTCCGAATTGGCCATATATGTGTGTGTGTGTGTGTGTGTGTAGTTTACTTTTAGAGAGAACATCATCTATGTGTGTGTGTACTTTACTTTCAGAGAGAACATCATCTTTTTTTTAAAAGTGAGGATGCCCTCACCATGACCTAATAAGTTAATGATAAGACCCATCTATATCTTGATCCTCCTTCACGGATCACTCCTATAAAAAAATCATTCAAATCGGAGAATTCTTAACCATATGATTACTATAATCATTATTTTAGTTTTATCCAACAAACTGATCGAATGGATGACCAAATCATCTCCGAATTGGCCGAAATTTTGCAAGGATCGATAATCCTTAAAAGGAAACCTAAAAGATGTATAGTTCCGATAGATTATGAATTGTATTGCAAGTTAGCCGAATGAGGAAGTCCTTGCTATTTTATTTTTAAATGTCATGTCTGAAAAGGGAATATATATATATATATATATATATATATATATATATATATATGTAAATATATATGCTCCTGCTTATTCATAAGTATGAAATGGCTATCATGCTAAAAAAGGTGATAAGCACCGTGTTTGACGAAGAAACTAAGAGTCGTGTGTGAATTGAGCTAATATATAGGAACAGTTGCTTTTCATCTTGTCCCCTTATTATGAATGAAAGGAAATTTAGGGCTCCAAGTCTACCCCCATGACGTATAGACAGCTAGATCGATAAGACACGTACAGCTACGTACCATTTGAAATTTTTGCATGAAAATGACTCATTAATCATTCACTGTATGACCTCGATGCAGAAACACTTCAATTAATTAATTAATTAATTCATTTGTCGTTTGGTTTAGAAAAATCTAAGAATCCGGCCATCATAAATTGAAAACCTAGCTAAGCTAATAGTACGTAATTACTCTTAGAACATTCACATAAACGTTTTCTAAATGCTTGGATATATGAAATTATCCTAGCTATATATCTGCCTCGCTCCAAAAGTAAGTACGTACTGCTTACTGTAATATATATAGAAACGTGGTGCACTGGTGCATTGCCATTGCAATTGCTTGACGTGTAAGTTTTAAAGGTTAATCTCCTGATCGAAAAACCTGGAATAGCTCATAAAAACAAGGACTATTTATATTGCAGACCAAACCAGGATATGATATAATCTATTATCGTTCAAATATCCCATGGACTTCATTTTCAGCTTAACTGTGTAGTCTAATCAAAGAAATGTCGATGCCGGAGACCAAGAATTTCGTTTTCGATTGACAGCAGGCTAGAAAGTGTCGATGGAAAGCAACAATTCCAGAAAAGTGGATTGATGAAGACGGCCTACCAAACTTTCATAACCAGCTAGCTAGCTATAGTTAAGAGTACTTCAGTCGCTCGTATATGCATAGACCTGATGAGTTGGAGTTTAATTCGGCCACATAAGTTGTTTTTTCATGTCAATTGAAAAGGAAATCAGTTTCATATATACATAGACTTTAAACAACAACTAATTAAGTGAAGAAATTAACTAATGTGCCCACACAAAGCAAATTAATTAGACTCGATCTTGTTCTCAAATTAAGCTTTCGCTTCGGAATAACAAAGCTCGATCAGACGGCCCTAAACTTGGTTCTAACTATGTGATCTGTTTCTTCTTTCAGTTTGAAGAAGAGGGATCGGAGGTCGAACTCGATCTTACACAGATGGCCGAATGAGTGCTATGTATCAGAAGTTCGTGTCTCTACTGTGGCAAGTTTAGTAAACACACCCTATATAACTATTAGCCACACAAAACCATGTACTTTGAAAAGTTGGATACGCTTTTATAAAAGAAAAAAGTGAATTAGATTAAAGAAGTCGAAAGTTAATCAAATTTGGATTTGCACAATCTACTTGTTACTTTTTTTGGGGTTTTTCTTGGTATCACTACAACTAGAGAATGTCCAAATGCTTTGAACTAATTAAGACAAGTACTGCCGTTTGTCTGGCTCCTCTTAAGAAATTGTACACTATGCTTTGTCTCATTGCAAGATAATCTTCCACCATATCTAAAGAGTAGCTAGTCTTCATTAGGCCATTGTTAGGGTCAAGTTTATCTGCTTTAAAAATTGCTAGATGACTTAATATCAGCTTGCACATTTTGACAATATTAATTTAACCTCTTGTTCTAGGTAGGTAGTCGTCCCCATTAATTTGAGTGCTGCATGACTCTGATATTTTGTCCATCAAAATTCATGAATCTGTCCATGGCCATTCATTCATGTTGCATGCTTGTCTGGTCAATTATATTAGCAGGTACAATATTTGTTTCAAGGGGTCCAATACATTGACCATATGGTCTTGTTTTAGTGCTTCATCAGCCCCACTGGTTTGACTCAAATCTGCAAGCTAGGAACTTTGTTAACTTAATTTCTCGTTTCCATAATATATTGTACATTACCTTTTAACACGTTTAATCGGGATTTTACATTTACTACGTTCTAACAATAACAACGTGTTGGCGTGTTGCTAATCTCTACCACAATATTGCTTACAAAACCTGCCATATATAGAAGGCTGCTACATCCATTATGGATCAAACCAAAATAAAACGTTTCACACGTCAATTACATGAGTCCCCAAAAGCATGCATGCATCCCATAAAAAGTGGACAAGTAATATATAATAAGCGCATGACTGTGTTAATTTGTCGGTACGTATTCACAGAAATAAACCAGTTTTCTAAAAACGCAAATAATTAAGCAGCACTGGTGCAGAAATGAAATTGGATCAGTAACAACAGAGAAAATGAAGTTTCAAACATGTCGATATCAAGACAGCCAAAAATCACAACTCACAGCCGTTAATTAAATGTCTTCACGTCGACGCAGATCGGTCCGATAAGGATTGCTAGCTGGTGTGCAGTGGATGATGACTGTATTCAACAATTTCACGTTTCTTTCTCTATATATATGAGAAATTAAGATCCATCTTTATCATGTTTGATAGCTCTTCCTGCACATTTCCTTTTCACTACGTGCCTAATTACTTGCTCATTTTTCCTGTGAACTTACCTGCGTTGAGTTTTCCTTTATCTTTATCTTTATCTTTCTTACACGTGTACGTGCTCACTGCACAGTAAATGTAATCCCAGCCGTTCCTTCAAAGTTGCCACCCTCTATAAATACGTAACCCTCCTCACTCCTGCTTCCCTCACCTAGCTCCAAGCAAACACTTGGCTAATTAAGTAGCCAGCTAGATAGATAGCTTTTCATTCCTCTCCAGTTGAATCACAATCAATACTCCAACTTCCTGGGTTTGAGCTATATATACATACATAGGAATGGCCAGCTTTAATATAATCAAAGACAAGCAGGTTTGTCATGAATTTCATTTTCTTTTTTACTGTCCCTAGTTTTACTCATTTCTATATTAGTGTTTGTGATGATAAATTAAATTAAAGTTGTATATTAATTGGCATTTACCTGTACTAGGGCTGCGCATCTACTCATTATTTGCTAGTTACGTATATATAAATTCACACTTCGATCAATACCTAGTTATTTCAGGGCTATGAAGAAGAAAAGAACCAAAAGATGAAAGAAGCTTGTACGATGGATGGAGCTGTTGATTGGAATGGTCGTCCTGCAGTCCGAGGCAAAACTGGATCGTCGGTTGCTGCAATTCTCATATTAGGTAATACACACACATACACACATAAACACTAATTACAACATAATAAATATAATTGATCCATTTAATCTCACGCTGTTTTATGTGATTATACCAAATAAAAGCCTACTTTTAGATTAACATTAGTCATTTGGACTGTACGTTCTCCATCGTAGTGTATCACATATATACTTCTCCGCTTTTTCTTTTTTTTTCTTTTCTTGTATTCATAATTTTTTTAAGAATAGCTGTAATTTAGATTTTAAGCCATTATTCATTAGGGCATATATATCATATTCTTAATAATTGATAAAATTTATGTGCTCTATTAGTGAATCAAGGGTTGGCAACATTGGCATTCTTTGGAGTAGGAGTAAACTTGGTATTGTTCTTGACAAGGGTGTTGGGACAAGACAATGCTGAGGCTGCAAACAACGTCAGCAAATGGACTGGAACAGTCTACATCTTCTCTCTTCTTGGGGCTTTCCTCAGTGACTCTTACTGGGGGAGGTATAAGACTTGTGCTATCTTTCAAGTTATATTTGTCATTGTAAGTTGCTGACTAGCATTCAAAAATTCTAAACTATAATTTTGTACTATTTTAATCAAATCCTTGTTATTTTTTTTTAATATTCAAACTTTAAATGATGTTTAACTAAATTATTTTGCTTGTATAGCTCATGTTTTGTTTTTTTTTGTTCGTTTACAGGGTTTGGCATTGTTGTCACTATCGACCTATCTATTCTTGCTCAAGCCTAAAGGTTGTGGTGATGAACAATTTCCATGTGGAGATCATTCGGATTTTGAAATCACATTGTTTTACATCTCCATATACCTCATTGCACTAGGAAATGGAGGTTACCAACCTAATATAGCTACATTTGGAGCAGACCAGTTCGATGAGGAGGATCCCAAAGAAGCGCACTCGAAGATCTCCTTCTTTAGCTACTTCTACTTGGCTTTAAATCTTGGTTCTCTCTTTTCAAACACAATATTAGGCTATTTTGAGGATGAAGGAATGTGGACTGTAGGATTTTGGGCATCTACAGGCTCTGCTGCCATGGCATTGATCTTGTTTCTTTGCGGGACTCCAAGGTATAGGCATTTTAAGCCTCAGGGAAACCCTCTTTCTAGGTTATGTCGAGTGGTGGTTGCTGCAGCAAGAAAATGGAAGGTCGAGATCACGCCTGATGGAGATGATTTGTATGAGGAACATGGGAAACAATGCTCTCAAGATCAGAGTAGGAAAATACTTCACACCCAAGGATTCAAGTGAGTTCAATTTATCGAGATTTAAATTAGCAATAATTTCATTATAGTCAGATCTTGATCTCTCTTTAATCCAAATACTACCTTTTGGACATGCCCTCCAATTTCAATGTTATTTTTTAGATAAGAAAATATTATGAATACTTGGTAACTTATCCTAAACATGATTCATGTGATGTCAACAGATTCTTGGATAGAGCAGCAATTGTCACATCAGAGGAGTCGAGCCAAATAGGCGAGGGTGCTCAAAATCCATGGCGCCTTTGCACCGTGACACAAGTAGAAGAAGTGAAATGCGTACTGAGACTACTCCCAATTTGGCTATGCACAATACTCTACTCGGTAGTTTTCACTCAAATGGCCTCCCTCTTTGTAGAACAAGGAGCCGCAATGAAAACCACCATCTCAAACTTTCACATTCCCCCAGCCAGCATGTCAGGCTTCGACATCCTCAGCGTCGCAGCTTTCATCTTCATTTACCGACGAGCTCTCGACCCACTTGTTGCCAGGCTACGAAAAAAAGGACTCACCGAGCTTCAAAGAATGGGGATAGGTCTTGTCATTGCCATCATGGCTATGATTTCGGCAGGAGTTGTGGAGTGTTTTAGGTTAAAATACGTAAGAACAGATTGCGCCACTACCGATTGTGAGAGTCCGAGTTCATTGAGCATATTCTGGCAAGTTCCGCAGTACGTGCTTGTCGGAGCCTCAGAAGTGTTCATGTACGTGGGTCAGCTAGAATTCTTCAACAGTCAAGCACCTGATGGGTTGAAGAGCTTTGGTAGTGCACTCTGCATGACTTCAATATCACTTGGGAACTATGTGAGTAGCTTGCTGGTTACGATTGTGATGAAGTTTTCTACTAGGGATGATATGAGTGGATGGATCCCTGGAAACCTAAACCGAGGTCATCTGGATAGGTTTTACTTTCTCTTAGCAGCTTTGACTACAGCTGATCTCATGGTCTATATAGTCTGTGCTAAGTGGTACAAGTATATCAAGTTTGAAGCAAAGGGAGGAGAGGAAGATCACAGTGGAGATATTGGGCAGGCTGAGCATAGAGTCTGATCGATCATTTTTCGAAATATTTGCAGTATGTGGCCGGGTTAATAAATAAAGTAGAGAAGGGAAAATAGTAGTACAGCTTATTTTGGTTTACTAGTAGAGAGTCAACATTGCTTGCAATGACACTAGAGAAATGCTTTTTCCATTTCTCCAAGGTGAGCAAAAAAGTGTTGTAGAAAATGTATGTATCTTTCCAGGTCAGAACTAAATGCTCTTTCTCCATTTCTACCTAGCTTCCATCAGATATTGGTGATCCTATATACTCATTAAGTGGGAGATCGACGTCCAGTATCCCAAAAAGCTTGAACTTGATTACAGTTTCAATATGAACGTATTAAATGGTGTCGCAAGTGATCTAATAAGTTGGCTGGATCGGATCTCGAGTATTAGGTTTTGTTATTGTGTCGGGATCTAACAGTTATATATTCTGAGCGTATTGTATAAAAAAGGTGTGGTTACTTAGACGGTGTCTTTCTTTCTATTGTGTCCCTAAGGGGTGGATCAATGTGTGTATCCAATGTTAAATTTATTAATCGAATGACAGTACTCGAATTAAATTTATTAATTGAATAATTTGATACTTATGAATTAAACACGTACAAGAAAATATAGAGATATTTTCTTGTGTTTATATAATTCATAAGTATCAAATCATTCAACATCTTAAAACAGTGATGAGCTATTGGCCAAAAAGAAAAATTAAAAAGTGATAAGCAACATGGTGAACGACTAAGAAAGAGTCGTGCGTGAATTGATCTTTCGAAAAAACTAAATATAGATATTTTCTTGTGTTTAATTAATAAGTATCAAATCATTCAACATCTAAAAACAGTGATAAGCTATTGGCCAAAAAGAAAAATTAAAAAGTGATAAGGACTAAGAAAGAGTCGTGCGTGAATTGAATATATAGGAGAAGCTGCTTTTCACATACCCTTGATAATTGATATGAAAGGGATGGAATTTGGGGCTCCAAGTCCAACCCTATATACAACAAGTAAAGGAAGCAACCATTTGAAAGTTTTGCATGAAAATGACCTATGATCGATGCAGCAAATAATTTCAGTATTCAAAAAGTGGAGCATGCTTAGTTAACTTTAGCTTTCATATTTTTTTTTTTGATTGTCTATTGTCTCCTTTAACTTTAGTCAATGTCATTTTCATATTCACTTCAGTGCATTACATGTGTGTTAAATTAAAGGCCTATTTGAGATTGTTTTTGGGTCTGTTTGGGATTGTTTCTGAAAGACTTAAAAACGCTTTTTAAATTTGGCAAAATCGCTTTTAAACGAGGAAACACTTGACAAGCTAGTACTTTAATTTCAAAATCATTTTTAATTTTTAAGTGCTTTTAAAACTCACTCAAGACACATTCAAATTTTTTTGCAAATTTTTCTATTAATTCAAAAGTGTTTTTGGGTCTTTGAAAAATAATTCCAAACAGGCCTTAAGATTTTATAAATTAGCAACCCACTTATTCTATTTTGGGCACTGAAAAATATTATGTAAAACAAGTTTTTGAAGTAAATTAGCTGGTCATGTGATAAGACATTTATTTTCAACAAAGTTGGCGAGGGCGAGTGGAAAATTGGGTTATAATTAGGTTACGTGAGGGATTCAATCACTTTCATTGTAACAAAAAAAAAGACATTTCTTTGAAGTGTTAGTTCAAGATGCTTCAAGTCACAAAAGAAGCTAGCATACAGTGATTTTGCTGGCAACTGTATGCAGTAATTGGGTCTTGCGTTCGAGGCACTTTGTGTCATTTTATATATAGCACAAACTTTGAAAGAAAGAAAATACCCCTTGAGTCAATTCAAAATTTGACATTTGTGGGACCTGTCACTGCCATGTCATCTAAAAACTAAGTTATTTAATAGTGTTAGTGCTGAAGGTATGAAATTGTTGACAGAGGTATACTTAAGGTATGAAAATGCAAAAATTTGATAGTTAGTATGCAAGTGCAAAAATTTGATAGTGGGTATAAAGTTAAAAATGACCTTATAGTTCGGGGGGAGAAGGGTTTTTCTGTATTAAATCCTAAAATTGTTGATGTAAAATTGTCCAATATAATTATCTCTGACGTAAAATTGTCTGAGGTATTCACTTACCTCAAGCTAAAACATTATGGGAGGAAAGTGGAACTAAACGCATTATTAAATTTTATACACAAAATTGTCTTGCGGCTCTTTAAAATGTAAGTTGGTTAATCTGGCTTATGTTTTAAAGGTTCGCGGCACTGTAACGTGTTTAAATTGAAGGGGTGCAATTTGGGGCGTTACATGTTGGTTGCATGTTCTTAGAATTTACAACTTCTTTGGCATGATAATCAATCTATCTTGATGTGATTGTGTGAGATTGGTAACCTTGCACAATCTAGACAATTGGAAGCATATGTGATGAGTTTTACTTGATTCAGTTTCTAGTTTCGATGTTTTACACCTCTTAAGCACTTTAGGAGATTTAGTATTAGGTAACTTAGAGAAATTCCCTATGACACTAAGAGAGTTTTTAGTGACTCATAACATAGCACTAGAATACCACTTGAGACACCGTTCTAGACCCATAACATGGCTAGAATACGGAACTGGATTCATAATCGCATTGGTATGCATTCGTTGTTGGAGTGTTGTTGGTTGCATTGGATTTGAGTTAGCCCGAAAACCCCAACACTTATCTTTACTTTCCTCACACTATTCTTTCTTGCATTTGCTTGATTGTCATTTACATTTCATCACTCTTACAAAAACCGAAAACACTCATCTACACATGCACATTGTCTAAACCACTCACTCACACTTTCCATTTCTAATCTCTTCATCACTTAGCTAAAGCACCTAGTTGCACACTACCGAAAGGGTTGAAGGGCCATCGATCCTTGTGGACACGACAACCCCGGTTTATTAATCTATACATTTCACCACTCGTACTTGACGTTCCTCATTCCCCTATTTATTCTTCTACATTTCCAATAATATTGGTCAATTCTATTACTGTGCCAAGCTCTTCTGTTTGTTCTTGTTCCACCGTAGGATTACTATAACTTTTGAAGTAATTATAGAAGCGGCCAAAGTAGAACCATAAAGTAGAAACTCCCAAGATAATGATTGAAAAGATGAGGATTTTTATTTCCAATCTAAACTTACAGCTGCAACTGCACCTGAGAACCAGGGAATGAATGAGCCACAAATCTTCTTTACGGGTTTATTGACGTTTTTCATATGTGCCTTTCCTTCATTTTTGTTGCTTTACATCATATTGATCGTTAAGAAATTCAGTCAATGTAGTAGATCGTCTGGCTTCACCTAATGATATCAGTATCGCAGCTCCATAGAACATATTACAGTTACCAGTGTTACCATGCACCTAATAATAATATAAGCATTCCCAGAAAAAATTAATATATTAATATAGTACTCTACTCATGATTGACGCTAGTTTTCCCTACATTACTTTTCGATACAACACTGGAGTACTTACAACAAAATAGGCAGCATTGGTGAAGATTATCATTTTAAAACGACCCGTGTACTTGACTGAAATATGAGCAAGAACAATCACCATGGTCTCCAATAACCCTTCTTTCACATTTGCAATCAACTCTTCATTTGTTGGGTAAAATCTAAATCCATGTAAAAAATCCTCTAAAACTTAGAAAATAATACTATAATTACTAGGAAGCTCTACTAGTACGTACTTCAACTCCGAGCTAGTTCAAGACATCAAGTTTCTTAATACATTATATATGTATATCTATATACAGGCCTTCTCTGCTAACGAGATCCTTACTGTTTAATGTACGGATTTTTTATCTCAGCTGTCAGATCAAATCATTTAAAACAGATCTGACGGCTGTGATCAAAACTCCGCACCCTAAAAAAGTAAGGACCTCCTTACCTGAGAATCATTCTATATATATATATATATATATATATATAGAGAATGATTCTCAGGTAAGGAGATCCGTACTTTTTTAAGTTAAAGAGTTTTGATCTCAGCCGTCAGATCAAAACAAACGTGGGACCCAACTGTGAGATATGTTTTAAATGATTTGCTCTGACGACTGAGATCAAAACTCCTAAACATAAAAAAGTAAGGAGCTCATTAGCAGAGAATGCATGTGTGTATATATATATATATAGAAATTTTCACTTATGCAGTTCAATACATGCAGTTCAATTTATATATATAGAATTTTTTACTTATGCAGATCAATATTGCAGTCACCAATGTTCACAAATCTGAAAAATGTTGCGCATAACATGTTATGGTGAATACAATAATCGACAATCTGCATTTGGAGGGAACAATAATATTCTCACAATAATAATATTTTTTCAATTGACTCAAATTAATCAAAATACAGATTCTAGTATTTCAGAGGTGAGAATAATTATGCTACATATGTATGTTCATGTTAATGTAGAGCACAAAATTTAACACTTTTATTCTTTATGATTCTTAATTTAAATATATGCCTGACACCACGAAAGTTTAGAATCATTTTGTCATTTACTTCAGCCACAAGATTACTTGTCGCTTAAGTGCGGATAAATCATTAGCCACATTAGTTGGACCCTCAAAATCATGGGATCTATGATCAATGCGTCTCCTACAAAAAAATTCAATATCGTCACCGTTGTGGTTGAAAAAGCTGACCCAACTATCTCATCAAGACTTTTGAGTAAGGAATTCATGAGTATTTCATACTTACCTAAATGACAAGTAACCGGCCCTTAGGGTTTGCTTAAGTAAAGACTCTTCTTCCTTTTACCTTCCTTTCACATATATAAGAGATGTGAAGCTAAACCCTAAAGGTAACACATATAATCCAACCCTAGCTTACTGCTTTATGTTACTTCTTATTGACTTCATCGTCAGAGAGTCTTTGTTCGGCATCATGCCAGACAGTTGACATTATTTTGCAAGTTAACTGTAGGGGAATCCTACTTTCGAAAATCCATCTTTCACAGTTACCACTTCATTCATGTCAGGTCTGTACTTAGAATCAGAAGAAGGACATAGAAGAGCAAAGTTCGTAGCTTTTTGGGCAAAATTGAGTGAGTGTTGGCCTTTAAGTCGAGAATCAATAACACGTAAAACTCGCCGTTTGTTGGTCAAATACGGTCTTGCTCACTTCACAAGGTTGTGTTCAAATATGGCATCTTCCTATCTATAGCTCGTCGTCCAGATAACATTTCTAGAAGAACAACTTGATCTGAAGTTGTATATGTCGCTCTTGGCAGTAAGATAACTTGCTGAAGCAAAGATGCCATTAGTGACAAGCACCGACTCTACTTCTGTTCTATAATGCAGTAGTTTGTTAGTTGCAGCTACAACCCTATCCCTCAGATGCCAAAAACTGATATGTCAAGGAAATTCGTTCAAAATCCTCAAGGAAATTCATTCAAAATCTAATACAAATGTTATTTTCTAATGTAAACTCAATATATAGCTAATCTAGATTAGCGACATGAGTGCATTGATGCTAAGATTAAGCTCTAATATATTAACTATGAGCAAACTAACCAAAAGGTGCTCAACACTTCTTCATGATTATTCTTCTCGACTACGCTCAACTTGTGCTTCTCAAGCTACCAAGCAGCAATGCAACATAGCATAGAACAATCCATTCCACAGCCGATTCGAACTACGTTAGCATGTCTTAAATTTTTTTGAATAAGTAACCAATAGAGATATGAGGATATATAGTGTGACAATGAGCCAAATGCTGAGAAATAAACTGCAGAATTATTTGGCAGATGATCCAAATCACTTTGTTGCTAAAAAAAGAAGGTTCTCCCGGCTGCCAACACTATACTGTACACACAAAAAAGTCGAACACGAAGCGAAATTTAAAAGAAAAATGCTTGTCCTCCTTCAGCTTTTCGAGTGTCCAAAACTTTTCTCCTTCTGCTTGTTCTTCCCCTATTTATTCTTCTACATTGCCAATAATATTGGTCAATTCTATGACTGTGTCATCGGTTTGTTCTTGTTCCACCGTAGGATTACTATAACTTTTGAAGTAATTATAGAAGCGGCCAAAGCAGAACCATAAAGTAGAAACTCCCAGGATAATGATTGAAAAGATGAAGATTTTTTTTCCAATATAGACCTATAGCTAAAACTGCACCTGAGAACTAGGGAATGAGCCACAAAGCTTCTTTACGAGTTCTGTGACGTTTTTCATTTGTGCCTTTCTTTCATTTCGTTGCTTTAAATCATATTGATCGTTAAGAAATTCAGTTAATGTAGTAGATCGTCTGGCTTCACCTAATAATATCAGTATCGCAGCTCCATAGAACATATTACGGTTGCCAGTGTTGCCATGCACCTAATAATAATAGAAGCATTCCCTGAAAAAATTAATATATTAATATAGTACTCTACTCATGATTGACGCTAGTTTTCCCTACATTACTTTTGGATACAACACTGGAGTACTTACAACAAAATAGGTAGCATTGGTGAAGATTATCATTTAAAAACGACCCGTGTACTTGTTTGAAATATGAGCAAGGACAATCACCATGGTCTCCGATAACCATTCTTGCATATTTGCAATTAACTCTTCCTTTATTGGGTAAAATCTAAATTCATGTAAAAAATTCTCTATAACTTAGAAAATAATACTATAATTACTAGGAAGCTCTACTAGTACGTACTTCAACTCCGAGCTAGTTCAAGACATCAAGTTTCTTAATACATTATATATGTACATATAGATATATATATATATACATATAGATATATATATATATACATATATATATATATATGTATGTATATATATAGATCGAGGATATATATACTTAGAATATATATATATATATATATATATATATATATATATGTATATTCACCATAACATGCTATATATAGAATTATAGATATATATATATATATATATATATATATATATATATATATATATCTATGTATATATATAGAAATATAGAAATTTTCAGTAACTCTACTTCTATGTATTATTTTGCAGGTTAACTGTAGGGCAATCCTACTTCCGAAAATCCATCTTTCACGGTTACCACTTCATTCATGTCAGGTCTGTACTTAGAATCAGAAGAAAGACATAGAAGTGCTAGGTTCGTAGCCTTTTGGGCACGATTGAGTGAGTATTGGCCTTCAAGTCGAGGATCAATAACACGTAAAACTTGCCGTTTGTCGGTCAGGTACGGTCTTGCTCACTACACAAGGTTGTGTTCAAAGATGGCATGTTCCTACCTATAGCTCGTCGTCCAGATAACATTTCTAGAAGAACAACTTGATCTGGAGCTTTATATGTCGCTCTTGGCAGTAAGATAACCTGTTGAAGCAAAGATGTAATTAGTGATAAGCACTAACTCTACTTCTGTTCTATAATGCAGTAGTTTGTTAGTTGCAGCTACACCCTTATCCATCAAATACCAAAAACTGATCCGTCAAGGAAATTCGTTCAAAATCCTCAAGGAAATTCATTCAAAATCTAATACAAATGTTTTTCTCCAATGTAAACTCAATATATAGCCAATCTAGATTAGAGACATGAGTGCATTGATGCTAAGATTAATCTATAATATATTAACTATGGGGCAAACTAACCAAAAGGTGCTCAACACTTCTTCATGATTATTCTTCTCGACTATAACTTGTGCTTCTCAAGCTGCCAAGCAGCAACACAACATAACATATAACAAACCATTCCACAGCTGATTCGAACTACGTTAGCATGTCTCCACTTCTTTTTCGAATAAGTAACCAATAGAGATATGAGGATATATAGCGTGATAATAAGCCAAATGTTGAGAAATAAACTGCAGAATTGTTTGGCAGATGATCCAAATCACTCTGTTGCTCCAAAAAGAAGGTTCTCCCGGCTACCAACACAATACTGTACATAGAAAAGGTCAAACACAAAGCGAAATTTAAAAAAAATGCTTTTCCTCCTTCAGCTTTTTTAGTGTCCAAAACTTTTCTCCTTCTGCTTGTTCTTCCCCTATTTATTCTTCTACATTGCCAATAATATTGGTCAATTCTATGACTGTGCCAAGCTCTTGCATGTGTTTTTTTCTTGTTCCACCGTGGGATTACTATAACTTTTGAAGTAATTATAGAAGCGGCCAAAGCAGAACCATAAAGTAGAAACTCCCAAGATAATGATTCAAAAGATGAAGATTTTTTTTTCCAATCTAGACCTACAACTGCAACTGCACCTGAGAACTAGGGAATGAGCCACAAAGCTTATTTACGGGTTTTGTGACATTTTTCATATGTTCCTTTCCTTCATTTTTGTTGCTTTAAATCATATTGATCGTTAAGAAATTCAGTCAATGTAGTAAATCGTCTGCCTTCACCTAATGATATCAGTATCACAGCTCCATAGAACATATTACGGTTACCAGTGTTACCATGCACCTAATAAGAATAGAAACATTCCCTGAAAAAATTAATATATTAATATAGTACTCTACTCATGATTGACACTAGTTTTCCCTACATTACTTTTGGATACAACATTGGCGTACTTACAACTAAATAGGCAGCATTGGTGAAGATTATCATTTTAAAACGACCCGTGTACTTGTCTGAAATTTGAGCAAAGACAATCACCATGGTCTTCGATAACCCTTCTTGCACATTTGCAATTAATTCTTCCTTTGTTGGGTAAAATCTAAATCCATGTAAAAAATCCTCTATAACTTAGAAAATAATACTATAATTACTAGGAAGCTCTACTAGTACGTACTTCAACTCTGAGCTAGTTCAAGACATCAAGTTTCATAATACATTATATATGTTTGTGTATATATATAGTAATTTTCACCTATGCAGTTCAATATTGCAGTCCCCAATGTTCACAAATCTGAAAAATGTTGTGCATAGCATATTATGGTGAATACAAAATCGACAATCTGCATTTGGAGGGAACGATAATATTTTCACAATAACAATATTTTTTCAATTGACTCAAATTAATCAAAATACAGATTTCAGTATTTCAGAGGTGGAATAATTATATACATATGTATGTTCATGTTAATGTAGAGCACAAAATTTAACACTTTTATTCTTTATGATTCTTAATCCAAATATATGCCTGACACCACGAAAGTTTAGAATCGTTTTGTCATTTACTTCAGCCACAAGAATAATTGTTGCTTAAGTGTGGCTAAATCATTAGCCACATTAGTTGGACCCTCAAACTCATGGGATCTATGATCAAAGCGTCTCCTTCAAAAAAAATTAATATCGTCACCGTCGTAGTTGAAAAGGCTGACCCAACTATCTCATCAGGACTTTTGAGTAACGAATTCATGAGCATTTCATACTTACCTAAATGACAAGTAACCGGCCCTTAGGGTTGCTTAAGTAAAGACTCTTCTTCCTTTTACCTTCCTCTCACATATTTATGAGATGCAAGCTAAACTTTAAAGGTAACACATATAATCCAACCCTAGCCTACTGCTTTGTGTTACTTCTTATTGACTTGATCGTCAAAGAGTCTTTGTTCGGCATCATGTTGGGCAGTTGACATTGTTTTATAGGTTAACTGTAGGGGAATCCTACTTTCGAAATCTGTCTTTCACAGTTACCAGGACACTTCATTCATGTCAGGTCTGTACTTAGAATCAGAAGAAAGATATAGAAGTACAAGGTTCGCAGCCTTTTGGGCATAATTGAGTGAGTATTGGCCTTCAAGTCGAGGATTAATAACACGTAAAACTCGCTGTTTGTTGGTCAGGTACGATCTTGCTCACTTCACAAGGTTGTGTTCAAAGATGGCCTGTTCCTATCTATAGTTCGTCCTCCAGATAACATTTCTAGAAGAACAACTCGATCTGAAGCTATATATGTCGCTCTTAATTGACAGTAACATAACCTGCTGAAGCAAAGATGCAATTAGTGATAAGCACTGACTCTACTTTTGTTCTATTATGCAGTAGTTTGTTAATTAGTTGCAGCTACACCCCTATCCATCAGATGCTAAAACCTGATATGTCAAGGAAATTCATTCAAAATCCTCAAGAAAATTCATTCAAAATCTAATACAAATGTTATTCTCTAATGTAAACTCAATATATAGCCAATCTAGATTAGAGACATGACTGCATAGATGCTAAGATTAATCTCTAATATATTAACTATGGGCAAACTAACCAAAAGGTGCTCAACACTTCTTCATGATTATTCTTCTCGACTACAATCAACTTGTGCTTCTCAAGAGAAGCAGCATTACAGCATAGCATAAAACAAGCCATTCCACAGCCGATTCGAACTACGTTATCATGTCTCCACTTTTTTCGAATAAGTAACTAATAGATATATGAGGATATATAGCGTGACAATGAGCCAAGTGCTGAGAAATAAACTGCTGAATTGTTTGGCAGATGATCCAAATCACTCTGTTGGTCGAAAAAGAAGGTTCTCCCGGCTGCCAACACAACACTGTACACAAAAAAGGTTTAACACAAAGCGAAATTTAAAAAAAAAAAATGCTTTTCCTCCTTCAGCTTTTTGAGTATCCAAAACTTTTCTCCTTCTGTTTGTTCTTCCCCTATTTGTTCTTCTACATTGCTAATAATATTGGTCAATTCTATGACTGTGCCAAACTCTTATGTTTGTTCTTGTTCCATTGTAGGATTACTATAACTTTTGAAGTAATTATAGAAGCGGCCAAAGCAGAACCATAAAGTAGAAACTCCCAAGATAATGATTTAAAACATGAAGATTTTTTTTTTCAATCTAGATCTATAGCTGCACCTGCACCTGAGAACCAGGGAATGAGACACAAAGCCTCTTTACGGGTTTTGTGACGTTTTTCATCAGTGCCTTTCCTTCGTTTTCATTGCTTTAAATCATATTGATCGTTATGAAATTCACTCAGTGTAGTAGATCGTCTGGCATCACCTAATGATATCAGTATCGCAGCTTCATAGAACATATTATGGTTACTAGTGTTAACATGCACCTAATAATAATAGAAACATTCCCTGGAAAAATTAATATATTAATATAGTACTCTACTCATGATGGACACTTTCCCCTACATTACTTTTGGATACAACACTGGAGTACAACAAAAAAGGCAACATTTTAAAACGACCGTGTACTTGTCTGAAATATGAGCAAGGACAATCACCATGGTCTCTGATAACCCTTCTTGCACATTTGCAATCAACTATTCCTTTGTTGGGTAAAATCTATATCCATGTAAAAAATCCTCTATAACTTAGAAACTAATACTATAATTACTAGGAAGCTAGCTCTACTAGTACCTTAACTCCGAGCTAGTTCAAGACATCAAGTTTCTTAATACATTATATATGTATATATATATATATATATATATATATATATGTGGGTGTGTGTGTGTATCTATATATATATATATATATATATTTTTTTTTTTTACTTATGCAGTTCAATATTGCAATCACCAATGTTCACAAACCTGAAAAATGTTGCGCATAGCATATTATGGTGAATACAGTAATGGGCAATCTGCATTTGGAGGGAACGATAATATTCTCACAATTACAATATTTTTTCAATTAACTCAAATTAATCAAAATTACAGATTCCAGTATTTCAAAGGTGAGAATAATTATGCTACATATGTATATTCATGTTAATGTAGAGCACAAAATTTAACACTTTTATTCTTTATGATTCTTAATGCAAGTAGATACTAGACACCACAAAAGGTTAGAATCTTTTTGCCATCTACTTCAGCCACAAGATTACACACTCCAGTAATCCATGCAAATGAAAGTGGGTGATGCTCTATAGATTTCAGTATTTCAGAGTTGAGAATGAACATGCTATATATGTATGTTCTTGTTAATGTGGACTATTATTTCTGGAATATGAGAAGACGCCATACCAGAAGAATAAGTAAGAAACTCCCATCGTGATCATCAAAGCAATAATTAGCATTTTAACGGATTGACACTCGTTTTTTCTTATCATCTTCTTCTTTGCTGGTCGAAATGTGATTACCTTCTTCTGTGTTCTGTCTTTTGGGTAATTTGGTCCTTCACTTGAATATTGATGATTTGATTCGCCTAATCAAAGTCACCCACCTTAATTGATCACTACACCGATCGAGCAGCCCCAATCCATAATTCCCAAATGGGTGTGTATGTCAAATAAATATATACAATGATTATCAGGTAAAGAGATCTGTACTTTTTTAAAGTGCGGAGTTTTGATCTCAGCCGTCAGATCAAATCATTTAAAATGAATCATTGCCGTCAGATCAAATCATTTAATCCCAACTCCTGAGAATCATTGTATATATATATATATGTGTGTGTGTGTGTGTGTGTGTGTGTGTGTGTGTGTTATTACTGAGCACATTGTGTATTATAAGATTCATTTGTACATTATGAAATACTATATATTTAGTTAAATATATGCTTTATATATCCAAAGTGGTTGGTGTAGTACTTTGACACCAAACTTGGCCTAGGAGAGATCCGATGGGATGGGGTGGGGGTGTGCGTGTATTAGTGTATATATATATATATATATATCGTGTGCATTAATGTACCACGTTTTGTACACAACATTGTCATTGCTCAGGAAGTCCTCCATAAATACCACCATTCCAAAGGAGCCAAGGGTTTCCTCGCATGGAAAATTGATCTCTCCAAAGCTTATGACAGATTAAGCTGGCAGTTTATTGAAAGTGTGCTATGTGAAGCTCAAATCCCCACTGAAATTGTCAAACTCATCATGAGTTGTGTGACCACCCCAAGTTTCCAGGTTTGCTTAAATGGGGAGCTCTCTGGAAGTTTTACTCCTAAACGGGGCATCAGACAGGGTGATCCCCTGTCCCCGTACATTTTCGTCTTATGCATGGAGAAATTATCTCATCTAATCAATTATGCTATTGAGATTAAGCAATGGAAACCTGTTAGAGCCTCTGGTTCGGGTCCTTTCATTTCTCATCTTTTCTTTGCAGATGACTTAATCCTCTTTTCTGAAGCAAGTGATAATCAAGCTACAATCCTAAAGCAATGCCTTGATTTGTTTTGTGATTTATCCGGCCAAGAAGTCAGCTTTGAGAAATCGGTCCTCTATTGCTCCCCGAATATTTCACATGATGTGGCCACTAATATTAGTGGCATTTGTGGTTCCACCTTAACCAAGAATATGGGGAAGTACTTGGGCATGCCTCTCATTCATTCCAAAATTTCTAAGCATACTTATGCTGCTGTTGTGGATAAAGTCCAAAGCCGGTTATCCGGATGGAAAAGCAAGACTCTTAATTTGGCTGGAAGACTAACTTTGATTCAGTCTGTCTCTTGTAGCATCCCTACTTACACCATGCAAACGGCAAAGCTCCCTATTTCCACTTGCAACATGCTGGACAAGATCAACAGAGATTTCTTGTGGGGGGACACTGAGAATAAAAAGAAGATGCATTTAGTCAAATGGGACAATGTTTGTAGACCAAAATTTGCAGGTGGGTTGGGTATCAAGAAAACTGAGTTGATGAACCAAGCCATGCTTGCAAAAACCAGCTGGAGAATTAGCCAAAATGATACAGGGCTCTGGTGCAGAGTCTTGAAAGATAAATATTTGAAGCAGAGTTCTCTTTTGAGCACGAACTACAAATGCCCCGCCAGAACCTCAAGTACTTGGAGAAGTTTCGTTCATGGGGCAAAGCTTATCAGGAAGGGGACTCTTTGGCGCATTGGCAATGGTGCTAATATCAATTTTTGGAATGATAGATGGGTTGGTGACAGTGCCTTGGTTAACCAAATCGATAATTTGGACGGAGTGGATCTTCAACTTAAGGTTTGTAATGCTTGGAATGTTAATGGCTGGAATTTAGCCTTTCTTTCCCGTTACTTTAGCTCTGAAACCTTGCATCAAATCACCAAAATCCCTGTGAATTTTGGTCAAAGTGGAAATGACAAAATCATTTGGGGAGAGACTTCTAATGGGCATTTTTCGGTGAAGTCGGCTTACCTGTTATTACTGCAGGACGATATTCTCCCTAGGTATGACTGGAAAATCATTTGGAAACTCCATATTCCAGCCAAATTAAAGACGTTCAGCTGGCTGGTCTCCCACCACAAAATCCTTACCAACTTGGAGCGAGTTAAAAGAAGAATTACCAGTGACCCCCAATGTCCCATCTGCCATAACCAACCTGAATGTATTGTCCACCTCCTTCGTGATTGTCCTAGTGCTAATCAGATCTGGAGAAGAATAATTTGTTTTGATAAGATAAAGAGAGCTATGAACCTAAGCTGGGAAAGTTGGCTGGCAGCTAATTTACATTGCTCGGACTATTGTTATGAAGGCCTGCAATGGTGCAATGTCTTCATCTACACTTGCTGGCACATCTGGAATTGGAGAAACAAAGCTATCTTTGAATTAAACTTTCAGATGCCTTATTACACTACCAAAACTATCATTGATGCTGCTACTGAGTGGTCCAAGGCTCAAGGTATGCATTCTGATATGAGAAGGACCTCCACTATTTTTGTGGCTTGGTTAAAACCTAATGTTGATTGGCTGAAGCTTAATGTGGATGGCGCTAGACAGATGCCAAGTAGACGAATCGGAGCTGGGGGAGTCCTAAGAGATCAAGATGGTTGTTGGATCTCAGGTTTCACTGCCAGCATGGGTATTGGTGAGGTCCTTGAAGCTGAGGCATGGGGTATGTTGCTTGGTTTGCAAATGGCTGCTTCTATAACCAAGGGTAAGCTCATTGTTGAGAGTGATTCGGAAGTCCTGGTGAATCTTATCAAAAAGGGTACTGATGATCTGCACCCTCTCAAGACTGTTCTTAACAACTGCAATTCTTTCATGGAACAATTCCAGGAAATTGAAATCAACCACATCTACAGAGAGATAAACATGGTTGCTGACTCGTTATCCAAGTGCAGCCTTGGCACTGAGTTTGGGGTCAAAGTCTTGGAGCAACCTCCTCCACAAATTACTGCTATCCTTCTCGATGATTTGTGTGCTGTTCCTAGATCTAGGATTATTGTAATAGCTTCGTAGTTTGTTTTGTGTTGGGCCTCTTGGCCCCCATCCAGCCAAAAAAAAAAAAAACATTGTGCATGCCTCCATGGTCTAGATCTATATATACATCATCGGCGTAGGATTGATCTCTATCATCAACTTGAACTGGAATTGCGTGACACCCCATACCACCACTGGTTATCTTTTTACCATTGTCACTGCAAGGTTGATTTCCGCAGTGTATCATTCTGATGCAATCTCTCATCTAGTCATTTTTTTACCGTTATTATTAGATGTACTTGTGCATCTTATTATGTTTTTTTTTCTTTTATTGTTCGATGCCTTATTGCATCTAAGTATTGTAATCTTCGATTTCATTTAATATAATTTTGATGCTTTCCCTTCAAAAAAAAAATATATACATCATGCATGCATATACGGTTATCAAGGATATGATGCCTCAGAGGAATAGGCTTTTTCTAATTTCCTAGATCGCTCGTATTAAAATTGGGATTTACCAATTTAGAATAGGACAATTGATCGATGCCATCTACTCGTGTTTTTGAAAGCAAATTTTGAAGCAAATGCTTTCGCGAAAGTTGAGCATCATCAACACTTTGTTAAATTATGGATTAGGTTTGTGTGTTGTTCTTTTAGTTTTGACCGGCCACTTGGGCTTTTTCCAGAGACTTTGATTTTGTTGAGGATTAGATGATTCCACATCAGAAAATTTACAAAAGAAAATATAATTTATAAATGGGCGACTTACTCCAAATTATACCGAGACATTTTAAGATAAAACTCAACATCTAATAAGTGGTTAAATTGAGACAATTTGGTACAGAGCAGGTATCCTTTCCAATCACGTCTTGGGCCAAAAAAACGATTCTAGCTACCGTACCAACCACAATCCGAGCCGACATATTCGGTAAATTGAGTCTTCAGTACAGTTCAACCGAACCAACTTGAGGGACTTTTTTAATAGCAGTATAAAAAAATTTGGATAAAATCTATACCATTATTAATTAGAAGACTCTTTGACAACCATAATCAAATTTTTTTTTTTAACAATAATACAAAACTACATGTAACTACCCACACCCACACCCACACCCACACCCACACCCATCCGTTGTGCAGCCGTTTCTAGTTAAATAAGAAACTCTTGATACCCAATTAAAACATAAGATATAAAAAATTTGAAATTAAACCCATTTTTGTTTTCCCCTTTTCTTTATTCCTTGAAATTCTTATATTTGACAAAATTCCATGTGTCATTACATATACACACCGGTGAGTCGGTGACGGAACCAACCAATTTCTTTCTTTGCCAATTGCCACACACCGCAACCCAGAGAGTGAGTAAGCGAAATGGAAATGATGAGGACACTAATTGGGAGCCTCCGAAGAGAAGCCTACCCTCAGTCCACAACCCAACTTCTTTCTATACGATCAGATTAATCTCATCGACGACGTCCCAAATGACCAGCTGCTTCGTTTTGAACGCTACACCGACACCGTGAATGGGCCCGACTCTGCTCATGTCTTGGGCTCCAAACAAATTCTCCGAAATCACTCCTGATAGGTATTTACTTCACTGTGTCTTTCCTTTCCGCCTATTGCAAAAATCGAAATCGAAGTCAAAATGAATGAACTTATATTGTATATTGATGTGTGTAGATTTTTTAGTTGAGGAGAAAAGTGAAATATTGCTGAAGCAACTGAAATGTGATTGGTTTTGTGCTGTGATGCAGCGTATCCATGTTTCTTACTGTTCGGCCTGTACCAGGTATATTTCAAATTGCAGTTCAATGCTATTGTATAGACAAATTTAGAGGGGAAAACTGAGAAAGCCCCTAAGAACCCATTATGTGTTAAAATGAGGAAACAAAGTCACCCCAGCTAATAATCATATAGGGAACATTTAACAGACAGTAATTTAGTGCTAGCTAATCATGGGAATTATAAATGAGAAATTTACTCGTGTGCGCAATGGCACACTAAGTTCCTCATTCAATTGAGTGGTTAACTTTGCTACGATTATAAGTAGAAAATGTGAAGTATGATACATCTGTTTTCTTTCATTATTCTTTGCCCACCTTTTGTTGTCTTTTGGTTTCTTTTTTCAGAAAATAATGTGAACTCGGTGAAACTTGCGTTGTATTTGTGGTTGGAAATGAATAGAATGATTATTGTATATTATCTTCTGCTACAAATCTGAAACGGTAATGATCTAATAGTACAATTCTGTGCTAATTGAGAAAATCTGGAATGTTACCCAAAGATGTGAAAAACCTTGGGATTAGTGCCTTTTTGGGAGTGTTGCTGTGGGTAACATTTTTTTTTTCCTCAGTAGCGTTTTTGTTAGAGGCACATACAGTGTTTCTTTGACCCCAAAAGCACGTTAAAGTACACATCACATAAATCTATTTGGTTATTGGAATTGAATTTGCATTAATGCAACTCCTAACACACCCCTTATTGTAGTTTGATACTCCTAAAAAGATTATGTTTTCCTCATTGCCAATCAATGCTCCTAGTCGGGTTATACCCTCCTCACTAGAGATTATATATTCCTTTTGCAATGGCCCTCAGAAGTTTTGTCAAGGTTATCCCATGTCACCTTTCTTTTTATTCTTGTGGTGGATGCTTTAAGTAGGTTATTGGAGAGAGCAAAGTTTCAGAACTATTGAAGGTCTGTTTGTTGGGAGGGAAAACATTGAAATTAGTCGTCTACAATTCGCCTGATGATACCATTTTTCTTTGTAACAGAAGTAGGTCAATTTAATGGTTTTAGAAAGCTTTTGTTTGTTATCAGGGCTGAAAATAAATAGAGCTAAGTGCTCTTTGTAGGAATAGATTCAGAAAGTGACAAAGTCAAGAGATTGGCAGCAGAGTTGAACTGTGGGGTTAGGAAGTTGGGGTTTGAAATACTTGGGGCTTCCATTGGGTGGTAATCCAGAGCTACCTCGTTTTAGAATCCTAGAGGGAGTTGATAAGAGATGGTTTGCGTGAATTTTTTTCTGTTGCTGTCATAATTTTATGAATTTCCTGCTCTTCGCCTCTGTTCTGGACCTCTTGTCCACTTTCATTGTGTCATTCATTCAGTCAAAAAAATTGTTTCTTTTCAAAAAATTGCTTTCAAAAGTCACTCCAGAATGTAGCTCTTTTCACATTTCAGTCGTTGCAGAGGGTGTGCTATATTTTCAATTTTCTTGTAAAAGAACAAAATGAGAAAGTTCAGTTTTCTATTCATTTGTTTTGTCTAACAATGGAAAGCCGATATGAGTAATGATAGCTTTTACATCCAAAGAACTAGTAGGAATAACATCATTCTCCTAACTTTGAAGTTTATTCTTATATCCCTGTTGGCTGA
This sequence comes from Rubus parviflorus, assembly GCA_029955375.1. Taxonomy (NCBI): domain Eukaryota; kingdom Viridiplantae; phylum Streptophyta; class Magnoliopsida; order Rosales; family Rosaceae; genus Rubus; species Rubus parviflorus. Next base: position 6,555,101 of record JARGGL010000005.1, on the reverse strand, counting down.
CCTCAGTTTAGTTGCCAAGTCACTGGTTCTTGTTATCTTTCGTCTTACTTCCTTTGATTCTTATATTGACCTCTTCTTATAATTATTTATTTCAGAGATTTTGATTCTTGGCTGTGGGAGGCACATTGAACCCGTAGGTCCTGAATTACAGTGCTTCATCCGTTCTACTGGAATGAAGTTAGAAGCCATTGAATCGGTAAGTTTCATTGTTGCTTTTATTTTCTTTCTTTGACTCGATTCCTCTGTTGCATATTATGCTTGTCATGGTCACTTAATGTTTCTATTGAACTGAAATATCGTGACATAATTATGGGTTCATGTGGTATGGTAGTTTAGCTGCTTTATTTTGGTTCCATTATTGGTTCAACATGAACCTTTTTAGATATTACAGAAGAGAGGAAGTGAGGGAGAAAAAGCCCCATTGCCCCTACATGAATTTTAGGGATTTCTCTGCCTTAAAAACAAAATTTAGGTTATAATCCAATCTCCTGCAACAAAGCCCACATCATTTTGCATGTTGTATGCACAATCACTTGATGTTTATAGTTGTCACTTGATCTATCTGTGACATTTTGCTTTTTACCCTTCCACATTAATTTAGTACCTCCCACAAAAGTACAATCTACTTAGGTAAAAGTTCAGTTAATCTGATTACACGAAAAGTCTAAGGGAGGTTGTCAGCACTTAAACTGACTCGCAAGTCCAACTGCAAAAGGTTATATCTGGCCTTGTCACTATAGGAAATATGTAAAATTCTGAAAATGGCTGCCCTATCATCCCGTATCCTCCAGAAGAGCACTCTCATCTTCCTTCACTAATAAATCTTACACATTCTGATGTAGGAGAACACAAGGTAGGAGTCGTTTTTTTATTTGAACAATAGGTAGGAGTCGTCTAGTGGTGGGCTTTAGAAAGATGGAAATTTTAAGAAATAGTATACTTTTAGAAGACAAAGAAGATTTATAGCTGCTGTAGGTTTAGATAACTTAGGGAAATAGAAAATCCGGGGAAGAAGGGGGAGGGTGGAAGAGAGACCAAGGTGGGAGAGGAGATATCAACGCACCAAGCCTACAAACCTCAATTTGCCTAACGAAAGCTGGGCTTATTTATAAGAGCTTCAAATACGTCTCCATAGACTCCTCAATACCGAAAGACCTGTACCAAAATACCTTTGGAGAACTTTAAGGCATTGGATGTATCCCAACATTCAAATAGTGTCTTGACAAGGTAGGAGACCCAAATAAATGCTCAAGTAAAACTTAAAATTTAACTCTTAAGATGACTTTTGGCTTGTTTAGTTATTATGTTGTGGACTTGGACACTTAAATTACTATGGAGACTTCTCTTTGGACCAAAAAAACTTAGTTTAGGGTTGAGATCAGGGCTTGTCTTGGGCTTCCAAAGATGGTAATTCTTTTCTAGCCAACTTTTGGCTATTGCTACATTTTTATCCGTCCGAAACGGACTCATCTTGGTCAAGTGTATAGAGTCCTCTTCTTCAATATGTTTAAAGAGAAAAGTGCCAGTTGTCTTGTTGAGCTTTATAATTGGCAAAACTTTAGCAGCAAGGGACAACCTTAGGGCTCGTTTTGTACTGCTTTTGATAGGGCTAAGAGATCTATTAGAGATAAATGCAGCTGTTTTCTTTTTTAGAATTATGGTTTGCAAAATTCTCAAAAGTGCTTTGGGTGAGGTTTAGAAGCACAGGGAATGGTTTTGGAAGCAGATGGGAGCTTGCGTCTTCTTAGAATTGCTACTGAGAGAAATCACGGGAAGCACTTGCTTCCATTAAATGAATATTTCAGACTTTAATAGAAATTGCTCCACTTTAACCCTTACACGTCCTCCAGACATCAGAGCTTACATGACTACAACAATGAGCTCTTTGTCTTATGCGTAGTACTTGCCATTCGAACTTGATTGTAACAGCTGGTTTTCATTTGCTGATATCAATTGAAGCGTTTCTGCAACAATTTCTCGGGGAGTATGACAGCCTTTGAAAATTGGATTTCTGCTAATGTAGTGAACAAAGGCGATGGCAGGGCCTTTTACGTTTTTTATCAATTGGAGTAAAAGGAAGTGAGAGCAAGGACTCAGAAAAGTTAAATTGAAACCCACTTATTATGGTATGGAATGCCAAGAGCTTTAAGCTATAACCCACATCTTATAGCTTTTCATATCTTTTTTCCTCATACCCATCATCTACAATCCTTATATTGTATTCTCTACCACAAAACCTGAAAATATAAATGACAAAAACCTCACTAGCCAGAGGAACCAAAATATTTGCCAAAAGGGGTTGGACACTTGTATGTGGGTGTCTTGATATATTTAGTTTGAATTTGGAGGTTCTGCTATCTAGGTGACAGGAGAACCGGAGGAGGGAAGGGTGGGGTGAGATGGGGTGTAGCCGGGCAAGGAACTTGAAGACATTGTGTTTAGCCAAGGACTCATAATACTCTTAATAGAACTACACTCAAATAAATACTACTCTTCTAAATCCTAAGTTCAACTCTTAGAATGATTGTTGATTTGTTTAGTAATGACCATGGAGACTTCTCTTTGGACCAAGAAAACCTTGTTTTAGAGTTAAGCCAACCCCAAACTCTTTGTAGCATGCTTAATCACACTTAGACTAGACAATGACTTAAAACTGCGTAACTGACTTCATATACATCTAGGACAGATGACCGAGACAATAGTTATAGTAATGAGCCTGATTTAGTAGATCAAGTGTCACATCCTTGATAGTTGGGCTGCTATCCTGGTGGTAGTGATCTTCACATTCCTAGCCTCTCTTTGTTTGTGGTTTTTAAAGAGACAGTATGAAGGACAACATGTCAACGAGCATATAAGATATTAGTTCATTGCCTATGAGATAAAATATTAAAAATGAACTGTGGTATGAAATGTTCATATTATAATTGAAGAGATATACTTGCCTTCCTAAAGGCAGGTGATTTGTTTACAGGAGATATTGTGGCAGTGTCACCATTATATGATGAGAAGTATGGGATAGAAACTTAGTCACCATCTTCTTCTACTGCTCGGGAAGAGATGAAATCCCCTCAGAAGAAGCAAGTACCTGATTATCTTGCATGTTGTTTCGCAATAGCTTCAGTGTCTATGGTATGCTTACTGCAATCACCAAAACTGTAATAACATTGCTCTCATGACCTCTGTAATATAAACAGTTGTATATTCCCACGACCGTGACCCTGATCATGAGCACAATCACAACCACCTCAAATACACTGGTATCTACCATGTCCGCAATTACCACCATATGTTCTGCATTTGCATTTCTTTTAATCCAGTGTGTATTAATTAGTGCTTGTTTACATATGGAAGTTGTTTCTAATTACTGGAAAACCCGAAGACTGATGTTGTAATTGGTGCTGCAGTCGATATGAGCTTGACAACAGTGTTGGCAATGCTTCTAAGTTCATAATATTATCTTGTTTTGTCACAGTAAAATGCTGCATCAACTTACAATATACTAAATGAGGAAGGTAGGATTGTGGCTGCTGCACTTTTACCATATGGGGTCTCTTCATGATGCCTAGATCCACTGCAGGATGCTTGCTTACAACATCTGTACTCTACGAGCAATCAATTCATGGAAGCATGGGAACAATTTTCCTAGTGTAATTGAGGAACACTCTGGCTGCTAATTATGCCATTCCAATTTGATGTTACATGACCTCACCCAAAACTGAAGCTGAAAAGATGAATTTAGTTTTTTGCAGAAATGAAAGCAGTAGTTGATGTGTTTGAACATCAAATAGAAGTCATTTTAATTGAGACAAGTACTATGAACATGGTACACAATGAAAAAACTAGAAATCAATACAGGTACAATCCCCCAACCTGAATATGAAGAGGCAGCTAGCCTAGCTAGATGATAATGCAACATAGTCATGTCTTCAGCAGAATGTGATGAACTAAAAATCGGACATTTCTCATAGGCAATGGTATGAATTGTGAAGTCACAAATAGCAAACTAACTTGATAACAATTTGACATTCTCTTTCATTGTCCTGAAAATGTGAAATACTATTTATTTTCAAGGGAGGAACAACCAATCCTCCAAAGGCTGAAGGACATTTTTATGCCTAGAATTTACATGTCAGTAAAATTGATACAACATTTCACTTTTCATAGTTCAGTCCACATTTGTAACAGATTAAACAACAAAATTAGGAACAACTGGGTGAACCTGATAAAGTAGCAGATTACAAAAAATAGAATATGAAAACGTATTATTAGTTAATTAAAATGACTTTTGACTATCGAATATAATGACTTGATAGGTTATTGTAATACAACCAGCTAACAAAGAAATTGACTATGATGCAACTTGGCATTAAACTAACGAAAAAAAATAATGAAGCTAACAGAAAGATAAAATATGAAAACTAGCTAGTTGATTGCATCGACTTTATTATCAAATAAACAATGACTTGATTTGTTACTAATATATGACTAGTTGATAAAATACTAGCTAACAAATAAATTGATGATTATGAAACATGGGATGGGTATCTATTTGATAATAAAACAGTCTGAATAATTAGTCTAACTTGGCAACTCTATTCTATTGTGATTCGCAACCAGATGTATGAACTTCGAAATGTACAAATGGGTTCCTTAAGTTGGGACTTAATTAGCTCTAACGCATTAAGAATAACTCGAGGCAAAGTGTTAGATATAATTTCTAGTTGTCAAAGAAAATAGACTGGGCTCTCTCTCTCTGAGACTTAAGTAATTCCTACAACCTCTCGGCAAAAAAAAATAAAGTAACTCCTACAACCTCTATCTTTTTTGGTGATCTAGCCGTAGCCACCACCTGAATGGATCCCTAGTTTCTTGTGAATTTCATCCCTGGTTTCAGCTTTGCTTCTCCATCGTTGTTGGTTTTTTTTGCGTGCTTTTGAGACCTTGTATTCCACTTTTTGTGGTTTTCAAATTTCAATGGCCTCTGCATCTCTTCCTTCATCAGCTGAATCATCATCATCAGCTCCTCGGTGGAAGCATGATGTGTTTTTGAGTTTTAGGGGTGTAGATACTCGCAGGGGTATTGCAACCGATTTATACCATGAATTGCAAAACAGAGGAATTAAAACATACATGGATGACCAAGACCTTGTAATAGGGACGCCTATTTCTCCTAGTCTTCTAATGGCAATCGAAGAGTCAAGGTTTGCGGTCGTTGTTCTGTCACGAAACTATGCTTCTTCCCCATGGTGTTTGGAGGAACTCACAAAGATTGTTGAATGCATGTCCGACCAGGACAGAATTCTACCACTTTTTTATGATGTCGAACCGTCTGATGTTCGATATCAAAAGAGGAGTTATGAAGCCGCCTTCATTGAGCATGAAGAAAAGTCTAGGCATGACGCAGACAAGGTGAATCAGTGGAGAGCTGCTTTAAAAGAAGTGGCCAATCTCTCTGGGTTTGATTCAAAGAAATACAAGTAAGCATCATGCGACCATCTTAATTAACAAATAGCTATACTTGTGCTTTTGGATTTATCAATTTACCTACCGAGTATTTTACCCTTATTCCTTGTAGGTCTGATAGAGAACTTGTCAAAGGCATTGTGGAATCTGTGTGCAGTAAACTACGACCTATTGAATATGAGTTTGCAATGTCCACGGGAGATTTTCAAGCATTTGAAGCAACAAAACAAGCCATGGATGAGGTTATGAAGGCACTAAAAGATGACCAGGTCACTGTCCTCGGGGTTTACGGCATGGGAGGCGTCGGCAAGACAACCATGGTAAAACATGTGGGGGCACAAGCCCAAAAAAATGGGATTTTTAACCAAGTGATTATGGCTGTCGTATCACAAAGCCCTGACTTGAGAAAAACTCAAGGCTCATTGGCAGATATGTTGCGTGTCCAATTGGAGGGGGAGACAGAAATTGGGAGAGCTGCTAGCTTGAATAAGGAGATAATGAGGAAAAATAATATCCTCACAATCCTGGACGACATTTGGGACGTGTTAGATTTGTCAAGAATAGGAATTCCTAGCTACGATAAGCTCAAAAAATACAATTCCAAAGTCCTACTGACCACGAGGATAAGGAATGTCTGTCATACCATGAAGTGCCATGAAAAGATCACCCTCAATATTCTATCGGAACAAGATTCTTGGACCTTGTTCGTGAGAAATGCAGGATGGCCTTTTGAATCCTCCACTTTTGAAGATGTAGCGAGGAGGGTAGCTAGAGAATGTTGTGGTCTACCAATTGCATTGATAGCAGTTGCAAGGGCGTTGGGAGATAAAGACTTGGTGGAATGGGAAAGAGCTGCTCGACGACTAGAGAAGTCGCAAACTGCCAACTCTGACGATAAGGGAGGCGCGTTCGAATGTATAAAATTAAGCTATGATTACTTGAAAGATGAGGATTCCAAGTCATGCTTCTTGCTCTGCTGCTTATTCCCAGAAGACTATGACATCGAAATAGAAGACTTGTTCAAGTATGCCATCGGGAAAGGATTGTTTCGAGATGCCGACACAATCGAAGAAGCCAGAGAAACAACAGATTCAGTGGTCAAGTACCTTAAAAATTGTAGCTTGCTTTTGGATAGTGAAGAAGATAGATGTGTAAGGATGCATGATGTCATCCGTGATACAGCCATGAATATTGCAAAATCTGAAGATGGGCTTGGGTTTTTGGTAAAAGCTGGGTCTGGTTTAAAAGATTGGCCATATCGATTACATGAAGGCTACTCTGCAATCTCACTAATGCAGAACCAATTGCACAAGCTACCTGAAGAGTTGGTATGTCCAAAACTCCAGATTTTATTACTACAAGATAATCATGATTTAAATCAGATCCCCGAAATGTTTTTCCAAAGTCCAAATGAATTAAGGGTTTTAGATCTTAGCGCCACTGGTATTTCCTTACTACCCCCATCATTCAATCTCCTAACCCACCTCCAAGCTCTGTATTTAGATTTTTGCTGGAAAATAATTGACATTTCGATACTCGGAAAACTTAAGAAGCTTGAGATTCTTAGTATGAGAGGATATCCCCTCGAGGAATTGTCCAGAGAAATAGGACATTTGACAAATCTAAGGATGTTGAATGTTAGTGGTTGGAATCTAGTGGGGAAATATATTGTCATAATTCCGTCTAAAGTGATATCAAAGTTGCATAGATTAGAAGAACTGTACATGTGGCGCTGTGGATTTGAGGACTGGGGGAGTAAAGTTGATAGAGAAGGAGAAGAAACCAATATTGGCTTTGATGAGTTAACTGGTTTATCAAATTTGAAAATTTTGCAAGTTATTGGTCCTAGTGAGAAGTTGAAAGAGTTAATGAACACAACAACACGGGTTAAAAAAGAACCAGTGTTTGAGAACTTAGAAGAGTTGCATCTGAGATCTCTGGACTGCCTAAAGGAGTTGTGTGTTGGTGAGTTACCACTTGGGTCTCTTAATAATCTGAAGTTATTGAGGGTCTATGATTGTCCAAAATTGGGGAATGTATTGTTGCCTTTAAAATTGTTGCAGAGACTACCAAATCTAGAAATAATATATTTATATGGAATATGTAAATTGGAATATGTGTTTGGATGTGAAGGGTTTGAGCCAGAACATTCAAAATTGAGAGAGATGACGTTGGTGATGCTAGATTCAATAAGAAGCATATGTAATGGTCCTGCTCCCCGTGCAATGTTCCATACTCTCAAAAGTTTGTTCATTTACTGTTGCAAATCTTTGGGAAGTATCTTCACATCTGATGTAGCTCAGTGTCTTTTTCAATTGGAAGACCTTTTGGTTGAGCGGTGCGGTATGGTGGAAAGAGTAATTGAAGCAAGTAAGGAAACAGTGAACAACAAGAAAACTGTTTTTCCAAAATTGAAGAACTTAGTTTTGGTGGAACTCCCAATGCTGTACAGTGGTGGAAGTGCTACTATTGATATCGAGTGTCCTTCATTGGAACACTTGTTTCTGAAGAACTGCCCCCAGTTTTCATTTTCAACATCGGCTTCTGCTGACTATTTTGGAAGCAGGAACCATGTCCAACTCAATGACGATCAACATTACGATCAACTATATGACAGGTATGTCGCTAGCTGTGTCATAAACTTTATTCATTTGTATTTTCTCTTATAGTCTGCTTATAAATGTTTTTCCTTTTGTTCTGTTTTCTTTTTGCTGAAAGGTCTTATAATTCTGGCCAATATGTTTCCAAACACAGTCATATATATTTGGAAGGGTCAGCACATTGGGATTGGGGATTGCCTGCTCGTAAACAAATACTAAAATGTTAACTTTCTTAATTAAAAGATGTTTTGGTGATCTATATAGAGCTTCTCCATAATTGACATATGTAATTCATTTGCTTTCCCAATTTTAACGCAAATGAGTTCCCCTACTTTGTACACCAATCGAATTTAAGTACCAACTAATTGTTAAAAATTAATTTGAGAACAAGATTCTTGTACACATGATGAATTTAATCATTTTTATTTTATCTAGATTTATTAAGTTACTCTGATCATCTTGCATTTTAGACTAGCTTTTGCCTTTAAATTTCTTCCAATTAGATTGTGGAGTGCAATATAGACAATACGGAGATATTTATTGAATTGTTGACTTATTTACTTCTCTTTTATTTACAATGCAGTTGATGCATGAGAGAAGAGAACGGAGGAGGATACACAAATCTTGAAGGCAACAGATCAAGATACAGTTAATTAGTACATCATGGGCTCTGTTAGTTCTTATTGAAGCTGGGCACGTGTGTGTGTATATATATCTATACATACATGTTAGTCTCTAAGCTTAATATTGGGCGTGTTATGTTGAAGATCGCATATTAGTACATGATTTCACATAATGATTTATCGGAATTCCCAATCTTGTTAAAACAGTTCTTATTATGTTTTACTTTTGTTATCAATAATATTTCCCGTGTAGTTGTAAAGTAATTAATAGGTTCATGATTTAGAAAATCTGCACTCTGTTTGGATACTAAAACAAGGATCACAATCACAAATACTCTTAGACACAAACTCATGCCATACGATCATATTGAATACGAGAGTTCAAGAACATACATGAGCAGACATGGTCAATATCTTCAAAGTACAGGTCAATATCTTCAAAGTACAGATCTTCTGTTTTTCTCTAACTTTGAGTATCTCCCTATGGGACATGAATACCTTACACTCGATGATGTTAGAGAAAGCAGGGGCCTTCACCTTTATTGAGGTTCAATAACTAGGTCTCTCCCATAAAGAGAATCCTAGCATTAACCACAATATCCTCTATAAATTTCCTACATAGATTTCCTCTATTAATTTTGTACACATACCATATATTTGTTTCCTTATGAAACAAGGAATAGGATCTCAATGTTCATTGTTTCCAGATTCATAATAAATTGCATGATATGATTCTTGATACAATCCCATTACTCAATCTACAAAGTATCTAATCGATCATCATTAAGTAATTTTGATGACAATGATGGGTTCACAATTAAGTTCTTACACAACATGCTTATAATCCTTAGCAAAGCTTTGATTAATCTAATTGAATCAACTTAGAAAACTTCAACCTGATTTCTATCAAATCTGTTTTGAAATAATTTGAAGGGTTCTTGACCCATACGGACAAAATTGGACAAATATTTACCATCAAGGACAAGGGAAAAACACGGTGCCCTCCCGGTCCATTAATTGACCAATTTACGTTTTTGTATTATACATTTTACAAAAATTATGAAACTGCCACTGGCAAAAACTATTGACCTCAAATTTTTTTTTTTAGAAAACGATACTTTCAGTGGTAGGAGTGAAATAACAAAGAAGCATCACTTTTGTGTATTTTATTGACCTCAATAAAATTTTATTGAGGTCAATAAACTGTCGATATTTTCCGTGGTAGGAGGGAAAGAACAAATGAACATCACATTTGAGTATTTTATTGACCACAATAAAATTTTATTGAGGTCAATAAGCTGTTTTCTTGAGGTCAATAAAATTTTATTGAGGTCAATAAACTTTTTATTGAGGTCAATAAACTTTTTATTGTGGTCAATAAACTTTTTTATTGAGGTCAATAAACTTTTTATGAAGAACTGAAGGACATGGGAGAAGACTATTGTCAAGATACTGTGAAAGTGGTAATGAAAGACATGTGCGTTGAGCTGGTCAAAATACAAACCAGGTTCACAACCACTGATTTAATGAATTTTATTGAGTCTGCAATTGGGATTTCGATGGCTACTGTCATCTACTCCACATAAATTTTATATTTTCTTCACATATATCATAATCGAAACCAGTTAGGATAACCAAAACGCTATCAACGTTTCTACATCTATCATAAGCAAAGCACTGATGTCATCTGCTAACCCAGTTTTGTTATTTAAAAGATGAAGATCAAATTAATCATAAAGACAGAATATGATAATCATATAAAAGAGAACTACTAATGAACCCAAATATTCAATCATTTCCAGTTGGTTTTTAGTTGTGTCCTCAAGCTCTGCAAATGATCCTACTTGTGAAAACAAATGCGCATATATTATATTAGGTGATTAGCTAAATGCTTCAAGATCATAAACCGCTAATGAATGGTCAGGTCAAGTTGATAATACAACATTTGGCTGAAGCTATTTTTAACAGTTAAGAGGCATCATGATTCATGGGCAAACAACTTGAGTCATATAGTGTTGCCTCAAAATGCTGTAGTAAAATTTATTATGTAAAGGAACCATGGCTGTTTACAACTATAGCTTCATAGCTCTTTTTATTCTCTGTCCGGTGCCCTATAACTAATCTCCCTTACAACATTAATCAAAAGCAATGAACCTGTTAACGATTATACAATCTCTCTATCTGTACTTTCAATCCTGCACCCAAGTAGCATAAATTCACCAAAAAGCCGAGGCTTAGATAATGAAGCTCGCGAACATGGAAACAGGTATTATCCCCTACTGAAACATCGTTGTGTATAGGACCAAGAGGGTACACATCTCTCACTTCAAATCACAACAGAGCCGCCGACATCACATCTCACCACCACCTAGTGCCGCGTTGCCCAGCCGCAGATCGAACCCCGTCTTCAATTCCACAGCAGCCGCAGGCAACTCAATTTCTCTGCAATCATCACAATCCAGGAAGACCACAATCAATTGAGAGCCCGTGCTCAATTAACTAGTCACCAGCGCCGCCGCTGCTTCAAGCCCGTGCTCTCTGTGAATCCTCTTCCGCATCTCCTTCATGTCAAGCCCCGCTCGAGATCGATAGTCAATTTCAAAACAGAAAAGTCCCTAAAAGGGTAAAATAGGTATAATAAATATCCAACAGATCATGCCTATTATATTTTGTCCTTGGTGGGAGTAAAAGAGGCTCAACCCAAATTTGATGGGAAATATTTAAAATCTATCAAACTTGATAGGAAATATGTAGTGAAAATTAGGACCTATTGGATATTTACCTTAATTTGAAATCCTTATACTGATTTGTTACCTTTTTACACAACTGTAGGCTGCCATGCATGATTGGTTTACACCTGAGACTGAGACTACCATCGTTATTGCAATCAACTTTTTCAAGAACATCCCGAGAGCACTAGATGATCTAACTGTGGATGCAAAGTTGATTGATACACTAGAATATCCGCTGGATCACGATGTTTTACAACTGCCAAAGGGAGCCATTCCAAAAACCTCGCCGGACTGAAGAGATTAGTTGGGACATATGCTGATGACGATGTTGTTTGACCATATTCTTGGGTATGCATATACTTAATTCGCAACAATTCTTTCTATGTATCTTTGTGCTGAAATTATAGAAACATTTTTAACTGTTTCATTCTCTCCTCATTGTTAGTCGTCCTGTGTTACTCTGAGTTTCTATTCAAAGACTTGACTGATATCCTTGAAGGTGTTATAACTTAATTATAGGCCAGCCAGTACCTGGGGTAGATTTTTATCGTTGCAATCCCGTGTAAAGCCCCCTTGAACGAAAGAAAAAAAAAAACTAGTAAAAGCTCAATATACAATCATAGATGGTTTGATCGTTTTAGTATTGCACTTCTTTTTTAATACCCCTTCAATAATCATGCAAGTACCTATCAATCTAAGTCTTTAGCTTCTATATTAGAGTCTGTATGTGCTAGATCAGTATCTAGTGGTTCCCTGTTTATATTTAGGTTAGCTTATGCTTTGATTTTGGGGCATTTGGCTCTCCTACATACTTGCTAAAATGTGATTACAATCATCCTAGTGCTCATTGGCAGGGGCGCAGGGAACTCCCTCGTAGTTCCGGTTTCTACAGCTGGTTTGGTCGGACTATGAAACCGCAAAATGGCAAGAGAAGCAAATAGAATGCTGAGGATAACGCATAGTTTTGTGTGAGTCTACTTCTTTTTAGATTCAAGTTTTTCTTGTTTGTACATCATCAATGTATTATATCACATGCACACATATTTTACTCAAATGCAAAACTTTGTGTGTGCATCAACTGTTGTGATCCCATACGTTAAACAACACTTCCATGCAAAGAAAGCAGAGTTGATTACATATCTTTATCTTTTAAAGAAACAAATTTTAATATATAAAGGAATGACACAGGGGAAAGACATCAGAATTGATTACATGTCATACAGAAAACTTGTACAGAATTATATAGTATTTGAAGAAAGAAACAAAGTTGTTCATAAGTAGATTTTGGACTCGCTTTGAAATCCAGAATTTAATGTTTATTAGATTGAACACTAATTTTCAGTCAAGTAGTTGCATTCTAAACCCCAAACCATATTGTTCTGCAAATTATGCCTTTCAAATCGGTATAAAATATGCACATACTTGTTGCATGACCACCTAAAACTGAACTTGAAATATGGGTTTAGTTTTTGCAAAACTGAAATGATCATCAAATTGCAGTCATTTTGATTGAGACAAGAACTAGAAGAACAAGGTTCAATGAAAATCTAGAAAGCAATAGAGGTGCAATCTAAAGTAGAGGAAGATTGAGTAGTAGTGTTATACACCTTAATTGGATTGTATCGGTGGGACTGAAACATCGATCAGTATTTGGTTGGGACCTTTTATAGGCATCAGTATTCATTTCATAGTCCCATTTCGACATTTTGTCGCTCCATGCAATTCATCAGATTAACTGAACTTTTGTAGCGAATTGCCCTTTGATCTAGCTGAGGCTACCAATTTGATGTTCAACGGCCCCAAAGAAGATACCTCAATTAATTGGCTCTTAGACATGTTTGCTTTTGTACGTTCCTTATTTCTATTGACATAATAGTTTGAGGTTTTGATTTTGCCCTTGTTTTTGGTAAAGTATTAGGCATGCTTTTGAATATATACAATATACATATGATCCAAAAATTACCATGTTCTTTGCGATAATTAAGCTTTTTTAAGAGTTGGCTTCAGAAAATTCTTAACAACTTTTGTCTTCTGCATTAAGATCATCTTCCAAAGTCACAATGCATAGCTAATTGAGTCCCATCTCTGAGAAATCTTTAAATACAACAAGTTCTTAAATGCGTACACAATCCTATTGGTTTTTTAACGTACAAGCAAGATTCCTCAACATATTTATAACTATTTTACAGAATCTTCAGGCATATCCGCTCAACATGATGCTTATGTGTAAGTGCGGCTAAATCATCAGCCATATCAGTTGGGCCCTCAAACTCATGGGATCTATGATCAATGCGTCTCCTGCAAAAAAAATCAATATTGTCACCTTCGTGGTTGTAAAAGTTCACCCAACTATCTCATCACGACTTTTGAGTAAAGAAATTCATGAGCATTTCATACTTACCTAAATGACAAGTAACCGGCCCTTTGAGTTGCTTACGTAAAAACTCTTCTACCCTTTACCTTTCTCCCACGTATATAAGGGATGCAAAGCTAAATCCTAAAGGTAACGAATATAATCTAACCATAGCCTATTGGTTTGGCCTTTGTTTTACTTCTTACGGACTTGATCGTTGGAGAGTTTTTGTCTGGCACCACGCCGGGCAGTTGGCATTGTTTTGCAGGTTAACTGTAGCGGAATCCTACCTTCGAGAATCCATCTCTCATAGTTACCAGACTCGTATCTGATATAAGGCTCAAGAGACGGTTAACTTGAGCCGCAAATTTTGGAGGGCGTCATTATAATTTTATTCCCTTTTGTGTGTGTGTGTGTGTGTGTGTGTGTGTGTGATAAGAATATTTCCACACACCAAATAGATGCACAAAAACAACCTAATAATAACCCTATTGTGGATATGAATATCGAATGTAGTATGAGAAGTAGGGATTGTTCCCGCAAGAGAATGAGATCTAAATGCAAATTATGACACTAAACTATAACGACTCTAAACTAACCTAGAAAGGAAAATACGAACAACAGACGAACTAAACTGACTCTGAAAATTATGAAATTAAATACCTAGACTCTAGACACACTAAAGACGACCTGGACAAAGTTTCAGATTGTTTGGAGATGTTTAAGTCTAGGAAATTAAATAATGAAAACTGACCAGAAATAAATGACGAAAATTATAAGAAAGTTTATAAAAAGATTTATGTAAACGATGATGATGAAATAGCTAGGGAACAATTATCCACCCTAACAATCATGTCAAAATGCAAGGTTTCACACACACGTACTCCTCTATTCATGGATGACGATGCTCAAGATAAGTCAATTGCATGTTGATCAAATCCTATTGCTCTTTCATAGTTGATATGCTAGGTGCATGTGGTATGTACTCCCTAACTTAGTTCTCAATATGTAACCTAGAATGACATGTTCATAGATTTAACATTCAAGAATCATTAAGAACGAAAAGAACGAACATCACATCGGCCATACGACATGGCATGTATCATATGTAACCAAGCAACCTATTCACAAGAATTATATATTACCCTTTTGCTACTCAAGATTATATGGTGATCGATATGGCAGTCCACATATTAATCCTAGCACTGAAATCCTACACATGCATCTAAGCGTGCACTCAAAGACACACATATAGAAATTTCCCAACGTAAAACCAGTGAATAAATTGTCATCCAATCGAAGAGAAGTTTGTATAAAATAATCAAAGCATTCTAACAATCATGTTTAGGGCTTCAAATAGCCCCTAACTAATAAGAGTTTAGCCATACATGGTCATGGTAATAAGCATAGGTAAATACATAAGAGAGGAGGAATCAAAGAACGAAAATTGCCGAACAGACGACAGATCGACCGGTCGACGAGAGGCTTCGACCGGTCGAAGATGCAATTTTGGGTTTTCTTCTTTTCCTCCGCTTCTTCGATCTCTCACGCACGAATAAGGTTTTCTCTGAAGTTCACGAGGTCCTTTTATATGTTTCAACAATCCCTCGGTCTAGCTACTTGCCCTTCACGACTTCTAATCCCACAAGGAAACTCATTAAAGAATAATCTTTTACAAGTCCCAAACGGACTAGACTTCCTTAATTGCACCGGAAATCTCCATCTTGACTAAAACATCCTCTTTATCTCCTTTTTCTCCTCTTTGCATTGGACAAACTACAAAACTAACAAACACATTAAAAAACCCAAAATAACAATAAACCAATAACAAAAACATATAAAAATATAAATGTCGCATATAACGCTCCTATCAATATATATACTACATATTATACTATAGTATATATATATATATATATATATATATATATATATATATATATATATATATACAGTCCCCTTCACATGCGGACGTCCGTACGTAAAGTAAAATGCGAACATTCTCATTGCGAGTGCAAACTAATTATCAAAACCGTCTATATTTTAGGTCATCCTTCAAGGATCATTTTGATAAAAAAAAATTCAAATTGGAAATTATTTAGCCATTTGATTACCACATTCATCGTTTCAACCTTATCTGACGGATTGTATTTGTTTGTAAACTATACAACGAACAGATGACCAAACAATCTCCATTTCGGCTGATTTTTTGCAAGGATAATTCTTGAAAATAAATCTAAAAGATGAACGGTTCCGATGATTGAGTTATGTTGTCAATTGGTCGGAATGCATATGTTCGCATTTTACTTTACGTGCGGACGTCCGCATGTGAAGAGGACTGTATATATATATATATATATATATATATATATATATATATATATATATATATATATATCCCTAAAATCAATAGTTATATATATATATATATATACTATATTATATACTATATACAATCCATTTCACGAGTGGACGTCCGTTTTGTATTAAAATGTGGAGCTCCTCATTCCGATGTGTAAACTAATGATCAGAACTATCCATATTTTAGGTCCTCCTTCAAGGATCATTTTGACAAAAACGATTTTCAAATTTCAAATTATTTAGCCATTTGATACCATATTCATCGTTTCAGCTTTATCTGACGCACTATATTTGTCTGTAAACTATACAACAAATAGATGACCAAACAATCTACAATTTGGCTGATTTTTTGCAATGATAATTCTTAAAACCAAATCTAAATGATGAGCGGTTCAGATGATTGAATTGTGTTCTCAATTGGTCAGGATGAGGAGGTCCAGATTTTAATACAAACGGACGTCCACACGTGAAGAAGACTAATGCTATATTATATATAGGGAGAGTCTCTAGTGAGGATCTTATAATAAGGACTTGGTGAGGACTTTCAAATCAACGGTTGGATGACTAGTATGTTTAAAAAATAATATTTCAAATAAACTTTAAAACACTCATCCAATAGAATGTCAAATTAAGCCCAATTTCCAATAGAAGTCCAAATAAAATATAATGTTTTTTCCTTTCCTTTTTAAAGTGTAAAAAGACTTTTCTTTTTTGACAATTAGTATTGCAAAATAGGATTTCTTTTTTGGTTTGGAACATCTTCAACTTTATTAGTATTTCATCCTAATATATATATATATATATATATATATATATATATATATATTATTTTGGATATTATGTTTTGTTTATTATTTTATTGTATCATTATAGATAAAAAAAATGTTTGCATGTTAAAATTTGAGGGCACAACTTTTAGAGTTCGCCTCAGATCTCAAAATCTCATGTCTGGCCCTGACAGTTACCACTTCATTCATGTCAGGTCTGCACTTAGATCGAATCAAAAGAAAGACATAGAGGTGCTAGGTTCGCAGCCTTTTGGGCGCGATTGAGTGAGTATTGGCCTTCAAGTCGAGGATCAATAACACGTAAAACTTGTCGTTTGTTGGTTAGGTACGGTCTTGCCCACTTCACCAGGTTGTGTTCACCATATGGCCTATTCCTATCTATAGCTCGTCCAGATAACATTTCTAGAAGAACAACTCTGAAGCTGTATATGTCGCTCTTGGCAGTAAGATTATCTGCTGAAGAAAAGATGCAATTAGTGATAAGCACCAACTCTAGTTTAGTTCTATAATGCAGTAGTTTGTTAGTTGTAGCTACACTCCTATCCATCAGATGCCAAAAGCTTATCTGTCATATTTTAGGCCTTTTATACATATATTCACAAGAAATAATTTTCTTCCCTATTAGAGAAGGCTAGGTATCAGAATACTTCATGTAAGTAGCTAATGAATATTGTCCCTCTCCTATTCTCTTTTAAGGTTTAGTGCTTGTTAATTGACTTCTTTGTCATTTGCAATTAAGATATAAAAATCCTAGAGAAAATTCATTCGAAATCTAATGCAAATGTTATTCTCTAATTAATATAAACTCAATATATAGCCAATCTAGATTAGAGATATGAGAGCATTGATGCTAAGATTAATCTCTAACATATTAACTATGGGCAAACAAAATGAAACCAACTCTTCCTTTGTTGGGTAAAATCTAAATCCATGTACAAAATCCTCTATAACTATGAAAATAATATTATAATTACTAGGAAGCTCTACTAGTACTTCAACTCCGAGCTAGTTCAAGACTTCAAGTTTCTTAATGCATTATATATATATATAGTAATTTTCACTTACGTAGTTCAAAATTGCAGTCACCAATGTTCACAAATCTGAAAAATGTTGCGCACAATATATTACGGTGAATACAATAATCGACAATCTGCATTTAGAGGGAATGATAATATTCTCACAATAACAATATTTTTTCAATTGACTCAAATTAATCAAAATATAGATTCCAGTATTTTAGAGGTGAGAATAAGTATGCTACATATGTATGGAGAAGTTCTATAATACTGAGATGTATGTCATACCTAGCCTCCACTTACAGATATAACAAGAAGCTGTGTTGTCGATCATTATAGTAACGAGAGTCTTTTTTGTGTACTTTTTGTTCTATTAGAGGTAATTACTCAATCTACGACCTTGTTACAAGTTTATGAACAATTTGTTGTCAAAATTGTAATTTTGGTTCAATTATATATAAATAGTGTAAAACGAATGTGGTAACTTTGTTGTCAATATAGTAATTTTGGTTCAATTACATGTAATTTTTTGTTCAAAAAAATTATAAATGGAGGTATGACATACATCACCGTACCACAGTCTACCCCGTATGTATGTTCATGTTAATGTAGAGCACAAAATTTAACACTTTTTTTCTTTATAATTTTTAATCCAAGTATATGCCTGACACCACAAAAGTTTAGAATCGTTTTGTCATCTACTTCAGCCACAAGATTACACACTCCAGCAACCCATGCAAATAAAAGTGGGTGATGCTCTATAGATTTTAGTATATCGATCAGAGTTGATGAACATGCTATATATGTATGTTCTTGTTAATGTGGAGCACATGTGTTATGACTTATTTATGAGTTGAGAATGAACATGCTATATATGTATGTTCTTGTTAATGTGGATTATTATTTCTGAAATATGAGAAGACGCCATACCAGAAGAATAAGTAAGAAACTCCCATCGTGATCATCGTAAGCAATAATTGAGTTGGCCAAGATCTATCTAAAATGGCAAGAGCTGCAGCTACACCTAAAACCAAGGATGGCTCCACAAAGCTTTTTGACGAGTTGCCACTCGTTTTTGCTTATCATCTTCTTCTTTGCTAGTTGAAATGTGATTACCTTCTTCTGTGTTCTGTCTTTCGGGTAATTTAGTCCCGTCACTTGAATATTGATCCACCTAATCACAGTCACCCACCTTAATTGATCACCACACCAATCGAGCAGCCCCAATCCATAATCCCCAAATGGGTGTGTATATCAAATTCTAATATATATATATATGTTATTACTGAGTACATTGTGTATAAAATTCATTTGCACATTATGGAATACTATATATTTAGTTTTTATATATCCAAGGTTATATATTTTCTCAAATATATTATATATATATATATATATATATATATATATATATATATATATGTGTGTGTGTGTAGTAGGCGGTCTAAATTTGCTATTAATACTATATATATTTTCAATTTTATTATAAAAATGATTATAGGTCTTATTATGTAAGACATAAGATTTTGGAGCCTTAAGAACATTTTTAATAGTAGACTCTCTATTTTAGTTATTTTAGAGAACATATTTAGCTTTTACTCAAAAAATAAAAAACATGTTTAGCTTGTAGCAACTCTATCAGTCTCCTAAGTGGTTCTTTATTTTAGTTTTTAGTTATATGACTCCTAAATATAGAGAGCGAGATGAGACTCTCTATTATTTTTATGAGATAAATACATTTTTAGTCCCTGAACTTTAACTCATTCGACACTTTCGTCCTTGAAGTTTGAAATATATCACTTTGGTCCCTGAACTTTGACATTTACTATCACTTTCGTCCTTGACCGAAGTTTTCATCGAATAAACCTCCGATTCCGACCAAATCGAATGACACCACATACTGGGCTTTGAAGCCCTCCTTGAGGCGAGTTCAACGCCACCAACCTCGCCTCAAACCGTCACTGGACGGCGGAGAATTTTAGAATTTAAGTTTCGGTCACCACCGGCTTTCAGGACAAATTCGAGCCATTCTAGGCCGAATTGAGCTTAGTCTCAGTTATAAAAGTTACTCCTCTCATCCTTGCCAACATTTTGGCATAGGTTTTGCACTATTTTTTCCGGTCAGGGACGAAAGTGATAGTCGGTGTTGAAGTTCAGGGACAAAAGTGATATATTTCAAAGTTTATGGACGAAAGTGTCGAACGAGTCAAAGTTGAGGGACTAAAAGTGATTTTTTCTCAATTTTTATTAATAAAAAAATATTTATTTTTAGTTATTTTTGTAATTTTTAAATATACTTAAGCTATTTTTTCTTCATTCAAAAAATGATATAAATTAAAAATTAGCTAAAATATAGAGGACTGACGGAGACGTATTTTAAAACTGGCTAGTCAAAATAGGGTTTTAGCTACTTTAGCTAAAAATTGGTTAAAAATAACTAGTCTTGCTAAAAATGTTCCAAGTCATTTTTTTTAATGAGGTACGACTTTCTTAAAGCTTGAGGAGAAACAATCTCCGAATCCGAAACATTAGACATGAACCCAGGAGGGTCCTTAGACCAAGCAAAAATGTTGGCCAAAAAGAAAAGATTGAGTTCCTATCTAGAGTGTGAGTTGCAGAATTGGCTTGACGCTTTGTGTGACAGAGACTCCAGTGCCAGAAAAGTAGAGCTACAATTTCTACACATGCATTGTGCATGCCTCTATGGTATCGATCTTATATACATCATGCATACATACACTGTTTTCAAGGATATGATGCCTCAAAGGAATAGACTTTTTTTCTAATTTCCTAGCTTGCTGGTATTAAAATTGAGATTTACCAATTTAGAATAGGACAATTAATTGATCGATGTTATCTACTCGTGTTTTGGAAAGTGAATTTTGTAGCAAATGCTTTCACAAAAGTTGAGCATCATCAACGCTTAATTTGTTAATTTTTCGATTAGGTTTGCGTGTTGTTCTTTCAGTTTTGACCACTTAGGCTTTTTTGAGAGACTTTCATTTGTAATGTTTTGCACTTCATTAAAAAAACAGTCAATTGAATTAAACCTTTTTCTCATCGTATCTTGTAGGGCTGGCAAAAAACTACCTATCCTGCCGTACCAACTGCAATCCCAGTTGAGCCGACAGGTTCGATAAACCTAGTCTTTAGTACGGTTCGACCAAACAGACTTGAGGGACTTCTTTAACATCAATAAAAAAGATTTGTTTCTTAATTTCACTCGTATAATCTATACTATTATTTAAGAGAACACCGTTTGTCAACCATAACCAAATTTGTTTACTTTAATAAACTTCAAAACATAAATACATCTAACTATCCACAATTAGTAAAAAGTAAAATAAAAATCAATACAAAACTACATCTAACTACCCACACTCATCGGGTGTGTAACCGTTTCTAGTTAAATAATAAAAAAAACATTCCTAATTAAAACATAAGAAATAAAAAATTTGAAATTAAACCCATTTTTGTTTTCCCCATTTTCTTTATTCCTTGAAATTCTTATAGACTTAGAGTGAGTGAGTCAAACGAGAGGCAGAGCAATGAGAACACTGATTCGGAGCCTCCGAAGAGAAGCCTACCCTCAGCCCACAACCCAACTTCAACTTCAATCACGACGTGCATTCTCTCTATACGATCACATCAATCTCATCGACAACGTCCCAAATGACCAGCTGCTTCGTTTTGAACGCTACACCGACACCGTGAATGGGCTCGACTCTGCTCATGTCTTGGGCTCCAAACGAATTCTCTGATATCATTCCTGATAGGTATTTACTTCACTCTGTCTTTCCTTTCCGCCTATTGCAAAAATCGAAATCGAAATGGATGAACTTATATTGTATATTGATTTTTTAGTTGAGGAGAAAAGTGAAATATGGCTGAAGCAAATGACATGTGATTGCAGTTCAATGCTATTGTATAGAAAAATTTAGAGGGGAAAACTGAGAAAGCCCCTAAGAACCATTAATGTGTTAATATATTATGAGTAATGATAGCTTTTACATTCTGAAGAACTAGTAGAAATAAATCATTCTCCTAACTTTGAAGTTTATTCTTATATCCCTGTTGGCTGACCTCAGTTTAGTTGCTAAGTCACTGGTTCTTGTTATCTTTCGTCTTACTTCCTTTGATTCTTATATTGACCTTTTCTTATATTTATTTATTTCAGAGATTTTGATTCTTGGCTGTGGGAGGCACATTGAACCCGTAGGTCCTGAATTACAGCACTTCATCCGTTCTACTGCAATGAAGTTAGAAGCCATTGACTTGGTAAGTTTCATTGTTGCTTTTATTCTGTTTCTTTGACTCGATTCCTCTGTTGCATATTATGCTTGTCATGGTCACTTAATGTTTCTATTGAACTGAAATATTGTGACATAATTATGGGTTCATGTGGTATGGTAGTTTAGCTGCTTTATTTTGGTTCCATTATTGGTCCAACATGAACCTTTTTAGATATTACAGAAGAGAGGAAGTGAGGGAGAAAAAGCCCCATTGCCCCTACATGAATTCTAGGGATTTCTCCGCCTTAAAAACAAAATTTAGGTTATAAAAAATCCAATCTCCTGCAACAAAGCCCACATCATTTTGCATGTTGTATGCACAATCACTTGATGTTTATAGCTGTCACTTGATCTATCTGTGACATTTTGCTTTTTACCCTTCCACATTAATTTAGTACCTCCCACAAAAGTACAATCTACTTGGGTAAAAGTTCAGTTAATCTGATTACATGAAAAGTCTAAGGGAGGTTGTCAGCACTTAAACTGACTCGCAAGTCCAACTGTAAAAGGTTATATCTGGCCTAGTCACTATAGGAAATATGTCAAATTCTGAAAAAGTCTGCCCTATCATCCCGTATCCTCCAGAAGAGCACTCTCATCTTCCTTCACTAATAAATCTAACACATTCTGATGTAGCACAACACAAGTTAGGAGTCGTCTAGTGGTGGGCTTTAGAAAGATGGAAATTTTAAGAAATAGTATACTTTTAGAAGCCAAAGAAGATTTATAGCTACTGTAGGTTTAGATAAATTAGGGAAATAGAAAATCCGGGGAAGAAGGGAGAGGGTGGAGAGAGACCAAGGTAGGAGAGGTGATATCAACACACCAAACCTTCAAACCTCAATTTGCCTTACGAAAGCTGGCCTTATTTATTAGCTTCAAATACGTCTTCATAGACTCCTCAATACCGAAAGACCTGTACCAAAAGATCTTTGGAGAACTTAAAGGCATTGGATGTATCCCAACATTCCAATAGTGTCTTGACAAGGTAGGAGACCCAAATAAATGCTCAAGTAAAACTTAAAATTTAACTCTTAAGATGACTTTTGACTTGTTTAGTTATTATGTTATGGACTTGGACACTTAAATTACTATGGAGACTTCTCTTTGGACCAAAAAAACCTTAGTTTAGGGTTGAGCTGATGGGCTTGTCTGGGGCTTCAAAGATGGTAATTCTTTTCTAGCAGAGTTTTGGCTACTGCTTCATTTCTATCCGTCCGAAACGGACTCATCTTGGTCGAGTGTATAGAGTCCTCTTCTTCAATATGTTTAAAGAGAAAAGTGCCAGTTGCCTTGTTGAGCTTTATAAATGGCAAAACTTTAGCAGGAAGCCAGGAAGGGACAACCTTAGGGCTCGTTTTGTACTGCTTTTGATAGGGCTAAGAGATCTTTTAGAGGTAAATGCATCTGTTTTCTTTTTTAGAATTATGGTTTGCAAAATTCTCAAAAGTGCTTTGGGTGAGGTTTAGAAGCACAGGGAATGGTTTTGGAAGCAGATGGGAGCTTGCGTCTTCTTAGAATTGCTACTGAGAGAAATCACGGGAAGCAATTGCTTGCATTAAATGAATATTTAAGACTCTAATAGAAATTGCTCCACTTTAACCCTTACACATCCTCCAGACATCAGAGCTTACATGACTACAACAATGAGCTCTTTGTCTTATGCGTAGTACTTGCCATTCGAACTTGATTGTAACAGCTGGTTTTCAGTTGCTGATATCAATTGAAGCGTTTCTGCAACAATTTCTCGGGGAGTATGACAGCCTTTGAGAAATGGAGTTCTGCTAATGTAGTGAACAAAGGCGATGGCAGGGCCTTTGACGTTTTTTATCAATTGGAGTAAAAGGAAGTGAGAGCAAAGACTCAGAAAAGTTAAATTGAAACCCACTTATTATGGAATGGAATGCCAAGAGCTTTAAGCTATAACCCACATCTTATAGCTTTTCGTATCTTTTTTCCTCATACCCATCATCTACAATCCTTATATTGTATTCTTGACCACAAAACCTGACAATATAAATGACAAACACCTCACTAGCCAGAGGAACCAAAATACTTGCCAGAAGGGGTTGGACACTTGTATCTGGGTCTCTTGATATATTTAGTTTGAATTTGGAGGTTCTTCTATCTAGGTGACAGGAGAGCTGGAGGGGGAGGGAAGGGTGGGGTGAGATGGGGTGTAGCCGGGCAAGGAACTTGAAGACATTGTGTTTAGCCCAGGACTCAACATACTCTTAATAGAGCTACACTCAAATAAATACTACTCTTCTAAAACCTAAGTTCAACTCTTAGAATGATTCTTGACTTATTTAGTTATTATCTTATTGACATGGAGACTTAAATGACCATGGACACTTCTCTTTGGACCAAGAAAACCTTGTTTTAGAGTTAAGCCAACCCTAAACTCTTTGTAGCATGCTTAATCACACTTGGACTAGACAATGACTTAAAACCGCGTAACTGACTTCATATACATCTAGTACAGATGACCGAGACAATAGTTATAGTAATGAGCCTGATTTAGTAGATCAAGTGTCACATCCTTGATAATTGGACTGCTATCCTGGTAGTAGTGATCTTCACATTCCTAGCCTCTCTTTGTTTGTGGACCTTAAAGACACAATATGAAGGACAACATGTCAACGAGCATATAAGATATTAGTTAATTGCCTATGAGATAAAATATTAAACATGAACTGAGGTATGAAATGTTCATATTATAATTATAGAGATATACTTGCCTTCCCAAAGGCAGGTGATTTGTTTACAGGAGATTTTGTGGCAGTGTCACCATTATGTGATGAGAAGTATGGGATAGAAACTTAGTCACCATCTTCTTCTACCGCTCGTTGTAATTGGTGCTGCCGTTGATATGGGCTTGACAACAGTGTTGGCAATGCTTCTAAGTTCATAATATTATCTTGTTTTGTTACAGAAAAATGCTGTATCAACATACAATATACTGAATGAGGAAGGTAGGATTGTAGCTGCTGCACTTTTACCATATGGGGTCTCTTCATGATGCGTAGATCCACTGCAGGATGCTTGCTTACAACATCTGTACTCTACCAGCAATAAATTCATGGAACCATGGGAACAATTTTACTAGTGTAATTGAGGTGTTCTCTGGCTGCTAGCTGTGAAGAGCTTTTCTACTCTTTTTTTTTTTTTCCCCTTCTCTCTCATTTAGCTTTACATGGGAATTGAGCCTAGGTTGTAAATGAGTTTACTCAGTCCCATGCTACCTTTTTGTACCACTTGAAAGGATTGTTACAATTAAGAGAGCCTGATTTTGTGGAAAATATGATCCTCTGTTCATTCTTTTGTGAGCGTGTATTATTTTTTATTTATTTAATTATTTACTTATTTATTTATTTATTTTTGGATACTGCGTTATGTTGTAATATAAAGAATTGCAAAATTATTTTTAGTTCCTGGACTGTGCCCAATTCTATAGTTGATCCCTATAGTTCTAACTTTGGCAATTAAGGTGCTGTTTAGCTTGCTAACAACTGTTGTTTAAGAGCTCTCAGGGTTAATGGCTGTTTAAGGTGTTTTTGGTGCTCTCATCATATTGTTTCGCTGGTTTTGTATTAGCTGAAGTTTTTGGCTTTGGACATTTGGTTCCCCAATATGCTTGCTAAAACGTGATTACAATCATCAAGATAATTGGTGTTCATTGCAGGGGGAACTCCCTGATACCTCCACTCCATACGACTTATAAGCAGCATGTTTTGGCTCCTTGTCATGGATGGGCTATCCGAACCGGTGGATGTTGCCGTGGTTGTCTTTCCTATGAAGGCATGCTAACTCTTGAGGAACCGAGATGAACATGGTAATTTCATAATATTAGTCACTTTAATTACTCCATTATTTGCCTCGGTTAAGTATTAGATGTGTTTTCAGTTAGTAACATTATTTTCTTTGAGCATGGTAGTTTCAATTGCTTTGTTTATTTTTGGGATCCAATTAAGTTTTTTTTTTATTATTATTATTTTATACATGGCAAAATGATGATAGATGATCAATGTGTTATATCGCAGACCATAGTGTTCTGCAAATTATGATCATACCTAAATTTGAAGCTGAAAGATGAATTTAATTTTTGCATGAATGAAAGCAATGATTAATGAACATCAAACGTGAAGTCAATGTGATTAAGACAAGAACTAGATGAATACTGTTCAATGAAAAACTAGAAAGCAATAGAAGTATATCTACAGTATGAAAAGATGGAGTATTAGTGTTATACACCTTGTTTGTAAGAGTTTTTAACTTTTTATTCATTAGGCTTTGTGTCAATGGGACAGAAAGATCAGTATTTGGTTGTGGATATGATTTCACCTTTAATATGCAGCAGATTCATTTCATAGTTCCATTTCGACATCTTATAGGTCCATTCAATCCATAAGATTAATTGGACTCCAACTGTGACAGAGTAAAGGCTTCAAATGTTTACCAATCCTCCAAAAGGTCAGTGTGTCTTGGTCAAGACTAATAGAGTATGCCAGAAAGAAACAACAATAATTTCTCCAACCTCTACTTTTTATTGATTTTGGGTGCTCTACTTTTTTTTTTTTTTGGTTACATGGGGCCAGAAAGGCCAAAAAGCAAAAAGCAAAGCTAAAACAACAAAAATTAGGACCAGCAGTCGGTAGCTACCGTCCTTCCTCTTGGGATGCCATCAATATCAGCTAGAAAAGCTTGAGAGGAGTGAACAGGAGGGGAATCAAACTCCACAACACCATGCTCATGGTTCAAACTGTTTTTGGCTAGAGAGTCTGCCACCATATTGCATTCCCTGTATATATGCTTGAGCGAAACAGAGTCAAATTTATCCATCAAAGCTCTACAACAAGAAACAATAGAGCCAAGAGGATGCATAGAGATGTCACTGTCAAGAACAAGTTTCACCAAGATAGCAGAATCAGATTCAATCTCCAAATTATTCATGTTGTTGTCAGTAGCCAGCTTGAGTCCATAATAAAGACCCCAAAGTTCAGCATCAAGCACATCACCAATGCCAAGATTAACTTGGAAACCCTTAATCCAACTGCCAATATCATTTCTAATAACACCACCTGCACCAATTTTTCCAGAGTTGCCACTCCGAGACCCATCAACATTTAATTTGACCATACCAGATTCAGGTTTTTGCCAACAGAGCATGTTGAGGCAAAAATCCTTGTTTGAAATTGAGTTAGCTTGAGCAAAATTCCACTCATTAACAGTGGTTGAAATTATCGCACCTGGAATTCTAGGCATTTGGAATTGAGTGTCAAAAATGTGCTTGTTTCTCCATTTCCAGATATACCAGCATATAAACACAAAGAGATTGCACCATTTGGTATTTAGGCAGGTGTGGGCAGGGCAGTGCAGTTGAGCCTTTAGCCAAGCCATCCAGTTCATACCCGAAGAGCTGGCAACATCAGTAGGAAGAGTAAAAGACTTCCAAATGGGCTGGACATGGGGGCAGTCTCTGAAAAGATGAGCCAGAGTTTCTTTATCATTTTTACAAATAGGGCAGAGATCGTCACTGGTGAGGTTCCGTTTGGCTCTTTGGACATTGGTGAGGAGTTTGCCATGACATAACGTCCAAACAAAAGTTTTCAGTTTGGGGGGAACTTGAAGCTTCCATAGAAAGTTCCAAGAAGAGTTAGTGTGACTAGAATAGTCAAAGAAGATATTGGGTGCTCTACTTTGGATGGAGGCTAGGGAGCCTAAAGTGGCTGAGCACAGTTAATCAAAGATACTTTACTATGATGCTTTGCTTTGTAGACAATATAATTGCTCCAA
This sequence comes from Rubus parviflorus, assembly GCA_029955375.1. Taxonomy (NCBI): domain Eukaryota; kingdom Viridiplantae; phylum Streptophyta; class Magnoliopsida; order Rosales; family Rosaceae; genus Rubus; species Rubus parviflorus. The sequence goes on along the minus strand of JARGGL010000005.1, from coordinate 6,527,077 downwards.
ACTTTGACTACACCTGAGAATTGGGCTGCCTTTGGCTAGGTAATGCGCGTAATCTGGAACTAAAAGTCATTACATATACTTTTGGTGATTTGGTTTTTATAGTGGTTTCTGTAGCTTGTTCTTCACTTATTAATGTTGTCTTCTTGCCTGTTCTCTTTGAGACCTGCTTGTTTTTGGTGGTTTTCAACACCCAAAGAGCCTCTGCGTCTCTTCCTTTAGCTGAACAAGCTTCTGCCTCTTTTGTTGTGGTTCGTAAACCCCCTGATATACTTAATCAAAATAGGAGTTTTAAAGTAGTCTTCACTAAGCATTACTACTAGAAGTCTAGGCAAGACATAGCTGGAGAAGGTGAAGCAATGGAGAGTTGCTTTAGAAAATTATAACTAATCCAATGAAGAAATGGCCAAGTGAATTACAATTAGGTCATGAAGAATGGACCATGAACTCTTGTTCTCTTTGTTTGTGCCTGTGAGTATCTTAATGAAGTTTTTGAACCCAAGAAGAAGAAAAAAAAGATGTACAAAGAACAAGTCCTCATGAATAATACTGTTGCCAATTTTCTGAAAGAAAAATAAACTGCTTAATTATTCTTTTCTGTGCCTGTAGTCCATGAAAGTCTGATAGCCATGCTCAAATAATATGACTTCAAATCAAAATTCCCATGCTGAAAATTGAAACACGGTTCATGCTCTCATCATGGTATTTGGTCTAATTTTACTCAGTTTAGACTCACATATTCAAGAAAACTCTTTCGCTTAGTTTCTTGGAGTCTCTATGTTGCGTGGTTGTCGTTGTTACAAAGTACAACTGTTGAGGAACCGAAACAAAGATGGAAATTTCATACCACTAGTCACTTAGTTACTCCATCATGTGGTCTTAAGTACTGTTCTGCTAATTATGCCATTCCAATTTGATGTTGCAGAAATGAAAGCAGTAGTTGATATGTTTGAACATCAAATAGAAGTCATTTTAATTGAGATACAATCTAAAGTATAGAAAGATGGAGTATTTATACACCTTCATTGTAAGAGTTGTTATTCATTAGGCCTGTATGGATGGGATAGAGATGTTGGTATTTAGTTGGAATAAGGTTTCACCTTTAATATGCATGAGATTCAATTCATAGTTCCATTCAACATTTTATAGGTCCATTTATTTCATAAGATTAACTGGACTGCGACTGTGATAGAGTAAAGGCTTCAAATGTTTACCAGTCCTCCAAAACGTCGGTATTTCTAGGTCAAGACTAATGGGACCATGCCAGAAACAAAACGACGTTGAACAGAAAGAACACAATACTTTCTCCTCCTAACTTTTGATGGAGGGTATGGGGCCTACAGTGACTAATCAAAGATACGAGTAGATATGATGCTTTAATTGTATACCAATCTCTACCTTTGGTGCCTAATCTGGAACTAAAAGTCATCACATCTGCTTTCATGTTGTTCTCCACTCAAACTCTGTTCACTCCCTCAAACCCTGTTCACTCATATTGGTTATTACCTTAGAGATTTCCTGTCATCATTGCATTTGGATTAAGCATTCTCAAGCATCTAATTGCAGCCTCAAGCATTTGGAACTTCTAGCTTGAAGCTGGCGTGAATGAGATGAGTTTTATGGTGTCATTTTAAGGGTTGCTAATTTGGATTGCATTTTTGTATGAAATCTGGAAAAACAAGACATGCCTTAATGCTTGTGTAATGTGTATATATAAAATCTTGGGATTATATCACCTTTAGTCCCTCAACTTTGACTTGTTCGACACTTTCGTCCTTGAACTTTGAAATATATCACTTTCGTTCCTGAACTTCAACACCAACTATCACTTTCGTCCCTGACCGGAAAACAATGGTGCAAAACCTATGCCAAAATGTTCGCACGGATGAGAGGAGTAACTTTTATAACTGGGGCTAAACTCAATTCGGCCTAGAATGGCTCGAATTTAGCTCGAAAGCCGGTGGTGGCCGAAACTTTAATTGTAAAATTCTCCGCCGTCCGGCAACGGTTTGAGGTGAGGTTGGTGGCGTTGAACTCGCCTCAAGGAGGGCTTCAAAGCCCAGTATGTGGTGTCGTTCGAATTGGCCGGAATCGGAGGTTTATTCGGTGAAAACTTCGGTCAGGGACGAAAGTGATAGTTTTTTTCAAAGTTCAGGGACTAAAGTGATATATTTTAAAGTTCAGAGACGAAAGTGTCGAATGAGTCAAAATTCAGGGACTAAATGTGATTTTTTTCCTTTAATCTTTCGAGATCTACCTGATCACAGGATCTATAGTATCGACATGACATCAGGTACTCTTTTAATTTTGTGTCAATGTTTTAGGTCAAGATGTCGTAGGACCATAAACACCAATAATTGCCTCATGCTTTACCTTTAATGGGGGCCATGGACTTTTTTTTTTTTTTGGACAATGGCCATGGACCTTCAAGTGGAGAAATTATTGGTTTGTTGGTTCAGTGAATTGTGTCCACAATATTCATCATTCAAATGTGAGTGGATATGGATCGATGGTGGGAAGTTTAGGGTATTGAAATCAAACAAGCAATTCACATCCACAGTAAAAAGTAGTATTTCACTGTAATCATCTGTATATTATAAATAAAACTACTTCTGAATATGAAGGTGATGATAATGCAACATAGCCATGTCTTCAGCAGAATGTGATTAACTGAAAAACAGACACTTCTCATAGGCAACGGTTTGACTTGTGAAATCACAAATTATATTTACTATATACTATTTGTTGGTTACTGTTCATTGCACTGTTCACGTGAACAGTGTAATTCCGGTTTTTGCCCTCATTTTGGTGTTGTGTAATTCCGTCTATGTCCTCAGTTCTTTCTCTTTTATTTTATTTTTTGTTCTTCCTCGGGTCAATTCTCTATCTGTCTCTGGAAGCTTCACAACCACCGACATCAGCTCTCTCTGCCTTTTCAGTTTACTCTCATTTACGATTTCATATCTTTATCTTCTTCGTTGTCCTTTACCATCTTTTTCCTGCGTCAACCACAAACCCAAAACCAAAAACCATATCTTCATCTTCTTCTTTGTCCTCTACTAACTTTTCTCTGCGTCACCCACAAGCCCAAAACCGGATAAACAATTTTGCCGAAAGTTTTTGGTTTGATGGATCTACAGATCTAACGCGTCAATATCCACATGTGTTGCTCTGTTTTTTTATAGATCTCCGTCGTTTTCATCTGCCGTGACTCAGTAGCTGATTTGCAACAGTCAATTAAATATCAATTGCACAGAGACTGTGTGAGTTAATTTCCCTCAATTTTTCGGTTTTTCAGTTCTGATATTGGTTTTTTTTGCTCGCTTAAATATAAATGGTTGGAAATTTGTTAGTGGAGATCATCAAGTTACTGAATTTTTTGGTTTTCCAGTTCTAATATTTTTTTTTTTTTGCTGGGTTAAATATTAATGGTTGAAAATTTGTTAGTGGAAATCATGAAGTTACTGAATAGTTAATTTTTGGGCTCCAAGTGTCCTTAATCTCACACCAAGTTGATTCTTTTCTGGGCTAATTGTATTGGATTGGCAGATTGCATTATAACTTTTCTGGATATTGTTTAATCTGTCTGTTTGAGCGTAAGACTCAACTGTCCTGGTATATGTGATGCGTCTTTCTTTGAGTAATCTAAAATATTTGTGATTCTTCTGTGGTTTGTTTGTGGATTGATATAAAGCTGCAATTTCTGATCTGGGATTGTTTTGTTTTGGACAATTGAATTGTTATAGTTTCTCTGTTAGACTCTGCATATTATTGATTAGGAATTGTATTTGGGATTGTTTGAAGAATGAAAGATGGAATTTTTTTTCGTGCTGATTGTGTCGTTATCAAACCAGGTACACCTCTGATAATTTATTTATAACAACTCATTGGAGCAAAAAGTCGCAAACTATTGAATTATATATTTTGATTTTTTGTTTGAATCCTTTGTTGTATCTATTGTCAATTTTTTTGATGCCACACTACTATCTCTTCTGATAACTTTCTAGGTTACTCTTTCTCTGTCTCTATTGTTTATCTATTTTCCGTGATTATAAAAAAATATAGTTTTGGAGGTTCTTAGAACCAATTCTTGAGCTAAATGTTTACGTCAAGTTCTAATATTCTTTGTGCTGTTTATTCAATCCAACATTTTAAGAATCAATGTATTCATTTCAGATTAACGAGTTTCACTCTACTACTGGTGATTCTCCTCCATAGCCATGCAAGTATATTAACAGGTTCATATTAATTTCTTTTCTTTTCTTTTATGTATGTATCTATGGATTTGTTGTAGTATTGGTTTGAGTTATTTCTATGAACCTTTTGTTACTTCATTTAGGGTCATTATTAGGTTTTTTTCTTTTTTATACTGTGATTGATTCTTGAATTATGGTATGTTTTACAGAAATGCAGCGTGGAAATCAAATGTCCTCAAGAAAAAGATTTTTTCAAGACTTCGAAAATGAAGGAACATCAACAGCTTCCAAAACTTTTACCCATGAAAATATCAGTGCTGAAACGATAGTGGATAAACATACCTTTCAAGATGAACATGTAGATGCATTGGATCAATTTGCTACTAAAATGAGGGATCATCAACAAAGTGCTAATTACAAAGCATCAAAGAGAACAATATTTTTTGAGCATTTGGGACATGAAGGAACATCAGTTGATCCAAGAATCAGAAATGACCAAATGAATTCCAACTTAATAGGAGCTGAAACAACAATTGCTTTTGGAAATACATCAAATGAGAATGAAAACACAATAGGTATGTTTATAAGTTGTTAAATGTTTAGCGTCTTTTTTGATACTTAAATTTTAAACATTCAAATCAATTATGACTCATTGTATATAATATTTTCATCAATATTAACATACTTATTGACATAACTATTTTTTTTATATAAATTGCAGTGAGAGATGTGCTAGAAAATTCATTTTCTTTTGGTCAGGCATTTTATCAAAAGGCGAAACAAGGTTATGCATATAATGTCTGATCATCTTTTTTTTCCTAATAAATCAACATTTTGTAAATCTAACTCAAATAACTTCTAATTGCAGGTATGATCATACAATATAAAGACCATGGTGATAACATCTTTCAATGTGTTCATTGCAATGCATATTATTGGCGTGACGAGAAAAATACACGAGGAATCTACACCGGTTGTTGTCAGCAAGGACAAGTAAGATTTTCACAATCAAACCCAACTCCACAATTTCTTGAACAACTATTAAATGCAAAAAATGGTCGAGAAAGCATACTTTTCCGAGAAAATATTCGAGTTTATAACTCAATGTTCTCATTTACTTCAATGGGCGCAAAAATTGATTATCGTATAAATGATGGATCTGGACCTTATGTTTTCAAAATATGTGGACAAGTGCATCATTTAATGGGTTCAGTATTACCATCTGACAATGAATTACCTAAATATGCGCAACTATATGTTTATGATACTAAGAATGAAATTTCAAATCGTATAAATGCTATAGATCCTTCTCATGTTAATCAAAACATCAAACTAGATATTGTAAAAGGACTTATACAAATGTTCGATGAAATCAATCAATTGACCAAAATATTTCGAACTGTCAGAGATAAATTCGAAGACAATTCTTTACCTTCATTTAACATGACTATGCTCAATCGACAACCAAATGATAGTAAGCAATACGAGCAACCAACTAATGAAGAAATTAGTGGTTTAATTGTTGGTGATATCGGAGAATTTAATTCAAGTAAAGATATTATTGTTCAATCTAACGAAGGACATTTGCAACGAATTTCTAGAATACATCCAAAATATATGTCATTACAATATCCAATACTTTTTCCATATGGTGAAGACGGATATAAACTTGGTTTATTATTAGAACCAATTTCTAGAAATCAAAGAAACAAAAGAGAGAAAATGTCAATGCGAAGTTTTGTTGCATATCAAATTCATGACAGAAATGAAAACACAAGTACTTTATTAAAAGGTGGAAGATTATTTCAGCAATATTTAGTCGATGCTTATGCAACTGTTGAAGAAGATCGTTTGGATTACATTAGAAAAAATCAAAATCAATTTAGAAGTGAAAAATGCAATGAACTTTATGCTGTTGTCTCAGCTGGAACTACTGATAGTCGTGATGTAGGACAAAAAATTATCCTTCCAAGTTCTCATACTGGTAGTCCTAGAAACATGATCAATAATTATCAAGATGCAATGGCAATTTGTCAACAGTTTGGGAATCCAGATTTGTTTGTAACTTTTACTTGCAATGTTAAATGGCCGGAGATATTAAGATATTTTGAAAACAATCCAGGGTACAAACAAGAAGATAGGCCTGATATAATTTCTAGAATTTTTCAATTGAAATTGAAAGACATGATCATGTACATTAAATCTGGTGAGCCCTTTGGAGAAGTTGAAGCAAATGTACATACAATTGAATTTCAAAAAAGAGGATTGCCTCATGCTCACATGTTATTTTGGTTAAAGAAAGATTACAAATGTTATACAGCAAATGATATAGATTCTATTATTTCAGCTGAACTACCCGATAAAAATGTCAATCCAAATCTTTTTGAAATTGTTAGTCAATTTATGATTCATGGACCTTGCGGACAAATAAATTTGAAATCTCCTTGCATGCAAAATGGAAAGTGTTCTAAATTTTTTCCTAAACCATATAACATAAACACTACATTTGAACAAATTAAGCCACCTGTATATAAGCGGCGTGACGACAATACAAGATTTGTGACAAAAAACGGAGTTCAAATTGGAAATGAGTTTATTGTACCATACAATTGTAAATTATTATTAAGATATAATGCTCATATTAATGTTGAATCGTGTTCTCAATCTATGTTAATCAAATATTTATTTAAATACATCAATAAAGGTCCAGATAGAGCTCGAATTTTACTATATGAAAATCTAAATGATGAAATTCAAACTTATCTCAACTGTCGATATTTAGGTCCGCATGAATCTTTTTGGAGATTATTTGAATATACAATTCATTCAAGATATCCTGCAGTTCAACGTTTAGATATACATTTACCTTTAGAACAAAATGTTATTTTCAAAGAAACTGATTTACTTGAATCTGTAATTAGATATCGGACCACTGATTATACTATGCTCACTGCTTGGTTCGAAGCTAATAAAATTTATGAAGAGGCAAATGAATTAACTTATGCAGAATTTCCTACTAAATTTGTTTGGAACAACAATAAGAAATTGTGGACGCCAAGGAAACAATATAAAACTATTGGTAGAATAGCTTATGTTCACCCTATGAAAGGCGAATTATATTTTCTCAGAATGCTATTAAATATTCAGAAAGGTTGCCATAATTACAATTCAATAAGAACAGTTAACAATATTACATACTCTTCTTATCAAGAAGCCTGTCAAGCTTTAGGTTTGCTGGGTGACGATAAAGAATGGATAGATGCCTTAACACATTCTTCATATGTTGCGACAGCATCTGAAATCCGCCAATTATTTGTCACAATTATCTTATTTTGTGATGTTGCAGATCCACAAAAATTATTCGATATGCATTGGTTAAATATGTGATGATATTTTACATAGAACTCGAACAGAATTCAGAAACCTAGATCTAATTATACCTGAACCAGAATTAAAAAATAATCTTTTATTTGAATTAGAAAAGATATTCAACATGTCATCCAGTTCGTTAAAAAATTATCAATTACCAATGCCAGATACAAATAAAATGTTTGAACTTAACAATAGATTATTAAAAGAAGAACTCAATTACGATTTACATATATTAAACCATCAAAACGCAAATTTTATTACTCAATTAAACACCTGTCAAAGAATTGTGTACGATCATATTATAAAAATAGTTGAAGATAAAAAATCTGGGACTTTTTTTGTTCATGGTAGTGGTGGAACTGGAAAAACTTTTTTATGGCATGCAATAACTAGCAAATTACGATCCGAAGGAAGAATAGTTTTAACTGTAGCTTCATCTGGTATCGCATCATTATTGCTTCCAAATGGCAGAACTGCACATTCACGTTTTAAAATACCGCTTACTGTGACTGATCATACAATATGTCCTATCAAAAAAGGAACTCATCTTGCAAAACTTCTTGAAAAAACAGATTTAATAATTTGGGACGAAGCTCCAATGTGTAATAAATATTGTTTTGAATCATTAGATAAATCTTTACGCGATATTTTGTCACACTCTAATAACATGCAAATTGATGAACCATTTGGTGGAAAACCAATTTTATTAGGTGGAGATTTTAGACAAATTTTACCAATTATTCCAGGAGGAACCAAAGAACAAATCATTCAAGCTTCATTAAATAGTTCTTACCTCTGGTCATCATTTAAAATATTCAATTTGACAGAAAATATGAGATTATTAAAAAATAGTTTAACTAATGATGAAAAAAAAGATATTTCAGATTTTGCAAATTGGATATTACAAATTGGTGAAGGTCGTATAGAATCAATTCAAGATACAGATGATAAAGACACATCTTGGATTGAGATTCCAGAAAATTTATTAATAAATTCTTATATTGATCCTATAGAATCAATTTTTTCAAATACTTATCCTAACTTTAATAATAACTATAATAATATCGACTACTTAAGAGAACGTGCAATTATTACTCCACGAAATTCAACTGTTCATAGTATAAATAACCATGTTATAAGTTTATTACCAGGTGATAAAAAAACATATCTCAGTTCTGATACAATCTCATCAAGTTCTGGTAATAATGAAAATATCAATATTTTATATCCAACTGAATTTTTAAACAAACTTGAATTTAACGGATTACCAACACATGAATTAATTTTAAAAGTTGGCATGCCAATAATGCTATTGAGAAATTTAAATCAAATGTGTGGTTTATGCAATGGCACCAGATTAATAATAACAAACTTATTCGATAGACTAATAGAAGCAAAAATATTAACAGGTAATAATATTGGTCAAAAATTTTTTATACCAAGAATTTCTCTGACTGCAACTGAAAACAAATGGCCATTTATATTTAAAAGACGTCAGTTTCCTATTAAACCATGTTATGCAATGACTATTAATAAAAGTCAAGGTCAATCATTAAATCAAGTTGGTATATATCTCTCTGAACCTGTTTTTACTCACGGTCAACTCTATGTCGCACTGTCAAGAGTTACTTCAAAAAATCATCTAAAAATCTTAATAAACAACAGTGATGAAAAACCAAATAAATATACGAAAAACATAGTCTATAAAGATGTTTTGCAAAACTTATAATCCGAAATTTACAAAACATTATTACTTCATGTTATTAAAATTGTACAAACAATATTATATTGATTTGCATTATTACTTCATGTTATTAAAATTGTACAAACAATATTATATTGATTTGTGTTATACAATTAATACTTTCAAATCACCAACCACAAATTGCTCTCAAACCCATCTCTGATTTCTTTTCAATTCCTCCAAAACCCCTACTTTTCCCACCATTTCCAGTCGACTAGACGTCTCCACAGCTCTGAAGAACCCAACTCCATCCTCAATTCCCTAAATCCCAACTGGGTCTTCAATTATGATTTGCTTGAGAGCATATGCGTACCTAGAGGTGACCTACCCCTTCTTGACCCGCCCACTTTTACTTAGGGCTCCAATTCGTTTGCCGCTTCAACCACCCCAGGTAAACCCATTTCTCTAATCAATTAAATTGATTAATCTGCTGCAACTACGGTTTCGTTGATGTTGAATTTGATTTGAGTTTGATTCAAAATAGCAATTTTCAATCTTTTTACTACAACAAGAATGTTAATTTCTATGATTTATGATATGATAATCATAAGCTATGAATATAATAATAAAATTAAGCTTTTAATTTTATTATTAAAGACTGGTAGATTTATGGTCGTTATCTAATTTATTCCAGCTAAATTAATAATATTAATATGTTTAGATTACAAAATCATGAAAATGATGGTGGCGTTGGTATGGAATTTAAGCTATTTTATTGTAATACACAATGTTCATTTAGCTGAATTTGCTGTAAAGGTAATAAGCTTAGATTTCGTGTTTAAAGTGATTCTTTGTGCTTTTTGTATGGTTATATATAGTTTCTACTTTAGAATGTATCTGTTCAACCTCTTAGTCTCTATGTATGTGGATTTAGGGAGCAGTTTAGTTTCACTAGCTAATTGTAAGATTTTCTCCTATTTCAGTTTCATGCCTTTCAAAAAGAAACAATCCAAATACAAAGGGACTACTATCCTTACCTGTTTTTCCAAGGACGACATCACGGTCGCTGCTGATTCTCGCTAGCATGGAAGGCTATATATGTAATGCTCTACTTCTTTCCTTTTCTTTCGGTATATAAAATATGAATTTAGTAATTTACATTTACAATCTTATTTTATCAATGTTTTCAGCATGTCAATCTGTGAAAAAAACTATTGAAATCAATCCTTACATGCTTGGAACAATGTTTGGAGGAGCTGCTGACTACCAATTTTGGCATAGAAATTTAGGGATTAAGGTATTATGCATAGTTCGTTTTCTTAGTTTTTATTTATAAATTATCATATACAATTAACGTTGAATTGGTGATGGTATACTTTTTCGGCGCTCTATGCTTTTCATGTTGCTTTTATAAAGATTCTGGAAGAGATGCCTGAAAAAACTTTATCATGAGTAAAATTTCATAGTACTGGCATCATATTTGTCTTGACCTGTGAAGGGGATTATAATCACGCCTTCTATCTCGACTTAATATATAACCTATAAAATTGTATTAGACCCCCCTCTATTATGTCAATAACCTGTAAAATGGATTATTAAGTGTGTTATTTTTTCCTGATACAATTGTAGTGGGATCATTTTTACATTTACCTATGTTATTTTTTTATCGGGTTATTATGTGTTATGCCTTTTTTCTAATACCTTTTTGAATTAGTCCTCAATTAATATACAATTGTATACATAAGATTCATACATTCTTCCCAAACCGTCTGTAGCCAAGTCTGATGCATCATGCTTTCCTGGAGTGGCTATTGATGTATATGGACGTATTGTATCTTATTTATCTTCACCTATAAAAGGATTATACAAAGTACTAATTAATTCTTCAAAACCCCCAAAATTTCACAAATTATCATGTGTGTGTTTAAATTAGGGACACTGAATATTCTCGCTCAATTTGTCTGCAGAGATGTGGAAGATTGGATCATCAAATAGCACTTTTAAGGTACAAGTTGTTCTTCATTCAACAAAGAATGACCTTCAATGAAAAACACACCAAAACTGCTAGATCTCAAGGGAAGAATTTTCAAGTCTCTGTCAAACAAGAAGCAAATGTAATGGAATAAATTTGTTTACTATCATTTGTTTTTTCTTCAATCTCCAATTTTTCAATGATCATATTGTATATATATACAGTTTTTGCTGAACTAAATGTACATATAACAACTGCATATTTAAATAATAGAATGAAGCATTTTGTACCACCACAACTAGAGAAACTATCACAACACTATTGTACAATAAGAATTTTTTATACTAACTCCTATAGGAATATAATATAAGTACAAATACTTTGATCATCTCAGTAATGTCACATTGTCACATACATAGTACATCTAATTGCATAGCACCGCAGCAAAGCGCGGGCTCTCCGTCTAGTATATACTAAAACGCAGTTAGGGGTATGTACTGTACATAGAATAGTGCGCGGACGCTTCTGCCCCTGTTTAGTGATTTCTGGTCTTCTTCCGCTTTTGCCCCTCGCGGTTGGTTTTGGTTCGCGTCCTCTGGTTTCGTTGCCTGAGAGACTTCTCGCTGCCTCTGAAGGAGGCTGGTCGGATTTCAACCATGCTTTGGGGGATAGGAATGGGAGGAGTTGTTCGAGGTCGATCTGGGCCATTGATTTGGTCATTGGTGGTGTGGTGTGAATCCTGCCGCGCATTTGGTCTTCTCTTTCCCAGATAAGTCCATTTACTGGATACATAACAAACATAAAGTCAAGTCGGGTCTCTCTTTCACACCATTTTGAGGGCTCCGTCGCGATCAAGGGCTGTTGGCCGATCATCGCCGCAATCCGATTGGTACGATCACTCACTTTTGAATACCTCTTAATTATCGATTTGATCGGTTTTTAATGTATGCTGTAAATCATGATTAACTGTCTGCAAAACCCTTACATGAATTTTTACGATTTGATTTTGTTCATCGTGGAGTTTTTCTAGGGTTTTTGAAGACTCACTGTCACTGTTTTTGCCTATTGATTGTGTAAGCATGGCCTTGGATGTTTTGATTGCTCTTATGGTCTGTTTGGTTTCTTAGAAAAGTAACCATCTTTTTGAGTTTTTCTGTGTTCTCGATTCTTCCTGTGTATGGAATATAAGGATAAAACATTGCAAGCGCTAAGATTTTTGGTAGGACCGTGGGTTATTTGCGGATTCATATTCTTTGTGGGTGAATTTTACATCTCTTTGAGTTTTCCCTCAAAAATATAAAGCTCGTAGAACGGGATTCCATGCTTGCCTTTTACAATATATCAGTGGTAGACTCTGAATACAACATGTAACTTTATACGACATATGTGCCAATTCAATGGTTGACCATAGCCTTGGTGTGACTATTAGCACTCATTAGAGTAACAATGTATTCTGTAATTAGCTGAGGTTTGCTTCTCTACCAATCTTATGGGCTTGGAAATTGGAATTGCATTTGTAATTTTGTATGATTGACTTTTTATAGGTAAAGTGGTGGAAAAGATACTATATTTCTTGCCTTGATATCTGTACATAAAATTAAAAGATATAAAACCCCTAAAGGTAGAGTGATTTATGAAATGCATTTGCAAGTTGATTCTTACTCTTTTCTCCTTTTCGTTAATGATGTACATCATTTTCAGGCATTAATACATGGAAAGGGAAGCAAATTCACAGCCATAATTATCGTATACCTGAGCCATATCGAGACCGGGTATGTCTTACTTCTGCATTCTGTAAATCTTCTAGATTGTGTTCTCCTTAGTTGACTGTCTATCTATTTGATCATATAAATAAAGCAACTTCATGAATGGAGATTGTGGTAGGATGAAGATGATGGGAACTATGAAGTAGAGCCTAAAGTTGCTGACGTGTTTGATAGCAACTTTGACGAAGATGTGACTTCTCTACCCGTGCTCACTTTGTTTAGTTTAACTGCGAGTTTTCTAGCATTTCTATTTTACTTAGAATTGCTTAAATTGTTGTAGGAGCCTGATCCAGACAAAGGTGCAGAAAACAATGAGGGAGAGGAAAGGTTGATCTTTTGCTTACCCTATTAACATTTAGAATTCCTTATAGTTGGAATTTTATTGAATTTTGATTTATAGATGGACAAAAAAGTGGTTGATATTTCTGGGGAACCAGTCGACCAAGAAGAAGAAGATAAAAGTCCTTTCCAAGATAGAAGACAACTCCAAGAATGAAAAGACGAAATCTTCTTCTAAACCTGTACAACATCATCATGATGTTCCTGAGGATGGAGAGTGAGACGAGAACTGCAGTGGTTGTTAGGCAAGCTGAGAGAGAAGCAAATCGTGCTGCTCTGCAATCAACCATGAGGGTAAGTTTCAATAACTGGTACATATCATTGCATATAATGGCGATGAAAATATATAAATCATTAATCTCTCATCCTCTGACATATTTTGAGTTTCATTAAGATCTATCAAAGGTCGATGCACCACACGGTGGTTTGGAGTTAGCCTTCTTCAATCTCCACAGCTTCATAAATATTGTTCGAATGTTACAAATCGAATGAGGATTTAGTGTTATGTATTATACTGTTCTGCTTTGTGTTTTTGGTGATCGGATATCTGGGTTTGTCTTGATTTTTAAGATTTGTGTTTTGAATCAGTAATAAAAGGACTTTTTATATCGTGGTCAGTTTAGATCTTCTGAGTTGATTAGTTTGATTGATGTGGGTTGTGATGGATTTGTTGTTTGATCCATGCAGATCAAATTGAAGGTCCTTATGTTTTATTACTTGGTTAATATCGTTTATCTGTTGTACGTAGATTTGATCTTATTATTTTGGCATTATATATTCTTTCAACTGTTCTTTTAAGGTTGCATATAATATTATGTTTGTCTCAGGTTCTTTCTATTGGTGCTGAGGTTGGAGAAGTACAGGCTGGAAAGAAGGTGAGTAATTAGAATGTGCCAAATTGATGGCAACTTTTTTCTGGGCATGAAATAATGTTGATTTGTGATATATGTTGGTACTTACACGATAAGTTTTTGGAGGAATAAAGTTTCCTATTGTTTAGTCTTAGTTCCAAGTAGCTATTCAAGTGCTTATTTTATCATCTAAATGGGGAAATCTTTTGCAGGTTCTGTTCTCGGACATCAATGCTTATGAGGTAAGTAAAATTAGTGTTAAACTGAAAGTATCATATACCCTGATATATTTCATCATCTAAATCATTAATGTTTATGCACGACCCTAGAAAAAACTTAAATGCTAATGTATCTTTGTCAGTAGAATTAAAAGTGTTTTTATTTTTATTCTTCATTTCTTTGAATAGGAGCCACTTTCATAGATGACAAAGTAGAAAATAGAATAGATGTGGATTGTAAAAAGAAAAACCCTTGGCCAAACAATAACAAGAAAAAACAGAAATCAACTACATCATAGGTTGCCAGACCACAATCAAACCACCCTAGACAAGACGGAACAGGCACTAGTTGCTGTGCTGAATACTGCTGATACAAATTGCCACAAACCGGATCCTACTAGGATTTTATTGCTAGGATCTGCTAAACTAATAATGTAGTATGCTGTAAAATGTTTAGGAAGGACATGAAAATGGGTACATAGCAAATAAATTATTAGTGTAAATAGAGAAGAAATACCAAACAGGGAACTTCATCCGTTGGAGTGTGAGATTACTTTGTGGATTTTGGTATCTTCTGACTCATTTCATGAGCCTCTAGGTTTTGAAGTCTATGTAGACTTCAATAAGAAGGAATATCCTATCTGATAGTTGATAGTCAGTCTCTTGACTGTTTTCGTTTACGGTTCAAATGTCATTGATTGAGGTATTGAAAATGCTATGTTTAAGGTGCATCATATCATTGCTTTACAATTGTTTCACATACAATTTTCTGAGAAAGCAGTTCCATTCACATATCATTGTTATTGCAATTGTTATGAATTATTATTTTCTCAAAAGTCAAAATGCAATTTTGCAAGACTAAATGGTAAATGCTTAAACTTATCAACAGGGGTTAAATCTCCCATTGCGGTACTAGGAGCTGAGATTGACAACTACTCTCCACGAGAACTCTTGAAACAGTTTGAGGAGATATTAAATGCTAAATCCGAGGTGCAGAGACTTTTTATTAATTTCTTTAATTATATATGAGTTATCTGTTCATGTTGAAGCTGCTCATCCTACATAAATTTACATTTCTAAGAACTGAGCCTATTTGGAAGCAGTAATTTCATATCAAGGGATTTTATTAACATTATTTATTTTACTTAGTTTGAGTATATAATACAAGCCATGGAAAAGAGAATACTATAATAATCCATATATTGAAATTTGTATTTATTATTTAAATTCATTTGTTTCACTACTGCATATAGTATTTAAAAATGAAATAAACGGCAATCGTAGTCATAGAAGCTTGAGCAGTAAGTGATGTAGACTTTAGGCCTCAAGAGTCTTATCAAACTGTTAAACTCCTTCTCTTAGATATTTTCACTGAGGTTTGGCTTACTTTCTTCCTGTACTATAATTCCTAATTGTTTTTTCAGGAGGTAATAACAGAGTGCAAAGGCACTGTTATCACAGTTTCTGATGACCGATACTTCATAAAGCAAATAGTTAATAGAGTGGTGGAAGTTAAAGACAGAAGATTGCAAGATTATGCAGGCAATTACAATGTAAGCAGTCTTTACCCTCAGTTTACTTGAGGTTTGAAATTGTGTGATGTGTGGATAATCGTTTTGCTTTAAAAATAATTGTTTTCTGAACGAACTGAGCTAAAATTGTAGATTATATAACAGCATGTTGCATATGAAACTCAACCAACACTAGCATTACTGGAATATTTTAATTTGAGAGTTAGCAGAACCAACAGATTGATGACTCACCCTTTGATGACTCATCCTTAATTATAGTCATAGGATAATTAAGGGGGATTGATAAGGGATTGATGACTCACCCTTAACTACTGGAATCATCTTCCTTACAATTCTACTTTGCTGTCTTAGCTACCTGCCTAGGATTCACCTCCCAGATATTATACTAAAGTGGATGCTTTGAAGTGCTATAAGTATTAAGGCTAATAATGAAGGATATTAAGTTTTGAAGGTGGTTGTAATAGAATAAGACGCAAAAATACAGATGCTGAAAATGATGTTGGCTTCTTAAAAATTAGAAAAAGAAAGCTTCATAACAGGAATTCATGAAGACCAACTTGAAATCATACTCTCTCATTTTCAGAGAATGACCCATAAACTTGAAAGCAAATGCTAGGGTTTGGAGTTGTATGGAAGATGTAGACATTGATCAATTCAAGAGGATGGTTTGTGTGTATAAAGATGTCTGTAAAATAATATAACACTGTATATGTGCCATATGACCGCTCTTATCTGGGTAAACGCATTAATTTTTGCACATTCTACAAAATATTTCGCTCATTTTTATACCATTTTACTGTCATACACTCAGACTATGCTTTCTGCAGCAGAACAAAAAATTATTAGTAAGCTGGAGATGTTGTGATTGACTGTTTATTTATCCTTTTACTGTTCTCACTTAGTCATATGTAATCTGATTCTGCTGCAGATTGACTTATGATAAATAAACAAGGGCAATGAAAGATTCAACTGCAGAAGAAGCTTTTAGCAGTTTGTATATATGTATCTAAACAATGAGCAGTTCAATACTGCTTAATTAACAAAACTTTTTCGAACTTCGGCCTTGCATACGTATTTTCTTTGTAACTTAAGCTTGCTAAACAAAGCATCATAACACTGCATTTCCTATACAATTTCTATGCTTTCCCAATTTCCTGTATGTTTTTAATATTTTCTACATATTCTAAATGTTTTTTAACCCCGCAGCATCGCGCGGGCACCATTGCTAGTAAATAATATTCTTCTAAAACCTAAGTCCAACTCTTAGAATGATTCTTGACTTATTTAGTTATTATCTTATTGACATGGAGACTTAAATGACCATGGACACTTCTCTTTGGACCAAGAAAACCTTGTTTTAGAGTCAAGCCATCCCCAAACTCTTTGTAGCATGCTTAATCACACTTAGACTAAACAAGGACTTAAATCCGCGTAACTGACTTCATGTACATCTAGGACAGATGACCAAGACAATAGTTATAGTAATGAGCCTGATTTAGTCGATTCTGCTCATGTCTTGGGCTCCAAACAAATTCTCTGAAATCACTCCTGATAGGTATTTACTTCACTCTGTCTTTCCTTTCCGCCAATTGCAAAAATCAAAATGGACGTCGAAATGGATGAACTTATATTGTATATTGATTGTTTGGTTGAGGAGAAAAGTGAAATATGGCTGAAGCAACTGACATGTGATTGGTTTTGTGCTGTGATGCAGCCTATACATGTTTCGTTCTGTTCGGCCTGTACCAGGTATATTTCAAATTGCAGTTCAATGCTATTGTATAGAAAAATTTAGAGGGGAAAACTGAGAAAGCCCCTAAGAACCATTAATGTGTTAATATGTTATTCAGCTCCTATGAGGAAACAAAGGCACCCAAGCTAATAATCATATAGGGAACATTTAACAAACAGTAATTTAATGCTAGCTAATCATGGGAATTATAAATGAGAAATTTACTCATGTGTGCGCAAAGACACACTAGGTTCCTCATGATTTGTTTTGTTTAACAACGGAAAGCCGATATGAATAATGATAGCTTGAAGAACTAGTAGAAATAACATTTTCTCCTAACTTTGAAGTTTATTCTTATATCCCTGTTGGCTGACCTCAGTTTAGTTGCTAAGTCACTGGTTCTTGTTATCTTTCGTCTTACTTCCTTTGATTCTTATATTGACCACTTCTTATAATTATTTATTTCAGAGATTTTGATTCTTGGCTGTGGGAGGCACATTGAACCCGTAGGTCCTGAATTACAGCGCTTCATCCGTTCTACTGCAATGAAGTTAGAAGCCATTGACTCAGTAAGTTTCATTGTTGCTTTTATTTGTTTCTTTGACTCGATTCCTCTGTTGCATATATTGCTTGTCATGGTCACTTAATGTTTCGATTGAACTGAAATATCGTGACATAATTACGGGTTCTATATATTATCTTGTTTTGTTACAGAAAGATGCTGTATCAACATACAATATACTGAATGAGGAAGGTAGGATCGTAGCTGCTGCACTTTTACCGTATGGGGTCTCTTCATGATGCGTAGATCCACTGCAGGATGCTTGCTTACAACATCTGTACTCTACCAGCGATAAATTCATTGAACCATGGGAACAATTTTCCTAGTGTAATTGAGGTGTTCTCTGGCTGCTAGCTGTGAAGAGCTTTACTATTCTATTTTTTTTTTTCTTCTCTCTTTTAGCTCTACATGGGAATTGAACCTAGGTTCTAAATGAGTTTACTCAGTCCCATGCTACCTTTTTGTACTACTTGAAAGAATTGTTACAACTAAGAGAGCCTGATTTTGTGGAAGATATGATCCTCTGTTCATTCTTTTGTGAGAGTGTATTATTATTTATTTATTTATTTATTTTTGGATACTGCGTTATGTTGTAATATAAAAAATTGAAAAAGAATTATTTTTAGTTCCTGGACTGTGCCCAATTCTATAGTTGATCCCTATAATTCTAACTTTGGCAATTAAGGTCCAGTTTAGCTTGCTAACAACTGTTGTTTAAGAGCTCTCAGGGTTAATGGCTGTTTAAGGTGTTTTTGGTGCTCTCAAGCATATTGTTTCGCTGGTTTTGTATTAGCTGAAGTTTTTGGCTTTGGACATTTGGTTCCCCAATATGCTTGCTAAAACGTGATTACAATCATCAAGATAATTGGTGTTCATTGCAGGGGGAACTCCCTGATACCTCCACTCCATACGACTTATAAGCAGCATGTTTTGGCTCCTTGTCATGGATGGGCTATCCGAACCGGTGGATGTTGCCGTGGTTGTCATGGATGGGCTAACTCTTGAGGAACCGAGATGAACATGGTAATTTCATAATATTAGTCACTTTAATTACTCCATTATTTGCCTCGGTTAAGTATTAGATGTGTTTTCAGTTAGTAACATTATTTTCTTTGAGCATGTTAGTTCCAATTGCTTTGTTTATTTTTCGGATCCAATTAAGTTTTTTTTTTATTATTATTTTTTTTATACATGGCAAAATGATGATAGATATCGCAGACCATAGTGTTCTGCAAATTATGATCATACCTAAATTTGAAGCTGAAAGATGAATTTAATTTTTGCATGAATGAAAGCAATGATTAATGAACATCAAACTTGAAGTTAATGTGATTAAGACAAGAAGTAGATGAACACGGTTCAATGAAAAACTAGAAAGCAATGGAAGCAATGTAAGAGTTTTTAACTTTTTATTCATTAGGCTTGTGTCAATGGGACAGAAAGATCAGTATTTGGTTGTGGATATGATTTCACCTTTAATATGCAGCAGATTCATTTCATAGTTCCATTTCGACATCTTATAGGTCCATTCAATTCATAAGAGTAATTGGACTCCAACTGTGACAGAGTGAAGGCTTCAAATGTTTACCAATCCTCGAAAAGGTCAGTGCGTCTAGGTCAAGACTAATAGAGTATGCCAGAAAGAAACAACAATAATTTCTCCAACCTTTACTCTTTATTGATTTTGGATGCTCTACTTTGGATGGAGACTATGGGGCCTAAAGTGACTGAGCACAGTTAATCAAAGATACTTTACTATGATGCTTTGCTTTGTAGACAACATAATTGCTCCAAACTATGATGACACCTGAGAATTGGGCTGCCTTTGGCTAGGTAATGTGCGTAATCTGGAACTAAAAGTCATTACATATACTTTTGGTGATTTGGTTTTTAGTGGTTTCTGTAGCTTGTTCTTCACTTATTTGTTGTTGCTTTCTTGCCTGTTCTCTTTGAGACCTGCTTGTTTTTGGTGGTTTTCAACACCCAAAGAGCCTCTGCGTCTCTTCCTTTTTTTTTGGTTACTGAACAAGCTTCTGCCTCTTTTTTTATGGTTCGTAAACCTCTGATATACTTTATCAAAATAGGAGTTTTAAAGTACGTAGTCTTCACTAAGCATGACTACTAGAAGTCTAGGCAAGACATAGCTAGCTGGAGATGGTGAATCAATGGAGAGTTGCTTTAGAAAATTATAACTAATCCAATGAAGAAATGGCCAAGTGAATTACAATTAGGTCATGAAGAATGGGCATAGCTAACTCTTGTTCTCTTTGTTTGTGCGTGTGAGTATCTTAATGAAGTTTTTGAACCCAAGAAGAAGAAAAAAAAGATGTACAAAGAACAAGTCCCTCATGAATAATACTGTTGCCAATTTTCCGAAAGAAAAATAAACTGCTTAATTATTCTTTTCTGTGCCTGTAGTCCATGAGAGTCTGGTAGCCATGCTCAAATAATATGACTTCAAAGCAAAATTCCCGTGCTGAAAATTGAAACACGGTTCATGCTCTCATCATGGTATTTGTTCTAATTTTACTCAGGTCAAGACTAATGGGACCATGCCAGAAACAAAACGACGTTGAACAGAAAGAACACACTACTTTCTCCCAACTTTTGATGGACGGTATGGGGCCTAAAGTGACTAATCAAAGATACGAGTGGATTTGATGCCTTACTTTTTTATACCAATCTCTACCTTTGGTGCCTAATCTGGAACTAAAAGTCATCACATCTGCTTTCATGTTGTTCTCCACTCAAACCCTGTTCACTCATAATGGTTAATACCTTAGAGATTTCCTGTCATCATTGCATTTGGATTAAGCATTCTCAAGCATTTAATTGCAGCCAACATTCTCAAGCATTTGGAAGTTCTAGCTTGAAGCTTTGCTTGAATGGTGTTATTTTAAGGGTTTTTAATTTGGATTGCATTTTTGTATGAAATCTGGAAATGTCACGACATGCTTAATGCTTGTGAGTATACAAAATCTTTCGAGATGTACTTGATCACAGAATCTAAGTGTTAAAATAAAACGTTAACAAAGTATCGATATGACATCATGTATTCGATATGACCTAAGTGTTATTGCTAAGCTTGATGGTAGAATGGTATTACAGGTTAAACCAGTCCTCAAAACTAAGGTCAATATTCATCGTTCAAATTTGTAGTGGATATGAATGGTGGGAAGTTTAGGGTATTGAAATCAAACAAGCAATTCACATCCATGTCAAGAAAGAGATAATGGATGATAGATTACATTGTTGCAGACTTTCATGTTTATTCTTCTCCAATCCGGAGGATAAAAATTCTCAAATGGTACCTGAACTATTACGAAATGCACTTTTTGGTACCTAAGTTTCCTTAGGGAGTCTGGTGGTACCTAAACTATATATCAATTAGCCTTATTAGTACATCCGTCCAATTTTCCGTTAAAAAAAAAATCATCAAGGGTCAGACTAAAAACACAAAGAGTGAATGATTTTACCAAAGTGTCCATGACAAAGAAAGCCGCATGTACGCCACATAGGCAATTTTAACGGAAAATTGGACGGATGTACTAATGAAGCTAACGGAGACATAGTTTGGGTACCACGAGATTTCCTAAGCAAACTTAGATACTAAAAAATATATTTCGTGATAGTTCGAATACCATTTGAAGATTTTTATCCTATATTGAAAAAGACCAACACAGTTGTATACTTCTACTACAGGTTTAGCTCCTGCACCTCTCCTCTCCACTACTACTTACTACTACATGACACAAACATCCTTCTTACAACTCCTCAAAAACTCTCTTAAACAATTCAAAAGTAGATGAAGGTAGACCAAAACATGGTGGAACAGCTCACCCACTGACCCACATGAAGAACAACAACACACAATTTGTAAAGAAATAATTTGCAGAAGAGATATTTCAACAATCCACAGTAATAAGTAGTATGTCACTGTAATCATTTGTATATTATAAATAAAATTACACAGCTATGAAACGCAAATAATGTGACATCCCCCAACCTGAAGCTTCTGAATATGAAGAGCTAGCTAGCAGATGATAATGCAACATAGCCATGTCTTCAGCAGAACGTGGTCAACTAAAAATCAGACATATATCCTAGGCAACGGTATGAAATTATGAATTGTGAAGTCACAAATAGCAAACTTAAGAACATGATGGAAAATTTGACACTCTTTCATTGTCCTGAAAATGGGAAATACTATTTATTTTCAAGGGAGCAACATGTTGAACCAATCCTCCAAAGCCTTAGGGACATTTTTATGCCAAGAATTTACATGTCAGTAAAATTGATAAAACCTTTACTGCTGGTCCAAGAGACCAAGAGTAATATTCACAATACATGCATGTCTACGTTTGTCTGCGTTTACTCAGTAGACAAAAAAAGAGACTAGTTGTTAGAGAAACTGATTCTCCTCCTAAACTCAAGCCATCTGATTCTCCTCCTTTGAATCAGTGTCAGCAACAATCACTCTCCACAATCAAAACTGATTGTGTAACAGCAAATCAGTTTTGATTATTTGTATTTATTGCATTGAATTTTGTTGATAACATCTTGTAACAGTAGAGCAGATCTTAGCTATATAATTGTACAATTGCAAACATACAGTTTAATGAAAATCAGTTTCTACAATTTCTACATGGTATCAGTAGTTTAGGTGTCATACCTTATTCGATCCTGTCTTCTTCCTTCCCTCCTCAAAATCTGTGGGCTGAGGCTGTCCTAACCTCAGTATATCTAATCAATCTCCTTCCCACTCCGGTCCTCAATTGGGCCACTCCTCATACTCGTCTTTATGGTAGTCCTCCATCTTATTCCTCTCTTCGAGTTTTCGGGTGCTTATGTTTTCCTCATCTTGGTCCATATGTTTCCAACAAATTGTCGAGTCATAGTGTTGAGTGTGTTTTCCTTGGCTACAGTCCACACCATAAAGGATATCGTTGTCTTGATCCTAAAACCGGTTGTGTTTATGTCTCCCGTCATGTTTTATTTAACGAGACTATTTTTCCCTATAAAGATTTGCAGGTCTCTTCTGTTCTGGACTCAAGCTCCATAGAATTTGTTCAACTCACAAGTCCCAGCCTCTCAGGCCCATCTCCCTCGGCCCAAATGCCAGACCCATCTCCTTCTGGCTCTCATTTGTTCGCGTCCCCTCCTTCATCTGTCGCGACACTTCCACAAACATGGTCTCTGGTTCTGTAATACCCCGAAAATTTCCATACTATTTTTATAAAATAGGTCGTGAAATTTGAAGTGAAATGGTGTGAAATTGTATTTTTAGAGGTTTTCGTCGTAAAACGATAATTACGGCGGTAATTATAAGTTACACAAGGTTAATTAAGGTAACTTTTTATCCGTTGAGAATTTGGGAAAACTTCCTTCATGAAAGTTGTAGACCTCGTCGAATCGAGTTCGTAGGAATTTGGTTCACCAAAAACGGAGTTCGTATGAAGAAGTTATGGCCGTCGGAAGTTTGACGAATTTCTATAAATAGAATGTTGGGATTTACTGTTCACCCGAAAATCAGAATTTATCCCAGAAATGTACTGTTCACGCCGTGAACAGTACCAGAAACTTCCTCCGGTGATTTCTCCCTCCTCCGGCCACCAATTTGTGTGAGACTTGTCCCAATCTCTTTGTCTCTTCATCCTCTTCGATTCTATACTAGTTTCATTCATTGATTTTCAGTATAGAAAGAGAAATCAAGAAAAGAAAAAGGAGAAAAACGCTGCCGAACTGTTCATCAGTTTCTGGGCAAGTTTCCGGCCAAATCGAGCCACCTTACCTACTGGGCTTTGTAGCCCTTGCCAGGGGCTTTCCAGCAACATAAAATATGCCTCAATCGGAGTTCGGACGAAGGAGAATTTTGGATTTGAAATCCTAGGGTTTCGGAGCTATCGAGGTAAATTCGAGACTTTTTACTTTGAATTGGCCCTTGTGGCAGTTATGAAAGTTGTTGCTGGTAATGTGTAGAACATTGTGTTAAAATTTCATGGCAATCGGAGCACTTTTTTCCGGCGACGGACAGTCGCCGGTGGCGGCGCGTCGGCGGCGCGTCCGGCCGGTCCAGGAGCAGTTCTTTGCTCCGTTTGGCTTGGTTCGTCGATACGAACAACTTTCGTGTTTTGACTTTTGTCAAATTCGGTCGTTTGATCAATGATCAATTAAGCGATAGTTATGGATCGTTAGATCCGTGATGATCCGACCGTTGGATCATCACCAATTTTGGATATGATGTTAGGATGCTAGAAATAAGCATGCTGTTGGATTTTGGAAGTTTCGGATTTTGTGTGGGACCCGTTGATGAATAGTAGACGTGGGACCCACGTTGACCGATGGTTGACTTTTGGTCAAATGGTCTCGATTAAATGTTCCGATGTCGTAGGAGACATTTGAGGAACATTTGGATTATTTTGGAAATGTATTATGCTAATTGGATATTGCATAATCATAGGTGTTTACGAGAAGTGTAGCTCGTGCTTGTCGATTCCTGGTTACTATTTGAAGACGCAGCAGGAATTAGAGGTGAGTGAATCTCACGATATTTTATATATGAATATTAATTCATATTGTGTTGTTTGCGAAAATAAATAATTATATTTATTTAAATGATTTTGCGATATATAAATTAAATACAGTTTTAATTTGATATATCAGCATGTGTGATTTTGTGTTAAAACAATATTTGAAAGTATTCATTTTATTGTTTTAATTGGTGGATTTTGTGGGAACAATATTTCAAAAATTATGATATTGTGTTTGCCTACTCGAATGTTTTTGTAGCCAATGGGTGAAGGTTAGAGCTTTAGACTGTGTAGCCAATGGGTGAAGGTTAGAGCTCTAGACTGTGTAGCCAATGGTGAAGGTTAGAGCTTTAGACTGTGTAGCCAGAAGGTGAAGGTTAGAGTTCTAGACTGTGTAGCCATGTATTCATTGAAAACAAAGATGAATACTTTATGTAATAAAGGAGAAGAAAAATGGTATTCTCGCTTTATCTTGATGTATTAAAAGGAGAAGAAAAATGGTATTCTCGCTTTTAATCATTTGAAGTTGATTGTGGTTTTGTGTGAGTATGATATGAATTTGCTTCTTAAATATTTGAAGCATTGATAAATGAATTACAATTCTTGAACAATATTGAATTGTATTTTGAAGTTTTTACTTCTTTAAAAATTGAAGTAATTATTATGATGATTTACTTTTCTTAAAAAGAAAGAAATCATAATTTTGGGAAATGATTTTGGGGAAGGTTTATATTGTTTAATATTCTGAATTACCCTGGGATTAACATACACGTTATGGGACGTGTGGGGTTAAAATACGTATTATGGGATGCGTAGGTTCATTATATTTTATAATATGAATTTTCGGGATTTGAATTGTTTTTGAAGAATATAACTTACATATATTTGTTTAAAACAAACTATATATGTATATTTTTGATAAACGGTTTAGGGTGAGTAAAACTGAGTTAACTCATACCAGCTTCGTAAGCTGACCGGGTTTGTTGATATAACCCGGTACACTATTCCACGGTGTAGGGGTTATACCTGCAGGTTAGGATAACCAGGAGTAATGCAAGGCTGCATACTTTTTGTTGGGTTATAAGACTTCCGCTATTTTATGCTTCGCACTCTGAAGATTTATTTATGTAATATTTTGATGTATCAATTTATTATATAAATATTTGGTATGTAATATTCGACTCTTGTATTGAGTTTGAAATTACAATGTTGGGCATGGAGTTGGTGTTGTGTACTTGAATTAAAAAGAAAAAAATTCTAGTGCATATTTGTATTTGATATTCCATGTCGTCACGTTCCCGAAATGGTTTGTAATTAAGGGCAAAATGCCTTATTAATTGATTGGAAAATCGGGGCGTGACAGATTGGTATCAGAGCAAAACAATGCTCTAAGGAAGTGATTGAGCAATGGAACGCTCTACGGTGATGAAACGAGTTTTGGTTTTGTGAAGTGAAGTTAGGGTTTAGAGCTTAGGATCGGTTTAGGGTTTGACGTTAGGTTCTTAGATTCATTCAAGTAATGGTTACTTCGTATGCTTAATAGCACACAGTATTTATCGAGTGATGGCCCGACTGCAGCGGATCCCCATCATGTGCTCTTCAGTGCTGTTGTGTTGTTAAGAATATAAAGTACAAATTACAATTCCGAAATTGATAGTCTTACATGGCTACATTTCTAATTCTCTCAACCGTACCTTGGATCAAACGACAGACTTGATCCACTGATCCTTTCTTGTTCTTCAGCAGCTCAGTAGAGATCTGTGTTGCCACCGTTATTAGACAACCAATGTATGGATTGTCTGAGATCCCTTCTGTTCTTCCAGCAGTAGGCATATCTGGTAGAATTGAAAAACCTGAAGTTAGGAATACAATTGTACCTAACTCACAACCACCTAATAACTTCTGGACCGTTGACTGACTGATAGAGGCATAAATCACGTATGACCCTGTTGAATCAGTACAACTTTCTTGGAGTACGTAGGTGTCGTCGATTTGCATCAAGGTGACACAGTTGCGTGGGTCTTGACCCGTTGTGATGTGTGCAATCTCTTGGACTGTCTTGCCCAATGCTTGGTGGTCCCACTGGTTCCGAGTTTGTATGTCAGTGAAGTAGTCAAACAGCTTTCGGTGAGAGACATGATGTTGGAATATTGCTGTTGCAGTTCGAGTAAGACCATGGGGCTTATTCGGCCTATTCCAGATTTTGTTGGTGGAGACTCTTATCCCTGAACCCCTGAACTTGGTTTGTTCAGCTACCTTCCATTCATGAGCAGTAGAGTTGCCGATGTCTGTGAAAAAGTCTGTCACTATTCTGCATGCCATCTGCAACAAGTTTCTTCTTCCTTCCACAGATGGTATGACACAAAAGTCTTGAGGTGGATAAGTGTCTGCCGCGGAATAATTTAACCTTTCCGCTTGCCTCTGAAGTATTTCTACCCATCGCCTTGCTCCAAAGGCTAAGCCTGACTCCACTAGCGTTCGGTATGTTTGGTGCATGATTTGATCCTGTACATCAACATGTTCCACCCATACGACACGAGAGCTGCCGTTGAACAAATCTTGGATTAAGCATCCGGATGGACGCTTCTTGCATTGAGATCTTGGGTGTGGACCCAGATTTGAGCTTAAACCGTCCACATAGACGTCAATTATTGCCCAACTTTGTTCTGTTTGTCGTTGGCAATAACGAACAAAGTGAGTTACACGAGTGGAGATAGATGGACTGGTCACCTGGAATTCAGCAGTCATGACTTGGATGGTGTCGTGGTAGCTTTCAGTAGTCCCTGATGACAAGACATCAAGGATACTCGCCCTTGAAATGATGCTACCGAATATGGTGGACCATTGGTCCACATCCATGAAGAGATTCACGAGTACGAC
Source organism: Rubus parviflorus (assembly GCA_029955375.1). NCBI lineage: Eukaryota > Viridiplantae > Streptophyta > Magnoliopsida > Rosales > Rosaceae > Rubus > Rubus parviflorus. Next base: position 6,499,446 of record JARGGL010000005.1, on the reverse strand, counting down.
AGGACTGAGGGGAACAGTAGCTGTGTAGCGAGAAGCTTCAGTTTGGAAGTTAGTGGGAGTAAGATCAATACCGTTAGTGAAGATTCTCTTGTACTCTGCTTCATTCAGGAACTCATGAAGCGTGGCAGAGCTGGATTTGAGTGCAGAGATCCACAGTGGCGCAGCAGCAGATGCCATGATGATTAGCTCATCTCTGACCGACACAATGATTTCAGAAATCTTAGTTGTGTCTGCCACGACCGATGCTTCTGCCACGGCAGATGCTTCTTCAGGTTCTGAACGGTTGATGTTGTCTGATGGTTGTTGTGTAGAAGAAGAGTGATGTGGGATCGACATACACTTTTGAATATCCCTCCTCATGTGAGACTTTTCCCTTGGACCGATGACTGCAGGAATTGGAAGAGTCTGAGGTTGTGGGGTAGTCTCTTCAATCCCTTTTAGTAGCTCACTATTGGGAGTAACTCGTTTTCCACAGTGGTTGCAGTTGATTCTGTTGAATGCTGCTTGGTACTGGCTAAGTTGAGCTTGAAGCTCATTGATTTGCTGTCTCAGCAGAAAATTTTGTTGACGAGTTGTTTGGGCAGGCGTTTTGGGTCGATGCTTTATCACCCACGCAGAGACTTGTGCAAACGTTAACCTTATTTGGTCACCCAAATCTTGTCGTTGTTGAACAGTTGGCTGTGGAAAAGCCTCGACGAAGTCCTTCAATGCTTGGACTTGGTATTTGGTGAAGCTCTTCCTCAGTGGAATACGTTTGGATGAACTAGGTTCAGCTTGTGGAGATGATACTTGTGGACTTGAGGCTACTTCAATGGCTTCGTCTTCTGCTAGAAGCATGTCTAACATGTCGATATCGTGGTTGAATTCGATTGCTGGTGAAAGTATTTCATCTAAGCCCTCAAAAAATTGACTTTCAGAGGGATCAGATTGAAGTAATTCACTGAACGAATTCACTTTGCGTGACATGTTTGAGTTGGTGGAAAATTCTGAGAAGTAGAATGAAGAAGTTTTTCTCTTTGATAGAGAAATGAGATTATGGCACTAATGGAAGGTATCTGTTAGTGGATGCGTAAGGGTATATTTATTGTTGGTGGAGGATTTGATAATTCAAAAGCAAAAGTGAGCGGCTGATTACAGCTAATTGTCGGAGCCCTTGGAGATAGTGGAAGATTTTTTTTCCCGATGCATGGATTTCCCACATACAGTTCCACTCTTGTGAGACCTCGCATCTTTTGAGGAATTATTTATGCGAAAGCAAAAGGAAAAGAGTCATTATGACCGGTGTTAGTGGAAGACTGAGTTTTTGTTGATTAAATCTTGTGGAATCTTGTATCGTGGGCGATACTTTTGAGTAATTGTGACAGATATGAGCAATAATTATTCTTAGTGGGTTGCTGAGTGCACCGCACTCGCATTAAAGAAAGGCTTCCTTACGGTGGAAAGTTTGGTTTAAATACATGGGATAAGGAGTTGTGTTACTCATCTCATATCTGTTATCAAACAATCATCTCAAAATTTTCTCTTACACAATGGTGAACAAAGGAGAGTGCAGCAAGCGATCCAAGAATGCAGAATGGAGTGAACTTCCGGTGGAGATCTGGAAGTACATATTCCAGTTGGTTGCTACCGCATCCCTGCAGAGCACAATGGAACTCCGTTGTGTCTCGAAGACCTTCAAGGAGTATGCTGATAGCTGGTCTACTCTTGCAGCGATCGACATGGATGGGTTCGATGGTGGATCCAGACCCACTGGTTCCATAGAAGCGGACAGGCAGGTGCGCATCTTCGCAAATCGATGCTGGGAAGCGAAGAACCCGGAGTCTCTATTCCGAATGGGAATACGAGTACTTGTGGAAGCGGCCAACATACCCTTAGCCCTGGAGTATTTCGATGCGGCATGCAAACCAGGAACATTCTACTGTTCGCGTCCCAGTTCGGTGGTAGGTCATCATGTTGCATTTTATGCAGCATGTATGATTAAGATGATAATGGGACCACGAGCCGAGCAGCAGAAAATGGTGCACCGACTGTGTGAAGCCCTCGACTGGTGGAGAAGCGGATGGAACATCTACTACTGTAGACAAGAAGTCGAGCGGATGATGCATCAGGCCGAGTTTTGTCATGAGCATCTACTGCTGTATTTTCCGTCGACTACAGCTTTCCTGCCCGCAGGTAAATGTCTTACTTGCGGTGAGTCAAGTTTTTGGCGTCCTTTTGGCCAGGACATGTGGGACGTGGATGGAGATAGGCATGCAGCTAGAGAATGTTGCGACACTTGCAAGTGTTTCGTGGAGGCAGCATATTTCTATCAGCTGATGATGTATGGAATTCCGAGACATCCGGCCTCTTATCCACGAAGTCACTACTGGAGGTTTAAGGATGGCTTCTGGTAGTGTAAGCCCTGTGAGGCATCTTAAGAATCTGTAATAGAAGTTGTGTGCAAGTTGTTTTTCTAGTGTGTTGTGTACTACCTAAGTGATTATCAATAAAAACTTTGGATTTTGGAATTGAAGTGTGATAACTTGGGTGTACTCTGCGTCCTAATTTCGGGACGAAATTTCTTTAAGGAGGGTAGACTGTAATACCCCGAAAATTTCCATACTATTTTTATAAAATAGGTCGTGAAATTTGAAGTGAAATGGTGTGAAATTGTATTTTTAGAGGTTTTCGTCGTAAAACGATAATTACGGCGGTAATTATAAGTTACACAAGGTTAATTAAGGTAACTTTTTATCCGTTGAGAATTTGGGAAAACTTCCTTCATGAAAGTTGTAGACCTCGTCGAATCGAGTTCGTAGGAATTTGGTTCACCAAAAACGGAGTTCGTATGAAGAAGTTATGGCCGTCGGAAGTTTGACGAATTTCTATAAATAGAATGTTGGGATTTACTGTTCACCCGAAAATCAGAATTTATCCCAGAAATGTACTGTTCACGCCGTGAACAGTACCAGAAACTTCCTCCGGTGATTTCTCCCTCCTCCGGCCACCAATTTGTGTGAGACTTGTCCCAATCTCTTTGTCTCTTCATCCTCTTCGATTCTATACTAGTTTCATTCATTGATTTTCAGTATAGAAAGAGAAATCAAGAAAAGAAAAAGGAGAAAAACGCTGCCGAACTGTTCATCAGTTTCTGGGCAAGTTTCCGGCCAAATCGAGCCACCTTACCTACTGGGCTTTGTAGCCCTTGCCAGGGGCTTTCCAGCAACATAAAATATGCCTCAATCGGAGTTCGGACGAAGGAGAATTTTGGATTTGAAATCCTAGGGTTTCGGAGCTATCGAGGTAAATTCGAGACTTTTTACTTTGAATTGGCCCTTGTGGCAGTTATGAAAGTTGTTGCTGGTAATGTGTAGAACATTGTGTTAAAATTTCATGGCAATCGGAGCACTTTTTTCCGGCGACGGACAGTCGCCGGTGGCGGCGCGTCGGCGGCGCGTCCGGCCGGTCCAGGAGCAGTTCTTTGCTCCGTTTGGCTTGGTTCGTCGATACGAACAACTTTCGTGTTTTGACTTTTGTCAAATTCGGTCGTTTGATCAATGATCAATTAAGCGATAGTTATGGATCGTTAGATCCGTGATGATCCGACCGTTGGATCATCACCAATTTTGGATATGATGTTAGGATGCTAGAAATAAGCATGCTGTTGGATTTTGGAAGTTTCGGATTTTGTGTGGGACCCGTTGATGAATAGTAGACGTGGGACCCACGTTGACCGATGGTTGACTTTTGGTCAAATGGTCTCGATTAAATGTTCCGATGTCGTAGGAGACATTTGAGGAACATTTGGATTATTTTGGAAATGTATTATGCTAATTGGATATTGCATAATCATAGGTGTTTACGAGAAGTGTAGCTCGTGCTTGTCGATTCCTGGTTACTATTTGAAGACGCAGCAGGAATTAGAGGTGAGTGAATCTCACGATATTTTATATATGAATATTAATTCATATTGTGTTGTTTGCGAAAATAAATAATTATATTTATTTAAATGATTTTGCGATATATAAATTAAATACAGTTTTAATTTGATATATCAGCATGTGTGATTTTGTGTTAAAACAATATTTGAAAGTATTCATTTTATTGTTTTAATTGGTGGATTTTGTGGGAACAATATTTCAAAAATTATGATATTGTGTTTGCCTACTCGAATGTTTTTGTAGCCAATGGGTGAAGGTTAGAGCTTTAGACTGTGTAGCCAATGGGTGAAGGTTAGAGCTCTAGACTGTGTAGCCAATGGTGAAGGTTAGAGCTTTAGACTGTGTAGCCAGAAGGTGAAGGTTAGAGTTCTAGACTGTGTAGCCATGTATTCATTGAAAACAAAGATGAATACTTTATGTAATAAAGGAGAAGAAAAATGGTATTCTCGCTTTATCTTGATGTATTAAAAGGAGAAGAAAAATGGTATTCTCGCTTTTAATCATTTGAAGTTGATTGTGGTTTTGTGTGAGTATGATATGAATTTGCTTCTTAAATATTTGAAGCATTGATAAATGAATTACAATTCTTGAACAATATTGAATTGTATTTTGAAGTTTTTACTTCTTTAAAAATTGAAGTAATTATTATGATGATTTACTTTTCTTAAAAAGAAAGAAATCATAATTTTGGGAAATGATTTTGGGGAAGGTTTATATTGTTTAATATTCTGAATTACCCTGGGATTAACATACACGTTATGGGACGTGTGGGGTTAAAATACGTATTATGGGATGCGTAGGTTCATTATATTTTATAATATGAATTTTCGGGATTTGAATTGTTTTTGAAGAATATAACTTACATATATTTGTTTAAAACAAACTATATATGTATATTTTTGATAAACGGTTTAGGGTGAGTAAAACTGAGTTAACTCATACCAGCTTCGTAAGCTGACCGGGTTTGTTGATATAACCTGGTACACTATTCCACGGTGTAGGGGTTATACCTGCAGGTTAGGATAACCAGGAGTAATGCAAGGCTGCATACTTTTTGTTGGGTTATAAGACTTCCGCTATTTTATGCTTCGCACTCTGAAGATTTATTTATGTAATATTTTGATGTATCAATTTATTATATAAATATTTGGTATGTAATATTCGACTCTTGTATTGAGTTTGAAATTACAATGTTGGGCATGGAGTTGGTGTTGTGTACTTGAATTAAAAAGAAAAAAATTCTAGTGCATATTTGTATTTGATATTCCATGTCGTCACGTTCCCGAAATGGTTTGTAATTAAGGGCAAAATGCCTTATTAATTGATTGGAAAATCGGGGCGTGACAGGTTCCCTCCTCTCCCACACAAAACATAGTTGGTTGTAAATGGGTTTTCAGAGTGAAGCGAAATCCAGATGGTTCTGTGGAACGGTTCAAAGCCCGTCTTGTGGCCAAAGGCTTTCACCAACAGCTAGGTATCGATTTTCATGAAACATTCAGTCCTGTTATTAAACCTGCCACAATACGTACTGTTCTTAGTATTGCAGTGTCACGTGGATGGCCTCTTCGCCAATTAGATGTAAAGAATGCATTTCTCCATGGTTTTATTTCCAAGGATGTGTACATGAGACAGCCTCCTGGGTTCATTGATCCATCTAGGCCTCATCATGTCTGCAAACTCCATAAGGCCCTCTACGGTCTCAAACAGGCGCCCCGAGCATGGTTTCAAAGGCTTAGTTCTTTTTTGTTGTCTATTGAGTTTATTCGGAGTTTGGCAGACTCTTCCTTGTTCATCTTTAATAATGGACAGCATACTATTCACTTCTTGTTATATGTTGACGATATTGTGGTGACGGGAAGCAATGACCAATTTCTTCAAAGTTTCATTGACACTCTTGGCCGTGGTTTTGATATCAAAGACTTGGGGTCACTGCATTATTTTCTCAGCTTACAGATTCATACCCTTCCTCATGGGCTTCATCTCAATCAGGTCAAGTATGCTCATGATCTCCTGACCAAACATGATATGTTGCTTAGTAAGCCGGTCAGTACCCCTATGTCTGCCAAGCTCACACTCACTGCCACTGAAGGTGCCTTGCTTGATAATCCTACCGGATTTCGGGCCCTTGTGGGTGCTTTACAGTATCTCACGGTTACACGCCCGGATATAGCCTATGCAGTCAACTCGGTTTCCCAATACATGAGTGAGCCTCGCCTTCCTCATCTTATTGCAGTGAAGCGTATTCTACGCTATGTCAAAGGCACTCTCGGCCATGGTTCGTCCATTGCACCACAACGTCAACCAGTTCACCTCTCTGCATATTCTAATGCGGATTGGGCAGGCTGCCATGACTCCCGTAGGTCTACTTCTGGTTACCTTGTGTATCTGGGTACAAATTTGATCTCTTGGTGCTCCAAGAAGCAACCTACGATTGCTCGTTCGAGTGCCGAGTCGGAATACCGTTCTCTTGCTCATGCCAGCGCTGAGACTACTTGGTTGGGATATCTTTTATACGAACTTGGTGCTCACATTCAGTTCCCTATCTTGTTGCATTGTGATAATCTCAGTGCAACTTACATGGCATCAAATCCAGTGTTTCATGCTCGCACAAAATATATTGAGCTTGATTATCATTATGTTCGTGAAAAGGTTGCTATTGGCAGTCATCGAGTGTGCTTCGTTCCCTCCATTGATCAGCCTGCTGATTTACTCACCAAGCCGCTACACAAGGCTCGTCATCTTCTCCTCTCCGGCAAACTTGTTCGTCCGAAGCCGCCAAGTTTGAGGGGGGCTGTTAGAGAAACTGATTCTCCTCCTAAACTCAAGCCATCTGATTCTCCTCCTTTGAATCAGTGTCAGCAACAATCACTCTCCACAATCAAAACTGATTGTGTAACAGCAAATCAGTTTTGATTATTTGTATTTATTGCATTGAATTCTGTTGATAACATCTTGTAACAGTAGAGCAGATCTTAGCTATATAATTGTACAATTGCAAACATACAGTTTAATGAAAATCAGTTTCTACAATTTCTACACTAGTACGTCCCAATAAACTAATAAAGAGTGGAAATTCCAGTCAATTTAGTCCTCTCTCTCTCTAGAGCTCTCTGAGACTGTGTTCCATTATTTCCCTCGAGTAATTCCTATAATCCTATTTCCTACAACCACTCTCTCTTTTTGGTGATCTAGCTGTAGTTACCACCTGAATGGATCCCTAGTTTCTTGTGAATTTCATCTCTGGTTTCAGCTTTGCTTCTCCATCGATCGTTGGTTTTTTTGCGTGTTTTTGAGACCTTGTATTCCACTGTTTCTGGTTTTCAATGACCTTGAGCTCCCAAACAGCCTCTGCATCTCTTCCTACATCAGCTGAATCATCATCATCAGCTCCTCGGTGGAAGCATGATGTGTTTTTGAGTTTCAGGGGTGTAGATACTCGCAAGGGTATTGCAACCGATTTATACCATGAATTGCAAAACAGAGGAATTAAAACATTCATGGATGACCAAGACCTTGTAATAGGGACACCTATTTCTCCAAGTCTTCTAATGGCAATCGAAGAGTCAAGGTTTGCGGTCGTTGTTCTGTCACAAAACTATGCTTCTTCTCCATGGTGTTTGGAGGAACTTACAAAGATTGTTCAATGCATGGATGACCAGGACAGAATTCTACCACTTTTTTATGATGTCGAACCCTCTGATGTTCGATATCAGAAGAGGAGTTATGAAGTAGCCTTCATTCAGCATGAAGAAAAGTCTAGGCATGACACAGACAAGGTGAATCAGTGGAGAGCTGCTTTAAAAGATGTTGCCAATCTCTCTGGGTGGGATTCAAAGAAATACAAGTAAGCATCATGCGACTATCTTGATTAACAAATAGCTGTACTTGTGCTTTTGGATTTATCAATTTAACCCTTATTTCTCGTAGGTCTGATAGAGAACTTGTCAAAGACATTGTGGAATCTGTGTGCAGTAAACTGCGACCTATTGAATATGAGTTTGCAATGTCCACGGGAGATTTTCAAGCTTTTAAAGCAACAAAACAAGCCATGGATGAGGTTATGAAGGCACTAAAAGATGACCAGGTCACTGCCGTCGGGGTTTACGGCATGGGAGGTGTCGGCAAGACAACCATGGTAAAACATGTTGGTGCACAGGCCCGAAAAAATGGAATTTTTAACCAAGTAATTATGGCTGTAGTATCACAAAGCCCTGACTTAAGAAAAATTCAAGGGGCATTGGCAGATCTGTTGGGTGTCAAATTGGAGGAGGAGACAGAAATTGGAAGAGCTGCTAGATTGAATATGGAGATAATGAGAAGAAATAAGATCCTTATAGTCCTTGATGACATCTGGGTGAGAATGGATTTGTCAAGAATAGGAATACCTAGCTACAAGGAACTTCAAAAATGCAATTCCAAAGTCCTACTCACCACAAGGATATGGAATGTCTGTCATGTCATGAAGTGCCAAGAAAAGATCACCCTCAATATTCTATCAAAACAAGATTCTTGGACCTTGTTCGTGAGAAATGCATGATGGCCTTTTGAATCGTCCACTTTTGAAGATGTAGCGAGGAGGGTAGCTGGAGAATGTTGTGGTCTACCGATTGCATTGATAGCAGTTGCAAGGGCGCTGGGAGATAAAGACTTGGTGGAATGGGAAAAAGCTGCTCGACGATTAGAGAAGTCGCAGACTGCCAACCTTGACGACAAGGGAGACGCGTTCGAATGTATAAAATTAAGCTATGATTACTTGAAAGATGAGGATTCCAAGTCATGCTTCTTGCTCTGTTGCTTATTCCCAGAAGACCATGATATCAACATAAAAGACTTGTTCAAGTATGCGATCGGGAAAGGATTGTTTCGAGATGCCGACACAATCCAAGAAGCCAGAGAAACAGCAGATTCAGTGGTCTTGTACCTTAAAAATTGTAGCTTGCTTTTGGATAGTGAAAAAGATAGATGTGTAAGGATGCATGATGTCATTCGTGATACAGCCATGAATATTGCAAAATCTGAAGATGGGCATGGGTTTTTGGTAAAAGCTGGGTCTGGTTTAAAGGATTGGCCATGTCGGTTACATGAAGGCTACTCTGCAATCTCACTAATGCAGAACGAAATTCGCAAGCTACCAGAAGAGTTGGTATGTCCAAAACTCCAGATTTTATTACTACAAGAGAATGTTGATTTAAATCAGATCCAAGAAAATTTTTTCCAAAGTCCAAATGAATTAAGGGTTTTAGATCTTAGCAGCACTAGTATTTCCTTACTACCCCCATCATTCAGTCTCCTAACCCACCTCCAAGCTCTGTATTTAGATTCTTGCAAGAAAGTAACTGACATTTCCATACTCGGAAAACTTAAGAAGCTAGAGATTCTTAGTATGAGAGAATATCCCCTCAAGGAATTGTCAAGAGAAATAGGACATTTGACAAATCTAAGGATGTTGGATGTCAGTCCCAAGAGTCGAAGGTGTGGAGGTATTGTCACAATTCCATCTAAAGTGATATCAAAGTTGCATAGATTAGAAGAACTATATATGTGGGACTGTGGATTTAAGGACTGGGGGAGTAAAGTTGAGGGAGAAGGAGAAGAAACCAATATTGGCTTTGATGAGTTAACTAGTTTATCAAATTTGAAAATTTTGCAGGTTTGCATATCTGATGCAAAATGCATCCCTCAACATGTTGAGGTCATTCCGAATTGGGCTTACTTTAATATACATATCGGCAGTATTACCGGCCATGAGTACAATAAATATGATCATAATTCAAGATCTTTGAAACTTGTTGATACAACCATCAGTACCTTACCGGATTGGTTTGTCAACGTGGTGACAAAGAAAACAGAGAAGCTATTGTACGGAGAACACTGCAAAGGGTTAAGTAACATTCTTATGGAATATGACCATGGGAGGTTACATGGACTGAAGCATCTCTTGGTATTTGGTCCTGGTAAGAAGTTGAAAAAGTTAATGAACACAACAACACGGGTTAAAAAAGAACCTGTGTTTGAGAACTTGGAAGAGTTGCATCTGAGTCTTCTGGACCGCCTGAAGGAGTTGTGTATTGGTGAGTTACCACCTGGGTCTCTCATCAATCTAAAGTTATTGAAGGTCTGTAATTGTCCTAACTTGGAGAATGTATTGTTGCCTTCCAAATTGTTGCAGAGACTACCAAATCTGGAAAAAGTACATTTGTTTAGCTTAAGTAAATTGGAATATGTGTTTGGATGTGAAGGGTTTGAGCCAGAACATTCAAAATTGAGAACGATGGCTTTGGTGGCGCTAGATTCAGTAAGAAGCATATGTAATGGTCCTGCTCCCCGTGCAATGTTCCAAACTCTTAAAAGTTTGTTCATTTTCCATTGCAAGTCTTTGGGAAGCATCTTCACATCTGATGTAGCTCAGTGTCTTTTTCAATTGGAAGTCCTTATTGTAGAGCGGTGCTGTTTGTTGGAAAGAGTAATTGAAGCAAGTAAGGAAACAATGAACAACAAGAAGACTGTTCTTCCAAACTTAAAGAACTTAGTTTTGCTGGGTCTCCCAATGTTGAATAGTGGTGGAAGTGCTTCTAGTGATATTGAGTGTCCTTCATTGGAACACTTGTTTCTGGAGAACTGCCCCCAGTTTTCATTTGCAACCTCTGCTTCTGACTACTTTGGCAGCAGGAATCATGTCCAACTCAATGACCGTCAACATTACTTAAGGTATGTCGCTAGCTGTGTCATAAGCTTTATTCATTTGTCTTTTCTGTTATAGTCTACTTATAAATGTTTTTCCTTTTGTTCTTTTTTCTTTTTGCTGAAAGGTCTATATATATTTGGAAGGGCCAACACATTGGGATTGCGGATTGCCTGACAAATACCAAAATGTTAACTTTCTTAATTAAAAGACGTTTTGGTGATCTATATAGAGAGCTTCTCCATAATTGACATATATAATTCCTTTGCTTTCCCAATTTTAATGCAAATGAGGTCCCCACATCTGTACACCAATCGAATTTTAAGTACCAACTAATTGTTAAAAATTAATTTGAGAACAAGATTCTTGTACACATGATGAATTTAATCATTTTCATTTTATCTAGATTTATTAAGTTACTCTGATAATCTTGCATTTTAGAGTAGCTTTTGCCTTTAAATTTCTGCTAGTAGCACATTTCTTCCAATTAGATCGTGGACGGAGATATTTATTGAATTGTTGACTTATTTACTTCTCTTTTATTTCCATTTGACTATTAGCGTGATTGTGGACATCAACATTAAAGTCATGTGGTGGATGAGAGAGCAAGAGATCTTCGAGACTGTACACAAATCTTGAAGGAAACAGAATAACAGATCAAGATATGTTAGCTCTTATTGAAGCTGGGCAGGTGTGTGCATGTGCATTATATGCCAGTCTCTAAGCCTAATTTGGCGTGTTATGTTATAGGTTGATGATTTAGAACATCTAGACTCTGTTTTGTTGCTTACCATTATTTTTTATTTTCATTTCTCCTTTTTAGTGACAGCAAGAGTATGTTTTGTTTGTGGTTTGATGTACTCCTGAACGTGTTAACATAAAACTAAACCAAGGAACACAATACATAAAACTAAAACAAGGATCTCAATCACAAATTCTCTTAGACACAAACTCATGCCATATGATCATATTGAATACGAGAGTTCAAGAACATACCTTGAGCAGACATGGTCAATAGCTTCAAAGTAAAGATCTTCTGCTTTTCTCTAACTTTGAGTATTCTCTATGGGACAAGAATACCTTACACTCGATGATGTTAGAGAAAGCAGGGACCTTCACCTTTATAGAGGTTCAGTAACTAGGTTTCTCCCATATAGAGAATATAACCACAGTATCCTCTATAGATTTCCTCTATTAATTCTGTACACATGCCATATATTTGTTTCTAAATGAAACAAGGAATAGGATATCAATGTTCATTGTTTCCAGATTCACAATAAACTACAAGATATGATTCTTGCTACAATCCCATTACTCAATCTACAAGTAAAGTATGATGAGTTCACAATTATGTTCTTACACAGCTTGCTTATAATCCTTAGCAAAGCTTTGATTAATCTAGTTGAATCAACTTAGAAAACTTCATCCTGATTTCTATCAAATCTGTTTTGAAATAGTTTGAAATCCTTATACTGATTTCTATCAAATCTGTTTTGAAATAGTTTAAAATAGTTTTGAAATGGCTTCATGAACACTAATTTTAGCCAAGTCTTTCCGTCATTTTTTTTTCTTCGCTACTAATAAGCGGCTGTTAGATGCCCTAATGAAAGATGACTTTGGCTAGGTGTCACGTTTGAACCTCGGCTTCATGACAGCTAACCGAGTTAAATTTTATTTGTATGAGATCGGCTAGTATCAGCCGCACTCTCAGTGTTGACCTCGGCTGCATTAAGCCGTGTACCCTTTTGCATACCTCGGCTTCATGAAGAGCTAGCCGAGATAACAATTTTTTTTTTTGTGATTTAATATCATTCACCGAGTGTTGTCCCACTGGGCGTGCCAAAATATGTTTGCTCAAAAATCGTCTCGGCCACGTGTCACACGGCCGAGGGCTTCTTTTGCTTACACATGTCCTTCTGGCTTGGTGACGTGTGTGCGGGCGTGCCAACTCGCGGCTGGGAGGCCAAGCGAGGTTTTATTCTGGGTTGTTGACTTGCGTCTTGGATCTGACTTCTAATCTCACGATTGTGAGCCGAGGAAGGAACAATCTCGGCTGTAAGGTTCTCTTTGCCTTGGATGCAAGGACTTTACACAAATCGGCTTTACTAGCCGGAGTCTTCGTGCTGTGTAACTCGGTGAATGATGAGTGAAGAATGTGAGGATTTTTTTAATAATTTTTTAATACATTTGAGAGGAGATAAAATGCATAAAGTAAATGACAGCGAAGTAAATGCAGGGAAAATAAAGAGCAAGAAAATAAAAAGCAAGAAAATAAAGAATAGGTAAATGAATTGCAGGTTAAGAAGGTGCAGGAAAGTAAAGAGCAAGAACATAAAGAGAAAGAAAATAAGTGCATGAAGATAAAGAACAGGAAAGTAAAGAACAAGAAGATAAAAGTGCAGGAAATATAGAGAAATACCGGTAAAGAAAGCGATAAAGGTATTGAAATGTGATAAAGATATTGAGATGTGATAAAGATAGTCGTAGATGCTACATTTTGTTGTATTGAGGGGTTTTTGTATTGGTCGGGGACCTCTAACAATGAAGCCTATGGCCCTTTTTATAGTAAAACAAAGTGCTGAATACAGAAAGAAAATCAATCTTGGTTTTAATTGCCTTATTGATTACAAGAATTTCAAAATCAAATTCCTTTGACATGATTACATAACTGAAAACTCAATCATTAAAGCTCATAATCCTCTTCACTTAAGCCAGATTCTCCAAATTCAGTGATAATGACTTTGAATGCTTCAATTACTCACAAGCGTATGACTGATCCTAGCTAAGGTTGGCTGAACCCCCACTAAGATTTTGGCCACGTCCCAGCTAAACAAATGTCTCGGCCAATTTTAACATAGCCTTGGCTACGTTTAGCTAATCCTCATGTCGGCCGTACCTCGGCTAGGGTTAGCCGTACCTCGGCTAGGGTTAGCCGTACCTCGGCTAGGGTTAGCCGTACCTTGGCCAGGTTTAGCTGTACCTCGGCCATGATTAGTTGAACATCGACTATAATAGACTTGATTGTGGCCCATTAGGTTTCCTGCATATTACCATATAGACTTGCCCCACGTTTCACGCAAAGTACTTGTGGGGCCGGGTCTATTTGTCTGCCAGGTGGGCCTTGCCAAATTTAGGTTCAAACACCTACATACTTGCTAAAATGTGATTACAACCATCCTAGTGCTCATTGGCAGGGGGAACTCCCACGTAGTTCCGGTTTCTACAGCTGGTTTGGCCGGACTATGAAACCGCAAAATGGCAAGAGAAGCAAACGGAATGCTGAGGATAACGCATAGTTTTGAGTGAGTCTACTTCTTTTAGATTCAAGTTTTTCTTGTTTGTACATCATCAATGTATTATATCACATGCACACATATTTTACTCAAATGCAAAACTTTGTGTGTGCATCAACTGCTGTGATCCCATACGTTAAACAGCTCTTCCGTGCAAAGAAAGCACAGTTAATTACATATCTTTATCTTTTAAAGAAACAAATTTTAATATACAAAGGAATGACACAGGGGAAAGACATCAGAATTGATTACATGTCATACAGAAAACTTATACAGAATTATATAGTATTTGAAGAAAGAAACAAAATTGTTCCTAAGTGGATTTTGAACTCACTTTAAAATATGCACATACTTGTCGCATGACTGCCTAAAACTTAAACTGAAATATTGGTTTAGTATTTGCAGAACTAAAATGATCATCAAATTGCAGTCATTTTGATTGAGACAAGAACTAGAAGAAGATCGAAGGTTCAATGAAAAACTAGAAAGCAATAGAGGCCCAATCTAAAGTAGAGGAAGATTGAGTAGTAGTGTTATACACCTTGGATTGTATCAATCAGTATTTGGTTGGGACCTTTTATAGGCAACATATTCTGTGCGGCGAGTTTGGCTCTCAGGAAGCGGCGGCTATGTTCAGTCTCTTGTCCACCCTACCTCCTTCGTGAGGTGGGGGAGTATTGGGCCTGGGCTTTTGACCCTTATGGGCTGGTGTTTTATGTTTTTATTTCTTTTTTTATCTGCAGTTTTAGGTTGTGTTTATTTGTTTGTATTACCAATTATCCTTGGATGTGGCACAATGGGCTTTATGTCTATTGGTGTGCTGGTTGTGCATGGTTCACACGATGTGCCGAGGGGGTCCTTTTCTTGTGTTGTTTCACTTGGAATGGTGGTGCCCTTTCTGTCGCAAAACTTGTTTCTCCCTATACCACCCTTAAACAAACTTTCGCCCGTTGGCGGATTTTTGTTCCCTATGTGCGAGTGTTCAGATTGCTGCGTCAATCACGCTCTGCACGGTTACTTGATGTTCTGTTGGGCGTTCTTGGGCCCTTATGCGTTCTACCCGGTTTAGGGAGTTTCTTGTTTAGGTTGGTTTGTTTAGCTTTAGCTTTTGTCACTCTTTGTGCCCCTGCGTGGGTCTATCTTCTCTCCTATGTGAGATTGTTTTGTGTTTCTAGCTTTGTTGTAATACTGGGCTAGTTGCCTTATTCTAGTTTGTTTTTTTACCGGACCAAAAAAAAAAAAAAAAAAAAAAAAAAAAGGCAACATATTCATTTCACAGTTCCATTTCGACATTTTGTCGCTCTATGCAATTCATTAGATTAACTGAACTCTTGTAGCGAATTTTGATCTAGCTGAGGCTGCAAATTTCTATCGATCGATGTTATCTACTCGTGTTTTGGAAAGCGAATTTTGTTGCAAATGCTTTCACAAAAGTTGAGCATCATCAACGCTTAATTTGTTAAATTTTTGATTAGGTTTGTGTGTTGTTCTTTCAGTTTTGACCACTTAGGCTTTTTTGAGACACTTTGATTTGTAATGTTTTACGCTTCATTAAAGAAACTGTCAATTGAATTAAACCTTTTTCTCATGGTATCTTGTAGGGTTGGCGAATGACTACCTATCCTACCGTACCAGCTGCAATCCCAGTTGAGCCAACAGGTTCGGTAAACCAAGTCTTTAGTATGGTTCGACCAAACAGAGTTGAGGGAGCTTTTTAACATCAATAAAAAAAAGAATTGTTTCTTAATTTCTCCCGTATAATCTATACTATTATTTAAGAGAACACCGTTTGTCAATCATAATTAAATTTGTTTACTTTAATAAACTTTAAATATTAATTAATTTTAGATAAAATATCAACTCTCAAGGACAAAAACTTCAAAACATAAATACATCTAACTATCCCAATTAGTAAAAAGTAAAATAAAAATCAATACAAAACTACATCTAACTACCCACACCCAACGGGTGTGTAACCATTTCTAGTTAAATAAAAAAAAAACATTCCTAATTAGAACATAAGAAATAAAAAATTTGAAATTAAACCCATTTTTGTTTTCCCCATTTTCTTTATTCCTTGAAATTCTTATAGACTTATAGAGTGAGCGAGCGAAATTGGAAATGAGAGGCAGAGCAATGAGAACACTGATTCGGAGCCTCCGAAGAGAAGCCTACCCTCAGCCCACAACCCAACTTCAACTTCAATCACGACGTGCATTCTCTCTATACGATCAAATCAATCTCATCGACAACGTCCCAAATGACCAGCTGCTTCGTTTTCAACGCTACACCGAAACCGTGAATGGGCTCCAAACAAATTCTCTGATATCATTCCTGATAGGTAAGTTTAAATGTTGCTTTTATTTTGTTTCTTTGACTCGATTCCTCTGTTGCATATTATGCTTGTCATGGTCACTTAATGTTTCGATTGAACTGAAATATCGTGACATAATTATGGGTTCATGTGGTATGGTAGTTTAGCTCCTTTATTTCGGTTCCATTATTGGTCCAACATGAACCTTTTTAGATATTACAGAAGAGAGGAAGTGAGAGAGACAAAGCCCCATTGCCCTACATGAATTCTAGGGATTTCTCCGCCTTAAAAACAAAATGTAGGTTATAAAAAATTCAATCTCCTGCCATAAAGCCCACATCATTTTGCATGTTGTATGCACAATCACTTGATGTTTATAGCTGTCACTTGATCTATCTGTGATTTTGCTTTTTACCTTTCCACATTAATTTAGTACCTCCCACAAAAGTACAATCTACTTAGGTAAAAGTTCAGTTAATCTGATTACAGGAAAAGTCTAAGGGAGGTTGTCAGCACTTAAACTGACTTGCAAGTCCAACTACAAAAGGTTATATATGGCCTTGTCACGATAGGACATATGTCAAATTCTGAAAAAGTCTGCCCTATCATTCCGTATCCTCCAGAAGAGCACTCTCATCTTCCTTCACTAATAAATCTAACACATTCTGATGTAGGACAACACAAGGTAGGAGTCGTCTAGTGGTGGGCTTTAGAAAGATGGAAATTTTAAAATATAGTATACTTTTAGAAGACAAAGAAGATTTATAGCTGCTGTAGGTTTAGATAACTTAGGGAAATAGAAAATCCGGGGAAGAAGGGGGAGGGTGGAAGAGAGACCAAGGTAGGAGAGGTGATATCAACGCACCAAGCCTCCAAATCTCAATTTGCCTTACGAAAGCTGGCCTTATTTATAAGCTTCAAATACATCCCCATAGATTCCTCAATACCGAAAGACCTGTACCAAAATACCTTCGGAGAACTTAAAAGCATTGGATGTATCCTGACATTCAAATAGTGTCTTGACAAGGTAGGAGAACCAAATAAATGCTGAAGTAAAACTTAAAATTTAACTCTTAAGATGACTTTGGCTTGTTTAGTTATTATGTTATGGACTTGGACACTTAAATTACTATGGAGACTTCTCTTTGGACCAAAAAAACCTTAGTTTAGGCTTGAGCTGATGGGCTTGTCTTGGCCTTCCAAAGATGGTAATTCTTTTCTAGCCAAGTTTTGGCTACTGCTTCATTTCTATCCATCCGAAACGGACTCATCTTGGTCGAGTGTATAGAGTTCTCATCTTCAATATGTTTAAAGAGAAAAGTACCAGTTCTCTTGTTGAGCTTTATAAATGGCAAAACTTTAGGAGGAAGGGACAACTTTAGGGCTCGTTTTTGATAGGGCTAAGAGATCTATTAGAGGTAAATATAGCTGTTTTCTTTTTTAGAATTATGGTTTGCAAATTCTCAACAGTGCTTTGGGTGTGATTTAGAAGCACACGGAATGGTTTTGGAAGCCGATGGGAGCTTGCGTCTTCTTAGAATTGCTACTGAGAGAAATCACGGGAAGCACTTGCTTCCATTAAATGAATATTTCGGACTCTACTAGGAATTGCTCCACTTTAACCCTTACACATTCTCCAGACATCAGAGCTTACATGACTACAACAATGAGCTCTTTGTCTTATGTGTAGTACTTGCCATTCGAACTTGATTGTAACAGCTGGTTTTCATTTGCTGATATCAATTGAAGCGTTTCTGCACGGCCTTTGAGAATTGGAGTTCTGCTAATGTAGTGAACATAGGCGATGGCAGGGCCTTTGACGTTTTTTATCCATTGGAGTAAAAGGAAGTGAGAGCTAGGACTCAGAAAAGTTAAATTGAAACCCACTTATTATGGTATGGAATACCAAGAGCTTTAAGCTATAACCCACATCTTATAGCTTTTCATATCTTTTTTCCTCATACCCATCATCTACAATCCTTATATTGTATTCTTGACCACAAAACCTGAAAATATAAATGACAAAAACCTCACTAGCCAGAGGAACCAAAATACTTGCCAAAAGGGGTTGGACACTTGTATCTGGGTCTCTTGATATATTTAGTTTGAATTTGGAGGTCCTGCTATCTAGGTGATAGGAGAGCCGGAGGAGGAGGGAAGGGTGGGGTGTAGCCGGGCAAGGAACTTGAAGACATTGCGTTTAGCCCAGGACTCATAATGCTCTTAATAGAACTACACTCAAATAAATACTACTCTTCTAAATCCCAAGTTCAACTCTTAGAATGATTGTTGACTTGTTTACTTATTATCTTGTTGACATGGAGACTTCTCTTTGCACCAAGCCTTCAAATCTCAATTTGCCTTGCGAAAGCTGGCCTTATTTATAAGCTTCAAATACATCCCCATAGACTCCTCAATACCGAAAGACCTGTACCAAAATACCTTCGGAGAACTTAAAGGCATTGGATGTATCCTGACATTCAAATAGTGTCTTGACAAGGTAGGAGACCCAAATAAATGCTGAAGTAAAACTTAAAATTTAACTCTTAAGATGACTTTTGGCTTGTTTAGTTATTACTAGAGAGAATGCCCGCGCGATGCTGCGGGATCTATTTCATTAATCTATTTTTATGAAAGAATTTGTTTGTTGCAATCTAACTTCTATGAACTTAATTGATTTAATACTCTATGGCATAATGTCACACTTTTTTGCAGAGTTGGGTGAGTATTGTAGATCACCTAGCAACTACAAAAAACTCAACCTCTATTGCTATGTATACAATATAGGATATATTTATTCTAGTCTCATAATTAACATCATTAACATCCAAACCAATTCTACTTAAAGAGAAGCAAAGTCTTTTCCAAATACATGAGCCTCGACCTTGAGTTCCTGCGGCTGCTAGTATTAGTATTTCAAATACTGAACTGCCGACAAATATGGGCTCCATAAAGTGAAAATTGTTCTTCTCTGAAGGGGGGAGATAACATTGATTCCTCTGTTTTTATTTCCAATGAAGACATATGTATCATCCTAGCTCCATATTGTCCTGTTTGACAGTGTTAAATGCTATCAGAAAAAGTCCGTTTCATGTTCAGAATAATTGAAAAACTGCTCAGAGTATTTCATAAAACTCACAAAATATAATAGATGAAGACAGAGTATACAGAATATGAAGAAGAAGAGTTAAGCGAAGGAAAATTGCATCAGCATATGAAAATCTGGTAGAAATTTACTTGAGCTTAAAAAACGATTTGCCTGCGGCATTTTCATGGTATATCATTGATATGTTGTCAAAATTATCTCTATTTGCTATATCAACTGTGTTGTCAACGCTGCATGAACATAATAAACATTATAAGAAAGAGAAATGCAGATCATAGAAATACTTGATATAAAGACTAAATTGATCCCAACTGAAATAATATATAGAGAGCAGCTTTAAAATAGGATTACTTACCTATCAGTCACAACAACCTTCTTCTGCATTGTGCATCTTGATCTGTCAAATCACAAATGCATTTCTAAGATATGGACACAATAAATATAGATCCGAGAAGAGACACACAAAGAATAAAACAAAAGTTCAAGACTTGCAACAATGCATTAAGGTGAGTCACGTTACAATGTCTATAGATGAATATCTGTACAGATTTTTGGCGTTTAGCAAGGCGAATACCATCAAGGCCATATTGGCTGCAAACCCCGTAGGACAAAGAAGGCAATCCTAGTGGATAAATTTTAAACCAAATTGCATCAGCTTTCAGCTGAAATACTTAAAAGTTGTCAAATAGTCAAATAGATAACGAACAAAATGCAAAACAATAGAATCAAATGTCTTAGACAACTAAATAACCACGTAATTATGTCCACCGGTTTTAACTAAAAACTTAAGCTTTGGAATAAAAATTTTGAAGTCACACTAAGTTAAGTAACCCAGTGGAGACCTAGTCAATGAATTGGAACTCAAATATTTGTCTAGAACTGAAAAAGGCGACGAAAAATATTCACCAGAGCAGCTGATATATAGGGTCTAGTAATAAAGCAGTTGTGTGATATATTTATTAGCATTGTGTGTGTATTAAAGAAATCAGTGCTCTAGTAATTGGGTCTTATATAACCAGAGCAGTGAAGAAATGAAAGCTATAATATATAAACAGAGCAGCTGATACCTCTTTCTTCTTCAAGTTTGCCAGGCATGACTCCAGTCGCCTATGGTAATTGGTATATCCACAGATTAAAGCAGAACCCCTTGGGCCCATTCCATGTTCCAGAGCTGCCTGGTTGAATATAATTATTACAACTGTGTTCTAAAACATGGAAAATAAAAGATAAAACTCTTTCAAAAAATGGTGTCATAAATAGAACCTTAGCAGCAGTGTTGCCAATGGTAGGATGTGAACTGAAGCCCAAATAATCATTTCCAGAGAACAATAATAACTTTTTGAATTTCTGGGTATCTTCCTCATTCCCTATAAATTTCAAAAAAATTATGAAAGTTTTAAACTAAGAAAATTGCAAATATTGGAGAATCATTGTATTGGAATTTCGAACTGTACCTGAATTAGGAATGTCACTGAGCTATTTCTGGAACGTTGATTCAGGAATGTGAACCTCCATAGAGGATCGGTCCCATAGCTGCATTTCGTCGAACAGAGATCCATTTAAGTTGTTGTTATTAACCACCATTTACGCATTATGTGAGCTACATTAGACTCAAAATAATAATAATAGTACAACATAGTATTGCAGTATGGAAGAACAATTCAAACCAGCAGAAAAAAATCATGAAGTCAATCTTCACCATTCAAAAACAAAAGCAAACTATTGATTTAGGGGACCCTTTAGTGCATGTTTGAGTAATATTAGTAAACATTTGGACTTAGTATATGCAGAGTTTGAACCATACTATCACTTCAATTTTCGTAATTTGATTACCTTGCCGATTGATTTTCATATGAGACTTTCTTTCAGAGCTTTCGGTGACCATGATTTGAAGAACACAGAGTTACATTTTTCTTTCTTAGTAATAAGAACCCTGATGTGAAAAGAAAATGCGAATTAAAACAAAAAACACAAAAACCAACTAAGTATTAAATCACAAAACTCATAAAAAGCCGGGAGTTTCAAATCAATACCCAATTACCCGGAACATAACTTAAAGACAGTCATGAAAAACTTGATAATCTGAATTATTACTTACAGGGAGCAGATGTTGTAGAGATTTCCGATTGAAATAATAACCCTCTACTGAATTTTAGATATGAGCAATCTAAAAGAAAAGCAGTAAATTTTTTTATGAGAAAATGATATTGCGACAATGATTAGAGTCCAGGTACAATACAGTATTTGAAAGAAAGAAAATAACATATCAGAATAAAGTAATGGTGGAATGCTTACCATCTTTAGAAAAATAACGTAGTTGTGGACCACTATAGAGAGCCTTATGCACAATCACTTTCTTCTAAATTTCTTTCTCGATCCCTTGTTAGAACACGCTCCAAATTTCTGAAATTTATAATTTCTGAAAATTTATAGGTAACCTGTTTAACTTTAGGTACAGCCTGGATTTCAAATAAGCACTTAAGTAGCCAACAGTTCACATTACATAGTAATTATCAATACTGAGACCTAAAATACAAACCTGTTTGAGCTGCTTGTAAAAACATCCTCGCCCAGCAAAGAATTGTGTCAGTGAGAAGAGTTTGTTTTGACTGTGACTGTGGAGAAGAAGTCATGAAGGAATGAGGCAGATTATGATGGATTTTACAGGATGAAGGAGAGGATGAGGTAAATGACCTTATTGTCCTCTATAAATTTGCTGGAAAAATGGGAGGAAGCAAATATAGAGGAGGAGGCAGTATAAGGAAAAGAACGGAAATAAAGGCCAAAGAAAAAAGAGTGGAAAGCAAAAAAAGAAAGAATGTATAGATATTGGCATGCCTTCTGTAAATTTGTTGTTGTATTGATATTGACATGTATTTCAGTGTAGGTTTTTTTTATAAGTTTTGTAGAACGTCTTTATAAACAATATTTTTAGTAAATTTGTTTGGTATACCGTCACTATTATTTATCAAAACTTTAAGATGATCTTTCGATGTAATTCTTGATAATGCGACATATAGTTGTCCATGAGTGAAAACAGGTTCGGGTAGATATATGCCTACTTGATTTAATGATTGGCCTTGACTTTTGTTGATTGTCATTGCATAACATGGTTTAATAGGAAATTGACGCCTTTTGAAGATGAATGGCCATTTATTTTCAGTTGTAGTGAGAATAATTCTTGGTATGAAAACTTTGCGTCCAATGTTATTTCCGGTCAATATTTTCGCTTCTATTAGTTTATCGAATAATTTTGTTATTGTTAATCTTGTACCATTGCATAAACCAGATACTTGATTTAGGTTTCTGAGCAACATGACCGGCATTCCAATTTTTAAAGTCAATTCATGTGATGGCAATCCGTTAAACTCAAGTTTATTTAAAAATTCTATTGGATACAAAAGATCGATATTTTCATTGCTTCCAGAATTTGATAAGATTGTGTCGGAACTTAAATAAGTAGTTTTATCACCTGGTAATAAATTTATGGCATAATCATTTATATCTTGAACTGTTGAATTTCGTGGTGTAACAATAGCGCGTTCTCTCAAATAATCGATGTCATTGTATTTAATATCAAAATTTGGATAAGTAGTGAGGAAAATTGATTGTATTGGATTTGTATAAGAAGTAATGAGTAAATTCTCTGGAATTTCAACCCAAGATGTATCTTTATCATTCGTATCATAAATTGACTGCACACGACCTTCTCCGATTTGTAACATCCAATTTGCGAAGCTTGATATTTCCTGTTTTTCCTCATCGGTTAAACCATTTTTTGATAACCTCATGTTTTCTGTCAGATGAAAAATTTTAAATGTAGACCAAAGGTAGGAACTGTTTAATGAAGCTTCAATAATTTGTTCTTTAGTACCTCCTGAGATGACTGGTAAAATTTGTCTGAAGTCTCCGCCTAGTAAAAGAGGTTTACCGCCAAATGGTTTATCATTTTCTGTATTATCAGAATGTGATAGAATGTCACGAAGAGATTTATCTAATGATTCAAAACAATATTTATTGCACATCGGAGCTTCGTCCCAAATAATTAATTCTGTTTTTTCAAGTAGTTTTGCAAGTTGAGTGCCTTTTTTAATTGGACATATTGAAGAATCATTTAATGTAAGAGGTATTTTAAATCGTGAATGTGCAGTTCTACCTTTTGGAAGTAACAATGATGCAATTCCAGATGAAGCAACGGCCAAAACAATTTTTCCTTCCGATCTTAGTTTGCTGATTATTGTATGCCATAAAAAAGTTTTGCCAGTTCCTCCACAACCATGAACAAAAAAAGTACCTGATATTTTTTCTTCGATTACCTTGATAACTTCATTGTATACATTTTTCTGACAGGTATTCAATTGAGCCAAAAAATCTATATGCTGAAGTTTTAACGCATGACAATCATAATCGAGTTCCTCTCTTAATAATCTGTTATTGAGTTCTGACATTTTATTTGCATCGGGCATTGGTAATTGATGATCTTTCAATGAACTGGATGAGATGTTGAATATTTTTTCTAATTCAAATAAAAGACTATTTTTTAATTCTGACTCAGGTATGATTAAATTTGGAATTCCGAATTCTGTTCGAGCTTTATGCAAAATATCATCACACATGTTTGACCAATGTGTATCAAGTAGCATTTTGGGATTCGCGACATCACAAAACAAAATTAGTGTAACAAATAGCTGACGCATTTCTGAAGCTGTTGCAACATGTGAAGAGTCCGTTAATGCTTCAATCCATTCTTTATCATCACCTAATAAACCCAAAACTCGACAGGCTTCTTGATAAGAAGAATATGTAATGCCATTAATTGTTCTTATTGAGTCGTAATTACGACAACCTTTTTGAATATTTAATAG
The DNA here is from genome assembly GCA_029955375.1 of Rubus parviflorus. Classification (NCBI taxonomy): domain Eukaryota; kingdom Viridiplantae; phylum Streptophyta; class Magnoliopsida; order Rosales; family Rosaceae; genus Rubus; species Rubus parviflorus. Next base: position 6,475,266 of record JARGGL010000005.1, on the reverse strand, counting down.
CATTCTCATAAAAAATAATTCACCTGACATAGGATGTGCATAAGCTATTCTTCCGATGGTTTCATATCGTTTTCTTGGTGTCCACAATTTTTTGCTCTGGTCCCAAACAAATTTAGTAGGAAATTCAGCATAAGTTAATTCGTTCGCTTTTTCATAAGTTGCATTTGCATTAAACCAACCAGTCAGCATGGTATATTGTGTGCTCTGATATTTTACAACAGATGCAGGAGAATCAGTCTCTTTGAATACTACATTTTGTTCTAAAGGCAAATGGATCTCCAAACGTTGAACCGCTGGGTGTCTTGAATGAATTGCATACTCAAACAATCTCCACGCAGATTCATGGGGGGTCAAATAACGACAATTAAGATAAGTCTGAATTTCATCGTTTAGATTTTGCTGTAACAAAATTCGAGCTCTATCTGGACCTTTGTTGATATATTTGAATAAATATTTGATCAGCATAGATTGAGAGCACGATTCAACATTGATATGAGCATTGTATCTTAATAATAAATTAGCATTGTACGGTACAACGAAATTATTACCAATATGAACTCCATTTTTCAATATAAAACTTGTATCATCATCACGACGTCTATATATAGGTGGCATAATTGCTTCAAATGTAGTGTTTGCATTGTATGGTTTTGGAAAAAATTTCGAACACTTTCCATCTCGCATGCAAGGAGATTTCAAATTTATTTGTCCGCAAGGTCCATGAATCATAAATTGACTAACAATTTCAAAAAGTTCTGGATTGATGTTTTTGTCAGGCAATTCAGCTGAGATAATATAATCTATATCAGTTGCTGTATAACATTTATAATGTTTTTTCAACCAAAACAGCATATGGGCATGAGGGAGTCCTCTCTTTTGAAATTCAATCGTGCAAACATCTATAATAAAAAAAAGAAGATAAAATTCAGAAGACATTACTAATATATTATTTTTAATATATTTATAAAATTAATCTTCAGACAAATATTACGGAAATAAAATAAATTTGGAAAAAATGGACAAAAAATAAGGCATGAAGAATTTCATGCTTACCTGCTTGAACTTGTCCAAAAGGTTCTCCAGATTTAATATATGTGATCATGTCTTCCAATTTCAATTTGAAGATCCTTGAAATTATGTCAGGCCTATCTTCCGGTTTATATCCAGGTTTATGTTCAAAATATCTTGATATTTCTGGCCATTTAACATTGCAAGTGAAAGTTATAAATAGATCAGGATTGCCAAATTGTCTACAAATCGCCATTGCATCTTGATAATTGTTGATCATGTCTCTAGGACTACCAGTGTGAGAGCTTGGTAGAATAATTTTTTGTCCAATGTCACGACTTTCATTAACTCCAGCTGAAATTGCAGCATAAATATCTTTGTACTTTTCGCTTCTAAATTTGTTTTGATTCCTTCTGATATAATCTAGACGATCTTCTTGAACAGTTGCATAAGAGTCAACTAAAAATTGTTGAAACAATCTTCCACCTTTTAACAAAGTGCTTATTTCATTGTTTCTGTCATAAATTTGATATGCAATGAAACTTCGCATTGACATTTTTTTTCTTTTTTTTTCACGATCTGTTGAAGTTAATTGTAATAATAGACCAAGTTTATATCCATCTTCACCATATGGAAACAGTATTGGGTATTGCAATGACATATATTTTGAGTGTATTTTGAAAATTCGCTCTAAATGTCCATCATTAGATTGAATAATGATATCTCTATTTGAATTAAATTCTCCAATATCACCCACAATTAAACCACCAATTTCTTCACTCATTTGTTCTTCATATTGTTTATTATCAGTTGGCTGGCGACTAAGCATAGTCATATTGAATGAAGGTAAAGAGCTATCTTCAAATTTATTTCTGATTATTCGAAAAGTTCTAGTCAGCTCATTAATTTCATCAAACATTTCTATGAGTCCTTGCACATATTTGGTTTGCTTTTTTGATTATCATGGGAAGGGTCAATAGCATTTATACAATTTGAAACTTCATTTTTGGTATCATAAACATATAATTGTGCATATTTGGGACATTCACCGTCAGAAGGCAATACAGAACCCATTAAATGATGCACTTGTCCACTTATTTTGAAAACATAAGGGCCTGATCCAATATTTATACCACGATCAACTTTCGCTCCCATTGATGTAAAAGAAAACATTGAATTGTATACTCGAATATTTTCTCTAAAAAGTATGCTTTCTCGACCATTTTTTGGATCTAGTAATTGCTTAAGAAATTCTGGCGTTGGATTCGACTCTTTAAGCTTTACTTGTCCTTGTTGACAACAGCCTGTATAAATGATTGGTGCATTTCTTGAGTTTCGTCTATTTGCTTCGTCCAACCAAAAATGGGCATTACAATAAATACATTGAAATTCATTATCACCGGCATCTTTGTATTTTACAATCACACCTGTAGTTATAATTTATTTAAATCAGATTAGTTACATATATGTTTGTTGGAAAGAAAAATAGTTAAGTAAGTATCATATGCATTACCTTGTTTACTCCTTTGATATGATGCTTGGCCAAATGAAAATGAATCCCCGATTGTACTGTTAACTGTAATTCATAGAAAAGGAAACATTTATATTAACAACGATTGTAAAAGTTATGGAAATAACATATGCAATACATTTTACAACCAATCAGAATTTTTATAACATCAATAGTCAAAGAGACTTGTTAAATATCCAATAGTAACTTACACATACCTCTTATATTCTCATTATCCTCGCATGATTGGTGTGATCTTGCTGCATATTTTTCTTGAAAATTACACGGATCCATTGTTTGAATATTGATGTCTTTATCATGAAAACTCTGTAAACCTCCTGATGTTCCTTCATCTTCCAAATTTTCAAAGAAGATACTTCTTCTTAAGAATTTCTTTTTAGCACTTGCTTTATCATTTTTCATTTGTTGCCCAAATTGTTCTGATCCATCTACACGCTCATGCTGAAGATTTTGCAAATTCACTTCTGTTTGAAAATTTGTACCTTGTGAATCTCTTGATGTTTCTTCATTTTCCAAATCTCCAAACATTCTTTTTCTTCTAGTCATTCTCTTTTTAAGTATCGTATCTGGAGAATATAAAGTAATTGATCAGTTATTCATTGCATAAGACGTTAATCACACAGTTGCAAACAAATGTTAAAACTGATGAAATTCAATATATGGACTCATTGTAAAGCTACTGAATCTTGATTTTTTTCCTAGAAGAACTCCAAAGCACATGGAAAAAGAAAATTTATAGTTAATACTACTTGCGATTTCTACAATTGCTTAACATGCTGGTTTATGGACAAAAGAAAAAAAGAGAGATATCATCATATTAGAAATAGAATGAGTTCAACCTGAATATATTGGATTTCATAGTCCTAAGCTTATGGAAATTGAGCAGGTCTTTAACAGTGAAAGTTGGATAACTCATCGAAAATGTGACTCATCAGAAATGCCAACATAGATAAAAAAAGATTAGGAATATATAAAAACAGAAGGAAGGTGCCAGCAAAATGACAAAGGAACAAACATGAATAATATGGAGAAATAATTAACACCTCTTGCCTGAAAGGTGCTATTTCATTTGCAGAGAATGGGAAGTAAGCAAAAATTGACCTAATTTGGAATTCTTCGGCCATCAAAAATTGGGTTTAGTTTCTACAATTATTAGAACATGTTTTGTTCTAGGACAACAGAGGCATATAGACCTTATAAACTATTCTGAAACGTCCTATGAAAGACCTTTTTACAGAGCTGACTTTATAAATTGGGCTTCTAGTTTTTGATCAGAGAGTAAACTTGGGCTTGTACCGGAACATTTTAAAACTAATCAGCTATAACTATTACACACTCTCCTTAGAAAAGCAATATAAAACAAACCTATTGTCCAGCAGCAATGAGCAGAGCTATCAAACACTTTAAAAAACAGCTATTCAAGAGGATGACAGTATCACCTATCAAAAATGCAAAAACAAAAAAACAAAAGATAACAATAAATATAGGCCAGCACATTAAAACATAATCAAAAATCACCGGAAAACAATAAAATAGAAACACATGAGCAAACATACACAAAAAAAAACATTACAAAACTAAGACATAATTACAGAAAAACATTTTGTAGTAACTGCAAAAGCTGAAGAACAATTTAATTCCAGTTAGTATGTACTTCTCAAAACGATTTCAATCTCGGCAAACTCACTATGATCTGAGCTTAGTCAAATTGAGTCCACAAATAGTGGCTTAGCCAAATCCCAATTCTTTGAAACACCAAAAAGCTCTTTCCTTTAAGCACAAACGCACTGACTAACTAACCGAAACCACGGAAAAGAAAAACCCCTTAGCTTAAATCAAATATCAACAAAAGCAAAGCGCACTATGGTAAAGAAAATTTATATATTCTGAAAACCAAATTAAAAAAAAAAAAAACTGCATCGATCAAACTGACTTTAGTAATGTACAATGATAAGCAGTGAAATTGAGGGAGCTGGCAAACTGACTTTTCTTCTTTAATCTTTACAATTTCAGAATTTCTCTTATGTTCCTCGGATACCTAATAGAGATTGATCAAACCTAGCTCACTACATAATGAAGGAAAGAAAAAAAAAACTGAAGCAAGCAGAACGTATTTGTATATACATGGTTTACTGCTTGTGTATTATCTTGTACATTGGAATACAAATCATTTTTCCTTTAAAACCTCATTAGATTGACAAAATAAAAATATATATATGAATGAAAGTATTAAAAAAAACAACTCATAAACAGGGTTTCAAACAGTTGTACTGGGCATACATTTAAACACAAAAGCTTTACCACACTTATTTAACTCATTTGAAATAAAAATTCTGCAAAACCAATAACCAAAACCTTGTAAATATAGACCTACAGTCAAAAACAGCTTGCAGCTACTCTTCTAAAATTTTTGCAAAACCATGCATGTAACAATTATATCCTCCAGGAAATCAACAGCATAAACAGCCTAAATAACCTTCTAAATATTTTACCGATACCATGTAACAGGTATGACCTCCGGGAAAAGAAGAGCCTATACAGCTACCTTCTAATATACCAACCAAATCCTGCAGCATACTCTCCTTCCATATTTAAAGACCCAACAAATGTCAAACCCAGCGAATTTATACAAAAGAAAAAACATCTCTATAGTCCCCAGTAGACAAAATCGTATTCAAATAAAATGCAGAGTAGAATTAAAATAAACACAATAAGAACAAAAGCATACACAATCTTGCTCAAAAAGGATAACAGGATAATAAGAAGAAAGAATAAAATTAAGTGAAATGGTTAACCCAGTAAAGATTCCAAGGTCCACAAAACCTCATCAAGATTAAAACAGAGAAGCACCAACAAACAAAACAGCAGAAACAACTCATTGATCATCTCATATTTCGTCAACCAGATCACCCCAACTCTTCTAATTCGTCAAAATCCAGAAAAACAACATAGACACGTGATTATTACTTTATTCAATCCACGAAATTAAGCTAAAAACTGAAAACGAATTATCAGAAACGAATGGAATGGAATTACCAAACTGAAAACTGACCTTATCAATCACTGAAGCTCCTCCTTTGCTCCTTCTTCTTTCTTCTACCTGTCTAAGTTGCGATGTATTTCAATCAGTTGGAAGATAACCACGATCGGGCCAGATCAATGAACTTCACGAAAGGTGTCGGTGAGTTTTTTTTTTGATAGGATACGGAATCGGTGTGTTAGGTGAAACAGTGGGGAATCTACTATTTGACAACTTGAGGGAGAGAGGGATCGACGACGGACTGGCTTCGACGGCGGTGGCGGTGTGTCAGGTGGAACAGTGGTGAATCTGCTATTTGACAACTTGAGGGAAAGAGAGATCGGTGGATCTGAAGGTGATGGCTTGTCTGAGGGAGAGAGCTGATGTCGGAGGAAGATGGCGGTGATGGCGGTGATCGCGGGAGAGAGGGAGATGACTGATCTGAAGCAGAAATCCAGGAATCTTGAGGCGGTGATGGCTGGCTGGTCTGATGGCTGGTGTCGAAGGAAGAAGAATAAAAAAGAAGAGGAAAGAACAAAAGAAAAGAGAGAGAGAGAAAGAGGGGCAGGACTGTAAACAAACAGTCAATTAGGGGCAAAACCGTCACTGCCCATCTAATGAACAGTGGAGGAACAGTGAAGCTCCTCGAGGAGAAATAGTATATGTAAATGTTATGGACTTGGACACTTAAATTACTATGGAGACTTCTCTTTGGACCAAAAAAAACTTAGTTTAGGCTTGAGCTGATGGGCTTGTCTTGGCCTTCCAAAGATGGTAATTCTTTTCTAGCCAAGTTTTGGCTACTGCTTCATTTCTATCCATCCGAAACGGACTCATCTTGGTCGAGTGTATAGAGTTCTCTTCTTCAATATGTTTAAAGAGAAAAGTACCAGTTGTCTTGTTGAGCTTTATAAATGGCAAAACTTTAGCAGAAAGGGACAACCTTAGGGCTCGTTTTGTACTGCTTTTGATAGGGCTAAGTGATCTATTAGAGGTAAACATAGCTGTTTTCTTTTTTATAATTATGGTTTGCAAAATTCTCAAAAGTTCTTTAGGTGAGGTTTAGAAGCACAGGGAATGGTTTTGGAAGCACATGGGAGCTTGCGTCTTCTTAGAATTGCTACTGAGAGAAATCACGGGAAGCACTTGCTTCCATTAAATGAATATTTCAGACTCTAATAGGAATTGCTCCACTATAACTATTACACATCCTCCAGACAAATAAAAAGACCATTTGTCTCTCTCATCAGAGCTTACATGACTACAACAATGAGCTCAATTGTCTTATGGATAGTACTTGCCATTCGAACTTGATTGTAACAGCTGGTTTTCATTTGCTGATATCAATTGAAGTGTTTCTGCAACAATTTCTCGGGAAGTATGACAGAGCCTTTGAGAATTGGAGTTCTGCTAATGTAGGGAACAAAGGCAATGGCAGGGCCTTTGACGTTTTTTATCAATTGGAGTAAAAGGAAGTGGGAGCAAAGACTCAGAAAAGTTAAATTGAAACCCCCTTATTTTGGTATGGAATGCCAAGAGCTTTAAGCTAGAACCCACATCTTATAGCTTTTCATATCATTTTCCTCATACCCATCATCTACAGTCCTTATATTGTATTCTTGACCACAAAACCTGAAAATATAAATGACAAAAACCTCACTAGCCAGAGGAACCAAAATACTTGCCAAAAGGGGTTGGACACTTGTATCTGGGTCTTTTGATATACTGTATTAGTTTGAATTTGGAGGTTCTTCTATCTAGGTGACAGGAGGGCTGGAGGAGGAGGGAAGGGTGGGGTGAGATGGGCTGTAGCCGGGCAAGGAACTTGAAGACATTGTGTCCCAGGACTCAAAATACTCTTAATAGCACTACACTCGAATAAATACTACTCTTCTAAAACCTAAGTCCAACTCTTAGAATGATTCTTGACTTATTTAGTTATTATCTTATTGACATGGAGACTTAAATGACCATGGACACTTCTCTTTGGACCAAGAAAACCTTGTTTTGAGAGTTAAGCTAACCCCAAACTCTTTGTAGCATGCTTAATCAGTTAATCACACTTAGACTAGCCAAGGACTTAAATCCGCGTAGCTTACTTCATATACATCTAGGACAGATAACCGAGACAATAGTTATAGTAATGAGCCTGATTTAGTCGACTCTGCTCATGTCTTGGGCTCCAAACAAATTCTCTGAAATCACTCCTGATAGGTATTTACTTCACTCTGTCTTTCCTTTCCGCCTATTGCAAAAATTGAAATGGACGTCGAAATGGATGAACTTATATTGTATATTGATTGTTTGGTTGAGGAGAAAAGTGAGATATGGCTGAAGCAACATGTGATTGGTTTTGTGCTGTGATGCAGCCTATCCATGTTTCGTACTATTCGGCCTGTACCAGGTATATTTCAAATTGCAGTTCAATGCTATTGTATAGAAAAATTTAGAGGGGAAAACTGAGAAAGCCCCTAAGAACCATTAATGTGTTAATAACTTAATATGTTATTCAGCTCCTGTGAGGAAACAAAGGCACCCAAGCTAATAATTATATAGGGAACATTTAACAAACAGTAATTTAGTGCTAATCATGGGAATTATAAATGAGAAATTTACTCATGTGTGCGCAAAGACACACTAGGTTCCTCATGATTTGTTTTGTCTAACAACGGAAAGCTGATATTAGTAATGATAGCTTGAAGAACTAGTAGAAATAACATTTTCTCCTAACTTTGAAGTTTATTCTTATATCCCTGTTGGCTGACCTCAGTTTAGTTGCTAAGTCACTGGTTCTTGTTTTCTTGCATCTTACTTCCTTTGATTCTTATATTGGCCACTTCTTATAATTATTTATTTCAGAGATTGTGATTCTTGGCTGTGGGAGGCACATTGAACCCGTAGGTCCTGAATTACAGCGCTTCATCCGTTCTACTGCAATGAAGTTAGAAGCCATTGACTCAGTAAGTTTCATTGTTGCTCTTATTTTGTTTCTTTGACTCGATTCCTCTGTTGCATATTTTGCTTGTCATGGTCACTTAATGTTTCGATTGAACTGAAATATCGTGACATAATTATGGGTTCATGTGGTATGGTAGTTTAGCTGTTTTATTTTGGTTCCATTATTGGTCCAACATGAACCTTTTTAGATATCACAGAAGAGAGGAAGTGAGGGAGAAAAGGCCTCATTACCCCTACATGAATTCTAGCGATTTCTCCGCCTTAAAAACAAAATTTAGGTTGTAAAAAATCCAATCTCCTGCAACAAAGCCCACATCATTTTGCATGTTGTGTGCACAATCACTTGTGGCATGTTTACTTAATTGGAATGAGTATGGAAATTTGGGAATAAAAGAATTTATTCCAATTCCTGAGTTCTCTTGCGTTTACTAACATGTATATGAATCTGAATGGTTGTGGATCCCACTTAAAAGTAACTAAAAAGAGAAATTTATTCCTGAATATCCGGAGTTTGATTACCAGGGGGGTAGGTATTGGGAATGAATTCCATCGGAATGGATTCCGATTCATTCACATTTTCATTCCAAGTAAGTAAACATGTCATTGATGTTTATAGCTGTCACTTGATCTATCTATGACATTTTGCTTTTTACCCTTCCACATTAATTTCGTACCTCCCACAAAAGTACAATCTACTTAGGTAAAAGTTCATTTAATCTGATTACACGAAAAATCTGAGGGAGGTTGTCTGCCCTATCATCCCGTATCCTCCAGAAGAGCACTCTCATCTTCCTTCACTAATAAATCTAACACATTCCGATGTAGGACAACACAAGGTAGGAGTCGTCTGGTGGTGGGCTTTAGAAAGATGGAAATTTTAAGAAATAGTATACTTTCAGAAGACAAAGAAGATTTATAGCTGCTGTAGGTTTAGATAACTTAGGGAAATAGAAAATCCGGGGAAGAAGGGGGAGGGTGGAAGAGAGACCAAGGTAGGGGAGGTGATATCAACCTACCAAGCCTTCAAACCTCAATTTTCCTTACGAATGCTGGCCTTATTTATAAGCTTCAAATACGTCTCCATAGACTCCTCAATACTGAAAGACCTTTACCAAAAGACCTTTGGAGAACTTAAAGGCATTGAATGTATCCCAACATTGAAATAGTGTCTTGACAAGGTAGGAGACCCAAATAAATGCTCAAGTAAAACTTAAATTTAACTTTAAGATGACTTTTGACTTGTTTAGTTATTATGTTATGGACTTGAACACTTAAATTACTATGGAGACTTCTCTTTTGACCAAAGAAACTTAGTTTAGGGTTGAGCTGATGGGGCTTGTCTTGGGCTTCCAAAGATGGTAATTCTTTTCTAGCAGAGTTTTGCCTACTGCTTCATTTCTATCCGTCCGAAACGGACTCATCTTGATCGAGTGTATAGTGTCCTCATCTTTAAGACTTTAATTGTTTTAAAGAGCTTTATAAATGGCAAAACTTTAGCAGGAAGGGACAACCTTAGGGCTTGTTTTGTACTGCTTTTGATAGGGCTAAGAGATCTATTAGAGGTAAATGCAGCTGTTTTCTTTTTTAGAATTATGGTTTGAAAAATTCTCAAAAGTGCTTTGGGTGAGGTTTAGAAGCACAGGGAATGGTTTTGGAAGCACATGGGAGCTTGTGTCTTCTTAGAATTGCTACTTAGAGAAATCACGGGAAGCACTTAATTGCTTCCATTAAATGAATATTTCAGACTCTAATAGGAATTGCTCCACTTTAACCCTTACACATCCTCCAGGCAAAAGAAAAAGACCATTTGTCTCTCTCATCAGAGCTTACATGACTACAACAATGAGCTCATTGTCTTATGGGTAGTACTTGCCGTTCGAACTTGATTGTAGCAGCTGGTTTTGATTTGCTGATATCCATTGAAGCATTTCTGCAACAATTTCTCCGGAAGTATGACGGAGCCTTTGAGAATTGGAGTTCTGCTAATGTAGTGAACAATGACTTAAAACCGCATAACTGACTTCCTATACATCTAGGACAGATGACCGAGACAATAATTATAGTAATGAGCCTGATTTAGTAGATCAAGTGTCACATCCTTGATAGTTGGACTGCTATCCTGGTAGTAGTGATCTTCACATTCCTAGCCTCTCTTTGTTTGTGGTCCTTAAAGACACAATATGAAGGACAACATACCAACGAGCATATAAGATATTAGTTAATTTCCTATGAGATAACATATTAAACATGAACTGAGGTATGAAATGTTCATATTATAATTGAAGAGGTATACTTGCCTTCCTAAAGGCAGGTGATTTGTTTACAGGAGATTTTGTGGCAGTGTCACCATTATGTAATGAGAAGTATGGGATAGAAGGTTAGTCACCATCTTCCTCGGGAAGAGATGAAATCCCCTCAGAAGAAGCAAGTACTTGATTATCTTGCATGTTGTTTCGCTATAGCTTCAGTGTCTATGGTATGCTTACTGCAATCACCAAAACTGCTATAACATTGCTCTCATGACCTCTGCAATATTGTCAGTTGTATATGCCCACGACCATGACCCTAATCATGAGCACAATCACAACCACCTCAAATACACTGGTATGTACCATGTCCGCAATTACCACCGTAGTGTTACTTTCCCTTGAAGTGCCAACCTATTCATTATCTTGTCTGATTACTGATATGTTCTGCATCTGCATTTCTTTTAATCCAGTGTGTATTAATTAGCTTGTTTGCATATGGAAGTTGTTTCTAATTACTGGAAAACCCAAAGACAGATGTTGTAATTGGTGCTGCAGTTGATATGGGCTTGACAACAGTGTTGGCAATGCTTCTAAGTTCATAATATTATCTTGTTTTGTTACAGAAAAATGCTGTATCAACATACGATATACTGAATGAGGAAGGTAGGATTGTAGCTGCTGCACTTTTACCATATGGGGTCTCTTCATGATGCGTAGATCCACTGCAGGATGCTTGCTTACAACATCTGTACTCTACCAGCAATAAATTCATTGAACCATGGGAACAATTCTCTGGCTGCTAGCTGTGAAGAGCTTCTTTTTTTTTTTTTCCTTCTCTCTCTTTTAGCTCTACATGGGAATTGAGCCTTGGTTGTAAATGAGTTTACTCAATCCCATGCTACCTTTTTGTACTACTTGAAAGAATTGTTACAACTAAGAGAGCCTGATTTTGTGGAAGATATGATCCTCTGTTCATTCTTTTGTGAGAGTGTATTATTTTTTATTTATTTATTTATTTTTGGATACTGCATTATGTTGTAATATAAAAAATTGAAAAAGAATTATCTTTAGTTCTTGGACTGTGCCCAATTCTATAGTTGATCCCTATAATTCTAACTTTGGCAATTAAGGTCCAGTTTAGCTTGCTAACAACTGTTGTTTAAGAGCTCTCAGGGTTAATGGCTGTTTAAGGTGTTTTTGGTGCTCTCATCATATTGTTTCGCTGGTTTTGTATTAGCTAAAGTTTTTGGCTTTGGACATTTGATTCCCCAATATGTTTGTTAAATGTGTTCATTGCAGGGGGAACTCCATACGACTTATAAGCAGCATGTTTTGGCTCCTTGTCATGGATGGGCTATCCGAACCGGTGGATGTAGCCGTGGTTGTCTTTCCCATGCAGGCATATTAACTCTCGAGGAACCGAGATGAACATGGTAATTTCATAATATTAGTCACTTTAATTACTCCATTATTTGCCTCGGTTAAGTATTGGATGTGTGTTCAGTTAGTAACATTATTTTCTTTGAGCATGTTAGTTCCAATTGCTTTGTTTATTTTTGGGATTCAATTAAGTTTTTTTATTATTATATTTTTTTATACATGGAAAATGATGATAGATGATCAATGTGTTATATGTCTTATATCGCAGACCATAGTGTTCTGCAAATTATGATCATACCTAAATTTGAAGCTGAAAGATGAATTTAATTTTTGCATGAATGAAAGCAATGATTAATGAACAACAAACTTGAAGTTAATGTGATTAAGACAAGAACTAGATGAACACGGATCAATGAAAAACTAGAAAGCAATAGAAGTATATCAAAGTATGAAAAGATGGAGTATTGGTGTTATACACCTTGTTTGTAAGAGTTTTTAAATTTTTATTCATTAGGCTTGTGTTAATGGGACAGAAAGATCAGTATTTGGTTGTGGATATGATTTCACCCTTAATATGCAGCAGATAAGATTCATTTCATAGTTCCATTTCGACATCTTATAGGTCCATTCAATTCATAAGATTAATTGGACTCCAACTGTGACAGAGTAAAGGCTTCAAATATTTACCAATCCTCCAAAAGGTCAGTGTGTCTAGGTCAAGACTAATAGAGTATGCCAGAAAGAAACAACTATAATTTCTCCAACCTTTACTCTTTATTGATTTTGGGAGCTCTACTTTGGATGGAGGCTATGGGGCCTAAAGTGGCTGAGCACAGTTAATCAAAGATACTTTACTATGATGCTTTGCTTTGTAGACAATGTAATTGCTCCAAACTTTGACTACACCTGACAATTGGGCTGCCTTTGGCTAGGTAATGCGCGTAATCTGGAACTAAAAGTCATTACATATACTTTTGGTGATTTGGTTTTTATAGTGGTTTCTGTAGCTTGTTCTTCGCTTATTTGTTGTTGCTTTCTTGCCTGTTCTCTTTGAGACTTGCTTGTTTTCGGTGGTTTTCAACACCCAAAGAGCCTCTGCGTCTCTTACTTTAGCTGAACAAGCTTCTGCCTCTTTTTTTATGGTTCGTAAACCCTCTGATATACTTTATCAAAATAGGAGTTTTAAAGTAGCCTTCACTAATTAAGCATGACTACTAGAAGTCTAGGCAAGACATAGAGAAGGTGAAGCAATGGAGAGTTGCTTTAGAAAATTATAACTAATGAAGAAATGGCCGAGTGAATTACAATTAGGTCATGAAGAATGGACCATGAACTCTCGTTCTCTTTGTTTGTGCCTGTGAGTATCTTAATGAAGTTTTTGAACCCAAGAAGAAGAAGAAAAAAGATGTACAGAGAACAAGTCCCTCATGAATAATACTGTTGCCAATTTTCTGAAAGAAAAATAAACTGCTTAATTATTCTTTTCTGTGCCTGTAGTCCATGCAAGTCTGATAGCCATGCTCAAATAATATGCCTGTAGTCCCATGTGCTGAAAATTGAAACACGGTTCATGCTCTCCTCATGGTATTTGTTCTAATTTTACTCAGTTTAGACTGGACGTACTGGTGTCTATGTTGCGTGTTTGTCCTTGCTACAAGTGGAGAAATTATTGGTTTGTTGGTTCAGTGAATTGTGTCCACAATATTTTTGATGGAGATTGTGTCCACAATATTCATCATTCAAATTTGTAGTGGATATGGATGGTGGGAAGGTTAGGGTGTTGAAATCAAACAAGCAATTCACATCCACAGTAATACGTAGTATTTCACTGTAATCAATTAATCATCTGTATATTATAAAAAAAATTACACAGCTATGAAACGCTAAAAATGTGACATCCCCCAACCTAAAGCTTCTGAATAGGAAGAGCTAGCTAGCCTAGATGATAATGCAACATAGCCATGTCTTCAGCAGAATGTGATTAACTAAAAAACAGACACTTCTCATAGGCAACGGTTTGAATTGTGGAATCACAAATAGCAAACTAACTTAATAACATGAGGGAAAATTTGACACTCTCTTTCATTGTCCTAAAATGTGAAATGCTATTTATTTTCAAGGGAGGAACATGTTGAACCAATCCTCCAACGGTTTAGGGTCTGCATTTTTAGGCCAAGAATTTACTTGTCAGTAAAATTGATAAAACCTTTTACTACTGGTCCAAGACTAATATACACATGCATGTGAGCATGTCTACGTTTGCTCAGTAGACAATTAAAGAGACTGGTCCCGCGTGGAAGTTCAGTCAATTTCTTCCATTATTTCCCTCCTACAACCTCTATCTCTTATTGGTGATCTAGCTGTAGCTACTAGCTACCATCTGAATTTTCTCGTAGCTACAGCTTTGCTTCTCCGTCGTTGTTGGTTTTTTTGCGTGTTTTTGAGACCTTGTATTCCACTTTTTGTGGTTTTCAATGGCCTTGATCTCCCAAACAGCCTCTGCATCTCTTCCTTCATCAGCTGAATCATCATCATCAGCTCCACGGTGGAAGCATGATGTGTTTTTGAGTTTCAGAGGTGTAGATACTCGCAAGGGTATTGCAACCGATTTATACCATGATTTGCAAAACAGAGGAATTAAAACATTCATGGATGACCATGACCTTGTAATAGGGATGCCTATTTCTCCAAGTCTCCTAATGGCAATCGAAGATTCAAGGTTTGCGGTCGTTGTTCTGTCACAAAACTATGCTTCTTCTCCATGGTGTTTGGAGGAAATTACAAAGATTGTTCAATGCATGGACGACGAGAACAGAATTCTACCACTTTTCTATGATGTCGAACCCTCTGATGTTCGATATCAGAAGAGGAGTTATGAAATAGCCTTCATTCAGCATGAAGAAAAGTCTAGGCATGACACAGACAAGGTGAATCAGTGGAGGGCTGCTTTAAAAAAAGTGGCCAATCTTTCTGGTTGGGATTCAAAGAAATACAAGTAAGCATCGTGCGACTATCTTAATTAACAAATAGCTATACTTGTGCTTTTGGATTTATCAATTTACCTACTGAGTATTTAACCCTTATTCCTTGTAGGTCTGATAGAGAACTTGTCAAAGACATTGTGGAATGTGTGTGCAGTAAACTACGACCCATTGAATATGAGTTTGCAATGTCTACGGGAGATTTTGAAGCATTTGAAGCAACAAGACAAGCCATGGATGAGGTTATGAAGGCACTAAAAGAAGACGAGGTCACTGCCGTCGGGGTTTACGGCATGGGAGGCGTCGGCAAGACAACCATGGTAAAACATGTGGGTGCACAAGCCCGAAAAAATGGGATTTTTAACCAAGTGATTATGGCTGCCGTATCACAAAGCCCTGACTTGAGAAAAATTCAAGGGGCATTGGCAGATCTGCTGGGTGTCAAATTGGAGGAGGAGACAGAAATTGGAAGAGCTGCTAGATTGAATAAGGAGATAATGAGAAAAAATAATGTCCTTATAATCCTGGACGACATTTGGGAGGTAGATTTGTCAAGAATAGGAATTCCTAGCTACGATAAGCTCAAAAAATACAATTCCAAAGTCCTACTTACCACAAGGATATGGAATGTCTGTCATGTCATGAAGTGCCAAGAAAAGATCACCCTCAATATTCTATCAAAACAAGATTCTTGGACCTTGTTCGTGAGAAATGCAGGATGTCCTTTTGAATCCTCGACTTTTGAAGATGTAGCGAGGAGGGTAGCTGGAGAATGTTGTGGTCTACCGATTGCATTGATAGCAGTTGCAAGGGCGCTGGGAGATAAAGACTCGGTGGAATGGGAAAGAGCTGCTCGACGACTAGAGAAGTCGCAAACTGCCAACCCTGACGATAAGGGAGACGCGTTCGAATGTATAAAATTAAGCTATGATTACTTGAAAGACAAGGATTCCAAGTCATGCTTCTTGCTCTGTTGCCTATTCGCAGAAGACGATGATATCAAAATAAAAGACTTGTTCAAGTATGCGATCGGGAAAGGATTGTTTCGAGATGCGGATACAATCGAAGAAGCCAGAGAAACAGCTGATTCAGTGGTCAAGTACCTTAAAAATTGTAGCTTGCTTTTGGATAGTGAAAAAGATAGATGTGTGAGGATGCATGATGTCATCCGTGATACTGCCATGAATATTGCAAAATCTGAAGATGGGCATGGGTTTTT
This sequence comes from Rubus parviflorus, assembly GCA_029955375.1. Lineage (NCBI taxonomy): Eukaryota > Viridiplantae > Streptophyta > Magnoliopsida > Rosales > Rosaceae > Rubus > Rubus parviflorus. Next base: position 6,458,921 of record JARGGL010000005.1, on the reverse strand, counting down.
CGTAAAAGCTGGGTCTGGTTTAAAACATTGGCCATGTCGATTACATGAAGGCTACTCTGCAATCTCACTAATGCAGAACCAAATTTGCAAGCTGCCTGAAGAGTTGGTATGTCCAAAACTCCAAATTTTATTACTACAAGAGAATGATGATTTAAATCAGATCCCAGAAAATTTTTTCCGAAGTCCAAATGAATTAAGGGTTTTAGATCTTAGCGGCACTGGTATTTACGTACTACCCCTATCATTCAGTCTCCTAACTAACCTCCAAGCTCTATATTTAGATTTTTGCGTGGAAATAATTGACATTTCCATACTCGGAAAACTTAAGAAGCTTGAGATTCTTAGTATGAGAGAATATCCCCTCGAGGAATTTGCAAGAGAAATAGGACATTTGACAAATTTAAGGATGTTGGATGTCAGTGACAAGAATCTAGTGGGTGGAGGTATTGTCACAATTCCATCTAAAGTGATATCAAAGTTGGATAGATTAGAAGAATTGTATATGCAGTACTGTGGATTTAAGGACTGGGGGAGGAGTCAAGTTGATAGAGAGGGAGAAGAAACCAATATTAGCTTTGATGAGTTAACTGGTTTATCAAATTTGAAAATTTTGCACGTTTACATATCTAATGCAAAATGCATCCCTAAATATGTTGAGCTCGAACCAAATTGGATTTACTTTCATATACGTATCGGCGGATTCGCAAGCGATGTATACAATCAATATGAGCATAATTCAAGATCTTTGGAACTTGTTGACACAACCATCAGTACCTTACCAGATTGGTTTGTCAACGTGGTGACAAAGAAAATTGAGAATCTGTTGTATGAAAAAGACTGCAAAGAGTTAAGAAACATTGTTATGGAATATGACTATGGGAGGTTACATAAATTGAAGCATCTCTCTGTATTTGGTCCTAGTGAGAAGTTGAAAGAGTTAATGAACACAACAACACGGGTTAAAAAAAAACCTGTGTTTGAGAACTTGGAAGAGTTGCATCTGAGTTGTCTCGACCGCCTGAAGGAGTTGTGTGTTGGTGAGTTACCACCTGGGTCTCTCATCAATCTGAAGTTATTGGAGGTCTCTAATTGTCCAAACTTGCGGAATGTATTGTTGCCTTCAAAATTGTTGCAGAGACTACCAAATCTAGAAATAGTATATTTTTTTAGAATATGTAAATTGGAATATGTCTTTGGATGTGAAGGGTTTGACCCAGAACATTTAAAATTGAGAGAGATGACGTTGTTGAAGCTGGATGCAGTAAGAAGCATATGTAATGGTTCTGCTCCCCCTGCAATGTTCCAGACTCTTAAAAGTTTGGCCATTTACTGTTGCAAGTCTTTGGGAAGTCTCTTCACATCTGATGTAGCTCAATGTCTTTTTCAATTGGAAGACCTTTTTGTAGAGCGGTGCTGTTTGTTGGAAAGAGTAATTGAAGCAAGTAAGGAAACATTGAACAACAAGAAGACAGTTCTTCCAAAATTGAAGAACTTAGTTTTGGTGAAACTCCCAATGTTGTACAGTGGTGGAAGTGCTACTATTGATATTGAGTGTCCTTCATTGGAACACTTGTTTCTAGAGAACTGCCCTCAGTTTTCATTTTCAACCTCTGCTTCTGACTACTTTGGCAGCAGGAACCATGTCCAACTCAATGACAATCAACATTACTGGTCTCTATATAGAAGGTATGTCGCTAGCTGTGTCATAAACTTTAGTTATTTGTCTTTTCTCTTATAGTCTGCTTATAAATGTTTTTCCTTTTGAGAATCTGTTGTATGAAAAAGACTGCAAAGGGTTAAGTAACATTGTTATGGAATATGACCATGGGAGGTTACATGAATTGAAGCATCTCTCTGTATTTGGTCCTAGTGAGAAGTTGAAAGAGTTAATGAACACATCAACACGGGTTAAAAAAGAACCTGTGTTTGAGAACTTGGAAGAGTTGCATTTGAGTTGTCTCGACCGCCGGAAGGAGTTGTGTGTTGGTGAGTTACCACCTGGGTTTCTCATCAATCTGAAGTTATTGGAGGTCTCTAATTGTCCAAACTTGGGGAATGTATTGTTGCCTTCAAAATTGTTCCAGAGACTACCAAATCTAGAAATAGTGTATTTTTTTAAGAATTCTGCTTATAATTTTGGGCTTCTGGCCAATATGTTTCCAAACACATATAGTCATATATATTTGGAAGGGCCATCACATTGGGATTGGGCTAGTCCGATTGCGGATTGCTTGCTAGTAAAATGTTAACTTTCTTAATTAAAAGAGGCTTTGACATATATAATTCTTTGTTTTCCCAATTTTAATGCAAATGAGTTCTGCACATCTGTACACCAAGCGAATTTTAACTACCAACTGATTGTTAAAAATTAATTTGAGAACAGGGTCCTTGTACACATGATGAATTTAATCATTTTCATTTTATCCAGATTTATTAAGTTACTCTGATCATCTTGCATTTGTTAAATTGTTGACTTATTTACTTCTCTTTTATTTCCATTTGACTATTAGACTCTTCGTGGACCTACCATGGAGTCATGCGAGGACGATGAGACCATAGAGAGAGAGGTCTTTAATGGAGGACGGAGGAGGATAGGCTTTGGGTAGGGCTGCCACTCGATAGGAAATTCCGATTCCATCCGATTCCGAACCGAAAGTTTCCAGACTTTTTCCGATCCAAAGGTAATCCGATTCCGAAAGTTCCGAAATAAATTGGATTGGAAAATTTTGTATATATATATACATACATATAAATATATGTGTATATATGTATATATATGTATATATAAATTTATATATACATATATTTATATAAATATATGTATATATAAATTTATATATACATATATATACATATATTTATACATATATATATACATCAGTCCCCTTCACGTGTGGACGTCCACACGTGAATTAAAATGCGAACATCTTCATTGCGACGTACAAATTATGATCAAAACCGTCTATATTTTAGGTCATCATTCAAGGATCATTTTGATAAAAAAAAAATTCAAATTGGAAATTATTTAGCTATTTGATTACCACATTCAGCATTTCAGCTTTATCTGACGGACTGCATTTGTTTGCAAACTATACAATGAATAGATGACCAACCAATCTCCAATTCGGCTGATTTTTTGCAAGAATAATTCTTGAAAATAAATCTAACCAATGAGCGGTTCCGATGATTGAATTATGTTGTCAATTAGTCGGAATGAAGATGTTCGCATTTTAATTCACGTGTGGACGTCCACACGTGAAGGAGACTGTGTATATGTACGTATATGTATATATGTATATGTAGATATGTATATGTATATGCATATGTAGATATATATATATATATATATATATATATATATATATATATATATATATATATATATATATGTCAGTCTCTAAGCTTAATATTTGGCGTGTTATGTTGTAGATCGTATATTAATTCATGATTCCACATAATCATTTATCGGGATTCCCAATCTTGTTAAACAGTTCTTATTATGTTTTACTTCTGTTATCAAGAATATTTCTCATGTAGTTGTAAAGTAATTAAATAAGTTCATGATTTAGAACATCTGCACTTTGTTTTGTTGCTTACCATTATTTTTCATTTTCATTTCTCCTTTTTAGTGACAGCAAGAGCATGTTTTGTCTGTGGTTTGATGTACTCCTCAACATGTTAACATAAAACTAAACCAAGGATCACAATCACGTACAAATACTCGTAGACACAAACTCATGACATATGATCATATTGAATACGAGAGTTCAAGAACATATCTTGAGCAGACATGGTCAATAGCTTCAAAGTAAAGATCTTATGCTTTTCTCTGACTTTGAGTATCTCCCTATGGATATGACCGAGGAATGAAAGTTGAATATGACCGAGTAGGAAACAACAAGAAAGTGGACAACTTTTGGCTGCATCAAATATACATATATAACTTACATGTTCTCACCGGGTGGTAAACCAAATGGTCCATTAATTTGGCTATTTATTTGTGTATATTATAGTGGGTTGGCCATAATTGTAATCATGATGTGAACCATGTTGTTGTCTTTTGCTTAATTTATTATGTGGTTTTATGCCGAGGAATTGTCTAAGGTGGCTATTATGAGAAAGCCCATAAACATATTCAGCTGCAGAGCTGCTTATAGCATGGCTTTGATAATGCCAGATTTTACCCACCGAACTTACTTTGCCATTTCAAAAGGAACGTTGTTCCAGTCCGACGTGACTGAAGAAAATAAGGGAAAGAAATTCCAGTCCGGCGTGACTGTAGAGAAGAATTTGAAATTCCAGTCCGGCGTGACTGAGAGAAGAATAGAGCCGACAAGATGTCGAGCACCAAAGTTTCTCGAATTTGAAGCTTTGAGAACATATGTAATTTATTATTACTCAACTTAATGAAGTTTTGAGAATACATGTGATTTAATATTACTCAACTTAATATCTGGAGTTTTAATCATTCCAAGCGAAGTCTCTTGTATGAAAGAGAAGTGAACCTGAAGTTTCACTATAATCATTCCGAACCTAGAGTTTGAGTAATTAACCTCTCAAATAGCTGGTTATTTAATTTACGTTTATTTAATTTACGTTTATTTAATTTCTGTCAATTTAATTTATGTTTATTTAATTACGTTTAATTATTCATTCACTCAAATTTATTGCCTATTCATACCTCTGTGAGAACCATATCAGGCCAATCCAACCTGATAGAGGGCCATGGCAAAGCCTACTTTATGTTGTCCAATGGTACCGAACTTACCATTAATGAGACCTTATATTCTCCATGTTTCCGAAGAACGTTATTGAGTTTTAAGATATTCGAGTCAACGGTTATCACGTTGAAACCACTGATGAAAAAGGAGTGGAATATCTTTGTATAACCTCCAACTTGTACGACCAGAAGCGTACCGTGGAGAAATTGAAATGTTTCTCGAATGGTCTCTATATGAGCCACCATTAGATCAATTGAGGCAAATTACATAGTTAGCCAGAAGCTAACCGATTCGAGCAGCTACTTGCTGTGGTATGACCGTTTGGGACACCCAAGTCAATATATGATGCGCCGTATCCTCAATTTATTACACGGGCATCCCCTTACTGAATAAGGAAGATCATCATATGCAAAGACTAATAAAGACTCGGCCCTTTTTCTGCAATGAATACAAGGGGATATTTTGTGGACCTATTCAACCACCATGCGGACCAGTTAAATATTTAATGATTTTGGTTGATGTATCGACTGTGACACCCCGGACCAAAGCTTACTAGTGTCCTAGTTAGCGTTTCGGCGAATCGTCGAAAGTTTCGGTTTTGAGCTTCAAATAGTACTTTTAGGGGGTCATCGGGTTGACTTTTCGTTTGATTTAGAATTTAGATAAACTTTCTTCACGAGAGTTGTAGAGCTTGTTAAACCGAGTTCGTAGACACGAAGTACGCTTAAATCGGAGTTCGTACGAAGAAGTTATGGTTCACGAAAGGAAAGTTACTATTTCGGGAAGCCACTATAAATAGAAGTTTCCGGATCGGGAAACTGGGAGAAAAATCTCAGACAACCCTTCAGCTCCCTCGACCTGCTATAGTACCCGACACCTTCTCCGACCAATTTCTCGGCCGTCCGGCCACCTCCGGCCGCGAAACCGGTCACATTTTCTTCGTCTCCTCGAGCCCTTCAATCCTATGCCAATTTCTTTCATCGAATTTCTGTGTAGAAGGAGAAATCGAGGGGAGAAGATTCGGAAAATAGCCGTACTGTTCACCCGACCCCAATCTCAGTTTTTGGCCAATCCGTCCGAGAAGACCTACTGGGCTTTGAAGCTCTTCTCACAGCGAACGCAACGCCACCGGTCTCACCCTCATTGGTTGCCGGACGGCGGCGGATCGAATGTTTGAAATTCCGGCCACCCTGAAGTTCCAAGCTAAATTCGTGAGTTTCTATTCTGATTCAGACTTCGTGGCAGGTATAAAAGTTGATCCTTATACTGTTCTGAACATTGTGGTAAAATTTGGTGACCATCGAAGATGGTTGCTGAGTGGAGGCGAGTGGGGCCCACGTGCAACTGCTTGTGGTGGCGCGTCCAGCCCTCGTTGGTGGTACATTTTAGTCCATTAGCTTATGCTTTTTGTTACGAGCGTAACGATATATAGTTTGTAGGAAGTTATCGAAGATTAGGAATTTATCCGATTAAATTTAGGTTCGTTTACGTACGAACAACATTATTGTAACCGTTGGATGGTCACCGAAATTGATTTGGATGTTAAGATATTAATTTTGGGAATGTTGTGCGGTTAGATCTTTGGAATTAGGCCAATTGATTAAGTAAAGGTTATTTACGATTTGTGAGTTCGAATAAATTAGTTTACATTCGTTCGATTTATCTAACCGCGACAACCGATCTTTGGAATCGTCGCCGAGTATTTTGGATAATTAGATTTATCGACGAGTAAATTGTTTGAGAACTTGAGGTTCGGAAATTATCGGTGAATTAGAAGTATTGGGTTTATCAAGGAAAAACCCTATTCGGTTCAAGGATTTAATTATCGAATTATAGTTCCGTTCGTCAATATTTAGTATTTATCTTAATTGGTTTTATTCAGGAGGATCTCGATGAACACGAGTCTTAGCCGGTTCTTGTGAGTGGACTTTGTTTTCTTCGTAAACCTTTTATATTTGAGAATTATGTACTGTGGCTTTTGAATTTCTCCCCATTCCTTTATATCATGAATTTCTGTTGTTGTTTGAATGTGCCACCTGAGTTGGTAGGCCCTCAGGTTATGCTATTGAGTTGGTAGGCCCTGGGATGGCGATTCACTGAGTTGGTAGGCCCTTAGTGAAAAGGTGACTAAGTTGGTAGGCCCTTAGTCATCGTGCTTTGTTTGCGACCTGAGTTGGTAAGTCCCTCAGGTTATGCCATTGAGTTGGTAGGCCCTCGGATGATGATTCACTGAGTTGGTAGGCCCTCAGTGAAACGTTGACTAAGGTGGTAGGACCCTTAGTCATCACGCTTTGTTTTCAGATATTTTAGTTTTAATGATTTCCTACAGATATTTTGGGGATTGATTTTAGCATAAAGAAATAGTTTTGAATGGGGAAACATATCAGAAACTATTTGTAAACTATTATTTTTGTCCACTCACGCTAATGTTTTCCCTTGGGCTTGTCTGGTTTCCAACGCCCAAAATTGCAGTCCTGCTAGCTGAGGTCACGAGTCGAAGTCGGCATAGTCGCCACTACCTTCTCATCCTCATAGGTTATAGATTAACCTACTTATGTTTAAGTACTATTTTCACGTAAACTCTAGTTGCTCTGATATTTTCAAGCTTTAAATGTGTAACGTTTTGAAGAGAGTTTTAACTTGGGTTGAAGTTCTTGGAAACTATTTTATTAGTGGAATGTGAATTATTACCACCGGCGAGCACGTAGACTCGAGTGTTGGTTGTGGCTTGGTATTAGAAGTGTGGATTTTAAATAATTACAGGTTTTCGGGTAGTCCATTTTTAGGGGAGGTTATATTGAATTTTCGGTAAATCTTCTCTAAAGTGGGCCCCACAGGGTCGTCTCGATGTTTCAGAATGAGACGTCGGGACGGGTCCTGTCATTGACAAAGTGGTCACATGTTACTTTCGTGTCCATAAGAAATGCTGCTTTTGCTAAACTCCTCACCCAGAAGGCTCACCACTCGGATTATCCCATAAAGTCCAGAAGACTTGATAATGCCGAAGAGTTTACATCAAAATCTTTCAATGATTATTGCACGTCCCTTGAGATTGATGTTGAACATCTGGTTCCCTATGTTCACACCCAGGATGGTCTCGAATAAGCATTCATTAAATGATTGCAATAATCTTGGTAAAGCTCGCCAAGCTTCCAATCAATGGGTGAGACTATGCAATCTTGCATGCAGCCTTGTTTGTCCGATTGAAGCTCACTGTTACCCAACCTTATTACACGTTACAGCTGGTGACTAGGTACGAGCCTGGCGTTTCGTACTTACACCTATTTGGGTATGTAGTTTACGTGCTAATTACGCCGCCACAACGTACAAATGGGTTCTCAATAAAATGATGAGCATATATGTCGATTATGAATCCTCATCTATTATACGTTTTTTAGAGCCTTTGACAGGCAATCTCTTTACCGCATTTGCGGGTTGTCACTTTGATGAGACAGTTCTCCCGCCGTTAGGGAGAGATAAGAACGTCACCGTTCCATATGAACGACGTGAATTGACATGGAATGTCCCCACTATGGCTCATCTTGATCCCTAAATAGCACAATATGATAGTGAAATGCAAAGAATTCTAGATCTACATAGAGTAGCCCATAATATGCCAGACTCTTTCTTTGATCGAGCTAAAGTGACGAGATCACATATACCTGCTGCAAACGTGTTTGCAAGGATAAACGTCCCAGTAGGGCGCAAAGTCATCCCTGGAGGATGCAAAGTCCCAAATGGACGACGTACGGCTTGGCGGCTAACCAGTCATATGTCCCTGCCTAGAAGCGAGGTGAACTATTAAGTTTGAAGGGCTCTTATCCCTGGAAGAGGATAAATTTGGCACAAACAAGTCCTCTTGACATTACGATCTCAACCGATCCATCTCACGTGATATATCTGGATTATGGGTTTGTCCGAAGAGACAACGTTGGGGGACGCTCCAATGTTTGAACCAACTCCCGAGAGTTGAGAAATACTCGGTAAATTATGCATGCTTATGTGAGATCTGGAATCAGAATGAGATTATCATCAATGATGTATTTGTATTTGTGGTAGCTATCGAAATAATAAATAGCGATGAAATCGAACCTAGCTCCGTTGATAAATGCCAACGTAGAGAAGACTGGCCAAAATGGAATGAAACAATCCAAGTCAAATTAGATTCCTTGACAAAGAGAAAGTGTTTCGACCTGTCGTTTCTACACCTCCCCATGTTAAACCTGTAGAATTTTAATGGGTACTGTATGGAAGCGTAATGAGAAAAATGGGATTGTAAGATACAATGCTCATCTAATGGCACAAGAATTTTCTCAACGCCTTGTGATTGATTACGAGAAACATATTCACTCGTAATGGACGTCATAACGTTCCACTACCTTATCAGTTTGGTAGTTTCCGAAAAACTGAATATGCAGTTTATGGATGTGGTCACAGCTTATCTCTATGGGGATCTTAATACAAAGATACATATGAAAGTTCCTAAAGGACTTAAGATACCTGATTCAAATAGTTCCAGACCACGGAACACGCTATCTATTTGTTTTGAAGCGTTCACTATATGGATTGAAACAATCCAGACGGAAGTGGTATACTCGTCTAAGTGAATATTTGATCAGGATGGGATATGTGAATAATGAACTATGCCCATGCGTGTTTATTAAGACAACAAGTTCCAAGTTTGCTATTGTAGCTATTTATGTGGATGACATGAATTTGAAATGATATAATAAGGATTCTAGTAACCAAGACTGTGGATTTGATTAAGTGGTAAGGCCTATAAATGTTGCGGCGTTTGAGAATTATTCGGGGCGTATAAATTATTATCATAGCTTGTGGAAGGTATTTCTAGAGTAGTAGGACCTCTCATTTCGCTTACCAGAAATGGAAATTGATTTGTGTAGTCAGAAATATGAGAACAAGGTTTCAAGAACTTAAGAATCGATCGTTTAACCTATGTTCTAATCTTAATTCTTCCAGATGATAGTGATGGAAATATTTTATTAGCGTTGCTACTTTAGAAGGTCAAGATGTGTAGTGATGCTCCATTGTGAAAGGATAATCGTTACTTATGTTTTAGGCAACTTGAGGAGCAAGAGTGGGATTGCCCCTCTAATGATTTGGAACTTGATACAATTGTGTTTGCACTCAATATTTGAGACATCATTGTCATTGTTGAGGGAGTGAAGGATTTTCAAATGATTATTGGGTTAAGTTACTTGTTCTGGAATGTTGAGATTATAGCAAGTTATTATCGATTATAATTTAGTATTGAAATCTTTCTTTTTGATGGTTTTAGTTTCGATTATATAGTTAAAGTTGATGTAGATTTGTTTATGGGTACAAGATTGTTTGCAAAGGTGGTACTAACTTACTCGAGGTATTCTTGAGGAAGCTCTCAGTTTAGTCTGAGTCATGGTCCCTTGTTATTTAAATGATGTAGGAGTTGTGTATTAATCTCAGTGTAGACTATACATTGAAAGAGGTGAACCTCTAGTTGAAGTATGAAGTCTGAAGTCTAAAACTGAATTACTAGTATTGGAAGTTAATTACTGATGGCTGTATAATGGCTCAATATTGTTGCTCGTAGTGGAAAGTAAATTGCCATAAAAGTTCGAAGTTCTTTGGTTATATGGTGAGTAGATGATGTTGGAGGTTGATGGATTTCATTACCTTATTGAAGTTATGAAATTAGTGGACAAGTTTGTTTGTTGGTTCTAAAACTGAATAGTGTTAGTATGACTTGTTAAATGAAGTGTTCCACCTAGACTGCTGTTAGAAGTTCAAATCTTTTGAGGTTGTGATTTAAGCCATCACATGAGGTGGAGGAAATAGAAATTCTTAGCTCATTATGTGTACTCAAGTTGTGTGTACGAGGAAGATTTCTGGAATACTTTCCACACTTAAATTGGTTAATTACATGGAAATCAAGATTCGAGTTACGAAAACCTTCATTAGACGTTGGAGCTCTCGACGGTGACTCCATTATGGCAGTTGGAGTTGCATTGTTGAGATGTTGATGACTTTTCTTAAATGACGTTGGCTAACGAATTTAAACCCTTCATTAGATTACTTAAAGAGGAATGAGGGTTATTGACGTAGGGATTGCTAAAATAGTAAATTATGACACTTTTTGAAAAGTGACAAGTTCAGAAGTTGTGACGTCTCTTGGAAAAAGCCAAGGAAAGTGCAACTTGGTGTATGCACTTATCATATGGATCAATGAACTGTTAAGTCTAACAACATGGTAAAGGATTATTCTTGTTGAACGATTCCTGTCTAATTTCGATTATAGTTGGAAACGGAAGAGTAGAAGGCTGTGACATCTTTATAATTATTCAAATTCATTGTTTTAATTTTTGAGGATCTCTAGACAGTAAAGCGATGCTAATAATTGTATTAGATTTGTAGAACTTGGCGGCGAATAGTGTGTGGTCATTAACAAGAGTATTAGGAGCTTAAGTTGGAAGGAAAGACCAAGCGATGGAGATTTAGTTTTTAATAGATTTAGATTTTAGTGTTGCACGGAGTATCATGAAGGAAGCATATTGTAGGATATGCTAATTGCGAACCTAAGGAGAAAGTTCTACGAAGCAAGATTATATCACTAGTGAAGATGCTTTGGAGGAATCTTATTGTTGAAGAAGCTACTTGGAATATGAGGTAACAGATGCGAGAACAGTACCCCCACTTCTTCTTTCGCCAGGTATGAATTTCAAGGACGAAATTTCTTAAGGGGGGGGGGGGGGAGATTGTGACGACCTGTACCAAATATTTCTTTATTTAATTAAATTTTACTTGGAATTGTCGTTTTTCGGAAGATTTTAACTTCGGAAACTACATTTAGTGGGGTTTCGGGATGACATTTCGTTTCGTTAAAGTTTTGGGTAAACTTTCTTCACGAAAGTTGTAGAGCGCATTAAACCGAGTTCATAGACACGAAGTACGTAAAAAATCGGACTTCATATAAGAGAGTTGTGGGTCACCGAAGAGGTTACTATTTGAGGGAAGTATATTTAGGGAAATTTCCACTTTGGGAAATTTCCATTTCAGCCATTTCTCTCTCTCTCCCCGCGTCACTTTCTCTCTCCCCGACTGTTCCCGCTGCCTCACTTTACCGACCGTTTCTCTCTACTCCGGCCAGTCCATGACTTAAAATTGGTCCCAAATTCTTCACCTCTCCAAGCTCTACAACCCTATACCAATTTCTTGCATCAATTTCTTGTGTAGGAGGAGGAATCTAGGAGTGAAAAATACCCCGAAAATGCGAAATCTTGCCCTTGTCACCGACAAAATTTCCGGCCAAGATAGGGGGAAAGCCTTATTGGGTTTTGAAGCCATCAACCCCAGCAACACGTCGGTACCCATGGTTTTCACCGTCGACCACCGTAGGAGGCAGATGGAGCTCGATGGCCATATCTCCGATTCCGTTGAGAATTGATCTTCGAGGTAGTTACTAAACTTGTTGGGCTTGTTGAGATGTACATGCTGGTAAAATTTTAGGTTCATCGGAGGAGGTTGACCATCAGCGATATATGGTCCATTAATTTTGGTGGTACATTTTGGTCCATTAATTTGTGCTTTTCATTACAGCATAACGATATATGGTTTGTAGGAAATTATCGATGTTTGAGATTTAATCCGATTATTTTCGGTTTGTTTTTCGTACGAGTTACGATTTGCATTAATGTGTGACCGTTGGATGGCCACCGAATTTGATTTGGATGTTAAGATATTAATTTTGAGAATATTGTGCGGTTGGATCATTGGAATTAGGCCAATTGGTTAATTAGAGTATAATTACGATTTGTCAGTTCGAATAAATTAGTTTACGTTCGTTCGATTTATCGAACCGTGACGATCCGACCGTTGGAAAAGTCGCAGAGTGTTTTGGATAATTAAAGGTGTTGATGAGTAATTTATTTGAGGAGTTCGGGTTTCAGAATTCATTGTTGGAATTAGGGAAAGGAGAATTCCCGATGGAAACCTTAAACGGGTTAATTCGTTAATTTTCTAATAATCGCTCGCTCGTCGAACTAATCTTTTAGCGTAATTAGTTTTGTTCAGGGGGACGAGTCGAGCCGTCGATCGAGGAGTGTTGTGCTAGGCGAGGTTTAGCCGCAATCTGTGAGTGGGCTTTTGTTTTAAATTAAATGTGCATGCAAATTTGGATTTTCAAAATAATTATTCTCTCGTATTAAATTCTTGTTATCATATTCCATTCATGATATTGAGTCTCGAGCATGGATTTGGATTCTCGTATTTCGATTTCCAGTTTTATAGTCTTTCCTACTTATGTGAAACTTTATTGTTTCTAAAAGATAGGCTTGAGACTTAGATTATGATTCTTCACAAGAATTTGTCATCATGAGATTTTTGAATTGTTATTCGAGAAATTGTTTGCATATGTTGATATGCATTGATTGAGACTCTTAATTTATACGTATATATCTCAAGCATGAGTTTATTTTTCCACATATGATATTTGAGTTCATGGATTTCAATTATGCGGAGCTATTTTCCTTCTCGGATTCGTTGAGGCTCAAGATAATATTGTTGCTAGTATTTAAGACTTGCTACTTTATGAGAGGATTTTTGGGGAAATTTATTATTTGAGGCTTAATAGTTTTAAGTGGATATTTGAGGAAATGATTTTTCCCTTCCGAACTACTCTTTCTTTGTGATGAGTTTCGTATTAAGCCTCAATGTTTTATGAGCTGATTCTGGGGAGGAGTTTTCAATGTTTTCTATGAGTGGCTTCGGTGATTTTTCCCTATATTTGATTTATATATAATCACCATATTGTTACCCATAGCTGCATGCATGCTTGTTATTCCGCCTTCGTGGCGAGGGGTGCATCCCCGGACCCCTTCTGTCTGTGTGACGAGGTGAGTCTTGTCTGTTGTGATAAGCTTACCAATGCCCAGTCTCCGCTTGGCCTCTGTGGCGAGAGGATACGTACGGGAGAGTGGGAGATAGTGATTGATTAGTATGGTATGATTGCCTCTCCTCCCCATCATATCCCCATCATTTCCCCAATATTTTTACCGATCAAAAGTTTATGTTTTCGAACTCTTTGATTTAAATAATTGCATGCACACTATTTAATAAGAAAAATTTGGAGAAGCAAAATTATTATTATTTCTTTCCAATAATTTTATTTTCGTCCACTCACTGTAACGTTTTATTAAATGCTTTTCCCTGGGTCCTTCGGCTTAAATTGCCCAGGTTGCAGATAGTTGAGGTCGGTCCACTCTACGGACGAGGCATTATTTTACCATCGCTTCCATTCTTCTTAGTAGAATATTTTCTTAATTTTGTATTTGTAGAAAAATCCTGTTGGGTCATTAGTATGTTCTGAATTTCCAAAACCTTATTGTGAACAGTTTTCAAAAGTTTGGTGGGTTTGTTGGATTATTTTAGAAGTGTTGGAAATGTAAAATTGCAGGTTTTGGGTAGTCCATTTTAAGGGAGGTTATGCCGAATTTTTCGGTAGAAATTTCCCTTAAGGTGGGTCTCACAAGGCCACCTCGGATTTTAGGGTGGAGTCTGGGGCGAGTCCTGTCGGGGAAAATGTTAAAAAATTCTGATCCCGGGTCCGGGGGTGACGATTTGTTTCCTTATGAAACAAGGAATATGGTCTCACTATTCATTGTTTCCATATTCACAATAAACTACAAGATATGATTCTTGATACAATCCCATTACTCAATCTACAAGTAAAGTATCTAATCATCATTAAGTACTCTTGATGACGATGCTGAGTTCACAATTATGTTCCTACACAACATGCTTATAATCCTTAGCTTTGATTAATCTAGTTGAATCAACTTAGAAAACTTCATCCTAATTTCTATCAAATCTGTTTTGAAATAGTTTGAAATCCTTATACTGATTTGTTACCTTTTTACACAATTGTAGGTTGCCGTGATTGGTTTACACATGAGACTGAGAGTGACATCACAATTACAATAAACTTTTTCAAGAACATCAAGAGAGCACTAGTACTTTTAAATTGTAATAGTTGTTAGACAGCGACAAGCGTGGCCCTTGGCCCACTATTGTACCGATATTTGTCCAATTTAACCACTCATTAAGTGTTGGGTTTTATCTGAAAAGGCCTCGGCGCAATTGGGAGTAAGCCACCTACTTATAAGTTATATTTTCTTTGTCACTTTTCTGATGTGAGATCTTCCAATCCTCAACACGCCCCCTCACGTGCGACCTAACTACTAGGTCTGCACGTGCAACCAATTCCCATATCAAAAACTGGTTGTCAATTCGTAGACCAGAGCTAACGCATCTTTTCGAGAGCTCGGCCATAGTTCGCAATTCGTTCACTAGAGCCAACACATATTTTCGAAGGTCCAGTCATTCGTTTTGAGCCCAGTAATTCGGGCTTAGGACACAATTGGAAAGGAAACCCGCTTTGATACCATGTTAGACAGCGACAACCGTGGCCTGTGGCCTACTATTGTACCGATATTGTCCCAACTTAACCACCCATTAGGTGTTGAGTTTTATCTCAAAAGGGCTCGGTGCAATTGGGAGTAAGCCACATACTTATAAGTTATATTTTCTTTGTCACTTTTCTGATGTGGGATATTCCAATCCTCAACAATAGTTGTATGAATAGAAATTGGTTGTGTATGAATGTGTATTATATATCAATGGATTTTGTGGATGTAATCAGGTTGATTATTCCCAATCTTATATATAGGTCTTAAAAGTGCGGACATCGTAAGGTCTTAAACGTGCGGACATCGTTATTTTGACAACCACATAATGCATTTTAACAAATTTATCTTTTAGATTCCACGTTGATAATGAACTCTGCAAAATTTCAGTCATGTTGGAAACTGTTTGGTCATTCAAAATGGTTAAACATTACAAACAAATTACAAGCCCTCGAATATAATTGAAATGATTAAACTTGAAATCCAACGGCTAAACTAAGAGATATAGAAATGGATTACTGATGTCTTTGTTTAAGTTTGTGGCCCAAGGTAACTTAAGGCCGATATGAGTAATGACATCATTCTCCAAACTTTGAAGTTTATTCTTATATCCCTGTTGGCTGACCTCAGTTTAGTAGCTATGGCACTGGTTCTTGTTATATGTCATCTAACTTCCTTCGTGTACATACCTCCTACTCACCAACTAGAAATAACACATACTCAGGGACTTCACCAGGCACAATGGGACCCCGCCAGTGTATTTCTTTTGACAGGTGACCAGATGTGAAGGACATGCAACAGCTCTATCCCGTACCGCTAGTCTAATCCAACCCCCCCCCTATCTAGACAGAAACACTTTGGGCAAGTTTGTTACATGGGATTGGTTGGGATTGGATGGGATTGTGTTATATAACACAAGGTATCCCATGTTTGGTAACAAGTGGGACTACATTAAATGAGACTGTGCAGTCCCAAAAATGTAAAAAATAGGGCTACGAGAGCACCACCAAAAACATTGGTATTGTGCAAGCCTGTACTCTCTCTCTCTCTCCTTTCTCTTCCCCTTTGCGCAAATTCTCTCTCTCTCAAGCTACTAGACTCCAACCATTATTTTTTGTCACCGCCCCCTGATTTGTATGTTATTTACATACAAATTAGGCCTCTAATCACTTTAGTAATGCTAGTCCAATGACCGTTTAGTGTCTCTAATCCTTGATTTGCACCATTGTAGTGAATTCGAGTATCGGATTGATATCGGGAGCGAGAGTGTGCGTTTTGGAGCTTTTTGTACATTTCCGGCAAAAGGACGAAAAGTTAACCCGAGGACCGTCTGTTAACTCGTGGTCAATCCCGACTTTAGAGCGTCAACGAGTCAACATGAAGTCCCAGAAGTGAGTCGCAAGAGAATTCTGAAAGTTTGGTCAAAAGTCAACTTTGGTCAACTCCGAGGGTCGTGGTCAAAGTCAAAGACGAAGTCAACCTTGTGACTCATCCACATGAGCATCCAAAAATCAGAAAAGGACCATGCTAGATATGGTGAGGTCACCCATTGATTATTTCTCCCTTTTATTCCCTTAAGCATTTACCCCCTTGCTCTTCATTAATTTAATCCAATCCTTAGATCTTGCCCTACTCATCCTAGCCATTCATTCTCCCTTCCCTTGCCTATATATACCCTAGTTATTGCCTCATTAGGTCATCCATTCAGCTGCCCCCATCCCCATCATTTTCCCTTCCCCTTTTCTCTCTTCTTTCTTCTCTTTGGTTTGCCCACGATTCGTTCGTCGACCGGTCGACGACTACCTGTCGACCGGTCGACCAGCGGCAGATCCACCATTTTCTCCTCCTTCCACCACTCAAATCCCTTTCCTTCCTTCACCAACTTTCTTTCTCACTTCCTCCTCTATATCCTTGACCATTTTTCTCCATCATTCTAGCACTTATACATCACACAATCTTAGATCCATCAAGAACACCAAGATTGAGAAGCCATTAGCAAAGAGAAGCTTGGAGAAGAAGATGGAGACTTAGAAGAGGAGCTTGCTACCACTTGAGTGACACAAGGAGCTGCTGCTATCTTCATGAGAATCCCTCAACCTCTCTTTATCTTTTCCTAGTTTATTGTTGATGTGTAATCTAAGCATGTGTGACTAGTTGTTTAGGATTGGGGACTAGGGTTGTGTGCCCTAGTCCATTTGTGATGTGATGATGATTTTAACTATGTGTGGATGCTTGAAGATGAATAAATATGTGTGCTTACCTAATTCAATATGTGTTGGATACTTGTTTAGGAAATTACCACTTCTTGAGCATGTTATCTAATCTATCTTGATATGATTGTGTGGGATTGGTAACCTTGCATAATCTAGGCAATTGGTAGCATATGTGATGAGCCTTAAATACTCTTAAATGATCCTTTAATTCATGCTCTTTACGCCTCCTTTCTTTCTACCCTCCCGCGGAGAGTCCCTAGGACCCTAATAAGGCTTAGGAATACCTTAGAAAGAATCCACTCCATATCGATAATATCGGTGGAGTGGAGGATTGTTTATGAGTTTGCTTGTTTGAGTTCCTAGTTTCGATACTTTACGCATCTTAAGCACTTTAGGGGATTCGGTATTAGGTAACATAGAGGAATCCCCTATGACACCTAGAGAGTTTGGATGACCCTAATACGGCATTCGAATACCATTTGAAACACCGTCCTAGAACCATAACATGGCTAGGATACGGGACTTGATTTATTCATCAATTAAACATTAATGCATAACCGGAACATCGTTCATCATTGTGGGCTTTGGCAATTAAACCTCGAAAACTCAATCATTCTATCATTCCTATTCTCTTCATGTTCCTCTTCTTTATGTTTTGTGCATTAGTTAGTTTACTTTATGTTTTGTGTTTGCATTTCACTCTTTCATCTTTCCAATAACGTTACACTATCTCACCTTTGCACATATCCACTTCACTATTGTCCTTCCATTTCTCACCCCACTATATTTGTGCATCTTCTTTGGTTACTTGTTTGCCAAAGGGGTTGAAGGGCCATCGATCCCCGTTGGAACGACAACCCCGGTCTTAAATATACATACACACTTTTGGCTATCGTCAGGGGGGGAGACAAGTCGAACGGTATGAATTTGAGGTCGTGGAGTGGCCGGAGTTGGTCGGACGGAGTACATGAAATCATGTGATTTTCGGCGCTTCACGCGGCGGTTTGCCGTCGCGTTTCAAGGGGAAACAAGCTCGACTAGGCTCGCCTGCCCATACCGCTCCTCTTGGTGGGGGTGACAAAGCAAAAATAGATGGTAAGCGATATTGAGATACGGGGATGTCGTTCCACAGGGATTGAGGGTTCCCGATCTCTTCGTAGCATGTGTAAACGGGATACTCTAGCTAATGGAGGGACAAGATGTGAATAGAGAGAGTGAAATGCGTGTTTGGACAATGTGCAAAGTGTGAGTGTGGTGAGTTTGGTTTTGGAAAGATAATGATGCAAAGGAAATGAAACAATCAACAAGTAAGGAAAACAAGCAAGTAAATAATGTAAAGTGTGTGCGATGTATGGAAATGTTGGGGTTTTCGGGCAAACCCTAAGTCCAATGCAACAAGCAATGCATTAATCAAGCCCCGTATCCTAGCCATGTTATGGTTCTAGGACCGTGTTCCCTAAGGTATTCGAATGCCATGTTATGGGTCATTCAGACTCTCTAGGTGTCATAGGGGATTCCTCTAAGTTACCTAATACCGAATCCCCTATAGTGCTTAAGAGGCGTAAGAGCATCGAAACTAGGGACTCAAACAAGTCACAACTCATCACATATGCTTCCAATTGCCTTGAGTGTGTGAGGTTACCAATCTCACACAATCACATCAAGATAGACTAGTTAACATGCCAAAGAAGTGGTAAATTCTAAGAACAAGCAACCAACACATATTGAAATAGGCAAGCACACATATTCATACAACACAAAGGCATTTATTCATAAATCAAAGCATCACATAGTCACATTGGACTAGGGCACACAACCCTAGTCCCCAACAAGGTAACTACTCACTAATCATCCTAGATAACATCATCAAATTACAAATAAGAACTTTAGACATAAGGAAAAGAGAGAGTAAAGATGAGAGATGCTCAATAGATGTTCTCTTGCTCCTCCTTGGCCTTTGATGATGAACTTGGTGACTTGGTGAGGATCCCCAGCTGCCCAAAGTGGTGGTGGAGGTAGTAGACGTCGTGGTAAACAAGATTGATGAAGGATGGTGGAGGAAAGGAGGTGAGGAAGTGGTGGAAGTGGGCTGTTCCGCCGCTCGTCGACCTGCTGTCGACCGGTCGACAGACGTGCAGCAGCTAGATCTAAGGGAAAGGTGGAAGAGAGAAAAGGGAAAGGGAAAAGTGAATGTTTTGGGGCTGATTGAGAATGACCTAAATGAGGCAAATACTAAGCTATATATAGGCAAAAGAGGGGGACAATGGAGGGCTAGGATTGGGTAGGGTTTAATCTAATGGCTAGAAGGAATAAATGAAGGGTAAAGGGGTAAATGCTTAGGGGAATAAATGAGGAATAATCTAAGGATGACATCATGATGTCTAGTATGGTCCTTTGCTGAATTTTGGGCTCCTTTGGTGATGAGTCACAAGGTTGACTTCGTCT
Organism: Rubus parviflorus; assembly: GCA_029955375.1. NCBI lineage: Eukaryota > Viridiplantae > Streptophyta > Magnoliopsida > Rosales > Rosaceae > Rubus > Rubus parviflorus. The sequence continues at coordinate 6,439,085 of JARGGL010000005.1, read as the reverse complement.
TGACTTTGACCACAACCCTCGGAGTTGACCAAGGGTTGACTTTGACCAATCTTCCAGAATTCCTTTGCGACTCACTTCCTGGGCTTCATGTTGACTCGGTGACGCTCTAAAGTCGGGGTTGACCACGAGTTGACTTTTGGTCATCGGGTTGACTTTTCGTCCTTTTGCCGGAAAATCACTAAAAGCTCCAAAACACACCATTTTGCTCCCGATATCCATCTGATGCTCATTAACCCTACAATGGTGCAATTCAAGGATTAAAGACACTAAACGGCCTTTGGATTAGCATTTCTAGAGTGATTAGAGGCCTAATTTGTATGCAAAACACATACAAATCACCCCCCAACAAGCTTCCTACAACCTTTGAAATCTGAATTTCTTTTGGTGCTAGATGAAGAAACTAAATTTTTTGAATTTTCTGGGTTTATTTTGCTGGTTTGCATTTATTCAGTTTGTTTTGTGGCTTGTTTTTTTCATTTTTCAGTAGCTATGGTTCTTTGGTCATGATCCATTTTTGGTTAGGTAGAAGTATTATTAACTTTCTTTGTATTTCTGGAGTTGATCCTTGTTCTGGGCATGGCTGATCTTTGCCAAAAAGAAAATTGAAGATGATAAAGCATAGTCCTCCGATAATCCTCTAGCACACCATACATGGAGCAAAACTTATGGTAGCTGAAACCCACCTACTTGAGTCCTGGACAATGTAAGCTTTTAAGCCCGGTTATCATAGCACGGTGTACGAAACATCACCTTTGATTCTTATATTGACCTCTTCTTATTGTTTGCGCTGGAAACCACTGAGGAGAGTCAAACAGTCTCTTTTAACGAGTGCGGGCGTGCCAGTACCAGGGGGTACGTTGTTGTAGTCGATGTGCCACTTCTTGCTTCTTGACGAAGCGAATGTAGTCAGAGAGAGCACCAACTCTGTCGGTTCGTACGTGTAACGCCTAAACGGAATTAGGACTTCGATTGTGATCTCTTGCGAACACAAACGATCGATACTTCCTCGAGGATGAGAAAGCAGAGCAATCAATTGGGAGAGCTTAATTAAGAAAGCACTGGTTTTGCTAAGGTGTGATCTTAGCTTCGTTGTAAAGTTGCTTGTTTGCTCCGGGGAGGCTTAGGTTGCTGAAAGATGTTTCGGAGAGGCTTGTATGAAAAGAGGTTGCTTCTAAATGTGTTGATTTAGAGAGAGAATTATTCGCCATAAAACCCTCTTCTTATAGAGATAGGTTTGGCGGTTCCTCTATTGAATGATGATTATAGTTTTCCTTCCATAATTAAATTGTAACTCTAGTAAGTATACTAGATTTTGTTTCCTTGAGCAATAAGGTAGACACAAAGCAAGAATCTACCAAAATTTATTGTTAAAGATATTGGGCCGCAGTTACCGGCCCGTAGCCTGTAAATAAACTCTAAAACAGCCAAATGCTAATTTGGGCTCAAACATTGCCCCCCAGGCCTCGAAATCAGGTCCTGGGTCCATGTCAGTTATGATTGAAGAGGGCTGATTAATGTTGACAAAACACGACAATTCACGAAAGGCCGCCAACAAGCCCAAAAGCTATAAAGATCCAACCGTTACACTGTCCCCTCACTAAACTCAGTTCGCGAAACGATCTGGGTCATAACTCTTCAAAGAACCCTTTAAGTTCCTTTAAAAACCAATTCTCAACACTCGACTGTTAAGAAACTAAAACCCTAGAATTCCAGAACTCTAAAAATCCAAGAAAATCAGAAACCCAGAAATGGCTTCCAATAATAATGCCCTAAACGCAGGCAACGCACAACAATTCAAGCTTGATATGTATTCTCTTCATCCGCGCAAATATGCCAACCGTTCCCAAATCAAGGTTTACCCAGATAGGACCGCCGGCCAATCTAGGTCCATGGGTCGAAACGATGCCGGAGGCCCTCCTTAACCACTACAACTAGGAGGTCGGCCGCCCCATCCTAGCATTTAGAAAGGACGTCGCTGTTTTCACCAAGTGGCAGAAACACAACCAAGCGGTGCGAATGGGATTCTGGCCCAAGCAAAGCCCAGAAGAGCTTGCATGGTACTGAAATAGAAAGGCAACAGACCTCGAACGTTGGCAACAAGCCGGAATAGCAGAGACACTGAAACTCTGTTTTTCTTTGTTCAATGGAGGTGGGAATCGCGCTCCACTGATTGCGATCACATGTTTCTGGGATACTTCCAGCAACACCTTCAATTTCAAGTTTGGTCAAATGGGAATCACTCTTCTGGATATTCTTACAATCATTGGGCTCCCAATTCAGCCAGACCCCTACTGCTATGGCGACTATGATCAGGCAGCGGATGCTATTGAGTTCAACCCAAGTCCAGACCGCCAACCCCATTGCAAATCTTATTCAGCCTGGTGCAAACACTTCTCCAAGCTAGATAATGAACAAGGTGGAATTGCTTTCCTGGAGCTTTGGCTGTGCAAGTTCATCTTCTGCACTACCGCGAACAAGATCACAGGCACCTGGACGATGTTGGATGCTGCACTCTTCAATAGGCAGAGAATGAGATTAGGCCAACCTGTGCATGCCAGCCTCTACCGCTCGCTGTATCACCTATCCTTCCGTCCTTTTGACTTTCGAGCGATAAGAGGGCCTTTATGGATTCTAGACCTCTGGTTGTAGGTCTATTTTTCTCAACTTAGACACCCAGAAATTGGTACATTCCTAGACGATCAAGTTTTAGGGATGGCATTCGCTAATAAAGCTAAGTTTGACTCACCCTCATATTTTGAATGTTTCTGCTATTTTTACAACTTAGATGAAACATCATTAGATTCAGTAGCATTATTCCTCAGTAGAAAATTCCCTAGCCCGCTAGAACATGGCTTCCTCTAGACTGAACAACATATTGAAGGTGCTACTGATATGTTCAAGCGAGCAATCTCTTGCACTGACTTGAACCTCTCAGATGAAGAAGCTGGTTTCGAGTTATATGCCACAAACCACTTTGCTCAAACACTGGGATTCAAACAAGAAGTCCCTTTCCCTCTATTTGAAAGCCTGAACTGTTACACCTCCTGGCGCCTAACAACAACCCAAGCGAATGCGGGAGAGGCGGATAGACTCAGGATTCGTTTCCAGAATGGCTGGTTACCTTGAAAGGAGTATGCAAGTGTGTCACGCCCCGAACCCGGTGTCGGTGGATTTTAAGCACCTAAATCTGAATCCGAGGTGTGAACGTTAAAAACTAAAATAAAAATATTGCAAACCAAATACAAAAGTTTAAAATAACAAAATCCGAGGTGTGAACGTTGAAAATACAAAAGTTTAAAATAACAAAATCTTTACCAAGAGAAATTACACCTTCTTCTAAGTTCTAATCCACTCTCGTCTCTAACCCCTTTCGAAACTCGTAAGTCGTTCCTGTAAAACAACAACCTATTGTAGGGGTGAGCTTTCATCCTCGCTGCTCAGTAGGGACAAACCTTTTTAGGTTATTCTTATAATGTTACAACCAAGTTATCAAACAATAAATTAAAAATATAGTAAATCAAAACTACAATGCATGAATGCGATGTTGACTCAATGCTCATCTCGCACTTTTCTCTTTTGTTAGTCATCTTGTTTCTCATGGTCACTAGTTCCGCAACCCGATGAGATCATTTTGCAACCTTCGGGTGGTTGTAAGAGTTTCTGTCTTTTAGACAAACAACTCACATGGCATACTTTCCTTTGTTTGTGCACTTGTGGGCATACCATAGAATCTAGCAATCCATGCAGCAAACTCAACTACACAAAAGGATCTCTCTCTTTTCTCTCAATCACTCTGGATTTCAATATCCATAATATTTTTCAATGCATCCTCACAATGCCTCACTATGCAGGTGCATAATGATTGTAATATCATTGCTTATAATTTAAACTAATACACATGCTTTTATGGAAAGCAATAACAAACATCAGATAATTCACTCAATGACAAACAATTTACCGATTGCAATTATTTTTCTATCTAACATTTTATAAGAAAGGTTCCCGAAATCCCTACCTTGATTCCAGCACTAACTAGCTCTACGTTAGCTCCACTTTACTGCTGCACTCGTCGAAGAACTCTTTTATCAAACTCATAGGTTCCTATGACAAATACAAATGATTTAAAACGTAATTCTACTTTTAACTTAAGCTAGACAAAGGACTTACTACTTGGAACCTAGGACCTTTAACCACAAATCGTATATCATGGTACAACCTTAAGAAGAAAAACACGTAAAATCGTAAGCTATTTGGAGTTGATTTAAGGTGCAAAAGAAATAACAAAGTGATTATGCAACTTAAATCCTAATATGCAGGGCCAACTTCGTGATGACGTAAAACCTCTATATGAACTTCAAAAAGGGTGGCACTGGTTTCGTTGGAAACCTAGGAAGATCTAGTTTTTAAGTACTAAAGCCCTAAAGTGAGTTTGAACAAGGAAAGCTACTGAAACAAATCGAAAGAGCATGACAATACTGCAGTTTTCAGAAATTCCTGCAGTAGACCAGTAACTTTGGAAATTCATAACTAAATGCAGAAAAATCATTTTCATGAGATTTCAACTCTGAAATAGTTGTTGAGATATCTACTACAACTTCTCAGAAGGTAACAATTTCTAATTATGAACAGAAATGTCCAGTTTTAATGAAACAGGTCGCTAGGTCAGAAAACTATAGTTTATGAAATAATAAGTGAAAACCAATTTGATAACCATGCAACTAAACAAACAAAACTGATCTTAATTGAAAGGAGCAAACTTGTTATATGCGTGTATATATATATATATATATTCATTGAAAACTGATTTGTGAAACAACAAAACCATACCAGATTTCCATATTAAAACCTTAGCTTTCTCTACGTTTCTCTACTGGGCTTTCTTTAGCTCACACAATAATTAAGCAATTGGTGATCAAACCTTTACCACCACAAACTAAAAGCTTTCACAATCTGAGCCAAATAACTCTACTATAGTAATCAAATATCAATTCTGTAGGAATATGTGCCATGATTTACTTTGTTAAATCTAGGTTTGTTTATAGGTTTACTTTATCTAGGTTTTGTTTTGATAAATCTAGTTTGTAGTGGATGCAATAGTTGTATTCTAGATTTTTATATATAGGTCATTCTTTATAAAGGAAAATTATCAATGAAATCATTTCTTTCATTGCTCAATTTATCTTGGTATCAGAGCAATCGATCCACTGGACGTTGTCTCTTTGATTATCCTTTCTTGAAATTCTTATCCCAGTAATTGAGATTGTCTTTCCTTTTTTAAAGTTGCTACTGTTTGATCATTTCTAGCAGTTCTTTAGTGCTTGATTCCTTGCTGTTGTTGCAAGGTTCTTTGATCTTTCATTGTTCTTCTTTGGTGTGGCTGTTGTTGTTGTTGCAATCTTGTTGTTACAAGGTTGTTTGATCTTGTTGATTGTGAACATATTGTTCAGATCCCTTAATTCTTCCAGTCCATTTCCAGGAAGGTTAGCTCTGTTCTTCAGAGACCAGACGATCGGACGCCAAGTATCCGTCCGGACGGACTTGTAGAGGCAGCACAGAATTGTTCCATTCCAAACTGGTTCTGTTTTTCCCTGAGCAGAACAGCCAACTTTGAAGGCTAATTTCTCTCTCTACAGCCGTTGGATCGAGCTGTAATTTTGTGGAACTATTAATCTGGGTATCTATTATCTCCAGTTAAATTTTCATCGTAATCTGTCCGTTGAAGTATCTGTTATCCAGTCAACATCAGGTGATCCAAAATTTATTTTTTGGTCTGTGTTGTTCTTGGTTTTTCTGGTATTTGATATCATTCAAGACTATATATTCCGCTGCAATTAATCATTTTTTCCAAATGGCTTCATCGGGTACATTTTGTGGTGCCAAGCTAAATGGAAAAAATTATTGTATATGGAAGAATATGATGACAACCCACTTGTTTGAATTGAACAAGATGGGATATGTCAATGGATCTATTTATGCACCTGCAGAAGATTCGGATGAGTTCCCCAAGTGGGAAACCATCAATGGAGCTGTTATGTCTGTGCTCTGTTGAATTTGGCTTAAATTATTTGTCATGGCCCAATGACTTTTGTTTAGTGCATGTGTTTTGATAGCTTAATTGGAGCAGCCATAATTGTTCACATGCATATGTATGATGGCAGCCGAAAGTGAGTAGGTGCAGTACATGTGTGTGTGTTAGGCACATTTGTGAGATAGGTATATGTGCATTATTGGAGATGAGCTGCGCACTAAGTCAAAAGCAAAACAAAAACAAAAGCAAAGGAAAAGAGGAAAAGAAAATCTTGTTTTTCTTTTGACTAATGCATGCTATTTTGTTAAGGAGAAAAGCCACCAGCTGGAGCACTAGAGATAAAGCAAAGAAGTGGCAAACATAGTTATGATTATGTTTGCATGTGCTTGTGTGTTGTGCAGCCTATGTGAGGAGCCATGCAATTTGTTATATATACGTATGTATATTCACTTTGTGAAGTTGGGGAAAGAGATAGAGAAAGAGTTGAGATGTAGAGCACTACGGACTGAGAAGAATAGTTCTTCTCTTTGAATGGCAGACGCAACCATTTGTTTGAGAGAGTTTTGGTCTCTTATTTGTTTCTGTGCACTCACCTACTGAGAAGTTTACTTCTCTCTGTCATCTACGTGGGTGGAGCTGCATCACTTGGAAGAGACGCAATATATCTCGTCTGTTTGGGTTGCTGCTATGTTGAGGTAGTCTTTGATCTCTTTGGTCTCTCTTTCTTCCTTTGTTGAGCAAGAATATATTTATTATGTTGTGAATATTCTTGGCTCTTTTGGTTAGTGAGTATTTGGGTGTATTTGGGATTTGGGCTAGTGTGTTAAACACTTTGTAATCTTCTATTTGTTATAGTGGAATTTCCTCGCCGTCTCTGCCCGTGGATGTAGCCCGTTTGAATCTAGGGTGAACCACGTAAATCCTTTGTCTTGTGGATTTTCTGGTTTCGTTTATCGTTTTCATATTTTGGCGATACTTCATGCTTATTTGTTTGACGCTTCCGCACAACGTGCTCTACAATGCTATGACAGAAGATGTACGCAGTACAATTGATTATTGGTTGTGACACTGCTTTTGAAATTTGGGCTACCTTGTGAGATTTGTATCGCCATGAATCTGATTTGGCTCGGAGGAAGGTTTTGTTCCCAAAGGTCCAGGAGTATCCCTGTCTCACTACACCAAAGGTTGTGTGCTCTCATTGTAATTATCCTGGTCACACAAAGGACAAGTGCTACAAGTTGATTGGCTACCCTCTCGGGTATTTTGACAAGCCAAAAACCTCTGCTCATCACCACACTGCTGTTGCTATGGCTGGTCGAGGTAAGATTGGTATGACTTTACAGTTTCTAGTTTTATTAGTGCAGATACATGGATTATTGATTCTGGTGCAGCTGATCATATGACTTATGATAAGACTTACTTTCACCACTTTTCTGCTCCAGTTGTGTCTAGTGTCACTAATGCTAATGGTGAATCCTTTCCGGTACTAGGAACTGGTTCAATTCGTGTTACTCCATCCCTTGAATTACACAATGTTTTATATGTTCCAGCATTATCACATCACCTCATATCTGTGCCACAACTAAATGCTCAATCCAAATGTTCTGTCACTTTTTTTCCCATGTATGCTCTCTTTCAGGATCTTCTCACCAAAGAAATCATTGGTCGGGGGTACTTTAGGGGGAGGCTGTTTTATCTTGATCAGATGTATGCAGGGGAGAATCCAGAAAAGCGTGCCCACGCCGCTTTGACTGTAAGTTCTAATCGGGAGAGTGAGATTTGGTTATGGCACCGTCATTTAGGACATGCATCTTTCAATAATATGAAAAAAATCCATGCCTTCCTTGTTTATTGGTATGCATGACCATGTTTTTCGTTGTGAAACTTGTGTTTTGGCGAAAAGCCACCGTGTGAGCTATCCTCCTAGTATGTCTAATAAAAGTGTCACTCCGTTTGAATTAATTCATTCTGATGTATGGGGACCCTCCAAAGTTCCCACTCTTGATGGTATGCGTTATTTTGTGCTTTTCATTGATGACTGTACACGACTCTCTTGGGTTGTGTTACTCAATTCTAAGTCCGCTGTGTTTGATGCTTTTCTTTCGTACTCTCATTCACACACAATTCAATGGAGTCATTCGCGTCCTTCGGTCTGACAATGGGGGGAATATGTCAATCATGCATTTCAGGCGTTTCTCCAAACACATGGGATTGTCCACCAAACTACTTGTCCTCAAACCCCTGAACAAAATAAAGTGTCGGAACGCAAGAACCGTCATCTCCTTGATATGTCACGTTCCATTCTATTCAGTGCTCATATGCCTAAGTATCTTTGGGGGGAGGCTGTCAAGACAGCCGCTCATCTCATCAATCGTCTTCCCTCTAGTGTACTCAATGGTCGTATTCCTTACGAAGTCCTCTCTACTCATGTTTCTATTCCCTTATTTCATAACTTACCTGCTCGGGTGTTTGGTTGTGTTGCTTTTGTTCACATTCCTAAAAATCAACGTACAAAATTAGATGCTCGTGCTCTTAAGTGTGTATTGGTTGGTTATGGAACTCATCAGAAAGGGTTCAAGTGTTATCACCCTCCCACTCGCAAATTTTTTGTGACTATGGATGTTACGTTTTATGAAGACACCTGCTACTTTATCCCCGATGACAACACTTCTCTTCAGGGGGAGAAAGGGTTCTTTGAAGAGATGGTTGTCAATGGTGATCAATTCACAGTTGCAGTTGGTGAGAATGCAAGGGAGGAAGAAGAACTCCCAGGCGATCGGACAACACCAATCCGTTCCGACGGAATTGTCACGGAACTCCTAGGCGTCCAGACGGTACCCATCCGTCCGGACGAAATGGTCGATTCAGAAGGGTCAGAAATCGCGGAACTCCCAGGCGTCCGGACGATACCCATCCGTCCGGACGGAATGGTCGATTCAGAAGGGCCAGAAACTGAGATCCCTGAAACTGATGAAGGTGGAAATGAAGAAAATGAGATTCAACATGCAGCTGAAGTACCTCCCCCCCTCCATCTGCAGCTCTACCCCCCGACCATGGTTTCCAAGGTGCTGAGGATCCTCTTGAGGTAATTCCTGTGTCTGCATCCACCCAATATACACTACCTAATCGATTAACTCGCGGACAGCCTGCTAAAAGGTATGAACCCACTGTTCATGCTAAAGCTAAGTACCTAGTTGCAGATTTTATGTCAACTCATAGGCTTTCTAAGTCATATGAATCATTTGTGAATCAAATATCTGCTGTATCTGTGCCTAATAAAGTGCAGGATGCTCTATGTGATCTGAAGTGGTCGAAAGCCATGGAGGAAGAGATGGAGGCGTTACAGAAGAACGACACATGGGAATTTGTACCTCCTCCACATGGTAAAAAGACGGTTGGTTGCCGATGGATTTTTATAGTAAAACACAATGCAGATGGTTCAGTGAACAAGTACAAGGCCCGACTGGTAGCTAGAGGATTTACTCAGACATGTGGCATTGACTATGATGAGACCTTTGCTCCTGTAGCCAAGATGAACACCATCAGAGTCCTACTGTCCCTGGCAGCTAACCTGGATTGGCCTCTTAAACAATTTGATGTTAAGAATGCCTTTCTTCATGGTAATCTCTCTGAAGAAGTCTATATGGATCTTCCACCAGGATATGGAACCAATTCATCAACCAGGTTAGTGTGCAAATTAAAGAAGTCCTTGTACGGCTTGAAGCAGTCACCATGTGCCTGGTTTGGAAGGTTTACACAGTCTATGCGCCAGTTTGGATACAAGCAGAGTAATTCTGATCATACACTGTTCTTCAAGCATCAAAAGGGGAGAGTTACAGTACTGATAATATATGTGGATGACATGGTGATTACTGGAGATGACTTAGAAGAAATCAATAGACTGCAACAACAATTGGCTTCAGAATTTGAGATGAAGGACCTTGGCAACCTTAAATACTTTTTGGGGATTGAGGTAGCCAGGGGGAGAGATGGTATATTCTTATGTCAAAGAAAGTATGTGCTAGATTTGTTGACAAAAACTGGCATGCTAGATTGCAAACCCATCAGCACTCCAATTGAGCAAAATCATCACTTGGCTGAGTATCCAGATCAAACACCAACTAATCAGTCTAGATATCAAAGGTTAGTAGGACGCCTGATTTATTTGTCACACACTAGACCAGATATTGCATATGCAGTTAGTGTTGTGAGTCAATTTATGCATAACCCAAGTGAATGTCATATGGATGTTGTATTGCGGATTTTGAGGTATTTAAAGTCTGCACCTGGCAAGGGATTGATGTTCTCAAAGCATAATCACCTTGAAGTAAGTGGTTGCACAGATGCGGATTGGGCTGGCTGTGTTAATGACAGGAAATCTACCTCTGGCTACTTCACCTTTGTTGGTGGAAATCTTGTTACTTGGAGGAGCAAGAAGCAGAAGGTAGTAGCTCGTTCTAGTGCAGAGGCAGAATACAGAGGTATGGCCCATGGAGTTTGTGAATTGTGTTGGCTGCGAAAATTATTACGTGACTTAGGGTTTAAACCCAAACATGCAATGAACCTATTTTGTGATAATAAAGAAGCTATTGACATATCTCATAACCCAGTGCAACATGATCGCACAAAGCATGTGGAGGTTGATCGACACTTCATTAAAGAGAAGTTGGAGGCAAAGTTGATTACTTTTCCATTTGTTCCAATTGAAGAGCAGCTCGTAGATATATTGACTAAGGCAGTTTCAAGTAAAGCCTTCCATGACGCATTAGGCAAGTTGGACATTCGTGATATGTATGCTCCAACTTGAGGGGGAGTGTTGGAATATGTGCCATGATTTACTTTGTTAAATCTAGGTTTTGTTTATAGGTTTACTTTATCTAGGTTTTGTTTTGATAAATCTAGTTTTTAGTGGATGCAATAGTTGTATTCTAGATTGTTATATATAGGTCATTCTTTGTAAAGGAAAATTATCAATGAAATCATTCTCTTTCATTGCTCAATTTATCTAATTCAACAACTAAAGCTTACCCTCTGCAGTTTCTATTCAAAATACAAAGCTTCAACAAAACTGGAGCAAAGCACGAACTGCTACTCTGTTCCAATACACCAACGAAGATACCACGGCCTCTGAGTACTTCCGTTCAACTTCCTAACTTGATTTCAAACCAAAACTAGGCATTAGTTAAGCTGGAATGCAAAAGGGTCAACCGGAATACCACTGCTCGTTGTCGTTTCACGGTGACAGAACAAACCTCAACAAAACCCAAATCTCTAAACGTTGACCAAAAGATAAAACTGAGCCCAGAAACTTGTAGAGCTCAAAGAGCCGATCAAGTTTCATACCTTACTCAATAAAATCCGTCGCCGGAGTCGCCGAAAAACGTCAAAAACCGCCAGAGTTGCAGAATCTTCTCTTCTTCAATTCTCCCTCATTAGTTGACGAATCAACGAGCTGAGACCACAGAAAAACTTGCCTAATCAGTACGAAGCTAAAGAAACCGGATTCACCCGCCGTCGTGGCCGAAATCGGAAAATCCGATCGGCACAGTCGGAACTTCCTTCCTTCGTTTCTCTCTCTACATGACTCTATTTGACAAGCTACAGGTACAAATGAACTCAGATAATCGAGACGAAGCTATTGGTATAGGTTTTACACCATGAAACGGCCGGAAGAGGAAGTTGGGTTCGGTGTCGCGGAGAGGGAGGAGAGACGGTGGGAGAGGTCTGGGAGCTTCTCTCTGATCTGTTTCATATATAAAACCCACCGACTTAAAACTAATGGCTGAGATTAAACGATGGAAAGATCCAACGGTCCAGATCGCGTCACCTTAATTTTCCTAATTTTAAATAATTTCGAACTTCTAACAATAATTAAAAATAACTCGGGTCCCCGTAAAATTTCACGAAAAAATACTACGAACTCAAAACGATGTCTACTTCATCCTACGGCCTCGAAAGATAAAATTGGACAAACCAAAATTTAAATAATTTTTTGAAAGCTATAAAGGTCAAAAATAGAAATATAAATAAAAATTGCTCAAAATCATTTTTCCTTTCTAAATTACGAAATTGAAATTTGAGATCTCACAATCCAACCTCCTTTAAAAAAATTTTGTCCTCGAAATTTGCAAAATTTGAACTATAAACTGAGTAAACCAATTTTAAGTAAACAAGGAGATTGGAAAAAAAAAAAAAAAAAAAACAGAGTAGTGACAAGGTCTATGTGCATAATAGGTTTGGTTGATAAGAGTTATGAAATACCGATAGGTTGATAATAACACTATGAACCATTGAATAAATGAATTAAAAAGTGGCTGAACAGATCATGGTTTGACAGAGGAAAAGAGAATACAACAAGTGGTTGGGAAGCTTAGTAGCTGATAATTCAAACTCCCATGAAATAGAAAATAGAACTCTGGTGTTTGATCAGAAGCTAAAAGCTAGTTTGGTGTAAAAACAAAATATGAACGAAGAAAATGAAAAATTTGTTTCCAGAAAGAATAGGAGAGCGGCTGCTTTGTACCGTGTTTTTAATGTACCAGAGACGGCGTCAGCTACTCCTCTCGGTTAAATTTCTTTCTAGCCCTCAAATTTGCATCTAAATATCCATTGAACCAATCCCCGTACCCAGTTCTTTCACGGCTTCCTCTCCATTTCACCACCACCGTAGCAGCTCAGCCACACAACGCCGCTGCACCCTCCGTGCACCGAAATCCAGCAAGCCATCACCGAGCCCAAGCTCACAACCCGCATCTCTCCTTGAATCCAACCCACCGCCAACACAGAGCCCAGCCACCGTTGCTGCTACCATCTTCAAGACGCCGTCGCTCTTCTTCGAGCCTAGCTTTTACGCCCAGCTCTCTCCGGTGTCTCTTCTACGCTGTTCCAGTAGTGCCCAGACCCAGCGCCATTCCTCTGCTCGATCCTCCGCCTGCAGCACAAGTGATTTGGGTGCCCAAATCACAACCTCCCAAGAGTATGCTCATATGCTGCCCTCTCAACAAAAAATCTCCACCTCCCAAGCCATTGAATTGGAGTTAGCAGAGGAATTTAGGAAGAACTGGGTATTGTCGAATGCTATCATCGTCAGTATCGATCAGATCGATGATATCAATCACTTGTAGAAATCATTTGATTTTCATCATCAATTGATTGATTGATTATGTAGAAGATCAGGACCACTACCTTTTGATTGATGATTATATAGAAGATCACAACCCAAACAAGGCACAGAGGGCTGATTCTAAGAGGGGGAAGAACAAAAGAGAGAGCAAAAACTTGGAAGTTTACTGGGTTCATGGCAAGGGGGCAAAAAAGGAATTTGATATCAACAACCTTGGTCAACGTTAACTACGTTAGTCATAATTGCAATTTAAATAATATAAAAGCTGAAATCAATGGTCGAGATTTGTCCACATCCCCTGGTACAACAAAATGTTGGTGCAATCCAGAATTGCTCGTAGGGCATATAATCTCTAGATATGGATGAATTAAAGATGTCAAGAAGTTCTAGAGAAAATATTGAACTAATATATAGTCTACTGGGAGGTCCACTAGTTGAACTGAACTTTGATATAAGGCTAAGAATCAAAGACTGACACAAAACTAGACCAAAAGAAATAAGGTTGCTAGTAGTTGAAATGATTAAGTTGAGCAACAGAAGTACACTTTGAGATGAGGAAAAATAACAAACATTCTTGACGAGATCGATGGAGGTTTCATTTGCTTCAATTAACACAACAAAAAGAAATTGGAACAAAACTTCTTGATGAGAGAGAAATTGACACTTGAAGCTTGCAATAACTGAAATTCAGAACTTACTATAGGAAATGTTGAAATTTTTTTTTTTTTTAAGCTGATGAACAAATAAACAGAGGAATTGAGATGAGAAAAACAAGTTGTCTAAAAGAATAGATAATTTAAATATGATCCGAGCTCATATGTCTCAGATTTTGATCAAAGATGTCTGACATGTAAGACATGAATGAAATTAGCAGAAAGAATAGGAACTGATCAAATAATTTATCATGTCCTCAGACAAATGGGTGTAAAGAGTATCTATAATCAAATTAGCTAGCTCAAAAGGAGTACTTGAATCAAGATGAACGTCATAATAGGGAGATAGAAGTTTAGGCATTAATTCCATAGATACTTGAACTAATGCTCAGATTTGATAGGAATTTGAAAAGACCAACGAGTTGTACTAATTGAAGAAGAAAGAAGAGTTCAAAAGAGCTACATAAATAGTAAATGGAGTTGGGAATTCCAAAATATAGATACTTTGGCTGTTAATACAATATGAAGACATAAATGAAACTCAACAGCCATAAGTAATGACTGAGGCTAGAATAAGTATCTTTGAAATTCTAAGATTCAATTGGACACATGGATTGTATAACTTTGGCCAAGAGTGAGAAATTAGAAAATTAACTAAAGAGAAACAGAGATCAGTAAAGTGTGGTAGGGCAATTGAGATTACCAATGGAGTAGCCAATACAAACTTTCAATAAGGATTCAAATAACCAAATTTGAGAAAATAAATTTGGTGAAAGAACAAGTCATACAAAAGACTAATTTTCCAAAACAACGGTAACAAAAAGAATCATTAAAAAGAAACAATAACAAAACTCACTTAAACAAACAAACAATGACCCCAACTAGTAAACCAAAAGAAAAGAAATTTGACTAATAAAACTAACTGTTCTACTCGAGGTCTCTACATCCTAATTTTCCTCGTAACTATTCTAAACGAGACTCAAATAACAAAACAATTTAAGCAGTCGATTTCCAAATAAGAAAGCATAACATACAAAAGGTATGTACACCATCTTATCTGGAAAGTGTACCTTCTAGCACTTTGGTTGGATTTGCAACGTGTTCCACCATATAAGCTCGATCATGAGTAAGTTGTCCTTGTTGGCTATCGCTTGTCGATGTACCCAATGTAGATTGTGTACATTGTTCTTTGTAGTGTAGTTGTCGATCAACTGGTGGTCTCAACCAATTTTGCTGAGTTTGAAAAGATGCACAAAATTTTGGTTGTGGTACAGGATGTGCTTGGTGTAGCTGGAATTGTGGACAGTTCCTCTGGAAATGTCCTACTTGTTGGCATTGAAAACAAACTTTTGGATCTTGAGTTGTCCTTGATGACTTCCATTTTTGTCGCTTGGTTGTTCGTTCACTACTTTCGTTCCTAGCGCTCCAGAGCCTTTTAGTTTCAAGAATACCCCTTGTAACTATCAACACTCGATCTACTACCTCGTTGTAATCTCCTAGCATAAGAACTTCTATCTTCTGTCTAATTGTAGGCTTGAGTCTTCACTCAAATCGTTTCGCTTTGCTCGCCTCATCAGGAACTAGACAAGCAACGAATGGTAGTAATTCCTCAAACTTGGATTTATATTCTGCCACCGTTAAATATCGTTGAACAAGTTGGATGAATTCCCTGATCTTCGCATCTCTCATTGTGCTAGGAGAAAACTTCTCGAGAATTATTGCTTCGATATCAGAGTTGGATAGAATAGAAGAACTGTATATGCGGTGCTGTGGATTTGAGGACTGGGGGAGTAAAGTTGACAGAGAAGGAGAAGAAACCAATATTAGCTTTGATGAGTTAACTGGTTTATCAAATTTGAAAATTTTGCATGTTTGCATATCTGATGCAAAATGCATCCCTAAATATGTTGAGCTCGAACCGAATTGGATTTACTTTAATATACATATCGGCAGATCCACAAGCGATGATTACAATGAATATGATCATAGATCTTTGGAACTTGTTGACACAACCATCAGTACCTTACCGGATTGGTTTGTCAACGTGGTGACAAAGAAAGCAGAGAAGCTATTGTACGAAGAAGACTGCAAAGGGTTAAGTAACATTGTTATGGAATATGACCATGGGAAGTTACATGGACTAAAGCATCTCTCTGTATTTGGTCCTAGTGAGAAGTTGAAAGAGTTAATGAACACAACAACACGGGTTAAAAAAGAACCTGTGTTTGAGAACTTGGAAGAGTTGCATCTGAGTTTGTCTGGACCTCCTGAACGAGTTGTGTGTTGGTGAGTTACCACCTGGGTCTCTCATCAATCTAAAGTTATTGAAGGTCTGTGAATGTCCTAACTTGGAGAATGTATTGTTGCCTTCAAAATTGTTGCAGAGACTACCAAATCTAGAAATAGTATATTTTTATTGATTATGTAAATTGGAATATGTGTTTGGATGTGAAGGGCTTGAGCTAGAACATTCAAAATTGAGAGAGATGACGTTGTTGGAGCTAGATGCAGTAAGAAGCATATGTAATGGTCCTGCTCCCTGTGCAATGTTCCAGACTCTTAAAAGTTTGGTCATTTACTGTTACAAGTCTTTGGGAAGTCTCTTCACATTTGACGTAGCTCAGTGTCTTTCAATTGGAAGACCTTTTTGTAGAGCGGTGTTGTTTGTTGGAAAGAGTAATTGAAGCAAGTAAGGAAACAGTGAACAACAAGAAGACTGTACTTCCAAAATTGAAGAACTTAGTTTTGGTGGCACTCCCAATGTTGTACGGTGGTGGAAGTGCTACTATTGATATTGTGTGTCCTTCATTGGAACACTTGTTTCTCAAGAACTGCCCTCAGTTCTCATTTTCAACCTCTGCTTCTGAATACTTTGGCAGTAGGAACCATGTCTGTCTCAATGACGATCAATATTACAGAGATCTATATAGCAGCAGGTATGTTGCTAGCTGTGTCATAAACATTACATTTGTCTTTTCTCTTATAGTCTGCTTATAAATGTTTTTCCTTTTATTCTTTTTTCTTTTTGCTGAAAGGTCTTTTTTCTGCTTATAAATCATTTTCATTTTATCTAGATTTATTAAGTTACTCTGATAATCTTGCATTTTAGACTAGCTTTTGCCTTTAAATTTCTGCCAGTAGCACATTTCTTCCAATTAGATTGTGGAGTGCAATGTAAACAATACGGAGACATTTGTTAAATTGTCGACTTATTACTTCTCTTTTATTTCCATTTGACTATTAGCGTGATTGTGGACATCAACATTAAAATCATGCGGTGGGTGAGAGAGCAAGAGATCTCCAAGATTGTACACAAATCTTGAAGGAAACAGAATAACAGATCAAGATATGTTAGCTCTTATTGAAGCTGGGCAGGTGTGTGCATGTGCATTATATGCCAGTCTCTAAGCCTAATTTGGTGTGTTATGTTGTAGATCTCATATTAATACATGATTCCACATAATCATTTATCGGGATTCCCAATCTTGTTAAAACAGTTCTTATTATGTTTTACTTCTGTTATCAAGAATATTTCCCATGTAGTTGTTAAGTAATTATAGGTTGATGATTTAGAACATCTACACTCTGTTTTGTTGCTTACCATTATTTTTCATTTTCATTTCTCCTTTTTAGTGACAGCAAGAGTATGTTTTGTTTGTGGTTTGATGTACTCCTCAACATGTTAACATAAAACTAAACCAAGGATCACAATACATAAAACTAAAACAAGGATCACAATCACAAATACTCTTAGACACAAACTCATGCCATATGATCATATTGAATACGAGAGTTCAAGAACATACCTTGAGCAGAGATGGTCAATAGCTTCAAAGTAAAGATCTTCTGCTTTTCTCTAACTTTGAGTATCTCTCTATGGGACAAGAATACCTTACACTCGATGATGTTAGAGAAAGCAGGGACCTTCACCTTTATAGAGGTTCAGTAACTAGGTTTCTCCCATAAAGAGAATATAACCACAGTATCCTCTATAGATTTCCTAATAGATTTCCTCTATTAATTCTCTGTACACATGTCATATATTTGTTTCCTTATGAAACAAGGAATAGGATATCAATGTTCATTGTTTCCAGATTCACAATAAACTACAAGATATGATTCTTGCTACAGTCCCATTACTCAATCTACAAGTAAAATATAATGAGTTCACAATTATGTTAATTCTTACACAGCTTGCTTATAATCCTTAGCAAAGCTTTGATTAATCTAGTTGAATCAACTTAGAAAACTTCATCCTGATTTCTATCAAATCTGTTTTGAAATAGTTTGAAATCCTTAATTATACTGATTTGTTACCTTTTTACACAACTGTAGGCTGCCGTGATTGGTTTACACGTGGGACTGAGACTGCCATCGTTATTGCAATCAACTTTTTCAAGAACATCTAGAGTGCAGTAGTACTTGTGAATTGTAATATTTGTATGAATACAAATGGGTTGTGTATGAATTTGTATTATATATTAATGGATTTTGTGGATGTAATCAGATTGATTATTAAAACAATAAATATGAAAATTGTGACCAGCATTGGTTGGCACCTTTTTAATTTTTTATAAAAACAAATTCTTTTGAAATTGTCACTGAAAATAGTGGCAAATGTTGATGAACTTCTACAGGGTTCCTAGATGATCTAACTGTGGCTGCAAAGTTGATTGATACCCTAATCTTTGCTGGATCACGATATTTTACAACTGCCAAAGGGAGCTATTCTAAAAACCTCGTGGGATTGAAGAGATCAGTTGGGACATATACTCAGGATGTTGTTTGACCAAATTCTTGGGTATGTATTTATGTAATTCGCAACAATTCTTTCTATATATCTTTGTGCTGAAATTATAGCAACATTTTTTACTGTTTCATTCTCTCATCATTGTTAGTCATTCTGTGTTACTCTGAGTTTCTATTCAAAGACCTAATTGATATCCTTGAAGGTGTTATAACTTAATTATAGGCTAGCCAGTACCTAAGGTAGATTTTTATTGTTGTAATCCCATGTAAAGCTCCCTTGAACGAAAGAGAAAAAAATACTAGTAAAAGCTCAATATACAATCATAGATTGTTTGATCGTTTTAGTGTTGCACTTCTTTTTTAATACCCCTTCAATAATCATGCAAGTACCTATCAAGTTAAGTCCTTAGCTTCTATATTAGTCTGTATATGCTAGATCAGTATCTAGTGGTTCCCTGTTTATATTTAGGTTGGCTTATGCTTTGATTTTGGGGCATTTGGTTCTCCGACATGCTAAAATGTGATTACAACCATCCTAGTGCTCATTGGCAGGGGGAAGTACTCCCTCGTAGTTCCGGTTTTTACAGCTGGTTTGGCCAGACTATGAAACCGCAAAATGGCAAGAGAAGCAAACGGAATGTTGAGGATAATGCAAAGTTTTGAGTGAGTCTACTTTTTATATTCAAGTTTTTCTTGTTTGTACATCATCAATGTATTATATCACACGCATAATATTTTACTCAAATGCAAAACTTTGTGTGTGCATCAACTGCTGTGATCCCATACGTTAAACAACTCTTCCATGCAAAGAAAGCAGAGTTGATTACATATCTTTATCTTTTAAAGAAACACATTTTAATATACAAAGGAATGACACAGGGGAAAGACATCAGAATTGATTACATGTCATACAGAAAACTATATAGTATTTGAAGAAAGAAACAAAATTGTTCATAAGTAGATTTTGGACTCGCTTTGAAATCCAGAATTTAATGTTTATTAGATTGAACATTAATTTTCGGTCAAGTAGTTGCATTCTAAACCCCAAACCGTATTGTTCTGCAAATTATGCCTTTCAAATCGGTATAAAATATGCAAATATGGGTTTAGTTTTTGCAAAACTGAAATGATCATCAAATTGCAGTCATTTTGATTGAGACAAGAACTAGAAGAACAAGGTTCAATGAAAATCTAGAAAGCAATAGAGGTGCAATCTAAAGTAGATGAAGATTGAGTAGTAGTGTTATACACCTTGGCTTGTATCAGTGCGACGAAACATCGATCAATATTTGGCTGGGACCTTTTATAGCTAGGCATCAGATTCATTTCATAGTTCCATTTTGACATTTTGTTGGTCCATTCACTTCATCAGATTAACTGGACTTTGGTAGCGAATTGCCCTTTGATCTAGCTGAGGCTGCAAATTTGATGTTCAACGGCCCCAAAGAAGATACCTCAATTGGCTCTTAGACATGTTTGCTTTTGTACGTTCCTTATTTCTATTGACATAATAGTTTGAGGTTGTGATTTTGCCCTTGTTTTTGGTATAAAAGTATTAGGCATGCATTTGAATATAGACAATATACATATGATCCAAAAATTACCATGTTCTTTGCGATAATTAAGCTTTTTTAAGAGTTGGCTTCAGAAAATTCTTAACAACTTTTGTCTTCTGCATTAAGATCATCAAAGTCACAATGCATAGCTAATTGAGTCCCATCTCTGAGAAATCTTTAAATACAACAAGTTCTTACATGCATACACAATCCTATTGGTTTTTTAACGTACAAGCAAGATTCCTCAACATATTTATAACTATTTTACAGAATCTTCAGGCATATCCGCTCAACATGATGCTTATGTGTAAGTGCGGCTAAATCATCAGCCATATCAGTTGGGCCCTCAAACTCATGGGATCTATGATCAATGCGTCTCCTGCAAAAAAATCAATATTGTCACCTTCGTGGTTGTAAAAGTTCACCCAACTATCTCATCACGACTTTTGAGTAAAGAAATTCATGAGCATTTCATACTTACCTAAATGACAAGTAACCGGCCTTTGAGTTGCTTACGTAAAGACTCTTCTACCATTTACCTTTCTTCCACGTATATAAGGGATGCAAAGCTAAACTCTAAGGGTAACGAATATAATCTAACCATAGCATACTGGTTTGGCCTTTGTGTTACTTCTTACGGACTTGATCGTTGGAAAGTTTTTGTCCAGCACCACGCCAGGCAGTTGACATTGTTTTACAGGTTAACTGTAGCGGAATCCTACCTTCGAGAATCCATCTCTCATAGTTACCAGACTCGTACCTGATATAAGGCTCAAGAGGCGGTTGACTTGAGCCCAAAATTTTGGACTTGAGCCCAAAATTTTGGAGGGCATCATTACAATTGTATTCCCTTTTATGTGTGTGTGTGTGTGTGTACTACATATTATACTATAGTATATATATACATATATTATTTTCTTGCCCCTAATTTACATGAAAATACAATAGATGAATAGTCATTCAATAAAAATCAATAGTTATATATATATATATACTATATTATATTATGTTATATTATATAGTATATATATTTAGGGTCCTTGACCATCAAGGACAAATTTAGGAGAATATTGACGATCCACTCTAGTTAAGAAACGTGGTGCCCACCCGGCCCATTTAAATTCGAAGCCCACGGAAAATTACCAAAATATCCAGACAATTTTCCGTTATTACACAATGCCACTGTCATTTCTCTCTCTCCCTTTCACGTCCTCTCTCTCTCTCTCTCTCTCTCTCTCTCTCTCTCTCTCTCTCTCTCTCTCTCTCTCTCTCTCTCTCTCTCTCTCTCTTGCTCCCTCCCCCCCCCCTTGTTCTGCAACGGCGGCTCTGGTGGAGCTGGGCACGGCCTGGAATGGCGGTGGTGAACTGAGCTCCACGGCGGAGCTATCTCGGTGTCGAGATTGAAGGATCACGGCGGCGCCAATGGTGATCCGAGCTGGGATTGGGTTGACGGCATGGTCTATTGTGGTGTTGGGTGCCCAAATCGGATTGGGCTATGGTGGATTGCACGGTGGTGAACTGAGCTCCAAAGCGGAGCTATCTGGGTGTCGAAATTGAAGGATCACGACGGCGCCGGTGGTAATCTGAGCTGGGATTGGGTTGCCGACATGGTTTGTTGTGGTGTTGGGTGCCCAAATCGGATTGGGCTATGGTGGATTGCACGGTGGTTGTGCACCAAAAGGCACGACTCCATCAGTGATGAATGAACTGTGAAGGTGAAGCTTGTGATTGAATTTGGATTGTTGAACTGGTGTGTGATGGCTAGTTTTGTGATGGTGCAGGTGGTGATGCCATGAGTGAGCTGAATAGGTGCAGAGAGCAATTGAGTGCTCTGGGTGACAATGATTTGAAATGTACTACTATAGTTGAATGGGTGCAGAGAGCATATGTTGAGAAACACTCCTAGCAATTCCCAGTTATACCAACGAAGAGTCGGGTTCAATTTGTTCAAACTATCAAAAGCAGGCAGATCGCAAGCCTTCATGAAAAGATACAAATATTGATCAAACAAAAATTCATCCAAAAAATCAACATTTCCTTATTCATTATATAAAATTCCAAATTGATCATAACGGCCAAAATGGAAAAAAGGATTTTAATTAATTTTGCACTAAATAGATAACTAAAGCTTATCTATCCAATATGAATACTTTGCCCCATTTCTTCATATTCTTACTGATCATGGTCGCAATCTTCCTTTGTTTAGATTATTTTATTGAGGTCAATAAAATTTTATTGACCTCAATAAAAAAAATTATTGACCTCAATAAAATTTTACAAAGTAGCTAACAGTATTTTATTGATCTCAATAAAATTTTACAAAGTAGCTAGCAATATCCTAACTAATAAACAAACACACAAGGTGGGATGATGAATTTTGGAGTAGGGGAATTAGTTCATATACAATATGTGATGGAGGAGCAAGTTCTTTCTGTGGTAGGAGGGAAAGAACAAAGGAGATCACCTTTTTGTATTTTATTGACCTTAATAAACTGTTTTATTGAGCTCAATAAACTGTTTTATTGAGGTGTATTTTATTGACCTTAATAAACTGTTTTATTGAGCTCAATAAACTGTTTTATTGAGGTCAATAAACGGTTTTATTGAGGTCAATAAAATTTTATTGAAGTCGAGAACGAGAATGTCAGTGCAGCAACGATGCTGTATTGGTACCTCGTAAAGATGAATTTTGGAGTAGGGGAATTAGTGCATGTGCAATATGTGATGGATCATCACCTTTGTTTGAGGGGCAAGTTATTTCCGTGGTAGGAGGGAAAAAACAAAGAAGCATCAACTTTGTGTATTTTATTGAACCCTTAATAAAATTGTATTGAGCTTAATAAAATTTTATTGAGGTCAATAAAAATTTATTGACCTCAATAAAATTTTATTGAGGTCAACAAAACTTTATTAAGGTCAATAAAACTTTATTGAGGTCAATAATTTTTTTTTATTGAGGTCAATAAATTTTTTTTTATTGAGATCAATAAAATTTTATTGAAGTCAACAAATGAGAACGGCAGTGCAACGATGCTGTATCGGTCCTGAACTTGAATTTTCATCGCCGTAGAGTAATCTCGTCTCTCGACCGCAGAGTCAAAAGAGAGGTTGTGAGCTCCGAGAAAATTTTAAAAAATGATGCAAAAATTATTCGAGATTAAAAATGTGATCTCGGCAATAATAAAGAATAGTTGAGAATTGTTCAGAATTTTATTGTGGTCAATAAAATTTTATTTTTCTTCACGCTCACAATTTTATTGAGGTTAATAAAATTTTATTGACCTCAATAAAATTTTATTCGAAATTAAAAATGTGATTTCAACAATAATCAAGAAAAATCTTCAATTTGAGGACGTGAGAATAAAGTACACATCACGACGATACCCGTGACCCGCAAAGCCGATACCCGACCCGGATATTTCTCCTCCGTCCAGCCACTTATCGGCGGCGCATAGGTGCCGATATCTTCATCTCGGTGGCGCGAAGAAAACCACGGCCGCGGCTTGTCAAACCGGCGACGGAAGACGGCTGTTCGAAGGAAGAAAACTTTCCGGTTCCGACGGCTTCCGGAACGTTTTCCGGCAACTCCGATCACTATTTTTGACGAAAAAGGCATGAAACTCGACCCTCTTGACGAGGTCTACGTGTTTTTAAACTTTGATTTGACATTTGATCGACATTTGTAGAAGTTGAAATTTGAACAAGGTGAATTTTGAAGTGCAGCTCGACCTCGATGAAAAAAAGGGCAAAAATGTCCGAAAAAAAATATAACAGATCAGGTTTTGGACATTTTGTCCTTGATGGGAGTAAAACAAGCCCAACCCAAACTTGTTGGGATTAAAATTAAAAATCCTCATCCTTAATGGGAAATATAAGGTGAAATTAAGGACCTATTGGATATTTATCTATATATTTATACTATATACTATATACAGTCCATTTCATGAGTGGACGTCGTTTTGTATTAAAATGTGGAGCTCCTCATTCCGATGTGTAAACTAATGATCAGAACTATCCATATTTTAGGTTCTCCTTCAAAGATCATTTTGACAAAAACAATTTTTAAATTTCAAATTATTTAGCCATTTGATACCATATTCATCGTTTCAGCTTTATCTGACCCACTATATTTGTTTGTAAACTATACAACAAACAGACGACCAAACAATCTACAATTTGGCTAATTTTTTGCAATGATAATTCTTAAAACCAAATCTAAACGATGAGCGGTTCCGATGATTGAATTGTGTTCTCAATTGGTCGGGATGAGGAGGTCCAGATTTTAATACAAAAGGACGTCCACACGTGAAGGAGACTAATACTATATTATATATATATATATATATATATATATATATATATATATATATATATATATATATATTAAGAATGTCAAATTAAGCCCAATCTCCAATAGAAGTCCAAATAAAATAAAACTTTTTTTCCTTTTTAAAGTGTAAAAGGACTTTTCTTTTTTGGTTTGGAACATCTTCAACTTTATTAGTATTTCATCATAATATATATATATATATTATTTTGGATATTATGTTTTGTTATTATTTTATTGTATCATTATAGAAAAAAAAAATGTTTGCATGTTAAAATTTGAGGGCACAACTTTTAGAGTTCGCCTCAGGTCTCAAAATCTCAGGTCCGACCCTGACAGTTACCACTTCATTCATGTCAGGTCTGTACTTAGATCGAATCAGAAGAAAGACATAGAGGTGCTAGGTTCGCAGCCTTTTAGGCACGATTGAGTGAGTATTGGCCTTCAAGTCAAGGATCAATAACACGTAAAACTTGTCCTTTGTTGGTTAGATATGGTCTTGCCCACTTCACCAGGTTGTGTTCACCATATGGCCTATTCCTATCTATAGCTCGTCCAAATAACATTTCTAGAAGAATAACTCCGAAGCTGTATATCTCGCTCTTGGCAGTAAGATTACCTGCTGAAGAAAAGATGCAATTAGTGATAAGCACCAACTCTAGTTCTGTTTTATAATGCAGTAGTTTGCTAGTTGCAGCTACACTCCTATCCATCAGAAGCCAAAAGTTGATCTGTCAGTTTTTAGGCCTTTTATACATATATTCACAATAAATAATTTTCTTCCCTATTAGAGAAGGCTGGGTATCAGAATACTTCATGTAAGCAGCTAATGAATATTGTCCCGCTCCTATTCTCTTTTAAGGTTTAGTGCTTGTTAATTGACTTCTTTGTCATTTGCAATTAAGATATAAAAATCCTCGAGAAAATTCATTCGAAATCTAATACAAATGTTATTCTCTAATCTAAACTCAATATATAGCCAATCTAGATTAGAGATATGAGAGCATTGATGCTAAAGATTAATCTCTAACATATTAACTATATATGGGCAAGCAAAATGAAACCAACTCTTCCTTTGTTAGGTAAAATCTAAATCCATGTACAAAATCCTCTATAACTATGAAAATAATATTATAATTACTAGGAAGCTCTACTAGTACTTCAACTCCGAGCTAGTTCAAGACTTCAAGTTTCTTAATGCATTATATATATATATAGTTGTCACGCCCCGAATTTCTAATAATTAAATAATGCTTTTTCGCGTTCAAATAACCAATAAATTCGGAACGTGAAGCATGGATTACCAAAATACAAATACACATGAATATTTTTTTTTCCTTTTAACATGTGTCAAGCCTCCTTCCATGCTCTACCACAATGTAATTACAGACTCATTATTTAGAGTCGAATATTACATTCCATAATTTACATAATAAATTGACATTATGCAAAGTATTAAGTAAATTCACCTACAGAGTTTACTAAAACAGCGGAAGTCTAAAATCACCACAACTCCAAGAAGTCCTTCAACTTAACTTCTTGATATCCTAACCTGCAGGATAAAACCCTACACCATTGAATAGTGTACCGGGTTATAACAACAACCCGGTCAGCTTGCGAAGCTGGTATGAGTAACCACAATTTCAAATCACCAAATAATTCATATCTTTATTTTTAAAAGATAATATCAATATTATGCCAATTATTTATGACACACACCACGCCAATCCGCCAATAACATCAAACAACAACAATCACGTAAAATGTCGCTTTTGGACAATTATAAGTGAGAATACTATTGAGACTCATTTCAAAACAAACACTACTCCCCATTTCTGGTTAGTAGTGCCAGCATTCACAAGTAAGCCAATAACATGCCTGTTACCCCCATGAACGCCTCTACCAGTTGGACAGACAGACAGACTAGAGCTCTAACTGTAAGGTCTTTAGCGACCCTTTTGTGTCACGCCACGCCAAGAAAATACATTTTTAGTATTCTCACAAATAACGCCAAACGCCACACCTAAAATGAACTAAATATCTCAAGTATTCACAAACACTAAACGCCACGCCACGCCAACACCAAAATTATGCAACAATTTATATCATATGCATAAATGCAATTCCAACCCTGAAAATTCATATTATAAAATATACTGAACATACACGTCCCATACCGTGTATTTTAACCCCACACGTCCCATAACATGTATGTTAATCCCAGGGTGATCCAGAATATCAAATAATATAAATTCTCATCCAAAATCAATCACAACAATCAATTATATCACAAATATCAGTGAGTTTACTCACCTTAAAATTCCTGCTGCGTCTTCAAATGATAACCGGGACAAATTGACCAAAAGTCAACTGTCGGTCAACGTGGGTCCCACGTCAACTATTCATCACGGGTCCCACTCGAAACCCAACACTTCCAAAATCAACGATCCAACCGCACAACCTGTTTGAAATAATCATATTAACCATACGATCAAATTTTATGATCATCCAACGGT
This sequence comes from Rubus parviflorus, assembly GCA_029955375.1. NCBI lineage: Eukaryota > Viridiplantae > Streptophyta > Magnoliopsida > Rosales > Rosaceae > Rubus > Rubus parviflorus. The sequence continues at coordinate 6,412,133 of JARGGL010000005.1, read as the reverse complement.
CAGATCTCTCGGATCGTAAATCGTACGATCCGATAATCGGGTTAATTGATCATCGATCAAACGATCTAATTTCACAAAACTTAAAACACGAAAGTTGTTTGTATCGACGAACCAAGCCTAACGGAGCAAGGAACTGCTCCCGGACCGACCGGACGCACGGCCCACGCGCCGCCACCGACGGTGGCCAGCCGCCGGACAAAAGTTCTCCGATTGCCATGAAATTTTAACACAATGTTCTACACATTACCAGCAACAACTTTCATAACTGCCACAAGGGCCAATTCAAAGTAGAAAGTCACGAATTTACCTCGATATCTCCGAAACCCTAGGATTTCAAATCCAAAATTCTCCTTCGTCCGAACTCCGATTGAGGCGTACTTTATGTTGCTGGAAAGCCCCTGACAAGAGCTACAAAGCCCAGTAAGTAGCTTAGGTCGAATCGGCCCGAAACAAACCCAGAACCTGATGAACAGTTCGGCAGCGTTTTTCCCCTTTTTCTTTTCTTGATTTCTCTTTCTATACTAAGAATTGATCAAGGAAATTTGTATAGGGTTGCAGAGAATTGAGTGGTGAACAATTTGGGACAAGTTTCATGGCCGTAGATGGCCGGAATTGGGAGAAATCGCCGGTCAAAGTGGTCGGTTACTGTAGCACGGGTGAACAGTACATTTTCTGATTTTGAAAAATTATGAATTTCTGAAAATTCAATTTGTATTTATAGAAATTCGTCCAACTTCCGAGGCCCATAACTTCTTCATACGATGCCATTTCCGGTGAACCGAATTCCTACGAACTCGATTCGACGAGGTCTACAATTCTCGTGAAGGAAGTTTTCCCAAAATCTCGACGAATAAAAAGTTACCTTAATTAACCTTTCGTAACTTATAATTACCGCCGTAATTATCGTTTTACGACAAAAATCCCTAAAAATACGAAATCACACAATTTCACTTCAATTTCACGACCTATTTTATAAAAATAAAATCGGAATTTTTCGGGGTATTACAATAGTAATTTTCACGTATGTAGTTCAATATTGCAGTCACCAATGTTCACAAATCTGAAAAATGTTGCGCACAATATATTATGGTGAATACAATAATCGACAATCTGCATTTAGAGGGAATGATAATATTCTCACAATAACAATATTTTTTCAATTGACTCAAATTAATCAAAAGGGAAAAAAGCTAAAATGGTACCTGAACTATACCTCCATCTTATCGATTATGGTACCTGAACTTTAATTTTTGTCACAAACGGTACCTGAACTTTTCGATTTCGTCTAAAGTGGTACCTAAGGCCACATTTGGTAAATAAAAATTACCAAAGGTATCACTTTAGATGAAATCGAAAAGTTCAGGTACCGTTTGTGACAAAAAGTTCAGGTACCACTTTAGACGAAATCGAAAAGTTCAGGTACCACTTTAGACGAAATAGAAAAGTTCAGGTACCGTTTGTGACAAAAAATAAAGTTCAGATACCATTTAGACGAAATCGAAAAGTTCAGGTACCGTTTGTGACAAAAAATGAAGTTCAGGTACCATCGATAAGATAAAGGTATAGTTCAGGTACCATTTATGATAATAACCCTAATCAAAATATAGATTCCAGTATTTTAGAGGTGAGAATAAGTATGCTACATATGTATGAAGAAGTTCTACAATACTGAGATGTATGTCATACCTCCACTTACAGATATGACAATAAGCTGTGTTGTCATTATGATAACGAGAGTCTTTTTTTGTGTAATCTTTGTTCTATTAGAGGTAATTACTCAATCTACGACCTTATTACAAGTTTATGAACAATTTGTTGTTAAAATTGTAATTTTGGTTCAATTATATGTAAATAGTGTAAAACGAATGTGGTAACTTTGTTGTCAATGTAGTAATTTTGGTTTAATTACATGTAATTTTTTGTTCAAAAAAATTATAAATGGAGGTATGACATACATCACCGTACCACAGTCTACCCCATATATATGTTCATGTTAATGTAGAGCACAAAATTTAACACTTTTTTTCTTTATGATTTTTAATCCAAGTATATGCCTGACACCACAAAAGTTTAGAATCGTTTTGTCATCTACTTCAGCCACAAGATTACACACTCCAGTCTCCAGCAACCCCTGCAAATAAAAGTGGGTGATGCTCTATAGATTTCAGTATATCGATCAGAGTTGTTGAACATGCTATATATGTATGTTCTTGTTAATGTGGAGCACATGTGTTATGACTTATTTCTGAGTTGAGAATGAACATGCTATATATGTATGTTCTTGTTAATGTGGATTATTATTTCTGAAATATGAGAAGACGCCATACCAGAAGAATAAGTAAGAAACTCCCATCGTAATCATCGAAAGCAATAATTATTGAGTTGGCCAAAAATGGCAAGTGCTATAGCTACACCTAAAACCAAGGATGGCTCCACAAAGCTTTTTGACGGGTTGCCACTCGTTTTTGCGTATCTTCTTCTTTGCTGGTTGGAATGTGATTACCTTCTTCTGTGTTCTATCTTTCGGGTAATTTAGTCCCGTCACTTGAATATTGTTCCACCTAATCACAGTCACCCACCATAATTGATCGATCACCACACCAATCGAGCAGCCCCAATCCATAATCCCCAAATGGGCGTGTATATCAAATTCATATATATATATATATATATATGTGTGTGTGTGTGTGTTATTACTGAGTACATTGTGTATAAAATTCATTTGCACATTATGGAATATATATTTAGTTTTTATATATCCAAGGTTATATATACTCAGTAATAACACACACACACATATATATATTATATATATATATATATATATATATATAGTAGGGGTCTAAATTTGCTATTAATACTATATATATTTTCAATTTTATTATAAAAATGATTATAGGTCTTATTATGTAAGACATAAGATTTTGGACCCTTAAGAACATTTTTAATAGTAGACTCTCTATTTTAGTTATTTTAGAGAACATATTTAGCTTTTACTCAAAAAATAAAAAACATGTTTAGCTTGTAGCAACTCCATCAGTCTCCTAAGTGGTTCTTTATTTTAGTTTTTAGTTATATGACTCCTAAATATATAGAGAGCGAGATGAGGCTCTCTATTATTTTTATTAATAAAAATATATTTATTTTTAGTTATTTTTGTAATTTTTAAATATACTTAAGCTATTTTTTCTTCATTCAAAAAATGATATAAATTGAAAATTAGCTAAAATATAGAGGACTGACGGAGACATATTTTTAAACTGGCTAGTCAAAATAGGGTTTTAGCTACTTTAGCTAAAAATTGGTTAAAAAATAGTTAGTCTTGCTATAAATGTTCCAAGTCATTTTTTTTTAATGAGGTATGACTTTCTTAAGCTTGAGGAGAAACAATCTCCGAATCCGAAACATTAGACATGAACCCAGGAGGGTCCTTAGACCAAGCAAAAATGTTGGCCAAAAAGAAAAGATCGAGTTCCTATCTAGAGTGTGAGTTGCAGAATTGGCTTGACGCTTTGTGTGACAGAGACTCCAGTGCCAGAAAAGTAGAGCTACAATTTCTACACATGCATTGTGCATGCCTCTATGGTATCGATCTTATATACATAATGCATGCATATACTGTTTTCAAGGATATGATGCCTCAAAGAGTCAAAGGAATAGACTTTTTTCTAATTTCCTAGCTTGCTGGTATTAAAATTGAGATTTACCAATTTAGAATAGGACAATTAATTGATCGATGTTATCTACTCGTGTTTTGGAAAGTGAATTTTGTAGCAAATGCTTTCACAAAAGTTGAGCATCATCAACGCTTAATTTGTTAAATTTTTGATTAGGTTTGCGTGTTGTTCTTTCAGTTTTGACCACTTGGGCTTTTTTGAGAGACTTTCATTTGTAATGTTTTGCACTTCATTAAAAAAACAGTCAATTGAATTAAACCTTTTTCTCATCGTATCTTGTAGGGCTGGCAAAAAACTACCTATCCTGCCGTACCAACTGCAATCCCAGTTGAGCCGACAGGTTCGGTTGTAATACCCCGTTTTTTTCGTTAATAATTTCTCTAAACGAGAAATAATTATTTGTGGAGTGTTACTATTTGACGTATTTTTACTAAATATTATGTATTTTTATTTGGACTTGTGTATTTGTTTTGTATTAATTATTTATATTTGTGTTTTATAGTAGATACAGAGAATGATAGTTCGTATGTAGGATTTATGATTAGCGAAAGTTCGAGTAACTATTCGGGACATTTACCTAGTTTTAAGTTTGGAAAAGCTGGATTTACACTTAACTTCTGAGTAACAAAAAGAGAATATTCACCAAATATTCATCTTAACATAAGTTGAAGAAATTCCAATTGGGAATGGTCAATAACATCTTGAAGTATGTCCATGAATATTTTCAGAATATCTGAACACTTCTAAGGTACCCATTTATAATTAAGTTCCAGCCCAAACTGTTTCCGGATAAGACCTGAGCCAGCCTCATTGTTTGGCCCATAACTGTTTCATCTGATATCAAAAATTTACAAACGACCTATGGTTGAAAAGAAGACATCTAGAGCTTTCCAAAGAGTATTCATGGGTAAAAATCTAAGTTTGGAAAGATCTCCAAATTAGGTCTCCAAGTCAGCACAGATTTCTGAAGTTAAAAATAAGTTAAGTTATCTCCACTACTCACTTGCCATTATTGCTTCACTAGGGAGATGCTTGCCATTATTGCTTCACTAGGGAGATGCTTGCCATTATTGCTTCACTAGGGAGATGCTTGCCATTATTGCTTCACTAGGGAGATGCTTGCCATTATTACTTCACTAAGGAGATGTTTGCCATTATTGCTTCACTAGGGAAATGCTTTAGGGAGTGAAAGCCTACTCACTTGTCATTATTGAACCACTAAGGAAATGCTTTAAGGAGTGAAAGCCTACTCACTTGCCATTATTGCTCCACTAAGGAAATGCTTTAAGGGAGTGGAAGCCTACCTACTTGCCAATTTGGTTTTGGATGCATTCACTACCAAGAGGCTATATAAGGAGGGCATTACCTTCATCCAAAACACACCTTCAAACATCTACAAACACACAAACTACTCCCATCTAGTATCATTTCAGCCCCTCAAGTTACTTTAGTATTTTTGGAGCTGTTTAGCCGAGCAAACGTATCTTGTCGATTACCCGGTTAAGTGTTGAGATCGTCGACGCTGCTGGAAATTCAAAGGTGAGTAAACCTCACAAGATATTTGTGGTAAAATTAATTGATTGGATTGAGTAAACTCACAATTGTTGGTTGGTGAATGATATTCACATGATTGTTTTATTAAAAGAATTGTCTTGATTAGCATGAGAGTGAACTTCACTCTTATTAATTTAGATTTTATATAGGTTATTATATATATCTTGTATTGCTTGGTATATCATAATATTATTATTGCGATTGATATATATATATATATATATATATATATATATATATATATATCTTTGATGAAATGGTAATGAGAAATGAGATGCAATATTTTGTGGGAATTAACTATAATATTGTTTTGATGATTGAATTTTATGTGAAGCATTTCATATAAATTGATGTCTAAATTGTTATGATTGATTTGGTTGAAAATATTTCAAATCATGATAACTGTGTTTTTGATGAGACAGTTTTGGGTCCAGTATGACCTCTTTGAGTTTTGAAAGGGTTCCGACGTAGAGTTGGACCCTATGGTATGAATTTGGGTAAGCGTCCCAATGTGTTTAGAGCTCTAGTCTGTCTACCAATTCTCTTGTGTCATGGGGTGGACTTGTGATACAAAGAATGTGTTTTCTAAAAGATGTCTCAAGAGTATTCATTCTTTTATCGTCCAAATTGGACATTGATTTATTGATTTATGATTTTGTATAAGCATTACATATATCATTGGAACCATTTGGGTAATTGTCATTTGTTGGCTTGACATTTCTTTCATTAAAGTTGTTGAAATAAATGTTATGATGTTTTGTGGAATTACTTAATTTGATTATTAAGTTGAGATATGATAATTGTTATTTATTGTAAGTGTGTGCGTTGTGTTTACTCATACAAGCTTAAAAAGCTTACCGGGTTTGTTGTTTCAACCCGGTGCACTATTCAATGGTGTAGGGGTTAATCCTGCAGGTTAGGATAACCAGGACTGAAGCTGAGGCTTCCTAGCTGTACGTTTATCGTTGTGTGCTTTATTAGACTTCCGCTTTGAAATAAGCTCTGAGTGGGCATTTACTTATTATTTTGAAGTTCTCAAATTAATATGTAAATTTGTGTAATGTAATGTTGACTCTAAAGAATTCGAGTCTATGTTTACATTATTAGGTTCGGTGTAATGTTGTTGTTGTAATAAAAAGGAAAAAAATTTCCAGACTATTTGTGTAAGTTGACCGAGCCTTCATGTTCCAGATTTGTTTTATTAATAATAACAAGTTGTTATTTATATTACGAAATTTGGGGTATGACAGTTTGGTATCAGAGCTAGGGTAGCTCTGTTAGTGAAAGTTTAGGATAGCTATCTGAGTTATAGTTTTTGAGGATAGGGAACCTCTAAACTAAACTCTTAAATTAGTTGTGAAATTTTTATTTCACGAACTTGTTTTTCTCTATCGTCATAGTTATTTTTGGTTAAATTAGGTCATATGAAAATTTTGACTTATTCTTGAATACGAGTTTATACAAGTATTTAATCAAATATGTCTATGCATCTTAGGTGATGGATCCACCAAGACGCAGAGGCAGACCTAGAGGCCCAGTTAGAGGCAGAGGCCCAGTTAGAGGCAGAGGTCCAACTAGGGCCAGGAGTCCTCCGGTGATTGATGTACACTTGGAAGAGGAAGTGGCAGAATCACACGCGGCTCAGCCTATTGCCCAAGTAGCGGAGATTGATATTGGTCCTAGTTTGGCTAATAAAACTAAGGACATCGTAAGATTGGGAGCAGCACATTTCAATGGTGGAATTGATCCTGTAGAGGCTGACAAGTGGATCAACAATCTGACGACCTACTTTACTTTGGTCGAGTGTACTGAAGTGGAAAAGACTAAAGTTGCAGCTTTTCTTCTCAAGGATGAAGCCCGAAACTGGTGGAATTCTTTGGACAGAGAAGGAGTAAATAATCAGAACATGGATTGGTTGAGTTTTAAGGAGGCTTATCGTGTTAAGTACTTTCCTCCTGCTGTAAAGAGACAAATGGAAGCTGATTTCCAGGAGTTGGTACAAGGATTGATGACAGTGCGTCAGTATGAGGCACGTTTCGCTGAACTTTATCGATTTTGTCGACAGATGGATGCTGAGTCCTTGGCACGAAAGTTTGAAGTAGGTCTAAATGCAAGGATCAGAACAAAGATAGTTCCACTAGAGTTAGGGACTGTAGCAGCTGTTCTGAGTGCTGCTATTGCTAGTGAGCGTGATAATACTGTTTATAAGAAGGAACAGAATGCACTGAGAGACTCTCAGGGAAAAGGAAAGGCTGTAGCAGAAAGCAGTTATCCGACTGGAAATAGTGGGAGACCTTGGAAAAGACTGAAGGGTCGTCAAGCCACGACTAGTAGGGCTGCTGCTGGACCTATTAGAGCTGTACCTGTTCAACAAGTTGCACCTGTGACATGTTTTAATTTCCATGAGGCAGGGCATATCTCCAAAGATTGTACCAAACCGAGGAACCATTCATGCTTCAATTGTGGACAGAGAGGACATTTGCGCAAGGACTGTAACCAGCCTCGCAGAAATGGGCAGGGAGATCAACAGAGGCAACAGCCTCAGGGGCAGGCAAGAGTCTTTGCCATTGGTCAGAACCGAGAAGGGGTGGAAGGTACTTTATCAATCTTTAATTACCTTGCTAGAGTATTGTTTGATACGGGAGCGTCACATTCCTTTATATCTAGCTCAGTGGTTGATTTGTTGGGTTTGACTCTGAAGCTTCTAGTTCGACCTTTGTGTGTTAAATCCCCACTCGGTGTTTCTGCTATACTTGACTTGGTTTGTGATGCATGCTCTATTGTTATCTGTGGTAGAGAATTTCTGGCAGACTTGATTGTACTTCCAGATAATACATATGATGTGATTTTGGGTGTGAATTGGCTGCGGCTGAATCATGCTAAGATTGATTGTTTTGAGATGGTTGTGTCATTTCATATTCCGGGACATACGATGTTCCGTTACCGATGTCTTAAGGAAGATAATGCCTTGAGATCGGGACTCTTGGCTCTTGTTGAGTCTGTGAGCTGTGCTGCAGTTATTGCAGAAATTGCTATAGTTTCCGAGTACAGAGATGTATTCCAGGAAATACCAAGGTTACCTCCAAAAAGGGTAGTAGACTTTGCTATTGATGTGATACCAGGTACTGGACCTGTATCAAAGGCACCTTATAGGATGGCACCAACAGAACTTAAGGAGTTGAAGATTCAGATCGATGGGCTACTTGAGCAGGGATTCATCAGACCTAGTACTTCTCCTTGGGGTGCACCAGTCTTGTTCGTGAAGAAGAAATATAATTCACTTCGGTTATGTGTGGATTATCGATAGTTGAACAAGGTAGTCGTCAAGAATCGTTATCCTTTGCCTAGAATAGATGACTTGTTTGATCAACTTAGAGAAGCTACTGTGTTCTCTAAGATTGATTTAAGGTCCGGATATCACCAATTGAGGGTGAAGGAGCAGGATATTCCTAAGACAGCTTTTAGGACAAGGTATGGACATTTTGAATTTGTTGTCATGCCTTTTGGGTTAACCAATGCACCTGCTGCTTTTATGGACTTGATGAACCGTGTGTTCAATCTCTACTTAGATCAGTTTGTAGTGGTGTTTGTGGATGATATTTTGATTTACTCCAAGACTATGGAGGATCATAATAAACATCTTCAAATTGTGCTACAAACTCTAAGAGATAATCAGTTGTATGCGAAGTTTGAGAAGTGTGAGTTTTGGAAAAAGGAAGTCAAATTTCTTGGTCATGTGGTTTCAGAGGATGGAGTTTCAGTGGATTCTTCTAAGGTAGAGGCAGTGATGAATTGGAATCAGCCTACTACAGTTACAGAGATTCGTAGTTTTCTTGGTTTAGCGGGGTATTATCGGAGATTCATTGCTGGTTTCTCCAGTATTGCCTCAGCTTTAACTAAGTTAACTAGGAAAGATGTTCATTTTGTATGGACTGAGGAATGTGAGAAAGCATTCAATGAGCTGAAAATTAGATTAACTACAGCTCCAGTGTTGACGATACCCACGAGTGGGGGTGGCTTAGTCATTTACACTGATGCATCCCTCCAAGGTTTGGGGTGTGTGTTGATGCAGCATGGTGGTGTTGTTGCGTATGGCTCTAGACAATTGAAGGTACATGAGAGGAATTACCCTACTCATGATTTAGAGTTGGCTGCTGTTGTTTTTGTTTTGAAGATTTGGAGACATTACTTGTATGGCGAGAAGTTCGAGATTTTCTCTGATCATAAGAGTTTAAAATACTTATTCTCTCAAAAGGAATTGAATATGAGACAGAGAAGATGGATGGAATTCATAAAGGACTATGACTTCACTTTGGAATATCATCCCGGAAAAGCCAATGTTGTAGCTGATGCTTTGAGTAGGAAACCAAGGGGCATTGTGGCTTCAATGATGATTCAAGAATGGCTTATGTTGGAAACATCGTCGGAGTTTAATCTTTTATCTTTAAGTGATGAACAAGGGACTTTTCTTGGATGTGTAAAAATTCAACCTACTTTGATTTCAAGGATTATTCAAGTTCAAGCACAAGATGAGTTTTGTCGTACTAAGTTTACAGAGATGACAACTGATTCTATGGGTGATGGTCCTTCTGATTGGACAATTGGATCAGATGGTGGGGTGAGATTTAAGCTAAGGCTTTGTGTACCAGATAATGATGACCTCAAGAAAGAAGTTCTTGATGAGGCACATCGATCTCGGTATACTGTGCATCCAGGAAGCACTAAGATGTATAAGGATCTCAAGAGACAGTTCTGGTGGAGTGGGATGAAAAAGGATGTAGCAGTATATGTTTCAAGATGTCTTACTTGTCAACAAGTGAAAGCTGAGCATCAGAAACCTGGTGGCATGTTGAAGCCCTTACCTATTCCTGTATGGAAGTGGGAGCAGATCTCAATGGATTTCGTTACTGGACTACCAAAGTCAAGACAAGGTCATGATGCTGTGTGGGTAATTGTGGACCGTCTTACGAAGTCGGCGCATTTTCTTCCTGTGTCGATGACGCATTCGGTGGATACTTTGTGCAAGATTTATGTCAAGGAGATAGTGAGACTACATGGTGTACCTATTTCTATTGTATCTGATCGAGATGCACGTTTTACTTCTAACTTTTGGAGCGGTTTTCAAAAGGCAATGGGAACTACTTTGGACTTAAGCACGGCATTTCATCCTCAGACAGATGGGCAGACTGAACGTGTGAACCAAGTGATGGAGGACATGTTGAGAGCATGTGTTTTGGATTTTAAAGGAAGTTGGGAGGATCATCTATCATTGATTGAGTTTGCCTACAACAACAGTTACCACTCAAGTATTGGTATGTGATTTGTATGAAATTTACATACAAATTAGGCCTCTAATCACTTTAGTAATGCTAATCCGAAGGCCGTTTAGTGTCTCTAATCCTTGATTTGCACCATTGTAGGGCAAACGAGCATCGGACGGATATCGGGAGCGAAAGGGTGCGATTTGGAGTTTTTTGGACATTTCCGGCAAAAGGACGAAAAGTCAACCCGAGGACCAAAAGTCAACTCGTGGTCAACCCCGACTTGAGAGCGTCAACGAGTCAACATGAAGTCCCGGAAGTGAGCCGCGAAAGAATTCCGGAGGTTTGGTCAAAGTCAACCCTTGGTCAAGCTCCGAAGGTTAAAGTCAAGGTCAACAAAAAAGTCAACCGCGTGACTCACCCTCACAAGCCCCCAAATCAGCAAAGGACCACACAAGATATCATAAGGTCACCTTTAGATTATTCCCCCTTTCATTCCCTTTGGCAATTACCCCTTTACCCTTCATTTAACTCATCCAACCCTTAGATCTAACCCTAGCCCATCCTAGCCCTTCATCCCCTCTCTCTCTAGCCTATAAATAGCCCTCTTTTCCAGATTTAGGTCATTCCCAATCAGCCCCAAAAGATCCATCACTTTCCCTTCCCATTTTCTCTCTTCTCCCTTAGATTTAGTTTGCCCACGAACCGTTCGTCGACCGGTCGACGGCAAGGGTCGAACGGTCGACTGACGGCGGGTCAGCCTAGATCTCCACCTTCCTCACCTCTTTTCACCCTCCACCCTTCACCAAAGTTGTTCACCACGACGTCTACCACTCATCCACCATCTTGGGCAGCTGGGGATCCTCACCAAATCGTCAAGATTCATCATCAAAGCCAAGGAGGAGTTAGAGAGTCACCCATTGAGCATTTCTCATCTTTACTCTCTCTTTTCCTTATGTCTAGAGCTTTATATTGTATTTTGATGATGTATATTGAGATGGTTAGTGAGTAGATACATTTGTTGGGGACTAGGGTTGTGTGCCCTAGTCCAATGTGACTTTGTGATGCTTTAATCAATGAATAAAATGTCTTTGTGTTGTATGAATATGTGTGCTTACCTAATTCAATATGTGTTGGTTGCTTGTCTTTAGAATTACCACTTCTTTGGCATGTTGACTAATCTATCTTGATGAGATTGTGTGAGATTGGTACCCTTGCATGACTTAGGCAATTGGTAGCATATGTGATGAGTTGTTACTTGTTTGAGTCCCTAGGTTCGACACTATTACGCCTCTTAAGCACTTTAGGAAATCCGGTATTAGGTAACATAGAGGGATTTCCTAAGACACCTAGAGAGTTTGGATGATCCATAATCCGGCATTCAAATACCTTAGGCAACACGGTCCTAGAACCATAACATGGCTAGGATACGGGGCTTGATTCACACACACATTGGCATGATTGAGTTGATTAGGCATTGCTTGTTGCATTGGATTGGGGTTTGCCCGAAAACCCCGACATTTCCTTATATTGTGCACACACCTTACATTACTTACTTGCTTGCATTTACTTAGTTGTTTGTTTGTCTTGGCATCTCACCATCTTTTTACCTAAAACCACACCTCACTACACACTTTGCACATTGTTCATACACATTCACTCACTCTATTCACTCCTTGCCACCTCATATAGCTAGAGCACCCGCACACATTCACTACCGAGAAGTTGGGGAGCCGTCAATCCTCCGTGGAACGACAACCCCCTTCTCTTCTATTACCCACCATACTTTTGCATTTAGTCAAAATGGCGCCGCTGCCGGGGATTGAGGTTAAATCCTTGATTTCTTGGTAGTTCGTCGAGTCTTTAGCATTCTTTTTTGTTTAACTCTCTTTGTCTATATTGTGTTTGTTGTTTCACATGTGCTATTCACTCTTGAGTGAGACACATTAGGGGAGTGACGGGCCTTATATCCTAGTGATATATGTAAGACATGAGCACCCCTAATGCTATCACTTTCTAGTTGAAGTTCTAATAAGTGTGCACATTTCATTTCTTGCTTTAAGTTGTTTTACGCTTGTCTATATTGCATTCTTGTGTTTGATTTGCGTACTTGTTGCTTTAAATTACTTGTTTTGTGTTGATTTGGGTTCCCTAGCACTTCTAGGAACTTTGTTTGTTAAGATATAAAAAGAGAAAAGCCAAAAAAAATTCGTTTCAGGGGATTTCACGAACGGTCGACCCTGTTTCTCGACCGTTCGACGGGAACTCCCTGGACGTGGCTCGACCGGTCGACACCTATTGTCGAACGATCGACTGGGAGCAACCTTGCTTCCCTTGCTTTGTTTCTTCCACTTTTTGATTTTATTGCTTGTTTAACCTCTTATATTTGTATTTCTTGCCTCGATTGTGATGCTTAACCACTGTTTGTTGTGTTGTGAAGGTGTATGAACCTTGCTTCAACCTCTCACACACCGATTCAACTTAGAAGTGGAAGAGTCTTAAGCGAGAATACAAGAGGACGGCCAAGAAGGAGGAGACGTACTCCAAGGATTGTGTGTGAGAGTGCACCTCCTACATTTGAGAGCCGAGAAGCACCTTTAGAAGACCATATTCCAGAGGCAACAATGGAAGGAGAAGGGCCACATGACAATCCACCTCCACCACCCGTGAGGCGCATGAGGGAATACACTCTTCCTCATGTAGTGGATCACCCATCATGCATCGTTCTTCCACCGTGCAATACGCATTACGAGATCAAGTCCTCCACTTTGAGCATTATGCCTACTTTCCACGCCTTGAAGGATGAGAGCCCTTATGACCACCTTATGGAATTCGAACAAGCATGCACAACGGTTCAACTACATGGACTACCGGAGGATGGTTTGAAGCTTCGCTTGTTCCCCTTCACCTTGAAGGATGGGGCAAGGAAATGGCTACTCAAGATTCCACCAAGGTCTATACATTCATGGTTCGAGTTGCAAGAGGCTTTCTTATCCAAGTTCTTCCCACCAAGCAAGGCGGCAAAGGTTCGTGATTCCATTGTCAACTTCAAGCACCAATCGGGTGATGCTTTCTACGAAACATGGGAAAGATTCAAGGATTTAGTGATGAGTTGTCCACACCATGGATTGGAACAATGGTTTCTTGTTGATGTGTTCTACCGAGGCTTATCTTCTAATCAACGACAAAGGGTGGATACATTTAGAGGAAGCACCATAGCAAGCATGTCTCCCGATGAAGCATGGGACACCTTTGAGGACCTAGCAACAAACTCCGAGCTTTGGGATGATTTTGGGCCAAGAAAATTCCCTCCCACACAACCGGCAACTCAAGTGCCAAAGGCCTACAATGTCTCAAGTGAGCCAACGGGTGATGATTTGTTGAGCACTCAATTTGATAGGTTGGAAGCGGCTTTTAACAAGAAGATGGACATGCTCCTACAAGCACAATTGAAGGCTACCCCATCTCAAGTGAATAGTGTGGTATCTTCACCACCTTGTTTTTATTGTGGTTCTCATGGTCATGAAACGGAGGAGTGTTCTTATCATATTGACAAGGAGAAGGAAGAAAGGCAACATGTGAACCAAGTGAGCTCATACCAACAAGGTTCTTATCAAGCACCTCCGAAGTCATACAACAACTATGCACCCCGGAATGATCAAGGGAGAACTCAAGGGTACCAACCAAGGCCTTATGGGAGCAACACTCAAGGGTACCAAGAGAAGACTCAAGGGAGTGGTACATACGGTGGATACAAGAGCTCAACTTATGGAGCACCTCCCGGGTTTTCTAACCAAGGAGGAGGCACTTACAATCAAAGAGTCTCTACATCCTATGCTAACCCAAGTGTTCCCCAAGTTCAAGATTCAACGGACCCAACGATGAAGGACATGATTGCCACCCTTGTCCAAAGCCAAGTGAAGTGCGATCAAGCAATTTCGACACTTCAACAAGGGTACCACAATTTGCAACAAGGCATGTCAAAGATTGAATTTCAAATGGGCCAAATGGCCAAGGAGATTGGTGAGAGGCCAAAAGGTGCATTGCCTTCTAAAGTGGAGCCAAACCTCAAGTTCAAGTCAAAGGAGGAATGCAATGCTATATCTACATCTTTTTCCGGTATCTCTCATGCTACTTACACTCCTACTCCCCCAATTTCTAATTACTTTATCCCCTCTCCTTTCATACCCATTCATGAGAACTTTGATCATATGCATTACATGGAGGATGGGGCCAAGGAGGAAGAAAATGTACTCCTTGGCAATTATGGATTGGATGAGGAGGTGCCTAGTATGGAGGAAGGAGTTGTGCTTGGCAAGGGACTTGGGTACTTGTCTTTTGAGAATGATGTTACCTCTTATGGTGGAGTGACGACACAAGAAGAAGCATTGTGTGAGGAGACTTCTAGGCATGAGAGTGCCATGGTTTCTAACCTTGGTGGTGAGGCCGTGATGGCTATGGACCCACCAAGAACCATGGTCACCTCTAGGGAGCTCCTTGATGATGACATCGCTGTCCATGAAGTGAAGAAAGTCGCCCCCAATGAGAGGAAGAACAAGAAGACGGCGTTGATGAATGAGCTACGAGAAGTGTTCAACAAGGTGGAGATTAACATCCCATTGCTAGAGCTCATTTGCAAAGTGCCGGTCTATGCAAAGTTTCTCAAGGACTTGTGTACCAAGAAGAAGCGGCTTGAGGAGCATATGGTCTACAAGATTGAAGGGCATGTGAGCTCAATGATTCAACACAACATGCCACCAAAGAGGAAAGATCCCGGGAGCTTCACTATTGGATGCCAAATTGGTGACACTCACCTTGATGGAGCACTCATGGACTTAGGGGCAAGTGTTAATGTCATGCCTCTATTTCTCTACCGGAAGTTGAGCATTGGCGCTTTACAACCTACCCCTATTGCACTTACATTCGCGGATGGAAGCAAACGAAGACCGGCGGGTGTTGTGGAAGATGTGCTAGTAAGAGTTGACAAGTTTATTCTTCCCGCCGACTTTGTTGTGCTTGACATGGGTGATGACCCCAATGGAGACAATGGATTCCCCCTTATCTTTGGACGCCCCTTCATGGCTACGGCGGGTGTGAAGATTAATGTTCTAAAGGGCACCATTAGTTTCAAGGTTTTGGGCGAGAAGGTGAAGTTCGAATGTTCAAACCCATTCATCCACCGGAGGTAGTTGAGGAGGTGTTTTCTATTAACTTGGTGAAGGGAAATAGCGCTAAAAGTGAGAGGATCTTTGGTCCTTTGAACCCACCAAAGCCTACACCTCGTGCTCATGATCACTACTCCGCAATTTGGGGGTATGACAACCTTCCTTCTATTTTGCACACGAAGCCACCACCGTTTGGGTCTCATGAAGACATACTTGGGAAGGACCCATTTCTAGAAGGAGCTACAAAGAAGAGCCCTCCCATGAATGAGCTACAAAAGGCGACAATCAAGGCCATGAGGGCGATGGTTGGTAAGGTTAAAAGGAAGAAGTACTCTTGGCCACCATCTCCTACATCACTTTTTAATGGCATCAAGGGCTGCTTTGTAGGAAGTCATGGCGATGGTGAGACAAGCCATACAATGAGTGAGAAGAAGCTTTGCTTTGAGCCACCATAATTTCACCGAGAAAGTACCAAGACCGGCTTGTAGGTCTATAAACCGAAGCGCTTGTGGGGAGGCAACCCCATTTGGAGAAACACATTTATTTTCAGCATTATTTAGTAATGAATAAAAGAATCTAGGGAGGTTGGGAGGTGTTAAGGATAGGAGTCTTGGAGGAAGAAACCCAAGAAGTGTTGGTTTGCATTTGTCTACGAGAGGCCTGGGCAGAACAGTAACTTTGGAGGCAGTTTTCTCTACATCTGACCATTGGAATTTACTGAAATCAGTTGGAGGAGCTTCTTCTATGAGTCCTTTGTTCTCAGTTCAAATTTCTCTCTGGATAGACCGTTGGATCTGCTGAAATGTTTGTTTGAAGGAGGAGTGCTCACTGCAGTTTGCCTTTCTGAAGGGTCACTTTGACCGGTTCTTCATTGCATGCCCGGAAGGTGATTTCTGAGTTTCCAGTGGCCAAACTAAAGCTCCTTGAGTCTACTTTCCAATGCCACTGGAATCACTCAACTTGGAGGCCTATTCTTGGAGCTATGCCCAAATCTTTGGGAGAAGGTCACTGCTGTATTGCTGCTGTCCCCTGTTTTGAATGATCCCGATGCAATCGCACTTTCTCATTCATTTGGCACCCGAGGAGCAAACGTATGGAAGTCAGGGCCTTGTGCCCTGAGGTTGGTGTCTATTTGTGGTTTCTCGGCTAGCTAAGGGAGTCTACAAAGGGGGTTTTTCTTACTCTATCATCCGTATGCTATATTTTGTATGTGTGCATTCGCCCGACTTCATTCTCATCACTTTCACCACATGATTTTCATTTTCAAAACCCCTCACAACATTGAGGACAATGTTGGTTTTAAGTGTGGGGGTGAGGTTGGGCCAAACTAAAAGGATTTCACATTTTCAAACCACAAAATTTTTCAATTTTTCAAAGTTTTCATCGAACGGTCGACCCGTGTGTCGACCGGTCGACACTCATCCAGGGAGTTATTGTCGAACGGTCGACGGTCTCGTCGACCGGTCGACAGAGCATAAGTGTAAAATTTTGGATTTTGGGAACTTTGGAGGTTTTGTGTGTTTTGATTGTCCTTTTCAACCCCGATGATGATTGTGAGCCTACTAAGTTGCTAATTAGGAGGATATCGAGCATGTGCTTAGAAATCATTGAGTTGCCTTGTGGTTAATATGTGTAATTGATGATTGCTTGACACTTTATGCACTTTGCCATGTTGATTAGTCACTTGTGGTTAGAAAAGCATATCTAGACGATGTATTGACATACATATACCCTATATGGTGAGATTTTGAGCCTCATTGATATGTATGCATCATTCATACATCCTTGTTCTTCATGTGTGTGCATTCCACTAGTTTACGAGACCTAGAACTTGCTCAAAGACCGCTTGAGACTACGTGTTAACTTGCGATGAATTGGAAATGATTAAGGCACTAGATAAGCACCATGGCCAAACTAATCTCTAATCCTCTAAACACTAATCCATTAGGACTAACCCATTTTGAGCCTCATTCATCATTAGCTTTTTCTTTGTTAACCACTAAAATCTAACCCATGTTTTTAGCTTAAACACTAACCATCCCTTGTTCCAAGTATTAGCAAGACGACGATTGTGACTTCTCATGTTCTTTGTGTTCTATGGGTTTGTGTAAAGCAAGTGTGGGGGTAGAGTATTTTTAGATGTTCGTAAAGGAGAAAAAGGTTCGAAAGAAAGCAAAATACAAAAGAAGAAAAGAAGTGGAGAAAATCAAAAAGAAGTTGTGTACAAAAATAAAGTTTCAAAAAGAAAGTCCCAAAAAGAAAAGAAAAATACAAAATGGGAAAAGAAAGTTGTGAGAAAAAGAAAGAGAAAAGTAGAAATAGAAAGTATGAAAATCCAAAAAGAGAGTTTGTTTTTAGAATAAAAGGTAGAGGAGAATAAAAGTTAGGATTGTTTGTAAAGAAAATGAGTTTCAAAGTCCTTGAGTTGTTTTGTAAAATGCTTGGAATATTTGTGTATCCATCCTTTCTTTTCGTGCTAACCCTTAACCCTTGGCCCCGTTTCAACCAAATGAAAGCCCTTTTGATCTAATGAGTTATGAGTTAATTAGTGGAGAGTTGGTCAATGAGCAAGCTTATGGGGACGTTGCTTTTGGTAATGTCTTGAGAGTAAACACTTAACCCTAAACACAAGAGCGGAAATATTTAGTGAATCATGTGAGTTTAGCGGTTAATCTTGTCATTATGTGCTAATTTGATTGCTCTTGATTGATTATTCCATAGCTAGCACACACTACACCGAGCATGCATTGGATACATATCTTAATCACTTGGCAAATCATGAGGTTTGAGTATATGCTTGATTGAATCTTGATGTGTGGCTTAGTGGGCTCTCTTTGAGGATATGGTTGTTGAGGCAAATTAATGTGATATGGATTGTTGATTCTTTATTTGCTTGAGGACAAGCAAAGCTTAAGTGTGGGGGTGTGATTTGTATGAAATTTACATACAAATTAGGCCTCTAATCACTTTAGTAATGCTAATCTGAAGGCCGTTTAGTGTCTCTAATCCTTGATTTGCACCATTGTAGGGCAAACGAGCATCGGACGGATATCGGGAGCGAAAGGGTGCGATTTGGAGTTTTTTGGACATTTCCGGCAAAAGGACGAAAAGTCAACCCGAGGACCAAAAGTCAACTCGTGGTCAACCCCGACTTGAGAGCGTCAACGAGTCAACATGAAGTCCCGGAAGTGAGCCGCGAAAGAATTCCGGAGGTTTGGTCAAAGTCAACCCTTGGTCAAGCTCCGAAAGTTAAAGTCAAGGTCAACAAAAAAGTCAACCGCGTGACTCACCCTCACAAGCCCCCAAATCAGCAAAGGACCACACAAGATATCATGAGGTCACCTTTAGATTATTCCCCCTTTCATTCCCTTTGGCAATTACCCCCTTACCCTTCATTTAACTCATCCAACCCTTAGATCTAACCCTAGCCCATCCTAGCCCTTCATCCCCTCTCTCTCTAGCCTATAAATAGCCCTCTTTTCCAGATTTAGGTCATTCCCAATCAGCCCCAAAAGATCCATCACTTTCCCTTCCCATTTTCTCTCTTCTCCCTTAGATTTAGTTTGCCCACGAACCGTTCGTCGACCGGTCGACGGCAAGGGTCGAACGGTCGACTGACGGCGGGTCAGCCTAGATCTCCACCTTCCTCACCTCTTTTCACCCTCCACCCTTCACCAAAGTTGTTCACCACGACGTCTACCACTCATCCACCATCTTGGGCAACTGGGGATCCTCACCAAATCGTCAAGATTCATCATCAAAGCCAAGGAGGAGTTAGAGAGTCACCCATTGAGCATTTCTCATCTTTACTCTCTCTTTTCCTTATGTCTAGAGCTTTATATTGTATTTTGATGATGTATATTGAGATGGTTAGTGAGTAGATACATTTGTTGGGGACTAGGGTTGTGTGCCCTAGTCCAATGTGACTTTGTGATGCTTTAATCAATGAATAAAATGTCTTTGTGTTGTATGAATATGTGTGCTTACCTAATTCAATATGTGTTGGTTGCTTGTCTTTAGAATTACCACTTCTTTGGCATGTTGACTAATCTATCTTGATGAGATTGTGTGAGATTGGTACCCTTGCATGACTTAGGCAATTGGTAGCATATGTGATGAGTTGTTACTTGTTTGAGTCCCTAGGTTCGACACTATTACGCCTCTTAAGCACTTTAGGAAATCCGGTATTAGGTAACATAGAGGGATTTCCTAAGACACCTAGAGAGTTTGGATGATCCATAATCCGGCATTCAAATACCTTAGGCAACACGGTCCTAGAACCATAACATGGCTAGGATACGGGGCTTGATTCACACACACATTGGCATGATTGAGTTGATTAGGCATTGCTTGTTGCATTGGATTGGGGTTTGCCCGAAAACCCCGACATTTCCTTATATTGTGCACACACCTTACATTACTTACTTGCTTGCATTTACTTAGTTGTTTGTTTGTCTTGGCATCTCACCATCTTTTTACCTAAAACCACACCTCACTACACACTTTGCACATTGTTCATACACATTCACTCACTCTATTCACTCCTTGCCACCTCATATAGCTAGAGCACCCGCACACATTCACTACCGAGAAGTTGGGGAGCCGTCAATCCTCCGTGGAACGACAACCCCCTTCTCTTCTATTACCCACCATACTTTTGCATTTAGTCAGTATGGCACCATATGAAGCTCTTTATGGAAGGCCATGCAGATCTCCTGTATGTTGGGCAGAAGTTGGAGATAAAGAATTTTTGGGTCCAGAGATTGTTTAGGAGACTACGGAGAAGATCTCAATTATCAGAGATAGGATTCGAACGGCACAGAGTAGACAAAAAAGTTATGGAGATCTAAAGAGGAGAATTTTGGAGTTTGCAGTTGGAGATTATGTATTTTTGAAGGTTTCACCTATGAAAGGAGTGGTGAGATTTGGCAAGAAAAAAGGGAAGTTGTCACCAAGGTTTGTTGGACCTTTTGAAATTCTGGAAAGAATTGGGGATTTGGCTTACAGACTTGCCTTACCTCCTAGTATGTCTGGGGTGCACCATGTTTTTCATGTGTCTATGCTAAGGATGTATATTCAAGATGAATCACATGTGATAGATCATGGTAAAATCAAGGTGAATGAAGACGCAACTTTTGTCGTGACGCCAGTTCGCATTTTAGACAAAACAACAAAGCAACTTCGAAGGAAGAGTGTTGATTTGGTAAAGGTTTTGTGGAGTCAACATGACGAGGGAGATGCATCTTGGGAGTTAGAGTCAGATATGAGGATTAAATATCCTTATCTCTTTGTTGTGTGATTATACTTAAATTTCGGGGACGAAATTTCCTAAGGAGGGTAGATTGTAATACCCCGTTTTTTTCGTTAATAATTTCTCTAAACGAGAAATAATTATTTGTGGAGTGTTACTATTTGGCGTATTTTTACTAAATATTATGTATTTTTATTTGGACTTGTGTATTTGTTTTGTATTAATTATTTATATTTGTGTTTTATAGTAGATACAGAGAATGATAGTTCGTATGTAGGATTTATGATTAGCGAAAGTTCGAGTAACTATTCGGGACATTTACCTAGTTTTAAGTTTGGAAAAGCTGGATTTACACTTAACTTCTGAGTAACAAAAAGAGAATATTCACCAAATATTCATCTTAACATAAGTTGAAGAAATTCCAATTGGGAATGGTCAATAACATCTTGAAGTATGTCCATGAATATTTTCAGAATATCTGAACACTTCTAAGGTACCCATTTATAATTAAGTTCCAGCCCAAACTGTTTCTGGATAAGACCTGAGCCAGCCTCATTGTTTGGCCCATAACTGTTTCATCTGATATCAAAAATTTACAAACGACCTATGGTTAAAAAGAAGACATCTAGAGCTTTCCAAAGAGTATTCATGGGTAAAAATCTAAGTTTGGGAAGATCTCCAAATTAGGTCTCCAAGTCAGCACAGATTTCTGAAGTTAAAAATAAGTTAAGTTATCTCCACTACTCACTTGCCATTATTGCTTCACTAGGGAGATGCTTGCCATTATTGCTTTACTAGGGAGATGCTTGCCATTATTGCTTCACTAGGGAGATGTTTGCCATTATTACTTCACTAAGGAGATGTTTGCCATTATTGCTTCACTAGGGAAATGCTTTAGGGAGTGAAAGCCTACTCACTTGTCATTATTGAACCACTAAGGAAATGCTTTAGGGAGTGAAAGCCTACTCACTTGCCATTATTGCTCCACTAAGGAAATGCTTTAAGGGAGTGGAAGCCTACCCACTTGCCAATTTGGTTTTGGATGCATTCACTACCAAGAGGCTATATAAGGAGGGCATTACCTTCATCCAAAACACACCTTCAAACATCTACAAACACACAAACTACTCCCATCTAGTATCATTTCAGCCCCTCAAGTTACTTTAGTGTTTTTGGAGCTGTTTAGCCGAGCAAACGTATCTTGTCGATTACCCGGTTAAGTGTTGAGATCGTCGACGCTGCTGGAAATTCAAAGGTGAGTAAACCTCACAAGATATTTGTGGTAAAATTAATTGATTGGATTGAGTAAACTCACAATTGTTGGTTGGTGAATGATATTCACATGATTGTTTTATTAAAAGAATTGTCTTGATTAGCATGAGAGTGAACTTCACTCTTATTAATTTAGATTTTATATAGGTTATTATATGGGTCCTTGACCATAAGGTCCAAAGTTGGACAAATATTTACTATCAAGGACAAGGAAAAAACACGGTGCCCACCCGGTCCATTAATTGACCAATTTACGTTTCTGAATTATACATTTTACAAAAATTACGAAACTGCCACCGGCAAAATTTATTGACCTCAATAATTTTTTTTGACAAAACGTATATTTCTGTGGTAGGAGGGAAAGAACAAAGAAGCATCACTTTTGTGTATTTTATTGACCTCAATAAAATTTTATTGAGGTCAATAAAATGTTTTATTGAGGTCAATAAAATTTTATTCAAGTCGACAACGAGAACGCCAGTGCAGCAACGATGAAGCATCACTTTTGTGTATTTTATTGACCTCAATAAAATTTTATTGAGGTCAATAAACTGTTTTATTGAGGTAGAATGAGGGAAAGAACAAAGGAGTATCACTTTTGTGTATTTTATTGAGGTCAATAAACTGTTTTATTGAGGTCAATAAATTTTATTGAGGTAGTAGGAGGGAAAGAACAAAGGAGTATCACATTTGTGTATTTTATGACCTCAATAAAATTTTATTGAGGTCAATAACTGTTTTATTGAGGTAGTAGGAGGGAAAGAACAAACGAGTATCACCTTTGTGTATTTTACTGACCTCAATAAAATTTTATTGAGATCAATAAACTGTTTTATTGAGGTCAATAAACTGTTTTATTGAGGTCAATAAACTGTTTTATTGAGGTCAATAAAATTTTATTGAGGTAGCTAGTAGGAGGGAAAGAACAAAGGAGCATCACCTTTGTGTATTTTATTGACCTCAATAAATTTTTATTGATGTCAATAAACTGTGGTAGGAGGGAAAGAACAAAGAAGCATCACTTTTGTATATTTTATTGAGGTCAATAAATTGTCGATATTTTCGATGGTAGGATGGAAAGAACAAATGAGCATCACATTTGAGTATTTTATTGACCACAATAAAATTTTATTGAGGTCAATAAACTTTTATTAAGGTCAATAATTCTTGTGTATTTCCTTGATTAGATCATGTACAGAACCTCAAGTTGCCAAACAAATTTTATTGAGGTCAATAATTCTTGTGTATTTCCGTGATTCGATCATGTACATGACCTTAAGTTGCCAAACAAATTTTATTGAGGTCAATAAACTTTTATTGAGGTCAATAAACTTTTATTGAGGTCAATAATTCTTGTGTATTACCTTGATTTAATCATGTACAGGACCTCAAGTTACCAAACAAATTCAAGTCATAAAAATAAGAGTCAATTGACTGTTGTCTACCTCAATCAGCCCAACCACAAAATATATACAAAACAAAAGATTGAGATTCATATTAAAAATATTATGCTACCATGAGTCCATGACACTGAACAAGGACAAAGAAGATGAAATTATTATATACAAAGCTCATAACTAGTTTTCTCTGATCATTTACACAACTTCCTTGTTTGCTTTTATGACCCAACTGATCACAGTAACAAACAAAGGCTAAAACTAGATATGCTTATCTGAAGTTAACAATTTGTTTGCAGAAGTTGGAATAAGAGGAGAGAATCAAACCCTAAACTAGAAGGCTTCCCCCCCCCCCCCCTAAACGATGAACCAAAAAAAGGTCAGCATACACAAGTAAATAAGGTCTTCATTGTTAACATATATCAACTTTTTGAGGTACTTCATACTCACTGTATCAGCTTCCTTGCAGCTTCTCTAATTTCGAGCTTTTAACTCAATATTAATTACACTTCCCTTTAAGCTTTCTTTCTCTACTAATTCCCTGATCTGCATTCATTTCAAGACTGGGATCAAACAGTTGGGGTCAGCACTAAAAACACAGGCCTCAAATAAATAGCTCAAATGCCATAAACGAAGATGAGAGAAAAATTAGCTAGCATACGGCAAAAAGCTTGCTGCTGTTTGTATTTTATAAAACTCAACGTGCTGATCAATTTCCAAGGCTGCTTCAATAAGATAAGAAATATAATAATTGCTGGAAAGATATCTAACTTTACTTGGAAAACAAAGTCTTTGAGATGACTTATTTGCAGACTCATGGGCTGCTCTTACAGCACACACCTCAATCTTTTCAAAGGTCGGTCCTCATCAGATGAGACATGGCTTGGTCCTGCCTCCTTATCAGCATCACTTGTTAAATATTCATATGGGATAGACTCACGCTCAATCGTATTTTCATTGATAAGTTTGGGATCCCATACTAGACTGACCCCTGTTTTCTTCACTCGGAAACCACATCCAATTACAATTGCAACCTCAACAAAGTCATCTCTCTTCTTCTGGGTTCATTGAAGAAGAGATAAACTGATCCGAGGAGAGAGAGAGAGCTCGGAGGAGAGAGAAAACGTAGTGGAGTGAGAGAGAACCGGTCACCTCGAACTACCACCCGAGCCTCACCGCCGGCCTCCCCTGAGCCGAGCCCAGGTCGTGCGCCCACCGGCGACGCCGGGAAGTAGCCTAACGCACCGCCTCCATCTTGTCGGACCTTCTCTGGACACCCTGAGATCTACAATCGTTCGATCTCCGTCATCGGAGCCTCACCGTAGCTCACCGTGACAGACCTACTCAGACCTCCGTTCCTCTCCCTCGAGCTCTCTCTCTCTCTCTCTCTCCTCGAAGCTTTCTCTCTCACCCTAAACCTCCGGCGACGAGATCGATCCTATTTGAATGGTGGCAATTCTAAAAAAATTGTTCAAGGGCAAAAATGTCTGAAAAAAATTATAACAAATCAGGCCTCTTACATTTTGTCCTTGGTGGGAGTAAAAGAGGCCCAACCCAGATCTGTTGAGAAATATTTAAAATCTCTCAAACTTCAAGGGAAATATATAGTGAAAATTAGGACCTATTGGATATTACCCTTTATTATATATATCTTGTATTGCTTGGTATATCATAATATTATTATTGCGATTGATATATATATATATATCTTTGATGAAATGGTAATGAGAAATGAGATGCAATATTTTGTGGGAATTAACTATAATATTGTTTTGATGATTGAATTTTATGTGAAGCATTTCATATAAATTGATGTCTAAATTGTTATGATTGATTTGGTTGAAAATATTTCAAATCATGATAACTGTGTTTTTGATGAGACAGTTTTGGGTCCAGTATGACCTCTTTGAGTTTTGAAAGGGTTCCGACGTAGAGTTGGACCCTATGGTATGAATTTGGGTAAGCGTCCCAATGTGTTTAGAGCTCTAGTCTGTCTACCAATTCTCTTGTGTCATGGGGTGGACTTGTGATACAAAGAATGTGTTTTATAAAAGATGTCTCAAGAGTATTCATTCTTTTATCGTCCAAATTGGACATTGATTTATTGATTTATGATTTTGTATAAGCATTACATATATCATTGGAACCATTTGGGTAATTGTCATTTGTTGGCTTGACATTTCTTTCATTAAAGTTGTTGAAATAAATGTTATGATGTTTTGTGGAATTACTTAATTTGATTATTAAGTTGAGATATGATAATTGTTATTTATTGTAAGTGTGTGCGTTGTGTTTACTCATACAAGCTTAAAAAGCTTACCGGGTTTGTTGTTTCAACCCGGTGCACTATTCAATGGTGTAGGGGTTAATCCTGCAGGTTAGGATAACCAGGACTGAAGCTGAGGCTTCCTAGCTGTACGTTTATCGTTGTGTGCTTTATTAGACTTCCGCTTTGAAATAAGCTCTGAGTGGGCATTTACTTATTATTTTGAAGTTCTCAAATTAATATGTAAATTTGTGTAATGTAATGTTGACTCTAAAGAATTCGAGTCTATGTTTACATTATTAGGTTCGGTGTGATGTTGTTGTTGTAATAAAAAGGAAAAAAAATTTCAGACTATTTGTGTAAGTTGACCGAGCCTTCATGTTCCAGATTTGTTTTATTAATAATAACAAGTTGTTATATGAAATTTGGGGTGTGACATCGGTAAACCTAGTCTTTAGTACGGTTCGACCAAACAGACTTGAGGGACTTCTTTAACATCAATAAAAAAGATTTGTTTCTTAATTTCACTCGTATAATCTATACTATTATTTAAGAGAACACCGTTTGTCAACCATAACCAAATTTGTTTACTTTAATAAACTTCAAAACATAAATACATCTAACTATCCACAATTAGTAAAAAGTAAAATAAAAATCAATACAAAACTACATCTAACTACCCACACTCATCTAACTACCCAAAAAAACCTTAGTTTAGGGTTGAGCTGATGGGCTTGTCTGGGGCTTCAAAGATGGTAATTCTTTTCTAGCAGAGTTTTGGCTACTGCTTCATTTCTATCCGTCCGAAACGGACTCATCTTGGTCGAGTGTATAGAGTCCTCTTCTTCAATATGTTTAAAGAGAAAAGTGCCAGTTGCCTTGTTGAGCTTTATAAATGGCAAAACTTTAGCAGGAAGCCAGGAAGGGACAACCTTAGGGCTCGTTTTGTACTGCTTTTGATAGGGCTAAGAGATCTTTTAGAGGTAAATGCATCTGTTTTCTTTTTTAGAATTATGGTTTGCAAAATTCTCAAAAGTGCTTTGGGTGAGGTTTAGAAGCACAGGGAATGGTTTTGGAAGCAGATGGGAGCTTGCGTCTTCTTAGAATTGCT
The DNA here is from genome assembly GCA_029955375.1 of Rubus parviflorus. NCBI lineage: Eukaryota > Viridiplantae > Streptophyta > Magnoliopsida > Rosales > Rosaceae > Rubus > Rubus parviflorus. The sequence goes on along the minus strand of JARGGL010000005.1, from coordinate 6,385,179 downwards.
ACTGAGAGAAATCACGGGAAGCAATTGCTTGCATTAAATGAATATTTAAGACTCTAATAGAAATTGCTCCACTTTAACCCTTACACATCCTCCAGACATCAGAGCTTACATGACTACAACAATGAGCTCTTTGTCTTATGCGTAGTACTTGCCATTCGAACTTGATTGTAACAGCTGGTTTTCAGTTGCTGATATCAATTGAAGCGTTTCTGCAACAATTTCTCGGGGAGTATGACAGCCTTTGAGAAATGGAGTTCTGCTAATGTAGTGAACAAAGGCGATGGCAGGGCCTTTGACGTTTTTTATCAATTGGAGTAAAAGGAAGTGAGAGCAAAGACTCAGAAAAGTTAAATTGAAACCCACTTATTATGGAATGGAATGCCAAGAGCTTTAAGCTATAACCCACATCTTATAGCTTTTCGTATCTTTTTTCCTCATACCCATCATCTACAATCCTTATATTGTATTCTTGACCACAAAACCTGACAATATAAATGACAAACACCTCACTAGCCAGAGGAACCAAAATACTTGCCAGAAGGGGTTGGACACTTGTATCTGGGTCTCTTGATATATTTAGTTTGAATTTGGAGGTTCTTCTATCTAGGTGACAGGAGAGCTGGAGGGGGAGGGAAGGGTGGGGTGAGATGGGGTGTAGCCGGGCAAGGAACTTGAAGACATTGTGTTTAGCCCAGGACTCAACATACTCTTAATAGAGCTACACTCAAATAAATACTACTCTTCTAAAACCTAAGTTCAACTCTTAGAATGATTCTTGACTTATTTAGTTATTATCTTATTGACATGGAGACTTAAATGACCATGGACACTTCTCTTTGGACCAAGAAAACCTTGTTTTAGAGTTAAGCCAACCCTAAACTCTTTGTAGCATGCTTAATCACACTTGGACTAGACAATGACTTAAAACCGCGTAACTGACTTCATATACATCTAGTACAGATGACCGAGACAATAGTTATAGTAATGAGCCTGATTTAGTAGATCAAGTGTCACATCCTTGATAATTGGACTGCTATCCTGGTAGTAGTGATCTTCACATTCCTAGCCTCTCTTTGTTTGTGGACCTTAAAGACACAATATGAAGGACAACATGTCAACGAGCATATAAGATATTAGTTAATTGCCTATGAGATAAAATATTAAACATGAACTGAGGTATGAAATGTTCATATTATAATTATAGAGATATACTTGCCTTCCCAAAGGCAGGTGATTTGTTTACAGGAGATTTTGTGGCAGTGTCACCATTATGTGATGAGAAGTATGGGATAGAAACTTAGTCACCATCTTCTTCTACCGCTCGTTGTAATTGGTGCTGCCGTTGATATGGGCTTGACAACAGTGTTGGCAATGCTTCTAAGTTCATAATATTATCTTGTTTTGTTACAGAAAAATGCTGTATCAACATACAATATACTGAATGAGGAAGGTAGGATTGTAGCTGCTGCACTTTTACCATATGGGGTCTCTTCATGATGCGTAGATCCACTGCAGGATGCTTGCTTACAACATCTGTACTCTACCAGCAATAAATTCATGGAACCATGGGAACAATTTTACTAGTGTAATTGAGGTGTTCTCTGGCTGCTAGCTGTGAAGAGCTTTTCTACTCTTTTTTTTTTTTTCCCCTTCTCTCTCATTTAGCTTTACATGGGAATTGAGCCTAGGTTGTAAATGAGTTTACTCAGTCCCATGCTACCTTTTTGTACCACTTGAAAGGATTGTTACAATTAAGAGAGCCTGATTTTGTGGAAAATATGATCCTCTGTTCATTCTTTTGTGAGCGTGTATTATTTTTTATTTATTTAATTATTTACTTATTTATTTATTTATTTTTGGATACTGCGTTATGTTGTAATATAAAGAATTGCAAAATTATTTTTAGTTCCTGGACTGTGCCCAATTCTATAGTTGATCCCTATAGTTCTAACTTTGGCAATTAAGGTCCTGTTTAGCTTGCTAACAACTGTTGTTTAAGAGCTCTCAGGGTTAATGGCTGTTTAAGGTGTTTTTGGTGCTCTCATCATATTGTTTCGCTGGTTTTGTATTAGCTGAAGTTTTTGGCTTTGGACATTTGGTTCCCCAATATGCTTGCTAAAACGTGATTACAATCATCAAGATAATTGGTGTTCATTGCAGGGGGAACTCCCTGATACCTCCACTCCATACGACTTATAAGCAGCATGTTTTGGCTCCTTGTCATGGATGGGCTATCCGAACCGGTGGATGTTGCCGTGGTTGTCTTTCCTATGAAGGCATGCTAACTCTTGAGGAACCGAGATGAACATGGTAATTTCATAATATTAGTCACTTTAATTACTCCATTATTTGCCTCGGTTAAGTATTAGATGTGTTTTCAGTTAGTAACATTATTTTCTTTGAGCATGGTAGTTTCAATTGCTTTGTTTATTTTTGGGATCCAATTAAGTTTTTTTATTATTATTATTTTTTTATACATGGCAAAATGATGATAGATGATCAATGTGTTATATCGCAGACCATAGTGTTATGCAAATTATGATCATACCTAAATTTGAAGCTGAAAGATGAATTTAATTTTTGCATGAATGAAGGCAATGATTAATGAACATCAAACGTGAAGTCAATGTGATTAAGACAAGAACTAGATGAATACTGTTCAATGAAAAACTAGAAAGCAATAGAAGTATATCTACAGTATGAAAAGATGGAGTATTAGTGTTATACACCTTGTTTGTAAGAGTTTTTAACTTTTTATTCATTAGGCTTTGTGTCAATGGGACAGAAAGATCAGTATTTGGTTGTGGATATGATTTCACCTTTAATATGCAGCAGATTCATTTCATAGTTCCATTTCGACATCTTATAGGTCCATTCAATCCATAAGATTAATTGGACTCCAACTGTGACAGAGTAAAGGCTTCAAATGTTTACCAATCCTCCAAAAGGTCAGTGTGTCTTGGTCAAGACTAATAGAGTATGCCAGAAAGAAACAACAATAATTTCTCCAACCTCTACTCTTTATTGATTTTGGGTGCTCTACTTTGGATGGAGGCTAGGGAGCCTAAAGTGGCTGAGCACAGTTAATCAAAGATACTTTACTATGATGCTTTGCTTTGTAGACAATATAATTGCTCCAAACTTTGACTACACCTGAGAATTGGGCTGCCTTTGGCTAGGTAATGCGCGTAATCTGGAACTAAAAGTCATTACATATACTTTTGGTGATTTGGTTTTTATAGTGGTTTCTGTAGCTTGTTCTTCACTTATTAATGTTGTCTTCTTGCCTGTTCTCTTTGAGACCTGCTTGTTTTTGGTGGTTTTCAACACCCAAAGAGCCTCTGCGTCTCTTCCTTTAGCTGAACAAGCTTCTGCCTCTTTTGTTATGGTTCGTAAACCCCCTGATATACTTAATCAAAATAGGAGTTTTAAAGTAGTCTTCACTAAGCATTACTACTAGAAGTCTAGGCAAGACATAGCTGGAGAAGGTGAAGCAATGGAGAGTTGCTTTAGAAAATTATAACTAATCCAATGAAGAAATGGCCAAGTGAATTACAATTAGGTCATGAAGAATGGACCATGAACTCTTGTTCTCTTTGTTTGTGCCTGTGAGTATCTTAATGAAGTTTTTGAACCCAAGAAGAAGAAAAAAAAGATGTACAAAGAACAAGTCCTCATGAATAATACTGTTGCCAATTTTCTGAAAGAAAAATAAACTGCTTAATTATTCTTTTCTGTGCCTGTAGTCCATGAAAGTCTGATAGCCATGCTCAAATAATATGACTTCAAATCAAAATTCCCATGCTGAAAATTGAAACACGGTTCATGCTCTCATCATGGTATTTGGTCTAATTTTACTCAGTTTAGACTCACATATTCAAGAAAACTCTTTCGCTTAGTTTCTTGGAGTCTCTATGTTGCGTGGTTGTCGTTGTTACAAAGTACAACTGTTGAGGAACCGAAACAAAGATGGAAATTTCATACCACTAGTCACTTAGTTACTCCATCATGTGGTCTTAAGTACTGTTCTGCTAATTATGCCATTCCAATTTGATGTTGCAGAAATGAAAGCAGTAGTTGATATGTTTGAACATCAAATAGAAGTCATTTTAATTGAGATACAATCTAAAGTATAGAAAGATGGAGTATTTATACACCTTCATTGTAAGAGTTGTTATTCATTAGGCCTGTATGGATGGGATAGAGATGTTGGTATTTAGTTGGAATAAGGTTTCACCTTTAATATGCATGAGATTCAATTCATAGTTCCATTCAACATTTTATAGGTCCATTTATTTCATAAGATTAACTGGACTGCGACTGTGATAGAGTAAAGGCTTCAAATGTTTACCAGTCCTCCAAAACGTCGGTATTTCTAGGTCAAGACTAATGGGACCATGCCAGAAACAAAACGACGTTGAACAGAAAGAACACAATACTTTCTCCTCCTAACTTTTGATGGAGGGTATGGGGCCTACAGTGACTAATCAAAGATACGAGTAGATATGATGCTTTAATTGTATACCAATCTCTACCTTTGGTGCCTAATCTGGAACTAAAAGTCATCACATCTGCTTTCATGTTGTTCTCCACTCAAACTCTGTTCACTCCCTCAAACCCTGTTCACTCATATTGGTTATTACCTTAGAGATTTCCTGTCATCATTGCATTTGGATTAAGCATTCTCAAGCATCTAATTGCAGCCTCAAGCATTTGGAACTTCTAGCTTGAAGCTGGCGTGAATGAGATGAGTTTTATGGTGTCATTTTAAGGGTTGCTAATTTGGATTGCATTTTTGTATGAAATCTGGAAAAACAAGACATGCCTTAATGCTTGTGTATATATGAAATCTTTCGAGATCTACCTGATCACAGGATCTATAGTATCGACATGACATCAGGTACTCTTTTAATTTTTAGTGTCAATGTTTTAGGTCAAGATGTCGTAGGACCATAAACACCAATAATTGCCTCATGCTTTACCTTTAATGGGGGCCATGGACCTTTTTTTTTTTTTTGGACAATGGCCATGGACCTTCAAGTGGAGAAATTATTGGTTTGTTGGTTCAGTGAATTGTGTCCACAATATTCATCATTCAAATGTGAGTGGATATGGATCGATGGTGGGAAGTTTAGGGAATTGAAATCAAACAAGCAACTCACATCCACAGTAAAAAGTAGTATTTCACTGTAATCATCTGTATATTATAAATAAAACTACTTCTGAATATGAAGGTGATGATAATGCAACATAGCCATGTCTTCAGCAGAATGTGATTAACTGAAAAACAGACACTTCTCATAGGCAACGGTTTGAATTGTGAAATCACAAATAGCATCCTAACTTAATAACATGAGCAAATTTGACACTCTCTTTCATTCTCCTCAAATGTGAAATGCTATTGTCCTTATTTTCAAGGGAGGAACATGTTGAACCAATCCTGCAAAGATTTAGGGTCTGCATTTTTAGGCCAAGAATTTACATGTCAGTAAAATTGATAAAACCTTTACTACTGGTACAAGACTAATACACATGCATGTCTACTAATACACATGCAGTAGACAATAAAAGAGACTGGTCCCGCGTGGAAGTTCAGTCAATTTAGTCGGCTTTCCAGCTCTCTCTCTCTCTCTCTCTCTCTCAGACTCTGTTCCATTATTTCCCTCAAGTAATTCCTCTATTGGTGATCTAGCTGTATTATCTACTAGCTACCACCTGAATAGATCCCTAGTTTCTTGTGAATTTGATCGCTGGTTACAGCTTTGCTTCTCCATCGTTGTTGGTTTTTTTTGTGTGTTTTTGAGACCTTGTATTCCACTTTTTGTGGTTTTCAATGGCCTTGATCTCCCAAACAGCCTCTGCATCTCTTCCTTCATCAGCTGAATCATCATCATCAGCTCCTCGGTGGAAGCATGATGTGTTTTTGAGTTTCAGGGGTGTAGATACTCGCAGGGGTATTGCAACCGATTTATACTATGAATTGCAAAACAGAGGAATTAAAACATTCATGGATGACCAAGACCTTGTAATAGGGACGCCTATTTCTCCAAGTCTCCTAATGGCAATCGAAGATTCGAGGTTTGCGGTCATTGTTCTGTCACGAAACTATGCTTCTTCTCCATGGTGTTTGGAGGAACTGACAAAGATTGTTCAATGCATGAACGACCAGGACAGAATTCTACCACTTTTTTATGATGTCGAACCGTCTGATGTTCGATATCAGAAGAGGAGTTATGAAGTAGCCTTCATTGAACATGAAGAAAAGTCTAGGCATGACACAAAAAAGCTGAATCAGTGGAGAGCTGCTTTAAAAGAAGTTGCCAATCTCTCTGGGTTTGATTCAAAGAAATACAAGTAAGCATCATGCGACCATCTTAATTAACAAATATCTACACTAGTGCTTTTGGATTTATCGATTTACCTTCTCAGTATTTAACCCTTATTCCTTGTAGGTCTGATAGAGAACTAGTCAAAGACATTGTAGAATCTGTGTGCAGTAAACTGCGACCTATTGAATATGAGTTTGCAATGTCCCCGGGAGATTTTCAAGCATTTGAAGCAACAAGACAAGCCATGGATGCGGTTATGAAGGCACTAAAAGATGACCAGGTCACTGTCCTCGGGGTTTACGGCATGGGAGGCGTCGGCAAGACAACCATGGTAAAACATGTGGGGGCACAAGCCCGAAAAAATGGGATTTTTAACCAAGTGATTATGGCTGTCGTATCACAAAGCCCTGATTTGAGAAAAATTCAAGGGGCATTGGCAGATCTGTTGGGTGTCGAATTGAAGCAGGAGACAGAAGTTGGAAGAGCTGCTAGGTTGAATAAGGAGATAATGAGGAAAAATAATATCCTTATAATTTTGGACGACATCTGGGTGAGAATGGATTTGTCAAGAATAGGAATACCTAGCTACGAGGAACTTCAAAATTGCAATTCCAAAGTCCTACTCACCACAAGGATAAGGAATGTCTGTCATACCATGAAGTGCCAAGAAAAGATCATCCTCAATATCCTATCAAGACATGATTCTTGGACCTTGTTTGTGAGAAATGCAGGATGTCCTTTTGAATCCTCCACTTTTGAAGATGTAGCGAGGAGGGTAGCTGGAGAATGTTGTGGTCTACCGATTGCATTGATAGCAGTTGCAAGGGCGCTGGGAGATAAAGACTTGGTGGAATGGGAAAAAGCTGCTCGACGATTAGAGAAGTCGCAGACTGCCAACCTTGACGACAAGGGAGACGCATTCGAATGTATAAAATTAAGCTATGATTACTTGAAAGATGAGGATTCCAAGTCATGCTTCTTGCTCTGTTGCCTATTCCCAGATGACGATGATATCAACATAAAAGACTTGTTCAAGTATGCGATCGGGAAAGGATTGTTTCGAGATGCCGACACAATCGAAGAAGCCAGAGAAACAGCAGATTCAGTGGTCTTGTACCTTAAAAATTGTAGCTTGCTTTTGGATAGTGAAGAAGATAGATGTGTAAGGATGCATGATGTCATTCGTGATACAGCCATGAATATTGCAAAATCTGAAGATGGGCATGGGTTTTTGGTGAAAGCTGGGTGTGGTTTAGAAGATTGGCCATGTCGATTACATGAAGGCTACTCTGCAATCTCATTAATGAAGAACAAAATTCGCAAGCTACCTGAAGAGTTGGTATGTCCAAAACTCCAGATTTTATTACTACAAGATAATGATGGTTTAAATAAGATCACAGAAAATTTTTTCCAAAGTCCAAATGAATTAAGGGTTTTAGATCTTAGCCGCACTAGTATTTCCTTACTACCCCCATCATTCAGTCTCCTAACCAACCTTCAAGCTCTGTATTTAGATTCTTGCAAGAAAATAATTGACATTTCCATACTAGGAAACCTTAAAAAGCTTGAGATTCTTAGTATGAGAGGATATCCTTTCAAGGAATTGTCGAGAGAAATAGAACATTTGACAAATCTAAGGTTGTTGGATGTCAGTGGCAACAATCAAATGGATGGAAATGGTCTCACAATTCCATCTAAAGTGATATCAAAGTTGCATAGATTAGAAGAATTGTATATGTGGAACTGTGAGTTTGAGGACTGGGGGAGTAAAGTTGTGGGAGAAGAAACCAATATTGGCTTTGATGAGTTAACTGGTTTATCAAATTTGAAAATTTTGCAAGTTAACATATCTGATGCAAAATGCATCCCTACATATGTTGAGGTCGAACCAAATTGGGTTTACTTTCATATACATATCGGCAGATTCGAATTCACACTCGACCATCAATATGGTCATAATTCAAGATCCTTGAAACTTGTTGACACAACCATTAGTGCCTTACCGGATTGGTTTGTCAACGTGGTGACGAAGAAAACTCTATTGTACGAAATTAATTGCATAGAGTTAATGAGTAACATTGTTATGGAACATGACCATGGGAGGTTACATGGACTGAAGGTTCTCTCTGTAGTTGATAGTAGTTTTGATTGTAGTGAGAACTTGAAAGAGTTGATGAACACAACAACACGAGTTAAAAAAGAACCTGTGTTTGAGAACTTGGAAGAGTTGCATCTAACTTTTTTGGAACGCCTAAAGGAGTTGTGTGTTGGTGAGTTACCACCTGGGTCTCTCATCAATCTGAAGGTTTTGGAGGTCTGTTTCTGTTCTAACTTGGGGAATGTGTTGTTGCCTTCAAAATTGTTGCAGAGACTACAAAATCTAGAAAGAGTATATTTTTATAGATTACGTAAATTGGAATATGTGTTTGGATGTGAAGGGTTTGAGCCAGAACATTCAAAGTTGAGAGAGATGACGTTGGTGAAGCTATATTCATTAAGAAGCATATGTAATGGTCCTGCTCCCCGTGCAATGTTCCAGACTCTTAAAAGTTTGTACATTCACAAGTGCAAGTCTTTGAGAAGTCTCTTCACATTTGATGCAGCTCAGTGTCTTTTTCAATTGGAATACCTTATTGTACAGCGGTGCTGTTTGTTGGAAAGAGTAATTGAAGCAAGTGACGAAACAGTGAACAAGAAGAAGACTGTTCTTCCAAAATTGAAGAACTTAGTTTTGGTGGAACTCCCAATGCTGTACAGTGGTGAAAGTGCAACTATTGATATTGAGTGTCCTTCATTGGAACACTTGTTACTGCAGTACTGCCCCCAATTTTCATTTTCAACCTCTGTTTCTGACTACTTTGGCAGCAGAAACCATGTTAAACTCAATGACGATCAACATGATCATTACAGCTATATATAGCAGGTATGTCGCTAGCTGTGTCATAAACTTTATTCATTTGTCTTTTCACTTATAGTCTGCTTATAAATGTTTTTCCTTTTGTTCTTTTTTCTTTTTGCTGAAAGGTCTTATAATTCTGGCCAATATGTTTCCAAACACAAAATCACATATAGTCATATATATTTGGAAGGGCCAGCTCATTGGGATAGGGCTAGTCCGATTGCGGATTGCCTGCTAGTAAACAAACACCAAAATGTTAACTTTCTTAATTAAAAGATGTTTTGGTGATCTATATAGAGCATCTCCATAATTGACATATATAATTCATTTGCTTTCCCAATTTTAATGCAAATGAGTTCCCCTAATCTGTACACCAAGCGAATTTTAACTACCAACTGATTGTTAAAAATTAATTTGAGAACAGGCCTTGTACACATCGTGAATTTAATCATTTTCATTTTATCTAGATTTATTAAGTTACTCTGATCATCTTGCATTTTAGACTAGCTTTTGCCTTTAAATTTCGGCTAGTAGCACATTTCTTCCAATTAGTCATTACATATACTTTTGTTAAAATGTTGACTTATTTACTTCTCTTTTATTTCCATTTGACTATTAGAGTGGCTGAGCTGTTGTGGAGGATGCATAGATCTTGAAGTAAACATATCAAGATACAGTTAGTACGTCATGCGCTATGTTAGCTCTTATTGAAGCTGGGCAGGTGTGTGTGTATATATATGTCAGTCTCTAAGCTTAATATTTGGCGTGTTATGTTGTAGATCGCATATTAATACATGATTCCACGTAATCATTTATCTGGATTCCCAATCTTGTTAAAATAGTTTTTATTATGTTTTACTTCTGTTATCAAGAATATTTCCCATGTAGTTAAGTAATTATAGGTTCATGATTTAGAACATCTACACTCTGTTTTGTTGCTTACCATTATTTTTCATTTTCATTTCTCCTTTTTAGTGACAGCAAGAGCTTGTTTTGTTTGTGGTTTGATGTACTCCTCAACATGTTAACATAAAATTAAACCAAGGATCACAATCACAAATACTCTTAGACACAAACTCATGCCATATGATCATATTGAATACGAGAGTTCAAGAACATACCTTGAGCAGACATGGTCAATAGCTTCAAAGTACAGATCTTCTGCTTTTCTCTAATTTTGAGTATCTCTCTATGGAACAAGAATACCTTACACTCGATGATGTTAGAGAAAGCAGAGCAGGGACCTTCACCTTTATAGAGGTTCAGTAACTAGGTCTCTCCCATAAAGAGAATCTAACCACAATATCCTCTATAGATTTCCTAATAGATTTCCTCAATTAATTCTGTACACATACCATATATTTGTTTCCTTATGAAACAAGAAATAGGATCTCAATGTTCATTGTTTTCAGATTCACAATAAACTACAAGATATGATTCTTGATAAAATCCCATTACTCAATCTACAAGTAAAGTATATAATCATCATTAAGTAATCTTGATGACAATGATGAGTGATCACAAATTCACAATTATGTTCTTACACAACATGCTTATAATCCTTAACAAAGGTTTGATTAATCTAGTTGAATAACCTTAGAAAACTTCATCCTGATTTCTATCAAATCTGTTTTGAAATAGTTTGAAATCCTAATACTTATTTACTACCTTTTTACACAACTGTAGGCTGCTGTGATTGGTTTACACATGAGACTGAGACTGCCATCGTGATTGCAATAACTTTTTCAAGAACATCCATAGCACGCTAGTACTTGTGAATTGTAATAGTTGTATGAATAGAAATGGGTTGTATATGAATTTGTATTATATATCAATGGATTGTGTGGATGTAATCAGGTTTAATATTAAAACAAAAAATATGAAAATTGTGACCAGCATTGCCTGGCACCTTTTTATAAAAACAAATTCTTTTGAAATTGTCACTGAAAATAGTGGCAAATGTTGATGAACTTCTACAGGGTTCCTTGATGATTTAACTGTGGCTGCAAAGTTGATTGATACACTAGAATCTCTGCTGGATCACGATGTTTTACAACTGCCAAAGGGAGCCATTTCAGAAACCTCATAGGACTGAAGAGATCAGTTGGGATATATGCTGATGACGATGTTGTTTGACCAAATTCTTGGGTATGCATATATGTAATTCGCAACAATTATTTCTATATATCTCTGTGCTAAAATTATAGCAACATTTTTAACGGTTTCATTCTCTCATCATTGTTAGTCGTTATGTGTTACTTTGAGTTTCTATTCAAAGACCTAACTGATATCCTTGAAGGTGTTATAACTTAATTATAGGCTAGCCAGTATCTGGGGTAGATTTTTATTGTTGCAATCCCATGTAAAGCCCCCTTGAACGAAAGAAAAAAAAAATACTAGTAAAAGCTCAATATACAATCATAGATGGTTTGATCGTTTTAGTGTTGCACTTCTTTTTTAATACCCCTTCAATAATCATGCAAGTACCTATCAATCTAAGTCTTTAGCTTCTATATTAGAGTCTGTATGTGCTAGATCAGTATCTAGTGGTTGCCTGTTTATATTTAGGTTAGCTTATGCTTTTTTGGGGGGTGCATTTGATTCTCCTATGTACTTGCTAAAATGTTATTACAACCATCCTAGTGCTCCTTGGCAGGGGGAACTCCCTTGTAGTTCCGGTTTCTACAGCTAGTTTGGACTATGAAACCACAACATGGCAAGAGAAGCAAACATAATGTTGAGGATAATGCAAAGTTTTGAGTGAGTCTACTTTTGGATTTAAGTTTTTCTTGTTTGTACATCATCAATGTATTATATGACATACACATACATTTTACTCAACAAGGGTTCAAATGCAAAACTTTGTGTGTGCATCAAGTGCTGTGATCCCATACGTTAAACAGCTTTTCCATTCAAAGAAGTGTAAAGTGCATAAATGCCCACGACATCTCTTCATTTTTCTCTAAAACCCGTAAACTTTCAATTCATACACATAAGTAAATTTTTTTACTCATAAGAACAAGTTGTTCACAAGCTAACATGTGGCAGGTACTGAATTACCTTTTTGTCCCTTTTTAAGTTTTGGATTTGAAACTCAAGTGTGTATCAACAAAAAAAAAACTCAAAGTGTGTGTCGCCAAATATCCATGCAGTAGCAGTAGTAGATATCCGTGCAGTCGCAGAAATAGATATTCTTGTAGTAGCAGAAATAGATATTCGTGCAATAGCAATAACATAACAGGTATTCATGCAATATCAGTATAGTATTAGTGTAAGTAGCAGTAGCAAATATCAGTGTAGTATCAGTGTAGTAGCAGTAGCAAATATCAGTGTAGTATCAGTAGCATAAACAGATATTCGTGCAATATCAGTGTAGTAGCAGTAGCAAATATCAGTGTAGTATCAGTGTAGTAGCAGTGACAAATATCAGTGTAGTATCAGTAGCAAATATCAGTGTAGTAGCAGTAACAAATATTAGTGTAGTATCAAATATATGTGCATATATCAGTAGCAATAGCAGATAAATAGATTTTCATGCAGTAGCAGTATAGTATCAAATATCCACATGAGTGAGTGAGTGAGAGAGAGAGAGAGAGCGCGCTAATTGTAAACGTAAAACAAAAAAAATGATATATGATCATCTTAACTGCAAAACTTACAAGCATCTAATCATAGATACTAACCCAGAAAGATGAGTCCACAATAAATATAAATTAAGATTAATTTGCAATATGCCTCTAAGTTACCACTTTACAGTTTACATGAACCAAAGCACCAAGCACCAAGCACCAATCCTGGTTGATTTTCATTGACAGTAAAAAGAAACAAAAGAGAAATTCTAAATCGCCGCCAATCTGAGCGGCGAACGTGACCGCTGCCAGTTAATCTCATAGATAAGAACACATCTCATCTTTGCAAGCTGCTCTACAGACAAATTGACTTTCTCAAACTTTTGCTTGATCTTCATCACTTGGATACTAACGCAGCCAACGTCCTCCGTGACGGAGATGGCGTCGCTGTAGATGACTCCAAATTGGAGATCAGTCTAGAGATTGAAGGGAGAGCATCATCATGCGGTACCTGAAGTCGAAGATATGCAAGGGTAAAATCGCGCCGAGGAAGAGCACCAAAGGCAATGGAAACAGCAGGAGCTCAACAACATCAGTCGACTTGGGTTGATTGGTGTAGTTCTTCTGGGAGAAGGATGAGTCGGAACATTCCAGGCTTTGGTGGCGGCAAAAAATTAGGCTTTGGATTTGGGTGATAGGGAATTGGATTGGGATTGAAGGTGGCATGGGTTTATGGTGAAGAGAAGAAGAAATGGAGTAGTAGCAAGGAAGAGATATAGCATCTCTTCCTTTTTCAAAGAAATTTTTCAGTAGCAGGAGCTGTGAGGACGACGGGCTGCTACTGCATTTGGGGTTAGTCAACATATAATGGCAGCATTGTAAATAAAATGAAAAAACACCTGATTATGTAATTAGATTTATAAAATTCGGATCTGGGCTTGCATTGTAGCGTATGGGCTTGGGCTGCGTGTCCTTATGAGTATAACTCTAATCTTAGTTAGTTTATTAGTGTTTTGTAGTGTTGTCATGAGTGTATATGTCAAATTCTCTTCAAAGAAATCAGAGTTAATTACGTATCTTTATCTTTTAAAGAAACAAATTTTAATATACAAACTTTCAGGTGGCAAACGGGCCGGCCCGGCCCGTCCCATTTAATCGGGCTATGAGTCGTGCTCGGGCCGGCCCATATACTCAAACATTAGGCTCAGCCCGGCCCACGGTCCAAGTCCATAGCGTGTCGGGCCGTGCTCGTGTCGGGCCAATAATGAGCTCAGGTCTGGCCGGGCTCGGGCAGTAAGGAAACGAAAACTAGTTCTTTTTTTTTTTCGATAAAAACGAAAACTAGTTTTACTTTGAGATAAAATTAATACAAACAACTTAAGCACTACACAAAATTCATACAAACAATGCTTGTTGTTCATCATATAACATCTATACTTGAAATTCATCTCTTTTGATTTCAACCTAAAACAATATCGCTTTATATTTCAAAAAGACTAAGACATTCTTCCTTATAAACATGCAACTAACTTAGTAGCAATGAAAAATCATTGTTCATGTAGCAGATTAATTAAAACGTTGTGTGCATAGCTTAAAAAGATAAATGAAATCAGTAAATCCGTAGTCATATATATATATATATATATATATATATATATATATATATATATATATATATATATATACAATGATTCTCCACTACATAGGACTATATACTTTTAAAATATATAGTTCTAATGTCAACCGTCAGATCTGTTTAAATGATCTGATCTGACGGTTGACATTAGAACTATGTACTTTAAAAGTGCATAGCCCTATGTAGTGGAGAAAGCCTGTATATATATATATATATATATATATATATATATATATATATATCCACGCCTCATGAACGGGCCAGACTGCGGCCCGTAATATATCGGGATCGGGCTGTGCCGGCCTAAAACGGGCTCTAGCCGGGCCGGGCTTTTGGGCCAATATTTCTCAACCCAGCCCGGCTCGTTAAATTAACGTATTTGGGCCGGGCCGAGCTTATTACGGGGTCGGGCCGCTTCTTAACGTGCCGGGCTCGTGCCTAGCGGCTCATTTGCCACCTCTAATACAAAGGAATGACACAAGGGAAAGAAATCAGAATCGATTACATGTCATACAGACAACTTCAAAATACAGAATTATATAGTATTTCAAGAAAGAAACAGAATTGTTCATACATGGATTTTGTACGTACTCACTTTGAAATCCAGAATTTAATGAACTTTAGATTGAACACTAATTTCCGGTCAAGTAGTTGCATTCTAAACCCCAAACCATATTGTTCTGCAAATTATGCCTTTCAAATCGGTATAATATGCACATACTTATGGTGTTGCATGACCACCTAAAACTGTAGTTGAAGTATGGGTTTAGTTTTTGCAGAACTGAAATGATCATCAAATTGCAGTCATTTTGATTGAGACAAGAACTAGAAGAGCAAGGTTCAATGAAACACTAGAAAGCAATAGAAGTGCAGTCTAAAGTAGAGGAAGATTGAGTAGTAGTGTTATACACCTTGGCTTGTATCAGTGCGACTGAAACATCGATCAATATTTGGCTGGGACCTTTTATAGGCATCAGATTCATTTCATAGTTCCATTTCAACATTTTGTTGGTCCATTCAATTCATCAGATTAACTGGACTTTTGTAGCGAATTGCCCTTTGATCTAGCTGAGGCTGTAAATTTGATGTTTAATACTTTAATGGCCCCAAAGAAGATACCTCAATTGGCTGTTAGACATGTTTGCTTCTGTACGTTCCTTCTTTCTATTAACATATTAGTTTGAGGTTTTCATTTTCTTAGTCATGGTATAAAGATATTAGGCATGCAGCATGCTTTTGTATATACATATGATCCAAAAATTACCATTTTCTTTACGATAATTAAGCATTTTGAAGAGTTGGCTTCAGAAAATTATTAACAACTTCTGTCTTCAGATCCTCTTCCAAAGTTTGGAGTCATACTACCGCAATGCATAGCTAATTGAGTCCCATCTCTGAGAACCAAATTAAACTCTGTTTTTTATATTATGTGTGGATTTGGGTGCAGGTTGATGAACTTATACAGGGTGCAGTCTCAGTTAATACACTAGAAGAGTTGGTTGATTTTGGCTTGGAAAATGCATGTATGCAAAGATTTCTCTTAGTCATTTAAGAAACTCATTCAAGTGAAGCAGTCAATTCACATTTATAATAATGTTCGAGCAGATTCCGGCCATACGGTTTTGTCCAAAATCTCTTTTGTCTGAATTCATTGCTATAAAATACTTGTCACACCACATTCAAAAATATTTAATTCAAAGAATTCATTTTCCTCCTCTTCTTTTGCATATGAGTTTTTCGTAGTGTCTTGAAAGTTATTTTGGATCCATGAGTTTTTTACAAGAGAGAGTTCAAACACAATATGAGTTCGATGTTCTTGAGGTTTAGAGTGTTACTACTATAAGAAGAAGATTGTTGTATCCTGCGAGACGTTTGCCATTGAAACCTTTAAGCACCAATGAAGAGGCAATTTCGTCTTAAGGAGATAGAACCAAGTTCTACACTCGACCCAATTGTTTAAGGTTTTTCTCACTTTTATGAATTGGTTTTATATTGGTTTGATTTCTGCATTCTATTTGGTATTGATGTACGTGCATAAATAATTTCTTAATTTTCTTATAAATATAGCAATTAGATCACCATATTTTCCAATAACATATACTAAGCAGACGATGTCCTAGAAATCAACTGGATCATATGGCAAGTATAACGGTAAGAAGTACTGTTTTCATGTTGTTTTTTTCCTTGGGGATAGCAAACGTACATAGACTTGTTATCAACTGAAGAAAAAAAAATTCATGTCAAAGTAGTTCACTCAAAATGGTTAATCTTCTCATTTGGATTACATATATGATTATTAAGACTTGTTTCACTTGTTGGTCATTACGGTCATGGTTGGTTATTATGACTTTCAAAACAGCCTGCACACGACCCAGACTCGTGGTTTTCAATTGTGCATATCCTCGTGGTTTTTTTTTTTTTGTGTGTTAAAAATGTAATGCACGCTCACTATCTACAAATGAACCCTATTACGACACATGTTGCTACACATATGTAAACA
Organism: Rubus parviflorus; assembly: GCA_029955375.1. Taxonomy (NCBI): domain Eukaryota; kingdom Viridiplantae; phylum Streptophyta; class Magnoliopsida; order Rosales; family Rosaceae; genus Rubus; species Rubus parviflorus. Next base: position 6,368,246 of record JARGGL010000005.1, on the reverse strand, counting down.
ATGATACTACTTAAACATAACATGTTACTACATATATAAAGAGTGTTAATTGGTACATAAACTCTGTCTTACTATACAATCTTGTTACTACATAAATCATGCTGCTGCTACATAAATAATGATACTACAAAAACCATGTTTCTACATAAACACCTATACCTGGACCTTATTAAACTCTAATCCAAAAAGAAATAAAATGTATAGTAGTAGTGAGTGTAGTAGGCTAGTAGCAACGTGTATCGAAGAAGCATGTAGTAGCTGTGAGCTGCCTTAAAAAAAAAAAAAAACCATAAATCTTAAAATTCTAAACCCAAATCCTAAACCTAAACTCTAAAGCCAAACTACTTGAACCATATAATTCACGAGTACACAATACTACAATAGCCAATAACTTGCTGAAACTCTAGTTTTGACTCACTAGACTTCATTGACCCAAAAATTAAATTACCTTCACACAATTTTAAGAGGCGTAAAAAAGTTTAAATATAATTTTTTTTGTTACATAATTTACATTTAGAGGGGATGAATGAGCTGCATGCCTAGGTGATAAGGTGGCTAGAGAGGGAGAGACCATAGCCTTTATCTAAATTCTTTTAAATTTCCAAGGCACTCACAGAAGACTATAGAGTACAAGTCAGAAGAACTTTGCTAAAGTGGAAGGCACTTTATGGATGGATGATGGATCGGATGGGCTTTGCCATTTGTTGCCCCATATTTATATTTAGGGAAAAAAAAAACTAAAATGATACATAAACTATACTTTCATTTTATCAATGGTACATGAACTTTAATTTTTATCACAAACGGTACCTGAACTTTTCGATTTCGTCTAAAGTAGTACCTAAGGCCACATTCGGTAAATAAAAATTACCAAAGGTACCACTTTAGACGAAATCGAAAAGTTCAGATACCGTTTGTGACAAAAAATAAAGTTCAGGTACCATTGATAAGATGGAGGCATAGTTCAGGTACCATTCATGATAATAACTCTTATATTTATATTGGCATTGTGGAGTTCATCTTTACTCTTTAGTATCCATTGCCATATGATGCATGTTCGTACAGTACAAGAGAATGGTTCTTCTACACTAGTGGCCATTATAATTATAACATCTTTATGAGAAAAGTTTGAGTTCTTATTCATGAATAAATGAGAGAGGGTTGTTCTCGTGGTTTTGCTTTGTAAGTTTTTCTTCTCCTAATCAAAAAAAAAATAGAAGGGTCTTATTCTGTCACTTAGTCAAGAGCCAAAATCATTCTATTTGTAGAGGGATATGAATATATACATATAAACATATATATATATATATATATATATATAATATTTAGATAAACATCCTTACCATTTTTATTTTACAAGGTATGATTCATTGACTTTTTTCTTATTAGATTTGATCCAACATTAAATTGTAGATGCCACATTGGATATTTTTCTTCCATATTTTTGAAATTATTTACAGAATGTGTCATTATCAGAATACCAAAACATTCAATTTAAAAGTTTAAATCCCTAAATTTAAGTTTATTATTCAAATTTCCATTATTAATAATTGTGTAATAAATTCCTACATTTAATCATATCATTCAAATTTTCATCAAAGTTAATAGTATCCAAATTTAAGTTTATTATTCAAATTTTCATTAAATTTACACGAAATTTTTTTGTTAAAAAAATTTGTAAAGATTAAGGTGTAGGTAATTAAACCCTAAAAAGTTAATTACCTATATTTTTATAGGTAAACTATGACTGATTGACTAATAGCGATTTTTCTCAAAAAATTAATTAATAGCGATAGGTAATTTACTTAGATTAGTGTAGGTAATTCACCTTTGTACTTTGTAGGTAAATTAATTTATTCATAAGTGATGTAGGTAAATTATGAATTAAGTTAGTGTAGGTAATTTATTAAAAAAAATATAGGTAAATTGTTCATACAATAGTAGGTACGTACATTATAAAAATAAAAAAGTAATATGTAAATTAGTCATAAAAAAGACTAGGTAAATTATTCATGAAAGAGTAGGTAAATTATAAAAAAAAGTAGATAAATTGTTCATAAATTAGGTAAATTGTTCATAAAAAAAGTAGGTAAATTAACAACAATATTGTAAAATATAAGCCGATATACATAAATGATTGGTAGAGAACAGTAAGGAAGAACATGTCGTTTATGATCGTTAACAAAATATCAACCAAACAACAATAGCAACAAAAAATAAATAGAAGTTATAATACCTCGTGAGTATTGGAACCAAAAGAATCAGAAAGACATACAAAATCTTGAGACTCTAAACTCTACGGTCACCGTGCTGCATCTCCCTAATCCTCATTTCTTAAAACGAATTCTCATCTCTATTTTCTTAAGAAAAAATAAAATTGTTATGGTTGTTTGTGAAAAAAAAATTAAATAAAATGGTAGTATAGAGACAAAATATCAGCAAATCATTATTTGCCTTAAAAATTCGTGCAATATTGATTAGGTTAAAGAGAGAATCGAGATGCAAAATAGAGGGAGGAAAAAAAGTTCTTACCATTTTGAGAAGTCAATGATGGTTTAAAGTTGAAAATTAGGTTAAAGGGTATTGTTGGCATCTCGAAATATAGAAGACTGACTCATTATTCTCAAAATGGAAAAAAGCTTAGTTGGCATATAGTCAAAGGATTAAATTCATCAATGAAAATTTACTTGGTTTTTAATTAAAATTTCAAAAGTGGCAAGGAGTTTTTTCTAATTTCTTTATATATGTATTAGCTTTTTTTTTTTGAAAGAAAGATAGATAGATTAATTAAAAGTCGATCGGTTACAATCGCAAGCATGGGCATCCTGATGAATAACAGGAGCGATAATTAACCAACTAGGGTTAATATGAAAACCTAAGCCTGGACAAGCCAAAAGGTGTACTACACCAATTGGGTGTCTTACAACAATAAAGCTCAAAAACATCGAGCCTACAACAATGAAAACTTCTACGCATCTAGAAGGGAAAACACAACTACAAATGTCGCCTAAGCACTCAATTGTGGTACAACTTCGTAATTGTCTTCTAGATGAATCAAAGCTTCGAACATTGCAGGCACTCCACCAATGCAGAAGAAAATCAAAAACTACATCTTGCCAAAAGGAAGACAATGTGTAGCTATTAAAAAAATCAACATAGAGATGTCCTCCAGGATCCCAAAATTTGAACCCTGAAACATATAGATCCAGCAGAGCATGCCAAGGTTGAGCCCAAACCCAAACACCATGAAAACCCAGTGGCTTAGGCATCCATGACCGGAAGAGAATAACCAGTTCGGCCACATCACCAAACACTGCAACTACCCAACCAGATCGGATGAAGTTTGCACCATCGATCACCATCGCAACCACCAAGAGCCACCACAACACAAACTCCAAGAGAAGAAAAGCAGTAAACCTCAAAAGCACCCACCTGACGTCGATGACACACCCATCCCACAAACCATCGAATAGGTACGCCGACAACCCAATCAATAAAGAACCGGGATCCCACACCACCCGGCGAGCCAGATAGCCCAGACCCAGAGGAAGTTGCTCCAAAAACACCCAAAGAAGGGCAGGACCATGGGGTGATTTTGCCGAAAGACAACGAGTGACGAGGGGGCAAAGAGGCCTCCACCTTTGTCCACCAACGAAAGGGGACGATAAACGAGATCGAAGAGAACGATCAAGACTGGATCGGCGACCATGGCCGCGCGCGTAGGGTTCGACGCCAGGAGGAGCGCCGCTAGGGTTTGGGAGAGCGAGAGAGAGAGACGCCTCCATTGTTAATTTATTATTAGCTTATATTTTAGCTTAATAGTTAATTGAAAGATGTTATATATGTATTAGCTAGGTATCCCTATATGTGGTCAATGGTCAGAAACTAATTATTATTTGCTCAAGCAAATTTTTTTAAAATAAAAAAGGCTGAAATTTTAGTTCGACAAGGTGTAGGTGCTATGTCAAGCTCTAGCATAGTAGCATGTGAGCTTCTCAATCATTCTCCGATCGACTGTGACCAGATTTTGGTGCTTCTGGCAGCCCAGATTGTTACGTTGGTGAACTAGAAAATTCAAGGAGATGTCACTGATTTTTCCACAATTCAAGGCCGGTCCTAAGATTTTCCGAACCAAAGGTGAACTAGATAATTTTCCATATAAATGTACATGGTATTTATTTTTGGTATGAAAAGATTGTCCATATAAATAGAAAATACCTGAGTATCTAATTAATTTGAGTAAATTATTTGAATTGATGAGAAATTTAAGATATAACTTCTTCTTGCCAAAATAGAACCCATAAATTGAATAGAAGTATCGTAAAATTTTGGAGCCAAAAATAGAACCCATAATAGAACACATAATTTTGGGGCCAATTGCCTCGGAGGCACCATGTGCAGGCCTAGTTCACCTAGACTCAGACCGGCCCTACCGCAATTCCCATGCCTTTTTGCATTTTTAATGAATTTTATAAAGGCTTATGGTTGGGTTTCATCGCTTAAAAATATAAGTTTACTTTGGTAAGGAGTCTCTCATTATTATTCGAGTTGTAGGTAAGGAAGATACTACAACTTATTGTTTTCGTATTATGTAGTCTTTTAGTTTGAATAAAGGTTTATTCTTCTCAAAAAAATGAGTCATTTTGACATCCCAGGGGCAAGTCGTTATGTGTACCCTTGTTAAATTATTAATGGCATGGATTGACATGTGAGAGAGAGAGAGAGAGAGAGTTCATATTTATATTTATGTAAATAATTTAAAGTAAAAACAAGAGCTTAGTTTGGTTGTTTCATGAATTGAATCTAACCATGCATGATGCATGCATTGTCCGGAATCGTAGAAAAATTGACCAGAACGGCAAAAGCAAAGAAAAATTGAATATTCCATATATAATCGTTGCATTTCTTTATTTTGGATAACGTCATGGTCCTATCCAGGACAGTAGTTGTTAGCTTCTAATCTTCAATTTTGACATTGCGATTAATTAATTTTTGATGAACCAAGAAACCTAATAATCCTTCTTCCTAGAGCTGTCACCTGTCGATCAACAAGCAATGAATTAGATCATATATTCTTCAAAAGCTTAATTACAAATGCATGAGACAAAAGCCTCCCTCGGAGGATTAACGGCCTGCCAAGTCTTCTCAAGAGCCTAAAACTTCTCCCTAGAAACCAAATCTCACTTACTCAAATCTAAATCTTGCCGGATCTAGATCACCGGGCTTGAGAGTCGAGGACGGTCTCTCCTTGTCTACACATTATGTTCCGGTGCTTAGTTTTTTTTTTAGTTTCGTCCTTATCGAAAACCAATTGGCAATGGTGGAAAATATATAAATCCTTATAAACAGATTTGCAAGGTCCATATTCTCTAATGTGGGACAACACTCCACATTCTCGTACTCCCCCGCATGTGTGACGAATTTTCAAGCCATACACATGAACAATTTATATTGGGTGACGTTGAGCACGTGTGGTCACATGGTTTCACACGTGGGCGAACCTGACTCTGATATCATGATAAAGTAATATAGGCATCACAACCAAAATAAATTGGCAATGGTTGGAGAGGCCCAAATCCTTATAAACACATTTGCAAAGTCTCTATTCTCTAATAGGGGCCAACACTCCAGATTCTCACACTCTGGCTAGCGAATCTAATAAACTTCATTTTCCCTTCAATGCACTAACAAATAGTCACCAAAACTAGATCCAAACGGTATTACGGACTCTAGAACGACTTGAGCACCTTGTCGGGTCTCCACCATATCTCCATGTTAGATCAAAACTCAGAAGCTATTTATCGGCGAGAAATTAGAAGAGGTTGGCGGCAAAAGAATCCCATCGTTGTTTGGTGGTGGCGAGTTTGTGATGAAAAATGGCGGTTCTTCGTGATCAAGGATATATATGTGTACATTGGTCCGGATTGGGCCTTATGTTTGTTTATAGGTTTCCTTGTATAGACCCATCCATTGTTTTATGTAATTTGCGTACCCCTCGTGGGATTGTTGTATTTTCCAAATTCTCAATTCTGCAAACCAAATGAGATTAATGCAGTTTTTTTCTTGATATTAACAACAATAATAATAAAAACCTCTGTGGGAATATTTGATCGTCCAACCACATTTTTTATTCGAGCACGAATGGCAAGCATGAATGTAATATTCCCGAATATTAAACATGAACCAGTGACTCAGTGAGCATGAACTGATTTGAAAATAAATTTTTAAGCCGTCCAAAAATGTATTTTCCAAATAATGTTGCTTGGTTCTATAGCATCTTGGTGTGTGTATTTTTTTAATTTTAAAGATATGTCTCCCCGTCCTAAACATGAAAGCGAGTCATATCATTATGTCAAAGTTTCCAGGCATTCGATTGTAACCAAAAAAAAAAGTTTCCAGGCATTCGATCCATCACTGGTAAGTTGAATTCCTACGGCTTAGAAACTGCAGAAGCTTCAACTGAAATCCAAGGGCCGACTGCCCAACAATTAATTAGTTTTTTTTTGAGCAATCCAACAATTAATTAGTTACATATTGCTTTGTGCCTGCTGTTTGGGGTCATCCTCCTTTCTCTTTTGTTTGGATCCGGGTTCTCTTCTCGAAAAAAAATATAAAAATAGATACTCAGCTTTCGTCCGTTCGATACTCTAGTCATTCACTTTTGAAAAATATTACTTTGGTCAATCAACTTATACCTCGTCTTCCACTGTGGTCACTCAATATATTTCTACCTTAAAAATCGTCATGATTTCCGTTAACTCACTCATCTTTTTCACACTATTACTTGTTTCTTGACATTTTTTACCTGAATGAACAAAATTAGTCCAGGAAATAAGGCATATGCGTGATAATTTTTTATGAAAAAATAAACGTAATCACTAAAATATAAGTTGAGTGTTCAAAATAATATTTTTTAAAAGTTACGAAAATTGAGTAACCATTTGCGATTTTATTTATTTTCTTCCTGGCCCTTGAATTTCAATAACCGGACTGTACATTAAAAATTCAAAGAAGTTTAGTTAATGAGATTTAATTGTAAGTGGGTGTCCTTGTTTTTTTTTTTCAGTAATCTAGTCTTTAATAATAATTATTATTGTTTTTCTCAAAAAAAAAAAAATTATTGTGGTCAGAAAAAAGAATCAGTATTTAAAACACAAAAAGTGCTAAAAGTTATCTTTAAATTCAGTCCAAGAAAATACAAAAGGAATAATAATGATAAAGAAATTATTATATTGTTCGTCTGCTTCAAGGCCAAAGTGAAAACCCAAATTCCGAAGAAAAAAGAAAAAGGGAAACCCAGGTCGAGGGAATTGGGTATTCAAAGATTTGGCCACAAGGACATTGCAAGCATCTGCTTGCAATCCATGTCCGATGATGCCGACGACGTGGAGACGAATCGATCTTCAACGCCGGCGGGTGAGGAGCTAGACGATGAAGATTTAATGGAGTAAGAGCACGTTTAGCCGGCCATGGTTGAAAAGCAGAGGTCTGAAGGTTATAAAAGTTGTAAGCCTAATTTCTGTTTTAAAGGTCTGAATAGTTGCCATTTTTGCTGTATTGATGAAGAAGACGACGACGTTTTGATTCCGTTTTGTTTGGTAGCAAACGGCGTTTGTTTTGCACCCGTCTTATTTAATGAAATTTATACTCTCTATTTGGAATTTTCTAATGGACAGTCCAGATTTAAAGTCAAAGACAACCGAGGACCAGTTCGTGCCAAGGAGAGCATCCAGATCCTTCTTTTTGTACTGTGAGTTATTTTTGGTACTTTGCAGGCAATTGTAGTCAATTTTGTTTCAAATAAATTTGTGAACACGTTAGGTCATAGACAATATAAATGATTTATTGTACGTGCCCGTTTTGACTTTGAAATTAGTGAAATTTTTTTCCTAAAAAATATTTAGTCATGAAAAGAAGAGATAAGTTTTTAGTAAAACATTCCCTAGGAAGAAGAAAGAAGAATTATTACCTTTTACAGCAGTAAATGGTCAAATTTGTTTTTAGTAAATTTTGCCCTCTTGATAACATTTTCTTTAGTATAGGGTGTCTTAGGAATTACAAAAATGTCACCAAACCCCAAAGCTTCTCTCACTTCTTTTCTATATAAATGCAAACAAACATAAACAGAAGGGGATATGTCTGTGTGTGACTGTTTTTGCTCTCTTTTTGAGTTTTTTCTAGTTGAGTACTTGAGTGAGCACAAAGTGAGAGGCTGAGAAAGAGCTTGGTCGTGGTGGTTTCTCTACCCACAGTCAAGGCATAGTGATGGTTTCAATGGAGTTGGGTTCATTGTGGATGGTTGTTTTGTGCACTATTAGCTTTGTGGGTGTTTTAGCCAGCCTGAAGTGGGTTGTGATGAATGTGAACCGGTGGCTCTACGAAACCCCCTTGGGTGAAAAGCAGTACTCTCTCCCACCTGGTGACTTGGGCTTGCCTTTCATTGGCAACATGTGGTTTTTCCTCAGATCCTTCAAGTCCTCTCACCCTGAATCCTTCATCAACTATTTCGTTTCCAGGCAAGTCCTCTAGTCACCCTGAATTTGATTTTGAATCCCCACTTTCTTTTTCATCATGTATTGAGTGACCGACCATTGCAAACCAGGAATGCACTAGGGGCATTTCGGCCGTTTTTGTCATTTTGCCTGTCATATTCATAAGTTGATAACGATAACCGCACTTGTTTATATATATGCATGGATGACACAATACTAGGACTGAGTCAGAGTGTTTAGGGTAATTGCCGTTTTTGTCATTTCCCCTGTCACATCCAAACTAAATTAGTCTGTGTGCCACCACAGACTCTAATGCATATCATTCTATTCCAATCTTTGACAAAACGTTATTTTGTGACTTGGGCTATGAACTGCACAAAAGCATTGTTTGCCGGTCAAATTCCCGACGGCTTTTTTTGATTCCTCGCATTTTGGCCAAAAGAAAAAGAAAAGATTCTTCAGCTGTTAGCTGACCTGGTCCTGGTTGTACCAAAAAAAAAAGCTGAGCTGGTCCACAGCTTGCACAGCTTTTTTTGGTTATGTTGTTGATACATAGCCTCCATATGAAGGCAAGAGGGTCGATAGCCTCCGCTCGAAGTCTCTTGCCTTCATGTGGAGGAGTGAGTGAGTGTTCATGTACTTTACGTTCCTGGCCAAAACCATGTACTTGACACTTGACAGTTTATGTTACTGTTTATGAGTCAAGGACATGACAAGGTTGAAATGTTCAACTGCAAAAGTTTATGTCCTTGTACTAGTTTCTAGTTCTAATTGGTGTAAATTGAGATCATTGAGCCCACATTGTTTGAGAATCTGAAACTAAGTACTTGACTTATTCATAGTGAAGAGATGGAAGTCAATTTGCAAAATTATGAATGAAGTCCCAACATGTTGAGTTGTGGCTAACTGTTCAATTTGATAGGAAGTAATTCTCTGCAGAATAAGTTGTGACTTATTCTTTGTTTTCCTATTATGAAAATACAAAGAAGAATGTACCAGGACACCTTAATAGTTGTATAGACCATCTGAATCTCTGTCAATCACTATAGTAGATGGAATCTTAGTTACAGTCAATAATGACATTAATTTTTGGTCCAAAACCAGATATATATTCATTCAGAAACTTGCTATACTTATTTTGTTTTCCACTCTTCCAAAAATGCCAAAAGATCATGTCAGTCTATGTATTGGCTTCGAATAGTTTACATGTTGTCACCACATAAAAATGAGTCCCAATCTGGTACATTTCTCGTCCCCTACCTCAGTACCCTGTAAATTTTGCTACATAGATGAAACAAAAAACATTATCTCATTCATGTAATGTAATAGCGGTAATCAAGTAAGAGAAATGTGAAGTCTGTGGACAGAAACAGAGTTAATACCATTCTTTTCAACGATGTGAGTGGAAAATTTCTTTCAGCCTCACTTTTAGTCACTTAGACACTAATTAAATCACACAGAAATACCTTTTTGATCATTCATTTAAATTCAAATTATTGAAAGCGGATTAGTGTGTTAGTTCAATGTTATTTGTGTGCAAACTATGTCAATTAAATTTGGCAATTAGGCTGTACTTAGTTTAATTACATTTTCGTATCAACGAAATATGCAGATTTGGGAAAATTGGAATCTACAAGGCCTTCATGTTTGGTAGTCCCAGTATAATTTGTACAGTGCCAGAAACATGTAAAAGAGTTTTGACAGATGATGATGCATTTAAGCCCGGTTGGCCTCTTTCCACTGTTGAACTCATCGGAAGGAAATCATTCATTGCCATATCATTTGAAGAGCACAAGCGTCTGAGAAGGCTAACAGCAGCTCCGGTTAATGGTCATGAAGCATTGTCTGTGTACATACCATATATCGAGAATATTGTTATATCGTCTTTGGAAAAATTGGCCACCATGGGACAAATAGAGTTTTTAACTCATCTTAGAAAGATTACTTTTAGAATTATTATGTTCATCTTTCTAAGCACAGAGAGTGAGTCCGTGAGGGAGGCTCTAGAGAAGGAATATACAGAACTTAACTATGGAGTTAGAGCCATGGCAATCAATATTCCGGGATTTGCTTACCATAAGGCACTTAAGGTAAGGGACTGATAAGTTGAATATTTTGATATCTTATGAATTAATTATTGTATTTTATGTTAGCACTCACTTGAGTCATTTTAATTTCAGGCTCGGAGAAATCTTGTAGCTACTTTTCAATCTATTGTAGATGAGCGCAGAGCTCAAAAGAAAGCTGGCAATTTCTTGACAAAGAAGAAAGATATGATGGATTCTCTGCTAGATGTTGAAGACGACGATGGAAGGAAACTTACAGATGAAGAAATCATAGATATTCTGCTAATGTACTTGAATGCTGGCCATGAATCTTCTGGCCATACCATGATGTGGGCGACTGTTTTGCTACAAGAACACCCAGAAGTTTTCCAGAAAGCCAAGGTACTTAAGTTTACAAAGATTTGAATAGTCGATCTAGGTCAAGTTCTTTTATTGTGCTTCATAATCATCATTCGTCAACTGCAGGCAGAACAAGAAGAGATTTTAAAGAGGAGGCCACCAACACAGAAGGGGTTGACATTTAAGGAATTTCGAGAAATGGAGTATCTTTCCAAGGTAACTTTAAAGTGACTTCACTTGCGTTTATATTCAGCCTATACCAAGTGATTCCAAGTTTCCAACTAACCATTTCAAACTCCATAGGTGATCGATGAAACTCTTCGGGTGGTATCGTTCTCACTTATGGTGTTTCGAGAGGCAAAAAAAGATGTCAATATAAACGGTTAGTTAAGATTATTTTTCTTATGTACCTCTCTATTGCACGTGGGTTCTGACTCCTGAGATGCATGGCACTTTTACTCTGCATACTGATTCTCCCTGTCATGCGCACACACTTAAGGATACATTTTTTCATTCATGAACTTCTAGTTCATTTTGAACAAAATACAATTGTGGCACCGATACCATAAAATTTAACTTGATGGCTTGGATTTCAGGTTATCTCATTCCAAAGGGATGGAAAGCTTTGACCTGGTTTAGGAGCGTTCACATGGATCCTGAAATATATCCAAATCCAAAGGAATTTAACCCTTCTAGATGGGATGTAAGTTACTTTTAATACTGATAATTATGATAATTGTACAGTCATAGATGTGTTAGATCTGACATATATGTTTAACTGCTTTGGCTGGCATAGAATTATACACCGAAACCAGCAACTTTTCTTCCCTTCGGAGCTGGAAGCAGGCTGTGCCCAGGAAATGATCTTGCTAAGCTGGAAATTGCTATTTTTCTTCACCATTTTCTCCTTGATTATAAGTAAGAGTCATGCATGTTGCAACCATTTCTTCCCCACAACCAAAATTGTAAATGTTTTCTTTATTTCTAATCTTTCTGTAATTAAATTTGTGCTGCAGGATGGAGCGACTTAATCCTCAGTGCCCAATGATGCATTTGCCACATCCTAGGCCAAAAGATAATTGCTTGGCAAGAATCAAGAAATGCGCACCTTTCCGTGCTTAGGGGGAAAAGAGAAGGAAATTCGATTTTTAATAGGTCATAAAATGCAGCACTTTTGACTGTTAGGTTCTAGGTTCTTACTTGGCAAGCTTTGAAGTTAGATGTCTGCCCATTTGTTAGCAAACCAGGAGCCATATTCTAGTTATGCTTACAAAAGTGTGGCAGTATGTTTGTATTAGCAGTTTAGTCTTACTGGTTAAGGGGTTAGTTTCTGGCAGAAAACAAGCCGAGGATGCAATTCAAGCTATGAGAGCTTGGAACTGTTTTCTCTTAATAAAACTGTTGGAATTGAACTTAACCCTAGCCTTGTCGACCATCCTTCATAGTTTTTTGAGTGCTTGGTCGACTTGTTTTGAGTTTGTACGTCTCGTATCAGAGTCATTAAACTAGTAATGGCAAACAAATGAATTCGTGCATGCCTCATTGATAATTTTGACTGAAAGAGCGACTTTAAGCATTCTGTACCCGATGGAGCTCATTCTCTTTTGTCAAAGGCATCGAGTAGGGCTGCAACTTGGATTGGATATTTCGATTCCGAACCGAAAGTTTTCCGATCCGAATGTAATTCCAGTTTGAAATTCCGAAATCCGAAATAAATCGGATTGGAAAATTCCGAAAATTTGAAATATTCTAATCCGAAAATTTTCAAACATTGCCGAACTCATTTATATTCGAATATTATGAAATTCTAGCATTTATTAATTTGTTTATATATGTGTTCAGTTTTTTATTATACTAAAGTATCTTTGTTAATAATATGATTGACCAAATAAAGACCATCATAGATATATTTCGTATTATATGTTATAAGCCAAATTACAAGCACATCCTTACTTTTAGGGCTGTCAATTTTGACACGACCCAATAACATGATTCGAAACCCGCACAAAATAAAGCAGGTCATTTGTATGAACTATTCATTATACAGGTTAGATGGGTCATTGTGGGTCACCCGTTTAGTAGACAGGTTGGGTTTGGGTTTGCATTTCCGACAAGAGTATTAAATGGGTTGGGTTTGGATTTGCCTACTGTGACACGTTTAATACATTGACACGACACGACACAAACCCGACACGACTCATTGACACTTTGACAGCCTTACATTTGGAGGATAAAACTCATAAAAGATAAATAAATATGAGTCAAAAATATTCCCTGAGTACACAATCAAAGAATCTCGTCAATTTTTTTAAAGACTATTTTTCATTAAAAAAAAAAAAAGTGGACTATAGCAAGACATTTTCAAAGCTTCATAACAAGGATTTCAAAATTAAGTGATGTTTCTTAAATTTATTTGGGACTGTTAGAAGATCTCTCGACCATCTAGTTAATTGTGGTTTGCGCGAGATTTCAAAAAAAAAAACAAGAAATAAAAAAAAAATGGTGCAAAGACCTTTGCCGACGAATTCTTCGTCGGGAAAAATTATTCATTGGTATTTTAATTTTTAATTTTAATTCTTTTCCTAAAATCAAAAAAGTCACGTCCGGGGGATAAAAATATAAAATAAATTTGAGTTGAAAATGTTCCATGTGCACACACTGTCAAAGAATCTCATCAATTTTTGAAAAGAGTATTTTTCATCAAAAAAGTGGACTATAGCAAAACATTTTTAAAGGTTCATAGAAGCTAACAAGGATTTCAAAATCGAGTGATATTTCTTTAATTTTTTTGGGACAGTTAGAAGATCTCTCGACCATCTAGAATCTTGTGGTTTGCATGGGATTTGATAATTAAAAAAAACAATAAATAAAAAATGGGGCAAATTCATTCATTGGTATTTTAATTTAATTTTAATTTTAGGTATTTTTCAAAAATCAAGAAGGTCACGTCCGGATATAAACGATAAAGAAATTTGAGTCACCAATGTTCCCTGAGCACACATTCGAAGAATCTCGTTAATGTTTGAAAGAACTATATTTCATCATCAAAGTGGACTGTAGCAAGACATTTTCAAAGTTTCATGACAAGGATTTCAAAATTGAGTGATGTTTCTTAAATTTGTTTGGGATAGTTAGAAGATCTCTCGACCATCTAGAGTCTTGTGGTTTGCGTAGGATTTGATGATAAAAATAAAAAAATAAAAATAAAAATTGGGGCAAAGATCTTTTCTGACGACCGTTTCGTTGGGAAAAGTCATTCATTGGTGTTGTAATTTTTAATTTTAATTATTTGCCTAAAATCTAATTTAAAAAGCGGGTCATTTCTATGTCTACCCGCCAAGACTCATTTAATAAACATGTCATTTGCATGTCAACCCGTCAACACCAAATGAACCGTGTAACCCTTTTGATAAAATGATCGGATCGGGTTGTATATAATCTATACATGATCCATTGAAATAAAATAGTTTTAAATGTATTTAGGGCCTTAGGGGTGCAACATCTTAAATGAGTCAAGTTTTGTATTATTATTTCAAGATTTCAAGCATATTTTCAGTTGAATGTCTAAAATGGGTCAAGTTGTGAACTCGTTTATATGATTTAAATGGGTCATCAAATTTAACCTAACACAACCTGTTTATTAAACTGATTAGACGGGTCATTGCGGGTCACCCGTTTAGTAAACAGGTTGGGTTTGGGTTTGCATTTCCGACACGAGTATTAAATAGGTTTGGTTTGAGTTTGTTTACTGTCACACGTTTAATACTTTGACACGACACAACTGATTGAAAACCCTACTTGCCAAGGACAAGGTTCACACCTATTCTCTCGTGGGGTCGATATACGTTTAGCCATGTAGAAAAATTGGAGGAAAAAAAAATGATTGCGGTTATGTTGCCCTTGGGGACACAGTTAAATAAAACGTGAATGGTTTAATTTTATTTATTTAAAAAGTGTAGTTTATTAAAAATATAATATAAATAACAAATCTTATTTATGAACTTGAAGATATTCAAATACTACTACTCTTGCCACTCTTTCTTCTAATACTCAAATTGTAGTATCCCTGAAAATATGTAAAATGCCTTAATGATTTGCTTTGGAAAAGTTTTTAAATTACTTTTTTAAATTTGGAATTCCGAAGATTCCAAAGTAATACCAATTTCAAAAACCCTGAAAAAATTCCAAATATACGAAACTTCTGAACATATTATGATACAATCCGATCCAAAATTTTTGGAATTAGAATTAGAACAACATATTTAGTTCCGAAACTTTTTGAATTGAAATTGGAACACCAAGATCCGATCCGATCCATCTGAGTTGCAGCCCTAGCATCGAGTATTAAAATATTGGGAACTATTATAAATAGTATTTCTAATTAATATTCATATAACTAAATTCAATTATCACATAATACATAAAATAATCATAAATAATATGAAGGAGAAATGAATTGGAGAGTCTAACTTATGAGAGGCACAAATTTTGTTGTCTTAAAATTGTAGACGCCTCCCTATATGTAGGTTATGGTGGTCGCTTATCCAAGATACAACTATTGAAACTTCACATGATGTCTAATCCGCTTTTCACGATAATGATAGACGGAGTGTCAAGTGTTTATTCATTGTTCAAAGGATAAAATCATAGAATATGTATTGGATCTAAGGAGAGGTATGATATCAATGGAAAGAGGAAGAGGAGGGAAGAAAATTTTTACATATTCTCTTTGTCTGAAGAGTTTCGTATTTATAGAACTATTCATTTAAAAGTTATAACTCCTGAGTTTAACCAAAAGCATATCTTTTGATCTTTTCAAATAATAGTTAAAATAATAATGATTATATTCCTAAGGTTGATACTATCATTTCCATTTAAATGCACTAAAGAATGAAGATTTATTTGATGAACAAATATCATAGGACTAATTTACAATTATTCAACTACACTATTTTCTTCTATTGTTTTAGATTGGAAAGCAGTTTTCGTTTATGGGTTCTACATTGATTAGGCTGGTTTGGTGGCAGTTGAGTTTTTTTGTTTGTTGTCTCTATGCACTCTGTAGTTTTATTCTTCGACTCCTTGTCCACTTTGTTGTATCATGCTTTATGATTTTATCAAGGGTTAATACCCAAAATGGTACATGAAGTATTATCATTTAGACAATTTGGTACCTGGTGTAACGAAATGGACAATTTGGTACCTATAGTTATCCTTCGTCTTTCAATTTGGTACTTCTGTCAAAAATTCAAGGGTATTTTCGTCTTTTCAGTCCAAAATCACCATAACCACATCTATGAACAGTGACCGCGGGACCCGTTGACTTTTTTCAAACGCCAGCGATGATTCCGGCCATCTACGACCGATATTTAGATACCAAAATCTTCCTCTCATCATGGGCTTTGTATATATATAAATTTCTCTTCCTATGATCCATTGTGCACAACGAATCGAAACTCGAAAACTTTGAGGTTTTCGGAGAATTTCTGCAATTTTCGGTGACTCCAGTCACCGTTGAACACAAACGAGGTACCCACCTTCATCTACTTATCGACCTCTACATGTTTCTATGCTCAAAATTCAATTATGGCTAAGATTGGAAGAATTGGTGGTTTGGGTAAACATGACCACCGCGCGACCACTGTTCACAGTGGTGGCTATGGTGGTTTTGGACTAAAAGGACGAAACTACTCCTAAACCTAACCGAATTTTTTACGGAGGATATGTATAGGTACCAAATTGTCCATTTTGTTACACTAGCTAGATACCAAATTATCCAGATGATGATACTTCAGGTACCATTTTGGGTATTAACCATTTTATCAATTAAAGTTGTTTCTTTTCAAATAATGTTTAAAAGCTAGATGTGAATCATGTCAAAATGGGTACAAATGAGAAAATGATAATGTGTTATCTGACATTACTTAGATGTGTCAAATTCAAGTCAACTTTTAACTATGCAGCTAAGCACAACTTGATTAGTTATTATATTAATTAGGTCTCTTGCAACAAAAGCCAAACCATAATCTCAATCCCTTTTTGTGTAGTTTATTGGTTCTAGCTTAATTATTATAGATTAATGACAACGAATAGCTTTTAATAGCTATATAACTATACAACTCTATATATATAACTATATAACTATATAATTGTATATATAAAACTCTATAAGTATATAACTATATGTATATAGCTATATTTTTTTTAAAAATATGTAACTGTACAACTATATATATAACTATTTATATATAGCGGAAGATCCTCGATCTGCTGCTGCTCGGAGTTGGTCATCTTCTTCTTCGTCGAGGGCCCACTTCGTGCTAGAGGGCATCACATTCTACAAGAGGAGACATCTATGCTATTATGTATTTTTGTAACTTTGTTGGATATGCTAGCTAGTGTTTAATTTAGATATATAGCCAGGAACAACTAACAACTGCTCTAAATGTTATTATGGAGATTTGCCTTATGTTTTATGTCATGGCTAGCTGCTTATCAAATTTAAGTTTCTCCATCATGAGCACGAAAGAAAAAAAAATGCAGAAGGTATAGAAGGTTCTAAGTTCCACCTTACATTCAATATCATCCATAATATTCAATAACCAGACAGTGCACTTGGATGTTATGAACATTAATTACTTTTTATTTACAAAATGTAATCAAGACATCCAACTACCTCCATAGTGTTGGATAAACAAATCATCTATGTAAAACTACAGTTTTTATTTTGAGTATACAAAACCTATTTGCTAATCAACTGTTCAATCGCCTGATTTTGACATTATATTTTAACATTGTATGGCTGGACCAGCTGATACTTTTTTCCAACCACAATTCCGTTATTGTTGGCCCCCAAACTGGTATTTGCTGCACATCTCACATAGAGAAGGTATTTCAACGTAAGGTGTTCATTGGCTTTAAGAGCATATGCATTCATAAAGTTTAAAAACTTAAGTCTAAACTAAAATTTAAGCTCCCAAATTGACACTATTCATCAATTTAGACCTCCCATTAATTTTGTGTTTCCAGCCATGAAGTCTAAAGCCTAGATTTTGTGTTTTCAGCCATGTTTCCAGCCATTCAAATGTTCTTGGTTTTAACAAAGGTACTTGTTTATAGTTGATAACAATTTGCACAAACATGTCCCTACCTTTAGCCTAGCCTAGAGCCATGTTTAATTTAGCCTCTTCAAAAAACTAGTATGTAGTTAGCCTAATCTAAAGTCAGTTCTAGTAAACTCACCCCACTAGAACTGACTTTTGATAATTTGAGCATATATTTTAGTTTAGACTAGTCTAAACTCACCTCACTGCATATGCTCTAAAGACAATTAATCAGTGTTCATTTGCGGGTGGACAACCATTTGCAGGTTCAAATGTCAAGTTGAATTTGATTATAGGCTTTGAAAGACCCGAAGCGACTTTTGTGCTCCTAGGAGCTTATGCTCCCGGAGGAGCGTGCGGTGCGTGCGGCGCGTGAACTCTGATCAGGCGTCCTTTGGTTTGTTGGATCGGTAGAGAACAGAAGATCGGAGTCCCCCGGTTCCAAAAATGGTGGTTGTTCTGCGAAACTAAGCGCGGAGCTCCGCAAACCAAATATGGCATATCCGAATCCTAGGCGGGGCGCGTTTGGCCACTTCCCGGCGTCGGACGGCGATGAGGTAATGGGATGTTGTAGATCGGAACATGGCGATCTTGATGATGGTAGCGGTGAGCCACGACGTTGCTCATATTCAGGCGACTGAGGAGAGAGAGTCCAGATCGACTTTCTCTCTCCTCGCTGCATTTTTTTCTCTCTCTCATTCTCATCGAATCTGAGCTTTTTCTCTTTTTCTCTTATGAATTCGATGAACCCATACGTTGGTTGGTTGATTTGGTTTGGGACCGATGTCAGAGAGAGAAACGGAGCATGGCAGCACGCGCTGCACGCGTCTCCGGGAGCATATGCTCCTAGGAGCACAGAAGTCTCTTCGTTGAAAGACCTTCGTAATTGTGGATTCGAGACCATGTTGCGACGTCATAGTTATCATAGCCTCATAAGGTCCAAGGTGCTTGGAATACTGTGTTTGGAGTATGCGGATATCTCAAGTCATGGTCCAGGGTGCTTGGAATATTGTGCATGAATTAAGATACATACATTGTGTTTCCTCATCAATTCCAACTAAGTCGGCACGTGTTGTTACGACATGATGAAAAACTAGTACAAGAAGTCATAAAGAATCCCCTCCCTCCATTCTTCATTTCTGTCATTTCCCTAGTACGATCTCGAATTAATCAATGATTGAATGGCAAACGTATATCTTGACCTTGACTCACTTATTCTTTCACGCACGCAAACCTATGCGTGTCCACTAGTTCAGATATGACATGCTTCCTATAGCTATCATAGGCTCATAGCCTCATAAGGTCCAGGGTGCTTGGAATACCGTGATTGGAGTATGCGGAGACCTCAAGTCATAATCATCTATGAGTCGTATGACTTTATGATTCCCCTTTCTATAAATATCAGTACAAAACCCACCATGTTTTTGAAGGAATGGATGGTTTTCAAAACTTTTTATTTAGTGCGGAATTAGTTTAACTATTAAACTACTAATTAACCATAAAATCCATTCCATGTCCCTTGTGATCTTGGCTTATTTATGATACATATAAACATAGCATAATTATCAAGAATAATCAAAGAGGGAGTTCTTGTTCTACTCACCCTTGAAGCGTGAATTTAATCCGATCCAAGTGAACCACCAAAGTTCCTCTCCTTGATTTCTTCTTGAAGATATTTCCTCCACCTTGAAGCACCTTGGAATGTCAACTCCTTGAACACCTTATTGTGCTGGAATTTTTCTCCTTGATGTATCAAGAAAGCCACAAAAAATATATGGCCTCTAAGGATCTTCACCTAAGTGGATGTGAGATGAAGAAAGATGATAGAAAGAAAGAAGTATGCAAGTGTTCTTCCTTTCTATGTATGGCAGCCCTTAATCATGTGTGTAAGTGAGAGAGAGCTGTTCTCTTTCAATGTATGTCAAACGTAATGCATCAAAATGCATTAATCAATTATATAGTCATCCATATTATTAAATAGTTAGAAACCTTTTCTAATAATTAATTAATGGTGACATATTAATTATCTTATCACACATGGCTGCCATAGTTATGCTCTTGGGCTAATAATTTGGGCCTTGGGCTTTTGCTAAGTCTTACTTGGTGAAGCCCAAGCCCATACCTAAAAGGCTCGACAATCGTTTAGACCCAATAGCTTCAGTTTTACCTGAGAACTTTAATTACGTCTAAATAATTAATCTAATTAATTATTTAGTCATAACCAACTCTTGTTTAATCTTCTTCATATACTATCTCAATGATCCACTTATATGGTGTGCGATCTCTTAGGTTCTAATTAACGAGGCAGTGAAGTTTGTAGAACTATTCTATTTTGTTTACGAATCAAAACTCCCTTTTGATTCTCCCTTTGAATTAGGATTATAAATATTGATCAATCCTCGGGGACTTCACAAATCATGAGTGACGTCTTGCAACATATCATGACTACCCAAGTTAATATAGAATAGTAAAGAACCTATTCAATTGGAATTACAATACAATACGGTCCTTCTCTAATACGATGTTCATAATCATATCATCGGGGCATGGAATTGCTATGTCAATCCCCTAATATGATTTCTATTCTTATGTGATTCTGAGAATATAATTAGAAACTCTTTTTCTAATCTTATTCAGTGCTTTGGCCAAAGACTAACTGAATCACATCTTTGAACATACTCCTCTTTTACTCAAGGATAGAGATTCCTTATTGTACACTCACATGTCTCTATGAGAAAATTGATTACTCCAATGAATGCATTGATCATATCCGTTAAGCGAAATAATATTTATTGCATCATCAAGAGTTAATCCATTTACTCATAAGACAACCATGGTGCCTCAGGTCAAATGACTAATTTGTATTATTGCAATTTAGAGTTCAAGTTTGACATGTAAGTAAAACTCCATACAAGAACTCTAGTGACCGCGTTCAGTGTACTCTTAAAGACAAGAGCACCCACATACTTGTATTAGTGTCTCCACACGAATGACTAGAGACTTGTCATCCTCCCTATTGAGCATACATAATATGTGCTAGTCTTTCCGGGTTATCAATGTCCAAATGATAATCCTATGACTAGGAACCTTTTAGGATATGAGTGTAAAAGAGTAAAGGTCTCACACATCTAACTCCTTAGATTACTTTCTCTTTAACTCATATTCCTTGGACCTTGTTCAATCAAATATTAAAAATATGCAATGAACAATAAACTTGCCCTTTTGATTAATAATAATTACAATAATAATTACATCAAAATGATTGTTTTAGGACACAACTCCTTCAATCTCTCACTTGTACTAAACCCAATCAGCCATGAAACGTACACCCATCTTCTCAAGATGTCGTTCTAGTTGAACTTGTGACAAGGGCTTAGTGAATGGATCCGCTATGTTATCAACAGATGCTACTCTGAGAATGTTAATGTCTCCACTTTTAACAAACTCTCTTATGAGATGAAAGCGTCTTCGAATGTGTTTGGATTTTTGATGAGACCTTGGTTCCTTGGCTTGAGCAATTGCCCCATTGTTGTCACAAAAAAGAGGAATTGGTGACTCAATGGTTGGAACAACATCAAGTTCAGTTATGAACTTCTTCATCCAAACTGCTTCCTTGGCAGCCTCTGCAGCTGCAATATATTCTGCCTCAGTAGTGGAATCTGCAGTAACACTTTGCTTGCGAGATCTCCAGCTTACTGCACCTCCATTCAGGGTGAAGACAAATCCTGATGTGGATTTACTGTCATTCACATCAGATTGAAAATCTGAATCTGTGTATGCTTCCACTTGCAACTCTGATTGCAAATCACCTCCTCCATAAACGAGGAATAAATCCTTAGTTCTTCTCAAGTACTTAAGGATATTCTTAACAGCACTCCAGTGTTCTATACCTGGATTGGACTGATATCGACTAGTTATACTTACACCATAACTGATATCAGGTCTAGTGCATAGCATCGCATACATGAGGCTCCCTATTGCAGATGCATATGGGATCTTACTCATCTTCTGCACTTCCTCAATTGTTTGTGGGCTCATTTCCTTAGAAAGGTGAATACCATGTCTGACAAGTAGAAAACTCTTCTTAGAATTTTCCATGTGAAATCTATTCAACACTTTATCTATGTACAAGGATTGGGATAATCCAATTAACCTTCTAGATCTATCTCTATAGATTTTTATCCCTAGTACATATGAAGCTTCTCCAAGATCCTTCATAAGGAAGGTCTTAGATAACCATACTTTGACTGAAGATAACATTCCTACATCATTCCCAATAAGTAGGATATCATCCACATAAAGTACGAGGAACACAACAGCACTCCCACTAACCTTCTTGTAAACACATGGTTCATCCATGTTTTGTGTGAAACCAAACGATTTGACTGCATCATCAAAACGGATGTTCCAACTCCTTGAAGCTTGCTTAAGTCCATAGATAGACCTATTAAGCTTGCACACTTTATGAATGTTATCTTTGGACACAAAGCCTTCAGGTTGATCCATATATAGATCTTCCTCGAGGTTGCCATTTAGAAAGGCAGTCTTTACGTCCATTTGCCATATCTTATAATCATAGTGAGCAGCTATTGCAAGTAATATCCGAATAGATTTAACCATGGCAACAGGAGAGAACGTATCTTCATAGTCAATGCCCTCTCTTTGCTTATAGCCCTTTGCCACTAACCTAGCTTTGTAGGTTTCTATTTTACCATCTGAGCCTATCTTCCTCTTGAAGACCCATTTGTTTCCAATTGGTCTAATACCAGGTGGAGGGTCAACGAAAGTCCAGACTTGATTGGTATACATAGAGTCAATCTCGGATTCCATGGCTTCATGCCATTTCTTTGAGTCAATGTCTGACATTGCCTCATTATATGTAGAAGGATCCTGCAAGCTTTCATTGTCACCAAGAAGATTTAACTCTCCAAGGCTTTCATGACGCAAGCCATACCTTATGGGAGGTATCCGGATCCGACTTGATCTTCTTGGAGTTTGTGCTACAGTTGGTTCAGGAATTTGGTCATCGAGCAATGAAGTGTTATCTTGTGGCGTTTTGGACACTTCCTTGAGTTCTACCGTTTGCTCAACATTCCTATCAAGGACGTAGTCTCTTTCAAGGAAAGTTGCATACCTGCTGACAAACACCTTTTGTTCTTCAGGTTGATAGAAATAATATCCCAAACTATTTTTAGGATACCCCACAAATAAACACTTGCTTGATCTAGCTTCAAGCTTGCCTGCTTCTAGCATTTTTACATAAGCTGGACAACCCCAAATCTTAATATGATTTAGACTTGGTTTCTTCCCATGCCACATCTCATATGGTGTAAGTGGAACGGATTTGGAAGGCACTTTATTTAACAAATAAATTGTTGTTTGAAGTGCATATCCCCAAAAGGATATAGGTAAATCAGTATAGCTCATCATGGAACGAACCATGTCTAACAAAGTTCGATTTCTCCTTTCAGAGACACCATTTAGTTGTGGCGTTCCAGGAGGAGCCAATGAAGAAACAATGCCTTCTTGTTTGAGATAATCAATAAACTCATTACTTAAGTATTCACCTCCTCGATCGGATCTAAGGGCTTTAATACTCTTGCCGGTTTGTTTCTCAACTTCATTCTTAAATTCTTTGAACTTTTCAAAGGCTTCAGATTTGTTCTTCATAAGATACACATAACCAAATCGAGAGTAATCATCGGTAAAGGTTATGAAGTATGAGAATCCACCTCTACTAATAGTGGACATAGGACCACATACATCAGTATGTATTAGGCCTAAGAGTTCGGTAACTCTTGTTCTTTGTCCACCAAAAGGAGTCTTGGTCATTTTGCCTTTTAGACAAGACTCACAAGTAGGCATAGGATCAGATCCTAATGACTCAAGATATCCATCTTTGGATAACTTGTGAATTCTATCTTGGCTAATGTGACCAAGTTTTAGGTGCCACATCTTAATGGGGTTAACCGTTTCTCGGGATCTCTTAGATCCCAAAGCATCTTTCTTCACACAGTTAATACTAGCATCCAAAAATAAAGGAAAAAGACCATCATTAACATTAGCATGACATATCATGCGTTTGTTCATAAATACAGAACCACTTAGTTTATCAAATACTACTCTATAACCATCCTTCAAAAGCATGGATACGGAGATAAGGTTCTTTATACAAACAGGAAGATAAAGACAATTCTTTAACTCTAATGTTTCTCCGGATGGTAGCTTCAAGAGATAAGTCCCCACGGCCTTGGCGTCAACCCTTGTGCCATTTCCCACACGTAGAGGGATCTCTCCAGCTTTAAGCTTCCTTGCTCCCACTAGTTCCTGCAATGAAGTGCAAACATGGTGAGATGCTCCTGAATCCAATATCCAGGTGGAAATATTATTAACTGTTAATACTGATTCAATCACATTGATCATACCTGCTTCTGAAGACTTGTTTTTCTTCAAGGATGCAAGGTAAGCCTTGCAGTTCCTCTTCCAGTGCCCTTCCTTGTTGCAAAAGAAACAAACACCTTTTGGTTCCTTTTGTTCCTTCTTCTTCTTCTTCTGGATTCCTCCCTTAGGCTTTACCACTTGTTTCTTCTTCCCTTTGCCCTTGCCTTTCGACTTGGACTTGGATGAAGATGCAATGGCAATGGCCACACTCCCACTCTCTTTCTTGATCTGCTTCTCATCTGTTACCAGCATATTGAGAAGTTCAGCAAGAGTATGATTCATTTGCTGCATATTGTAGTTCATTATGAACTGAGAAAATGAATCATCTAGGGAGGATAAGAGAAGATCCTGAGCTAGCTCCGCATCAATAGCAAAACCTAGGTCTTGAATTTGCTCAATAAGACCTATCATTTTGAGCCCATGTTGATGCACAGGCACACCCCTTACTTGTTTTGTCCTTACAATATCATTGACGACACAGAACCGCACGTTTCTATTCCTCTCACCAAACAATTCAGTGAGATGGAGCAAAATAGCAGAAGCGCTATCCATGTTCTCATGTTGCTTCTGAAGCTGTGGGTTCATGGATGCAAGCATAACACATTTAGCTTGTGTGTCGTCATCCTTGTGTTTTTGATACGCAACACGTTGCGCATTGGTTGCATTTGCAGCCAAAGGAGTGTGAGGGGGTGCATTTTGTAAGACATAAACGATCTTATCGAATGTCAATACAATTTTTAGATTACGGAGCCACTCATTGAAGTTTGGGCCCTCAAGACGGTTCTCGTTAAGAATTTTGGTGATAGGATGTCCCGACATATTGCAATCTATATAACATAAAACAAAGCGAGTTAGATTGATTGTATAACCATGAGATTCGGGTCTTAAGAATCAAATGGTACCTCTCACTATTTTTGGCAAATTCTTCATCCCTCAAAGAATTCGAGAGTTTATATTGGAAACTCTTAGTGAGTATGGAAGACTCATTTCCATTAAACCAACCGCATCATAATAGAACTATAGGTCAATTTAATTTTCATGAGAGGATACTCTTCTCCAATCACATCAAATGTGAATATCCATAACTTCGGCCTCTAGAGTAAGTAAGTCTCGCCATAATAGGATATTGACAACTCACTCTAGTTAAGTTATGCCCATCATCTCATGCAAGTATAGGGATCCAAAATTAAATCTCATCATAATAGAATATTGACCAATAATTGTCCCCTACCGTACAACATCAAATGTTGAATAACCTCTTTTCGACGCTCTTAGCAAGGAATACCCCCGGTCGGATGATATCCACAAGCAAGAACCCCTAATAAGAGATTACAATGATGGAAGGCCACAAAGAAATATTCATAATACTTTCTTCGTTTTCAACTTAATATCAATTTGAGGGAGTTTTAGGGTCTCATCTTTTATAATCATATTATTAACAATCACATTGCATTTGCTTTGATCCTAATACGATCACTAATTCATTATACTTGATTAAAAATTTAAAGATACTCCCACTAATTATTTTCGGAAAAACAATTTGATTTCATCAAAAACAATTTTCAATGAAATCAAGAGAAGTATAAAATTACTTAATCAAGTGTAATGGATATGCAATTATATTAGGTCATATAAGATGATTATGGACTTGTAGTTTGATCCAATCATGAGCCAACATGTTGGATCTAGGTCATGTTTGGGTGGTTGATTTTAATTACGCGTAACAATTACGGAAATTAAGTAACTAAGCTAAATTAATGAAAAACTATCACTAATCTATTACACTTTGCACTTGAACTCCTTTCAAGGCTAGATGATTTCGAACTTCTTGGATCATCCTTAAGTGCCTCCATCTTCGATTACAAGAGTGGATACGGGGCATACAAGCTCCCTTTTAATTTAATCAAACTTGAATAAATTAAACTACTTAGTTACACAACCAAATGAAATAATTACATAACCCAAATGAATTAACTACTTTAATTACATAACCACATTCATTCACAATGAATAGTCGGCCAATCTCATGCTCAATTATATTAGGCCTTAGTCCATAATCATCCTTTAATTAACCAAGATTAATTAGGTTAATTAAACAAGCATAATTAAACTAATCACATTAGATTAATCACTAAATTACTTTAATTTAAAATAAGTAAAGTGATTGAATGATTTAAGGGATGGTGTCTTACACCTTTCATCAAAGAATAGATATCACCAACTTTTGGTGAATTAATTAGGGATAGTGATTTATCCTATTCATTATTTATCACCAACTTTTGGTGAGTGGAAAAATTATGAATTATCACTTTTGTATTTTATCACCAACTTTTGGTGAGTGGAAAATATGGAAATAATTTCTTATAATTTTATCATCAA
Source organism: Rubus parviflorus (assembly GCA_029955375.1). NCBI lineage: Eukaryota > Viridiplantae > Streptophyta > Magnoliopsida > Rosales > Rosaceae > Rubus > Rubus parviflorus. Next base: position 6,341,426 of record JARGGL010000005.1, on the reverse strand, counting down.
CTTTTGATGAGTGAAAAATTATGAATGATGACTTACATATTTAATCACCAACTTTTGGTGAATGGAAAATATTGAAATGATTATCCAAATTTTTAATCATCAACTTTTGATGAGTGGAAAAATATGAAATTTATTTTATATCATCACAAACAATTAGGTAGGCATCAATCCTAGACTTTATGAATCAAAATAAAGAAAATAACATAAAAATTGGCTAGTTCATAACTAGCTTAAACATGTTCCAAATCTGGAAATAAAATTCCAGATTTGTGTTCTTCCATTGAACACTTGTTTCCTTTATTTTTCAAGCCAAAAATCATGCATACCCAAAAGTATATTTATCCTAACATGTTTCTATGCTTAACATCTTAATTAAGAAACATATAGGAGCTCTTAACACATATCTCATATGCACCAAAGTTTCATAAACTTGAACCATTTCCTATATGCAATTTCTAGAAACTTTTTCCAGCATAAAATCTACCTTACATCACCTGCTTCATAACTTTTATGCTAAGGCAAATTTTATGATCTAAATTGCATATCACCCTAAGCTTAATAAAATCACTTCAACCAAAATACTTAGCCATGTTTATAACATATCAAAATTAAGCCAATGGCTCTGATACCAATTGAAGGAATGGATGGTTTTCAAAACTTTTTATTTAGTGCGGAATTAGTTTAACTATTAAACTACTAATTAACCATAAAATCCATTCCATGTCCCTTGTGATCTTGGCTTATTTATGATACATATAAACATAGCATAATTATCAAGAATAATCAAAGAGGGAGTTCTTGTTCTACTCACCCTTGAAGCGTGAATTTAATCCGATCCAAGTGAACCACCAAAGTTCCTCTCCTTGATTTCTTCTTGAAGATATTTCCTCCACCTTGAAGCACCTTGGAATGTCAACTCCTTGAACACCTTCTTGTGCTGGAATTTTTCTCCTTGATGTATCAAGAAAGCCACAAAAAATATATGGCATCTAAGGATCTTCACCTAAGTGGATGTGAGATGAAGAAAGATGATAGAAAGAAAGAAGTATGCAAGTGTTCTTCCTTTCTATGTATGGCAGCCCTTAATCATGTGTGTAAGTGAGAGAGAGCTGTTCTCTTTCAATGTATGTCAAACGTAATGCATCAAAATGCATTAATCAATTATATAGTCATCCATATTATTAAATAGTTAGAAACCTTTTCTAATAATTAATTAATGGTGACATATTAATTATCTTATCACACATGGCTGCCATAGTTATGCTCTTGGGCTAATAATTTGGGCCTTGGGCTTTTGCTAAGTCTTACTTGGTGAAGCCCAAGCCCATACCTAAAAGGCTCGACAATCGTTTAGACCCAATAGCTTCAGTTTTACCTGAGAACTTTAATTACGTCTAAATAATTAATCTAATTAATTATTTAGTCATAACCAACTCTTGTTTAATCTTCTTCATATACTATCTCAATGATCCACTTATATGGTGTGCGATCTCTTAGGTTCTAATTAACGAGGCAGTGAAGTTTGTAGAACTATTCTATTTTGTTTACGAATCAAAACTCCCTTTTGATTCTCCCTTTGAATTAGGATTATAAATATTGATCAATCCTCGGGGACTTCACAAATCATGAGTGACGTCTTGCAACATATCATGACTACCCAAGTTAATATAGAATAGTAAAGAACCTATTCAATTGGAATTACAATACAATACGGTCCTTCTCTAATACGATGTTCATAATCATATCATCGGGGCATGGAATTGCTATGTCAATCCCCTAATATGATTTCTATTCTTATGTGATTCTGAGAATATAATTAGAAACTCTTTTTCTAATCTTATTCAGTGCTTTGGCCAAAGACTAACTGAATCACATCTTTGAACATACTCCTCTTTTACTCAAGGATAGAGATTCCTTATTGTACACTCACATGTCTCTATGAGCAAATTGATTACTCCAATGAATGCATTGATCATATCCGTTAAGCGAAATAATATTTATTGCATCATCAAGAGTTAATCCATTTACTCATAAGACAACCATGGTGCCTCAGGTCAAAGGACTAATTTGTATTATTGCAATTTAGAGTTCAAGTTTGACATGTAAGTAAAACTCCATACAAGAACTCTAGTGACCGCGTTCAGTGTACTCTTAAAGACAAGAGCACCCACATACTTGTATTAGTGTCTCCACACGAATGACTAGAGACTTGTCATCCTCCCTATTGAGCATACATAATATGTGCTAGTCTTTCCGGGTTATCAATGTCCAAATGATAATCCTATGACTATGAACCTTTTAGGATATGAGTGTAAAAGAGTAAAGGTCTCACACATCTAACTCCTTAGATTACTTTCTCTTTAACTCATATTCCTTGGACCTTGTTCAATCAAATATTAAAAATATGCAATGAACAATAAACTTGCCCTTTTGATTAATAATAATTACAATAATAATTACATCAAAATGATTGTTTTAGGACACAACTCCTTCAGTTTTTCCAATCTGGCCATGCATAACCACCTGACCGGAGGAAAAGAGAATGTGCATAAATTAAGAAATAACGTGAAGAAGAAAAGGAGAGAACGTAAAATTATCGATTTGTGGTTGTCTTAATTGATTGAGAAATCTTTCCATCTGTCCTTAAGTAAGCCTGTTAAATTTCCAGTTGATATGGAAGCTCAAGATAATTTCATCAAACCAAAATTAACCTGGGTTATTCAGTTATTTAGTTTTATGGGTTCACAAGTTGGTATTGAGCCCGATACTATTTTAGTTATTGTTTTGACTATATTATTTATTATTTTGCCCTTAATATATTTAAATTTATATATTGTTTAATATAGTGTTGGAGAGGTAAATCTTGGGTTTTTGAATGTTTACCAAGAACCCAAGTTTTGACATTATATATATATATATATAATGATTCTCAGGTAAGGAGATCCTTACTTTTTTAAGTTAAGGAGTTTTGATCTCAGCCGTCAGATCAAAACAGAAGTGGGACCCAACTGTCAGATATGTTTTAAATAATTTGCTTTGACGGCTGAGATCAAAACTCTTTAACTTAAAAAAGTAAGGAGTTCCTTAGCAGAGAAGGTATGTATATATATATATACAGTCCCTTTCACGTGTGAAAGTCCACATTGTATTAAAATGCAAGCAACCTCATTTCGACATGCAAACTAATTATCAGAACCGTCCATATTTTAGGTTATCCTTCAATGATAATTTAGATTAAAAACATTCAAATTGGAAATTATTTAGCCATTTGATTACAACATTCATTATTTCAGCTTTATCTGACGGAATGTATTTGTCTGTAAACTATACAATGAACAAATGATCAAACAATCTCTAATTCGGCTGATTTTTTGCAAGAACAATTCTTGAAAATAAATATAAACGATGAGCGGTTCCAATGATTGAGTTATGTTGTCAATTGGTCGGGATGAGCATATTCGCATTTTAATACAATGTGGACGTCCACACGTGAAGGGTATTGATATGTATATATATGTATGTACATATACTGCAAGGCTTACAACTTAGTGTGGCTCTCCCGAAAACGCCCCGGGGTACGCCTTAAACTTTTAAAATAATGGTCAGACACTTAATCTTGATTCTTATTAGAGAGTAGCCCATCTCTTACAGTTGCGGCCTCACAACTACTCTCACTTAGGTGAGTTCTCCAAAAGTATATAACCGTACCCCGACAGAATGTGTCTGCCTCAAAATTATTTCAAGGAAAAATCTTTCCTTAACTTCAATTTAATATAGCACTCGTGCCTTAGGGATGTGCGGGAAAATCTCTTTCGGATATCCTCTTAAAGATTTGTGTGCTATAAATAAATAAATAAATATATATATATATATAGGCTCTTTCACGTGTGAACGTCCACGTTATATTAAAATGCGAACATCCGCATCCCAATGTGCAAACTCATAATCAGAACCGTCTACATTTTAGGTCATCCTTAAAGGATCATTTTGATAAAAAAAAAAATTAAATTTCAAATTATTTAGCCATTTGATTACCACATTCATCATTTCAACTTTATCTGACAGACTGTGTTTGTGCGGATAATTCTTGCAAGGATAATTCTTAAAAATATATCTAAACGATAACCAAACAATATCCAATTGGGCTGATTTTTTGCAAGGATTCATCATAATTGAGCTTGTGCGGTTATGTTAAAATTACCCGGATTCATCACTAAGGCCCAATTGAAATTTTTAGGGTTACACCTAATATGTAGTCTCTTAGAACTTTATAACCTAAATTTACTTCATTTCCGTTCTCAACAGCTGCAGCAGCAGTAGACCAGTAGACCCTGCGAACGAACCTTTCTCAAAGATCCCAGATCCACCAATGGTTGTAAGTAATTTCTGAATCTGTGTGACTTTATTTTTGACTCTTCGTTTTGTATCTTGTTGGAACTCTGAAATTTGATTTTGGAACTCTGCATCTTTTGTAGATCTGATTGTGTAATTTCTGAATCTTTTGTGTATTTGTGTGACTTTATTTTTGACTCTGCGTTTTGTATCATGTTGCAACTCTGATTTTTTGAACTTTGAAATCTGATTTTGGAACTTTATGTCTAAATTAGGATAATTTTTGAAAATAAATCTAAATGATGAGTGGTCCGATGATTGAGTTTTGTTACCAATTAGTCGGGATGAGGATGTTCGCATTTTAATACAATGTGAACGTGAAGGAGACTAATATATATATCACAACATATCTTTATGAATAAAATCTGATAATGTCAAATAACACAAATCTGATAAATTATATCTTTATGATGACGTCTTCAGTTCAAAAAAAATATATATATATATATCACAACATAAAATGCATATATCACAACATAAAATGCACGTTCAACTTCTCCAATGTCATCTTCTTTGATGCATGCACTAGTTCAAGCTACTTTTTGGCAAATGGCAACTATTGTTGTAACCTAGGTATACTTTGTTGTGATATTTATCCAATAAGTCGACCAAATATTTTTGATTCAGTAAACAAACTTTTGCCAAGTAGGTGTTGGTTGATAATTGATAACTCGATTTCAGAACTAAAAGTTCTGTTTTGATAAATAGTAAAGCCTATTACTTTCGAACTTGACCAATGCACAACCCTAGTCCCATCCATGAAAATCCAGTTCATAAGCACATTCGAACTTTCATTGGCACAACCCTACACTCCCACTCATCACAATCTAGTTGATAGGCCCCAAGTAGGATCAATGACATCTGTTTGTGAGGGTGGAACATACATAATGCAAAGCACCATACTAGGTATTCTTTTCTCAAGAACCTACCATTCAGCTGACTCATCTTTCAGTAGACCGAAAGCCTTCTACAACAACTCATCCGAAGTACAATGGATGAGAATTAGTCATATTAAGATAGTAATGGAGTAAGCATTCTCAGTTTGGTCTAGTATCTATAGCTTGTTTCGTAAAACCTTGTAATAGTGGTTGATAAATGGACAGGAGTCTCTCCTCCTTGGTTTGAGCCTCATCTATGATTAGGTACTTGATACCCCTTTTACAATGAATTCATTGATTTGTTTCAAGAATAGTAATGGAGTAGAACTTGTCTAATTGTGGACAAAAACGAAACACATGCATTATGCATACAGAATTGACAAATTGGAGAATCACAATGTCAAATAGATATCATACAACTATGCTGTTTACGTTGATAGAGACTATAGTTCACCAACCACTTACTCAAAGGGGGAATAAGGGAAATGAGATTCGATGAGTCCTAGATGGAGTTCAATTCAAGTACTTCAACCTCAGATTGTGCAAAGTTTTGAAACAACAAACAATAAAGCTGGTCCTCTATAGAAAAAGTTTCTTTTTTTCTATTAACAAACATGTTCCGACAAGGTAGCTATTCGGCAGTAACAGAAGCTGGGACGGACACCACGAACATGAAATGATCAATCAATGCCCAAAGTGGAATAGGGTTCATAGCCACCCTGACAAATACAAAACGAATAAACTCTCAGCGCTTCTTTTCTTCAAGAAATAATAAAAGCTGTAAACATTAATGTTCCAAAGAAGTATAGAGCTATAATTGAAAGGTTCGGAACATGGATATGTGGGGGTGGGGGAAGAGAGATCTACGCTAAAGAATTTGCACTAAGAATTTGGATGGTACAAGACACTTTTCCCCTTTGGAATTGGCTTGATATAGGACAATTCTATTTCAACAGGATCCATTCACCAATTGAATAAGGCTTTATATAGGCCAACCACCATACAATTGAATAAATAAATGAATTGAATTTGTTTCATGTATCAGGGTAGAGAATGAACTAGTTTCATTCCTAATCATATGAAGCCAATTTTACTGAAATATGCTACTCACAGAACAGTCATCATGAACACGCCATATGGTCTCTCCCAGAAGATTTGCTACTGACAGGACAGTTAGCTGGGGAAAATAGTTCTGCTCAGACACTGGAATAGTATTTGTTATGATCACCTCTTGGAACAAACCGCTTGACAGCCTCTCTATAGCAGGAGGACTGCAAAAAGGAAAACATAAAATAAATATTCATCTATATTATGAGGCATATTACCAGAAATTCTTGTATTCACCCTGGTTGAAGTCAACCAGGGTGATCTCAGCCGTCAATTGATTTAAATAAAGATAAAAAAAAATTTGATTTAAATTAATCAATGGTGGGATCACCCTGGTTGAAATCAACCAAGGTGAATGGAAGACTCTCCGGCATATTACACTCATTCTCATAGTCCAAAAGAAAACTTCCGGGAAAGTCACAACTAAAGGATGCCAGCATCCTATTGCAAACAGTAGCCATGGGTAGAAAAATATCAAGTCATAATTAGTTTAACGTAGCAAAGAGGTAACAACCAAATGAAGGCTTTACCTAGAACTCATTCCTTGAGATGTCAATCAACTGTGGAGTTATAAATTACTGTAGGCATGTTCAGTGCGGACAAAGGCTCCACAATGATTCTAACCAAAAACTGAATGGTCACTTCCAGACCTTTATCATATTATATAAGGACCAAAACGTAGCAAGGGCCAGAATTCTTGAGCTACTATTAAAGAATTGAAACAATCTTTTATAGAAAGAAAGATGGATACAAGACATGGGTGAGTCGTCCATCCAAGCACAACCAACTCTAGTACCATCAACTCAAAACCCTCGCCCAACAAATCAGAATGTTCCTCACACACAAACTAATTTTCTAAAGCCAAAGGTCCGAAAGGTGTGTTCATCGTAGGACATTTTCCTTGAAGTCTATAATGGGGTGCTTGCAGCTTCCCCACCAGGGGCCTCCCTGCCCTTTAAAAAAAATAAAAAAATTCTGACTCGGCCCAGGAAAGCGCTAGAAACAACGGAAAGTAAGGGGTCTGGCCTGAGGCAACTGGAGGGAGACAACACAGGGCAAAGGGCAGAGCTTCAAACTGCTACTACTACAATTGTAATCTACAATCAACAAAATGTTGGTGTAGCACGAGCTAGGAATTTAATTATACATTCCTAATAAGCAAGATGCTGCCAAGAGTAGTTTTCACCAAAACATCATTTGAAATCTCAACTGTCAAATAATTCCCAATTCATCTATGGTGAAATTCCAAGTAATCCAACTCTAAACCACTGAAGATCCCACTCCCACCAATGTGGGGTCAGTGGTTGGGAAGACATACTCATCCAAACCTGACACCTCTTCAAGTCAACATGAACCAAAAAAAATTAACAGAAAAAACAAAACTAATGATTGTTGCTTCTGGTGGAAACTATAAATGATCACAGACTCTGTTAAACAAAGGTTCTTTATATGTCATACAAAAAGAACGAAAGTGGACATTCATGCACTAGAAGAATACCACATACCTAAAAACTGCATGTGTACTGCATGCATAAACTTCCCTGGCACCCTCTTGATGTAGTAAAGCTGCACCTTTGGAAATAGTCCCTGTAACCCACCAGCCAAACAATAATACTTTGTTGCAAGAATAACAACCAAGAATATAGCTGCAGATACTAGTAAAGAACACATGAAATGATTACAAGAACATCAATCAATTCAAAACCCATTATAGTGAAGCAATATTATTTGTCACATTTGTAGCTAAAATGGTTACAGAATGGACAAAGGAGATGTCGTGCAAATAATCTTGGAAATCAATAATTGGATTTGCAGGAATACTAAGCGCTAACTGCAGGTACAATTCACAGTAGTAGTCTCTGAGGCCCGCTCATATGTGCAAATAAACAGGCCATGAAAATTTAGCGGTCGCAACAGTGACAACGGCCCTTAGCATCTGAATTTCAGACCGTCATATACTTCCTTCAGTTGGATTAGGCACAAAATTACAAGTTAAACCCACCTAAAAGACTACCAAAAGAGGTAACTTCACACTAATGATGAATTCTCTATAACCTCTCTAATCTATGTAGATTATGATTTTTCCAGAATATAAGTTTACGATCACAAGCTAGTATTCACTGTGTTCTATTTTATTTGATGACATCAATTTAAAGGTACTATTTATGTTCTATTTTATACAACAAATTACAGTATGTATAAACTAACCAGCAGTGTCAATCATGTCATCCACCATGACTGCTACTTTTCCCTTCACGTCACCTATCAAATTCATCACCTACAAAATAGATGACATTCAACCTTGAATTGATGAGTTGGAAGACATGTTTTGAATAAAACAGTAAAACTCATGCATATGTGAATAACAATCCTTTGCTTCAGACTTCAAAGTTCAAGGGAGAAAAAAATGGAAGAAAAAAAAAAGGAAGAAGAAGAAGAAAAGTGTCATTGTGAAAATCGAGACATTTATGGAAAATGCAGAGGTTGAACCCCTTGGCTACATCATAATTTCAATATATAAAAACTTGTTCTCTAATAACCTACCAAACAACCTTTTAATTTCTCAGTCATAATTAATAGATTTTGAGATTAATTTTGAGAATGTGTCCTTACTCCTTAGTTACACAGACTACTGCTTAGTGATTGTCCTTTTAGACCTCTGTAGGCCATTGAGTAGTCTGCTGATTAATTTTTTAGAACTGCTTTCGGAAGAGAGAAAGAGTATAGTGACGTGATAAAATGGATGTTTTCTTAAGGGAAAATTTGCATTCATACAATCGGTACAAGTAGCATCTAGCCTCATTCATTTCTTTTTTGCAGATTTTCAAGTAGGGCAGTTAGGAGGTTAGAGAAAATAAAGGACTTCCTTTGGAAGGGGAGCGATGAAGGGACAAAGGATTATATAATAAGTTGGCATATTGTGCAAAGGTCAAAAGAAAAATCACTATATATGAACCAGAGAACAAACTGCACAAATTTACCTACAGAATTTATGAGTTATGATGAAACATTTAAAGTATCATTGCAGTTTTAGCATCTTATTTTGGACTCTAGGAAGAGAAGAAGAAGAAGTGAAGAAAAAAAAAACCTGAAAGTATATTATTGTATGTTCTTCATTTATTCAGTAAAAACTCATGAAATTTATGTGATCCTTCATAATCTCACTAGTTTATCAAGCTTTATATAGAATGTGTCAACATTATCAGATTTCAGAATAATTTCTTTCTTCCCAATAGATCATGTGCTACTTCAAGACATTGTGAGATACTGTAATAGTTGTCAACGACATGTGAAATAGTTCATACCTCTGCCACATTGTGCCCATGACGTCTTTTATCAACAATAGCCAGAGGAGCATCAGATAATTTTTTCGCAAAAGCACGAGCTCTAGCAACACCCCCAACATCTGGTGAGACCACTACCAAATCATCAGAACATATAGTCTTGCTGGCGAGATAATCAAGTATCACAGGCTGGTTAAACATGATAAAAAAAATAGGAATCATTAACAAGAATCACAATCAAGAATGAACTTTGAACATATTTATAGTTTGAAGATAGTAGATTTTTATATTTGCTAAATCAATTACTAATTTCAACGAAAGTGGAGGCCAAAAGCCTATACAAACAAGACCAAAGACAAACTCCCTAAGAAGAAGATAACCAGACACTGGGAAGGACACACTACTAACTGTTAGACCAACATATATTAGACCCCGGACAGAGGCACCAAAGAGACCAAAGGAAACTAAGCTTTACAACTAATGTACCATATATAGTCATGTGTCATACTGCATTTTCATATGTTAACAAAGTTGTGTTTCTTATTCAGGGCTTTGGAATGTACAATCGTTTGAGGTTTTAAAATCTCGTGTTTTGGGATAACTGAGATGAAGCCCAAGCCTATATAAACACACTTTGCTCTTCTTTATTGCGTCTTTTGAACCGTGCGATCATTTGCAATGCCTTAACCATTACTGGCGGACTGTGTGGATAGATAAAAACAAAAAATTAATCTCATTTTAAAAAGGTGAAGTACATTGGAGGAGGATATGCCCACAAATCAGAATTCCACTTTTGATGACACTTACAATGTTATCCATCACTCTAGCAGTATTTTCCAAAAAGATTTCTAAATACAAATACAAATTTATTTATAGTACAAGAAATATCTCTTTAAAAACACACAAACACACACCCACACACACACACACACACACACACACACACACATATATATATATATATATATATATTTCATTCCAGGCCAAGTAAAGGACTGAAGACTCTTAAAAGAGTTGAACAGCCTGATCTGTAGACTATGAAACAGAAGAACCCCAAGTATTACAGGATTGTTACCTGACCATATACATGATCCACAGGGATATCAAAATATCCCATAGATTGACCAGAATGAAGATCACACGCAAGAACGCGATTTGCACCCGCTTCTGTGATCAAATTTGCAACAAGTTTGGCAGCAATAGATTCACGCCCTTGAGTCTGAAACAAACAGTACTTAAAGTTAATAATTAAAACAAATTTGAACTCCAAGTAACTCAAAATTCAATTCCAACTACACTTTCTCAGTCATTACGGAACTTAGTAATTTACCACAGAGGCATTTGTACAAGCTACTATCTCAGGATTCTAAAGTTATAAATTTTCATGATTTTAAATCCAAGTTGGTAACCTAACCTATTTACTGACGAAATTTGAGAAAAAAATGATCTTCAACATCAATCTTAAATCTTAATGCTAATGTTGAGAAGTTTCTTAATGGACCTAAAAGTTTTAGTTTAAGGAATCCAACTTTTTCCCTATAAGGACAAATCTACATATATATATATATATATATATATATATATATATATATCCCTAAAAGTTTCCCTATAAGGATAAATCTATATATATATATATATATGGATAAAAAGAAAAATTATAAAGAGGGATCCCTTTTATGAGAACAAAAAGGGATTATATGTGGGACCAACCATCGATGCAATCCTATAATTTAGTCATAATTACTAAACTTGTGATGTTCAAGCAATGTACCAGTTATGAAAACAATTTCCAGATTCGCTGCTTGTCATACTCATTTACCTTTCTATCAGCCCTGGCATATCCAAAATACGGAATCACAGCAGTAATATTCTTGGCCGATGCCCTCCGACATGCATCAATCATTATCAGAAGCTCCATTAGATTCTCATTTGCAGGAGGACATGTCGGTTGCACAAGATATACATCACACCCTCTGACACTTTCTTGCAACTGAACATATATCTCTCCATCAGCAAAGCGTTTTATCTTAATCTTTCCAAGTTCCAGACCCATGTAGCATGCAATTTCCTATCAAAGACACAAGACTACATCAGAAACAGTGCATTCAAAGTGTTTCATATGCACATACTAGGGCTTCTTTTGCTTTGGCAGAAAAACAATTTCATGGAGAAGTCTTTTGAATTAGAAAACTTTTCTAATGTGTACTTGAATGGAAAACTTCCTGGGACATATCAGCATTTCTTTAGTTTATGTCCAACATGTTTTCTTTAGAAACCAATGAAAGACAGCAAATATTATCCATCATGTCAAGTAGCCTAGCTAAGAACATAATCAAGAAGAATTTCTCTAGAGAGAAAATTCCAAAATCTACCAGCGTTAGATATTTTCAAGAAAAATTCAGGATGGAAAGCTTTTCCTTAGATATTCCACTCCCAGTAGAAGCTTTTCCAAACACATCCACACCAGATGACAAAGAGGTAATGTGTATGAATATTGTTGTTAGTTATATATGTTGGAAAATATAAGGTCTAATTGCTATATTTATAAGAAAACTCACGATAAAAAAATGCTATTAAATCCAGAAATTCAATGCATACTAAAATTCATAAATCATGCTAGATTAATGCCGGAAAAGTCTAGAAGAACCTTAACAAAAGATCGAGGCACAAGATTGCCCCTCACAAGTGCTTCAAGGTTTGTATTGGCAAATGTCTCCCAGGATACAACGATCTATCTTCTTGCGAAAGTAGAACTCCAATAAGCAAGAAACAGGGAACCAGAATATGTTTGATCTTTCTCTCAAAAGACTCTCTTAATCTCTAAGTATGAAATGCACTATCAAACTAGAGAAACCTAAATGTGATACTGATAAAAAAATTCACCCTTTGAATGCAGTAGATGCGTCTTTGTTTATAAGAGTAAATACACTTGTTAAGAAAAGTTGTAACTCGATAGACTAGCCAAGCAATGCAACCTTTCAAATGTTAACAACCTTTCAAACACATTCCAACAGATATAACCCTTCCAATTTTCAATTTTATGATTAAATTTTCTAACAATATATTCTATAGAAACAGAGGAAATTCAAATCCATTTATAAGTTAAAGGACATTATATTTCAAAGTAATAAAAGTTGAAGGCATCAAACATTCATGTAACACAATAAGGACAAATACGCAAGTAAGTAAGTAAGTAACCAACAGCATTTCTGCTTTCAAATCTATTGATACTCTATCTAAATAAGCTCTTCTTCTTTTTTTTTGGACAAATAAGAACTTAAAGTAAAGGAAATTATAAAACAGGGGACAGTGTGGTCCCTAATATAAGAAAGTAGTCTCTCAAATATATCGAAACATAAGCCCATCAACCTGACAAACTTTAACCTTTTTTTTTTTTACAAACAGATTTTATTGATAAAAGATTGATACAAGAGGTCCACAATGAAGAAAAGTAACAGAACAATCACAAAGTTACAACAACAGCAACTAGACCAGGATTGCACAGCTCACCCTTATATAAGAAAGGCTGTAGACCATGAAAGTGGACAAAAACTAACTCTGTCCCAATGATCCTCCACCCCCGCACCTCTAAATCTTCAAAAGTCCCAAACTTTACTCTAGCTGTCTTCTTCTAAGAAAACTCTTATTTCTGATCTTATTGTTATTCACGAGCCCTTTCTCCCCACATAAAACACAGAGCCAATAAAGTAGAAACAACAATTGAGCTTATAAAGTTTCAGCTGAAATCATAATGGGGAAAAAACCCAAGGAATTCATCGTTAGGATTCAGTGTAAACCACAATTTCTTGCCATCCGATTTGAGATAATTAACTTTATTTTCTTTTTTATTCCAGATGTCTTGCACAGAATCCTAAACATGAATTCCTTAGGTTTCTTTCCCCCATTTTTCCAGAAAAAGAAAACAGAAATGTTCTAATTAGTTGCCAACTAGAAACCATTAATGAAAAAGAAATGAAAAGCAAAAAGAAGAGTATTCCCTTATCGCTCCTCTGCCTAGCCCATTATTATACACTGAACTAGAACCAAATCTCCGTATACCAGAATTCACCCACATGAATTCTTATTCTACGTTCTTTCTATTAGAACGTCGTGCAAATCTCATCTTGGCAGATCGTTTTGTATCACTTCATCCCATGTAAGTCATGGTCGGCCACTTGACATATTACCGTCTATCTTAAATAGCCTTTATTTAGTAATGAGATCCTACCATCTACACAATCATTAGTAATATTACCAGTAGGAGGTATGACTCAAAATGTCTCTACATTTCTGGCAACTTGTATCATCCATCTCAATATTCTCATCTCCCCTACATCTCAAAGTTTAACAAGCCGGCATCAGAACTCAAATTATGAACCGATACACTAGCTATCTTCTTTTCAGCAAATTCTTACTTTGGATCTTATTATTGTTCATGAGCCCTTAATCGGTTAATCCCCACTAGGTTTTGTCATTGTAGCTAACAAATTAACACACAGACAACCAAATTGGATAAAGCAGGAAAACTCATCATCAGAATAGAACTCCTTTCAATTGAGCTTGATAAAATCCTGCTTCTCCTCAACAAAAAAAAATCACAAATTTCAGCTGAAATCATAGTGATCTAATAGTACGCAAATAACTCATAGATTTGGGACTGCCACAATTTCTTGCTATCCCATTTGAGATAATCGCCTTTTGTTTCTTTCTTTGTTCAAGGGTGACTTGCACAGATCATAAAAAGAAGTTTGGGCCTGCCACAATTTACTTGATATCCCATTTTTCCACCAAAAAAACAAAGAAATGAAATATATTACAGTCAGTTGCCAACTACAAACCATCAACAAAGAAAAAATAATGAATAAAAACAGGGACCCCAATTCCCAAATCACTCTTCCCCCCACCTTTTCTATGTTAAACCACCAACATCATCCTTACCTTTCTACATTAAACCGGAACCAAAATTCATTCTGTATACAAATACTACATTCTATCTATTATTGACCAAAAAGAACATTCTATCTATTAGATCGTGTACTTCGTATCATACCTATTTTTGTCACATAAGTCTTGGTCCACCACTTGATCTTTTAACTAATCTACCTTGCCCGATTTTATAAGTAGGAGGTATCACTCACAAGTCAAAAATATCTCTAGACTTCTGGTAACTCGTATAATCAACCTTATCATTCTCCTCTCCCCTATATCTCAAAATCAAACAAGCAGGCAAAAACTTAAAACTATAAACAAGTTCAACCTAATCAAACAGAAGTCAGAGATATTCTATATCATCATAAACTAGATAACTCTACTCTGAATAACAGAAATACCGGAAATGAAAACAAATGCAAATAAACCCAAGTGATAAAATTTGTCAAAATGTTTACCTGAGAAAGCGAAGGGTTTGCAGTTCCGGAAAATATCCTAAGCCTGGTATCGTTCTTGCTAGCTGCATTCACTAAATGTGTATTCCTCGTCAGAAAATTTGGCACCATCTCTTCGCTCTTGAGGAGTGGAATGCATGGCTTTCCATTTGCGTATTTCAAAGGCTCCCCGACATTACACCTCTAAATACATTATTCAGTGTAAACATAATCCATATTGTGTCAAAAGAACCAAAATGAACAGAAAAAATTTACACTTTCAGACTCAAATTGAATCAAACTTTGCAAGAACAATCGAAAGAAAATGAAAGAAGAGAAAGGTTGTGACTGCATACCACGCCTTTTGGAGCTGTGATTCGAGAGCTAGAGTGGTTAGGCAGCAGAGTGCGAGAGCATAGAGAGGTGCGAGAAGCAAGAGAGGACGGGGACGATGTCTGAAGCAGCGAAGCCATTTTCAGGGTGAGTAGCAATCAGTTATGCATAGAAAGAGGACCGGTGAGAGGTTTAGTGTTTGAAATTTAGGGTTTTACTCAAGGTTTTGAGAGTTCATCGATGGAGCTCAGCTTTTGGCGGTTCAGGGGAATGAAAGCTAGAGACAACGTTGCCCATCAATTTGGTATCAAGTAGATCAAGTGTGTGACGAAAATTCTATCTATTTTCGGGAGTTTTTTCTTTCTTCCAAAAAAACAAAATAAGAATAATAATTGACATTTCTCTTCAACAAAATATTGCGTGTTTAAATTCTTATGTCATTAGCTTTTGATCATACACCACTGCTCTAAAACTAACCGGTTAGAGCAAGTCCACCCATTGGGTCTGGGTCTGGGTCTGGGTCACAATTTAATTTTTTGCATTATTTAATTTCTATTCATTTATTTTGGAAAGATAGATTATATTTGGAAGAAGAATGATGTTTGCAATGGAATGAAATTTTTGGGTGTGGGAGGTAAAAGGAGAATGCTAGGTATTTATAGAAATTGTTTACATTTTTTCAGAATTTTTTTTTTCACTTCTAACCCTCCATTTTTAAATATATGTAGATCTAATGGCTATAATTAAGTTGTCATTTCATTTGTTTGTTTTCATGAAGACCAACGGCTCCTTGACAGGCCACGTGCACATTTGCCTAAAGTTCATCTCTTCTGGCCATGACGTCAGCCACGAGTTGCAGCAAGCCACGCTGGCAACCGGTCTCCAGCCAAGGCAGAAAGAGACCAGGCAGCTGCCCCATGCCAGGTGAGATCTTGCCCAGGTAGCTTTCCACCGCTGGAAGTGAATTTCTGCAAAATAGGGGCTGGATTGACATGGCAACCGGTTAGAAACCTCTCGCTGGACTTGCTCTTAGCGCTGCTCTTGATTCATAATGCAATAATTTGATTTATTAAAAAAAACTTAAAACTTATTAGATACTCCAGATCCAAAATAATAATTTTCTCGTAGTGATCCTATTCTCCTTCTTTTTGGTAACCAAGTCTTTTTTGGTAGGGTTCTCGATGCTATGTGGCTCTAGTGGCGTCGACGTCAGCTTTATTTCGTTTCTGCCTTACTCGTTACTCCTGGTCTTCCTGCCTTCTGACTTCTGAGTGCTAGTGGTGTTTCTGTTGTGGTGATTCTTTGAGAATGCGTGGGGTGTCTTCCTTTCTTTGGTCTTTCCTAGTGGCAACTGGTTCTTGGCTACGAAGGCAATTGTGGTTGCGTCTCGTCGAGCCTTGGCGGAGCTAGGTTTTCCTTAGATGACTACGGTTCTGCCATATTGGATTTAGTGGGTCGAGATATAGAAGCCTATAGGTCTTATCTGGTGGTTGCTAGTTGTTTACTAGGGTTATAACTCGTTATGCCTATTGGTTGGCTTTTCGTACGCTTCGGACCAATTCACTGGTTGTTTGAGCTTCACGTGTCTTTTAGTTGTCTATGATAGCTTTTTCGGCGGACGTGATGCTTTACTGGTGTCAACAGCCCAATAGAACTGAACTGGGGCCCACGCAAAGACTCTGTACAAGTGTAATGTTGTTTTGTTATTTTTCTTTACTTCTTCCGTATCTTGACCAAATTGGATTTTTTTTATGGCAAAAAATAATAATAATAATAATAAAAGAGAAAAAAAAGGGACCATATTGACATATTGTCTGAACGAACTAACGAATTAGTGGTGGAGCTGGTAGTCTGAAAAGATTCAACAAGTTGAAAGAAAATTCTCGACGGGAGGATGAAATATAAAGCACAAGCATTGAAGTAACGCGGTTCAATTACTTGGTGTAGTCTCAATTCCACGTCACTAATTAATAAAATCTAAGGATAAGATTCTACACTATTAATTATAATCTCTATTAAAAAGAAATTAATTAAAAAATAATAATAATCTCATCTCATCTCAAGAGTATGTATGCCGTTTCCAATTAATTCTCTGTTCCCTACATCGATCCCTAGTCTAGTGGTAGAGGAATTGTTGTTCATCACTCCTCGGTGATTTAAACAAAATTTTAAATGCAAATAACTGGCTGTAGTTGATGATTGCTAGGAAAGCAAGCCACAGATTAAGAGCAGAAATAATGGAACTAAAACTATCAATTTGATTCAAAAATAACCATTAATAACATAAATCTATCCAGGAAAGTTTCTAACAAACATTTAGGTACTGAATCAGTCTCCACGGCCAAAGCAAACCCTCATAGGATCCGAACAAATCCAGGAGGAACATAGATTTTGCCCAGAAAAGGATGATCATAGCAATCAACATCGTCGTCTGAGAGCAAGGATTCTTCTTCCGCGCTACCATCGCATTCGGAATCGGAGAAATCAGAATTGAAGTCAGCCAAATCAACACCTTCAATGGAGACCACCGTGAAAACTGGTTCCTTGTGGGGAGGAGTGGCAATCTTGTGGGGAGGAGAAGCCAAAAGCTTTGGTGAATCCTTTGATTTCGTGACATTGCTACCCTGAGACTGAGGCTCGTCTCTTTTTTGGTCCAACGGAGGCACCTCGACCACCGGCAACTTCAAAGCAGGATCCCCTGGACCCTTGGTTATGGAAGACATGACTGCCAAATTGGGGATTCTTGGGGATTTAGGGTTCTCTGTGTCTGCGGAATTGGAGATTTATTTAGGGTTTGGCGACGAGTGTAATTTACAACCCATGGTGATCTTAAATACCGCGAGTTACCAAACGGAAATTACATCCAAAAATTTGAGAAAACGTGATTTTTGGCCCAAAAACACAAATTCCAAACGGGGCGGGCCTAAGATGAAAAAAATTCTATCTTATTATTTTCACAGAGTTTTTTTTCTGGACTAACTCGATGTTTGCTTTTTCAATTTCATCAGCAACTGGTTAATACTTACCAATTTAATCACTTTAGTCCAACTATTATCAAATTCATTAATTTTGACCGTGACACAAATGTGACCCATTCTTTGATGACTTGACAGCGACTTAAAATGTTCAGTTAGCTCTTAATGGTTAAAATTAACGAATTGGCTAACAGTTGAGATTTCCATGTGACCGCCACGTCATCAAAATATGGGTCACATTTGTGTCACGTCAGCACATAACGATCAAAATTAATGGACTGACTAATGGTTGGGCTAGACTCATCAAATTGATAAGTACAGAGTTGTTGTTGATGAAATTGAAAGAGCAGGTATTGACATGATTTTCGGTCATGAGTTCAGGGTGGTAAATTAAATTTAGTCCAAAAACAAAATAAAAATAACTACAAAGTTGTTAGTAATGATTTTTTAATCAATTATTCTAAACCTAGAACAATACATATACCGTGTAGAAAAATTTCGGCAAGTATTACCATTGAAACCAGCAAAACCAATCTTGCTCGTGAAGGATGACCCATAAAAAAATAAAATAAAATCAAATACTAAACATATTGGATGAGAAGAAATTTACCAATAAAAATTGAAAACCCAAGCCATCTGCAAAAACAAGACATGAAGGAAACTCGCAATGTCACCGCCAGACAAACTCATGGCTCTTTATTATTAATCTAGCCTAAAATAAATTCTTCGAAGAACAAAGAACTTGAAGACCAAAGTAATCCTCAAAACCAAGACAAGAATCAACAGCTTGAAATGGTTTGTAGACGAACAATCTTAAATCATAGTAATTTTCACCGGGATCCCACACCCAAAACTCAAATTGGAAGATCTGGAATCCATCATCGCCAGCCAAATCGGCTCGGAGGCCCAATCCTAGTGAAAACTCATTAGAAATCAACCCGTTATTGGCTTTTGATTTGTAATGCAATCAACCGGTTTATTAAAAAAAAAGTGTGGTTATTTACACCTCACCTAGAACTCATTAGATCCCAAAGATTAATTTTTCTCTTATGCATTCACATTTCGCCTTCTTCTCTTCTCTCTACACCCCACATCCAACCCAATTCCCAAAATCACACTTCCATTTTATTGAGGATATCAATACTCTTGTCCAATTTTTTTTTAATCTCGAATTGTAATTTTATGAATAAGTTGTTCCTATATATAAATTACCCATCAAGAAGGGTATATTAAAAAAAAACAGTGCTTTCTCAAACCTTTCCTCTTCTCCATGGTGATGGCTAGGGATTTCGTTTGTCCCCTTTGATGCACCCGTAGGGCTTAGAGGCCTCCGGTAGATTTTCAGGAAAGGCTTCTGATAGGTCTCGAGGTTCAATCCCTTTTTTCATATTATCTTTGTGACAAGTGTAGTCTTCGAGCAGTGGACTTTAAAGTCCTTAGAGCATCAGCAATGGGGACTCATTTTTTGGACCCAAATATGGGTCCAAATTGGCCGTAATCCAAATTTGAGTCCATCGGAATAGTGGATAAAGGGACTTACTTTTTTGGGTGCCACAGTGGTGCAGGACTCATTTTTGGATTCATATTTTTGGACTTATATTTTTGGACTCAAATTTGGGTCCTAAATTTGAGTCATCTCCACTGTGGCATATAGATATTGGACCCAAAAACCCCACTTGTTCTCTCTCATTGATGAATCATCAATTTCTCTGTGAGATCTTGAATTTTGAAATTTGTTCTAATTTATTTATTTTTGAAGGCACAATAGAAAAGTAGACATTACTGTAAGTTCGTAGTAATTTTCGGAGGTTTGAGTTATTTGTTTTGAATTTTAGAAGTTTGAGATTAAAGGAAATTATTTTTGGAAATGGATTGGAGCAATTTGGGCCGTAGATCAACTCACCGTTTGATCCAAGCCGTTGAAACTCAATAAGGAAAGGTATAATTATAGTTGGATCAGTTTGGAAACTTCAAGAACCCACGCGACTTCCTCCTGCTCTTTGCGACACCGCCGAATCCAATTTCTTCCTCCGGCTGTTTCACGGTGTGAAACCAATACCAAAAGCTTCATCCCGATTAGGTGAGTGCATATGTACTTGTAGTTCGTCCATTAGAGGCCTGTAGAGAGAGAATCGAAAGGAGAAACATCAAAGGAGTCCGGCGAGTTTCCATCGAATTCCGGCGACTCCGGTGACATATTTCTTCGAGCAAGGTATCAATCTTGATTCTCTCGTTGATCTCTACGTATTGGAATAGTTGGAATTCACTTTGATTAACGTTTAGAAAGTTGGGATTTTGAGTATTGCTCTGCAGCCGTGAAACCACCGAGAACGGTGGCATGTTTGGTTTTATTGTTTGAATTCTGGTTTGGGTTTATATCTCTGAGCATGCCTTAATTGTTAGTTTTGATTAATATACAAAGTGGGAAAGCTTAAGGTATGCTGTGAACTGTTTGCTTAAGGATTGAAGTTGTCGATTATGGTTTTGTTGTTTTACAAATCAGTTTTCAATGAATACACACACACATATAACAAGTTTTCTCCTTTCAATTAAGATCAGTCTTGTATGTTTAGTTGCATGGTTATCAAATTGGTTTTCACCTATCATTTGTTAGACTATAATCTTCTGACCCAGTGACTTGTTTCATTAAAACTGAATATTTCTGTTCGTAATTTAAAGTCATTTTCTTCTGAGAAATTGTAGATGACATCTTAAAGGGTATTTCAGAATTGGAATCTCTTGAAAATGAGTTTTCTTCATTTAGTTATGAATTTTCAAAGTTGCAGGTCTAAACTGCCAAAATAACTTTTCTGAGTTTCTGAACCAGCAAATGTTTTGTTAAAAACTGTACTTTTCTGTACATAATCTAAACTTGTTGTCTTCTAATAAGTTGTAGTAGACATTTCAAAGATTACTTCAGAGTTGGAATCTCCTAAAAACGATTTTCCTTAATTTAGTTATGAATTTCCAAATTCGCTTGTCTGCTGCAGAAATTTCTGAAATAAGCAGTACTATTTCGTTCTTTCTTTTTGTTTCAGTAGCTTTCCTTGTTCTAGCTTTATTTGGGTTACCAGTATTTGAAAAGTAGACATTCCTAGGTTTCTAACGAAACCAGTCCTTCCCTTTTTGGAGTTCGTATGAAGAGTATAGGCCATTGCAAAGTTAATCTTGTGCATTAGGAATTCTGTTGCATGCATAGTTTACTTTTCTTATTACTTTTGCAACTCGTATCAACTTCAATTGGCATAGAATTTTACGTATCTTCTTCTTAAGGCTGTGCCATCGCTTAGGGCTTGTGGTTAAAGATTCTAGGTTTTGAAATTAAGTCTTAAAAGTTTAGTTATCCAGTTAAAGTAGGATTACGTTTTAAACAGTTTGTATTGCTCATAGGAACCTGCGACACTGATGAAGGTATTCTTCGACGAGTGCAGCGGTGAAGTGGAGCTAATGTAGAGCCACGTATTAGTGCTGAAATCAAGGTAGGGGATCTTGGGGAACCTTTTTAAATGATTAATTTGTTTGCTTGCGATGTTTGAATAACATGCTTGTTTTATATACGGTGATTGATATGAATTATATGCGAGCATGAATTACATGTCTAAATGTATATATATATATATATATGTTCTTATGCATTTTGCATACATGAACAATCTACATGTTAGTAATGACATATTATTAGCATGATGCATTATGACATATTGAAGGGTTGATAGTTGGGAATGATTTTGATCATGGTATGAGAATGGTGGATGGATATGAAAAAAATGATATCTTTGGGAATAGCTTTTGTGTAGTTGAGTCTAACTCTCGCAGGGACCAGGCCAAGGAGAAATAAGGGGGAATATGAATATGAATATGATATATGATCATATGAAATTGGGAAATTTTGGCTGGCGACCGAGAGAAGGGCAAGATGACTGACAAAAGGGATTTGTGGAATGAATTGTTACGGGTGTTAGATCATATAATAAAATAATCAGGGTTACCCCCGGTTGGTAATACACGGTATGGGACGTGTAGGCTCTGTTTGTTTTCTTATATGGACTAACGGGTAGATAAGTGAAGCTCATTTGACATTCATACATCAATTTCATTATTAATCATTAAGTGCTCTTTGATAACTTGATGTTTGTGACAATTAGTTTAGTCGATAAAAGGTTTATGTCCCTACTGAGCAGCGAGGACGAAAGCTCACCCCTACAATAGGTTGTCTTTTTGCAGGTACTAAATCGAATAATTAGAAGGTTGGAAAAACGGTTAAGTTCGAGAGTTGTTAGTTAAACCTTTGTTTTGTAAGCTAAGTTTTGTACTTAGAAGACGAAAGAACCACTAGTAAGGACTTGTGTATTGTTGTGACGTGTAACTTCTTTTGTAAATTAAGTATCGTTTACAATCTTTCGCTTCGGAACTGCACAGTTTAGTAGTTGGTTTTGGTTGTTTTCTTTTCATTTACTTTTCTCACATTCTAATTGTAGAAGATTTTTATTTTTTTATAATTGGGATGTGACTCATGCCTCAATTTAGGAATTTAAAATGGTTCCCGAATCGGGGTGTGACATTCTCTCTCCACAATTCTCTCAAGTGGTGGAGCTGGTAGCCCTGGACCCTGGTAGTCTGAAAAGCTTCAACAAGTTTCAAAGAAAATTCTCAACGGGTGGATGAAATATAAAGCACACGCATTAAAGTAACGCGGTTCAATTACTTGGTGTAGGCTCAATTCCACGTCACTAATTATCAAATCAAAGGATAAGATTCTATACTATTAATTATGAGAAAAACCTCCATATGGTACCTGAATTATCACCAAATGCAATTTTTGGTACCTGAACTTTCATAAGGAACCTAGTGGTACCTGAACTATGTCTCCGTTAGCCATTATAGTACCTACTGTTAAATATTCTGTTAAGTGCTTATGTGGCATGGGTAAAACAGTAATTTTATTTATTTTTAATTTTCAAAATAAATTATACAAAAAAAATTAGAAAAGTTATCCCAAAATTCAAGACTAAAAGTAAGAATAATTATTTTTATTTTATAATATAATTTATTTTTCAATTTTTTTTATTTTTAATATAATTTATTACCATGTAGGTGGTTTTCTTATTAATTAAAAAATAAAAATAAACTATACTAAAAAAAGTAATTAAAATTTTTATTATATAAAAAAATGATAATTTATTTTGATTTTAAAATTGAAATAAATTATACAAAAAAAAATTTAAATAATTTATTTATCCACAATTCAAGATTAAAAATGAGAAAAATTATTTTTATTTTTGTAATATAATTTATTGCCAATTTTTATGTTTTTAATATAATTTAGTACCATGTAGGTGGTTTTGTTATTAATTAAAAAATAAAAATAAACTATACTAAAAAAAATAATTTAAATTTTATTATATTAAAAAACAATGATAATTTATTTTGATTTTAAAATTTAAATAAATTTTACAAAAAAAGATTTAGATAATTTATCCACAATTCAAGACTAAAATGAGAAAAATTATTTTTATTTTTATAATATAATTTATTACCAATATTATGTTTTTAATATAATTTATTACCATGTAGGTGATTTTATTATTAATTAAAAAATAAAAATAAACTATATTAAAATGCCACATAAGCACTTAACGGAATATTTAACGGTAGGTACTATAATGGCTAACGGAGGTATAGTTCAGGTACCACCAGGTTCCTTATGAAAGTTCAGGTACCAAAAATTGCATTTGGTGATAGTTCAGGTACCATATGGAGGTTTTTCTCATTAATTATTATCCCCTTTAAACATTTTTTGTACTTTTGTTGGTGGTTTTTTTTTCTTAGTGGTTCGGGTATCCCAAAATTCACCTTCCTTTTTCTGTATTTCTTTATTAAAAAAGAAAGAAATTAATAAAAATAATTAAAATTTCCCACGTGAGAAAAAGAAAGGAAGTGGTGGCCACGCGTTTGCGTGTGTTTTTAATGCCGAGACGTACAAGTAAAGCAGTCTTTATTAATAGAGGAGAGAACAACACAAGCGCAGCAGAGCAAAGAAATCAAAGAAACGTGTGTCACGCCGGAGAGAGAGAGAATCATCAACCCAGAGAAAGAGACCATCAATTTGGTGAGCAATCTCTAGCATTCTCTCTAGTTACTCTCTTCTTTTTCCTGCATTCATGATTCAATTTTTCGTTTGCTTGTGAAAGCCTAGTGATCTTTAATTTCACTGAGAATTTTCTTCTGGGTTTTAGGGTTTCCGTTTCGTCGTTTTAGTTTTCTTTGTATTGCAGCGTTCTTTTCATCTTTATCAAAACTAGGCTTTTTATGAACATGGGTTTCTTGTTTGAGTATCAATGGTCGGTTGGTTATGTTATAGACTAATGTGAGAGGTTAAAATTGTAGATGCACACAAATTTGGGTTCTGGTAGTTTGGTCCAAGATGATCTCTTTGTTTTTGAAGTTTTGCAGAAAATTTGTTGCTATTGCCTAGTTTGATTAAAGAAATTGTGTTTACCAAGTAATAGTCATGGTTGGTTGCCCAGATTTAAGAATCTTTCCAAGATTGTGAACAAGTTGGAGTCTGTGTGTTGTTCTTGCTTGGACTAATGAACTAATAAGGCAGAGTATGATGTGATTAGGGGTGGCTTTGTAGCTGATGGCTGTGTCTGTTTCTGTGTTGATTTCTTTGGTTTGATTTTCTGAATAATAATTTGATGTATGCAGTAGTTTCAAGTTGAAGTAACTAGAAAGGTGCAATGGACAACAAAGACGATCCCAATGACAAAGACAAAGGGCTATTTTCACATCTTGCTGGATATGCTACCGGACACTACCCACAGCATGGATCATACCCTCCACAAGGATACGGATATCCCCCTCAAGGATATGGGTACCCTCCTGGAGGTGGATATCCTCCCCCAGGCGGGTATCCTCCGCAGGCCGGGTATCCTCCTTCTGGATATCCTCCCCCTGGGGGATATCCACCAACCGCTTATCCCTCCCCTAGTGGATATCCACCAGCTGGTTATCCAGGTCCATCAGCTCCACATCATTCAGGTAACCAAACCACCATCACGTATTCTTATTTTATATGAAATGTAATATGTGAGCTTAGTTCAGTTTCAGTACCCGATCCTTCCATGGATTTTGTTGTGATGGATATTCAACAGGGCCAGCGGATGTGTTTTCCCCAATCCGTTGTTTTAGTGTCCCAAATGAAAATTTGACCGTCTGAACTGTGCCTAGTATTAGGGCTGTCCTAGAACCAAATTGAACCACTCAAACAATCTAAACCATTAACTTAACCATATAATATGTAAATGAGGCTGTTGGTAGAGTTAAATTCCACTATGTTTTGGTTGATCACTAGTATCAATTATAGTTTTGGAATCCTATTCTTGGGCAAAACTTTATTGCCATGGAATGTAACATGAGAAGATCATCGAATTTAGCCTGCCAAATTGTCTGTGATATTGTATCTCTCTACTATATGCTGATGACTATTAGCTATGAGAACCAAAAGGTCATCAGTAGAGTAGTATTATACATGTCATCTCTCTGTTGCAAGTTTTGCTGACTAAAGAATGTTACAGGGCATGGACCTAATATGGGAGGTATGCTAGCTGGGGGTGCTGCCGCTGCAGTTGCTGCTTACGGGGCTCATCATCTTGTACATGGGAGTCACCATGGGGGTTACCATGGGGGTTACCATGGCTACGGTCATGGGAAGTTCAAACACGGCAAACACGGCTTTGGTCATGGGAAGTTCAAACATGGCAAATTTAAGCATGGGAAATTCGGCAAGCACTTGGGGTTTGGAAAGTTCAAGAAATGGAAGTAATATAATGATTTAACGGTGGCTTCAAAATCTAACTTTCTCTAGATTAATCGGCTTTCAAATAATTACTTCAGACAAGTTATTTTTTGGATATCATTTGTTAAGAATCTGCTATTATATAACGACATTACCTATGGCATTGTAGTTCTTTTTATTGCTTATGATGTAAATATGTTTCGGTTCTATAAGTAATAAGAATGAGTATGACAGTTTGGGTAGAAAGGATTTGTTACTTTATTCTTTGATAGGTTTTACAAGCTTATCCTTTCCAGTAGGAATGGCTTGGCAGTTGGATCTTTCTTTCAGAGCTTGAGGGATTTGTTTTAATTTACTTATTCTATTTAATCTTTGATCTTCAGCAGCCTGTTTTAATTTCTCTCATCCGTCATTTTCTCTCTCATTAAAAAGGAACTAAGGGCGTGCTTCTTAAACTTGAATCGAGTTGAAATGGAGTCGGAGAGACTACTTAAATCGAGTTGAAACGGAGTCGGAGAGACTAGTGGGGGAAAGATGGAAAAGAGGTGGACTTACTTATTCCTCTCTTATGGAGGAATAAGAGTCGCTCTTCTTGACCTCAGTCACATTCCATGTAGATGTACGATGTACCTATCAGTACAACCGTGAAATAGAGCTCCATAACAAATTAGTCAACCTATATCATCATTTTTTCTTTTCTTGTCTCACAATTTTCATCGGGATTTTTAGGTAAGTCTAAAAATGCAAGTTTTTTTTTCTTATGCACAACGATTCAGATTCGGATTGGATTACGACAATGTAAAATTAAATTGTTCTCCACAATTGGTCCACGGCTCCACGCTTAGTTTTATACCATGTTTGATTTCTGACTTGCAGGTCCAACCAGTTGAAATTGATATTTTAAAAGTTCAAAACAACTTTATCTCTTGAATTAAATCGATGGAGTAGGTCAGGAAACCAAAAACCAAAAAAAAAAACACCAAAAAATAATAATAATAATAAACTTTTTTTACGTGTGCGGAAGCGTGTGTCAAGAACACTGAATTTTACACGTTATGACAATTTTCAAGTTCATATACGGATTTAGTAAGATGACAGTGGAGAAACACGGCATCATAATATTAAGTTATTAACATTAACCATCAACCAAGAAGAAAAATTCATTTTCTAATTTCTATTGATGGTCGTTCAACTTAGCAAAGATCAAGCCAAGTGCAAGCCTAAAGATTGATTGTTGCCCTGTTTTCTATAACCAGAGGAGGTACACTTTAGATGCTCTCCTTTAAATGCATGGGCATATGGGACGATATTTAATTTATAAGATTAAATGTGATGTTCAAAGCACTGATATTTTATATTCGTGATGTGTCACGTGTCTGACACTTTGACATTTTCCGACACTCTCATACACAACTTCGATACGTGTCGGGACCATGTTGGTTGGCATGCATGTCAACATAATCGATACTCCTCCAACCCTTTTTCAATTTATAAAATAAATTGAGTACGGGCAATGAAGGCAATGAGGGCAAGAGGAATGCCTATAAATGAAATGGATTAGAATATGATCGAGATGATGTTTTTCTCTTTATACATCATATATTTCATGTTTGAATGTTATGTGTCCTTTGCTTTTGATAATTTTCCTATGACTATGTTGTTAAACTAATTTGGTATGTTGATTGATAATTCATCAAAAAAATTTTGTTTTGAATTTTTTATTTTTTATTTTGGTTATGGAATTTGCATTTTAGTTATCATTTTGTGTTATTTTGTGGTAGAATAAGGTTTTTTTGGTGTTTAAATTGTTTTTTCATATTAATTTTTAAATATTGTATATTATTTTAAATGTCGTGTCCTAGTTTTTCGAAATTTGGTGTATCACCGTGTCGGTACTTAGTAGGTTACGAGATTGATATATAGTTCAAAATTGAGTTAAAAATATTTCGGATTTTGACTTTTCTTCTCTGACGTGTCGAACGTATAAGGGGCCAAAGATATTGAACTAAAAATGTGTTTTAAATTTGATAAAAAAAAAATTATATCTATAAAGAAGAGGACCCTTTTTTATATTGAATTAAAATAATATCCCTCAAACAATATTGAGAAGGGACCTTTACTCATGGGTGTAGCTACATGTTGCCCAGAAGAGTCAATCGACCCTCCTCACCATTTTTTTTAAAAAAATCCATTTTATCTAACAATTTTATTTTTGTATATAAGATAAATGTCATTTTGCCTCTTTTTTTTTAAAAAAAAAAAACAACTTTTGGCTCATCTTTGTAATTTCTTTCTCTTGTCCTTATCTACAACTTTTTTTTTCTCTATTTTTATCAGACAAAGAAACAAAGAAATCAATTTTCTTTCTATAAATTATTACGTGTTTAAATTTGTAAACCAATATAGAGTTTTTTTTTTTAAACCCATTCATCCATTTTTTAAAAATATGTTGTCGATGTAAGTTTGATCCCCCTTAACAAAATTTCTGACTACGCCACTGCCTTACTTATGGACCAGTCAGTTTTTTATTTCGTAATTAAAGAATTAAGCTTCCCGATCTATTAACCAAAAATATGATATGTAATTAAAAAAAATGAGTTTTCTATCTTGAAGGTGTTCTCTAGGTTTTCTTAGTGTCAGCCTAGCAACATCTATCCATGGGGTTGGCTTTCTCTCCTCAGGATCTGCTGAGGGTGGTGGTGACGATCTTTTTGGCGACACCACCTTGTGTTTCTAGGGTTTGGCTTCCTTTTGATCGGTTTTGTTTTTTTGGCGTGGAGGTGCATGGGGTTTGGGATTCGATGGAGGAGTTTCATCCGGGTTTCATGTTGGGAGTGGTGACGACCTCGATCTAAGAGAGGATTCGACTTGGTTGGTTGTCAGAGTGGCAAATCTTTTTTTGGGGTCTGTCTCAGGCAGAGCTATGTGGCTGGAGATGGTGGTTTTCTCACTGGGAAAGTCGACTTCGATCTTCATTGGGTTGCGGGTTTCAGTGCTTTGGGTTGCACAGGCTGATTTGGAGATCTTTACGTGGTGGTGGCTTGCATGTGCAGCGACTTCTAATGGTATTGGAGAGTTGATGTTATCAAGGTGGTATGCGAGTTTCACCGGTCTGAAAGTTGCTGGTGGTGGCAATGTGTTGGGCGATGGCTTTGTCAATGGTGGCGACAAGAGAAGATTGCTTGTCTCACCTATTCTCTGGTTAGGCCTGGGTCTTACTTCTGTGGTTTATGCCTTTGGAAATGGTCTTAGGGCTATACTGCTGAATTTGATCGAGTTGGTTTTGATTTTAGAACTAGGTTTTTGTATTTAGGCTTGTTTTGTTTTGTTTTTTCTTTTTTATGTTGTAATGGATGAAGGGCATGCGACCTCTTTTGCTTAAGGAGATGTCGCAGGTTAGTAAGGTGGATCTCGTATATTTGATTTATTTTTGAGATTTTCTTGTGCTTATCTGTTTAAGTTTTATGGTTTTGAATTAATTGAAAAAATTAATTATAAATATAAAAAAATTAAAATGTGTCTTGGGTGAATTTTCTCATAAAAAAACTCTTTTACCAAATTTAAAAAATATTTTTAAACTTTTCAAAGGCAATCCCAAGCAGACCCGAAAACCTTCTTATCCTAAAAAATAAATAATATCTATATCTTAATATTATTCTTCCTCCTAAAAAAATATTTCCTCCTAATTCTTATCCATCTTTCCTTTCCATTTTCAACCACCCTTTTTAAGACTTTATGTCCTTATCCATTTCTTCTTTTCTTGCAAATTCCGGCCGCAAACAGAATCAAACAAGTTTGGCACACGTGTTTGACGAAAAAACTAAAGCAGTTTTCCATACGCGTCTGTTTGTGCATTAAAAGATAGAAGCCCAACTCCTGCTGTAACACAAAAATCGATTCCAAGAAGCCTGCGCATGCAATCTTGAATCTTAACAAGAAACACATCGACTCAAATTGTCACACCGGAAACTACATTCCCAACAGCAATCAACATCATCAATTTGGTGAGCAATCTCTATCTTTCTCTCTGCAGATATCGTCTTCTTTTCCTTTGTTGATGATTCCGTTTGCTTTTGATTTTGTGGTAATTTCTAATTGCTCTTCAGGATTCTCTTCTCGGTTTGATGTTGTTCTTTCTTTTCTGTTGAATGCAGTAGATGACATTGCTTCTTTAATAACGTTTCTTTTCGTTTTCCTGTAAAAAAAAAAATGTATTGCTTTTCATGCATGAACATGGGTTTCCAATTTGAATCTTAATGGTGGGCTATGTAATGTGTGACATATTTGATTACGATTCCTAGAAAAAAAAAAAGAGAGAGAGATTTGTTTATTTTTTATTTTTTGGTTTTATGGATTTCTTTTTTTTCTTTTCTTTGTCTGTTGAATCAGTTTATGGAATTGTTTCTTAGGGTGCTTGTCTTTTCATCTTTCCCAAAAATTTGAGTTGTAGGCTTCTAGCATAAACATGAATTCTTGTTTTATTGTGAATTTGTGATCATGATGTGGAAATTCGTTTGTTCAAATCCTTACCAACAAAAACAGCGTAGACAATTTTAAGGAATCACATTGCTATGACAAGTTTGAAACTGATGGGAATGTCTTGATTAATTTTAAAGTGCATGTACTTTGTGGATATGTTTGAAACATAGGTTGTAAGCATCACTTCCAAAGTGATGTGGTGTTTTTCTATGGAGTAGCTGCATATTTGGTGAACTTTTGACACCAAGTGATGTTGAATTACCCTAGTGGAACAGAAGTTGCAGCTCATTTTGGTATTAAACAATCATGGAATCTAGCTGAGGTATCAGAGACCTTTTATTTTGTAAAGACCCATAGAAGAAATAATATTGTGGTTACATGTAATCCCCAAGGCCAATAAAAGACACCTAACTAGTAACAGCTCTCGAAGTAGCTGAACCTAACAAATCCCTTTCCAAGAGAGGAATAGTAGAAACAGGAGGATAATCGAACAATCTGCAACCTTGCTTTGTGCTCAGTAAACGTGGGAGGTAGAAACAGTCCAATTCTTTTTCATAATAATCTGACAGTTCTTAACAATGTTATAAAGGGGGTGAAGCTTGTCAATAGGTTGGAGAGTTAGGTTGATAGCAATGCAGGTCTCAAGAAACCTCCAACCAAAATCCGCAAGCGATTTCTAAGCCCTTCAGGAGACCAGAAAGCTCTGCCTCCAAAATCTGACCAACTCCAAGAATAGCTGAGAGACCCTCTCCCAAACACCGCAATGACTCCTCAAGATTCCCCCATCACATATCAGACCAGAAGTAGAAAGTTTACTTCCATCGGTATCAAGCATTAAGTTTGAACCTGTCCTTTGCAGGACATTCCAGCTAAGCTGCACAATAGGTCTAGCAGCTTTTGAATTAGCAACCTTCTTCCCTGAAATTAATCTTCACCAGAGACAATACTCCAGTTCAAACAATTTGGCAAAAGTTTTTCTCCAAAAAGCACTCCTATAGAACAAAAGATTAGATAGACATAGAAAGGATTTTCTTTATCAAGCTGTATTGCTGATCACCACTATCATCTTTGCCTTTGTCTCATACGTGTAAGCCTGATCATATGAATTCTGAATTTAGGTTCTTCATTGTATGACGTATCTCTTAAGAAAATTTTCTGTTCAGATCTTTTCTATTGCTTCATCTCTCGTCTGTGTTAATCGATCTCTCAGTCATTTCCTTCTTTTGAAACAAGACTTACTTTGGTTATGAGTATTTGTAGACTTGTAGTGGTGTCTGTTGTATATGTCAGTACCACCTAACCCTTCTTTCTCTTATCATTAACAGGTGTTAGTCCCAACATTTTCTAATACATTGAGTTTTTTAATGTCCCTTATAGTTACTCCTATTCATCAATCTGAACATTCTCATTTTCTTATATGGATGTGTGCTCTTACATTTTCTTTATCTGGTGAGTTGAGTAGCTGAAATTTATCCCAATGTTTAAAATAAATTTGTACCAAATCTTGGTAGAGCCGTGGAGGTATGTCCATCTTGGAATTTTTCTTTATTTGAGGTTCTGGTTGCTTGATCTATAGATGGTCTCTTTGCACGTGAAGTTGTGCAGAATAATTGTTGCTATTAACTATAATCTGTGAAGCAGAAACCATTTTGATGAAATGGGTTCATGGTGAGAAAGTGATGATCATGGTTTCCCAGATTTAAGAATTTTTCCAGACATATATTGGAAATTTTGAAAACACACCTCTGTAACAGTCTCTCGTTTTTGTTTTGACTTTGTTAAAGTAGCAAACTTTACCAAGTCAGTATGATGTAAGTTGGGGTTGGTTTGTGCCGGTTGCCTATGTTTGCTTCTGTCTGATTACTTTGGCTTTTGATTTCCAGTCATTTTTACAATGATAATGTTCTCTATGCATTAGTTTCAAGTTGAAGTAAGATGGGAGGTGGAACGGACAACAACAATGAGTCTACTGACAGAGGGATACTTTCAAGTCTTGCTGGATTTGCGGCTGGACAGATGCCACGGCCTGGATCACATGGATATCCCCCACAAGGACATGCACCACCTGGGTACCCTCCGTCAGGGGGGTATCCTCCCTCTAGTGGGTACCCTCCCTCAGGCGGATACCC
The DNA here is from genome assembly GCA_029955375.1 of Rubus parviflorus. Classification (NCBI taxonomy): domain Eukaryota; kingdom Viridiplantae; phylum Streptophyta; class Magnoliopsida; order Rosales; family Rosaceae; genus Rubus; species Rubus parviflorus. Next base: position 6,308,688 of record JARGGL010000005.1, on the reverse strand, counting down.
TCCCTCTGGTGGGTACCCTCCTTCAGGCGGATACCCTCCCTCTGGTGGGTACCCTCCTTCAGGGGGATACCCTCCGCAAAGTGAGTATCCTCCTCAAAGCGGGTATCCTCCTCAAAGCGGGTATCCTCCTCAAAGTGGGTATCCTCCTCAAAGCGGGTATCCACCATCTGGACATCCTCCCCCTGCCGGATACCCACCAGCTGGCTATCCTGCCCCTAGTGGTTATCCGCCAGCCGGTTATCCAGGTCCATCAGCTCCTCATCAGTCAGGTAATCGAATCACTGTCACTTGGTTGTCTTACATTATATGAATTCTAATATATGAGTAGAGTTTGGTTGTAGTCCAGTTACAGTCCTTCCATTGGTTCTATTGTGAGAGATAGCTCAAAGGGGCTAGAGGGTGGTGTTTTTTCCTATCATTTGTATTAGTTTCCATCTAATAATTAATTGCTGACAACCTTACTAAGATTAGGGTTGTCCAGCAACCAAACTTAACTACCACTCAAGCAATCCAAACCAAACCAAGGTTTTGTCGTTTGAATTTTGGATGAGTTCGTCTCTTATTTAATGCGCTGCTAAATTTAGTCTATAAAAGACATTTCAAGCTTCAACCGAACAAAACCAATGTTGATGACCATTCAATTCGAGAATAGTTAGAAGCTGTTGGTAGAGTTACATATACTGTCCCACTTTGTTTTGGTAGGCAACAAGCACTGGTAAGAGTTTCAGAATATTATTCTAGGATATCACTGTGTAGAAAGTCATTAGAACCAAAAGGCTCTTAGTAGAGTAAGGGTCGTGGCACCCACTATATCTTATTACAATTTGTGCTGACTAGAATTGTTGCAGGGCATGGATCTGGTATGGGAATGGGAGCTATGTTAGCCGGTGGTGCTGCTGCGGCTGCTGCAGGTTATGGAGTTCACCATCTTGTGCAAAGTAGTAGCCATGGAGGTAGCCATGGAGGTTCCCATGGCTTTGGTTTTGGGGGTTCCCATGGCTTTGGTGGTGGGAAGTTCAAGCATGGCAAATTTGGAAAGCATCATGGGGGAAAGTTCAAGAAATGGAAGTGATGTGTTTCATCATGATCTTTATTAATTCTATTGATTCTTACACTACAATTGGCTTTTTAATGTAACCTCCCTCATGCTTTTGTGGATTTTTTTTTCTGTCTAGAAAACCTGCATTATAAATACCTCATTTTTAGTTCTTGGTGTTCCTATGATGTAAATATGTTTCGGTTCTTTAACCAATGAGAAAAGTTTTTCTCCCTTAAACTTATTGTGTGATAGTTTTAAGAGCTTATACTTACAATGTCGCACACACAAGTAGGGATTTAGGGTTCCTTGCCCTCGGATTTTTCTTTCTAGGCGTTGTTAGTTCTGCATGACCAGCCTTGGAAACTTGGAAAGGTTGTAGTTTTTTATTTTTGATTTAAATTTTTGTAGCTTTCGACTTCCATTTCAGTCGCATTTACAGGGGCCACACCCAACAGAGAAGATTTTGGAGTCATTAGTCACATTTTTTTTTTACGAAATTAGAGGAAACTAACTCAAAAATTATAGTCTTGTATTTATGGGTACGTATTGCCACTATGAAGCTTTTCAAATGCTGCATTACTAATGTTCTCCGCAACAGAAGAATGATTTCAGATATCACGTCTCCAAACTTCATAATGGTCATACAAATGGAGAGTTCTATTTGTAAGAGAGGTGAAACATTTTTGAGATTTGGGAGAGTCAACTACTTTTGCAAATAGAAATAGTGAAGTTATCTAGAAATCGCTCTGAAATATAAGGAGTGAATTATTTCACTCAAATGTTGTTTTATGTTCTATTACGTTAGATTTTAAATCTCTGTTTCAACATGTGATAATATTTGAGTAAAACGATATATTGTTAATTTGGTGTATCGTATATATATAATAATTTTGCAAACACTCAATATCTGTTAGGCATACATGTTTTTTTTTTAGGAGGAGGAAGATTCTATCATATAGATTTTTTTCCCCACTAAACTTAGATATATTATGATCAAAATAGTATAGCTAAGATGATACCTCACATTGGATCCATTTCTGGGTTCTTACTAATATGACTAATGAAGTATATCAATCATCTTAGAAGTTATATATTAGTCCACACTCCTGCTAAAGTCTTGGTTGTTTTTTGTTTTGTTTTTAGAAGAGCTAAAGTCTTGGTTGTTGGATCACTTATACTTGCAAATCTGATGCTTAATGGGAAAGCAAGGATTAACAAACTGATGCAGTCAAAGTTAAAAAAATCAACCATTGTTGAATAATACTTATTGGTCACCTACTCTGCACCAAGTTCTCCATGGTTTCAATATATTGTACTTCATTTTTCCTTCCTCTTCTATTTATCCAAAAGAGAATAGAAGGAAAAATTGAACAACTTTTGGGTTTTGCATGTTCCTGCAAACTGAGTGGTTCAGCTGAGGGTCCACATTGATCCTAGCTCTCACATGCTGTACAGTTGTCATTATGTGCATATCCCTTTTAGTTTATTGAATGTGCTTGTTTTGTTGACTACCTGTGGGGGATTTGCTTTTATTAATTCAACAACTATGTCACATTCCTATCTGCCAAATATTTTTGTAACAGTTTATAATTATATATATTTTTTAATTCATTTACGATGTATTAATGTATCGATATATATATTAATTAATATATTGATACGTTAACGTATTGAAATTTGTTCACCGATACAATGAAATATTGCTATATAATGGCATTTTTTCCCCTTGGACAACTGTACAAGAAGATGAGCTAGATTCTTCTATTAATTAAAAGGAAAAGGAGCAACATTTCATTGTCAAAATAGTTGGGTTGATCAAAACCAATGGAAATGCTTGAATTTTGATGTGATAAGAACTTGAAGAAAATGTTGCTTTCTCATTGTGTTGATTAGTTATAGCAAAAAATTATGGAATTGTTCTTACTATTTTCTTGCTTGAAAAGAAAAGAAGATAGCACTTGGAGGATGTTCTTGTGCATCTCTTTTGCTGCCTTTGGCATTTGAGAAGTTGACAAGAGCCAATCAGATGCTCCTCACATGCATGTGCAATTTTTCATTATTGCCAAATATGGTGACATTTTTTTTTCATTAGTATCAATACTGTTTCTTTGTTAAAAAAAATACTGCTTGAAATCTACAACATGATTTGAGGATCTTTCATTTTGTCTTGGTCATTGGCCATCTTGTTCCTTTGCTGATATTACATAGGCCTTATTTCATTTAATGCATACCATGTGATATATCTCCCACTGATATTATTGTGGGACAAATCGATATATCAAATACACCGGTTCGAGTTCTTTTCTAGTTCTTAAGTTCTCTTGTCATTTTATTTTGTGATTTATTTGAACTAGTCTATTTCAAAATAGACCATTTAATGCATATTGATATATCAAATAGACCAGTTCGATATCTTTTCTAGTTCTGAAGTTTCCTTGTCATTTTGTTTTGTGGTTTGCTACGTATCCACCATTATCGGGTGGAGGACCCTTCTAATCCGAGAGTTTAGCGATATACTTAGTGCGACTTTATTAAACTGAACAAACTAAGATAACCTCATTTTTCCGGATAAAATTTCACTCGCATGCCAATTATTTTAATGCATTGCTTAGTTATAAGTGCCTAGACAAAACATGGGGTGTCAAAATGCTCATAGTATGAACCCAATCAACCCATCACTTTCACCAAGTAGTCAACTATATCCTTCGTTTTCAATTGGAAAACAATTGGCTTGAGTTTTAGGAAAATGACAAATGTAATAAAACAAAAAAAAAACGTACGCTTGTTTGGTCAGAAGAAATTGATATGATCATCCTCACATGGTTGGTAAATATTTAGTGTACTCTAGTAGACACTTGCCATTTTTGTATTTCTATTTTAATTTCTCTCATTGTTATATTCGTAAATAAATTAACCCAATTGTGTATAGTATTATGAACAAGTGCTAGTCCGAGTATCTCTACCAGTTGATGTAGATTTTCAGGCCACTACATGGCTTGATACACAAGCCACTCAATACCCCTGCTTTTTATTACCCTAAACTCGTTTGGTTTGCGGAATTGAAGACTTAGAAAAGAAAAGTCAATATTTTTTCGTGTTTGGAATGCAAAAGGAAAAAAAATGTTTTCTTGAAGGAAGGGAAAATAGGGGAGAAATTGGTTCCTTCCATAATCCAAGTGAATCATTTTTCCTACTTACTTTCTTGCATTTATTGCACTAATTTAACATTAATTACATAACTTTTTTGATTAGAATAACTATTGATTCATAAATATATTAATATTTATTGATTCATTTCCTTAGTATTGCTAAACACTTGAAAGGAAAACTAATGAGAATTTTAGTTTTCCATGCCTATGGAAAGAGCAAGAAATTGATTTCATTTCCCTTTCTTTCCGTGAACCAAACGAGACCTAAAGAGCGGATGCATCATCAATAGGGTAGTGCAGTGTTATCTTACCCTAAAAAAATTAATTTTCTTTTCTTTCCTTTCCGTGAACCAAACGAGGCCTAAGGGAAGGGCATTGTGTCACATATGTCTATCTTGAATGTTGTGACTAGGATTAGCTAATTGATTTGCTGAAAATTAGCTTCTCCGAGAATATGTCGGAAAGAGAATCATGTGAAGGAGTCTTTGAGGAGAAAAATGTCTCTGATCATTGACTTAAGCCTCCAAGGAATGCTACAAGAACTATTTATGCAGTCAAAAAATCAACTTTGAATCGCTTTCCACCTAGATTTGAGTAAAACCTTCATTTTTGGCTTGGATCAAACTATCCCTTAAGGCTATAGCTTCAGTAAGCAGAACAATATTACACCCCAACTTCCTAGTGCCAGCAAGAACACGGGAGTCTTCTGCATTTCTGATTATAAAGCCTACAACACCTTGTTGCGTATGATTGACTGAGCCGTCAAAATTATGGTCGTTACCCTTAAAAAAGAAAAGGAAAAACGAAAAAGGAAAAAAAGTGGCAACAAGAAAAAAAAAATGTTAAGCTAGTAATACATAGACTAATTAAACCAAAAACATTAATGACACGTTTACTTACTTAGAATGAAAATGAGAATAAAAGAATTGATTTTAATTCTTGAATTCTCTTGCGTTTACTAACACGAACATGAATCAGAATGGTTATGGATCCCATGTAAAAGTGAGGAATTCATTTCTGAATAACCAGAGTTTGATAACCAATGGGGGAATAGGTATCTGTAATGAATTCCGATTCATTATCATTCTCATTCTCATTCCAAGTAAGTAAACGTGTCATAAGAGATAAAAATAAAAAAAAGGGAGGGGGGCTTAGCAAGACTAGTTATTTTTTAGCCAATTTAAAAATAAGTCTTCAGCAGTGCTCTCTATTTTTGCTAATTTTAAAATTATCATATTTTAAATGAAGAAAATATAATTTAAATTTATTTAAAAATTACAAAAAACAACTAAAAAGCATATCTATTGATTTTGTTGTTTTTGGGACAAAGCCTATCTATTGATTTTCAAGGACAAGAAGTGGTGGGCTTTTCCCATCCCACGCCTCACAGTGTTTTTACTACCTACGAAAAAAAAACAAAAAAAAAGGCAAAACTCTTTTGTCCTTGTAGTCAAAGATTCTTTTGCTTTTGGAACATTATTTCCTATTGGATTTCCCATTTGTCTGTTTTTTAGTTGTTCGATTTTATTCCAATTTTTTCATGTCACAATCTTTTGTTTTGGATGAACAAAAAAAACAGAAATTATGTTGTTTTGGCAATATATTTTCTCACTAGATGCAACATGTATAAATTCAACCATTTTTCCTTTGTTATTTGAAATGGGTGTAGTTGGTTTCAGTTGGTCTTTTGGGGTTTGGGCCACTTATTAGGGTTGGCCGGATCCGATCTGTCCACCATCTCTAAACATTGTGACTTTTATGATATAGGTTGAGTTATTACCACGTGATCAATTATCTTAAATAACCAACAAGTCATAGCTCACCGATAACAATATCCGGTGGTTGAAACCACTATTAAACAAAATACAATGTGCCAATCCTCAAGTGTTATCTATTTTTATCATTATTATTGTGGAAAACAAATAAAGAAAGAAAGAGATGAAGTCAGAATTGAGTGGCAAATGATTGCCATTGAATAAGAGAGAGTGGTGGTGGTGGTCATAAACTCCATAGAAAATTAGAAATAGAGATAGACAGAATAGAAGAATGAAGAAGAAAGAAGCTAACTACTACTAAAGAAGTGTTGGTTACAGCTGTATTCACGACGACGGCGACCTCTCTCTGTCTCACCTCATCTCCTTACTTTTCCTTCTCAATACTCTAAACCAACTCATAAATAATTACAAAACAATCGTCATCACCATCTTCCCTAATATATTAGGGTTTGCAAAAATTAGTCATTTCCATCTAAGTTGTTTCATTTCACTACAATGCCCTTCTAGTTAACAAAAGTTTTCAATCAAGTCCGTTTCTTTGAATTCGATATTAAAGTTGGATGAAACTATAGCCAGTTAGTTCCATGTTAGATCGTTTCAATATTCTATGCAATTTTATCACCAAAGTTAATCAGACAGACTTAACTACTGCATGTCAAACCCACATATTGAATCTCGTCGATATTTCGTTCAACGACTCTATCGGTAAAGTCAACGACAAAGAGCTAATTGTAAACTACTGCATGCTAACCGAGAAGCATTATTGCCAAATAAAGTTAGACAAACTACTAATTTCGCTCGCTTGCCACCCAATTTTACTAGTTTTGATTTGACAATAATAATGTACTTGTAGTTGTTAAGCGTTTGCAATCAAGTCCCTTCCGTTAAATTCATATAAACAGACCTAAAGAGAAGGACTTAAGTGCAAATCATGTCAAATTTCAGAGACCAAAAATATAATTTAGTTTTTTTTCCTTTTCAAATGAAACAAACAAACAAACAAAGTAACTGAAAATGAAAACCAATTCGTTTCTAGTGATGCAGAGTAAGGAGAGAAGAGGCATATGACGAATAGTATTGCGTTTGTTGTTGGGTGTGGTGTGCTGTGTGTCCTCGTGATCCGTGGACAGTCCTACGTGATAAACAAAGCAGACAGACTCGGACTCGGTAAAGTCTGAGACTTTAGCTAACAACAACTGCAGCAACAGTAGCAACAACACCATCAATAAATAACCCACTTCCCATCTCTTTCTGTGCTTAACTAACAGTACCCAACACCTCTCTCTCTCTCTCATCTCGCTAAGTTCCTATCAATCATTTACTCCTAATATTTATTATACCCACATTCCTGTTTCGATTCTATAACCCAAAAGAAGATTTCTCTTATTGGTTAAGCCGATTATTGGTGTTTTTCTCTCTGGTCCTTCTTGTTGTTTTGCTGGGACTTCCTTCTTGACTTGCTTTGCTGCTGAAATTCTGGTGTTGTTTTAGCTCCACAACTTAGGTGAGCAATTTCTTTCTTGTCTGTTTTTCTCTTTTGTCTTTGTGCCTCTTGACTGTTAGTTGTATGTAAATTCTGATTGTTTGTTACATTTCTGGGGCTTCCCATTGAGCTGAATTATGTACTTTTAGTTGGAGTTTGAACATACTTGTGGGTTAAGTTTAGTTTTTTGAAATTTAAACTGGGTTGTTTTCAACTTCTCTGTTTGATGCACAAGTTTTGTGGCCGAGTATAGTGGGGGATTCACCCACTTACCCAGTCATTAACTACTTGACATATTGTAATAGTTTTGAAATGAAATTGTGTGCTTAGTTGTAAATTTGAGGCAATAGAAGCCTAATTTCAAGGTCAGATCGATTGTAACTAAGAATTTCAACAAATTGATCAACTGACACTATCAGATTACATGAAGCAAAGAGCTTGTTATAGTTTTTGCAACTGTATGTTCTTTACTATTTATCTATAATTGAGTGTGGTTGACTTAAGTGTAAAGGAGTGTAAGTTGGCGTTATGTTGTGTAAATCGACCTGAGTTGTTAGTTCTGTGAAATTTAGTCCATGGATTTTCATGGGAGTTTACTAATTCTGTGATGATTAAGATAACAAATAGAAGAAGCGGAAAGAAAATTGCAATTGATTGCTTGCTTAAAGTACCTATAGGAAAGAAAAGCAATTTTGAACCACTTGTGGTTTCCAAAATTTTGACAGAGAGAGTAAGTGCTGGGATACTAAGACGCAAATATCATAGCTCTGCTTCTCTTAGTGTATGAGGCTTGGTAAGTGGAAGATGGGCGTTATATTCATGAATTTTCTGATATGCACATGGCTCTCTGTAAATGAAGTGAAATAGTGAAACTTTCCTAGACTTGGTTTTCTTCTATTTAAAAGTTTTAAGTAAATAATTTTCTCCTATCTGCTTATTTCAAAGAAGAAACCAGAAACACAGGACGAACAATGATCCTATCTTTTATCAGCATCTTTCTTATTTTAAATAGGATTGGGAACTCTAGCGTAAAAACTAATGCTATAACAACCATTTCTGGATGCCTGAAACTGAAATATATCATTTGATGTAAATAATTTTATAACAACCATCTCTGCTCAGTACAAGGGTTTGATATATTGCTAATGGTACGGTATGGTCTGTACACACCCCCTCTTATTAGGCAGGTATTCTGTGTCTAAGAATTTACTGAAAACTCAGAAGGCAAAATATATGTTAATGTGTTAGTTTTGGAGATGAGTCATTCCAAAGTTTTAATTTTGCTCAGTTTTTTCAGGATTAAAACTATTGTACAGGTTTAGGTTCTTCCTTTCCAGCAGATACCATAACTTCATTTTGGGCTGTGTGATCTAATTGTCTCTATTCTTCAGATGCAACAGCATTTTTAATCCATTCAAGAATATGGCTTTGGAGAAAATGGGGAAACTTTTGTGACCAGAATGGATCCTCAGGCTTTTATTAGGCTGTCAATAGGCTCACTGGGATTGAGGATTCATGGAACAGCTTTGAAATCTGAAAAGTCTGGGATTGAAGCATTCTCTTCTCCATGTTCGTGTGAAATTCGCCTTCGAGGATTCCCTGTGCAGACAGTATCAGTCCCCTTACTTTCATCTCCTGATGCTACACCAGATTCTCATAGCATAGCCTCAAGTTTTTATCTTGAACAGTCAGATGTCAAAGCGATGCTGGTACCTGGCTGTTTCTACAGCCCTCATGCGTGTCTGGAGATTGCTGTTTTTACAGGGAGGAAGGGGTCCCATTGTGGCGTAGGGGTCAAAAGGCAGCAAATTGGGACATTTAAGCTGGAGGTTGGTCCTGAATGGGGAGAAGGAAAACCAGTTGTCCTTTTCAGTGGGTGGATAGGTATTGGCAAAAACAAGCAGGACAGTGGAAAACTGAGTGTGGAGCTTCATTTGAGAGTGAGACTTGATCCTGATCCAAGATATGTTTTCCAGTTTGACGATGTGACAAGACTGAGTCCTCAGATTGTTCAGCTTCAAGGTTCCATCAAGCAGCCTATTTTCAGCTGCAGGTTTAGCCGAGACAGGTGATATGACTAATATGATCTCTTTAACTGTCAATAGTTGTTAATTTTCAGAAGGCTGCAGCATAGGTTCCAACTGATGCCTGAAAACCATGTGAGGATGCATGAAGAGAAAAAATTGACAGAAAAAAGAAAGAAAGAAATAAAGGACAATTAATTGCAAAGAACAATGTAGATTATTGTTTACCATATTAGTTTGCTCTTTCTAGAATCTTGTTGGATGAATATTAGTTTCAGAAGGCCATTGTCCTTTTACGTTTGTACTGTTTGATACAACTTTGAGATGTCGGTTCATTATCCTGTTACTTGTCATACGGTTTTCTTCTGTTCTTTGCGTTCGCTGTGTTTTTGTTGCGCCTCTATCTGTTCCATGCCTGCCTTATTTCCTAGTCCTTGATTCTGTTGGACTAATTTCATTGTTTTCGTTTTCCTTTGAGTTTGATCATTTAAAACCGTACTAGTAACTTATGACCAATTTTGGATGCCGTTTTAAAGTGTCATTTAGATGTGATGTATTCATTCTCTCCTGCTATGAACAAGTTGGCTTTCTATTTTAATTTTCAACTTCCATCATGCGGTAAGTAAGTTTTTGATAGATTAATACATTGACAGGGTTCCCCAGTTGGATCCTCTGAGCAATTACTGGTCAGGTTCTGCTGATGATTCTAATCTCGAGACAGAAAGAAGAGAGAGAAAAGGATGGAAGGTGACCATACATGATCTTTCTGGCTCTGCTGTTGCAGCAGCCTTTATAACTACTCCATTTGTGCCATCAACAGGTTGTGATTGGGTTGCAAGATCAAACCCAGGAGCTTGGATGATTGTTAGTCCTGATCCTTGCAGGCCTGAGAGCTGGCAGCCATGGGCAAAGCTTGAGGCATGGCGTGAGCGAGGTAGCATTAGAGACTCCGTTTGCTGCCGATTTCGCCTTTTGTCTGAATGCCAGGAAGCAGCGGAGCTTCTCATGTCTGAAATCCACATCAATGCTGAAAAAGGTGGTGAGTTTTTCATCGACACTGACAGACAGATGCAAGCAGCTGCAGCTGCAGCCCCTCCGATACCAAGCCCACAAAGCAGTGGAGACTTTGCGGCTTTGGGTCCAGTTGTAGGTGGTTTTGTCATGAGCTGTAGAGTGCAAGGAGAAGGAAAAAGCAGCAAACCATTGGTACAATTAGCCATGAGGCATGTGACATGTGTGGAGGACGCCGCCATCTTCATGGCTCTTGCAGCAGCTGCTGATCTCAGCATCGAGGCATGTAGGCCTTTTCGTCGGAAGATCAGGAAACCATCCTCCCATTCTTTATGAAAAGTTCAAAGAAATAGACGAACAAAAAGAATGGAGGTGAACAATATCCATGTAACTCAGAATTTGCTATTCATTTTCTTGATATCTGTAGCATCTGATATTGTGTACAGAAAGCTCTTGTTTACATGTCTCTCAAACGTCCTCGAACTCATTCACAAAAGGTTCTGGGAAAAACCACACTTCAGCAAAATGAACTGAAAACATGGTGAATCTTCTTCATATCTTCACAAAAAGGCCGGGTGTGCCCAAATGTTTCTGATCAAGTTTCTAAAATGCGAGAAAGTTAAAATTGAATTTATTTGCCTTCTTGTTCTTGAAACACTACAAACGTAACCCCAAACCCCAGACATTCACTTTTTCCCGTGAAATTTATCTTAAGATCCAAGAAATCTCCAACTCCCATAGCTCAAAAAGCCTACTTTATTTATGTTTATTTATTAAATCTCATTCATTCAGTGGACCTAAAGAAAATGACTATGAAACTTCCAATATACATTACATTATTGTGTCTCCAATTTTTACATTACAAATTATTTCAAATCAGCGTAATATTCGAGGAAAACAATGTCTCCAATTAATCTCACTGCGTTCACATCAGACACGTACAATTAGGGAGAGAGATTCAAATCCAGATCCAAGTCAAACTCGCACCACTGGTTAGAGTCAGAAAAACCGAGCTTGGCAACGCGTCAGTAGACCCAGGAAAACAATATCTCTGATCTCACAGAAATTGAGATCGCCAAAGTCCCTGGTTCATCTGCCTGGACGAGTTCAACCTCCGACCCAAATCTTACCATGGCGGAGGAATCGCACGACTGGATCAGAAAAATCCTTGGTTCAACCTCTGAAGGACGTCCCATTAACATCAATTACCAGGGTATCCAGGGTGACGTCGTCACGGGAGTAGGCGGCGACTTCAACAAGGACGTACGCGGCAACATCATCAAGTATGTACACGGCAACATCATCGAGGTGCCAAGGTTTGTTGGAGTGATTCAAGACAAGCTAGGTCGTCGTGTGCCCCTAAACGTTGTCCAGGATAAATTGCAGAAGAAATTGTTATATGTTAACTCTGTTCTTGATGATGCCGAGGGAAAGCCACTGAATAAGAGGCTGTCTATGAAGGACTGGCTCAATGACCTAAAAGAGGCTGTCTATGATGCTGAGGACCTCTTGCAGGAGATCAAGACAGAAGCTTTGAGGCGAAGGATGGAACCCGAATCTCCAGGGAGTAGCACGAGTACGGTACAAGAGCTCGTCTCCAGTCCTCCATCTCATGCTTTTGACTCGGCATTAATAAACTCCAAGGTAGAGGAAGTTCTTAACAGACTAGACCTCATTACGAAGCAGAGACAAGATGTCCTGGGTTTGGAAGCTAGTGCTGGACAGAAAGAATCACAACCGATGACTTCAACTTCTTTGGTACAAGAGTCTGGTGTGTATGGAAGAGATGAGGAGAAGGAGGCATTCATTAAATTATTGCTAGCAGATGATGAGAAGATAAGTGTGATTCCTATTGTTGGTATGGCTGGGATCGGAAAGACCACCCTTGCCCGGCTTCTATACAATGATGTTAGAGTTAAACAACATTTTGGCCTCCATGCATGGGTTTGTGTTTCGGAAGAATTTGATGTCCTTAGGATTTCACAAGGCATTTATGAGTCCCTTACCAAAAAGGCTTGCCAAATCAAGAACCTAGAGCTGCTTCAAACAGAGTTGATGACAACTTTGGAGGGGAAAAAGTTCTTCTTTGTTCTTGATGACATCTGGAATAAGAATTATAATCAGTGGGATTTCTTAAGGGGTCCCTTTGAAGGAGCACATGGAAGTAAGATTATTGTCACAACACGCAACGCAATTGTTGGGTCTATGGTGGGTACTCTTCCTGTTCACCGTCTAATGCCAATATCTGAGGAAGATGGCTGGTTGTTATTTGAAAAACATGCCTTCAAAAGTAGAGGAGTTGGTGCACGCTCAGATCTTGAAGAAATAGGAAGACAAATTGTTAGAAAGTGCAAGGGTCTTCCTTTGGCCGTTAAATCCCTTGGTGGTCTCTTATGTTCTAAATTAACTGTGAGGGAATGGAAAAATATATTGAACAGTGAAATATGGGAGTTGCCACTGGAGGAGAGTGACATTCTGCCACCTCTTTGGTTGAGCTATATGTATCTGCCGCCGCATCTCAAGCGTTGTTTTGCGTATTGTTCGATATTTCCCAAGAACTATGAATTCCAGACATCAGAATTGGTTTTCTTGTGGATGGCTGAAGATCTATTGCAACCTCAAAACAAGAAAACGGCAGAAGAAATCGGAAAAGACTACTTCAATGATCTCATGTCAAGGTCGTTTTTTCAACTTCCATCAAGTTTTTCTGACCCTCAAGGTTTCATCATGCATGACCTTATCAGTGATTTAGCAAGCTTTGTATCCGGAGAATTTTGTTTTAGGTGGGAGGGCAGTGGTTCAGCCAACAATTTGAGCAAGACTCGTCATTTTTCATATATGGTAAAATATGTTGATGATGATGATGATGATGATGATGAGAAGTTTGAGGCTTTACAGCAAGCTAAATGTTTGCGCACCTTTCTACCACTATCATCATCGTCTTGGATGAGACAGACGTTGTTCGGCAAAGGACTATATGAGGTATTGCCAAAATTACAAAGTTTAAGAATGCTCAACTTATCATGGCACCATATTGAGGAATTGCCTGATTCAGTTAACAATTTGAAACATCTTAGACACTTGGACATGTCTGGGACTTCCATCAGAAAATTACCTGATACAATTTGTACTTTGTATAACTTGCGAGCATTGTTGTTGTTGAATTGTTTTCATCTTACTGAATTGCCATCCAAAGTTGGAAGATTGATCAACTTGACCCATGTGGATGTTGGAGCTACAATGTTAGAAAAGATGCCACCACATATGGGAAATTTGAAAGACCTCCAGGTACTAACCATGTTTGTGCTAGACAAACACAATGCAGGGGATGATTTGCTAGAGTTAGAGAAGCTTCAAAATTTGAGCGGAGAACTTAAAATTTCAGGGCTTGAGCATGGCAGCGGTTTGGAGGCCTACATCCTGAGGGACAAGAAGTTTCTGAATGAACTAATTTTGAATTGGAGACATTATCGGCATGTAAGTGAAGAAGGCAATGCGTTAGAAGAAAGAGAAGTGCTTGAGAAGCTCCAACCTAACCCGGACCTAGAAAGGCTTACAATTGATGGTTATGGAGGGGAAACGTTTCCAGGTTGGTCAAGATATTATTCTTCTTCTGCTCTAGTTTATTTGAGACTTTCCGAATTTGCGAATTGCAAGTCCTTGCCACCATTGGGACAGCTACCATCCCTCAGAAAGCTTCGTATTTATGGGTTACCTGGAGTGGGGTCTATAGGTCATGAGTTCTATTACAGTGACGACAATACTGTTGCAAACAAACCATTTAGATCTCTGGAGTCTTTGAGAATCGAGTTTATGAGTGGGTGGGAAGAATGGTCTCATGTTGGAGATGACCATAATGACGGCGGCTTTTTTCCTAATCTTCGCAAGCTCCGTCTATTAGAGTGTCGCAATCTTACCGGGAGATTAGCGTTAGACAGCTTCCCGATGCTGAAAGAGGTTTTCTTGAATACTATTGGTTTTTCCCACATTGCCGGTTCACAAGAATGCCCTGAACTTTATAGGCTAGAGCTATCCTCTTGCCGAAATTTTGTATCTTTTCTCGATGGAGGGTTGAATGCGCCCAACCTGACGGATATCGAGATAAGCTTCTGTGATGAATTGGGTTCATGGCCGGAACAAATGCACACCCTTCTCCCATCTCTTCAGTCTTTGTCGGTGTCATATTGTCCAAAATTGGAATCTTTTCCTGAAGGGGGATTGCCGGCACAATTAATAGAACTTCACATCGTTGGCTGTAAGAAATTCAATGCAAACAGTTTGCAGAATCTGAACAAGGGTCTCCGAAGACTCACCTCTCTTAAAGAATTGTCACTTGACTTTGATGGATGTGAAGAAGTAGATTCTTTTCCGGAGGAGACGCTGTTGCCCAGCACTCTCACTTCTCTAGAAATCCGCTTTCTAAAGCTTAAGACCATGGACGGCGCCAAGTGGTTTGGGCATCTCAACTCTCTCAAAACCTTGAACTTCGCATATTGCTATGAGCTCCAGTGCTTGCCAGATACTGGGCTACCCGCCTCTTGTTGTTCTCTAGAAATCTCTCAATGTCCTTTGCTTGCACGACGGTACAAAAGAGAGGAAGGGGAAGAATGGCCCAAGATTGCTCACATCCTTTACATCAAGGAATGACAAGGACGACACCGATGACACCGAGGACGAGATCGATGACACCAATGATGGCATGGATGACATCGACATGGATGACATGGATGGCCGTGGGACATAACATGCCATGTGTTGTGCCAAGGCTAGATGTGGCAATGTTCAATGATATTCTGGATGTTAAAACTATATATTTGGTAATTTTACTTCCTCCCAGTGCTCTACTTCTATACCTTAAAAGATAAAATGCTTTTGTATAGAATTTGAAATTGAAAAGAATTAATGACGTTAAAAGTTGTGACTCTTCTCTATTATTTGATTTATTTCCCAACACTCTAAATTAATTACTTCATATTGATCCTTAGTCTTAGGCGGTTGATTTATACTTTGGGAAAAGCTGGCTAATGTATCCTCTGTCTTCTTACTTGTTTACATGCAGCATATCTCAGTAACCAGAATTTTCAACTCTTGGGCTGGCCCTTCATCTGATCAGTACCCACTTCCCTTTCTAGTCTGAATATTGAGGGATGCAGAAAATTGATGAACTCGGTGTTGCTTTTTGTTTCTTTAATTTGTGTTTCCTTCTACTCGATCTTCAGCCTTGCTAGCTATTTGTCTTCTGTTTGTTGTCGATCTATATTAATTAATGTATTAGAAACAAGTTGAGTGATTGCATTAGTTATGATATTGATGTAGTAATGCAAATAATTAACAGTTTTAGAATATTTCATGTACTCCTTATCAGGCACTTTGATCTAGTGCAAATGATTATGTGTGGATTGGTTAATAGGATTAGGACTAAATCAAGTATGTACATATGAAGCATTAAAGCACAAAATCACATGCTCTTGACTTTAACAGAAATTGTGTTTATTTATGATCAACGCAATTCATTGATAAACTACTTGAAGTCATAAACGTTCTTGTCCCCATTTGTTTGGAAGTTAACCTTGTGAAACATATATTATTACTAATGCTCAAGAATTTGATCATACCAGGTCTATAAACGTTTTTGTTTTGTTATTGGTTTTCTTCTCCTTCAGCTTTTCAATTAATTATATGGTTTTCTTGATGGATGTATCAGCAACAACCACCAGAGTGATTATTACAAATAATAGTTTCTGAGTATTATTTGGTTTTAATTATTAATCCAAATAAAAGTTTCTGAATGTTGCATGAATTCCTATTAGCATGCACTTCTAGAGTAAGTTGTGTGTGCATTAGTTTAAACTAAGGCAGCATTATAAAAAGATCCTATTAACACAAGGTTCAACCAAGCTTGGCTGAGCTACGAGTCTAAGAGGAGCTCAAAAACGTTACGACCTCTGATGATCATGTTGCAGAATACGGATGTTAAGGCTAACCAACTAGCTCAGTGAGGATAACTTGACCCTCATCATGTGTTGATTTTCAATTGTTATTAGTTCCAAACATATTGAGATTCAAGATTGTCAATGGGAACCAAAAGTGAAGGAAGGGCCAGGAAATTTCAGTTCAGTACATATACTTAAAAGTAGCAATACAAGCAGGAGACTACGTTGGAACACAATGGCAATGACCTAAATCGATGAACATTAATAGGGGATATTGACTGAAAAAGGAAGGAATCCCCTAATGAAATACGATAACTTGAAATACTTATCTTTCATTAAGATCATTTCATGTACCCGGTCCCTAATAGCGGCCAAGAGAAGAGGCCCGTGGTAAACGTTTAACATGTCTGGCCTTGGATAAGTAAGAGACTCTTAAAATCCTCTACTTACTTAAACGATAAGTAACCGACCCCTAAGGTTGCTTACGCAAAGACTTTTCTGTCATTTACCCTCCTCCTTCGTATATAAGGAATGCGAGGCTAAACCCTAACGGTAATGCATACAATCCAACCCTACCCTACTGCTTTAAGTTGCTTCTTACTGACTTGATCGTCAGAGGATCTTTGCCTGGCATCATGTCAGGCTCTGACATTGTTTTGCAGGTTGATCGGAAGGGCAAACCATCTCGGAGATTCCTACTTTCACAGTACTAGCAACGTTGATCGTCTATTTCAGTGGCGACTAGTTAGTCGAGTATCCTAGCATCCCTCCGTTGCACCTGCAACCTAGGTCGCTGCGATCTCAACCATGTATCAGCACCTCTGATACCCAGTTGGTGTTGATGTCTTCTTCAAAGGTTCTTATACTTTGTGCTCATGTCTCTATTTCTCTGACATGGACATGATTGCTTGGAATCTCAAGCTTTTGGTTCAGTAGCGCTGTCCCGGCCTACTATTTTTATGGAAACAAAGTGCATTCACCAGGGTCGTTTCAATGACCTCTAGACGGGTTCAAGTTTCAGGCAGGGGCACATAGTGTCTTTCATTGATCGAGGAAAAGGTGGTTTGTGCCTTTTGTTGTATGATGAAGGAAATGTTTGAATATGGTCGACAAATTTGTCATATATTGATGTTATGGTGTATACTCGCAAGCGCACGATTCATTGTCAAGACAGAGAATGTATTTAAAGCTCAGAGTTGTCGTACCACGGGAATTATTGGTTTATGATAATCCTCGGTGAAGTCGAGTTAAATCACTAATTAAGCATATGAGAGGGAAGAAAATGCTATTCACACTTCAAGACACCAAACTTAACCAAAAATAAGTAATGTGGAGGGCAATTGCAACTATTTTGTTGGCATACACACACTATTCACTCCTCTATAACTTTTGGAAGAGACGATCATTCTGTAAATTAATAAGTTTTTTGGAGGTATATTCGAGACAAGAACATTCTTATAAGTAATGTGAAGGGCAATTACAAGTTTGCAACTATCTTGTTTGCATACACATCCCAGTGATACCACTCACTCCTCCTTAACCTTTGGAAGAGGCAATCATGTAAGTTTGATATTTTGTTGCCTTTTTTCTAGCACAAAACCTAAGTCCTAGAGTAGGAATTAGTTCATTGTAATCTGGCAATCTAGTTCATTTGTAATGACCTGAGATCTCAAGATGAAGACTTGGAGGCTTAAGACGTACAGATCAACGTGATCCTCAAGGCACCAAACAGGTATTAATCATTCTTGTGTGATCATGAGTTTTTATACTTTTAATATAGGGTTTCCTTGGGCTGTTATTTAAACTGTTGCGTAAGTATGTCTCTTGTGTTTTTTGAGCATATTATTTTCAACGAATATCATACTACTATCTTGAGTCCTTGAACCAAATACCATTGCGAATCTTGACAAAACTGTTCCTTGTTTAGTTTGTTTAGATTATCAAATCAAAAAACTTTTGAAACCATTCATCATTGACATCCTTGCACGTTCATTGAACATTTGTGTCTTTGGGCGATTGACAAACAAGACCAGCTTTGTGCCATCTCAAGATTGACAAAGGTGATCAAGTTCACTTCATGATTGAGTAGCAAAGACGGAGCTGCCTTCTAGCATAGTCTAGTAAGTTTGAGTTCTTTATGTACTCTTTCAATTAGTGGATTGTTTACCGGCATAGTGCCCGTAGTTGTTTACCTCATTTGAGAGTTTTACTGCTTCAACATTCTCAGTGTGTTTGTGTTGATCTTTATTTTTCCGCTGTTTGGTTTGTTGATGATATTTTTGTGTAATAAACGAAATCTGTCATGATTGATCACACTTATCAATCCTAGTCTGTACTGAAACATAAAACTGGCTTAAATTCTTAAGTTAACCAATTCATTCGTTTAGGTTATTTGCACGTCAATTTCTAGAAATTTCAAATCATTATGTAAAGAATTTTTTTGGAGGTATATTCGAGACAAGAATATCCTTATAAGTTGGTCTTTAGAATGTAATAAATGGCGTCAGAGCCACTTTCATCATCATATTGAAACCAACAAGGAGTATCTTCAATTTTTCTATAAAAAAAGGGAGTATATTCAAACAATTTTTTAATGATCAAATGACGGCGTAAATCATTTTTGCATACTATTAATCCAAACTCGTAGTTTCTGAATACAATGCAGCTAGAACTCATTGAGTGAGCATATGCAGTACTTTGAAACTATAATAATGTCTCCATAAAAGAGTTAAGGGTTTTTTTCATGAGTGGGGTCAAAACTTAAGTAAATCGGACAAAATGATACCCAAACTTCAAAAGTGATCAAAATGATACATGAACTTTCAAAATGTGATCAAAATGGTACCCAAGCCCAATTTCTGTTAGTGCACCGTTAATTTCATGGGTATTTTGGTCATTTCACCTACTTTTAAATCCAAAATTACATTTTTGCCCTCCAATCAAATACATTTTTTTTTTTATCTTCTTGTTCCTTTCTTCTTTCTTTCTTCTGCGATTACATTCCCAGCAATCAAAACTAAAAAAATCAACTATCTCCGATTGCTTCCAAACTTATGTCATCGTGTTCATTACAACAAATCCAACAAGTTTAATAACTATGTTAAAGTTAGATCCGAATTAGATCGTGACATATTATTGACGGAAGTTTTCGAAACCTAATATTCCTGACTTCGATCCGCCTCCTACGGTGGTCGAAATTGAAATCCAAAGACACCACGAGGTTTCTGGGATTGAGGGCTTTAAATCCCAGTAGGTTTTGAAGGTTGGAGGTGGCCGGAAATGGCCGGACAAAAAGCGTGAAGTTCAAGCCGTTTCCGGCTATTTTCCTGCAAAGTTTGGTCTGAAACCGGCTGGGGAGGGTCTACATAACACGCCGCTCCCTTCGGTGGTGGCGGTGACGTGAGGTGGTGGCCGGTGGTAGTGGTGCAGCACCGGCAACAGTGAGGAGAGCGAAGAGGAAGTCGGGCACGGGAGAGGGAAAGAGAGGGAGGGAGAAACCAAAAAAAAATTTGATTAATTTGAGAAGTTAAAAAGACCAAAATATCCCTCAACTATGTGCCACATGCGTGACACATGCATAAAACTAACGGTGTAGTAACGGAAATTGGGCTTGGGTACCATTTTGATCGCATTTTAAAAGTGTAGGTACCATTTTGATCGCTTTTGAAGTTTGGGTATCATTTTGTCCGGTTCATGTAAGTTTTGACCCCACTCATGAAAAAAACCCAAGAGTTAAATCCAATAAAACTTTCCACGGACTGAAGTTCAGGATTACCTAAAATGATGAATATACATTCAAGTTGGTGCTCTTAAGTGGGCGCTTGGAATGCAAGGCCTCCCAAAATGCACGGTGTAAATCATTATATTTTTGCGTTTAATTTCTAACGAATAAATATACATACAGTAAATCATTGTGATGGAAAAGAAAAAAAATATTGAACACAAACTTTGGCATAGCTTGTTCTTAAGATATTACGGCTCATTAATTTGTTTTAATGATGAAATAACCTCATTTTTCGGAGGGTCGGAGGGATATTAAAATATCTTGACACATTTATGAGGCTTGTCATCCTTCTAGAGATGTGAGCGTGACATTAAAATATCATGATCGGAAACGTTAAAACATTAAAACATACATAGAGGCTGCAAACGTTAAGCCACTCAACCTAGTCACCGCCTGGTGTAAATTTATGGTATAGTTCTCCATCAACTTTGAAACGTTTATCGGAAATAATCTTCACAATATCCAATTCATCGAAGTAAATACTAAAAAGCTACAAATTGCAAAAAATGATGATTAAGAATGCAATATACTTGAGTAAATCAACCTCTTCATATTTTTATTCAAAAGGTTCTCTTCTTTAAACTCAAACATTTACTTCAACCTCCTCATCCTCTATACTATTATTAAGAACTCCCTTTGTTAACCAAAACAATTTTTTTTTTTACCAAAAAAATATTTAAAAACTTTAAATAACTTTTAATACTTGGGGACAATATTGTGAGACTACAAAAAGCACCACCTGCAAACCCTCATTCTCTCCGCCGTAATTATCTCTAATATACCTCCCTCCAGGCTCAATGGTAAATTCTTCAAATTTAGCCATGTTGGGGTCCTCTTTTATTGGTTGTGCTTCCCTTGGCATTGCTTTCAAAGCTTTATGTGATCGGAGGAGGGATTCCACTAAGAAGAAGTTGGAGCGTTTAAATTTTAAGGACACAGTTGATGGCTTCACCCAAATTATAGCAGTGCATGCCGAAGTTCAGAAAATGAGAGGACTTCATCAAGCCTCCATGTGGAAAGGGATTGAATTTGCTAACCAGCTTAACTAAGCTGGTGATACCACCACCCTCTCAAAAATCGACACGTGTCCTCTTAATTAACTATAGTTAACCTATACAATAAATATCATAAAATAATCTATTTTAATTATTATATTATTTCTTTAATTAATTACACGATCACCGATACATCTGACATCTCTCTCCCTCCCTCACACCCCAGCTTTCTCTCTCTCTCTCTCTCCAAATTCTCTGTTATCTCTCAGGGCAGTGAGGGAACCAACTTGGGCATGAAAACGATCTAGTCTGGAAAAAAAAAATTAGTCTGGAAGGCTAACGGAAGGCAGGCTGAGTTGGGGACTTGATGGTGACGACTGGTGCTGCAAGCTCGTGGCTCGGCAGCGGCGGCGTGGTGGTGGTTTGGATCGGGGGAGGTCCAGGTGGGTTGCGACTTCCGATTCCGTGCCCGACTAGACGGTATTGTACCCGGTTTCCAGCTATTTTCCGGCTTCGAGTCCGACTGGGCTCGTCGACGGCCCCGAGTGCGGTTCTAGCGTTGTGCTTTGGACCTTTAGGAGGCCGGCGAAGGCGTTGAGCTCTGCTGTGGCGTTTGGCAAGGTTGTCATGCTGCGGTCGGGTGGCGCCGCCGGTGTTTCAATGAGGGTTCTGTTGCAGATCGGAGAGGAAGATGTTTCACCGCCTCCCGGCGAGAGCTTCGGCCGGTGTGAGAGGAGAGAGTCAACTTGATCGGGTCGACCTGGATTTATCTTGCCGGCGGTGAGCTGAGCACGGGCTGGGCTTTGAATTGCAGAGAGATCGGAGATGAAGAGCCATGGTGGCTGGGTGGTAAATGATCGATGGCAGCGGTGTTAGCATAAAACTAAAACACAAGATCACAATCACAAAGTCTTTAGATACAATACACATGCTCATAGTTCACATAGAATACTAGAGTTTGTAGACATACCTTGAGCCGACATGGTCGATAACTTCAATGTAAAGATCTTATGCTTCTCTCTAATCTTAGCACTCTCTATGGGACAAGTAAACTTTATGCTTGATGATGATAGAGAAAGCAGGGACCTTCACTATATATAAAGATTTAATATTTAGGCCTCACCCATAAAGAGAATTCTAGTATTAAACACAATCCTAGTAGGATTCCTATACACATATTACATACTTAGAATCCTTATGAAACTAAGAATAGGATCTCAATATCTATTGTTTCAGATTCACAATAGACTACAAGAATAGATTTCACATACAACCCCATTACTTGATTTACAAGATAAGTATCTAACCAATATTAAGTAACCTTGATGACAATGATGTGTTCACATTTATTCTTACATTCTCCCACTTGAACCATCAATGTCCTTAACAATGATCAAACACATAACAAGTAAAACAGTAATACCTTAGTGCGCGCAAATGGACTGTAAATGATATCAGTTCCTATTTCAAGACATGGTCAAAATGTAACTCGTTATGCAGAGCCAAGGAAAGATACATTCTAAAGAGGATGCATCACTCCAAAACTACAAACATAAGAATTATATCCCACATATGTCACCAACAAGATACGCAAAACAATTGTACTCATACACCTTAAAATCTGAACCTGTATGTATAAGCAAAGCGGTCCAACTTTATGATTTTGATTATCAAAATCCTGTATTCAGCATAGCTCCTGATGTGGATTTTTCAAACTGTAAATGCTGATCTCTGTAATTTTAATGCTATGAACAAAATTCATAACTCAATCCACAGCAAACAAGAATAGCTATTCAACATATAACTGCAAAAAATAAATCAAAACAATAACTTTATGGTACCAAAATAAAACTGAATAACGCCATGGACTTATATCAGAGACTGTCAAAACAGAACAGCCAAGTAAGTTTTTCTGAAAACAGCAACTTCAATACAATTGAAAGAAAATAAAATAACTTTCAAAACAAGATCATAAAATTTTATTCTGCTCCCACTAAACCTATGCATCTAATGTAGGTAGAACTCCTATATTAGCTGCATGCTTCTGGAAAACTGCTACTTGTAATGCCTTGGTAAAAGGGTCTGCAAGCTGTGAATCTGTACCAATGTGTATAATTTCGATTTCACCATGTTTGACTCTTTCTCGTACGCTGTAATACTTCAAGTCAATGTGCTTGGAGTTGGTTGATCTCTTATTGTTCTTGGTGAAGAACACAGCAGCTGAGTTGTCACAGAAAATTCTCAAAGGCTTTGAAAGAATACTGTCAACAACTCGGGTCTGTATGAGGAAGTTCTTGATCCACAGACCTTGACAAACACCTTCATAGATAGCTATGAATTCTGCTTGCATAGTAGATGTGGTTGTCAAAGTTTGTTTCATTGTTTTCCAAGCTACGGCTCCTTGTGACATCATAAAGACATAACCTGAGGTGGACTTAGAATGATGTGGATAATTTCCAGCAAAGTCAGAATCTGTATACCCCACTACTTCAAGCACTCTGCTCCTCTTATACACAAGCATGTGTGATTTTGTTTTCTGCAAGTACCTAAGTACTTTCTTTCCAGCAATCCAATGCTCTTGGCCTGGATTAGACTGAAATCTGGACAACATGCCTACTGCAAAAGACAAATCAGGTCTGGTGCAGACTTGAGCATACATGAGACTTCCAACAAGTCTGGCATAGGGCTTAGACTTCATGTTTTCTGTTTCTAAGGTAGTTTTAGGACATTGCTGTTTATTTAGCTTGTCACCCTTTGACATCGGAACATCTCCAGGTGAGCACTTTTCCATCTCAAAACGTTTGAGTACCTTAGAGATATAGTTCTGTTGAGATAAACCCAATAACCCTCTGCTTCTGTCTCTCTTAATCTCTATTCCCAGTACATAGCTAGCTTCCCCCAAGTCCTTCATATCAAAGTGTTTTGACAAGAATTTCTTTGTGTCATTTAGTAGATTTAGGTTGCTGCTAGCTAGGAGGATGTCATCAACATATAGGATTAGGAAAATAAAATGGCTCCCACTGGTTTTAAGATAGATACACTCATCAACTAAGTTCTCTGTGAAGCCGAAAGAAGTAACAACATAATCAAACTTCAAATACCACTGTCTGGAAGCTTACTTTAATCCATAAATCGATTTCTTTAATTTGCAGACCAAATGCTCACTTCCAGATTCAACAAAACCCTCAGGTTGCTTCATATATATGTCTTCTTGAAGCTCTCCATTTAAAAACGCAGTTTTGACGTCCATCTGGTGCAATTCCATGTTGAAATGTGCAACCAGCGCCATGATTATCCTAAAGGCATCCTTGCTGGAAACTGGTGAGAATGTTTCAGTATAGTCGATACCCTCCTGTTGTGTGAACCCCTTTGCCACTAATCTGGCCTTATGTCTCTCTATACTACCATCTGCATTCCTCTTAGTTTTGTACACCCACTTGCAGCCTATAGATTTTTGATTTTTAGGTGGCTCTACAAGTTCCCAGACCTCATTTTTATACATTGATTCAAGCTCTAACTCCATTGCTTCATTCCATTTATCACTGTGAACGTGCTCAGTGGCTTGTCTGAATGTGATTGGATCATCATCTTCCCCCCAATCATATTCAGCTTCCTGGGAATACACTTCAAATCCCTCAAAAACAGTAGGATTTCTTGCTCTAGAGGATCTTCTAGGTTCTGGAATTAATGGTGCAGGCTGAGTTTGCAAGGGCTCAGAATTTGGCTGTAAAGGTTCAGGAATTTCCTGAGCTGGAATTTGTTCTACTGGAGCTGCTGGAACAATGTTTTGTGTAGCCATGTTGACTGGAATCTGTTTTGAAGTGGTGTTCACGGGCAGAATATGGTCAGTAGGCAGTGAAACGGTGACAATTTGTGGTGTTTCAGGACTATATTCTTCAATTTCTTCAAGGTCAAAATTTTCTGGATCCTTGTTGAAAAACA
Source organism: Rubus parviflorus (assembly GCA_029955375.1). Lineage (NCBI taxonomy): Eukaryota > Viridiplantae > Streptophyta > Magnoliopsida > Rosales > Rosaceae > Rubus > Rubus parviflorus. The sequence continues at coordinate 6,283,553 of JARGGL010000005.1, read as the reverse complement.
TTTCATCAAGGAATTTGGCTTTGTTTGTCTCAACAATTCTGGTGGTGTGGTTTGGGGTGTAGAATTTGTACCCTTTTGATTTTTCTGGAAAGCCGATGAAGTAGGCACTGATGGTTTTGGGGTCAAGTTTCTGTATGGAAGGGTTATAAATTTTTGCTTCAGCTTTGCAGCCCCATACGTGTACATGATGAAGGCTTGGTTTTCTGTTATTCCATAGTTCAAAAGGAGTCTTGTTAACAGATTTGCTAGGTGACCTATTGGTGAGATAATTGGCTGTTTTCAAGGCTTCACCCCATAGAAACCTAGGCAAACCCGAGGTACACATCATACTCCTAACCATATTAAGCAAGGTCCTATTCTTCCTCTCTGCAACCCCATTCTGCTCAGGTGTACCAGGTGTGGTATATTGAGCTTGAATGCCATGTTCCTGCAAATATAATGCAAATGGCCCCTTATGTTGCCCTGCCTCATCATATTTCCCATAATATTCTCCACCCCTGTCAGATCTCACTACCTTAATCTGCTTCCCCAGTTGTTTTTCAGTTTCTGTCCTACAGATTTTGAATTTTTCAAGGGCTTGGGACTTCTCTGTTATGAGGTAAATGCAGCAGTACCTCGAGTAATCATCAATAAAAGTTATGAAATACCTATTTCCACATATGGTTTGATTCCTAAACGGCCCACAAATATCTGTATGAATTAGCTCAAGGAGTTCTGTGCTTCTCTGTGACCCTTTCTTCCTAGAATTAGTGAGTTTCCCTTTAATACACTCAACACAGTCATTCAAATCAGTGAAATCAAGTTTTGGTAAAATGCCATCTTTAACAAGTAAATTCAATCTTTCTTTTGAAATATGACCTAATCTCATGTGCCAAAGTGATGCAGATTTTTCATTAAAAAGGACTCGTTTGACTCCAATTGTTGTTTCTGAATTTTCAATGGACAAAATTTCTGTAGAAAGAGTGCAATTCAATTTCCAGTAATCATTAACAAAAGAACCAGAAGCAATCTGTTGGGAATGTTTCGAAATTTTTATTCCAAATGAATCAACGAAAAGACTACATCCGAGTTTAAGCAAAAGAGAAATACTTATTAAACTCCTTCTCATGGAAGGTACATAGAAGACATTATCCAAAAACAAAAAATTTCCTGAACCAAAATCTAACTTCAAAGTTCCTATGGCCTTGACTGCTACTCTCACTCCATTCCCAACACAGAGACGCACTTCATTACTCCTTGGCACCCTCTTCTTTATGAACCCCTGTAAAGAATTCGTAATATGCACTGGTGAGCCAGAATCTAACCATAGGGAATTAGGTAAAACATCTAAAAGGTGAACTTCTATTGAAAACAGAGACTTAGGAAAAATTATACCTTTCTTGGCTACCCAATTTTTGTAACGCTGACAATCCCTCTTCATGTGCCCTGGCTTCTTACAGAAATAGCAAGTGAACTGGAAAGGCTTGTTGGTTTTGTGTGCATTCTGAGGTTTGACAATGGCACCACTAGACTTCTTAGGTTTCAGCTTGTTGTAGTTCTTCCATTTTGGCTTCCCCACAAGGTTTACAGTGAATTCTTTTTCTTTCTTTTGTCTGTTCTCATCTTGAGTACAGATGGCAATGAGCTCATTAAGACTCCACTTGTCTTTTTGAGCTAGATAGCTGGTCTTAAGCTGGCTGAAACTTTGAGGTAAGGAATTCAGGGCATGCTGAACAACATAGTCATCAGCAAGAGGCATCTCGAGATCTTTAAGTTGGGCTGCTATGTCTATTAGCTTCATGATGTGCTCTCTCACGTTTCCGGACCCACTGTATTTCATAGTGTCAAAAGTGTGCATGAGCTGTGCAGCCTCGGCTTTATCATTTTCTTTGAATTTTTCTGCTATTGCTGCCATGTATTCATAAGCTAAATCTTTTTCTGGTATGCTACCCTTGATAGTTTTGGTCATTGTAGCTTTCATTGTGTTGATAGAGATTCTGTTAGCCCGAACCCATTTGTGATGTTCTTCCTTTTGAGTTTTGGTACTGGTAGGGGTAAGGTCTGCTGGTTTCGCCTCATACATCCAAATGTCTAGATTTTGCATTCCTAGATAAAGCTCTATTTGTTCTTTCCAGTCTTTAAAGTTTGACCCATTTAGCAGCTGAACTTGGTTAATGCTGAACACAGCAGTTCCTAAGGAGCAAAAGAAAATTTTATGTAAGCATTTTTGTTAGTTTTGCTAAGTAAAAAGACTTCAAATATATTCTGTGTCTTATGAAAATTGTCTGTAAAGTAAAAATATAAAATCAAGATCACAGACATGTATATATACTACTTAGCAGTAACCAAAACAACACAATATAACAAAATATTGCAGTCATGTCCAAGAGAGATTTCTTTAAACAATACCAGCCTAACATGTGAGCATAGGACAAGTATTCTTGAGGTTCCTTTTCATACGACCAGAACAACTAAAGTCCATGAAAAATTCTAGATCAATTAACACCTGGATGGCTGAAAAATTGATCAAGAATTACCGGATATGGCTTTGGTTCCTCTGTCATATGCTATCTTTGTGCATTAGAGCTGTGTAAAGTGATATGCCTTCTGTAGAAGATACAGTCACAGTCCTATTGCACAAAGACACAAGTTTTGATCAAAAGAATCCTTAGAATATAATGAATTCAATGAAAAGTTGCTGTGTGCAACATATGCATCAGACTCATTATATATATGATGATCAAAAACAGTTGGATAATCCAACTATATGTTGCCTATGAACACTTGCATCGATACCTTAAGGGAGAACAATTATGCATATTCATAGTTCACCGTCACAACATATATATATAATTTCATAATTCATCAAGTTCCAAGTACGGCATGCTTTAACCAAAAACAAACAACATATCATGCTTACAGAATATGAATACAAAAGCTAACCTTGATTGCAATTAATTAAGCACAGCAATTATAAACGTAGCGGAAGCTATTTGACTATGTAATCATGCCTTCGACCTCTTCTGACTCAAATCCATCAGTCAATTTGATCCGATTATCCTGATGAATCAAAATCCCCAATTCTGGAATTTACGAACCCTTGAAACCAAAACCCAGATTTTTTTTTTTTTTTTATTCCCGTTATGTGGACAACGGTATAAGTGTATAACTACTTTTAAAATTGGACCGGGTTTTGGGCCAAGACTTCGTGTATTTGATGGACATGGGTCAGTAGACTGTATAAAGCAGGCTAGAAAATAAAACATGGCCTGCCTTGCAAATTTTTTTTTTTTTTTTTTGTTTCCGGCAAAAACAAAAAATCATACAAATTTTTCTAAAAACTTTAGCATGTAATTTTAACAAAAATTGATCTAAAGTTTTGTGAAAGATGCTCTGATACCAATTGTTAGCATAAAACTAAAACACAAGATCACAATCACAAAGTCTTTAGATACAATACACATGCTCATAGTTCACATAGAATACTAGAGTTTGTAGACATACCTTGAGCCGACATGGTCGATAACTTCAATGTAAAGATCTTCTGCTTCTCTCTAATCTTAGCACTCTCTATGGGACAAGTAAACTTTATGCTTGATGATGATAGAGAAAGCAGGGACCTTCACTATATATAGAGATTTAATATCTAGGCCTCACCCATAAAGAGAATCCTAATATTAAACACAATCCTAGTAGGATTCCTATACACATATCACATACTTAGAATCCTTATGAAACTAAGAATAGGATCTCAATATCTATTGTTTCAGATTCACAATAGACTACAAGAATATATTTCACATACAACCCCATTACTTGATTTACAAGATAAGTATCTAACCAATATTAAGTAACCTTGATGACAATGATGTGTTCACATTTATTCTTACAAGCGGCTCCAGGAAGGAGGCGCAGGCCTCTGGGCTCACGGCTGTGGCTGAGTTTCTTGTCGGCGACGTTGATTGATTGAAGAGAAGATCGATGAGGGTTTCTTGCCGGCAACTCTGCAACAGGTCTGGGAAGGATAGAAGCAGAGGCGCGGGTCTTGGGGAGCTCGTGGCTGAGCTTCACGGGAGAGTAGCTGCTGTGATGATGAAGACGCTCGGTGGGTTGCAGCGGTGACTTGGTGGGCAGCAGCGGTGCAGAGATGATGATGATCTGATGATGATCGACTCAGGTGGGAGCTGGAATTGCAGGTTCTGAATGTTGATCGGTGGTGCTTTGTGTGTCCAAAGCAGAATTCCGAACTGGACTTGGGCTTGGACGTGGCCGTGTAGAAACAGGGCGTGGACTAGATACTCTCCGGATAATGTATCGGTCATCGTGTAATTAATTAAAGAAATAATATAATAATTAAAATAGATTATTTTATGATATTTATTGTATAGGTTAACTGTAGTTAATTAAGAGGACACGTGTCGATTTTTGAGAGGGTGGTGGTATCACCAGCTTAGTTAAGCTGGTTAGCAAATTCAATCCCATGTGGAAAGGTCTCAAGGAGACCACTCCAAGAAAATAAATCTTTTTTTAATGTGAACATTTTGAGCAAACTTGTGGTTTATTGAATGAGCTGGAATATTGTCAGACTACAAAAGGAATAAAAATTGGAAAAATGCAGAAAAACTCTCTTGCGCATTCTTCTCTTGGCAACTGCTCTCTGTCCACTGTTCAGTTCCCTAAACTGCTCTATCAATGCCAATAACTTTTTCATCATAGATCCAACTGCTCAAAGATTATGTTCACTTTTTCTCAAATACTTTTTGTTGGAGACTGCAAATTTTCCTTCAACCATACCTTATCATCTCTATCCCTATAATTCTGGAATCTAATTGATATATATATATATATATATATTTTTTTTTTTTTTTTTTTTTCTTGTAGGAGTCCAATTCTTCTATTGCTATTGTGTTTCCAATCCAATTGGGTGTATCCTTCTACAAACTTTAGGTGAGCCAATTTTTTATGTTTTCTTCAATTGTCTCTTCTATAATTTTTCTTTATGGTTTAAACACAATTCATGTGCCATAGTGGATAAGTGTACTTTTTTTTGGATGCGAGCAAATTGAGATTAATATTTTCATGTTTCTATTGTAGAAAAAGTAGTTGTTGGATGCTAACAGTTATCTTTATGAAACAAATATGCCATCTATAGATCATAAAAGGTTAAACATGTTTGAGTGTTTAATTAGATTGTTTTAACTTTTAACAATGACTATCAAAAAGACAAAGGCTCATGCGGCCATGAAAAGAGAAATATTATGTCCATTCAAAAACTCTCAAAGGGTGTTCCACACGCCTCGTATGTGTGCCATTACTAGTTTACTTGAATGCAACATTTATGATCAAACATTCAAAATAACTTCCTCAACTTTGAATTTAAAATTATAAATTTGCCTCATCTATTACTCTGTTATTATAAATTCATACATACATAATACAACCTTTAAATATCCTTTAAGTTTCCTTGTCACTCAATTCTTTCATATTTATGTTATAGCCAAACTTGAGACCTGGCTCTTTAGTATATACTAACAATAGGGCCCGCGCGTTGCTGCGGGTTTCAAAAGTGTTTAGAATACATATAGAAAATGTAGAAAGCGTGAAAATTATATAGGAAATTCACAGTGTTATGATGCTTTGTTTAGGAAGCTTAAGTTACAAAGAAGATATGTATTTAAGGGCGAAGTTCAAAAAAGTTTTGTTAATCAAGCAGTGTTGAACTGTTGAACTGCTCTTGGTTTAGATACATATGTACAAACTGCTATGTAGCTAAAAAATTTCATTTCTCTTGGTCTTTGTCTTGTGTAGAGGTCTTTAATTCTCTGTAAAAAAATAAAAAAATGGCAGCTGTTAGTGCAAGTTTATAGAGTAAACTTGTTTGGCCTAATATATAAATCCAGCTCTAAGAAAAAGTATAGGATTTACAAACATATATGAAAACAATAGATGTTAAAAGATTGTCTAGTAGCTGACAGCAAGGCATAGAAGAGTTCAAGAATAAGATGTTGTCTAGTAGCTCAGAGCAAGGCATAAAAAAATCTTGTCATAATCATGGGTTTAGGATAGAACTATTTATCAAGAAACATAATGAACTGAAGGAGATATGCAATAAATCAAATGTGGAGATTCCTATGCAATCAAACATGGATAATATAATTAACCTCATGAAGTTCGGTGAGATTCAGTGATGTGCACTTACTTTTTAAGAACTGAGACATTTCATTGCTTACAAACTGACTTATGTACAGGGGAGATTGACTTTGCAAATCTAGTTATATATATAACATTTTACTACCACAATTTATTCTATTATGCAAATGAATTGAGCTTTTCATGCTTAACAATGGGAATAGGTCAAAAGGGTACCTGCAATAATCACAGCAAAACTCAGCAAAAGTCAAAAACAGGATCACAACAGCGCTTGGTATGACAGCAGCAAGCTCTCCTCTTCTTCCAGAACCAATATATGATTTGATGCAGTAATCAGATTCACCTCCACTTACAGCATAACTATCACATGCCTTAACAAAAGAAACTTCAATTACAATGGGTTCTTCATTCCACATTAAAGGCGTTTAAAAAATTAGAAAGATTTCAATGAAATACAGAGACGCTGTTGAGAATGTGAATGAATGCATGTTCTGGAGTCATCAATTGAAATTTCGATCATAACTACTAAACACAGAGTTGAGGTTGGCTGAACACACATCAAAAAAAAAATATCAAGAGTATTTTCCAACAGTTCCCCATCAGATTGAGAAAAAAGGGAACGCACAAATTTCTGTTTTTTGCATCATATTTCTTATCAGCAGAACTGCTTCATTCACCTTGATATATATTTTTTGACAACTTTGCTTTTTTGGCTAATTTAGATATCATTATAAAAAGTTGAAAATAAAATAACAATGATGCTGAATTAAATGAATGGTTCAAAAACCAGTTCAAGTTCAACTGCTATATGTTACTGTAACAGAACCAGTTGAAAACCAAAGGAAAGTACAACATTACCAAAGGAAATGGAAACAGGAAAAAGAAAACAAAATTGCATATTGCAAGACTGCTTGCTAGCAACAACTTTGGTCCATTGTAAAATGCATTTGTAACAGAACTTATCTGCAACACAAAATTGATGGATTTCTAAGTAAAGATGATAAATTTCAGTTTGTTAACTCACCCTACATTACTACAAAACCCATTTTACTAATCTTATCAAACTACAGGAAACATAATTATGAATCTAATACCAATACCAATACCAAATTCTATATGACTGAATGTTTCATTTCCAGCCATATATATATATATATCAGGGTTGGTGTTTAAATATTGACACGGTAGATATATGGGTAATTTAGATTTACGGCATTATCAAACAAAATATTGAATATTGGAAGATATTCTAAACGATTGAATTGATAAGGTGAACAGTGAACTTACAATTTTTTTTTTTAAAAGGGGAGATATTTATTATTTAAACCTTTCTTCACCTCTGTTTTGAGCCCATCCAATGGATAATTGTCAGTGAACATTTAATGTTCATCGGCCTAAGCATCTGAATTATGGGCTTCAGATATGACCAGAGTAGAATAATACATATGAAGAAGATATTATTATCTTAGAGATATATACATGCTGGCTAGGTGATCATCCATTCCGATGAGATCACAGGCCACAGCGGTTAACTAATTAAGGGCTATGCAAAGGAAAGTGAGATTAGGGCTAAGGTACAAAAAATAGATCGGCATAAGAAATTGTGGAATTTGGAGGCAAACCTGAGATCGGTAATTGGGGGATAAGCAAGAGACCACGATCGCACATCTACGCGTTAGGCCTTTGTTTACAGACCCCGAAACAACCGCTTCCGGCGGGACCACCACGGTGTGATCGAAATTGAAGACTTGGTTTTGAGGGAAACTAACCAATATGATATCAAACAGAACGTTCTGCTCAACCTTGACGAAATCGGCGTCCCAGGCCTTGAGAGGCGACTCTCAAAAGGATGATTTACTTCACTTGCTCAACTTGTTTTTCTGGTTTTGGGTTTGTGGGTGACGCAGAGAAAAGATAGTAAAGGACGAAGATGAAGATATAGATATGAATTAAAACAAAGTGTGAAGGTTTCAATCAGTTGTGTGATTGAACCAACCGAATCTCTAGTATTTTTCAGCAGACAAACCTCTCTGGAAAAGAAAACGAACAAAGCTGAATTAGGGTTTTATTGGGCCAATGGCAGAATTGTAAATTAACAGTCAATGAAGGACAAAACCGTAATTTTACATCGGCTTGGCTCGGAGCCGGCACTATTACTAAGCCACCAGGAGCTTTAGTATATAAGAATAGATACTTAGATATGATAATTCTTTTTCTTAACATTATATAAAATACATTGGAGGGTAGGTCGTGAAAAAAAAAAATACCATTGGTATCAAGCTCAACGAATTAAACTACACATTGGAGCAAAATTAGTCCCAAGTTCCTAACAAGCTAAACTCAGCAATCATTAGTCTCTAACTTCAATATTTGACCTTAGTTCAAGAAAAGAGAACGGCCCTAGACCTTGTCCAAATTATCTCCAACTCCCATAGCTCAAAAAGCCTACTTTATTTATTAAATCTCATTCATTCAGTGGACGGACCTAAAGAAAATGACTATGAAACTTCCAATATACATTACAAATTATTGTGTCTCCAATTATTACATTATAAATTATTTCAAAGGGCAATGCTAGGCTCCAACGCATGGTGAGTGACTGAGTGTGAGTCAGCCACACTCAAGCCATGTCAAGCTCTCAAATTTGCTTAATATTAAATCAATGTAAAAGTAGATAAGCTGTTTTGGATGAATTTTCTTCCACTTTTGCCCATTATCTTACTTCCTCTCTCTTCATAGTTCATACTCGTCAGTTCCCAACAATTTATTTTTATGACTTTAGGATCGTCGGCAGCCGCCCAACTCTTCGACATCCACCACCGGCCTCACTCTCTAATCTCTACTGCCCAGAAAACTCATTCTCAGTCTCTCCGTTCTCCATTTAATCTCACAGCATTCACAACCACACCTGCACAATCAAACAAGCTTAAGCAATTCACAACAATCACAGTACTCCTTCACCTGCATTCCAAACAACAACCAAGCTTCACAATCCATCCCTAGCCTTCACAACCTGCAATTTCATCATCAATCACAACTTCACGGCTAGCCCAGACCGGTCTTCAATTATTGTTGCTGCTCCAAGCACCGCTCAAGCTGCCGCCGGCAATTACTATGGACATCCAAAGCACACCATCTCCGGCCATCTCTCTCTCTTCGAACGCCGTCGAAGAGCCCACCATCTCTTCGAACGCTCGGCTTCGATGGCTTCGATAGTGAAATTAAATCACTGAGCTTCGATGACTAGATCTGACTAGATCGAGCAAACACAAAACCAACCTCCCAGCTCGATCTCTTCTCTTCAAATCTCTTCACAGAACCAACCAATCAGATTATTTTTTGATATCTCTGATCTGGTTCATCTGCTTGGACGAGTTCAAGCTCCGACCCAAATCTTACCATGGCGGAGGAATCGCACGACTGGATCAGAAAAATCCTTGGTTCAACCTCTGAAGGACGTAACATTTACATCAACCTGGGTAAGCAGGGTGACGTCGTCACGGGAGTAGGCGGCGATTTCATCAAGGACGTACACGGCAACATCATACGATGCTGCTACGATGTGTTCTTGAGTTTCGGAGGGGAAGACACTCGCAAGACTTTTACAGATCACCTCTATACGGCCCTTGTCAACGCCGGATTTCGCACTTTCCGAGCTGACCCTGAACTTGAGAGAGGGGAAAATATCAAGCAAAAACTAGAGAAATCCATTCAACGGTCACGAAGTTCTGTTATTGTGTTTTCCAAAGACTACACCTCTTCCAAATGGCGCCTCGACGAGCTTGTGATGATCCTTGAGCGCAAGAACTCCTCCGATCATGTCGTTTTACTGGTCTTCTACGACGTCGAACCATCTGAGGTGAGGAAGCAGGCAGAAAATCTTGCAAAAGTTCCTAAAAACCAAGAAAATCAATCGACGGGGAAGTTGAATGGATGGAGGGCCGCACTTAGAGAAGTTGCAGATCTAGCAGACATGGTGCTACAAAATGAAGCTGATGGGTATGTAGATTCATTAATTTAATTGAAGCTTTGATTAATTAATTACAACTGTCAAAATATACAAATATATGTCATGTACTTATTTCCACATCAGATTTTATTTGAAGTCATAAGCTCTTAGCTAGCTAGCTTAATTGTTTCGTTTTGATTGCAATTTTGTAGGCATGAGTCAAAGTTCATCCAAAAAATTGTTGGAGTGATTCAAGACAAGCTAGGTCGTCGTGTGCCCCTAAGCGTTGTCCAAGAGAAATTGCAGAAGAAATTGTTAGATGTTAACCGTGTTCTTGATGATGCCGAGGGAAAGCCACTGACTAAGAGGCTGTCTATGAAGGACTGGCTCAATGACCTAAAAGAGGCTGTCTATGATGCTGAGGACCTGTTGCAGGAGATCAAGACAGAAGCGTTGAGGCGAAGGATGGAACCCGAATCTCCAGGGAGTAGCACGAGTACGGTACAAGAGCTCGTCTCCAGTCCTCCATCTCATGCTTTTGACTCAGCATTAATAAACTCCAAGGTAGAGGAAGTTCTTAACAGACTAGACCTCATTACGAAGCAGAGACAAGATGTCCTGGGTTTGGAAGCTAGTGCTGGACAGAAAGAATCACAACCGATACCTTCAACCTCTTTGGTAGCAGAGTCTGGTGTGTGTGGAAGAGATAAGGAGAAGGAGGCATTCATTAAATTATTGCTATCAGATGATGAGAAGATAAGTGTGATTCCTATCGTGGGCATGGGTGGGATTGGGAAGACCACCCTTGCCAAGCTTCTATACAACGATGTTAGTGTTGAGCGACATTTTGACCACCAAGCATGGGCTTGCATTTCGAAAGAATTTGATGTCCTTAGGATCTCTCAACTCATTTATGAGTCCCTCACCTCAGATGCTTGCCAAATCGTGAACTTAAACCTGGTTCAATCGAAGTTGAAGGCACATTTGATGGGGAAAAAGTTCTTCTTTGTTCTTGATGATGTCTGGAACAAGAATTATGATCTGTGGGATAAGTTAAAGTGTCCCTTTGAATTTGGAGCACATGGAAGTAAGATTATTGTCACAACACGCAATGAAGATGTTGCGTCTATGGTGGGTACTCTTCCTGTTCACCGTCTAATGCCAATATCTTATGGAGATGGCCGGTTATTATTTGAAAAACATGCCTTCAAAAGTAGAGGAGTTGGTGCATGCTCACATCTTGAAGAAATAGGAAGACAAATTGTTAGAAAGTGCAAGGGTCTTCCTTTGGCCGTTAAAACCCTTGGGGGTCTCTTATGTTCTAAATTAACTGTGGGATATTGGAATAGTATATTGAACAGTGAAATGTGGGAGTTGCCACAGGAGGAGAGTGACATTCTGCCATCTCTTTGGTTGAGCTATATGTATCTGCCGCCACATCTCAAGCGTTGTTTTGCGTATTGTTCGATATTTCCCAAGAACTATGAATTCCAGACATCAGAATTGGTTTTCTTGTGGATGGCTGAAGATCTATTGCAACCTCAAAACAAGAAAACGGCAGAAGAAATCGGAAAAGACTACTTCAATGATCTCATGTCAAGGTCGTTTTTTCAACTTCCATCAAGTTTTTCTCACCCTCAATATTTCATCATGCATGACCTTATCAGTGATTTAGCAAGCTTTGTATCCGGAGAATTTTGTTTTAGGTGGGAGGGCAGTGGTTCAACCAACAATTTGAGCAAGACTCGTCATTTTTCATATATGGTAAAATATGATGATGATGATGATGAGAAGTTTGAGGCTTTACAGCAAGCTAAATGTTTGCGCACCTTTCTACCACTATCATCGTCTCGGTGGAGACGACCATTGTTGGGCAAAGGACTATATGAGGTATTGCCAAAATTACAATGTTTAAGAATGCTCAAGTTATCATGGTACGATATTGAGGAATTGCCTGATTCAGTTAACAATTTGAAACATCTTAGACACTTGGACATGTCTGAGACTTCCATCAGAAAATTACCTGATACAATTTGTACTTTGTATAACTTGCGAGCATTGTTGTTGTTAGGATGTTTTAATCTTACTGAATTGCCATCCAACTTTGGAAGATTGATCAACTTGACCCATGTGGATGTTGGAGGTACAATGTTAAAAAAGATGCCACCACATATGGGAAATTTGAGAGACCTCCAGGTACTAACCATGTTTGTGCTAGACAAACACAATGCAGGGGATGATTTGCTAGAGTTAGAGAAGCTTCAAAATTTGCGCGGAAAACTTGAAATTTCAGGGCTTGAGCATGGCAGCGGTTTGGAGGCCTACATCCTGAGGGACAAGAAGTTTCTGAATGAACTAATTTTGAATTGGAGACGTTATCGACATGTAAGTGAAGAAGGCAATGCGTTAGAAGAAAGAGAAGTGCTTGAGAAGCTCCAACCTAACCCGGACCTAGAAAGGCTTACAATTTATGGTTATGGAGGGGAAATGTTTCCAAGTTGGTCAAGATATTATTCTTCTTCTGCTCTAGTTTATTTGGATCTTTCCAAATGTGCGAATTGTAAGTCCTTGCCACCATTGGGACAGCTACCATCCCTCAGAGAGCTTCTTATTTCTCAGTTACCTGGAGTGGGGTCTATAGGTCATGAGTTCTATTACAGTGACGACAATACTGTTGCAAACAAACCATTTAGATCTCTACAGTCTTTGACATTCAATAGTATGAGTGGGTGGGAAGAATGGTCTCATGTTGGAGATGACCATAATGACGGCGGCTTTTTTCCTAATCTTCGTAAGCTCCATCTATATGACTGTCCCATTCTTACCGGGAGATTAGCGTTAGACAGCTTCCCGATGCTGAAAGAGGTTGTCTTGGAGACAATTGGTTTTTCCCACATTGCTGGTTCACAAGAATGCCCTAAACTTTATAGGCTAGAGCTATTACTTTGCCGAAATTTTGTATCTTTTCTCGATGGAGGGTTGAATGCGCCCAACCTGACGCATATCGAGATAAGCATCTGTGATGAATTGGATTCATGGCCGGAACAAATGCACACCCTTCTCCCATCTCTTCAGTTTATGTCGGTGTCATTTTGCCCAAAATTGGAATCTTTTCCGGAAGGGGGATTGCCGGCACAATTAAAATCACTTGAGATCTATGGCTGTAAGAAATTCAATGCAAACAGTTTGCAGAATCTGAACAAGGGTCTCCGAAGACTCACCTCTCTTCATGACTTGACACTTGACTTTGATGGATGTGAAGAAGTAGATTCTTTTCCGGAGGAGACGCTGTTGCCCAGCACTCTCACTTATCTAGAAATCGACCGTCTAAAGTTTAAGACCATGGACGGCGCCAAGTGGTTTGGGCATCTCAACTCTCTTGAAACCTTGAAGTTCGCATATTGCTATGAGCTCCAGTGCTTGCCAGATACTGGGCTACCCGCCTCTCTTCGTCATCTAGTAATCTCTAAATGTCCTTTGCTTGCACGACGGTACAAAAGAGAGGAAGGGGAAGAATGGCCCAAGATTGCTCACATCCTTGACACCGTGGACGCCGAGGACGACACCGATGACACCGAGGACGAGATCGATGACACCACCGAGGACACCGAGGACGAGATCGATGACACCAATGATGGCATAGATGACATCGACATGGATGACAAGGATGGCCGTGGGACATAACATGCCATGTGTTGTGCCAAGGCTAGATGTGGCAATGTTCAATGATATTCTGGATGTTAAAACTATATATTTGGTAATTTTACTTCCTCCCAGTGCTCTACTTCTATAATTTAAAAGATAAAATGCTTTTGTATAGAATTTGAAATTGAAAAGAATTAATGACGTTAAAAGTTGTGACTCTTCTCTATTATTTGATTTATTTACTTCATATTGATCCTTAGTCTTAGGCGGTTGATTTATACTTTGGGAAAAGCTGGCTAATGTATCCTCTGTCTTCTTACTTGTTTACATGCAGCATATCTCAGTAACCAGAATTTTCAACTCTTGGGCTGGCCCTTCATCTGATCAGTACCCACTTCCCTTTCTAGTCTGAATATTGAGGGATGCAGAAAATTGATGAACTCGGTGTTGCTTTTTGTTTGTTTAATTTGTGTTTCCTTCTACTCGATCTTCAGCCTTGCTAGCTATTTGTCTTCTGTTTGTAGTCGATCTATATTAATTAATGTATTAGAAACAAGCAGAGTGATTGCATTAGTTATGATATTGATGTAGTAATGCAAATAATTAACAGTTTTAGAATATTTCATGTACTCCTTATCAGGCACTTCTGGTGCAAATTATTATGTGTGGATTGGTTAATAGGATTAGGACTAAATCAAGTATGTACATATGAAGCATTAAAGCACAAAACAGAGTTCTAGTCAATTAATCTTTTCAATGGCTCAAACCAAAATAATGGCAAAAACGAATGTCTACACAACTACTAAATTAATTGAAAGAGATAGCAAGTTGCAAAGAGATAAATTTTGTGGGATTAATTATTCTGTTAACAAAATCACATGCTCTTGACTTTAACAGAAATTGTGTTTATTTATGATCAACGCAATTCATTGATAAACTACTTGAAGTCAAGTCATAAACGTTCTTGTCCCCATTTGTTTGGAAGTTAACCTTGTGAAACATATATTATTACTAGTGCTCAAGAATTTGATCATACCAGGTCTATAAGTTATTGGTTTTCTTCTCCTTCAGCTTTTCTATTAATTATATGGTTTTCTTGATGGATGTATCAGCAACAACCACCAGAGTGATTATTACAAATAATAGTTTCTGAGTATTATTTGGTTTTAATTATTAATCCAAATAAAAGTTTCTGAATGTTGCATGAATTCCTATTAGCATGCACTTCTAGAGTAAGTTGTGTGTGCATTAGTTGTGTGCGCATTAGTTGTGTGCATTAGTTTAAACTAAGGCAGCATTATAAAATGATCCTATTAACACAAGGTTCAACCAAGCTTGGCTGAGCTACGAGTCTAAAGAGGAGCTCAAAAACGTTACGACCTCTGATGATCATGTTGCAGAATACGGATGTTAAGGCTAACCAACTAGCTCAGTGAGGATAACTTGATCCTCATCATGTGTTGATTTTCAATTGTTATTAGTTCCGAACATATTGAGATTCAAGATTGTCAATGGGAACCAAAAGTGAAGGAAGGGCCAGGAAATTTCAGTTCAGTACATATACTTAAAAGTAGCAATACAAGCAGGAGACTACGTTGGAACACAATGGCAAGGCAACGCTATTATGTTCACTGTCTCCCATTGTTGGACACACATGAAGTCTATGGAGATTGAAAACCACGGTAAGTTCGTAACTGTTACAAAGGTTGGCAAACTAGGCTTCTGTTGTCTGGAACAACTTATCAACTTCTGCAATAATGGTTCGAGCTTCTTCAATTTCAGGGCCTTCCTTCTGGTTCGACTCTTCTTCTAACTCAGTCTGAACATAAATGCCGAGCTTAACAAATTGGGCCAACAGAGTTGAAATTTGAAGATGAGAATAATCAGGACCTATATACATACCAAAGTTCCTTTTAAGTCAGCTAGTGAGGCCTCCAGGCGCTTTCGACAATCGGGAATCATCATCCTTGATTCAGCAAGCACATTTTCCTGTAAGTAAATCAACAACAGAGGAATTGAATTTGGAAACCAACACAATAGCTACATAAATGGAGTCCTTAGTAAACGGAAAACTTTCACATTGCAACCAGAGTCAGGATTGAGTCAATGAACTTGAGTTCCAACAATATACAATCTACTAGGCATAACTACTCTGACTTAAGAGCTAATGAATCTAAATTGAATCAAGTAATATATGACTAGTGACATGCACCACCTAATAATAATAAGCATATCCATATTCTTCAATCCTCATAGTATATGCTGTGGGCCTGTGGCCTTCTTTGCATTGCAAACCCTTATTCTTCAGTGATAGAAACTGTTATTCACCGTAGTGTGGACAGCAAGCACTACACACACGCGAGCAAACAAGTAGGTCTGCACAAGTACGTGCATATATGTACAGTATACCGGTCAAGTAAGTCAATTTACACGTTACTGAAAACCCAATAATGTATCATTTATTTATTATCGAGAAAACCCTCTTTCAGTCTATCTCTAGTGTTATATGTTTTCTTCCTGTGATTATATTTCTCTATCTACAGACAAATATCAATGCATAAATATAACAAGTTTGCCTGAGGGAAGACAAATCATATTAGACGAGCTACTCATGAACACTGCCTACAATGTCAAGAACTAAATTTCATAAGCTCAACAGAGAATTCAAGGTTTCTGTTCTATATGACAAAAGACCAAGACAAAAACAGTTACTGGCAGCTAAATTTTTTTTGAAAGTACTACATCTTGTAAGACAAACAGGAACAAAACGATCAACACCACTGTCACGTACCTTCTTAACAAATACCCAGTACTATTTAGTGGAACAATAGTCCTGGGTCTTTGGTGTTGATGGTTATCAAAATGCCAACTACGAAGGTGAGGGAAGACAAATCATATTAGAGAGCTACTCATGAACACTGCCTACGATGTCAAGAACTAAATTTCACAAGCTCAACAGAGAACTCAAGGTTTCTGGGTTCTTAGTAGTTAGTACTGAACCTGGTTATCAAAATGCCATACTATGAAGGTGACAGTGGTGTTGATGGTTTTGTTCCCTGAAGAGAATATAAGGAGTTCATATGTTTAAAAAACCCAGAAACTAGTTTAATCCCAATTCTTCTAGTCTTGAATAAATTCTTAACTGATAACAAATTTGAATTAACAGAGACTTTCCTGTTTGTTCTTTTCAAAAGATCAAATGTCTGCAGGACTGCAACTATAATAGTGTCACGCGCAGAACCTTGCTGATGATACAAACTTACATACAATACCAACTTAATGATGCTATCTGTAACAAGTCTTGACCATACCTGTTGCTTTAGGTCATATCGATCAGCTCCTTTCTCCTTCATGTCTGCTGTTTTGGCAGCTTCTCTCTCAACCTCTTTCTCATAAGAATGAAACTCCTTAACGAGACGTTTGCAAGTACTTGTCTTGATTTTAAGATTTCTTAGGGTTGCCATGTAATCTATCAAAAGCAGCACAATCTTGAGAAAAATGAAAACCATTAAACTCATGCTAGGAAAAGATTTCAAATCGGATTTTACAGAGCAAACATTGTAATTTGGGAAGGTTGAAACCTCCAAACTATACTAAATGTTTCATAAATTTTTCAAATTTCTGATAAAATTCCGGCTCATACTCATCTGGTTTATAATAATTTATAAATACTTCCCAAATTTTAGCCTATTACAAGTTATATAACCTATGATCATGTTCTACACTTGTTAGCAGATACACCCCAGCCCTATAAATCCTACATTATAACTCATCATCCACCAAATGCACTTGAAGTTAGCAAACCTTCGAAATTATATTTTATTTTCACTTCAATTTTGTTTGACTATCAAAGTGTATTCGCATTCATTCAGAAGATTAGAAGCTGAAATAAAATACAGATGGTTATAGCTAGCCATAAAAACCAGATCATTACATGAGGATATCAACTTAAGCAGCAAGGACGACACTACCAGACAAGAGTTATATAACAAACGGCGAGGCGATGGCGATCTGGATCG
The DNA here is from genome assembly GCA_029955375.1 of Rubus parviflorus. NCBI lineage: Eukaryota > Viridiplantae > Streptophyta > Magnoliopsida > Rosales > Rosaceae > Rubus > Rubus parviflorus. Next base: position 6,265,811 of record JARGGL010000005.1, on the reverse strand, counting down.
TAAAGTTGATCGATTCAAAATCTGAGTTAGAAGACGTTACCTGAGTCCTGAAATCCTGATGCTTTATCAGTTGCGTCGGCGTCGGCGTGTCCTGTGTCCTCTTCCCGGCGGCGACGAGAAGCTATGCAACTCCTAAATACAATTCTGAATTCTCAGAATCTCTCTCTGGATTTGCTCTCTAAGGGGGGTGTATTGTATTTAGATTTATGAGGACTTTTTTTAAGTGATGGATTTAAAAAGAATCTATGGATTTACAAACTCTATGGAATTATAATCGTCAGATTTATCAAATCTTTAAAATTCTATAGATTTTAAAAGATAAACTTGTATGGACTTGTAACAACTCTCGTGGAATTAGATAAACTTTTTATACTCATCATTTTATCGATAAAAATATCTGGTAAGAGCCCAATAAATAAATAAATTGCTTAACATGAAACTTTCTAACTTCATAATTTCATATATATAAAAACAGGAAAAAAAATCTCATCAAGAACAGATCATCAAATAGAGGAAAGAAGCCGCTCATATTCATGAGCGATCAATTACTTACGATAATTACCACCAAATTTATTTTTTCCCTCTATTTCATTTCATGCTTTCAGTTTCTATATTTATAAGTACATTAAATTATAGAAATTGAAGCATTAGATTTTTTTTTCTTTGTACTTTAAAGAGAACTTTTTTTTTAATCATTTTGTTTGGTAATAGAAAAATATTAGAGAAAAATAAATTTAAGAGAAATGTGAGTTTACAAAAAAATGTCTTGCGCCATTTTTATTTGTTGCTTGTCATAAAAGTTTATGGGTAACGTTTATTTCTTATGTTGTATGTGACTACGTCCTTGAAAATATGTGTGTATGCGTGCGTGTGTGAAAGTGAGAAATGACAAAAGATAAGTGAAGAACAAGATGAGAGAGAGAGAGAGAAGAACAAGATGAGAGAGAGAGAGAGAGAGAGAGAGATGATCGATCATAGAAGAACAAGATGAAATAAAAAAAGAAAATTTTAAATCCATGGAAATCTCTACGCTGGAGGTCGGATTGTTAAAAACTTTTTGTCTTTACAATTAACACTAAACAATCCACACAATTCCATCATTTAATGAATCCTTATAATTCCTTGATTTTTCGAATACACCTAAACTTCTACAGACTCATTAAAAATCATTAAAAATCTAAATTGAATACACCCAGACTTCTAGAGATTTTTTAACAATCCTAATTGAATACCCCTAGACTTTTGAATTCCACAACAATCTTTAAAACATCATAGAAATCCAAATACAATACACCCCCCTAACAGTCGCTTCACTCCGCTGTAGTGAGCGAGTTTATGGTAGTGACATTAAATATACATTTTTTTTTACGAAAAGAAAAGGAAAAAAATATATTTAAATGTAACCAGCCATGAATTATTTACTAATTACTATCCCACGGTAAGAGAGATCATATAGAGAAAAAATTTATTTCGGCTAAAGAAAAATATATAAGATAGTGTTATTAATACATCTTAAATTGTTATTAACGTTTTTTATTTATTTTAAAACTATTTTTATAAATGCAAATTGTTTAAGTAAATATGAATTACAACCACAAGACAGAAAATAAATACAAAGTAAATAGCACAAGAATAAATCGTATCTTTATTGATGAATAGGTGCCTTTATATATAGAGAAACACAAAGGGTACAATCCATATCTCAATAGGAATCTTATTCAATGTATAATCCATATGCTATACTAACTAAGATACTCCTAGGTTGACTAGGCACACATAAAGTAGGTTTCCTTCAACTCCCCCTTGTGGCGTCAACACTAGGTGGTGCTACTCACGTTGTCTCATTAAAAACCTTGCCAAGTAACAAAAACCCAGTGGGATAAAAATAACCTTGGTCGAAGGGAAAAAGAGTACAACACACCCTTCACATTTGGAATAGCATGGACGCAAGACTCCCCCTGATGTCTGCGTCTCCCCCTGATTTCCACAATCATGGGAGGTCAGATAACTTAAGCAAACCAATGTTTTTCACATGCTTCTCAAATGTTGATTTAGGCAGTGACTTAGTAAATAAGTCAGCCACATTTTCCTCAGATTAGACTTGATTCACTTTGATCTTGAGGAACTTCTGCTATTGCTGATTATAGAATACTTTAGGCGATATATGCTTGGTGTTGTCGGGTTTGATGAAACCTTGCTTCATTTGCTCAATGCAAGCAGCATTATCCTCATAAATAGATGTAGGTTCATCAGTGGTTGACCTCAAACCACATATACTTCTCATATGTGTAGTTATGGACCTGAACCATATATACTCACGAACTGCTTCATGGAGAGCAATAATCTCAACATGGTTCGAAGAAGTAGCGACAAGAGTCTATTTAGTAGACCTCCAAGATATCGCGGTGTTACCCATGGTAAAGACATAACCAGTTTGTGAACGACCTTTATATGGGTCAGAGAGATACCCAGCATCAGCAAAATCAACCAAAACATCACAAGTGTTTTGGGAATAGGGGATTTCAGCAGATCGGCGACCGGTCGACATATGCCTGGCGACCGGTCGTCCGGCGGCAGCAAACATGGATTCCTCACCCATTTTGCCATATTGCCTTGATTCTCTGTAGGGAAAGAACAACCCCATATCAATCGTACCCTTCAAGTAACGAAAGATAGTCTTTATGCCAGTCCAATGGCGTTGCGTGGGCGCAGAGCTAAATCTAGCTAACAAGTTAATAACAAAGAAGATATCGGGTCTTGTACACTGTGCCAAGTACAATAATGCGCCTATTGCACTTAGGTACGGTACCTTCAGCCTCTAAATCGCCGTCACCATCATCCCTTGGGTGAAACGGATCCTTTTTGGATCTAGACTGCGACCAATCATGGGAGTGCTAACAGGATGGACTTTATCCATATTAAATCGCCTGAGCATCATTTCCCAATATCTTTCATCTCAAACTCGGATTATGGCAAATCCGGAACTTGTTTTCACGCAGGGGCATAATTTATTGTTCACATACCCTCTTCCGATCAAGTAGTCACTTAGACGGGTATACCACATCCGTCCGGATTGCTTCAATCCATATAGTGAACGTTGCAATCTTATTGCAAACGTGCTCTGTGGTCTAGAACCACTTGACTTGGGTAAATGAAGTCCATCCGGGACCTTCATATAAATCTCCATATCTAGATCCCCATAGAGATATGTTATGACCACATCCATAAGCTGCATATTCAGTTTTTCGAAAACTACCACTGACAAGGTAGCAGAATGTTATGACGTCCTTTACGAGAGAATATGTCTCATCGTAGTCGATTCCAGGGCATTGTGAGAAGCCTTGCGCCACAAGGCGAGCTTTATACCTCGTTCTCTCACTACACTTTCTAACAAAGACCCATTTATATCAACAGGTTTTATTCTAGAAGGAATCGGCACACCTGGCTCGAATACCGTTCTCTTTGTTAGTGAGTCTAACTCAACCTAGATCGCATATTTCCTTTTAGGCCAATTAGCTCTACGTCGGCATTCATCAACGGAACGAGGTTCAATATCATCATTCTCAATCAACTCTCGTGCACAAGCATATGCAAACACATCATCAATAGTGATGGAGTTTCTATCCCACGTCTCATGTACACTAGTGTAATTAATCGAGATCTCTATGTTCCCACGGATAGGTTCTAGCGATGGGGCGTCCCCCAAAGATGTCTTTTGGACATAACCATAATCCGGAACGTTTTCATGGACGAATTTTGAGTATCAATGATGAGAGGGTTAATAGGTGCCATCGCAGCCCGTTTCCTAGGGCGCGAATCCCTCGAACCTGGTGGCCTCCCACGCTTCCTCAGCGGAGCCACGGCCTAAGCCACATCACCACCATTATTGGTAGTGGCGCCACCAGCTGTCCCTCCCATAGGGTTAGCTGCAGTAGCGACTTTGAGTCCAAGTCCTTGCATCCTTGCAGGCACATTTGCAGCTGGTATATATGATCTAGTCACTAAGATCTAAGAAAGCGTCCGGAAGAGAGTCGGTGACTTTCTGAAGATCTATAATTCTACGCACTTTCTGCAGTAGGGGGATCGTTATGAGACAGAGTGAGGACAGGCCACGACAATTCCAGTCGTTCCTGCTGAACGTTTACGTTCTTATCTCCCCCTAACGACGGGAAGACTGTCTCATCGAAGTGACAAATAGATCGCCTGCCAAGGGTTCTACATAGCGAATTATGGTTGGAGACTCAAATCCAACATAAATACTCATTCGTCTCTGAGGACCCATATTAATACGCTGTGGCGGCGTAATAGACACATAAACAACACACCCAAATATGTGTAAGTACGATATGCTTGGCTCGTACCCAGTCACTAGCTGTAACGCAGAACAAAGGTTGGGTGGTGATGGGCCTCAGACGAATAAACAAAGCTGCATGTAATACTGCGTGCCCCCAGGCAGAGAGAGAAAGGTTGGTGCACATTACCAACATCCTCATGACCATTTGTAATCTTTAAATGGCAATCTCTGCGAGACCATTCTGGGTATGCACATGTGAGACTAGATGTCCAACATCTATCCCATGCAGTAGTCATCGAAAGTTTTCGATGTAAACTCTCCAGCATTTATCAAGCCTGATAGATAATGGGATGATCCGGGTAGTGAGCCGGCAGACGAATACTCTGTGCTAGGAGTTTAGCATAAGCAGCATAACGAGTGGACAACATCGTGACATGTGACTAGCATGTCGATGCATCAACCAACACCATAAAATACATAAATGGCCCGCTTGTTGGTTGAATATGTCCACAGATATCCCTTAGGATTCTCTGTAAGAATGGAAGAAGTACTTAAGAATCATTTGCATAGGACGGTCTCTATCCTAGTTTCCATAAGGAACACGCTTTGCATAATGAGCATTTGGCTTTGGAGGCTTCAGAAGCATAAGAGGCATCTTTCGGATCAGGATTAGTCCATGAAGGGTTGCTCACATCAGAAGAGGGAGGCAAAACTCTCAAACCTCGAATTCTGGAATTCGGCGACCGGTCGACAAGGTCGGCGACCGGTCGACGGAGCCCCTGGACAGTACGACTTCGCTTCTGGAAGTCGGCGACCGGTCGACGAGCATGTGGCGACCGGTCGACGTAGCCTCTGGAAGTTGGCGACCGGTCGACTGGTGTCGGGCAGCAAAACCTTTTTGCTCCACAGCCACACCAGGCCTTCCTTGAATCAACTTTTGATTCATGCTTCGATTAGCTCGATAGAATGAATGTCCGTGTGAGGTTTTAAGTACACGGATCATCATATCACGACCTGGATGTCCAAGTCTGTCGTGCCAAAGCCAATATGTGTCAGAATCCAAGAGGTCATCATGAATGCCATTGTTTGATTCAATAGCTCGGATAGTGGTTGCATGCAATCCACTAGAGAGACACATAAGCTTCTCTAAGATGCGCTTTCTTCCGCAGTCATTAGAGGTAATGCAAAAGAATTCTTTTCCATTCTCATCATGCGTCTTAGCATGGAAACCATTGACTTGTTATATCTTTAAAGCTCAACAGAGTTCTATTTTCTCTTGGAGCGTAGAGAGCATTTGTGACATCAATGTGAGTGCCATTAGGTAAGAGGAATTTGACATATCCTCTTCCTTGCACAAGATTCGATGGTCCTGCCATCGTAGTCACATATGAATGTAAGCTCATCATTAAAATCGAGGCTACGAAAGCAACTCAGATTTTATTAAAGATATTAGCCAAGGCTTTACACTCAAAGTACGTTCCATCTTGATCTTAAATCAAAACTAAATCCATTGTCTTGGCAAACTTGCCATATTACATCAACTTGGAAAAACATAAAGACTTAAGCAAAATTACTTCCAAAGTCTTTAACCCTTAAACTCGATGTCTTGATCATTACAATTATATCTTCATATGTATTGCAAACTATGGCCCATTGATCAGACGCTCCATATCATTAATAGACATCATGAAGAGGATTCTTCATTGATTGAGGCATATAGGCTCGGTACTCACAGTCCCTAAGACGGTGGCAGATTGCCTTGGCCGGTGGCGGTGCTGCCATATCTTGTAGCGCAACAACGCTGATCGGCGGTGACCGGCGGCATCCCTCTTATAGAGACGGCGGTCTTCTCTCACTCTTTCGCGGCTCTATGCACGCGTGATCGTCTAATCTTATGACGATTACCTTCATGAGCAAATAGATTCTACGGACCAAAATGTCCGGGTTCGTCCCTAGATTTAGGGTTTTGCTTGTGGCTTCCTCCCATAGGGGCGCCATCATCGTCATGTCTTTCCTCAAGGCAGAGATGGGAAAGGTGGTGAGAGATTCCTCAATCAATTATTCATCTGTGATGATTTTCCACAGAGAAGATGGAGTCACGAACGTTGCCATAACGTTCATGAAGCGCTTCTAGCGCTAGCCTCTTTCATGAACTCAAACTGGAGTGCCATGTCCATATGGCGATTCATCAGGAAAAATAACCTGGCATTGTATATCTCAGTTTGAGGGTCTAGAGCGGTTTCTTCAAAACAACGATCATGGATTCGAGCTAGAAGCTCTTGCGCGGGTAGATGCATTAGGATATCATGAGCCGATCTCAGAATCTAATGTCCGCTGAATCCAATGGAGTAAAATCGAGTTCATTCATGTTCGACATCCAAGAATATGGAGAACAAGAATGTGGTGTGTTTCAGAGTAAATACTCCCACGAAATAATGAAGGGTAAGTTTCGGAGTTAATACTCCCACGAAACATTTGAGGGTTTCTGAGCAATCTTTGCTCCCCTGAAACGCTTCCAAGGATTTTAGATTTAGGTGAAACTTTGGTGTCGTATGGTCATAACCTTAAACCTTTTCGGTAGCTCTACTAAGATATAACCAGGTAAGTTATAAGAGATGTCGGTGGAGCAAGCTCTCTTAATACCACTTATCTCAAACTCGTTACCTAGACATCATACCGAAGCAGATGAGCCTAGTTGGGTTTAAGTCATGAACCATAGGTCGTTTCTTCTCTACGGATTTCTCATCCGGAGGTTAATTTGTCAATGAACTCCTCGTTCATAGTCTCTTCTCTATACGGATTCCTCATCCGGAGTATTAGCTTGAACCCCCACAGTTCGGCTCTTGAGAACATTGCCAATAGCATAATGACATTAGAGGTGCTCATGACTTACACATACCGCAAGCGATATGAAGCTCGATCACTCCCCTAATGCTTCTCATAGTTTGGTGAGTCTCGTGTAAAGTATAGATCAAAAATCTCACGTTATAGAAAGGTGAGAGGTAGAGGAGGAATGTTGCAAGTCCCTTGAGAAAAATAAAGGTCGAATTGAAATTCGGAAAGCAGCAACGTTTATAAAAGCTTACTTGGATTCTTTTCTCGGATTATCTTGAGTACATCTTCTTCGAAGTTATATATCTGGAGATCCAACGGTTTAAATTGGCTGAAATTTTAACTGGGCGTTGTAGACACGCAGAGGGATCAATTGCCAAATTTTCTTCTTAATCCAACGGTTGAGAAGGGAGAAAATCGCTTTCGAAGTTGACTGTTCTGTGCAGGCAGATTCTCAGATATTGGTGTAGGAGTAGCCGGCAGCAAGGAGGTGGTGCACGGCAGTGCAAGGAGGTGGTGCACGGCGGTGCAAGGAGAACACGGCAAACCTAGGGTTAGGTTCTAGGGTTTTGGCGCTAGTAGGATGCTATGCTCAATAGTTTTGGCTTTTGATCTCAGGGCTAGAGGTTCGTGCTGATAACGTGTTTAAGTAAATATGAATTACAACCACAAGACAGAAAGTAAATACAAAGTAAATAGCACAAATGGTACAATCCATATCTCAATAGGAATCCTATTCAATGTATAATCCATATGCTATACTAACTAAGATACTCCTAGGTTGACTAGACATACATAAGGTAGGTTTCCTTCAACACAAATGTGTTAATAACAATTTGAAATGTGTTAATAACAATTCTCAAATATATATATATATATACGAGCCTCTTAACACACGTTCTCGCATGTGTTAATTTGTTTTTTTTTTGTGTGTATATAGTTAATTTTGTTTTGATTTTTCTGTTAACAATTTTATGTACAGTATGTTTAGATAAGTATTTTTTTTTATGAAACTGATATAATAAAAAATTAATTAAAAAAATTGCAATTGCAGATTTGTTGTTAGAGCAGTTACCCCGGTTTTGATTAATCATTTTGTTTTTTTTTTATTTTAATATTTTTTAATTTACCATTATGTCCTTTAAATATTGAATTATTTATTCTTAAAGTTTAATGGGTTTTTGAAAATTTAACCATAAGGTTTATTCTCTTAATTAATAGAGATATATCTTTTTATTTTATTTTATTTTTTTAAAGAGGATTAAAAGATTTCACTCCTACCCCCATGGTGACTCGAACCCATGACCTGGATCTTAGGTAGTGGGTGGTGCTCTAACCGCTGAGTTAACACCACTTCGTCAATTAATAGAGATATATATTTGTAAAGTTGAATTCAGAATCTATTACTAACAAAAAAGAAACTAAATACCAGTAGACTAATTAGTACTGAGCTAAAATATTCTAATTGGAAATTTTCTTTTCATATTAAGATTCGAAAGTTGGTCAGGGTTCCCACAGGAGTTAGTGCAGTGGTAGCACTAAAGAGTTGTTTCCAGATCAATTGGTCTTGGATTCGATTGGAGGGGGGTTGTTAGGTTTAAATTATTGTTGTTTTCAAAAGTTGGAAAAATTTTACATCGATAACAAAATGAAAATAAAAGAACTTTCACCACTTGTATTTTAAGCAGTCCAATGTTGAAACTTGAAAGTAAACTAAATTGACACCATACAAGGTCCATGCTTTTAAAAATTTGAAGATCGCTCAACCGACACACAAGCAATTGTTGATTCCTTATGCAAAGAGAGACTCATGGATCGGCTTAATGTAAAAAATTCATTAAGTGAACAAGACTCCTATCCTAAGTAGTCCAAATAGCAGTTGAGTACAAATGGTACTGGGATATCCATTCAACTTGGCTGAACTTTCAAGACACCCAACTTAGCTGAATTTCAAGACACTAAAGCTGCAAGAAAGATCTTGTACTGATGTGGACTGAATAGCGCGCATTTGTGTAGTTAAGGGTGCAGCACTCATCGTTAGATTGAGTGGACTATTAACTTGACACCAACATTTCAAGCAGCTAACCCAACTATATATATGTACCTAGGTGGTTGCCTACCAACAATCATAGTAGTATTAGCTTTGACATTTCCACTCAGCTTCCCTCTTTTAAATGCAATTGGAGCTTACAAAATACTCTAGCTCTAGAAATTAAATTCTTGTTACTACTCTGTACATTAAGGTCTAATCAGTTCAGTCTTTAATCTTTTAATTTCATCAGTTCAGTCTCTACGCTCTTAATTTTCATCAAATAGGTCCATTTAGGACACGTGTCATTTTTATTTGTCATAAATGGACATATTTGATGAAAATTAAGAGTGCAGAGACTGAACTGATGAAATTAAAAGATCAAAAACTGAACTGATTAGACCTTAATGTACTGGGTAGTAACAAGAATTTAGTTCTTAAATTAAATATCCTCTACTAATTTGGAGTTGATAGCAATATTTGTGTGGTTAAAGGTACGTTCATATATAGTTTTTGTTCGTCGTAGTGGTTCAACCAAGGTGGTTGGTGCAGTGGTTTGGTATTAAGGTAGGTTGTCTCAAGAGAGATCCTGAGTTCGACTCCCTTAGGATACCAAAGTGGGATGAAATGAAAATGCATGTTAAAAATACAAATAATGAAAAAAAAAGGTTCTTCCAGTAGTACTTCTAGCCAATATTACTTGCCAATTTCTCAAACCAATATTCCCATCGATCTTTTTTGATGTGTGTTTAATTAATTACATAACTCGAATTGGTTGTGAAATTGACCTTAATGTGCTCACTTTTTCATGCATTAATATTTGTTAATTTGCTGTTGCAGCTCCATGCAGTTGAAGCATCCCTCAACCATGGTCGACCGCAAAATGTTGGGACTTGGAGGTTGGAATAATGAGACACACAGGCCTTATTCTTTCCACAGTAGGATTGAATTTACATTACAAATTAAACGTACATCATTCTTATAGCCACCACACTCTTAAAAGCATAACTTAAAACTCACAATGTCTGAATTTTGGAAACCAATAAATAGGTACGTACTTCTTCTATGACTTCTTAGGCACAGCTTTTAGAGGCTGAGCTTTTTTTAAGGAAATGCCAAACTTGTCTTCCATGTTCATAGTCTCAGGTACGACTCCATCTTCAAGTTTCCAATCAAAGCAGTTAAGTAGTGAACCCAACATCAAGTGTAACATTCTTATTGCCAGTGGCAGTCCAGGACATATTCTTTTCCCACCACCGAACGGAATAAGCTCAAAGCTTCTTCCCAGAACATCAATTTCATTTCCCAATCCCAAGAACCTCTCCGGATTAAAGCATTCTGGATTATCCCAAGTGCTCGGGTCTCTTCCTATGGCTCGAGCATTGACTAGAACTTGTGCACCCTTTGGGACAATGTACCCTCCAATTTCGACATCTGATTCAGCTTTTCGTGGAAGAAGCAATGGGAATGGTGGGTGCAACCGAAAGGTTTCTTTGATTATTGCTTGTAAGTAAGGGAGTTGAGCAATGTCTGATTCCTCAACTAGTTTCCCTTTTCCAATCACTCGGTCCAGTTCCGCTTGAGCTTTTAAAAGGATTTCTTGGTTGCGTAGCAGTTCAGCCATTGCCCATTCCATTGTGGCTGAACTTGTGTCTGTGCCAGCAGCAAGTAGATCCTATATATGATCCATAATTACTAATGTTTGGTTAGATAAAATCAATCATGATGGACCAAGACAAATTAAAAACAATGCATAATATTGTAATAATAACTTTGAGAAAATTGCGGGTATGCTTCACTTACTAAAATATTGTTTTGTCTTACTTTGTTCAATAATTTATAATGGGTATGTCACTGCTTTATTTATTCGAATATGCTTACATTTTAAAGATTTTGTATCATATCTTTAGGAAATAAAATTATTTGCACCGACATATTATTATGGGTTCTTGACCCATAAGGACAGAATTAGACAAATATTTACCATCAATGACAAGGAAAAGCCCTCCCGGTCCATTAATTGACCAATTTACGTTTTTGTATTATACATTTTACAAAAATTACGAAACTGCCATTGACAGATTTTATTGACCTCAATAATTTTTTTTAAGGAATTGACACTTTCCGTGCTAGGAGGGAAAGAACAAAGGAGCATCACTTTTGTGTATTTTATTGACCTCAATAAACTTTTATTGACCTCAATAACTGTTTTATTGAGGTCAATAAAATTTGATAAGATCAGTGAAATTTTAGTTTATGGGTCTCAATCAGCAAAGATCAAATGAACATCACCTTTGTGTATTTTATTGACCTCAATAATTTTTTTTAAGGAATTGATACTTTCCGTGCTAGGAGGGAAAGAACAAAAGAGCATCACCTTTGTGTATTTGATTGACCTCAATAAACTTTTATTGACCTCAATAACTGTTTTATTGACCTCAATAAAATTTTATAAGATCAGTGAAATTTTAGTTTCTGGGTCTCAATCAGCAAAGAACAATTGAACATCACCTTTGTGTATTTTATTGACCTCAATAAACTTTTATTGACCTCAATAACTGTTTTATTGACCTCAATAACTGTTTTATAAGATCAGTGAAATTTTAGTTTCTGTGTCTCAATCAGCAAAGAACAAATGAACATCACTTTTGTATATTTTATTGACCTAAACAAAATTTTATTGAGGTCAATAAACTGTTTTCCCCGTTTTATTGACGTCAATAAATTGCTTTAGATGCTTTATTGCGAGTTATTGACAAATTTTATGGCTCCATATTTTTATTGAGGTCAATAAACTGTTTTATTAAAGTCAATAAACTGTTTTATTGAGATGGTGAGAAGAATATAGAAAATTTTTAAAAAATGGTGCAAAAATTATTCGAAATTAAAAATGTAATCTCAACAATAATTAAGGACTTGATGAAAATCATTATCTCTTAACACAATGTTTCTAATCAACGAATGCAAAATATGCATGCATATAACAATCCCCAGACAAATACAGTAGAAGTAAGTAACTCGTGAATTTTGCATTGCATGCATGACAACTTTAGGTCTTTGAATCCTTGTCTAATCTTCTTCTCAGCCTTGACGAATAACTAAGGTTGAGGACATGCTTCACATAGTCCAGATCACCATGGTGTGCCCTCTCAAACAACACTGAGATGGAGTTAAAATCCAATCCAAATGTAATTAGTAAGTTAACAGTAGTAGTATTGAGCTTGAATTTGTATACCTGACTTTGTAGCTTCTCCTGGTAAAAACCAGCCATCAAAATTGCGTTAGCAACAAGCACCCCAATCCTCACATTACTCCCAGTTTCGAGTGGCTTCATCTTAGCTTCTCTGAGCTCTCGAGCAACACACTCACCAACATGAAAGAAACTTAGTATATGTGTATAACTGTATATTAAAATCAAATCCAGTTCAAATTCTAGGCATGCCCATTAATTGATAGAAAAACGGAAGGTATAATAGAATAAAAAGGAAAACTCAAACACAATAACATGGCCGTGCACAAACACAGATCACCCAACATCTTATTATGCAAAAATTCATCAATACTGAATTAGATAACTGGATTTCAGAACTGTAGAAAGAAGATACCAAATGATTTTTGAAAAAAGCCAATTGGCATGCGCCCAGCTATTATTCGGTCATAAAGAGGATATTGACCGCTATGAAACCCAATATCGAGTCAATATCTTCCTCCCAGTTGATTGTTACAGAGGAATTAGACAACTCTGGTTAAATAAAATAATCCCAAACTTCATTAAAATTAAACATCCAAACATGCTATCCAGTACACGATCTATATACTGGTTAAATCCTTAATCACAAAATTGGGGAGGGACCAAACGGAACCGGAGAGAGCATTTCTGGAGAGATCTAGGGTTTGGAGGCTATGGCAGTATTTGAGTGACTCAGGGAGCTTACCAGCGAGGTTCATCGACGGCAGATGGAGGCTGAGCAGCCGATACTCCTTCTCGTTCCAGTAGGAAACGCCGATGAGCTTGCAGATTGAGGCGACGGAGTTGTTGGCCAAGTTGAGGCGATGAAGTCGTTCTACGTGTTTAATTTCAAATGATGTGAGAACTCTCAGCAAGGGCAAAATTGTAACAAAAAAAATATAATAGATCAGGGCCTATATAATTTTGTCCTTGTTGAGAGTAAAACATGCCAAAGTCATGCCTGTTGGGAAATATTTAAAATCTCAAACTTCAAAGAAAATATATAGTGAAAATTAGAACTTATATATTGGATATTTACCTTATTATTTAATGGTTGCGGCTATTTACACCTCACCAATGACTCACTACATATTATTTAATGTTGTACTTTTCTTTTCTTTTATACCTCACAATTCCCACACTAGGATTTCTTTTGATAAACAGTTCCCAAAACCCATAGGTATGAACTCTTTAACCGATCGATGAATAAATGACACCTATCATGATTGATGGTAAAGTTTTCTAGGAATTTGCTAATTTCTTCCAATAATTGATTGAACTGAATAATGAAAGTTGAGAACTTTGTGACTTACCAGAAACAAATGTTGAGTTTCGTTAATGTCCATATGCTCCTTCTTCTCCTCACTGATGTTCAGAAGAGTATCCAACATATCATTGGTAGTGATATAATTGTCCCCTTTTCTGGATTCCAACCTATGATAGATCATTCGGTCAAAAATGAGTATCATCTTCCGGAAGTGGTAGGTCAAGCGCCGCCTTATGCCTTGGGGGTCAAGCTTCCTAAGCAAAGGAAAATAGTCTGAAAAGTTTGGTTTCCCTGCGTCTTCCATAATAGCCCAAACAGTCTCCTTGAACTCTCTAGCCGTCTCACTACTTGGGTCAGCTAGATCCACAGAGAAGATGGTCTGCGACAAGAGATTGAGCGAGGTTGCGAAAGTAACTCTTCCAATATCTACTGCCTCACCGGCCCTCATGCTTTCTATGAGCTTTTGCACCTTTACGCGGCGGTTGGCTTGGTTGGCATCAAGAGCTTTGGGGGAAAACAATTGCAAGTTGCATATTGTGCGAAGGTTTCTCCATCTTGCTGATACAGGAATCCAAGCCAAGCTGTACTCGCCGTGCTTGCAGGCGCGGATTCCATCTCCGATGGTTCAGTTGGAGAAGACTTGGTCATGGGTTTTGAGGATTTCTTTGGCCAGAGATGATGAAGAAATTACTACTGTGGTTAATTGGCCGAGTTGCAAAGTTATTATGGGGCTATAGCGTTGGGAAAGCTTAGAGAGTGAGAGATGGGGTTTGTCTCCAAGCTTAAACAGATTCCCAATCAATGGAAATGGCTTTGGCCCTGGTGGAAGCCTAATTCTTCTTCTTGAAATTGCTTTGCTTCTTCTTGTAATAATGAAATACACGAGGATGGTGATCCAGGCAAAATAAAGACATATCATACAATTCAAAAAATCCATATCTTCTCTAACTAGCTTGCAGAGTACTAATAGCTAGCTAGCTTATAAACATACACACACACACATGTGGATTTCCATGAATAAAATGTATTCAATGATTTCCATCCCATTGTAACACGTTTATTTATTTGGAAGGTACGTAGGAAATGTTACTTTCAGCTTGCATGTGGGTCAAGGCAAGGTGGGCATTTTCTTTCATGGTAAATCAACGAGATTCTAGATAATTGGTGTGGTAATTTAACACCAAAGTTGTTCAACCTGAGGTCCTATGATACGCAAAAAAAAAAAAGATAAATCAACGAGAATGCGTGATAATTAACTACCAATTCGAATATCAAAACGTAAATAACAAGAGGTATTTATTTTCACCAATTCGAATATCAATTCGTTTTTAATATATTAAGGATTCAAAGTTGGCTACAAGGGAAAAAAATTATACAAATACAACGAAGTTCCACAAATTCCCATGAATTTTCATGAATTGCCACGAAATACCATGAAATCCCAACAAAATACCACGAATTCCCAACAAAGTATCTGAACCGCTGACAAAGTAACATTGTCAACCTTGCTCTAACATGACCAACCTTAAATTGACTGGGCCGATCCTCAATTCCAAATGGCATCTTTTCTCCTCTTCATTTTAAGCATTAGTCAATTCACTTTTAATCGTATTAGAGATGATGCTATCCTAATATTCTTGATTCTAACATTTAGATTATCTGATCAAACCACCAAGACTTGCAGTTAAATCAATCTGTTAAATCAACAAACAAGCGCCTTCAATGATTTCTATTTTTGTTTGAGAACCTACCATGACGAGAAACCAAATTGAATCAATGTCACTACCACTTCATTTTACTAGGTAACTCATTTAAACAAATCAAGTACTGCCCAATCAATCAACTCTTTTGGCCACTTGACCAGATTTTCTATAAAACTAAACTTGAACTTGCTGTATAAACTACCACAGACAACAACCATGTATTTCCCGGAACAAATAGTACACCGCTGCAATCAAATCTTATTACAACTTTGGTATTACCAGCACCACCACTCGACTTGGAAACTTCACAACTTTTGACAACATATGATTTGTTATGCTCCAATTGCATCCCTAGACTTTGTTTGCCGTCTAGCTTCAATTGGTGGAAACTGGAAACCAATAATACTACAACGGTTTTCTCATTATCACTTATATTACTGCTCTTCTCTACTAGAAAATCATCTGTTCAGAGCACATTACACTATTCTCTGGCACCTACAATTCCTGAAACCCTTTTTAACCAGTCTTTGCACTATCTAATCCAAGCATGGTAGTATTACCTTCCCTGACTACGATTTTAATTTCCAATCTTCAACTTAAGTAGCTGACATACAATTTAATATCACAAGTTCCCAACCAAGAAATCTCTCAAACCCATAAACACACCATAGTGTAAAACCCAAACCTTAGACAACTCTCGAGTTTTTTTGCCTTGTCATTTTCTAAACGTACATAGATTCCCTGCCTCATACACTTCCTTTTTGTCTTTTTTCAATAATCTGTATGATTAGTTATGTGAAGTAAAATAAATGAGGGCTGGTAAAGCATGATCACTTTCAATTTCCGGTATCAATCTGTTTACACTTCTTTAGGCATCAGAAAACAACAAAAAGACAATGACAATCTCTCATGTCTTTGAACTATCAAAGGCCAAATATTGGAGCAACTCATTTTTGAGCAGAACATACTTGTGCACCCTATTTTAGGCATCTTAGCAACTTAAATTTATAGTGCATACCTCTCCAGCTTCAATGGTGATAACATAGGGTGTAAAACCCTGTCCAGCGGAAGAGTTCGTCCATTCCCCTATAAAAACAGTTCAACATATCCAAGAAGAAGTAAAATTTCAGACCTCAAAGTACACACAAAAACAAATAGTGATAAATAACTATTATAGATAGCTGACTTCAGATAAATTCAGAGAAGATAACTTAACTGGAAAATACCATTTGAGAAAAAGTTATACAAAATAAGTCACACGTATAAAAAAGATCTAAGACTAGAAGCCAGGACTTCTTTTTCTGCATGCACTTCAGAATCACAACTCCGATGTATATTCGGGCTAATACAATTAATGGTCATTTAAAGGCACTTTAAGGACATTACCCATAATTATCAAAGGAAAACAGTTTTGGAAAATTAGCAGAAGTGGCATGTATTAGTCTTTCCTTTCAATGTGGTCAGATACTTACACCCCACCCCACCTCTCACTTATAACAATAAAGAAGGTGACTGGTGTTTTAGTCCAACACTTCTGTGGTCTCTCACAAATATGTCTAGTGTGGAATTAATTAAACCTCATTCAATTAACAAATGCAACCCACTGCTATTGTGATTAACTAAGACAAACTGAAATGGCATTTGGAGCCTAAATCAAAAGCAATCACCCATTATTGGTTACGACACAGCAACGAACTAAGAAATTCACAACCAAATGGCATATTGTTGTTGATTTTAAATAGCCAACCAAACTCATTCACCATGGATTCAATATATGTGATATGAGGATACATATATATATATATATATATATATATATATATTCAATATATGCCATATTAGACAATGCAATCCGATCCTGGCATGGCAACCATAGGTAAGCATTTTCAGAAACTTCATTTGCATTTGATACATCACACGAATTCATGGACTATGCAAAATTTCGACACCCACTCCGGTCACAAACATTACATGTATTTCAATGGCACTTCCATGATTAATTCTCTGTTCAAGCTCAAGCAAGTACACCACACATATAAATCAGTAATCTTGAACTTATCATGCACTCCTTCCGTATTTTCCGACGCCTTTTACTCTCATTTCCCGCTTCTTTGGGAGATATACCTTCTTTATGACACGCGTATTCTTTCCTTGCCATCTCATTACTTTTTATTTATATCTCACACTAGAATGAACACAAATCCTAAATCCTGTTTTTGTTGCGTAATTGTTGTAGAGGTTTTTAACCTCATCAAGCAATTCAAACTCTTGACCTATTCTTAGGATGTAGTCATGTTTTACTTGAGGGGTCAAAAGCATGTCTAATTAACCTTATTACTATCCCCCTGGAGCCCTTCATTACGGTTCCCCATTTACATTACGATGTAAAGCTGATAACCAAAACGTTGAATTATATTGTACACAATTTGAAACACACAAGTAGATAAAACTATTTTGAGTTGGACTATAAAGAACACTATAAAACTGAACCACTTCAAAGCTACCGGAAGAAATCATCCAGGAAGATTGTAAGAAATTGCAAACAACATAAATACTCAAAAAAATAATGCACCTTTAAACATCAGTTTCATACAAATAGTAGTGATACTAAGTGTTAACTAAACCCCAAAATCATGAACTTATAATTCTCTGGGTGGTTCATAATTCTAATTTGGGGAAACAATACTTACCCGAAGAACGACATGAGGTGAAGCCCAGACCTCAGAATAGATAATTCGATGGCGAAGAGTGGCCGCCGACAGGCACCAGTCCGGACTAATCTCTTGGTTTGATTTCAGATCGGGTCTCTGCGTTATCTAATTCGAGGTCTGTTTACAATCGGCTTTCCGCTTCAAATCCAGACGAGGTAAAACATTTAGGACGTGCTGTAGTTGAGTTGCTGGTCTTGTTGACTAACTGACGGAAGGTGATAAACTAACAGCACGTGTCTGGTGGAAGTCCACAAGGTGGATGCCAATTATTTCAAATCAGCGTAATATTCGGTTCCTCCTTTCGAGGAAAACAATGTCTCCAATTAATCTCACTGCGTTCACATCAGACACGTACAATTAGGGAGAGAGATTCAAATCAAGATCCAAGTCAAACTCGCACCACTGGTTAGAGACAGAATAACCGTGCTTGGCAACGCGTCAGTAGACCGAGGAAAACAATATCTCTGATCTCACAGAAATTGAGATCGCCAAAGTCCCTGGTTCATCTCCCTGGACGAGTTCATGCTCCGACCCAAATCTTACCATGGCGGAGGAATCGCACCCCCGGATCATTAACATCAACCTGGGTAAACAGGGTGACGTCGTCACGGGAGTAGGCGGCGAGTTCATGAAGGACGTACACGGCAACATCATCAAGGATGTACGCGGCAACATCATACGATGCTGCTACGATGTGTTCTTGAGTTTCGGAGGGGAAGACACTCGCAAGACTTTTACAGATCACCTCTATACGGCCCTTGTCAACGCCGGATTTCGCACTTTCCGAGCTGACCCTGAACTTGAGAGAGGGGAAAATATCAAGCAAAAACTAGAGAAATCCATTCAACGGTCACGAAGTTCTGTTATTGTGTTTTCCAAAGACTACACCTCTTCCAAATGGCGCCTCGACGAGCTTGTGATGATCCTTGAGCGCAAGAACTCCTCCGATCATGTCGTTTTACTGGTCTTCTACGACGTCGAACCATCTGAGGTGAGGAAGCAGGCAGAAAATCTTGCAAAAGTTCCTAAAAACCAAGAAAATCAATCGACGGGGAAGTTGAATGGATGGAGGGCCGCACTTAGAGAAGTTGCAGATCTAGCAGACATGGTGCTACAAAATGAAGCTGATGGGTATGTAGATTCATTAATTTAATTGAAGCTTTGATTAATTAATTACAACTGTCAAAATATACAAATATATGTCATGTACTTATTTCCACATCAGATTTTATTTGAAGTCATAAGCTCTTAGCTAGCTAGCTTAATTGTTTCGTTTTGATTGCAATTTTTGTAGGCATGAGTCAAAGTTCATCCAAAAAATTGTTGGAGTGATTCAAGACAAGCTAGGTCGTCGTGTGCCCCTAAGCGTTGTCCAAGAGAAATTGCAGGAGAAATTGTTATATGTTAACCGTGTTCTTGATGATGCCGAGGGAAAGCCACTGAATAAGAGGCTGTCTATGAAGGACTGGCTCAATGTCCTAAAAGAGGCTGTCTATGATGCTGAGGACCTGTTGCAGGAGATCAAGACAGAAGCGTTGAGGCAAAAGATGGAACCCGAATCTCCAGGGAGTAGCACGAGTACGGTACAAGAGCTCGTCTCCAGTCCTCCATCTCATGCTTTTGACTCGGCATTAATAAACTCCAAGGTGGTAGAGGAAGTTCTTAACAGACTAGACCTCATTACGAAGCAGAGAAAAGATGTCCTGGGTTTGGAAGCTAGTGCTGGACAGCAAGAATCACAACCGATACCTTCTACTTCTTTGGTACAAGAGTCTGGTGTGTATGGAAGAGATGAGGAGAAGGAGGCATTCATTAAATTATTGCTATCAGATGATGAGAAGATAAGTGTGATTCCTATTGTTGGTATGGCTGGGATCGGAAAGACCACCCTTGCCCGGCTTCTATACAAAGATGTTAGAGTTAAACAACATTTTGGCCTCCATGCATGGGTTTGTGTTTCGGAAGAATTTGATGTCCTTAGGATCTCACAAGACATTTATGAGTCCCTTACCAAAAAGGCTTGCCAAATCAAGAACCTAGAGCTGCTTCAAACAGAGTTGATGACAACTTTGGTGGGGAAAAAGTTCTTCTTTGTTCTTGATGACATCTGGAATAAGAATTATAATCAGTGGGATTTCTTAAGGGGTCCCTTTGAAGGAGCACATGGAAGTAAGATTATTGTCACAACACGCGACACAAATGTTGCGTCTATGGTGGGTACTCTTCCTGTTCACCGTCTAGTGCCAATGTCTGAGGAAGATGGCTGGTTGTTATTTGAAAAACATGTCTTCAAAAGTAGAGGAGTTGGTGCACGCTCACATCTTGAAGAAATAGGAAGACAAATTGTTAGAAAGTGCAAGGGTCTTCCTTTGGCCATTAAATCCCTTGGTGGTCTCTTATGTTCTAAATTAACTGTGAGGGAATGGAAAAGTATATTGAACAGTGAAATATGGGAGTTGCCACTGGAGGAGAGTGACATTCTGCCACCTCTTTGGTTGAGCTATATGTATCTGCCGCCACATCTCAAGCGTTGTTTTGCGTATTGTTTGATATTTCCCAAGAACTATGTATTCCAGACATCAGAATTGGTTTTCTTGTGGATGGCTGAAGATCTATTGCAACCTCAAAACAAGAAAACGGCAGAAGAAATCGGAAAAGACTACTTCAATGATCTCATGTCAAGGTCGTTTTTTCAACATCCATCAAGTTTTCCTCACCCTCAATATTTCATCATGCATGACCTTATCAGTGATTTAGCCAGCTTTGTATCCGGAGAATTTTGTTTTAGGTGGGAGGGCAGTGGTTCAGCCAACAATTTGAGCAAGACTCGTCATTTTTCATATACGGTAAAATATGATGATGATGAGAAGTTTGAGGCTTTACAGCAAGCTAAATGTTTGCGCACCTTTCTACCACTATCATCTTGGATGGGACAAACATTGTTCGGCAAAGGACTATATGAGGTATTGCCAAAATTACAATGTTTAAGAATGCTCAAGTTATCATCGTACGATATTAAGGAATTGCCTGATTCAGTTAACAATTTGAAACATCTTAGACACTTGGACATGTCTGGGACTTCAATCAGAAAATTACCTGATACAATTTGTACTTTGTATAACTTGCGAGCATTGTTGTTGTTAAGATGTTTTAGTCTTACTGAATTGCCATCCAACTTTGGAAGATTGATCAACTTGACCCATGTGGATGTTGGAGATACAAAGTTAGAAAAGATGCCACCACATATGGGAAATTTGAGAGACCTCCAGGTACTAACCATGTTTGTGCTAGACAAACACAATGCAGGGGATGATTTGCTAGAGTTAGCGAAGCTTCAAAATTTGCGCGGAGAACTTGAAATTTCAGGGCTTGAGCATGGCAGCGGTTTGGAGGCCTACATCCTGAGGGACAAGAAGTTTCTGAATGAACTAATTTTGAATTGGAGACATTATCGGCATGTAAGTGAAGAAGGCAATGCGTTAGAAGAAAGAGAAGTGCTTGAGAAGCTCCAACCTAACCCGGACCTAGAAAGGCTTACAATTGATGGTTATGGAGGGGAAATGTTTCCAAGTTGGTCAAGATATTATTCTTCTCCCCCTGCTCTAGTTTATTTGAAACTTTACGAATGTGCGAATTGTAAGTCCTTGCCACCATTGGGACAGCTACCATCCCTGAGAGAGCTTCGTATTTATAGGTTACATGGAGTGGGGTCTATAGGTCATGAGTTCTATTACAGTGACGACAATACTGTTGCAAACAAACCATTTAGATCTCTACAGTCTTTGACATTCAATAGTATGAGTGGGTGGAAAGAATGGTCTCATGTTGGAGATGACGATAATGAAGGCGGCTTTTTTCCTAATCTTCGTGAGCTCCGTCTATATGACTGTCCCATTCTTACCGGGAGATTGGCGTTAGACAGCTTCCCGATGCTGAAAGAGGTTGTCTTGAATGGAACTGGTTTTTCCCACATTGCTGGTTCACAAGAATGCCCTGAACTTTATAGGCTAGAGCTATTATTTTGCCGAAATTTTGTATCTTTTCTCGATGGAGGGTTGCATGCGCCCAACCTGACGGATATCCAGATAATCTTCTGTGAGAAATTGGGTTCATGGCCGGAACAAATGCACACCCTTCTCCCATCTCTTCAGTCTTTGTCGGTGTTTTATTGCCCAAAATTGGAATCTTTTCCGGAAGGGGGATTGCCGGCACAATTAAAATCACTTAACATCCAAGGCTGTAAGAAATTCAATGCAAACAGTTTGCAGAATCTGAACAAGGGTCTCCGAAGACTCACCTCTCTTGATGACTTGACACTCGACTTTGATGGATGTGAAGAAGTAGATTCTTTTCCGGAGGAGACGCTGTTGCCCAGCACTCTCACTCGTCTACGCATTTACCGTCTAAAGCTTAAGACCATGGACGGCGCCAAGTGGTTTGGGCATCTCAACTCTCTTGAAACCTTGGAGATTAGAAATTGCTATGAGCTCCAGTGCTTGCCAGATACTGGGCTACCCGCCTCTCTTTGTTCTCTAAAAATCTCTAAATGTCCTTTGCTTGCACGACGGTACAAAAGAGAGGAAGGGGAAGAATGGCCCAAGATTGCTCACATCCTTGACCTCGAGGACGACACCGATGGCATAGATGACATCGTTGACATCGCATGGGATGACATGGATGGCCGTGGGACATAACATGCCATGTGTTGTGCCAAGGCTAGATGTCAAGATGTGGCAATGTTCAATGATATTCTGGATGTTAAAACTATATATTTGGTAATTTTACTTCCTCCCAGTGCTCTACTTCTATACTCTAAAAGATAAAATGCTTTTGTATAGAATTTGAAATTGAAAAGAATTAATGACGTTAAAAGTTGTGACTCTTCTCTATTATTTGATTTATTTCCCAACACTCTAAATTAATTACTTCATATTGATCCTTAGTCTTAGGCGGTTGATTTATACTTTGGGAAAAGCTGGCTAATGTATCCTCTGTCTTCTTACTTGTTTACATGCAGCATATCTCAGTAACCAGAATTTTCAACCCTTGGGCTATTTGTCTTCTGTTTGTAGTCGATCTATATTAATTAATGTATTAGAAACAAGTTGAGTGATTGCATTAGTTATGATATTGATGTAGTAATGCAAATAATTAACAGTTTTAGAATATTTCATGTACTCCTTATCAGGCACTTCTGGTGCAAATTATTATGTGTGGATTGGTTAATAGGATTAGGACTAAATCAAGTATGTACATATGAAGCATTAAAGCACAAAACAGAGTTCTAGTCAATTAATCTTTTCAATGGCTCAACCCAAAATAATGGCAAAACGAATGTCTACACAACTACTAAATTAATTGAAAGAGATAGCAAGTTGCAAAGAGAGAAGTTTTGTGGGATTAATTATTCTGTTAACAAAATCACATGCTCTTGACTTTAACAGAAATTGTGTTTATTTATGATCAACGCAATTCATTGATAAACTACTTGAAGTCATAAACGTTCTTGTCCCCATTTGTTTGGAAGTTAACCTTGTGAAACATATATTATTACTAGTGCTCAAGAATTTGATCATACCAGGTCTATAAACGTTTTTGTTTTGTTATTGGTTTTCTTCTCCTTCAGCTTCTCTATTAATTATATGGTTTTCTTGATGGATGTATCAGCAACAACCACCAGAGTGATTATTACATATAATAGTTTCAGAGTATTATTTGGTTTTAATTATTAATCCAAATAAAAGTTTCTGAATGTTGCATGAATTCCTATTAGCATGCACTTCTAGAGTAAGTTGTGTGTGCATTAGTTTAAACTAAGGCAGCATTATAAAAAGATCCTATTAACACAAGGTTCAACCAAGCTCAAAAACGTTACGACCTCTGATGATCATGTTGCAGAATACGGATATTAAGGCTAACCAACTAGCTCAGTGAGGATAACTTGATCCTCATCATGTGTTGATTTTCAATTGTTATTAGTTCCGAACATATTGAGATTCAAGATTGTCAATGGGAACCAAAAGTGAAGGAAGGGCCAGGAAATTTCAGTTCAGTACATATACTTAAAAGTAGCAATACAAGCAGGAGACTACGTTGGAACACAATGGCAAGGCAACGCTATTATGTTCACTGTCTCCCATTGTTTGGGACACAAATGAAGTCTATGGAGATTGAAAACCACGGTAAGTTAGTAACTGTTACAAAGGTTGGCAAACTAGCTAGGCTTCTGTTGTCTGGAACAACTTATCAACTTCTGCAATAATGGTTCGAGCTTCTTCAATTTCAGGGCCTTCCTTCTGGTTCGACTCTTCTTCTAACTCAGTCTGAACATAAATGCTGAGCTTAACAAATTGGGCCAACAGAGTTGAAATTTGAAGATGAGAATAATTAGGACCTATATACATACCAAAGTTCCTTTTAAGTCAGCTAGTGAGGCCTCCAGGCGCTTTCGACAATCGGGAATCATCATCCGTGATTCAGCAAGCACATTTTCCTGTAAGTAAATCAACAACAGAGGAATTGAATTTGGAAACCAACACAACAGCTACATAAATGGAGTCCTTAGTAAACGGAAAACTTTCACATTGCAACCAGAGTCAGGATTGAGTCAATGAACTTGAGTTCCAACAATATTCAATCTACTAGGCATAACTACTCTGACTTAGAGCTAATGAATCTAAATCGAATCAAGTAATATATGACTAGTGACATGCACCACCTAATAATAATAAGCATATCCATATTCTTCAATCCTCAGAGTATATGCTGTGGGCCTGTGGCCTTCTTTGCATTGCAAACCCTTATTCTTTAGTGATAGAAACTGTTATTCACCGTAGCGTGGACAGCAAGCACTACACACATGCGAGCAAACAAGTAGGTCTGCACAAGTACGTGCATATATGTACAGTATACCAGTCAAGTAAGTCAATTTACACGTTACTGAAAACCCAATAATGTATCATTTATTTATTATTGAGAAAACCCTCTTTCAGTCTATTTCTAGTGTTATATGTTTTCTTCCTGTGATTATATTTCTCTATCTACAGACAAATATCAATGCATAAATATAACAAGTTTGCCTGAGGGAAGACAAATCATATTAGACGAGCTACTCATGAACACTGCCTACAATGTCAAGAACTAAATTTCATAAGCTCAACAGAGAATTCAAGGTTTCTGTTCTATATGACAAAAGACCAAGACAAAAACAGTTGCTGGCAGCTAAATTTTTTTTGAAAGTACTACACCTCGTAAGACAAACAGGAACAAAACCATCAACACCACTGTCAGGTACCTTCTTAACAAATACCCAGTACTATTTAGTGGAACAATAGTACTGGGTATTTGGTGTTGACGGTTATCAAAATGCCAACTACGAAGATGAGGGAAGACAAATCATATTAGACGAGCTACTCATGAACACTGCCTACAATGTCAAGAACTAAATTTCACAAGCTCAACAGAGAACTCAAGGTTTCTGGGTTCTTAGTAGTTAGTACTGAACCTGGTTATCAAAATGCCATACTATGAAGGTGACAGTGGTGTTGATGGTTTTGTTCCCTGAAGAGAATATCAGGATTTCATATGTTTAAAAACCCAGAAACCCGTTTAATCCCAATTCTTCTAGTCTTGAATAAATTCTTAACTGATAACAAATTTGAATTAACAGAGACTTTAATGTTTGTTCTTTTCAAAAGATCAAATGTCTGCAGGACTGCAACTATAATAGTGTCACGCACAGAACCTTGCAGATGATACAAACTGACATACAATACCAACTTAATGATGCTATCTGTAACAAGTCTTGACCATACCTGTTGCTTTAGGTCATATCGATCAGCTCCTTTCTCCTTCATGTCTGCTGTTTTGGCAGCTTCTCTCTCAACCTCTTTCTCATAAGAATGAAACTCCTTAACGAGACGTTTGCAAGTACTTGTCTTGATTTTAAGATTTCTTAGGGTTGCCATGTAGCCTATCACAAGCAGCACAATCTTGAGAAAAATGAAAACCCATAAACTCTTGCTAGGAAAAGATTTCAAATTGGATTTTACAGAGCAAACATTGTAATGTGGGAAGGTTGAAACCTCCAAACTAAACTAAATGTTTCATATATTTTTCAAATTTCTGATAAAATTTCGGCTCATACTCATCTGGTTTATAATAATTTATAAATACTTCCCAAATTTTAGCCTATTACAAGTTATATAACCTATGATCATGTTCTACATTTGTTAGGAGATACACCCCAGCCCTATAAATCCTACATTATAACTCATCATCCACCAAATGCACTTGAAGTTAGCAAACCTTCAAAATTATATTTTAATTTCACCTCAATTTTGTTTGACTATCAAAGTGTATTCGCATTCATTCAGAAGATTAGAAGCTGAAATAAAATACAGATGGTTATAGCTAGCCATAAAAACCAGATCATTACATGAGGATATCAACTTAAGCAGCAAGGACGACACTACCAGACAAGAGTTATATAACAAACGGCGAGGCGTTGGCGATCTGGATCGTAAAGTTGATCGATTCAAAATCTGAGTTAGAAGAGGTTACCTGAGTCCTGAAATCCTGATGCTTTATCAGTTGCGTCGGCGTCGGCGTGTCCTGTGTCCTCTTCCCGGCGGCGATGAGAAAGCTATGCAACTCCTAAATACAATTCTCAATTCTCAGAATCTCTCTCTGGATTTGCTCTCTAACAGTCGCTTCACTCCGCTGTAGTGAAAAATTGTGTCCAAAATAGCTAAATTTTAATTTTTTTGCAAAATAGCTAGTCTGTTGGAGATGCTCTAACACTCGCTTCACTCCGCTGTAGTGAAAAATTGTGTCCAAAATAGCTAAATTTTAATTTTTTTGCAAAATATCTAGTCTTTTGGAGATGCTCTAACAGTCGCTTCACTCCGCTATAGTGAAAAATTGTGTCCAAAATAGCTAAATTTTAATTTTTTTGCAAAATAGCTAGTCTGTTGGAGATGCTCTAACAGTCGCTTCACTCCGCTGTAGTGAGCGAGTTTATGGTAGTGACTTTTAAATATAATTTTTTTTACGAAAAGAAAAAGAAATTTTTTTTAAGGGTTAAATACCCATAATAATATCTGAAGTATCACTGTCTTGACCAATTGGTACCTGAAGTATCAAAATTGACAATTTAGTACCTATAGTTTTCCTCCGTCACCCAATTTGCTATTTCTGTCAAAATTTCCGTTAAGTTGGTCCAATTATAGGGGTAATTTCGTCTTTTCATTATTATATCTTTTTAAAATTCATCTGTGGCCATAACTGCAACTAATGATCAGAACAATTTATATTTTAAGTTATCATTCAAGGATCATTTTGATAAAAAAAAATTTTAATTGGAAATTATTTAGCCATTTGATTACCACATTGATCGTTTCAACTTTATTTGACGGACTGTATTTGTCTGTAAACTATACAACGAACATATGAGCAAACAATCTTCAATTCGGTTGATTTTTTTGCAAGGATAATTTTTGAAAATAAATCTAAACGATGAGCGGTTCTGATGATTGAGTTATGTTGCCAATTGGTCGGGATGATGATGTTAACATTTTAATACAATGTGGACGTCCACACGTGAATGAGACTGTATATATATATATATATATACATCCTAAACTGTTATTAACACATATTTTTGTATTTTTAATTTATATACAAGGCACTATCCTAAGCAGTCTCATTCATATACTTAATGAATTTCTTACCTAGTTGTACTCAACTGCCATTAGATTTAGATAAAAAAGTGGAGAATAATTATGTAGTTGGAATAAATTTATGGGCCAATTACTCATAAGGTCATTTTGGGTGACCTTATTCTTCAAAAGGCCACCTAATATTTTTTACCCAAATAAGGCCACTCAGTAGCTTTAAATCTTTCTATTTGACATTAAAAATTATCAAAATTACGATTCATGCCACTGACAGTAGCTTTATTATTCTTGGACAGTAGTTTTATTGTGTTTGGACAGTAGCTTTATTGATCGTGGACAATAGCTTTATTGTTCTTGGACAGTAGCTTTATTGTTCTTGGACAGTAGCTTTATTGTTCTTAGACAGTAGCTTTAGTCTTCTTTTGACAGTAGCTTTAGTGTTTTTTTACAGTAGTTTTATTGTGATGTTACAGTAGCTTTATTGTGCTGTGACAGTAGCTTTAGTGGTCGTTGACAGTAGCTTTATTGGTTTTTTCGTATTCAGTGGTATTTTTGTAAATAATAGCAAAAAAAAATACGGTGGCATTTTTGTAAATATTGATGTGGTGGCATTTTTGTAAATATTGGTGGCCTTATTTGGGTAAAAAATGTTTGGTGGCTTTTTGAAGCATAAGGCCACCCAAAGTGACCTTATGGGTAATTTTGCATAAATTTATTTGCTTTATTGTTCTCCACCTTTGGATTTTGATCCAATGACAATTGAGTAAAACTGAGTAAGAAATTCATTAAGTCAACAAGACTTCTATCCTAAGTAGTCCAAAATCCAACTAGCAGTTGAGTACAAATGGTAGTGGGATATCTATTCAACTTGGCTGAACTTTCAAGACACCCAACTTAGCTGAATTTCAAGACACTAAATTAAGCTGCAAGAAAGATCTTGTACTGATTTGGACTGCATAGCGCGCATTTGTGTGGTTAAGGGTGCAGCACTCATCGTTAGATTGAGTGGACTACGTAATCAGCTTAATTAGCTAGGTGGTTGCCTACCAACAATCATAGTAGTATTAGCTTTGACATTTCCACTCAGCTTCCCTCTTTTAAATGCAATTGGAGCTTACAAAATACTCTAGCTCTAGAAATTAATTGAATTAGATATCCTCTACTGATTTGGAGTTGATAGCAATATTTGTGTGGTTAATGGTACGTTCATATATAGTTTTTGTTCATCGTAGCGGTTCAAACAAGGTGGTTGGTGTAGTGGTTTGACACCAAACTAGGTTGTTCGAAGAGAAATCCTGAGTCCGACTCCCTTAGGATACCAGAGTGGGATGGAATGATGGTGTGTGTGTGTTAAAAATACAAATAATGAAAAAACAAAAGTTCTTCCAATAGTACTTCTAGCCAATATTACTTGCCAATTTCTCCAACCAATATTCCCATCGATCTTTTTCGATGTGTGTTTAATTAATTACGTAACTCGAATTGGTTGTGAAATTGACCTTAATGTGCTCACTTTTTCATGCATTAATATTTGTTAATTTGCTGTTGCAGCTCCATGGAGTTGAAGCATCCCTCAACCATGGTCGACCACAAAATGTTGGGACTTGGAGGGTGGAATAATGAGACACACAGGCCTTATTCTTTCCACAGTAGGATTGAATTTACATTACAAATTAAACGTACATCATTCTTATAGCCACCACACTCTTAAAAGCATAACTTAAAACTTACAATGTCTGAATTTTGGAAACCAATAAATAGGTACGTACTTCTTCTATGACTTCTTAGGCATAGCTTTTAGAGGCTGAGCTTTTTTTAAGGAAATGCCAAACTTGTCTTCCATGTTCATAGTCTCAGGTACGACTCCATCTTCAAGTTTCCAATCAAAGCAGTTAAGTAGTGAACCCAACATCAAGTGTAACATTCTTATTGCCAGTGGCAGTCCAGGACATATTCTTCTCCCACCACCAAACGGAATAAGCTCAAAGCTTCTTCCCGTAAAATCAATTTCATGTTCCAATCCCAAGAACCTCTCCGGCTTAAAACATTCTGGATTATCCCAAGTGCTCGGGTCTCTTCCTATGGCTCGAGCATTGACTAGAACTTGTGCACCCTTTGGGACAATGTACCCTCCGATTTCGACATCTGATTCAGCTTTTCGTGGAAGAAGCAATGGGAATGGTGGGTGCAACCGAAAGGTTTCTTTGATTATTGCTTGTAAGTAAGGGAGTTGAGCAATGTCTGATTCCTCAACTAGTTTCCCTTTTCCAATCACTTGCTCCAGTTCCGCTTGAGCTTTTAAAAGGATTTCTTGGTTGCGTAGTAGTTCAGCCATTGCCCATTCTATTGTGGCTGAACTAGTGTCCGTGCCAGCAGCAAATAGATCCTATATATATATGATCCATAATTACTAATGTTTGGTTAGATAAAATCAATGGAATGAATCATGATGGACCAAGACAAATTAAAAACAATGCAAAATATTGTAATACTAAACGTTGAGCAAAGTACGGGTATGCTTCATTTACTAAAATATTGTTTTTTCTTACTTTGTTTGTTTTTTTTTTATTGAAATTGTACGGTTTCTCAAAAGTTTTCTAGGTCCAAAGACTAATCCATAGTCGGAGATCTTGTCAAAACGCTTCCTCCCCTAGTCAGCCACAGAATAGATTGGAATTTAAACTCCAATCTGTAGTCAACATGATTGATTCAGTAAATTATAATGTGTATGTCACTGCTTTATTTATTCAAATGTGCTTACATTTTATAGCAAATTACTGATAAGGTCACTTTTGGTGACCTTATTCTTTTTTAAGGCACCAAATATTTTTATCCCTCATAAATCTACCAATATTTATAAAAATGCCACCGAGTCAATATTTACAAAAATGGCACCGTATTTTTTATTTTCATTATTTACGAAAATGCCACTGAATACGAAAAATTACTACTAGAGACAAGAAAACTACTGTCAAAGAACAATAAAGCTACTGTTAAATAACAATAAAGTTACTGTCAAAGAACAATAAAGCTACTATCAAAGAATAAGAAAAGTACTACCAAAGAACAATAAAGCTACTGGCGAGGAATAAGAAATGTACTCCCAAAGAATAATAAAGCTACTGTCGAAGAACAAGAAATCTACTGTCGAAGAACAATAAAGCTACTGGTGAGGAATAAGAAATGTACTCCCAAAGAATAATAAAGATATTGTCGAAGAACAAGAAAGCTACTGTCGAAGAACAATAAAGCTACTGTCAAAAAACAATAAAGCTACTGTCAAAAATCAATGTAGTACTTTTTTGTAGGCAGTGACATTTTTGTAAATAATGAGAAAAAAAAACGTGGTGACATTTTTGTAAATATTAAAATTTGTAATATTTTGGTGGCTTTATAAGAAATAAAAATATTAGATGACTTTTTAAAGAATATAGGTTGTGTAAATGACCTTATGAGTAATTGACCCTACATTTTAAAGATTTTGTATCATATCTTTAATAAATAAAATTATTTGTACCTACATATTATTTAATGTGTGCGCCCACCAATGACTCACGACGTATTATTTAATGTTGTACTTTTATTTCTTTTGATAAAACAGTTCATAAAACCCATCGGTATGAACTCTTTAACCGATCGATGAATAAATGACAACTATCATGATTGATGGTAAAGTTTTCCAGGAATTTGTTAATTTCTTCCAATAATTGATTGAACTGAATAATGAAAGTTGAGAACTTAATTTGTGACTTACCAGAAACAGATGTTGAGTTTCTTGAATGTCGATATGCTCCTTCTTCCCCTCACTGATGTTTAGAAGAGTATCCAACATATCATTGGTAGTGATATAATTATCCCCTTTTCTGGATTCCAACCTATGATGGATCATCCGGTCAAAAATGAGTATCATCTTCCGGAAGTGGTAGGTCAAGCGCCGCCTTATGCCTTGGAGGTCAAGCTTCCTAAGCAAAGGAAAATAGTCTGACAAGTTTGGTTTCCCTGCGTCTTCCATGATAGCCCAAACAGTCTCCTTGAACTCTCTAGCCGTCTCACTACTTGGGTCAGCTAGATCCACAGAGAAGATGGTCTGCGACAAGAGATTGAGCGAGGTTGCGAAAGCAGCTCTTCCAATATCTACTGCCTCACCGGCCCTCATGCTTTCTATGAGCTTTTGCACCTTTACGCGGCGGTTGGCTTGGTTGGCATCAAGAGCTTTGGGGGAAAACAATTGCAAGTTGCATATTGTGCGAAGGTTTCTCCATCTTGCTGATACAGGAATCCAGGCCAAGCTGTACTCGCCGTGCTTGCAGGCGTGGATTCCATCTCCGATGATTCGGTTGGAGAAGACTTGGTCATGGGTTTTGAGGATTTCTTTGGCCAGAGATGATGAAGAAATTACTACTGTGGTTAATTGCCCGAGTTGCAAACTTAATATAGGGCCATAGCGTTGGGAAAGCTTAGAGAGTGAGAGGTGGGGTTTGTCTCCAAGCTCAAACAGATTCCCAATCAATGGGAATGGCTTTGGCCCTGGTGGAAGCCTTATTCTTCTTCTTGAAATTGCTTTGCTTCTTGTAATAATGAAATACAAGGCTTGGATGGTGATCCAGGCAAAACAAAGACATATCATACAATTCAAAAAATCCATATCTTCTCTAACTAGCTTGCAGACTACCTAGCTAGTTTATAAACACACACACACATGTGGATTTCCATGAATGAAATGTTTTCGATGATTTCCAGCCAATTGTGACAGTTTATTTTTTTGGAAGGTAGGAAATGTTACTTTCAGGTGGGTCAAGGCAAGGTGGGCATTTTCTTTCTTCCTTAGGGCATCTCCGACCATAAGTTTTATTTTGGAGGTGTCAAACTCATTATAACACTCATTCACAACACTATTCATATGACACCTCCAATCATCTCCAACCATAAAGTCTCATATTGGGGTGTCATCCAATATTTTTTTTACATTTTTATTTTGACAATATCTTGAATATAATATTAATTAAGCTTTTATGAATAATATCTTTAAATAATAAATAATTATGAAATAATCATGTCTTGTCATTTTGTGATTTTGTCAACAACAGATAAACGCATGTGCATCGCGTAGGGGAGTTGAGGCCCTTTTTCTTGTCTTCTAGTGCGCATAGCGTGCGAACTCTAGGATGAGTGCGTGTGGCTTTTTCGCGTGAGGCTGCTGCAAGTTAATTGGGGCCCGCGTGGGTCCAGCGTCTCAAAATGAGACCGGACTTGGAAAAGGCCCAAGTATGAGACCAAGTATGGAACTAGGGCTATAATTATAAGACATGAGACATGTTGATACTACGTAGATTACATACCACTAAGTATAATCAACATACTCTTAGCGGGCCCACATGACGTGTGGGACCCCGTCCATGACATGCGGGACCTAGCCCGACACCCGAGCTACCTCGCCATGGTGGAAGCCGACCAAGACCTTGCCGGGAGGCGCCCCTCCCATGCTCGCGAAAAGGGTTCGCGACAAGCATATATCACACTAGGATCCCACATTGGAAACTTGTATTATGAGAGGAGCTTCCTTATCTATAAAAGGAACTCCTCACCTAGCAATTAGGCTTAGACTCAAACTTGGTCTCACAAGACTTCCCTACTTCCCTCTTGGGGCATGTAGTTCTCTACACTTAGTGAATTACTCAAGTGGACGTAGCATCTCCTCACGGAAGAGGTGAACCACTATACTTCTTGTGTCATCCTTGCATGCACAACACTTAGTCTCTACACTAAACACTTAGTCTCTACACTAAACACTTGTACTGTTGTCTAGGCCGACAGGCCATGCATCAACAAGACCTTAGTTTTTTAGGGTTGGAGATGCCCATTTTGGCATGAGAGTCTCAAAATGAGACGCAAGGACTCAAAGACCCTTGGGTTGGAGATGCCCTAAGATAAATCAAAGAGATCCTAAATAATTGGTGTAGTGATTTAACACCAAAGTTGTCCAAACTGATGTCCTATGATACAAAAATAAAAAGGTAAATCAACGAGAATGCGTGATGGTTAACTACATCTCTTTTCAATTGTCCAAAAAAAAAAACTACCTCCCTTTCGATATAAACGTACAATTGTCATTCTTCACAATTATTTTTTGGTCATGTATAGTTAATTTCTATTCAAATACAGTACTCTTCAAACAGTAGTTTTGTACGTAGTTTATTGTAACTTGTAGGCCACCGAAAATTATTTTACTTGATTAACTATAACTGTTACTAGGAAAAGTTGAAACATATGCATGTTATTCTCGCAATGATCAAGATAGATTTGTCCCTACCTATAAATAAAATCATTTTGAGTATGAGACAGATTTGTCCAAAAAAGAAGAAGATAGATTTGTCCCTACCTATAAATAAAATCATTTTGACTATGAGAAATTCAGAATTCATGTTTTATTATCACTAAAAAGCATGGACACAGACACAAAACACGGCAATACGCCATATTTTAAAAAATTAAGACATAACACGTTATTGACACGGCATTTAAAATAATATATATATATATATATAATGTATTTAATCTTATCACAAAATAACACAAAATGATAATTAGAATACTAATTCCATAACCAAAATTTAAAAAAAAAACAAAACAAAACAAAATACAAAAGTTTTGATGAATTATCAACCAACATACCAAATTAGCTAATTAACAGAATAGTTATAGGAAAATCATCAAAACCAGATGACACATAATATTCAAACATGAAATATCTATACTATTATTTATTATATTTTTTTTATCAACCACACACATCAAATATTTGATTCAAGTAGGAGTTACAAGTAGGATAACAATACAATACATGAGCCATTAGTACCTACTTCTAACTAAACAAATCCAAGACCCGACACACCTACCATAATTAATTAATATTACAAAAAGAGGAGCGACATCTCCGATACACCATAAGGCGAAAAGATAACCAAAATCCGACAACAGGCCAATAAATGGTCAGAGCCAACGCCGTCAAACTAAGTTTATGGCTCGAACCCACAGAGGATATAAATAAGCGCAAGCTATCTTAGCCTACCGACTAGTGAATAAACGTCATAAGATCTGGTTAAAAACTCGACATCACGATCATCACTAGCAGGGGCGGAGGCATGTACTGGCTTTGGGGGGCTTAAGCCCTACCAAGATTTTGGGAAAAAATAATCAAGTATATATAGTTTCCCTTACTTTGTTAGTTTGCTTTCATGAATGGGTCCTTGACCATCAAGGACAAATATAAGAGAATATTGACCTTCCACTCTAGCTAAAAACTGCGGTGCCCACCCGGCCCATTTAAATTCGAATCCCACGGAAAATTACCAAAATATCCAGACAACTTTCCGTTATTACATAATGACATTGTCATTTCTCTCTCTCCCTTTCACGTCTTCTCTCTCTCTCTCTCTCTCTCTCTCCCTCCCTTGTGTAGCTGGCAGCTGACAGCTGGAGTGGTGAGAGAGTGCTAGAGGTGTTGCCTTGTTCTGCTACGGCGGCTCTGGTGGAGCTGGGCACGGCCTGGAATGGCGGTGGTGAACTGAGCTCCACGGCAGAGCTATCTGAGTGTCGAGATTGAAGGATCATGGCGGCACCGATGGTGATCCGAGCTGGGATTGGGTTGCTGGCATGGTCTGTTGTGGTGTTGGGTGCCAAAATCGGATTGGGCTATGGTGGATTGCACGGTGGTGAACTGAGCTCCACGGTGGAGCTATCTGGGTGTCGAGATTGAAGGATCACGGCGGCGCCGGTGGTGATCAGAGCTGGGATTGGGTCGCCGGGATGGTTTGTTGTGTTGTTGGG
Source organism: Rubus parviflorus (assembly GCA_029955375.1). Taxonomy (NCBI): domain Eukaryota; kingdom Viridiplantae; phylum Streptophyta; class Magnoliopsida; order Rosales; family Rosaceae; genus Rubus; species Rubus parviflorus. The sequence continues at coordinate 6,230,242 of JARGGL010000005.1, read as the reverse complement.
TACCCAAATCGAATTGGGCTATGGTGGATTGCATAGTGGTTGTGCACTAGAAGGCACAGCTCCATCAGTGATGAATGAACTGTGAAGGTGAAGCTTGTGATTGAATTTGTATTGCTGAACTGGTGCGTGATGGCTCATCTTGTGATGGTGCAGGTGGTGATGCCATGAGTGAGTTGAATGGGTGCAGAGAGCAATTGAGTGCTCTGGGTGAAAATGATTTGAAATGTACTACTAGCTATAGTTGAATGGGTGCAGAGAGCATATCTTGAGAAACACTCCTAGCAATTCCCAGTTATACCAACAAAGAGTCGGGTTCAATTTGTTCAAACTATCAAAAGCAGGCAGATCGCAAGCCTTCATGAAAGATACAAATATTGATCAAACAAAAATTCATCCAAAAATTGAACATTTCCTTATTCATTATATAAAATTCCAAATTGATCATAACGGCCAAAATGGAAAAAAGAATTTCAATTAATTCTGCACTAAATAGATAACTAAAGCTTATCTATCCAATATGAATACTTTGCTCCATTTCTTCCTATTCTTACTGATCATGGTCGCAATCTTCCTTTGTTTAGATTATTTTATTGAGGTCAATAAAATTTTATTGACCTCAATAAAAAAAATTATTGACCTCAATAAAATTTTACAAAGTACCTAGCAGTATTTTATTGACCTCAATAAAATTTTACAAAGTAGCTAGCAATATCCTAACCAATAAACAAACACAAAATGTGGGATGATGAATTTTGGAGTAGGGGAATTAGTTCATGTACAATATGTGATGGACCATCACCTTTGTTTAAGGAGTAAGTTCTTTCTGTGGTAGGAGGGAAAGAACAAAGGAGATCACCTTTGTATATTTTATTGACCTCAATAAACGGTTTTATTGAGGTCAATAAAATTTTATTGAAGTCGACAACGAGAACGTCAGTGCAGCAACGATGCTGTATTGGTACCACGTGAAGAAGAATTTTGGAGTAGGGGAATTAGTGCATGTGCAGTATGTGATGGATCATCACCTTTGTTTGAGGGGCAAGTTCTTTCCGTGGTAGGAGGGAAAAAATAAAGAAGCATCAACTTTGTGTATTTTATTGAACCATTAATAAAATTGTATTGAGCTTAATAAAATTTTATTGAGGTCAATAAAATTTTATTTTTCTTCACGCCCACAATTTTATTGAGGTCAATAATTTTTTTTATTGAGGTTAATAAAATTTTGTTAAAGTCAACAAATGAGAACGCCAGTGAAACGATGCTGTATCGGTCATGAACTTGAATTTTCATCGTCATTGAGGACCGCAAAGTCAAGAGAGAGGTTGTGAACTCTGAGAAAATTTAAAAAAATGATGCAAAAATTATTCGACATTAAAAATGTGATCTCGGCAATAATAAAGAATAGTTGAGAATTATTCAGAATTTTATCAAACCGGCGACGGAAGACGACTGTTCGAAGGAAGAAAACTTTCCGGTTCCGACGGTTTCCAGAACGTTTTCCGGCAACTCCGATCATTGTTTTTGACGAAAAAGGCATGAAACTTGACCCTCTTGACGAGGTCTACGTGTTTTTAAGCTTTGATTCGACATTTGATCGACATTTGTAGAAGTTGGAATTTGAACAAGGTGAATTTTGAAGTGCAGCTCGACCTCGATGAAAAAAAGGGCAAAAATGTCCGAAAAAAAATATAACAGATCAGGCTTTGGACATTTTGTCCTTGATGGGAGTAAAACAAGCCCAACCCAAGCCTGTTGGGAATAAATTAAAAATCCTCATCCTTAATGGGAAATATAAAGTGAAATTGAGGACCTATTGGATATTTACCTTTCATGAATCATGCTTTGTTGATTATAACTTTTATAATGCCATAATGGGTTGTTGAATTGCTAACAAATGGGTTGTTTAATGGGTTGTTGGCTTGCTGTTTCGGTTCAATGGATTGCTGCTTTCTCTTACTTTGTTGCGTTCATGTTTTTTTTTTTTTAAAGTTGGTTTTTGTCATGTTTCATGATTGAGTCTAAAGTTTAACATATTAATCGTATGTGATAGAATAAGTGTCTGATCAACAGAGTGGCAAAAGAACCAAATATATTAGTAGTTGGTTTAAGAGAACTAATCCTCAGTCATCAACGTCAAGTGGAAGTTCTCAAGCTTCCATAAGCACTCCAATTCTTGCCGAGCAACAATAGCCCTCTGAGTCTCCATTAGACTACTCTCAGATTCAAAGCATTGAGTATGATCCACAAGGTAATACGAATTCTCTTGAACGTGATCCTGGAAAACGGTGTCCATTATGGAAGTATCCGATAAATGAACGTGAACTTGTTCGAAGAGCATATATTCTCTTGGGTTCATTTCAACCCAAATTGAAAGACTATCCACTCTCACTATATGGGTCACAAAATCGTAAGTTCAACTATGATTGGTTTGAAAATAATCCATGGCTTGAGTACTCTATTCATGTTGACAAAATATTTTGTTTCCCATGTTTTCTTTTTGATAAAGAAAAATAAAAAAAACCCTGCATATACGATTGATGGGATGAGAAATTGAAGATTAGCCCAGCCAAGAATTTCATCATGGCTCCGCCCCTGATCACTAGTGTAATATGAAAGCACATCCATTGTCCAAAAAAAAATATGAAAGCACATCACGAGCACAACAACACCACTGTGAAACCACCGCAGGGCAACTTATTAACACCAAGAAACAAAACAAAAAACAAAGCATAACTGAAAAAGAAAAAGCGGCACCCAAGAGTCCCGACCAAAACCGGATCCAAATCCAGGCCCAATTCAAGAAAATTTGGCCCAGACCAAACTCCAGCTTAAGCCCAAACTCATTCCAAGCTTCAGCTGCAAGCGCACCACCTAAGAACCTTCCTTACCAAACTCTAACCCCCGCCGTCAACAACCAACACAGGTAGGACTAGATCTCCGCTGAAAAAAACCACCTACAACCCAAATCTCACCCAACCAACCTCGAACACCCTTGGGACACCCAAACACCGATCATAGATGTCAAACCCAACTCAAACCAACAAGACAACTCCAATTAGCAAGGCCAGGCACCCAAAATCCCAATCATGTAAACATAACGCCAGATCGGGTACAACCATCTCTCCATGCAACGAACCACCCTATTTCGAGCACTGAGCAAGTTCTCGCGGCAACCAAAGATTTGATCTTCACCGCTCACCCTCACCCCATCCATCTTCCAACCAAACCAAACACCAACCCGCGCCAGCAACAAGAAGCTATAACCAAAAACGGGTGACCGCAGCCCATAACCTTCCCTTCCCGGGTCGGAACGTAGCGGCAGGGACACCGGCAGCGTCCGGCCGGGAGAGGCCAACCTCACTCACTCTTGTTTTTCCTTTTTTCTCTCCGCCATGTGGCGCGTTTTTTTTTTGTTCGGGAGTTTTAAGTAGGGGTGGCTGTTTTTATCGAATTGACCTGACCTTACCGAAAACCGACCGACTTGACCCGACTCAAATCGAGATTTTCGATAAACCGACTTTTTGGTTCAGTTAAACTAATCGAACCACCCCCACTCGGTTCGGTTTCGGTTCTCAGTTTGGAGATTTTCGATTTCTCCCAACCCGACCGAAATACAAAAAACCTATATATTTTCATAGGAGGTAAGGTTCGAACTCTTTACTTCTTACAAAATATCTCAGTTCCACAACCACTAGACCAACGGTTTCCTTCGTTATATTATATACAATAAATATATTTATGACTTCATTTCTCTCTCTTCTTTAATCTTTTTTGACTTTTCTCTCTCCCACTTCAATCTTCACGTGCCTATTTAGTCTTCTCTCTTTTCTCACCCACCCACAGAGGGGTCATCATGGGCCGGGCTAGGGCCGGCCCAACCCTAAATTTTAGGGCTTAGGGCCGGGCCGGGCCTAGTCAAAGTCAACAAAATTTAGGGCCGGGCCGGGCCGGGCCGAGGCTTCAATATACCGGCCTTAGCCCGCCCATAGGCCCAAGCCCATTTGGGCTTTTAGGGCCGGGCCGGGCCAAGCCTTTTTTTTAATAAACTTAATGAAAAATTAAATTAAATTTATTCAACACTCTACAAAAAAAAAACATGTATTTTTTTTTAATAGACATGTATTCTTGTATTGTCGTGCAAAAGCTATAAAACAAAACAGAAAAAAAGAAAAAAAGAAAAATATATATGAATAGAAGTATAAAAAATAGAAAATATAGATTAAAATTAGGGCTGGGTCGGGTTTGGCCCTAACGGGCTAAAATGGGCCGGGCTTTAGGGCCGGGCCGGGGTTAAATACTTGAGCCCAAGCCCGGCCCTAAAAAAAAGAGGCCGGGCCGAATGGGCCGAGAGGTCCGGGCGGGCTTTAAAGAGGCTTAGGGCCGGAGGGCCAAATGATGACCCCTACCACAGACCCACTCACTTTTTCCTCTTTGTTATTGTTTTCTTCCACTTTTCTGATCATCTCTCTCTCTTCTCTCACCCACGTCATCACTCTCTTTCCTTTCTGTTTTTTTCTTCTCATCTTCTTCTTCTCTTGTTTCTTCTACAACTCCTAATTCTCCGTTTCCTATCGACCTTGGTCAGGATACCGAGATCTCAGTTACCCCGGTAACTGAAGACGGTATTGAAAAGCAAAACTAGCATACTAGAAATTCCGGTTCGGTATCGGTACGGATAAAAAAACTTCGGTTCCTGTACCGAAGCCACCCCTAGTTTTAAGTTTCTCACTCAGTCCGTTTGTTAACCAAGTAATTCAGTATCTATGCTATTATCAAGGGAAGAAGATTTGTCAATCAAAACCGAATTTTATTACATAACTAATCTTGAACGATTAAAATATTTTAAAAATCAATTTAACCATAAAAGGTAATTGTGACAATTATAAAATAATTTTTAATAATATATGTGGGAGATTGGTAGTATGAATTGTATGGAAACTTCTGGGGTGCTCCGGGAATATATACTCCCATTGACTTTTCAGCGCGTGAAGGAAAACACTCTAATTATTATATTGATAAGGATTAGATCACAGCCGTTGGCAGGGGTAATGGTACAAGGGTCATATCACAGCCATTGGATTTGTCAGAAACGGCTCACATGGATGGAATAGTGGCAGACGACACCAATATTATTTAGGAAACAGTAGTAAAAACAAAGTGGCCCACTGGCCCCTCCCCTGTAACTCTGCCCGATCATCTTCCTCCTGCCGCAACACCGCCGAATTCACATCTCTCCACCGGTCGTTTCACGGCACTGGAAATGTACCAGAAGCATTGCCCTTACGAGGCAAACTCGATGGTGGCTTTGTATCATCAAATCGACGGCTGAAGACTGAGAATCGAGGGAAGAAGATCTGTGAATTCCGGCGAGTTATTGTCGATTTTCGATGATTCCGGCAGCGGTTTGGTTCGAACCAGGTATAGAAGAGAATCTGCTCTTCTAGCTCTACAAATTCATGTGCTTGGAATTCACTTTGGTTAATGTTTAGAACAATTGGGATTTTGGGTGTTGTTCTGCCACCACGGGTTCACCGTGAACGATGGCAGTTCCGGCTCACTCTATTTTATTCCGGTTTGTGAACAAATCTGTTGATGCTTGTATCAATTCGAATTCTGAGTTTGAGAGGCTAGAAGAATACATTGAGTATAGCAGCACCTTGGTTTGCCAGATTTGTTCATGTAGATTTGCCTGATCGATTTGTGCATGCAAATGTGCACGGTGGCTGACGATCAGATCTACGAAGTCTCCTTTTTCGCAGTAGGGGAGGAACTGGAAAGATGGAGGAACAAGTTCTTATAGCAATCTGTTCAGAGTGTTTGGTTGTTCTGAAAGGAGCACTGAAGGCCAGCAAAAATTGGAATGGCTAAGAAATCGATCGTTCTTTCCAACAAAAAAAATAAAAAATCGATCGTGATTTTGAGTAAATCGACATGAACCCTCACGTGCTTGGGAAGTGGAAGTTTTTACTCTGCATTTTTTTAACATCTTTTATTGTTGACCAACGGTGTTGACTAACGGAGGACCTATTAACATTGGCCAAACACTGACGGCCGCGTGTTGCTTACGCTTACGCGCTGAAAAGTAGTGTGGAGTATATACTCTGGGAGTACCCAAGACTCTCTCGAATTGTATAAAGAGAAAAACATCCTCTCAATTTTAATATACTTTATTTATAGGCATTCATCTTGCCCTCGTTGCCCCTACTTAATCAGAAAAGATCTTCTACTGATTAGGACTAAATAGCATTTATCTGAGTAGTTAAGGGGGCAGCACTCATGGGTGGATTGATTTCCCTGCTTTAATTTTCGTCTTCCCTAGCAGAAAAGGTGGTCGATTTATTACCATACAACATCGTAAGAGTAGTACAAGGCATGCAGACAACACCAAAACATATTAAGCGAAGAAGCAGCAAATCACATTACAACACCGTAAAGAACGGAAATTATTCTATGCACGGTCCGTGCAACATCACGTTCAATTTCAGCCGTCCAAATAGAGATCCAACGGTTCAGTTTTGTTTGACTAATTTGATCATAACGGTTGACCGTTAAAAATCATGATCGTGTGCACCTCAGCGCTATGTGGATGTGCACGTTCCGTGCATAGAATACATTCCCCGTAAAGAAATGGAAACAGAAGCTCACTAATTCATGAAAGACACGATCTTGTTGCACATGGCCACATCATTTTCACTGTTGGGATTGAACAAATGGAACACGTGCTGCTCCTCCTTGGCCTCCAAAACCTCCACAACCATACTCCAACCACTCTTCCTCAGCGACTCGCTGTAATACCAACCCCTATCTTTCAACGTATCCTTCTCAGCAACAAAGACCAACACTTTTCCACACCCCAACTCCCCCAACTTCGGATCCTTACCCGGATTGAAAAGCGGGTCATCGGATCCACTAGTCAAAGGGTAAGTAAACCGCCACAAAACAGCTATTTTCTCTCTTTCAATCTCAGGCATTGCTATCTCTCCCCCAATTGGTTCTTCACCCCAGAAGAAGGGATGCACCAGAACAATCCCAGCGAGCTTAAAACCCACCAATTTCTCGGACCCAATTCTCAAACCCATGTGGTGAGCTATATTAGCCCCAGCACTGTCACCGGAGAAGAAAACCCGTTCTAAATCTGCATACCGGTTTAGCCACTCTTCCGGGCCGGTTCCGCCGAAATGGGACCCGACCCATTTGAGAGCGGCCCATGAATCATCATAGGCAGCCGGGAGAGGGTGCTCCGGCGCCAGCCTATAATCGACAGAGACGACTACAACATTGGCCTCCGAGACCAAGGCGTTGAGGTAGTTGTGATAAGTGGGAGAGAAGGCACTTTCAATACAGAACCCGCCGCCGTGAAAGTAAACCAGAAGAGGGAGCTTTGACTCGGCTGTGATGGATTTGGGAATGTAAAGCCTTGCAGAGATGAGTGGCTCGTTTGAGATGACGACGTCTTTGGATTGGACGCCAGTTTGGGGATCGATCGATGCAGGGACTGTGGATGTGCCTAAGAGTCGTTCGATTCGACCATCTTTGTATACCTTGATGACCGGAGAGAAATCATGTGTTAGTTCGTCGCTCATGCTTGGCTTTATGGAAGAGAATGATAAACAGAGCACTAGTCTGGAGGAGAAAGGATGCCTTGACGCCTTGTTCTCTCTTAAAATATAGATACAATTGTTGTTGAATACATTTTGGGCTTTTAGGTAAGTCAGTAAAGACTAAAGACTAAAGACTTAATCTTTTACATCATGCATGACGTTCCTCGAATTAATGCATTTTGGAATTGTTGGAAAGAAAGAATAAAGAGGGTTGAGCTGATGGTCCTGATGGTCCTGATGGTCCTTCACAAGTGAAGCTGTTAGAGGATGCATGTCAAAATGCTGGCTTTATACTAGAACCAATAAAAGTCATTCCCTCTCTTCTAAATGAGGTTGATCTGCAAACCCTCTCAAAATAAGCATTTGCAGTCTTTCCAGTTTAGTTATTAGGAACACATTTTCAGTTTTTGACCCCCTCCCCTCCCCATTGCTTGTATTGGTAAAGTAGAACCTTCAATTTGTTGATGCATGTTTATTATTAATAAAAGGGAAGGATTTCAAAAAAAAAAAAAGGTTGAGCTAGAACATGGAGCAAAATATGGTAAAGCATGCTCTAAATGTTCTAAATGTTGAGTGAGAGGGTAATAAGAAATTATGTTCTAAATGTTGGTTATTTCTCTTAGCATGCTCTCTCATGGGCATGGATTGTGTGAAATATGTTTGAAAGTATGATCGGATCAGTCATGGGTCATGTGATTCGTTTTAACTAGTCGGCGCCTGAACAACGGATTCGGCTAATTTTTGATACTCGTTGGTGTACTTGTACGAGTCTTGTACCAAAACTATATATTTTTATATTGGGAAATTATCACAAATAGTACCTGAACTTTACCTTCATTATATGGATGGTACCTGAATTTTACTTTTGATCGCAATCGGTACCCGAACTTTTCGTTTTCATTTTAAATGGTACCGAACTTTACTTTTAATCGCAATCAGTACCCGAACTTTTCATTTTCATTTTAAATGGTACCTATTGTCAAAAAAATTTAAAATTTTGAAAAAAAAAAAAAAAAAACTCAATCCCAGCCATCAAAAAATTGAAAACTGTTGTGAGTCGCCTATTAACTCAAATAGAAAAGAGAGAAAAACAAGAGAGCGAAGTGTAGAATGAGTCGATTGATATTGATCAATTGGTGTGTCAAATGGTGATGCCTCAACCTCTTTATATAGTGGAGAGGTTGAGGTGTATTCATGGTGTACAATAATGAGGAGAAACCTTTAGTTTCCCCACTATCACCACTAACCCCACTAACCCCACTAACTATACAATTATGTCCTCTCATAAGTGGTGTAACCCTTATGGAGTTAATAGAAAGAAATATCAAAGGTCTTGCACAATGTATGTAGTCCACATCTTGTATCATGTTCGTACGGACCTTAGTTTAATGGACAACCACCCCACAATGTGTCCTACAACACTCCCCCTTGGATGTCCAAAAACTGACTTTGCTGCATCTGAACTCCTTCATCTTTGAGCCTTGTATAGTTAGGTAGAGTCGAAAATAAACATTCATTCGCAGATGCCAACACACAAAACCTTAAGTCCGGAAAAACCCAGTGTGGGACAAAAACCAGAGTTTAGGAGAAAATTGTGTTGCCGAATGATGTAGACCGAAGCACTATGAGATGTAAGTGCGCAGAGGAACTAACCACAAGAGATGTGCCTCATTAAAAATTTGCCAGAGTAAACCCAGTGGGACAAACCTCTGGTCGAAGGAAAAAGAGTACACGGTGGTTAGAAGTATACGACTGGATACTCCCCCTGATTTCGGCAATCCTTAGTGAAGGTGGGATCAGTGTCAATGATTTGACAAATAGGTAGACGATGGCTGGGATGGTGTCTCATTAAAAACCTTGCCAAGGTAAACCCAGTGGGACAAACCCTTGGTCTAAGGACAAAAAGAGTACACTAGCCAAGCGTCGATCAAATACGAGCATTCTTCGGGATGCTCCCCCTCACATGCACACGACTGGGTGCGAGGTTTTCGACTTAGGCATAAATCGTTACTCTAAGGTAACTCGGATAGCTTCCTGAGACCGATTGCCTTATCATGTTTCTGAAACGAATACTTTGGTGGTGACTTGGTGAATAAGTCAGCGTGGTTGCTCTCTGAACCAATGTGCTTCACTTCGACCTTCTGGTGCTCTTGTTGTTGATGAGTAAAGAAGAGCTTCGGCGAGATGTGCTTAGTAGCGTCTCCCTTGATGTAACCATGCTTGGCTTGATCAATCACAGCAGTGTTGTCCTCATAGATGACAACCGGTTCATCAGGATTATGAGATAGCTCACAAGTACTTCGTATATGGCCAATAAATACTCGAAGCCATACACACTCTCTAGTCGCCTCGTAGAGAGCGAGTAGTTCAGAGTGGTTTGTCGAAGTAGCAACTAAGGTCTGTTTTCGAGACCTTCAAGATATTGTCGTGTTCCCAATGGTAAAGACATAACCGGATTGAGAACGTCTCTTATGCAGGTCTGATAAGTAACCAGTATCGGCATAACCGACAAGGGTTGCGTTATTTCGAGTGCCAAGGGGGGTAGATCCACTCGATGACGCGTAGGGATAGAACAAGCCCATATCCGTAGTACCTTTAAGGTAGCGGAAAATGTCTTTGATGCCATTCCAGTGGCGGCGTGTTGGCGCGGTGCTGTGTCGAGCTAAACAATTCACAGCAAACGAGATGTCCGGTCTAGTACATTGGGCCAAGTACAATAATGCGCCTATTGCACCCAGATATGAACACTCAGGGTTCAATATCTCTTCATCGTCTCCCTTAAGACGGAATGGGTCCTTGTTAATGTCTAGAGTTCGAACGATCATGGGAGTAGGTAATGACTTAGCCTCATGATGACTAAAACGTCGCAACACCTTCTAGGTGTAGTTCGACTGATGTACTAGGATTCCATCTTTACGGTGCTCGATCTGCAGGCCGAGACAATACCGCGTCTTCCCAAGATCCTTCATCTCGAAGTCCTTCTTTCCAATATCCTGAAATGGATTTCTTAATAAACACGCATGGGCATAGTTCGTTGTTCACGTATCCCAAGCCAATCAAGTATTCACTTAGACGGTTATACCACATCCGTCCAGATTATTTTAATCCATATAGTGAACGTCTCAGTTTAATCGAGAACGTGTTCCGTGGTCGGGAACTACTTGATTCAAGCAACTTAAGTCCATCGGGGACTTTCATATGTATCTCTGTGTCTAGATCCCCATAGAGATAAGATATGACCACATCCATAAGCTGCATATTCAGTTTTTCGGAAACTACTAAACTGATTAAGTAGCGAAACGTTATAACGTCCATTACGAGAGAATAAATCTCCTCGTAGTCAATTCCAGGGCGTTGAGAGAAGCCTTGCGCCACTAGGCGAGAACATTCTCATTATTCTCATCATGCTTCCTTACGAATACCCATTTATGACCAATTGGTTTAACATTGGGCGGTGTTGGAGCGACTGGTCCGAACACACTTCGTTTCGCTAAGGAATCCAATTAGACCTGGATTGCTTGTTTCTTTTTTAGCCAGTCGTCTCTACGTTGAAAATCATCAACGGAGCAAGGTTCGATGTCATCGCTAGTTTTGATTTCGGTAGCTACCACGAATACAATTATATCATCGATGATAATCTCATTTCGATTCCATATCTCACATAAGCATGCATTATCGAGATTTCTCTATTCTCGGAAGTAGGTTCAGATGTTGGAGCGTCCCCCAACGTCGTCTCTTTTAGGACGGACCTATAATCCGGATTATCTCGTGAGATAGATCGATTGAGATTACGATGGTAAGAGGATTTGTTTGTGCCAAATTTACCCTCTTCTGGGGATAAGAATCCTTCGAACCTAAGTAGTCCACCTCACTTCTGGGCAGGGACATATGACTGGTTAGCCGTCAAGCCGTACGTCGTCCATTTGGGACGACACGTCCTACGGGGACGTTGCATCCTTCAGAGATGACTTTGCGTCCTACTGGGACGTCTATCTTTGCAGGCAAGTTTGCAGCAGGTATATATGATCTCATCACTTTAGCTAGATCAGAGAGAGCGTCTGGCATATTATAGGCTATACTCTGTAGATCTAGAATTCTTCGCACTTCACTTATTACATTGTGCGGTTCGGGGATCGAGATGAGACATAGTGGGTACATGCCACGCTAATTCACGTCGTTCCTTATCAACGTTAACGTGCGAATCTCCCCCTAACGACGGGAAGATAGTTTCATCTAAGTGACAATCCGCAAATGCGGTAAAAATATCGCCTGTCAAGGGCTCTAAAAAGCATGTAATGGATGAGGATTCATAATCGACATATATGCTCATCTTTTATTGAGGACCCATTTGTACGTTGTGACGACACAATTGGCACGTAAACTGCACACCCAAATACGTGTAAGTACGAAACGTTAGGTTCGTACCCAGTCACCAGCTGTAACACGGAATATGGTTGGGTAGCAGTGGGCGTCAAGCGGACCAACATGGCTGCATGCAAAATTGCATAGCCCCACGTAGAAATTGGAAGCATGGTGCGCATTACCAAGGTTCATGCGATCATGTAATGAACGCTTCTACGAGATCATTCTGGGAATGTTAATCCCAAGGGATATGCAATAATCATCGGAAAACTTTGATGTAAACTCTCCGGCATTATCAAGTCTTCTGGACTTTATAGGATAATCCGAGTGGTGAGCCCTCTAGGCGAGAGTTTAGCAAAAACAGCTTTTCTTGTGGACAATAAATAAACTTGTGACCATTTTTGTCGATGCATCAACCAGAACCATGAAATATTTAAATGGTCCGCATACTGGTTGGATAGGTCCACAAATATCACCTTGGATTCTCACAAGGGAATTACAAAACTAGTTTGGTGGGCTTTACACGAATTGATTTGAGATTCGTCTTTCAAAAATAGTAAGCTTGGCATGGGCTTTTCGGATTAATCATGAAAATCTTTCCTCCAAGAGGATGCCCGTTAGATGCATTCGTAGTTCTAAGCATCATATTACGATCCGGATGTCCCAGACAGTCATGCCACAACATATAAGTGCTCTTATCAATTCGGCGCCAGGCGAAATGATAAAGTTATTTTCAATCAAGTGTATTGTGGTAACATAAAGGCCACTTGAAAAGACATCTCAATTTCTCCAAGATACGCTTTTGGCCGTATTTATTGGAGGTCATGTGTAAAGGAGATCCACACCATTTTCATGAGCGGTTTCAATATGATATTCATTTTCTTGAAATGTCCTTAAAACTTAGTAAGGTTCGACTGGACCTTGGAGAGTATAAGGCCTCAGATATGGTCATAGGAGTACCATTGGACAACTCGAATTGGGCTTTGCCAAAGCCTTCGATTGGGGTCGACGGGCCCGAAATCGTTGTCACTGAGGTTACTTTAGGCATGAAGTTGATGAAATATTATTTGATCTCGTAAGATAGTGTGGGGGTGGTACCACTATCAGCCAGACAATCAACTTCCCCACTAGTTATGCCTAATAGTATAATAATTTAAAGTCGGTCACAATGTCAAAGGAATTTGCTGAAAAATACTTTAAATTATTTCGAGAAACGTTGAAATATTATTCGTAAACAAAATCATAATCCAAAATAAAACGTAAACATTTATGGGCTACACTTAGGCCCAATTATTATCATGAAAATTGAGAAAATTACTAATCCAAATCCATGTCAGCGACAAAGTCGGCTATCTCAAGAGTTGCCTCTGGAGTAATTTCGACCACATTAATTTTGGGCTTAATTTCATTGCCAATTTTCTATACCACCACAATAATAGCAGAGATTGGTTTCGGGAGCATTAGCTCTTGCTTTGGGACGACCGGCCCTGTTGTTGTTCCTTTCTCGAGGCTATCTCGGTTGGGCCTAAAGGTCCTCGGTTTGGACAAGAGCCCAAACCTCGCTTGGCTGGACGAGCACGAGGCTCGCGGCGGTTTCTAGGTTAATGGGACGACGGGCCCATGTCTCATTTCTCTAATTGTGGACGAAGTCCACGAGCAGCATTAGCCTCTGGATTATGGTACGTCCAAAAGTGCGAATTCAAGTTTGATCGAAATTGTTTCTTCGACGGGAGAAAGTGGATTAGTGTATCATATAAATCGACTGGTTTATATGTTCATGATAATGTTTACGGATTAGACATGTGAACATAAGTTCAACTTCAAAAATCTTTTGGTTCGAAACATGTAATCATGGTTTTGTGAGAATTAAAATTCTCATGGATTCATATCGAAATCGACAGGTCGATATTGATGAAATCTTCTGGTCATCATTTGGCAAACATATATATAATTTCTACCACATAATTGCGAGAAAATAAACAATTCTAGAGTGAAAAATTATTTACTCAACCCTTTCGGTAGCTCCAATTGAATACGACCAGGTAAGATAGGGTGAGGTTTTTGGTGGAGCGAGGCTCTCTTAAGTACCGAACCGCCAAACCTTGGCTAGACATCGCATCCAACTAGGTGAGCCTAGTCGTGGAAGATTCATAACCTTTCGTGACTTAATGTGGAGATATATGTGCCATGTGTACCATTTTACATGCTTTTATTTTTGATTTAGTGATCATGTAATCAAACAAAAATAATAAAGCATATGCAATCCAAATTACAATTTCTCTTGACCTAAGATTAATTAGGGTTCATGCTCAATGGTTATGGTTCACTATTTTTCAAAGATCGAAAAATAAAAAAAACATAACTTACTTGAGAAATGCACCTAAAAAAAATTTAGGGTTCCACGAGTCAAGAAAAAAAAATCACCAACAAATTTGGGTTGCTTCCTTCGAACTTTGTTCCTCGTTCGTCGTTCGTCGTTCTTCCTCCTTGTTCTTTAATCTTGGAGCGTGCTGATAACGTGTTGTGAGTCGCCTATTAACTCAAATAGAAAAGAGAGAAAAACAAGAGAGCGAAGTGTAGAATGAGTCGATTGATATTGATCAATTGGTGTGTCAAATGGTGATGCCTCAACCTCTTTATATAGTGGAGAGGTTGAGGTGTATTCATGGTGTACAATAATGAGGAGAAACCTTTAGTTTCCCCACTATCACCACTAACCCCACTAACCCCACTAACTATACAATTATGTCCTCTCATAAGTGTTGTAACCCTTATGGAGTTAATAGAAAGAAATACCAAAGGTCTTGCACAATGTATGTAGTCCACATCTTGTATCATGTTCGTACGGACCTTAGTTTAATGGACAACCACCCCACAATGTGTCCTACAACAAAAACAAAATTAGTTTTTTTTTTTCTCTCTCTTCCCCCCCCCCCCCCCCCCCCACACGCCCCACCCCGTAACCTCTCTCCTCTCCCTCTCTGCACCATAAGGCATCACCCTCTCCTTCTCCTATTTCTTCTTCTTGCTCCGGCCACTCGCTCAGCCCAAGGTACTTTTCTTCTAAGGACACCCCGATCATGAGCCCAAACATGCAATTCCCAGTAGCTCAACCACCTCAAGCACATCAACAATCAATTCATCACCACCATCACAAGCATTAAAATCAAGTCGCATGCCTGCAATCGAACCACCACGGGTCTTCCATCATTGCCGTCGTACCTGATTTGGGCACCCAAGGCTCGGCGCCGTTGAGCCCATCATCAATTCACCACGCCGCCGTTGTGCCATGCTCTGCCCAGCTCAGTCGAGATCACGGCGTCACCATAGCGTCGCTGCTGCCTTCAATCACGCTACCTCCACGCCCAAAGCAAGAAGAAAATCGGAGAAGGAAAGGGTAGGAGAGGGTGGCCGGCGGTGGTGGCGCTTATGGTGCAGAGGGAGAGAGGTTACGGAGAGAGACAGAGAGAGGAAAACAAAAAAAAACAATTTAAAAAAAAAAAAACAAATTTGGATTTTTTTACTGTAAATTTGACGAATTGTAACAACAGGTACCATTTAAAATGAAAATAAAAAGTTCGGGTACTGATTGCGATCAAAAGTAAAGTTCAGGTACCATTTAAAATAAAAACGAAAAGTTCAGGTACCGATTGCGATCAAAAGTAAAGTTCAGATATCATCCATATAATGAAGGTAAAGTTCAGGTACCATTTGTGATAATTTCCCTTTTATATTTCTTGTGGGTTTTAACTTTTAACTCACAATCAAGATTTCAAGCTCAGCAAACCCTACCAAGATTATAATCAGCTTAGCTATGTGGTTGCCTACCAACAATCATAGTAGTATTAGCTTTGACATTTCCACTCAGCTTCCCTCTTTTAAATGCAATTGGAGCTTACAAAATACTATATAGCCCCATAAATTAAATTGAATATCCTCTACTGATTTGGAGTTGATAGCATTTGTGTGGTTGACCTTAATGTGCTCGAATTGGTTGTGGAATTGACCTTAATGTGCTCACTTTTCAATGCATTAATGTGCTCACTTTTCAGCTCCATGCAGTTGAAGCATCCCTCAACCATGGATCACAAAATAGGCTGGCACTACTTGCCATCAAAGCTGAAATACGGCAGGATCCGAATGGGATCTTTCAGACTTGACCAATGCCATAGAGCTAACGAGGATAATTATGAGCTTTAACAATTTGGGAGGGATGTTGCCCATGCACGTCAATATCTAATCTCTCAACCAAGCTTAAATGTTTTTGGGTCAGTGGAAACCAACTACATCGAAGCATCCCAGCTAGGATAGTCAATCCTAGAGGATTCCGTCCTCTATTGGGAATTTATCATACCAATTGGCATGGTAGGAAATAATCTTATTAATTAATTGGTAGAATCCTTTCAATCCTAGCTAGGGGAATGCCATCGGTTGCTGTATCTAGTTCTTTCTTAATTATAGAAACCTCAGTGGCGTAATACCTCAAGAAGTTATTGGCCTACTCTCCTTATCAATTATTTTGGACTTGTCGAGAAACCATCTTACTGGTTCTCTCCCCGTGGAGATCAGGTAGGAAAGTTGAAGAGTCTGAGTATATATATTGTATGCTTATGATGACATGTTGTCCGGCCGGAGAACTTCTGAGTAGCCTTGGTAGTTGTGTGAGTTTAGAAGTCCTATACTTGCAAGGCAACTTGTTTGAGGGGCTCATTCTTTCATCTATGATCGATCTCATTGCGAGGGATTAAAGATTTAAACTTTTCTCGTAACAATTTGTCAGGTAAGATTCCAAAATTTTTAGAGGGCTTTTGCGACTTGAAGAATCTAAACCTGTCTTTCAATAACTTTTGGGGAGCAGTACCAACTGAAGGTGATTTCAAAAATGCAAGTGCCACTTCAGTAGTTGGAAACACCAAGCTTTGCGGTGGTATTACCAATCTCCTGCTACCCAAGGGCAACTATAATTAATGTGTCCAAGGGACGAGGGTATGAAATTGAAAATGACCCTACAGTTCGGAGAGTCTTTTGTAATTAAAGCATTGATCAATGACCAAATTAGTCATCTCACAAATTAGTCTCGTCTATCTGTTTAAAGCATTCAGTCCTCCACCCCCACAAAAGAAATTAAGAAAATATATTAAAACAAAAACAAATTCACATCAATGATTTCCAGTTTTCCACATTCCACAGTTGTCCGGCCAAGCCTAAACATATTTTATAGTCACATGTAAAATGATAGATAAGTCCCAAGAACATCAGCAAATCATGAATACATATACAAGAACATTGGGCAAACTGTATTTCACTGCCTAAAACAAGTTGCTTATATTCCCACAAATTCAACCTTAATTAGCACTATAAAACCACTATCTGTGTATTACTACTATTATTGATATGTTCATCTGCATTGGATACTTTGTTAGAGAGCGTCTTTCTTACACGCTGCATCAACTGTCCACTACTAATGGATCTAACTACGCATATCTTTATGACATGCCATTTATCTTTAAGGGAGAAAATGAAGAATAATAAAAGGGCAGCAGCTGAAGAAACCCCACTAACAAGGAATAAACCTCGAAAGCTGCTGAGATTAAGAGTACTGGGATTAGGATTACTCACTGACTCCTCTGAATTCTGAAACCAGGCCTTTTCCATCTCTAAAAGCTTTCCTTCTTCTCTTAAAATTTCAATTTGTCTCGACATGTCGTGGACCAATTTTGAACCTTTGGGAAAAACCTGAAAGAAAAAAAAAATTAACAGCAAATGAATGAGATTTTAATTTGAGTTAATATATGAAAATTTTGCATTTTATTGAGAAAACACTTGAAAGCATGAAAAACTAAAAGGAATGCATGTGTGACTTCTAGGGAGGTCAATTACTCACGAAGCCAAAACCATTGGTAGTTAACTTGGGTTTAATCATGGAGTAGTCAGCAGAATACTTTGCTAGGAAGATCTTCAGGTATGGAATCTCTTCGACGATAGCAGACACGCCACCATGCTTACTTCCTCTCGATAGAGCATCAGCAAATTGTTCAACTGTATGATACAGCTTATGCTTCGGCTCTTCGAAATTCGTGAGTTCAGCTATATAGTTACCTCTTGAGTTCAACTTTATCTGTTTAACTGTCATCATTGATGCTAAAGTTGCAGTATAACTGGATGTCAATATAAGCACAACGAAAACCCAGATAATCGTTACAAACTTCGCCAAGTTGTTCAACAACTTCTCCCCTGCAATACTAGACAAAATTCAAAACTACATTCTATGCAAGTTCAGAATTATAAGAATTGTATGATTCATAAACATTGCCATTTGGCTACGGCTACAACCAGTAGCAGAATATAAACCTTATTGTCCCTAGACTGAATTCTGCACATTCATCCAAATGGTTGTAAGTTCATTACTTGAATAATTGTAAGCACCAGCATATAGATTTGAGTCATGAACAAAAGAAATCATTTTGATATATCGCAATATTCAAAACAGTAAATAACTGGGAAAAAAAATCTCACTTCTCATCTCTTTCTTAATAAATCAGAAACTAATGAGATTGACTATCTTTCACAAAGGGGTACTCAACTTTGTTCCACAGTCATACTTATAAACTAATTAAAATCAAGTCACAAATCTTCAAATAAAAGTCTCAAGTCTTCATTTCATATTCAAAATCTTACACTTATGGTGACAACTGACAACAACTAGAGATCAAATCACGAACAAGATCAGAAAATATTGAGTTGAGCATTGGGTTAGCAGGAGACTTGCAGAACTAGGAGAAGTCGGATAGAGCGCTTACTATGAGAAAACACAAGGGTTGAGAAGGAGAACCAGAATATTGTTCCAATTTGCTGCGATGCTGATCCTTGGAATTCTTGGTTGACAGGACGCTCAATTAGCCACACAACAAAACCCGTTAGGATGAAAAAACTAGCACTTGTTAGCCACAGATTTGCTGACAGAGGTTCCAAGAAAATCCACATGTTTTCCTTTACATTTGGTACTAACATTCCCACACCCATGTCAGTATATGGTATTGTAAAATCAACATACAAAGATCTATTCGATGTGATCGTGATATCTCCAGCAACAGCATCGTATTTCTGGTTTATGCACACCCCAATTTATGGTAAGTAAATGCATAAATGAAATTAGAACTTGGATGAAAAGTAATCTACAACTACGAGGATTTAAATTGACTTGAACAGCAAGCATAAAAATTCTATGTTAACTGCAAAAACTTGGTTCAACCTAACAATTTGAATAAAGTAAAATCAAGAAAATTTTCCTTTCATGGAAATATTGAACACAACACCAACAAGAAACTTAATATGCTCCTATATTTGATATACATCTTAGTGTCTATGATACAATAACCATTGGTATCTTCGCATTATGATAACTTAGTTGATTTACTGAAGTGTTAAAAGATTAAGGTAGCAATTTGTACTATTATAGCTTAGTTTATTTAGCTTTCCCTCTCATGGTTAGGCATGTTTGTACTATTATAGAGAAATAAACACATGAATCTAAACAACTGGAATACAGATATCGGGCACATTAATTAAGTCGTCCCCAGTGATCCTAGATTCTAAACAGTAATATGAGAACAACGAGATACAATTTATTGACTTTCCAATCAGGCATACCTGTAGATAAACCTTGTAAACAAGATCGTTATAACTCCCAGCCAACTTTCCATTGGCATCCTCAAATGGAATAAGCTCATAATGTACTTTATACGGCAATCCTCTAATTGCAGCTTCAAATACGTCTATACAGAAGCCGGTAACATGAGTTCTATTGCTCTGAAGATCATGGTCCACACGCACAAGTTCCTTGAACCCTATTTTTACTGGAACACCAACTCTTAGTTTTATTTCACTCAGTCGCCTCTTGGAACCCTTTGTGATGGTTGATGATCCACCAGGCCATATTACTGTTTCCAGATTGTTGATGGAAAGTGCATTCCTACCGTCTTTTGTGAATATTTCTTCTTTGCAGGGCCAAAAGCCAACCCTTCTTTCCCCTTTCCCACACACATTCACTATCTCAAATCCACTTAAAATCAATTTCCCATTTGGATATCGAATTTCACCACTTAAACCTTTAAATTTAGCTTGAAAAATCTCTCTAAGAAGCACAATTCCATGGTTGGAGGATCTATTAGTAGAACCTTTTTTTCTTGTCCTCTCAACTGCTTCTGCTAGAGCCCAAGTTGCATCATATGCCCAGATTCCATCTGTGCTTAACTCCCGAATTGCTTCCATAGTGGGATCCTCCAGGTAAAACTTCCTCCTCAATCTGGAAGTAAGACTGTGAAGGCTCATTGATTCTGGAATAGAAGATTTGAAACCCAGCACTCCTTGCATCGACTCAATAACAGATAAATCCATGGTATGCAAGAAATTCATGCTAGTTGATGTCATAATCCAAGCATACCCTTCACTCATCATCCCTAACTTATTTGCATGTAAGAAAAGGCGAGGCACAAGCAAATGTGACATATGCACCACAAACACCTTAATCTTCAAATTCATCAGCTTTTTGAGTTCTTCAATGATTTCCTCATTTGATGAGAAGGATGCAATATTGGAACTTCTGTATGCAACACTCCCATGTGTGATCTCTTGGAAGGAGTTGACTAATGATGGAATGAAGTCTCTCTCATATTCCTTGTTATCATATAGAAGGATAACATCCCTCCATTTGAAAACTTCAATAAGGGCACTGATTCCCTTAACTTCAGCAGCTTGATCGGTGCGCATGATCTCAACAAAGAAGGGATATTTATTGTCAGTCAGAGGAGGGGAAAGAGACATTACAGGGAGTTTAGCCACTTCTCCTAATTCAGCCAAAAGGTTTGCTTCCCCTCTTGTTTGTGCACCAATTATTGCCTCCACTTTCATGTTTTCCAAAAGACCAAGAGCTGAATTGAGTAACAAGCAAAGATTAATTACAAGTATATATACAGAGAATTAGTGTAGAAAAAAGAGTAAAAGTAGTGGAATGCAGAAATAGGAAGATGTCCAAAATGACTTGCTACCATTTGTAGGTGGAATTGATATATATTAGTAACACCTTTGTAATTAGTAAAGATATGTTTAGCCTTTCACACCTACTGATTTACAAAGACAGTTCTTAATATAGGCGATACTAATTACCAACAATATAAAGTATAGTGAACTCTAAATGCCTTGAAATACAGAATTTGTTAGCAAGAATGGAAAGGCTCACCAGCTGATAGAGCAGGTAGAGGTTCGCCTTTGGAATCTTTACTGTGGAGAACTACTCTTGTGCTGTAGTTGTTATGCAGATGGTAAAAATCAGAGAGAGCCATTGAAATACTGCTGAGAACAATCTTTCCTTCCCTTGATCCCATATCGAGAATCACACCGACATGAACCTGATCTTCAACAATAATAGGATTAGTATCATTATTTGTTTTTTCAATATCACCACACAAGTGATGAATGAGGCAACAGAAGGTCAGAAAGGATAGGATGCTTGTTTGCCTCAACCCTTGAAACTCCATATATATAGTTGTATATCCACACAAGTGATGAATGAGGCAACAGAAGGTCAGAAAGGATATGATGGTTGTTTGCCTCAAGTCCCTCAACCCTCGAAAGTCCATATATATAGTTGTATATGATCACCGACTTAATTTAATAGAAGCTTTGGATATATAGTTCTATATACATATCCTCTTGCTTAATCATATAGTTAAATTTATATGATCATTCGAGGAAGGTACTTGAAAAGGTTGACCAAGCAATGTTGATATCCATAAAATGTATGAGAAGGAGACTAAGTCAATACTTGGTTTGAAAGCATGTGAATACGAAAATCAATTTAATGAAGCATTTCTGCAAACGAGTTGCCTGGTTTAGATTACTTAGGAATACTAGTCACCGAATTTATTGGCCAAGATCATATCAGTAAACATATCAACATCTCATTTGCTAAAAACAAATGAGGTTCAGAGTGGACCCAGATTCAACAAGCAAAGCACTACGGTTAAATCAATTGTTGGACCATAGCAGCAATCTTATTGGTTCTGCAAGATTTACAACATAGGTAATATTTTATGACCAAATTTCTACCCGTTGGCGTTCATACAGATACTTAGCACTAGAATTCTAGAAACCTCCACAGTATTTCTAATCACAGGTGAAAGCCTCCACCCACAGGCACAATAAATTTAAGATAAACATGCATGCAGCTTGGCAGAAGAACACTAACCTGTCCGGTCTGGTCTTTTTACAATAGCAAGAGATTCCTCCGGTCGTGTCATTGAGCAACAGCCGACCTAATTTGGCCGGTCTTTTTTCAATTTCAGCAGCTGCAGCGGCCAACTCGGTGGTTTTCTGGTCAATTTTAGTTTCTTCTCTTTGCTTCTGTTTGTTTGCCTTGTGGCGTTGATAGCAGCCCTCTTGGCTGTATCCTTTTTTGGTTTAAGATAATGGTGGTCCAAAGTGGACTACCACTACGGATCCGAGAGCAACTGGGCCCTTTCCCAATGAATGTTTTTCACAAGCTGAAGTTCGAACTATCATAAGTATCACTGCAACATTCTCTCAACTTGCAGCCTAGCATACTTCTACTAGACCAAATTCATTGGGTCTCTTGACTGTATCTTTTGTGGCCCTCTCAATGAAGTTTCTTTATCGACCGGAAATAATAAAAAATTCCTGAAAGTATAAATTACTAATACCTACTCTCCATTCAAATTATTAACTCTAGATTGTCCCAATGAAATCCTAATTTCCATGTAGGGTCCACTTTCATTCTCATACCCGTTTGTGTTTGTAACTTTGTAAACCCATGAAAAGTCGAATCCACCACATTCTTCATTACCACCACCGCGTCCGCCTGACCTATCTCAGTTCAAATTGAAGCTCCAAACCCACAATGAGAAGATATCGGCGAGGTTCAGTGAGCTCCGTCAATCCATGACCGCTTTTACTGCTGAACAGGAGGAGTTCCGATATAAGGTCCCATGGAAATAGGATCCTAAAATGTATTATAAGTAAGCACAATAGCCGCGGGATTCAGCTTTATTATATATAGAATTTGCCTTTGTTTGTTCCAAGTCACTCTTCATGCATCGAGTTGGTTTTCTCATTTCGGAGATTGTCTATGTCATTTTATCGAGCAGTACGTAAAAGTAATTCTTTGAAGTACATAATTTCAGTTGAAATCCCGAAGCTATGTATGCTCGATATCACCTTGAAAAAGAATCTTTGCCTTAAACTCAGCTCTCTATCTTTTGTTATAAAGAATATGTTTCTTCCCCTAATTTGAAAACTGGGAGTTAACAGAAAACATACAAATGCTTATGAGAAACATACAAATGCATGGTCATGTATATCAAAAGTACGAATAGAATGAACCATCAGTCTCAGACTCTGATTGATCTTTATTTACTTTATCCTTCATGTTCTTAGCCACGGCGTTGTTTAAACAAATGATGTCTCTTCGCCGGATCCCTGGGCTTACTCTTAATGTGTGCTTTGCCATGCTTGTGTTTCTGAGTACTGCAAAGTAGGAGATGATTAATGAATTATGCTAATAAAACATGTTAAACTTAAAGCTTTCCTACTATGACTAGGAAAATCATTATTTGCTTTGACAAATATCTAGATATTTTGCTTAATTAACTTTGTTTATGTCTAATACTTATCCAATCCAGCAGCTGGATGGATTAGCTCAATGTTTGTGCTCTATATAAAGGCCAATGCTTGGCCTTTAAGGGTAGAACACTTGCTGAAATATTAAGCTACACTTCAGCTGATATTTCTATTTGTTTTCTGCTTGTATTGCTACTGCAGCAGTTCAATCTTAATGCAAAGTTGTGTTTAAGCTTGTTGTGAGTTAATCAATTCATAGGCAAACCCAAATCTAACAAAAAAAATAGATATACCTCATTAATTTAGCTCTTACAAGTGCAGCAAAAGAGTAAAAAACTACATATAGGCATACCTATATTCCATGTAAACCATCCCATTTGCACCCGACATCAAACTCATGGATCCTGTTGAACGACGTGCTTTCTGAAGGGCAATCTCATCTGCATCTTCTTCTAGTGGCTCTAAGCCAACTTTATCATCACCAACACTCAACACCTTTAGGCATTAAACCTGTCAGAAACCTTCAACACAAAGATTAAGTATTCAGTGAAGACTTAAAAGGATGCAACATGGAGACCTTTGAAAGTAGTGCCAGTTGGTCATCAAGATGGTGATAGCTCAAATCAGCTCCTGATTCAGGAGGGGGCAAGCTTGTAATAACCTGTCAATAGTAAATATAGTAAAAGCCAATTAGCTAGACAACTGTAGAGATCAAATAGCTAGAGGTACATTCTGACAGTTGACGCGTACACTTTGGGGAAATTAGATAAATCAATATGGAGTACCTTAAAACTATAACCTTGATCAATCAAAAACTGCTGGCGTTTAGTTGAAAAGTACATCTCCTGCATTCAAATGGATAACTAACTGAATGTCAAGCTTACGAAAGAAACTTGTATATATAGCGAAGTTAAAGTTCCATATGTAAACTAAAATGCTCAAGTTAAACAAATTAAGAAGATAAATGAACACCTGAGTATCAGTCGACACAAGAGAATAAAAGAATGCATTGTACTCCTCTTTACCTCCTGCTATCCGATCCTGAGGTCTACCCTGTTTATCCAATGAAAACTTATAAACAATACATTAAAAGTAAAATATAATGACTGCCTACTACATTGATCTGATTTCCAGAATTTATATTAAAGAAAAACTCCTGTTATCTCAAAATAATGCAACCAAGATGTACGCATTTGTAAAGAGAAATTAAAACAAGATCAAAGTCCAAGCAATAGCGTCCAAACAAAATTGTTCCTCCCAATATCAGAAGAAAATAAGGATTACGTGCATATGAAATGCTGAACATCAACCTTAGCCCTCAAAATACGTCCAAGACGCTGTGCTTCTTGACGTCTTGAACCAGCATGTGATGAAATCTGAATAATCACATTTGCCTCAGGAATGTCTATGGAATTATCACCCACCTGAAATAAAAATAAAAATATCAAACATCATTATGAGATTAAGTGTTTCAGCTGCACATAATATAATAATTTCAAATCAAACGTGAACAGCGATCTCCACTTGTTAATGATAGATAATAAATTTCAGTTATCTAAGAAGAACTGAACTAAATAGGTTAAGAAAGGTGCAACAATTTCATATTCTGACAAAGCTGACTTCGATTTTTCTTTCCAGAAAGTATAACATGGAAGTGTTTCCCATCAAGTGAGAAATTAAAATAAAATGGAAATGTGTTTCTTATTTAAAAATTACAAAAATTTAACAAAGAAGATAACCTTACCTTAGACAAGAATACAGTGTTTACGTCCCGACTTGTTTTGAAAGCTTCTAGAATTTTTGTCCTCTCAGCATGGCTGAAATTAAGAGCGATTAGCGGTATTACATTAGAAAATTCCCAAACAGTATCACATCAACGACAGAAGTAATAGCCGTTGATAGATATAAAAAAAAAACGTCCATGAACAACGACCTTGTAGCACCATAGATCATAGGTTTCCGAAGTTTCATTGCATACTCTGTAAGTGCAAAGAGATTATCGGCAAACACAATAATTTTATCACCACGGTGCTCTTCATGAAACCGTATAAGGAACTCGCATGCCCTAAACTTATTTGGATTCATCACATAAAGTGCCTGAAAATGAAAGAAGTCTTTGAGGTGGGAAAAAGTAGTCGAGTGAATAATGAAAAGAACCACTAGAATAAAAGATATGTTATATATATAGTAATTTACCAAATAACCTCACTTGACATTCTTCAAAAAAAAAAAAAAAAGATGAATTAGAAAACAGCAACAAGAAATCTTCTATACAAAATGACACACTTGACCAAAATTGCTACATCTTGTCATAATTCCATTAAAATAACACCACCTTCATCTGTACCCAAAAAAAAATAAAAATTAATACAACAAAAGATGAATAGTTTCAGCATAGACACCTGCTTTTTCTTTGAGTTTTCTTTCTTCAAATATTCCACAAAGAACTCCTTCGTCATTGGACACCATACTTCAGCACACTGTACATTAGCAATAAATCCACCTTTAACCAAATCCAACCAGTTTGCTTCATACAATTTGGGACCAATAAGGAAGTTTAGGTCTGTGATCTTCTCATCCTCTCTCACAAGTGTAGCTGCAATTGTATTGATGAATGAATTTAGATTTCCAAAGACAAAAAGATCAAGGGTAAATGTAGCAATGGATCAAAGCTGTATCAGACTTGATTACCAGTGAGCCCGAGCTTGCAGTGTGATTTAGTAAATTTGATGACATTTCGAAACATTTCAGCAGGAACAACGTGCACCTTTATATAGATCGAGGAGGATATAATCAATATTCTAAAATGCATGCATGTAAGTGTACATAATTGTACAAGTAGATAGTTCACTCCACAAAATCATATAATTACCTCATCCATGAGAAGCAATCCCCATTCTCTGTTTCTTATTTCTTCAATAATTTTTTCAGATTCTTCAGACCTCTTGCCACCAAAACCAATCATGTTATATGTTGTCACAACCACCCCAGCATTTCCACGGACTCTTTCTTTACTATCAGATGTGAAACGACAAATTTGGTCATCTCGGATAGTTGACCACAACTTAAACTGAAAAGCCCACTGATCAACAGAAACAGCATTTGTTGCTAAACAAAGGCAGCTCTTTCTTATTCGGGAGGCTGCAGAAACACCGACTAGAGATTTTCCAGCACCGCAAGGTAGTACAATAATGCCAGATCTAGCCCTCCCTGAAGTATTAAGTAATATATATAGTTCGAATATAAAGAATCCAAATTAAAGTCAGAACTTTGGTACATACACCTTATTTTGCTTATTCAACCCTAGAATGCTCTGTGAAAATAAAGCCATGAAAAGCAACAGTAACGCCATAGCATGTACTCAACAGGTTTTGCATGAATTTATCAGTATTAATTAGAAGACAATTGAAAGTTTGTTCAATAATGCAATATCAAAATATGTGTGCTTTCTTTCATTCCTCATGAAACAAGCTTTGCTGCATTTTCAAGAACTGAAAGAAACAATATTAAATTTGAGAGTTTCTGAAAATTGAACAAGCATGCTAAAATTATTCTCTAAAGAAAATCTTTCTGAAAATCCTGCCCAAAATAAAGTGAAGCATAATTTGTATGAAAAAAATAATAATAACTTCCCGTATTAAAGGTATGATGATTGAGTAAATTAATTCATCAAAAATATGCTTGCTTATATTTGCACAAAAAAAAAACAAAAAAAGGAAAGCGAAAAGAAAAGAAAGAAAGAGAGAAAGGAGAAGCATACCATTACCAAACATTTTACTCAAGCTCTTCTCCTGATATGGTCGTGGTTGTGCTTGAGGCTTTAGTTCCATATCAAGATCAGGGTTAACCTGCAGTCTCAACAGAGTGACAACTTCAGACACCAGAAACAAAAGAAAGAAAGAAACTTCTAGATGATAATTGATTTCTTATCACTGAATCACTGATTAGCAATGTCAGTGGGGAGAAAGTAGCTCACTGTATCATTTTTGAAGTCATACTCCTCCAACATAGGATAGTTCAAAGCATCTGGCAAGCAACGTTGCTTAACATTCTCCACCTGTCAATCAATAGAATAACATGGATCAGTAAGAAGTTTTTGATCTAAAGTGCCATACAGGATCTGAAGATAAAATGATGTACTAAACTGATAAAAAGTGTCTCAATAAAAACAAAAATAGTTTCAAATTTATTGGTTGGCTTATCTGTCTACAGTTGGAATGTTATACTTGATCTATCCAATGGTTAATTATATTTCCTGTAGAAGGTAAGGATTAATTGCTTGCAGATGTGAGGTGTAAGGTTGTTCAGCGAAATGTCCAATAGGTTTACACTGGTCCTTTGAGAAGTACGTCTCACACCATAAAAGGGTAGAAAGCGAGCTATAGCGTAAGTAGCAGAAACCACTTGCAGACCCCTAATACTCTTCAATTTCTACCTCCCAAATGACCCTAGAAACGCCCTTGCCTACATGAACCTTTGTTTTGAGGAGTCTATCTCATACAGTATATTAACCCTAAAAATGCCTTGGTAAACTGAAATGACCCCTCTGGAACCCTCAAGAACCCAATGCATTGGAGGTAGTTTGTGCAGCAATCCCGTGGTTATAATGAACTATTGGCAGCTGGTGGGCTTGTTTATTCAGAGTATTTAGTAACACCCTAGTATATCTAAGAAGTTCAGGAAGATCCAAATTGGTGTAGATACTCTAATTATTGTGTTGTTAACTATGTTAGCGTATTTCACCTTGAAAATCTGAGTACTTTGCAACTGTAAGGCAACGTTGCTATAGTTACAATACTTGACTATAGACCTTGGCAGAAGTTGCCCATCACATGTTAGAGCATGGATACTGATACCAAGCATCCACAGATACACAAGCTAATAATAGGAAATCATAGCCTTTAGCTTTGGAATTAGAAGCAAGGTACCTTTGAAGGATCAATTTCAAATGCATGAGTTTCTTTTTCTTCAGCCACAGCTGCCAGTTCCGCTTCATTTAGCAAATCACTGGGACCAGCTCCAATTTCACCCATTGTTGTGCTAATTGTAAAACCATCATTTCCATGAGGACCCTGTATAATAACTCAGATTTACATAATTGTCAAAACATGTGTTCTCATGGACTTCACAAACAAACACATAAAGAAATATACTGTTAATAAAGCTGAATGGTTAGATGCGCTATAACAGAACAACGATCTACACACGTGCGTGTAAACAATTACCTTTTATTCATAAAATGGAACTCAAATTACAAACACACAACTATAATTACTGTTGTGCGGGCTAATGCTCCAGTCCATGATGGATTATTCAATGAGACTTAGAAGAAGATATGAATCCTTTCATTGAAATCAATGATGGTTTCCGGAGTCGAACAGAATTATTTTGAGATTTGGAAAACCATAATTCTATTCTTATAAATAATAAGACTACTACAGCCCATAGCTAGGTATAGGATCTAATAAGGCTACTGTTATGCCTAATAAAGAGTTGCAGCAAGCAGGAGGGAATTCCACTCCAAAGAGGAGAGAGAGTAGAACAGCTGGGAGAAGCAGCTTGCGCTTGCTGGCAAGCATACCACTCCAAGGAGAGAGTGAGGGAATTCCCCGCGAGTGAGAGAGGCGCAGAGTCAGAGAGCAAAGTCGGTCGTATTCCATTCCAGAGAGAATGAGTAAAGGAAAACGGGAAAAGAAGAGAGAGAAAAGAGATAGTCCTTGTTTTCTTATTCTTTCTGTTGCTCATCAAGTCTTGTGTTAGAGGCATGGTAACAATGTGGTACTCATTATCATATAGTAAAGAGTTGCGGCCAAACCACTTTATTTCTAGTGCTCTTATCTCTGTGTTTACTTCTCCTTGTTTGCTGTGTTTTATTTGTTTTCGCATTTTAACGGATCACAACTACAACTTCTGTGGAGATCAATGTACACACCTCAGAAGTAATCCTTGATTCAGCTATAAAGTTGTCCTTAAGCAATGTCTTCAGTACCTGCAAAAAAATAACAAACAGCATTTAAATAAACCCCAAAAATCCGCATCACTAATGTAAACTGAAAAGGTAAGGGAGGCATAAATTCTTGCCTCTGGGAATGGGGATTCGACAAAGTACCGATTCTTCTTAAGCACAAGCTTCACTTTACCATAATTAGCAGTAGAACCATGTATGAAATCAATAATTTCTTTGGGGAGCTTGGTCTTTGACAGCTTATTCAGAACAGAAATAATTGTTTCCGTTTCAAGGCCAACTGAGACAGCCGCATACAAAGAATGCGGGGTCAAGTTATACTCGTGCATCAACTCTTGCCTATCAATCAAGTTTGAATAAGTGTATGCTGATCAATTCAAGAACATTAACTCAACTCAAGAGTTGGTACCTGCAAACCGGTTCCGCAATGGCAATGAGGAAATCATAAGCTTGTTTGTACAAAGCCGAGAAAGATTCCAGGAATATTCGGCCATCAGGACAAGCCCATAAAGGCCGATTAGTGTGGTCAGGCTTCAATTGTAGTTTGGTAAAGTCTCTCTTTTTGCCTTCACCTATACTCCATCAGTCGGTCACAATTCAGTGAACTTACCACACCAAGTCCAAAACCATATAAATAAAAACAATAATAATAATAATAATCACCAAAAAGAAAATTTAGTTTAGAAAAACCGAGTCCACACTCGGCCTATGAACATGTTTGTTCACCCCTTCTGTGATGAAGTGTTCCGATTATGAAAATGTAAAGTGAAAATAGGTTAATCACAATGGGGTTGAACTGGTAGGATTGTAAGGGTGAACCTATGTATGATCTGTACATAATGAAATACGCACCATCGCGGACATTGTCGTCTTCTTCACGGCCGCTGTAATCGGCGTCATCGTTTTCGTTTTCCACATGCGTGCTTCCCTGCGTCCAACACACCTGATCATATCAACACTATATTGTACAAAATTGATGTAAACATTAGAAAAAAAAAAATCAGAACATAATTCTTTAGAAATCATGAATGAAACCTTGGCAGAGACTTTGAGCTTTTTATTGCGCCGGCCTTTCTCACCTGGAAGATTGAAAGTCAAATATATATTCGCTAATTTCTTTTGAATTTGAAAGGGAAAAGGTAAAAGCTGGGAGATGTAGATTTGAGAGACAAGCCTGTGGATACCGTGTTCCATTGATGTTTCCTTCATCCTGGGGGTGGCTCGTTTGGAGTTTCTCTTCTGTTTTCCTTGTTTTTCTGTTTGAGGGAGATCGAAATTTGAATTGGTCTAGGTTTCAAATATAAGGCAGGGTAACCGCCTTTGTCAAACTTTTCCAGGACACGTGTTGGAGCATAAATTACTATAGCCTGAGATAGGAAATTCTGATTCTATCCGATTCCGAACCTAAAGTTTATGGACTTTTTTTTATTCAAAGGTAATCCGAGTTTGAAATTCTGAAATCCGAAAGTTTCGAAATAAATTGGAAAGTTTCGAAATAAATTGGATTGGAATTAGAATGGATTTGAAAATTCCGAAAATCCGAATTATTTCGATCCGAAAATTTTCAAACATTGCCAAACTTATTCCGATCCGAATATTATGAAGTTACATTACTATTTTATTTATATATGTGTTTATTTGTTGATTATATTAAAGTATCTTTGTTAATACTATGTTAATACTTGTGAAGTTAATTTTGCTTTTGTAAAGTGTTTCAAACTTTGAATATCGCTATGTGCTACAATTAAAAAACGTGTAGCAAATATCGAAGTTAGCTACTGATGGATAGACTCCCAGTATTGTTGAAAGACTACATAGTAAAGCAAATAAAAACAAGAAAAATGAGACGGGTTCCCAAATAACTCATGCCTCACTGAGGATCAATTTCAAATGCATGAATTTGAGTTGAGAACTATCTTCATCTCCAACTGATCCTTTGATCCTCAGTTGCCTATAGAAGGCACATTCCCAACAGCAAAAGGGAAGAGGGGGGCAGAGGAGAGAAACGTAGCCAAAAAGAAAAGAGAGCAAGAAGAAAATAAGGGAGGAAGAGAAAAACAATTAAGGCTAAGAAGAGACCATGAGAGGCTGTAAATTAGTGGGTATAGTTTCACTAGGCCAATAACGGAATCAGACAACACATTTCCAACAATAGCAACAAAAATAACTGTCGTCCCAGAAATTCAAACGACAGCAAAAAATATTCTATTGTCTGAGATAATTCACTATTCAAAAGGGACAACAGATTATATTGTGCTGTTGTGTCATTGCTTTGTTTCAGACAATAGTTATTTTGTTGAAGTTGTTGATTACTTCTTCAGACAACAGCTACGTATTTTATGTTGTTCAAATTTTTATTATTATTTTATAAATATTAATAAAATAATAGTGTAAGTTTGATGTTGTCTCATTGTTCTAAAGGGACAACATATTTTTTTGTTCTGTTGTGCCATTGCATTGTTTGAGACAACAGTTATTGTGTTGATGTTGTACAATTTTGCTTCAGACAATAGTTGAATATTTTATGTTGTCCAAAATTTAATTTTTATTTTAGGGTTTAGGGTTTAGGGTTTAGGGTTTAGGGTTTAGGGTTTAGGGTTTAGGGTTTAGAGTTTAGGGTTTAGGGCTTAGGGTGTAGGGTTTAGGGTTTAGGATTTATGGTGTAGGGTTTATGATTTAGGATTTAGGGTTTACGATTAAAGGTTTAGGATTTACGATTTACGATTTGGGGTTTAGGATTTAGGATTTACGGTTTACAGTTTACGGCTAAGGGTTAAGGGTTTAGGGTTTAGGATTTACGGTTTAGGGTTTAGGGTTTAAAATTTATGGTTTATGGTTTAAGGTTTAGAGTTAAGGGTTTATGGTTTAGGATTTATGGTTTAGGGTTTAGAGTTTGGAGTTTAAGATGTATAGTTTAGGCTTTATGGTTTAGGGTTTAGGGTTTAGGAAAACTAAGCGTGGCTAATTAGAAATCGTAAACTCTAAACCATAAATCCTAAACAATAAACCCTAAATCCTAAACCCTTATTCCTAAACCCTAAACCCAAATTAAAATCTAATTTTTACTTTCAAATCTAATAAAGGTTTGACCGCATTGACTGAGGTCGAAAAAATGACGATCGAGGCCAATGTTTTCACACGGTGTCTGTTACTATGTGGTAAATACATAAGTGTAGTCAAATTTAACATTAGACATTTTCAATTTCTCGGATCGCATCAAATCCTGATATGCCTACTAGTGTTGTCAACTATATTCATTGGTTATAAAGACAAGTATACCTATCAAAACCAACAAGCTGATGGAAGAATAAATTGGGTAAAACAACCGTTGGATGTAAAGATTGAGATAAGATACGCATCTCTTAAAAAAAATTAGCCTTTTTCGTCTTCGTTTCGATCTCGATCCACGTCGTATATCATATTTTCTAATTTGAGTTACATTAGAGGTCCTAAGAAAGACTTGTTCTTACGTTCGATTTTTTAGAAAACTTCCTTCATGAAAGTTATAGATCTCCTTAAATCGAGTCAGCAAGAGTTTTCGTAAGATTTTGCGGATACCCGGTCTATTTATCATGAATTTATGAAGTTTGGAAATAAATGAAATTTATTTTAAATAAAAAAAATTTTGGTGGTACAATCTATGCCGTCGAACTCACCACCATTTCATCTGGACCGTTTGCATAATTTAATAATTGGTTTAATCTGAACTGTTGGATTTAAACATCAATTAATCTGGACGGTTGAATTCGTTTATAAGGTGAAAAAACCCTAACTTTAAGCTCTCCCCAGAAACCCCCAAAATGAAAAAAAAAGGGCGCTAAGTTTTTTTTTATACAGGAGCCAAAACTCTTTGGACTTTCAATCTCTCTCCAAAATGAAAAAAAAGAAGGCGCTAAGTTTTTTTTTTATACAGGAGCCAAAGCTTTTTGGACTTTCAATCTCTCTCTCTCTCTCTCTCTCTCTCTCAGCCGCAGCCCTCCCTCAAACCTTCTTTCTCTCTTACACACACAAACTCATATCTCCTCTCTCAAACTTAATTATGGTTTCATTGGAAGAATAAGAGAGATTGGACTGATCGAGAGGATTGAGAGCGATCCGGGCTCGACCTAGGGCGAGAGAGAGAGAGCAACGCTGAGAGAAGAGGATCCTCGGCAGCGGTGGATCTGATCGGAGCCGTGCACGGAGGAGGCGTTGCAGGTGATCTGTATGGCGGCTTGAGGAGCTAAGATGAGGACTGGGTCGTGCGGTGTTGCTGCGACGGCAGAGGGAGATCGGTGACTATGAGCGGCCTTGGTCTGGCGGTTTGTAGAGGGACGAGCACGGCTGTGCTTGGTGTATTGTCGGCGATGGTGTAACACGAGGTGGTCTGGGCTCGACGAACGGCGGTGGTTCTATGGTGATCTGGGCGAATTGGAATTGCAGTAGTTGTAATTGGTTGAAGGGGCATCGAGCACGGGTTATGGGTATGATCGATGATGAGAGCTGCTGTAATTGTGATTTTGGCTGTGATTGCAGGTGATTAAGATGAAGAAGAGAGTTGGGCTTGAAGTGAATTTCAACAGCAGCTTGAGTTGTGAGCATAGAGCAGCTCGTGGGTGTCCCGGCGGTGAACCGGATCGCTCTCAGTTTGGTTTCTATTTTGGTTTGCTTAGCCTTACTGTGAGTGGCTTCTATATCGATCTGAACTTGTCTTGATTTATGTTCTTTGTTGATTATGCTTTGATTATTAGTATGGTATGGAAATTGTGAGTTTTTCTATCAATTATCCTATGGTATGAGCTTACTCAATTATTCATCATGTTGAAAGAATTATGAACTCTTTGTAGTTTTAGTTATTAGCAAATGTTAATATATCAATGAAAGATGAGAGCAATGTGTATGCTTTAGGTTAATACCGTGAATGGGTGAATGAGGTTTGGTTAATGTGGTTTTTCTTTAACTACTGTCTATGTCTTTTTCTTTTATTTGGTGCTATTCCTTTTAGATGTTTTGGTTCACAAGCAAGTCATTCCTTTTAGATGTTTCTGTCGAGGTGTAGGGCGTACTGCTCAGGCCAAGAACAGGCATTCCAATGGACAGGGACGCTGGCCTGTGAAATCAGCGAAGTTCATTCTGGATTTGCTTAAGAATGCTGAAAGTAATGCTGAAGTAAGTGTTTTGGCTGTCACTTCCCATGGTTGGCCTCATCCGCTATTAAAACTAACTATTGTTTAACTCCAGGTGAAGGGTTTGGATGTTGACTCACTTGTTGTATCTCACATCCAAGTCAACCAAGCACAGAAGCAAAGGCGCTGAACATACCGTGCTCTTGGAAGAATCAATTGTATGTTCCTGTATTTAGCCATTTTGATTTTGTATCTTTGTGTTTGTTTTGATTGTATGTTACTGACTTCAACCATTTTAATTTTACATCTTTGTGTTTATTTTGGTTGTTTCTGCTAAATCTTTTGCAGCTTACATGTCATCCCCCTGCCATATTGAGCTCACTTTGTCTGAAAAGGAAGAACCCGTGAAGTACTTATCAGTTTAATTGACACCAATGCGCAGAGAAGAGTAGCAGCCAAACAAGTCCTTCTTGACAATGAGGCTCTCTATTACATTTGCTTCCACACACTTAAACTCATTACCACCAGTTGTAAGTTCATTCTCTCTTTACTTGGTTGTGGTTCAAAATTGTGGAACTGTTCCTTGTTTGAGTAACTGTAAAGTTCTTCAAATATTGATTTGTTTGATTAACTCTGTATAGTAAAATTTGATTATATGCTTGATTGAATCTGGATCCAAGTGTGAGTCAATACAATTATTATTGTTTGTACATTGGTCTTTTCAGTAGTTGCATTATGGTCCCATCATGCTACTGAAATTTCTTGTGTCATTTTAACCATTTCAATTTAGTCTTTTGACAAGATTTCTGCTTTTGCTTGCAGACAATATATGTGAGAAATTGACTTTGAAGTTGAAACCATTAATCAAGGCCGTTTGAAAGTTGCAATGTTTTCTCCAGGTATGTAACTATCTAAAGGCATATATGACTAATATTTCTAGTTTTCTTGCTCCTTTGCTTTCTTATACTGAACAAGTTAATCTTATTGCTTCTATCTTGTGAGTCTCCAGACGTGCAATCTCTAAGGTTTGTTGATACATGCCTTATAGTGTTGCTTGTTTCTCAATTGTGAAAATTAATTTGTTCTGTTTCTCTTAGGCCTTTCTGACTTTCTGTTTCTATTATATGTGCATTAACAGTTAAGTAATAAAACTTGTACATTTCTTTTTGGCAGATTACTGATCGATGTCTCAAATTCATAGACGTGCACCTCTCAGGAAATTGACATCAGATATATGCAGGCCTTTGGGTTTAGATTAATGTGAATGAGACACATTTATGGACAAGTTAGCATTTTGTGGTTAGACTGCATTTTCTGGATATTCAAATGAATGTGTGTTTTAGACTATGCACTTTATTGATATGTGGTTCAAATGAATGTGTTCTGGATATGTGGTTCAAATGAATGTGTGTTTTGGACTATGCACTTTCTTGTTGCTCATGCTTTCCAATATCCAGAAATTTTATGGTCATAACATTCACTCTTGACCAGTCTACTAACTAAAAACTATTATCCAAGAGAACTTAACACAATGAAATAGAAAGCAGAAACTATTGTCTAAGAGAACTGAACACAATAAAATGGAAAACAAAAACTGTTGTCCGAGCCATTCAACTATAATACTTTCTAGACTTTGTCAGTTGTCCAACTACCAAAACACAACCAAAGAGAATCACTTTCTGTTGTACAAAGTGTGGGTTGACCACTGAGTAGGAAGAAAGCTATTGCGTGAAATATTTAACCCCAACAGAAGACTAAATTAACCATTGTGTGAAATGATTAAGCAGGACATTGTTTTTAAAGGGCAATGGTTGGAAACAAAGTTTCACAAGAAGAATAGATAGAAAGACATTGTCCAATAACAACTCAAACAACAGTTTATTTGAGAATCCTATAATATCAAACACGGATAAACAATGCCATTTGCCTTTTACATGTTGTCTCCTATCAATCTACTCTACAATTTTAGCACACAATCTCTCTCACACGGTAATCCAACCACATGAGCAAGTCATTTGTTGATGTAGAAAATAACAACAAACAATGGTTTTTTAAATATCATGTTGTATAAATTTTGTTAGACATCACCATTTTATTGTAACCTGTTGTCTGAAATACAATTAGACAACACCATTTTATTAGAACTGGGTTGTATGAAAGTCAATGAGACGACAGAAAGTGTCCGTTGTCTGAGTGAAATCAGACGACAAGCGGATTAACAACAGCAAAAACATTGATCAGACAACGGGTAAAAACTGTCGTCTGATCAATTTTTTGGCCTAGTGTTTCTTCAACTGCAAGGTGTAAGTATAAAAATGTTGGCAATCCTCTATTGAACAAAACACAGCTTTGTTTAGGAAGTCAAGCCAAATCAAGTGAAGTCTGAAGGCCCAAGTCCAAGAGAATGCCCAACTTGATCTCATGGTACTCAGGTAAAAACATGAATCTGCATTTCATTGTTTTTCACATAGGATAGCAGAATTGCTTCCTATCCTAACTTCCCAGAATAATTATGTCTTGTGACAAAAAATGATCTTGAAAGCTGATTTTTATCTTACCTGTGTAGGTTCCATCTTTCTAGATATTTGGCTTTTCAAATGCTAAACAGTTAGCTAAGCCTCTGTATATTTGGCCCCCAAATTATAGTTGGGGTTTGTGGTATACATTTCCAACCCGTGACCTAGCTAGTTCTCTAGGGCTCACATGCTTACCTGATTCATGATACATTAGCCTAAGTGTTTGCTAGGGCCGGTTATGTTTAGGGCCTAGGGAAAAGTTGTTTTGCTGTGCACCAGTCATATCAACCCCTTGATAAAGTTTGCAAAACTTTTTGCCTCTTATTTGAAAAGTTATCTATTTTGGAAAAGTTTGACTTTGTCCTTTTTGTTGGTTTGATTACTTGTCAACTCAGTTGCTTGGCTAAACAAAAAGGTCCTGAACTTTCTGATCACATTGGCTTGCGTGCTTGCTCGCTTATGAGTTTCACCTAGCTAGCCTATAAATATGTAGCAAGGTGCTCCTTGTCTACTTGGTTGTTTTATTGTGAAAATTGTTATAACACATTTTCTTGAGCTGAGTTTCATTTGTGTCTTGCATTGTTCATCTGAGTCTAGGGGGTGTTGCTGATGAAATTAGAAGTGCAAGGACTAATATGATGTTTGGTGTAAAGGTCAAGGGGATAAGATAAACTAAATTTAATCCTATAGTTTATATATGGTAATAAGATTTTTTACAGGAAAAAAAAAAGAAGAAGCTCAACGGCCGTACAAACAGCAGATGATAAGATGACACAAAAAGTCTGCATACACAACTCCCTCACATGATAAAGTGGCTTAAGCTCCACGGCCGCCAGGTGAAATCAATGTCTCAGCATACACTACTCCTTCACATGACAAAATAGTTTCAAGAACAAACTTACTATTTGTCTCTCTCTTTGGATTATATAATACCAACTCGTTATCTTTGCAACTCATCAAAATTTCACCACCCTCTAAAATGTATACAGGGAATCGAATAATATATTCACGATCACACATTTGATACGTATGCAATGTAGTCACTGAAGGAATTTGTATAAGTTTAGTCCACGATTCCTCCACTCCATATTCCTTCATCACCCATATTGTAAGCATAATGTCTCCGGTATGGCTTCGATTGTAAAAAAATAAAACAAGGCAATCTTCAACGCTACTCCCAATTCCAGCGAAGATATCCTGTGCAGAAATGTCGCCCAAACACTCTATTTCGACGAAATTGGATAATGACACAATCTCTTGAAACTTCTCCTCATATAAATCAAAAGATATAATCCTTGATTTCGAAACATCTAGAGATGCC
This sequence comes from Rubus parviflorus, assembly GCA_029955375.1. Taxonomy (NCBI): domain Eukaryota; kingdom Viridiplantae; phylum Streptophyta; class Magnoliopsida; order Rosales; family Rosaceae; genus Rubus; species Rubus parviflorus. Next base: position 6,191,738 of record JARGGL010000005.1, on the reverse strand, counting down.
TCTCTATTTATTCTGCGATTGCATTCGAATGCAAGTTCTATCCAATGTAGAGCTCCATTTAATAAGCGCCCTTGTCCAGCCAATCTAACAGACTCGGTTACTGGATTCTCCCTCCATTCTTGGTCCGTTCTCCATGAATCTGTTTTTAGGGTAAAGACTGCAATCTTTTTGCTGACACGCTTGAAACCATTAATCACAGTGCTACCTTGGTCAGAGCTTTGGCCTAGTATGACCTTGTAATCTTCAGTGGTGGAATCATAACCGAATCCATAAAACCATGGATGAAGAAAATACCAACTTTGTACACAAGTACTGACTTTTGGTAACAGGTTGGTTTTTCTAGTACCTGGATTCCATAGGAGCACGTCACTGTATTCTCCGTAGGGTCCTCGTAGACATATTAACCCGTCGCAAGATCCCACAATGGTCAGATGACGATCTGGAAACGACTCCGATGAATCAAATCCAAGTTGTGTACTACTTGCGATCTGTAGTCCATGCCCATGGTCATGCTTCTTTAATGCTTCATTGTCTATGGATTGGGGAGGATCAGTTGAAACAAGAAGCTTTAAGTTTAAGCTTCTCCTCGTGGCGTGCTTCATAACAAAATAAGAATCCGAGATTAGATCACCCCATGTCTTGCATACGCACTGAAATCGCTCTAAAGAATTGACCGGTAGCCTCAACAGTATCTCAATAACCAGGTCGTGGTCAATGTGCGACTCAAGACGAGATTGTTTAGGCGTCCCCTTACAGGGAGCTAGTTGCTGGCGCTGCGCCATACTTTCTTTCGTTATTTGGGGAGCTAGATGAAGGCCGAAAACCCTAAAACCCTTAACGTGGTTGATGTTACCCTATATATATATATATATATATATATATATATATATATATATATATATATATATATATATATAGAGAGAGAGAGAGAGAGAGAGAGAGAGAGAGAGAGAGAGAGAGAGAGAGAGAGAGAGAGAGAGAGAGGATGGGGATCGTTCTGTTAGAGTTTTATTTTGTTTTCTCATTTGAATAATTGTAGACGTCCGGTTCTACCGGGGATTGGTTAGTATTGACCAATTCTTTAGGAGAATCCCATCAGTTTGTGTTGTTAGTTATGGGTTAGACTATCTCCAACTGAGTAACTAAAATGATCGCTGCCTTAATTTGTTTGCAACAAATGCTGTTTCTTATTTTCATCAGTGGTTTTTTCACTATCTATGTCTAATGTCTTGCATATCTATATATGGTAGTTAATTAATCCATTTTATTTTTAACATATCTTAATAGCTTGCGTGAACTCTGACCTAATCTAACCCTAACTTATTTTCCTACGTACTACTTTCGGTGTGTTCGGTATCGTTCTACAAAACGGTTTTCCGTATCGCGAAAACAAAAACACAGGAATATGCGTTCAGTGAGCAATTCTGAGAAAACACGGGATACAGTTTTTTGAAAACAAATTCAAATCTTCTCTTTAATTTTAGGAAACACGGGATACATGCTTTTCATGTTTTCACCGTTTCCAACTTCAAGTCTTTGCTTAACACGAGATACCAGCCATACCCAATTATGGAAGAAAAAGAAGCTGGGGCGGCTAGATTTTGGCAATACATCGAACCCAGCCAAATCCAATTAAGGAGGAGGAAGAAAAAGGCCGGTGGGTGATTGGGCAGAGGAATCGGCAAGAAGAAGAAGAAAGCAGCAGATCGAGGAAGAAGAAGAAGGTGGTCGGTGGGTGATTGAGCAGAGGAATCGGCGCGAAGAAGAAGAAGAAGAAGAAGAAGAAAGGAGCAGATCGAGGAAGAATAAGAAGAAGAAGGTTGGTGGGTGATTGGGCAGAGGAAGAGGAAGAAGAAGAAGTGTTTTGAGGAATTTGTGATGACTGGACTAGAAGGAGAAGAAGTGTCCCGGGTATTTTGAAACTTGAAAGCACCAAACATGTTCTTGAATATAAAAAACACATAATTTAATTTTCTGTTTTTATTTTGCAAAACATTTTTTTAAAAATTATTTTGGAGAACATTACCGAACGGGCTTAAGTACCCTCCTTCAGTACTTGGACCAACCTCAAGGGTTTTAATAACTTGTGCTTTAGCTAACCATACAATGGTTGATATTTTTACCTTTTTTCTTGGACAATGATATTTATACGTTTGTGTTGAGAAGAGAGGTCATGGCTTTCAGATTTTCGTCAAACTTACACAATTATATCCATATAGGGAAAGCACAAAGTTTTCAGTTTGCATGCTGTCGTCAATATACAATGAATCAGCCTGCAATAGTTTTGGTGGTGGATTCGATGTCTTACTGTTTTCTCCACTTGAATTTTCATTTTATGTTTTTTTCTCACGTGCATGTAAAAATTAATTTAATTTAGGCGTTATATATTGTTTCATTAAGTGATGGTGGCAGTTATTTGCTTCCAAGTTCTTCAAAATGTCGATTATGTGCTTTCATTAAGTAGTGAAGTAACAATTTTGTTTTCTTAAAGCAACTCCGGTTCTGCCAATTGCCACCATTAATGTACGAACTACTAGGGCATCTATATATTATATACTGATTTTCAAATCATAATCATTGAACTCTTCTTCATTATCACTGCCCTTAAGGGAAACATCAAACATGTACGAATCAAAACACACACACAGATGTGTGTGCGACTAAATCAAAATAGTATGGAGTATTGCAACCCCATAACCTTCTTCTTAAAACCGCTACAAGTATCAAAAAGAAAGTTAATTGAGCAAAAAGCACGAACTACAGCCTAATTTCAGGGGAAACAAATTAAAACAGTGAATTAATCCTGAATCCCTGTAAGTTGATCGATGATCTTATTAACACAGAGGGAAATCTGCCGGCGGAGGCTCTATTGATTGAAGCTTCCCAACTCCATTGTCCACCAAGAAAACCATGGCCAAACCCCACTTGATATGAACATCCAAGTGACAATGCATCACCCAAGCACCTGTTTATTAATGTGAAACATACACACATATATTAGTACGTACGTATCAAGTTATTCTATGTAAACTTAGATTGTTAGTAATTCCTACCTGGATTGTCAGCTACAAATCTGATAACGGCCCAACCATTCGCTGGCACGGCCACTGTGTTCCTCAGAGGTGGATCAACAAGGTTAAACTTTTTAGTATCAGTCTTGGGGTTGAAGTTTCCAAAACCCTCTGCAAGGATGTAGAAATCGTATCCGTGAAGATGAATCGGATGGTTCTCGGGTGTGACAATACTCGTGTCTTGTAACACCACCTGCACTCTAGACCCATACTTCAACTTGTATCCCTTTGTCCCAGAACTGGGTTGCCAAAGCGAGCGGCTTACATTGCCAGTGTAGTCGAATTTCCGTGGCGGGTTGGCTGGAAAATCAGCAGTGTAAACTCCAGGAATGTTTTGCTGGTAAGCTTGGAGGATTGACATGTTGTTTGGAAGCACAAACGAGACATTGTTCATGCTAGCAGTGAAGCGTGTTCCATTAGGGCCTTGGCACCTTCTTGATCGAAAGTGCTTCGGGCATTTGTTGAGTCCAAGACCGATTGTGAAGAAGAGGTTCTCGTCGATTTCAGTCGGGACTTCGACTTTTCTAGGGCTTCTGAAGCTCTTAGTGAAGGCTGAGGCAGTGTTTGTGTCATTGAAAGCTGGCAGCTGTGGCATTATGGGTTTAATCACTGTGTTACCCGTTTTACAATTAGCAGTACTGTTGCAACGGACCGACTTGTATTCGAGAATAGCTGTTGTGGTGGTGTTGTCAAAGGGAGCGTTTTGTGCACTGAAATAGGCACGCGCCGCCAAGTAGTATCGAGTTGGTGGCTGGTCCCCGGTGATTAAGACGTCGGTAGTCTGGCCGGGTCCTAGCATGAGAACTTTGGTGGTGAAAGGCTTGGTGTAGGAGGCATCAGCACCAACCACAGTCAGTTTGTGGTTGGCGACAGAGAAGAAAAGAGGTTGGTTAAGGGCGGCGTTTATCACTCTCAGAAGGTTGGTCTCGCCAGAGTCTATGGGAACTACGACAGTGCCTGCGTAGAAAGCTCATGCATGTCATTTTAATTCATAAAATTGAATATTAGCCGCTACGATCACTAAATTTATTTACGAAATTTATTTCTTAGATGATGTGTACGTAGTTTTCTATTTTAGAATATATTCAATGGAAGATCAGGATCGAACCAAACCTTTGCTGGAGCAATTGTAAAGATCACCGGGTTGGCCGTTGATGGTGTATGCATCGGAAACATTAGGAGCTGCTCCGGTGCGAGTTGATATCCTCACCACGTCCATAGGGTTTGCGTCCCACCACTCTCCGAGAAGAAGTGTTGCTTGACGATTTGGTTTAGGGAATGGATACGAGTCTCCTTGTTTTGGATGGATAATAAGTGCTCCATAGACGGTGGCTCTAAGCCATGAGCTATGAGCGTGCCACCATAGAGTACCTTCTTGGCCTTGGATTGTAAACCGGTAGGTGTAACTCCCTCCTGGCCTAATAGGACATTGAGTTACAAACTCGGGTCCATCTGCCCATCCAGTTCTCATTTGCCGAATGCCATGCCTGAAATGTATACATGTATATGTGTCAATTAAACTGAATCGAACTGTCACTGTAACTCGGAGAAAATATTAATTAGTAATTACCAGTGAATGGTGACGTTGTATCGAGCTTTGTTAGTGACTTTGACGACCAGAGTGTCGCCATTTTTAACTACCAAGGTTGGTCCAGGGTACTGCCCATTCACCGTAATGCTGTTGTGGATTTTGCACAGCCTCTTCACTGGTGTTGCTTGAATCTATATTAACTCCATTAAGCTAGCTAGGTCAATATATATCTAAGAATTAAGTAAAATAATGGACTGAACGAAATGATATATGAGAGAAATAACTTACAACAAATTCATGGTGGTGAGCTTTGGGATCGGCCAAGGTCGACATTGCTGATGAAGCAAGGAGAAGGCAAAGGCCTAGTAGGAGAATGCTACTGAGTGCCTCCATTCTAGCTTAATTCGTATGGTAATTTGCGTAAGCTTTGGTTTGAATATTGAGATGTAATTGGATTGGTGAGTGACAAAGTGATAGATAAGGGATGCTTTTATATATAGGAAGAGATAGGTTCGTTGTCTGAGGTTGGCATCAGATTACGTTTTGATTGATGAACTTAGTTCAACCCTATAGGAGTAGTTGTTGCACGGTTACACCCGCTAACCTATACAACCAATTAAGATTAAATATTTCTTCAATAATGAAGGCTTGCCTTACAAGTCTTCTTTCGGATTGAATAATTTTAGTTAATTAGGAATTCTTAGAAGTTGACTGTTATTCGTTTACACCCACGAATTAAAGAATTGGTCCAACCCGAGTATTGGATTTTTAATTTTTCATTTACCTACTTATTCTAGGTACGCTAATGTTTCATTCATTTCTAGAGCTTGAAATGTATGGTCTTTCCTTCGCGGAATAATATCTCAAGGCATTATAATTATAATTCGATAGTATAATTGTCATTTTTTTTAATTGTTACATCAGAGAGAATCGAACCCATGACTAAACACAATCTTATCTCAATTTACTACTTTCTTTTACCACATGGGCTAATCGTTGTTGCCTTTGTCAAGAAAAAAATTTGTTTTTAATTTGTTGTTTAATTCGAAATGATAATTTAGTCGGTTAGACAAATGTTAGATGGTTGGGTGCAAGGTATTTATCTGTGTTGAATGTGGACAAACCTTGACCAATTAAATATATAAATTAGTTGCCCTTTTGAAAGGAAATTAATTAATAAGTTATCTCTAAAATGAAAGATTTGATTGCTTCTACCAACACCAGAATCTAACGGTAATTCTGTTAGAGAAACTTAAACAGATAGTTTAATTAGAGTTGTAGCAATTCTGTTATATGTAAATTAGGTAGCCAGTCACTGGGATACTCACCCATATTTAAGTAATGTCTTTTTACCTTTTTGTTTTATTTCAAAGAATATCTTAGAGATATGAACGAGGACACATTCCTAAGTCGATCTTGTTATTGAGTCAATGCAAGGAGTGCTAGGTTTCAAATCTTCAAAGATTTAGACACACTTTATAAAAGCAAAATCAACTTCACAAGTAGTAACATAGTATTAACAAAGATATTTTAGTATAATAAAAAATAAACACATATACAAACAAAATAGTAATGAAATTTCAGAATATTCGGATCGGAATGAGTTCGGTAATGTTCCGAAATTTTTCGATCGGAATATTTCGGATTTTCGAAATTTTCCGATCCATTCCAATTCCAATTCCAATCCAATTTATTTCGTAATTTTCGGATTTCGGAATTTCGGACTCGGAATACCTTCTGATAAAAAAAAGTCTGGAAACTTTTGGTTCAGAATCAAATGGAATCGGAATTTCCTATCCAAGTGGCAGCCCTAAATTGAATGTTTGAGTACTGTTTGGACTTTTGGCTTTGCAAAGAATTTTTCTTCTTTCAAGATTGATGTTTTTCGTGGTCCAACACCAAATGTTGATGTGACACATGACTCGTGTAGATTTGACTAGTCAAACACGAATTTTTTTTCAGGCAAAAATGTCACATAATTTTTGTGAAAAGTATAGGACGGAAGAGGAAATTCGTCAGCCTTTCTCAATTAATGGATCTGGTTGGCACCTTGTTTTGCCTTAGTCCTTATTGGAAAATATTTTCCCAAAGGACTAGGACTAAATTCTTGTTACTACTATGTACTTTAGGGGTCTAATTAGTTCAGTTCTTGATCTTTTAATTTCATCAGTTCAGCCCATGCACTCTTAATTCTCATCAAATATGTCCATTTATGACAAATAAAAATGACACGTGTCGACCCATAATAGGTGACACGTGTCTAAATGGAGTTATTTGATGAGAATTAAGAGTGCAAAGACTGAACTGATGAAATTAAAAGTGCAGGGATTGAACTGATGAAATTAAAAGTTCATGGACTGAACTGATGAAATTAAAAGTTCATGGATTGAACTGATTAGATACATAAAGTACAGGGTAGTAACAAAAATTTAATCATTTCCCAAACAAGGACTCTAGCTTGTTTGACGTGAATCCATATATGTCTCATGTATATTTGATTGGTCAAACACCGGACCCATTTTGTTAGTGATTTTATTTCACTAATTCTTTTGATGTCTATAGTAGTACAGTTCAACCTACTTGTTCAATTTTCTGGAACTCTCAAATTTTATGTTTCTTTCAAAATCTGCACATATTAGAAGAGCTTATTTCGTAAGCCGTAAAGAAAGAAAGCACATATATATAAATATATCTTGCATTATTGACAAACTTGTAATTATCTTTTTTATATTGGTCTTAATTCATGGGAAACCTCTTTACTCTTAACCTTAAAGATTTTATATTTCAGCATGCAACTTTATGAGTTTATGATTCAATACTTGAGGGAGAGCAAGTTCTGGCAACTATCTTGTGGTGTTTCTGCAGCCTACGAATAAGAAAGAGCTAGCTTCCTTAATTTGTTTAGCAACAAATGCTGTTTCTTTTCATCAGTGACTTTTTCACTATCTATGTCTAATGTCTTGCATATGATCTATATATAGTAGTTAATAATCCATTATATTTCTAACCAATTAGCTTGTGATTTAATCGGTTTAAATTAACATATGTCAATAGCTTGGGTGTTTTTTTTGTTACATTAGATGATATCGAACTTTGACCTAATCTAATCCTAACCCATTTTCCCATGTACATACCCTTCCTCAGTACTTGGACCAACCTCAAGGGTTTTAATAGCTTGTGCTTTAGCTAACCATACATTAATCGTTGAGATTTTTACCTTTATTTTGGTCAATGAGATTTATACCTTTGTGCTGAGAGGAGAAGTCATGGCTTTTAGATTTTCGTCAAACTTACACAATTAATTATATCCATAGGGAAAGCACAAAGTTTTCATTTTTCATGCTATCTTCAATATGGGTCCGGATCAGGGGACACATATTTTGACTCCTCCCAGATCTAACGGTGTTCTGATTAGTTTTGGCAAACCGTTAGATCTGATTAGAACCGTTAGATCTGAGAGGAGTTAAAATATGTGTCAAAATATGTGTCCCCTGATCGGGATCCCTTCAATATATAATGAAATTATGAATCAGCCTGCAATAGTTTTGGTGGTGGATTCGATGTCTTATAATTATTGTTTTCTCCAATTGAATTTTCATTTTATGTATTTTCTCACGTGCATGTAAAAATTAATTTAATTAGTTATTTTTTACCACACACACAAACTATATATTTGACAAAATGCCTCAAACATCAATATATCAATCTATTTTAGGCGCCGTTATTGTTTCATTAATATCAGGTGGCAGTTTTGCTTCCAAGTTCCTCAAAATGTTGATTGTGCTTAAATTAAGTAGTGTACTAAGAGTAACAATTTTGTTTTCTTAAAGCAACTCCGGTTCTGCCAATTGCCACCATTAATGGACGAACTACTAGGGTATCTATATATTATATACTGATTTTCAAATCATAATCATTGAACTCTTCTTCATTATCACTGCCCTTAAGGGAAACATCAAACATGTATGAATCAAAACACACACACAGATGTGTGTGCGACTAAATCAAAATAGTATGGAGTATAGCAACCCCATAACCTTCTTCTTAAAACCGCTACAAGTATCAAAAAGAACGTTAATTGAGCAAAAAGCACGAACTACAGCCTAATTTCAGGGGAAACAAATTAAAACAGTGAATTAATCCTGAATCCCTGTAGTTGATCGATGATCTTATTAACACAGAGGGAAATCTGCCGGCGGAGGCTCTATTGATTGAAGCTTCCCAACTCCATTGTCCACCAAGAAAACCATGGCCAAACCCCACTTGATATGAACATCCAAGTGACAATGCATCACCCAAGCACCTGTTTATTAATGTGAAACATACACACATATATTAGTACGTATCAAGTTATTCTCTGTAAACTTAGCTTGTTTGTAATTGTTACCTGGATTGTCAGCTACAAATCTGATAACGGCCCAACCATTCGCTGGCACGGCCACTGTGTTCCTCAGAGGTGGATCAACAAGGTTAAACTTTTTAGTATCAGTCTTGGGGTTGAAGTTTCCAAAACCCTCTGCAAGGATGTAGAAATCGTATCCGTGAAGATGAATCGGATGGTTCTCGGGTGTGACAATACTCGTGTCTTGTAACACCACCTGCACTCTAGACCCATACTTCAACTTGTATCCCTTTGTCCCAGAACTGGGTTGCCAAAGCGAGCGGCTTACATTGCCAGTGTAGTCGAATTTCCGTGGCGGGTTGGCTGGAAAATCAGCAGTGTAAACTCCAGGAATGTTTTGCTGGTACGCTTGGAGGATTGACATGTTGTTTGGAAGCACAAACGAGACATTGTTCATGCTAGCAGTGAAGCGTGTTCCATTAGGGCCTTGGCACCTTCTTGATCGAAAGTGCTTCGGGCATTTGTTGAGTCCAAGACCAATTGTGAAGAAGAGGTTCTCGTCGATTTCAGTCGGGACTTCGACTTTTCTAGGGCTTCTGAAGCTCTTAGTGAAGGCTGAGGCAGTGTTTGTGTCATTGAAAGCTGGCAGCTGTGGCATTATGGGTTTAATCACTGTTTTACCCGTTTTACAATTAGCAGTACTGTTGCAACGGACCGACTTGTATTCGAGAATAGCTGTTGTGGTGGTGTTGTCAAATGGAGCGTTTTGTGCACTGAAATAGGCACGCGCCGCCAAGTAGTATCGAGATGGTGGCTGGTCCCCGGTGATTAAGACGTCGGTAGTCTGGCCGGGTCCTAGCATGAGAACTTTGGTGGTGAAAGGCTTGGTGTAGGAGGCATCAGCACCAACCACAGTCAGTTTGTGGTTGGCGACAGAGAAGAAAAGAGGTTGGTTAAGGGCGGCGTTTATCACTCTCAGAAGGTTGGTCTCGCCAGAGTCTATGGGAACTACGACAGTGCCTGCGTAGAAAGCTCATGCATGTCATTTTAATTCATAAAATTGAATATTAATTAGCTGCTACCATCACTAATGCGAAATTTAATTCTTAGATGACGTGTACGTAGTTTTCTATTTTAGAATATATTCAATGGAGGATCGGGATCGAACCAAACCTTTGCTGGAGCAATTGTAAAGATCACCGGGTTGGCCGTTGATGGTGTATGCATCGGAAACATTAGGAGCTGCTCCGGTGCGAGTTGATATCCTCACCACGTCCATAGGGTTTGCGTCCCACCACTCGCCGAGAAGAAGTGTTGCTTGACGATTTGGTTTAGCGAATGGATACGAGTCTCCTTGTTTTGGATGGATAATAAGTGCTCCATAGACGGTGGCTCTAAGCCATGAGCTATGAGCGTGCCACCATAGAGTACCTTCTTGGCCTTGGATTGTAAACCGGTAGGTGTAACTCCCTCCTGGCCTAATAGGACATTGAGTTACAAACTCGGGTCCATCTGCCCATCCAGTTCTCATTTGCCGAATGCCATGCCTGAAATGTATACATGTATATGTGTCAATTAAACTGAATCGAACTGTCACTGTAACTCGGAGAAATTAATTTGTAATTACCAGTGAATGGTGACGTTGTATCGAGCTTTGTTAGTGACTTTGACGACCAGAGTGTCGCCATTTTTAACTACCAAGGTTGGTCCAGGGTACTGTCCATTCACCGTAATGCTGTTGTGGATTTTGCACAGCCTCTTCACTGGTGTTGCTTGAATCTATATTAATTCCATTAAGCTAGCTAGGTCAATATATATCTAAGAATTAAGTAAAAGAGTGGACTGAACGAAATGATATATAAGAGATATAACTTACAACAAATTCATGGTGGTGAGCTTTGGGATCGGCCAAGGTCGACATTGCTGATGAAGCAAGGAGAAGGCAAAGGCCTAGTAGGAAAATGCTACTGAGTGCCTCCATTCTAGCTTAATTCGTATGCTTGCTTAATTAAGCTTGACTTTGAATATTGAGTTGTAATTGGATTTGTGAGTGACAAAGTGATAGATAAGGGATGCTTTTATATATAGGAACAAAAAAATAGGTTTGTTGTTTGAGGTTGGCATGCAGATTACGTTTTAATTGATGAACTTGGTTCAACCCTTTAGGAGTAGTTGTTGCACGGTTACACCCGCTAACCTATACAAACAATTAAGACTAGATTAAATATTTCTTCAATAATGAAGGCTTGCTTTACAAGTCTTCTTTCGGATTGAAAAATTTTAGTTAGGAACTCTTCGAAGTTGACAGTTATTCGTTTGCACACACGAATAACGGTATTGGTCAAAACCGTTGTTGATTATTTATTTTGATGAGGTATCTTGTCATTCTCGTCACTCAAAAAAAAAAAAAAAATACAATCTTATTTATGTTGTGTTGGTAAAAGCAAAACAAGTCGTGTATTGGATTTTTCATTTTTCATTTACTTACTTATTACAGGTAAGTTAATGTTTTATTCAAATCTAGAGCTTGAAATGTATGGCCTTCCCTTCATGGAGTACTATCTTGAGGCACTATATTTCGATAGTAAAATTGCCGTTTTTTTATTGTTACATTGGAGGGAATCAAACTCCTAACTTCGCATAATCTTATTATAATTCACTATCCTTCTTTACCACGTGGGCTAATCGTTATTACCTTTGTCAAGAAAAAAAAAAGGAATCAAAAGGTTTAAATTTGTTGTTAAAAAAAAAGGTTTAAATTTGTCCTTTAACAACCTAATTAATTACCCTTAAGATAGCCAAAGTAATTGATTTAGTGCATTTCTTTATGTGACTTGATATATAGTCAACAACATGTGTTTGTTTTATGGCCACAATCGAAATGATGATTTAGTCGGTTAGACTAGTGTTAGATGGTTGGGTGGGGTGCAATATCTGTGTTGAATGTGGACCAACGACCAAATAAATTAGTTGCCCTTTTGAAAGGGAATTAATTAATATGATGAGTAGTTTTTTTTTTTGAGCAATTAATATGATGAGTAGATTAAGTAATCTCTAAAATGGAAGCCATTCGGGAGTTGAGCGCAGATGGAATCTGGGCATATGATGCAACTTGGGCTCTAGCAGAAGCAGTTGAAAGGGCAAGGCTTAAAAATTCTACCACTAGATCCTCCAAAAGAGTTGTGCATCTTAACCCAGAAATACTAGTTACGGATCCTGACGACCAGTACCCAAAAACCTTTTTTTTTACCTAAACTAGACTTAACCAAATGATACCAAATTTTAACCAAAGGTACTAGACACACAAAGACACTAGCAAATTTTTTTTTTTGGAATTTTCTGGGTTAATTTACTATTTTAAAAAAAAATCGGAAAGACACATGACAGTAGCTAATGACAAACAGAAAACAAATTAAGATAACTTCCCAAGTAAGGGAACTAACCTAGCTTGAATTGAAACAAACTAAGATGCAACTACACACTAAGGAACAGCAAGAACAACACTAGACACAACCTAGAAACAAATGCAACAAACTAGATGCAAACTTAAGGAAACACAAACACTTATGAACAAACAATTATCAAACAATCTAAACTAAAGAATAGTGCTAAGAACAACCCGGAAACCAATTAACAAGGGATCAAAGATTAACCTTAATCCCCGACAACGGCGTCATTTGACGTGTCGTCAAAATATGGTGGAAGTATAGATTAAGACCGGGGGAATGTCGTACCCAAGGGATTGGACGGCCAAAAACCACCTTGGTAATGTGTTTGGTAACCAAGTAATTCTAGCACTAAAGTGGTGAGGTAAGAGATAGACTATATACTAGTGAAGTGAAGTATGTGCATCATGGATGTAGTGTTCATTGTTGTGGAGCAAGAGAACATGCAATTAAACTAAATAGGCAAACAATTGTAAATTAGGTAAACAAAGTGCTTGAGCTTACAAACTCAAGTTCAATCCATTGTGTACATCTCAAATTACAATAGAATGAAGTAATATAGCAAAGGAAAATAAGACAAGAGGAAAGAAATGATCAATATGTAGCCGGCAACTCCTTGGTGCCTCCAAGGCTTTTCCAAGCAGCTACTTCTCTTCTACTCCTTTTCTCCAAACTTCAAGCTATTGCAATCCTTGATGTTCTTGTGGTCTTGGTGATCGGAAACAAAATAGAAACTACTACGTCTGATGCTGATAAAGATAACATCATGGAGAAAGCACATAGTGTTATACTCTTGTGCTTGGGAGATGAAGTTCTGCGAGAGGTGTCAAAGGATACTACAGCTGCCGAATTGTGGTTGAAGCTGGAAACTCTGTACATGACAACCGATTATATATGAAGAAGAAGTTGTATACTCTTCAGATGCAGGGAGGTAAGTCCATCAAAGATCATCTTGATGATTTTAACAAGGTCATTCTTGATTTAAAGAATATAGATGTTAAAATCGATGATGAAGATCAAGCTATTATTCTGTTGTGTTCCTTGCCAAATTCTTATGAGCACTTTATTGATACCATGATGTATGGTCATGAAACTCTTACGATGGAAGAGGTTAAGGCTGCCCTGAACTCAAAAGAGTTAAAGAAGAGGGTATCTGAAAGTAGAAATGAAGGCTCAGCAGATAGTCTTGTTGCAAGGGGAAGAACAGAGAAAAGGAATCATGATGGAGGAAGAGGGAGATCGAAGTCCAAGTCCAAGTCTAAATCCAGAAAATATAAATGTTTCCAATGTCACAAAGAAGGACATATTAGAAGAGATTGTCCGGAGCGGAAAGGCAAAACAAAGGAGAACACTTCCGAATCTGGAGATGCGGCGGTAGCAGATGGCTATGTTAGTGTAGAGGTTCTTGCAGTCTCAGAACATAACTCAGGTGATGAGTGGATTCTTGATTCCGGGTGCTCATATCAGATGTGTCCTAATAAGGATTGGTTTGCAACTTATCAATCCTTGAATGGGGGCAAGGTTCTTCTTAGCAATCATGCATCCTGCAAGGTTGTTGGTATTGGCACTATAAAAATCAAGATGTTTGATGGGATTGTGAGAACAATGACGAATGTCGGACACGTTCCAGATTTGAGGAAGAACTTGATTTCTCTTGGTACGCTTGACTCAAAAGGCTATACCTACAGAGGTGGAGGTGGAGCTATTCGAGTCTCAAATGGCGCTCTTGTTGTGATGAAAGGAAAGAAGGTTAATAGCCTGTACACTCTAGAAGGAAGCATAGTTACAGGTACTGCTGCTGTATCAGCAATGTCTGATTCTGATGTCACCAAGTTATGGCATATGCGAATAGGGCATATTAGTGAGAGGGGTTTGGTTGAGTTAAGCAAGCAGGGATTACTTTGTGGTCAAAGCACCGGGAAGTTAGACTTCTGTGAGCATTGTGTATTCGGGAAACAATGTCGTGTGAAGTTTAATAGTGCTGTTCACCGAACAAAGGGCACGTTGGATTATATCCATTCGGATCTCTGGGGACCCTCACGAGTACCTTCTCATGGTGGTGGCAGATATATGCTAACTTTCATTGATGATCATTCAAGGAAAGTGTGGATCTTTATTTTGAAGCATAAAGATGAAGTCTTTGTCAAGTTCAAACAATGGAAGGTTTTGATCGAGAAGCAGACTGGGAAACTGATCAAAAGATTGAGAACTGACAATGGCTTGGAGTTTTGTGGAGGAGAATTTAATAAGTTCTGCAAGGATGAAGGCATTGTTCGACATAGAACGGTGAAACATACTCCACAACAAAATGGGTTTGCAGAACGGATGAATAGAACTCTGTTGGAGAGAGCTAGATGCATGCTCTTAAATGCTGGATTAGCAAAAGAGTTCTGAGCTGAAGCTGTTAACACAGCTTGTTATTTGGTCAATAGATGTCCATCGACGGCCATTGGCTTCAAGACTCCTGAAGAGGTATGGTCTGGTACTGTTGCTAATTATGAAAATTTAAGAATTTTCGGTTGTCCTGCTTATGCTCATGTGAATGAAGGCAAACTTGAGCCGAGGGCAATAAAATGTATTTTTCTTGGATATTCTGATGGTGTGAAAGGATACAAGTTGTGGTGTCCTGTTACAAGAAAATGTTTGATTAGCAGAGATGTGACTTTTAATGAAGCTGAGATGGTTTATCCTCACAAGGTGTTGTCAAAAGAGAGCGAAAACACTAGTGTTGTGAAGGAGGTGGAGTTTGAGGTGGAGCATTCCAAGGACACCTCAAGTGATCAAGAAAAAGATGATGGGCAGGATCAAGATCCAGTTGAGGAAATTGACACGCTACCAGTTGTTGAGACCGAAAAAAAATCAAAGCAGGCCTCTGTGAAAATGGGACGAGTTTGACGATTAACAAAATTCTAAGCAAAGACAAAAGCTAGCTTTAGAGTCCTTGCGTAAAAAAAAATTCATCTGGCCTTGTTGGGTTTGCAAAGCTTCTGGTTCCTAGCTCTGATAAAACTCTATTCAACAAAGCAATTAAATAGGAGATAAAGACCAAATAAAAGAGACAAAATGGAGTGGTGTTCACGGTAGAGAATTATTGAGTTTGAGTCCAACTCTAAATGGGTGAGATATTTTCAACCTCAATAACCCAATTTAGCAAGTGGCTGTATAAAAGAGAACGTCTGCAGCCAAGAAAAAGAAAGGACGCACAAGGGACGGCAGGAGGAACGTGAAAGGCAGAAACACAGAGAAGGAAAAAGAAGAACCAAGTGCCGAAGCTCCAATACAACAAGAAGAAAAACTTCCGGAGCAGCCAGCCAAGGTTCAAAACCTCTTCCTTTTGATCTCCTTCGTCTCTATCCGCAGGTATTGACGACCGGAGCCCTTGCATCTCCTTAAGGCATGCCGGAGCTGAGTTTCCATAAGCCATGCCGGAGTTTGCATCACCATATCATGCCGGAGCTGCGTCTCCATAAGCCATGACGGAGGTACGTCTTCATAAATCATGCCGGAGCTGCGTCTCCATAAGCCATGACGGAGCTCGTCTCCATAAATCATGCCGGAGCTGCGTCTCCATAAGCCATGATGAAGTTGCATCCCCAAAGACCTCGCCGAAAGCTTTTGACGGAATCCTGGCTGCCGAGCCTTCACAAATTACCAATAAAGAAGAATCAAAATCCAGCAAGTACATCAAGGGATCCTTCAAGTTGGTGGAGGCGAAACGAGCAACCCTCAAAACTTCTGCTGTTCTCAAAGATGCTCTGACTAAATCTGCAACAAGCTACAACATCCTTCTTCGAAAAAACAAACACAAAAACAATGATGTTTCGGCAAAGGAAATGGAAGTGTTTTAGCTCCTAGATGAAGTGCAGATATTGCCGCAACAAATTGCAGAAACAAAGAAGAAATTGCAGCAGAGCAAAAGCTTTGACCAAGTTCTTTGAAGCGGTAAAAGAGACAAAGCAATCACAAGCTCTCATCTTCAAATAAAGAGAAGAAGCGAAGGCCAAAGCTCATTGGGCACCAAGCAATCAGCAAGCCTCAAACAGATAACAGGCTCAAAGACTTTGCTCCTCTCGAAGATGCTCTGACCAAATCTGAAAATTCACAAACAAATAAAGAAGGCCAAAAGTGTCGCAAGCAAAATTCAAAGCTACTTTGTCCAAGCCGAAGTAATGCAACACTTACAAAACAATTAAAGAAAGCAAAAGAATTTTCTTTAATTGATGAAAAGATGTTCCTGCACACCAAATAAAAAATGCACAAAGAAAGAGGACGAAGACTTATTGAATTTGGTTCCTGCAAAGAAAAAACTTGGAAGCAAAAGACACAAAGACTATTAAAAAAAAAAAGCTTTTGTTTTGCTCATTTTGGTGAGGCGGTGGGTTGCAGACAAAATATGAAGGGTTAATTAACAGGCCTTTCTTATATGCAAAGCTTGCTGTTAAAAGTGTGCTGGTTTGTTTTAAATACAAAAGTGATCCAAAGCAAAGAAGAAATTGAGAAGAAGAGACAAAATAGCAAGCATTTGAAGCGGTGGCATGGCAGATCAAGGGCTTAATTAACAAGCCTTTCTTATAAGCCAAAACAACAAAGCTTGCTGTCCAAAGGAGGTGTTCTGAAGCTTTTGTGAAACTAGAAGCCAAAGACAAAGATGAATAGTCAAATAAAATAAAGTGGGTATTCATCAATTAAACAAGATGAGTCCAAAACGGAGGGTGACGCAAGAGAAAAATGTGGCATGCATGAAGATTAAACTAGTGTTTCAACAAAGTTTCTTAGACTCTAGTGTTGCTTCAAAAAATATATATGAAAGGCGCAAGACAAGCCGGGCTGATCACAAAGCAACCAGGCACCACGGCCATCCAAATTTTGGGTCTCCTACAAAAAGTTGGAAGCAAGCCCATTTCAAATTTTGGGCCCAAACTTCAAGGCTCGTTTCGATGGGTGTCCAAATCAAAATACTCATCGCCAAACTCCAAAGCCGAAACCGAGAAATATAACAATTGAGAGACTTCAGGCAAAAGCCCACTTCAAATTACTAGACCCGTTTCAAGTCTCAAGGCCCAATTGCAAAGCTCGACACGACGGGTGCCCAAATCAAATTGCCGGATCCGTTTCAAGTCTAAAGGCCCAGTTGCAAGGCCCAAGCCCAATTGAAAAGCTCGGCACGAGCAGTGCTATAAAATGCTCGATCAACAGTTTGAAACCTGTGACAAAATTCCATGTGGTAGAAAACCAAACAAAAATCCAAAATCCAAGAACTACGGTTGGTTTGATCCCACAACGGGTACGTAGGCAATCTAGCGACCCACTAGATGCAACCGCAACTTCAAATCGAATCCCTGACTCCACCAGTCAAATTCAACCAATCCCAATTTGAATCCCTGACTCCACCAATTAAATTCATCCAAATACCAAATCAAACACTTTCTAAAATTACCCCAAACCAAATTCAAGGGCCTTAAACCCACACAAAAATCCTAAACACAAATCCAAAATAAATGGGTCATCTACCCATTTAATTTCCAAATGCCTGGAACTACATGTGGTTTGATCCCGCAAGGGTATGTAGGCAATCTAGACACAAATAATCTAGATGCAACCGCATCCTAAACACTATTCTCATCCTCAAAATCCAAGCCTCCAATGGGTCATTCACTCATTGGAATTCTTGAACTACGAGTGGCTTGATCCCTTCCAGGGTACGTAGGCAACCCGTCAAATACTCCGGGTGCAGCCGCAAAAACAAACAAACACATTTCCCAATTGGTTTCTTCATAAATGGAATCAAAAGGTGTTCCCTTGTAACAAGAGATTGTAATTAAGAGACACATTCTGTCTTGAATGGGCCGAACCCGAAATAATAAAAACTCTATTCTTTTAAATGAATACGAGTGAAATTATGTTGGGTAACATTTTCGCTCACTATGTGCAAATTTTTACGCAACACCAGTGCAGAATTATCAGTTGGCTAGAGATAGGGATAGAAGACAGAGAAGACCTGTTCTGAGGTATGGCTACGCAGACTTAGTTGCTTTTGCACTTAATGTTGCTGATGACATTGATACCTGTGAGCCACAATCATATCATGAAGCTATCACTAGCAATGAATCTGTTAAGTGGATTACTGCAATGACTGAGGAGATGGATTCTCTTCACACGAATCATACTTGGGAACTTGTTGAGAAACCAAGTAATCAGAAGATTGTTGGGAGCAAATGGGTCTTCAAGAAAAAGGAAGGAATTCCTGGTGTTGAAGATGCAAGGTTTGAGGCTAGGCTTGTGGCAAAGGGCTTTACACAGTGAGAAGGTATTGACTATCATGAAGTTTTCTCTCCGGTGGTGAAACACAGCTCGATTCGCATTCTACTTGCTATTGTTGCTCATTTCAATCTTGAGCTGGAGCAATTAGATGTCAAAACAGCCTTCTTACATGGTAACCTTGAAGAGAAAATCTACATGAAGCAACCTGAGGGCTTCGAATGTCAAGGTAAAGAAGATCATGTTTGTTTGCTCAAGAAATCTTTATATGGTTTGAAACAATCTCCTAGACAATGGTATAAGCGTTTTGATAATTTCATGCTTGAAAATGCTTATTCTAGGAGTGAGTATGATAGTTGCGTGTATTACAAGAAACTCGCAAATGGGTCGTTTATTTATCTACTCTTGTATGTTGATGACATGTTGATTGCCTGTAAGGACATGTCGGAGATCAACAGGTTGAAAGCTCAGTTGAGTTCAGAGTTTGAAATGAAGAATTTAGGTGCTGCGAAGAAAATTTTGGGAATGGAGATTCACCGAGATAGAAAAGCTGGCACACTTTTCTTGTCACAGAAGACGTATATAGAAAAGTTGTTGGAACGCTTTGGGATGCAAGATGCAAATTCGGTTTCTACTCCATTGGCAGCTCATTTTAAACTCTCAGCGGCCTTGTCACCGCAAACTGAGGAAGAGGTGGAGCATATGTCTAGTGTTCCTTATGCTAGTGCAGTTGACAGTCTTATGTATGCCATGGTGTGCACTAGGCCTGATATTTCACAAGCTGTTAGTGTTGTAAGCAGGTACATGGCAAATCCTGGAAAGGTTCATTGGCAAGCTGTGAAGTGGATTATGCGTTACTTAAAAGGTACTTCTGATGTAGGACTAGTATATGGGAAGAACAATGACAGGTCTGTAAATGTCATTGGATATGTTGACTCGGATTATGTTGGAGATCTTGATAAACTAAGATCACTCACTGGTTATGCTTTTACTTTGTGTGGGAGTAAGGTTAGCTGGAAAGCAACATACAATCTATTGTTGCTTTGTTAACCACTGAAGCAGAGTATGTTGCAGCTACAGAGGCAGTGAAAGAAGTTATTTGGCTTAGAGGTCTAGTTGGTGAGTTGGGTATGAAAGTGAAGCAAAGTGCAGTTTATTGTGATAGTCAAAGTGCCATACATTTAACGAGGAATCCTATGTATCATGAAAGAACCAAGCATATTGATGTTAGGATGCACTTCATCAGAGATGTTGTTGCACTGGGGACTGTTACAGTGAAGAAGATACCCACTGCAGAAAATCCGGCAGACATGATGACCAAGCCAGTTCCAACTAGTAAGTTCAGGCATTGTCTGAACTTGATCAGAGTACAAAGAAGATAGAAGACGCAGGGGACGTAGGCGATCTGCCGAACCACGTTAAATCTCTTTGTGTGTTATCTTGATCATCTATTTTTCTCCTGCACTTTGAATTTGGTTTATCCGTATCTGTGCGTTTGCTTCAACAGAAACAAGATGGAGACTTGTTTTTCCTTCACTTTATTTGATTTTCACTTTCTTTGTTGGCTATACTTTCAGGTTTATGGTTTGTGCTTACTCAAATGCATCTCTTAGTCCATCTTAGAAATACGTTGGCAAGATCTTAGGTTCGGATTGCCATACTAGTTGCAGTTCTTGTATACATGATTTTTCTATTGTAACCATTTGTGATTGCTTTCAAAGCAATTGTATGTACATTGAACAATTTTTATATAAATTAAATTTCACAACAATTGGATATACAATTTCTTATTGCAATGTTTGGATGACACTGAAACACAGGAAATTAATTGATTTTTTTTTTAAATAATATTTACGGCGTGCATTTAGATTATTTACAAATTGCACGCCGTAAATGACTACTGCTATTTACGGCACAGTCAATAATTGCGTGTAAAAGCACGCCGTAAAAAGTCATTTACGGCGCACTTTGCGCGCCGTAAATAACCATTTTTCCTGTAGTGCTTCTCACCTCAGGATGGTGGCTGTAAAGGTAAGAAAATAGTTGAGCAATTGCATCGTTATCTGTTTGTATTAAATCACGGGCGATCTCTGATTTAGAGCTTAGCTCAACCAGTAGGTGTAAGAACTGAATCTTGGTTTGATCTTCAACACTATAATCTCTAACAATAGAATAACATTGTGCTCGGATTGCAGTTCTTGCAAGCCTTGATATTTTGGTTGCTCAAACTACTGACAATCTTCAATCAGTTTAGCAAGAATCTCAGCAACTTCTTGTTTCAAGTGTGGATCAAACTTGTTAAACGAGATGAGACCAAGAAAATGTGGAACAATAACAGCGTCATCCCGAAGGCGCTCTACGATCTTGTGGTATGCTACATGTTTCTTGATAAATTTTAAGCAAGCCAATTTGGATGCTGGGGAGTTGGAAGCAAGCATCTGAATCAAATTGTGGATAAATTGTTGTTCTCTTAAATCATCAATGTTATTCTCTTTCAGTTGCATCTTTACCAAGGCTGCAGCCATCAGTGTTCTTATCTCCTAGGCGGCTGCAAAATGAGACACAAGGGGTTGAAGCGTGGAAAGCTAATTACTCATTCAAAACCAGATAATATTCTCTAGTATTTTCATATAACACAGATTGTAGAACAATTGAAAGTACGTGTACAAGCCATATGGAAAGTATTATTTGGTTTTAGTTAATTGGCTATTCATTGGTTCATGGTTTACTCAGCTCTCTTGGCTATATGAAAAATGAAATTTCGATAATGCTAAAACTGGGGAAAAAAATATATGGAGCGTAAAAGTCATTTTTTATTTGTCCATTGCAACGCTGCTCTGTACCTCTCAATGTGATTGTTGGATACAAAGTCGGTACGGTAGAGCAATAGCACATCATTATGTATGTACAATGTCTAATCCAAACATGTTAGCATTGTATACTCGTCGTTCGTGCTATACAACTCTTCACAAGTAATCAATTCATTGGTCCTCCTAAAAATGGGCCCAACCTGGAGGCCAGGGCTGAATATGAGCTGCATGTATAATAGAGTGTTAATCCAACATTTGTAGCCACACCGCACAGAAGCTACCACGAGCTTAGTCAAAAACATAGCTCTTGGATAAGCAGTTCCAAATTGTTCGTCGTCCCACACTTCAATAATTTCCATTGACTATGCTTCATAGTGAGCCATTGATCTAGAGCAAATAAAATATAGCATAAAAAAAAAACTTCAATTCCAATTCCAATTCTAAAAATTTTGGATTGGATCGGATCGGAATATTCGGAACTTTCGGATATTCGAAATTTTTTCGGAGTTTTCGGAAGTGATATTATTTTGGAATCTTCGGAATTTCAAAATAAAAAGTAATTTTAAAACTTTTCCAAAGTAATCCATTAAGGCATTTTGCATATTTGCAGGGATACTACAATTTCAAGATCAGAAGAAAGAGTAGCAAAAATAGTAGTAGTTTAATTACATCAAGTTCATATCGCAAGCTAAGAAGAAAACCTAGTTGATTACAAACATGTTCAAGATACTTTATAGGTTATATAGCGATATTCAAAGGTTTAGACACACTTTACAAAAGCAAAATCAACTTCACAAGTATTAACATAGTATTAACAAAGATACTTTAGTATAATAAAAAATAAACACATATATAAACAAAATAGTAATGGAATTTTAGAATATTCGGATCGGAATGAGTTCAGCAATGTTCCGAAATTTTCCGATCGGAATATTTCGGATTTTCTGAATTTTCCGATCCATTCCAATTCCAATTCCAATCCAATTTATTTCGTAATTTTCGAATTTCGGAATTTCGGACTCGGAATACCTTCTGATCGAAAAAAGTCCGGAAACTTTTGGTTCGAAATCAAATGGAATCGGAATTTCCTATCCAAGTAGCAACCCTAAATTGAATGTTTGAGTACTGTTTGGACTTTTGGCTTTGCAAAGAATTTTTCTTCTTTCAAGATTGATGTTTTTCGTGGTCCAACACCGAATTGTTGATGTGACACATGACTCGTGTAGATTTGACTAGTCAAACACGAATTTTTTTAAAGGCAAAAATGTCACGTAATTTTTGTGAAAAGTATAGGACGGAAGAGGAAATTCGTCAGCCTTTCTCAATTAACGGATCTGGTTGGCACCTTGTTTTGCCTTAGTCCTTATTGGGAAATATTTTCCCAAAGGACTAGGACTAAATTCTTGTTACTACCATGTACTTTAGGGGTCTAATTAGTTCAGTTCTTGATCTTTTAATTTCATCAGTTCAGTCTATGCACACTTAATTATCATCAAATATGTCCATTTAGGACAAATAAAAATGACACGTGTCGACCCATAATAGGTGACACGTGTCTAAATGGACATATTTGATGAGAATTAAGAGTGCAGAAACTGAACTGATGAAATAAAAAGTTCATGGACTGAACGGATTAGACACATAAAATACTGGGTAGTAACAAAAATTTAATAATTTCTCAAATAAGGACTCTAGCTTGTTTGACATGAATCCATATATGTCTCATGTATATTTGATTGGTCAAACACCGGACCCATTTTGTTAGTGATTTTATTTCACTAATTCTTTCGATGTCTATAGTAGTACAGTTCAACCTACTTGTTCAATTTTCTGGAACTCTCAAATTTTATGTTTCTTTCAAAATCTGCACATATTAGAAGAGCTTATTTCGTCAAGCCGTAAAGAAAGAAAGCACATATATATAAATATATCTTGCATTATTGACAAACTTGTAATTATCTTTTTTATATTGGTCTTAATTCATGGGAAACCTCTTTACTCTTAACCTTAAAGATTTTATATTTCAGCATGCAACTTTATGAGTTTATGATTCAATACTTGAGGGAGAGCAAGTTCTGGCAACTATCTTGTGGTGTTTCTGCAGCCTACGAATAAGAAAGAGCTAGCTGCCTTAATTTGTTTAGCAACAAATGCTGTTTCTTTTCATCAGTGACTTTTTCACTATCTATGTCTAATGTCTTGCATATGATCTATATATAGTAGTTAATAATCCATTTTATTTCTAACCAATTAGCTCGTGATTTAATCAGTTTAAATTAATATATCTTAATAGCTTGCGTGTTTTTTTTGTTACATTAGATGATATCGAACTCTGACCTAATCTAATCTTAACCCATTTTCCCACATACATACCCTTCCTCAGTACTTGGACCAACCTCAAGGGTTTTAATAGCTTGTGCTTTAGCTAACCATACAATGGTTGAGATTTTTACCTTTATTTTGGTCAATGAGATTTATACCTTTGTGTTGAGAGGAGAAGTCATGGCTTTTAGATTTTCGTCAAACTTACACAATTATATCCATAGGGAATGAAATTATGAAATTATGAATCACCCTGCAATAGTTTTGGTGGTGGATTCGATGTCTTACTGTTTTCTCCAATTGAATTTTCATTTTATGTATTTTCTCACGTGCATGTAAAAATTAATTTAATTTAGGCGTTATATATTGTTTCATTAAGTGATGGTGGCAGTTATTTGCTTCCAAGTTCTTCAAAATGTCGATTATGCGCTTTCATTAAGTAGTGAAGTAACAATTTTGTTTTCTTAAAGCAACTCCGGTTCTGCCAATTGCCACCATTAATGTACGAACTACTAGGGTATCTATATATTATATACTGATTTTCAAATCATAATCATTGAACTAGCTCTTCTTCATTATCACTGCCCTTAAGGGAAACATCAAACATGTATGAATCAAAACACACACACAGATGTGTGTGCGACTAAATCAAAATAGTATGGAGTATAGCAACCCCATAACCTTCTTCTTAAAACCGCTACAAGTATCAAAAAGAACGTTAATTGAGCAAAAAGCACGAACTACAGCCTAATTTCAGGGGAAACAAATTAAAACAGTGAATTAATCCTGAATCCCTGTAGTTGATCGATGATCTTATTAACACAGAGGGAAATCTGCCGGCGGAGGCTCTATTGATTGAAGCTTCCCAACTCCATTGTCCACCAAGAAAACCATGGCCAAACCCCACTTGATATGAACATCCAAGTGACAATGCATCACCCAAGCACCTGTTTATTAATGTGAAACATACACACATATATTAGTACGTACGTATCAAGTTATTCTATGTAAACTTAGATTGTTAGTAATTCCTACCTGGATTGTCAGCTACAAATCTGATAACGGCCCAACCATTCGCTGGCACGGCCACTGTGTTCCTCAGAGGTGGATCAACAAGGTTAAACTTTTTAGTATCAGTCTTGGGGTTGAAGTTTCCAAAACCCTCTGCAAGGATGTAGAAATCGTATCCGTGAAGATGAATCGGATGGTTCTCGGGTGTGACAATACTCGTGTCTTGTAACACCACCTGCACTCTAGACCCATACTTCAACTTGTATCCCTTTGTCCCAGAACTGGGTTGCCAAAGCGAGCGGCTTACATTGCCAGTGTAGTCGAATTTCCGTGGCGGGTTGGCTGGAAAATCAGCAGTGTAAACTCCAGGAATGTTTTGCTGGTAAGCTTGGAGGATTGACATGTTGTTTGGAAGCACAAACGAGACATTGTTCATGCTAGCAGTGAAGCGTGTTCCATTAGGGCCTTGGCACCTTCTTGATCGAAAGTGCTTCGGGCATTTGTTGAGTCCAAGACCGATTGTGAAGAAGAGGTTCTCGTCGATTTCAGTCGGGACTTCGACTTTTCTAGGGCTTCTGAAGCTCTTAGTGAAGGCTGAGGCAGTGTTTGTGTCATTGAAAGCTGGCAGCTGTGGCATTATGGGTTTAATCACTGTTTTACCCGTTTTACAATTAGCAGTACTGTTGCAACGGACCGACTTGTATTCGAGAATAGCTGTTGTGGTGGTGTTGTCAAATGGAGCGTTTTGTGCACTGAAATAGGCACGCGCCGCCAAGTAGTATCGAGATGGTGGCTGGTCCCCGGTGATTAAGACGTCGGTAGTCTGGCCGGGTCCTAGCATGAGAACTTTGGTGGTGAAAGGCTTGGTGTAGGAGGCATCAGCACCAACCACAGTCAGTTTGTGGTTGGCGACAGAGAAGAAAAGAGGTTGGTTAAGGGCGGCGTTTATCACTCTCAGAAGGTTGGTCTCGCCAGAGTCTATGGGAACTACGACAGTGCCTGCGTAGAAAGCTCATGCATGTCATTTTAATTCATAAAATTGAATATTAATTAGCTGCTACGATCACTAATGAGAAATTTAATTCTTAGATGATGTGTATGTAGTTTTCTATTTTAGAATATATTCAATGGAGGATCGGGATCGAACCAAACCTTTGCTGGAGCAATTGTAAAGATCACCGGGTTGGCCGTTGATGGTGTATGCATCGGAAACATTAGGAGCTGCTCCGGTGCGAGTTGATATCCTCACCACGTCCATAGGGTTTGCGTCCCACCACTCTCCGAGAAGAAGTGTTGCTTGACGATTTGGTTTAGTGAATGGATACGAGTCTCCTTGTTTTGGATGGATAATAAGTGCTCCATAGACGGTGGCTCTAAGCCATGAGCTATGAGCGTGCCACCATAGAGTACCTTCTTGGCCTTGGATTGTAAACCGGTAGGTGTAACTCCCTCCTGGCCTAATAGGACATTGAGTTACAAACTCGGGTCCATCTGCCCATCCAGTTCTCATTTGCCGAATGCCATGCCTGAAATGTATACATGTATATGTGTCAATTAAACTGAATCGAACTGTCACTGTAACTCGGAGAAAATATTAATTAGTAATTACCAGTGAATGGTGACGTTGTATCGAGCTTTGTTAGTGACTTTGACGACCAGAGTGTCGCCATTTTTAACTACCAAGGTTGGTCCAGGGTACTGCCCATTCACCGTAATGCTGTTGTGGATTTTGCACAGCCTCTTCACTGGTGTTGCTTGAATCTATATTAACTCCATTAAGCTAGCTAGGTCAATATATATCTAAGAATTAAGTAAAATAATGGACTGAACGAAATGATATATGAGAGAAATAACTTACAACAAATTCATGGTGGTGAGCTTTGGGATCGGCCAAGGTCGACATTGCTGATGAAGCAAGGAGAAGGCAAAGGCCTAGTAGGAGAATGCTACTGAGTGCCTCCATTCTAGCTTAATTCGTATGGTAATTTGCGTAAGCTTTGGTTTGAATATTGAGATGTAATTGGATTGGTGAGTGACAAAGTGATAGATAAGGGATGCTTTTATATATAGGAAGAGATAGGTTCGTTGTCTGAGGTTGGCATCAGATTACGTTTTGATTGATGAACTTAGTTCAACCCTATAGGAGTAGTTGTTGCACGGTTACACCCGCTAACCTATACAACCAATTAAGATTAAATATTTCTTCAATAATGAAGGCTTGCCTTACAAGTCTTCTTTCGGATTGAACAATTTTAGTTAGGAACTCTTAGAAGTTGACAATTATTCGTTTGCACACACGAATAACGGTATTGGTCAAACCCATTGTTGATTATTTATTTTGATGAGGGTATCTTGTCATTCTCGTCACTCTAAAAAAAAACAAACATATAATCTTATTTCTGTTGTGTTGGTAAAAGCAAAACATGTCGTGTATTGGATTTTTAATTTTTCATTTACTTACTTATTCCAAGTCCGTTAATGTTGCATTTAAATCTAGAGCTTGAAATGTATGGCCTTCCCTTCGTGGAATGATATCTTGAGGCACTATAATTCGATAGTAAAATTGTCATTTTTTTTATTATTATATTGGAGGAAATCGAACTCCTGACTTCGTATAATCTTATTATAATTCACTATCCTTTTTTATTGCATGGGCTAATCGTCGTTACTTTTGTCAAGAAAAAAAAAAAGGAATCAAAAGGTTTAAATTTGTCCTTTAACAACGTAATTAATTACCCTTCAGATAGCCAAAGTAATTGATTAGTGCATTTCTTGATGTGTCTTGATATATAGTCAACAACATGTGTTTGTTTTATGGCCACAATCGAAATGATGATTTAGTCGGTTAGACAAGTTTTAGATAGTTGGGTGGGGTGCAATATCTGTGTTGAATGTGGACCAACGACCAAATAAATTAGTTGCCCTTTTGAAAGGAAATTAATTAATATGATGAGTAGATTAAGTCATCTCTAAAATTAATGATTTGATTGGGTCTTCCAACACCAGAATCTAACAGTAATTCTGATAGAGAAACTTAAACAGATAGTTTAATTAGAGTTGTAGCAATTCTGTTAATTAGGTAGCCAGTCACGGGATACTCGATCAGTTACTCACCCATATTTAAGTAAGGTCTTTTTACCATATTTTTAATTCAAAGAATTGTAGATATTGGTTAGGAGACTACGAGATCAAAATTTTAGTTAGTTAGTTAGTGACTATATGCACATTAAGATACTATATACAAATTAAGGGAAAATTCTAATATGCATGCTTGTATAGTATACAAGCCGAGTGGGTAGCACATGATGTGTGGACATTTGTGTCGTTAATTCAATATGCAATTGCAATTCAAATATGCAACTACCGATTGTGATGGAAAAATTCTATTTGCTAAGTGCAATTGCTGATTAAGAAGAAACAATTCTATTTTTCAAAATGGAACTGCCGATCAAATTTACAATTGCAATTTTCATAAGAGTAGCATGTGCTACCCACTCAGCCTGCATAGTATGCAGACTTCTACAATAGACAAGTCCCGAATTAAGAAGAATACATATCTTTGTATGGCTCCCACATGGAAAAAAAGTAATAGTGAAGCACGTCATATTGTAGAGCAAGAGCAACACGACCCCGGTAGTACGACTCAATTACCGAAATTTATTTTCTTCGTGTTCATTTTTTAGATAGGTTAAAGAGTTCTCACTTTTAATGAATAATGTGTACTAAAATAAAATAACTTTTTATCGATTTAATGAATCATTCCATAACCGGATTCCACTCGACTCTCAACTTCCAATTTGGTTCCTACAAATCCATTAGGAACTTAGGAACATCGATAAACATCAGACAATGAAATTCGTTTGATGAAATTTATGAGAAATCAAATAATAAAAAATTGGAAGGTTACACCTTTCGCCGACTCGTATGTCGTTGGCCAAGGTCATGCCCCATACTATTATTATATTTTTGGGTTTTTATCACAAATGGTACCTGAACTTTACCTCAATTATATACATAGTACATGAATTTCACTTTTGATCACAATCAGTACTACCCGAACTCTTTGAGTTCATCCTAAATGGTACCTAAACTTCAATTTTTGTCACAAGTAAGTAGTACCCAAAGTTTTCAATTTTTGTTACAATTAGTACCCAAAGTTTTTTATTTTAGCCTCCTTTTTTTGGAACACGCGCCCTCACTCGCATATATTTGCCGGAGAGATCACAAAAGTAGGCCTTAGGTACCACAAGAGATGAAATCGAAAACTTTGGTACTACTTGTAACAAAAATTGAAGTTCAAGTACCAAATATATAATTGAGAAATAGTTTAGGTACTATATGTACGTGATAAAAACCCTACATTTTTTTCCGCTTAAGATAACAAATAAATGCTTGCACTTCCGGGTCAAGCCAATTAATGAAAATTATTTTCTTTGTGTTTATTTTCTATATTTGTTAAACTCACTTTCGATAAATAATGTGTGCTATAACAAAACAATTTTTCATCGGTGGAACGAGCCTTTCCATAACGGTATTCTACTCGACTCTCAACTTCCAATTTGGTTTCCACAACTCCATTAAGTGCCCATGCAAGAACATCGATAAACATTAAGAAATGAAATTCGTTTAATGAAATTTATAAGAAATCAAATAATAATAATAAAAAATTTGGAAAGTTTCGTTGGTAAATTGATCATACCGCATATATATAATTTTTTTTTTCATTTGATTTTTTTTTTTCGCTTAAGAAAACAAATAAACGCTTGCACTTCCAGGTCAAATCAATTAATGAATTTTTTTTGGTGTTCATTGTCTCAATAAGTTAAAAAGTTCTCACTTTTGATGAATAATGTGTACTATAACAAAAGAACTTTTCATCAGTTTAATGAGGCTTTCCCTAACGGGATTCTACTCGAATCTCAACTTCCAATTTGGTTCCTACAACTCCATTAGGTGCCCAGTAACATCGATATACATTAGGAAATGAAATTTGTTTGATGAAATTTGCAAGAAATCAAATAATAATAAAAATTGGAAGGTGTGCACCTCTTGCCGACGAATATTAGTCGGCAAAAGGTCATGCCTTTTATTATTATTATTTTCTTCATTTAATTTTTTTGTTTAAGATAACAAATAAATGTTTGCACTTCCAGATCAAGTCAATTAATGAAATTTAGTATTGTGTATTCATTTTGTCGATCAGTTAAAGAGTTCTCATTTTCGATGAATAATGTGTGCTATATAATAAAACAACTTTTCAACTTTTCATCCGTTGAATGAGCCTTTCCATAACAGGATTCCACTCGATTCTCAACTTCCAATTTGAACTCCATTATGCCCAAAAACATTGATAAACATTAGAAAATGAAATTCATTTGATGAAATTTATAAGAAATCAAACAGTAAAAAAAAAAGAGAAGGTTTCATCAGCAAATTGATCATGCCGCATATTATTATTATTTTTTCATTTAATTTGTTTTCTTTTTGCTGAAGAAAACAAATAGATGCAAGAACTGGCAGGTCAAGTCAATTAATGAATTTTTTTTTGTGTTCATTTCTTGATAAGTTTAAGAGTTTTCACTTGTGTTATAACAAAATAACTTTTCATCGGTTTAACGAGCCTTTCCATAACGGGATTCCACTCGACTCTCAACTTGCAATTTGGTTCCTACAACTCTATTAGGTACCCAAGAACATCGATAAACATTAGAAAATGGAATTTGTATGCTGAAATTTGCAAGAAATCAAATTTAAAAAAATTGGAAGGTTAAACCTTTTGCCGACGAAATAGTCGTCGGTAAAGGTCATGCCACATACTATTATATTTTTTTATCATTTTTTTTTTGCTTATGAAAACAAATAAATGTTTGCACTTCCTGGTCAAGTTAATTAATAAAATTTATTTTCTTTGTGTTCATTTTCTTGATAAGCTAAAAAGTTTTTACTTTTGATAAATAATATGTGCTATAACAAAACAACTTTTCATCAGTTGAACGAGCCTTTTCCATAATGGGATTCCACTCAACTCTCAACTTTCATTTTATTCCTACAAATCCCTTAGGAATTTAGGAACATTGATAAACATCAGACAATGAAATTTGTTTGACGAAATTTATAAGAAATCAAATAATGAAAAAAATTGGAAGGCTACACCTTTTGCCGACGAATATTTCGTCGGCAAAGGTCATGCCTCATATTATTATTATTTTCTTCATTTAGTATTTTTTTTTAGGGCCAATTACCCATAAGGTCATTTACATAACCTATATTATTCAAAAAGCCACCTAATATTTTTATTCCTCATAAAGCCACCAAATTATTACAAATTTTAATATTTACAAAAATGCCACCACATTTTTTTTCTCATTATTTACAAAAATGCCACTGCCTACAAAAAACTACTACATTGATTTTTGGCAGTAGCTTTATTGTTATTTGACAGTAGCTTTATTGTTCTTCGACAGTAGCTTTCTTGTTCTTCGACAGTAGTTTTCTTGTTCTTCAACAATAACTTTATTATTCTTTGGGAGTACATTTCTTGTTCCTCGCCAGTAGCTTTATTGTTTTTTGACAATAGCTTTATTGTTTTTTGACAGTAGCTTTATTGTTCTTTGACAATAGCTTTATTGTTCTTTGACAATAGCTTTATTGTTCTTCGACAGTAGCTTTCTTGTTTTTCGACAGTAACTTTATTATTCTTTGGGAGTACATTTATTGTTGCTCGCCAGTAACTTTATTGTTGCTCGCCAGTAACTTTATTGTTCTTTGACAGTAGCTTTATTGTTCTTCGACAGTAGCTTTATTGTTCTTCGACAGCAGCTTTATTGTTCTTCGACAGTAGCTTTCTTGTCTCTAGTAGTAGTTTTTCGTATCCAGTGACATTTTCGTAAATAATGAAAATTAAAAACGCGGTAACATTTTTGTAAATATTGACGCGGTGGCATTTTTGTAAATATTAGTAGCTTTATGAGGGATAAAAATATTTGGTGACTTAAAAAAGAACAAGGTCACCAAAAGTGACTTATCAGTAATTTTTTATTTTTTTTATTTACGATAACAAATAAATGCTTGCACTTCCGGGTCAAGTCAATTAATGAAATTTATTTTTTCGTGTTCATTTTCTAGACTAACTTTTAGGATTAAAATATAGGTGAATTGTGGGTGAACCGGCCAAAACACGATTAATAAACACGTGGATCTTGAATTAGTTAACCAAACTCACAAAAGACCCGCTTAACCAAGATTTATTTTACTAAACAGATTGTGCCAGGTAACCCGCAAACACAACTAGTTAAAATTCAATAAATTTCACGTATAAAAGTTCTGTAGTTTTTTTTTTTTCACTTCTAGTGTAACTGTGTAAGTCATATAAAAAAACTATGGTGATAATTCTTGTGATAAGTGTATTCATGTAGCCTAAATTGGGTTAAATTGTCGGCTTAACCCTTACTAAATGGGTTTGGCGAGTCGTGCTGCTAAGCCATCCATTTAACAATGTCTACTAATTGAGTTGGGTTTAGATTTGCGTATTCTGATACGTTTATATTTGACACGACTCGAACCCGACATGACTGGGTGGAATTTTTATTTTTTTTTAAACATTTTATTGGGTGAAAATATTCCCAATATCCCATCATAATTTTGAAGATGTAATGCAGTCCTAGTGTTAACTGTTGAGTTGAGAGTTCGAAGACTGTCTACAGGTTTTTTGAAAGAATATGGGCACTGATACTTTTTGTAGGAATAAAATCAAGTCTGATGCTTTTCTCCTCAAGTGAATTACTACAAGGTTGGGAAGA
This sequence comes from Rubus parviflorus, assembly GCA_029955375.1. NCBI lineage: Eukaryota > Viridiplantae > Streptophyta > Magnoliopsida > Rosales > Rosaceae > Rubus > Rubus parviflorus. The sequence continues at coordinate 6,159,148 of JARGGL010000005.1, read as the reverse complement.
TCAAGTAATGAACAAGTCTTTGCCAAAAAACAAAAAAAAGCAATGAACAAGCAAAAACAAACAAGTGGTGACACTCTTTTCTTCTCCAAACTTGCTTCATCCTTGGAAATGTAGGGATAGGCGGATAGGAACCGAAACGAGTTTAGAAATCCTATTAGCTTCGTTAGGATGAGCTTCAAACTTTTTGGTCAAGGGTGACATTCTCAGACTTTTCCAGTCACTGGAGACAACCAATTTCAGGAGGGATTTCATTGCTAAAGCTGTTGTTTTGGAGATGAATGAACCTCAGAAAACTCAAATTTCCAACATGTGGTTGGTGATATAGAGCCTGCAAGTTTCAAGGACTGCAGATCTAATGTCGCAACCCTTTGGCGGCGGCAACCACATGTAACACCAAGCATGCCAATGGAAAAAGTGGATGGTTACATTCCATGAAGCCGGCTCAAAAAGGGTCACCAGCTATCCTAGCCTCAACTTCAAGCAAGACCTCTCGATCTGTTTTATTTCCAGCAAGGAAAAACCCCGAAAATATCTTCGAAGTCCATAACGAGACTATTGCATATGAACTCATGATCCGTATAAGAAGATAGAAAATAAATCAAAGTATTCTAATACAAAAAGTACCGAAGTCAGCATTATACTCTTGAACAAAACTGCATGTCACTTCATTTACGAGCAAAGTTCATCAAGATGTGTCGGAGGCGAGGCGCAAGAATGTGACATATGCACCACAAGTACCTTAACCTTCAATTTCATCAGCTTTTGGATCTCTTCAATGATTTCTTCATTTGATGAGGTGGAAGCAATATTTGAACTTTTGTATGCAACACTCCCATGTGTGATTTCTTGGGAGGAGTTGAGTAATGATGGAATGAAGTCTCTCTCATATTTTATGTTATCAACTTATCATATAGAACTATAGAAGCATAACATCCCTCCATTTGAAAACTTCAATAAGGGCACTGATTCCCTTAACTTCAGCAGCTTGATCAGCGTGCATGATCTCAACAAAGAAGGAATATTTATTGTCAGTGAGAAGAGGAGAAAGAGACATTACAGGGAGTTTAGCTGATTCTACTAATTCTGCCAAAAGATTTGCTTCTGCTCTTGTTTATGCACCAATTATTGCTTCCACTATGATGTTTTCCAAAAAATTAAGAGCTGCATTGAGTAACAAGTAAAGATTACCTACAAGTATATATACTAGAAACATCATCGAACAAACATGCGCGTGCAGAGAATTAGTGTAGGAAAAGGATCAGTACGGGAATGCGGAAATGGGGAGATTTCCTCAATGACTTGCTACCATTGTATTTAAAAATTGATCAAGTATTACCAACACCTTTGTAACTAATAAAGATATGTTCAGCATTTCACACCTACTGATTGACAAAGACAGTTCTTTATATAGGTAATAGTAATTATATACCAACAATATAAAGTATAGAATGAACCTTGAAATACAGTAATTTGTTAAAAGAATGAAAGGCTCACCAGCTGACAGAGCGGGCAGAGGTTCACCTTTGGAATCCTTACTTGTGGAGAACTACTCTAGTGCTGTAGTTATTGTGCAGATGGTAAAAATCAGAGAGAGCCATTGAAATACAGCTGAGAACAATCTTTACCTCCCTTGATCCCACCATATCGAGAATCACACCGACATGAACCTGATCTTCCACAATAATGGGATTGATATCATTATTTGTTTTTTCAAATTCAGCACTCAAGTGACCGATGAAGCAACAGAAGGTCACAAAGGACAGGTTGATTGTATGCCTCAACCCTTGAAACTCCATATAGTTGTATATGATCACCAACTTAAATGTAATAGCAGCTCTGGATATATACATATCCTCTTACTTAATCATATGTATATATGCTTCTGAACTAGTATTCAGAGCGAATATATCATATAATTAAATTCATATGATCATTCAAGGAAGGTACTTGAAAAGGTGATCAAGCAATGTTGATATAAATAAAATTTATAACAAGGGAGACAAAGTCAATACTTGGTTTGCAAGCATGTTCTGTCATCTACAACTTGTATGACTCCGAGTTTAGTCAGCAAAAATTACCAAGCTGCTTGCGCTATAACTGAATTGATTATTGATTTACACTTAACAATAAACGACTAAATAAGCGTTTAAGTGGTAGAATGGTTTAATGAACATTATAGTTTGTTTTTAGAAGAAAAAAAGATTTGATTACAACAGAAGAGCTATACCAGGAGTGGATAAGGAACACACAGCACAGTGCTGAGAAAAATATCTACAAAAGAATTCAAAGAGACTAGCAAACATATTACACAAGAAACAAGCCTCACTTGACAACAGCAACAGATTCATCATAATGTAAGGGAATAAGCCCTAAAAAACAGTAGTAATGCCAATAAAAAGAGAGAGAGAGAGAGAGAGAGAGAGAGAGAGCAGAGTCAAAATATGTTTTCTTTTCCAAAACTCATGTACTAGTTCTTTCAGCAAGAAATAGAACCAAGCGTGTACAATATATATATGACAGTTTTCTTATTCAAAGAAGGGGAAAGGTGAGGATCGAACTCTTGCCATCAGTGTGGAGATACGTACTCTGCCATTGAAGTTATAAGTCCCCTCAAAGACGAGAGCTTTATGCTGCCCAAAAATGGACACCACCAAGGAAATAACCAGCAAGCAAACAAATTGCTGCACATATTAATCGTCGTCCATATATTTTAATCTCTAATGGGTAACCTAATCAGTATTCGAAAGAAAATATTACTAGAGAAACATAATCAGCAAGGAAAATGTAGGAACCATGAGCCAAAGCAATCAAGCTACCATTGTTTAGCAAATATCAGTAATGATACTACTTCTGGTCAAAGCAAAGAGCTAACAAGCAAGAAGAAATCGCAAACACAATACAATACGGAAGAGAAACATTGGTTGCTCCAAGTAAAATTTATTATCATGACGCTTTGATTTTCATGTCTCTCAATTGCCACTAAACATGATCTTATATCCTCAGCTAAAACAACTACCTCAATCACCAAAATTGGTAACAATTAGATGTGATAAATGATAGAAACAACATTACTATTTCCGGTTAGGCTAACCGGCTACTGCTTGCCACCGGAATCATCTCCCTCCTCCGAAGAAGCAGCAGCTGGACCCGTTTTCGAGCTCTCCGGAGCCTGAGCCTTTTCGTTCTCCAATTCTATAACAACCTCCTTCTCCTTGTCCTTGCTGTTCTGCTCCTCCTTCTCGGCCGCCTTCTCCTTTTCCAATTCCTTGACGGCCTCTTCCTCGGCGGCCTTCTCAGCCCTGAGTATGGGCTCGTAGTAATCGGGGTGAGCCAGCATACACGTCTTCAAAGCGGAGGTGACGTCAAAGCACTTTTGAGCAATGTCCTCGTTCGTCTTCTCAGCCTCTTCAATGCACTTTTCCCAAGCTGTGAAGCTCTCTTTGCACCCGCCGCCTTTCATGAACAAGCAGAACCCACACTCCCCCACCTCCTCCTCCTCCTCCTCGCCGATCTCCGATTCATCTTCCTTGGGCTTCGCCGCTGCCTCTTCTTCTAAGGGTTTTGTATCCGATTGGGTTTTGGAAGCTGAATCGGACATGGAGGGAATTGATGAATCTGGTGGCGAGTCGGGCTTAGGAGAATCTGGTGGCGAGTCGGGCTTAGGAGAATCGGCGGGGATCGCTGAGTTTGATGAGGAGGACGAATTGTTATGGTCTGCTGACTCTGGTCTGTTGATGGAGGACGAAGCAGCACCCATGACTCTCTTGCTCAAAAACCTAGCTAGGGGTTTACAAAATTGGCCGGGTCGGTTTAACCGTTTAAGTTGCAGGGATTTTGGGGCTTTTATCACTTTGGCCCAAGTGGTCCACCAACTGTTATTCTCTTCTGTTTTTTGTGCTTTTTTTTTTGTCAACGATGACTTTTCCTTCAAGGAAATATTTACCCCCATGAAAATTTTCCATGAGAGCTAGAAGAAGAAGGAATATACTGATTTCTGAAATATATATTTCAATTGAAGAAGGAATACATATGTGAGGAATATCTATTACATACAAGGACGGAGCTAGGCAAAAAATTTAGGTAAGCTAATTTTAAAATGTAACGTTATTAACGTATAAATTTAGGGGTTTACCCAGCTTATATTGTGCTGGTGGTGTGAAGTTTGAGTCTTGGTATACTCTTAGCTTCATCCCTAATTACAGGGCCTGTCTATGAGAACAAAGCACACAATTCATATATATGCAAACAGATTCTATACCAACTTGGATTGGTGAGCATATGAGAAGTCAAATAATGAAGAAGATTAAAAGAACAGGCCGAGTGATGCGAGTTACATTAGGTGGAGTTACATTCTCAGACTTTATGAAAGTTAGGACTGAAGATGGAATGCATGTCTACTACAGGTTTTGTACGTGAAAGAATATATATGGCAACTGATTTTTTTTTTTTTGAGGCATTAGTACGTAGACTCTAGTGTGATAATTTTCTCCCAAATTAATCTATATATACAAGGTTGGGAAGATGAACAAGTGTGACACTCTTTTCTTCTCCAAACTTGCTTCGTTTCAGGACTTGTAGCGCTGGGAACTGAAATGATTGAGTTTAGAGATCCTATTAGCTTCTTTTGAGATGAGCTTCAAAGTTTTGCGTAAGGGTGACATTCTCAGACGTTTCAGTCTGTGATCGAAAACGATCAATTTCAGGAGGGACGTACTTCAATATTGCTGAAGCTAGCTGTCGTACGTTTTGGAGATGAAAGAACCTAAAACAGGTCAAATTTCAAACATGCATGTGGTGATATAGAACCTGAAAGCTTCAAGGACTGCATTTCTAATTAATGTCGCCGCCCTTTGGTGGCGGCAACCACATGTAACACCATGCAAATGGCCGGCAAAAGTACATGGTTGGTTTCATTGCATGAAGTCGTGACTTCAAGCAAGGCCAGTACTCCACCGGCCTGTTTCATTTCTGGTAAGGGCAAAACCCTGCATGCATGGAAACAACTACGTACAAGTGAAATGAACTTGTAAATCTCCATGATATCTTTTTTTATTTTTGAAGGCCCCATGATATCAGTTTTGTGAAGCTATCTTGGGAAATCTACATGCATGCTAGTACTAACTAGCATTGTGATCGATACGTCAATTACTGAATCCCACCAATATATATTCATCATATTCAGGAACACATTCTTCTGATAACTAGCATCAGAAAAAATGATTAAGATGCATCAGACCTGATTGGAAATATTGCCTAGCTATATATATATATATATATATATGCTAGTACTATACATTGCAATTGTTCCCCAGAATAAAATATCTTCTACATATATAACTTTTGCATCAGGGCATATCCGCATATGCCATTAGTCGAGGAATAATTAGGACGTACGTTGCATTTCTGTTAGTTTTTTTGTTCTTTTCTCTGGTTTGATATATAACTAAGTGGACTGAAGGAACGATGTATACATAAGTCCATAACAAGACAATATATATAGCATATGAACCATGATTCATGATCTGCATAAGAAAATAGCTAGGAAAAGAAAAAGAAAGTATTCTCAATAATAAAAAAGTACGAAAGCAAGCATTATACTCTTGAACAAAACTACATGTCACTTCCTTTACAGGGTGCACCTTCAGTGCCCGGGGCAGAATGGTGCTCGGGCAGAAGGATACAATTGCAGGGGGGTGGGATGGGGTAGAGGATGCATCCAAGGGTTTAGGAGGATGCCACGTGCCCAAACACTTGGTGTTCGGTGTATGGCAGAATTTCCCTCCTTAATTTACAAGCTAGTAAGGTTCATAAATTAAGTGATTTTGTTAATTACAACCCAAAAGAAAAGCCCAAGTTTAACATCACAAAATTAACTCACGAAGGATTTTCTACACAATAGAATCTATCAAAGGAGCAATTAATTAATATTTGTATTAGTGGTTAATGGACAGCATGTACAACCAACTGCATAGGAACTGGCGGCATGTTGTTTTGCTTAGTTCCATATACCATGTAGGAGAGGAACATCCTTAAACGCTGCATTAGTCCTCGAATCAGATTTCTAAATCGAAGGGATAAAACTATGAATAGGAAAAGAGCAATAGCTAAAGAAGCCCCACTAATAAGGAATAGACCACGAAAGTCGTAGAGGTCAATCGTATTGGGGTCACTCTTGCTAATATCCTCATCAGACATGAGAGTTGTATTTTCATGAAACCAGGTCTTTTCCATCTCTATAAGCCTTTCTTCCTGTCTCAGAAATTCAATTTGCCTTGACACATCATGAACCAATTTTGAACCTTTAGGGAAAACCTGAATGCCAAAAACAAATTAAATTAACCAGCTTGTGAGTAAAACTATTCTGTGTTTCAGATACTCAACCATATATTCATGATTATATATATAGTCAAATTGCTTAAATAATGTTTTAATTTAGCTTATTTTGTTCATAGAGGCAAACTAAAGCCAAATTGTTAGTATTCTTGGACACTATGCAGGATGAGCCATAACAATGTATCCCGTATTTTCCCTATAGTAAGAATTGAAATTCCTTACATGAACCTGAATAAATAATTGGAGCATCCAATATTCCAATAGAATGGTTAATTATTGGCAATAGGGGAGAGGTACGTAGTCTAGGGCTTTATATGTTGTAACACAGGGCTTTACATTTCCAGATTATTCCATGCATGAACAATAATTAATAATGTGTCATGTAAATCATAGGAGAGATCGAGGTAACTCACAAAGGCAAAACCATTGGTGATAGACTGGGGTTTAATCATGGCGTAGTCAGCAGAATACTTTGCGAGGAAGATTTTTATGTATGGAACCTCGTCAATAATCGCAGAAACACCACCATGCTTGCTTCCTTCTGATAGAGCACCAAAATATTCTTCAGCTGAACGATATGGCTTAACCCCATTGAAATTCAAGTTCACTATAACTCCTAATGAACCTGATTGGTAACCTATATAGTCCCCTCTTGAGTTTAACTGTATCTGTTTGAGTGTCATCATTGATGCTAAAGTTGCAGTGTAACTTGAAGTCAATATAAGCACTACAAACACCCATATGATCATTACAAACTTTGCCAAATTTTTTGACAGCTTCTCCGCTGCAAAATGAACAAGAAAATTTATTTTTCATGTTCTTTGCTAGCATGTGTAGAACTAGCGTCCTAATGAACCTAACCTAATCATCGAATGTTATTGACCACTATGAGAACAACTAAGAATCAACTTAATTTGAAATAAGATCTTAAAATATGAATATATGTAGTTGAGCATGCACTTGAAAGGAGGACTTGTATAATTGGAAGAACTGAGATATAGGACTTACTATAAGCAAACACAAGAGTTGAGAAAGTAAACCAAAGTACTGTTCCAATTTGTTTCCCTGGTGTGCCTTGAAATGCTGTGTTAGTAGGGTGCTCAACAACCCAAACAACAAGGCCGGTTAGGATAAAGAAAGCAGCAGTTGTTATCCAAAGATTTGTTGAAAGTGGTTTGAAGAAAATCCACAAGGCCTTGTCATTATTTGGCACCAACATTCCCACACCTAAGTCGGTATATGGTATTGTAAAATCAACATATTGAGATCTGTTCGATGTGATCGTTACATCTCCAACAACAGCATCAAATTTCTATACAATGAGGAGTAATGGATAGAGATTAATAATAATAATCAATTAATAGAAAACATCTAAATCCCAGTGTCTACATATATAATGTAATACCAATTGGTACATGCTGACAAATGTTGGTATATATACTAAACATTCCCAAAACTTTTAATTAATTAGCTAACAAGCTATTATAGAAATTATTTGTAACTGGCCGGCCCAAAAAAATAAAAAAGATAAGATAATTTGTATGTTAATTCCTCCTATTAAGCTAGCTTGAGTTATATTTAGATGGCATGGCTATTCCAAATATATTAATATATGAATGAACTAGTAATACTAAGTACGTTAAGCATATATATGTGTACCTTGAGATAAACCTGGTAAACAAGATCATTATTATTACCAGCAGGATTTCCATTGGCATCCTCAAATGGAATAAACTCGCAATCCACTTCATAGGGCAAAGCTCCTATTGCAGCTTTGAATACCTCTATAGAGAAGCCAGTGACAAGAGTTGTATTGGTTTCCAGATTATGGTCCACACGAACAAGTTCCTTGAAACCGTATCTCACTGGAACACCAATTCTTAGTTTAACTGTTTCACTAGTACTCAATTCCCTCTTGGATCCTCCAGGCCATATGATTCTTTCAAGATCAATCGTGGAAGCCAACTTTCTCCTATTATGAATAAGTTGCTGCTGTGGTGACTCTTTTCTGATTTTTCCTTCTTCTTTGCAAGGCCATAACCCAATCCTTTTGATCTCACCTTTTCCAATAACATTAACTATCTCAAATGGTTCTGATGAAATCAGTTTCCCATTTAGATATTGAATTTCACCACTTAACCCTTTAAATCTACTTTGCAATATCTCTCCAAGAAGCACAACTCTTTCGGAGGATCTAGTGGTAGAATTTTTAAGCCTTGCTCTTTCAACTGCTTCTGCTAGAGCCCAAGTTGCATCATATGCCCAGATTCCATCTGCGCTCAACTCCCGAATGGCTTCCATATTGGGATCCTGTAGGTAAAACTTCTTCCTCAATCTTGAAGTAAGACTGTGAAGGCTCATTGATGCTGGAATTGAAGATTTGAAACCCAGCACTCCTTGCATTGACTCAATAACAGATAAGTCCATGGAATGCAAGAAATTCATGCTAGTTGATGTCATAATCCAAGCATACCCTTCACTCATCATCCCCAACTTATTTGCACTTAAGAAAAGGCGAGGCGCAAGGAAATGTGACACATGCACCACAAACACCTTAATCTTCAATTTCATCAACATTTGGAGCTCTTCAATGATTTCTTCATTTGATGAGGAGGAAGCAATATTGGAACTTTTGTATGCAACACTCCCATGTGTCATCTCCTGGAAGGAGTTGACCATTGATGGAATGAAGTCTCTTTCATATTCTTTGTTATCATATAGAAGGATAACATCCCTCCATTTGAAAACTTCAATAAGGGCACTGATTCCCTTAACTTCAGCGGCTTGATCAGCGCGCATGATCTCAACAAAGAAGGGATATTTATTGTCAGTCAGAGGAGGAGATAGAGACATTATAGGGATTTTAGCCGCTTCTCCTAATTCAACCAAAAGGTTTGCTTCCACACTTGTTTGTGCCCCAATTATTGCTTCCACTTTGATGTTTTCCAAAAAATCAAGAGCTGCATTGAGTAACAATGGTAAAGATTAGTTATAGGAAGTGCCCCATTTTATTGGAAGTTCACAAGTGTGTGTAGAGAGTTGGTGTAGAAAAAGGAGTAAGTAGGGGAAGATTCACATAATCACTTGCGTACGTACTATCTATGTATCTTTAATCTATATCTGTAATTTACAGAAAAATATTGTTAGCCTCATTATGGCATAGGATGTGGAGGCCTTAATCATATGTGGCATACCACATTATATACGTAGTTACGTACACATCATTCACCAATTGCCAAATCATTTTAGGAAAAAGTCTATCATACATACCCATCCTACATCCAATAGTTATTACTTATTTAACTTTAATACTTATCATTTAATTATACTTACAATTATAATTAATTATATTTACAAATATAATTCTTATCAATCCTAGATCCGATTGCCAACAGATTAATTTCAAGATCAAACAAAAAGCGTTTTTATGACATAACCTTTTGGGTTATTATCACAAATAGTACTTGAACTATTTCTCAATTATATAGTTGGCATGGTACCTGAACTTTAATTTTTGTCATAAGTAGTATCCAAAATTTTTGATTTCATCTTTTGTGGTACCTAAACTTCAATTTTTGTCACAAGTAGTACTCAAAGTTTTCAATTTTAGCCTTTTTTTTTAGGTTTAGGGTTTAGCATTTTTTTTTCCTTTTATATTTTAGATTGCAAGTGATAAATATATAAAATGATAAAATTTAAATAAAAGTTTGAAAGGACAATATTGGTTTTGTAATATTTGATATTGAAAGAAATATTAACATGAAATTTTAAAATATATTTTGTTTTATATGACATGGCATGACACATAGGATTTAGGCTTTCATATCTCAGGTCTTAATGGGGGCCCCTAGCATTGCCCTTTCTGTTAATACCTTTTTTAAAACTAAACATATATATGCTTAGTACTTAACACCTATTGATTGAAAAAGAGGGTTCTCCGATCCTTATTATAGCATAGATGATAGTGATTATGAACAAAAATGTATAAGATAACAAAGCAAGCTAGGAAGAAATATTTGAACCCCGAAGTTTTAGAAACCGTTATACAGAAGTTGTACGTTTGATCGAAAGAATGAATGGCTCACCAGCCGACAGAGTAGGCAGAGGTTCGCCTCTGGAATCCTTACTGTAGAGAACTACTCTTGAGCTGTAGTTCTTGTGCAGATGGTAAAAATCAGAGAGGGCCATTGAAATGCAGCTAAGAACAATTTTTCCTTCCCTTGATCCCATATCGAGAATCACACCGACATGAACTTGATCTTCAACAATAATGGGATGATTAGTATCATTATTTGATTTTTCAATATCACCACGCAAGTGATGAATGAGGCAACAGAAGGTCAGAAAGGATAGGATGATTGTTTGCCTCAACCCTCGAAACTCCATATAGTACGTACGTTGTATATGATCACCAACTTAAATTAACAACAGCCCTGGATCGATATAGAGTATTATATACATACATATATATATATATCCTCATATAGTTTAATTTATTATATTATATATATGATCATTCGAGGAAGGTACTTGACAAGGTTAATTGACCAAGCAATGTTGATATAAACAAAATATAAAGACTAAGTCAATACTTAGTTTGCAAGCATGCATGTACGTTGTGGAATTAATACCAAGCTACTAGAAGGGGTATGGTCGTCTGCTCGACACCGTAAGCCGTAATTAGGTGGTGAAAACTCTTGAATCAATAATGAATTCGCAAGAATCTGCATGTCTGATAAATGCAATGAAGAGTTTTTTACGACAACTAATTCTTTCCTTCAAGGATAATTTTTGGATTCACCCATATTTACTCTTTATTGTGATTAACTTATTTTCACCTTATAATTTTATGTGTTGGAAAAAAAATGGCCACGGAAGAAGGACATGATCTAACTAGATGATTCAATATGAAGAAGAAACTTTGGGATGTTTGGGTGTTCAAACCAATATATAACGAATTTATAAAATTAAGTTAATGCACTAATAATTAATTTTGATTAAAAAATATATTTAGGAAACCTTGTTTATAAAATAGAATAAATTCGTTATTTTATGAAATCTTGTTTGATCTTAATTAATTCTGTTAATTAAGATGATAATCTACCACCATTTATTACAAAAGGGAATACTATATATGGATGTAAAATAACAAAATTAGTTAGATAAAATTGAAAAGAAAATAAATCATATGTGACATGTGAGTCACTGGACCGTAATTAGAAAAAAAAATATTAATCGGGATTGCATCTAATATAAGGCATGATTTTTGGACTTTAAATGAATTTTGTCAAAAAAAGAAAAAACAAATTTTTTTCTAAGTCCAAAAATTATGTCCTATATTGGATGCAGTATTCTAAAAATCCATGTGTAGGCCCTACTTAGGCCCGCTTAGGGGCTAGGCTGAGGCCAACAGCCTCGATTAGTTGGAAATCAGCTGGTTTTAAAAAATTGAAATTTTTTCCCTATATTTTCAATTAATTAGAGTACTTTTTATATCCTTTTATTTTGCATGTTTATGTTTTTTTTTTTTGAAGAGGAAACGACAATTCTTATTAGAATCAAATGTGATTACAATCACTAAACGTACAAAACATTCGTTATAATATTCGAGGGTACAGCCACCCAAGAGATAGATAAAGGAGAAGCAAGAGCTCGACAAGCCAAGCGATAAGCCACTGCATTTGCTTCGCGATAGACATGACGAAGAGTAGAACCAGGTAAATCTTCAAAAGACAAAATAATATCCTTATATAAGTGTCTGAGGACTGACAAATTAGGTGACCTGAATTACATGCTTGAACAACTTGCAATGAGTCTGATTCTATAACCATAGGTTGAAAACCATGACCATGAACAAAACATACAGCTGAGAGGACAACCATAACCTCTACTTGCTCTGGAGAACATACATGAGTCAGAGGAGCAGCGTGACCCGCAACAAAGTGCCCAAGAGAATCACGTATAACCACCCATATGCCTCCTGTATTCGTTGCAGCATTAAATGCCCCATCAACGTTCACTTTGAGCTAACCTGGAGAAGGAGGAGTCCATCGAGGTAGAGCATGCGCTAGTTGTCGTGTGTTAGTCTTTTGACAAGCGTTTGCAGTGTGGAAGGCTTGGAGCCCCACAATACCCTTAAAAATAACATCAGCAGGGGAGCTCGATCTCTACACCATGCCAGAGCTTATCATTCCTTGCTTTCCAAGTGGTCCAAAATAACACCATTAATAACACCATGTTTACGTTTTTTCAATACAAGTATAATGTTTATTTTGAGTAAGCACTTATTTAATTATTTATATGTTGTATAATAAATTAAAATAAGGTGTTAGGCCCCTCCCCGACACTTGATTACAGCCTAGAGATTTTTAGAACATTGATCCGGACAAATTTTTTTGTTAATGGCGGTCCAGTGACTTATCTACCATATAAGATTACTTTCCTTTTTTGCATGCTGACTCAACACAACGTATTAATGATATATTTTATCATCCTATTCTACCCTTAAGGTTGAATTCCTTAATTTATGATTTTTTATCGCAATTTAATTAATTACATTATTTACATTCATAGTCAACGTACATATTGCAATAATGAGGGAGAAATAAAAGTCATTTTGACTTTTGGATTCTCAAAGAATATTGAGGGAGAAGACAATTCAAATTCCTCTTTTTTTTGTTTTAGACAGAGAAGACAATTCAAATTGGTGCCCACCTTTGATCATCGATATATCTTTCCAACTGTCTCTCTAGAAAGAACAAAAAAAATTGGAATATAAAGTCCTAACCCCTAAAGTGGGGTGCATATAGCCATAGCAAAAAAAAAAAACTTGATGGATACGTACGTGTCCTTTAATAAAATACAATAAATAGCTCTAAAGTCTAAACTCTACCACTTCAACAGGTGTGACAACAACCAAAAAAAAATATCATCCAAAGACTATTGATGCAACGAACTGACGAAGAGTGCTCGATCGATATACCTAAATAACTCAACCACGTTAGATCATTTGAAAAAATTTCACCCTATTCTTTCCCTTTTTATTTTTATTATTTTATTTTAAGAATAACACCACTTATTATCCAAGACGGCAAGACTGTACATTTGTCTTCGTCAAGTTTAACCATGCATGCACGCCTCAAATCCTATAGATAGAATTTTTGGCGAAGCTATCTCAAACACATGTTAATCGTGACCCTTCTTTAATTTCAGTATTACTGCTCTACTATTGTCACGCCCCAAATTCGAGACTATTATTACATATAAATATAGTACCCGAATTCAAAGTGTGAATCACTCATAATAGTAGTAAGTAATTTTACCACAATTACAAGTGACAAAAGTATGGTACATCAAACACTTTATTTAATAAATATTTTACATAGGTGTTCAGAGTCCAGCGGAAAACAAATATTACAATATATTACATATCATAAAATTCCTCAAAGTACTAGCAGTTCCACACCGTCACACCGACAAGAAACCATTTATTGCTTATTTCACATAATTGTTTATCAAACAAGCGTACAAGCAGCATCACACAATCAACACCACACAAGCATCATCACACAAGCATCCAAGTTTTAATTGTCAACTTCGTGTTCTCCGGTCATATTGATATTATTACCTGCACAATCCATAAAGGTGTGAGCTTTTGGCTCAGTAGGGTATTAAATCCCTCATGGTCAATTATCACAGTTAATTCAAGTGTGCCAATAAATTTAGTAAATATATAAATAATCACAAAGGATATAAATGCATAAGTGTGCATGAGGTGCATGAATTTAAAGTTCCTTCACTACCCTTCGTCAATTCGTACTCCAGATCAAACAGACCTCGCACGTCCCATACCATGCATATTCCACTTGGTCCCGAATGACCCGTTGTACGAATCAACGCCCAGCCTTCTTCATTCCAATTTCAACAGTTTCCGTACCATATTCATTTCAATGGGTCCGCAACCCGTATTCAATTCAATTCAATGGGCCCGCAGCCCTACCACTTTCTTCATCAATCATATATACCAATTGTATTCCAAATATCATCCCATGGGATCCTATTTCCACCACCATCATCATTTCCAATTTCTTTATGTATATGCAAATGTATGCAGAGAGAACATATGGAATATGATATGTCAACACAACATATATAATATAAAACAACATTCCATCGTCAAACTCATCATCCAAACTGTACATCAGTATTAGAACAACCAATATCGTCAAATATTGCTTCACAACAATAATAATAAAATTTACAACCAATATAAGAAATTAAATATTTATAATATTGACTACTCCTAATTTATACACGAAAATTAAATATGATATAGTCCAATCACTGGGAAACTAGAAACCCTACCTTGGTCTCAATGTATTCTTGTTCGTTCTCTCTTTCTTGTGACTAGTTCACAGTTTCAATCCTTTAGGTAAACAAGATCTAAGTTAGATTCTAGAATAACATAATACTATAGCAAAATGTTTAAAGGAAGGTAATCTACCTATTCTGCTCCTTTCTTTCACTCGCAATTCTGTAATCCTTACTTGCTCTGATACCCTCCTTTTATACTCATAACTCACCACCGTTCTAGAGACTCTAATAATTCTTTAAGTCATCCCACTCACCCTATTGAAATAATAAACCGATAGTGTGGATCTAAATCATGGCTAACGAATTGTAAACTATGAAGTAATTTATTTATTTTTAGATAATGGTTTCTTTGTTTAATTTAATAAACATTTCTTTTCCTTAAGTGTACCACAATAGACTCATCATGCCAACTATCCAATTAAATACCTATATAGATATATTTATATATTAGGAAGCATGCAATTAATTACTCTACCCGTATGAATCCTACCATATCAATAACATAAAAAAAATGTAGAGATTATCCACTACCCATATATATCTATATATATATATATATATATATATATTTTTTTTTTTAGGTTATTACATTCTATCCCCCTAAAGAAAAAATTTCGACCTCGAAATTTAACGTACCTGTAACACTAAATAGTTCAGGATATTTTTCACGCATTTCACTTTCTAATTCCCAAGTGAGTTCTTCGACTCCCCCATGTTGCCACAAAACTTGTACCAAAGGGATGGTCTTAGTGCGCAGGACTTGTGTTTTGTGATCGGTTATCTGAATTGGTCTGTCCATGAAAGATAGTTGTTCATCGACACTCAATTCTCCCCAGTCCAAGATATGAGTTGGGTCGGGTTCATATTTTCGTAACATTGAAATATGGAAAACGTCATGGATGCTTGATAACTGAGGTGGCAATGCCAACCTATATGCTACTTCACCAATCCGCTCCAAAATCTCAAATGGTCCAATATATCTTGGTGCAAGCTTTCCCGTCTTGCCAAACCTCTTAACTCCTTTTCGTGGTGAGACCTTCAGAAATACGTGATCACCATCATGAAATTCTAGTGGCCTTCTTCTCTTATCTGCATAACTCTTTTGTCGACTTTGAGCAGTAATCAAACGTTGTCTAATGATCTTTATTTTCTCTGTGGTCTCCTGGATTAGATTTGGCCCTATCAATGCTTCTTCCCCTACTTCTGTCCAGCACAATGGGGACCGACATGGTCTACCATAAAGTGCTTCATAAGGTGCCATGCCTATGCTGGATTGGTAGCTATTGTTGTAGGCGAACTCTGTAAGTGGTAGATGGTCTTCCCAGCTCTTTTGAAAATCTATACTGCATGCTCTCAACATATCCTCCAATATTTGAATGGTTCTCTCTGACTGTCCATCTGTTTGGGGATGAAAAGCTGTGCTTAGGTTTAATTTGGTTCCTAATGCTCGTTGTAAACTTCTCCAAAGATGAGAGGTGAATTTAGTGTCTCTGTCAGACACAATTGAGACAGGAATTCCATGCAGCCTTACGATCTCCTTGACGTACAGCTTGCCAAGTGTTTCAGCTGAGTCAGTGGTTTTGATAGATAGGAAATGCGCGGATTTTGTTAGGCGATCAATTATGACCCAAACTGTATCCCGTCCTGTTGGTGATCGAGGTAAACCAGTCACAAAATCCATAGTGATATGGTCCCATTTCCATTCAGCTACAGGAAGCGGTTGCAGCATTCCGGCTGGTTTCTGGTGCTCAGCTTTCACTTGTTGACAAGTTAGACACCGTGCAACAAATGTCGCCACATCTTTCTTCATGCCTTTCCACCAATACTGTCGACGAAGATCATGATACATTTTTGTGCTTCCAGGATGAATCGTATAAGTGGAAGAATGAGCTTCGCGAAGGATTTCATTTCGTAATTCAGGAATTTCGGGTACGTAGATTCTACCCGAGTATCGTAGTCCTCCATCTTGGTGATGAGTCCATCCTTCAATTTCACCTTCTTCTGTAATCTTGTTCCTTATTGACTCAGACATTTTGTCTTTTTGCTGCTCCTCGATGATCTTCTCCATTAAAATAGGTCGTGCGATCAAGTTGCAAAGGTAAGCACATCCCTCGTGTTCGCCTAGACATAAGTTGTATTCTTGAATCGACTTGACCATCTTCCATCTCTGAATTTGCAAGCTTGCCACAAGTTGTTGAGATCTTCTACTTAAGGCATCTGCTACTACGTTAGCTTTTCCTGGGTGGTAATGTAGTCCAAAGTCATAGTCTTCCAGGTACTCCATCCATCTTCGTTGTCTCATGTTAAGCTCTTTTTGGGTAAAAAGATACTTTAAGCTTTTATGGTCGGAGTAGAGTTCAAACCGTTCGCCATATAAATAGTGTCTCCACAGCTTCAGAGCATGTATGATAGCTGCTAGCTCCAGGTCGTGGGTAGGGTAATTCTTCTCATGTGTCTTCAATTGGCGGGATGCGTAAGCAACGACTTTTTCAGACTGCATTAGGACGCCTCCAAGACCTTGTAGTGAAGCGTCTGTATAAACCACATAACCTACACCTCGCTCCGGAATTATGAGTACAGGTGAAGTGGTCAATCGAGTCTTCATTTCTCGAAATGATTCTTCACATACATCGTCCCATTCAAACTTCACTCCTTTGCGTGTCAGCTTAGTCATTGGTCCGGCTAATTTAGAGAAGTCTTTTATGAATCTTCTGTAATATCCTGCCAATCCGAGAAAACTACGTATCTCTTGGATATTCTTCGGTCGCCTCCAGCTTAACACCGCCTCTACTTTAGAAGGATCCACCGCGATACCTTCTTTGGAGATTACGTGTCCCAAGAATTTTACCTCCGTTAGCCAAAACTCACATTTGCTGAATTTTGCATATAATCTGTGCTCTCGCAGTGTTTGCAAAATGATGTGTAGGTGTTGTTCATGCTCTTCCTGGGTTGAGGAGTATATGAGGATATCGTCTATGAAGACTATTACGAATTGATCTAGATATGGCCGGAATACTCGATT
Organism: Rubus parviflorus; assembly: GCA_029955375.1. Classification (NCBI taxonomy): domain Eukaryota; kingdom Viridiplantae; phylum Streptophyta; class Magnoliopsida; order Rosales; family Rosaceae; genus Rubus; species Rubus parviflorus. The sequence continues at coordinate 6,141,420 of JARGGL010000005.1, read as the reverse complement.
CATCAGATCCATGAATGCTGCAGGGGCATTGGTCAAGCCGAAAGGCATAACCAAAAATTCATAGTGTCCATATCGGGTCCGGAAGGCTGTCTTCGGTATATCGGCATCCTTGATTCGGAGTTGATGATACCCAGAACGAAGGTCTATCTTTGAAAAGAAAGTTGAACCTCTTAATTGATCAAATAAATCATCAATTCTAGGTAATGGGTATTTGTTCTTTATAGTGACCTTGTTCAGTTGACGATAATCAATGCACCTTCTCATCGATCCATCCTTCTTCTTCACAAAGAGTGCTGGTGCTCCCCATGGTGACGCGCTTGGGCGTATGAACCCTTTGTCTTGTAATTCCTGGAGTTGAGTTTTGAGCTCCTTCAATTCCGCTGGCGCCATTCGATGGGCAGGTATGGATATCGGTTTGGTTCCTGGGCACTCTTCGATGGTGAATTCAACCGCCCTGTGTGGAGGTAGCCCTGGCAAGTCTTCAGGGAATACGTCCCTATATTCACTTACAACCCGTATGAACTCAATCTGTGGGCTATCAGATTTCTCGATTCTCAAGTTAGACAACAAGTATGTATAGTCATGATTTCTTGCCTTGAGGTTTGTCCTGGGAAGATGACAATTTCCATTTCCATAGAATCTAAGCGTCATTCCTTCAGGTGTCTGTATGGTTATAAGCTTCTTTCCATAATCAATTACAGCTTTGTACTGGGTGTGCCAATCCATCCCGAGGATGACATCATACTCTAACATCTCCATTATCATCAAATCAAAAATGATATGATGATTAGATACTCCTATAGTGCATGCCCTACATATCTTGTCTATTTTCCTAACACTTCCCAAAGGAGATCCTATTTTCATTGGCGACTTCATAAATTCAAATTTTAAGCCAAGGATGGATGCAAAAGATTTTGATATGAAAGAGTGGGATGCTCCGGAATCAAATAAAATTTTCGCCCAAGAGTTAAATACTAAGAATGTACCTTCCACCATTCCTGGTCCGGCAGAGTTCTCCAATTGTCCAATAGCATAAACTCTTCCTTGAACAAGTTGTTCAGGCCGCCTTGCACCTGGTACTGGCTTAGGTCCGCCGTGTGATGGTTGTGGGCGTTTTGATGGGTGTCCCACTGGTGCTCTCCACGGGTTTTGCTGAGGTGGATTTGGAGCACGGAATTGTGGTTGTGGTGCTCGTGGGGCTTGATTCGTCTGTGTTCGTGGGCAAAATGTTTGGATATGTCCCTCCTGGCCGCACAGATAACAAGTCGGTGGCCTTGAGATCCTGCCGCTTGACGTTTGTTGGTACAATGGTTGTTGAGGAGGTCCGAACTTCTGACGCTTGTTGTTCTGTCCCCTATTGAAAGGCTTTGGGTTCCAAATCTTTTTGACTCCAGGGGTACTCCTTTCAGCAATAAGTGCTCGTTCCACTACGTCCGCATACCGTGTCAGCTTAAGGACTGATATTTTATCCTTAATTTCAAGACGTAAGCCATCCTCAAACCGTTTGGCTTTGGTGGCATCATCTGGTATCAGATGGGATGCAAATCGGGATAGTTCTTCAAACTTGGATTGATATTCACCAACAGTCAAGTCTCGTTGAAGGAGGTATATGAATTCTCTAACCTTTGCCTCTTTCACGACACTAGGAAAATATTTTTCCAGAAAAATTCTTTCAAATACTTCCCAGTTCATGGTTGCTGTTTCTTGCATGCCTTCAATTGATTCCCACCAGTGATATGCTTGTCCTTCCAGATAAGTACTGGCAATCATGACCCTCAAGTTATCAGGTACCTTGTGATTGTTCATCTTCCTCTTCATTTGGCGTAGCCATTCTTCTGCCATTATTGGGTCAGGTAGTCCCTTGAAGATTGGGGGTTTAGACTTGCGAAAATCTCCCTGAATCCTCATGACCTTTCCACTCTCGTCCTCAGTAGGATGGTTGCCTTCCCGAATTGCATTTGCCATTTCAAGAATAGCTGCAACGACTTCATCATTGCCGTTTGCATTATGATTTTGTTGTTCCGGTACCCCAGCCATCTTTTCATATTTAAACAAGTAATTCTTTAGTAAAATTGCTATCTTTATTACCTATTCATAAGTATAGTATATATGTATCAACGTAATACTAATCAAGTATTATTAAAGAAAAATTCATTACCCAAAGATTTTTTTTTTTTTTTTTTTTTTTTTTTTTTTTGCCATTAGTGCCAAGCATAAACACACAAAGATTTGTATAAGTAGTCATCAAAATATTCTAATAAGGTGATGTGTCATAACATCTCTACCCAGTAACTTAATCTTATAATACACTATTACACACAACACGTTTATCCTTATTACGAATGCCAGGACAAAAATATTTATTTAACTATAATAGGGCATTACTTCTTATATTACATTACACACACATTACCTTTCAAATATTAAACAACCGGTGGAGGAGGGGTGTTTGGACCATTTTCATCATGCATAAGTTCAGTCGGAATTTCAGGTGGAAATACTACAGCAGGTCCTACATCAAACTGTAACACTACCCCTTCTCCTTGTATCTCGTTATTAACTATACTAACTATATAATCAAAATATCCATCATTAAGGCACATCTCCTGAAGTCTTGCTGTTGTTTGACTTTCAGTGTATACTTTGTATTCAACAATTTGTCTTAGCTGCATTGGGTTGACATTATGAGTAAACGTGACTTGTCTAATGTAATTATATAGGCGTAATCTGGCGTCCTCCTCAATGCGTTCAAAATAGGCCGGTGGGTTAAGGAGAAATATCCCTTCTGGAACTAGTTCAAAACCGCCCCATTCATCATTCTCTTGAATTTAATTCATTGAGAAATTCTGTCAATCGTTGAAAAACACCAAATTTTCATATCAATTGTACTAGATTCTAGTGGTTCTATATATATATATATACTCATTACTAATATTATGATATAATAATATATTTTATTATTCTCTCATCCACCTATTTAGAGAAAAACTCCTAAATAATGTATATACTTATTAATCATAGAGAGAAAACTCAATAAATAATCAACAGGAATATGATTATCCAAATCTTACCTCTCCTAGCTATTTTGAATCATCCTAATTAATTGTTTCTTAATTGTGTACATCTTTCCTTTCAAACTAATCAAATTTTTTTTTTTAAAACTAGTCATCTTAACGTGATTGATTATGGCAGGAATACATAGTATTAAAGATTGTGTTATGTCATAAATAAACAATTCAAAATATTATATTATATAAGAGTCAAAAGCAGAATGTTCAATATCCATCGTATCTACAACAAAATCAAACACTAATCATGTTGGAAAATTATACAAATTTCATTTCTTTTACTACTTTTCTCATTAGCTACAAAAATTTACGACTATTTGTGACTTACTATCTTAAAAGAACAAATTGTATTCCCAATCCTTATCAATCCATCGTACATAGATGTTATGTAACAGGTACATATCAGAATAAGAAAACTAATTAGTATTTACTTCTAAAAATATTTTACCTTACCATTGTTATTTTTTTTACAACCAAGGTCATATATTTTAAAAGATTCATTTTTACACAATAAGAAGAAAAAGAAAACAAGAAAGAAATTACTACTTTAATGATTTAGCCTCAGACTACTACTAAGTTAGTGAAGGCAAACAATAACTCTTTTTAGATTATTATTGCCGACTAGATCCTAACAGTCAAATGATTTAGAATATTTTAGGAATTTTTTTTTTTATCGGCATATTATGAGCTACAAAACAGAATGATTACAATAAAGTAGTGTTGTTGCAAGTAACCCTTTTTTTTTAATCCAAATTTATTGCAGAGAGGTTTGGAGAACTACTAAACAATGTTCACATAATATTATTTAAAGACTTTACTTTAAGGAAAGCTCAAAGTTTTATATTATGAGAAAAAAAATCAAAATAATATGAGAAGAGCCGTACCTACCTATATATATATATTATACCAAGTGATGAACCTAATATATACATATATTTATCAAACAAATGATTTTTTTAAGTGTCAACGTAAAGTGCACAATCATTTATATACGATATATATATAACTTTTACTATGATCACGATTTATCATGATTATATGCACTCAATATATTTTATATTTTTTTTTTTTAAACCAAAATGCTCTGATACCAACTTGTCACGCCCCAAATTCGAGACTATTATTACATATAAATATAGTACCCGAATTCAAAGTGTGAATCACTCATAATAGTAGTAAGTAATTTTACCACAATTACAAGTGACAAAAGTATGGTACATCAAACACTTTATTTAATAAATATTTTACATAGGTGTTCAGAGTCCAGCGGAAAACAAATATTACAATATATTACATATCATAAAATTCCTCAAAGTACTAGCAGTTCCACACCGTCACACCGACAAGAAACCATTTATTGCTTATTTCACATAATTGTTTATCAAACAAGCGTACAAGCAGCATCACACAATCAACACCACACAAGCATCATCACACAAGCATCCAAGTTTTAATTGTCAACTTCGTGTTCTCCGGTCATATTGATATTATTACCTGCACAATCCATAAAGGTGTGAGCTTTTGGCTCAGTAGGGTATTAAATCCCTCATGGTCAATTATCACAGTTAATTCAAGTGTGCCAATAAATTTAGTAAATATATAAATAATCACAAAGGATATAAATGCATAAGTGTGCATGAGGTGCATGAATTTAAAGTTCCTTCACTACCCTTCGTCAATTCGTACTCCAGATCAAACAGACCTCGCACGTCCCATACCATGCATATTCCACTTGGTCCCGAATGACCCGTTGTACGAATCAACGCCCAGCCTTCTTCATTCCAATTTCAACAGTTTCCGTACCATATTCATTTCAATGGGTCCGCAACCCGTATTCAATTCAATTCAATGGGCCCGCAGCCCTACCACTTTCTTCATCAATCATATATACCAATTGTATTCCAAATATCATCCCATGGGATCCTATTTCCACCACCATCATCATTTCCAATTTCTTTATGTATATGCAAATGTATGCAGAGAGAACATATGGAATATGATATGTCAACACAACATATATAATATAAAACAACATTCCATCGTCAAACTCATCATCCAAACTGTACATCAGTATTAGAACAACCAATATCGTCAAATATTGCTTCACAACAATAATAATAAAATTTACAACCAATATAAGAAATTAAATATTTATAATATTGACTACTCCTAATTTATACACGAAAATTAAATATGATATAGTCCAATCACTGGGAAACTAGAAACCCTACCTTGGTCTCAATGTATTCTTGTTCGTTCTCTCTTTCTTGTGACTAGTTCACAGTTTCAATCCTTTAGGTAAACAAGATCTAAGTTAGATTCTAGAATAACATAATACTATAGCAAAATGTTTAAAGGAAGGTAATCTACCTATTCTGCTCCTTTCTTTCACTCGCAATTCTGTAATCCTTACTTGCTCTGATACCCTCCTTTTATACTCATAACTCACCACCGTTCTAGAGACTCTAATAATTCTTTAAGTCATCCCACTCACCCTATTGAAATAATAAACCGATAGTGTGGATCTAAATCATGGCTAAAGAATTGTAAACTATGAAGTAATTTATTTATTTTTAGATAATGGTTTCTTTGTTTAATTTAATAAACATTTCTTTTCCTTAAGTGTACCACAATAGACTCATCATGCCAACTATCCAATTAAATACCTATATAGATATATTTATATATTAGGAAGCATGCAATTAATTACTCTACCCGTATGAATCCTACCATATCAATAACATAAAAAAAATGTAGAGATTATCCACTACCCATATATATCTATATATATATATATATATATATATTTTTTTTTTTAGGTTATTACAACTATTGACATGTTGAGAAACATTACGACTAACCGCCATAAAGCCTCCAATTGCCCTCTCCCAATACAATAAAAGGTCAAACCTAAAAATGCCATTCACTTTAGGTGATGTTGCATCACTTAAAATCAAGTGAACAAACCGGCTCTATCTTCTTCGTCACATCAGAACTTGACCCACGCATTCTGATAATTTTGTTTAGCATGTTTGTGCATCATGAGTTTCTTTTTGGGTAAAAACTCAAAATGATGCATGAAATATTGCGAAAGGTATTTTTTGGTATCTACAAATTTTTTTTACCCAAAATGGTACCTGAACTATTGCGTCATTATCCAAAATGGTACATCCGTAACTCAAAATGGTACGTACAAATTGCACCATTACCCAAAATGGTACTTGAACTATTGCGCTATTACCCAAAATGGTACCTAAACTATTGTGTTATTACCTAAAATGGTACCTAATTGGATCATACTTAACTACGGAGGTACCATTTTGGGTAATGACACAATAGTTCAAGTACCATTTTGGGTAAAAAAAATTGTAGGTACCAAAAAATACATTTCGCAATAGTTTAGGTACCATTTTGGGTTTTTACCCTTTCTTTTTAGCCTCTCGATCATGACTTGTGTAAGGAGTCTTAGGACAGATACTCCCAATTCAAATGAGTTGTTTTAGTTCATTACCTAAAATGGTACCTAATTGGATCATACTTAACTACGCAGGTAGCATTTTGGGTAAAAAAAATTGTAGGTACCAAAAAATATCTTTCGCAATAGTTTAGGTACCATTTTGGGTTTTTACCCTTTCTTTTTAGCCTCTCGATCATGACTTGTGTAAGGAGTCTTAGGACAGATACTCCCAATTCAAATGAGTTGTTTTAGTCTGGTTAAGACGTACTGTGAGGGAGTAACATTTCTACAATAATATCCCATAGCCGTTTAACTAAGCTAGCACAAGTGAAGTTATCCAATATAAAACAATGAACAGATAAGATAGAAAGCAGTTAAGCGTATCAAAATGTGGAGATCATATCGAACGTTGAAATAATATATAGTACTCCTCCCACTCCTACCATGCATGAAGTGAATGCCAAGAACCATGCATGGATCGAGTAAGGGCCTGTCTACATTTGGGGATAGCCTGAGCGCGCAGTTTGTTCCTCTATCTCCTTCTCAGTGAGTTCCTCACCAAAATAAATAAACAAAGCACACAATTCATATGCAAAAAGATAATTCCATACGGCCATACCCAACAAACTTGGATTTAATTGGTGTGCATGTTAGAAGTACTCAATTTATATATAACATAGTGAAGCAATTGCTTATTGCTAATTAGGAGAAAATAATTAATGAAGAAGATTAAAAGAACAGGAGGCATCTATATATTTACATTAATAACATGTACGTGTTCTGCAACCTAGCTAGCTAGAGAGTTACATTCCCAAAAGCTTCGAGTGTATGTTCAAAGAAAGATCGATCACACAGTCACACTGCTTCGAGTGCATATATTATACTCTTGAACAAAACTACATGTCACTTCCTTTACAAGCAAAGCTCATAAATTAAGTGATTTTGTTAATTAATTTAGTTTACTACCCGAAAGAAAAGCCCAATTAGTTTAACATCGATCACAAAATTAACTCACGAAAGATTTTATGCACAATAGAATCTATCAAAGAAGCAATTAATATTTGTATTAATTAAGGTATATTATCACAAATAGTACCTGAACTTATTCTCTACATGATACCGCATAAACTTCTCAATTTTGTCTGAAATGGTACCTACACTAAATTTTCATTCATCGATCTACTGTTAAAATATAGCATGTGTATTAATTAGGAGTCGTCTTACATGCTCCGCTCCACCGATGCTCCACTTTTTAAGCTCCCCCCACGTGAGCTGCACATGTTAGTTTATTAATAAGAAATATAGATGAAACAGGCTAAGCTTGTTCCCGGTTGACTCAGCCTCCCCATACTCTTTTGCTCATATTTCCTCATCTTCAAATCCTTGCCGTGCATCTAGTTCTTGCAGCCAGAAATCCAAGGTGAAGTTTATTATATTTTTTTTCCTGTGTCCCGCCACGTGCACCCTACTCTCTTTCCTTTTTCTTTTTTATTCCTTATTCTCTTTCTTCTACTGTTCTCCTGCAAATCCATGGCCACACCCATGGCAGTTGCAAAGCTCGGGAGGAAAGTTCAGGAGGAAAAGAGAAGCTCAGGAGAGCTTGGACGTGCGCGGTGGTGGTTCGGCGAACAGCGAACTCAAATTTGCAAGTCCGGCAAAGAAAGGCGGAAGCGCGTGGCACTGCTTCGGCGTCGCCGTGTGTTGCGGAGGATTGGGCTTGACTCATAGGAACCCGGAGAACACAATGACAGTATCGGTGAGCCACGATGATGCATTTTTTTTCTCTCTCTTTTCCATGAACTTGAAGAACCCAGAAGCTGCCATGGCTTGATTTTCGTGGACAACCTGTGACTCTGTGAGAGAGATGAGAAAGGAAAGGAGCTGTGCCCAGACCCAGAGGAAGAAGAAGAGTTACGCACCTTTTTATAAAAGCATAATATATTTTAAGAAGCTTGGGATTCGGGCTATCAGAGATACTAAAACTATATACGGGACCATTGATTAAACAAACAATTAATCTTGTTTAGAATTCTAACAAGTGGCAAGTATCCCGGGGGGTGAGCCTCACTCTTAACGATGGAGGTGAGCAAAAATGCTATCATCATCTTTTGTCATACTCGATTAAATAAAATTACACAATTTCTTCTTTAACGGTCTAGATGTAATGGTGGGAGATCAACAGCTAATACTGTGTCTCTCGAAAATTATTAAAATTATTTAATTTCAATTCTCTAAATTTTTGAAAAAAATAACCGAACTTCCGCAAATTATAACTATCTCGTACGATCTCGAAATTATGTGTGCTAGGTGTTTACGAACTTGCAATGACGTGCTCTACATCTCACGTCTACATTAGTTTTCTTAAAAAATTAACAAATCAAAAAATAAATTTTAAGTAAACACTTATCGAAAACTCATTGAGTTATTTCGGTCCAATTTATTTTCAAACCATCATAACTTCATATTTCACTTATAAAATACCTCACTTATTCCATAATGATATCAACATTAATTACCTCTTTATTTTTTAATTAGATTTTTCTAAGAGCAACTAAATTGTGACTAGCTACTAATGTTAAACTTTTTGTGTGGATATATGGAGTTCGGCCATGCAAAAGTGTGAGCGCGAACAGCTCGCAAATCGGAGTTATGATGGAGCTGTTACGAACGTTTTAGTGAATATAATATTATCGTAAACGTCCTTAAATAGGGGTTAACCACCTTGACCGAGGGCGAAACAATAACGAATGAGAGTAATTTTTTGACATAGTACATATTACTATGTAGAAAATACAAGGGTAACGTTGAATCTACAATTTTTTATTTTCGATTTTTTTTATCACACAAAATCTCTATTTGCCTACTAGTGTGGTATAACTTATTTGTTGGCTATATAGAAAAGTATACATTTGAGAGCCAACTAGGTGGTGGAAATATAAATTGGCCAATCCAACCGTTGAATGTGATCATTGCGGGTCAAAATGCTTATGCTAAAAAAATTAGATGCTTTCGTCATCATTTCGAGCTCGATCAACGTGGTCAACTACAAATCTATAATGACTTAAATACATCTCATACTAAAATGCTCGTAACCACTCCAGCACAACTCCTGTTTGTGAGCCGTTCGAGCCTACACTTTTGTGGGGTCAAGCTATGTCTACCCATTTTAAAAAATGGACGGTTTGGGTTTGCGTTTGAGTTTAGGTTTTGGGGTTTGTGGTATAGGGTTTAGGGTTTGTGGTATAAGGTTCAGGGTTTGGAGTTTGTGGTATAAGGTTTAGGGGTTTGGAGTTTGGAATTTGGGGTTTGCAGGTTTGGGGTTTAGGGTTTGGGGTTTGTGGTTTAGGGTTTAGGGTTTGAGGTTTAGGGTTTAGGGGTTTAGGATAAAAGAAATTATTTATTTTAAGGTTATTAATTTTTTAACCATAGTTTGAGATTTAGGAGACACACGGCAGCAAAGTAGAGGTGCAAACTTGATCCCAATACTATTTCCTAAATTATAATAAAAGTTTTGGCTCATGATTAAGTTTTGACTTTTGACCAATATAACCCAACAAGTCCCACACTCCCATTCCGACCAAGTACAGACCTATCCAAATTTAATAAGCTTAGTAACATTTTAATTTTTATATTTTCACAATGCCCAATGTGTCCTACAGTTCTATGTCTTTCTCCCTTTCCCGAGAAGATCAGAAGAGTTTGATTTTTTTCCTTTTCAAACTTTCTGACGAACACAGCAAACAACAAAACCTTCAACCCTCATCCAAATCAATCCCATCGAAAAAAACCTCCTCCAAATCTAAATACTCGGCCCAGAAAAAGCAGAAAAAATCTCAGGCAGAAATCAAATAATTATTTTCTCTTTGTACTCTAAGAACCTATGCAGTTCATAGAACCTTGAAGATGTAGATCTTGTAGGTCTCTACGCTCTTCTTTTGTTCTTCTTGTCTCCGGCTTCCTTTGGGAGCTTCTTTCCGGCCTTAGGTTTCTTCTCGGTCGGAGCTTTATCGGCAACGGTGGACTTCTTCTCTTCCATCGACTTCTTCTCCGACGGCGAATCGATGTTGATCAAGTTTTGTCCTCCACAGTTCTATGGATTTCAATCACAAAATATGCCACACCAACTATGTGTGTGCTTCATTGATCCGGGTTCTTTGGATCGGATGAGTTTTGCATTTGTTAAAAAAATAAATGAGGGTGTCCAAGAACAAAGGAAAGTAGAAGGGCTGATTTTTTCTTTTGGATAGCAAATCATATCTTTGGGAGCTTGTCGCCGACGGAGATGGGTTTTGCAGTGGCGAAGGACTAAAGAAAACTAATTTCGTCTGGTGAGATGAAAATGGAATGGTTTGTTGCTCTGTGTATTGGATTTGTTGATTCTACTTTTTCATATCCAATCATACATTAAAATTAAAAATCTGAAAATGTAAATCAGAGATACAAGAAGATCATTGAGCAAAAAACAAAGAAGATGAGATGGTAATAGGTTATCTGGGTTTGGTGGCTGACGGTGAAGAGAGAGTTAATTAAGAAAGAAGATGAATACAGTAGAGTGAGAGAGAGGAAACTAGGAAAGCAAGAGAGGGAGAGAGAAAGCAGTCCAGGAGAGAGCAGGTCAGCCGGTTGGTCATCCACGGCCTTCAGATAGATCTTATGGTCAGCAGGCATGCTGACTAGGCGGAGTATGGATGGGTAGAGCATGTAAGAATTTTCCGTATTAATTAGTGGTTAATGTCTTAATGGACAGCATGTACAATCACTTGCATAGGAACTGGCATGCAGTTGAAGAGCAACATCCTAAAATTAAAGCTGTAGTTGTCTTCGAATCAGCTGCATTAGTCCTCGAATCAGATTTCTAAATCGAAGGGATAAAACTATGAATAGGAAAAGAGCAATAGCTAAAGAAGCCCCACTAATAAGGAATAGACCACGAAAGTCGTAGAGGTCAATCGTATTGGGATCACTCTTGCTAATATCCTCATCAGACATGAGACTTGTTTTTTCATGAAACCAGGCCTTTTCCATCTCTATAAGATTTTCTTCCTGTCTCAGAAATTCAATTTGACTTGACACATCATGAACCAATTTTGAACCTTTAGGGAAAACCTGAATGCCAAAAATGGACACAAAATTAACCAGCTTGTAAGTAAAACTATACAGTGCTTCAGATACTCAACCATATATTCATGATTATAGTCAAATTAATTGCTTAAATAATAATTTCCAACTTAGCTTATTTTGTCAATAGAGGCAAACTAAAGCCATATGATTAGTATTTTTGGACACATTGCAGGCAGGGGGTAGGCTATGATACGGTGATGTATGCCATACCCCCATTTACAATTTTTTTGAACAAAAAATTACATTTAATTGAACCAAAATTACTACATTGACAACAAAGTTACCACATTCGTTTTACACTATTTACATATAATTGAACCAAAATTACAACTTTGACAACAAATTGTTCATAAACTTGTAACAAGGTCATAGATGGAGTAATTACCTCTAATAGAACAAAGATTACACAAAAAAAGACTCTCGTTACCATAATGACAACACATTTTGTTGTTATATTTGTAAATGGAGGTATGACATGCATCTCAGTATTGTAGAACTTCCCTGCAGGATGAGCCATAACAATGTATCTCGTATATATTTTCCCTATATATAGTAAGAAATTCCTTACTTGATCCGGAATAAATAATTGAAGCATCCAATCCAACAGAATGGTTATTGGCAGTAGGTGGGGTAATCTAGGACTATATATATGCTGTAACAGAGGGCTTTACATTTCCAGATGTGGGATCAGTTTCAACAAAAGCTTCCTTCAAATTATTTAATGCATGAATAATAATAATGTGTCATGTAAATCATAGGATAGAGGTACGTAACTCACAAAGGCAAAACCATTGGTGATAGACTTTGTTTTAATCACGGAGTAATCAGCATAATACTTTGCGAGGAAGATTTTAATGTATGGAACCTCGTCAATAATCCCAGAAACACCACCATGCTTGCTTCCTTTTCATAGAGCATGAAAATATTCTTCAGCTGAACGATATGGCTTAACCCCTTTGAAATTCAAGTTCACTATAACTCCTAATGAACCTGATTGGTAACCTATATAGTTCCCTCTTGAGTTTAACTGTATCTGTTTGACTGTCATCATTGATGCTAAAGTTGCAGTGTAACTTGAAGTCAATATACAAACACCCATATGATCACTACAAACTTTGCCAAATTATTTGACAGCTTCTCCGCTGCAAAATGAACAACAATGAGGACGGGAAGTATTGGTAATTCAACCGATAAAAATGAGAGCAACTCCACGGTTCACCCACAGGCACAATAAAGATAAACCTGGATGCAGCTTGGCAGAAGAACACTAACCTGTCCTGTCTTTGTGTAACAGCAAGAGACTCATGCAATGTCTTCAGAGTGCGAAGCAAGTTAATGCGAAAACTTCAGAGTGCCAAGTCTTTAATTGCATGAGCTACCAATGTATGGTATTGGTAGGTATGGTACGTAGCTCATGCAATGTAGGGTAGTCTTTCATTGCTTATGGACTGGTAGACTACCAATGCATGAGCTACGAATTAATACCTCCAAGCAATGAAAGACTACCATGCATACATTGCATGAGCAATGATCAGGGCAATGTGCGAAGCCTTTCATCTGAAATTGCAGCTTTTGAATTAAACTTATTAAGACCTTTCTGTTGAATCAAAGTTTCAACCAACACCATCAAGAATGCCCTTATGTATATGCATCACCTGTTGGAATATCTCCTCTGGAAAGTTTCTCTTTACAGGTTGTGCATGTGTGTTGTGTATGTTCACATGTGTGTTGTTGGTGTGTGCTGCTTGTCTCCTACTTTTCCTCTTGTTGTTGTTGTTCACATGGCTGTCCTAGCTACTTTAGTGTTGTCCTTCTTTACTTTAGCATTGTATAAGAACTCCTATTGTGGAGATGTAATCAACCAAGTTATTCACAATGTAATCCTACAGTTCATTTCTCAACATGGTATCAGAGCATGTTGCTCTTGAGACCAAAAAAAAAAAAAGCTTCCGCTGCTTACTACTACCCATACCAGAAAAAAATTCATGCCCAGAAAAATACCCAGAAACATGTCATCCTTTCCCAGAACCATGCCCAGACACCAACAAACAACTATTTCTTCTGCTGCACTTGCTGCAGCAACTGGAAGACCAAGGAATTAAGGAGGATCAAAAAGCTCGTGTGCCTGCTTTGTGCCCTTTCTAGTACTTATCTTTTTACGTTTATATATATGATATGTATTCTCTTTGATTGATCAATGTAGGCAAGGGTATGTCCTTCCTACAATGATATTTGGAAAGAAAAGAAAAGAAAAAAAAATGGAAGAAAAGAAAGAAAGAAAAAGGAAGAAGAAGAAGAAAGATGAATTTCTCCTGCATGGTCATTGTCAACCGCACGTCAAGGTCAAGGGATTGCCGACCATATTGCCGCTGCATGGTTTGTCGACCGTAGGAAGTTTTAAATTTTGGCGAATTAAGCTTTCGAAAAGTTGCGTTAGCTTCTTAATTTAGCTTTCGAAAAGTTACGTTAGCCCATGTTCGTCTATTTGGCTCTTTTTCAAGCTTGTTGTTTGGGATATCCAAGCTCTTGCTTGAGGGGGAGTGTTGAAAAAAATGAGAAGAAATTTGGATCTTCGTCGATCGTAGCTGCATGTTCAAAGATTGATCGTAGCTACATGATCAAGGCAAAATAAGAATGATCGTAGCTGCATGTTCAAAGATTGATCGTAGCTGCATGATCAAGAATTATTTTTCAAGCTGTTTGTTTGGGATATCCAAACTCCAGCTTGAGGGGGAGTGTTGGAATATCTCCTCTGGAAAGTTTCTCTTTACAGGTTGTGCATGTGTGTTGTGTATGTTCACATGTGTGTTGTTGGTGTGTGCTGCTTGTCTCCTACTTTTCCTCTTGTTGTTGTTGTTCACATGGCTGTCCTAGCTACTTTAGTGTTGTCCTTCTTTACTTTAGCATTGTATAAGAACTCCTATTGTGGAGATGTAATCAACCAAGTTATTCACAATGTAATCCTACAGTTCATTTCTCAACATCACCTTCAAAGGACTTTTCTTCATGAGCATGCTCGATCCATAGTAACCTGATGTTTTATCTTACACAAGTTTTTTCCTAGAAAAGGAAAAGCAAAATGTATTTTTCAGAATGTAGCTTATCAGTATCATTTGGATTTTGTCTGGCTACAAAATTGAGAGAAAAAAAAAATAGAACTTGGCAGATACTTTGGAGATGATTTATGTGAAGCCATGCATGCCAGATACACAAATTATATACACCACAATGCTTATAGAGAAGGCCTAATTAGAGTTTAACTTTCGAACTCTGATCAAAAGCCTTCGATCTTTCTGAAGTTAATTATCATAGGATTGTTACATTCAAAGAGTCGTTCATCTTTACGAACTAGAGATTACACATTAAGCTACATCAAACGTAATACTTCCATAACCTATTTATATGCTCAGTGAGAAATCTATGATAAAAATTACATCATGTCACTTCCTTTACAAGCAAAGTTCAAAAATCAAGTGATTTATTCATTACTACCCAAAAGAAAAGCCCAAGTATCAATCACAAAATTAACTCACGAACGATTTTCTGCACAATAGAAACTATATATCAAAGGAGAAATTAATATTTGTGTTAATTAGTGGTTAATGGACAGCATGTACAATCATTTCCATAGGAACTGGCGGAATGCGGTTTTGCTCAGTTCCATTGCATACTATGTAAGAGAGGAACATCCTCAAACGCTGTAGTTGCCTTCGAATCAGCAGCATTAGTCCTCGAATCAGATTTCTAAATGTAGCGGATAAAACTATGAATAAGAAAAGAGCAATAGCTAAAGAAGCTCCACTAATGAGGAATAGACCACGAAAGTCGTAGAGGTCAATCGTGTTGGGATCACTCTGGGTAATATCCTCATCATACATGAAAGTTGTTTTTTCATGAAACCATGTCTTTTCCATCTCTATAAGCTTTTCGTCCTGTCTCAGACGTTCAATTTGCCTTGACACATCATGAACCAATTTCGAACCTTTAGGGAAAACCTGAATGCCAAAAATGGACACCAAATTAATCAGCTTAGGAGTAAAACTATTCCGTGTTTCAGATACTCAGCCATATATTCATGATTATATATATAGTCAAATTGCTTAAATAATGCTTGAATTTAGCTTATTTTGTTCATAGAGGCAAACTAAAGCCAAATGGTTAGTATTCTTGGACACATTGCAGGATAAGCCATAACAATGTATCCTGTATTTTCCCTATAGTAAGAATTGAAATTTCTTACTTGAACCTGAATAAATAATTGGAGCATCCAATCCAACAGAATAGTTATTGGCAATTAATAGGTGGAGAGGTAGTCTAGGACTTGATATGTTGTAATAATGTGTCATGTAAATCATATATAGGAGAGGTCGAGGTAACTCACAAAGGCAAAACCATTGGTGATTGACTTGGTTTTAATCATGGCGTAGTCAGCATAATACTTTCCGAGGAAGATTTTAATGTATGGAACCTCGTCAATAATCCCAGAAACACCACCATGCTTGCTTCCTTTTGATAGAGCATGAAAATATTCTTCAGCTGAACGATATGGCTTAGCCCCTTTGAAATTCAAGTTCACTATAACTCCTAATGAACCTGATTGGTAACCTATATAGTTCCCTCTTGAGTTTAACTGTATCTGTTTGACTGTCATCATTGATGCTAAAGTTGCAGTGTAAGTTGATGTCAATATAAGCACTACAAACACCCATATGATCACTACAAACTTTGCCAAATTATTTGACAGCTTCTCCGCTGCAAAATGAACAAGAAAATTTATGTTTCATCACTTAATGTATAGAACAACTGTTAGCAAACAAGCATCCTAACCTAATCGTCGAAATGTTACTGACCACTATGACAAATCAACTTTGAAACAAGATTTTAAAATATGAACCTATATGAAGTTGAGCAATCACTAAACACTTGACAGGAGGACTTCTATAATTGGAAGAACTGAGATAGGGCACTTACTATAAGCAAACACAAGAGTTGAGAAAGCAAACCAAAGTACTGTTCCAATTTGTTTCCCTGGTGTGCCTTGAAATTTTTCGTTGGTAGGGTGCTCAAATACCCAAACAGCAAAGCCGGTTAGGATAAAGAAAGCAGCACTTGTTATCCAAAGATATGTTGAAAGTGGTTTGAAGAAAATCCACATGTTTTCCTTGTCATTATTTGGTACTAACATTCCCACACCTAAGTCGGTATATGGTACTGTAAAATCAACATATTGAGATCTGTTCGATGTGATCGTTACATCTCCAACAACAGCATCAAATTTCTATACAATGAGGAGTAATGGATATAGATTAATAATAATCATTGATTGATAGAAAACATCAAAATCCCAGAATTGGTACATACTGACAAATGTTGGTATATAACTATATACACTAAACATTCCCCAAACTTTTAGCAGGCTATTAAAGAGATCATTTGTAACTGGCCAAAAAAAAAAGATCATTTAATTTGTAGGTGTCCTCCTTTAAGTTTTTTCAATTGATTCTACAGCTTGAGCATATGAATGAACTAGTAGTAATACTAAATTAAGCATTTGTGTACCTTGAGATAAACTTGGTAAACAAGATCATTATAAGTCCCAGCAGGATTTCCATTGCCATCCTCAAATGGAATAAACTCATATTGCACTTCATACGGCAAAGCTCCTATTGCAGCTTTGAATACCTCTATAGAGAAGCCAGTGACAAGAGTTGTATTGGATTCCAGATTATGGTCCACACGAACAAGTTCCTTGAAACCGAATCTCACTGGAACACCAATTCTTAGTTTAACTGTTTCACTAGTACTCAATTCCCTCTTGGATCCTCCAGGCCATATGATTCTTTCAAGATCAATCGTGGAAGCCAACTTTCTCCTATTATGAATAAGTTGCTGCTGTGGTGACTCTTTTCTGGTTTTTCCTTCTTCTTTGCAAGGCCATAACCCAATCCTTTTGATCTCACCTTTTCCAATAATATTAACTATCTCAAATGGTTCTGAAATCAGTTTCCCATTTAGATATTGAATTTCACCACTTAAACCTTTAAATCTACTTTGCAAAATCTCTCCAAGAAGCACAACTCCTTTGGAGGATCTAGTGGTAGAATTTCTAAGCCTTGCTCTTTCAACTGCTTCTGCTAGAGCCCAAGTTGCATCATATGCCCAGATTTCATCTACGCTTAACTCCCGAATTGCTTCCATATTGGGATCCTCCAGGTAAAACTTCCTCCTCAATCTTGAAGTAAGACTCTGAAGGCTCATTGATGCTGGAATAGAAGATTTGAAACCCAGCACTCCTTGCATTGACTCAATAACAGATAAATCCATGGAATGCAAGAAATTCATGCTACTTGATGTCATAATCCAAGCATACCCTTCACTCATCATCCCCAACTTATTTGCACTTAAGAAAAGGCGAGGCACAAGCAAATGTGACACATGCACTACAAACACCTTAATCTTCAATTTCATCAACTTTTGGAGCTCTTCAATGACTTCTTCATTTGATGAGGAGGATGCAATATTGGAACTTTTGTATGCAACACTCCCGTCTGTGATCTCTTGGAAGGAGTTGACTAGTGATGGAATGAAGTCTCTCTCATATTCTTTGTTATCATATAGAAGGATAACATCCCTCCATTTGAAAACTTCAATAAGGGCACTGATTCCCTTAACTTCAGCAGCTTGATCAGCGCGCATGATCTCAACAAAGAAGGGATATTTATTGTCAGTCTGAGGTGGGGAAAGAGACATAACAGGGAGTTTAGCTGCTTCTCCTAATTCAGCTAAAAGGTTTGCTTCCGCTCTTGTTTGTGCACAAATTATTGCCTCCACTTTCATTTCCAAAAAACCAAGAGCTGAATCGAGTAACAAGTAAAGATTAATTACAAGTTTATATACTAGAAACATCATTAGAGGGACGTTCATGTGCAGAGAATTAGTTTAGAAAAAGGAGTAAAAGTAGTGGAATGCTGAAATAGGAAGATTTCCACAATGACTTGCTACCTTTGTAGGTGGAATTGATATATATTAGTATCACCTTTGTAATTAGTAAAGATATGTTTAATTAGTCTTTCACACGTACTGATTTACAAAGGGATTTCTTTATATAAGCGATACTAATTACCGACAAATAATATTATAATGTATAGAATGAACTCTAAATGCCTTGAAATACAGAAAGAATGAAAGGCTCACCAGCTGATAGAACAGGCAGAGGTTCACCTTTAGAATCCTTACTGTACAGAACTACTCTTGTGCTGTAGTTATTGTGCAGATGGTAAAAATCCGAGAGAGCCATTGAAATGCAGCTGAGAACAATCTTTCCTTCCCTTGATCCCAAATCGAGAATCACACCGAGATGAACTTGATCTTCTACACAAATAGGATTAACATCATAATTTGTTTTTTCAATATCAGCACTCAAGTTACCAATGAGGCAACAGAAGGTCACAAAGGAGACGATGATTGTTTGCCTCAACCCTCGAAACTCCATAGAGTTGTATATGATTACCAACTTAATGTAATTATACATATCCTCTTGCTTAATCATATGTATATATATATGCTTCTGAACTAGAGTCCAGTGCATAATTAATCATATCATTAAATTATATGATCATTCGAGGAAGGTACTTGAAATGGTTGACCAAGGAATGTTGATATAAATAAAATGTATGATAAGGAAACCAAGTCAATACTTGGTTTGCAAGCATGTTCTGGCATCTAGTTATTAATACATATCAACTTGTATGGCTCCGAGTTTAATCAGCAAAAATTAACAAGCTACTACTCAAATAAAGGTAAAGACAAGGTGGCTGTCAGTGAAAACTCTCTGAATTAATAATGAATTAGAAATAAGCTACATGTCCACTAAAGAAGAAAGAATATTATCGAAAAAATAAATAAAGAAGAAAGAATAAGCTGCTACGTATTTTCTTCTCTTCTCTGGTTTGATATATAACTCAATGGACCGAAGGAACGATGTATAAGTCCATAACAAGACTACATGATTCATGATCTGTATAAGAAGATAGGAAATTAAAAGAAAAAGAAAGTATTCTCAATAATAAAAAACTGAAGCAAGAATTATACTCTTGAACAAAACTACATGTCACTTCCTTTACAAGCAAAGTTCATAAATTAAGTGATTTTGTTAATTACTACCCAAAACAAAAGCCCAAGTTTACATCACAAAATTAACTCACGAAGGATTTTCTCCACAATAGAATCTATCAAAGGGGCAATTAATATCTGTATTAGTGGTTAATGGACAGCATGTACAACCAATTGCATAGGAACTGACATGCAGTTTTGCTCAGTTCCATATACTATGTAGGAGAGGAACATCCTTAAACACTGCAGTTGTCTTCGAATCAGATTTCTAAATCTAGGGGATAAGACTATGAATAAGAAAAAAGCAATAGCTAAAGAAGCTCCACTAATAAGGAATAGACCCCGCAAGTCGTAGACGTCAATCGTATTGAGATCACTCTGGGTAATATCCTCAGCTGACATGAGAGTTGTTTTTTGATGAAACCAAGTATTTTCCATCTCTATAAGCTTTTCTTCCTCCCTCAGACGTTCAATTTGCCTTGACACATCATGAACCAATCTCGAACCTTTAGGGAAAACCTGAATGCCAAAAATGGACACCAAATTAATCAGCTTAGGAGTAAAACTATACAGTGCTTCAGATACTCAACCATATATTCATCATTATATATAGTCACACTGCTTAAATGATTTCGGATTTAGTTTATTTTGTCCACATATAGAAGCAAACTAGAGCCATGGATGGTTAGTGTTCTTGGACACATTGCAGGATGAGCCATAACAATGTATTCCGTATTTTCGCTATACTAAGAAATTCCTTACATGAACCTGAATAAATAATTGGAGCATCCAATCCAACAAAATGTTTATTGGCAATAGGTGGAGAGGCAGTCTAAGACTTTATATGTTATAACACAAGGCTTTGCATTTCCAGATGTGGGATCAGTTTCAGCAAAAGCTTGCATAAAATTATTTTATGCATGAATAATAATAATGTGTCATGTAAATCATTGGAGAGAGGTTACTCACAAAGGCAAAACCATTGGTGATGGGCTTGGTTTTAATCATGGAGAAATCAGCAAAATACTTTGCGAGGAAGATTTTGATGTATGGAACCTCGTCAATAATCCCAGAAACACCACCATGCTTGCTTCCTTTTGTTAGAGCATCAAAATATTCTTCATCTGAACGATACGGCTTAGCGGCTTTGAAATTCAAGTAGTTCACTATAACTCCTGAACCTGATTGGTAACCTATATAGTTCTCTCTTGAGTTTAACTGTATCTGTTTGACTGTCATCATTGATGCTAAAGTTGCAGTGTAAGTTGATGTCAAGATAAGCACTACAAACACCCATATGATCATTACAAACTTTGCCAAATTATTTGACAACTTCTCCGCTGCAAAATGAACAAGAAAATATTATGTTTTATGTTCTTTGCTAGCATATAGAACAACTCCTAGCAAACAAAAAGCATCCATCCTAACCTAATCGTTGAATGTTACTGACCACTATGAGAACTGTAAAAAAATAATGCACATTTTAGAGAATTCTACACTAGTCTACAATTACCTAGATTACTCTAGAACTAGAGTTATCTAGAATACTCTAGAAGATGATCTAGATCTTTCTTGTAATTAAAATATAAGCTCTAGAATTATCATGTAATTAATTAAGTGAGTGTAGTAAGTTCTAGAGTTAGGATGGTCTAGAATGATCTACAATATTGTAGGTTGGTTAGCAACCACTATATATATGTGTAAGACATCTTGTAATTAAGTGAGGAAGCTAATCAAGCTACTCCATCAATCAAGAAATATACCCTCCTCTGTTTCTAAAACTTAAACCTCTCCTCTAGTTCCTTCTCCTCCATTCTATAAACCTTTGTCATAATATTATGTCCTAATCCAATTGTCCTAATTAAGCCCATAACTACCACCAATCCTTGTAGTCCCAAAACCCTCTAAATACTAACAGTGGTATCAACCCACTAAATTCTAACAAGAACAACTGAGAATTAACTTTGAAACAAGATCTTAAAATATGAACATATGCAGTTGAGCAATCACTTGACACTTGACAGGAAGACTTGTAAAATAGGAGAACTTAGATAGAGCACTTACTATAAGCAAACACAAGAGTTGAGAAGGCAAACCAGAATACTGTTCCAATTTGTTCTGCTGGTGTGCCTTGGAATTTTTTGTTAGTAGGGTGCTCAACTACCCAAACAACAAAGCCGGTTACAATAGAGAAAGCAGCACTTGTTATCCAAAGATATGTCGAAAGTGGTTTGAAGAAAATCCACATGTTTTTCTTGTCATTTGGTACCAAAACTCCCACACCTAAGTCGGTATATGGTACAGTAAAATCAACATATTGAGATCTGTTTGATGTGATCGTTACATCTCCAACAACAGCATCAAATTTCTATACAATGAGGAGTAATGGATAGAGATTAGTAATAATAATTGATTGATACAAACCATCTAAATCCCAGTGTGTACATGTATAATGTAATACTATTTGGTACATGCTGACAAATGTTGATATATATACTAACCATTCCCAAAACATTTAGCAAGCTATTAAAGAGATCATTTGTAAATGGCCAAAAAAAGAAGATCATTTGTAGGTCTCCTCCTATTAAGTTTTGTGAATGGATTCTACAGATTGAGATACATTTAGGTTGCATGGCTATGCTAAATATATTAACATATGAATTAACTAGTAATACTAAGTCAAGCATATGTGTACCTTAAGATAAACCTGGTAAACAAGATCATTATAAGTACCAGCAGAATTTCCATTGGCATCCTCAAATGGAATAAACTCACAATGCACTTCATACGGCAAAGCTCCTATTGCAGCTTTGAATACATCTATAGAGAAGCCAGTGACATGAGTTGTATTGGTTTCAAGATCATTGTCTATACGAACAAGTTCGTTGAAACCGACTCTCACTGGAACACCAATTCTTAGTTTAACTGTTTCACTACTGCTAAATTTCCTCTTGGATCCTCCGGGCCATATGATCCTTTCAAGATCAATCGTGGAAGCCAACTTTCTCCTATTATTAATAAGCTGCTGCTGGGGTGACCCCGTTTTGGTTTTTCCTTCTTTGCAAGGCCAAAAGCCAATCCTTTTGATCTCACCTTTTCCAATAACATTAATTATCTCTAATGGTTCTGATGAAATCAGTTTCCCATTTAGATATTGAATTTCACCACTCAAACCTTTAAATCTACTTTGCAATATCTCTCCAAGAAGCACAACTCTTTTGAAGGATCTAGTGGTAGAATTTCTAAACATTGCTCTTTCAACAGCTTCTGCTAGAGCCCAAGTTGCATCATATGCCCAGATTCCATCGACGCTTAACTCCCGAATTGCTTCCATATTGGGATCCTCCAGGTAAAACTTCCTCCTCAATCTTGAAGTAAGACTGTGAAGGCTCATTGATGCTGGAATTGAAGATTTGAAACCCAGCACTCCTTGCATTGACTCAATAACAGATAAGTCCATAGAATGCAAGAAATCCATGCTAGATGATGTCATAATCCAAGCATACCCTTCACTCATCATCCCCAACTTATTTGCACTTAAGAAAAGGCGAGGCGCAAGGAAATGTGACACATGCACCACAAACAATTTAATCTTCAATTTCATCAACTTTTGGAGATCTTCAATGATTTCTTCATTTGATGAGGAGGAAGCAATATTGGAACTTTTGCATGCAACACTCCCATGTGTGATCTCCTGGAAGGAGTTGACCAATGATGGAATGAAGTCTCTCTCATATTCTTTGTTATCATATAGAAGGATAACATCCCTCCATTTGAAAACTTCAATAAGGGCACTGATTCCCTTAACTTCAGCCGCTTGATCAGCGCGCATGATCTCAACAAAGAAGGGATATTTATTGTCAGTCAGACGAGGAGAAAGAGACATTACAGGGAGGTTAGCCGCTTCTCCTAATTCTGCCAAAAGGTTTGCTTCCACACTTGTTTGTGCACCAATTATTGCTTCCACTTTGATGTTTTCAAAAAAATCAAGAGCTGCATTGAGTAACAAGTAATGATTAGTTACAAGCGTACTAGAAAAAGTTATCAGAAGTTCACAACTGTATGTATAGAGAGTTAGTGTAGAAAAAAAGGAGTAAAAGTAGGGGAAGATCACACAATCACTTACTATCCAGGTATCTGGAATCTATATTTACCTATTAATACCTTTTTAAAACTAAAGATATATATGCTTAGTACTTAACACCTGTTGACTGAAAAAGAGGGTTCTCCTTATTATAGCATACATAGATGTTAGTGATTGTCAACAAAAATGTATAAGATAACAAAAAAGGGAGAAATATTTGAACCGCAAAGTTCTAAAAAGCGTTATACAGAAGTTGTTCGAAAGAATGTATGGCTCACCAGCCGACAGAGCAGGCAGAGGTTTTCCTTTGGAATCTTTACTATAGAGAACTACTCTTGTGCTGTAGTTATTGTGCAGATAGTAAAAATCAGAGAGGGCCATTGAAATGCAACTGAGAATAATCTTTCCTTCCCTTGATCCCATATCGAGAATCACACCGACATGAACTTGATCTTCAACAATAATAGGATTAGTATCATTATTTGTTTTTTCAATATCACCACACAAGTGATGAATGAGGCAACAGAAGGTCAGAAAGGATAGGATGATTGTTTGCCTCAACCCTCGAAACTCCATACATATAGTTGTATATGATCACCAACTTAATTTAATGGCAGCTCTGGATATATAGTATTATATAGATATCCTCTTGCTTAATCATATAGTTAAATTTATATGATCATTCGAGGAAGGTACTTGAAAAGGCTTCAAATCTTCTGTCCCCGTTTTTCTGTCTCCTTCCCTATCTCCCAGTCAATTATTGACATGTCTACTGCCACCTAGCATAAGTTAACACCCATCCAACTCTGTTAGCCCTTTTTTTTGACTGGGAGAAGGGGAAGGAGACAGAGAAATGGGGACAGAAGATTTGAAGCCACTTGAAAAGGTTGACCAGGCTAGCAATGTTGATATAAATAAAATGTATGCAAGTGTTAGATTACTTAGGAATACAAGTCACCGAATTTATTGGCCAAGATCATATCAGTAAACATATCAACATCTCACTTGCTAAAAACAAATGATGTTCAGACTTCAGACTTCAGAATGGACCAAGATTAATCAAGCAAAGCACTACTATTAAATCAATTGTTGGACCATAGCAGCAATCTTATTGGTTCTGCAAGATTTACAACATAGGTAATATATATTATGGCCTTTTCTGAACAAATCTTAAACTAGACTAGTAGGACCAAATTTGTACTCGCGCGTTGGCCTTCATACAGATACTTAGCACTACTACGGAACAGATAGTTTCCCATTTGTTTGGAGTAGTCAAAATTTGAAAATTCAATCTTGAATGAATAAAATTTCAAACATTTAACAACCAGGTGAAGAAAGATCAGTAGCTTCCAAAGAGCTCAAATAAAAACAATAATCATTAAAGAGAGAAAGAAAAACAAGATTCAAACTATTTCTTCCGCAACTAATTATCTGGACATTAGAAAATAGGAAAATGGAATTGCATGCAAACACTCAATTTCCTTCCAAGGGCCGACCCAAGTGTGACAAGTGGAATGGAGACTGCGACCATTGAATTGAATGCTTCTTGGTTGACTGGTTGTAACTCCTTTGAGTGCGCGTTCATCTCACTATACCTACATTTTTTGTATCCCATCAGTAAAAAGGGCACCCGGGAATAGTAATATTTTACGATCTCAGAGTCTTTCATTTTCAAACTCTTCAAATCTCTCCTCATGATCGGTAGTTTTACAGAACGTACCTTAGCATTGCCTTGAAACTCCTCCTTTAGCAAATCCCCTAAGGCCACATTCGGTGAGAACTCTTGTCATACCCCAAATTATCTAACAAATAATAAGCTGTTGAAGGAAACCTACTTTGTGTGTGTCTTGTCAACCTAGGATTAGATTAGTTAGTATAGCATATGGATTACATATTGAATAGAAGTCCTATTGGGACATGGATTGTACATTTGTGTTTCTCTATATATAGAGGCACATATTCATTAATAAAGAGATGATCTATTCATGTGCTATTTACTTTGTATTTACTTTCTGTTTTATGGTTGTAATTTATATTTACTTAAACACGTTATCAGCACGAACCTCTAACCCTGAATCAAAAACTAAAAATCTTGAGCATAGCATCCTGCTAGCGCCAAAACCCTAGAACCCCAAAACCCTAGGGTGTGCCGGATGAACAGTGCGCGTGAACAGTCCCGGATGAACAGTCACGGATGAACAGCACCGGATGAACAGTACCGGATGAACAGTACCGGATGAACAGTACCCGTGAATAGTGCCTCCGTGCAATCTCCGCTGGTTCAAGAATCTGCCTGCACAGAACAGTCGAATTCAGAAGCGATTTTCTCCCTTCTCCACCGTTGGATTAAGCTGAAATTTGGACGAGAACTTCCTCCGTGAGTCTAATACCCCCAGTTAAAAATTCAGTCAATTCGGACCGTTGGATCTCCGGATATTCGATTCTGAATCAGTAGTACTCAAGATAATCCGAGAAAAAGAATACCAAGTAAGCTTTTATAAACGTTGCTGCTTTATGAATTTATATTCACCTTCTTTTTCTCCGGGGACAACCTCCCTTCTTCTACATCCCACCTTTCTTATAACGTGGGATAATATACGAGACTCGCCAAACTATGAGAAACATTAGGGGAGTGATCGAGCTTCATATCGCTTGAAGTATGTGTAAGTCATGAGCACCTCTAATGTCATCATGCTATTGGTGATGACCTCAAGAGCCGAACTGTGGGGGTTCGAGCTAATACTCCGGATGAGGAATCCGTAGAGAGAAGAGACCTTGAACGAGGAGTTCATTGAATGATTTACCTCCGGATGAGGAATCCGTAGAGAATAAACGACCTATGGTTTATGACTTATTCCCAACTAGGCTCACCTGCTTAGGTATGATGTCTAGGTAAGGAGTTTGAGATAAGTGGTATTAAGAGAGCTTGCTCCACCGACATCTCTTATAACTTACCTGGTTATATCTGAGTAGAGCTACCGAAAAGGTTTAAAGTTATGACCATACGACACCAAAGTTTCGCCTAAATCCAAAATCCTTGGAAACGTTTCTTGGGAGCAAATATTGCTCAGAAACCCTCTATTGTTTTGTGAGAATATCAATTCCAAAACATACCCCTTTACCGACGAACGGATCGTCGCTATTGGTAACCTATCTTTTGCCGACGAACGGATCGTCGCTATAGGTACCATATTCTTGTTCTCCATATTTTTGATATCGAACATGAATAACTCGATTTTACTCCATTGGATTCTGTGGACATTAGATTCTGAGATGGGCTCATGATATCCTAATGTACCTATTCGCACAAGAGCTTCTAGCTCGAATCCATGAGCGTTGTTTTGAAGAAACCGCTCTAGACCCTCAAACTGAGACGTACAATGCCAGGTTATTTTTCCTGATGAAACGCCATATGGATATGGCACTCCAGTTTGAGTTCATGAAAGAGGTTAGCGCTAGAAGCGCTTCATGAATGTAATGGTAACATTCATCATTCCGAATTTAGAAGCATAATGGACTAATCTCCACTTCTCTGACTTTGAAGAAGTCATGGGACATAATTCGAAAATTCTCCGCATCAAAGACTTGATGCATCTCTGTGGATAATCATCACAGATGAACAATTGATTGAGGAATCTCTCACCACCTTCCCCATCTCTGCCTTGAGGAAAGGCATGACGATGATGGCGCCCCTATGGGAGGAAGCCAAGAGCAAAACCCTAAATCTAGGAACGATCCCGGACATTTTGGTCCGTAGAATCTATTTGCTTATGAAGGTAATCGCCATAAGAATAAGCGATCATGCGAGCATAGGGCCACAAAAGAGTGAGAGAAGACCGTCATCCCTATAAGAGGGACACCGTCGGTCAGCGTTGTTGCGCCACTAGTTATGGCAGCCCCGCCACCGGCCAAGGCAATCTGCCACCGTCTTAAGGACCGTGAGTACCGAGCCTGTATGCCTCAATCAATGGAGAATCCTCTTCATGATGTCTATTAATGATATGGAGCGTCTGATCAATGGGCCATAGTTTGCAATACATATGAAGATGTAATTGTAATGATCAAGACGTCGAGTTTAAGGGTTAAAGACTTTGGAAGCAATTTTGCTTAAGTCTTTATGTTTTTCCAAGTTAATGTAATATGGCAAGATTGCCAAGACAATGGATTTAGCTTTGATTTAAGATCAAGACAGAACTTTGAGTGTAAAGCCTTGGCTAATATCTTTAATAAAATCTGAGTTGCCTTCGTAGCCTTGATTTTAATGATGAGCTTATATACATCTGTGACTACGATGGCAGGACCATCGAATCTTGTGCAAGGAAGAGGATATGCCCAATTCCTCTTGCCTAATGGCACTCACATTGATGTCACAAATGCTCTCTACGCTCCAAGAGGAAATAGAACTCTGTTAAGCTTTAAAGATATAAGAACCAATGGTTTCCATGCTAAGATGCATGATGAGAATGGAAAAGAATCCCTTTGCATTACCTCTAATGACTGCGGTAGAAAGCGCATCTTAGAGAAGCTTATGTGTCTCTCTAGTGGGTAATATGTTACCACTATTCGAGCTATTGAATCAAATAATGTCATTAGGGATGACCTCTTGGATTCAGACACATATTGGCTTTGGCACGACAGGTTGTGACACCCTGGTCGTGATATGATGATCCGTGTATTGAAAACCTCACACGGACATCCATTCTTTCAAGCTAATTGAAGCATGAATCGAAGAGCGATTCAAGGAGATGAGACAGTTATGAGAAAGAGCAAATTTGCCACTGTCCGACGCCATACGATCGATCGCACGATACCTGCGATCGATCGCAACCTTCCAGGCTGCGTCGTTAACAAACCCGAGAGCTCGGGCGATCGATCGCATCCCCCTGCGATCGATCGTAGGTTCCTTCCTGTACGTTTTCTGGAACCAGAGAGCCCGGGCGATCGATCGCACATCCCCTGCGATCGATCGCATGTCCTATCCTGCATTGTTTCAGGAACCCGAGAGTACGGGCGATCGATCGCACCCCCCTTGCGATCGATCGCATAGAACGAAATCCTCTCTCTCGGATGTGGACAATTCCTCCTATGCTTCTGAAGCTCCCAAAGCCAAATGCTCATTATGCAGAGCGTATTCCTAAGGGAAATAAAGGACTAAGATCGTCCTATGCAAAAGATTCTAAAGTACTTCTTCCATTCTTACAGATAATCCAAGGGGATATCTGTGGACATATTCAACCACCAAGCGGGCCATTTATGTATTTTATGGTGTTGGTTGATGCATCGACATGCTGGTCACATGTCATGATGTTGTCCATTCGTTATGCTGCTTATGCTAAACTCCTAGCACAGAGTATTCGCCTGTCGGCTCACTACCCAGATCATCCCATTAACTATCAGGCTTGATAATGCTAGGGAGTTTACATCGAAAACTTTCGATGACTACTGCATGGGATAGATGTTGGGCATCTAGTCTCACATGTGCAAACCCAGAATGGTTTTGCAGAGATTGCCATTAATAGAATACAAATGGTCACGAGGACATTGGTAATGCGCACCAATCTTTCTCTCTCTGCCTGGGGACACGCAGTATTGCATGCAGCTTTGCTTATTCGTCTGAGGCCCATCACCACCCAATCTTTGTCCGCGTTACAGCTAGTGACTGGGTACGAGCCAAGCATATCGTACTTACGCATATTTGGGTGTGTTGTTTATGTGCCTATTACGCCGCCACAGCGTATTAATATGTGTCCTCAAAGACGAATGAGTATTTATGTTGGATTTGAGTCTCCAACCATAATCCGCTATGTAGAACCCTTGACAGGCGATCTATTTGTCACTTCGATGAGACAGTCTTCCCGTCGTTAGGGGGAGATAAGAACGTGAACGTTCAACAGGAACGACTGGAATTGTCGTGGCCTGTCCCCACTCTGTCTCATAACGATCCCCCTACTGCAGAAAGTGCGTAGAATTATAGATCTTCAGAAAGTCAGAGATTCTCTTCCTGACGCTTTCTTAGATCTTAGTGACTAGATCATATATACCAGCTGCAAACATGCCTGCAAGGATGCAAGTGCCTGAATAAGGACTTGGACTCAAAGCCGCTGCAGCAGCCACCCCTATGGGAGGGATGGCCGCCGGCGCCACTACCAGTAATGGTGGTGATGTGGCTTAGGCCGTGGCTCCGCTGAGGAAGCATAGGAGGCCACCAGGTTCGAGGGATTCGCGCCCTAGGAAATGGGCTGCGATGGCACCAAATAAACCTCTCATCATTGATACTCAAAATCCGTCCATGAAAACGTTCCGGATTATGGTTATGTCCAAAAGACATCTTCGGGGAACGCCCTGTCGCTAAGACCTATCCGTGGGAACCTAGAGATCTCGATTAATTACAGTAGTGTACATGAGACGTGGGATAGAAACTCCATCACAATTGATGATGTGTTTGCATATGCTTGTGCACAAGAGTTCATTGAGAATGATGATATTGAACCTCGCTCCGTTGATGAATGCCAACGTAGAAGCTTATTGGCCTAAATGGAAATATGCGATCCAGGTTAAGTTGAACTCACTAACAAAGAGAACGGTATTAGGGCCAGTTGTGCCAATACCTTCTGGAATAAATCCTGTTGATATAAATAGGTCTTTGTTAGAAAGCGTAGTGAGAGAACGAGGTATAAAGCTCGCCTTGTGGCGCAAGGCTTCTCACAACGCCCTGGAATCGACTACGATGAGATACTCTCTCTCGTAAAGGACGTCATAACGTTCTGCTACCTTGTCAGTGGTAGTTTCCGAAAAAATGAACATGCAGCTTATGGATGTGGTCATAACATATCTCTATGGGGATCTAGATATGGAGATTTATATGAAGGTCCCGGATGAGCTTCATTTACCCAAGTCAAGTGGCTCTAGACCACAGAGCACGTTTGCAATAAGATTGCAACGTTCACTTCATGGATTGAAACAATCCGGACGGATGTGGTATACCCGTCTAAGTGACTACTTGATTGGAAGAGGGTATGTGAACAATAAATTATGCCCCTGCGTGAAAACAAGTTCCGGATTTGCAAGTGCCAGTGAATACTTGAAATCCGTGTTTGAGATGAAAGATCTTGGGAAAGGATGCTCAGGCGATTTATTATGGATAAAGTCCATCCTGTTAAGCACTCCCATGATTGGTCACAGCCTAGATCCAAGAAGGATCCGTTTCGCCCAAGGGATGATGGTGCATACGTTTTAGAGGCTGAAGTACCGTACCTAAGTGCAATAGCGCATTATTGTACTTGGCACAGTGTACAAGACCCGATATCTCCTTTGTTGTTAACTTGTTAGCTAGATTTAGCTTTGCACCCACGCAACGCCATTGGAATGACATAAAGACTATCTTTCGTTACTTGAAGGGTACGATTGATATGGGCTTGTTCTTTCCCTACAGAGAGGCATGAAAATATGGCACAATGGGTGAGGAACCCGTGCCTACTGCCATCGGGCGATCGATAGCAGGATATGCCACGATCGATCGTACCGAGCTTCTGCCATCGAGCGATCGATCGCAGAATGTCACGATCGATCGCACGAATGTTGCTGCCCAGTATTCCGAAAATCTTTGTGATGTTTTGGTGGGTTTTGCTGATGTTGGGTATCTCTCTGACCCATATAAAGGTTGTTCCCAAACTGGTTATGTCTTTGCCATGGGTAACACCGCGATATCTTGGAGGTCTACTAAGCAGACTCTTGTCGCTACTTCTTTGAACCATGTTGAGATTATTGTTCTCCATGAAGCAGTTCATGAGTGTATATGGTTAAGGTCCATTGATACACATATAAGAAGTACATGTGGTTTGAGGTCAACCACTGATGAACCTACATTTATGAGGATAATGTTGTCTGCATTGAGCAGATGAAGCAAGGTTTCATCATAGCCGACAACACCAAGTATATATCGCCTAAGTTCTTCTATAATCTGCAATAGCAGAAGTTACTTAAGATTAAAGTGAATTAAGTCCGTTCTGAGGACAATGTGGCTGACTTATTTATTAAGTCACTGCCTAATTCCACATTTGAGAAGCATGTGAAAAGCATTGGTTTGCTTAAGTTATCTGACCTCCCATGATTGTGGAAATCAGGGGGAGACGCAGACTTCAGGGGAAGTCTGGCGTCCATGCAAAGTTTCCAAATGTGAAGGGTGTGTTGTACTCTTTTTCCCTTCGACCAAGGTTATTTTTATCTCACTGGGTTTTTGTTACTTGGCAAGGTTTTTAATGAGACAACGCGAGGAGCACCACCTAGTGTTGACGCCACAAGGGGGAGTGTTGAAGGAAACCTACTTTGTGTGTGCCTTGTCAACCTAGGATTAGATTAGTTAGTATAGCATATGGATTACATATTGAATAGAAGTCCTATTGGGACATGGATTGTACCTTTGTGTTTCTCTATATATAGAGGCACCTATTCATTAATAAAGAGATGATCTATTCCTGTGCTATTTACTTTGTATTTACTTTCTGTTTTATGGTTGTAATTTATATTTACTTAAACATAAGCCATTTTATTACCTTTTAATTACAAAATTGATTCGGGACGCGAAACATTCTATTGGGACCTCCTAATTTGTTCACTTGACATCATTCCATTATGAATTATTAAATGACATGTATAACCTCCTATAAAATGACTATTAAGGACAATAATTATACCAAAAAGATATTATGTTTATTTTCTCTAAAGTTTCCAATTCAATAAATATTAGATTGCATTCTTTATTATTTTCCTTATCTATTTTCATTTTCCAATTTCACTACATACTCATTAAAACATTTATATATATTTAATAAGAATTAAAACTATGATAGATCATGTGACATAAAAATTTGTATCATTTGTTGAACGCATACTGGTGATAGAGAACAAAAGAAATTCTACTATGACCTAAATCTAAGTCTATCCATTATATTTGAAAAAAAAATAGCAATTAAAAAATATATATAAAATATTTAATCATGAGGTACAAAAAATAGAGCAAAAAAAATAAACAGTAAGAATAAATGATTACTTTTTTTTTATTGCACAACTAAAGGAAAAAAGAATAGTTAAAAAAAAATAAATAATAGTTCATGCTAAAACATTTTCTTGTTGATTAGAAATTAATTTTTGAAACCCAATACCTTGTGTTTGATTTTTTTTATTGGATAAGAGATTTATGTTGTCTGATTTAGAAATGAATATTTAATTAAGATTTATAGAGTAATTATATCATTGAAATAGCTAAGATTTTTTATTTTAAAGATGAAAGTTTTTTGCAAATTATATGAGTGAGGTTATTTGAGGAAGTTTAGTGAGGTTTAGTGAGTAAAATTTAGTATTTAAAAATTTATTAGGAGGTGTAAAAAGTACAGAGGTCAAGTAAGTAAATTTGGAGGTTCCAATAGAAAAACTCATATCAATCACACATATGCACTAGAATTTTTTTTTTTTAATTTAAGAACAAATCACACTCATTTCATTCCCAACAAATGTAAATATTGACTCGTTCTTTAGAGTCAAATATTGCATGCCATAATTTACATAATAAATTGATATTTCAAAAGATTAAATAAATACTCCTTCAGATTTTATTACGTACACAACAACGGAAGTATAACATAAGCACATACGGTTGATAATAAGTTTACCAACCAGTTCTCCAAAAGCTACCCTGCTTACCTAACCTGCATGATTAACCCCTACACCATTGAATAGTGTACTGGGTTATATCAACAAACTCGGTCAGCTTACGAAGCTGGTGTAAATGATCTCAGTTTACTCCCACTAAAATCATTTAACAAATTATACATATATAGTTTATTTTCAAAACTAAAATATGTAATTCAATCCACCAACAAACAATTTTCTCAAACACATATGTAGTTTATTTTTAAAACTAATATATGTAAATTATACTTTCCAAACACAATTCAATTTTTAAGAATTGTAAAACAAGATAAAGTAAATATCCAATAGGTCCTAATTTTCACTACATATTTCTCATCAAGTTTGAGAAATTTTAAATATTTCCCATCCAGTTTGGGTTGGGCCTCTTTTACTCGCACCAAGGACAAAATATAAGAGGCATGATTTGTTATAATTTTTTTCAGACATTTTTGCCCTTCAACATTTTTTTCAAAATTGCCACCATTCACGGTGGATATGATCAAAGCTTCCAAATCGATCTTGTCTCAGAGAGAGAGAGAGAGAGAGAGGAACGACGGTGGTAGAAGTCGGGCTACGACTCGCCGATTTGGCTCGGTCCGTCACGGTGAGGCTCCGATGACGGAGATCGAACGACTGCAGATCTCTAGGTGTCCAGAGAAGATCTGGCGCGGTGGTTATGTTTGGCTGTGCAGGCGGTGTCTGGAAGTGATGGCAGTGGACACGGCGAAGCACGGCACGGGCTGGCGATGGAGAGATTGAGTCGCCGGAGACTGCGAGAGGCGCTGGGCACGGCTGGTCTAGGCTGCTGGTGGCTTGATTGGCTTTTGGTCCAACTTGATTAACTATGTAAGGATATGAATGCTACATGTATCTATCTGTGCAATGAAATCATTTCAGAGTCCGTCTCTGTCTGTTGGTGTATGAAAGGCATTTTTATGCTTAGAGCCATTTTTATGCGTAGAGCCGTTTCGTTTTAAGAAAAGCCATAGCTGATGAATATAAGGGCTGGGGCTGCATGATGCTTGTGTATATATTAATATGTACGTGTACATCTTCATTCTTTGGAATATGAATGCCGACTCTGTGTTTACTTGTGTAAATAATTTGTACTTGTGAATTTCTTGATACTGTACTATTATGTCTACCATGATTAAAAGGGTCATCACCATTGACTCTGAATGTCTTATATTCTTACCATTGGTGCTTGAGTGCCATAGTTTTTTCTGGTCAATTTTTCTTCTTTGTTTTCTGGTGGTTTGGTGCCAATTTTAATTTCTGATTAGAGAGATCTTAAAACCATGTTAAGGAGAGATGCGAAAGCAGTAATAGAAAGGATTGGCAAATCAGAAAGTCAACCTCAGTGATGAAAGACATAACTTAAGGGTTACCTCTCATAAAAGAAAATGGAATGGTTTGGGAATAGATATTATTCTCAACGAATTTATTCTATGAAGAATTTGATTAACTTGAGCATATTGGATATCGGATATTTAAGCAAATTGACACAGTTTTAGAAATTATCGAGTTTCATTATAATTGTAAAAGTTAGTTGAGGATGCTACAGCTGCTGTACCTTGTTTGATTGTTTACTTATAACTTTATAACTTGTTATTTACTTCTGCAAATGATTTGAAGTTGAGGTGCTTATATTTGCACCTGCTTGGACCATAGCTAATTGATTAGTTGTTGTGCATTTGGTTATAAATGCATTCATTCATCTACAATTGCATCTTGCAGATGCATTCATGCATCTATCTTGGGTTTTTGACCGACTCCCTTATATGGGATTAATATTGAATAAAAGTTTGAGAGAGCTAGTTAAGTTGCTATTGTTGTTGAAAACCCTAAATAAAACAGTTTATTGACCTCAATAAAATTTTATTGAGGTCAATAAAATACACAAAGGTGATGCTCATTTGTTCTTTGTTGATTGAGACCCAGAAACTAAAATTTCACTGATCTTATAAAATTTTATTGAGATCAATAAAATACACAAAGGTTATGCTCCTTTGTTCTTTGTTGATTGAGACCCAGAAACTAAAATTTCACTGATTTTATAAAATTTTATTGACCTCAATAAAACAGTTTATGGACTTCAATAAAATTTTATTGAGGTCAATAAAATACACAAAGGTGATGCTCTTTTGTTCTTTGTTGATTGAGACCCAGAAACTAAAATTTCACTGATCTTATAAAATTTTATTGACCTTAATAAAACAGTTTATGGACTTAAATAAAATTTTATGGAGGTCAATAAAATACACAAAGGTGATGCTCCTTTGTTCTTTGCTGATTAAGACCCAAAATATAAAATTTCAATGATCTTATAAAATTTTATTGATCTCAATAAAACAGTTTATTGACCTCAATAAAATACACAAAGGTGATGCTCCTTTGTTTGTTCCCTCCTACCACGGAAAGTATCGATTTCTTAAAAAAAATTATTGAGGTCAATAAAATACACAAAGGTGATGCTCCTTTGTTATTTCCCTCCTACCACGGATTTTATTGACCTCAATAAAAAAATTTATTTTATTGAAATCAATAAAATACACAAAGGTGATGTTCATTCATTCTTTCCCTCATACCATGAATTTTATTGACCTCAATAAAATGCACAAAGGTGATGCTTCTTTGTTTTTTCCCTCCTACTACAGAAATTATCAATTCCTTAAAAAAAATTATTGAGGTCAATAAAATACACAAAGGTGATGTCCCTTCATTCTTTCCCTCAAACCATGAATTTTATTGACCTCAATAAAATGCACAAAGGTGATGCTTCTTTGTTTTTTCTCTCCTACTACAGAAATTATCAATTCCTTAAAAAAAAATTATTGAGGTCAATAAAATCTGTCAGTGGCAGTTTCGTAATTTTTGTAAAATATATAGGACGGAAGCGTAAATTGGTCAATTAATGGGCCGGATGGGCACCGCGTTTTTGCTCTGTCCTTGATGGTAAATATTTGTCAAAATTTGTCCTTATGGGTCAAGAACCCAACAAGATAATGAATACTTCAAATAATTTAGACGTAACACTCCAATTAAACTCACACCAAAATTTATATAACAATATGTACATTTATAGTTTAATTTGGAGTGAATTTGGAGGGAATTTTGGGAATTCACATGCGCCTCACATGCCAGTTTTGGTCGGAATTCTCATCGAAGATGGCCTTAGGTACCACTCAAGATGAACTCGAATAGTTCATGTACTATTTGTGACAAAAATTAAAGTTCAAGTACTATCGATAAGATAGAGGTATAGTTCATATACCATTTTAGTTTTTTTTTTTTTAGGGCAGCTTGGTCATTTCCCTTGATAAATGAGTCACATGCGCCTCACATGCCAGTTTTGGCCGGAGTTCTCACCGAAGGTGGCCTAGCCTTAGGTACCACTCAAGATGAATTCGAATAGTTCAGGTACCATTTGTGACAAAAATTAAAGTTTAGATACCACCGCTAAAATGGAGGTATAGTTCAGGTACCATTTTAGCTTTTTTCCCTTAAAATTATTTTTAGCATCCATGTCTATTTTAGTAATTATATACAACCACAACACTTTTCATTTTTTTTTTTTTGGAAGTAATCAACCTTCATTAAAAACGAAAGAGGAGTACAGAAGCCCAATAAAGGCTGAATTGGTACAATTACAAGATAAACCTAACAAAGGAAAATTACCACTCTAACCTATTCCACATGGAAAAGGGCAAAAGAGAGTAACCCTAAACAAAATAAAGAAAACATCCTAAACTTTGAGAGCCGTTGCCGCCACCCAGTCGAACCATACAGTCGCAAGCCATACCATGGTCCAACAATCCGTCGCCGGAAAAGCCAAAAGCAGGGAACCCAAATCTAAGAACCGATGCCGATAGAAACCTAAAAGCACATATCCAAACAAAAACAACCCACATGTTGATGAGGTAGAAAAGCCAACACCACACACAAGCCATCTCAACTCCACCAAAGCCATACGATCCAGGAGGGATCAGTAGCGAACAGAGACGGATTAAAGTAAAAATCACAGAAACAAGGTGAATGGGGGGTGAAACACCCATGCGTGAGCACCCATACACCACTCGGTAAGTGGTTCTCACTTTATAGAGGCAACCATGAGGAACTTCATGGAGGACTGTGGTAGAGAGAGGGAAGCTAAAATGGGGTGTTGGGTGGGAAAACTCATGGGGGTTGGTCTTAGATCTGAAAAAATTCAGAGAAACAAAGGAAGAAAGCAAAAGGAAAATAACTAGCAAGGAGGAACAAAGTCCTCTAGATCTGGACATAGCCATCACTTTCACCACAAGGGTGTGAAATCACCACAGAGGGTGTGAAAATCACCACAGAATGTGTAAATAAGGAGCCGCCCCCAACTCGCCAAAACCTCAAACCAGATCACAGATCTGGTTCTTGGTTGGGAGAGAAAGGGGAGGAGACGAGTTGCAGCTTTTTTCTCTCCAGACGAGAGAGAAAATTTTTTAAGTATTGTTAAGACTCGAGACTTAACAGCACGGCCTTCTGTCGACCACAACACTTTTCATTGATAGTTTACCAAACACCCTCAAACTGTTTTTCGTACTCATAACACTTCTAAAAATCAGTTTACCAAACACTCAGCTGATTTTGCCAACAACAATTTCAAAAGCAATTCCCCCTACAATCAACAATTTCAAAAACAATTTTCCCAACAACACAACAATACCAAACTAAGCGTAATTGATTGTATTGCTTCTTGATTGATTGGAAGCTCTCTTATTACATTTACAAGAGCACCTCACATATTTATACAAGTTGTTCACCGACCTCTACTCTCTAATTCCACCGACCTAACATATGTGGTTAATTGTTAACCACATGTTTACTGACATGTCTAGACTCTTTTACATTATTAAGTACATGATAATTCTAGAACATGTGAAGTGTAGAATTTCCTAATGTGCATTAGTTTTTAATTAACAGATATAAACAATATGTATGACAAGGGAGACAAAGTAAATACTCGGTTTGCAAGCAAAAATTACCAAGCTGCTTGCGCTATAATTGAATTGATTATTGATTAATTTACACTACAATAAACGACTAAATAAGCGTTTAAGTGGTAGAATGGTTTAATGAACATTATAATTTGTTTCTAGAAGAAAAAAGGATTTGATTACAACAGAAGAGCTATACCAGGAGTGGATAAGGAACCCGCAGCTAGCCTAGTGCTGATAAAATATCTACAAAAGAATCAAAGAGACTAGAAAACATATTGCACAAGAAACAAGCCTCACTTGACAACAGCAAAAAAGAAGAAAGAGGATATAAATGCTTGACCAAGCAATGTTAATATAAATGATAGGAAATTAAAAGAAAAAGAAAGTATTCTCAATAATAAAAAAGTGCTGAAGCAAGAATTATACTCTTGAACAAAACTACATGTCACTTCCTTTACAAGCAAAGTTCATAAATTAAGTGATTTTGTTAATTACTACCCAAAAGAAAAGCCCAAGTTTACATCACAAAATTAACTCACTAAGGATTTTCTCCACAATAGAATCTATCAAAGGGGCAATTAATATTTGTTTTAGTGGTTAATGGACAACATGTACAACCAATTGCAGAGGAACTGGCATGCAGTTCTGCCCAGTTCCATATACTATGTAGGAGAGGAACATCCTTAAACCCTGTAGTTGTCTTCGAATCAGATTTCTAAATCTAGGGGATAAAACTATGAATAAGAAAAGAGCAATAGCTAAAGAAGCTCCACTAATAAGGAATAGACCCCGAAAGTCGTAGACGTCAATCGTATTGCGATCACTCTGGGTAATATCCTCAGCAGACATGAGAGTTGTTTTTTGATGAAACCAGGTATTTTCCATCTCTATAAGCTTTTCTTCCTGTCTCAGACGTTCAATTTGCATTGACACATCTTGAACCAATTTCGAACCTTTAGGAAAAACCTGAATGCCAAAAACGGACACCAAATTAATCACCTTAGGAGTACAACTATACTGTGCTTCAGATACTCAACCATATATTCATCATTATAATCGCACTGCTTAAATGATTTCGGATTTAGTTTATTTTGTCCACAGAGGCAAACTATAGTCATGGATGGTTAGTGTTCTTCGACACATTACAGGATGAGCCATAACCATGTATCCTGTATTTTCACTATATATACTAAGAAATTCCTTACATGAACCAGAATATATAATTGGAGCATCCAATCCAACATAATGGTTATTGGCAATAGGTGGAGAGCCTGTCTAGGACTTTATATGTTATAACACAAGGCTTTGCATTTCCAGATGTGGGATAAATCTCAGCAAAAGCTTCCATCAAATTATTTTATGCATGAATAATAATAATGTGTCATGTAAATCATTGGAGAGAGGTTACTCACAAAGGCAAAACCATTGGTGGTAGACTTGGGTTTAATCATGGAGTAATCAGCAGAATACTTTGCGAGGAAGATTTTGATGTACGTAACCTCGTCAATAATCCCAGAAACACCACCATGCTTGCTTCCT
The DNA here is from genome assembly GCA_029955375.1 of Rubus parviflorus. Lineage (NCBI taxonomy): Eukaryota > Viridiplantae > Streptophyta > Magnoliopsida > Rosales > Rosaceae > Rubus > Rubus parviflorus. Next base: position 6,101,382 of record JARGGL010000005.1, on the reverse strand, counting down.
TTTGTTAGAGCATCAATATATTCTTCAATTGATTTATATGACTTTGCCCCTGTGGAATTCAAGCAGTTCACTATAACTCCTAATGCACCTGATTGATAACCTATATTGTTCTCTCTTGAGTTTAACTGTATCTGTTTGACTGTCATCATTGATGCTAAAGTTGCAGTGTAAGTTGATGTCAAGATAAGCACTACAAACACCCATATGATCACTACAAACTTTGCCAAATTATTTGACAACTTCTCCGCTGCAAAATGGACAAGAAAATATTATGTTTCATGTTCTTTGCTAGCATAGAACAACTCCTAGCAAACAAGCATCCATCCTAAGCAAATCGTTGAATGTTACTGACCACTATGAGAACAACTAAGAATCAACTTTAAAACAAGATCTTAAAATATGAACATATGGATTTGAGCTAGCAATCACTTGACACTTGACAGGAAGACTTGTAAAATAGGAAGAACTTAGATAGTGCACTTACTATAAGCAAACACAAGAGTTGAGAAGGCAAACCAGAATACTGTTCCAATTTGTTCCGCTGGTGTGCCTTGGAATTTTTTGTTAGTACGGTGCTCAAATACCCAAACAACAAAGCCGGTTAGGATAGCGAAAGCAGCACTTGTTATCCAAAGATATGTTGAAAGTGGTTTGAAGAAAATCCACATGTTTTCGTTGTCATTATTTGGTACCAACATTCCCACACCTAAGTCGGTATATGGTACTGTAAAATCAACATATTGAGATCTGTTCCATGTGATCGTTACATCTCCAACAACAGCATCAAATTTCTATACAATGAGGAGTAATGGATATAGATTAATAACAATCATTGATTGATAAATCCCAGTGTCTACATATATAATGTAATATGTACCAATTGGTACATACTGACAAATGTTGATATATATACTAAACATTCCCAAAACTGTTAGCAAGCTATTAGAGAGATGATTTGTAATTGGCCAAAAAAAAAGAAGAAGATCATTAATTTGTAGGTTTCCTCGTACTAAGTTTTGTGAATGGATTCTACAGATTGAACTATATATATTTAGATTGCATGGCTATGCAAAATATATTACCATATGAATGAACTAGTAATACTCAGTAGCATATGTGTACCTTGAGATAAACCTGGTAAACAAGATCATTATAATTAGTCCCAGCAGGATGTCCCTTGTCATCCTGAAATGGAATAAACTCGCAATGCACTTCATACGGCAACGCTCCTATTGCAGCTTTGAATACATCTATAGAGAAGCCAGTGACATGAGTTGTATTGGTTTCAGGATCATGGTCTACACGAACAAGTTCCTCGAAACCGGATCTCACGATTGGAACACCAATTCTTAGTTTAATTGTTTCACTACTGCTCAATTCCCTCTTGATTCCTCCAGGCCATATGATTCTTTCAAGATCAATCGTGGAAGCTAGGTTTCTCCTGTTATTAATAAGCTGTTGCTGGGGTGACCCCTTTTTCGTTTTTTCTTCTTTACAAGGCCAAAATCCAACCCTTTTGATCTTCCCTTTTCCCATAACATTAACTATCTCAAATGGTTCTGATGAAATTAGTTTCCCATTTAGATATTGAATTTCACCACTTAAACCTTTAAACCTACTTTGCAGTAGGTCTTTAAGAAGCACAACTCGTTTGGAGGATCTAGTGGTAGAATTTTTAAGCCTTGCTCTTTCAACTGCTTCTGCTAGAGCCCAAGTTGCATCATATGCCCAGATTCCATCTGGGCTTAGCTCCCGAATGGCTTCCATATTGGGATCCTGTAGGTAAAACTTCCTCCTCAATCTTGAAGTAAGACTGTGAAGGCTCATTGATGCTGGAATTGAAGATTTGAAACCCAGCACTCCTTGCATTGACTCAATAACAGATAAGTCCATGGAATGCAAGAAATCCATGCTAGTTGATGTCATAATCCAAGCATACCCGTCACTCATCATCCCCAACTTATTTGCACTTAAGAAAAGGCGAGGCGCAAGCAAATGTGACACATGCACCACAAACACCTTAATCTTCATTTTCATCAACTTTTGGAGCTCTTCAATTATTTCTTCATTTGATGAGGAGGAAGCAATATTGGAACTTTTGTATGCAACACTCCCATGTGTCATCTCCTGGAAGGAGTCGACCAATGATGGAATGAAGTCTCTCTCATATTCTTTGTTATCATATAGAAGGATAACATCCCTCCATTTGAAAACTTCAATAAGGGCACTGATTCCCTTAACTTCAGCAGCTTGATCAGCGCGCATGATCTCAACAAAGAAGGGATATTTATTGTCAGTCAGAGGAGGAGAAAGAGACATTATAGGGAGTTTAGCCGCTTCTCCTAATTCTGCCAAAAGGTTTGCTTCCACACTTGTTTGTGCACCAATTATTGCTTCCGCTTTGATGTTTTCCAAAAAATCAAGAGCTGCATTGAGTAACAAGTAAAGATTAGTTACAAGTATACTAGAAAGTTATCAGAAGTTCACAAGTGTATGTATAGAGAACTAGCTAGTGTAGCAAAGGAGTACAAGTAGGGGAAGATTCACACAATCACTTACTATCCAGGTATCTGGAATCTATATTTACTATATATTAATACCTTTTTTAAAACTAAAGATATATATACTTAGTACTTTTTTGTTTTTTTATCGAAAGGATGTTCATCTTTACTAAAATTCAGCAAACAGTACAATAATGACTCGCCCCTGAGGAGCCGTCAGAAAGAGTCATTACACAGAGTACGTACTGTTCCTCAATTCCTTTCCAGTTTACAGAGTTCATAACAAAGTGGTATCATGTTTCTGTTTCACGTTGTAAGGCTGCTATATAGCCAAAACATTAGTTCAATAAAACTAAGTCATTCCTCCTCTTTTGCTTTGAATATCTGTTCCTCAATTCCTTTCCAGTTTACAGAGTTCATAACACGTACACCACTAGGACACACCCCAAGTACACCTACCTTTTGATGAAAAAGAGGGTTCTCCTTATTATAGCATACATAGATGATAATGATTATCAACAAAAATGTATAAGATAACAAGGAAGAAATATTTGAACCGCAAAGTTCTAGAAAGCGTTGTACAGAAGTTGTTCAAACGAATGAATGGCTCACCGGCCGACAGAGCAGGCAGAGGTTCGCCTTTGGAATCCTTACTGTAGAGAACTACTCTTGTGCTGTAGTTATTGTGCAGATGGTAAAAATCAGAGAGGGCCATTGAAATGCAGCTGAGAACAATCTTTCCTTCCCTTGATCCCATATTGAGAATCACACCGACATGAACCTGATCTTCAACAATAATAGGATTAGTATCATTATTTGTTTTTTCAATATCACCACACAAGTGATGAATGAGGCAATAGAAGGTCAGAAAGGATAGGATGATTGTTTTCCTCAACCCTCGAAACTCCATACATACAGTTGTATATGATCACCAACTTAATTTAATAGCAGCTCTGGATATATAGCATTATATAGATATCCTCTTGATTAATCATATAGTTAAATTTGTATGATCATTCGAGGAAGGTACTTGAAAAGGTTGACCAAGCAATGTTGATATAAATAAAATGTATGACAAGGAGACTAAGTCAGTACTCAATACTTGGCTTGCATGCATTTGAATACGAAAATCAAATTAATGAAGCATTTCTGCAAGCGTGTTGCCTGGTTTAGATTATTTAGGAATACTAGTCACCGAATTTATTGGCCAAAATCATATCAGTAAACATATCAATATCTCATTTGCTAAAAACAAATGAGGTTCAGAGTGGACCAAGATTAAACAAGCAAAGCACTACTGTTAAATCTGTTGAATAAATGTGGCGACCATAGCAGCAATCTTATTGGTTCTGCAAGATTTACGACATATACAGGTAATATTTTATGGCCTTTTCTGAACAAATCTTAAACTAGACTAGTAGGACCAAATTTGTACTCGTTGGCCTTCATACAGATACTTAGCACTACAACGGAACAGATAGTTTCCCATTTGTTTGGACTAGTCAAAATTTGAAAATTCAATCTTGAATTAATAAAAATTTTAACATTTAACAACCAGGTGAAAAATGATCAGTAGCTTCCAAAGAGCACAAATAAAAACAATAATCATTAAAGAAACAGAAAGAAAAACAAGATTCAAACTACTTCTTCCGCAACTAATTATCTGGACATTAGAAAATAGGAAAATGGAATTGCATGCAAATTACCCTCAATTTCCTTCCAAGGACCGAACATTGCAGCTGCTGAACGGCAACCAAAGTGTGACAAGCCGAGTGGCTGACCATTGAATTGAATGCTTCTTGGTTGACTGATTGTAACTCCTTATTTGAGTATGTACGCGTTCATCTCACTATACTTGCTTTTTTTGTATCCCATCAGTAAAAAGGGCACTACGTCGAGCAGAGTTTCTTTCTTTGTTTCAGAAGAGAGGGGTATATATTGGTAATTCAAATGATAAAAATGAGAGTAACTAGAATTCTAGAAACCTCCACAGTATTTCTAATCACATGCAGCTGGTGAAAAGTGAAAACCTCCACCCACAGGCACAATAAAGATAAACCTGGATGCAGCTTGGCAGAAGAACATTAACATGTCCGGTCTTTGTGCAATAGCAAGAGACTGATCCTCAGATCGTGTCATTGATGGCCTTTCTAAGATTCACACAATCGATCACTTACCATCTATGTATCTGGAATCAATATTTAGCACCTCTTTTAAAACTAAAGATATATATGCTTAGTACTTAACACCTATTGATCGAAAAAGAGGGTTCTCCTTATTATAGCATAGATGATAGTGATTATCGACAAAAATGTACACGATAACAAGCAAGGAAGAAATATTTGGACCCCATGCAAAGTTCTAGAAAACATTATACAGAAGTTGTTCAAAAGAATGAATGGCTCACCAGCCAACAGAGTAGTAATATTAACAATAATAGTTTTTCAATATCACCGTACCACACAAGTTATGATCAACCCTCGAAACTTCATGTAGTTATGATCACCAACTTAATTTAATAGCAGCTCTGGATATATACATATCCTCTTAATTGCTTAATCATATAGTTAAATTTATATGATCATTCGAGAAAGGTACTTGAAAAGGTTACCTAGCAATTGTGATACAAATACTCTTGGTTTGCAAGCATGTTCTGGCATTTAATTAATAATATCAACGCATGCATGACTCCGAGATTAGCTAGCAAAAATTACCAAGCTAGCTACTACTCAAATAAAGGTAAAGACTAGGAGGTTGTCAGTGAAAACTCTTGAATCAATAATGAATTAGCAAGAATCTGCATGTCTAATAAAGGATTTTGAATGGCATATATCCTCCTAATTCACCAGACTTAAAGTTAAATTTTGATGGCTCAGTTCACCCATCTCGATCACAAGGCTGCTACGGGTTTTGTTGTTCGAAATTCTCATGGTCACCCTATTATTGCAATGGCGAAAAATCTGGGTTCTATGGAAATCTTAATTGCTGAAGCAGTTGCATTACGTGATGGTCTTCTTGCTATTCCTTTACCTGCTCCTGAGAGATTGTTTGTGGAAGGAGATTCTAAGCTTCTTATTGATGCTATCAATGGCCGGATTGACCCATCTTGGCGCATCAAGTTTCTTGTGCAAGACATTCGTTGCTTAGCTCGCCGTTTTTCTTTTGTTACTTTCTCACACATTTTACGGGAGGCTAATTTTGTTGCTGATAGTCTTGCTTCCTTAGGACACTCAACCTCTCCCTTTTTAGTTTGGTTTGATCAGTTACCTTTATCCTCCAGCCCTATCTTCCAGTTTGATCAGTTTGGGGGCGGTTGTGCTCGAGAGTTTTGTTTGTAGTTTGTTTGTTTATGTTTTTCTTTCTCAATAAAAAAAAATTATTTTGATTAAAAAATAAAAAATAGAAAATAAACTGTCTCGGCCTCTTGCTGCATTTTGTCGAACACATTGTCTTCATCTTAAGACAAATATGAACGGATAAACTGGTGTCTGCAAATTGTCTACCGTCAAGCAAGGTAATGCGAAAAACTTCAGTAACTTCATTGCTTTGATCATTGGTAAATTCTAAGTATTGAGGCCTAAATTCTACGGTTAGTATTATTTTTATTATTATTATTTTAGGGGAAGACAGATTTCACTATGTAATGAAGTGAACATTGACAACATAAATATCATTTTGGTCTACAAATGCAATGAAGAGTTTTTTGCCACAACTAATTCTTTCACGTTTGAGCATTGTAACACTTAATAGCTTGCATACCTCATTCATTTAAAAAAATCAACTATTTTTTATTTATTTATCAGGATAACACGACTTACTATTCAATAAGCTTATAAATTTGTTCCAGTCAAGCTAAGCATTGACACTTCAAACCATATAGCTAGGTAGAAATTTGGATTAGTTTGTCTCTAGCACATCATTGGTTCCCTTGCTGGTCAATCGCAACACTAAACTTATTAAGATCTTTGTGTTGAATCAAAGTTTCAACCCACACCATCAAGAATGCCCTTATGTATATGCATCACATTCAAATGACTTGTCTTCATGAGCATGCTCTATATATGGTAACCTGATGTTCTATCTTACAAAAGTTTTTCTTAGAAAAGGGAAAGCAAAACATTTCTTTCAGATTGTAGGTTATTAGTATCATTTTTTTTGTCTCAACAAGCATTTGTCCTCAAAATTAAAACAAGCACTTAAAACAACATGTCCTCAGAATAATAATAATAATAATAATAATAATAACATGTCCTCGTAATTATTTAAAATAGTGTCCATCATCTCCTAGTTTATACTCAGACGTATAGACTCACATGCTTATGCTTAGACGCCCCTCTGGAACCTCACTTTGTCACGTTCATTGGCTTCAGAAAGTATCTTCACTTGAGCTGCAGCATGCCTCTCCATCTGTGCTGCCATCAAACCATCGGGACCGAACTTTGTGTGAACCATAACTCCACAAACCACCAATGCCCCTAAGGCCTGAATGCCGTCGAGTTTCAGGAGCCCTTGCCAGATACTCTTCAAAAATCAGTATCATTTAAATTTTGTCTAGCTATAAAACTGAGAAAAAAAATAGACCTTGACAAATACGAGTCTTTTAAGACAATAGTGTGAAAACACTGACAAAAACAAATATCATCCAAAGACTATTGATGCGACGAGGAGTCCTCTACATGAATAAATCATCCGCCTTTGATCATTTGAAAATTTTCACCACGTTCTTTCCCTTTTTTTGTTTAAGAATAACATCACTTACTATCCAAGACTATAAATTTTTCCTTGTCAAGTTTAACCATGCACGCCTCAAATCATATAGATAGAATTTTTGACCAAATATTTCATAAAAGCCTCCAATTGTTGGCAAACGTTTGACAAAATATTTCATCCATGAACTATTTACCCGATCCCAACTTACCCATTTTGTATTACCCATCTAATCTGTTTCTACCTCATTGACTTTACATTTTTTCCTTCAATGTGTTTTAACTCTGACATTAACTGTCAATTTGAACTAACGTCATAAAGAACGGCTAAGATTTCATATATCGCAAAATAAAAATAGGCGCATGTATGATGTATTACACATTGTTAGTGCACTTGCACCGTCGGTGCGCACAAGAATTTTCAATCAAAATGTAGGCTGAATGTAACACAATTAAGTTGTAGATGAAAAATGAGTTGGTTTAACAAAAAGTAATCTCTAGATTTCGAATCATATATCAGCAATATATGTCCTACAAATGTCATCTATCACAAAGTTAAAGACTAATTACATTGCCATTTGGTCTGTTTCTTTTAGTCTTGTTCTTTCTCTACTTCGTTTTTCTCTTGCCTTTTGGTCTTGCTTGACATTTTTGTTTAATTCAGGAATCATGATTCATGGAATTATAAGGTTTCACATTCATGATTTTGAAAAAAAAAAAACTCAACAACGGATGTATAGCGTATCCTAAAGACGCCAGATGCAGATCGAAAGATGTAGGCCGCACAAACAAAAAAGAAGTACACTGACATGCATCATATATCCTCTCAAAGTCCTGCGTAGATGAAAGAACTACACGATATATCTGCTCTCAACATATTACTCCGAGAATGTAGCTCTTATCTTGGAAGATTTTACGTGGTCGTGTTCTTTGTGATGATTTCTTACAAAGGAGGTGGGTAGCAATGGCATCAAGATGTGGTCTTTGTTCCAATAATTCAGAATCTATTGATCATATTTTTTTTACGTTGCTTTTTTTCTAATTCAATTTGGAGTTGCATGGTTTCAAGGTTTGAGTTGGGTGTGATTCCTATTGCTGGTTGTAGTCTTCAATTGAAAGAGTTATGGCTTGCTTGTTTCACTTCAGTTTTATGGTTTATTTGGCAAGCAAGAAACAAGGCAAGATTTGATGGGGTTGTAGCTCATGTTATGGTGATTTGTAGACTTATTTCGGGACATATACAAGCTGCTAGTCGTCTTGCTAAATGATGCATGCATAATCTTATTCAAGACCTTCGAGTTGTGAAAAGTTTTGGTGCTCCCCCTCGTTTTGGCTGAGTTAAGATAAATTCATATGGAGCTTGGAAATGGCCTCCAACCTTGGTGGATATGGGGCCGTTTTTCGTGACTATAGAGGGCATTTTCTTGGTGCTTTTTCATCAAATTTAGACATCTCAAGCTCAGTTGCAGCAGAGGTTATGACGGTAATTAAGGCCATTAATTGAGTTGGAATGAGTTCGAGATTGGAAGCATATATGTCTAGAAGTGGATTCCTCTATGGTTCTTAATTTTATTCGCTCTCCTCATTTAGAGTGGAGTGGATGAATTGTTTGCACCACATTTCTCAAATGTACTTCTGTTCCTCACATATCTTTCAGGAAGGTAACAAAGTTGCTGACATTCTGGTTAATCATGATACCACTTTAAGTTCTTTAACTGACTTAGTTTGGTGGGATTTAGCTCCTCCTTTCATTATTGCGAATTGTAATAGTGATAGTTTAAGTCTTCCTCAGTTTCGTTTTCGTTAGTTTGTTTCTTCATTGTTTGTTGCGTTTAAATTATGAAGGTTTTGGTTTCGTCCCCCTCTTTTTGTATCTTTTTTTTTTCTCTAATAACATGGGATGGTAAGGAGGTTTGCTGCCTCTCTTATCCCTCATTTTTTAGCCAAAAAAAAAAGGTACCAATTCTCAAAGAGAATTATGATTGTTCGTTGGAAAATTGGCTCAGTGACTTGAACCAAAAAATTCTCATACGTTGGAGATGATTTATGTGAAGGCATGCCAGATACACAAATTATATACACCACAATGCTTATATAGAAGGCCTAATTAGACTTTAACTATTCTACCACCACGTCAATATATCAAAACCTCTTTTGAACTCTGATCAAAAGCATCCTTTCTGAAGTTATCATAGGATCGTTACGTTCAAAGAGTCATTCATTTTTATGAACTAGAGATTACACATTAAGCTAAAGCAAATGTAATACGTCCATAACCTATTTGTATGCTCAGTGAGAAACCTACTTAAAGTAAACGTAATACTTCCATAATACTTTCATAACGTAATAAGTTGCTTAAGCTTTCGACCTCTTCGAAGCATTTATCCAAGACATTATCTTCACCTTGAGCAAAATATGAAAGGATAAACTGATGTACATCACCAAATTGTCTTCACCTCAAGAAATTTAATGGACACCACATCTCTTTACTGTGCCAAAATAAATTGTCACAACTGTTGGATAGTACTATCCATGAATTACAGCACACTTGGTTTTTCATTATTTTGGTAGTAGTTGTGTGTCCACTAAGGTTCTGATTTACGCGGATATTTGTGAGCTGATCAGATAATATGAAAAGTTATCTACATACCACACTTCGTTACTAAGCCAGTAGTCAATATAGCCAATCTTTTTATTTGTTCCCTCCCTTTTACATTTTTGCTGCTTTTATTTGCTCAGAAGGTGGAGAACTGAACTTGCATGAAAATGTCTAAACCTTCCCTTCTGCACACGTTAGCTTTGCTAACTCAACGGAACAAATGAGAAGAATAATGCTACAACCTTTCAGCTAGAAGAAACTAGGAGAACAGAAAAGAACAAGCAAAACACGAATGAAGGGTTGAGTTTTCCCCCATCATAATCCATTTTGTGGTCAAGTGATCCAAAATGAAAACTACCATGCAAAAAATCTTTTTTTTTTCTCAGTGAAGCATTATGCAGCATTAAGGCTGAGTTAGTCAACTTTGAGTAAAAAAAAAACTAAAAGATAAAATAGGGGAGGGTTTTCCAAAGGACATTAATTATACATAACGTTATAGGTACAACAAGAATGTTACATTGTTACATGAGAAGACCTAATTAGAGTTTCACCGTTCTACCACCAAGTCACTATATCAAAGCCCTCCAAACTCTGATCAAAAGCCACATTTCTAAAGCTGTGTTACTTTACAACATCTTTGAATTGGTTTTTCTTAGAGGAAACTGACTAGGGTGCACCCCTAGTGCATTGAATGACTTAAAATAGTCTTTCATGCATATACAACATACACTTGAATATCCTAACCTAGAACCAGAATTCCCCCCTTGCCAAGGCCTAGTCATAAATGTTTTCTTTCCCACTTTCCTTCTCGTCTACCATCCCGTTCCCTCCGTTCCACCACCTGCCTGGATTTGCTCCCTCTAGAACCATGCCTCTGGCCTGAGCCAAATCCACCAGGCTGTCCATCAAATGCTGATAAAGAGTCGGGATCTCCAACACTACCCGTATCACCAGAGTCTTTGCTTCCATCCAGATTTTCTTCATAACCACTGCCAGCATCATCCAGACGATCACGTGATTGTAAAATGGTAGGCAGCTGCCCAGAAAATGTCCGGGAACCAGACAAAACCACAGTTGGTATTGTCCCCATGGAAGAACTGGTGGAAGAAGTTTCAAGCTGCACAGTACTTGATCTCGTACTACCTTCATTACCTGCTCTTCCATTTTCTCTTTCACGATACCGATCTCGGGGTCGACTGCAAATTAATATACCATTATAACTCCAAGCTAAAAGTAACAGCAAAACGTACATGCACAACCACCGATATCCATTCAAAACATTCACACACGAACATGTGCCATTTCAAAATATATGATAGCAGGTCATCAAAAAAACAAGAAATTAACCACGATGAAGAGCGGGCATAAATCCAACTCTAGAATAGCAAAGGAATACATGTTCTATTTACATTTCTTGTGGCAATGTGGCTTCACCCTGTCCCTTTGAATTCAGATAAACTAATTTTTAGTATATCAATGATTAAGCAGTTCCACTAATGACGTGAAATGCTTACCTACTGTAAGTGGAAGAAAAGTCGCGTCGTGACGGTCGCACACCTGCTTCAGCTTGCTCCAATTCACGCTGAAGATCTCTCTGCGAAAGGGCAAGTTTCGAGATATTAGTGTGAAACAATTTTTTGCTGAAGTATTAGTTTGTTAAGTTTATCAATCCCCAGAAAAAGAGACGAGAAATTGTTTCATCTTAAAAGAGCCATGAGTCCTAAATATTATACTTCCACCTTAGTTCCATCTAGGTTTTGGAACATCAGGAAAGATGATAAACTTGAACCAAATGACTCTATTCTCCCAGAAATTCATAGATCCACATGCCTAGATACGTAGAGAGGGAGAAAAGGAATTCAAGCATAAATAGATACACCCACATATAAGAGTGTAGAAAAGCATGATTTACTCCAATATAACAATTGACACAAGAGTAAAAACAGTCAAGTCCCAGCCCTCCTGGCCTCAATCCTTTGCTCAAATTAGTTTGAGGAAGGTGCACTTTCTAAGCTAATAATATATTTACACTTTGTCACCATCATCAAATATGGTCCAACTCATGCACTAGCATTTGCCGTAATTTGCCAATTATGTGACAGACTCATAAAGAGTGATATCACTGACGATGCAAATTATGTTGCAAACACCATACCCAAAAGTAAGAGAGTCAAAAAATTTGCATATCAAGATAATACGGAATACGCTTTACCTGTGCTTGTCTTTCCTTCTCCATTTCAAGATTTTGTCGCAGCTCCCTGGTTTTTGCACGCTCTAGTTCTACCAATCGCTGTCTCTCAATATCCTTTTCAACTTCAGCTGCTCTCTCCCTGATACATCAATCTAAATGTTATACCCATGCATTTATATTCATTACAATATAACGCATAGATGAGCCACTAAGGAGACAACACCTATCAAGTTCTTGAAGTAGTTGAGCTTCTCGTAAAGCTGCCTCTTCCAAATATTTCTGACGGCCACGTCTCATAAGCAGTTTTTTCTGCCTGCGTGTGACGATGTCTTCATGGAGCTTGGACCTTTCTCTGATAGCAAGGAAAGACCAGAAAAGCTGAATTTAAAGACCTAGCCAACAAACTGGAAAACTTTCCAAAAAAAGAAAAATGGACAGAAGTTCCTGCATTGAAAATGATATATTATATGGCTCTAGACATGGTTTATGATATATATTATATTAAGTTTTATCTGCTGACTTCCTGCATGACGGAACTTCCCTTGAGCCTATACACTTCAAAGTAATGACTTATAAGAATTTACATTTCAGAGTAATATTTACAAAGGTATTTATAGAGGTGAATTATGTGTCAGCATATCATGGGTAGGTGATCTAGTGGTTTGTTTGGTGCGTGTTTGTTAGGTCTTGAGTGCCATGGCTAAATCGGTGGTAGTTGGGTGTAAAGAAATTTTGGCTGAAGACACTGGTAGCTGGGTTTCTGCAAAGAAAAAAACTTACCGAAGAGTGTTTCTGTCAAAAATATTGGCAATATCTAGTGGAAAATTTCACACATATGCATATCCAACACTTTTTTTTTTTTTAGAAGAAACAAATTTTATTAAAAGACAAAGGAGAACAGGAATACAGTGGACAAGGAGTCCAGGAAATACAAAGAGAAAATTTCACACAAGAAAGAAAAAGAGCAAAAGAAAAATCCTAAACAAATGCAGCCCTCCAGTCCCTTGAGATACAAGAGAAGCTATAATCTTTAAAGCCTCAGAAATTGATGCCCAAAGAGCTACCCAAAATCTTATTCTCTCTCACAAAAACTCAGCCCCAACCCCTTCATAGGCTTCAAAAATTCTTCTATTTCTTTCCAACCACAACACTTTGGTTTTCTTCCCTTTCCCAAAACCAGAGAGGTTTTGATTAAATAATTCAGAAATCTGTGTTGGAGAAACCCAGATTACCCTAGCTTCCCTATATAATTTATGCCATAGAAAGGAGGCCACCTCACAATGCAGAAAAATATGATTTGCACTCTCTCCATTCGCTTTGCACAAGACACTTGACGCTATATGCATATCCAACACTTGAGGCAATATTCGGACCAATATCGCAATATCATGGAGATTTTGATACATGGCCTCTGGTCAAATAAACCGATATCGTGAACCTTGCTCTTTACATTGAATTTCACATATTACAAACATACTAAGAATATATTTAGCACTTACAAGGAATGAATGCAATCCTTGATTTGCTGCAGGCGCGCACTATCTTTCAGAGGACCTGAAAAAAAAACAGAACAAAAAATTGACAAATGGTAGGAAAAGAAAAAGTTTTAAACATGAAAGGTGCAATCTTCTTAAACAGTCGATGACAGAAAAGTATTACAGCTTAGGAAAGGAATCTGGTGTCCATCTTTGGTATCTTTAGGTGATTCTTGCAATGCATCTTCTTTCTGGAGAATGTCCAACTCTAATTCAGCCTCCTCCAGTTCCTACAACATATTCAATTATAGTAACTTCATGTCTAAGTCCAGTATGTGATCCAACCAGCATCACTAGTAATTCAGGCTTACCATAACCTCTTGGTCAATTTTATTCGAGAAAATATCGAAGTATGACTTTGCAGAAGTTAAGCTGGCAAGGACCTGTTACAAATTATAAATGCATGAAAAGGCAGTAAGTCAAGATCATAGGATACCCATAGAAAAATGGAAGGGAAAAAAAATATTGAGTGGATGAAATGGGGTACCGATAATAACAGAAAAAACGCATCAAATTCAATTTTCAGTCCAATCCATCCTTTAACATGTATTGGAAACATATAACATTTTTCACTCGAATCCATCCTTTAACATGTATTGGAAACAGACATGGTAATCCTGGTTTTCTTGTTTTAAGAACAAAAAAATGGAAATGTGTTTCAATTGTCTCCATAAGAAATACAAATTCATTAAGTAAAAGCTGAGAAAGTAATAGTATGATGGATGAACATTCAATTGTCAAAACAAGGATAGTCAGACCTAAAATTGATGACAAAGCAATGGACATATATAACAGGAAATTGAGAAACAACTGCTTACCCAATAGATGCTACAAGATCAACTAAGCACCAATATGTAAATATTAAATACTCAATTTTGTAACAATGCATCCGGTTGCAAGTCTTTTTGATAAGACAACATCCTTGCTTCATTTCAGTCCAACTAAGTCTTAGTACAACTTAATATTATAAGTTGATTGATCTGAATTTGTGCAACCTGGAAACAGTAATAACTTTATGGCCATCAAAGAAAAATTTATCCTACAAGATTGTTTGTGTGTGGAGTTCCTCTTGGTAGACATTTCATTTCCATTTAGAACAAAAGGATCACGCGAAGGTGTTTGATGCAAAATAAATAACAATAGCATCATACATCATACCATCACTATCCACAATTAAATTTTATCACGTCATCTCTACAGTCCTCACCTGAAGAACAGATTCACGAGTACTTTCAAAATCTGGGTCAACTTGTTTCGAAGAACTTGAAGAGAGCACTTCTCTCAGGACCTAACACATAAAGTGAGGTTCAATTAATATGTAACTTAATTCTAAATTACTAATTAGAGAAAGAAGAGTTAAGGAAAAGGCTTGATGTATGCTCCAATATCTTTGAAATTTTATGTTGTGCCAACAATAAACCAGTTTTTCCTGTTGTATACCTGTTTAGCTTCATCCCCTTCAGTTCTTAACCTACATAAGACTTGGCAAGCTCTTTTCTCAACATCTCCAAGCCTGCCATCTAAAGAAGGAACAATGGGAATTTAAAACATAGAAAGATGGATAATGTCCTCTGAACATTTCCAGAGTAATGCTATAAAATTTAGATAACTATAACAAGTGAATACCGGTTTTCGACATTGCTAGAGCCTCAATATTCTTCCAAACATTTTCAGGAATAAGAGAGATATCTTCATCTGGACAGTAGAGGCAAGCACCAGCTAACAGTGCTAATGAAAGCCTCACCATGGGTCCCTCACAGTTTGGATTGGCAAGCATTCCCAATCCATGAACACTGTCTGCTGCCCCGAGAAAAGACTGTAATAGACGTCGTTCAGCAAATGGGATATAATCAACAAGAAGTGCCATTGCACGAGTCTTTACAAATAGTGATACATCAGATGACGCCAGCACAACGACCAGATCCCATGTACTTGAAACCAAATTAGAAATAGTTGACTCGGAAACAGATGTAACTAAGCCAGGTGAAAGTAATTGTCTGTATAACAAGGAAGACTGTAGGTCTGCTCCTCCACTCAAATCTTGGCCAACAACTTTGCCTAAAATCTGTAGTGCTATAGTTCGTTGCTCAGGTTCAGGATGACCCAGCATTGTACAGAACAAATTAACAAGAGGAACCTCACATTCCTTGAGGGAATGAAGGCCTCTGGCAAGTAACATCGATAACCATTGATCACTCTGCAGACGCCAAGCAATTTTTGGTGCATTGAAAGAACTATTTTTTATTGCAGAACAAATTATGCCAATCACATTGGCAAGGCCAAATTTATGAGGCACTGCAAGTACACAATCGAGCATAACAGATGCAACTTCCCAGCATCTGTTTTCTTGAAGGGTCAAAATGGTTTCAGAAATTACTTCTAGACCAATGCTCCAAGAAACAAGGAATTCGTCAACTGGCTTACATGGAAAAGATATTTCTGAGTCATTTTCTTGAGCACCATTAACTCTTTCTGCTATTGATGCCAAGCATCTTAAGTACATAAAACATTCTGTAGATGTAATAGTCAGCTTCTTAGCTAGTTGATGATGAAGATTCCAACAGAGCTCAATTGTAGAGTAAAGCTTAACAATGAGAACTCCCAAGTGTTTTGAGAATTCTTCTATCTCCTCATGAGATAAAAGATAAACCTTCTTATTTACAATATTACCATCAGAGCCTTCTAACTTTTCAGAGACCTTATCTGGAAGTGAACTGTGGCACAAATCGCTGAGGAACCATGAATGTGACTCCAAACTACT
This sequence comes from Rubus parviflorus, assembly GCA_029955375.1. Taxonomy (NCBI): domain Eukaryota; kingdom Viridiplantae; phylum Streptophyta; class Magnoliopsida; order Rosales; family Rosaceae; genus Rubus; species Rubus parviflorus. Next base: position 6,085,089 of record JARGGL010000005.1, on the reverse strand, counting down.
GTCGTGTGGTCCGTCAGTGGGAAGCTGAAGTGGGATGGCCCCAAAGTATTGTAAAGTCTTAACTAACAGAAGCTTGCAGCTCTCCATGACACTCTGGAATGCACAAAGGTAATTCTGGAAAGAAGAAGTAGGCTCAAAAGCAGTAAAATCAGCCCAAAGCATTAAGGACTGCAATATTTCCTTCCTACGTTGAGCAGATAAATCAGGAAAGACAGAAGCCAAAATGAAAATTGTCAGTCCTCTGTTGTATTCTTTTGCCATAGAATCATCTTGGTTCGTAATCTGTCTGATGTTATTGAAAAGCTCATCAAAGCATAGGGACTCAAAATTAACACATGAATCATCCACCAATGATCTTTCCTCGTCAGACACCTTACATAAAGAATATGAGATGATTGGTTTCAACAAACACAATACAGAATCCAGAAAAGATACATCACAATATGATGCTCTACAAAGGGATGCCAGAAGTTGCACCACTCTAGGTATCTCAGGAACCATTGCTTCCATGTGCTCATTTACAATGGCCTCAAGTATATAAAGGATGATTGCTTTGGCATTCTTTGAAACATAACCTTTCACATGATCAGAACTATTTCGAGCAGAAATCTGCTCTGTACAGAGAAATGGCCACGAACACAACTCAGAAAACCAACATAAAATATCAGGTACCATACTGGAAGAAATGAACCTCAACTGCAACCCAACAGCCTCCAAAATGGTTTCTCCAAAAGCTTCAAATTGCTTTTTCATATTAGGAAAGAACTTGTAGAGATCAGGGTAGATGACACGAAAAGATTGATCCTGATCAGCAACTTCAAATCCTTTACTGACAGAAGAAACAGTTCCACCCCCTGATTCTTCATATTTTCGATTGACAACATTATCTACAACAGAGAGCTCATCTGCAAATATAGATAAAAGATACGTCAACTGTGGTAGATCCAAAGCAAGAAGAAGCCTGTCCTTTATATATTGTCTTGCATTACGAGATACTGCCATCCAACCAAGAAATCGAACAAGAGGGGAGGTGGATCTAGAAAATCTAGATATCCTCTGCATCCAAGCTGAAGGTGGAATCAAATTTCCATAACGGAAACCATTTTTATTGATTGCAAAATCCATCCCCTCATCACCAGCACTTGCAGATATTACCAGTCTTTGAAGCAGTATCCACCGACGCTGTATCCCATGTACTGTCTCCGGCTCCAAGTGCATATTGCTTTCTTTGACCTGATGATAAAGGGATGCTAACATCCCATTTAAGTACTCAGCAGATCCTAATGCAATGTCAATCACATGTTCTGGAACACAGTATAGCTTAGTAGCAGAGTTCAACAAAAATATCAAACACTGCATAAGAATTTCGTGCATCGAGTGTTGCTCCCTTTGCAATTGTTGAACCAGAAAGCTGAACAACAAAGCTTGATTTTGCCGAACCAAGGTGATGGCATCTGCAGATTGTACATCAAGGGGAGACAACCTAATCACTTCTTCATCACATCCTACAGTGTAGTATGGACTGAAATCTCCTGATGAAATCTTTTCTCGATATTTCTTGTCTAACTCCGCAGCCTCAAGCAGAGTTTGAAGAACAACTTTGTCTCTTTTCCTTTCAAGAAGAGCTATTGTTTCTAGGTCACTCTTAGACTTTCCAGAGACCATTTTCAGCTCCAAACTTTCATGATTTGGTGGAGTCCTAATCCCACTGATGTTTCTATCGTTCATCAATTTTGGACTACCTCTGAAAGACATCATAAAAAATGGATTTACATAACACTCTGCAGCCAAGAGCAAAGCATCAATAGCAGCATCATGACTTTCAACAGTGATCTCATTCTGTGAATGTAAATCTAAGGCCAAACGCCGAAACTCAGAAGCCCTGAGCTCACAGTCTTGATAACTTATAAGTTGGAAATAATCTGCTTGCAAATTGAAGTATTCCACAGAGAAACCAGAATCTAGTTTTAAGTCACTTGGAAACTGGTATGGAAAACTTTTCCCAACCCCATGTTTTTGTTCAGAGCCAACATCCCCAAGTTTAGCCACAGAACTGTTCTCATTTGGACCACTAAATATATTAGTCAGTACTATATTATGCAGTTCTGGGGGAGCAAATAGAAGACTGGCATCTTCTGAAATGTCCATTTTCATAGATGTTTCATCTGTCTTCCCATCAGATTCATCCTGACTGTTTGATTTTGAAGAAGCTATCCCATGGTGAGAAGCTGCAGAAGGAGATAAACCAGATGAAGGTTCAAGTTCCAGTGGTCTGGAGACAGGAGATATGCGAAGGTCAATTTCAGGAGGTAACTGCATGTGAGGTTCCAATATCGAGAGTAGTACACTGCATCAAGAATTGTATATTCATCATCATTCTAATATAACATAGATAACATCACAAGCTCATAACACAGCCTAATGGGAGAACACAATAATGTTCATTTTTTATCTTGCTGGGACGGGGGATTTGAACATTTTGGAGAAGAAATACAACTAGATCACTATTAAGTTAATTTGAAGCTCTATGGAAACCAATAAACAAAGTGGTATTTAAGAAATAGCGGGAAAGCATTCACTTGTGCATTGTGAACTGTGAATTGTGATGCCAGTAATAGAATATTCATAATTTTTTCCAGAGAGCTGTAGGGAAAATTCATATACGTTTGAGCAAGATGGATTTCAATTAAAAGAAGAACTGAATAGAAAAAACAAACAAGTCTTGGAATCATGACACTCGAATTATTTAACAAATATCCTTCACTTCCTTTTCAACCAAGTATTTGGAAAATTTACAAGGCCACAGCGTAAAGGTCTACCTCTGCTCAGAAAGTCATAAGAAAAGATACAACCATGTATTACCTAGGAGCTACCGATCCACGCCTCCATTCCGATTCTAGTGAAGGAAGAACTGCTGGTTTCTGCACTGCTGTACGGATCACATTAATAGCAATAGCACAATTCTGTTCCTGCTTTTCTGGATATGCAGAAGATAGGTCTCCAAAGGCTATTTTTCCCTTGAATCTACCTACAGCAGGATCAAGAAATGGCTCTAGCATCTCTAAAAGAAAGAGTATCCTGTGCTTAACTTCCTGAAAACAATGAAAAGTACAAGATAAAGAAACTAAACAGCAAGATTTCATTAACTTCAGAAATAAACCAAGCTTTTGTAGCACTTCTATAATCTCAACCATACTAAGAGGACATTACAAAACGGTAACACTGTAATAGCATCACTTCAGAATTGATTTTATAAGCAGAGACAAATATAGCCTCTACTGAGCCAAAACATAGTTTCTAATCGAACGCATATAAAACATTTATGAACGAGAATAATGAAGCAATTCAATTGCAATGAAAAACTGACAAGAACACAATTTAATACCTTATACTTTCCCAGGATATCATCCATATGACCAGAGATAGCCAGAACGATGTATTTTAAGGCAGCACGAGCACGAGCCAGAGAATGTCGCGCACCCTAACACAAGAGCAACAGAAGTGTTTATGTAATGAAAACAAGAGCTAGCTGTCAGAAGATGTTATTAAAGAAAAACATAAAGGGGAGACACAAGGTCTATTAGCCGACTTTGAAACTTGAACTACAAGATATAATACTAAATTGCAAGAGTGAGTTGGAAACAGAAAATTGATTTAATTTTTTTAGACAAGGAATAATCTATTCATTTCTTTAAAAATGACCAATGAGGTCTATAGTGATGCCGAGATCCAAGACAGATAGATCTACCGTGAGCCTCTGCGGAACTGAATTTTATAAGTGAAAAATATATAACACATAATATTCATATAATAATTCCCAAAAAGAACTAAGAGCAGATACCGAAAATAAAAATCACAAAAAGTAAGAGACTTTAGCAGCTGTCCCAGTTGGCATCTTTATAAAGTTTTATCTTATGCATTTAATTCCACCTCTCTCCTTACCTTTGGCAATATGAGATGAAACATAAGAACATTAAAGCCTTCGGCAATTTGAGATGAAACATAAGAACATTATACCATTTATTAGTTGTTTAGTTCATGTAAAAACATACCTGCACTACGCCCAACAGATCCTCTAGAAGCTCTACAGCCAGATCAACCTATATTATATCACCCTGAGCGCTTAGAATTAAAAACTAAAATAAATAAAAAGTTGAAGAAAAATAAAAACAGATTACAGAAAAGTTACAAACAAGAAATCTGCCTCTAACAAACCTTTGCAATCACTTGAGTAAGCCAGGGTGCTAGTGCGCTACAACACAGATCGATCAAAACACATGCAGCCTTGGCCTGCAAAACAAACCAGGGCCAATTAATTTCTTGAAAAATACAGCTTCAAGCTATAGACTACAAATATGTGCTCAATAGTCAATACAAGTTATATTAAATATATATAATCCTCGGAGTATACCTTTTCTTTTTCATTTTTCTTTTTTGAGAAGAAAAAAAATGTCACTGGTAACAAATTTTGAAAAGTACTCCTAAGAGTATACTTATCAACAAGGCATTAACAATCTCACCCTGAACCAACCTTATACTTTAAATTCCAAACTTATACCTTGAACCAACCAAGGTTATCTTTTTCCATGTCACACAGCTACATTTTTTTCCTTTATAAGAAACAAATTTTATTGAAAAAAAAAACAATTACACAGAGGTGGACAAGATATCCACTAAAAAGAGCACCTACAACACCAACACCAAAACACTTGATTAACTAAATTAACTCACTGCAGCAAGCCAAACTAAATAAATAGCAAAAAAAATGAACTATTTCGAAAAGCTGAAGAAATCGACGCCCACAGAGAAGCCCAAAATGAACTCTACCCCACAAGATGTCAAGATCATCCCCTCCCAAATTCTCAAAAATTCTTCTGTTCCTCTCCATCCAGATTACCCAAAACACTGCCACAATGGCACATTTCCCCAGAACCAGTCCCTTCTTTTTACCTCCAAAAAATCTGAACCTTTCACCCAATAATGTCACATACTTAGCTGGAGTGACCCAGCCCACTGTACACTCTCTGCACACCCTATTCCAGAGAGCTAAAGAAATCGAACAATGCAAAAACAAATGGTATTAACAAATTTGTATTTAATGAAATCAATCAAAAGGTCATGTTCTTAAATGCAAACATAATTTTCAGGAGGTAACTATTATCTAAAACTATCATATGAACTCAGCAAAACATAAGAGGAAAGGAATTAAGGCAGCATACATAAGTGTACACAAAGGTACTTCGAAAGCAAAAGGCTTGTTCTCTACTACAAAGTTATCAACAAGGTGATGATTACCATGAGGCACAACAAGGCAACAGGAAGAGTGGTGAGAGAGAAAAGGGGGGGACTTAGATGCCATATTGATTCTGTTGCAGAAACCGTGGTCCAGTTTAAGTATGTGTTTATGTACTTATTTTCAGTATAATTCTATTCCTTTATCCAAAAGAAATTAAGACGAAAAACAAAAATTAATGTTGTGTGCAGGTGTGTTACGTGGGAGGAAGGGTCGGCAAGAGAGAAGGGAGAACCCTTATTCATTTCTTTTTCTTTTTCTTTTTCTGAGCCATGTTGCCAGACAGAGTTTTAGCTTACATCAGGTCTGCCATCAAGGAGTGTAAAACCACTAAGAAGGTATAAGATATGGGTTACGTATAAGGAGAACCACTACGCAATCTCCAAAGTCATGGGTAAACTTGCAATTTGCATATCAGTCGACAGACAGATTTCAAATCGCAAGGGCTCATAACAATTCCTAATAACATCAGAATAGAATAAGTTGAAGCGGGGTTTGTGCTGCAATGAGCAACATGAGAAATCGGTCCACAACATTCTTGCACCTCAAACCCGTCACTGTCCGAGTCAAACTTACCGGACAGCCATATACCTCTGCTTGCATCAGAGGGAAAAAGAAAATTACGAGGGAAAAAGAAGAATACGACCATCATCCCACTATTTGTTCAGAAACGGACATTGTCTAAACTATAGCTTGAGGAGACAAATGGAATGTAATTGGTGGAGTCAAATTACACCATGTATAATAAAAGCACAGTAATCATGGCACAGTTAATGTATCCTCTTCCTGCCATAATAGCAGAGTAAAACCACAGAGCTTTGAAATCCGGAAGAACTTTCAAGCCCATGACCAGGAAAGGAGGCTGGGCAATAATGCTTAGGTCTGCCCCACAGTTCCACCGTAATTTTCCCTGGATTCACTTTCTTTTCTGTTTTACCCTCTCTTCTTTTACTTTCTACTTTCAGTCACCTTCGGCTAACCAACTCAAGAGCAGCCTCCTGAATCAGTCAGTGGGCCGATCCTAACTGAGATGTGAGAATGTTTTTGGAATGTATAGGAGGTCACTAAACATCGAAAGACATATTCTTACATAACAAAAACACAGTAATAGAAACAGAGATCAAAATGAGATAATAGAATTCTGATAGGATAATAAGAATGAACAGAGTAACTAACATGTGAAGGCGAAAATGATGATAAATAGCCAGCGCAGGCATGAAGAAGTGGACGGTATAATAATGAAGATGATGTTGCTACAATCTGCAATCACAACACCATGATCAGAATATGATCTAAAAGACAACTACATAATCAAAATTTCCAGGCCAAAATGAATTAACTTGCAACATTCAGCATAACCTGAGATAGGGCTTGTTGGACAATTGGTTGTCTCCATTGAGTGAAACTATCATCAACAATGTCAGAAGGACGGCTTGACGAGGGACGAAGTGCTACAAAACCCAAAGACGACCATGACAAAGAAATCTATCAAGCCCACTCCAAGATACTTGAGTCAATAATGCCAATGACATTTTACTACGTTCAATGCACTTTTGGCTATAGCTTATAACAATAAAGACAACAAGAAAAGTCTTATGGTATTGATAGAAATTTGTGAGTTTGTACGATTTCAGCTCTGGATCACTTTATATTGTGTGCACATATAATTCTAATGTTCTATTCTTGAATTTCCTACATGTTGCATCTAAGAATTGACTTCTGTTTCCATACTTTTCGTGTGTTCCTATAGAAAATCTTCTACAGTTGTTCCTAATACTAAAAAGTTATAATTATATATATATAAAGGGAATACTTGAGTTTTGGTTAAATTTTTAAAAACCTAAGAATGCCCATTGCTAAATGAATACAAGAAAATAAAAACTTAATCTAATAAGGGTAAAACAGTAAAGTGACAAATAACATATTAAAAAATAAATTAAAAAAATAAGGGCCCACACCCATATGCCTATTTGCTCACATGCACACTTCTTTTTTTTCTATTTTTAGTGTTTTTATTCTCTAATTTTATGTTCTAAGTTCTAACATTTGTTTTTTATTTAATTTTAAAAAATACATTTGTTTTTTATTTAATTTTAAAAAATAAAATTCAATCAAAAGGCTATTTGACATGCAATCGCACCTGCGAACACAACTTTAGCGCGTGTTTAATGAAAAAGTAAAAAAAATTGGTGAAAATTATAGGGTTTTTAGGAGTCTCCCCTGTTGTATTTCTCCATAAGGAATGGCCCCATACCTTTTGAATTTTCAACCAAAGTCCAAACCAACTTTTCAAGCTACATAAGTTAAACAACACCCAAACAAATGCAAAAACTAAAAATTAACAAACTAAATATAAACCGTAAAATTAGGGAATTGTTATGCACACACCCAAAAAGTCAATCTACAAACCCTCTTTATTTTAATTTAACGTCATTATGAACTCTCCATAATACCCTCTTGGGTTAAATATACGACGATACTCCCTTAAAGGAGGGTATTATGGACAACTCACATAATAAAGTTAAATTTAAAAAAAAAAAAAGATATGTAAATTGACTTTTAGGGTGTGAATAACAACACCCTAAACTTAACTATACTATTTTGTTTCAAGGCAACATGCACACACTAGTCTGTCTATATTTCCCTTTGGTTCAATCAAAAGTATGGATTCTGGTTTTCTTAATCTTAAGAATAGTGTGGAATCTGAATATTTTGATGACATCTTTATGACATGATTGTAGTAGGAAGGAACTATTGGGTTTGATACTCAACCTGGTAGCAATGATTGAACTAGCGGTAATGCAGACCAAAAGTCAGAAGTCCTATCTGCTAATTTGCTGCATAGAAGAGGCTGATAAACATCACAGGTTAACAGTGAATGGATTAGAATAACAGCAAAATAAAACTATCACAGGAGAGAATGCTTATGGAGTTTTCTGTGCTTAAACCAACCTGTGACGCACAAGCATAAAGAACATGTAAAATCCCTTCCTCCACTGCTCCTATATCCAAGATGTTAAGATAGCTTGAATCCCAGTGATCATCAGGCAACTGGAACTCTTCCCCAAACAAGTTTGAGTAATCAACTAAAGGAGCTGGATTTGTTATTTCTGATTTTGATGCTTCATCCCCAGATGTCACTTCATCAGGAGATGCTGATCCTTCATGTACTGTAACAGGCTCTATAAGCCTATGCAGAATCCTAGAAACCTGAGATAAAGAGCATAAAAACAGCCAAGTATATACCATAGTCAAAACCTTGCCAACACTATAATGCAAATGGGTAGAAAGAAATAGATTACCTTTCTGCAAACAATTCCTAGATCAGAATCTTTATATGCCTTTCTCAACAGCACGAAGATTGCGTCTGCACGGAATACTATAGAACTTGATGTGGACAGAACAAAAGGTGCTGTGCTGCGTGATCTACGCGGCTGCACACAACAAAAGGAATTACCGGTCATTTAAGACCATAAATAGAGTAAGTAATATCGAACATATTCTTGAAAATTGCCAAGGCAGGCCATCATGGAAAATAAAAAAATAAAACAAAACAGAGGTTCAGATATAAAACTAATCCTATTTAGAAAAATTTATGAGACAAAAGCAATAACAAATTATAGATCCATGACAATTTAGATGAAATATTTTATTACTAGATACTATCGCTCTTTTTTCTCCTCAATTTACTAAAATAGCCTCAATTTTAAATATTTTCTCAAGTAAAAAGCACATAATGGGAATTTTTCAACAGGATTGACAGAGATGGTTCTCTTTGTATATAGTATAGAACAGATAGATATATACTATTACAAAAAGATTAATACTTAGATCTAGTGATTCTTACAAAACACATAAGTACAGGAGGCCACCCTCCCACAGTCCAGATGGGGCAAATGGGAGTACAGTTATGCATGTCAGGTTACAAGCAAAAGGAAAGGAGATAAGGATAAAAAAAAATAAAAAAAAACACAGAAGAAACCTCAAAGTTAGAGGACACGGTTAGGGCTGATGATGGCTGACTATTTTTAGAAACTTCAAAGTCTGAGATATTGCCTGAAGACTTTGCAGTTGCCCTGCAGCATCAATTAGAAATACCATTAGAAATACATTGATGTAGCTGACAGACATATGTGCAAATTAGTGCAAAAAGAAGAGATAACTACATGAGCATGATCACTGAAATGCCAAAAGTTATGAAAGAAAGTCGAACTTATAACTAAAAGGAAAAACAGTGAAATGCTTCAAATGAGTAATCCTAAAAACGAAATGATCTCTGTAAATATAGGCATGTGATGTTGTGTAACTTTTAGATGATTCAATTAGTTATGACTTCATTCATTGTGCCATTTCTTTTTTTTAATAGCCAGAAATCCCCCAAACCTGCTTTGTGGACCTGGGCTCGAAACTGGGGCCTCCTGCCGAACACTACACTCTTTAGGAGGAAGGAAACACTAGTAAATAGCTAGGGAGGTACCGTGAGGGGATTCAAACCCAAGACCACAAGGAAGCAAACCATGGGCCTGACTATTTCTGCTAGTAAATTCAATGCGCCATTGGAAATCTATAATTCTATATTTAATGGAAATCTGCTCTTGGAACAAAAAAATGCGAAAAGTGATTTATAGTACACTTTATGACTAGTCTGTCATTCTAGGGCTTGAGAGGACTGCATGAATTTACAAGGACTTCAGCTCATCTTAAAAGTTAAGTTTAAACAGGATAAGGCTCATCTTTAAAGTTAATTTCAGACAGGATATAAATGTGCCTAAAATAACCTTTTCTCATATGTCCTACAAAAACCTGACTTCTTACAACCAATTCTTAAGCATGTAAACCATTATTTAGCCCTTTAAGAACTTCTAAACCATTCTCTTTCTCCTTGATTTTGCATCAAAACTATTTGTTTGCATCACCAACTTAGTAAAGGTGCAGGATTAAACTAATCTATATCCAATACAGTGTGATAAGGGAGCAATGACAGGTCATACAAGCTGGAAAAGATAGGAATAAAATTACAAGATTTGAAACTAAAAGCATTTTCCCTTTTAAGGATTGAGCATTTTTCTATTTCCACAAATCAAATAATTAGCTCTTATGCAAAATGAATAAAGCCAAAATAGTCCAGAATATTTTGAGATTGTCGTTAACTTATGAAAAGAGAATGCTCTAGATAGGGTGCATACGAGAAACATTAAACTAAAATATCCCTAATAATCATATGTGCTCAGAAGAATCAAGCAATTGAGTCGCAAAAGCATTATAAATTATTGCACAGACATCATTTATAACAACCATGCAAGATCATTGAAAGCTGAATTTGGGAGAGAGCATGTGTGGAACTTCCACAGTGGAACATATAAGCAGGTACATGCCTTTCTTTTCCAAGATCAAGTATTGGATAAAATGGGCCGGCAAGCATAGCTAGAAAACGTAAGTTAGGTTCAGCAGCATCCAAGAAGCTGTTAAGATCTGCCTGCACAATTTGGAACAAAAGGCACACAAACAAGCAATCAATTAATAGGAAAGAAGATAAAACCAGATAAGGGGGGAAAACAAACAGAAAAACAGTGACTAAAGCTGAAGGAAAAGAAATCATATACTTGTGGACAATTGAATATACCTCAAGTTGGGGAAGGAACACAAGCAACCGACTTGTCATGTCTTTAAGCAACTACAAACTAGTAGGCATCAGAAGAGAGATAAAGACATATGAAAAATACATGAACAGGGTACAGTAAACATGATAGATAGAATGGTCATCCACCTGAAGATGCATATCATGAGCATCTTGTTTGTGAGATATAATAGATGGCAACAAGTGATTAACAACTGGTTGAAATTCTGGTTCCAGGCCAGCCACCGAAACCCCAATAAGCTGCAAGGGCAAAAATATAAGAAACTTTAGTGCCAATAAATACGTCTGATTTAATAAGATGTTTTTTCTTGCAAAACTAACCAGAGACACACACACACACACCAAAAAAAACAGGATAATTATAATTACATAATCCAAAAAAGAAACATGTATGACCAATATATTCAAAACAACAGCAAAAGTGGGAGCTTTAAAATATTGGATGTATAGTTCCCCATATACAAACTGAGCAAGCAGAAGATAAATATGAGCAAGAAGGATGGGCTAAATATTAATCAAATTTTGACATATTCTCGTCTAAAACCATATGACCAATCGGGGACTTATTATTTCATTTGAGAAGTAGCTGTAGCAAGTAAAATAGTTCCCATATCTTACCTGTATGAAGAAAATGGCAATGGGATTTCCCCTTAAACAAGATATTCGCACATAGCGGCAGGGTGTGTAGTTCGTGGGATACACCATATCACGCCGTGGTGCTTCACAACGTGGCCGAACTTTAACAAATGTCTCTGGCTGTTCAAAATTGAAAAAGGAAACAATACTTTTAAAGCAAACAACTTTCAACAGAATGTAATTCAAATATGCATAGTGATCATAAATGCTTTTTCCTACATGATATGGAATCAATGATGTTAAGTTCATGTGCAAGTAGTCACTGGCTCACATTAGATACCACAGAGGCTAAAGTAGATTTTATAGTTTTAATTGGACAAAGTAATGAAATTTAAAGAAGGAAAAAGCAATTGACTGACCTTGTAACGTAAGCCTACAGAAATTTCCCATTCCAGCACAGACTTGTTGTATATTCTTATGTGAGATAACAAGCAAGGTTCCTAACAAACCCGAAAACACACAAATTAAATCAAATTGAAACGAAATGCATAACAAATTGGTTTAGGGTTAGTATTACAAGGAGAGGAATTACGTTGAGTTCGAGAAGGATCCACTCCTTGGTGTTGGTAGCGGTGGACCAGTGAGAGCGGAGGTCGGCGTCGAGCACGTGCCCGGCCTTCTGAGACGGCGACTCACGTGACATTGCCTTCACTTTGTATTCCAGAGGTTTCACTCTTGCTTCGAACTCTATCTCCATCTCTCTCGCTCTGTGTTTCTGGGTGTGAAGTGATTAGGGCTTACTGTACTGAGGGAGCTAGAGAAAGAGCATTCAGTATTCTAGTAAGAATGTGATTGTGGAAGAAACCCCTTTGCAGATGGTCGTCGTCCTCGTCGAGGAGAACAGGGTTTGCGGTAACAGAAGTGGTGTGTGCTTTTAATTTTTTCTGATATTTATTTGCCAAAAAAAATTTAAAAAAAATTCTGATATTTGTCTTTTATCCTTTTTCCGTTGATAATAATAATAAGAGCAAATTACCCAAAACTACAAAAGCAGGAAACTTGTATCCATGCGGTACAAATTCACTATGCAATAGTTCTTAAATACCAACCTTACCCTCTAAAAAAAAAAAAAAAAAAAAAAAACCCCTTTAAACTGGCGGAGCGTTGTGGGCCCATATCTTTGAATTTGTTTGTTCTAACAATTGCAGCTAAGATCTATCCTCTACACTCGAAGGTAAACAGTTATATTTTTCTCATAATATTGCTTATTACTGCACTATTTCTTCTCATTTAAGAGAAAGTTTAGATTTAAAACGAGAGTTTATAGCTAACGCTTATAAAAGAATTGAAAGCCTACAGTTCTTGATAGATCATATCCGAACCACTAATCTTAGCAGAGCTCAAGAAAGGAAGATAGTCCTCGAAGAAGAAATCCGAATAGAAAAGGATCTCATAAGAAATCTTTTAATTGAGAAAAAAGAGATAGAATCTCGCCTGAGTAGACTTTTAGTCTAATGAGCAGTCTTCCTCTTCTACTAACTAGAGAAAATTTATTATCCTACTGTAAAGATTCTACAGAAGAACTAGAAAGAGAAAGAAAGAAATTAAAAGATCTTGTGTGTCTTCGAGAAAATACTAGCATTCAATCACCAAATTTCTGGTCTATCCTAATCAGGATTAGAAATACTAGAGAAAGAGTAGACGAAGCTAAAAAATCTCTAGAAGTTTATCAAGAAATGCTTGATGATTTGAGCATCGGTTAGATCCGCAGTCCAACTGGTATCAGAGCTTGTTTAGCTCAAAATTTCCCAAAATGGGAACAGTATCTGAACAAATAATAGAGAAACTGGAATCTCTATTAAAAAGAATAGATGAAAGTCATCTAGAAACTATTGAAGAAATCTCTAAATGCAACACAAGTTTAGAGAATGTTCAAAAAATAATCGACCAATTAATAAAATTGGAAGAAAAGCTCGATTATATTAAAACTCTTCCAGAAAAGGAAGAAGAAAAGTTAGTAAAAATACTAACAAAAAATAAAGAGAAACAGATTCTCTTTCCAAAAATAACAGAACAGTCTGTTAAAACAAATAATAGGTTTAAACCATTAGAAAAACCTATACAACATGCTAAATTTAGCATGCCAGATATAGAACAGTCAACAGGACTGACTAATATATCAAAAGTTCAAAAGGGAACTAAAGAAATTATCAGAGATACTAAAATGTTAAGTATCTTCAAAAAGAAAAAAGAAGTTCAGCTAGTAAACGCTGAAGAATTTGAATTCAATGAAATCGAGAGCAGAGTAAAAAACTCTTCGATACCAAAATTTGAATTCAGACAAATATATAAAAGAGGAAATTTTGAATTATTGGATAGCCATCAATTCAAAATGCTAGAATTCACAACTCCAGCAAATACAGGAGAAACAGATCTCCTAATGATAACACCAAGCGAAGTTGCTAGAGCAAAAGAGAAAAAATATGAATTTATGCACATTGGAGCAGTCCAAGTAGGCATAAAATTATTAGCCAGAGAAGGCATAAATTGTTCGGTTCTATGTGTCCTACAAGACAATAGATTAGGAGACTTTCAGAAAAGTCTTCTAGGAACACTTGAAGCGTCTCTATGCAATCAAGTTGCATACTTCAACTGTTTCCCAAATTTCTCTACAAGTCTAAAAGATGCAGTACAATCCTTAAGATTAAGGGTGAAAACAGATGGTATTACCATGAAAGAAAACATGCAAGAACTTGCAATAGTATACAGAGTATACTACAAGTTGATGAGTTCAACAGTTGAGCCCAAAACTAAGATATCAAACATCCCTGGTCTCACTACTGGTTTCATTACCAATCCAAGAAACTGCTCAGAGCAGATAAAGAAAGTTACTTGGGATGAAGTAACATTTCCAATAGAATGGAAACTCTCTGGTCCAAAATTACAGCCAGAAAATACAATAGCAAAGTCTTATCAAGACAGAAAGACTGGAAACATCAGTCTTAGATTCGAGGGTCACAGAAAAAGTGACGTGAATATTGAAGAAGTAAATAGAGGAATTAAAAACCTCAACCTGCAAGGTCTAAGAAGAAGTAATACTGTTAGAGAAGGTTCCTCTACCAGTACAAAAAATTACTTAGATGAACAAGAAGAGTTCGAATTAGAACTACATAGACCTGCAAAGATGCTAAGGTCAGAAAAGCTTTACGAGCTTTATGAAGAAGCAGAAACATGCGAAAACCTAGAAAGGTTAGAACAACTTCTCATAGAAATAGAAAATTTCAAGATAAGCAAAAAAGAGCGAAAAATCCAACCTTTCCAGAATATGGAAACAGGAGAAAGCTCAGGAACAAAAACAAATATCATCAAGGATGATGACTGGATAAGACTTCCAAAAAAGGAAGCCCCTACGGGTAAAAAAGGAGAAAGAAACTCCGAAAGGTATATACCAGTAAATGATATACCAAGAGTCCCTATTACAAACCATGGGACATGGTTAGCTTTAGAGAAAGCTCTAGATAAAAGAAAAACTATAGATCAATGGGTAGAAAGTCTCTTTTTAATGGGAGCCTTAACACTAGGAAAACTAGAACCCCCAGACATGCAGATTGTCTATGAAGCAACCCTTACGGGAATAGCCAAAAAATTCTACCTCACGTTTAAAGAAACCGAAAGAGGAAAAAATTGGCTAGAACAAATAGCATCTTCAAAAAATCCATATGATTTTGCTATTCCTTTCTATGAACAATTCTGTGGCAGTGTAACGAGCCATGATGAAAGAAGCAAAACAATTGCTAGAATAAATATTGAAAAATTGTCCATATGTGACATAGGATATTTTGAAGAATACTTAAATGAATTCCAACAGTACTACTGTACCATTGGAGAACTAGATGATCAAAATCTAGTTAATCTACTTCATAGGAAGTTACCAGCCCCTTGGAATATTGCCGTAGCAGAAAGCATGGCTGAACGTCCTCTAGAAAGATTTACAGTTGGAGGAGTTGCAGAAAGAATACAAGAACTGTTAAGAAAGCAGTGTGTAGAAAATAATAAATCCAAGATGGCTAGAAAGCAACTGAAAGGAAATGAGAATTTTTGCTATAAAATTCTCGATACTCCTACAAATTGGGGATGTCATAACATAAGAGATCCTCATAAGAAGAAGAAAAGAAAAGATAAAATCTTTTCAAAAAGGTTTGAGAAAAACCAGAACAAAAATTGGAAGTTTAAGAAAAGCTCCAATTTTAGAAAAAATAGATTCAACAAGAAGAAAAGATTCTTCAAAAAGAAATCTCCGTCTCAAGAAAAACCTGAAAAGAAAAAATGCAGATGTTGGCTCTGCAAGGCAGAAGGGCATTATGCCAATGAATGTCCCGAGAAAAACAAAAGAACTTCAAAAGCCCTGCTATTCGAAGAATACGAGGACATCATAGAAGAAGCTAATATCAAAGGATACGAAGTAGCTTATTCTGAAGATGAAGACAGTCTATCTATCTACTCAGCCTATGAAGAAGAAGATAGCTCTTCGGAATCTGATACAGAATCAGAAGAAGAATACCAAAGAGAAGTATATGTTCTCAAGGTAAAAAATTGGGAAGAAAATACTACAGAAGAATTAATGTCTTCTTACTGTATTATGCCTGGTTCGTTTCTCTGTGACTATTGCCAATGTCATGAAACTAATGGCCTCCCAATGTTCTGTGAAAGCACAGGCTTCACATATCACAAAGAATGCTTTATAGCTGAAGCTCGAAGAAAGACAAAAAATGGTTCAATCAGCCAATTAGTTGAACAAGAATACGAAGAATACTTCGAAAAACTGGCAGAAAGAAATGAGTTATATGCCAGAGATATGGAAAGAGCTAAGTTTGCTAATAACAAAGAAGACTTTGTAAACTTAGTCCATCCAAACTGTATAATACAACCAGCCTCAAAGGTTGAAAAGGTCGAAAAGATCAACAACGAAGAAATAGAAATGGAAGAAATTTCGTGTCCTACAGAAGGATGCAAACCTTTGACTAATGAAGATTCACAGTCAATAGAATTTCAGCAATCTAAAATAATCTCTACCAGTAGATTCAGCAACTACATAGAGATTGGATTAAAGTTTCCTAATTATAGAAAATATCATCTACATGCTTTTGTAGATAGTGGATCAGGATTCACTATAGCAAAAAGATTTGCTATTCCAGAAGAACTCTGGACTGAAGATAAAAATAAAACTGCTACTGGAATACAAATGGATGGAAGCAGATTTTCCATGAAAAGAGTAGCAAAAGATGTAAAGATCACCATAGGTGGTGGAAACTTTACAATCAAAACCATATGGCAAGCAGAAGGCCAAGGTTCTGATATACTGCTAGGAAATGATTTCCTATTACAGCAGACAATAATACAAAAAGAAGCAGTTATGGGCTTCGAGAAAGGTGATAAAACCTTTTGGACAGAAAGACTCAAACAAGCAAGAAGCGTTGTTGGTCCAAACTTCACCTTACAATATCAGAAGTTGCAGCAAAATCGTGGTGAATATAAACCAAGATTTGAAACAGTTTTGCAATATAAAAAGCAAGAAGAATTGCTTATAGAAGATTCTTCAGAAGAAGAAGAAGATAATGAAGAAGAAAGCTTCATTCTTGAACACAACATCAAACACCTTCAAACTAAAATAGAAAAACAGAAGGTACTCACTCTAGAAGAGATAAAGAAAATGTTAAAGCAAAACATTGATACAGATCCTCAAAAGTTCTGGGAAAAAGACCCAGTAGTCTGTGAATTAAAGCTACATGATATGAATGCTATATGTCATGTAAAAGCCATTCCTCAGTATAAGGAAGAAGATCAAAAAGAGTTCAGAAAAGATATTGCTGATCTCTTAGAAAAGAAATTGATTAGACCATCTACAAGCCCTCATCATGCTCCTGCATTCTATGTCAGAAATCATGCAGAAGAAGTTAGAGGAAAAGCCAGAATGGTTATTGACTACAGAGATGTCAATAAGAAAACCGTAAAAGACGGTTATCAAATTGCTCAAGCAAGAGTGTTGATTAACCAGCTCAAAGGAGCAAAAGTCTTTTCAAAATTCGATGCCAAATCAGGGTTTTGGCAAGTCAAGATGCATCCTGAAAGCATCCCGATAACAGCATTCGGAACACCACAGGGTCATTATGAATGGTTAGTCATGCCGTTTGGATTAAAACAAGCTCCATCAATCTTTCAAAGAAAGATGGACAATATCTTTAAGCATGTAGCAGAATTCTGTGTTGTCTACATAGATGACATATTAGTTTTCTCTAAGAACAGAGAAGAACACATGAAGCATCTTCATGAAGTGGTTAAGCTGATAGTTCAGCATGGAATTATATTAGGAGAAAAGAAAATTTTCTTTATCCTAGATGAGGTTGACTTCCTCGGAATCAATATAAAAAATGGAGAGATAAAGCTCCAACCCCATATCCTTGAAAAGGTTTGGAAGTTCCCAAACAGAATCCCTGACGCTAAAAGTCTACAGAGATTTTTAGGAGTCATAAACTATGGGAGAGATTTTATTCCCAAAATCTCGGGACTAACAGCAATGTTATCTCCTAAGACAAGTTCTAAGAGAACTTGGAAATTCACAGAAGATGATGAAAAAATTGTGAAGCAGATAAAAGATTTGTGCAAAAATCTTCCTCCTTTACAACAACCTGAAGAGAATGACGAAATCATTCTACAAACTGATGCTAGTGACAATTACTGGTCGGGAATAGTTTTAGCTAAAACCCCAGGCACTAACATCGAAAAGATTTGTAAATTTTGCAGTGGTAAATTTAACCCTGCAGAGCAGAATTATCCCACAGGGGAAAAAGAAATTTTAGCAGTCAAGAAAACCATTTTGAATTCTCCCGCATTTTTAGGAAAAACCTTTACGGTTAGAACTGATTGTGCTAGAGTCAAAAATTTCAAAAATTTTAAACTTGATAAAGCTGCTGATAGAGGTAGACTGGCTAACTGGCAATTATTTTTGAATCAATATGATTATAATGTTGAATTAATTGCAGGTAGCAAAAATTATCTCCCAGACGCCCTCACAAGAGAGATGGCGATGTTCAGAAGAACTGATAAAGGTAAAGGCCGAATGAATGATGAAGAGTCATCCCTGAAAAATGTCCTCGAGACATACACCAAGGTTCCAAAAGAAACCTTAACAACTGATCAGTTCCAGGGGAAAGGACTGGCTAGCCCGTCTCAAACGGTAGGCGGTAAAGGCATATCAAACCCGTTGACGGCTGCTGCTTTGCCCAAAAGCAGACATGTTCCAACTGGAACAACGGTAGTTCATGGCTACCAACTTTTAACATTTGACAAAGATGTCTACAGAACTGGAAGACGCTTGACTGCAGATCAGAAGGTCTTGCTCGACAATCTCTTGTATAACTTTCAAGAGAAAAACTCCAGACAGATGTTCTCTACTCTGTTCGCATTAACAGAAGAACTCCATGACGGAGGAAAAAATGTTCAAAAAGAACAAAAGCTTGAAATGGTTATTTCACCAGAAAGTGCAAGGGTTCCTCTAAAAGCCCTAACAGAACCTGAGTGGTTCGAATTCCACAATGTCCTCGGAACAACTGGAGATGAAGGATTACCAGGTACTCTGTTTCCTGTATCAGGTCCTTTCTTTGGTAGATATGTGGTGAACGTTCAAGCTGATCATCACCAGAATCATAAGCTCTGGCTTATTGAAAATGGTTTTGTCCATAATCTATGGACTAAAACAAATGATGACTTAAGAGGTCTCCCTGCAATCATAGTCAATACGGTCAAGAACATCAGGCCAGATGGTTGCATTCTGAGAATCAAATTTATCTCAACTCCACCAGAGTGGATCAGAAGGCAAGATGGCTCTGTTGAATATATAGCGCCATATCACTATGTGAGATTAATCAATGGTCCTACAGTGGACGATAAACCAGCAGTGGCAGGTTTCAATGGAAAACCAAATCAAAGCATCCCTTGGATCAAGGCAATGACTATTGATTTCATAAAAAAGATTATCCCTCAAGACAGAGAGGCGAATCTCTTAGCAAGTGGTGAAAAAATTATAATCACCAGCTATGATCATCCCCCACCAACAGCATGTGATTGCTTCTCTTCACTAGTAAGAGATGAGGTGGATTGCACTAAAGCTACCTACACCTGGCTAGAGAATCTAGCTAAAGAAAATCCCTACAAAATTCACCCAGACTCAGATCTGGAAGATTTCCATGTCGAAGACTACGACAAAGGAGCAGCAAGTGGAACAGGGTCCCCAGGGTCCCCCAATTATCCCTTTGATGACGAAGCGCTAACCAACATTGAAAATATGATGGAAAGCTGAAAGCGCACCAAACCTTATCAAGAAGGAATCTGGCTTTTTCTGCCGACACCAGACAAGTAGCATCATCAGCAGGAAATTCCACCAAGAATAGCATAATTGAAGGGTCCACATGAGCTGGATCTTATCTTTTAATTTTCAGTTTTGAATTCTGCTTTGAGTTCCACTCCCTATATAAGGAGTGTTTCTTTCATTTGTAAGGCATCGAAAATCAGAACTATCATTGAGATATCTGAGAGTAGAAAGCCAAGAGTGTGAGTCGAAGCTCCCTGGTTCAGCTTCAGTCTTTTATTTCTCAAGTAAGTTTGTATTTAGTTATGAGTAGCTAAACAGCTTATAGCTGTTTACCCAAGAGTGAGGCTCTGGGTTTTATCTGTAATCATGTTTGAATAAAGAAATTCTAGTTTGTGCCCAGAATAAACCGTCGCAAAAATATTTCTTATTCTACTTTTACCTTTTATGCTTTAACAAAACTCTATTTTCCAGATTTGATGTTAAACTCCTCATTATCATGCTTTGTTTTTAATCCTAAACCCTAAGAAGCAGCAGTGATTCCGCCCTGGAAGTAACCGCAGTAGGTGAAATTGGTGCATGTTGAAGGCTAGCTTCTGAAAGTTTGTTATTAAACCATTATTGCATGATACTGTTTAGAATAGTGTCAGCTTGGATTAAGTTGAAGTTGTTTATAACAAGTAGTCATTTTAGGACTTTTCCCTATACTAGTTTTGCTAATGGGAATTGATAAGTTGGTCTTGTAGGTATTGGTAAATAGCCCTAATAATAATGAAAATGAAAATAAATTTAAAATTAAAATATTGTGTGAAGAATTGAGTTAGGATTAAGCTGTGTTAGGATTCGATCTCTGCTGATGTGACAAATTATAGGGTGAATTTAACTCTATTTGCACTTCACATACATAATTTATTTTGTTATCAGGAAAATTCTTCAGTCATTAAATTGTATCAAAATTTTCAACTTCAATAAGTTTTTAATCGGACTTCGAAAAAAAAAATCCTAAGCTGCCTCCGGCCTCCTCTTCTTTTGTGAATGAGAATGAGTTTTGGTGGTCTTACGTTATCAATGGATTCATTAATGATATTGACAATGCAGCCTATGAGGCTATGACAGGGCTAGCTTTAGTTTTGGCCATGACGAAGGAAGGGGCTGCAATGGATATGGGATAGGCAACAAGAGGTGTTGTCATGAGAATGATTGTGCAATTGTTTGTGTGCATATACGTCATGATTTCGCCAAGCCTTGCTCTTTTCTATGAATAGTTAAAGGGAAGGTGTTTAACGTTTGGTTTGAACTCTCATGTTGAGTAGAATGTCCAAAAGTCATATCATTT
Source organism: Rubus parviflorus (assembly GCA_029955375.1). Lineage (NCBI taxonomy): Eukaryota > Viridiplantae > Streptophyta > Magnoliopsida > Rosales > Rosaceae > Rubus > Rubus parviflorus. The sequence continues at coordinate 6,063,881 of JARGGL010000005.1, read as the reverse complement.
GCAAGAAAAAGTTAACCACATCAATCAAGACTCTCTGACTTACACACACACACACACATACACGTGTACACATTCTATGCAACTTTGAGTAGACCACCTTAAGGTGTCATAGATGATCCTCCATTGATGAACTGTAGACAAGAATATCATCAAAAAATATAAGTACGTAGTCTCTTAGTTGATCCTTAAAAATCTCATTCATTAGGGACTGAACAAGTAGAGGGTGCATTTGTTAAGCCAAATGGCATAACAAGAAACTCATAATGCCCTTGATGTGCCCTAAAGGCAGTCTTGTCGATGTCGGTAGGATCCATGCATTCTAATTTGATGATAACCACTATGAAGATCCAACTTAGAGAATATCACTGCACCGTGCAACTCATCCAAAAGTTCATCTGCTACAAGAATAGGGAACTTGTTTTTCACTGTCACCAAGTTCAGAGCCCTATAGTCGACACACATTCTTGAATAGCCATCTTTTTTCTTAACAATTAACACAGGGGAAGAAAACGGGCTCACACTAGGTTGAATGACTCCAGAAGCCAACATTTCCCTGATAATCCTTGCAATCTTAGACTTTTGAAAATACGGATATCTATAGGGTCTGACATTCACTAATGCAGCTCCAGGAATTAAGGGAATCTTGTGATCATGAGTACTCTGTCGTGGAATGCCTGATGGTTCTTCGAAGAGCTCTGCAAAATTTTTCAGTAGTGCCTACAACTTAGTTGGAGTTTGAACACTTGCACTTGGCTGCAAGATTGGCTGGATTTCGATTAGCAGTGCCTCACCCTCCTTCAAGGTCCACTTAAACATTGTTTTGAAAGAGACAGTGTCAATATCCCCATTTACAATTCCTTGGAGTAGCACTTCCTTATTATGAGTCTATAATTTCATAGTCATTCCTTCAAAGTTCCATAGAATGTCCCCAAGTGATTTGAGCCAAGTGGCTCCTAGTACGATTTCACATACGGGCACTGCTAAAATACAAAACTCCTCTTCTAATTGGTAACCTTCGATTTGCAGTTTAAAATGAGGCAGGAATCCTTTTGTTTGTACTCGTGCTCCACTAGCATCCAATACATACAAGGGTTTGTTATAATCCACAAAACCAGCATGCTTATCAATTAAACTGGAGTGCACAAAGTTATGTGTGGACCCTGAATCAATCAGTATATGAACCATTTTTCCTCTACCAACCACCCCTTGTATCTGCATAGTGTTAGGTTTTTGTTCATCTGTCATCAAATTCAATGTAATTAGTGGAGTCTCCAGTGCCACAGCCAATGAGTTATCCACATTTTTCTCCGTTGTCACTGGTGGCATATATATCCAAAAGATCACACAACTCTTCCCTCGGTCATGCTGGGAAAACCCCTCAATGACTAGGGCTTTAGCTCCACTCCTTCTGATGCATCTATGTCCTGTAGTATAGGGTTTAACATAGAAGAAACATTGCTTCCTAGCTCTTCTGTCATGGTACTCTGCTTGAGACATGGGTCTTTCACCATTTTCAGACCTCATCACATTGTTAGCTTGACACTACTGCTTACTGGAGTTCCATAAGGCCTTAAGCTGGGGTTTGTGCCAAAATTTGTTGTGATTGAGCTGTTTCTGGTTAGCAATTGTCTTGGTGACTACATGTAACCAACATATCTCTCCTAAAAAACTCTAGTAAGTGATTTGTATGTAATTTGCATACAAATTAGGCCTCTAATCACTTTAGTAATGCTAATCCGAAGGCCGTTTAGTGTCTCTAATCCTTGATTTGCACCATTGTAGGTGAATCGAGCATCGGACGAATATCGGGAGCGAAAGGATGCGATTTGGGAGCTTTTGTGGATTTCCGGCAAAAGGACGAAAAGTCAACCCGAGGACCAAAAGTCAACTTGTGGTCAACCCCGACTTTGGAGCGCCAACGAGTCAGCATGAAGTCCCGGAAAGGAGTCGCAAGAAGAATTCCGGAAGTTTGGTCAAAGTCAACCTTTGGTCAACGCCGAGGGTCGTGGTCAAAGTCAAGGCGAAGTCAACCTTGTGACTCATCCACTTGTGCAATTAATTTTCAGCTAAGGACCACACTTGATATGGTGAGGTCACCCATTGATTATTCCTTCCTTTTGTTCCCATGAGGATTTACTCCTTTACCCTTCATTTAATTCATCCAACCCTTAGATCTAACCATAGCCCATCCTAGCCCTTCATCCCCTCTCTCTCTAGCCTATATATAGCCCTCTTTTCCAGATTTAGGTCATTCCCAATCAGCCCCAAAAGATCCCACATTCCCCTTCCCTTTTTCTCTCTTTTCCCTTCCCTTAGGGTTTGCCCACGAACCGTTCGTCGACCGGTCGACGGAAAGGGTCGAACGGTCGACTGGCGGCGGGTCAGCCTATATCTCCACCTTCCTCACCTCTTTTCATCCTCCACCCTTCACCAAAGTTGTTCACCACGACGTCTACCACTCATCCACCATCTTGGGCAGCTGGGGATCCTCACCAAATCGTCAAGATTCATCATCAAAGCCAAGGAGGAGCAAGAGAGCATCTATTGAGCATTCCTCATCCTTACTCTCTTTTTTCCTTATGTTTAAAGCTTTAAGTTGTAAATTGATGATGTATATTGAGATGATTAGTGAGTAGTTACCTTTGTTGGGGACTAGGGTTGTGTGCCCTAGTCCAATGATGTGTATTTGAACCTCTTTTAATGATATGTGATGCAATCTTGATTCATGAGCATGTTTATATTCAAATTTCATATGTTAGATGCATGGGTTAGGGAATTCACCACTTTCTAGCTATGTTTCTAGCATTATCTTGATGTGAAATTGGTGGGTGGTGCCTCTAGTTTCATGGGCAATGGAATATAGCATGTGTTGTATGTTTGATTTGTGCTCATAGCCTTTTGATGCACTAGAGATCCTTGGTTGGACTCTAAGTGTGCCAATTGAGTTGGTTTTAGTCCTAATCGGCATAACCATACTTTCTAGATAGGTTTCGATAACACTCATAGCCTTTGGATTATTCCATTGAGTTCCTACAATGTAGGATATATCACATCGACCATATCATTGTGCTCATCGCCTTTGGATGTAATTAGAGACCTTTCTTTAGGCTCTAGCTACGCCCATTGAGTGTCTCGACCCTTAGACCGGAGAGACATATCTTAGAATATATTTTAATGCCCTCATCGCCTCAAAGTGTTATTCCAAGAACCATGACATGGCTTGGATTGACACTAGAGAGTTCACCTTGACCTTGGATGGTAAGAGTGATACATTCTCGATTAATTGGAATCATAATTGCAAGCATCTCATTGTGGTTGTTCATTGCATTGAAGTGGGCTAGTGTTAACCCTTAGTTCCCCATCACTCTATCTTTGCATTTCCTTAATTTACTTGCATTTAGTTTACTTGGTTGTTTGTTTTAATTCTCATTTACTCAAAAACACCCAAAACATTTACACTTCGCACATTGTAAACACACACTTCACCCACTCTATTCACTCCTTGTCACCTCATATAGCTAGAGCACCCGCACACATTCACTACCGAGAAGTCGGGGACCGTCAATCCCTGTGGAACGACAACCCCCTTCTCTTCTATCACTTACCGTCTATTTTTGCATTAGTCAAAATGGCGCCGTTGCCGGGGATTGAGGTTCAACCTTTATCCCTTGGTAATCGGTAACCGAGTTTCTTGCACTATTCTTTTTGTTTTGTGTGATATCTTTATCTATGTTTAGTTTGTTTTGTTTTGAATAAAGAGCTTATGGGAAGTTGGGAGATGTAGGATGGACATTTCGGTGAAGTGAATTCATTTTTGTGTTGTTTTGTTTGATTTCCAGAATCTGCCTGGGAAGAACAGTCCACTTTGGAAGCAGTTTTATCTCATCTCTACCGCTGGATTGAGCTGCAATTTGTATGACAGCTTCCTCTGTGTGTCTACTGTTCTCTGTTAAAATTTCATTGAGTTCCAGCCGTTGGATCTCCGGATTTGCAGTTCCAAAGGAGTGGTACTCAGAGCTGGAATTGGCTATCCCAGCTTTCAATTTGACCGGTTCATGTTCAGTCTTCCAGAGGGACCTAGGGGAGTTTCAAGTTGCCAACTTGAAGCATTTTGAGTCTACTTTAAAATGCTTCTTGAAGTTACTCCAATCCAGTTCCTACTCATGGAGTTATGTCCCTTGCAAAGGGAAGAGGTCAGAGTTGATTTACTGTGCACCATCACTTTGGGGGAGGTCTAGCAAACAACCGTTGATGAGCTTTCCTTCACCATGAGAGCTTTTGTGCTTCATTGTTAAGTGAAGATGAACACCTTAGCCACCGGGCTAAGTGGTGTTTCATGCCTTTTATCGATCTTTGGATCACGTTCTTGGAGGAAGAAACCCGAGAAGTGTTGATTAGCATTTGTTCAAGAGAGGTCTGGGCAGAACAGTAACTTTGGAGGCCGTTTTCTCCACATCTGTCCGTTGGAATTTACTGAAACAAGTTGGAGAAGCTTCTTCTATGAGTCCTCTGTTTCCAGTTCAAATTTTTCTCTGAATGGACCGTTGGATCTACTGCAATGTTTGTTTGAAGGAGGAGTGCTCACTGCAGTTTGACTTTCTGAAGGGTCACTTTGACCGGTTCTTCATTGCATGTCCGGAAGGCTATTTCTGAGTTTCCAGTGGCCAAACTAAAGCTATTGGAGTCTACTTTCCAATGCCACTGAAATCACTCAACTTGGAGGCCTATTCTTGGAGCTATGCCCAAATCTTTGGGAGAAGGTCGCTGCTGTGTTGCTGCTGTCCCCTGTTTTCAAATGATCCCAATGCAATCACACTTTCTAATTCATTTGGCACCCGAGGAGCAAACGTATGGAAGTCAGGGCCTTGTGCCCTGAGGTTGGTGTCTATTTGTGGTTTCTCGGCTCGCTAAGGGAGTCTACAAAGGGGGTTTTTCTTACTCTATCATCCGTATGCTATATTTTGTATGTGTGCATTCGCCCGACTTTGCTTCTTCACTTTTACCAATTTGCTTTGCACTTTTAAATACCTCACAACATTGAGGACAATGTTGGTTTTAAGTGTGGGGGTGAGGTTGGGCCAAACTAAAATGATTTCACATTTTCAAACCACCAAAATTTTTCAAATTTTCCAAAGTTTTCACGAACGGTCGACCCCTGTGTCGACCGGTCGACACTCGTCCAGGGAGTTGTGGTCGAACGCTCGACCCTTGCGTCGACCGGTCGACAGGAGCTTAAAGTTTAAATTTTGTGATTTTGAAACTTTGAAAGTTTTGTGTGTGTTTTGATTGTCTTTTTCAACCCCGATGATGATTGTGAGCCTACTAAGTTGCTAATTAGGAGGATATTGAGCATACGCTTAGAAATCATTGAGTTGCCTTGTGATTAATGTGTGTAATTGATGATTGCTTGACACTATACGCACATTTGCCACGTTGGTTAGTCACTTGCAATTGGAAAAGCATATCTAGACGATGTATTGACATGCATATACCCCTATATGGTGAGATTTTGAGCCTCATTGATATGTATGCATCATTCATACATCCTTGTTCTTCATGTGTGTGCATTCCACTAGTTACGAGACCTAGAACTTGCTCAAAGACCGCTTGGGACTACGTGTTAATTTGCGATGAATTGGAAATGATTAAGGCACTAGTTAAGCACCATGGCCAAACTAATCTCTAATCCCTTAAACACTAATCCATTAGGACTAACCCACTTTGAGCCTCATTCATCATTAGCTTTTTCTTTGTTTAACCACTATATTCTAACCCATGATTTTAGCTTAAACACTAACCGTCCCTTGTTCCAAGTATTAGCGAGACAACAATTGTGACTTCTCATGTTCTTTGTGTTCTATGGGTTTGTGAAAAGCAAGTGTGGGGGTAGATTAGTTAGAGTTGTACAAAGAAAATGTTGGAAGGAAAAGCAAAATACAAAAGAAGAAAAGGAGTTGAGAAAATAAAAAAAAGAAGTGTGTACAAAAAAAATAAAGTTCAAAAAGAAAGTTCCCAAAAGAAAAGAAAATACAAAATGGAAAAAAGGAAAGTTGTGAGAAAAAGAAAGAGAAAAGAAGAAATAGAAAGTACGAAAATCCAAAAATAGAGTTGTTTTAGAATAAAAGGTTGAGGAGAATAAAAGATTAGGTTTGTTTGCAAAAGAAAATGAGTTTCAAAGTCCTTGAGTTGTTTTGCAAAATGCTTGGAACACTTGTATATTCATCCCTTCATTTCATGCTAACCCCTAACCTTTGGCCCCATTACAACCAAATGAAAGCCCTTTTGATCTAATGAGTTGCGAATTAATTAGTGGAGAGTTGGTCAATGAGCAAGCTTATGGGGACGTTGCTTTTGGTAATGTCTTGAGAGTAAACACTTAACCCTAAACACAAGAGCGGAAATATTTAGTGAATCATGTGAGTTTAGCGGTTAATCTTGTCGATATATGCTAATTTGATTGCTCTTGATTGATTATTTCATGGCTAGCACACACTTCACCAAGCATGCATTAGATACACATATTAAACACTTGGCAAATCATGAGGTTTGAGTAGATGCTTGATTGAATCTTGATTTGTGGCTTAGTGGTCTCTCTTTGAGGATATGGTTGTTAAGGCAAAATTAAATGTGATATGGATTGTTGATTCTCTATTTGCTTGAGGACAAGCAAAGCTTAAGTGTGGGGGTGTGATTTGTATGTAATTTGCATACAAATTAGGCCTCTAATCACTTTAGTAATGCTAATCCGAAGGCCGTTTAGTGTCTCTAATCCTTGATTTGCACCATTGTAGGTGAATCGAGCATCGGACGGATATCGGGAGCGAAAGGATGCGATTTGTGAGCTTTTGTGGATTTCCGGCAAAAGGACGAAAAGTCAACCCGAGGACCAAAAGTCAACTCGTGGTCAACCCCGACTTTGGAGCGCCAACGAGTCAGCATGAAGTCCCGGAAAGGAGTCGCAAGAAGAATTCCGGAAGTTTGGTCAAAGTCAACCTTTGGTCAACGCCGAGGGTCGTGGTCAAAGTCAAGGCGAAGTCAACCTTGTGACTCATCCACTTGTGCAATTAATTTTCAGCTAAGGACCACACTTGATATGGTGAGGTCACCCATTGATTATTCCTTCCTTTTGTTCCCATGAGGATTTACCCCTTTACCCTTCATTTAATTCATCCAACCCTTAGATCTAACCCTAGCCTATCCTAGCCCTTCATCCCCTCTCTCTCTAGCCTATATATAGCCCTCTTTTCCAGATTTAGGTCATTCTCAATCAGCCCCAAAAGATCCCACATTCCCCTTCCCTTTTTCTCTCTTTTCCCTTCCCTTAGGGTTTGCCCACGAACCGTTCGTCGACCGGTCGACGGAAAGGGTCGAACGGTCGACGGAAAGGGTCGAACGGTCGACTGGCGGCGGGTCAGCCTATATCTCCACCTTCCTCACCTCTTTTCATCCTCCACCCTTCACCAAAGTTGTTCACCACGACGTCTACCACTCATCCACCATCTTGGGCAGCTGGGGATCCTCACCAAATCGTCAAGATTCATCATCAAAGCCAAGGAGGAGCAAGAGAGCATCTATTGAGCATTCCTCATCCTTACTCTCTTTTTTCCTTATGTTTAAAGCTTTAAGTTGTAAATTGATGATGTATATTGAGATGATTAGTGAGTAGTTACCTTTGTTGGGGACTAGGGTTGTGTGCCCTAGTCCAATGATGTGTATTTGAACCTCTTTTAATGATATGTGATGCAATCTTGATTCATGAGCATGTTTATATTCAAATTTCATATGTTAGATGCATGGGTTAGGGAATTCACCACTTTCTAGCTATGTTTCTAGCATTATCTTGATGTGAAATTGGTGGGTGGTGCCTCTAGTTTCATGGGCAATGGAATATAGCATGTGTTGTATGTTTGATTTGTGCTCATAGCCTTTTGATGCACTAGAGATCCTTGGTTGGACTCTAAGTGTGCCAATTGAGTTGGTTTTAGTCCTAATCGGCATAACCATACTTTCTAGATAGGTTTCGATAACACTCATAGCCTTTGGATTATTCCATTGAGTTCCTACAATGTAGGATATATCACATCGACCATATCATTGTGCTCATCGCCTTTGGATGTAATTAGAGACCTTTCTTTAGGCTCTAGCTACGCCCATTGAGTGTCTCGACCCTTAGACCGGAGAGACATATCTTAGAATATATTTTAATGCCCTCATCGCCTCAAAGTGTTATTCCAAGAACCATGACATGGCTTGGATTGACACTAGAGAGTTCACCTTGACCTTGGATGGTAAGAGTGATACATTCTCGATTAATTGGAATCATAATTGCAAGCATCTCATTGTGGTTGTTCATTGCATTGAAGTGGGCTAGTGTTAACCCTTAGTTTCCCATCACTCTATCTTTGCATTTCCTTAATTTACTTGCATTTAGTTTACTTGGTTGTTTGTTTTAATTCTCATTTACTCAAAAACACCCAAAACATTTACACTTCGCACATTGTAAACACACACTTCACCCACTCTATTCACTCCTTGTCACCTCATATAGCTAGAGCACCCGCACACATTCACTACCGAGAAGTCGGGGACCGTCAATCCCTGTGGAACGACAACCCCCTTCTCTTCTATCACTTACCATCTATTTTTGCATTAGTCAGTAAGCTCATAAGCATCAAGGAGGTTGGTAGGCTTCATAGCTCTGACATCCATCCTAATGTCTTCTTTTAACCCACCAATAAAGCAAGCTAGCCTCAATTCTGGTGAAAAGCTTGGAGCTTTGCATGATAACCTTGTAAACTGGTCTCTATAGGCCGTTACACTCCCAGTTTGACTCAATCTGGCCAGAGCTGCTTGATGATCCATTTTGTTAGTGGTCCCAAAATGTCTCGTCATCAAATCAACTAATCTATCCCAAGACTTGGGATTATCTTGCAAGTAAAGTTGACAAATATTGGCTGCATTTCCCACCAAGTGCATGGCAGTAATTGTAATCCTTCTATCATCAGGGATTTGATAGAGCTAAAAGAATTGTTCAGCTTTGTTCAACCAATCCACTCCACTGGGTCATCACCACCAAATATAGGGAAATCAAGTCTCATATGTTTCATAGTGGGTAAATATGGGTCCAAGTGATATTGTTGGTAAGGAAAGAATGAATGAGGTGTTGGAGTAAAACTGAAATTCCAGTGGAAGCTTGACTTGCATAAGGAAATTATGGGTATGAAGTGGTGGCGGTGGAGTACACACTAGTACTATTTTGGGGTATGGAGGACTGAGAGTGATATGAATGGTTGTTGTGTTGGCCCAGAGATGTGTTTGTGGTTTGGCTGAGAAGAGGATTAGATGGTGAAGCTGTGGGGCTGTTGATTTGGGTAGTTGGAGCAGCACTATGGTTGCTGAAGGAGGTGGTATGAGTGTTTGGCTGATGCTGGCCTTGAATAAAATTCCAATTTGACTGATGGTGACCTTAAGTAAAATTCCCAGTTGATTGACCCACCCAGGGATTATAATGCACATAAGGATTCAAATTAATGTCAAGGTGGTTGAACAATGTTTTTGCCTATACCAGATGATACTGTAATTTCTTGGACTCTTGCTATAATTAGAGCTTTCGGTTGTAACTCAACCCACTATTATGGAGATCATGCGTATTGTTCTTGACCATGGCTTTGATATTGTAGAAGTTCGAAAGTGTTTAAAGGATTTGAAACTTCATTCGGAGGTAGATTGTTACAAGAAAATTGTGGAATTGCTCAACCTGAGCCAAAATACAGGTTATTTTGGTGAGGTCAAAAAATTAATATTCAATATCGTAGGATGTGAGTGAAAGAAACTCATACCGTTACTTTTTACTACAACTGCAGAATCTTGGTTCCATGGTTTAATTAGCAGGTGGATTAATTTGTATTTGGACAATGAGACTTACTTATATTCGCTTCAACGCCAGTTAGTTTACATGATTCACGACGTTATAAGGGCATGGTTCAATGAGTCGATTAGATTTTGCTGTATTGTAGATATTGTGGATAGCCGAACTGATTGTGGGGTTATTTTGAAGTTTATGACTATGTGGGAGAGACTGACCCAAGACGTTATGCTGAGAGTTGAGGGACGTACAGGTTTTCAAGCGTTGAGGTTAAAATTGTGTAACTATGCAGAAACCTATTATATTCCCCTGCCATTACGTACCACCAGGATCGATAATATTGCCACAAGGCATAATCAACTCACATCCTAAAGCTTCCATCAGATGTCTTCCAAGTGATATTCAAGATGCAATTGCCAATCAATACTTTGTTATCTTGTCGGCGAGTTTGCCACGATTTTCGGACAACAATGATGGGTGTAGCACATAGAGGAAGTTCCATGCTCATATATGAGCACCCGACATGTAATGTAATAGACTTGGAAAACTCTATGAGACCAGATTATGTGATTTGTAGGGTTCTAGTGGCTATTGAAATTGAGATAGAATTGCTTGGTTGTGCAAATGGTTTGGTGGCATTAATTTCTCCTAATGCTATTAATTCTAAGTTCAGTAAGGTTCCAGTATGGAATCTGATGACTGCCATGTATCTTACTATAGCTTGTTTAAAGAAGGAAGTGATCTTTGGCTTTGGCTATGACATCTCCTCCAGTAATTTCTTTTTAGTCACTGTTAATCGTACACATATTACAGTTTTGAGGTTAGGAAGTTATTGGGAAAAGGTTTGGCAGAGTCCAAGTGATACAGATTTGAGAGGTACTCTTTTTGCAGGAGGGAGAAATGGGTTTTAACTTTTCGGAGTATTATACTGGACTCACAAGGATGTAATATTCATGTTTCATCCACAAGATGAAAGCTTGAGGAAGATACTTGCTCCGTTTAAAGTAGAAGAAGCTAACCTAGCTTGAAGATTTTGAAGGGTCCTTGTCTTTTACAATGCCCTTAGATGGAGGCGTTCACTTTTAGGTCTTAGATAATGAGTTTCATTGGCATAAAACATTTGCAATCCCAAATATAAATTTATGTCCTGATACAAAAATTCGGTGGGTTTGCATTTTTTATCATTGATTCTTATATTTTTAACATTTAGTGCTATGTGTGTGTGTGCGCGCGCGCGTGTGTGAAAATGTGTGTATGTCTTATATTTTAGTTGTATTTTGCCGGGAATCGAACTTGTTCACTCATGGAAACAAGTCAGCAACCAAATGAACCCGGCTGGAATAGTTATTTGTTATATATGACATGTTTTATTGCATATATACACTATTTTCAATGAAGCTATAAAATCAGCAAATAAATATATAAATTACTAACAAACTTAATTATAACTTATTAAATTCACCTAAACTTGGAATGATTAACTGAAAAGTTCCTATTCCTAAACCCTAAAACAAAAGAACGCGCCTCACGCGCTAATACACAGAAGAGAGATTGTGAGTTTCTCCTCCCGACCGGACGCCGCCGACTCCTTTGTCGTTGCGTTCCGGTCCGGGAGGGGGAGTTTGTTTGGTGCGGTGGTCTTTCTTCGTTGGTAGGGGGATCTGTAGTTTTTTGGTTTCAAGGTGGACTTGGGGTGGATGGATTCGGCGTTGGGGTTATGGTTTACGTCTGGTGGTTTCAATGGGGGACGGATGCGGCTGCTATTGGGGGTCTTCGATGCATCAGGTTCGATAGGTCTGGGGTGGATCGGTGATTGGTTGAGGGTTGGAGGAATGGGTACTGAATGGTTGAGGACGAGAGAAGTGGGTCGCGGTTTTGATGGGTCTGACGGATCTTGCTTTGGGGTCGAGGGTGGTTGCTGGTTTGGCCGGAGAATGGGGGCTGAGGGTTGGAGAAGTGGTCAGCGGTTGTGGGGGTGTGGCCTTTGGGTCTTTTTTCGCTGGGCTTTGAGGATGGAGGCTTGGTTTTGCGATGGTTTGACTGGTCGAGTCGTTGGACTTGTTATTCTTACTGTTGTGAACGGCCTCTGGTGCAGCGGCAAGACTTTTTGGGTGTTGGAGGTTTGGCGGTTCGGATCCACGGTGGCTTTGCCGGCGATCTGGAGATGTGACAGAGCTACTGTTGTTTGGTGGCTGTTGGTCAATGTAGGATTGCAAGTGTGGATCGACGTCGAGAGTGGTGGCTGCAGGTTGGTTTCTGTGGTGCTGCTGGGGTTTTGGTGTTGCAAGGGTGGTCTGTCGACATTGGTGCTTTTCCGGCTGCGGATCTTAGCTAGTTCTTCGGAAGTGGTGGTGGTTTGGTTATTTGTGCTGTTATTTTGTTTTTTTTCTGTTAGTTTTACGTTTTGGTTTTGGGTCTAATTACAGACTTCAAATAAATCCTTGCTCCTTCGAGTCAAGGTTGTTTTCAAGGATTCCGGTGGGGGTCTGGTTTTGGGTGATCGGTCCTTTGTTCATAGGACCTAGTCTTTTGCCGGCTTTTAGCTGTGTGATAGACTATCAGCCTGTGTTGATTACATTGACGTTGATGTCGATGGAAAATGCTAGGGCGGGCTATCCGAAAGGTACGCCTAACTAGTTATGCTATTTATTGGCCAATTTGGCCCAGTCAACCGCTCATTTCCACTCCCGTTTGAATCCTTTGACTAGTCAATCCCTTCTTTTTCGAGTAAGGATATCTAGTTTTAGTATATTGGTAGTAGTCTTATGGATGTATTCCCTCAGTTGGGACTGTAGTTGCTATTGCAATTGCTGAGTATTGAATGAATTTCACTTGATCAAAAAAAAAAATCACCTAAACTTCTCATTCAAATAATTTTAACCAACTTTCAGAAATTTAACTCTATAAGTATAAAATATTTTAATGTTATTCACTACACTTTCTTTCTACTTCCATATTTTCATTTCTCTACGATCTAAGTAGTTTTCATTCTCCTTTTTGTTTGAACAAAGTAGTTTTCATTCTCTAATTTTCTAATACAAAAATTAGGTATGTGATTACTCAATATCACTAAATATTTGATTTTTATAATTTATTTTATTGATCTTACCACTCCTAGTTTGTCACAAAGAAATAACATGTATCAAGTCAAATTCAAAAATTGTTGTTTGTCAACAACTCAGAGTATATTATTTCACCCTCAATCACTACAAGTCATTATGGAATGAAGTTTGTTCACCATTTTTATTTTGAAATAGAGCTAATAATTGATCAAATAAACATCTCATAAAGTTTCATTTAAAATTTCCATATGTTTCTCCAAATTTCTATCGTTTCTGTCAAACATTTACCGATATCGATATTTTCTCGATATTTCTGTCAAAATTTCTATTTTTTAGACCGTTGATATTTCTTCGAAATTCGAAATTTTGGTCCTTGATTGATTATGTGATATATTATTTATAATTTCCCATCGAATCATTCATTCGAACTAGATATTGTGTAAATTTTCCTATTTAACTTATTATATGCCATCGTAATTCAGGATATGGACAAACCCCCAAATGGAATGCAATCCACAAAGGTACTTGGGAAGAAGAAACCGTACAACCATTACATTGTACATGATCCATGAGCTCATGTAAGTTCTAGAATAAAAATTCTAGATTGTTTATTTAATGTACCATACCTAGTGGTATGTAACTGATTCAGAGGTTGTTCTTTGGACAGGTCAAGATGCAATACCTGTTGAAAGTGAGGTTCGTCACAAGAGATGAGGGAGGCACTTAAAAAACCTTTAGTTGCAATTATGATAATAATGGGGTGGTATGGCCAGAAACACCGTCTCTTCTGGATTTTGAACGTTAATGTTCCAGATATCAGTTTAGGCTATGTACTAGATCTTCTTGGAAAGAGGCACATAAAAACCTTTAGTTGCGATTATGTTGATAATATTGTTTCTGGATTTTTGGCATTGTAAAGATCCTCCGAAGGAGTGAGCCTATGTACTATATGTTTAGACTTGCTGCATATGATATATTACATTTGATAGCACATATGATATATTCATTCTGGTTTCTTTTTTCGCTATGAAAAATGCTTTAGAGATTTTGATCCTAGTAACATATTCACTGAATCACCGGAGTCTATAGCAACCTTCTTCCTTTTTGGAGCATAATTTGGACCCTTTTTTTCAGCTACGTCATATCTCGATGTTTTTTCATGGTTTGTTCTACCTTATTCTTATCTTTCTTGAAACTGGTTTTGGAAGTGAAATATACTTTCCTGATTCTATTTCTTTTAGTTGTCAACCAGCAATGTGTCATTATCAACCACTTTTGTAAGCTTGTTAATAGTCCATTGAGACTAGCCTTTTTAAACCCTGCTAGAGTAATTCACTCCCATACAAAATTGCTTTCCGGGTGCTGGAGGCACATAAAGAATCAGCTAATGCCCTTGAGATATATTTGTCCTCAACAAATGTATATTATAATATATAGAAGTGAACATATATTTCAAGTATACAAAAGGACCCAAGCTTAGATGTCTATAAGTACTTTGTTTTTATCATAAAGAGCTACACATGCCATCTACTAGATATAATCAACTTAACCCGTTCTCCAAATCAACGGTTCACAGTTGCCCACACAAGTGTAGGCGACTGTTTTAACACAACTCATTCAAGAGTATTTCTTAAACATTCACTGCAATTAACTCAGCTTCTCTTTATCATCTTAGTTGCCAAATAGATTTTCATGATCACAATTGACCAAAAAATCTGAAAAGTCAACATTCTGTACAAAACTCAGCTTAGAGTTCACAAGTGACTTCTCTACCTTGGGGATGAGGAAAGTTGGCAATTGTTGTCCTTTCACTCAACAACCACCAAGCATTGAACTTTAGAAAATGTCTCGAGTATGAACTTCGCGAGTTTCTTGGTTGGTTTCAGGACCTTGGATCCCGGTCATTTGGGAATTCAGTAGATCATGCACTCTACTTTTCAACTGCAATGCAAAAAACTCCACTGACTAAATTGCAATTTACAAGAAAATTTAAGAAATTGAAGCATCGACTTGTTTAATATGAAACTAAAAACAGTAAGCAATTAAGAAGTTTATCCAAGTGTGGCACATTAAGATAGAGCACAAGGGATGGGGCATTTTGGGTTCACAAGGTGAGTTTCAAGGCTTCTGAACTTTCATAACCATTGCCTTGTAGAAGAAATAATAACGGCACCATATTGTGAGTTTAACCGAAAGTTTCAACACTAATAGAGGAGAATGTAACTCATGCCACTGTTTGAACCTAAATTTGGCAAGGCCCACGTGGCAGACAGATGGGTCGGGCCCACCGACAATAGCTGAGATTCTTAGTCCGGATCAGTCGGCCACAACCTAGCTATTTCTAGCCGATGCTCGGCTTACCTAAGTTGAGGTTCGGCTAACCTTGACCGAGACCAAGTATTAATCGAGCTCATAAAAGCCAGCATATTTCAACTCGTACATTAATTGAGAATAATGCAATGCATTCAAAGCTGCAGTTACCAAGTTTGAAGAATTCATATTGAATGCACGGTTAAGAGCTTTAATTCCTAAGTGAGCAGTTACTGCAATCAAATGCACATTACTCCCAACCTTTAATTCTTGTAATCAATACGGCATTTAAAGCCGATTTGAATTTCTTTCTGTATTCAGTACTTTATTTTACTATAAAAGGGACCATAGGCTTCATTGTTAGAGGTCCACGACCAAACACAAAAACCTTTCAATACAATACAATTCAACATCTTCAAATATCTATCTTTATCGCATCTCATTATCTTTATCGCATTTCAATTCCTTTATCGCTTTCTTTACCGGTATTTCTCTATCTTTTCTGCACTTTACATTCGTGTTCTTAATATTCCTGCTCTTTATATTTCCTGTTCTTTATATTCGTGTTCTTTATATTCTTGCTCTCTATTTTCTTGCACTTTATTTCTTGCATCTACTTTTCTGTCATTCACTTTATGCATTTTAACTTCTCTCAAATATATTAAAAATCATAAAAAGAATCATCACGTTGTTCACCCATCACTCACCGAGTTAAATAGCACGAAGAGTCCGGTTGGTAAAGCCGATTCGTGTAAAGTCCTTGCATCAAGGCAAAGAGAACCTTGTGGCCGAGATCGTTCCTTCCTCGGCCCACAATCACTTGATTAGAAGTCATATCAGAGCGCAACTCCAACAATCCAGATCAAAACCTCGCTTGGCCTCCCGGCCGCGAGTTGGCACCCCCGCGCACACGTCATCCAAGCCAGAAGGACACGTGTAAGCCAAAGAAGACCTCGGCCGTTTGACACGTGGCCGAGACGATTTTTGAGCAAACAGCCACTAAAATTCAAAAAGACATACTCAAGGTTCGCATGTTCTAGAGTATCAAGAGTACAATGGAGAGTACAATATGATAATAAAGATTACCTTTGTGAGCCCTACCTCATTTTTCACCGACACATGAATAGATTTGTCGGGGCCAAATTTCCGGTACCTTTCCAGGTTAAGATCCGTACTATCACCATTGTCAGAAGCAAATAGCATTGGAAACTCTTGCAACAGATCATATTTGGACACAACATCAAGCCACATATGGCCACCAAATTTCTCCTTTATTTCATTTCATATAACAAACTGCATTTGAACGTCATAATAACCATATATGAGTCAATATGCTTGACCTTACATTTGAAAAAGTAGTGACATGGAAATCTATACGAGCCATAGCTCCTTCAAATTTCAATTTGTACTAAAAACTAGAACTAGAAGAAGGTTAATGCTTTGATTAAAATTAATTTTTTATTGACTCTCGACAATAACTGGAAGTTTTTTTATGTTTTAGGACAAATTGAAAAGGGCACCATAACTCTCATGTTAAGAATGCAAAACTTGTAAAGCTGACTATTCAGGAGATCTTAACTTGAGAAGAGGAATATAGCTAGATGGATTATTTTGAAATCATTTAAGGGAAAGAAAAGTCAAATATTAAAGTTATTTCTCAAAGTAAAGATAAACATCCAACATGAGTCATAAGGCTCACAAAACAACTATCAACAATAAAGCATACTTAATCATGTAACATATTGGATCAATTTTCAGATCATTACTCTTTTGTTATGTGTAATAACTCGAACCTTTTATTTAAACAGTAGTCGATTATAGGGTCCCATAAGACTTAGATTGCTCCACGTTACCTAAAACCATTTAGGGAATTACGATGTTTTACAACGTATTCTCATGCATATTTTGGATCAATAAATTAAATTAGAAATTCCACATGAGTTGGAATTCTAATACGCACACAGAAGTTCTCATAATCATATGATTACTTTCTTTTTACACTCCTTACACATGTTTTGAATTATTGTTAGTACTCAGGTAATTACATATTGCACTTCTAAGCTAGAATGATTGCTGGAATTATATTATGTGGTTAATTGACTACGTACAACTATTGAGAGTATTATTGCAATTGTAGAACTGGATAGCATTTTTTTGGATAATTAAGGAGATCATCAACTTGCTCATTAATTAACATATCTCAAACCAATAATTAAAGACGACAAGGCCTACTGAAGTGGGATTTCAACTGTAACACTTTGGCTTTGGTCTATTTAAACAACTGATCAGTTAGAGTATCACACACCAAAATAATTCAGAGAGAGTCCAAACCAATTTTTAAACACCCAAATTTTGAGGAAGAAGAGCAGTCACGTACAGTCTTTCCTTGAGTCTGACACTTGGAGTCTAGTTTGGAAACCATCAACCTATTTGCTTTGAGTAAGTACATGAGAAACCTTCATATATTCTCTTGCTTTTAAGCTTTGATTAATTGTTTAGTCAAGTTCAAAGAAAAATAAGGAATGAAAACGTAGTCTCTGAAACCTCTAATTCCCGTATAGAAAACTTAGTTATTTGTTGTTTCTGATTAAATATATGGATTCTACGTGAAAAGTACTTCAATTTAGCCTTTTGAATCACTAAAAAATGTTAAGAAACGATTGAGTTATGGCTGAAACAAGATTTCAATTTTCTAAGAACAAATTTCCAGCATCCGGCTGTTCTTGAGTTCTTCGGTCACCGAAAAATTTCTAAATTTGGTTTCCTCCTTGTTTTGTTAATTAAATTGTACCTCTTTACTGCCTAAGGTATTTCAAAGAATTAAGGTACCTTTTGAATGAATTTTTTTTAGCATCAAAAACCTTTGAAACCTCAAGCTTTTAAGACTTTTCCCGGTCAAACTAGCCGGAAACTTTGAAATATGTTGCTAACTTTAAACACTCATAACTCAGTCATTCCTTAACCGTTTTTAATGTATTTTATATCAAAACAAAGCTTGTAGTATAAACTTTCAAACTGGAAAATATGAGAACTAATAATAATTTGTACACAGCAAAATAATTCGTGCATTAAGGCTCAAAACAAAGCAAGTTTAATGGTTTCAATCTAACGGGAACTCTGTTAACTTCGCAGCTTA
Source organism: Rubus parviflorus (assembly GCA_029955375.1). NCBI lineage: Eukaryota > Viridiplantae > Streptophyta > Magnoliopsida > Rosales > Rosaceae > Rubus > Rubus parviflorus. The sequence goes on along the minus strand of JARGGL010000005.1, from coordinate 6,045,508 downwards.
ATCACTCAGAGTTTAACACTAAAATTACCCTACTGATGTTTCAGCTAAGGACTCTATGATACAGTTTTACCTTGGCTAAATCCCAATTGAAATAAACTATATATATATTGGACTTTTGGACAAGGGACATTGATGATGGTAACTTTGAGAACCATATGAACATCAAGATGAATGTTTTCCCAGGACATGGAATCAAGGACTATGACCAGTTTATTACTACTAATAACAATAAAAGTTTACAACTTTTATTTTGTGTCTTTAATTTCCTTCTTATGCACATATATTCATGATCAATACAATTACTTGCTCTATTGATTATGTGTTTAAAATACTTACTGTTATGTTCTAATTTTGCTATATACCTATAGCTTATGAGTTTTTCTTTACATTTAACCTACATATAGTTATCTACTGAAAGTTATATGTGTGTTTAGAACACTACGGTATCAAATTTTGTCCAAATTCTTATTACAATCTTTCTGTTATGATTAAAGCCGAGAGATGATTAATCTCGTGCTTAAAGTGAATTTCTGGTAAGAACGGAGTTATGTCGTTCGAAGTTAGCTATGGGCTCTAGTCCCTTCAGTTAGTGCACTACTACACTTCTAGGGTATTAAAGATCCTTGAGTATACATGCTCGGTATTAAGGATCGGGTATGCTGCGGCTTATCCCGTTATATTACGGGTTTTATGTTCTGTTACCAGATAGTCCGAAATATTCACTTAAAAGAAGAGACTTGTGCTTTTAACTCTAAGAAAGCATGATATGTGGTAGAACTATTTAAAGTAATGAATATGTTCTTGTTATTCACTTATGATAAGTTTTTAAGAACGTTAATAGATGTTGGCTATCTGTGCTTACTGGGTTGTGTAACTCATGATGCTACACATTTCTTATTTTCAGGAAAGAAGTAGATACCATGGGGTGGGAAGATCGTATTGTAATAAATAACAGACGTTTTCTACCAATGCTTTCCGTAAAATAAGCATGGTTTTCTTTATTGTAACTTTTATTTCGAAAATAAGAAGCTCTTGTAAAATAACAATTTTATTTTCAGTGACAAAAGTATTATTCATAAGATTATTCACAACTTATTACCATTTGTATTATTCCTATAAACGGGGGAAATAAGTTTCCTCAACTCACACCGCTTATTCGGGACCATATTTCATTATAATATTGGTCTCGGGTTTGGGGTGTGACATTATGAGCTGTAAAAATGGTTTCATAAAATTAAAACAATGTGAAATTATGTTACAGATCTTGCATGTATTCCACTTAACAGTAATATATAAAACCACATAATACCTTATCAGAAGGCAAAGTCCCACATTCTCCATAAAGATCATGAAAATTTGTGTCACTTTGAACTTCGAATTTAAACCTAGTATTTTTGTGTATGAAATTAGACTCTTTAATGATTATTTTGGCATTGATTTTACGGAAAAATGTTTAGAGATGAATTTTTAATGATATTCTTCTTCTGGGCAAGAGTCGCAGTATTTTGTTGACAGATTCTATACTCCGTATTTAGTCATTCAAAAGGACATTGATTTTGACCTCAATAAGTTTGTTGATTGTTGTGTCTTAAGTTTGATTGCGAAGATTAGATTAAATATCTTCATTAAATAATTTATAAATAATTTTCAACTGCAACAAGGTTTGAAAATGTTTTCACTGACAAAAGTTTTTGGGTCATTTGACATCTGCTCTAGGATTAAAAGGTTCTCAAATTGTCTTAAAGTTTTACAGTGTTGTAATTATTGTCTCGGTAATTTCTAAATAAATATTGAGGTCAATTGTATAATTAGTTTGCGCTCGGTAAATCTTCAAGTATGTAAGCCTCTTTGTTGAGTGTCAGATTGCTGTTTTGACTTTTAGTTTTGGGGTCCTGGTTGGGAACTACAAAGGACGAATTTTGTTATGAAATTTTTACCTTGAAATCTACTATATCTACAAAGGACGAATTCAATTGTTGAATTCTACTGTATGATTGTCAAATTTCAAATGTTTCGGTATTGAATTTTTACTTATGGAATTTCCATAGAAGTGGTAGTAAGGGAAGGTTTTAGTTGCTGGAAGCTGCAACAAATGAATGTGAAAAATTATTTGGACAAGTGTTTGGACATAAAATGACCTAGAAATTTTAAAATAGGCTACAAGTCCTTAGAATGAAGGGTATAACGAGTATGATTTTTCATTTAAGCAAAGGTTATACTAGTTTGCTATCATGGCAGATTTTAAGGTTCGAGTTAGAATCTTATTTTTGGTTGGTTGTTTGGTATATGATAAGAATACGAGTTAGAGTGCACAACAAGATACTTGTCAACATTTGATCATCTCGAGCTAGGTTAACCCAGAACCATGTCTCACGGACACCCTCGTAGCACCCTTCACTTCAATTTGAGCCCCGTGCTCACGACTTACGGGCACTCCTGAGCCTCACGCTCACGTCCTAACTTTCATTAATGGAACAATTGAATTATTCTCTTATTGTTATTCCAACAATTGAATTCTTTTTACCTTCCATTAATTACTTACCTAAACACTTGAGAGACTCTCGGTCCCCACACATACAAGCATCATCATGCAACATACACTTCATATATCTATGATATACTACTTGTACAATTTAGCACACTTGACTTAAGTGTGAGCCTCGAGAAAAATTAAGAGACTTGATTTGGAATTAATCATGATTAAATTCGTAATTTCTCTCACCAAAAAAGAAAAAGAAAATAAAAATGGTGTTGAAGGAAACCTACCTTATATGTGTGCCTAGTCAACCTAGGAGTATCTTAGTTAGGTTAGCATATGGATTACATATTGAATAGAAGTCCTATTGGGATGTGGATTGTACCTCTTGTGTTTCTCTATATATAGAGGCACCTATTCATTAATAAAGTGATGATCTATTCCTGTGCTATTTACTTTGTTATTTACTTTCAGTATTGTGATTGTTTCTATACATCCTTAAACACGTTATCAGCACGAACCTCTAACCCTGAATCAAAAACCAAAACTCTTGAGCATAGCATCCTGCTAGCGCCAAAACCCTAGAACCCCAAAACCCTAGGGTGTGCCGGATGAACAGTGGCGATGAACAGTGCGCGTGAACAGTACCGGATGAACAGTACCCGTGAATAGTACCTCCGTGCAATCTCCTCTAGTTCAAGAATCTACCTGCACAGAACAGTCGAATTCAGAAGTGATTTTCTCCCTTCTCCACCGTTGGATTAAGCTGAAATTTTGACGAGAGCTTCCTCCGTGAGTCTAATACCCCCAGTTAAAAATTCAGCCAATTTCGACCGTTGGATCTCCTGATATATAACTTCGAAGAAGAGGTACTCAAGATAATCCGAGAAAAGAATCCAAGTAAGCTTTTATAAACGTTGCTGCTTTCCGAATTTCAATTCGACTTTTCTTTTTCTCAAGGGACTTGCAACATCCCTCCTCTACCTCTCACCTTTCTATAACGTGAGATTCTCGATCTATACTTTACACGAGACTCAACAAACTATGAGAAGCATTAGGGGAGTGATCGAGCTTCATATCGCTTGCGGTATGTGTAAGTCATGAGCACCTCTAATGTCATCATGCTATTGGTGATGACCTCAAGAGCCGAACTGTGGGGGTTCGAGCTAATACTCCGGATGAGGAATCCGTAGAGAGAAGAGACTATGAACGAGGAGTTCATTGACAAATTAACCTCCGGATGAGGAATCCGTAAGAGAAGAAACGACCTATGGTTTATGACTTATTCCCAACTAGGCTCACCTGCTTAGGTATGATGTCTAGGTAAGGAGTTTGAGATAAGTGGTATTAAGAGAGCTTGCTCCACCGACATCTCTTATAACTTACCTGGTTATATCTGAGTAGAGCTACCGAAAAGGTTTAAGGTTATGACCATACGACACCAAAGTTTCACCTAAATCCAAAATCCTTGGAAGCGTTTCTTGGGAGCAAATATTGCTCAGAAACCCTCTATTGTTTCGTGGGAGTATTAAACTCCGAAACTTACCCTTCATTGTTTCGTGGGAGTAATGACTCCGAAACACACCACATTCTTGTTCTCCATATTCTTGGATGTCGAACATGAATGAGCTCGATTTTACTCCATTGGATTCTGCGAACATTAGATTCTGAGATGGGCTCATGATAACCTAATGTACCTATTCACACAAGAGCTTCTAGCTCGAATCCATGAGCGTTGTTTTGAAGAAACCGCTCTAGACCCTCAAACTGAGATGTACAATGCCAGGTTATTTTTTTCCTGATGAATCGCCATATGGATATGGCACTCCAGTTTGAGTTCATGAAAGAGGTTAGCGCTAGAAGCGCTTCATGAATGTTGTGGTAACATTCATCATTCCGAATTTAGAAGCATAATGGACTAATCTCCGCTTCTCTGACTTTGAAGAAATCATGGGACATAATTCAGAAATTCTCCGCATCAAAGACTTGATGCATCTCTGTGGATAATCATCACAGATGAACAATTGATTGAGGAATCTCTCACCACCTTCCCCATCTCTGCCTTGAGGAAAGGCATGACGATAATGGCGCCCCTATGGGAGGAAGCCACGAGCAAAACCCTAAATCTAGGGACGATCCCGGACATTTGGTCCGTAGAATCTATTTGCTCAGGAAGGTAATCACAATAAGTATAAGCGATCATGCGAGCATAGGGCCGCAAAAGAGTGAGAGAAGACCGTCATCCCTATAAGAGGGACACCGCCGGTCACCGCTGGTCAGCGTTGTTGCGCCACTAGTTATGGCAGCACCGCCACCGGTCAAGGTAATCTGCCACCGTCCTAGGGACCGTGAGTACTGAGCCTATGTGCCTCAATCAATGGAGAATCCTCTTCATGATGTCTATTAATGATATGGAGCGTCTGATCAATGAGCCATTGTTTGCAATACATATGAAGATGTAATTGTAATGATCAAGACGTCGAGTTTAAGGGTTAAAGACTTTGGAAGCAATTTTGCTTAAGTCTTTATGTTTTTCCAAGTTGATGTAATATGGCAAGTTTGCCAATACAAATGGATTTAGTTTTGATTTAAAATCAAGATGGAACTTTGAAGCCTTGGCCAATATCTTTAATAAAATCTGAGTTGCTTTCGTAGCCTCGATTTTAATGATGAGCTTTTAGGAATGGGTTCTGGAGAACTTGAATGTCTCGCAGATAACAGAACCACGCATATCATATTGCGTCATAGGCATGATGCCTACACATTCCTCTGTGACTACGATGGCAGGACCATTGAATCTTGTGCAAGGAAGAGGATATGCCCAATTCCTCTTGCTTGATAGCACCTTAAATAGATGTCACAAATGCTCTCTACGCTCCAAGAGTAAATAGAACTCTGTTGAGCTTTAAAGATATAAGAGCCAATGGATTCCATGCAGAGACACATGATGAGAATGGAAAAGAATCTCTTTGCATTACTCTAATGACTGCGGAAGAAAGCGCATATTAGAGAAGGTTATGTGTCTCTCTAGTGTGTTATATGTAACCACTATCCGAGCTATTGAATCAAACAATGTCATTCGGGATTACCTCTTGGATTCAGACACATATTGGTTTTGGCACGACAGATTAAGACATCTTGGTTGTGATATGATGATCCGTGTATTGAAAACCTCACACGGACATCCATTCTATAGAGCTCATCGAAGCATGAATCAAAGTTGATTCAAGGAAGGCCTGGTGTGGCTGTGGAGCAAAAAGGTTTTGCTGCCCGACACCAGTCGACCGGTCGCCGCATGCTCGTCGACCGGTCGCCAACTTCCAGAGGCTACATCGACCGGTCGCCACATGTTCGTCGACCGGTCGCCGACTTCCAGAAGCGAAGTCGTACTGTCCAGGGGCTCCGTCGACCGGTCGCCGACCTTGTCGACCGGTCGCCGAATTCCAGAATTCGAGGTTTGAGCGTTTTTCCTCCCTCTTCTGATGTGAGCAACCCTTCATGGACCAATCCTGATCCCAAGGATGCCTCTTATGCTTCTAAAGCTCCCAAAGCCAAATGCTCATTATGCAAAGGATTCTAAAGTGCTTCTTCCATTCTTACAGATAATCCAAAGGGATATCTGTGGACATATTCAACCACCAAGCGGGCCATTTATGTATTCTATGGTGTTGGTTGATGCATCGACATGCTGGTCACATGTCATGATGTTGTCCATCCATTATGCTGCTAATGCTAAACTCCTAGCACAAATGATTCGCCTGCCGGCTCACTACCCGGATCATCCCTTTAACTTGTCAGGCTTGATAATGCTAGGGAGTTTACATCGAAGACTTTCGATGACTACTGCATGGGATAGATGTTGGGCATCTAGTCTCACATGTGCAAACCCAGAATGGTCTTGCAGAGATTGCCATTAATAGAATACAAATGGTCACGAGAACATTGGTAATGCGCACCAATCTTTCTCTCTCTATCTGGGAGCACGCAGTATTGCATGCAGCTCGGCTTATTCGTTTGAGGCCCATCACCACCCAACCTTTGTTCTGCGTTACAGCTAGTGACTGGGTACGAGCCAAGCATATCGTACTTACGCATATTTGGGTGTGTTGTTTATATGCCTATTACGCCGCCACAGCGTATTAATATGGGTCCTCAGAGACGAATGAGTATTTATGTTGGATTTGAGTCTCCAACCATCATCCGCTATGTAGAACCCTTGAACAGGCGATCTATTTGTCACATCGATGAGACAGTCTTTCCCGTCGTTCGGGGGAGATCTGAACGTGAATCAGGAACGACTGGAATTGTCGTAGACTGACCCCACTATGTCTCATAACGATCCCCCTACTGCAGAAAGTGCGTAGAATTATAGATCTTCAGAAAGTCAGAGATTCTCTTCCTGACGCTTTCTCAGATTTTAGTGACTAGATCATATATACCAGCTGCAAACATGCCTGCAAGGATGCAAGTGCCTGAACAAGGACTTGGACTCAAAGTCGCTACTACAGCTAACCCTATAAGAGGGACAGCTGGTGGCGCCACTGCCAGTAATGGTGGTGATGTGGCTCAGGCCGTGGCTCCGCTGAGGAAGCGTGGGAGGCCACCAGGTTCGAGGGATTCGCGCCCTAGGAAACGGGCTGCGATGGCACCTAATAACCCTCTCATCATTGATACTCAAAATCCGTCCATGAAAACGTTCCGGATTATGGTTATGTCCAAGAGACATCATTGGAGGACGCTCCAATGTCAGAACCTACCCGTGAGAATGTAGAGATCTCGATTCATTATACTAGTATACATGGAACGTGGGATAGAAACTCCATCGTCATTGATGATGTGTTTGCATATGCTTGTGCACGAGAGTTGATTGAGAATGATAATATTGAACCTCGCTCCGTTGATGAATGCCGACGTAGAAGCTGATTAGCCTAAATGGAAATATGCGATCCAGGTTGAGTTGGACTCACTAACAAAGAGAACGGTATTAGGGCCAGTTGTGCCAATACCTTCTAGAATAAAACCTGTTGGATACAAATGGGTCTTTGTTAGAGTGCGTAGTGAGAGAACGAGATATAAAGCTCGCCTTGTGGCGCAAGACTTCTCACAACGCCCTGGAATCGACTACGATGAGACATATTCTCTCGTAAAGAATATCATAACATTCTGCTACCTTGTCAGTGGTAGTTTCCGAAAAACTGAACATGCAGCTTATGAATGTGGTCATAACATATCTCTATGGGGATCTAGATATGGAGATTTATATGAAGGTCCCGGATGGGCTTCATTTACCCAAGTCAAGTGGCTCTAGACCACAGAGCACGTTTGCAATCAGATTTGCAACGTTCACTATATGGATTGGAACAATCCAGACGGATGTGGTATACCCGTCTAAGTGACTACTTGATTGGAAGAGGGTATGTGAACAATAAATTATGCCCCTGCGTGAAAACAAGTTCCGGATTTGCAAGTGCCATTGACTACTTGAAATCTGAGTTGAGATGAAAGATCTTGGGAAAGAATGCTCAGGCGATTTAATATGGATAAAGTCCATCCTGTTAAGCACTCCCATGATTGGTCGCAGTCTAGATCCAAGAAGGATCCGTTTCACCCAAGGGATGATGGTGAAGACGTTTTAGAGGCTGAGGTACCGTACCTAAGTGCAATAGGCGCATTATTGTACTTGGCACAGTGTATAAGACCCGATATCTCCTTTGTTGTTAACTTGTTAGCTAGATTTAGCTCTGCGCCCACGCAACGCCATTGGACTGGCATAAAGACTATCTTTCGTTACTTGAAGGGTACGATTGATATGAGCTTGTTCTTTCCCTACAGAGAGTCAAGGCAATATAGCAAAATGGGTGAGGAATCCATGTTTGCTGCCGACGGACGACCGGTCGCCGGGCATATGTCGACCGGTCGCCAGACCTGCTGTCCTCTATTCCCACAATTCTTGTGATGTATTGATGGGTTTTGCTGATGCTGGGTATCTCTCTGACCCATATAAAGGTCGTTCCCAAACTGGTTATGTCTTTACCATGGGTAACACCGCGATATCTTGGAGGTCTATAAGCAGACTCTTGTCGCTACTTCTTCGAACCATGTTGAGATTATTGTTCTCCATGAAGCAGTTCGTGAGTGTATATGGTTGAGGTCCATAACTACACATATAAGAAGTACATGTGGTTTGAGGTCAACCACTGATGAACCTACATCCATCTATGAGGATAATGCTGCCTGCATTGAGCAGATAAAACAAGGTTTCATCAAAGGCGACAACACCAAGCATATATCGCCTAAGTTCTTCTATAATCAGCAGCAGCAGAAGTTCCTCAAGATCAAAGTGGATCAAGTCTGATCTGAGGATAATGTAGCTGACTTATTTACTAAGTCACTGCCTAAATCCACATTTGAGAAGCATGTGAGAAGCATTGGTTTGCTTAAGTTATTTGACCTCCCATGATTGTGGAAATCAGGGGGAGACGCAGACATCAGGGGGAGTCTGGCGTCCATGCTATTCCAAATGTGAAGGGTGTGTTGTACTCTTTTTCCCTTCGACCAAGGTTATTTTTATCCCACTGGGTTTTTGTTACTTGGCAAGGTTTTTAATGAGACAACGCGAGGAGCACCACCTAGTGTTGACGCCACAAGGGGGAGTGTTGAAGGAAACCTACCTTATGTGTGCCTAGTCAACCTATGAGTATCTTAGTTAGGTTAGCATATGGATTACATATTGAATAGAAGTCCTATTGGGATGTGGATTTGTTTCTCTATATATAGAGACACCTATTCATTAATAAAGTGATGATCTATTCCTGTGCTATTTACCTTGTTATTTACTTTCAGTATTGTGATTGTTTCTATACATCCTTAAACAAATGAGAGTAATTTGCTTTTATTTTTTATTTTTTCTATACGTATCTATTTGCTTTAGGTGTCTCAAGTCTCGACACAACACTAGCGCTTTTCTCACCGCCTCCCTTTTGTTCTTCGTTTCCCAGCCAAAATCCTCGTTCAAGAGGGAGGGGACTCAAGAGGCTTCTTCAAGTTCTTCAGCCACCGACCCAAACTGGTTATCTCTTTCTCACTGTACTCAATTTCTCTCTCAATTTGATCTAGGGTTTGGTTTGGGTTTAATAGTCTAGGCTAGGCTGTTCGATGGCGAGGCTATACTCTCCATGAACGATTGGTGATGATAGGGAGGCTCTAGATTGCATCCTGGATTCGATTAAGCTGGTTTGAACAAAGCACCGGCCATATTCAGTTCTGGTAATTTTGCTTTCGATGTATGTTAGGGATTTTTTTATGAATAATTGGTCCTTTAAATGTAGCTGTGACTTCCGATATCACAACTTTATTTCAGGGAATTTTTGTTGATATCTCTTTACATTCTCGGTTGGTTCCATCTCCATCCTTGCTATGTATTCATTGCTAAAAGGAAATCTTTAAGGAAATTCAGAATCTTGATATGATATTTCTTTGCTCTGTATCAGAAATGCTGTTTTTGTTTTCTTTTTATTTAGTTATTCCAAATGCTCTCAAGATTACATTCTCAAGTATTACTTGGAATATTAATATAATTATCGAGTAAAGCAAGGTTGGGTTTAATTTATCTGCATTTAAGTTTCTCATTTTCTTTACTTACACACTTGCGCTGAAATTTGACGTTTTATATGTCTAATATTGTTTTTTTGATTGCTAGGTGTTAGGGCGCGTTTTGTTGGATTGCCAATAGATAAAAGGTGGGAGATATGGCTTTTCAGGTGGATTTATGCTAATCATTGTTCTCCATTCATTAGTTGTGGAAATCTATTAAAATTGAATATGAACTTCAGATTCTTGATATGATATTTCTTGCCCTTCATGTGCAACTTGCAATCTCATTATTTGCTTTGTGCGATGTGGTCTGTTTCTCTTGTTTATACATGTTTTTGTTTTCTCGGTCTTTTAAATGCGCTCAAAATTATACAGTATTGCAACGGTATAACTTGGAATTTTAGTATAAATAGCAAGTATAGTTTCTTTTTAATAACTTATCCTCTTATATTGATTGGAATGGATACTTAAAATGTTAATTCTCAATATTAGTTACCATATGTGTTCCTCTTATATTGGTTGGCTTCTTCTCTTCTTCTTAAACATGCCCATTGACCCCTATGCCCACGAATTACTTCTGAAACTTTGAAATCTTGTTGTGTATTGTTATTGGTTCAAAGTTGATTTGATGATTTCAGGGTTGCTCAAATGGAGGATGCCCAAGAAGTACCTGAAACAATGCCAGACAAAGCATCTGAAATGATACAGGAAACTCGCGATGAGATGCTTTCTAGGCACAGGTAATTTGTTCATAGAGTTGCAGTGTTAGATCTGTTCTTTTAATTTTTCTTATGGTGTTTGTTTTTGGCTGGTCATTGCATCGGTAATGGAAATAACTTAAGTTATTTGAATCTAAGTGGTATTCAAACAATCATGAAGGCATATATCTGTATACATTATCTGACGAAATTTTGATTGTGATGTTAGACATGCATCAGGCATTTAGGAGCTTCTGTTTGCACTAAAACAATACCTCCCTTACCAAGATACTGTCTACACTTGATATGAAAAATTTAGAATTTTAGTTTTCTCCCAACACTTCCATTATCATAAAAGTACCATTCTCTGTGCCGGTCCCTTCTTGGCCTGGTGGCTTATGCTCTATTTGTATGGATCATCAGGTCCAAGGATCGACTGGCATCACCAACAAGAAGAAGAACAAAAAACAAAGTACCATTCTCTGTTATTATTTTTGGGTGCTCTGGTGGCTTGTGAGTCTGTGACCATGGCCACCCTGGTGATGTTTGCCTAAAAATTGCTTGCCATTTCTTTGGTATATTAGTCATTACAAGTAGTTTACCGAGGATAAAGTAGTAGTCAAAATAGTAAGAATCAGGATTGATTGTATGTTGATTGAGGCTGATGTCTTCAAATTACTAGGTCCACTTCTCTAACTTTACCAAATATAATTCATTTCAGTCCCCTTTGACATATACAGGAAAGAGATTTCAAAGCTGCAGGACAAGGAAACTCAATTGAAAAAGGCAGCAGCCAAAGGTAGCAAGGCTGAACAAAAAGCCAAGAAAAAGCAGGTGGAGGAAGAGATTTCTCAACTTTCTGGTGAGCTTAAAGAAAAACAAGCTGAAGAACTTGCATCATTAGGCTATAGCTGCACTAACGATGGAGGTGAAAAGAGTAATCTGGATACTTTAGTAAAGGCCATAGCTGGCGTTTCTGTAAGCAGTCAACCTGAGAATGCAAAGCCGAGCAAGAGTTCCAAGAGGCGAGTGAAAAGGGCTCAGGAGGATGCAGCCAGGGAGCAAAGAATTCAAGAAGAGCAGAGCAACTTAATAAGTGATCGAATGGTTGAGGATGATAAACTAGAGAAAAAGCTTGAACCCCTTGGTTTGAAAATTAATGAGATAAAGCCCGATGGCCATTGCCTCTACCGAGCTATTCAGGATCAGCTGGCCCACCTTTCTGGAGGTTCATCACCTTACACATACCAAGAGCTTCGAGAAATGGTGGCTGCTTATATGAGGAAGCATGCACCTGATTTTCTCCCATTTTTCTTGTCAGACAATCAAGTAGATGGTGATTCCGATGATTCACTTGCTGAAAGGTTTGAGAATTACTGTAAGGAAGTGGAATCAACAGCAGCCTGGGGAGGACAGCTAGAGCTTGGCGCTTTAACTCAATGCCTTAAGAAGCCTATCATGGTTTACTCAGGATCATTCCCTGATGTGGAGATGGGTAAGGAGTACAAATCTGAGAGCGGAAACGGTTCTGGTTCGAGTATTATGTTGTCATATCATAAGCACGCATTCGGGCTTGGTGAGCACTATAATTCTGTGGTCCCAATATGATCAAATAGTAGCCGCATCCACGAATATGGTTGCTCATCTGGTTTGCAAGTTGTGCTGAGAAAAAGCACGTTTTGAGCTCTTTTGATTCTTGATACTACAGTAGACAGTAGTGGCCACTAAGATCGGTGTTTCCTTTCATTTACAAATTTTCTGGACTATGTGTAGTTAAATATGGTTGACTGAGTATGTGACACATTTCAGAACCATTTCTGGCACTAATAGATTAGTTTCTTTATAAAAGGCTTTTTATTTCAGAGTAGGATATTTGCATCATTTGAACAAATGGACAAAAACCTTCTTGGCTGAGACAATGTAGTAGTGTTCTAATTTATGAATGTTACAATTTTGATCGCTTTTGAAATTACTTAATGACCAATGTAGTAGTGGTCAAATTTATTTAATTTAGACCAGCTTCCTACAATAGTAGACAAGCTCCAGTAGTTGTACACTAGTTTGAAACCAAGCTGACCTAGTCTACTATTGTATGTAGTGAGTCTACCTTCGTATCGATGTTGTCTACTTATCGATATAATCCGTTTATAAGAATAAGTTAGGTGTAATAATAAGAATAAGTTGGGTCTAATAGAAGTGTAAAACCTCCGGTATGAAATGAGTGCACTGGGCATTGATTTCTAAAGGGGTTTGTTTTTTTTTTTTTTTTTTAGGAAATTGAATATTTCTAAAGGGTTAGTATAATACAAACTATAAAGTAGACCACCATATTGTGGGTCCCTGAAATTAGTGAACTGAATAGCTAGCAATGCCAAAAACCTGGACCAGGAGATGGGGGCAAAGAGTTCGACGAACCTAAAAGTGATAGAGAATGTTTGGTACCCCAACCCTCCTTCCTCTCCTTCCACTTACAGTAATAAAGTCAGAAAGCCATTGAATACAATAATACCGGCATGATCGAAGTATCGAACAGCAGTAGGAGCAGGGACTATAAATGGATGGCTCAAACTAGCAAGATGCGTATCCTTGACGATGACAGTTCCAGGCGGCGGAAAGCGTTGGCCGGAATTAAGGGACGAGGTTTTTTTTACAAAATGACAAGTTTTGTCCTCGTCAAAAATGACAAGTGAGATTCGAATATGTGACTTGATTTTATCAATAACTAACATGTTACAGCTCACTGACAATCAAATCTCTATTAATTAAACAACAAATGTGGATTTATGTAATCAGCATAATACTTATTTTTATTAGAAAAAGCCTCTAGTTCAACCGATTTCTAATCTAGTGAGCATTATGCTTGAAAACTTATTGTCCAAAAAAAAAATACTTGGCTTTAGCTTGGCAAATATTTATTGATCTGGGAATTATGCTTCTCGTGGCTTGTCATTCTCAAATTAGTAGAAACAATCATAAAACAAAAATGAAATAATAGATCTGTAATTATGGTGATTGCTAAAAAAAAAAAAGACAAGTAATATCACTAATATGGTGGTACGTTGCACTAAAATAATTTTTTTTACAAGAATCAATTTACCTTAGTTGGTAATTATTCTAAGGAATCAATCTTGAGCAAATAATTAAAAACGGTAACTTTCTTCCAAGTTTGCTGTGTGGTGGCAAAAGGGGGTCACGGCCCCACCAATATTTTTCCTGAACGATAGAATTTTTACTAAATGACTATAAAGAGCCTTACAAGATTGTAGTTGACTATAGAGTCTTATACTATTTTTTGTTGACACTATAGGATTTATTTTGACTATAAAGGCTCTATGGGTCGCGAACCGGGTCGCGCGCGGGTCGATGGGTCATGACCCGGGTCGGAGTTATTTTTTTTTTCAATTTTTTTTTTCTGATCTTCTCTTTCTCTTTTGTTCTCGTCGTCTCTCGCTTTCCTCGCCCGTTTGGATCTTGCCAATTTGGGGCGGATTTGTTCCGATCTGATGGGTGGTTGGGGCTACATCGATTGGGGCTTGCAGATCTGGTGTGATCAGAGGAAGGGGTGGATGGCCGGCGTGGTGTTTTGGATTCAGATGAGCTAATGGTAGCCTACAGCAAACTGAGAGCGAAGCAAAGCGATCGAAAATGGCGTCGCTTACAGCACAGATTACGTTCCGCATAGTGATGGTAGCTCTGGCTGTTCTGGTCCTCTTCTACATGGGTCGCCCTCTCCACTGGAAAATCTCAGGCACTAACCATGAGATCCGCGAAAACAAACAGACCGTTAAGCAAGGTACATTAATTCACTTAATTTGCATTTCTGTGTTTCTTTTCGTTTTGGGTATTGGATTCTTCTGGCTCTTATTCTCTACTGCAAATGGAAATGGGTTCAGGTATATCGCAGATTGTGCTGGAAGCTCAGAAAACTGTGGGTTGGTATCACGACGAGTCGGATTCCGGTGCGCATGAAGATCGGGTCGCCAAGAAGGTCGGGTCAGCCACCGCCCGGAGGCTGCTTTTCCGCCAGGTTTCATGAACACCCAAATACTCATGCTGTGTAATTCATCAACACCCAAATTCAGATCTGGAATATTGCTTAATCGTGTTTGATTAATACATATATATATATATACATATATATATATATATACATATATATATATATATATATATATGAGAAATGAAATGCTTCTTCCTTCAACTTCTAGTTGATAGATGAACTTGTTGGATACTGCAGTACGTGTACCGTTTTAGCTATATATATAAATAGAATTGTAATGACTTTGATTATGGGTTTATGATAGTATGTTTTGATATGATTTTTTCATTGGATTAGTGATTGCCTTTGATTTTCAGTAGGCTTTGTAATTTGAAGTGGTGAATTCTATAATTCAGATGCTAGTGTTAATACTGGTTTTCATCAACTTTTTTGTGCATGTTTATGTATGAATGTTTTGGATTAGAGTGGGATGTCAATTCTCATTCTCTCTTACACATCCATGATCACCAACCATTGGATTATGATCCGAGATTGAAAAATGATGGATACTTGTATCATTAATTGGATTTTGATCCCACCGGTAATGAGCATGAATTGCATGATCGCTGATGACTGACAGATCGATCAAGGCTCTAAATGTGTAGTAGTCAGTGACAACTATTTCAATTTTGTAGTAGAAGTTCATTCAAATGTAGCAACCTTTTTGAATTGGAAATGTGTAGTGGAAGCTATTTCAATTATGTAATAGAAATGTGTAGTAGTCAGTGAAAGCTATTTCAATTTTGTAGTAGAAGCTCATTCAAATGTAGCAACCTTTTTGAATTGGAAATGTGTAGTGGAAGCTATTTCAATTATGTAATGGAAATGTGTAGTGAAAGCTATTCGATTTTGTAGTGGAAGTTGTTTCAATTGCTCTTCAATTGTGTAGTGGAAGCTGTTTCAATTTTGTAGTGAAAACTTTTTTAATTGTGTAGTGGAAACTGTTTTAATTATGTAGTGGAAAAGGAAAAAAATTTTAGTAGAAGCTGGGCGCGAAAAAACTTTTTGTAGTGAAAGCTGGGTGGAAAAATAAATTGTAGTAGAAGCAGAAAAAAATTGTAGTGGAAGCGGAAAAAAATTGTAGTAGAAGTTGGGAGTGAAAATTTTTTTTTGTAGTGGAAGCTGGGTGGAAAAATAAATTGTAGTACAAGCGGAAAAAAATTATAGTAGAAGTTGGGCGTGAAATTTTTTTTGTAGTGGAAGCCGGGTGGAAAAAAAAATTGTAGTGGAAGCGGAAAAAAATTGTAGTGGAAGCGGAAAAAATTGTAGTGGAAGCGGAAAAAAATTGTAGTGGAAGCGAAAAAAAATTGTAGTAGAAGCGGAAAAAAAAATGTAGTGGAAGTGGAAAAAAATTGTAGTGGAAGCGGAAAAAAAGAACGACCCGCGGGTTACAAAACGGGTCGCGAACCAGGTTGCGAGTAGGGTCATGGATATTTTATTTTTTTAAGGATATTTGAGCCTTTATTGTCAACTTGTGAAATTATTAGACTTTATAGTCAATTATAATGTTGTCTGGGCCTTGTATGTCACGAACTATAAAATTTTAGTACTAAAATGAAGTATGAGTATGAGTGTATGACCTCCTTTTTTTGTATTTTTATTTATTTAATTTTTACTTGAGTACTTGTCTTTTTATCTTTCTATACAACTTTACATTTGTCTTTTTGACCCCTCTCGGGCATGCACATTGCTACCAAATTGAATTTAAATGAGCATTTTTTTTCGAGGTTTTGTCATAAACAGTATCCGACCTTAAGGCTGTACATCACTTTCGTACCTAACGTTTAAAAACTATCATTTTAGTACCCAATATTTCAATCACGACCCAACTTTAGTACCTGCCGTCACTAACCCCGTTAAACCCACACCCACTTAGCTTTTTTGCATGGGCAATTTCGTCCTTCTCTTTATCTGATTTTTTTTTTTCGGACTGATTTCTTCTTTCTTCTTCTTCTTCGATCTCTCTCCCTCACGGCCATGTCTTCCAGGCCACCCCAATCTTCCTCGCCCAAAACGGCTTCGCCTGCTTCGCTCTCGACCTCGAAGCCCTCGGCCAATCCCACGACCTCTGAGCCTTCGTCCCCGACCTCGTTGTCCAAGACTACATCTTTTTCTTCAATTTCATCAAACAAAACCCCCAATTTCAAAACCTCCCCTCATTCCTCTACAGGGAGTCCATGGGCGGCGCCATCTGCCTTTTAATCCACTTCACCATTCTGGTGGCTCCCATGTGTAAAATCTCCCATGTGTAAATGGCCGATCCCTCAGATTTTGACATTGGTCGCCAAATTTCTCCCCACATTGGCGATTGTACCCACCGCCGACCTAATGGCGAGAGAGAGAGAGAGAGAGAGAGAGAGAGGCATGGAGTAAAGTTCCAGAAGTAAAGAGAGAGAGAAGAAGAGAAGTTGCAGAAGAAGAAAATAAAAGAAATGAAGAAGAAGAAGAAGAGGACAAAAAGTCGTGGGTAGGTGTGTGAGAGAGAGAAAAAAAATATCACGGAATGACGAAATTGCCCATGTTAAAAATCTATGTGGGTGTGGGTTTAACGAGATTAGTGACGGCATGTACTAAAGTTGGGTCGTGATTGAAATGTTAGGTACTAAAATGATAGTGTTTAAACTTTAGGTACGAAAGTGATGTACAGCCTTAAGGTCGGGTACTGTTTATGACAAAAACTTTTTTTTTTCCTTTTTTCTTTTTTACAGAGTAAGTATAATGAATGTATTTTTCTTCGTGAACTAGTTGGATCATTTGTGCCACCGCTCTATTACGCCTATTTACAAAAATGCTACCGTGTTTTTTTCATTATTTACAAAAATGCTACTACCTACAAAAAACAACTGCCAAAGAACAATGCAGTAGTTTTCTTGTTATTTGGCAGTAGCTTTTATGTTATTCGGCGGTAGCTTTATTGTTCTTCAGTAGTAGCTTTCTTGTTCTTCGACAGTAGTTTTATTGTTGTTTAACAGTAGTTTTCTTATTCTTTGACAGTAACTTTTTTATTCGTTGACAGTAGGTTTGTTATTCTTAGGCAGTAGGTTTGTTGTTTTTTGGCAGTAACTTTCTTGTTTTTTGGTAGTAGATTTTTTGATCTTTCGTAGTAGCTTTCTTGATCTTTGACAGTAGCTTTCTTGATATTGGTAGTAGTTTTTTGTATGTAGTGACATTTTTGTAAATAATAAAAATTAAAAATGCGGTGACATTTTTGTAAATATTGAAATTTCTAATAGTTTGGTGGCCTTATGTGGGATAAAAATATTTGGTGACTTAGAAAATAACAAGGTTACCAAAAATAACCTTATTTGTAATTTGTTATGCTTTATAATAATTAAAAAAAAAAAATTTCTTATAATGGTAAAGAAAAAAAGAAAATTTCATTTTCTTTTTTTGTCCTAATAAAACTTCCAATGAAGCGTAAAAAGTCGTTATGATGATCCGTCTGCTATTTAAGTTATATGCCTGTATCTGCCTTTCAAGGTTTATCTATTTTGTCCCAACAACCTTTACATAGAGCTCAACAGATCATAAGCTTAATTAATACAGAAGCCATGATTGTACTCATCACCATCCCAAACGCAAGCCCTCTCCCTCTCCCCATTTATAATTTCTCTTATACACACATTCCCACCCACAAAAATAAACAGAGAAAGTCATATATGCATATATGAAATGGTGCCAACAAGAACACCAGCAAATACAAGCTAGCACTTGCCAAGATTAGCATATAACATCAGGAAAATCCAACCCAAAAAACCCTCTAAACCCTCCATGCTCATAACCCCTTTTTTTTCTTCTTTTTAAACCCTCACCCTCACAAAATCAAGACTGATTGATTAGTTGTCTAATAAAATTCATCAACAATGGTAGTTGGGCAGTCAAGAAAATGGATGATACTTGTGGCAACGACATGGATTCAGGCGTTTACGGGCACGAATTTCGACTTCTCGTCCTACTCTTCCGATTTGAAATCGGTTCTTGAGATATCTCAGGTGCAACTCAACTACCTGTCTGTGGCCTCAGACATGGGCAAGGCATTGGGGTGGTGTTCAGGTGTTTCCCTCATGTATTTTCCCTTGTGGGTTGTCATGTTCATGGCTGCCTTCATGGGTTTGTTTGGTTATGGCCTCCAATGGTTTGTCATTCAAAGAATCATCTCTCTACCCTATGTTCTGGTTAGTAAGTTCTACCATTCCTTCTCTAATTTCTTTTCTGGGTTTTTGCATACATGCTTCATTGTCTTTTCTTGAAATTCACTTCTCATTTTGTGATTGGTGGAAGTTTTTTTACAATATTTAAATTCAATTTTGTCCTCAAATTTGGTGAACCTCCAACTGCCACCAAAGAACCTACCAAAACCACAGAAATGTTCAAAGATGAAAAATTGGTTACCACAAATTGGACAAACATATCCATCAGTCACTAAAAAGTTCAAAACCAGTCAAGGATGTGGACCCACCGATTGCTTCTGCAATATTTTTTTTGGGTATAATGTACAGCGTGGGGGCGGGGGTTGAAAGGAGGGTAGGACATAGACCCTCAAATTATTAGGGGGGGGGACGAGTAGTCTAAACCCCGAACAAAAGTACAAAAATCCTCAACAAGAACATTCCGAATGATCTCAGGAGTCTCATCATTATGAAAGAAGTCCTCATGAGAAATTTTATTATCTTCAATAAGATAGACAATTTAATCCTGGCCAATCTTTTTTTTTTTTTGAGAAAAGAAAATTACATTAATTAAGCAATTGAAAATTTACATCAAATATAAGGACATCGGAAAATCATTGTGGCTCTTCCTCAACTCTAATTTAAAATTCTGGCCACTCATGAGTTCGGAAGCAATACCGTAGATGTGTCAATCTGATAATCACGAATAATTAAGTAATCCTACATATTTTTTCTTAGTTCTCTTAAAAAAAAATTTCTATGTCCTAATGTTTTCTCGAGATTTGCATCTCATAACACTAGGATAAGTTTATTGTGAATACATGACTTAAAAAGAAAATACTAGATATATTTGCACTGGGATCCTAACAATCAGTCAAGGCTTATTATTTATGAGATGGATGAAAAGGCAATGGAATAAGTTTGGTAGCTTCAAAGATCGCAAAATGAGAGAGAACATGGGTATTTGATATGTGAAAAAAAAAAAACTTTATATATTTATTCTGCAGACTTGTGTTATTACCCAATTATTCCTTCATATTTATCTTGAATTAAAAACCTTGGGCAAGACTTTCAATCTGTAGAATTAAGTTTCCTTGGTTTGGCAGGTATTCCTTCTGAGCTTGTTGGCAGGATGTAGCATCTGCTGGTTCAACACAGTCTGCTATGTTTTATGCATCCGGCACTTCCAAGACAACCGGGCAATTGCATTGTCCCTAACAATCAGTTTCAATGGCGTAAGCGCAGCCCTCTACACTCTCATTGCCAATGCAATAAACCCCGCCAGAGACAACGTCTACCTCTTCCTAAATGCATTAGTTCCTCTCTTCATATCTGGTGTTGCGCTAATCCCTCTGCTCCGTCAACCCCCTACAGTTCAGCCACAATCTCCCGAGGCCACTCATCGTGACTCCATGATTTTTCTTTGCCTGTACATCCTAGCGGTGATAACTGGGCTATACCTCCTCCTCCTCAACTCACTATCCTCTAATATAGCAAATGCTCGAATTCTCTTAGTTGGTGCTATTTTCCTCCTCATCCTACCTCTGTGTCTGCCTGGCATTGCATACGCTCGGGAGTGGGCTCGTAGGAACATGCCCTTGAGCTTCCATAATGATAACTCATCAAACTTCAATCTGGCCAACCCTGATGATATTGACCTCAATAAGGAACTCATTGGCGAAAATGAAAATGGTAGTGCTAATGCAGTGAATGCCACTTCTTATGGGCTGATAGACAAGGAAGGTTGTTTATGGTGTTTTGGGAAGGTGATGGAGAAAGACAGGTTAACAGTGCTAGGTGAGGAACACTCAGCTCAGTTGCTCATACGCCGGTGGGATTTTTGGCTATACTATGCTGCATATTTTTGTGGGGGAACTATTGGGTTGGTCTATAGCAACAATCTTGGGCAGATTTCACAATCACTTGGATACAGTACCATGACTAGTTCTCTTGTCACACTATACTCTGCATGCTCCTTCTTTGGTCGTTTACTCTCAGCTGCCCCGGATTTCCTGCGCGAGTATGTATCATCTACCAATGAGAAATATAAAATAAAATCTATTGCATTTATCAATTGCGGAATCAGAAAAAAAATATGACATAAAAGCTAACCTTAATTAGTCTTGCCAATGCAGTAAGGTCTACTTTGCAAGGACTGGATGGCTTGCAATTGCACTGGTGCCAACACCAATTGCCTTCCTTCTGCTGTCTACATCAGGCAGTGAGGCAATGTTGCGTGCCGGAACAGGCTTGATCGGGATAAGCTCTGGGTTTGTGTTTTCTGCAGCTGTATCGGTAACATCAGAGCTTTTTGGGCCAAACAGCGCTGGTGTAAACCACAACATCCTCATCACCAACATCCCAATTGGATCACTCCTGTACGGCCTTCTTGCAGCTTTGGTGTATGATTCCAATGAAGGAAGCTCAACAATCCAGGTAAGCTTGTTAAAGGAAGCAACATTGTGCATGGGTAGGTCGTGCTATAGGCAGACATTCATATGGTGGGGCTGTATTTCAGTAGTAGGATTAGCTTCAAGCGTCTTGCTATTCCTACGGACCAGAACTGCTTACAATCGTTTTGAGAGGAACAGAAGTCGAACAGAGTCCTCCTCGTAGCTTTAGATTCAAATTTTGGTGATGAGAATTTTGCAAAATTCTTATAGATGTGTTTGTATCTCAATGACAAAAAACAATACAATATAGATATAAGTGACAAGTGTCTTGTTTCTTTGACTGGAAAGAAAAATAGATTATTGTACATATTAAGACAACAGAAAGAAAAGGTTAGAAAGTTCTGTAGAAGGGTTTTAAACATCTATACTCATACTTGGGGAGATGACTTTGGCTTCCTAAACTTAGCCAAGCAAACAGATCTGCTCGCAAAGCTTCTCATCAATATGCTATTGTTGCATACACCACCTAATTGAATAAGTTTCTGCTAAAGGGTAATCCAAGTTTGCAAACAATGCTCATGTAATTGTGCCAAATTAGAACAGAAGTACACTGAACATCTGAAACTTTTTTTTTGTGATCAAAGAACATCTGAAACTACACACATCCAAATCTAGCATTGTTAACTGCAACAGTTCCTATTATTAAATGATATTATCTACTAACCTGAAATGTCATTCTGGAAACTGAGAACATCCATGAAGACTTACTTATTCCTCGTTGTCGTCATCATTGACAACAATGGATGCATCTCAACTCTCACCATTGACCTTGTTTACAAGTTCAGATGAGATGTCACCTCTGAGAATATGGACTCTAAATATTAGCTCTTTTTTTTTTTTTTTTTTTTTTCTGGTTAAAAAAAATTATATTAGCTTTGTACTGCTACAGTATGAGTTCAAACACACATGCATCCAAACTTCACATTGTTGTCATCGATAAATGTTTTCCAGGAAGGATCAAACTTTATATACCTTTGATGTGTTCGATTATACATCATCTCCCAGCTCTTGCACCAGAAGATGAGAACGGATTAAACAGGAAGGTAGCTTGAACAAGGGGAACCTTTTATTTGAAAAAAGTAGCAGCATGTTCAAATTGCATATAGACAATAGATTGCTCTCATTGAACAAATTGTTACTGCATAGCAATGGTCAGTTGACAATTATGTAATAGAGTTTCCTTAATGTGATAAAATAGCCGACTATGATCATGTGGACTGACATCAATAGTAAACAAAATGGCATAGACCCTATTAAAGATTTATGAAAACTTACCAATTTGTACAATGGTTTGACATGTGTGATTGAGAGGGCAACATCAAAGGGGGTTTCCCTGAGAGTGGCCAATCCCCTTGCAATTCAATCAGTGAGATTTGATCTGGGGTTGATTGGGTTTCCCATTGAGGATCTTCTAGTGATCGACTCAACCAAGACTAAACAAGGAAAACGCAAATAAGATTTATAAGCATGTGAAAAACAGACTAGTATAAGTTTGTCAAGAGACTAACAACATGTGAAGAATAGATAAAACATTTAGAGTGACCACCACCATCCAAACAAGATATATATGCACTCATGAAGAAAAGTGGTTTCAATTGCAACCATTTATATGAGTAGTCCCCAAATCCCAGAAGGTAGAATGTAGGTAAATTGATATTAAATGATGAGCATTTCTATTTCATCTACCAAAGGAGCAAGTGATCTGGATTTGTACATATCGTCATAACATTAATTGCAGGTGCGAATTCACTCTTTATTGGTTAAATATTTTTTTTTTTTTTTTTTTCAATTCACAGTTTCTGTCATCTGCTGTGAGTGCACATCCATTTGTCTTGAAGATTTTGAGTTAATTAATTTATGTTTTGTTGTAACAACAGAAACCTGCTTATGTTTCATTGTAGTTAGAAATTGGATTAAGCAAAGCTCAAGTATATATGGAATCTTATGATTCTTGTTTGTTTTAAGGAAAGTTGGGTCTGTCTCGGTATGATTTGATTGGAGCTAGATAATATCTGCCCCCATGAGTCATGACTAGCAAGTAGCTAGATGTCTGCTTTGATTTATTTCCGAGAATGTAGTTTTAGTGTTGTAGAACATAAAGTTGCAAGTATACTTTAGGACTTTTATGAACTGCACAAAGGTTATAAATTGCAACACATGGGTTTTCTCAACCCTCTAGGTAAATTTGGCATTTGTTTGACGAGTTCTGAATTTGGTTGAAGCGTCCTGGTATGTTAGTAATGAAATGTTTTGTTGATTTTCGTGGTAGGAAGGCAGGAATTAACCATCACTATCACAATCAAAACCACTCTTAGTCTTAGAAAAGGAAAATGGGAGAATGCAATCATGATCGATTAGTAAATTCGATGTGCCAGGTGTTAGATAGCTTAAGGTTTGAGCTATCATCTTCATGCTGTATCTACAGAGTTCCTAAGAGACTAAGGCGTGTAAGTGAAAATGCCTACACACCTCAGGTAGTCTCTATAGGCCCACTTCACCATGGCAAGGAATGGTTAAAACCCATGGAAGAGCTCAAAAATAGGTACCTAAAAGTTTTTCTCCGTCGGACCCAGATAAGCTTAAGGGATTGTATTGACATAATAAAGGCAAAAGAAGTAGATCTCCGAAGCTGTTATGCAGAGACTATTGAGTTTAGCAGTGATGAATTTGTAAGAATCATTCTAGTTGATGCCGCCTTCATCATTGAGGTCTTGCTGAGGTACAATTTCCCTGAATGTCAAGAAGAAAATGACCGCATATTTTACAAACCATTTATGTTACAGGATATCTGGCCTGATATGCGAATGCTTGAAAATCAACTGCCATTCTTCATTCTTGACCATCTTTTCCACCCACTTAAGACCAAACTCTCTCTCGAAATTTCAATAATTGATCTCTCTCACCATTTCTTCAAAACTCTCATGCATATAGAGGTAGCAGAAGAAACTTTGGCCACAATAAATCCGGCCTCTTGAAGTAGTATATTTTGTTGACTTCGTTAGAAAATTATATCCACTGCCACCATGGAAATCAGAAGATCGATGGCTACTCGAAACCCTGGCCACACCAAGCATGACACAGCTACACCGTGCAGGGGTCACGTTTAAGGTGGGATCGAAAACAAATATGTTTGATGTGAAGTTCGAACATGGGACTCTAGAAATGCCAAAGCTCACAATAAGTGATCAAACAGAGGTTACCATCACAAATCTCCTCGCCTTTGAACAAAGCCAATGCAAGGATGAGGAGAAGTACATAAATGATTACTTCGTCTTCTTAAACGGTCTTGTAAACACCCCTCAGGATGTTGACTTGCTTGTCAAGTCTGGAATTCTTGACAATAAGGTAGGTAACAACAAAAAAGGGTGTGCTCTGATCAAGAACCTTGTGGATGGAGTGGTGGACACCAAGGACCACTTCTACTTCTACTTAATTGCATGCCTATTTTGATGATGTATGTCATATAGAGAGCTTTTTCTATGAGTTCCTAACTGCACAACAATTGAGTGCCTATGCGGTCGGGTTTTCTCTAGTTAGAGTGAGTTACCAGGACATAATTATATTCGTCCATATAAATTTTTTTAATAAAACCAATTAATTTTCGTTTGATCTGACGGCTACTATAATTTGTAAAAATTAATTCGACAGCTGATATTAAACCAAATAATACTTTAACTAAATTATATTGAAAAAAAAAAAATTCGAAAAAAAAATAAAATTTGTCAATTGCAACAGTATTTTTACCCAACTCTATAAATACCAACCCAATTCCTCATAATTTTCAACACCAAAACATCTCAATCTCTTTCAAAATTCTTCATTTTTCACCATTGTTGTTCATCTAGCTAGCTCTCAATTTCATATTTATTTAATGATTATTTATTATTTAAAACACATTATTCTATTTATTTAATGATTATTTATTATTAAAACACATTATTTTAAAGATATTATTCTATTCATAAAGTACTAATTAATATTATATTTAGATTATTGTCCAAAAAAAATTAAAATGGCACCTCATGCATGGTTCAAGATGGATGAAGATACCATATATGAATAGCGCTACAAGGGGTAAGACTTAAGGTTGGCGATACCCTAAGCTCCAACATATGAATATTCATAACTTTAATATTCATGATTCGGGGCTGGTCCTGAGGTTTTTAAGGTCCGGAACGAAACCAAAAAATGTGCACATATAGCAATAATTTCACACAAAAAAGCAACAATTGTCTCTTGGCCTTTTTAGATGTCATAAAACACCAATTAAAAAACCTACTTATATCTACTAACAATGCTCACCACTCCAATGGCTTGGTTAAAAGCGTGCTACATCAACATTAAGCTTGAGGAAACCCGATGAAGGTGTTTTTTTTTTCTTTTCATTTTCGCCACTGTTGGTTTGAAGAGCTTGGCAAGGTTGCATGGGCAACTTTATACTCCGCCCACCAGCCCAAAGTTAAGGGAACAAACTCGGATGCTGGTTTTGATACATCCTCCCAAACCTAAACATTACAGTTTACACCAAAGATTCATAAGAAGCTAGCTTGACAAAGTAGGCTTTAGAGAGGGTACTAACCTAATTCATCAACCATGCATTGAATCACAACGTGAGTGAAAATTTTAATTTCTCATGTCCATATATGGTAAATATAAAGAAATAATATTCATGAGAATTTCATTTGGCGAACCAAACATTCGGAGCAAAATGGCATTCCGCATACTTTCCTAGTCAAACCAGGAAGACTCGATAAGTACACATTCATATCGGGCACCATTTCAATAAGCCAATAACGGTCACCTGTAAACGAGCTCTCACCTTACATTAATGATCTGCACATGATTTATATATATTGAAGAGCACTCTTATATTACTCAAAGTAGTCATTGAACAAATTATGAACTGATTATGGCTTCGGTCTAGTGTATGCTAGTAATGCCGCGGCCAACTTAAAAATGCTCCTCCTCAGTGCCTCAAGCATAGACTACTTCAGGCTGGAACTGCATTCAACTTCCCTTAGTGCATTGGGTAATTTGGCTTTTGCTTATGCTGCTCATAAAAACTATTCCTTGAGATTAGATACAAATTAAGCATCAAGTCCTTCTGAGAAGCCTTCCCAAAGGTACAAATGGATCCTGTAATGCATCTTAACATCCGTGAGCAATTAGCAACATGGCAATTACTGCTTAATTATCAATATCATTCGGAGATCGAACTAGGAAGGCATAGGTAGAATGAAACTAACAATTGATCCAAACTGAAATAAGCAATGGAAATGAAACTAAATTCACAATTATTAGAATGACGTCAATTGTGAAATACACAGGTAAATGGAATTTTTCTAATACCAAATTAACAATTATTCCTAATGTTACAACCAAAAGCAAAAAAGCAACTTCCATCACACACAAGCCAATATCTCCATATATGGATAATTCTGTTCATCAACTCGTAAGTAGTAACAAAGAATCATTAACGCCGGCCTTGGGAGATAACTCAAAACTCAAAAGATTATCCTGGATTATCTAATTGAGAGAGATATCATCAACAAAATAGAGCCGCCACCGAATGGTCAATTTTCGCCTTGTCCACCTCGAATGAACGGTCATGTTCATGGCATTGTGGGACAGAGACTTCTATAGTATCTCTCTCCATGTGCGACAGAATTGTTTGCCATAATGCTTGGGCTTGTTGGTGATTATGGATGGAGGCCAATGTTTGTGGAGACTGACTGTCTAGAGGAGATCAGCATGGTAAATGGAGCAGGAGTCAGTTTTTCTAGTGAAGGGATTTCGGTTGAGGAGACTAAAAGTCTTGTCTTCTCTCCGAATTTGTAATATTCTCCATGTTCCTCAGGAAGCCAATAAGGTTGCCCAAGAAGTTGCTAATTATGTAGCCCAGTAAGACGGGCATTTATGTTGGCTAGGGGATGGACCTTCTTGGCGCGTGCACGTTGTCGATGATGAAAAACTCATAACTGAGGTTCGTAGGGGGATGTGAGTAGTGGGATTTTTGTTCACAACCGGTCATTAATTCCAATCTATGTAATGTTTTCTAGTGATGAATAAAATTAAAAATTCTCATTCTCAAGAAAAAGAAAATATATGTATACTCCATTATAGACCGTCATTTTTTTTTTCAAAATTGGACAATTTATTGTACTTGATTCACACATCCTAATTAACAATGCGGTCTTCATAAAGTATTCCACAAGCTATGCTGATGCATTATGAGATGGTGAGACTAAAATTGGTAAAGAGAACAGTTATTGAAATCTGATATATATTGATGTTCAATTGTTCATACAATATAAAATATAAATTAGAAGCTCACACATGAAAGAAAATATTCATACTATCAACTTTCAAATGTGCACAATAAATAGGCTCTAATTATACTAGTAATATGCCATTCAAGAAATCGAGAACATCCATTAAAGTCGAAGGCAATACGATACAAATTAATCAATCACAAGGGGTCTCTCTGCATCCTCACCGCTGACCTTGTCTACAAGTTGAGCTGGGATGTCACCTCTGAGAATTTGGACTCTAAATACCAGCTTTGTGCTGCTGCACTCCATGAGTTCAAACACACACCCATCTCCGATCTTCAGATTGTTGTCGTCGACGAATTGTTTCCATGATGATCTATCCAAGAACTTGTGAGTTTTGTGTGCTGCATTGCACGTCATCTCCCAATTCTTTCCCCCGAAAGTGAGAACCGTAGGGACTGAACACGATGGTATTACTTGATGTAGTTTGGTTGGGATTAGCTGTATCAATTAGGTACAGTTAATTAAATGATTATTTCAATGAATTAATTAACTAGAGTAAAGCTAGCTTCTGAACACATGTATGGGAGTTTAGTGTCATGAAGGATAATTATGTACCAGTTGACATTTGGGGTTGGTATGTGATTTTGCCAGAATGATGTCAAAGAAAGGTTTCCCTGAAAGTGGCCAGAATTCGTCCCCGCCCAAATCAATCGTGGGATTTAATGAGGATTGGCCTTCGGGATCTCCCATTTCAGGATATCGATCAACAAAGAAATTACCTGCAAATCAAAGATAGAAGCTAAATATGTATTTGTAACATCAAGCGGAGCTAGTTGTCACTAATTTAACATGCTGATCAGAAGCAGTTTTCAGCGCGCACAACGTTTTTGATTTAAGAGAAATGCCTTATCCACCGAACCAAATGCTAGTTGGCACATTGTTGATCAAAAAATAATTCCAGAAAAGTCACAAACAAGTGTACAATAACGCTACAAAAAATAAAGATTAATGCCCTATATATTAATACGAAGAAAATACCTTTCAAGATCTGGTGGCCGGAGAGGTGAGAAACTGAGAATTGGTGAGGGTAGTAGACAGCTAGCTAAGGACTGAGGACTGCATGCGTTGAAGGGAGGGTAGGAAAAAGAGGAGTTCCTATATATTGTTGCCCATGCTTATAAAGCAAGCCAAGTAATTCCTATGTATAAAAATTAAAAAGAAGTCACTAGCAAAATGGCAAAGTAGTAATGATCTGATGCCTTTAGGGAGATGGAGATGGAGACCCTTCAGTATCAAAAGCCTTTAAGACTCGATACTTTTGCTACAATACATATTTCACGAGAATAGACTGTACTGTACAAACTGAGAAAGTAATCATGATTCTGCAACAATTTCACGAGAATAGACTGTACTGTACAAACTGAGAAATTTGGTTGTCAAGCCTTGGGTTACTGTAATATTTGGACAACTGAAAAACAAAAAAAAAAAAAAAACAGAGGAGAAACTTCCATGAAGAAATTACAATCCATGAGCCAGGGCCACACAATTACACGAGCTAGTTAGTGTGCCACACAATTACGCTCTAACTTTACTGCACGAAGATTAAACTTGGCCGAAATACACTGAAACTCTTCGATGATAGTTCCTTATGAACTTTTCATCTGATTGACTAGAGAGACCAAATGTAACGGAAGAAAGATCTTACTGAGATATGATAAACTGATTTCCAATATTATAACAAAAAGATATTCAACACTACTTGCCAGAAGCAATCGTTCAAATAATAAGTCCTAATTTACTGTAGATGTGATCCCCTGAAATGTATATGTGTAAACCAGGAATACTCAATCACAGCCTAATTGAATTCTCTCATCCGTCTACGAGTTTCTCTATAGTTTCTAGCTGATTTTTCTTACAATACAAGAAACTCATAAATGTTGGAAACACAAGGAAATGCGTCATATGACCCAATAAAGATTTACCATATCAGAAAAAAGAAACTAAGACCAAACACTCCTGAACCAAAAAGACACAAAGCTCTATGTTTGGTTGAATATAACTGATTACAAACGTACATGAGGTTGAGATTCTGCTAAAGGTATCAAAATATGCATAAACACAACAAACAAGATATTGTCAAATGAAACCACAAAACCAACAAAAAAAAAACCACAAAACCAAGACATAAACACATAGAAGTTCAGCTGATGTACTCTTAATATGCCCTACATAATGTTATAGATTATATTAGCGCCTCAAAAGGCAATATTGTTACAGAACAATGGATTTCTCTGCATCCTAACCGATAACCTTGGTTAGAAGTTCAGCTGGGATATCACCTCTGAGGATTTGGACTCTGAATACTAGTCTTGTACTGCTGCACTCCGTGAGTTCAAACACACATCCATCTCCGACCTTCAAATTGTTGTCATCAATAAATGCTTTCCATGACTTTCTATCTAAGCTTTTAGTAGTTTTGTGAGATCCATTCCATGTCATCTCCCAACTCTTGCCCGCAAAGGTGAGAACCGTAGGGATGGAACAGGATGGTAGTATTGGATGAAGTTTGGACGGGATCGCCTATATCAGATAAATGATTATTTCAATGAATTAGACTGAAGCTAACAAAATGATTATCCCGAATTTAATTAGGGTAAATTAAAGTCCCTACTAGCCAGCAGCCTCGGTTTTCTGCTTCGCTCAAAAGCTTGGTTATCAACTTATAAACCAACTATTTTGAAGGAAAAGATGGCACATTTCAATTTAAGATGTACACATCCAGTACTTAACAAGAAAACATCATACGTACATTTTCTACATGTCTAACCAGAAGCCAACCAAATCAACTAACCAAAAACATCAAATTGAATTTATCAGAAAAACCAAATTGAGTTTGGAACTTATCAATGAAATGACCTTGTCCACATATCTAACCAAAGGCAACATTTTGCACTCAGCTTCATAGGTCTCTAGGCTCAAATAAACATTTGGTGCGATGGTAAATTATATATCTTTAGTTTGAACAAGGGAACCCTTTAATTGAAAATAATAAGTATATATGCTCAAATTGACCAAACATTGCACTCATTGAACAGAGTGTTACTTCACAATAATGATGAGTAGAGATCATGCAGTATTATTAAATATGATCATATGGACAGGCATCAATAGTAAACAAAATGATAAACATAGACGGACAGTTTATCATCCATTAAATACATCGGAACTTGTAGGGAAAGTTACCATTTGATAAAGGGGTTTCAAATGTGATTTTGAGAGTAAGACATCAAAGAAGGGATTCCCCGAAAGTGGCCAGAATTCATCGCCATGCAATTCAACTGTGGGATTTGATGAGGGTTGGGCCGAGTCTGCCATTTCAGTATCTTCTGCTTCGACAACTGGGACTTAACAAAGAACTTATCAAAGATGTGCACTATCATGCTTGTAATGAAAACAAAATCGATAGTATAGCAACATGTACTATCATGCTTTCAATGAAAACACAACCGATAGTATAGCAACACGCAGAAGAAATTTCCAATGATGAAAAGAAAATGAGAATATATTAGTGGTTATTTTGACAAATCACAAACAACTTCAAACAATACTTCAGAACACGTATATATACCATGCATGGGGCACAAGAAACATAAATTATCTTAGAAATAATGAGCATAAGGCCATCGCTTTATGTGCTTCAGATACCAAAATAGACAAAACTTTGTTTTTCCTACAGCTAAATTATATTTTTACGAAATTCGGAAAATATGTACCACAAGGAAACAAGCCTACCATCACATATAAAACAAAATGAGCTTATATAATTAAGTATAATGCTTTTCAGATAGCTCCTATTGCCTCAAGAGATGAATATTACAGACAATGAATCCTTCAAAGTAGCAAATCCAGAAAGCCATAATCATATTACTAGAGATCCACTAAGGAATCTCAAGGCTTTCAAAACCTACAGTTGAAGGTCTTCAGAAAGGCCTTCAATAGCACAAACCTTTTCTTCAAACACCTGGTGAGCATAGCTAACATTATAATTTTTTTATATAAATAACAAAAAAAAGAAGAAGCTAAGGCTATATCCATAACACATGGGATCACTAAAAATGAAGAACAAAAGAATTTCTCACAAATTTAGTTGCAGGAAATTCATAATCAAATGCATAGGAATTAAAAATATGAAAAAAGAAAAAAGCTTTAAGAAAATACCTCTGAAGATGGTCTTCTGGTGAGAGATGCTCAATAGTAGAGAAATGCATAGGGTAGTAGAAACTTAAATGAAGAGTTTGGTGGTCTCTGTCTCTCTGGACCAAAATAGAAACTTCAATTCATAGCTAGCTGCAAATACAAAAAAGGCATTTTGTCATTTTCAGAAAACTTACACTAGCTACAAGACAAATTTCTGGTGGATTAACATTCAAAACCCATAAAGGAACTTTTAGCAGATTTAATGTGCGAACTTTACTAATTCAAAATAAAAGACCTCAATGCTTGGCCATATATTGTTCTTTGTTTTTTTGGCCATTTTTCAAGGGCAATTCTGGATTGCACCATACTTTTATTGTACCAGCTGAGCTGGCGGGTTCTCAGCCGTTGATTTTGGGTTGGAGAGTATTTTATTATGAAAATCGGTGCTAACGGCAATAAACCGTTAACTTTACAACGAAAGCGTTGAATAAACTTTACTGCAAAACTTTATTGCACTGTTCAATCTACTGACATCTTCATTTGTGTTTGCTCTTCTGTTCCCAAATCTGGGTTTGATCGATATATTGCTCTTCTTGAATTGAAACATGAACTGGGTTTACCTGGACTCTATCGACATCGGCGTCGCATCGCCGAAATGAGCATACACGGAAGTCGTTGGGATTTTCACTCTTAATTCTTTAATGGAACCTTTGAATTACTGGGGAATTGAAGGAAAAGAAAGCAAAATTATTATTTATCAAAAGTTCATTTGGGTTGAATTGTTAATCTGGAAAAGAAAGCAGATCAGATCAGATCAGATCTAGGTTGTATTAAATATGAACAAGGTTGGAGAGAACGAGGTTTTTAGACAATAAACCCAGAAACAAAATCACATTATGTTCAAGTCGATCAGAACACAAAATCCAGCATTTTCCAATACTTGAATCTCTATGAACAAATTAAGGGTCTTGAAAATGACAATAAAATTCAATAAAACAAAAGCACTCCTAACTACAAAGAGCTCTTCAAGCACTCGAAGCTAGCTAGTCTACTTCTCAGACGAGTTGGGTCCTCTATTCTTGACAAATCCAACCACAGCGGTGACGAATCGGCGTGCTTGTCCTGCTTGGACAACTTTGGGGTTTGGCCTCTCACCTTACCAGCACGAGGCAAAGAACCATGAACGTTTCCCATGATTGCTTAAGAGAGCTTGAGAGAACTGAAGGAGTTATAGAGGAGATCACGAGAGTCAGGACGAGCAAGGGAAAGAAACAAGGTTGGAGAGAGAGTGCTGTGGTAATTCAAATGGTGGGACCCACGATCTCTTCTTTTTCAGTTTCAATCAGTTTGAATTAGTCAAACCAATTTTACTGGACCAAATAGAGCAGCTGACTAACAATTCAGTCAACATTAACGGCGCTTAGGCCTAACGCCGTCCATGGTACACTAAAAGCAAGGTGCAATCTAGACGCTCCCATTTTTCAAATCTTAAAAGCTTTGTGGGTACACTGGTACAGTGAAGACTGAAGAGTACTTTGTAAATAAGGAAACAGAATCTCATTGCCATTAATTTGGGGCCACATACTGGCTTTTGAATTGTACTGAGAATCAAATGCCAAGTACTTTGCTATCTGATAAATAAAAGTTGTAGTTTATCATAAAAAGAACTTGTCTATTTTTATTTCTTTCTTAACTCATCTTGGGATTTAAAGCTGATGTAGGACACAGTGAAATAAACATTGACAATCAACTATAAGAGTAAACCTGTACACTGACTCAAAACTATATAATTGAACATGAACCATATTTTTTCTAAAATGATTGTCAAATGGGCACAATGAACTATAAACTTAAACCTATCTATAATATTACAATGATTCATGAACATATAAAAATGAATCATTTTTCTTATAATGCTAGTTAAACGGGTCTAAAGCTAAGTTACTTGTTATTGACACTAATTTATTACAATCCTTAGTCCGGAAGCAGCCTTAGACTGGAGGTTATGAGATAAATATTGAAGCACCCTGATCTCATCCAAGAGCGAACCTTCCTTGCTAAAGTCAACCTCAGCCATAACATATTAAGCATCACTTTCAATTAATCTCAAAATTGGCGAACCATGAATCCCATTCTTAAACATCATATGCACCGTCCAAGGCATAAGTGATATTGCTGTTGGCAGCTAGTTTAGTTGACAAAAGGTCCTGCCATTGCTGGTTAGAGGCAAAGTTTCACATAACAATCTTCTACCTGCTACTAATTGACAGTTGATGTTATTCTCTCACAAAATGTAACCGAGCAAGACGTTATATCTGTCTAAAAACTCTCTCCATCCATTGGTTTTTCTCACTACTTTCTAGCTGATTTTACTTACAATTATAAGGACTCCATAATATTAAAAACAAGGGAAAATGAATGATGATCCAGACAATAATGCACCTCAAAGACTATGAAGGGTCCTTTGCACACATTTTTCTTTTTTCTTACAAGGGTAATCAAACCTAGAATGCTAGTATCTACCTTAACCTTTTTTAACACCATTTATACCCAAACCTAGATAAATTTGAGGTTCCATAGCCTTCTGGGTTTGCTTTTACACAAAAGTGGGAACTTAACTTGATTCAATGTTCATATCCTTTAGACAAAGGTATGGCATATTTTAAGATATAACTATGCAAATAGAAGGACAATATCACATGCACCTAGGAGCAGGACAGTATCACATGCAGTACTTGTTGGAAAAAAAAAACCATTGGAAGAAAAAAAAAAAAACCATGCAGTACTTATAAGTTATAACCAAAGATACCTGTAGGAGGATTCTTATAATTAGGAGTATTTGCCATACCCCCAACCTCCATAGTGTCAGTTGTTATAAACTTCTAAAGCAAGCCAAAATGAATTTGGAGAATTTCAAATTGACTTTTAAAATGAAAACTCTAATTGAACTTGAACCTTAGCAATCAAATGACCTACACTACAAAAAATGTATCAGCAGGTGCAGAGTTGTCTTTAGCTTGAACAAAGGAAATCCTTTATTGGAAAATAAGGAGTGCCATATGATGTACATAAATGTAAATACAAATCTAATATATGTATATATATTCTAATTGCCCATGAATTGCACTCATTGAACAAATTCTTACTTACTTGACAGTAATGATGAGGTAGAGCTGATTAATATAATTAGCAGTTGCTTTATGTAATAAAATCAGCAACTAGGATAATGCGAACCCGCATCAAAAGTAAATAAAATGACATAGATGAATATCATACCACCTTATTTACATAGGAACGTCTGGGCTATTTGGGAATGGGGTTTCAAATATGATTTTGCGAGAATGATATATACCAAAGAAAGGCTTCCCTGAAATGGCCAAAATCCATCTTCGTGATTCAATTGCACGGAGATGAATTTTGGCCACTTTCAGGGAAGCAATTCAATCATGGCAGTTGATAAGTGTCTGTATGAGTCTCCGATTCCAAACTCTTCTACTTCGTTAACTGAGACTTAATAGAGCAACTACCTGCATACAAGAGGTACTATCATGCTTTTGATCAAAATATACCAAATAGTATGAAAGCAAAAATCAAGAGAAAGATCATAGATTAGCAAATCCGAATAAACTAAACTTGTGAGCTTAGCTGGTGTTGGTAATTAAGCCTAAACAGAGAAATTCAAGTCTTGTAACTATTGTTAACAAAACATATCTTGGTTAGATATTTTGGTGTATAGGGTGGTGAGCCTTTCTACATATCTTCTGCTCTCCTCTCATTTAAGCTCAATGAAATCAGAATTGTGCAAGCCTACAAGCCTTTTCTTTTTCTTTTTCTGGATCTACTTTTTCTTGGCCTTTGTCACTAGCTAAACACTACCTCTAACCCTAAATAATTCTTCCTTAATATCTAAATTTGCTTACTTTTTTTTTTTTAAAACAAAGGGAAAAGCAGATGGCTAAATATCAAAATCCATCACAGAATCCTCTTGTAATACCCCGAATTTTAGTTAATAATTTCTCTAACCGAGAAATAAATATTTTACGAAATTTTACTATTTTACTATTTGGCGTAATTTTATATTACGTATTTTATTTTAACTAGTATGTATTTTGTATTAATATTGGTATTTTATACTGTATATCAGTATAAATACAAGTGGCGGCAAAATTCTATTGGTCCACATGTCATGCTCTTATTGGCTTAATACATCAGATTTTTCTGATTTATTGTGACTCATATAGTGAGTCATTGTGCCACGTGTCACATTTTGATTGGTCCGTCGATTGAGTTTTGATTGGTTCAGTTTTTGAGGAAACTTTCTTCACGAAAGTCGTAGAGCTCGTCGATACGAGTTCGTGGGCATAAAGTTTGCTTAAATCGGAGTTCGTATGAGGGAGATACGAATTTTTGAAGTTCGGGTTACTATTTACGAATTTTTCTATAAATAGAAAAATTCAATTTTCAGAAATTTTGGAAAAAATCCGGAAAATCCCTAAACCCTCAGGCCCGCCGGAAACCCTTCGACCCGACCCGACTTTTCCGGCCGATCCCGACATTCTCCGGCGACGACACTGCCACAGACCGACTCGCCCCGAGCCGGCCGTCCTCCTTGTGCCACTGACCACCGTCGACCTTCACCGGAACACGTCGATCGGAGCAAGGCCGATTGCGGCATTTACAACCCGGTTCGATCTCCTTCCTCCGGCCACGGCGGCGCACCGGACCACTTGGGTTTTCTTCTCCTCCTCCCCAGCAACCTCTCTGTGCTATTGGATCATGGAATCGACCACCGTACACGGCGGATCGAAGCTTTGTAATTTTTGGGCAGCCGCTCCTTGTGACGGCGATCTAGGCCGATCCGGCCATCATCTCACTTCGAGGCAAGTTTTAAAGTTGTTCCATTTTATGTGTTCTACAACTTCACCAAACGGATTTAGCTAGTTTTGACTTTGGTCCAGCGGCGCGTGAGGATTTCTCACCACCGTCTGTGGCGGCGCGTGGGGGCGCGTCCGGCCACCTTTTTGGGATGTTTTTATTTTTTTGGGTTGTGTTTGTCGATACAAACATCTTTTGTGTTTACGGGTTTCTGAGATTCGATCGTTTGACTGATGATAATTAACCCGGAATTGTGGATCGTTCGATCCGTGTTAATCCAACCGTCGGATCGTTACCAAATTTTAGTATGTTGTTAGGGTGCTAGTGTTTAACCTGCTGTAAATTTTGATGTTTTAGACTTTTGGTGGGACCCGTTTGATGAATAGTTGACGTGGGACCCGTTTGAGGAATAGTGATGTGGGACCCACATTGACCGACAGTTGACTTTTGGTCAAACTAGTCCGGTTTATAGTTTTTGATATTCTAAGGACATCCGATTAACTTTGGGAGTGGTACGGTCACTTTTCGTTTGTCGTTTGGTTGTTTTTGTGCTGAGAAACGAAATGCTTGTTCTTAGGTGTTTTTGGAAACCGTTTAGCCGAGCGGACGTTTCTTGTTGATTTCCTGGTTAAGTGTTGAGTTCGTTGACGCAGCTGGAATTTACAAAGGTGAGTAAACTCACAATGGTTAATTGGTGAATATGATTCACGTGGTTGTATTGTTTGTTGTCATGAGAATGAATCTCTCTCTCATTTATTTAGCTCATATCTAGGTTATTAATTACCTGTTATTGCTTGGAATGTTTGTTAAGGAATTGAGATGTGAGCGTAGAATACAATATTTTGTATGAGAAAATCATAATATTGTATTGCGGATTGAATTGATTTCAAATCATGATAAACTGTGTTTTTGATGAGACTGTGTTGGGTCCAGTGTGGCCTCCTTATGTGTTGTGGAAGGGTTTCTGACCCTATGGTATGAGTTGGGCAAGCGTCCCATCAGTTAGAGCTCTAGTCTGTCTGCCAATTTTTAAGTCACATGCATTCGTTGGTCTTGTGATTTAAGAATATTGTTTTTAAAAGAAGTCTCAAGAGTATTCATTCTTTTATTTGTCCAGATTGGACATGGATTTATCGATTTATGATATTGTATAAGCATACATATATCATTGGAATTGTGTGTGATGTATTTTTCTAAAAGATGTTTCAAGAGTATTCAATCTTTTATTGTCCAGATTGGACATGGATATATTGATAAATGATTTTGTATAAGCATTACATATATCATTGGAATATTTTGGTGATTGTTATTTGTCGGATTGACATTAGTTTCATTAAGTTGTTGAAATAAATGCGGTGATGTTTTGGGAAATTACTTAATTTGTTTATTAAGTTGAGAACGATAAAATTGTGGAATGTGGGTGGGGTTACTTGTTTACTCATACCAGCTTCGCAAGCTGACCGGGTTGTTGTTATAACCCGGTACACTATTCAATGGTGTAGGGGTTTATCCTGCAGGTTAGGATAACTAAGAGTTGAGTTGAAAGAGCTTTGGAGTTGCTGATAGTATTGTTTAGTTTCCGCTGTTAATTAAACTCTGTATGTAAATTTACTTATTATTTTGAAATGTCAATTTAATATGTGAATTTGTAAAATGTAATATTTGACTCTAAAGAACGAGTCTGTATTGACATTGGTGGGCTCGGTGAGTTGTTGTTGTAGTAAAAGGAAAAAAAATTCCAGGTGATTGTGTAAGTTGACCGAGCCTTCGCGTTTCAGATTTGTTTTATTGATAATAACAAGTTGTTATTTATATTACGAAATTTGGGGCGTGACACCTCTTCTCCAGGGAAAAAATAAAAACACAAATAAAAGACTGTACATAGTAATAAGAATCTAAAGATGCGAACAAAAAAAGATGCAATATTTGTTGCTTTAGAAAAATACCTTTGAATATGATCTCCGGTGAGTTGCTCCGTGTGGTAAGAAAGGTTGAATGAAAAAGAGGAGTTATATAGGTGGGTGGTCTCGAATAAATACAAACTTCTGACCATGGTGAAAGATCTAACCATGGTACAGTCAGCAATGTTTTTATGATAAAATTATAAATAAACTGGCTAGGTAATTTACCTCCCAAGATTAAAGTTTTTGCTTGTTGCTCCAAGGTAAATTATCTACTACGTACTAATAGACTTGCAAGGTATACTACTATTATTGACATATGTCATTTCTGTAAATTACATTCTGAATTTATTGATCATTGGTTTCTTCATTGCTCATATTCTTCGGAGCTTTGGAATTTGTTATCTCATTTTATCCCCATTTTACCATCTCAATCTGATTCTCTTACTCATTGTCTTATCACTAACCGGTATTCTTCACATTATCTGTTTAATAAAGGTCATAACAGTCTGCTGGAAACTTTGGGATCAGAGGAACAAGTTAGTAATTTTTCAACATAAAGTCCCTAGAATTCAAGATGCTATGCTTCATATTAAACAATTTCTCTATGAATATTGGGAAGCTAATAAAGTTGCTTTAAGGAAATATAGAAATAAAAAGAAAACTTTGGTAGGTTGGAATCCCCCTTTATTGAACAATTATAAGTTGAATTTTGATGGTGCAGTAAATGCAGAAGGTAAAGCTTCAACGGGGTTCGTTATTAGAGATCATAAGGGTATTGCAATTTGCACCGACTCCATT
This sequence comes from Rubus parviflorus, assembly GCA_029955375.1. Classification (NCBI taxonomy): domain Eukaryota; kingdom Viridiplantae; phylum Streptophyta; class Magnoliopsida; order Rosales; family Rosaceae; genus Rubus; species Rubus parviflorus. The sequence goes on along the minus strand of JARGGL010000005.1, from coordinate 6,006,031 downwards.
CCTATTGGTTATGCATTAGTTCTCCAAGCAGAAACAATTTGATTAAAAGCAGGATTACTTTGGGCTAACCATCTTCAAATTCATTATCTTCAAGTGGAGGGTGACTCTTTATTACTAATCAAGATGATCAATCATATCTTTAAGGTGCCTTAGAGAATTTCCACTATTATGGCTGATATTCATCACCTTTCTTCTAAGTTCTTCAATATTTCCTTCTCTCATGTTTATAGGGAAGCTAATATGGTGGCCAATTATTTTTGCTAGCCTAGGTCAGAGATTGTCTCAAAATAGTATTTGGTGTAATCATTTTCCTCTTTCTGCTCTCCCGTTGTTGGCCTTTAATTCTAGTTTGTATTTGATCCCTTGGGGATCTTCTCTTTAATATATTTTGTAATTCAAAAAAATATATAAATAAATAAAAAATAAAATAAAAAGAGGAGGTGTATATGGGAGTGGTGCAGTTGTTCTCTTTTTAGCTATAGACCACATTTATTTCTGAAGACCTAAGATGTGTGCTTACTGTGATCAGTGCTTAGTTTTGTTCTGTTTATGGGCAGAAAAGCTAATTAAAGATTCTTTTCAAGAATGGTAAACACAATTTTAATAGTTGGGCAGAGTGTCCTTTTGCATTTCGTTTTTAGTTCACAGGCCACATCTCAAAGAATAGAGTTACTTCTTCCTAAATGACAGTAGAGGCAATCTTTCCACATAGTAATGTGTAAATGACAGCAAGAGAGTGTGACTACTCTGAAGTCATATCAGCAAGTGATTTCTTGAACTCAATCTCTTCATCCACAAGTTTCTCCTTACATTACAAGAACTTCACTCGATCTCTGCCTCGCCGCTGCACTTCTCTAGAAGCTCAGCTGGGATGTTACGTCTCTAGCTCTAGACATGTTACAATATAGCAGTGCTCTTAATACGCTCTACTGAGTTCCATACATTATATTAGCTCCTGACAGTCTATCAGGAAGTTGGTAATATCCACGGAAAGGCAACACCGTTATATAACAATGGGTTTCTCTGCCTCACTGGAGTACTTCTCTACCAGCTCAACTGGGATGTCACCTCTGAGGATTTGGACCCTGAATAGTACATTTGTACTGTTACTGTCGCACCCCGTGAGTTCAAAAATACATCCATCTCCAGCCTTCAAATTGTTGTCATCAACAAATGCTCTCCATGAGTGTCGATCCACTAACTTGAGGCGTTTTGTTCCATTATATGTCATCTCCCAGCTCTTGTCCCCAAAGGTGAGAACCATAGGGACTGAAGTACCCGCAGGTAACTCTGGATCAAGTTTGGCTGGGATCTCCTATAACAAGCAACAAATCATTTCAATGAACGCTAATAGAATGATGATTCCAAATTAGAGTAAAAGTCCCTATAGCCAGCCTTTTTTTCTGCTTTGATTAAACAGATTGGTTATAAGCTTATATCCAAACTGTTTAAATGGAAATATGGGCTATTTGGATTTAAGATATTTCCAAGCAAAGAGCAGGATATGATTATGTGCAGTAGTACTCTAAAACGTGATACATTATCTGGTAAAATCTGAAAATCACCCAGTGAAGTTTAAGATGTTTCATGTTGATTTATCATTACAGTCAAAGATATGAATATAATTTTTAGACAAATCAATGTGTTTAGAAACACCTCGGTTACAGTTATCCTAGATGTTCATCAACTACTTGATAGAAATGAGGGCTGCAGGATCATCATTGTTACAAGTATTTCATGTTCTTCATATTCTGGGGTGTGAAGCAAACATACAAAAACAAGTGTATTTGAAGAATTTTCAAATTGAATTTATCAAATTGAACATGAAAAGCTAGCAATCAAATGACTTTCTGCACTGAGCAATTGTAACCAACACGCAATATTAAGATGTGGTTCAAAGATTAAGAAGGGTTTCAGTAGATGGCAAATTATCTTTACATATATTAAGCAAATTGACCAAGCATCTCATTAAACAAATTGTCACTTCCTTCACAATAATGATGAGTAAGAGATCAAACGGTCTGATTATGTAATTTAGGGTTTCTTAATTGAATAAAGTACATAACCAACTAGGATCGTATGCACCGGCATCAACAGCAAGGGAAATGATTGACATAGAAGGACATTTCAACATCTATAAATATATGGGGAATTTAGGAATAATTACCATTTGGTAAATGGGTTTGACATGGGATTTTGTGAGTATGATATCAAAGTAAGGTCTCCCTGAAAGTGGCCAAAATTCATCGCCATGCAATTCGATTGTCGGATTTGCTAAGGATTGTGCTGAGTCTGCCATTTCAGTATCTTCTGCTTGGCTCAACTGGGACTTAACAAAGAGGTTATCTGCAACAAAGATGTTTCCTGTCATGATTTCAATGAAAATAAAACCAAGAGTACAAAGCACACACAAAAACAAGAATTCCTATGATGAAAAGGATTTTAGAGAGTTTGTGGTTATATATTAATGTCAAGTTACAAGAATTTCAAATAATAATTCAGAAACATAAGTTATATAAGCAAGGATACAAGGATATAAGTTATATATATATGCCATCCCTATATATATATGAACCAGATACAATAATATACAAACTTTTGTTTTTCCTACAGCTAATTAAATTTAAATGAGAATCCAACAAGGTGTAACACAACTACACAAGGATACAAGCTAAATTATATATATAGTACAAAAGCTTATCAATCATCTCAAACTACACCTATGAGCTTAGCATATATTTAGTTGGTAATTAAATCATAACAGAGCAGTTTATTAGTCCTGTAACTAGTCTCAAGTCTCAACAGCTAACCTATAGTTTTATTATTTCAGTGTACTGCTTTCTCATTTAAGCCTAATGAAGAAATGGAATGTCTTTCTTGATCCACTTTGCTTAGCCTATTTCACACCTCCCAACCCCTAGCCTAATCTTTCTTTTCTTTTCTGATCTGAATCTTTTAAAGATCAGAGCGTTCCTGCTCAAAACTTCACCTAGAACCTACTTCTCTTCTGGATTTGAATGAGCTAACCTCAAAATCTCAGTGCTTAATTTCAAAACTTTTTGTCTTCATGAGAAACTCAGAAAGGCCTTCAACACCAAAACCTTTTCTTCAAGCACCTGGTGGACATCAATGACAATCCAATTTTGTACATAAAGTACGAAAAAGAAAAAGAAAAAAGGAAGCTAAGACTACCCATTAGCCATTAGTCCATTAAACATGAGTTCACTGAAAATGAAAAAAAAAAAAAAAAAAAAATTTCTCATAATCTAGTTCCAGAAAATTCACAAACAAATGCATATAGATATATATATATATATATATATATATATATATATATATATATTAAATTATGAACAAAAGGAAAAAGCTTGAAGAAAATACCTCTGGAGATGATCTCTTGCCTTTAGAATGGAGAAGTGCAAAGGGTAGTAGTAGAAACTTAAAGGAGTGGGAGAAGGGTTAAAATTAAATGAAAGAGAATAGTTAGGTGGTCTCAGAAAACCATACTAAGTTAAGTTTCATTACACTAGCTACAAGACAATCTTCTGGAGAGAGAATCAAAGGAATCTGAATTCTTCTGGTCAAAATTCAAAACTAGACGATAAATGTTGATGTAGAAATAACATTAAAGGTCTGGAAATAAAGTACCTGCTCTGGACAATGATGAGTACTACTCCCTCTCTCATGAAGTCACCCCAAAGTCTTCTGCATTACATCATCAAGTAGAAAAAAGTTTACCATTATATATAGATTCATCCTAGAATGGAAGATTGGTAATGTTCTTATCAAAGATTACTCTTATATAACCCTTTCACATAATAATGAATTAATGTTCAATTAGGAAGAAATACACAGCTCTAAACATATGAACTATGTACTCTTAATACGTACGTTCTACCTAGCTCCCTCAAGCAGAAATGTGTAATCGAATAATTCGAATGAAAGATTGTCCACTTATAAAGAAATAGACTTAGGTCACTAGACCAAATGGTCTCAAATATTTGATGAGTACGATTTTCCGAGATTTTGTATAACAATCTATTTTCGCCATCAAAATTCTACGGGGAAAGGTTCTTTCCTTTTTCTTTTCTTTTTAATTATTTTTTATTGATTTTATTTGGAACAACGTCATCTCTTTGAATTGAAATGGGTTTGGACTGATCCACCATCATCAAGTCTTCCTTTCTGAACAATGGATGAAGAATCCACCTCAATCTTGAGTTGCTGAATAACCAATGGATGAACAATGGTGTAGCTGTGAATGAATGTGGTGTTAACCAAAGGATTAACACTTTTTTTTGTCTGCGATTATATTGACATTATAAGCATGTTCCATTCCAAATTGGCCATAAAATCATAAATAGAAAAAAGAAATATATCGTACTCCTAATTGTCAGTGGATGTTATTCCCTCATGTTTGCAATTGTATTGTGTCCTTTTTTTGTTTTTTCATTTCCACCCCACCCATCCCATAATGCAACCCGTGACCTCCACATTGTTGGTTATTTTAGATAACTAACATACCACAGCTCACTCGCCTCATTATGTCTTTAAAAACAAGAAGCACTCTCACAAAGAGCTTGCTTGAACTCTATCCACAAATTTCTCCATACTCTTGCTGATTTTGCTTACAATTCGAGAAATTCATGAACTATTGACAGCAAAAGTGCATCAAGCTCTAATAAAGATCTGCTATGGTAAGTAGAAAGTATAACGAGAAATTAAAAACTTAATCTCTCTGGTGATAATTAAGAACACGAGCAAAAAGTTTTTTCTTGGTATCATGTCAAATTACACCACAACACCTACCTAGACAGAAACACATAGCTCTAAACATATTAACATGTAGCAGTAGGCTCTTACTTAGTTCCCTAAATTATATTAGCTCCTGAGCAGCAATGACCTTCATTGTAATACATCCATGTTAAATAACAATCGGTTTATTTGCCTCACCGATGCAGTTCTCTAGAAGCTCAGCTGGGATATCACCTCTGAGGATTTGCACTCTGAATACTAGTTTTGCACTGCTGCACTCCATCAGTTCGAACACACATCCATCTCCGGCTTTCAAATCATTGGCATTGACAAATGCTCCCCATGATGGTCGATCAAATTGTTTAAGACGATTTGCTCCATTGTACATCGTCTCCCAACTCTTGCTCCCAATTGTGAGAACCGTAGGGATTGAACCAGGTGGTAGTACTGGATAAAGTTTGGCTGGGATCCCCTACAATGATTATATCAATGAATTAGACTAAGCTAATAACTTGATGATCCAAATAAGAGTAAAAGTCCTATTAGCAGCCTCATTTTAAGGCTTCAATTAAGCTAAGGGTTTCAGTCAGATGACAAATTATGTTTAACTTTACTAGGTATTTGAAAATAACAAGTATATATGCTCATTGAACAACTAATTGTTACTTCTTTGACAATAATGATGAGGTAGATGGAGATATCTTTTGTGCAGGCATAAATAGTAAAGAAATGATTGGCATATATAGAATGCCATTTCACTATCTATTATTATATAAATGGGATACTTACCAGCTGGTAAATAGGTTTTACATGTGATTTGGTGAGAATGATATCAAAGAAAGGTTTCCCGGAAAGGGGCCAGAATTCATCGCCGTGCAATTCAATAGTGGGATTTTCTGAAGATTGGGCTGCGTCTGCCATTTCAGAATCTTCTTTTTCCCTAACTGGGACTTAACAAACTAATTATCTGCAACAAAAATGTGAGTTATCATGCTCTCAATGAAAACATACCCAACAGTGCACAAACCCGAAAAAAAGAATCCCATGACCAAAAATCAAATTAGAACTTTTAGTGGTTATAACTTGTATAAGCATAATGCCATCCCTATATATGATTCAGATTCCAAAATAGACAAAAGCTTGGTTTTCCTACAGGCTACAGTTAATTTAAATTTATACGAAACCCAAAGAGGTCTAAGTTGTAACACAAGCATCATCACATATAAAACAGAATGACTATGCATCACTAATAAATCCACTATGCATCAAGAGATAGATCAGAGCACACGAATCATAAATTAGCAAATCCAAAAATTAAAAGCCTACTGGACCTCATTTCTTCCTACACAAGTAATGTTGATCTCCAGCTCATCAATCATCTCAAACTAAACCTGTAAGCTTAGCTCATTTGGTAATTGATCATCAGAGAGCAGTTGGTAACAGCTAACCTACCTTAGTTGTTTTGGTGTAATTCATTAAGCTCAAGGAAGAAATGAATTACCTAGCTAGCCTTTCCCTGTTTTTATCAAAGCCCTAGAAAGCCCAGCATTTTTTTTATCCACCTTTCTTAGCCTTTCTCACTACCCAAACACCCAACTAGTTTATCCACCTTTTTTTTTTTCTTTTCTGATCTGAACTTTTAAGACAAGAGTTTTCTTGTTTAAACTAGCTAATCCTCAAGATCAAGCCTTGAACAACACCAAAACCTTCTCTACATGTACATACACCTTGTGCAATTTCATTTCTTTATATAAGAAACCAAAAGGCTAAGACTACCCATGCCACTACATATGAGTTCACTAAGAATAAAGACCAAGATTTCTCACAAATTAGTCCCAGAAATTTCACAAGCAAAATGCATAATTACTAAAAACATGAACATAGAAAAGAGCTATTAGTGCTTGAAGAGTTAAAGATGATACCTTTGGAGATGGTCTTTCTGGTGAGAGTTTCTGATGAGTGGAGTAATGCAAAGGATAGTAGATACTTAAGAAGAGGTGTTAGGTATTGTCCAAAAAAACAAGAAAAAAAAAAAGATATGTTAGGTGGTCTCAAACACCATTATAGAAAGTTTCACTAATTGAGTCATAGGTGCACAAACAATGGCGCTTTGCTAGTTTCAGGAAAGTAACACTAGCAAAAGACATATTTCAATAGATTGAGACCAGCTTCAGCATAGAATCTAACAACTAATTGCGGATCAAAAGCCACTTAGCCCAGAAACTTCAATAATGGAGGAGTAACAGGTAAAAGAGAAAGGTAAAATAAATCTTTGTCCAAAAACTAAAGGTAAATGATTTCAAGGCAAATATACTTTACTTTCTAGTGTCTTGTCCCATCAAAATTTTCTCTTGTCAATATCAAGTTAGGCTTATTTTATCTTACTGAAATTCCAACAATAGAAGAAAAGAGGCTACACATTGGAATACCTACCAGTCATTTGAATGAGCACAATACTTTTGGGGTTGCATGAGCAAATCTATGATTTTCGAGTTGCTTCACTTAACAAACCCTACCTTCACCACCACCCCTCTTTTTTCTTTTCTTTTTTTTCAATTTATTTCATACCATGAATATTGAAGATAAAACTAAGCTGGGTTCACAATCATGTGCTTTCTCATAGGCAATCCATCAAAAGAGAGCAATCACCATTTGCCTACTCTTGCTAGTTATGAGGAACCAGTTGAGCACAGTTGTTGCTCTGCCCCGGACCAATCACGTCGGTATGACATTAGTTTTGGTTACCGACCAGTCGAGAAGAAGATTACACACCAGGAGTAATGGAAACTGACAATTTGTGCCAAAGTTAGGGGGTTTGAAAAACAACAAAAATCAAATTCGATTCATGTTAATATAGCAAAAATGGCGTTTCACTGTGAGCATACATCACCAATTCAATCGAAAAGGTTTGGCAGCATACTTCACATAAGAAGGTAGTCATTTTGAGTAATGATGGTTGCCAAAGATAATAACAGCCGCTTTAAAAAAAAAACCTAACTTCAATATGATCACCCATCAATATGATCACCCAAAAGGTGATGTATATACCATACACAAAAGTAGAGGAATCAGTCATTTGTGTGTGATACATATGGACTTGGTCCTTGTGGCCGGAAGGTTTGGCAATTACCTTTTCAATTTGATGTTGTTACTGATTGGCATGAACCTTCTTATGTAGATCTGATATTCAACTTCAGTAACAAAAGGTCCTAGTGTACTTTAATATTTTGGAGGCCATCTCAAAGAATGGAGTTGCTTCTTCCCAGAGAGCAAATCGAAAAGATGATAATGTTCTACTCCAAATTGACAGTATATGTTAATCCTTAGCAAAATGTAACTGATCTGAAACTAGGACGCTGGATCTGTATAAACCCTAAGAGAAATTTTATTCACACACCTCTATATACTAGATACACACCCTTTTTTTCCTACAATTTACATAAGACTTTGTGGGTACATAAAATTACCAAAAGAGACATTTATATATTAAAACTAAAGAAATATAGTTGAAATAAATAATCCCATGTTAGAGTCTTCTTCTCCTCTACGAGAACGACGTAGGTGAAGATTGAAAGCCCTAATCAGAAACAGTTGGCCACACTCATGGATGAACTTCCAAAGTTCCAGACAATATCAGAAATCAACGTAATAGATTCTATTAGTGTTTCTCAACCCTTAAGCGGGGTATGACTTCTCCATATTTGATTGAATTTGATCTACTACAAAATTTATTATGTTGGCATGCCCGGTTAAAAATAATGTGCTGCTGCTGTTGTGGTGTCTCTGTGATGGTTTAATTAATTAATTTTTAAAAAAAATCTTGTTAATGCCTGTAACTTTAATTTGAAGTAGAAATGTTGAGTTGCTGATATGTCTAATGAATCAAATACCTTGTACATGCGTGCTTGATTCTCTATTTTTCCCTTCTGCATATACTGTATTCAAAAGAAGTTGAGTTTTTCTCATCTTAAATTTTTTTTTCCTTTTGTCCATGGAAAGGCATTCTGAAGAATATTGTGCTATGTATGACATTTGTGGAAAACGAACTGATGGAAAATTATTGAACTGTGCTTACGATTCCCCATCTTTAAAGGTACATTGCAGAGCCGTTCTTTATCATTAACTGAGTAGTTTGAGATCTACCCTGCTTATTATTCTATCAGAGTGAAGATCTCTCGAGGTTTTTAATTACACAACGATCACATATTTTATGTCTTCCAGCCAAGTGATTTACTTTCATTCAAGATCCAAAGTTTGTGTCCAACTATTACTGGAAATATTTGTTGTACAGAAGCTCAATTTGACACACTACGGACATCAGTTCAGCAAGTAAGTATTCTTAAGTTTATATTTGACACTATGCTAACAAACCAGAGTCATTCATTTTGCTCTCCGAAAGCTTATCACCCTCACCCAAATTATAATATGCATATATGTATTTAGTAAATAGGTTGTGTATTTAAAATTAGGGTAGTTTAGGAAGTTTGGGGTTGTGTATCTAATAAATTGTGTTTCAATAAAGTTAATAGGTGGTGTATTAATAATGGGGTGTGTATCTAGTATTTAGTCATGTGTGAATAAAATTTCTCAAACCCTAAACACTCGGTGGTTGATCAAGGAGATTGAGTCTTAAATCATTTCCACCAAAAGTTTCTTCAAAGGAAATCATTTCCTAGTATTTTGAATCGGAACACCGAGCCCTGAGTGATTGCATATATGTTCTATACAACAGAATGTTTTTCACAAAAGATGACTGACAGTACAAGGCTCGTAAAGAATAGAGATGGGTTAAACACAGGTAAATTTCCTCAAAACATGAGAGCTCTGATAGTCTGATCCCTAAAAACAACTACAAGACAAATGAATGGTGAGGCAATAACCCACATGATAGTAGCCATATTCAACATAAGCAAGAATAGGAACAAGAAAGAAAGCAGGCGAGGGTCAATTTGATATTCATAAGATTGAGAGCATTCATAGTAGCCACATTCAGCATAACAAGATTCACACACACCCACACACATGCATATAACTATACCAGAGTTATAAATTACGGAAGAATAAATATATGATTTGGGCAAAGTCTCATATAAGGAGTCATTACAAATTAAAGTCCTGAAGAAAAAGAAAGAAGAGGTGACTGCTTCGAAGCATGCAAATGAGGAATAGATAATATCCTCGACATAAACTTTAAGAAATGTGAATTTGGCTAAAGAAAAGCCAAATGTCATTTGGTATTCACAAAAAATAACTCACTTGAAGTGAAACATGAATTTGAGGGTACACATTTTTCTAGCTTTACTTGTTAACAAGTGGATTTTGAGTTAATTCTATAGCCAGCCTTTTTTCTGCTTTGCAAAGAAGTTTGTTTATAATCAATTTAAAGGCAAACATAGCTTATTTCAATTTTAAATATCCCTACGCAAAGAGCAGAGGACATTATCACATGCAGCTTTCTTCTCAACAAAAGAAAATACATAATCTGGTAATATCGTAAAAAGGTCCAGTAAAGTTTCATGGTGATTCTACAAATCGATATCAATTATATAGTTTAGACAAATCAGGGTGTATGAAACCATGACTATGCAAGGGATACATATGGGAGCTGGGGATGATTCTTTTCCATCTCCCCAACCTTCATAATCTCAGGTGTGATGCAAATAGAGCAAGACAACTTGCATCGAAAGAATTTTGAAATTGATTTGACCAAGAAAATCAAATTGAACTTGAATCTTAGCAATAAGATGACCTTCTCCATATGTATAACCAAAAGACAACAATTTGCACTTGGCTTCTTAGGTCTCTAGCCTCATATAAACATGGAAACTAACAATTAAAACAAAGACTTGGCAAGCCACAAGAAGTGAAAACCGAGAAGAAAGCTTCATCAATCCCAACAGAAATTTGCCATCAACATATAGCCGTGTAATGATTAAATCAAAGAGAGGAGATCATGAAATGAAACCTGGACTCCAGAAGATATTATAAAAATTTGGTAGCTGATGAAATAAACCAGAGCAAGATCACAAATTTTAACCAGGTCAAAAATTAAGCACCTACAACAGAACAAACTAATGCCTACTTTTAATTCTTCTTTTCAGCCCCCTTTTTCTTTTTAGCCGTAGCCTGTGAATACAAGAATGTCCCAAATATCGCCACGGCGGACCCAAGTGCATTAAGAGGTCTAACTGGATTTCTGAACACCAACACAGTAGAAACAATCACCACCACCCTCTTCATTGTGTTTCCAACTGAGAAGGTCAAGGGGCTAATCTCATCAAGAGCCTGATAAGATGACTGGTTATAGAGATGGTAAAACACTCCAGACAACAACACCCATAAGTAAAATGTGGATGGTTTCCCCACAGATGCAATAGCTCTGTGGTACCCTTGAACCCATTGAGACCCTTCTACAAAAACCGCCACAGGAAACAGATAGAACAGCGAAATTATAGTGATCCAACCATACAAATTCAACCCATCTACTTCTTTGAAGCTCTGTAAACTACGTTTCGAATAAATGTTCCTCAACACAAACCCCACATTGCTAATCAAAGCGCCCCACAGGCCTTGCAAATTGAATGACACCTCAGTAACAGCAGCTAGAGAACAACCCAAAACAATAGGGAGAATCGAAAGCCAGACCTGTAGAGGGTAAGTATCCCCTAGGAAAGACGAAAAGACCACTGAGAAGACGGGCTCCGAAGATTTGATCACATGGGTGAAGGACACAGCCACCTTAGAGAATGAGACGCAAGCAGAGATGTGGCCTATTGTGTGGAACAATGCAGGTCCGAGGAGAGCAACAATGAAGGGCTTCGAGACCTTGGGGCATGGCTGGAGCTTCAGAGACCAGAGAATCAACATCCAGACGGAGCCGGCAAAGAGCTGAAATGAGGCCAGAAGCCATGGGAATGGGAAAACATTCAAAGCCTTCTTGTTGTAGATGTTGAAGACGATGTTTTGGAAGTACCAGAGGCCAAAAATAAGGGCAAGCTGGCGAGTTGTGGCCTTGGGCTTTGGAACTGTGGGTTCAATTTCTCCATCTGGATTGGCTTCGGATGCAGAAGCCTTGGGGATTTGTAATCTAGGTTTGGAGGACAACAAAGATGGGAACTTTGGGTTCAAATCGTGGATCTGAGACGTGGGTTTTGAAGAAAATCCAAATGGGTAGCCATAAATTCTGGTGAAGATTGAACCTTTAAGGTTGAGAGAGGTGGGTGTGTGAAGCAGAACAGATGAGGTGGGTAGGCGGCTTCTGTTGGGGTATTGATGGTTGGATTTGGAGAAAGTGACAGTGGTAGAAGGACAGTTGAGATTCAGGGTAAGCATTTGTACTTGTAGCTCTATTAGTTAGAGAGAGAGTGAGTGAGATTCTGCAACTTAAAAACCACAAGCTTTAAGGGATTGAGGGCGAGGTTTATCACTGGTTCAAACAGCGCTTTGCGTCCCTTTCAGGTACCTGATACTCGGAGCATTAATTTTTTGAAAAAAAAAAAAAGTCAAATCACTTGAGTGGCAAAAGAAGAAAGGTTTCCAAAAATAGTATTTGAATCCGAGAAAATGGTATTGGAAAGTATTTTTCGTCATTAAAATGGTATCTAATTTCCATTCACATTTCATGTAAAGTTGAACAATGATATGTTTTTCAATTCCATTCACATTTCTTACGCATTACAATTATGATCTTAGCGATAATACAGAAGATGATACCAAACTAGCTAACGACAAAATTGTATAAATATAATTATGACAAAAATATGAACGATGATCCTGATTTGACCGACAATGAAGAAATATTATTTTGAAGAAAATATAGAAGATGGTACCGAATTGGTCGACAACGAAATTGTACAAGCACTATTTTGAAGGTTTTTTATTTGAAGGGAGAGAAAAAGTTTTAGGTGTCACTTTTTTCCATTCATGATAACAAAGCTACTATTTTTCAGACCAGATAAAATTAATAGGGTCTTTGACCCATAAAGACAATTTTGAAGATTTTTTTTTAAAATTAGTTTGTAATTTTTTTTTATTCCCAGCAAGTTCATTCTTTTTCGTAAATTTATTGACTCCAATGAAACAATTAGTGTCCCATTGTAAAAATTATTGAAAAAAAAATGTCCTTATTGAAAATTTATACTTATTGAAAATTTCCTTAAAAAATACACAAAATTATTCCAGGTCATCAGAAAATAAAAAAATAATAAAAAAAGGAAATATTTATTAGTCTATTCAAAATTGAAAAAAAAAAAAGTTAAAACCCTGGTGAAATTGAAATCTCCCTCTCTTTGAACAACGAAATCTAACCAACAGGCGTCCCCTTGGGAATTTGGATCTGAGTTGCAGTTAGAAATGGCAGCGAGACAAATGGAAGAGATACAGAAGAAGCTGACCATGTTGAACTATCCAAGAGCCAATGCGCCTGCTCAGTCTCTCCTCTTCGCCGGCATGGAACGCTATGCTCTTCTCGAGTGGCTCTTCTTCCGGTACACACGACATGCCGTTTACTTCTTCTTCTTCTTCTTCGTCTTCGCCTCTCCGTTTGATTCTCCATTTTATTGATTTCTGGTACATTTGCAGATTGTTGGGGGACAAGTCACCCTTCTCTCAGAAAAGTCTTCAAGGGGACGCCATGGATCGTGACGAAGAAACTGGCCGTATTCAGTGTAAGGCTTTCTCTGCTAAAATCACGAATTGGGTCATGCCAAATTTATTCGGATTGTGATGAATATTAACTTGGATCATACACATTGTCTTATGCACAATTCTAAAGGCTTATGTTTGTTATTACTACTGGATTGATTATTGAATTCCATCAAATTGGCATCCAAATCACACTTTTCTATTATAGTTTTGATTTTAAACGAAGTTATGGGCTGTGATTTTTTATCAAGGAGTCTTTCTAACTTTTGCACACCTTGCTGCTGATGTTTAAGAAGAAGAAAGTGTTGTGAAGATTTTCCCTAGTAAATATTTTCTGCATTATTTGCTGAACAGCAAACAAACAGTATATAAAATTTTACATTTTGACCCCAAACTGATATTTCTTAGGCACGGAATGAATATTCAGAAGCGTTTAATCAATGAAAATAACATGCATATCTGTTCCTTGTATGCAAAAGAAAGATGCTTTCTACTGTTACATTCTTGCGTGTCAATTTAATGGAAGCAATCACAGCATATTGCTTGTGCTTGTGATGACTTAATAAGACTCAGTTAGCACCTTGTCAGTGCCATCTCAGCAAGAAACAGTTCAGAGTATTACTTAGTCTATTAGAGTGAGCTAAGCTACTGTTAGTCAGTTAATGTATTAGGTCTATGCCTATATTTGTAAGACATCATTTTTCTTCTGGTAGTTAGTTAATGTATTGGCCTGATTAGAAAACTTTTGGCTGGTTCCACTAGGCCAGATAAAGGAGTATGGAAGCCCTTTTTTTTTTTTTTTTTTTTTACCCTAGTCAAGGTATCCCAAAGGCTTGAGTATGGAAGCTTTAGTAGTCATGAGCCTTTTCATGTAAATCCTATTCAAATCTATTACTGGACTACTCTTCTCTTACTTTTTTTTTGGTTCCTCATGCAATATGGAACACTACATATGGTACATGTATTAGCTTGGATTTTCGCTCATGGGGGGCTGAATACTTGTGATCTGGTTCAAAGAAGATGACCTTCTTGTCCTTCACCCCATGGGTATGTGATGAGTAAAAAGGCAGCTGATAGTTGCATTCATGTTCTGCTTCATTGTCCCATCGCTCTGTCCTACTGGGAAAAATAATTTAGGGAGTCATGTTGGACATGGGTGGAGTCATGTAATGCCCTATTGTGTGAGAAATACAAGTTCTTTGGAGGCAGGAAAAGGAAATGAATTTAGGGGGATGTGTTGTGTTAGAGCTTTTTTGGGTGGTGTGATGGAGAGGAACAAAAGGATCTTTGAGGAAGCCAAAGGTGGGGAGGTGAATCAGCTATTAGATAGGGTTTGAGGTTGAGTGGACAAGGATCTTTGGCCGTTGGTTTCTTAGGAGTGCAAACATTGCTCTGTTCAGGCCATTCTTTATGAATGGAATGCAGCTGTGGCTTAATTTTTGGTTTTCGGTTTTATTGTTGAGTGTTATTGTCTTAGTTGTAAATCAGTTTGCTTGCTAGTTGAGTGGACTCCTTGTCCTCAGCTTCGTATAATCTCTTTGTTAATAAAAGTTTCTTTCTTATAAAAAAAATTGTAAGATGTCACTAAGCAATGAAAGCATTCATTCTTATTCAATTTATTCTCCAATTTCCTCTCTTATGAGTTGTTGCACTTGGAAACTCAAACACCCGAATGCTTTCCTGGTGGATTTTTTGTAATAACTCTTTGGAACACCTGGTGAATGCTTTCCTGCTTCTTTATTGTTAAACTACATCTCCTTCTTCTCAAGTCAGCTAGTATATCCTGGCTGTTTATTTATTTACTTTTTTTTTTTTTTTTTCAAATTCCAAATTGATATAACAATTTGACCACATCTCTTCTATTCTTACTCTAACAAGGGCAACATTCTGTTTTGCAGATTTGGCAGAGATTGCAAAGTTTTTGGATATTACACATACCGTAGACACAGAAGCCATTCAAGTTAGTTGATCCATGTTGATATTGGACTATTTATTTGGCTGATAGATGGCTAATGGGTGAAATTGATGTTTCCTTTAAGTATATCTCTGTTGAGTGTGCAATATCTAAAATTTAATCTGGATACTATTTTTTTCTTAAAGCTACCAAGCTATTTTGAATTGTCTTATCTGACTTGTTGTAATCATAAAATTGGTTCTTATCCTTTATTGGAGCAAATATTACTTTGCATGGAGCTCCCTTTACAATCAAATTCTTTATAGTAGATCCCCAAGTACGCTAGTCAAATATCAATCTCCATTGGAGAAACCTCCTTGGAATCAGGTGATTTTTGAAATAAATGTATCCTGCCATATCATACACTAGACAGCATATAGTTAAAGATGATTTTTTTTTTGTTTGATAACAGCACCTTATGCATCTAGTATGCACTTCAGACAGGATAAACAGACTTGGGGATTAAATGTTTACTTGGAGCATCATGTTTTCTGCATCTAATTGAAACCTAGTAACTCTCTACTGTGTGAGTTTCTCAACTTTTACTAAACGCTATGCCTTTTAATTGGCAGGGACGAGGAAGTTATGAAGATCGCACTGAAATGCTTCGTTTAATTGTAGATCTCGTGGAGGCAAGCATTTTTGCTGATAACCAAGAATGGAGGTTATGATAATACTGAGTATAACATTTGGTTTGGCAAATTATTGTTTGATAAAGAAAATACTAGGGTTTCTATAGTTTCTAGTACCATTGTTCAGCAAAATCAACATGATATTTGTTTCTGATTTCTAATAAGTATTTTAGCCTGAGATCTGGTCTGCTCTGTGATTTCTGCAGTATCGATGAGCAGGTTGAAAAGGATATAAAACTAATTGATTCCATTGCTGAGAAACAAGCTCAAATATTTTCCGAAGAGTGCAAATTGTTTCCTGCTGATGTTCAGATTCAGTCCATATATCCATTGTAAGAACTTCTATGTTCATTTATGTTTCAATTCCTCCCCCAAAGTAAAAAGATTAATTGGTTTGTTGAAGTATATATAGCCATACAAATTAACCTGAAAATCTGCTTGTCTATCTTAGATAAACTGGTTTGCTTTTAGATTCTCTAAGTTTGAGGAATCCTAGTGCAAGACTTATATTAACTCAGTATATTATCGAATACCAAAGTGGTAAGGAAATCTGCTTTGGAGTCAGTTGGAGGTATTGACTATTACATGATGGTGTCAACCATATATTCTGGTAAGTTAGGATGCTCCAATGCATGTTCTAAACTGTAAGACGGCTAATTGATAGATATTTGTAGCATCAATTATGAAACCTTTTTTTATAAATAAAAGTCTCAAGTAAAATCCAAACTGACATAGTTGGGATAAAAGGCTTAAATGAGGTGAGTATATCACTAAAGTTAGAATTACTTCAGCAGATATAGCAACATTCTGATTGTTTAATAAAAGTTCATTTGCAGGCATGATGTGTCTGAGCTGGAGCAAAAGCTTTCAGAACAATCAAAGATACTCTTAAGTCTTCAACAAAAGGTTGATGATTTGGCATCAAAGGTTCATTTCTTTTCCTTACATAGATCTTCTTGCTTTTCACAGTAATTATCCTAGAACTATCCTGGATTATTGTGGTAGTTGAGGTTCTTGCTCATTCAGATTGCTGCTGCAAATAGGTTTTTATTTATTTTAATTATTTTCCGCTAGTTGTGTATTTAATCTCATTGTGTTTATTAATTCTCCCTGCTGCATATAGCATGCTTACAACCCAGAAGAGGAGTATGCAGAGGTAGAATCCAGATTGCGTTCGCATTTGGAATCCTTTCTAGAAACTGCAAGATCATTCAATATGATTTACACCAAGGTCTGGCCTGAAATCTTGAATAAATTGATGTATTGGAGTGCTTTTATTTTTCTTGTTATCTTTTACTGTTTACTGTACCGGACTGAAGAATTTTGGCATAGTTGTTACTGAGAATTTTGTAAACTTTATACGTTTTAGTGGATTCCACCTTCACATAGTAGGTGTATGAGAAAATTCTTTATGCTTCTGCTTCTGCTCCTTGCTAGTTGAAATTTCACTTTTTAGCTACTCCGGTTAGAATGCTGTCATTTATTTTGATGTGCACGGATCTGCCTTTTTGTTATTAGTTTTTGCTGTGTTCATGTGTATGAGGTACATATTCTTATCTGCAATGTTGAAATGTCAATCTTTCAAAGGAAATACGTCCCTGGACCCACATGATGGAGGTACCCCAGCTCCATGGATTCGGGCCAGCTGCCAATCGCTTGTTGGAGGCATACAAGATGCTTTTGAAGGTATCACATTGATTACTTGATTATGTAGTGCATGATTAGTAAACTGATCGAAGTAAATCTTTGTATTTCACTCTTTCTACAATAAAACCTTTATATATATATATAATTTTTTTTTTGCATGCCACTATTTCTTTTTCTAGATATTGTTGTATTCCAAAGTTATAAACAAAAAAAACCAAAAGGATGACACATAACACAAATAAATGCAGCTTGTGACCAAATAGCTGTGAGAGAAGTTTCTTGTCTTATTGCCATACAATACAGGTGCAGAATGACGCTGCACTTTTACAAGGCATGAGTTCATGACCATGAATGTGTAATAAGGCATCTTTTTTTTTCTTTTTTTTTTTGGTTTGCATTTATTGCAGTTTCTAGGGAACTTGAGGAATCTTAGAGACTCGCATGCCGCTCTTGCTGTTGGATCATCCGACTCAGTTGCTGGGGAGCCCTCTTCTGTCACAAGAATAATCTCCGAATGTGAATCTGCATTGACATTCTTAAATCGTGACCTTGGAATTCTCTCGGCTTCCATTGCTCGGGAGCAAGGTGAGTAAGTGTATTTGTCGTGAAATTGTTTCTCATACATCAACTCGGTCTCTTCCTCTTCTTCTGGGACTGGGGGGCATATGTTGGGAAGATTTAGTTTCCTCATCTTGCATGAAGTCGAGTTGCCAATGTAATATTGATTTATGTATTCATAGCCCATTAGTCTTTTTTTTTTCTTTTTTTCTTTTTTGGTGGGATTATATATATCAAATAGCATATTTGGCTGACTGATTACACTTAAGCCATTGATGTAAACTTGTAATCGTAACAGTTGACCCCATTTAGGAGTGAAACTTCATTGTAGCCGGCGCATACGCACTCCATGTGTCTATTTTTCTCATCACATGCTCGGTCAGGCGACGAGATAAACAGAGGGTGTCCCTGACAAACAAATTTTTCAACTTTAGAAGACGAAACTACGAAAGTCTGGCTTCTGTGATTGAGTGACCAAATGAGAATGTTCTCAAGAATATTCTATTTTGGCTAGGCTATTTGGCTTTGGCAAATGGCCTACGGTAGCAGTTGCCCTTAAAATATTCTAATTTAAGCCATCTTTGAGAAATGCATGGATTACTAAATGAAAAATTTGGAAAAACGATGAATCAAATATCGGTACTTGTCAAAAAAGAAATTTAGAGAAGATGTATACTGTCAAGTGTCAACATTTTAGATCATACCTGAAAGTAATGGGGTAGAAACCACCATGGCACCAGAAACCACAGCATTATTGCCAAAGCTCATTTTGCTTGAAGAGTTGAGTCTTGAAAAAGCCGGAACAAGGCAGTAGGAGAATTTCCCATCAATTGAAGAATCCATTTGGGATATAAGGGACACCGATCCACGTCCAAGTCCAATCATCCCTGATACATCTTCATTAAAGAGTCCACTGTTATTGTGCCCACAACCAATTATAATCTGTGGGAGTGAAACTGGTCGACCTAAGCTAGTGGAGCTAAAAGTGACTGTCTCATTGGATAGAATTCCATTGCTGTAGGATCTATCCCTGTAGAACCTTTTGTAGTGACAGATATCTTCTGAGCAAGAGGTTCCACTTCCACTTGCAGATTGACATTGACTTGAGGTACAAGAAACCTCTTTGTAAGTATTGGAATTTTTCGGATCAAAGAGCGGTGCTTTCTGCTTGTAACAGCTGCTGCAAGGCATGCATTGGATCCATGTAAGATCGCTAGCTGTATCTGCAACCCCTAAGATCTCTACGGGAGGTGTACCAATTGATATTTTCATGAGGTATTCGCCCTTGTCCGATACTATTGTAGATTCAGGATTGTTTGAAGGGAAAAAATTAGTTGATCTAGAGAGACTGACACGGTTGATGGAATGTTGCAAAGCATTTGTCACGCGTTTTGCAGATGTTTCTGAAGGATTGTGGAGAGGAGACATTGGCGAGTCGCGGTGAATGAGTTCCACACTGAAGCCGCCATTGTGATCGGCTTTTATAAGAGAGAAAGGGAATACAAAAGTAACAGATAATGTTAATGCTATTGCAATGGGGAGAGAAGGGTTAGTCAAATTCGCTACCATGGCTGGTTGAGAAGATTGTATGAGAAAGACACGAAAATGATCGAATCTAGAAGAGAAAATAAATTAAACTTAATTAATTACTGTAGCTTCATTTGGCTCATCTTTGATTGGGATTGGTGATGACTTAGATTTCATGAGGTGCTTTCATTTACTGTCCAGATCCTTATTAATTAACAGAGAATGAATTACAATATCCTTGTAACATGTACGTTCGTGGCTCTTTCAAGTGCTGTTTATCGTTTAAGGATTGAGAAAATGAGATTGATGATAAGCCCTTTCTGGAAAAAGGAAGAAAGTTGAGCACTCTACAATTCTCTCAGCTGTAAAAGGATAGAAGCTGTAAAATCTCTCTCATACGGTTACTAACAGTTGAGCAACTAATTTGTTTTTATTTCTTTATTAGTTTCCAAAACAAGGTTTTTTTCCATTTTAATTTTTTAATTTGTTTTAAAAATTCTTAATTTATTACATATTTTAAATTTCATATAGATACAACCAAACAATGAAAATTGCATGCAATTGATGGAGTTGTAGATTCCATCATTTCAAAAATTCTAAAAAATTTATAATTGTCTCATCCAAACGCACCGTTAGTGTTGATTTATATAAACGTGGAGGGTTTATCTACGGTACATTAATGTACCGATACATCAAGTAGACTAGTTTGATATAGAGCTAGACTAATTCAATACAGAGGTATCGTTTGCCTATTTCTCTGTCGAACTAGTCTACATTTGTATCAAATTAGTCTACTTGATGTATCGTAAAACTTTCCAAACGTGGATACTAATAGAGTTATATATATAACTGCAACAACACTATATGCAGCCGCCTCAATCCCCCTTCCCAATGTCGTCTTTGGTTATTTTCTACTTTCTATTTATGTTTTCTGTCTCGTCTTGGATTATATATATATTGAGGTTTAGATGTTTTTTTTTTTTAATAATGTTGTTTTAGTCTTTCACATATAAATCAATTTGGAGACATAGTTGAGTTGTGAATATGAAAATAATGAAATGGTGAGGTTATCAGCTTGCAAACAAAAAGAAAGAAAGAAAGAAGAAGAAAAAAGGTAAAGTTTATAATTGAAGCAAGTTTTCCCTAATTTTTTCCCAGGCCAAGTAACCATTCTGTGTCCTAGTACAAAACGGGAACTTTGTTATCCTAATTTTAAAGATTTCAGAATCTTTAAATCTTTCAAAAGAGTAGAGATCATATATATATATATAGAAGAGTAGAGATCAGGAAAGTTAAATCTTTCAAAAGAAAATTACCTCATTGATACATTAACTTCGTGCATATGGAACTTCAACAATACTAGAATGTTTGTCATGCATCCACTTATAGATGAAACAACAAAATTTGTTATTATTATGGTAACGAGAGTCTTTTTTTGCAGAGAAAGTCAGTCTCGGTTCTTAAAGGTTAGCACATGCATCCTGTGCGCGTTAAAGCTAAGGAAAAACCGTAACAGAGGAGAGAGCTGGTACGTAAAATAAGAGATCGATCGAGGTGCTATATATGTTTGTCGTACGTTGTTTGGATTATTTTGAAAGATTGGTGGGTTTCATTCTTATTAGTTTCTTATCATTATTGCTTGATTGCTTATATATATAACCTTTTCATTGTGGTTGTAAATCTTATATTCCCATGCACGGTGGTTTTTGGGTTTAGCTTTTGATTTTGCAGTAGTTTAATTGTACATGCTTTTTAACGTTCTAGCTTATATATTCTGGAGAAGAGATCTGTACGTACGTGATAGAATTAGCTAGATATATCTTGATCGTCTTTGATTTAGTTTTCATTGCCAGCCAGCTTGATATATAAAATGCCAAAGCCTCTATTGAATCAACGAAACAACAAGTCTAATAAGTTGTCTGAGAGACAAAAATTTCGTGCCGATAATGAAGACACCAAAGTGCTCACAAGGAAAGTCCGGATAATGTTTAACGACCCTGATGCTACTGATTCTTCATCCTCAAGCGAAGATGAAAAGATGGAGACTGCAGATTACGGGAACAAAAAATCATCAAAATCGAAAAGGTTTGTACGAGAAGTGATTCATTCTTTCTTCACGCATTCAGGTAGTGCTGTTAGTTGTGAAGCACCACCACAGACTAAGAGGATGATGGGGGTTTCTGTTTCTACTGCTAATAAAACTAAAACTAGAACTAGCTCAGGAAGAAAGCAATCCTCGTCTTCACCTTTCAGAGGTGTAAGGCGAAGAAAGTATGGCAAATGGGCGGCTGAGATTCGAGATCCTGTCAAAGGTGGCCGACTTTGGTTGGGTACATACGCCACTGCCGAGGAAGCTTCCCATGCCTACGAGGCCATGAGGTCTAAGTTCGATGAAATTTTCAGGGCCACTACAACTACTACTTGTTCTGACAAAAACAACGACGACGACAAAAGTAATTCTAACCACGAGCACTTATTTCTTCTGAGAAAAGCAACTCCAGTATCTCCAGAAGCAGCGGCCCCGGACTCTGATGGCCGCGGCCTTTTGTTCCAGCAGGGGTTTCCGGTTTCGGTTCTTGATATAGGGATCACGGATTCCAATAGCATTCGGAATGGAAAGAGTGCTGATCATTCAGACAAGGAAACCATTGGCACTAATAATGTTGGACAGCTGCAAATTCCGTTGGAGTCGAGTTTCCTGAAGGAAGCATTCGAGTCTCTCTACATTGAACAGCAGAAGCAACAAGACGTCTTCAACTTTGTACCTGATGAGGAGCTTAATGAACCGATCTCCTCCTTAGAGGAACTTGGCAAGTATTTCGACAGAATTTATTGTAGCATTGACGATTTAAAAATCGGTGGATTTGATGATCAGCCTACAAATCTTCCTGATTGTGACTTTGACGATATTCCAATAAGTTTAATCTAATTAAATAGTGTAAACCATTATGATCGAGTATAGCGAGAACAAAATGAACCTTACGCTCAAAGTTTAATCTAGTCAAAATGAACCTTACGCTGAGTGCATATCACATACTCGATAAACTCGATCGTAATGGTAAACCATTATGATCTAGTGACTTACTCAGTGCATATTACATGCAAACTCGATATACTTGTTCGTTTTGTATATCATTATGATCCAGTTCTCGCTATACTTTTAGTTTTTCATTTTTCCTGATTGTGAAAAGATGTGTCACGATTAATAATTCATTCTTTTGCTTAAAAGAAAAATGAACAATCTTTAAACGCTCTGCACGGTTTACTATACAACTTTATATGTAGAAATAGCAGTAAAATTCCATCTGTAGCCTTGCCTTGAGTTTCCACCATTTTTTCACATGTATTGAACAAACATTATGAAATTAAACAACAAGGTTTACCACATACATTATATTGAACAAATATTAGGTTAATGAACTATCAATATATATATGGATCCGGATCATGGGACACATATTTTGACACATATGTTTACTCCTCCCAGATCTAACGGTTTTTATCAGATCTAACGGTGTTCTGATTAGTTTTGGCAAACCGTTAGATGTGATAAGAACCGTTAGATCTGGAGAGGAGTAAACATATGTGTCCCATGATCCGGAGGCATAATATGAACTCAAAACCTCGTTATGTAGAATTGTAGATCATATAGTACGTAGAACTTCCTCATGGATTAATTGTTGAGTATTATTCTCGTTATTTGGTTATTTATGTTTGTGTTGAATAATCCTAGTTGTCCTAGTCAGTAGCTAGGACGTCAGTTTTCTTTGTTTACCTATTCTTAGGGAAATTCCAGTAATTTAGGAGTCTATTGCTTATGGAACTAGTTTTGCTTATTTCTCTCGGTAGTTGTTTATGTATTCTGCTATATATTGACTCTTCAGTCAATGAATAAACTATTGAATTAATTCTAATTAGTATCTTCTCTTATTTTCGATCAAGTCTAGATTTCAACATGGATTGGCTAATCAACAAATGGTTAATTATCTTGCTTTCGGTTAATAAACCTCTTTTTCGCCACCAAAATAAATTAAGCTTAATCTTAGCCTTAAGGAAAAAGAGTCATTTCCCACCTTTTGAACGTACCAAAGGAAAACATAGAGAAGTACGTATTGCCTAGGCTAGAAAAAAAGAAAAAGAAAACAAAAAGGATATCGAAAATGAATTTTATTAAATTGAGCGAGTACGTACAATGGAACTTCTGCTGGTGCTAATATGGACGATCATAACAATGGAAATTGAAATCAAATGCACTAACCTTTATTATTCTGGATAATGAACATCACTAATTATTAACTAAAAAGTTAACTAATACAAATTAGAACTTGGTGCAGTCAGTTGGCTTGAAGGACACAGTCTTCCCCTTCAGGTCATATCCCACCAAGAAACCCGTCTGCGCCAGGTTCCCATAGATGGAAAGACTCGCCGAAGGAACAAAAGCAAAGCACAGAGTCTCCTCGCTCACCCTAACAAATGTGTTCTTGGGCTCCAACTTCACATCCGCACCGCTGAAATGCACAGTAATATTTGGGGTCTTGAACTCCTGCTCGGATTCACTCACCTTGTAGCAAAGGGGTATCGGAACCTGAGGGTCTCTCACGCGCTCCCTACCAACTACCTTGTCAACTGCGTCTTCCAGCTCTGAGTAGAAGGACTGATCAAGTATGGTCAGTGTGGTGCCTGAGTCGATTATAATGTTGCCCTCACCGGTTTCTGAAGATGATGATGAGAAGGGAATTTTTGTATGGTCGACGCTTATGGCTTCCAATGTCAAGAAGAAGAAGGTTTTCTGGGATTGATCATCGACTATGGGAGTGGACAGAACGCCGGAGCCGGAAACCACACCATTGTCACCAAAGCTCAACTTGCTTGTTTGGTCGCCTTGCGAGGCAAAAGGGATCAAGCAATACGAAAACTTTCCATCAATGGAAGTACCCAATTGGGAAATGAGTGACTCATCGCCACCTCCAAGACCAACTATGCCAGACCCTTTTTTGTCGAAGGTTCCAGCATTGTCGTGGCCACACCCGATTAGGGTTTTTGGGAACGAAACGTTTCTCCCAGTAGTGGAAGCTAGGGTTACAGTGTCTGCCGCATAGTCTCCGATTGTATGTGATCTATCACCATAGCTCACTTGGTATTGGCAGGCCGAATCTGAGCCACTCCCCTCGGAGGAGGAGCAAGAGCCCTTTAGGGTATTGCATTGATTCGAAGTGCAAGGAATGGTTCGGTAAGTGGATGATTTTGAGGGGTCGAAAAGAGGATCGGTTTGCGTGTAGCAGTCAACGCAAGGCTTGCACTGAGTCCAGATGAGATCGCTGCCGGTGTCGGCGATGGCCTTGATAGGAACTGGAGGGGTTCCGATGGACAACTCCATGAGGTACTCGCCGCGGTTGTTGATTATAGTGGACTCGGCCTCGTTCGGCTGAGCTACCGAAGAAGAAGCGCCGGTTGGGTTGAAATGGCTGAGTCGGTTGAAGGAACGGCGAAAGGCATTCTTCAAGCGTTGGGATGGAGTTTCTGAAGGGTTGTAGAAGGGAGAGCGCGGCGAGTCGCGGTGAATAAGGTCAATGGTAAAGCCTCCTTTAGCGGAGGCAGAAGAGAAATCAGAGGCACAAACAAGGAAGAGTGCAAATGCTATTGTTGCTACTGCCATGGCTAATCGGACAATTTGTTTGTGGCAATATTGATATGATGTGTGTGTATAAATACTGTATAAAAGAGCAAACAAGATTCTCAACAAAAAAAAGAAAAAAAAAAAGAGCATTTGCACAGGACGCATGAATATGTATCCGTTATTATCCGAATTAAATTACTATATAATTTTGATTGCTTTCCATATGCTTGGATTGTTAGAATCTCATCAGGGGATTTTTGCAGTAATTGCATAGCTAGGTTGCCATGTGAAGGATGATTACAAATTAAATTAATTAGTAACCGAGGATTTAGCATGAATTTGTCCCAAAAAATGATTAGGTTAATGGACATTACTGTCAACCCAAAAGTGGATTTATAATATGAGATTTGATTTACAACAGATACAGAAATAATAGAAATTACCTGGGACCAATTATATTCTAATTAAGGTTAGATGTTAATTGAATGAGAAAAATTGTTGTTAAATTTCAGATATTTGAAAAGATAAGCACATGTCTAGACGGAAAAATGGGAAAGGTAGAATAAATTCATGACCCAAAAAAATTGATCGAGAGTACCTACTCTCCTGGTTACGTGGTGACCAAGTAATTCATGATCATTTACCATTGAATCTAAATTCAACGATTGAGCATAACAACTAAACAAAAAAGTGAATGTTCATGAATTCGTAAGTTTATTCTAACCATTAGAAAACATTTTACAAGTTTTGGAATCCCTTAGATTACTGTTACTTAGGAAGACATATGATACAACTACACGCTACTAGAAATTGCCACACACGCTATTGATGTGTAAAAGTGGAAGACCATTAGTGGAGTGAGTTGTTATAATCATTTGTGCAACTGTCTTTGCCTTGTGAAGGAGTCTTTCCCGAACCGAACGTATGCCCAAAATTAGATCTCTAATATGGGATTTGATTTACAACGTACATATATGAAAAAGGAAATTACATGGAACTAATCATATTTTAATTAAAGCTAAATGTTAATTAGTTGATTGAGAAAAATTGGTTCTTGAATTTCAAATATCTGATGATTGAATAGGTACAGGATCAGGTGTCCCAGGACGAAAAATGCGACGATAATTAAAATGAATTCATGACAAAAAGTAGAGAACATATGTAGGATAGGATTGGTATGAAATGAATTCAGATAATCATAATTGGATTTCCTCCTTATTAATTATCATTAAAGTTAAGTTCAAATTGGCAAATTGAAATGCATGCATACATGAGTACGCTAATTAAGGTAATATAAGAAGAATCCATCCATCTAATGCATGCTTGGACACGTACGTACGGATAATTAAGTATGAAAGGATTTTGATGTTAATTCTGAGCTGGAGCCATGCATCTGATGATGAGACTTTGATTTGCTTTGGTATTTTCTCAAACTGGCTGATCGTATATATTTTGATTTTAAGTATGAAAAATTTCCTGGTCACCTGACAGTGGCGGATCAAGGACTCAAAGGCAGGAGGGCACAAAGCAAATAGCTAAAGAAGCGCCGCAGGCGAAAATTTTGTTTCTTTCTTTTATTTGTTTATCACTTTTGAGTTTTGAAATACATAATGAATCAATGATAGAATGACCAATTAATTGTATATATATAACGGGAGATTCTCTAGTGAGGACCACTAAAATGAGTACCACTTGATTAGACATACTTTTTTTACTACATCTCGACAAATCAACCGTTCAATATTTAGATATTTATGAGTAGATCACTTCTACAAATTTTCAATGAAATCGGAAATCGTTAAGTTATCTATAATTGTGATTTACCATTTATGAATATGAATGGTTCAAAATTGACAGATTTGGTTCGTCCATTTATTTGGTGTAGTTCGGTACCTTAACGATTTCAAATTTTGTTGAAAATTTGTAGAAGTGATCTACTCATGAATATCTTAATATTGAACGGTTTGATTTGTCGAGATGTAATCGAAAAATAAATATCACAACCATTAATCAAGTGGTACTCATTTTAGTGGTCCTCACTAGAGAATCTCCCTATATATAACTACTATATATTATACTCTCTTAATTACATTACTTGTTTGAGTTACCGATTCAATCATTCAGAAGAAGTGAAGAACTGCAAGTCTGCAAGGGATGAACCAATTAATTAAAGAGTGCGAGACCAATTGTGATTTGCAAAATGAAGAGGCGCCGCATGTCTGCAAGATGGCAACATGGGGTTTTTTTTTTCCTTTGTTGAGTTATTAGGTTTGACTAGCCACCTAGGTGACTCCCACTCTCCCAGCCCGTTTTTTTATTTTTTATTTTCCTGCTTCCCTAAACGAAGTCGTTTTTGGCTATTCATTAATTGAAATGAAAGTGGTCAAAATGACGTCGTTTTGTAGAGTATTTCTGAAAAAATAAAAATAAAAATTCCAGAATCGTCTTCAACCATTGTTGCCCCTGGTTTGCCCCTCCTGGCCTCCTCCACCATTGTTGCCGATCTAAAGCTCTATACTACAAGTGCCCCCCCTACACCCCCCCCCCCCCCCCCCCGGATATCCTGATTACCAAGTTTGCCGGACTAAATATTAGTTAGTACGTTTGTTAAGTTTTGATAAAGATTGAAAAAAAAAAAAACACAAGAACAATTTTAACATTTACCAAATATGAGTCATTTGCTCACTTGAATGATAGTTTTTGAGGGACTGTACGAGACAACTGAATCTGACGGCATTAAATATTAGTTAGTTTTTTTCAATTTTGATAAAGATTTTTTATAATTATATTACTGGTTAAAGTTTAAATTTTTTATTTTTTAAATCAATTCTCCAACCTCACTCACTCCTTGGGCAAACCCCAAGCTTGAGCTTATTAACAAATATTACTCACGTGTGTATATATATATATATGTACAGGAATTCTCCAATAGGAGGTCCTTACGTTATAAGGTGCAGAATTCTAATGTCAGTCGTCAGATTAGATCATTTAAACGTATCTGACGGCTGACTTAGAACTCCGTATCTTATAAAGTAAAGACCATCCTATTGGAGAATCTCTGTATATATAAATTTTAAAGAAAGTTCGGACAAAATGTTTTTCCTTTTCAATTAAGTTCTGTTGATAGGGTAACATTACCCAAGAACCAAGCGATCATACATGTCAAGAAGCTCCACGTATAAGGAATGCTTCAGGAGGTCCTCAATTACAAAGAAGTCCACAAATATATTAATGGACCACAGGTCCAACTCAAGGAGTGCTCCGACTATGAGCCCGAGAGGCCATGAGCCCGAGAGGCCATGAGCCCAAGAGGTTAATAAATATATTAATGGACCACATGTCCAACTCAAGGAGTGCTCCATTAATGTCAGAATTAATACCCTTGTTGGTGCTCCATTAATGTCAGTGCTCAATTAATAACAGTGCACCATTAATACCAGTGCTCAATTAATAATAGTGCACCATTGATACCAGTGCTCCATTAATCGTCGAGTGCTCCACTAATGTTAATGGAGCATTGACACTTACATATTAGTGGTACGACCGAATGGGGCCATTGGCCGAATGCTACGTGTAAAGGGCAATCAGCTCTGTGGAGCAATGCTACCCTACTTCTATATAAAGACCCTCAGACCTCATTGTCAGGTATGCTAATCCTCAACACCAGAGTTATCAATCAACACATCCAATTTCTCTACTAACTTAAGCATCGGAGGGTCCCTAGCCGGTACCACACCGGTGCCCTTCACTGCTAGCATTTCTATCTTGCAGGCTTTGGTGGTCAATCAGGGAGGTCACGCCGACCTGATTTGGAGGATTCGTAGACCTCAACCTCGACGAGGTCACATAACTGTTGGCACCAATTTTGGGCATCAACAAGTTCATATATACTTCACACGTACCTAGCTAGTTTAAATCTGGTTTGGAATGTGATGATCTTAATCATTCTGGTCGGACTTTTTTTTTTTTGGTGAACAATCTGTTTGGACTTTTTGAACTAGCATCTGCATTTTGTGACCATAATATTACGTTAAAAATTTCATTTAATAACCAAAAGCACACATTTTCTAAAATCACCAACTTCAAGTTGAAACCAACATCATCAATGTCATTTAACAAGCCAAGAAGTGACAACCTCATTACTAATGAAAATAATATTACAAAATGCATGCCCTTTGCATTGCACTGTCCTGCAAAAGATTTTCCGCACTACCAGGAGCTGCAAGCCTAGACAACGCTGCTACACTTGGAACATTTGTTTACTACTAGTCCGCATATTCAGCCGCACGAAATATTGAAGCTTTCAGCACAACATCCTTACTCGCGATCAGCTCAAACAAGCAAACATCCCCTTCCTCCAAATTGTTTTCCATGGAGAATGCACCCCATCCCTCAGATATTTTTTTCCTGCGACTAGCATAAATGAAGCGAACACGCCACTGCTTTTCATTAGAGGCCTCAAGTGTAATGAAAGCTGAGCACTCATCCCCGAGATGCTTACTATCAAATTCAGCAGGCACTACCTGCACAAGCAATACAATTTGCAGCTAAGTTTAAGCTAGAACTGAAAGACTTCAAAGAGAGCAGTGTGTGTGTGTGTGTTTGTGTCTTTACCACAAAGGAATCTTTCATGTGATAATATCGCAAGATAACAAGGAAGGCAGGATTTTCAGTCTTAAACATTTTGGCAGCATTGAACGCCCTCCTGCTTTCTTTGTACATCTTCATCTTTTCTATCTTAAAAGAGTAATACAGAGTTCCACTATTACAATTTTCTGTATTTTCTTCATGGTCCGCAGACAACTTGTGTGAGGGAGACTTTCCCTTTTCATTCAGTCTCCCAACTAGCTCTGTAATTACATCTTCCTCATCTTCATATGCATATCTTCTGTTCCTAGACTTATCAACATTTTTCCCTTTATGATGGAGTACTTCATATTGAGAAGCAGAAAGTACTGAAACTTTTAGCACAACATCCTTCCTTTTAATCAGCTCAAAGAGACACACATCTCCTTGCTCCAAATTCTTGTGTTCCAAAAATTCATTATATCCTCTGCTGAACCTGAGGACTGAACTCGAAGCATTTGTAGAAGTGCATTCGACATCCCATTGGTCCCCATTAGAATCCTGTAGTTTGATGAATTCTGAGCACCTGCTCAAATATTTCCTAGCAAAGTCAACAGGAACAGACTGCAAAAGTGAAGCAAGAAGCATGCAAGTTAGCATTCCTCTGTGATACCGAAAAATCTCAAAATCACATGATATGTATGGCTCACCAGATGGTAGTTATTGAACTGCAAGATCACAGCGAAAAAAGGATTTTTCAGCTTGAACATTCTGGTAGCATAGGTCACCTTCTCAAGTTCATTGGGAAACTTAAGTTGCCATTTAGGATAAGTGTAAGAAAATAAGTCAAAAGCAAACATTTCCTCATCTTCATTCTGTCTTGTGGATAAGTCCTGTGAGCCACGCTTTCGCGTTGATTTCTTTACATTTCTTGAGTCTATTATGTCTGCGTATTCAGCTGCACGAAGTACTGAGACTTTTAGAACCACGCCGCCCATCCTTTTCATCAGCTCAAAGAGACAGACATCTCCCACTTCCAAATTACTGTCCATCAAAAATTGACTGCATCCCTTGCACATTATCTGAAGTGAAGGATTCACACACACAAAACGAACATCCCACTGCTTTGCATTAGAATCTTGAAGTTTGATGGATCCTGAACACCCACTCAAGTATTTCTCAGCGAACTCCGTAGGCACATGCTGCAAAAGTGAATCAAAAATCACATGATTAAGCATATTTTTGTGACACTGAAAACTTCAAAGACAAATTAGATATAAGGCTCACCAGATAGTACATCATGAAGTTAGCTCGCTGCAAGATAATCGAGAAAAAAGGTTTTTTTGGCTTGAACATCTTGGTGGCCTGGATCACCTTCATATTTTCTTTGGATATGTTTCTAGCAAAGACTTCCTTATCAGCATTTTTCTTCAAGCTGCCTCGCACTGATTTCGTCACACTACTTGAGTCTATTATGTCTCCTTCATCTTCATATCTACTCTTTTTCCTCCCCGTCTCATCGGAAGACTGACATTCCATACACTCCTTGGTAGTAACACCTCTTTTGATACACTTGTTGAGATTCATGCCAG
This sequence comes from Rubus parviflorus, assembly GCA_029955375.1. NCBI lineage: Eukaryota > Viridiplantae > Streptophyta > Magnoliopsida > Rosales > Rosaceae > Rubus > Rubus parviflorus. Next base: position 5,974,540 of record JARGGL010000005.1, on the reverse strand, counting down.
AGTGCAGAACATGTTTTCTTCCAAGAACCTGTTCATCTACGCATTTGCGTCTTCCTTTTATTGAATCATGAGAAAGGGGAGTTGGGGTAACCAAAATGTCAGTAACATGATCATCTCCCATATCCTCTTCATGAATCCCCAAAGAATCCATATCAGAATTTTTCTCTTGATTGCTACTTTGACCAGTACAAGGGTAGGCAATCTCAGAACAAGTTGTATCAAAAATTAAAACGCGGAATTTCGATTTCCCTTCATATCTAAATTCTAAGAAGTCCCCATAACAGAGAGAATAGTATTCTGCAAATGCCTGCCAATCTTGAACAAACCAAATTCTTTTGTCAACTCTTTCCAAACCCACTTGCCAAACACGGCCAGTAGGAACACTCAGTGAAGCAACATTGGACAGTTCTTTCCCAAATTTCTTCACAAACGTTGGTGGGAGCCCCTGCAGGCACCACAATAAGTCATGGCTCTTTTAGTTCTACAATAAAATGGAAATGTATGTATTTCAGTATTTCTCCAAATGTAAAAACAAAAGCACAAAGAAAACCAAAATAAGTATATCAAGAGGAAAATGACAATGAATTTCTCAAAATGTAAAACGAAACTGAAAGGCATTACAAGAACACTCAAAGTTCTGATTTTTTTTTTTTGTTTTCCTGAATTTGGCCTGAACTCAAACTTCTACTTAAGTTTGTGGGTTTTTTAACTTGGAGTAAATCATTCACAATTTCACACCAGTGTTAACAAACTAACAAGAAAATAACATCTACCCTCACCCTTTTTTCTTTTCCATGAATCATTCACATAAAAAGCATATACAGTCCTGATGCCCTGATGGTGATCAAAGTTTAACAAGAAAACTAGCCAAGTGACATTATAGCACAGTAAACGAACATTTCCTAATTAAATTCCCAACCATAATTACATGAACTTTACCAGTTTCTGTCTCTGTTTGCTGGGCTGAAGTATCACCTTGAAGAAATGAAACGGTATACTGGCCAGAGAATCTGACCGCCGGTGAGTTTTTGACATCGTTTTTGTAGGAATGCTCTCAACTCTCAAGACTCAACGAAATTAAGTAACCAAAAGCTTTTATGGTTGGTTGGTTGTTTTGGTTTGCTCTTGAATTGAATTGTGTACCTGTTTGTAGTCTCATCATTTCAAAAGAATTAATGACTACTTACTGCTGATGTATTTACAAGTCCAAGTCAAGTCGTGTGTAATTAATGACTAGTTAGCATTTGCAAGGTAAGCCTTCGGCTTTAGACTGGAATGCAGAACCACCTAGGATCATGATTTGCATGTTCCTTTTTATTTTTTCAATGATTTTTTTTCTTCTAATTTTAGTATTTTATTTTATTGAAAATTCCATAATTTTATTTTACTAATTGAAGAATTTCTGAAATGTTTCCGATATTACTTACTTCTTCATTTTTTTCACCTTTCGCCTTAATTATTATTTTATTTTTTCCAGAAAGAATATTATTTCATTAGTAGTTGGGCATGCAGTGATGTCTGAATGAGTCATTACATAAATTACATCCACATTAAACCAATACAGATAGAGTTCCAGTACAATTTTACGACATTTTTCTCAGGCAGAACAGGCCGCAACCCAGTCATCCATTAAACCAATCTTCTTGTGAGATCCTAAATTTTTGAGGTGGTTACATTTTATTCCAAGGCCACAATAGAAAATAATTTTATTTTTCGGAGTTTCAAGTTATTTATAATAATTTTTGAAGTGTAATTAGAAATTACGATGTGACGATTTCCTATTGGGTAGATGACGACATGTGGCGTGTAAAGAGGGGACATCATGTCTCTGATGTCAGTAAGGTGGCTGACTCAATGACATGTGTTGCTTGGTGGCACATGCTGTTTCGTTACTCGACATGTGGGATAATGTGCTGGGGTGAGGAAGACCCTCTAGTAGTCTAGTAGAAGACATCAAGACTCTCTTGTCCCACAATTGGTACCAATCAAGTTCTCTATCAACCTCAAGAATGTAATAGAGTTGCTCATATATGGCATTGCCAAGTCCATTTCAGAAGAAAGTATAGAATTTAGTCAATTTACATGTATTAAATCAGGTCATAGAGTCTATTATAAAATTTTAAGTGACACCAACGTTTGTAATTGTTTTTCTCTTAATTGAATGGTTCTTCTGTTTGATCGAAAAAAAAGTCAATGATTTACCATGAAAAAAAATGTTGGTTACAAAAGGTAAGAAGTAAATTAGAACCAATTAAGTTAGATAATTCTTTAAAATAAACTTAAACGATAAACGGTTTTTGATGATTGAATTATATTGCCAATTAATCAGAATGAAGAGGTTCACGTTCTAATACAATATGAACTATATAAGGTGTGTTATTAACAACTTAATAGTATAACAATAGAATAACAACTTAATAGAATAATATACAATATATAACAATAGAATAACAACTTAATAGAATAATATACAATATATATTCAACTTAATACATATATATTATTCTATTAAGTTGTTATACTTGCTCAAAATTTTCTTTGACTTGGAATAATATCTGATTATAAACTTGGAATAATATCCCTGAAAGATTGGGGTAACATCACTTATGCATGGAATCTAGTAACTATTGCAACTAATTTCCTTTTGCATGGTGCGCATTAAATACTAACCGCTTTCTCTTTATAGACGTACTACTCGATCCATCTCCTATATAAACTATAGACCTGTAATCTTCACGTACGTACTACTGGATCTAATGGCAACCCTATTGCGATATCCTTCACTTTTCCTCGTTGCATTGTCCATTCTTTTTCACACAGTCCTCTCTCTCACACAAGATGATCATGATCATCACCACGGCGCTGTTCTTACCCTCGAACTGATCCACCGCGACTCACCGGCGTCTCCCCTCTACAATCCATCAGAAACTCATTGGCAACGATTAAGCCAATCCCTCCGACGCTCACATCACCGACGCCGCACTATCCACCGTTTCAGAGGGAAAGATGTGGAATCCCCACTAATCTTCAGCGGAGGAGAGTACCTGCTGAACATATCAATCGGTACACCGCCCAGAACTTTGATCGGGATTGTCGACACCGGAAGCGATCTTATATGGACACAATGCATTCCATGTAAAGACTGCTTCAAGCAAAAAACCCCGCTCTTCGATCCGGCTTCTTCCCCGACTTATAAAGCCCTCTCTTGCGGTTCCAAACAATGCCATTTGCTAACCGAAGCCTCTTGTTCTAGCACACAGTTTTGTCACTATAATTACACATATGGGGATGGTTCTTATACCACAGGAAATCTGTCGCTCGACACTGTCACATTGAATTCCGTATCTGTTCCGAGTACTATATTTGGCTGCGGACACCAAAATGGAGGAATCTTCAGTGGGATCGAGTCGGGGATAGTTGGACTTGGAAGTGGAGCTGTGTCACTTGTATCCCAAATAGGCAAATCGGTTGGTGGAAAATTTTTCTCTCACTGCTTGGTTCCTACCATGTCTACCCAAACGGATCCTAATATTTCAAGCAAGATGTATTTCGGTCGTCAAGTTTCAGGTCCTGGTGTGCTCTCCACACCTTTGCTCTCCAATGGTTCTGAAACCTACTACTACCTTGAGCTGCAAGGCATTAGTGTTGGAGTCAACCGTTTCATCATTGATGTCAACAGTTCTCAAGCTTTTAAGGGCAACGTTATCATCGACTCTGGGACTCCCGTAACATTCTTGCCCACGGATCTCTATACCAGTTTTGAAGCAGAAATTCGAAAGGAGGTTCATTTGGAGGTGGTCAAAGATCCGACGGAATATTCACTAAGTCTCTGTTACAAGACTAAGTACGACATTACCGATCCCATTGTGACAGTCCATTTCAATGGCGCAGATGTGAAACTGAACTCCGAGAACACATTTCTTAGGGTTAGTGAAGATGTTGTGTGTCTATCATTTGGCCCAACTAGTGATGTGGGAATATATGGGAATGTGGCAGTGACGAACTTCTTGGTAGGATATGACCTTGAAAACAAGATTTTGTCCTTCAAGCCAACTGATTGTACTGCCCAGTAGGAATTTGATATTTGTGTTACATGCATGTCTTCATGCTGGTTAATATTTGCTTACCTAGTTTCTTATTATGACTGCTGGTACGTAATTGTTAGTAAAAGTTGGCTTTTTTTTGGGCAATATTATTGTTAAAGGTGATGAATAGCTGCGTATTTGATTTACTGAAGTATAAGGCGTAAAATTTGTTTCGTGGCCGGGGATATTTAATTTGAAAATAAAGGCTTCTGCCCTCTGGATTTCAAACCCATTGATATGCATACGCATCTTGCAAACCCAGAACGTAATACATTTTTCATTGATGCTTTCCTTCCTCAAACTACATGCTGATTTGAATTTTATCTTCTCTATGACCAATTGTCAGTTTGTTTATTTTATTTCAAAATATATTTTGGGAATTATGTTGGTTGGAGATCTCGAATTCATATTTCATTCATGAATCTGAGGATTATGCAGATTCATTCATGAATCTGGGGATTGCATTTCAGAAATCCAAAACCACTTTTGAATTAATAATTTTTTTTAATTATTTCCCCTAAAAAATGGTCATTTTCCTGTATGTCCAAACAATTGACACATATTTCTCACTAGCTCTGCTACAGTACCGCGTTGCCCAACAAAGACATAAATATCTGAAAATTCACCGTAGCAGAATAAACAGTTACCATAATTTTTATTGAGGGGACAATAATTTTTTGTGGTCACTATTCACAAAAAACAGCGGATTTTATTGACAGATCAATAAAAATTATGGTCACTGTTCATTCCACTACAGTGAATTTTCAAATATTTATGTCCTTGTTTGGCAACGCGCACGGTACTGTAGTAGAGCTAGTGGGAAATATGTGTCCACTGTTTAGACCTATGGAGTATTTCCCTTAAAAAATTGCAAAAAAAAGTGAAATATGTCTTAGGTGAATTTTAGAAGTACTTGAAAGTGATTTTGAGAAGCACTTGACAAGTAAAAGTGTTTTTACCAAATTTGAAAGAGTTTTTCTATTGGAACCTTTAAATCTCCTCACTTAATCTCCTACATTCTCTGCACCTCTTTGTTGCTTTTAAAATACAAAATTTTCTTAGTAGATATCTTTCAAATTCTAAAAATAACCATAGCAATATAGTTCAAATGCTGAAATAGCTGAAAACCTAAACATACTCTCTAAAATAGTTAAGAAGGTAAGATGCTCTAAGATAGAAGATTTAGGATTTATGTCAAATCTATTTTAAAACAAAAAGAAGAGGTCTGTAGAGTCTAATTATAATTTATTATCCATAATTGTCATTTTATATGAGGATAAATATATAAATTAATAATACAAAGGATGGAGGTCATGTGAAGAAATTTGGAGGTCCCAATAGAAAAACTCAATTTGAAAAGCTTTTTTAAAACTTTCAAAAACAATTTCAAACAAGCCATAAAGGGAGCTTCTATTCATACCTCTACAATTAGTATTTGGACCTCCTCTCAAATTTTTTGCCATTAAACTTCCAACTTTACCCCTTCTTATATTTTTTCTGAAAAATACTTTTGTCCGACCCAGGTTGGACATTTGTGTCCAAACTCTCTCTTATTGGCATACATTCGGTTGTGTAATTCCATGATTTGAACCGTTGATTTTGTAAAGCAATCTTTATAGATCAATTCTGCAAAAAATATTCAAATTACGAGATTGTTAACTCATCCAATTATATCAAACAAATATACGGTTTTGGTAAAAGTTAACATTTTCATGACGAACCGTCTATTTGTTTGATGCAATTACATAAATAAACGATTTATGTTTACTTTAATTTTTTGCAGTATTGATCTATAAAGATTACTTTACAAGATCAACGGTTCAAATCATGGAATTACATTTTCCAATGAATGCCAATAAGAGAGAGTTTGGAGAGAAATGTTCAACCTGGGTCGGACAAGAGTATTTTCTATATTTCCTAGGAAAAAACTTAAGTCTGAATCAGGTCGGACCTGTGTATCCGAACTCTATGTTATTTGCATACATTTGATGCTCTAGTAGTTCTATGATCTGAACTGTTCATCTTTTAAATCAACTTTTGAAGATCATTTTGGAAAAAATTTAATGTAAACGAAAATCGTTTATTCATGCAATTGCATCAAACAAATAGATGGTTGGTTATGATAATATTAACTTTCACCAAAATCTCTTCCACACCACCAACCTCCCCAAACGTCCTCCAACACCTTGATGTGGCTTGATTTTGGGGAAAATTGCCAGATTAGTGACTAGTATTGCTCCTCCCTCCTAGCGGATCTTCATCTTCTTAATCAATCACACCTCTATTTTTTTTTTTTTGAAGTTTTTGGTTGGTGGCAACTAGGGTTGATTTTTCATCTTCTTAATCAATCAGTCCTTGCCTATTGCCAGCTTCTTTTTTCATTCATATGACGACAATTAGTCTTAAGTACGATATGAATACTACAACTACTCTAGTATTTATGTAATTGTATTCCTGGGTTTAATTAAATCTGCAGGTGATTGTGTTTAATTCCTTCTTTTATAATAGTGAAGTACTTGTTTTTGGCTTTGGCCGGCCAATATCAGTCCCACTTGCATCAACATGGTAATTTTCTATTTAGGGATAAAAAAGATTATTTAAATTTTCAAAACTGTTGGGAGATCTAAATCTCAATTGTGGAGGTATGAATTGAACCACTCAGTCATAAATATGAAGAAAGTAACAAATGCATGGCAAAAAGTTTTCTTAATAATTCACATAAACAAAAAAGGTTTTCTTAATAATTCGATTCAGTGAAATGAACAATTAACATAAAATTCAAGCATTTGATTTTCATCATAGTCTCACTAGCTTTTTCATACATCTATGAAAGCCTCAATAAGAGGCATAACGAAAGCCTTTCTTGTCATAGCGTTAGGAACTTAGGAGTGAGTTTGTGACCAAAATTTGACTTTCCTATCAAATATTCCAACAACGAAAGTAGAAGTCAATATTTTGAAATAGAGGGGAATACTCATCCACACATATATGATGTTCGGAATACCAACAAGAAACATGATGATAGTAGCCGCCCATGGTTTGGCATGCAACATGATGAGAAGGGCACAACAAAAGGCCGACCATCATGGTGCAGATAGAGGAAAGAAGGCTAGTTAATCCAAACGTCATCTTTTTAGGTAAGGATGTGAGGAAGTCATCGATCTTCGGCATAATGTCATGAGACAATTCGCCAAAGCATCAATATTGAAGTCATTGAGAAAATAGCCGCCACAACATTTGAAATGATAAAAAGAGGAAACAAATCCAAATTTACAGCTTGGGCAAGTCTTGTAGCTGCATTAATTCCACCAGTGATTGTTGCAGCAAACACGATAGTAATAACTAGAGCACCCAGAACTGTACAAGAGTTTGTTGTATCCTTCATCCACTTTTCTCCCTCCTTCATCATTTCCTTATGGTTCTTGGTAAACAGTTCACGAGATGTAAGGGCCGTGATTGGCAAAATATACTCCACCTCCCATATGTCATTACGAAAAAGTTAAGAAACTCTTTCAGTTTTCATCACAATTATTTTTAGGGTTGGTGACCAATAAGGTCATATATGCTATAAAGTTGTCAAATAAATCAGACAAAATATAAATTTGCCCAATAAGGTCATTTAATGAAAACATAAAGGCAATTTGACATATTCCTATACAAAAAGTTTCTTAAAATTACGAAATACCACTGACATTTCAAAACCCACATCGCAGACCACTCCTATCCTATCCTATCCTCTCTCTCTCTCTCTCTCTCTCTCTCTCTCTCATCAACCATGTTTGATCATGCTAACTTCCTCTCTCTCTCTCATCAACCATGTTTGATCATGCTAACTTCATCGGCGATGAGATCAGACTCGGCTTCATCGTTGACGAATCAGATCTCAACTTCCGCTTCTAAGGAGTTAATTAAGTAATCGATGGATCCGACAGTGGCCTTGGAGTCCGTCTACGATTCCAATTCTAATCTGCATTTCGCATCGGAAGCCATTGTAAGGCGTCGACGAGGCGACTTCCATTTGATTGGACTCAGCTTCATCGACAAGGAATTGGATGATCTCAACCTCCGTTTCTAAGGAGTTGAATCGCCGTCGGACCCAACGGTAGCCTCGTGTTCGATTCGAATAAGTGGCTTGCTAAACCACTGAGCGCCAAAGGGTGTGAACTATATAGGAAACAGAGGTGAAATTGAAAAGAAAGGGATTTGGTGCCTTTTAGCGGGAATGAGATTTCATTTGGCTGTGGGACTTGGTGGACGAGTTTGTGTACCATGCCAGTTTCAGAGCTTCTGTCAGTACAGGGCTAAGATGAAGAAGTGAACGAGACTGAGCACGAGATTGCTCTTTTCAAGCTGTGAAGGTGAGGGACACTTTGGGTTTCTCTTTTCTACTTTTGAAACTACTAGTAACAATTGAATGGCTTTGATATTATTGCAAAGCTGAAATGTATGAGTTTTAGTTTTGAAATATTTTTGAGTCTGGTTGAGTGTAGTTTTTCTTGTACATTGATGAATTATGTGGCCTAGCTTTGATTGTTTTTGAGGTTTCTAAACTGGTATATATCTATGTCTACGTATGAGCTTGAATTTCAGGAACAAATTTAGGCATTTCATCCTTTATCTGTGGACTCTTAATTGAAAGACTTTATTTTGATGGTTTGCGCGCTTTAGATCTCCAACTCTCCAAGGTTTTAGAAAAAATGAGAGAGAGAGAGTAATCAGAATATAATGATTCTTCTTCGTTGGTGTATAAAACTACCAATATATATTTACATATTCAAGGGCTTATTGGAATAAGTTTTCAATTCATGTATTTTCCTTGCTACTGTTTTGTCGTATTGGGCACTTAGTAATAATGGTTATCTTGTTTCTTAAGTTGAATGTTTTGGGTTTACAAGCAATAGCTAATGACATTATAATGTAATCTGCAGGGTCTGGAGCAGAGTTTGGTGAATTCATACCTTTAGGAAAAGGAGGTTGAAATTTAGGGATTGTTGTTGTGTTACAGGCTTAGAATGTGTATGAAATTGGAAATCACTAATCCTTGTTATTCTCACTGTAATTGTTTTGATCACATGTATGTGTTAGAATTTCTGTATGTTCATTTCCATGCATGAATGATTATGTTGTAGAATTCATGTATTTTTGTATTTGAGTAAGGGCCAATACATTCATCTAAACATTTTCAAACAGTTGCGGTGGAATCAGATGATGGATTGAGTGAAGTAGCTTCCAAACTAGTGAACTAGTTTATTATCATACAATAGTGAACTAGTTGTGACTAGTTTATTGTCACATAGACACACACTAAAGTTGTTATTGTCCGATACTAGCTTGTTATTTTTAGACACATACTAAACTATTATTGTCAGACAATAAACTTAATAAACTATTATTGTCACTCAATTGTCAGACAATAAACTAGTGAACTTATTATTGTCAGATACTAAACAGTTATTGTCAGACAGTAAACTTGTTATTGTCAGACTATTGAACTTGTTATTGTGCGACACTAAATTGTTATTGTTAGACACTAAACTATTATTGTCAGACAATAAACTCAATAAACTGTTATTGTCAGACACTAAACTAGTGAACTTGTTATTGTCAGACACTAAACTGTTATTGTCTGACAATAATCTGTTTATTGTCATTCAATTGTCAGCCAGTAAACATGGCACAGATAACCTAAATTCATGATATACAAACAAAAACAAACCCAATATTTGACTGTGTACTGTAGCAATTACCAATTGGTATTCATCGAGGTTTGCTACCTCACAACCTATTGATTCTTGAGGTTTGAAAGAGCTTAAGTAGAGACTTGGCAATTGTGTGGCCAAGTTGTTCTTCATCGGTAAAAAAGATGGACAAAATCAAGTGAGAAAACATTGCTTCATGAGCAAGAGAGCCACGTATAATCTAGTCTTGTTCAAATCAGACTTCATTTATTGTCTCTTGCACCTTTTTCTTATATTGGAAAAAGAACAAAAAAAAACAAGCTAGACTTTAGAAAACTATGCAAATAAAGCTTTCGGGTTGATTTTGTGATGTTTCTCATGCACCCAGCCTCAAGTATCGAAGAAAAATCAAGTTTCAATGTCTCCAAGCAAGAACAGTCAAGTCAAAACAAGCTCAATGTTGTTGCAAGAAGAGATCGACAACGAAGCCATTCAACAAATAAGAAGTCTCATAACTGACTATGACTCTGTACTAGGCTTTTCTTCGAACACAGTGTGGGAAACTATTGCAGTAAGCTATTGAAACAGGCAGAGTCATAGATTTGGTAATCTCAAATGAAACTAAGCTCTGTCGCCGGTCTGAACCAATATTTGCTGCAGCCAAATACAAGTGATCAAAGACAACCATTAGAATGCTTTGCCTCCTCAACATAAAGGCAAAGAGGACGATGGTTCTTTTCCACACGAAGCCTTTAGCAGACGAGCACAAAATTAGCAACAAAGTGCTACGTAACTGTGTTGAGCATTTCATCGAACAGGTGGTGGGCGGTTTTGCAAGCAGATGAAAGAGTGGGAAATTTTGTTCCAATTTTTAACTCTGCAAATAAAAAGATTAAAACTCATCGACCAACTTTTATAACTATGATGGAAGCACCACTGCGAAGATTAGCAACGAAGACCAAAGTCATAAACTTTGCTTCATGATCTTTTCAGCAAGCTAAGCCAAAGTGTATAAGGGCAAGGTTATCAGTTAATTAGTGACCTGATACTCTTGCAACTTCCCAATTATCTTACCAGAACACTCGAACCAAGCCTCGCGCTCCCAATCCATCATCACAAGCCTCCGCAATGAGCGCTAGCTCCGCCACCTGGACGCCAACTCACATGGCCTCCTAGCCGTGGCTGCCGATCAAAGAAATTTCCGATCTCTCTCTCTCTCTCTCTCTCTTCCCAGATCAAAGAAATTTTCCTAACAAAGTTAGAGACCGTTAATAACAGGGGCAAAATTGTCAAGCATTTTGGGCTTGGGTTATAAGGATTCTCCTTATTGGGAAATAATGTGACCTCATGGGCCAATTACCCACCTTATTGGGCAAAAATAGGAACCTTAAATCTAATTGGGAATATTTTGGTTATGGGTTTTTATCACAAATAGTACCTGAACTTTACGTGAATTATATACATGGTACCTGAACTTCACTTTTGATCACAACTAGTACCCGAACTTTTCGTTTTCATCTTAAATGGTACCTGAACTTTTCGTTTTTATCCTAAATGGTACCTACAGTCAATTTTCAGTAAAAAAAAAAAAAAAATTGAAAAAAAAAAAAAACTCTCTCTCTCCAGCCGGAACTCTCTCTCTCCCGCCGGAACTCTCTCTCCTCTCCATCGGCGCCGCCGTCAACCATCTCCAATGACCACAAAGTTTATATCAACATGTAGATAACAATCCAAGGATGAAATTATGTAACTACATCAAGGTGAGATTCAAAGTAGATAGAGAGATATTGATGCCGGAAGTTCCAAAAATCGAAAAGTCGACGACCTCAATCCTCCACGTACGGCGGTCAACGTTGAAAATTGAGGGTACCACGAGGTTGCTGGGATGGAGGGCTTCAAAGCCCAATAGGTTTGGAGGATCGGAAGTGGCCGGAGGTGGTGGCGCCTTATGGTGCAGAGGGAGAGGAGAGAGATTACGGGTGGGGGGGGGGAGAGGGAGGGAGAGAGAGAGAGAGAGAAAGAGAGAAAAAAAAAAAAAAAACTAAATTTTTTTGTTTTTTTTTTCTTTTCAATTTTTGACCGTAGGATGAATTTGTTTTAATTTTTTAACGGTAGATTTGACAATAGGTACCATTTGTGATCAAAACGAAAAGTTCAGGTACCATTTGTGATCAAAAGTGAAGTTCAGGTACTATGTATATAATTGAGGTAAAGTTCAGGTACCATTTGTGATAAAAACCCTTTGGTTATTATTGACCTTATTGGTAATTTTCCTTTATTTTTAAAAGTTAATTTAGAAACAAAAAAAAAGGTACAACAAAGAGACATAATGACTATAATGTACGTGATATATAAAAAAATATTCACATATACAACATGTACATAGCATCCATCTAGTAAAGGGGGATGTAATTATAATTTTAGAATGAGAAATTCTTACCTTAAACCATTGAAGCTCTCTCTGCATTTGCATAGCTGCACCTTGATTATAATTAAATCGTTTTGAAGGGGACAACATTTCAGCCATATGTAGCAAATTATAAATTTATCTACAAGATATGGCAATGCATGTCTTTTAGAGAGTCCATATATAAGGTAGTTATACATTTTTTCTTCACAAGATGAAATAGGGTTCTTTTCTTCTCATCAGTGATCCACATGAGTTGTGGATTCGCTTGACATATAGCAGTAATAAACTCAACGTTCCCTTGTTCAACAACGTGGAAGATTGCTTCATATACCAAGCTATCTTTCATTTGTCTAGCATCTAAATCTTTTATCACTTTGGCTCTTCGATTGAGAAAGTTACGGGAATGAACATGGATTAACTTCATTTCATATATCCTTTGGGCTCCTAGGTTGAGATTATAAATAAATAGATAAATAAATAAATAAAAAGAATAAGAAACAAGTTAGACCTTTAAAATAAAATATGGTACAAATAATAATGATATACGTATACCTGGCATTGAAAAACATTTGATGAATATATTAAGTTTTTAATTCACACTCCATCTCTCTTTTAAATTAAAATTTGTCTTTTTAAGGATTTTGACAAAAAGAAGAAAAAATGAATGTAGATTGTAAATTAAGGAGTGCTGGATTTCAATCTTTATTTTTTTTAGGGATGAAGAAACAAACAATTATAATCGTTAGCAATTAAGGATCTCCTGAAAGAAAGAAAGAAAGAAGGAGCATAAGAAAGTTTTAAAAAGTTTACATGTGAATCTATTGCCCGACTACCTAGGTTATGTGCTACTCCAATAGTCTAACAACTATTATGACACGTACACAGAGAACTAAACACGATCAACTAAAAGAACCTAGCTATATATCATCAACCAAATATTTTTAAGTTTTGTTTTTTTGTTGAGTTGAATATGTCAAATTCATTGATAATCGAGTGATATTATAGATAATAACTCACTTCGATCTATGTGGGGCGCGACAAAAAGAGTTACTACCTAAGAAATCTCAACTATGCTTATTGGTCATAACACATTATAGGAATAGAATAAAGTACAAATAGTGAAGCCAAAATAGTTAAAGGAGTGAAGTCGATCATGACCCATGAGTTCCTAGGGCTGAGACTGGTCCGGTTCCGTTAAAAGAAAAAAGGAACCAGAACAAGAACTGAGTTGTTATGAATGGTTTAGTTTCGTCTATTCTGTAAGCCAGAACAGTACAGTAACCGAAACCGACCACATACGATTTAGTTCGGTTATGTATATTTTTCGGTTTTGATATAAACACCAACATGTAGCAGAGAGGAGAGAGAGTTCGAAGAGAGAGAAAATGGATTTGGGATCCACTCTCTCATCTGTCGCCAACTTCAATACCCAAATCGCGACTTACCACTTGACGTGTCGTCAAAGTGTGGTGGTGAAAGTATAGATTAATAACCGGGGGAATGTTGTACCCAAGGGATTGGACGACCCAAGATCCCTATAGGCAATACAATATAACCAAGTGATAATAACACTAGAAGTGGTGTGACAAGGAATTGGCTATGTACTTAGAAGTGAGTATGTGCAACATGCAAGTGTAGTGTTCAAAGGGGTGTCACTCTTGAGTGACTAGTGACCAAAACAATGACCTAAAGTAACCATACTAAACTAGGCAAACAAGTAAATGCACAAGTGATTGTGCTTGATAGTTTAAAGGTTGTTGAGGTGACAAGCCCAACAAATGTGTGTTTGTGATCAAGTGGTGAAGGCGATTGGGGTTTCGGGTTAACTCTAACCCAATCCGATGAATGACAACCCTTAAGGACATGCAACAATGATTTAGTTAAGGATCAAACCCCTTATCCCAGCCATGCTATGGTTCTAGGACTCGATTCTTCTAAGACTACTTTGTGCCATATTCCGGTTCACAAAGACTTTCTAATCCATTTACCCAAGCCTTGTTAAGGTCCCCAAGTAAACTTCATAGGCATAGAGTGCCAAAAATCGAGATTCAAACAAGGTAAACATCACATTTAGTCTCATCATGCTCAATGTCAAATACCTAAGAGAATAAGTTGCTAACAAACACTCTTAATTAATTAGGCTCAACACATGGTTAAGAACTAGCAAGATTCCTAAACAAGCATTTAACATAACCGTATTTCAACAAAGAACATATCCAAGAACATGAATCATTAAGCATAACCAAGAGTATTCATCAAAACATCATCATGGGCTAGGGCACACAACCCTAGCCCCCAATCTAAAGAACTACTCACAACTCATTGTCAAATACATCAATAATCTCAAATGTGAAAACATCCATACAAAGTGTAAAGTAAAGAGGAGTTGAGAAATGCTCAAGGTGGTGATGGGCAACAACCCCTTGGTGACTCCAAGTATGTAGCAAGCCTCCTTGTGCTCTTCTCTTCTTCTCCAAACTCAACTTTGCCTCTTAGCTTCCAAATCCTTGAACTTTCAATGGATTGCAACTTGTGGTGATGAAAGTCCGTGGAATGGAGGTGACAAGTGGATGGGTGTAGTGTATGAGGTGTGTGGAAGATATTATGTGAAGGAATGGAAGTGAGTTAGGTGGTGGAAGGTGGAGGAAACTGCAGAACTAAAACAGAGCAGCAACTAGGGCGTCCGGACGGATTGAACGAAACCTGGTTCTCTTAATGGCTTTGAGAGAGAAGAAAGGGTGTAAACTCTAGGGTACTCAGCTCTCTTCCACTAATGGAAGGTGCTAACTATATATATGATGCTGAATGAATGGTTTTGATTAGGGGTGGGCACGGTTCGGGGTGGGTCGGTTTGAGGCCCAAACCGTTTCCAAACCAGACTTGTCGGTAGGCCCAAAAGCCTGTCACGACCCGAAAATTTACAACAATAATAAGGCATTTTAGCCTTTAATTACATAACAAATTCGGGACGTGTAGCATGGAATACCAATTACAATTATGCACTAGAATTTTTTTCTATTAATTCAAGTACAACACTCACTCATTCCATGCCCTCCAATGTAAATATTGACTCAATCTTTAGAGTCAAATACTACATTTCATGAATTTACATAATAAATTGATAATTCAATAAATTAAGTAAACTACTTCCTCAGAGTCTAATATACACCAGCGGAAGACTATCACCAGCTCAAACGGTTGATACTAGAATTCTCAACCAGTTCTCCAAATGCTAAAGCGCATACCTAACCTGCATGATTAACCCTACACCATTGAATAGTGTACCGGGTTATATTAACAAACCCGGTCAGCTTACGAAGCTGGTATGAGTAACCTCGATTTATATTGTATTAACAAGTTATACAAACAAAATTATACAATTAAAATATTGCATAATTAACTTACCAAAAACAGATCGTATAAAAGACTTTTAAGATAGTCCAAATACGAAAATATATTTAGAAATCAAGATCAATCTCCTTTTGTTTCTAATTGAAACAATTAACAAATGCATCATTAACAAATGATATATATGCTCACATAATTATTCGATCAGAATAATATGGACTTTCCCCTTTTTAGTGAATATTTTAGGATGACTGGTAAGGAACAAATCAAATCAAGTCCCAAATCCTAGGTAACAAAATACCTAGCATGGGTAAAAATCCGCGTACAATATGTACGGGTAAGCAAACAGCATACCAAGGTCTCCTACCAAAGCATGTACACTCAAGGTTGGCTCCTCCTTCCTATGAGTCTAATAGTGCACTATCTGTAGGGACTTAAGCCCATTGCTTAACTACTCACCACCAAACTCAATTTACCAGTAATTCACTTTAGTACACAATAGTACTATTCTTTCAACTCCAATATGTCTTATGCACAAATTCACTTTACAATAAAACAATAATAATGAATATTTCATTATATTGTTTGTCAAACACTCCACACCCATAAAACAATTTAATTTGCATTTTTCACAAAATATCGTTTTCCACAAATCAATTATTCAAAAACAATATAAATATTTTCATATATTGTTTTCCACTGAATCCCACGTAAAACAATAATAATGAACGTTTTCAAATATATTATTTTCCATACCAAACAAAATCACTCAACAATAATATAATTGTTTTTACAAATATATTATTTTCCACTTCAACACCATCACCAAAAATATATATATTTTTCATGTAAATATATATATATATATATATATATATATATATATATATATATATATACGTGGTCATCCTTGCAGGAATGCCACTAATACCAACTATAGTTTATATTTAAAATTCATTTAAATTTATTTATTTTAAAAATCAATTTTTCACTTACCGATGAACCGTTGTCGAACAAGTTCATTTGTTTCAAAACAAATATTCATTTTAATAAATATAATTTCACAATCTAATAATTGTTTTAATAAAAACAAAACATGAATTTCATGCACCAACAATTTAAATATGAGGGTTACTCACATTTAGACAATTAATTCAATCACCAAATTAATATTGTGAACTTTGTTCACCACAAATATCAAGTGAGTTTACTCACCTCTAATTCCAGCTGCGTCTTTAAATAGTAACCGGAAATCGACCAAAGCACGTACGCCTTACTTTTCGTAACCACCTATGATTATGCAATTTTAAATTAGCATAATACACTTCCAAAATATTATAAATATTCCGTAAATGTCACCCAGGACATCGGGACTATTTATCGGGACAAATTGACCGAAAGTCAACTGTCGGTCAACGTGGGGCCCATGTTAAATATTTATCGAACGGGTCCCACCGAAACTCCTCAACACCAAAATTTAACAGAAAGCTTATTTCTAGCATCCTAACAACATATCCGAAAATGGTGACGATCCGACGGTCGGATTATCACGGATCTAACGATCCTTAATCCTTCGATTAATTGATCATTAATCAAACGGTTGAAATTCAACGATCTCACCGTACAACATTTTTATAACTACAAGATTAACCGTACGATTAAATTTGATAACTACCTCAAAGTCCAGATTGGAACGGATTGGATACGACGGGTGTCCATAGCGATTGGGCTTTGGATTTCTGGCTTTGGGCCTTGGGCTTGGTCAACAGGCCCATTTGACCCTTTTTTTTTTCTTTTCTCTTCTTCTCCGCACCCCTCTCTTCTCTCTCCGCACCCACTCCTTCCCGTGCCTTTCTTCCTCCTTTTCTTCTTCCTTCTCTTCTTCTTCCTTCTTTTCTTTTCTCCGTCGCACCCATAGCAGCACCGCCGGCCTCTTCTCTCTACACCCAGCCGGCACTCTTTCTCTGTTCTCCTCTCCGCCGTCTGCTCCGCCCAATACCCAGCCATCACCGCCAGCTCCCTCTTTCTATTTCTGTCCCCGACTGCTCTCTCTTTCATCTCTCTCTCATTGCGTGGGTTCAGTAGCCTACCGGAGCTACAACAGGCTTGACTTTCGGTGGCTTGCCTCTCCCTCTCGGAGCACCACTAACCGGAGCCGCAGCTGGAGTCGAAGTCGGCGTTGTCTTGGCCTTCTTGGGAGGGTGGTGCGGTCGGGTTGTTGGTCTGCAAACGCAGCTAACTCGTAGAGGTCATGAATCAGGAAATCTTCCAATGAGAATACCGTGAGAGGCACAAAAGGTCTGGAAATTGGAGTCGACTATTGGGTACTCTAGCTCCAGAGCTTCCAGTAGAGTTAAAGGGTGGTGGTGGTGGGTTGGTAAATTAGGACTGCCGGCAGGGACAGTTTCGTCATTTGGTGGGTGTGTGAGGCTCACTTTGTTTTTCTGACACCATTTGCAGCAGCCCAGAGAAAAAGAGCTCTACGTGTGGTCAATATTCAGAGAGCAGCGGCGGCGGATTGAGAATGATGATGATGATTGAAACAGCTTGTGACCATGGGTAGATGTGAATTGCAGACTGAATTGGGTGCCCAAATTAACAGGTTGTAATTATGATCGATGAGCTGCAACGGAACAAGGCTGCAGCAGATGTGGTGAGCAGAGAGCTAAGGAGGTAGGGAAGAAGAACAAGAATTGGGGCGTATAATTGAGGGAGGATGGGTTCTTGGTGAGCTTCTGAGAAGCAGAGGGAGTGAAGTACTGGGGAAGGTGCGTACCGAGGGAGGGTGAGAGAGATACCGGGGAAGGTTGAGAGTGAGGGAGGAAAGAGAGAAATTGATTAATTAATCCCTTAAATCATTGATTAGAAATGAACGGCTCAGATTGAATCTTTAAGATTCAACGGCCACGATCGTCCGAACAAAAGAAATATTATAAAATTATTTCTTTTCACTTCAATCTCCCGAAATTCATAACTCTCTCATACGATGTTCATTTTTGGTGAACCAAAATCTTACGAACTCGATTCGACGAGCTCTACAACTTTCGTGAAGGAAGTTTTGCCAAACTCTCGACGAATAAAAAGTCAACTCTTTTGACCTCCCAAAACTTATATTTTTCCGAGTTAATATTTGTCCACCCACGATTCCACAAATATTACGAATAATCAATAATTAATTCCATAATTTTCCAAGAAATTAATATTGAAATTCCGGGGTATTACAAAGCCCAACCGAGAACCGACATATATTGGGCTGGACCGACTATTTCGGTCAACCCGAATTTTTGGGTCGGGTTGGTTCGGTTGCGGTTTGGGCCGAAAATCCGGTTTGGCCTAACAAAATTGTATTTTTCAGTTTTTTTTTTTTGCAGTTCTAATTTCCTGGTAATGTACCAAGTTCAATCTTTCAAAATTTTTGCCTCACTAACAAGTCATTCAAATACCATAACTAACTAAGTAATTCAGTTCTTAGTTCTTACAGACCAAAATATAATTAAAACAAACCATAAGTTAAGTATTACAAACCCAAATATAAATAAACAACCCATTAGTTAAGTATTACAAACCCAAATTTAAATTATTACATAACCAACGTTCAAAGATAATAGCTTTTAGTTAGTAGCGTCAGCCTTCATGCCTTCATAACTTCATTCAGCCTTCAAGTCCTACTTCACTTTTCAGTTTTCAGTGTCAGAAAGTTGAGTAACCACAGATTCTAATTCAACAAAAACACACAAGGAAAAAAAATCAGAGGAAAATATTAGAGACAAACTTAAACAATGAAAAAAGAAAATAAACAAAAAACGTAAATGAACTGTGTTACCTGACTCCGGCCAGCTTGTCCAGTTCACCATAAAGCTCCATTTCAGCCTTAGTAGGGTCATTGTACATGCAAAAACCAGTACCCCTTAACCAATCACTCATGCATACTAGACACTCAACCATTTGGGGAGTTAATGAGGATCGAAAAGGGTCCACAACCCTCTTGCCAAGGCTGAAAGCAGACTCTGAAGCCACTGTTGATGCAGGGATAACAAACACATCTCTTGCCATTTTTGATAAAATGGGATATCTAGGTGCATTCTCCTTCCACCACTCCAGCAAACTAAATCTGAGATTTCGACCTCATTCTTTATCTCGACCACATCTTTCTCCTTTCTAAGCATCATGAATTGTTTCATGTTTGCAACATGACTATCCTCATCACCTACTTCACCACTTGAGTTTTCAACTTTTGGATTAGTAGCATCAAATGAAGCTTGGGCAGCCACCGGATCAGATTCTGCATACTCATGATACAGCTTCAAAAACAGTTTCTTCACTTCGTCAACCATCACACTCACAGAACTCGGGTCTTTATTCAACTTAATTAGGAAAGAAAAAATGAAGATACAAGAGCTTGTATCTTGGATCTAAGACCACTGCAATTAGCAAGATCTTGTTCATATCTTGCAGCTTCAAGCAATACTTGTCAAATTTCATTTTCATGGATGTTCCTATGCTGACCATGAGATGATCAGCACTGCTTGTGCACTTTTCTAACTCCCCAACAATAGTGCACATCCACAACAAAGGCTGATTTGCAGTTACAACCTTGGTGCCACTAAACTGCAATGTTGCATCATAAAATATCTTTAAAAACTTAACAAGACGTGCAGCCTTATCCCAATCATCATTCGAAGGAGGCCCTTCTCTTATCTTTCCACCAATCCTCTCTTCTAAATAGTTTTCAAACTGCTGATCTTCATCCACCAACCTCACAAAAGCCTTCTTAAATTTCATAGCAATGTCCAACATCAAATATGTGGAATTCCAGCGTGTGCACACATCCAAAGGGACAATACCCCCCTTGTACTCAATCTTCTCCTTTGCAGCACACTTCCTAAACTTTTCTAGCCTTGTAGGTGAAGATCTAATAAACTTCACACAATTCCTAATACCTTCAATGGAGGAACAAAGTTCCTCCATTCCATCTCTCACAATCAAATTCAGAATATGGCAGCAACATCTCAAATGCAAGAAACTGCCACCTAATAGCAACTCCCCCTAATTACCTATTTTCTCCCTCATATAATCAAGTGCAACTTGATTAGAACTGGCATTGTCGACCACAATGGTAAATACCTTCTCAATTCCCCAATTTATCAAACAAGACTCCACTAATTTCCCTATGGTATTTCCCTTGTGATCTGGAATCACAATAAAATTCAAAATTCTCTTGTGCAGGGTCCAATTATCATCGATGAAGTGAGCAGTTAATACCATGTAATTGATATTTTGGATCGAAGTCCAAGTATCAGTTGTAAGAGATACCCTCTGTTTATTTCTAGCTAAAAAATCTTTGATCCTACCCTTCTCGGATTTATAGAGAATCAAGACATCTCTAGCAATTGTCCTACGAGAAGGAGGCTTGAATTTGGGCTGAGTTATTCTCATGAAATCTATAAAGCCTTGTTTCTCAACATGACTAAATGGTAATTCATCACGAATAATCATCCTAGCACATGCAAATCTAAACTCATCCTTGTTATAAGCAATAGACACAACATGACCACCATTTTCTTGAGAATCGAAAGTGAGGTACCTCTGCTTTTTAGCTGGAATATAAAGTGGAGACTTCCTGCACTGATAAAATATGTGAGTCCTCATTGCTGTAGTCCCATTTTCTTTGGAGTGGCAGGCATAGGTTTGGGGACAATACTTGCATTTAGACTGAGGTCTTGCCATCGGAGAACCATCTGGATTCTTCATTTTGGTGAAATGTTCCCATACTATAGACTGGTTCTTCCTTTTGGCAACATTTTCAACGAGAGTTTCAGCAGGAACTGAAGGAGGAGCAGGAGTGGGTTGAGGAACTGGTGTTTGAGTAACCAAAACGCGAGAATCTTGAACTGTCGAGCCTGGTGTGGGAGTGGTTCCAAAGCTGGATTCTGTTGGAGTGGGTGTAGAATTGAGAGTTTCTAAGGCCCCTTCCATAAACTGCAGAACAAGACATAATTAATTACAAAATTAATAACTAAGAACAAAGATCATCTGAGAAAAGAAGAGCTAATTTGAAACCAAAAAAAGATTGAAAGTTTGAAAGTTGAAACCCTAATTCGAAATATCCATATGCAAATTAAATGAAAATGAAAGTAAACTCTAATTCGCAAACACCATTTGAATAATTGAAACTAATAATCTATCTAACAGATCAAGTGAATGATTATTCGAAACTGAGAATCCAAAATAAAAACGTACCGAGTCCATTCCTTCCTCCAATCCAACAAGATCGACTCTTAATCTTCTGGGTTTGATTGTTTGAGACTTTGAGCGGGGTTGTGAGGGGCTGAGGTCAATCGATGAAGGAGACGAGGTCTGTGAGGGGCTGAGGAGAGAAAGTCGCGAATGCGGCTAGAGAGTGAGAGAGACTGATTCATTTAGGGTTGAAAAATGGATCAGGTGCACTCGAACTCACCTAGACCCTTATCTCCACCAATAACACATCGACACCTAATAATTTTTTTTATAAAATATACATATAAATTAATTCGGTCGGTTCGGTTGTAAAGCGGTCGGTTCAACACCCGAACCCAATTCCGAACCGCATCAAACCGGTCCGGTTCGGTCGCCTGCTTTCTCTTTGCGCTTCTCAGTCGGTTCGGTTTTCGAACCGTTTTTTTCGGTCCGGTTTGGTCGGTTACCGAATTCTGGTTCAATTAATGCCCTCCCCTAGCTTTGATGCAAGAGAAATGATTCTAAGGTCCATAAGTAAGATGCTCCCCAAGTTGATGGAAGGCTAAGGGACAAGATTGTGTGTAAGACAATAGGGACAAAATTTGGGGACCATAAGATCAGATTTGAGGCTAGGCTAAGAGACAAAAATGGTAGCTTGAGCATTAAATGCATTGTCTCTACTTTGAATTTGATTTCCCCCAAAAAATATCTCAACAATCAAAGTGGGCTCTCCTTGTGGGCTTGGGAAACTCATGGATGGATTTGAAATGTGATGCCTTCGGGTTTGACCTAGGAGTTGACCATGTGTGGGCCTGGTTGACTTTCGTCTTTTTCTCGGGAATGTTCCTTTTGGTCCCGAAAATGCATCTTTTGTGTCGAATTACCTCAACTCACTTGAATGACCTAAAAACATTAAAACACAAGTTAAATGCGACAAACGGCTTTCAGAGTAGCTTAATTCTCGTGATTAGGAAGGCAATTTACGCTACAATTAAGTGCAAATCGCCACTACCACCAATCCACCATCTAGTTCGCTACCCTCCGACGGGCAAAACCCAAACCTATTAATACCCAAATTTGCTCTGGGCACCCTGATGTCGAAGAAGAAAAGAAAAGAAATTGTAGATCAACATATCCACCCTGATGTCGATGCGGTTCCTCAGGTCCAAAGAAATTGCAAATATACCTAAACCTTAATGATTATGGCCTGACAAAGGAGTCTTAATTAGTTATTAGTGTGAGAGCCTGAACTTCACAATGTGTTTTCGGTCTTGAGCGAATACCTGCAAAACAAAGCTTACCCGGTGTGGCACCGGATAAGACCATCCGATGATCAAATTAGTCACAATACAAGCAGTAGGGCGATTGTAAGCTAGAGAATGTGTTACCTGAGGAGAGTGATCGTTTCTCCTTATATATGAGATTGAGGAAGAGGTCTTTCACAATAAATGTGTAAAGAGAATCCTAACCCAAGTCAAATCGGGAAAGAGGATCCTTAATAGATTCAATGTGTAATTCTTTAGTGAGAGAGGATTCCCAAGTATATTTCCGGAGATATCCTTCCTTACAAGGACTCTACCAAATATATTAGTTGTCACAAGCCCTAATATACATATCAAGACGTGAATCATAAAGGATTTCTAACCAGGCTGGGAATACTCATGTCGCCTAGCTTACGGATCACAACTACTGTCCCGTAACCTGAATCTTACTGCTTAATGAGACCGTAATCTTCCTTCCTCTCGAATACAGATCTCGTTCCTCTAAGTCCTTCTGCGAGGTCTTTAATACAATTCGTATGTTCAAGCCCCGGGATCAGGATGGGGAATAAAGACCCGTAAGGTCATCAGAACCATCTTGCCTTACTTGGAGACCCGGTTCCGAATGCACATTCTTGTGCGCCCACATAAGGCCCCCAGCCACTGTGAAACTGACACATGTCATTTCAGAGTGGCTGTCTGTTTTTTTAATAGTCGTTGCAATAAAGCCGTTAGTGATTAAGGTGCGAGGAAACCGTTGTTTAGAGAGAATTAATGCGCGAAATGATGAGGTAACGACTCCCTAATTTCTAGGGTTATGGGCCTTAACTGTTCTCGTTTACAACCCTAGATTTTATCGGAGTGTTTCCGCATATAAATAGAACACGTTAGAGTTTCTGAACGTTCTTTACACTCAAAAATCCCTAAGTCTTCAAGTTTATTTCTTCATTTCCTCAAACTTTCAAGCGTCTGAACCCTTTCCTTTCCATTAATCCAAAATTCACAAATGGCCTCTTCACAATCTTCAACACCTAACATGGGAATCACCCAATTCAGGGTGACTACCCCTTACAGGTTGTTGGAGCTCCTTAAGTATTACCAGGGTGACCCTAAGGAGTTCGCAATCGTTCATGATTCTGATCCCTAAATTGACGAGCTCACCAAAACACATGGTAACCCTCTCAGAATATCCCTCATGTATATAGTGGTGGGCTTAACCTTTCCGCTTTCTCCCCTCATATGCCAATTCGCCTCCCACTACCCTTTCACATTTCACCAGTGGTCGCCATAAGTTTTCAAGCTTTTGACGGCTTTTGACAGGATGAACCCTTGGTTCAACTGTCAGATGGGCTTTGATGAATTCCGGGCCGTTTACTCTGTGAAGACGTCAATTCTCAGCCGCTACTACATCAGCTTCCGCCCTGCTCCAAAGCTCGAGAAGTCGTAGTTTGGGGCTTTTGCCAAGTTCAGAGGGGTTAATTTTCACAATTGCAAGTTTGGAGTGCAAACCAACAATATAACTAAGTACATGAGATGTTTTGGCAATTAAGTCAATTGAAAATGACTATAATTTGGGGATTTTTTTGTATTTAATTCTATTTATGTTTACCGATAGTCAACATGCTAGAGCTCACCTGTATAAGTATATTTTTTACTTGTAACAATTAACAAGCCTCAAATTTTCCTGTTTTGAGGGTAATCGGCTGATCGCTGGGCGTCCTTTCCTCCTCCTCTTCCTCGGGTGAAAACTCTGACCAAGTGGATTCTTGAAGCTGGTGTTAAGTTAAACGGTTCGAGTTTCCATGTCGGAGTAGATGATCACACGATGAGGTGTCCTTTCATTTACCGGATATCGGTGAACCCACCTTTTCCAATTTAAAAGGTAATGGTCCTTTTACCATTGGGTGCTTATTGGCTTCTACCATAGTACCATGTACTCTGTGCACTGGTTTATTGTAAAGGTTGGGAGATTTTGGTTCGAATTCAGATAGGGTTAGTTTAGTTTATGTGGGTGGTAGGGATTTCAAGACTAGCTCTGTTGAATCCACACATATTGGAAGAGAGCTAGTGTGGTTTTATTAGGGAATGGTGCTTTATTCTTGTGTGATTTCAAAAACCATACTTCAAATGCATATTTCAAAAACCATTCTTGTGGGATAAAAAAATGGTTCTGGTAGTGCAGGAAAGTTTAGGTGGCTAAGTTTTGTGTTCAACTGGCAATGACATCCTAGAGTTTTGATTATGTCACGTTCAGATGCAGTTTTCTTAGTTTTGATCAAGCAAACTCCCTTGCTAATGATGGAGAAGAGAAATGGCCGGTGTGACTCTCAGAGGTCTGCACCTTTCTTTTTATATCAGCTTTTTGCAGCTAAACTGCTAAAGAGTCATCAATGGATCATATATGGGGCAAATCTCTTTATTAAGGATGATAAGTTTGATACTTTGATTTCTAAAGTGTCCGGGAAGAAGCAGGCATCCAATAGATTAACAATAATGTTGGAGTACGACTGTTGGATGATCTTTGCCCTGTCGAGTTGAGATTTGATGCTTGTGCCATGATGTTTGAGAGGAAGGAATTGGAGGCATTTAACATATTGAAGAGGCAATTCTTAGAATGGGAAAATAGGTTTGACTTATAAATATATAGAGACTTCTGCTCTCGGATTGAATTTACAGTTGATAAATGATTCGTTGATATTTTCTTCCCCGCAATTGTTTGGCTTCTTTTTTAAACCCCTCCTTTTAATGCATGGGAGGTAGAGGTAGATGTAATTTGATTACCTATTGATGGTTATCAGGCTTTTTCTATTGGGTGAGTTCCTGGATGGCACACTTCTTTGGTTTATGGTTATTAGCCTTGTTTTATTTTTTTGATATATAATGTTGCTATCTCTCTGTTGACAGTTTATATTTCATTATTTTGGTTTGGCTGCAGGTAAAGCAGAGCTTGTATTAATATTATACTAATTAACTAACCCATTACTTTGCATTGATATTTAACTAAATTCCAGCATGGTAATTAAGAGATTTGTAATTTCTGATCATTTGCAGGTATACTGGTTTTGTTCAAATACTCACATCAGTGGCAGGTAATCCCATAGCCTTTTAGAACTTATACTGAACATGCTTCATTCACTCATTTTCTTTATATAAATTGGTGTTACTTTCCTAAAAGTTGTCATTCGGTGGCTCATATTCTAGCTAGAGCCGCTGTTAATATGCCTCAAGTGAATGTATTCTTCAGAAACTGAGCCATTTGAGAATTTTCCATTTGAGAGAAAAACAATAAAAACATTTATTGAACAAAATTGGCTTTGTTAATTTTGTAAAAGAAATTTGCAATATAACATGTTCAATATCTCACTTGGTAGGAAGAAGTATTATGCTTTGATTTTTTTTTTCTTCAGTTTATGGTAAATGGACTTGAGATTACTGGTGCAATTGGTTTGACATTGAGACTCACCAAGAAGAAGTTGAAAAATAATTGTTTTAGTCAGTGATAAATGATGAAGCGAAAATGTGAATTTGATTTCTAACTTTCTAATTAAGTAACTTCTGAAAGCCGAAGAAATGAAGAAGTGGGGAGTGATAATATCTCTCTTCTTGAGGCTTTTTCTCAGTGCTCCATGGTCTCAACTCTCTAATAGTAAGAAGTTGCATTCATCGATAGTGCTGGATTTTGGAATTGAATAGTGTGGCAGAGAGACTTTTTTTATACTTAATAATGATAGATGAGGTAAAATCATGCTGTTGTTGGCGGCATTGAGAAAAGCGTTATTCAAGTGTAAGTGGGAGATCCTTCTCCTTTTTTCTATGTTTTCAAACCTTGACGACTATGCTCTCCTGGAAATCAGTCTTAGTTCTTATCTCAATAATCCTGCAGCAGAGTGCAGTAAATACAAATAGGATGTGGATAAAGAGATGACTCTTTTGAAGTTTGTTGATGATCAATGGGGTCTAGTGGGTAGCTTCAATTGGTTTGTGAATCATGGAACGTCTATGAGTCGTACAAACTTGTTAATTTGTGGGGAAACCAAGGCTGCTGCTGCACAATTTATGGAAGACTGATTTGAGGACAATACTGTCAGAACTTAGAAGTGCATATTCAGATGAAATTTCTGCTGATGGGATTGCTCAAGTGTCGAACTTAATTACTGACCATCATGATTTATGGTAAGTTATTTGTTGGTTGCATTTACTTGCTGTACAGAAGTGGCGTAGACTTCTCAGAAATTGCTACATTGAATAATAGTGTTTGATAGTACAGTACCGGATAGAAGTTTTTAGTTTATCATAGAAACAAGTCATCACCGGCACACTATTTCACTCCAACATATATATACACATCAACAGTACACACCCTTTCTGATTTGTAATGATGTCAGAGACTATAGGTGTGTCAACGCTATATCTACTGCATCGTAGATGTGCGTGTCCTTGCTATTCTGTATTCATATATAGATATATGTATTCCAAATGTCTGGGTTAGTTATTGCTTTCAACTTCAGTGATTTTGAACATAGTATTATTTATAGCAACTCAAATTGGGGTGGAACATGCTACCTGACACGGTTGCAACTTAATTGGATCATTTCTGGTTGATGCCTGTTTAGGAAGATACAAGACTATTGCCTCGTTTTCAATCATCCATGTCATTGATTGTAAACTCCTTTGCATTCAATTTCATATACACCAAGTTTAATTGTATGCATCTGAGCTCAACTTTATGAAGCAAAACCATTGCTTGAACACCCTATGGAGGGCATTTCATTCTGGGAATCTTCTACATTGCTGGCTCGATTTGATTCCCATGTGCTTATTTAACTTAATACAGATTTACAATCTAGCCAGTACCCTAATTTCTCCAAAACAATATTACCCTCGTAGTGTTTCTGTTGTGCTTTTTTACAACTGAACTCCACATGTTCTATTGGACATATATTTCAGGTTATAAGGCAGCCAATCATTGAATGATAGAGAAGTTCTTGAAGAAAATAGGATTGTGCAAGGAAGACTACCACTTGAGGAAGCAAAGAGGCAAGGCTCTACTATAAACATATACGCTTGGTGACTGAGAAAGATGCATTTCATTATCAGTTTTGCAGAACAAGTTTGAATCAGGATGAGGAATGAGGTCTTATTGGAGCTTCAAGAGAAGGGATACCGACAATGAGTGAATGTAATTAACCCAGATGTAACCACTTCTCAGTTTATAGTATATAGACGCAACTCCAACTCCAACTCCACACACGCACGCTCGCGCGCGCTCACACACACAGACAAAAAAGAAGAAGAAGAAGACACGTTGGTTCAAATAGTGAAAGAGGGTGAGAAATAGCTGTTAGGATTAGCTCAAAGGGAGCGGCTAGATTGCACCATGTTTTTAATGTACCATGACGGCGTCAAGTTTTCCATCTAAATAAAGTAACTCAGTAAATTTTCTTCACCAACACAGAACAGCTAGAAGACTCTTCCTCGGTTCAATTTTTTTTTTCTGGGTCTTTTATACCGAAGCTTTATTCCAGAATGAAAATGGTGTTCACCGAAAGTGCCACCGAGTTCCTAAAGAGAGAGAGTGATAGGAGAAATCAGAAATTCTACAGATATATGTGCAATTAATAAATTTTTTTACCAATCTCTTTCTTAATTTTTTAGGTTCTGTTCTTTGATGCTGCCTTATTTCCTATTTCCCTCTCTTAAATTTCAGTCAGCTATTGATTGTGTTGGGTCATACTCAGTATTTTTACCCTCTTATGCAAATTTTGTCTTCAATTGTTGTTGATTGAATGTGAAATTCAACCATATCACCTACAAAAAATATGGTTACAGTGAGTTAATGAAAATTTCGTTTCCATATCCCAAAAACAAACGCTGGAGATCGTCACAAAACCCAGATTGCAAAGACAATTGAATCTGTGAATTTTTTTTTTCTAGCCCAGATCTCGTCGAGAATTCCCAGAGGCGCCGCTGTGGCCTCCTTCCGTCAACGTCCTGGTCGAATGGCGAAAAATCGTTCCGATACAAGTTGACGACTCTGGTCCTTGCATGTGATGCAAATCATTCGGATCTTTCGATTAAATTACGATGAACTCTCCAGATCTGAAACCTCCTTCGATCTACGACTCCATCTCAACCATGGCGACGAAATCCGACATATAGCTCAGTACAGGATGAAGGAATGATCAATATTGAGCAGCTTTGCACAAAAATAACCTGCAGTAAGTTTTTTTCCATGATTTGGTTGCAAAGTTGACGGAGTGGGTAGCCGTTAGCACCATTGTCATTATAAAATACTCCCCAAACAGAAATCAATGGCTGAGTTTATGCCACGTCACAAGGTACAACAAAATCAAGGTGCAATCCAGAATTCCCCTAGCTGAAAATGATAAGATTAGACTAATATAGAAGTTTGATTTTTTTAATAAAAATAAATAAAAATGAATCTGTTTGTTTTGTTTTTTCCCCTGTTCTGTTCAATGAATTGGTTAATTAATCATGAATGGCCAGATTCATTTTCTAATCTACAAGTGTACGTACATTATTTGTTTTACTCTCTTCATTTTCTCTTGGGGACAAGTGAGTGAAATGACAACGCATCATTAAGGATTTACCCAATGTTTAACCTTTTTGTGCTAAAGCTTGAAACTTTCCTGCCCTACCCATCTCTTCCTCATAATTTAAAGACTCACAGAATTAATGGGCTGATACACAGTATTAATTGGCTGTATCTCTGGTATGTGTTTTGATTTGGGCAAAATCACTTCTGTGCTTAATGCATTCTCTTGTGAAAGAAGAATAGTGGTGCTGATATAGAATTCTCTGTTTTATTTCAGTTTCAGGGTCTTGGCTGATTTTCAAGTCTGCTGCTTCAAAAGGGTTTTAGTGATCGACATAGTCTAAAAGCCATGGCAGATGATTATGTATACTTACACGATGGGAGAGTTGGAGCCATTCCAGAAGATGATGTATACACCAAAGATGGGACAGTGGATTACAAAGGAAACCCAGCTAACAAAAAAGTCACAGGAACCTGGAAAGCCTGCCCTTTTATTCTAGGTACTATGTAAGATCCCCTTATATCCTAGGCCTGCCCTTATATTCTGGGTACTTAAATTTTTGGGTTTGATTGATTTTTCAATAGGGAATGAATGCTGTGAAAGATTGGCATTCTACGGGATGAGCGCAAATCTGGTGCTTTATTTTAAGAATCATCTACACCAGAGCAGTGCTGCTGCAGCTAAAAGTATTTCAAATTGGACTGGAACATGCTACCTCACCCCTTTAATTGGAGCATTTCTGGCAGATGCCTATTTGGGAAGATACAAGACCATTGCCTCTTTCACAATCATCTATGTCATTGTAAGTTCATTTACCCTCAACTTCATATAATCATATATACTAGCTTTGATGAAGCAAAGTGATTGACTTCAACTGAACACCCTATAAGGGGCATTTCATTCTGGGAATCTGTTTGTTGCTTATCAATTGGTTCCCAATTAAGTTCACCTTGTACTTAACCCGTGCCATAATTCTCCAAAATGTGACCCTTATTATTGAAAGTTTGAAAAATAGCCAAATACCATTTAAAGATTTTCAACCCTTGTGCTTCTTTTACCAAGTCCTGCACAAGAGGTATTCGAGCACTACTTGATTCGGTTCCACCATTGTTCAATGGGTTTAAAGTACTATTCAAGGGGTGTTAGAGCACAACATAATGGTTGCATCTTTAAGACTGAAAAACGGATTAAAAGTCTTTCACAAGGCAAATAATGACTAGTTTAGGAAATTTTCCTCTGCTTTATGAAGTTCATGTTTGTTGGAAGAAACTCATTAGTTCTGTAATTATCTGCATAAGGGGATGACACTCTTGACAATGTCAACATCATTCCCAGGCCTGAAGCCTACCTGCGTTTCGAAAGATGATTGCTATGCAACTGCTGGACAATCTGCAGCCTGCTTTGTAGCACTTTACCTAATAGCTTTGGCGACTGGTGGGATTAAGCCTTGTGTCTCATCTTATGGAGCAGACCAGTTTGATGATGATGATGAAGTTGAAAAGAAGCACAAGAGTTCTTTCTTCAACTGGTTTTATTTTGTCATCAACGTTGGTGCTTTGATTGCTAGTTCATTGCTGGTATGGATACAAGACAACAAGGGTTGGGAATGGGGTTTTGGTATACCAGCAGTTGCCATGGCCATTGCCGTTGTGAGTTTCTTTTCTGGTACTAGGTTATATAGGAACCAGAAGCCAGGAGGTAGTCCGATAACCCGAATATTTCAGGTGGTGGTGGCATCTGTGAGAAAGTACAAGGTTAAAGTACCTGAAGACAAGTCCCTTTTCTATGAGACCGCAGATGCAGAGTCTGCTATCAAAGGAAGCCGCAAGCTTTATCACACAGATGAGTTTAGGTTTGTTTCTAAATTAGAAAGCTTGGATTATTTGATGATATACAGGATCCTTGTATTTAAGAAACTACAAAATTGAGATTAAGGCTTTGTTGAGATGAGCAATCAAACTATTTTACTTTTATTGTTGTTGGTGTTGTGTTGACTTGTATTTTTGCTGTTCAGATTTTTTGACAAAGCAGTTGTGGAGCTACCAACAGACAATTTGAAGGGCTTGAAAGACCCATGGAGACTTTGTACAGTTACCCAAGTAGAGGAGCTAAAATCCATCATCAGGTTGCTTCCCATTTGGGCCACTGGTATTATCTTTGCTGCGGTCTTCAGTCAGATGGGCAACTTCTTTGTGTTGCAAGGCAGCCTTATGGATCTTCATGTTGGCTCCTCCAACTTTGAAATTCCAGCAGCCTCCCTCTCTGTATTTGACACCCTTAGTGTCATTATTTGGATCCCAATCTATGATCGCCTCATTGTCCCATTTACTAGAAAATTCACAGGTCACAAGAATGGCCTAACGACACTCCAGAGGATGGGAATTGGTCTCTTCATTTCCATATTTTCCATGATATGTGCTGCAATTCTAGAATTCATCAGACTCCGAAAGGTTCGAGAGCACAACTATTATGACCTTGACCACATGCCCATGTCAGTTTTTTGGCAAGTGCCTCAGTATTTCCTCATAGGTGCTGCAGAAGTCTTCACAGTCATTGGACAGGTGGACTTTTTCTATGATCAAGCACCCGATGCCATGAGAAGCTTGTGTTCTGCTCTCGCACTCTCCACTGTTGCATTAGGAAACTACTTCAACTCTCTGCTTGTGACCATTGTTTCCAATGTGACTTCAAAGAACAATAAGCCCGGATGGCTACCGGACAATTTGAACTACGGTCGCCTCGATTATTTCTTTTGTTTTTTGGCAGTGCTGAGTGTTCTGAACCTTGGAGCTTTTATGTTGATTTCCAAGTGGTACACATATAAAAAGACTCTGGGAGCTCTGTGTTGATGGCTAAAGTGGAAGTGGTTTCTGACTTTCAGGTGCATTTACAGGCTTATAGGGTTTAAGGAGTTGAAAACACTAATCTTCTGTCTCTCTGTTTAAGGAGCATGAACTTTGTGTATCCCATGATGTTAAGAGACTACAATGATAAATGGGTCTCATGTGGTTGTGTTAAAGAAATAAGCCATAAGAAATGAAAGAAATGCAAGTTAGTTCAAATCTTTGTCTTGTATCTATTAAACAACACGAAATAAGAGCACGTGACTACTCTCAGTAGTTAGTAATGTCTGTCAGTTGCATAAAAACCCAAAAACTAAACTAATACATTTTTGATTAAAAAAAAACATTTTCTTTTTAGAGTGCCAAATTGGTCACCTAAGCTAAAAAGAAGAAAAACATATTTTCCATGATGCTGCAAAACATAGGCGCACATTAATTACAAATTTAGCTTCACAATGCGCGTTTTATTTTTGTGGGGTAACGACCTAACAAGTTTTATGTGGAGAAGAGTTTGTCAGAGTCAAGAATAGATCCAAGTTGGTTAGTGCAGTGGTTTGTCACCAAAGTTAACACATAAGAGAACTTGGGTTCGACTTCTCTAAGATACCAATGTGTGTGTTCAGACGTCCTGAATTCAAAAAAAAAAAAGAGTCAAGAACAACAAAGAAAGAAGAAAAACCCGAGCAGCCGCAAGTTCGATTGGTCGTGGGACGTCGCCAACCGGTCGTTTGTCGGAAACTCCATTGTTTTGGATTATTTATTTTCCAAACTTTCATGATTTCTTTTACGCTTTCTTTCTCAAAGACTTGTAACTATATTCTCGTGGTTAAGGGGTTCTTTGAAGCCTCATTCATGATTGCAAACATATTGTGACCTTTTGTTTGATTTTTTTTATCTATGGATAACAACCATTTTACCAATTATGTCATTGATGAATCTCTTGATTGTTTACTTTGAGTGCACGCTTAGTGATCACGTCTAGGGTTTTTATTGCTATGAATATATGATGCCTGCTTGTTGAATAAGATTCCTCATGTATTCTAGAGTGGCACTTGTTAATTGGCGAATTGCATATTAACATGTAACTTGGTTCCTAAGATAAACAAGACAACAATAGTACTTGTGATGCTTTGTGATCGATGACTCAAACCCTTTTGGAACTTAATGATTTCTGCTTGTTGAATCTAGCAAGGTGTCCTTCTAAGTCACTTGTTAGGAAATAGATTGAGGGTTGAGTATCTCTCTCTTTACATACAAAGTAAGAAAGTGGTAATATGTTATATTCAAGCGTGCCGAGCTAACCCGAGCATCTTCATCTGGAAATAAAGGAAATTAAACGGAACACTATGTGAGCATGATTGTCTGTGGTGGATAGCAATTTCGAGGACATAACGCTTTAAATTCCTCATCAAAATACAGATTCGTAAAGTGCCAAATTGGTAACCTAAGCTACAAAGAAGAAAAACAAATTTTCCATGATGCTGCAAAAAATAGGCGCGCATTAATTACAAATTTAGCTTCACAATGCGCATTTTATTTCTAGTGGGGTAACGACATGACAAGTTAACTTGGAAATGTTTTAAATTATCCTGCTTTATTAATTTCTTCTTTTGTGCCTATAGGGGAAAGTCACTGAATCTGTCATCATTCAACACTACATCACTTTTTTCAATATAAGCATATACAAATTCAACCTCTAACTCTATATGAGAAGGTTGAGCTTTCTCAAGATACGTAGGAGATGATAAGAATACTCAATTAGCTAAATTTATTGGGGTAATGCCATACATGACCATACCATAGTAAAAATCTCCGCTGAGATGATCTACTAAGCTGCAGAGATCGATGGAGGCATGATCTCCACATGCCTTCCTCCAGTCTTCAAAGTAGCTAAGATTAGCTCTCTAGAATTGGCAGCAATAGCCTCTGCACCTGTTTTACTTGGACTTTCCAACACATGCAGACTCACTTAGATCATTAGTCACAATATCATAAGCCTACCAAACATAATAAGAGATGAATAGATTCAGGTTAAACAACTAGAACTTAAATAGTTTACTGAAAGTAAAAGTTATTTGTAATGGACAAATGAATCTAACTCACATAAATAAAAACAGTTGAGATTAAATGCACAACTTTAAATACTTATAATTTTAACCGTTTAATTGAATACATTGGCCATTGGCTTAAATTCACTTGTCTCTTACGGTCCCTTAAAAACTGTCTCTTGGTTGAACACTATATTTATGAATGATTGTGTATGAGCGCACTTTCTCTCGCCTTTGCTTGATTTAACTAGTCAAATTAACACATCAATCAAGAGACTCTCTTGGTTCGTTATGAGAGTCTTATTGTAATCAAGATCGTTTATCTAATTATAATCTAACGGTTAAACTTGTTGCTCATTAAGATGATTATTGGATTGCTTTGTGATTATTCTACCCTTTCAAAGGAAAAATTTTTAAGTGAGCCCGTCACTCCACGTGGATATGTGACGGGCCACTTTGATTGGTTAATGCATATAAAATATTAATTAAACAGTTAGTACATATAATATAAAATATTCAATGAACCAATCACATGGCACCGTCACATATGCCACGTGGAGTGACGGTACCATGGAAAAATTTTTCAAAGTGGAAATGTTAAGACTTAAAGGTCCGGTGCATCTTAATGACCGTTAAACCCGCAAGACTGGGGGAACGTTAATACCTAAAATGTGGAAGATCATGGAATGAATGCTGACACATTTATATTGTCACATATGTGTTTCAGTGTTTAGGAAACAAAAGATAATAATCTTAAGGGACAAATACAAGTTTAATATAAATATGAAAAAATAATAATAATAATAATGTTTAAGTGATGACATCATGAACACTCAAACTGTATGGTCAAAATCCTATCAATTTTGACCCATTAGTAATATAATCTTAATTCATAGTAACACGTTCTCAACTTCTCATAACATCTCAATCCATATAGTAACCCGTTCCTAATAATTATGAAGCTAAGGCCACCATCGAGACTGATGGATTACCAACACGAAGAGAGCTACATCATCATCCAAATTGTTTGTTTCATTTTGCTCACCATCTTCAACATTCAATCTGAAAATTCATGCAAAATTCTACAGTCACAAGTTTTTCGTTTTTCCGATCAATCCACTTTTAAACCTATGAACTATTAGTAATTCATCCTTATTGGAATTAACAAGATATATATGGCTGATATCATGCTCGCTATGTTGTGCAACCAATTGTACATCCATGATATTCTATGAAATTGCATCAATGAACACAAGTATGCTACCTTATTTAGGGTATAAAATATGTTCTTAACATTAACCATTTCACTGATCAAACCATGTTAAGCACTCGTGAAACTGTAAAACATGGTCAAGTGAAAAACTTGTTCACTAGGTAAAAAATTATACTGGCTCTGTTATCATCTTTATTTACTGTATCTGTAAAATTAAGCATTAAACTGATTGTAGGGACGACATATTCTTACATAGCAACAAGTAAGTTCCTTACTTTGTAGTTGGTTTAGCAGTTGGTTACTGTAAATGTTTCAAGATTTTATGGCTAACAAACTCTAGTTTTACCCCCAACAAACCCTAGTTTTTGTGACTGATTCCGAGTAGAAATCCAAATTCATCGAAAACGTGGCCGGCAAAGTTGTCCTCATCACCGGAGCATCTTCAGGAGCTGCCCTCTTTTCCATTTCGTCATGGCTACTATAAGCCAAATACTAGGCTATATGTTCACTGATCAAAATCTTTTGGTCCAGGCGTGTACTGTCACGCCCCAAATTCGAGACTATTATTACATATAAATATAGTACCCGAATTCAAAGTGTGAATCACTCATAATAGTAGTAAGTAATTTTACCACAATTACAAGTGACAAAAGTATGGTACATCAAACACTTTATTTAATAAATATTTTACATAGGTGTTCAGAGTCCAGCGGAAAACAAATATTACAATATATTACATATCATAAAATTCCTCAAAGTACTAGCAGTTCCACACCGTCACACCGACAAGAAACCATTTATTGCTTATTTCACATAATTGTTTATCAAACAAGCGTACAAGCAGCATCACACAATCAACACCACACAAGCATCATCACACAAGCATCCAAGTTTTAATTGTCAACTTCGTGTTCTCCGGTCATATTGATATTATTACCTGCACAATCCATAAAGGTGTGAGCTTTTGGCTCAGTAGGGTATTAAATCCCTCATGGTCAATTATCACAGTTAATTCAAGTGTGCCAATAAATTTAGTAAATATATAAATAATCACAAAGGATATAAATGCATAAGTGTGCATGAGGTGCATGAATTTAAAGTTCCTTCACTACCCTTCGTCAATTCGTACTCCAGATCAAACAGACCTCGCACGTCCCATACCATGCATATTCCACTTGGTCCCGAATGACCCGTTGTACGAATCAACGCCCAGCCTTCTTCATTCCAATTTCAACAGTTTCCGTACCATATTCATTTCAATGGGTCCGCAACCCGTATTCAATTCAATTCAATGGGCCCGCAGCCCTACCACTTTCTTCATCAATCATATATACCAATTGTATTCCAAATATCATCCCATGGGATCCTATTTCCACCACCATCATCATTTCCAATTTCTTTATGTATATGCAAATGTATGCAGAGAGAACATATGGAATATGATATGTCAACACAACATATATAATATAAAACAACATTCCATCGTCAAACTCATCATCCAAACTGTACATCAGTATTAGAACAACCAATATCGTCAAATATTGCTTCACAACAATAATAATAAAATTTACAACCAATATAAGAAATTAAATATTTATAATATTGACTACTCCTAATTTATACACGAAAATTAAATATGATATAGTCCAATCACTGGGAAACTAGAAACCCTACCTTGGTCTCAATGTATTCTTGTTCGTTCTCTCTTTCTTGTGACTAGTTCACAGTTTCAATCCTTTAGGTAAACAAGATCTAAGTTAGATTCTAGAATAACATAATACTATAGCAAAATGTTTAAAGGAAGGTAATCTACCTATTCTGCTCCTTTCTTTCACTCGCAATTCTGTAATCCTTACTTGCTCTGATACCCTCCTTTTATACTCATAACTCACCACCGTTCTAGAGACTCTAATAATTCTTTAAGTCATCCCACTCACCCTATTGAAATAATAAACCGATAGTGTGGATCTAAATCATGGCTAAAGAATTGTAAACTATGAAGTAATTTATTTATTTTTAGATAATGGTTTCTTTGTTTAATTTAATAAACATTTCTTTTCCTTAAGTGTACCACAATAGACTCATCATGCCAACTATCCAATTAAATACCTATATAGATATATTTATATATTAGGAAGCATGCAATTAATTACTCTACCCGTATGAATCCTACCATATCAATAACATAAAAAAAATGTAGAGATTATCCACTACCCATATATATCTATATATATATATATATATATATATTTTTTTTTTTAGGTTATTACATTCTATCCCCCTAAAGAAAAAATTTCGACCTCGAAATTTAACGTACCTGTAACACTAAATAGTTCAGGATATTTTTCACGCATTTCACTTTCTAATTCCCAAGTGAGTTCTTCGACTCCCCCATGTTGCCACAAAACTTGTACCAAAGGGATGGTCTTAGTGCGCAGGACTTGTGTTTTGTGATCGGTTATCTGAATTGGTCTGTCCATGAAAGATAGTTGTTCATCGACACTCAATTCTCCCCAGTCCAAGATATGAGTTGGGTCGGGTTCATATTTTCGTAACATTGAAATATGGAAAACGTCATGGATGCTTGATAACTGAGGTGGCAATGCCAACCTATATGCTACTTCACCAATCCGCTCCAAAATCTCAAATGGTCCAATATATCTTGGTGCAAGCTTTCCCGTCTTGCCAAACCTCTTAACTCCTTTTCGTGGTGAGACCTTCAGAAATACGTGATCACCATCATGAAATTCTAGTGGCCTTCTTCTCTTATCTGCATAACTCTTTTGTCGACTTTGAGCAGTAATCAAACGTTGTCTAATGATCTTTATTTTCTCTGTGGTCTCCTGGATTAGATTTGGCCCTATCAATGCTTCTTCCCCTACTTCTGTCCAGCACAATGGGGACCGACATGGTCTACCATAAAGTGCTTCATAAGGTGCCATGCCTATGCTGGATTGGTAGCTATTGTTGTAGGCGAACTCTGTAAGTGGTAGATGGTCTTCCCAGCTCTTTTGAAAATCTATACTGCATGCTCTCAACATATCCTCCAATATTTGAATGGTTCTCTCTGACTGTCCATCTGTTTGGGGATGAAAAGCTGTGCTTAGGTTTAATTTGGTTCCTAATGCTCGTTGTAAACTTCTCCAAAGATGAGAGGTGAATTTAGTGTCTCTGTCAGACACAATTGAGACAGGAATTCCATGCAGCCTTACGATCTCCTTGACGTACAGCTTGCCAAGTGTTTCAGCTGAGTCAGT
Source organism: Rubus parviflorus (assembly GCA_029955375.1). Taxonomy (NCBI): domain Eukaryota; kingdom Viridiplantae; phylum Streptophyta; class Magnoliopsida; order Rosales; family Rosaceae; genus Rubus; species Rubus parviflorus. The sequence continues at coordinate 5,935,626 of JARGGL010000005.1, read as the reverse complement.
GGTTTTGATAGATAGGAAATGCGCGGATTTTGTTAGGCGATCAATTATGACCCAAACTGTATCCCGTCCTGTTGGTGATCGAGGTAAACCAGTCACAAAATCCATAGTGATATGGTCCCATTTCCATTCAGCTACAGGAAGCGGTTGCAGCATTCCGGCTGGTTTCTGGTGCTCAGCTTTCACTTGTTGACAAGTTAGACACCGTGCAACAAATGTCGCCACATCTTTCTTCATGCCTTTCCACCAATACTGTCGACGAAGATCATGATACATTTTTGTGCTTCCAGGATGAATCGTATAAGTGGAAGAATGAGCTTCGCGAAGGATTTCATTTCGTAATTCAGGAATTTCGGGTACGTAGATTCTACCCGAGTATCGTAGTCCTCCATCTTGGTGATGAGTCCATCCTTCAATTTCACCTTCTTCTGTAATCTTGTTCCTTATTGACTCAGACATTTTGTCTTTTTGCTGCTCCTCGATGATCTTCTCCATTAAAATAGGTCGTGCGATCAAGTTGCAAAGGTAAGCACATCCCTCGTGTTCGCCTAGACATAAGTTGTATTCTTGAATCGACTTGACCATCTTCCATCTCTGAATTTGCAAGCTTGCCACAAGTTGTTGAGATCTTCTACTTAAGGCATCTGCTACTACGTTAGCTTTTCCTGGGTGGTAATGTAGTCCAAAGTCATAGTCTTCCAGGTACTCCATCCATCTTCGTTGTCTCATGTTAAGCTCTTTTTGGGTAAAAAGATACTTTAAGCTTTTATGGTCGGAGTAGAGTTCAAACCGTTCGCCATATAAATAGTGTCTCCACAGCTTCAGAGCATGTATGATAGCTGCTAGCTCCAGGTCGTGGGTAGGGTAATTCTTCTCATGTGTCTTCAATTGGCGGGATGCGTAAGCAACGACTTTTTCAGACTGCATTAGGACGCCTCCAAGACCTTGTAGTGAAGCGTCTGTATAAACCACATAACCTACACCTCGCTCCGGAATTATGAGTACAGGTGAAGTGGTCAATCGAGTCTTCATTTCTCGAAATGATTCTTCACATACATCGTCCCATTCAAACTTCACTCCTTTGCGTGTCAGCTTAGTCATTGGTCCGGCTAATTTAGAGAAGTCTTTTATGAATCTTCTGTAATATCCTGCCAATCCGAGAAAACTACGTATCTCTTGGATATTCTTCGGTCGCCTCCAGCTTAACACCGCCTCTACTTTAGAAGGATCCACCGCGATACCTTCTTTGGAGATTACGTGTCCCAAGAATTTTACCTCCGTTAGCCAAAACTCACATTTGCTGAATTTTGCATATAATCTGTGCTCTCGCAGTGTTTGCAAAATGATGTGTAGGTGTTGTTCATGCTCTTCCTGGGTTGAGGAGTATATGAGGATATCGTCTATGAAGACTATTACGAATTGATCTAGATATGGCCGGAATACTCGATTCATCAGATCCATGAATGCTGCAGGGGCATTGGTCAAGCCGAAAGGCATAACCAAAAATTCATAGTGTCCATATCGGGTCCGGAAGGCTGTCTTCGGTATATCGGCATCCTTGATTCGGAGTTGATGATACCCAGAACGAAGGTCTATCTTTGAAAAGAAAGTTGAACCTCTTAATTGATCAAATAAATCATCAATTCTAGGTAATGGGTATTTGTTCTTTATAGTGACCTTGTTCAGTTGACGATAATCAATGCACATTCTCATCGATCCATCCTTCTTCTTCACAAAGAGTGCTGGTGCTCCCCATGGTGACGCGCTTGGGCGTATGAACCCTTTGTCTTGTAATTCCTGGAGTTGAGTTTTGAGCTCCTTCAATTCCGCTGGCGCCATTCGATGGGCAGGTATGGATATCGGTTTGGTTCCTGGGCACTCTTCGATGGTGAATTCAACCGCCCTGTGTGGAGGTAGCCCTGGCAAGTCTTCAGGGAATACGTCCCTATATTCACTTACAACCCGTATGAACTCAATCTGTGGGCTATCAGATTTCTCGATTCTCAAGTTAGACAACAAGTATGTATAGTCATGATTTCTTGCCTTGAGGTTTGTCCTGGGAAGATGACAATTTCCATTTCCATAGAATCTAAGCGTCATTCCTTCAGGTGTCTGTATGGTTATAAGCTTCTTTCCATAATCAATTACAGCTTTGTACTGGGTGTGCCAATCCATCCCGAGGATGACATCATACTCTAACATCTCCATTATCATCAAATCAAAAATGATATGATGATTAGATACTCCTATAGTGCATGCCCTACATATCTTGTCTATTTTCCTAACACTTCCCAAAGGAGATCCTATTTTCATTGGCGACTTCATAAATTCAAATTTTAAGCCAAGGATGGATGCAAAAGATTTTGATATGAAAGAGTGGGATGCTCCGGAATCAAATAAAATTTTCGCCCAAGAGTTAAATACTAAGAATGTACCTTCCACCATTCCTGGTCCGGCAGAGTTCTCCAATTGTCCAATAGCATAAACTCTTCCTTGAACAAGTTGTTCAGGCCGCCTTGCACCTGGTACTGGCTTAGGTCCGCCGTGTGATGGTTGTGGGCGTTTTGATGGGTGTCCCACTGGTGCTCTCCACGGGTTTTGCTGAGGTGGATTTGGAGCACGGAATTGTGGTTGTGGTGCTCGTGGGGCTTGATTCGTCTGTGTTCGTGGGCAAAATGTTTGGATATGTCCCTCCTGGCCGCACAGATAACAAGTCGGTGGCCTTGAGATCCTGCCGCTTGACGTTTGTTGGTACAATGGTTGTTGAGGAGGTCCGAACTTCTGACGCTTGTTGTTCTGTCCCCTATTGAAAGGCTTTGGGTTCCAAATCTTTTTGACTCCAGGGGTACTCCTTTCAGCAATAAGTGCTCGTTCCACTACGTCCGCATACCGTGTCAGCTTAAGGACTGATATTTTATCCTTAATTTCAAGACGTAAGCCATCCTCAAACCGTTTGGCTTTGGTGGCATCATCTGGTATCAGATGGGATGCAAATCGGGATAGTTCTTCAAACTTGGATTGATATTCACCAACAGTCAAGTCTCGTTGAAGGAGGTATATGAATTCTCTAACCTTTGCCTCTTTCACGACACTAGGAAAATATTTTTCCAGAAAAATTCTTTCAAATACTTCCCAGTTCATGGTTGCTGTTTCTTGCATGCCTTCAATTGATTCCCACCAGTGATATGCTTGTCCTTCCAGATAAGTACTGGCAATCATGACCCTCAAGTTATCAGGTACCTTGTGATTGTTCATCTTCCTCTTCATTTGGCGTAGCCATTCTTCTGCCATTATTGGGTCAGGTAGTCCCTTGAAGATTGGGGGTTTAGACTTGCGAAAATCTCCCTGAATCCTCATGACCTTTCCACTCTCGTCCTCAGTAGGATGGTTGCCTTCCCGAATTGCATTTGCCATTTCAAGAATAGCTGCAACGACTTCATCATTGCCGTTTGCATTATGATTTTGTTGTTCCGGTACCCCAGCCATCTTTTCATATTTAAACAAGTAATTCTTTAGTAAAATTGCTATCTTTATTACCTATTCATAAGTATAGTATATATGTATCAACGTAATACTAATCAAGTATTATTAAAGAAAAATTCATTACCCAAAGATTTTTTTTTTTTTTTTTTTTTTTTTTTTTTTTGCCATTAGTGCCAAGCATAAACACACAAAGATTTGTATAAGTAGTCATCAAAATATTCTAATAAGGTGATGTGTCATAACATCTCTACCCAGTAACTTAATCTTATAATACACTATTACACACAACACGTTTATCCTTATTACGAATGCCAGGACAAAAATATTTATTTAACTATAATAGGGCATTACTTCTTATATTACATTACACACACATTACCTTTCAAATATTAAACAACCGGTGGAGGAGGGGTGTTTGGACCATTTTCATCATGCATAAGTTCAGTCGGAATTTCAGGTGGAAATACTACAGCAGGTCCTACATCAAACTGTAACACTACCCCTTCTCCTTGTATCTCGTTATTAACTATACTAACTATATAATCAAAATATCCATCATTAAGGCACATCTCCTGAAGTCTTGCTGTTGTTTGACTTTCAGTGTATACTTTGTATTCAACAATTTGTCTTAGCTGCATTGGGTTGACATTATGAGTAAACGTGACTTGTCTAATGTAATTATATAGGCGTAATCTGGCGTCCTCCTCAATGCGTTCAAAATAGGCCGGTGGGTTAAGGAGAAATATCCCTTCTGGAACTAGTTCAAAACCGCCCCATTCATCATTCTCTTGAATTTAATTCATTGAGAAATTCTGTCAATCGTTGAAAAACACCAAATTTTCATATCAATTGTACTAGATTCTAGTGGTTCTATATATATATATATACTCATTACTAATATTATGATATAATAATATATTTTATTATTCTCTCATCCACCTATTTAGAGAAAAACTCCTAAATAATGTATATACTTATTAATCATAGAGAGAAAACTCAATAAATAATCAACAGGAATATGATTATCCAAATCTTACCTCTCCTAGCTATTTTGAATCATCCTAATTAATTGTTTCTTAATTGTGTACATCTTTCCTTTCAAACTAATCAAATTTTTTTTTTTAAAACTAGTCATCTTAACGTGATTGATTATGGCAGGAATACATAGTATTAAAGATTGTGTTATGTCATAAATAAACAATTCAAAATATTATATTATATAAGAGTCAAAAGCAGAATGTTCAATATCCATCGTATCTACAACAAAATCAAACACTAATCATGTTGGAAAATTATACAAATTTCATTTCTTTTACTACTTTTCTCATTAGCTACAAAAATTTACGACTATTTGTGACTTACTATCTTAAAAGAACAAATTGTATTCCCAATCCTTATCAATCCATCGTACATAGATGTTATGTAACAGGTACATATCAGAATAAGAAAACTAATTAGTATTTACTTCTAAAAATATTTTACCTTACCATTGTTATTTTTTTTACAACCAAGGTCATATATTTTAAAAGATTCATTTTTACACAATAAGAAGAAAAAGAAAACAAGAAAGAAATTACTACTTTAATGATTTAGCCTCAGACTACTACTAAGTTAGTGAAGGCAAACAATAACTCTTTTTAGATTATTATTGCCGACTAGATCCTAACAGTCAAATGATTTAGAATATTTTAGGAATTTTTTTTTTTATCGGCATATTATGAGCTACAAAACAGAATGATTACAATAAAGTAGTGTTGTTGCAAGTAACCCTTTTTTTTTAATCCAAATTTATTGCAGAGAGGTTTGGAGAACTACTAAACAATGTTCACATAATATTATTTAAAGACTTTACTTTAAGGAAAGCTCAAAGTTTTATATTATGAGAAAAAAAATCAAAATAATATGAGAAGAGCCGTACCTACCTATATATATATATATTATACCAAGTGATGAACCTAATATATACATATATTTATCAAACAAATGATTTTTTTAAGTGTCAACGTAAAGTGCACAATCATTTATATACGATATATATATAACTTTTACTATGATCACGATTTATCATGATTATATGCACTCAATATATTTTATATTTTTTTTTTTTAAACCAAAATGCTCTGATACCAACTTGTCACGCCCCAAATTCGAGACTATTATTACATATAAATATAGTACCCGAATTCAAAGTGTGAATCACTCATAATAGTAGTAAGTAATTTTACCACAATTACAAGTGACAAAAGTATGGTACATCAAACACTTTATTTAATAAATATTTTACATAGGTGTTCAGAGTCCAGCGGAAAACAAATATTACAATATATTACATATCATAAAATTCCTCAAAGTACTAGCAGTTCCACACCGTCACACCGACAAGAAACCATTTATTGCTTATTTCACATAATTGTTTATCAAACAAGCGTACAAGCAGCATCACACAATCAACACCACACAAGCATCATCACACAAGCATCCAAGTTTTAATTGTCAACTTCGTGTTCTCCGGTCATATTGATATTATTACCTGCACAATCCATAAAGGTGTGAGCTTTTGGCTCAGTAGGGTATTAAATCCCTCATGGTCAATTATCACAGTTAATTCAAGTGTGCCAATAAATTTAGTAAATATATAAATAATCACAAAGGATATAAATGCATAAGTGTGCATGAGGTGCATGAATTTAAAGTTCCTTCACTACCCTTCGTCAATTCGTACTCCAGATCAAACAGACCTCGCACGTCCCATACCATGCATATTCCACTTGGTCCCGAATGACCCGTTGTACGAATCAACGCCCAGCCTTCTTCATTCCAATTTCAACAGTTTCCGTACCATATTCATTTCAATGGGTCCGCAACCCGTATTCAATTCAATTCAATGGGCCCGCAGCCCTACCACTTTCTTCATCAATCATATATACCAATTGTATTCCAAATATCATCCCATGGGATCCTATTTCCACCACCATCATCATTTCCAATTTCTTTATGTATATGCAAATGTATGCAGAGAGAACATATGGAATATGATATGTCAACACAACATATATAATATAAAACAACATTCCATCGTCAAACTCATCATCCAAACTGTACATCAGTATTAGAACAACCAATATCGTCAAATATTGCTTCACAACAATAATAATAAAATTTACAACCAATATAAGAAATTAAATATTTATAATATTGACTACTCCTAATTTATACACGAAAATTAAATATGATATAGTCCAATCACTGGGAAACTAGAAACCCTACCTTGGTCTCAATGTATTCTTGTTCGTTCTCTCTTTCTTGTGACTAGTTCACAGTTTCAATCCTTTAGGTAAACAAGATCTAAGTTAGATTCTAGAATAACATAATACTATAGCAAAATGTTTAAAGGAAGGTAATCTACCTATTCTGCTCCTTTCTTTCACTCGCAATTCTGTAATCCTTACTTGCTCTGATACCCTCCTTTTATACTCATAACTCACCACCGTTCTAGAGACTCTAATAATTCTTTAAGTCATCCCACTCACCCTATTGAAATAATAAACCGATAGTGTGGATCTAAATCATGGCTAAAGAATTGTAAACTATGAAGTAATTTATTTATTTTTAGATAATGGTTTCTTTGTTTAATTTAATAAACATTTCTTTTCCTTAAGTGTACCACAATAGACTCATCATGCCAACTATCCAATTAAATACCTATATAGATATATTTATATATTAGGAAGCATGCAATTAATTACTCTACCCGTATGAATCCTACCATATCAATAACATAAAAAAAATGTAGAGATTATCCACTACCCATATATATCTATATATATATATATATATATATATTTTTTTTTTTAGGTTATTACATGTACTCACCCCTCTTATGATCCGAACTTCAACAATGCAACGCTAGAGACTCTTGGGGACTTGGTCCTAGCATTGCATGTTGGATCACACATATATGGCAACAATTCTGCCATTACCCAAGGTCAACTGTTTACACTTAAGGCGATTAATGTTGACAACGAGAATCTTGGCTGAGCCTGCTTGAGGAGTGGATTACATGTGTTTCTGAATCACCACATCCCTGGCTTTGCTGGACGAGTTACACAATTTGGGCGAGAGGTGAACGAGTTTCCTACTCACTCCAATGGCCGAATTGAATTGATTCCCCAAAAGCCCTTGCTGACATGGTGGAAGCTGTCATCGGCGCAGTATGGGTGGACTCACAGCGAGACATGGTTGCTACAGGAGCTGTCATTGACAATCTTTTAGGTGCTTTGATTGTTAATTCTGTAGTTTATGGACAGAGACCAATCCAACGACTGTGGTTTGATTCTTCAGGCCTGATACCTATGAGTAATATTTTGATGAATGGCCAGGTTATTGGAACAACAAATTATGAAGGAACATGTGTAGCACTTCGAAATCGAGCGGCCTATGATGCTCTTCAAAGTTTGGGGATCTGAGAAGACTAGGGAGAATATGTGTTTGGTTTAATTTGATTAGGTCTCTATTTAATTTGTTACTGTGGGTGGTAGTTGGTGAGTTGTCAGGAGGAGACACACACTAATCACTGACATGGAAACATAACATATTTTTGTGGTTTCATTATTCTATTAACTTTGGTTACCACTTGGTGTTGAAAAAAAAAAAAGTGGAGGCCATCAAAACCATATTCATTCATCCAAAAAAAGAAACCACTTCAGGGGTTCGTTACCTTCCACAATATGAGATTGGTCACTCAGTTCTAGGATACAACCAACTTTCGATTGTATATATGTTACCGGAAAAGAAAAACTTTGACAATTAAAACATGAATTTACATAAACCCTGTGAAAATTGAAGCTAATGAAAGCCAGTTGACAATAATCCAATAATTTTCTAGTACATGAACTAATATTTATGTAGGAATTCAGAGTATTCAAGATGTTGTTTATGTTGAAGATAAATTTTATGCCGTTGATATTCATAACTAACTTCATTCTTTTGTCATAACCACTCAATTAAGTGGACCAAGACACTTTAGGTGATGTTGCTTTCTTTCTGGGGGAGAACTCTTCCATATTTTTGTTACCTTCAGATTTTTTACAATGTATGCTGAATTACATATACTTCTTACATGATTGGGATCGTGTCCCTCATCCTAGTGGACCTCGTGATTTTGGTTTGTATATATAACATGAAAACTCAAAGCTTTTTACCAATAGCAGGTAAACATGTGGTTAGCCTAATCAAGATGAGCAATCGAACACCCATTTGGACTGTGGCAAACATCAAGTTGTGAAAAGCGTGACAAAAAGAAGCTATTTTTGCTAGTTACTTTATAGACAAAATTTGATATAAGTCTAGAAATGTGATCCCATAATGAATGCTACCAACACTAGACACCACAAATCCCAAAAATCCTCTCTAGTTTCCCTTCTTTTTCCCTTCCATTTCATTTGTGTTCTTCACTACTGTGCAAATCCGACCGGTCAGCGCTTCAACATGAATTCGACCACGGAAACGCTCCGCGGTGTTAAATTTTTCATAAGGATATTGAATAGTTACGGGTAAACGATTTGCGTGGGATAAAGTAATCATGAAACTTTGACCAATGTACCTTGTATGCCCCCCCTTTTCCGGTCATGGAATAGATGAAATAAATCACAAAATGAATTTTTGTTCAAGAATGAAATCTGATTGGAACTGTTATTGCGATTAAAAAAAATAAAAAAAAAATTCAATTTCTATGATATAGAATGAAATGATATCGAAAGTGCCGTTTCTTTCTTAGTTAGTCCTTTTATTCCAGTTTAAATAAGAAAAAGGGAACTCACCACTACACTCTTGAACGGTTAGATGAGTGCTTTCAAATGAACGGCTAGATGAGTGCTTTAAATTTAGTTTATATTTTAAATTTTCAACATGCAAGTCATCTAACCGGTCATTTGAAAGTCTTCACTTGGTCCTTAGAGCATCAGCAGTGGGGACTCATATTTTGGACCCAAATATGGGTCCAAATTGACCGTAATCCAAATTTGAGTCCATCGGAATAGTGAATAAAAGGACTTACTTTTTTGGGTGCCACAGTGGTGCAGGACTCATTTTTGGATTCATATTTTTGGACTTATATATTTGGACTCAAATTTGGGTCCTAAATTTGAGTCATCTCCACTGTGGCATATAGATATTGGACCCAAAAACCCCACTTGTTCTCTCTTATTGATGAATCATCAATTTCTCTCTCCAAAATTCTCTCAAATTAGTTGCACATGGGGGGACCCACAAATATAGGTCCAAAATTTTTGAGTCCAAACTGGACCTATATTTGGGTCCAATATTTAGGTCTCCGGCAACTATAAGTCCTACTTCTCCGATCCACTGTGGGTGTTTTTGGACCCAAATATAGGTTTTGGACCCAAATTTGGGTCCCCATTGTGGATGCTCTTATTGTAAGGTCCTCACTAGAGACTCTCCCTACTTTTTATATCATAACTTTTGCATAAAGAGAAATAAGTTAATAGTTGTCACACAACTTACATTTAGTTTGTTTATTCATTGTGGGTCGTTCTTGTGGATAAGTGTATTAAAAAATATCTTCAGTACACCAAGATATATGACTCTTTGTCAACAAAAAAGAACCGAGATAGAGCTAAAGTAATAATAATGAAAACATTTTAGTCATCTACGTAATTTTTCTTTAGTTGAGCCTCTTTATTGTCTTGAAAGAGTGTAGAAAATAGTTAAAAAAGTGGGATAGATAAAATGATAATGTTGGTAATTTGATGTGTTGCAAAAATGGGATGGATAAACAAGATAACGTTGGGAAAGTAATGTTAACCGAATAGATTAGCATTATTGATTTTATGTTGTAACTATAGGCCTAGCTATAATCTGTATTACTGGGCTCTTAAGTTGTTAATCGGCAAGAATAAATTGGTGAATAGTTTTCTCCGTCTGTTGATTCATTGGCTATTGGCAACATATTTGCTGAAATGATTAGGGATGGCAAAAATCGCCACCGGGTAGAGTACCCATCGGTATTCAACCCTAACGGGGATACATTTTGGGCATATCGGGTAAAGGGGATGAGGATCCCCAATATTCAATTTTTTAGTAAAGTGCAGAAAAGCCCTTAACATCTCTTCATTTTTCTCCAAAGCCCACAAGTTTTCAATTCATGCATATAAGTAATTTTTTTTACTCATAAGAACAAGTTGTTCTCAAGCTAACATGTGGCAAGTGCTGAATTACATTTTTGTCCTCTTTTAAGCTTTGAGTTTGAAACTCAAAGTGTGTATCGACAAAAAAAAAATCAAAGTGTGTGCCGCCATATATCAGTGCAGTAGCAGATAACATATATCAATGCAGTAGCAGGTAACATATACACGTGCAGTAGCAGGCAATAGAAATCCGTGCAGTAGCAGCCAACATATATCGGTGCAATAGCAGGCAGCAATATCGATGCAGTAGCAGACAACAAATATCCGTGCAGTAGGAGGCATCATATATACGTGTAGTAGCATGCAATAGAAATCCGTGCAGTAGCAGGCAGCAAAAATCCGTGCAGTAGCAGGCAGCATATATCCGTGCAGTAGCATGCAACATATATCCGTGCAGTAGCATAAAGCATATATAATGCAGTAGTAACAGTAGCAAATATTAGATATCTGCTAGCTTTAGGAGTTATGGGGTTGATTTCAAATTAAAGAAGATGGCGTCCTCTCATATTAGCATTAATGGAATTAGGCAATGACCTTCTCTTCAATTCCAGCTAAAGACCCAAGCCATTTTCATTCAAAACTCCAATCTAGATTAATCTCCAAACAATTAAACTAAGCCCCAAAATCACAAATGCAATTGCTTGTACCCAGAATCAAAATCACAAATGTCGCACACGAGCTACTCTCTTCCTCCTATTTGCCATCATCACCTCTCAATCCTCTCTCTCTCTCTCTCTCTCTCTCTCTCTCTCTCTCTTCCACGAACCCAAAAGCTGAACATGGCTTGATTTTGTTGTTGCCTAATTGGATTTGAGATAGATGTGAGAGAAGAGAGGATTGAGTGAATAGATCTGATTTCTCTCTCCTCGATTTGCAGGTTTCCGATCACCAACACTGCTCACCACCGTCACAGACCGGTTCGCCGGCCTCCTCTAAGCAGAACCCAAGCCGCACGATATCCGGCGAAGCCTGTAAGTATGCGCACCCGCCTTCGCCAGTGAGCCCAGATCGCCGGCAGAGGGAGAGGGAGGGGAGAGAGAGACTTGGATGGCAGAATTGTAAATAAAATGAAAAAACAATTAATTATATAATTGCACCTATAAATTTCAGGTCTGAGCTTGCATTGTAGCAAGTGGGCCTGGGTTGCTTGTCCTTATGTGTATAACTCTAATTTTAGTTGGTTTATTAGTATTTTGTAGTGTTCTCATGGATGTATATGTCAAATTCCCTTTAATTTTTGATCCCCATCCCCATCGCCACCCATAAGAATAATTTTAAAAAATATATATAATAATAATTATTATTTATTATATATATTTTTAATATAATAAAAATTTATGTAACTTCTATTTTTTCAATATTTACATTATTTAATAAAATTATATTTTATGAACGTAAATTTTTCCTTAACTCATATAAAAGAAAGGTATTACACAAAGGTGGAGAAAAATTCCTCGGGCATGCAACTCAGTAGCTCATAGTCTTGCAAAGGCAGCAATTCCAGTGCTTGGTCCAGTTTTCTGGAAGGAATTTGGTCCTCCTTGGTTGGAGAAACTCTTGTATGATGATGTTTTTAATTGATGTAGAGGGGTGTGATATTTCTATTAATAAGTCACTATGCCCCTTGGTTTTGTAACCAAAGTTTATTAATGAAATGTTATCCTTAACTTTAACCGCGGCCAATTGTGGACTTTTTTTTTTGCAAACACATAAACTTTTATTTACTTTTGTTGTTCTTTTTAAGTGAGACTAGTATTTATTTTTTTTGATTGAACTAAGGAACTTATATAATTACCCTAGCCGTCATGGCTTAGGTATTCAACAATTCTCTATGGAATCACAACAATTCCATGCTAGGTCCTCTCATGCTGCAATCCAACGTCGATAGACATCGATAAGTTTCATTCCTACTTTGCCAAAGGAGATGGCAGATCAGGGTGGCGGCGCAAGTCTGGTTTTCCTCTTGGTGTCCAGTTGTTTGGTGCCCCTAGTACTTGGGGTATTTTCTCTTCTATGGATTGTATGGTTCGGATATAGTCTTTGACCCCTGTTTTGGATTACTTTTTCTTTGGAGTTTTGGTATGGATTTCATGTTTGGGATCCTGATGGAAAACATGGTGGTTTGGCAGCCTTGGTGTTCCAAGACGGCAACCTTATTGCTGGTGGTGCGCTGCTAAAGTTTAACCCAACTTAGATTTGGGTATTTGATTTAGGAAAATTTAATTTCTTGTTTAAGAATAAGCATGCTCAGTTGTGCAAGTTTAGACTGTGGTTTTACTCTCTTTTTTTCATGGGTCCTCCTTGAGCTAGATTAGATTTACTCGTCTCAATGGCAATACTTGTCGGAATTTTTCTATTGGAGTTGGTGACTGCTGATAGCAGTGATGCACAGTGTATGTATTGTTCTAGGTTTCGAATCATCGATTAGAGTTCTACGTTTAGACTCATCGATTAGGCTACTTGTGTGGTCTGTAGTGCTCATTCTTAGAATGTTCACACTAAGGATTGTAATCCTCTATTGATTAATAAAGTTTTTTTTTCTAAAAAAAAAAAGGAACTTATATATTTTTTAAACCGCTAAGAATTATTGTATAATAAATTAATATTATTTGTTAACGGGAATCAGGGCAGGTATGGGAACCTAATCCCCAACGGAAACGGGGACGGAGAATTCCTAATATTTTATTATGAGGACTGGGGTGAGGATGTGGACGAAGAATGACTTCGGGGACAGAGATGGCATTGTATTTTAATCCTTGTACCCTACCCGCCTCATTGCCATCCCTAGAAATGATATTCTAGGTAATTAAATAGTATAGGCGAGAATATTGGTATGGATGGGCAGTTGCTTTTTAGAATATATACTGGAAATTTTTTAGCCTCTTAACCTTGACATTCTAAGAGTGGAAAGTCTTATTAAGTGGGGGGTGTTCCCTTCATATATATTCATGGCATGAGTTGGCCGAGTTTGTCCCTCTCTTTCCTGAGCCGAAAGAGGATAGGTTCACCGACTAGGTTGCTCGACTACTCCCTTGGACACATGATCACTCCAACATACTACTCCCTTGCATGCATATGTTTTTATTGAGAGCAGTGCATGCTCTTTTTATCAATGCTACTTATATTTTTCATCGACATGTTTTTTCATCTTCCATTTGTTTTTCGTTATATGATGCATCAAGATATCGCTCTCTATGCATCAAGATGAATATATTATTCCATTTTGGGGTGCTATTTGTTAATGAAAAATAGATTCTTCATGGCTTTATTTTGTGATCGATGTTTTAACTTTCTAAACCAAAACGAGTTAATTTTCAATTGTATTGTTTTCCATGGGAATGCTCAAAACACTGAACTCGTTCAAAGGAGACTAATTGAGCCTCTTTCTTTGAATGACGCTAGTTATATTTCTGATTATATCATGAGACGTATATATAAAGAGGTCGAATAGGTTTGTCTTATCAGATAGACAGTATCAACTATTCGTTCAAAACAAATAAGCAGTTTCAACTAGACACTAAACTTTTTCAAAGGAGACTAGTGATTTGTATGTTATTTACATATAAATTAGGTCTCCAATCACCTTGATAATGCTAATCCAATAGTCATTTAGCGTCTCTAATTCTTGTATTGCACTATTGTAGAGAACATGAGCATCAGATTGATATCGGGAGCAAAATGACGCGTTTTGGAGCTTTTAGTGCATTTCCGGCAAAAGGACGAAAAGTCAACCCGAGGACCGTCGGTCAACTCATGGTCAACCACGACTTTAGCACACCAACATGTCAAATATGAAGTCCCGGAAGTGAAGCACAAGAGAATTCCAGAGGATTGCCAAAGAAACCGCAAAGTCAAGCAAAGTCAACTTTGGTCAACTCCGAGGGTCAAGGTCAAAGTCAATAACGAAGTCAACCTTGTGACTCACCACTAGAGGTTCAAAAATCAGCAACAACTATGTAGATATCATGAGGTCACCCATTTATTATTCATTCCTTTTGTTCCCATGTGTATTTACCCCATTGTCCTTCATTTACTTCATCTAGCCATTAGATCTTTTCCTAGTTGATCTTAGCCCTCCATTCCCTCTCCCTCTCTCCTATATAAACCTAGTTTTTTCCCATTTAGGCCATCTTTCAGCTAGCCCCCATCTCACATCATTCTCCACCTTCCTTTTCTTCCTCTCCACTTTTCCCTTTTGGTTTTCCTCTCTGCCTGCCAGTCGACCGGTAGACACAAACCCTTCGACCAGTCGAACAGCGACAGTTCACCTCTTCTTCCACCATTTTCACCCACTTCCTCACCTCTTTTCCTCTTCCACCCTTCATCAAACTTGCTCCACACGACGTCCACTACCACATCCACCCATTGGCTGCTGGAGATCCTCACTAATTCATCAAGAGCCAAGGAGAAGAAGGAGACATCATCTTTTGAGCATTCGTTAACCTTTCTCTCTCTTCTACTTGTGTGTAGAGCTTTTAATTGTAAATTGATGATGTATATATTCATGATTGGTGAGTAGTTTACCTTGTTGGGGACTAGGGTTGTGTGCCCTAGTCCAATGCGACTATGTGATGTTTTTGATGATGAATAAATGTCTTGTGATTCATGAATATATGTATTGTCTATCCAAAAAATGAGTCCCCACTAGTGATGCTCTTACTAAATAAACACCTCTACAAAACTCTTCTAATCAACATCCATTTACCAAGTGTTATAAATTCACACTTATAACATTTGCGAGAAAATTAATCTCACAATTTCCAACAAAGGTTCCCAGAACGTCATTCATAAATTTCGAACAAATAAAAATCTAATTCACAACCTTGGAGCATTAGCTCAGTCTTGACTTTCTAATTATCAATAAAATGACAACGTTTCTAAAAATTAAAAAATATAGGGAGTTGTTATTAACACACCCCCTATTAGGGGTGACTTCTGGACAGGAACCGATGTTTTTTGACCCGTACCGGTACCGAACTGGAATTTCCGGTATGCTGGTTTTTGCTTTCCGATACCGTTCCGATTATCGGGGTAACCGAAATCTCGGTATCCTGACCAAGGTCAGTAGGTTCCGGTCGGTAAGCCCATTATCAAAAATTGCAGGTTAAAGAAGATTAGTAGAAGAAACAGAAGAAGGAGGAGGAGAAAAGAGAAGGAGGAGGAGGAGGAAAAGAAAGAAGAAGAAGAAGAAAAAGAAACGGAGAATAAGGAGTTGCAGAAGAAACAAGAGAAGAAGAAGATGAGAAGAAAAAAGAAGAAAGGAAAGAGTCACGATGGCGTCGGTGAGAGAAGAGAGAGAGATGATCAGAAAAGTGGAAGAGAGTGAATGAGCGTATGAGACAATGAGTGATGGGAGAAAAGAGAGAGTCTGAGAGAGGTTGAGAGAAAAGAGAGAGAGCCGTTGAGAGAAAAGAGTGTCAGAGAGAGGTTGAGAGAACAGAGAGAAAGAAAGAGAGAAAATGAGAGATATAAAAATAAAAAAGTAAAGTGGCGCACGTGAAGAGGGAGAGAGGTTGAGCGAAATGGATGGTCTAGATTCATTCATTTCATATCTAATGGTTAGGAAAAGTTTACACATATAAAAATTTGGGCATACTCAGTAGGTTCGGGATGTCCCGAATTTTGGGATTGGGCATACCGGTACCGACCCGAAAACCCACTTTCTGGACGGAAATCCCGTGTCGGTTTTTCGAGAACCGATATTTAGGAAATTTTTTGGGTCTAGTCGGTCGGGATTCGGTCGGTTAAGGACTTTTCGGTAAAAAAAACCAGCCCTACCCCCTATTGTTATTAACACACATTTTGTTTGTCTTTATTATACTAATGGTCTATAAAACCCTAAATTTATTATTGCATTGAAGGTACAATGGACCATTTAAACAATAAAAACAAACAAAATGTGTGTTAATAACAATAGGGGATGTGTTAATAACATTTTCAAAAAAAAAAAAATTATATATATATATATAAAAAAAAAAATATATATATATATATAGGCCTTCTCCACTACATAGGACTATGTACTTTTAAAGTACATAGTTCTAATGCAAACCGCCAGATCAATTCATTTAAACAGATCTGACGGCTGACATTAAAACTATGTACTTTAAAAGTACATAGTCCTATGTAGTGGAGAAAAATTATATATATATATATATGGAAAATAATACTTTTAGTCCCTGAACTTTAACTCGTTCGACACTTTCGTCCCTGAAGTTTGAAATATATCACTTTCGTCCCTGAACTTCAACACCAACAATCACTTTCGTCCCTGACCGGAACAAAATGGTGCAAAACCTATGCCAAAATGTTCGCAAGGATGAGAGGAGTAACTTTTATAACTTGAGCTAAGCTCGATTCGGCCTAGAATGGCCGGAATTTAGCCCGAAAGGTACGGTGGCCGGAACTTTAACTCTTAAATTCTCCGCCGTCCGGCGACGGTTTGAGGCGAGGTTGGTGGCGTTGAACTCGCCTCAAGGAGGGCTTCAAAGCCCAATATGTGTTGTCCTCCGATTTGGCCGGAATCGGAGGTTTATTCGGTGAAAACCCTCGGCAGGGACGAAAGTGATATTGAATGTTAAAGTTCAGGGACGAAAGTGATATATTTCAAACTTCAGGGACGAAAGTGTCGAACGGGTCATAGTTCAGGGACTAAAGGTGATTTTTTCCCATATATATATATAAACATATTATCAGAATATCTGAATATCAGGCCAAACCTCGGCATTCCTTCTCGTACTCAATGAGAACTGCGAACGTCTATGGTCTTTAGCAAAGAAGTTCTCTATTCAATGTTCTCAAAATCTTTGTCTTCTAGTAAAACTAGGAGAGACGTACAAAAAGTCCATTCACTGATTATCGCTTTAGGATTACACCATTCTGT
This sequence comes from Rubus parviflorus, assembly GCA_029955375.1. Classification (NCBI taxonomy): domain Eukaryota; kingdom Viridiplantae; phylum Streptophyta; class Magnoliopsida; order Rosales; family Rosaceae; genus Rubus; species Rubus parviflorus. The sequence continues at coordinate 5,918,058 of JARGGL010000005.1, read as the reverse complement.
GTTCTTCTCTGCCAAACTCATAAGCAAGTATGCGCAACTCAGAGACCCCATTTCTTCCCTCTCAGTTTTTCACCAAGTTTGGCCCAAACACAATCCCTATCTTTGGAATTCAATCATCAGAGCACTTATCCATAATGGGCTTCACTCAAAAGCTCTTGACCATTACAATGAAATGCATCGAATGAATGTTCAACCTGATAGGTATACATTTCCTTCAGTGATCAATGTCTGTGCTGGGTTGTGCGATCTGGAAATGGGTATGGTTGTCCATCAGCGTATTTTGGAGAAGGGTTTTGCTTCAGACTTGTATATTGGTAATGCATTGATAGATATGTACGCTAGATTTGGCAAACTGGATAAAGCACGCCATCTGTTCGACGAAATGCCCCAAAGGGATGTTGTGTCGTTTAATAGTCTGATTTCGGGGTTCAGTTCAAATGGATATTGGGAGGAAGCTTTGGAAATTTTCCGTAGATTAAGAACTGACGGTTTTTTACCAGACCCTTTCTCCATATCTGGTGTTTTGCCTGCGTGTGGAGGCTTGCTTGATGTTAAACAGGGTCAGATAGTTCATGCTTTGGTTGAAAAGATCGGGGTCCATGCAGATGTTTTAGTAAGTAATGGGCTTCTTTCAATGTACTTCAAATTTCGCTGGTCTAAAGATGCTCAAATTTTTTTTGATGAGATGGTAGTTAGGGACTCTGTTAGTTGGAACACTGTGATTTGTGGGTACTCTCAGTTGGGGTTATTTGAAGAGGCAATCAATTTTTTTAGGGAAATGATAAATGAATTCACACCTGATTTGCTAACAATCACATCCGTGCTCCGTGCTTGTTCACATTTACGGGATTTGGAACTTGCAAAATATGTTCATGGCTACATGAAAAGAAGTGGTTTTGAATTTGATACAACGGCGAATAATATACTTATTGATATGTATGCAAAATGTGGAGATCTATTATCTTCACGGGAAGTATTTTACTACATGGAATGCAGAGATTCTGTGTCGTGGAATTCTTTGATCAGTGGTTATTTTCTTAATGGTTGTTTTGATGAAGGGTTAAAGCTTTTTAAGATGATGAAGAGTAACATGAAACCTGACTCTGTGAGTTGCGTGATGATCCTGTCTATCTATACTCAACTTGGACATGTGGACCAGGGGAAATTGATCCACTGTAATATAGTGAAACTGGGATTTGATTCTGATATTATTGTCAACAATGCTCTTGTCGATTTGTATGCTAAATGTGGCAAAATACAAGATTCACTAAAAGTATTTGACAGCATGACAGCTCGTGATGTAGTAACATGGAATACCATAATTGCTGCATGCATTCACAACGGAGATTGTAGTTTAGTGTCAAGCATGATTCTTAGAATGAGAAATGAGGGAGTGATGCCTGATGTGGCCACAATGTTAGGTATCTTACCCGTGTGTTCCTTACTTGCTACCAAGCAAAAAGGACAAGAGATCCATGGCTGCATTTTCAGGTTAGGATTTCATTCAGATGTTCCAGTTGGGAATGCACTAATAGAAATGTACTCTAGCTGTGGCAGCTTGGAAACCTCCATACGAGTATTTGAGCATATGTACATGAAGGATGTGGTGACATGGACTTCGTTGATCTCTGCATATGGGACATATGGTGAAGGTGAGAAAGCATTGAGAGCTTTCGCAGAAATGGAAGCTACTGGTGTTCATCCTGATCATCTAGCTTTTCTTGCTGTCATATATGCTTGTAGCCATTCAGGTTTGGTAGAAGAGGGTCTGGCTTACTTCGAACGGATGAAGGAACAATACAAAATTGAGCCTAGGATGGAGCACTATGCTTGTGTAGTTGACCTCCTATCACGATCTGGGCTATTAGCTCAAGCAGAGGACTTTATCCATTCAATGCCAATGAAGGCGGATGCAAGTATCTGGGGATCTTTACTTAGTGCTTGCCGAGAAAGTGGAGAAGCAAAGATAGCTGCACGTGTCTCAGAGCAGATAGTTCAATCAAATTCTTATGAGAGTGGGTATCATGTTTTAGTGTCGAATGTATATGCAGCTTTAGGGAAGTGGGATAAAGTAAGATTGATACGGAAATACATGAAAGCTAAAGGACTCACAAAAGATCCTGGATTTAGCTGGATGGAGATTTAAAAGGAGTGACTGACTGAGGATAATTCCTCTAAACCTTATACAGAGGTCGAAAAGTTGTCCGTGCTAATTGCAGGTTTGTTGGGCAAGCAAGGTATATGATTTGCAATTCATCTCACCATGACTCCTGAGAAGGATGAGAAGAAAGACATAATTATCACTGGGATAGGCTTGCCATATCAGGTAATGATAGATGAATAACCTTTTGACTTTGTGGACAGATTTTCATTTTCTTTTTTAATTCCGTGTTTAGTATTTCCTTTAAATTGGGAAATCGACAAAATTAAAAGAAAACGTGGTTCTGGATAGATGTTTCAAATGGAACACCATTCAAGTTGTTTCCAAGCAGGGATTTTTTTTTTCAATTTCTTTTTCTATTTCTCCATATTCTTCTAAATAGAAATGAGATACACACACACAAACGAATTCAATATTCATCAACACTTTCATCATTTATGCTTCTATAATGATAGAGCCTGCTTTACTTGTTTCTTTCTTGTGGATTAATTTAGCATCACTAGGTTTGTTTTTTTCTTCATTGTATGGTGTAGGACTGTAGGTCCAATGTTTGAAGCAGATTTACCAGAGTGATTTGAGGTTAGAGCTGACAGTGTGCATGAATGAGGAAAAACAGTAATGTACTTGTAGCTTTACGTTGATATGCATAACCAAAAAAAACCAACCTCAAACGCCTAAAACCTAACCAATAACCAATTTTGAAGGCTTTAAGTCGTTTTCTGCAATTTTCTGATGATTATATGTTTTTTTTTTCTTAGTGTGACAAGTTCATATATCTGCAGGCGATGTTGTATAGGTAGAGATCTGTAAGGGTTTCCGTTGATCGTTGGAGGTCTGAATTTCTTTCTTGACGTACAAAGCTTTGAAGGGTTACAATTGAAGACATTCGAGGAAACCAACACCATATCTCTACAGAGGCTGACTGTAGAGCAGCTGAGATTGCAGATAGAATCTGAAAGCTTCTAAAAGGTTAAAGTTTGGTGATGTTGTCAGAAAGTCAATTTTGACCTGGTCTGATACGTGAATTCCACTGATGTAGGGATTAGCTTTACTTTTTGTTTCAAGTATCTCATTTGTGAAAGATTTGTTTCTCGTGTTTTAATTCCTTTTATTTTTCCTTTTGGTTTCAGACAACTGCTTTGATGTACATTTTGTTGATTTTTCTCAGACAACCTTATGATGTTATGCAGACAAGTTAGGCAATATATTGCTGCAATATACTGGGAGAGAGGACTGTGGCATTGAGGTAATTAATCTCTATGTCCATCTTCTTTTATTTGAAATGTGAATGAAAGTTGTATTCAGTCTCTTCTGGTCTTATCAGTTCTCGTCTAACTGTCTAAGTGCTCTTGATCTGCCAACATTTTCATGAAACTTTTCCCTCACTTTCTATGTATGTTCCATTTTGAAACTTGTCTTTGATTTGCATACCTTTGTCATGATGTGGACCGCGAGATTTGGATATAACCATGAAGAAATTTATGGATTATAGAGGAACTACATTACCTGGTGTTGTATTTGTAAATTTTAATTACATTAATTACAGTGTAGCTTGAGGACTTGTTAGTGCTTTAAATACACTTGTTCATATAATAAATCGGTCTTAGATGAAGATATAAATATAAATGAATCACTCTAGAGAGACACCAAGACTCAGTTGCCACCTAATTTTTAAAATAAAATCAAGTTTAGTAAATCTCTTTCATTTTCTTTTGTCTATTGGAACAGGAGAGTATTAATTGTAGTTAGACTTTTTTCCTTGTTTTTAGAATATAAAAGGAATCATTGTCCCTTTCTAATAAAATGGTCTGTGAATGATATTTTTTGTAGAGCAGAACCTTTTACGTATCCCCAACGTAAAGTATATGGTTGAATATATACATTAATACATGTTAGTCCAATGAGATCTTGTAACCCCTAGCTAGTCAAGACTGAAGACACGACTTCTGTTCTGATGTTGACCATTTTACGTATAGTAGCTAATATTGTGTTTCAACTTTCATGAGTCATCTAGGATTGTCAAATAAATTTGACAATCTTAGTTGTGGATTCTTTTGTAAACCCTAATATTTAAGATTACTCACTATAAGTAGTTTTGAATCCAAACGAATCACAGAACATAGTTTCAACAACAGAAGAGTCATGCATGGACATAGCAAAAAAACACTACTTATGAGCTTGATATTGGTTATACTTTTTCAAATGGCCAAACCGCTACTGTCCCTTCCTCTCCTCTCTCACTGTTTCATCCACTTCTACATGCCTGTCTAATACTCTTCCTCATCGCCTTCTTTCTTCAACAAAACTTGATGTTGATTACAATGGTGATTGTTGGAAATATTGTATGATTTTTTCTCCGAGTTACCCCTACTTAGAAGCTTTTAGATTATGCGAAAAAGATTGTTTTTACCAATACCACTTGCACTGGACCAGCATTGTTTATCACTGTACATTTGCATGTTTAAAGAATGGATCAAAACGATCGTGGATCAGGTACTAAACGTTTCTTCTTCTTTTTTTTTAAAAATATTTTTTTTGGACACTAAATGTTTGTTTTGAAAACATCGATTAATATGCACAGTAACAGCTAGCTAAACCAAAGTTTGGGATTTTCTATTGATTTTCCTTTAAGTGATATTTTGCATTCAAACAATTTGTTTAAGAGAGAGTATGAAGGGAAAACTTTTTATTGACCATGTTTTATATCATTTAATTAGTTTTGTATATGAAAATAATATTTTGGTCATTTTAACTATGCAGATGCATATTATAGGGAAGTGAATACCTGCCACAACAACTGCAAGAAGAATTGTGAAGTACGCTTAGAATGGGATACCAGGTCCTTTACATTAATTTTCTCTGGTGTTCATTCGCTTCTAATTTTCTCCATCTATTAAACATGATGGTTAAGCGTTATGTTGGGTATGTATTAAGCGGCTTTAGATGGTTTTCTAATGTATGATCAAGGAGAAAGACTTCGGTCAGGCCGTCAGACCATCCGAATGGTCCGACCACCTAACCGTAGAGTCGCACGTGTAAAACTTGCCACGTCTGCAAACTTCTGCGTTTCCTTCTCTCTTTTATTAAATTAACCTTACCTCAAGTTTTTGATAAATTTATTAATCAAAGATATTATACAGCTTGTCAATGACAAAGAGGGTTTGTAAACAACCATGCATGATATGCTACTTGTTGTTCTCCAATGTTTGAGTTTGTTTATTTAATCTACTATTTGGGATTTGAATCCATGTTTCAAATTTCAAAAAAAAAAAAACATCTTTATTTTGTATGTGTAAATCGAAAAACAAGCACAACTATTCAGACACTTCTATCCCTATAATCTAGGGTACAGTCGTATCATAAGAAAGAAGAAGAAAACCCCCTCTCTATTATTTTCACTCATATCCCCCTGAGTTATTAATGAATACGATAATCAATCTGGTTTGTGTGTGTATATATGATCATACACTAATCAAGATCAATACTTCCAACGTGGAAGTGGCACAGCAAAGAACTTCATGAGTCCATCCTTGCAATTGTAGCCATCCTTGTTACCACTAGCAAAGTAGTAAGGCCTCCATTGATTCAGCTCAACCATAAATCCTTCACCTTTTCCTTGGGTCTCACTTGCCAATATCTTGGCTTTGCTGAAGTCACAGGTTATGTAGCTCCACAAGTTCGGCAGCAAGTACACGCTGTAACCGGAGTTGGTCTTGCTCGGCGGAGCATACTTGAACACTGCAGCGTACATGAAGACAAATTAAGCACAAAAGTAACTAACATTCACGTAAATGAAAGGTCTCCTGTAGTTCAATAGGGTTTCCTTTATAATCTATGTTGTTGCAACTGTGGCATTAGAACTCTTCTAGTATCTTGATGCTGGAAATCGAGATTGTTTTTAGGGTTTCGTCTCATCGTCTATCTTCCTCTATCAAATTTATTCTCTTTGAATACAATGTGTGCTCTTAACTAACAGAAAATTTATTCACATAAAATTGAAAAGCATCACAAGGACCAAAGTTGAAACCTAAGGAAACTAGAGAGATCAAATTTCTTCATTGGCATAAACCAAGTTGAAGGGTTAATTTAAAAAACATACAAAAAATCAAGTTAAAGGGTTTTAAACAATATGTGAAATGGTACTCACCCAGTTCATCATTTATGTAAAAGGGGCTGTTTTGGAGAGACCAGTCAGTGTAGTTGAAACCAAAACGCCAGCCTTCCGAACCGCCGACAACAATAGTTTTGGCCTCGCTCACTTCTAATAGAGAAGCAGCAGCTACAAGGAGGATGAACCCTAATTGTGCACTACTCATCAAAGTCATATTTTTTTCTCAAACACAAACTGTTCTACTTTACTTGGGAAGCTATTGAATTGCCTATAGAATTGGTGTGAGAGCTTGAGGTGCATGTTATGGGGTTTATATAGGGAAAAAATGACTTAGAGAAATGCCTCTGTCTGTTGGTTGGTGAAAAATTGAAAAACGTGCATCAGGTTTTTCACTTTTTCTTGTGCAACTAAATGTAGGTACCTGGCCTGGGAAAGAGAGTCCTAGTGTCACAGTATGATGAATTGACCAGAAAATGGGAGGGTAGAAGAGTAAAATGAGTAGTTGACGGAGAAGTTCTAGTAAATTTGGTCATGATCCACTTAGAACTAGAATTTCCTGCAGTCGCTATAATTAGTGGCGCATTAAGGAGTTGAAGGTCATCCATGGACGGCTGAGTTTGTTAAACACGAGGATTCAAATTCCAACTAACCAAGTTAGAGACTCAGATTTATATGTTCAATTGCACATTCTAATAATATATTTTATGTGTTTTGAGGTCATGACATTTATAGACAAAAATTGATTTGTTTTTATGAGTGAAATTTGACAAGTTAACATGCATTATGCTCTAAATTTGTTCACTAGCGTTGATGAAGTAGCTAGTAAAATAGATCCGCCATCCAATATGGTTGGGTGAGCACATATAACGTACACAATTGAGTGATAATTACCAACTGGAATTACCAAATGAGTGTATTGTATACGATATGATACTTGAATTTTCGACCTCCCTAATGCCCTACCCGAACCCGATGATCCCATTTGCAATGAAAAATTGACGAGAAAAATTTAGGTGGGTCGGACGTTAATACTCGAATAACTCATGTTGTATACCTAAAGTTCTAAAATTTGGCGGCTCATGTGGCACTATTTCGGACCCCTTCTCCTGCTTTGGTTGCGGCTCCAAAACCTCCAGTCTCTCATCTCTCTGGAGGTAAGTGAATAGCGGATGTGTCTCTGCTTACTGTTGGTAAGAAGATTAAGCAACAATCTCCTACCCTTTTTGTTCCTGTGGTGTTGGACTTTGAACCTGTGTTGGCTTTGCCATCTAAGGATGGTGCTTTGATTGTTTCTCCAGCCAAGAAACGTAAAGGTCGACATGTAGGTAACAAGAACTTTAACAAACCCACGCTTGATATTGGGCAAGCAAAGAAATTGAAGGGGCTCTCCACTGGTCCAAAGTCTCGAAAGAAGCGCTCTCTCAAGGGTTGGATGATCAGGTTATAGACATTGTGGTTGTTGGCAACCCTAGGGATTCCCCCTCTGTGTAGGACGGTCCTTATGATTTAGAATAAATTGGGTCTCAAAAAGGAGTTTGTTCCATTTCAGGCTCAGTAGTGTCAAGTTACTGGTTACTTTGAACTTAGCGATATCAAAGGCAATCTTACTTAGACTTCTTCGGTTGCGTAGACAGTGACTTAAATTTGTCGTACCCACTACAAATGAGTCACTATGTATTTTTGTCTCTCACTACCATTTAATGGAATTGACACCCCACATTTTCAAAAAAAAAAAGTTCTAAAAAAAAACTCTTTACGGCACCACTAGTTGTATGAAAGATTAGTGAGTCGCATGTGTCACATCGCACTACCGTCCAAAAGTATTTATGTAACTTAATTAGTTTTTACTAGACATAACACACATGCAACTTAAAAATTAAGGGGAAGGTTTTTTTCGGTTTCGAGAGGTGATAAATTATGGGTCAGAGAGAAAGTAAAAAACTCAAGTTCGAACTCTCTCTTATTTGCATGCATTTGACAATGTAGTTCTATGATTTGAACGGTCCGTCTCATAAATCAACATTTTAAGATCATTTTTGCAAAAAAAATAATGTAAACAAAAACAATTTATATTTGTAATTGTATCAAACAAATAAACGGTTGGTCATGATAATGTTAACATTCACCAAATTCGTCGAATTGTTTGATATACCTAGATAAGTTGACAAACTTCAATTTCGATGAATTTTTACAGACTTGATCGTTAAAGTTTATTTTAAAAGACAAAACGGTTCAGATCATAAAACTACACTGTCAAATGTATGCAAGTAAAAGAGAGTTCAGACACACAGATCCAAACTAGCTTGTTCGGACCTAAAGTTTTTGCGGGAGAAAAAGTGAGTCAGGAGTGGAAAATTATATATGGCTCGCTATCTAAATAGAGAAAATGTAGGGAATACTTTTTTTCTTTTATATTTTTTTTGCTACTTTCGAATTGATTATTGTCTCAAATTACTATATATAGTGTCCCTAAATTATTAAAAATTATTTGAAATTTTTTTTCCAAAATTTGTAAAATGTGGACACGTGCTGTGTGCAGACCACTGCTTTAATTAGTCTAACTAGACTACACCATAGTGCACAAATATATGGTATGAGGGTCTATATATATTTTGGAAAATTCTATTGTACGTGCAGACCTGCATAGGATGCAGACTGGTTTTAGTAGTCACGTGCTCCTCACGTGGGCAGAGTTTGACATTCGAGTGATTCGAGTGATTCGAGGAAGCCAACACCATATCTCTATAGAGAAGCTGACTGCAGAGCAGTTGAGATTACAGAGAGAATCTGAAAGCTTCTAAAAGGTTAAAGCAATTTGGTGATGTTGTCAGAAAGTCAGTTTTGACCTGGTACGATATATACTTGAATTCCCCTAACTTAGGGATTAGCTTTACTTTTTGTTTCAGTATCTCATTTGAGAAAGATTTGTTTCTCGTGTTTTAATTCCTTTTATTTTTCTTTTTGGTTTCAGACAACTGCTTTGATGTACATTTAACCATATGATGTTATGCAGACTTGTTAGGCAATATGTTGCTGCAATATACTGGGACTCTGGGAGAGAGGACTGTGGCATTGAAGAAATTAATCTCTATGTCCATCTTCTTTTATTTAAAATGTGAATGATCGAAAGTTGTATTCAGTCTCTTCTGGTCTTATCAGTTCTCGTCTAACTGTCTAAGTGCTCTTGATCTGCCAACATTTTCATGAAACTTTTCCCTCACCTTCTGCGTATGTTCTATTTTGAAACTTGTCTTTGATTTGCATACCTTTGTCATGATGTAGATCGACTGCGAGATTTGGATATAACCATGAAGAAATTTATGGATTTATCGAGGAACTACGTACATTACCTGATGTTGTATTTGTAGTTTATTTAATCAACTATTTGGGATATATTGGAATGCATGTTCAAATTTCAAACAAATTCATCTTTATTGTGTATGTGTAAATCGAAAAACAAGCACAACTATATATTCAGACACTTCTATCCCTATAACCTAGGGTACAGTCGTATCGATCATAAGAAAGAAGAAGAAAACCCCCTCTAGCTTCATTATTTTCACTCATATCCCCCCTGAGTTATTAATGAATACGATAATCAATAATCTGGTTTGTATGTGTATATATGATTATACACTAATCAAGATCAATACTTCCAACGTGGAAGTGGCACAGCAAAGAGCTTCATGAGTCCATCCTTGCAATTGTAGCCATCCTTGTTACCACTAGCAAAGTAGTAAGGCCTCCATTGATTCAGCTCAACCTTAAATCCTTCACCTTTTCCTTGGGTCTCACTTGCCAATATCTTGGCTTTGCTGAAGTCACAGGTTATGTAGCTCCACAAGTTCGGCAGCAAGTACACGCTGTAACCGGAGTTGGTCTTGCTTGGCGGAGTATACTTGAACACTGCAGCATATATGAAGACAAATTAAGCACAAAAGTAACTAACATTCACGTAAATGAAAGGTCTTCTGTAGTTCAATAGGGTTTCCTTTTTCATCTATTTGTTGCAACTGTGGCATTAGAACTCTTCTACTATCTTGATGCTGGAAATTGAGATTGTTTTTAGAGTTTCGTCTCATCTTCTATCTTCCACTATCAAATTTATTCTCTTTCAATACAATGTGTGCTCTTAACTAACAGAAAATTTAATCACATAAAATTACAAAGCATCACAAGAACCAAAGTTGAAACCTAAGCAAACTAGAGACATCAAATTTCTTCATTGGCATAAACCAAGTTGAAGGGTTAATTTAAAAAACATACAAAAAATCAAGTTGAAGGGTTTTAAACAAATATTCGAAATGGTACTCACCGAGTTCATCATTTATGTAAAAGGGGCTGTTTTGGAGAGCCCAGTCAGTGTAGTTGAAACCAAAACGCCAGCCTTCCGAACCGCCGACGACAATAGTTTTGGCCTCGCTCACTTCTAATAGAGAAGCAGCAGCTACAAGGAGGATGAACCCTAATTGTGCACGACTCACCAAAGCCATATTTGTATCTCAAACTCAAACTGTTCTACTTTACTTAGGAAGCTATTGAATTGCCTATAGAATTGGTGTGAGAGCTTGAGGTGCATGTTATGGGGTTTATATAGTAAAAAAAATGACGAGACAATTGCTCTGTCTCTTGGTTGGTGAAAAATTGAAAACGTGAGGTTTTGCTCTGCATTGATTCAACTATGTTTTGGCAGATTCCACAAGCTGATTTTCCAATTCCTTTTTCTCATTTGTTAATTACTGAATTGCCAAAACTCTGACTACGTAACTAAATGTAGCTTGCTGGCCTAAGAAAGAGAATACTTGTGTCACAGTATGATGACATGACCAGAAAATGGGTACGTAGTTGACAAGGGAGAAGTTCTAGAAAATTTGGTCATTATCCACTTGGAACTAGAATTTCCTGTAGTAGTGACGATAATTAGCGGCGCATTAAGGAGTTGAAGGTCATACGACGACGTCGTCGGAGTTTGTTAAACACGAGTAGTCAAATTCAACTTTCAACTAACCAAGTTAGAGACTCAAATTTATATGTTCAATTGTACATTTTAATAATATATTTCACGTGTGATGAGGTCATGACATTTATAGAGAAAAAATTGATTAGTTTTTTTTAGTGAAATTTGATAAGATAATATATATTATCGTCTTAATTTGTTCACTTCGATGAAATAGTAAAATAGAGCCGTCATCCAATACTGTTGGGTAAGCACATATAACGAGTGATAATTACCAACTAGAGTTACCAAATGTTTGTATTGTACACAATATCATATACTAGAATTTTCAACCTTATCATTCAATCTAATCCCCTACCCAATTTATTTATTTATTTTAGCTAAAGATCAAGGATAGGAGAGGAAAAAACCTCCCTATCAATCACCCCATTTTATTAAAAAAGAAGAAGAACAACAGGAGGGAGACCAAAACCAAAATCTCTCAAAAAACAAATAGAATAGAACAAATTTAAAACGGAATTGAGGAAGACCTACAACGTCATTATTATAATAATGCACTAAACGAAAAGGTGGAGGCACATCCCACTACACAAATTCAGAAGATGACGTACCATAATTTGCCAAATTCAGAAAAGGTGGAGGCACATCCCTAGTTCCCTACTCAATGATCCCATTTGGGATGACATACTAAAAAAATATAATTTTTTTAGTGCAATAGTATGTATATTTGAAGACTTGAACTTTTTCTTTTTAGGAAAAGACAAATTCATTAATCCATCGGAAGACTTACAACGAGGGGACCAAAAACGGTTCAAGTACCATAAGCTTAAAAAGCCCAAACTCTAACCAATCAATCGTCTCCTTCCACAGGCTACAAATAAAAGATAATCTCGAGAGTTTCGATAACACCTCCTCGACAACCGCCAGAAATACAAGCACCCTCGAAGGCACCATGTCCCAATCGTATCAGGCCACGTGCAAGAAATGCTCATCAGCAAATTGACAATAAAAGTAGACCGAAAATAAACCAATTCATCCCCGGGAAAGACACCACAACCAAAACACAGCCACTTCACCTAACTCTATCTCAAAGGAGTAGAGACTTATTGAACCTAACCAAAAAACAATAACCAAAAATAAAGCCCTAATGAAAAATAACAACGAGACGCCACTACCCCAATTCCTTCCCCAGGACGCCAACACCGAGCCCCCGAAAACCTCTGCCGGACTGGAACACACAGTAGCACGACCTCCCCCACCAAATCTGATATGCACCCATTCCACCACCCAACATCGTACCAACCTCCACCATCCCATTCGATCTCCAAATCTCCACCACCGCCAACCTTAAGGCCCCTGCCAAAGGCATAGGCTAGACCCATCAGTCCACCATCCACAGACCAATGCCCCAACCTCAAATCGCCGCCACCAGAAACCCGAAATTCCATCCACCATCCATCCACCATGCCCAACATGCCCCAGAATCAGACCTCGTGCAACAGATCCACCAACTCGCCTTCCAATCGGCCAAAAGATTCAGAAGCACTACCGTCGCCGCCACCCTAGAAATTAAGAAGAACAACGCTCGCACCAACGCCGCCTAAGAACCAACCCAAACACCATAATACACCACCTACCCGTCCGGCAGCAGCCAACCCACACCAAAGAGGCCAAAGGCCCGCACCGATATAGGGGCGCCGCCGGACGAGAACCAACGAGGAAGATGAACTTAGCAAACTATGTTGGGCGCGTGGAGCGCGTTATTTTCACATAGATTTTGTTACTGGTTGAAGACTTGAACGTACTATTAATCTATTATGCTTATAAAAAAACTCATCGTCGGGGCCTTGTAGGTGGTTCAACGGGGCCGGGTCGGGGGGACTGTCTCCCTTCGGCCCGAACTTCCATTGCTCAAAAAAAAAAAAAAAACTATTAATCTATTATTGCCTTAAACTTAGTTTGATCACATTGTGTTTAAGCATTAATTATCAGAAGGCTTATACATATTCTATTCTTTTTCTTTGTTTTGTTGCTGATACATATAGATATACAATATTACAATGTCAGATCATCATCATCCTAAATTCATTCATTCATACATATAGGTACGTATAAGAAAGATAATGATGATCAATCATCATCAACAAGGGTGTCCTCGATCTTCTAGTTCTCTGGCCATAAATGATACACAAATTCCACCAGATTCTGAGATGCCTTGTTCTTCATCTCATATATATAAAATATAAAAAAATTAGCCGCCTAATTAAATTTTAAACTCTAGCAGCTCCGCCACTGAGAGAAAAGGAAAAAACTCATGTCCAAACTTGATGTTGATTAAAATGGTGATTGTTGGAAATATTGCATATTATAGGGAAGTGAATACCTGCCACAACAACTGCAAGAAGAATTGAGAAGTACGCTTAGAATGCGATTCTAGGTCCTTACATTACTTTTCTCTGGTGTTCATTTGTTTCTAATTTTCTCCAACTATTAAACATGATGGTTAAGGGTTATGTTGGGTATGTAGTAAGTGGCTTTAGATGGTTTTCTAATGTATGATCAAGGAGAATTAAGGCCGTCTGACTATCAGAATGGTCCGACACTCCGACCGCCTAACCATAGATCGAGTGACACCAGTAAAACTTTCCACGTCTGCAAACTTCTGCGTTTTCTTCAGTCTGCGACTTGACTCGGCTCGGCTGCTCGGTACAGAAAGTGGATAGGGATCCCCAGGTCAACTTGGATTAGATTGTTGAAAGAAAACAATATGGAGGGGTGGAGTTGAGTTACATTGAGTTTGTTTATTTAATCAACTATTTGGGATTGGAATGCATGTTTCAAATTTCAAACAAAACGTACTCATCTTTATTGTGTATGTGTAAATCGAAAAACAACACAACTATATATTCAGACACTTGTATCCCTATAACCTAGCTAGGGCACAGTCGTATCATAAGAAAGAAGAAGAAAACCCCCTCTTCATTATTTTCACTCATTTCCCTCCAGAATTATTTATTGTACACGATAATCAATCTGGTTTGTGTGTGCATATATGATCATACACTAATCAAGATCAATACTTCCTATGTGGAAATGGCACAGCAAAGAACTTCATGAGTCCATCCTTGCAATTGTAGCCATCCTTGTTACCACTAGCAAAGTAGTAAGGCCTCCATTGATTCAGCGCAACCTTAAATCCTTCACCTTTTCCTTGGGTCTCACTTGACAATTTCTTGGCTTTGCTGAAGTCACAGGTTATGTAGCTCCACAAGTTCGGCAGCAAGTACACGCTGTAACCAGAGTTGGTCTTGCTCGGCGGAGCATACTTGAACACTGCAGCGTACATGAAGACAAATTAAGCAAGAAAGTAACTAAGGTTCACGTAAATGAAACGTCTCCTTTAGTTTACTAGGGTTTCGTTTTTGATATATGTTGTTTCAACTGTGGCAATTAGAACTCTTCTAGTATCTTGATGCTGGCATGGAAATCAAGATTTTTTTTAGGGTTTTGTCTTACTCTTACCGTCTATCTTCCACTATCAAAGTTATTCTCTTCCAACGTACAATGTGTGCTCTTAACTATTCTCTTCCAGCGTACAATGTGTGCTCTTAACTAACAGAAAATTTAATCACATAAAAGCATTATGAGGATCAAAGTTGAAACCCAAGCAACCTAGAGAGGTTAAATTTCTTCATTGGCATAAATCAAGTTGAAGGGTTATTTTAAAAAATAAAATAAAAAATCAAGTTGAAGAGTTTTAATCAATTTGCAAAAAAAAATACTCACCCAGTTCATCATTTATGTAAAAGGGACTGTTTTGGAGAGCCCAGTCAGTGTAGTTGAAACCAAAACGCCAGCCTTTAGAACCGCCGACGACAGTAGTTTTGGCCTCGCTCACTTCTAATAGAGAAGCAGCAGCTACAAGGAGGATGAACCCTAATTGTGCACTACTCATCAAAGCCATATTTGTATCTCAAACTCAAACTGTTCTACTTTACTTAGGAAGCTATTGAATTGCCTATAGAATTTGTGTGAGAGAGGTGTACGTTATGGGGTTTATATAGCTAGGAAAAAAAAAATGACTAGAGAAATGCCTCTGTCTCTTGGTTGGTTAAAAATTGAAAACGTGAGGTATTTGCTCTCCATCAATTCAACAATGTGTTAGCAGATTCGACAAGGTGAATTTCCAATTCCTTTTTCTCATATGGTAATTACTGAATTGCCAAAACTCTGACTTACGTAATTAAATGTACCTACCTGGCCTGAGAAAGAGAGTCCTTGTGTATGATGACATGACTAGAAAATGGGAGAGTAGAAGAGTTAAATGAGTAGTACGTTGACATGGGAGAAGTTTTTGTGAATTAGTCATGGTAAATTTGGTCTTGATCCACTTAGAACTAGAATTTCCTGCAGTGGCTATGATTAGTAGCGCATTAAGGAGTTCAAGGTCATCCAAAGACGTCTGAGTTTGTTAAACACGGGGATTCAAATTAAACGTTCAACCGCGCATTCTAATAATATATATATTAGAATGAACTATCATTGAAATATCTCTATCCATTTATTCCAATTAATATCTCATACTGTACGTACTAGAGTAACCTTTGCATTTAGCCTTAGTTTCCTAACGCTACCCAGCCTCCATCCAAATCTTCTCAAATATTATAAAGCTCAATTAATTAAAGCTCTGAATGCTCAAAAAATTTAATATATAGCTCCAAGTTTTGGAACTCGATCAACGGTACAAATTTTCCAAGAAGATTTATACCACCCCAAGAGAAGAAACCGCACTAGTTTTCATGCTTTGAAAAGTACAATTTTTAATCTATTTTGTTGAGTTGAAATAGAAAAACATTGCAAAACAAACAAAAATTAAAAATTTAAAAAAATTGTGGGTGACTTTTTGCCAAAGACTGTGTCGTCGCTAATGGGGTCACATTCTTATATATATATATACACGTACATATACATAATTATTTGGCATTTTCATCAAATTAATT
The DNA here is from genome assembly GCA_029955375.1 of Rubus parviflorus. Taxonomy (NCBI): domain Eukaryota; kingdom Viridiplantae; phylum Streptophyta; class Magnoliopsida; order Rosales; family Rosaceae; genus Rubus; species Rubus parviflorus. The sequence goes on along the minus strand of JARGGL010000005.1, from coordinate 5,901,829 downwards.
TCTTTCCTTAATGGTATCGAACTTCTTGGGATTCTAAATGAGTGTTGGAACCAAATTGATATTCGAGAATTTTTTGTTACATAAATCACAGTGTGCAGAGCGTGCCATAAATGATATCAAAATTTTCTAGTATAAAGTCGTCTTTTACAGCGTGCCAAGTGCACCGTAAAACTGGTATTTACATAGTCTTTAATGGCTTGCATGGTGTGCCGTAAAAGTAATATTTTACAGCGTGCTTTCATACCCTTTTATGGCGCACATAAATGTTATAAAAGCAAATAAGAGAATTGGCGGGAACATTTATACGACGTGCTTATATTTGCATTTACGGCATGCAAAAGCACACCGTGAAAAATGTATGTCTTTTACGGCACGTTTTTGTACGCCATTAAAAGACTTTTACGGCGCACAATATGCACTGTAAAAGACCATTTGTTTGTATGAAATGATGAATTATTTATGTACTATATATAAAACAAACATTGGGTCCTCGCGATCTTTTTGAGACTATAAACCCCAAGAGAAGAAACCGCACTAGTTTTCATGCTTTGAAAGTATAATTTATAATCTATTTCGTTGAGTTGAAATAGAAAAAAAAATTGCAAAAGAAACTAAAATTAAAAATTAAGAAAAGGGTGACCATTTGCCGAAAAATGGTTCGCTGCTAATGGGGTCCCATTTTTATATATTTTTTATTTTTTTTAATATTTTGATATTCTTATCAAACCAATTCCTTTCCTTCATGGTATTGAGTATCGACCTTCTTGAGATTCTAAATTAGTGTTGGAATTAAATTCATATTCAAGAATCGTACGGAAACTTTTTTTTGTTATTGTTTTTTTGAAACGATGAATAATTCATTTTCTGTATATAAAAAAAACATTCGGTCCTCACGATCTTTTCAAGACTATGAACCCCGAGAGAAGAAATTGCACAAGTTTTCGATCATGCTTTGAAAGTTCAATTTTTAATCTATTTAATTTTTTTGAGTGAAATAGAAAAAAATTGAGAAGCAAAAAAAATTAAAAATTAAGAAAATTGTGGGTGGCGTTGTGCCGACGAATGTTTCATTGCTAATGGGTGCCCATTCTTATATTTTTTTTTTCTATTTTTTTAATTTTTTGATATTCTCATCAAACGAATTCCTTTCATAAATGGTAACGACCTTCTTGTGATTCTAAATGAGTGTTGGAACCAATATGATATTCGAGAAATATTGTACGGAAATCTTTTTTTGTTATTATTTTGCATGAAACGATGAATGATTCCTTTACTGTATATAAAACAAATATTGGGTCCTCCCGAACTTTTTGAGATTATGAACCTTAAGATAATAAACCGCACTAGTTTTCATGCTTTGAAAGTACAATTTTTAATCTATTTGCTGAGTTGAAATAGAAAAAAATTTCAAACCAAATAAAAATTAAAAATTAAAAATTAAAAAAAAATGTGGGTGACCTTTGCCTAAGAATGTGTTGTCGCTAATGGGGTCACATTCTTATATATATATATATATATTTTAAGTATTTGATGTTGTCATCAAATGAATTCTTTTCCTTAATGGTATCAAAGTTCTTGGGATTTTAAATGAGTGTTGGAACTAAATTGATATTCGAGGATTGTACAAAAACCTTTTTTTTGTTATTTTTTGTATGAAACGATGAATAATCTTTTATTGTATATATATAAAACAAACATTGAGTTGTTGCGATCTTTTTGAGACTATGAACCCAAAGAGAAGAAACCGCCATAGGTTTCATGCTTTGAAAGTACAATTTTTAATCTATTTTTGTTGAGTTGAAATAGAAAAAAGGATTAAATTCAGTTTACCCCCTTGAACATACTTTACACCAAACATCATGTTAGTCCCTACACTTCTAATTTCATCAGAAACACCCCTATACTCTTCAATTTAATCAGTTTAGTCCCTCCGTCAATCAATCCGTTAACTTTGACCGTTAAGTGATGACGTGACATGAGTGGGGCCATTCTTGGCTGACTTGGCAGTGACGTGGCATCCCAGTCATCAACCATAGCTGATTAAATTGAAGAGTATATGGATTTTTTTGATGAAATTAAAAGTGCAGGGACTAACATGATGTTTGGTGTAAAGTTCAGGGGAGTAAATTGAATTAATTTAATCATTTTCAAAAATATCATTTTACATAGAAATCATGTGCTATAATAAGGAAAATTTTCTCAATTTGCACAATTAACAAAAATAAGCGAAACCCCGATTTTGATAGACAATGTGTTGTCAAAGTCCATTTGCTTTGTTTAATCATAAAGTCCAAAAGAGCCTAATAAATAAATTCTCTTAAATTTCTTCAAACTTAAAAAAAATAAAAAAATTTAAACACTTGTAGCGACGAACAATTCGTCGCTACAAGAGACTCCTAACTGTTTTTTTATTTTGGTTATTTTAATTTGATGAAATAGTTAAAAAGACTCTTTCGGTCCTCATAAGGTCTCACGTTAGACTTCACTAAGACACTAAAATAATTTTGAGAACCCGTACAAACCGTACTTGAGAATTTCAAAGATACAATTTTTCATAGAAATTATGTGCTACAAAGAAATTTTTCTCAATTTGACATAATTCACCAAAGTAAGCGAAAACTCGATTTCGGTAGATTGTGAAAACCAAAACTCGTTTGCATTGTTTAATCATAGATTTTATGAGCCCCAATAACTAAATTATTTTACATTTGTTCAAAGTTAAAAAAATATTTATATTTTTTTTTATATAAATATTTTTTTAACTTTGAAATTCTCAAGTACGGTTTGTATAGGTTCTCAAAATTATTTTAGAATCTTAGTGAAGTCTAACGTGAGACCTTATGCGGACCGAAAGAGTCTTTTTTAACTATTTAAGACTCAAAATTAAAGAAAAAATATTTTAGAATCTCACGTTGTCTAAACATCATTTGGAACAAGATGTTTAACAAGATGTTTCGAATGGAACACCGGCCTTCAAGTTGTCTAACGTGTATCTCAAAATTATTTAAGTTTTTCTTTAAATTGGGAAATTGGAAAAACTTAAAAGAAAAACGTATGTACGTGGTTTTGGATAGATGTTTCAAATGGAACACCTTTCAAGTTGTTTCCAAGCAGGAATTTTTTCTTTTTTAAATTTCTTTTGCTATTTCTCCGTATTCGATCTTCTAAATAGAAATGAGATACACACACATGGATTCGATATTCATTAGCACTGTCATTATTTGTGCTTCTATAATGATTGAACCTGCTTTACTTGTTTCTTTCTTGTTTATTTAATTCCTTTTATTTTTCTTTTTGATTTCAGACAACTGCTTTGATGTACATTTTGTTGATTTTTCTCAGACAATTACCAAATGATGTTATGCAAACTCATAGGCAATATGTTTATGTTGCTGCAATATACTGGGAGAGAGGACTGTCGCATTGAGGTAATTAATCTCTAGCTATGTCCATCTTCTTTTATTTGAAATGTGAATGAAGTTGTATTCAGTCTCTTGACTCTCTTCTGGTCTTATCAGTTCTCGTCTAACTGTCTAAGTGCTCTTGATCTGCCAATGTTTTCATGAAACTTTTCCCTCACTTTCTATGTGTGTTCCATTTTGAAACTTGTCTTTGATTTGCATACCTTTGTCATGACATGGACCCCGAGATTTGGATATGACCATGAAGAAATTTATGGATTAATTTATCGAGGAACTACATTACCTGGTCACCAGACATTGTATTTGTAGTTTATTTAATCAACTATTTGGGATTGGAATGCATGTTTCAAATTTCAAACAAATTCATCTTTATTGTGCAAGTGTAAATCGAAAAAATGCACAACTATTCAGACACTTCTATCCCTATAACCTAGGGTACAGTCGTATCATAAGAAAGAAGAAGAAAACCCCCTCTAGCTTAATTATTTTCACTCATAACCCCCCTGAATTATTTAATGAATACGATAATCAATCTGGTTTGTGTGTGTATATATGATCATACGCTAATCAAGATCAATACTTCCAACGTGGAAGTGGCACAGAAAAGAGTTTCATGAGTCCATCCTTGCAATTGTAGCCATCCTTGTTACCACTAGCAAAGTAGTACGGCCTCCATTGATTCAGCTCAACCTTAAATCCTTCACCTTTTCCTTGGGTCTCACTTGCCAATATCTTGGCTTTGCTGAAGTCACAGGTTATGTAGCTCCACAAGTTCGGCAGCAAGTACACGCTGTAACCGGAGTTGGTCTTGCTCGGCGGATCATACTTGAACACTGCAGCGTACATGAAGACAAATTAAGCAAAAAAGTAACTAACATTCAAGTAAATGAAAGGTCTCCTGTAGTTCACTAGGGTTTCCTTTTTCAGCTATGTTTGTAATACCCCGAAAATTTCGATACTATTTTTATAAAATAGGTCGTGAAATTTGAAGTGAAATGGTGTGATTTCGTATTTTTAGGGGTTTTCGTCGTAAAACGATAATTACGGTGGTAATTATAAGTTACACAAGGTTAATTAAGGTAACTTTGTATCCGTTGAGAATTTGGGAAAACTTTCTTCACGAGATTTGTAGACCTCGTCGAATCGAGTTCGTAGGATTTCGGTTCACCGGAAACGGACATCGTATGAAGAAGTTATGGACCTCGAAAGTTTGACGAATTTCTATAAAAATGATTTTGGGTTTTACTATTCACCAAAAATCAGAATTTCCTCCAGAAAATTACTGTTCACCCGTGCTACAGTAACCGACCACTTTGACCGGCGATTTCTCCCAATTCCGGCCATCTTCGGCCATGAAACTTGTCCCAAATTGTTCACCACTCAATTCTCTTCAACCCTATATAAATTTCCTTGATCAATTCTTAGTATAGAAGGAGAAATCAAGAAAAGAAAAAGGGGAAAAACGCAGCCGAACTGTTCATCCGTTTCTGGGCAAGTTTTCGGCCAAATCGAGTCACCTTACCTACTGGGCTTTGTAGGCCTTGCTTGGGGCTTTCTAACAACATAAAGTACGCTTCAATCGGAGTTCGGACGAAGGAGAATTTTGGATTTGAAATCCTAGGGTTTTGGAACTATCGAGGTAAATTCGAGACTTTTTACTTTGAATTGGCCCTTGTGGTAGTTATGAAAGTTGTTTCTGGTAATGTGTAGAACATGCTGTTAAAATTTCATAGCAATCAGACAACTTTTGTCCGGCGGCTGGCCACCGTCGGTGGCGGCGCGTTGGCGGCGCGTCCGGCCGGTTCAGGAGCAGTTCTTTGCTCCGTTTGGCTTGGTTCGTCGATACGAACAACTTTCGTGTTTTGACTTTTGTCAAATTCGGTCGTTTGATCAATGATCAATTAAGCGATAGTTATGGATCGTTAGATCCGTGATGATCCGACCGTTGGATCATCACCAATTTTGGATATGATGTTAGGATGCTAGAAATAAGCATGTTGATGGATTTTGGAAGTTTCGGATTTTGTGTGGGACCCGTTGATGAATAGTAGACGTGGGACCCACGTTGACCGACGGTTGACTTTTGGTCAAACTGTCCCGAATTATGGTTATTGATGTCTAAGAGACATTTGAGGAATATCTGAAGTGATTGGATTTTAGAATCATCAATTTGGAAACTATGATATGCTAAGTGGAAAATTGCATGTTCATAGGTATTTTGGAATCATGAAGCATTTGGCTAGCTTTGTCGATTCCCGGGTATTATTTGAAGACGCAGCAGGAATTAGAGGTGAGTGAATCTCACGATATTTTATATATGAATATTAATTCATATTGTGTTGTTTGCGAAAATAAATAATTATATTTATTTAAATGATTTTGCGATATATAAATTAAATACAGTTTTAATTTGATATATCAGCATGTGTGATTTTGTGTTAAAACAATATTTGAAAGTATTCATTTTATTGTTTTAATTGGTGGATTTTGTGGGAACAATATTTCAAAAATTATGATATTGTGTTTGCCTACTCGAATGTTTTTGTAGCCAATGGGTGAAGGTTAGAGCTTTAGACTGTGTAGCCAATGGGTGAAGGTTAGAGCTCTAGACTGTGTAGCCAATGGTGAAGGTTAGAGCTTTAGACTGTGTAGCCAGAAGGTGAAGGTTAGAGTTCTAGACTGTGTAGCCATGTATTCATTGAAAACAAAGATGAATACTTTATGTAATAAAGGAGAAGAAAAATGGTATTCTCGCTTTATCTTGATGTATTAAAAGGAGAAGAAAAATGGTATTCTCGCTTTTAATCATTTGAAGTTGATTGTGGTTTTGTGTGAGTATGATATGAATTTGCTTCTTAAATAATTGAAGCATTGATTTATTGAATTACAATTCTTGGAGAATTATTGAATTGTATTTAGAAGTTTTTACTTCTTTAAAAATTGAAGTAATTATTATGATGATTTACTTTTCTTAAAAAGAAAGAAATCATAATTTTGGGAAACGATTTTGGGGAAGGTTTATAGTGTTTAATATTCTGAATTACCCTGGGATTAACATACACGTTTATGGGACGTGTGGGGTTAAAATACGTGGTATGGGACGCGTAGGTTCAGTATATTCTATAATATGAATTTTCGGGATTAGAATTATATTTGAAGAATATAAATTACATATATATTGTTTTAAACAAAATATATATATGTATATTTTTGTTAAACGTTTTAGGGTGAGTAAACTTAGATCACTCATACCGGCTTCATAAGCTGACCGGGTTTGTTGATATAACCCGGTACACTATTCCACGGTGTAGGGGTTATACCTGCAGGTAAGGATAACCAGGAGTAAGCAAGGCTGCATACATTTTGTTGGTTTATAGACTTCCGCTGTTTGTGATAAACTCTGTTGGATTAAGTACTTAATATTTTGTAATATCAATTTATTATGTAATTTATTGGTATGTAATATTTGACTCTAAAGAACGGGTCAACATTTACATACGTTGGGTATGGAGTATGTGTTGTTGTACTTGAATTAAAAGGAAAAAAATTCTTGTGCATATTTGTATTTGATATTCCATGTCGTCACGTTCCCGAATGGTTTGTAATTAAGGGCAAAATGCCTTATTAATTGATTGGAAAATCGGGGCGTGACAATGTTGTTGCAACTGTGGCAACTAGAAGAGATTAGAACTCTTCTACTTTCTTGATGCTGGACATCGAGATTGTTTTTTGGGTTTTGCTTATCGTCTTACATTATCAAAGCTATTCTCTTTTAGAGTACAATATATGTGTGCTCTTAACTAACAGAAAATTTAATCATATCAAATTACAAAGCATCACAAGGATCAAAGTTGAAATCTAAGCAAACTAGAGAGATCAAATTTCTTCATTGCCATAAATCAAGTTCAAGGGTTATTTTCGAAAAAAAAAAATCAAGTTGAAGGATTTTAAACAATTTACGAAATGGTACTCACCAAGTTCATCATTTATGTAAAAGGGACTGTTTTGGAGAGCCCAGTCAGTGTAGTTGAAACCAAAACGCCAGCCTTTAGAACCGCCGACGACAATAGTTTTGGCCTCGCTCACTTCTAATAGAGAAGCAGCAGCTACAAGGAGGATGAACCCTAATTGTGCACGACTCATCAAAGCCATATTTGTATCTCAAACTCAAACTGTTCTACTTTACTTAGGAAGCTATTGAATTGCCTATAGAATTGGTGTGAGAGAGGTGTACGTTATGGGGTTTATATAGGAAAAAAAATGACTAGAGAAATGCCTCTGTCTCTTGGTTGGTTAAAAATTGAAAACGTGAGATATTGCTCTCCATCGACTCAACAATGTGTTAGCAGATTCCACAAGGTGAATTTCCAATTCCTTTTTCTCATATGGTAATTACTGAATTGCCAAAACTCTGACTTACGTAATTAAATAATTTAAATGTACCTACCTGGCCTGAGAAAGAGAGTCCTTGCATGTGTATGATGACCTGACTAGAAAATGGGAGGGTGGAGGAGTAAAATGAATAGTTGACATGGGAGAAGTTCTTGTGAATTAGTCATGTTAAATTTGGTCTTGATCCACTTAGAACTAGAATTTCCTGCAGTGGCTATAATTAGTAGCGCATTAAGGAGTTCAAGGTCTTCCAAAGACGTCTGAGCTTGTTAAACACGGGGATTCAAATTCAACGTTCAACCGCTCATTCTAATAATATATATATTAGAATGAACTATCATTGAACTATCTCTATCCATTTATTCCAATAAATATCTCATACTGTACTTGTGTAACCTTTGCATTTAGCCTTAGTTTCCTAACGCTACCCAGCCTCCATCCAAATCTTCTCAAATATTATAAAGCTCAATTAATTAAAGCTCTGATTGTTGAAAAAATTTAATATATAGCTCCAAGTTTTGGAACTCAACGGTACAAATTTTCCAAGAAGATTTATACCACCCCAAGAGAAGAAACCGCACTAGTTTTCATGCTTTGAAAAGTACAATTTTTAATCTATTTTGTTGAGTTGAAATAGAAAAACATTGCAAAACAAACAAAAATTTAAAATTTAAAAAAATTGTGGGTGACTTTTTGCCAAAGACTGTGTCGTCGCTAATGGGGTCCCATTCTTATATATATATATATATATATATATATATTCTTATATATATATATATACATAATTATTTGGTATTCTCATCAAATTAATTTATTTCCTTAATGGTATCGAACTTCTTGGGATTCTAAATGAGTGTTGGAACCAAATTGATATTCGAGAATTTTTTGTTACATAAATCACGGTGTGTAGAGCATGCCATAAATGATATCAAAAATTTTTAGTATAAAGTCGTCTTTTACGGCGTGCCAAGTGTGCCGTAAAACTGGTATTTACAGAGTCTTTAATGGCGTGCATGGTGTGCCGTAAAAGTAATGTTTTACGGCGTGCTTTCATACCCTTTTATGGCGCACATAAATGTTATAAAAGCAAATAAGAGAATTGGCAGGAACATTTATACGACGTGCTTATATTTGCATTTACGACATGCAAAAGCACACCGTGAAAAATGTATGTCTTTTACTGCATGGACTTTTACGGCACGTTTTTGTACGCCATTAAAACTCTTTTACGGCGCACAATGTGCACTGTAAAAGACCACTTTTCTTGTAGTGTTTGTATGAAATGATGAATGATTTATGTATTGTTTATAAAATAAACATTGGGTCCTTGCGATTTTTTTGAGACTATGAGCCCCAAGAGAAGAAACAACGCTAGTTTTCATGCTTTGAAAGTATAATTTATAATCTATTTTGTTGAGTTGAAATAGAAAAAAAAAATTGGAAAACAAACTAAAATTAAAAATTAAGAAAAGGGTGACCATTTGCCGAAAAATGGTTCGCTGCTAATGGGGTCCCATTTTTATATATTTTTTCTTTTTTTATAATATTTTGATATTCTTATCAAACCAATTCCTTTCCTTCATGGTATCGAGTATCGACCTTCTTGAGATTCTAAATTAGTGTTGGAATTAAATTCATATTCAAGAATCGTACGGAAACTTTTTTTTGTTATTGTTTTTTTGAAACGATAAATAATTCATTTTTTGTATATAAAAAAAACATTCGGTCCTCACGATCTTTTCGAGACTATGAACCCCGAGAGAAGAAATTGAACAAGTTTTCGATCATGCTTTGAAAGTATAATTTTTAATCTATTTAATTTGTTGAGTGAAATAGAAAAAAATTGAGAAGCAAAAATAAATAAAAATTAAGAAAATTGTGGGTGGCTTTGTGCCGACGAATGTTTTGTTGCTAATGGGTGCCCATTCTTATATTTTTTTTTCTATTTTTTTATTTTTTTGATATTCTCATCAAACGAATTCCTTTCATAAATGGTAACGACCTTCTTGTGATTCGAGACTATGAACCCCGAGAGAAGAAATTGCACAAGTTTTCGATCATGCTTTGAAAGTATAATTTTTAATCTATTTAATTTGTTGAGTGAAACAGAAAAAAATTGAGAAGCAAAAAAAAAAAATTAAGAAAATTGTGGGTGGCTTTGTGCCGACGAATGTTTCGTTGCTAATGGGTGCCCATTCTTATATTTTTTTTCTATTTTTTTAATTTTTTGATATTCTCATCAAACGAATTCCTTTCATAAATGGTAACGACCTTCTTGTGATTCGAGACTATGAACCCCGAGAGAAGAAATTGCACAAGTTTTCGATCATGCTTTGAAAGTATAATTTTTAATCTATTTAATTTGTTGAGTGAAACAGAAAAAAATTGAGAAGCAAAAAAAAAAAATTAAGAAAATTGTGGGTGGCTTTGTGCCGACGAATGTTTCGTTGCTAATGGGTGCCCATTCTTATATTTTTTTTCTATTTTTTTAATTTTTTGATATTCTCATCAAACGAATTCCTTTCATAAATGGTAACGACCTTCTTGTGATTCTAAATGAGTGTTGGAACCAATATGATATTCGAGAAATATTGTACGGAAATTTTTTTTTGTTATTATTTTGCATGAAACGATGAATGATTCCTTTACTGTATATAAAACAAATATTGGGTCCTCCCGAACTTTTTGAGATTATGAACCTTAAGATAAGAAACCGCACTAGTTTTTATGCTTTGAAAGTACAATTTTTAATCAATTTTTAATCCATGAGTTGAAATAGAAAAAAATTCCAAACCAAATAAAAATTAAAAATAAAAAAAAAATGTGGGTGACGTTTGCCTAAGAATGTGTTGTCGCTAATGGGGTCCCATTCTTATATATATTTTAATTATTTGATGTTGTCATCAAACGAATTCTTTTTCTTAATGGTATCGAACTTCTTGGGATTTTAAATGAGTGTTGGAACTAAATTGATATTCGAGGATTGTACAAAAACCTTTTTTTTGTTATTTTTTGTATGAAACGATGAATAATCTTTTATTGTATATAAAACAAACATTGGGTTGTCGCGATCTTTTTGAGACTATGAACCCTAAGAGAAGAAACCGCACTAGGTTTCATGCTTTGAAAGTACAATTTTTAATCTATTTTTGTTGAGTTGAAATAGAAAAAATTACAAAACAAACAAAAATTAAAAATTAAGAAAAATGTGGGTGACCTTGTGCCGACTAATGGTTCGTCACCAATGGAGTTCCATTCTTATATTTTTTTTAAATTTTTTTTGATATTCTCATCAAACGAATATTCTCACCAATGGAGGTCCATCTTCTTTTATTTGAAATGTGAATGAAGTTGTATTCAGTCTCTTGACTCTCTTCTGGCCTTATCAGTTCTCGTTTAACTGTCCAAGTGCTCTTGATCTGCCAATGTTTTCATGAAATTTTTCCCTCACTTTCTATGTGTGTCCCATTTTGAAACTGGTCATTGATTTGCATACCTTTGTCATGACGTGGACCCCGAGATTTGGATATGACCATGAAGAAATTTATGGATTTGTCGAGGAACTATATTACCTGATCACCAGATGTTGTATTTGTAGTTTATTTAATCAACTATTTGGGATTGGAATGCATGTTTCAAATTTCAAACAAATTCATCTTTATTGTGTATGTGTAAATCCAAAAACATGCACAACTATATATTCAGACACTTCTATCCCTATAACCTAGGGTACAGTCGTATCGATCATAAGAAAGAACAAGAAAACCCCCTCTAGCTTCATTATTTTCACTCATATCCCCCCTGAGGTATTAATGAATACGATAATCAATAATCTGGTTTGTGTGTGTATATATGATCATACACTAATCAAGATCAATACTTCCAACGTGGAAGTGGCACAGCAAAGAGCTTCATGAGTCCATCCTTGCAATTGTAGCCATCCTTGTTACCACTAGCAAAGTAGTAAGGCCTCCATTGATTCAGCTCAACCTTAAATCCTTCACCTTTTCCTTGGGTCTCACTTGCCAATATCTTGGCTTTGCTGAAGTCACAGGTTATGTAGCTCCACAGGTTCGGTAGCAAGTACACGCTGTAACCGGAGTTGGTCTTGCTCGGCGGACCATACTTGAACACTGCAGCGTACATGAAGACAAATTAAGCACAAAAGTAACTAACATTCAACTAAATGAAAGGTCTCCTGTAGTTCACTAGGGTTTCCTTTTTCATCTATATTGTTGCAACTGTGGCAACTAGAAGAGATTAGAACTCTTCTAGTTTCTTGATGCTGGAAATCGAGATTGTTTTTTGGGTTTTGCTTATCGTCTATCTTCCATTATCAAAGCTATTCTCTTTTAGAGTACAATGTGTTCTCTTAACTAACAGAAAATTTAATCTTATCAAATTCCAAAGCATCACAAGGATCAAAGTTGAAATCTAACCAAACTAGAGAGATCAAATTAATTTCTTCATTGCCATAAATCAAGTTCAAGGGTTATTTAAAAAAGAAAAAAATCAAGTTGAAGGGTTTTAAACAATTTACGAAATGGTACTCACCTAGTTCATCATTTATGTAAAAGGGACTGTTTTGGAGAGCCCAGTCAGTGTAGTTGAAACCAAAACGCCAGCCTTCCGAACCGCCGACGACAATAGTTTTGGCCTCGCTCACTTCTAATAGAGAAGCAGCAGCTACAAGGAGGATGAACCCTAATTGTGCACGACTCATCGAAGCCATATTTGTATCTCAAACTCAAACTGTTCTACTTTACTTGGGAGACTATTGAATGCCTATAGAATTGGTGTGAGAGCTTGAGGTGCATGTTATGGGGTTTATATAGGGAAAAAATGACGAGAGAAATGCTTCAGTCTCTTGGTTGGTGAAAAATTGAAAACGTGAGGTTTTGCTCTCCATTGATTCAACAATGTTTTTAGCAGATTCCACGAGGTGAAATTCCAATTCCTTTTTCTCATTTGGTAATTACTGAATTGCCAAAACTCTGATTATGTAACTAAATGAGTAGTTGACAAAGTGTCACGGTGAGACGTACATGACCAGGAAATAATGGGAGGGTAGAAAAGTAAAATGAGTAGTTGAAAATGGAGAAGTTCTAGTGAATTAGTCATGGTAATTTGGTCATGATCCACTAAGAACTAGAATTTCTGTAGTGGCTATCATTAGTGGCGCATTAAGGAGTTGAAGGTCATCCAAGGACGTCTGAGTTTGTTAACACGAGGACTCAAATTCAACGTTCAACTAACCAAGTTAGAGACTCTCACTAACTTCTTCAATTGGTGAAGAGAGAAAAAAACGTATAGTTTTTTTTGTCACCTACTTCTTCAAATTTTTTTCATATTTATATTATTCTACCTTTTTATTTGACCTCTTTTAAATGATTTATTACGTATAAATTTTTTAAATTTTATTTTGAAATGTATTTTAAGTATTTCATAATTTGGTGAAACTTGTGACACCAAACTTTAGACCTCCTTTTATTATATAGATAGATATATTTCACATGTGTGATGAGGACATATAGATATATTTCATATGTGTGATGAAGTCGATCATGACATTTATAGAGAAAAAATGATTAGTTTTTATGAGTGAATTTTGACAAGGTAACATGCATTATGGTCTTAATTTGTTCAAATTTTTTTTTTTGTAGAGAAATGATAATTTTTACCCCCATCTTACCCATCTATTGATGTCAGTGAGATTTGAACTTATGATACTAGTGTTTATTTAAGACTCCAAAATTGATTTATGATCTTAATTTTCAAAATAGTTTAAAAATGACCGAAGGGGTAAAAAGTCGTAATTATTCTTAATGAATTCTACTAACATATTTTCTCAAAACTCTTTATTTTCTTCTACTTCTCACTTCCCAGGAAACTAATTTCCAATATTCAGTCTACTTTGTTCACTACATTCCTTGGAGCATCTCTAACAGATTTGCTAAAAATGTTATTTTAGTAATATTATAATTAATTTTGCTTCAAAAATCAGCTCCAATAGACTGCCTAAAACAAAGTTAAATTTAATTTTCTGCTAAATTGGCAAATTGCTAGCTAAATATAGCTAGAGAATTTTGAATAGCTAAAATAAAACCTATATCTCTCTCCTCTCCTCTTCTCTTTCTCCATGTGTTAGTTTATTATTTGACAAAATGTTTTATATGCATGACTAATAAATTGCTAGTATTGTTGGAGTGAAATTGCTAAATTGTTAGCTAAAAAAATTGCTAAATTGATAGCTAAATCTCATTTTTCTAGTTATTTTAACTTAAAAAATAGGTAACATTGTTGGCCGGAGATGCTCTTTATATCACTGTGGAACTGTGCCACAAGATCATTTTGTGTTCTAATTCATTTTCTTAGTTCTTGTATCTACCGTATTTACTGTTATGATTTTCTATTTTTTTATTTTGCTTCAACAAAACCAACTTTTGGGGCAAATAGAATAATGGTTTGCAAGATTTTAGAAAGCCATATGCTGGAATTTGCTTCATTACAAACGAGTGATGGTTCTAGATTCAAGAAGATACTCAAAGAGGGTTGACGTCGACAAGCTCGGCTGCAAATGTATACACCTTTGAAAATCGTCCCTAAACCCTATATGGAAAAAATTAGACCCGAAACAGGTATGATCTATGAGACTAGATTGCTGAATGTATGCAAATAAGAGAGGGAATAGACCGTCGAATGTATGCAAATAAGAGAGGGGTCAGACACACAGATCCGACCAGATATTTGTCTTGTTGATAAAGTAATATGAGCGTTACAACCAAAATTAATTGACAATAATTGGAGAGGCTCAAATCCTTATAAATACATTTGCAAGGTCCATATTCTTCAATGTAGGACAACACTCTACATTCTCACACTTGCATCATCTCGTGCTCCCACATATTCCCACAAACTAGAAGTCGCACACATATGCTTATGCCTTCCAACTCTAGCATCATTAACCATATAACAGTCAAATAATAATAGGGTACGGTTTTTATCATATATAGTACCTGAACTATTTATCAATTATATATTTAGTTCCTGAACTTCAATTTTTGTCACAAGTAGTAACCAAAGTTTTCAATTTTGTCACAAATAGTACCCAAAGTTTTCGATTTCATCTCTTGTTGTACCTAAGACCATTTTTGTCACAAATGCGCGTGTTAAAAAAAAAAGACTAAAATGGAAAACTTTGGGACTACTTGTGACAAAAATTGAAAACTTTGGGTATTACTTGTGACAAAAATTGAAATTCATGCAGATACCACAAGAGATAAAATCAAAAACTTTGGGTACTACTTGTGACAAAAATTAAAGTTCAAGAACTAAGTATATAATTGAGAAATAGTTCAGGTACTATATGTGATAATAACTCATAATAATAATATAATAAAATATAAAAAACCGTTAAATTCACAAATAAGATAATAAAAATAATACAAAAAATAACCCCCAAAATAAATAATAGAGCAAATAAAATTAATTTTAAATTTAAATCACAAAAGTTCCAACAATTCCCCATTGATTTAAAATAAAAATAAAAATCATTTAAAACATGTGAGTGTTTTTATTGTGCTATAGGCATAGGTACCTTTCAGGTTTGAACCTAGCTTAATGTTGATATTTTCCATTTGAGGAAATTGAGTATACAAAGTATTGAACTCGGCGCACACCTTTAACCAAACTTCAACATATCACACACATAGTACGAGCAATTAGACATGCTCACGTGTTGGTGCATTTATGGCCGCGCACGTATCTTACTTCTCATGAGAGTATTAGAGAATGACTCAATTCTCATTGTTGCGGCCTCACAAACAACTCTCACTTAGATGAGTTCTCCAAGGGTACGTGCCTCAGATCCCGCGCTAGTATGCCGCCTCGAAATGTTAAGGTTGCGGCTCAAAACGAATTCTTTATTGGTTTCGAATTCTTTGCTTCTCAAGAATTTGAAACCAATGACTCTAGTGTTCATTTGTTTCTAATTTTCTCCATCTATTACACATGATGGTTAAGAGTTATGTTGGGTATGTAGTAAGTGGCTTTAGATGGTTTTCTAATGTATGATCAAGGAGAAGGTCTTCGGTCAGGCCGTCTGACCATCAGAATGGTCCGACCGTCTAATCATAGAGTGACACGTGTAAAACTTTCCACGTCTACAAACTTCTGCATTTTCTTCTTTCTTCAGCTCAACTCGGCTCGGCTTCTTGGTACAGAAATTACGTGGATAGGGATCCCGCGAGGTCAAGTTGGATTAGATTGTTGAAAGAAAAAACATATGGAGGCCAGGGTGGAGTTGAGTTTCTTTGAGAAAGAGAAAATGAGCGTGTGCAGAGTGAAATCAAGTTACTAAATAACCTTACCTCAAGTTTTTGATAAAATTATTAATCAATGATATTTTACAGCTTTTCAATGATGAAAGAGGGATTGTAAGCAACCATTTATGATATGCTCTTTGTTGTTCTGCAGTGTTTATGAGTTTGTTTATTTAATCAACTATTTGGGATTGGAATGCATGTTTCAAATTTCCAACAAAATTCATCTTTATTATTGTGTATGTGTAAATCGAAAAACAAGCACGTACAACTTATTCAGACACTTCTATCCCTATAACCAAGGGTACAGTAGTACGTACCATGCGTAAGAAAGAAGAAGAAAAGCCCTTCTTCATTATTAATTTTCACTCATATCCCTCCTGAATTATTTAATAATACGATAATCAATCTGGTTTGTGTGTGTATGTTATGATCGTACACGAATCAAGATCAATACTTCGAATGTGGAAGTGGCACAGCAAAGATTTTCATGAGTCCATCCTTGCAATTGTAGCCATCCTCGTTACCACTAGCAAAGTAGTAAGGCCTCCATTGATTCAGCTCAACCTTAAATCCCTCACCATCTCCTCCGGTCTCACTCGCCAATATCTTGGCTTTGCTGAAGTCACAGGTTATGTAGCTCCCAAAGTTCGGCAGCAAGTACACGCTGTAACCGGAGGTGGTATCTTTCGGCGGACCATACTTGAACACTGCAGCGTACATGCATGAAGACAAATTAAGCACAAAAGTAACTAACATTCACGTAAATGAAAGGTCTCCTGTAGTTCACTCGGGTTTCCTTTTTTATCTATGTTGTTTCAACTGTGGCAATTAGAACTCTTCTAGTATCTTGATGCTGGAAATCGAGAATGTTTTTAGGGTTTCGTCGATCTTATCGTCTATCTTCCACTATCAAAGCTATTCTCTTTTATCTTGCAATATATGTGCTCTTAACTAACAGAAAATTTAATCACATAAAATTACAAAGCACTACAATTAAGGACCAAAGTTGAAACGTAAGCAAACTAGAGAGATCAAATATATATCTTCATTGGCATAAATCAAGTTGAAGGGATATTTTCAAAAAAAAAAAATCAAGTTGAAGGGTTTTAAACAATTTGCGAAATGACTCACCCAGAACGTCATTTATGTAAAAGGGACTGTTTTGGAAGACCCAGTCAGTGTAGTTGAAACCAAAACGCCAGCCTTCCGAACCGCCGACGACAAAAGTTTTGGCCTCGCTCACTTCTAATAGAGAAGCAGCTGCTACAAGGAGGATGAACCCTAATTGTGCACTCCTCACCAAAGCCATATTTGTATCTCAAACTCAAACTGTTCTACTTTACTTAGGAAGCTAGCAATTGATTGCCTATAGAATTGGTGTGAGAGCTTGAGGTGCCATATATGGGGTTTATATAGGGAAAAAAATTGACTAGAGAAATGATCTGTCTCTGCTTGGTCAATGAAAAATTGAAAACGTGAGGTTTTGCCCTCCATTGATTCAACAATGTTTTAGCAGATTCCACAAGGTGAATTTCCAATACATTTTTCTCATTTAGTCATTATCCACTTAGAACTAGAATTTCCTGTAGTGGCTATAGTTAATTAGTGGCGCATTAAGGAGTTGAGGACTTGAGGGTCATCCAAGGACGTCTGAGTTTGTTAAACACGAGGATTCAAAATCAACGTTCAACTGCGCATATATTCTAACAATATATTTCAGGTGTGATAATTAAGGACAAGAGGTCATGCCATTTATAGAGAAAAATTGATTATTTTTATAAGTGAATTTTGATAAAGTAATATGCATTATGGTCTTAATTTGTTCACTTTGATGAAGTAGTAAAATAAAGCCGCCATCAAATATGCTTAGATAAGCACATATAACACAATTGAGTGATGTTGCGTAAAAATTGCACATAATGAGCGAAAATATCACCCAACATAATTTCACTCGTATTCATTGAAAAGAATAGAGTTTTAATTATTTCAGGTTCGACTCATTCAAGACAGAATGTGTCTCTTAATTACAATCTCTTGTTACAGGAAACACCTTTTGATTCCACTTATGAAGAAACCAATTGACAGATGTGTGTTTGCTTAATTTTGCGGCTACACCCAAGATTTATGGTGGGTTGCCTACGTACCCTGGAGGGGATCAAGCCACTCGTAGTTCAAGAATTCCAATGAGTGAATGACCCATTGGAGGCTTGGATTTTTAGGATGAGAATAGTGTTTAGGATGCGGTTGCATCTAGATTATTTGTGTCTAGATTGCCTATATACCCTTGCGGGATCAAACCACATGTAGTTCCAGGCATTTGAAAATTAAATGGGTGGATGACCCATTTATTTTGGATTTGTGTTTGGAATTTTTGTGAGGGTTCAAAGCCCTTGAATTGGGGTAATTTAGGATGAATTTGATTTCTTGGTGTTTGGGTGAATTTGACTGGTGAAGTCAGTGATTCGATTTGGGGTTGGCTGAATTTGACTGGTGGAGTCAGGGATTCTGTTTGGAGTTGCGGTTGCATCTAGTGGGTCGCTAGATTGCCTACGTACCCTTTGTGGGATCAAACCAACCGTAGTTCTTTGATCTGAGATTTATTTAGTTTTGTACCAATTTTGGGTTTCTTCAATTAACGGATCTCTTTTCTTTCTATAAACCCGGCCATTGAATATTTTTGGATGGACACCCAATTTTGGTCAAGTGTCCGGTAATTTAATTTGGGCTTGGGCTTTGCAACTAGGCCTTGAAACTTGAAACGGGTCCGGTAATTTGATTTGGGCACCCGTCGTGTCGAGCTCCGCAATTAGGCCTTGAGACTTGGATCGGGTCCAGTAATTTGATTTGGGCACCCGTCGTGACGAGCTCTGCAATAGGGCCTTTTATACTGCTCGACTCTCTGCTTCGAAATTTGTCGTCGGGTCCAAAATTTGAAATATACAGGCTTGCTTCCGATTATTTTTGTAGGAGGCCCGATATCTTGATTTTGATCTTTACACCAATTAATCAACTTGAATGCCCATTTGATTATTTTTTGCCGCACCATGTAATTATCCTTCTTTGCCTTCACGTTTGAAAAACAAATCAACCAAACTTTGTTAACTTGCTTTTGGCTTTTGAGGTTTAAAACATCAGCACCACTTTTGGACTTTATTAATTGGCATAGGCTTTCTCTTCTCCACCGCTTCCTCATTTCCCAAGTATTCAATATGCATCTTGGCCTCTTGATTTGGTGCCACGTATGGTTGGAATTGTTGATTAACCAAAAGAGCTCGTCAAATGTCCTCTGGGCTTCTCCATTTTCACTGCTTTGAAAGATAAGTATTTGTTCTGTCTTTTGCTTCTAGGAATGCTAACGAAACACCAGCTGCAATTTGGAATTTTCTTTGGCTTTGCTGCCTTTGCTCGTCACTACCAATCACTCTGTACTTGGCTTAATTTTGGTGAAGCTTCAGCCTTCAGAGCTTTAAGAAACAGCAGGTACTTGCATTAGATCAGCACCATGGAACTTTTTCTTTTCCTAACAAGAGAACTCACAACTGACTTTGGGGCAGGAATTGGTTCGCAGCTAGTGGCTTTGACCATGTATCACGGCTTTGTTGATCGTCATCTTTCTGGGCTTTACTGATCGTCATCTTTCTGATTTACTGACCATCATACCTTTGATTTATTGATCTTCATGCTTCCGGGGTTGACTCGTCTCATGCTTTTGGGTTGTCTGATCATCAATGCTCATGTGTTTCTGAATCTCACAGCTTTACAATTCGCTGCCTATGCTCGGCTTTCACTGATCGCTGCCATGCATCATGGCTTTACTGAACTGACCATTCATCACGGCTTTGCTGAACATCATCTTTCTGGGCTTTACTGATCGTCATGTTTCTGATTTACTGACCATCATGCCTCTGCCTTCGTGGCTTTACAGATTCACTGCCTCTGCTTGGCTTTTGCTGACAATTATGCCGTTGCACTTTGTGGCTATGATGCAGGGACTGGATTGTAGTTTCAGTGATCATTTCAGTAGCTATTTGAGTACACTCGACTTACTCCTCGCAATCCGCAACCTTGGTGCTAATTCCACGAGCTAACACAACCAGTGAGCCTTCTTTTCCCTTCTCTTTTCATTGCAATTGAACATACACCGTCTGCAATACTCAATCAACATTTGGAAGATGGCCAGGCTATTTTTTCTGTGTTCTGTTTGTTTGTTTTGGTTGATTTTGCTGGGAGGGAAGAACAAGGTCTCGTGAATTTTTCTTTGGACTTGGTTGGATATTTTCTTGAGGCAGGTTAGAGGTGTAAACCATAGTGGAAGAGTATATGGGTTTCTTTGGTGCTTGTTTGGAGAGGTTTGAAGAAAAAAAGTACAGAACACGAACAGAGATTGGTTTTTGGAAAGAACAATTGCTGCGTTTCATGGAATTCGGCAACAATTAAGAGAAACATAGAGAAGGTACCTGACTTGAAGTTGCTTCAGCTATTGGAACAATATCTCCAGGTAACCTCCAGCTCTTTCACTATTTCTCTCTGAAAATTTGCTTTCTGCAGAACTTTTATTCTATTTTTCTCTCTTTGAAACGTTGCAGAACCTTAACTCACTCTTCTCTCCTTTTTTCTTCCCCCCCGTCCCCTTTGCTTCAGTCTACCCTCTTTATATAAGAGGATATGAAGGCTCTAGAAGATCAGATTGGAGCCCTTTACAACTGAATTTCAAATTTTGAAATGAGCTTGAATCAAGGAGATGATTGATCAGCAACTTCAGCAAGGAATGAACCTGGACCATTTTACAGACACTCGATGCTTCTTTCTTTGAATAGCTGATCTGTTTGCAGATTTTATAATTTGAATTGGGGACTTTTTCTCCCGCTTTGGCTTATTCAAAGTCTCCTTAATTTATCTCTTTATTTCATTTTCATTTTCTCTTCTTTGTTTTATATTCTTCTTTGCTGCACCCCGACAACACATGCTCCAATATGCCACAAAATATTGTGACATTTTTTTGGTTTCAACAAGTGATAATTACCAACTAGAGTAACCAAATGTTTGTATTGTATATAATATCATGTACTAGAATTTTCGACCTCATTGTTCAATTAATCTAATGCCCTACCTAATGATCCTAGTTGGGATGACAAATTTACTAGAAAAGTTTAGGTGGATCAGATGTTAATACTCGAATAACTCATGTTGTATATGTAAAGTTCTAAAATACTATTTACGGTACCACTATTTGTATGAAAGATTTGTGAGTTGGACGTGCCAAGTCACACTACCATCCAAAAGTATTTCTCCAACTTAGTGAGTAGGTGAAATTTTTTTTTTTCCGTTTTCAGAGGTGAGAAATTATGGGTCAGAGAGAAAAGGAAAAAACTCAGGTCCGAACTCTCTCTTATATATATACACTCGGCAGTGTACTTAGGGTTTTAGGTCTATGATTTTCAACTGTTTGTCTTTTAAATCAATATTTGAATATCATTTTAAATTAATATAAATAAAAATTATTTCTTCATGTAATTATATCAAATAAATAGACGGTTAATCATGACTTATGACTGGTTATTTGCACACAGAAAGGGAAAAGTAGGGAATAATTTTTTTCTTTTATTTTTTTTCTGCTATTTTCCAATTGATTATTGTTCTCAAATTACTATAGTCTCCCTCAATTATTAAGAATTATTTTCCAAAAAAAAAATTGAAATTAATATATGGTATGAGGGTCCATATGTCTTTTCACATCCACCATGGTTTATTTATTATTTTTTAGAATAATAGCTTGTTCATTGTTCAGTCTTGTGCAGCTCTGTGCAAATAGAGAGGTTCCAGTCTCGCCTCTCTTAACTTCTCTCCCACCTCGCCTCTCTTTTCGATTTCAAATCGATTCTCTGAAATTACGAAGCGAAGCCCGAATGGCTGGACAAGCTGGAGGAACTCCGAGTACTTACTCGCCGTCCCCTACAACCCGAAAAACCAAATCACTCATCTTCCGAAACGACGACGTCGATTGGGTCCGAACCGATGGCCGTGAATTCCAACAATGCAGACCTGCATGTAAGCCCTTCTCTGTTTTATTCAAAGTTCCTTCCTTTATTCTTGTTTTTCTTTTTGTGGATGATTCTCATTGTTCAATTCTCTTGCTCTGTTTTTTTTTTTTGTTTTAATTTGATGGTATTTATATCTCTTTTGCATGTCGAATATGGACTTATTCAATTGCTTTCAGCTAACCTCATGTGGGATTTTTCAATTTTAGCAACTTCTTTTTTTATCGGGTTCAAAGTTTTTTGTTGTTTAGATGGTTGATGGTATGTGGGTTAGATGTATTTTACTAACCCCGGAAGAAATGTATGCTTGAAATTCTTATGAATCTTTTGTTATGGAAGTTTTGGTTGATAATGTGGGCTAGGAAGAAAGAGAAATAGCACTGCATTTTCGGATGATAATGGTTATCAACCTTCTTTGATAGACTTCCAATGCATATGTATAATTCATATGTATAAGCTGTATATATTTGAAATAGGTGTTCCTAGCTTAAATTGAATTTCAGTAGGCTCTTCATTCTTATGAGATTTTTATAGAAATGTGGTCATGGGCCTTGTTGATGTTGCCTTGTCCCGTCTAACTAGAGTTTCTATCTAAACTAATAAGATGGTAGATGTTCAGAAAGTAATTCTTTTATAAAACTCAAGGGGCTTGGGCAAATTTCTGTTTTTGTTCATAAATTTTTACTGTGATATCTGCTGAAATGTTAAATTATTACATCCATAAAGGAACTCAAGCTTGTGGTAACTTACAGTTTTCAAGACTGGTGCTGTAAACGCTGCTGCAGGATCTGCATATGCAGAATTTGGAAATACCAAGGTCATTGTTTCTGTGTGAGTATATCTCTTAGAAATTCATACTTTCGCTGACCTCATGATCCATAAACATGGACAATTATTTGATTATTCATATATTTTCTTTTCAACTTATTTTACTTATTATTGTTTAGCATTGATCTAAGATGCAAATAGATATGTGAAACGTGTTTTAAATTATGCTTTTTGATATGTTTAGATTTGGGCCAAGAGAGAGTAAGAAGGCAATGATGTACAGTGATATAGGCCGGTTGAATTGCAATGTCAGCTATACAACTTTTGCCACTCCAGTTCGTGGACAGGTATATGACTGTGTTAATGCATTTCCTCATCTTTTTTTTCTTAGCGTTGTTGCTCAGTGGACTCATTATGACTAATGTTGAGACTCCCTTCCCTTAGGGGTCAGACCACAAAGAGTTTTCTTCAATGCTTCATAAAGCTTTGGAGGGTGCAATAATATTGGAAACTTTCCCCAAGACTACTGTGGATGTTTTTGCATTGGTGTTGGAATCTGGAGGCAGTAAGTTTTCAATTTCATTTGTAAAATGTTAACCTGTTTTATATCAACTATTGCAAGTTTTGGTGGCCTAGAAAAGAGAATGATGAAAAGAAAAGAATGTAAAGGCCAGAGCAAAGAATTTAAATTGGATCATATAAGAATGTTCTCCTACTATGTCAGTATAGATGTGTTTGTTCATGTATTGGTTAGCCACTTTTGAAAAACCTTTGGCATTGATTTTCTCCAATATACAAGAATACCGCCACTAATTAGATACTTGTATACAAAGGTGCTGCATTTGTCCCCAAAGTCATGATGGGTACTGATACTTTCTTGGTATTTTAAGTTTAAGTTGGACAATTATGTCATATATGCGGACATGCTGACCTGTAATTGGCACTTCATGAGTTACACAGCTTTCTGTTGTTAAAATGAGTGTAATAATGTAATTAGATAGAAAAAGGAGTATACTTTTTCATAAGTAATTCTACTAAACAGAGAAGTATTTTGATAGAAGCGAGATATATCGACGGTTAATGTTAGCATTACTGGTGCATATGGGCCATTGATTCTGTCGTCGGTTGTGTCATATACATCCTACTATGATTTAGCGAGTGCGAGGCAGTAATATTTCTATTGTGCATGCTAATGGGCTATTTCCTTTTGGTTGCAGGTGATCTTCCTGTAGTAATATCATGTGCTAGTCTTGCCCTAGCAGATGCAGGGATAATGATGTATGACCTTGTTGGTTCAGTCTCCGTGGTATGCATCTAGCATAGTCTTTTTGACTTTCTCTTGACATTAAGCATAAAACAAAGATTTGGCTTCTGCAAACATGATGTTTGTGTGTGCATAACCTGGTAAAGAATGCACATATAGAGAATTTTGAAACTTGAGCACATTGCACATGAAACAATGTAAAATGTGATTTCTCATCATCCTATTGTATGTGTTGTGTTCCTTTGGCTTGTCAACTACATATCAAGCTTACTACTAAGTTGCCTCCCTTAACTCAGTACTGATTAACTTTACTTTGAGGAGATACATTTATACTGTTGTAAGTTGTAACATTTATGTCCTGCTTTCTTGTAAGATCTTTCTTCTCTCTGGTACCACATGGTCTGAAATCACTCTCTTTACACACATCACCTATAAGAGATATAGTGTGCTACTCAAATATCTATAGCATGTGGCAGTTTATTGTACACTTTGTGATATAAGCTGTTAACACATTTATAGAAGTTCTTAAAAAAAAAAAATCAAATTTATATAAGTACAATGGCTATGCCTTGTTTAGAACTACAGATGTATTTTCGTGCTGTAATGATGACTTCCATATTAAATTCGCTTTTGTGCAGGTTTGATTCTTTTGTTGATTTTTTTAACATGCGATTTCTCTGTTTGTGGTCCCTAGTCTTGTCTCGGAAAGAACCTTGTTATTGATCCTGTTTTGGAGGAGGAAAGCTACCAAGATGGAAGCTTAATGCTTACTTGTATGCCTTCTCGCTATGAGGTCACTCAGCTAACTATAACGGGGGAATGGTCGACCCCAAAAATTAATGAGGTGTGCAGTCAGCTGATATATTTCTTGTTCTATTATATGCTGTTTCATTGAAAATTTTTTCTTACTTATCTTACCATTAAGAGGGGAGAATGTAAAGAAAAGCATTATGTATGCATGAAGGTCATCTTTGAGTTGTGCTTTGGTTACTTCGTGCAAGCTCACCTATGTGGGTTTTGATTCAAAGATCATCTTTGTAGTTGATGAAACACTTTGATTCAAAGTCAATTAGGTTGATATGCTTGTCAAAGTTGCATGCACGGTATATGCTAAAATCCGACTGGGAGGTTATTTGATGGTGGCAAGTTTATCATATGGTTTGACAAAGTTAGAGGTGGCTAATGATACTAACATGGTTTTTACAAAGCAGGGAATGCAGATATGCCTTGATGCCTGTGCAAAGCTTGTAACAATCATGAGGGAATGCTTGAAGGGACCTGATTCTGCTTTGGAAGAATAGATTTAATCTTTTTTGACTAATTATACATGAGAAAGCATTAGGTCTTAATTACTGTACTTTTTCTTCCTTTTTCCCTTCAAAAATGAACTTTGAGATATTTGAATTTATTTTCTTGCTGTTGTTCGGCCAGATTTTGCTTGTATATTATTTGGTCCGGTTTTGAATTCAGATGTTTATCCTGTTTTAATTGGGAATTCATGGTAATCTGAAGCTGGAATTTTTTAAGAAATTGCCATTTGTGATTCTTCTGTAATCGATTATTACATCTTCCGCCAGCTTTTGTGTGAAGTTGACTATACTCCCAAATTCAAAGCAGAACGCATTATAAACCTCTTATTACTAGTACTGTGCACCAACTTCCCTCCCCACTTTTTCTAGAAAGACACGGTTGTTGATCTGAGACTGATGACTATCTTGAACCTCAGCCGCTTGCTTCATCCTCTTATACCTGCCCCATGATGCTTGTATGAAACATAATGCTTATGTTTGCAACTGTTGTGAGTAACCTCTGAATGCACGTCGTCTAAACCACAGACCTCAAGTCATCAGTACTCGATGCGAAAGTGGCTTTAACAGTCCATGTGGAAGAGGGGAGGATGACATTTGGACGTGGGTTCAGCGTTCTTCACCACAGAAACCACCTACGCCAATTTGGCGGGAGTAGAGATTTGAGAATGGCGACTTTTAGTGGCTAAAGAAGAGCATCTAGGTCACCTTCGCGCCTTGGGAATATAGTTTTGGTTTATACGTGAGCTGTGACTTATTGGTTTATTTGTTAAGGCAATATTGTGGAGTTCATGAGTTCAACTTTCACTGGCATATGGATTAAGTGGGATGAAGATAAAATATATATTTATATTTGAAAAACAAAAAAAAAAAGTGCTTTTGGTCACAATGCAGGCTTAAGCCTCTCGCAGATGGCGTCTGGAATTGTGTTGTATCGTCCATCTGGTTAAACAACGGAACCTGTTTATTAATGCCATGCATAAATCAAGGTGACAATAGTTAGATAGCAACTCACTAACGAAACTAAACTAGCGACTGTAAAGACTTGTATCAAAATCAAAGATGATAATTACCAGTTGGACTAGAGGAAGACAAAGGGTGGCGTACGAACTACGCTCTCAATCAAAAAAAAATAGGACCTACTTGTGATTGCGTTGCTTGAAAGGTTGAGATCCGCCAACAACTTTGATGTTATATGCATACATCAAAGTTACCAACGGATGGTTTCAACCTTACTACATCATGGCGGATTTCCGATTTCAACTCTGAAGACTAGACCTTGGTTGAACCGCAAAACCCTTTATGCCATCTCAACTACAACTTCTGAAGAAAAATATGAAACTCCAGGGCTCTATTAACCGCTTCCCAATCATTGTCTTTATCGACTGTGGGTTGCCGATGAACTTCTTGAACTAGGCGGTGGCACATCGATTAAGTCTTCCTATTGATATAACAGCTCCCCTGCAATTCACCGCAGCCTTTGGCCACTCTTTCACCATAAGCTCAACTGCACAATTTATCAGTGGATATACATACTGGGGCATTTTGGGGCACAATGGCTGGATACATTAGGTTTTATCGGCTAACAATTCTGTGGGAAGAAGATGGTCTTCGTTGTTGAAGGAAAACACCATACATTGCAAAGCATAAGTAATAGACGACAATCTCACATCGAAGGCCAAAAAATAAGAATTCATCACAAGTTGGTCTCGTCCCAGATGGCCTTCATTGTGCAAATCTGGTATACTTTTCAAGCGCAAGCTACTGTCAGGAACACACAATTTCTTTCTACTCTTTTTTCTTCCGAGAAGCAGCAATGTTGGACAAGTCATCTTAGTAACAAGCATAGTAGAAGAAATAATATAGAATGAATGACACTATATAATGTTGAAGCAAGTTTAAAAAATAAATAAACAATAATAATAATAGGAATACTTGAAACTTCTGCAGGCAAGTCTTTGTAAACTTATCAATTTTATTAGGCACAACTGTTCAGAATTCGATACGTAACATTTGGAGCACGACTGTTCAGAACAAAAGATTTTCAAAAATTAATATACACTCTAACTTCCATGGTGATATTTAGCTTTTAGTTCGTCTAATAAAACTACCTAGGACATCTAACTAATATCTCAAAACAGACTTTTATAGGAGACCTGCCGCATGCAACGAACGGTCATGAGAGCAAGAACCATGATCAGCATTGCAGGTTGGAAAAACTTTTTGTAGTTCAAGGTGGCCCAGACACTCCAGGGAAGAGTTCTGATATTTTATTGAAAACATCCATAACCTGAGACAGAAATAAAATTAAAAACAAAAAGTCATTATATAGTAATTCATCATATAGTAAAACCACATAATGCCCTCTAGAAGTCTGATGTAAATCATTTCCCACATCAATTTAAAGCCAAGTTGCATGTAAATCATTCTCTACAATCGTCACAAAAAGCAGATAACAAACAATACTACACTTGAAGTCTGCAATTTAGGAATCACAAGTTATATGCTCTTTATATGAATAGTTGGACAGTCAGTCCCAAGATCTATCGAATAACAGAATCTTAGTATAGTACTTCCACAAGTTATCCAAAAGCTCGTAACTAATTCCTGCTTGTAATTTTATAGACAGATAATAAAGTTGTTAAAATACCGGATTTTACAAGAAAGATGTAGCCTTAATCTCCAATATGTTTATCATTTAGTATGACTTTCAGTAACTAAAATAAAAAACAGAGTACAAGTTATAGTGTGAAAACTATAATTTTTTAGAAATAAAACAAAATAAAGAAGACACAAGAGAATAGAAAATAAACAAGTGAGAATTTAGAAAAGGATTAAAATAAGGACATCAACCACATAACAAATTGATGTTGATCAAAATCATGGTCGATGTTGTAAAAAAAAAAAAAGGTTCTACTATACCTCCTTATCGTTTTGATATTTTGCAATACTCAGTGGATTCTGCGAACACTGCACATAAACAAAATAATCATGAAAATTGGTATGTTGTGCCAACTTGCATCATAATTTAAGAGCAACACTGTCACAAGCCATCATTCCTATTTACCCACTAATCCTATTTCGCCACACCAAAGGACTCAAAAAAAAAAACAATAAAAACAAATTAATTTAATCTTCTCATCCCCTCCGCCACACACTATAACACATGTCTCTCCTCTCAACAGAGGTGCTCGGATGCTGCATTCACAGCAACCCATGGTGAGGACACCTCCCCATAATGGGAGGCCACTTGGACCAGCCTTCTCGAAAGTGGGGAGGATGCAGACCAACCTCCCAAAGAGGGAGACCATTCCTATTGGCCTCACGAAGCCAGCTGCACCATCTTCTTTTAAAATTTAGTTTTTTTTTTGTTTTTGTCAACATCGTCACCGACTCTAACTTTACACAAATGATATAGTATAAAAAAATTATTTAAAAGTAGGTGAAAAGAAAGGAGGCATTCTAAATCAAATCTACGTAGTCTAGCAACACATACATCCATTATGGCAGCTTGAACCCTTGGATTTTGAAATGCCATAGCAACTTCAGGATTGGCCATTATTTTTGAAATGACTTCCTCAGGTGTAAGCCCAATTTGGTCTGCATAACAAAAACAAACATGAATTAAACAAAATAATGGGGTAATAACTTGATCTCTTCTCATAGAATTATCGAAGGCATGATTTTCCAGACATATATGAAACAAATCAAATATACTCATGAAATTCCCAAATTCTCTCATTAATACCAAGCTTTCATACACTAACCTTAAACACAGTTTATAAATTAAAAATATGAGTCAATCTTATGTCAGTATAGTTGAAAGAACTGTATTGTATCTTCAGATTCCTTAAATGATAGCTTTTGATAATAGGGCTCCTACCTATGGTATAAAGCCTGTAATGTATATAACCAATGGAATAGGAATGAAGATATAAATTTCAAAGTAGTACATTCTGCTTTCAGTCTTATGCTCGATATTGCAAGTTGTTTGCATGTTGCGTCACCAACATTTGAAGACCTCAACCTTCCATCAACATCTCAACTTCCAAATGAAATCAGAATCCAGATTCTTGACCCACTTAATGTGGCTTACTTTTTTTTCTTTGTTCATTTAATTTTATATTGTTGGCTGGGTAAATGGGTTTAATGGACATTTCACACTCTGCTCCTCACTTGGTTGGCCTGCTTTATGACCAACATCCACAGCAATATGGGAAAAGGCATACATATACTACAAAATGCAAGATCATGGATTGACGGAATTACTCAATTTTAAACTTAGGTTTATACTGAAATGACCAAATCAATCACTACAGCACACCAATATGGTGAGGAACTGATTAAACTTGCATATTACGCCAATATCAAATTAATCAGGAAAATGAAGAAGTAGCCAGAAGGTTAAGATTCAAATTTTGGAAAAGAATAACATTGAAAGTTATTAAGATATAATCCTGAATAAATTGAAAACCCAACACAAATCAACTGAATTTTTACTTCAAACTTACCAAACTGTTGCTTAACCTCTGGACTGCTAAGATCAAAATTTTTCAAAGAATCCATCATTCTATTGTCCCATTCACTGTTTCCAGTCATATTACCCCTGACAAGTGTCGAGCACAAAAATATTATTAAAATTGCAGAAAGAAAAATATCTTATTAAGGGACAAAATGATACTGGCAAAAGAAAAAAAAAAAAAAACTGAAACATGACACTGCTGCAGCATTGAACCAAATTAACAGCTAGCCCCACCCTACCCATGCACAAAAAGATAAATAAATAAAATATCAAAAATGCAGGCAGAGCGCAATAGAAATCAAAACAAAATGTGTCATCATTCTAAAAGTTTAGTCGACATAAGTTTTTAAAGTATCAATTCTGCACTGCAGGCATGCCAAGTCAAATGGCTTCCAAATCTAGCAACGGCAACACACAATATTGTGCCTATTCAGATACCAGAACTCAAGATTTAGGTGAACAGTAAAAGGATCAAAGTGCTTGTATATCAGTAAATCAATGTAAACCCCACGTATGTTCATGTATTTGAAATAGACATTGAAAGATATAATGAATAATATGACATGGCTCACTAACGACCATGTTTGGAATGAACAATTGAACGAAAATTTTGCAACAAAAGGAGCCAGATAATCAAGCTGCTTTATTTATTTTCAAAGTTAAGTGATAATGTTGTTCCATCAAACATGGTCAAGATTTTGTTACAGAAAGTGTGCTAAACTGCTGACTCGATTCATTTTGTGCGTCAATGGCATTTTAAAGTATTACGGTGATGTCAAAGACTCAAAGGTGAGGTATAAAGCACAGACAATTCACATCCATGGCATTCCCATTCTTTCCTATTTCCACACATCTGAAGGATCAAAGACTTCAAAATTTCTCATTAAATTTGATTGAAAACTATTTAGCTCTATTTTAGCAGACAGTAGGAGCATTGTTTTACTTTTTTCTTGATGGGCAATTTTCCACCACTATGAAAATTTAAGAGATTTGTTGAAAAAAGAGTAGAAATGCGGAAAAAAAAAAAGTTGGGTCCAACCAAGCCGAAAATATAGCAAACTAAATACTAAGTGAGAACTATCTGTAAATAAAGCAAAAGGACTTACAACATGTCTTCTAGCTGTTGGCGATATTGTGGATTTTGTAGCATCCCTATCAAAACAATGCATATCACAATTGGTTTAATGAATCAAAAGCTACTAGTTAAGAGAAAAAACATGAACTTTGATCCTACAAACAGTAAAAACAACCCCCCTTCACCCCCCACCCACCCACCCCCCCAAATAGTATAAAAGAACAAGTGGCTAAAAGTATACAACAGGAAAATAATTATAAAGAAGAAGAAAAAAGTTCTACGTATACATAACAATAGACCGGATTAATTAATGCAAATGAATTCTTAGATAAAGATGCGTTAGTGAGATCGACTTACATTTGAAAGTAGTAGGATTCCTCATCTCCTCAGGTAAATAGCTGTATGAATACAATCAATCTTCTTTAGAATAGGTGCATGAACTTTAATTATACACGCACAAATAAACAAGTGTAAGTTGCATGCAAAATTCACAAGATGTAGATGACACACAAACAAAATATACAAGTCAAATCATCATGCAAATTGCATATATTGGAAATTTTTTTGCAATCTGTAAGATTTTTTATCGTATAAAACTATCAATTACTTCAATTTACAATTACATCTTAAAGAGTCCGTTGTAATAATGATGTAGCTCATCTTTATCTCAAACCATAATAACATGCCTAGACAATATCATTACTGCATTGAGAAAACACAGAGATAAGAAAAGGTAAATTTTCTAAGAGCGATAATAGAAAGTATATTACGGATAAACCATCTTCTGTACTGTCGGATCTTCCAACATTTTCTCCAAAGCTTCCACTGATACAGCAGAATTTGCTTTTCCTATCCATTAAAACATGAAAGCACAATAGAACATGTTTAGATTCCAAAGATGCAAAATTGAGAAGAACGAGCAAAGATAATTATGACCACTGCATTTTAATAATAGCAAAATTTGACAAGTTCAAAGCAGGACACTAGGATACATCAAGTGAATAGCTACTCAAGCCATACCCTTTTTTATAAGAAAAAATAAAATTTTGAAAACAAAAGATAAGAGTACAAGAAGGAATAAGAGGTCCACTTTGAAAACAGAACTAGCCAAGAACAGCTAGGCAGCTACACCCAGAAAATGCTAAAATTACTTACCAGTAGATTGAGACCCCATGGAAGCATCTACCCCCTGCCTAAAAGCAGCTCCATTTTGAGAACCCTTCATAACGTGTGTTAATTATTAAATCAGCATATTATCTGAAAGTGAAAACTGCAACATCATCTTGAGAACTATCACTAGGAGATACTTACTTCCACATTATTCTTGGCTTCCTTAGATGAACCTATTTCAGTAACATCTTTTAAGCTACTTTCAAAAGGACTCTTTTGTTCAGTTTCTGCTGGAGTAACATCTACGAAAGCTGTAAGCAGAAGAAGCAATTAGTATCTCTATCAGGAAACTTTTGAAGTAATCATTTCAATTCCAAATAATGTAGCTTGTGAAAAGTTGATTGAAATATTGATGGCCATTATTTGTCACGGAAATATACAATCCACTAACTGCAGTAAATGATTAAGATACATGAATGATACACGACTGCATGCAGCCAAGGCACACGCACCCACATACACATGTACGCATATACAAGAACGTAAATGCAAGCACACAGGAAAATAAGCTTGGTAAGGCTTGGAACTTCACAAGGCATATAATACTTGTGTTGCAATGCAAAGCCCACAATATCACTTCTTTCGAAAGAGATGTTCGAATCAAATATCACATCACGACAATTCACTTAACAAACCTTGATCTTTGTCTACCACACTTTTTTAACATTAAATCAGCCACAAACAGCAACCTACCTTGAAAATCAGCTGAGGATTTCTTCCTTTAAAATTGAATAAGGTCCATGTATGGGCTACTATATGATCGATCATGATCAAACAGCTTGATATAAAGCACAATATGCAATCAAAACATAAGAAAGATAATGCAACTTTTTCTGATAAATTTCACGATTCAATGACACATTGACAATATAATTATCATAAAAACATCAAACTTCCTAGTCTACTCTAGAAGTGAATTCACTCTTTTGTGGCTGTTTAGAAACTCAAAATCTAAACTACCACTTTGCAATAAGATAATTGTTCTAATTATTCAACCAATATATTTGAATATTAAAAGGGAATTTCATATCAAAAAAGTAAAAACACATTAAATGTCATAATAATTATTTATTAGACTTGAAACCTTCTATGGCAGAGACAAAATGTAATTTAGCTATAATAGAAACAAACTTCAAATTGAGAAATTGAGCCATACAAAACTATATATGCAACATAAAGTAGGGTCAGGTTAGAATGATTGTTCATTACCAAATCTGTTTGGTTCTTTCTTTGGTTCGGCTTCATTTTTGACATCAGTAGCAGGTGTGGGTGGAGTGGCTGATGCGGCTGGTGGTGCTGCATCTACTCTGGTTGCAGATACATCTGTGAAAGAAGGTTGAGAGGAAGCTGAAAAAGGTGAGGCAGAAGGCGATGCTGGAGTAGCTGGAAATGGAAAAGGTGATCCCGGGGAAAATGCAGCATTACTGAACTGGTCATTTTGTGAATTCATTTGGCCCATCACAGTCTTAAAAGCTTGTTGCATTGCATATTTCTGGAAAAAAAAAATTAACGATAAGTTCAGAAAGGAAACATATTCACAATTGAGAGATCAAATTATTTCTGCCACCAACAACTGCCATTAGAGGATAGTGAATTGTGTTTCCGGCTTATGTTTCTGGGTGAGACGAGACAACATAAAGAAAATCAAGAGACAAAATTCTTAAATGAGTGACACTATGTGTAACACATTTCTTCTGTTTTGAGAGGTTTACAAGTATTGTGTCACATTTGTACCAGCCAACATGAATACAAGTGAAACGACAGTGTACCAGTCAACAAGAATACGACATCGATTGTCAATTTTGTGCCATATTCTTCTGGTGTCCTAGGATGTTTTCATGTTATTGCCAAAGTTTCCAACATTATGCAGATGTGTGCACTTTTTTCATGAGATGCAAGCTTCTACTAAAGAGAAAACAACAAAAAATAGTCCATACGTATTCATGTATACACATAATAAAAGCACTACCCCCCAATTGATAATTCTAGTACTCTTCATAAACCCCTTCTTACATTTTCATATTGCCAGGTGGAGAAAAAGATTATGGAGACAAAGAAAATGTGACATCAATCGAACACTTTATGGTGTGAATACGCATATTTTAGGCATCTTAAGAAAATTAGGGCCTGTTTATGCTTTACCGAACGATTATTGAAAACCTCTTGTGAAAATACGAATTTGAATTTTGTATTTTCAAGATTAGAGAATGCTTTTGAAAGCTAAATCCAAGAATAAATTCGGCCTACATGTAATTGGGAATCATTGAGTATATGGAATTGCTTCCTGTTAAGACTTGAAGTTGTACCATTAAAACAAAAAGGGAAAAGAAAAAATATATAAATAAAAAAGGTGCCCTTTCAATCTTTCACAACCATTAAACATGTCAAAGGCAACTCTAATAGTGACTTTTTCCAACACCCTAAGCTATAAAAATCCAACAATACAAATAATGAAATAAATTTATATCCATGATTTGTAGAAGGGAAACACGCACCTTTAAACTTGCAGCCGCCTGTAATTACAAATCAACTTGTCAGACATGCAGCACAGGTGAATTGATCTAATAAAGTAATAAATGTCTATCTTATTAAACAGAGAGCATGCGAATAATCCTAGTTCTCACCCATGAAAATAGTGCAGAAAACGCGACACCAACACCAATCCAAAATAGAGGTGACCCACTAAAAAACAAACAGGTGAACAGATTATGTTATGACTGTTTGGACACAAGGAGGAAAGGAAAAGCTACAGAAACTGCTATTGAATACATGAACAGTCATAAAAAGAGAGATGAGAAAATTAAGAAAAAATGATTACATAGTGGAGGGTGGGGGAGGTACTGAGAATTGTGGGTTGACACCAACTGAAGATGTTTCTTGACTGTTTGAGGAAGAAATGCTTGCAAAACGTTCCACTTCTAACTTCCCTGCAACTGTTTTCGAAACATACAGTAAATACATATAGAAAAATAAATATAAAAGTTTATATATTACACAAAATCATAGAATCAGCAAGATATATTACAACTTTTGATGTGAAAAGAAAAAATATCCCAACGAACTAGTATTATAGATGCATTATAGTTTCCAAAAGTGTCCAATTCCTAATATAGTATATCTTGTTATTAACTATATCAAGAAGACATATCAGTAAACTAAAATTGTTTCTTGTTAAATTCAAGCAGCGACGTTCAGCAGTAGACAAGAGTCTGAAGGTTATCTATTCCCAAGTAGAGTCACATTTTACTTACTGACAAAAATCCACTAAATCATTATGTGATCTCTTTTAACCAACTAAAGTCTAAAATTAGAAGTTTCAAGATTTTGGTTTTAGAAGAAAACTTAATGATATAGAAGTGGATATGTTAAGAAAAATGGAAGAGGCTCGTTTTTATCCTTCAAGAGTGGACAAAAGGAGCTGAAGCTTGACGGGGCAAGGATGTTTTCTAGCAAATCATACAGCACCTTCATATGTAATAAAAGAAAAACATTTCTACTTTATAACATTCTTCTCAGATCCGGTACTCAAAGAACACTTCAAAACTTAGGATTTTGGATTCATTGGTCGCTATTGGGAGGATCAAAACCATGTAGTCTTGTTCAAATGAAGAGGCCTATGGTTTTCTTTTTACCTCATTGGTGCATTCTACATAGCTGGGGAGAAGAGTGTGGATCATGTTTTTAATCCATTGCCAGTATTCTTTACAAATGTGGTGTGAAGCTGTTAAGGGAAATTGAAGCTTGTTGGGGCACTAGGGGGTGTTCTGTCCTTCCAGGCTTTAAGGAAAGGAAAGAAAGCTAAGACCATGTGTGGGGCTGCTTAGTGATAGCAATTTTTTGGGTTACGTGGACAGAGCATAATAGAATAATTTTTTGAGCTACAGAGCGATGGGAGTGCAAGAGTTTTGGGATCGGGTGCCATTTCGGTCTTCTTTATGGGCATTGGTTACTACTGACTTTAGGGACTATTCCTTCTCTTCTGTTTGCGAAATTTGTAAGCTGTAGTGAAGTGAGGTTTGCCAGGCATTGTCTTTGGGCTTTATTCTTTGTTAGTCTCTGAGAATTTGCAGGTTCTTTCTGTTAGTCTGTGGATTCCTTATCCACCTTCTGCAAATAGTTCTTTGGTTTTAGCAAAACCTCTGGGTTCTCCACAAATACTAAGTCATTCTTTTCAAGAGTGTTTTCTCCCAAATTCATTAGCAATTCAAAAACTCAAAAAGATGGTGATTCACATACACTATTGACTATTCACCATCCAACCACCACACGAAAAATAAGCTTTTGCATTTGAACCCTATGCGATGCATACTGAATTAGTGACTATCAGTAAAAAAAATGTTAACCACGAGCTAAACTGAATTAGCAAAACCCATTCAAAACCACTGAATTACCTGGTTGATGAGCCGCACGGAGTCGAACACTGACTCTCGAATTTTGGGAATTCATAGAGGCTCTGAGGTTGGCCGAGCATCGGAATAGAGGGAACCGATGAAATGAAGGAACGATTCTCGGTGGGTTTAATTGGAGTGGAGGAGAGCGAGGCAGTGAGTGAGGCACAGTGAGTGACATCATGACCACCGCTACTAGAGAATCAGCAAAGGAGCTCTGCAATTGTAACGACGACTAGTATAAACCTAAGCTTTCCAGTGGAGTAGGGTTTCTGAAGTAGAAGAACCTGAATGGCTAAACCCAAGAGTGAAAGAAAAGAGTCGCTATATTTTCTTTTTCTCCTTTTTGTTTTTGTTTTATGTTCTCTCTTTTCGCTGCGGTTACAATATCGATATAGTTCGTTACTATATGATGCGAGTCATGTGACCAAAAAAGAAAGGTTTATTATGTTTTATTTAGGGTGGTGTTATTGACACACCCCAAATCTCTATTCACACACCATTCCCATTTTTTTATTCTTTCAATTCCACTTTATTTGACAAAATGTCTTCACTACCCTCATATGACAACTAAAATCTATTCACATCCTTTGCATTCAAAATTCATCTATTGTACGGGTTTTTCTCCTTATTTTTTCGTTTTTTTCTGGGCACAAAGTTTCCCTCTTTATCTAACATTTGCATAAGATGAATTTCTTGCTGCAAGTCTGCAACTGCTCTTTTTACTTCTTCTTCTTCTCTTCCACACATAGACAGAAGACAAACACAAATTCAATTTTACTTCCCGATTACCCAATACCAATGTCCTTCAAGTTTTTCTTCCTTCATTGCCCATTTTTCCTTTCCTGATGGGTTTTCAATTCATATAATCACTCTCAATAACTTGTTCTTAATTGATTCATACTAAGTGCCATCTAAACTATAGGAACAACAATCTATAGTTGTCACCATATTGTATAAGCAGTAGCAGTTTGCAGTGCTGAATCTAACAATTACCACATAAATGAAAAGCACACCAAAACAATTTAACAAGGAACAACAATATATAATCCAACTGAAAGTCACCTCTAATGAAAACAAACAACCATTGCACTAAGCCAAATGAAGAAGCAAAAGGCAAAATCAATAACTAGCGAGATGCTGAATACCACCAACACCAAACTAGCACAAAACCCCCCAAAAGCTAAGCAACACCAACAAAAAAACATAAGTTCCATGACTATCGAATCAATCCAACATAGAAGCTCCAGTTTGCATATCCAATAACAGACTCGATCTACACCTGCAAGAGAATACGTGTAAATTATTAGTTTGGGAAGCATACAATTACCATTCCAAAATTACAGTTATGTGATTCAAGGAGTGATCAAAAACAAAACTGACATGAGTTGTTTTACTGGGCATATGAAGGCTTGCTTCTAGAGCTTCATCATTGAGTGGACAAGTTCGACAATTGTGACCAGTACCCTGACAAAGACTGCATTTTCGAGACTTCTGCTCCATCATCTCAAATGATGAAGGCTCACGCTTCGTAGAGCTAGATCCCTTTTTATTTTTTGATCCTGAAGGACGACCTTTATGAGGTTGAACATTAGGCTCAAGTATTAAAGGAAGAGAAGCACCAGCACCAAGAAACTGAGTTAGTTGCCTTTTAGTATTGTCTTTCTGAGTAAGAGGCATTGTGTCATACTTGGTCTTCAATTCATATAAAAGAACATCTATTCCGTCTCCATCATCCAAGCTTTCACCTTGATCAAATGATCTTATATCAATCCTCCACTGTTCATGTATGTTGTTTAATGGCAATGCTTCACAGTTCATCTCCCTGATCATGTGTACACAAGGAAGCCCCATTGTTCTGAACAATTGGCCCTTGCATTTAGATGAAAGATCGCTGGACTTTGCTAATTCATATTGCTTATGCAATTCATTCAATGCAAATACAGATACATGAGTAACAAGGTTTTTGAAGAAAGGAATCCCAAGTTTATGTGGAAGACGAATCTTTTCACTATAGAGTTGAGCTTTGATTTCATGAAACTGATTTTCAATAGCAAGACAGATTTTTTCTTTTACCTCACCAAGACCTCCAGTTGACACTTGAAGATACCTCTTTAGCAGTGAATGTGCACCTTCCCCTCTTGAAGTAGCACGATTACCAAAGTGTGCAACCTGACCAGTCCATGCATTTACAAATTTTTCTTTCAATGGAATCCAAGTACCTCTGATATAATTAAGAACAGCTGCATTCTCTTTGTACTGAGCTTCAAATAGACTCCAAGCTTCGTTAAATGATGATTCATCATGAGAATTGATCAAACTAGTCCATGTAGATATGAAAGCAACCCAATCAGCTTCTTCTTTAAAATGAGGCTTACAGTTTGTAGCTATATTTTTCTCGATATGCCACACACATAA
Organism: Rubus parviflorus; assembly: GCA_029955375.1. Lineage (NCBI taxonomy): Eukaryota > Viridiplantae > Streptophyta > Magnoliopsida > Rosales > Rosaceae > Rubus > Rubus parviflorus. The sequence goes on along the minus strand of JARGGL010000005.1, from coordinate 5,862,741 downwards.
GATGTTGGCAGTCCTTGGAAACACAATATTTATAGCTTTCATTAGTGCCAATTCCCTATCTGATATAATCACCAAGGGATGAACTTCAACTCCCAAAATTTTGCCGAACATATTTAAAGCCCAGACATAGTCATCTTCTTCCTCCTTTTGCATGAAGACAAAACAAGAATAGAAAGATGTATTGAAACTTGTGACTCCTACAATGTCTAGTAATGGCATCTTGTACTTATTAGTCTTATAAGTACAATCCATCACAAAGACATTTTTATAGCTCTTTGTCAATGCAATTGAAATTGGATGAGCAAATATTAAATGAGCCAACTGACCATTTTGATCATACTCAATGTTATACATGAAACCAGCTCGACCAAGTTCTTCCAATAAGGCTTGAACAATGGAACGTCCTGCTAGACTCTCCTTCATAATTCTGTACTTCTCATTATAAATATTTCGAGAAATTTCTTGCATATCTGGATTACTTTGTCGAAGTGACGACATTATTTGGCGTGGTGATATACCAGCCTTACTCATTTCTTTTATCTTTAAGATTTCCTCATTTGAAAATCGACGACAATAAGGATGCCCAGACATATCTCTTGAAAGTTCATGGTTATGCGAAAAATTCTTTATCTCCACCTTCCAAAATCCTTCAGGTTTCCTTCTCCCCACAATTTCAAAAGGACAGTTAATGAGGCGAGATGCCGTCTTCCTTTTCCTTTTCTCTAGTGAAACCATCCTAGTGTCTCGATATTTTCCACCTCTATCGCAGCCAATAAAGACACATTTATCAGCTTTAGATCTTCTTATAACTGTTACATACCCTTCCTCGAATGCAATCTTACGGACAACAGCAAGAAGCTCTTCCCTACTGTGAAAGTTTACTTCCAGCAAAGAAAGCATTTTATCAACTGCATTGATCTGTGTTTGACTTCCTAAATCACAAACAATTTCATTCATGTAGAATGTCAGGGGAGGGAATATGTGGTTGTTTCTAATAATTTTTTTTGCTTCTAGGTAAATACAGTAAAGGCTTTCCAGGTGAACTAAAAAATTGTTCATAAGCTATTTGCATCTTTCAAATATAAACAGACCCACAAGAAACAAATTGATGAAACTAATCAAGCAATTATATCAACACCAATCAAAGCTAAAATCCAATACGAACAGGCCCACAAAGGCTAATATCAAAATTACTTAATAACTGTAGAAAGCCAGAAAATTAAAGGAATTAGAATCTTACTAAGAATTAAAGACTCAAAAGGGATAGAATGATCACTGAGCTCCAAGTTTTCTTCCATTTCACCATTGCAAATAAGATGTAAAATTTTCCCAAGAGACGGGTCCACAGATGCTTGTTCAGCCATGGTTGAACTTCCGAGCTTCACATTAGAGAGAGAATGATCGATTTTTCTTTTTCTTTTTGGTTGATAACAAAGAGAGATTGAATAATCGGAAGTTTTAAGGGAAGAAGAGAAAAGGGAATGAGGGTTTTGCAGAGAGCTAGAGAGAAAGGCGGGCAAATAAGGCGGGGCGAGTGAATTGAAATATGAGGGTAGTGAGGACATTTTGTCAAATAAAATGGAATTGAAAGAATAAAAAAATGGGAAGGGTGTGTGAATAGAGATTTGGGGTGTGTCAATAACACCACCCTTTATTTACTGTATTTGCATTTTATAATTTCATAATATAATCATTTATATTTTTAGAATAAATGCTTTAAAGACCCCCTGATTTAGAGTTCATAATCCATTAAGCCCCTCATTTTTTATGATTTCTTTTTAAGCCCTTTTGTTAAAGTTTTTAATACAACTTTACTATTTTAACCTTGATGAACACCAAAATCTTATCTTCGTATTCATTCGTATTGGCGTCGACTCCTCGATCCTCTGTTGCCTCTCAGCTTGTCTTCCTCCACCATTGTCGTCCTCCACCACGCCGTTGACGACCTCAGAGTTCTTCCTCTTCCAGTCACTCACGATCCTCGACTTCTGCTGCTTCCTCAGCTCGGCGATATTGGGGAGGAAATCGTTCTCCGTCATGTCGTTGTCGACCTCGAAAATGCCGATCTTCAACTTGTGCTTCAGCCGATCGAGCCGAGTGTCGATGTCGTCGCCGAACAGAGTGATTGGCTGCTTGAGGATTGTCATGCTACTCACTTCCGGTCCCGCCGGTGAAATCAACTCGAGGCGGAGGTCCGGTGAGGCTAGGTCATGCCTTAGCAGTCTATATTCAGTTGGATTAATGATTGCTGTGATTTTTAGGTTCAGGAATCACAGGGATTATATTTGGTAATTGAAAATTTTGGGGCAAATCTTGATGATTGAAATTAGGGTTCTTTGTGTCACGCCCCGATTTTCAAATCAATTAATAAGGCATTTTGCCCTTAATTACAAATCAATTTCGGGAACGTGACTACATGGAATATCAAATACAAATATGCACTAGAATTTTTTTTTCTTTTAATTCGAGTACAACAAATATACTCCATGCCCAATAAATGTAAATGCTGACCCATTCTTTAGGGTTACATATTACAAGCCATAATTAAATAATAAATTGTTATTACAAAATATTAAATAATTAATCCATCAGAGTTTATTACATAAACAGCGGAAGTCTAATAAACCAATAATATGTATGCAACCTTGCTTTCTCCTGGTTATCCTAACCTGCAGGTATAACCCCTACACCGTGGAATAGTGTACCGGGTTATATCAACAAACCCGGTCAGCTTACGAAGCTGGTATGAGTGATCTAAGTTTACTCACACCGAATACATTTTCCAAAACTGAATTCTTTTGTTTTTCAAAGAATCGTTTATAAACCAAAGTTTCCATTTCCAATCCGGAAGATTCGTATTATCTAATATACTGAACCTACGTGTCCCATAACACGTATTTTAACCCCACACGCCCCATAAACGTGTATGTTAATACCAGGGTAATCCAGCATGTTAAATAATATAAACCCTCGATCTTTACTCACACAAATCCAAATTCATCTTCAAATGATTAAAATCGAGAATACCATTTTTCTTCTCCTTTTAATAAATCATTATTTCAAAAACAACACGGACGAATAAAGCGAGAGTACCATTTTTCCCCTCCTTTATTAATATTCCACACGACGGATAAAGCCAGAATACCAATGTATTCTCCTTCATTACATAGTATCCTTTAGCGACGGAATAAAGCCAGAATACCAATGTATTCTCCTTCATTACGTAAAGTGTTCATCTTTGTTTTCGAAGAACACTTGGATACGTGGATATGCAGTCTAGAGCTCTAACTGATGGGCTACCATTTTTCACCCATTTACTTTGTCCCCAGGACAGTCCGTTTGTACAAAATCATTTAAATAGGCGAACACAATATCATAATTTGAAATGTTGTGTTCCCATTAAAATTCACAAAACAATAAAATGAATATTTTCAAATATTGCTTTAACACCAAATTCACAAAGCTGATATATCAATTAAATATTTATTTAATTATATATCACAAAATCATTTAAATAAATGTAATCATTTATTTTCACAAACAACACAATATGAATTAATATTCATATATATAAAAACATCGTGAGATTCACTCACCTCTAATTCCTGCTGCGTCTTCAAATAGTAACCAGGAATCGATCAACGTACGCACGTGTCACCTCTTGTAACACCTAAGATTATGCAACTTCCAATTAGCATAATACACTTCCAAAATAATTCAATGTTCCTCAAATGTCTCGTACGACATCGGGACTATTAATCTAGACCATTTGACCAAAAGTCAACCGTCGGTCAACGTGGGTCCCACGTCTACTATTCATCAACGGGTCCCACACGAAATCCAAAACTTTCAGAATCCAACCACATGCTTATTTCTAGCATCCTAACATCATATCCAAAAATGGTGATGATCCAACGGTCGGATCATCACGGATCTAACGATCCATAATCATTGCATAATTGATCATCGATCAAACGATATAATTTCAATAATCCAACGGTCCAACATGCTTATAATCACAATATTAACCCCACGATCAAATTTCATGATCATCCAACGGTTGGATCTCTCGAATCGTAAATCGTACGATCCGATTAATCGGGTTAATTGACCATCGGTCAAACGACCGAATTTGACAAAAGTCAAAACACGAAAATTGTTCGTATCGACGAAACAAGTCAAACGGAGCAAAGAACTGCTCCTAGACCGGCCGGACGCGCCGCCCACGCGCCGCCGCCGGCGGTGGTCAGACGCCGGAGAAAAGTTCTCCGATTGACACCAAATTTTACCAGCATGTACATCTCAATAATCCCAACAAGTTTGATAACTACCTCGAGGTCTGGATCGGAGTGGAAGTGGCCGGAAACGGTGTCGGTGTGTTTTAGATCCCAAAAAGTGCAAAACCTCGTTTCCGCCGATCTAGGCCGTGCCGCCGTGATCCACCACCATGGGGATGTTGCTGGAGAGGAGGGGAGCAAAACCCAAGTTGTCCCGTCGTCGGAGGTGGCCGGAAATAGGAGATCGGACCGGGTCGGAAAACACCGAATCTACCCTGCTCGATCCGCCGCCTTCCGCCGTGATCCGGTGGCAGGCAGCACCACCGGTCGACCGGCGAGCACAGTCTGCGTCGGTCGGTGGCCGGCCCGTCGCCGGCGGGTAAACGGGTCATCTGGAGAGAATTTCCGGAATTTTCCGGAATTTTTATGATTTTCCGAAAAATACCCTATATTTATACAAAATTTTCCAAACTTCCGAGGGCCATAACTTCTTCATACGATGTCCGTTTTCGGTGAACCAAATTCCTACGAACTCGATTCGACGAGTTCTACAACTTTCATGAAGGAAGTTTTCCCAAATTCGCAACAGATAAAAAGTTACCTTAATTAACCTTGTGTAACTTATAATTACCGCCGTAATTATCGTTTTACGACGAAAACCCCTAAAAATATGAAATCACACCATTTCACTTCAAATTTCACGACCTATTTTATAAAAATAGTATCGAAATTTTCGGGGTATTACACTTTGATTTCATTGTGTAAATGTTTGATTGATATGCAATTCTTTGTAGATTTGTCACTATGAGATTCACATGAATTGAACGATTATGACCTTAAAGTCTTGATCAACAATGGAAATTAACTTCTTTTTTTATCGGTAACAATGGAAATTAGCTATTTGCCTATTTTTGTTTGATATGTTTGGAAGCACATAGCCTTGGGAGATTTGGGATATGTTCAAATGAGCTTAATTGTGCAACCAACATTTGTTCAATTGAAGAAGAACCAGTCCTTTTGATTGATCTGATCTCATATGATCATGTTTTCTATTCTATATCCGGTTAAATTGCTTGCTTTGATAATTTTGGATATGTAATTGCATTGCATGCAATTGTTGGGATGAATTAGGATTTGTGATCGCTTAATTACCCAAATTTTGATGCTATGCGTGATATTACGTGGGGGGCCCTGATACACCTTGTGAGTTGTGATATACATGTGATACAGTTTCTGATACACTTGTGATACACATGTAATACACTTGTGATACACATGTGATATAGTTTCTGATACACATGTGACCTCCCAAATGTAATCAGTTCACCATTAGAATTTGTGATACACTTGTGATACAAAATTATGTAACGGGCCCTCATACACCTTGTGATATAGTGTGATATACATGTGATACAGTTAAGTAGATTTGTTGTCACTGTCCTTGAGTAGATTTGTTGTCATTGTCCTTGAGTAGCTCACACATGTGATACAGTTGTGATATACATGTGATACAGTTGGGCTACAGTTGTGATACACATGTGATACAATTGTGATACAGTTGTGATACACATGTGATATACATATGATACCATTGTGATACACATGTGATACCATTGTGATACACATGTGATACCATTGTGATACACATGTGATACCATTGTGATACACATGTGATACACTTGTGATACAATATTATGTGGCGGACCCTCATACACCTTGTGATACAGTGATACATATGTGATACAATTGTGATACACGTGTGATACAATTGTGATACACATGTGATACAATTGTGATACACATGTGATACCATTGTGATACACATGTGTACAGTTGTGATACATTTGTGATACAGTTTCTGATACACATGTGACCTCCCAAATGAAATTATCAGTTTACCATTAAAATGTGTATCGATTAATTTACCATTAAAATTTGTGATACACATGTGATACTTGTGATACAGTATTAGAGAAATTCATGTTTAGTTCCAAAATAAACCAACTAGAAACAGTAAATAGTCAAACTAATTAATAACCAATAAAACATTGCAGAACTGAAAAAGCCCCAATCCTTCTTTCACTGCCCGAGACAGACAACCAAGCAAAAGCAAAATAAAAATCACTAGAAATCACAACCTAATTGATTTAACAGTTAAAGAAAGAGGGAGATTGAGAGGCACTGAGGTACCTAAAGGGAAGAGCTAGGACAAGACGGTGCTGCAGAGCAAAAGCAAAACTACAACTGGACTGGATTGCAGTCGACGACGACGGGCTGGGTGTGGCGGCTGACGATGAGTGGACTGGTTTGTGGTCGCAGGGATCGAAGTGAAGGACTGGTTTGGGCATTCTAGGGTTTGGACGAGAAGATTTGGGGGCTGTGGTCTGTGGGAGAAGAAAATATGTCGGGGCTGTGGGAGTTTTGGAGAGTCAACGAGGATTAGGTTAAGTGAATGAATTTGAGTAGCTGAAAAAAAAAACTAAGTGAGGGGGAAAACAAATATTTGGTTCGACGGCTTTGGTTATGTTCGTTGTCCTCGTCTCTTCCGTTTGGTGGTGGAGATGGCAGAGACAAAAAAGAGATGCGGACGAAGACAGACGACGCTGGAGAAGAGGTATGAGTGTTGGAGAAGAGAGAAAGATGAATGATTGTGGAGAAGAAGATTTTCAATTTAGGGATCGAGCTGGGCAGTGGAGGTTTGGAGACTAGGGTTTAGGGCTAAAAAATTCTAAGTGGGGGAAAACTGAAATTTTGTTCGGCGCATTCACTTAAAAAAACTTAGCGCTTCGTGTTTTAAAATTTGGAGGTTTCCGCAAAACTGAAAAAAATTTGCAGACATCGATTATTTTAAGGACTGATGTTATTGCCTATAACAGAAATCGATTATTAAAAAAGCGATGTAAACACAAACTATTACATCAGGTGCAAAAGCAACCGATTTCTTTGAAGTGATGTATATGAGCATAATTCTAGTAGTGTGTGATATTTTTATTATTCAACAACTATGTATTATGAATCAAGTATTAGAAACAAATGAGATAAAAAAACAGAGGAAAATGTGATTTTAATAAATTGCCTCTTGGTTGCTTACTTGATTTATTGAATTAGCTTGATAGCTTCAATACAAGATCTCATACATATTTATACAAGTTACTAACCGACCTAAATGTTACCAAAGACAATGAGGTGGTTAAGTATCATCCGCATATTAGTAGAGCCTTCTAACACTAACGTATACCTGTTATTTGGAGTTCCAACCAGCAATAAATGATAGAGCTTCAGCTTGATTTGGATATTCATGACTTTTCATCAAGTAATGTTGCCCTTCATAGGACAGTGAATCAAAATCCCCTGCACTTGCTATTTGTTGGAGATGGCCGGTCGCACATCCGTTTAACCCTGAAACCATCTCCACATAGCATACAGATAATTCCCGGATTAATTTCTACTAATTTTTTGCACCAGTCGTTATAGGTGTCGACAGTCAACATTTGAACGTCAATTAGTTATGGTTAATCGAGAATCCACCCCAACTAATATTACATATCCTAATTGAATGATAATATTAGTAGTTCCATGGAGAAGTCCCTATCAAGTTTTAGAAGATACGTACATAAAGCAAGTATCAACTTATAAGATCAAAACAAAGATAAACTTATATTAACATTGAACCTGATCCATATAACATTGTAACAAAAATCGTGTACTACATTTCATACTAACCACATGTATAATAAAAATTATGCAGGGACCTTTTAGCGTCTAGTAAAGAAAAAAATCTCAAAGTAGACGAGATAAATCTTTGTAGTCATAAATGCATAGTCTAGAATTTTTTTTGTTGAGTATTTAAAGATTTTTTCAATACCACAACATCATGCTTGCGGATTTATTCTGTAATGCAATCTCATATATAGTGACTTGTTTTGATACATACCTCAGATGAATCAAGAATTGCAGCTAATAAGAAAATATATCAATGACATATATCCATGTACAAAATTATGTTTCTCACGAAACTTCGGTCAACACCACTCCGAGGAGCTGAAAGTAACTTTCGAGTATGCTGTGCATCTTCTGACTAATTGCATACCTAATTGGATCCAATTAAACACACAATAGATTTTCAGCAGATAATAAGGGAGAACGAAAATGAGATTCAGTGGCAACCGTTGAGTGATTTTATTATTTGAAATCATTAGATGTTGTCACTACTACATTTCATTGACTGATTTTATTAATTGACAATTTGACTTCGTTAATTGTCGTCACTATTATATAACGTTTAGTTATTTTATTGATTGAAATCATTAGCTATTGTCAAACCACTTTTGGTATCAGCTGAGTAAGGGACTGATTTTGTTCAGCCCAAAAACATATAAGTTGTATTAATGTTTAACTAAATGCTAGAGAACACTGAATGCAATTAACTCTATTGGGAAAAAGTCTCCCTTTTAAAAAAATAAAAAATAAAAAAAGCTTGCAGAGCCTGATAGATATGTAGTTTTTTTTTGGGCAACTGAAAATCATCAAAATTCATGATAGTCAGGAGTCGGTGCACTATTCTAAGTGGAAATCCTTGAAGTTCATTGATCTAAGAGCCTTTGGAGACATGTTGAGGAAACTATTTTTGAATTTAGAGAACTCAACAATTGTTTGGAAAGAACGCAATTCTTTTTTTAGTTGCTTTTACTTGAAATGTAAGTAAGTTTATTTTTGATGTTATGTTATTTTTCTGTTCAAGCAATCTTGCTATTGGTTTTTGCTATATATATATATTTTTTAGATAAGCTTAACATGATAGCATGTTAATGGAAAAAGAAACTATGTCCATGTTGCCATGGAGGTTACAAAGCCGAACCACTAAGTTGAGTCTCTAATACAATTTAAAATCCAAAATTAAGTCGCTAGAGATTCAGCTAGGTAACATTGTTCTTCTTAAGAGTCTCAACAAGATCCTCAGGCATCACCACCCTTAAACCAGCTGAACCAATCCTTGTTAGAATTTTTGAGTATCTATTTTTGAAGCTCCAAAATCTCGCTCTGCATCTGAATGATTTTACGAGCATACTCGGTCATCTTCTTTGCTTCTTCAAGTATTTGTTTCTGGGTGGTCAGATCCTCTTCAATGAAAGTTTTGGCCGAAGCTTGTCTTTTCTCCATCCTCAATGTGTAGAGCTCCATCCTCAATCTGTGGAGAAGCGTATTCATGGCTGTTGGGCCATAAATATTGTCTGTGTAGGCAATGGAGGCAATAGACATGGCCATCATGCCAACTGCGAGTTGCTGCCTGGACACATCACTCCGAAAGTTATTCCATTCTTCACCCAATTCCTTCAGGTTCCTACTAACAATTTTCAGGATCTTACTAGCCATTTTTTGTGTGTTGAATTTTGAAGGGAGCTCGTCGTCTTTTGGTTTTTATTATATGCGTTACCTTTTAAGACATAACACCATAATTGTTGAAATATCTGCAGTTCTGCCTATTTTAAGTTAGTCACTGATGAGTTTAATTTTATGGTCATGCAAACACACAATTCCAAAGTAGTATATAGATGGGAAGTACGGATAAGTTAAATGAAAAAATGCTTAAATAATGTCTAAACACTAAATCTAGACTCTGTCACTAATCTAGACTCAAAAATATGATGACATAAATAAATGAAAGATGATTACTCAAGAACCAACACCTAAGCGGTAATTAGCCACTTGGGGGTTTGAAAAGAGAATTATGAATGTATGAAGAAGATATGATCGATGTAAATTTGTAAACAATAATAGATAAAATGTTAATTAGGACAAAATTAAGTATTCACCTCTAATCTTCCTCCTAAGCAATCAACACATATATAACACAAGACAAGTTATTGATGATGAAATTTGTCAACCTAAAAAGATTGGTCCTTCTCTTTAAGTTATTGATTTCCAAGATAACGAATTAGGGATTGGTCCCCTTTAATTCTTTTCAAACTTAAGGGATCCAACATGGTATCTACTAGGTTGTTCCTTAGCAAGCATATGAACTTTGAAAATCGACAAACACATAAATCCTATAACATATTATCTAGATTCTCGTTGTTACTTAATATAAACCCAAGACTCGGTCATCTAAATTAATTTATGTAACATTCAATTGCAGAGATAAACATATATGGTGATCAAGCATATAAATAACTCAAGCAATCATGGAGAGAAAGTAGAAATTAATCACTCATCATCAACAAAACATCTATGAATCATGCAAACAAATATTAATTGAACTTAAGAATCATGATTAGGGCTTCAACCAAGCCCTGACAAAGGTTTTAGTTACACATACTTATTATTGATTTATTGCAAAACAAAAAAAATACATAAGTACGGAAGAAGGGAGGAAGAAGAAGAAGAAAAGCTTGTCTTTTTGGAGAAGGACTTGCTCTCCTTATATAGCCTCTTGGTGATGAATGCATCCAAAACACAGAATGACAAGTGAGTAGGCTTCCATTGCTCTTATTGCAGTTGCAATAGCCTATGAGTGAGCTTCAACTACGTACAATCATGATAATGACAAACATTGCACCAAGTTTCACCTCCACGTACCTAACTTATTTTCACTTTGGATAACTCAATCTCTCATGAGATCACCTCCACAAAGTTACATTGATCATGTTCATCAGCTCATGGTGATGTTATTTGGGAGCTTATGTGTTGTGAAGGATGTTTGAGCATATTTCAAACCTTACAATCCCATCATTTGTTCTTAGGAATTTCTGCTCAAAACAACTCCGCAGCTTGACCTTTCTCTTTTGCGAGGGGCATATCTCCATGTATAGTAATCTCCATGTATAGGAATCAGAATTGAGTGATTCTAGTAGGATTGAAAACTAGACTCACATGGATTTATTTAGGACTCTGGAAGCTCAATCAACTTCTTCTATAAAATTAGCAACAAGCAATTAACGATGGGTTCCAGAATGTCAATACCGCACTGAGTAGTACTCACTTGGAATTGAATAATGGAAGATACAATGGTCTAAACATGGTGAAATAATAACTAGGAATACAAGATAGCCAGAGACATAATACTAGAGAATTACAGCTCAAACCAACGGCTGGATTGGGAAAAATGTGTCTCCAAAGTTAACTATTCTGCCCAGACAAAATGATTATATATATATATATATATTTCAAAGCTCCTCATCTTGTTCCTTGGCATTTTAGGACTTCTTGGGCTAATTGTCTTCACGTTGTTCGTAAGTTAAATTTTCGGGTCTCTCATGTTTACAGAGAAGGAAATTCAGTTGCTGATGTCTTAGCAAATTATGGGGCTACCCATGAGGGCTCTCATTGGTGGGGCACCTTGCCTCAGTTCTTGGTCTTTTCTTATGGCCATGATGTTTCCTCCAGGACCAGTTATCGCTTTGCTTAATTTTGTTTTCTCTTTCGGGCTCATGTTTCTTGAGTTCCAATTTGTTTGTTTTTGGTTTATGTGAGAGCGGGTTTTGTTTCCAGTTCTCTTTCCCTTGTACTTTTTCTTTTTTCTATTAATAAAGTTATTTTCGTAAAAAAAAAAATATATATATATATATATGTGTGTGTGTGTGTGTGTGTGTGTGTGTGTCTTAAAATGGTGCTATTTGCCTTCATCGACGACCGGTTGTGTTGGGTATTTTTTTTTCAACTTTCCTATCTGCTTCAGGAAAGTCCAACTTACTCCTTTTGCTTTCTTTTTCTTCTCAACACTTTGGGACACCTATAAAACAGAAAAAAAACAAAGTAAATGGTTCGAATAAATGCCGAACTAGCAAGGAAATCATAGGAAATTTGATACGAATAAATATACAATTATACTCCTTCTCAGTCATAAGAATAAATACCCAAAGTTTAGCCAATAAAACATTACCCAAAAATCTGCTATCAATTTAATTCATTGGAAACAGAGTCACCATCACTAATAAGACCATTTCAACCCTTTCTACACCAATTTGCACTAAATTTAAAACAAGTGGTTCCCAACCAAGAAACATCTGGTCTTAGAAGCTTAGAATTGAAACCCTAGCTTACTGGCCTAAACCAACTCATTAGCAAAAGAATAAACAATAATGTACGGATGAGAAGGCATACTAACCACAATGTTTTATTTTTATTTTTAATTATTCCCACTTCACCCTATGATTTTAGTGAGATTTGAACTCGTGACCTTCACAATATTGGTTATTTTAGATAAGTAGACAACCAACAAGCCACAACTCATCGGCATCTTGAATATAGAATATATTAGTGCTCCAATTTCAAATGTTCCAACACGAAAAACTGAAAAGAAACACTCCAATCTCATCCCACCAGCAGAGTGAACATTTACGAGTGAGGTTAATCTCGAGCCAATACAGAAAACAAATAACGTACACATTAGATACGAGAAGATGAAGAGGCACATGAAGATTAGACCAAATGGCCTTGGTTCTCGGAGAATCTCTGAAAATTATTGAACACTTTCACAAACTAAATCCCAAAAAGAACAAGTTTTGTCAAAAGCTAGCAAACCCTGATCATTAATCATTTGTCAGAAGTCTGTCCAATATCAAGAGCCACAAGAAAACCTTAATCTTAGGGCAATCTTCAATTTTCATTTGCACTTGTACAGGTAGCAGAAAAAAGTCAATAGTACCTACATATACCCTAACAACAATGGCTTGATCTATTTTACACTAACTTTAGCAGAGTCAAATTCAAGAATTACATACATGACAAGACAAAGACAAAGGTATCCCCCTATTTATTGACTATCAACCTTAATCTTTGCCTATTCATAGAAACAAGAATACATAGTGGACTGTGGGAGCCTATAACTTTTCCTTTGAGGGCTCGAGATTAGTACTTCCAAAACAGAGGTTATGTGATTGGATTTCAGTACCAGCTATTTTTTAGTTATCTTCATCTAAAATTAAATGATTAAGCTCACAAAAAGTGTCTAATATTACAAGGACTTGTATAGGTAGCCGAAAAAAGGCAACTAGGGTGAGATAACTCCCATAGATACACTAACAGAAATGGCTCGATCCATTTTAGGAAAGAAGAAATTCTGATCTTCGAAAGCAGTCATGAGTCATATGTAACACACCTTCTAACACACTGAAACCAACACTTTTAATCGCATACAAGTCTTAGTTTCACTTATTCTAGACTCCATAACCACCAAAATATCAACCTTATTCAGCCAAACAGTCTTGTTTAATAGGAGCTAGGCTTGACCTTCTCTCTAGCAGCATATCTCACATTCCATATATACAAGGACATTCATCATTGTAAGAATTAAGCAAAGAAGTACGTAACATAAACCAAAACGGCATGGGATAATCCAATCAACTTTCTGCCACATAGTTTCCAAAGATTTAACGGCTTCGATCCCAAGATACGTATTCGATCAGGATCCTCAACTTCACCAGACCTTCAGAGTCCTCACCTTCACCACACTCACACTCCATACGAAGACATTCATCATTAATTTTATAAAATTAAGCAAGAAGTAGCACAAACCAAAATGGGATAATCAAATTAATTAATTAACTTTCAGCCATGCACGTAGAAAAGATTCGATCAGAGGCCTCATCATCAGACTCATCCCTACATTCATATTCAGATTAGTCGTCCCCTTCACTAGACTCGATCACTTTCAGAAGTTCTCATACAGTAACAGCTTCTTCTTCCTCGATCTATGTCACCTGGATCATCATGAAAATCAGAGGACCTAGCACATGCAGATAACATAGGGTGTGCATGACCTAGCTAATTGAAACAAATAAGTGAAAACAAATAATAAACAATCTTCTTTAAACGACGTAGGATCACTCAAGGGCCCGACCCGGCCCAAAATTGAGGGGAGCATAAATATGAAAGGCGCTATTTAAACGACGTCGTGGCTTAACCCTAGTTCCTATAAATTCTCTTACCTGTGCCTCCATTTCACAGTTCACTCTTTTCTTGAACTCTGTCGCTCTCTCTCTGTAATTAGTCGCCGGTTGAATGGTGCGGACCGTCTCCTTTCACAATTAATCGGCTGCTGCTGCTTTGTATCTGACTAACACACACTGGTTGGTTTGAATTTCAGGCTCCGAAGAAGGAGAAGGCACCGCCGCCGTCGTCGAAGCCGGCCAAGTCCGGAGGAGGGAAACAGAAGAAGAAGAAATGGAGCAAAGGCAAGCAAAAGGAGAAGGTGAACAACATGGTGCTCTTCGACCAAGCCACCTACGACAAGCTGCTCTCTGAGGCTCCCAAGTTCAAGCTCATCACACCGTCCATTCTCTCCGATCGTCTCAGGATCAACGGCTCCCTCGCCAGGAGGGCAATCAGGGATTTGATGGCTAGGGGATCTATCAGGATGGTCTCTGCTCACTCCAGCCAGCAGATTTACACCAGGGCTACCAACACCTAGGTCTCATGTTTTCTATTTTCATTTCAAGGATTTTGTTTAGCTTTAGACTATCTGGACCTCATTTTCAATTTGTTAACAGCACTCGGAGATTTTTTTTTATCTGATCAAGTTACTTTCTATGTGCATCCTGCGTGATATTTGTTGAATTTGATCTCTACTTGGATGATTGGTTTTGCTATTTGTCTTTGTGATTGGAGATTCCCAATTTTGATCGCGTAAATAGGATCCTTAAGCTTCTGGAACTTGTTGGTATTCTTGTTGGCTAGGGCGTTGGGTCTAGGGGTTTAAGTTGTTGTAAGAGATCATTTTAACTTGTCAATGTCTCTGCTTATGATCTTTTCTCCTGAAGAAGAGATCGTATTCTAGCAAATGTTCTTTTGTGGTTTATGTTTTGATTAGATAAGCAAATGTCTAGAAACGAAAAGTACATTGATTGTAGGGAGGGCTAGCTAGCTAGCTAATTAGGACTACATGATGGGACTTTGAGTTTCCAATTCAATTAAGTGATGCATGCGATGTACCTTGCCTTCAGCTAGGTAGTCATTCACATTTGAGAAGAGGTATTCATAGATGATGGCTGCTCGTGAAGGACAGAATCTTACTAACCTTCCTCACAAGTCCCTGTGCTATACTCTTTTTTTTTTTGGCTATCGTTTCTACTCCTTTTCCAAGGTACCTAAGCAGTGAGTATCTGTGATCAGCTATTTAGAAAAAAGCAGGATTAGTCATTGGTCGCCAGAGAACCTTCCTCACAAGTCCCTGTTCTATTCTCTTTTTTGGCTATCGTTTCTACTCCTTTTCCAAGGTACCTAAGCATAAGCTACTACCAGAACACACCATCTACTTTAGCATCAGCACAAAGGCTCTTAGATTGATAGGAAAATTGGGGAGAGTAGAGGCTCTGCGAGGAATTTGGACACAGAAGGAAGAGACGACGGGAAACAGTCCAGCTATTATTTGCTTTGGCCATGGGACAACTTTTGACGGCACCAATCCGGAGAATTGATTTGAATTGAAACCTTGAAGGACGAGCAATCATAGAATTACTGTAAGTTTTTGGTGCAATTCGTTTGCACTGCGCTTTTCAAATTCATTTTCCAACCACGGTTTGTTTTCTGGTTTCCTTTTCTTAATGGTCTTGTTAGACATTTGGTTTGGGCATTTCTTGCTTCAGTCAGAATACTTATGCATTTAGGCTCAATTTGGGTTCGTTCTGGTTCTGGTTCTGGTTCAAGATTTGGTAGGTTTGTCCAAATTCTTATTCCTGTTGTTACTGTTAATCTTTTTGGTCTTGTACTCTTTGGTTGTGATCTTCCTGGTTTTGCTTTATGCTGATGACTAAACTATTGCATATTGGCGACAATTTATTTAAATTTTCCCTTGGAAAGAATTGGTTTGGGTTCTATAATTCATCAGCCCATTGTGATAATGATGCTACAGTTGCTGTTGTTTTCCTCTTGAATACTAGGAGTAGTAATAACTAATCAAAGAAAGAGAAAGCTTGTACTACGCACCATATTGATGACTATTTTACGCCCTAAGAAGCGAGGACTATGCTGAAGAAACTGGAATGACATGGATGCTTTTCCAAGCCCTTCATTATGAGAATTGTCTCGTAGGGGCTGTTCTAAGGATGGATTCCTTAGTCAAGCCCTTTTTTATGTTAAACTGCTCAGTATGGATGTATTTTGCCTTTTGGATGCTAGACTAGATGCTAATGCTACGGAGAAGTTTTTGACTAAAGCTCCCTTTTGATAATGCTGCCTTTGTACCTGCTCTTGGCCAATGTGGTGGTATTTAACGTGTAGATCGGTATAGGACACAGTTTATGGATTTTTTAAATCAACTACGATTAATCTCAATGCCTTCTGGGAATTTTTATACTTGGTGTGAATGTGTGATAATCATCTAGGTGCCCCCTATATGAGAGATTAGATAGAGTTGTTTTTGTTGATTGGCTTAATCTTTATCCTCATGCATCCTTGCATAATTTACCTATGCCCCCATTCAGCTCATAGTCCCACTTTGCTTAACCTTAGGTACTGTCCCAAAGAAAATAAAGCAATCTTTTTGCTTTGAGGCTATGTGGTTTCAACATCCAGATTTTATTAATCTAGTACGTCAAGCTGTTAGGAACCCTACTTTAGAATCTTCTATTCAAAAATTTACTACTTTTGCTTCTATATTTCAAGCGCGAGCAAGAGACTGGAATTTTCAAGTTGTTGGTAACTTGTTCCATCGAAAAGAGATCTTACATTCTAAAATTCAAAACCTTCAAAGTGATTATGCTAGAACCCAAAATGTTAACCTTTTAGATGAGGAGCAAGCCCTTTCTATTCAACTGAATGATCTCTCTTTGGCTGAAGAAACATTTTGGCTTCAAAGAGCTGGTACTAATGGGAAAGATGATCATGAATTTTGGTTTGATAGCATCCCTGATATTAGTCAATTGCTTATTGCTTCTTTGAAAAAGAGATTGCCCCCTTTAATTCTGGGGTGACAGAAGGATCGAACTAATTTTTTGAGCTGCAACGCCAGCTTCTCCTTGATAAACCTATGCCGATATCGAAAGCATCTCGGTGATATGTCTGCTGAAATCGGAAATGTCTTGGAGCTACATATTGCTCCGATATATCAAATCCTTTCAAAAGATTTGCACTTAACCCAAACAAAGTGAATAGATATGCATACATTGTGTTCCTGTTAATTCGCATCCGGGTTCAAAAGCGTTGTAACATTTACTTGATTTGCAAAAGAAAAGCCTTCAACTTCTTTTGCTCAATTTGATTTCTTTGCTAGGAAGATCGTTAAAGTAGATTTACCAGAAAGACACAAGGTCATCCAGATTATATTTTGTTAGGTGGCTGGTAGAGCGATGTAGCAAGTTAAGTGGAATCATCAAATGTCACAAAATGATTTGCTGGAATGATAGAGGAGATACATTGTGTAGAGCTCACGAGAATTATATTTTTCCTTTTAGAAAATAAATAGCATGCTTTGGCAGCTTTGTTAAAACAATAAAAGCATGAAATCATACGAAATTGGACGCTTCCTTCTATTAATGACAATCTATTCGTTTTCAACTATTTTATGTTGTTAATTAAGAAGTTTTTGATTGATTGCTTATGATATATTTGTTAAGTAGAATTATAGAATGAGATGTTGAAGAAAACCGAACTTCATTTTTTTTTTATAGAGCCTAGGGTATTCTATTTTCTTGAGTTACACCCGGCAATCTAAGAACTTAAATTCCAACTTTGTTCTTGGCATTGCAGACTTAGATATTTCGACGAATTAGTGACCATTGACAACCACACCATTCTCAGCACAGGCGGCAGTGCCCCTTTCCCCCGATATATCAAATACTTTCAAAAGATTCACTCTTTACGTATTATGGTGGGCTTTGTGAAGTTGGGTATCGTCAGCGAAGCACATGGTGGTTGAGCAACGATTAGAGTTTAGGGGTTCTGGATTCTTGGGACGACGACGATGATTGAGGAGGAGAGGAACGATTGGCGGACGTGGAATTGGGATTAGGGCTTTGGCGTCATAGTAGTTTGAGAATAGCGCAATTGGGGACGAAAATGGGGTTGAAGTTGATTGGGAAGGCTGAGAGTTTTGCTTTTAATCAATCGAGTGCGCGGCTGTGGGTTTTGCTTTTAATCTACGTCCGCTTCTTGTTGTTATCCAGAGGTACAACCGAGCGGCTGCAGCTGAGAATTGGAAGGTTGTGTAGGGATGCAATACATCCTCGGGTATGCAAGTTTTTCCCATTGCGTTGGGGCTTTGCCTCTGGTCCCTCGTGATCGAGTCATGATTTTACTCTAGAAATGATTTGATGGATTTGATCTCTACTTGGATATATAGCTGGATTGGTTTTGCTATTTGTCTTTGTGATTGTGATTGGAGATTCCCAATTTTGATTGTGTTAATAGGATCCTTAAGCGTCTGGAAGTTGTTGGTATTCTTTTTGGCTAGGGCGTTGGGTCTAGGGGTTTTAGTTGTTGTAAGAGATCATTTTAACTTGTCAATGTCTCTGCTCATGATCTTTCCTCATGAAGAAGAGATCGTATTCTAGCAAATGTCCTTCTGTGGTTCACATTTTGATTAGAGATCGATAAGCCAATGTTTAGAAACGAAAAGTACATTGATTGTAGAGAGCTAGCTAATTAGGACTACATGATGGGACTTTGAGTTTCCAATTCAATTAAGCGATGCATGTGATGTACCTTGGCTTCATGAGCTAGGTAGTCATTCACATTTGAGAAGAGGTATACATAGATGATGGCTGCTCAAGAAGGACAGAATCTTACTATCATCGCATTGAATATCTGCGATGATCAGCTATTTAGAAAAAAGCAGTATTAGTCATTGGTCGCCAGAGAACCTTCCTCACAAGTCCCTGTTCTATACTCTTTTTGCTTCAGTCAGAATACTTATTCATTTAGGCTCTATTTGTTCGTTCTAGTTCTGGTTCAAGATTTGGTAGGTTTTTCCAAATTCTTATTCCTGCTGTTACTGCTAATCTTTTTGGCCTTGTACTCTTTGGTTGTGATCCTCCTGGTTTTGCTTTATCGCTGATGGTTACTAGCTATTGCATATTGGCGATCATTGTGATAATTCATCAGCCCATTGTGATAATGATGCTACAGTTGCTGTTGTTTTCCTCTTGAATACTAGGAGTAGTAACAATTAATCAAAGAAAAAGAAAGCTAGTACAACTACTCATGCCATATCAATCACTATTTTACGCCCTAAGAAGCGAGGACTATGCTGAAGAAACTGGGAATGACATGGATGCTTTTCCAAGCTCTTCATTATGAGAATTGTCCCTTGGAATTGTAGGGGCTGTTCTAAGGAGGGATTCCTTGGTCAAGCCCTTTTTATGTTAAACTGCTCAATATGGATGTATTTTGCCTTTTGGATACTAGACTAGATGCTAATGCTACTGAGAAGTTTTTGACTAAAGCTCCCTTTTGATAATGCTGCCTTTGTACATGTTTAACATTAATGTTATTACTAAGCATGATAGATTCTTGCATTGTCATTTATATGATTTAGGCTCTGAAAAGTCATCGTATGCCACACTCCTCACAAAGAGCAACAATTTTCTATTTGGCAATTGTTAACTACTCTCAAACCTGCAAATGATGAACCATGATTACTTATCGGAGACCTGAACTGTATTTTGTCCTCACAAGAAAAACTTGGTGGTATTCAACGTGTAGATCGGTATGTGACACAGTTTATGGATTTTTTAAATCAACTACAATTAATCTCAATTCCCATAAGCTGCCCCCAATATGAGAGATTAGATAGAGTTGTTTTTGTTGATTGGCTTAATCTTTATCCTCATTCATCCTTACTTTGCTTAACCTTAGATACTGTCCCAAAGAAAATAAAGCAATCTTTTTGCTTTGAGGTTATGTGGTTTCAACATCCAGATTTTATTAATCTAGTACGTCAAGCTGTTAGGAACCCTACTTTAGAATCTTCTATTAAAAAATTTACTACTTTTGCTTCTAGTTTTCAAGCGCTAGCAAGACACTGGAATTTTCAAGTTGTTGGCAACTGTTCCATCGAAAAGAGATTTTACATTCTAAAATTCAAAACCGATTATGCTAGAACCCAAAATGTTAACCTTTTAGATGAGGAGCAAGCCTTTTCTATTCAACTGAATGATCTCTCTTTGGCTGAAGAAACATTTTGGCTTCAAAGAGCTCGTACTAATGGGAAAGATGATCATGAATTTTGGTTTGATAACATCCCTGATATTAGTCAATTGCTTATTGCTTCTTTGAAAAAGAGATTGCCCCCTTTAATTCTGGGGTGACAGAAGGATCGAACTAATTTTTTGAGCTGCAAACGCCAGCTTCTCCTTGATAAACCTATGCCGATATCAAAAGCATCTCGGTGATACGTCTGCTGAAATCGGAAATGTCTTGGAGCTACATATTGCTCCGATGTATCAAATCCTTTCAAAAGATTTGCACTTAACCCAAACAAAGTGAACAGATATGCATACATTGTATTCCTGTTAATTTGCATCCAGGGTTCAAAAGCATTGAGCATTTACTTAATTTGCAAAAGAAAAGCCTTCAACTTCTTTTGCTCAATTTGATTTCTTTGCTAGGAAGATTGTTAAAGTAGATTTACCAGAAAGACACAAGGTCATCTAGATTATATTTTGTTAAGGTGGCTGGTAGAGCGATGTAGCAAGTTAGTGGAATCATCAAATGTCACAAAATGATTTGCTGGAATGATGGAGATACATTGTGTAGAGCTCACGAGAATTATATTTTTCCTTAGATATTTCGACGAATTAGTGACCATTGACAACCACACCATTCTCAGCGCAGGCGGCAGTGCCCCTTTCCCCATCCTTCTGGGCATAGAATCTACGATACTTCGAGTCGACTTCAGTAAGATAGAATGTGCCTGGAAGTAGAAGACTAATGTCCTTGTTGGTCACAAAGTCTTTCCCTCCATACCTGTGCTCCATGATCTTCATGATTTCACAAAACTTCTTTGGAGGGAACTCATGTCTTGACTTCAACTTCTCTTCCACATTCATAACATCTGCAATGTTTTCCAAGCTAAAGGGATGTTGACCGGCATGGAGTTGCAATGAGAACATGGTCGCAGTTGAGCCACTTCCATATGAGAACAATATCACACGTTTGCCATCCAAGGAGGCATGTTTGTTGTGAAGGAGGGAAGCAAATGCGGCATAAAGAGATGCAGTGTACATGTTTCCCACTTGTTTTGGTACCAAAGTTGTTGGTTGAACCTTCGTGTTATATAGGGGCTTTGCAACTTGCTGGGCTACCTTTTCAAGATCCCGGCTTGCGTAGCTCTCATCACTAGATAGGCTCGCGAATGGTGCCAGCTTTTCTTTAGCAGCCTCGTGAATGGAGCTAGCATCCCTCACGCAGTCCTGGAACACCAAACGAGCAAAGCTTTTTTGTACGAGCTTGTTGTATGGGGAATGAAATACAAAATACTCGGCATCAGAGAGAGAAAATTGTTTGCCTTCAATTTTCTCATACTTTTTACATAATTGCTTATAGCAAGAATCAAGAGCCATCAGATAACATGTTTGAGAAAGTTTTCCATCAACCGGATATTCACTGGCAAGGTCAGGCTTGTAAAAGTCATAGACGTGAGACATATGACTCCCCCTAATTTTGCTTTCAAAAGCAATAGGAGCATCAGGTCCAACCAGCAAGGCAATAGCAGCTGCTCCACCAGTTGACCGGGCTGGTCCTTCTGCATAGACCGCACTGTCAGTGCACACAACAAGTCCGTAGCGTCCATCCCACGAGCTACTCTCCACCCAATTGACACAGTTGAATAAAGCTGCAGTTCCCCCGTAGCATGCATTAGTTGAGTCGACACCCTTCAATGTCAGTATTTCCATGTTTCTCAAAAATTTGCATAAGGAAGGTCTTGATAGATTTGCTTTTGTCTATCACAGTCTCACTGCCAACTTCCAGGCGACCAATTTGTTTTGGATCAATCCCATACTTCACAAGAAGGTTTCTGACCACTGTCAAACCCATTGAGATGACATCTTCCACCTCTGAACAAAACGCCATGCAATCTTGTCCAAGTCCAATAGTGTATTTCCCCTTGCTTGCGCCATCATGTGCCTCCAAGGCTTCCTGCTGAATACAGGTAGGGGGAAAGTAGATGACTAGATGTCGACAGCGAGAATTCCGACGTTCTTGGCCATTTCTCCGGGGAGGTGTGCATCTCACTTAGCAAAATCCGAAGGATCCAAAGCACGGAAAATGAAGGAGGTGGTGGTGCTTTACTTACGTTGGGAGGCTCGGGTATTTTTCTACTATATGTAGGACTCTTGAAGGCTTTTGGAGGAAGTAAAGGTTTAGAGAATAATTCCTAATCCTATTTAATCTCGCATTAGTCATGAGTTAGAGACTACCCTGTTAGAGAGAGAAATACACTTCCAAGATCCAAAGACTCACATTAGTACTACTCGGAAAAACAGTACAAGTATATATATATATATATAGCTAGCAGAACCCACCATCTTCTCACTACTGAAGAGTAACTCATTCTGCAATCAACCTGGGCAAAGAATTATTCAACTCGCAAATCTCAAAGAAATCCCACAAATCCACTCTCTCATGCTACACGTTTTGCACAGGTAGCAGATAAAAGCCAACTACAATTGGTACGCATAAATTCCCTAACAGCAATGGCTTTCTCTATTGTAGCAATAACACAAAAGAGAAATTTTGATTATTCCCAACTCCAAAGCAACCATATGTCATTTTAGACTTTCAGTAACAAATCATACGATTATAACATAGCCTTTTATATTCATCCGTAAAAGTAGAAGCTAGAAACTGGTTCATCTATTATAAATTAGGAAGTTTAGCTCATTCTCTCTTTTTTCCTGGCATAATCTCTCTTCTCAAATAAGAATACAGTACAACAAATTTTGAGCCACAAGGTAGTGCTTTTAAGTATTTACAAAAATTTATGGAGAAGCTCCTCAATAATTAACAAAACCAAATTATAGCATCCAATGCCATGTACATGCATGGCTCACATGCAACTGAAGAACCAATCGTGCTTGCAGTTTATCACCCAAAAAAAAGGTAGTCAGGACCTTTTACAATTCACCACACTGAGATTATAGACAACAAACACTGGAAGATGGACCAGAGCTATCACCAGCAAAAGAGAGTTACCAACAAAATTTTGCCACAAAATTTTGCTTATCTATTATGAGAAGAATACAAAATGTTGGTGAGCCTCAACTTTCCACTTCCAGCGAATCTAACGAAGGCTTCAGAGAAAAGAATAGAAGAGGTTTCAATATTATACTTGCTCTATTCCTATTAAAAAAAAAGGACAGAGAACACTTAAGAGTACTTGTGAGCTGCAAGTTTCTCAATGTGAAAATGAGTTTATTTGTGTTAACAGAATGAATATACTATGATTCAGTATAAGTGCAAATCTCATAATCCATCAACTTACTGTCTTGTGACTCTCAGAAAGATAAAGATCAATCTTTAAATCTTCCAAACAAACCAAAGAGAGCAGAGAACACTTACAGTACTTGTGACTTGTTCAGTGAACTTCAGCATCCAATAGAAAAACCAGCGAATCGTCTATATATAGTTCCTGGCCACTCCATTGGCACCACACACTTGAATAATAAAATTAATGTTAGAAGTGTCAGAAGAGACTTCCAGGTCATGAACATAAAAAGCTTCCATTTGAGCCACTCCAAGAAACTTGTGCTCCCCTCTTGTTTCGCTCCTGGATGACTCCTTTTGCTAGTTTCTCAACATAAATATTATAATTTGGGGATGAAGAATCATTCGCATCTTTCAACCTCCACTTGATCTTAAAGATTAAGGTTCTTGGCTCCCTCAGATCCTGTTGTCCATTTGATATAACAACCTTGACAAAACCATGAATCAGAAAGTGGAAAAGCGAAACTCTGTCCAAAAGTTTTTAGTGAAATGTGACCAAGGGAGTGGAAAATTGAGGCTCAACAACATTTCATATTCCTTTTCTAATAGGTAAGCAAATGTTTGTGATAAATTGTTGTTAATAACTCTCTTGAACACTGGTGATAGCTCTTGAGCTTTCTCCCTCTTCATTGTTGAGTTGCCGTGTGGTACAAATCGAAGCCTAAAATAGAAGAAACAAAATCAGATGACCAAGATAATTCTAGTATTCACGATTCAACAGAGTACTATCACTACTATGCACTTAGCCAGAAGGCCACACAGCTGAAGGTATGAGCCAACTCCATCGCAGATTCTCATGTGAGCAAACCCAGTTTCCTGCAGACTCTCACGAGTAAAGGACTTGCGGCAAAACAACATCTCAAAGAGAACGATAGGAAAATCTGGAGTTTATTGTCCAAAAAAAAGAAAGGAAAATCTGGAGTTTCTACATACCTTCATGAATTCCAATTTCAAATACTCAGCCATATCATAATTTTTTATGATACGGAAAACTGTTGTGATTATGTCAGTTGGGGAGTAACCCAAATCATAGAGCTGCTTGAGACCTGAACAAGCGTCATCAAATTTCCCTTCAAGTATATTCCGAACCATATTCTTCACATGCAATGGATGAGGCTGATCACAGACCTGAAAAATAATAAACATCTTATAGAATTACCAAAGAACATAGAAAACACATGAAAAGGTAACTTTCAAGATTCATCCAAAAGAAAAAATTCAGGTATTTCATAAATGTACCTTGAAAACATTTTCTTGGTTGACAAACCGAAATCTACTGTTTGTAGCTTGCAAGTTATTCAATGCCTGCCTCATATCACCATCAGCAGTAAAAATAATCGCTTCGAGACCTTCTGGAACATAGGGAACCTTCATTTATGGCAAACATCTTTGAATTAAACACAAGCCAAACAATTTCAAAAATCATGTATATTAACAATGATATATTAGTGAAGGCTGAAGCAACTTCCTTGTGAACTTTGATCATTGAAAGTCTTACTTTTTGTAATCAAAATATCAGAGCAAGGCTCAACATTAAAGTGAGTCTCATAAGGTAGGTGTATCTTCTACAAAGCAGGTGAAACCATTAGGAAAATAAACCTCTAAGCCCAAGCATAGATCTACGACACAAATGTTATATATCTTCAGCATCACCAATTCCTATGGCATCAATTGAGTGGTAAACTTAAATGCCAACCTAAAAATCACATTTGAGCACCAATAGAACTGAGAAAGATAAGTAACTGAAGTTGCAGGGTATTTTCTTCCATTCTTTTGGCATAGTATGTTAAAAGCAGACAATGAGACATGTTAACATGTTGTGTTGGTTGTGATACACAACACGATGAAAGATTAAGAGATTACACATGCACCAATCTATTGAGTAAATGAATAAACCTTCTGATGAACAAACATAGCTACAAGGTCGGTGTTTCCAGCCCCAACAGCAGTGGAGTAAAAAAGAAAAAGCTCAACAAGTAGTTCAAAGAAAGATGAAGCAGTATCAAAACTCAGCTTGAAAAGAGAATTAAGAATATAGTTTGTCCAATACACTAGTTTAAACAAATTAGAAGAAATTTCCCTCGCTAGTGATTTGGTAAAGTTGCATCACTATACCAATATACCAGTGCGTAATATTTCGGTAAAGCTAATAGAAAAAAGTATGCAGAATTCAGACAATACAACCCAAAGAAATTTACCTTTTCAGCTTGGACCACTATCATTAGGCGACCAAGTATCTCCTGATCAGATAATCTAGAAAATCGGACAAGAGCACATCTACTATGTGTTTAACTGTGTGGTAAATTAGACCGTTCTTTCTTCAGTATATCTGTTCATTCGTCAGTATGATTCTTTGATCCCTGAACATTTGTAGCCTAGTATCTATCTATTTTATTTCTTGCTGCAATTTTCCCACTTGCACTGCCTTTCTAATGTATTTGGGGTTGTGGGCTGGAAATTCTCTGGCTGTTTACTATACAAATTCAGCATGACATCTGGAGCACAACAAGCTTTGAGGCGAACAATGGAAATATATTCAAATTCCACTCGTTTTGCTCTTGCATGCAATATTTCCTCCAAAATTATTGAGCCTATTCAGCAAATCTGATGAAAGAATAGAGTAGAAGTTTTATATATACGTATTCTGTTTCCTATCAAAAAGAAAAAAGAAAGATCCAACACAACTGGACATGCATGCAGATGTGCAAGTACATCAAAGAGATGTGGCAGAAACGCAAATCAAAGCCATACTTAATCTGAGTTCTAAGAAACACATGCAACAAAAAGAATAAAGTAGAGAAAGTAGCATTTCAAATGGGTTGAAAAATGTCATTAAAATGACAAAAAGTGTTTGATACAAGAAAAACATGCGATTGTACTCGATCAATGCACAAAAAAAAATGTTATTGCTTGAAGACAGGGATTACAAGGAATATAGATTCATACCTTCGAAGAATTCCCACAATTCAACTCTCTTCTTACTAAAAGGACTTGCATATCAGCAGAAAAAAGGCAACTAGGGAAAGTTCCCATAGATACACCAACAGAAATGGCTCGATCCATTTTAGCAATAACATTAAAGGAGAAATTCGGATCTTCGAAAGCAGTCATATGTAACAGAACACCCCTTCTAACACACTGAAACCAAGACTTTTAATCACATACAAGTCTTGGTTTCACTTATTCTAGGCTCCATAACCACCAAAATATCAATCTTATTCAGCCATACAGTCTTGTTTAATAGCAGGCTTGACCTTTTCTCTAGCAGCAGATCTCACATACCATACAAGGACATTCATCAATATAAGAATTAAGCAAAGAAGTAACATAAACAAAAATGGGATAACCAATCAATTTTCAGCCACAGAGTTTCCAAAGATTCAACGGCTTCCCAGATACATATTCAGGATCCTTACCTTTGCCAGACCTTCAGAGTCGTCACCTTCACCACACTCACACTCCATACGAAGACATTCAACATTATAAAATTAAGCAAGAAGTAGCACAAACCAAAATGGGATAGTCAAATTAAATTTCAGCCACATAAAAAAGATTAGGAGGCCTCATCATCAGACTCATCCCTATATTCATATTCATAATCTTCACCTTCACCAGAATCACTTTCAGAGTTCTCATACAGGAACCACTTCTTCCTCCACCATGTCACCTGGATCAGCATGAAACTCAGAGGAGCCAGCACATGCACATAACATGGGGTGTGCAGGACCCAATTGAAACAAATGAAAATGTGATTTGCCTAACTCAGGAGCTTCATGCCCATAAATGGGATTATCCAACACATTCCTTTTAGAAGCATATAGAACTACATTGTGACCATGTCTTATTTCCTTCGAAAATGAAAGTAATACATATGGTAAGTGCTTTTCCTTGTATGGATCCTCTTTCAATGGGAACCTGATGAATCGATACGCCTATGCGTCTTGCTTTAACTGCTATGTCGGGAGTTACTCCACATATTGAACAGCCTTAAACCCCTTACTAATAAGAGTCAACATCTGTGAGTTTCCCTAGATTCAAAGGAATAATCCCTAATATTGGTTTCCTGACACATAACAACTAAATCATTTTCAATGTAAACTTGTCGTCAATATATTCAGTGCAGAAATATAGATCAAAACTGAAGATATTAAAGGAAGAATGGAAGCGTATATAATCTTTCAAAATAACATGGTGAAGTAAAGTTGGCTTTTTTTTTTTTGGGTAAAATGGAGGCAAAAAGCCCAAACAAAAAAACTAACTAGCCAACATGGCCAGTACTAACCTTGCTAGGATGAGCTATTCCCAGAACGTCATCCAACAGAGCTTCAGTCACCAAGGCAGGAGGCCTAATTATAAGGCAGAGACCTTCAGAGTGATTGACACTATATTTGGCAAGAAAGTTGACACTATATTTGGCAAGAAAGTCGGCTACTATGTTTCCTTCCCTATGGATATGCTTGATTTGGAAATGATCAAAATACTCCATCAATTGTCTGCAATTCCTGAGCAAAGTCCCAAGGGGGTGAAGATCAAAATCATCCTTTTGTAAAAGAGCAACCAGCACAGCAGAGTCAGATTCTACAATGAGATTTCTAATCTGTAAACAACAACCAGCTGCAAACCATGGAAGACACCCCAAGCTTCAACCTGAAGAACTTTACCAGCACCAATGTTGATCATAAAACCATTAATCCAGTTTCCAGACCCATCTCTAATACTCCACCTGCTCCAATCACACCATCATTCGATCTCGAGTCATCAGCATTCAATTTCCAGGTTCAGGCTTACCCCACGAGATCATTTCAACTTGGTAACTCTTCTTGCTTGAAGAACACTCATTGGCACTAAACCACTCCTTAACATAACAAAGAATTACCTGAGGGATATTATAAGGAAGGGAAAAATTAGGTTCAAAGATCCTTTTACATCTCCATTTCCAAATAAACCAGCAGCAAAAGATGAACAAGATGTTCCAGTTTAGATTTCTAATAATAGAACCTATGTGCTTCAAATTTGCAGCTATCCACAGGCATCAGGAAAAATGATCCTCCAATCAGTCACAAAAGCTCCTGTCCAGTCTCTCTTTAACCCTGTTATTTTTCCAAGTGTAATCTGCACCTTGGTATCCCATGTCCACCAAACCATTCCTGCAAACCCAATTCTTCATCCCACCAAAACGATAAACACCGGAACCACCAACTTTATCAGAATAAGAAAACAACTCATTAAAATCTCTGACTAAAAGCCAAGGGAGATTAACCATACGAGCAAGATTAGCCAAATAGCTCCATAGAGTGCCTCGGACAGTGTTGCAAGGCCTAGCATAAATGCCAGAAAGCATCCAAGGTTGACATCCATTCCAAGTTACCTTAACAGAAATAGCCTGTATAGCTGTATTAATGACATTAATTGTCACTTTTGAACTGATAACATCCAAATACCTCCAGAGAAACCTCTGGATTCCATTATTTCATAATCCGTAAACCCAGTCTTAAGAAGACATTTCTTCGCTTTACTAAACTGAACCCGAGGTTCACAAATAATCAAAACATCAACCTTATTCATCTTCACAAGATCTTGAATAGTAGATCTAAACTTCTCACTCCCAGCTCCACGAGCTTTCAAAAATAATATGTGATCCATTAAATACTATAGGGAGGAGAGTGGAAACCCACTTAATGACAGATTAATTGGCTGCTGCTTATGTATCTGTGACTAACTCACTAACTTGTTGGTTTGAATTTCAGGCTCCGAAGAAGGAGAAAGCACCAGAACACAGAACATTCTTCCATGTTTTTATTATTTTCCTATTTTTGCAGTGAATTTAGCAAAGGCTTATGAGAACAAAACACAGCAGAAGTTCTATTCATATCCTATCAGGCAAAAAAAAACATGCACTCACAGAGCAAAGGATTACATTTGCAGATTGACAATGACATCAATATATGGTGCAGAAATAGGCAAATAGCATAACCTTTCAGAAAGAGCATGTTGAAGTAAAGTTAGCTTTTGAAGATAGGCATGCATAAGGAAATGAATTCAATACTTGAACACTTACCTGCTTATGATCCATTGTACAAACCGAGTATGAATACGTTTTAAATCTGGAAACACCTGTACACATTTAAAAATTAAAAGCAACAGCATGGATCAAAGTATTCAGAGCCAGATAATTTCAACAGAAAAACTATCAGATAAAACACGCGGTAGTGTGTTACAAAGAGAAAAAATCTTCACCAGAATCACTCACTACCAAAATATTACAAAATAATACACCCAAAATATTCATAACAACATTGAGCCATTGAGCTTTTTGCCAAGCGAAGCAATAAGCACAGTAATGACTCCATCATATTCTCCAAGGTCTCACAAACTATACATGACCTCTTTAACTAAAGCTTGCTGTGTAAGTCAACCAAAGAGAATCAAACTAAACACAACACACATACCCCCATCACATTATTTGTGTATATAAGTTCTAAGCTGCTTTTTGGCTAATAATAAAATCACCAAAAGCATCCAATGCCGCCTTGGAGCTGGCCGGAAACCCATTCTGGAACCTCTGCCGTATCGCCAAGGCCTGCGTCTTCATATCCTCATCCCCCATTAGTTTCTCTATTCCTCTTGCAATGTACTCCTTCTTAACCATTTCCGAAAAATCTTCAGCAACTCTGTAACCAACCTTGAGATGGTTCACGACCAACTTAGCATTGAAGTACTGGTCACCTCTAATCGGCCATCCCAAAAATGGTACACCGAGGCCCAAGGCTTCCACAGTTGAGTTCCACCCACAATGTGATAAGAACCCCCCAGTTGATGGGTGGCTCAGTATCAACAGCTGCGGTGCCCATCCACGTATTATCAAACCCCTCTCGCCCACTTTGCTGTCCAACCCATCACCTTGTTCGGGTCCACCCGCCCCGGATGGGATGACCCAGATGAATGGCCGGGTCGACTCTTCCAATGCACTAGCCAACTGTGGATACTCCTCCGCAGTTGGACCCACTTCACTTCCGAATGCAACGTACAGCACAGACCCGCGAGGCTTCGAGTCCAGCCACTGGACGACGTCGTCTTCGGTGTAGTTAGATTGGCGCTGCTGAGCTCTGATCTGACGGTGACGGATTGAAGAATCCGACGACTGCCAGTACGTTTCCGGCAAGAGCGGGCCCACACCCCACGTCGGCATTCCCATCTGTTCAGTCATGTAATCGATGAACGGACGCTCCAGGTAATCACACGTGTTGAACATCAACGCTATGGAGCCTTCGACCTCCGGGACCCACGGAGGGCGGTTTCCCGGTTTAGGCGGACCTCCGCCTTTTCCTCCCTTCCCTCCTCCGCCTCCTCCACCCGGTGGCCCTTTCGGACCGCCACCTGGCGGACCACCACCTGGCGGACCGGCTGGCCTTCGTTTGAGATCCGAATAGGTGAGAGCCATTTCTTCGGGTAGACCGGGAATTTGGCGGATCTCATCGGGCCGGATGTCTCCGGCTTGGACCTTCCACGCGCCCCACTCCATGGCGGCGGCGCACGCGCCGAATGTGAAGAATCCGATCACCGGGATGTCAAATTTCCAGAAAACCTCCTTGGTCCAGCCCATCTGGAAGTCGATTATGGCACAGAGAGGTCGGGGGACATCGGGAGCAGTGGAGCGGGTGGCGAAGTGGTGCTCGAGGTCTTGGGCGGCTTGCTGGCGGAGCGGGTCGGGTCCGGGTCTGGGAGGGCCGGAAGAGGCGGTGAGTTGGAGGATTTGGGCGAGTGGGTTTTGTTTAAAAGAGGAGGGGATGGCGGAGGAGAGAGTGGAGGGAATGACGATGGTGGTGTGGTAATTGCGGGAGAGGAGGTGGTTGCAGAGTTCCATGCACGGTTGGAGGTGGCCTTGCCCGGCTGCTGAAACTACGAAGATCTCTCCGGCCATGGTTGTTGTGTGTGATTGTTTGATCGGTTTATTTCATGGTAGAATGGCAGGCGTTTATTAGTAAGGGAGAAGGGGTTCTGAGTTCAGTTTCCAACTGAGCTTCAAAGTTTCAATTTCAAGCGGAAGACACTTTTGACTCTCTAGTCTGTACCAACAAAATGTATTTTGACTCTTGGAGTTGACTGTTAGATACATAAAATGCACCACAGATAGGAAAAAACTCACAACAAGGCCACATATATTTTTATAATATTGAATAATTATATTTGAAATTAATACATTTCTACCTTCTCACTAGTCACTATTAAACTGGAAAAAAAAAATGACACCGTCATCTTTTATCCTTCATCGGCCTTCTCTTTCCTAATACCACTCCTAATACTGTGTTGGCTAATAGATTAAAGATCCAAAACCATTTAAAGAACAAAATAACAGGGAGAAAAAGAAAAATAATTTAACTTTTTCTAATTGAACTATGATATATACAATCAGAGTCTAGCTATTTCATCTTATTCGATTTTCTTCTTGTGATTGATTCCTAGATCTTCTTCTTGCTCATACATATAAATTTATTAATATACTCGCTCAATTTTTTGAGAAAGGTAGAATCATTCATTAAAGTCAGCGAGAAACATACATCAATTCCTAGAATCTAGCTATTATACCCTGCTAGGTGCTAAAAAAAAAGATAAGCAAAACTCATTAAGTCTAAAAAGCTCTATTCAAAACATCGAGCCTATAAAAATAAAAATTTCTACGAATCTAGAAGGGAAAATACAACAGCAACAGTCGCCATTCGCAGCCAACAACAACTCCTCCTAAAACTTGTCATCAAGTTATTATTCCCTACCAAAAACCACTCCTCAACATCGATCCACACTAGCACTGTATCAATAACCAACAGCTGCTAGGAACTCACAGCCATGTCACAATACCAGATTACCGGCATCACCACCAAGGACCCGAACCGCCGAGCCTCCACCGCTGCTTGCCTGTACCACCCCTTCAAAAACAGCCCGATCAGAAACCGCGACCCACCCATCAACCACAACCTCACCTTGTTGGACCCCTAGTTAGGGCCACCACCCTTATCAGTCGACCCCAAAGTCAGATCCGCAATCCATTGTAGATCCCGAGACGATTCACCCATCCCACCACCTAACCTATCCGCCTTCACCATCTTCGTTTCCTTCATTTCCGAACCCGATCGACAAACACCCAGACCCGCCGTCAGCGACTCCACCTGCCAACCCAAACTCGAAACCTTCCGCCCCAAAACCACTGCAGCAAGCCAAAAAAAAAGACCTAGATCCTCCTCCCACCGATCAGAAAAGGCTCGACGCCGCACACAACCTTGCCCTCCCAGACCGAAGCGCAACGACAGGGAGGTCGGCAGCGCCCGTTGCGAGGAGAAAACCTCACCCTCTATTTCTCTCTTTTTTGTTAGGCGCGTGAGGCGCATTCCTTCTGGTTTTTTTATCTATGTAGTTGTCAGTTGTCACACAACTAGTTATAAACTTAGGTTCGTGTTAGTATTATTATTTTTTTATTTTTTTACCCTTTTATTCATCTTTTTGTGTAACTCCCCACCATATATTTATTTATTGAGAATTTCTATTGGAACCTCCAAATTTGCTCACTAGACCTCTCATACTCTCTACACCTCCTTTTTGCTTTTTAATAAAACAATTTGCTCACTAGACCTCTCTTTGAATTTTCAAAATAACCTTAGTTCTATAATTTATGTAAAGAATAATGAATTACTCATTATACCTCTAATTAGTACTACACCTCTATTTATTAATTTTTTTTGTTAAGACCAAAAAACTTCACCAAAAAATTCTAAAACTTCCGTTGATGAATCAAACATAAATTGTCAAGTAAAATCTTATGATATAGGAACTGAAATCTTAAAAGGGTGCTCACGTATAAAGTGAGAATTCAAGAGAATTCCTGAAACTTAATGACTAATCATTAAACTTAACATTTTCATTAAGAGATTGAGATCTATTCCTTGATCAAATTTCAGCGCCAGAGAAAAAAAAAATTATGATCAATAAATGTAGTGAGATTAATAACAGTAAATATCATCAATCAATACCTTGTTTGAAGTTTTCGAAACCATGAATTGAGTCTCCATAAATAAAGATTAACTTGTTTCAATCAATTATGACTTTTATGCAGTTCAGTGTTCATAGTTTGAGAAAGAGATCGCGCACATATACCTAGATGGGAGTTTAGAGTTTCTGTCGTTAAAAACTTAAAACTAAATTGGAATTCTATAGAAAAAGTGTTGGGTTTATTATTTATTGTCCATATCTGTCATTTTATACGAGGATAAATAAGTAATTTAATAATTCAAAATAGAATGAGGTCTAGTGAGGAAATTTGGAAGTCCCAATAGAAAAACTCTTATTTATTATTACTTTTTTCTTTTTGGGATCGTACCGTAATAAAATTCTCCCCGATCGAAAAAAAACATAATAAAATTTTCTTTGCCTATATATATTCTTTTTTGTGAAAGACTTTCTTTGCCTACATATGAACACTTTTATTCACCTTTTATTGGTTTGGACTTTGTAGTTTGCCTTATATTATTTTGGTTTGGTGTTTGGAGTTTCACCCTATATTCTTTTATTCATATATTTTTCAAACCAAAATAAAAGTGATCATCAGATCTGAAATTGTAATTTGTTTCTCGTTTTGAAAAATATGAAACTGTAATCTACAGGCTGCAGAAGACTTAAAACATTCAATACATTACAACAGTCTACACATTAAACTCCAAACAATTAGCTCTCGCAATTTTCGAGTCTATCTTCTTTGGCACACATAGCTGGAACAAAGGAAAATAGGAAAATAAAAGTAAACAGCCGAGTGCCAATGAAGCAAACCAGCCCCCAAATGTAATGCAATATTAAGAAATGAGATAGACTATACATTGGTCCCTAGATTCACTGACAAAAGTACTATAATTCCCTACTCTAGTATATAATTGGCTTCAATATACAATTCCTGAATAGTTGGTTCGCACAATAACGAAGAACACAAAAGAAAACACTTCGATTATGACCAAAAGCCATACATGCCTAAAACACATAGAAGTATATAGACACATACCCAAAGAATGGCATTATCAAAATCTACACCAACTAAATTGATTGTGCATTTAAGTCGACTTAACTTAGCTGATTGTATTTTAGTAAGACTAAAATATGTCTTCCATATGTTAATAACACTACCTATAAGGTAAATTAACCATTTGTGAAAAGGAATGTCAACTAAAACACAAAAGCAATGTGCTCACATATGTACATCTATTTTGCAAAGCTAAAGGATAAAGTGTGTCATGAGTGAATGTAATGTTAAACTTTGGATAATAAGAAAATATTCCACATTCATAACTATCAACACCTACCAATAATAACCATAGACATGAAGGAATTCACACTTTTTAGGGAACAACAAAGATTGTCTCAAAACACAGTTCTAATACAGACATGCTTTTAAATGAACTAGGCACTGGAACCTGAAACCTAAGTATACAACCAACCAATCAATCATAAAATAATGGATAAACTATCAGCCCAGAAGTCCAGAGCTAAAGATTACCCAGAAACCTCAAACACACAACGTTCAAAATCAAGATACCCTGATTATGGATAAAGAAATACTAGAATGAGAGCTCAATGTGCATCAATATCATCAACACAAAAACACAAAACAAAACATGAGCATCAACATGAGATTTCTGTATGGTACGATTAGAATAAAGAAAACCCCGAAATCAGAGACGCAGAAGCACACGATAAAACCTTCATGTACAGAGTAGAAGTAAATTCATCAGGTAACAAATAGAAATGAAAGCAAACCTGGCCTAAGCCTCTTCTTTAGAACCTCTTTTTTCAGATTAACCTTCAGTAGAAGAAAGGAAAAGAATTGGTACAGAATTGGTACAGAATTGACAAAGTATAATCTCTCTTCGAAAGTTTGCAACATTAATAGATAGTGGTAAAATGGAAACATAAAATTGAGAATGACAATCAAAAGTAAAAGACTGAGATCCCAAACTAGAACATCACAAGAAGGCCGAGATCGGTGCTCTATGGCCCATTCTCTAATAGTGTGGAGTTACTGGACCATAATGTTGTGGATTATGCATGTTATATTATTTTCTTTAATTATTTGCATATATGTTGTACTAATATAGATTTTATTTCTATTTCAAATAATGGTATTACCTGTGGAAAAAATGTTGGACCACATATGTGCTTGAGAGGACGGTTTTGTTGCCCTGTGGCTCCAAAATTGTGATTGTGTGAGTTTCTTTTCTTTTACAATTTAGTTGTGCCATGTATATTTATATTTGTTTGTTTTCTAACGTTAGTTAACAATTCTATTTTCTTTGAGTCAGTTCTCGAATATTTTGTGGATTATTTGCAAGTCTTCTTTTCACATAATCATGGAACTTATGTTTGAAACTGATCCTGTAGTCACCATGGATGCTGAGCATATCAGTGTCCCCTCCAATTATGCGTAAGTTAGATTCTTTCAGAGACCGCCAATCACTCCAAGTGACTCATTGTGAGCAATTCTATTTTCTATTTTTCTAAGTTAGATTCGTTAGTTAACAATTATTGCTCACAATGAGACACTTGGAGTGATTGACGGGTCTCTGAAAGAATCTAACTTACGCATAATTGGAGGGGACACTGATATGCTCAACATCCATGGTGACTACAGGATCAGTTTCAGACATGAGTTCCATGATTCTGTGAAAAGAAGACTTGCAAATAATTCCCAAATATTCGAGAACTGACTCATTTTCTCAAATGCACCTCACCACAATATATTGAATCTTTTATGATTAGTTATTCTATAATTGTTGTGGATTTGCTATGTGAGTATTATATTTGTGTAAAAGTCACTATTTATACAAATTTCCTTTTTTGGTAATAAAAAAATGAATATTTAAGGAATTTTGTTGTATGATTCTTTTGTATATATGATTGTTGTGTAAAGTGTAGAATTTGTGATAGTTCGTAGTTTTTTTTGCAGTAAATTTTGAACTATTGTGGTCATCCGTTGCATGATTGTTATGTATTTTTATGAATTTTTGTTTAAAAGTATTCATTTTGGTGCTCAAATGTCTTCGGAATTTGTCAACCAAGGTCCCAATTACGATTATCAATTCTTTGATAGAGATCTTATTGATAAAATTGCTGACTACGAGACTGTTAGCGTGACTTGTGAGTCTCTAGAAGAAAACAACATTGTGATAATTGGAGAGGAAACTGAGATCTTTAACATCTATGGTCCTAAACGCTATATATATAATCAGTTTGAGTCATGAAGACAAGACTTTGTGACAAGAAAAACTTATGAAGAATCCACAAAATAATGCAGAACTGACTCATTATGTCAAATGCAGTGAGTTACATTTAGATTTATAAGCACGCTCAACCTCCCAAATACTCAGATAATTTCTTTTGTTTAATTTTGTTTTTTATTTGTTACTCATTATGTCAAAGGAGAACGTTAAAACGTGTTCTAGAAAAGTTAACAAATAATGGCTTTTAACAAACTTCACCAAATTAGAAAAATTATTGGGGAAAAGAGTACGTAACGGCTAGTTGGGTATTTAAGTATACATAAATATGTTGATAAAACTTTCAAGGACAACAATTGAGAAATTAAAGAATGTAGCAGAAAATTCGAGGATGTTGCAAAATAAAATTCGCAATTCAATCCAATGAGAACTTCCAAAAACAGTTTATTGAGAAAAGATGTGTGGTGCTAATGTTTTTACTTTATTCTTTATGTCATTGAAAATTGAAAAATCTTGACCAAATTCTTCAAATTTATAGATACTCATCTGAGAACGTTTGGTGGTTGGTGTAATGATTTGGCACCAAAATTGTCCCATAAGAGATCTTAAGTATGACTCCCGTAGGATAAGTGTATGTGTGTAAACTGACGCCCAGAATAAAAAAAATATATATATATGAGAACGTTTCTTTTATTTTAACTAGAATGAATAATTATTGTCAAAAATAAAGGAGTCTGGCAAGTAAAAAAGGAATCATAAGTTTGACTCCCTTAAACATATTCTGCTTCGAATTGTTGCTTAAAAAATCTTGTCAGAACATGAGCTATTACCTATGACCCATATTTATACATTTTTTGTTGGATAAGCCCAAGCCAAATATATATTAATATCTTTTTTCTTCTCTTTAGTTTGCATTAGACGTATCCAAGCCCAAATATGTAATTTATATTGTTAGATATTTGTTTTAGCCATAAAAACAACTTTGATCTCGACATCCCGGCAAACAAGGGCCAACGAATTGTCAGGTTTTCCTCGTCAAAGCTCTCTCTTGTGGCTTGCTTCTAGTTTTTGTGGAAACCCTCAGTTGTCGGGCCAAACATACGGGGTACACCCAAATGTTGAAATTGTACTTGGTGTGATTATGGTGCTCATTATCATTGTTGTTGCTATTGAAATCTTGTATCGTAAACTACCAAGGAATAATCTAATAGGGCCAATGGTTAGTACAATCGTTCCCTAAGACATCTTTCATGAAAACTGGGCTTCCCCTCAAACCCTAACCTACCCAAATTTCCTATAAATACCTTTTAATCGTCCTCTTTCAATCTCATGCACAGTCGCTTACATCCAATTTTCAGTCCACACAGTAGAGAGTCGACAATGCAAAGCACTCGATCAATAGTGAGTGTCAATACTTTGTTTTATTTCATTTCATTTTTTCTTTTTAATTGAACTGATCAAAGAAAATTCAACTAACATTGTGCTAATAATAATTGATAAATGCAATTTTTTAATACCTTGATACGTTTTTTTTTCAATGGGAGGCAAATTCAAGGACAATATTCAGATGCTATAAATATTTGATGAATCTGTAATGTTTGAAGCTGGACTCTTCATTTTGTTTTTTTTTTTGTAAATTATCACTACTATACTTCGTGAAATTTCAATTTAGGTTAAGATTGTATATTCTCTCTGGTTGACCAAAGCTCAGAGCTTAACTATCACTTCTAAATATGATGTCGACAGACCGGCAAGCAAGGGCTAGCGAATTGTCAGGTCTTCCTCATCGGAGTTTTATCCCCTTAATTTAATCGCACAAACGTACATTAGGCTTCTTCAATGCGGAATACTATCAAATATTTATGGACACTATATATTTCATTTAATGTTCATTTTTAATAATTATTAATAAGAGCGTATTTAGCAATACTAGCTATTTTTTAACTAAATTTTAGCTAAAGTAGCTCAAAAACTATTTTGGCTTGCCAGTTTGAAAATATGTCTATACCAATGCTCTCTACTTTAACTAGTATTGAATTTATATCATTTTTAATGAATAAAAAATAGTTTAAGAGCATATTTAGCAATGTTAACTATTTTTTAACTAAATTTTAGCTAAAGTAGCTAAAAAGTTATTTTGGCTAGCTAATTTGAAAATACGTCTGCACCAATGCTCTCTACTTTAGCTAGTATTGAATTTAATTTAATTTTTAATGAATAAAAAATGGCTTAAGTGTATTTAATAATTACACAAAATAACTAAAAAGGAATGTTTTAAATTAACAAAAATAATAGAGAGCATCATCTCATTCTCTATATTTAGGAGCCATATAGCTAAAATCTAAAATAGAGAGTCACTTATGAGGCTGTTGCAGCTGCTAAAATAGTTGAAAAACTAAACATGCATGCTCTCTAAAATAGCTAAGGAGCTAAGATAGAGAGTCTGGTAAATATGCTTTAAGTATATTTAATAATTACACAAAACAACTAAAAAATAATGTTTTAAATTAACAAAAAAAATAGAGAGGTTTTTTTTTTCTTTTTCAAGTGAATTCAAACAAGAGAAAAAACACATAATACTTGGCGGTTTTGACAAGCCTATCCTTCTGAACTCGCGTTAAGTCATCTTCTTAGTTGCTTTTTAGTTAATGATATCAACATACTAAGGGTTAGAAATATGCAAAGAAAATAATTGCTAATTTGAGAATGTCTCACGCATGGGAAAAGAGTCATCTTTGGCGTTTGAACCGTGCACGTACAAGTCTACTATGGGGATCAATGTTCTAAAACTCGTTAGGCGCTAGTTGGGTGGTAGGGTACCTTCTAGCGCCCAGTCGGCTAGGCGGAGACTAGTCGGCCGCCTAGGCGATTTTTTTTAATTTTAATTATATTATAAATGCATATTTCAATTTTATTATACAATATATATTTTAATACATATATATAGCAATGCACAAAATCCCACAGAATACCTATAAATTTTAATATATAGACTGCTTCATATTCAATGGTCCATCATACACAAATCCATAACCTTCAAAAGAAAACCCTAAATCTCATAGAACCAAATGACTATTGTATCCTTCCATAGTTCCATGTGCCGCCGTTTCATTTTAATTAGTTTGATAGGCTGATAGCTTCTTGTCTTCTTCCTAGTTCTTTTTATGTTGGCAATTAATAGCTTCTTAGTTCTTCCTAATTAAATCTCTCTCTCTCTCTCTCTCTCTCTCTCTCAGTTGTCGTCACAAAGTGAGAGAGCAAAGCAAACCCAAGACCCTATCTCCTCCAACCTCTGTACAACGTGTGTTCCATGCCGGTGACCGGTGTTGCTTCTGGGGGCTTGAAAGCTGCAGATCGAGAATGCTCAGAGGGGAAGGAGAGAGAGACGATTGCCTATCTAAAAGCCGCCGATCAAGTATCTCTGATTTCCTGTAATCTCTATTGTTCTTGTAATTTTTTTTTTTCGTTTCTGCCCTATCCGATTTGTTGACCGCCCAAGTCCGCCTAAACTCCGCCTAAGTCCTTGGCCGATTTTTTTTCCGATTACACATTAATCCGGGCGGTCGGGTACCTTTGAGCCCCTGGGTGGCCTGGGCGGCCGAGTTTTAGAACACTAATGGGGATATGTCACAACATTTTTGCTTCGTTTCTTGTTCTTCAAATCAAATTCTTGAAGCAAAAACATCTACCAAATCAACCGTGGTTTCGCATCCTTCTTTGTAAGAATCTTCAATGCTATAAGATCATAGTGAATAAGTACTTTACTAACAATAAGATATGATCAAAATTTTGTAAGGAAAAAATAACAACAAGCAGCTCATTCTCTATCGTTAAATAGTTCAACTGCACATAGTAGATCACATGAAGAATCTTGTTAACACACAGCCCCGAAAACAGCCCCTATGCATTATGCACTCCTCATCAAACTCAAAAGACACATCTTTTTGAAGGAGGTGACATAGAGGTTTTAAGATCGTCGAATAGTCATTGATGAACCTTATGTGAAAACCTTTATGACCAAGGAAAGATCTAACCTATTTCACCGATGTAGAAGCCGGTTGTGAGAGCATGAAAAATGATGACCAACAGGTTAGATATGTGGAACAGGAAGCCTGAGCATCGGCCTTTGTGGCCATCGATCAAAGACTGAATTATGGTCCATCTGGCAACTTGATAAGGTTGGAAATGAAGGAACTCTGCTGGTGAAGGACAATATATATCCATGATTACACTTCCACATCTTGAATATATCTTACCTAAAGGAATTACTCCATAAATCATGTTTGATATGTGGACTTAGGGCCTGTTGTAGTCGATATACTCAGCTGGTCCTAGTAAGAAAAAATAATCCTATTTAATCTCACCTCACTTAACGAGCACGTAGCTAATCCTACAAGCAAGGTAGCCCAGAGTAAATTGGCTTAGAATCGCCTAGGGTTATGTGTGCAAAGACTCTTCTCTCCTTTTTGTATTAATTCCTCTATATAATGAGGGAAGATCGACACACACCCTTTCTCTAGCCCACTGCTTGAGTGATACTGACTTGATCGGAGAGTCTTTGATCGGTATCACACTGGTCCTTGACTTTGTTTCTCAGGTAATAACCTCACAGTTTACTAGAGAGGTAGTGGATTTCAACCCTCACAGTAGCAACACCAAGTCCACTTTTCCTTTGTTTACTTCAATGTCCCTGTAAGAAATAATGTGCCATAAAACTATCCCTTATTGCAACATAAAGTGACAGTTGTCCTAAGTAAGCATTAAGTTTGTTTCCTTACTGAATCAAGGTAAACAACATCCATCCTCTGTATGTTATCCCAGAAATAGCAGCCACCTTTGGTGCTATTATATGTGATTTTTTGGAGATCGACCCTAAACCTATGAATAATGAAAAAATTAGCTAGGGTTCAAGTTAATCATGACAATAACAACTCTATCATGTTGAAGAGGTTGTTACCTTGGATGTGGGGGTGTAGAAGAAATGCTGGTATTTGATTATGAAAACCTAGTTGGTTAGTGTAAGAAGTGTGGACTGATCACCCACTTTGGATTGGAATGTATTGGAGAACAAATGCCTTAAGCTCCAATTAAGGCTTAAAGACTGTGAATGAAGTTAATGAGACTGATTATGAGAAGACAACAATGCTAGGCAAGCGTTGAGATCGGGAACTAGGAGTCTCAGCGTCTCCAAAATTGCTCTAGGAGTATTAGAGGTGTAAGCTGAGTCCACCGACAAGAAAAAATTTGGCCGCCTTGTTAGTAGTCTTAACAAGAACCCACCTAATTAAGAGTTTGACAAGAAAGCCTAAGAAACAGGCTGGTCCTCTTCGCCTTACTTATCTAGTAGCTACTCCTCGCTTTTGCGGCAAGGGCAAGGACAAAATGTAAGTCTTTGTGTTGGTTACGTGCTTGTAATTTTTGAACCTTTTATTCATTTGAAAGACGATTGTGAAGTTGTACCATAATTGAGTTTTCAGGCAACCAAGTAGTTATTTTATTCCCTTTTAGATGTGTATGAGTTTTTTTGATTTTGTAGGCTATCGAATAAAATCGTGCTTTATAAATGTATGCTTTCATTATTACTTTGTAGATTTTTTATTTTGAAAAAGAAAAAACAGAAACTTTATTAATCAATAGAGGATTACAATCCTTAGTATGAGCATTCTAAAAAGGAGCAGTACAAACCACACAAGTGGTCTAATCGATGAGTCTAAATCTAGAACTCTAATCGATGATTCGAAACTTAGAACAATACATACACCGTGCATCATTGCTGTCAGGTCCAAACTCAGCTCTAATAGAAAAATTCCGGCAAGTATTGTCATTGAGACCAATTAATCCAATCTAGTTCAAGGAGAACCCATTAAAAAAGAAAGTAAAACCATAGTCGAAACTTGCACAACTGATCATGCTTATTTTTAAACAAGAAATTAAAAGGACCCAAATCAAAGAACCAAATTTAACTTAGGTTAAATTTTAGCAGTGCCCCACCAGTAATAGGGTTGCCGACTTGGAACACGAAGGCAGCTGAGCCGCCAAAACCGAGCACACAAAACTCACCCGGATCCCATATCTTGAATCCTTGGATTTGATTGACACCCAACAAAACCGGCAGTGATAAGCAGATCCAAATCCAAAAGGAAACCAAATCTAATCGATGTGTCAACTATCTCTGAGAGCCCAAGAGACGCCATGTAGGAGCATAACCACCAACAGCCTAAAAAGAGCATGACGGACAGAGCTGCCCTTGTGTCACACCCAGGATCCGGTGTCGGTGAATTTAAAGCACCTAAATCCGAATCCGAGGTGTGAGCGTTAAAAAGTAAAAATAAAATAAAATACATAAAAATACATTTCTGCTACACAACTCTAATCTATTAAAAATAACAAAATCCTTTACAAATTTACAAATAATATACCTCGATCTAAGCTCGTCATTCTATGCTCATCTAATCGTTTCGATTATTGGTTTTAGAACCTGCAAAATCTATAAAGGGATGAGTTTTCATCCTTGCTGCTCAGTAGGGACATAAACCTTTTAAAAACATATTATGACTAAAATAAATACAATAAAATTGATGCATGAATGTCAAATGTGCTTCACTTATCTACCCCTTAGTCCATATAACAAAACAAGCAGAGCCTACGTACACGTTCCATACCGTGTATTTTACCAACCGGGGGTGGTCCTGAATGTTTTAGTATATGATGTAACACCCGTAACAATTTAACCCACATATCCATTTTGCTAGTCATCTTGCCCAACCTCGATCGCCAATTCCACACAGCTCTATTAGCCCACATGAAATTTGGTCCTTACGAGTCAGACTCAACTACGCAAAAACTATTTCCCATATATTTCATTCTTTCCATATCCATCCACCATTCTTAAATCATAATCAAATTCATTCCCAACTAAGCATCCTTTTACATGCTATGATACATCATCATAATGTGTCATTAGTAATATGCATTTAGACATGTATTTTTGCTTGCATATAAGATATCAATCACCATATATCAAACAAGTGTATT
Organism: Rubus parviflorus; assembly: GCA_029955375.1. Classification (NCBI taxonomy): domain Eukaryota; kingdom Viridiplantae; phylum Streptophyta; class Magnoliopsida; order Rosales; family Rosaceae; genus Rubus; species Rubus parviflorus. The sequence continues at coordinate 5,818,760 of JARGGL010000005.1, read as the reverse complement.
ATTCAAACAACGCAAGCAAACAAATCATTTAAAAAGGTTCCCCAAGACCCCTCTACCTGTATTTCGAGCATAATTGCCGAGCATAACAACGACATTACGAACCTTCTAGAAATAACTTTTTTATCTCACTTAAATGTCCGTGGATAGAAAAATGGTATTGAGACGAATCCGTAGGATTTCACGGATCCTAATTCAGAGCTATTGATCAAAAGTTATGATCACGTGAATACTCTTATTCATATATAACTTAATCACTAAGTGATGAAGAGAAAAAGATGAAAACTCCTATCCATATATAACTTAATAGCTAAGTAACGAATAAAATTTGACCAACTAAAAAAATCAAATTATTCTCAAGAGCTATTAAAAATAATAAAAATTTCTCGAAAATATTTTTTGACTTAAAAATAAGAAATTAAAAATTCGGGTCGTCACACCTTGTGAGTGAGAGAGGCCAAGACCGTTCTCACCATAGGAAGCCGCACCAGTAATCGCTGACAGCGATAGAATTTGCGCGATGAAAAATATAGAAAGAAGACAGAGGCTAGGAGGATAGCCCACGAAGGTGCTACTAGATTTGATGCACATAGAGGCGCTACTGAGACATGTCATGGGGTTATGATTTCGTTGGAGAGAGGACTCTCATGGGGGCTAGGGTTTCACTAGAAAGAGGACCCTCATGGGGGATTATTCTACAATGCCTAAAGCACTAGTGCTCAGGCATGTCAACAATAATCTGGATCGTTGGATCTGTAAATCTCCATCTTTCCCTTTATAAGTGAGGTCTTAAAAAAATCCGGAGCACTAGTGCCCAAAGCACTCACGATGTTCCCCTTATTGCAGTCCTATCATTACTTTGTAGATTGATTCTACATTTTCTTAAAAAAAAAAATACAAGAATTATAGATTTTTATTGACTTTTTTTTTTGAAATTTTTTTTAAAGAGGAGAAGGAAATTTTTTTATATTTACCTTGACCATAAGGTCCAAATTTGGACAAATATTTACCATCAAGGACAAGACAAAAATACGGTGCCCACCTGATTTATTAATTGATCAATTTACGCTTTCGTCTTATACATTTTACAAAAATTACAAAACTGCTCTGACAGATTTTATTGACCTTAATAAATTTTTTTAAGGAATCGATACTTTCTATGGTAGGAGGGAAAGAACAACGGAGCATCACCTTTGTGTATTTTATTGACCTCAATAAAACAGTTTATCGAGGTCAATAAACTTTTTTATCGAGGTCAATAAAATGTTTTATTGAGGTTAATAAAATGTTTTATTGATGTCAATACAATTTTATTGAGGTAGAAGTTTCCATTTTCGGGAATCACTCTCTCTCTCCTCAAACCCGCGCATCTCACTCTCTCTCTTCCCGTCACTGCAGCAGCCGGCTTTGCCGGCCGATTTCTCCTCAATCCGACCACCTCAAGGCTTGAAATGTGTCCCAAAATCTTCATATCTTTGAGCCCTTCAATCCTATACTAATTTCTTGCATCGAATTTTAGTGTAGGAGGAGAAATCTAGGAGAGAAAAAGCTCGTTTTCGCGCATAACTGTTTTTTCTTGCCGGTGGCGTTTTCGGCCGAGTTAGGAGGAAACCCTTGCTGGGTTTTGTAGCCCTTTTCACCACGAACCCAACGCCACCAGTCTCACCTCAAGGCGTCGCCAGACGACGATGGATCGAGTGGTCAAAGTTCGTGACCACCTTGCCTTTCGATCTCAATGCCCAGACGCCAAGGGAAAAAATGCCACAAAAAATCACCATTCAATATTTTTGTCCTTAATGAGAGTAAAACAGACCCAAGCCAGAGCTGTTGGGAAAGTTTAAAAATTTTCAAAATTAATGGAAAATATAAGGTAAAAATTAAGACCTATTGAATATTTCCCTTTTATTTATTTGATTTTGAAGAAATTTGTGCTATATATGAAAAAGGAAAATAAATTACGAATTCGGGTGTTACGAAGTTTAGGACATACTGTAGATTCTTTCATTGAGAGCAAACTGAACTTCTTCCATTTCCGATTGCTGCAAAGATCGGAAATTGAATCACACCCTCATCGGCCACTGCACTGCCGCACCATTCTCCTTGTTCCAACCCTACACCACCTTTGCGCCGCTCCACCAACCCCAACCCCACTACAGATTACAGTAGGAGAGACTTTGATTGATGGTGACTGGTAACCTCGAGTTCCATGATTGATTCGGACACCAGTTGAAACAATGCTGCCTCCAATGGCATTCAAGAAAACCCCAAGGTCCAAATCCGGACCCAGTTTCCCTATCATCTTCCTTGCCATTTGCATAGCTGCAATTGCACTCGTTTTTCTCTTTTCCTCTCTCAATTCCACAAATGGCTTCTCTTCTTCCTCTCTGAAAACCCTAGAAAGCGTCCCCAATTTAATCAACCATCGCCACGAGAAGTACCTCTACTGGGGTAACCGAATTGATTGCCCCGGAAAGCATTGCCACTCCTGTGAGGGTCTCGGCCACCAAGAGTCCAGCCTCCGCTGTGCTCTTGAAGAGGCCATCTTCCTCAAGAGGTACATTCTCACTTTTCGACTATTCCCGGTCTTTTTGTTCTGTTGATTTCTGTTTTTCCAGCCAAGCTGTAGCTATTTCATCACCCAAATTGAACTTAGTGTGATGTCAAGTGCTGTTCTTTATGGTTTGATAGATTTCGTGGTTCCTATTTTGCACATCCACGAATTCTGGGTTTGCTTTGATGCATTACATTATTCCATTACGTTAAACTTGTTGATGTTATTATGTTATGATGGTCCTTGTACTACGTATTCGTCTAAAGTAATTCCTAAACTTGAACTGTCCTCCACATTCACCACCTAGGTATTCTACTGAGTACTCATTATATGTAATCTTGTGTTGTATTTTACTGTTGTGTGCAGAACTTTTGTAATGCCTTCCAGAATGTGCATCAGTCCAATACACAATACGAAAGGGATCTTTCATCACTCAGATAATGCAAGTTCAGAAGAAATGTAAGTTGTTTACCTCCTAATTGGGTTTTTTTTTTTTTTGGGTCTGTGGAAGAGTTTTACTGTTACTTGTTGCCAAAAATGTATTAATGATTTGCTTAACGATTTTAATCTTCTCAGAAATATAATATTGAGACATGGGTAGGTTTAGATATGTAATTTACCTCCATAACCTATTTGCATAGACGCTTTTATTAGTTCGAAAGCATATAGCAACAATGTGAATGGGCTTCTTTTGTTTGGTAGTTGGGACGCAAACTCTTGTTCCATGGACTCTTTGTATGATATGGACCTCATATCGGACACTGTACCAGTAATTTTAGACAATTCAAAACTGTGGTATCAGGTGCTAACAACAAGCATGAAGTTGGGAGATAGAGGAGTTTCTCATGTGGAACGAGTTAGTCGTGTTGATCTCAAAGTAAACAGTAGTTTCTCAAATCTTTTGCTGATAAACAGAACTGCAAGCCCTCTGTCATGGTAAGTTCTTATTTTAGTTTCTTTTAGCATTTAAATCTCTAAGGTTTGTTCCTTGAGGGGAATAAAACCTCTGCTTGTTCATATGAGATGTGAAGTTGACAACTGCTGTTGTAGTACAAATGTATTTTAAAACAAAGAAAAAATAAATGTGTTTTATGGTTAATGTAAGATGGAACTGTAAATATATATTTGTAATTGTCTGAACCGTTGAATCAACCCTGTTCCAGTGGCCCTTTGTAATGTCTTAGTTATGTTTTAAATAACCACTTGATTAGTTCTAGTCACAAGATATGGACCTATAGCTCTTGTTTCTTGGTAACTTATCTTTTATTAACTAACTGAGTCAATGAGTTAAAGTCAAGATAGGATCTGGGTTTAAATGCTGTTGAATAATGGTTTCACTGGGTCTGTGAATTGTTTTTTTTTTTGGATTGTGTCTGTGGTAAATCTTTTAGTTGAGAAAAAATTGAGGTATGTTTCTTCAAGTATGCTTCCTTGGGTTAAGTTGTATGAGTATTAGTTGAACTTCAATCTTGCTTGAGGAACTAATTATGTATTCATGTAGGTTTATGGAGTGCAAGAATCGAAACAACCGTAGTGCTATAATTTTGCCCTACTCCTTTCTCCCCTCGAGGGCAGCAAAGAAATTGAGGAATGCAGCCGAGAAGGTATGTATCATGTGAATCCCATGAAGTTTTATTTCCACATTTGACAGTTGCATAAAGCTTCCTCATGATTGCTCTTTCTTCTGTGTGCTTATCGTGCAACATGATTCGGTTTCTTATGATGCAACATGATTCTGAGATATATGCATTCTATTTATGAACATATTGAAGAATTTAGGCACTGAATTTTCTGCACGTCTATCACTATTCTAACAAAAGCTGGAATTGTTGTGGGGAAACATTGGATTATCTCTCCAATCTCTAAACACTTAGAATGTGTAGAGTATGAATGTGAAATAGTATTGGCAATTTATAATGGCCACCCCTCAAATTTTCAAATTTTTAAACTGGATGTCATATGTTTGATTGCTGCCTCTATTATGGATACCTTAATTGTATTTGCTCTGTTCTTAGGGTCGTTTTGGCAATTTATAATGGCCATCCCTCAAATTTTCAAACTTTTAAACTGGATGCCATATGTTTGATTGCTACCTCTATTATGGATACCTTAATTTTATTTGCTCTGTTCTTAGGGTCTCTTAGTCAGATATCAAGTATCTTCTTTCATTCTTAGTAATATTTTGGGAAATTGAAATGGATGTTAGTTATTAAATCACATTTCAAAGAAAAATGAATGCTGATGAACAAAATTTCTTAGAATTCGTGCTTTTGTGCATGTGGGAAGGTAGAAAAATAAATTATAGTGTATCTAAGAAGTTAGAACAAAGAAAAAAAAAAGGAATTTGTTTCAAATAGGGTTATGTAATACTTTATTATATTGAAGACTGCAGTAACTGATCAAGTTCAGGGCAGAAAATCTAAAAGTGGAAAAATAAATTCCAAGTTGAGGAAGAGTGTGTGTAAATCATAAGAGAATGATAGTAAATACTAAATTCGAATGGTATGGGAGACATGTTATTTTTATAAGATAAAACAAGAACTTCCTATAGACCAGGGGTAAATAGCTGAACTGGACATGTGATTTTGAACTTTCATGTAATCCCGATTACAAACACATCAAAAGAAAGTTACAGTTTGTGGTGGTGGTCAACCTCATGTAATAAATAGTTGAGATGAAATCAACCTCACACGGGCCTGAATTTTGAATTCATTTATGTTTCTATTTTGCTTAAGTTTGGAACATGTAGCATATAATAAAAGTTCATTATAGCATTTAGTCTAGGTAGAATCTGTATCTCCTTGAATTATATCCTCTACCTATCAGTGCTACTACAGACTTTGACCAAACTATTTCCATAGGTTAAGGCAATCCTTGGTGATTATGATGCCATTCATGTTCGTCGTGGAGATAAAATTAAGACCAGGAGGGACAGGAATGGTGTGGAGAGGACCCTTTCACCTCATCTGGATAGGGATACACGCCCTGAGTTTATTCTCCGCCGAATTAAAAAATGGGTCCCACCTGGACGAACTCTTTACATTGCTTCAAATGAAAGGACACCAGGATTCTTTTCACCTCTCTCAGTCAGGTACATCTTTCTTGGGCATGTTCTTTGCACCATCTACTTTAAAGATGAAAACCTGCATGTTTGTCTGCTACAACAAACATTGTATCATGCATATTCTGTTATGGTTTGCTCCCTCACACAGTTGCATGTTATTTCTTCTAGCATGTTACAACCAATCTAAGAAATCCTTAGGAACTGCTAGGTTGGCTATGAACTCTAAGTTTTGATTCATGTTTGGCAATTGACGGAGAATGCTCAGGAGGGATTTATGTTTAGTTAGTATAATGCATTTGACAAGACTAGAACTTTTGACTTAGTTTCTTAGCCCCAAAATTTTGAATTAGTTGGTGCTGATACTATGACAAAGCATTTTGTGAGCTTTTAAGTTATTTGATACTGGAATAGTGCATTAGTGCACATGATTGATTCTAATCATTCTATCATGAAGATCAAAACTCCAGAGTATTCTTTGTCCTTACCTCTGAGGTTTATCTCTAGATATGCATTTAAGTGAGCTTTGAATATTTTGGAACTCTTGTGTACCTGCACTTACTATTTCCTAATTAGGAGCACCCGACACTGATTTGAGTTTTCACAACGAGGTCTGAACTTTTTTGTGTTTAGTCCCTTATTTTTTTAATTTTTTTAAGAAGGGCAGTTGTATTATTGATTTGTTTTAGTATCAACTTTGTTATAGTGCTGTTTCTTTAGCTTAAATACTTTATTTTTAATGTCTTTATAACTCGGCCAATCTCAAGGCCTTTTGTGGCTCCAAAGTAATGGTCCCAGCTGATATTGATAATTATTGCTGACCGGTATATGCAGATACAAATTGGCATACTCATCAAATTATAGTCACATATTGGAACCCTTGATTGAGAATAACTACCAATTGTTCATGATTGAAAGGCTTATCATGATGGGTGCTAAAACATTCATTAGAACATGGAAAGAAGATGATACAGATCTCTATCTTACGGACGATCCCAAGAAGACCACCAAGGACTGGCAAATACCAGTCTACACCATGGATGAAGAGGGAAGCTGAAAATTTTGCTTATGGAACAGGTCCCAAAGCATTTTCAAAGACAGTGCTCACTCTTTAGTTGTGTAATACCAGCTGAGGCTCACATGGCTTGCCACACAAGCTTCCTGTTGAAATCAATATAGCGGGGAAGATTGCAGGCTCAAAATATTATCGTCCTTACAGTCCAATTTTTTCGCTGTTTATCTGAATTTTGGAGTGGGTAGATCAGAGAAGTGATGTATATGTTGTTGATTTCCTGTGATGTATAGGAGGTAGCGGATCTCCCAAAATTCTTTACTGAACATCTCCAAACTCCAGACATTTTTGCTCTTACCTGGCATGGGAATTTATACTTTATAGTACAAGAACTGCCTATTTTACAGAGAGCCTGGCATGGCATATATGCTTAACAAATTTTTTTGATCCTTTACACATACCTCATTCGTGTATTGCGTAATATATTTTTGATGCCGATTTACAAAGTAAAATTCTGCTTATCCCAACCTTCTTTCACAAGTTGTAACTTCAACTTACATGTCCTACACATCAAATGATGGCTTCTTCACGTTGAAAATCTTCATCCTCTCTTCAGTTTTTTGGCAAATTGTCAAGAATTATTAGAAAGGGATTGGTGTGTCTCTTTTTCATGTTTATAGAGAGCATAATTCAGTCACTAATATGATGACAAGTTTTGGTCATAGTTTTGATTATAGTTGCAAATTTTTTAACGCACCTCCTCTTGAAGTTATCAAGCTCAAGATTAGTTTTGAGTTAGATTTTTTTTCTACTACCTTACAGGCGTCCATGTAACAAAAAATAAAAGGAAAAGAAAATTGATTTCAGTAACCTAGCTACATCATCACATGTCAATGATTACTTCATCACTCTGTTATCCGTTATTCCACTTGGACACCCTATATTTAGCTTGGCAATTTGTGTTACTAAGTTTACGATGAATATACCGGTCTCACATAAGTTTTATCTGGCGTTAATAGTAATAAACTAATAATCAGATTCTCAAAAGAATTGATGCAAGAGGTAGCTTGGGTTGGGTAAATAATCAAATGCATTCCATATCAGAAAACTGTTTTTTTTTTGAAAGGTTCTAGTGTTTTAAGGGATGCTTAATTACTCGACTCTAATTGAAGTTTGTCCCTATGAGGCCAATTCGATAAAATTGGAACAATATAGAGGAAATTAACATAGTCACTGCGAAATGATGACACGTATAAATCGAGAAATGGTCCAAATTTTTTTGCCTCAAGGGATTTAGCCTGTGATGGTTTGGTGGCAGTATGTTGATCTCTTAGGTCGGTACACGTTTGATATCAATCTGATGTTCATTTTGAATATATTGGATGGCTAAACGAATGAGTCAGTCTTTCATAATCTTTTTCATTTTTATTTGTGATGAATTTGGATATGAAAAGTTCGCCTACTACCTGTTTGGTAAAATGACTTGGTCACTCATACCCTTGCGTACGTGGAAAATCACAACCTGTGGGTTTATGTGCTACAACAAGTTGACGATTAACCTTGAGAACTACAAGGTTGCAATGAAATCAAGTTGCAGCTTTACCTTTGTTTCATATGTCCGCTCTAAAAATAAAGGTGGTTGGGATAATGTATCCCACCAAATCTCGTTTCTAAAAAGGAAAATCAGAAAGACCTATATTCTTAATTAGGAAAGTAAATGTATTTGAATATGTTGTGTTCTCTACAATTGATATATAATTCTCAGTTAGTAATTAGTTCTGATTCGTAAAATTCCCTTGGATTTGACCTTAAAATAATCATCAATCCGTAATAAATCAGCAACTAGCAGTTTAAGTGTTGGTGAGGACATATGAATGAACACAATACAGAAGGTTTCTAATACATGAGCACCTAAATATGGGGAACTAAAGATCTTTTTAATATCAAAAGTTTACAAGTAACAATCATGAGGACAAATTCTGAGAAGGACAAATAAGGAGAGGAAAAAAAAAACCTTCATATACTTGGAAACTTGGACCTCATTCTGAAACAAATTCAAGAGCTTCTCCTCTTGCAAGATGGATGAGCCTTACAGATACTTTCGTGCAAGGGCACGAACTTTGGTATCAAAATGTGACGATGTAATTCGTGAACCAGGCAAGTAGGTCGGATTAAGAAGAGTCTGCAAATTCACAAACAAATTGTTTGGTCAATAATCAGTGTTTTCAGATAGTGGGATCCAAGGATAGTTATAAAATTCATTCAAAAGTACTAATAAGTAAATCACATAATCTACAATTTCTTTCTGTTGCCCTTTTGGTTGGTCGCTTGTAATTTGGTTTCTGATTGGGGCTTTTCTTCTTGTTGATCTTTTTTCGGTCTTAATAATTCTCATTGTCCATATAAGAAAAGAGTTTCATTCTTTCTACTTACTTGCCAATCTCACCCTAGCAGGAGAACTATGCAGACATCAGTTCACCTTGGCTTAGGTATTATCCTACTCTCTTTAACACAGAGAGTACATTAAGAGAAACCTCTGATTCAAGGAAGGACATTTTGAAAATATTTGTGCTAGAAGATAGAACACAGGATACCCTATATTTCCTAATTAGAGCCAAAAATTTTGCAAGTCTCTGTACAAAGTAGACCTTTCAAAGAAAAAAAGAAAAAATAGTATACATAGTAGACAAAACAATATGAGGGATTTAACAAAGACTGTTTACACACATAAATCTATGTGTTAAGTATTATGTGTATCAAAAGATTAACTCCGCGAGTGTGTATATCATCAAACAGATATAAAATTGTAATCTTTGTTTATCATTCATTCATTTATCATAGATGAACTTTAGCAGACTTTCCACAAAGCAAATGATCTATATATATATATAGAATTGCAATTCAATCACAGAACCCTACATCTTTTAGATTCTTTTTCCATAACTATCCTTGCAAAAAACCAGCTCAATCGGAAAACTGTGTGGTCATCTATCTATGTAGAATGCTCCTAGTAATCAAATGGCCAAACAGTTCCTGGTTTGCTTAATTTTTGGTGGGAAGGATTCTTGAAGTATCAATGACATAAAATGAACAAACAAAAGGGATGCATGCGAATGGAGAAGTGTCATTTACCCAAGATACCACCAGTTGGTCTCCCTCACAAACAGTTTTATTGGAAAAAATAAAATAAAAAAGCAAGCATATGCATTATGAATGAACGGAAGACAAGCGATGCAGCCAAAGGTTTCCTGGACACAGATCAAACGATGATAGTCAATTACAGGAAACTCATGTGTTTTCTTTTATTTTATATTTTCTCCCATGCAGTTTATAGTTCCCAGTGAACATTGAACTTGAAGTGGTCTTCAAGAACTGGTGTTCATCTATGCATTGTGAATGAAGCAAATTAATTTAGGTAGCCTAGGAACTGAAGCACAAAGTTTCTTAGGACAACTAGACGTTTTATGAGACAACGAGGGTGTATTAATTAGAACATAGATATCTAACTTCCAAAGTATTGTAATTACGGAATGGCATAGAAGAACATACATAGCCTGCCTCTACTCATCCCATACCATCCTAAGGCTACAGGATATGAAATTATGATAGACAACGTGTGAAAATCCATAAATAACATGTCTATCATACTTTAAGAACATATTATGGAAGCGTAAAACAGAACTTAACATGGGGAGCTTGTAAGTGATAACTTACCTTGATATAAAGTTCATGAACCTCTTGGAAAAAGCTCTTAATTCCATCATCGTTACGGGAGTCATGAAGCAGCATAAGTCGTGTATGTGTGTCTAGTCAAAGAAGAAATCAAACTGGAATGTGTACACAGGCAGAGTAGTGCATATAAACAAAACGATAATATTTTTAACAACTCATCGAATTGATGATTATCATTATCAACCAGACCGAATTGGGGAATTGATGATAACATTTGATATCATTATTATCCCATCGACTGACATCAAAGTATATGCCGTGCTTTTGTAGAAGAAAACACATGAATGCTTACACACCATACAGATAACAGTGACAACAGCAAATAACAAATCATCAGGAAATATGGAAATCTGAGATGGTAGATTTGAAAAGATGAAGGATATGACCAGCTGTGACATAGGCCGAAACCACCAAATCATTAAAGCGGTCTACTGCTTTCAAGTACCTGCACCATTTAAAAGATGAAAGGATTAGTAATGAGGGTAACAAGTTAAAAGGCCTAGAGGAGGGTACAGAACAAGTGACTGACATGGCACTTGTAGTCCAAGCAAGGTCCTGAACAATATCCAGAGCTGCATGTAATATGAACTGGTGAAGCTGAGCAGCATCTTCTCTCTGTCAATTGTCAACCCAGTATATCAAAATCTTAACCATATAAATACAAGCAAGGTATTTTGATAATGTTAAAAGAGACCATAGAACAACCCATTGCAGAAGAAATGAAGAAACCCATTTCAGTTAGTTGATTAGAAGACAAAAAATCGTCTAAGGTCTCTATGTAAAAGCAATCAAAGAAAGGCATTGACATTGTAGACGACTATGGAAACAATCACAAAACTTCAATTGAAATTAAAAGTAAGAGAGGAAAAAGAACGATACTTTGGCCGCGGATCCCACTTCAGCTTCGTAGATAGGGATGTCGTTTCTGCTCACGATAATGAAACACGCTGTCGTCGCCATTTCTGTTCTTCTTCTTCCTCAGAGCTAGAAATGCCTCCGATCCGATTATATGAAAAGAGTTAAGACGGAGGAGCCAGCAAAACGACACCGTTTCCTTGTTGAAACTTTTTTTTGTTTCCTTGTCTATTCTGGGCCGTTGGATGATTATTTGATGAGGTGGCATGCATGCGGAGAAGAAAGCCCAAGCGGTAGAGAATCGAAGCCCTCCAACTCTTTTATCTGGAAAACCTTTATCTACTCTCACTTGTCCTCAGAAAAACCAATCTCTCTCTAGCCTCTTCTTCACTCTCATATCGGGGGTTAGGGTTTTTCTACTTTCTGAAAACCCAATCTTCTTGTACCTGAAAACTCTCTGAAATGGCGTGCTCATCTCAAATGAACTGTCTGGGTACTGCACCCAATTTCGCTTCGCCGAAGACGCTGTTTTTAGGTCAGAGACTAGGTCAAACGGCGCCGTTGAGGGGGTTTGTGAGCCTGAGGTCCAACGGTGTACGAAGGGCCGGACCGCTTCGCATAGTGAACGAGAAAGTCGTCGGTATCGATTTGGGGACGACTAACTCGGCCGTCGGCGCTATGGAGGGTGGAAAGCCCACCATAGTGACCAATGTTGAGGGACAGAGAACGACGCCGTCTGTGGTGGCGTATACCAAAAACGGCGATAGGCTTGTGGGTCAGATTGCAAAACGACAGGCCGTTGTGAACCCGGAGAACACCTTCTTCTCGGTGAAGAGGTTCATTGGGAGGAAGATGTCCGAGGTTGACGAAGAGTCTAAGCAGGTCTCCTACAGGGTTGTTAGAGATGAGAATGGGAATGTTAAGCTTGATTGTCCTGCCATTGGGAAACAGTTCGCAGCCGAAGAAATTTCGGCTCAGGTATAATTCTATATCAGATTTTGTGTTTGGTTTCTCTGCGGAAATATTTGTTTTAAGATTAGTGTGCTCTTTTCTAGAAGATAAGATTTTATGGCAATTTTTATTTTTGGTGTATGGAGAGTTGCATAATGAGTAGCAATTTGAGACTAGAGGGACTTGCATGTTTTATGATGCTTCGCTCTTGGAAATGTGTCAAACTAGTGCATAATTGGATTGTTAGTTAGATTGTTGGTAAAGATTTAGATATGACCTTCTGTCTTTGGGAACCGAGGTTGAGTAGCCTTATGATCTTCTGGTGGCAGATGTATTATCTGCATTTGGTTGTTCCTTTGTGTGGATATTAATTACGTATTTACAAAATACAGGACTTTGTTTCACGCTTCTTTACTAGTGCATAATTGGGTTGTTAGTTAGATTGTTGGTAAAGATTTAGATATGACCCTCCGTCTTTGGGAGAGAATGCTCTACAATTATGAGTGGAAAAGCTCTTCTACTCATTTGCCCACCAAAACTGAGGTTGAGTGGCTTTATGATCTGCATTTGGTTGTTCCCTTTGTGTGGATATTAATTACGTGGTTACAAAATATAGGACTTTGTTTCACGCTTCTCTTTCTTATCACATTCTGTTTTAAGGCTAGGGGTCATTGTTACCAACCTTTGGCATTCACTTATCCGTAAACATTACTTTATAGTTTATATAGTTTTGACGAAGAGAACTACATGATTCTGTTGATAGAATTTGGTTTGTTGTCAAAAACAATGATTTGCCTTGGTTTTGCTAATGTTAATCTCATTTAACCACTAAATTAGGTTTTGAGAAAGCTGGTGGATGACGCTTCAAAGTTTTTGAATGATAAAGTCACCAAAGCTGTGGTCACTGTGCCTGCTTACTTCAATGATTCTCAAAGAACTGCTACCAAAGATGCTGGCCGTATTGCTGGGTTGGAAGTTCTGAGGATCATAAACGAACCTACTGCTGCTTCATTAGCATATGGATTTGAAAGGAAGAACAATGAAACTATCTTGGTATTTGACCTCGGAGGTGGTACTTTTGATGTCTCAGGTATGGTGTTTGTTACTGGGACATGTTGCCTTTAGTCAACTATATTGGTATTTTGTTGATTTGGATCTTCTTTGTTAGATCTATTCATAGTTTCTTCTTTGCATAGAAACCCTTTACTAATTACCAACTTGTTCTCCTTGTATTATAGTTCTGGAGGTTGGTGATGGAGTGTTTGAAGTGCTATCTACTTCTGGAGATACACATTTGGGTGGTGATGATTTTGATAAGGTCAGGAGTTGCTTTCTTTTTCTTTCTCTGCGCTGCATTTGATACACTTAGAATCGGTTATAATACGCTCCTTTTTTTATTAAGACCTTTTCCTTTGGGTGAAGTGATACGAACACTAATGCTGATCTTATTATCCAGAGGATTGTTGATTGGCTTGCTACAGACTTCAAAAGAAATGAAGGAATTGATCTATTGAAGGATAAACAAGCTCTTCAGCGTCTGACAGAGACAGCTGAGAAAGCGAAAATGGAGTTGTCATCTTTGACGCAGACCAACATTAGGTGTGTTGCTGCTACCTGAGATAATTTTGATGATTACTGTGTTTATGGATACTTCAAGTTTTGGCACTTTCCATGTGTTTCATTTCTTAGTGTTTTATTGGCCACAATTGTTTTGTTCCAGCTTGCCTTTCATTACTGCAACTGCGGATGGCCCCAAGCACATTGAGACAACCCTTACAAGAGCCAAGTTTGAGGAGTTGTGCTCAGATCTCCTTGACAGGTATGAACTATTGTTTCAGACTTGTAATGATTGATGTCTGCATGTTATGGTGCAGCTCTCTATGTTGCTAACATGCTATCCTATTCAATGTTTATTGGTTGTAGTATGTTTTCTCGTGCTATCTTTACTGTGTTATTCTTGTTGTTCTATAATGGATAACCCATGGAACTTTTGCAATCCAAATACTAATTGTAACTCTTATATTTTACCTCAGAGTTAAAACACCAGTTGAAAATTCCTTGAGGGATGCAAAACTCTCCTTCAAAGACCTAGATGAGGTAATACTTGTTGGTGGTTCAACACGTATACCAGCTGTTCAGGAGCTTGTAAGGAAGTTGACAGGGAAGGAACCAAATGTTACGGTCAACCCTGATGAAGTTGTTGCCCTTGGTGCTGCAGTTCAGGTGGGTCATGATTTCAATTGGTAACATTATACCCGGACTGATGTCTAATTATCATCTTCGGTAACTGGTTATGTTGCTTTCGCAGTTATCGGTTCTTCTATTTGTCTGACAGTTTTTCTGATACTGTTATTATTACCTGACTGGTGCTGCTTTTGTATGCCTGATTCTAGGCTGGTGTATTAGCCGGAGATGTAAGCGATATTGTACTGTTGGATGTGACACCTCTGTCACTGGGTTTGGAGACCCTTGGTGGCGTCATGACAAAGATCATACCAAGAAACACCACTCTACCTACCTCTAAGTCAGAGGTATTCTCAACAGCTGCGGATGGGCAGACAAGTGTCGAGATTAATGTTCTTCAAGGGGAGAGAGAATTTGTTAGAGATAACAAATCTCTTGGCAGCTTCCGTCTGGATGGTATCCCACCTGCACCACGTGGGGTTCCTCAAATTGAAGTGAAGTTTGACATCGATGCAAATGGTATACTCTCTGTCGCTGCTATTGACAAGGGCACGAGCAAACAGCAGGATATTACCATTACCGGTGCTAGCACCTTGCCTAATGATGAGGTACGCATATGATGTAGTTAATTAGAGAGCTGAAAAATGGTTGGCTTTGTGCTGTATGATTTGGAGCTAAGTCTATGCATGTCGTACTTCATGGTTCACAGCACTTTATGTCTCTAGTCTTGAATTATATTTGAAAATGTCTTGAAACATACAGGTGCAAAGAATGGTTAATGAAGCAGAGAAGTTTGCAAAGGAGGACAAGGAGAAGAGAGATGCCATTGATACAAAGAACCAGGCAGATTCTGTTGTCTACCAGACTGAGAAGCAGCTGAAGGAGCTGGGAGACAAAGTTCCAGCGCCAGTTAAAGAGAAGGTTGAGGCAAAACTTGGAGAGCTCAAGGAGGCGATTTCTGGGGGTTCAACCCAAGTTATTAAAGATGCCATGGCTGCCCTTAACCAGGAAGTCATGCAGCTTGGACAGTCCCTTTACAATCAGCCTGGTGCACCCGGTGCAGGTGAAGGGCCAACACCACCTGGTGCTGAAGCTGGGCCTTCAGAATCATCATCATCATCATCAGGCAAGGGACCGGAAGGAGATGTTATTGATGCAGATTTCACCGACAGCAAGTGAGCAAATTGGTTGGGTAGATAGTCGTTTTCTTGTTTATGTTCTTGGTCAGTAAATGTGTATAAGCGGAAGAATCAACTTTGGCAAGGATTCATTGTGGTGGTTGGGGTTAATTGTGGCCATTTTTGTTTTGGGAATGAGAAAACATTGTTGCTAGATGATAGAGGATTGATTAGTTACTCAACTTGAATTTATGTTAGGTAAGATAGGGGTTGATAAGAGCCCATGCACATTGTTTGAGCAGCAAATCCATTTAAGTGCAGAACAATGTACTTCAATGAAGGAGTATGTATGTCATCCTTCTACCCAATAATACTCCTATTGCTTTGGTTCTTGTCGAATATTGGATCTCCATGGAAGTCGTTTTATTAGGGCAACGTTATTAGCATTTCCCTGAAAGGGATTCTTCTTCCCTCATATGCTTTTAATATACGAGTGAATTGATAAAATCCTTTGTACTATTATCTTATCACCGTAAAGCGAGCACTAGTATTAACAGACATGGCCAAGTTGAGAAGCCAAAAGAAAAATGGTGTCTCCTCTCTTCCAAGCAGACGGCTTCAGATTCATCGTCTCTGTATTTCTCTTCTTGCTTTATTGAAGGTAATTTCCGAGCTGCTAGCATGGGTAGCGCCACTCTACGTAAAACAGAATCCGGTCAACACCCATTTTATCAAACTGTCATTGAACACTCGGAATGACAATTAGGAAAAGAATGGCCTAATTCATATGTTGGGGATGCCTAATTCTTCAAAGACTAATAGAAACACCATTTATCACAAGACTGAAGGCAAAAAGATCAGTTCTGCTTTCAATGTTATATTTTAGCATTCAATTGGGTTTAATATAGAAAGGAGTCACACACACACACACAGAAGCTCAATATGCCTTCCTAGTCCTTTACTTTGCCCATGAGGCTATGATCTAAACGTTTGATAATGTAAAAGTAAAGCAGACTAGTCTCTAATCTTTATGATATAAGGGTGCAGTAATCTTCTGTTTAAAAGTAAAATCATGCACGAGCAATATGCATTTCGTTGGTAACTTGGTATCTTATCTTTTTTAATGCTTGCCCTTATAGGAAGCTGAACTTTTACTGGGAGAAAAAGACATGAACACAGGTTGAATAGTATTGAGCTGTTAATAAGCAACTACTATGACTTTGGATTACTTTCCAGAGTAATCTATCCATTTCACCATTTGTGAGGTAACTTTTGTAATCGCCTGATGCAAATCATTTTCTTGAGTTTAATTTTCTTAGTTCCTTGTATGGCTCATTGGATTTGACAAGTGATATGTTTCTTGATGATTTTTCATACATTATCCAATACTAAATTCTGTCTACTCTATGGAATACTCGATACCTCTTGTGAAGAAACTGCATATAACAGAAGCCAAATGTTCTGAATGATATTTATTGAAGTACTTAATTATAAGTATATTACTTAGATAGCTAACCGTTGTTTAGTGGTTTTCTTACCTTTCTGTTATGAAGTCAGTCTTACCTTTCCTGCTATATACAATGTGTTTCTCAAACGCCTAAGACAGAGTTGAATGCAGTTAGAAGTATTGAGACTCTGATGGTTAGCAAGAACTACAATGTGCATAAAACTTCGAATTCAATATACTTTTCTGTCTCAATCATACATTTTTAAAACTTGAGTGAATGAGTCTTAGTCTTCTATTATCTTTTAGTTTGTGATGAAGTGAATATTAAATGTTCGCCTATGAGCTATTGTGGACATTCTCCAAATCAATCTCATAGATTCAGGCATCCGAGGCGGTTATGATGCCTTCCCTGGATTGGTGGCATTAAAATTATATACGACCAAAAAGAATAGAATTTGGTGTTTAAAGGAGCTTGAATCCTCATATCGACACGGATCACGCCGAGTTTATGCTCGCAGAATTGAATGAGAGTTCCACCTGGAGAGCTCTTTTTCTTGCTTCAAAATAGAGCACCCCAGGATTTTTGTGACCTATCTCAGTCAGGTAATACCTACGACGCACATAGAAGCATATACAGATACAAATTGGCATATTCATCAAAGTTCAAACTATGGAAACCTCACAAATTTTCAAAATTTTAAGCTCTCAGAGGCATAGGTTTGCTGCCTCAAATAACTTTCACTATGGAAGTTTACCTTACCTTAACTTAGTCCCATGTCAAGTATCAACTTAGCATAAGATTTTGGGAACATAAAATGAATTAAGTAACAATTAATCACATTTTAGTAAAATGAATTGTGGTGAATAATAGTTTCTCTGTAGATTTGTTTCTGTGAATCTAAAAGGAAGAAAAAGAAATCTAAAAGTTTCTAAGTACAAAAAAGGAAGTTGTTCCCAGTACATTGTTATGTAACAATAATTCAAAGTTGAAAAGCAAATTGCATTTGACTAGAACATTTGAATGAGTAGATACTGAAGTAGTCTGTCAAATATAACTCTTATATGCCTTTAAACTATTTGACACTGGAGTTTGAACTGCATTTGAACCCAACATTAATTCAAGTTTCACAATGGAATCACAAAGATAAAACATGGGACAACCTCTGCCTTCCAAGAGTTTCAATTAGAGGAAAAAAGGGGTTTTTCATTCATTCAATCAATGAAGAACGTTTTGCATAATGCCATATATTTGTAGTTGAACCCTCTAACTCTATGACAGAACTTCCTGAACCAGCTGATAAGTAGGTTCCTGACACATTCTTGATAGGAACATTCTTAATTTCTCGAGAAAAATGACTCTTCTCCCTAGCAAAGCCCCAATTTTTCTCATCCTAAGCACGCCTTCTCTTCCTCCTTTGGATGGTTAAAAGCTCTTTGTCCTCATTTTGCTCCTCTCAAACTATAAACCCCCTCCAAGAGATGGTGTAGAAAGTTTTTTTTTTTTCTCAACATATCTGAATACAAAGTAACCAAAATCTTGACCACACAATCAAAGTGGACTGCCCAGATTAAATTGTGGGGAAATATGAGGAGCCTCTCCATGATGAGAGGATTAAATTGTGGGGATATGAGGAGCCTCTCCATGATGAGAGGATCCGAGTCCATATGAACGTTGTTATAGTTTGATATTTTTCTTTCCTATTTTTGTACTAGAAACATAATCAACATCTTATTATACATATTACATAACAATGTTGTATGAAAATTGTTTATTCTAATAACCAACTTTGAAAAATTATTATACATATTACATAACAACGTTGTATGTTCTAATAACCAACTGATGGGTTAGAAATTGAATTAAGATTTAAGCTAGGTTCGATCCCCTCTAATGTTACCTAAACAAAAACTAACTTTGAATGAGGAGCCTCTCTATGAAGAGAGGATTTGAGTCCATATACTCAAGTTTACATCAATTAAAAGCTGCCAATAAATCTTCCAACCTTGTAATGGATTTGGTTGGTTTTCGGGTTTCTAATTTAGAATGGATATTAATGCAAACCAGTCACATAACACTTCACCGAGAATTGAGGTCTTATTGTTCATAAACTTCATCTCTTTTTTTTTGCACGCAAAAGAGAAAAAAAAAAGTGTACTTTCATATGAAAGAAAATTGTAGAAATATTAAAAAAAAAATAGATTTAGGAGGAATGTGAGCATCCACCACGTTTAAGGGGATGTGAGTGAAAATATATAATAATAAAAAATAAAAAAATATATTTTCATATATTGTAGTATATAAAAGATGTCGAGGCTCGGTGCAAAAACCTTATGTAAGCATGATTCTATTATCGACTAAATTCAATTTACCTCTTTGAGGTTTTGGTAAAAAATCATGTTAGTCACTGGAGTTCCAATTTCATCAGAAACACCCTTACATTCTCAATTTAATTAACTATATCCAAAATTAGACCATCCGTCCAAATTGGACGTTAGATGCTGATGTGGACTTGCTCAGCTGCTTAACTCTGCTCATGTAGGCCCGCTTGAAGGGCTAAATTCCCAATCTAACCCTCACGGCCTCACGCCCCTTTTCCCAAAACCCAAATTCCGACCGTCTTGTTCTCTCATAGCACACAGTTATGCAAAAACTCACAAAATTCATGAAAAAAAAAAACAAATTAACCATATGTACTAACATGTAGTGTAGATATGTTGGCGACAAACTTGAGGTTGTCTTCTAACTCAAATAACACCGGATATTTTAGTAACATAAAAAACCAATCACGACCATATAGTTGAGAGAACTCTGATATCTTTCCATTTTTATAATCTTGGATAAAAGAAATAAACGTTTTAAGTCATTGTTTCATATTTGTATCCATGTCAACACTTTTTGTTCAATTTGTTGAACAATAGAGCATAGTTTGTTGATGTCATCAATGCATGTTGGTATTCCTTTTTTGAAATTCCATTGCAAAAAAAAAAACCAAAAAATCAGGGTAAACACAAATTCCTTTAGGAGCAATCAATAATTGTATAATACACTTTGGAATACAGTACACAATTGTAATTGGTACTAAATTATGAGCCAACTTTACTACTTTTCAAGGACAACTATAATAGGGTATTGATGCTCTCTATGTCCAGAATTGTAGTACTAACGTTGCTAGTAGTTTCGTTATGTGTTGATTGTTTGAAGTCTAAAAAATGTTGAATCGTGTAGAAAATGTCCAATGCAACTTTATCAGACCATCCAAGTTTATGGATTTCTTTAAAGAAAAACTCAATTTTTTTTTGAAGAAAAAAAACATATATTAGTGATTTGTATGTGATTTGTATGTGATTTGCATACAAATTAAGCCTCTAATCACTTTAGTAATGCTAATCCAAAGGTCATTTAGTGTCTCTAATCCTTGAATTGCACTATTGTAGGGTTCACGAGCATTGGATTGATATCGGGAGCAAAGGAGCGCGTTTTGGAGCTTTTAGTGGATTTCCGGCAAAAGGACGAAAAGTCAACCCGAGGACCAAAAGTCAACCTTGTGAGTCACCACAAGAAGCCCAAAATTCAGCAAGGAATATGCCATTTGCCTTATGTCATCTTTTGATTATTCCTTCCTTTCCTTACTTGGTAAGAAAAATGACACTTGGCCTCACCATATCCATGGGTTTGTCCTACTCCCCTTTGATTGTCCTTTTGTGCATTTTAATTGCTGGAATTTATTGCCAATTACCTTCAAGCCCCTCACCTAAAAGTCTCCTCCACACCACCTACCATTCCACTTAGGTAACCATGTCATTTCACCCCCCTTTTTCCTATTTTTCCTACCCATTAGATCCTAAATTTTAATCATAGCCTTTAATCCTTAGGAGCCTTAGTATATATACCTAGTTTTAGCCATTTTAGGGATCTTTTAGCTAGAAAACACCACCCATCACTCTTATTCCTCTCCACCTTCCCCTTTTGTTTTCCTCTCTACCTCCTCTACTTCATCATCCATCTTGTGGCTAGAGATTCTCACCAAACATCAAGATTCATCATCCAAGGCCAAGGAGAAGAAGGAGACACCATCCATTGAGCATTTCTTAACCTTTCTCTCTCGTGTACTTATGTTTAGAGTTTATATGTGTTGTAAGATGATGTATATCTTGATGGATTGTGAGTAGTAACCTTGTTGGGGGCTAGGGTTGTGTGCCTTAGTCTAATGTGACTTTGTGATGCTTTGATTTATGAATAAATGTTTTTGTTGATTCATGAGTATTTGTATCGTCTAATTTCATATGTATTGAATGTGTATGTGAAGATTTGCCACTCTTTTGTATGCATTTGGTCTATCTTGTATGAGTTTTGTATGGTTTGGCAACCTTATTCTACTCTAGGCAATTGGCACTATGTGTGATGAGCATGTTTCACTATGTATGACCCTTAATTCATGTGCTTTACGCCTCCTTTCTTTCTCCCTTTTCATGGAGAGTCCCTAAGACCATAATAAGGCTTAGGAATACCTTAGAAGGAATCTACTCCACATCGATAATATCGGTGGAGTGGTGGGTTATGCATGTGTTGCTTATTTGAGTCCCTAAGCTTCGACACTTTACGCCTCTTAAGCACTATGGGGGATTCGGTATTAGATAACTTAGAGGAATCCTCTATGACACCTAGAGAGTTTGAGTGACCCTAATAAGTCATTCGAATACCTGGTCCTAGAACCATAACATGGCTAGGATACGGGGCTTGATTCGTGGACACATTGGCATGATTTGGACATTAGAGCATCATTGGTTGCATTGGACTCGGGGTTTGCCCGAAAACCTCAGCTCTTTCATATATTTGCACACTTTCATTTACTTGCTTGCATTACTTTCTTGTTTGACTTTTGATTGTTGTTTTGGCACTCCACCATTGCTTTTCACCAAACCACATTACACCTCACACCGCTCATTATCACATACTCACACACACCCACTCTTTCCACTTCTCATCACACCATTCATAGTTAGAGCACCGATTACACACGCTACCGAGAGATCGGGGACCGTCAATCCCTATGGAACGACACTCCCGTATCTCAAAACTACTCACCACTATTTTTGCATTTGTCAAAACCCTATGACACCTAGAGAGTTCGAATGAGGATAATAAGGCATTTGAATACCTTAGGAAAGCACGGTCCTAGAACCATAACATGGCTAGAATACGGGGCTTGATTTATTCATCACTTAAGCATTAATGCATAACCGGAACATCATTCATCATTGTGGGCTTTGGTAATTAAACCTCGAAAACTCAATCATTCTATCATTTCTATCCTCTTCATGTTCCTCCTCTTTATGTTTTGTGCATTAGTTAGTTTACTTTATGTTTCGTGTTTGCATTTCACTCTTTCATCTTTCCAATAATGTTACACTACACTCACTTGTATATCCACTTCACTATTTCATCTTCTCATCTCTTGCCTCATCATCTTTGTGCATCTTCTTTGGTTACTTGTTTGCCAAGGGGTTGAAGGGCCATCGATCCCCGTTGGAACGACAACCCCGGATCTTAAATATACACACACTTTTGGCAATCGTCAAATAGATATAATCACGATTACAATCGTTAATATGGGCATCCTGGAAATAGCAGTAAAAACGATAATTAACCTAGAAAGATTAATATAATTAACCATAAGTTGTCTAACTGCCTGTTCATTTACATAATTAAAGCTCACTTCTTATACTTGAGGATATATAAGATATGAATCATTGTCCATAATAGATAAAATAATTGTTTGTAAGATATGAATGTACGTTGTTATAGTTTGATATTTGTTTTTCTTATTTTTGTACTGGCAACACAATCAACATCTTATTATACATATGAATTTGTAATATTACATAAACAATAACAGCTTCTACATGCTTCAACATATAATGAAAATTACAAAGTTGTTTTAAGTCAAGATTAAATTAAGAAATTATTTGACTTGCCAAGCTCATACATACATATCCATAAACATTATTACCACTTATATAAATTGAAAGCTGCCAATAAATCTTTCAACCCCGTAGTGAATTTCAATTGGTTGGTTGGATTTCGCGTTTCCAATTTGGAATGTATATTAATGAAAATCATTCACATAACACTTCACCAGAGGCCACATTGTTTTTAAACTTCATCTTTTTTGTCATGCAAAAAAAAGTATATTTTTATATGAAAGAAAATTGTAGAAATATTAATTTTTTTTAGAAGATGTCAGTTTTAGGAGAGAAGTATGTTGCTCTGAAAATCTCGTGGATTCTTATGATCAGAGTCTCATAAGCTTTGGTGTTGTCAGCACTGCTTTCTTTAAGGTCATCTGGCACTGGGTCTTTGTTCAAGTCCAAACGCAGCCTCTTTGGTGGAACTTCTACCATTGATTAAAGAACACATTGTTTTCTTTTCAAAGATATGTGACGGGTCTAGAGAAAGCACTGATTAATGTATGTGCAACAAAATGATGTGACTATTGAGATTTGAGAGAGAGATGTGAGTGATGACAGAGAGAGAGAGAGAGAGAAAAGTGCTTCGAAAAAAATAAAGAATATTATTTCTTCAAAGACTATAAATTTTTGTTCTCTTATTTAGATTACTACCAGTACAATAAAAAAATCCTAACCATAACCACCTCTTGCAACTTAACGGAATTATGTTGAGTTATTAACTAATTACTACAATACACAGTGGAAAAACTAAAGTGAAAATGTAGTAACTTTGTCATACATGGATGATGGTAAATAATAAATGGCATAAGGGACACGTAATTTTGCGTAACAAAGAGGCGATGATGCGCATTAGGTCGGGACTCGGGGCTTTGTTGACCTAAACAGAGACCCATTTGCAGTTGCAGAAGACCTCATGGACTTGAACAAGGTCCCAGTAACAGATGACATCGATGACTATTCAACAATCTTGGACACCGACACAGTCGAAGATTTGATCAATAAATGCGAAAAGCTTCAAGAAAACGGCGCCCAGAACACCAAAGTTTATGCGACGATCAATGCAAAAATAGTAATTTGGGATTGTAGGCCCCAACATCCCTTATATTGCTCCACAGAATGTCATGGATTTTTGCACTGATCGTCACATAAGCTTTGGTGTTTTGGGTGCCATTTTCTTGAAGCTTTTCGCATTTATTGATCAAATCTTCAACTGTGTCGGTGTCCAAGATTGTTGAATAGTCATCGATGTCATCTGTTACTGGGACCTTGTTCAAGTCCACGAGGTCTTCTGCAACTGCAAATGGGTCTTTGTTTAGGTCAACAAAGTCGTCTGGCTGTGGGTCTCTATTTAGGTCCAACCTAACCTCTTGGGGAATGCCATTGAATAAACAAACACTTCCTCCCAAAGATGAATATTTAGCGGTGCCCAGAGAGAAAGCATCCGCTAAAGAGCAGAAAGCTACAAAATGATGACAGAGAGATGGAAGTGATGAGAGAGAGAGAGAGAGACGGCGGTGATGAAAAAAAAGAATGAAGACTCTTTTAGAAAATATAGACTGAGACAGTATGGCAGTGACGACAGAGAAAAGAATGAAGACTTTCTTGAGACTGAGACAGTTTAGGGAGGGAGAGAGAGAGAGAGAATTTTTGATTTCTTATCTGTACTACCAGAACCGTTCTTAACTATAATCGCCTCTTTACCAAACAGAATCATAACCGCCTCTTTTCCTTTTTTTTTAGCAGCCTAATAGAATTCGGTTAGAATTATTAACTTCTTTTTTTGTTTGGCTAAATGTTGAATTATTATAAATCCATTTAATTATACTCAAATTATTTTCTCCATTGGTCGTGCTACTTAATTAATTGAGACCCCATTTAATAATACCATTGCTTGTTCTAGGGACCAAATTAAATTATAACTAAAGATGCATAAAATTTCAATCAAATGAAATAGAGTGAGGAGGATAATAAAGACTAGGGTAAAAACCCAATTTGGTACCTAAACTATTGCCAAAGGTACTTTTTGGTACCTACAAAAATTTTTTGGGTTAATACTCATAATAGTACCTGAAGTATCATAGTCTAGACCAATTGGTACCTGAAATATCAAAATGGACAATTTGGTACCTATAGTTTTCCTCCGTCACCCAATTTGGTACTTCTGTCGAAATTTCCGTTAAGTTGGTCCAATTACAAGGGTAATTTTGTCTTTTCATTATTATATCTTTCTAAAATCCATCTATGACCCTAATTAACTACAACTTTCCCTTCATTTTTTTTTTGGACAATTGCAACTTTCCCTCCATAAAAAAGACTTTCCCTCCAAAAGACATAATATTGTCCTAAAAAAAATTGTTATTAACACATCTCAAATTGTTTTTTTTTTTTGGTGAGAAAAAGTTTAGGTAAGAAGGAGGCTTCCTTACACTACCAGGGTCAGGGCAAACCTACGACCTTAACCCGATAGGCCTTACGAAGCTGGTCAGTGTCCCAGCCCAGCCCACCGGTATGGAATTATGTAGGACATTTTCTAGATCACCCACCAACACTCCCAACGAGGGAGCTTTTACAGGATTGCTGGCAGCGAGGATCGAACTTGGGTTGGGGCTCAACCACAAATCCGCCCATACCAACTCAACCAACCTGTGTTGGCACACATCTCAAATTGTTATTAACACACCTTTGTATTTTTAAATACAATTTTTCTAAACAATATAAGAGATTTATGAATTATTTGTATAATAAAAATAAATTAAAAAATACAAAAAGGTGTGTTAACATAAAAAAAATTAAAAAAAAATTAAAAAAAAAAAACATAAAAAAAAATTGTACCTTCAATATAACCAAAAACTCAAAAACCTCATTTAGCGTATATTGAAGGTACGCTATTTTTGGGGTTTCGGGTTTTAGAGTTTTGGTTATATTGAAGGTACAATTATTTTTTTAGGACAATATTATGTCTTTTGGAGGAAAAGTCTTTGATTATGAAGGGAAAGTTGTAGTTAGAGTCATAGATATATTTTAGAAATATATAATAATGAAAAGGCGAAATTACCACTGTAATTCGACCAACTTAACGGAAATTTTGACAGAAGTACCAAATTGGGTGACGGAGGAAAGCTATAGGTACCAAATTGTCCATTTTGATACTTCAGGTACCAATTGGTCCAGACTGTGATACTTCAGGTACTATTATGGGTATTAACCCATTTTTTTTACTCAAAATGGTACCTGAACTATTGTATCGTTACCCAAAATGGTACATCCGTTAAGTATGGTTCAATTATGTACCATTTTGGGTAACAACGCAATAGTTTAGGTACCATTTTGGGTATAAAAAAAATATGTAGGTACCAAAAATGACATTTCACAATAGTTTAGGTATCAAATCAGGTTTTTAACCTAATTAACAACCATTGGATCTGATTTATGGTGGAGAAAAAATTATAAAATTATATTTTTTTTAAAAATTTTAGCACAACTAAAATAGATAAAAACAAATTATATATATATATATATATATGAATTTATAGAAAAAATAATTAACACAAGAACAAATATCAAACCTAAATAAGTATCGTGAGGGTGATGAATCATGCTTGTGATCTTAATTAAATTCACTTCACTAAGTTCTTTCTAATTGAAAAAAAAAAATTCTATAGAGATTTCTTTTGATAATGAATATATATATTTTTTTTTTGTGAAAGATAATAATAAATATTTTTTGGATTTCATTTAGTTAATTTTAATTAATTAATTAAATTGTAATACAAATTTTTTTTGACAATTTTGTATCTCATTTTAACGGAAAACTTGACGAAGGTACCAAAATAGGTAACGGCACAATAGTTCAGGTACCATTTTAAGTAAAAAAATTTGTAGGTACCAAAAAGTACCTTTGGCAATAGTTCAGCTACCAAATTAGGTTTTTACCCTAAAGACTAATTTAATGGTGCTAATAAACTTTGCAAACATCTTACATGCCTAGTGAAAACAAAGATTGAGAAATCGATCTCTGGCTCAAAGACGAAGACTGTAATACTAAATTTTTCCATATGAAAGCCTCTAACCGGAAAAAGAAGAATCACATTAACCCGTTTGGTTAATCGGAATGTTACAATAGGAAAAGGAAATGTATACCTTTTTTCATATTAGGATGGAATGGAAATGGAATTAGCATTTCCATTCTAGCGTCTGGAACCACTCAATAAAATAAGATTAGGAAATGAATTTAGGATTATGAACTTACAAAAATACCTGTACACAATAATCAAATTTTCAGGATGTTCCGAATGAAAAATATCCTGCCTTTTTTTTCTGCTCATTTTATTGACAAAAAAAATCTAAGGACAAAACGTTTTTCGATCAATATTAAAATAAGATATAAATTATGCTCAAACGGGAGAAAGGCTTCTTCAACAATTTGATAAAGCAAAAGATCTTTTGAATATGAAGTTACAAGAAAGTTTATTTCAACAAAAAAAAAATATGAAGTTACAAGAAGCTATATGGAAGCTCGATCTATACAAAAGGCAATTGCCAAGATCCCTTAAGATTTCTTTTCAGAATTGTTTCAATCTCTACAAATGAATTTGGAGAGATAATATGAAAGCAGAATTAAAAAGACGTTGTTCAATCAATGATTACTTCTATAGTAGGATATATCATATGAGATGTTTCCAATACTGTGATCCAACTGTACAAAGAAACTAAAAAACCCTATGAGAGCGAGAGCTCTCCACAAAAACCCTAGTCGTCATGGCTTAGGTATTCAACGATTTCTTATGGAATCACCACCATTGCCAGCTAGATCCTCCTGTGCTGCAATCCAACGTCGACAAGCATCGATGAGTTTCATTCCTACTTTGCCGAAGGAGATGGCAGATCTGGGGGGGCGGCGCAAGTCTGGTGTTCCTCTTGGTGTTCAGTTGTTTGGTGCCCCTAGTATTTGAGGTATTTTCTCTTCTATGGATTGCAAGATTCGGGTACAGTCTTTGGCCCCTATTTTGGATTACCTTTTCTTTGGAGTTTTGGTATGGATTTCATGTTTGGGATCCCGGTGGAAAACATGGTAGTTTGGCAATCTTGGTGTTCCAAGACGGTGCGCTGCTAAAACTTAACCCAAGTCAGATTTGGATATTTGAGTTGGGTCAATTTATTTTCTTGTTTAAGAATAAGAATGATGATCAGTTGTGCAAGTTTAGACTGTGGTTTTACTTTCTCTTTTCATGGGTCATTCTTGAGCTAGATTGGATTTATTGGTCTTAATGACAATACTTGCCGGAATTTTTCTGTTGGAGTTGGCGATTGCTGACAGCAGTGATGTACGGTATGTGTATTATTCTAGGTTTCAAATCATCAATTAGAGTTCTACGTTTAGACTCATCGATTAGGCCACTTATGTGGTCTGTAATGCTCCTTCCTAGGATGTCCATGCTAAGGATTGTAATCATATATTAATTAATATAATTTCTGTTTTTTTTTCCTAAAAAAAAATGATTACCTCTATAGTCAGATTTAATTGATTGAATGAGTGGGTATGATATATGACATAAACATTGGAAGCAAGTGTAGAGTTATGGGTTGCAAAAGAAAAAAAAAAATATATATATATATATATATGTATGTATACAAACTTATGTACATATCAAGTTTTCGAAGTTAAGCATATGTTTAATTTTGAGTTTATGACTTTATGCTACTGAATGTTTAAGGGGCAACATCTGTAA
This sequence comes from Rubus parviflorus, assembly GCA_029955375.1. NCBI lineage: Eukaryota > Viridiplantae > Streptophyta > Magnoliopsida > Rosales > Rosaceae > Rubus > Rubus parviflorus. The sequence goes on along the minus strand of JARGGL010000005.1, from coordinate 5,790,153 downwards.
TTTTGCATTCAGTCATTGAATGAAAATGAAATACCACCCTCTAGGAGGTATTTCTTTTCCCCCTCTTTAAAGGAATTAATTCCGGTCAATTAAGGTCAATTTCCAACATTTCATTTATTTCCTGGCCAGTCAAACATTACAACTTCATGGAAATGGAAAACAATTCTCATTCCTGACTTGATTTTCCGTTAAACAAACGGGGCCTAAGGATTATTTGATGCCTTACTTCGGGTATTCTGCAAGTTGTGGTTAGTAACTTTGAAACTCTCTTGTGCAGACATAATACAAGCAGAGGCTCAAAAGCTTCCCATAGAAATATCAAAATGGCTGGGAAGATTGCAAGCAACTCATTAGTCTTCTAAATATTGATCAATGCCTACGTATTGGAAGAAAAATAGTGTATGACCTAAGAACATTACTATTTTGGTCTTACAAAATTATACCCACCATTAATCATTTTTCTGTCTTCACCTAATCTTTTTATTTTGGGTCGATGACAAGCTCCAAAGCAGTGAATAAGCTGGGGCTATCAAACAAGAAGCCAACTCAAGGGAAACAGCATCCCACATCGAAAAACTTTGATAGTTTACTACTCTTTATATTGTGTCAACTCGCACGCAATATTTTTTCCAAGGATGACATATATAAATCAAGAAATGGTTTTATTTTCAATTTTACTTTTTGGACATAGTGACCGAGTATTGATCTTCCTCTCCTAGTACTTTCAAACAACATCATCTTAAACCTGAATGGTATTACAGAATCTCCTTACAAATTCATGTTTATAATAATACCATTTCTTGTTCTAGGGACTAAGTTCTCATTTGCTACAAACCATTTCATTTAGTTACCTAGCTTTTTCAAGAGGCTGGCCTCGCGGATAGCCTGGAATTTGATGACAAGTTTGTCTCTAGGAGGCCAATTCTCTTTGATTATTGGAGCATCTGCAAAAGTCCTTTTCCATTCTGATAACAATGGAAGCTCATCTTCAGCTATCAGTTTCATGCTAGTTACCTCTTCAAACACACCCTCATAGTGTGCAAGCCATCCAAGTGCAATATCTGCAAATCCAATTCGCTCTCCCCCAAAGAATTTCTTCCCCTTTAGCTCTTCTTCCAAGTACTTCAAGTTCTCTTTGGCTTTCACTATACCTTCCTCTTGCTCTTTCCCTTCACTGTTAAAGGCTTCCCAAATAGATGGCAAAACCTTCATGTAAAATCACATACCTAATTAACCAAATTGAATATATTCTCCATAAAATTTAACCATCATGTATTAATTAAACTCCATATGATTCTAGTGTTCAAGCAAATATGTAGTATGAAACAGTAGATTACCTTTTCATCACCAAATTTAGCCCAAAATCTTGCAGTGGCTCTATCATGAGGATCTTGAGGCAGAAAAGGGTTCTCTTTCCATGTTTCTTCAATGTATTCAAGGATCACAAATGATTCAGCAACTGATTTTCCATTGTGCACAAGCACTGGAACCTTCTTATGAACAGGGTTGTACTGAAGAAGTAAAGGGCTTTTGTTTGCAAGATCTTCAAAGATGGTATCATATGGGACATCTTTGAGCTTCAGTGCCCAAACTATTCTCAAAGCAAAAGGGCTTGACCATGTCCTGAAGACCTTGACTTCTGCCATTTTTGTTGGAATGAGCTGTGAGAAATGAGAATAGCTTAGGCCTTTTATGCAGAACTTTCACTAGTGAACTTTGCTGTTGTCTCCCTACATATCACTCTATTTATTATTCTGACCTCCACTTTTGCTATATAAGACTTGGTCCATAGAATTTGGAAATGGTCATATTAAATTTGACTGTTTGGTGCTTAACTAGGAGTAACATGCTAGATGCTACAAACTGCAAAGAGAGTTCAACATCTAAGTGGAATGAACCATTTTCTCTCTTATTTTCTTTTCTTTTAGGAAAATGTTTCCTTTACTTTTGCATCTCAAACACAAAAAATGATTAAGTTTCTTTTTCTAATACTCTAATTCTACAAACCAGACAATGAGACGAGGCCTAAAGATAAATTTTCAGTTCTGTTTTGTAATTTTTGTAAAAACTCGTATTTAGTTTAGTTTTTACTAATCATAATTTTACAGTAATTGAGAGAGAAAGAAAATGTTAAAGAGCGATAACAATTGACAATTGAGAAATATATGGGGTCAAAGTGAGTTTTGAAAAAAAATGGAAGGATTAAGGTATGAAAGTACTGTTTGGATTGTGACGTAAGGTGTGATGTAACTAAAACAATGATTCTGTTTGTTCTCTTTGGAATTTGGAGATGTGCAGGTTCTGGAAGGGTGTCCCATTTTTTCTTTTGTCTATATGTAATCTCACATGGTACATAGAAAGGGTGAGCTACTTGAGATGATGATATCTGAATGATCAATCAATGAAAGTTACGGTTCAGTAAGAAAAGTGCTAAAGTGGGTGAAAGTTAAAGAACTAAATTATAACTAAAGATGCATAAAATTTCAATCAAATGAAATAGAGTGAGGAGGACAATAAAGACTAATTTAATGGTGCTAATGACCTTTGCAAAGATCATACATGCCTAGTGGAAACAAACATTGAGAAATCGATCTCCAGCACAAAGACGGAGACGGTAATACTAAATTTTTTCATCTAAAAGCTTCTAACCGGAAAAAGAATAATTACATTAAGGATTATTTGATGCCCTACTTCGGGTATTCAGCAGGTTGTGGTTAGTAACTTTGAAAATCTTGTGCAGTCATAATACAAGCAGAGGCTGAAAAGCTTGCAATAGAAATATCAAAATGGCTGGGAAGATTGCAAGCAACTCATTAGTCTTCTAAATATTGATCAATGCCTACGTATTGGAAGAAAAATAGTAAATGACCTAAGAACATTACTATTTTGGTCTTTACAAAATTATACCAACCATTAATAATTTTTCTGTCCTCACCTTATCCTTTTCTTTTGGGTCGATGTCCAAGCTCCAAAGCATTGAATAAGCTGGGGCCCAACTATCAAACAAGAAGCCAACTTAAGGGAAACGGCATCCCACATCGAAAAACTCTGATAGTTTACTACTCTTTATATTGTGCCGGCTCGCATACAAGTTTGTCCCTTCGGGGACATCCGATAAAATTGGAACGATACAGAGAAGATTAGCATGGCCCCTGCGCAAGGATGACACGCATAAATCGAGAAATGGTCCAAATTTTTTTTTGATTGTGTTCAATGTCTTTCGCAAGGGCCAAAGACATGGTTGGGCGACTGAGTATTGATCTTCCTCTCTCAGGTTTGCTTAAGAGCATTTCTAACAGATGACCAATTTTAAAATAAATTTAAAATTTAGCTAAATTTAAGGTAAAACTTAGCTCCAACAGAATACCTAAAAAAAAATTAAATTTAACTTTTGTTAAATTCTCTAGCTATATTTAGCTAAACAGGAGAGAGAAAATAGGTAAAAACTAAATACTCCAACGTCTATTTTTTTTTTCAGTTTCAAAGTTCTGCTTCCGATGACTCTCCAACCATTCCCCAAGGAAGTTTTGAGCGAATGTCACTTACTTCAACATTTTTAGAACTTCCACAGGCCCTAGGACACTATCCGCTCCTGATGACTCTCAAACTATTGCCCAAGTAAATCTTGAGAGAGAGAGATAGAGAGGGTGGCATTTCTGAATTAAAACAAAAAAACAAAAATCTATTCAAGTGTTTGACCCAAAATTTTTTTTGATTTTTTTTTAAAACCCGCCCAGCCCACATAAGGAGGATTTGCAATTAATTGAGGCGGCTCACCTCCGTCAAGATCCTAGGAGGGTTTTTTAGAACACCTATTGAGAAATGGCCTCTAAGACTCTTTGTATCAGACTCAAACTCATAATCCTCCTCATTTGTAATGTGTCCTCATCCAATACAAAATTTTCTTCACGAAGTTCTCTTACTTCAACATTTCTAGAATTTTCCCTAAGGTGAGGGAGGGAGGGAGAGAGAGAGAGAGAGAGAGAGAGAGAGAGAGAGAGAGAGAGAGAGAGAGAGAGAGAGAGAGAGAGAGAGAGAGAGAGAGAGAGAGAGAGAGAGAGAGAGAGAGAGAGAGAGAGAGAGAGAGAGAGTCACGTTTCTTACAAAAACAAAAAAAAACCTATTTAAGTGTATAACCCCAAAAAAAAATTCTAATTTTTTAATAACTCGCCCAATTCGCCTTAGCAGATTTGCAATTAATCTAGGTGATTGGCCTCCGCCTAGCGCCTAGGCGGGATTTTTAGAACACATCTTGGGAAATGGTTGGGACACGATGTCCTGATATAAATCCCTTTAATTATACCCAAATTATTTGCATACATATACATTCGTTGTACTGTGGCCTTCTATCAAAGCAATCTCATAGATTAAGATGTTATGTTGCTAGATTAAGATGTTATGTTGCTAGAAGATGTTATGTTTACTAGCAACATAACAGAATCTTAACATCTTCGAAAGTATGCTTTTGTGAGGATTCAGATTTTAACAAAATGAATTTGCTAGTACAGAATCTTAACAAAAATGTTAAACCATTTGTTTGCTAGAACAGAATGAAATCCTGAATGTTAAGATGTTAAAATGAAATCCTGAATGCTAGTACAAAATGTTAAAATCCTGAATGGGTTAACATTTTGTTAAGATTCTGTACTAGCAAACAAAATGAAAGTACTAGTAAACAAATGGGTTTAACATCTTTGCTAGTAAACAAATGGGTTTAACATGTTGCTAGTACTTTCAAATTCATGTTTGAAAGTACTAATAAAAGCATTCAGATTTGCTAGAACTTTCAAATTCATGTTATAAACAGAATCTCCTCACAAATTCATTGCTTGTTCTAGGGGCTAAGTTATTCGATCATCCTCACATATTCTCTATTTTATTACTTATTTTACAGAAATAACTGATCAATCTACTAGACCATTTCATTTAGGTGCCTAGCTTTTTCAAGAGGTTGGCCTCGCGGTAACCCTGGTATCTGGTGACGAGTTTGTCTTTAGGAGGCCAATTCTCCTTGATTATTGGAGCATCTGCAAAAGTCCTTTTCCATTCTGATAACAATGGAAACTCATCTTCTGCTATCAACTTGATGCTAGTTACCTCTTCAAACGCACCCTCATAGTGTGCAAGCCAGCCAAGTGCAACATCTGCAAATCCGATTCGGTCTCCCCCAAAGAATCTCTTCCCCTTTAGCTCTTCTTCCAAGTACTTCAAGTTCTCTTTGGCTTTCACTATACCTTCCTCTTGTTCTTTCCCTTCACTGTTAAGGACTTCCATCATAGATGGCAAAACCTTCATGTAAAATCACAAACCTAATTAACCAAATTGAATATATTCTCCATACAATTTAACCTTCATGTATTAATTAAACTCCATGTGATCTAGTGTTCAAGAAAATATGTAGTATGAACAGTAGATTACCTTTTCATCACCAAATTTAGCCCAAAATCTTGCAGTGGCTCTATCATGAGGATCTTGAGGCAGCAAAGGGTACTGTTTCCATGTTTCTTCAATGTATTCAAGGATCACAAATGATTCAGCAACTGATTTTCCATTGTGCACAAGCACTGGAACCTTCTTATGAACAGGGTTGTATTGAAGAAGTGAAGGGCTTTTGTTTGCAAGATCTTCAAAGATGGTATCATATGGGACATCTTTGAGCTTCAGTGCCCAAACTATTCTCAAAGCAAAACGGCTTGACCATGTCCTGAAGAGCTTCACTTCTGCCATTTTTGGTTGAATGAGCTGTTCTCACAGCTCAAGGCCTTTTTATGCAGAACTTTCACCAGGGAATTTGCTGTTGCCTCCCTATATATCACTGTATTTGTATTTCTGACCTTCACTGTTGCTATATAAGATTTGGTCCAGAGAATTCAGGAAATGCTCATATTAAGTTTGATTGTTTGGTGTGGGTAAACTTTTAGTTTTGTTTCGTAATTTTTGTTAAAACCTGTATTTAGTTTAGGTTATAGTTTTTGACTAATCATAATTTTACAGCAGTTGAGAATCTGAGATAAAAAGAAAATGTTAAGGAATAAGGAGCAACAATTTTGACAATTGGGAAATATATGGGGATCAAAGTGAGTTTTGAGAAAATGAAAGGATTAGGGTATGTAAATAATGTTTGGATTGTCACGTAAGGTGTGATGTAAGTCTGAAACTAGAAGTAAAATTCCGTTTGTTCTCTTTGGAATTTGAAAATGTACAGGCGGCTTTGGAAGGGAGTCTCATTTTTTCTTTGTTAATTTGTACAGTTACAATATTGCTAATCTCATATGGCACATAGAAAGGCTAAACTACTTGAGATGATGATATCTGAATGAAAAAGAATACATATGTTAGGGTTGAGTTATAAAAGTCCTAAAGTGGTGAAAGTTAAACAACTTAATTACATCTAAAGATGCATAAAATTTCAATCAAATGAATATGGTGAGAGGACAAGAAAGACTATGGCCATCTCCAGTAAAGAGGGTTAAATTGGGTTCCGGAACTAAATTATATCCCTCAAAATAATATTTTTTATTAAAACAGTAAGGGCTATAATTTATTTATATGGCCAAATTATAGCCCTCGTGCTCCATCGAGAGGTCACCCCCAGGGCTATTTTCAGCCCTCTAGCTCCCCCTTTAGCCTCCCCCCCTCTACCCCTTTAGCCCTCCAAAAATCCCATTTAGTGCCTGGACGAATTTGTCTGGGTCTTCCATTATCTTTTTATTTGAGAAGAAATACATATGAAAATTTTGCCTGCCAACTGTTTGATAAAATGTCTCTGTTACTGGCCCTGCTAAAATTATTGAAGTACGTACTTTTCAATGATCTTTAGATTATCTATTACACTTGTGGTTCTGGGGAATAGCACTAGCTGGGTTCATAGGCAATTGAATATTAGTGTCACTTGGTTGAAAGTCTAGAAACACTGCATTTGAGTTTCTTTGTTTTTGATCAGAAAAACCCAAGATATGGTTCTTTAAGCGAGTATATTAGTTCAGCACTTCAATCTTGGTTGTTTTAAGATTTGTAAAGGCAGCCATTCAGGATATTTTAGCGTCGGAAATGCATGTATTATATGAATGCACACAAAGCCACTTCAAACAAAGACCAACTTAACTTGAAGGCAAACAAGCTACATACCTTCACAAAGACTAGGAGCAGAGCCACTTTAGATTACAGTTTTCCAAGGCAAACAAAGACTAACGTAGACACTATAATTTGCATCGACTTTCATCCACTGAGGACTTATTCCCACTTTGAGCGCTGTCCAATTGTCATCTTTGTTGCATAGTGAAGTTTGTTCTTTTGTGTTGCCTTACTGTACTAATTGACATATGGTGCCTCAAGTTCTTCATATGAGGCCCTTTCAGCTGCTCCCATTTGGAACATGAAACCCTTCAAAGTTTGGGGTCCTGAGGACCCGATCTCTAAGCGCATCCTATCAGGCAAACCCAGAACAAGAAAGTACTCTGAATCAAAAGCTATCTTCTCAAACACCTCGGAATGTATGTGCAAATTGTGCATGCAGAAGAGTGAAAAGCAACAATGGACATAGACAGTTTTCATGTCCATTGGAAGTGACTAGTTGAGCCATTCATAGACATCATTCTCAGGATTCATGTTAATGCTGATGTTGTCTGACAAAATAGTTTTCTTTAGGCTGTTAATTGTTTGATATGCTGAAGTTTAAATTGCATTTGTCACCTACCAATGATTCAAAATTTTCCAATGGAATGACAAATTCTCATGTATATGCATTGCAAAGTCCCTGCTGACCTTCATTCTTATTCCCTATCTGTATATGCAGATACCAATTTGCATATTTATTAAAATATGGCCACATCTTGGATCCATTGATTGAGAATATGTAACTACTAAATACTAATTGTTCCTGATGAGGAGATCCAAAATGGCCAAGACAGTCATTACAACATTCAAAGAAGATAGTGCTTAAAGTCCTATCAAAGAAGCCCCAGATAGGAAGCTAGCAACTAACTTTCAGGTTCTTAGTTCTATCACTTATTGGTACCCGACTCTCTCTCGCTCTTATACATCTTTGTTTCATTTCTCTGCCATTTTCAAATTTTTGACGAGTGCTCGCTCACGGATAGCCTGAAATTTGGTGACAAGTTTGTCTCTAGGAGGCCAGTTCTCTTTGATTACAGGAGCATCTGCAAAAGTCTTTTGCCATTCTGATAACAACGGAAACTCATCTTCTGCTATCAATGTCATGCCAGTTACCTCTTCAAACACGTTCTCATGATGTGCAAGCCATCCAAGGGCTATATCTGCAAATCCAATTTGCTCTCCCCCAAAGAATTTCTTTCCCTTTAGCTCTTCTTCCAAGTACTTCAAGTTCTCCTTTGCTTTCACAATACCTTCCTCTTGCTCTTTCCCTTCACGGCGTAAGACGTCCAAAATTGGTGGAAAAACCTTCATGTACAACCACAAACCTAATTACATAGTAAACTGAATTGAATTCCTTACTAACCTAGCCTTTTTTCTTTTTTTTTCTTATATCGTATATCGATCATGAAACTCCATATGAAACTAGTGTTCAAGAAAATATCTGATTATATATAGTAGTGGTTCAGATAGATTACCTTGTCATCACCAAATTTGGCCCAAAAGCGTGCAGTGGCTCTATCATGAGGATCTTCGGGGAGCAAAGGGTTTTGTTTCCATGTTTCCTCAATGTATTCAAGGATCACCAAAGATTCAGCTATTGATTTTCCATTGTGCACAAGCACTGGAACCAACTTATGAATGGGGTTGTATTGAAGAAGTAGAGGGCTTTTGCTTGAAAGATCTTCAAAGATGGTATCATAGGGGACACCTTTGAGCTTCAGTGCCCAAACTATTCTCAAAGCAAAAGAGCTTGACCATGTCCTAAAGAGCTTGACTTCTGCCATTTTTGTTAGAATGAGCTGTGATGGCTTTAGACTTTTTATGCAGAACTTTCAGTATGGAACTTTGCTGCTGTCTCACTATATTTTTCTGTATTTATTAGGGCTATTTACCAATACCTACAAGACCAACTTATCAATTCCCAGTAGCAAAACTAGTATAGGGAAAAGTCCTAAAAGGACTACTTGTTATAAACAACTTCAACTTAATCCAAGCTGACACTATTCTAAACAGTATCATGCAATAATAGTTTAATAACAAACTTTCAGAAGCTAGCCTTCAACATGCACCAATTTCACCTACTGCGGTTACTTCCAGGGCGGAATCACTGCTGCTTCTTAGGGTTTAGGATTAAAAACAAAGCATGATAATGAGGAGTTTAACATCAAATCTGGAAAATAGAGTTTTGTTAAAACATAAAAGGTAAAAGTAGAATAAGAAATATTTTTGCGACGGTTTATTCTGGGCACAAACTAGAATTTCTTTATTCAAACATGATTACAGATAAAACCCAGAGCCTCACTCTTGGGTAAACAGCTATAAGCTGTTTAGCTACTCATAACTAAATACAAACTTACTTGAGAAATAAAAGACTGAAGCTGAACCAGGGAGCTTCGACTCACACTCTTGGCTTTCTACTCTCAGATATCTCAATGATAGTTCTGATTTTCGATGCTTTACAAACTGAAAGAAAGACTCCTTATATAGGGAGCGGAATTCAAAACGGAATTCAAAACTCAAAATTAAAAGATAAGATCCAGCTCATGCGGACCCTTTAATTATGCTATTCTTGGTGGAGTTTCCTGCTGATGATGCTACCTGTCTGGTGTCGGCAGAAAAAGCCAGATTCCTTCTTGATAAGGTTTGGTGCGCTTTCAGCCTTCCATCATATTTTCAACGTTGGTTAGCGCTTCATCATTAAAGGGATAGATGGGGGACCCTGGGGACCCTGTTCCACTTGCTGCTCCTTTGTCGTAGTCTTCGACATGGAAATCTTCCAGATCTGAGTCTGGGTGAATTTTGTAGGGATTTTCTTTAGCTAGATTCTCTAGCCAGGTGTAAGTGGCTTTAGTGCAATCCACCTCATCTCTTACTAATGAAGAGAAGCAGTCACATGCTGTTGGTGGAGGATGATCATAGCTGGTGATAATAATTTTTTCACCACTAGCTAAGAGATTCGCCTCTCTATCTTGAGGGATTAGTTTCTTTATGAAATCAATAGTCATTGCCTTGATCCACGGAATGCTTTGATTTGGTTTTCCATTAAAACCTGCTACTGCTGGTTTATCGTCCACTGTAGGACCATTGATTAGTCTCACATAATGATATGGCGCTATATATTCAATAGAGCCATCTCTCTTGTTGATCCACTCTGGTGGAGTTGAGATAAATTTGATTCTCAGAATGCAACCATCTGGCCTGATGTTCTTGATTGTATTGACTATGATTGCAGGGAGACCTCTTAGGTCATCATTCGTTTTAGTCCATAGATTATGGACAAAACCATTTTCAATAAGCCAAAGCTTATGATTTTGGTGATGATCAGCTTGAACATTCACCACATATCTACCAAAGAAAGGACCCGATACAGGGAACAGAGTACCTGGTAAACCTTCATCTCCAGCTGCTCCTAGAACATTGTGGAATTCGAACCACTCAGGTTCTGTCAGGGCCTTTAGAGGAACCCTTGCACTTTCTGGTGAAATCACCATTTCTAACTTTTGTTCCTTCTGAACATTCTTTCCTCCATCATGGAGTTCTTCTGTTAAGGCGAACAGAGTAGAGAACATTTGTCTGGAGTTCTTTTCTTGAAAATTGTACAGGAGGTTGTCGAGTAAGACCTTCTGTTCTGCAGTTAGGCGTCTTCCAGTTCTGTAGACATCTTTGTCAAAGGTTAAAAGTTGATAGCCATGGACTACCGTTGTTCCAGTTGGAACATGTCTGCTTTTGGGCAAAGCAGCAGCCATCAACGGGTTTGATATGCCTTTACCGCCTACCGTTTGAGACGGGCTAGCCAGTCCTTTCCCCTGGGACTGATCAGTTGTGAAGGTTTCTTTTGGAACCTTGGTATATGTCTCAAGGACATCTTTCATTGATGAATCTTCATCATTCATTCGGCCTTTGCCTTTATCAGTTCTTCTTAACATCGCCATTTCTCTTGTGAGGGCGTCAGGGAGATAATTTTTGCTACCTGCAATTAATTCAACATTATAATCATATTGATTCAAAAATAATTGCCAGTTAGCTAATCTACCTCTATCAGCAGCTTTATCAAGTTTAAAATTTTTGAAGTTTTTAACTCTAGCACAATCAGTTCTAACCGTAAAGGTTTTCCCTAAAAATGCGGGAGCATTCAAAATAGTTTTCTTGACTGCTAAAATTTCTTTTTCCCCTGTGGGATAATTCTGCTCTGCAGGGTTGAATTTACCGCTGCAAAATTTGCAAATCTTTTCGATGTTAGTGCCTGGGGTTTTAGCTAAAACTATTCCCGACCAGTAATTGTCACTAGCATCAGTTTGTAGAATGATTTCGTCATTCTCTTCAGGTTGTTGTAAAGGGGGTAAATTTTTACACAGATCTTTTATCTGTTTTACTATTTTTTCATCATCTTCTGTGAACTTCCAAGTTCTCTTAGAACTCGTCTTAGGAGATAACATTGCTGTTAGTCCCGAGATTTTGGGAATGAAATCTCTCCCATAGTTTATGACTCCTAAAAATCTCTGTAGACTTTTAGCGTCAGGGATTCTGTTTGGGAACTTCCAAACCTTTTCAAGGATATGGGGTTGGAGCTTTATCTCTCCATTTTTTATATTGATTCCGAGGAAATCAACCTCATCTAGGATAAAGAAAATTTTCTTTTCTCCTAATATAATTCCATGCTGAACTATCAGCTTAACCACTTCATGAAGATGCTTCATGTGTTCTTCTCTGTTCTTAGAGAAAACTAATATGTCATCTATGTAGACAACACAGAATTCTGCTACATGCTTAAAGATATTGTCCATCTTTCTTTGAAAGATTGATGGAGCTTGTTTTAATCCAAACGGCATGACTAACCATTCGTAATGACCCTGTGGTGTTCCGAAGGCTGTTATCGGGATGCTTTCAGAATGCATCTTGACTTGCCAAAAACCTGATTTGGCATCAAACTTAGAAAAGACCTTTGCTCCTTTGAGCTGGTTTATCAATACTCGTGCTTGAGCAATTTGATAACCGTCTTTTACGGTTTTCTTATTGACATCTCTGTAGTCAATAACCATTCTTGCTTTCCCTCTAACTTCTTCTGCATGGTTTCTGACATAGAATGCAGGAGCATGATGAGGACTTGTGGAAGGTCTAATTAATTTCTTTTCTAAGAGATCAGCAATATCTTTTCTGAACTCTTTTTGATCTTCTTCCTTGTACTGAGGAATGGCTTTTACATGACATATGGCATTCATATCATGTAATTTCAATTCACAGACTACTGGGTCTTTTTCCCAGAACTTCTGAGGATTTGTATCAATGTTTTGCTTTAACATTTTCTTTATCTCTTCTAGAGTGAGCACCTTCTGTTTTTCTATTTTGTTTTGAAGGTGTTTGATGTTGTGTTCATGAATGAAGCTTTCTTCTTCACTATCTTCTTTTTCTTCTTCTGAAGAATCTTCTATAAGCAATTCTTCTTGCTTTTTATATTGCAACACAGTTTCAAATCTTGGTTTATATTCACCACGATTTTGCTGCAACTTCTGATATTGTAAGGTGAAGTTTGGACCAACAACGCTTCTTGCTTGTTTGAGTCTTTCTGTCCAGAAGGTTTTATCACCTTTCTCGAAGCCCATAACTGCTTCTTTTTGTATTATTGTCTGCTGTAATAGGAAATCATTTCCTAGCAGTATATCAGAACCTTGGCCTTCTGCTTGCCATATGGTTTTGATTGTAAAGTTTCCACCACCTATGGTGATCTTTACATCTTTTGCTACTCTTTTCATGGAAAATCTGCTTCCATCCATTTGTATTCCAGTAGCAGTTTTATTTTTATCTTCAGTCCAGAGTTCTTCTGGAATAGCAAATCTTTTTGCTATAGTGAATCCTGATCCACTATCTACAAAGGCATGTAGATGGTATTTTCTATAATCAGGAAACTTTAATCCGATCTCTATGTAGTTGCTGAATCTACTGGTAGAGATTATCTTTGATTGTTGAATTTCTATTGACTGTGACTCTTCATCAGTCAAAGGTTTGCATCCTTCTGTAGGACACGGAATTTCTTCCATTTCTATTTCTTCGTCGATCTTTTCGACTGTTTCTTCCTTTGAGGCTGGTTGTATTATACAGTTTGGATGGACTAAGTTTTCAAAGTCTTCTTTGTTCTTAGCTCTTTCCATATCTCTGGCATATAACTCATTTCTTTCTGCCAGTTTTTCGAAGTATTCTTCGTATTCTTGTTCAACTAATTGGCTGATTGAACCATTTTTTGTCTTTCTTCGAGCTTCAGCTATGAAGCATTCTTTGTGATATGTGAAGCCTGTGCTTTCACAGAACATTGGGAGGCCATTAGTTTCATGACATTGGCAATAGTCACAGAGAAACGAACCAGGCATAGTACAGTAAGAAGACATTAATTCTTCTGTAGTATTTTCTTCCCAATTTTTTACCTTGAGAACATATACTTCTCTTTGGTATTCTTCTTCTGATTCTGTATCAGATTCTGAAGAGCTATCTTCTTCTTCATAGGCTGAGTAGATAGATAGACTGTCTTCATCTTCAGAATAAGCTACTTCGTATCCTTTGATATTAGCTTCTTCTATGATGTCCTCGTATTCTTCGAATAGCAGGGCTTTTGAAGTTCTTTTGTTTTTTTCGGGACATTCATTGGCATAATGCCCTTCTGCCTTGCAGAGCCAACATCTGCATTTTTTCTTTTCAGGTTTTTCTTGAGACGGAGATTTCTTTTTGAAGAATCTTTTCTTCTTGTTGAATCTATTTTTTCTAAAATTGGAGCTTTTCTTAAACTTCCAATTTTTGTTCTGGTTTTTCTCAAACCTTTTTGAAAAGATTTTATCTTTTCTTTTCTTCTTCTTATGAGGATCTCTTATGTTATGACATCCCCAATTTGTAGGAGTATCGAGAATTTTATAGCAAAAATTCTCATTTCCTTTCAGTTGCTTTCTAGCCATCTTGGATTTATTATTTTCTACACACTGCTTTCTTAACAGTTCTTGTATTCTTTCTGCAACTCCTCCAACTGTAAATCTTTCTAGAGGACGTTCAGCCATGCTTTCTGCTACGGCAATATTCCAAGGGGCTGGTAACTTCCTATGAAGTAGATTAACTAGATTTTGATCATCTAGTTCTCCAATAGTACAGTAGTACTGTTGGAATTCATTTAAGTATTCTTCAAAATATCCTATGTCACATATGGACAATTTTTCAATATTTATTCTAGCAATTCTTTTGCTTCTTTCATCATGGCTCGTTACACTGCCACAGAATTGTTCATAGAAAGGAATAGCAAAATCATATGGATTTTTTGAAGATGCTATTTGTTCTAGCCAATTTTTTCCTCTTTCGGTTTCTTTAAACGTGAGGTAGAATTTTTTGGCTATTCCCGTAAGGGTTGCTTCATAGACAATCTGCATGTCTGGGGGTTCTAGTTTTCCTAGTGTTAAGGCTCCCATTAAAAAGAGACTTTCTACCCATTGATCTATAGTTTTTCTTTTATCTAGAGCTTTCTCTAAAGCTAACCATGTTCCATGGTTTGTAATAGGGACTCTTGGTATATCATTTACTGGTATATACCTTTCGGAGTTTCTTTCTCCTTTTTTACCCGTAGGGGCTTCCTTTTTTGGAAGTCTTATCCAGTCATCATCCTTGATGATATTTGTTTTTGTTCCTGAGCTTTCTCCTGTTTCCATATTCTGGAAAGGTTGGATTTTTCGCTCTTTTTTGCTTATCTTGAAATTTTCTATTTCTATGAGAAGTTGTTCTAACCTTTCTAGGTTTTCGCATGTTTCTGCTTCTTCATAAAGCTCGTAAAGCTTTTCTGACCTTAGCATTTTTGCAGGTCTATGTAGTTCTAATTCGAACTCTTCTTGTTCATCTAAGTAATTTTTTGTACTGGTAGAGGAACCTTCTCTAACAGTATTACTTCTTCTTAGACCTTGCAGGTTGAGGTTTTTAATTCCTCTGTTTACTTCTTCAATATTCACGTCACTTTTTCTGTGACCCTCGAATCTAAGACTGATGTTTCCAGTCTTTCTGTCTTGATAAGACTTTGCTCTTGTATTTTCTGGCTGTAATTTTGGACCAGAGAGTTTCCATTCTATTGGAAATGTTACTTCATCCCAAGTAACTTTCTTTATCTGCTCTGAGCAGTTTTTTGGATTGGTAATGAAACCAGTAGTGAGACCAGGGATGTTTGATATCTTAGTTTTGGGCTCAACTGTTGAACTCATCAACTTGTAGTATACTCTGTATACTATTGCAAGTTCTTGCATGTTTTCTTTCATGGTAATACCATCTGTTTTCACCCTTAATCTTAAGGATTGTACTGCATCTTTTAGACTTGTAGAGAAATTTGGGAAACAGTTGAAGTATGCAACTTGATTGCATAGAGACGCTTCAAGTGTTCCTAGAAGACTTTTCTGAAAGTCTCCTAATCTATTGTCTTGTAGGACACATAGAACCGAACAATTTATGCCTTCTCTGGCTAATAATTTTATGCCTACTTGGACTGCTCCAATGTGCATAAATTCATATTTTTTCTCTTTTGCTCTAGCAACTTCGCTTGGTGTTATCATTAGGAGATCTGTTTCTCCTGTATTTGCTGGAGTTGTGAATTCTAGCATTTTGAATTGATGGCTATCCAATAATTCAAAATTTCCTCTTTTATATATTTGTCTGAATTCAAATTTTGGTATCGAAGAGTTTTTTACTCTGCTCTCGATTTCGTTGAATTCAAATTCTTCAGCGTTTACTAGCTGAACTTCTTTTTTCTTTTTGAAGATACTTAACATTTTAGTATCTCTGATAATTTCTTTAGTTCCCTTTTGAACTTTTGATATATTAGTCAGTCCTGTTGACTGTTCTATATCTGGCATGCTAAATTTAGCATGTTGTATAGGTTTTTCTAATGGTTTAAACCTATTATTTGTTTTAACAGACTGTTCTGTTATTTTTGGAAAGAGAATCTGTTTCTCTTTATTTTTTGTTAGTATTGTTACTAACTTTTCTTCTTCCTTTTCTGGAAGAGTTTTAATATAATCGAGTTTTTCTTCCAATTTTATTAATTGGTCGATTATTTTTTGAACATTCTCTAAACTTGTGTTACATTTAGAGATTTCTTCTAAGGATTCTTGATGACTTTCATCTAGTCTTTTTAATAGAGATTCCAGTTTCTCTATTATTTGTTCAGATACTGTTCCCATCTTGGGAAATCTTTGAGCTAAACAAGCTCTGATACCAGTTGGACTGCGGATCTAACCGATGCTCAAATCATCAAGCATTTCTTGATAAACTTCTAGAGATTTTTTAGCTTCGTCTACTCTTTCTCTAGTATTTCTAATCCTGATTAGGATAGACCAGAAATTTGGTGATTGAATGCTAGTATTTTCTCGAAGACACACAAGATCTTTTAATTTCTTTCTTTCTCTTTCTAGTTCTTCTGTAGAATCTTTACAGTAGGATAATAAATTTTCTCTAGTTAGTAGAAGAGGAAGACTGCTCATTAGACTAAAAGTCTACTCAGGCGAGATTCTATCTCTTTTTTCTCAATTAAAAGATTTCTTATGAGATCCTTTTCTATTCGGATTTCTTCTTCGAGGACTATCTTCCTTTCTTTAGCTCTGCTAAGATTAGTGGTTCGGATATGATCTATCAAGAACTGTAGGCTTTCAATTCTTTTATAAGCGTTAGCTATAAACTCTCGTTTTAAATCTAAACTTTCTCTTAAATGAGAAGAAATAGTGCAGTAATAAGCAATATTATGAGAAAAATATAACTGTTTACCTTCGAGTGTAGAGGATAGATCTTAGCTGCAATTGTTAGAACAAACAAATTCAAAGATATGGGCCCACAACGCTCCGCCAGTTTAAAGGGGTTTTTTTTTTTTTTTTTTTTTTTTTTTTTTTTTTTTTTTTTTTTTATATATATATATAGGGTAAGGTTGGTATTTAAGAACTATTGCATAGTGAATTTGTACCGCATGGATACAAGTTTCCTGCTTTTGTAGTTTTGGGTAATTTGCTCTATTTATTATTCTAACCTTATCTATATGACTTGGTTCCTGATGCATATTCTTTCTTGTTCTAGAAAGAGGTGATCAAATTATAGGATCATTAACGTCTCATAAACAAAGAGGTAATGTTTGGTTCTGTTTATGTTGCAGTATTTGAATTTTGTAATTTTTGTTAAAACCCCTAATTAGTTTAGTTTTTACTAATTATAAATTTACAACTCTTGAGAGGTAAAAGAAACCACAATGATTGGCAATTGGGAAAAATATGGGGTGAAAGTGAGTCATGAGAAAATGAAAGGAATAATGTTTGAATTGAAACGTAAGGTCTGACGTAACTAGAAGAAGGTTCTTATTTGTTCTCTTTAGAATTTGGACTTGTGCAGGGCTATCTAAGGGTGCCCATTTTTCTGGGTCAATAGTTGGAGCCAACATTGTCATCTTATATAAATTGCAAATACAGATGCATAGAATTTCAAGCAAGTGAATAGGGTGAGGTGGACAATGAAGACTAATGCAACTGCTGGTGCTATTTGAACTTTGCAAACTTCATACCATTCCTGGCAAATCTAGGAATTAAAGTTAGTTGGCAGATTTGCTGCACAGTTTAAACCCTAAACCCTTCCGATCATTTTCTGTACATATTAGTTTATTAGTTATATCTACTGGAAGGCTAATCCTCTTAATTTTAGATCTAATGCGTCTAATTTCGAAACTACTAAGGGGCATGCAGTCTCCTTCTTCCGTTGTCAGGCTCAATTTTGATGGTTCGGTGGTTTGTCATGATTTTGCTACATGCTTTCTGCTTCTTGACGTCTCAAATGGCTCTCCTTAGTTTGTGTTAGAAATCTTGACACATTCATGTCTTGTTGGCTGAAGCCAAGCCTTAAGGGCATCTCGAACGCTGAGAGTTCTATGCCCATTTTGAGTCCAAAATTCAATTTCCCGTCTCCAATGGTAGAGTTCCCAGCTCCAAGTCTCAGGAAAAACTCAGACCCAAACTCAAACTTAGACCAATTCCGAGTGTAGTCCTAATTAAAACAAACAACTATAGGTCTGTCTTGACATTCATTGTTGGAGATGAGCCAGATGGCCAAAATCCTATATGAATAGTTAGGATTTGGGATGCCAAAATAGGTGTAGGACTTGGGTTTGAGTCCATATAGTTGGAGTTGCCCTTAAATATAGAGAGAGAGAGAGAGAGAGAGCCAATTATGGATAGGAATATAGTAGGAAATCAAATGAAAGGAAAACAAATCAAGCACTCTAACCCCAGTCCATGTCCATTGGCGTCCTGTGATTGGCTATGAGACTAAAATATTCCACGTGGCTTGTACTCCCGTCGTCCATTTAGGACGCTTTAACTGTATCAACTGTAGTGTATCTTTAACTCTACTAGCACTGAGCCACTGACAGAATGAACAACACAAAAGCTCCGATATCAAATATCACCTTTGGCTCTTATTATTCAAAATTCACTTCTTCTTCTTCTTCATCATCATCGAAGCCAAATCGCGGAGGCCGTTGTATCAGTAGCGTCCTCAGTAGTGCGCCATGTTACAGTTCCTAGACAGATTAGGTACCACTTAATTTCACAAAAAATTGTTTCCTATTCTGTTCTGTTATGAAATCCTCCCCTGTAATTTCATTCATGACCCATTAATTTTACTAGAAGATGCGTTTTTTACTTTGTTTTGTTGCTCTTCCATAGCTTCACACCAGTAGGATCTGCAAATTTTGTTGGGTTATGGAGTCGTGTGTAATTCATTCTACTGATCCTGTTTTATGAGTGATGAGTTTTCTGAGGATGCTGCAGTAGAGCTTAAAACATAGGCCTTCGGATTTCGGAATCAAATTTATGCCCATGTTTCCAAACCTTTTAGTTTTTGTTGCTCTCGATTGCAGTCACTTACTTCTCCATGTTTAGCATTGATATGAACAATTTGATATTGCTGGTGATGAAGCCACACTTGTGACATGGGACATCAACAGATAGAATATTGATTCTCATCCATGATCCATCTATAAATTCGCCGATTTCGATATAAGAAAGTACATGCTCTTTATCCTCCTAATTCACAACCTAGCGGGCTCAGAATCATCATTGGGGTTGAAAAGGACCAACAAAAAACCACATAATCTTCAAAGTTTCAAAATCACCACATTTTAAGTTCTTGGTTCTCATCGACCGGTCGAAATTCGGGTATCGACCGGTCGAACAATGTTTTGAAATGGCTCTGGACAAGTGTCAACCGGTCGACTAGCAAGGTCGACAGGTAGTCTGGGCGACTTTTTAGTTGAAAACTTCGAAAAAATTTTGGGTTTTTGAAATATTACTTTCATTAGGCCCAGCCTCACCCCCACACTTAAAGTTAAAACCAACATTGTCCTCAATGTTGTGAGGTGTTTAAAAGTGAAATTTAAGTTGGCGAAAGTGAGGAAGTGAACTCGGGCGGATGCACACAACAAGAAAAATCAAGCGGATGATAGAGATAAGGAAACCCCCTTGTAGACGACTCCCTTCATAGCCGAGAAACCACAAATAATAAACACCAACTTCAAGGCATAAGGTCCTGACTTCCAAACGTTTGCTCGTCGAGTGCCAAAGTGAGTTAGCGCTCATCAAAGTGTGATTGCATCGGGATCACTAGAAAACAGGGGAAATCAGCACGCAATATCGACATTCTCCCAAAGATTTGGGCATAGCTCTAAGAATAGGCATCCAAGTTGAGTGATTCCAGTGGCATTGGAAATTAGACTCAACGAGATTTAGTTTGGCCACTAGAAACTCAAAAATCACTATCTGGACATGCAATGAAGAACCGGTCAAAATGACCCTCCAGAAAGTCAAACTGTAGTGAGCACCCCTCCTTGAGACAAATATATAAGCAGATCCAATGGTCTTTCAGAGAGAAATTTAAACTGGGAACAGAAGATTTAGCGTAAACTGATCGCAGCTAAAGAGTTGGGATGTTAACCCGTTGAGTTTCCCAACCAACTTAATTTGAGACCAAGAACCCCATGTATCTAGAACTCAGCCACGAAGAAAATTAATATCCTAACAGACCTCGATGAAACCTTCAGCAAAATTCAGCAAAATTGATAAAGAAAAAATATACCTTTTTAATTGGTTTCATCTTCGGGGAATCCTTGTCAATCTATATGAGTGAGGATTCCATATCAAAGAGGGGAACGCCACTTATGGCTTCTCCTGTCTGGTTTTACTTGCCAATTGCAGTTAATCATGAAGAACCTTCATTCCTGAAACACCCAAAATTGTTCATATATGAATTTCATGCAGGTGTTTTGACTTGAAAAATACGCAGAAAGAGATAAAAACCAAATTGAGCAGATTTGGGGGCCTTGATTGATTTCTCTTTTTCGAGAAATCAGTGGTGGGAGTGTTGAAGAAGAGAAGAACTGCTTATGTAACGTGGGCTTCCGGTATATATGTTTGTAACTGCTCATGTTGAATGTGCAAATGGGTAGGGCTGGGCGTTTTGGCCTGAAAACCCAAAAAACCGACCCGGACCGGTCCGGACCGGCCGGTTCGATCCGGTCTTTATAAAAAAATTTGAAGTATTTTTCGGTCCAGTCCTTGTATGTATGAAATTCGGGCCTGTCCCGGCCCTTGAATTTGATTTTAAGTAAAGCCCGAACGGGCCCGATTTACAAGCCCAAACTCATTTTTTTTATAAATATTTTTACTCTTTCTGTTTTTTTCTATCCCTCCACACGTGCTCTTTGATTTTTTCTAACTCTCTCTCTCTCTCTCTCCCTCCATCTTCACGTGCTCTCTCTCCTTTCCTTTTGCTTTTCTGACTCTCTTTTCTAACTTTTTTATTTCTCTCACTCTCTCTCTTCCGTCTCTCACTCTCTCTTTTCTGACTTTTTTATTTCTTAATCTCTCTCTTCTGGATTTCGATTTTCTTCTTCCCGTCTCTCTTTCTCCCTTCTTCTAGAAAATCGTTTAAAACCCTCGATCGACTTCTCCCGTCTCTCTTTCCTCTTACCATCTACTTCCCTACGTCGCCGATCGACTTCTGAAAACCAGAAAAGGACCAGAAATTTTCGGTCCCGGTCTTGGCAAAAATAACGTTCAGTCCGAGTTCCTTCGGTCCCGACTTTGGCAAGTACTCATTTTGGGCTCAACCCGAAAATTCCGGTCCGGTCCCGGTCCCGGCAAAATGGTTGTCGGTCTCGGACCGATCCCAACCCTACAAATGGGTGAGGAACACCACGCGTCCTCTTTTCTTCTTTTTCTGCTTTTGTTTGATTTTTTTCACTTTATACCTTTTTGCCCTTGTTTGATTAAATCTTCTGTACTAGCTGATATATTAAAGGGAGGGCAATATTCGGGTTTTTTGAAAATTTAACTGTAAGGGTGGTTCTCTTAATTAATAAGATTTTCACTTTATATCTTTTTGCCCTTATTTGATTAAATCTTCTGTACTGGCTGATATATTAAAGGAAGGACAATATTCAAATTTTTTGAAAATTTAACCGCAAGGGTTGTTCTCTTAATTAATACAAATATATATATGTGTGTGTGTGTGTGTTATATCAACATCATCACTGTCAAATTAAACAGAAGTCGATCAAAATTCGGTCC
Source organism: Rubus parviflorus (assembly GCA_029955375.1). NCBI lineage: Eukaryota > Viridiplantae > Streptophyta > Magnoliopsida > Rosales > Rosaceae > Rubus > Rubus parviflorus. Next base: position 5,768,431 of record JARGGL010000005.1, on the reverse strand, counting down.
GTTCAGGTCTAATATCAATAAGACTTGATGGTCTATGTGTTCTATATGATGATGGGTGGAATTTATGTACGGTGTAAGAATATCTTCTAGATGATGTGAAAATGACCCCGTCTTCCTCATCTAATATTTTATTGAATGTATTTTTGGATACATTCGTTTAATGAATTTATAATTGCCAAAGAAAAAGGAAAAATTAAAAAAAAAAAAAAAATGAAGCCATATTCAATCGTTGAAGCTCCCGCGCATGTGATTCGCTATGAGACCAATTATATTCCACGTGGCTTGTACTCCCGTGGGCGCATTTAGGATGCTTTAACTGTCTCAACCGTAGTGTATCTTTTCTTGGTGCCTACCACTGACAAAGTCAACACAAGAGCTCCGATATCAAAGCCTCTTCTTACTTCTTCTTCTTCTTCTTCATCGAAGCCAAATCGCAGAGGCCGTTGTATCAGTACTGCGCCATGGGACAGGTCCTAGACAGATTACAAGGTACCACTTTATTTCACAAAACATTGTTTCCTATTCTGTTCTGTTATGAATTCCTCCTCTGTAATTTCATTCATGACCCATTAATTTTACTAGAAGATGGGTTTTCTACTTTGTTTCGTTGCTCTTCCATAGCTTCGCACTAGTAGGATCTGCAAATTCTGTTGGGTTATGGAGTCGTGTGTAATTCATTCTACTGATCCTGTTTTATGAGTGATGAGCTTTCTGAGGATGCTGCAGTAGAGCTAAAACCATAGGCCTTCGGATTTCGGAATCAAATTTATACCCTAATGTTTCCATACCTTTTAGTTTTTGTTGCTCTCGATTTTAGGTACTACAATGGTCAAGTTGATATCATGGGCCATTGTGCGTTCTATCTCCAGTCACTTATTTCTCCATTTGTAGCATTGGTATGAACAATTTGGTATTGCTGGTGATGAAGCCACAATTATGACATGGGACATCAGCAGATAGAATATTGATTCTCATCCATGATCCATCTATAAATTCGCCGATTTCCTTAAAAGAAAGAAGAAAGTCTTTGTTTCTGGCTTGCTATGATATCATTGTACTGTGAATTAGATGGAGTCATGTATAATATCTGATGGATTTTACACCTTGCAGGTAAGCAATGGAGGCAAAAGCAAATAAGGAAGATTACAGATAAGGTGTTCGATCATTTTAAAAATGAGACAGGAAGGGCCAACTTGAAATTTGAAGATGTGTACATTGGTGTATTACTTGTCTACAAGTAAGGAGCTATTCGTACCAAATCTTTTTCGCTGATTATAAATCATGCTGCTGGTGGCCCTGTTGTTCTAAACTTCTAATTACAGATTTCTTTTAATCTTTCTCTTGTAGTGATATCAATAAGCGTTTACCTGGCCCACATTTTGATCCACCCTCTAAAGATGCTGTCAGAGTTATGATTCAGGTACTCTAGTTCTATAATAGAATGATAATCCTTAAACTATAGCATTGTGGAGCAGCTTTTTGGTAAAGAATTCACTAGGTCATGTAATGCGATGTTATATATGTACTTAACCTATTATTAATGAATGTTACCCTATTCTTACTGCTAAATATATAAAAACTTGAATATGGATGAGAAATTAGAATTTAGAGAGTACTGAAAATCGTATCAGTTTGTTCAGATATGGATGATTCGTGAATGGTTACGAGACAAATTGCTAACATGGGAGTTGTCGAGTTGTCAGTATCCAACCATTTATCATTTAAAAGTTTTTTTGGTATGTATCCATTTGAGAAGGAGATTTTATATAGAATTGGTAAGACAAAGGAATAGGCTTATGACTTAATCTCGAACTGGGGCCTTATTGGCACCCCACATGGGCTATGATGACATCATTTTAGGTTTCTTGAGCACTAGGGAGTTACTCTGCAAAAGTTAACTTTCAATACCAAGTATTAGGAATCATCGTCCTTTTGGTTAAGCATCCTCCTTTTTCCTTTTTCCTCGACTTTTACGCATCAGGTGTACTCAACTTGCAGTGTAGACTGTGTAGTAATGGTCCCTAAGTATTACCATGGGTTTCCTAATGTTATTGCATCTGGTATTCATTTTATTAGTTTCCTATTTGAAATCCATCTCAGGATTTAGTAAAGCTAGAAATCTACATGTTGCTGTACCGTTTTCAATCTGCAAGTATTATGATTCAATCCTCCTTTCATTGAGCATCCTCCATTTTCCTTTTTCCTCAATTTTAGGCATCAGGTTTGATTCAGTGATTTTCAGGTTTACTGAACTTGCAGTACAATGATAGGGATTACCATGGGTTTACTATTATTCTGAACTTTCGATATAACTGACAACCTCAATCTCTAGGAAACATTATCCCCTGGGTCGTCCTTCAACGTGAAACAATGTTTAGCAAGTTTTATCTAAATACAGCTGACATTTCAAAAATAACTTTTGTTCTTTTGTCTTTGTCTCTTTTTGTTCTTCTTTGTGATGGAAATCTGAATTACTAGTTCTCTGCATAGATAGGACATTTTTCTGGATGGTTCTAGTTATTACCTACTTTATCTACAATTTCCTTTTATATATATATATATGTATGTATGTATGTATATATACTCTATAGTATGCATGACAAGGGGGATTTTTTTTCTGTGATGTACAAGTTAGGTCGGATGTTCTAAATTTCGGGTTTGGTATTACTGTGTATCTCTTTGACTCATTAAAGTGGCGCAAAGTTCTTTAGTTCTTATCCAGAGTTTGATAAAGATTGTTAGAACATAGAAGTAATTAGGGGATGTGAGGACCTTGATAGAAATTGGTTTACTAATTTCTAGTTGTTTTATATTTGGGATTTGAATATCTGTAATGTGGATGGATACCATGATGGCCAACAATCTTAAAAGACATTATTCAGCATCCATCCTAGTCTTTATGAAATTCTGCACCATTATAACTTATATCCTTTCAGAAAATGGACTTGTAGGTGTAGTATCTTGAATAGCTGACTTGCTATGTCAAATATCTTTGTGTTTCTGTAGTTTGTGAAGCAATGCAACATCATTGATACTGTTGTTGTATAAGAAATCATGTTGAGTATTTGTTTAAGGGTCTGTTTTAGAAACCTGAGAGACCTTAACAGAGCTTCTGAGACTGCTATTCCTGTTGGTCTTTTATGACAATTGGGAACCCCAGTGACTTCTATAGCTAGTACAAGGTCAACAGTATATGATCGAGTTGAAAGGTAGTGCACAGACCACTACAGTTAGCTATGGTCAAGAGTAATAGGTCAGCCTTTATGAAAAGGAGGCAAATATCTGTATTTTTTTCTTTTCTAGCCAACTTCCATGTGAAAGATTACCACATGGTACCCTCAAATTTAATGAGAACAATAAGGAAATTCAATGATATTTACATGCCCTCACACAGATCTTGTAAGTGGAAAACAATGCATTCTTTTATGTAGTTATATGGTTATATTTAATAATTAACATAAAAAAAAAGGATGTGGGGCATTCATTCGCTGAGCTGTTTGTTGGGCTCAAACATTCCATTTACTGTTAAGTTCCTTGTCAACTTTCATACTTCGGATCTTAGGTGTTTGAGGGGGTTAGGTTGTAGCTGTAGGCTATTTGTTTAGCAAAGAAATTAGAAATAAACAAATAGCCAACTGGGTCATCTTTGCATGCGTCTTCAGAATGGCATGGATAGTCCCCATATGAATAGCACTTGTTAGTTGTTACTGGAGTGCATACCTTGTTGAATCTTTAAAATCTATGCTACCATCTCAAACATCTATCGAGAAGCTTATCTTCTCGCATGCATGACTAGGGGTATAGTTGTACTTGACATATGAGGTTTAGATGGCAGCCTTAGGCCCTTGGCTTTTTTATTTTCTTTTAGAGGTCTTTCCTTGGGGCAGTTTTGTTTTATGATAAGATAAGCTAGTTATTCACTCTATTATAAAGGTAGTGGGGGTCGATACTTTGGTGGTGGTTACAGCTTCACCCTTGAATGTTTGTTTAAAATGGATGATTCCATAATCTTGATAACTATGACCATTAGTAACTCCTTTCTGTTACTAGTTTCATATATAGTTAAACCACACAGAAGATTGTTCAGTCTGTCTAGTCAACAGAGTATGTGTTTGCATTCAGGATAAACAGGCAAATTGCTGATTTGGCATTCAAAAGTGAAACTCTTTTGATTCCTTCATTTGAAGTCTTGTAAGAATTTGGTTAACTAATGATTCAAAATAAAGATTGTAGAGGTGTGCAATGTTTCTTTGCAGGAAAACGATATCAATCTTGATGGAGAAATTGACCGAGAAGAGTTTGCGAAATTGATCAAGCAGATAACAGCTGACGCATTCGTTGTAGTTAGTCAGGGGCTGATCCTCACACTGGTTGCAGCACCAACGATTGCAATGGCGACAAAGAAGGCTACTGAGGGTGTACCACATGTTGGGAAGGTCGTGCAAAAGATACCCACTTCAATTTATGCAACCCTTCTGACTCTTACTGTCCTGTTGATTCAGCAATCGCGGCAGGAGTTCTAAATCCCCATATGTATTCAGCTGAATCTTTCTATATTCATCTGGGATGACTTCATATAAAACTTCGGATTAAGAATTTGTGTGGTCAGTCGGATAGTTGTGGGTTGAACTTAGTGCAATTATATGTGGTATTGATGTTTGGTCCTCTGGTTGTCAATTTGTAAATTTTCTTTGTTTCTGGGTTGAATAAAATTTTCACATTCTCAAAAATAATTATCAATCTAAAAACAACTGAGATTAATTGTAGAAACCCTTTTAATGGAGCATAGAATAAGATCCTTGAGTATGCCTTGAATAAGGCATTTCCCTCATGGGGTATGCCCTATTCGGTCTTCACTACTTTCCAGCCAATTATTCAGACTTCAGTTTGTCACTATAGACTCTCATTTCTAGCTAAACATTACACATTCCACCAATTCAACAGATTTATCAGCTTAGGTCACAACTCCACTTTATCAAAAAAGGGTATAATGGTCATTATTGAAATTTCAGAAAGAAAAAAAAACAAACCAAGAAAAGACACTAGTGATCGGCGAAAAGCACAGAAAGTAAAGTTGCTGGAGGGGAGAGAGAAGGTGAGAAAAAAGAGGGAAAGTTGGTGCGATTCACGATTTTTGAGTTTAGCGGACTTGAAATTCCAATTAGCCGGAATTTGGGAATTCCGATTCACGTCCAGGCCAGGGGTTTCTGTTGAATTAGATTTGAGTAAAGGAGGGTACTAATAAGTATGATGTCCTCGTTTTCGTTCAGAACTAGCTATGGATGTATGCTGCACACACGTAACAGTTGTAGGTATGTTTATTTTTATATTTTAAGAAAAGAGAATTACAAAACAAAGCCTCTAGAACATTTAACACCTAGCATATTAAAATTATGAGCTTGAAGAACATGATACGGTAAACCATTCATCCAAAAACTGTAAATCCCAACTTCAATGATTGTTGCAATTCCAAAATGATCATATATTAAAATTTCAACATGACAGAATTTTGTTGTTTTAGTGGATAAAAGCATTTACATTAACGTACACACTATCATTGCATACGTACGTACATACTCAAATGCAATCGTACAGTGGTTCGTCCATGCAAATATATTTGAGTATGTACAATCTTTTTCACTGACACACACAACCATAACTGAATAAGCAGACAAATATAATCATCAACTTTTTTCCAAATAAACATAACGAACAACTTACTTCAAACAAATAAAAAAATACATACACCAAGAAGAAACATTTCATAGCTCCCAAACAAATAGACAAATACATTATCCACTATCCGATTGCAACCCTTCAAAATTTCCCTTCCTATAAGCTTTTGTTGTTGGATATGATTAGAAGGACGCGCTTCCTTGAGGACTTACATTTGCCAAGAGGCGGTCCACATAAGCCTTTGTTTCCTGCTTGGACAAAAAGTTAACACGAAATTAGACTGAAAGATAAAATCTTAGTGGATTAATTATTTATAGATATGATAACTACGTACTATGACATTAGACGGACGTGCTTGCAATATTGCAACAAATTATGTTGAAGATCATATCAACAAAGATTAAAGAAGCATATCATAATCTTCGTGTGTCAATGCATGATCTCATTTTGCATTGACTACATGTCTTCATTTGTTTTCCCATTCCACTTATTTTTCAAAATCTCAGTTTCATATATTGAAGTTGAGATCGAAAAATCCTCCAATATATTATACAATAGTCCTTCTGACATTTAGACTCTATTCTTAATTTTTTTGGAGAATGACTCTAGTTCTACTTTTAATCTAAAAAAATCATAAAATAAATGCTAATAACAGTCGTTTACATGCTTTTGAATGATTGTTTGTACATGTACGTATGAATCTATATATATTGTATAGTAAATTCAACACGCATCAGATGTACGTACGAAAGATCATATGTACGAATTAAAGAAGTCAAAAGGATGAATTCACTTACCGGTAAACTCGGTTGCATTTAAGTTTCTTAGGGATGACGGAATCCGACCCTCAAGTCTGTTGTTTGCCAGATTCATCACCTTCCACCCTTGTTGTTGAAAATTTGGTATCTTCCCACTAAACTGGTTATCCCCAAGGTCCAACTCAGAAAGCTTAGGCAAAGCAACCAAAGAACTCGGTATCTTCCCCGTAAATTCATTTTTGTCTAAGTAAACCTTCTTTAAGGAATCGCCCATCCCACTAAATGCATCATCCGGGATTTCACCGGAGAACTGGTTTTCGGACAAGTAGAGACTAAGGAGTGAACCGAGTTTGTTGACATTAGGCAGTGGACCTCCAAAGCTGTTGTTCATGAAGCTTATAACGCGCAGGGCTGGCAACTCCGACAGCGTATCGATATCAATCATGCCAGCTAGTCTCATGTTCTGCAGCGCCAGCCCGAATACGCTCCCGCTCTTACAAAGCACACCCGCCCAATTGCTCTGGGAAAGATTGCAGGGATTTGTGGAAGGATTCCAGTTATCTAGGGCCGAGGTATCGGATAGAGAATTCTTGAATTTGATGAGTGTGTCACCGTCAGTAGCATAACATGATGAAATAGCAAATACAAAGACACATAGCACGAAAAGCCAGTGATCGTATGCTGCTTTGTTACGAGCCATAATATATATTGAGGGTTTGAAACTACAAAGGTACTGATCGAAAATTCTGTTGTATCAAGTACTGGTACTTGATAAAAAAGAGAAATATAAGAGAACTTATCAGAAAAGTAGCGAAAAATGTTGTATCAAATACCGGTACTTAATCAAAAAGAGAAATATCAGAGCAAGTTCTTCATGTATATATGCTCTTGGAATTTCAGACCTAATGATGAGAAATGAAATGGGGGTTGGTATAGAAGAAGGAAATGGAGGTTTAGGAATTGAAGGGAATATGTAAAGGTACAAATAGTCGGCTTTGTGAGAATGACAAGGTCTGTGATTCTAAGTAAAAGTCTGAGCTGGTGATTAATTAGTGCCGGCATTGATTTTTAATACTAAATTGTTGGATTTCATTTTAACGTGTAATTGTTTAATATTTGAAGCTTGGTGTGTGCTGTTATGTTGCTGTTTTGTTCTTGTTAATGGGTGATGGAGAAGTTTCATTGTTGGCTCAGCCAAATTTATATTATGATGATGGAAACGATGACATATATCGATCCCTAGCTCTCACTCGTACTGTAACTGAGTACGATAGATATTTATCTGCTGAGCTTGTGATTCATGAGCTTCCAATCCATGCATTGTGTTTGTACGTATTAGCCATATGTATATATTGAAGCCAAACATCGTTTCCTATGCATTAACGTAAGTACGTACATGTATACAGCTTGTACGTTGTTCATGAACTTTCAAGAATTTTAGGAACAATATATAATTTTTAAAAATCCGATTTGGTCCGTGTTTAATTGGCTTCTCCATTGTAATTTGCCTAGGTAATTACGTTTTGCGTGTGTTTTGTCTTTGTGAAAATGTTATTCGTTATATAGAACTAGCTAGATAGCTGAAATAATGAATTGATCGAGAAAAGTTATGTTCGAAAATTTCAGAAGTGCTTGACCAGTCAACAAATTCCTGATTAGAGAAAGATATTAGCAATATCTTCCGTGCGATGCTACGGAGCAAAATTTATGTTTGGTAAAAAAAAGTTATAATAAAAGGATAAACTATTGATACATTGTAGGAGACATAGTACATTAAGACATAATATATTGTTTCATCCGTGGTGTAGGAAATGCATTTTGTATGCATCATATGTACAAACAATTATCTACTAAAAAAATGATTAGTTTGACTTGATTACAAAATATTGCCATATGAGGAGCAAAAACAGATACTCATGGCGAATTATTTTTCTGAAAATAATTTTTTCTATTTTATTTTTTTATCAAAAAAATTCATTTTTTTTTCATTCTAAACATTAATTTTTCTATTATATTAATTTAAAATAATAATAATTATTGTTTCTATTATAATTTATACCATAATAGGAATAATAATAAGAATTAAACGGAGTTGATCACATGATCGATTCGAGTACTTCTTATTTTATAACAAAAAATTGAGTGATTTAGAATATTAGTATGTAATTTATAGTTCGCTATTTTAATTTTTTTGAAAATCATTTTTTCTATTTTATTTTTATCAACAAAATTGTGGTCTTAATATTTTTTTTTTCTTCTCCCTCTCTCTTCTTCCTTCTTTTTTTCGTTTCTTCTGTTTCTTTCCCGTCTCTCCCCCTCTAAATTGTCGAAATTGTTATAGTTAAGTGATAATTTGTAAAATTTATATGTTTTTTATTCAAATACTTTAACAATGAACTACATGCATGCTTTGAGTATGGAAGGATTTTCTAGTGTGGGCTAAAGTTGATCCACATGTTATACAAACCGATGACTAAGCTAGGATAATGGCTCTACATGAACTATATTTTACATCGGTCATTTTAATCCATGCATGTACTACCTATCTAGAAAATGTGGTCTTAATTTCATTAAGACTAAGCAGGACAAAAAATTTCTCTCGAGCGAAAGCAGCGCGGGTGGTGATCTATGAATTCGGCGCCGGCGGCTACGCTGGGTTGCAGCGGACAGAGAGGACACGGCAGAGGCGGTGATATGATTTTCAGGGGCTGGACTCGATGTCTAATGCGGCGGACTGGAATTGGAGCAGAGGCGCACGGCAGCGGCGGGAGCTTCATGGGTCTGGCTCGGCGGCGGTCCGAGGAAGAAGAAATCTGGGCTCGTGGCACAGGGGCGGTGCTGGTATGAAGCTCTGGCAGTGATGAGCTGAGGTGATGAAAGATTGTAGCAATTGAAGCTATGAATTGTTGTTGTGATCGAAATTGTAGGTGATGGTGGACTTGAATTGAGCACGGGTTCGGATTTGGAGATGCCGGCATGGGTTGAAGAACCACGGTGGTGGTTGGGTGCCCATTTTGGGTGTAGAGAGTAGTTGGGTTTCTGTGATTTCTGGTTTGGTGATTTGGTGGAATGGAAATGGCAGAGGGATGCCATGGGTGTGTACGGTGGTGGTGGTGGTGATGAATTGCTATGGTGGTGTTGGTTATTGAATGAGAGAGAGAGAGAGAGAGAGAGAGAGAGAGAGAGAGAGAGAGAGAGAGAGAGAGAGAGAGAGAGAGAGAGAGAGAGAGAGAGAGAGAGAGAGGAGCCAAAAAAACAAATTAAACAAATCTAGACGGGGAAGAAAAGAAGAACAGAAAAGAACAAAAGAAATGAGGGCAGGGGCAAAATAGGCAGGGACAAAAAAAGTAAATATGAAAAATTGGCAGGGACAAAATCGCCACGACACTGTTCATAAGCTGCTCAAACCCCAAACCCACCTTTAGTATATACTAGCTTTTTTACACGCGCAAAAATGCGTGTGAAAAAGATGCGCTCGCGCGTGAGATTGTTTACAATTTTTAGTTTTTTAGATTTTATACTTTGCAAAAATAAATTTTAAATTAGTGGTCAAATTTAATCATTTATAAACATATGAGGAAGTTGTCGCACCAGCCATTCCTTTAAAAAAAAATATAATGTTTTTATCATGTGCTAATTAACATTTTTTATTTAAAAAAAATATAAGATAAGCTGTAGTGATTCATTTTTGGATAATAAAATTTAGTCAATAATTATAAGTAGATGATAAAAAAAAGTAAATGAAAAAAAAAGTAGTGGATAATGGGCCTTGCCTTGATTATATAATAACAAAAGTAAAAGAAATATATAGTGGATAGTAGGTCCAGCCTTTATAAATATTTTAGTTAATGCATTTACTATTTTGTCATTTATATATGAAATTTAATTTTTTGAATGATATATGTTAGGAGGGGCATTCTTGAATTTTAAAAAATTTAACCAAAACTAATGTTTTGACTTTATTAATACTAGCCTTGCGCGTGTGGAAGACGGCGTTCGTGCGTGAAAGAAACGTTATCGTTTATTTAGTTTTTTCGCATTACTTGTTTTTCGGTTATGTAAAATAAAAAATAAAAAAGAATAAAATATATAATATATAATAATAATAATAATAATAAATAGGCAAGTTGGTAAGTTGGTAAGTTGGTAAGTTGGTATGGGGTCTTCATAAATAATATAGTTTTAATTATCTTTATTATGCTATTTACTGTTTTGCCCTTACTTTATTTAAGTTTATATATTGGCTAATATAGTTTAGGAGGAGCAAATCTTGAGTTTTTTAATGTTTACCAATAACTCAAGTTTTCCCACTAAATTCTTGTTACTACCCTATACTTTAGGGGTCTAATCAGTTCAGTCTCTAATATTTTAATTTCATCAATTCAGTCTCTGCACTCTTAATTCTAATCAAATAGGTCCATTCCGATTGAGATATAATTGCGGTTTCAATTTAGAGAAGTGAGGATGAATGCAATATTTGTGTTCGAAAAGGAACATAAGGCATTGGAGGAGCTCTTCGAGAACAAGAAGAAGAGTGTACAACAAATAACATTTCTATCATTGATGATTTTGAGAAACTTTTTTTTTCGAAGTTTAGATTTTGATATTTTTTGTGGAGTGTACTTTATCCAGCGTTTTTTTTTTTGCAGCTAAAAGAGGATATTGATAAGTTTGTTTCTCATGAACCTTATAAGAGCACACAGTTCAACGATGTCATGCGCAAGTTGGATAAATTAGATGTTGAATCAAAAAGTCAATCACAGCAGTTCAAATCAGAGCAAGAGAAGCTACACTTGCTTCATTGCCGTATGGATGAGAAAATGAACAAATTATTTGATTTTGTTAAGTTTCATTTGAGAAGTTCAAAAATGACTGCTGAGGTAAAAACTCTGCTCAAAAGCAAATTTAGTGCTTATGTTGACACCCTCAACCTCAAGGACGACAATGACAAGAAAAGTTATGCAGTGCTAACCGAGTTTATGGATTCTTATCTAACATCGGATGCTAAGTTGTCTGAAGAAGAAAAGGAGGACGACAAGTCAATAGTAAATAAGCTTTGGAAGTTTCTCATAACATAAAAAATATGAGGGCATGTTTGAAGCATGTTGATTCAGGTATTCTAGTTTTATAATAATGATAATCTTTAAACTATAGCATTGTATAGCAGCTTTTTGGTAAAGAATTTACTAGGTCATTTGATGCCGATGTGATATATGTACTTAACCTATTATTGGTGAATGTTGACCATATTATTCTTACTGCTAAATATAAACAACTTGAACATATATCGAGGATGAATTAGAATTTAGAGAGTACCTAAAATCGTATCAGTTTGTTCAAATATGGATGTTTCATGAATGGTTACGAAACAAACCGATAACATGGGAGTTGTCCGTATCCAACCATTTACCCATAAGATATATCGATCGTTTGAAGTTTTTCTGGTATGTATCCAATTGAGTAGTATATTTCATATAAATTGTTAAGACAAAGAAATAGGCTTATGACTTCATTTCGAACTGGGGCCTTATTGGCATCCCACATTGGCTATGATGTCATCATTTTATGTTTCTTGAGCTCTAGGGAGTTACTCTGCGAAAGCCAACTTGCAATACCAAGTATTAGGAATCATCGTCCTTTTGGTTGAGCATCCTCCATATTCCTTTGACTATTAGGCATCATGTTTACTCAACTTGCATTGTAGTAATGGTCCCAAAGTATTACCATTGTTTTACTAATATTATTGCATCTTGGTATTCATTTTATTAGTTTCCTATTTTGAAATCCATCTCATGTTTAGGAAAGCTAGAAATCTTCATGTTGCTGTACCCTTTTCAATCTGCAAGTGTTATGATTCAACCCTTTTTTTCGTTGAGCATCTTCCATTTTCATTTTGCCTCAATTTTAGGCATCAGGTTTGATTCAGTGATTTTCAGGTTTACTGGACTTGCAGTACAATGATAGGGATTACCATGGGTTTACTATTATACTGAACTTTCAATATAACTGAATGCCTCAATCTCTAGGAAACGTTATCCTTTCAGTTGTCCTTCAACATGAAACAATGTTTAGCAAGTTTTATCCAAATACAGCCGACATTTCAAAAATAACTTTTGTTCTTTTGGAGTCGAATCTGAATTATTAGTTCTCTGCATAGATAGCAATTTTTTCTTGATGGTTCTAGTTATTATCGACAATTTCCTTATATATATTTATATATATATGTGTATATATACTATTATACTCTTTCATGTGCATAGGAAGGGGGGAAGGGGGATTTTTGTCTGTGATGTACATGTTAGTTCGGATGTTCTAAGTTTCGGGTTTGGTATCACTGTGTATCTCTATGACTGACTAAAGTGGCACGAAGTTCTTTAGTTCCTTACCCAGAGTTTGTTAAAGATTGTTAGAACATAGGAGTAATTAGCTAGGGGATGTGAAGACATTGATAGAAATAGGTGTACTAGTTGTTTTTTATTTGGGATTTGAATATCTGTAATCTGGATGGATACCATGATGGCTAACAATCTTAAAAGACATTATTCAGCGTCCATTCTAGTCTTTATGTGAAATTATGCACCATTATAACTTATATCCTTTCAGAAATTGGACCAAGTGGAAAACGATGCATTCTTTTATGCAAGTAGTTATAGGGTTATAGTTAATAATTTACATAAAAAAAAAAAGGATGCGGGGCATCCATTTACTGAGCCGTTTGTTGGGTTCAAACATTCCATCTACTGTCAAGTCCCTTGTTAACTTTGATTCTTTGGATCTTAGGTGTTTGAGGGGGTTAGGTTGTAGGTGTAGGCTCTTTGTTTAGCAAAGAAATTAGTCATAAACAATTCTTTGCATGCATTTTTTTAGTCAACTGGGTCATCTTTGCATGCTTCCTCAGAATGGCATGGATAGTCCCCATATGGATAGCACTTTTTTGTTGTTACTGGAGTGCATACCTTGTTGAATCTTTGAAATCTATATGCTACCATCTCTGATATCTATCGAGAAGCTTATCTTCTCGCATGCATGACTAGGGGTATAGTTGTACTTGACATATGAGGTTTAGATGGCAGCCTTAGGCCCTTGGCTTTTTTATTTTCTTTTTTCAGGTCTTTCCTTTCGGCAGTTTTTTTATGGTAAGATAAACTTGTTATTCACTCTATTATAAAGGTAGTGGAGGTGGATACTTTGGTGGGTTGTTACAGCATCACTCTTGAATGCTTGTTTAAAATGGGATGATTCTGGTTCTGCTTGAGTTGATTCCATAATCTTGATAACTATGATCGTTAATAACTCCCTTCTGTTCCGTTGAACTAATTTCATATTGAGTTACACCACATAGAAGATTGTTCACTTTGTCTAGTCAACAGTATATGTGTTTGCATTCAGGATAAACAGGCAAATTGCTGATTGGTCATTCAAAAGTGAAACTCTTTTGATTCCTTTTGTTCTATGATTTGAAATTTTTGGTTAGTTAGAAGAAGAAATTTAATTTAGGGGCGCTTATTTCTTCATTTGAATGTTTCTTTACAGGAAAACGATATCAATCTTGATGGAGAAATCGACCGAGAAGAGTTTGTGAAGTTGATCAAGGAGATAACAGCTGACACATTAGTTGTAGTTAGTCAGGGGTTGATCCTCACACTGGTTGCAGCACCAACATTTGCAATGACGACAAAGAAGGCCCAATTCAGTTTATGCGTCCCTTCTGACTCTTGCTGTCGTGTTGTTTCAGCAAGCGCAGTAGGAGTTCTAAATCCCCTATTTATGTTTTCGGCTGAATCTTTTTGTATATATATTTAGGATGACTTCATATAAGACTTCGGATTTAAGAATTTGTGTTGTCAGTCGGATAGTTGTGGCTTGAACGTAGTGCAATTATGTGTGTATTGATGTTTGATCCTTTGGTTGTCAATTTGTAAATTTTCTTTGTTTCTTGGTTGAATAAAATTTTCACATTCTCAAAAATAATTATCAATCTAAAAACAACTGAGATTAATTGTAGAAACCCTTTTAATGGAGCATAGAATAAGATCCTTGAGTATGCCTTGAATAAGGCATTTCCCTCATAGGGTATACCTTATTCGGTCTTCACTACTTTCCGGCCAATTATTCAGACTTCAGTTGATCGCTATGGACTCTCATTTCTAGCTAAACATTACACATTCCACCAATTCAATAGATTTATCAGCTTAGGTCACAACTCTTCTCTTTATCAAACAGGCAATAAGTAAGTTTTCCAAGCATAACAATCCCTGGAAGGAAAATGCTGGTTATAGTAATTGTTTTCGAAATTGATACATAGAAACAAAATGTTCAGAGATGCACCAAGGACTGCTCCCATACCCAACAGGAAAAAAGAGATCAACTATAATTTTTTTTTTGGACAATCAGAGATCAACTATAATTAAGCTCAACATTTTACAAAGCTTGACAGATGAAAATGATTCACAGCACCCACCACATGACTGACTATACAGTTAACCAAACACACCATCATTTAGATGAGAAGAAATTAAAGAGCCATCTCATCATTTCACACATAGCTTATCAAGCTTGTAAACTGATCAGGGCTGTAGTTTAAGAGTTCAAAATGCTGAAACAGAAGCAATACAGACTCTGTGTTTTAACCAAAAAGGAATAAGATTGATCTACACCTCAATTTTCACTGTCAAAAACAGTTAAAAATAGTGATATATAAGCATGATAACACACAACATAAGTAGCATATATCCAAACAAATAAACCATGAATATAAATCCTAATAAAAAATTAAGTCTGATCATTGAGATCATAATATAGATTAAGATGGTCATCATCACTTAGACATCCTAATATAAATGGTCTGAAGCAATACATACTACAAAGAGCAAGTCATGCCTTAACCGATAACATTAACTTAAGTAGAGTCATGATAATGATAAAGATGAAGATCAGGCGGCCTCCTCATCGTTGTCGTCCTCCTCCTCCTTCTGATCAGCCGGCGGTGCAAACGCATAGAGCGGTGGTGGAGCATACGCAGGCATTGGTGGTGCTGGTAGTGGTGTTGTTGTAAAGTAAAATGGTTGAAATGCTGGTGGTGTGGGACTTGGTGTTGTAGACTGATGATTCCTCACCTCAATCTCATGCTTGACAAAGAAACAGATCAATGCCACAAGAGCCGCTATCAGGACAACCGAAACAAAAACTTTGCTCTTCCTCATTGATTGATCTTTACCAACAAATCAAAACAACACAAACACAAAATTACAACTCCCATCAATAATATAGATAATATCATCATCATCACTGTCAAATTAAACAGAAGTTATAGTGTGGAGGTTTTTAATTGCCCCAACTCTGTTCCTGAACAGAGTATATCTCTTTCTCTCAATTTCTATCTCTCTCTATTACTCTTTTGCAGGCAAAGAGAAGAAAAGGCTTATCTTTTTCAGTATTTCTCCTCAAAACACACACTATCATAATATCTAAATCCTAAACAAACATCCCACTTTCTATGTTCTAAAACATTTTTCATCTTCAAAAGAAATTGAAAAGGAAAATGGATTTTGGTGGTAAGTAGGAATCTGAATCTCTATTCTCTTGGCTAGTGAGATGGAGGTAAGGTGTTAAGAATTCCATCTCTATTCTCTCTCTCTTTCTTTCAGATCTCATAAGTTAATTATTCTATAGGTGCCTTCTCTCTGTTTCAGAACAGAGTATTGATCTCTCTTTTGCTCCTCTGTCGTTGAAGGCAGAGAGATAGAACACAGCCTTGAAGTCTTTCAATCTTTTAGCAAAAACAAATTCTTTTAACAATACTTAAACCCTGTATAAAACCCTCAAACTCCCCACATTATGTTCATGAGAATGGTAACAATACGGTTTAACATTTTTCCACCATTTTCAAAAGAAAGTAAGAAACTAAAAAGGAAAATAGCTTCTTCCTAAAGGGTGTCTAAGAATCTAACTATTAAACTGATATTGGGATGGAGGCAAGTTCAAAAGTCTCTCTCTTTCTTTTGTTCTTTTTTGTTAAAGAAGACTGATAACATCCTCATCGTCTGTTTTACTATAAACCAGAGCACTACAATATACAGATTACACAGATTATTAAAGAAGAAGAAGAAGGAGAAGAAGGTTCTTACCTCTGTTTGTGTGAAGCTTTGGTAGAGAAGATAGAGCAAAGCCCAGATGAGAGAAAACTCAAAAGATTTGACCTTTGAAGAGAGTAAGAAATAATGTGAGACAGTGAGAGCAGCAAGATTTAAGTAGTGAGACTTTGAGACTTTGAGACTTGAGAGAGAAAAGCTAGGTGAGGAGGTCAGTTCAGCTGGTCAACTATAATAATAATGATCTCTTTGGAGTTTTGATACGAATCAAAAGTACAACAATACTGGGCAATGCAGATTACAGCCAGACTCTAGCTCTGGTAGTATTCCCATTTTCCGTTTTCGGCATTTCCTCTTTTACTTTGATTTTTTATTTTTTTAGGGTTTAGGGTTTATTTAATGCTTTGCTTGCTTTCTTTTGAGAAATCTTTTATTATGGATGTTCTTATCAGAAACTTGAGGCTTTGCAAATTGGTGGGAAAAATTCCATGACAGCTTAATTTTCTTTTACCAAATATGAAATTATGAGAATGTAAGTTTTATGAGACTTTGTGTACTCTTGACAACATTAATTTGGACACACTCTTTTGAACTCGATTATTTGTATTGCATTGTAATTAGAACCGTTTCGTAAATTATGTTTTAAAGTCCATTAATGTTGAATATCAATCGAGTAGTAGATAGTCTACTCATCCGGTTGTATCAAACAAATGATTGGTTAATACTCTCATAACAAGCTGTCCATTTGTTTGATACTAATCTTGTTGGATGACTTAGCAATATTCAATTTGATTGATTTTTACAATGACAATCTTTAAATAGTAATTCAGAAAATGAACCGTGGATTAAAATTTAAGGATGGAGAATAATGAAACATTTGCAATGAGGTTATTTGCCTCATTATTCTCCACTATTAGATTTAGATTCAAATATTGTTGAACACAACTAGGTATGTAAGAAATCAATTAAGTAGGTGAACAAGACTCTCTGAGCATGAGTTGTTGTGGCTTTATGTATTATGTTGCATCCCATTTGGGAAATTATCGAATGAGAATTGTATTTTTGTTTTATTTCTTATTTTCTTTCTTAGTTCAGTAGCAAGTTAGGGAGTTAGAACCCTAACATCACTCATCAGAAACAAGAATTACCCATGTTGATAAGCATTTGTATTAGGATGAGCTTTTGGCAATTTAATCTTCAACAGCTGCAAAGTTTTTTTTCTTTTTCCTATAAACTTGTAGAACAAAAGGCAAGTAAAGAAAGACAGATCCAAATAAAAACGTCGTTGGTCAAAGATTTGTATGGTAATTATGAAAATGACCATTTTGTTTTTTATGCGTAAACGCTGCAGACTTCTGGTGATTCTAGTAATAGGGATAGAGATAAAGCATAGCTAGAATCATATTACCCATGCTAACATCAACATCATTTTCATTTGGGTGAAGACTCATATTAAGGAAAAAAAAAAGGTAAGACAAGTATATGAGCAAAACCTTGTGCAAGGATTGGAAAAAATTGATATACATTGAAATCTCGACCGGTTTTACTAAAATCTAGACATTGATTATGAAGAAAATTAACGTCCAAAAAACACATAAAACTTCCACATAATAGAACAAATGAAAATCTCTCCAAAAAAAAGTACTCATAAAACTTCCACACAATAGAAAATCTCGACATTTAATCATTTATAAATTTTATTGAATCTCTCCAAAAGACAAGAAACAATGTTGGGAGGCAATCTCCTAGCTCCTAATGTTTACAAATTGAATTTTGATGGTTTAGTATCTTCTTCAAGTCAACCTTCAACATTTTGTGTAATCAAGATTAATCATGCAGGAGATGTGATTGGAGTAGTAGCTAGGTTCAAAACCTCTGGGTTATGCTCTAGTGTTGCATGCTGAATCACAAGCTTCAAAGTTTTAATCGTTTAATTTGGGCATAGCGTCTCCACCTTCTGATGGCGGAACCATGTGGAGGCAAAGTGGGGCCACGGCCCCACCTACAATATTTTAGACCAATATGATTTTAGTAGTAATATAAATTTGGCTCCCTCACTTTTTAATTTTTGACTTCCTCTCCCTGAAACAACAAACAGAGCCAAACTCAATACTGACCATAGAGAGATCGAGAATCAACGCATGGGGCGGATGGGAAGGAAAGGGAAGAAAATTCTCAGCGGCAAGCCTTCTCCCTTAACCGTTCTCAGAGAAAATAATAAAAAAGAAAACCTAAAATTTATTTTATTTAATTTTGTGGAGAAGGTCATCCGGTCACTTCTTCTTAGCCGTAGGAATAATCCAACGGTCTAAAACTCAGGAGTTTTGGTACCAATGAGTATTGTAGAATTTTTGCCGATGGAGGTCGTCCTACACTTTTCAAATGTGCTTCTGCTTTTTTTTTTTTTTCTTCTTCATGTATATTGTAATGGTAATTTTTTTTTCCAGCCCCTCCAACGGGAACATCCTAGTTCCACCACAGTCGCCACTGCACCTTCATTTCTTGCAATTGAATGTGTTCTGAAAATTCTTATCAACTTTCTTAGCAATGGAGCTCAAGTCTTCTGTATAAATGTATAATTTTGTTTGTTGTTACTCATAACCAGCTTCTCAATGCTCACATTACTTGCTTTTCCTTTCACAACATGTTTTTTTTTATATTTTTTTTTATCGAGATCGTGGTATCTCAACCACACTTGGAGGGGGGGTACTACACTGGAGGCTCTACCAACTCAACCACCAGTGATGGTTTTTTCACAACATGTTAAGCAAAGACAATATGTTGGTCGATTATTTTGCATTTTTAGGACATAAGCTTTCTAAAGCATTTGTATTTAATAATTTTTCAAAAGTTATTTGTCCATGAGATTTGACTCTTGTAACTTTATGATCCCAAGGTCATAATCCAACTTAATGAATTTTTTTTTTTTTAATCACATTTTATTTTCAATTTTTCTCATCTTTTGGGGTATCTTTAGTATACCTTATGTGACCACATAACCTCAATTTATTTGATAGCAAAAAAAAAAAGGAAAAAAGGATAGGGGTGAAAAAGTAATGAAAAACAACAATGTACTACTTACTGAAAGTTTAGCATTTGAGAGAAAGTTTACAAAATGTTCTAGAGAACGGTTTCAAAAAAGTTCAAGTGGAAGAGGACGCTAAATTCTTATCAATTGCATCAATGTTACGATAGACATTCCTTGGCATATCAAAAAAATAGTGGAAGACATCAAGCAACTTGCATCATTATTTGAAGAGATTTCATTCATTCACATATCCTCATAGAAGCAAATTTCACAACTGATTGTCTAGCTAAAATGTAACATTCTCTCACTTCAAGTTACCTGTAGTTTTGTTCAAGAGTATAATGATTGCTTCAGTACTGTTTTTTTTTAATTGAGTATACTTTCCTTTTCTTTTCCTAGTCTTGTTCATATGTATACATCGTTCCTTCATTATTTTGCTCAAAATGGCGTCGTTTTAAGCAAATCATTATTTTGATCAAAACGACGTCGTTTTATGGGTATTAAAAAAAAATACCAGAAATGGGTCGTCTTCCACCTGAGGTTGCATGTTACCCCTTTCTTCCATTTTTGCCGATCTCATCAATGCAAAGCTCGATCTGCCACTGTCTACAACAACCCAGAAGATACTCTGTGAGAAATGTCATCGCAACGGCATACAAAGTAACAGACATGGTGATCCAAACTATGGCGAAGGCTCTCCCACCCGGAGTCACAAACGTAATATCCCCATATCCAGTTGTGGTCACAGTCATAACTGACAAGTGAAAGACATCCGAAAAGCCTAGAGGAGACGGAGACGAACACGAACAAGGAGACGGAAACGGAGAAAGAGATGGAGATCCATGAGAAGCCCCCAAAACCCGGTCCCTCTCGAAAATATAGAAGCCCCAACCCATGAGAACATGGATACCAAGATGGCGCAGATAGCAAAACAGAGCTGATAAAAGCGTCTCAAAGACTCGCTCTGTACAGTAGACAGAAACCTCTGGTCCAACCTATGTGCTATCCAACGCAACCAGTAAGAAAAGATAATGGGTACCCAATGTCCAACTATCACTAATGCATCACAGAGTACATTCGTGCCCAACGAATCAGGGAATATGTCACCATAACCAACTGTGAATGTCGTCACAACTGTCATATAGAATGAATCTATAAATGAGTCGCCACTCAATCCCCCTGAATTGGATGTGAAGTATCCATAACAATGAAAAACTAATAGCCCCACAAATAAAAGGTATCCCCCCACTATGACCAAAGACGACACTCCTGGGGCGGTATCCCTGAAAAGTTCAAAAGAAAAAGTTGAAAAGATTGCAATAATGTCACGTTAAGTTTCAAATTCGAAATAGGAATTTTCCCATCTGCAGAAAGTTAAAAAAATAACAAGCAGCACTTATGATGAACTCTTATAATCATCAAAAGTAACAAACTTTGGATGTGTTTCCTGTACCTGAGTATGAATCAGAATGCATTCACAAAATAAAGAACATTCATACTCACAAAAACAAGAACTGTTAAATAAGAATAGGTATTCAAAGCTTATGATGAAATCTTCTCAAAAAAAGAAAAGAAAAAAAGCTTTATGATGAAAGTAATGTTGCAGCAAAAATAAAACAACACAATGATATCAATTGTTAAATTGTTAAACAACACAAAACAGAAAGAAAACAAAAATCACAAGAATATGATTCGAAGTACAGAATCAAGTCCCAAAACATTTCCTTAGATTTATCAAGTCTCCCTGAATGTTAGAACAAGATTAAAGTCTTAATTTCCATATCACAAAACCAAATAAAAATCAAGCAATGACTTTGAATGTCCAGTCTACACCTGTATGGTAAGAAAAGAACCAAACCGGATATCACTCAATTTCATTGTAATGTGTTGCATTATATCTAAAATCATGTAAATAGTCAATCCTCCTGTAAGAGATACATTCATGACTTTAAATTATAAATGCACAATATCTTAGTCTGTTGCTTAATGATCAATGAGAGAAGCTGTGATGGTAACTAAACCTGCAAAGTAAATTTTAACAAATTTTCTTTTTGGGAGCCTCTAGTTGTTAAAATTGTGCAAATACATATATTTCATTGGATCAACAACAACTACATGAAAATATATATTCCATAGAACTATCAAGATCATCACAGAGAATTCCACAACAAATATCACAGAGACATTCGACTCAGCGCAATAATCATCAAACAATTCAATTTAGCTAAACGTGCAAATGGGCAAATTAACGAGAAAATGAATCAAATAAAGCTCTCTCCCTAGTCCCTAACCCATCTCTCTTCCCAAAACCTTACTTTTTCCCCATGCTCCACCATAAAACTAAATCAAGCAGTAAAGAGTTAAAGAATTGATCCCATGCGATATATCTTTCCAAGGATTACGGCTTAAACATTGTATCACAATATTGGAATCCTAGCCATTTTCTTGCTATCCATAATTATTTTTGATGAATGCATACCATAGTGAATTTCTTTCCTCCTGGAATCGCCAAAGCCATTTCCAAGTAGAGCCTCATTTCTTTTCACCAGATTAATTCCCCCACCCCGAGACCACCTCTTTCTTTTTTCCTTTTTTTTGAGAGAACTCCCGCGGTATCCCAAAGGCTTCCTAGGCCCAAGGACTAATCCGCAGTCGGGGATCTTGTCAGAACACTTCCTCCCCCTGGCCAGCCACAGAATGAATTGAGATTTAACTCCAATCCGCAGTCAGCAGGATTCAAACTCGGGTGGGGGGGTACCACACCTGGAGGCTCTTACCAACTCGACCACCAGTGGTGGTTGAGACCACCTCTTTCTTTTAATTAGTCATTATTTCCCAATTTACCAATCACAGAGACACATGGTCACAACTGTCATATAGAATGAATCTATATATAAATGAGTTGCCTCTCAATTTCTAAATTCTAATCGAGTAATCAATACATAATTATATATAATTAATATTAAAAAAAGAATTAAACATAATTTCTTAACTAGGGTTCGAACCCATCTCCTTCCGTTTTCAAATATGCTGCTTAACCAACAATCCCCAAATTTCACCTGTTAAATTATGTACAAATAATATATCTTATATCTTCTTACCGGCAAATAAAATATACTTAATGTAATCTAACTTTCTTTCTTTGTTTCTCTTTCATATATTTTTTTTATTTCGTTCTTCTCCTTTCAAGCCGCTCATCTTCTTCCTCAGTTTTCTAGCCGCTCATCTTCTTCCTTCTTCTTCTTCTCCTCCTCCTCCTCCTGATTTGTTCTTCATCTTTTTATTCTTCTTTCCAAGGTTTTAAAAGGCTTAAGGCCCAGCTGAGGCGTTTTCGGCTCTGTGAGGCTTATTTTGAAAAGGCGTAAGCCTTTTGTAATAAAATTTTTATAATACAAAATTGTATTTCATTAATAATAGTTAAGCTAATTCATCAAACCATCCAAGTTTTAAAGGAATTTTAAGTTTAAACAATCAAACTCAAACAACTACAATGATGAACAAGCATAAAAATGAAAAAGTACTTCATTCTTCCACATCTTCCTCATCATCAAGTAGGAAATCACCATCCAAACTATCATCATCATCACTAGCAACATTTTCAGCTTCAAACAAGGGATTGGTATGATCATATGGAATGGAAGGACGTTCATCCTCCTCATCATCAACAAGTGTTCTTAGGGACTTGTATTTTCTTCCTCCTATACAAAATATTTATGGACATGGAGTTAATAAATTTTACTATCACACACTCAAAATAAAATAAAAAATGGTAGCAGGCCTTTCAATCATACTTACTTGAAGTTGAAGATTCATCATTTTTCCTTTTGTATGTAATAGGAGGAGGAAAAGAATCACGAGGAGGAGTAGGATCACGAAGAGGGGTGGGATCATGAGGAGGAAGACTTGGCTCTCTAATATGTAGGGAATTTTCATATGTAGTGAATCAGAAAGAGTAAACTTAATTGAAGACCAATGTTGAAAACGACCCTGTTTTTGTCCACTGTTTTTTTTTTGTTTGTTAAAGAGCCTCACCTGCGCCTAGGCTTAAGCTTTTTAAGCCTTTTTTAAGCCTTTTTTAGCCTTTTGCATGAGACAAGTTTTACTCGAGATGACTATGCATTTGACGATAGCCTATGCATTAAGCGAGCCTTAAGGCTAGCCTGAGGCTAGCTTTTTAAAACCTTGCTTCTTTCTTCTTTGTCGTTCTTTCATTAATCATCCTCAGTCCTCCATATCTTCTTCTTTCTTCTCTTACTTTCTCGCAAGGTTTTTTTTTTTTCCTTTTGTTCTGATGCCAACTGCCTAGCATTCAAAACCTACAGTTTTCAGTGAATTTTTTTTGCTTTTCCACTGCCAAATGATGTCGTTTTAGGCACATCATTAATTTTTTTATAGAATTGATGGATCAAGAAAAGCGATTATAATTTCATATAAGAATTGATCTTCGAATCAATTTTTGATTGAAAAAATTTTAGGTTCACCTCAAGAATTGTCGGTGAACCTAAGAATTGTCCAATGTTTTTTTTGTTAAAGAAAGTTCTAATTCTTTATGGGTTCTTGGCACAAATTTCATTTTTTTGGGTATGTTTTTAATATGGTTTTACGATTTTGTTTACTAAAATTATTTAATATTCATTACGAACCTAATATTTTTATTGTTTCAAATAGATTACATATGAATTTATGTACATGTATCTATATCAAGTTGCAAACACTTTATTCAAGTTTCGATTCTCATTTAAAGCATTTAATTGCTTTTATACTTTTTTGGTTTATTAAATCGAAAAGAAAATATAAAAGGTTAAAGTTGGTATTGCAAGATTATGATGTGACTATATTATGTGGATTTAAAATTTAAATTGATATTTAGTTATATGACATGCCACCTAGGATTGAGGCTATAAATGTTAGGCCTCAATTGAGGCCCTCTAACATTGCCCTTACATTAATCACAGAAAAAAAAATAGTTATGATCCTAGTGATAAGCAATTAGCATAAAGTTACAGCTATAGAATATCTAGACAAAGTTAAGTTTGTAGATGTTGGATGAGGTTATTTAATACTCGGACACTCCCCTACAACTCAGAAGAGACGAGATTTGAGTATTTGACCGAAGAAGTTGAAATCGTTAGGTAGAGAGACCTTTTGTGAAAATATCAACGACTTGATCCGGAGATGAGACATGATATTTGGTAGACATGTCACCTTGGATAATTTTTTATACTAATTTGGTTCACATATGACATGACATTAATTTGTCTAGTCATCTTTTAATTTCCAACATGTCTTCAAGGTAAATAATTTCAAATTTATTCTAATGAAAAAATCAATATAAATCCGAAAGTATTAATTATTATTTTAATTATTGTATCAATTATTATAAAGTATTGATTTCGTATTAATTACCATAAAATATATTTCATTGGTAATTAATTTTGTGTTGTTCAACATTGTTTAATTTTCTGTATATCTTCGCTATACGTTCTTTGATAAATTGTGGCTCCCATTATTAGTCACTCAGAATTAAAGGAAGCCACAATTTATTATCGAAAAGTAGGTAAAAGTTAATTTAGGAGCTACTTTAACCACCACTGGTGGTCGAGTTGGTAAGAGCCTATAGGTGTAGTACCCCATTCCCCCCTCCATCCGGGTTCGAATCCTGTCTACTACGTATTGGTTCTTGGACTTACAAAGCCTTTGGGATACCACGATTTCAATAAACAAAGAGGAGCTACTTTTGGCAAACAAATCATAAAATAAAAAAATTGTAATTTTAAATAGATAATTAGTTTAACCATTTCTAAGGTAGTTACTCATAGTCTAAAAATTTAACCATTTCTAAGGTAGTTACTCATAGTCTAAAAAGACTGAAAAAGAGCCCTAATAAATATCGCAATTTGAAGCAATCATTATTCAAAGGCAACAAAAATTACCATGCGAAAGGGGCTCAAAAATCAGAACCCAACATATACCCCTTCCAGTAAACGAGAAAAGGGAAGGAGCCAAGACTCCTACGTGAGAAGAGAGAAAAAAGCTGAAACCCTAGAAGAGAGAAAAAAAATTGAGAGAAAACACATAGCTAGCTCGCTAGATATATGAGTCTTTGTTTCCCCTCTAGATAAATAAAATCTTGTTTTGGCAATAAACAGATAATAATTTCCAATCAACATATAACAAAAATACATCAAAATAATTCAATCCATTGGCCATAAAATTAAAGAAAACAAATGCTACATTGAATTGAAACCAAAAGTAACAAAAAAAACCCAAAAAAAAAAAAATAACCTAAAAAAACCCATGACATGATCTCCTAAACCAACCATATATAATCTCCTAATCCATCATCCATGCATACAGATTTGGTGCCTAGTTGCTCGATCGCCAACTCCCTAAACTCGAGTACGTCGGCTCTCCACCACCGAAACATCTATGAACACCGCCATAGTCACCCTCCTCTTCTTGCCATCATAAGAACTAGCATTATAGACTTCAAGTAATATTTTATTTACCAAGGATGAATGAGCCTTGACCGGAACTTGTAGGCGAGAAAGCATGTCTGATATGTTAGCCGTAGTAGTTTTTGAGCCGCCCACTGATCCATCTTTCCTTAGTGTCAATGAGTCATGATGTGGAAGTAGGAATGTCTCATCATTCTCCACTTTTTGGCCGTCTGGGAATTTAAGCATGGCCTTGGTTTGCATCTCGAACTGGGTGCACAGCAAACCTTCATCTTGAATACTACTTAGCACCTGTGCTTCGCATTGAGGGTACCCCAACACTTTCAACCGAGCAGGTTGACTGGCCATTGGCTTCAGGCTTGTATTAGTTCTTGAAACGTTGAGAGTTTATGAGATTCAATAATCACACTTCACTTTATGACATTATTCTTTTTTACTCTGGAGGTATTTATAAAGAATATATACAACGAATCAAAGTGGGAAATAAATTATATTCTTTATGATCTCGAAATAAATTATATTCTTTAACCTCACTAGGATTAAGAGCTTACTAAAATTAAGAACAAGAAATGTAATCAAATAACTTAAAAATTAAGAAAAATAACAGTTTAATGAGAATCCCACAAGGAGAAGGAAAAAAAAAGGAGAAAAGGATGGCGGTGGGAAAAAAAGTTCAGCCAGTCCGAGTGGTACAAGGATTTAAATCCTAATCCCACAAGGAGAAGGAAAACACGGAATTCATTTCCCTATAAATTCCCCATTTCAATTCCAAATCCAACCTCATACACACTGCAAATTCTCATTCCCAGTAGAAATCAAATACGAAGTGATCGATGGATCCGGCTGATCAGAAGGGAAAGGCCCTGTCTTTCGCCGACGTCAGTACGGCAATAGACAATCGGAGGTTTCTGGGGGATGTGAGTGACATGGATTTGGATGTTCTGGAGCAGATCTTACCTCACTGTTCCAAAGCGCAGTTGACCCGTATAGAGAAGAGCACAAAGGGCAGGGATTTGAGTCCGGTGACCGATAAGCTGTGGAAGAGATTCTATGAGAGCGAATTCGGAATTAAATCCACTGAGTTGCTGATGGAGGTAATGAAGGAGGAAAATCTCACGCTCAAGTGGTCGGAAATGTACCGGGAAAAATCAAATAGAGTGAAAGAGGCGGCTGAGAAGAAAGTGGGTTACCGACTGAAGGTTTTGTATCGGAAAGAAGATGCCCGGAAACAGAGCCGGCAAGTCAGGGTTTGCGAGAAGGTTCCACCATCGTCGAGCAATAAAAGAAATTTGGCCAAGCAGGTTACCGGGCCTAAGAGCAAGTTTATGAAGAGAGTCATCTGCTAGTGTGAAAATTGTCTTGAGATGCGAAATTTTCGAGCTGTGAAGCTGAAGAAAACTGCTGCTGCGTTACACTGGAAGCCAAGTTTATCTTTGGAGGTGTGTTGATTAGTAAACATCAATTTTGTTGATGATTACAGAAATAAAAAACGAAGTTTTCGTTGTTCATTTCTTAATTTCTTTATGTAAATGGTTGTTACTTGTTATGAATTGTTGTAGTCCAAAAGATATTAGTGAAATTGCTGAACTATACAGTAAAATGGCAAGGCTAATGTTTCATCTTACCCATCATCCCTTGTCTTGTCATTTTTCTTTTACTTCTTCCTGTGTTCAGATGTGCACTTATAATAGTCTTGATGATGGTATTGTATGTATTGCAAAGACCATTCATAGCCAAAATGGTTTTATGAACTTTTTATCTTCATCAGCAACATCTATTTCAACTACAGAATCTAGAATCTTGATGTGCTGAAGGTATATGTCTACTGAATCAAACCCTTTGGAATAAGTTATTTTGATGCATTGATGTCTTTCGAATTGGTTATATTATGACTCCTACATTCAGCTTGGTTATTTTTTCAGTCCTGCCTTTCCCTTGAAATCATAATATCTTCAAGAGTCAAACCTAGCTTCGTCTAAGCAAACACATGGTTCTAACTATTCATTCTAATCCAATCTTGCACGAAGTGTCAAACATTCGTCATAACAGTTTGAACAAAATAGAAAGAAATCTGTCGCTCGTAATCAATGGTCAGCTTGTCAACGATGAATCAAATGAGAATATAACCCCAAGAACCAATGCAGAGAGCAAAGTGATATAACACTTGTAATGGCCAGGCCTTCCTCCATAATATATGTGATTCAATCCACATAATGACACAACAGGCAAAAACAAAAAATTTCGCGCAAAATATATATAGCCATATGACAGCACAATCCGCAGAATATTGGATCAGTTAAGTCAGACTAGTCAGTCAAGTAATAACCAGTTCCGGTTGCAATGACAAAACTCAAATTTCATGCAACACAAATCAGGGAAAGGCGCAGCATTTTCTCTAGCTGCAGCTACTCAATAAGTTCTTGGGGTTACAAACAGTGTGGAAAACACCATAAAACCTCCTCTTCTTCTACGCTTGCTGATTGTCTTGAAAACTATATATCTTGTTAAATAGTATTTGACACTTAAAACTACCATTGGGAGGTATTTGGACTCATTTTTGGTGTGGGCTCAGCTCCGACAGGCCTTGTCTTCACAGATACTAGACGCTGCTGATGTCCACTCGGCTTCTATGGAGCTGGAAGGCAGGGGTGATCCAGCTCCCGCAACTGCATTGGATGCCTGACCAGTTGAAGTTACCCAAGCGAGCTTCACAATGTGCACAAGACAACTTGCCCTCCATTGCACCTTCTTCCACTGGGTAATGAGAGAACAACCACAACAGATTAAATTATTTCCTATGCTAATGACATAGAACAGAAGATCGGGAAAAAAAAAAGTTCTGCTTTATTAAGGTCAGTTATAGGAAGCCTACTTAAAAAATATAGAGAAAAAAGTTGATCGAGAAAAGCAGTAAATTTTGTCAACACCTGTTGACAATTTGGAAGCAACTAGATAGATTAATCTCTAGTAACAATTTCATAGCATAATATGCAAGTGAAAGTAGAACATATATGAAATTATAGAGACCCTAAGCCCTGAAAGAACCAAGGAAAAACTTTTAAAGAGACTAGGTAGTTCAGTTAAAACCTAAAAAAGCAGTACTCATCAAAATTATAGCACCATTCAAAAGAATCACAATAGAGATGAAAAAAACAAAAACAAAAAAGTCTAGAAATAAGGATTGATAGACCTAATTTTACCTGCTGTCATCCACTTCAGAGGCTCAACAAATATGGATGAACATTCAGAATCCTCAAAGTTGTTATAGTTGCTACTTTTCCTCTTGCGCCATTCAAAAGATGTCTCACCCTGACCTGGAATGTGGTCCACAACATTATCCTGTACTGCAACAAGTCTTCGGCATTTCTTGCAGCGGAATGCAGATGTCCCAGATTTTCCTTCGTTTGGAGGTGATTCTACTTCAGAGGTAACTTCACTAGGCAAACCAGGATCAGCACCAAATTTAGAGCTGTCTATTTTATCTCCGCGATAATAAGATTCACCTGAAAGGATGGGCAAAAATTCTTCAATCTCAGAAACGGAAATTCAAACTAACCACTGATATTTGAAACTTCCATCAAAAGGGCTTAAGAATGAGTAAGCAGAACTTAACATGTCTGTTGTGAGCAAAACAATATTTCACATGGTAAACATAAAGGCATAGTCACATGTAATTACGATTCTTTACAAAGTTGTCACTACTGTTAGGTATTTCTTTTGGCCTTTCACCCCCCACACCCCACTATTTTATTACCAAGGTAGAGAAGCAGCCAAACATTATAAACAAAACATTTCAAGGCATGGTAGATCGCAGTTATTTATACATTAAGATGTGCAAGTATTTCTCATGTTAGCTTCCCTGTGTCATATAAAGACTGAGATTGTTTTTATTTTAAAGGGCTGATTCAACTTTGTCAGGTCTTTTATGGGTTATGTCACTTTAATATATAGGTTAACTGGTTAAGAAAGTAACTGGTAGAGAATTTTGGTTTTCGGTGTTTCTGTCTATTTCCTGGAGGAACTATTCAAAGGTACTCGATGGATGGCCGGGATGAACTATTCAGAACTAAATTTATAAGATAGCCTTCGACTGTTTTCAGTTCCCTTTGGAACTGAGTATCCTCAATTAGCATCCAAAACACGGTTTCCTCCTAAGAAATATAGACTGCAACATCAAAAACATGGCTTCCCCTAAACCATGCTGCATATGAAATGAAATATACCATACCAGACTGTCTAAGAATTGTATTAAGATAAAATGGAACAAAGATTATAAGCTATAGCTGCCAGTACCAGGAAAAAAAAAAAAACAACAAAAAACAAAAAACAAAATAAAAAGATTGAGAACCCTGTAGTTCTTTCTAGAGCCCAAATGTAACAAATAAATATGCATGGTAGATATGTCACGAATGTACCAACAAAAAATAATAATCATATCACTTTTTGAGGGAGGGAAAAAAAGAGATGAAACTTCTCTTGGGACTTCCTCATAATACTGGATTATCCATTTCTTGCCCAATCTGAACAATTCCAACCATCCCACTTCATTCATTAAGCAATAACCACCCAACCAGCTGAGCCAACATCCCCAATAGGGAAAAAGGTTATTAGTTTTGAAACTAAAGTATCCCACACCTCCACTCTACCTATATGGAACAAAGCTTATATTTGGACAAATCACACCATGATGCTAAAAAAACATTTCATGGGTCTTGTACAATAAAGTTTCAATTGGTCAAACTACTTGGGTTGGATTTTGAAAAAAAAAAAAAAAAGTACTTGGGTTAATGAAACCAGTTAGGTAAGCCAGTGCTCCTCAATACCTTCCTAATAAGGAATTTTTAAACAAGTATATCACAATATTCGAGACAATGATGCATTTATCAATTGACAGCATAAGCATTAGAGCCTATTCTATGTGTCCATGGAAAATTATCTGCTGACATAATGCTGGAAAATTAAAATTACGAAGACGTGAATGCATAACATATAAATCAATATCCTTGATTGAGGCAGACCAACTGGAAAATAGAGAAAAATGAAGAAATATAGAGTACCCAATATTTTAAGACGAAAACACTTATATATAGAGCTGGCATGATCAACCTTGAAGCCCATTTCCTCGTACATTTTTAGCTGAACCATGATGAAAGAGAAGATACATGTAAAATTCATGATAGGTTAAATACGTGAAATCAGCAGCTAGTAATATAATCTTTGTACATAATGTGGTATAAAAGTGCCTTGCATCACCTGATTTAAAAAACCATCATTGGGGCAAACATGCTCACAGCTTTGCCGCAGGGATTTTAGTGCATCTGCAGGAATGCATAAGCAAAAAAAAGGGTAAATACTGAAGCAACTAAAGATTTGTAACCCAATCTCCTCTCCTCTCATCAATCTCAGTTGAATTCAATTGCCTATAAATTTTATTCAATTTATTTTATTTGGGACGTTACATATGCTAGTCAAAAGCTCTTGTTTATCTAGACCTTATAACACCGTTATTTTGAACGCAAAGAAAGAAAACAAAGGTAAATACTCGAGCAACTAAGCATGTATGGTCCATTTTCTGCTCTTCATTTTGTAAACTCAATGGCTTAAAAGCTTTTCAATTTTCAACTGTTTAAAATTTATCTACTCAATGGCAATTATGCATGCCAAAAACTTCTCTTTATCTAAGTCTTAGAAACGTTTATTTTGGATTTCCAAGATATAACAGCTATTATGATGATACAGATATATAGACTGACAACACTTTAAACAAGCAATGATTTGTTCATACCTTCTTGCGACAAGTGTTCTGTTCTCATCAGATATGCTGTAATGATAGCTGCACTGCAACAAACACAAGCAAATAAGGGTGTAAAACCTTTTAAGCTTGACAATTCAGAAATCTAAAAAAGCTGTATGTATCTTATGGCATACAAGTATGACTTTGTGATTAAAACAAAACAAACATGCACAGAAACCAGAAAACGTCCATAGTTCTGACCCAAAAAAACTGCAGGCAGCAGCCACTTTTTCATAGAATTTGAAAAACAAGTCAATTATATTACCAGAATATATAATATAAGATTTTAATTTATTTTAAGCGACTCTTATGTGCGTCAAATTGTTTCTTCAGTCCACGCATCAAATTGTTAATTAGTTTATCAGACCGTTTTCAAGCAACAATATTTCAATGTTCCTAACACTCATTCATATATTCTACGCTGATGGATTTGAAAAAGTTCCCTTCAATATATGGTGCTATGCTCACAAGGGTTAAGCTTAACTCTATCCTATGATTGCTTTTCACTTGAACAATTCTGGGAAAGTTTCTCCTATTTTGATTCTTCTCTTCAGCCATTTTGATATTGAAGTCCTAGTTTCATCTATTTAGTACAGTTGTTGTATACTAGAATTTTCTACAGCTTCAGTTTAGAACTTCTCCAATTAAAATCTTTACTTGTCCTAAAAAAATAGAGGATGCTGTAATCCCAATAGCAATATAGCATTGAAAGATACATGGTAACTAAATAACTAAAAGTAAGCATCTACCGAGCTAAAAATTTGTTCTAATTGAGCTGAAACAAAGTATTCTGCAAAAAGGTACCTTCTTTACTTTGAGGGTTTAAATAGAGCTAACTACACTGAAGTTCAGATTTGGGAATCAAGCTAAATAAAACCCTATGCACGAATCAGAGAACTTATCAGTAACTAAAATGAAACAAAGACTTAAAGAGAGAACTGAGAAGAAAATGTGTACCTTCTAGACACGCCAGCAAAGCAATGCACCAATACAGACCCCTCTTTTCTACTCTCGTCAATGAAATCCAAACACACCTCCAAATAATCCAGCAAATTCGCACTCTCCATATCCCTGATCGG
The DNA here is from genome assembly GCA_029955375.1 of Rubus parviflorus. Lineage (NCBI taxonomy): Eukaryota > Viridiplantae > Streptophyta > Magnoliopsida > Rosales > Rosaceae > Rubus > Rubus parviflorus. The sequence goes on along the minus strand of JARGGL010000005.1, from coordinate 5,735,547 downwards.
AACCCCCATTCTCACCAGCTTCAAATCCTTGCCTGCATATTCCAACAAGTACAAAAGCTTATCACCGGAATCGTCCTCAGAGGCCGAGGCACCGCCGGACCCGCCGGCGTAGACCTTTTTGATTTCCTTCGTGGGGATTGTGAGACTCTTCTTCCATTCCGAGAAGAACGAAATCGATGCCGAGCTGAGAACTGAGAGAATATGAGTGACCGTGGTGCTGCCGTTTTCGAGAATCTCCGCTGCGTCAGATATGTTTCCGATGAATAGATTCTCACGAACAAGGTGAGGCATGATCACAGAAACGAGAAATTGTGGTTACTAGGGTTTTTCTCTGCACTATTTTGACTGATTATGAGCAAGCTTGCCACCACCTCCGGGGGTTCTCCTTCAACTTCCGGCTTTATCATCTCTCACACAAATATTCCTAGGTATATTATATATGGTGTGCTACTACCCTGCCACGTGTTTTATTTATGAAAAAGACCATTTTGTCCTAATATAAAAATAGAGAAAATAATTTTTCAGAAATTACAAATTCATCGTTAAATTCTCATTCTCATGTTACCCTAACAAATTCTACACCTCATATGATACCAAATTGATACAAATAGAGTCTCAAAGATCTACAGAGGAGGTAATGTTATTCATTTTTTTTTTGTGTTACATTGGAGAAGATCATATCTAATCTAATCTAATTTTGACTAAATTATCTCACATTTCCTCACCACCTGAATCACCGTCGAAGTGCATTTTGCAAATAAATTTCCTAAACTGGTTCACAAATTCTGTTCGGCGTCACAAGAAGCCATATGTCTTGAGTTGATTTTTTAATCATGGTAACTAATTTCAAGATTCATGCTTTATGTTATTTAACATATATTATGTTTATGTTCGATAGTGGAATGTGAGATTACTTAGATAATGACTTTTTTAGGTTACTTAAATTACTTTCGGTACTGGTAGACTACCACTCGGTAAAAAAAAGTTTTCATTTTTTTTTTCTCTTTTGATGTAAAAAATCTCATATATGTATTGGAGACTTGGGAGTATTGGTACTAGTGAAAACTTTTTTCTGGGACGGTGGTGAAGTCTGAAGAAACCAAAAGGGAAGAAGAAATGGCAAGCGCTGCTCCGTCGCCGTTTAATGCAAACACGGCTACTGCCGTGGCAGGAGACTCCAAAGTCGATCTCATGAAGCAAATACGCAGCCACGAAGTTGCAATTGCAGAGCTCAATGCTCTTTCATCATCCCGGGTATGTTTTATCAATTTTTTTTGTTCCAAAATTCATGATTATTTGTTTCACCAATCGAATATTTCCAATGAGTTGTCAACCCAATTTCGTCAATGCGTTGAAGAGTACTTGAATCGTGTTTAGCTAGCTAGAATGTTCTGAATTTGGCTCTATCGTTTTGAAACAAAAGATGGAGTTGGTCGTGGTAATTTGGTTGCACAGAAACTGTAGCTAACCCTTCAGGTTTAGATTTGAATGGCATTTGAAAGCTTCAGAATCGCCTTGACTATTTGGACTGTATTATATGCACAGATAAATAGTTCTTAAGACATAGTTTAGTTTATTTGGGTTTGGTATTGCCTTTGAGCTTGCTATAAGTATGAGCATTTGATTCAAACGCAAAAAAGCTTGGGAATTTAGTTGATAAGACGATGATTTGTTTACTTGCATATATATAGTAGTTGCATATTGATATGCAGTAGAGTTTTGTTAGTTACTATGCCCTGCTATTCTTCAGTGCTAAGAGTCTGTCTTTCTTTCTAGGATTGGATTTCTCTCCCAGAATGTGGTATTGTGATGTTATGGAATACAAAGTAGATCTCTGTTGTGGAGTCCATTGAGGTACTTTTTCTGTTTCAGTTAAAGCAGAAAAGATAGGTGCAAAACTGGTGTTATTTGGTGTTTATGGGCCTAATAAAGCTAGAGAGGGTAGCTTTCTGGGAGGAGTTAGCGGACTGGTGGAGATTTTAATGTGGTCTGATTTACTTACGAAAAATCAACTGGTGAAAGATAGAAGCGAAACATGAAAGAATTTATGAGGTAAGAAGCAGTTTGCTGCAGATTGGATAGATTTTATGTCGAGGAATGGGGAGACAAATTCTTAAACGTGAGGTATCTTGTTCTTCCAAGGTAACGTCCAATCATTGTCCAATTCTTTGGACACGACTAATGTAAAATGGCGTCTGGGGCCTTTAGATTTGAGACATGGTTGGAGTATCCTTGCCTTGTGAAAGATATACAGAAGTGGTGGGACGATGGGAGGTTTCAAGGTGGGAGGGTTAAGCTTAAACGTTGAAAACAATTATAAAAAAATGGAGTAAGGTGGAATTTGGAGATTAGGGGAAAGAAAGCAAGAATGGAGTAAGGTGGTACTTATAATTGATACAGGTGCTGTTGTGAAGACTCCCTATGTATGAACTGTTGTTTCTTTGCATCAGTTTAATTTGCTATTCTGCAGATTTTGAATTTTTATTGAAAAGAATATTAGAATGGAAAAGGAAGACTACTTGAATGTCTTGGTTATGGCCCAGCAAAATTTAAGAGGGGATTTTGTCTCCCTACAGGGCTAGCTGTACTTGGTAGCCATAATCCTAGCCAGGTTTCAGTGTAGGAAAGAGTTTTGAGACATCAGAAGAGTAATAGACTACTTTGTAATAATAAGAAGAGGAAGAAGATTTAAGGGAAGTTTTATCAATTACAAGTTACAAATTTTCGAAGAAAGGTTTTCTTTTGCGGGTTTGCTTTATGGACTCTGCATCCAATTTATTATCTTTTAGTGGAATGTCTACTTCATGGGTCGTGGTGACTGCAAATTTTTTGAATCTTTGTGGATTCCTAAACTTGTAATTTCAGGCAAATTATATTGTTACTGGTTTGTTATATGTAATCAAGCTGTTAGTTAGTTAAGTCTTTGAGTTTGGGTTTGACAATTTCACTTTCTGCCAAACTGTTGGTCTAAATTCTACAAAAGTCAGTAGGCTCACTTTTTCCATTTTATTTTTAAGCTACTCTGGCATTTAGTTTTCTTTTGGGCTTCTCAGTTTTCATTTTTTACTTTATAAATTCAAAACCCAATTGTCTTTCTCATCCTTTCTTGTGGGTGGAATGCTTTGTTAGTTTACAGAAATGTGAATTTAGTTTTTCCTTGACTACAGATGGTGTATCAGAAGAATGGGAACTTATTTTTCCGTACCACAACCCAAAAAGCATCGGCATCTGAACAAAGTAGGAAATTTTCTATCAACTCTTAAGGTGACTTTCTCTGGCATTTAAACAGCTCTACTGATGCAATTTTCCTTCTTCATTGTGGATATTGTTCAGAACAACTTGATTTGGCTAAAGCAAGCCTAGGAAAGTTGAATTCTTCTTGATACAGCTTAGTCTACATTGATGCTAGCTAGTCCTGCAGCCTTCTAAGGTAAAAACCTGTGTGTCGATATTCACATTAATCATACATGTATTGGAGAATGAACAGATTGCCTGTAGATTCAATATGTTTATGGATGCAACTTTTTTATTTTTTTTTATTTTCCTTCTATTGCATTGCTTACATTTTTTGCCTAGCGGCTAAGGGAATCAAGGAATAGTATGGCTCTGGAATGAAATTCAGTTTGGTGTATATACATTAATTTTAGTTTAATGTGAAGTGGGATATACTGCTTGTATTTTCGTTTGGCTACTTTGTGACTTGTGCTGTGATTCTGATGGCCCTCTTTAGCTCTATCAAAATTATTAATTATAATGATTGAAGATTTGGAGATAGAAAATAATAATTAAGATCATATGGGACTTTGTATGACCAACTTTAAGGAAAGTAACCTTGCCAAAAAAAAAAACTTTAAGGAAAGTAAAGCTGCAACTTAATATTAGCATCAAATCTAGCTTCTTCCATGGTATAAAGTGGTAGTTGCTAGAACTTGGTGTTCTTCTTGGGTTGTCGGTAAGAGCGAGTTCTATATCATCTTTTTTGATTGCTCCAATGAATGCTTTAGCTCCCATCAAGAGCCTTTCAATCATGAACAATGGATTAGTTATTCTCAAACAGAGGTTCCCAGCATGTGGCTAAATTGTTATTCACATTGTATGACAACTTCAATACCTAAAATGGTTGTCATGGATCAAAAAGGCCCCAACTGGCACAGTTATGATGACATTAAAATGATAATATATGCACAGTCTCACCCATTTGATATTAGAATGAATCAATTACATAGAGAATGCATTTTTCCTTCCTAATACAGAAACTTAATGAACACATGAAGATTGAGATACTCTAGAAACTAATTCAGATAAAGACACTGTTATCTGTCCCACTCCCAGGAACAACTAGTTCAAATGTTCACAGGCCACAAAATAGATATCAAAAGTTCTTGTCAAATGCATTTCAATTGTTAAACATGAATCCTGAGCCTTGTTAGTCAATTGTAATCCGGCCTGGACTTGGATGTCAAAGCCAACCTAGCAGTTCCTTGGGGATTATCTGGTTAAGCTGTAACATCCTAGAAGAAATAACATGAAACAATCTGAGAAAGCAAACGATATATGCGAGGGATTATCGGTTGATACGTTGTTGGTTGTAGCACAAACTGGCAGGGATTTCATCTTTAAAGTAGATGGCGACATGGCCAAGAAGGATGTACCTGACTGAGAGAGGTCCTGGTGTCCTCTTACTTGAAGCAATAAAAGCATAAACCTCAGAATAAGTACACAGAAGAAAGAGCAATTGTCAAATATGGAAATAAAACTTAATGGGATCGATTCACATAATACATACCTTGTCAGCTGCATTCCCTAATTTATTTGCTTTTTCCTGGAGGGGGAAGAAGGAATAGGGAATAATTAAAGCACTAGGATTGTTGCACCGCATAACCTAAATGGCTACCACTATGAATTCCTCAAGTAACAGATTGAAGTTCAACCAAATACTTATGTAACTTAACAAAACAAACATACTAAAATAAATATATAAAAACACAGATGGGTCTAGCCCGCTGCTATCTATACTTCTTCTGATAGCCATCCTCTTGGACATTTCAATAGGAGCTAGACCCCAAATTATAGCAGAGCAAACTTTAGTACTCCAATTTAATATCTCCAGGAGCAGTCATTTGTAGAGGGAAGCACTCAATAAGATAGCTTTCACAGAATATAAAGTTGTCAACATTCAAGTGCCGAAAAAATGGAAATTAGAAAAGCCCGGGTTTGAAATCAATAATAGGTATCATGGTGCAATATGTTTGTCACTTCCTTTTTGTTGACATATCAAACCACAAGTTAAAATCCTATCACAGTATCGATAAGATTGAAGCTTAACATTTCTTGGTTAGTTAGTCGATCTGTAATTGCAATCGCCATTATCGAATACGTACAACCTGCAAATTAAGCAACAATTCGCAATGTAATCCTATAAATATGGAGAATACATTGAAAAACATGAAAGAATATCGTCAAGAACTACTAAGATAGTAAACAAGTTTAGTCCACCTCATAGATAACTCCCATTTTACTAATCTCTGAATTGCCAAACATCAAAATCCTATAAAACAATGTAAAAGTGATCATATTCTAATCCATTTGACACAGCATCTAGAGTAATCTTCAGCATCTAAAGTTAATTTTCATTTTCATATTTTTAGATGTTACGTACGTACAAATGCATGGCCTTCTCTCTACTCATCACTAAACATTTCAATTAACTGGAAATAATAACAGCTAGCTTTTTGTCCCACTTATTCAGTCAGAGTTAGAATCATTTCTGGGAAATTGAAAAAGTTCTACTCTACCACTCTGGGTTCTATTACTGAAAGTATCAAACTGAAACAGAAAAACAAAAATGCGAGCACATTCATATAAAGTAGGGCAGTGGCGGAACTAGGATATTCCGGTAAGAGCCTAAGAGGGGCCGAAATAAAAATTACCAACACAATATATCAAAAAAAAAAACAAAAAAAAGCAGAAGCACATTCAAATGATTCAATTGAAAATTTCAAATTAACAAATTATGATAGAAAATTATCTTGATGGAAGAAGCGAAGAACCTAGAGAGACTAAGAGAGGTAGAGAGAAGATCTAAAGATGGCCATGGAACTATGGAGTATGGAAGAACATCGATGGTCAGACACCACTACACCAGACTCTAGAAGCTTAGGAAGAGGGAATAACGAAAGAAGAAGATTAGAAAGACAAAAATATATAAAAATTGAGGGGCCATAATTTATTTTACTACTAAAATTCTATTGGTCTAAAAAATATAGGTGGGGCCGTGGCCCCCTTTTGCCACCACATGGTTCCGCCACTGAAGTAGGGGGTGGGCATTAAATCCCGCAATCCTGCACCCGACCCGATCTCGTCCCATTCCGCATGGGATGGATTCTTATTTTTCACTAATTGGGATGATCCCGTCCCGTCCCGAAATGATTGGATAGATGCGGGACGGAACATTGAATCCCGCTCTCATCCCGTCCCGTCCCACAATAATAATTAACCTAATTTAAATTAATTTTTTAATATATGTCTAAATGTGAATGGGTGTTTGAGCAAGTCTATACATCTAGTATAGACTTGACCACTCCCAATAATTTGAAATTATTAATTTCTCTACCCTCATTTGACCTAATGTCCTAATGTCCTAATCATTCTCTCAACTCTATTCATTTCTCATTTTCTCTGCCAATAGAAGATACTTGTTAAATGCATTAAGCCATTACTTTTTTCAAATTTGGATTATTGTTCATTGATCTTAATTTAATTATTACTTACAATAATGATGATGAATTATGTTAAATTAATAAATATTATAAATTTAATATAGCGGGATCATCCCGTCCCGTCCCGATCCCGCGCGGGATTAGTTTTCAAAATTGGCCGTCCCGTCCCGAAATTTTTTTCGCGGTATGGGATAGGGATGGTGTTCTTCTCGGCCCGTCCCGTCCCGTGTCCACCCCTGATATAAAGTGGAAAATTGAACATGTTTGGTCAAGTCAACTATTTTTCAAAGTTGGAAAGATAGAAGAGAATCATTTTTCAAATTTGGAAAGGAGAGAACACTATTGACAATGTTTAAATTGATATCCGACACAGTAGAAGATTTTTTTTTTTTTTAGATAGAATAATTATAAGATCACATAGCTTTCAAATGTCTTTGCTATTGAACACTGAATATACGTTGATATGTGGTATATATACTGGTCCAAGGAACGTTTGCCAGATCATGATCTCATTCTGATGACTTTGTTATAGAGGTGATATTCTTACACCTAGCTATCTGATATATCCTGCAAGTGAGGAATTCCATTACTCTGCATCGATATTTTGATCTCTTCTGGAAGATCAAAGGATTCCAAAACATTGGATCAGAGGCACTTGTGGTAGATGAGTTAACACACAAAGCAATCAAAAGAAAGATGAAAGAAGTTCATAGGACACTAGATGATTAAGCTGGGAGTCCAGAAATATTCCACATTGTTCTGAATTGCATTAAAGTTGTACGCATATTGATAATAAGCTCAGTATTATTGATCAATGAAAAAGAGGCATTTTATGAAGGGTTCTGTAAATGAGAGAGATGAGTACAAAAGACAATGATTTAGTTTAATTACCCTCCCAAAGAGCTAGCTGAAAATCCATATGAGGCCTATGATATTTCATATATGCTTGTAAAAAACAAGAGCCAATTATAAATAAGGTCATTTACATAACTCATATTATTCAAAAAGCCACCTAATATTTTTTTCTCTCATAAGGCCACCAAAATATTACAAATTTTAATATTTACAAAAATGCCACCGCCAGTAGCTTTACTGTTCTTCGACAGTAGCTTTATTGTTCTTCGACAGTAGCTTTATTGTTGTTCTACAGTAACTTTCTTGTTCTTCGACAGTAGCTTTATTATTCTTTGGAAGTACATTTTTTGTTCCTCGCACTGAGCTTTATTGTTGTTTGGCAGTAGCTTTATTGTTCTTTGACAGTAGCTTTATTGTTCTTCGACAGTAGTTTTATTGTTCTTCGACAGTAGCTTTATTATTCTTTGGGAGTACATTTATTGTTCTTTGACAGTAGCTTTCTTGTATCTAGTAGTAGTTTTTGTATCCAGTGGCATTTTCGTAAATAATGAAAATTAAAAGTGCGGTGGCATTTTTGTAAATATTGACGCGGTGACATTTTTGTAAATATTGACGCGGTGGCATTTTTGTAAATATTGGTGGCCTTATGAGAGAAAAAAATATTTGGTGGCTTAAAAAAAAACAAGGTCACCAAAAGTGACATTATGGCTAATTTGTTAAAAAAACAAATATTCGTTTCAACTATTGTAAACATGTAGCTTCATAGATTAGCATATAGCAACTATATATATACACACTGCCCTGAGAAAAAACCTTAAACTAAACAGATCTACTATGCATGGCATGCTTGGGCAAGATCTACAAATAATTAAAGTGAAATTTGACAAGCCATGGCAGATCTACCATGGCATTGGAGGGAACCAATTAATTGGGGCAGTGGAGAGAACCAATTAATTGGGGAAGAAGAGTTCATCATAATGATCATATATGAAAAATTAAACAAAGAGTATTAATTATTTTTTAGAATATTTTTTTGTTTCATAATTATTTTTTTGTTCTATGCTTATGTTGAAAATTATGTCATCAAATATATGCACATAACTTGGGTACGTTGACATCTCGGTAGAACTAACTAATGCTAAAACTTGCACTCAAACACTATATATATTACGATATAGAGACTGTAACTGTAGTAATTGATCTCTAATTTATATATTCAATTAAATGTGTATGTGAACTTAGAGTTACCAGGTATCAATTGATGGACATGTGTGCTAGGAGGACACTTAATTGCATCGTTGAACCCTTAATCCCTAATTCATTAAAAACAGAAAACATTACAATACAAGCGAGCTGCACTAGCTTGAAAATCCAAACCCTAAACCCTAAATGCTCTACCTCCTCACCGTTTAAGTCCGGCCAACAAAGGCACCCATTCTTTGAGGATCCATTGATGGATAGAATGCTGTCCTCTCCTCTGAATGTGGATTTAGGGTTTGATCTAGTCCTCGAGGCAACAACCCACAATGAGCCACCGCCTCCTGTTTTGGTTGTGCCTGGTGTCTAGCCCACATCAACTTCAATCTCAAACCCTTCACCACCAGCTTATTACAAAGCTCCTCCGCAGCCTTCTCCGCCCCTTCCCTTGTTGCATACGTCACAAAAGCACATCCTCTTTGCACCACCATCTTTATGGATTCGATTTCGCCATGAGCACAAAAGCAATCCCTCAAATCATGCTCCGAAACTCTCCCATCGACCACACCCCCCACATATAAAGTCCTAATACTTTCATCCTCCGGAGGCTCCGGGGAAGCAATCTCTCCGGCCTTCCTAAGCAGCTTCACCGCCACCGGATCATTGACCCCATGGTAACGGTCTTTGATATTTTGGTTTGACAACTCCTCGGTTAGAGGCATCTCATGCCGGTAAGGACACTCAGCACCTCTAATGCACTGGCCCCTTATATAGAAACTGCACACCTGCGCTCGGTTCCGTTTGTAATACGGCGTCGTTCTCTGAAGCTTGAGAATAAGGTCACTCGGCCGTGACTTTGCGTATTCTTGCTCGTAGTATTCTGTAAAACTATTACTAGCCCTAGCCCTCCGGTCATGTTCCTCGGCGAAATACTCCCTGTTGACGTCGCTCTTGGGAATGACGGCGTCGTTCAGATTGACGCCGAGGGCGGTGTCGCAGACCTGAGCTGGCAGGCCGTACTGGAGATCCAAGACGCAAACTTGACAGAGATTTTTCAACTTGCTACAGGTCTGGCAGATCACGGTGTTCTTGAACCGGGCGTCGCGGCCAGGTCTCCATCGGAAAACGGTGAAGGGACGAGTGCATGTGTGGCACTCTTTGTGATAATCGGCACGTGTCATTCGGACGTAGGGATTGTCGCCCAGGCAGGATTCGCAGACGATCGGGAAGTCCGATCGTTCCCGGCCATTTTCCTCCAGATTACTCACCAATCTGTGCGCCATGGAAGATCGATTCAGATTTGTCAGTTATAGAAAGTTAACGTACACAAAGTTTTTTGAGTTTAATTTTTGTAGGAGAGTTTAATTGGTTGTCTAATATATATAGACGGCCTTTACCTTGTTAGTGTAGCAGTAGAATGTTGAGGTATCTAGAGTTCGACTAGGATTATGACTCAAGAGAGAACAGTTTCCTTTCTGGAATAGGTGTTCACCATAGCTCACAAATAAGATACTCAAAACATCATTATCCTATAGAAGATCAGCTTATAGGTTGACATTGATGAATCAAAGTAAACCATGCAGATCGATGAACATGCATTTAACTATCCATCAGGCTTTAATTAATGATTATGATACTTATACTATGTTAGACAACATTTTGGTAATACAAGTCTCATGATCCATTAATATATTGTCATTCATTAGCACAACAATCTTGTAGTCTTACTTTCCCATCGTTTACCATTCCCAAATTGTACATTGATTGTGCTACAACTTTCATACTAAGTTGTGATTAATTCTTAGCTAACTGCATTCACAACTCGTATCTCCAATGTGGAAAACACTCTCTATATAAAAAAGTTGTGTTTATCTTTATGTTGTTGACATCACATGATTTCCATTCATACTCGTGAATATAAGAAGACAACATATCATATACGACCTACCCACACATGCCTTTTTATATATCTCGTCAATCAGGCATCATTTTCCAAATTTGAAACTCCCTACAACGAATATCCTAGATGACACTTTGAATTTATGACCAAAAGAAGATATTCTTCTCAAGTTTATAGAGTTATTCCAAAATATGATTAACATATTCCAAAATATATGATGCACAACTTGACATTATATGTTGGCCAAAAAAAAAACTCGCCATTTTATGACAATTGGGTCATGTCAAATTAATTTCATTCATATCCTATCCAAATTTCATCCAACATTTTCTCACCAACAAAGCGGAGAATTACTCCAAAGAGAGAAAACAAAAACAAAAACAAACCAATAATCCAAAACATATATAGAATGTACCTCTAAAGGAACATGGCCTCCTCAAGAGCACACCTAGTTGCCTAGACCCTCATAGGACTTGCAGTGCTGCCCTGGGCAATCAATTCTATTAACCCCGTTAGGTACTTCTCTTGGCTAGCATAGTGGATTTGGTTCTTCTTGAATTTGGCCACACAATCTAGGGTTTTCTGAGATGATATATATGCATTAATGACACAAGCTATACAATACTTCCTACAAGGTTACCAGTCACCAGCTACCTTTGTTACACTGAAGACAATTGCTAAAGTAGGAAGTATAGCCTGCAGATAGAGCAGTATCAGAAAAAGCTAGAGGGACAAATAATGCAATTAGCAAGGAAATGAGGTAAAGTATCTGATGAATAAATTAGAGGTAGATAAAGCATAAGTGAAGTAACAAATAGAGCACATCCTTCCAGAAATCTAAAATCTAAATGAAACGAAAAAAGGGTTACTCATAGAGATTATACGTACCCTTGTTTCTCTCAATAGTCTATTCTAGCAGCAAGCAAGAACTAAAAGTAATTAAGCCTTAAAAAAAGCAGATATCTTTGTAATTAACAACTTCACAAATATTTATTGTAAGTTATAGATTACAGGATACTTGCAAAACAAGAGAGAGCACAAATCATAGAAGAGATAGAACACAATGAACACAGTAAACAGAATCATCGTAAATAGTACCTGGCACATCCAATTTCCTTGCACTTGAAAAAACTTAGAAATTTATTTTACAATTTTGTCCATCTGTCCAAGTGGACAAGGATAAATTCTTGATATGCAATTTTGACCATTTCCACCATACATAAAGCATTTTGCTCGACATAACTAAGAATTTTTAGTTTTATTGATAATGTGTTAGGATCAATCTAGTAATTATCTGAGGATTAGTTAGTTTAGGAAGTTAGTTTATTGAGTTAGATGATTCATCTACAAATAATACATGTATTTATGTAAAAAGTTCTTCATTGGGAATGAATATACGAAAAAGCAATGCCAGTTCTTATATTACATATAATAAAATCTTTGTTTTGGTCTTGGATGGGTTTTACATGGTGTAAACTGGTGATTCCATTGTGAAACTTGAATCAGTTTTAGGTGTCAAATGGTGATTCAGGCAACAATATTTCCTTCCTGGTCTTGGTCACATTTTGGTTTCTATGTGTTTGTAATTGGGTTCACGTACACTCACATTAACATTCTAACTCTCGAATGCAATTCAGCTAATTGGCCCTGATCGCAATTAATTTTTGTTTCTATCTTACAGTACCTGATCCTAAATGGCTACAATGTAGTCTTTCAAGACTTTCAACAAAGTGAAACATGCATATATTCAATTGCATATGAACCAGCTACAGAACTTCCCCAGAACTACAAGCAGCGTAAGGGATCATCCAAAATACTTCACAATTTTATTACGGCCACAGTGATTGAGTCATTTTATCAAACAGCTGGTAGGCCTACTTTTCATGCACTTAATCACAAACTAAAAGAGATTGAAAGACCAAGATTCATTCATTAAGCTTTCAGGTATTGAAAATTTTATGATTTTAAGCCAGAAAGTGCATTGAATTGATGAATAAATATTCAGTCACCTGCCTACTTCTAACTGCATTCAACTTTGGCCATTGAGAAACACTTCAATACAGAAAGATCAAGCAAAAAATTGAAAAAAAAATTGGACTATTTCTCGATTTATGCGTGTCATCCTTGCGCAGGGGCCATGCTAATCTTCTCTGTATTGTTCCAATTTTATCGGATGTTCCCGAAGGGACAAGCTTATATTGGTATTGGTCAGATATGAAGTCTCTAGGAGCTTCCCGCTTTGTCAATGTGGGATGCTTCTCCCTTTTAATAGCTCCTTCTTTCCTAGTTGGGCCCCAGCCCAATCTTTTCAAATATAAACTAGAAATACGTGAAAAGCAAAACGTTTATTCCCCTAGTCTCTGCCTCGAACAATTTTCCTTAGCATTCAGTAAACATTTGGCATGATAATATTAGAAGTTGGGATTATAAAATTGGTACATGATTTCTTTTATAGAGGTTTCAAATCCGATCATCACATTGGACTGGATTCTAGTCTTGATTGCATCAACTATAATATCAACATAAGTTAATTGGATGCAGATTAATTAGCTAAGAAATAAACCGATGAATTTGCCGGTGAGTTGTGATATGTTGGTTATTGATAAAATCAATAATATGGATGCATGTTACAGGTTTGAATCTCACTGTCATTTAAAAAATTAGAAATAAATATGGTGAAGATAAAAATTGTCATTTCTTCTAAAAAAACAAAAAAAAAACTAATGAATTTATGTGTGTCATCCTTGAGCATGGGCGAACGTAGATGTCGATAGCAAGAGTGTATCTTCCGCAGCTTTTGGTAAGTCAATATTATCATTGAATTAAAACGGGAGATAGTACACTTACAAGGGGCTTTTACTACTTGCATATATTATACAAGTATTACTTTAGAATGAAGGATTTTATTCGTCCAAAAAAAAATGTAGCTAGGATTCTAGGGTGTTAATATATAACCGCATTCAAATAAATTAATAATACAATCCTTTCTTCTTCTTTTTCAGAGACTCAGATCCACATTGGGGTACTACTCCTATTCCTATACTAACAAGGATACCTCATACTAGGCCGTCTATATAAGGTGACTCATTAAACCCCAAGTCAAACAAAAAACCAATTGATTGAACTCAAAAAAAACTTTTCCTCAACTTTCTGTAACATATTCAGGATCGGAACGTAAGCGATAACTGCTAGGGTTACATGGCGCACAGTAGGAGGTTGGTGAGTAATCTGGAGGCAGATGGTCGGGAACGATCTGACTTCCCTATCGTCTGCGAGTCGTGCCTGGGCGACAATCCCTACGTCCGCATGACGAGCGCCGACTTCAACAAAGAGTGCAAGAATTGCAGTCGTCCCTTCACCGTTTTCCGATGGAAACCCGGCCGCGATGCCCGGTACAAGAAGACCGAAATCTGCCAGACCTGCAGCAAGTTACAAAATGTTTGTCAAGTTTGCGTCTTAGATATCCAATACGGCTTGCCGGTTCAGGTTCGCGACACCTCTCTCGGCGTCAACCCAAACGACGCCGTCATGCCCAAGAGCGACGTCAACCGGGAGTATTTCGCAGAGGAACATGACCGAAGGGCTAGGGCTTCTGGTATAATCGATCAGTACGAACAAGAATACGGAAAGTCACGGCCCAGTGACACCATTCTGAAGCTTCAGAGAACGACGCCGTATTACCAGAGGAACCGAGCGCATGTTTGCAGTTTCTACGTTCGGGGCGAGTGCAGGAGAGGAGCCGAGTGTCCTTACAGGCATGAGATGCCCATAACGGGGGAGTTGTCAAACCAAAATATCAAGGACCGGTATCATGGGGTCAACGATCCGGTGGCATTGAAGCTGCTTAGAAAGGCGGGAGAGATGGGGTACCCGGAACCTCCGGAGGACAAAAGCATCAGGACTCTGTATGTGGGGGGCGTGGTTGATGGGAGAGTTTCGGAGCAGGATTTGAGGGATTGCTTCTGGACTCATGGCGAGATTGAATCCATTAGGATGGTGGTGCAAAGAGGATGTGCTTTTGTGACGTATGCAACGAGACAAGGGGCGGAGAAGGCTGCTGAGGAACTATGTAATAAGCTGGTGATAAAGGGTTTGAGATTGAAGTTGGCCTGGGGTAGACCGCGAATGCAGGATGATGAAGCTAGTAGGCAGCCGGAGGCGGCGGCCGCGGCGGCTCATTGTGTGAGGTTGCCCCAACAAGACCAATCTTCAGCACAGCACCACTACTACGTGCTTTCTCCACCTTCGCAAGAGAGAACAACGTTTTATCCGTCAATGGATCCTCAAAGAATGGGTGCCCTTGTTGGCCGGACTTAAAATAGAGAAAGCATCTATGGGAATTGGGAAAGGGTTGGTTTTCTTGTCATTTTCAAGTGTAGCTAGCTACGTTGCATTGTTATGTTTTCCATATGTATTCTTCCAGTTTTTTAGTGTAATTTTTTTTTATCAGAAAAATAAAAGCTAGCCAAGACTGAGCTAGCCATTATTAATTACTAATCCTCACTTCTTTATGGAACTCATACTCTCTTCTGGTATCGATCTTCAAGCTTCACTTAAACTTCTTCTTTGACCTATATCACTCAGCAGTGGTAAATTTTACAAAAGTAACTAAAAGTTAAATTAGTAATTTGCTCATGGCTTAAGCCATATGAATAAATAACGTACATCGATCTTTGATTACCTTCTTAAATCAAACAAAAGACCTTAAATTTTGGAACTTCAACCAACAAATAAGTAACCACGTACCCGGCCAGCTTGTTCCAAGTTCCAAAAAGGTGCCATGTTTTAGATTTTGGTCGGTGATGTTCCAGGTGGTTCAACCGTTAGATCTATTTTTTTCATCAGCATGCAAAACCTTACCGTGGAAACACATTGAGAATTGTAGAAGTTTTGTCGCATATATAACGTTAATAGAAGACTTAAAAAGTGGGTTAGAACTTAGAACCTGTGACGTTAACTTTAACAAAGCTGAAAGGTAGTCCCTCCACATTCTCGACTCTTGTTTGATTCTGGTCCAGGGTTATTGCCTCTTCTTCCCAAGGTGAACATTTTATCTTGTGTTTGTTTTTGGACAATGAGGAAACTACCCTCATAACTAGGTTTCTCCAATAGATCGAATTCTAACATACATCTCTGCATACTAGTATATATGCAGCTTGTTTTTTTGAAATGCAATTGCATTTTTGAATTGTAATTACTGTTCGAAAAAATGAAACTAAGGACAATTGTATATGAAATTGCACTTTCAATCTCGTTGACCTTAGATGTGTGATTTATGAAATTCTTACACCCGGCCCGGTGATGAAATTATTGAACATGCATGGAATCAAGAACATGCATGGAATCAAAGGGTAAGGTGAACTTTTCTTGTCTAGTTTGGAAATAAATAAAAAACTTTTAGTACATATTAGGTTCCCACAAATTTGTGCGTTCAATTTTTAAGTCTCCTCCAATTATAAAATGATCGAAATGATTTGTAAGTAATGCAGAGAAAATATTATATGAAAGAATGTACAACTCATTTCGATCATTTTTGTGCCTACTAATTAATAGTAAAGAATGTAAAATTTGTATTGTGCATTGAAGAACTAAGAAAGAGTCTTCGATTCGGTTACATTTATTTTTATAAGATTGAAAGGCACACGATTTGGTTTCCTCTTCTGTACAAAATCCGTGAAGTGAAGCTTTTCTTGTATGATCAAACCCCGTACTCTATCCATGTTATAATTATAGAGCTGGATTCACCTATGGTATCTCTTGTGCCATACTATGGTTCACAAGTGATTCTCCAATGTTATAACCACAAGCTATGTTTTGTTTATTATGCTATAAAATGGAGGCATAAAGCTCCAAAATCTAGGGATTCACACAAGCATTTCATTCCTAATTAACCATGCCTATTACCATGCAATTGCCTTTGGATAGAGGTAATCAATCTCTAAATTCCACGTCAAGATCGATGACCAAACACATGCTTAGGAGTTGATGAAATTCCTAAACATACATCTAGTACAATTGAATTAGATCGATAGTAGCCATTCACATGAATCAAATTGCATAACATAACATCAAGAATATTCACTACATCTCTATGGACTAGGGCACATGCATAACCCTAGCCCCCAATCCTAGAATCACTCACTCATATCACATGTGTACATCATCAATTACAAGATATCAAAGAAAATAAGAAAATAAAAATGAAGCTAGAGAGAGTGAGAAATGCTCAAGAAGAGGTCGGCCAAGCTTGGTGAACTCCAAGCCTTTTGAAAGCTCCTCTTTCTCTTTTCCTTACGCCTCCTTGACTTCAAGCTTCAATCCCTTGCAACCCTTGGTGTTCTTAAGACTTTGGTGAGTAGAAACTAGATAGAAACCCTAAGATTTGAGTAGGAAATGGAGTGGTGAGTGTGTGAGATGAAGGAAGAGTGAAGGAAGATGAAAGAGATAAAGAGAAGTGGGTGTGGGTGATAGTCACGGTAAGAGGAAGAAAAAGAGAGTTAGGAGTTGAATGGGTCACGAATTGGGAGGTGGTGAGGTTGAAAATGAGGGCAAAAACTGATTTTATAGGGAGAGGAGAAAAAAATGAAGGGCTAGCTAGGATGAGGTGAAAGGTCCAAAACTAAGATTCTAGGAAGCAAAAGTACCTAAATATCTTAAACTAAATGTGAGTGAGTAAAGGAGGGTGAGCTATAGAATGGGTAATGTATGTGGCGGAAGGTATTTCATGCACGGAACGTGCACATACACGTAGGGCGTGAGGTGCATGAGATCATGATGTTTAGCAGTCAACCGTTATGATCGAATTAGTCAAACGAAACTGGACCGTTGAGTCTCTATTTAGACGGCTGAGATTGAACGTGATGTTGCACGGACCGTGCATAGAATAATTTTTGTGTATGTGGAAGGAAAATCAAAATTTGTACGAATTAGGAGACAAAAATCTTTGGTGGAAGGTTAAAATTCAAAGAATGTTTGTGTGTGATAGTGACATATGTTTAAATTTGAATTTAAAATAAAATGTGTCACTAAAAATTACAAAATCACCAAGAGACAGTCAAAGACTGATTTGGCACGCTTTGAGTGTATCGCGCTTTGACTTTTCTGTTTTTGCCTCGGAGTTGACTTCGAGATGACCCGGTTGACTTTCGGGTCAACTGTCGGGTTTTTTGTCTTCTAGTATCAAACGTCCGGTTCTTTTTGTACTCCACCTATGAGAGTTGACTTTCTTCATCATATCATCATCGAGTCATGGTTGACCAAGAGTTGACTTTCGGGTCAATCAGTTGATTTTTCGTCATTTTCTTGGAATGACTCAAATGCTTCCAAACCTTGTCATTTGCTTCCATTTTACTCCTTGTTTGACCTACAATGAACACAAACATGGTTTAGTGATGCTATTTAGCATTAGAAATAGCTTTAATTCAAGTGATTAAGAGCATACTTGTAAATAAAATATGTACAAATCACATATAAATAGGGATCAAACTACGAAAGTCTACGTCCGACTACATTGGTTTCATAGCAGTTCCGCTCATTAATAGTAGTTTGGACTTTGACTGTATACAAATGTCAATTTCTTCAAAGACTTAAAAATCCTCCATTTCTAATCAAATATTGTGTTTATGAATAATTTTTTTTTCCTAAATTAATAATCCAAAAAAAAAAATTGCAGGTCGAGTGACCACCAAATTTTCCAATAGAAAAACTCGTAGTACCCTCTCCTTTTCATTTATTTCCATTTTTGTTCACTTTGCCGCTCCCAATTGAATCAAATCAGTCTCTCTCCGACTCAGAACTCTCTGTCCGACCCAGAAGTCTCTCTCGCTCACACCCATCCCCAAATTGGTGTGAAGCCCAAAAACTCATATCGATTGGAACGCAGAATATCAGGTACTCCTTACTTCTTCTTCGTCGACATTTTTGTTTTCAATTTATGATTTTCATATTCGGCTTGGTATTCAAGATTGGGTTTTTTCTTCCCAGGGTTTCGACCAAGAATAGGTTTTTCTTCACGGGGTTTCGACCAAGATTAGGTTACCGTCCTCCATACTCAAGATCATGAAGTCACTGAGGTACCAATTCATTTTTTTTTTCGTATTTCTTCTGTTAAGTTTCCACTTTTCGTTTTGGCATTGATTTTGTATATCTTGTGGATATACAAAGCGTTGATTTTGTATATTATGGACACACAAAACCAATACCAAAACAGTAGCAAAAGGAGGCCTCTGTTCTTGGTGGAAGGATTACTACCCTAAGGTCGTACTTGATTCCTTCTGTTTTGGATTTGTTGAATTAGTTACTTCAATTCTGTTCGTAGAAATGTAAAAGAATAACTATTCGTCCATTTTCATGTATTTTTTCTTGTTATAAATTATAGTTTTATGATTGTTATTTTACTTTTCTGTTACTAACTGTGCCACATTTTGATCCTTCCATGGGGTTTGTTCGTAGCTTTTTCAACTTTTGCTCTTAGCTTTATGGATGCTTTTTGTCCTGCTTTAGCTGATTGTCTTTTTTTTTTAACACAAATTAGTAACTAAACCCTAAACCCTAATCGTGGTTAACTATTAATTATGTCTCTAATATAGAATTGCTACAAACTTAAATTGGAATATAAAACAAGTTATAAAGTATCAATGATACTGATGCAAAGTTGTAAGACCATGGTTAGACTAGTCCTTTGGTAAGTGGGTTGTTGTAGACTGTAGAACTCTTGCTTCTACTATAATGAAATTGGTGTATTCATATAACTTGGTCTTACTTGCTGCTATAATGGATTGGTAGATATGTTCATGCAATGAATGCTTTTTTCATTTAGCCTGCATTTATAATATTTCAAATTTTCAATTTCCACTTTAGACACAAAAGAACTGATGAGATTTCACCTAGAATAGTAATCCATATATCATTTAGACCCAAACACTCTAATCTTTGAAAATCTATAAAATCATATTTGACCTATGAGTTATTTTTTTATTTCCAGATTTGATCGTGATTAGGATATTGAAGCTTCTATTTCTTTGCTCAAAGATCGTTTTTCCAGGTGAGTATTTATTTAGAAGGGGAATTTTATAAGCTAACACATTTTGGAACCATTAAAGCAATTGGTGAGATATGCTAACATTATTAAAGGATGAAAGAGGTAGATATTACTTTTTGAACAAAAATAGGATCAAATACAACCAACTTATAAACATTTGGAACATTTAGTGGTTATTGCTCACTTTTCTTTTGGTAGTGTTTGTTTTTATTTTTGTGGGGAGATATCTGTTATGAACTTATGATTTGGGTACAATCTCTTGTCAACTTAGATTCTCTGATTGGGTTTCATTTTTTATTTCTTTTTCAATTGACAGTATCATCAAGGACTTCCTAGTTTTTGTTCAAGCTCAAGGTACTACCATATACAATCAGATTTTGCATTTCTGTATGTTGGCTTGCTATGATAATGCTATATGATGTTTTGGGTGCTGAATAATGCAAAGCTATTGACAATGTGATTTGATGTTTTTTTTTTGGTCAGCAGCACTGAGAACTTCAAATGGCAGAAGAATGGAAAATTACCAAGGCTGCGCCACAGCTTGTGGTGGCCTCAGAAAAAGCATTTGAAGCTGCAGATTTCTATGAAAACTTGTTTGGAGCACAGAAAACTCGATATAATGAGTTTCCCATGCAGAGTCGCACTTCTGACAGGTACTGCCGTGTTGCATGCGTGGAGCTTACAATAGGTTCCAGCCCTCTCGTGGTGAGGGATTTTGACAGTATTAACAGTCGGTAAGGTTCTCTGCTATTGACTCAGATATTTTGGGGTTTAGGTGAACAGATTTCTTTAGAATTGTACATGCAACATGATTCTGTTAGAAATTGATTTTTAAGATACAATACAACGGCTTATTGGTCTATAATTCTATATTGAGAAACTTTCTGTTCAGGATTAATTTTAGGAACTAAACTTATGAAAGTATGATTTTGGGACTCCATTGAGTTACGCATGTAGAAATTATGTACTAAACATTAGAATCTTGAAACTATTATGTAGGCTTGTGAGAGATGTAAACCCACGTGTTTCCACTTGCCTCCGGCTTCAATGCTCGAACCTGGACCTTTCGATGGCAAGGGCTGTGAGTATGGGCTGCACGGTTCTTAAAGAAATTTTGGAGGATCCAATTCGTCCCGGTGTGATGGTCAGCATTATAAGAGATCCATTTGGCCATGTATGGGAGCTCAGCGACTCATCCTGTAAGTAAACCTTTTTGATGACTTGGTTCTTTTGGCTTGACCAGAGATTGCTGATGTTGAGTGGTAGATTTAATACTAAAAGTTAGCATAATTTAATAGTGGCTTTTTATTAGAGACTTGTCTTACTTCAATTTATCTGCCTGACATGATTCTTTTTGGATATATTGTGCTGTTTAATAAACTTGTCATTAATTTCTTGTGTTTGGAAGACGGTGCCTCAGAAGACGGTTTCATGAACACTGAGTGCATGAACGTGTTGCTTCAAGATTGGAGCAAGAGTGAGAGGGAGGAGCACCAAGGGCTGTTTGAAACCTATACTTTCACACCAATAGTTGGGTCCTGTCAAACAAAGAAGAATGCAGTAGATGTTTTCGATATTTGCAGACGTCGAGGTCCCTTATTTGACCCCATCATGTTTGATTGCAAATATATGGTAAGCCATCATGTAATCTTTTTGTATCTTGAATGCTTAATTAAATTATTCTTAAATACAGTGAATTCATTGACATATCTCTCTGTTAAACGCAAATCATTCTTGCTTTAGTAAGGGAAGAACGCGAGAGGCCTTTTGGGGCTGCAGTGTTTTGGCTATTTGGTAATTTGGATGGAAAGCTTCTGTTTTTGGCCTAGGTTTTGTCTCTTTTTCTAGGCTTCACCTCCTGTTGCAGTCTTCTTTGTTTTTCTTTAATTTTGTTTCTTGTTACTGTGAATTTTTTGTCCATAGTTTTTGTTTCTTGTTTTCTGTTCCTCTCTTATCAAGACAAGTTCATTTATGTGCCAAAAAAAAAAAGGAAAAAAAAAGTAACTTACCGCAAGGCATGAGTTCTTTATCTGCTTGCTGCAAATTCGTGTTGGTTAATGGGAAAGGATGAGGTTATGGGAACAGAGGTGAGTTGGGGAAACAGCTGTTTTTTTATTTATTCATTTTCGGCTTTTCGCAAGTACAGATTAGCACATTATCATCATTTTTCCATTGCTAGGATATGTACTAATTCGTCTTCCATTGAGTTGGGAGTTGGGACTTTGGGTTCAGAAGGAACTTGAGAAATCCAAAAGTCTTTATAATCTAGTTTAGAGGGTATTGTTCTGGTCTCATCTAGACCAGACGAGAGAAAGTGGTTGTTGGAGTCATTAGGGGAATTAATCTGTTAATCTTTCTCTAGGAATTTGATAGAGAACCTTTGATTTAAATTTCATTCCCTCTTTTGCAATATGGAAAGCTAAAGTTCCTCCTGAGATAAGGATGATAGCTTGGATTTTTACACTTAGAAAGGTCAATACATGGTTCAGAGGAGAAGAGGCTGCTGTTTCTCTTTCACCTCATTGGCCTGTGATTGGTGTGTAATGTGTAAAGTTGGTTCTGTGAGTGAACCTTTTCTTTTTACAATCTCCGGTTCTTTTAGCCCTGTAAGAAAGTGTTTTTAGAGGTTCAAATATGTCTTGGGACAATCCAGTGGATTGGGTGGCTTTGTCCGTGATAGATACAAAGTTTTTGGAGAGAGAGAAAAGGGAATGGTGCTGGTCAGATGCACTTTAATGACTAATTTCTAGGTCACTTGGATGGAGAGAAATAAAAGAAGTTCTGAGAATGTGAATGTGGAGGAGCTAGAGCTTTTGTGGGAAGGGGTGTGGTCATCTCTATGGGCATTCTCAGAGTTCAGAAATAGCTCATTCCGTGCTATTTTTTATAATTGGAATGCTGCTGTCGTTTGGAACTTTTGATTTTTCTTTCTAAGCTAGAACTTCATTAGCTAGAAACTTCAGTGGGACATCTTGTCCTCTGTGATAATTAATCTTATATTTGGAAGTTTGCTTCGTTTCTAAAATTAAATTGAATGACAGGCAGTTTCCAGTCTGCTACGACAGGAATTAGATCACAAAGGAACACTAGTGGGGCTGGCTGATCCATCTACTTCCTTCAAAGACAGAGAAAGATGCATTGCAAGTGGAGCAGATTTTGTTGTTGAAAAGCCACTGAATTTGAAAAAGCTCACCCACATTCTGTTTGAGACTCTGAAGAAGAAGAAAAAGGACAAGAGGAAGGAACAGTAGTATGTGAAGCATGTATTGCAAGTGATAAGAGAGACAAGGATGCCCATTAGATGAGGGCTAAATTGGTGAATTGGACTTGAGCCTTAGAATACGTCTGTCAAAAACAAGATTGCTGTCAGTAAATACCTCATAGGATAAATATTACAAATACCTCATAGGATTAACAGTTGAAAGGATAAAAGCCAAGTCAGTGTGTTAAGATTCTACGCTTCACTGTTACAATATAGTAGTTAAGGTACTTCAATTCTCCTGCATATCAGCTAGTACTGGTTACATCTGTTAGTCATCGCTTAAGTGGCTCTGCTCAAGATTGTGGTATAGAAGTATGATGATAGTTTTAGCACTATGTGTGGTTGATTCAAAGGAAATGTATGAAGGTTTGTGTTAGTGTGAGTAGAAATCAAGGGATTAAAGAGATGTATTGTGCCTCCTGTAAACAAAAATTCATAGGAGAAGATTGTGCCTCCTGTAAAACAAAAATTCATAGGAGAAGATTGTATCTCCCATAAAACAAACACTCGTAGAAAATTGTGCCTCCTGAAAAACAAAATTCTTAGGAGAAGATTGGGCATTCTGTCTAAACCAAAATCATTAGGAGAAGATTGTGCTTCCTGTCTAAACCGGAAGTCTTAGGAGAAGTATTTCCTCCTATTGAGATCAAATACCAAAGAAGTGTGTTCTATTGTTTCTTCAAGGAATATTCTAGGAATGCTCACTGTCGTATTGATAAGCTGCAGCAGTTCTTATCAAACAGTCTATTACCTCAGATTAATCTTTGCAAGGCATGCTCACTGTCAATCTTGGTGATGGCAATTTCTTTAAGTGGATGTGCCAAAGGCAAGGTTGAATATAGTTCAAGGGTTTTAGAAGCATCAGGAACTATTAGCTTTCAAAGTTTCAGTCTTTGATGGTTGGGGCCTTGGGTGACTGAATTTTGATCTTTCAGGTTAGGGATGTTAAAATGTAGCTTTCTAGCTCAAAATTATACAGTTGCAATATATTTGGTGGCTGAATGAGTCTTGATCTTCCATAAGCTGTTTATTTGTGAGGAAATGCATATGAAAGTTTGCCTACTAACTGTTTGACAAAATGACTCTTACTATGACCCTGAAAGATTGTTAACCAGTAACAGTTATGCGAAACTGCTTTAGCTGAGTTCATATGCAATTGAATATCAGATTTCACTTGGTTAAGAATCTCGAAAGATTCCTTTTGAGTTTGTTTCTTCTAAATCCAAAACCAAGATATTCTTTTGGTTAAGTTACATGATTAATAGAACTACAGTCTTCCTCTACGTATGTGTTCTATAGTGGACAAACTTTTTTGTTCAAACTCTTTTCACCTCTCATTCAGGTAAATACTTCCCAAGTACATACAGTCATCTGCTTGTGTGTTTTTGTGCCGCAACTAAATCATGTTTCTTGATTTTTCATCTGACTAACCTAACCCCTTAGGAACTACTAGGTCGGCTATTAAATCCAAGTCCTGCGAATAGTCATTGAAAGAAAATGATCATGATTCTTGTTTAATAGTTAAAATATCTGGCAAGAACTTTTGAGTTTGTTTATACTTTATACTGAAGTAGTCAGACAAAAGAAGAGTGACCTTCAGAAGCGTTTTGATTTCTAGAGTTTGGAAGGCCCTCTGTAGCTTTAAACTAATTGTTGCACTGATTAAAGTTGGTCATATTGTGTCCCAGTGATGAAAGGCCTTATGTTTGCCAAAGCATTGGTTAGACATTCAGAGAAGATGTAAAATTTCGTGTAATGATGGACTCAAATAACCCCCATGACCGGAATTGTTCGATTTCACAACCACATATGTCATATGTCATCCAAAATCGACAATACCATACGAGTAAATGAAGAGGGAACCTGCCTGATACCAGAGCTATTTTTGGAAGGAGCATTTGCCAGCACATTGCATTGGAGAGTCGATCAGCTGCAGCCGGCCTGTCGGACTAGAAGGAAATCCATTTTACGTGCAAGTCAGCTGCCAATTTCAAACTAAGGAGCCCCAGCTGCTCCAAGCGCCCTTCAGAACTAGACCAAATTGGTCATAAAACCTTGAATTTATATGGCACCTGATTTTACACCCTGCCCTAAAACAAGAGAGAGGTCTCCATCACAATCTCCTAGGCCTCCCAAAAAGAAGAGAATTCAAGTAGTTGGAGTAGTGGAGCGGAAATGAAAAGTATACATTAGTATGTAATGCTATTATTTTTAGAATTATTTTTCTTCTACTATTTATTCATATTTCATGTAATATTCTATTGCAATATTTACAGCGGAAGATGATTTTGCTGGGAAACAAGATGGGGGAGCCGGGGAGGAGGTCGATCGTTTAGTGAAAAAGCTAAAGCTGTTAAGAGAGAGGCTTTCAAATCTGAAAATCCTTTTATCATGATTACAATGCAGCCCTCGAATATCCATCATACTAATCAGGTTGCATTTGAGCTCATCGTGGAGTTGATCAAATGACATTACTGAAAGTTCACATTTTTAGATGGAAATTGACCACGTTTTCCCGATGTGTCTACGTAGCAGGTAATTATGTGCCTAGAACTTGTAATAATGCAACAAAAAAATTAGCAAAATTTTCTCTGAGATGTATTCTTTAGTACTCAGAATGGATCGATGGTGATTGAATAACATTTTCTTAATAAATTATTTTCGACTTTTAATTTTTAATTTTTATCATACAACAATTCGTAGACGACAAGTCGACAACCGAGAGTTGATCTACAATTCTCACTTACAAAGCTCCTTAATTATGTCACACCAAATGGTTGTGGACATTTTCGACTCATTAACTGATATAATTTTCCAAAATCATGAAGTAGAAATTGTATCTGTTCATCCCCTTAACTATTGGCACCAAATGGTTAGGGGATGTAGTACTTATGGATATATCCATTAACTATTGGAAATAAAGAGGCACTGTTCTACTTTCTCTACTTTATCATAACCCAATAAATTAACAAGCCACCCTTTCAATTTCTATTTTCACTATTATCTATAAATAAAAGAGATCATCTTCTGTTGGGAAGCCAAAGGTCCTTCCTCTTATTACTAAGTACTAATTCATACCACAATAACTCGGGAAAGGAAAATATTTTGATGATATACGAACGGTCGTAGACTCATAGGACTGCTCCTTATTATATATATATGGGTATTATCGATCATACATTCATACCGGAATCTCCTTTGTCTCACCTGTCCTTCAAATTAAGGTGATTCTTCACTCAGTTAGTCAGTTTCTGTTAGTTTATTATCTTCTAGTTTCATTTCTGTCTTTAATTTGATCAATATATATAAGATGAATTTCTACTGAATTAATTTCTTTGTGTTCTTAACTTCTTAATGTAGATGGATCAACTACGAAGATGGGACGAGTTAGACACTAAATGTTTGATGAATGTGTTTGGAAGAGTTGGAATGGAGTCACTGCTCCTAGCTAGATGTCGCTTTTGTGTGCAAGTCATGGTACAAAGTAAGCCTCAATCCTTCGTGCGGGCTAATTCTCGATTTTCCAGATGTTGTACTCGATCCTTTCAGTGAGGAAATTGGACGTGATCCTTTCCAAGTAGACGTTCATTCCAAACCTCAAACTTTTGGTCCCTTTTACGACCGGTTTGCACATGAATATGGAATCAGCAACACTCGTTTCTCTTTGGCCTCTTTTGTGAAGCTTGTCGTCAACCGTAGCTCCAGCAACACTACTGGCCGGTCTCAAGCTACCACTTGGATTGTGTACTGCATCTGCCTTGGAATACTTTTCAGATATGTAAGTTTTCATACACATAGTACTATATAATTTAATCAAAATCTTCTTCATACATGGAGGCTTAATTTTAATTACAAAATGATATTTCCATCCTTTGGTGAGGTTTTCCCATGTAATCCCATTTTCATTAACTAGTCGGTAATCTCATTATGGATGTTGGATTGGATATATATTTAGTGCTTTGGCCTTAAACATTCCGATCGATTATATATGTTTCTATTATAATTTATATGACTATATAGACAATTAGGCCATTTCTATTAAATTTCGATCATGTATATATATGTACGTAAGTGTTAGTATACATTCGACTACCCTTTACAATTTAACACCAATGTATACAAACAAATGTATAAATCGGCCACCATAGTGAACCTTGAATAATCTAATATAAAAAATTTTTGTGGCAGAAATGATTTCATTGTTAACTGTTGTTTGCAGGTATCATGGTCTTAAGTTTATTACCCTTCCTGATAATTTAAAGTTTTGAAAGCATTCACACATAGGTCAGGAAACTCTTCCAGAACTAATTGTCAAGTGGACAAATTTGGAGGCGTTAACATTGGGAACCCGGTGCTGTAATTTAGAGAAAATTTTGGCACAGATCAGCATCCATTGCAACAACTTTGTCAGTTTAAGGGTGATCAATTTCTATTTTCGACAAGTTGATGTATCTGCTATTGTGAATCTGATGCCTGCTATCAAGTATTTGAGACTCACAAAGTGTTTCATTGAGCGGCACGATGTTGTGAAATTGCTACAGGGCTGCAAAGAGCTTGTGGTTTTTGACATCAATTAAGAAATGTGATGGTTTTGGGGGCGATCATGAAATCTTCAAGCTTGCTTCTCATATTCCCAAGTTTACTTGTGAGAGTTGTGTGGATGTGTCTAAAATCTCCTGTTATGTCTCTACTCTCTATAGGCCGTTTTTTTCCGAAGGAGTTCCGCTGATTTTCAAGAGTTCGATGCAATGAGCTCGAATGTTCCTTTTTTGTCAAGTGCAAGTTTAGGATGTCTCGTCTCCTTTTCTTCTTATATATAGAGGGGGAAAGGTTCTTATTATCTCTCTTTGGTTGTACTTGTTGGAACGTGTTAGACGTGGATCCGAAGAATGAACTTTCGTTTAAGTTTGGGCCTTCGTAAATACGTCAACATATGGGCCTTGGACCTCTCGGCATATAATTCCTTTTGAAGGTTTGTTTTCTGATAAGTAGGGTTGGTTGCCTTGGAGGATAAACAACTGTTCGTTCAAACTTTGAACGGGAAGTTGCACCTGCAGTTAATGTCCGTTGCTTTGTTCTATCCGATGAGACATAACTGTTCGCCCTCTTTATAAAGACCTCCCCTCCAATCTGAAAAGATAACTTAATTCCTTCTTCTTCCCCCCTTCTTTCTTAGAGAAGCATAAAGTAAAGTTTGCTAGAATTCGAGTTTGTATGCAAAGACTAGAATTGATAGTTGTATCCTGCAAGATAGACGTCCAAGGTTCTACGGCACAAAGTGTAGAGGGCGAATTTCTGTCTTAGGAGATTGCGATTGCAAGCCTCTATCAATCCTAATCAAGTTAGTGATTTCCAATTTCAGTCCTACTGCCTATCTTCTTGCTTGTTGTTGATATTGTGAACTAAAGTTACATTAGACTTACATACCAGATATATGATATATATTTTAGCCTCTGTTTGTCTCTGATATAAAATTGTTACTGTGATTTTAATAGAGATTCATTAGCTTTTGTTTATATATGATTCATATATGTCGACATAGTTCTATATAAATTAGCTAGCTTCTGTTTCTTATTGACATAATCATATATATATATATTAATATTGTTGTAGTGTGGTCCGTGATTACATCTTGATATATATATATATATACACTATATTAACTCCAGTTGTTGGTATTCTAATTCTATACAACTGCTGTTACACCATTTTAATTGATTTCTCCTAACAATCTAAGACAGAAAACCGAAATGGATCAATCAAGTTTAAGTGGTGTTAAGTCACACGTTGAGAAGCCTGAGAAATTCAAGGGATTTGATTTCAAGAGATGGCAGCAGAAGATGTTGTTCTATCTAACAACTCTGAACTTGGCTAATGTCATTACATCTGAGGCTCCCCAAGCACCAAAAGAGGGAGATATTCCTGCTGCAACTCTTAAGGCCATAGAAGCTTGGAATAATAATGAGTTTCTTTGCAGGAACTATATTCTGAATGCTTTAGATGACACCTTGTATGATGTTTATTCATCATTCAAGACTGCTAAAGAGTTGTGGGAATCTCTGGACAAAAAATACAAGTCTGAAATGACAAGTTCAAAGAAGTTTGTCATTGGGAAGTTTCTTAACTTCAAGATGAATGATGGCAAATATGTTGTTAAGCAAGTTGAAGAATTCAAGATCATTGTTCATGAGTTAGATGATGAAGGTATGAAACTGAACGAGAATTTTCTTGTTGGTTCTATCATTGAAAAATTACCTCCATCTTAGAAGGATTTTAAAATATACCTTAAGCATCTAACTGAAGACATGGATTTGAGTGAGTTGGTTCTCAAAATTCGTGTGGAAGAAGATCATCGTAGAAACGAGAAGACTGATGTGTCAATGGAGGCAGGAGCCAACATCATTGAAGGAAGCACCTCAAAGGGAAAGCGTCCTCTGTTGCCTCAGAAAAACAAAGGAAAAGCTGCTGCAAAGCAAGCACTCACTGCACCAAAGTTCAAAAATTTCAAGAAAATCAAAGGAAGTTGCTGGGTTTGTGGGAAGCCAGGACACAAAGCACAGGACTGTCGCAACAAGAGGGATGGGAATGCTGGACCTTCCAACCAAGCAAACATTGCAGAGGATCACTTTGTTGTTGTTGTATCTGAGGTCAATTTAATGACCAATTCCAATGACTGGTGGATTGACACAGGAGCAACAAGACATGTTTGTGCTGAAAAAAATTTGTTTGCAACATATGAACAAGTTTCTGGTGGAGAAAATTTGTACATGGGGAATGCTAGTACGGCTGCTGTTGAAGGAAAAGGAAAAGTGGTTCTCAAACTCACTTCTAGCAAGGAGCTTGCACTTACAAATGTGCTCCATGTTCCTAAGATTCGTAAGAATCTGGTTTATGGTTCTATTCTTAGCAACAAAGGTTTCAAATTAGTTTTTGAATCTGATAAGTTTGTACTCACCAAGGGTGGGATGTATGTAGGAAAAGGCTACCTAGCTGAGGGGCTCTTTAAGGTTAATGTACTACCTACTGATGCTATTAATAATAATGTGCTTCTGTTTATTTGTTTGAGTCATCTACATTATGGCATGCTAGATTAGGCCATGTTAACTTTCGTTCCTTACAAAGAATGGTTAGTTTAGGCCTTTTGCCAAAATGTTCAATGAATCATACATCTAAATGTGAAATCTGCACTGAGTCCAAATTAATATGCAAGGCATTCCTATAAGTCTGTTGAAAAATCAAATGCAGTCCTTGGATTAATTCTCAGTGATCTTTGTGATTTTAAATCAACTCCAACTCGAGGAGGAAAGAACTATTATATTTCTTTTATTGATGATTGCAGCAAGTTTTGTTATGTCTACTTGATTAACAGTAAAGATGAAGCTTTGAATATGTTCAAAATATACAAAGCTGAAGTTGAAAATCAACTAGACAAGAGAATTAAAATTCTCAGGTCTGATAGAGGTGGTGAATATGAATCCAATGAGTTTGCTGAATTTTGTTCTACACATGGAATCATACATCAAACAACATCACCATATACTCCAATGCAAAACGGAGTTGCTGAACGTAAAAATAGAACATTGAAAAACATGATTAATTCCATGTTAATCAATTCTGGTGCACCACATAATTTATGGGGTGAAGCCCTCCTTGCTGCAAACACAATTTTGAATAAAATTCCTCATAAAAAGAGTGATCAATCTCCTTATGAAATCTGGAAAGGAAGGTTGCCTACATATAAAACTATGAAAGTGTGGGGTTGTCTGGTAAAGGTTCAAATTCCTTTACCAAAGAGACAAAAGCTTGGACCAAAAACAGTGGACTGCGTATTTATTGGACATGCCAATAATAGTGCTGCATATAGATTTTTGGTTCACAAATCAGAAATTGCAGACATTCATGTGAAATACAGTACTTGAATCTGCAGAGGTTGAATTTTTTGAAGACATTTTTCCATACAAAGACAGGACATATACTAATAAAAAACGAGTATATGAAGATGGAAAAATACTTGCTGAAAATGACGAAAATAATGCCTCAACTTCTGAAGTTCAAGAACAAGATATTGAACCACGAAGAAGTAAACGAGCAAAGATTGCAAAGGACTTTGGACCTGACTTTATTACTTTACTCACAGAGGAAGAACCTCAATCTTATAAGGCTGCAATGGCGTCACCAGAAGCAACTTATTGGAAGGAGGCAATTCAAAGTGAAGTGGAATCCATTATGCATAATAATACATGGAAATTGGTTGATTTACCACCTGGAAATAAACCAATTGGATACAAATGGATATTCAAAAAGAAACTAAGACCAGATGGAACCATTGACAAGTATAAAGCTCGTCTAGTAGCCAAAGGGTTTCGTCAAAAAGAGGGTCTGGATTTCTTTGATACATATTCACCTGTAACTAGAATTACATCAATAAGAATGCTAATAGCAATTGCTGCTATACATAATCTGGAAATACACCAGATGGATGTCAAAACGGCATTTTTAAATGGTGAATTAGAGGAAGAAATATATATGGAACAGCCGGAAGGTTTCATTGTTAAGGGTCAAGAAAATAAGGTCTGCAAATTGGTTAAGTCATTATACGGACTTAAACAGGCTCCAAAGCAATGGCATGAGAAATTCGATCATACTATGATGTCGGATGGTTTTTTAATCAATGAATGTGACAAATGTGTTTACATCAAGCAAACAAAAAATGCTTATGTAATTGTTTGTCGATCTATATGTAGATGATATGCTCATAATGGGAACAAATAAAGATGTGATTAACTCTACAAAGAAAATGCTAAATTCCAGTTTTGATATGAAGGATATGGGAATAGCAGATGTCATTCTTAGAGTAAGAATTCAAAGAAATTCTGCTGGGTACATTTTAACTCAATCCCATTATGTAGAGAAGGTCCTAAGGAAATTTGGTCATTATGATGATAAACCTGTAGTTACACCATTTGATCCAACATGTAAGCTATCAAAAAATAATGGCGATAGTGTTTCTCAATTGGAATATACTCAGGTTATAGGAAGCTTGATGTACATAATGAATTGTACAAGGCCGGATTTAGCTTATTCAATAAGCAGATTAAGTAGGTATTCAAGCAATCCTAGTAGAGATCATTGGAATGCTTTAGTTAGAGTATTAAAATACTTAAAGCATACAATAAATTATGGATTACATTACACCAAATATCCTCCAGTTTTAGAAGGATATAGTGATGCCAATTGGATTTCTGGAAGCACGGAAAGTAAGTCCACAAGTGGTTATGTTTTCACACTTGGTGGAGCAGCCGTCTCATGGAAATCATCCAAGTAAACGTGTATAGCACGTTCAACAATGGAATCATAATTTATAGCATTGGATAAAGCTGCTGAAGAGGCAGAATGGCTAAGGAATTTTCTGGAAGACATTCCATTGTGGCCTAAGCCTTTAACTGCACTTTGTATTCATTGTGATAGTATGGCTGCGATACATAGAGCCAAAAACAAAATATACAATGGCAAGTCAAGGCATATAAGGCGACGACATAGCACAATACGACAATTGCTCTCCAATGGAATTATTTCATTGGATTATATTAAATCAAAGGAAAATATAGCTGATCCTTTGACAAAAGGCCTACCGAAGGAGCAAGTTGTATTTACATCAAGGGGAATGGGTCTAAAGCCAATTCAATGAGTTACACCTAGCGGAAACCTAACCTAGTTAATTGGAGATCCCATGGTCTAGGTTCAATAGGCAAACTAGTTGGGGAAAACTCAAACTGAAAACACACAATTTTACTCATTCCTATGATAAAGAAATGTGTGTTCCTGTAAGATGAGTAGGGTGAATTACTTTTCTTAATGATGCTAATATCTTTTAATTAAGAGGAATACTACAGGATATTCTTAATTAGCGTCACCTATATGAGAGTGATGTGGGGTCGCATCCATGAGAATCAAAATGGCTTAATTCTCTAAAGCTCTCATGAAGTCGGGATTTGTTCAAGACCAAAATGAACACAACCGTATAAACTTGAAATGTGTAAAGATGAGATATGTGTGATGCTTATTGTCTTGTTTTACTATAATAAAATGAACAGTTCAAGATCATAAATTCACTGCCTCACTAGGTAATTCCGATAAGTAATCACTAGGAAATGTTCAAGTCCAAAAGACACCTTTTCCGACGCATATCGATTCTAAGTTCTCTAAAATGACGATAAGTTACTCATTCATTTAGTAGCTTATTTTCTATTCAAATGTGGGGTATTGTAGGGTTTGAATAGAAAATGTGGGGTATTGTTGGAACGTGTTAGACGTGGATCCGAAGAATGAACTTTCGTTTAAGTTTGGGCCTTCGTAAATACGTCAACATATGGGCCTTGGGCCTCTCGGCATATAATTCCTTTTGAAGGTTTGTTTTCTGATAAGTAGGGTTAGTTGCCTTTGAGGATAAACAACTGTTCGTTCAAACTTTGAACGGGAAGTTGCACCTGCAGTTAATGTCCGTTGCTTTGTTCTATCCGATGAGACATAACTGTTCGCCCTCTTTATAAAGGCCTCCCCTCCAATTTGAAAAGATAACTTAATTCCTTCTTCTTCCCCCCTTCTTTCTTAGAGAAGCATAAAGTAAAGTTTGCTAGAATTCGAGTCTGTATGCAAAGACTCGAATTGATAGTTGTATCCTGAAAGATAGACGTCCAAGGTTCTACGGCACAAAGTGTAGAGGGCGAATTTCTGTCTTAGGAGATTGCGATTGCAAGCCTCTATCAATCCTAATCAAGTTAGTGATTTCCAATTTCAGTCCTACTGCCTATCTTCTTGCTTGTTGTTGATATTGTGAACTAAAGTTACATTAGACTTACATACCAGATATATGATATATATTTTAGCCTCTGTTTGTCTCTGATATAAAATTGTTACTGTGATTTTAATAGAGATTCATTAGCTTTTGTTTATATATGATTCATATATGTCGACATAGTTCTATATAAATTAGCTAGCTTCTGTTTCTTATTGACATAATCATATATATATATTAATATTGTTGTAGTGTGGTCCGTGATTACATCTTGATATATATATATATATATATACACTATATTAACTCCAGTTGTTGGTATTCTAATTCTATACAACTGCTGTTACACCATTTTAATTGATTTCTCCTAACAGTACTCGAACTACTTTTTTCGTTAATAAAATGGTCAGATGTTGGTTCTCTCGGTTTTGGGTTCTTCCTACTTTCCTTGAAGCTTTCCCTTCCAAAATACATATATAAGCGAACAACGTAATGAATGAACTTGTTAACTGCTTATTGTATTTTGCAATCTTAGCTTTTAGTTTAAATTCCTGATATGTAGGCAGATCGAGCATTCATAAATATGAGGTTATGTAAACAACTAAGTTATACTTCTTATATATAGGAAAGTGATAATCTTCCTATAAATTTCTTTTATGAATGTATCTCAAGGTTTTCTGGAAACTTCAATTTTTACAGCTCCTATAGATACTTTATAATATCAAGGACCCCATCTTCATCCTCCGGAGGACTATTGGCTCGGAAGTGAGCTTCAAACTGATGTTTGGTGCAAATATGGAACAATTTTGTAAATTGTAATGTTACCTCATAATCAAATCGTTTTGTTGATACTTGTGATATAGGCGGTCGGTAGACAAATAAAGCACTAGCTAATTGTGCCCTGAAAGCGTGTAGTAGAAGTTTCAACTTTCAAACAGAGCTAGGACCATTAAAGTTAGAAGACAAACAAAAATCAATCAGTAATACGTATGGAATAAGTCTCTTAAAAGCAAAAGGACAGGTGTCGTTAGCTGATTTACATTTCTCATCTGATTTTTCCTATAACGTACGTACTCGATCAGTCCTGGACCTGGAGTTGACTCTATAGTGCAGATCAATGGAGGAAAGAGAAACTGGTGTGGGATGAGACTTGAAAGTGAATAGCGCGTGGAATGAGTCAAAGAGCAAGTGCCCCCTTTGCCACGGATGAGTGAATTCAGTCATTGACTCTAACAGAGTGGCAAATCAATGACTTAGCTATTGACCATATATGTTTTTTTTAGTATTGCTCTTTCATTCCATCCAATCATTTTTCTCTTCAGTCTTCACAGCAACTTGAGCACAAACACCAAAGCTAGAACCAAATTCAGAAACTCTGCCTCACCAAATTCAAAAACTGAGCTCTATTTTGTGGCCAAATTAAATGGAGATCTCATGTATATATATTTATGCGACTGTTTCCCTCATGGTCATCACTTTGGCCTCTTCAAGTCCAAGAGGAAATGAGGTGGACAGACTATCCTTGCTTGCCTTTAAATCTGAAATAGTCAGTGATACTCTTGGCATCCTTAGCTCCTGGAATGATACTTCCAACTTATGTGAGTGGCGAGGCATTGCTTGCGGCCCAAGACTCCGGAGAGTCACGGTTCTGGACCTCCAATCAAGACAGCTGAACGGTTTCCTATCTCCACACATCGGAAACTTGAGCTTTCTCAGGACATTAAAGCTCCAAAACAATAGCTTCACTGGCACCATCCCTCAAGAAATTGGTCGACTGTCCCGGCTGAAAGTATTACACCTTGGGGACAACAACTTATCTGGTAATATTCCCATCAATATATCACATTGTTCTAACCTCCAATATCTTGTCTTGGCTAATAACACTCTTAGTGGCATACTTCCAATTAAAATTGGCTCATTGTTCAAGCTTCAAGTACTTGCTTTGCGCAACAACCATTTAGTAGGGGATATTCCAACTTCTTTTGGCAATCTTTCCTTTCTTAAGATTCTTTCTATGGAAGAAAATAATTTGCAAGGTGGTATCATGAATAGCCTTGGGAAATTGAAAAGTTTAACACATCTTGCATTGGATACAAATAATTTGACCAGTACCATCCCTTCCTCCATATACAATAACCTCTCTTCCATTGAATACATTTCTGTGATTGGAAACCAACTTCATGGAACTCTTCCTCCTGGGTTGGGCTACACAATATTTCCAAACCTCCAAACCTTTCGTTTCCAAATGAACGCATTCAATGGACCGATACCAATTTCAATCTCGAATGCATCCCATCTTTCACAATTTGGAATCTCTGAAAATTACTTTACCGGAAAAGTTCCTAGACTGGCAAAAGTGTCCACTCTGGTTCGAGTAGAAATGGATGATAACAATCTTGGAAATGGGGATGGTGACTTGGATTTTCTCTCTTCTTTGGTTAATTGCACCAGTTTAGAACTTTTGGATATTAGTGAGAATAATTTTCGAGGAGTGCTACCTGAATCTATCAGCAATTTCTCAACAAAGCTCAAGTTTATGAACTTGGGAAGGAATCAGCTACGTGGAAGAATTCCAATTGGGATCGGAAATCTCATCAACTTGGGAGTACTAAGGTTTGAGGAAAACCTATTGACGGGCACTATACCAAATTCAATATGTGAGATAAGTAAATTGTACAGTCTGTTTTTAAGTCAGAATCAGCTTTCAGGTACTATCCCATCTTGTCTGGGAAATCTAACTTTGTTAAGTAGCTTGGTTCTCATGTCAAACAAGTTACACGGAGGCATACCGCAAAGTCTTGGTCGATGCATGAATTTGTTAGAGTTAGTTCTTTCTCAAAATAATCTTAGCGGTTCTATTCCACAAGAAGTCATCCGTTTACCATCCTTGTCACTAGTTTTGGATTTATCCAGTAACCATTTTACTGGTTACATCCCCATGGAAGTAGGTTTTTTGTCTAATCTAGCTTCCTTGAATCTATCTGAAAATAGATTATCTGGTGAGGTTCTACAAAGCTTAGGGGGATGCACAAGTTTAGAAAGTTTGGACCTGAGCGGAAACATGTTTCGAGGGACAATTCCTGAATCTTTCAGTTATTTGAGAGGGATTCTAGATATTGACCTCTCTCGTAACAACTTCTCTGGAACAATTCCCAATTATTGGCAGACTTTCCACTTGCAGAATTTGAATCTCTCATTTAATAATTTTGGAGGTGAAGTGCCAATAGAAGGAGTTTTCAGCAATACAAAGGCATTTTCTATCATCGGAAACACACGACTTTGTGGAGGTGTACCTCAGTTAAAATTGCATAGATGTACCTCTGATCAACATAACTCAGATATGCTAAAATCATTTTCTATGCTGATGATATTTGTTATCTCAGTTTCTTCTTGTGCCATTGGACTTATTTTGGTGTGGCGCTTTGTGGTACGTTATATATCAAGCTTTGTGGTACGTTATAGATCAAGGAAAGAAAAAGTTAAGTCAACTTCAATACCTTCATTGGATATTTCACTCTTAAAATTGTCATATGGCGATCTCCTTAAAGCAACTGATGGCTTCTCTTCTCGGAATTTGATTGGTGCTGGTAGTTCGGGATCTGTGTATTGGGGAGTTCTTGATCAACAGGAAGAAAGAATTGTTGCTGTGAAAGTACTCAACCTTCAAAGTTCAAGAGCTTCTAAAAGTTTTGTAGCTGAATGTCAAGTCTTGAAAAGCATTAGGCACCGAAATCTTGTCAAACTAGTGACCGCTTGCTCAAGTATTGATTTTCAAGGGAATGAATTCAAAGCTTTGGTCTTTGAGTTCATGTTGGATGGAAATCTAGATGAATGGTTGCATTATTCAGATCAGAGAGTGGTAGGGGCGCTCACTGTGCAGGTGCATTTGAATCTTATCCAAAGGGTAAAGATTGCTATTGACGTAGCTACTGCTTTGGATTATTTGCACAATTGCTTCCATATCCCAATAACTCATTGTGATTTAAAGCCGAGTAATGTTCTCTTAGAAAATGACATGACTGCCTGTGTTTGTGATTTTGGGTTAGCAACCTACCTCCCAGATGCTTCTTGTTCAGTTCCTTCACTAGAGAGTTCTTCCAATTCGATAAGGGGGTCCATCGGCTATATTCCCCCTGGTAATGTTGAACTGATCAATGCTTCAAATTCTTCATGATTTACAAGAATATGTATGTTTTTCTTTATTTTAGTTTCTGACCATATGATCTATGCTTTCTTGCAAATAATTCATAGAGTATGGCATGGGAAGTGCGGTCTCAACATATGGGGACATATATAGCTATGGAATCCTGTTACTGGAGATGCTTACTGGTAAGAGGCCAACAGATGAAATGTTTAGAGATGACATGAACTTGCACAATTTTGTTCTGATGGCTTTGCCAGAACGTGTGAAAGAAATATGTGATCCAGTGCTTCTTCGAGTAAAAGAAAGCAGCACTAGTACTAATCCCACAAGAAATAGGAATGATGTCCAAAATGATGATCAGACGCATAGAGTTGAGCAGTGCCTCATTTCCATTGCTAGGATTGGAGTTGCTTGTTCTGTGGCTTCCCCGAAAGCACGAATGGAGACTGGAAAAGTTGTAGCTGAATTACGTGTGATAAGGGATGTTCTGACTGGAACCAGGATGCCTAGAGAGCAGTTATAATTGGGTGGTGGGAGAGTCATCGATCTAGGCTCATCCATATTTCTCAGTACCTTATTTGTTTCGATCATAAAGAAGATTCATTAATGTAAAACTTCCAAGTATTCATTAACACCTCATTTACGTGTATATATTCACCAAATTTTGACTGGGATGTTGGTATTCCTAGATTTGCAAACCCATCCCTTCCTCCATATACAATCTCTTTTCAATTGAATACATTTCTGTGATTGGAAACCTACTTCATGGAACTCTTCCTCCTGGGTTGGGCTACACAATATTTCCAAACCTCCAAACCTTTCGTTTCTAAATGAACGCATTCAGTGGACCGATACCAATTTCAATCTCGAACGCATCCCATCTTTCACAATTTGGAATCTCTGAAAATTACTTTACCGGAAAAGTTCCTAGACTGGCAAGAGTGTCCACTCCGAGTAGAAATGGGTGATAAGTTGATAACAATCTTGGAAATGAGGATGGTGACTTGGATTTTATCTCTTCTTGGTTAATTGCACCAGTTTAGAACTTTTGGATATTAGTGGGAATAATTTTCAAGGAGTGCTACCTGAATCTATCAGCAATTTCTCAACAAAGCTCAAGGTTATGAACTTGGGAAGGAATCAGCTACGTG
Organism: Rubus parviflorus; assembly: GCA_029955375.1. NCBI lineage: Eukaryota > Viridiplantae > Streptophyta > Magnoliopsida > Rosales > Rosaceae > Rubus > Rubus parviflorus. Next base: position 5,696,484 of record JARGGL010000005.1, on the reverse strand, counting down.
GAAGCATTCCCATTGGGATCGGAAATCTCCTCAACTTGGGAGTACTAGGCTTCGAGGAAAACCTATTGACGGGAACTATACCAAGTTCAATAGGTAAGATAAGTAAATTGTACAGGCTGTTTTTAAGTCATAATCAGCTATCAGGTACTATCCCATCTAGTCTGGGAAATCTAACTTGGTTAAGTAGCTTGGTTCTCATGTCAAACAAGTTACACGGAGGCATACCACAAAGTCTTGGTCAATGCATGAATTTGTTAGAGTTAGTTCTTTCTCAAAATAACCTTAGCCGTCCTATTCCGCATGAAGTCATCAGCCGTTTAACATCCTTGTCACTAGTTTTGGATTTATCCAGCAACCATTTTACTGGTTACATTGAAGTAGCTAGGTTTTTTTGTCTCATCTAGCTTCCTTGAATCTATCTGAAAATAGATTATCTGGTGAGGTTCTACAAAGCTTAGGGGGATGCACAAGTTTAGAAAGTTTGGACCTGAGCGGAAACATGTTTCAAGGGACAAATGCTCAATCTTTAAGTTATTTGAGAGGGATTCAAGATATTGACCTCTCTCGTAACAACTTCTCTGGAGCAATTCCCAATGATTTGATGAGTTTACCCTTCTTGCAGAATTTGAATCTCTCATTTAATAATTTTAGTGGTGAAGTGCCAACAGAAGGAGTTTTCAGCAATACAACTGTGTTTTCTATCATCGGAAACACACTACCTTGTGGAGGTGTACCTCAGTTAAAATTGCCTAGATGTACTTCCGATCAACATAACTTACACAAGCCAAAATCATTTTCTATGCTGATATTAGTTATCTCAATTTCTTCTTGCTCCATTGGACTTATTTTGGTGATGTACTTTGGGCACCGTTATAGATCAAGGAAAGCAAAGTTAAGTCAACTTCAATACCATCATTGGATATTTCACTCTTAAAATTGTCATATGGCGATCTCCTTAAAGCAACTGATGGCTTCTCTTCTCAGAATTTGATTGGTGCTGGTAGTTCCGGATCTGTGTATTGGGGAGTTCTTGATCAACAGGAAGAAAGAATTGTTGCTGTGAAAGTCCTCAACCTTCAAAGTTCAAGAGCTTCTAAAAGTTTTGTGGCTGAATGTGAAGTCTTGAAAAGCATTAGGCACCGAAATCTTGTCAAACTAGTGACCGCTTGTTCAAGTATTGATTTTCAAGGGAATGAATTCAAAGCTTTGGTTTTTGAGTTCATGTTGGATGGGAATCTAGATGAATGGTTGCATTATTCAGATCATAGAGTGGTTGGGGCGCCCACTGTGCAGGTGCATTTGAATCTTTTCCATAGGGTAAACATTGCCATTAACGTAGCTACTGCTTTGGATTATTTGCACAAAAGCTTTCACATCCCAATAGTTCTTTGTGATTTAAAGCCGAGTAATGTTCTCCTAGAAAAAGATATGACTGCCTGTGTTTGTGATTTTGGGTTAGCAACCTACCAGCAAGTGCATTCATTTTGTTGGTGCCAGTTCCCAGACAAAAATTGTAAAACCCGTAATCGGTGTGGTTGTTGGAAGACAAAGAGACGAGGAGTGCGTTGAGGTTTAGTTTGTAGGTGTTGGTGGCATTAGTAGTACTACCGGAACAGCTCCAGCAGTAGTCGGCTGTACTAGTGCATACACCGTTATCGATGTCTTCGGCTGTGGCCGGAGCAACAAGGCCGAATATAATAGGAGCAAGAATGAAGAAAAGCAATGATGTTGAAGAAGAATTCATTTTTCTGTTTAGCCTAGCTCTCTGTAATTTCAAGCAATGATCGATAGACTAGTTGTTTTATAAGCTAGCAAAAACTCTCATTGAATATACATTAATATTGTTTAAGGATATATGAAATACAACCACAAGACTGAAAGTAAATACAAAGTAAATAACACAGGAATATAGCGTATCTTTATTGATGAATATGTACCTCTATATATAGAGAAACACAAATGGTACAATTCATATCCCAATAGGCCTTCTATTCAATATGTAATCTTTATGCTATACTAACTAAGATACTTCTAGGTTAACAAGACACACGTAAGGTAGGTTTCCTTAAACACTTCTCCTTGTGACGTCAACACTAGGTGGTGCTCCTCGCGTTGTCTCATTAAAAACCTTGCCAAGTAACAAAAACCCAATGAGATAAAAATAACCTTGGTCGAAGGGAAAAAGAGTACAACACACCATTCACATTTGGAAAGTTTGCATGGACACTAGACTCCCCCTGAAGTCTGTGTCTCCCCCTGATTTCCACAATCATGGGAGGTCAGATAACTTAAGCAAACCAATATTTTTCACATGCTTCTCAAATGTAGATTTAGGCAGTGATTTGGCAAACAAATCTGCTGCATTGTCCTCAGAACGAACTTGATTCACTTTAATACTTGAGGAACCATCATTAGTAAATCCCACCAAAACATCACAAGGTATTTGGGAAAAGGAGACAACAGAGTTTCTGTCCTCCGGTCGACCGGTCGTCGACAATGTGTCGACCGGTCGACGGTCGACAGCAGGCACGGGTTCCTCACCCATTTTGCCTATTTTTGAGACTCTCTGTAGGGGAAAAACAAGCCCATATCAATCGTACCCTTCAAGTAATGAAAGATAGTCTTTATGCCAGTCCAATGACGTTGCGTGAGTGCAGAGCTAAATCTAGCTAACAAGTTGACAGCAAAGGAAATATCAGGTCTTGTACACTGTGCCAAGTACAATAATGCGCCTATTGTACTTAGGTATGGTACCTCAGCCTCTAAAACGTCTTCACCATCATCCCTTGGGCGAAATGGATCATTCTTTGGATCTAGACTGCGACCAATCATGGGAGTGCTTAACAGGATGAACTTTATCCATATTAAATCTCCTGAGCATCTTTTTCCCAAGATCTTTCATCTCAAACTCGGATTTCAAGTATTCAGTGGCACTTGCAAATCTGGAACTTATTTTCACGCAGGGGCATAATTTATTGTTCACATACCCTCTTCCAATAAAGTAGTCACTTAGACGGGTATACCACATCCGTTCGGATTGTTTCAATCCATATAGTGAACGTTGCAATCTTATTGCAAACGTGCTCTGTGGTCTAGTGCCACTTGACTTGGGTAAATGAAGCTCATCCGGGACCTTCATATAAATCTCCATATCTAGATCCCCATAGAGATATATTATGACCACATTCATAAGCTATATATTCAGTTTTTTTTAGAAACTACCACTGACAAGGTAGCAGAACGTTATGACGTCCTTTACGAGAGAATATGTCTCATCGTAGTCGATTCCAGGGCGTTGTGAGAAGCCTTGCGCCACAAGGCGAGCTTTATATCTCGTTTCTCTTATTACGCTTTCTCACAAAAATCCATTTATATCCAACAAGTTTTATCCCAGAAGATATTGGTACAACGATTTGCACATATTTGTCGTGCAAATTGCATTCCTAATCACATGAATTAAGTTGGTCCGAAGGCTATTGTGTAATGTGTGTTTTTATGTCCATAGGTTATTTACGTGAGTTGAAGTATTTCAACACTAATAAGTGCATTTGGCGATATTTGGCAAATTCCCGAGGAGATGACGGAAAGTCAACCGTGGCTTTCGGAGATCAATGATCACATGAGTCAGCATTCGGATGATAGTGCCATTGTTTACCTTGAAGAACCGGAAAGAAGATGAAAAATGAAGAAATTACTTTTCCGGCGAACCACCACCACAAGAGGCGGCAGCACCGCCGGAGCTCCACTACCTACCACCACCCTTGGTGGAGAGACATAAGCCTGCTGCACTTAGAATCAGCCCATCCCTCCACTAATCTCACTCCACTTAGCCTTGTCTCCCATTCCACCTCATTTTCCCACTCTTTCTATTTCTTTTCCTTTGTTTGACCTTGGCCCATCACTTTGTAGATCAAGGGGGATTTAATATTGTTGTTGGACCATCCCCTTTGGTGTTTTGAATAGAGAGAAAGAGATACACACGGGCATTCATGCAGGGACACACGACCATTCACACCAAGAAACAGTCCAGGAAAGCTCTCTGAAATTGCAGAATCGTGCCCAGACAATCGGACGCCACCACGCCGTCTGGACTCCGAGTGCGAGTTCAGCTGCCTTTTGGGTTGTTTCTGCTACCTTCCATCTTCCATCTCATTTCCATCCTTTCACGAGATACCTTCCATACATTCTACACACCACAACCATACAAGTTCAAGCACCATTCCACTACCTTTCATCACAACAAGTTGTAATCCATCAAGAGGAGCAAGGAGTAGGGAGCTAGACATTTGCTAGAGCTTGAAGGAGGAGAGAAGAATGAGAGGAGGCCTGCACATATCTTTGGAGTCACCAAGGAGCTGCTGGCTATCACCCCTTGAGCAATTCTTAAACCCTTCTTACTTTAGTATTGTATTTATGCTTTCATCTTTGAGATTAATGATGTCAATTACAATGAATTATGAGTAGTCTTTAAGGTTGGGGGCTAGGGTTGTGTGCCCTAGCCCATGATGATGATTTGATTTACTATAATGTTTATGAATGTTGATTGAGAGATTAATATGTTCATTGTTTAGTTTAAATCCATGTTTGGATACCTCACCAATTGAAGAGCATGTGTTTGATTCATGTTGGTTGAATTTGTTGAGCTTGGTACCTTTTTAAATTCTAGACAATAAGCAATGCACATGATGAGTTGAGTCTAGGCTTAGCTTGTTTGAAATCCTAGTCTATGAACTTTAAGCCTCATCTAATGAACTTAAGAACCGGAAAATGGCTTAAGCTAGTTAATTGAGAGTCACTCTTGAATCGTACTTGACAAGAGAGATACCTTGTGAGACTCCATCTTAGAACTCAACCTTGAGCTAAGATAAGGAGGATTTTGGTTTGTTAATCAATCATTGTTCATATCTATTTGGTTTGTCATGCATCGGAGTGGGCTAGAGTAAACCCGAAACCCCAACTGCCATATCCCATTCATCACAACACACTTCATTTGTATTGAGTTTGTAAGCTCATGCACTTGCTTTAGTTAGTTACATTTGCTTGCTTTAGTTACTGCTTTGGTTACAAGTTACTCTTTAAAGCATCACAATCTATGAACACTACACCATATTGCACATAATTCACCTCACTAGTACATAGTCCATCTCTTACCCTACCATTTTAGTGTCAAGAATCTCCGGTTACATTACTTCACCAAGTGGGATTTTGGGCCTTCCAATCCCCGTGGTACGACAACCCCCGGTCTTAATCTATACATCCATAACTGTTGACACTCGTAAAGGACACTTGTTCTTAAGCGAAACTATACGACAAGTCAAATGGCGCCGTTGCCGGGGATTGAGGTTAATCCTTGATCCCTTGGTGATCATTGCCTCCTAAGCTTGAAGACCCCAGAACTTTCACGGTTCCATGTATGATCGGTGAAACCACATTTGCTCGTGCTATGTTGGACTTGGGGGCATCTATCAATCTCATGCCTTATGACATTTACAAGAAACTTGGTTTGACCGACATCAAGCCAGTCAAGATAAGAATTAAGTTGGCGGATAGGAGTGAAGTGTACCCATTGGGAGTAGTCGAAGATTTGCTAATCAAGGTTGAGCAGCTCCTCATTCCAGCTGATTTTGTGATCCTCGAAATGGAGGGGAAAAGTCATGATGATGTTGAAGATCTTCCTATCATTTTGGGAAGGGGTTTTATGGCTACTGCTGGCACCAAGATTGATGTGAAAAAGGGACTGTTCACGATGACGGTTTTCGATGAAACCATCGGGTTCAACATCTCTAATTCCATGAAAAGTCCATTTCAATTGGGGGACTGTTTTGCTATGGATGTGGTTGACAAGGTAGTGAAGGACACCTTCATTGAGTCAACATCCAAGGACCCACATGAGACATCAAGTGCACATTGTGGCATGGACCTGCATGATGAGAGTATAAGGGCAGCAAGTCATGAGTATGTGAAGCGACACCCTCTATTAACGAAAGTGAAGGAGGAGACAAGCGGAGCTCTAAAGAAGAGGGTGGTTGGCAAAGCCAACAAGAAGAAGAAGAATGTATCACTTGCTTGCCCCACACGTTTCACTCCCAAGTTCCTCATCCAAAGTAGTTGTTTTGGTGGGAACTGCAACAAGACCACCATGGTTGGTGGCAAGAAGGAGAGCTTTGAGCCTCCATGAGTGACAAGATGAAGAAGCAAGACCGGCTTGACGTCTATAAAAAAAAGCGCTTGTGGGGAGGCAACCCCATATCACTAGTAGTTGTTTTCAGTTTGAATAAAGAGTTTTTGGGAACACGGGAGGTGCTAAGTTCAGAGTTCCGTTAATGGGGAGCTCAAATCAATCATTTTGCAATGTGTCCAGAATCTGCCTGGGCAGGTCAGACTAGTTCCAGAGGCCTTTTCTCTCATCCTAGCCGTTAAAATGAGCTGAGCTGTTCATGCAAGTTGTTCCTCTTTGTGTCTACTGCCTCCAGTTAAAATTGCATCATGTTCGGACCATTGGATCTCCAGATATTCAGTCTTCAATGAGTGGTACTCGGGCCTGAGTTGACTTTCTCAGCCCTCACTTTGACCAGTTCTTGTTCTTACTATTGGAGTTATGCCCCTAGCAAAAGGGGAGGGGTCAAAGCTGCTGCACCGTACTCACTCTTGGTCAACATTATTCACCATAGAACACACTTGGAGCTTACGTATGGAAGTCAAGGCTTTATGCCTTGAGGTTGGTGTTTGTTGATGACGACTGAACATCATTGTGAAGATCGTCATAAGGGAGTTTACTATCACTTCACTCACTTTTATTTATCGTTTTTGTTGTCGTTTTTTGTCGTGTCCCTCACCCAACGTAAATTGTTAAATGCACTTATCACATTGGGGACAATGTTAAGTTTAAGTGTGGGGGTGAGTTTGGGTTCATACCTGACAAAAGTTGTTTCTTTTAAAAAAAAAAAAAAAAAAAAAAAAAAAAAGTTGTTTCATACCCGACAAAAGTTGTTTCTTTTTAAAATAAAAAATAAAATAAAATAAAATTTATTTTTTCTGTTTTTTGTTTTGTTTTGTGTCATTTGTTTGTGCGTTAGTTCTTTCCAACTCCAATGATGAATTGAGCTTATTTTGTTATCCTAGAGAATGTTGATCATTGCTAAAACTTTGTATGATTTGCTTTGGGTTTAATATGCATAATTTATGATTGCTCACAGTTCCATATGTACACTTTGCCTTGGTTGATTAATTGATTGCAATCCGAGAAGCACACTTGACATACATTGCCATGCATACCCAGAAATTGTGAGGACTTGAGCTTATTGAATATTCACATGTATGCATCTTTCATACATTGTTTGGTTCTTCATGAGTGCATTTCATGAGTTGGTGAACCTAGAACTTGCATAATATCTCTCGAAACGTCTTTGTCATGCATGTGCATACCTTGGAAATGATCTTGGCATTAGGAATCCACCATGGCCAAATGAGCATTGATCCCGAAATGTTATATCTTTAGATTGCCCACTTTGTGCCTACATGTTAGCCTTTCATTTCTCTCCACCACAAAAGTTTATCCCTTTAACTTAAACACTATATATCCTACCCTTTCCAAGCAATTTGGTAAGTGATTTGAGATTAATGTTTGATGCTTGAAAGTGTGAGTTTGTGTCACGCCCCAAATTCGAGACCAATATTATGTATAAATATGGTGCCCGAATTCAAGGTGTGAATCACTAATAACTGCAGTAATTTTATTTTACCACAATTACAAGTAACGATAATTTGGTACATCAAACATTACATTAATTAAAATGTTACATAACTTTCCAGAGTTTAGCGAAAGTCAAATCTTACAAATTATTACATGAGCAATTATTTCATAACAATACAAAACCATGCCAGCAGCATTCATTTCTTTCATAAATGACCCAAACATCCATACAAGCAGCATCACACAAGCATCCAATTTCTATTGGTCAACTTCATGTTCCACTTCCAAATTTATATTGTTGTGCCTGCACAATCTATAAGGGTGTGAGCTTGCGGCTCAGTAGGGTATTAAATCCCTCAAGGTCAATTATCACAGTTAATTCAAGTGTGCCAACAAATTCGGTAAATATGATCACAAAGAATATAAAGGCATGAGTGTGCATAAGGTGCATAAATTTAAAGTTCCTTCGCTACCCTTCGTCAATTCGTACTCCGGATCAAACAGACCCCGCACGTCCCATACCATGCATATTCCACCTGGTCCCGAATGACCCGTTGTACGAATCAACGCCCAGCCTTCATCATTCCAATTTCAACAGTTCCGTACAATATTCATTTCAATGGGTCCGCAATCCGTATTCAATTCAATTCAATGGGCCGGCAGCCCTACCACTTTCTTCATCAATCAAAAATACCAAATGTATTCCAAATATCCCATGGAATCCTATTTTCCACCACCATCATCATTTCCAATTTCTTTATTTATATGCAAGTGTATGCAGAGAGTGAGTATGGAAAATGATATAATATGTTAACACAACATATATAATATTAAGCAACATTCCATCGTCAAACTCATCATCCAAACTGTACATCAATATTAGAACAACCAATATCGTCAAATATTCATTCACAACAGTAATAATAAAATTTACAATCAATATAAGAAAATATTCATAATATTGACTATTCCTAATTTATACACGAAAATTAAATATGATATAGTCCAATCACTGGGAAACTAGAAAACCCTACCTTGGTCTTGATCTAGTTTTGTCAATACTCCCTATCTCGTAGCTCGATCTCAAACTTAACCCCGTACGTTTTCTTCTTCCTTCTTCTTTTCCTCCTTCTCTCTTCTGTTCTTTCTTTTCTAGCTTTCTCTGTCACTCTCTCTCTCCCTTCCTCTCTCTCTCTCTTTCTCTACTTTTTCTCTCTCTTTCTCTTCTTTTCTTTCTTTTCTATCTTTCTCTCTCTCTCTCTCTCTCTCTCCCTCTCTCTGTCTCTTTCTCTTCTTTTTTTTTCTCTCTCTCTCTCTCTCTTCTTTTTCTCTCTTCTAACGTTTTCTCTCTTTCTCTCTTTTCTTATTCTCTCTCTGCTACCCACCCCCTCCTCTTAGTGCAGAAAAGGCCTCTATTTATACTAAAAGGAATGCATTGTAGGATGATTCCATCTATACGTGGAGCTTTCTCCTCCGTTCCGTTCTGAATTATTTATTCTCAACGTGGCCTCACTAATTGCATGCTAATCATGCAAACCCACATACACACATATATATAAATATATATTAATACTTATTCTATTATATGCTATTACAATACTCTAATCTCATGTTTCTTGCATGTATAGACGTAAGGTACTTGTTGCAAGTTTGCAACCACAATATATAAAACTAAAACGTAGCCATCAAACAACTATTTATATTATTATTAAAATTAAACTTTACAATTATCAAGATTCCATAATCAGTCTTAGTGTTAAATAAACAAGTAATACTAAGTGTATTCTAATCATGCATGTGTCAGCTTGCATGAAATCATATAGATATATTATACTATATTCAATATAGATGTGACCTCACCACACTAATCATGCAAACTAATCATCTAACAATGTATATGTATAAAATATACTGTTTGACGCGGAATCAAACCCGTCCCTTTTGGCTCGTGGTGTGTTGCAGGCGTGCCAGCACCAATAGGTGCAAGTTGTTGTTGTTGTTGAAGTTGATTACGCGCTCGTCTTGATTTCTTCTCGTCACGACTGTCACACGAAGAGGGATATCTTCGTGTTCAGGTTCTTGTTTATGCCTTATTGATACAAGGACTTTTGGTTGTAAAGCTCTTTCGAGTTTTACCAATCGATACCAGGAACGTGATCCCTAGCAGAGCGTTGCGTCGAGGTAAAGATTGTGTGCTGCGGTGCTGCAGTCGCAAATGCGGTGTCGCAGGTTAGCAAGCAATGAGGATTGCATTCGCTAAGCGTACGTGCAGATTCTCATCTTAGTAATTGCAGTCGCAAGCGTTCGTGCAAATACTGAAGTAGCCCAAGGGGCTTGACAAGATACTCTGTGAGAGTAATTTGTATGTTTTTTAGTTGATTGAAAGGTTGGTCTGTCACCTTTGCATGAAGCCTCTTTATATAGGCTTTAAGAGTACTTGGTCATCAAATAAGCAATCTTGAGAGGAACTGAATGTTCGACGTGATTTCATCTGCACTTCCACTTGTTGGAATATTTTAGTCAATAAAGATGGCTTTGTTTGACAAGTAGGTTGAATATATTGGTTCTTTGGCATGATTGTTAGCTAAGATCAATCTTGAATTTCTTTACGGCATAGGCCTTTGTGTAGCCTCAATTATGGTGAATGCACAAATATAATTAATCAAGGAAAGTGTATCCTGATTATTTAACTTGAATATTTTATGTATAATTGTCAATTCCATATATGTGAAATGTTCTTGGCTGATGACTTTTCGCACCACCTTTGTTTTATTAAAGCCACTCTAGGCATTTAATACATAAAAGGTATTTGTTTGTTAATCAATCAATAAGTTTTTCCAACATGGGAAGACACTTATTCAACTAAAGCCACCGATTATGACTTAGTTTCTCATTTGTTGAAATCATGCTTTAATTGAGAAAATTTGCAATTGCATGTTTGGATTAATCAAACAGCCTCATGTGCAAAAACGTAGGCTTTGTTTATTATTAAAAAGAGTGCGAAGCAATCAATCTAGAAAGCTCCTCAGTCTTATATTGCTGTCGTTTTGTATTATGAATACATATTTTCCTTCTTTCGCACAGTAATAAGGAATGAAGGTCAAAAAGCCTAGATTAATCACTTTGCATTTGTCAAGAAATCTGTCTAATATGAATACACTTTGCAATTGTTTAGATTAATCAAGGAGACTTATTGATCCAAAGTGTGTGAATTTTAGGCTCTGTTTCAATTTAACAATGCGAAACAACTATTTTGGAAAGGAGCCCCATTTCATATCATCGGCTCTTGAAGCGGACTTTTGCCTCCATAAGGCATTCTTTCTTGTTTTGCACAGTAATAAGAGACCTCAACCAAAAGAAATTAATATTAAAAATAGGCCAAGTTTGGACCTCAGTTTAATTTATACTGCGCAAATTCACTTTCCTTCACAATAATAGGAGAGGAAAGTCTAATTGTGGGGTGTATCATTTTGGTTCTTACTTCATCAATCCGTTTCTTATTTTCTTCCTTGAAGTCTACATCAGCCACTTAGATTGATGTGTCTTTGAGGATTCGCTCCTCTTTAGAGATAAAGAAAGAGTAAAGAGAAAAGAAGGAGGAGAACGGAGAGAACGTGGGAGAAAAGATGTATGTTGTTTTCAACCCGGCCGTTTGGGTTTTATCAATTGATACGGGATGTGGGCCTCGGACCAAACTTATCAATTTACCCATATCTGGGCCAAAAATATTTTGGGCTCAAACATTGTCCCCCAAGCTTTGAAAGCCGATCAGTGATTAAAAAAGCTTATAAGTAGTTCCCTCCTTCGCTAGCTTCCCCACTACTCTTGTTTATTTGAAAAGTGCAGTTTCTATCCTTTTTCCAAAAACGCTCCCAATTCTTTCTTTCCGTAGAAACCCTAATTCCCAATTTTCTTCAAACAATCTTCATGGCCACCGAATCGTCTGAGATTCCAGATTATGACCGACTACGCATCGAATCTGAGCGTTTGGTAGATCAAATCAAGTCAATCTGTAAGTCTCTGGATATAAATTTTTCATTCTCCAGATATACTTCGCACAAGGAGCTTGCTCTTGTTGGCCCTCATTATGGTCCATACGACTGGACCCAGATAAATGAAGCTCTCAATCTAAGTTTCGCCCGGACAAAGCCACTTCATAGTCATCCCAGGACGGAAATTGATCTCACTCACTGGCCGACTACCTCGAAGTCTCAGAAAGTTACCGGATACTGGCCTCTTGCTGACGATGATTTCATTAAATGGAGAGATGAGCTGGCGCCCCTGCACGAGAAATTATGGAAGGCAACTGGTATTTATGACCCAATTATGCTATCCACTCAACAAGTTAAAGGTGACAGAAATCTCATTCTTGCTGCCTTATGTTTCTGGAACACCTCTAGTAATACCTTTGATTTTCCTAATGGGCATATGAGTATTAGTTTACTAGATATTTTTGCTATTACTGGATTTACCATCCACCATAAGCCATATATTGCCGGTCTTTATCATGATGAATCTTTTGAAACAAATTTCTATCCAAACCGCAAAGTGGCCTCTGATAATTGTAACAGTTATGACAAATGGGTCAAATTTTGGATGGGAAAAGGAGGTGCTGAAGAGCACGTCGCTTTCATTGAAATGTGGCTAAACAAATTCGTATTCTGTATGAATGCGAACAAAGTCACACATCATTGGAAAGACATGGCCATCACCCTTCACAAGGGTGAGAAATTGGGTTTAGGCCACCAAGTACTTGCCTCTCTGTATAGAGGACTTCATCAAATGGTCCTATCTCCCCTGAAGTTTCAATCTGAAGGGCCACTTTGGATACTCCACTATTGGCTCTATGTGTATTTTCCTGATTTTGGCGCAGACGTACATTTTTTCCCTAATAAGGTTATGGGAGAATCTCTGGTAAATGCCGGACCATCTGATCGTACTGTCCGGGAATTTTTCGAAGCTTTTAGGAGTGGCGAATATCGCCCAACGTGGGGAAAAGTTGTGACTAGGAGATATCCTTATCCACTTCAAGGTTCAGGATTTTTCCCAGACCGGCCACAAAAATGGAATAACCCAGATTATTATGCCATGTTCAGAGCCGCTATTTGTTGCAAAGACTTGCACTATGGTGGAAAACTTAAACAGGACAAGCATTTGCAGATGGAGGTTTATGCCCCAAATTATTTCGCAAGGCAACTCGGCTTTTTTCAGGCCGTTCCTGTGCCCCTAATAAATAGTGTGAACCACTTCACCTCGTGGCGAAAGAACCTGAAGTCTTTGGCGAGTGTTAAAGGCATAAGTGAGCTTGGGGATTCAGATCCTGAGCTCAAATATATTTCTAACACTGCCAAGATTTATTGTGTTCCTGACTACTTGACATGGCTCGAAGATATGAATAAGGGCCTCTTTTCTTCAGACCATCTTCTTAGATTCATTGTCCTTTTCAACAAATTGTCTGGAACCAGTGTTCTAAAGGCTGATTTGTTGATTGAGCCATTGTCGAGGAGAAAGGCACAACTTGATGAAGCAAGGGCTTCTGAGCCTTCGATGTCATCTCATATGGCGAGTAGCATCCAGGCAGACCAAGATTTCCTTCGTAGAGAAAGAGAGAAGGTGCTCCAAGAAAAACTGGTAATCCCCTGACTTGGTTGTGAATTAGTATTCTTATTCAAATTGTCATTTTCTTAACCTCTCTTTATTTTTATAGGCTGAAGCAAAGGCCAAATCAATCGCCTCAAAAGCTGCTGCTTCTCAATCAATGCGAAAACCAGCCACGCGAAAACAGGTTACCTCTAATCCTGCGCAAAAGGCCTCGCAGTCTTCTCATGTGATAAATTCTTACTCTAGGCTCTGCTTAGCCTCAAGATTGTTTCCCTTTCTTAAAATGACTATACTTCCTCTTTTGTGTATTTTTAGGCAGGAGAATCAACAACGGGGAAAAGAAAAACAATTGAAGCCCCCGATAACCCTTTCCAAAGAAAGAAAAGGGTTAAACTACCTGTTCGCAGACCTTCTCCTGTAAGTGACGACGAAAGAACTCTCACTGATGAAGATGTGGAAGATGACGTAGTGAGTGATTTCGTCTAAACTTTCCTCTTTGTACCAATTTTGTCATATGTGACTTGAATTGAACTTTGTTACAGGCTGCTCAAGTAAGAACTCGTCGTCAGGCCAGAGCAAGGATAGCTCAAATTGTTAGTCATCTCACCCTTTTTTAGTATACTAGGTGATATTAGCCTCTATTCTTACTATCCGAATTTGTTTTTAGGTTCGCCCTGAGGATGAACCTCAAGTCCCACCTCTGGCTCAAAACGTACAGGTATAAACACTAGAGTCTGTTATGTGAATGTCCAAATTACGAAATCCACATCTTGGATTTTACAACTTGTCTTCCGCAGGTGGACTTGGGAAATGTCCCTACTGCTCAGAGGAGTAGGAAAAACCCTCAGTCTTCTTCGCATGGGATTCAACAGGTCTACCCTTTTACTTGGCTTAAATTTTGAATACTGGTTCAAATTATTGACACACAAATCTGTCTAATAAATTCTGCTTTGAGATATAGATTATGTCTTCTAACACTTTGTGTTTTTGATCAGGTGGTTCAAGCTAATCCCTCTCAGTCACGGAGAAGTGGGATTCCTATGACTGTCCCCACAGGTTTTGGAGAATCATCAATACTAACTGCTGAAGATCAAGTCCAAGGGTCTGGACCACTTTACTTGGTTCCCTTAGACACTATTGAAGTAGACAGAGCTATATCTCTGATTTCAGCATCATCCCTTCATGAACCAACAGCCATTGTCGATTTGTCCACTCCTACTGCTTCCCCTTCTCAAGAAGTTCATCCTGAAATAAAGGTGCAACGTGCTGAAGCTTCAAATGCAGAACCTATAGATGTGAATTTTGCCATAGAATGTGCGGAGAGTCACGGCCTTGCAGCCTCTGCAGAAACTGACTCTATGCCCTGCGGACATATTGTAACGGCTCCTGGTTTAGGCATTAACACCTCTGATCCTTTAGTTGATCCCCTTAAAGATGCAGGGATTCATAATGAAGATATGAATATTGGGGAAGCTGAAGCTGCTAAGGATCAACAACCATTAATATCCATTAATGTTGGTGATGGCAATATAGACAGTCATGGCCTTGCAACCTCTGCTGCTTTCGCAGCTCAGGTAAATCCATTTCCTCAACAAATAGTTTTATCTTCTTCAAACTAGCATATTTGAACACTTAAATTTAAACTTGTCTTTCCCTTAATTTGTAGGGAGTGGATGCAGGCATAGAGAATTTGCCACCTAGTTCCAGTGTTCAATCTGCATCTTTATCAACTGGACTGAGTAGTGCCTCAAAGGCTATCGACTCTTCTTCGCAAACAACAAGTTATTTGCGAAAATGGGCAAAAGAGCATTCTATTATGAAGGACTTATCAGACGAGTTGACAAATGAAGAGCGCGATGCAATCTGGCTCCTTCGTAATTTAGAGGGTGAAATCCTGTCTGAGGAGCAAGAACAACAAGTACGAGAAGCTGTCAGTCTTCTTTCAAAAAATGAGGATTCTTCCTTTTACCAAATTCTTGCTCCTGTTCGAAAATCTCTGAAATTGCTTCCCTCAATTCGAGATATTTATGAGAGTCAACAAGAGGACCTCGATGAACTGAATGAGCAGACGACAATACTTTTATCAGATCGCCAAAATCTGGCAACTAATGCTCTGCAGGTTGGTGATAGAGAAGATTTGATCACCGAAAAGAAGAAACGTAAGGCTGAAATCCAAGTCCAAATTGCATCCCTTCAGGTTGAACTAGAGCGATTAGACAAAGAAATCCCTGTTGAAGAGGCCTCGCTTATTGATGATCTGGGTTATGCTTGTTCTTCTTTACAAGATTGTGACGAAAGCATAAAGAACCATCGAAAGCAATGTCTTGCGAAAAGACATGAGGTTCTAGATGCCAAGCTGAACTTTGAGTTTCAGTGTAGAGCTTTAATCCAATTTTTGCAAGATCTTCCGAACGTTTAGAGATTTTAGTACATTTGTTAAACACTTGGTAGTTTATTCAAATTGTACTATGTTTAGATTTTTGCAAAAATTACTGATTATTGATTTCGGGGGCCGTTTCCACATAATATTCTTGAAATATTGGTGGCCTATTCAAAGTCTTGGGCCTAATTATTTGGCCCATTGACAATTGCATCAACAACCCTTGACTTAGTCAACATTGCATTGCCTCAATGATTTTAATAGGCAATAATAATGCGACACAGTGATGGCTATTCTGTTGGTGATTCTTACTCACGTAGGTGACCCCTACTCACGTAGGTGACACCGACACTTTTGAGGCCAAATACATTGTATTTCCTTATTTTCAAGATTTGGTTGTTGCCGATAAGATATGATCACGTGGAAATCACGACTTTTCGCGTCCTTATAAGATGCCATCCGAGGCTAAGTTTGAAAAACCACTCTTAAGGCGAAGGTCGCCTCTATCTACTTTCTTAGGCATTTTTCTCTCCATCTCTTGTTTAATGACTTCTATTACCAAAATTCCTTCTTGGCCTCTATTATGAAGGCCTTTGGGCTTTGTAGTCGAATTTCATGCCATGAGTAGGCTTTATAGTCGAATTTCATGGCGGGGCGGCTGGAAAAATGGGAAACAGCAAACTCCAGATAGTTTGAGTTCCTCATTTTACCCACAATCAGCCGATCACAGGACTATTGGACTGAAGTGTTCCCCAACGGAACAAACTTTGCTCCAATTTTCCACCCTAGCTCCTCCCCCTTTCTCTCGTCCTTTCTCTTGTGACTAAATGAAGGAGTGGGAGCGTGGTCGATTGAAGCCCCAAATGCCGCATGTCGCCTCTTGTTGCGGTGCGGGAGTGGAGGCAAGAAGCATAGAATGGTAAGAAATCTCTTGCCCATGCTTCTCCTTCTTGCTGGTCTCGACTCAATCAAGAAGCGCTCACGTAGGTCAATCGAAGATTGTATCCTCTCTAGCATATTTTGTATGTAATCTTTTGGACACAAAGTTATCCAATTTATTGTAATATTATTTTACCTCCATATGCAATGTACAAGAAATAATTTATCTCTTAAAAAAGTGACAGATTCATATTTCATGTATTTACCCCTAAAGTATATGAAATTTTGTATACTTCTGGATTCACGGACCATAATTAGAATTTGGCTGTTGGTCTTTTAAGGCTTTGGATGACCCTCTTCTTGTTGCTTGTAAAGAAATCCTCTTATTTGCATCCAAGAATATGTGATAGTCCAATTTGTTGAACTCACGATCCGGCCATAAACTGAAACACTTTAGTTTCAACATGTTTCGCATTTAACCTTTCACAGATTATTCTGGAGGTTTAAAAGACACTTCTGCTTATCAAAGCTTTTCGCACAAATTTAGGCTTTAGTCTGATCTCACAGCCGAATGACGAAGACAGGTAAACCCACTGTGTTACTCACCTGCTCTTTGTCATTGGTCGTTCAACGATGGGAAAGGCCATGTGCCTTTAATGGAAGCATCTTTGTATTTCCTCAAAACGCGATGCATATGCCCCCCTGGGTTGGAACTTCTTTTGCGTTGAAAGAGAAAGATCAGTGCTTGGAGTAGACTGGTTAATCAAACCACATTTGCTCCCGCATTCTTTAAGCTCACGTGGTATCAGAGCCTGGTTTATGTAATGTTAAAGCTTGTATTAAAGTTTACTTTTCTTTTGCAAAGGTATGTCTTGTCCAAAAAAAACCATAATATTGAACATTTCAATGAAATTGTACTATTTCTGAATGTTCGACTTTCCTGCGAAATGATAATAAACACTGAAGTTCATATGCGAAAACCACAATATGGTCTGCGAAAGTCTTAGTACTGCTTTATCTCCTACTTTCATGATTGTTCTTAGAAGAGTTACTCATGAATGAGAAACACCGCAGAAATAGCTAGCAATACCAAAAAGATTCTGAGCTAGCATTGACACTCAATTGCAAAGGTTGTTAACTTTCTTTGACAAAATTAAAATTAAAACTCTGAGGCCAAATACAAAGCTAGCCTAATAACCTTTTCAGTTATTCAAAGCCGCTCTTTTAATGCCAACAATTACTGCTTGAATGCGCCTTTTAGCCTCGGTTAAAGGCTTATTGAAATTCTTTAAATGTTTCCCAAAATGTACTACCTTTTGAATAGCAACTGTCAGCAGTGTCTCATTGGTACACGTACCATGACTTCCTCTGGCTCCCTCAATAGTAGCCTCATTAGGTATTATCGCAAAACCTGAAGGCAAAAGTGCCACGGAATCTGGGTCCGCTCCGCTCAATACTGCCTTTGCCTCAAAGACATTGATCTTGGAATATACCACGTATGATTCGATTGAGTTTGTACAACTTTCCTGGAGGATTAACCTATTGGCCGTTCCAGAAATTGCCCCATTAATACGTAACAGGGATATATAATTTCCCGGGTTTGGGCTCGTGATAATGTGCATAATTTCCTCCACCACGTCACTCTTCGTGAGAATGTCCCATTGATGTCGGGTTTGATGGTTTTGGAGAAATTCAAAAACATCCTTTGGTGAAGTAGGATGCCATAAGGAAGAAACAACACTGAAAATATTGCCCTTTGGTGTTCCCGGATCTTCAATATTAACCTTCACCATGGATTGTATCTCATCAAGTCCAGAGCATTCTGATGCTGTAGACCAATGATTGGCCGTTGAAGCACTGACATCTGAGTGGAATTTCAACATCATTCTCTGCGCTAGGCTGTATAAACCTTTTTTTCCTTTATCATCGTAAATGACCCCTAGGCTAATTGGGTCAAGTGATGTAGCCATTGAGCTTACCAACCGCTCACACTGTCTTTCAAGAGTTGAAACCCATCGTTTAGCTCCAAATGCTGTACCAGATCTAATTAATGGAAAATACAGGTTTTGGACATCTTCATTATCCACCTCTGCATTTTCTACCCATGTTACTTTGGAAAACCCATCTGGTAAAGTTTGGATCAAGCAACCGGAAGGTCTTCTATGACCTTTCGCAAGGGAATCTTGGAAAATCTCACTGAGATCGGTATCAACCACTACCCAGACATCTTCATAGTATTGGCGGCAATATCTGACAAAGTGATGCTCATGAACTGGGACTAATGGTGAAGGCAAATGAAATTCTGCAGTCATTTCATGCAAAGCCTCATTGAAATTTTCATCAACTCCAACAGACAAGACTTTAAGAGTTCTTGCTTTTGAAACTATGTTGCCAAACACAGTTGACCATTGTTTCGCATCCATGAGGATCTTGACAATGTTGATAGGGTCCATTAGAACCACGGCCGAATCTCTTGAAGTTTCTGGCCAAAGATTTGTTGGTGTATGATTAAAATTTCTAGGAAAAATCCTCACATATTCTACCTTGTTGAGAATATCAGGTTGATTTGGAGGTCCGCCGTCTCTCGCAGAAATCCATAAAGGAGCTCCCGCATGAGCCATCATGACAAGCTCTTCCATAGCTGCAATAGCCAACTTTGCAACTAAGTCTTGTCCATCCTTAGTGTACAAAAATTCTTCCCTCATTTGTTGAAATGCCTCCGGAAAGTGAAGTGGTGATTTGCCCTTCTCAATGTTAGGGCCTGCATTTGACACTTCTGACCTACAATTAAGGCCTTTGTTTGGAATCCTTGGGCCTCCACATACCAAACATGTGGTGTTGGAAAAGGCCTCTTCGTACCTCTTTAGTTTGGCGTGAAGTTTGCCAACTTCCATTTTTAAGGCCTTATTCTCGCCTTGAAGCCCCTTGTTCTTCTCACTAGTTTTTTTGTTTTGAACCCAAAATTTGACTTGCATGGGATGTAAGCCAAGTCGTTTTGCCACCTCTGCTTTCTGCTCATCGTCCGGGAAAGAGCACTTCTTGAGGAATGCCTCCAATTGTTCGGTGGTATGCTTGTCGAAGCGTGCTCTTTTCAAAGTATTCTGAGGTGAAACTGTATCAAACCCCGACAATAGATATTCTTCCGTCCTTGAAAGATCATCTTCAAATGGCCTTGGGTCTGAACGGCTTGTTGATGAAGCAATTGGCCTCTTTCTTGACACATTTGTCACGTCAGAATTTTGGCGGGCTTCCATGCACATTGGCGACTCGTCTAACCAACCTTCATAATCAAGTTCATTAGTGGCAATCAACATGTTGAAAGAACTCACATGTTGAGTCATTTTGATCTTTGAATGAATGTGGATTATGATTATTTGGATAATGAAACGAGAATTATGGGAGAGAGACTAGGAAGAAGATATAACGTAACAGAAACAGACAACTTTTGCAGTAAAAGTCAAAAAGTCGACAGTTAAAGTTATGAGTGACTAAACACGTGATGAATTTAAAAATTAAGCATTATGGCCCATCGACAACGAAAGTCGTCCTTGGATCCATGACATTAATTTTGGGGATAGGCCATTTATAGGTAGCCCTTTTAAAATCTAGGCTTGTTCTTTTAGCCCCAAATTATTAAAGACCTATGCCTCATATATCTTGAGTAGTCACCAATGACATACCTCTTGTAGGTGATCCTGGAACAACTTTTAGGTGCACCAAGGCCCAAGTGGTCTAAGTAATTTTATCCCTAGACTATTTCAGGGATTTGTTTATTCAACCCTATTTCAACCACAATTTGGTTAGTTGAAGCATAGTTACTACACGTAACCTCTATTTTCTTCCTGCTGGCATGACTTTTGATCCGGTTAGATCCCCTTAATGAATTTTGAAGATTTGATCATTATTGCCACAACCTGTATGGTTGGCATAGTAGAGTTCCAAAGTGTTATAGATAAACAACCTTTGTTTAGACTTTGGATATAACTCTAAATATCTTTCATGCTAGTTTGGACTATCTTAATGTTTCGCCCTCCGCACTTGCAAACTTTAGGCTTTGTAGTCCAATCTTGTATCATAAGTAGACTTGCAGCCTCTACTTATGATAATATATTAGAAGGCAGGGTAGCACTAAAGTTTAGCTGCAAAGGTGTTTCTAAGCATGCTCCCATGATTTTCACAACAACAAGAAGAAGAAGACTCAACATAGTCAGAACACAAAGTTCTCATCTTCTTGTTCTTAGTCTAAATCTGCCTTCGCCAGAAGTACTGCATTGTGATTCGATCTTGCTTTCTTTATCAAACAAAGTCTTTCAGGACTGACCAATTCCACATCTGAGGCAGAATATTTTAGATAAATATTTCTGAAGCCACTGTTGAGCTGCACCTGTCTTAACAGTATTGGTCCGTCCCCTAATTCAAAATTCGAGTTTAAGATTCGAATCTTTGAATCCTGTTTCAACCACTATCTTGTCGGTTGATTTGTTGGTTTACGCGAGATTTCCTCGATCTTATCCCTTTTTCACCTCGTGGTTTGACCACATTTAATGGCAATAATTTCCCACATGAAAACCACTTATGAGGTTTTTAAGGCGTAATAAAGGTTTAAGCGCCTCTTTCTTCTTCTATAAATAAGTACCTTTTACCATAGGAGAACAAAATTCTGAATTCCTACCTTCACCATGTTTAAGAAGAAATTTATTTTCATCTTTTCTCTTCCTCGCAAAGTCTTGCCACAAAAATTAATCTCTAGCCTCTAGGTAATTTCTAGGCCTCATAGTCTAATCTTGTACCACAGATAGGCTTCATAGTCTAATCTTGTGGTTAATAATGCGAAAATTAGGAATATTTGCATTCAACAGCTGTTGTTTGCTTTAATAAGTTCCTAATTTTTGCATTACTGGGGAACTGGGATTCCAACAAAATCCTATATTTCAGTAAGGCTGAAATATCAGGTTTTGGGATTTCCGGTTTCCTTTGGCTGCAGCCACTGTGGTGGGAAGGGAAAGGTCCATGAAGGGAAGGCAACCCCACATGTGGGTTTGGTCTGCGAGGCCCTGAGGAAAAGTTTTATGTGTGATCCTCGTTCTCTCGCAGTCATCATGTATGTCTACTTTCATTTGACCATACAGTTTGTAGAGAATTATCTTTTTTTTCCTTTCAGATCCACAACCAACCTGCAGTTGAAGAATCGGTATTTTGGCATACCGCATGGTATCAGAGCCTTGTTTATAGCTCTACTGATGTATTTACATATTTCACACGATGTAGTTTCGACCACAAAGCCGCTGATGAATAAACATATTGAAATTTGTTGATTTATATGTGTATTTCGAAGTTTTATTTTGTGTGCGAAATAAACTGCAGTTATTTTTCAATGAAAGTAATACCTTGAACATGAAATCACAATAAATGATTTTGCAAAAATCACATAGAAATTTGCAATCTGGTATTTAAGCATAATAATTTCCCATTGAACCATATTTTTCAAATCCGTTTGAAAATTTTAGGCAAACAATAACGGAGAGTACAGTTGCCATTTTGCTTAATCGAAGAAAGAAAGTTACTAACAAACACCATGTATTTGGAAGGCCAAAACTGAGCCTCTTATTCAAAATTGAAATTTTTTAAATTTCTCACAAATAAAGTACATGGATAGTTACTCCATTCTTGCATACTCTTGCCCCCCAAGTTTTGATGCATGAGTGAAACCATAGTTTGGTTGACAGATGCGAGATGGGTCAAAACTGTGTGAAAGGGAACCACGAAAGAACTTGGCTAAAATTAATCGAAAAGGGAACTTTGAATCAATAAAATGGTTCTTGACAAGTCTCTTTTTTTGCAATGGGATAAATATATGACCACTATATTTGGTATATATAAATCAAGTGCCACTTTCTGGCATATGATTAAAGCTAGTATAGCCTCCAAGAAGTCCTGAGGGAAAACTACAAATTGACATAAGAAGTCAAGGACAACTGCGAAGAAAACTAAGACATTTTCTAGTCGCTTTCTTCTCAAGTTTTACTTTTTATGTCCACTTTTCCTTATACTTGCAACTGCACTCGTTTCTCATAGCTGGTTATAGTATATTGTGACCATATGGCTGCAATTGCATCTTTAAATATATATATAATCATCTTTTCAATTATATATATTATTGCCACATAACTTGGCTAAAATTTTCTGCATGGCCGTACCTTTTCCATCACTTCATATTTCTTTTAGCCATATAAAGTTGACCAAAGATTTTTGTATGATTGTAACCACCGTTCCACCTCTTCATATGCTTATATGTTTAGGTGAACAAAGTGGTAGCCAAAGTGGAAAGTACTTTTAGCTGCTCCTGCATGTAATTAAATATAGCTATATGGATTTATTTATACTTACACGCGCAAATACGACTGTTATCATTTCGCATGAAAAGATTGTCGAAAGTAAAATATTCTTTTTGTAGAAAATTCAAATTTCAACACTTCCGAAGACAAACATATCAATCCACTTATTGGTGATACAAAAGTCACAAATCAAGACCTGGATAGAAAAATGTTTGAATTCTCTCGACATTTTAAGTACCTTAGTGTACTTGTTGCCCCTTTTAATTTTGATGTACAAATACATTCATAAAAGAAAACGAAGTATATTAAAATTGAAAATGAGTTCCTGCCATTCGTGTCTGAGAACGGGTGACTCGTTTGAAATCTGGCGCTGGTTTCGCCGGTTTTTCAACTTTCTTCGCAAAATCCCATACACTTGGGTAATACTTTTTCAAATATTTCCCGTTGATAGGATTATAATGGATTTCGCCATTGATATGTTTGAGATGATATGCTCCTTTTGGCAAGATTTGGTGAATGGCATGAGGTCCTTCCCATTTTGGTGACCATTTTCCGAGTCCGTCAGTTTTTTCGCGGACTGGTAAAACCATTTTCCATACCAATTCTCCTTCCTTGAAGGATTTTCCCCTGGTGCGTTTGTCATAGGCTCGTGCCACCTTCTGCTTTTCCGCAATCAGATTATTTAAGGTTTCAAGCCTTAATTCATCCAGCTTCTCATGTTCTTGCCACATGGCTTGAACATAATCTTCACCAATTAACTGATGTTGTTCTCGTACGCGAAGCGACTGCACAAAAATCTCTATTGGCAACATTGCATCATGTCCAAATGTTAAAGCATAAGGAGTTGTCGCTGTAGGTGTCCTCTTGGAAGTCCTGTAAGCCCACAATGTGTTATACAGATCATTGTGCCAATCTCTGGGATTATCAGCCACCATCTTTTTCAAAATGTTGATGATAATCTTGTTACTGGCCTCAGCTTGGCCATTAGATTGTGCATAATATGGAGTTGAATGTAGAAGCTTAATTCCGAATTTATTCGTCATTTGTACTACTTCATCAGCCATGAATGAGGTACCTCTATCGGTAATAATGCATTCCGGAACTCCAAATCTGCAAATCAGGTTGTCGAAAATGAAATTCTTGACTTTATCCGCAGTGACATGCTTCATAGGCTCTGCTTCAACCCATTTGGTGAAGAAATCAGTGGCCACAATGATGAAGTGATGTTGTTTAGAAGATGCCGGATTGATCATACCAATTAAATCCATCGCCCATCCTCGAAAAGGCCATGGTTTAATAATTGGTTGCATTGGTATGTTTGGAATACGATGGATTGGTCCATGCACCTGACATTCCTGACATCCCTTTGCGAAAGTGATGCAGTCCTTTAAGATTGTTGGCCAATAATAACCATGTCTTCGCAGAAGCCATCTCATTTTAGGTCCTGCCTGATGTGAACCGCAGACCCCTGAATGAATTTCTCGCATGAGTCTTTTTGCTTCTCTGCCATAGACACACAAAAAGTCTACTCCTTCTTCTCCTCGTCGTCTTAACTCTTTGTTTCTGAGGAAGAAGTTCAGAGCTTGGAATCTGATTTTCTTATCTGTACTTTGGTTCGGATTTTCCAGATATTGGATCAAAGGCTTTCGCCAGTCTAAGTCAATAGGTTCTTTTGACACATTAATGGCTGAAATTTCCATGGGCCATCCTCTATCATGAACGGATGGTAAAGAACGTCTTTCCACTTTGAGGATTCGCTCTTGAATTCCATCAGTCAACTTGATTCCCGAAGCTACTTGAGCTAATTCATTGGCCGCGAAATTTCGCTCTCTGGGAATGTGTTCAATATAAACATTGCTGAATTGGGACAAAAGATTCCATGTTGCGAAAAGGTATGGTGCAAGCAACGGGCTAGCACATTTAAATTTATCGATCACCTGGTTGACCACTAAGAGTGAATCTCCATAGATATCAATGTCATATGCTTTGAGTTCAAGCAAAATTTGTAGGCCAATAATGAGAGCCTCGTATTCTGCCTGGTTATTTGTGCAAGTAAAATCCAATTGAAAAGAATATGAGAATCTTATTCCTTCTGGATTTTGCAATACAATCCCTGCTCCTGAGGTTTCTTCTGTACGTGATCCATCAAAGTAAAGAGTCCAAGGTTGTATGAAAATAGCCCCAATTTCTAACTCTTTGAATGTATCACTTTCTAAGCTGGGATGGTGAGCTAGAAAGTCGGCAATGGCCTGTCCTTTTACAGCCTTCGCAGGCACATATTGAAATGAAAATTCAGACAGGGACAAGATCCACTTCCCAATACGGCCTCTGAGGATAGGCCTTGATAACATGTATTTTATAAGATCAGTTTGTGCTATTATGCATGTAGTAAAAGGCAACATGTAATGCCTCAATTTCGCAGCTGAGAAGTATAGAGCAAGACATAATTTCTCCATAGCTGAGTACCTAGTTTCACAATCATTCAGAGTTCGACTCAGATAATAAATTGCATGTTCTACTCCTTGATCATCATCTTGAGCTAGCAAACTGCCAACTGACGCATCAGTAGCTGATATATAAAGCTTCAAAGGCTTTCCTGTTCTTGGAGGCACAAGAACAGGTGTACTCGTCAAATAGGCCTTGATTTTGTCAAAAGCCTCCTGATGTTTCTCTTCCCAAATGAATTGCTCTTGGTCTTTTAACTTGAGTAAAGAAGAAAAAGGTTGGATTTTTCCAGCAGAGTTTGAAATAAACCTGCGAAGAAAGTTTATTTTCCCAAGAAGTCTCTGCAACTCCTTCTTGTTTTTGGGTGGAGGTGCACTGATGACAGATTTTGCTTTGTCCTCTGTGACTTCGATTCCTCTTTCGTGAACAAGGAAACCCAGAAAATCTCCCGCCTTGACTCCAAAAGCGCATTTCATAGGATTCATTTTCAGATTGTGGAATCTCATTCTTGCGAAGACTTTTCGCAAATTTTCCACGTGGTTTATTTGTCTCTTGGATTTGACCACAATATCGTCAATGTACACTTCAACGATTTTTCCAAGTAAATCATGGAAAATTAAGTTCATGGCCCGTTGGTATGTCGCACCAGCATTCTTGAGTCCGAATGGCATTACTACGTATTCGAACACCCCTGCGAAGCCCTGACACCTGAAAGCAGTCTTATGTCTATCTTCTTCCGCAACCGGAATCTGATGATAACCTGCTGTCCCATCCATAAATGACATGATTTCATGCCCTGCCACAGCATCAATGAGCATGTCCGCCATAGGCATAGGATATTGATCTTTTGGTGTGGCCAAATTAAGATTTCTATAATCCACACACACTCGAATTTTTCCATTTTTCTTTTTGACTGGAACAATATTAGATAACCACTCATTATATTTGGCTACTCTGATGACACCAGATTTGTGCATCTTTTCAACCTCCTCCTTAACAAGGATTTGGGTTTCTGGTCTGGTTCTTCGCGGAGGTTGCTGAAAAGGTTTAAATCCTTCTTTAATAGGCAACCTATGTTCCACCAATGTGTTGGAAAGCCCAGGCATGTCTTCATACTTCTCTGCGAAGCAATCTTTATACTCCTGAAGGAGTGAAGTGAGAGCCTCTTTTTGTTTAGGCTCTAAATAAGAACTGATCGAGACGAACATTGGTTCATCCGACGACCCCAAATTTATTTTGTCGATTGGGTCTTTCACCTTGGGAGGTGTGTCATCAAGTGCAGCAGGAGCCAGTTGAATGTCCTGCTCCTCTTCTTCTATAGGCAACATTTGTGCCTCATCAATGCAATCTGACGTGCAAACCCTTGCATAGGCCTCTTTCTCCTCTCTGTATATTGACATTCTCGCATACAAAGAGTTAAAAGCCTCTTCGATGTCTTGTGGTGTCTCACACATCATTACTACCTTGTGCTGACACAACGATGAATGGTCTTTCCATATCCTCTTGTGTTTGAACCAATCCCCATTGTGTAAGGTCATAAGCCGTAACCCCAGTGGGGCGGCCATTTTGGTCGATGCCACTAACCTTCAGAGGTGCAATACTACCGAAATAGTAACTGGCATCTGCTGCGTTGGCCGAAACTGAATACGGCCTTGGATCTGCTGAAATGTGCTCTGCTTTCCCATTTTCCTCGTTCCACATGATGATCTTCTGATGAAGTGAAGAGGGCACACATAAGCTCCTGTGAATCCAATCTCTCCCTAACAACGCATTGTAAGGAGAGGTACAGTCGACCACAAAAAAGGCCAAAGTCATGCTTTTAGACCCCACCATAACTTGGATAAAAAGTAATCCATGAGTTCCTGTAATGGATCCTGTGAAGTTCTTCACTACCAAGCTGGTTGGCTGAATTGCGTATTTGTCCATACCAAGAGTCTGCATGGATTTGAATGGTAAGATATTCACAGCAGAGCCATTATCAACCAAGATTTTGTTGATAGGGACACCTTGCAAATGTGCAGTGATGTATATTGGCCTCAACTGATTGGCCATATCTTTTGTGGGTCGAGGAAAGCACATCATTTCTGCTGTAACTTTATCCTTATTGCTTTTTCCAGTGTCTGACTCTGCTTCTGGAGCCTTAGAGGATGGTAGAATATTTCTTTCTTTGCCCCCCAAGTCTGACATGTCTGCTAAACTGCAATCGAAAAGATTGTTTTCAACCTCTTTTGCATATTTAGCAGGGAGCACAAACACCATAGAACAATCTGCCCCAGACATGGCATCGTCCATGGCATCATCCATAGCATCATCTTCGCCTTGAATTACTGGCTCTCCTCCGAAATCAATCATTGCATCACTGTCGCCGAACCCTTCAGGCTCATTCGGGGTCTCCAATGCTTGTGGTTCAGGAATAGGTGATATTTCTTCTGAGACCCCTATCTTGGGCAAGGGCATAGTGTAAGTTGATTCAGGAAATGCCGCGACCTTGACTTTTAAGGTCTTTCCTTCATGAATGATTTCCAGATGTTTTTCAAGCAGTTGCAAAGCCTCTTTGTTTTCTGCAACAACATCTTTGCCGCTTATCTCAGTCTGCACTAAAGAAAGAATTTCCTTTCCTTTTTCCTTGGCAAGAGCTTCTTCTTTGAGTTGCATGTCCTTTTTCGTAACATCTCTCTCTTTCCAATATTTATCCTCAATTCTTGGTCTCTGAGGTACTGGAGCAGGATGTCCCCTGCTTTGTCTAGAAAAAGGTCTGGTGGAGAGTCTCTGCACCTCTGCCTCCAATTGGTCGACAGATTTCGCCAGCTGATTAGGCTTTATGAGGCCCAGTTGCACTGCTTTCATGGCATTTTTCGCTTCCCCATATTGCCTCTGGGACCTCCTTCGTTGAGAAGCAGTCATGGGCACAATTTTCCCTCTAGTTTTGGTGTACCATTGTCCTTCTTTGATGATCGGATTTGAAAAAGGAGGGATGTATGGCTTGGTGGAGAACTGCGGAGTCTGTCTGACAGTAATTTTCCCACCACTTTTACTCTCGAAAAATCTTCTAGTTTTCTCATAGCCACCTTTCGTAGGCTCTTTAGTGAACCGATTGGAATAATGACTTCTAATAAACAAATTAGAGTCACGGAATCCTTGTCTAGAAGACTCACCTTGTTCGAACCTTCGCACAGTATTTGCAACAGGCTCTTTGTTTTCGAATTGAACTCTTCCTTCTCTTGGGCTATGAGGCTGAAAGAATCTTGCAGAAGGCTTTAAAGTCTGAGACTTCCTTGGAGTGATTTCATCGTCTGATTCTAAGTTGCACTCTCTTTTGCACCTCCGACATAAAACCACCGTGGAAGCCTTCCCCTCAGTAGGCTTTAGCTCCCTTTCCTCAGGATTTTTCTTATCCTTTTGTTGGCTTTGGCCTTGATTTGGCCATTGGACTTCCACCATATTTACCTCTGCTTGAGGGAAAGGATCACTATCTACCAAGGTAGCAGCTTTGGGAGGGATCTCCATTTCAATCCTTCCAGAATTCAACCAAACCTGAATCTGGTCCTTCAACTTAACACATTCAAAAGTGTTATGGTTCCACAAGTTATGGAACTTACAAAATTTCTTCCCCTTGAGTTGATCAGCTTTGGGGATAACACCATAATCTGTTTTCACCATACCAGCCTGAAGAAGATCATCCAGAATTTCAGCAGCCTTGTTAGCATTATAAGTGTATGATTCAAATTCTGGCTTTGCGAAAGCCACTGACTTGAGTTTCATAGGCTCCTTGATCAGCCTTAAAGTCTTGCACTTGGCTGGCTTTTTACTAGTCAGCTCGATGGCCGAAACTCCTTCATTGTCGCTATTTTCCCCTGATGACCACTCCTGATCAGGTTTTGGTGGCGAAGGCATAGTAGGATCAAAAATTTCCAGTGCATTAACATTTCTAGCTCTGCTATGCACGTATGTGCCTTTTGAGGCATTCTTGATATGATCTCCTTCCTTGAGAAGCCTTTCGTACCCTGTTGCCTCTCTGATCAAATCTCCAATAGAATCATATCTGTTTCCAAAACACTTCTTTCGGATTTTGTATGATAATCCCTTGGCAGCCAAGTTGACAGCCTCCTTCTCAGGTAGTGCGAAATTGGCTCTAGCCTGCTGAAGCTTAAACCTCTGTAGAAAGGCCAAAGCCGTTTCGTTAGGCTGTTGATACATGCTGGACAATTCAGAAATGCCCACTTCAGCTTCTATTTTCCCGAATTGTTCACGGAAAATTTTCTCCATTTCATTCCAACCACTAATACTGGCTGGTTTCAATCTTGAATACCATCCAAACGCAGCTCCGGTCAAAGAACTACCAAATAGTTTGAGCTTATACAGGTTGGATTTGCCTAAGTCACCACACTGAGTAGTAAACCTAGCAATATGCACAGCTGCATTCTCCTTTATATCTTCACCAGAGAAGAGTGTGAAGTTGATAGTCTTGTGACCCTTTGGATAATTAACCTCCGCAATCTCTTTCGAAAAAGGGAAGTTGTATCCAAGTTCTTCGCCTAGGTGGCTGCGAACCGCCTTGCGTACTAGAGCTGCAATTTGTTCGTCACTGAACAGGTGCAACCCCTCTTTGTTGGTACCACCATAGGTAACATTTTTCTTCTCCTCTGACCGAGAAGTTTGTGTTGCGAACTCCGTGATGAAGTTCTCTTGGTCGCTATCGCTGTCTTCGACCTCATTTTGCTTCGAAGAACTAGCTTTGTTGGTTTGGTGCGAGACTTTCGCAGCCACATAAGATTCTTCGTTGGGCTTTTGTTTAAGTTCATCCCCTTTGATAATTCTACCTCGGGATGGCAAACTTCTTTGGCCACGTTGTCTCCCCATTCTGAACCCCAAAGTTGGGGAAATCTTGGTGTTGGCTTTGGCATCTCCTGCCACTGCACCACTGGTCTCCCCTTCAGGTTTGGGAGTAAAGTCATGTTTGTATAGCAAAGACATGAAGGTGCTTCGCTCATTCAACACTGTGCTCAGGGTAGCTTGTTGGGCTTGTACTTGGACACCCAAGGCAGCGACAGTTTTTGCCAACTCTCTGACTGTACCATTGATCTCCTTGGCATAGGTGTCAAGAGAGTTTGTTACGAACTGAGAGTTTCGTTCCTCAAAGGCTTTAATCAAAGATTCAGCCACTTTGTCAGCACTAGTGCTGTCATCTGAGTCATTTGACCCTGGGGCCATAGCTTCTATCTGGAGTTCAGGAAACTGCTTCAAAAGTTGTCGCCTAGACAAACCTCGGCA
Organism: Rubus parviflorus; assembly: GCA_029955375.1. Lineage (NCBI taxonomy): Eukaryota > Viridiplantae > Streptophyta > Magnoliopsida > Rosales > Rosaceae > Rubus > Rubus parviflorus. The sequence goes on along the minus strand of JARGGL010000005.1, from coordinate 5,665,880 downwards.
CTGAGCCGAGTTGTGGCCGGAAACTCTGTGTCTCGCACAATAGGAATAAGTCCTCTTATAAGGATCTTCCTCAAGCAAACCTTTCAACTTAGGTTGCCTCTTTTTTGACGCAATGGTAATACTAGATCAAACTCTAGTAATGTCCCACCGGGCGTGCCAAAATGTTTGACGCGGAATCAAACCCGTCCCTTTTGGCTCGTGGTGTGTTGCAGGCGTGCCAGCACCAATAGGTGCAAGTTGTTGTTGTTGTTGAAGTTGATTACGCGCTCGTCTTGATTTCTTCTCGTCACGACTGTCACACGAAGAGGGATATCTTCGTGTTCAGGTTCTTGTTTATGCCTTATTGATACAAGGACTTTTGGTTGTAAAGCTCTTTCGAGTTTTACCAATCGATACCAGGAACGTGATCCCTAGCAGAGCGTTGCGTCGAGGTAAAGATTGTGTGCTGCGGTGCTGCAGTCGCAAATGCGGTGTCGCAGGTTAGCAAGCAATGAGGATTGCATTCGCTAAGCGTACGTGCAGATTCTCATCTTAGTAATTGCAGTCGCAAGCGTTCGTGCAAATACTGAAGTAGCCCAAGGGGCTTGACAAGATACTCTGTGAGAGTAATTTGTATGTTTTTTAGTTGATTGAAAGGTTGGTCTGTCACCTTTGCATGAAGCCTCTTTATATAGGCTTTAAGAGTACTTGGTCATCAAATAAGCAATCTTGAGAGGAACTGAATGTTCGACGTGATTTCATCTGCACTTCCACTTGTTGGAATATTTTAGTCAATAAAGATGGCTTTGTTTGACAAGTAGGTTGAATATATTGGTTCTTTGGCATGATTGTTAGCTAAGATCAATCTTGAATTTCTTTACGGCATAGGCCTTTGTGTAGCCTCAATTATGGTGAATGCACAAATATAATTAATCAAGGAAAGTGTATCCTGATTATTTAACTTGAATATTTTATGTATAATTGTCAATTCCATATATGTGAAATGTTCTTGGTTGATGACTTTTCGCACCACCTTTGTTTTATTAAAGCCACTCTAGGCATTTAATACATAAAAGGTATTTGTTTGTTAATCAATCAATAAGTTTTTCCAACATGGGAAGACACTTATTCAACTAAAGCCACCGATTATGACTTAGTTTCTCATTTGTTGAAATCATGCTTTAATTGAGAAAATTTGCAATTGCATGTTTGGATTAATCAAACAGCCTCATGTGCAAAAACGTAGGCTTTGTTTATTATTAAAAAGAGTGCGAAGCAATCAATCTAGAAAGCTCCTCAGTCTTATATTGCTGTCGTTTTGTATTATGAATACATATTTTCCTTCTTTCGCACAGTAATAAGGAATGAAGGTCAAAAAGCCTAGATTAATCACTTTGCATTTGTCAAGAAATCTGTCTAATATGAATACACTTTGCAATTGTTTAGATTAATCAAGGAGACTTATTGATCCAAAGTGTGTGAATTTTAGGCTCTGTTTCAATTTAACAATGCGAAACAACTATTTTGGAAAGGAGCCCCATTTCATATCATCGGCTCTTGAAGCGGACTTTTGCCTCCATAAGGCATTCTTTCTTGTTTTGCACAGTAATAAGAGACCTCAACCAAAAGAAATTAATATTAAAAATAGGCCAAGTTTGGACCTCAGTTTAATTTATACTGCGCAAATTCACTTTCCTTCACAATAATAGGAGAGGAAAGTCTAATTGTGGGGTGTATCATTTTGGTTCTTACTTCATCAATCCGTTTCTTATTTTCTTCCTTGAAGTCTACATCAGCCACTTAGATTGATGTGTCTTTGAGGATTCGCTTCTCTTTAGAGATAAAGAAAGAGTAAAGAGAAAAGAAGGAGGAGAACGGAGAGAACGTGGGAGAAAAGATGTATGTTGTTTTCAACCCGGCCGTTTGGGTTTTATCAATTGATACGGGATGTGGGCCTCGGACCAAACTTATCAATTTACCCATATCTGGGCCAAAAATATTTTGGGCTCAAACATATACAGAAGAAACCAAACGAATCTTACACCTAAAAATATACTATTAAGCTAAAATATATTATATACATAAAGCTAAAACAGTATTGAGTAAGGCTATGGTATGTTGACATTTCTCATACATCATGAAGAAAAAAAGTCCTTGTTAAGGTAAATAATGTCCTCATTAGAGTAAATTAAGTTCTCGTTTAAGTAACTAAGTCTTAAAAGTAGTAATTATAATATTTTACGACTTGACGACACATATTACAACTTCGACAACTCATGTGGTAACTATGAAAAAGCCCTCGTTAAGGTAAATAAGGTCCTCATTTGTGTAAATAGGTTCTCATTTGAGTAATTAAGTCCTAAAAGTTGTAATTGTACGTATGAGATACGTTAACATACACTAGAATTTTCCAAACAGTATTATCGTTCAATTAACTATTCACAACTTTCAATTAACTATTCACAACTTTCAATTAACTATTCATCCAGAATATATATATATATTGCTAATGGCCCACCACATATATAAAAATATAAATATATTATTATTATTATTATTATATATATATAAACTATTATTAATATTATATAGATATATAAACATTTAGGTTATTATATGTAGTCAACTTGCAAAAATCATTACATCACTACACTAGATGTAGCCGGATTGCATTCTGATCATCTATGACACTATGCACACACACATGCACACATAACATAAGACTTAATCAAACATATAATATATATTATTAAAACTAATGTTTTATATGTAAAAGATAATCAAACACATAAGTATAATAATTCTCATGTAAGAATAATCAGTGATAGTAATAGCGATACTCACATAGAATAAACTTATGCTGACCAAAACTCTTTCATACGATCTCGAAATATAACGTGTCGCATGTCTACGAACTTATCTTAACGAGATGTACGACTTTCGGGAAGGAAGTCATCAGAGAAAATTAACGAATAAAAAAGTCAACTTTTGACCCCTAGCGTCTCAAGTAATTATTCGTTCCAAAATACTTTCACTTCACAAAAAAGATAAGAAAAGTAACTTCTAAACCCTTAATTAACTCCAAGAATTTATTATGAAAATTCGGGGTATTACAGTTTGGGGATTGTGACAAAAGAATAGGTGCGGGGGAGTACCATTTGTAGTTTGTTGTATTTGTTTCAAGAAAGAAAATCAGAAAATAAAAAAGAAATTGAAGAAAGTTCTCAAGAAAAGAAAAATAGAAAAGGAGAAAGAAAGGAAGAAAAATCCAAAAAGAAAGTCTTGTGTTTAGTTTGAATTCAATAAAAGGTTGGGAAATATTTGGTGGTGTGATTTCTTGCAAGCATCTATTGTGCCTATTTAGCGATCCTTGTGCGTTTAGTGGTTATGGGTATGTTCGGATGTGCCTATTTGATTGCATGAGATTAATTGGCACTTGGTTTCCACACACTTCACCCGAGCATGAATAAATTGTGCATGTTAAATACTTAGCAAATTTACGAAGCCTTGGCATGTGATCTTTAGTCTCTTGTTTATAACTTAGCGAGCTCGTTGAGGACTATGGTTGGAGAAAACTTTTGAATTTTGTTTTTCCCTTTCTTGTGTTGTATTATGTTTCCGTTCATGTTAGGGATGGCAACGGGTCGGATCGGGGCCGGGTTATGGATGCCCGAGACCCGAACCCGAAAGCATAATTTCTACCCGAACCCGAACCCGCCCCGGATGCACCGGGTTCGGGTATTATCCGAACCCGCCCCGTCGGTATATTACTAACCGAACCCGACCCGCCCGCCCGAAAAAAAAAAAAAAAAAATTGACAGGATCGGATCTGATGAGAAAAGTTTGGGGAGATTTGAAAAATTGAATAGAAATGATAATAGAGATTGTGGCGATAGAGAGAGAGAGATTGATTAAAGATGATAATTAGAGATGGTGGAGATGGAGGGAGAGAGAGAGAGAGATAGTTACAGTGGAATTGTGGAGGTGGCTGGTGGGTTTCGTAGTAGGTGGTGGGAGGGGAGGAAATCAAAGAAAGGGGATGGAATCATGGAATTGTGTATATTCAGATCGATCTGGGCTATTAGGGTTGAAAATTTGATGGAGATTGATTAAGGATGGTGGTCTGGTGGCGATTGAGAGAGTGAGAAAAAGATTGATTAAGGATGGTGGTCTGGTGGCGATGGAGAGAGTGAAAGAAACAGAGAGAGAGAGAGAGAGAGAGAGAGGGGGGAAGGGGGGGCCGGGGGGATAAGGGGATTAGGGTTGGAAGAAAAATAAAAATAAAATAAATATATATATATATATATATATATTATATAAAGGCATTAGGTATTAAAATAGAATTCTAAAAGAAAAAAAAAAGGTATTAAAATAGATAATAAAAATAAAAATTTATTATTAATTAAATAACGGGTCGGGTTCGGGTTCGGGCTCGGTAACAATTCAACCGAACCCGACCCGTACCCGACGGGTATTTTACAAAAAACCCGAACCCGATTTCGCAACCCGTTTTTTGTCTTCAAAAACCGACCCGTTCGGGTCGGGTCGGGTCGGATACCCGAACCCGCGGGTCTTTTTGCCATCCCTAGTTCATGTATTGTTTTGTGTTTGCTTGAGGACAAGCAAGATTCAAGTGTGGGGATGTGATTTGCACATATTTGTCATGCAAATTGCATTCCTAATTACGGGAATTAAGTTGGTCCGAAGGCCATTTGTTATGTTTAATGTGTGTTTTTATGTCCATAGGTTATTTACGTGAGTTGAAGTATTTCAACACTAATAAGTGCATTTTGACGATATTTGGCAAATTCCCGAGGAGAGGACGGAAAGTCAACCGAGGCTTTCGGAGATCAATGATCACACGAGTCAACATTCGGATGATAGTGCCATTGATTACCTTGAAGAACTGGAAAAAAGATGAAAAATGAAGAAATTATTTTTCCGGCGAACCACCACCACAAGAGGCGGCAGCACCGCCGGAGCTCCACCACCTACCACCACCCTTGGTGGAGAGACATAAGCCAGCTGCACACATGTGCAGCTGCTGCACTTAGAATCAGCCCATCCCTCCACTAATCTCACTCTACTTAGCCTTGTCTCCCATTCCACCTCATTTTCCCACTCTTTTTATTTCTTTTCCTTTATTTGACCTTGGCCCATCACTTTGTAGATCAAGGGGGATTTAATACTGTTGCTGGACCATCCCCTTTGGTGTTCTGAATAGAGAGAAAGAGATACACACGGGCATTCATGCAGGGACACACAACCATTCACACCAAAAAACAGTCCAGGAAAGCTCTCTGAAATTGCAGAATCATGCCCAGACGATCGGACGCCACCACGCCGTCCAGACTCCGAGTGCGAGTTCAGCTGCCTTTTGGGTTATTTCTGCTACCTTCCATCTTCCATCTCACTTCCATCCTTTCACGAGATACCTTCCATACATCCTACACACCACAACCATACAAGTTCCAGCACCATTCCACTAACTTTCATCACAACAAGTTGTAATCCAACAAGAGGAGCAAGGAGTAGGCAGCTAGACACTTGCTAGAGCTTGAAGGAGGAGAGAAGAACGAGAGGAGGCCTGCACATATCTTTGGAGTCACCAAGGAGCTGCTGGCTATCACCCCTTGAGCAATTCTTAAACCCTTCTTACTTTAGTATTGTATTTATGCTTTCATCTTTGAGATTAATGATGTCAATTGCAATGAATTATGAGTAGTCTTTAAGGTTGGGGGCTAGGGTTGTGTGCCCTAGCCCATGATGATGATTTGATTTACTGTAATGTTTATGAATGTTAATTGAGAGATTGATATGTTCATTGTTTAGTTTAAATGCATGTTTGGATACCTCACCAATTGAAGAACATGTGTTTGATTCATGTTGGTTGAATTTGTTGAGCTTGGTACCTTTTTAAATTCTAGACAATAAGCAATGCACATGATGAGTTGAGTCTAGGCTTAGCTTGTTTGAAATCCTAGTCTATGAACTTTAAGCCTCATTTAATGAACTTAAGAACCGAAAAATGGCTTAAGCTAGTTAATTGAGAGTCACTCTTGAATCGTACTTGACAAGAGAGATACCTTGTGAGACTCCATCTTAGAACTCAACCTTGAGCTAAGATAAGGAGGATTTTGGTTTGTTAATTAATCAATCATTGTTCATATATATTTGGTTTGTCATGCATCGGAGTGGGCTAGAGTAAACCCGAAACCCCAACTGCCATATCCCATTGATCACGACACACTTCATTTGTATTGAGTTTGTAAGCTCATGCACTTGCTTTAGTTAGTTACATTTGCTTGCTTTAGTTACTGCTTTGGTTACAAGTTACTCTTTAAAGCATCACAATCTATGAACACTACACCATATTGCACATAATTCACCTCACTAGTACATAGTCCATCTCTTACCCTACCATTTTAGTGTCAAGAATCTCCGGTTACATTACTTCACTAAGTGGGATTTTGGGTCTTCCAATCCCCGTGGTACGACAACCCCCGGTCTTAATCTATACATCTAAAACTGTTAACACTCGTAAAGGACACTTGTTCTTAAGCGAAACTATACGACACGTCATACAACCGGCCAGAATACCGTTCTCTTTGTTAGTGAGTCCAACTCAACCTGGATCGCATATTTCCATTTAGGCCAATCAGCTCTACGTTGTCATTCATCAACGGAGCGAGGTTCAATATCATCAGTCTCAATCAACTCTTGTGCACAAGTATATGCAAACACATCATCAACAGTGATTGAGTTTCTATCCCACGTCTCATGTACACTAGTGTAATTAATAGAGATCTCTATGTTCCGACGGATAGGTTCTAGCGATGAGGCGTCCCCCAAAGATGTCTCTTGGACATAACCATAATTCGGAACGTTTTCATGAGACGGATTGTGAGTATCAATGATGAGAGGGTTATTAGGTGTCATCACAGCCCGTTTCCTAGGGCGTGAGTCCCTCGAACCTGGTTGCCTCCCACGCTTCCTCAGCGGAGCCACGGCCTGAGCCACATCACCACCATTAGTAGTAGTGGCGCCGGCAGCCATCCCTCCCATAGGAGTGGCTGTTGCAGCGACTTTGAGTCCAACTTCTTGTTCAGGCACTTGCATCCTTGCAGACATGTTTGCAACTGGTATATATGATCTAGTCACTTTAGCAAGATCTGAGAAAGTGTCAAGAAGAGAATCTGCGACTTTCTGAAGATCTACTATTCTATAAACTCACTTTGTGCAGTAGGGGGATCGTTATGAGACAGAGTGGGGACAGGCTACGAAAATTCCAGTCGTTCCTGTTGAACGTTCATGTTCTTATCTCCCCCTAACGACGGGAAGACTGTCTCATCGAAGTGACAAATAAATCGTCTGTCAAGGGTTCTACATAGCGGTTTATGGTTGGAGACTCAAATCCAACATAATTACCCATTCGTCTTTGAGGACCCATTTTAATATGCTGTGACGGCCGGCGTAATAGGCACATAAACAACACACCCAAATAGGCGTAAATACGAGATGCTTGGCTCGTACCTAGTCACTAGCTGTAACGCATAAAAAGATTGTGTGGTGATGGGCCTCAGACGAATAAGCATAGCTGCATGCAATACTGCGTGCCCCCAGGCAGAGAGAGAAAGGTTTGTGCGCATTACCAGCGTCCTCGTGACCATTTGTAATCTTTAATGGCAATCTCTGCGAGACCATTCTGGATATGTATATGTGGGACTAGATGTCCAACATCTATCTCATGCAGTAGTCATCAAAAGTCTTCGATGTAAACTCTCCAACATTATCAAACCTGATAATTTAAATGGGATGATCCGGGTAGTGAGCCCGCAGGCGAATTATTTGTGCCAGGAGTTTAGCATAAGCAGCATTACGAATGGACAACATCGTGACATGTGACTAGCATGTCGATGTACCAACCAACACCATAAAATTCATAAATGGCCCGCTTGGTGGTTGAATATGTCCACAGATATCTCCTTGGATTCTCTATAAGAATGGAAGAAGTACTTTATAATCTTTTGCATAGAACGGTCTCAGTCCTAGGTTCCCTAAGGAACACGCTTTGCATATTGAGCGTTTGGCTTTGGAGGCTTCAGAAGCATAGGAGGCATCATGATTAAGACTTGAATCAGGGTTTAAAACAGAAGAAAATCGAAATTTTCCGGGCGACCGGTCGCCGGGATGGCAGAAACGATACTTTTCTCTCCTTGGATCAATTTTTGATCCTTGCTTCGATGAGCTCTATAGAATGGATGTCTGTGTGAGATTTTCAATACACAGATCATCATATCACGACCAGGATGTCCCAACTTGTCGTGCCAAAGCCAATATGTTTCTGAATCCAAGAGGTCATCCAGAATGACATTGTTTGATTCAATAGCTCCAATAGTGGTAGCATATAACTCACTAGAGAGACACATAATCTTCTCTAAGATGCGCTTTCTTCCGCAATCATTAGAGGTAATGCAAAGGAATTCTTTTCCATTCTTATCATGCGTCTTAGCATGGAAACCATTAACTGTTATATCTTTAAAGCTTAGAAGAATTTTATTTCCTCTTGGAGCGTAGAGAGCATTTGTGACATCAATGTGAGTGCCATTAGGCAAGAGAAATTGGGCAAATTCTCTTCCTTGCACAAGATTCGATGGTCCTGCCATCGTAGTCACAGAAGAATGTAAGCTCATTATTAAAATCGAGGCTACGAAAGCAACTCAGATTTTATTAAAAATATTAGTCAAGGCTTTACACTCAAAGTTCCATCTTGATCTTAAATCAAAACTAAATCCATTGTCTTGGCAAAACATGCCATATTTCATCAACTTGAAAATCATAAAGACTTAAGCAAAATTGCTTCCAAAGTCTTTAACCCTTTAAACTCGACGTCTTGATCATTGCAACTACATCCTCATATGTATTGCAAACTATGGCCCATTGATCAGACGCTCCATATCGTAAATAGACATCATGAAGAGGATTCTCCATTGATTGAGGCATACAAGCTCGGTACTCACGGTCCCTAGGACGATGGCAGATTACCTTGGCTGGTGGTGGTGCTGCCATAACTAGTGGCGCAACAACGTTGACCGGCGGTGTCCCTCTTATAGGGACGGCAGTCTTCTCTCACTCTTTCACGGCCCTATGTTCGCATGATCGCTTATTCTTATGGCGATTACATTCTTGAGCAAATCAATCTCACGGATCAAAACGTCCAGATTTGTCCCTAGATTTAGGGTTTTGCTTGTGGCGTCCTCCCTTAGGGGTGCTATCATCGTCATGCCTTTCCTCAAGGCAGAGATGCAGAAGGTGGTGAGAGTTTCCTCAATCAATTGTTCATCTGTGATGATTTTTCACAGAGATGCATCAAGTCTTTGATGCGGAGAATTTTCGAATTATGTCTCATGACTTCATCAAAGTCAGAGAAGCAGAGATTAGTCCATTATTCTTCTAAATTCAGAATGGTGAATGTTACCATAACATTCATGAAGCGCTTCTAGTGCTAACCTCTTTCATGAACTCAAACTGGAGTGCCATATCCATATGGTGATTCATCAGGAAAAATAACCTGGCATTGTTCATCTCAATTTGAGGGTCTAGAGCGGTTTCTTCAAGACAACGCTCATGGATTCGAGCTAGAAGCTCTTGCGCGGATATGTGCATTAGGATATCATGAGTCCGTCTCAGAATCTAATGTTCACAGAATCCAATGGAGTAAAATCGAGTTCATTCATGTTCGATATCCAAGAATATGGGGAATAAGAATGTGGTGTGTTTCAGAGTCAATACTCCCACGAAACAATGAAGAGTAAGTTTCGAAGTTAATACTCCCACGAAACAATAGAGCGTTTCTGAGAAATCTTTGCTCCCAAGAAACTCTTCCAAGGATTTTGGATTTAGGTGAAACTTTGATGTAGTATGGATATAACCTTAAACCTTTTCAGCAACTCTACTCAGATATGACCAGATACATAATAAGAGATGTCGGTGTGAGCAAGCTCCCTTAATACCACTTATCTCAAATTACATACTTAGACATCATACCCAAGCAGGTGAGCCTAGTTGGGTTTAAGTCATGAACCATAGGTCGTTTCTTTTCTACGAATTCCTCATCTGGAGGTAAATCATTCAATGAACTCCTCATTCAAAGTCTCTCCTCTCTACAGAGTCCTCGTCTGGAGTATTAGCTCGAATCCTCATAATTCGGCTTTAGAACTTTCACCAATAGCATGATGACATTAGAGGTGCTCATGTCTTACATATACCGCAAGCGGTATAAGGCCCGTCACTCCCCTAATGCTTCTCATAGTTTGAATCGGTTCAGTTCAAGAATCTCACGTTATAGAAAGGTGGGAGGTAGAGGAGGGATGTTGGAAGTCCCTTGAGAAAAAGAAGATGAATTTAAATTCATAAAACAACAACGTTTATAAAAGCTTACTTGGATTCCTTTTCTTGGATTAATCTTGGATCTTGAAATAGAAGAGATTGCGCAGGGAAGCACTGTAGCAGATACTGTTCATCAGCCTAGTTGAGGTCAATAAAATCCGTGGTAGGAGGGAAAAAACAAAGGAGCATCAGCTTTGTGTATTTTATTGAGGTCAATAAAATTTTTACTTCGGAAGTTTCAATTTTCGGGAATTACTCTCTCTCTCCTCAAACCTGCACAGGTCACTCTCTCTCTTCCTGTCACTGTAACAGCTGGCTTTTCCGGTTGATTTCTCTTCAATCCGGCCACCTCAAGGCTTGAAACTTGTCCCAAAATCTTAATCTCTTCAAGCCCTTCAATCCTATACTAATTTCTTGCATCGATTTTTAGTGTAGGAGAAGAAATCTAGGAGAGAAAAAACTCGTTTTTGCGCGGAATTGTTCTTCCTTGCCAGCGGCATTTCCGGCCGAGTTAGGAGAAAACTCTTACTAGGTTTTGTAGTCCTCTTCACCACAAACCCAATGCCACCAGCCTCACTTCAAGGCGTCGCCGGACGGCGATGGGTCGAGTGGTCAAAGTTTGTGATCATCGTGCCTTTCGATCTCAAAGCTCAGACACTAAGGGCAAAAATGTCACAAAAAATCATCATTCAATATTTTTGTCCTTAATAAAAGTAAAACAGACACAAATCAGGTTTGTTGGGAAAAAATAAAAATCCTCAAAGTTAATGGGAAATACATGATGAAAAATATGACCTATTGGATATTTTTTAATTAAGTCGTGTTCGTATTGTCCAGTTTAGCGAGTTGTGTCATATTCATGTTCATGTCAAGCAATGATCAACCTAAACCTGCTAACTTCAATCATGAACGTTGTGCTCAAGTTATATTACACTATTGTGTTACAAATTGTTACCCTTATCCATTGTTTAAAGTCTAAATTTTTTTTTTAATGTGATGCAGTGCTCTTTTTTTTAGAAAAAGCAAGAAATTAATATTAATCACTTGAAAGGATTACAGCATGAAAATTAATAGAAGTGGAAGTAACGCCACAACCAACATTCCTAATACTTGAATTTGTTACGAGAACATCATCCTCGATGATTTGCATGAGCCAAAAAGGTCTAACCCCTAACCAACAATATTGCCCATCTTCCCGGGCTACCTTACGAGCAATTGAATGAGCTGCTATATTGACAGTCCTTGAAGCATAAATCACACCTGGAACATGCAGAGCATCCATAAGTCTCTTAATCTCCTCGATGACCACCCCATCAGCAGCAAGACACTCCCTATCTCCAGACAATAAGTTAACAGCCTCCATACAATCACTCTCAACCTGAAAAGAAACCTACCCATTCTCCAAAGCAAACTCCAAACCAAGCTTAATAGCAAACAACTCAGCCATTCTAGGCTTTAATCTCTGACGCAATCTTTGACCCATAGCTCCCACCAGAGCACTAGAAGCATCATAGAGGATCACTCCAATTCCCACTTGACTTCTATCATTATTGACAGAGCCATCACAGTTCATTTTAAATGAACCCTAAGATGGAGGAATCCACCGTCTGTTTCTCCCATGCCCACCCACTATAGCACCAGACCTGTTTTGACCAACCATCTTCTCCACTGCCAGGATACCTTGCCAAATAGTCAAAAAAGATTCATCCAAATCATCACCAGACTTTGGCTGCTCCCCATGAAATATAGCGCAGTGTTCTTTCCAGTTTGCCCATAAAATCACCACCAACAACTTCATTTTATCCACAGACAAGACATCTAATACATGTTTAATGAAATCAAAGAAGGAAGGAAAAGAGCACGATTGCAACTTCGAATAAAACCCCGCCCTCAAAGGCACCACAACACACTTAGAACATTCTCATGTTGCGTGCAAGGGCGTTTCCACATCTTGTTGACATCTCAGGCATTGAGATTTGAGAATCAGTAGCAATCCTTCTCTTGAACAAAGAGTCTTTACACGGCAAAAAACCAGTTGATCATCTCCACAGAAAATGTAACAATTTTGGAGGCACTTTAAGTTTCCACAAATGCCTCCAATATTCAGTCACCACTGGAGCTCCATCACCCCTACTAATCCGCCCCCTCTCCTCCTTCAAAGCCACCTAATAACCACTCCTTACAAAATACCTACCACTTTGATTATAATGCCAAACTTGACGATCAAGAGACGATGATTGAACGAGGGGACTATCAAGAATTGCATTCTGTTCCTGGACCGTACACACCTGATTAAGCAAATCAACATTCCAGGCACCAGAATCCGATATTAAATCACAAACCTTCAACTGGTCATCCACCCCTTGTTTCCAAGCAACCTTAAATCCATCAATCCCTGGAACCCAAGACTCCTGAAAGACATTAATCTTCTCCCCATTACTCACTCTCCAGCACACTCTTTTCTGCAATAAATCATGACCCCAAATAAACGATTTCCACATAAAAGTATCACTAGATGACAGGACCCGCCCCAACATCTCACTTTGAAACATCGAGACGACCCTATGGGGCCCACTTTAGAAGAGATCATACCGAAAGTTCGATATAACCTCCCCTAAAAATGGACTACCTGAAAACCTGTAATTTAATGAATCCACACTTCAAAAATTTCAACTTCCAACAACACCTAAGCCTACGTGCTCGCCGGTGATAATAATTCAAATTCCACAATTTAAAATAACTTCCAAGAGTTTCCAACTCCAAATGAGGAATATAACCAAATACATTTTACATTTTTAAAACGCAATGTATCAGAGCTACTAAGTTAATTAAGATACAATGTTCAAACGATAGTAGGTTAAACTACAACCTACGAGAATAGGAAGGTGGTGGTGACTATGCCTCGACCTCGACACGGGACTTCAGCTAGCTAGTCTGCAATCTGGGTAGTTGAAAAATAGAAAAGCCTAGGGGAAAAATATGGAAAACTATTAGCGTGAGTGGACAAAAATAATAGTTCCATAAACATAATTCTAAGATGTTTTCCCATCGAGAAAACTATGCCTCAAGAAATTAAATTATCTGACTGAATACTAATCTGAAACTGAAACAGAGGTGATGACCAAGGGGGTCTACCACGTTGGCCACCCGACGTCTGGGGGAGTCTATCAGCGCCAGACGCCCTTTACCTGAAGGCTACTAACACGTCAGGTAGGTTACCTGAGGGAATCTATCACATTAGGTAACTATTCATGCACATAAACAAAAACCTCCCAATAAAACATGAAGTATTAATCAACTGAAAATCTCAAGCTGAAAATAATTGAAATCTCAATAACTGATATCAGGCAAGATAATTAAATATTCTTCGAAAATAAACAACATGCTTATTTGATTTAAAATCAAAGTCCACTCACAAAAGACTTAACTAAGGCTGACGTCCGTAAAAATCCTCCTCTGTAGGATCAAAACAAGTTACGCTATAGATTAATTCAACGAACGAGCGATTAAGTAGAAAAATTAACGAATTAACCCGATTAGGGTTTCCATCGGGAAATTCTCTTTTCCCTAATTCCAACATCGAAATCCGAAACGTAAACTCCTCAAATAAAACACTCATCGACACATTTAATTATCCAAAACACTCGGCGACTTTTCCAACGGTCGGATCGTCGCGGTTCGATAAATCGAATGAACGTAAACTAATTCAGCGATCTCACAATCCGTAATTATTCTTTAATTAACCAATTGATGTCATTCCAATAATCCAACCACACCATCTCCTCAAAATAATTATCTTAACATCCTAATCAATTTCGGTGACCATCTAACGGTCACCCAATAATCTAAACCGTGAATTGTTTGGTAACGAACCTAAATAAATCGGATTAATTCTCAAACTTCGATAACTTTCTACAAATCATACATCAATATGCTCGTAATGGAAAACACAAGCTAATGGGCTAAAATACACTACCGATGAATGCCGGACGCGCCACCCAAAGCGGCTACGTGTGGGCCCCACGCGCCGCCGATCAACCATCTCTGATGGTCATGAAATTTTACTAGCAAGTGCACAACATCACAAGAACCAACTTTCATACCTGCCACGAAGTCCAATTCGAAGTAGAAATCCATAAATTTGTTTTTGAAGTTCCGGGTGGCCAGAACTTTGACTTGTCGATTCTCCTTCCTCCAGCAACCAATGGGGGTGAGGCCGGTTGCGTTGGGTTCGTGGTGAGGAGGGCTACAAAGCCCAGTAGGTGGTCACGGCCAAATGGACCATAATCGTTGCTTGCAAGCTAGGAAAGTTTTCGAGATTTTTGGGTTTTTTTCTCTCCTAGATTTCTCCTCCTTCACTTAAATTTGTGGCTTGAAACTGGTATAGGATTGAAGAGGAGGAGGAGACGAAGATTTTGGGACCGGTTTCGTGGCCTAAGGTGGCCGGAAAGCCGAGAAATCGGCCGGAGAAAACTGACAGCCGGATAAGAGAGAGAGGAGAGAGAAACAAAGTCCGAAAATGGAAACTTCCCGAAATATCAATTTCCCAAAATAGTAACTCCCCTTCCGAGAACCATAACTCTCTCATACGAAGTCCGATTTTTACATACTTCATGTCCACGGACTCGATTTAACGTGCTCTACATCTTCCGTGAAGAAAGTTCAAATAAATTCCTAACCGAACAAAAAGTCACGACGAAAGCCTCCTAAAAGTATTAACCAAAGCTCGAAAATGAAAATTCCGCCAAATTGTGGACACGTTAATTAGTACATTGGGAAGCTTTGGTCCGGGGTGTCACACTAGAGTCTGATGTAGCCTCTAGAAAATCACCATTAGGGAAATACTTAGCCTTCAACATTCTAGCCACCAAAGTATTAGTGGAACAAAGAAGTCTCCAGCCCTGTTTTGTAACAAGAGCTTGATTAAAGAGTTGTAGATCCCTAAAGCCCAGTCCTCCCTCGCCCTTAGAAGTACAAAACTCCTTCCATTTTCTCCAATGTATACCTTTTCCACCCAGCTTTCCCCACCAAAACCTCGCAAAGCATCGATTGATCTCCTTGCATATTCCCACCGGAAGTTGGAAAACACTCATCATATAAGTAGGAATAGCCTAGGTCACCGATTTAATTAAAACTTCCTTACCAGCCTTTGATAATATTTTTCCTTCCCATTCATTCACCCTACTCCAAACTCTATCTCCTAAACCACGAAACATCTTCTTCTTATCCCTACCAGCAACAGTTGGAAGGCCCAAATAACGTTCATGGCACGGAACCACCGTCATATCCAGCACAACACAAGACTCCTCTTGATCACTTCTCAGCGTGCTAGGGGTGAAACACATTGCCGACTTATCATTATTTATCTTCTGTCCTGAAGCTTCCTCATAGATTTTAAAAATTTCCTTCAATTTAGAACAATTCCTCACTGACGCAATGTGATACTAGAATTGGAGGAATAAAGGATGGAGACGGAATTGGTATAAGGAAGGAGTCAATGACAATGCAATAATATATGGGTTTTTATCATCAATGGGGTCTGAACTTTTTCGGACCGGTCAAAATTATACTTGGATTTAAAAAATAATTAATTAGGTACCTGAACTTTTAAAACCAAATCAATGAGGTACTTCTGTCTAGTCAACGTTAGTTGACTGTTAATTTTTTTCATGTGCCAATCATGTGACCTGAGTCACAGGGCCATAAATGACTTTTTGTAACAGAAACGTACGTGTCAATCATCAGACCCGATTCACCGCCTAAGCTTCCTCTCTCTTCACGCGTGGCAACCAGCTCCCTTCTCCAGTTCTCCCTCTTCTCGCGCGCTGGGGTAGAGGGCAGCCCTGATTCTAGAATGGGTGCCCAAAAGAATTGGCGGCACGGGTTGATGAATTGCAGCGCTGTGATTGTGAGCGGTGGCTGTGAGTGTTGGATGAACGGCGGAGCAGCGGCGTAATCTGGGCAGCGTATATACTGAAGGCTGCGACACTGGTGAAGAGAGAGAGACACGGAGGTGTGGGTTTGAATGAATTCGAGCAGTGGTGGCACACGGTAGAGAAAGGATTGGGGACTGAGAACTGAGTCGGAAGGGCTGGGCTCAAGCTACGGTGGTTGGGCTGTTGCTGAAGTTGGGTTGCGCATGGGTCTGGGCATCGCGGGGAGCTGAAGAACTGAAGCGGCGGAGCTGAGAAGCTTGTGGAGGTCTTTGGGTACCAAGAGAGATTTTGGGCGACAGCGGTGAGTTGTGAGCAGAGGTGCGGCGCACAGGGCAGAGGCGGCGTTGGTGGGAACGGTTGGGATCGATGGAGGCGGAGCTACACGAGGCATGAACTGGGAAGTAAGCTCGGTGAGGAGCTGATGATCCTGTGATTGTCTGAATTGGAGAAGTGGAGCGGCACTAGCAGCGCGGCTGTGATTCTGTGTGTTGTGGCTGGATTGCAGAGAGAAGTCAAGAACAAAGGGAGAGAGATGAAGAGAAATCAGAGCTGGAAGAAGAGAGAACATACCGAATAATGGTTACCAAATTATCAAGGCTTCAATGGGTTCGATTGATTGAATTCATATTGCAGCTATTGGGAATGAGCAAATGATAAAAAAATGTCACATACAGAGGTCTACTTCGAAATCAGTCCACCGTATTTTATTTTATAAATACCTGCACTGCCCTTTTTCCTACCTCAGTTAACAAAAGCAGGCGAAAGAAACAAGAAATAGAAGAAATAAAAATGGGTAGCAGTGTTAGTTGAAGCAGCATTAGTTGGAGCAAAGTGAAGACAACGTGGAGCTACAAGAATAAGAGACAACAACTTGTCCCTGAAAAGTTCGGCCAAGAAAAAATTGTAGCCAATTATTTGTGCATATATAGTTTTGTCTTAATAGGCAATCTTTGTTTTTAGTAAGTAATAGTATGTAGGAAAGGAAGGATGTGCCTCTATAAATACAACATTTAGCTGCATGGTATGCACGACCGGATCTATAGCCTCAGTGCCTCTGCCTTTGCATTCTCTTCCTTTTTCAGTTTGTAAACACTCACCTTTTGTAAAATAGTTCATTCAATCAATAAAAGTTCAGTACATATTCCTCATCCATTTAAGCTATTAAGTAAGTTTACTTAGTTTATTTTCTTGTTTTCTTTAGTAGCCTTCTAGTCCAAAACAGGGAAAAACTATCATAGTTATATTATTATCTTGCTAAATTGACGATCATACTCTCTTTGTGGGAATCTGTTATAGTTAAATGTATGCCAAAGTGACTGCCAGATACTAGTCAGGGTACCTCTGAGTTTTGCGTCTTGTTGTCATGTGTTAGGCGTTTAATTGCAGTTCCATGTACTTGTTTTATGTGCAAGTCTTAGTATCTAGTAGTTAAATTGGTCATTCGACTATCGAGCGGTTTGCTCATCCAAATTTTGTATCAGAGCCAATTTAGCATTATAATAATATGATTATATAGTAAAGTACCTTGAGGATAGAAGCCAATCTTTACATCTTGAAGAAAACATAGTTTTATGGACAAAACTAAAACTGTTTCAGGATATCATTATTGTGTGCCTTGTCAAACTAGAATTATCTAGAATAGGTTTATCCTTCTAGAATATGGATTGTATTTAGAATAGATTTCCTACATCAATACATATTGTATCTTGTACTCCTCTATATATAGAAGCCCTTATTCATTAATGAAATACATCTTATTCGCTGCTCATTCTCTCTTGTTATTTACGTTTCCCTTAAACAAAAACTAATATTTTGAATATAACTTATATTTGTATGATTTAAACATCTACTACGTTTATAGTCTGTGTGTATATATTTAATTAATTAGTTTGTTAAGTATAATTTAATTATCTGTTAAATATTTGTTAATACTCTCTGTGTATATATTTTGTTAAATTAGTTTGTTAAGTTGTTAAGCATATTTTAATTATCTGTATACATAATAGTTTGTTTAAACCTTTATGTTGTGTGATTGGTATACACCTAGATATATAAGAGGTAGAATTCAATCACTTAAATTAAATAGAAAAAATCATTTGCAGCGAATTAGAGAATTTACTATAATTTTAGGATATCCAGAAGTAGCTAATAATCCATTTGAGAGAGCATATATACAATTTGTAATAGGAGTACATAATAGTATTGTAGAAAATTTAGAAGAAAATATAGAATTTTATCGGACTTATTTAGCAATTAGACTAGAACAAGGTAGACTGTAAACTAATAATCTGTCTATAGGTAGATCTCTTTCAGAATTATTATTAGTTTAATGACAGATTCTAGAACTAGCAGTAAATACATCAAAGCACTAGAAGAAGTTAGAAGATTAGATAAGGAACCCGTAGGATTTTCAGATATCACAACAATTTATTAGGTATGCATCAGAACAAATAATTATGTTATGACAACTAGAGAATTTAGTAAATAAATTAAAGTTTGCATTAGAACAAAGAATTATAATATGAAAGGAGAATATAAGAATTTATTAGTAAACCTTATGTATATAGGAAAAGTTTCAAATAAATTTAATCATCAGTGTAACATAGAATTTAATAATTTAGTACAAACATTTGGTAGCAAACATGTTAATATGATAGAAGCAAAACCAGTAGATAATAGCTTTTTAGAAGGAACAGAATGGAGCTTACCTAATTTACAGATAGCTAGAAATAAACAACCATATAAAGCACAAATTTTTGAAAATCATTTAGGAGAAGCAACTGTTAGATTTAGTAATTATAAGCAAATAAATAATTTAGATGATTTAGAAAGCGAAGTAGAAATTAATATGGCATTTGATGACTTAGAAATAAATATATTTGAACATAATTTTGATAGCATAGTAGATAAACTCATAGATGACATAGATCATTTAGACGAAGAGCATTATTTAGAAAAATATAAAACATATGATTTAGGATTATATATATTATCAGATGAAGAAATGAAGCAATTAATTTTAGAAATAGGATTAGAACATATTTTAGGAGAAAAGGAATATAATAATATGATAATAGAAGAAGAATGTTTACCAGCAGAAGAGCAATATAGTTCAACACCACATCCACATAGTTCAGGAATATCACAAGAAGAAAGAAGGACAGATCAGCAAAATCTTAGACAAACTCAGGAACTTTATAGAGAACAAGATAGAGGCTTTCATATAGATTTCACTAGACCAGGAAAAAAATAGAATACCTTATAATGGAATAGAGCAAGTAAATTTAGCAGGTAATATATTAAATTTAGATAATGTAGACCCCCAAGATTGGGAAAAAGTAATAGAAAGATGGGAAAAATGATGCATACATGCAGCAATAATGTTAGATTTTAGTAGCACGCAGGATATGTTAGATTATTTTGAGCATACTTTAGACGGCATGGTTTTCGATTTCTTTCAGACATGGAAAACTCAAGAACCAGAAGAGCATCAAAAAGCAAAAACAGCATTTAATATAGACTTTTTTACTAAATTAGTTAAAAGAGAATTTTTAGATCATAATAGATTAGATGGTAGAAATGAACAGGAGCAAATAAGAGCAATTACAAATTTGTGATTTACAATATATATAGGACAATATACTTCAGATTTCTTTAGATATTTATGTCACGCCCCGATTTTCGAATCAATTAATAAGGCATTTTGCCCTTAATTACAATCAATTCGGAAACGTGACTACATGGAATATCAAATACAAATATGCACTAGAATTTTTTTCTTTTTAATTCAAGTACACAACACCAACTCCATGCCCAACATTGTAATTTCAAACTCAATACAAGAGTCGAATATTACATACCAAATATTTATATAATAAATTGATACATCAAAATATTACATAAATAAATCTTCAGAGTGCGAAGCATAAAATAGCGGAAGTCTTATAACCCAACAAAATATATGCAGCCTTGCATTACTCCTGGTTATCCTAACCTGCAGGTATAACCCCTACACCGTGGAATAGTGTACCGGGTTATATCAACAAACCCGGTCAGCTTACGAAGCTGGTATGAGTTAACTCAGTTTTACTCAACCTAAACCGTTTAACAAAATATACATATATAGTTTGTTTTAAACAAATATATGTAACTTATACTTTTCAAAAACAATTCAAATCCCGAAAATTCATATTATAAAATATACTGAACCTACGCGCCCCATATCACGTATTTTAACCCCACACGTCCCATAAACGTGTATGTTAATCCCAGGGTAATTCAGAATATTAAACAATATAAACTTTCCCAAAAATCATTTCCCAAAATTATGATTCTTTCTTTTTAAGAATCGTAAATCATAATAATAATTACTTCAATTTTTAAAGAAGTAAAAACTTCAAAATACAATTCAATAATTCTCCAAGAATTGTAATTCAATAAATCAATGCTTCAATTATTTAAGAAGCAAATTCATATCATACTCACACAAAACCACAATCAACTTCAAATGATTAAAAGCGAGAATACCATTTTTCTTCTCCTTTTAATACATCAAGATAAAGCGAGAATACCATTTTTCTTCTCCTTTATTACATAAAGTATTCATCTTTGTTTTCAATGAATACATGGCTACACAGTCTAGAACTCTAACCTTCACCTTCTGGCTACACAGTCTAAAGCTCTAACCTTCACCATTGGCTACACAGTCTAGAGCTCTAACCTTCACCCATTGGCTACACAGTCTAAAGCTCTAACCTTCACCCATTGGCTACAAAAACATTCGAGTAGGCAAACACAATATCATAATTTTTGAAATATTGTTCCCACAAAATCCACCAATTAAAACAATAAAATGAATACTTTCAAATATTGTTTTAACACAAAATCACACATGCTGATATATCAAATTAAAACTGTATTTAATTTATATATCGCAAAATCATTTAAATAAATATAATTATTTATTTTCGCAAACAACACAATATGAATTAATATTCATATATAAAATATCGTGAGATTCACTCATCTCTAATTCCTGCTGCGTCTTCAAATAGTAACCAGGAATCGACAAGCACGAGCTACACTTCTCGTAAACACCTATGATTATGCAATATCCAATTAGCATAATACATTTCCAAAATAATCCAAATGTTCCTCAAATGTCTCCTACGACATCGGAACATTTAATCGAGACCATTTGACCAAAAGTCAACCATCGGTCAACGTGGGTCCCACGTCTACTATTCATCAACGGGTCCCACACAAAATCCAAAACTTCCAAAATCCAACAGCATGCTTATTTCTAGCATCCTAACATCATATTCAAAATTGGTGATGATCCAACGGTCGGATCATCACGGATCTAACGATCCATAACTATCGCTTAATTGATCATTGATCAAACGACCGAATTTGACAAAAGTCAAAACACGAAAGTTGTTCGTATCGACGAACCAAGTCAAACGGAGCAAAGAATTGCTCCCGGACCGACCTGACGCGCCGCCGACGCGCCTCCGGAGGTGGCTGCCGGCCGCCGGTCAAGGTGGTCCGATGTCTACCAAATTTTACCAGTGTGTAGAACTCAACAAGCCCAACAAGTTTAGTAACTACCTCAAAGTCTGGATCGGAGCGGAAGTGGCCGGAATCGGCGTTGACTTTTTGAAAATCAAAAACTTCCCGAGCTCAATCCGCCGCCTACGGTGGTTTTCGGTGAAATCCAAGGGCACCATCGTGTTCCAAGGGTTGAGGGCTTCAAAACCCAGTGCATGAAGTGGTCCGGGGTGGCCGGATTCACGTCGGAAAACAAGGAGGCAAATCGGAGCTACTTTGGCCGCCGCGTGCGGCGTCACGCCGGTGAGCCGTGCGGCACGACCGGTTCGGTTAGGACCGTCGGCCCGGGCTGCGTCGACTGGTCTGGGCGGTGAGGGTCACCGGTGGCCGGAGCTGGGTCGCCGGAAAACCCAGATGGGAGAGAGAGAGAGAACGCGGGGAGAGAGAATCGGGGAGGAGAGAGAAAAAATTCCAGAAAAATAAAACATTTTCATGTTTTATAGAAAATCGTGCAATTTCCGAGGGCCATAACTCCTTCATACGATGTCCATTTCTGGTGAACCAAATTTCTACGAACTCGATTCGACGAGTTCTACAACTTTCATGAAGGAAGTTTTCCCAAATTCTCGACGGATAAAAAGTTACCTTAATTAACCTTGTGTAACTTATAATTACCGCCGTAATTATCGTTTTACGACGAAAACCTCTTAAAAAACAATTTCACACCATTTCACTTCAAATTTCACGACATATTTTATAAAAATAATAGTGAAATTTTCGGGGTATTACAGTCTACCCTCCTTAAAGAAATTTCGTCCCGAAATTTGGACGCAGAGTACACCCAAGGTTATCACAACTTGATTCCAAAATCCAAAGTTTTATTGATGATAACTTAGGTAGTACACAACAACCACAACATAACTAGGAAACAACTTGCACACACTTCTAATTACAAATCTTAAGATTGCCTCACAGGGCTTACACTACCAGAAGCCATCCTTAAACCTCCAATAGTGACTTCGTGGATAAGAGGCCGGATGTCTCGGAATTCCATACATCATAAGCTGATAGAAGTATGCTGCCTCCACGAAACACTTGCAAGTGTCGCAACATTCTCTAGCTGCATGCCTATCTCCATCCACGTCCCACATGTCCTGGCCAAAAGGACGCCAAAAACTTGACTCACCGCAAGTAAGACATTTACCAGCGGGCAGGAAAGCAGTAGTCGACGGAAAATATAATAGAAGATGCTCATGACAAAACTCAGCCTGATGCATCATCCGCTCGACTTCTTGTCTACAGTAGTAGATGTTCCATCCGCTTCTCCACCAGTCGAGGGCTTCACACAGTCGCTGCACCGTTTTCTGCTGCTCGGCTCGTGGTCCTAAAATCATCTTAATCATACATGCTGCATAAAATGCAACATGATGACCTACCACCGAACTGGGACGTGCACCATAGAATGTTCCTGGTTTGCATGCCGCATCGAAATACTCCAGGGCTAAAGATATGTTCGCTGCCTCCACGAGTACTCGTATTCCCATTCGGAACAGAGACTCCGGGTTCTTCGCTTCCCAGCATCGATTAGCGAAGATGCGCACCTGCCTGTCCGCTTCTATGGAACCAGTGGGTCTGGATCCACCATCGAATCCATCCATGTCGATCGCCGCCAAAGTAGACCAGCTATCGGCATACTCCTTGAAAGTTTTGCAGACACAACGGAGTTCCATTGTGCTCTGCAGGGATGCGTTTGCCACCAACTGGAATATATACTTCCAGATCTCCACCGGAAGTTCACTCCAATCAGTCTTTGATCTCTTACTGCACTCTCCTTTGCTCACCATTTTGCAAGAGAGAAATTTAGTCGAAGTGTTTGTTTGATAACAGATATGAGTTAAGAAACACGACTCCTTATCCAAGTATTTAAGACAAAATTTCCCACCGTAAGGAAACCCTTCTTTAATGCGAGTGCGGTGCACTCAGCAACCCACTAAGAATAATTATTGCTCATATCTGTCTCAATTACTCAAAAGTATCGCCCACGATACAAGATTCCACAAGATTTAATCAACAAAAACTCAGTCTTCCACTAACACCGGTCATAATGGCTCTTTACTTTAACTTTCGCATAATTAATTCCTCAAAAGATGCGAGGTCTCACAAGAGTGGAACTGTATGTGGAAAATCAGTGCATCGGGGAAAGAAAATCTTCCACAATCTCCAAGGTCTCCGACAATTAGCTGTAAATCAGCCGCTCACTTTAGCTTTTGAATTTTCAAATCCTCCACCAACAATAAATATACACCTTACGCATCCACTAACAGATACTTTCCATTAGTGCCATAACCTCCTTTCTCTTTCAAAGAGGACTTCTTCACTCCACTTCTCAGAAATTTACACCAACTCAAACATGTCACGTAAAGTGAATTCGTTCAGTGAATTACTTCAATCTGATCCCTCTGAAAGCCAATTCTTTGAGGGCTTAGATGAAATAATTTCACCAGCAATCGAATTCGACAACGATATCGACATGCTAGACATGCTTCTAGCAGAAGATGAAGCCATTGAAGTAGCCCCAAGTCCACAAGTATCATCTCCACAAGCTGAACCTAGTTCATCCAAACGTATTCCACCGAGGAAGAGCTTCACCAAATACCAAGTCCAAGCATTGAAGGACTTCGTCGAGGCTTTTCCACAGCCAACTGTTCAACAACGACAAGATTTGGGTGACCAAATAAGGTTAACGTTTGCACAAGTCTCTGCGTGGGTGATAAAGCATCGACCCAAAACGCCTGCCCAAACAACTCGTCAACAAAATTTTCTGCTGAGACAGCAAATCAATGAGCTTCAAGCTCAACTTAGCCAGTACCAAGCAGCATTCAACAGAATCAACTGCAACCACTGTGGGAAACGAGTTACTCCCAATAGTGAGCTACTAAAAGGGATTGAAGAGACTACCCCACAACCTCAGACTCTTCCAATTCCTGCAGTCATCGGTCCAAGGGAAAAGTCTCACATGAGGAGGGATATTCAAAAGTGTATGTCGATCCCACATCACTCTTCTTCTACACAACAACTATCAGACAACATCAACCGTTCAGAACCTGAAGAAGCATCTGCCGTGGCAGAAGCATCTGTCGTGGCAGACACAACTAAGATTTCTGAAATCATTGTGTCGGTCAGAGATGAGCTAATCATCATGGCATCTGCTGCTGCACCACTGTGGATCTCTGCACTCAAATCCAGCTCTGCCACGCTTCATGAGTTCCTGAATGAAGCAGAGTACAAGAGAATCTTCACTAACGGTATTGATCTTACTCCCACTAACTTCCAAACTGAAGCTTCTCGCTACACAGCCACTGTTCCCCTCAGTCCTGTCGTACTCGTGAATCTCTTCATGGATGTGGACCAATGGTCCACCATATTCGGTAGCATCATTTCAAGGGCGAGTATCCTTGATGTCTTGTCATCAGGGACTACTGAAAGCTACCACGACACCATCCAAGTCATGACTGCTGAATTCCAGGTGACCAGTCCATCCGTCTCCACTCGTGTAACTCACTTTGTTCGTTATTGCCAACGACAAACAGAACAAAGTTGGGCAATAATTGACGTCTCTGTGGACGGTTTAAGCTCAAATCTGGGTCCACACCCAAGATCTCAATGCAAGAAGCGTCCATCCGGATGCTTAATCCAAGATTTGTTCAACGGCAGCTCTCGTGTCGTATGGGTGGAACATGTTGATGTACAGGATCAAATCATGCACCAAACATACCGAACGCTAGTCGAGTCAGGCTTAGCCTTCGGAGCAAGGCGATGGGTAGAAATACTTCAGAGGCAAGCGGAACGGTTAAATTATTCCGCGGCTGACACTTATCCACCTCAAGACTTTTGTGTCATACCATCTGTGGAAGGAAGAAGAAACTTGTTGCAGATGGCATGCAGAATAGTGACAGACTTTTTCACAGACATCGGCAACTCTACTGCTCATGAATGGAAGGTAGCTGAACAAACCAAGTTCAGGGGTTCAGGGATAAGAGTCTCCACCAACAAAATCTGGAACAGGCTGAATAAGCCTCATGGTCTCACTCGAACTGCATCTGCAATAATCCAGCATCATGTCTCTCACAGAAAGCTCTTTGACTTCTTCATTGACGTACAAACTCGGAACCAGTGGGACCACCTAGCATTGGAAAAAGAAGTACAGGAGATTGCACATATCACAACTGGTCATGATCCACGCAATTGTGTCTCCTTGTTGCAAATGCACAACACCTATATACTCCAAGAAAGTTGTACTGATTCAACAGGGTCATACGTGATTTATGCCCCTATTAGTCAGTCAACGGTACAGAAGTTAATAGGCGGTTGTGAGTTAGGTACAATTGTATTCCTAACTTCAGGTTTTTCAATTCTACCAGATATGCCTACTGCTGGAAGAACAGAAGGGGTCTCAGACAATCCGTACATTGGTTGTCTAGTAACGGTAGCAACACAGATCTCTACTGAGCTGCTGAAGAACAAGAAAGGGTCAGTGGATCAAGTCTGTCGTTTGATCCAGGGTACGGTTGAGAGGATTAGAAATGTAGCCATGTAAGACTATCAATTTCGGAATTGTAATTTGTACTTTATATTCTTAACAACACAACAGCACTGAAGAGCACATGATGGGGATCCGCCGCGGTCGGGCCATCACTCGATAAATACTGTGCGTAATTAAGCATACGAAGTAACCATTACTTGAATGAATCTAAGAACCTAACGTCAAACCCTAAACCGATCCTAAGCTCTAAACCCTAACTTCACTTCACAACTCAACAACTCGTTTCATCACAGTAGAGCGTTCCATTGCTCAATCACTTCCTTAGAGCATTGTTTTGCTCTGATACCAATCTGTCACGCCCCGATTTTCGAATCAATTAATAAGGCATTTTGCCCTTAATTACAATCAATTCGGAAACGTGACTACATGGAATATCAAATACAAATATGCACTAGAATTTTTTTCTTTTTAATTCAAGTACACAACACCAACTCCATGCCCAACATTGTAATTTCAAACTCAATACAAGAGTCGAATATTACATACCAAATATTTATATAATAAATTGATACATCAAAATATTACATAAATAAATCTTCAGAGTGCGAAGCATAAAATAGCGGAAGTCTTATAACCCAACAAAATATATGCAGCCTTGCATTACTCCTGGTTATCCTAACCTGCAGGTATAACCCCTACACCGTGGAATAGTGTATCGGGTTATATCAACAAACCCGGTCAGCTTACGAAGCTGGTATGAGTTAACTCAGTTTTACTCAACCTAAACCGTTTAACAAAATATACATATATAGTTTGTTTTAAACAAATATATGTAACTTATACTTTTCAAAAACAATTCAAATCCCGAAAATTCATATTATAAAATATACTGAACCTACGCGCCCCATATCACGTATTTTAACCCCACACGTCCCATAAACGTGTATGTTAATCCCAGGGTAATTCAGAATATTAAACAATATAAACTTTCCCAAAAATCATTTCCCAAAATTATGATTCTTTCTTTTTAAGAATCGTAAATCATAATAATAATTACTTCAATTTTTAAAGAAGTAAAAACTTCAAAATACAATTCAATAATTCTCCAAGAATTGTAATTCAATAAATCAATGCTTCAATTATTTAAGAAGCAAATTCATATCATACTCACACAAAACCACAATCAACTTCAAATGATTAAAAGCGAGAATACCATTTTTCTTCTCCTTTTAATACATCAAGATAAAGCGAGAATACCATTTTTCTTCTCCTTTATTACATAAAGTATTCATCTTTGTTTTCAATGAATACATGGCTACACAGTCTAGAACTCTAACCTTCACCTTCTGGCTACACAGTCTAAAGCTCTAACCTTCACCATTGGCTACACAGTCTAGAGCTCTAACCTTCACCCATTGGCTACACAGTCTAAAGCTCTAACCTTCACCCATTGGCTACAAAAACATTCGAGTAGGCAAACACAATATCATAATTTTTGAAATATTGTTCCCACAAAATCCACCAATTAAAACAATAAAATGAATACTTTCAAATATTGTTTTAACACAAAATCACACATGCTGATATATCAAATTAAAACTGTATTTAATTTATATATCGCAAAATCATTTAAATAAATATAATTATTTATTTTCGCAAACAACACAATATGAATTAATATTCATATATAAAATATCGTGAGATTCACTCACCTCTAATTCCTGCTGCGTCTTCAAATAGTAACCAGGAATCGACAAGCACGAGCTACACTTCTCG
The DNA here is from genome assembly GCA_029955375.1 of Rubus parviflorus. Classification (NCBI taxonomy): domain Eukaryota; kingdom Viridiplantae; phylum Streptophyta; class Magnoliopsida; order Rosales; family Rosaceae; genus Rubus; species Rubus parviflorus. The sequence continues at coordinate 5,637,707 of JARGGL010000005.1, read as the reverse complement.
TAAACACCTATGATTATGCAATATCCAATTAGCATAATACATTTCCAAAATAATCCAAATGTTCCTCAAATGTCTCCTACGACATCGGAACATTTAATCGAGACCATTTGACCAAAAGTCAACCATCGGTCAACGTGGGTCCCACGTCTACTATTCATCAACGGGTCCCACACAAAATCCGAAACTTCCAAAATCCAACAGCATGCTTATTTCTAGCATCCTAACATCATATTCAAAATTGGTGATGATCCAACGGTCGGATCATCACGGATCTAACGATCCATAACTATCGCTTAATTGATCATTGATCAAACGACCGAATTTGACAAAAGTCAAAACACGAAAGTTGTTCGTATCGACGAACCAAGTCAAACGGAGCAAAGAATTGCTCCCGGACCGACCTGACGCGCCGCCGACGCGCCTCCGGAGGTGGCTGCCGGCCGCCGGTCAAGGTGGTCCGATGTCTACCAAATTTTACCAGTGTGTAGAACTCAACAAGCCCAACAAGTTTAGTAACTACCTCAAAGTCTGGATCGGAGCGGAAGTGGCCGGAATCGGCGTTGACTTTTTGAAAATCAAAAACTTCCCGAGCTCAATCCGCCGCCTACGGTGGTTTTCGGTGAAATCCAAGGGCACCATCGTGTTCCAAGGGTTGAGGGCTTCAAAACCCAGTGCATGAAGTGGTCCGGGGTGGCCGGATTCACGTCGGAAAACAAGGAGGCAAATCGGAGCTACTTTGGCCGCCGCGTGCGGCGTCACGCCGGTGAGCCGTGCGGCACGACCGGTCCGGTTAGGACCGTCGGCCCGGGCTGCGTCGACTGGTCTGGGCGGTGAGGGTCACCGGTGGCCGGAGCTGGGTCGCCGGAAAACCCAGATGGGAGAGAGAGAGAGAACGCGGGGAGAGAGAATCGGGGAGGAGAGAGAAAAAATTCCAGAAAAATAAAACATTTTCATGTTTTATAGAAAATCGTGCAATTTCCGAGGGCCATAACTCCTTCATACGATGTCCATTTCTGGTGAACCAAATTCCTACGAACTCGATTCGACGAGTTCTACAACTTTCATGAAGGAAGTTTTCCCAAATTCTCGACGGATAAAAAGTTACCTTAATTAACCTTGTGTAACTTATAATTACCGCTGTAATTATCGTTTTACGACGAAAACCTCTTAAAAAACAATTTCACACCATTTCACTTCAAATTTCACGACATATTTTATAAAAATAATAGTGAAATTTTCGGGGTATTACAATTTAAGAAGAACAGGTAGGATAAATGATACTAATTTATCAGATACTTATATGACTAAAATGAAAGGACCAATAGGAGAAAAAATATGGACAGAATCGCAAAAACATCCTAAGAAAAACGATAAAGCAATAGGACATAGAGTTCAATATGTGTTCATAAGCAATATTATATGAAAGCTAAGAGACAGATTAGAAAGCAATATTATATGAGTTGTAAAAATATAGATTTACCCAAGCAATATGGTTGTCATAGAAAAGATAAAGATAAGCATAAAATATCATATAGGAAGAGCTATAGAAAATATAAAGCATATAAACACCATAAACAATTTAGTATTTAGCCCTCTAGAACATTTAGAAAAAGAAAATATATACCTAAGCAGTTTAGAAAAAGAAGAAGCAAACCTTGGATTAAAAGATATAAATTTCCAAAAGATAAAAGTAGTTGTAAATGTTTTCTTTGTGGAGAAGTATGACACATTAGACCAAAATGCCCGAAAATAGGAAAACAGCCTAGAGATAAAATACAATTAGTATAGCAGTTTCAATTAGAAGAAGATGAAGATTTAGAATCAATTTACAGTTTAGATAATTTAAGTGATAATGAGAGCATTTATAGCATTAATAGCATTGATATGTTTTCAGAAACAAAATCTAGCAATTTAGATTTAGATATATGTATATTAGAAGAAAAAGAAGAGCATGAAGAATTTAGATATGTTAATTTAGGATGGCCAGAACCATGTAGTAAATGTAAGAAAATAGTATTAGATAAATACTTAACATCAAAAATAGTTTTTTGCAAGCCTTGTTATAATAATAGACAAGTAGAATTAGAAAGTAGCAAAAACAGTTCTAGCTTAGAAATAGTAGAAAATAATATAAATAGTCTTGGCCTAGAGAAACAGGAAAATAGTTTAATAGTAGGAGATAGTATAAATAATCTTAGTGTAGATAAGCAGAAAAATAGTTCATTAATAACTATTAATTGTGAATTAGAATTTAATAAAGAGCATAAAATACATACCATAGCAATGATAGATACATGTAGCACTAAATCTGTAATTAGAGAAGAATTAGTACCAGCACAATTTAGAAAAAAATTAATTAGACCAATTAAAATATCTCAATTTGATACTAAAACAGTAAGCATGACACATTGCATAAATAATACACCAATTAGAATAGAAAGACAACAATTTACTTTACCATTAGCATTTATATCACCAGTACGATCATATCCATTTATCTTCTGATTAAATTTTTTAAAGAGCATACAAGCATTTTTATATCAGCCTCAAGAAATTACATTTTTTAAGAAAGGAATAACAGCCACAGACCAAAGCAATCTTATAGAATCATACAATAGTGTTAGCATAGAAGAAATAGGTGCTCGAAACCATAATATAGAAGAATTAGAAGAAGAAAATTTAGATGAGCAAAATAATGTAGACGAATATGATGACATAATATTTGAGCATGAATACCCAGAAATAGGAGAATTAGTACCTTTAGAAATATTACAGTTAGATAGACCTAAAACTTTAGAAGAGTTGTTACAACTAGTAGAACAAACTAGAATCATAGGAGAAGATCCACGGTTACATTTGAATAAAAATAAAATATTAGCAAAATTAGATATAATTAATCCAGATTTAACTATCAAAACAACAGACATGCCTTGTAATTTATCAGATAAGCAAGAATTTGAGCAGCAAATAAAAGAGCTATTAAATCTTAAAGTAATTAGACCCTCAAAATCTAGACATAGATCAACAGCATTTGTAGTTAGAAAACACTCAGAGCTTAAAAGAGAAAAAGCTAGAATAGTATATAATTATAGGAGATTAAATGATAATACATATGAAGATAGTTATAAATTACCCAATAAAGATGAATTAATAAACAAAATACAAGAAAACAAATACTTTAGTAAATTTGATTGTAAATCAGGATTTTGGCAAATTAGAGTAGTAGAAGAATCAATACAATGGACATCATTCACTTCTCCAGAAGGACATTTTGAATGGCTAGTCATGCCATTTGGATTAAAAAATGCACCATCGATCTTCCAAAGAAAGATGGATCAAATATTTAAAAAATATGATAATTTTTGTAGTGTTTATGTAGATGATATTTTAGTTCATAGTAAAAATAGGAATGAGCATAGAAAGCACTTAGAAATAATCTTACAAGAATTTATTAAGAATGGTATAGTTATCAGTAAAAATAAAATAGACTTAGAAAAGCAAGATATAGAGTTTTTAGGAATGTATATTAAGTCAGGAACTATTCAACTTCAGGAGCATGTAGCTAAGAAAGTTAGAGAATTTCCAGATAAATTAGAGGATAAAAAACAATTACAAGCTTTTTTAGGATTATTAAATTATGCTAGAAACTTTATACCAGATTTAGGAAGAAAAATAGCAGCATTACATAGTCAAACCAGTAAAACTGGACAGAAATATTTTAATAGTGAAGATATTAAATTAGTTCAGCAAATTAAGCAAGAAATTACACAACTTAAGCCATTAGCACTTCCATTAGATAATAGTTATAAAATTGTAGAAACAGATGCATCAGCATTAGGATGTGCATGAATTTTATATCAGAAAAAGCATAAAGATTCACCAAAGTCAGATGAGCAAATATGTAGATACTCTTCAGGAAAGTTTAGTGATATACAATCTAGATTACCAGCAACAGATTTAGAAATACTAGGAATAATCAATTCATTAGAAACATTTTCTTTGTTTTTACATAATGAAGTTTTTACAATAAGAATTGATTGTCAAAATATTGTATCTCATTACAATAAGATTTCTACTAATAAACAAGTAGCCCAAAGATGGGTCAATTTTGTTGATTGTATTACAGGAAATAGATTTAAGCCACAATTTAAGCATATTAAAGGAACAGATAACACTCTAGCAGATATCTTATCCAGACTTATTCATTAAACATGTATGGATTACTATGGACCCTCATCCTCTAGCAATAATAGGCGAGCAACAAGTGGAACACCACCTCGTAGTGGTTATCCATTGAATATAGCAGCAACAGCAAGGCCAATTATGGCAACAACAGCAAGGCCAATTATGGCAACAACAGCAAGGCCACCTATGAGGCCAGTAGCACCTTTTGTCTTTCGTTATGGAGGAATCAAAATACAAGAGGTAATAAATGAGCATTATAGGTATAGTAGTCAACAAGGGCTAGAAATTGGCCAGCATATATTATTAGATAATTTTTGGAGCATGAGGAACAATCCTCAACATCTAGTTATAGGACAAGAAAAGCTAGTAAGAGCATTAGAGCATGAGTTTGTTATTAAAAATCGATTATTTATGAAAGCATCTAAAGAGCATAGCAAAGTACTAGCAAGTTTTAAAGCATTAAGAGATAGTTATGATAAGCTATTAACAGAACATGAAAAGTTATTAACATAGCATAAAAATAATATTGAAAGCATAGCATCTATTAGCATTCAGAAAAATAAGATAGAAGAGCAATTGAGCAAAATAAAAGAAAAACAAATATTAGAAGAGGTTAATAAACCCGCTAATAGCAGACATGAAGCAATGAACATATTTATTAGAGCAACAGGAATAGCAGATACTTCTAGATGGTCAGCATCCATTATGGAGCAGACTAGCACAAATCCTAATTATTTACAAGCAATAGCAAGGGAACAACTTAGATGTCACCCAGCAAAATTAAAATTTTGTATATATGAAAAACACCAGCATGAGTCTTTTCACATAGCCTTACAAACCTTTCTTTTAACCCTTCTTGTTAACCCAGCACCAGGCATTGAAATTATCCTACAGTCATTTTATCTTTGTCTGCCAAAAAAGCAACCAGATGAAGAGGAGAAAATTGTTCAATTTACCGTCCTCTTAGCATACCTTAACATGCCAGAATACCATGAATTACATTTCTAGCATAATAACCAGAGCATTTCAGTTACCCCATGTCTTCTTTTTTACCAAGGTTTCCTAGCCAATATTTATGTCAAAAGCATTCGTCATATCCAGTCTTTTCCAGCAAAACTTAGCAACATTATTCAGTTTTATCTCTCCATTTGAGAAGAAGTCAGCTTAACCATAGATAGTATTCCACCTGAGCATTTTGATAACATTATTTATCCAGATCCAGCAGTCCATAATATTATCTTAGATACAAAGAGTTACTCTAGTCCACCATTACCACCAGGACCAGTACCTCTTCCAACTCTAACAGACATTCACCAATTCAAAGGAACACATATAGTCCAACAAGAAGAGCTTTGGAATGATAGCCAATTATTCATGATAGTACAAGATAAGTACATGACAGTCTATACAGCAAAGCAAACCGAAAGACCACTCAGCTGCATAGTAGGCGGCCCTTCACCAAAAATTAGGATGGCAAAGAAGAGTCTAACGGAGCAATCTTACAACATACTTTTTGAAGAATACAACAAAGAGATACCAGAATCAGCAGCATAAGATTCATACACAGCAGAAGACAATGTAGAATACTGGAACAATCTAGATGAAGTAGAACTGCATAATATACTAAATAGAATGGAAGCATAAGCAAGAATTATTGGCGTCAGAAGCATCCAAACAACCCAGAAGGATCCAAATATGGCAGAAGCAATGTAATTAGAATCCACTTGCAGCACAGTAGTGTATAATAATGAAGCAATCACAAACAGCACAGTAGTAAACAATTATGGAGCAAGCATCACGGATGGCACAGTAGTATGCAATAACTGACTTTTTCAACCATATGTAAATATACGGAAGACAAGGGCTATTTTAGTCTGTTTATGTAAAAATACTAACCTTATTTGAAAAATACGGCCTGAAGTGGACTAATACGAAATTAGCCCATTGGGAATTGATTATGCTCGGCAAGGAGGGAAAATAAGATTGGTGGGAAAATATCAAAATAACAAGGAAAGAAGGGAAATGAGTGTTCCCCTTAAAAAAAAAGGATATATAGGAGGAAAACATGATGGGGTCAAACTAGAGCCATAAGAGTCATTTTGCTGGGCAAACGGATGGAAACGTGACACATGTCAAAAATTAACGATCAACCAACACTGACTGGACGAAAGTATCTCATTGATGTGGTTTTGATAGTTCATGTACCTAATTGATTGTTTTTTAAGTCCATATATGATTTTGTCCGGTCCGGAAAAGTCTAGACCCCACCGATGATAAAAACTCATAATATATGGTTAAGGCCAAGGCTAAGAGACCATAAATGAATAAGTGCAAGTCATGAGAAATTTTTCCATGATACGGTCATTCCACCTCAAATCTGTGAGGCCCAATTATTTCATGACACGTGGCTTTTGAAACATAACACCGTCAACTGGGAGCAAATTTGCAAATTTTTTATTCTCGCATTTTCTGCTTTTTACCGAAACCAGCCCAGCAAAACTTTATTCTCTGTTCTCTTTCAAATATGAGTCTCCCAATATACAAAGAATCCATAGAGTGATAGAGGAGGTTGGTGGCGCTGGATTCACCGTGAAAAGAGCTTCAAAACTCAATAGGTCTTGCCGGTCGATCTTCGCGAAGTCGACGTCGGTGAACTTGGCGGCCATGGCGTGGATCGCCGGCTCTATGAACCTACAGGGCCCGCACCACGACGCCGAGAAAACGATCACGAGCAGTTTGGCAGTGTCCTTGATGGAATTGATGGATGGTGGTTTGGAAAGATTTCAGATTTTGGTTTTCAGGAAATAACAAAGAACAAATAGAGAAAAGATGGTTGAGTACTTGAGTTTGCAGAAGAAGAGCAGAAGAAAGAGAAGAAGAAGAAGAAGAAAAAAGGAAAAGACAGGAAGAGGAGATGCACGTGGGTGAGAGAAAAGAGAGGGAAAAATAATAAAAAATTAATTTTTTGGTCCTTACAATCAATAAAATATAAAGACCGGTACTGTCAATTAATAAACTTAACGGAGCAGTCGACCTTTAATTATTTTTCCAACTGGTCTACACGTGTCATGAAATAATTGGGGCGTCACAGATTTGAGGTGGAGTAACCGTATTATGGAAAAATTTCTCGCAAGTCATATATCTAACGTACTCAGCGTGGGACATGATCAGAAATCGTTAAACCATTGACAGAGCAACTAATCGGAGCACTTAATGTATTGTCGTGATCATTGGTAGATATTCTTCCTGTATAGAAGGCAGGTCGCTCAGGTTTGGAAAGACTGACACTTTCACTCTTTAACATTAGAACGACGGATGACATGGTTGGCCTATTGTTTGCGTTTTCTTGACCACACAATAATCCAATGTGGATGTATCTCAACAACTCATTTGGACTGCATGAATCTTTCAGCAATGGATCCATCAACTCCAACACTTTCCCTTCATTCCATAATTCCCAAGCCTGCAATCAATTAGTACATGCATTCATGTCAACAATATAATAAATTAATTAGTACTAATTAACTAATTAAATTAACCAACTGTACGTGAAATATTACATAACCGAGAAGAGTCAGTGCAGAAGTTGTAGGATGAAACCCTAAAAAGTTCTTTCTTCCCGTTAGGATCTCAAGCAAGAGTATTCCGAAGCTGAAGACATCCGATTTTACAGAATACAATCCATCCATAGCATATTCTGGAGCCATGTAACCACTAAAGTAGTTGCAAAATCACATACGAATGTAAAAGGTCAAAACACAAAACTAGAGATCGAGTATGTAATTATTAGGTATTTCTATGTATATATAGAATTAATTAGTTATATAGATATATAATTAGTTGAAAGTTTGAAATTAACTTACTAAGTGCCTACAATTCGTCTTGTGTTTCCTTGAGTTTGATCATCCACTCCAAACATTCTTGCCATTCCAAAATCTGAAATTTTTGGATTCATATTGGCATCTAACAAGACATTGCTAGCTTTCAAATCACGATGTATAACTCTAAGCCTTGAATCTTCATGAAGATAGAGAATTCCTCGTGCTATTCCTCCTATTATGGTGCAGCGTCTTGACCAATCCAGTTGTTCTCGTTTTTTGGCTTCTACACTCTCGCATTCAACAAATATATTAAAGTTGGAAATTACAAAAGAATTATGTACATTCTCTTCAAATTAAACTTATTATGACATTGACATACCGAATAGAAAATAATCAAGACTTTTGTTGGGCACATATTCATAGACGAGTATGGTTTCCTCTGCTTTCAAGCAAAATCCTAGAAGCCTCACAAGATTTCGGTGTTGAAGCTTGGCTACCAATAAAACCTCATTCTTAAACTCTCGTACACCTTGTCCGGAGCTTTTCGATAGCCTCTTCACTGCTATTTCTTGTCCACTTTCAAGTGTTCCCTGACAAGGTATATATATGTAATACTTAGTTTTTTGCATGCAATTCCATTCCATGCCCATCTTAAGCTTAGAAATATTAATCCTACATACATCTTGAAGTCTTGAACTGAAACTAAGCAATCTATATATATTTTCATGCATCTTAGAACATTAATTTTCTCCTGCCTTGAAAATCCCCCAAGGATTAATTGTTTAAAAATGTAATTTTATGACAACTAGCATTTAGTTTAGATGTCTAGTGAATAAAACATTTCTCTCTAATAGAATATTGGTAGAGATTCCAATTTCAAATCCCTCATTTCCCTTTGATAAAAAGAAATTATAATTTTATGGTAGACAATTGTAATGTAAATTTAATTTCTACTATTGAGCCTGAGATCGGATTTAAACTCATAGCTTTTGTACCTTGAAAACTTGACCAAATCAACCTACACCTAACTTGTTATCGTCAGAAAACTTTTTTGTGGCAGCTTCGATAGTTTTGAAGTCAAATTAATTGCAAGGACTCAACAGTCGTCATATCATTTTCAGCTAATTAATTAAGCAAATTAATAATGAAATTTGCAGAAGATTAGCTAGAAGAAATTAAAACATAGAAATAAATTAGTCTTATAACAAAATGTAGAGTGTCAAAGTCGGAAAAAGGAATATCATAAGAAAATATATAGACAAATAAAACACCTAATTGATATAGTTGATAAAGTCGGACTTATTGTTTGCTTTAATTTGCACATAATTGATAGAGTTGGTTAGATTCATAGTGAGATGTATGAATATTATTACCTTGTAAACAGAACCAAATCCCCCTTCTCCAAGTTTATTTGCTTCTGAAAAGTTATCTGTGGCATCTCTAATGGTGTCAAAGTCAAATTGCAAGGCTTCTGAACTGTGAATTTCCTCAACATCTTCACCTGAGGGACAATTCAAGTAAATTTATGTAAGTTCACTTTTTATAAGTAAGGAGGACGTTGTAACATAAGTAGACCTAATTGAAGGCCCAAAGCTAATATATATATATAATGGGAAAACTTGGGTTCTTGGTAAACATTCAAAAACTCAAGATTTGTCCCTCCTAAACTATATTAGCCAATATATAAACTTAAATAAATTAAGGTCAAAACAGTAAATAGAATAATAAAAAAAATTAAAACCATATTTATGAATGTCTCACACCAACTTACTCACTTGCCTATTTATTATATATACTAGCATTATGGACACATGCTCTGCATGTGTGACAGTTTTTTCCTTGAGAAACAGTTTTTTTTTTTTTTAAAAGTAGTGGGTAGTTTTTTTATTTTTAATTATTTTATTAATTGTTTTGTTTTTTACTTTTTTGTCCCTAACAGTTGACTTTTATTCAAGGTTATTTAATACTTTAGGGTTGTTTTGGTAAAAAAATTATGTTTTGATTGACAATAGGTGTTCTCATTATAATATTATTATTATATATATATATATATTTTTTTTATTCTTTTTAAATTTTTTTATTACAAAACTGAAGAGCAAGTAACGTGAAAAAACAAATAAGCGAGAACGTTTCTCTCACGCACGAACGCCGTCATCTACACGCGCAATGCGCGTGTAGGAAGACTAGTTAATAATGAATCAAAAACATATGGAATATCAATGTTCTGAACAGTTTATTTTGTTTCATTACCTGTAACTAACTTTCTTTCCAGCTTTTTCTTTGTCTTCTTTACTCTTAAACAAATGAAAATGGATATAATTAGTGCCATCAGCGAAGCACCGATCGACACAACAACAATGATGACTGTCCGAGATTTGTTACCCTTCGATTCTGCAAATCAGATATTTTGTCTGATCAATCAACTATATATATAAGGAAATGTTAAGTGATCTATATATCCAGGGACGGAGATTTGATTGGTGATATGTATATATTTGATTAGATATTTGAAATTTAAAATTCAAAATTTCAAAGAAAAAGCTGTAAAGGCATAAAAAAGTAATGGTAGTTTTTTATGTGTTCCCCCGGAAAGAAGGGTACTTTTTTTTCCAGACTCAAAAAGTGAAAGCAAATCAAATTAGTAAGGTGTAAGGCGTCAATTAAGTTTAAGCATATATATGCAGGGGTAGCATGTATACCTTTTGTAGGTGGAAGACTTTCTTCCGAATTAGGTGCAAGACTTACTTCCGAATTAGGTGCAAGACTTACTTCCGAATCGGCTGTAGACACGTAGAAAAGATCGCTCTCAAACCTTACAAAACAGCTGGGTTTAAGAATTCTGGCTCCTTGCCTTGAAGGACAACATGCTTGAATTTTTGAGATAGCATCTTGTAGGCAATTGCTGCAATTGGTGTTGTCCATATCTGGAGTGCACTGAACAAGTGCATATATTGTTTGATTTGTCGGAACTTCTTGGAGAGTTGTATGTCCTGCTGCATATTTTTTAAGAGAATCCCCTGATACAGCTTTGTCACTTAAGTTATCCAACAAGGAAATTAGCAGCGGCTTGAACTGTTCCAAGTTTGCTGCATCAGTTGGGCTGGGGATATACTTGATAGGCTCATCTTCCTCAATACCAACTATTAACTTGCTCGAGTATCGTACCATACAAGACTCAGCCCACAGGATTGCTTCCTTCTGATATTCACAATTCTGGATGAGAAAATAACTGGACTGATTGATACAAGTATGACAGACGTCCAGCGTGACATCTCCTCTACACGATGCAATTGCATTAACTTTGTTGGGGCCTTGTCCCAGAGAGGAATAAAACCCGTAATTGATTGCGGTGTTGGAAGAGAAGTCGGAGAAGAGGTTGTTGAGGTTTTCTTGGTAGCTGCTGCCATTAGTAAAGGTGTCATTAATACTGGAACAGCTCCAGCAGAAATCAGCTGCATAAGTGCATACACCGTCATTGATTTGGGCTGTGGTGGGAGCAACATTATTGTATAAGATAATATGAAGAACGAAGAAAAGCAATCGTAAGGAACCCATTTCCTTAGCCTCTATGGTTGGATATAAATTCAGAATCATACAAGATATAAGTATAACCTAGGACGGAGGATAGTGTGGGGCTAGATGGGCTTGTTACATGAGCAGTTTAGGATAATATCTCCACCGAGATTGACTTACTTACCCATCTTTACTCCACCACCGTCTCACCTACTCTAAAGTATTGACTTTAGGTGTTTTTGTATTTACTTCTTTCATCTGTAAAATATGAGTAGTTGTTAGCTAGTGTTATATAAGAACTCCTACTGAGGAGATGTAAGATTGTGCTTGAATTTATATTCAAAAATGTTACCATAATTGACAGGCATATTGATTCCATATTGATTATCTTGTTTTCATTATATTTTTCTTTTTGGAAGTGGATTGATTTCGATCGATGTATTTGGTTATTTGCTGAGTCCAAAGAAAAGTACTTTCTAATTAAACCATTTATTCAAATTTGTACACCTTATTATTTTTTTGAGTATTGGTATTTAAAAGAAGAAAATAATATTATTGTCGACATTTCAACAAGATTTCACTTAAGATAAATTTTAGTCCATGTCATATACTTGATTTTGTCGCTGGATATAATCATATATAACCATAGAAGATATAACTTTCTATATATTACATTAACATAAGAGGTTCTTTGTAACAGAACCATTTTCTTTCTCTTCTCCCTCAACGTACTTCTTCTTCTTCCTTCTTTAGTTAATTTTAGCATGGTATCAACCCTCTCTAAAGTCGAAAATGACTTGCATATGTTTAAGCATTAGTGTTACTGAGTTACATGAATGATTGGTTGTTCTAAATTTATTCTGTGTTGGAAATTCTTCTAGTCTAGCTAGAAACGGAAAAGTCATATGCAATTAAGGTGGATTTTTCCTCATTAATTTTAGGGTCCTTGGTCCTATGGGGTATTTCCCTTTAATTTTATCTTCTTGGTCTAATGAGGCTGCTCAACGTGTACCAACTTAGAGAAGAGTCAGAAGACTGACTATAAGCCCAGATGGTTGGATCGATCACAGTATTGGTCCTCTTTTTCCTACTGTGGGCCACCGTGGTTTCCCATAGAAGACCGGGACCAAGACTCTAAATTTGAGAGGAGAAATTATAGGGTGGTCCGGGACTACCACTTTATGGTGGTCCTGAGTCACCTGATTGGTCCATTAGAATAAAATAATTTGTTTTATTACTCTTCATATATAAAATATTAATTAACGGACCTGTCAGTGGCTCCGAACCACCTTATAATTCCTCATTTGGGAGTCCGGCTAGGGGAACGTCTTCGGTGCTTTGGTCACCAATGCTTGGGATTTTTTAAGTCCACATCACGTGAGCTCCACGTGATGACGTGAGTAAATTTATTTAAGCTGTGAAGGGTTTAGGTGGTTCCAGGTTAGAGAGTTTTGAAACTGAGTTACTGTTGACCGAGTATATCGTTGACAAAAAAAAAGGTTAAATTCACCAACCATACATGTATTCTTTTTGTACCGGATAATATGATACCCGACTATTAAAAACGATCAATGTGATACCTGGACTCGAAATTTCGTATCAACGTAATACTTTCGTTCATCTTCCGTTAATAGTAAGTTAAATTTAAGGTTATAACTGACATTTCACATACTTTTAATAGAAAATTACAGATTTGCCCTTTATTCTTTTTTAATTTTTTTTTTCTTTTTGCTTCTCGGTTTTCTTCTTCTTCTGCCATACGAAACATCCCCAAGCCCCAACCCTCACAATCGCAATCAATCCAATCATCATCAGTTGATCATAGTTTCCCCCGTCCAAATGATTTGGACACCCATAATCAACCTCTCCAGTGCCGCCATGATCTCAACCTCTCCAATTTGTGTCCAGACTAAATTTTTTTTACCATAGATCTTCAAGTCTTCAACCAAAGGAATTAGTAAACAAGACTTGTTTCATTTTTCTTGTCCATCTGTGCTGTATAGAAATATCTGGCAGCAAGAGTTCTTCAGTTATAACAAACAATGGGACTGAGATTGAGTGCTTATATCTGCACAATGCACAATCCCTTATTTCCAGTTTATAATAAAACGACCATCTAATTTGTTCTCAACCATAATCATCACCTTTTTAAAACAATCAAATGCCTCTACAATCAACCTCTCCAGTGCCGCCATGATCTCTCTCTCTCTCTCTTCTGTTTCCGAGCCCATTTTTGCCTAAAAATTTGCACATAGTGAGCGAAAATGTTACCCAACATAATTTCACTCATATTCATTTAAAAAAATAGAGTTTTTATTATTTCGGGTTCGACACATTGAAGACAGAATGTGTCTCTTAATTACAATCCCTTGTTACAAGGGAACACCTTTTGATTCCATTTATGAAGAAACCAATTGAGAGATGTGTTTGTTTGTTTTTGCGGCTGCACCCGGAGTATTTGACGGGTTGCCTACGTACCCTGGAAGGGATCAAGCCACTCGTAGTTCAAGAATTCCAATGAGTGAATGACCCATTGATTCGTATGCGATTTGCATACAAATTAGGCCTCTAATCACTTTAGTAATGCTAATCCAAAGGCTATTTAATGTCCCTAATCCTTGAATTGCACCATTGTAGGTGAATCGAGCATCGGATGGATATCGGGAGCAAAAGAGTGTAATTTGGAAGCTTTTGTGGATTTCCGGCTAAAGGACGAAAAGTCAACCCGAGGACCAAAAGTCAACTCGTGGTCAACCCCGACTTTGGAGCGTCAACGAGTCAGCATGAAGTCCCGGAAAGGAGTCGCAAGAAGAATTCCGGAGGTTTGGTCAAAGTCAACCTTTGGTCAACTCCGAAGGTCGCGGTCAAAGTCAAGGCAAAGTCAACCTTGTGACTCATCCACTTGTGCAATTAATTTTCAGCTTCACCACACTAGATTTGGTGAGGTCACCCATTAATTACTCTTTCCTTTTGTTCACATGAGGATTTACCCCTTTACCCTTCATTTAATTCATCCAACCCTTAGATCTAACCCTAGCTCATCCTAACCCTTCATTCTCCTTTCCTTTGCCTATTTATACTCTTGTTGTTGCCTCATTAGGGTATCCATTCAGCTGCCCCCATCTCCATCACTTTCCCTTTCCCCTTTCTCTCTTCTCCCTTAGATCTAGGGCTGCCCACGGGTCGTCCGTCGACCGGTCGACACCTGGCCGTCGAACGGTCGACCATCGTCGGGTCAGCCACAAACCACCACTTCCTCACCTCCTTTCCTCCACCACCCTTCATCAAATCTTCTCCCCCACGATGTCTACTACCTCCACCATCACTTTGGGCAGCTGGGATCCTCACCAAGTCATCAAGATCCATCATCAAAGCCAAGGAGGAGCAAGAGAGCATCTATTGAGCATCCCTCATCTCTACTCTCTCTTTTCCTTATGTTTAGAGTTTATATTTGTAAATTGATGATGTATACTATGATGCTTAGTGAGTAGTTACTTTGTTGGGGACTAGGGTTGTGTGCCCTAGTCCAATGTGACTATGTGATGCTTTGATTTATGAATAAATGCCTTTGTTGGTTTATGAGTATGTGTATTGTCTATTTTAATATGTGTTGGATGTATATTTGAGGAATTAGTCACTCTTTGGTATGCATTTGATCCATCTTGTATGAGTGTGTAGGGTTTGACCACTTTATTATACTCTAGGCAATTGGCAATATGTGTGATGAGCATGTTTCATTTGTGTGATCCTTTATTCATGAGCTTTTACGCCTCCTTTCTTTCTACCCTCCCGCGGAGAGTCCCTAAGACCCTAATAAGGCTTAGGAATACCTTAGAGAGAATCCACTCCATATCGATAATAACGGTGGAGTGGTGGATTACACTTGTGTTGCTTGTTTGGGTCCCTAAGCTTCGACTCTTTTACGCCTCTTAAGCACTTTAGGAGATCCGGTATTAGGTAACATAGAGGGATCTCCTATGACACCTAGAGAGTTTGAATGACCCTAATAAGGCATTCGAATACCTTAGGTAAGCACGGTCCTAGAACCATAACATGGCTAGGATACGGGGCTTGATTCGTAGACACATTGGCATGGTTTCATGTTAGTGCATCATTAGTTGCATTGGACTCGGGGTTTGCCCGAAAACCCCAACACCTATCTTACTTTATTTGCACATTTTTACTTTCTTGCATTTTAATTGTTGTTTGTCATTACTTTGCACTATCTTTCGAAAACCCAAAAACACTACACCTCTACACACACATTGTCATATACACGCCTCATCCACTCTTTTCATCTCTTGTCTCATCATATTTGTGCATCTTCTTTGGTTGCTTATTTGCCAAGGGGTTGAAGGGCCTTCGATCTCCGTTGGAACGACAACCCCGGATCTTAATTATACCTACCACTTTTTGGCAATCGTCAAATGGCGCCGCTGCCGGGGATTGAGGTTCAACCTTGATCTCTTGGTAATCGGTAACCGAGTTTCTTGCACTATTCTTTTTATTTTGTGTGATATATATATCTATGTTTAGTTTGTTTTGTTTTGAATAAAGAGCTTATGGGAAGTTGGGAGATGTAGGATGGACATTTCGGTGAAGTGAATTCATTTTTGTGTTGTTTTGTTTGATTTCCAGAATCTGCCTGGGAAGAACAGTCCACTTTGGAAGCAGTTTTATCTCATCTCCACCGCTGGATTGAGCTGCAATTTGTATGACAGCTTCCTCTATGTGTCTACTGTTCTCGGTTAAAATTTCATTGAGTTCCAGCCGTTGGATCTCCGGATTTGCAGTTCCAAAGGAGTGGTACTCAGAGCTGGAAGTGATTATCCCAGCTTTCACTTTGACTGTTCTTACTCATGGAGTTATGTCCCTTGCCAAGGGAAGAGGTCAGAGCTGATTAACTGTGCACCATCACTTTGGGGGAGATCAAGCAAACAACCGTTGATGAGTTTTCCTTCACCATGAGAGCTGTTGTGCTTCATTAAAGATGAACACCTTAGCCACCGGGCTAAGTGGTGTTTCATGCCACTTTCTAATTCATTTGGCACCCGAGGAGCAAACGTATGGAAGTCAGGGCCTTGTGCCCTGAGGTTGGTGTCTATTTGTGGTTTCTCGGCTCGCTAGGGGAGTCTACAAAGGGGGTTTTTCTTACTCTATCATTCGTATGCTATATTTTGTATGTGTGCATTCGCCCGACTTTGCTTCTTCACTTTTACCAATTTGCTTTGCACTTTTAAATACCTCACAACATTGAGGACAATGTTGGTTTTAAGTGTGGGGGTGAGGTTGGGCCAAACTAAAAGGATTTCACATTTTCAAACCACCAAAATTTTTCAAATTTTCAAGGTTTTCATCGAACGGTCGACCCGTGTGTCGACCGGTCGACACTCGTCCAGGGAGTTGTGGTCGAACGGTCGACCCTTGCGTCGACCGGTCGACAGGTGCATAAGTGTAAAATTTTGTGATTTTGGAACTTTGAAGGTTTTGTGTGTGTTTTGATTGTCTTTTTCAATCCCAATGATAATTGTGAGCCTACTAAGTTGTGAATTAGGAGGATAAAGAGCATGTGCTTAGAAATCATTGAGTTGCCTTGTGGTTAATATGTGTAATTGATGATTGCTTGACACTTATGCACTTTGCCATGTTGATTAGTCACTTGTGGTTAGAAAAGCATATCTAGACGATGTATTGACATGCATATACCCTTATATGGTGAGATTTTGAGCCTCATTGATATGTATGCATCATTCATACATCCTTGTTCTTCATGTGTGTGCATTCCACTAGTTTACGAGACCTAGAACTTGCTCAAAGACCGCTTGAGACTACATGTTAATTTGCGATGAATTGGAAATGATTAAGGCACTAGATAAGCACCATGGCCAAATTAACTTTCATCCCTCTAAACACTTTTCATTAGGATTAACCCATTTCGAGCCTCATTCATCATTAGCTTTTTCTTCGTTTAACCCACAAAAGTCTAACCCATGTTACTAGCTTAAACACTAACCGTCCCTTGTTCCAAGTATTAGCGAGACAACAATTGTGACTTCTCATGTTCTTTGTGTTCTTTGGGTTTGTGAAAAGCAAGTGTGGGGGTAGAGTAGATTAGAGTTTTGTAAAGGAGAAAGTGGTTGGAAAAGAAGTTCAGAAAATCAAAAAGAAGTTGTGTATAAAAATAAAGTTCAAAAAAAAAGAAAGTCCCAAGAGAAAAGAAAATACAAAATGGGAAAGAAAGTTGGGAGAAAAAGAAAAGAGAAAAGTAGAAATAGAAAGAAAGAAAATCCAAAAAGAGAGTTTGTTTTTAGAATAAAAGGTAGAGGAGAATAAAAGTTAGGATTGTTTGTAAAGAAAATGAGTTTCAAAGTCCTTGAGTTGTTTTGTAAAATACTTGGAATATTTGTGTATCCATCCTTTCATTTCGTGTAAACCACTAACCTTTGGCCCCATTACAACCAAATGTAAAGCCCTTTTGATCTAATGAGTTGCGAGTTAATTAGTGGAGAGTTGGTCAATGAGCAAGCTTATGGGGACGTTGCTTTTGGTAATGTCTTGAGAGTAAATACTTAACCCTAAACACAAGAGCGGAAATATTTAGTGAATCATGTGAGTTTAGCGGTTAATCTTGTCGACATATGCTAATTTGATTGCTCTTGATTGATTATTCCATGGCTAGCACACACTTCACCAAGCATGCATTAGATACACATATTAAACACTTGGCAAATCATGAGGTTTGAGTATATGCTTAATAGAATCTTGATTTGTGGCTTAGTGGTCTCTATTTGAGGATATGGTTGTTAAGACAAAATAAATGTGGTTTGGATTGTTGATTCTTTATTTGCTTGAGGACAAGCAAAGCTTAAGTGTGGGGGTGTGATTCGTATGCGATTTGCATACAAATTAGGCCTCTAATCACTTTAGTAATGCTAATCCAAAGGCTATTTAATGTCCCTAATCCTTGAATTGCACCATTGTAGGTGAATCGAGCATCGGATGGATATCGGGAGCAAAAGAGTGTAATTTGGAAGCTTTTGTGGATTTCCGGCTAAAGGACGAAAAGTCAACCCGAGGACCAAAAGTCAACTCGTGGTCAACCCCGACTTTGGAGCGTCAACGAGTCAGCATGAAGTCCCGGAAAGGAGTCGCAAGAAGAATTCCGGAGGTTTGGTCAAAGTCAACCTTTGGTCAACTCCGAAGGTCGCGGTCAAAGTCAAGGCAAAGTCAACCTTGTGACTCATCCACTTGTGCAATTAATTTTCAGCTTCACCACACTAGATTTGGTGAGGTCACCCATTAATTACTCTTTCCTTTTGTTCACATGAGGATTTACCCCTTTACCCTTCATTTAATTCATCCAACCCTTAGATCTAACCCTAGCTCATCCTAACCCTTCATTCTCCTTTCCTTTGCCTATTTATACTCTTGTTGTTGCCTCATTAGGGTATCCATTCAGCTGCCCCCATCTCCATCACTTTCCCTTTCCCCTTTCTCTCTTCTCCCTTAGATCTAGGGCTGCCCACGGGTCGTCCGTCGACCGGTCGACACCTGGCCGTCGAACGGTCGACCATCGTCGGGTCAGCCACAAACCACCACTTCCTCACCTCCTTTCCTCCACCACCCTTCATCAAATCTTCTCCCCCACGATGTCTACTACCTCCACCACCACTTTGGGCAGCTGGGATCCTCACCAAGTCATCAAGATCCATCATCAAAGCCAAGGAGGAGCAAGAGAGCATCTATTGAGCATCCCTCATCTCTACTCTCTCTTTTCCTTATGTTTAGAGTTTATATTTGTAAATTGATGATGTATACTATGATGCTTAGTGAGTAGTTACTTTGTTGGGGACTAGGGTTGTGTGCCCTAGTCCAATGTGACTATGTGATGCTTTGATTTATGAATAAATGCCTTTGTTGGTTTATGAGTATGTGTATTGTCTATTTTAATATGTGTTGGATGTATATTTGAGGAATTAGTCACTCTTTGGTATGCATTTGATCCATCTTGTATGAGTGTGTAGGGTTTGACCACTTTATTATACTCTAGGCAATTGGCAATATGTGTGATGAGCATGTTTCATTTGTGTGATCCTTTATTCATGAGCTTTTACGCCTCCTTTCTTTCTACCCTCCCGCGGAGAGTCCCTAAGACCCTAATAAGGCTTAGGAATACCTTAGAGAGAATCCACTCCATATCGATAATAACGGTGGAGTGGTGGATTACACTTGTGTTGCTTGTTTGGGTCCCTAAGCTTCGACTCTTTTACGCCTCTTAAGCACTTTAGGAGATCCGGTATTAGGTAACATAGAGGGATCTCCTATGACACCTAGAGAGTTTGAATGACCCTAATAAGGCATTCGAATACCTTAGGTAAGCACGGTCCTAGAACCATAACATGGCTAGGATACGGGGCTTGATTCGTAGACACATTGGCATGGTTTCATGTTAGTGCATCATTAGTTGCATTGGACTCGGGGTTTGCCCGAAAACCCCAACACCTATCTTACTTTATTTGCACATTTTTACTTTCTTGCATTTTAATTGTTGTTTGTCATTACTTTGCACTATCTTTCGAAAACCCAAAAACACTACACCTCTACACACACATTGTCATATACACGCCTCATCCACTCTTTTCATCTCTTGTCTCATCATATTTGTGCATCTTCTTTGGTTGCTTATTTGCCAAGGGGTTGAAGGGCCTTCGATCTCCGTTGGAACGACAACCCCGGATCTTAATTATACCTACCACTTTTTGGCAATCGTCACCCATTGGAGGCTTGGATTTTTAGGATGAGAATAGTATTTAGGATGCGGTTGTATCTAGATTATTTGTGTCTAGATTGCCTACATACCCTTGCGGGATCAAACCACATGTAGTTCCAGGCATTTAGAAATTAAATGGGTAGATGACCCATTTATTTTGGATTTGTGTTTGAGATATTTGTAGGGTTTAGAGCCCTTGAATTTGGTTTGGAGTAATTTTGGAAAGTGTTTGATTTGGTATTTGGATGAATTTAACTAGTGGAGTCAGGGATTCAAATTGAGATTGGTTGAATTTGACTGGTGGAGTCAGGGATTCGATTTGGAGTTGCAGTTGCATCTAGTGGGTCGCTAGATTGCCTACGTACCCTTCGTGGGATCAAACCGACCGTAGTTCTTTGAATTTTGGATTTTTGTTTGGTTTTGTACCACATGGAATTTTGTCATAGGTTTCAAACTGTCAATCGAGCATTTTTATAGCACCACTCGAGCCAAGCTTTTGAATTGGGTTTGGGCCCAAAATTTGAAGTGGACTTTCGCCTGGAGTCTTTCAACTGTTGTATTCTTTGACTTCGGCTTAAGAGTTTGGCGATGAGTATTTTGATTTGGACACCTATCAAAACGAGCCTTGAAATTTGGGCCCAAAATTTGAAATGGGCTTGCTTCCGATTATTTTTGTAGAAGGCCCAGTTACAATGATATCTTGATTTTGATCTTTGTACCAATTAAACAACTTGGATGCCCATTTCATTATTTTTTGCCGCACCATGTTCATACCGTCATCTTCGTTCTCCTTCATGGTTGGAAACAATTAAGCCAATTTTTTAACTTGCTTTTGACTTTGAGGTTTGAAACATAAGCACCACTTTTGGACTTTATTAATTGGCATAGGCTCTCTTCTCCACCGTTTCTTTGTCTCTCAAACTTGCCTCTTAATTAGGTGCCACATGTGGATCTTATAATTGTCTAAAGACTTTGTGCTTGGCAAAATGAAGCGGTGAGACTTGGCTGGTGGTGACAACAAGCTTACATTGAAAGTTGACAACAATAGAGCGGTCTTTGAAGCATTTTCTTTTGCTTTGTCGACTGCTTATTTTTGTTTTCTTCCTCCACGAAGTGTGCAGCAGCAGGGACTAAGAAACACTCATGCCCCTTTGTTTGTCTTCTCGGCTAGCAGATTGAACAAACAATTTGATTTGCTTTGCCATTTTGAGAACTTGTTGCTGACTATGTATTTGTTTCTTTGGAGAATTTAACAGTTTGGTTTCCTTGCTCTCCGTCTCTGTTGTTGTTGTGGGAAGTAGACGAAACGCCCATCACGTGTTCGACGAAAAGCTTGAAACACCTCTTTGAGATTTGACTTTTGCTTCTTCTCTGTTTTTTGAAAATGAGAGCTTGTGATTGCTTTATCGCTTCGAATTTGCCCAAAGCTTTTGTTGTTCAACGGAGACAGCGGCTTAGCTTTTCTCTTGGAGAGTGATTGAAGATTGAAGACTGCAGCTTTGAGCAAAGGCTTTGCTTCTATTTCATTGTGCTTCTCTTCGGGATTTCGTTTTGAGAGATTTGCTTGAGAGAAGGACACCACGCCTGTTTAGTTTTCTTGAGCTGGGATGAACTTTCTGTCTTGCCCAAAAGCCATCGGTCATTGACGGGTTTTATGACGATGAGAGCAGCAAGTGTGTTGTAGGTTTTTTTCTTTTGCACAAAAGATAAGGTGCAGTAACCAGATCACGTAACCAAGGGTCATAGCCAGATCATTATGTAACAAAGGCAGCAGCCAAGATCATCATGTAACAAAGGCCGTAGCCAGATCATCACGTAACAAGGACAGTAGCCAGATCATCACGTAACAAGGACAGTAACCAGATCATCACGTAACAAGGACAGTAACCAGATCATCACGTAACCAGTCACCAAGGGATTGAAGTCCATGGCAGCAGTGTAACAAGAATATCGGCACATCTGATCAGGACGAGGTCCTTCGAACCTATCGTGGCACCGTACAGATTGACACCTGAAGGCTGTCATAAGCGAGGTTACGTCCGAGTTTCGCTGTTTATTGAAATAGAAACAACTTCGTGTGGCTGCTGCAATAAGTCGGTGACTTCCATGGCCTTCATAGTAAGATAGACCTGCATAAGAAAGAAAAGAGAGAAGCCGAGGTTGATGAGGAAGATTTTCACCTTTGAACAAAACCTCTCCTTCTTTGAATATTACTTCTGACTTGTTGTTGCAGGGCCTTGACTCTTGCCTTCTCTCCGTCTGTTGTGTGTTTTCTCCCTCCGTCCTCCTCTGCTCTTTGTGCCTCTGCCCCCTTTATAAGGTGTGCTAGCTGATGATGAATTTGAGTCCCAGCTAACCTGTGGATTCTTGAGTTTAATTCGAAATGAACAAGCAGGAGACTTGTTTTCCAAGAACCGTACGGCATGGAGAAACTTTGGCCTTATCAACTGACGAGGATTATCTCCACATAATTCTCTCTTCTTCTTTTTTCTTCTTGCTGGAACAGTATCTTGAAAAATAGATTACTACATACCAAAAGTGGTACGTCAGTAGCAAAACGTCTCGCATGTGACTTCTATGCAAGACCTACTGAATTTTATTTATTTTTCAATATTTTTTTTCAACACCCATATCCGGTCTTCTCTCTATTCTTTCTCCAATTAGACCCGCATACGGCATATCTCTCTCTCTCTCTCTCTTCTGTTTCCGAGCCCATCTCCGGTCTTCTCTCTATTCTTTCTCCAATCAGACCCTCATACGGCATATCTCTCTCTCTCCAGCCCGTGCTCACCGCTGTTTCCGACCACATCACAGCCGTGCTCTGCCGCGCCGCCGAGTGCTTTATTCCCACTGCCTAGACCAAGCTCCGATTGGGCTGCAATCCTCCTCATTCCATCTCTCTGTCAAGCTCAACCGTGCCCAGGCGTCGCCGTGCCCAGCTCCGCCGCGAGCCTCTTCCTCCTTCCCTTTGCTCTGCTGAACCCGTGCCCTCTCTCCGTTCACTCACCTCAATCAAGCCCCTAACCCACTTCCGACCCGGACCAATGGCGGAAACCAACCTCTCACTCTCCATTTCCATCTTCCACTCCCAAACCCATATCTCTCTCTCTCAGAAAAACAATCTACCCAGAAAAGAAAGAAGACAAGCTCCGATTGTCGGGTATCAATCCCCAGCAAAACAAAATAATAGCAACCCAGAAAAGAAAAGGGAAAGAGGAAAAGCAAAACGACCTCGTTATGGCCTTTAGCGGCGGCAAAATGGAGAGGAGAGTTTAGACCGCCGAAGGTTGAGTATGGCGATTGCAATCCAATAGCATCTTAGCTTCGATCAAATCTCCATCTCTGGCAGCCGAAACCAGTCTTTCTCCGGAGGCAGAGCACCCAAATGAATTCCACATTTGCCTCTCTCTCTCTCTCTCTCTCTCTCTCCAAACTGAATTTCATTCCAGAGCAACTCTCTCTCTCTCTCACACCAAACTGAATTTCATTCCAGAACCACTTCTTTTTCATATTAATAGTTCAACCCTTAGAGCATGGGGACTCATTTTTTGGACTCAAATATAGGTCCAAATTGGCCGTAATCCAAATTTGAGTCTATCGGAATAGTGGATAAAATGACTTATTTTTTTGGGTGCCACAATGGTGCAGGACTCATTTTTGGATTCATATTTTTGGACTTATATTTTTGGACTCAAATTTGGGTCCTAAATTTGAGTCATCTCCACTGTGGCATATAGATATTGGACCCAAAAACCCCACTTGTTCTCTCTTATTGATGAATCATCAATTTCTCTCTTCAAAATCCTCTCAAATTAGTTGCACATGGAGGGACCCACAAATATAGGTCCAAAATTTTTGAATCCAAACTAGATCTATATTTGGGTCCAACATTTGAGTCTCCGGCAACTATAAGTCCTACTCCCTCCGATCCACTGTGGGTGTTTTTGGACCCAAATATAGGTTTTGGACCCAAATTTGGGTCCCCATTGTGGATGCTCTTATGGCATGTTTATTTACTTAAAATAGATATCCTGAGTTCTCTTGCGTTTACTAACATGTACATAAATCGGAATGGTTGTGGGTCCCACTTAAAAGTAACTAAAAAAGAGAAATACATTCCTGAATATCTAGAGTTTGATTACTAGGGGGGTATGTATTAGTAATGAATTTCATCGGAATAAATTCCGATTCATTCACATTTTCATTCCAAATAAGAAAACATGTTATTAGTCCCACTAGAACCAAAGGGTATTGATATGTACCACAATTCTATTAAGCCGAGTAAACTGTGGAATTATTTAATTTAGTATCCAGTTTGGTTATTGAAATGTAAACTTGATTTATGCCAAGGAATTGTGAAAGTAATATTGTTGGGTGTCCATAGTAATTCAAGTGAAATTACTATAAACCGAGATATTAAGAAGGGATTGAAAGTTTTTTTTTTTAGAGAGGATTGAAAGTTATTTGTTAAGGATGATTTGGTATAGGCCAACAATATACTTTCAATCCTTAATAAATAACTTATCAATCCTCTCTAAACCGAGATATTAAGAAGTGATTTGGTATAGACTTTATTAATCAATAGAGAATTACAATCCTTAGCATGTGCATCCTAAGAATGAGCATTACAGACCACACAAGTGGCCTAATCGATGAGTCTAAACCTAGAACAATACATACACCATGCATTACTGTTGTTAGCAATCGCCAACTCTAACAGAAAAATTCCGGCAAGTATTGCTATTGAGACCAGTAAATCCAATCTATCTCAAGGAGGACCCATGAAAAGAGAAAATAAAACCACAGTCTAAACTTGCACAACTGATTATGCTTATTCTTAAACAATAAATTAAAATGATCCAAATCAAAGACCAAAATCTGACTTGGGTTAAGGTTTAGCAGCGCTCCACAAGCAATAAGGTTGCCGTCTTGGAACACCAAGGCTGCCAAACCACCATGTTTTCCACCGGGATCCCAAACATGAAATCCATACCAAAACTCCAAAGAAAATGTAATCCAAAATAGGGACCAAAGACTATACCCGAAGGTTACCAAACAACTGGACACCAAGAGGAAAACCAGATTTGCTTATCGAACATCTCCTTCAGCAAAGTAGGAATGAAACACATCGATGTCTGTCAACGTTGGATTGCAGCACAGGAGGACCCAGCCAACAATGGTGGTGATTCCATGGGAAATCCTTGAATACCCAAGCCATAGCGACTAGGGTTTTTGTGGAGAGTTGTTGCTCTCATAGAGTTTTTCTTTTTATCTCTTATGTTGTCAACTATACATAAATTATATTTTCCTTAAAATTAAAAAACGTATCATAAATTATTTATTTATTAATTTTTTGCATAAATTATTTATCCTCGATACAAAAAATCATTTTTATCAACACCCACCATTGATGTCTCTTAACATGGTAATTTATTTTTCTTTATTAAAAAGACCCGATCGAGATGATTATATTGTCCTTCACGTGAGTTATCACATGACGAACATTTGAATGGAAAATGTTATAAAGGAAAATATCTAATAGTGTATGTTGCTACCATTTCATATCTGTCCCGGTACAGACCCTGTGACGGGTCAGGAGTAGCCCACCATCGCTGAACAGCCCACCTCTGGGCCCAGTATAACGCCCCAGCGGCATCTACCCGCTCGGTAGGGATCCCCTACCGAGTGCACGGCCCGGACAACGTCCCAGCGGCATCTCTCCGCTCGGTAGGGATCCCCTACCGAGCTTACCATTAAAGCCCTGGCGGTTCCCCAGCGGTTCCAGCAATACCAGGCCGGGTGTACCGACAACAAGTCTTCCCCTCGGCTTCACAGGGACATCTCTCAACCAGGTACCGAGGGCACACAGCCCAATCGGTACTAGCACAGCCACCTGTCAACACGTGCTGGTCCACTGCCTCGCGGATCGCACCAAGCCGAACACCCATACCGCACTAGGCACCGCCGTCCTTCGGTGCGCGTGTCGAGGTAGTGGATTGTATAATATTCCATCGTGTCAAGGGATGTCCCCCACGCCAGGGAAGCTTGTCTCCGACCTCAACTCGTATATAAGGAGTCCTCACTCCTTATTCAAGTAAGTTCTCTCCACTCCTAGAAACTCTGCTCACATCCTCTCGGGACTGACTTGAGCGTCGGAGGGTCTTCGGTCGGTACACGCCGACCTCCCCTGACCTCCTGTGCACTTTCAGGTACGCAAGCGCGCTCCAGGTGCGTCCCTACCGAGCAGCTGGGAAACGGCAGAAACATTTGGCGCCGTCTGTGGGAACAATTTCCACCACTTCACAACAAAAGCACCCTCACCCCGTGAGGTACTCTTACCAGTTAAGCTATGACCAAGTCAGCCGGCGATGGCTCGCAGCCCGCCAAGCAAAGCAAGAAGTCCAAGTCGTCGAAAGACGTACCAACTATTGCCGGTCTTGAACCTCTCCACGAGGAAACACATGCCGCGGTCCACTCCACCGAGTCGGAGACCCCCGAGTCCCACCAGATCGAATCCTCGATGATGGCCAGGCTTGAAGCCATGATCCGAGACCTCCAGGAGAGCAACGAACGGCTGCGCTGTGATCAGCTCGCGGCACAAGAAGCCAGCGCCCGAGAAATCAGCCTACTCAGGGAGCAGCTTAGCCATGAGCATACGCCCAATCACTCGATCTCGTCACAGCCAAGGACCGAGACCCCTCTGAAACCGGCAGAAACAGCCAAGCCAGGGCGGGTGACTAGCCATGCCCGACCGGAGATACCGGCGCTTAAAGTCTCGTTTCTTGATGCCGGGGGAGTGGTCCACTTCCCGGATGAAGACGGGACCGAAGATCAGGGCATACTACCCCTGAGCGCCCCCGCCACCAGCACCGGGTTGAGCGCAGGAGATGAGGGCACCCTGGTCAGCCTCTTCCAAGGGCTCAGTGACCGACTCAGAAGGATCGAGACCGGAGGTGCCAAAAGCGCACCCAGCCTCAGCATAGCGAAAAAGCCAGTTGGTCCGTTTACCAGGAGGATCCACGAGCACAACCGGGACTTCAAGAACCTGAGGATGGACTCCTATACCGGTAAAGAGGACCCGGTAATGCACGTAACCGCCTTCCAATCTGCATACAACGGCAAGGGCTATACCGATGAGGATTGGTGTCACGCCTTTGTCAACACTCTGACTCAGGAGGCCATGCTATGGTTCTATCAGCTAGAGCCAGAGTCAATCGACGGCTACGAGCAGCTAGTCGAAGCTTTCACCACCGAGTATGCAACAAAATCCAGCTTCTTCTATTCAGTGGGAGAGCTCACCGGTTTCCAGCAAGCCAGCGGGGAACGACTAGCGGATTACATGGAACGGTTCAAGGCTGCCTACCGGCGTTGCACCTCCAAGGACGATATCCGTGCAGCCCAGATCTTCCGGGATGGCCTACAACCGGATGAGTTCCTCAGAAAGCTCAATGCCACGAACGCTGTCCTCACTTACACCGAGCTCATGAACCGAGCAGGGCAGTACGCCCGGAGTTACTACCTAACCTACGAGAGAAAATCTCAGCTCAATGCAATGCACAAGGCAAGCAAGGCCTCCACAACCACAGCGGACCCCACCGGGGACAAGCGCAAGCAAGAGCAAGGTGGCGACTCCCGGCTGGACGACCCTCGGCAAAGTGAGAAGCGCAACAAGTTCAATTCCTACCGAGGAGGCAATCGCGGCAACAGTTGGGGGAACCGCGAGAACAACCGGAAGTATGATCCTCCCAACCGGGAGCAGAATCCCCGATACCAGGCTCCCCAGAGCCACCAACATCGACCAGTGTATCAGGTTGATCCTGGCTATAGTAAGCCCGGGGAACAGTTGTACTCCAACCAACCGGAACAGGGGCAATATTCCGGCTACTCAGCCCGCGGAGACACCCAGGCTCATCCAAGTCAATGGCAATACAACCAACCCACCGGTATCAACCAGGTGGACGGTTCAAGCCAAGGTTGGACCGAAACTGGGTATAACCGCCACCCCAAAAAGAAAAATCCCTGGAGGAACAACCGCCCCAAAAGATCCAATAAGCAGGACGGTACCGACGACAAGTTGCTGGTCTGTACGACATTCAGCAAACCCCTGGAGGACATCTACAAGGAAAACCCCCAGCTCTTCCCCCAACAGTGGAAGAGGCCACCATACGCCGGCAACCGGACTAACACCGGCAAATTCTGTACCCACCATCAGTCCGGGACCCACAACACCGAAGAATGTCAGACTCTCCGGGACGTGGCTGAGCAGCTATACCGGGACGGGAGTACGCCGGCCAGGACAGCCAGGGCTACCGGAAGGAAATCTTCACCATCAGTGGAGGGCCGACCCTTTTCGGTACCTCACGATCTGAACACAAGTCCCATGTGAAGGAGGCTAAACAGCACCTACAATGCTTCTCCGTGCAATCTGCACCGGCACAGAAAAGACCTAAGCGAGACCCTTGGAAGATAGAATTCTCCAGCGACGAGGAAGCCGGTATCGTGACCCCTCACGACGACCCTCTCGTGATCTCAGCCAAGGTTCACACGGACCTAATGCACAAGGTGCTGGTTGACGGCGGTAGTTCTGCAAACGTCATTTTCAAGAGTGCATACCTCAAGCTGGACCTACCGCTCGAAAACATATCAAGGACGGTGAACCCACTCATAAGCTTCTCAGGAGACCTGGTTCAACCTCTCGGTAGCATCTGGCTCAACGTCGAGGTCGGCCAGTACCCCCGGTCTCGGAAGGTATCTGCCCACATGCTGGTGGTAGACTGTGAATCCTCCTACAACTTCATTCTCGGTAGGCCCATCCTTTGTCAGATCAAGGCTTGTGTGTGCTACTACTTACTCATGCTCAAATTCCCTACTCCCGCGGGAGTCGCCTCCATCAGGGGAAGCCAGCCGATGGCCCGGTCATGCTATGCTCAGGAAACTAAGCCACGGCGTCTCTGCCGGGACGTGTGCCATGTCACTACCAGTGACAGAGCAGCAACGGCCGACAGGCCGGATGACCCTCGGGAAGGAGCAGTAATCATACAAGGCAAACCCCAGGACGAGGTAGAGCACATCGCCCTGTTCCCGGAACAGCCTGACAGAGTTGTCAAGATCGGCACCGGACTACCGGTAACTCTCCGGGAGAGTTTGATCAAGCTCCTGAAGGACAATGCCTCAGTCTTCGCCTGGTCCTATGTAGACATGCCTGGTATCTCTACCACCATTATCTCCCATAAGCTCGGGATAGACCCCGCCTACCGGCCGGTACGGCAAAAGAGGAGAGTAGGAGACCAGGAGCGATACGAGGCCATGAAGGCAGAGGTCGATAAACTCTTGAGCATCGGCTTCATCCGCGAGGTGCAGTACCCTCAGTGGTTGTCAAACCCAGTGCTGGTAAGGAAGCCCAACGGGAAGTGGCGAATGTGCATCGACTTCACCGATCTCAATCGGGCATGCCCCAAAGACAGTTTCCCCCTACCGAGGATCGACCAGCTGGTGAACTCTACCGCGGGACACGAGGCCCTCAGTTTCATGGATGCCTACTCAGGCTACAACCAGATCAAGCTCGATCCCGACGACCAGGAGCACACTTCCTTCATGACCAATCAAGGTCTTTACTGCTACAATGTCTTGCCCTTCGGGCTGAAGAACGACGGTGCCACATACCAGCGGTTAGTCAACCGCATGTTCTCCAAACAGATTGGCAGGACCATGGAAGTATACGTGGACGACATGCTCGTCAAGAGCGTCAAGCAAGTTAATCACATTACCGACCTGCAAGAGACTTTCTCCATCCTTCAGGACTATGGGATGAAACTCAATCCCGAGAAATGCGTCTTCTGCGTCGGTGAGGGTAAGTTCCTCGGCTTCATGGTCAGCCACCGGGGCATCGAAGCTAACCCCGAGAAGATTCGAGCTATCCTGGAGCTAAAATCTCCTAAAACTTTCAAGAATGTCCAAAGCCTCAACGGCAGGATCACAGCTCTCTCTCGGTTCATATCACAGTCTACCGACCGATGTGCTCCTTTCTTCAAAATACTCAAAACCGGGAAGAAGTTCGAGGGCTGGACCACCGAGTGCGAACAAGCCTTCGCTGTTCTAAAAGAATATCTAGCGGTAGCCCCACTACTCAGCAGACCAGTGCTGGGGGAACCACTGTTCCTATACCTATCGGTATCTAGGACAGCAGTGAGCTCAATCTTGGTCAGGAGCGACAATCGGGAAGACTTACCGGTGGACTATGCGAGCAAGTCTCTACTGGATACCGAGACTCGGTACCCGGAAAAAGAACAGCTCGTTTTAGCACTCATGGTGTCAGCCAGGAGACTCCGCCCTTACTTCTAGTCTCACCCCATTGTCGTCTTGACCGACCATCCACTACGGCTAATTCTGCAAAAGCCGGAAGCATCGGGGAGACTCACGAAGTGGAGCGTTGAACTCAGCGAGTTTGACATAGCCTACCGGCCCAGACCGGCAATCAAGGCTCAAGTGCTAGCAGACTTCGTCTCCGAGTTCACACCCGAACACGCCAACACCAATCAACAGCCATCGGCGGAGAAAGCAACTCTCGCCGAGGACGCCCCAACTACCGTTGGTAATCAGCTGTTCGATCCATCCATACCGGTCTGGCAGTTGTACGTGGACGGCGCCTCAAACACCCACGGAAGCGGGGCAGGACTCGTCCTCATTACCCCACATACCGAGAGCCCCGACACATCTCACTTGGAGTGTGCCCTCCGGTTCAATTTCAAAGCTTCCAACAATGAAGCCGAGTACAAAGCACTTCTGTCAGGCCTTCGGCTAGCCGGTGATATGGGAGCAAAACAACTCCAAGTCTTCAGCGACTCTCAGCTCATTGTCAACCAAGTCACGGGGGACTACCAAGCAAAGGACCCAGTTATGTGCCGGTACGTGACCCTTGTAAAAGACCTTACACGAGGATTCTCGTGTTTCAAATTAACAAAGATACCGAGGAATGAGAACCAACGGGCCGACGCCCTAGCCAGAGTAGCTTCCGCTATTGATCCCAACCCAGGGCGCTCCGTACCCATCATCATGCTAGAGCACCGTAGTACCGAGACGGCACCCACGGAGGTGAACCACCTACGTCTCGAGGAAGCAAACTGGATGACACCAATCCTAGAGTATTTGCGAGATGGCTCCCTCCCAAGAAACAACGATGAGGCAAAGAAAGTGAGATTCCGGTCTTCCCGGTACCTCATCATCAATAATCATCTTTATCGCCGTGCCCACTCAATGCCATACCTACGATGCCTCGGCCCCGCCAAATCCCGGGAAGCGATCAGGGAGGTACATGAGGGCATATGCGGCCACCACCCGGGAGGAAGAGCAATGGCTCACAAACTCATCAGACTGGGGTATTACTGGCCGACCCTTCTCCGGGACGCCGTGTCATTTACTAGACAATGCAAATCGTGCCAGTTCAACGCACCGAATGTACCGAAGCCTTCCCAACCGTTGGAAACAATGGTCAACCCATGCCCGTTCGCCCAACGGGGTTTAGACCTAATCGGGCCAATGCCAAAGGGTACCGGCGGTGTTGAATACGTGGTTGTCGCCACCGACTACTCCACCAAATGGACAGAGGCCAAGGCCCTAAAATCCATCACCTCCCAGAAAATTCAAACATTTGTCTGGGAAAACATCATCTGCCGCTTCGGTGTCCCTCAAGTCATTGTCACCGACAACGGAAGACAATTCGACTCCAACTCCTTCAGGGAATTCTGCCGTTGCAAGGGCATCACCCTTCACTTCGCATCGGTAGCCCACCCACAAACCAACGGTCAGGTGGAGGCAGTAAATAAAATCCTGAAGAGAACAATGAGGACCAAGCTGGGCGAAAAGAAAGGCGCATGGCCTGAATTCCTACCGGAGGTACTTTGGGCATACCACACCTCGTATAAGGCTGCCACCGGGGAAACCCCATTCTCCCTCGCGTTCGGTGCAGAAGCTGTAGTACCGGTTGAGATCAATTCCACAACCCATAGGATCGACACTTTCGATCCGAACGAAAATGAAGAACAGTTGTGCCTCAACCGTGACCTACTCGAGGAACGTCGGGAACAAGCCAACCTCCGGAATGCAGAACACAAGAACAGGCTCAAACGCAAGTTTGACGCAAAGGCAAAGGTCTGGTACCTCAAGCTGGGGGACTAGGCACTCCGCCGAGTACGATTAAGTACGAAAGACTCTGCAGCCATGACGTTCAATCAAAAGTGGGAAGGCCCATACCGGGTAGTTGAGGTAGTCAAGCCTGGCACTTACCGGCTAATGGACTCCACCGGATATATACTCCCTCACCCGTGGAACATTGAACACCTGCGCTACTACTACCCGTAGGTCATGCCCATAAAAATACCGGAACACACCGGTAGGAGGGTCCATACCCCCTAATGAAAATTGTCAGTACAACGGCATGGTCGAGCGAAGCTCCCACCGGTACTCTTGTAAAAGCCCGGTTACAATCCGGCCAGGAGCAACGTCTCTTGTTTAAACATCAGTAAAGTTAAAACTCTTCCAAGTCATGTGGCCGGTACCAGCGACCCCCATACATAAGTTTCTTTTCTATTTTGACATGCAGCGTGTCCCAGCGACTCCCATGTGCAAATTTTCAAAACATGCGGCCGGTACCAGCTACCCCCATGTGAAACTCTTCCAAGTCATGTGGCCGGTACCAGCGACCCCCATGCATAAGTTTCTTCTCTATTTTGACATGCAGCGTGTCCCAGCGACTCCCATGTGCAAATTTTCAAAACATGCAGCCGGTACCAGCTACCCCCATATGAAACTCTTCCAAGTCATGTGGCCGGTACTAGCGACCCCCATGCATAAGTTTCTTTTATATTTTGACATGCAGCGTGTCCCAGCGACTCCCATGTGCAAATTTTCACAACATGTGGCCGGTACCAGCTACACCCATGTAAAACCCTTATGTTATGTGGCCGGTACCCGCGACCCCCATGCATAAATTTCCCCTATGCATACATCCATGACGCCGGTATCAATTACCCCCGTGCGATGAACGTAAAAGAAAGATATATACCGGAAGACAGACGGACGGACCTAGTCCTCCCGAGCAGACACTTGAAATATTCATAAAGTGATATTTTATAAAATAAAAGGCGAAACACGCCATTATCCAGCAAGAAATAAAGGCCTTATGGCCAACAAGTACTAGCTCCCGAAAGAGCAGTCCCTATCGGGACAATCGTTCGGAAATGGGTCGAAAATGAACCCACAAAGAAAAAAAGGGGATTACAAGGCCCTCGGCCAAAAACACCCACACAGGGGGACTTCATTTCTCCTGCTCCTGCTGCTCCGGCTGGCTAGAAGTACCGGCTGCTCCATCGATCTCTTCGAGGATAAACCTGTGCTCATCATCAACGAAGTCGTCGGTAACGACGGGCACAGGGAGTTTACTCCAGTCTTGCTCCGGGAAGGCATCCTTAATCTTCCCAAGGATGTAAACACCTCCTTCGATGTAAGCCGTGGCCTGCTCCACAGCACGACCACGATCACGCCGGTAGGCCATCACAACCTCATCTTTGGCCTTCCCGAGAGCTTCCTTCAGCCGCTTGTCAAAATCGGCCTGCAGGCGCGCAGTCTCAGAGGCAACAGCTGCCTTGGCCTTCTCCTCAGCCTCTTGAACTAGCCTACCGGCATCTTCCTTGACTCTGGCAAGCTCAGCCTCGGCCAACTCCTTGGCCTTCTCCATGGTGAAGCATGCATCCTGAAGACTGGCAACTTTGCCCCCGACACTCTGGAGCTCCTTCCAGTACCGTCGCTCCAACATCAGCTCCTCGTATGCCAGCTGCAATACCACCAACAGGCTCAAAAAAAAAAAAAAAAAACACAACAACAAAAAAAAGAGGGGAAGAACATGTGTGCTAGATGCGTGAAAACGGTACCTTCTGCTTGCATTGGAAGAGCAGGTCCCTCTGCTGCTTCATCGTCATGAGCGGATAATCGGCCAACTGAGATGCCGGGAGAGGGTCCACCAAGGCTTTCCTAGCACAGCCGAGGAAGAGCTTGGCATTCTCTGACTCGACCGCCTTGCCAAAAATGGAGGCAGACTCAGTACTACGGGTAGCCAAGTCAGTACCGGCACCATCCACGGGCCCGTCAACAGAAGCATCTGCCATAGACACCTTCTGCTTCTTCCGGTGCTCCCTTACCTGTTTGATAAACTACAAGAGCGTAAGTACCGGCAGGACAGATAAGAATCACAAGAAAGGTTAAGCATGGGGTTTACCTCATCCCGGGCAGTCCTCTTCAGGGATGTCGCTGCAACCTCGGCTGAAGCCTCAGCAACTTCAGCCTCGGGAGCCTCGGGGACCCCCGAGTCCTCTTCCTCCACATCGGCCTCAGAGGTGGCACGAACCCGCTTGGCCTTCTTCTTCTTCCTCTTCCCGGCAGCATCAATAGCAGCACCGGCAGCGTCAACAGGAGCACCGGCAGTCTCCGCAGCAACCAGCTGGGCCTCAGGAAGTGGGTCTTCACCCACGGCCTTCTTCAGCTGGTAAAAATCCCTGCGCTCCCGAACCATGCTTAAATCGTCCGAAAGTCGACGGTACCGACAGAATTGAGGCAAGACTGCAAAGCACAATACCGAAAATGAGACAAAATTATATATAAGCGTACACGTACAAGTGTGTTACCGGGAGGAACTTACAGGGGCACGGGATGGGAGCTAGGCCCGAGAAATGAAGCGAGTACCGGTTGAGTAGAACGGTGGACCTCCTCAGGACTATCGAGATATTCTCCCGAATCCACTCAATCTCTTCCTCCTGCTTCTCGGTAAGTTTCCTACAAGACTGGTCAACTGCACAACAAAAGGAAGGAATACATTAGTACCGAGAAACAAAAATGGTGCACAACTAGTAAGTGTAAACTCGGCAAGGCTATCAACTAGGGGCATCTCTAAAGTCACAGGGCACCCTCTTCGCCGGTGGGTTAACTCCTTCCGGGAACTCACACCGACCGCCCACAAAAAAGTATCTATGCTTCCAGGTCTGCTGCGAGGTCGGATTGCCAAACACCAGCGGGTCCCGTATGATCTCGGGACTCCCGAGCTCATAGGACTCGATATCGGCCTCCCCGGCCATACCTTCTCGGACCAGGGCACTCTTTTGCAGGCAGCACCGGGTCACCTTCTTGTACTTGTACACAAAATCCAACAACTCCGTGTCTCGGGGACATTCTGCACGTGGCTTTCCTACCAACTTGGCCTTGTACCAACCCTTATCAGCTTTAGAGTGCTGCTCTAGAGTCCACTGGCTAAAGAACACCGCCAAATCTGGCTCACCGAAACCACAATGTCGGTACAGGGTGTATAGCGCGTCGAGACACCGCCAGGTGTTGGGATTCAGCTGAGCAATGGCAAGGCCAACCTCGGCCAGGAACCTATGTTGGTACGATGGCAGCGGAATCCGCAAACCCTCTCCAAAAAAGAATGGGTGCACCAAGGTTTCGCCCGGTACCACCGACGCACTTCTCAGTTCCCACTTCTCCGGTAGGCGCATCGTCACCGAGCTCGGGATATTGAAAGCCTCCCTCAGGGCCGCCAGGTCATCATCGGTAGAGGCGCTGAGCTTCAAGCGGTCTACCGCAAATCCCACAGGTACCGAGTCGTCTGGTACCTCCCCTCCAGCAGTCTCCGCCTCCGTCTGAGGCTCCCCATCTTCTACCACCTCGGTGGCCGGCACCGAACTACTACTACCGGGAACAAACCAGCCATCTTTGATCATATTCAACGGCTCTATGTCTTCGCCGGTAGTGATGCCCCTCATCACTGTCTCAAACATACTCTCGATGCGGACGGTGCCGGTACCGGACGAGCAGGACCGACTCTCGCTGCTGCTACTCTCGGTACTAGAGGCCACGTCGACAATCTCCACTGAGGGAGACCTCTCTGGCTCTTCACCAGAAAAGGCATTGCCACTCCCTACACTCTGGCTCTCTGAATCCGACATCTGCAACAAATAAACTAAGTTCCTTACCGGGACGACAATCCTATGCCTGTGCAACCTAGCTCGGTACTAAGGCAGGACACCGGTACGCAAACTACGTTACAAAAGCAGCAAAACGCAAAAGTAACACAGAGTTCTCGGTACTTACACTGTAAGGCGCAGAAAGTCGAAGAAGAGGTTGATCCAAATACACGCTACCGGCAACAAGCTCTCACTCTCTCTACCGACAGGTTGCAGAGCTCTGGAATGAGAAAATCAAGAATGAGGAGAAGTGAGCTCTCTTCACCCCTATATATATAGCGGGACTCGGACCATCTGCACCGTACGACACCAACCGTCGCTTCACAAGATCATGACACGTGTCAGCACAACGGTTGAACTTCCAACCGTCGCCTCACATGGTCGCGACACGCGTCAATCTCACGGTTGAACTTCCCATGCAGTTTTAATTCACCCAATGGGCGACACGTGTCACCCCGCTACCTCGGCAGTTACGCCAAGAATACCAACAGGCAAAACCTTGGAAATTCCCCCAGAACTCGGAGCGGTTACAACTCCCCACCGGGAGGAACCCCTTGTTCGGGGACTTGGGGGGACTACATGGGACGACCCAAAGCGCCGCGGCTGCCCACCGACACTTGGCTACGTCCTGATATGAACTTCTGGACTAAGTCCCCGACCAAGCAGTTCCTCTTGCTCGGGACTTGGGGGACTTCTGTTGCTACCATTTCATATATGTCCCGGTACAGACCCTGTGACGGGTCAGGAGTAGCCCACCATCGCTGAACAGCCCACCTCTGGGCCCAGTATAACGCCCCAGCGGCATCTACCCGCTCGGCAGGGATCCCCTACCGAGTGCACGGCCCGGACAACGTCCCAGCGGCATCTCTCCGCTCGGTAGGGATCCCCTACCGAGCTTACCATTAAAGCCCTGGCGGTTCCCCAGCGGTTCCAGCAATACCAGGCCGGGTGTACCGACAACAAGTCTTCCCCTCGGCTTCACAGGGACATCTCTCAACCAGGTACCGAGGGCACACAGCCCAATCGGTACTAGCACAGCCACCTGTCAACACGTGCTGGTCCACTGCCTCGCGGATCGCACCAAGCCGAACACCCATACCGCACTAGGCACCGCCGTCCTTCGGTGCGCGTGTCGAGGTAGTGGATTGTATAATATTCCCTCGTGTCAAGGGATGTCCCCCACGCCAGAGAAGCTTATCTCCGACCTCAACTCGTATATAAGGAGTCCTCACTCCTTATTCAAGTAAGTTCTCTTCACTCCTAGAAACTCTGCTCACATCCTCTCGGGACTGACTTGAGCGTCGGAGGGTCTTCGGTCGGTACACGCCGACCTCCCCTGACCTCCTGTGCACTTTCAGGTACGCAAGCGCGCTCCAGGTGCATCCCTACCGAGCAGCTGGGAAACGGCAGAAACAGTGTAAATTGACAATTTTTGTCAATTTCAGTAATTGCAACTTTGCACCTTTTGTGGTGCAAACTGACAATTATAGCCAATTTTCAGAGGATGTTTTGGCAATTAAGCCAATAAAATATTCTAAAATTTTAAGATTTTTAATCTTTTGTCAAATTAAAATTTATATATAATTATTATTTTTATATTAAAAAATAAATAATTATATATAACTAAATATAATAGCTGATTATTATAAAGATAGATCGGATCAATCTAGATTCGTATTTGATCCGTTACGTAAACAGATTAATGGATCCATTATGGCCATTATGGAGCCACTACATGATTAGGGCTCAGCAGATTAGAGATGAAGAGGAGGATCAAGGCAGCAAGTGGGTTCGTCACGCCTTAGAAATTGTACCTATTGATTTGCAGTCGAAGAACTTGGGCATGGATTTTACGGAAATAGGTTTGGTGGAGTTGTTGGCCACCACTAATGGTGATGCTAAGCGTGAGACACGTCGCCCCCAATGCAATCGCAATAAGCCCAAGACTGATAGGCATGAAACTATCCCTGCTTCCACCCCAACTTCATCTGCTTCTGTGTTGCTAGCTTCCCTGATTTATCCAAGAAAAGGTAAAGGTTAGAGTGCAACATTAACCATGGATTTTCAACGGTTATATATATCTTTGCCAGACAACTGAATTCCCTGGTGACATGTAAGTGATGCGCAACCTAGTCTGGCAAAGATATAAAAAAATAAAAGTCAGATTAAAATAAAAACTATGATACTTGAACTCGTGTTTACTAGAAAAAAGAAAAAAAAAAGTCATTTCATCTCTTTTTTTTTTGGAAATTAAGTCATTTCATCTCTAAGGGCATCTCCAACGCTATGGGTTCAAACCCATATATAGGTCCCAAACCTGGTTTTGCCCTATCCTGGGTGCCAAATACAATCCCAAACCAGGTCTCAGACCTATTTGATTTTGAGGGACCCACAGCCCATGTGAATGGCTAACAAAAGGAAAAGGAAAGGAGAGTGCAACACACACTCGGACACGGAAGGGAGAGAAAGGAGTCACATGGGCACGCGCGCGTCAGACAGGGAAGAGAAGCCGACAGGTGGGCCCAGTGAGCAAAAATCTAACGGTCAGGATTTTTTTAAAAAAAAAATTGACGGTCCTGAATTAATGTAATATTTTATACATAATTATAACATTTGGGTATAGGTTTTGGAGATGAGTTTGAGACTCATTCGGGGGAGTTTTGAGTTTGGGTATAGGGCTATGCATTGCAGATGCCCTAACACACACATCCACATTCCACTTGCCCGATGAAATGATACGTAGCACAAAAAATATATATATATATAATCATTTCATCAGTGGCCTCTGGAAATTGGTGTGCGGTGGCCAGATGATGCCCTCTTTTTTTTTTTTTTTTTTCATTTTCTTTCAAATTTCAATATATCATCTTTTAAAGCTTTGCTCTTACGTTATTTCTAGTTGTTTATGGTTTAGAACTCACATTTTTGAGTTTAAGTCTCTCATTGGATTTCTCACCATCAAATTTGATGAATTTTTATTTTTTATCATTACTTTTTAGATGAATTCTTGTTTTTTTTTTAGCTAAAATTTAAGATTTTATTAAAGAAAAGAAAAGAAAAACAAAAGGAAACAAAGATATAGGGGGATATGAAAGCCAAAATCTCACTCACACAAACATAATGATACAAGGCCAAATGAAAAAATAGTCATCATTATAAGGTTGAGGTATGCCTACATCAATAATTTAGCTTCATTGTAGGTCTTATATTATGAGTTGGGTAAAGACCCGCCAAGCTAAAGTGGTGAGGCTTCGTTTTTGGTTTGTCGTAGACTCGTAGCTGCCAATTTCTTCTTCGATCTAAGCCTTCGGACATAACGCACTATAATGATCATCATTCAATGCTTCCTCTCCTTTCTTCAAGTAGGCAGCAGAAAAACTCTCTCCAATTCAACCCGAAATGGAAAAGCTTGCTTTCTTTACATTCTTGGAACAATCATAATTGTCTCTCATAGACTCCACACTAAGGGCTTTCAACATAAAAACATTTTCAATTGGAAGTGCAATAGGAAGCATTAAAAGTGGAGTAGTAGCTTGAACTAGATAAGCCAAAGTAGTATCAACTAAGCCCATACAAAACTTATCCATATCAATTAGGGTTACAAAGTTAGCTGCTACTGCCAGGTTTTGTTATCGATCGGAGATCAACATAGTAAACTTCATACATCTATTAACATTTTGTTAGAGAAAAATATTTTAACAACTTAACGAAATGGTACGGTAGTTGGCAACAAAAAAGGATTTGAATATTAAAAGAATCGAGTTACATGATCCACTCACTAAATAGATATATAGTAAAAACTTTTGTGTTGATAATGAAGTAATGAGACTTCAGTGATCGATTAAGTAAAAATATACAATCCAATCCCTATAAAGAGATTACTGCTAATTAATTCATTATGATTAACTAAGGC
Organism: Rubus parviflorus; assembly: GCA_029955375.1. NCBI lineage: Eukaryota > Viridiplantae > Streptophyta > Magnoliopsida > Rosales > Rosaceae > Rubus > Rubus parviflorus. The sequence goes on along the minus strand of JARGGL010000005.1, from coordinate 5,597,498 downwards.
ATTGTGGGCAATCCGTTGGACGACTGTGTGAGATTTACCTCTTGAGGAAGAAGATGGTACTTTATGCCAAGGTTTTGCAAAATCTTCTTCAATTCAAAAACAAGCTCTGATCTTCGATCACTCTTTTCCCCATAGTTTTGATGGTTCATGGTGTGTTGAACACATAGCAACATGTTCATCTTGTCCATATTCACAATGTCCTTCACTATCACCGAGTGTTTTGGGTTCCAATACTTCGGCTTGCTCTCAATATATCTGCATAAATGAATTCTGTTTAGTATTAATTATTAATTAATACCACAAATAATTAGTTAAACCTTCAAACCTTAAATGATAGGATTAATTTCATATTTTCTTACGATTGTATAGCCTTCTTGAGTGCGGAAACATCATCAACTGGAGTAGAGACATCAATGGTGAAATCGACACTGTCACCCATGTCTGGACTTCTTCTGAAATTGCTAATAGGCTTTGTAAGAAGCACAGCATTGGGGTAATATATTTTCTCATTATCATATCTTAAGAACACTGTTGACAATATGTTCATCTCTTCCACAATCATCTGCAGGCACAAAATCATATAACAAACTTACTAATTAGTTGTTAACAATATATCTACAAGAACATCACCAAGCTAGACGTACAAGTCCACAGCATTTTGTTTTGGTCTGATCTCGTCTCAACAAGTTCACATACATGGACGTCGTTTTAGAGTTAAAGGTTAAGCATCTCGGCCGGTTTAGGGTTTAAATTTATGATGTATTAATGCATTAATGTATCTGACCTGTACGCCATCGACGACACAACGATCACCGACATCAAACGGGTGCATCACAAACACGAAAATGATGGACTCGAACATAGTTTTGCACATGTTTTGAAACATGAAGCCTACAAGCAGCAGCTGAGAAGTGACCAGAAAGATGACCTTAGTTGTGGCCAAACCCATCACCAGAAGGCTCACTATAGTTGTAATCACAATCACAACTGCACTCGCCAGCTTGTGAAGTTGGTTAACAGCGGTCTTGGTATCATTTAAAGAATGAGCCAATGCTCTACGCTCAATGTAGGCATATACCTAATTAAAGATTGATCATATCAAAATTATATTAGCATGTGAAATGAAAATGGGGAAGGATGGAAAGGTTTATAAGATTAATATTGTGTTAAAGCTAGCTTACGTACGTACCACCCAATTTCTGAAGGAAGACTTTGTTATTTTACCAGTTTCAATTGCTCCTTCAAAGAGAGGGAATATGGTGTGAATTTCATCTGTCTTCAAGAATAGTAGTAAATCTTCCTCTTCTATATATCTGTAAGTAATTAATTAATAAGGATACAATGACGCACAAAATGTACGTTAGATATTTAATTAGTTAGTACCTGTACGGTTAAGACTAAATGAAGGGAAAAAAAATATTCTTTGTTATATTGAAACCTGTTAATTAAGCACTTTAATTTGCAGTACTACTTCATATATATAGTGATGATGATTGTCCTCAATTGAACTAGTGCAACGCGCAATTGAACTAGCTGGCTAAATTATACACGGGGGTACTCATGCATGGTAGTTGTGAATTACAAGGGAAAATTATATATATCTCTGCCATCATCACCATCAAGCACCAGTAACTAGTACTGATCGAATAAGTTATTAAAAAACATGATCTTATTTCTACCTGAAAGTGTCCTCTACAACAAACACGTACACACACACACACATATATAGCACTATAGGCCTAAAAAAATGTAAATAAAGACTTAAAGAGTAAAGGTGAACAAATGGAGGATAACCCAAAAGTATTTAATATTTTCCTCTCTTTTACTTGACTATATATAATGGAGGATAAACCACATACTACCTAAGTAGTTAGTTTTTTGCACCCACCGGCCTAGTACAGCATATGGTGTACGTGTCAAAATGAAATGGTTCATTTTCAAAAGTTCATGACATATATTAATCACTAATGTGTCAACTACTGAGGATAAGAATTCCAAAAAAAAAGAAAGTTAGAAAGGCCAGGGTGACCAGCATTACCATGCCAATGTATGATGAACCATCTGTACTAGGGCTGATGTATGCTAGAGCTCCATAAGTATATATATTAACAGAGGCTGGGTTGGAAAACTGAAAGTGACCGGCCGGGAAAGAAACTTACTTGGCACCAGGCTTGGCAACATTCTTGAATATTCTTTGAGCGCAGTTCCTCGCCTCCCATTCACTTGTAATCTCCGATTCCGTATTGCCGAAATTATCCATCGAACTCGAAATCATTGTCGTCAAACCCGAAGACCTGACGTAGCTCACGAGCCTCTTGACGCTCCACGCCGTTGCCCTACCCGCCATGCTCAAACTCTTGAGCTTCTCCATGTCAATCCTCCTCCACCCGTCTTGCTTACAAGACCTCGACTTGGTCAACCGCTTAGAGTGATCCCCCCTCAACCTCGCAGGCAAAGTCTTCGACGGCTGCAAGCAACGCCGCGGAAGCAGCTCCCTCTCTCTGTGGTTCAATGGCGGCCCCGACAGTGCATCCAAAATGAAGTGGTGGAAAACACTCTCTTTCATGCGGTCAAAGAATGTAGCTACGTGAAACGAAGAGGCCAACATCTTGACGAAAACAATCTTCAGCAACCAAATCGTGGCGCCGATTAGGACGGCGATAAGGGCTCGAAACACTTTCTTTAGAACCTTGCTTTGTTTGTGGACATGAGGAAACATGATCATCCAAGCCACTAGAACTAGGCCTAGCCAAGCACAGTTTTGGAAACTCTTGCGTAGACCAAACACAAAGTAGAGTACTTTTTCTCTAAGCATGAAGTTTCTCTCTATGAGAAACACAATGAATCCCACGACCCAACCCGAGACTAAGCGCCCACAGAACATAACCAAGACCATTAGGCACCATTTCCATACCTGCAAACCCCACTTCATTTTGTCTTTAAGGAAATCTAGGGTTAGGGAGCATACCAAGCAAGTCGTTATTATGAGAAACAAAGTCCACTCGATCAGAGCTTGCTTGTTCATCTTTCTCTTCCTTTTCTTATTCCCTTGCTTGCCTATGTTTCCATCTTCTTCTTCCTCGTCTTCTTCATTTTCGAACCATTCTTCATCGTCTGAGGATGACGAGTAGTTGTTTTCGTCACGGTTTAAGGGTTCGAGTTCTTGGGTTTCGAGAATGGTTCTTGGTGTCAAAGGATACTTACTCGCCTCAAACCGTGACCGAGGTTTGGAAAAGTTGAGACCTCTAAGGGTTTTGGTTTTTGACTGTAGTGATTGTGGGATTTGATTATTAGAGTCTGCTTGGAGAGTCTGATTGAGTTTGGGGCTTGGTTGGTCTATGGTTACTACCACATGGTCTGAGTTGCTCTTTTGGACCTCCATTGCTTGCCTTCAAATCTCAAAGAATCCAAGAGAGATAGAGAGGACTCAGAGGAGATAGAAACCCTTGTTTCTCTACCAGCATTAACAAGGAAGGAAATCGATCACTCGGTAGAAACTAGAAGAAATGGAAGCTTTTGACTTTTTCTCTTTCTTGATCATTTCGATCAAGATTGAAATTCTCACACGTCTTAAATATGGATCATGAGAAATACGAGTTACCTAACTTTCACATCCATCTTTCCCATCCAACCTTTCTCTTCCAACATTTTTCATTCACTATCGTGCACTTGTATTTTGACTTCTTCAAAATCATGACATTAATTAATGCTTTGAAAACTAATTTTAAAATTTTTCGAATTTGCCCATAATCAATGTAGAAAGGTATATATGTGTCAGCTAGCATTCCTCTGTGGATCATTAATTTTTTGTGGTGAATTGATTTCCATCATTTTGATTTGACCTTGTCATCGACTCATAGCTTTATGTTATTAAGTAATTGCGTGCTTAACCTTTCTTAACCAATTACTCAAGATGTCGTAATTAATGTCAAGAACTCAACATCAATTTGGGAAAAATTAAGAAAGTTTAGCAACGTTAATTATAAACAAAAATGACAGGATAGTTTTTTTTTTTTTGGAGAATCTTTAGTACCCAACTCACAGTTAGAATTTCCATAAAAAAAATAACCATTAATGTCCCAAGTCCCAAACTCAGTTTCCCTACGTTTTGTTTTCCCTCCTCCCGTCTCTCTCCTCCCTCTCAATTTTCTTTAGTTTCCTCTCCATTTCGTTTTCGTATCCCTGTTTCAAAATTGGAGTCCTTGATTTGTCTTTTGTTGAAGCATTTTTTCTGGTTTATTAGAAGGGCAAACATGCATGAAAAAAATAAAATTAGTTTTTCAATGCAATAGTTTTTTTTATCTTTTTTTAAAGATGATCAAAAGATTCCACTGCTACCCCCATGGTGATTCGAACCCATGACATGGATCTTAGGTAGTGGGTGCTCTAACCACTGAGCTAACACCACTTCTATATTAGTTTTTCAATGCAATAGTTTTAAATGGTAGTGGAGTTCACGTGTCATTCATCAATTCTATATTAGTATATGTAAGATATTTTCTATTATTTTTTTTGTCTGGAAGATATTTTACTGTAATATGGCAATTGAAGAGTTGCATTGGATTTGATACATTTTTTTTCAACTGATGTTCGGAGATTTGAAGATGAGGGAATATTTATTGAAAATTTTAGGAGACCAATTGAAGAGGTCATGCCCAAATTGGAGCAAAAGATTGTCCATGAAAAGTATCATAAGGGCTGCAGTAAGTTTTAGTATAAAGAAGAGGTAAATGCTAATGACTTTTAGTGACCAATTTTCTCCATTACTTGGTAGATCATACTAGGGAGGTCTAGTTATTTAAGAAAAATTATATGTTTTGCTGTAGTTTAGGTAGTAGTTTTCTAATCTTGTGTTATTATATGTGAATTGGTGGGTCTTCAACTACTCTGACCATCACCTCTACGATCTCCCACAGTAACGAACTAGGAACGTTTTTGGAGACCCAAAAGCACTTTTGAGTTAATTGAAAAAATTAATTATAAATATAAAAAATTTGAAAAAAAATTAAATTTTGTCATGGGTGAGTTTTAGAGGCACTTGAAAATGGTTTTGAAAAACATTTGTCAAGTGTTTCCTCATACAAAAACGCTTTTACTAAATTTGAAAAGCGATTTTAGACATTTCATAAACAATCCCAAACATGCCAAAGTGATATTTCTGATGCAAGTCTCTTTTGAACAAAATTCATTTTAAACTATGTTATTGCTCTATTCCCTCTCTGGTCTTGTTCATGCATTTTGCACATATGAATTAAGAGAATAGCAAGTTCTAGAATTCTCTCCCTTGTTTAAATAGTTGAATAATGTAGACTGAAAGTGTAACGTAGCTATCATGTGGAGCCTACGATATGCAAGGTGTTTATTCCTAAAATTGGTACCAACAATTATATGACTTCGTCGAGATTGAGGTCTACAAATCCTCCACATCAGGGCGGAGTGACCTCCCTGAACGACCACCAAAGCCTACAAGATAGGAATGCTAGCAGTGAAGGACATCGGTGTGGTACCGGCCGAAGACCCTTCAATGCTTAAGTTAGTAGAGAAATTGGATAGGTTGATTGATAACTTTTGTGTTGAGGATTAGCATACCTAACAATGAGGTCTAAGGGCCTTTATTTAGAAGTAAAGTAGCATTGCTCCACAGAGCTAATTGTCCTTTACACGTGGCACTCGACTTATGGCTCCACTTGGTCGTACCACTTACAAGTTAGTATTAATGGTGCATTAACATTGATGGAGCACTTGACAATTAATGGAGCACTGGTATTAATGGTGCACTATCATTAATTGAGAACTGACATTAATAGAGCACTAACAAGAGCATTAATCAAGGGTTATCTCTTGAGCTTTATGTCTTTTCAGGACTTGTATATTCAATAATAGAAGATTTACCACACCACCTGCACCTAGATTATGGTCTAGGTCATATTGGAGGTCCACTCAGGTCGAGATAACCATCGCCTTGAGCAATGCACGTGAATGGATAATTATGAGATGATATCCTTGATAAGAGAATTCCAACTTTTATTTTCCAATTCATTTTTCTTAGCACTTGTTCAGTGCTCCACGCCATATTGAGCCGACCACTCGGTCTTCTTGTGCCCAGCCCTCTTGGAGTTTGATCTCTTCGTACATATTGTATGACCTCAAAAATCATGATGGCCTCTTGGGTTTATAGTTTCGCAGGCTCATAGTCGGAGCACTCCTTGAGTTGGATATGTGGCCCTTTAATATATTTATTAACCTCTTGGGCTCTAGCTTGGCCTCTCGGGTCCATTATGGAGGACTCTTTCAGTCATGGACCTGTGGTCCATTAATATATTTGTGGACTTTGTTATAGGCTATTAAAGACCTCATGAAACACTCCTTATATTTGGAGCTCTTTAACATGTATGATCAGCTTCGTCCTTGGGTAATGTTACCCTATCAACAGAAGGAATATTTGTTATTTTTAGAAAATAGACAACTAGGTGTGAGCACAACTATTTCAAAAAAAAAAACACAAATTGTGCCGATGAATATTAAAAAATTGAAAATTACCTTTTACTAGCCAAGCACAGTTTTGGAAACTCTTGCGTAGACCAAACACAAAGTGGAGTACTTTTTCTCTAAGCATGAAGTTTCTCTCTATGAGAAACACAATGAACCCCACGACCCAACCCGAGACTAAGCGCCCACAGAACATAACCAAGACCATTAGGCACCATTTCCATACCTGCAAACCCCATTTCATTTTGTCTTTAAGGAAATCTAGGGTTAGGGAATATACCAAGCAAGTCGTTATTATGAGAAACAAAGTCCACTCGATCAGAGCTCGCTTGTTCATCTTTCTCTTCCTTTTCTTATTCCCTTGCTTGCTTATGTTTCCATCTTCTTCTTCCTCGTCTTCTTCATTTTCGAACCATTCTTCGTCGTCTGAGGATGACGAGTAGTTGTTTTCGTCAGGGTTTAAGGGTTCGAGTTCTTGGGTTTCGAGACTGGTTCTTGGTGTCAAAGGATACTTACTCGTCTCAAACCGTGACCGAGGTTTGGAAAAGTTGAGACCTCTTAGGGTTTTGGTTTTTGACTGTAGTGATTGTGGGATTTGATTATTAGAGTCTGCTTGGGGAGTCTGGTTGAGTTTGGGGCTTGGTTGGTCTATGGTTACTACCACATGGTCTGTGTTGCTCTTTTGGACCTCCATTGCTTGCCTTCAAATCTCAAAGAATCCAAGACAGATAGAGAGGACTCAGAGGAGATAGAAACCCATGTTTCTCTACCAGTATTAACAAGGAAGGAAATCGATCACTTGGTAGACACTAGAAGAAATGGAAGCTTTTGACTTTTTCTCTTTCTTGATCACTTCGATCAAGATTGATATTCTCACACGTCTGAAATATGGATCATGAGGAATACGAATTACCTAACTTTCACATCCAACTTTTCTCTTCCAACATTTTTCATTCACCAACTATCACGCACTTGCATTTGGACTTCCTCAAAATCATGACATTAATTAATGCTTGGGGAGTCTCACACGTCTTGATTAATGCAACATGTGTCAGCTAGCATTCCTCTATGGATCATTAATTCTTTGTGGTGAATTGATATCCATGATTTTGATTTGTCATCGACTCATAGCTTTATGCTATTAAGTAATTGCGTGCTTAACCTTTCTTTTCTGGAGCTTTCTTAGGATAAACCTTTCATGGTGTCCTCTCCATTTCGTTTTCATATCCCTGTTTCAAAATCGGAGTCCTTGATTTGTCTTTTGTCTTTCAATAGAATTAGAAGGGCAAACATGAAAAAAATAGAATTAGTTTTTCAATGCAATAAATATTGAGTTTTAAATGGTAGTGCAGTTCACGTGTCATTCATCAATTCCATGTTAGTAACTCAGTGGTAGTATATGTAAGATATTTTTTTATTATTGTTTTGTCTGGAAGATATTTTAATATGGCAATTGAAGAGTTGCATTGGGTTTGATACATTTTTTTTCAACTGATGTTCGGAGATTTAGAGATGAGGGAATATTTATTGAAAATTTTAGGAGACCAATTGAAGAGGTCATGTCCAAATTGGAGCAAAAGTTGTCCATGAACAGTACCATAAGGGCTGCAGTAAGTTTGAGTATAAAGAAGAGGTAAATGCTAATGCCTTTTAATGACCAATTTTCACCATCACTTGTTAGATCATACTAAGGAGGTCTAGTTATTTAAGAAAAATTATATGCTTTGCTGCAATCTAACTAGTAGTTTTCTAATCTTGTGTTATTATATGTGCATTGGTGGGTTTTCAAATATTCTGACCATCACCTCTACGATCTCCAGTAGCAACGAACTAGGCTTACTAAAAGTGATATTTCTGATGTAAGTCTCTTTTGAACAAAATTGTTATGCTGTTTAAAAGGCTTCCCAAACTAAGCCTATGTTATTTCGCTATTGCCTCTCAGGTCTTGTTCATACATTTTGCACATATGAATTAAGAGAATAGCAAGTTTTGGAATTGTCTCCCTTGTTTAAATAGGTGAATAATGTAGGTTGAAAGTGTAATATTTGTTATTTTTAGAAAATAAAACCCCTGTTTTGAGACTCTTGAAGATGGATATATGACAACTATAGGTATGAGCACAACTATTTCAAAAAAAAAAAAACAGAGCACAAATTGTGCAGACGAATAATTCATTGGGGTAATGGCCTTATTAATATATTAAAAAAAATAAAAAGTGTTGTAGGACACATTGTGAGATGGTTGTCCAGTAAATTAATGTCCGTACGTACAAGATACAAGATGTGAACTACATACATTGCGCAAGACCTTTGGTATTAATTTCTTCTATTTACTCCATAAGGGTTACACTACTTATGAGAGGACATAAATTGTATAGTAAGTGGGGTTAGTGGTGATAGTGGGGAAACTTAAAGGTTTCTCCTCATTATTGTATATCATGAATACACTTCAACCTCTCCACTATATAAAGAGGTTGAGGCATCACTATTTCACACACCACAATATCAAACATCAATCGAATCATTCTACACTTCTCTCTCTCGTTTTTCTATCTTTCCTACTTGAGTTAATAGGCGACTCATGACGAGACGATAATTTCGCGTTGAAAACATGTCTACGTATCGTCAAAGATAGGGGATGGTATAGATTAAGGACCGGGGGTTGTCGTACCCAAGGGATTGGAAGGCCCAAAATCCACTCGGTAATCATGTGGTAACCAAGTTTCTAGCACTAAAATGATGAGACAAGAGATGGATGGATGCAAAGTGTAGTGGATATACAAATGAGTGTAGTGTTCATATTTTTGGTGTTTTGTAAATAAGTGAGCAATGAAAGTGAAATGCAAGTGGTAAACTAACTAAACAAGAGTGATTGAGCTAACAAACTTAATGCACTCTAAATGCAAGAGGGGGAACATGGAAAGATATAGGAATGGTAGAATGATTGAGTTTTCATATCTAATGAATTAACAACCCTAATGAAAATGCACAACGATTGATTAAGAACCAAAATCCGTATCTTAGTCTTATTAGGGATCTAAGACCAAGTCTCAAAATGTATCTCTCTTGTCAAGTATGATTCAAGAGTGACTCTCAATCAACTAGCTTAAGCCATTGTCCGGTCCTTAAGTTCATTAAATGAGGCGTAAAGTTCTTAGACTTAGGATTTCAAACAAGCTAAGCCAAAGTTTAACTCATCATGCTCAATGTCAAATGTCTAGAGTGAGCAAAGTAATCAATCTCACAAACTCAAACAAAGATAGATTAAACACATGCTCATTAATTGATTAGATTCCTAAGCAAGCATCTAACACATGTTGTAATAGGCAATGAACATATTCAACCATCAATCAACATGAATAAACATCAAAGTTATACAAATCATCATCAATGAACTAGGGCATGCAACCCTAGTCCCCAACATAAGAATTTATACACACATGCTTGAATCAAACATAAGTAAAGATAGGTTAAGAGATTATCATGAAGACATCCAGCAGGGCCTTGCTGCCCCCAAGAGTTGCTAGCTGCTCCATGCATCACCCTCTTCTTCTCCTTACTCCTTCTTGCTCCAAATTACAAGGTTCATGCAGACCCTTGCTGTTCTTGATGATTCCAGAGCATGTAAGTGCACAAACGATGGTGAAAGCTGGTCCGTAAGGTAAATGGGGGCCTTAGGAACAACTTTCGTGAAGGATGAAAGTCCAAAAAATGGACAGAACTATGAGAAAACTGGCGATTACAGTAGGTGGACGGGTGGTGTCCGTCCGGACATCCTAGGATGTCCGGACGGATAGGACGTATTCTAGAGTGTTTGAGAGCTCTTGGCTCAGCTGAATGGGTTGTGACTTTCTGAATTGATTGATTCCTTGATTCCCTTTTTGAATCAGATGTAGACATATATAAAGAGCTTGTGATCTGAAATGGTATGGGAGAAGATAAAACAAATGAAAAGCAAAAGGAATAAGGATGGGAGAAATGGAATGATGATGTGGAGGGAAGTGAGTGGGGAATATGGCAGATTTTGGCATGTGAGGGGATGGATTTCTGACTTGGCCACATGGAATTGATGCAGCAAAACATGTGAGCTGCTGCCCCTTTGTCTCACCACCACGGTTGGTGGTTCTCCGGCGGTGCTGCCGCCGCTTGTGGTGGTTCTCCGGAAAATCGCCGAAATTCGGAATTATACTCTTCTTTCTCCGGAATCTTTGTGTGTTCCACTCCCGAAGCTTTGACTCATATGATCTTGATGTCCAAGAGTCACGGTTGACTTCTCGTCCTTTTCTCGGAAGTGGTTCAAATGCGCCAAAATGCACCATATTGTGCCGAATTACATCAACTCACCTAATTAACCTAGAAACATGAAAACACACATTAAACACAACAAAAGGCCTTCGGAGAAGCTTAATTCCCGTGATTAGGAATACAATTTGCACGACAAATATGTGTAAATCAACTCACAACACATTATCAGCATGCTCAAAGATTGAAGAACAAGGAGGAAGAACGACGAACTTCTTCACCAAATTTGAAGGAAGCAACTCAACTTCTCTGGACTCGTGGAACCCTAATTTTTTTTTAGGTGCATTTCTCAAGTAAGTTATGATTTTTACTATTTAAATCCTTGAAAAATAGTGAACCATAACCATTGAGCATGAACCCTAATTAATCTTAGGTCAAGAGAAATTGTAATTTAGATTGCATATGCTTTATTATTTCGTTGATTACTTGAACACTAAATCGAAAAAATAAAAGCATGTCAAATGGTACACATGGCACATATATCTCCACATTAAGTCATGAAAGGTTATGAATCTTCCACGACTAGGCTCACCCAGTTGGATGCGATGTCTAGGCAAGGTTCGAAGAATACTGACACTATTCTGAATGAGGTTCGATACTAAGTGAGCATCGCTCTACCAAAAACATCACTCTATCTTACCTGGTCGTATTCAATTAGAGCTACCGAAATGGTTGAGTAAATAATTTTTCGTTCTAAATTTTTTTAGAGGTATTTTAATCAAGGTCCAATTTGCTATAAAAATATTGGTTTTAGTCCAGCCATTCTTTTTTTTTAATTGCGGTCCAATTACTTTTTTCTTTTGTCCATTTTGCCCCTGAACAAAAATAAGGGAAACAAATTAAAATCCCTCAAATTTAGCATTTTTTCTTTTCAGTTTAAATTTTTAAATTTTAAATTTCAAATTCTTCAAATCTAATTTGGAAAATAATTATGATAGACATGCATTTAAACCTATGTAAGCATTTATGAAAGATTAATAATTTCAAAATTCAAACAATTAAATGTACCTACATCATAGGGAGAAAAAAATGAAACTAAGAAAAAACTAAGTGGCATCGAATGAAAGTTTACGCAACAATACCCAGTGGTATATTAGCACATTAGTCTCGAATCAAGCTTTAACATTATTTCTAACCAAAAGGTAGGGAAAAACCACCACAATTTACCTTCCTATAAGATATGCAAAATGCATCTCTCTTTCCAAAATATCACTTTTGTACTATGTATCTAACTAAAAGTGCAAAAGTTTCTATGCACGAGGTAGGAAAAAAAAAGAACAAGGTAGCTTTAACATTATTCCTAATCAAAAATAGGAAAAAAATAACTAAAATTTACCTTCCGTTAAGATATGCAAAATGCATCTCCCTTTCCTAAAAAACTCACCTTTGTATTAGGTATATAAAAGTGCAAATGTATCTATGAAGAAGATAAAATACTACCTCCTTTAAATGGATCGGAACCTTCTTTTGAAAAATCCACCCAAAATCTCTATTTGATTGTATGATGAAGGTTGATTAACAACATGACGATTCTATATGCAATAGTTTCGGGAAAGTCTATGATAAAGGTAGATTTTAGAAAATTTATGTGTTAGAAAAAAGATGGCCATGGAAGAAGAAGGAGAGGAAGAAAGTGATGTTTCAAAATGAAAAAGAATGAAATGTTGAGATGCTAAGGTAGCTTAACAAATATATAAGGAATTCGTCAAATTTAATGCACTAATAATTATCTTTGATTAAAAAAAATAATTTTAGGAAACATTGTTTATAAAAGAGAATAAATTTGTTATTTGATGAAATAAGAAATCTTGTTTGACCTTAATTAATTATTTTAATTATGATGACAATCTACCACAATTTATTACAAAAGGGTACAAGAGGAATGTAAAAGTATAAAATTAGTTAGATAAAATTGAAAAGGAAAGAAATCATATGTGGCAGGTGAGTCACTGGACCTCAATTAGTAAAAAATATTTGCGTGGACTATATTCAAAATAGAGTGTGATTTCTGGACTACAATCAAATTTTCTCATTTTTTTATTTTCTCGTAATTATGTGGTAGAAATTATATGTCTAGTTGGTTGCAATGTTCCACCTCTCTCTCTCTCTCTCTCTCTCTCTCTCTCTCTCTCTCTCTCTCTCTCTCTCTCTCTCTCTCTCTCTCTCTCTCTCTCTCTCTCTCTCTCTCTCTCTCTCTCTCTCTCTCTCTCTCCCTCTCTCTCTCTCCCTCTCCCTCCCCTAGGCACACCAAACTGAATTTCATTCCAGAGCCACTTCTTTTTCATATTAATAGTCCAACCCTCAACCTTGAATATGAATAATTCACACCAGAACCAAAGGGTATTGATATGTACCCCAATTCTATTAATCCCAGTAAACTATGGAATTATTTAATTTAGTATCCAGTTTTGGTTATTGAAAAACATGATCGAGGAATGGTGAAAGTAATATCGTTGGGTGTCCATAGTAATTCAAGTGAAATTACTATAATTGTCCAAAAAAAAAAAGTAAAATTACTATAAGCCGTGATATTAAAAAGGGTTTGAAAGTTTTTTTTTGGCGAAATCCTCGACAACTCGAGGACAATTTATTTAGAGAAAAAATCACTTTTAGTCCCTGAACTATGACCCGTTCGACACTTTCGTCCCTGAAGTTTGAAATATATCACTTTCATCCCTGAACTTTAACATTCAATATCACTTTCGTCCCTGGCCGAGGGTTTTCACCGAATAAACCTCTGATTCCGGCCAAATCGGAGGACAACACATATTGGGCTTTGAAGCCCTCCTTGAGGCGAGTTCAACGCCACCAACCTCGCCTCAAACCGTCGCCGGACGGCGGAGAATTTAAGAGTTAAAGTTCCGGCCACCGTACCTTTCGGGCTAAATTTCGGCCATTCTAGGCCGAATCGAGTTTAGCCTCAGTTATAAAAGTTACTCCTCTCATCCTTGCGAACATTTTGGCATAGGTTTTGCACCATTTTGTTCCGGTCAGGGATGAAAGTGATTGTTGGTGTTGAAGTTCAGGGACAAAAGTGATATATTTCAAACTTCAGGGACGAAAGTGTCGAACAAGTCATAATTCAGGGACGAAAGTTATAATTATCCCATTTATTTAAAAGAAAAAATTACACCAAAGTTTATAAGTCGGCACAAGCAATTCCTCCTCTCTACACTTAACTGTCAAGGCACCAAAGCAGGAGAGTGAATGAAATTAAGAACAAGCTCTGAATCCACTTCCAACCAAATGTGCTTCCAATCTCTTACCCAAGCTAATTCAATAGCCTAAATCACGGCCATAACTTCAACAGCAATTGAACTTGGAATGTCTAAAGTAGCACAAAAAGCACCAAGAGCATTGCCTCTATAGTCTCGAAAAACTCCACCATAACTAGCTTTATCGGAACCACATTTCCATGCCCCATCAGTATTTACTTTGATACACCCATAGAGAGGAGGATGTCAATTGACTTCAATTATTCTTGGAGCGCGACGCGGTCTACACTGTGCACCAATTTTCTTCAAAACAACAAGCTCTTGAGAGGTATTATTCATACAACCAGTAGCTAGTTTACTTGAAGAAATAACCAGTAGATAGAAGGGTTAGAAAGTTATTTTTAAGGATGCTTTGGTTATGCATATCTATTTGGTCGGAAATAATTAATAGAGAAATGTATATTGTATTGTTCCGATGATAAGTGATTTTGAAATGATACTTCAAAGTGAAATGATACTTTGATCAAAGTGGTTATGCGATTATTGTTATGGATGATTTAAAATTTAGTGGATGCGAGAACTTTTAAATCATCCTTTGTTAGTATTGAAATATTAAGTAACGTAATTGCCATTGGAAAGATAAGGTCACGTGATGTTATTTGATTGCGGGAAACAACAAAGTCGTTATCAAATAAGTGTATATGATGAATATTGACAACTGAACTGATTGTCGAAATAGGTACTCCAGTTACCCAAAATGTAAGTTGTGGTGTATTGGCCTGGAATAACAGCTTGAATAGCAAATGGAGTCAAAGCTTCGGAATCCCAAGTAGAGAACTCTAAACTCGATCAGTTAGTGGTTTAAATGGGTATGTATGAGAGAACTCTAAACTTGCCTCAGTCATTTTTGGTCACCCTTTAAAAAAAATTATTTTAAAACAAATATATATTCAAAAACAATTTTTTTTGTTTTTTTATCTCCCATTTCTTTCTCTAGAGAGACTATACTTAAAATCAAATTCTTACCTAGCTTATCATAAAAAAAAATTTGAAGGAAAAAAACATATATTAGATATAATCACGATTACAATCGTTAATAAGGGCATCCTGAACAGCAACAGGAGCTATAATTAACCTAACAAGGTTAATATGAAAACCTAAGGCAGAACAAACTATAGTTGTCTAACTGATTGTTCATTTACATAGTTAAAGCTCACTTCTTGGAAATAGAAAAACAATACTACTACAAACTGATGTAGACTATCCTCGTCCCAGAAAAACGGGTTGTGCTGCTCGCCAATGCACTCAATTGTGGTGCTCACAAGACAGTAGTCCAACAAAAACTCATTGAAACAATAAAGAATGACCTCCACCAATTTGCAGGGAATGGAAAATAAAAGAAATACTAGGCGAAGATCAGAGCTATCTGCGGCCCAAAGTTTCTGCCTCCAAACACACTCAATCTCCGTAATTATTGAGCTAGCCACAAGGTAGGGTTTTCAAAAAACAAAGAACCCCAAATCTCCAAACTTACCACCTGGATCCCATACAAACCTAAACCAGATTTCATAACAAATGGAGGATAATCCCTTGGCACCTGGCACTCGAAGTGAAGGATAAACCCGAGAACAGAAATTAATCCAAACACCCCAGATGACCAAGATCAAAGAAAAACCAACACTCCTCATGATAACAATGAAAACTGAAATGAAAAATCTGGACAGACGAAAGAGCCCGCTAGAATACTGATATCCGGTGGAACAAGCCACGATCGGTGCTGGTTGTGACGCCAAAAAAGCGTCAATAGGTACCCAAGCCATGACGGCTAGGGTTTTGAAGAAGAGAGAGCTCTCTATTATGTTCTGAGGATTACAATCCTTTTCGATATTTTCAATTATTTGAAGAAAGAAATAATTAAATGCTTATCATAAATTATATCTTATAAAAAAAACTTATCATAAATTATTTATTTATTAATTCTTTGCATAAATTATTTCTTGTCGATACAAAAATTATTTTTATCAACGCCCACCTAGGGATGGCCAAAAAACCCGCGGGTTCGGGTATCTGACCCGACCCGACCCAAATGGGTCGGTTTTTGAAGACAAAAAACGGGCGGCGGAAGCGGATTCGGGTTTTTTTTTTTTTGTAAAATACCCATCGGGTTCGGTTGAGTTGTTACCAAATCTGAACCCGTACCAGTACCCGACCCACTGTTTAATTAATAATAAATATTAATTTTTAATATCTATTTTAATATCATTTTCTTTAATTAATCCTAATCTCCTCTCTCTCTCTCTCTCTCTCTCTCTCTCTCTCCATCGCCACCGGCCCACCATCTTTAATAAATCTATCATTTTTTTTGCCCTCTCTTTCTCTCCCTCTCTCCATCGCCACTACTACAACCAAAGTCTCTCTTCTCTTCAAAATTCTCAAAAACCACTCAAAGCCCACTTTCAAACACCACTCAAAGGCCCAAAGCCCTTCAAATTCTCCACCACTGCCGCCAAACCCATCTCTGCCACCATCTCCGTCGGCGACAAGCTCCCCCGAATCCACCCTCTCCTACCTCGACGCCGCCGGCGACGTCCAGACCGTCACCGTCTCGGAGCTGACCAAGTCCAAAAAGGCCGTCCTCTTCGCCGTCCCCGGAGCCTTCATCCCCACCTATTCCCAGAAACACTCGTGTCAACTTTTTTTTTCTCTCTCTCTCTCTCTTCTCTCTCTCTCTTCTCTCTCAAATCTTCTCAAATCTCTCTCTCAAAGTCTCATCAGATCCAACCAGTCAACCACCCTGTCAAATTGTTTTTTTTTTTTTTTTTTTTTCGGGTGGGTAGATCGAGTTCGATTAATAATTTACCGACAGAGCGGGTTCGGGTTTGAGTATAAACTATGCTTTCGGGTTCGGGTTTCGGGCATACAAAACCCAGCCCCGATTCGACCCGTTGCCATCATTACACCCACCATTGATGTCTCTTAACATCGTAGTTTATTTTTCTTAATTAAAAAGACCCTATATGACTATATTGTCCTTCACGGGAGTGGTACATACAAGACAAACATTTGAATGGAAAATGTTATAATTGATGGAGGTGGTGTAAATTGACAATTTTTGTCAAGTTCAGGGGGTCAATTTCAGTAATTGCAAGTTTGGGGTGCAAACTGATAATTATAGCCAATTTTAGATGATGTTTTGGCAAGCCAATAAAATATTCTAAAATTTTAAGATTTTTAGTCTTCTGTCAAATTTTTGGCTAAACCTATACTTAATTATTATTTTTATATTTAAAAATGAATATTTATATATAGATAAATATAATATTTTATTATTACAAAGATAGATCGGATCAATCTAGATTCGTATCTAACTTCATCTGCTTCTGTGGCTAGCTTCCCTGATTTATCCAAGAAAAGGTCAAGGTTAGAGTGCAACAGTAACCATGGATTTTCAACGGTTATATCTTTGCCAGACTCAACTGAATTCCCTGGTAACATGTAAGTGATGTGCAACCTAGTCTGGCAAAGATATAAAAAAATAAAAGTCAGATTAAAAATGAAAGCTACGATACTTGAGCTCGTGTTGACTAGAAAAAAGGAAAAAAAAGTCAATTCATCTCTAACACACACATCCACATTCCACTTTGCCCAATGAAATGATACGTAGCACAAAAAATATACATATAAAATCAATTCATCAGTGGCCTCTGGAAATTGGTGTGCGGTGGCCAGAGGCAACCCTTTTTTTTTCATTTTCTTTCAAGTTTCAATATATCATCTTTTAAAGCTTTGCTCTTACGTTATTTCTAGCTGTATATGGTTTAGAACTCACATTTTAGAGTTTAAGCCTCTCATTGGATTTCTTGCCATCTAATTTGATGAATTTTTATTTTTTATCATTACTTTTTAGATGAATTCTTGTTTTTTTTAGCTAAAATTTAAGATTTTATTAAAGAAAAAAAAAGGAAAACAAAAGGAAACAAAGATATAGGGGGATATGAAAGCCAAAATCTCACTAATACAAACATAATGATGCAAGGCCAAATGAAAAAATAGTCATCATTATAAGGATGAGGTATGCCTACATCAATAATTTAGCTTCACTGTAGGTCTTATATTATGATTTGGGTAAAGACCCGCCAAGCTAAAGTGGTGAGGCTTAGTTTTTTGGTTTGTCGTAGACTCGTAGCTGCCAATTTCTTCTTCGATCTAAGCCTTCGGACATAACGCACTATAATGATCATCATTTAATGCTTCCTCTCCTTTCTTCAAGTAGGCAGCAGAAAAACTCTCTCCAATTCAACCCGAAATGGAAAAGCTTGCTTTCTTTACATTCTTGGAACAATCATAATTGTCTCTCATAGACTCCACACTAAAGAAAAAAATTTAAGTGAGCCCGTCACTCCGTGGATCATATGTGACGGGCCACTTGATTGGTCAGTGTATATAAAATGTTAATTAAACAGTTAGTACATAAAATATAAAATATCTTTCAACATAAAAACATTTTCACTTGGAAGTGCAATAGGACGCATTAAAAGTGGAGTTGTAGCTTGAACTAGACATGCCAAAGTAGTATCAACTAAGCCCGTACCAAACTTATCCATTTTAATCAGGGTTACAAAGTTAGCTGCTACTGCCAGGTTTTGTTATCGATCGGAGATCAACATGGTAAACTTCATACATCTATTAACATTTTGTTAGAGAAAAATATTCTATCAACTTAACGACATGGTACGGTAGTTGGCAACAAAAAAGGATTTGAATATTAAAATAATCGAGTTGCATGATCCACTCACTAAATAGATATATAATAAAAACTTTTGTGTTGATAATGAAGTAATGAGAGTTCAGTGATCGATTAAGTAAAAATATACAATCCAATCCCTATAAAGAGATTACTGCTAATTAATTCATCATGATTAACTAAGGCATTGTGGGCAATCCGTTGAACGACTGTGTGAGATTTACCTCTTGAGGAAGAAGATGGTACTTTATGCCAAGGTTTTGGAAAATCTTCTTCAATTCAAAAACAAGCTCTGATCTTCGAGCACTCTTTTCCCCATAGTTTTGATGGTTCATGGTGTGTTGAACACATAGCAACATTTTCATCTTGTCCATATTCACAATGTCCTTCACTATCACCGAGTGTTTTGGGTTCCAATACTTCGGCTTGCTTTCAATATATCTGCATACATGAATTCCGTTTAGCATTAATTAATACCACAAATAATTAGTTAAACCTTCAAACCTTAAATGATAGGGTTAATTTCATATTTTCTTACAATTGTATAGCCTTCTTGAGTGCAGAAACATCATCAACTGGAGTACAGACATCAATGGTGAAATCGACACTGTCAGCCATGTCTGGACTTCTTCTGAAATTGCTAATAGGCTTTGTAAGAAGCACAGCATTGGGGTAATATATTTTCTCATTATCATATCTTAAGAACACTGTTGACAATATGTTCATCTCTTCCACAATCATCTGCAGGCACAAAATCATATAACAAACTTACTAATTAGTTGTTAACAATATATCTACAAGAACATCACCAAGCTAGACGTACAAGTCCACAGCATTTTGTTTTGGTATGATCTCTTCTGAACAAGTCCACATACATGGACGTCATTTTAGAGTTAAAGGTTAAGCATCTTCAAACCCGTACCTGATATGAAGATGAAGAGGCGGTTGCCTCGGGCCCAAAATTTTAGATGGCACTAAACAAAATTTTTATATCCTTTTATGTGTGTGTGTCAAAAAATTTATATCTTTTTATGTGTGTGTGTGTGTGTGTATTATATACTATATACTATATATATTATAATCTATACTATTATTAAAAGAACAGACACTGTCAATCAAAACATAATTTGTTTACCAAAATAGTCTTTAACTATATATTGCACACGCATCGTGTGTGTGCCGATTGTTATACTATATATTACTATACATATATTAGGGTAAACGTTACAAATGGTCCCTGTGGTTTGAGGTGATGTTGAACATTAACTTTGGGGTTTCAAAATGTTTATTATCATCCTTGTGGTTTGCAATATTGATCAATATTGGTTCAAAATAATATTTATGGCAAAATTTTCATCAATTAAAATAGTGTCGTAAATTAAATAAAATAAAATAAAAAACACTTGAAAAAAGTTTATTTTTTAATTAAAATGACAAATGTATTCTTATGAATCACCTTCACATGAATTTTAATTGCTGGATTTTTTGCTAAAATTAATTAGCATTTGGACAAATATTGATTAATTTTGCAAACCACAAGAGTTACAATAAACATTTTGAAACCACAAGGTTAATGTTGAATATCACCCCAAACCACAGGGACCATTTATAACTTTTACCCTATATACTATATATTACTATATTACTCTTAATAATAGTATTTGAAGGCTATTTTGGTAAAAAAAATCGGTTTTGATTGACAATGTAATTTGTTCTCTTAATAATAGTATAATAGTATATATATACTATGATATATATATATATAGGGTCCGGATCAGGGGACACATTTTTTGACACATATTTTGACTCCTCCCAGATTTAACAGTTCTGATCAGATCTAACGGTTTGCCAAAACTAATCAGAACACCGTTAGATCTGATTAGAACCGTTAGATCTGGGAGGAGTTAAAATATGTGTCAAAAAATGTGTCCCCTGATCCGGATCCATATATATATATACTATTATATACTATATACATACTATATATATATATATAGTACTGCCTATATAATAAGATTTTTTTTTTTTTTGAATAGGAGAGGACAAGATCATCATCCTCCCAAATTTATTAAAAAGAAGAAAGAAAAAACAAAGAATTGGAGAGGGGAGGACATGAAACCAAACCCCTAAAACAGAAAGCCAAAAGAGAAAGACAATAAACCAAAACAATATACCGAAAACGGAAATTAGGGAGGCCCATAACATCCCTATTGCACAAAGAAACAACAAAAGCCGGGGGCGAATCCCACCAAACCATAGTAGCTGAAGTGAGACCAAAGTTTGCAAGAGCGTCTGCAACTTGGTTTCCCTCTCGAGAAATATGAGAGCATTGGAATTGCATTTGAGAAATACGGTTCAAACAACTACTGCCTAATAAGATTTTTTTTTTGGCTTGGAACATCTTCAACTTTATTAGTTTTGATCGTAATATATATTATTTTAGATATTATGTTTTGTTTATTATTTTTTTCTTGGATTTGTGTTCATGTGTTGATTACTCTATTGTATCATTATTAAAAAAAAAATTTGTATAAGTGTTAAAATTTGAGGGCACAACTTTTAAAGTTTGTCTCAAGTCTCTCAAGTCCAGCCCTGAGCATCTTGGCTGGTTTCGGTTTTAACTTTATGATCTATTAATGCATTAATATAGCTAACCTGTACGCCATCGACGACGCAACGATCACCGACATCAAACGGGTGCATCACAAACACGAAAATGATGGACTCGAACATAGTTTTGCACATGTTTTGAAACATGAAGCCTACAAGCAGTAGCTGAGAAGTGACCACAAAGATGACCTTAGTTGTTGCCAAACCCATCACCAAAAGGCTCACTATAGTTGTAATTACAATCACAACTGCACTCGCCAGCTTGTGAAGTTGTTGGACAGCGGTCTTGGTATCATTTAAAGAATGAGCCAATGCTCTACGCTCAATGTAGGCATATACCTAATTAAAGATTGATCATATCAAAATTAGATTAGTATGTGAAATGAAAATCGTGAACGTTTACAGCTGGTTGAGATGGAAAGGTTTATAAGAATAATATTGTGTTAAAGCTAGCTAGCTTACGTACCACCCAATTTCTGAAGGAAGACTTTGTTATTTTACCAGTTTCAATTGCTCCTTCAAAGAGAGGGAATATGGTGTGAATTTCATCTGTCTTCAAGAATCGTAGTAAATCTTCCTCTTCTATATATCTGCAAGCAATTAATTAATAAGGATACAATGAAGCACAAAATGTACGTTAGATAATTAATTAGTTAGTACCTGTACAGTTAAGACTAAATGAAGGGGAAAAAATATGCTTTGTTATATTGAAACCTGTTAATTAAGCACATTAATTTGCAGTACCACTTCATATAGTGATGATGATTCATAGCAGCCTAACTGATATCTTAACATTAATCAATGTGTCCCTAGAACTTAAACCCTAAAGGCCAATACCTGCTACTCACTCTGTGCAACGCTCAATTGAACTTGCAAGCTAAATTATATAATGGGGGTACTCATATATGCATGGTAGTTGTGAATTATTACAAGGTAAAATTATATACATCGATCTCTGCCATCATCACCTTCAAGCACCAGTAACTAGTACTGATCGAATATGTTATTAGAAAACATGATCTTATTGCTAGCTGAAAGTGTCCTCTACAACAAACACGTACACACACACATATATAGCACCATAGGGCCTAAAAAATGTAAATAGAGAGTAAATTAAGGTGAACAAATGGAGGATAACCCAAAAGTATTTATCTTTTCCTTGACTATATATAATGGAGGATAAACCACATGCATTAGCTAGTTTTTTGCACCCACCGCGCGGCCGGTACAGCATATGGTGTAGGTGTCAAAATGGAAGGGTTCATTTTCAAAAGTTTATGACATATATTAATCACTAATGTGTCAACTACTGAGGATAAGAATTCCAAAAGAAAAAAAGTTAGGAAGGGGACCGGCATTACCATGCCAATGTATGATGAACCATCAGTACTACGTGTTTTGTATATGCAGCTAGGGCTCCATAAGTATGTATATTAACAGAGGCTGGGTTGGCATCATCATCATGATCTAATTAAATATTAACCGTAAATATTAACGTGTAGCAGTCATTTGTGATGCACAGTGTTATCATGGCATGGTTCTATTTGGACCTGTTTCGGCAAAAGTAATTTGATTATGTAGAGCTAGCTTCCACTATAAACGATTTTGTTGAACGCTCATAGATCTTCAAGTGTTATCATGACATGCATTTTCATATTACTTTTGCAGTTTGCATAGTACTTCGGTTAAAATCAAGTTGAGGACAGCTCAAAAATTAGCAGGAATGATGCTAAAACTGTGACTCAGAAATCATAATAAATTAAAAAAACATTAGTGGGATATTCTATGTTGATTTGGACTTGGTATTGTGTAATAAAATTTTGTAGGCAATTTTTAAATATATATATATATATATATCAGATACTGAGAGAAATACCAATTAACTAGATATTGAAGCAAACGTTAGGCCGGCCGGAAAACTGAAAGTGGCCGGCCGGGTAAGAAACTTACTTGGCACCAGGCTTGGCAACATTCTTGAATATTCTTTGAGCGCTGTTCCTCGCCTCCCATTCACTCGTAATCTCCGATTCCGTATTGCCGAAATTATCCATCGAACTCGAAATCATTGTCGTCAAACCCGAAGACCTGACGTAGCTCACGAGCCTCTTGATGCTCCACGCCGTTGCCCTACCCGCCATGCTCAACCTCTTGAGCTTCTCCATGTCAATCCTCCTCGACCCGTCTTGCTTACAAGACCTCGACTTGGTCAACCGCTTAGAGTGACCCCCCCTCAACCTCGCAGGCAAAGTCTTCGACGGCTGCAAGCGACGCCGCGGCAGTAGCTCCCTCTCTCCGTCGTCCAGTGGCGGCCCGGACAGTGCATCCAAAATGAAGTGGTGGAAAACACTCTCTTTCATGCGGTCAAAGAATGTAGCTACGTGAAACGAAGAGGCCAACACCTTGACGAAAACAATCTTCAGCAACCAAATCGTGGCGCCGATTAGGACGGCAATAAGGGCTCGAAACACTTTCTTTAGTACCTTGCTTTGTTTGTCGACATGAGGAAACATGATCATCCAAGCCACTAGAACTAGGGCTAGCCAAGCACAGTTTTGGAAACTCTTGCGTAGACCAAACACAAAGTAGAGTACTTTTTCTCGGAGCATGAAGTTTCTCTCTATGAGAAACACAATGAACCCCACGACCCAACCCGAGACTAAGCGCCCACAGAACATAACCAAGACCATTAGGCACCATTTCCATACCTGCAAACCCCATTTCATTTTGTCTTTAAGGAAATCTAGGGTTAGGGAACATACCAAGCAAGTCGTTATTATGAGAAACAAAGTCCACTCGATCAGAGCTCGCTTGTTCATCTTTCTCTTCCTTTTCTTATTCCCTTGCTTGCCTTTGTTTCCATCTTCTTCTTCCTCATCTTCTTCATTTTCGAACCATTCTTCATCGTCGGAGGATGACGAGTAGTTGTTTTCGTCAGGGTTTAAGGGTTCGAGTTCTTGGGATTCGAGAATGGTTCTTGGTGTCAAAGGATACTTGCTCGCCTCAAACCGTGACCGAGGTTTGGAAAAGTTGAGACCTCTTAGGGTTTTGGTTTTTGACTGTAGTGATTGTGGGATTTGATTATTAGAGTCTGCTTGGGTAGTCTGGTTGAGTTTGGGGCTTGGTTGGTCTATGGTTACTACCACATGGTCTGTGTTGTTCTTTTGGACCTCCATTGCTTGCCTTCAAATCTCAAAGAATCCAAGACAGATAGAGAGGACTCAGAGGAGATAGAAACCCTTGTTTCTCTACCAGCATTAACAAGGAAGGAAATAGACACTAGAAGAAATGGAAGCTTTTGCCTTTTTCTCTTTCTTGATCACTCCGATCAAGATTGAAATTCTCACACGTTTTAAATATGGATCATGAGGAATACGAGTTACCTAACTTTCACATCCATCTTTCCCATTCAACCTTTTTCTTCCAACATTTCTCATTCACTAGTTGTCACGCACTTGTATTTTGACTTCCTCAAAATTATTACATTAATTAATGTTTTGAAAACTAATTTTAAATTTTTTCGAATTTGCCAATAATCAATGTAGAAAGGTATACATGTGTCAGCTATCATTCCTCTATGGATCATTAATTTTTTGTGGTGAATTGATTTCCATCATTTTGATTTGTCATAGACTCATTGCTTTATGCTATTAAGTAATTGCGTGCTTAACCTTTCTTAACCAAGTACTCAAGATGTCGAAATTAATGTCAAGAAACTCAAGATCAATTCGGGAAAAATTAAGAAAGTTTAACAACATTAATTATGAACAAAAATGATCGATGGGATAGTAAACGATAGCACGCTTCTATAAAGTAATGATTCAATGGCCAAAAGAAAGAAAAAGCAATGATCAGCAATGATTCAATGGCAAATCTAAAGCCAACAATCCCCGATCCAAAGAATGAAACGTGAAATCCACTTCAATATTTATTACATTCAAAAACTAATTTTTTTGTGTATGCCCTATGAAGCACGTTTCTGTTTCCGAAACGTTTGGAAACACGGAAACGGCAAATTTTGAAAATTAAATAGGAAACGTGGGTAAGGAATGGATTAGGTTAGAGTAAACCCGAAACTCCAACCACCTTCACCATTTGATCACACAACCACAACCAATTGTTGGGCTTGTCACCTCAACACTTGGCAACCTTTAAGCGCATTAAGTTTTGCTTCTTTACCTTATTTGCCTAGATTAGCATTGTCACTTAGCTACTGCTTCGGGTACTGTCTTGGTTACTAGTCACTTGAGAGTGACGCCTCTTTTGAACACTACACAACCATGTTGCACATACTTCACATCTAAGTAAATAATCCATCTCTTGTCATACCATCTCTAGTGTCATTGCATTCTTGGTTGCATTGTTTACCAATTTGGGGATCTTGGGCCTTCCAATCCCTTGGGTACGACAATCCCCTGGTCTTAATCTATACATCCACACTGTTGATACTCGTAGAAGACACTCGTTCTTGAGCGATACTATACGACACGTCACTCCTCTAGCCATTTTGCCATAATTTGCTTATGGAACTCTCTTTGTTCCGGCAGGCCTAGAATTATTATTCATCAAGATCGTGTCATATTTTTCAGCTACTTGCAGAAGATTGATCAGCTGATTGAACGAAGTAATCTGCTTGGCGTTGTATTCCATCCGATATTGCTTTGAAAGGATGAGTGCCGATGCGGGGAAGGTAGAGAATGTCTTCTCTATTAAATCTGCTTCAATAAGAGTCACCTTACAAAATAGAAGCATAGCCCGTAGACGTAGCATCTCATAATTAAATTCCGCTACGGTTTTGAAGTCGAGAAAGCGAATGTCGTTCCACTTGACCTTCAAATCAGGAAACAATGTATCCTGGATGTTTCTGAATCTCCCATGAAGAGCAGTCCATAGCATATGGGTCCTTAACTTGCATATATTCTCATCTTAGGGAAGGGGCCATGTGGCGCCTTAGAAACATCAATGCTTGGGCTTTGGCAGCCGCAGGTGGAGCTTTCGTGTTCGCATCTAGAGCACTAATTGTGGAAATGATCTCTTTCCCAATTAATGTTGTCTCGACATCCGTCACCCATCGGTGGTACTCAATTCCATTAGAGTCAAGGATGTCAAATTCGAGTTTTAGCATTTCAGGCATCCTGAAATAAACAAATAAGAAGATACATTAGTTTCGTAGTTATAAAAAGACATCCACGAACACTAATAAAAATTCCAAGAAAATTTGGATTAGAACAAAGACCAAGATGGTGTCTAATCATAATTTAAACCGTTCGATAGCTCTACCCAAGTATGACCAGGTAAGTAAAAAGAGATGTCGGTAGAGCAAAGCTCTCTCAAGTACCACTTATCTCAAATCACTTACCTAGACATCATACCCAAGTAGGTGAGCCTAGTAATGAATAAGTCATGACCAAAAATTGGTCGAATTCGATGCTTTTGTGAAAGTACTTTATCATAAAACTTTGCTTTGATGCTCATGAAATTACTTTATCATAGCATATATTATGAATTCCCACGATTCATTAAAGCTCTTTAACTTCTACTCGAGAATGATGACATTAGAAGGGCTCATGACTTACAATACCGCAAGCGATATAAAGCTTGATCGCTCCCCTAATGCTTCTCATAACCTTTCAAAGTAGGTATAGCTTATAATTTTTGCTCATAAATTTCACCATAGAAGTCCCACGCCATAAGTGGGGTCGGGATGAAGAAGAAGGAAAGTTTTTAAATCCTCGAGAAAAAGAATGCGGAAATTTAAAAGAAAGCAGAAACTTTTAGAAAATCTTACTTGATTTTTTTTGAAACTGAATATCTGGAGATCCAACGGTCTGAACTGTCTAAAATTTGAACTGGTAGCAGTAGACACATGGAGGAAGCTTTTGTCACGTTGAGGCTTAATCCAACGGTTGAGAAAAGAGAAAATCGCTTCCAAAGTAGGTTGTCTTGTCCAGGCAGATTCTTGCGTGATGATGCTTTGCGGCAGTGATGGTGTTGTTAGGGTTCTAGGGTTTTGGATCTTTGGATTTTTGTAGCTAGGGCTAGAACTCGTGCTGATAACGTATTTAAGGGAAACATAAATAACAAGAGAGATGAGCAGAGAATATGATGTATTTCATTAATGAATAAGAGCCTCTATATATAGAGGAATATATACAAGATACAATATGTATTGATGTAGGAAATCTATGCTAAATACAATCCATATCCTAGATAGTCCTAGTTTTACCAGGCACATAATAATGATATCGTGAAACAGAAAAAATAATATAATAAAATCGGGCACTTCAGTTCAGATCCGTTCAGTTTAAGAGGTTAAACTGGTGCTGAACATGATAGAAAACTATTTCGGTTCGGTTGATGTGATTGTGTGAGATTGCTAACCTTGCACAATCTAGACAATTGGAAGCATATGTGATGAGTTTTATTTGTTTGGGTTCCTAAGTTTCGGTGTTTTACGCCTCTTAAGCACTTTAGGAAATTTGGTATTAAGTAACTTAGATAAATTTCCTATGACATCTAGAGAGTTCTAGTGACCCATAACATAACATTCGAATACCATTGGAGACACGGTTCTAGACCCATAACATGGCTAGAATACGGAACTTGATTTATAATCGCAGTGGCATGTATTCATTGTTGGAGTGTACGTTACTTGTTGCATTATATTTGAGTTAACCCGAAAATCCCAACACTTATCTTAATTACTTACTTGCATTTACTTTCTTGCTTGTCATTTTATTTCACTATTGGTAGGAATGAAGTAGACATCTAGGGATTTAAATCCATATAAGGCACGCCTCCATTAGACCCCTGAAACTGCATGCTGTGTTGAGTTTTAGTCGCCTGACGTGCTGCCCAGTTTGCTGTTTTTTTTATCTGACCCTCCAGTAGTCAAATAGAAACTGTAGGAGTTACGGAACTCAGAATCTGGATAATTAATAATTAACCAGAATTAATAATTGTTTCTTGTTAGAACATATGATTGGACAACCGGTCATGCACATATCCTAAAACATTAGATCATAAAACATGCTTACTATGTTTGCAACCATAGAAAATAATATTAGAAGTCATCAATGATTATCCGGCAAAACAACTTTCATCTATAAAATAAGAATCTCAAAGAAAACATTATAACAAATTCACAATCATGTCTAGGGCTTCAAAACAGCCCCCTAACTAAGAGAAAATTAGCCAAACATGGCTAGGTATGAAAGCATAAAGAATAAGTTCTCTCTAGGAAAAAGTAACGAGGCAAAAGTCCCCTCTTTGCCGGAAATAAGGTTCCTTTTATATGATCTCTCAACCCTAGACGCTTCCTCTCAAGTCATGGGCTCATTAATTCCAAGGAAAAGCCCAACAGATAGAATCACAAATGCTCCGATCTTCCTAGTTCGCCAAGGCTTCCTCAAGTCATTAGAATTCCTTCTCTTAACCACGAATTAAGTCAACTTCCTCTCCTTTGCTTCCGAATCACACAAAATATGAGAAATCAAATAAATAACTAAGAATAAATAGAAAACTAGCCAAAATAATATAATAATTAATATTATAAACGTCGCATATTATACTCTTATCAACTATCTTTACAAAAAGCGAAAACACTCCACTACACTCGCACATTGTCTAAACCACTCACTCACACTTTCCATCTCTTAATCCTTCCATCGTTGCTAATTGACCTAGTTGCATACTACCTAGGAGTCTAGGGCTATCGATCCCCATAGACACGACAACCCCGGTTCATTAAATATACATCCACTCTTTGCATTACCTATTTAGGATACTTACCACTAGACTACAACCACACCAAATAAACTTGTTAATATTGTTTTGTTTTGTTTTTTGTTTTAGTCAAACAAATTGAATAACAGATAACTTGCTAACCATATAGAGCATTTAAGATAAGAAACATGACAATGGAGCCAAACACAAACATAAAAACGATCTATGATGTTCCTCATCAGCACACCCAAAACGTCATCAGCAGCACAAAAGCCTGGTCTCATTCTTGATTAAAAAGCTGGCCTAGTAAAAGAAATAGAGTACTTAAACACAAACATAAAAACGATCTATGATGTTCCTCATCAGCACACCCAAAACGTCATTAGCAGCACAAAAGCCTGGTCTCTTTCTTGATTAAAAAGCTAGCCTAGTAAAAGAAACAAAGTACTTAAACACAAACATAAAAACAAGCTATGATGTTCCGCATCTGCACACCCACAACATCATCAGCAGCCTATGTAGTACGGAAACTTCCAAACCCAGCAATTCCCCGTTTCCGAATGTTTCGGAAACGAAAACTCGAGGGAAACTTTATGGAAACATGTTTCAGTTGATGACTGAAGGAAACGTTATGGAAACTTGTGTTTCCAAGATTTGAAACACGGGTTTCCAATATTGGAAGCGTTTTGCGTAAAAACCAGACCTGTAGATCTACATATGGAGGAAAGAATAGGGCAGAAAAGAAAGGGAAGAAGAAAAGAAGAGAGAAATCATAAGAAAAGAAGAGAGAAAGAAGAGGAAGAGGAAAGGAGCAGAAAAAAAAAAAAGGCTTGGCTGATGAAGAAGAGGAAGGCAGGGAACACGATAATCTGAGGAAGAATAAGAGTGAGAATAGGCTGTGCTTTTGCCCTTTGTTTAGACAAAAAAAGAATTTAAATTGATAAATAAATACAAACACTGTACAAGATATCAACAAACATGACGAATGATCTGGTGAAAAATCGACTTAACATTATTTCTAATGACAACCCTTGTTTTCAGGAGTACCAAATTTATTTTTTAATTAATTATGATATTTGATTTTTAATTATTTTTATATAATTATATAATATTTTATTCGCATTTCCTTGCCCACGTTTCCTATTAAATTTTCAAAATTTGTTGTTTCCGTGTTTTCAAACGTTTCGGAAACAGAAAAACGTTTTCGTTTCCGTGCTTTATAGTCAGCAGCAAAAAAGCCTAGTCTCATTCTTGATTAAAAAGCTAGCCTAGTAAAAGAAACTAAATACTTTACCACCACATTCTTTATTCTAGCCTCTTCATGATCCATCATGCTAGCAAAAGTTGTGAGCACGATATATCCAAACTATTGACGATTGCCTCAAGCAAGCCTCAAAGCTATCCTATACTATAGTTTAACAGTAACAGCCAATAGAAACTTCAATGAAGAACGTGCAAATCCTAGTTCGATCAACTGCTTCTGCTAGGCTGGGTTAGAGCCCGGTATAAAGATTCATCCCAGATATGACCAACTCCACCACAGCTAAATGACCTGCTGAAGCTGATTCTGATTCAGATCTCCACATTATTGTGGTAATGATTATCGCAATCGTGTGAAAAAGGATATACAAGGCAGAGATGATCGAGACCCTTGATTCCATTGAGACGGATTCCTCGAAAACTGTTTCAAGAAAAGTTATTATAATTTCCATCACCGTACAAATCGTCCAGAGCATTCCTTGAAAAGCCTCAGCCTCTCGAGCGAGCGCTTCAGCTGTTTTTGCAGCTTCTGCAGCTTCAGCAATTGCAGATTGTACACCTTCAACAAGTGCTGATTATATATGCATGTTGAGCAGTTTCGATGCTAGCCAATTGTAGCTGTTGAGCAGCTTCAGAACGAGCCGCTTGAAGCTATTGAATAGCTACAGCGCGAGCTTGAAGCTGTGTGCGAGCCGCTTGAAGCTATTGAGCGAAAGCCCCTTGTTGCTGTTGAGCGAGAGCCGCTTGTTACTGTTGAGCAGCTTCAAGCTGTTGAATTTCTTGACCTTGGCTATTAGATCGAGCCAGAGCAGCTTGGAGATCGGCTTGAGAAGATAGAAGATCAGCTCGTGCAGATTGAAGCTCTCAATTGGGTTCCTCTGCATCCGTGCGAATCCAACCCATCATCGGCACCAAAGAACTACTCTGACGACCGCTCTCCTCGGACGGCTGAACGACCTCCTCCACAACGTCCTGAGCAGACGGCTTAGCGTTGCCCACACATTTATTTAAGTGCCGCTTCCTGCTCCTGCTTCCTGGCCTGGGATTTCTTTCCCAGGCAAAAGAGCAGCGGGAGCAACGCTTTCCGCCACTGCCACCGTCGCCGATTAATTCCATTATGTGATTTGGGTGGTTTGCTTAGGGTTTCTACTTTTGGATGTAAGGGAGAAAGTTGAAAAGGAAAATTTTTTTTTTTCATCACAAAGGCATTTATTCATTAACAAAGTGTCATATAATCACATTGGACTAGGGCACACAACCCTAGTCCCCAACAAAGTTACTACTCACAATCCGTCATCATCATAATATAAATTAAAGCTCTAAATACAAGTATAAGAGAGAGAAAGGTTGAGAAATGCTCAATAGGTGGTGTCTCCTTCTTCTCCTTGGCTCTTGATGATATTCTTGATGATTGATGATGATCTCTAGCAACAATATGGATGATGATGTAGTGGAAGTAGAGAGGGAAACTAAAGGGAAGGTGCAGAGTGATGGGTGAAGGTGGCTAGCTAAGAGATGACCTAAAATGGCAAGAACTAGGTTTATATAGGAGAGAGGAAGAGAGAATGGAGGGCTAGGATGCACTTGCCTAATCTATTATTATTTTTTTTAGTTTTCATTTTTTTTGTTCTCTTTTATATTCAACATTATTAATTATTTAATTTCAAAGATAATACAATAAAATGATAAAACAGGGAGACAAATGATGCGAAAAAGCTACATAAGTGAGAATGTTCTGCACCTGTTGTGCAAAAATATTTTTAAAAATAATATAATAAAACGGAAGTGCATTCGAAAAAAATAAGCGAAAAAGTTTTTTGCACGCGCAATAGTTACTAAATTTATCCAAAAAGCTCTTGAAATTTATGTTTTAATAAATAAGGATATAATTAAAACTGATAGGATTTAGTTTTCCTATTCATACACAAACCAAGCACTAGAATGAAAACAAAAATACACTTTTTGTTTACTTTCCCAACGTTTCCAAACATTAGTAGGGAAACCTAGTGGGAAGATTATTTTCTCATGCCATAGGAAATGTAAAGGAATTATGACGAGTAATTCCCTACAAGTTTTTTACATGGGTAGACATAACTTAACACGAATAGAGTGTGGGTACAAACGGCTCACCAACAAGAGATGTGACGGAGTGGTTACAAACATTTTAGAGTGAGATGTATTTAAGTCATTGTGGTTGATCATGTAGATCAAGGCCAAAACGAAGACGAAAACGGCTAATTTTTTTAGCATAAGCATTTTGCCCCTCAATGATCACATCCAACGGTTGGATTAGTCAAATTTTTTTCCTACCACCTTGTTGGTTTTTAAAGGTATAAATTTCTATACAACCAACAAACAAGTTAGTAGATTTGACATTACCCTTGTATTTACCGCATAGCAACATGTACTGTGTGAAAAAATTAGTCATGTTCGTCGTTGTTTTGGCCTCAGTCAAGGCAGTCAACCTTTATTTACGGACGTTTATGAAAATATCCTCTTCACTAAAACATTTATAACAGCTCCATCACTCAGACCAAAAAAAAAACAGCTCCATCACAACTTCGGTTTGGGAGCTATTCGTGCCCACACTCTCACATCTCACAAATTGGAGTTTTGACTTAGATGTTACTAGTGTGAGCCCCATGAATAATTAAGAACTTGATTTGGAGTAAATTGAGATTAAATTCGAAATCTTGGTAATTATCAAAGAACCTCGAGAATTTGTAAGAATTTTTTTTCGTCCTAACTTCAATTTGTGGACTTAAGAGTAAAATAGACGTTACGATGAGTTCATAGGAATTTTTGGGAAATTTTTCGGACACCCGAGCTATTTTTTTAAATTTTCAGAAGTTTGAGAATTAAAAAATAATAATTTTTGGAAAAACAATTAAAGCTGGTGCGTTCTGGACCATTGATCACTACCGCCTCAATATCTGGACCGTCCAATTTAAATGAAAGAAATGGGTATAAATAACCATCGGATTAGTTCAAAGGGTCCAGATCTCGCGACCCGTTTCTCTTCACTTTGCGGCACCTCTGACCTTAGTCTCCTTCTCTGATCATCTCACGACGCCGTACCGGTGTCAAAAGGTCCGCCTCGTCTAGACGAACACGTCTATGGTCTTAGTTTGGCTAGGTGACGTCTTATGAAGGAGAATCGAAGGGAAAAACTTTAGTGCCTCCACCACCCTTGCACCAAGCTTCCATTCAAGATCCACTTCTCCCCTCCTCATCCTTTTAACCTACCAGTCAATTCACCCGCTCTAGGTTAATTGGTAAATATCCAATAGGTACATAATTTCACCTTACATTTCCCATTAAGGTTGAAATTTTTTAATTTTACCCAAAAGGCCTAACTTAGGCCTGTTTTAATCCCATCAAGGATAAAATGTGTAGGGTAAGAACTGTTATAATTTTTTTTGGACATTTTTGCCATTTTCTTCACTCTCTCTTTGGATGTAAAGAGCGGGTCGGAGAACTCCTCGAGGAAGAGGATGAGCTGGAAATTGTCGATTAGTGACTCCCAGTCTTGGAGTGCGAGCGGCTTCAAAGTCAGCAATGATGATAGCTCTGGTAGCTTATCGGTTATGCTTAGTGGGAACCAAACCCTAGGCCGACTCACCTAGCTTAACAGTTCAGAGATTGGTGCATGAGAGTTTGAGAGGGAGACTGGGAATGTGAGAATTTGAAATGAAATGAGAGGGAATTTGGATTTGGAAATTTGGACTTTAAGTTGGTGATTCAGAGAGGAGGAGGGCCTGCTCAGTAGATTTGCTTTCATGGTCAACATGCTCAACTCTTTTGTTTTCATTGTACAGCTTCAAAGAGAAAGTGGCGACACTTGTTTGAAAGAATGGATCTATCTGGCAATCAACAACATATACATCAGGAACATCCGGGATTATGCCATTAAGACTTTTATTTGCGCATTGAGAGTTCGGAACCGCCGATGAAGAAGTTATGAGGGGCTTCTTAGTGGGTCACGAAAACTCAAACTCAGCGAAAATTGAAATTTCAATAAGGGTCAGGGTTCGAACCTGCGCCCTTGCTGAATGAAGTAAACTTTCCAACCAACCCTGTTGGATTGCTTCGTTGTTATGTTCAACATCTTTTAATCCATATAAACTAGCGGAAGGGATTCCCTGCACGGTTCGTGCTATTGCATGTAGCAAGTGTGATGCACGCGCCGTTTAGAATCGTTAGTCAATCGTTAGCCAGCCACTCCATCTCGATCTCTTCTGCTCCTAAGTTCTCTTCAACATCTCTTCTGCTCCCCAGTTCTCTTCACCATCTCTTCCTCCAGTGATGATGCATCATCTCTTCAAGATCTCTTCCTTCAAAATCTCTTTCACGGTGGCAGCGCAATACCCAGGAAATCAAATCTTCAAATGTCAACCAAAAGTGAATTTTTAGGCTAGAAACATGTAGAGCTCGAAAAGCTTATGAGGTTACATAACTAAGTCGAAGAAAACAGTGGCCGGAGTCGCCGGAAATCACTGAAAAGTCGCCGGACCACCGAGCTTTCTTCCTACGATTCTCTCTGTACGGTTGTCCACTTGACGAGATACGACCACCAATGGGTTTGTATCACCGAGACGAAGATTTTGGAACCAAATTCGTGCAGTGAAACTGCCGGAAGATGAGGTTGAGGTCGGAGAAGTCGCGGCGAAGCAAAACGTTGACACCAAACGTCCGTTTACCATATGGACGGCCTAGATGAAATAAAAAGCTGGGTCCCTATTTGGACGGCTGAGATTGTCCGTGCTTTTGCACGGACCGTGCATGGAATAACTTTCGATAAACTAGTTCCTGCTAGATTGGTTTTGTAATTAAATATTTAATAACAAATTAATAACTTTTAAATTCACTTACACTTCACATTCAAATAATTTTCAACTTGTTTCAGGATATCATTATTATGTGTCTTGTCCAACTAGGACTTTAGAATAGGTTTATGGAAGGTTAATCCTTCTAGAGTATGGATTGTATTTAGTATAGGTTTCCTACATCAATACATATTGTATCTATATATAGAGGCTCTTATTCATTAATAAAATACATCTTATTCTCTGCTCATTCTCTCTATTATTTACGTTTCCCTTAAACACAACTAACTTTCATAAATTAAACTATATAAATATGAAATTTTTTAATGTATTCACTACCATTTCTTTCTACTTTCACACTTTTATTCATTTTTTTTTTAAGGATAATCAGATTATAATCATTAATCATGGCCAAAAAACGGCACCTTACATCAATCTCCTAGGCCCATACCCATAACTCTGACGACCAGGCAAACTAGAAATCTAAACAGTACCGCTCATTATGTCTTGTTTGCTTGTTTATTCAAAACGAGCCTACAATGATGAAATACATCAAGTAAAAACTACCCTAACTAGAGAGAATCCAACCGCCGAGCACGCAATTGTGGTACGATCAGATACTCATAGACTAGCTTCCCCGACGATGTACGTCAGCATTGTAGGCCAAAATCAAAAGACTAAGTAATAGACGAGGGTGGCAAAACACCCTCCCTTCGAATCCAAACTATTGGAAAGCCCCACTCCATATCAGACCTAGAATTAGGCCCAAGAGCCTCACCCCAAGCCCAACAAAAGTGAGCCCAATCCAATAGCCTAATCATGATCAGCACACTCATCGGCTGAACAAGCTCCTCCGGCGGTCAGCCGCTCCAACAAAACATACTCCCACACCCAAACCTGTGTGAGACGTCTAATCGGGAGGACAAATCAGCCTGCAAGAAAAACCGATCACTAGCACGTCAGAGAGCAGCACTCAAACCACGATCTGAGCAGGGAACCCAGAAATCGCCGCCTCCCACTGCAAATCCCACCTTAGTTGCAGAAGAAGGGAGATTGACACACACCCAGGTCGACCCAACCACACGCGAGAAGGAAAGGCTGCGCTGTAACTCAGAGGAAGGCCAACGACCCCTCTACTAGATCCGAGCAAGAGAAACAAAGACCCCAAGAGACCGCTGCTGCTATCGTCGGGTAGACACGAACCCCAGGGTTCGAAACTAGAGAGCTTTTCCCGCACACCCGTGAGAGAGGAGAAGGCTAGATCAGGTCGGAACCCACTGGGTTAGAGGCGCGAAGATGACGCCGCCGCTAGGGTTGAAGGCTTTCAGCTTCGTGTTTTCATCGATATGAATACACTTTTATTCATTTCTTTCTACTTTCACACTTTTCTTGCCACTAATCCAGTTAATCTGCAAATTGCAATAGCCTAGTCCAAATTCTGTTACATTTGCTGGTTGCACCTGTACAATTATGTTACTTGTGTATTTCAATTATATCATCTTCATTATTCAGGGTTTAGAAAAAAAAAAGAGAGTAAATAAACATCAAGTCAAGCCATCACACACAACATAGCTACTCAAACTCCAAGGTTTCTAACCATAGTGGAGAACCGAAAAAGGACCTTGCAGACCATCTTTTACTTGAAATGGAAACAGATTGAGATTACAAGAAACTAATTTGATGAAAAAAACAGACAATGCAGAAACGAGATGAAAAGAGAGATATATACTGTGAAGTAGGAGAGATAGATCATTCCATACAAGCCCACATAAAAATTTAACACAGAAATGGACCATCATGTCTCCTTTCCATGCAATAAACAGCCATATTTGATGAATCGGCACTGTCTTCACCATGTAAAGATGCAAAACTACTAAATGCCTAAATGGATATGTATCAATTTCAATAAAAATATACAAGTAACTAAGATGGTAAACAAAATCATAAGAACTGATAATGAATGAGCACAAACTGAATACATGAATATGGAAAAAGTAAGGACCATTCTCGAGGTTCTTCATGTTCTTGGAGGAGAGAGTGCTCCTGATCTTGTGGATCTACTCCTCAATAAAATTTTATTGACCCCACAATAAAATCTGTGAATGACCCCCGAATCCCTTAGCTCGGAGAATTCTATTTTCTATGTCAAATGGAATATAAAGCATTGCTTTCTCAAACATGTCTAAACTTGTTACATAATCTTTTAATCGGAAATTTATTAGCAGCACTGTAAAATTCAGATTTTTTTTTTCTAAACCAAAACATAGTATACCTTGATACTTTAGTCTCTGTGTACACTATTTTTCATTTCTGTACTTGCAAACAAAGCCTTAGGGAGGACTATTCTTGAGTCTTGACATACATAGAATATAACTTTTACATTAGTCTTGTAAAAACCAACTACAAGGGGTTTACTCTAGATGAACTTGAATCCTTTATTTTCAGTTCTATTTTGCTTCATTCCCACTTAGGACAACCATGCATAAAAGAACAGGGTTAAAAATGGAGGGTTTTCAGAACAGGTATGATCTCTCTGTGTATGGACTTTTTCAACAAGCTAGATGGCTCTGAGCAAGCTGCCTATATTCTTGAATTTCATAATTGGTTCTGGGAAGCCGGTGTGCCACTATATATGATTCTTTTCTATTCTATTCATCAATGACGATCATTTTCCAGCAAGTTCATGGAACATGTCAGAAAATTGGAGTGAGCATCCTTTGCTCGACATTTTTAAGCAACAATATATGTGAATGCTAATCTCCTTGGGTTGCCATATGGAACTATTACGAAACAAAATAAGCTTATCGATCTACTGTAAAATTCAGATTATAAAAGGATTGAATTGAATGTCTAAAACAACCAGAAGCAATCCAAGACCAAAAGCCCCCAAAGTTTCATAAGCAATTGAGTACATGTCTTACCAATTCCAAAGCACCGAATGCATTGCCGTTTTCTGCTTGGCAGCTGCCTCACCGGAGAAGAATGCCACGACTCTCGAACTCGTTCATCTGTAAATGTACGGCCGAGATGAACCGGAGTGCCTTCGACCTTAGTGCATTGAGATCCACCGTCTCTTCTCGTCGTGTTCTCGCCGCACGCAATCCCTTCTCGTATAGTTCCAGAGCCTCGTTCATGAGCTTCAACGCTTCATTTAGAGAACTACTCTCACTATCGGACAGCGCGCTCTTTCCGAACATCGAGTACTGATTGGCGAGGGCTTTGTAGTGATCCGGCGACCCGAATAGCAATCGCCGAACCCGGTCGAGATCTTCTCGAAAAATTCGCCGGAGGAGCTCCAGTTCCCGCATCCCACAGATCTAGACCTGGCAGTGGCATGCTATAATAATTTTATTTTCGTATGGACAGTTTGGTAATTTACTGCGTATGTTGTCCCTATTGGTTAAGAAGACAAGAACCCCATTCGTATAAATCCTAAACCCCTTAAACCCTCACCTCAGTGTCAGTCCGCACGCGCACTCTTTACTCTTCTTTCTCCATTAGCCACTCTCTATTTCCCTCAATCCCTGCAACCCCAATTTCTCGTCTAATCTCTAAAGCATCTGAGATTGTTGATTCTTGAAGGGCTTCTCTCGATATGTAAGTATACTTTATATTTGGGGATTGGGTTTTATCGAATTAGTTTCCTTCAGTTTTTTTTTTTTGTTAATTTTTAATACTGAATTGATTATGTTTAACCTCACCGCCGGCCACCCTTTCCCTCCAGCCCAGCTCTGCAGCGCCGCTCCACCCACCCATCACTCAGAGCTCAATTCTACCCAATCCGTTTCACTCAGAAGAACGTTTCCAGTTGGAAACTAACGTTTCTGAGGTGTTTCCAAAAATCCTTTCATTGGGTACCCGTTTCCTACGCGTTTCGGTACGGGGAATCACCGCATTTTGGCTTTTCCATGCATTTTTATCAAGGATTGTTATTTAAGCTTGAATGCCAATTAATTCTTTATTTTTTTTTCTAATTTTTATTATATTTATCAACGTCTTTATGCCTTACGCCTTTGCTTTTGAAAACATCTGGTAAAACTTTCTCTAAATTGTTCTCACATAGATATCTGATGTAATGTATGTGTGCTTCAAGTTGAAGGAGCTTTTCCAAAAAGAGATGCTTGGTCTGGGTGCTGCTCCTTCTGCTACGATACCCAGCACCACATATTCTTGTATAGTTCCCAATACCAATCTGCTTGTGCTTTTCTCGAACAACCAAGGAAGAATTAATTCCTTTTCTTCTTTTAAGGTATGCCAATTTAATTTCTATCAATTCCATTTCTTGCTCTCTTTAATATTAGTAGATGTATGCATAAGTAGAGTGTTAAATTCTTTCTGGCCTTGTCGTACACAGTCCTGTTTTGTGCGGAACTTATCTCGGCTGCACTCAAGTTCGAGTCCAATTAAAGCCATGGCTGCAGAAAAGGCTCAATCCCCTGCCTCAGGTTTGCTTCTTTTGGGGTGTGCTTTAGAAAAAAAAAACTTATCAACTTATTTTTTTTAAAATTATTTCTTAATGGGTTTAAACTGTACTTCCATTTTCTTGCTACGGCGTTGGTGTGGTAACTTTCAGCTCTTAAACCTTAATTTGTTAGAAGAACTCTAGTTGACATTGAACATTGTATTCAAATGCATAATTCCAGAGATATGACTTTTTGAGTTTTTTTGTTTATATATATCCTGAGTCTGTTATTTGCTTTTGTTATTTCTTGCTTTCATTCTCTGTCCGCTCGCTTCCTTATCATATAGCCAATACTAAGGTAAAGCTTAATTATTGGGTCATGTAATATTCTTCTCCTTTCAGGTGATAGGCAGGCTCTGATATCACTGTCAGACAAGAAGGATCTTGCTTTCTTAGGGAATGGGCTTCAAGACTTGGGGTAAATTTAGGAGCCTACTTTTTTCACCAACATATTAATATTTCTGCAAGAGTTATGTAAGGATAGTCACTTCATAATATGTTCTTGGTATGGGGAGGAGGGAAGCTATATAGAGACCAGGGGGAACAACATCTTCTTTAGAATTTTTAATTATAAGTTTATATGTTTATCATGATGATATTTTTTTTTTGTTCTGTATTGTAGATTCAAAATTGTTTCCACGGGGGGAACAGCATCTTCTTTAGAAAGTGTGGGGGTGTCTGTCACTAAAGTGGAACAGATTACTTGTTTTCCGGAGATGGTAAGGCAACACTTTTCTTATGTTTCTATAGAAGTTATATGAGTGGTTTTCTCTGCACTTACAGTAATAAATTATTTTGCTTATAGTCTATATGTGAATTACAAACTTTAGATTTGTATTGCAGCTTGATGGTCGTGTAAAAACTTTACACCCCAACATTCATGGGGGCATCCTTGCTAGAAGAGACCAAAAGAATCATATGGAAGCTCTTAGTAATCACAAAATTGGTAGGTTCTGTTGTAATGCCTGCATGAGACTCTCCCTCTTATGCCCTCTGTATAAAGTGTGTTAATAATTATTTTTTATACAGGTACATTTGATGTGGTTGTGGTGAACTTATACCCTTTTTATGATAAAGTTACTTCAAAGGGAGTAATAGATTTTGAAGATGGAATCGAGAATATAGATATTGGTGGTCCTGCCATGATTAGAGCTGCTGCAAAGGTTCTTTATCTGAATGTCAATACTAGCATAAGATTGTTTATCGTTATCTGACATTTGAAGTAAAATATGCTTGATAAACAGAATCACAAAGATGTCCTGGTGGTGGTTGATTCAGAAGACTATCCTGAACTGCTAGAGTTTCTTAATGCAGACAAGGATGATCAACAATTCCGAAGAAAACTTGCGTGGAAAGCTTTCCAACACGTTGCTTCTTATGATTCTGCAGTTTCAGAGTGGCTGTGGAAGCAGACTAGCGAAGGTACTTCAATTTCTTGTTTTTAGTTACAGTTAGCAGTCTAACTGTCTAACTTTACTTTTATTTGAATTACTGTTTACTTTTTTACTTGTGTAGGATAGAATCACAGTTAGCATGTCAAAAGATTGCAATAACCTCTTAAAAAACCAAATTGATTGATATTCATAAAACAGAATTATGGGTAATATTACAAACTGTAAAGAGAGGATGGAGATTGATCAAGTAAATTGCATTAATCTCTGGAAACGCAACCTTATGTTTATAATACAAATACATATCAAGGGATGACTTAGGTGGTCAGGGAAACTGAGAGAGTAACATCTGTGAAAATACATTTTCTGTAAAAACAAACTCAATTAATTTGTTTGTCACTTTGTGACGTCTGTTGTGATGGTCTACATAATTGACTTCTTTCTTGATTTTCCTGGAAGACAAATTTCCTCCTAGCTTAACGGTGCCTCTATTGCTCAAAAGTCCCCTTCGATATGGTGAAAATCCTCATCAAAAGGCTGCATTTTATGTTGACAAGAGTCTTTCTGAGGTTAATGCTGGTGGTATTGCAACTGCTATCCAACACCATGGGAAGGTTAGAAAGACATTGCCTTAACTATTTGATTCCACTCAAATAAAGCTTTAATAGTGATGAGCACACTTCTCTATTTTGTAGAATACTTCTAATATCTAATATATTGATAAGGAAACCCGAGTTTTGTACTGAAAGTTAGATAAAAATTGGAATATTTTCTCTTATCTCTGTTCCTCTGCATATGCAAATCAGTGTTAATGGCATGTTAAACAAAGTTCGTTTTTTCACAATATTGACATTAACTCGTTTCGGCTGCTGGGATTACCCAGCTTCGTGCAATAGATTGCTGTTTGAGAGGTTTAAGTTCGTTAGAGGGAACAACAAAGGTGTAATAGTGGGGAGACGTACTGTGATGGCCATTTTTTGGGTGGTTTTGGTGGAGAGGAATAGAAGGGTTTTTGATGATGGGAGAAGAGGTGGACTGTTTATGGGAAAGGGTTTGGTTCTGGGCTTCCGTTTGGGCATCAGTATTTTCAGAATTTATGGTGGCTGGCATTCTTTAAGATTGGAGAGCTGCTATCTATGTCTGAGAACCTTTAGTTTGATGTTTTGTGTTTTAACTTATTCTGTTCTTGTAGGCTTGCTATGGTTTCTTGATGGATTTTTTTAAATTTTTTTAGTAGACTAATTTGTCCTCTGTTTTACTGGGTTTTTATTTTTTCGTGAATGTTCTGTTTCTCATTTTATATTCTGAGTGGACTTGTGGCTTGGAGTATTGCATATGAGTGCGAGTAAGCAGATCCAAGGTGTATTTAGTCTGAGTCATAGCGATCATTGAATCAATAGCAATAAGTCCTGTTTGAAGGGGCTCGTATACGGAACGTATATTGATGCCCTTTATTTGTTGAATTTTGACTTTAAAGTTAAATCTTAATCTAAAATGGTATGGATATTTTTTATTTTGTTTCCTCTATATTGATTTCCTGAGATCGAAGGCAATGAAGTTCATGAAGAACTGATCTTCTTAAATGGACCTTCTTTTTGTGCATGTTAATCATGTCTCATATTCTTCAATCTTTTTCTTTCGGCCTGCAGGAGATGTCATATAATAACTATTTAGATGCTGATGCGGCTTGGAATTGTGTGTCAGAGTTTAGGAGTCCTACCTGTGTAGTTGTAAAGCATACAAATCCCTGTGGTGTAGCTTCACGTGATGATATACTTGAAGCATACAGGCTTGCTGTCAAAGCAGATCCAGTGAGTGCATTCGGTGGCATTGTAGCATTCAACATAGAGGTTGATGAGGTGAGTTAGAGTTTTCAGGGCCTGACCAAGAATTCATACATGACATGAGATCTAATTTTTAGTATGAATTTCCCAAAATTTTGTTTCACCAAAGCTTGTGGAAGTAGTGGATGTATAATTTTGGCCCTGATATATTATTTTGCTGTTTATTTACCCTTTACTCAACTAGATTGAAAAAATCACCTTAGATATACCCCAACCTTTACCACTTGTGCCCATACCCGAAGTGCTAAACCTCTTTTTCTGCATCTCGCTTTCCCATATAGATCCTGTTCATCTGTTTTTGTAGGCTCTTGCTAAAGAAATCCGAGAGTTTAGAAGCCCAACAGATGGTGAAACTCGGATGTTTTATGAGATTGTGGTTGCACCCAAGTATTCAAAGAAAGGGCTTGAAATCCTCCGAGGAAAGTCAAAGACTTTAAGGATCCTTGAGGCAAGTAAAAATGAGAAAGGAAAACTTTCTCTTAGACAGGTCGGTGGTGGGTGGTTAGCCCAGGATTCAGATGATTTAAGTCCCCAAGATATCCAATTTAATGTAATGTCTGAGAAGTCTCCGCAAGAAAGTCAGCTCAGTGATGCAGAGTTCGCATGGTTGTGTGTCAAACATGTCAAAAGCAATGCAATTGTACTAGCAAAGGTTATCTTTCTTTGTTTTACCTTAACCCTTAAGCCTTCATCCTTTTCTTGTTCTTGTATTCTGCTAAAGAAAAATATGCTAGTGGCTGGGACCTGCATATCTGATTCTTGAAATATGGACAGAATAACTGTATGCTGGGTATGGGAAGTGGACAGCCAAATCGTTTGGAGAGTTTAAGAATCGCACTAAGGAAAGCAGGAGAGGATGTCAAGGGTGCAGCTTTAGCTAGTGATGCCTTCTTCCCATTCGGTAATTATTACTTCCTCATGAATAATTGTTGTGTATACTTTTGTGTATAACAGTTGGTTTAAGAGGAAGAGTACTAATTTGATAATTATTGGAGTTTAGATTAACTAAGAAGTTAAGTAAGTAATCTAATAAGTGGAAATAAGCAAAAATACATGCAATAGTGGAGTCACTCTCAATGCTGAAATCTTTACCAAGAGCAAGTTTTTATGCTAAACTGGAAATAGATAAGAACCTTTATATTAATGTGAACAACACTTGCTTTACGAGCAGCTTGGAAAGATGCAGTGGAGGAAGCATGTGAGAGTGGAGTTAGTGTTATTGCAGAACCCGGTGGTAGCATCAGAGA
The DNA here is from genome assembly GCA_029955375.1 of Rubus parviflorus. NCBI lineage: Eukaryota > Viridiplantae > Streptophyta > Magnoliopsida > Rosales > Rosaceae > Rubus > Rubus parviflorus. The sequence goes on along the minus strand of JARGGL010000005.1, from coordinate 5,553,387 downwards.
TGGGGATGCTATAGATTGCTGCAACAAGTATGGCGTTTCACTTATTTTCACAAATGTAAGGCACTTCAGGCATTAACAACGATTTTAGGTTTGGTGTTTCCCCTTTTTACTTTCATCTCGACACCTTTCCTCAGAATTTCTCCGAATCTAGTTTTCATTGGATGACTTTGTTTTCCTCTCATGGAGAAGTTCCTGTACGTCATGTTTGTTTGTTATCTGGGCAAGTCATAATGTTTATACAATCTGAATGATGTATGTATTTTGGATACCATAGATGTGGTCTATGTATCGATCTGTACCGATTTTTCTACTTCCATGCAATTTTTATGTTAGCTTAAAAGGAAGAGAGGGGAGGAGGGATGGAGCAAAACGTAATGAGTAGTGTTCTTTTACCAGAAGTTAGCTATTTATGCAATAGTGCAATGCATTTGTTAGATGAGGCTGCAGATACTTTGTACATGTTCAGGCAAGAATATCCAATCACATGGCAAATGGTTTGCTGACTCCTAGTCTCTTATAATAAGGTGGATTACCAGGCTACTTTGGCTGGTAGTAGGGGTCATATTCAAGAGGTATAAATTAATAATAGAAAAATAATCATTTTTCAACAAAAAAAAAATTAAAAGCTTCAAACCTTGAAGGAGAGAGGCACATGGATTGAAGATGAAGGCTATAGCAAATGCAGTTTGGAACAACCAATGTAGAGTATCGGGGTCAAATCATGTGCTGATTGCTGAAGGTGGTCTTAGTGGATGGATCAAGGAATGGCTATTACCTAAAACTTTAAAGAGCTTGAGGGAATTCTTGGGTTTAGTAACTCATCATAACTAAACCCTTGATGGATTTTCTGAAAAAGGGCAACTTCCATTGGTCATCTTAAGCAAGTGAATCATTTGAGAAGTTGAACAAGGCCATGTGTACTACTACACCAGTGTCAGCTCTTCCAGACTTCTGTAAAGAATTTTCAGTCGAGAATTGGAGTTGTGCTTAACACTGGTGTAATAAACATGGCCACTGAGAAAAAATATCTGAGTTTGTCAGTGAATGACATAGAAATGATGGCTCTAGTTTATGCTACACATCATCGGAGACCTTTCGTCAATTAATGATCATAGAACATATCAGCATTTTGTAGATCAGAAAATTACCACCCCAGCACAACAAAAATGGCTCTTGAAAGTATAGTATGACTACAATACACACTACATAGCTGGAACTAACAATGTAGTTCTTAAGAAAAATATGCTAGTTTCATTGGTACTCTTTGATTCTTGGAATTTGGACAAAGTAACTGTATGTTTGGGAATAAGAAGTGGACAGCCAAATCATTTGGAGAGTTTAAGAATCGCACTAAGCATCTTTAACAAGGCTAGCTATTTTTTAGCTACAGTAGTTAAAAAGTTTTTTTGGCTAGCCATTTTTTAAAATATATTATAGTTAATTTTGAATTTATATTATTTTTAAATGAAGAAAAAATAGCTTAAATGTTGGTGTATTTAAAAATTACACAAAAGAATTAAAATTGAATGTTTTAAATTAACAAAATTTGTAGAGAGCCTCGCTCTCTATATTTAGATGCTATATAGTTTTTTTTTTGGTACAATTAAAAGTCGTATAGCTAAAAGCTAAAATAGAAAGCTCCTTAAGAAGCTATTATAGACTTATAGTTGCTCTAAGGAAAACACGAGAGGAGGAGTACTGATTCAAAAATTAGTGGAGTTAGATTAACTAACAAGTCATTGCCAATCTTCAACCAAATACTGCAAACTTGTAGAGTGCTACCATGGTGAAAACAAGTGTGAAGAACCCTTATATGTGATGAAGGTGTTTCAATCTTCAGTTTTCTATCTGCTTGCAGCCTACGAGGGACTCATTCACTCGTCGTTCAACATTCGATTTCATCTTGGCTGGCTGCATTCCAGTTTTCTTTCATCCTGGTTCGGCTTATGTGAAGTATACATTGAATTTCCCCGGAAACACATCCAAGTATTCTGTGTTCATATCAGAAAATGAAGTCAAGGAGCAAAAGGCGATGATCAATGAGACATTGCTTAGAATTCCCAAACATCAAGTGAAAGCAATGAAAGAGGCCGGGAGTTTATAAGGTTGATTCCAATAAGATGCAGATCCAAGGGCTTCTGGATTGGAGTCACTTGAAGATGCATTTGACATAGCAGTTAAGGTACTACTTGACAGAGTAGAGAAAACTAGGAGGGACATGAAAAAGGGTAAAGATCCTGGTAATGCTTTCTCTGAACTAAACAGTACCAAATTTGATATGCCTGAGCTAGGAGAAAGCAGGAAGGAGAATTACAGATCTTCATAGACACAGACAAATGTTGTGTAATTTATTTCAGATAATGTAGCATCATTCTATAATTCTACACTAGCCATAAGCACACACACTGTGCGTGCAAAATACTGCGCTTGTGCGTGTGAAATGTTCGTCTCCTTCACAAGCATGTGAAGAACACTAGATAGAAAAGTACACTAGCGAGTATGAGTATGAGCACTGAAAACTAACACTACTTCAAAGCCAACAAAAGGGTGATCCTAGACCTTAAAGCAAGCTGCAGAATACAAGGACAATGAACACAAATGGGGGCTGAATTAAAAAACCACTCCCAGACCCTCAAGTGTCATCTACAATATAATTAGAATAATATTCATTAGGGTTCAGGGGAATAAAAACAAGTAGCATCTGCCGACTTAATCTTTCAGACCAAAACTCTAGGTGGGCAGAATAGTATCCTAACTAAACACTTTTGGCGTATAAATAGTTCAGTAAGAGAAATTGAAAATAAACAAATTTAATTTCTTAAAAGAATGATACAATGAAAGTGGACAAGAGTTCCACAATAGCAAAAACCAGAAAGCTACATCAAATGCAATTAGCTAACTGCGGACAAAACATCCTACTTTGTCTGTAACTTTAGACTACAGCTGCCTCCTCAATAAGCCGAATATAAGACCAACCCCTCCTTTTTCTTCTTTCTTTTCTCATCAATCAATTCATTTACCACCAAAACTGTTTCCAAAATTTGTCCACCCTTCACATATGCACCTCCTTCCCAAGAAATAGCATCTCCTAACACCTCTCAAAACCTCCGAGCCAATAAGTTTGCAAGAACTTTGCACAAACTTGTCACCAGACAGCTTGGCCTGTAATCCCCAGTGGGCGACCTCTTCAGCATTGATATGCCAATTAGTCCGCGTCGAATGGGTGGAGCCCTAAGAAAGCATATAAGGCGATAAAGTTAAAAGATGAGAAAGTAAAGCACACTTTTTCTGCTGCTTCAAGAGAATATAATCATCTTATTTACTCATCACTCATCAGCAAACAAAAAAGTATAAAAAATAAAATATAATATAATGAAAAATACAAGATCCTTAATGGAGGAGATTGGGGAGGAGAGAAATTTTACACAATAGTTCCAGAGTCTGTCTAAGAACAACCCGCTTTTATAAAGGAACTCTCTAAAATGTTTTTCTAACGCATAGAAAAAGCAAAGCACCTTGCTAAATTATAAAACACCAACAATTGTTTCCATTTTAATATAAAAGCAGATGCACACGGTTATGGAAAAAAAAAATTAACTAAAAAGTGAATCCCAGAGGATCTTTTATCATCATCTTTTACTCAATCTTCAGAGCATGTATCATATTGCGTCATTAGAAAGGATTACTTATACTTCACAAAAGCAGTGTCCAGTTGTGCATTAGTATATCCAATCATTAGCTTTGATTCTGGTAGGAAAATAATAAAAAAGTGCAATCGGATTGATCAATAGTAAAAATAAAGATAAATAACAGTAACATACATGGTTAGGATGGAAACGAGGTATGAGGGAGTGGTTGACGATCCCCTTGAATGTTTGTAGAACTCCCTTTGTTGGAGCTGTTGTTACAACTTCGTGGTCTGGACTCGGTAGTGGCCGAAGTTGCTGAGGATCCAAGTACAATGGAACTGGGCTGAATGTCATTCCCTATACAAAGATTGCGCATATCGATGTCACATTATGTTCCATCAATTCCCTCAATCAGCATTGAATATGTGTGAGGATGAAGCTGGCAACCCATCTTCTCCATGATGGTTATCAGCTCAGAGCATCTATTGACAAGACCCCTCTTAAGTAAACCATCATGGAGAACTTTCCAAGCTACTTCATCAAAGTTATACCCACAACGGAGCAAACTACAGAAAACGGCTTTTGCCTTCTCAATATTCTCTTCATTAAAGAGTCCACATATAAGCAACTTGGAGGACTCCAATGTTGGTAAATGACCATCCTGAATCATCGTATCCAGCAGCATCGCCGCCTCTCCATACACTTGCAACTGACAACAACAATTAACAAGAGAATGATAAATATCCTGACTGGGAGAGAAGCCCCTATCTCTCATATGAACATATAGCCTCTGCGCTACTTCCAAGCGCCCCTCTTTGCAAAGACCTATTATAAGCTTTTCATATGTGTTGTCATTGGGTGCACAGCCATGTTCAACCATCTTTTCAAAGAGCTCTAAAGCAATTTCAAAATCCATCGTCTTCCATACATCAGCAATATCAATGAAGTTTGAGACCAAATCAAGTCCCACTATATTATCATTTGTCTTCGTGAGCGAAAGATGTTTGATCAGAAAAGAATAGGTATAATGAGAAGGATCACAGCAAGCATCAAACATGCGCTTAAGAACACCAAATGCACAATCTAGTAGTCCCATACATCCATACGTATTAATCAACAATGTATAAGTCAATGAATCTGCTCTAATTCCTTCTTCACTCATCTTAATCATCAGCTTTTCTGCCTCTTCTATATTCCCTATGCTGCAATATGCATGAATAAATGAAGTGTAAATAAATAGGTCCGGTTGACTACCAGAACAAATCATCTGGTTGAAAAGTCTATGAGCATGGCAAAAGTCCCCTTCTTTCAGCATATGTTTAATTAGAATTGAATAAGTATGTGGTGTATGCTTCAGGCCCGTACTTAACATCTTTTCCACCAGTAATATTGCATCCTGCAGTTTTCTTTCTTTGCACAACCCATCTACCAAGGTATTGTAAGTGCACATGTTCGGCAAACAGCCCTCTGTAAGCATCCTATCGAACAAAGAGTGGGCATCATTGATTTTCCCAGCCTTGCAGTAACCATCAATCAAAGCAGTAAATGTCACTTCATTTGACTTTATGCCTTTCTCCTTAAGAGAATCAAACAGGGCATGAGCTTCTTCTAATCTCCCCCTCTTACAAAGAGTGTCTATGAAAACACTATAGGTCCTCTGGTCAGGAACCAAACCACTGTCTTTCATTAAATTAAGCAACCTATAAGCACAATCCAAATGACCTGCTTTACACTGGCCATGTATTAATGAGTTATAAGTAATCAGACTAGGTGAGAGCTTGAGATCAAGCATCTTAGTGAGCAATGCCATTGCCTGGTTTACATCTTTCCTTTTACAAAACCCGAAAATTAATTCATTGTATGTTCGAGCATTTGGATAACACTTATTTGATTCCATCAAAGCCTTAATATCAATTGCAGCCTCAACTGTTCCCTCCTTGCAATACCCATCAATCAATGCATTGTATGTGACAACAGTAGGAACCAACCGTTTCTCCAACATCTTGTTCAGCAACTTTCTAGCCTCATCTAGCCTATTTTCCTTGCACATACTATCAATGAGCACGGTATAAGTATGAACATTTGGTTCACAACCCTTTTCTGTCATCTCTTTAAATAGCTTCATTGCTTCTAATTTCTTTCCCAATCTACACAATGCAGAAATAAGAACTGTAAATGTGCGGACAGTTGGATCACAATTATCCTGCCCCATTTGAGAGAACAACTGGAAAGCCTCATCAATCCGATCTGCCTCACAAAACCCATGTATTAGATTAGTGTAGGAAACCTCATTTCTTTGACAACCCTTATGCGGCATTAGCTTAAACACCCTATAACCACTATCCACATCCCTATTCCTACAATGCCCCAATATCAAAGAAGTGTAACTAAAAGTATCGGGCCGCAAACCAGCCTGCCCTATCTTACTGAAATACAAGTCTGCCTCAACCACATTGCCCAATTTACAATAAGCATTGACCATGGTGTTAAAGGTATGCAAATTGGGCGAAACCTTATCTTCTAACATCTCCATATACACAGCTTTCAAATCGTCAAACAGCGAAAACTTAGACAATGACATAAGTAGAAAATTGTAGGACCTGAGCGTGAGCTTGAAGTCGCGGCGGTTCATCAAGCGCAAATGGTGGAGCACAAAGAGAGCATCGGGGGCAGAAGTGCAAGCCTTAATCATGGAAATTCGGATCTTTTCTGCGACGCCATGGAAGCCATTAGGAAGCAGAATGTTGAGCAAAGATGAATGGCAGTGGACGTTGTGGTTGTAGCCGGGTTTTAGGGCGATCCAATTGAAGAAGGCGAGGGCGGTTTGGGGGTCGAGATTGAGATTGAGAGCAAAGAGCGAAGAGACATGGGATGGGGATATGGAGGGGATTAGTTGCTTGAGGGAAGGGTGTCTTTGCCAATTGGGCCGGGAGAGGATGGCCAAGAGCTGAGAGGAGAGATCGTCGAGCACTACGGGAACAGAAGCAGAAGCAGAAACAGAAGCAGAAGCAGAAGCAGAAGAGAAGCGTTTAAAATTGAGGAGAAACAAGGGGTCAGGTGGCCGCATGGCTTTTCTCCTCATCTCTCACAACTCGACTCCTTCATCTATTGGATTGACAATGACAATAATGATGGGAGGGATGAGTGTTTTTGTTTTTGTCCTAGAAATCAGAAATGAATGGGGTGCGTGTGACTGAGTGGCGTCTGCTTCTTTCTTTCTAATTTGTTGAGGGCCAAGGAAGACGACGGAGGTTATTTGTTGAGGGCCTGAGGCATCTTCAGGTGGAGGCCTAGAGCCAAGGTCACTCGGTACTTCGGTAGTATTGTGACGGGTAGACCCGTCATTTGACCGAGTTTAGAGCAAATCGACCTAAATCCGAATTCGTCAGTAATTTTATTTTGAGAATGATAAATGGTTACTCAACTATGACAATTTCGACACTTTGGTCACTATACTTTTAAAAATATCACTTTGGTCACTCAACTTCAATACTGTTTTTCACTTCTGTCACTCAATTTTAAGGAAAATACTGTGTATGAACTCTGGCATACATTTAAAAGTGTAATTTCATGATTTGAACCGTTGATCTTGTAAAGCAATTTTTATAAATCAATTCTGCAAAAAATCAAAGTAAATATAGATCGTTTATTCATGCAATTGTATCAAACAAATAGACGGTTCGTCATGAGAATGTTAGTTTTTACCAAAACCGTACATTTGTTTGATATAATTAGATGAGTTAACAATCTCCTAATTTGAATATTTTTTGCAGAATTGATCTATAAAGGTTATTTTACAAGATCAACGGTTCAAATCATAGAATTACTTCTGAATGTATGCCAATAAGAGAGAGTTCGGACACAGAGATCCAACCTGGGTCAGACAAGAGTATTATTCTAACTTTAATATCGTTTTTCACTTTGGTCACTCAACTTCAATATAATTTTTTACTTTGGTCACTCGACTTCAATACTTGTTTCTCTTTGAGTGACTAAAGTGATATTTTTGAAAATATAGTGACCAAAGTGTCGAAATTGTTATAGTTTGAATATTTGTAAAATTTTGCCTATGTTTAAGGGAAACGTAAATAACAAAGAGAATGAGCAGAGAATATGATGTATTTCATTAATGAATAAAGGCCTCTATATATAGAGGAGTACAAGATACAATCTGTATTGATGTAGGAAACCTATACTAAATACAATCCATATCCCGGAAGGATAAACATATTCTAAAGTCCTAGTTTGACAAGGCACACAATAATGATATCCTGAAACACTCCCCCTTGTGCCGGTCACAACTAGGTGATGGTTTCCATGTTGTCTCATTAAAAACCTTGCCAAGTAACAATAAAAACCCAGTGGGAAAAATAACCTTGGTCGAAGGGAAAAAGAGTACAACGCACCCTTCACATTTGAAAGTGACATGTATGTGCCAAACTCCCCCTAATGTCTGCACCTCCCCCTGATTCCTACAATCATGGGAGCTCGGATAACTTAAGCATATCAATGCTTTTAACATGTTTTTCAAATGTGGACTTAGGCAAAGACTTAGTAAATAAATCTGCCACATTCTCCTCGGATCTAACTTGATTCACTTGAATCGTGAGGAGAGTCTGTTATCGCTGATTATAACTTCGTGCGGGTCAGAGAGATACCCGGCATCAGCACAACTAACCAAAACATCACATGAATTTTTGGTAAAGGGGATACCAGCATCGGCGCGACCGGTCGACGCATGCTCAGCGACCGGTCGCCCGGCAGCAGTAAGCATATGTTTGCCATGTTTTCTTCTCTCTTTGTAGGGATAAAATAAGTCCAAATCGATTGTATCCTTAAGGTATCGAAATATTGTCTTTATGCCACTCCAATGGCGTTGCATGGGCGCAGAGCTAAATCTAGCTAACAAGTTCACAACAAAAGAGATGTCAGGTCTAGTGCATTGAGTTAAGTACAACAATGCGCCTATTGCACTTAGATATGGCACTTCGGCCCCTAGAAGTTTTTCGTCATCATCCTTTGGACGAAATGAATCCTTCTTTGTATCTAGGGTCCGACCGATCATGGGAGTGCTATCTGGATGTACTTTTGTCCATGTTAAACCTTCTTAACATCTTGTGGACATAAGCCAATTGGTGGATTAATATTCCACTATCTCGGTGCTCTAGCTCAAGGCCTAGAAAACGAGTTTTCCCAAGATCTTTCATCTCAAATTCGGATTTCAAACATGTAGCAATATCTCTCAGTTCTTCGAGAGTACTAATTAAATTCATGTCATCTACATAGACAACAATAATTGCAAATCCGGAACCTTCAAATCATTGTTTATATATCCCTTCCTAATCAAGTAGTCACTTGACTTGGGTATTTGAAAGTCCATCTGGCACCTTCAAATATATCTCTGAATCTAGATCCCCATAGAGATATGCTGTAACCACATTCATAAGCTGCATGTCAAGTTTTTGTGGAAACTACCAAACTGACAAGGTAGCAGGATGTAATAACATCCTTTACGGAAGAATATGTCTCCTCGTAGTCAATCCCTAGAGCGTTGTGAGAAACCTTGCGCCACGAGACGAGTCTTATATCTCAAGACTTCTTTCTTCTCATTACGCTTTCTAACAAAGACTCATTTATGTCCAATAGGCTTTACACTTGGGGGCGTTAGCACTACGTACCCAAATACCTTTTTTTTGTTAGTGAATCTAGTTCAATCGGGATTGCATCTTTCCATTTAGGCCAATATGCTCTACGTTGACATTTTTCAACAGAGCGTGGTTCGATGTCATCATGCTCTATAGTCTATTGAGCAATACATCATCAAGAATTTTGTCTCAAGCATGCATGCATTTATCGAGATTTTTTATTCTCTGAAATTGATTCAATCATTGAGGCGTCCCCCAATATTGATTCATTGGACATAACTATAATCAGAGATAATCTCATGAGACAGCTTTCGGGTATTGATGATGAATGGATTAGGCTGTGCCAAACTCGCTTCCTTCCTTTGGCGAGTATCCATCGAACCAAGTGGTCTCACCCTCTTCCTTTAGGGAACCACGGCCTCAACCACACCTCCACTATGTGTGGTTGTGGCACCATTATTGGCGTCGTATCCCCTATTCCTTTAGAGGATTTCCAACCTTGCAGGCACGTTTGCAGCTGGTATGTGTGATCTCGTCACTTTATCAATATCAAAAACGCATCAGGCATCGAATCTGCTACGTCCTGAATATTGAGTATACTTCGCACTTTACTATCACATTGTACGGTTTGGGGATCAAGATGAGACAGAGTGGGGACATACCACGACAATTCCTGTCATTCCTGTTGAACATTCTTGTTCTTATCTCCCCCTAACGACGGGAAGACTGTCTCATCAAATTGACAATTCGCAAATCTAGCTGTAAAGAGATCGCCTGTCAAGGATTCCAAGTAGCGGACAATAGTTGGAGATTCGTTACCAACATAAATGCTTAAACGTCTCTGAGGACCCAATTGAGTGCGTTGTGGGGGCGCAATTAGCACATAAATCGTACAATCAAATATGCGTAAATGTGAGACATCCTGCTCATATCCAGTTACTATCTGGTACGCAAAAAACGGTTTGATTGGTCACAACTTATGAATTACCCTACAAAGATGGATATGATCGCAGATAGTATAGGAAAGTAGGGATCGAACCCGCTGGAGATTGGGAAATAGTTGCTACTACAATGACTCAAAACAAATAAACAACGAAACTGGCCAGTCAGAAAGATCTGACCGACAGACGACTCTAGACAACTCTAAACGACCTGAAAATTTGACACAGTAAACTAGACACCTAAAACTGAATACTGACAAAGTTTTGGAATTTCTGAAGTGATTTGGTATTTTAACTAATTAAAGGAAAACAGACAATAAAAACTGACGAAAATAAAGAACTGAAATTGATTAGGTTTTGTAAACAATGGAATGGAGAAGCTAGGGTTTCGAAATCCACCACTGAACAATCTTACCAATGTCATGAAGTCAGATTAACAAGTTATTGAATTCCATGGATGACTATGCTCACGGAAGGTCCCTGGTCTAGGATGCAATCCGTATTGATTCTCTCTTACTTAGTATGTTAAGCATTTGGTCCAATGTCATAACTTATTTCCTAACATGCAATCTAGCTTGGTCACGCTCAAATCAACATATTAGAAATCATTAAGGTCTAAGAGAATATGAACATAGCAAGAATCTTAGAACATGGTGTGTATCCTAAGTATCCTAGAAACGATTTCATATGAGTACCGTGATACTCATCGCACCACAAATTAAACACATGCAGATATGGGTCATCCAACATATATTTATGGCTGATCAATCCTAATACATGCTCCTAAGGTCGCGAATCAAAGAAACACATATGAGAACTACGGTTTACAAACAATGAAACCATTATCATCCGGGAAACAAAACTTGATTAATCCAAATATCAAAACATTAAAGTAATCATATTCAGGGCTTCAATCTAGCCCTAACTACAAGAAGTTTAGCTACTCATGTCTTTAAAAGAAATCCCAAAAGAATACATGAAAGATGGAAGAAACCAAAAACCCAAAGGTGCTCAGGTTCGTCTCTTCCGTCCGGACGGAATATGGCGTCCGGAAGTCTGGGCGGCAGGTTGTATTCTCTCTTCGCTTCTCTGTTGTTCACGAGTTTCCAGAGGCAAAAAGTCCTTCTTTGCTGCAACTAGGGTTCCTTATATATGATTTCCTCAACCCTAGACACTTTCTTATAAGTCGTGGACTCAATTAACTCCAAGGAAAGCCCAACATAAAGAATCAAGGACGCTCCGGTCTTCCTTGTCCAACAAGGTTTCCTCAGGTGATTGAAATTCCTTCTCTTAGTCACGATCTCAGCCAACTTCTTCATCTTTGCTTCCGAAACCTACAAAATATGAAAAACTAAATAAATAACTAAGATAAATGGGAAATATGGCCAAAATATCATAATAATAAATACTATAAAACGTCGCAAATACGCTCCTATCAGTAGTGGGTCTGAAAACGAATAAGTAGAGCTGCATGCAATATTGCATAACCCCAAGCAGATAATGGGAGATTAGTGCGCATAACCAATGCCCAAGCGACCATTTGAAGTCTATTAATGGTGGCTTCTGCGAGACCATTTGGTGTATACACCTAGGGTACGGGATGCTCAACATCAATCCCAATGAATATGCAATAATCATCAACTGTCTGTGATGTAAACTCTCTAGCATTGTCAAGACGTAGTTGACTTAATAGGATGATCTGGGTGGTGAGCCCTTAAGCGTATAATGTGTGCTAGAAGTTTTGCATAAGCAGCATTGCGTGTGGACAATAAAGCGACATGTGACCAGCATGTCGATGCATCTACCAAAACCATAAAATATCTTAAAAGTCCGCAATATGGTTGGATGTGTCCACAAAATATCTCTTTGGATACGATGTAAGAATGGAATAGTTTCTTTTGTGTCCTTAGCATAGGATGGTCTCGATCCTAATTTGCCTAAAGAACAGGCTTTGCAAAATGAGCCCTTGGCCATATAGGCGATAGAAGCATAGGAGGCATCCTGATTAAAACTTGAATCAGGGTTCACATCAGAGGAGAGATGGATTTTTCTGTTCAAAAAACGAACTTTGCCGTGCGACCGGTCGCCAAAGCTTCTGGAAGTTGTCGACCGGTCGCCGAGAATGTGTCGACCGGTCGCCAGAGCTTCTGGACGTTTCTGAATTGCTTCTGTAAGTTGTCGACCGGTCGCCGTGACATTGTCGACCGGTCGCCGAGACGACAGAAACGCCAGTTTCTTCTCCTTGGATCAATTTTTGATCCTTACTTCTATTAGCTCAATAAAATAGATGTCCGTGTGAGGTTTTCAATATACGAATTATCATATCACGACCTGGATGTCCCAAGCGGTCGTGCCAAAGCCTATATGTGTCAGAATCCAAAAGATCATTCCTGAAAACATTATTGGATTCAATAATTCGAATAGTGGTTAAGTATAACCCACTAGAGCGACACATAAGTTTTTTTAATATGCGCTTTCTTCCGCAATCATTAGAAGTAATACATAAGTATTCGTTTCCATTCTCACAATGAGTTTCCATATGATAATCGTTGGCACAAATGTCCTTAAAAATTAGGACAGTTCGGTTAGCTCGAGGAGCATAAAGTGCTTCGGTGACATTGAGCACGATGCCATTAGGCAACACAAAATTTCGAAAATACTTGCAATACGAAATTTATTAATAATATGTCAACGATTACATCGAGGTCTTGTCTAGAAAATCTAATCCAAAACAAATCACTATGACAAAAGTCAAAATAAACTAAGGCGTAGTAGCCTTTACATAAAATTGGAAATAAAACAATTGCAATTATGTGAAGTCTGGAGCTTCCATGGTCTTCTCTTTACTTTGGTCGACCTTAAAATATGCAATTATGAGATTGACGTCTGTGTCATCTCTAGTATCTTCTTCATAGAAACTTATGAGAAACTTCCAATATAAGATGATGACATTAGAGGTGCTCATGTCTTACATATACCGCAAGCGATATAAGGCCCGTCACTCCCCTAATGCTTCTCAAAATCAAGTGAAGTATAGCTCATTATCAATACATGCTTCAATGGCGCGTTCGGCACCTTGGGTCTTTGGAGGATGGATTGGTGCTCTTGGCACCCTATTGCCACACTTTCCTTTGTTGGCGTTGGCATGGCCACCATGGCCCATGCCTCTTCCTCCTTGCCCCCTTCCATGTAGTGCAATATTCTCACGAAGTTGTGCAACATTGTTGCGGTTACCTTCCTTGGTAGAATGATTATATGGACCGGATCGTCCATTAGCATTACCCTTGACATTAGGGTTTTGTCCTACTTTGGTCATAATTTACTTTTGCCATAATTTACTTTTGGAACTCTCTTTGTTCCGGCAGACCTAATTATTGTTGTTCATCATGATCGTGTCATGTTTTCAGCTACTTGCAGAAAATTGATAAGCTGATTGAAAATCGCTTGACAATATACTTTAATCGATATTATATGTACAATATAAGTGTCAAAGTTGGGAAGGTAGAGAGATAGTTTTCTCTATTAATTTTGCTTCTGTAAGAGTCGCCTTACAAAATTGAAACATAGCCATAGTTAAAGCATATCTGAATTATATTCAACAACGGATTTGTGAAATTACTTTATCACTTTATCACTTGTGAAATTACTTTATCACAATAAGAAGATACCTTAGTTTTGCAGTCATAAAAAGACATCCACGAACACTACTAAAGATTTCAAGAAAATTTGGATTAGAACAAGACCAAGATGGTGTATGGCCATAACTTAAACCGTTCGATAGCTCCACGTAGGCATGACCAGATAAGAAAAAGGAATGTCGGTGGAGCGAGGCTCTCTTAAGTACCACTGATTTCAATCCCCTACCTAGACATCACACCCACGCAGGTGAGTCTAGAAATGAATAAGTCATGACCAAAAATTGGTCGAATTCGATGCTTTTGTGAAATTACTTTATCACAAAACTTTTCTTTGATGCTCATGAAATTACTTTATCATAGCATATATTGTGAATCCCCATGATTCATTAAAGCTCATGCTCATGAAATTTCTTTATCATAACATAATATGTGAATCTTCATGATTCAATTAAATCTCATAAAGTCTCACGCCATAAGAGGGGTCGGGATGAAGAAGAAGGGAAGTTTTTAAATCCCCGAGAAAAAAAAAGAGTACGAGAATTTAAATCAAAGCAGGAACTTTTAGAAAATCTTACTTGGTTTTCTTGATTGCAAAATCGCAGAAAGTTTTGATCCTGAGTACCGCTCCTTTAGAACTAAATATCCGAAGATCCAACGGTTTGAACTGCGTGAAATTTGAACTGGAAGCAGTAGACACACGGGGGAAGCTTTCATCAAATTTGTGGCTTGATCTGACGGAGGAGAAGGGAGAAAATTGCTTCCAAAGTCGGCTGTCTTGAGCAGGCAGATTCTTGCGTGATGATGCTTTGCGGCGGTGATGGTGCTATGGTTCTAGGGTTTTGGGTTTTTGTAGCTAGGGCTAGAACTCGTGCTGATAACGTGTTTAAGGGAAACGTAAATAACAGAGAGAATGAGCAGAGAATAGGATGTATTTCATTAATGAATAAGGGCCTCTATATATAGAGGAGTACAAGATACAATCTGTATTGATGTAGCAAACCTATACTAAATACAATCCATATCCCAGAAGGATAAACATATTCTAAAGTCCTAGTTTGACAAGACACACAATAATGATATCCTGAAACAGTCTATGATTTAATGTAACCGTCTTCAATCCGTTGGAACCAAATTGTAACCCTTAAATATTTTATTTTTTTGTCTAAATTTTTTAAATTTAAAATTGAATCTAACCGAGAAATTTTCGGGTAAAGAATAAATAAAAAAATTTAGGCAAGGGGCTAGGGGCCACAAGCCAGTGAATCTCTCATCTCCATATCTTTTTCAGCTCTAGGTTTTCTCTGCATAGATACAACAGTTATGTGTGTTATAGAGAGCCCTTCAGTGTATTAACATTTGGCATTGTGCTCCCAGATTCATCATCTTCTTTTTGCAAATGATAGCTTCTCATTTACCCAAGCTATTCCAATAACGTGTTCTCATATCCAAACTCTAATACATACATAACCTATTGCCTTAGGTCAGCAGCAAATTTTGCCAAGAGTAGTATCCGTTTTAGTCATAATCTATCCATGGACTTTCAACAAGCAATATCCACTGATCACAGAGTATTTTGTCTTTTTGGAAATTACATCTGTATCAACTTGAAATAGAACAGCTCACCCAAAAACAAAACAAAAAAAATCCAAAAAATACTGGCCTCCATAGTATGTGACTGATCTAAGTTTCTTTTGCCAGGCTACAACCTGATCAGTATCATTTAACTTAAACATCCAAGTAGACTACAACTAAATGAAACTATTTAAGATGAAAACAGAACGGTCTCTGCTTGTCACACCTTTTTTTTTTTGGTAAACTGCTTGCAGTCATAATTTCCGACTCCGGACAGCCAGAATTTGATCTTCAGCTTCACGTCTAAAATCATTCCAAGACATAACTGGAAAATGGAAGTCTGATAGTCCACATACCTTCTTTCAAGAAGGAGAATCAAAGCTTATATATATCTTAAAAGCGATACTGTGAATTTTAATAATTAAAGGAACCCTTAATACCCTCGAGGCTCTCCCCCAAAGATAACCTGCAAGGCAACATGTATACCTGAGATTACATAACGTCCTCAAATCATCATGAGTCAGCAGAAAATTGTAAGACAAAGGCAATTAAGTGTTAGCGGACCCAAAAAATTAAACAGGAGAGGAAGGAAAGGTCAGCGGAGAAGCTCGTAACTTCCACGACAACAATACAGTAATCTGATAAAACAATCATTGGTTGAAATGCCTAGATCAAACTGGTTAACTAAAAAGTAAAAACAACAAAAAGAAGCAAGAAAAGATGAGGAAAATGAAACAGGGGGAAACAAAGCAAGCCACTAGTAAGGTTTAAATCCTGTTCAGCAAAACATTCGTATCCTAAGCGTCAGGCATGTATTGTCAAGAAACTGCAATAAACAAAAACCCTGATTTTAGTAACCAAAACTGTCAAACATTATTTACATAAACAAAAATAAAGGTGTAGCTCGTAATTCTCAAAGGCCCCTCGATGTCCAACAAATGTTATTTTCTCTGAGCACATAAAGCACAAGGAATATCTTGGTTTAACTATTTCCTACCTTCATCTGCACATGAATTTTTCCTTTGAATTTGACTGGTCATATACTTGTATCCACACTTTCAATGACAAAAACCCCAAGATTTTAACACCCTTATATCAACTACAGGTGGCAGATTACACGTTGCAATATATACTCACCAAGTAATTTAAATATAGCTTCTTCAAGGCTCCAAATACCACAAATGACATTAGCATAGAAGCACATGCATGCTCCCCAGCCAACATTATCATTTCTAATTCTGAACCGTGATTATTTGTCAACAAAACCAAAGGCTACAAAAGATAAAATTCGTAACCCCATAACAGTTAACCGGACTGACCTTGCACATGATTATACATTTTAACACCATGCAAATTTCTCTAAACATGCTTTCAAAAGCACTTTTAGCAAGACCTCATTTATAGTATGTATATTATCTTCACCACTATCCTACTAGTAAATGTGACAACAGGGTTCATTTACTCGCACTAAAAAAATACAAAATCAAATCAAATAACCTATGTAACTTATCCAACCTAAGTGTATCCTTTTTCCCAAACTTTTTTTTTTCAAGTGAAAAACATACAAAAAGAATGCCTTAGGGTTGTTACCCAAGCATACCAGAAATACGCAAAAGAGACTAAGAATACACAAAATCAATTTGTGAAAAAGTAGACTAGTCCACTCAAAAACCACCGCACCAAATTACTAACTTATCCTTCTAACCCATTAAGACCAAGCTTCTCCCTCAAAAGGACTCTTGTGCTACACTTTTATTTGACTCTCAATACATTGTCACAATAAGTTTTGATTTAACAGATGGTTCCTTCCACCAGCAATATATCGTTTCTTTTTATGAAGAGAAACAAAATTTCATACTTGAAAAACAAAAGTACAAACTATGGATGAGCAATCCACATCCAAAAACAAAAGAACAAACAAAAGACCAAGAGAACAAGCTAACATAACTTGATAAACTACAAGCTAATGGCTGCCTGGGGTTTCCAAAGAGGGTACTTTTCTACCCGAGCTGTAGCCACAGAATCACTTCTCTCCCTCTGAAAGGAACTTGACTTGGTTGAGTATGAAGCTGGACCAAGAATAGAACACACAGGACTGTAGGTGGCCCTTGTCTGCTTCAAATACTTTACGTTCTTGCCTAGGGACCGAAGATGAAAAATCCTTATTTATGTCCTCAAATCATGCTATAGCAGCAAAAGTTTGAATGCCTTTTCCCAAGAAACTGACTGATGCAAACAACTTATTGATTGCCATCTTATCACTTTTGCAATCTTGAGACAAAGCTTCAATTCGAGATGAATGCATTAGTAATCATTTTAATTGCAAAAATAAAAAGAACAGAGAGGATGTATTGCTCTGATACCAATTGATGAAGCACAAGAACCCCAGATAATTGTTGTCTAGGACAATGATGGCTTTAAGATGATAAGAATTTCAAGAAATAGAGTATTCCAGAACTCAAAGAAGCATTGGAGTTGCTGTGTTTTGTTCAGGGAACTTAGAAAAGTAGACATTAAAGGAAGAAGAGAAAGGAAAGATAGGGAAGGAGATAAGACACTTAACTTTCATTAATTCCAAAATCTGACTTTCCGTACTCAGAGATAGCCTTATTTATAGGCTATACACTCATTAAATAACCAAATATATACTCTAATAACAGGTTTTATTAAATTACCCTTTCACTTGTTTAATTATTATCTTACGGACTTGGACACTTCAATTATAATTGAGAGTTCTCTTTGGACAAAAAATGCCATAGTGTTAGTGTTGGGCCAATGGGCTGTCTTGGGATTCCAAAGAGGATACAACTCGTGCTAAATCTCTATAGTAGATATATTATTATAAATTAGCCAACAATTTATTTAAGACCAGCAAACAGGAATGTTCAACCAAGATTTAGGTCCCTAAAGTGCTCCAAGACACTACTGCAAACTGCAGAACAACATCAAACTCTTTGCGAACCTCTCTCTGAATCAGCCTATCAATCTTCCTAATAATTTATAAACTATTGCAGGAATATCAATGTTTTCTATATTCATATAAAAGATGCATGAACTACCAGAATTACAATTTTCACATTCCACAATGAAGAGAGTTTTCAGTCTTAGTGAAGCAGTTGATGCTTCCCGAACATTCATTCTAATGAAAGACAGGCCTTTGAAAAACAAATAGAAAACTTTGCAACTGATATTTCCAGTAATGTTTTGCATTATTACACTTGGTATTATCGATGAGCACTTCATGTATTGAAAACTTTTCCCTCGTGGGAAGAGATCAATGAAATAAAACACTCGCAGTTTTAAAACACGGTCCTTGCGTTATCTTAAAAATCCTGGATTCCTAATCATGAAGTTGCACCATGAAACATATAGCAAGAAATTTTCAAACCCTAAAGAAATGGAACTTACTTATGCATGCAATACTTGAACTCTTGGCCCCTAAGAAGATCTTTCTCTCCTTCTTCGAGCTACAATGAGACCACAACAGAGTCAAAATAAGAAATTTAACATGTTGAAGTCAATAACAGAGTCTAATATACACCGTCTAACCGGATCACTCTCATAGACGAGCTCATAACAAGTTGGAGAGAGGCATCGCAAAACACAATTCTCCTTTGCTATCATAGTTGACTTGCATTGCCAGCCCCACAAGCCACTAATCCAAACGTAAAAGAACAAGAAAGAGAAATCAGAGCACAGCGGATTTATAAAAGAAAATTATCCTAGGTTTCAGATGCTACTAGTAGACAAGAGCCAAAAGTAATTTGTTCAACATAACCACCAGCTAAATGCAAGCTTCATTACTTGTGGATATTTCTGAGCCTTTTGAGAGTGTTGCATTCTTGCAATAGGACTAGGATGGCTTTCGATTTTGAAGCTTGGAAAACATTGTTTGTTAAAGGCTTCCATGGTGGCTTGGCATAGCACTTCTAAATTGGACCATATGCACCACTTGTGTTCTAGACTAGTTACATAATATAGCAAGTGAAAACAACTAAGAAGGGGAAAAATGGTTCTCTCTAATAACACCTCAGCTATATATCATGAAATTTTAACCAAATTGCACAATTAACACAGAAGCCATAACTCAAAAGAAAAGGAAAAGTTACACAATTCATTTTCATTTTCTTGCAAAGAGGAGCATTAAGGATGTGGGTGGGTACCTCTCAATATCCGCATAACATTGGGACTTCTTCTGCCTTGTCTCAATTTCCTGTCAAATACCCACAAACAAAAACCCAGCCAAAATTCAAAATCAGTACAAAAATCAGCAGACATAGTAACAGAGAAAAAGAAATAACGAATGGGAAAGAAATAGAGGCATTTGGAATTCATACACTGATTGGGCGACGGGACTTGGCGAGAACTGCGGGAGAGAATAGCAATGACAATACTAAGAGGATTTGGATTCTGAGTGGAGAAGAAGAACATGAAGAATTTCGATTGGCCATTATGTTCTTCTTCTTCGACTTCTCCTGGAACTGGAACTGGAATTTACAATTTATAACTATGGGGAAGATGGGCCTGGACCAATTTAATAGCCCATTTAAAAAGCCCACTTTTGTTTTTTGTTTTTTGTTTTTTTTTGTGACACATTTTAAAATGATCTCCTTGGCTTGTGAAATTAGCCTCCCTGTTTTGAGATCAAATGACTAAATGTACTGCAACCTTTAGGAGTTTGTGATGCTCCTATATAGAAAAAAAATCTTGATGATGTTGTCCTTTGCTATTTTATTTTTTCATTAGAGTTGTATATATATACTTGCACTAATGCCCTTGCATCATGAATGTCACTTGGTATTGTGTTGCCTTTATGATCGTCATTGTGTTTCGAGATTGATTAACGTAGTAATAAATGCTTCATCTCATAAAGAGTTTCGAGAAACTAAATCGGATTTTGTGCTTGTTGTAATTCTGTTGTGGGGCGGACTACTGTAGCAATTTTATTTTTTTGGACATAGACTGTAGCAACTTTGACAGATGATCTTGGTTTGGAGAGTTATGGCTGCGTTTGGTGTAGCTTTTAAGCAGCTTAACTTCTAAGCACAGCTCCCCCATGTGTCTGGTAAATGGGAAAAAATGGACTTTTTTGGGAAGTTGGGGCTTTTTCAAAGCCAAAAGCTGAAGCCAGTTATGTGTTGGTAAATTTGACAGTACTGCTCAGATGAAACTCACTCATTATCATCAAACTCATTCATGATCTTCAACCCATTTTACAGTAAAAGATATTTGAAGGTACCTCAGGAGGTAATCTGATCCATCCTCAAGCTCAATCCCAGATAGCTAGCTTCCTCTAAAAGACCATCAAAAATTAGATCTTCCAGTTCAAGCCCTATACACTCAGAATCAAATTGGAGGTTCATCCACGCAGCCATCATTCTTTGCGAGATGGCTACTCACAACATAATCCAATAATGAATTATCAACCTCTGGTCTCAAGCTCAAGTACCAGCTTATAACATGGTGTCCTGCTGGAATTAGACAAATGCAACATGGTGTCCTGCCTGCCTCTTCTGTTCTAATCAACTTTCAATCTCTCAGATGATATGTATGGCATTTGGCTTCTTTGCTGAAACTAGTCATCTCATACAACCGAAAATACCTATCAAATGATGCATCAAATATGATGTTCTTCTCATGTGGCGCTATTTATTTTTCTCGAGGGGAGAAATAGAATGATCACTTTCCAATTCTTTACCTTCTCCATGCAATGCAGGGTGGCTGACATTCTCCTTCTCCAATTCTTTAGTTAGCTTTGTCTGTGAGGAATCTTGTGAAGGATGGCATCCATGGTAATCACATGTCTCTCTTGTTTTCTCTCCTTATTCACATGCTTTATTTTCTGTCTAAACCCTAAACCCTAAACTTCTGGATTACTAAGACTCAATCAAAGAAAACTTTGCTACTTTGTGTCACTGTCTAGCTGTTCTTGACTAAGTATGTGATCCTTCTGATTCTCATTAACCTGGTCATGATCAACTGTGGAATCTCTAGTAATTCTCATTGGACTGCTCTCGATCTCCACAGTTGTTGTTGTCACTACTAGAAGGTACATAATGATTTGAAGGAAACCAAGCATGCATCTAATCAAGTACGTTTTTGGGCAAAACGTCAAAACTTCCCAGATGATTCTCTATGTTGATATACATGGAATTGTGAAATCTGTTCCAGAATGAAAGCAATTGATTAGTAAAATAAGAAAGGGTCATTAATCATATTTTATTTATACCATTGAATTGACAATCGTGGGCAGAAAAAAAAAATTGTGTTTTTGTTTATACAATCTCCTTCTCCAATTATTTAGTAAGCTTCTTGTTCTTCCAATTTTATACCATTGAATAGACAAAAGAATCTTCCTTCGTATTGGTATTAATTTGGAACATCGCTGAGGTTCATATATTTTATCTTTCCTTCTTGCATAAATTGTAACCAATCAAAGAAGAAGTTATAAACAACTCGACACCAATATATATATACAGTATAGTTAATTGTTTAGTGAAAAATAAAATTGAGAAGTAAAAAATTGTTTGTTCTGTTGCTAAACCAAACCTTAAATCTGCTACAACTAACAAGAGCAGTGAGATAATTGGAAAATACAAGAGCTCAATTTAAGCCACATCAATACATGGTAGTCTGTTTCCTAATCCAACTAGGATTCCAGCTGTTTCATACCAAATGGAACTTATTCCTGTCCTTTCTGGGAATTACTCATGGATCAATCCCTCTATTCTTAGGAATTACTCTATTATATATTACTTAATCGAAGCTCTGCATTGGAGTATTAGACGACAACAATGGCAGCTGCTATGTTGGAACTTTGTCGGCCCCAAAACGTTCATGGAATTTCACTTGATCCAGAGCCTGATTGGAGCATTAGAGATCTAGTATCGGAGCTATATGCCTTAGAAATCAAGATCAATAGCGCTTATATGGTTCCCCTGCCATTTACTAAAGAAAGATCACAAGATTTGTCCGCTTCGAACAGTAATGGAAGAACAACTACTTCTACTAGCCCATTTGTTATGCGTGTGACCGAGGATGACATGGACGGCATTGACAGTGAATATGAGGAGGTTCATGATCTAAATTCGGTACTTCCTAACCAGTTTAATTTTGATGAACTTTATTTTAGTGACGGCAGCTGCGATAATTCTGATGATGAATTATCAATTGATCGAGTGGAAAGTGGTTTGCTGGAACTATCCCGTGAACATGAGCTCAAAGTGAAGGAGAAAATTAGAAGGCAAATATCAACATTGGAGATGGAGATGAAGAGTGAAGCTGAGAAGTATGCTTCTGCACTTGTTCGAGTTGAGAAATATATAAAAGAAAGATATGAAATGGATAGAAAACTCGATGCTCAATATCAACGCAATATAGCGGAAGCACTCGAAAATCACTTAGGCAGTGTTTGGGTGAGGGAATTCAAGGTGACAAGGAATTTCAAAGTGATGGGAGCTTGATGTGAAGGGATCTCAAGGTGATGGGAGTTTGAAATGAAAGAATATAATGAAGGGACAAGCAAATAACTTGTTTGGCAAAATTTTTAGTTGACGGGAGAATTATGTAAACATATATTTTATATATATATTTTTTTTTTTTAATAATATGATCCCACATTAGTCTTTAATAATTATTGTAGTCAGAAAATAGAATCAATAATTTTTTTTGTTAATAATAATTATCTTTCAATTCAATCTAAAAAAAAATAATGAGGAAAAAAAAAAATCTCTTCATCTTCTCTAACGTGAAAACTGAAAACCCAGATGGAGAATTGGGCAATCAAGGGTTTGGCCAGAAGGGCTTTGCAAGCATCGTCGGTGGCGGCAGGAGATGGGAAAAATGAACGCAATCGCTGCCGAAGAAACCGAGCAGGTAGATGAAGGAGGCTATTGATCCGATGATTTCGAGTCAGATCGGTACTTTAGATTTGCAGGAGAGTCAGAAACGAAATAGGCTACTGAATGCAATCAACTTCTATTTCCCAGCCATGGTTAGATCGGGATTTAGAGAGACGAAATTGGTTGGGTATGAAGGTTATAAAAGTTCTAACTCATAGTTTGAATTTCTGATTAAAGTTGGGATGGGAAGAAGAAGAAGATCGTGAAGAGATCCCAGTCTCTCATCGCGCAGAGAGAATTTTGAAATAACGCCTGTATAGGCGTCATTTTGCGGAGGGTTTTGTAATTAACAAATCCCACCTTTTGGTCCCTTGTCAAAGTCCCCTTTTTTTTAAGTCCTCTCTGCAATTTTGCCAAACAGGGAACTTTCGAAATGGGATTTTCAACTCCCTTCAAATTGTCATATCCCGCCTATGAATCCCTCACCCAAACACTGCCTTAATGATCCCCAGTGCCCTCAATGTATCAGCAGTGCAGCATTTGCAAAGAAGGTTATCGCCAATTGTAGACGCCCGGGTAATCCTCCTTTTGCACAAGCCTATATCATCGTTCTCGTTACTTCAAAGTTTCCACAAGTAATGGATCTCATCCTAGCTGAGTTACACACAGCCTGCATCTATACAGTTCCAAAGCATGGAGAAGGAAAGCTCGAGAGTGATGATGACGATAACTTGGAACAGTTGGAACGTTTTATGAAACTATATGGCGCACTAGTTCAGACAGAAATCGACCGGGTCGAAAATGCACATGGCTTGAAAGAAGGTTGGGCATGGCTTGCGAGGTTTGTCAAGGCTTCTCTTCCTAATTTTGCCAACAAATATACTGCTGCTGCGCTTATAGTATTTCTAAAGATGGCAGGGTTTTCTCTCTACAAAAAGTACAAAATTCAGTTCAGGAAGCTGCTTAACACCGTCTCCGACTACTTCTTGAAAGCACTACAAGAACAAGGAGATTCAGAGTTGAATCCATATATTGCGGAAATCAAGTCCTATATTGTCGATGAAACATTTCTTTGTGAGCCCAAGGGAAGGCACCTAGAGAAGTCCTTGTTATCGAATATTTGTGTCCCTGCAGCTTAACATGTATTTGTATAAGAGACTCTTATTTCTGTCATGTAGTATTGTTGTATAGTAATTTGGTATATATAACACGAATTTCTGTTTGGTATCATATGTAATTTTTCATGTTTTTGCATGCATCAGATCAAGAAGCATCAACATACTCCTTAATTTGTTCTTTAAACTTATACTATTTAAATTTCCATGTTTCTTAACCAATAAACTTTGCATTGATCATATCAAGAAGTAACAATTATTTTCGTAACATACACCTTAAATTTCATATAGTACATAGTGTTTACAGTGAAATGATTTTTTTTTTTTTAAATATCATAAATATATAGTACCTAATTCAGATTATCCTCCATTATATACATGGTACCTAAACTTAACATTTTGATCACAATCTGAACTTCTCCATTTTGTCTCAAATGGTACCTACACTAACTTTTCATCCATCGATCTACAGTTAAAATATAGCATGTGCATTGCACATGACCAAATTTTCAAGAGTATTTTCGTCAATTCACTATAGATTATTATCATAAATGGTATATGAAGTTTCAGTAGTGTTCACATGCTCAGCCAAGTTAATGTTCAGTCATGCTCAGTCACCGTTAGATTTAAATCCAACGGTGGAGAATGATGAAAAAAAAAATATGTTTAAAAAAGGCTATCATTCTCCACCGTTGGATTCAAAGTACGGCAGTCATCAAAACCTCACAAAAGACCTCAGAGAACTTGTTGACCAAAAGCAAAAACTAAAACTAGATAAAACAAAACAAGAAACCACAAGCAATAAGAAAATGTGTAAATGGTAAATTTTCATTCCATAAACAATAGTCGTGAGCAAAACTAGATGCCTAGCAGGAACTAAGAAAGCAACAACACAAATGACCAAACAGTCCCAACATGAAGGTTGACAATACGAAATGATCACTCCCAGTACAAAGTTGTCCTCCACCAAAAACTATATAATGAGGACTTGGTGAGGACTTTTTGATTAGACTTACTTTTTGATTACATCTCGACAAATCAACCGTTCAATATTTAGATATTTATGAGTAGATCACTTCTACAAATTTTCAATGAAATCGGAAATCGTTAAGTCATTTTTAATTGTGATTTACCATTTATGAGTATGAATGGTTCAAAATTGACAGATTTGGTTCGTCCATTTATTTGGTCTAGTTCGGTACCTTAACGATTTCAATTTTTGTTGAAAATTTGTATAAGTGATCTACTCATGAATATCTTAACATTGAATGGTTGATTTGTCGAGATGTAATAGAAAAATATATATCACAACCATTAATCAAAAAGTCATCACCAAGTCCTCATTATAAAGGTCTTCATTAAAGCATCTCCCTATATATATAATGTGTATAGCACGCTGAGCTAATATGAATACAAAGGTGATTAAGCTCGGCTCATATATTTTTTAACAAGCTCAAGCTTAATTGGCTCAAGTTCAGCTTGACTTAAATGATTTTTTCTAAGCTTGAGCTGAGCTTGGTTCGGCTCGGTTTGATTCTGGAAAGAGCTCGAGCTTAAGTTAGACTTAACTTGGCTAAATCTTAAGTCTACGTAGAAAGATGTCAAAAATTTAGAAAAATAAATTTAATAAAAAGAACCACAAAAACATTAATATTTAAAATTACATACCCAAAATAACTTGAACTGTAAGCCGATTTATGGCCTTAATAACTACCAGAATAATCAACATTCTTACTTCAATAGTATCCTATATTTTTCAACCTTTTGATGCCAAGAAAAAAGTCTTGACTGAAGAATTTCCTTTTTGTTTTAGGTAATTATAAAAAAGTCTTCCCCAAACCTAAAATAATTAGGAAAGTCTTCTCTTTATCCTATAGGAAACATAAAACCCACCCACTGCTGAAATCAAGCCCTATATATAGGAGGAGTAGGACATCTAC
This sequence comes from Rubus parviflorus, assembly GCA_029955375.1. NCBI lineage: Eukaryota > Viridiplantae > Streptophyta > Magnoliopsida > Rosales > Rosaceae > Rubus > Rubus parviflorus. The sequence goes on along the minus strand of JARGGL010000005.1, from coordinate 5,527,066 downwards.
CCCTCTCACACAATCAACAAAGCTCTCACAGCCCTTACCAAGTACAACAAGAAATCAAATCAGATCTCTCTCTCTCTCTCTCTCTCTCTCTCTCTCTGTTTCTGCAATGTCGTCTAGTTTCAATAGCTCAAGAAGCGCCGGAAGCGGGGCGTTGGTACCCATCTTCAACAAGTTCGACAAGAACGGTGACGGAAAGATCTCCTGCAACGAACTGAGGCTCGTTTTCCGTGATCTCGGGTGGGAGATGAGGGCGGAGGAAGTGCAGACTGGGATGTCCGAGTTCGATAAGGACGGCGACGGCCACATCGACCTCGAGGAGTTCATGGAGATGATGAAGTGCAAAGATGAAGAAGTACTCCATGACGCCTTCGATCTCTACGACCTCGACAAGGACGGCCTCATCTCCGCCAGCGAACTTCATGAGGTGCTCAACCGCTTGGGGGAGAAGTACTCCCTCGAGCAATGTAATCACATGATCACCAAAGTCGACGCCGATGGCGATGGCTTCGTCAACTTTCCCGAGTTCAAGGAGATGATGAAGCGCTCTTGAATTTCATCAACAACAAGCGTTTGAATTAGGATTTAGGGTTTTTTTTTTCGTCTTCATAGAGCCTTTTAGGGTTTCTCTTATTTTGTAATTCGAGAGTGGAAGTTACGTTTCATTCAAATCTTTTAATCAATTATTTGCCTTTTAATCGTGTCCTCTTAATTATTTTGTATATTTATGTTGTTAATGCTTGTTTGTGTCCTCATGCGTTTGCTTGACTCTAATTTTGTTGCTCTATGAAGTATGAAAGTCTACGCGTAACGCAGGGAAAAGATCTAGTGAAGACTCAAAATCAAGATGATTGCGATTTGCAAAGTTAATACTCTAAGATTATCTTGGTGAAATATGAGAAGAGATGACAAGCAAATTTGGTTTTCCGAGAATGATGGCAAATATCCAGTACGGTGCTATCATCTTGAAATCCTATTCCGAGAGTCGTTCGAGAATGGTGGAACCTGCTCAAATAGCATGAAAATTAATCAAGAGGTACTGGAGACTTATCGGGAGCCCGAAAGTACCGGAAATCTCTCCGACATGGCAGACATCGATCTTGAGTCATTCCAGTTAGTGGGTTGTAACATCAGTAAACTCATGTGGTCGAAGGAGCCTTCTCTGGCGCTGTTGCCTTTTTTCTTTTTTGATGCCTCACAGCTCTAATCCAAAGAGGGTTTGAATGATTTGTCTACATTTTATGGATGCAATGGAAAGAAATAGTACTGTAGAGGCCAGAAGTTATCCTGCCCCAAATGTCTGTTCCAAGAGCTGGTGCACACTGAGAACCCCCTCTGGACCTTTTTTTCAAGTCGAACATAGATGGTGAGCAGTAGATTCACAAGGGGGATGCAGAGGTATTGGTGCTGCATGTTGTGAGAAATCACATGTTGCTCATGTTCTCGCCAATTTTCCTTGGTTGAGGTCAGGTTTGGTTAGAGGAATGGCTTGTGCATTGTTTAGATGATGATATGTCTGCTAAATTCATGTGTCTGATCAATGAAACGAATGAAATCGCTTTCATTAAATGAGAAATTTTATCGTCGCTCTTTGTTCTATATAAAAGAGTTACTTGGCAATCCTTGGCTTGCTGTCAAATGAGAGTTCCCAGGGTTTGTCTACCAAGCTAGAAAGACCTTGCATCTACATTTATCTTCCGCTGTTCTGCCCTCTAAAAATTAAGGACATGAAATAAAAAAGACCATAATAAAAAGAAATAAAGTAATAAACCCAATCAGAGCATGCTTTCCTTGCACTCAATGGCACTTTTGGCTCCCTAGATGTTTCAATTTTAGTCACTATATTATGTTTCCAGCTGCCAAAAATAGTAAATAAAAACCTTAATGAAATCACCTTTTGCCTTTACTCGAGATGAGTCATACGTGATTGAATGTAGGCTCTCATAGTCTCATGTCATAGCAGATTTAGCGTACTCACCAGTGAAAATAGAAGCAAAAGCTTACTGAGATCGTTCCTCCAAATTTACAACTGAAAGAGCCATGCGAGGAACCCGTATGAACTTGAGACCACTTCTTGCTCAGTGTAGAGAAGATTAGCAGCAAAAGACGATGCATGGAGTGGGGCGATTTGGAAAGGGTAGCCAGATATTTACAGAGGATTATAGGAAACGCACCCATTTCTTAATCATTTGTCTCTAGATTCTCAACTATACTAGAGCCACTGAACAACCGAACCAAAGCTGAACTTTGTAGGAAATTCATCTTTTTGCTTATTAGTTTTAGGAGTGAATTAGAATCTAAGGTTGGAGAGTCAACTTTCCTGTACTTGGAGGAGATTTGGAGAATCCGTAGGTACTTCCCTGAACTTGAACCTAAACCATCTTATTACTCAAGCCAAGACTACGCAACTGTTGAAATCATTGCTGTTTAGGCTTTCCATTTCACCAACAAAACAAGCTAAACCGTAAGAGCACAGACCACAGCCTCGTAAATGGAGTAATGGACTTACTTGAAACGTTAGTCAGACCCAATTTCTTTTTCTTTTTCTTTTCTACAACCACGTTTTAAGAACAGCATACAGACTTTGACCTAAAAAAAAAAAAACAGCATACAGACAACAAAGAGATCTCTCCAATTACACAGAAGACATCAACTTTTTTTTTTTTCTATTTCTACAAAACAAGTCCAAGTTATCTCTTACAAGGACTGCCTTATCTTGGATGTTCTTGAAAGCTTAGCCAACAGGAGGTAATTTCACAAGAAAAGAAAGAAAAATTTACAAGTTCATAACTCAAAAAAAAAAAACACAGCTCGGTATTTCAATCATATTTTCCTGTACAAGCTCCAACACAATACAAGGTGTTGGGATAGTTTTGACACAATGAATAAAAATCAGCAAAAGGAAACTCACCAACCATTTGATTCATGAATATTCTGCTTTGCTCCATATGATTCATGAACATGGCACTGATTCTGTGTCACCCTGTCTGTTTTCTGGGAGTACAAGTCCTTCTGAGAAGATGAATTTAGTGCTGGCTCCAAAGATATTTGCTATCTGCAAAATAACTGTCTGACACGCAGCTGTTGTTGGCAGGAATGACGCCGGAAGACATGGTACACACTTGGGAATAAATTCCTTCTTATTGAAGGTTGGAGCATAGAGTGATAGCACTGCCCGACAAAATATGAACCTAAAGGGGAAAAAATGTTAGATATGTCTCACAAACAGAATATAGAAAAATAGAATTCACTAATTTAGCAGGACTGAAGTGCCGTGAGAGAACACTAGAAACACAAGGAACCTTTACCCTAAAACATAAGAATTCTACGCAATCACCAGTAATAACATTGCCGACAAAAGTTCATTTCAACTATTTAATTGAAGTGGTCTTGTCATCAAGGACAGTATTATCATGAACAAGAACATGCACGTGAGCATGTGTGTGTTTAACTACTTGAAAACAAAAGAGTCAACAATGTCCAGTTGCAAAACGCCAACTGCCAGGACACCTTGCAGGCTTGCACAATTTGTAGTACAGTGTCAATTCAGAGAACAACCACTAATAAAGAGTCCCATAGATCAAGGATGTCCAAAGCAGTAGCCACACCTTGCCCAGAAAAGACGTACCATCATTGGAAGATCAACACTAAGCCCCTTCCCCCAACTCTAAAATTTGGCCCTTTTGTCCAAAGAGAAGTCTCCATGGTAAACCAAAAGAGTCCAAGTCAATAGGATAATAAAGAAATAGATCAAGGGTCAGTCTAAGAGTTGATGTTAAGTTATACTAACAGTAATCTACGGGATAGGTACACCTAAAGCAACTAAAAGTTTATTTGGGTCAACTAAAAGTTTATTGATTTTTGATTTTTGATTAATTGTTTTATCTTGTTATGTGTACTTATCAATTAAAGCAACAAACTAATCCAGCTTTCTAAGTACTCAGCTGTAAGCATGCAGGTTCAAAATAGGCCTTGTTTCTGAGTTCATTATTCCTTGACCAACAAACTGATGGGTGAGACAGATTTTAAACACTAAATCCTTCACCTTGTACATATAGCTAGCAAGACACTTGCACGGTTAAAAAACAAAAACATTGCAAGCATGGAAAAAGCATGTTCTCATACTCATAGTGCTACTAAACCAAAGAAGAAGAAAAATGTTCCTGTAATAGTGTCCATTCAGCTTTATAGAATAGTACCTCAAAAGGAGTCGCCTTAGGAATGGATCAGTCAAAACCTGTGCCCAAACAGGATCAATAGTGTCTGATGTTGCCAAAGTAGACCCCCAGTCACTTAATGAACTGGAAAGCAGCTTCTCGGCCTTGTTATATGTATCCTGAAGCATTTGCCTTCCATAAATGCTCTGGGAAAACTAAATAACTCATATTTTTCAGATAAGAACAGAGAAAGTGTCAACCTTATACTCACCGTGTCAATGTCAGCGCCTGAAATACCGAGCAATAAACAGAAAGCCTGCAATGGAGCTGTGAGGAAAATAGTGAATAGGCTTCCACTTGGCTGACGAGAGGAACCAACATCAGAAGTTTGATATGAAGAGCTTGAAGATAGGAGCATTGCCGCTGTCTCTCCTTTTTGTATTCCATTTATAACCTGAAATATTTTAGAATTATTACCTTTATAGGTTAGAGTAACAGTTTCTACTCAAGACCCAAACAAAATCAAGAAAACGAGGAAAAGAGGGGGGGGGAGTCTTACTCATTAAGCTTAACATAAAAGTAATTCTGCTCGGTGGGTGGAGAGAGAGAGAGAGAGGGTAAATGTTTTTTTAGAAGATACAAAGATCTTATCAGAAGAGAATATTTTAGAATTAATCACCGTTATAGGTTAGAGTAATAGTTTCTATTCAGACGAGAGAGAGAGAGAGAGAGAGAGAGGTAAATGTGTTTTTTTAGAAGAAACAAAGATCTTATCAGAATAGAAGAACTATATACGAGGAGTGGGCATTTGATTTTTTGGGGAGTACTCATAACTGACTATGCAAGTGATGGAATAGCTACAGCTTGGTTAGGGCAGAAGTACCCTCTTTGGAAGACTACCCTGGTCCAAAGTGAAGCGTCCGTGGTAGGCTAAGAGTCTAAATCGTAATGGACAATAAATAAGTAAATCAAGAGTCGTTCTAAGAGTTAATGTTTAGTGTTCTTAAGTGTACTTAAGAGTCTATTTAAGTGTAAAGATAAACTTGTCTTTAAGTACTCCAAGGGTCTCATGTACTCAATGAAGTCTTTAATGAGCCTAAAGCCTATAAATATGTCTACCTATTTTAAGCAAAGCAGATTAGAATGAAACAAAATTGAGATTTATTGAAGGCTTGGTGCCTTGGTTTCTCTTCTCCTACCCTATTCTCTGTCTTCTCCAACCTTTGCTCTCTATGCCCTAATTTCTTTAAAACTTCAGCAGCTAAGACCTTCTCTTTCTTCTAAAATAATCTATTTCTTAAAGAGTCTACATATCCTATCCCACCCCTGCATTGTTCTGCACCAGACTGAACTACTATGTACATCAACAACTTCTTCTAGAACAGTATTATTCATTTTACTTTCACGATGGAAATTGGAAGTAGCTACAGACAGAGTACTGAACTTTCAGTCATTTTTGTGAATTCTGAGAAATTAACCACTTCTAGGAAAGATATACATTCAACAAGGCCACATGGAATATCAACAAGTAATAACATAAGCGAAGATTTAGGATATTGCAGCAGAAATTGTAGTATGATATGAAAAGCAGGAGATATATTCTAAGACTTCTTAGTAGATTTATTGATGGCTTACAGTGCAGTGCACCATATTTAATGATCAAATGTTGGGTAACAACTAGTGTTTCATTTATATTTTGATAGCGAAGCTATTGTGGGGTTCTACTAACTGCCACCAAAAAGAAAACACTGCAATATTCAAAATCATACTTATTTGCATAAAACACTTGCAGCTAGTTCATAGACCATGAACTCTGTAAGTTGTAACATTGGCTGGTATATTATTTGAAAAAAAAAATGCAAAATAGAGTTAATAGACTTGCCTCAAAAGCTTCACTGCTGTCACAGTCAATAACTAAAAAGAGTGGCCTTCTTGTAAATGGAACTAAGTCACTGGGATAGATGCTATTTATTCCTGAAAAATGGATGATTTTGTTTATTATCAGAACAATTTATCCTTAGACTCATGCAAAAACAAGGAAATGATATCTAATAATAAGACGACATCAAAGTTTGGATATATCAATCTCATTGTCCAACATCGTAAACTATAAACCAATAACTCCATTAATGGATTATGCTTTTTTAAACATCACATGTAAATAAGTAAATGGCATGAAATATATCCCTTCCTGAAACCAAAAACTACAGATTTTGACAAAGAGCCAGGCACACACTTTAGAAGTTTAGATTTTCTTTCTTTTGCTAACTCAACCTATGAGGCACATCGTCCAAATATGAACCCAGGAAACCAATTAGACAATTGGCGCACAAACCTGTAAGCTGAACCCTAGGGTACACAGCTTCTACATTTTTCTAATGCATGAAACCTGATTTAATCATCTCAAGTAGCATGCAATCAACATATTATTTGAGTAGATCTATGTCATTATCTGTTCCTAATTTGTTTCAAAGAGTACCTCCATTTCCATGGGTACCAAAGTGTAAACAACTAGCATGTAAGCTTGAGTCATCTCCTTTACTTTGTCCACAAGATGGGTTTAGTCTATCAGATGGACAGGCCAACGTAGAAAGGGAGGTTGCGTCAGAGTACATTCCAGAACCTGCTGGCAATAAAATGTCATGTCCTTTAAATGAACCAATTTAATGAAGCAAAAGAAATGATGATCCAACATAACCCATAAATAAAATAAAATCCATGAGAGAAGATACAAAACCAAATTGTTCAAACCTGAAGCTGATAGATATATCAAGATAACTCCATCAGAGGGCAGCTCCTCACAGACAGTGGCCAGAACCTGCCAGTCATGCAAATAATATTGGAATCTTATTACTTGTGTAGTTCTCAAAAAAAAAAAAAAAAAAGGGCTAGATTGTTGGTGCAGAGAAAGGATGGTACTATTGATATATATATATATAAGGAGCATTAACTACTGCAAAAGGGGTAATAACATGTGTTTACTGAAACTTGTAATAACATGCTTACTAAAAGGCAGAATAAATTAAAGTCAACAATGGTATTAGAAATTGATATCTGGTGGTTTAGGGTTTATGGCCGTGAGCCCAAGGTTAAAACCCAAACTCATCTGGGTACTATACAAAGTCATGGTCCATACACCAAAAATATATGCCTTAAAAGATGCCCTTTAAGAGCATTTAAGAATTAACATAATTTGCAAAGCAACAAACTTTAGGTTAGGTTGAAGCACGAAACTTTAGTTTCAAGCATAATTCCTACAAAGAGGGACACCAAGTCAAACACAACATAAGCTAATCCACAAAGGGGGTGGGGGTAAAGATGTAACAGAATCAAGAAAGACAAACCTTTTGGTTTCACTTATAGGTTCTGTACGTACAAGGTTTTGGTTAAGCAGTAATAGCATAAGAGAAAGGAGATATGTAGCTAGTAGCCTAAGGGAAAGGGAAAATATAACTGACATAGGCACCTTAAATCCCACATCAAAAACTTGTAAGAGGGAGGGACCTCCACGTGCCTATATAAGGAGGCCCTCACCTCACTAAAAGGGAATCCCTCCTCATCTCTCTCTTCAAGCTATGAGCTTGGGCCTCTAAACTTGGGCCTGGCACATGCAATATGTCACCCAAATTGGGCTTACCATATAGTGAAAACACCAAATTACCCCGAAGTGGATGTAGCCCAAATCCACATTGGATTGTGTGAACACTATAAATCTCTTGTCTACATGTGTGTGTGTTCTTTACCAACAGACGAAAATCGGTATCAACAGGTTCCTTACTACAAAGATACAGTTCAAAAATTAGTTTCATTTGCAAAGCAACCAATTTTAGCGTTCCATTCAATCATGAAACTTTAGTTTGAAGCTTAAATCCTCGAACAGACATCAAGTCAAAGATGACCGAAACTAAATTCAGTGAGTGGGTGAGGGAATAAATATGTAACAGAATGAAAAAGGTGAACTTTTGTTGTCATTTGTAAGTTCGTACCACACATGTGAATAGCAGGATGATAGTTGCTCAAATCAAGCAAAAAATAAACACATGCTTCTCTGCAACTCAACTTCAACTCAAGACGTATTTCAGAAAACTTCAACATAAAAATATTTTACACAATCATAATTGTTAGATTACTAGTCTTTGACATTGAACATAACTAGTTACGCAAACTTCAACTTCACAATATTATTTTAGGCATTCTGGAAACCGGTAACCCTTGACATGGAACATATGTAGCATATGCAAGAAAGATTTCAGCCTCATCATTGATTTATACTATCATTGATTTACAAACAGACAAGCCAATACAACATAGTAGTGAATAGAGAAACAGGCAATAAATCATTAATTCCTATCATACTCACTGCCAGAAAATGTGTAACAGAAGGACGATATAAGACAGCTTTCCGTGGGTTATGTGGCAGAGTAGGATCAGCAATCTCTTGGGAGTAGTTGATGCGGCTGGGCCCTGGCGCCCCATTCTGACCATTTCTAGCAACATTTGACTGGTAAAATGAGCCACTAGGTTCCCACTCCAGACATTGAAGCATCCTAAAAGTGTCAAGAGTGAGCTCCGAAAACTTTACCTGGTTGAGTTTTAACCAATAGAAAAACAGAAAATGTCAGGAAATTATTAAAGTCAATGTATTTGCAAGACATGAAATACAACAGTATCAAAATCAAATAAATGAAAACCCTCTAAATCAGAATTAAGAATGTATAGATTCTCCATAAAGGAGTGAAAGAGGAGGTGAAGGTTTATGAGATAAACTAAGGCTTTAGACATCACTTTGGCTTTAATTTCTCAGAGTTCCAGGAAATCTATTTCTATCTAGATTTTATGGTTTTTGTCATATCTTAGCTGGAGTTTTGTGCATAGGCCATTCTGTATTTAGTGTCATACCTTGTCCACAAGGATTGTAATTGATTGGACTCCAGTAATCATTATTTCTTAAAAAAAATTAAAAAATAAAAACCAAAGGGTTGAAGGAAAAACCTCAATACCTAACCTCATTATGATGGTAGCTGCTTAGTATCGCATCTCGCAGTCTCAAAGACCTCCTTGCAACCAATGTGGAAACATGTGGTAAGGAATCGGGATGACAGTCCAGGACAATACTAAATCTCAAAGGCCTGATATTCACAAAAGCTGTGTCAGCTTTCAAAAATCTAACTATTTCCTGAATCACCAGCTTCCATTCTTTAAAATCAGTTTCCTGGAAACAAGATCATTCAAATGTCACTATTAAACTTATCTGAAAGAACACCAATACTTAGCATATATAAGTGCACAACTCTTTAAATGGAAACAAAACAGAATGACTGAGTCTTGAACCGCAGTTAGCCACATAAATGTTTCATCTATAATGCAAATATATACATATATATATATATATATAATAAAAACTTACAATATTGCATTCAAAGCTACAGCACCTATTTGGGAATACATAAATTCACACCTGACTGGTGTTGTTTATATTATTCCTAACCACTTCCTAGCCTTTCAATACTACTCCTCTCTGTCCATGATAAACTCACTCGCACTACATTACATTGCACTGCACAAGTCCCATATGGTCCTAATTTGCATAAAATCCCCACTTATAGCCAAACAAGAAAGTGAACAAAAGTTCGCATTCTCATGCTCCCAAACAGGTCATTAAGATGCCCACATTACAACAAAGATCTGTCATTCTCAATTACTACTGATTATATACTGATATATGCACATAAATTTCGAGATAATATTCCATGTCGTTTTTTATTTTATTTTCTTTCTTTTGACTCTTTGTGTATGTGTATTGGGGTTGAACTCCCTTTATCACATTTTCGATAAGTTCTAGCCGTCGCTTTACAATAACCCAAAACTAATTTTCCATTTCAAATTTGAAACCAGAGCTAATACAACAATTCAAAACCAAACTAACAGCAAAAATAATCAAATAGATTAAAGATAATGACCTGGAAGGTCCTCTTGCACTCATCAACCAAGACCTTGAGCTGATGAAGCAGCTGTTGCACCATCTCTCGCCGATTCAAAAGCAAGCACACCATGAGAAACCTAGAAATAAACCTGAGCTGCTTGTTGGCCAAGCTCAGGTCCTGAAACATGCCCTCCTTGAAGTACTCTCTGCTCAGAATGGCCTCGTAGAAAATGTAAGCCTCGGAGAGATAGCTGGCCTCGCTGGTCCTCATGTATTGCCCCAAGTAAAGCTGTGCGATTCGCGACGCGATCTCACCGATCTCCGATCGCCGGAGACCGGCGTCCACAAGTTTTTGACGGTTTTCTTGCTGGAATTTCCAGAGCTGTGTGTAGACCTTGAACACCTTGTAGAAGTAAGCGTCGTACTCATGCCTAAACAAAGAGAGATGAAAATTTGAAATTAAGTACCGGTTGTTTGTAAATTGATTTTGAAGAAAAAGAAATGAATCAGGACCTGTTGCGGTGGTAATAGGGGAGCTCTCGGATTTTGGAGAATTTCTTGTCGGCTTTGTGGAGAAGAGACCAGTAGACTTCGCTAACTGGGATGCTGGGGTTTTGCTGCACTTGCATTGTTGAATGTCGATTTCGGTTAGGGCTAGGTCTCGGTTTGGTTTGATGGTGATGGAATACAGGTGTGAGCTGTGGAAGGAGGGGATTTGTATATTTCTCATTCACTTGCTACCAATTAAGCAGTTTCTTTTCTTCTTTTTTTCGAGTGAATTAAGCAGTTTCTTTTCTTTTACCAAAAAAAAACCCGAAGGTCTTACTTTTTTTTTTCTTACCGATCCAGCCTATTCGTAAGATACTACCGTACTACCGAGCCGAATCCATCGGTTACTGAGTGGCTCGGTTTTGCCTCGGTCGGTCGGGTCGGTTTTCGATAGGTTTGGTAAATAAAAAGACAACTCTATTTTATACTAACCCTTTTACTACGCGCGTGTGTTAATTGACCTTTGAGGCCTTAACCTAAAAGGACAAAATTGAGGAAACAATTTCCTATAGGTCTACTGCGCATCTGGCTTCAGACAAATTCTCTAGAAATGTTTTACTATAGTTTGGTATTGCATTGGGTGGTGTCATTTGTGTTAAAATACGACAAGTGTGGCCCGTGACGCACTACTGCACCGATATAATCTCAACTTATCTACCCATTAGGTGTTGAGTTTTTATCGCAAAATACTTCGGTGTAATTAGAAGTAAGCCGCCCACTTATCAGTTCTATTTTCTGTTGTCACTTTTCTGATGTGGGATTTCCACTCTCCAGTACGCCATTTTACGTGCTACTTAACTTAGGTATGTACGTGCAACCAATTAAGAAATCAATTCCCACATTGGAAATTGGGTCAATTCATATGTCGGAGCTTACGCATTTCGAGCCCGGTCATTATTAAGAAACCCAATTCGGGTTCAATGACATGAACAACGTAATTAGAGAGGGACCCTCTCTGATACCATGTTATCTATATCTTTAGGATTACTACTGAAGAACAGTCACAAAAGTATAAACACATAGGTTAAGGCATGCTAGAACAATTAATTAGAATAGGGATGATGAACATACCTAAAACAGAAAATGAGTAGTAAGCCATGACAACAAGTCTTGGTCTTCTGTAGTTGCTCTAAGTCCAAGTAATCTGACAATGGGGCTGAGTACTTAAGAATTTGTGTATAGAGAACGCAGGGACCTCAACTTATATATAGATTGATATTAGGATCCTTCCCATAAAAGGAACCCTAATAAGTGAGGATTCAGATACAAGATCCTCATAATCATAGGATTATATTCTCTAAGCAATCTCGACTACTTCATGCTTATTAAGTAACTATGTATAGTTACGTGATGAGTAATCTAAGTCCAAATCTTACAATTTGGACACCCATCTTCTTGCTTCCCCCCCCCCCCCCCTTTTCCCCCATACTTAGTGTTTCAGTCAGGTTTGTCGGGATTGATTGAGGTACTAAGTAGTGAGTGTAGAGACTAAGTGTATGACATGTAAGGATAATACAAGGAGTATAGTGGTTCACCTCCCCCTTGAAGGGAGGGTACGTCCACTTGAGTAATTCACTAAGTGTAGAGAACTACATGCCCATGAGATGAGATAGTATCCAAGAGGTAAGTCCTTAATTAAGAGGGAGAGGGTTCCTTTTATAGATAAGGAAGCTCCTCTCTTGTTACAAGTTTCGGATGTGGGATGCAAGTCCCAATTACTTGTCACGAAACCTTTTGGCGAGCATGGGAAGGACGCCTCCCGACGAGGTCTTGGTCGGCTTCCACCATGGCGAGGTAGCTCAAGTGTCGGGCTAGGTCCCGCATGTCGTGGCCGTGGTCCCACACATCATGTGGGCCTGCTAGGAGTATGTTGATTATGCTTGGCGGTATGTGGTATATGTAGTATGAACACTTAGTGCCCCTTTTTGTACAAGTTATTCCTAGCTACTGCAACGTTCTTTCTTTTTATCTTGGGTGCAGTTTTGGCTGCTCTTTGTTGCATGACTTTTATGCTTGTTCCTTTGCGTGCAGTTTTGGTCGAGTTCCCTACCCCTTTTGTATCCTTTTTTCTTCATTTGACAAAAATCCGAGTAAGGGAATGGAGTTCTCCCTTCGCTCACTTTGGTAAAGAAGAAAAAGTGGTAATCATCCCTTTTTTTTTAGAAGAGAAAATTTTATTGCAATTTAAATAGGGTTACAATCATAAGCCAGGGCATCCCGAACAAAATCGGGAGCAGTAACAAACCAAGAATGATTTACAAGCGACTCATAACTATGGCTAACAAGAGTATGGGCAACCCAATTTGTCTGTCGAGGTTCATAAGATAAAGTAACTTGAAGAAGGTGATCCAAAAGCTCTTTGATGTCAATGAGAACATGACTCACCACTGATAAATCTGTTGGAAATTTAATGGTTATTTCAAAATACAAATTGTTCTTATAATGGTTTAGCAAACATTCAAAATTCATCATTGCAATTGCTATAAGTTTTACTACATAATTTTCCATTAGTGAATGGTTTCAATTTGAATGAAACCTTGAAACATTCAGCAATAATTCTCTCAACCGTTTCACAACATTCATTTCAGTGTTCAATTCGTATTAAATGTCCGACACATAAATGAGCCTACACAATTCCTATATAAACTACATCATTCCGAATAGAAATAAAAATAGAAACACATTCTCTATTCATCTTCTTTCCAAATTGTTGTTCTCCATTAGTTTCCTCATTTTCTCTTACCATAGAGTTCTAGTGAGAATACTTTTTATCCTTCTATCATGCCAAAGGAAATTATCAAGTTGTTCTAGGATCCGAGTTTGCGAGTGTACGCTCACAAGGATTAACTATTGTTGTATCCTGGAGGGTAGAGTGCCACAATCTTGCTACACCGAGACATTGTTTTTGAGGGGTGAAAGCTACTCTTAAGGGCAGTGTTTACACGCCTCAACCTTAAACTTTTATCATAGCAAGATTTTGTCACAAGCCTTACAAATTCGAGAGATAAGTGTTTATATTATATAATTTTTAACTTTATTGTGGCATCAATATGATTATTATTATTTGTTAATAATATATTAATGTATTTGTGGGATTTTGTAGGAGTTTCAACTAAATGTGCAAAGTAGTATCCATCGACCAAAATATCCAACAAAATCTAACCTTGAATCTTGAATAGCTTGCAACGCTAATAAACAATCACTCAGCGCAGTAGTTTGTTGGCTGGGGAAAGAAGAGAGAAAATAGAGAGCTTCTCTAATACTTAAGAGTTCCACTTGATATGTTGAAACAACATGATGAACTGGTTTAACAAAACCAGTCAAGAATTACCCATTGTGATCGCTAACCACACCACCCAAACCTCCACAATTGGACGAAAAGAAAAAAGCTACATCCACATTGAGCTTCAAAGTATGAGGAAGAGGAGGAGGCCAAGTAAGTACTGATAGGAGCATATTTATGTGACATTTATATCTTTATTCCCTACATTTTTCTTTATGAGTTCTTTGTTTTTCTATCTATTTATGTTATTTTCATGTTTTATAGGTGTTTCGGAGCATTGGGAAGAAAAATGAATAAAAAAGATGAAGGAAGACATTCCTGGCAATTCTAGGAGATGAAAAGAGAATAATTGGACAACAAATTTCCGACCGGTCTAAAATATAGTCCATCAGTCATCACTGAAGGCAAAGAGCTCAATTTTCGGAATGAAACTTAGTCTCTTCTGCTTAGGCAGATCAATTGATTTTTTATATTTTTTTTCTCCGCATCTAGCCGTTGGTTTGACCTATAAATTTGTGACGTTTTGCATGTCTAGTATCTCCAGTTCAAATTTCACTATATTCAGACTCACATGGTTTCATCAGAGACACTGGAAGCTCAATCAAATCCGTCTGGAACAATATCTACAAGCAATCAAAGTTTGATTCTAGAACGTCAGTGCAGCACCAAGTAGTACTCACTTGAAATTGAATATAGGAAGATCCAACGGTCTGAATATAGTGAAATGTGAATTGAAAAACGGGGCCTAATCTTCACCAAACCCATATATGTTAGTACAATGGTGAAGGGTAGCTTCCGGTACTTGGACCCCGAATACTTCCGCAGGCAACAATTAACTGAAAAATCGGATGTTTACTCATTCAGAGTAGTCCTATTCGAAGTCTTGTGCGCAAGGCCAGCACTCAATGCTACATTGCCCAAGAAGCAAGTTAGTCTTGCAGATTGGGCTATAAACTGTCAAAAATAGGGAACTCTTGGATATTTATGAGTTCTTTTTCTATCTATTTATGTTATTTTCATGTTTTATAGGTGTTTCATAGCATTGGGAATCAAAATGAATAAAAAAGATGAAGGAAGACATTCCTAGCAATTCTAGGAGATGAAAAGAGAATAATTGGACAACAAATTTCCGACCGGTCTGAAATATAGTCGACCAGTCATCACTGAAGGCAAAGAGCTCAATTTTCGGACAGAAACTCAGTCTCTTCTGCCTGGGCAAATCAGTCGATTTTTGATATCTTTTTCTCCGCATCTAGCCGTTGGTTTGACTTGTAAATTTGTGACGTTTTGCATGTCTAGTATTTCCAGTTCAAATTTCACTATATTCAGACTCACAGGGCTTCATTTGAGACACTGGAAGCTCAATCAAATCCGTTTGGAACAATATCTACAAGCAATCAAAGTTCGGTTCTAGAACGTTAGTGCGTAGTATTCACTTGAAACTGAATGCAAGAAGATCCAACGGTCTGAATATAGTGAAATGTGAATTGAAAAACGGGGCCTAATCTTCACCAAACCCATGTTAGAACGATGGTGAAGGGTAGCTTCAGGTACTTGGACCCCGAATACTTCCACAGGCAACAATTAACTGAAAAATCGGATGTTTACTCATTCGTAGTAGTCGTATTCGAAGTCTTGTGCGCAATGCCAGCATTCAATGCTACATAGCCCAAGGAGCAAGTTAGTCTTGCAGATTGGGCTATAAACTATCAAAAATGGGGAACTCTTGACGAAATCATTGATCCACATATTAAGGGCACATCAATAAATCCCGAGTGTCATAAAAAATTCTCGAAGACAACTGAGAAGTGTTTATCTAAGCATGGACTTGATTGTCCTTCGATGAGTTTGCTCTTCAATTGCATGAACATTCAGATGGGTAAAGAGTTGTAGCTGAAGATATAGGAAATGATGCATATGCTATGCACAATGCCACTCTGACCACTGAAGAAGAAAGAAGTACTGCAAGTGTGCCTATTGATGAGTTGAACAATAGTACTGTTGTTTCTTCACAGTTGGTGAATCAACAAGGCAGATGATGATCAGGACAATCATGTGACTAGTTATGCTTTCAGTTTAATTACCCTTTTCGTATGTTTAGGAGTTTTGTCTTGTAGGTTGTGTTTACAGACAACTGAAACTATTAGAGAAGGTTTGGGGAACACACATGCTTTGTGGATTGACCCACATCTCTCCACCTGGTAAATATCTAGAGTTTGAAGAACTAATTTGTGTTGCTTGCTTGTTCTTTTTTTCCTTCTTTCTTTGGGTTTTCGTTCAGGACATTAATTAATGCATCAATGTAAGATTATTTGAACATCTCACAAGATTATATTGAGTACAATATTAATTGTGACTTATAGTTCAAGCTATTTGAGACTTAAGAAAGTTTACACCCTTGTAAATATATAATTAATTGGTGAATCTTACAATTATATTTAGGAGATCTAAATATCTTGATAATCAAGAAAAAAGATATCGGAATATATTAGTTAGGGTAAGTGACATAATGAGGTAAATATTTTGGGCCCTGTGACCTCTCTAATTAACCTTTGCTATTAAGAACATCTTGCCTCATAGATAGATAGCATTCTAGAGAGAATCATATATATATATTGCTATGTAGTAGAGAAAACATGTATATATATATACAGGGGTACGCTAGGGTACGGTGATGTATGTCATACCCCCATTTACAATTTTTTTGAACAAAAAATTACATCTAATTGAACCAAAATTACTACATTGACAACAAAGTTACCACATTCATTTTACACTATTTACATATAATTGAACCAAAATTACAACTTTGACAACAAATTGTTCATAAACTTGTAACAAGGTCATAGATGGAGTAATTACCTCTAATAGAACAAAGATTACACAAAAAAAGACTCTCGTTACCATAATGACAACTCATTTTGTTGTTATATTGTAAATGGAGGTATGACATGCATCTCAGTATTGTAGAACTTCCCTATATATACATGTAGTTAAAATACATAGTTCTAATGTCAGCTGTCAGAACAGATCATTTAAACAGATCTGACGGCTAATATTAGAACTATGTATTTTAAAAGTGCATAGTCCTATCTAGTGGAGAAAAATCTTATATATATATATATGGAAAATTCTAGTGTATGTTAATGTATCTCATACGTATAATTACAACTTTTAAGACTTAATTACTCAAATGAGAACCTATTTACACAAATGAGGACCTTATTTACCTTAACGAGAGCTTTTTCATAGTTACCACATGAGTTGTTGAAGTTGTAATATGTGTCGTCAAGTCGTAAAATATTATAATTACCACTTTTAGGACTTAGTTACTCAAACGAGAACCTAATTCACTCTAATGAGGACATTATTTACCTTCATAAGGACTTTCTCTCTTCATGATGTATGAGAAATGTCAACATACCATAGCCTTACTATGTTTCCTTTATATATATATGAAACTATATTAGTTGCATTTTTTTCATTTGACATCCTCAACTAACATCTTAGCCTCTCTTTGCACCGAAAATCAGATAACCGAATGTGTTAACCTTAGAATCATAACTACAAAGGCACATGTAGAAAGGTGAAAAGCGTAAGTTATTACTAACATATAGGTCAGCCAATGAAGCTAGTCGTTGTGCAAAACTCTCTATGTCACCACATTCATTCTTGTAGCGGCTTAAACTATCTACTAATATTATTTCTCCTCCATGGTTTACTAAACTGTACAAGGAACCAAAGTAAATGTTTTACTGACCCATAGTAAAACAAACAACTAAACACAATTAGCAACCTTAACAAAGGAAAATAACACTACGACAAAATATCAAACAAAAAAACACCAAAAAAAATTGCAAGAGAGAAAAAGAACCAATATACAACTGTTAAACTAACCCACAATAATATTTTTTTTATTATAAAACCTTGTACGAGCGAGGTAAATTTATTGCAAAACAAAAAAGTTACTAACCCACAATAAAACATTTAACTCTTTTACCTCTGCAAACCAAAATAAACATTTATGCAACTCAAGTAATGAAACTGAATTAAATTCAATCTTAGAGTAATATAACATAGAAACACAAAAGGATACACCAACATTCACAATCCTAATCAACCAAATTCAAATTTTGCTGACATGAACACATTAATTAAGCTAGCTCGATCATATACAAGAGAGAAAATACAATCAACAACAAGAATTCAAATCAACACTAAAAAATTCGATTCAAGAATAAACTTTAAAATCCATAGCAAGTTATAAATCAAACCATAATACCACAAAATCAATGATTTGTGCAAAGCCTCATCTATTCAACTATGAAAACACAGATTCAAACCTAAAACAAATTAGATTTGCATAATTGAAGTGAAAGAAAGCACAAAAACGAAATCGAGCCCTAAAAGTTCAAATGGAACATAAACAAAACTAAAATTGAACAATTCCGATCACCTCAAATTGTAAATCACAATGCTCTCTCTCTCTCTCTCTCTATTCAAATTTAATTTATTTTTGAAAACCTCTCAGCTAAGAAAGGGCAAAACGTTTAAAAAAATAAGTTATTAATTTATTTTTGAAAACCTCTCAGCTAAGAAAGGGCAAAACGTTTAAAAAAATAAGTTAGAAAACGTTGAGGCAAACCAAAATACTTGTAACTTGTAAGGAATAAAATTGGACTTAGTGAGATAAAGATTAAGACGGCTTGAAAATTTAAAGTTTAGTAAAACTAAAGAAAAATGCTTGAGATACCGGCATGTCATCTTATTTAAATTTCATTCTTTAAAAATAAAAAACAATAAATAAAAAAGATTGCTGATTTTTTTATTACATAATCATAGAAAACTTGATCGGTTGAATACATAGATCTCAAACCCCTCGCCATTTCTCTACTCTCCGACCCTTCTCCACCGAAATTCTTAATCACTCATTGGTCTTCAATGACGAACGATTCAAGAAGGATGACTCCCACAACTCAGCATCTGTCTCGCCATTCAAAACTAAATTGCTCACGTGAACAAATTACCTAGTGTTGAAAAACAAATGACGAAGTTTCGACCAAAACGATCATCACATTTCAGTGCTTATTATAGACGGCAGAAAGCTGCTGGACCATCTTGTTATGTTTCTATTCACGTGACGTTCCATTTTACCTTGGAGTCGCTCAAGGGTCAAGTTCCATGATGTGGCACATGGAAGACCTCACGTGGTTTCACGTGATTAGCTCATTTTCATGTGATCTCTAAGTGAAAAGTGATTATTGGGTACAAGTCTTTTTATTCTATAAATATTGATAAAAAAATTGACTGATCATCGATGTGGAGAGAACAACCATTATAAAAGGGTACGTTAGTCTCAGTTTCTCAAGTCTCTAGGCCGGCCTCTGTTTGAAAATGAATAAATCTTCATTCCTTTTTAGAGAATCTGATCAACTCTGCCAATTTCCTTTGTTAATTTGAAATAATTATTTTCTTAAACTAATGTTCGTATACCTAAAAACGAAAAAAGAAGAATCTTGTGCAATATGTTTCGTGTGCCAATCGGTCTCGTCTTTCACATACTAAAATCACAAATATAGCTAAAAGTACGGTACTTGTGATATTTACTTTAGAAAACTGTTATTAACACGGTCGGAATGTTAAACTACAGTACTACATTCTTTTTTGCATTACTAGCAAGTGTAAAAGGAATATTAATTCGGAGTATAGATTGGCATTGTGAGGTGTCAACAAAACTTTTCTTGTAATTGTGATAAATGAATATTAATAAAATGTGATGCAGAACCCTTTTGTTAAGGTGGCAAAGAGATATTTGAGTTGGTTCAGAAAATGCAAAGAGTGCTCACCTATACTGTTCACCGACTAATAGAGATGACTTAGCTAGTTAGCTTTGATGGTTTCTTAAGCTATTAGATTAGTGATCACTTGGATCAGAAAGCAGTACAACCACCACTCATCTAACTTCAAATAGACAAGAAAAGCACCCACCACCTCTCATGAATAATGCCAACGATAAAGAAAAATACATACAAGAAAAGTAGTAGAATATAAGGCACATTTACACCTCCTTTGATTACTTTGCTTCCCTTTGCATCTAAGCCCCTCGTTTTGCTCTTCTTTCCCTTTAACACTTTCCTACCCTCTCTCTCTCTCTCTGAGGAAATGTTATCAGCATAAATCAAGCAAATTAAAGTTAAGAAATCAAAGAGATAGACTTGTTGAGGTTTTATGGGGTCTGCAGGGAATAACCAATATCCATGGCCACCATATGAAACCTCCAAAGACTGTTCTCAAGGAGTTTGCAGCATCTACTGCCCACAATGGTGCTACATGTTCTTCGCTCCTCCGCCTCCTTCCGAGTTCGGAGACAGCTCCGAAGAGAGCTCCGGTGTTAGTTTCTCTCCTCTCATTATAGCCCTCATTGGCATCGTTGCAAGTGCTTTCATTCTAATCATTTACTACACCATCATATCCAAGTATTGCGGCCGACGAGCCAATGCTTCTTCTGCTAGGGATATTCATGACAATCCCAACGCAGTTAGTGAATCATGGCAAGGCTCTAACACTGGTTTGGAAGAGTCACTGATCAAGTCCATCACAGTTCACAAGTACAAGAAAAATGATGGGTTAGTAGAGGGCACAGACTGTTCTGTTTGTTTGAGTGAGTTTCAAGAAAATGAGAGCTTAAGGCTATTGCCAAAGTGCAGCCATGCTTTTCATGTTCCTTGCATTGATGCTTGGCTGAAATCTCACTCGAGTTGCCCGCTTTGTCGGTCCAATATTGCTGCTCCTGCTATTGCTTTGGTGCCTCATCAGCAGCAGCAGCAAGTTCTGCCTTCTGTGGAAGAAAACTCACAGCAGGAACTGATTAGTGTTTCTGCTTTGGAATACCAGCATACGAGTAATGGAAGTGTCTTGGTGGTTCAAGATAGCGAAGAAGAGGGTTTTTGTCTTCGAAATGATGAGGTCCAGAGATTAAGGAGATCAGTTTCTTTGATTGAGGTGTTGAATTTACATGATGATGAGGAGGACTACCGGATGGAGAATTTCCAGTTTCCTATTGATCAAAGCGAGCAATTTTCGATGCAACATTTCGAGTTTTCTATGGAAACTGGATCCTCAAAAGGAGCTGTTTTTGGGGAACAGAATTCCAAATTCAACAATATTACAAGTGGAGTTTTCAGCTTGGTAAAGGGTCCTCTTGGGCTGAAGAGATCTATTTCAACAGGGAGATTTGGGTTCACAAGGTATGCAAAGGAAAAGAATTCTATTATTCCCAATTGATTAAAACCATTGTTGATTTATTTCCTTTGTCCATATTTATTATTTTGTAACATATCTTATATGTACAGAAAAAGAGAGAGATCCTGATTATTAATTTGAGACTAGTTGACTATATATGAACTCGTAGCTTTATGGTATACTTGAAAAGGTATAGACTGCAGAAGCTCTTCTGCAAAATACTAGAATGTTTACTAAAATGGTCTCCAACTATAATTTGTTTTTAATTAGGCTGTTAATATTGAAGGATGATCTACAAGTGCTTGTGGGAATAAGAAGTGGTCTTGTTAAGGAATCTTCTTTTACTCTGTGCTGTATATCTAATACATATATTGTTGAATAATTGTTAAATTTAAGCCATCTAATTCAGGTTCTACTAAATACTTGCTAACTTATTTATCCAATTAGGTTTTAGTAAATTAATGGTTATGGGGATTGGGGGCTGATATACATTTTGGACAAGGTGGGATTAAGCAAAATCTGAGCTCCATGGAAATGAAAGCTTTATCATCTTCATTTTGAACATATCCCTGATATCCAATGTGTATCACCAGCAACCACAACAATTATTGGGTTCAATGTAACCACAAAAATCATTGTATGGCTGAATTTCTTTTCTTTTTCATTCAACTACAAGATTCATTGGCTTCAATTGAAACCAGAGAATTGAAGTCGAAGGAAAATGAAACATATAGACTCTAAAATACCATCATATGATGAGATATATATGGAAATAGATCGGTTAATTAGTACCAATTAGGACCAAAGTAACTCATTACACTATCACATGCAGTCTCAACTCTCAACTATCATGCACTCATAGGGAAAACGCTTTCCAAATGTTTAGCTTTTCCAAATAAAATATTTTGCAAGATGTATTATCTATACACAAAAAGATAGATCTTGGCTCGATTGTGATATGAGACTAATTGAATATGAACTCATTGCTCTATAGTTTCCGTGAAAGCCTCATTTGGTTTGTTGAATTTAAATACCATGCGAAATTAAAACAAGGAGGGAAAATTTTATTCTCATTTGTCTTTCTAATTTCTATGGTCTTGAGAAATTATTCTCATGAGTTTTCCATTCTAGTATTTAGTAATTTTAAAGGAGCAAAGACCGGTTAGTCCGGTCTACCTCTTGACACCCGTGTATTGGATTTTACAAGTATCATCTGGTTCCTCTTTGTAAAACGCCAACATATCTAGTCCCAACCAACCTTTCGTACCTCAAGCTACCCGTACGGGATTAGCTAGACTAAAACAGAAATTGCAATAGAAAAATAAACATCACATATCACTAATCTATTGGATGACATAATATATTAGTTGATTAAAGGTTTAATGTCGAAATAGTACCGGTGGATACTGTAGATGTACCACTTCATTTGTAGATACTTATCTGTCCGATTTGTGGTAATACATGTACCATTTGAAGATTTCACCATTTTGACATGTGATCATTACATTATTTATGATTTATGTGTACGTAGTATGATTTATGAATTTTATTCTTAACTTTGATCATTATTAATCTATTATCAAGCATTATATCTTAGTTGTGTATAATAGTTATTCGATCAGTGGTCCTATTGATGCTGCTTACTTTTCAATGTTGGGTTCATATGAATCATGATGTTTTGGATTTGCCCATTTTAGAGCTAGAGAAAAATTGTCTTTTGTTTAAGGGAAACGTAAATAACAATAGAGAATGAACAGAGAATATGATGTATTTCATTAATGAATAAGAGTCTCTATATATAGAGGAGTACAAGATACAATCTGTATTGATGTAGGAAATCTATTATAAATACAATCCATACTCTAGAAGGATAAACTTATTCTAAGTCCTAGTTTGACAAGGCACACAATAATGATATCCTGAAACACTCTCCCTTGTGCCGGTCACAACTAGGTGATGCTTTACATGTTGTCTCATTAAAAACCTTGCCAAGTAACAATAAAAACCCAATGGGAAAAATAACTTTGGTCGAAGGGAAAAAGAGTACAACGCACCATTCACATTTGAAAGTGACATGTATGTGCCAGACTCCCCCTCATGTCTGCACCTCCCCCTGATTCCTACAATCATGGGAGCTTTGATCACTTAAGCATACCAATGTTTTTCACATGTTTTTCAAATGTGGACTTAGGCAAAGACTTAGTAAATAAATCTGCCACATTCTCCTCGAATCTAACTTGATTCACTTGAATCTTGAGGAGAGTCTGTTGTTGCTGATTATAACTTTGTGCGGGTCAGAGAGATACCCGACATCAGCACAACCCACCAAAACATCACATGATTTTTTTTGGTAAATGGGATACCAGCATCGGCGCGACCGGTCGACGCATGCTCAATGACCGGTCGCCCGGCGGCAGTAGGCATATGTTTGCCATGTTTTATTCTCTTTCTGTAAGGATAAAATAAGCCCAAATCCATTGTACTCTTTAAGGTATCGAAATATTGTCTTTATGCCACTCCAATGGCGTTGCGTGGGCGCAGAGCTAAATCTAGCTAACAAGTTCACAGCAAAAGAGATGTCAGGTCTAGTGCATTGAGCTAAGTACAACAATGCGCCTATTGCACTTAGATATGACACTTCGGCCCCTAGTAATTCTTCGTCATCGTCCTTTGGACGAAATGGATCCTTCTTTGGATCTAAGGTCCGATCGATCATGGGAGTGCTAACTGGATGTACTTTGTCCATGTTAAACCTTCTTAACATCTTGTGAACATAAGCCGATTGATGGATTAATATTCCACTATCTCAGTGCTCTAGCTCAAAGCCTAGAAACTGAGTTTCTCAAGATCTTTCATCTCAAATTCGGATTTCAAATAAGTAGTAGTATCTCTCAGTTCTTCGAGAGTACCAATTAAATTCATGTCATATACATAGACAGCAATAATTGCAAATCCGAAACTTGTTCTCTTTATGAACACGCATGGGCATAAATCATTATTTATATATTCCTTCCCAATCAAGTAGTCACGTAGTGAACGTTTCAACTTACAAATGTGTTATGTGGTCTAGAGCCACTTGATTTGGATAAATGAAGTCCATATGGCACATTCATTTATATCTCTGAATCTAGATCCCCATAGAGATATGTTATAACCACATTCATAATTAAGCTGCATGTCAAGTTTTTTTTGTGGAAACTACTAAACTGACAAGGTAGCGGAATATAATAACATCCCTCACAGGAGAATATGTCTCCTCGTAGTCAATCCCCAGAGCGTTGTGAGAAACCTTGCGCCACGAGGCGAGTCTTATATCTCAAGACTTCTTTCTTCTCTTTACGCTTTCTAACAAAGACTCATTTATGTCCAATAGGCTTTACACTTGGAAGCGTTAGCACTACGTACCCAAATACCTTTTTCCTTTATTAGTGAATCTAGTTCAATCGGGATTGCTTCTTTCCATTTAGGCCAAATATGCTTTACGTTGACATTTTTCAACAGAGTGTGGTTCGATGTCATCATGCTCTATAGTCTATTGAGCAATACATCATCAAGAATTTCGTCTCAAGCATGCATGCATTTATCGAGATTTTTGTATTCTCTGAAATTGATTCAATCATTTAGGCGTCCCCCAATATTGATTCATTGGACATAACTATAATCAGAGATAATCTCATGAGACAGGTTTCGGGTATTGATGATGAATGGATTAGGTTGTGCCAAACTCGCTTCCTTCCTTTGGCGAGTATCCATCGAACCAAGTGGTCTCACCCTCTTCCTTTAGGGAACCACGGCCTCAACCACACCTCCACTATGTGTGGTTGTGACACCATTATTGGAGTCATATCCTCTCTTCCTTTAGAGGATTTCCAACCTTGCAGGCACGTTTGCAGCTGGTATATGTGATCTCGTCACTTTATCAATATCAGAAAATGCATCAGGCATCGAATCTACTACGTTCTGAATATTGAGTATACTTCGCACTTTACTATCACATTGTGCGGTTTGGGGATCAAGATGAGACAGAGTGGGGACAGACCACGACAATTCTTGTCGTTCCTGTTGAACATTTTTGTTCTTATCTCCCCCTAACGACGGGAAGACTGTCTCATCAAAGTAACAATCCGCAAATCTAGCGGTAAAGAGATCGCCTGTCAAGGATTCCAAGTAGCAGACAATAGTTGGAGATTTGTTACCAACATAAATACTTAAACGTCTCTGAGGACCCAATTGAGTGCGCTGTGGGGGCGCAATTGGCACATAAACCGTACAATCAAATATGCGTAAATGTGAGACATTCGGCTCATATCCAGTTACCACCTGGTACGCATAAAACAGTTGATTAGTAATGGGTTTGAAATGAATAAGTATAGCTGCATGCAATATTGCATAACCCCAAGCAGATAATGAGAGATTGATGCGCATAACCAATGTCCAAGCGACCATTTGAAGTCTATTAATGGTGGCTTTTGCAAGACCATTTTGTGTATACACATGGGGTAAGGGATGCTCAACATCAATCCCAATAAACATGCAATAATCATCAACTGTCTATGATGTAAACTTTCTAGCATTGTCAAGATGTAGTTGACTTAATAGGATGATATGGGTGGTGAGCCCTTAAGCATATAATCTGTGCTAGAAGTTTAGTATAAGCAGCATTGCGTGTGAACAATAAATCGACATGTGACCAGCGTGTCGATGCATCCACCAAACCATAAAATATCTGAAAAGTCCGCAGTATGGTTAGATGTGTCCACAAATATTTCATTGGATACGATGTAAGAATGGAGTAGTCTCTTTGTGTGTCCTTAGCATAGGATGGTCTCGATCCTAATTTGCCTAAAGATCAGGCTTTGCAAAATGAGCTTTTGGCCATAGAGGCGATAGAAGCATAGGAGGCATCCTGATTAAGATTTGAACCAGGGTTCACATCAGGGAAAGTGGACTCTGTCGTGCGACCGGTCGCCAGATTTCTCGACCGATCGCCAAAGCTTCTGGAACTTGTCGACCGGTCGCCAAGAATGCCTCGACCGGTCGCCAGAGCTTCTGGACGTTTCAGAATTGCTTCTGTGAGTAGGCCTGGCACGGTTTGCCGAAAAACCGAAAAACCGACCGAAAAACACAAGCTGGTCAATTTGGTTCGGACAGAAAATGACAAAAATACCCTCCCGGTTCGGAAACCGACCGAATATAGCAAATTCGGTTCGGTGGCGGTCTTGTAATTTTACAAACCGTAGTAACCGAGGACCGACTAATACTAAAGAAAAATTACATGTCATATTTTTATTGGTGTTTTCTAACCCTATCTCCTCAACCTCAGTGATTCGATCCTCATTCAGTCCCTCACTCACACTTCAGCCGCTTCTTCTCTCCTCTGTGCTCCATGTAGATCTGAAATTTTTTCCTTCCAAATCTAAAAAACAAACCCCGAATACCTGATCTAAGAACTCTAACCTCTCTAAATATTAGAATCCTAGATCGATTGCAATCCCTAACCCACAAAATTGAAGAACCCATAGATTGGAACTTCTCTATTTGAAGCCAAGAAGGTTTTTATTTTGTTTACTTATGATCTATTTTGTCAATTCGATTCTTCTATATATTATCTTCGTTGTTCTATTTTTGTAATTTTGTGCTAATCAACTCAATTTTCTTTCTTCTTTTTTACAGGTACGTAGTACGTACACAGACAAGAAGCTTCAAAGTAAGTTCTTCTTTTCTTTCACTCTGCTCTCTCTCTAAACTCTATGCTCTTTTATAATATTTGTTTTTGTGCTTGTATCAGTTGTGCTTGTACCAGATTTAGCTAATAATTATATGGCCTTTTCTATGAGTTAGGACTGTTCTTCTTTTTTGCTTCAATTAACATGTTGCTTTTTTTTTATTCATTTAAGGTGCTGTAGTATTCTGAAGTTGAATTCTCAATTATAAATGATACTATAGTTAGT
The DNA here is from genome assembly GCA_029955375.1 of Rubus parviflorus. Lineage (NCBI taxonomy): Eukaryota > Viridiplantae > Streptophyta > Magnoliopsida > Rosales > Rosaceae > Rubus > Rubus parviflorus. Next base: position 5,499,964 of record JARGGL010000005.1, on the reverse strand, counting down.
TGTATTGCGAACTGAACTGCATTTGTTTTATTTTTTGCTTGATTGTTGTTTGATTGTTGTTATTTTTTGTTTGGTTGCAATATTAGACATTCGGCAATGGAGTCTAGTTCTTCTCATACGAAAGAGTCATCTATTCCTATGATGACTCTTGCTGCTCATGGTCAGACTGCACAATCCAAAGAATGGGGCAGCTCAAGCACATCCCCAACAGCCCCACCTCTACCCATATCCCAAGCCACTCTCACCCCAGCACCGACCTCTATCCCAAACCAACCAAATGATGCATCTCTTCCTCCCTTTCCAACACCTACTGGTAGGGTAAAAAGAAAAGATACCAAAGAAACTTCAGCTGTGTGGGATCATTGGAAGAAAATCAAGAGAGATGAGAATGACCCTAACTGGTATCCTACTTGCATCTGCAATTATTGTGGGCTAGTTGCACCTTGTGATACTGCAAAAAATGGGACAACTCGTTTGTGGAGTCACCTTAAAAATGGGAAGTGTCGGAAGTCACCACTTAGGGTAGTTGTTGACCCAAATCAGTTGACAATAGCTGCTGGTCCTGATGGAACACCAAAAAATTACATATTTAAGGAAAAAAGAGCTAACCTAAGATGTGCTGAGATGATAATCAAGGATGAGCTGCCTTTCCGATTTGTAGAGGGTGCTGGGTTTAGGGCTTTAGTGAGTGAACTTCAGCCGCAATGGACTATCCCAAATAGGAGAAAAATTGCCAAAGGGGTCTGGGACTTGTACGTGGATAGGAAGCAAGAAATTAGATGTGTGATTGCTGCAAACTGTGAAGGGTTGTCCATCACCACCGATACCTGGACAAGCATCCAGAATATCAATTATATGGTGCTTACTGCCCATTTTATGGACAGTGATTGGAAGCTGCATAAGCGGATTTTGAACTTCACAGTCATTACAAGCCATAAAGGGGAGGATATTGGGAAGCTGGTTGAGGTGTGCTTGAACAATTGGGGAATAGACAAGGTTTTTAGTATCACGGCCGACAATGCATCTTCGAATGATGGGGCAATTACATATTTGAAGAAAAGAATGAAGGGTTTGAATCAGCTGATGTTCAATGGGGAATACTTGCACCTAAGGTGTGCTTGTCACATCCTTAACCTCATTGTTAAGGATGGGATGAAGGATTTGAATGTTGTTGTTCAAGGGATTCACAATGTTGTGAAGTACATCAGGTCATCTGCAAGTAGGCTAGCTAAATTCAGAGAGTTTGTTGTGCTGGAAAAGTTAAATCCCAATGCAAATGTACCTATGGATGTATGCACAAGGTGGAATTCTACTTACATGATGTTAGAGGCAGCATTAAAGTTTTCAAAAGTGTTTGATCGTATGGCTGATGAGGATGCGCATTATTCTAGCTACTTCAATGATAAAGACAAAGATGGTAACTCAAGAGTGGGTCCTCCAAATGAAGATGATTGGCATGATGCTGCTGCGTTTTGTCATTTTCTTAAAAGATTTTATGAAGCTACTCTCAAGTTCAGTGCTACCAAGTCAGCCACTTCTCATCTTGTGTTTTCTGAAATGATCTCAATTCAGTTGGAAATTGAGAAGAAAATGGCAGATTTAAGGGATCCAGTGCTTGCTAGAGTGGCAGCATCAATGAAGTTGAAATTCGATAAGTATTGGGGCAGTTTTGAAGGTGTGAACAAGCTGATTTTTGTGGCAAATGTGTTAGATCCTAGATGGAAGATGGAAGTAATCAAAACAAGCTTTGCAAGGGTGGGAGCTAGTGATGAAAAGGTGAAGAACGTAGTCGAATCAGTGAGGACTGTTATGCTGCGCTTTTATGATGAATATTATTCATCCAGTAATCCCTCATCCCAAAAAAATGATGGAGAAATAAATGGTGCAGTAGGGTCAATTAATGTGGAAGCTGAAGAGGAAGAGAATGACATTATTGCAATCATTATGCGACAAAGGAAAGAGGCAAAGCTGGTGGAGATTTCCAATGAAGTAGACAAATATCTCAATGATCCTCCTCTTTTCACATATGATAAACAGTTTAACATATTGGAATGGTGGAAAATGAATGTTGTCATCTATCCTACCCTCTCAAAGGTTGCTAAGGATGTCCTCGCAATTCCTTGTTCAATAGTGGCTTCGGAGAATGCATTTAGCATGGGGATGAGAGTTGTAGATCCATTTAGGAGTTGTCTAACTCCTAAAATGGTAGAGGCATTAGTCTGCAGCAATGATTGGCTAAGAGGAGAGGAATTTTCTTTCTACCGGGATCCAACAAAAGATGAGCTGGAGACTTATGCAGAGTGTGAGGAGATTGAGACAAGTAAGTTCAATTTTCTATGTTCAATTACCATATTTATTTTATATGTTGTAGTGACTTAATTGAGCTGGACACTTGAATTTTTATCTGTTGTAGTGACTGCTGCATTACAAATTGCTGCTCAAGGTCAATCCAAGTGATATGGATACTAGAGTATGACGACAAAGCTAGGGATGATTATGGGCTTTATCTGTTGTGTTTTTATTTTCAGTGTTGGAACTTAATTATTCTAAGTTTTAATTTCTGAATTTATGGACTGTAACTTATATTCTGGACTTATGGAATATGGACTGTAACTTATTTGGAGGACTGTTATGGACTTATTTTCTGGATTTTATGGACTTATGTCTTATGGTATGTAACTTAATTTCTGAATTTAAGGACTTATGGATTTGTGGATTTTATGGACTTAGTCTTCTGGTATGTAACTTAATTTCTGAATTTAAGGACTTATGGATTTATGGATTTTTGTAGCTTGTTAATTTCAGCATTGAATCTTTGGTTTGTGGATTGTATTGAAAATAAAGAAAAGTTTGGTTTGGATTTAATTTAAAACGCAAAAAACCCAGGCCCAATCGAGTAAATCCAGGCCCAAATAAAATTTCGGTCACAGGCCCAACCGACCAAGTCCGACCGACTTGATCGGTCAACCGAACTCGGTCAACCGAGAAATTCGGCCCGGTAACGGTTGGGCTTTTTCTCAAACCGGCCCATTTCGGTCGGGCTTGGTTTTGGCCCAATTTAACACCGAATTGGTCCGATGCCAGGCCTATCTGTGAGTTGTCGACCGGTCGCCGAGACGACAGAAACGCTAGTTTCTTCTCCTTGGATCAATTTTTGATCCTTGCTTCTATTAACTCGATAAAATGGGTGTCCGTGTGAGGTTTTCAATATACGGATCATCATATCACGACCGGGATGTACCAAACGGTCGTGCCAAAGCCTATATGTGTCAGAATCCAAGAGATCATCTCTAAAAACATTGTTGGATTCAATAATTCGAATAGTGGTTAAGTATAACCCACTAGAGCGACACATAAGTTTTTCTAATATGCGCTTTCTTCCGCAATCATTAGAAGTAATACATAAGTATTCGTTTCCATTCTTACAATACGTTTCCAAATAATAACCGTTGGCACAAATGTCCTTAAAACTTAGGATAGTTCGGTTAGCTCGAGGAGTATAAAGTGCTTCGGTGACATTGAGCACGGTGTCATTAGGCAACATAAAATTTCGAAAATACTTGCAATACTTTGAAGAAAATTCTGAAATTTATTAATAATATGTCAACGATTACATCGAGGTCTTGTCTAGAAAATCTAATCCAAAACAAATCACTATGACAAAAGTCAATTTTAAACTAAGGCGTAGTAGCCTTTACATATACTTGGAAATAAAACAATTGCAATTTATTCGAAGTCTGGAGCTTCCATAGTCTTCTCGTTACTTTGGTCGACTTTAAAATCTGCAATTGTGAGATTGACGTCTGTGTCATCTCTAGTATCTTCTACATAGAGACTTATGAGAAACTTCCACTACAAAATGATGACATTAGAGGTGCTCATGTCTTACATATACCGCAAGCGATATAAGGCCCGTCACTCCCCTAATGCTTCTCATAAAGTGAAGTATAGCTCATTATCAATATATGCTTCATTGACGCATTTGGCACCTTGTGCCTTTGGAGGATGGTTTGGTGCTTTTTGGCACTCTATTGCCATGCTTTGCTTTGCCGGCGTTGGCATGGCCTCCATGGCCCATGCCTCTTCCTCCTTGCCCTTTTTACGTGGTGCAATAGTTCCCACAATTTTGTGCAACGTTGTTGCGATTTCCTTCCTTATTGGGACGATTATATGAACTGGATTGTCCATTAGAATTACCCTTAACATTAGGGTTTCGCCCTCTTTTGGCCATTTTTGTCATACGTTACTTTTGAAACTCTCTTTGTTCCGGCAGGCCTAATTATTGTTGTTCATCATGATCGTGTCATGTTTTTCAGCTACTTGCAGAAAATTGATAAGCTGATTGAAAGTCGCTTGGCAATATACTTTAATCGATATTGTGTGTACAATATAAGTGCCGAAGCTGGGAAGGTAGAGAGAGTTTTCTTTATTAATTCTGCTTCTGTAAGAGTCGCCTTACAAAATTGAAGCATAGTCATAGTTGAAGCATATCTGAATTATATTCAGCAACGGTTTTGTGAAATTACTTTATCACTTTTAACACTTGTGAAATTACTTTATCACAACAAGAAGATTCTTTAGTTTCGCAGTCTAAAAAGACATCCACGAACACTAATAAAGATTTCAAGACAATTTGGATTAGAACAAGACCAAGATGGTGTATGATCATAACTTAAACCGTTCGGTAGCTCTACCCAAGTATGACCAGGAAAGTAAGATGAGATGTCGGTAGAGCGAGGCTCACTTGACACCACTAATCTCAAATCACTTTCCTAAACATCATACCCAAGTAGGTGAGCCTAGTAATGAATAAGTCATGATCAAAAATTGGTAATTCGATACTTTTGTGAAATTATTTTATCACAAAACTTTTCTTTGATGCTCATGAAATTACTTTATCATAGCATATATTATGAATCCCTACGATTCAATTAAAACTGATGCTCATGAAATTTCTTTATCATAGCATAATATATGAATCTCCATGATTCAATTAAATCTCATAAAGTCTCACGCCATAAGAGGGGTCGGGATGAAGAAGAAGGGAAGTTTTTAAATCCCCGAGAAAAAGAAGAGTACGAGAATTTAAATCAAAGCAGGAACTTTTAGAAAATCTTACTTGGTTTTCTTGATTGCAAAATCGCAGAAAGTTTTGATCCTGAGTTCTGCTCCTTTAGAACTGAATATCCGAAGATCCAACGGTTTGAATTGCGTGAAATTTGAACTGGAACCAGTAGACACACAGAGGAAGCTTTCGTCAAATTTTTGGCTTGATCCAACGGATGAGACAGGAGAAAATCTCTTCCAAAGTTAGCTGTTCTGTACAGGCAGATTCTTGGAGATTTGGTTTTGGTAGTAGCCGGTGGTGGAGCAACGCGGTGAGCCTAGGGTATTTGGTTCTAGGGTTAAGGCACGTAGCAGAAGGCTGTGCTGAATATAATTATATATCTTTGGCTTTTTAATCTCAGGTTTAGGGTTCTAGGGTTTTGGATTTTTGTAGCTAGAGCTAGAACTCGCGTTGATAACGTGTTTAAAGAAAACGTAAATAACAATAGAGAATGAGCAGAAAATATGATATATTTCATTAATGAATAAGGGTCTCTATATATAGAGGAGTACAAGATACAATCCATACTCTAGAAGGATAAACCTATTCTAAGTCCTAATTTGATAAGACACACAATAATGATATCCTGAAACACTTTAAATATCTTATGAACTTAATTCAATGAAAAAAAATCAAAGGCTCTCCGATTCCATCAAAATAGTGGTTTGTGTTTAAGGGAATATGAAATACAATCACAAAGCAGAAAGTAAAGAACAGAGCAAATAGCACATGAATAGATCATCTCTTTATTAATGAATAGGTGCCTCTATATATAGAGAAACACAAGGGTACAATCCATATCCCAATAGGACTTCTATTCAATAAGTAATCCATATGCTAACCTAACTAAGATACTCCTAGGTTGACAAGGCACACACAAAGTAGGTTTCCTTCAACACTCCCCCTTGTGGCGTCAACACTAGGTGGTGCTCCTCACGTTGTCTCATTAAAAACCTTGCCAAGTAACAAAAACCCAGTGGGATAAAAATAACCTTGGTCGAAGGGAAAAAGAGTACAACACACCCTTCACATTTGGTATAGCATGGACGCCAGACTCCCCCTGAAGTCTGCGTCTCCCCCTGATTTCCACAATCATGGGAGGTCAGATAACTTAAGCAAATCAATGCTTTTCACATGCTTCTCAAATGTGGATTTAGGCAATGACTTAGTAAATAAGTCAGCCACATCGTCCTCAGAACGGACTTGATTCACTTTAATCTTAAGGAACTTCTGCTATTGCTGATTACAAAAGAACTTAGGCGATATATGCTTGGCGTTGTCGCATTTGATGAAACCTTGCTTCATCTGCTCAATGCAGGCAGCATTATCCTCATAAATGCATGTAGGTTCATCAGTGGTTGACCTCAAACCACATGTACTTCTTATATGTGTATCAATGGACCTTAACCATATACACTCACGAATGCTTCATGGAGAGCAATTATCTCAACATGGTTCGAAGAAGTAGCGACACGGGTCTGCTTAGTAGACCTCCAAGATATCGCGGTGTTACCCATGGTAAAGACATAACCAGTTTGGGAACAACCTTTATATGGGTCAGAGAGATACCCAATATCAGCAAAGCCAACCAAAACATTACAAGGTGTTTGGGAAAAGGGGACGTCAGCTTTTCTGTCCGTCGGTCGACCGTTCGACGGCCGGTCGTCGACCGGTCGACGGTCGTCAGTAGGCACGGGTTCCTCACCCAATTTGCCATATTTTTGAGACTCTCTGCAGGTAACGTGCCCTTTGTGTTCCATCCGGCCGGTAAGTCCTCGTCCGGATGCCCGGGTCGTTCAACCGCAGCAAACATAGGTTCCTCACCTAGTTTCGACTCTCTGTAGGGATAAAACAAGCCCATATCAATCGTACCCTTCAAGTATCGAAAGATAGTCTTTATGCCACTCCAATGGCGTTGCGTGGGCGCAAAGCTAAATCTAGCTAACAAGTTAACAACAAAGGAGATATCGGGTCTTGTACACTGTGCCAAGTACAATAATGCGCTATTGCACTTAGGTATGGTACCTCAGTCTCTAAAACGTCTTCACCATCATCCCTTGGGTGAAACGGATCCTTCTTGGATCTAGACTGCGACCAATCATGGGAGTGCTTAACAGGATGGACTTTATCCATATTAAATCGCCTGAGCATCCTTTCCCAAGATCTTTCATCTCAAACACGGATTTCAAGTATTCAGTGGCACTTGCAAATCCGGAACTTGTTTTCACGCAGGGGCATAATTTTATTGTTCACATACCCTCTTCCAATCAAGTAGTCACTTAGACGGGTATACCACATCCGTCCGGATTGTTTCAATCCATATAGTGAACGTTGCAACCTTATTGCAAACGTGCTCTGTGGTCTAGAGCCACTTGACTTGGGTAAATGAAGCCCATCCGGGACCTTCATATAAATCTCCATATCTAGATCCCCATAGAGATATGTTATGACCACATCCATAAGCTGCATGTTCAGTTTTTCGGAAACTACCACTGACAAGGTAGCAGAACGTTATGACGTCCTTTACGAGAGAGTATGTCTCATCGTAGTCGATTCCAGGGCGTTGTGAGGAGCCTTGCGCCACAAGGCGAGCTTTATATCTCGTTCTCTCACTACGCTTTCTAACAAAGACCTATTTATATCAACAGGTTTTATTCCAGAAGGTATTGACACAACTAGCCCTAATACCGTTCTCTTTGTTAGTGAGTCCAACTCAACCTGGATCGCATATTTCCATTTAGGCCAATAAGCTTCTACGTTGGCATTCATCAACGGAGCGAGGTTCAATATCATCATTCTCAATGAACTCTTGTGCACAAGCATATGCAAACACATCATCAACTGTGATGGAGTTTCTATCCCACGTCTCATGTACACTAGTGTAATTAATCGAGATCTCTAGGTTCCCACGGATAGGTCTTAGCGACAGGGCGTCCCCCGAAGATGTCTTTTGGACATAACCATAATCCGGAACGTTTTCATGGACGGATTTTGAGTATCAATGATGAGAGGGTTATTTGGTGCCATCGCAGCCCATTCCCTAGGGCGCGAATCCCTCGAACCTGGTGGCCTCCAACGCTTCCTCAGCGGAGCCACGGCCTAAGCCACATCACCACCATTACTGGCAGTGGCGCCACCAACTGTCCCTCCCATAGGGTTAGCTGCAATAGCGACTTTGAGTCCAAGTCCTTATTCAGGCACTTGCATCCTTGCAGGCATGTTTGCAGCTGGTATATATGATCTAGTCACTAAGATCTGAGAAAGCGTCCGGAAGAGAGTCGGCGACTTTCTGAAGATCTATAATCTACGCACTTTCTGCAGTAGGGGGATCGTTATGAGACAGAGTGGGGACAGGCCACGACAATTCCAGTCGTTCCTGTTGAACGTTGACGTTCTTATCTCCCCCTAACGACGGGAAGTCTGTCTCATCGAAGTGACAAATAGATCGCCTGTCAAGGGTTCTACATAGCGGATTATGGTTGGAGACTCAAATCCAACATAAATACTCATTCGTCTCTGAGGACCCATATTAAGACGCTGTGGCGGCGTAATGGGCACATAAACAACACACCCAAATATGCGTAAGTACGATATGCTTGGCTCGTACCCAGTCACTAGCTGTAGCATAGAAAAAGATTGGGTGGTGATGGGCCTCAGACGAATAAGCACAGCTGCATGCAATACTGCGTGCCCCCAGGCAGAGAGAGAAAAGGTTGGTGCGCATTACCAACGTCCTCGTGACCATTTGTTGCTATTAATGGCAATCTCTGCAAGACCATTCTGGGTATGCACATGTGAGACTAGATGCCCAACATCTATCCCATGCAGTAGTCATCGAAAGTCTTCGATGTAAACTCCCTAGCCTTATCAAGCCTGATAGTTAATGGGATGATCCGGGTAGTGAGCCGGCAGGCGAATTATCTGTGCTAGGAGTTTAGCATAAGCAGCATTACGAAAGGACAACATCGTGACATGTGACCAGCATGTCGATGCATCAACCAACACCATAAAATATATAAATGGCCCGCTTGTTGGTTGAATATGTCCACAGATATCCACTTGGATTCTCTGTAAGAATGGAAGAAGTACTTTTAGAATCCTTTGTATAGGACAGTCTCAGTCCTTATTTCCCTAAGGAACAAGCTTTGCATAATGAGCATTTGGCTTTAGGAGCTTCAGAAGCATAGGAGGATTTTGTCCTGTCAGAAAATTTCTGAGGACAGTCCCAGTCGACCGTTCGACAGGAATGGTCGACCGGTCGACGGTCGCTGTGAGACCCTGGAAAAATTAATAGAATTGATTTGGAATTAATCGGGATTAAATTCCTAATCTCGGTAATTATCAAAGAGATTCGGGAATTTTTCAGAAATTTCCTTTTAGTTGTAACTTCGATTTGAAGACTCGAGAATGAAGTACACGTCATGACGAGTTCGTGGGAATTTTCGGGACACTTTTTGGATACCCGAGCTATTTATCATGAATTTTGGAAGTTTGATACTTAAAGAAATTATTTTGTGAAATTTGGAAAATGGGTTGGAGCAATCTGGGCCGTAGATCAACTCACCGTTTGATCTAGGCCGTTGAAACTCATTAAGGGAAGGTATATTAATCAATGGATCAGTTTGGGAGAAGCCCAGAAGCTTCCCGCGATCATCCCCCACCTCTGCCGCGACACCACCAAACTCAACTTCCTCTTCCGGCCGTTTCACGGTGTGAAACCAATACCAATAGCTTCGTCTTGATTGTCTGAGTTTGTCTGTCCTTGTATCTTGTCAAATAGAGGCCTGTAGAGAGAGAAACAACGCGCCAAAGCTTCGACAGCTCCGATGGGATTTTCTGATTCCGGCCACGGTTGCAGGTGAGACTGGTGGCTATGGCTTCTCTTGCTCGAGGCGAACACGTTGGTGGTCTCAGCTCATTGAATCATTAAGTGAGGAGGGAGAATCGAAGGAAAGAAGAATAAGTAGTTCCGGCGGGTTTTCTTCTTTTTCCGGCGACTCCGGCGACGTTTTGCTTCGGTTCAGGTATCGGTCTTGATCCTCTCGTCGAGCTCAACGTGTTTGTATATTAAGTTTTGGGTATGGATCAATATTTGGAGATTTGGTGTTTTTGGGTGCCGTTCTGTCGTCACGGGCTCACCGTGGGCGGCGGCAATTCCAGCTGCCCCTTTGATTTATGGTCTTATTAATGTTCAATTTTGGTTGAAATTGGATTTTAGGAATCTGGAATAAAACTTGAGGCTACGAAGTTCTGGTGAGTGAATCAGAACAGAAGTGATCGTGCTCTGTTTTGGTTTTGTTGAAGCCTGGTGTTGTTCGTGCTCTCCGTTTTTGGTTGAGAAATCAACAGGTAGAGTCTTCATTCCAAAGTGATGATCTGACTGTACGGAATTTGAATGGATTATGCTTGATTGTTTGAGGAATTGATGAAGTTACTGTGAATTTGATTTATGGCCTTGGTTATTGAGAAATTGCTGAAAAGTTTGGTGCGTCTATGAACTTGTCTGGAAGTTTATATCTGGTTGTAATTATAGTATATGACTGAGATGGTTGTGATTGCAAAAGCAATATGAAATTGGTCCAAACTTTTGTTTACAGAACATGTGTGAACTAATGGGTAAATTATGAGGAATATGTTGAGTTCATTACGTAATGAACAAAAGAGATATATATACATATATATATATATATATATATATATATATATATATATATATATATGTCTATCTACAAATAATTAAGTTGGTTATATCTTTGCCAAGTGAAGGTTCATAGCAAGGACATGAAAAATTGGTATAAGGCTTTTATATGCTGAATTTGAGTTATATTGAATTATTGTCGAAAGTTACTTCAATTAGCACTTGTGTTAAGGTTCGGTATTATAAGAAATGGTTATTGAAGTAAGGAATCTTAACTTGTATGAATATTTGGTTAAAAAGAAATGTTGTTGGGTGCCCAAAGTAATTATGGGAATAACACCCTATATGAATAAGAAATTCCGTATTTGGAATTAGTCGTCTAAAAGGACTTGATTGAATTGATTGAGTGTTATTAAATTGAGAGTGTTATCATGACACTCGGATTGGTCGGACTAGGGACTCCAGTTAGCCGGAACGTAAACTGTGGTGGTGGTGTTGGCCTGACGTGATGAACGAGGACAAGCTCCGAGATTTCAGGTAGGGAAACTTGGGACTCTCTCGGTTAGTGTTTTCTCGTCTATTTGATAAACAAGATTTGCATGGCTATATTTATTTCCTTATGGATTTAAATGATTTAATATTTTATACGCCATGCGTGTTTCAATTATCTTTGATTTATGTGATGACCTGAGAGTGAGTGGTGCATAGTGACTACCTTGGGTTTCGATCCCCTAAACCTCCGGAGGGGCTGTACGGACGGAATAGTGTCTGACATCCTTTGAGGTGTGGCACTAGATCTAGGCGGTATGGCATTAAATGGACACTCTTGCTACTCCTTACTAGTTGTTGAAGATTTTAATCTTCGGTAAGGATGTAGTTGGCTAGATTGATCGGTCATCAGGTTTGATATATCACCCGGGTATTTAATTATTTTCTAATAAATTGTTATTGAGAAATGATTTACTGTTTTCCTCAATGTATTTTTACATACTGGCGCCAATGAAATGTATTTAATGATTTTTAAATCTAGCCGGGGTGAATTCCCCTACTGGGCAGCGAGGACGAAAGCTCACCCCTACATTAGTTTTGGATGCAGGTACTGTGCACTGGAAACGGGACAATGAACGATGGAGCTGGGTGTGTAAAGTTATGTATAAACGATTATTCGTTTGTCCAATGGTCAGGTTTTGAAGTCATTTGTATTTCTCATTGGTTCATATTACTCGTTTCAAAACCTGATGACCATTTAAGTCTTCATGGTCAATAATGTGCTTTATCACGTGAAACTCATTCATGAAATCATATTTCGATCCGGTTATTTAATTTGAAAAATTGGATTTAAATCATTTTACGATTTCCAATTGTTTCACCTCTATTCAAATTAAATATGTTTCCGCATCGCGTTCTAAAAACAAATCCCATAAATGCCTTGCGTTTCTTTAAAGTATAAGTTAGTAATCTAGCTTGTATTTTTAAGGATTCGCGGCACTGTAGCGTGCTTAAATTGAAGAGGTGCAATTTGGGGCGTTACAGAAAGTGGTATCAGAGCATTACCTAAATTCATGTTGAGTTTCTTTGTACCCTATATTCTGTTTCGAAAATTGATGTATCATTCAGTTGACTTTGAAATCATTTCATTGTGCGGTCAGGACAATTTCTTGTTGCTTACTCTTTATTGACTTCGTGTTCTTGACCTTGACTTTGTTAAAAATCGTATTTGTCTCTTCAGAAGTTCAAAGTCACATTATTTTGAACAACTTTGTTGTTGGCTTCGTGTTTGTGACTTGTTGCTTGTTGAGCACTTGAGCTGAGCATTGAATTCATTGTGTGGACTCACTCTTAATTTTTATTTGTTCATTTAGTGAGTCTGGTTCAATCAATTATTTGTCGTTAGACTTGGTTATTGTGATTCGTTTCGTGTTGAGTCCAATGATTGTTTGTTGGTATTTTAATTCTCTGGAATCGAGTGAGACTTTTGCCACCCAAAGCTCCTCCACAGTGCACAGACCGCGGCTAAGATTATTTGGGCCAGTATGTAGTAAGAAAGTACAGGTACGTGAATGACAACTTTGAGTTCCTGAAAGTGGAACTATTTATTTGGGTATTGTTGCTAATGCTTATGGAGTTTTCCATTATTGTGTTATCCGAGATACGTGAATGTTTTCTTCAAGTGTGAGGGTGTGGTATTGAAATTAAATTGTGAAGGTTGTTGCGACTTCTTAAACGGTGAAGTCATGCGTGTTTGGTGTGCTATGATTTCTGAACATTTGTTACGAAATTCATAGTTGAAATGTCGTCTGAGGAAGACCCCTCAGATTGTGTGTTGTGGGCAAGAGGACTTTTGATTTCCTCCGTCCACAGGACTAGATTTGAGTCACATGTGTTTGCTTGGACTTAGAGCACAAGGAGTTGACCGTGCATCAATATACCTTTCGGTTTGAGATGGCTCATTGGGAAAATCAAGATGTGGCGGAAACAGAAACTGCAAAAGAAAGGGAGAAACATTATGTCGACGGTTTTCGTTCCGATATACGTGCATTGTATATCTTAAGGTGATTTCTACGGTCTACGTCACTTTATCTCGTTTTGGTGTGACTTGTGACTTTCGTTCGAGGTTCGACATTTAGGCGTTGTCGATCTTCGTATTTAACTAAAGCATTGTTAAGTTACTTGCTTTGGTTGGTTGGAAGGATGCTTCAGTGAAGTTGTGTCTGCTAAGTTTTGTGTTTTAAACGTTTGTTACAACTTTTAGATTTGAGTTACGTTCGGTTACACTTGTTCGTCGAGTACGAGAAGAATTTGATTTTGGTATTTCTCGGCTCTTGATCGAGAATATGATGCAAGGAAACGAAAACGGTTTGACTACGATGTCAAACATTACGTAGTGCGTGTGTGGTGAACGTCTATTTCGATAAAGAGACTAATCACGAAAGGATACTTTCAGAAAGGTGAATGATTAATCTATGGCAGGTGAAAAAGTTGAAGGAAGGTCACTAAGTGCGTTCACTTAATTACGATAGTTCACTCGGGTTAGGGCCCGACTGGCCAGCGGATTCCCCTAACGCATACCGAGATGGAATATCTGTTAATTATTGAACGTAAATTGTGACAAGGTAGTGATTATGATTTCTTTCTTATGAAGAGAATTGCCATAGAACCTCCAATTGATGTTTTTGAAGAGATTCAAAGATTTGACATAATGACTTGTGGTTAAGGTTGGTAAGGTTGCTTTAGCCTTGGTCATTTATTATTGTGGTGATTATCCGGTGAACCCTGGCATGATTTGTAATTTTTGTTTGTGATGCCTTTGTTGGGTTCGAGTTTCTATCTGAACAGTCGGAGTTGAAATTGTTTCGAGAATACCGAAAGTTTGTGAAAGTAAGGTGAGCAAGTCTCAGAAACTGAAATGTGTGTGTTGTCACTGGACAATTGTGGCACACGTGTTATGGGCACAGACTTAGTAGTGCCGGTGAGAATATTTGAATTGTGTTATTAATTCAATCTGATTATCTGATAGATTGGATTAATATGTTTGATTCTTGTACACTCTTTTTCCGGTGAATGATTTGCTTTTGAGCAAAATGTACTTTTGCAGGAAATAGAGTGTGAAATACGTGGTACGTAAGACCATGAGTTGTGATATTTTAATTAGGCAGAGTTTTTACAATGGTTGTGTGAGCATGCCCGGAAATTGAATTTTGTGACTGTTGTGTAAATTAAAAGATTAGTCACTGGAAAGATGGCACCACAAGGTTGGTAGGCCATTGAGAATAATTGATTTGAAATTGGGGCTATGTCTCGGACCATTGGGATTTGTTGAATCTCATGTATATGAGATATACTTTACATGATTGATCTGCCTGATAGCATGTTATATCTTTTGAAAAGAATCAGATTATAATAGGCAACACCACCAGTGAGTAAAGATTTGTAAGTGGGTGACTGGAGTCCGACATTTTAATGTGTTCTTAATATAAGGAAATTTCGAGGACGAAATTTTCTTAAGGAGGGTGGAATGTGAGACCCTGGAAAAATTAATAGAATTGATTTGGAATTAATCGGGATTAAATTCCTAATCTCGGTAATTATCAAAGAGATTCGAGAATTTTTCAGAAATTTCCTTTTAGTTGTAACTTCGATTTGAAGACTCGAGAATGAAGTACACGTCATGACGAGTTCGTGGGAATTTTCGGGACACTTTTTGGATACCCGAGCTATTTATCATGAATTTTGGAAGTTTGATACTTAAAGAAATTATTTTGTGAAATTTGGAAAATGGGTTGGAGCAATCTGGGCCGTAGATCAACTCACCGTTTGATCTAGGCCGTTGAAACTCATTAAGGGAAGGTATATTAATCAATGGATCAGTTTGGGAGAAGCCCAGAAGCTTCCCGCGATCATCCCCCACCTCTGCCGCGACACCACCAAACTCAACTTCCTCTTCCGGCCGTTTCACGGTGTGAAACCAATACCAATAGCTTCGTCTTGATTGTCTGAGTTTGTCTGTCCTTGTATCTTGTCAAATAGAGGCCTGTAGAGAGAGAAACAACGCGCCAAAGCTTCGACAGCTCCGATGGGATTTTCTGATTCCGGCCACGGTTGCAGGTGAGACTGGTGGCTATGGCTTCTCTTGCTCGAGGCGAACACGTTGGTGGTCTCAGCTCATTGAATCATTAAGTGAGGAGGGAGAATCGAAGGAAAGAAGAATAAGTAGTTCCGGCGGGTTTTCTTCTTTTTCCGGCGACTCCGGCGACGTTTTGCTTCGGTTCAGGTATCGGTCTTGATCCTCTCGTCGAGCTCAACGTGTTTGTATATTAAGTTTTGGGTATGGATCAATATTTGGAGATTTGGTGTTTTTGGGTGCCGTTCTGTCGTCACGGGCTCACCGTGGGCGGCGGCAATTCCAGCTGCCCCTTTGATTTATGGTCTTATTAATGTTCAATTTTGGTTGAAATTGGATTTTAGGAATCTGGAATAAAACTTGAGGCTACGAAGTTCTGGTGAGTGAATCAGAACAGAAGTGATCGTGCTCTGTTTTGGTTTTGTTGAAGCCTGGTGTTGTTCGTGCTCTCCGTTTTTGGTTGAGAAATCAACAGGTAGAGTCTTCATTCCAAAGTGATGATCTGACTGTACGGAATTTGAATGGATTATGCTTGATTGTTTGAGGAATTGATGAAGTTACTGTGAATTTGATTTATGGCCTTGGTTATTGAGAAATTGCTGAAAAGTTTGGTGCGTCTATGAACTTGTCTGGAAGTTTATATCTGGTTGTAATTATAGTATATGACTGAGATGGTTGTGATTGCAAAAGCAATATGAAATTGGTCCAAACTTTTGTTTACAGAACATGTGTGAACTAATGGGTAAATTATGAGGAATATGTTGAGTTCATTACGTAATGAACAAAAGAGATATATATACATATATATATATATATATATATATATATATATATATATATATGTCTATCTACAAATAATTAAGTTGGTTATATCTTTGCCAAGTGAAGGTTCATAGCAAGGACATGAAAAATTGGTATAAGGCTTTTATATGCTGAATTTGAGTTATATTGAATTATTGTCGAAAGTTACTTCAATTAGCACTTGTGTTAAGGTTCGGTATTATAAGAAATGGTTATTGAAGTAAGGAATCTTAACTTGTATGAATATTTGGTTAAAAAGAAATGTTGTTGGGTGCCCAAAGTAATTATGGGAATAACACCCTATATGAATAAGAAATTCCGTATTTGGAATTAGTCGTCTAAAAGGACTTGATTGAATTGATTGAGTGTTATTAAATTGAGAGTGTTATCATGACACTCGGATTGGTCGGACTAGGGACTCCAGTTAGCCGGAACGTAAACTGTGGTGGTGGTGTTGGCCTGACGTGATGAACGAGGACAAGCTCCGAGATTTCAGGTAGGGAAACTTGGGACTCTCTCGGTTAGTGTTTTCTCGTCTATTTGATAAACAAGATTTGCATGGCTATATTTATTTCCTTATGGATTTAAATGATTTAATATTTTATACGCCATGCGTGTTTCAATTATCTTTGATTTATGTGATGACCTGAGAGTGAGTGGTGCATAGTGACTACCTTGGGTTTCGATCCCCTAAACCTCCGGAGGGGCTGTACGGACGGAATAGTGTCTGACATCCTTTGAGGTGTGGCACTAGATCTAGGCGGTATGGCATTAAATGGACACTCTTGCTACTCCTTACTAGTTGTTGAAGATTTTAATCTTCGGTAAGGATGTAGTTGGCTAGATTGATCGGTCATCAGGTTTGATATATCACCCGGGTATTTAATTATTTTCTCATAAATTGTTATTGAGAAATGATTTACTGTTTTCCTCAATGTATTTTTACATACTGGCGCCAATGAAATGTATTTAATGATTTTTAAATCTAGCCGGGGTGAATTCCCCTACTGGGCAGCGAGGACGAAAGCTCACCCCTACATTAGTTTTGGATGCAGGTACTGTGCACTGGAAACGGGACAATGAACGATGGAGCTGGGTGTGTAAAGTTATGTATAAACGATTATTCGTTTGTCCAATGGTCAGGTTTTGAAGTCATTTGTATTTCTCATTGGTTCATATTACTCGTTTCAAAACCTGATGACCATTTAAGTCTTCATGGTCAATAATGTGCTTTATCACGTGAAACTCATTCATGAAATCATATTTCGATCCGGTTATTTAATTTGAAAAATTGGATTTAAATCATTTTACGATTTCCAATTGTTTCACCTCTATTCAAATTAAATATGTTTCCGCATCGCGTTCTAAAAACAAATCCCATAAATGCCTTGCGTTTCTTTAAAGTATAAGTTAGTAATCTAGCTTGTATTTTTAAGGATTCGCGGCACTGTAGCGTGCTTAAATTGAAGAGGTGCAATTTGGGGCGTTACAGTCGCTCCCTGGAGGGGGTTCGATCGTTCGACAGGAAACTCGAACGGTCGACGACG
This sequence comes from Rubus parviflorus, assembly GCA_029955375.1. Taxonomy (NCBI): domain Eukaryota; kingdom Viridiplantae; phylum Streptophyta; class Magnoliopsida; order Rosales; family Rosaceae; genus Rubus; species Rubus parviflorus. Next base: position 5,482,250 of record JARGGL010000005.1, on the reverse strand, counting down.
CACGCTGGACGAGGTCGACCGTTCGACAAGAAGAGATCGAACGGTCGACGGGCGGCGGACAGAGGCACTTTTGCCTTTTTTCATATCTGTCTCATCTCCTTGAATCAACTTTTGATTCATGCTTCGATTAGCTCGATATGATGGATGTCCGTGTGAGGTTTTCAATACACGGATCATCATATCACGACCATGATGTCTTAATCTGTCGTGCCAAAGCCAATATGTGTCTGAATCCAAGGGGTCATCCCGAATGACATTGTTTGATTCAATAGCTCGAATAGTGGTTGCATATAACCCACTAGAGAGACACATAAGCTTCTCTAAGATGCGCCTTTTACCGCAGTCATTAGAGGTAATGCAAAGGGATTCTTTTCCATTCTCATCATGCATCTTAGCATGGAAACCATTGACTCTTATATCTTTAAAGCTCAATCAAAGTTGTATTTCCTCTTGGAGCGTAGAGAGCATTTGTGACATCAATGTGAGTGCCATTAGGCAAGAGGAATTGGGCATATCCTCTTTCTTGCACAAGATTCGATGGTCCTGCCATCGTAGTCACAGAGGAATGTGTAGGCATCATGCCTATGACGCAATATGACATGCGTGGTTCTGCTATCTGTGAGACTTTCAAGTTCTCTAGAACCCATTCCTAAAAGCTCATCATTAAAATCGAGGCTACGTAAGCAACTCAGATTTTATTAAAGATATTGGCCAAGGCTTCAAAGTTCCATCTTGATCTTAAATCAAAACTAAATCCAATATCTTTGGCAAACATGCCATATTTCATCAACTTGGAAAACATAAGACTTAAGCAAAATTAGCTTCCAAAGTCTTTAACCCTTAAACTCGACGTCTTGATCATTGCAATTACATCTTCATATGTTTTGCAAATAATGGCCCATTGATCAGACGCTCCATATTATTAATAGACATCATGAAGAGGATTCTCCATTGATTGAGGTATAAAGGCGCGGTACTCACGGTCCCTAGGACGGTGGCAGATTGCCTTGGCCGGTGGCGGTGCTGCCATAACCAGTGGCGCAACAACGCTAACCGGCAATGACCGGCAGCGTCCCTCTTATAAGGACGGCAGTCTTCTCTCACTCTTTCGCGGCCCTATGCTCGCGTGATCGCTTAATCTTATGGCGATTACCTTCATGAGCAAATAGATTCTACGAACCAAAATGTCCGGGATCGTCCCTAGATATAGGGTTTTGCTCGTGGCTTCCTCCCATAGGGGCGCCATCGTCGTCATGCCTTTCCTCAAGGCAGAGATGGAGAAGGTGGTGAGAGTTTCCTCAATCAATTGTTCATCTGTGATGATTTTCCACAGAGAAGATGGAGTCACGAACGTTGTCATAACGTTCATGAAGCGCTTCTAGCGCTAACCTCTTTCATGAACTCAAACTGGAGTGCCATATCCATATGGCGATTCATCAGGAAAAATAACCTGGCATTGTACATCTCAGTTTGAGGGTCTAGAGCGGTTTCTTCAAAACAACGCTTATGGATTCGAGCTAGAAGCTCTTGTGCGAATAGGTACATTAGGATATCATGAGCCCATCTCATAATCTAATGTCCGCAGAATCCAATGGAGTAAAATCGAGTTCATTCATGTTCGACATCCAAGAATATGGAGAACAAGAATGTGGTGTGTTTCGGAGTTAATACTCCCACGAAACAATGAAGGGTAAGTTTCGGAGTTAATACTCCCACGAAACAATAGAGGGTTTCTGAGCAATATTTGCTCCCAAGAAACGCTTCCAAGGATTTTGGATTTAGGTGAAACTTTGGTGTCGTATGGTCATAACCTTAAACCTTTTCGGTAGCTCTACTCAGGTATAACCAGGTAAGTTATAAGAGATGTCGGTGGAGCAAGCTCTCTTAATACCACTTATCTCAAACTCCTTACCTAGACATCATACCTAAGCAGGTGAGCCTAGTTGGGAATAAGTCATAAACCATAGGTCGTTTCTTCTCTACGGATTCCTCATCCGGAGGTTAATTTGTCAATGAACTCCTCGTTCATAGTCTCTTCTCTCTACGGATTCCTCATCCGGAGTATTAGCTCGAACCCCCACAGTTCGGCTCTTGAGGTCATCACCAATAGCATGATGACATTAGGGGTGCTCATGACTTACACATACCGCAAGCGATATGAAGCTCGATCACTCCCCTAATGCTTCTCATAGTTTGGCGAGTCTCGTATATTATCCCACGTTATAAGAAAGGTGGGAGGTAGAAGAAGGGAGGTTGCAAGTCCCCGGAGAAAAAGAAGGTTGAATTAAATTCAGAAAGCAGCAACGTTTATAAAAGCTTACTTGGATTCTTTTCTCGGATTATCTTGAGTACCACTGCTTCAGAACCGAATATCTGGAGATCCAACGGTCGGAATTGGCTGAATTTTTAACTGGGGGTATTAGACTCACGGAGGAAGCTCCCTTCCAAATTTCGGCGTAATCCAACGGTAAAGAATGGAGAAAATCGATTTCGAAGTTGACTATTCTGTGCAGGCAGATTCTTGAACTAGAGGAGATTGCACGGAGGTACTATTCATGCGGTTTACTATTCACGGATACTGTTCATCCGGTACTGTTCACGCGCACTGTTCATCGACACTGTTCATCCGGCACACCCTAGGGTTTTGGGGTTCTAGGGTTTTGGCGCTAGCAGGATGCTAAGCTCAAGAGTTTTGGCTTTTGATCTCAGGGCTAGAGGTTCGTGCTGATAACGTGTTTAAGGGAATATGAAATACAATCACAAAGCAGAAAGTAAAGAACAGAGCAAATAGCACATGAATAGATCATCTCTTTATTAATGAATAGGTGCTTCTATATATTGAGAAACACAAGGGTACAATCCATATCCCAATAGGACTTCTATTCAATAAGTAATCCATATGCTAACCTAACTAAGATACTCCTAGGTTGACAAGGCACACACAAAGTAGGTTTCCTTCAACAGTTTGGATATTTGACCCCAGCCAATTAATTAAGTTGCCAGCATTACCTGTTTTTTCTCAAGGCCGTAATTTGGAATTTTACCCATGTAAAACATCTATATAATACAAGCCTTTTCACCTCTTTCCTCATCCGCAGAAGCGATCAACATCAACCTTGGCTCTTTGGATTTCTCTCCAACTCTTCAAAGAGTCATTGTACATTGCAGTGACTCCGAAAGGAAGAAAGAGAGAGACCCAAAACCAAAACCCTAATAAAAACTAAACGACGACAATGGCATTCCCCAGGCTTTCTCGTCGTGTTGTGGTTGTGGCTGCTGTGGCTCTCTTTATTGCCATGGTTATCGATTACGCCCAGGCTAAAAGTGCATTGGCATTTTTACCCAAGGCCGCCAAGTCGGCCACCAAGCTCATTACAAAATCTAAGAAGAATTCATCAGCTCCGTCTCCTAGCCCTAGTCCGGCGGCGGGTGCTCCCGGTCCCAGCACCAGTGCAGGTGGGACATTGATTGAGCATAGTATCGGATATCTAGTGTTCATGTTGATGTCCATGGTGATGTCGATCGTACATCATTAACGGTGCAGACATTCCGGCCTTTTAATATCCATAATGGATGAAGAAGGAAACACTTGGTTAGGTCCAGTGGCGGATCCAGGACTGATTAGCAGGGGGGCACAAAGCAAATAGATAAAGAAGCGCCGTAGGCGAAAATTTTTTTTGCTTCTCCGATCTCTCTCTGCCCAGTTCACCAATACCAGAGGAATTACAAATCTCAGAAGAGAGAGTGATTGAGTGAGAGACCAATTGTGAGAGTGAGAGACCAATTGACAATTGTGATTTGCAAAGAGGAGGCTGGAGGTGCCGCAAGCCCACAAGAAGCCAACAAGGGTTTTTTTTTTGTCTTTTGTTGAGTTATTAGCTTATGACTGCTTGACTAGGTGACCCCCAGACTTTTTTTTTTTCTTTCTCTCCTGCTTACCTAAACGACGTCGTTTTTGGCTATTCATTAATTGAAATGAAATTTCCAGATTCATCTTCAACCTTTGTTTCGCATGGGTTTGCCCCTCCTCAGCCTCCTCCACCATTTTTGCCAATATGAAGCTCCATACTTCAAGCTTTAGGAAGAAAAGTTGAGGGGGGGCACTTGCCCCCCCTGCCCCCCCCCCTGGATCCGCCCCTGGTTAGGTCTGTTTGTTGAGTCAGACAAAATGGTGTGATGAAGATGATGGATGCATGCAAAGTTCTGTGCTTGTACCATTCTGATTCTGACTTCAACAAATTGTTTTTGTTGAGTTTTGGTGGACGTATATATGTATCAATCTATTTTGTGGCAGTCTAATATATAATTATTTTTTGAGATATAGTGTCTCTAGCTTGTTCTTTTTTCTTTTTTCTTTTTTTCAGCGCTTTCATTTGTTTTTTGACGAATTATTACCTATAATCTCATCTTTTCTAACCATAATACCCAAAACAAATAAGTACTAGTAAATCTCGAAAAAAATAAAATAAAAGAGACACGAGATTTACCAATCTGCGACACTCTACCTACGTTGAAGAGGCCGCATACCCCTCATCCGCTACAACAACCTTCAATTTATGCCCTTTAACTTTCGGACACTCAGCTATAGCAGCAAACAAAGCCCTAGCCCCCTTGACTTTATTCTCAGCATCCACAGGCCTACCATTCTTCTTTTTTTGCAGAGGAAACAATAAGCCTACCATCCTTATTGGCCAAAGTCAAGTGAGGAACCGCAGCAAGTTGCAGACCTGTTGCAGAATCCAAGTTCTCTAGCACCTTTGCTTCTTCCCAGGTTGGATAAAGCAACACTGCCGCCGAGCGTTGAGTCCCACTAAGTTGGGAATAACCATCAATGTAACAATGTTATCGAAACAAAGTAGATGGGGAGCATTACAATGAGAAAGTATCCCCCAATTTACAGTCTCTTATGACAAAAGTTACTAGGGAGTAAATAACAATTCTCTTCATAAAATCTTACCTGCGCTACAGCCTATGTTACTAGGGATATATGTAGCTCTACGCCTCTACCTTTGCTAACGAGACGTCATCCTAGTACCGTGTGACGAAGCAACAATTATGAACTTTTTATACTAATTACACTCTTTAATCTATGAAGAATGTATATAAACTTATTATACTAAATATATTTTTTAATGGGTTAAATTTTGATTACTACTATATACTTTAGAGGTTTTATCACTTAAGTCCTTGAATTATTAATTTCATCAAAATGATCATTGTATTCTCAATTATCATCCAATATGTGTCCATTTAGGACACGTGTCGCCTATCATGGGTCGACATGTGTCAATTTTTTTTTTATATTTATACATATAATGAGTCGACACGTGTCATAAATGAACTTATTGGATGAGAATTGAGAGTGCATAGACAATTTTGATGAAATTAGAAGTTTAAAGACTAAAGTGATTAGGCCCTAAAGTACAGAGTAGTAACCTAAATTTAGTTCTTTTTTAATCTATGAAGAATGTAGCTCTATCTTTGATGACAACATCATCCTAATATTCTATATATCTTTCTATGAGGGTGTTGGTTGTCTTTCTGACAAACTTGTTAGGAGGCTGGTGTCAAGTTCTTGGAGGTGGGATGTGGGTCGTGGCGGCATATCTCCTTTATTTTCTAGTTTTGTTAGAGATTCATTTTTTGGTTATTGGTTAGTTCAAATATGTCTCTAATCTGTTGAGCTAGGGTTTTGGGGGTTTTTTTTTTAATGTTTTCTAGTGGGCATTGGGAACTTAGTTTGATCCCTGGTTATGGTCTTATTATTGTGCCATGGTTGTGGCGTTGTGTCAATATGCTGATGAGCCTCCCTCACATGTGGTCTGGTACTTTTGGGGCGAGGTGCGGAAAAAGGATGCAGTTGTTTTTGATGTTGATTATTAGGATTATTGTGACTCTTGGGATTGTTTGTTCTCTATAGCTCGTAGAAATGAGTGATTATTGTGTTAGAGTTTGTGTCTTTTTAGTTCATAGTATTTGTAACCGCTGATTTTCTTGAAATTTTGGTTCTTGTCCTTCTCGATAAATGATTTCTAATTAGTATGGAATGAAATTTCTATCATTCAAAAAAGAAAAGAAAATATATGAAGAGACAGTACCGGTTGAATGCATTCATTACAGGTACCAAAATTCTAGTGAAAGAAACATTTTTAACCGAATTTTTTTTGGGTAATTCGGTACCATTGTACCAATTAGCCACGGATGAAATCAGAGTAGTGACAAAGGAGAGCAGTGTGTGAGGACTGAGGAGTTGAGTAGGTGATGTTAATAATATAGAAAAAACATTTGCTACTATTTATTGTCAAAGTGAAAAATAGCGCGTGAAATCAATTGTGGGTAATGTTGAGGTGACCAATTGGTAACAAATCATGAATTTATTGGCTAAAGGCCAATAGACTCAACTAGCAGTGGCTAATAGAGCCAATAGGTATTAGTGGTGGTGACCAGAGACTCGATTTCTAGTAGTGGTTAAAGATGAACAATTGGCAAGTACTAAAGATCCATCTCATGTAATGAAGTTTAATTTTGTTTTTCAGCATACCAGTTATTGATAATTATTGATGGATAGGTAGCCTATTGTTTCTTGTTGACTTTATGTTACTTCAGGCCTTCAGCCATCACAATTCTTTTTGCCAATTTAATTAAGTATTATTTACACGAATAGTATATGCTTTTATTCCTTGGCATAACTTGTAGTCTTGTATATCTGAACCTACAGATCATATATATATCACAATAAACATATATATATATACTAGCCTTATTAATTTAGAGGCACAAACTGACAAACATGTGGCATAACAGAAAGGCTTAGGCATTATTCGATTGATATCCAATTCAATCAAATAACTTGTAGGCTTCTGCTTAACATGTTAATCACGTACTTCCAGATCTTGTTCCAAGACATCGATCAGCCTAACTACCAACTGGCCAACCCTCGTACAATATGTATAAGAAACAGAAAGTTCTATATTCAATTAATGTACCGATACATCAAGTAAACTAGTTCGGTATAAAAGCAGACTGACTTCATGCATTGGTAGACTAATTTGGTTTAATCTCAAACTAGTTTACCTCTGTGTCAAACTAGAGTACTTGATGTGTCAGTACATTAATGTACCGTAGACGAACCCAAAACAAAAACAATTACAGTGATAACATTATGCAGTACACATGATCGACATATTACACTAGCTAACACTATAGATGAACATTCATGCACTGATTAGCTTGCTGCAGGCTTTTGATGGTTCTATATAGACCGGTCGTAGTCAATACAAACTAGTTATCACTATAAAAAGTACCGTCGCTGAATATAGAGTTGAGTAGTCTAACGACGTAAAAGATGAAGTATGAAGAGTAAAAATAAAATTGTAATAGTATTTAGGTCTTTTTTTTTTTTTTGAATGAAACAGATACTTCATGAATACCTGGAATCAATTACATACTAGGACCCGGCCGGATTAAGTTCCACAACAGAGCTCTCTCCATTTATCATTCCAACACTACAGTCTGCCTCCACTAATTCATGTAACCAAGGAGGACCAACCTCCTAACAAAACATAGACTGCACAAAAGATAACACAGATCTAGCTAAACCATGGGCAACTTTTTTCGATGAAGAAACCATGGGCAACTTGGTTTCCCCGTTTTCTTAGTTTTACCCCATATATGATATATGTTAGAACTTAGAGGGTGCATCTACAGTGCCCGGGGAGGAAGGGGGGAAGGGTGAGGATGCATTTGCAGGGGGGAGGGTGGGGTAGAGAACTCAATCCAATGGCTGAGGATCTGCCACGTGCCTGAACATTTAGTGTTGGGGGCATGGCAGAATTTCCGGAACTTAGAAGAGAAATTAATGTTAACAAATAATTATGGGGTTGTTGGATAGTAAAATATTTGTCTACGAGTCCGACCAAACCTTCCTGCTCATCATGATCTCTCTCTCTCTCTCTCTCTCTCCCTCTCCTACATATAGATATATAAATCACCATTATCACTTACAAAACGTGAACTAAACAAAACTTCCAGAATCAAATTACCAATACCACAAAAACAAGCTCCGGCCACCATTACCACCAGCAGCAGCAAGAAAATGGTTTCAGAGTCGAGCAGCAGTACAAGTAGCTCCCCCATAAAAACGGTGGTCGTTTTGGTCCAAGAGAACCGCTCCTTCGACCACATGTTGGGGTGGATGAAGTCCCTAAACCCTGAAATCAACGGCGTCACCGGATCCGAATCCAACCTCATTTCCACCTCCGACCCGAACTCCAACCGTGTCTTCTTCAGCGATAACTCCGCCTACGTGGACCCGGACCCGGGCCACTCCCTCCAAGCCGTCTACGAGCAAGTCTTCGGCGAGCCCTGGACGGAGGCCTCGGCGTCCAAGAACCTCGCCCCCACAATGGAGGGCTTTGCCCAAAACGCCGAGACAACGCAGACGGGGTTGGCCGAGACTGCGATGAGCGGCTTCAAGCCGGAGAACATTGCCGTCTATAGGGAGCTGGTGAAGGAGTTTGCGGTGTGTGACAGGTGGTTTGCTTCGGTGCCCGCCTCGACGCAGCCGAACCGGCAGTACGTGCACTCGGCAACGTCGCATGGACTTTCCGGGAATGATACGAAGCTGCTGATTGAAGGGCTGCCGCAGAAGACCATATTTGAGTCCATGGAGGAAGCTGGCAACTCTTTCGGAATTTACTATCAGACCCCTCCTGCCACACTTCTCTACAGGTACTTTGATCAGAATATTAAAGGCATAAACTATTAACCCGTTAAGTTGATCAATTCTTTTGTTAAAATTTAAGTTTTTTATACGTTAATCCTAGAACTTCATCTTAGTTCTATTGAATGTTACTTTTTCAGCGCATAATTTTCAGTTTCAACGTTGCCCTATATCCAAAATGATACAAATTAAGGGGTAGGTGAAATATAGAAACTAAAGTTGATCATTGATATAGCAACAATGGAACAATATATATCGTGTCTTGACTATATTTTAGAGTTTTTATTATAAATAAGTATCTGAATTTATCCTCTATTATATATATAGTACCTAAAATTACATTTTGATCATAACCAACAGCTGAACTCTTCGATTTTGTCTCAAATGGTACCTATGCTAACTTTTCATCTATATTTCGTTAAAAAATAACATGTGCATTGCATATGATCCATTTCTAAGAGTGATTGGATGAAACTACTCATTTCTAATTAGTAATTAGTTCATGTACTACTTTATATAAAACTAAAAAATCAGAAAATCAAAAATAAAAAATAAATAAAAACTAAAAAAAAATTATAAAAACTTATTTTAAAAATATACAAAGTATCAAAAGAAAAAAAATACTAAGGATGCAAGATCGGGAAAAATATTATAAAAAAATTTGAAATTTTTTTCATCTTTTAAAGATGGTTAGAATTAACAAATTAATGTAAAAAGAAAGCAAGATCCAATTTCTTTTATTTTCTTAACAAAATAAAATATCAAAATAATTTCATTTCTTTTGTTAACTCATATTATTTATTTGTTTTAATTTTGAGTTTTTTACAAATGGTACCTAAATTAATTGAGAATGATTGAATTGACAAAATTACCCTGATTTTTAACGAAATATGGACGAAATGTTAGCATAGATATCATTTGAAACGAAATCGAAAAGTTCATGTACTGGTTGTCATCAAAATATAAGTTTAGGTACCATACATATTATGATGAATAAGTTCAGATACTATTTGTGATAAAAACCTTTCGATTATAGTTACGTATCATGCTAAGTTTGAATCAAGTCATAAGTTACGTAAAGAGTTCGTAGTGTGGAGTTGGTACACCTTTTGCTAGAAGGTCACCTAATCAAAATTATAATTGGTCCAGCCGTCACTAGTTCTGGCATGTGGATATATTTTGCCTATTGCTTAATTACTACCTTTTTTTTGTTTTCTTCGAAATTAAGGGTCAACTTTCTCAACCTAAAATATTAGTGGCGAGTCGTATAACAACGACATGCCATGTGAATGTCCCACCTAAAACGAATCTAATGATTTGATGACCCTTATTAAAGCCTTTAATAATTGTAATTTTCACAGTCTTATCTACTATAGTTTAATTTGTTTTTAGCCCATAATCAATTTCTTATTAGTTGGAACCCAGAATTAATTAACATAATGCTGAAAGTTATTATTTTAAGTCTTATGAATTCTGACCTCTTCTCTTGTCCCCCAAAGAGGACTGACTAATTCACCGCCAAAAAAAAAAGAGGACTGACTAATTGACTATATGCATGAGTGGGACGGCAACTATTATTGAGATCGATCATAATGCTTTTTATAAAGTTGATTTGGTTTATTTTTTCTTTATTTTTTGTCTAATAAAGTTGTTACCAGAAAAGATCTTCATTTTGCCTAGAGATGAAGAATTAACAGTAGACATTGGATCTGTTTGGAATCGCTTTTCGGAGACTCAAAAACGTTTTTGAATTAATTGAAAAAATTAATTATAAATATAAAAAAAAATTGAAAAAAATAAAATGTGTCTTGAGTAAGTTTTATAAGCACTTGAAAGTGGCTTTGAGAAACACTTGTCAATTGTTTCTTCGAACAAAAGTGATTTTACTAAATTTAAAAAGCGTTTTTACCAAATTTAAAAAGCGCTTTTATGCATTTCAGAAACAATTCCAAACAGACTCATTATCAAAATACTGAGCTTTTAAGATTGTAATTAACATTAATTGCAGGAATCTAAGAAAGTTGAAGTACATCGATAACTTCCATCAGTTTGACCTACATTTCAAGAAGCATTGCGAGGAGGGGAAGTTACCCAACTATACGGTCGTGGAACAAAGATTCTTCGACCTGTTATCCCTACCTGCGAACGATGATCACCCATCTCATGATGTCTCCGAGGGCCAGAAATTCGTAAAGAAGGTGTACGAAGCACTACGATCAAGTCCTCAATGGAATGAAATGTTGTTCATAATCGTATACGACGAGCATGGCGGCTTTTATGATCATGTTCCGACACCTGTGAAGGATGTTCCTAGCCCAGATGATATCGTCGGTCCCGAGCCGTACAACTTTAAATTCGATCGTCTTGGTGTTAGGGTTCCGGCCTTCCTAATTTCTCCGTGGATTGAGCGCGGAACAGGTAAGTTACTTACAAGCTAAACTAAGATGTTACACATTAACTTTGTTGCGACATTGACACATAGTAACTTTGTTTTGGTTGATTGATAATGAAAATGCAGTGTTGCATGGGCCTTCAGGGCCATTTCCTTCATCAGAGTTTGAGCACTCCTCAATTGCAGCAACTGTTAAGAAGATTTTCAATCTAAAAGAGTTTCTGACAAAGCGTGATGCTTGGGCGGGAACCTTTGATGTTATTTTGACTAGAACAAGTCCAAGAACTGATTGCCCAGGTGAACATTAATTTAAAGCTTAATATTTATGTCGGCGAATTTTAATATTGATTACATCACATGCCAATACTTGTGTTATATTCGATGAATTGTTGCTTGATATATGTCACTAACTTTTCTTCTCATCCAACACCCATGAGGTTTAGAATTTAGATCCCAAATCAAAACAGGTCGGGGTGCTAGTTAAACCTTAAACTCCGCTCTAACTACGATACCTTCAAAGTTTAAATATTGGACACATATAAAGCAACAGTTCATTGATAGACTACTAGACATTGTCACGTGGCGTATCCGATATAGATGGGTGAATTTTTGTTTTAATTATTTTTTAAAATTTGGTTATTGCAGTGACTTTGCCCGAACCTATGAAACTACGAGAGGCTGGATCTAAAGACGATGCGAAGATTAGTGACTTTCAAGAAGAACTAGTGCAATTGGCTGCAGCACTAAACGGGGATCATAGGAAGGATATATATCCCCACAAACTTGTGGAGAACATGACTGTTTCAGAGGCTCTCAAATATGTAGAAGGCGCGTTTAAAAAGTTTCAAGATGAATGCCAGAAAGCCCGGGAAAGCGGAACCGACGAATCGGAGATTGTCGTCTGTGCAACCTCTCCTACGCCACCGTTGACAAAGTCGTTTGTTCATAAGATATTTTCTTGTTTGGTTTGTGATAATTGATAACTACTGGATTAATTTGTTTGGAATTAAGTAGCTTGATTGGGTTTTACATTGTTTTTATTTGATTATAAAATTTGTTCAGCATAGTACTATAATTATGGAATGAATACTTTTTTTCTTCTCATTTTTAGACAATTGAAGTGGGGAGTACACTTGCTTCATGGAGGTGATGCATGCCATAGAAAGATCTCATAATTATAATTGGTACTCTTCTGTTCTTAATATACTTTGATAACAAATTGTGTTAGAAATTCAAAGTGTTTAGTGTAGTGGTTTGACATTAAAGTTGACCAACGACAGATTCTGAGTTCGACTTCTTATAATACGAGGGTGGGATGGGGTGAGGATGTGTGTAGGTCTATTTTTTGTTCCTTCTTAACTGTTGAAATTATTTGATAGGACACTATAATTGAGCTGGTGGTTAAACTTTCTAACACATTATTACATTTCTCATGCATCACCTCCATAAAACTTCTTCCTCCTTCAATTTTCAGGATTCTCCATTCATGGCACATTACGAATTATAGTTATGAGATCTCTCCTTGCCACATTATTATCTTTATGCAAAATGTTTATAAATATAATAGACAATTGATCGAAGCCTAATCCTTTATAGAGAATGGTTGCTTAAAGTCTATTAGAAGAGAAACCACCATTAAATTAATAAATTAAGTCTCGAGTTTCAAATTTATTGTCTTCGAGTCTTAGTTATGTTATGTTACTTTGTTAGTTGAGCTAAAACGCCATCAAAGATGATCTTACTTAGACAGTAATTATTTCTGACGTTGCATATACTGTTGGCTGGAAAAGTGGATGCAATATCCATATCTCTATCAGATTCTATTAAAATAATTAAATATTCTATTGGCAGACACACAGACAATTAGACGGGGTGTTCTACAATACTCCTTAGCACCAAAACTTCCACCTCCCACGAGCCTTTCACGTGGCTTTAAATCAAATGAGAGATTTTTTTTAATTAACGGTGAACCTCTTGAGCAGGTAATCAGTTACCAGGAGGAAGGGGAAAGAAGTCAAAGAACTGAAAGAAGGGTATAGCTAGAAATCTGATTCACAATGCATGGTACTTGCTTCAGGTGGGGAAAAGAGGATACGGCATTGCATAAATGGGAAGATAGTCAAGATACTCACTTCAACAATTTCCAGTTCTTTTTGCAAGATGCTTTCGAGTTCTTCTCATTTATTGACCTGGATAAGTTTGCTTATCGCTGCTGTGGAAGGAGAGATAATGTTTTTCATGGAAAAAGAAGAGATGTTCGTCTTTGTTGGTTGACAAGATTGGGAATTTGCAGTTGGAGTTCCGAAGTGGCTCGTTGATTGTATCTCAAATCCTTTGTGTTTCATTGACAAATCCTTTGTATCTCAAATCCGAAATGGCTCTGACAGATGATTGCATGAAGCTCTGTGAAGATATCACATTCTTATACCCAATTTCTTTGCATGTTGACCCCAAATCCTAAAATGGTGAATAGAGTAGATTTGAGTGATTAGCATTTCTTCTTCCCAATTAGAACCTACAGATTTTCCGATTATCAAAATCCCAAGAATAAGACTAAAGTTCACAAGTTCATTTATTTCAAAAATTATAACTATCAATAAGGGTGTGTACAGAGATTGAATGAGCTTGAGAAGTTAGAGCAAACCAATAGCTAGCATGAAAGTGCCTCTAGAAATTTAATCTTGCTTGTTGATCTTTTCATAACCTAAAACAAGACATTAAATGTCATTAGCAATGATAGTTATACCCAAGAGGTCCATCACATTGTAGACAATCCGATTGTCATACAGTAATTGCGTTTCGGAAAACCTGAATGGTAAATCAACATCATAGTTTTTCCGATAGTATCGTAAATGTATAGTAATTGTATTTTGAATAATCTATGTAATGATCATAGTTGTTGGTACATGCATGTCTCGTTTAAGTAAACATGACCAAGGGTATGAGTTACACATATGTCGTTTTCGTTTGAGTAAACATGACAAATGGTATGAGTGACGCAGATGTCGTTTTCTTTTAAATTAGGATTAAATTCTTGTTACTACCCTATACTTTAGGGCTCTAATCAGTTCAGTCCATATCTTTTAATTCCATCAGTTCAGTCATTGTACCCTTAATTCTCATCAAATAGGTCCATTTAGGACATGTGTCACTTATTATGGGTCGACACATGTCATTTTTATTTGTCATAAATGGAGTTATTTGATGAGAATTAAGAGTGCAGGGACTGAACTGATCAGGGAAGTAAGTAGGTTTTTGGAAGTTTAATGCTAACGTACATTCTATCTATCCTCATCTTCCTTGCTATACCTTTCATGTGGAAGATTTTACATAACCAAAACCAATAACAATGAAATTAAGGCACCATATGTCTATATTTCAGTTTTAAGTTTGGAAAAAGTAATTACCATACAGCGAGCAACATATCAGAAATCTCGGGTGATAATTGACATTCATAGTTTTCCGATAATAGTATGTCTATATATCAATCGGATTTAGGGTAATGACATTCATAACTTAATTATGTTAGTTTAAGTAGACTTTTGTTATCGCAATGCTTAACGCAGATGTTCTATCTTCATCGTTGTCTTCCTTGCTATACCTTTCACGTAGAAGATTATACCAAACCAAAACCAATCACATTGATATTAAGGCATGGGATTTCTCTATTTCAGTTTTAAGCTACAAGTTTGAAATGCAATTACCATACAGTGAGCAACATATCAGAAATTTCGTGTGGTAATTGACATTCAAAGTGTTCCGATAAGGTCCCTCTATATATCAATTGGATTTAGGGTAATGACATTCCTAACTTAATTATGTTAGTTTAAGTCGATTTTTGTCATCGCAATGCTTAACGCAGATGTTCTATCTATCTTCATCGTGGGGTCTTCCTTGCTATACCTTTCATGTAGAAGATTATACCAAACCAAAACCAATCACATTGATATTAAGGCAGGGGATTTCCATGTTTCAGTTTAAACTTCAAGTTTGGGGAAATGCAATTACCATACAGGGAGCAACATATTAGAAATCTCGTGTGGCAATTGACATTCATAGTTTTCCGATAATGGTCCGTCTATATATCAATCGGATTTAAGGGTAACGACATTGTTATATTTCAATTTTAAGCTTCAGGTATGGGGAAAGGCTTAGATTGAAAAATCACTCCAATTTTAAAAATACAGTTTGAGAGGTTAGCAAATTTGACACTTCAATAAAATAGTTTGTTACACTCATAGAATCAAATAAAGGGACTGTCATAAAACGTCAGTAGTCAAAAGCATCACACGACCACTAGTCATTGAATCCATGATATTCACCCGGTGACTACAATTGCATACCTAAGCCATGATCTTCAATCTTATGGCCTTCAGTTTCAACGCCAAAACTATGATCTTCAGTTTCTAGGGTAATTATATAAGTGGCTTATCACTTCATCAGTAGCTTCCTTGCTGGCAGTAACATAACGCGGAAGCTCTGCATCTCAAACCCATGTGTCAATATTGAGCTATGCAAATAGTAAGGTCATAAGTTGAGCTGTGCACATAGTAAGGTCATAAGTTCGCAAAAGACAACAACTTCAAATATTGAACGGAATTGTACAGTTTTCTACAGTTTCCTATGATCAATTGCATATATACCAAACAAGTACCAGACAACCTCAATTATATAATTAATGGCCAACATGAATGTTCCCAGATTAAAATCTTATGGCCCTTATCTTTCTCTACTTATCTCACCTATACTTTAATCAAGTAATTGGTGATTAAACCTTCACACCAAACCAAAAGCTTATATATAAAAAGCTGAGTCAAATAACTCAACTACATTAAGCTAAATGTCAACCACAAGAAACCATTTGCAACCAATATTCAAATATCAATCTAAATTACTCAGTATTGTAGATTTTTCGCCTCTGAAACACCAACTTCATTTTGAAAACTTGCCTCCCAATCCTCGTTTCTTTTCCAAGTTTTAACCTTGAATTTACAGCAAGGTTATTAACTATCAAGGTTCACAATCCAATCTCAAATTCACTAAGAAAACACCATGAATGAAGTTCGATCGAGCTTACCTTAGATCGAGGTTTATCCTACCTTAGTTGATTCCATTCAATTGATATTATTTCCTATAAGAACATAAGGAAATCCAAATTTTGCAGTTGTCAACGTCAAATAAAAGAAAATCAGGTTTAGCCTAACTTAGTTGATTCCATTCAATTATAAGATGACAAAGAATGACTCTCTATACTACATAAAAACTGGCTAAGAAAGAGGTATTGATTGGTTCTTACTACGGAATTAAGCAATTCCAGCTGCTTCACTTCCGATAAAGACTTAAAGAGCCTTTTACACAACACCATCAAAAGAAATTACAACTTAAAACCTCATACATGGAATGGAGTTAGCTAGATGCAGAATAATGCAAGCTGCACAAGAACGCGGCAGTGGCAGAAGATGATTCCACCTCACAATATAGGTTGCATCCTTGGAAAATCTGCAACAAACCAGATATGATCATCAATATATGGACCCAACAAACAGTTAACAAAACAATGGAACACATACACATTGGAATTGGAGAGAATTCAAAACAGCAAAATCCTCACAACAATTTCATTTTTAAAATGCCGATCAGAAATTGCATTTTTGAAATGAAATAGCTTCATATTAATCAACAATTGTAATTGCAATTGCATTTTTAAAGTCAAAAACAGACTAATTGCTCTCATGCCAATATAATTCACAAATCCATGGATGAAGACCTAACACAATGCCCCAATTTCAAGTTAAAAACAGCACTGAATTACAATTGTTGTTCTGTAAAATACCTAAGATTCTTGGAAATAAACAAAACACAGAATTGACCGTAGTTCTGAGGGAAAAAATATCAAATACCTCATTAGAAGTATCGTAAGTTCCAGTATTGATTGTCAAGACGATCTTAACCACATCCAGTATTCCAGTTTCCAGTTCCTCATCTTCTTCCATTTCCCAAACACCAATTTCAACAACCCAAACAGATAAAGAAAGAAGCTTTAATTTTAAAAGATACATGAATTTCAAGAAAATTGGGACAAGAAAATTGAAAGAGGCATCATCGACGGACATCTCGTTGGAGCTGGAGGAGCGAGAAGGTCTTGGACGGGAAAGGGTTCTGATCGGAGACGGAGAGGCGGGGTGTGGGCTGTGAGCCTGCGACGGAGGCATAGGAGTATTAGAAGGCAGCAGGGAATTGAAATGGGTTGAGGATGGGGATGAACTGAGGTCAACGATGAGATGAGGAAAATTGTGATAGGATCATATATAGGAGAGAGGAGTCAGAGGATTCACGATTTTTCATTTTTTTCTCCTAAGGAGAGAATAGCAAGCGGGAAATAAAAATTAGGCGCGAAGAATTTCATTTTCGCAGAAATTTTGGGCGCCTTTTTTTTTTTTTCCTTTTTAGCAGACGGGGGTTAGAAACTGGTTACTGTTCAAGCGTGGGAGCTGAAAGGTCACACGTGGAATGCGAAAGGTCACATGGCTAATTTTAGAAATTTCCAAATCAGGCAAGTCTATAAAAAGAAGTTTCCCAAAATAGTAACTCCACTTCCGCAAATCATTACTTTTTCATACGAACTCCAATTTCTGAGTACTTTATGGCTACAGACTCGGTTTAACGAGCTCTACAGCTATCGTGAAGAAAGTTTTCTTGAAAATTTAACGAATAAAAAGTCAACCTTTTGACCCCTAAACAACTAAACCTTTTCAAGTTAAAGATCATTCCGATACAAAACCACTTCACAAATAACACAAGAAGTTTTAGTAAAATGGACATGGGTAGATAGAGCTCAGCCATACGAAAGTGTAGGCGCGAGCAACACTCAGATTGGACATGTGAAGAAGAGATTACGGGCATATTAGTAAAAAGGATATTTTCGTAAATGGACATAACACCGAGTTGACCGCCTTGACCGAGGCCGAAACGAGGTCAAAATCGGCTAATTTGTTTACAATAGACCTCTTACTACGCAATAATCATATCCAACGGTCCGATTGATCAATTAATCTCCTATCCATCTTATTGGTTTTTCAAATGTATTGTTGTCTTTATAACCAATAAACAAGTTAGACATTACTAGTAAACACATATGGATTTCACACGATCTAACAAAATGAAATTTGAAAGTAGGCAATTTGACCACATAGATGTATTCAATGCATAGTAAGAGGCCTAATATGAAAAAATTAGCTGATTTCGTCAACGTTTCATCATCAGTCAAGGCGGTCAACTCATTTTTTATGGAGGATTACCAAACTATCATTTTCAGTAAAACATGTGGAACCCCTTAGTCACTTGTCTGGAAAGCATGTCGTTTACACTCTCGTATGACTGAGCTCTATCTATCCATGTAAAAAAAATTAAACTTTATCACTCATCATCATTCGGTTCTCCTTTGAGAACTATAAATAAAACACAAGGGATAAAAATGTCCAGCGAGCCATTAAAAATTAGGAAAAACAAATTCAACTTATCAGAGATGTGATAGAGTTAGTTGTCATCCATGCATACGAAAAGACTTAAACACACTTAAGTATTTTAAAATGCATTTTTGTTAATTATAATGGGTCTTAGACAATTATATCCTTTTCCCCCAAGTTTATATTTCTCTAAGGAGAACTTCATAATAAAAAAATGACCGAGTTTAATTTTTAAACATGGGAAGATAGAGCTCGGCCATACGAAAGTGTAGGCGTGAGCGACGCTCGAATCAGACATGTGAAGAAGAGGTTATGAGGGTTTTAGTAAAAAGGATATTTTCGTAAATAACCGTAATACATGGTTGACTTTAGAGTCGACGGAAATTAAAGCACAAACATAAATTGGATTACACGAATTCAATTCCTAGACATGCAAGATATTCTAAACAGCAGCGTTTAAGAATGCTTCCCCAGGTTTACGCAGCGCCAAAGATCCGAGACATTCCAAGAGCTGCAATCACCACATATTGAGATTAGAAGATCCATATGAACCCAAAATTCAAGTAGCAATAAATTAACCACATGATTAAAAGGAAACATGTCAAAATCTTGTTCCTTCCTCTTGTTTTCTGTTATGAATTATGATCATGTTGTTTTCTTAATGCTTAATTGAAACCCAGAAAAAAGGCTCCTATATGTTGTTTTTGTTAATGGCTTCTTGATAATCTAAAAACTGTTTTGTGTTTCTTCAGTTTAGAATGGGGATTTTATTTGGAATTTATATTTGTGAAGTTGAATGAAAATTTTGGTTAGGGCCAACTGAATTGTTCTATATGATTGTGTTACTTCTGGGTACATATTTTGGTGCAGATCAGCAACTTAACATTCAAATTGAAGGAAATCAGTACTGAGAGTTCTTGCTTTGATTGTTCTAGCTATTGAAAACTGCAGAGTTTGCACCTTATAAACCTCAATCATGTAACCCTAAACATACTATATATTCCAAAACAAACATTTGGGATTACCTTGGGAATACATGTAACTTATATAAACAAAGCACACACTGGTAACTTAACAAACCCAAGAATTGTTGCCTAGTATAAGCGATACTTGCTTAATCGTCAGAGTAATTTTTAGTTACTATCTTGGTCTCCAAGTTCTTAAGGCATCAGTGCGATACCATTTTTTGAGGCAACCATGCATTGTTTAGTAGTGACTGAGTATCCAATTGCCCATCAGATTTTTACAAATCCGATCGGCGTGGGGTAATTGACTATTTGATAAATATAATAGTAAATCGATGTCATTATTTTTTCGATAGGACTTCCAATGTATAGTAATTGGATTTGGATTAATATTTGTTATGATCAAATATATTGGTATGTCTTTAGTAAAGATGACGGGGCTGTGGGTGACATTGATTGTCTTTTTCTTTTACTTATGTGCAAGATATATGATCGTGTTCCTAAACGCGTAATCTTCTACATTTTTGTACATTTTGATTTAGTGATATACGAACATTTACCCAAAATGAAATTATATTTTTACGTGGATCGTCTACCCATACACAATTGAAGTATATTTATGCCATTGTTTATTATGTTACGAAACAAGTATTCAAACGCATCACATTGTCGACAATCCAATTATTGCGTTTTCAAAAGTATAGTGTTCAGTTTTCATTTGAATAAGATTTAGGATCATTATATATCATAAATAAAACCATCATATATATGTTAGTGGTATACCATATAGCTTAGGATTGATTATATCACAGCATCAGTCCCATCACCACTGGGAAATGTGATTTCCATATAGTAGTAGAGTTTTAAAAAATTTGATTAATCAATTGACGTCTTAACTTTTACGATAAGAATGTGCCTGTGTGGCAATTGAATTTTGGTCATGGGGATGGATATAAGAACCCCCCTTAATTAAGCTTTTAGAAGCAGAACTAGGTACTGCTGCTGCTAGCCTGCTACCTTTTCATCATCGATATCATCAGATAGCTACTCTTATTCTTTTCGTCCGGAAGAAGTTATTGAGCACCACTCCCAATTGTTAACACAACTATAACTAAGTAACTTATAGAAAATTAAAGTGCAAAACCATGACTGTCTTGTAAAAACTACCAACTCAATAGCACCAACACCTAAGATAATAGGACCAAAATAGGGAGAGGATGTTGTTATTCTCTTCCAGGTTGCCCGGCGAGAAGGATAATTCTGGTCGTACCGGCCCCTTTCCCGCAGTCCCTGTAGTTCTTGCCAGCAGAAGTGAGCCCATGACATAGCTGGCAGTAATCTCAGCAGTCAACTGTCTGGACAAACCCAATCACGTCAGATTGCTTCTTCCGCCATAGCTCCAACAAATTTTTCTAAGCTCCTATCGTTTCAGAAATGAAGAAAGCCAAGCTTCAAGTTCTGAATTTCTGATCAAGTTGCCCACGTGAAGGATTTAGCAACTTATCCATAAATTTAATTATTTTGATCCAACGGCTTTAAATAGAAGATGAAACTTAATCCAACGACTGAGAAGGAACCCAACATTCAAACAAGTCATCCGGTCATTCCTTATCATCCACAAGATTAATCCAACGGTCCAAAACTTGGGAGTTTTAATACTCCCAAGTATTGTAGAACTTTCGCAATTAGACAATGATTGTTTTGAATAATTTTTTTATGGTCCCGTCATGCCACATTGCATATGTGACGGACCACTATGATTGGTGGCTAATTTTATTACACAGCCACCAATCATAGTAATCCGTCACATATGTCACGTAGCGTGACGGGACCATAAATTTTTTTCCGATTGTTTCTGACGTTGCATACCGTGACTGGATAACCGAGTGTATTTTTGCCTCTCCTAACTGGGCAAGCCATTTCAGCTGAAATAAAAAAGGGCTGTGGTGGGTCACGTGCGGCGCACGAGTTCCTCCGTGAAGTTACAGAGGCTCCGCCGCTGTAGAAAATAGAAAAGAGAAGCACACTACTCCAAAACTGAGAGCAGCTCAGTGAGTGAGTGAGAGAGATGGCGAGCAATGATGGTTCAGCGACACCTACCCATTGTTGCATATCCCACGAGTTCTCCAGAGCCGCGTCCCAAAACCCCAACCGAATCGCAGTCATACACGCCTCTGTTGGGTCCAGTGACCGCCGTACCCGCACCTCCATCACCGACGACGCTGCTGCGTCCGTCCAAACACTCTACGAAGGCGACCGCTCCTTCACCTACGCAGATTTAATCTCCGCCGTCGATTCCCTCACTTCGCAGCTCCGTCACAATTCAGCTTCATCAGAGCTCAGGCCAAGAATTATCGGCCTATATATGCCGCCTTCGGTGGAATACATAGTCTCCGTGCTCTCGGTTTTGAGGTGCGGTCAGGCATTTCTGCCTCTGGACCCTTCCTGGCCCAAACAGAGGCTACTCTCGGTTATTGCTTCCGCCAATGTCGACCTAATTATCACCTGCACGACGCCGTTTGGGTACCAATTGGACTCGAATTGGCTCGAGAAGAATTCCAATCGTAGCTTTCTGTGGTTTTCCATGGGCGGAGAGTCTGTGTCAGTGAGTGATGGAGGAGCTCTAGGTTTGGGGTGTAAGTGTCACAGTGAGAAAGAGAGGCTGTTCTGTTATGTAATGTACACTTCGGGCTCGACGGGGAAGCCGAAAGGTGTTTGTGGTACAGAACAAGGTCTTCTGAATCGGTTTCTATGGATGCAAGAATTGTATCCACTGAATGGAGAGGGAGTCTTGTTGTTCAAGACAGCAATAAGCTTTATTGATCACCTGCAAGAGTTTCTTAGTGCTATTCTCACTGGTTGTACTTTGGTCATACCTCCTTTTAATCATCTAAAACAGAATGTGTTTTCCCTTGTGGATTTTCTACAGGTACATTGCCCTTCCTTCATGTTTCTTTAGCCTTTTGAACTCAGATTATAATCTTGAACTAGGATTGCAACTGTGTTAAAATACAACATTTCAAAATCTCATCAGTCATCAGGCATGTAACTTCAGGATCAATTTTTATTTTTTTTACTTATGTTAGATGGTACAAAGGTAACTGGCTATCCATAACTCATTAATTGTAATATGGGGTAATTCCTCTTATGGTATTGACATGTGAAATTTTATCTTTTGGGAGGGATTATGGGAAAGCACAACTCTTGTATTTGTAGTTGGCCGCGGATGTGGATTAGAATTGGTTAATTACTTCAATTAGGGAAAAGGAAAATATGATGGGAAGAAAACAGAAATAGGAAATTGTGCCTTTAAAAATCATGGATTTCATCCTTTTCCACCAAAAAATTCAAGCCATATTTCCGTATTCATTACAAAGGCTTCTAGTTAGGGGTCCACCTGCTGATCATAATAACAGACTTTGACTCTTATTCTGGTTTTAAAATTCTATACTCAATTACAATCAAAAGAATATGCAGTGAAGGCTATAGTTAATGCAAAGTACTAATTTCAAATTGTGGAGCCAAAAGTACCTTGTTTGACGCAAACATCTTTTATTTTGAATTTTGCTTGTAGTTCCTGTACTAGGTCTCACTCTAGTAATGCCCATCCTACAAATCCTTAAAAACATTCATTGTATTGAGCATGTGGAACCGATTTATGCAGACCTTTATGATAAGCATTTCATTAATTCTCACAAAACTAAGTTTTCCTTTTTTCCTTTTACTCTAAAAATTCCATTAATTGTCTAAAGAAATATCCTTCACATTTTTGATTATGCTGAAAATTATGCAAACCTTAGACTATATGAACAAATTTCTTATGCTGAAAACTGATCACAGTACATGACACATTTCATGTGACTCATACTTTCTTTTTAGCTATTTATTTTATCAGCTGGGAGTTTTCTTGTAGGCTTATTCTATCAATAGACTTACTGCTGTTCCATCACTGATGAGAGTAATCCTTCCAGCTTTACAAGGTCCAGACTATCAACAGCTTCCAAGTTCATTGAATCTGTTAGTGCTAAGCGGCGAAGTTTTTCCTTTATCCTTATGGGATATGCTCTCAAAGAGATTACCAAGGACCTCTATTTTGAATTTGTATGGGAGTACGGAGGTAAGAATTTAGAACTTCCCTTGGATTTAACTCTATTCTTTTGATTAGATTAGATCTCCAACAGAGTAGATCAAGTCATATTCTCTGGTTGGATGCATATGAAGTGACTTGTGTCCTTCTTAACTCATTTTCGTTTTTACTGATTTATCTGCCCCATTTTTCTTGTGTTGACTTATAATGCTAATCTTGATATGCTATTGGAGTAGGAAGAGTATATGATTCTCTCCCCTAAAACACACAAGCACACATAATTTTTTTTAATCCAGAAAGCCCCCAAACCCACTTTGCGGACTGGGCTTCAAATTGGCGTCGCCTGGCGGAGCCTACAATCTTTAGGAGACCAGAAACTCTAGCAAATAGCTAGGTAGATACTCTGAGGGGGTCCGAACCCCAGACCACATGGCAGCAAAGTGTGGTCCTGTGCCTGATAGTTTCTACTAACTTCTTGTTGGTACTCACAGACAATTATGATCACAAACTAGTATTTGAATATATATGCGTTTATTTCTAGGTCAGACTTTGTATTTATCATCGAAAATTTAGAATAATTTTGTTTGCGAATGTTAACTCTTATTTAGCTGGCTGTTGTGGCTCGAATATCTATAAAAATGCATTGAAATTTGATAAAGGCTGTGATATATTCCATGTATAGTCACTTTTTGAATAATGTAAAGCTTGTATTAGCATATGAATGAGAAAGATGCTATTGGTCTCTTCGTTATGTAATATCAGTTAGAGTGATTCACTTATTAAATGGCAACTACTTTTATGGCATTTCAATTTTAATAGTTAATATGTCAGCTTTTCAATAAATTACTGACACGAAAATTGTTAAATTCAAGGTGTCAGGTGATTGTACATATTTTGACTGCAAGAGGTTGCCAATGATTTTGGAGACAGAGACGCTAACAAGTGTTCCAATTGGTATACCTATAGTTAGTTGTGATGTTGTGCTTGTTAGTGATGATGATGTATTCAATGAAGGAGAAATCTATGTTGCTGGTCTCTGCAATTCTTCCGGATACTATTCTGATTCTACATTTACTCCTTTGGACGCTATAGAATTACCTCCAGATTCTGTTTGTTCCAGTTCTGTAAATGGACATGAAAGTCAATCATATTTTCAAACTGGTGATTTTGCCAAACAACTTCGTTGTGGTGACTTGCTTTTCTTGGGAAGAAAAGACCGCACTATTAAGCTCAATGGGCAGCGTATTGCTTTAGAGGAAATTGAATATACATTGATGGGACATCCAGATGTAACTGATGCTGCTGTTGTTTTTCATAATGGTAAAGGGGAACTAATGCAACTTGTAGCATTTATAATGTTAAAAGAGGGAAGACCTGATGAAATATTCAGATCTTCCATCAAAAGTTGGATGGTTGACAAACTTCCACCGGCAATGATTCCTGGTCACATCGTTATTATGGAATCATTTCCTGTATCTGCTAGTGGAAAAGTTGACTATGCTTTGTTAGCAGATTCAGTATTTATAGCAAAGCATATCCAAGATGGGCTTGGTGATATTGGGAGAAACAACCTACTGCAAGTAATTAAAAAGGTTTTCCCTTTAGCCCTCCTAGTATAAACCTTTCATTGTGTCCAATTATTTGTTAAATAGCACGTATGTTTGCTCAGGTGTGCTTTGTTTTATTTTACCATTCATTACACGTAGTCCAATGATATTGCATGCCACTAGGACATCCATCCATAGACTCATCCAGCTGGTTTGAAAATGGTTATTAATGTCATATAGAGGATGTCGTAGGCATTATGGCCCATGCATTTTGCTCCAAATTTCTGGATCAATATTGTATCCAGTAGTATTTTAATAGCAACAGCATATCTAATTGTGATAGGAAGTAGACATTTCCTAATTTTTTTTTCTCTTTTAAAAGAGTAACAATTCCTGTGTTATGTAAATCACTTGTAAAATTACAATTAAGCTTTTATATTTAAATTATGATAATCTTTTATTTATTAACCGTTCGTTTTCTCAACCAAGATTATTTATTTATTTATTTATTTTATTTTTCTATCAGGCCTTTAGTCGTGTTTTATTGGCTGAAGAGGTTTCTGATGATGATGATTTCTTTATGATGGGTGGAAATTCTATTGCTGCAGCACATCTTTCTAACAATATAGGAGTTGATATGCGATTGATATATAACTTTCGAACTCCATCTAAGCTTTGTATGGCTCTTCTAGAGAGAAAAGGACCATTCAATATGAAAGCTAAAATGGATGCTAAATCTGAGATGAATCAGGAAGGAGGAAAGAACATGTTTGGTGTCCTCTATGACACTCCTAATGCTGTTAATCTTGAACAGTTGAAAACTCTGTGTAGAAGGAATGACAATATAGCAGTTATGTCTAAACGCTTGAAAGTGGATTCAAGTATAAATGTTGCTTCAGGGGGTATTAAACCAGCAGATGGGTATCCATGGAATTCTGTACAAATATGCATGTCATGTTCTTTCAGCAGGTGCAACAAAGTTGTGTATGAGGGCAGTTCCAGGGTGAATGATGGTTATCAAGCAACCGGTTCTGTGATGGTCCCAAAAAGTACAAAAGTGCATTTGGAAGAATTGTGGAAAGTTTACATGGGATCCTGTGTTGATGCATCACCACTTATTGTTTGTAAAGGCCAGGATATCTACTTATTTATTGGATCGCACTCACAAAAATTTGTGTGTGTTAATGCCAGAAGGTAAGGTCTCTCTTGTAGTAGTCATATTATGGGCCATAATCCTTTAGCGAATGCAAGAGGCATTTTATTGTTTTCTTCACCACATGATAGATGTCATATGCAATTTTTGAGTGATCATTCTCATCCTTATGGCGCTCATCTATGTCGTAGCTTCTGACATTTTGGATTTTTAATATTATGTATCAGTGACAGTAGTAATTTCCCTCTTTTATGCAAGACTGGACATTTTGCCCTTAATATACTATCATTCTAATTATTTCTTAGTTGATGACTTCAGCACAGCAGAAACTTTTAGCAGTTTAGGTGTTCATGTAGAAATATAATTTCATTTGAAGCACATTTCTGCAAATCTTCACCATTCAGCATGAAATATTTTTTATATTTTTTTAGTACTGTACTATTATATAATTTTCTCCAGTGGTTCCATCCAGTGGGAGATACAACTGGAAGGACGTGTAGAATGTTCAGCTGCAATTGTCGGTGACTTTACTCAGGTTGTCCTTGGCATAATACTGTCTGCTGTGCTTTGAACTTCATATGTCATCTGCAAATTAGCACCTCAGGGAATTTTGATCTTTCTAATGTAGGTTACTGCTTTAGGTTGTAGTTGGATGCTACAAAGGGAAGATATATTTCCTGGATTCTTTGAATGGTAACATATGTTGGACTTTCCAAACGTCTGGTGAGGTATGCCTGCTCTAAATCTATTTTTTGGTTTGTTGTTATTATATCTTCTTTTTCGTGTTTCCTTTTTATTTGCATTAAATTTGATTTCATTTAATTTCTAACCGCACATATATGCTACTTTATTTTTCCTTATCATTTGCATTGTGATTTACATTATATGTATAATAATTCTCTTGCCAATATCTGTCCTGTTGTTTTGCCCACTGTGAATCTGGACCACAGATGCTTACAAGCGTTCAATTAATCAATCGTCCAGATTGATTTGGCAAGGGGAATTTCCCATATATATACACACACACACACACACACTGTTTGAGAAAGCCTTATAGTAATTATATTTTATTTGCCCTTATGGTTGATGCTTTTATAACATGAAGGTAAAGTCACAGCCGGTTATTGACAGTCAAAGACAATTGATCTGGTAATGTTTTTGGAACTGCCTATTGCATTTTTCTTCAAATGAGAAATGTTTCATTTGTAGTGCTGATTGTTCAGAAGATAATTTATTTCTCCACTTGTCTGTCTTTTATCATGTTTGGTATATTTCTTCCATAAATGTGTCATCAACTATGTATTTTGGACTCGGAAGTAACTATCCCTGTAAACAACCAGTGCGATATAAAAGAATGGATAAACGAACTGGTCATCTTGACACCAAGAATCTAATTCCTGTCTTCAACTTTTGTGTAGTATAAATGTTTGTTTGCACAGCTTTGGTTTTAATGTTTGTCAACTTAATTAAAAAAGTGCTTGCACGTCCAAGTTAACTGTTCATCCCCAGGTCTTCCTTTTTGCAGTAGAAAGCTTTTCTATAGCATCTAAGCTGTGTCACAGGTGCAAAAGGGAAGTTGGCATTGGAATAGGTCTAAAAGAGTAAAATCTTATCAAACAAGAAGGGAAAAGAAAGGGAAATAGTTTTAGGTACTGATACATCTGTTGTGGTAATTGAATTTATGACATCAATCATACAAATATTAAATAGAAATCCTTACAAGTTTTGTTACCACAATGAAGTTAGAAATTCTTAGATAATGAACTTGTATATTAGGACAGTGGATGGAACTCTATTTGTGAAGCAACCAAAAGCAAAGGAGCTTGTTGGTGTAATCTTTGTATTTCTAAAAACGATTTTGAACAATGAGCAATTTCTTTTAATTGTGTTATTTACTGAACATACTGTTACTATTCTTTATTTCTCTTTCGTTGGAAAAGTAAACAAAAGAGATTGATCTGTGACAAATTATATGCAGGTTTGGATCATATGACCATAACTTGTATGCGCTAGATTATAAAAATCATTGCTGTGTATATGAGCTTCCATGTGGTGGGAGTATCTATGGGTCTCCTGCAATTGATGAGGTGAGTTTGTCAAAGTGTTTTAGTGATACGTCAAGTTGAATGTAATCTGTTTTTTTGTCTTTTGAGTTGGGGTCTGGTTGTGGTCGACCCCTTGTCCATCATTGGTTTTATGAAAAGCCTGTGTTTATCTCGTTGTGGTCGACTGCTTTGTCAAACTTTGTACTATTACTGTGTTCTTGTCCACAGAATGTACCATAAGTTTTTATTTCAATAAAGTTTCTTTCTTCTTAAAAAAAAACCATTGTTTTTTATGTGCTTTCCACAATTTGGTACTATTGTGATTTCAACTTCATGACGTAAATAAGTATAAAAATTAAGAACTATATAATTTTTTTTATTAATTTATTATTATTTAGATTTATGATCTATATTATGAAGTATGAACTATATTGAGATTTTTTATTGGTAAAGGAGTAATGATAAATATAGCTGGCCTTTGCATTATTACGGTATAATCTTGTACTCTATTTAGTCAGTAAATTGTAAAGATTACTCACATGTTATGTGTTACTAATTGCAGATGAATAATATACTTTATGTGGCTTCTACTGGAGGCCAACTGACAGCCTTATCAATAACGGTATTACAAATTGCAAGTGTTATCGTGTAGTTATTGTTTATATTCTTTTCAAAGGGTGAAGCTTGTCATTGTAAGAGGATTGAAAAACATGCTAAATCAGAGAACTGATAGTTCTTCATAGGATGTACCAAGAAGAATTCTGCACAGGGAAACTTTAATGAAAAAATTGTATTTGCATACCTATAAATCCAGTAAATGCAGTTACTATTAGCTCTGTATAAATCCAATAAATCAAGTAAGGTACTACCTGCATCAATAGTAATTGGTGCCACTACCTTCACTGCTATGATTGCTTCTATGGCCATTTTGCGACTCAGAGGAGGTTGACACTACAAATTAGTTGACAAACTAAGAAATTAAGAAAAAGAAAATAAATAGGACAAAGGTTTCTCCCTACACCTTCCCCTCTGGCTACAACTGTTTGCCTAGTACCAGGCTGCTGGTCTGTCATGGCACTTGCCCCTAAGTTATTGACCGAATTTAATACCCAGCTCTAGAATTTGTCTAATGATTTGTTCATGTAAGATATTCGGTTGCTAATACATGTTTCCAGGTAACTCACAATTTTTTTTTTTACTTTTTCTTGGAGTTCATCCCATTCTGGCTCAATCGAACCATTACTAATTCTCATATTCCCCCCCACCTCTGCATTCGAGGGGGTTTTTACACCTTTTTTCTTGTACATTTCAGGCACTGCCTTTGTTGTTGAACTTATTACGTCCCATCTTTTGTTTCTAAAAAGAGAATGCAATGTTTTGATTTATTCAAGTTAATTATCGATTCATGTAATTTTTTTCTTCACAAATGCAGGCATTTCCATTTTCTATTATGTGGCTGCATGAGTTAGAAGTGCCAGTATTTGGGTCTCTTGCCATCAATTCTCTGAATGGAATTAGTATGTACTGTTCAATTGACTGTTTGCCTATGTGTTCATCCTTTGTGATCTGTGAAAGTTTATTATCATAATACTTGCATGAAGATTTCCTATTGTTATTATTTTTCTAAATTTTTCTTCCGGTTTTCTCTTATACAGTTATATGTTGCTTGGTAGATGGGCATATTCTTGCATTTAATACAAGTGGATCTATTATTTGGAGGGTACAATTTTATTTTGCTTTTGTTTGATATATATTATGTTACATTACAAACATATATTTGCTTCGTCCGTCTAAAAGCATCCTTATATGGGTCATGGGTGGAGTTTAGGTGAGAGAGAAATGACTGTTCCCTAAAAGTTTGTTAAGATAAATGCAAATAACAGAACAGAAAAGTCTTTTTTTTAATTTTTCTCTTCTACCAGGACTGATAACCTTCAAACTTCATATAATTAGTGACATCAAGTTATTGGGTCATGGGTGGAGTTTAGGTGAGAGAGAAATGACTGTTCCCTAAAAGTTTGTTAAGATAAATGCAAATAACAGAACAGAAAAGTCTTTTTTTTATTTTTCTCTTCTACCAGGACTGATAACCTTCAAACTTCATATAATTAGTGACATCAAGTTATTGGTTGAGCAGAGCAATGGTTATTGTCTTAAGAAATATGTGGTTTTGATATAAAATTGATTTATTATGAGCAATATATATTGCCTGTAATTTTAGACCTGTAGTTTTCAAGTATGTATTACAACCATATGCGTTGAACTTACAAAGTTGCCGTCTTCATAGAATTGGTTGAAGTTTTCAGATGTATTTTCAAAATTAATCAAGAGTTATATACATTCAGATCTTTTATAAGAATACTTTTCCATTAAAAAATAATTGACTTCAAAATAGAGTTTTCTGCTCGCTCAAAACTGTCTGTTTCCTCACATTCTCAATCCAATGCGCCCTGTGCATTAATCATCTAACATGAATGTTGTGCTCCATTCATAATTCCTAAATCCTTTTTCTTACTGATGAAACAGTATAAAACTGCTGGGCCTGTATTTGCTGGAGCCTGCATATCCTCTGCTCTTCCCTTTCAGGTATATTGACTATCTTGAGGTCACATGCATATTCCTTTTCAGGGATATATGCATGCATGCCTACATACATATATATGACAGCATGTTGAGCTTTTCCCACTTTGGAAAATAAAGCCTTGCTTAAAACCGTATAATGTCTTGGTCCTCTCCACCACAATCAAGTGATTTTCTATTGGATGCCTAGATTTCTTATCAATGATATAAGAGGAGAATAACCCAAGTGACGTGTTGGGCTGAGTGGTCACATGTGTCCCACATCTAAGCTGTCCATGTATCCACATTGGAAAAATTAAGCCTTGCATAGAGCTTATAAGTTCTTGGGCCTGTCCATCCATTGCCAATTGGTTTTGGTTGGATGCCTAGATTTTTAACCACACACACACGTATATTGATAGTATGGGTTTAATGTTTTTTTACCTTTCAAGTAGAATATACTGGTCCTATTTTTAATTTATAAAATACTTGTCGTTTCTCGAGTCTGCTAACTTTGAAATTTCTGGTCTTTAAGTTTTCAAACACTTATTGAGAAGAATAATTTCTCATGGCTTCTTTGGCGGGAAGCTATTCTTACATATCAGTAATTCAGAGGCACATGATTTTCTAATGTCAAGTAGTTGGTGTTTCCAGAAAAAAGTAAGTTTTACTTGAATTAGTATGAGAGCATGGCTCGACACCAAATTACAACACTAGGAATTTGTTGCCATTCTAACTCCCAATCAGAGATAGCCAATGTTTCTAGTGAAAAAGAAATGAGATAATCAATTGAGAAAAGAAAACCTTAGAAGCTGAGGTCCTGTTCAAATTGCCTGATTATCATTAAAATTGGACCTGTCCTGATATTGTAAGCAGGTGTTCTCAGCTAAATGTTAATAAGACAGGACTTATGGTAGTATTGACTACACAGTGCACACTAGTTATTTTCTCTTATATTTCTATATTTTTCTGTTTTTTTTTTTTTTAAATTTTAAATGTGAAGTCACTTTCTGTAAAGAAAAATAAATTTGAAGTCATGTCACCCCCTAGTTTTGGACATCTGTCCTGCAATTGGTCAAATTTGGGCTTAATTTGTCTTGTTTATAATTCACAGGTGATTGTATGTTCCAGAGATGGAAGCATCTATTCACTTGAACTCGTAAGTTCCGGGATCTGTTCTTAATCTGTAATCTGTAATGTTTATATTTGTATAACTTGTTTTGATGACATACTATATTTAATTGCTGTTTGTGTATCTGCCAATAGAGTATTTAATTCTTTTAATAGAATCTGATAGAGATATGGGTATTGCATCCACTTTTCTGGATTTGCAAGACTTAATGGTGGTTTCTCTTCCAATAAACTTTAAGCAACCTTTCTCTATAAAGGGTTAGGCTTGGGTTCAATTGTCTATTATATTTATAGACATTTTGCAAAAATGACACTGATTGCTTGATTACATTGTACTGCAATAGTGTTCCCTAAGATGTTGTAAAAGATAGTGTTTCATTTATTCATATTCGTATATTATAATGGCACACTGATCACTGCTATGTTCACTCTAGGAAGCGGGAGATTTACTCTGGGAGTACAATGTTAAGGATCCAATTACTTCATCTGCCTATGTCGATGAGCACCTGAGCTTGGTGTCTGATCAGTCTAATTTTCCAGACAGCAGGTAAAGAAGTACATATAGCTAACAAAATCTGAATCTCTCTATGATGGCTTACATATTAATCCAAAATGTTTTCCAGGGTGGTTTGTGTATGTTCCAGCTCAGGAAGCATAGTTTTGATTCGGGTTAACTTGGATGTCACCAAAGGTGCAAGTCCAATAAACTTAGATGTTGAGGAATTTGCGAGGTTGGAACTCGCAGGAGATGTATTCTCTTCTCCTGTAATGATTGGTGGCAGAATTTTTGTTGGTTGTAGGGATGATTATGTGCACTGCATTGCTGTTAAGCCCTAGTCTACAGGAACAATGCGTAGTTCTGTATAGATGAATTTTGTTGTAAATTATGTCATCATATGCATCGCTTCTTGTTCTCAATTGTTCAACACTTACACATGCAACCTTGGTCGGTTTCGCACCAAAGGTGAGATTGCTTGTCTTGCTTTTGCTAAGATGAAAATGCAAGAGAAGCAATTGTGTTTGGTCAATCGCATTCACAACATGTTAGATTCGATATGTTTCCCCAAATTGTAGAGATGTATAATAAGTAACGTCATTAAAAATAGGCCTACTCCTGTTTGAGATAACATGTTGAACTTGACATGATTTGTAATCGTGTTAGTCTCTCTCCAGGTTTAATCGTGTGATTTTTTTTAGGCAGAAAAATCAAAACAGTCACTCAACTTTGTATCGTTCGACACTTTGGTCACTGAGTTTTGAAATATATCACTTTAGTCACCGAACTATAACACCGTGTATCACTTTAATCACCGCCGCCTATCAAACTTCGAATTGAAGTGCAACACCTATGCCAAAATGTCCGCAAGGATGAGAGGAGTAACTTTTCTAATTAGGGCTAAGCTTGATTCGGTCTAGAATAGTTGAAATTTTGCCCGAAAGTCGGCGGTGACCGAAACTATAACTCTTCAATTCTCTGCCGTACGGCGACGGTTTGAGGTGAGGTTGGTGGCGTTGAACTCGACTCGAGGAGGGCTTCAAAGCACAGTATGTGGCTTCGATCGATTTGGCTGGTTGTGGAGAGATGCATAAAAGGAGAGAGAGATGTCGGTGAGAGAGAGGGAGAGGATACAAGTGATTAAAGTGATACACGGTGTTATAGTTCAGTGACTAAAGTGATATATTTCAAAACTTAGTGACTAAAGTGTCGAATGTGTCAAAATTCAGTGACTGTTTTGATTTTTTTGCCTTTTTTTTAACTTTTTTTTTCTGTCAAGATTTTTTTAAAATTTTTTTTTTAACCTTAGGTGCAATTTGTTATCTAATGAATTGTAGTTGCGTAGGATAGTGACTGAATAATTATTTATTTTTTGATTGAAATGAAATGAAATGTTTGCCGTCTATTCACGTATGACATATCACTATATTAAAATATAATATACTAGAAACGACAACACACTCTATGAGAGTGAGAATCAGTTATTTTTAAAAAGTATTTTTTTAATTCTTTTAAAAATTGTTTTTTTTTTTAAAAATCTTTTTGTCCTTGACATTTGATATTTTATCCATGGTTATTTAATATTTGAGGGTATTAAAGTAAAATTTTTTTTTGTTATGGTTGACAACTCTTAAGAATTATATAGATGATATGAACCGTCTATTTTGTAACTAATCTAACGACTGAATTTAAACTTGCGAATTGGCTTCTTGCTTAGTCGGTATATTATCGTTGGAAACCGAAAATGGTCATAGTCCCCTCTACCAATGACCACATATTCTCTTCTCAAACAGTTATATCCGCCACAGAACATTAAAAAAAAAAAGTCATACTTCTCCACCCCAAGGCCCAAACTATACAGGTGAGTCATATGACCCATAAAACCAATTGAGGAAGTTCATAGCTAGTCTGACGATCAAGACACATTAGATTAAAAAAGAAGAAGAGGCAATTGCAAGTGCAATGTCAATGATATAGATTATTGGAACTTCACCATCGACAATATTATAGGTTGAGAATTTAAAATTTCTTCATCTAACATATAAAGTTATGGGTTTTTATCACAAATGGTACCTGAACTTTACCTCAATTATATACATAGTACCTGAATTTCACTTTTGATCACAAATGGTACCTGAACTTTTTGTTTTGATTACAAATGGTACCTATCGTCAAATCTACCGTTAAAAAATTAAAACAAATTCATCCTACGGTCAAAAATTGAAAAGAAAAAAAAACAAAAAAATTCAGTTTTTTTTTTTTTTTTTTTTTTTCTCTTTCTCTCTCTCTCTCTCTCCCCCTCCCTCTCTCCCCCCCTCCACCCGTAACCTCTCTCCTCTCCCTCTGCACCATAAGGCGCCACCACCTCCGGCCACTTCCGATCCTCCAAACCTATTGGGCTTTGAAGCCCTCCATCCCAGCAACCTCGTGGTACCCTCAATTTTCAACGTTGACTGCCGTACGTGGAGGATTGAGGTACCGGTCGTCGACTTTTCGATTTTTGGAACTTCCGGCATCAATATCTCTCGATCTACTTTGAATCTTACCTTGATGTAGTTACATAATTTCATCCTTGGATTGTGCTCTACATGTTGATATAAACTTTGTGATCATTGGAGATGGTTGACGGCGGCGCCGAGGAGAGGAGAGAGAGTTCCGGCGGGAGAAAGAGAGAGGTTTTTTTTTTTCAATTTTTTTTTTACTGAAAATTGACTTTAGGTACCATTTAGGATGAAAACGAAAAGTTTAGGTACCATTTAAGATGAAAACAAAAAGTTCGGGTACTAGTTGTGATCAAAAGTGAAGTTCAGGTACTATGTATATAATTCACGTAAAATTCAGGTACCATTTGTGATAAAAACTCTAAAGTTATATAATGCTGGTAACTGTTGGTTTACTTTTCAACAAAAAACAAATACAAGCTACATGCTAGTGGTACATCTCAAATATCCAAAAACAAAGCCTATGTGCATTGATTTAAAAAAATGGAAGCAATAAGGTTTTGATGAAGAAGCAATTTGCTCCCTTTTATTGTTGTAGTTGCATCTCATGCTGCTCAAACTCTTTCTCTTCAACTTCCAACTCCAACGCCTTCTCCTTGAGTTCACCAACAATTTTTTTTTTCGCTTTTTCAATTTTCAACAACAGAGAATGAAATTCAATGTATCAAGTCGATACAAATTGTATCAAGTCGATACAAATTGTTTCAAGTTACTTTCTTGATCAGATTCTCTTTCCCTAACGTTCTTTCCTGCCTTTAACTAGGTTTTGATGTTTTCCAAACGTCCATCACAAGTCACAAAGACAAATGGTCACTTGGACGTTTTCTTTACTCCATGTTTACCAACTGGTTGAGGAAATGTGAGTTCAAGAATTTGAAGCTTTTGAATCAAGTCTGGCGATAGGTTTGGAAAGAGAGAAACTATTTGGTTCATGCACCCATTTAAACCTAACCACAAATTCAAAGAACCAGGTCTTATGGAGAGAAAAACTAATAAGGTACATTCTAATAATTTCAATCCAGTGGGGAGAAGAGGTATTAGGTTATACAACAAATATTAGCCGAACTGTATGTCAATTCATCCGAGCCAAATTTATTACCCTCACTACTAGAAATATATGGTTAGTGACTGACTTTTTCTAGTCACTAAAGCCATCATTAGAGACTGTTGTCCTTTCTTCTTCACTGGTTCCAAATTAAAATCATCTCTTTCTCTCGACTTCTCGAAGAAACCGAATTTTGATGAACTGCAAGAACCTTTGGGCACTTGCCTACCTCATGTCACTTGGCAGAAAACCCATTAGAGATTTTGGCACAGATCACTTCCAGATCTTCAGATTTGGATTTCATTTTTTGAAGATATATTAGCAGATCTAGAAATATGTTCCTGACCACTATCGACATTTTGGATTGAGAGGGGCTTCTAGGTTTGCCTCATCTCACAAAATTCATTGTTGCTTACCTTTTAATTCATATCTGCAGTTACGGTCTTGCCTATGGTGTTCAAATTGGAAATCTCGACGTCCGAATTGGTCTCTCAATCACCAATCCAGATAAAAGATTAAGTCTTCACTCTTGCTTTTCATCGCTGACTCAGGTCTCACGCTCTCATATTCATTTTACTCGTCGCCGCATTCTCCCAGCTCGATCAATAGTTGGAGTTTGAGTACTAGGCAAAGTATTGGGGAGTGTGACACCCAATTCAGCCGTGCGCTTGAGAGGCTTATTGGGAACGGGCTAAGAAAATATTTGGTTCATTAATATGATTTTCCCATGATCACGTGACATTCACGTGATGTCTATTTAAAAATCTCAAGCATCAGTGCTAAAAGCACCGAAGACGATCCCCTATTTTTTTTTTCTATGTTCATGGATTATGGTGTAAAATGCCTCTTTTTGATGTGCATTTTGTTTTATGTGTATAAAAGCTCGATTTTTTTGTGTTTCTGTGGTGGATGAGTGTTTTGTATGATTGTTGTGTCTGAGTCACTGAGTGTTATATTAGAAGTCAGTATTTGTAATATTTTCGATTTTCTTGGTAAAAATAGTAGAATCTTTTAAGATTTTTTGTTATAGAACTTATTTGTATTTGGCAAGGGTGTGTGAGTGGCTTTTGTGATCTTTTTGAGTTTTCAGATGAAAATGTTGAATCTTTATGATAAGTTGTTCTATAATTGTTGTGGATTTGCTATGTGTGTATTATATTTGTGTAAAAGTCACTATTTACACAAATTTCCGTTTTTGGTAATAAAAAACTGAATCTTTAAGATATTTTGTTGTATGATTCTTCTGTATATATGATTGTAGTGTAAACGTATAGAATTTGTGATAGTTTATAGTTTTTTTACTGTAAATTTTTAACTATTGTGGTCATCCGTTGCATGATTGTTATGTATTTTTATGAATTTTGGTATAAAAGTACTCAATTTGTGATAGTTATAAATTTTTTCTTAGAAATACTGAATCATTGCGGTTATGTATTATATGATTTTCATTTTGTATATATGTAGATTTTAGTGTAAATATCTTTATTTTGTGCTACTTTCTATGTTCATATATGGCAAAAAAGTTTGAGTTATTATAAATAAAATTATGGATGATAGGCTTGTAGTAAACAAAATAACGTTAAGGTGAGACAATGTTTTACTATAAGAATATTAGAAACTAAAGAAGAACCATTGATTGGATAATTCGTCAGAATTCCTCCATTCTCAACTCCTCGATCGACTCAACTCAACTCAGCTTTCACCATGACCAATATCATCTCTAGAGCTTTGCTTGTTTGCTTTCTCTCATCATTTTGTCTTGGCCATAATTATTGTAAATTTGTGTGAGACCCACACCTACTTGCCAACTTTTTAAATTTATTTATTGATTAGTATTTTTGTTATTTTTTTCACTCATTTTATATTTGAATATTCATTTAATAAAATCAACTAACTTTTGATAAATCGAAAATAAGGATAATAATATTTCGCATGCATATAAATGTCACTTGAAGATGTTAGAAAAGGATAAAGAGTTTGTTGGGCTCGTAATGGTGATCGATGATGAAACAACTTTGCATGTCTTTGCTTGAATGCCTTCAAAATTTGTTAGCCAAAGTCCTGATTTACAATTATCAATTTTTTGATAGAGATATTATTGATATTATTGCTGACTACGACACTGTAGGCCTGACTTGCTCCGGAAGAAAATAATATTGCGATACCTGGAGGGAAAACTGAGATTATCAGCATTTGTGGTCCTAAACGCTATAAGATCAATTTGAGTAATGAATAACAAGACTTGGACAAGAAAACTTATGAAGAATCCACAAAATAATCCAGAACTGACTCATTATGCAAAATGTAGTGAGTTACATTTAGATTTGTAAGCGCACTCAGCCTCACAACTACTCTAATAACTTCTTTTGTTTACTTTTGTTTCTTATTTATTACTCACTGTTTTCGTTTTTATTTGTGAAGGAGAGTATTCAAACAATTGACATATCATCATCTGAACGACTCTCATCTAGGGTTTATTTCAGAGGATGATATGTCCATCTATGTATGTATCTGAATGACTCTCATCCTCTGACATATTCTTTATTATCTTTAGCTGACCAATATTAGAAACATGTATCTTAAATGTTATATGTGACAGTATGTATTTCTATCTTCATTTGAGCCGAAAAAGCTGTTTTGTGGACTATTGCAATATGATATTTCAAAAATTCAGAGAGAATGAAATAACATCGCTTATTAACCCTTATTTCACGAATAAGATGCAAGAAAAAAACAAGTTTGCGGTAATTGGCTCAGAAGGACAATATGCTAAAATATTGCAGGGGTATTTTATATATTTTATATTAATTATATTTATATAAAAATATTGCATTAATAATTTTATACATTAAATATGAATGAACTTTTTTGTTATTTATAGTAAATTGAAGTGCATTGAATTCATTCACATAATTAAACAACAAGTTGCATTTATTAAATTCATTCACATAGTAAAACACAAACATGAACATGAATTTAAAAAAAAAACTGAATGGAAGTTATATCAACAATTTATTGATTTTATTCTTCATGAATGTTTTCAACTAAGATCCTCATAAAAACATGCATGTTTTTATTTTATTTATTACAGTTAAACTTCAAATTTAACATTGCTTAATTATTTCCCCTGCCAGATGAGTTACCTCCCCTTCCAAAGCTTGAGATTTGAGTTTAACACGTTCCAGGACATGTTGTTGGTGTCCTAGAAAAGAGTGGAGAAAACTTACGCAAAAGTTCATGACAAGGTATCAACAACTATAACCACATTCTACTTAACTAATCCAGGTTCTTTCTTGTTTGAGATTGTAAGAGTTCATGGTTGCAAAAGACCAAAGCAACAAAAGCACAGATGTACAACCCGACTCACTTTTTATTCAAAATCCCATTGATCTTCAGACTTGTTCCTCATCATCTTTTAAGGCCTTCAACCTGGCTGCTTCATCATCTTTTTCTTCCTTCAATCTATCAAATATTCATCAATTAAATTCTAGTACGTAAGTAGACATAATAACTTGGAGGATTCCATTAATGCAAAAGGGGAGAATACTTGCGCTTTCTTAACAAGTTTTCCCATGTTGGTAATCTTAGAATCAATCATCTTTTTTTTTTCTTTGCATATTCTAGCTTATGAACTGCTTGATAGTGATTCTTGATTCCATTCTCAGTTGTCAACTTGTTGGAAGGAAGTGTCCCTGCAGCTGAGGCACACATAAGAAAGATGGTGGGAGGTGAAGATGTGGATCTTCATGGCTTCCACATGCTCAGAAACAAAAGACTTGCCCTCTTCCACACAAATGTTTCATTTGTCCTAACAAGAAGTAATTAGGAGCAATAGTTAGGCTTACTCTTGATATGAACTTCCCAAGCAAAGTGAAGGTAAAATCTTACAAAGAATCACACAGATTTTACGGAATCGAACCTCAAGAATTTTATAGAATCATACAAGTTAATTACCTCAAGAATTGTCTCAAGCAAAACTACTGAAGCTGAAATTAATCTATGTTTATCTACCCACTTATATTCAAATATTAGTTCATGCATTCCAAGTTGAATGTATTATAAAAAGATGATAGAAACATACTGTAAACACCAAGTATTCAGCCAAACACAGAGATGAAGAGATATCAGTACACGTTCTAAAACTACAAGGTATAGCATGAGATATACAACTACGGCAATGGAACTGTCCCGAATGCATATAAGAAGACAAGCATATGATTGATTCCACAATATACTACACTTGCACATTCAAAAATCTATGAAGAGAGTAAGAGGCAGAAAATATATTATGTAAATTCACCAAAGAACTGTTGAAGGAACATTTTCATAACATAGAACTTAATTAGCTGAGAAGTTTGAAACATTTTACATCCAACACATCCATAAATCTATTAGTGAGAAAAGATCGGTCCTGCATTTAAAAGAAGTACCAATAAAAAAGATAGCCAAAGACCACAAAAGTTCAACTGCAGACCGAGACAAACCTCACCAATCCCTACTAATAGTTGGTAGGGAATTATTGAAAACAGTAAACTAAAAGATAAATAACAATTAAATAGAAAATAGAAAGCAACAACCCAAAACGGGTCCAAAACCTTACCCAAGGCTAGAGATTCGGCCCAGGTAAGGCCACACCAGCCCACAATCTGATACATGCCCAGCACCACCACCACTGTTGCTAGACCACCACTGCCATCACACCCCCACCCGTGTTGCCCCTCCACCACCATCGCGCCACCCATACCAAAGAACCCAGCCAAAACGGATCGGGCATTAACACCATTAGCCCTCGCCCACCCATCACACTTCGCCCCCAACCTCACTATCGCCACAGCACTGCCACCTCGAGACCACTGAAAAAATTCGGGAAGAACACAAGGCAGCATTTGCAGTGCCAACGTGATCCACCCACCACTAGCCGCTGATCTAACCCAATTCGATCCAGCCACCAAAACGGACCCAATCATCCCACCAAAACCGATCCAAAGAGACGATAGTAGCCCATTCCGGCCACCCTTGCCACTACCGTACAACCAGCACGCAACAAGCATGATCCAATCAAGAACGGCGAGACCCGCCTACACCATGACCCTTATGAAACCAACGGCCCCAACATGGCATCTCAGGGACAATAGTGTCCAGACAGACCCGTCCGACGATGACGCCGCAATGGCGAGCCGCCGGATGGAGCATGAGAAGTTAAGGAGAAATGAGAGGCACCTAGAGTTTTGAGAGAGAGAACTTTGTTCAAACGCAGAAGAAATTGTGATTTGATCAAAGGGGGAGGGGGAAATTGTAGGATGAATTTATATTATAATATTTAATATAATGTAAATGTTAAATTATTACCCTTTTAGCCACGTCTACTAAGTTCGGAGTCTTTGAACCATATGTTGACCACCAACTAATGGAATCTATAGTCATAACATCTGTTCTAACTGAAGTATCAACAAACAACCCCTTTCTCTGGTGAAAGTGAGCAAATTGTTCACGTAGCGCATGTGCTTCTTCTTCATTGTCTACTATCTTTTTAAATGCATCCATGACGCCATTGATAACTTCATTATCTTGATTTGGGGCTTTTCTTGTTGTACCTCCTGGTGCTAGTTGAATAAGATATTCTCTATCATAAAACTTTGGTGTCAAGACAAATCCAAGACAATGAATAGGAATATTCATTTTTTCCCCATCTTGCAAGTATAATGTTTTCAACATACTCAAATTGATCAAAGTTGTAATACCCCGAAAATTTCGATACTATTTTTATAAAATAGGTCGTGAAATTTGAAGTGAAATGGTGTGATTTCGTATTTTTAGGGGTTTTCGTCGTAAAACGATAATTACGGTGGTAATTATAAGTTACACAAGGTTAATTAAGGTAACTTTGTATCCGTTGAGAATTTGGGAAAACTTTCTTCACGAGATTTGTAGACCTCGCCGATCGAGTTCGTAGGATTTCGGTTCACCGGAAACGGACATCGTATGAAGAAGTTATGGACCTCGAAAGTTTGACGAATTTCTATAAAAATGATTTTGGGTTTTACTATTCACCAAAAATCAGAATTTCCCCCAGAAAATTACTGTTCACCCGTGCTACAGTAACCGACCACTTTGACCGGCGATTTCTCCCAATTCCGGCCATCTCCGGCCATGAAACTTGTCCCAAATTGTTCACCACTCAATTCTCTTCAACCCTATATAAATTTCCTTGATCAATTCTTAGTATAGAAGGAGAAATCAAGAAAAGAAAAAGGGGAAAAACGCAGCCGAACTGTTCATCCGTTTCTGGGCAAGTTTTCGGCCAAATCGAGTCACCTTACCTACTGGGCTTTGTAGGCCTTGCTTGGGGCTTTCTAACAACATAAAGTACGCTTCAATCGGAGTTCGGACGAAGGAGAATTTTGGATTTGAAATCCTAGGGTTTTGGAACTATCGAGGTAAATTCGAGACTTTTTACTTTGAATTGGCCCTTGTGGTAGTTATGAAAGTTGTTTCTGGTAATGTGTAGAACATGCTGTTAAAATTTCATAGCAATCAGACAACTTTTGTCCGGCGGCTGGCCACCGTCGGTGGCGGCGCGTCGGCGGCGCGTCCGGCCGGTCCAGGAGCAGTTCTTTGCTCCGTTTGGCTTGGTTCGTCGATACGAACAACCTTCGTGTTTTGACTTTTGTCAAATTCGGTCGTTTGATCAATGATCAATTAAGCGATAGTTATGGATCGTTAGATCCGTGATGATCCGACCGTTGGATCATCACCAATTTTGGATATGATGTTAGGATGCTAGAAATAAGCATGTTGATGGATTTTGGAAGTTTCGGATTTTGTGTGGGACCCGTTGATGAATAGTAGACGTGGGACTCACGTTGACCGACGGTTGACTTTTGGTCAAACTGTCCCGAATTATGGTTATTGATGTCTAAGAGACATTTGAGGAATATCTGAAGTGATTGGATTTTAGAATCATCAATTTGGAAACTATGATATGCTAAGTGGAAAATTGCATGTTCATATGTATTTTGGAATCAGGAAGCATTTGGCTAGCTTTGTCGATTCCCGGGTATTATTTGAAGACGCAGCAGGAATTAGAGGTGAGTGAATCTCACGATATTTTATATATGAATATTAATTCATATTGTGTTGTTTGCGAAAATAAATAATTATATTTATTTAAATGATTTTGCGATATATAAATTAAATACAGTTTTAATTT
The DNA here is from genome assembly GCA_029955375.1 of Rubus parviflorus. Lineage (NCBI taxonomy): Eukaryota > Viridiplantae > Streptophyta > Magnoliopsida > Rosales > Rosaceae > Rubus > Rubus parviflorus. Next base: position 5,438,931 of record JARGGL010000005.1, on the reverse strand, counting down.
GATATATCAGCATGTGTGATTTTGTGTTAAAACAATATTTGAAAGTATTCATTTTATTGTTTTAATTGGTGGATTTTGTGGGAACAATATTTCAAAAATTATGATATTGTGTTTGCCTACTCGAATGTTTTTGTAGCCAATGGGTGAAGGTTAGAGCTTTAGACTGTGTAGCCACTGGGTGAAGGTTAGAGCTCTAGACTGTGTAGCCAATGGTGAAGGTTAGAGCTTTAGACTGTGTAGCCAGAAGGTGAAGGTTAGAGTTCTAGACTGTGTAGCCATGTATTCATTGAAAACAAAGATGAATACTTTATGTAATAAAGGAGAAGAAAAATGGTATTCTCGCTTTATCTTGATGTATTAAAAGGAGAAGAAAAATGGTATTCTCGCTTTTAATCATTTGAAGTTGATTGTGGTTTTGTGTGAGTATGATATGAATTTGCTTCTTAAATAATTGAAGCATTGATTTATTGAATTACAATTCTTGGAGAATTATTGAATTGTATTTAGAAGTTTTTACTTCTTTAAAAATTGAAGTAATTATTATGATGATTTACTTTTCTTAAAAAGAAAGAAATCATAATTTTGGGAAACGATTTTGGGGAAGGTTTATATTGTTTAATATTCTGAATTACCCTGGGATTAACATACACGTTTATGGGACGTGTGGGGTTAAAATACGTGGTATGGGACGCGTAGGTTCAGTATATTCTATAATATGAATTTTCGGGATTAGAATTATATTTGAAGAATATAAATTACATATATATTGTTTTAAACAAAATATATATATGTATATTTTTGTTAAACGTTTTAGGGTGAGTAAACTTAGATCACTCATACCGGCTTCATAAGCTGACCGGGTTTGTTGATATAACCCGGTACACTATTCCACGGTGTAGGGGTTATACCTGCAGGTAAGGATAACCAGGAGTAAGCAAGGCTGCATACATTTTGTTGGTTTATAGACTTCCGCTGTTTGTGATAAACTCTGTTGGATTAAGTACTTAATATTTTGTAAAATCAATTTATTATGTAATTTATTGGTATGTAATATTTGACTCTAAAGAACGGGTCAACATTTACATACGTTGGGCATGGAGTATGTGTTGTTGTACTTGAATTAAAAGGAAAAAAATTCTTGTGCATATTTGTATTTGATATTCCATGTCGTCACGTTCCCGAATGGTTTGTAATTAAGGGCAAAATGCCTTATTAATTGATTGGAAAATCGGGGCGTGACAAAAGTATTCCCTTCTTGTCATAACATCTTTTACTTCACCCCACATATTGTCCATCATTTCATAAATTTCACCCATTTTTTGACCTTATCCATCATCAAACTTAATCAAATAATATATGGGCTTTGTGATACTTACTATGGCTTAGTTTGGGAAAGCTTTTAAGCTGATGTGCTTATCCCCAATGTGTTTTGTAAAGTCAAAAACAACTGCTTATTTGGGAAGCTTGGGCTTTCTAAAGCCAAAAGCCGAAGCCAACAAAGAGGAGCTTTCAAGGGCTTTTAAAACACTGTAACATAATTTTAATGAAACTTGTGAAAAGACCCTTATGCCCTTACACTTTTAGCATAATGACAATCAAAATCCCTCACATTCCAAACCCAGAAAATGACGCCGAGGGAAGAGAGAAGATAGAAGAGAGAAAGGGGTCGGCCTCCTCTACTCCCGCTCCTCCTCGCGTTCTTGCGGCTGTTTATATAATGGAGCTGGGCTGGGTTTGGCCGGAAAGAGAGAAGAGAGAAAGGGTCGGTCACCATTTTTGTAATTCTTGAAGAGTAAAAATGAGTAATTGAAATGAAGATTTGTAGAGAGGAAGCTTGGAGATGAAATTTTGTAGAGAGAGAACTTATAGAGTAAGAAATTGCAGAGAAAGAAATTGGAGAAAGAAGATCTCGAGAAGAATTTTGGATTTGAGAGGAAGAAATTCTGAAATTGCAGAAGAGAGACTTGACTTGTAGGAGAGTATTTCTGGGTTGCTTGATTTTTTTTATTTTGCAGAGAGATTGGTACATAATCGTCTGAGAGATCGAGAAGAAAAGAATGGCGGTGGGGAGAGCTGAGAACAGAGAGAAATAGAGAGGGAGAAAAGAGAAGCCGCGAGGGGGAGGGGGAAGAAGAGGGATCAGAGGAAGCAACGAAGAAGATGGAGAAGAAGAAGAAAATGAAAGAAAAGAAAAAAACGAGGTAAGAAAAAGAAAACAAAAAAAAACAAAATGTTGAAGGAAACCTACTTTGTGTGTGCCTTGTCAACCTAGGAGTATCTTTAGTTAGTATAGCATAAGGATTATACATTAAATATGATTCCAATTATGATGTGGATTGTACCCTTGTGTTTCTCTATAGATAGAGGCACCTATTCATCAATAAAAATCGATTCTATTCTTGTGCTATTCTCTTCTTTTGTTATTTACTTTCATTATACTTAAACATGTTATCAGCACGAACCTCTAGCCCTGAATAAAAAATCTAAACCCAGAAACCTAAACCCTAGGATTGTCGAGGTCTCTCTCTCTCCCCACCGTGCACCTCCGGCCACTTGTTGCACAGCCGGAAATCACCAAAATGTCGGCCACGTCTTCCACCGCCGTGCTCCTCCTTCCTACACCAATCTCCAAGAATCTGCTTGGACAAAATAGCCTACTTCGGAAGCACTTTTACACCTTCTCAACCGTTGGATCAAGAATAAAATTTGGCGATTGATTCCTCCTTGTGTCTACTACTCTCAGTTCAAATGTTAACCAGTTCAGACCGTTGGATCTCCATATATTCAGCTTTAAAGGAGTAATACTCAAACAAAAAAGAAATTCAAGTAAGTTTTTATAAACGTTGCTGCTTTATGAATTTAAATTCATATTCTTTTTCTCAAGGGACTTCCAACATCCCTCCTCTACCTCCCACCTTTCTATAGGGTGGGATTCTTGAACTGAACTCATCCAAACTATGAGAAGCATTTGGGGAGTGACTGGCCTTATATCGCTTGTGGTATATGTAAGACATGAGCACCTCTAATGTCATCATGCTATTGGTGAAAGTTCTAAAGCCGAATTATGGGGATTCGAGCTAATACTCCGGACGAGAAATCCGTAGAAAGAAGAGACTTTGAACGAGGAGTTCATTGAAGAATTTACCTCCGGATGAGGAATTCATAGAGAAGAAACGACTTATGGTTCACAACTTAAACACAAATAGACTCACCTACTTGAGTATGATGTCTAGGTAAGGAGTTTGAGATAAGTGGTATTAAGAGAGCTTGCTCCACCGACATCTCTTATAACTTACCTGGTTATATCTGAGTAGAGCTACCGAATGAGTTTAAGGTTATGACCATACTACACCAAAGTTTCACCTAAATCCAAAATCCTTGGAAGCGTTTCTTGGGAGCAAAGATTGCTCAGAAACCCTCTATTGTTTTGTGGGAGTATTAACTCCGAAACTTACCCTTTATTGTTTCGTGGGAGTATTGACTCCGAAACACACCATATTCTTGTTCTCCATATTTTGGATGTCAAACATGAATGAACTCGATTTTATTCCATTGGATTCTGTAGACATTAGATTTTGAGATGGGCTTATGATATCCTAATGTACCTATTCGCGCAAGAGCTTCTAGCTCGAATCCATCAGCGTTGTTTTGAAGAAACCGTTCTAGACCCTCAAACTGAGATGAACAATGACAGGTTACTTATCCTGATGAAACGCCATATGGATATGACACTCCAGTTTGAGTTCATGAAAGAGATTAGCGCTAAAAGCGCTTCATGATCGAATGTTATGGTAACATTCATCATTCTGAATTTAGAAGTATAATAGACTAATCTCCATTTCTCTGACTTTGATAAAGTCATGGGATATAATTCAAAAATTCTCCGCACCAAAAACTTGATGCATCTCTATGGAAAATCATCATAGATGAACAATTGATTGAGGAAACTCTCACCACCTTCTCCATCTCTGCCTTGAGGAAAGGTATGACGATGATGGCACCCCTAAGGGAGGACGCCACGAGCAAAACCCTAAATCTAGGGACAAATCCGGACGTTTTGATCCGTAAGATTGATTTGCTCAAGAAGGTAGTCGCCATGAGAATAGGCGACCTCGCAAGCATAGGACCACGAAATAGTGAGAGAAGACCACCGTCCCTATAGGAGGTACGCCGCTGGTCACCGCCGGTCAGCGTTGTGTCGCCACTAGTTATGACAGCACTGCCACCGGCCAAGGCAATCTGTCACCGTCTTAGGGTCCGTGAGTACCGAGCCTGTATGCCTTAATCAATGGGGAATCCTCTTCATAATGTCTATTAATGATATGGAGCGTCTGATCAATGGGCCATGATTTGCAATACATATGAAGATGTAATTGTAATGATCAAGACGTCGAGTTTAAGGGTTAAAAACTTTGGAAGCCGATTTTGCTCAAGTCTTTATGTTTTCAAAGTTGATGAAATATGGCATGTTTGCCAAGACAATAGATTTAGTTTTGATTTAAGATGCTCAGGCATTTTAATATTGATAAGGTCCATCCTGTTAGCACTCCCATGATTGGTCGTAGTCTAGATCCAAAGAAGGATCCGTTTCTCCCAAGGGATGATGGTGAAGACGTTTTAGAGGCTGAGGTACCGTACCGAAGTGCAATAGACGCATTATTGTACTTGGCACAGTGTACAAGACCCAATATCTCCTTTCTGTCAACTTGTTAGCTAGATTTAGCTTTGCGCCCACGCAACGTCATTGGACTGGCATAAAGACTATATTTCGTTACTTGAAGGGTACGATTGATATGAGCTTGTTCTTTCGCACTGGTGCTGCTGCCCATTATTCCCAAAGTCCTTGTGATGTTTTGGTGGGTTTTACTGATGTTGGGTATCTCTCTGAGCCTATGTCTTGCACATTTTTCCAAAACTCGTCACTGCTCACCAAATCTGCAATCATAACACCTTGAATCCTCGTTTGCTCATCTACAGTCTTCAACCAATCTTTGCATTTTTAAAGAACAACTATAGTTGCTAAGACCTCTCTATAGTCAAGAAGTCGCTTCAACAAAATATAATGTGAGGCAAACCTAGTTTTTGCAACTTTTAGTAACTCTAACTTTGTCTGACTTCTGAAGAATGCTAGAACATGTTTATGATTCAAGAAATATTTGACAATGCTTTTTCCAATTTTATAAGTATCTATAATACCTCGAATTTTCAATATTAATTTCTCGAAAAATTTAGAAATAAATTATTGATTGTTTTGGAAGATTTTGGTTTGCTGGTGAGGTGGAATTGTCGTTAGACAAATATCAACTCGAAAAATCTTAGTTTTTGTGGGGTCAAAAGGTTGACTTTTTATTAGTTGAGTTTCTCAGGAAACTTTCTTCACGAAAGTTGTAGAACTTGTCGATATGAGTTCGTAGACACAAAGTTTGCTTAAATCGGAATTCGTATGATGGAGTTATATTATGTGGAAGTTTGGTAACTATTTGGAGAAATTGCTATTTATAGCAATTTCTGAAATTAGCTTGCCTATTTTGGAAAAATTCTTGAAAACTCCGAAAGTTTTCTCTCAAGGAAACCGAGTTGACCTGTTTACCCACTTAACTTGACCCGGCCATAACTTCCTCCTCCAGCCAGCTATGGGGACAAGACCGGTGGAGTTGTATTCGTCTCTCCTTCCTCTTTCGATCTATGGTGGTGGAATAGGTCGATTCGAGCCACAGAAGGTGCAGCGAGAGCTGCTATTTCGTGGTGGTTTGACCTGATCGGCTGCGCCGATTCCGACCATGCTATGACTGGAAACCAATTGGGTTTTGAAGCCCTCAACCCCAACGACTTCTTTGTGATAGTGGATCATCGAATCGTTCACTGAGCAAGGCGAATCGTGGACTTGAAGTTTTGTGGATTTGGAACTTTCGACGGCTATATCTCCCTATCCATTGGGAATCGATCTTCGAGCTATGCTTGGAGTCGTGAAACACTTTGCTAGAATTTGTCGATTCCCGGTTACTAATTGAAGACGCAGAGAGAATTAGAGGGGAGTGAATCTCACGTTGTTTTAGATGTGAATAATAATTCACTCTAAGTTAATCTTAAATGTATTAGCAATTGAGAACTATAGTTGGTATTAGTGGCATTCCTAAGAGGATGATTACGTATATATATATTTGTGTGAAATATTTATTGTGTGATTGATTGTGTGGTGAACAATATATTTAGAGTAAATAAATATATGTATTGTTTTTGGATTGGATTGAATTGTGAAAACTATATTGTGGCTTTGAAAGATGACATTTTGACATAAGGTTATAATATCTTAAAATGATTTTGTGGTCTAGTGTGTTGGCCGGGATGAGCAATTACATTCATGATGTGAAAGTGCTCACTATTGAATATTGAATATGCACAACGAATATAGTTGTCGCCAATTGTTTCTCATAATGTGAAGGCGCTCATTATGATTGGTATCCATAGTGTGAAGGTGCTCATTATGAATACGGTCGGTTGTGTCTCATAATGTGAAGGTGCTCATTATGATTGATATTCATAGTGTGAAAGTACGTGCTCACTATGAATACGTACTAGGAACCTAATAAGGTGAAGTAGTGTCATTTTAAAAGGAGTAAATTGTATTCTCGCTTTTAAATGTCTAAAAGAGACATTGATTTTGGTTGCATTTTGAAGGATGATTCAAATGTGGTTAAAATGACACAAGTCATTGATGGTTCTCTTTTGAAATAAAAGAATTGAAGTTTTGGTGTGAGTAAATTGAGTTTTACTTCTCTAATACTTGAAGTAATTTTTATTGTGATTTACCATTCTTGAAAATAGTGAATTGTAAATTGAGATTATGTTTTAAATATGAACTATATTTATGATTGTAAAAATTGTTTTGTGGGTAAAATGTTTACATATTATAGTTCGGAAATTAACTAGATATGCATGTACATTTTGTTATATGAACTTTAGTGTGAGTAAAACTGAGATAATTCACACCAACTTAAAAAGCTGACCAGGTTTATTGATTTAACATGATACACTATTCGACGGTGTAGAGGTTAGTACTGCAGGTCTGGATAACCAGGAGTAGACATGGTTGCTTCTGGAGGACTAGTTGGTGGTTCTAATCTTCAATAGTAAGTATTGTGTTTAGACTTCCGCTGTGGTGTATAAGCTATGAATGTGTAATTACTTATTATTTGGAATTGTCAATTTATTATGTAATTTATGGAATGTAATATTCGATTCTAAAGAACGAGTCAGTATTTAGATTGTTGAGCATGGAGTGTGGGTGCGTTGCACTTGGATAAAAAAGAAAAAAATTCTGGTGCGTATTATAATTTGATATTCCATACTTCACATCCCGAATTGATTGTGTAATTAAGGGCGAAAAAGTCTTATTTAATTGTTTAGAAATTTGGGGCGTGACAGTATCGGTAAACCACTCAAGCACTTTTGCAATTAAAGGATTAAATTCAGCTTACCCTTCTGAACTTTACACCAAATATCATGTTAGTCCCTGCACTTCTAATTTCATCAGAAACATCCCTATACTCTTCAATTTAATCAGTTTAGTCCCTCCGTCAGTCAATCCGTTAACTTTGACCGTTAAGTAATGACGTGACATGAGTGAGGCCCATTCTTGGCTGACTTGGCAGTGATATGGCATGCCCAGACAAAGTAACTACTCACTAATCATCAAAGTATACATCATCAAATTACAATTATAAGCTCTAGACGTAAGAAAAAGAGAGAGTAAAGATGATGAATGCTTAATAAGGTACTTTTCTTCTCCCTTGACCCTTTGATGATGAACTTGGTGACTTGGTGAGGATCTCAACTGCCCAAAGTGGTGGAGGAGGTAGTAGACGTCGTGATGAGCAAGCTTGATGAAGGATGGAGGCGGAAAGGAGGTGGAAAGGAGGTGAGGAAGTGGTGGAAGTGGCCTGAATCGTCGATGCTCGACCGGTCGATGGTATGGTGTCGACCGGTCGACTGGCGGCCAGAAAGTAAACCAAAGGGGAAAATGGGAGAGGAAGAAAGGGAAGGTGAGAGTGATGTGAATGAGGGTAGCTGAATTGGATCCCCTAATGGGGTAAAGAGTGGCTATTTATAGGCAAGAGAGGGAGGGAATGAAATATTAGGATGAACTAAGCGAAGATCTAATTGTGAGATTGAATAAATGAAAGGCAAATGGGTAAAAGGGAGTAATAATCAATGGGTGACCTCACCATATTTATCATGGTCCTTGCTGATTTGGAAGCTTGTGTGGATGAGTCACAAGGTTGATTTCGTCCTTGACTTTGACCATGACTGTAATACCCCGAAAATTTCGATACTATTTTTATAAAATAGGTCGTGAAATTTGAAGTGAAATGGTGTGATTTCGTATTTTTAGGGGTTTTCGTCGTAAAACGATAATTACGGTGGTAATTATAAGTTACACAAGGTTAATTAAGGTAACTTTGTATCCGTTGAGAATTTGGGAAAACTTTCTTCACGAGATTTGTAGACCTCGTCGAATCGAGTTCGTAGGATTTCGGTTCACCGGAAACGGACATCGTATGAAGAAGTTATGGACCTCGAAAGTTTGACGAATTTCTATAAAAATGATTTTGGGATTTACTATTCACCAAAAATCAGAATTTCCCCCAGAAAATTACTGTTCACCCGTGCTACAGTAACCGACCACTTTGACCGGCGATTTCTCCCAATTCCGGCCATCTCCGGTCATGAAATTTGTCCCAAAATGTTCACCACTCAAAGCTCTTCAATCCTATACTAGTTTCTTGCATGAAATCTAAGTATAGGAGGAGGATTCAAGAAGAGAAAAGGGGGGCAAATTATGTCCGAACTGTTCATCGTTTCTGGGTTTGTTTCCGGCCGATTAGACCTAAGCTACTCACTGGGCTTTGTAGCCCATGTCAGGGGCTTTCCAGCAACATAAAATACGCCTCAATCGGAGTTCGGACGAAGGAGAATTTTGGATTTGAAATCCTAGGGTTTCGGAGCTATCGAGGTAAATTCGAGACTTTTTACTTTGAATTGGCCCTTGTGGCAGTTTTGAATGTTGTTGCTGGTATTGTGTAGAACATTGTGGTAAATTTTGGTAGCCATCGGACCACCTTGACCGGCGGTCTGACCACCGCCGGCGGCGGCGCGTGGGCGGCGCGTCCGGCCAGTCCAGGAGCAGTTATTTGCTTCGTTTGACTTGGTTCGTCGATACGAACAACTTTCGTGTTTTGACTTTTGTCAAATTCGGTCGTTTGATCAATGATCAATTAAGCGATAGTTATGGATCGTTAGATCCATGATGATCCGACCGTTGGATCATCATCAATTTTGGATATGATGTTAGGATGCTAGAAATAAGCATGCTGTTGGATTTTGGAAGTTTCGGATTTTGTGTGGGACCCGTTGATGAATAGTAGACGTGGGACCCACGTTGACCGATGGTTGACTTTTGGTCAAATGGTCTCGATTAATATTTCCGATGTCCTAGGTGACATTTGAGGAACTTTGGATTATTTTGGAAATGTATTATGCTAATTGGATATTGCATAATCATAGGTGATTATGAAAGGTGTTGCGTACACGCTTGTCGATTCCTGGTTACTATTTGAAGACGCAGCAGGAATTAGAGGTGAGTGAATCTCACGATATTTTATATATGAATATTAATTCATATGGTGTTGTTTGCGAAAATAAATAATTATATTTATTTAAATGATTTTGCGATATATAAATTAAATACAGTTTTAATTTGATATATCAGCATGTGTGATTTTGTGTTAAAACAATATTTGAAAGTATTCATTTTATTGTTTTAATTGGTGGATTTTGTGGGAAACAATATTTCAAAAATTATGATATTGTGTTTGCCTACTCGAATGTTTTTGTAGCCAATGGGTGAAGGTTAGAGCTTTAGACTGTGTAGCCAATTGGTGAAGGTTAGAGCTCTAGACTGTGTAGCCAATGGTGAAGGTTAGAGCTTTAGACTGTGTAGCCAGAAGGTGAAGGTTAGAGTTCTAGACTGTGTAGCCATGTATTCATTGAAAACAAAGATGAATACTTTATGTAATAAAGGAGAAGAAAAATGGTATTCTCGCTTTATCTTGATGTATTAAAAGGAGAAGAAAAATGGTATTCTCGCTTTTAATCATTTGAAGTTGATTGTGGTTTTGTGTGAGTATGATATGAATTTGCTTCTTAAATAATTGAAGCATTGATTATTGAATTACAATTCTTGGAGAATTATTGAATTGTATTTAGAAGTTTTTACTTCTTTAAAAATTGAAGTAATTATTATGAGGATTTACTTTTCTTAAAAAGAAAGAAATCATAATTTTGGGAAACGATTTTGGGGAAGGTTTATATTGTTTAATATTCTGAATTACCCTGGGATTAACATACACGTTTATGGGACGTGTGGGGTTAAAATACGTGGTATGGGACGCGTAGGTTCAGTATATTCTATAATATGAATTTTCGGGATTGGAATTATATTTGAAGAATATAAATTACATATATATTGTTTTAAACAAAATATATATATGTATATTTTTGTTAAATGTTTTAGGGTGAGTAAACTTAGATCACTCATACCGGCTTCATAAGCTGACCGGGTTTGTTGATATAACCCGGTACACTATTCCACGGTGTAGGGGTTATACCTGCAGGTTAGGATAACCAGGGTTAAGCAAGGCTGCTTTCAATTTGTTGGTTTATAAGACTTCCGCTATTTAATGCTTCGCACTCTGAAGATTTATTGATGTAATATTTTGATGTATCAATTTATTATATAAATATTTGGTATGTAATATTCGACTCTTGTATTGAGTTTGAAATTACAATGTTGGGCATGGAGTTTGTGTTTTGTACTTGAATTAAAAAGGAAAAAAAAAATTCTAGTGCATATTTGTATTTGATATTCCATGTCGTCACGTTCCCGAAATGGTTTGTAATTAAGGGCAAAATGCCTTATTAATTGATTGGAAAATCGGGGCGTGACAATGACCCTCGGAGTTGACCAAAGTTGACTTTCGGCCAATCTTCCGGAATTCTCTTGCGACTAACTTCCGGAACTTTATGTTGACTCGTTGACGTTCTAAAGTCGGGGTTGACCACGAGTTGACCGACGGTCCTCGGTTGACTTTTCGTCCTTTTGCCAGAAATCCACTAAAAGCTTCAAAACGCATCATTTTGCTCCCGATATCAATCCGATGCTCGTGAACCCTACAATGGTGAAAATCAAGGATTAGAGACACTAAACGGTCATTGGATTAGCATTACTAAAGTAATTAGAGGCCTAATTTGTATGCAAATCACATACAAATCAGTCATCAACCAAAGTTGACTTGGCAGTGACTGGGCATGCCACGTCACTGACGGAGGGACTAAATTGATTAAATTGAAGAGTATAGGGGTGTTTATGATGAAATTAGAAGTGCAAAAACTAACATGATGTTTGGTGTAAAGTTTAAGGGGTTAAACTGAATTTAATAAAAAATATATATAAATATTTTTTAACGTTGAACAAATGTAAAATAATTTAGTTATTGGGGCTCATAAAATCTATGATTAAACAATGCAAACGAGGTTTGGCTTTCACAATCTACCGAAGTTTAGTTTTCACTTACTTTGGTGAATTGTGTCAAATTGAGGAAAATTTCCTTATAGCACATGATCTCTATGAAAAATGGTATATTTGAAATTCTCAAGTACAGTTTGTACGGGTTCTCAAAATTATTTTAGAGTCTTAGTGAAGTCTAACGTGAGACCTTATGAGGACCGAAATAATCTCTTTTTTAACTATTTCATCAAATTAAAATAAACAAAATAAAAAAACATTTAGGAACCTCTTGTAGCGACGAACAATTCGTCGCTACAAGTGTTTAAATTTTTTTTTTAAGTTTGAAGAATGTAAGAGAATTTATTTATTAGGCCTCTTTTGGACTCTATGATTAAACAAAGCAAATAGACTTTGGCAACACATTGTCTATCGAAATAGGTGTTTCACTTATTTTTGTCAATTGTGCAAATTGAGAAAATTTTCCTTATTATAGCACATGATTTCTATGTAAAATGATATTTTTGAAAATGATTAAATTCAGTTTACCCCTCTGAACTTTACACCAAACATTATGTTAGTCCTTGCACTTCTAATTTCATCAGAAACACTCCTATACTCTTTAATTTAATCAGTTTAGAGTTGACTGGGCATGCCACGTCACTGTCAAGTTAGCCAAGAATAGGCCCCACTCATGCCATGTCATCATTTAACGGTCAAAGTTAACGGATTGACTGACGGAGGGACTAAACTTATTAAATTGAAGAGTATAGGGGTGTTCTGATGAAATTAGAAGTGCATGGACTAACATGATGTTTGGTGTAAAATTCAGGGGGGGTAAACTGAATTTAATCATATCTTTAAACATAAGATTCAATGTATGCACAACACAAGGAGACCAAAAGATATGTTTGTGTACTTTTTCAATTTCTTTTCCGGCACTTTTGCAATTTGCTGCGTTGTCAGTTGCTACTTGGAGCACAGATTTTGGTCTCACTTCATCAATGACTTTGAGTAGATATTTTACAATTTCATGACCGGTTTTATGAACTCCCGAAAAGGATTCGACATACAAAAACATAGCTTCTTCACTATTTGTAGCAATTAATGACATTGATGAGCAGTTCATGCTTAACATTTGTCCATCCATCCGATACAATAGATACGTCATGAGTATGCCACATAGCTTTGACTAGAGCTAAACTTTTTTCAACACTTTTTTGCACTTATCTAGCAAAGTGGTTCTTGCTTTTTCATATGAAGGAGGTTTGTAACCGTTAGGTCCTTCATTTATAACTTAAATCATCTCACAAAAATAAGGATTTCTCAATACATTGAATGGAATGTCATTGGCTCATAATCCCTTCATTATCGCCATATCCACCATGTTTTTGTCCACAACTTTAAATGCATCCTTGATTGAATTTTTTGTTGGTGGTGCATCATGCTTCAAGAATGTAGAGCTTTTCAAAGAGGAAGCAACCATTCATTTCTTCTTTGCTTCAAGTACCATTTGAATCACTCTTCTATACTCTTCATGATTTGCCATTAATTTTGGACACCTTTTAATTCCGGGTGCTATTTCTGCAAGAGCACCGAATAAATGATAATGAACCTGAGTGTATGAACTCATATATTCATCAGCTTCACAATGGTTGCATCTCCAACGCTTTGAGCCACCAAGATTCTTCCCTCTCACAACTTCAATGAAAGTAACTTCTGTGATTAACAACTTTGATGAGGAACTCAATGACACTTGTTGCTCTAGGATATTGGTTGGAACACTATCATTGCTCTCTTGGGTTTCGTGACCATCATCATGATCCCAACCAATTTCTTGATCTTCTTCAAAGGTGGAAGAATTTGGTTCGGTACAAGCTCTTTTCCTTCCAAAAGTCATCTCTAAACTATATTTCTAAATAATGGGTTTTTTTTTAAAAGGAAAGTATGAGTGAATAATGAAGAGAAGATGTGAAGGAGGAGTTGATGAACAAAGCAAGTAAGGTTACCTGTTTATACAATTTTTCAAGTGATACTATGCAATGTATACATCATTAACTTAAATGTTTAGGTGAAGAGTTGCATAATTTATTTGAAATGCAATGTACTCAAAAGTTTCATGTATAAGTTATTAAATAATGAATAAAAATAATGTATGTGACTATAATTAAAAGTATCTACTATGTACACAATAAGAGAGTAGTTGTAGGGAGAGTAATTTAACTCTAACACTATTGATTATTGTTACATGTATAACAAAGCTTTTTTTTTTGGCATGAACATGTAAAACAATTAACACAGCTGGAAAGACCGGATCACCGCGGAAGACTACTCGTTTTACCAATTCTATTTTTTTTTTTCAATTACCAAGTGATAAGTATACTAGGAAGCCTAAGTAAGGGGAGTGAAAGAGTAAAATCTTCAAATGGTATCTAAATTATCACAAAATGCACTTTTTGGTACCTACAAGTGTTTAGGGAGTTTGGTAGTACTCAGACTATTGCGCTGTTAGCCATTATGGTACATCCGTCTAATATTCTGTCAAAATTGCTTATGTGGCATACAAGTGGTCTTTATTGTCAGAGACATTTTGGTCAAATCGTTCATTCTTAGTTTTCTTTTTTTCTTTTTGCTAAATTTAAAAAAAAAAATTTGGCTACCATTTCTTAGTCTTTTTTTTTTAATATTTTTTACAAGAATTTTAAAATAAATGGTTAACAACGATTTTATTTTCATTACAATTTTATGAAATTAAAATAAAACAATTTTAATTTTGTTTTGTTTAATTTTCGTGTAATTTAAAAAAATTATAAATAAACTATAAAATTTTAAAAAAATTACAAAGAAGAATTAAAAATTTTATTTTTAGTGTAACGGAGAAGAATAAAATTTTACAATTTTTTGAAATTAAAATATAGTTATAGAAGAATAAAATAACTGGGAATAATAAATTTTTATTTTTATGTTGGTTGACATATTTACGTGTGTTTTTAACGGATAAATTGACAAAGGTACCAAAAAGTCCAAAATGGTTAACGTCGCAATAGTTCAGGGACCATCAGACTCCCTAAACATTTATAGATACTAAAAAATGTATTTCGTGATATTTCAGATACCATTTGAGAATTTTACCTGGAGTGAAATCTACACTCCCAAAATTACAAACTGCACTCCCCTTTGAATTTTTTATTATTTTCTATATCCTTTTGTCTTATTCTACCAAATATACCCCTTATAAAGTTTCGGCCACCACCGGCTTTTGGGCTAAATTCGAGCCATTGTAGGCCGAATCGAGCTTAGCCCCAGTTATAAAAGTTACTCCTCTCATCCTTGCGAACATTTTGACATAGGTTTTGCATCATTTTTTTCCGGTCAGGGACGAATGATAGTTGATGTCAAAGTTCAGGGACGAAAGTGATATATTTTAAAGTTCAGGGACAAAAGTGTCGAACGAGTTAAAGTTCAGGAACTAAAAGTATTATTTTTCCTAAAAAAAAGGATTATTTTCCAACCCAAACCCCCCATTAGCCTCTTCCTCCATTATTTTCCCGTCTTTATCAATAAGATAAGTAGCAACAAAAAAAAATTGAAAACTTGCATCAGAGACTGACAGGAGAGGGTGAGAGAGACCAAGCTATCACTAGTCTGAAAGGTAAGCAGATTGTTCAATTTGCTTGCGTCGAATTGGGTTATCTCAATGATCTGATGATTCTGAATTTCTGATCTATGCCTATTATTCTTCACAGGTTCAGTTGAACGCAGGAGCTGCCGGAGCACGGCCACTCAAGGTAACATCACGCTTTCTTTTGCTGTATGGAAACCTGGTGTTTTACTTGGTTATTTTGAATTTTTTTACTTCTTTTATGGCTTATGACACCAAACTGGAGTTGATGCAAGTTTCCTGCTGCGAAACAAGACTGTTCTTTGATTGTGGCGATATTGGGCCCTTAAGAGTCATTTGATGCACTGTGACTTGTATTTAATAGATTCTAAACCCAAAAAATAATCACAATGTCAAGTCTAGCTTATGGAGTTGCAGTGAAAAAACTAAAGTATCATATGATTTTTTCCTGGGGAGGATGATTACATATTCTGTCCATTCGAATCAACAATATTGGTTCATTGCATGAGCAACTTATTAGTGGAATTGGTTTCATTGGTACTGCAGTTTTCCGTATCAAGATCATCTCAACTCTAAGCTCTAACCATAGAAATGGGGAGTGCCGATGCCAACAAACTCAGATTTTGCATTGACAGAGGGGGCACATTCACTGATGTTTATGCTCAGATCCCAGGTCAGCCTGATGGTCGTGTTTTGAAACTTTTATCGGTTGATCCATCAAACTACGATGATGCTCCAGTGGAAGGAATTCGGAGGATTCTCGAAGAATTTACCGGGCAGAAAATTTCCCGTAGTTCAAAGTTACCAACTGATAAGATAGAGTGGATAAGGATGGGTACAACTGTTGCTACAAATGCACTTTTGGAGAGGAAAGGGGAAAGCATCGCCCTTTGTGTGACTCGGGGTTTCCGGAATTTGCTCCAGATTGGTAACCAGGCTCGTCCCAATATTTTTGACCTCACTGTATCGAAACCATCAAACCTTTATGAGGAGGTTATTGAGGTTGACGAGAGAGTTGAGCTCATTCATGATAATCAGGATTCTTCTTCTGCGTCATTAATAAAAGGGGTTTCTGGTGAGATGGTCAAAGTTGTAAAGCCTCTTGATGTAGAAACATTAAAGCCATTACTCAAAGGTTTGTTGGAGAAGGGAATTAGCTGTTTGGCTGTTGTGTTAATGCACTCGTACACTTACCCACAACATGAAATAGCTGTTGAAAGGTTAGCAGCTAGTATGGGCTTTAAACATGTTTCCTTATCTTCAGCTTTGACACCCATGGTCCGAGCTGTTCCTCGAGGTCTAACAGCTAGTGTTGATGCATACTTGACGCCAGTAATTAAAGAGTACTTATCAGGGTTCATGTCTAAATTTGATGAAGGACTGGGGAAGGTGAATGTTTTGTTTATGCAATCTGATGGAGGACTTGCACCAGAAAGTCGATTTTCAGGGCACAAAGCTGTTTTGTCGGGTCCTGCTGGTGGGGTTGTAGGTTACTCGCAGACACTTTTTGGGCTGGAAACTGAGAAACCTCTTATTGGGTTTGACATGGGTGGCACATCTACTGATGTGAGCCGTTATGCTGGGACTTATGAACAAGTCTTGGAAACCCAGATTGCTGGTGCCATAATACAAGCACCTCAACTCGACATAAATACTGTAGCTGCTGGTGGTGGATCAAAGTTGAAGTTCCAATTTGGAGCTTTTCGGGTAGGACCAGAATCAGTGGGTGCACATCCAGGTCCAGTGTGTTACCAAAAAGGTGGGGAATTAGCAGTTACAGATGCAAACTTAGTTCTTGGATATGTAATTCCTGATTATTTCCCATCAATATTTGGCTCCAATGAAGATCAGCCTTTAGATATCAAGGAAACGAGAGAAGAATTTGAGAAGCTTGCTGAGCAAATAAATTCCTACCGAAAGAGCCAGGATCCATCTGCAAAGGACATGACAGTGGAGGACATTGCACTGGGATTTGTGAATGTTGCCAATGAGACTATGTGCCGTCCGATAAGGCAGTTAACTGAGATGAAGGGCCATGAAACAAAGAATCATGCACTTGCTTGCTTTGGAGGTGCTGGGCCTCAACATGCTTGTGCAATTGCTAGGTCGTTGGGTATGAAAGAAGTACTCATTCACAGGTTTTGTGGAATTTTAAGTGCTTATGGGATGGGATTGGCAGATGTTGTCGAAGAGGCACAGGAGCCATACTCTGCGGTTTACGGTCTGGAATCTGTCCAGGAGGCCTCTCACAGAGAAGCTGCTTTACTGAATCAAATAAAGCAGAAGTTGCAAGAGCAAGGTTTTAGAGATGAAAACATGAAAACAGAGACATATTTGAATTTAAGATATGAAGGTACAGACACCTCAATCATGGTTAAGAAACGAAAAGATGGAGGAGAATGTAACTATGATCTGGACTTTGTGGACTTATTCCAGCAGGAGTATGGATTTAAATTACTGAATAGGAATATCTTAATATGTGATGTTAGGGTTCGCGGGGTAGGAGTGACTAATATATTGAAGCCGCTGGCTCTGGAATCTGCATCTTGTTCTCCTAAAGTTGAAGGTAACTACAAGATTTATTTTGAAAATGGGTGGCAAGAAACACCTCTATACAAGCTTGAGAATCTTGGCTATGGGCATGTCATGCATGGTCCGGCAATAATCATGAATGGGAATAGTACTGTGATAGTGGAACCTAAGTGCAAAGCTATAATAACCAAATATGGTAACATTAAAATTGTAATTGAGTCTACTTCAAGCACCCTGAAAGTAGCAGAAAAGGTTGCAAATGTTGTGCAGCTCTCAATCTTCAATCATAGATTTATGGGTATAGCGGAGCAGATGGGAAGGACCCTACAGAGAACTTCTATATCAACTAACATCAAGGAACGGCTAGATTTCTCTTGTGCCCTCTTTGGACCTGATGGAGGATTAGTTGCTAATGCCCCTCACGTCCCTGTGCACTTGGGAGCAATGTCTAGTACAGTTCGGTGGCAGCTCAACTATTGGGGTGAAAATTTGAATGAAGGAGATGTTTTGGTCACCAATCATCCTTGTGCTGGAGGTAGCCATCTTCCTGATATAACTGTTATTACACCTGTATTTGATAATGGAAAGCTGGTATTTTTTGTGGCTAGTAGAGGGCATCATGCAGAGATTGGAGGTATTACTCCTGGAAGCATGCCACCCTTTTCCAAGTCTATATGGGAAGAAGGGGCGGCTATAAAAGCACTTAAGCTTGTGGAAAAGGGGATTTTTCAAGAAGAAGGAATTTCTAAACTCCTCCGCTTCCCCTCCTCTGATGACTTGGCACAAAATATCCCAGGAACTCGCAGGCTTCAAGATAACTTATCAGATCTTCGAGCACAAGTAGCTGCAAATCAGAGAGGAATTACTCTTATTAAGGAGCTTATTGAGCAGTATGGTTTGGAAACTGTTCAGGCTTACATGACCTATGTACAACTTAATGCAGAAGAAGCAGTGAGAGAAATGCTCAAGTCTGTAGCTGCTAGAGTTTTATCTCAGTCATCCAGGTCTGGAGATAAGAGTTCTGTTACTATTGAAGAAGAGGATTACATGGATGATGGATCCATTATTCATTTGAAGCTTACAATTGATTCTGTTAAAGGTGAAGCGAATTTTGATTTTAGTGGAACCAGTCCTGAAGTATATGGGAATTGGAATGCTCCAGAAGCCGTAACAGCTGCAGCTGTTATATATTGTCTTCGCTGCTTGGTGGATGTTGATATTCCTCTGAATCAAGGTTGTTTGGCTCCTGTGAAAATCTATATTCCACCGGGATCATTCCTCTCTCCGAGTGATAAGGCTGCTGTGGTTGGTGGTAATGTTCTAACTTCTCAGAGAATAACTGATGTTGTACTTACTGCATTTCAGGCCTGTGCTTGTTCACAGGGTTGTATGAATAATCTCACTTTTGGGGATGAGACATTTGGTTATTATGAAACAATTGGAGGAGGGAGTGGAGCTGGTCCATCGTGGGATGGGACCAGTGGAGTCCAGTGTCATATGACCAATACCCGAATGACGGATCCAGAAATTTTTGAACAGAGATATCCAGTTCTTTTGCATAAGTTTGCCCTCAGAGAGAACAGTGGGGGAGTTGGATATCATAGAGGTGGTAATGGGCTTGTGAGGGAGATAGAGTTCAAGCGCCCGGTTGTTGTGAGCATTCTTTCAGAGAGGCGTGTTCATGCACCGAGAGGGTTAAAGGGAGGGGAGGATGGGTCTCGTGGAGCCAACTACCTAATCACAAAAGATAAAAGAAGGGTTTACCTGGGGGGTAAGAACACAATTGAGGTGCAGTCTGGGGAAATTCTACAGATTTTAACTCCTGGTGGTGGTGGATGGGGCTCTCCTCTTTGATTCCTACAGTGACGGTATTTGATGCAAGTTTTCTTTGACTTGGTACGTCATGTTTCTCTTTCGCATGCCTCTGTCTCCGGTAAGAATTTAGAAGCATTTGTGGTCAAGTTTCTGTTCTGGATTTGTTATTTTGTCCGTTGTTTTATTTTAATTATCTTTATCAACATTATCTCTATGAAGTAATCGACTTGCAGTCTCAGACTCATACACATAATCTGTAAACACAGAAAGCATTGAATAAAGATTATTAGAAGGATGCTAGTGAACCGAGTGTTTTATTAACCTTTGTAACTATCTCTGTAAATTTCATTGGTTCATTTTGTGAATCTTGTGCGAGAAAAACGCGTAGAAGATGACCTCATGCATAAGTGGCTTCCCTTGATTATATTGGTGAAGACTGCTAAATTGGCTTTCCAAGCAGCAGAGGAATACTCAACTCGCCTTTCTATTCACCTCTCCCAGAAGCTTTCTAATATGTAAGCTTTCAGCGCCGCTGGGACCTCGTTTTCTTTCCACTATCAAACTAAAAACAGATGCTGCCTTCCCATGACATCTCTCTTCGGATCCAATGTCCCTCATCAAGGCCCTGCAAAATGGTGATCCTCTAGCTGACCGGAGGGCATCGAAGACTGGCAAATCGCGCAGCTGATCATCTAGCTGCTCTTGCGTACGGTAGAAGTGCCCATTGGATTGGATTAATCACCCACCTTCCACATCTCACTGAATTCTGTGATGGCAATCTGTAAGCCGCCGTGCAGAAAACCAATAATGAACCCAGCAAATGCGAGACATTTACCACATTCCCAAGAAAGAAATCATATGGCAGGTGTGGGATGCTCTAGTGTTGATCAAATGGAATTCGATAATTAGAAAAGCAACTGCTTCATATTTTGTAAAAAGGGCTGGAAAAAAAATAGGAAGAAAAAGGTTAAGAAACGTTTTGCTTTGCGGTTCTTCTTTTTAGTTACAAGCCGAGTCCGAGTCTTAAGTGAGAATCATTTTTGTCAATGAAAAAACTTAGAAATATAATAGAATATATTAAGACTAGAATATAATCATAGGGTGCCTAGCTTTCTCTCTAACATGAAATAAACTTGTAAATCAGTTATTAACAAAGTATTTGCAGTTAGAAACCAGCCCCGCTTTCACCGCTCTGTTTTGAAACCTTCCACCAATGGATTTTCCCCCATAATTCCCAACCACCACTTTGTTCGATTCCGGCAACAACAACTCTCAAAACAAAAGACAAACATCAACACCCAAACCCAGCAATGGTTCCAGAATCCCACAGACTATAAGAAAAGGAGAGAAAAATAGAGCTATAGCTAGCTCTCCTATCTTTCATTCAACATTGATCTTCACCTTCAATGGAGGAAAGAAAAGGAGATGCTAGAGTCTCTATCGTCTCCGCACTCTTCTTCACCTGCATTGTGGCCGGCGGAGTCTTTCTTTTCCTTTATATGCTTCTCCCTGCTGAACAAGCCAAACCATGGTATCCCATTGCAGGTTTGATACTGGTGGCTGTTCCATGGTTCTTCTGGATCCTGACTTGCGTGTACCGGTGCTTCAAACCCGGGGGAAGCAGCAGCATGCAAATCGAGGGCAGTGGCCGGTATGTCAAGGCAGGAGGAGGAAGCAGCCGCACAGCCACCCCGCCTCCAACCACGAGTAGTGTACCAACAATTGCCAATGCATCATCAGCTGCAGGGTCTCCTGTGAATTCCCCCGGCAGCGATCAGCGCCACGTGCAGTTTGCCGGGGTTGTTGTGATGGGAAGTGATGATGGAAATGGAGGCCAAAACCAAAAGGGACCTGAGGCTGCACAATATCAAACCATAGATGTGGACGATCATAGCGGAACTTCTACAGATAGTGAAAGGCCATTGAGATTAATGGTTTGATTATTTCGATAATTAATTGTCTAGTGGTGGTGATTAATGGATGATTTGTACATATCCGCCAAGGAGGACTAGTTTTAATGGGGTGTGATCAATGGAATTAATTCTCATTGCAAAACAATGCAAGAGGGTTTAAATGGCGTAAACAAGGCAAGAATCATATGCAGCTAGCTTTGGAGGTTTCTTGCCAGAAGGGAAGCAAAAGCTCGAGAGAGGACGATTGATTATATAGATTAATTGGGAAGTCTCTGGTGTGACTGCCAAGCTGAAAAGGGAATGAGGAAGATGAAATGATACCAGGTAATTAAATTGCTACAGTATGATATATATTCGTGTATAGTAGCATGATGACAACTAGAAAGGAAACTAACTAAACATGATAGATTGCTCTTTTGTAAATTGTAATATGGTTTTCTCAAGCTTCTTAGCATAATGTAGTTTAGATTGGTCAATTTCATCTTTCCAACCTACATCGAGTTTTATCTTCCAAGAACATGATCCATATAAAGCTTCTTTCTATTATGCAGTTGAAATTAAGCTCCCGTAATGTGCATATATGACTTATATTCCCAAACCTAGTTCTTCCATTGAGTTTTATCTTTCAAGAACTGCATTACATAAAGCTTCTTTAAATAATGCAGTGATTAAATAAAGCTTCGAAACTTCCTCACCTGTTTCCATTAAGCTTTTTTCCATAATGCAGTTAAAAAATACAAAGAACAACTACACATCACTTAGAACGATTATTATTCTTTATCTTTTATAACAAGGAAAAATGAATGAATTGGTAGATGGGAGAGATGGAAGAAGAGTGCTACATGTCACACTCCAAGTTTTGGTTTCGGATGCAACTTTTTCTTCTTCAATTGGCAGTTAGAGTCGTGCGCACTGCTGATGCAACCAAATTTCCTCTTCATTTCTTTCCACAAGCTAGGTTTTTCCTTCCTCACCATAAGGCTAGAGCTATTCTCAATCTCTTTTCTCATAATATTGCACTCTCTCTCAAGCTGCATCACCTTTTTGCTCATTTTCTCCACCTCTGATCTCATCTTTTCCTCACCCAAATCCAACTTTGGTGCATTCACCTCCTCCACCTCCTCCTTTATTAATTTGTCATCCAAACCCTGCACCTCGTTCATGATCGTGTCTCGTAGATGCAACTGCCCTGCAAACAATACCTGCATCACCACCCTTAATGGCATCCGTTCATTTTTGGCTGCGTGATCACAAGCTTCGGGTGACATCTTTTGGAAATCCAAAACCTGACACACTTCTTCTCGCTCGGATTCTGTCAAGTGCCTGTGCTTATCTAAGTAGATAGAAACAGCCCTGTATATTCCATCCGAGTTTGTTTTTACTCCCATGGATGCTGAAATCAACATCTCTGCTAGTCCGACAAATGTAGATATCTTCAAGTCTATGTCACCAGCAACTTCAGCCAAAAATTCTTCAATGAGTTCTGCCACTGCTATTAGACCAGTTACGTCTGAAGAGGAGTAACTTGCATAGAAAACCTTCACAATCCTCCTCACACATTGAATATCATATTGCACCACCTTAGAATAGCCTTGAGAAGGTATTAAGAGGTCTTCGACTGTTGCCTGGTCAAGTTGTTTTCCGATTCTGATCTCAATCCCATTTCTGCAGTCAGAGCTAACTTCCAAATAAATAGCAAATCGCAGGATTTCAAACAATAACGTGCACGGAAGGAGTCCCATCTCACGTGGCAATAGCCTCTCAACTGCTTCAAGGATTTCCCTTTGGTACTTTTTCTTGACTGCCTCCTCTCCACTGCTAGATAAAACCCATTTCTTAGTGTAGTTACAAAGAGATGCAGCCACATACTCCGATGGAACTCCATGCATATTCATTCCATGGATGGCAGGCTCATAGAGCTGGAGGGACAGTGCTGTCAGATCCTCTGATAGCCAATTGAGATCAAAGAGCCTTCTCCTTGCATTTGGCTTATAGCCTTCATCATCCTCATCGCTATCATCAACATTGGCAGCCGATTTCTTGATTGGTTCACCCAGAAGTTGGGGACTAGCTTTTGCCTTTTTAATGATAGACTCCAAACAGGCATCCACTAATCCAAGCTTCAAGGATTGTTGAAATAACTTTTCGGTGGATTGGAAAGCCTTAATAGTTTCACTCCAGCTTGGGAGGATTCTTTGTTGGAAAAATGAAACAGCTTTGTTTAATAGATTATCTTTGCTGTGGTTTTCAGTCATGTCCAAGTAGTGAGCAACGCAAATGAGCTGTACACAATTCTGAGTGCAAATTTGAACTTCAAAGCCATGATAGAATCTCGCAACAAGCTCAAGAGTTTCCGTGTCAGCAGGCACACTTCGGAGGAAGTTAGAAAGATCTTCCTGGGGATTCTCTTTCAGTATGGCAGCAAATTTGGCTGATTTTGTAGCCAGGAGCTCCTGCACAGTAGATAGTTATAAATCTGGGGAATATTGTTATTGCCAAAGAGAAAAATAAGTATAGTACATATGAGCTGCATTCTGTTACATAAAAGGGGTTCATAATGTAGATGACATAAAAATATCGGTATGATTAGGAATTTAGGATTTTTGGAATAGTTTCTTACTTTGTCCAGCGTGAATGGCAGACCACCATGTACATTTAGTTGCAAATCCGATGTAGACTTAGACAACCTAAAATGTAGTAATGTCATGGGATCGAGAATAAAAGGAATGAAATAGAATTATTCAAAGAAAATTAACTTGAGATAAACTTGAGGAGGAGGAAGGTTGTTTTACCATAAGGATGATGCATCTTTGCTTCGTCTTTTTGCCATTTTTCGGTTATTCCTTTGTACTATAGCAGTTACAGGTTGGGAAGTTCTGGCTGATGTAGACCTGTAGCTGCAGTGAGCCCCCTCTAGCTTGTTTTCGTCTTCACGATTGAACTCTGAATTTTCCTTTGAGTACTAGCCATTAGCGAGTAACACTATATATATCAGATTGAATTATTGTTTCCTTACACAATCAGCCTGCAGGACACACCAGCAAACGAGGTTACAGAGTTGCATATCAATATTTTCAAAAACAGCTATGAATATAGCAATGTTTATAATCTGTGTTGTAATCGAAACTCAACATCAAACTTTTTTTTTTTCGATTACAACATTGGTATCAAACTCGGCCTATCTTAACCCTAACCCTTTTTAGGCAGTAGGCAATATGTATCAGTCACATGTGAGCTCAACATCATAGGATTCATTAGTATGCAAAAACATTCACATTCAAAAAGAACACAAAAAAATAAAAAGTAAAAAGTTTGAACAACTCATGAATGCATAAACATTATTATTTAATTTTAATCGGTATTAAGCTTGAATCAGATGAGAATATAGAATAAACAACTTGGTCATTACCATCATTAGACACAGATGGAAGCTAAAGGAATACAATCTTGATCATGGATGTTCAAAACTCTGTATAGGTTGCTCCAACAAATAATGAAATCTTAAGAAGAAAAGCAAGTAACAAAGTTTGAGCTTTCT
This sequence comes from Rubus parviflorus, assembly GCA_029955375.1. NCBI lineage: Eukaryota > Viridiplantae > Streptophyta > Magnoliopsida > Rosales > Rosaceae > Rubus > Rubus parviflorus. The sequence goes on along the minus strand of JARGGL010000005.1, from coordinate 5,413,948 downwards.
CTGGTGGTTTCTGTTTTTAAGCTTCTTCAGTCAATGACTAGCTGAAAAATGCAACGTTCAAAAACACAGATTTTCTCCGAAACATTTGGGTTCTGTTAATATTTGAAAACCAATTTTTGATAATTAGTTAGGCAGTGTTTGGAATGGGGGGAGATGACATTTCGCTGAGACTTTAAAATCCCACTAGAAATCGTGCCCGCGCTTTGCCGCGAGTTTTGGAGTTAATGCAATGTTATTTAAGGACTAAATTTAACCACCTCACTAAAGTCACTCTAATCCCAATTGAATTGTGCAATCAAATGAATCAAATTCAAAAGGATATCAACTTAGACAACTAAAACTGCTATAAACTAAAGTGAACAAAACTATTAATATCGATGATCCTTGAAAATCTAAATTCAGTTCATATACAATAGGCTTAATTTTTTTCAACTCTCTCGATTCCCGGGAATCCCTTCATACTGTGCACAAACGACAATATAATTCAGTCCATATAAAAAGCAATTGCGATATAAGACATAAATTATAGAAACAATTCTCCCATGATATTATAGGAATTTTTACACATAACCAATTGTCATTGGAAGCTGCAATTTTCCAATAAAAATATAGAAACATTCATGAAAATGATCTAAAAAGCAACAAATAAAGGGAAAATTAAACACCTCTGAAAAAACTGCCCCTTAGCTTGCAAATTGTTCGATGGATGAGATGCCCTTTAGCTTGCAAATTGTTTGGTAGTCCTCGTAGTTTTCCTACAATGTAGCTGCAGATTATTAAGCTAATTCAGGCCAAACACATAAATAGAACAACAAAAACATATACTGAAAAAAAGGAGAAGTAATAATGTGAAGAAAAACTTAATATTTTAAAAAAAAATTGGAAGAGAACTAATTCAGGGAAGACAAAACAAAGGATGACCTGATCTCCTCATTTTTCTTTGAAATGGAATAAATCAATGATATAGACAATTAGCATGCGGGAACAAATGACAAAGTACAGAACTGAATATTAGTGTGGTTAAAGGACCTCCAATATGGAATGTTTGAAACATAAACTTAATCCATAATACAAAAGTGAATCTAACTCCCAAAATCTACAATTTAAAAGGACCCAATTTAAAAATATGTGAAATAACTCGGAAAAAAGCAAGTCAAATCCAGAAAAGAAAAAAAAAATGCAACCTAATCAGAATAATTAATTGAACTGAACACAAAGAATCCATGAACATTGAGCAACGTCAACACTAAAACTCAAGCAAAATTTTCATCAAAACACAATCAGATTTTCCTTGCCCACTATTGGAGAACCACAATTAAAACTGATCCTCTAATAATGAACCTGTTTTACCTTCCTGTGCTAATAAATGAATGAACATCAAAATCCAGAATGTTATTTCATTTTTGAACTTTCACCTAAAGCAGATAAAACCCTATGATGTAGGAGAAAAGACGATCTTCATAATGCTATATCTCCTAGTATAGACTGTAATCCCAAACATTATAACACATTGATATAAGACCACCTCCAAGAACACACATGCACAAACTGACACAAAGTTATGCTAGGAATCCTCTAATTGAAACTTAATCAAGATTCAAACGCAAGCAATTTGTATGTGTAGCACAGTATCAAAACAGAATGTCAATGCTATTTTACTCCAATGGTTATATAATTCACAAATGATAGATCGCTCTGTCTACTTTCTTGGCATTAACAATAATGAAGAACAGCAGAAAGCAAAAAGCAGAAAGCAAAGAACTTTATTGTTGGAATAGAATAGCTCAAATAACCCACAGGTCAATTTATAATCAGAAAGGGTTTACAAATAGTGAAAGTAAATCCAAAAATGGCACTGAAATTAGCATCTTTTTCACACACACAAAAAATCCATAAATTATCAAAACCGTTTTCAAGAAAAGGGTTTATCAAACCAAAAACCCAGAATTCCGAGACTGATACAACTCAAAGACCACAGCAAAACAAAAACAAAGCCAACAACTCAACCAAATAAACCAAGCCAAAAAGTAGGAAAATTCAAGAACATGCAGAGAGAGAAAGAGAATCAATCTTAAAGAGACAGAGGATCGATGACAAACCCCGAAACTACCGCGGTAGAGCGGTGGTGAGTTTGGTGCCCAAATCAATTGCTCTGGCCTTGAGGCGGTGCTGTGATGGATTGAAGCAGTGATTCGTGATATAGAGAGAGAGAGCAGAGCTTGAGAGGCGGCGATGCTTGAGCTTCTTCTGGTGGTTTCTGTTTTTAATCTTCTTTAGTCAATGACTTGCTGAAAAATGCAACGTTCAAAAACACAGATTTTCTCCTAAACATTTGGGTTCTGTTAATATTTGAAAACCGATTTTTGTTGATTAGTTAGAGAAATTTCGATTTTAGCGGGACTCAATTGCTTAATATAACGGACCGATCAAAGTTCAAATAAAACTCCTGCACCTGAATTTTGGACCTCCTTACTTTGCCGACCCACATAACCTACCTTGGGCCATATTACCAATTTACTAGGAGAATAAGACTTGCTAGGATCAACCTTTGCAAACAAAGAAGTTTAAAAAAAAATAAAAAAGGATTAAGAACATGTGTCCTTTTTGGTGCAAGACACTTAGGCTTAGTGTGACCAACCTTGCCACAATTGTAACAAGTAGGTACAAACCTCTTGGTTAAAGGACCTTTAGTAACAAGAGGGGGAGTCCTAGGTAATCTCTTAAGGCTATAACAATTTGGTCTAATGTGTCCAATTTTGCCACAATGATGGCAAGTAGGAATAAACTTTTTAGGTTTTGAAGCCTTAGGTGATTCTAAAATCAAAGGAGGGGAATCCGAAGCCTTCACAAAATTTGTCTTCAAAGGAGAAGAGGTAGAGATCTCACCTTTAAAGCCAAGACCACTCTTGTCATTATGACATTTGCCCATGTTGAGCATTTTGTCAAGTTTGGCACTACCAAGTGTCATGCCAATTAAGCCTCTTTGACCTCAAGTCATCAACTACACTTAAGTTTGTCATTTTCAATTGACAAAGTGTTGATGAGGGAATTCTTTTCAAGGATTTCCTTTTCTAGCTCTATGATTTCCTCATTAAGGACACACACCGAGTTATCCTTTTCTGTTTCTAGTTCAATAACCCTTACATTGAGATTCATAATCATCTCTTTATCCTTGATTCCCAATTTGATAAAGTTCATCAACTCTATCATACAACTCCTCACGACTTAAGGTCTCAACCTCACTTTCATCATCACTTGAAAGAAGGTTATCATTATTCAAAACTTGGTTCGAATCAATTTGACTAGAAGAGTCCACTTTGGCTACAAAAGTCACAATAGGTTCATCCTCATTGGATGAAGAACTAGAATCCTCGGAATCACTCCAAGAAGCATTCATGGCTTTGTGATCAAGTTTTGACTCCTTTTTAAGTCTATTAGCACATTCTGAGGTAATGTGTCCAAAAGCCATCACATTCATAACATTGAGGACCTTTCCTCATTGGTTTATTATCCCTAGCATTATCATAAGACTTGTCCCTATTTCGAAAAGCATTAGGAGGAGGATTAGACCCACTTCGTTTGTGATAGTTTGAAGTATTCTCATTTGAGAATCTTCCTCGACTCTTTTGGAACTTCCTATATTGTTTGGCAACAAGGGCCATTTGGCTATCTATGCTGAGCTCTCAAAATCAATGGTGAGCTTTTTCAACTTTCTAGGACTCACATGCTCACCTTTGACTTGTAGAGCAATGTTCTTGCTCTTTTTGGGAGTGCACCATTAGACAACTCCATTTCAAAGGTTATAAGCTTGCTAATCAAAATATCAAGCTTAATCTCACTAAGTAGTGAGTGTTCTTCAATAGCGGCCTTTTTGGGGATAAAGTTAGAGAGGAGGACCCTAAAGATTTTCTTTACAATTTTCTCTTCGGTGATTGTTTCACCAAGATTTCTAGCCGCGTTAACAAGCAAGCTCAACCTATTGTAAAAATTGAAAAATAACTCGGATTCTCCCATAGTGATGTTTTCAAATTTGGAATCCACCATTTGTTTTGAGTCTCTAACACGGGTATCACCCTCATGGATGTCCCTTAGCTCATCCCAAGCATCCTTGAGATAGTCACAATGCTCTGTATGCCGAAATTCATCAGTAGAGATAGCAGTGTAGCATTTAGACCTTTGGTGTTTGCATCACTACGTTGTATTTCATCTAGAGTCCACTCGTCCACTTGTCCTTAGGTTTTGGTTCATCTAACTCATTCACCTTTTTCATAGGTTCGAAATAACCATTTTGGATGATATTCCAAATGTAAACATATTGAGACCTAAGAAAGAATCTCATTTTATTTTTCCACATGGAATAGTTATTGCCATCAAAATAAGGTGGATGGCTCAAAGAACCTACTGCCCTATCCGACATGGCAACAAGTTACGACTAACCTGGATCGACTCTATTTGCCTCTAGAGAGAGGCTCTGATACCAATTGAAATTCCTGTCAATGGTAAGTCGTAAGATACTAACCAAAGAGACTAAGTATTTCAAAACTTATCTCTCACAACTAACTAACAAACAAAGGTTCAAACAAAGTTCAATTGAACAACCACAAGCCCAGACTTAAGGTTTTGTGTGTTGGCATCGGCGAATGAATGTTTATTTTCAACTCTGCCTAACTATACTTGGCACAATGCTAATCGTAGTTCAGTTCTGATATGATGCTCGAAGATGAAGGAGTACAGATGCACCAAAGTCAGTTTTTGGACATCCAAGGGGGAGTGTTATAAAACACCTAGTGGACTGGTTGTCCAGTAAACTAACGTCCATACAAGATACAAGATGTGGACTACATACATTGCACAAGACATCAATTCCTGAAGACATTTGGTGTTCTCCTATTTACTCCATAAGAGTTACACTACTTATGAAATAGCATAAATTGTATAGTTAGTGGGGTTAGTGATGATATTGGGAAAACTAAAAAGTTTCTCCTCATTATTGTATACCATGAATACACATTAACTTCTTTAGTAAAGAGGTTGAGGCATCACCATACAAAACATCAATCGAATCATTCTACACTTCTCTCTCTTTTGTTTTTCTATCTTTCCTAGTTGAGTTAATTGGCGACTTACAACACCGACATTATTTTCTTATGAGATTAATTTACCTAAACTATTTTCTTATGAAATTAATTTACCTACATTAGTTTACCTACATCATTAATTTACCTACTTTTTAAAAAATTGGGTAAATTATCTAGTTGGGCACTTGCCACTAGATAAATTAATTCATGACAACTAATTTTCTTTGAAATTGGGTAAATTATCTACCTGCACTCTTACTTAGTGCCTACATTTGTAGGTAAATTAATTCATTACAACTAATTTTCTTTGAAATTGGGTAAATTATCTACCTACGCTCTTATCTAGTGCCTACATTTGTAGGTAAATTAATTCATTACAACTAATTTTCTTTGAAATTGGGCAAATTTTCTTGCTGGGCTCTTGATTAGTGCCTAGATTTGTAGGTAAATTAATTCATAACAACTAATTTTCTGTTGTAGAATGACAGAAAATAAAGTATAAGAGAATTGCTCTGGAATAAAATGAATTCATTGATGAATAAGGGCCTCTATTTATAGAGGAATACAAGATACAATATTTATTGTATAAGGAATCCTATTCTTAATATAATCCATATTCTAGAATGGTTTACATTCCATATTCCAATCTGTAATAGATTTCTCCTAGATTGACAAGACATATACAAATTGGGTTTCCTTCAACACTTCCCCTTGTGCCGTCAATTCTAGGTGGTGCTCCTCACATTGTCTCATTAAAAATCTTGTCAAGTAACAAAAACTCAGTGGGATAAAAATAACCTTGGTCGAAGGGAAAAAGAGTACAACACACCCTTCACATTTGAAAACTTAGCATGTGGACGCCAGACTCCCCCTGAGGTCTGCGTCTCCCCCTAATTCCTACAATCATGGGATCTCAGATAATTTAAGTAAACCAATACTTTTAACATACTTCTCAAATGTGGATTTAGGCAGCCATTTAGTAAATAAATCTGCCGTATTATCCTCATATCAAACTTGATTCACTCGGATCTTGAGGAACTTCTGTTGTTACTGATTACAGAAGAACTTAGGCGAAATATGCTTGGTGTTGTAGTCTTTGATGAAACCTTGCTTCATTTGCTCAATGCAAGCGGCATTATCCTCATAAATGTACATAGGTTCATCTGTGGTTGACCTCAAACCACATGTACTTCTTATATGTGTAACTATGGACCTTAACCATATACACTCTCGAACAACTTCATGAAGAGTAATAATCTCTGCATGGTTTGAAGAAGTAGCGACAAGGGTCTGCTTAGTAGACCTCTAAGATATCACAGTGTTTCCCATGGTAAAGACATAACCAGTATGAGAACGACTTTTGTGAGGGTCACAGAGATACCCAACATCAGCAAAACCAACCAAAACATCACAATCATTTTGGGAATAAGGGTCAGTAACGACATCATGGCCGGCGGTGGCGGCATGGCCGGAGGCTGTGACGGCGGCACACCTTGCTATCACGGCAGGCATGGGTCTCATACCCATCTTGCCATATTTTCTCGACTCTCTGTAGGGAAAGAACAAGCCCATATCAATCGTACCTTTTAAGTAACGAAAGATAGTCTTTATGCCAGTCCAATGGCGTTGCGTGGGCGTAGAGCTATATCTAGCTAACAAGTTCACAGCAAAGGATATATCGGGTCTTATACAGTGTGTCAAGTACAATAATGCGCCTATTGCACTTTGGTACGGTACCTCAGCCTCCAAAACGTCTTCACCATAATCCCTTTGGTGAAACGAATCATTCCTTGGATATAGGCTGCGACCAATCATGGGAGTGCTAACAAGATAGACCCTATTCTTATTAAAACGCCTGAGCATCTTTTGGGTATAAGCTGATTGATGAATCAGAATACCACTATCACAGTGCTCAAGTTCCAAACCGAGACAAAACTGTGTTTTCCCAAGATCTTTCATCTCAAACTCGAATTTCAAGTATTCAGCGGTTTCTCTTAATTCATCAAGAGTTCCAATAATATTCATGTCATCGACATAAACCGCGACTGTTGCAAATCCGGAACTTGTTTTCTTAATAAACACGCAAGGGCATAATTCATTGTTCACATACCCTCTTCCAATCAAGTAGTCACTTAGACGGTTGATAGGGCTAAAAAGCACTCAATTAAATCCTTGCAAATATAAAGATTTGTCACGTAGTAGATTGGATAAGCAAGGGTCTCTAGCCCGCAAAGGATTGATTATAATTACAAAACAATAATGTAAATAGGGGGGGTTTGGTTTTGTCTATGCTAATGAATAAATAAAGTAAATGTGATTGAGTTGATGAAAATCAATTCAAGATGATTAAGATAGTATGAGGTAAAATCAAGAGATGAGAATTAACCAGGGACTGTTGTTTACCACTAGACAATGCATCACTTATGATAATCCAATTAATTCTTCTTAGTTATTGATCTAAATGCATGCCATTACTCAAGCTAAGCCAATGATATGTCGAACTTAACCTATTAATCTCTCAAACTTGGTATATTAGGTATATGATGTTTACGACCTAATTTAGCTCCCAATAAGTAGCCTAGGATGATATTTCTGATAGGTTTAACAACTCAAAAGTCAATAAGCACAAAGAGATTGTGAGTAACACTAGGCAACTTCGATACTGGTGTTGTTCTAATTACCCAAATGTTGATTCATATGAATAAGTCAATAATTCATGTGCCACTCTAGAACATATTATGATTAAGATGATCATGAACACATTCATAGCTATAAAACCCTAGCATGCTTACTACGCTGCGCAACACAATAAACATACAAGAATCTATCGATGGATAAACAATGAATCAAACAAACATCCAATTTGTCTAAGAAGAAATCAATTAAACTTTAATCATAAGATCCACATGTCTAGGGCTAGGAACAGCCCCTAGTTACTAAGGAAATTAGCTACACATAGTCAGGGTAGCTTTCAACAAAATCATATGAAAATTAATAAAGAAACCGAAAAAAAGAATAGGTTCACGGCATTCTTCACAGCTTCCCGCTTACTTCAACGTCTTTCTTCCTCTGGATATCACGATGTGCCTTTCCCGGGTGCTCAAGAGACCCTTAAATACCATAATTTAGGGTTTAAAATATCCTTGGCCCATTTGGAGTCGAAGCCCACAAGGAATAAAACAAATCCTAAAAGAATTAGGTTTTTGACATCGCACGGTCGACCGATCGAACATGGACGTCGACCGGTCGAACACCCTTCTGTCCTCATTCCATCTTTGACTTCAAAAGTAATTTAATTCGCCTCTTGACAGGACCCGTCCCGACATCCCACTCTGAAACATCAAGACGACCTTGTGGGGCCCACTTTAGAAGAGATCATACCGAAAATTCGATATAACCTCCCCTAAAAATGGACTACCCAAAAACCTGTAATTCACATTTCAACGTTTCTAATATACCAACAAATCTAATCAAACACCTGAGCCTACGTACTCGCCGGTGATAACATTTCGATTTCTCACAATCTAAAATAATTTCCAAATGTCCATCTCCAATTTAGAAATCTCTTCAAACTCATTATACACTTTTAAAAATTCTACGTATCAGAGCAGCTAAGTTTATAAAGACACAATAATAAACCGAAGGTAGGTTAAGCTTAACCTACGAGATTGGGAAGGTGGTGCTAACTATGCCTCGACTTCGACTCTCGACCTCAGCTAGCTAATCTACAATCTGGGCGGTTGAAAACGGAAAAGCACAGGGGAAAAACATTTAAAACGTTAGCGTGAGTGGACAAAAATCTAAGTGTTTTAAAAATAGAACTGTTTATGTTTTCCCCAATTAAAAGCTTTTATGCCTCAAAATAAATTAAAATAACTGAACTGAAAACTGATATGTAAACTGAATGAAAGCTTAACTGAAAGCGGAGGTAATGACCAAGGGGGTCTACCACGTTGGTCACCTGACGTCTGGGGGAGTCTTTCAGCGCCAAACGTCATTACCTAACTGAGGGTTACTAACACGTCAAGTAGGTTACCTAAAGGAGTCTATCACGTCAGGTAGGTTACCTGAGGGAGTCTATCACGTCAGGTAACTATGCATGCATACAAACAAAAACCTCCAAATAAAACATAAAGCAATAATTGACTAAAAATTTCAAGCTGAAAAATACTTGAAACAATACCTGAATAAGGCAATATAAATCTAATATTGTCGAAAATGAAGTGATAAACTTAATTGCTTAAAAGCAAAGTCCCCTCACTGATTTTAAGCTAAGCTTGGCGTTCGTCGAGATCCTCCTCAGAAAGGAAATCTTGTCGTCCTCCTGAACGAAACCAATTAGGATAATTAATCACTATTTGACGGACGGACTATAAATTCGATAATTAATTTCTTATACCGTTTTCGGTTTTTCCTCGATTCACCGATAATTCCCGAACTTCAACACTCCCAATAATTTACTCGTCCATAAATCTAATTAACCAAAACACTCAGCGACGAATCCAACGGTTGGATTGTCGCGGTTCAATAAATCGAACGAGCGTAACTAAATTATCTTGTATCACAAACTGTAATTAACCTTCAATTAATCAATCGATCTAATTCTTCCAATCCAACCACACAATATACTCATAATATTTATCTTAGCATCATAATTGATTTCGGTGACCATCTGACGGCCACACGGTAAAATCAATCGTAACTCGTACGATAACGAACCTAAATTACTTCGGATTAATTTTTAAACTTCGATAACTTCCTACAAATCATATACTATCATCGTAAACAAGAGTACGTGCCATTGAGTTAAAATGAAGCTCGAAAAGTAGCCGGACGCGCCGCCACGCGCCGCCATAAGCGGCTGCGCGTGGGCCCACGTGCTACCGGTCAACCATCTCCGATGGCCAGAAAATTTTACAAGCATACTCGCAATAATACAAGGGTCAACTTTCATACCTGGCACGAAGGCTGGATCGGAGTGGAAGAGCTCCAATTTCTCTTGGAAGTTTCGGGTGGCCGGAACTTCTCTCCTTCGATTCTCCTTCCTCCGGCAACCAAAAGGGGTGATACTGGTGGCTATGGGTTCGTGATAAGGGGGGCTTCAAAGCTCAGTAACTGGTTTGGGTCGAATTTTCCAGAATAGTCGTCGGCAAGGTTATGTGTTTTCGGCAGTTTCTGTGATTTCGGGTGGTTTTCCCCTCGTGATTTCTCCTCCTACAGCTAGATTCGTGGCAAGTGATGGGTATAGGGTTGAAGAGGAGGAGGAGATGAATAATTTGGGACAAGTCTCAAGACACGAGGTGGCCGGAGTGAGGAGAAACCGGCCGGAGAAGCCAGCTGTGCAACATGCACAGTGACGGGAGAGAGAAACGCGGGGAGAGAGAAAGAGAGGAAATTTCCAGAAATGGAAACTTCCCGAAATAGCAAATGCTATATATAGAAGTTTCTCGAAATAGTAATCTATACTCTCCAGACCATAACTTTCTCAAATGAAATCTAATTTTATGTGTACGGACTCGGTTTAACGCGCCATACAACTTTCATGAAGAAAATTTATTAAAATTCTTAACCGAATGAAAAGTCACCTCCAGGGCCTCTAAAAAGTATTATTCGAAACTCAAAATTGGAAAATTCGTCAGTTTTTCCATAACGTAAAATAGTGATTAAGTAACTTCGGTCCGGGGTGTCACACCTCCAATCGCTCATTTTCCTTCCTCATTGCTCCAAGAGTCCTATAAAACACAAAACATTATAAATAGCTCGAATAAACAGGGATTATGGAGGAAATAATATGGAATTAAACACAACAGAACATATAAATATGCTTCTATCAACGGTTATACCACATCATGCGTATAATAGTGCCAAAGCCAATATGTGTCGGAATCTAAGAAGTCATCCCGAATGACATTGTTGGATTCAATAGATCTAATAGTGGTAGCATATAACCCACTAGAGAAACACATAAGTTTTTCCAAGATGCGCTTTCTTCCGCAGTCATTAGAGGTAATGCAAAGAAATTTTTTTCCATTCTCATCATGCGTCTCTGCATGGAATCCATTAACTCTTTAGCCAAGGGTTTACATCCAAAGTTCCATCTTGATCTCAAATCAAAACTAAACCCTTAAACTCGACATCTTGATCTTTTGCAATTACATACTCATATGTAGTGCAAACTCTGGCACATTGATCAAATGCTCCATATCAGTAATAGACATCATGAAGAATATTCTCCTTTGATTGAGACGTACCTGCACTAGTTTCATTGATCCGGGGATCGAATGGAGTGCGAGGTACTTGTACCGGTGGGTACCTACAACGTCTACATAGGGTGCATAGACGGCGGTGGTGCCGCCATATTTGGCGGCGAACTGGTGGCCGGTGGCGGCCCTCCCATTGGGTCGCCTGCGTCGGGCCCTTATCTCTCTTCCACATGCCCTATGCTCGCATGGTCGCCTATTCTCATGGCGATTTCCTTCTCGAGCAAAAAAATCTTACGCACCAAAACATTCGGATTTGTCCCTATTTAGGGTTTTTCTCGCGGCGTCCTCCCTTAGGGGCGCCATTATAATGGGTCTCCGGAACAAGTCTTGTTCCCACGGGCCTCACATTATAATACTTCACAAGTATCATCGTCATACCTTTCCTCAAGGCAGAGATAAGGAAGGTAGAGAGTTTTCTCAATCAATTGTTCTTTTGTAACGATTTTCCATAGAGATGCATCAAGTCTCTGATGCGGAGAATTTCCGAATTATATTTCATGACCTTATCAAAGTCAGAGAAGCGGAGATTAGTCCATTATGCTTCTAAATTCGGAATTATGGAGTCACGAACGTTACCATAACGTTCATGCAGCGCTTCAAAGTTTTCTAGCGCTAACCTCTTCCATGAATTCAAACTGGAGTGCCATATCCATATGGCGTTTCATCAGGATAAGTACCCTGGCATTGTCAATCTCAGTTTGAGGGTCTTGAGCGGTTCCTTCAAAACAACGCTCATGGATTCGAGCTAGAAGCTCTTGCATGGATAGATGCATTAGGATATCATGAGCCCATCTCAAAAATCTAATGTTCGCGGAATCCAATGGAGTGAAATCGAGTTCGTTCATGTTCGACATCCAAAAATATGGAGAACAAGCTAGAATAGGGTAAGTTTCATAGTCAATACTCCCACTAAACAATAAAGGGTTTCCGAGCAATCTTTGCTCCCAAAAAACGTTGGATTTTGGCACCAAGATAAGTTTCGGAGTCAATACTCTCATGAAACAATAAAGGGTTTCTGAGCAATCTTTGCTCCCAAGAAACGTTGGATTTAGGCACCAAGATAAGTTTCGGAGTCTTAATACTTCCACGAAAACTGATAAGGTTTCTGAGCTATGCTCCCAAGAAACGTTTTTCACATATTGGATTTAGGTGAAACTTTGATGTAGTATGGTCGTTTCAAATCTCTTCTTTACGGATTCCTCATCCGAAAGTAATAAGATCAAAACCAATATGGTGAATAGCCATAACTTAAACCGTTCGGTAGCTCCGATTAAGCATGACCAGGAAAATAAGAAAAGATGTCGGTGGAGCGAGACTCACTTAAATACCACTAATCTCAAAATGCTTTCCTAGACATCATACTCAACTGGGTGAGCCTAGTTGTTACAAAGTTATGACCCAGATTGGTCGTGTTTGATCTCTTCTCTCAACGGAGTCCTCGTCCGAAGTATTAGCTCGAAACCCCACAGTTCGACTTAAGATTCAAGAATCCCACGTTATATAAATGTGGGAGGTAGAAGGAGGGATGTTGCAAGTCCCCGGAGAAAAAGAAAGGTCAAATTGAAATTCGAAAAGCATAAACTTTTATAAAAACTTACTTAGAATTCTTTTTCTTATTCTTGAACTAGAAGAGGTTGAGCAGGGGAGCACGGTGGTGGTTACTGTTCACAGCAAAAACCTAGGGTTTTGGTGCTAGCAAGAAGCTATGCTTTAAGAGTTTTGGCTTTTGATTCAGGGTTAGGGCTCGTGCTGATAACGTGTTGTAGAATGACATAAAATAAAGTAGAAAATAATTGCTCTGGAATAGAATGAATTCATTGATGAATAGGGGTTTCTATTTATAGAGGAATACAAGATACAATCTTTATTGTATAAGGAATCTTATTCTTAATATAATCCATAATCTAGAAAGATAAATACATTCCATATTCCAATCTGTAATAGATTTCTCCTAGATTGACAAGCCACACACAAATTGAATTTCCTTCAACATTTTCTTTGAAATTGGGTAAATTATCTACATGCGCTTTTACCTAGTACCTACATTTGTAGGTAAATTAATTCATTATAACTAATTTTCTTTGAAATTGGGTAAATTTTCTTGCTGGGCTCTTGACTAGTGCCTAGATTTGTAGGTAAATTAATTCATGACAACTAATTTTCTTTGAAATTGGGTAAATTATCTACCTACGTACGCTCTTACCTAGTGCCTACATTTGTAGGTAAATTAATTCATTACAACTAATTTTCTTTGAAATTGGGTAAATTTTCTTGCTGGGCTCTTGCTTAGTGCCTAGATTTGTAGGTAAATTAATTCATGACAACTAATTTTTTTTTAAATTAGGTAAATTATCTACGTGCGCCCTGACCTAGTGCCTACATTTATAGGTAAATTAATTCATTAATTACAACAAATTTTCTTTGACATTGGGTAAATTTTCTTTCTGGGCTCTTGACTAGTGCCTAGATTTGTAGGTAAATTAATTCATGACAACTAATTTTTTTATGTAGGTAAATTAATAGATTAAGTTATAAGCTTTTAATAAAAGATTTGAATAATTGTATCACTTGAATACACTATAACAAAACTTTTGAATAATGGTATTAGTTTTAGGAATTTATTCCTAATGGAAATTTAAATAGTAGGTATAATTGTAACGGAAAATATAATAAATGCTTGATTATAGAAAATCTAATTAAAAGTTGAACGGTATTAATATTTTCTAACAATTACAAATTTTGTAAATAAGTCAGTAGATATGGTATGAAGATATTTTGTGGCATCTACAATTTAATACTGGATCAAATCTAATAATTGTTTAATTATAACGAAAATAAAGAGGAGAAGAAATAGCTCAGGAATAGAATAATTTCATTAATGAATAGGGGTCTCTATTTATAGAGGAATACATGATACAATCCATATTGTAATTGGAATCCTATTCAATACATAATCCTTATTTCATACTAACTAAAGATTCTCCTAGGTTAACAAGGCACACACAAAGTCGGTTTCCTTCAACACTCCCCCTTGTGTTGTCAACACTAGGTGGTGCTCCTCGCGTTTTCTCATTAAAAACATTGTCAAGTAACAAAAACTCAGTGGGACAAAAATAACCTTGGTCGAAGGAAAAAGAGTACAACACACCCTTCACATTTGGAATAGCATGGACGCCAGACTCCCCTTGATGTCTGCGTCTCCCCCTGATTTTCACAATCAAGGTAGTTCAGATAACTTAAGCAAACCAATGTTTTTCACATGCTTCTCAAATATGGATTTAGGCAGCGACTTGGTAAACAAATCGGCCACATTATTCTCAGATCGAACTTGATTCACTTTGATCTTGAGGAACTTCTGTTGTTGCTGATTATAGAAGAATTTAGGCGAAATATGTTTGGTGTTGTCGCCTTTGATGAAACTTTGCTTCATTTGCTCAATGCAAGCAGCATTATCCTCATAAATGCACGTAGGTTCATCTGTGGTTGACCTTAAACCACATGTACTTCTTATATGTGTAACTATGGACCTTAACCATATACACTCTCGAACAGCTTCATGGAGAGCAATAATCTTAGCATGGTTCGAAGAAGTAGCGACAAGGGTCTGCTTAGTAGACCTCCAAGATATCGCGGTGTTTCCCATGGTAAAAACATAACCAGTTTGAGAACGACTTTTGTGTGGGTCAGAGAGATACCCAGTATCAGCAAAACCTACCAAAACATCACAACTATTTTGGGAATAGGGGACATCAGCGGATTGGCGATCGGTCGACAAGTGTCGGGCTATTGGTCGACGGTCAGCAGTAGGCATGGGTTCCTCACCCATCTTGCCATATTTTCTTGACTCTCTGTAGGGAAAGAACAAGTCCATATCAATCGTACTCTTCAAGTAACGAAAGATAGTATTTATGTCAGTCCAATGACATTGCGTGGGCACATAGTTATATCTAGCTAATAAGTTTACAGCAAATGAGATATCGGAATGAAAAAGAATGATCAAATCTACAATTTAATATTTGATCAAATCTAATAATAAAAAAGAATGAATTATTTCTTATAAAACAAAAGTGGTAAAGATCTTTATCTAAATATCTCATTGATCTTCAACTCCCTATTACAATATTAAACATCTCATATAAGTAGGCATTAAACATTTCCTACGGAATAAACTAGAGCAGAAACACAACTCACCTAGACCCTATTGCAAAGTAGAAAACAGAAAACAGGGAAAAAGTAGGAGCCAACAATGTTCCCACACCATGTTGGCCACACATGGCTTTACACTATAAGTAATTAATTAATACAAATTACCAAACTTCCACCATAGGAAGAGGACACAAGAGCCACAATCACAGCTCACCTAGAGATAAAAAGTGGGTCAGTTTAATTTGGTCGATGTAGTTTTTTTACATATATATATATATAGCTTTCATTCCTTGGCTAACTAGCTAATTAAATTAAGTAGTGATTTTGCAACGTTCATCATCCCAATGAGTTTCTTGGGGGTCCAAATGGTACATGCTTTCGCTGCACCAAAGCTTTTCATGCCCAGGTTGCAACCAACTTTTCCTTGTTCAAGTAAACCAACATGTTCTGGAGGAAAAGGAAATTCTAACTCTGCGTATGTTACTATGGTTCATGGTAAAGAAGACATAGAAGCTGCTACCAAGAAAATGCCATATCAACATTTAAACATGGAATCTGCAGCGAGGAATATTGATGGGGTTTATGACTCGTTTGGTGGAAAATTAAGTCACAATTGTCGTGTTTTTAAACAGAATTTCACAATCAGATTGTATGAGTTAGACCCTAATGGAAGAGCAAGCTTAGGATCTCTTATGAAACGTTTACAGGTAGTTGCTATATATTTTGGTTTTCTTGTCATCCTTGCAATGTTAAGAGCAGGTACTTGCTAGCTAAATTGAGTCAATTTGTGATAAGTACTTAAATGAGTCTCTTATATTATGGTACTGAAATGATCGATCATGATAACGGTTATCGATCAATTTGTCATAATTTGCAGAAAATTTTGAGTTATATATAGGACCGAAAAAGTTGACGGTTTCAAATATTGAACCATATATGTACGTTGTGTAGGCTTCAAAAATGTGGTTCATTTGTTTTCATAGAAAGAGGGATATATCGTGTACTTACTTACTTCTCCAATTAATTAATATCTGAAATATCTTATATAGATTAATTAATTAATTCGATCTTTCATGCATGGCTTTAATTAATTTGCATGCATGTAGGAAACATCAATTCAACACTCGAAGAGCGTTGGGCTCCTTTCTAGTGGTTTTGGTTCAACACCAGAGATGGACAAAAGAGATCTTGTATGGGTGGCCCGTATGTTGCAGATCGATGCGGAGAACTATCCTTCCTGGTAAAACTTATTGAAGGGTCTCGACCAACTTCAGTGACTTGCATTTGCTAAACATTTTTTGGTTTGGTGTCCATGTTTGTACAGTTATATTTGTTGTATTCTTAAGAATTTGCTAATCTTGTTATAGATTAGTGTAGCTTCAACTTTCGATGTATATCAAGAACTAGTTGTTTATATATGAAGCAATTGTTCATTTGTTTTCTAATTTATTCATTTTATTTGAAAAAAAAAATTATATATAGCAAAAAAATGTAGGCTGGAATGACATTTGGGATGTGCAATCAATTTTATGCAAGGACTGAAATGCAAGGAATTGTCCTTGTATATCAATTAACCATGGTTCTGAGGTGATTGTATGCAAGGAAAAATTCCTTGCATTTGAGAGGAAAAATTTCTTGCATTTGTGAATTCAAATGCAAGGAATGTTATGTCATTGCATTTGGTCTTTTACAAGGGCAACTTTGCAAGGACCGGAGCAACGAATTTGCTCCTTGTATTTGATGTTTTGCAAGGAATTTTCGCTTTTTTGCAAGGAGAAATTCCTTGCAAAAACCAATTTTTCTTGTAGTGTGAAGACATTTGGTGTTCTCCTATTTACTTCATAAGAGTTACACTACTTATGAAAGAGCATAAATTGTACGTATAGTTAGTGAGGTTAGTGGTGATAGTGGGGAAACTAAAAAGTTTCTCCTCATTATTGTATACCATGAATACACATCAACCTCTTTAATAGAGAGGTTGAGGCATCACCATACAATACATCAATCGAATCATTCTACACTTCTCTCTCTTTCGTTTTTCTATCTTTCCTAGTTGAGTTAATTGACGACTTACAACACCTACATTATTTTCTTATGAGATTAATTTACCTAAACTATTTTCTTATGAAATTAATTAACCTACAAACACCTACATCATTAATTTACCTACTTTTTTAAAAATTAGGTAAATTATCTAGTTGGGCTCTTGCCTAGTGTCTAGATTTGTAGGTAAATTAATTCATGACAACTAATTTTCTTTGAAATTGGGTAAATTATCTACCTGCGCTCTTACCTAGTGCCTACATTTGTAGGTAAATTAATTCATTACAACTAATTTTCTTTGAAATTGGCTAAATTTTCTTGCTGGGCTCTTGACTAGTGCCTAGATTTGTAGGTAAATTAATTCATGACAACTTTTTTTATGTAGGTACATTGATAGATTAAGTTATGAGATTACACATACCAACCCACCTCGGTGGGGTTTATGACTCGTTTGGTTAGAAAAAATCATGGGATTGCTTGCGCTTATCTGATTGGGCCTATGGTTAGAAAAGATAAGATTACTTAAGTAGCAACTCTTTTTGACAGCCCTACCGGAGTAGGTTGGTATGTGTAATCTCATTGAATTATAAATAAATTGACTATTTCTCCCAAAAAAAAAACTAGAGCTGAAACATAACTCACCTAGACCCTATTACAAAGTACAAAACATAAAACAGAGAAAAACTAGGAGCCAACAATGTTCCCACACTATGTTGGCCACAGATGGCTTTACACTTTAAGTAATACAAATTACCAAACTTCCACCATAGGAAGAGGACACAAGAGCCGCAATCACAGCTCACCTAGAGATAAAATGTAGGTCAGTTTAATTTGGTCGATGTAGTTTTTTTACATATATATATATATAGCTAATTAAAGTAGTGATTTGCAACGTTCATCATCCCAATTAATGAGTTTCTTGGGGGTCCAAATGGTACATATTTTCGCTGCACCAAAGTTTTTCATGCCCAAGTTGCAACCAACTTTTCCTTGTTCAAATAAACCAACATGTTCTGGAGGAAAAGGAAATTCTAACTCTGCGTATGTTACTATGGTTCATGGTAAAGAAGACATAGAAGCTGCTGCCAAGAAAATGCCATATCAACATTTGAACATGGAATCTGCAGCGAGGAATATTGATGGGGTTTATGACTCGTTTGGTGGAAAATTAAGTCACAATTGTCGTGTTTTTAAACAGAATTTCACAATCAGATCGTATGAGTTAGACCCTGATGGAAGAGCAAGCTTAAGATCTCTTATGAAACGTTTACAGGTAGCTGCTATATATTTTGGTTTTCTTTTCATCCTTGCAATGTTAAGAGCAGGTACTAGCTAGCTAAATTGAGTCAATTTGTGATAAGTACTTAAATGAGTCTCTTATATTATGGTACTGAAATGATCGATCATGATAACGACGGTTATCGATCATGTACTGAAAAGTTGTCGGTTTCAAATATTGAACCATATATGTACGTTGTGTAGGCTTCAAAAATGTGGTTCGTTTGTTTTCATAGAATGAGGGATATATCGTGTACTTACTTATTTCTCCAATTAATTAATATCTGAAATATATTATAAGTGATTAATTAATTAATTCGATCTTTCATGCATGGCTTTAATTAATTTGCATGTAGGAAACAGCAATGCAGTACTCGAAGAGCGTTGGGCTCCTTTCTAGTGGTTTTGGTTCAACACCAGAGATGGACAAAAGAGGTCTTGTATGGGTGGCCCGTATGTTGCAGATCGATACGGAGAACTATCCTTTCTGGTAAAACATATTTTTCTCCACTACAGAGCTCCGCACTTTTAAAAGTTGCGAAGTTTCAATGTTAGCCGTTAGAATATTCTTATTAACACTTCATATCTAGCTGAAAGTTGTTAGCAACATTAATGTTTTGGTTTTGTATCTTTGAAGGGATGATGTTATTCAAATAGATACCTGGATGTGTGCATCAGGAGATAATGGTGTGTTCCTGAATTGGGTATTTCGTGATTACAGAACTGGAAAACTTTTGATTCGAGCAAGGGGGTTCGTATTCAAACTATGATCGATGACGGTCAAATTTAAATTGAAACTGTCCTTAATTAATTAATTTATCTATGCTCAGTAATTAATGGTCTTCTGATATCGAGTTGATGATTGAGGCTTTTTATTTTACTTGATGGTTGAGCAGTCATTGTGTGCTGATGAACATAAAAACAAGGAGATTTTCCAAAATCCTACCAGAAATCAGGGATGAATTAGAATGTCTTCTCATGGTTCCTGATCCTGTCATTGACATCACTAAAACTAAACTGCGCCAATTAGATGTAGTTAATACTAAAAATCATGTTCGAACGGGTTTATCAGTTAAGTATATCTTATTTATAATTTGGAATTAATAAACCCTATTTTTATTCATTTGTTGAATGCTAAACGATATTTCATGTATAATTATATGTATATGCATGCTTAATTACCGATCCTTTATAAATTACTGCAGCCTGCTTGGACTGATTTGGATGTGAATCGGCATGTGAACAATGTGAAATATCTCGACTGGATTTTTGAGGTTTATCTTTCATCTTTCCTTTTAGAAATTATATGTCTTCTCCATCTAATTCTGTGTCGGTGAGTTGTGGCCTATTGGTTATTGGTATAACCAACTTTGTGGAGGTCACATGTTCGAATCTCACTGTCATCTAGGGATGAGTGGGATGAGAATAAAAATTGTCGTTTATTGTCGAAAATAAAAATAAAAGAGACTTTATATGACTACATAACATGTCGATCATTAATATATATGATATCTGGTAGCGAGCATTTCATTCTCTTCTAATTGAAAACATCATATTGGTTATCAGAGCATACCTCTCTCAGTCTTGAAGAATCACGAAGTTTCCTCCATAGTTTTGGAGTTTCGAAAAGAGTGTAGGATGGATGACATGGTGCAGTCTCTAAGTTCAGTTGCTAGAACATCAGGTCAGTCCACTGATAATGAAGAAATTAAGTTCGATCACTTGCTTCGACTTGAAGATGGGTCTGCAATTTTGAGGGGAAAGAGCGTGTGGAAGCCAAGAGTTGATGGAAGCTAAAGCAGTTAAAATTCCAGCAACAAATGTATGTACATGTAAGCAGAATTAGTACCTACATTCAAGACATATGTCCCACTACTATCCAATCCATCCGAAAAATAAGCTCCAGTACTTGGGCAATTAAAGTTTTTTTTTTCTTTTTTATATTTTGTTTTCTTCATGTATGTGTTAAACACTTATACTTAATTACTGTTTTCCTGGTGTGACTAAGGAAACTACTTTCTTCACTGTTTTTTTTTAATAAAGCTTGAATTTTTTTTTTATAATGGAACAGTTTCCTTCACTATTTGCTTTAACAAATATTTAGATATTTTGCTTAATTGACTTCGTAAATGTGCAATACCATCCAATCCACAAAAACTAGATGTATTAGCTCAAGTTTGAGCTTTATATAAAGGCCGATGTTTAGCCTTTAATCTTTAACATTTATAGTCATGCATAATATTTTAAGAGATCAAGAGGAAAATTCCTCCTCTTACTTCACTCATGCAAATATTACTGACCGCTTTTTTATGCAAATAAAATGAATATAAATTTTTTTTTTTGAGAAAATTTATTGACATTATTCTTAATTCTATTAATTAGCAAGTGCTCAAACTGGGCTCACAAGCCACAAATAAGTAGGGTCAGATAGTCTATCTGCTAAATTTGTAGCGCAGTAATTAATTAAGTTGGTTATGTAGCTAGGCATTGAATGAATCATGAGCATAGAGAGTGCAAACTTGATTTGGTACGTACATCTACAGAATTTTAGAGATTAAGGCCTTCTCCAATGGAGGGGCTAAAGCTAAATTTTAGCCCATAATTGGTCTCCAATGGGAGGGCTAGGCTAAACCAAAAAAATGAGTTGGGGGCTAAAAGGGCCAAGGTCTAGGCTATATTTAGCCCTTGCTATAGCTCATAAATTGGTCATCATCAAGCAATTAATAAGTATTATGAACTTGTTCATGTACTTATAGCCCTTAAGGGTTGGAGATGGTCAAAATAATAGTCTTTACTATTTACATGAATAGTAATTTTTTGGGTCTAAAAATATAGCCCGGGGTCTATTTTAGCCCCTCAACATTGGAGATGGCCTAACAACCCCCCTTTTTATCTTGAATTTTTTTTGGCATCAAAAGTACTCTGTACTCTGCCAAATAGGGATGACAATGGGACCAGTTGAGGTTGGGAATTGATTACAATACCATCTCCATCTCCATCTCCGAGTTCATTCCTCACCCCATCCTCGCTCCAATCTCCATCAATAATTATTGGGGATCTTCGTCCCCATCTCCATTGGGGACCTTGTCTCTAATACCGCACGCCTAATCCCCATTAATAATTTAATGCATTGTACACTACTTTTATCTTCTTCTTTTTTTAAACCACAATATGATCAACAAGCTAGTACCAAAATTAATATATTTTAAAGAACCAAGTACAATACTTTAGTTCTAAAACTAAACAGTATGCAATAAACTAATTTATTAGAATCCAACTATAATATATAATTTAAAAAAAATTAAAATAGAATTGCTAAATGGGTAGGGATTGGGATGAGGATTACAATCTCATTCCCGCCCCATCTTCAATTTTTGAAAGCGGGAATTCGGGATCCCCATCCCGTTACCCATTATTCTCCGAAATTTTGCTCCCTTAAGGGCAGGTCTCCATGGGTACTTGTCCTCATGGAAAATTTTGCCATCCCTACTGCTGACCTTGTGAATTAGCTATTTCACTATTTACGCCCTTTATAGCAGTTATGTACTGGTATCTAATTAATTGTATTACTATTTAATTACATGGCAATGCAACTTTGTATATTTTTTGCAATGAAATTTGATTTAATGAATCCCTTAGTACCGAGTGTTTCACTTCACTTCTTGATCGAGGACATGGTCCAGTGTGAGTTACTCCCAAGTATTCATATATGTTCGGAGGCTCCGAGTGCTCACCATCTTCTTTTTGTCGATGACGTATAGCTTATTATTTGCTTGTGTGTATGTCTATGCATGACTGTGACTATATATATACACATACACACAAGGAAATCGTTATTTCAACAACCACACATTGAATTTTAACAATCTAAACCGTTCATCTTTTAGATTCCACATTAATAGTGAACTTAGCAAAGTTTCAGCCATATTCAAAACTATTTGGTCATCCAAAATGGTAAAACATTATACACTAATTACAATCCGTCAGATATAACTAAAATGATAAATCTTGAAATTTAACTGCTAAATGATTTTCGATTTACTTTATTTTTTAAGTGAGGGTGTCCACATTTTTCAAAACTTTGTTCAGGTATTATTTGGTTAAAATATTGTTTAGTTTAATATCACCTGTCGAATTTATCCTTACAAATTTCTTGGGCCGTCATATTCAAGAAATCAGTTGGTTTAAAAAAAAATATTATGGGCTCAACCTTCATTTAGTCCTCCGTTTGAGACAAATTATGGCACCAGCCTCATAAATTTTGAGACTTAAGACCTTTTTTTTTAAGTTAGAGATGGGAAAAAACCATGGAGGTCTCAAAATAGGACTTGAGACTAAGGATTGGAGATGCCCTTAGGTCGACAGAAGACATAGCAAAATATGTGAGGGTGCTAATACAAAAACCCTCTAGGGAGAGACGCTAGGAATTTTTCTTTTCTTTCTTTTCAAAATGTAGAAAAGAATAAGGTCTAATTTCACTTCACACATTTCATTACACTTTTTTAGTGGTCATGAGACACTCGCTAGGAAGAACTAAGCAAACCAAGTAGAAACCACTTAAGCTTCTAGCATTTGGTCTAGTCGTAAGGCATTCTTCAAAAAAAAAAAATCGGTAAAGCTTTCAAGCTCGAATCTTTTATCCTCCAAAAGAAAAAAAGAAAAAAAGCCTTACACTTCGAGCCTTACTTTTTTTTTTGTTAATTACACAACGACTGGTAGACCAAGAGTCAAACTCAGACCTCTCACTTACAAAGAGGAGATTTTTTCCACTAGATCAAATAGTTTTTGGCCTTCACTTAAAACAAGAGCTTTTGTTGAAGTCACTCAGGAAATAGTTATGCATACAAGAGCATCGAATGCTTGTTTTATTTATTTATCTATTTAATTATTTAATCTTTTGGTCATATGTTGAATGCCTGTTTATGTGTGATATATTTTTTGGCCATGTTTCTATGTGACTTAAATGCAAGAATTATATACAACATTTTTTTTATTATTATAAGACATTCATACACCACATATCTTAAAGGAGTCGAACCAAAAATTGTATACAACATTTGTATGCAGGAAACTTTAATTTGGAGTGGGTTGAAGTAATTTTGGGATAGATCGATTTTTCTTCTCTGTCACTAGTTGTATGCAAGAATTGCTCCTCACCAGTAGATATGCAGGGAATAAGAGGCAGAGCCTCTCTTTAGTGGAAGGAGAAGAGCAGTATTATTGGAAAGAGAAAAAAATGTGGTCAATAAGGCCATAAATAGCCAGTTAGAGTTTGAGACCACCAAGAAATATAAATAACTGACTTCTAATTTTGGGTATGCTTCTTTCTCTTTTGCTGAAAGAACTAGTGACTTAGAAACCGAGCCTAATTTTCTAAATATAGAAAAACTTTCTAGCTAAACAAGTGGGAATATATATGCAATATGCTGGAAACTAATCATCACTTTCATCCACTTTTAATCTCTTCTAGTTTTCCTTCATCTTTTTTTCTCTTATAAATACCATATATATATATGCAGATTGCACCTAGAGCACTAGCTTAAAGGAAGATGACAGAGATCGAGATCGATAGAACAGAGAATCCGAGTGATGAAACAACATTGCCAAGATTTGTGGTGCTGAAATCAAACCACAACAACAAATACTTGAGCTACGCAAATATTAGTGAGGAAAATGTGGATCAGGTGCCTGCAGGGTTTCTCAAATTCTCTGGAGAAGAAGTCGGGAGCCATTACTCAAAGTTCGAAGTGGAGATGGCAAAGAGTAATGAGAACAAGGGACTAGTCCATATAAGATGTTGCTACAACAACAAATATTGGGTGAGGCTGCTCGGGACAAATACTCCTGACGATGACCATTGGATTGTTGCGAGGGCTGACGAGCCAGAGGAAGACCGGTCCAAGAGCTCGTGTACCTTGTTCGAGCCTATCGTCACAGTAGAAGAACTAAATGATCCAGTGCTAAACGAGGAGGATGATGATGATGCCATTAGTGATGGTGAGAATGATGTCGCCGAACAACATCAGGATCCAGAAGTCATCGATAACCATCCGGATCCTGATGTCATTGATCACCTCCAAGATCCTGATACCATTGATGATCCTCACAACAACGGCAACGTGGAATTAGATAAGGGTTGTCATGATGAGATTCATGGTAGAAATGAAATAAATAACCACGAGGATAATCAAGCAAATGAAGTACACAATGATGGTAATGGTGATGACGAGGAGGACAACGACAATAACGACAACGAACATGATAACAATAATCGTCGTGTTCGTGCCGGACGAAACAGAATCGATAGGAAGAGAATACTAGTCCGACTCTGCCATGTCCAACTACGGCACTACGCACGCTTATGGAGGGACAATGAGAACACACAACACCTTATGGGAGGCTTATCCACTTTACCTAACAATAATACCAACAACAGTACGGATGCAAATAATAACAGTGCAGATGAAAATAATAACAGTATGGATGAATCATCATTGTGTGATGTGTGCACTGTCGTTAATTGGGAATCGTTGGTGATATTTCCCAAACATGTGGCGTTCAAGGGAGATAATGGAGCCTTCCTCACCTCGGATTGGTGCGGCTGGAACGGAAGTTTACAGTACGAAGGCGAAGACTTCAAAGGTGCCCAGGTGGCGCACGAGATTTTTACTAATCCAGACGGAAGCATTCGCATAAAGTCTGATAATTTGGGCAAATTCTGGTGCCGTAGGCCGGGTGATCCCGAATGGATCCTTCCTGACTCAGATGACCCGACTCGCAACGACACGTTATTTCAGCCTATCAAAATTGATGACAACGAATTCGCTCTTCGCAACATGGGTAACTTTAACATCTGCAAGAGATATACAATCGGCTGCACGGTTGGTTTCACTGCGAATGTCCCCAATATCCCTATATTTGCACACCTGAGAATTGAAGAGGTTGTTAGGTCGAGAATCGTCTACAACGTCAATTATCGCCTCACACACGCCAGGATCTACGATTACCAAAACGAGGTCGAAATTGCCACCGGAGAGGCAGTGAATTTAACCCAAGAAACCACTGGGATGACATTTAAGCTGCCGTACAAAAACACCAAGAGCGTGAGTTGGAACGATGCAAGAACCCTATCGATGAAGTCCGGCGGCGTCAAAACAACTATGCAAGCCGGTGTTCCAGTGATCGGAGAAGACGGAAAGCTTGCGATTAGTTCGAGTGAGTTTAATAGCGAAGCAACAATAATCAAATGGGGAGAAGTTGAGACATGGGAAAATGTAGTGCAGAATGTGTGCAAAGTTGACGTGCCGGCAATGAGTACGGTGAAGGTGAGTCTTTTAGCGAATAGGGTTTCATATGAAGTTCCATTCAACTATTGTCGCCGTGACACTCGTACCAGTGGTCAAATAAGCAATAACGACATGGATGATGGCATTTACATCGGCTTCAATTTCTTCAACTTCAAGTACAACATCACGCAAAAAAATCTTTGATAGCCATCATCGAACTGTGCCTATTGACTGTATAGGCTAGGGCACGAAAACTTTATCCATGCCCATTGTGGCTTTGGCTATAGGCCTTTTTTTCTAGTAGTACACTCGAGTAAATAATCTTTGATATATATCATACTCCAATCATAACAGTATTGTAGCATTTTCAATTATATATTGCAGTCGAATTATAATAGTATTGTAGTAACTTTCATTGTCATTGGTGATGTAGAATTAGAAAAGATAGCTTTAAAACTAATTAAAGTTTGAGAATTAGTAAGTGTACGAGTGTTTTCCTTACTAGTCTTTTCAACTAATTGAAAGTGTCCTTCAAGACTTGTTCTCGATCTACTCATTGTTACCAAGAGATCGTAATTAAAAAAAAAACCATTATGTTTTGAATGGGTCAAACCCAAAATAATTAAAACTCTATTTTCCTTAATGAATATGAATGAAGTTATGTTTCTTTCTGGCCAAGCTTTTGCTTGGTCTAATGTCCCTCCTAAATTTATGTCTGATGTAATTGTTTCAGAACAATCCTCTTTTTAATTAAGTTGGGTTATTATTATAAATAAATGGTACTTGAACTTGTATTTCATCTTATAGATGATACCTGAATTTCAATTTTGTTCACAATAATTACCTTAAATCTTCGATTTCATCTTAAATGGTACAAATTGCAAACTTCCGTTAATCTTCCGTAAAAAAATGGCACATGTCTTGCATGTGACTCATTTTTCAAGGATAATCCTATAAAATCACTCATTTTCACTTAATTTATGTACCATTTGCAATAAAACTCAAAAATAACAAATAAGAAATAAAAAAAATACTTATATTTTGGTTTTCTTTTGATTATAAAAAGATTGGACTGTTTAAAAATAAAACTTTTCAACTTCAATTAAAAGTAGAATTACAAGAAAAAGAAAAGAATTAAGTAAATGATCGAATTTCGAAAAAGAAAACCCTTTAGACAAAAACCTTGACCAAATAAAAAAAAATCATGGTAGCAAGCTCACATTTGTATTTTTGTTTTTAATTGATTTTTTATTTTTATTAACAAATTTAGTTTTCAAAATATTATTTAAGATTTTTTTAATAGACAAAATTATTGGAATGAGGTATTTTCATCAAATTGCATTTGAAAATGGGTCATGTGCTATGCACGTACATGTCAGTTTTGGATTAAAAATTAACGGAAGTTTGTGATTGGTACCAATCAGAGAGCACAGGTACCGGGCAGTTGTGTTCAAAATTAAAGTCCAGCTACTATCGATAAAATGGAGGATAAGTTCAGATATTATTTATGATAATAACCCTTTTAAGTTTAAAAAAGTCGAACTTCTTTTTGATTTTTTTTTCTTTTAAAAACATGAGTTGAATGAGGGCTATGTACAATTTTTCTCTCTTAAAGAATTTGTAGTGGTCCTATATTTTACTAGATGAAACTCTTGCTATTATTGAGGATGTGCTCTTCGTAGATCAATGTAATACTTATTATTAATAATATAGGGCCAAAAATTTAAAAATATGGCCATTTTTGAAATTCCTAACAAAATTGACCTGTTTGGGTTTCCCCTTGAGCTTGTAAACTCACTCGGCCAGTTTCATGTGAAGTGTGAAGCCCCTTTTTATCATCATCAGCAGCAGCTGCAACACCAATCCCTCTTATTCACAGCTGGTCGTGGATCGAAAGAAATGAGGGGTGTGATATGGGCAACGGCGGAGGACTTGGCCAGAAACAAAGGACGCGTTCTCTCGCTGTATCGCCAAATTCTGAGAAGCATCAATTCACCAAATTTGCCTCTGAATTTGGCAGCAAGGCTGTCCAAGAAAGCAGAGGTGCGCGCCATCTTCATGTTGGCTTCGGAGGAGAGGTCCCTGCACAACATCCATGACCTCATTGATGTTGCTAACTACTCTCTCTCCCTCTTAACCAAAGGAGAAATACCCAAGTATATTCAATGATCCAGTAAGTCCCTTTTTCTTTTCCCCCATTTAATTTCTGTTGTTGTTGAGATTTGGTACATCATTGCCTGCTTGCTTATCTGTTTCCTTTTTTAATTGTTTGGCAAGCCAGTATTATGTGTTTGCGTTTCGAATTTGTTTAGTTATAAGGTTGTGAGTCGCAGCTGAATTTTGGGTTTTGTAATAGGATTTCGATACTGGCAGTGAGTGAGTCTTGATCGGGCTGCTATATATCTAGTGGTGCTAATCAGAAGGATAATGTAGTAGAGAAACTAGTAATATACGCGTCACGTTGGGCTAGGAATTTTTTTTTTTCCAGAAATTTAGTGTCATTAGTTAGACTGGCAGAAAGAAACAAGGGTTGACATATTCTTGGCCAGTCTTTCGAGCCCATTGAGAGTGACTATTGCTGCTGGGGTTCAGGGTTTGCCACCTCTTCTCAAGTTTATGAATGTAATGGTTGGGAAGAGAAATGAATGGCAGACTATGAAGCAGTTGCCTGTGCCAGTGGAGTTTCAGTTCCATGGAACAAGC
This sequence comes from Rubus parviflorus, assembly GCA_029955375.1. NCBI lineage: Eukaryota > Viridiplantae > Streptophyta > Magnoliopsida > Rosales > Rosaceae > Rubus > Rubus parviflorus. The sequence goes on along the minus strand of JARGGL010000005.1, from coordinate 5,385,151 downwards.
AACTAATGAAAATCTGCCTATGTTGATGTCATGCGGACATGTGCTTTGCAAGCAGTCTATTACGAAGATGTCAAAGAATGGCACAAAAACCTTCAAGTGTCCTTACTGTCCTTCTGATATCGATTCAGTACATTTGTAGGCAGCTCTATTTCTGATGTATCTCCAAAATCTAGTTGCAACAGTCTCTCCCATACTTGGTTAAGCTTGTAGAAACTAGCTTATGTTTATGTCGTGTAGCTCAAATGGCTTGTTATGGTGGCAAAAGCCGGTTTGTCTAGTGTGCTGTTGATCGATGCCTTGGTTGTGAATAGATATTCTTTCTACTGGCTGGTAGTTAAAGCATTCCAGTTTCACTGTGATCAATTTGAATTCATGTTCTGGTTTCCCAACACATACTGGATCATTCTACTGAATAAGTTCTGCTCCTCCTGCTGGGTCATGTAATGGGCTTAATTAAAGTGTTGAGCTGGATCTGTTCTTGATTTTCATGGATCACAAATCCAGGCCAGTACTGCGAAGCCGTATTTTGGAACGGCTTTAGAATTATTTCATCTGAACTGGACTTAATAACCCACGTCAAGCAGAATGTCAGGTATCCTTAAATACTTTCTCACTTTTTACTATCTGTATGTTCTCATTAACAGAATAGACAATATATGTGTATCTTTTAGTATCTTAAGTCACTTTTTTTCTAAATTTATTGTCCTAGTAAACAAATTTTGGATAGATTCTTATCTGGTTTACACTTTTGCTCCTTAATTTTAGAGAAGTCTCAATCATCTTGGATTTATTTCTTACCCCAGATCTTTGTAATGGTAGTAGAACCTTATATCTCTTTTCTGGTTTTCTGTTAGAGCACTAGTGACCAACTTTGGAATACTTAATTTTGTCTCACATTATGGGAACTAGGCTATCCCCACACACATGTAATCATATCTTAGTGATGAAATATTTAACCATAGGTATATAATCCATTAGTCCCTTAGATGTGCCTTTTCGGGTGATTAGTTATAAGCCAGTTGTGCTGCTTTGAGATGCACATTTTGAAAAGCAGCAATAGAAAAGGCTAGTCACTGATGAATACTCTCCACTTTAAAGGGCTTCAAAAGAGTGTGCGCAATTTAAGGAAATCATCAGTACTCCCCCAAAAGTTCAATAAGGAGCTCCTGGCCAGAACCATGGAAGAGTCTTCAGAGAAAACGAAACCCTTTTTCAAGCTCAAGTTACTGTCACTCCCTTTTTCTCTCTCCTTCACAAAGATTTAGGCTTCTAAAGTGTTTAGGACCTTTTTTTTTTACCTTAGCTAATGTAAGATTGATTATACACGCATTATGTAATACTAGAGCAATGAAGTGGTCCATAAATCTAAAGCATGTGATTATTTGCTGGCTATGGGATGGAGATCTTACAGCTCCATAAATCTTACCTTGTAACTAGCTGTGAGAGACGAGACAATCTGGCAAAATTTGGTTTTCTTGGATCCAACGACTAAACTCATGAACTTAGAACCAACTACTGACTGAACCATAGGAAATCCTGACCCAGTATCCGTCTTTCCGATTCTTAAGTTTAGCTGTTTATTCTCTCTCTCTCTCTCTCGTTTATTGTTATGCTTATGTGAGTTGCATTATAGTTTTATTGTTATCTGTATCATCATCTTGAGCTTTTTATCTACAGTTTTAGTTGTGTGCAAGTGCTGCCCAATAACCCTCAGTAGAGAAGTAGCACCAGTAAATATATAGGTTCCTGCAAAAATAGACTTGAGTGACAAAGACAAACTTTTTTGATCTTGAACTGAAACAGATGCATTGTAGGATTCTTTATTCAGCCCAGTTCTGTTTGTTTGCTAAATTATATTTTCTGTGGTATTGACCAATTTTCCATTTGATTCTATGAGTTTTATATTTCTTATTCAATCAGGTCTCTCATTGTTTTTGCTCAATAATCATTTTTTTTTCTCTAGATAAAAGTGTAATACTGATGCACAAAGATGAAAAAGTAACTTGCAAAAATATAAAATTCTAAACAGTCATATTGAAAACTTGTCCAATTTATGTCGACCAAAAGTCTAGCATATCCATAGTAAGATCCATGGTTAGAACTTAGATATTAGGGAAGAAGATCAATCTGTGAGAGAGAGAGAGAGAGATTAAATATCTGGAGTATATATATCAGATATTTGCAGAAAATCTCCTTTATAGAAAATGGTCTAAAAAAATTTGTAGACTGGATGCACGGCTAGGGGCCTATATAATTAGTCAGGAAAAAGCACCAAATTATTGTCTGCATAGATTTTCTAGCTATTTACATTATCCCAAGTTCTGTTGTCAAGGATGTTTCGTCCCGTTTTGTGGTTGGCTTTGGTTTAGTGTATACCATCAGTCTTGTGTAACTTGTTATGGAATTGTTTGTTTGTTTTGTTCATTAGTTGTTTGCTGAACTACTGTTGCCTGTTATGTGCTATGCTAAGTTGCTAACTGGTAAGGAACCATTGATTCTAATGATGTTTTCTTGTATGAGCAATTAACTTCAATTGGTTTTTCTAATGATTTGTATATCTTCTTGTGAAATTCTTTCTCTTACCAGTATTGGTATCACATCTGATACTAATCTCGGTCAAAATTCGTGCTTTTGTGTTGTAATCGTTTCTTGTGAATAATGATGCAGGCCTTTTCTGTAGGTTCTGAGTCTCCTTTGGTTACTGTCGCAAGAGTCGGGGAAATGGTGAAACGCTTGGTTGCTCTTCTTTTCACAGTGCATGATCAACAAACTCAAATTGTAGTCATAGCTGAAGTCAAATGCAAAATGGGAATTTTGGAGTTCATTGATTTAGGATTATCATTAATGTTTGGTTGTTGCCTATATATATACAATGAATCATTACTTCGACTAGTTCTAGTCTAATATTATTTTCCTTCATCCCAGACTTGTACAAACATAATATTTGCTACATAATGATGATCTACTTATCAAATAATTCTTTGTAAAGCAAATTGGTTTATTAGATTGAATTGAAACAGAGTTCCCTAAACTTCTGTCATTCTTTTGTCTTCTGGTAACATGGAAAACCACCATTATTCACATCTGCATCACGTATAGGCTTATGCACATCTGCAACGGTTATAGGTTTTAGATCGATCTCGATTATGTGCTATACCCATAAACCACTCAAATGAAGTAAATTTGGGTGTGTGTTTTTTTCAATTAAAATCTCTTGTCTCTTCCCTCTTTCCTCACTTTCTCAGGCTTAGTTTTGCCATTTTAGTTAAGACTGAGGCTTCAGAAGGCATATAAGAATGTGTTGAATTCTGAAAGGTTGAGTCTGGTCTCACTGAAATTATGTGGCATAGTTATACACAATTTCTAAAGCAGGCGGTAGAAGTCCCAACATCCTATTGTGGGAGTCCTCAGTTGTACAACTCTACTTCCTTTAACATGATACAGGAGGTACACAACTTGATCACTACTTTGAATGCCAGTGATGTAACTTCATCATATTGCAAAGGACTACAGGACCAATTACCACATCCTTTTTCTTTTACAAATGACAGGTTAGAATAGTTTCCTACTATGTTTGACTCTATCCAAAATATGGTTTTCACAATCGGAGCGAGGATAAATGGAGAATCCAAGAAAAAGAAAAGCAGTTGCTACTTGCTACCACTCTCTAAGTGATTTCAAAACCATTTAAATCTCCTCTCTATAGTTTTTTTTTCCCCTCTTGTTTCCCTTCAAATTTTTCACTTCAGTTTTATATCCTTAAATAAAGAGTTCGCATGCAATCTCTTAAAACGCACCCAAAAAAAAAAAATTATCACTTAATGGGAAGCACCTTGTATATGTATATTTAATATATGTATAGCATTTTTTTTAGCACATTTTTGACAATAATAAAATGATATATGATATGATAAAAAAGAGTGACTATTTTAGCTTAAGCTAACACAGTAATCAAAGTAACTAACTAAAACCATCCATTTATATAATCCCAGAAGTTAGTCATATAATATATAATATTCTATTTCATGCTTTCTGTCACACCAAGTTTATTGTCTACTTTTTTAATCTCTAGAGATCAGCATCATTTATAATATATGTAATTAAACCAAACCATATCTAAGAGCAACACATCAGAAAGACTTGGTATTAATTCTAAGTAACATCACAGTTCAGAGCATCCTTAATTAATAACTACTGGTAGGTGGAATTGCTGCATATTGTCTGTCCAGAGCCTCAATGAGCTTGTTGGCAATGGCACTTGCATACAAAGAAGACCCTTCATACATCTGCACAACATTAAAAAGCAACAACCCATAATTAAAAACCATGCACACCACCTGTATGAAGAAATGCCCCAACTGAAAAAATCCATGAGATAAAGTTACCACCAACCTTGGTGTTGAACAAGAAGCTGTATGAATTCCCAATGTGTCCCCCAGCAGCATGATGAAGTTCAAGCTGCAATTCATCAAGAAGCTTGGAAACAGACAGCAACAGATTGATCTTCTTCCTCTGGACAAGTTTGATGGTGACTTCATCATCAATGATCCGAACATCGACTTCGGTGTCTTTCGACTTCCTTTGAAGCCATGAGCTCCTCAGAGAGCCATTGTTGTAGGACTGCTCATGAGGGTCAATGAGAGGCTTCATGTTACAGCTCTCATCGTCTCCGGCACCTACGTCTTGCTCACTCTTGTGCCTCTTGCTCCTCTCTCTCTGACATCTTTTCTTCTCCACCAGCAGTTTCAGCTCATCCACAGTCCTCTTGAGCTCCTCTATGTAACCAATGGCATCTCCCACTACAGATGCTCTATCAGGCTTTGCTCCAATTAATTGTTCCCCAAGTTTCCCAAACATTAAGCAAATTTGTCAATATCATGCCAAAAACAGAGAAACAGTTATGAAGCTATAGATGCACTATCAGCCTTTGCTGCAATTAATTGTCCCCCAAACATTGAGCAAAATCATCATTATTATGCCAAAAATAGAGAAAAAGTTGTGAAACTATCCAAATTGGTAGCCAAATATGTTGAAATTATAGCAATTCTTTCAAGAATTTAGCCCAACTCTTCAGTCTTTGCTTCAATTGTTACCCAGAGACAAAACATTAAGCAGAATGATTATTAACTCAGAGAGACACATGAAGAAAATCAAAATGAGTATCAAAATGCATTGTGATACAAAAAAGATGAAAATGGGTGGCCAATTAAAACTGCAAAACAAGTAATAAAAGTATAGGCAAAGTTTCATGAAGATGCTCACAAGTAATAAAAGTATAGGCATAGTTTCATGAAGATGATCAAATTCAGTACCAGATTCTTGCAGTGGTTGATATTACCAATTAAAAAGACTAGTTGCACCCATTGCATCCCAGACAAAATCAAGCAAACTAACCATTAGCAAGCCAAAAAAGCTGTGGAACCCAACTAGGAATCCAATCAAAAGAACCCAGTATGTGAAATTGGTATGCATTTTTTCATGAGAATTGAGATTAATACCTTGGTTGGGTTTGGAACCAAATCCCTCAAAGCTGCAAACTTGCCATTGAGCTGGACTCTCCTTTGGCGCTCAGTAGCAAAGTGCTTGGTCCCTTTGTTCCCACCTCTTCCTCTTCCAAATGGCTTCATCTCCTTGGAAAACTCCAATACCCCATTCTCAAACAACTGCCTACTCCCATCCTCTCCCTCATCTCCGCCATTGCTAAACAAACTCGACCCATTTCTCGACCCACCCAAGTTGTACCCATGTGGCAGGGACTGCAGCAGCTCCCTGAACAGGGGCGGCTGAGGCTGCGGAGGCAAGTGGAACAGTGGGTCATACATGACCGAAGAGGCCGCTGTCCCCGAAGGTGTTTCGGGCAGGGCCTCAAACCCGAAAGAACCCGGAAAACAACCCGGGTTCTTCGGGTTGGTGAAGGTAATGGAAGAGTGTGGAAGCACAGAGGAGGAGGGCAAGTGGAAAAGGCTGAGTAGGTCAGGTGTTGGTAGTTGTGGCAACTGCTGCTGCATTTCATTATTGTTGTCCCAATTTGTGGCTTGGTGGTTCTCAAAGGGATTAACCAAATGGGGGTTACTGCTAGTGTTTTGGTCCATGGTACCAAAACCCATCTCATTCTGAAGCTGCTCAATTTCCATGGCGGCGTTGTGGTGGTAATTAGAGAGCTCTTCTTCCATGGAGAGCCTCCTCAAGTTTTCCTCATGAGCAAAGCTGTTGTTGTTGGTGTTGTTGAGGACAACTTCTGGTGCTGATTCTGACATGGGGTTATTATTGGGATCAAAATTGCAGGCACCTACAGCACTGTCCACGTACATTTTTGGCTTTTTGGATTTGCTGGGTCGACTTGTACTCTTGCTTGTCTCTGCAAAGCTTCACAGAAACCAAAAGAGATTAAGCATAAAGCGAATGGGAACAAAAGCACAAAGAGAGTTAGTCCAAATATAGATCCCAAGGCTTGTGTAAAAGAATTTAACCTTTTGCTGGTTAAAGGTATGAGATTGATGGTAATTGGCTAGAACCCAAAAATCAGAGGAGGGAGCTCTGCTTTGGTTGGTTCACAAAATAAACAAGTGGTGGAGAGAGAGGGCTTTATATGAGAGAGAAGGAGTTTGAGAGAGAGAGAGCGAGAAAGAGAGAGAGAGAGAGAGAGTTGGTTGGTTGTTTCTTTTCTTTCCTGCACTGAAATTTTCTCAGAACAGAACACAGCTGGGAGTTTGTTACTGAGATTCCCATCACTGGGGCCCACTCACAATCTCCTCATTCTGAAATTCTTGATTCTGCCCTGAGTGAATTTTGCACTTTCCTCCCTCTAATTTTGCATTATTTCATTTCCGGATATACTTTTTGTTATCCGTTGCCACATGGTAATTGAAGAATTTATGATCACTTATCGTTGAATTTGTTGAATTTGAAATTCAACGTGAATTATAAACAAAAGAGTTTAAAGACTTATTTTTTTCAATTTATAGTCGTAATACTTCAACGTCGGATTTAGATTCGATGACAAGTGACAGGAGTATCAATATTTTATTAATCATTTTTATGTTTAAAATATGCTTAATCCTTGAATTTACTTAATACGTATAATTTATGATCGATTGCATAAGAAATGAGTAGTAACAATATTTTCCATGTATTTCCGAACTTAGTTTTTCACTTTTTGGTTATGAGAAGAGAAAGGTTAACTCAGTAGCTCTTAGAAAGCTCATTATACGTTTCACTTGTGCTCTTAGTTTGATTAATGCTCCTCATATTATACAAAATGTGTTCATGGAGGGCTCAAGTATTCCAAGCTAAGTCATTGAATAAAATGGCCGTTTTTGTTAAATTGATTATTACAAAGAAAAACCAAGGGTAATGGACATTGATTGTTGTCTGCTTAATTTACTTTCTAATGACTTGGTCACGACTAATATTGTAATTACCGTCACTAATACGTCATAATTAACCAAATTGAACCATAAGATCCAAGCAAAAGATTGTCTCACCTAAAAAAACGCTCAAATTCATCTCCTTTCTTTTATTTTCATTCCCTTCTATTAGACACTAATCTCATATTCTTCATAACAACTCTCAATGAATCACCACATCAATTGTCAGATCTCAATCATGGCAGTGACCTAGCTAGGCGAGGCAGAATGATCCGATCTAGCTGGAAACCCGTGAAGACCGCCACCACACAACGAAGAACTCTTGAACAACTACAAATGCAACGACGCTTGAAACCCTAGTGTATGCCCTCTTTCTCTTGTAGGGTATGATATTTGAGTAATTAGAGTTTAAGTATTAATCGAGAAGCAACTAATTAACTCGAAAAACACCATAAACTCAAGTTTCCTCATTATTCACACACTTAGCTAGCATGCATTCAACAAGTAAATGACATTAACGAAGAAATATGTATTTCCAAATTATAACTAGAAAAACACCAAATTGTAATAATTCCATATTTCCATGAGCTCAAACTCACTAACTAATATTACTTATGTTAATGTTATGAAAAGTTCTTCTTTCTCTTGTTATTGCATTTTCTTTTTAATGAAACCATACACAGATCGATCCAAACCATTGTGTACCTAATTAGTCTTTGAGTTAAACAGATGGCATGGGTGTACCAAAATTTCTGTTAGGCAAAGGTAACATTAGCATTGGCTATGGTTACTAGTTGTATGGGAAATTCACTCACGCAAATAGTGATTATTCTCTTGGAGTGAATTTAGGTGGGAGCTCTATTTTTAAAACAACAGGTAGTTACAGTTTTCTGTGGACCCCACCTCCTCACATCTCCATGCAAACCGCCAGCCCAAACTACCCATTAGGGTTCATCAAGAAGATGAAACTTTCATTTAACAAAAAAAAAAAAAAAACTCTTGTCCGACCCAGGTTGGATTTATGTGTTCGAATTCTCTCTTATTAGCATATATTCGAAAATGTAATTCCATGATTTGAACCGTTGATCTTATAAAACAACTTTTATAAATCAATTCTGCAAAAAGTAATCAAATTAGGAAATCGTTAACTCATCCAATTATATCAAACAAATATACGGTTTTGGTAGAAGCTAACATTTTCATCACGAACCATCTATTTGTTTGATGCAATTACATGAATAAACGATTTAACTACAATTTAACTAGCGTTTTTAGGCCTTTCAGAAACAATCCCAAACAAGCTCAATAATTGATGAGAATTTTTTTTTGTAAAAAGTACATTAGCTAATATTTTTAACAAATTAGGACACATTTAACTAACAAGGACATTGTGTAAAGCAACTGTCATATATTGCTTGGTGAAATTTTATCTCTGCGTGTTTGTTTCGTTGTTGCAGTAACAATAATACGGACATCATAAACACACACGTAACCGATGATAATCATGATTGCCATGAATGGGCACACTGAAAGAGTTCCCTCTTTTAAATTTCTGCTCCAAAAAATTACAAAAATAAACAGGAATAAAAAAATAATTAAAAAAAAAGAAGAAGAAGGGAAATCTGTGCTGGAAAGTTGGACTGTACTAGACTACTATCACTGTGTTTAGCTAAGAATAGCACAAGGTACAACTGCAAAAGCAAATGTTACAGGGCTCATGAGTAACAATTATGACTCGGTCTCCACCTATCCAATTTCCAATTGTTCGAATTATCTCTTCAGTCATTTATGTCATGGAATGAAAAGAATATAAATTATATGATAAAGAGGGAGTTTCTCTAGTGAGGACCACTTAAATGAATACTACTTGAGGACTTTTCGATTAGACATACTTTTTTATTACATCTCGACAAATCAACCATTCAATATTTAGATATTTATGAGTATATCACTTCTACAAATTTTCAATGAAATCGAAAATCGTTAAGTCATCTTTAATTGTGATTTACCATTTATGAATATGAATGGTTCAAAATCAACAGATTTGGTTCGTCCATTTATTTGGTCTAGTTCGGTACTTTAACGATTTCAATTTTTGTTGAAAATTTGTAGAAGTGATCTACTCATGAATATCTTAAGATTAAACGGTTGATTTGTCGAGATGTTATCGAAAAATAGATATCACAACCATTAATCGAAAAATCCTCAAGTGGTACTCATTTAAGTGGTCCTCACTAGAGAAACTATCATGATAAGGAAGCCAACAAGACTGTACGTAATAAGATATACATAATTTGAACAGCTCCCAAAACACCATTAGTTCATTTTACGGCATAAGATCTAAAACACTTAACCACATAATCATGTAAAGAGTTCGACACTCGCCATTCCCTTCCTTGGATAAAAAATATTGGAATGGCGCCCTTGGGGCTTTCTATTTGAACATAGCATATAAATTAGTGGACTAAATTCAGTTTACCACCCTAAACTTTATATCGAAAATCATGTTAGTCTCTGCTTTCTCAATTTCACCAGTAATACCTATGTACTTACCGATTTGATCAATCTAGTTTAACCGTTAGCCAATCCGTTAATTTTGATCGTTAAGTGCAAAATGTGGGTCTCATTTGTGCCATGTCAGCACTTAACGATCAAGATTAACGAATTGGGTAATGGTTGGACTAGATTGAGTAAATTGGTAAGTACATAGGTGCTGCTGATGAAATTGAAGAGCACAGACTCACATGATTTTCGGTCATAAATTTAGGGTGGTAAACTGAATTTAATCCTAAGTTAGAACATTATAAATATGCATAACTATATAGGGATAGGTATCCTATTTCACCTTTGCATCCAAATCCAAACAAATTATATTGCTCAAGACCAAGACGCATACTGATGTGGAGACCCAGCAGTAAAAAACGGCTTAATTTGAGACGGATTTGGACAACAGGGCAAACAAATCCAAACAACCCAAACAAACAAGAAAGAAGAGAGAAAATATTGGGTATAGAGTATTAGAGTTTGAGGTGGCAAATGGAACGGCTTGTCTCCATTAGAAGATAAAACTTTGTTAATGAGTGGATCGGAGTTTGTTAGCAAAAGGGAATGAAATAATAAACAGATTTTTGGGTGTTGTAGTAGAAGAGAATTGTCTTATAATAATAGAAATAACTATTTGTTTCCAAAGCTTATGGCTCTAAAATACATTTCTCTGATATGGCAATGTCGGATTAGCTAATAATAATGTCCAAAGCCAAGTTTGTAGGCATCAAACCATACACTTTCCAGGAGGCAAGTTAGTTATGTGGTTCTATAATTGCCTTCTTCCCCTGTCCTTTGTCTTAGAGCATCTCCAACAATGATAACCATTTTTAAAGTTAAAATACCTAGAAAAATGAGATTTAGCTAGCAATTTAACAATCTCACTCCAACAACACTAGCTAGGGCATGCATTACGCCATCCAACTGCATATACCTAATGACACATCTGGCCTTTTCCAAAAACAGTGATTTCAGGCCTGTTTTCATTTATGTTTTTTCATGTTTTTTTCCTAAACTTTTTCTAATTTTTAATTGTTGGAAAGTTTAGACTAAACATTTGGGGTTTGCTAGAGATCACTTTTGTGTGGCTATAGAATCACTCATAAAGTACATAGACTTGTACCCTTTGTGGCTAGCTTTCTGTGCTCGTGTTAATCCTGAACGTACCATCAACTTAATGGTGTTGCTGGTGGAATACATCAACACCAGAACTCCAGACCATTGACTCTAGCCTAAACTCTACATCATGAGACAAGAAGGTCAGCATATGTTCAAGGATACAGTAAACTTTTATTGAGATATGTAGGATTTCAATAAATAAAGTCTTCCATTACTAGAAGATAAAGATAATTCCCTGTTGTAATTTAAGTAATTCCTAGTTTCAAAACTTGAAATTAAGATGAGGCAGCCACTTATCATTTACATGGATAATGTACGTATAGTTTCCGGATTGTATCACTACTAAATGTTTTTGAAACTTGACAAGTGACCAACTTCAAAATAAGGGAACCAAATTAGAACACCCTCTTGCAAATTAAAGACTTCTAGACTAATAACAAGACAAAATTGGCATAGAGTTTGTTATTGGATTATGTATATAGAAGACAAAAAAGAAGCTTCTCAAACCTAGATTTTAATATGGCCCAGTACTAGACTAACTAACTTAATTTATGGAGCTTTTATTTTAGGAACTACAGGAGAAATATACTACCAGATAAATTTGAAGTGGATTATGGAGTGTAGTTAGTACATTATATGGTAATTCTATACATGAAATTATTCAGTAGGTTCAAAGAAATGAATTATTAAGTATGATATTTTGCTTACCCTCAGAAGCTGCAATAAATCCTCAAATCCAAGTGATGTTTAATGATGTGATAAAGTTGATCATGCCAGCTGCAATGTGCCAACTCTTTTTTCTTTCCTCAATTTAGCAGAACAATGTTCTGTTGATATGCCTCAAACTATCAAAAGAACGTACTTCTGTGAGCCAAAACCCCGTAGTCCTTTATGTGGCTCATGAGCTCATCCAACAATTTGTACATGTGTTTACTTCTTTTATGTGATTTGTCACCCTTTCTAAATTCATGAACAACACCTTCAAGTTCAATTGAACTACACCCAGGAGTTTTCTTCATATTCTTTTCTTTCATTGCCCTTCTCAACTTTACTGCATCCCTCCATTTATTTGCAGACGAATATATGTTGGACATGAGTACATAAGCACCATCTCTCTCTGGCTCTACATGCAAGACCTTCTTCATCACAGTTTCAGCAAGCTCTACTTTCCCATGTATCCTGCAAGCTCCCAATAGAGCTCCCCAGACAAAGGCATCCGGCTCAATTGGCATGTTATTAACAAACTCCTCTGCCTCATTTATTAACCCAGCACGGCCTAAAAGGTCAACCATGCATCCGTAATGCTCTGTCTGAGGTTTAAGCTTGTACACACTTGACATATCCCTAAAATACTTTTGACCCTCTGTCACAAGTCCTCCATGACTACATGCTGCCAGGACACCTACAAATGTAACCTCATCAGGTTGAATGCCCATTCTAGGCATTTCAGAAAATATATCCAATGCCACCTCCACTTCCCCGTGCATTGCTAATCCAACAATCATCGCAGTATATGAATACACATCTCTCCGTTTCATGCCTTGAAACACCCAGAAGGCCCGGTCTATGCTTCCACACTTAGCATACATATCCACTAGCGCATTCCCTATAAACCCATCAGCCTCAATCTGATTTCTATCAACATAAGCATGTACCCACTTCCCCAACTCAAGCACTCCAAGATTCGCGCACGAATTCAATACACCAACTAAAGTAACATCATCCGGCTCAAGACCCATTCTTTGCATCTCCTGGAACACGTCCAAAGCTTCCTTATATTTCCCTTGATGTACCAAGCCAGATATCATGGAATTCCAAGAAACCACATTTCTTACAGGCATCCCATCAAACACTTTACGTGCAAATTCAGCATCCCCACACTCCAAGTACATATTAACCAATGCATTGCCTATAAAAACATCTGAGTAGAACCCATTATCATCTATGTATCTGTTTATCTTCGTACCCAAGCTCAAGTCTCCCAATTTAGAGCAAGCAGAGAGGACAATGACCAATGTCATCTCATCCGGCCTCATTTTAGCATCACACATATCAACGAAAGCTTCCACGCCTTCTCTGGCTAGCCCCATTTTAACATAACCCTGAATAAGCGTAGTCCACGAAACCAAGTCCCTTTGAGGACTTTCGTCGAACACCTTCCGGACATAGTTTACAATGCCACAAACAGCATAGAGCCTCATGAGCGTGTTCTTAACGTACACATTGGACAAAACAAGCCCCGTCTTAATTGCATAGGCGTGAACTTGCTGCCCTTCTCTCAACGCACGAGACTGTGCACACGCTTTGAGCACAGAGGGTACAGTGTAGTGATCAGGGAGAAAGCCATTGACAAGCATATGCCCAAATATTTCCAACACTTGAATAAGCGAGTTTGTTTTGTTGTTGGGATTTGAGGGAAGGCCTTGGATGATGGCATTGTAGAGGTTGAGGGAGAGCTCTGGCTTCTCCAAGTGGTTTAAGAAGGAGAGAATGCAGGTGAGGTTTTTTTGATCGGTGGAAGAAATGAGTTGTTGGGTTGTGAGAGGAAGAGGAAGAGGCCTTGTTTTGATGAGAAACGTGTGGGTTTGTTTGAGCTGCGTTATGCTGATTGATTTGCATGATCTGAGTCTGCTATAAGCATGGACCCATAACTCTTGGGAGTTCATGTCATTTGCTTTAGTGTAATTAGCGAGGTGGAAGAAAGGCCAAACCGTAAACAACTTAAATTTGATGGTCTATATACGTGACAAATTGACATTGTTACAATAATTAATAATTTATGACAAAAAAAAATAATAGTAATAACAAAATGAGAGAGTGTTTAGCGAGGACCTTATAATAAGGATTTGGTGAGGACTTTCAAATCAACCGATGGATGAGTGCACATGAAGAAAGTGTCAGTGTTTAAGATATTTTTTACAAACCAATTGGGTTGAGTCAAAAATGTCCAACCCAATTTAGCTAAAGAAGCTATATTAAAATGAGTAAGGTTCCTGATGCCTAAACCACCAGCAGCCTTAGGTAAGCATACTTTAGACCAAGCAACAAGATGAGCTTTGGATTGATATTAAGTATTGTCCTTATCAGACCACCTAATGATAAGTATTGTCCATAACAGAGCAACAGCGCAACAGGGCAAGTGCATTTGTGAGGAATATTAAGTATACTTGCTAGATGATCTTTTTTCTGCTTAGGAACATTATGAGAAAAATATATAATTGATTTATGATAGTTAACCTTTTGCCCATAAGCTATTTCAAAATTGTAGAGCTATCTCAAAATTGTGAGGAATATTAAGTAGATTAAGTCTATGAAATTCATGAATTAAGTATGTACATACTCCTTAACACCAGCTAGAAATAGCATCTGCTCGGGGACTCCGGTCATATCAAGTCCTCGCCTGAAGCGGTGCAACGGACGCCGAGATATCCCTCCCACTCAACCCGGGCAAGACCCTGGCCAGGTCTTACCCGGAAAACTATTATCTTGCAGGTTGAAGTCACTTGCCACAAGGCATCTCAATGAGGAAGTACCACATCAATCCCACATCGAAGATAGGCAACAATGATCACTCTCAACCACCTATAAGAGTCAACCTCTTTCCTCATACATTATGTTAACTTAGGCATCGGAGGAGTGAAGACCCGTCATCCAGTCTCTTCTTAACGCCAGTGTATTTTTCTTGATAAGTGACTAGACGTGGGAGACTTACGGTAACTTCTATCTCGTACCTCTTGTCTAATTCCACCCCCGAATTTAGGCAAAAACATTTGGCGCCGTTTGTGGGAAATCTTACAAAAAAAAATTCCAACTCAGGGACTAAAGCCCCTGAACTTCGTCATGTCGAGAGTCACCACTCTCACAGCACAAGAGCACCCAACAGATATATCATTCACATTGATACCCCCTACACCCAGAGGAATTGAGAAACAAGGGCCCGACACCACAGCCCATCAGGGTAGGGGAACAAGAGCAAGTTGCCGAGTCCTCAAGACAGGACACCCCTCGCAACTCATACAGTTGCGGTCAAGTGTGCGATCCCAGACCAAACCCAAACTTAGAACTACTCGCTCAAATGGAACAATTTGAGGAACGACTCCGACAGGCGGAGCGCCCCCAGGCATTCAAGATACTCGATTTCGTGAAGCGTTCATGACCCTTTACAACTCACATCTTGAATGTTTCACGACACCCTGGGGCCCAATCTATCAAAATCGACTGTTACAACGGTGTCACATACCCATTTCTCCATTTGGACAACTTCTGATCGGCCACTCAAGGCAGGGGTTACGGCGATGAGGTCTTGTGCCTTATGTTCCAGGAGACACTTATCGGGGAAGCAATGAGCTGGTCTTCGAGCTCCAACCACAATCCATCATGTCACGCCCCGATTTTCAAATCAATTAATAAGGCATTTTGCCCTTAATTACAAATCATTTCGGGAACGTGACGACATGGAATATCAAATACAAATATGCACTAGAATTTTTTTCCTTTTAATTCAAGTACAACAACGCATACTCCATGCCCAACAAATGTAAATGCTGACCCGTTCTTTAGGGTTACATATTACAAACCATAAATTAAATAATAAATTGATATTACAAGATATTAATTAATTTATCCATCAGAGTAAATTTATTACAAGACAGCGGAAGTCAAATAATAACACTTATGATCGATAACTGTTTACCGACCAAACCTTCAATGCAACTCTGGTTACCTAACCTGCACGATTAAACCCTACACCGTGGAATAGTGTACCGGGTTATATCAACAAACCCGGTCAGCTTGTGAAGCTGGTATGAATGATCCCAGTTTACTCACACCGATCACATTTACCCAAAAATCAAATTCTTTTATTTTCAAAAGAATCATTTAAACCTTCAAATACAATTCAATATTTTTCAAGAATTGTAAATCAAAATAGTAATTACTTCAATTATTAAAGAAGTAATCTCAAATCAACTCACACCAAATCATTTTCTCCAAATACTGATTTCTTTTTATTTAAAAGAAATTCCATAAATCTCCAAATCCAATCCCAATCCAGAAAATTTATATTATATAATATACTGAACCTACGCGCCCCATATCACGTATTTTAACCCCACACGCCCCATAAACGTGTATGTTAATACCAGGGTAATTCAGAATATTAAACAATATAAATCCTCCCAAAAATCAATTCCCAAAGTTATGATTTCATTCTTTTTAAGAATTGTAAATCATAATAATTAAAATCCATACTCACACGAAAACATTTAAAACTTAGCCTGATTAAAAGTGAGAATACCATTTTTCTTCTCATTTTAATACATCAAGTTATTTTTAACTTCGCCTGATTAAAAGTGAGAATACTATTTTTCTTCTCCTTTTAATACATCAAGTTAATTACATAAAGTATTCATCTTTGTTTTCAATGAATACGGGCTACGCAGTCTAGAGCTCTAACTGAATGGGCTACCATTTTTCACCCATTGCCATTGTCCCCAGGACAGTCCATTTGGACAAAAATCATTCAAGTAGGCAAACACAATATCATATTTTGAATTGTTGTGTTCCCACAAAATTCACAAATCAAAACAATAAAATGAATATTTTTCAAATATTGTTTTAACACCAAAATCACAAACCCGATATATCAATTAAATTATTTATTTAATTATATATCACCAAATCATTTTAATAAACACAATTACTCATTTTCATAAACAACACAATATGAATTAATATTCATATATAAAAACATCGTGAGATTCACTCACCTCTTATTCCTGCTGCGTCTTCAAATAGTAACCAGGAATCGACAAGCACGAGCTACACTTCTCGTAAACACCTATGATTATGCAATATCCAATTAGCATAATACATTTCCAAAATAATCCAAATGTTCCTCAAATGTCTCCTACGACATCGGAACATTTAATCGAGACCATTTGACCAAAAGTCAACCATCGGTCAACGTGGGTCCCACGTCTACTATTCATCAACGGGTCCCACACAAAATTCGAAACTTCCAAAATCCAACAGCATGCTTATTTCTAGCATCCTAACATCATATCCAAATATGGTGATGATCCAACGGTCGGATCATCACGGATCTAACGATCTATAACCATTGCTTAATTGATCATTGATCAAACGACCGAATTTGACAAAAGTCAAAACACGAAAGTTGTTCGTATCGACGAACTAAGCACAACGGAGCAAAGAATTCCTCCTGGATCGGCCGGACGCGCCGCCCACGCGCCGCCGCCGGCGACTGTCCGTCGCCGGAACAAAGTGCTCCGATTGCCACCAAAATTTACCAGAATGTACAACTCAACAATCCCAACAAGTTTAGTAACTACCTCATCGGAGTGGAAGTGGCCGGAATCGGTGTCGGCAAGTTTTTTGATTCAAAAAGTGCAAAGTTTCACTCCCGCCGATCTAGGCCGTGCCGCCGTGATCCACCACCATGGAGAGGTTGCTGGAGAGGAGGGGAGCAAAACCCAACCGGTCTCATCGCCGGAGGTGGCCGGAATCGTCGCCGGCAAGCTTGTTGTTTTTGGCAGAAACTGTTCGGCTCCGATCCCCTATGTTCCGTCGAGAATCTGGGGAAGGTACCTTCACGAGAAATGACGAGAAGGACGAGACGAGTCCAACGCCACCGACGACGTCGCCGTCGGTGGCCGGACGCGCCCCCACGCGCCGGCGAAGGGTGGCTGTCCGTTGGGAGCATTTCGGAAGTTTCCGGAAAGATCCGGGCCAAAATGAAATTTCTGAAAAATATCCAATATTTATACAAAATTTTCCAAACTTCCGAAGGCCATAACTTCTTCATACGATGTCCGTTTTTGGTGAACCAAATTCCTACGAACTCGATTCGACGAGTTCTACAACTTTCATGAATGAAGTTTTTCCAAATTCTCAACGGATAAAAAGTTACCTTAATTAACCTTGTGTAACTTATAGTTACCACCGTAATTATCGTTTTACGACGGAAACCCCTAAAAATACGAAATCACACCATTTCACTTCAAATTTCACGACCTATTTTATAAAAATAGTATCGAAATTTTCGGGGTATTACAGTCTACCCTCCTTAAAGAAATTTCGTCCCGAAATTAGGACGCAGAGTATTCCCAAGGTTATCACACTTCAATTCCAAAATCCAAATTTTTATTGATAATCACTTAGGTAGTACATATCAAGCCAAAACATAAACATCCACACAACTTCAGAAATACACCTATTACAAATTCTAAAATGTCTCACAGGGCATTAACTACCAGAAGCCATCCTTAAACCTCCAGTAGTGACTTCGTGGATAAGAGGCCGGATGTCTCGGAATTCCATACATCATCAGCTGGTAGAAATATGCTGCCTCCACGAAACACTTGCAAGTGTCGCAACATTCTCTAGCTGCATGCCTATCTCCATCCACGTCCCACATGTCCTGGCCAAAAGGACGCCAAAAACTTGACTCACCGCAAGTAAGACATTTACCAGCGGGCAGGAAAGCAGTAGTCGACGGAAAATACAATAAAAGATGCTCATGACAAAACTCAGCCTGATGCATCATCCGCTCGACTTCTTGTCTACAGTAGTAGATGTTCCATCCGCTTCTCCACCAGTCAAGGGCTTCACACAGGCGCTGCACCATTTTCTGCTGCTCTTCTTCTGGTCCCAATATCATCCTCATCATACATGCTGCATAGAATGCAACATGATGACCTACCACCGAACTGGGACGTGCGCCATAAAAAGTTCCTGGTTTGCATGCCGCATCGAAGTACTCCAGGGCTAAGGGTATGTTGGCCGCTTCCACAAGTACTCGTATTCCCATTCGGAACAGAGACTCCGGGTTCTTCGCCTCCCAGCAACGATTTGCGAAGATGCGCACTTGCCTATCCGCTTCTATAGAACCCGTGGGTCTGGATCCACCATCGAACCCATCCATGTCGATCGCTGCAAGAGTAGACCAGCTATCAGCATACTCCTTGAAAGTTTTCGAGACACAACGGAGTTCCATTGTGCTCTGCAGGGATGCGGTAGCCACCAACTGGAAAATATACTTCCAGATCTCCACCGGAAGTTCACTCCAATCAGTATTCTTTGATCTCTTACTGCACTCTCCTTTGCTCACCATTTTGCAAATTCTAGTAGATGTGTTTGTTTGAAATCAGATATGAGTTAAGTAACACAGCTCCTTATCCTATGTATTTAAACACAACTTTCCACCGTAAGGGAAACCTTTCTTTAATGTAAGTGCGGTGCACTCAACAACCCACTAAGAATAATTATTGCTCATATCTGTCTCAATTACTCAAAAGTATCGCCCACGATACAAGATTCCACAAGATTTATCAAACAAAATCTCAGTCTTCCACTAACACCGGTCATAATGACTCTTTACTTTAACTTTCGCATAATTAATTCCTCAAAAGATGCGAGGTCTCACAAGAGTGGAACTGTATGTGAAAAATCCATGCATCGGGGAAAAATAATCTTCCACGATCTCCAAAGTCTCCGACAATTAGCTGTAATCAGCCACTCACTTTTGCTTTTGAAATTTTCAAATCCTCCACCAACAATAAATATACCGCTTACGCATCCACTAACAGATACTTTCCATTAGTGCTATAACCTCCTTTCTCTTTCAAAGAGAACTTCTTCACCCCACTTCTCAGAAATTTACACTAACTCAAACATGTCACGCAAAGTGAATTCGTTCAGTGAATTACTTCAATCTGATCCATCTGAAAGCCAATTTTTTGAGGGCTTAGATGAAATAATTTCACCAGCAATCGAATTCAACAACGATATCGACATGCTAGACATGCTTCTAGCAGAAGACGAAGCCATTGAAGTAGCCCCAAGTCCACAAGTATCATCTCCACAAGCTGAACCTGGTCCATCCCAACGTATTCCACTGAGGAAGAGCTTCACCAAATACCAAGTCCAAGCATTGAAGGACTTCGTCGAGGCTTTTCCACAGCCAACTGTTCAACAGCGACAAGATTTGGGTGACCAAATAAGGTTAACGTTTGCACAAGTCTCTGCCTGGGTGATAAAGCATCGACCCCGAACGCCTGCCCAAACAACTCGTCAACAAAATTTTCTGCTGAGACAGAAAATCAATGAGCTTCAAGCTCAACTTAGTCAGTACCAAGCTGCATTCAGCCGAATCAACTGCAACCATTGTGGAAATCGAGTCACTCCCAATAGTGAGCTACTAAAAGGGATTGAAGAGACTACCCCACAACCTCAGACTCTTCCAATTCCTGCAGTCATCGGTCCAAGGGAAAAGTCTCACATGAGGAGGGATATTCAAAAGTGTATGTCGATCCCACATCACTCTTCTTCTACACAACAACCATCAGACAACATCAACCGTTCAGAACCTGAAGAAGCATCTGCCGTGGCAGAAGCATCTGTCGTGGCAGACACAACTAAGATTTCTGAAATCATTGTGTCGGTCAGAGATGAGTTAATCATCATGGCATCTGCTGATGCGCCACTGTGGATCTCTGCACTCAAATCCAGCTCTGTCACGCTTCATGAGTTCCTGAATGAAGCAGAGTACAAGAGAATCTTCACTAACGGTATTGATCTTACTCCCACTAACTTCCAAACTGAAGCTTCTCGCTACACAGCCACTATTCCCCTCAGTCCTGTCGTACTCGTGAATCTCTTCATGGATGTGGACCAATGGTCCACCATATTCGGTAGCATCATCTCGAGGGCAACGATCCTTGACGTGTTGTCAACAGGGACAACTGGAAGCTACAACGAAACCATCCAAGTCATGACTGCTGAGTTCCAGGTGACCAGCCCATCTGTCTCCACTCGTGTAACTCACTTTGTTCGTTATTGCCAACGACAAACAGAACAAAGTTGGGCAATAATTGACGTCTCTGTGGACGGTTTAAGCTCAAATCTGGGTCCACACTCAAGATCTCAATGCAAGAAGCGTCCATCCGGATGCTTAATCCAAGATTTGTTCAACGGCAGCTCTCGTGTCGTATGGGTGGAACATGTTGATGTACAGGATCAAATCATGCACCAAACATACCGAACGCTAGTGGAGTCAGGCTTAGCCTTCGGAGCAAGGCGATGGGTAGAAATACTTCAGAGGCAAGCGGAAAGGTTAAATTATTCCGCGGCTGACACTTATCCACCTCAAGACTTTTGTGTCATACCATCTGTGGAAGGAAGAAGAAACTTGTTGCAGATGGCATGCAGAATAGTGACAGACTTTTGCACAGACATCGGCAACTCTACTGCTCATGAATGGAAGGTAGCTGAACAAACCAAGTTCAAGGGTTCAGGGATAAGAGTCTCCACCAACAAAATCTGGAACAGGCTGAATAAGCCTCATGGTCTCACTCGAACTGCATCTGCAATAATCCAGCATCATGTCTCTCACAGAAAGCTCTTTGACTTCTTCATTGACGTACAAACTCGGAACCAGTGGGACCATCTAGCATTGGAAAAAGAAGTACAGGAGATTGCACACATCACAACTGGTCATGATCCACGCAATTGTGTCTCCTTGTTGCAAATGCACAACACCTATATACTCCAAGAAAGTTGTACTGATTCAACAGGGTCATACGTGATTTATGCTCCTATTAGTCAGTCAACGGTGCAGAAGTTAATAGGTGGTTGTGAGTTAGGTACAATTGTATTCCTAACTTCGGGTTTCTCGATCCTACCTGATATGCCTACTGCTGGAAGGACAGAAGGGGTCTCAGACAATCCGTACATTGGTTGTCTGGTAACGGTAGCAACACAGATCTCTACTGAGTTGCTGAAGAACAAGAA
The DNA here is from genome assembly GCA_029955375.1 of Rubus parviflorus. Taxonomy (NCBI): domain Eukaryota; kingdom Viridiplantae; phylum Streptophyta; class Magnoliopsida; order Rosales; family Rosaceae; genus Rubus; species Rubus parviflorus. The sequence goes on along the minus strand of JARGGL010000005.1, from coordinate 5,363,309 downwards.
AGGGTCAGTGGATCAAGTCTGTCGTTTGATCCAGGGTACGGTTGAGAGAATTAGGAATGTAGCCATGTAAGACTATCCTTTAAGGAATTGTAATTTGTACTTTATATTCCTAACAACACAACAGCACTGAAGAGCACATGATGGGGATCCGCCGCGGTCGGGCCATCACTCGATAAATACTGTGCGCTATTAAGCATACGAAGTAACCATCACTTGGATGAATCTAAGAACCTAACGTCAAACCCTAAACCGATCCTAAGCTCTAAACCCTAACTTCACTTCTCAATTCCAAAACTCGTTTCATTTCCTTAGAGCGTTCCATTGCTCAATCACTTCCTTAGAGCATTGTTTTGCTCTGATACCATTCTGTCACGCCCCGATTTTCAAATCAATTAATAAGGCATTTTGCCCTTAATTACAAATCATTTCGGGAACGTGACGACATGGAATATCAAATACAAATATGCACTAGAATTTTTTTCCTTTTAATTCAAGTACAACAACGCATACTCCATGCCCAACAAATGTAAATGCTGACCCGTTCTTTAGGGTTACATATTACAAACCATAAATTAAATAATAAATTGATATTACAAGATATTAATTAATTTATCCATCAGAGTAAATTTATTACAAGACAGCGGAAGTCAAATAATAACACTTATGATCGATAACTGTTTACCGACCAAACCTTCAATGCAACTCTGGTTACCTAACCTGCACGATTAAACCCTACACCGTGGAATAGTGTACCGGGTTATATCAACAAACCCGGTCAGCTTGTGAAGCTGGTATGAATGATCCCAGTTTACTCACACCGATCACATTTACCCAAAAATCAAATTCTTTTATTTTCAAAAGAATCATTTAAACCTTCAAATACAATTCAATATTTTTCAAGAATTGTAAATCAAAATAGTAATTACTTCAATTATTAAAGAAGTAATCTCAAATCAACTCACACCAAATCATTTTCTCCAAATACTGATTTCTTTTTATTTAAAAGAAATTCCATAAATCTCCAAATCCAATCCCAATCCAGAAAATTTATATTATATAATATACTGAACCTACGCGCCCCATATCACGTATTTTAACCCCACACGCCCCATAAACGTGTATGTTAATACCAGGGTAATTCAGAATATTAAACAATATAAATCCTCCCAAAAATCAATTCCCAAAGTTATGATTTCATTCTTTTTAAGAATTGTAAATCATAATAATTAAAATCCATACTCACACGAAAACATTTAAAACTTAGCCTGATTAAAAGTGAGAATACCATTTTTCTTCTCATTTTAATACATCAAGTTATTTTTAACTTCGCCTGATTAAAAGTGAGAATACTATTTTTCTTCTCCTTTTAATACATCAAGTTAATTACATAAAGTATTCATCTTTGTTTTCAATGAATACGGGCTACGCAGTCTAGAGCTCTAACTGAATGGGCTACCATTTTTCACCCATTGCCATTGTCCCCAGGACAGTCCATTTGGACAAAAATCATTCAAGTAGGCAAACACAATATCATATTTTGAATTGTTGTGTTCCCACAAAATTCACAAATCAAAACAATAAAATGAATATTTTTCAAATATTGTTTTAACACCAAAATCACAAACCCGATATATCAATTAAATTATTTATTTAATTATATATCACCAAATCATTTTAATAAACACAATTACTCATTTTCATAAACAACACAATATGAATTAATATTCATATATAAAAACATCGTGAGATTCACTCACCTCTTATTCCTGCTGCGTCTTCAAATAGTAACCAGGAATCGACAAGCACGAGCTACACTTCTCGTAAACACCTATGATTATGCAATATCCAATTAGCATAATACATTTCCAAAATAATCCAAATGTTCCTCAAATGTCTCCTACGACATCGGAACATTTAATCGAGACCATTTGACCAAAAGTCAACCATCGGTCAACGTGGGTCCCACGTCTACTATTCATCAACGGGTCCCACACAAAATTCGAAACTTCCAAAATCCAACAGCATGCTTATTTCTAGCATCCTAACATCATATCCAAATATGGTGATGATCCAACGGTCGGATCATCACGGATCTAACGATCTATAACCATTGCTTAATTGATCATTGATCAAACGACCGAATTTGACAAAAGTCAAAACACGAAAGTTGTTCGTATCGACGAACTAAGCACAACGGAGCAAAGAATTCCTCCTGGATCGGCCGGACGCGCCGCCCACGCGCCGCCGCCGGCGACTGTCCGTCGCCGGAACAAAGTGCTCCGATTGCCACCAAAATTTACCAGAATGTACAACTCAACAATCCCAACAAGTTTAGTAACTACCTCATCGGAGTGGAAGTGGCCGGAATCGGTGTCGGCAAGTTTTTTGATTCAAAAAGTGCAAAGTTTCACTCCCGCCGATCTAGGCCGTGCCGCCGTGATCCACCACCATGGAGAGGTTGCTGGAGAGGAGGGGAGCAAAACCCAACCGGTCTCATCGCCGGAGGTGGCCGGAATCGTCGCCGGCAAGCTTGTTGTTTTTGGCAGAAACTGTTCGGCTCCGATCCCCTATGTTCCGTCGAGAATCTGGGGAAGGTACCTTCACGAGAAATGACGAGAAGGACGAGACGAGTCCAACGCCACCGACGACGTCGCCGTCGGTGGCCGGACGCGCCCCCACGCGCCGGCGAAGGGTGGCTGTCCGTTGGGAGCATTTCGGAAGTTTCCGGAAAGATCCGGGCCAAAATGAAATTTCTGAAAAATATCCAATATTTATACAAAATTTTCCAAACTTCCGAAGGCCATAACTTCTTCATACGATGTCCGTTTTTGGTGAACCAAATTCCTACGAACTCGATTCGACGAGTTCTACAACTTTCATGAATGAAGTTTTTCCAAATTCTCAACGGATAAAAAGTTACCTTAATTAACCTTGTGTAACTTATAGTTACCACCGTAATTATCGTTTTACGACGGAAACCCCTAAAAATACGAAATCACACCATTTCACTTCAAATTTCACGACCTATTTTATAAAAATAGTATCGAAATTTTCGGGGTATTACACATCAACACTTTTAGGGCCTTGGTTGATGTTTTCAAATCTCGGTTCATACTCATGACCAATGGTTACCACATTACCAAGCAACTCTTTAAGATCAGTCAAGGGGAGGGCGAGAACCTCAAATCTTTCGTAACTCACTAGCAGACAGCCACATCCAGGTGCAGTGATCTGGACAAATTTCTCGCCTTCACAGCATTCAAACAAGGCCTCTAACGGAGAGCCTTTTTCCTCTATGAGTTAAACACTCACCCCCCCCCCCCTTTCAAGATTACGAACACCTCATGGACACCGCTGTTCTACATGCCCAGGCCGAGTTTACCACCTACGGTATCTTACCCCCATCCCCTGCAACCTAAACCCGAGCCTATCCCTAGTTCAGCTACCCTACTGGAAAAAGAGGAAAGATTAGGACTACAGAGACACCCAATCAAACAAACGTCGACGAGAGAACAACCTCAACTGGAACAAGGACAGATAAACCGCTCCCCAGGGACAACCACCATGCGGACACACACAAGCCATATGCTCTGGCTCTCCAGTATGAAGTTTTTACCTTTCTCATCAATGCAAAAATGAAATCCCGCAACCTCCACCAAGGAAGTTCCCCCACACTGGTCCTCCAAGGAAGACTGTCCTGCATTTTCTAGTAGAGCAATAAGGAAAAATAGTCACATTAAGCTAAAATATATTATGAGCTACAAAAATCCAAATGATTTTTTTTTGTTTGCAAATTCAATTTAACATTCACTATAATAGTCATGGAATCAATTGCATGAATCAACTAAACACCTACTCCATTTGCTTTCTCACTCTTCATAACCGGCTTCATGTTCCTTAGTGACCACTAGAGTTTTAGCACTTAACATGACAATACAGTATAATGGATAATATACAATGTCCCTTAATGGAATTGGTACCGGATTAAAGAAGAAATGTGTGTATAGGATAGAAGAAGAACGAATCAATCACCAACACTATAGTGGATAGCCATGTAAGAGTTTGTACGATAGCATAGATGGTGGTCATGACGGATACATATAGGGAAAGCATTGATACCCACAATGCTTCTTTTATTACTTACAAGGCAATAAAAGTCAAAATCACATCCCCGAATAGTGCACAAATCAAAGCAACTAGAATCACGAAGCATAAATTCACAAATACATTGTTGAAGAACACAAAAGCCTAAAACATTGACTTCTTGAGAAGTGTCGCTCTGCTGTGGTTGAGGTCCAAATCATTACAAAAATTCAAATGTAACTTCTTGGAGTAAAGCATTCTCTTGTGCTAAGCCTAATAAAATGAACGAGGCATCAAGCTGGTTATTAGTTATATAAGCGAAACATAGCAAGATGTGTGTGATGATACTCTCAGTATGTTAACTTGGTAAATTTACACCAAGCATGACCCAATACCTTTCGATTAAGCATGTGTGTTTTAACTTCCCTGAAGCTAAAATTTTGTTCCAAAGAAACAGCTATAACTTTAAGTGTTTGAGCAGTTTATATAAACCTTCAATTACTTTTAATATAACATTTGCACATTGCAAAGAGAGAAAAAGAACGGCTATTTTTTTCGCCACAATTTGATATTCATGCATACAGCTCAAACGTTATGCTTTCTAAAACCATCTGTTGTGTCATTAATTTCTTTTATAGTTAAGGGTTGCTTGAAGCCCTATACATGATTACAATGATATATTTAACGTTTTTCTTATATTCTTTGTTGTTGGATTAAAATTGATTCACCGGCTTTTCATTGATGTTCTTGCATATGTTTCTTTGGTGTACAACTTAAGGGCATGTTCGAGGATCCATTGTTTTAAAGATGTGTGTGACCGCCTAATCATCACATATTTAATAAGAAATGAATGAATAACTTGAACCATATTTATGTGAATCGATTTTTAGTTAACTTAGTAACAAACGTCATGTTTCATGTGTCTTGTGATGTTTAAGCTTTCTTTGCTTTTAATGATTTCAGCGTGCTAAACCTTAGATAACGACCTTCTAGGTTATATGTTTGTAACTAAGTTGTTGATAACGTCATTCACTTACCAAGTAAGAGAAAGTAATACAATTAGATCCTTAACGCATAAGTCAGAAAGCGTTTTCATCTAAAATTCATAAAGTATAAGTCAAATAACTTGTCATTGTATGCGTTTTAAATCTCTTCGTTTCTATTTTTTGTTCTGTTTTATTTACGTTACTTAACATAGAAAATCACGTCCAAACCCTCTCCAATAATGTGTGCATGTACCTCCACATGTTAATAACTCGCCTATAAATTTTTGTTGCGTTTCGTTTTTAGAGTCGTTTGTTAGTACCATCTTTACAAAAACTAGTGTCAAACACGACGTACAGTTAAGCATGATTTACAACAGGATTTCCACAAGTATTTGGAGCTAGATCATGTATTGGAAAAATAATTTCGTAAACAATATCCACTCAGAAAAGATGTTAAGAGAATCAAATACTAGAATATTGGTCTTTTGGTTTGCGATATTAGAGAGTATTTTTAATTCAATTGGGTGTGTGATTTCTATTAATTTCCGAGTCCAAATGCTTAAAGTAACGCAAATTAGGGTGGGCTAATTTTGGTTTTTTTTTTGTCAAAATTATTTTTAGCCAAACATACATTGAATTTTTTGTTGGAGTCCTTTTTTTCTTTGGTCAAAATTTTTTGTTGGAGTCCACGATTTTACTTTTTGCAGGGAGTATGTTCAGAATGACCTCGATGGTGGAGAAATCATATTTATGGATGAGGTGCACATTGGCTAGCTTCACTGGTAGACTGATTTGTCAGTGACAGCTTCAGCTACTGTTCACCTTCTCACTTGTTCCGATGGTTCCAAGGTTAAAAATACATGCCGTGATGGGATTTGCAGTATGAAGAGAGGTCAAAATGCTAGTTGATTATACTCATGAGAGCTACAAGGAATTGTTGGTGGGCATCCGGTAGATGAAGAAGAGGTATTTGGGTTGATCGATAATGTGTTGGCCAATGCTAAAGTCGACAGTTCGGAGCAGCGACTGACCCAATTAAATCCCTGAGAAAACCCGTTTATCATCTGCATTCTGAATCTAGGTATGGAGATGAAGAAAAGAAGAGAAAGAAAGTGGAAGGAGAAGCAGAAAAGAAGAGAGAAACTAGAGGAGAAAGAAATAATACGAAGAAGAAAGAAATTGGGTGGAATTTTGTTTTGTTTTGTTTTTTTTCAGTTCGGTTTTTGTTCGGAAGTTGATTTTTGAGAAAAAGAATTGAACCAATTTCGTCGGTTTCTCGACAAGAATTGCCAGCTCTAAGGTCTGAATCCGATTTGGGACCAAGAATTTCCGGCAAAAGAAACCACACAGAATTTGGCAACACGACATGCCAAAGCCTAGAAAATCACAATCCCATGGGGCTTGCAAAATCAGAAGGAACAAACACCCACTTTTGATCAATTTACAGCAAAATAAGAAACGCCACAACAACGTACATCTTTCCAAACTCAAATCTATTGATAAAACTAATTCCCCAACACGGAATTCACAAGGGGAGGAGGGCGAAGGAGTATAAATCAAAATCATTAAAATTTACCAAAAGAAAGAAGGATCAGGCAAGTAACTAGCTAATTTACCTCCCCCGGCCCGCTATACATCCCACCCATCCTTCCGCCCATCAAATTCCCACTTGCGCCCAGCCAAACTTCCATACATCTCAGAAAATTTCACCAGGCAGTTGCTCCTCTTACTGTAGTGAACCTGTGTATTTCGGCTAATAGCAGCACCAGATAACTTTGACGTATCTATCGCCCATGCTGGCCTCACATACTCCACATTCTGAGATGCGCTAGCATTTGCATACAAGTAATTCATGAGCACGTCCTCACAGTTGAAAAACTTGTCCACGAAGACCCTCCCTGGGCTAGCTTCTTCACTCCAATACCTCTGAAAAGCAACTTGGCCATCAAGGAAAGCTGCCCCAGTGAGAATCATATTATAACCCTTATGACTCCGGGCATATTTCTCACCTCTATACTTCAATGGGCTTCCATCAATGAGCCGGGGGTAGAAACCCACAATACGATCTGGGTGTTGACGCCATATCCTGAATCCCCGCTCAATATCATTGCAAGTCATCATAATGTCGTCATCAAGCTCCAGAACAGCTCGAGTCTTTATCAAAGGATCCAACTTGAACCGGTTATTCAAGGAGTTCTGTTTCTCTACTCTGATCCTAACTGGCACCGTGGAGTCAAAATCACTCACTTTAGGAGGTATTCCCTTGTTCCACACAACAACAATTTCTCCTACCGATGAACATCTAGAATAGTGTTTCACATACATTTTCAAATTCCAGAGCCGAGCATCATAGGTCATTGTTAATAATGTGAACTGTGAATAGTGCCCTTTTAATGGGTAAGCTTCTTCTGCACCGCTGCCGCCAAAGATATATTTAACCCCTGTGCACATAGCTGCCACTCCAAATGCCAAATATATAGCAAGAACTAGTCTTCCAGCACAGGTATTAGGTTTAATCCTACCTCTGAAAAATGAAACTGCTCTGTTCAAGCGGCTGCAAAACCGTCTTGCTTTGGAAGAAAGCAAATATGACCTTTCACAGGCCAAGTATGCATTACTTCTTTTACCTGAGTTGTGAGTGCACCAATTGAGGGGAATCATGCACTTCACAGCTCCAAGTAGTACACCCAGTAATATAACAAGTATAGCAACAATGGCAACCGAAGCACTACCAACAATAAACCTCCGAGCTGAATCTCCAGAAGGTACACGGTCTCCATCCATTACTGCAATCCACCCCCCAGTATTTAGTTGTTGCACATCGAGATGATGGAAGCGAGCACCATTCCAAGCATTGCGACCCTTACTTGGCTCAGGTAGGCCCAATGGGACTTCAACTTCCTTATATTCATCTTTGGTAAGAACTTCCACCTTAAAGGTGTGCACTCGTCTCCCATATGTTTCAGCACAGTCTTGACCAAAGCGATAGAGATTTCCGTTGTAGAAAAATGGTCTGCCTCCATTTCGAGCCCCAAAGCTCTTGTCACCATTATATATAGGGTTCTTCTTGTGTGGTTTCCAAGGACCTAGAGGCGAGCTACTGTACCAGATTTCCAACTGTCCATTCTTTGTGGTGCCAAATCCACTGTGGTCTGAACCAAAAAGCCAATAGACTCCATCGTAATTGATAAGGAATGAGTCAACAAGAGGCTTTTTCAAGATCACTTTTTCCAGAGTCCACTGCATGGGAAAACTGAGGGCTCGATACAGACGAACTTCGCCATTTGTACTGCTCTCAGGCATCATATAAATCTGTAAGAAATAGTAAGGATGAGGTTATGCAAGAGGATATAAAGTTTGGATGACGGATGTTTTTTTGTCTCAACAACGCTAAATAGAGATAATTTGTTACTTCTATTTACGCCTTGTTGATTAAGTTAATTGGATTGATGTGCAAGTAAAGAAATTAGATCTTACTTGGCCGAGGTAGTTGAAGACATATGGATAAGAGAGATGCCACTCTTCATCCAAGGCAATGCCTAATTGCTGCCATGTTACTCCTTTATCAAAACTTTTTGAAACCCCGATATCTCCTTGCATAGTGATTGAATTTTTGGTTTCATAGAACATGTACAAAGTATCTCCCTGAAACACGAGACCAAACTAATTGGATATGTGATTAAACATTTCTAAGCAAAGTAACAACAGTCAACACCTAAAGACATGCAATGAAGAGTTGCAGACAGACAATAAAGCGATATATATACCCACACGTCTCCATGCGTCCGCACACACACAAACACAAACACAAGGTAACACTCTTTCCAGCACACATGCTGACATAGACGCGCGTGGGAGAGCCAAGACACTGCAGGCAGTTTCTAAAAAGTTCACCAATTGGGATATATGAGGGAGCAAGGGATGAAGAGTTCAATCTCTTGTGGGATAAAGTTCGCTTTGGGCCTCCCATTGAGCATCAGTATCTTCTGAGTGTAGGCATCATCCTTTCAAGCAATCGTTATATAAAAACTAATTAAATAAAAAAATTTATAAAAAACATGAGATTTGTAGGACTGATCAAAGACACAATATTCAATGTCTCCGGAAAATGATTTGTGCATTTTCTGGTGTTACTGTCCAGTAACCAACTTGGTCAATAGGAATGAAAAAAAAAAAAAAAAGAGGTAATCACGGTCAAAAGGGAAAATGATTTAAAATTTGAAAACTGTCAGAATATGATTCTGTAAGCCATCTTCCAGGGGGCACTTATCATAAGAAAATGATTTCTGTATTTTGTGGCATCAGTCATGATCCAAGGGAAAAGATGTGGATCCAGCATTGACCGACTGCCGTTGAACTGTGTCAGACAGCAGCTGGTCACCGTTCCAACTCAGCATCCATTAAATTTACTGTCCTTGTTGTCATTTTCTAAACCATATAGCAAACACAATAATCTCATCATCCTTTTATCGGGTAAGCAGAAAATGACCTATTGACTTTTGTCCAAGTGATCTTCCAAATGACAAAAAGAAAAATGAATCCTTAGTATAATAATCAAGTAGAAAAGAATTCCACTATTATGAAAAGATGATGATTTCAAGTGAAATTTGAAAATAGAAATGATAAATGACAAACCAACTATAATGAACAATTTGACAAATTATAATGGCTACTTCTTTTCATGACATGACAACTGCATTCTATGTGATAATACAAACACTAACCTAATAATCTCAGCAATAGGGTGGTGGTCCCTGACTAAGAACTATTAGAATCCATAAAGGGTATCAAAATATGAAGTTCCAGGAATGAATCTATGTCCCGTATGGTACAGCAACCAGAAAGTCGTAATTCCACAATCAGAACAATGTATTCAGCAAAAAAGCCTAAGCCAACTTTTCACAACAACAACAATCCATTGAATCAAAGGAACACAAATTAGCAACAAAAGATTATTCCCACTATCCTATGGGTAGACATCAGAATTATACCGGGCAAGAGAAAGAGGGCTCAACCAAATACACCAAATAGGAAAATCAAATGGAGCATGAATGAAGTTTGACACAAGATTACCAATGATAAACCAAATCCATCATGCACTTAAATTCCTACACAAGAGATAGTACTGTAAAATGAGCTACATCTCCTATTCTACAATGCTCCAACAAACTCTAGATAGAGGAAGCTTCTAAGGGGGATCCCTTTTGGTAAGAAAGAATTGGATCACATGTCAGCGCAACTCCCAATGTAATCCAATGGTTTAAACCGTCAATTTGTTAAGTTTTAATGATGTGCAAAGTTCACTAAAACTGTAACTAACAGGATATGGAAAGGGGATAATGCTTACTATATACAAACAGGCACCCAGCATGTAAAAGATGATTTCTGTAGACAATAAGATAAGCTTAAACCTCCTCCATAAGAACACACATAATAATCCACTATTTCAGATATTTTTCAAGAATTTAAATTTCTACCCTTTTTAACTATTTCATAGCTATGGAAAATCTCCAAACATTACGATTTTATCTGTGTCATCCTAACAGATATATAATGAAAGTAGTCATGAGGTAGAATAATTAATTAATAGAAAGGTCTGCGAAGTATTAGTTGTATTCAAATTCTACATAGAGTTTCTTTGAGAAAGAAATTCATCATAGAGTTTGAACATGAAAGGTTTATGGCATCTACTCTCGTATATATTTGGGATGAGGATAATTATAGCAGTTAGTTATAAGGTAGAGCAATATATGAAAAACATATTACAAGGTACAAAACTACAAAATTTACTACTGCACTCTCATCAATGCATCCATGCTTTCCAGATTATATGCATTACATATAATCCGCATCATCACATCCAAAATATTTATACAGGTAGATCCCTGATTCCATTCTGGTGTGTAACATCTACAAAGAACATCTTTTGCTACAACTACTCTATAAAACCAAAAAACCATATCACTTACCGCAAAATGACACACATAAAGTCCAAGAATACTATTAAGTCCTCCCTCCAATTTGTATAATTGCTTTACAAAATTAGAAGTCCTGCTATTGACCGTAAGAACAATGAGGTAGGATGTAACTCAGATAAACTTCTTTCACAAAAATTGGCTTCTATGAAGCCCAGTGAAGTTAGTGCAAATAATGAATTAAATGGTATAACCTATCAGTGTGCTAAGACAACATTGAAGTCTATAGGCCCTAACGTACATTCACCAAATAAGTCCAATTCAACTAGGTACCCAACTACATTATTTTTATTTTTATTTTAAACTAGGGTGTCCGAGTCTTTGACCCGACTAATCCCTAGGCCCCCCGCCTGACCCCACAACATTTGGGGAACTGGAAACTCTAGCATTTTGCTAGGTGGGTACCATGGGAGAGGGTCGAACCGCAGACCACTTGGGAGCAAACCAAGGGTCTGACCGTTAGACCCACAACTCTTTGGTGGTACCCAACTACATTATGCATAATGCTATTTATCACTCTTTCCTGAACTCACTTAAGCTTATTACTGCTGCTGCTACACATAAGAATAGTAAAATAGTCAAAACCTGTCCCTTTCAGCTGTAACCATTTAGTCCTCAAGGTTTTACCAGAGGCAGAAACATTAAATTCAATGTAATAAGAATTACCCCTGAAAGGCTGAAAGTTCACATTCCTTGCTACAGTAAAATCTTCATTTAAATTCTGAAATCAGTGGCAAACTTAATTGACACACAACTAGTTGTTTATTAGAATTGTAAAAGCCAATAAATTTCAGCAGAAAGCAGAGCAATTACCTGGACATAAAGGAAAGGATCAGCAACAAAATTACTTGGGAAACCAGAATCAGAAACTGAAGCACAAGTCACAACAGGGTTTGCCACAGGCCAAGCCAAACTCTTGTCATTCCATACATGCATCTGCACCAAATTCGAACCAATTTACAAAACAATTATCACCCAAAATCAATATTTTTAACAGACACCCACCTCACAAAAAGAAAAAAATCAAAATTATAACACCCAAAATCAAAGATAAAACAAATAGAAGAACATACCCATCCAAGAAAAACAAAACTTAACGAGTAAAGTTTGCTTAAACAAAAACTTCCTCCAAAATCAAAGAAATATAATAATTTAGGCAATAATTTAATACAAGAAATTTACAATTTGAATACAACACTTTCAGCATAGCAAATTCATACCCAACATGTCAAAAATTAAACAAAACCAGAATCAACAATCCAAGCCAAACCCACTAAAATTAATATAAATAAATAAACCCCAAAATTAAAAAAAAAAATTAAAAAATTAAAAAGTAGCCATAATCACAAGATCAAAGAAGGCAGACCTACAGAAAAAAAAAATTTTGAAAGATGGGAAATGATCCTTACAGCTTCAACGGGTTTGAGGGAAAAGGGAGAGTCACCAAAGAAAACACCAATAGACCAGGAACCTTCATTGTCCTCCTGGCAGCCAAGCACGGCGGAGGAAGAGGACGACTCGGCCGGAGTACGAGCATAATAATAGGGCGTGAAAGCGAACCAAACATAAAGCGTGGCGACTGATCCGAACAACACGAAGCAACCGAAGAAAAAAACGAAGCCGGAAGACATCAGGCACCTCCATTTAAACCTACACTTGACGCTCATGTTGCAGCAGCTGCCGCCGTTACTGCTCGTACCATTACTCGTACCACCGCCACCGCCACTCACCCCGCCGCCGCCGCCGCCCACAGGACTCAAACCCATCAAAAAAAACACCCGCTCACCACCACCACCACCTCAAGCCGACGTGTCACCGCGGCTCGAACGGCGCCGTACGGCCACCGGCATTTTCAATTAATCGATTTTTATTCAAGCGGTCCCTGGGATTTTAGCCGCTTAGGTTTGGTTTTGACGCCGTTGTGGAAAACAAATAAAAGGTGACAGGAGTTGGTTTTGCACAGGAGAGGGAGAGCGTTACGATATATACTGGACTGTATTTATAGACTTTATTATATGATATGAAATGTGTAAATGTGTGTGTGTATATATATATATATATATATATATATATATGGATAGACCGTAGTCTATGGACTAGTTCGGCGACCACTTCCTCCTCCACCGTATAAAACTATTCATAATCTCACTTTACTCATTTTTCACCAATACGTTTAATATATGTGGGGCCCATGGGCGTGGGCTTTGTACGGACCCACCAAGCTATTGCCTTCACTTTTTGCTTCTATATATACTCGTCGCTTTTAGATGGGACCTACATATGCAGGCTGCAGCCACAAGGTTGTATTCCTCTTTGTTTTTTTGGCCGTTTGGACGGTTTTTTTTTTTTTTTTGGGGACAAATCGTAGAGGTTTTTATTTCCGTTGGGATGTATTAGAGGGAGGTTTTAATGAGACTATCTTATGTCGCAACAGCAACTTATTTGTTTGTTTTTGAGATAAATTTTACAAATAGTTACTCAATTATGACAGTTTCGACACTTTGGTCACTGTACTTTCAAAAATATCAAATTGAGTGACCAAAGTGATATTTTTGAAAGTACAGTGATCAAAGTGTCGAAATTGTCATAATTGAGTAACTATTTATAAAATTTTGTCTTGTTTTTAAATGAGAAGAAGTCAAGAAGTAGTGAAGACTTGTGTTTTTCTTCTTATTTCAATATGATATTTATTTGTGTGTTTGCCTTGTCCGCCCATGTGGTTGGTTTAGGAAGTGCACTTAGATTTGTTTTGGGTCCACGTTTGGATAATGGATGAGTTGTATTGACAATATATTGTACTTATACCCCACATACAATATAGTCTTCGTTTCTCATGACTTGACTAAAATGAGAATTGATGTTGCTTTTGAAATCACTTCTCTTTATGATCCTCCCCCTCAAATCTCTAAATTACTTCAACACCACTAGTGTGGCACTTCTCAATGCTTTCTTATCTGAGAACAGAGTTGTGGGTGCTTTCTTGTTTGGTTCTAGGTTTATTTGAGAACGTGTCCATGAAGCAAATGCCAGTTTTGAGAGTTTCGTTTGCGGGGAAGCTGTATTCTCTCACACATTTTCGAGTTCATTTTCCAATCTAGTAATGCATATTGATTGGGCGGCGATGGAGGCTAGGGTTGGCTTTGACGATAGATGCGACTTTTCGGGTTGCTTTCAGGCACAAGTTTTGCAACCTCATGTGGCGTTGTCATTTGGCTTTAATCTCTAATGTTTCCTTGCTTGACTTGGTGGCAGGGCATAAGCTCTTCTTTTGGCCCCTTGCTCCTTCTTTGGAGAGTGCATGTGCATTTGGCAAAGTCCTAAAATTTTAGAGTAGCAGATTTAAGGGGATAGATTAACTGAGGGAATAGCAGAAAATATGTAATTGATTTTGGTCCACTAAATCAATTCTTCTTGTTTATTAGGTTGTTGCAAATTTAGGGTTTATCTAAGGGGTGCAACTAGGAAACCCCTTTTCTTTTCTTTTCTTTTATTTAAAGTTTGTCGCCTTAATTAACAAATATAAATGTCGACCTTAACCTTGAAATGATTTCTATATCCATCAAGAGACACTTTCATATGGCTCAAGGGAGATGTAAGCTAAGAATTAAAGTAAATAACATGGGGAGGGCTTATTTAAGGTAGGATTGTAATGTTAACTGAGTATATATATGTTGTGGCGGAGTCAAAAATTCAAATTTGGGGGTGCGACGATTTATTTTTTTTGAGTAAAAGATAACCTTTATTTAATAACAGAAAAAAATTACAGAACATGAGAGTGACAAGCTGTGACAACACACTTACCCATGGGAGAACCACACACTACCCTAAAAATAACATTGGTTGCATGTAGATCGTTAAAAACAATCATACTGAGCCAAAAAAGGCCCAACCACATACCACTTAAATCGACCACACATACTACTGATGAAGAATAATCCTGAAAGTCCTGATAACACCTCATAGACAACAGCCAAAAAGACAACGCCATCTTCCACACCGTCGTGTCCCAAATAATTATACAAGACCACGTGCAAGGGATTGCATGTTAGCCCATTGACAACAAAAGCATACCGAAGTTGAAACAATTAGTCCTCAGGAAAAACACTATAACCATGGCACCCCAAAAGAACCAAACCCTAGTTCAAAAGAGTAGAGACTTATTTGACCTAACCAAAAACCAAACAATAAAACCCTAATAAAACAAAAAGATGGACTACTGTCACGATCCGCTTTCCTCCTCCATGGTGCCAACTCCAACCTCCTGAAAACCACATCAATCAGAACGGAGATAACAAGCCGGTAACCTCGATCCCAAAATCCACGCACCTCGGCCAGCAACAGAACCACCATTGGAGTTCGAATCTGCCGCTGTAGATCTAGCATCCACCCTTATCAGGCAACAACAACATACCACCCACAAGCAAATCCTGTCGTTGTGACCCTGCCAACCCCCAGACCAATCCCTTCCAAACCCGACCTCTCTGTTCGATACCAAGCAGGAACCTAGCAACCTCCCTCCCTGCATCTATGTCCCTAAACCAAACAGAAAAGTGTAAACCTCTCAGCCCTATCGAAGCAACCCCACCCCACAGCCCCAACCTTTGCTTAGTAGCCTCGATCTTTAGACCAGTCGCCATCGCCGCCTGAGGAAACAAAACCTCTCGCCACTGTCACAGTACCAACGCAGACTAGCACTCGAACCCACCTTGAAACTCGCCCGACCGGTCACACCCAATGCATGTCATCGAGGCTGGAGGCCACGATCAACGCGGGGGCGCCGCCAGACAAGCAGCCGTGTAACCCTTATGTTTTCCAACCCTAGGAGACTTTTTGGGAGCTGATGAGAGATGACGAATTTCTTCACTTCTTCATTAGTCATAATCAACTTATGAACTTCCTATCTTATTATTATCCAAAATTTTAAGGAGTTCAACAGCGTAACCTGTAACCTAATACTATGTGGGTACATGCACATTAATATAAAACCTAAACCGGTTTTGCCCACTAGAAAGAGGGTATGGGTGAATTTTATATACACAAAAGCAAAAGAAAAGAAGAAATTTGAGGAAGGATTTAGCTTTATTGACGTTGGCTAATTCAAATCAAATTTGGAAAAGTTTAATCCAACTTGTTTTTGTTCTCTCTCATAGTGGATTTTAACTATATGTGTTTAAAGAATATATAATGTGGATATAATCATGTAGTTAAGTTTGCTTTGAAATATAACTTTAATTAAGACCTAAATGATGGTGGATCTATTAAATTGGTTGATTCCCCATATCCAATCGATTCTAAGTTTGTCCTCGGCCTATAGTAAATGAAATTTACTTCGGCCATAACAAATTACCATTAAAACCAGTCACAACGGTAAAAATGTTATTGTAGTGCCATAGATGCCATGAGTTTTTTTTTTCTCTAAATTTATTTAGTGGAATACATGGTACCCTGGTTTGAAGTGAAAAACTATTGCACCTCCTAGATCCAAAGTGTGTCAATTGAGTTCGCAAAGTTTTTTGGTCATTTCTTGATTATTGTATCTAAATTATTTCTAGAATTTGTATCGGGCATTATTAATAAGCCGTTTTTTTTTTTTTGACAATAGCCATCTTTATTTTCTAGATGTTTGAACTTTGAGCATTGGGTTAGGACTGGTCAGGTTTCATGTCCACCATTATTGGTTTACCAGAAAATTCAAATAGAAGCAAATATAAAATTATAAATGACTTATCCACAAACTAAACACCCACAAAGTATCAATATTGAGTTGAACTTTAAACAAGATACCAATTAGGTATCAAAAGTTGATATATGAGACCGGCTTTAACTATCTATAGGCTATAGCTGAAATCTAAACCAAAAAAAAAAGGTAGGTATCAAAGTTTGTAACGGATTGATTTCAACTGGAATCTACCTAACAAAGTGGAAGTCGATTTGCATCTTCTAATTGGTTTATGTTTATTTTTCCATGAATCTATGTGCAAAGTATAATTAAGTGCCTGCAGCCCTTTAATGGATAAAAAAAATCCATAGATTCTTTATTAATTCAATACAAATTAAACTCAATGATACTAATAGACTCTTAGAGAGCTCACTTTGTTTATATCATAGTCTAGTAAGTAGTCAAGTACTACACCAAAAAAAAAATAATGGAAGTTCTTATTCGGTTATTCCCAAGCAGCAACATATCTATAATTTAAATAGTACGTACTACGAAAATGATTTTACACGAAGATTTATCAAACATCAACTAGCTAGGAAGTGACATGAGAAAGGAAATAATTATACTAAAATGCGTTTTGAGAATAAGCTTGAACTAGTCTAGCGAAGAGGTCAACTATGCATTATGATTCCTAATGATGAATCCAACATAAGCTTTTGCATCTTATTTAGATACAACACCATCAAAATATGGACTCGGTATGTAATTGTGTTGAGTCTCTCTATTGAGTTTGAGTAATAAAAGAGAAAAGTAAAGAATGAAAGGGATGGACACGTACGATTCAACCGCGAATTCAATGAATACGATTCTCCATAAAAGGTGATGCATTAGGTTTAGCTATTTGGGAAATGGCATGGGGTTGAGCATTGGTTAGAACTGGCTATAAATATGGTAATGGCATGGGTTGAAACTCACCTCGGACAGTACTCATGTTTGATGCCACGTGTCGGGCACCTAGTGGACAGTGATGAGATTATTAACTAAATCCATAAATTGGAAAATAAGAAAAATAAAAATAACAATTCATGACATGTTTGTTTTAGAGGGTTTGAGCAATAAAGACATTTAAACAAAGTTTCTGTGTTTTGCACTTCAATTGACGGCACAAAAATATTTTTCATTTTTTTTTTTTTTTTACAAAGTCATTTTTTTTTTCAAATATTAATATACTATATTTTGAATTTTCAACATGTTTCAAGCATTGATTTCTTTCTCCATGTATTTGAGTATTTCCTACACTTATATACTCGTAAACGAATCAACGTAAAATTATTAAAAAGTTAATTAATATCAATTAAAGTATAGAAAAAATTATTGTCACACAGTAATACCTGCCCTTATTTTTTTTTAATTTTAGTTTCATGTTTACCGTAAGAAAGCAATTTACTACTGTGTACGTGATAATAAAACATTTACACAAAAACAAGACTCTAAGGGCAAGTTTGTTTCAAGGGACTACATTGTTTTATTAAGGAGGTACGTCCCATATATGTTTGTTGACAACATGAGATTACATTTGAGATTGTGGAGTTCTCAAAACATGCCCTAAAAGCTTAAACTTTCGGACTAAGAAAATACGTTTTTTTTATTGCTAAAAAAAATATGTTTTTATTTTTAATTAAATAATGGACGTAGCCGATGTAGGACACATGACCTACCCTCAAATTAATCCGAACAAGACGGATTCTCCTCTCTGGAAATTTCCGGACATGACTGAGGTTTTTGGGGTAGATGCAACTGGTGCAAAGCTTTGAGCTTGTAATAGTTGTTTAGGGCTTAAACTAGTCTAATACAATCTTCTAAACCAATTAATTAATTAATTAATGCAATTATATATATATATATATATATATATATATAACTATATAAGAATACTAATGGAGGTGTATTTGGGGCACAATTGACTGGGAGTTTTTGTTTGGACAATAGTTGACTGGTACTTACATATCCAAGAAAGGGTTTGTCTTACAATTGTTTTAAATTTGTTGGAGACTCAACTAAACCTAGGGTTTGACATGACTTGTATATACAACCAACTTGGCCCTTGATTCCTCATTAGAGTTGTGATCTTATATTTATACATTTCCAACTTGGCTATTAATACTAGTTTACTACACTCATCAAACTCGATCATTTTACGTACTTAAAAGAGCATTCATATGACACATATCTTATTTTGGACGAAGCTCGATCTTTTTAAGTTTAAAGAAAAGATCGAGCAAGACAAGATTAGTAACCCTAAAATGCTATCACTTACTCTCTCCCTTTTACATGCAGCGCCACAGTTCTTTCTTTGGTGTTGGTGGCTTGGATTTTTTTTTTTCGTTAGTGGTCTCTCACTCTAGCATCGGTCGATTTCTACACGTGATGGGTCCTATCTCACAATAACTCCTTAACGACGTTGGTTCAGTGGCGGGCTCGGAATCTGGGTTACATCTCCAACCCATCACTACACGACCCCTAATCTTCAGAATTTAGAGACCCAGGGCATGAAGTGGACTAGATAGCAACGCAACACCTTAATGCTCAAGTGGAACATTCAACAAAAGACTAAGAACATTCAACATGTATGTGGTTGAACATTCAAAATACATATGTAACACATCAATAGAATAAGAAATTCTTGTTGAAAAAAAAAAAGACAAAAAATGACTAGAATTTCATTAGAGTTCAGACAAGGAGGCGTTTGTGGTTGAAGCTTAATCAAATGTAAACCAACTTTCTGCTAATTGCCATTGTTTTTTTATTTAATTAATTCTTTGCTCAAAATTAATTTTGTGGTGGTTGGATTATTTCAAGAAGTAAAATTCCATTCCCCTACTTTATTAAGTTAGTATTATACAAGTTAATTAATTCAAGTCTGTTTTTTTTTTTTTTTGTAATTCAATCTCCTCACTTTATTCCAAAATCTTTACCAATGGCCCCAATCTTTAAGTTGGTAAAAGATGCTCTAAAGATTTCCCTTCCCAAAAAAGATGGTAAAGTTTTCGTAAGACCCCAAAATTTTTCTGTTTGATTATATAGTTACCATCTTTAAGTTGGCCCCAATCTTTAAATATGACGTATATGGTTGGAACTAGGAAATTTCTCTTTTGATTTGGCCTTGAGTTGGAAGGTTCAAATAAGGACGGGAGAAAAAGAAAGTATGATATGGAGTTTCTATCAATTCATTTCAATGATTTCACACCCATATTGGAATTTTCTTGCATATTTTCCTTGGTGGCTTTCTCGGCTTCTTCTTGTATCTAATAAGGATAGGGAATATCCGAATATGTGCCGGAGTAGTGTAGTGCGAGGTAACGAGACTTCGATGTTCAAAGTGCAACGTATCGCACGAGCATAATGGACTCCCATCATACATTTGTGTGCAGTTCGGGATGAGTTTAAGTCTAATTAGTTAATTTGGCGAGTTCAAGCTTTAGCGTAGACTCATCTTAATAACATGTAAATATATTATATCACAGTATATTGGCTAATTATCTATACTATATTTCAATGTTCTACAAATCGCTAGGCGCTAGTCGGGCGGCGGGGAGGGGCCTAGCGCTTAGGTGGAGATTAGTCGGACGCCTAGGCGGTTTTTTATTTTATTTTAATTTTATTATACAACATATAATTAACTAAATAATTGCTTACTTAAAACAAAAACTATATTTCTATTAAAAAATATAAACATACAAAATGGAAGTATATAAAAAGTATTATAATTGATTAAAAACATAGGTAAAAAAAAAATTCTGATATTTTAAAACCCGTCTTTGCCCGCCTAGGCGGATTTGCAACTAATCGAGGCGGTTGGCCTCCACCTAGCGCCTAGGCGGGGATTAATCGGGCATAGGTGGAGATTTTTAGAACACTGCTATATTTAAAAGAAGAGGTTTTGTCAATCATAACATTTTTTTTTACGTTAATACACCTTATATGTTAAAATACTTTGAAAACTAATTAATCAGAAAGGGTAAAAACGACAAACTACAAATAGAAAAAAAATAAAAAAAAATAATTTTTTTGCATAACTACCCATTCTACAGTCATCAAGTGTGTGAATATTTCTAGTATATATTTATATCGATAAGCTTGGAGTGAGGGGCAATCTTTTATTGTTTTGGACTTTTGGGTAGTTGGCAGATTAGATTTTCTGTTTGGGGTCAATAAGTTAGCTAGAGTAGAGTGGGCATGAGTGTGTAGTTTCTTTATTATGATACAATTAATGAAAGATTACTTGGAGATCACGCAAGAAGGTTCACTTTGATATATAAGAATACAAACTTTATTAATTAACTAAATGAATCAAAATGAATCACTTTGATAAGTACTGGTATATGGTGAAGATAAACCCTAGCTAGCTTTGCATATATTAATATGAATATCTATCTATGGGGAACAAATTTGGTGGCGCATAATAAACACCATCTGGTAATATATCTATCAGTTGATAAAGCAATTAGCCAATTAAGATTTCATTATTCGGTTTCGTCTTTCTTCGGTTCATACTTCATACAAGTCATGATGACAAAGACCAATAATTTCGATCTCAGTAGAGTGGGTGGGCAAGTACTTTATTGGCTGATGATGTAGAACATTACATATGTGAATTGATATAAAGTGAATACTTAATTAGAAAACATGCAAAAGTCACATTACATACGTTGGTATTGTTCCCTCAATTATCTGAAACAAAAAAAAAAAAAAAAAAATATATATATATATATATATATATATATATGCTTTTTTCTGCTTTCCCTCTTCTTAAAGTCATGAAAGCTGTGTATTACCGGGTGGTGATTCTTTCCGACAATGTCCTTGTCTACTTTAATGGATTGACATCCCATATTAGTTAGAGAGTCGAACACATGATCTATATTGGAATAACTATGGTGTCAAATTACTGCATCAACCACTTTGGATACTTTAGTTTGTGACTCTTAAAAGAATCATTAGTTTAATGTTGTTTTTATAATTTATTTTGGTAAAAATGTTGTTTTCTTTCATTTTAATATCATAAAAGATAATTATAGTGGTGCAGCAAAATCAAAATATAATTAAGTAGCAACAGTATGGTGTTGTCATTAAATTATAGTGGAGCTAGACATCATAATTTCTTTCCTTTTTCTTTGTTCATGATCTGGATTCTATGCTACACTATCGCACCTCATAGTTAGAGTCTATCAGTTTAGTTTGTGATGAAGTTTCTAGATCACCAAGTTGTTCACTTGTTCATATATTGAGTGAACAAAGGGTCCTCTTGATTGGTTCTTTTTTGTGATCTTGAAGTAGAAGCTTTGCAAAACATCACAGAAAAGTAATGAATCTTTACTTCATTTTTTTCAATTCGATTAGTTCTAGAATATATTCTTTATGTTCGTATATTGTGTTCGAGTAGCGGCTCTTATTTCACGCGCACTCATGTAGGATAGTCACTTCATAGGAATCAATCAGTCACAAGATGATGAGTTTTCTACAAAGGTTGAGAATGATTTAAACCCGAACCTCTACCTAATATATATATGAACAAAGTGAAATTAATTAAGTGAGTGTCGATCACTAGTTAGACATGAATGTCAATTTGATTCTTCTAATTGGATGACCCAGGAATCTATGTTAGACATGATGTTCATAAACATAAATAATTAGCTAGATTGGACTAATTAACTATTAAGAAGAATGAAGGAATACACCAATTGCATGCAAACCGCTAACATTCTCGATCAGTGCTTCATATATAATCTAATTAATTAACGGAAACAAGATATATATTATCTGTGTTATCGTTATCCAATGGTGGGGCACCGACTACTTTATTCTTTGGAAGGTTGATGTATTACATTATATACATTAAAAAAATATACATGCAAAACGAAAAAAGAAAGAAGAAGAAGATCGAATATATAGAACATGACTGAGGTTTTGTTGTGTGGGATATATCATATATGGTAGGGTTTCATGTAACACGACATGCATGTAGAAAAGGACACTAGTCCTTTTGATCGATGTAGCAGATATATATATAGGCAATGCAACTATTGGTAAGATCGACTATGACTGAAACAAGACTCTAATACAATGTTAACAACCCACCGACTCTAAAAACTTAAACTTTCATAGACCGAATGAATCAAGGCTACATATGAGATTTTTGGAATATATATATATATATATATATATATATATATATATGATAATCACATATAGAAGGCCTATTCGGAATATATAGTTGACAATATATGGTGTAACAATTATTTAAATTAATTTGGAGTTTTTTGGGGTTTGGAAATGGGAAATTTCTCTTCTGGTTTGGCCATGATCGATCGAGTTGGAAGGTTCAGATAAGGAAAATACAGTACGATGGAATTTTCTTGATGGAATTTTCGTGCTTGCTTGCAGCTTTTTGTAGCTTTCGAGCTCAATGGCTTCTAGTATCCAATAAGGATAAGAGAATAATTAGTCAGAATTAAGGAGGTCACAAGTTTGATTCAGTGTGAA
Source organism: Rubus parviflorus (assembly GCA_029955375.1). Classification (NCBI taxonomy): domain Eukaryota; kingdom Viridiplantae; phylum Streptophyta; class Magnoliopsida; order Rosales; family Rosaceae; genus Rubus; species Rubus parviflorus. Next base: position 5,340,063 of record JARGGL010000005.1, on the reverse strand, counting down.
GTGGGGTTGTTTCTTCTAAAAAAATAGCCAAAATGAGTTTTTTTTTTTACTTCTCTCTTCTGTTCCTTTTTGTGTTGAATGAGGAATACAACTAATGATGACAAACACTAATAATTTGAGAAGCTAGGCCTCACCTCCTCCGTCACAAGTCACAAGACAAGGATTCCACTTTCCATCATTTAATTCTAAATGACATCTTATATAGAAAGTGATATTATTGAAGGCTTAAAGCTAGTGAATACATTAAAAAAACGTGCAAAAGATTCATCTATCGGATAATGTTGGCATGAAAACATTCCATGAATTATTCAACAAAAAAACAAAAGAGTAAATTAATGCTTCTGGATAGTGAATCCGTGTAGGAGTCCTTAGTCCGGAGAGAATTATGATTTTTTTTTAATTTTTTTTTTTTGAGAAGAGAGAGAATTCATAATGAGTTTAAGTTGTCTTTCTTTCATTTTCATGATTTTGTTATATTTCCAAGGATATAGAACCCAACTCTCCAAAACTCTAACTCGTTGGTCCTTGCATAATGAATTTAGACAGTCGATGCAATACATATTAAATTTAGACAATCGATAGAAAACCAAACTCTCTAAAAGTGCCTGGAGATACTTATCTAATGAGTATTGGGTACATCGACCGACTAAATTCATTCTACATATGATGTACCCAATACTAACTAAATGGGTATCCCAAGACACTTTTAGCTAGAATCCTCAATGCAATTGATAGACATCCCCATAAAATATGGCATGGGGTGAGCAATAATTAATAGAAATTACTATAAAAGGTAATGGTATGGGCTTGTGAAATTTCTGAGAAAGGCGGGCCGGGGGATACATATTCTCAGATGTTGTGGACCTTTTATTGTTCATGGCAAAGAACACTGCAGATGCATTATCACAATAAATCTTAAGGAATCTCTCAATTGAATCAACCACATTTATTTCAATACTAATCAAAATTGCACCTCTTGCAATCATGGATATATAACTAGTAGTAGACTTAAGTTCATCCACGTATCCCCATGTAGTCTGATTTTGCATAACCAACTATTTCAAGTTTGATGTAGCTTCTCACAATCACTCTTCTTAATTTTGCGCCGCTTCTTTATTTTAATTTTTTTTTGGCTAGACTGGCCATTTTCTTGTCCTACATCAAAGCTCAATATCATCATTTTCCTATCGATAAGCATATAATTTGTTGTTATTTGTAGATACCTCAATACCTTCTTCCCAGCAACGCAATGTTCATTACCAGGGTTAGACTGATATCTAGTCGGTATGACTACTGCAAATGCAATGTCAGGCCTAATATTAATGAAGGGAGATAAGTCCAACAGATTACCTGAATAAAGGTGTTTTGAGAGTGGTCTCGTTAAACATTTTCTAGACAAACCATGTAGAATAAACTCTAGACAGGAGAAGGCGGATATATACCACTCACCCAAGACATTACAAACTTCACTTTAAAACGTTGGAACCATAAGGACTAGATATTGATCATGATCAACGGACGGAGCCCAAGAATGCATCTCACTGTAGCTAGGCTGACTTCCCACACTGTCTTGAAGAACACTAGAGGTAAGCCAAGGTGGTGCTCCTCCCGTCCATTGTAACGGCGTATTAAGCTTCAACGCCGGCATGCTTTGCTCCCAACTACACAACTCACACTGAAGTCTAGCTTCTACATTTGCTCAACACTACTACCTGAAGATGGATCGAGTTACCCACTTTTGATGCCGTGTAATGGAATTTGAGGTGGTAGCTATGATCAATTTTTCTTGCCATCGGGCAGCTAACGTCGGAATTTCTTCAAACGCCGAGTGTTGTCGATCTCGATAAATTCTCGAGTTACGAAATCACCAGATCCACCAAGCAATCAAGCAGAAATTCTGCTAGAAAAGTATTTTTTTCCCAACTTTGCGTGCATGCATGTAAAATCGATGTATATAGGAGAGAATTCAATGTATGTACGTACATGCATGTAAAATCATTAAGACTAATTATCATCAAATTTAAATTGGGTTTTATGGTGATGGATAGCATGATGTGCAGCTACAAGCTTATCTGAAGGCACAGACACAGCAGGGGTTTCTTAGTATGATTCTGGTTGCTTTGCATACTTATTTTGGGGTTCCTTATTTGAGATTTTGAGTTGTACAGCTAGTTTTCTTATTTGAGTTTGTACGATCTAATTAAATAGGCTGCGTTGTTATTGAAGATAGTTTAATTAATTTGAGCATTTGAACAATTACAGACAAATATAACTTGCATATTCTCTCTGTCCGGCAGAGCCGGCCTTAGGCAAGGCGGACAATGGCTGTGTCTATGGCCACAAATCTATGGAGGCCCCAAATAAAATTATATATCATCCACTTCACAAAAAAAAAATTACATAAGTTATATTTTAATCATCATGGCATCATGCGTAGCTGACTTATTGGTTGTTGCATGCATGCCTATTTTTTAGAAATCCATGAATCTCTATCAGTTTTAGTGCTCTTTTAATTTTTTAGTTTTTTTTTTTAAAAGTGTCTCTGAGTCTCTCTTTGCCCCAAACTAGACAGAGACACATAGTCTTCAAAGGGAAAAAAATGCAGCTATTCTTGACTTATGCTCTTTTTTACCATGAACAAAAAACTGGAATTTGAAACTTTGAAGAAATCATGAGATATAAAGTTACAGAATACAGTCTCTAAGTTCTTCAATCTTCGTAGGTAATTTTATATTTTTATTGCTAATGATTGAATTCTTAGATTTTGATTTCAACGAGAATATTGTAGTATGAACTATATGACTGTTATTTTTTTTTTGGCAATTTGTAGTATGGTTGTTCATTGTTGATTTGTTGTATGTTGGATTGAGTGATTTATGATTATTACTATATGTAGTATATATTATATTAATCTATTGCTATATGTCTAAACTTTAAAATCTGATTGTTGGATTATTGAATAATTTTTTAGGGATTCAATTATTCGAGCGATTGTTACATTATTCATCAAAAAATTACTTTTAACTAAGAGTCTAAAACCCTTACTCTTAATGCATGAATAACAAATTAAGAATATGAAGTATGACATGAATATTTTAAGCATGTGAATACGAATGTCCTGTGGGAGTATTTTTTGGCAATTCCCCTAGTTTCATGTAGATACATAAATCGAAACAATCCTTCCCGCGCTAATGGGATCCATGAAGTTCTTGAAGCGGATCGCCTGTGCACCAACAAATAGCCTATTTAATATTGAATTTGCGCTGGGTATAATGCATTACCTATTCAATATTGGTAATGCAGAATATAATCGTAAAAGCATATATACCTTCCACTTTAGTGACTTTAGGTTCATCCTTAACTTGCACTTTCATACGGTGTATGTTACTATGCGGTAAATACATGACTAAAGTCAAGTTTACCATTAAACATTTTCGATTTCTCGGATCGCACCAAATCCTGATTTGCTTGCTAGTGTTGTTTAGTATCTACTATATACATTGGTTATAAAAGACATGTATACCTATCAAAACCATGGTTTTAAAAATCGGCCTAGGCACTAAGCGTGGATTTGGCGCTCAGATTAATAGGAAAATCGGCCGATTAGGCGGCCTGCGCCAATTTTAAAAAAATTGTTTTTTTTTTTGCGATTTAAATAGGTCAGTGAGGTCACAAACGAAAAATAAAATAAAAATTGAAACAAACAGTCGACTCTGTCCTCCAGGGTCGAGCCTCTCTCCTCTCCCTCGCGCCTTTTCGACCAAAACCCCGAAGCCTATTCCAGGTGGACGCGCCTCTTCTAGCTTCTGATATTTCCAACCTCACCACACGTCTCCGTAAGTCCCGTTTGCTTCTTCTTTTGCTGTTGACCTGTTGAGATTAATTGAGTATTTGAGTTTGCTGTTGGTTTTGAAATTTTGATTTGAGTTTGGTATTTTATCGTCTTCTTGTTCTTGGTTATGAACTGTATATGATACGGTAGGAAAGTATGAGTAAACTCTCATTTCGTCAGATTTCAATTGCAAAAGAACCCACCTTTATAAAACCCTCAATTACTGGGAATTTGGAAAGAAGGAATTGGAATCCACTTCCTATTCCCCACAGAACAATTCCTGAACCCAAAGGTCAAGACCTTGATTTTGTTAATGTTGCAAACAGCCATCTGATTCACTCTGACTGGGCTAAGCTTAATTCTTTAGCCAATGGTCTAACTGCTTTTAGAGTGAAACATATTTTGCTCAAGATTCAGCAGGATTATGTTCTTTCCCTTGAGTTTTTCAACTGGGTTGGAACTCAAAAACCCACTTCACATACCCCTGAAACACATTCCATGATCCTCCACATTCTCACCAAATTCCGAAAATTCAAATCGGCAGAGTCTATTTTGAGAAAGATTCTTGTGTCAGGGTCCATAGACTTGCCTTCCAAGCTGTTTGAAGCGATACTGTATTCGTACCGCTTGTGTGATTCTTCTCCTCGGGTTTTTGATTCGCTTTTCAAGACTTTTGCTCATATGAAGAAGCTTAGGAATGCCACAGACACCTTTTGTCGAATGAAGGATTATGGTTTTTTCCCAACAGTTGAGTCTTGCAATGCATATGTGAGCTCATTGCTTGATTTGCATAGAGCTGATGTTGCTTTGGCATTCTATAGAGAAATGAGGCGTTGTCGGATTTCACCCAATGTTTATACTCTTAATATGGTTATGTCTGCTTATTGTAAAGTGGGGAAATTAGAGAATGCTGTTGAGGTTCTTGGGAAGATGGAGAGCATGGGTTTTAGTCCTACTATTGTGTCATATAATACACTGATTGCAGGACATTGCGATAAAGGTCTTCTGAGTTCGGCTATGAAGTTCAGAAACTTGATGGCAAAGAATGGATTGCACCCGAATGTGGTAACGTTTAACACACTTATTGATGGGTTTTGTAAGCAAGGAAAACTACCTGAAGCAAATAGAATTTTTAGTGAGATGAAAGCCGTGAATGTGGCTCCTAATACAGTAACCTATAATACTTTGATAAATGGGTATGGTCAAGCAGGTAATAGTGAGATGGGCAGTAGGCTTTTTGAGGAGATGTCAAAGGATCGAGTTACCGCTGATATTCTGACTTATAATGGCTTGATTTTGGGACTATGTAAGGAGGGTAAGACAAAGAAAGCTGCATATCTAGTTAAAGAACTTGACAGAAAAAACTTTGTCCCAAATGCCTCGACCTTTTCTGCGCTTGTTGGTGGGCAGTGTGCAAGAAAGAACTCAGATCGTGCGTTTCTGTTATATAAGAGCATGATAAGGAGTGGCTATCATCCTGATGAACATACTTTTAAGATATTGATATCTAGCTTCTGCAATAATAGGGATTTTGATGGAGCAGTTGAAGTATTGAAAGAAATGTTTGAGAGACATTTTGTTCCTGATTCCGGCATCTTATCTGATTTATGTCTGGGACTTCACCGGTGCGGGAAAGAAAAGTTGGTTGAATTGCTATGCAGTGAGATGGAAGCTAGACGCCTTATTCCTCAAGGTTTTGACATGGCAAAAATTATTTGTTGTAGAGTAGAGGATGAGAGCTCAACAGTTTAGGAAACATGTAAATTGTATGCATTGTTTTCCTTGTACCTTTCAATATAAAGGTTCTAAAGTGTGTTTAATTTGAGTCATATTGTTAGAGCACAACCACTATGTAAGTCATGATATCGAAGCTCCAACTGTTCATTTTTAGATCCAATTGTAATTCCAAAAATTGTGAGCTTTTTTTCATAAGCAAAAATTGTTGAACAAAAAGAACAATACAAACAAGAAGGCAACACAAAAGAGAAGTAAAAACAAGCACATTCCTGTAGAACAAGAAGAACAGAACCCCTAGAAATAACTGCTACTGCTGGACATGTTCCTTTCATGAATAGTGGAGCTATCATTTGTAGAGGAATAGGCAGTATAGTATACTAGAAGAAATCTGGGATTTAGTAATGAAATTTTTAGTAGGGAAATTTTTGTTCATGATAGAATGGTATGAATTAGTGACGATGTGACTGATTCCTCACTGAAGAATAAGAATTAGAGGTCCCAAAAATAAACCATTAGTGATGAACCATTAGTAAAAAAATTTGGGCTCCTTATTAATATCTATCTACTATTTACACACATGTAATTAGTGACGAAGATAGGCAAATCAGAAACGAAAGGGACCAGACTCACTTGAGCGCTTTGATTCCTCCTCTCCCAAAATTGACTGACCTAAGGGGGGTGTATTCAATTTGGAGTTTATTGGATTTTTTTGGATTTTAAAAGTTGATGGGTATTCAATTAGGATTTTAAAAAGTTATTTTAAATCTTGTTGTATTCAATTAGGACTTTAAAATATCCATACAAATTTTGTGGTATTGAAAAATCTTTTGGATTATGCTGGATTGTGTAGGATTTTAGAGTGGTTGGTATAAATACCAAACCCCAAAACAAATCTTCTCTCCTGACAAGAGATTTTGACAATCTCTCTCCCTCTCACATTCCAGCCGTCACTCCCCATCTTCCTTTCATCTATTGCAATCGTTCTTGAATTACCAATTATTGAAATCGTTTTTTTGCTTTTGCTCATCAACCCTGTTGTCTCTTCACCATTAATCAAAATTAATCAATGAAAATTCATAGGTGGGTATGAGGGAGATGAGAACCTGCGAAGCAATTATGCCTATTTCTGGGTTTATGAAAGAGAGAAGACAAAGAGTTTAAGGTGAGGACGAGGAAAAATTTTGGCTTAGGGGGATTAGAATTGGAATCTTATATGGGTTTTAATTAGCTTGATTGATCTGAATTGAATACACCCCCCTAAATCTGAAATCCGAGCGTCAAATGAATTTTGATTTCCCTCCCTCATAACATTTCAGCCTTGATATGTTCTTAAATCCAACCTTCCCCCAATTTTGTGTAGGAATTGTTAGCCCATATGGTTGGATCCCAATTTTTTTTTTTTTTTATCAGAATAGAGAATTTCATTAAGATAATGGTCAATTACAACAAAATGGTGAATTGGCTTATTCAAAGAGATGCCACATCCCCACTTCAACTTGAAACATCATCGATAATCAAGACAATTAAACCTAGCTTTATATTAATATGATTATCTTACAACCTTAACTATTGTACTAGCTAGGTGCGCATAACAATGTGGGGATAATATGTGCCTAATATATATATATATGTAATTTTTTTTTTGTAGCTGTTGATTAGTTAATTAATTAGTCAGTATTAAGGAGGTCACAAATTCGATTCTTACCGGCATCTATGGATGAGAGTGAGGTGGAATCGTTTCTTCAAAAAAAAAAATTTAGCCAAGATTAGTTTCCTTTTTCTTTTTTTTTCCTCTCTTTTGTCCCTTTTTCTGTTGAATGAGGAATACAACTAATGATGACAAAGACCAATAATTTGAGAAGCTAGGCCTCACCTCCTCCGTCACAACTCACAAGACAAGGGTTTCACTTTCCATCATTTGATACAAAAACCATCGACTTTATTGTTTGATGTACAACATTTCATATATAAAGTGACATAAAGCTAGTGATCGAATACATTAAAAAAAAAACGTGCAAAAGATTCACATCTATCGGATAATGTTGGCATGCAAGCTGCATCACTAGTTCCCTGAAATATTCAACAAAACGAAAAAAGAGCAAATGGAGCAAGTGGAGCAAGTGGTTCATCAATTTTCTTACAAACTTATTGACAAGCTTGGTGGGAATTTATTTTGAACTAATAGGATCAGAAGCTTAGCCAAGCAGAGTTAATTTGCATTCAACTAATCTGGTAATAAAACAACCAGGCTCAGCCCTTTCTATGTCATATATGGCTATAAACTGAGGTCTCCACTTGTGCTTGCCCCCATTTCGACACATTCATATGAAACTACCTAGTAGTTATCGGAAGAAGCTAATGCTAAATACAAGAAAGTTGCGGTTGTGAAGTTGAGGAATGTGGAGCAGTGCACGACTGAAGACCGGTTTTTTTTCCTGGAAGCTAGGTGCTAGAATATCTGTCATGTAAGAGACTGCTGAAAAAATCGACTTTACTAATTATCAACTAAATCTTCCTAGTCATATTTTCTGCAGATGCATTCAGTGAGAAACAACTACTTCCAAAACTAGCATTACACTTCACAAAACATCAAGAAAGAATCATGAACATTAGGAATGCCATGATTGATGAAAATATGGTCACAGATGGAGCAAAGTCTCATCAGCTGAACCAACATTCTCAAATCTCAACAAGCTAAAATGAGGGCCGAAATTATCTTGAAACTCAAAATAGAATACAAGGAGTTGGGGATAAATTTTGGTGTATCACAAGCTACAAAGAAAAACTCAAATATGCAGCTGCCATGCTTGCTAATGGAACAGATATATTGTCATCCACTACATCTGTAATTGGAAGGGATTCTACTGCTGTAGCCACCAAAGAAACGAATGCAACCTTTTGCACCGTCTCCATCCAATTCAAATTGAAATATCCCAGATATGTGTAATAGTAGAGCATTCCAAGGGAAACTAAGGACCCAAAAACGAACATGGAAATGCTCCCAGCCCAACTCTTCTTTTGATTATAAGGGATCTTTATGGACCCATATTTTCTACCCATGATATCAGCAACACCTATGAACCACAAAGTTGAAAGGGTCATTCTAATGCAGGGAGTAAGAAACAGATTAATCTGGTTAGAGATTTAGAGAAAGTAGGGACTCGTTACCATCACCACCACACATCATTGCTAAGGAGATCACTCCAACCGGAGACTCGCGCCAAAACACAAGAGCGCATAAGATCAGTATAAGAACATAATACAAGGGACCTCTAAGCAATTCCCTGCAAATGTAATTAAAAAAAAAAGCTAAAGATAAACCACACTATGGTTTTAGAGAAATCGACATAGCTAAGCTAGCTGCATTATAAGGTTTAAATTGAGGAAATTACTTGGGGTTTCCTTCTCGAGTAACGGATTTAACTAGTCCTTCATTGGGGACCAAGGAGAGGCCATTAATAAGAAGCCTCAAGCCATTAAAAAGGGGAACCACAGAGGCAAAGTAGCGAGCTTCTGTTGACGTGCTATTCTAGGATCAAAATGGATGAGCTCAACTAATCAAGCAAACTTGAGTTCAAAAGAATGAATGAACAAAACAAGTGGCAGAAAAATTTCGAATACAAAACAAACGTTACCTGAAAATTGGCCAGGAAAGCATGAAGAGCACCCCAGACAATATGTGGACAAATTTTCTGCTCAATCTCTGGTATAGATTATATGGCGAATAATTAGTAAACAAGAATTGTCAACAACAAACACCCTTATGATTTTGAATTTATAAGCATGCGTGATTATGTTTGAATTGATCATATTATAATGTCTATCTTACTCTAGTTTAAAGCTCATTGTCATTTCCTTATTTGACAAAAATGGGATTAGTAGATTAGTAGATTATTGTTTAGTGGTTGAGGTACTTTGAAGTTTCAATCAAAGATTCAAAGGCTACAATTCTAATCAAATCAAAGAGTAAGAGAAATAAAAAAATTAATGGGAGACCTGTTGGAGGAGGTTTCGCTGCGTGAGATTATCGAAGCAGAGGACGAGGACGTAGGCGCCGGCGAGTACAAGGGCGGTGGCTCCGGCGTCATGCAAGAGGTAATCGGCGGCGCGTGTAGCGGAGACGACGGAAAGGGAGGGGCGTGGGGGGCGGTAGAGGATGTGGAGCGGAAGTGATGGTGGGTTGAATGTGGGGGTGGGGCAGAAGGAGAAGGAGGGATTTGGGTGGTTGGAGGGACGGCGCACGATAGAGAACGATGTGGTGGAGTTAAGGTGGCGAGAGGGGGTGAAGGATAAGAGGGTCATCGTCATAAACTAGTCAAGTACAGTATTGGCACTACCTGCTACAGAGTGAGTTTCTCCTTCTCCTTTCTACTTTCTTTCCAAGTTTGATACGGGAGAGAAAGGCAATGGTCTTGTCTGTGTCGGTAGCATCACCAGAAGGCTTTTTTTTTTTTTTTTAAATATGGAAATGAGTAATTTTTTTTTTTTTTTAGTAAATGAAACTTTTATTGAAAACTTAAGCAATTACATAAAGAAGGAGCGACTGGCTGTAGAATCATCCTCATTCATAGAGAAAGAGGAGGACCTACGCGCATCACAATCTATGATCTGCATGAGCCAAGGAAGCCCAACCTCGAAACACTGGAAACACTCTTCAGCATGGGCTACAAAATTAGCAATGGCATGAGCAACCGTATTGGCTTCTCTTGGAACATGAAGAATACAAGCGACCTGGAGAAGCCGCATCAAACCACGAATCTGCTCAACCACAATACCTTCCGCTGCACAACAACTACCAGCAACACTAATCATGTAGATGGCTTCCATACAATCTGATTCAATTACCACATTGACCACCATTCTCTCAACAACAAATTCCAAAGCAACCTTGATAGCAAACAACTCACCAAGCTCATTACGAATCAAGGCTCTCACACCAACCCTAGCACCCCCTTCCAGCATAGCCCCATCACAATTAATTTTAAAAGCACAGGGAAGTGGCGGGTGCCAAATGACTGCTCGATTTACTCTCTGCACCCCTTCCACAACACCACCACTCTTGACTTTCATTCTTCTGTGAATCCAGTAAGGCACTCCAATACTCCAAAGCTCTATTAAATAAAACTCTAGAATCAGTCACAACACTACCATGCAGTACCTCATTCCTCTCCTTCCAATTTGACCACAAGAAAATAATAAAGAACTTAACCTCATTCACCGTTAACCTCTTCATTGCCGTTTCCAACAACTGAGCGAAATTTATAAAATGGTCAGTAGCGAGTTTGGAGTAGAAACTCGCCTTCTCCATCACCACACCCGCAACCCTACATGCCCAGATCGCGTGCAAAGGCGACTCCACCGCTTCTTGACAACGAAAGCACTCGGCATCATTAGTAATTTTCCTAGACAATAATGCCTCCTTGCATGGCATAAACCCCATAGAACATCATATGGAAATGACAACCTAATACAAACAACAAAGAGAAGCCAATAGGGCATCCCGAACTAAAATTATCAAGTTGAAAGCATTAAGAGCCGAGAGTGGCAAACAACTATTCCAAATATCACTTGAACTTAAGAAGTACCCAAGATTTGCCAAACTATCAACAATGAAGTTAGCTTCTCGTAAGATATGAGTGAATAAAAGGCTTTTGATTAGAGGTGGGTTGTTGTTGATATCTTGATAGGCAAAAAAAAAAAAAATTCAATATTGATTCGAGGTCAAATTGGAATAAATAACTTAGCTAAAGGGCTAGAGGGATTTCTGTTTTCTTTGTCATTGTTATTGATAATGGTTATACTTGGATGATAAAGATGGTGGGGTACTGTGATCTAATTAAACTAAAATTATATCTAATTGAACCAATAAAGTTACAACATTAATGACAAATTTGTTCACAAACTTGTAACAATGTCATAGGTGAAGTTATTACCTCTAAAGAACATTACACAAAAAAAGACTCCACAATGACAACAAATTTGCCGTTACATTTGTAAATGGATGCATGACAAGCATTAAAGTACTCTAGAATTTTTCAACAAAGACATTATCATTTTTCCCGTAAGTTTATTTAATCAACATACAGGGGCAATTTTAATACCTTGTTTAATAATAGAAATTAAAAAATATTTAGGAGTTCCATGCTCTTCTTGGTGTAAATAAGAAGTGCCATGTTTCTACGAAGAAAAACAAAGTAATTTAAACACATAAAATTTCAAGGAAACCAAAAAGATTAAAGCTTTAGCTCTAAAAAAAAATGAAGGAATCCCTAAAGTCCAAAGCCTTAGTCCAAAACTTGGAGGAAACCCACAAGTTCAAAACAAAAAAACTCAAAATTTCAGGAATTTATAACCCTTGGAAAAGAAATTATGTCAAAGTTCAAAGCTTTAGCTTAAGGGAATCTCAAAAGTTGAAACCTTTTGTCCAAAAATTGAAGAAACCAGAAGTTCAAAAGAAAAAACTCAAGATTTTAGGAATTTATAACTCTATGCAATATAAATTACGTTAAAGTTCAAAACTTTAACCCTAGACGACGAAGGAATACCAAAAGTTCAAAGCTTTGGCACTAGAATTAAAGGAAACCTAGCTAGCTAGAATTTCCAAACAAAAAACTCAAGTTTCAGGATTGTATAACTCTATGCAAAAGAAATCATTGCTTGAAAAGTTCAGGATTTTATAGCTAGAAATCTGGTGTAACTTTTTTCTGAGCAACTCGTTGTCGTCCTTGGACGACTGGTAGCGACTTGTATAAAATAATTGTCTGAGAGAAACGAGACCGGTCACTACCTGTCTGACGACCGGTTGTTGCTTCAAATATGAGAATTTTTTGCATGTTCGAGAGTAGAGCGACCGGTCACTGACATATGATAACCGTCACTTTAAAATTAGCGACTTATCACTGCTTGAAAAGTTCAAAATTTTTGTTTGTCTTACTTTCTTACTTGCTTATTGTGTATTACCATTTGTAATCATTATGTGTTTCTTGAAAATTATAGGTGTATATGTGTAATACCCCGAAATTTCATCATTTATTTCTTAAAATTAATAAATGGTCAATTGCTGGATTTCTTGGAGTATTGGTGGATTGAATTGAAATTTATACGAATATTAACTCGGAAAAGGCTATTTGGCGAGAAGTCAAGTTGACTTTTTATTTGTCAATTTTCTCTTAAAGCTCCGTTCACGAAAGTCATACGAGTTTGTAGACATGTAGAATGCGAGAATTGGAGATTGTATGAAAGAGTTATGAATTTTGAAAATTTAAAGAGAAGAGAAATCATTCAATATTATTACTTTTTGGACCCGATATCTCGACCGTTGGATCGTTTAAGATCCAATCTTGATTGTTGATTTTTAATTAAGGATTAAGGCTAATTAACCCATCTTATCATTATCACCCGTACACTCTCTCTATCACTCTCACTGCCTCACTACCTCACTCCCTGTCGTCGATCACCTCCACCAACCGGACACCTCCAACTTCCAAACCTATTGGTTTTTAAAGCTCTCCACCCCAACAACCTTCCAGTACCCTTGGATAGTTGGATTTCAACGTCGACCACCGTACGCGGAGCTAGGATCGGCATCGTTGACTTTTATAATTTTGAAACTACAGACACCTGACGAATGCAAAGAGTGGATGTGTAAATTATGAACCGGGGTTGTCGTGTCCACGGGGATCAATGGTCCTAGACTCCTATGTAGTATGCAAACTAGGTACTTTAGCAACGATTAGATGTTGAAAGAGTGATTGAGTGGTTTAGACAATGTATGAGTGTAGTGGTGTGTTTGATTTGTGGAAAAGAGTTTGAAATGTAAATGACAAGGAAAGAAGTAAATGCAAGTAGGTATTCTAATGTCATGTTAGGGCAACTCCAACCCTAAGTCCTATTTTGGGGGTACCAAATCTATTATATATAGCACCCCTCTCTATTACTATTCATATGAAACCTTTACCATCTCCAACCCTAAGTCCTATTTTGGGGGTACCAAACAACATTTTTGTAATTTTGGACAATAATTTGAATATAATAATAATTAATAATTTACAAATAATGTATTTAAATAATAAATAATAATAATAATAATAAAAAATTTGGCAACCACATAATTGCGTGCCACATGTAATTTCTATATAAAAATCGAATTTTTTTCTTTATATCGGAAAAGATTTTTTTTGCCACGTGTCGGCGTATACGAGGTTGTTAAGATTATCGATAAGATATGATTTCTTATCTCTATCTTGGATGAGATTTTTTTTGTCACGTGTCAGCTTATATGATGTTTAAATTTCGGATAAGATATGATTTCTTATCCTGAACTCGGATATGATTTTTCCGCCACGTGTCACACTCTAACAAGCTCTCGAGATTACGAACTTCTTTTTATCCGTCATGTGTCATATCTTATCTTTTGATATGCCAAACCCACCTTCCATAAATATGGAGTCACTTACTCCATCATCTCCCACACATTCACAATCGCTTCTCATATCCGAATCCCCTACATTCTCATTTTCTCTTTGCCTTGATTTTTTTTCTTTGTTCTAGTCATGAATAGGTTGAGGAAACTTTTGATGAAGGAGGAAGAAGATGCCATTACAACAAACCGCTGAAGAGCTCTCATGGTGGCTGGAGCTTCCTCGCATATCCAACTTCTGGAAGAGGAAGAATCATAATTGGGTGGTTCATCGGAAGGGCGTAAGTACGTCCCCAGAACTAGAGAATTGATGGATTAACGACTGAAAGCTCTTTACTTCACTGATCCGTGCAGGTATGAACCTAATATTTTTCGTTGGCGCTACATAATGCAACCATGGGTGTTTGACCGGATGATGCGTGACGTAGCCAACCATGACCCTTACTTTGTCCAAACAAAAGATGCATGACGAAGCAAAAGTTTGGTAAGTGAATATTGAGACCGGGGGTTGTCGTTCTAACAGGGATTGACGGTCCTAACTCCTTAAGTATGCAACCAAGTCACTTAGCAAGAATGGATCAAATGATGAGAAATGGAATGAGTGAATGTAAATGATATCCACAATGTATGGGTATAGAGGTGTTATGGGTTGGGTTTTGAGAGAATGTGATTGCAACAAGTAACAAACAATCAAGTAAATAAGTGAGTGAACAAGTAAATAAGTGCAAAATGGAATGAGCAAAAGTGTATGCAAGAATTGGAAATCGATTGGGGTTTCGGGTTAGCCTAAGTCCATATATGAAGTTTAATAACCAATTTAGTAATCATGTTTGTGCAATGAATGAATCAAGCTTCGTATCTTAGCCATATTATGGGTCTAAGACCATCTTATCTTATGTATTTCTAGTGCCATGTTATGGGTCACTAAAACTCTCTCAATTTGGCTTGAGAGGCTATGAACACAAAGACTTAGAAACTCAAACAAGGAGACCTCATCACATCTAATATCAAATGCCTAGAGAGAGTTAGGAGTCATCCTAACAATCTCAATCAAAATAGATTGCACACATGCTCAAAGAGATGACTAAATTCCCTAAACATGCATTCAACACAAATTGAATTGGATAATAGACATATTCATTCATCACAAAACATTCATACATAGTTAATTCATCATCACATCACAATGGACTAGGGCACACAACCCTAGTCCCCAACCTTATTGACTACTCACAACTAACCATAAGGAACATTATATGAAATTGATTACAAATATAAGAAGAATAGAGAAAGAAATGCTCAATGAAGTTGTCCTGGAGGCCACTTCTTCCTTCTCCTTCCTCTACTTGCTCTCAAAGGCTATCCTTGCTGGTTGATGCAGAAATGCAGGCTTCCCCGTTGAGTGTCGACCGGTCGACGATAGGTCAGAGGCAAAAGGTAATGAAAGGGAAGAAAGGGAAAATTGTGGAGAGGTGAAAGAGGGCAGCTGAAAAGTGATAACCTAATTGGGGAAGTACTAGGTATATATATAGGCAAGAGGGAGAGGGAATAGAGGGCTAGGATGAGCTAAGGGGAGATCTAATGGTGGGATTGCATAAATGAAGGGCAAAGGGGGTAAATCCATATAAGAAACAAAGGGGAGGAATAATCAATGGGTGAGCTCATGATATCTAATGTGCTTCTTGCTGATTTGGACACTTGTGTGGATGAGTCACACGGTTAACTTTGCCGTTGACTTTGACCAAGACTCACGAAGTTGACCAAAGGTTGACTTTCAGCCAAACTTGCGGAACTCTCGTGCGACTCACTTCCGGAACTTCATGTTGATTCGTTGACGCTCTAAAGTCGGGGTTGACTGCGAGTTGACCGACGGTCCTCGAGTTGACTTTTCGTCCTTTTGCCGGAAATCTACTAAAAGCTCCAAAACTCACTATTTTGCTCCCGAAATCAATCCGATACTCGTGAACCCTACAATGGTGCAAACTAAGGATTAGAGATGCTAAACGGCTATTGGATTAGCATTATCAAGGTGATTAGGGCCTAATTTGTATGTAATTCACATACAAATCAACGCAATGGGCAGAGTCAGATTGTCCACTGAACAGAAGCTCACATGCGCTATGAGAATGCTCGCATACAGATTATCAGCCGATTTATTGGATGATTATCTAGAGATAGCGAAATCCACAACACTCGAGATCATAGAACACTTTACTAGAGCAATCTGGACCGTGTACCACGAAAAATATCTTCGCCGACCAACCAAGGCGGATCTGTGGCGGCTACTTGACAAAGCTGCACCAAGGGAATTCCCGGGAATGGTGGGGAGCCTTGATTGTATGCACTGGCAATGGAAAAACTGCCTTGCCGGCTGGCACTGGCAGTATACAGGCTATAAGGGGAAACCGACAATCATTCTTGAGGCGGTGGCATCCTACGATACTTGGATTTGACATGTCTTTTTTGGACTTACAGATTCCCTCAATGATCTCAACGTCCTTGGATGTTCACCGTTGTTCGACAACATATTCAAAGGTGAAGCTCCTCGTGTTAAGTATGACGTATGTGGTAGGCAGTACGGCTAATGTTATTACCTAGTGGACGAGATCTACCCTAAATGAGCGTCCTTTATCAAAGCCATTAGAAACCCCACCCAGCCAAATACACAACATTTTACCAAGATGTAGGGGGCGTACAGAAAAGACGAGGAGAGAGTGTTCGGGAATCTCCAAGTTCGTTTTTCAATTATACGTGGGCCAGCTCGTGGTTGGAGTAGAGAGAATCTCCAATACATCATGATGACGTGCATTATTTTGCATAACATGATAGTAGAAGATGAGCGCGAAGAAGATGAGCGCGAAGAAGATGAGCGCGAAGAAGATGAGCTGGATCCGTTTGACCCAGAAGAGATCTCGACCCTTCCGAAGAATGCAGAGATCTATAACATGCCAAAGTTTGATCAGACTCATGTGGAGCGTGACCAAAGTCGACTGGCCGAATTTATGCGTCGTTATAAGGAGGTTAGATGTCCGGTGGTGAATAGGACACTTGAAGGTGACTTAGTTAATCACATATGGAATATGAAGCTCCAGGAGCAGCATAACCACGCTTGAGATGTTTCTAATTTAATGCTTTCAATAATTGGTGATGTTGCCATGATGTAGTTTTATTTATTGTTGTGTGTTTTTTTTGTTTTCCAATAATGTTTGTATTTGTAATTTTGGTTTGAGCAAATAATAAAAGTTTATTGTTTTCTATGATAGAGAGCACCCATTGAAAACACAAAATATTTTATTTTCATAATTGAACACACAAAGGGAAACTAAGCAAATAGAGAAATTAACAACATATGAAATTAAAATTATTGAGCAAGCATAAAATTCATGACCCTTTAATATAGAAAATCAGTGTCCTGAACCGGCATATAGAGGGACAAATTAGATCTGTCCCCACCATCGGGTGCTTGATTGTTTGGCATAGCGGCATCGCATTCTTCCTCCTTCTGTAATATCCGTCGTTGCTTCTTCTCCCAATAGGTTCTTTTTAGTGGGCTAAACTGAGTCGGATCCATTGTCATAGTATGAGCATCATCAGCGCACTGAGCAGCTTCCTCATTGGTCTGATCAGCCTATTTCTCAGCTGCCTTGGTATCCTCGATGAGTTGTTGTCTCAATGCGTAATCGCGGTCAGCTTGGTCTGCAAATCTTTGAATTTGTGCACGCATCAGAGCTGCTTCATCAGGCCTCCATTTTTTCTTAGCTGCCTTTTGGGCTTTTTTGACCCGGGGGGCGTGCATGCATTGCCGCGTCTCTTGGGACCGTCTCATCCGGTGGTGTTGCGTCATCGTCCAAGTCAATAGTTGGGGGACGACGTGAGCTTCCTACATTCATGGCCGGCGGATTTGAAAACTTTTCCGTGTCCTTCAAGATTTCCCAACAATGCACAAATTTGAAATCTTTACGCTCCGCTAAGTCGTAGTATATCGACTTAGCATGTACCAACTATAAACAAAATATCAAATAAAATATTAGTGATTATGAAACTAGATTGTAAAAATTAATTTATTTATACACATAGCTCTAAATTTAAATATTTAAACTAGGGCTGGCTTCGGTACGGTACCGACCACCTTTTGGCCTTAACCAATGCCGAACCGAATTTAATCGGAAACTCAAATTTCTAACCGAAACCGAAACCGAATATTTCGGTACCGACTTGTCGGTTTACCGACAAATTCGGTAAAATTCGGAACGGTAATGAGCCTAACCGAATCGTATTGGGCTTTGTTTTTAAAATTTGATGGCCCAATAATTAATTGGCCATTTCAGTGTTTGGCATTTGGAAGTATGAAACCAAAAGCTAATTAGTTACAAAGACACTAAATTCTGAATAATTCTTCTTGATCATGTCTCAACTCAAGTTAACAGTAGGTCATTATGAGCTGATTGAGTTGAGACCTGACCATTTTCTTTGTTCCTACTTCCTAGCTATAAAGTACATAACACAATTTACATGGAATGATGGAAACCATCGAGTGATCCAATTGCAAAAGTGCAGAAATTAATACATCAAAGTACCAAACAGTTGAAACAAAGTAACAAACTAACTAAGTTTTTCAATTAAAAAAATAATTACAGCAACGGCAAGGCAGCAACAGCTTCACCTTTCCTCAAGTATCCCCGCATTAGCGCACCACCAAGAAACAAGTTGGACCATTACCAGATCCTCAAGTATCCATTGACTACTGAGTCTGCAATGAAGAAGATTGAGGACAACAACACTCTTGTTTTCATCATTGACATCTGAGCTGATAAGAAGAAAATTAAGGATGCAGTGAAAAAGATGTATGACATCCAGACAATGTGATGCTATTAAAATTTAGTACTTGCAAAAAGAGTTAAAAAACAGCTTCACCTTTCTTAAACTTCATGCAGTCCGAGTTGTTGATGAGTTTTCATTCCCCAAGCTTAGTCCAGCAGCTTCTAAAAAGAAACACAACGCAATAAACAAAGTAACAAAATGAAGTCAAATATTAAGTTAAAGGACAAAGTAACAGAATAACAAAACAGAAGCATTGTTGAAATGAATTAAGCACTGAAAGGCAGTAGATTACCCCTCTCAATTTCTTCCAATGCTTGATACATCTCAAGCTCATCTTGAGTTGGCTCCTTGTAGAAATTTGGCTGCTCTGCTCTAAGCCAATCACTAGTGCAGACTAGTGCTTCAACCATATGAGGAGTCAATGAACTCCTAAAAGGATCAACTACCCTCTTTCCCAAGCTAAATGCATTTTCACTTGCCACAGTTGAGCAAGGAATTGCAAATATATCCTTTGCAAGCTTGGAAAGAATAGGGTACAGATTTCCATTTACCCTCCACCATTCTGCCACATCAAATCCCTTTGTCATGGGATGGACATATTTGTCATTGAGGTATCTGTCTACCTCATTTAAAACCATGTCACGCTGCTCATCCAGCCTCTCCTTCATCATGTCTGCCATCAACTCTTCATCATCATCAATCTCTTCAAATACCAACCCTTCCATTGGTGCCACACCATCTGAGGTTGCAGCTTGGGCATATGAGTCATAACTCTTATACTCTTCATACATCATCATTAGAATATTTTTAATTTCAGACCCAATCTGTACAACTAAATCAGGTTCCATTCCCACCTTAGCAAAGCCCATTCTTTGGTACTGCAACTTCCATCTAGGGTCTAAAATATTGGCAACAACTATTATGTGGTTCATTTGCTGAAAAGTACCCCAATATTTGTCAAACTTTAACTGCATGGAAGTTGCAACCCTTTGCAAAACAGGGTTTGACCGATCCATTATTTTCCTATTTATTTCAGTTTTCAACTTAATCATTGTGGGAAAAAGAATGTTTGCAGTGACCTTTTTCCAAGCACTCAACTTGAGTGTTGCTTCATAGAATTGTTTCAAAAAGTGGACAAATGCCTCTGCATTCCTCCAATCTTGTTCAACAGGAGGGCCTACCCTTTTTTTTCCCTTGCTGTCTGTATCATCAAAATACTGCTGAAATGACCGATCCTCATCATTCATTCTGTCAAACACCTTCTCATACTTTAATGTTGCAGCCAGCATTAAGTATGTGCTGTTCCACCTAGTTATAACATCTAGGGGAATATTAGCATTCTTGTTCAACTGCTCAAGCACTGAAAACTCCCTGAACTTGTCTAGTCTACTTGAAGAAGACCTAACAAACTTGACACAATTCCATATAGCCTCAATCCCATCATGTAGCTCCTCAATTCCATCCTTCACAATAAGGTTAATGATGTGACAAGCACATCTGAGGTGTAAAAAGTTACCCTTAAAGCTCATCTGCTTAAGCCTTCTTTTCATGTAGGTTATAGCTACATCATTTGAAGAAGCATTATCAACAGTTATTGTGAATATTCTGTTGAGACCCCACTGCAGTAAACACTGCTCTAACACCCTCCCAATGTCCTCACCCTTGTGACTGGTAATTGAACAAAAGTTTATTATCCTCTTGTGCAATTTCCAGTCACTATCCAAGAAGTGGGCAGTGACAACCATATAGTTAATGTTTTGAATGCTAGTCCATGTGTCAGTGGTTATGCTCACTCTAGTATTGTGAGCAGTGAAGTCACTGAGTAGTTTAGCCTTCTCTGTTTGGTACATTTCCCAAACCCCTCTAGCTATAACCTTCATGCTGGGTTGTTTGTACCTAGGTTGCAGCTCTTGTATAAACTCTTTGAATCCTACTCCCTCTACATGTCTGAATGGTAGCTCATCCCTAATTATCATCTTCACACACTTCTCATCACACCTATTCTGGTTAAATGCGTGAAAACCAACACCCCCACTCACATTATCCCTATTAAGGGTGGTCTGACCCCTGTCTTCTGGTTTCTCATACAAGGGACAAGGCTGACACTTCCTTCCATGAGCCCACATGGAGGATGTTCCATTTGTTTTTGAATTAGCTGGAACAATGGTATTGCAAAAATTACACTTTGCCAGAACCATATCCTTGCTGCCATCAGCAAGTAATGGCCTAGTAAAACTATCCCACACCTTACTTTTCCCTGGTTTTGAATTTTTTTCTTTTTTTTTCCTTTTCCCTCCACTATGACACGACTGTGAAGCACCCTGATCGTGAGTATCCTCAACTGATGGATGATCAGGGTTAGGGTTTGGATCTGGGTTTAGGTTTGGGTTAGTGTTTGGGACTTGGTTACCAGTTGGGGTGGAATTTGTGCTTGCAGTAACCAATGCAGAGGTTATAGAAGGGATAGATGGACTAGGACTTTCACCTTGACTTCTACTTGCAGCTGCCATTCTACAAATACAGAAAATTATATTTCTTAGTGTCTTTGTTTACCGATTTCTGACTTAACTTATTTCTTAGTCACTGTAAAATTGTAAATTACAATGACTACTTAACTTATTAGTTATTAACATGTCAAGATTCAAACAATTCATTAATCATTAAAGGTTATTCATTTCACTGTTATACATCATTATCCCAACATCAGTGAAATGAATAACCTTTAATGTCATCACAGCAAGTCATCAATATACCAGATCACTGATCACATACACATTAGATATATAGACATTGATTTAGTGGTTCACTTAACATCAAATCATTCAAATGTGATCAGATCACATCATATCATAAATTCTGAAATTCACGGCACATACATTATCTGTTCATCACAAGTCCAGAAATTGGCTTACCTTTATGCCAATCTTATGCTCCTAAACGTATGCTCCTAAACGTATGCTCCTAGCTTTGTAATGAAGAGCACATGCACCTTCCCAGTTCCTACTCTTTGTTTTTGCAGCTTCGCTAGGAAGGTAATACAAATTACAAAATAAAACAGACGTTAGTTAAAAACTAAAAATTCATTGGATTAAATGCAAAAAATTGCAGAATAAATATATATTTAAACTATATCTGACTATCTGTCAATCGAGTCCATCTCACCTTCTTATATACTTGCATGAAGCACTTGAACCCCCATCTCAAGCCATCGAAGCTTCTGTTCAAATAAGCATGAAGTAGGGTTTCTGAAATTTGGGGTTTTTTCGGTAATCGAGGGATTTCTGGTGTGAGTGTCTGTTTGGGAGTATGGAATTGTATGGATATGATGATATCTGGGTTCGATTTGGCCAAGGAGCTACGAATTTATCATTGCTGGGTTCGAGCAATTTATGGTTTCATCAAGGATTTGGATGGATTTGATTTTTCTCGGTTCAACTGGCTAGACTGGAGAGAGAGTAGGCTACATAGATGATTTTTCTCTGTCTGGTTTGAACAATAGGAGTCGGAGATGGAGCTTAGATTGGATTTTGGCTTAGGGTTTCTGGGTTTGAGAGAGGGGGGAGACAGAGAGAGATCGAGGGAATGGATGAGTGACTCGCCAAAGACCCCTCGTGGGTCTGAAGACCTAATCAGATCTGTCTATCCAACGGTCCTGATTGGATACACTTAATAAAAAATAAATCAAAAATATGTTTAATTATAAGTATATATATAAACGGTCGGTTCGGTTGTACCGCCAGTTCACTTTCATGTCAACCGATGCCGAACCGGACTTCAATAATCGGTTCGGTTGTGCCGTGCCGATTTTTCGGTAAACCGAGAAATCGGTAATTATCGGTATCGGCTCGGTCGGTAATCGGTTCGGTTCGGTAAATCGGTTATTTTTGGCCAGCCCTAATTTAAACTACTAAATATTTAGAGATGTATTGAGCCAATATTATGAATAATAACTAAAGTAATAACTAATACATAATTAATAGAATCACCTCGTTGAGATGGTTTTCATCACTTTTGTGGATGGACGCGGCTTTGTTAAGAACTTGACGTCATTTCATACATACGAGACTAATCTTTTTCCAACGAACTTCACAACTTCCCCCGGTTCTAACAACGGCTCCGGTGGGCTTGGACGACTCGTACAACTCACCAACACGTTCTCACAATTTTCCTTTTTCTTGGTTAGTACCATTAGCACCATCTTCACCAATCGTAACCGCCGCAATACATAGAGCAATATCTTCGGGTTTTGCCCAAGATTCTTGCCTACGCGACATTTTCTCCAAAATAAAATTTAGAGGCTAGATGAACAAGATTGGTGAAAATTGAAGAAATTTGGAAGATTGAGAGAATGTTTTGGTGTGGAAAAAATAAGAAGAATGAGTTGGTATTTATAGAAATCAGTAGGTTTACTGTTCCAATGGGCCTAATTTTTTTTAAAAAAATTGTCTGCTATTTTTTTCCTTTATTTTCGTGGTCAATTTGTGTAAAAGTGTTGTGTGATTAATTATAGCCGTTGAATTAATCTACACACATTTTTTCATCCGTTAGATCAGCCTAGATAATTAATTGTTTATGTTTTTTAATAAATATATATCAATTAATAAGGGCCGTTCATTTCGAAGGAGGAAGAATTATGGCTATTGGATCACTCGACTGTTACATTCAAAACAACGGTCGGCTGCACAGCCCACGTGCTGGGCCAGGGCATGTCGGCTGCCCAATGCCCCCAAAGTCGAGCGTCCAGCGCGTTGCCCAACATTCAGCCCGTTATTTTGTCTCGTAGCGAGACTGGCATACCCTGGCGCGAAAAGGGAGAGTGAAAGTTACGGCTGAGCTTTGCAAGTGGTGTGGACTTGGGCTCGCGTCTCAAATATGAGACCAGACTAACAAAAGTACCTGAAATGAGACTATATTTGGCCCTAGTCTCAAATAAAATGGCCCTAGTCTCATAAATGAGTTGGGTTGGAGATGCATCAAGACAAAAAAAGTTTCAAAATGGCTTTTTGAGACCCAAGGACCCCTAAGGTTGAAGTTGCCCTTATGGGTCATTAGAACTCTCTAGGTGTCTTAGGGAATTGCTCTATGTTACTTAATACCCAATTTCCTAGAGTGCTTAAGAGACGTAAAACATCGAAACATAAAAACTTAAACAAGTAAAACTGATCACATATGCTTCCAATTGTTTAGATTGTTCAAGGTTACTGATTTGCACGTAATTTACGTACAAAGCGTACTTCTAACTACTTGAATAATGCTTCTCCAAGAGCCAAATAAAATCATTAATGTGTGTTTGTCCATTTTATAGGTTCATAAGTGAGAAAAGGAAACATGGAGCAAAATGATGCATTTAGAGACCAATTGGAGCACTTTCGAGAAAAGGACAAAGTCAACCGTGACTTACGAGCATTAAAAATCATTCAAGTCAAGTATCAGGAGTGAAGCATCAAAGATTCGAAATTACGACCAAGAAACCGAAAAGTCAACTTTCGGTCCTGAAAAGTCAACCGGGCCCACATATGGTCAACCCCAATGGTCCATAACATGGCTGTCGAGTTTGGAGCGTGAACTCCAGATTTGGGCGTCATTATGGAGACGACAATGTTGTGACTCGTTCGTGGCCTTTTAGATTCATGCAGTTTGACGTCAAAATGCTACTTCGAAGGTGAATGTTCATGGTTATAACTTCTCCTTATGCCTTTAGACGACAAAAATTCTGGTGATGCGATTGATGGCAGTGATGTGCGTGGTATTAAAGATGTTGGTGGTTGCAATCTAAAAGGGAGCAACAACCATACTTGGGTGGCTTTCGGCTTGTTTTAGTCGGGTTTAGGCTTAATTTTCTATATCTGGGCTGGGTTGTAATTTTTTATTTTTGTTCTTATGTTAAAATGAATGAAGGATATGTTAAAATGGATGAAGGATATGCGGCCTCTTTCATTTAAGGTGGATGTTGTAGACCAGTAAACTAGATCTCGTGTCTTTTTGAGTTATTTTCGAAATTTGCAAGTGCTTATCTATTTTGGGCCTTATGATTAAAAAAGATGTGATTGATTAGGGAGAGACTCTTTTTGCTAGTCTCAAGTGGGGGAGTTGTTGTGTTGTATTCTCGTTGAGCTGTTAATGACTTCAAACAGATAGAATTAACCACAAAATAAATTGTCCAAACCATAAAATTAGAGCCCAAAATTAGGAAGGTTTCTGACATTCTCTTCTTTTTCATTTTTTTTTTCTATATATCTGTATATATAAATTCCAAAATTGCTCCTGCTTAACTATAATGACCAATATATAAACTCTAAAATTGCCACACAAACTTGCCTACTTGTGCACTTACCCAGTAAATGAGCAGCAAAAACAGTTCTTGGCATTGCCATCTTACATAGCTTAACTATTGCAAAGTGTAAGTTTTGGTTGCATAGTCAAGACTGTTGATCGACTTCATAGTTCCCTCAAATAAAAATATTTCCAAGGGGATCCCATGCAGCCAGTGATCTCTGGTCAACAACCTCCAAATTACCAGCACCATCCTCAATGGCATAATCAAATAACTCTTCAGTATGACTGTTCGAAGAAGCAGGTAGAGGCAAAATCAGGGTCCTAGCCTTAGCCAAAGAGCTATCAGGGTCCGTTTCTTTGGTGTTTAGGGTGATGAAGAAATGAAGCTTAATAATCTAATGAATAAAAGAAACAGACAAGTTGGATGAGAAAATAAAATGAAATAAAGAGGAGAAACATGACCCCAGAAGTTGCCACGACAATGAAATGGAGAATAGAAAATTAAATAAACTTAACTATAAAACCAAACTTAAAGAAGTAATAGTGATGGCTAAGTAGAGGAATAGAGCTATGTGAGGATAAGGCATTATGCAAGCTTAAAGAACAATAATAAATTAAGCTTAATGAATTTGGTACACAAAAGCAAGCTAGTGTAGGAAGAAAGTTTAATTAAAGAATTAAACAGCAGCGTAAAAGGAGTTTACCCAAAAGTGGAACACGGGAATAAAAACCAATATCCCATAGTTTGAATTTGTTGACATGTTAGAGTTTGTGTGTAAAAGGAGTCACGTTTCGAATTGTCAATGCATCCCCACAAATCCAATGGCTAGGACATGAGTTGAAATTATGGAAGTGGATATCTGTCAGACCAAACCAAAACAAACCACCATTTGGAAGGAGAGAGAATGAAGTGAAACAAGACATCTTTCCGCTGCAGTTTTTTGTTCTTTGTTATGCAATTAGTCGGTGTAAAGCTCCGTGAAGTGAGGCGAGTAATTGTTATCCAGAAGTGAGGCGGTGCCGCAAGTGTCATAAGAAGACCATCTCTCTGCCGCCATCTTCAAGGTGAGTTTTAATCATTGAGCTTGAATGAACGATGCCCATACTTTGTCTTGGCTGTAGAAATCCATGATCCATAATTAACCATGAGAATTGCCCTAAATAAAAATCTGCACATGTCCATATATATATAGAGACAAAATCACATATGACTTGAGAAGGTGATGCATGTATGTCCAGTGACATACTCCCTTCATGTTGTTGCGCATGCTTCCAACATATAGTTTGTAGAATTGGGATGACATGTAGATTGTGAATAATACATGCTAGCACGTTTGTGGTACCATATAAAGAGATCAAACACGTGATTGCATGAGTAATACATTTTCATTGCAAGCATAATTTATGTGTAGAAATATTTCCCTTGCTAGTATTCATAAAGCAAAATTGTTGTTTCAATGTAGTGGAATGTCGGATGTCGAAGACCAAGGTGATGATGAGGAAAATAGGTCTAGATGCTTATATGAGTATGATGGTGAGTATGAGATTGATGAGGAAGAAAATAAAGATAGTGAGGAGAGTGAGAGTGAGGAGGAAGATAGAGATGGAGGGGTAGAGAGTGGTAATAGGGGTTTTACCATTGATGAAATATCAAACCAAATGAAAAAGAGAGAACTTAAGGCTCTTAGGTTGCAATATCATATACCAAACTTTATCGGAATGAGGCTACCTATGAGAGATGAGAAACCAAGCCAACCACCCAAAGGTGAAGTGTTAATCCATCCATAATTTTTCCGTTGTGGGTTGAGACTTCCTCTTCACCCATTCTTGTAAAGGTCGCATGTGATTCGGGTCTTGCTCTTATGTAATTAAATCCAGAGGTCATTAGGGTTGCAATTACAATGTATATCTTGTGGAGAGAGAATGGTATAGGGGAACCATCCTTTCGTCAATTCAAGAACCAAGTGGACTTGAAGACATACCCCAAGAGCATTGGTTGGTGGTATCAGTCTACCTACCCGAACAATGGAGTATTGATCAATGGAAAAGCTTATAGTGGGTCATGGAAAGAAAAGTTTTTCTTTGATTCCAGTGATTAGGAATTTGGTAGAGTTGATCCACCTTCTCAAGATCGTATAAAGACACATTTCCAAACTAGAGGTTCGTGTTTTAGAGACCATATCCCATACACCACTTTTATGATTAACACATATGAAGCTTGTTGTTTGCTTTCCTCATGTATATCTTATATATATTTCTTGTTGTGTAGAGCACTTCGCAAGACCGGAATGTCCACCCGACATATTAGAGAAGGAATTTGAGGAGATTGCATTTATAAGAGCTAACATCGAGATTGATAGGTCGACGAAGCAAATTTTGCTTACCGTGAAGAATTTAGAGAAGTATAACTTCGTCCAACCAAAACCTAGAGGTACGTTCCACTGCTTTCAAAGTACTTTATTGTAGGCACATGTATTTTATTTACTATTTTACTTATATCTTGATAGGAATGGATGATGGCAAGAAGAAGATAACCATATTATCTCGTAGGAGCAATGAAGCTTTGCTAAAATTTCTTGAGGAGAGAGAGGTGCCGATCCAAGAAACGTGCACAAAAGCATAAATGATAGTCCTTCTAGTGCCGCACCCCTACAAATCAGCTTTTCCCCATTTGAGATAGTAGTGATGGACGAGTCCACTAATGAGAACCAAAGGAGTGGATTGAACCTCGAAGTGCCAAGTCCGAAAAGAGCAAGAGTGAATGATGTAGCCCATCCTCCAAGGGACCATATGCCCATTATTGTTCCATCCCAACTCGTCAATTTTCTTCAAACTTCGAGCCTTGCAATCCGAGAGCCCAAGAAGAGTCGCCTAGAGAAGGTGTCCCAAAGGAAAATGGCGGAGAACCCCTTTATTTCCACCATTGAGGTAACTGCATTTTTGACTTCCCAATACTCTTGATTAATTTTTATAAAAATGGTAGCTATGTAGCATTAGTATAATATATCTATGATGATAGGCAGCACTCCTCCAGCATGAGACCCATCAAGAATTACTCAATGATATTGACAACAAGAAGCTCACCATTGTGAATCTAAAAAAGAAACAAGTCGAAAACCAAGAAGCATTTGGAGTTGAGAAGAAGAAAATACAAGATGCTTTCACTCAAGCACAAATTGAGCTCCAAGCAATGGACAAAGAAGTTAGAGAGTTGAAGGACCAGGTAGTGGAGCTATCCTCCACTATAGCAGATTATGCACGTCATGTTGAGAGTGCTGAGACAAATGGATTCAACCGTTGCTTGAAATGTGTGGAAAAAGTATACAAGGATAGTCTCAACCTGGGCTTGATGTATGGCGCAATCAAGAACAATGAACTTGGTGATCTTAGTGATGATAGTGGTCCTGAGGAGGAGGAAAAAGCTTAAGTGCTTGTGGATGAAGGAAATGCTCCTCCAAGTGGAGTGGATAACACTTAAGAACGAACAATGGTGCAAGCCTTTGACTGTTATTAAGTATGCTTATTATGTAGGTTTTGACACTTCTTTTGATGTGCCTTACATGGCCTCGTGTTTGTAGAATGTTAATTTTACCGAGCAAGACAATGCTCTCGTAAGTACGTATGTTGCATGTAACATCTATTTTGTAAGATTATCTTTATTTCCCAAGTATCTTGTACTTTTATTGGGTAAAGAATTGCATATTAAATTTGTGTAGGTTTTCCTCAAGAAGTACTTTCACCATCCAAGAGCAATGCATTAAGGAACAACATGATTACTTTTTGAGAACTTCTCTTGGAGTTATTCCATGAAGCATGAGAGAGTTACAAGGACGTGGATTGGAGTACCATGGTCCAAAAGGTTTGGTTGCACGAGATTATATTACCATGGTCCATAACATGGTTGTCGGGTTTGGAGCGTGAACTCTAGATTTGGGCGTCATTATGGAGACGACAATGCTGTGACTTGTTCACAGTGGGTCGACGATGGTTGTCTTTTAGATTCATGCAGTTTGACGTCAAAATGCTATTTCGACGGTGAATGTTCATGGTTATTGCTTCTCCTATATGCATTTAGACGACAAAAACTCTGGTGATGCGACTGGTGGCGGTGATGTGCTTGGTATCAAAGATGTCGGTGGTTGCAATCTAAAATGGAGCAACAACCGTACTTGGGTGGCCTTATATGTGGAAAAAGTATACAAGGATAGCTTCAACCTGAGCTTGATGTATGGCGCAGTCAAGAACAATGAACTTGGTGATCTTAGTGATGATAGTGCTCCTCCAAGTGGAGTGGATAACACTCAAGCACCGAACAACGGTGCAAGCCTTTGACTGTTATTAAGTATGCTTATTATGTAGGTTTTGACACTTCTTTTGATGTGCCTTACATGGCCTCGTGTTTGTAGAATGCTAACTTTATGGAGCAAGGCAGTGCTCTCGTAAGTACTTATGTTGCATGTAACATCAATTTTGTAAGATTATCTTTATTTCTCAAGTATCTTGTACTTTTATTGGGTAAAGAATTGCATATTAAATTTGTGTAAGCTTTCTTAGCCTTATGAGGTCATTAACCTCAAGCACTTGATACTTTTGCTTGAAGACCTCAATTGCAACGGGTCTTGGGCTATTTCATATTTATGAGGAGGGTGCCTTGACACCCTCACCCATGACTTAGCTCTTTGAGTTTTGGGGTTGGGAGGTACTTTGGGTGACTCATATGCCTCGCTTACAAGCTTTGGTGAATTTCTGTGAATCAGTTGGATGAGGATCTTTTTGGCGTACCACAATCGAATGCTCAAGCGAATTGAAGATCGTTTAGTTTATCTAGGTGATTAGGAAGCTTGTCCTAGTTTGTAGGCTCGATTAAATATCGAGCTATATTGATTTTAATGAGTGTGGTTTATCTTTTCTTGTAGTGCCTGACAATAGTTATTTGCAAAAGTCTATGAATTTGATGTATACTTCATCATGGTTTCAGTGGAATATGAATGTACAATTGTACATGAACTTTAGTCTGAAAATCATGTCAGTCCCTGCTTTTTATGTAAGTATATGTGTGTTGTTGATGAAATTGGAAGAGCAGGAACTGACATGATTTTCAGACTAAAATTCAAGGTGATAAACTGAATTTAGTAAAAAAAAAAAAAAAACACTAATGCATTGGACATGCCAAAAACAAAAATCACTAATGCATTGGAGAAACTGAACCACAACAAACAAACAAACCAGCGGGTCAAACAAAACCGAGCCCGTACCTTTTTGTGAAACGACTGATTCTTCGTACGCGCGCTGACACCAAACCCTAGCATGACTTCACTTCCCCCATTCCATCTGGAAATTTCATAATAAAATTTGTTTCTTGACCGCTCAACTTATATTTATACACTTCTTCTTCTTCTTCCTTTTTCTTTTCAATGACTTTTCTTCTTCCTCGCTTCTTTTCTTCTTCTCGTGCGGTTATTCCTTTCGATCGGCCCTGACTCCCTCCGACCTCTGACGGACTCACCAGGTATTTCCTCTTATTTTTTTCTCTTATTTAGGGCTTTCGGAGGTATTAATTTAGGGTTTTGGGTCTAGGGTTTATGTTTTAATAGATTGTTGGCTTTGAAACTCATGATGATTATCTAGCTCAAGGGTGTAATGCTTGTTTATAGTCACTATTGCAAAGAATTGGGTTCTAATCGTGGCACGCTATTAGGATTTTGGTCTCCGAACACCAGTTAGAGAAGTATAACCCAGAAGAAGTCATGGTTGTTAGTCTTGGGTGTGTTTCTATAGCTTGATTTACAACAGTTTTGCTCTTGGGGCTTTTCTTCTTTCTTTTGTTAATATCTTATATCATGGTACGCTTGATTTAGAATAGTTGCCCTTGGGTAAATTCCTATTTTTTTTGGGGGGGATTGTTTGCTAATAGTTGATTTGATGGTCAGAGTTTGACAGTATGAGGAAGAAGCTTGATACTCGTTTCCCAGCTGCTCGAATTAAGAAGATTATGCAAACTGATGAGGATGTTGGAAAGATAGCTTTGGCTGTGCCTCTCCTAGTATCCAAAGCCTTGGAACTCTTTCTGCAAGATTTATGTGACCGAACTTATGAGATAACCCTGAAGAGAGGAGCCAAGACCATGAATTCTCTGCATTTAAAACAGTGTGTGAAGACCTACAGTGTTTTTGATTTCTTGAAGGATATTGTCAGTAAGGTTCCTGATTTAGGCGGCTCTGATGCTGCTTTGGAGGATTGTCCTGTTGCAAAAAGAAGGAAAGTAGCTGCTGATGACGAAGACACTGAGAGTGATGATGAGGCCAAGAGGAGTAAGACGGTGCATGACGCTGGTAACACCATTAGTAGTGGCAGAGGAAGGGGTAGGGGCAGGGGCAGGGGGAGGAAGGTAGTTGCCGATGATGAAGACACTGACACTGATGATGAGTCCAAGACGAGTATGACGGTGCATGATGCTGGTAACATGATTGGAAGTGGCAGAGGAAGGGGTAGGGGCAGGGGAAGGCCTAGAGGTCGCCCACGTGGTAGTCGGACAGTAGGGAGGGAGACAAGTGCACGTATTGAGAAATATGAAGATGATTTGGACATTGATAAGTGCGATGATAAGCTCGATGAACCCCTTGAGATGCTGGATGATGCAACAGAGCCTAAAGGGTCAAAGGAAAACATTTCAGGTGGCAACAGTGCAGAAACACCAGCTTGGAATTTTGATTTGAATGTGGACTTGAATGAAAATGAGGATTCAACAACTACATCAGCCGCTGTTCCTGTTCCTGTTCCTGTTCCTGCTCCTGTTCCTGCTCCTGTTCCTGCTCCTGCTCCTGTTCTTGTTCCTGCTTCTGTTCCTTCTCCTGCTCCGGCACCTGCTCCGGCACCTGCTCCGGCACCTGCTCCTCATAATCTATCATCACAGTTCACTCCTGAAATGAAGCATGTGGAATTCCTAGGTTGGCCTTTGACAGGCATGGAAAAGATGGCCATTGATCCCATGCAACTTGCCAATTTAACTAGGAGGATAGACGAGGATGAGGAAGATTATGATGAAGATTAACCAACCATGACAGTGCGTGTAGGTATCTGTGGTTGCTCAACTCCCGTAACTCATTTCTTTACTTCTGACACATGGGTGGAGTAGATGTTAGGGAAAAAGTTGTTACAGAAGGTTAGGGTGCATAGTAGCGTAGAGAGAAAGGACACTCAATTCACCATTCTAGAAAAGGTTAGGACTGAAGTTCTTTAAGTTTCAGCTTCTTTCGAAGTTCGTAGTTATGTTTATATATCAGTCACTAACAACAGTTGTAAACATATGCTTTTCTTGGTGATATTGAAGTCCTTGACTTTGTTTAGTTGCTTCTGAACTGAAAAGAAAAAAAAGAATAATTATAACTATTCAAATCTGTTTTCTGAGTTGAGCTTTAGCCTTTGTGATCTTGATTAAATGATATGACTCGCATGAGCATGTGGATATATATACAAAATTGAGTAATTGTGTTTTTTAAAATCTGCTTAACAAAGTTCTGTTTGTAGGCCCTATTTTTATTACATCGATTTATCACTCAATCTATCAAACACTAGGTTCAAATCTATCCTGAATACCGTTCCATTACATATATAATCTACCAAATATTGGCCTCGTAACTCATAAAACATATACCTTCAATCCCAGCAGAGATGGGAATTAGATAATTTTCAGAAGATTCGGGGAAAGTAAGCCAGATAGGCAATCTTGGATGTGATTGCTTACACCATATCCAAGAAATATCCAAGAGTCACAGAAATAATATTTGTGCACCACAAGATCTATGCAAACATAAATTAGCCACTAGAATTTACAGAACCATTAGTAGTAAATATATATGTTATACATATATATATATATATATACACTACAAAACTGAGTAATTGTGTTTAGTTGATTATATTTGGTAATGCTAGAATGGATACAATAAAAAGCTCGGTAATTGTGTTTTTAACTTGGTTATATTTGGTTGCTGGTTATATATGGGGTTCTGAAATAGTGAGTAAATAGATTGAAAATAATTAAGAATGATGGATTCTAAAGTTTTACCTGTGTTTTGTAGGTTGCTTTGTGGAGAATCTACATAACTGTTTAAAGAATGAAATTGAGGATCTTTTTTTGTTGTTCATGTAAAGTGAAAAGTTTTAATTTCAATTTGGTTTTTATATTTTGCATTTTCAGAAGAATGAATGAGTTCTAGTTCTGGTGTAGAGAAAGAGGGGTGATAATACTCGGTGATCAAAGAATGATTTTATTTTCAAGTAGTATCAAATGATACAATGTTAATGTAAACCATGTTGGGTACTTGATATTCCCTTACATCATATTATCCTCTTAATTTCTTTGGCTCAAATGATATTCTTGTCTAATTCCGGTTTCTTCTGTTCAAAGGAAAAAGAAATGTGTAAATGATCTTGGAAAGTAAAAAAAAGTGTGAGAAGAGTAATTTTTTTAAAGATGGTCTGC
Organism: Rubus parviflorus; assembly: GCA_029955375.1. Lineage (NCBI taxonomy): Eukaryota > Viridiplantae > Streptophyta > Magnoliopsida > Rosales > Rosaceae > Rubus > Rubus parviflorus. The sequence goes on along the minus strand of JARGGL010000005.1, from coordinate 5,306,493 downwards.
GTTTTTATTGCACTTGATGCTTATATAATTCTAGAGTTCTGTTTGAAGTTTGAGCTATAATGGAAAGGAACTTAGCAACATGCTTGATGGAATGCAGCATAGAGCTAGAGCAGGCCCTGCGCTCAAGAAACCAGTATGCTCCCTCAAAGAAATATCGCCAAAGAAGTTCACAACAGAGCCACAGCCCCCTCCTGCCGTCTACCACATGTTTGAGGGCAAGCTCTTCTCCAACACCATCATCTTTGCCAATGCCTTGAAATCCATAGACAAGCACGCAAAGGCTCTGTGTTGCCAAGACCTTTTTGTTTGAGCACCGGAAAAGGAACTGGTGGAAAGCGTACAAAGGGGTTTTGCCCAAAACTCAGGTTCTAGTGCATGCATAGTCGCTGATGAGAGTTGATGTTGTCTATTTGGTTTTTGGGGGCATTTTGCTAAAGAGCATTCGAGAATCCGCATATAAGAGATAAAATGCTACTCTTTGCAGCAGGATCAATTGCCTCATCGGATGACTTTCCAGGTGTTCAGTTGGAAATGCTGCTTCATATGATGAATTCATGAGGAATGTTGCCCACTATAAGGTTGGCCGAAGCACCAGTCTTTGCCAAGATTTGGTTGTCACGTTCGTTGCAAATAATAATTCGTACGAGGTTCTAATGCATATCCTTGCTTTAGACTTTCAGTTAGATTATCGTATAATATTATGGTTGTATTGTATCGCACACTTGTTGTGCTTTGAGAACCTGTAAAGTAACCATAAAAGTTGACAGTGATGCTCTAAAAATTAACACATTTTCACCATGACTGGAAATTACTCTACAAATACCATAAATAGCAGAAGGTACTTAAACCACCATCTTCCTGTAAATTTGATAAATGACAATCTGGGGAAAAATTGGCCACAAGACATTTAAGGGCTGAAACAGACTGCATTACAAGCAACGGCTACAGATAGAGTACAAATGAAATAAAATTCAATAGAGTATAACTGCTACCAGATGTTATGACTGGTGACAAATAACAGCCTTACAAGAAAAGTCATCATTTACTATCCAAACACCCAATTCCTGAAGCCGTTTTCGAACTAAATCTGAAGCCATATCATTAGACCAAAATGCCACCTGCTTTCCATCACCTAAAGATTGATTGACATTACTGTTATCGATCCTAAGACCAAGACTTGTCTCATCAAGATTCTTCACCCGCACACCCTTTTTCTGTTCCAAAAGCTTTGCCATTATATAACCGAAACTCATGCTCTGTTGTTTAACTAGCAAAGAGTTGACCGTCGCTGCAAATTTTGATATAAAATCATTACCCCACACTTTTCGAGCAGAAGATGATCTCCCAGCAAAGAAAAGTTCTGAGCTCTTCCCGATATAGAAGTCATATGAGGGATCAGACTCGACAAATGGGTCACTGCTGACTGGAAGCATGTTCGCATCCACCACCCAGGAACTGTACCTAGATTCTAAACACTTCTGTAATACATAGACCTTGACTAATATTTCATTGATCATTTGCACATAAGGATCCTGCATAGAAATCAATTTATAAGCTCCTACACTCTCCAGAAACCGGTTCGTAGTGATCACTGGATGTCCTCTTCTTGCCAGATCAAACAGGAACTCAGACTCGGAGCCAATAAGTACATAATTCAACAAATTTAGACTCTCAAAGTGGCAGAGCAGGTTCCTTACTACCATCTCTTTAGCCCCAAACAAGCTGACAATAATAACGGTGTTGTGTTTTTGCACAGAATTAAGAACGGACCCAAGTTCATCAAGGCTCACAACAACTCTTTCAGGAAATATTTCTCTGAAACAAAAATCATACCACTTGAGATCACTCAACGGTTGCATATCCCATAACTTAAAATCAAAAGAACTTTCATCCAATATATGTGAATCAGGCCCAGCTGTCTTCCCATAATTGACACCAGCATCTCTGTGAGAGACACTAAGTGCTCTCTCATGTAAAAAATTGGTGTAGATATTAAAATAGCCACGAGTATGAATGAATTTGATGAACCAAGGTGTCCATATCTTCTCTCCCATCCTTTTATACCACCCAGTTGTTACCTGCACATAAATTTCACATCCCAACATCAAAGTGAAAAACTGACCAAGATACAAATCGACATACACAATTCTCTTCTTCAAAAGAGAGAAGAAAGAAAGTACCATGCCATCGAGAATTGGCTTAATGCCTTTTGCCTTGTGTTTGTCGTACCACAACCTGAACTCTTTCCAAGGTTTAGGAAAGAGAAGCTGACCCCATGTGCCAACCAATTGGTACAAAAAGACTCGTGTTCCATCATCCAAATTTAGTTTGTTCCCGTGTTTACCTATAAGCGAACAACAAATCAAGAAACAATCAGTTCTCTAACTTTTGATGGAATGAGAAATTCAATTGAAACTTTTCATCTGCAATGTTTCAATTAGTTTACGATCAAAGCCAGTAACAAGGGGTCCTATAAATGAAAGCCAGAAGCACGCGGGGTTCTTCAATATATAACATGGGGCCCTATAAGTTAAAATGATGATGAAGGGTGGGGACGATGGGTTAGGATTAGGATAGTTAAGACTTCGATCCCATTCAATATAACCACTAACCAAAATTAAAAATAGAAAACATTAAAATTTTGCATGCGAGTAATCGCTCTTCAACCATCAAGGCTTACTATGCTATTGTTCAGTAGCAAATGCCTATCACCCTTCCCAAAATTAAATCGAATCATGCCAAAAATCTCAACACACTAATACAACATGCAGAAAGATGAGGATGTGTGTGCTTGTGTGCATATGCATAATTTTCTGTGAACATACATACCTATATGCTATATGTTATTCGTCTTCGTGTACCATGTCTAAATGTAAGCACTTGCAGTGAAGTCGACATAATAAATTTGCAATGAACTTCTGAGAAAATGCACTGAAATGGTATACATGGATATTCAATAGCTTTATGAAATAACTGAAATGAACAAAAACAAGAAAAATGTTGATTTTTCTATGGACTAAAACTAAAATAGTAGCATGAAATCATGAAGATCACTGTTATGTAATGTAACATATTCTTGTATAATTTACACTCTTCAGATCATATACTCTACCAGCACTAGCCATAAGTTTAATAGGAAATGAAATAAAGAAAACAAAATAGAATGGTACCTGGAACAAACCTTGGTCGCTGTAGCGAAGCTCCATAGATGTACGGACGAGAATTGGAGGCGTTGTAATAGTAATTCACAATCAGACTTCGGAGAAACTTGTAATAGAGCGGCGAGACCTCCAAGTCATCTTCCACAACGAAAGCGAACTCATGATCGGAGCTGGGCCACCAGGCCTCGAGCCACTGGGCCTGGAGGCCCACGTTCGCAGTCCGGTAATGCACGAGCTTGTCGCCGAACTTCCACTCGAAGCGATCCACGAACTCCAAAATCCGATGCGACTCCTGCAGCTTGCGATCCACATCGTCCGATGATGGTGCAGCAGCATCGCCGAGGGAAAAATGGTCAATGTGGACGTGGAGGTGGACGCGGTCGGCGAGGTAATCGGCGGCGGCGAGGGAACGGAGGCAGCGAGACAGGGAGTCGAGGCGGTTGTAGGCGAGGACCTTAACGATGAATGTGAAATTGGGGTTATAGGGATTTTGGGGGTGAAGAATGAAATTAGGGTTAGGGTTTGGGTCTGGGGAGGAGAAGGGGACTGTGGAGTGGTAGCAGGTAAAGAAGAAGAGGGCGGAGAGAGAGACGAGTAGGAGAAGTGGAAGCAAGTGTCTTTTGGGTCCCGCCATTTCTGTTGGACATGGGTTTGGGGAAGGTAAAGAAGAGCTCTTTGTAAACGGGTCAACAAAACCCACCCGCTTAAGAGAAAACGGTTCAACAAAACCCACTCGCTTAAAAACGGGTCAATAAAACCCGTCCCTTAAACCCATAAATATAGAGACTAGTTCTCTTTCACTAGCTCTTTTCTGTATTGGTTGCTTCTCTATCAGGTACTAGAAGCTGATAAAGCATCCATTTTTCGTTTCCATTTGCATTATAAGTATCTGGGTTTCTCTTTTCATCTTTCATGGTCTGCCCTGGCTTGTTTATTTAGCTTGCTTGCTTGTTCTGAGTACACATTGGAACTATATGTACTAATTCAATGTCTTGATAATCTTCCTAATCATTTATTTATGTTGAATGATTTCTCAATTGAATTTGTTTGAAAACGGTTCTATACTTGTCTCGACATGAATGGATTGAAGTGAAGTAATTTCACTATGAGTTTTATCAGTTACATGATGCTTGTACTTCAGTACTTGTCAGAAAGAAAAATGAAAGGTGCTCTTGTATGTTCTTACAGTTAAACATCAAAGCATATATCTTAATTCAACTAAAGACCGTGTCTTTTCTTAAATGGTAATGCCATGTCTATCATTGATTGTCACTAGCTAGCTCCAAGAATGCCAACTAAATATGCAATGCCCTTCGTCTTTTTAATCATTGGAGTCATAGGGACTCTGATCAAGAAAAATAGGTTCAATTTCGAGTCATAGCCAACTTGTTGAAATTTGGATATTAAGTTCTATCCTATTTTAATTTGTCTCAACATGGCCCCTCAAATGCTTCTGTTGGACTTGTTTCTATGTCCCATGTTGTAAGACTCAAGGAATATGATAGGTTCTATATACGCAATTTATTGAAGAATCATTGATGATGATTGCTGCATTTCTCAGGTTCTCTTGGTTGAGATTTAATTGTAGAAGCTCTATCCCACCTCATCTCTCCATTTAGGCACTCTTCTATATAGTAAGTTCTTGTTATTTTTCCAGAACTACCTTTTTGTTGTTTGGTTCCCTGGTAGTTTATTAGAGAAGAGACTAGAACAGGCAGAAAATTCAAAAGCAGAGATGATACTCAATAAGTTGTCTTTTCTATTTATTTGACTTCATCATCTATATACAATTGGAGTGCTGATGTGGTTTAGCTTTGTTCTTTATGTTGGTGATGTTTGGTCCCTTGTAATACAGTAGAGAAGATATTAAGAAGTTGATTAATTTTCAGTGATTTTAATTCTGTCCTGTTTGGTTCTTATCCATTCTAATGTGGAAAATCTGAAAAATTGTGTTTATCACATATAAGTACTATAGGAAGAATGAATATGATGTCCAAAGGTTTAACTTAGATGTTTTCGCTTGACAGTTGAGCACATATCAGTTTCAATTTAGTTTGAAAAGCTTATTAATCTTCTATTAATGTTGCCCATACTTTATATTCCCTTACATTCTTTGGTTTAAAGTTTACTCTTGTTCTAATTTGGTTTCTTCTATTGAAAGGAAAAAATACGAGTAATGATCTTCAATGACCAATAGACTTTTGTAGTGAACGACCAACTTTACATCTCTCTGTTCTTCTCTCAGGTCCGCGACAGCCTCTACATTTCAGTTTTAGAGTTTAATTATATGGGTTCTATTCTCATCATTCCCCTTCTTCTCAACCACGTTTGAGTCGAGTGTGAGAAGTGAAAACTTTTGGTGATGCATTATGAGTTGGCTATCTATTATATATATGGTTCTGTATACTTATCTGATTCTAGAGTTCTGTTTGAAGTTTGAGCTTAAATGGAAAAGAACTTAGCAGCATGTGTAATGGAATGGAGCACAGAGCTAGAGAAGGCCTTGCCCTCCAAGAAACCAGTTCGCTCACTCGAAGCCATATCAGAAATTGGTCCAAAACTCCAACGGTTGAGCAGAGAACCAGAGTGTTCCCCAACAAACTCTTCTCCAATGTTATCATTCTCTGTCTCGCAAGTGCCTTCGAATGCTCTGGCGTTCTTGTTTGAGTACTGGAAAAGAAACAAACGGAAAGGGTACAAAGAGGTTTTTGTCCAAAACTCAGGTTCATGTGCAGGTAGAAATTTCTGGGGAGAGTTAAGGTTGTGTTTGACAGTGGGGATGTTCAATATAGGGCTTTGGATTTGCACCTGTAGGGCTGTTGTGCACATTTTGCTACAGAAAGCTCGAGCATAAGATACCTGGTACTTTCTAGTATGGTGTCTTCTCACTCTCTGGAGGTAAAAGCATCAGGCAGGAGGCTTTGCTGAGTTATCAGAAGACTTCACTTGTGTTGTCTTGGAGATGCTGCTTCAAACAATGAATTCATCAGGAACATTTCCCAGTATAATAAGGAGCCATCTTTATTTGCGGCAGGATGCTTTGCTGAGTTATCGGAGGACTTCGCTTGCGTTGTCTTGGAGATTCTGCTTCAGACAATGACTTCATCAGGAACATTGCCCAGTATAAAGAGCACGCGTGTTTGCCAAAGTTGGATTTTCACATTCCATTGCAAATAATGCTCACAAGGTTCTAACACAAATTGTACTTTTACACTTTTACTTCTTTTAGACATGATTGTAAATGTACGGTGCCCCAATTACTGCTTCATTGCAGAGAGGTGTGAAACTGTTATCAGAGTGTTCAGACGAGGATTATCAGGTTGCCATGCTGGTTTCCCTCTCAAAACTTGCTTCCAGGTCAACGATTCTTATTTCTGAGCAAGTATGTAACTTACTAGAATAAATTCTTATTGCTGAGCAGATATGTATTTTAATAGCATATTCATTTAGAATACTTGACCCAAAACACTTGTTGGCATCTGAATGCAGGTTAACTTGCTTCTCTTGTTTCTTAGCAAAGAAAACATTTTCATCTTAAAGGAACAGCACTAAGATGCCTGCATTATATTTTCAGTATGCGATTTCATGGTTTTATGTCTTGAAAAGCAATTCTAATAGAGTGCATAATGAGGAAGGTCTGTCCCAACTCCTAAGTAACCAAGGATGGCCTGCGACTTCTACTTGACGTTCTTATGAAATCGATGCAAATCCCTTTCCAGACTCCCAAGTACTTCTTCAAATTAAGGTATGCCGTCATTCTGATTATATTAATTAACTGGATTTTTTTTTCTGAGTGCCCTTGGCCTTCATTTAAGTTTTTTTTTTAGGAGAAATACGAGCTTTATTTGAACTTTATAGAGGGTAAAAATAGAACATTGTTCTCTTTGTAAAGGGAAAAGTAAGGGGTGGAATATATTCAAATTTACTGCAATCGAAAAAAATATATTCAAATCTACCGTTTGTCTTTTTGATGAATACGGGGGATTTATGTTCACCATGTTGCTGTTTTTGTTCAAATGTCAAATCTTTCCTGAATATAAGGTTATTTCACCCTTCAAGTGAGGACCTGTACCAATTCTAGCTCCTTTGTTAGGCTTATCAGAAAATTGGGAATATGGACAAATGCCCAAAATTACTAGGCAAAGACATTCTAACCTTTTTTTTTTTCATTCTAACTTTTTAATAAAACTATTGCACACCTCATATTGACAGATTTCATGAGCGTTAAACAGGAAATTTTGGTCAGGGTTGTTGTGTCGGCTTGATCGTTGTTAGGATGGTTTCTGAGTGCTATGATGGCTTGTTCTGGTATTTAGGAGTCTTATCTCTATGGGTGTTGGAAAGTTGCCCAAATACCACATCGACAATAGGTCTTTATTAATTTTTCCTTTCAGTGCACTCTAAGAGCCACTTGATTTTGTAATCTACATTCCGGTATTTAGGTCTTGTTGAACTGAAGGTTAATTCTCGCTCGGAAGGCCTTGGATTGATTCTAAACAAAAAATGCCCTGCGGCTGACTTGGCGTCTGAGTTTGGGGTAGAAGGATGGCTTGGGGTTACACATCATTATCAGCAACTTTTCTTTTCTTATTGTTATTTAAATTATATATCATTGTCATACTATATGATTCTTTTTTTGGCATTCATCACCTTTCTAATGTTTGTGACAAACATAAAAATCCAGGCCTTGCCTTGGGTCAGAACTCTTTGCTGTCAATATAGCTGGAAGCTCTGTTTAGGCTTCCACTTGTCATTAAACGTTTCTGTTCAATTAAGAAATGTGCCATCAGATATCCCACTGCAGTTTCACAAATTGTACTGCATGCTGTACTGTAAAGTGTCCTTTCTTGAGCCAAAAGGAAGTGGAGAAAACAAGGAGCAACAGCGGGGTACTTATGAATGAATGAGAAGCTGTTCAAGTATGCAACAGAATGCAGCACAAAAAAAGCGTGGAAGGGGTAGTGATGATCGATTTTGAGTTTGTGAATTCGTTTGTGTGTTTTGAACTGAATTAAAGTTCGAGGACAAGGTTCTCAAGTTGCTTTGCTTGATTTTTCTGGTTTTCCAGTGGGTTCTTATAGAATGAATCAAATGGCATAGCTGTTGTATTGACAGTCAGGGCCCTCCGAATCCTGGACCTGTGTTTACTGTAGAGTTTGTACATTGAATCTCTATGTATCAATCCAAACCTGTAAATATATCTCGTTCATTGTATCGACTATATCTGTACAGTTCATCATCTTTTTCAATCTGCTTGAAGAAAAATTTATCGTCTAGGGGCTCTAGTATAGTTTGCTGTCGATTTTCTGGCTTTCTTTATCTGTTGTAAGTTTTTGGTTTCTGCTTGCTCTTTTGAGCTCTGTAAGTGGGAATTTATTTTATCAAATGGGCTGTGGTCACTGAGAGAAGCGCATGCCAACTTTTCCTGAACTGCTCAAGATTACGTGCTTAGCTTCAATTTCAGTAAACTGATTTGGTATTGGTTGGTCTTATGAATTCAAATAGCAAAAACCATCTTAGTTCCTGAGGTTTTCCTATAACCTTATAGAATAGGATTCACTGTAAAGACACTAGAGATGGGAACTTCACTGTGCGAATAGGCTACCATTGCCTACCATGTTGGTTTCAGAAAGAGAAGTTGAACTGACCGTTTGGAAAAAGTTCTGTATCGCCTTCAGAGAATGTGGGGAGTTTTTTTTGTATGACCTAAACCATGAGCAGTAATGTAAATGCCATTGCCAACCCAGCATTGCACGACAAAAATCAAGACTATTTCTCTCCTTTCGTTACAAGTAAAGTTTGGCTCGTAATTTTTCTGATACATAAAAAATGAAACAAAATTGTAGAGTATAACTAACTCGAGATTTAAAAAAAAAAAAAAACTCAAGATAAAAACACAAATGAATAACATTAAACGCATTACAACAGCTCGAAAGCGATGACTAAACTTCATTAATAACAGTTCACCATTAGCACAATCATGTAGCTGCTTTCTTGCGAGCAAACCGCTGCAAAGATGTTGGCAGCTCCACTTGCTCAATTAATTTCTGCTTCTTTCTAGCCATTTCTTCCTCTTTCTTTTGTTGTTCCAAGAAAGGCCTCTTGGCATTGGCAATTATCTCCTGCTTCTTCTTCTTCATCTTACTCGGCTTATTCCTCCCCTTTGTTTTCTTCTTCGGGACAATGTCCTTGGCAACTTCAAGAGCAGCTTCCAGCTCAGCCTCTTTCTCCTCCTTTGTTATCTTCTCTTTCCTCGGAGGTTTCACTGTTCCAATCTTTGTGGGATCCCACATAATTGTCTCAGGTGGGAGCTTATCAAGTAGAGAGTGCACTTCCCTCTCTCTTCTCTGTTTAGGTGTTTCAAACGGATTCGCCACCCACGTATCAAAATTGGGGTTCCCAGAACCAGGAATCAGAATACTAGACCACCCCATAGAGTGCCCTATGCATAGAACATCTTCATATGGTCGAAACAACACCTTTTCTATTTGGTAACCTTTAACTAATGGATGATTCATATATTTCTCATAGTTCTGAGTCCCAGAAGAATCTCTCAGGACCTGTAGAAATGATCCAGTTCCACGAGCAAGCAGACCCTTCTGACTGAAATCCAGAGTTTCTGCCTGACCTGGTAAAATTTGGAGTGGCCCCTTAAGATTCCTCCTGTCCCAAAGCTTAACTTTTTTCTCTTTCCCAGATGTGGCCATGAGATCACGATTAGTAGGGTGGAAAGCTATGGCCGAGATGGGCCCCTTGTGGCACAGCATCTCGATAACAGCAGAAGAGCTTGTAGGACTCCACATGGTAACTTTACCACCTGAATGACCCAAAGCAAGAAGTGCATTGTGGCGGTTCACCTGCATCACATCAGTACGGCCAAAGCCTGTCCTGTAACTACCTATCATCCGACCATCTGTTACATCCTGATAATGAAGCTGACCATATTCATTTATTGACGCCAACAGTCGGTGTTGTTCAAGATATCGAAGCCTTACAGCTGCACCATGTTCCTACATGATAAGAGATATAACTTTAGTTCCACAATCCATCTTGATGCACCTCAAGACTATTTACTTAATCACAGCATAATCATAATGAACTCTTGACTAGCCAGAATACTCGAACAATGGAACTGGAAAAAAAAGAAAGAAAGAGAAGAAACAAAATCAGATATTTTGAACATAGGAATGTTCTTTCAGCTCCAAAAACTAGTTTAGAACGTTTATATAAACTCAAAGAAAGTGAAGAAATATATAATGAATGAGACAATATCAAACACAAGTACAGAAGACAATGAACACCTTCTCATATTGAGTAATTATTAACATGTCACTAATAGTTGGGCACAGCCTTTAGAATGCATGCAGGACGGTGAGCTGTTTACTAAATAGTTATCTAACAGACACAATCTAGTCATGCAGTATGCCAACCTTTAAGCAGTGAAGTTCAGTGCCATCCCGATTATAAATATATGGATACCTGTAGTAAACCACAATGGTTAGCCATACTAAATAAAATAAACATCATTATAAAGTAAGATAACACCATAAAATAGAGATGTAGAACAACTTAAACAGAAGATAAACTGGAGCAGCACACTCAATGAGAGCTGATCATTAACTAACTTGTAAACTTAACAAGTTCTGGTCACCTACTCTTATCACCATGCTTTAAAAAAAAAAAAAAAGAAGTCTGCAGATAACCAAGAGCACAAGTTGTTAACCAACATGTATACTGGTTAAACAAAAAAATTAGGACCCAAGAAAATATTTGTTTGGAACAGAAAGCAGAAGCATAACTGTGACAACAAAATAGTTTTATGCAACAGACCAAAGCATTCAACCATGTGAATGTCAAAAGACAACCAAGTAAATAAAACTAACTTTAACTATATCAAACTCAGGCCAATAATTAATTACAGTAAATGGTTTTATACTTTTTCTGGGCTGCAGCAAACATTGTCTCATCATGCAAGAACACCACATCACGAACTGTCTCCCTAACCTGAGAAGAAAATCAGCAATTAGCTAATCAGTCCATATTCCGCTCAAACCCTGAAGTCCAAATAAATGTGCATCCAATTTGCAGTACATCATTGAAAAAAAAAAAAAACAGTTCTCCAACTAATAACCCAACTGCACATTCAGGAAACCATTCACAGAATTGATTACGGTCATGTTCACCCATCTAGAACCAAAAGGATTACGATCACATTCGGACAGTGGAAAACTACAATCACATTGAACTAAGAATTTAACTCTAAACTAGATTGACCTCAAGATTTGCATAACCAAAGTCTTACACATAAACCTTAGAAAACAAAAGGTAGAAAACCAACTTACTAAAGGTCAAAGTTTAGATTATGCAAATTCTACTTGCATAAACTTGTTGTACAATATAAAGTAAATGGTTCAAAGTTTCAACAAACAATTATGATTCATTAATTTTGTTTCTAAACTTGTCATCGTGGCTTCTGGCTTAAAATCACCACTAGTATATATAAACTTCGCATATTAAGTCTAGAACATGTGAACATGGTTACAGAAGCACTGAAGCACACTAAAAAACAGTATCAGACAAAAAAGGTATTACTACTCAGTATTGAAGCTATAGTCTGCTATTCTAATTTGCATTCATATTGCATAGAATACCTGAAATTCTTTAATCAGGTTCATTTGCTTCATGTCTACAATAGCTAGATGGCCTTTGTGTCCACCAACCATCATGTACCGACCACTTGGCGTGAAATCCAGCCTGTACGGACCGAGATCTGCAGATGAGTTCAGATTCAGTAATAAATATCAAGTATATTAGGCAGGCAAGAAATGAAAAATTGAATTAGATGTTTCACTGGGACGGAGAATCAAGAGTCTTCTTGTGTTCTTTTAGAGTTTCTTGGGTTCTTGTGTGTTCTAGAGTTTTCTTGGGTCATGTTTTAGTTTTCCCAATGCATTTTCTGTCGGTCATTAATCTTTAGACTTTTGGGGTTCCTAGAAGTCGTTAACAAGAGTGATCTACTGTTAGGTCTATTTCGAGTATCTTCTGTAGCTCTATATAAGGGCCAATATGTATTGCTGGAAATTAGTGGAATGTGAATGCTTGTGTTTTTTTTAAACCATATCTCTGAAGTGATTTGTGAGATTCTAAGAACCATTCTGGTCTGATTCCAGATTTCCCTATATTCTCTTCCTTTCCCTCCAATTCCAGTTCTTAAACCACAACTCCCATTCCCCCCACAGATTATAATCCTAAACTTCACTCTTTAAGCACTGTAACCATAGGTTGTCCTACATCACACTGTGAATAGATTGAAACTGAAATGTCAAGATAACAATAAATTAAAAGCTTGAATGGATTAGGAGTTTTACAAACAAATTGAGCAAGGATAACAAAATAAATTGGTGTAAAATGAAGTAAAGACCATCATAACAATCACAACACACAGAATAGAATAACATAAAAGGGTAGCATTGGTGTAAAATGAAGTGATGACCATCATAACAATCACAACAGACTAGAATAACATAAAAGGGTAGCATCTGTATAAAGTTACCTAATGCATAAAAAATAGACAACTATTTGTGGCCTACTTCGAAATAGTTTAATCAAGTTAAAATGATGTCATACATGTGAAGCTATTGCTTATTAGCACACAGGCACTAGTAGATCATCTTTTACAGATAAAATAGTGCACCTTGCACCAATGCACTAAAACTTGGGAGAGTTCAAATAAACTCCAATACCATAGCAGTTATGATCACTTACGGTAATTCTTTTAGTACCAGCCCACGTATATACATGTCCACTTTAAAAGGTGTTCGGCAAAATAATTTTCTTTGCCAACCTCCCTCTTTCTGGCCACCATGCAATTTAATTCCATGATTGGACCCAATCGGAGCAGTTCATTCTTAAGATTCCCAAGCAAGGGTCATCCTTGCAAAAATCAGCCGAAATGGAAAATCATTTGTTATCTAAATTATGAAGACAAATGAGGATGATGGTGATTAGATGACAAATGGTTTCTGATTTGGCTGGTTTTTTGCAGGAATGAATCTTGCATGGGAAACCAAGGAATGAACAGTACGGATCATTGAATTACATGCCAGAAAAGGAAAGGTCCGCAAAAATAACTGTATTGAGGATGTCCTCTCTAAGTAATCTCTATTGAAACACTTCATTCTCTTGGTAACATCTACATATAACCAGGCCCTTTGGAACTAGTTAGTTTTTTTAATATTGTGCTTCATTGATAACTGTTTCCAAAGTTAGAGTTTAGGCCATTAGCTACTAGCTACTATATTGATATCTTCGAGTTTAGCTTCATTGCATAATTGATGAAGCCAAATCATTACAGTTTAGAATTTTGCGTGTAACAATAGTCACTAGCTACTCAATTAATGAGCAATTACACTAGTTAGCCAGACTCGATGGACTGTATAGTTATTAGAAATTAATAACAAAAGGTTGTTGACCAAAAATAAAATAAAAAAAGTTGAGATTTTAACCTGGCACAACAATATCGTATTGATTCCTTGCGCTTAAGATATCTACTGCAGGGGCTATTGATTCTTGTTTGATCCTCCATGTCTTCTCTAAGCCTTCAGGCTCCAAATAACCTTCTTCACTTGGCAGAAGGTACTATTATATATCACAAATGAAAAATCATTCAAATCTATTGTTATTACATGTACTAAAAGGACAGGAAAAGCTCAAATCACATGGAAGATTCTATGACATTCAACTAAAGCCAGTAAATTGGAAAAATGTCTAATCCCCAAGGAAAATAAACAGTATTACGACCAATCAAAGATTGAAGCCATAAACCTGTACATTATTATTACAAAATCCAATGTACTGTTAAGAATGAGTAAAGACATCTCCTGTTACAGTTTATAACAGATTGACATATCACATTGGACGAAACTCACCTTCTCAGCGTTGGCAGCAGCTTGTGCAGTTTTCACATGTAATTCTTCTCTAACAGCTAGTTGACCCTTCAACTTTTTATCTTTCAATACCTGCAAACATGAACATCAAGATGCAGTGAAAAAATAAACAAGTAATTTTCCAAGAAAAAACAAGTAAAAATTTATATGAAAGCCTAAATTCCCGTATGCCATACCTCCAGATTAGCTTCTCCACCTCTAAGATACTTCTTCCTTGTTATATCCATCTCATCAGAGAGCTTCTGCAAGTTAAGATAAATCCCATTTATCTTCTATTTTCGAGGGACTACTAGAGAATATATAATTGGTTGATCTCCATATTAAGACAAAAGGCACCTGTTCTATTGGAGGCACAATAGTGCCACGGCCTTGATTCACACCCTCCACACCCATCTTGCTTAATCCAGGTTCTGTAACGCAATCAAACTGCAATAGTCAACCGTTCTTCTTAAAGGAAAAGAAATGGGCAGCATATAAAAGCTTCTAAGATCGAAAAACCAAATCCTTGTCCGTTTCATTTCACACCCAATTCGAATGCTGAATAGCGAAAACAATACTACTGACAAGTAGTCTAAGACAGACTGAGAATTAACAATTGAACTGGGTCTGAGTATCAAACTTTGCGACTTTCTACGGCACCAAAATGATAGAAACACAACAGATAGAGAGAGAAGAAAAACCGCGACCATTAACAAAAATAAGCTACAAAGTGAGACTGCTGCCGGTAAACAACTACAAATTTTATTCAAAACAAGTCTACAGACATTTTTTCGAACAGTTGGTGTGCATCTCTACAAACACAGAATGATGGCATACCTCTATTACTGATATAGTAGCAGTACTTGTTGTTCGAGAGAGAGAAAACACTCAGCCTCTCTATGCGTGTATTTCAGATAACCAGTTGCAGAGAAGTTACAGAGCAAAACCTTTATAATTTCCAGAACGGTAGGGTTTAGTATCAGACTGGTGAGGTTTTACCAGTTTTAATAGAGAAGTGATAAAAAAAAAAATTGGGCCGATGGGCCGATGGGCCATGCGTGTTGTATCATGGGCCTCTAGCGGTCAAAGCCCAAGAGTGGCAAAGAACGCGCAGAATCTCGAGCGGATATCCATCAACAACGAACACTCGCAAGGAGTTGACTACGACGTCGTGTCATAAACAACACCGTCGTGCGGGACCCACACCATATTTGGCGGTCCTTTCCTCTTCTCTTCTGATACGCATAAATAAACCGTTCAAAGCTCAAAAGGGACTGGACGAACTTTCTATCTCATTTTCTCTGCCTCTTTTTGAATTTCAATTCTCTCGGCAAAATTTGAATGGACGGTGGCGGGTCGGAGCAGCAGCAGGGTACGGTCACGTGCGGGTCATGGATCCGACGACCCGAGAACGTTAATTGGGTGGTGTTTGGGAGGTCCCGGCGTAGAGATTCCACTTCTTCTTCTTCAGCTCTGTCGATCTTCTCCTTCGACCCCAAGACCACGTCCCTCTCTTCCACGCCCCTGGTCTGTCTTCTGATTCTGGTTTTCACACTCGGAGTTGGGAATGGTTGACTCTCTCTCGGCTGTGTTTTGACTTTTTATTGTGTTGATTGTTTAGGCCACTTATGTGTTTGAAGAGGTGGAAGGTGATCCAGTTTCGATTGCGGTGCACCCAAGCGGCGACGACATCGTTTGCTCTACCTCCAATGGTTGCTGCAAGTGAGCATCTGAAATTTAACGGCTTTTTATTACTCTGTTCAAGTGTGCTTTCATTATGGTTATGGGTTTCTTTATAGACAACTTTCTGTGTGTTATTAGCTGCTCTTGTACTTTTCATGCTGTGTAATGTGTTGGTTTGTAGTCTTGTGATCATAAAACTGTGCTCTTAACGCACGTGTTAAATTATAGGCTTGGTGAGTTATTAATAAGGTAGATATAGCTTTTTTTGTTTTACAAAGAGTTTTTCAGTCGAGGTAAAAGGGAAAAGTTAATGGTGAATACCATTCAAATTCCATTTAGAATAGCCTAGGTTCCCTCTTACACCATATCTACAGCTCGCAGTTGCAAGTAAACAAGATTTAACATTTTACAATATTATCAACCAATTTGGAATCTGAATAGGGTTTCTCATGGAAATGTTGTATGATGTTGTCCTTAAGAAACTGTAGTCTTCTCTTTGAGTACTAAAAATGGAAAGCCCGAGACCCCACCCCACCTGGTTACCATGTGATACACTGCTTGTAATTTTTTAAGCAAACTTTAATTATTAGTTGGATATAATTTCAGGGTACATATCCGTGGCATATTTTCTCTTTAATGTGCTATCTTATCTTAGTGGCAGTGTTCAATATCTGTCTGTTGAAACAGTTGACATTTAGAAGAGAAGATAAGTTGGTCTAGCATCACTGCTTTCTGGTTGCACATTTTGGTTTTACTTTGTCTGATGGTTGTTACTTGTCTATCAAGATATCATGCAAATTGCACATAAAATCAAGATAGAGACAAAAGGTTGATGAGGATAGTGTCTTGTATAATTTTTACTCAACTTGCCTTAGTTCATTGTTCATTGACTCAAACCTCCTTCTTCTGCATTGCATGTCTATTTATTCACATTTTAGTTTGAGATAGTATTTGGCCTCAAGTTGTTAGTGTGTCAATACCTCCTTTTTCATGAGATGAATGATTTTTATATGCAGATTGTTCGAGTTATTTGGGCAAGAATCAAATGCAAAGCTGTTGGCAAGAGAATCAGCTCCTCTGCAAGGAATTGGTCCACAGAATTGTCTCGCTTTTAGTGTTGATGGATCTAAGTTGGCTACTGGTGGTTTGGTAAGCAATAATTTTTTTATGCTGCCGATTTTTATTATTTGACTTTGTGCTGCTTTTTTTATTTTTTATTTAAAACATTTATTTAAATGTCTTAATCAACCATAGGATGGGCATTTGAGGATTTTTGAGTGGCCAAGCCTGTCCATAATTTTAGATGAACCTAAAGCGCACAAGTCTGTCCGTGACATGGATTTCAGGTGAGCACCAAGCTTGTTTGGTTGTGTATTGTGGTATAGTGCATTTTGTACCATTAAATATTGGACAATAATGTTTTCAAAGAAGCTAAATTCAGATATTTTTGACATTTGGTTTGATTGGCTTACGCATTTGAATCAATGTTAATGTAGTACATGGGAGAATAACAATGTGTTTTCTTACAGTAATTCTTTCACTCATCAAAGAATCTCTAGAAGTCACTTGTGAACCTTTTCAGTCTTGACTCGATCTACTATAAACAGTGTCAATGTTTTTTTTTTAGTTGAATTTGACAGAAAACTTTTTACGTATTTGCCCTTTGTCTTTGTTTAATCTACTGATCCAGTGTGTGCTAATCTAGGTTTGCCCTTGCCCTTGCCCTCTATCATTAGATAGAAGACAACAATGCATAAAAGAGCAATATCCAGATGTTTGTTTGCATTTGGCTTGCTTGGCCTGATTATTAAGTTCATAAGAAGAGTTATTCATTTTAATCAATATTAATGTAGTTACATAGGAGAAGAGCATTATTTTTTTTGCATTAACTCTTCCTCTGATTGATCTCTAAACTTCACTTTAAATCATTTCAGTCTTGGTTATATGACGAAAGTAAAAGTTAATGGTTTTCTTATTTTTTGTTATCGTTGTCTATTTATTTTATTTTGTTGTATGGACAGATAACTATTACGTAGATTTTCCCTTGTCTTTAGTCTAGATATTGAATGTTTTGCCGCCTTTGTTTATTATGCTCTAGCTTAGACTCAGAGTTCTTAGCTTCAACATCTACTGATGGCTCAGCAACAATATGGAAGACGGAAGATGGTGTTCCTGTAACTACTTTAACCCGGAACTCGGTATGTCGTATTTACTCAACTTTTGGAAATATAATTCTGATTTTTTTTTCCTATTATATTGGCATCATATTTGGTGTTTGATTAATGCAGGATGAAAAGATTGAACTCTGTTGCTTTTCTAAGGATGGGACAAAACCCTTTCTATTTTGCACAGTTCAAAAAGGTACGCACACCTCACTGAAGTAAATAACCTATACTGTTATATCATTGTTTCTCAGACAGTTAAATTTATTTCTATGAATCAAACAGGCGATAAAGCTTTAACTGCAGTTTGGGACATAAGTACATGGAAGAAAATTGGGCATAAGAGGCTACTTAAAAAGTCTGCTGCCGTTATGTCTGTCAGCAAGGATGGGAAATATCTTGCTCTGTGAGTACTGACTTTGCATTTGATATTTTGTTTTACACTAGGCTTTATAGTTTATACACATTCTTCAGCTGGAGCTTCAGTTTGAAAATTAGATGTTGCTGGTAACTAGGTGGAAGACTGTTCATATCTTAGGTGCAACACACATACATGTGCATGGTCATATGTATGCTTGTATTTACTATATTACTGTAAGAGAAATTATATACATGAGAGGTCAAGTTTTCCAACTGTTCAATGTGTTGTTTTATTTAAGCCCACAGTACTTTATAATCGACTGTGTCTTTGGTCCTCCACTTTGTGAGATTGTAATGTGACATTTTTTTAATGATGTCCACTTTTATTTATTAACTTCTACAAAATTCCATTTTGTTTGTTGTGGCTAATATGCTGTGTTTTCTTCTTTATATTATAGGGGAAGCAAAGATGGAGATATATGTGTGGTTGAAGTTAAGAAAATGGAGGTTTGCCACTGGAGTAAGAGGCTACACCTGGGTACTTGCATTGCAACTCTAGACTTCTGTCCCACCGAAAGGTTTGACCTTCCAATTTCCAACAAATAAAGTTCTGTCAATTACAAACATATTTGTAGTGTTTGGAATTACTATGATCGATCAACATCAATCCTTAAACAGGATTTCTTGACCAATATATAAATAGAATTGGATCTAACTTTAGTTTGCAATACAGATAGGTGGATACATTCTATTTTCTTCTCGTGAAATGATGATGTGTTAAAAGAAGGTTTTACTTGTGTTATTAGAACTCATCTTGTTTTATACTCAATTTACTTATGCCTGGGAATATAAGTGCAATAAAAGGCATTGCTTCTTTGAATCCAACTTCTAGGTATTCATTCTCTTGAGTGTCCTTAGGATCAGCATCATTCTTTTTTTCCCTTTTCTACTGCTTCTAGCTATTTCCCTGAACAGCATTTTGAATTAGTCTTCCCATGAAGGAGTTTTTATTTTAGATGATTTCTCTCTTTCTTTTCTGCATTGCAATTCTAAGATACCAAGTTCTGCATTTATGTATGTTGGTATCTAATTATTATATTTGATAATGTGAAACAAGTGGGGTCGATCTTTATAGGAGAGGATTCACTTCTGGGTCTCTTTAAGGCGTCTGTATCTTCAGAATTTAGGGGCTTTTCGATTGCAAGCTGCTATATTTACTATTTAGAGCTTTGGATAGGCCATGTTTGTTGTGTTGGTCTAGAATTCTAAGTTGTGTACTGTTTCTGTTTTTGTTTGTGCTTGATTAGGGGGCCTTCTTGTCCACTGTTGTTGTATCCTTTCTGTCTACTACTAAAGGTGGTGTTCTTGTGAAGAAGAAAAAAAATAAAAAAATAGAAACAACAACAACGGCAACGACAACTACTACTACTACTACAAATTATCATCTTTTGTACTGAAAAAGTTCAACTTTTCAAGTAATGAAATTTAATGATGAGATTGTAGCTACTTAGGTATGCAACTACTTTACCCTTTTGGTTCTTCCTACTCACATGTTGATTTGTTTCCAGGGTTGTGCTTACCACTTCTACTGAATGGGGAGCTGTGGTGACTAAGTTAAATGTTCCTGCAGATTGGAAAGGTTTACCTCCCATCCTCTCTGTTTTTGTGTTTAAATACTAATCTGTTTATACACTAATTGTATGGAGAATTTGTTTACTCTTGTTTGAAATTTGCAGAGTGGCAGATCTATATGGTGCTCCTAGGGCTGTTTTTGGCTTCTGCCATTGCATTTTACATCTTCTTTGAGAAGTCTGATAATTTTTGGAACTTTCCTCTTGGAAGAAATCAACCGGCAAGACCTGAATTCGGGGCATTTCTAAAAGATTCACAACCTTCAGACGATAGAAACATTTGGGGTCCGGTAGATATGTGAGAACTTTTACTATCCTGCGCCTAGTCGCCTACCAACCTTGCAATTTTAACATCGGCAACAGAACGCAAACTAACCCCTTGTGGAACGTTATTTATTTATTTATTTTTATGTGATTTGTAGTATTCACAGAAATGTACTGGAAAAGCGATTTTTACTTCAAAATGATTTTGTGTTATATGTCTGAACTTGTTTTGTATGTACATATGTGTGGGGGTTTTACCAATTTGGTGCTTATGGCCTATATCGTAATTCATTTTCCCTTCTTTTATTACAAAAATTCGACCGGAAATGTTTTCAATAATGCCTCAATCGAGTTACCATTGTCAAGACAGTCAGCCGGGAACAGGATCAAGAGCCAGGTTTGTGTTGGGAGAAGCTCCTGTCAAACATTTGATCTGTCTAACATCAAATTCTATTTAATGATATATGATATCCTCAATTTCTTTATTTTATAAAGATTCCAAGAGGAAATGAATCATTGCAATCGGACATAAGGCCTAAAAAAATCATATTGTTCCAATGAAGTTATTAATAATCGGGCGACTAATAATGTAAGGAATAACACTTGGAGCATCTCTAACAGTTTCTCCAAAAAATTTCTATTATAGAGACTCAAAAGTTAAAATCCATGTAATTTTTCTACCGTATCTCCAACAGCTTCTTTATCATATTCTTGATAATATATTCTCTAGAATTGAATATGGTAATATTTTTTATTTGAAAATATATTCAAATAATTTATGATACAAATGAATATAATTTGAAGAGAGAGAAGAGAGAAGAGCATTAAAGATTCAAAGAAATGTTTCCCTATAATTTTAGAATTTGCTGTAAATATAAGATTTTTATTCTCTCTCTACTCACTATCTCTAAAATATGGATAGGTATAGAAAAGTTGTTGGAGCAAAAAAAAATGCTCATTTTTCCTAAACTAGAGAAAAAACAATTTATAGAGAAGCTGTTTGAGATGCTCTTGGGCATACGGTATGCTTACTCAAAATGAGAAAGAAGAAGAAGAAGATCAGACCAAAAAAAAAATGAGAAAGAAGACGAGAAATGTAAATACAGTTACGGAAAGTACGAAAGTTATTCTATACACGGACAGGGTAACTGCACGGACATTAATTTCAATTAAAATATTACCAAATATGCAATCTCAGCCATTGGTGTCTTATTAATGTCATCAGACCGTCCTTTTGGAATACTTCTATGTTAACAGTCAACGTCAACCGTTAAGAGAGATTTAATCCCAAAAAATAGCTAGTTCTATGAATTCCAGATCTTATCCCTCTCACGGGCTATGAATTTTTATCCCTCTCATGGAATTCCAGATCTTATATATCAAAAAAAAAAAAGATCTTATCCCTCTTACGGGCTTGATCTGCTTCTGCTATGACTTTTCCTCTCTTGTACATGAACCACGATCGGGTCGGTGGTGTGGACAGAAGAAAGCAAAGGAGATCTCCCTTAGAGAACTCAAATATAAATTAGTTGGATGAGATCCTCCGAACGTATAAGAAGTGGGAAAAATAAAAAGAGATTGTGGGATTGAGATGCTCAGAGATCGAGATCGGATGAGATATGAAGTATTTGGGTGATGGAGGAGGTCGAAGAATGATCAAATTTCCATCTGCGGTGGTATCCATCTGTTATAATATCCATCTGGTATGATTTCCCAGAGAGAAGACCCAAAGCAATAAACGATGATGGGAGATGAGGATTTGGTTCTGCACTTCTGCAAAACGCGATTTGGGTGATGGAGGAGGTCGAAGAATGATCAAATTTCCATCTGCGGTGGTATCCATCTGTTATAATATCCATCTGGTATGATTTCCCAGAGAGAAGACCCAGAGCAATAAACGATGATGGGAGATGTGAGGATTTGGTTCTGCACTTCTGCAAAACGCAAAGCGGTGGTTCTGCCAAATTTCATATTTTTACTTTGTTTCTGGTTTCTTTCTACTTTCTTAGTTTGCTTTCCGTGCCCTGATCTTCTTTGATTAGGTGGATCTGGTATTTGTCTCTGTTTTAGCTTGGTCTGTCTTCTCTGTTCTTGTTGTGGCCTTTGTTGGGTCTGGCTGTTTAATGAAATCCATTTGCCAAAAAAAAAAAAAAAGCTAACGGAGCCTGTGATTCTAACAGCCATGTGACATGCACGCTGTACGTGCAATAGCACGGTCCGTGCAGGGAATCCGCTCCGCGGAAAGTAAAGAAATTATAGGAAATTGATATAATAATGAAAAGTGCAAAGATAGATACATTCGGTATGTAACTTGATGAAAGGAGACCAACCCTTCAACTTGTGACCGCAACATAACATTTGTATTTGACAATAGGAGCTGTAGTAGTAGTTGGGGTACAAGAGTCATCCTTGACCGTAATGAGAAGCCGATAAATAAGTCCTGCTAGGCTGAATTGTGCCCTCGACCACGCTTTACAAGACCAACTTGTTGTTGTGGGATTGAGATTGCTCGTTGAACTCCGAGACTGCTAACTCAGCTATCTCTTTCACATTAGGGTTATTTGATGTCCTCAATGGCCACCGGAGCTCCGGAAACGCCGTGAGGACTGACTCATTTGGACCGCACAGAGAGTTTTTTTTTTTGATAAGAAAAGTAAGCTACAAACGGAAACCTCTACAACAACCAAAGTTTGAAGAATCAAAATTGAAGGCCGGAAGAACCGAGAGCGGAAGCTGTCGATCCCAAAGACTACAAGAAAGACTAGAGTGACCCAAATTCGCAATGGCATCCGTTGTGAAATTAGCTTCTCGAAGAATATGAGAGAATTGGATGTCTTGAAAATGCGATGCAAGGAGTTGAATATCTTTGACAAGAACTTTAAGCCACCAAGGAACCGAGCAATTATATTGTTGAGGACGCAATCAATTATGAGCTTAGAGTCGCCTTCCACTTGAATTTTAGAGAAGTTTCTTTGTCTAGCCAGAGAAGACCTTCACGAAGAGCAATAGCTTCAGTAGTATGAACATGAAAGGATGTGGATTTCTTAGCACAAGCAACAATTGGGCATCCATCAATATCTCTGATAATGAAGCCGATAGCAGCACTATGGTTAGTGATTACAGAGCCATCGAAGTTAAGCTTGAAAAAGTCTTGATCTGGTGGCTTCCACTTGATGTTGCTTTCCTTGATTCTTTTCGAAATGTCCTTCTTAGGATTAGCACTTGCAAAGTCTCTACCAATAGCTTTAGCAACATGAATAACTTTACTAGAACTTGGAGGGGTTTTTTTGAAAATCCAACTGTTTCTGGCATCCCAAACTTGCCCGCATATAAGTAAAAAGTAAGCCAGGTTATCCTTTTCATGAGCTTTATCTGTCAACATCTTGGAAATCCAAGGGATAATTCCTTCCTGACAAACATTTGCATGAGGAGGGCAAACTATCCTCCAGAGAGTTGAGTTGAGTTGAGTTGGTGATGTACTGATGTAGGCTAGTTGCCGGGGTTTTATAAAACAGACATTTTTTTGTTTTGTTTATTTGGTACGTATTTGTACATAATAGAAAAAATGTACCAAAATAGCCTTTAAAGTTTAAAAGAATTTCAAGTATTTTGATCTTTAAGGACGAAATTGTCAAACTACAAACAAGGAAAAACAGTCGAGTAAGAAAGAGGAAAAAGCGTCCGATCAAAAAGAAAAACACTCGGCATTGTTGTCTAGTCAGACCAGTTAATCACTTAATCGATCGACTCGAACTCGACGGACGGCGGCCAAGGAAGACCGTCGTCTCAGTAGAGCTCAACTGTTAGCCACCCATTTTACGATAACCAATTGCTATGACCCATGTTAGCAACAGAGCTAGATTACCTCTCTTCAGTTTTGCTCAAGCTATCCGCCATCTCAAACTTCCATACCACTCCATGAGCCAGAAAGTGGCGCCCAGAATCGCAATGCCGGATAGAGACTACAGTGCCAATTCTAATGTGGCAAAATCCAACTGGCTGATTACGAAACTTAGCAAAGATGGCAAACTTGGAGAAGCACGCCAAGTGTTTGATGAAATGCCTGAGAAGGACGTGGTCACATGGACGACGGTGATCACAGGGTATATCAAATGTGGGATGCTGGAGGAGGCTAGGAGGCTGTTTGATAGAGTGGATGCCAAGAAGAACGTGATCACATGGACTGCGTTGGTGGGCGGGTATATAAGGTTGAAACGAATTAAGGAAGCTGAGTGGCTGTTTTATCAGATGCCGGTAAGGAATGTGGTTTCTTGGAACACTATGATTGATGGGTATGCGAGGAACCGCCAGGTTGATCTGGCTTTGGACTTGTTTGAGAGGATGCCGGAGAGGAATGTGGTTTCTTGGAATACAGTTTTAACAGCTTTGGCACAATGTGGCAGGATTGAAGACGCCACGAGGCTTTTTCATTTGATGCCTGAAAGGGATGTTATTTCATGGACAGCAATGGTTGCGGGATTTTCAAGAAATGGCAGGATTGATGAAGCTCGAAATTTTTTTGATAGGATGCCCAAAAGGAATGTGGTCTCGTGGAATGCAATGATCACGGGTTACGCCCAGAATATGAGATTGGATGAGGCTCTTGAATTGTTTGAAAGGATGCCTGAGAGAGACATGCCTTCATGGAATACAATGATTACTGGCTTTATTCAGAATGGGGATTTGAAGCGGGCGTGGAAGTTGTTTATTCAAATGCCACAAAAGAATGCCATCTCCTGGACTACAATGATCACCGGGTATGTACAAGATGGTAAAAATGAAGACGCATTGATGATTTTTTCAAAAATGGTGGCAGATAATGGGGTGAAACCTAATCAGGGAACTTTTGTGAGTATCTTGAGTGCTTGTAGTAACTTAGCTGGTCTTTGTGAGGGACGACAAATACATCAGATGATAAGTAAAACAGTTTATCAGGAATGTGTATATTTGGTATCTGCACTCATAAACATGTATTCAAAATGCGGGGAGTTGGTCTCTGCTAGGAAGATGTTTGAAGATGGATTGACAAGCCATAGGGATTTGATCTCCTGGAACGGAATGATTGCAGCCTATGCACATCATGGATGCGGTATTGAGGCAGTTAACTTGTTTTATGAAATGCGGCAATTGGGGTGCAAACCTGATGATGTTACTTATGTGGGGCTGCTTTCTGCATGCAGCCATGCTGGTTTGGTGGAGGAGGGACTAAATCTTTTTGATGAGCTTCTTAGAGATGGGTCAATACAAGTGAGGGAAGATCATTACACATGCTTAGTTGATCTTTGTGGTCGAGCAGGGAGGCTCAAGGAGGCTTTTGGTATCCTCGAGAAGCTTGGGACCAACCCATCA
Organism: Rubus parviflorus; assembly: GCA_029955375.1. Taxonomy (NCBI): domain Eukaryota; kingdom Viridiplantae; phylum Streptophyta; class Magnoliopsida; order Rosales; family Rosaceae; genus Rubus; species Rubus parviflorus. Next base: position 5,280,958 of record JARGGL010000005.1, on the reverse strand, counting down.
GCATCTAATTGGGGGGCTCTTCTTGCTGGATGTATTGATCATCACAACATGGATATCGGAAAGCTAGCTGCTGAGAAGCTTTTAAAGGAGGAACCAGGTGATGCAGGAAGCTACTCGTTGTTGTGGAACTTTTATGCTAGATCTGGGAATTGGATAGAAGCTGCAAAGATGAGGATTAAAATGAAGGAGAAGGGGTTGAAAAAGCAGCCTGGTTGCAGTTGGATAGAAGTTGGAAATATGGTGCACGTGTTTGTGGTCGGTGACAAGTCTCATTGTCAATCTCAAATTATACATTCTGCACTTAACGGTTTACATAAACAATTGAAGAAGATTGGGTATGAACCAAGCAATGATTTGAATGGAGATGAAGATTTTTCAATAACATAAATTCTCACTTGGGAGATCTCCAAACTTCAATAGACAGAATTAAAGTGATATGTGGACTTCATAAGATTTGACAGTAGAGGAAGGTTTGTTACAGTAGGGGCACCTGATTTTTTGGAGATTGGCATTCCATGAAGAGCAAAAAGCTTATGAATAAATAATGCACCTGAAGCAGTACTTTTAAGGCTTGTTTGTTGGGCAGGCTAAAGCATGGGGTTGGACTGTTTTAGACAAATCTAAGCGTTGGTATTAAATTGGATTTAAAATGGAATATACACAATCAAGTCCTGCTCAAATCGTTCAATGATAGTTGGAATAAGTTATTGCAATTGAAAGGTTATGACAACTGATTATATCTGCAGCCGGATAAAATTAGATTCCTCCCTCACCCTCCAGTGGCCAACCTCCGGCAGCAACCGGTGGTTATCTCCAGTAATCTCATTACAGCAATGTGATCTCATCTATGTTCAGGTATGTTTGGGTTTTCATCTCTGGTACTTTCTGATTTCCTTTTCATCTGTTATCCATTGTTTATTCCTTTATTTATTTAATTTCAGTATATTACTATATTTTAAACCAAACTGAAGCTGAACTTGATGAACATGATGGTCTTGTTAATCACTGAGTCTGATTTTTATTCACCAAGTTTGATGGTTATGGTGGTTTTTTTTTTTTTTTTCACAGACTTGTTCTTTGTAAGATAACATTATTAAATTCTTACCAAACTATTCAAATTTAATAATAAAAAATGTGTTAGCTAGATAAACTGAGGTTGATTTGTATGTAGTTTCCTTCATTTCAATTTGAAGTAGGCTTTGTTATCTTTCCATCCTATAGAGTATAGTTACAATGTTAAGATTCCTGAAGGAGTTTGATTTTCATTCACTAGCTTTTTTTTTTTTCCTCTTTTCTTTTCCTGAATCATAATTTTCATGTTTCTTTGATTAAGTTTTTGGATAGAATGAGTAGAGCAAATGCTCGCTCTTTTTGGATTTTTGAATTTAGTTTTTTTCTAAGAGCTGATATCAATATATGTACATATATGTAATATTCAATCTTCTTCATCTTTCCCTTTAGTCCCATCATTTTCAAGGTACATATTTGTTCCACTGTTCCATAGTTTTAATTAGTTGCTATTGGTTATTGAATTGTTTCCAATTGTTCATTTCAGTACAGCTGAGTTGAGTTAATATCTGTGACCAGGTGTGCATAGCTGATCCTAGTTCTGTTCATAAAATGTAAGTCATCTAATCTTGGGTTTATCTCATACACACAAAGGCAGGCACATAGATCTTATGCAGATTAGCTTGACAGCAATAGTAGCTAAAAGATTGCTATGGATTTAGCATGCACAATGAATATGTTTATCTCATTCTTGGCCTGGGTATTTAGGTTTAAATTACAAGGGTTCAGAGATGATGTTGTTTGGACAGAATCAAGTTGGATATAGAATGGCTCACTCCTGTTGTTTGGTTATCCTATTCCCTTAATAGGCATTCCTAATCCTAAATTAAACCTATGTTGTTGTTTGGACAGAATCAAGCTGGATATAAGTTTCAAGCATAGGTCCCATGAAATAGTTAATCAAAGAATAAATTTTAAGGACCAAAATCATGCTTTTTTTTTAAATCACAACAGTTTAGGTTCATTTTTCATCCTTGGGGTTGGGAAGAATCTAACAACTAAAAATCAAAACTATTTTTTGATTTTCAATTTTTCAAGTTTTTGTGGATTTTTAAAATATTTTTCAAAAGAAAAGTCGAAAAACTTCAAAGCAAAACCTAATAAACCTTCCCCCCACACTTAAACATAACATTTTTTTCAATGTTATAGAACACAGGTGAGTGCAATGGAATGCCCAAGTATATGAAAGGAATGGTTGGGTGAAGGCCGAAGAGATGTGAATCAATTTATGTCTCCAACTCACTCTTGCAATTTAGTTCAATTAAGTATTATATCTTGTAGTTCAAGTTTCAAAGTCAGCCATGCTATATGTTAGGCCTTGTGTCTCCCCTTTATGTTTTTCTCGTAATAACATCTTCTGACACCTAGCTCGATCTTGTTTTCATTATGTAACCACGCTGTTGTTGCTCTTGTCAGCCTTGTGTTAGGGTGCTCGACAATCCCTGGCTCGTGCTCGTGCTGCCTTAAACTACATCGCTCTGGCTATCTCTGGTCATATGGATGATATCCTGGGAAAGTATCAGGTATTTAATAGTGTTCTGGTCAATTTTTTCATTGCAATTGATTTTCTTCATTTTTTTTGTTCATAAATGTTTTATGTGCGTTGGATAAGAAATTAGGTTTTGCTCCAGTTGAGGTTATATTTTTCTCTGCTTATAAAATAAACCCTTTCTGGAGTGATTCTATTAGACCGTTAGCGTTTGGTAATGTCATTGTAAACTATCCTCTTGGTATTGTTGAGATGTAAAAGTGCTACGAAAGCCTGGCTGATTTGTTAAGTTAAAGAAATCTTGCTGTTTAGCTTCTTTACCGTATACTTTTCACTTATCAGGAAGTAAAGCACATGATGCTCTTTCTTGTAGAGATGCTAGAGCCATTCCTTGATTCTTCTGTAGGTTGATACAAGGGAAAAACAGCCTTAGGAGACCTATCTTCCGCATATGCAGAAAAGCAGGAACATAATTGTGCTATTGCTATTAATGTGATCTGTACGGCAGTGCAGAAACCAGCTGTTCTTCCTTCACTGGAATCTGAATGGATGCGTGGATCGATTGGTCCTAGGTAATACATGCCTGTATTAAGCCAAATATTTTCTTATGACTTTCTGAGCAGATGTATACTTTTTGGCTTCTGTCTTTCCTGATTTACCTGCTCAACGTAGGAAGGAAATATTGCAGTCCTTAATGGTTTGGGCTGATTTTACTGCTTTTGAGCCAACAACTTGTTTCCACAATTACATTAATTTGTGCATTCCAGAGTGTTATGTAGAGCTGCAAGCTTCTGTTAGTTCAGACTTTACAATTCTTTGGTGCCATCCCACTGACGGACGACATGACAATAGTTTGGAGTCGCATTCATGGTTACTCGGTGATCTAACGAGGAGGTAGAAGAATTCTAAAAGCTGTTGGGAGGTCTAATTGTTGGAATCTTCACCATCAACTAGTTTAGAAGATGACTATTACATGTACAGATTGATGCTTGGCATCAATGCCAGTTATTCCCTGGAAGATTGGTGAAGTTCAAATAAAGTAATAAACAGATGCTGGGAAGTTACATCTGTTTATGCTTTATTGCAGTGCCTCATAAGTTTGGTCTTGCTAATGTGATTGGCATCGATTGGATTGGATTGGGTGGTAAATTAATATTACACGATCGCAAAATCAGCTCTTATACCAAACGTGAGTTGCAGCATTACACTTGTTTGCATCCGGTCGGCTTCCACATTTTAGTGTGGTACATGGCGTCAGTGAGCTGTAGTCTGTTAGTTATTAGAAAAATCAATACTGTGGAGGTCACAAATTTAAATAATAAAGATAAAAATTGTTGTTACTTAAAAAAAAAAAAAAATACAGGGCATCACTAACCTGAATAAATCCAACACTAGAAGATACTGGAGGAGCTCGTCGGTGCAAATAAATCCAACACATCAATTTAGCACCAATATTTTGGCGCAAAGCAAGATTTAGCACGTAGTAGGTAAGAAATGCATTTAAAAATAAATAAAACAGACCTGGATTAGATGAATAGAAAAAGAAAAGTTGGGATATTTTCAAAAGCAAAATGGCATTTTGGTGAATCTCCAAAAAGGCGATTCTAAACAACGGTCTATATAAACCTAGCCATCAAAATATCACATGAGTGAGTAAGTGAGCTCTCTCTCTTTGTCTGTGAAAGAAAGAAAGAAAGAAACAAAGAAAGATCTTTTCTGGTCTCAGAGATGAACTGTCTTCAGAATCTGCCAGGGTCGGTCTCTCAATCCAACTTCAATCGCATATTCTAAACTACCACCATCCAAGTTTTTCTTTATCGCTTTGATTTATTGTTCCTTCATTTCTCTCAATTTCAGATCCTCTGTTTTGCCACTTCGTGGTTTCGTATGCAATCCCAGAAAGCTTTCGTTCTCCGCCACTAGTGCTCTGGTAGAATCATCTTTCACCGTACATATATATATATATATATATATATATATATATTATGTTTGACTGTGAGTGAAATTTCTAACGAAACTCTTTACTGAATGCAGGAAATGATGAGTAGTACCGATCTACCGAGAAGAATGGCGGTGAAGGTAGATTAACAATTCATGAATCTTGTTGTAATGTCTATGTCTTTCGATGAATATTTGCTTCAATCGTTTGTTATACCCGAATATATGGATCTCATGATCCTATTGTTTTTTTTTTGGACTTTTAATTTATTTTCTATTCACTTGAAGATGGAAGTGAATAATTTGTGTGGAAAAGCCTGTGTTCTATACTATATGATATATCATGTTCTCATTTCTAATCCAATTTTCCCAACCGTATCATTTTTGGCAAAAAAAAAAAAAAAACTCTGTGATCGGGTAAAATACATAATTTCTGACTCGAAGCTGCTTTCTGTTTTGTTTGTGTGTGTGTGTTTATTATTTTTTTTTTCTAATCTGCACTTGAAATTACCCAAAATTTGTCGTCTCTCATAAGAGAATTTGAAATGAAAGAGTGTAACGATCAGCCTTTTGTTACTAGTTTAACCATCTACAGTGATTTCTAGTTTATCATGATTTAAGACGGATTCAGTGTCCTACTCATTTCGATGATGAAGTACACTCACACAATAACTTACATGGATGCACTATCCACATATCCTGTAGCCTTTAAGTTGAACTTGTAACTTCTAGTTATGGCATTGTACATGATCTGGTGCATTATGAGTTATCCTTTTCGCTACACCTCAGTGGTCTGAAACTTATATGTACATTTTCCATAATTAAGGGCTTGTGTTTCTGACTAAAGTTATAATAAAAGGTATGTGCTGAAAACTGTAATGGACATCGTTCTCTCACTCAATCATATGATTTTGATGGCTCAATTTTGTTTAGTAGTCATTATGTTTGTGTGTCTGTTGGTTTTAGTGTTTTTGCTGTTGAGTATTTTAGCATGAGCAGAATGCATAGTTTCTTAACTCAGTGTTTGAGTTATTAAAGATTTTTTCCTCTAAACTGGTATCAACCATGCCTCTTGATGTTATTTTCTTAAATGTATCTGTCTGTAGGCAATTTCTGGTTCCACTCCCAGTGCTGAGACAAGTGGTGCTGAAGTGAAAGAGGAAAAATCTGAGATATATAGTAATACCATGACAGAAGCCATGGGTGCTGGTAAGTTAAATCATTCTTGAGTTTTGTGTTTCCTGGGTCAATACTCAGAAACTTCATATGAAATTGTAAGATTCAGAATTATTTACTTTGTGTTGTGAATTTGAGTGTTAGCTATAATTCCACGCGCTCTCCATGATTTCTTTCATCTATAGCATTTTAATTGTCACTTTGTTTTTGTGATTGCATCTAACCATTTCATATATAACATTTTGATGCAGACCTGACCTATAGGCATGAGCTGGGTATGAACTACAACTTCATACTTCCAGATCTGATTGTGGGGTCTTGCCTTCAGGTGATCCTTGTTTTTATAGCAGGCCATATGAACAAATTGTTTATATCTAAAAGTTTCCTAGTTTGATTTTTTCTGTTTACTTATAACCAGACTCCTAAAGATGTTGACAAGCTTCGCAGCCTCGGAGTCAAGACTATTTTTTGCGTGCAAAAAAATTCAGACTTGGAGTATCCAGATTTTTATTTTTTCCCTAAAAGTTTCAATTTTACATATGGAATTTGCGACTAGAAAACAGTATTCTTGGTGTGGTTCACTTCTTTAGGCATGAGGTGTTAATGTGTAACGTGCTGAACATTTAAGACCATTGTGATAGTTTGAAGAAAATTAGTACCATAAAATTATAAATTCCTTAACTAGTTCTGCCAGATATTTTGGGGTTGACATTGGTGCCATTCAAGACTATGCCAAAGAATTTGATGACATTGAACACGTGCGTGCTGAAATAAGGTTAGTTATGCTAAAATTGTGGGTGCTTTTCCTTTTTTTTTTTTTATAGAATAAACTCCTGACCCGGAAGCATGATACTTTGTTTCTTAATAAGAATAGCAGAAGCAGTGATTAACTTCAATTTGATATCCCTGTGTGCACAAGGACACATGATACATTCAGTTATTGTTGCTTCACTATAAACAGCAGGTTAATTTTTGATCTGCAGGGACTTTGATGCATATGATCTACGTCTCCAGCTTCCTGCTGTTGTTAGTAAATTATACAAGGCCATAAACCGAAATGGAGGTGTCACTTATATACATTGTACTGCCGGACTTGGAAGAGCTCCTGCTACTGCGGTATGCCCGTTAACTTTGTATTTGAAATCACTATTATTCTTCCCAACTTGTCAGCAAATGCCCTATGGAACTAATGACGTTCACCATTCTCATGGAAGCTCTCCCCATCCTGCCTGTTATCTATTGTGCTCAGTGCTCTTCTTAGTTTGCTATTATATTTTTATATAAAGAATTATTCAAGCATGTATGCAAATTTGTGTGTGTTTACTCCTTTGGCAGTCTCTCTCTCTCTCTCTCTCTCTCATTTTTTTTCCTTTAGCCAGAATCAATCACTTTTCTGAATTTAGTCTTCGCACTCAATTGGAATTTGAAATGAACTTGTTTGGAGTCTGAATTACCTTAGTAAATTGACCAGAGGAAAGAAACCCTTGATGCTTCATGTAAGCTAGTACACGGGGAAAACATGGGAGGTATTTGTGGTCAAATGCTGAACATTGGTAGTTTCCAAATAGATTCCTTTATTGTGATGAACCAATGAGACTACTAGTCCTGCACTACGTCTTTATAGTTGCTCATATGCTTTGGCGCTATATATTTAGCTCGTCTTGTAGGCAATATATATGCGTATGTATATATAAATGTGTGCATATATATATATATATTATACATATTCCAAAGGGGAATGACAACTAGCCAGTGGGTGCTTTCTTGTTGAAGTGTGAATAGTACTCTGTAGCCTTGCCTTTTTCGGTTAATTTGTTGTTATGCCAGTCAAACCCCGGACTACTTGGTGAACAGTTGCATAACATAATCCATCCGGATACCAAGGGATATTGTGAACAGTTATGCAGTTTTGAATCAATAAGGTTGAGATGATTGTTTATTGGTGTTGAAATAAATGCATTGACATGTGTTTGCATCAAAGTAGTTAAATTCTCTTCTTATATTTACTACATCTTTGTTCTGATGTTCTGGCTTTGTGGTGTACTTTATAAAAGAAAAAGTGACTTCTTGCACATATCATTCAATGATTTTCCAAAGACAGAATGATTTCACCTGGATAGGTTTGGCAACATGCTAATTTTGTAGAAAATCATACTAAGAAACTAAAATTGGATAGTCATAAATGCATAGATTTATAGCAAGAAAACCCTAATTTAAGAGAAGACTATGAGAACTATTTAATAATGGGTTCTCATGAATCATTACATTAAATTTTTGCATATATTCCAGCTTGCAATGACTTTCATTTCATATACTTTGTTATTTGTCTGTGATCTTCATATCTGGTATGCTGGTTGTCTCTTATTATCACTGTTCTGATATGCTGTTATGATGGCAGTTGTCTTACATGTTCTGGGTACAGGGATACAAACTTGAAGATGCGTTCAAATTACTGCTGGTAACTTTCTGTTTGATCTACTTCTTCCGTTATACATAATCTGCCAATACATTATAATCTTGTTGGACTATGGTCTGCATACTTGTAAAAGGCCCCGTGCCTTTCATTTAACGAAAATAGTAGTTTTAAGTTATTTATTGAAAAAAAGAAGAATGAAGTTATATGTTAATCATGGATTCTTGAAACTATGACAGGAGCACCTTCCATGTCAGGTTTCAAAACCAATTATGAATCTTATGCAGTCGTATGACATTGCTTTTTATTTTTGGAAGAAAAAAGTTCTGGAAAGTTGATGCTGGTGTTATGATGGCTAATTTGTGAAATGAGAAAGTTGGCTACTGTAGCATAAATATTTATGGATCTTTGCAATGATGTAGAAGTATCTCACTCTTATTTTAATGCAGAGCAAACGTTCGTGCTGCCCAAACCTGGAGGCCATAAAAAATGCAACTGCTGATATTGTGAGTCTTTTTTTATTTCTAATATTATTTGTTATAATTTATAACTTATATTAATAGCTGGTTTCTCACATGTCTAAAATCTGTCTGTTTGTGACAAAAGGGCTCCCCCAAATTTCAGAATCCCTTACCAGTTCATGTGATTAAATTTTCTCACATGTCTAAAATCTGTGAGAAAATTTTATAAATAATATTAAGAGCTGGTTTCTCACATGTCTAAAATCTGTAGGTTTGTGACAAAAGGCCTCCCCCAAATTTCAGAATCCCTTACCAGTTCATGTGATGAAATTTTCTCTCTAAAATTACTAGTATCTCTTGCTTTATAGAAACTTTATCTTTAATCTAATTAATAATTTGGTTAATTTTTCTTGTGTATAATGAATAAGAAAAGTAGAATTTCTATTTTTATCTTACTTTGCAAGAAATTAAACATTTTCATTAGACTGGTTGTCTTGTTCGATGAACTAAAATGAATCTGATTTAACATAAAGTTTAAGTTTTGTCAGATCTAATATCCGCCGTCTTTTGTTTTCTAAAGAGGAAGTTATTACAATCTCATTTGTCACATATCTTCTCATTTAAAGCTTACAGACATGACAAAAAAGCCAGTCACATTGACATGGGGCGGTGGTAATTGCTCTACTGTGGAAATCTCTGGACTTGATATCGGATGGGGTCAGGTAATGATATTTTTAGTCCACTTGAAATGTTGCTTTTACTGTCTACCTTCAATGTTGTAAGTATTCACCACTACCTTCTATCTTCTGTTGCAACTTACAAGAACAAGAACCATGATCTTGATTTCCTCAAAACAATGCAGTTCTTCATGATGTGTCTGGGTTCGTTTGAGGAAGAAGAGAGGACTCTTTCTTTATATCTTCTTGGTTGATCTTCTCATCTTTGAATGTAGTTGCCACTGCCTCTGAAAATGTTCCTCCATTTTTATCAATTAAATAGGAAATGGTTTTTCACGGAAGGACTTTTTCTCCAAAGTCCTTTTATTTTGTCAAGGATTTCATCATTCTCAGTAGTCAATTCATATCTAGCCTCAGTAATTAGAGATAACAAAAGAAATTTCTTATCAAATTGGGCTTTTAACTCAACAACTACACCACCTGTGAAGTTCCAGCATCTTAGTGGGGTACTGCATGTGCTACTAAATGGATTGATAACTGTCTAGCTTTGAGAAGTTTCTTCTCGTCCTTCGAACAAAACTTAGAAGATTTCATTTCACAGGAGATGAATGAAAAGTAGCATTTTATCTGTTTTAGATATTGTAATTTTTATAGTTGTTATTTTGGTGATGCACGATTTATGTTTGTTTTCTTTTTCAATCTGTGATTTCCTCTTGTGTTGCTTTTACAGAGAATACCTTTAAAGTTTGATGACAAACAGGCTTCATGGATTCTTAAGAGGGAATTACCGGTAAGCATTTGTCTGAATTCAAAAGTATGCTTATATTTGGCATTTTCAGGTCAAAACATGGGTTATTGTTCTAGTAAGCCCAAATATGTTTGCTAACCTTTGGGTAGATGTTTATCTATAGGTTAGCATGCTGGTTTTAAAATGGATTAGATTGCATTCAAACATAGAATGCTGGCTTTAAAATGGAGTAGATTGCATTCAAGGATAGAATGTTGCATCTTACTGATCAGTTTATTGGAATAAACAATCTTTACAGGAAGGACGATATGAATATAAGTACATTGTTGATGGTGAATGGGCATACAATAACTATGAGCTTGTCACCTCTCCAAACAAGGATGGTTATGTCAACAATTATGTTCAAGTAAGTTTCAGCTTTGACTGGTGTCCCGCCAGTACTTCTTTTGCCGTCAGTAGAGCAGCAATATGAGCTCTTTCTTTCCGATATAGTTTGCATGCACTGCGGGAACTGTTGATTTTGGTGTTTTTGCGGCAATTCACCGTTACCGTTGGCTATATTCTTTTTCTTGTCCTCTCATTTGCTTTGGTTATGCAGGTTGTTGAGGATGATCCTAACAGTACTAATGCTACCATAAGGAAGAAGTTAACGGGTGATGATCCGGATCTTACAACACACGAAAGACTTAAAATCAGACAGTTTCTTGAAGCTCATCCCAGTGATGAATGAATTTTGGAAGGACAATACGAAGCTCTCTGCATGTAAAGTATCAACAGTACAAGTTTATGTATTCTTCTTATCTGAATCGGTAGACGTAATCCCACTTTTGGTCTGAATGTAACATGCTTGAAATAATTGCGGTATAGTTAATAATCAATAAATACCGATTACAGTTTGAATAATGAAAACTTCTAATGTGATTATAATTGATATTTGTTGAGGCATGTATTGACTGAAGCATTTGGATAGATGATATTGAAATGAAGACGCGCTCAAAACACTTGACTTTGGTAAACTTGCAAAATGATGGATTATATTGTCTTGACTACTCTGCGTATCTTGACATTGCTTCGCTCAACTCTCGAGCATTAAAATTTCAAAATGATATCGAGTACGTCCATCAGTGGCGACCTTTATTATTTAGAATGTATCCATTCTAATATTAGCTACACACACTTGTGTATATATATATATACATAATTACATATATACATATACATGTGTATATGTATATATGTATATCAGTTCCATTCACGTGTGGACGTTCACGTTGTATTAAAATGCGAACATCCTCATCATGACCAATTGACAACATAACTCAACGTCCACACTGTATATATATATATATATATATAACGATATGTTTCATCTATCTATATAACGATATGCTTCAGGTAGTAGTACTAGTATATATATACCATATATGTACCACCACTTAATCACCGGTTCATATCTCAAAATCTCCACTACGGATTTTAAAAGTTGCGAATTTTCCAATGTCAGTTATCAGATCAAATTATTTAAACAGATCTAATGGTTGACATTAAAACTCCGTAACTTTTAAAAGTACAGAGTAGTACTGGTATATATATATACCATATACGTACCACCACTTGATCATCGGTTCCTATCTCAAAATCTCCACTACAGAGCTCCGCATTTTTAAAAGTAATGTCAGTCATCACATCAAATCATTTAAACATATTTAATGGCTGATATTGAAACTCCGTAACTTTTAAAAGTGCATTGTAGTACTAGTGTATATATACCATATACATACCACCACTTGATCACCGGTTCATATCTCAAAATCTCCACTACGGAGCTCTGATTTTTAAAAGTTGCGAATTTTCCAATATCAGCAATCAGATCAAATCATTTTAACAGATCTAATAGTTGACATTGAAACTCCGTAACTTTTAAAAGTGCAGAGTATTACTGGTATATATATATATATATATATATATACCATATACATACCACCACTTGATCACCAATTCATATCTCAAAATCTCCACTATGGAGCTCCGCACTTTTAAAAGTTGTGAATTCTCCAATGTCAGCTATCAGATCAAATCATTTAAACAGGTCTAATGGTTGACATTGAAACTCCATAACTTTTAAAAGTGCAAAGTAATACTGGTATATATATATACCATATACATACCACCACTTGATCACCAGTTCATATCTCAAAATCTCCACTATGGAGCTCCGAACTTTTAAAAGTTATGGATTTTCCAATGTTAGCCGTCAGATCAAATCATTTAAACAAATTTGACGGCTGACATTGAAACTGGAGAAGGCCTATATGGCTATATATATATATATACTAGAAAATCTCCGCACACCCGATGAGTGTGAGAGTGGGTGGTTGCATATAAGTTGTGGGTAGTTATAAGTACTACTCTACACTTTTAAAAGTTACGGAGTTTCAATGTCAGACATTAGATATATTTAAATGATTTGATCTGACAACTGACATTGAAACTGGAGAAGGTCTATATATATACACACTTGAAATTAAATCTCCACACATCCGATGAGTGTGAGAGTGGGTGGTTGCGTATAAGTTGTGAGTAGTTATAAGTTTTTTTTTATTGTTTGACTTTTTTATCCTTCTGGATTAAAGTTGTTTTCAAAGTATTTTAATATATATAATAGTATAGAAATATATATATATGTCTTATCTGCTAAGGAGATCCTTACATTTTAAAATGCGAAGTTTTGATCTCAGCCGTCAGAACAGATCATTTAAAACGGATCTGACGGCTGAGATCAAAACTCTTTACTTTAAAAAAGTAAGTACCTCCTTACCTGAGAATCATTGTATATATATATATATATATATATATATATGGAAACAAAGAGTTCTGGTTCTTATTTCTTAACATAATTTCTTACAATATTTGACTAATTAAGAAGTATGTCCCATCTTCGTAAGACCATATTCTTACAACATATTTGTAGTATAATGGTGATGAACATAAATCGTTACTTTAACCAAGCTCAAGGGTGATTATGCACAGCTCAAGGGTGGAATACGTACTATAATCGTAGATGCCATTTATATGGTGGACATAATCATTTTTTGTTGGAAAGTGGAAAATTCCACATCAGAAAAAAAGTGATAAAAAAAATATAACTTATAAGTGGGTGGGCTACTCCTAATTGAACCTAAGACTTTTGAGATAAAACTCAACACATAATAGGTGATTAAGTTGAGACAGTATCAGTGCAATAGAGGGCCACGTACATGTCACGTTTATCGATGTCTAACATTTTATTATTCGCAAGAACATTGCTGGTGCTAGAGAACAAGATCAGGAGATCAAACAACAGTCCCTCTTAAAGGAAATCAATCAATCAAGGCGAGCCTTCATAAGCTGTTACCCCTTCTACCTCGCATTTTGGTTGCTCTTCCCATTCAAGTGGTACGTAATTCATTCATTTTTACAATTAAGTTAATTAATTGGTTTTGGAGCTGTAAGCAGCTGGACCAATATCTCAAGGGTTAATTAGTGAATCAAATAGCACATATCAACATTTTAAATGGTTTAATATTTGTTACACGTACCATCATAAGATTTAACTATTGTACGTATAATGTGTCTAGATAATTAATTATAATCTCAAGCTTGGTAATTAAATCATGATGATGACTGGAATCTTATGGATACTCGATCAGTTTGCCTGCACTTCGCTAGATACCTTACTCGATCTACGTACTGATATATCAATGCATGTTTTCGTTCCCATCCTTTTCGTCTCTCAAAGGCTTAAGAATGTGACATATACTAATATTTATATGCACGCTGATCATATATGCATGTGCAATTCTTTGATTTGGTGATATATTCGATTGTTTATAGTGAATGATTTGTGTATTAATTGTGGCAGGGCGGAAAGAATTCATACAAGATATATATATATATATATGTAAAAAGAATATTGTGTTTCTGCATCGTATATATGTTAGTAGCTAGGTATATGCAAATGATTATATCAAACAACAAAATTATGATTATATGATATATGATGATATATATATATGTGTGTGTGTGCATAATTGCATAATTGTAGTTTGATTATATAGTAATGATTATCATATAAACATCGTAATTAATGATTAATTATACCTACCAACATATATACGATGCAGAAACACATTCTTTTTGCATATATATATATATATATATATATATATATATATATATATATATATATAGGTTCCATTGCTTGAAACTATGAATGAAAAGGTTCTGAAAGTAATTGTTAACCATCTTAAGCTAGTGAGCTGCACAAAATTAGACAAGTACATTGTTGGAGAGGGTAAACCACTTATGAATATACTCTTCATCACCCAAGGCACCTACACAGCCAATGGTGCAGCTGAAAAAATCTGTGATTCCAAATGGCATGGTTAAAGAGATCGAGGCAGTTTTTTAGGAGAAGAAATTTTAGATTGGGCATTCAAACATCCTTTCCTTTCTGACATACCCATCTCGACTAGAACTGTTATACCCGAAGAACAAGTTGAAGCATTAATTTGCGATAATGGCCAGCACTTGAAGAGTACGTACATGTTGTCTCTAAATTCTTGTGGTACTTTAGCATGAAGGTAACTAGTGTTTCTCAGTTGGAGCAATGGGAACGTTAGGCAGCGTCTTCCATACAAGCTATATAGGGATTTCATGCAACATAGCCATGGCCGCAATCATCATCACCACAATTCTGCTCCGCCACCCCTTCACTGGTCCTCTTCCAGCGCCGGCGTTCTCTTTCAAAGGAAGAAAAAACAGAGGAGGAAAAGAGACGGGAAAGAAACGAAAGTCAAAAAAAAAAAAGCAAGAGAGAAGAAAAACAGTTTAATAGTTGAAATAGTTGAAAGTACCAAATCAGCTACTTTCCTTCTAAGAGTACCATAAAATAAAATACTATTTTTTTCACTATATTATTTACTGTTTTACCCTTAATATATTTAAGTTTATATATTATCTAATATAATGTTGGAGGGGTAAATATTTTTGCAAAAACACATTCTTTTTGCATATATATAAATATACGGATATATAGATATATAGATAGATATAGATAGATATAGATAGATATATACATATATAGATAGAGATATCTATCTATATATCTATCTATCTATATATATATATATATAGGTTCCACCGCTTGAAACTATGAATGAAAAGGTTCTGAAAGGAATTGTTAACTATCTTAAGCCAGTGAGCTACACAAAATTAGGCAAGTACATTGTTGACCATCTATGTATATTTATATATATATATATATATATATATATATATATATATATATATATCTATCTATCTATCTATCTATCTATCTATCTATCTATATATATATATATATATATATATATATAGGTTCCACCTTTTGAAACTATGAATGAAAAGGTTCTGAAAGGAATTGTTGACCATCTTAAGCCAGTGAGCTACACAAAATTAGACAAGTACATTGTTGGAGAGGGTAAACCACTTATGAATGTGCTCTTCATCACCCAAGGCACCTACACAGCCAATGGTGCAGCTGAAAAAATCTGGGATTCCAAATTGCATGATTAAAGAGATCGAGGCAGTTTTTTAGGAGAAGAAATTTTGGATTGGGCATTCAAACATCCTTTCCTTTCTGACATACCCATCTCGACTAGAACTGTTATACCCGAAGAACAAGTTGAAGCATTAATTTGCGATAATGGCCAGCACTTGAAGAGTGCATGTTGTCTCTAAATTCTGGTGGTACTTTAGCATGAAGGTAACTAGTATTTCTCAGTTGGAGCAGTGGGAACGTTAGGCAGCGTCTTCCATACAAGCAGTTTAATACTTGAAATAGTTGAAAGTACCAAACCAGCTATTTTCTAAGAGTACCATAAAATAAAACACTATTTTTTTCACTATATTATTTACTGTTTTACCCTTAATATATTTAAGTTTATATATTATCTAATATAATGTTGGAGGGGTAAATCTTTTTGCAAAAACACATTCTTTTTGCATATATATAAATATACCACTTATGAATATGCTCTTCATCACCCAAGGCACCTACACAGCCAATGGTGCAGCTGGAAAAATCTGTGATTCTAAATGGCATGGTTAAAGAGATCGAGGCAGTTTTTTAGGAGAAAAATTTTTGGATTGGGCATTCAAACATCCTTTCCTTTCTGACATACCCAGCTCGACTAGAACTGTTATACTCGAAGAACAGGTTGAAGCATTAATTTGCGATAATGGCCAGCACTTGAAGAGTGCATGTTGTCTCTAAATTCTTGTGGTACTTTAGCATGAAGGTAACTAGTGTTTCTCAGTTAGAGCAGTGGGAACATTAGGCAACGTCTTCCATACAAGCAATTTAATAGTTGAAATAGTTGAAAGTACCAAACCAGCTATTTTCTAAGAGTACCATAAAATAAAATACTATTTTTTTACTATATTATTTACTGTTTGACCCTTAATATATTTAAGTTTATATATTATCTAATATAATGTTGGAGGGGTAAATCTTTTTGCAGAAACACATTCTTTTTGCATATATATATATATATATATAGAGAGAGAGAGAGAGAGAGAGTAAGGTTATGGTATGTTGACATTTTTCATACATCATGAAGAGAAAAAATCCTTGTTAAGATAAATAATGCCCTCATTAGAGTAAATTAGGTTCTTGTTTGAGTAACTAAGTCCTAAAAGTAGTAATTATAATATTTTACGACCTGACGACATATATTACAACTTCGACAACTTATGTGGTAATTATGAAAAAGCCGTCGTGAAGGTAAATAAGGTCCTCATTTATGTAAATAGGTTTTCATTTGAATAATTAAGTCCTAAAAGTTGTAATTGTACGTATGAGATACGTTAACAAACACTAGAATTTTCCATAGATATATATCTATAGATAGATAGATATAGATAGATATAGATATATAGATAGATATAGATATATATATATACAATGATTCTCCACTACATAGGACTATGCACTTTTTGCACTTTTAAAGTACATAGTTCTAATGTCAACCGTCAGATCTGTTTAAATGATCTGATCTAACGGTTGACATTAGAACTATGTACTTTAAAAGTGCAAAAAGTGCATAGTCATATGTAGTGGATAAAGTATATATAGATAGATAGATAGATAGATATATATATAGATAGATATATATATATACAGGCCTTCTCCACTACATAGTACTATGTACTTTTAAAGTACATAGTTCTAATGCAAACCGTCAGATCAATTCATTTAAACAGATCTGACGGCTGACATTAAAACTATGTACTTTAAAAGTACATAGTCCTATGTAGTGGAGAAAAATTCTATATATATATAGATATATATAGATAGATATATATATCTATATATATATAGATAGATAGATATAGATATCTATATATATATATAGATAGATAGATATATATATATAGATAGATATATATATATATATAGATACATATATACAGATATAGATATATATAGATACATATATACATATATAGATATATATAGATACATATATATATAGATATATATATAGATACATATATATATACAGCTCTAGGACCAATAAACTTAATTGTAAAAATGAATGAATGAATGAATTACCTCTTGAATGGGAAGAGCAACCAAAATGCGAGGTAGAAGGGATAACAGCTTTTGAAGGCTCGCCTAGCCTTGATGGATCGATTTCCTTTCAGAGGGACTGTTGTTTGATCTCCTGATCTTCTTCTCCAGCACCAGCAGGTCCCAAATGTCTTGGCAATTTTCTTGCGAAAAATTACTGGTAAAAATATGATGATGTCGATGCAATAGATGGCATCTATGAGATTGGTCGTATGCAACTATATACCGTCATCAAATTCCAATCGTAGGTTATGTAGTACTTGTCTGCGTCCTTATAAATGACAAGAGTGTAAAGGAATAACGGATCAAGGAACAAAGCAATGCAGCATACAAGCAAAAAGAATGTATTCCACATTCTTTTTTGCCTCTCATGTGCTTTAATAGTTTTTTCCAGTAGTCTTGCACTTGTATTCAAAAGGACTCCAGATTCCGCCAATAAATTTCCATCTACTTGTTTGTACCAAAAAAAAAAAGCAAATTATGACGGGAAAGAAAAAAAAATTGAAATTCTGAAATTGCCAAATCAATCAAGCTCACTATATTTTGTCGAATGGATCCCAATACTGGGCAAGGAATTGCAAAATTGTTGGCCTAGCAAATACCAGGATAGTGCTTAACAAACTTTTAGGTCCTAGATTACTGGGTAGTCTTTCAATTATTTTCCGAACACTAATTTAGAGCAGTAGAATAACTAACCAGCACAATATGCTGACTTCTGTCCTAATATTAAGAGTGGTCTACATGCTGGACAGACTGTGACTTAAGAACAATATATCTATTATATCTTTACCTTTCCCTTTACAAAAATTTTGGTGAAGTGGACTCCAATGCAGTTGTAAATCTATCCAGATTCTTAAATAATCAACTTACATGTCATTTTAACTTAAGCACCAAGAGACTAGTGAGAACAAAATTTAGTGAGCTTAAAAACAACATGGATTCTCCTGTACGTAATAGCGTATATACATACATATATGCATACATAAGTGAGAAGACAATTACAATAATTAATCCAACAAACTTCATGTTTTGACTTTCAAGTATTGATAACCAAATTCCAGATCACTGTTTCTAAAAACAATAGGAACACTAGCAACATGAACACATATTTGTCCCCATGCCACAAGCTCTTTTAGTTGTAGTGATGGATGCTCATGGATAAACAAGGCATGCAAGAAACGAATATTGCGCTTGCTATCGAAGAGACAAGTATTGTTCCCTTCCCTATATATATATATATATATATATATATAATGATTCTTCACTATATAGGACTATGCACTTTTAAAGTACATAGTTCTAATGTCAGCCGTCAGATCTGTTTAAATGATCTGATCTGACGGTTGACATTAGAACTATGTACTTTAAAAATGCATAGTCTTAAGTAGTGGAGAAAGCCTATATATATATATATATATATATATATATATATATATAGGTTTCACCGCTTAAAACTATGAATGAAAAGGTTCTGAAAGAAATTGTTGACCATCTTAAGCCATTGAGCTACACAAAATTAGACAAGTACATTGTTGGAGAGGGTAAACCACTTATGAATATGCTCTTCATCACCCAAGGCACCTACATAGCCAATGGTGCAGCTGGAAAAATCTGTGATTCCGAATGACATGGTTAAAGAGATCGAAGCAGTTTTTTAAGAGAAGAAATTTTGGATTGGGCATTCAAACATCCTTTCCTTTCTGACATACCCATCTCAACTAGAACTGTTATACCCGAGGAACAAGTTGAAGCATTAATTTGCGATAATGGCTAGCACTTGAAGAGTGCATGTTGTCTCTATATATAGATACATATATACAGATATAGATATATATAGATACATATATACATATATATATAGATATATATAGATACATATATATAGATATATATAGATACAGATAGATATAGATATATATAGATACAGATAGATATAGATATATATAGATACATATAGATATAGATATATATAGATACATATAGATACATATATATATATATATATATATATATATATATATATATATATACAGCTCTAGGACCAATGAACTTAATTGTAAAAATGAATGAATGAATGAATTACCTCTTGAATGGGAAGAGCAACCAAAATGCGAGGTAGAAGGGATAACAGCTTTTGAAGGCTCGCCTAGCCTTGATGGATCGATTTCCTTTCAGAGGGATTGTTGTTTGATCTCCTGATCTTCTTCTCCAGCACCAGCAGGTCCCAAATGTCTTGGCAATTTTCTTGCGAAAAATTACTGGTAAAAATATGATGATGTCGATGCAATAGATGGCATCTATGAGATTGGTCGTATGCAACTATATACCGTCATCAAATTCCAATCGTAGGTTATGTAGTACTTGTCTGCGTCCTTATAAATGACAAGAGTGTAAAGGAATAACGGATCAAGGAACAAAGCAATGCAGCATACAAGCAAAAAGAATGTATTCCACATTCTTTTTTACCTCTCATGTGCTTTAATAGTTTTTTCCAGTAGTCTTGCACTTGTATTCAAAAGGACTCCAGATTTCGCCAATAAATTTCCATCTACTTGTTTGTACCAAAAAAAAAAAGCAAATTATGACGGGAAAGAAAAAAAATTGAAATTCTGAAATTGCCAAATCAATCAAGCTCACTATATTTTGTCAAATGGATCCCAATACTGGGCAAGGAATTGCAAAATTGTTGGCCTAGCAAATACCAGGATAGTGCTTAACAAACTTTTAGGTCCTAGATTACTGGGTAGTCTTTCAATTATTTTCCTAACACTAATTTAGAGCAGTAGAATAACTAACCAGCACAATATGCTGACTTCTGTCCTAATATTAAGAGTGGTCTACATGCTGGACAGACTGTGACTTAAGAACAATATATCTATTATATCTTTACCTTTACCTTTACAAAAATTTTGGTGAAGTGGACTCCAATGCAGTTGTAAATCTATCCAGATTCTTAAATAATCAACTTACATGTCATTTTAACTTAAGCACCAAGAGACTAGTGAGAACAAAATTTAGTGAGCTTAAAAACAACATGGATTCTCCTGTACGTAATAGCGTATATACATACATATATGCATACATAAGTGAGAAGACAATTACAATAATTAATCCAACAAACTTCATGTTTTGACTTTCAAGTATTGATAACCAAATTCCAGATCACTGTTTCTAAAAACAATAGGAACACTAGCAACATGAACACATATTTGTCCCCATGCCACAAGCTCTTTTAGTTGTAGTGATGGATGCTCATGGATAAACAAGGCATGCAAGAAACGAATATTGCACTTGCTATCGAAGAGACAAGTATTGTTCCATTCCCTATATATATATATATATATATATATATATATATATATATATATAATGATTCTTCACTACATAGGACTATGCACTTTTAAAGTACATAGTTCTAATGTCAGCCGTCAGATCTGTTTAAATGATCTGATCTGACGGTTGACATTAGAACTATGTACTTTAAAAATGCATAGTCTTAAGTAGTGGAGAAAGCCTATATATATATATATATATATAGGTTTCACCGCTTAAAACTATGAATGAAAAGGTTCTGAAAGGAATTGTTGACCATCTTAAGCCATTGAGCTACACAAAATTAGACAAGTACATTGTTGGAGAGGGTAAACCACTTATGAATATGCTCTTCATCACCCAAGGCACCTACATAGCCAATGGTGCAGCTGGAAAAATCTGTGATTCCAAATGGCATGGTTAAAGAGATCGAAGCAGTTTTTTAAGAGAAGAAATTTTGGATTGGGCATTCAAACATCCTTTCCTTTCTGACATACCCATCTCAACTAGAACTGTTATACCCGAGGAACAAGTTTAAGCATTAATTTGCGATAATGGCTAGCACTTGAAGAGTGCATGTTGTCTCTATATATAGATACATATATACAGATATAGATATATATAGATACATATATACATATATATATATATATAGATATATATAGATACATATATATATAGATATATATATATATATGTCACGCTCCGAATTTCCAATCAATTAATATGGCATTTTGCCCTTAATTACCTTGTGTAACTTATAATTACCATCGTAATTATCGTTTTACGACAAAAATCCCTAAAAAATACGAAATCACACCATTTCACTTCAAATTTCACGACCTATTTTATAAAAATAATAGTGAAATTTTCGGGGTATTACAGTCTACCCTCCTTAAAGAAATTTCGTCATGTAATTTGGACGCATAGTACACCTAAGGTTATCACAACTTGATTCCAAAATCCAAAATTTTATTCATAATAACTTAGGTAGTACAATCAAACCAGAACATAATCAACCACACTACAACTTGCACACACTCCTATTACAATATTTTGATGCCTCACAGAGCTTACACTACCAGAAGCCATCCTTAAACCTCCAGTAATGACTTCGTGGATAAGAGGCCGGGAATCTCGGAATTCCATACATCATCAACTGGTAGAAATATGCTGCCTCCACGAAACACTTGCAAGTGTCGCAACATTCTCTACCTGCATACCTATCTCCATTCACGTCCCACATGTTCTGGCCAAAAGGACGCCAGAAGCTTTACTCACCGCAAGTAAGACACTTACCGGCGGGCAGGAAAACAGTAGTCAACGGAAAATACATCAACAGATGCTCATGACACCCCTCGGCCTGAAGCATCATCTGTTTGACTTCTTCTCTGCAGTAGTCAATGTTCCACCTACTCTGCACCCAGTCGAGGACTTCAGACAGTCGTTGCACCATTTTCTGCTGCTCGGCTCTTGGTCCCAAAATCATCCTCATCATACATGCTGCATAAAATGCAACATGATGGCCAACCACCAAACTGGGACGAGCACCATACAGTGTTCCTGGTTTGCATGCCGCATCAAAGTACTCCAGGGCTAAAGTTATGTTCGCTGCCTCCACAAGTACTCGTATTCCCATTCGGAACAGAGACTCCGGGTTCCTTGCTTCCCAGCAACGATTTGCGAAGATACGCACCTGTCTATCCGTTTCTTCGCCACCAGTGGGTCTGGACCCACAATCGAACCCATCCATGTCGATCACAGAGAGTGTAGACCAGCTGTCGGCATACTCCTTGAAGGTCTTTGAAACACAACGGAGTTCCATTGTGCTCTGCAGGGATGCGGTAGCCACCAACTGGAAAATATACTTCCAGATCTCCACCTGAAGTTCACTCCATTTAGTATTCTTGGAACGCTTGCTGCACTCTCCTTTGTTCACCATTTTGTAAGAGAAAATTTGAGATGTTTGATAACAGATATGAGTTAAGCAACATAACTCCTTATCCCATGTATTTAATCCAAACTTTCTACCGTAAGGAAACCTTTCTTTAATGTAAGTGCGGTGCACTCAACAACCCACTAAGAATAATTAATGCTCATATCTGTCTCAATTATTCAAAAGTATCGCCCACGATACAAGATTCCACAAGATTTAACCAACTAAATCTCGGTTTTCCACTAACATCGATCACAACGCTCCTTTACTTTAACTTTCGCATAATTAATTCCTCAAAAGATGCGAGGTCTCACAAGAGTGGAACTGTACGAAGAAAAACCATGCATCGGAAAAAAAAAATCTTCCACGATCTCCAAGGTCTCCGACAATTAGCTGTAAATCAGCCACACACCTTTGCTTTTGAATTTTCAAATCCTCCACCAACAATAAATATACCCTTACGCATCCACTAACAAATACCTTCCATTAGTGCCATAACCTCCTTTCTCTTTCAAAGAGGACTTCTTCATTCCACTTCTCAGAATTTACATCAACTCAAACATGTCACGTAAAGTAAATTCGTTCAGTGAATTACTTCAATCTGATCCATCTGAAAGCCAAATTTATGAAGGCTTAGATGAAATAATTCCACCACCACTAGATTTCGACAACGATATCAACATGCTAGACATGCTTCTAGCAGAAGACGAAGCCATTGAAGTAGCCCCAAGTCCACAAGTGTCATCTCCACAAGCTGAACCTGGTCCATCTCAACGTATTCCACTGAGGAAGAGCTTCACCAAATACCAAGTCCAAGCGTTGAAGGACTTCGTCGAGGCTTTTCCAAAGCCAACAGTTCAACAACGTCAAGATTTGGGTGACCAGATAAGGTTATCGTTTGCACAAGTCTCTGCATGGGTGATAAAACATCGACCCCAAACGCCTGCCCAAACAACTCGTCAACAAAATTTTCTGCTGAGACAGAAAATCAATGAGCTTCAAGCTCAACTTAGCCAGTACCAAGCAGCATTCAACAGAATCAACTGCAACCACTGTGAAAAACGAGTTACTCCCAATAGTGAGCTACTAAAAGGGATTGAAGAGACTACCCCACAACCTCAGACTCTTCCAATTCCTCCAGTCATCGGTCCAAGGGAAAAGTCTCACATGAGGAGGGATGTTCAAAAGTGTATGTCGATCCCACATCACTCTTCTTCTACACACCAACCATCAGACAACATCAACCGTTCAGAACCTGAAGAAGCATCTGTCGTGGCAGACACAACCAAGATTTCTGAAATCATTGTGTCGGTCAGAGATGAGCTAATCATCATGGCATCTGCTGCTGCGCCACTGTGGATCTCTGCACTCAAATCCAGCTCTGTCACGCTTCATGAGTTCCTGAATGAAGCAGAGTACAAGAGAATCTTCACTAACGGTATTGATCTTACTCCCACTAACTTCCAAACTGAAGCTTCTCGCTACACAGCAACTATTCCCCTCAGTCCTGTCGTACTCGTGAATATCTTCATGGATGTGGACCAATGGTCCACCATATTCAGTAGCATCATCTCGAGGGCAACGATTCTTGACGTGTTGTCAACAGGGACAACTGAAAGCTACAACGAAACCATCCAAGTCATGACTGCTGAATTTCAGGTGACCAGTCCATCTGTCTCCACTCGTGTAACTCACTTTGTTCGTTATTGCCAACGACAAACAGAACAAAGTTGGGCAATAATTGACGTCTATGTGGACGGTTTAAGCTCAAATCTGGGTCCACACTCAAAATCTCAATGCAAGAAGCGTCCATCCGGATGCTTAATCCAAGATTTGTTCAACGGCAGCTCTCGTGTCGTATGGGTGGAACATGTTGATGTACAAGATACCAAACATACCGAACACTAGTGGAGTCAGGCATAGCCTTTGGAGCAAGGCGATGGGTAGAAATACTTCAGAGGCAAGCGGAACGGTTAAATTATTCCGCGGCTGACACTTATCCACCTCAAGACTTTTGTGTCATACCATCTGTGGAAGGAAGAAGAAACTTGTTGCAGATGGCATGCAGAATAGTGACAGACTTTTGCACAGACATCGGCAACTCTACTGCTCATGAATGGAAGGTAGCCGAACAAACCAAGTTCAAGGGTTCAGGGATAAGAGTCTCCACCAACAAAATCTGGAACAGGCTGAATAAGCCTCTTGGCCTCACTCGAACTGCATCTGCAATAATCCAGCATCATGTCTCTCATAGGAAGCTCCTTGACTTCCTCACTGACGCACAAACTCGGAACCAATGGGACCACTTAGCATTGGAAAAAGAAGTACAGGAGATTGCACACATCACAACTGGTCATGATCCACGCAATTGTGTCTCCTTGTTGCAAATGCACAACACCTACATACTCCAAGAAAGTTGTACTGATTCAACAGGGTCATACGTGATTTATGCCCCTATTAGTCAATCAACAGTGCAGAAGTTAATAGGTGGTTGTGAGTTAGGTACAGTTGTATTCCTAACTTCAGGTTTTTCAATTCTACCAGATATGCCTACTGCTGGAAGAACAGAAGGGATCTCAGACAATCCATACATTGGTTGTCTAGTAACGGTAGCAACACAGATCTCTACTGAGTTACTGAAGAACAAGAAAGGGTCAGTGGATCAAGTCTGTCGTTTGATCCAGGGTACGGTTCAGAGAGTTAAAAATGTAGCCTTGTAAACTATCATTTAAGGAATTGTAATTTGTACTTTATATTCTTAACAACACAACAGCACTGAAGAGCACATGATGGGGATCCGCCGCGGTCGGGCCATCACTCGATAAATACTGTGTGCTATTAAGCATACGAAGTAACCATTACTTGGATGAATCTAAGAACCTAACGCCAAACTCTAAACCAAACCTAAGCTCTAAACCCTAACTTCACTTCACAATTCTACTTGCCTCAAACACTTCTCCAGAGCATTCCATAGCTCATTCATTCCCTTAGAGCGTTCTTACGCTCTGATACCATTCTGTCACGCCCCGAATTTCCAATCAATTAATATGGCATTTTGCCCTTAATTACCTTGTGTAACTTATAATTACCATCGTAATTATCGTTTTACGACAAAAATCCCTAAAAAATACGAAATCACACCATTTCACTTCAAATTTCACGACCTATTTTATAAAAATAATAGTGAAATTTTCGGGGTATTACAGTTAATTGTCACACGGACCAAGTGTTTCCCAAAACTTTTTCCCTGTGATGGCGCTAAGTAGCCCAATCTACTTAACTAGCCGCTTACCCTCTCACTCGTTACTACTTTACCTAGCGAGGCTAACGAGTATGAAAGACAATCACACACCAAATACGGACACAGTGTTTACGGGAAGCCCACCTCCCAACCTTTAACTCTATTAAAGGAATACTCACCAAGAGTACAAAGACAACAATACAAAGAGTATGCTTTCAGCCTTAGCTATCTCACTCTATCTGCCTAGCAATCTCTCTATGTTCTCTACTTCCTTCTTACTTAGCCAACTCTCTTGCCAAGTATTTACAAGCATTGGCAGCTGACACCCCCAGCTGCCAAAGGGTATTTTCCCATGTGTTGGCAGATGACTCCCCATGCTGCCACCCAATGCTGTGTGCCATCATCACACTCACCATGCCCACTGAGCTGCCTCCTCTTTTCCCTTGGCTGCTTGCATGTGCAGGCAGCTAACTCCTTAAGCTGCCATCATTGCTTGCATGTGTGATCCTTGTCAGCACGTACACCTTTTGGCTGTGTGTATGTGCTCTTCATCATACACCCACCTTGGCCCTGCTGAGTGCTTCCAGCCAGCATACACTCTGTTGTGTCTGCCTGGTCAGCACCTCCCCACTTTGCATGGCCTGCCTTCCTTTGCTCCTTCTGCATGCTGCCTCAACCAGCACACATAAGCCCACCTCCTAGCATGATGCAAGGCACCCATCATGCTGTGGTAAATCTCGAAAGTTACCGGTGTAACAAACCACCCCCACTAGAGCTTGACGACGCCCTCGTCGTCGGTAGGGTCTCGAGGTACTTGTTAATCTGCTTCTCAAACTGCCAAAGGCTCACTTCTTTTTCCCAGCTAGCATCAGCTTCGGTACCATCTTTCCATTGTACTAAGTAATCAGTCCGCCGATTCTTCTTGCTTTGTCCCATTGTCTTGTGGTGGAGTATCTTCTCCACGCCCTTGTCAAACTGCTTTCGTATGACGGGAGGAGCCCTTTTCCCTTGTTGACGCTCACTGTCAACTAAGTCTTTATGAAAAGGCTTGAGATAACTTACATGGAATGTCGGATGAACCTTCAACCGATCTGGCAGCTTCAATCGATAAGCTACCCTCCCAACTCGCTTCACCACCTCAAAAGGACCATCGTACTTTGGAATCAGACCTCGGTGCACAGCTTTGGATTTAATTTTCTTCCAAATCTGCGGTGTCAATTTTAATAACACCAAGTCGCCTACTTCGAACTCAAGTGGCCTCCTGCTTGCATCGGCACTCTTCTTCATGCGCCTTTGTGCCTTGGCCAAGCTATCTCTTGCTTGCTCAATCAGCTCTTGCTTTCCTAAAGCAAACTTGTATGCAGCAGGGCACTGACCTCCTGACTTTTGTTTCGCCACCTCAACAGGTGTAAGTGGCTGCTGCCCAAATGCTAACTCTGCCGGGCTCATACCAGTTTATGAAGACCGATGTAGATTATAACAGAACTGTGCTGTGTCAATGAGACCAAGCCAATTCCCCTGGCTTGCTGTCACATAATGCCTCATATACTCCTCCAGCAATGCATTGATCCTCTCCGTCTGGCCATCCGTCTGAGGATGATTGGCTGTTGAAAACTTCAACTCCGTACCAATCAAGTTGAACAACGCAGTCCAAAACCTACCAGTGAATCTTGAGTCTCTATCACTGATAATGTCTTCAGGTAACCCAAAATACTTCACCACATGCTTGAAGAACAACTCCGCTGCCACGTCCGCTGGGCATGCTTGTGGTGCTGGTATGAAAACAGCATACTTCGAAAATCGATCGACCACGACCATGATGGAACTCATTCCATCTACCTTTGGTAACCCTCCAATGAAGTCCATGGAAGCAGATTGCCATGGTTTCTCGGGTATAGGCAAGGGCTGTAGCAACCCAGCTGCCTTCTTCTTCTCAGATTTGTCTTGTTGGCACACAAGACATGTTTTGACGTATAGCTCCACGTCTTGATCCATCTTAGGCCAGTAATATGACCTTGACAATAGCGCGAGCATTCTCTCCACCCCTGGATGTCCTGCCCACAATGGATCGTGAGTATCTTTCATCAACTCACTTCTTAGTCCCCCTCCACTAGGAACATATAATCTGCCACCCTTTGCATACAGCAAATCCTCTTCTTGCCAATACCTCCTTACTAAGCCATCTTTCATATCTTGCTGCAGCTTAGCGTAGATACTATCAATCTTGGCATGCTCTTTCACACGATCAAGAAAATTCGAGTGAGCCGTTGTTAGAGCAGAAACATAAGTTTGCACCTCCTTTCGGCTAAGTGCATCAGCAACATCATTCTGCCTTCCTGGCTTGTGCACCCATTCAAATTCGAACTCTGCCAGAAACTCCTGCCACCGTGCCTGTTTTGGAGTCAATTTCTTCTGAGTCTTGAAGTAGGTATTAGCCACATTGTCGGTGAACACTGTAAACTTCGTACCCAGCAAGTAGTGCCTCCACACGTCTAGGCAATGAATCACAGCAACCTCTTTCTCATGGGTTGAATAACGTTGTTCTGCATCCTTCAACTTCCGGCTCTCAAAGGCCAATGGATGACCCTCTTGCACAATTACACCACCAATGGCTCGGTCAGATGCATCTGTATGGACTTTAAAAGGCTTATGAAAGTCTGGCAAACCCAGCACTGGCGCTGAAGTAACTGCCCTCTTCAACTTGTCAAAAGCATCTTGACACTCACTCGTCCATTCCCACTTCTGGCTCTTCTTTAGAAGATCAGTCAAAGGGCTCACCTTCTTTGAATACCCCTTAATGAACCTTCTGTAGTAGTTTGCTAATCCCAGAAATGAGCGCAACTCAGGTACCTTGGAAGGGGCCGACCAATCCACAATCGCCTTCACCTTCCTTTCATCCATTCGGATCCGTCCTTTGCTTATCCAATGCCCCAAGAACATTACTTCCTGGCGACAAAACTCGCACTTCTCTTTCTTGACATAGAGCTGATGTTCTCTAAGCCGTGAGAACACTTGTCTAAGGTGATCAAGGTGATCATCCAAAGTTTCACTGTAGATCACAATGTCGTCGAGGTACACCACCACGAAACGATCCAGGAACTCATATAGCACATCGTTCATCAAATTGCAGAATGTTGCAGGGGCATTTGTGACACCGAATGGCATCACCAAAAACTCGTATGACCCATACCTTGTCACGCATGCCGTCTTTGCTTCATCTCCGTCTGCAATCCGAACTTGCCAATATCCTGCCCGCAAATCCAGCTTTGTAAAATAGGAAGCTTTGCTTAACCGGTCGAATAAGTCCGATACATTTGGAATTGGATACTTATTCTTAACCGTCACCTTGTTAAGAGCACGATAGTCCACACACATCCGCATTGAACCATCTTGCTTCCTCTGAAACAGCACTGGGGCACCATAGGGAGCTTTGGAGGGCTGGATATACCCTGCTTCCAGCAACTCATCGCCGGAACGGTTGGCCGGAAAACGCACAGTAGAGAGAGAAAGAGAGGGTCGGGGAAGAGAGAGAGATCGGGTAGAAGGAGAGAGAAAGTGCCCAGAAAAAAAAGAATTTGTTTTATAGAAAAACTGGAATTTTCCGAGGGCTGTAACTCCTTCATACGATGTCCAATTCTGGTGAACCAAATTCCTACGAACTCGATTCGACGAGGTCTACAACTTTCATGAAGGAAGTTTTCCCAAATTCTCGACGGATAAAAAGTTACCTTAATTAACCTTGTGTAACTTATAATTACCACCGTAATTATCGTTTTACGACAAAAATCCCTAAAAAATACGAAATCACACCATTTCACTTCAAATTTCACGACCTATTTTATAAAAATAATAGTGAAATTTTCGGGGTATTACAATATATATATATATATAGCTCTAGGACCAATGAACTTAATTGTAAAAATGAATGAATGAATGAATTACCTCTTGAATGGGAAGAGCAACCAAAATGCGAGGTAGAAGGGATAACAGCTTTTGAAGGCTCGCCTAGCCTTGATGGATCGATTTCCTTTCAGAGGGATTGTTGTTTGATCTCCTGATCTTCTTCTCCAGCACCAGCAGGTCCCAAATGTCTTGGCAATTTTCTTGCGAAAAATTACTGGTAAAAATATGATGATGTCGATGCAATAGATGGCATCTATGAGATTGGTCGTATGCAACTATATACCGTCATCAAATTCCAATCGTAGGTTATGTAGTACTTGTCTGCGTCCTTATAAATGACAAGAGTGTAAAGGAATAACGGATCAAGGAACAAAGCAATGCAGCATACAAGCAAAAAGAATGTATTCCACATTCTTTTTTGCCTCTCATGTGCTTTAATAGTTTTTTCCAGTAGTCTTGCACTTGTATTCAAAAGGACTCCAGATTTCGCCAATAAATTTCCATCTACTTGTTTGTACCAAAAAAAAAAAGCAAATTATGACGGGAAAGAAAAAAAAATTGAAATTCTGAAATTGCCAAATCAATCAAGCTCACTATATTTTGTCGAATGGATCCCAATACTGGGCAAGGAATTGCAAAATTGTTGGCCTAGCAAATACCAGGATAGTGCTTAACAAACTTTTAGGTCCTAGATTACTGGGTAGTCTTTCAATTATTTTCCTAACACTAATTTAGAGCAGTAGAATAACTAACCAGCACAATATGCTGACTTCTGTCCTAATATTAAGAGTGGTCTACATGCTGGACAGACTGTGACTTAAGAACAATATATCTATTATATCTTTACCTTTACCTTTACAAAAATTTTGGTGAAGTGGACTCCAATGCAGTTGTAAATCTATCCAGATTCTTAAATAATCAACTTACATGTCATTTTAACTTAAGCACCAAGAGACTAGTGAGAACAAAATTTAGTGAGCTTAAAAACAACATGGATTCTCCTGTACTTAATAGCGTATATACATACATATATGCATACATAAGTGAGAAGACAATTACAATAATTAATCCAACAAACTTCATGTTTTGACTTTCAAGTATTGATAACCAAATTCCAGATCACTGTTTCTAAAAACAATAGGAACACTAGCAACATGAACACATATTTGTCCCCATGCCACAAGCTCTTTTAGTTGTAGTGATGGATGCTCATGGATAAACAAGGCATGCAAGAAACGAATATTGCGTACTTTAAAAATGCATAGTCTTAAGTAGTGGAGAAAGCCTATATATATATATATATATATATATATATATATATATATATATAGGTTTCACCGCTTAAAACTATGAATGAAAAGGTTCTGAAAGGAATTGTTGACCATCTTAAGCCATTGAGCTACACAAAATTAGACAAGTACATTGTTGGAGAGGGTAAACCACTTATGAATATTTTCTTCATCACCCAAGGCACCTACATAGCCAATGGTGCAGCTGGAAAAATCTGTGATTCCAAATGGCATGGTTAAAGAGATCGAAGCAGTTTTTTAAGAGAAGAAATTTTGGATTGGGCATTCAAACATCCTTTCCTTTCTGACATACTCATCTCAACTAGAACTGTTATACCCGAGGAACAAGTTGAAGCATTAATTTGCGATAATGGCTAGCACTTGAAGAGTGCATGTTGTCTCTAAATTCTGGTGGTACTTTAGCATGAAGGTAACTAGTGTTTCTCAGTTGGAGCAGTGAGAACGTTAGGCAGCGTCTTCCATACAAGCAGTTTAATAGTTGAAATAGTTGAAAGTACCAAACCATCTATTTTCTAAGAGTACCATAAAATAAAATACTATTTTTTTACTATATTATTTACTGTTTTACCCTTAATATATTTAAGTTTATATATTATCTAATATAATGTTGGAGGGGTAAATCTTTTTGCAAAAACACATTCTTTTTGCATATATATATATATATAGATAGATATATATCTATCTATATATATAGATAGATATATATAGGTTCCACCGCTTGAAACTATGAAAGAAAAGGTTCTGAAAGGAATTGTTGACCATCTTAAGCCAGTGAGCTACACAAAATTAGACAAGTACATTGTTGTAGAGGGTAAACCGGCCACTTATGAATATGTTCTTCATCACCCAAGGCACCTACACAGCCAATGGTGCAGCTGGAAAAATATGTGATTCCAAAAGGCATCGTTAAAGAGATCGAGGCCGTTTTTTAGGAGAAGAAATTTTGGATTGGGCATTCAAACATCCTTTCCTTTCTGACATACCCATCTCGACTAGAACTGTTATACCCAAAGAACAAGTTGAAGCATTAATTTGCGATAATGGCCAGCACTTGAAGAGTGCATGTTGTCTCTAAATTCTAGTGGTACTTTAGCATGAAGGTAACTAGTGTTTCTCAGTTGGAGTAGTGGGAACGTTAGGCAGCGTCTTCCATACAAGCAGTTTAATAGTTGAAATAGTTGAAAGTACCAAACCAGCTATTTTCTAAGAGTACCATAAAATAAAATACTAATTTTTTCACTATATTATTTACGGTTTTACCCTTAATATATTTAAGTTTATATATTATCTAATATAATGTTGGAGGGGTAAATCTTGGGTTTTTGAATATACTAAGAACCCAAGTTTTTGCGTTTTTTTTTTTTTGAGAATGATAAATTTATTGAATAGGATCAGTAGAATACAAAGGATGACAAGTCATCCAATACCATCTTAGGCTAATAGATCAGCCTGTACACAGTTAGATAACCAAGGAGGAAAATTCTCAGACCACGTACAAGTGAAACTATTCCTAACTGCAAAGTTAGCAAGCTCATGTGCCACATTATTACATTCCCTCGGTACATAAGAGCAACGAAGCCGAGTGAATTGTCGCATGAGCATCTTGATCCCATCCAAAAGGTGCCCATCAGCCGCGAGACTTTCATCCTCATCTAGAATCGCATTAACAATTGTCATTGCATCCGATTCCAACTCAAGACAAATAATACCTCGCTCTAATGCAATTTGTAACCCATAAGAGATTGCAAGAATCTCCGCATGTCTAGGAGTAGTGACGCCGTAAAGAGGAATGGTACTAGCCACCGCAACTTCCCCCTTGGCGTTATATATATATATATATATATGATTTTTCTCCACTATATAAGACTATGCACTTTTAAAATACATAGTTCTAATGTTAGCCGTCAGATCTATTTAAATGATCTGATCTAACGGTTGACATTAAAACTATATATTTTAAAAGTGCATAGTCTTATGTAGTGGAGAAAGATTTTGTGTGTGTGTGTGTGTGTGTATATATATATATAATTGATATGACCCTTGATCATGCATGTAATAAACAATTCCACTGCAGGGTGAGTAAGATTAACATGATCGATGGGATCAATGTCAAGTCATTATCTTCAAAAGATTTCTCAAACATTTCTGTATTTTAGGGAAAGTGAAAAGAGAGAAATTTTAGTTCGCTATATTTACAACTATTTAACTATAAAAATATAGGTAATCAACTATTTAATTTTAATGCTGTATAAGAACAGTAAGACTATGGTATATATGTTGACATTTCTCATACATAATGAGGAGAAAAACTCTTTGTTAAGGTAAATAAGGTCCTCATTAAAGTAAATTAGGTTCTCGTTTAAATAATTAAGTCCTAAAAGTTGTAATTGTAATATTTTACAACTTAATGACACATATTACCACTTCGACAACTCATGTGATAACTAAGAAAAAAAACCCTCGTTAAGGTAAATAAGGTCGTCATTAGAGTAAATAGATTCTCGTTTAAGTAATTAAGTCCTAAAAGTAGCAATTGTACGTATAAGATACGTTAACATACACTACAATTTTTTGTATACGAAATATAAGTTATACGATCACATTTTCAAATTCAAAAAACTAATGAAATGTTCCTTTTGTAATAGGGAAATCCTCCTCAGAAGGGAAATCATGTTGTCCTCTTGAATGAAACCAATTATGATAATTAATCACTATTTGACGGACGGACTATTAGTTCGATAATTAATTCCTTATACCGTTTTTGGTTTTTCCCTTGATAATTCCAATACCTCTAATTCACCGATAATTCCCGAACCTCAACTTCCCAAATAAATTACTCGTCGATGAATCTAATTATCCAAAATACGTACTCGGCGACGAATCCAATGGTCGGATTGTCACGGTTCGATAAATCGAACGAACGTAAACTAATTTATTCGGATTCACAAACCATAATTATACTTTAATTATCCAACTGACCTAATTCCAAAGATCCAACCGTGCACTATTCTCAAAATAATTATCTTAACATCATACTCAAATTCGGTGACCATCCGACGACCATATGGTAAATACATCGTAACCGTACGATAAGTCAATAACGTACCTAAATTAATTGGATTAATTCTGAAACTTCGTCAATTTCCAACAAATCATATACCCACATGATCATAGTAAATTGTACATGCTATTAAGATAAAATGCACCTCCAAAGGAGGCCGGACGCGCCGCCACACCCTGCTCCTAGCCGCCACTAGCCGCTGCGCGTGGACTCCACTCGCCGCCACTCAACCATTTCTAATGGTCACCAAATTTTACCAGTATGTACACCATAGCTCAAGGATCAACTTTCATACCTGTCATGAAGTCTGAATCGGGCTAGAACTCCACGAATTTTGCTTGGAAGTTCCGGGTGGCCGAATTTTCTTTCCTTCGATCCGCCGCCGTCCAGCGGAGTTAGGCTGCAAAACCGGTGGCGCTAGACTCGTGGAGATGAGGGCTACAAAGCCCAATGGGTGGCTTCAATCGATTTGCCCGGAAAAACGCCGAATAAAGCCGGAGAAAATCTCAGTCGCTGTCACGATTTTGGGAGTAGATTCCGGCGGCCTCAAGTGGTGGTTCGCCGTGAAACTTATTAGTATTGGAAGAGGGAGAGGAGACGAACAAATTGTGGGTGGTGGCGAGCTATGGGGTGGCCGGAGAAGCCGACTGGTACTGTAGCAAGGAGGAGAGGTCGGGGAAGCCCAAAGGTCACACGGATCTGAAGGGTTTCTCCACCTTTTTCGGAAATTTCCCGAAATAGAAACTTCTATTTATAGTGGCTTCCCGAAATAGTAACTCGACTTCCGTTTCTCATAACTTTTCCATACGAACTCCAATTTTTACGTACTTTATATCCACGGATTCGGTTTAACGTGCTCTACAACTTCTGTGCAGAAAGTTTAATCAAATTCTTGACCGAACAAAAAGTCACCCCGAAGGCCCCCTAAAAGTACTAACTGAAGCTCAAAAATGAAACTTCTGCCAAATCGCCGAAACGCTAACTAATACATTGGTAAGTTTTGGTATGGGGTGTCACATGTCAAGATTGTTCAATACTATCAATCCTTGGTGTGCTGCGCTTTAAAATCAATATAATTTCTTAGGTTAACCTATTCACCCCCTCTAGGTTAATAGCGCGCACATCACGTTCTAGAATTTTCAAAGGCTCTTAGGGCATCTCCAATGTTGAGTGCCAAATCTAAGTGCCAAACCTATTTTAATACCCCAAAATGAGTACTATTCATATCGCTAAACCACCATCTCCAACAATGGGGTGTCAAACCCAAGTGCTAGAATTTTTTTTGTTTGGTCAAATTTGGGCCATTAGATCACAAATTTTACTGTTGGAATTCATTTTTAAATAATTTTTTTTCTTGAAACCAGGACCGTCCATTTTTAATTAGACTGATTATGGACGTCCATTTCAGATGACCGTTAGTAAGCTTTTCCTTCCCACATGCGGGCGATAGCTAGGGGCCCAACTGTCAATTGCTTTTGTTTCTTCTCAATCGCGCGTGCGCTTGTCTGCTCTCTTCCTCTCTCACCTCAACGCGTTGGCTTCTAGCTCTCCTCTCAGTGACTTTCCTTCTCTTCCCGTGTTAGCAACATGATGTAGGTCCGACACAAAATTTTGGCACTTAGTCTCAGTCTTGGACCGAGTTTGGCCCTGAATTTTATCATTGATGGAGAGCCCAAATGCTATTTTGGGTGCCAAATTTGGGTTTAACACTACCACTGGAGATGCCTTAGGATTCCTCAGGCTATTTTTTATAAGATGCTGTACGAGTAACCTATTCTCACATCACAACTTGATCAGATAAAGTAGTAAAGCAATTATGTAGGTAGGTGATTTGGTCATTTGAGCTCAAAACATAATTAGAGTGAATAGTCTGTTTTTTTTTTTTACCCAATGTTACAAATAAGCTAATGCAAACTATTTTGTTTTGCGGCCACTTATTCACACAGCAAAACCATAAGTAACTTATTTTAAAAGCACAACATTTTCAAATTGGTCCATAGTGCGCTTCCACTAACATAGTGACACTTCATGGTTACATTTTTTGAAATACTTGCCTAGTTACATTAACATTTGACAAGAAACAAATAAAGAAAAGAAAATAAAAAAGCCACGCCTGCGAATCCTCTCTTCGTTCTGTCCATGACACCTCTCGCCAGTCATCACCACCACCATCACCTTCACTTTCTCTCTAAAGCTCTGACGCTTTCCGTCACTTTCCCCGCCAATCAGAGCAAAATTACAATCTAATCCTTACAATGGGCCGGAACTCTTCGTCTCCTCCGGCTATCCTCGACGACAATGGCGGTGCCGGCGGTAACGATCTAGGCTTCCACTCGATTCGCGATCGTTTTCCGTTCAAACGGAACCCTAACCCTAGCCACCACCGAGGCCGGGACCGGGGCTTAGCGGATCGCAGCCAGTCCCTGCGTCACCGACCGCATCACACCCGCTTCTATCGCAAGGGATTGAGGGGGCTATTCCCCTTCAAAGGAAAGTCGGCGTTCTATTCGGTGCTCATCTTCGTGGTGTTCGGCTTCGCGGTGGCGACAATGGTGTTGCAGAGCTCCATGACTTTGGTCTTCAGGCAAGGGAGTGAGAGAGGGCGGTTGCTGAGGGAAGGCTTGAAGTTCGGGAGCACCTTGAGGTTTGTGCCTGGGAGGCTTTCTCAGAGGTTCGTCCAGGGTGATGGGCTCGATGGGGCTCGTAAGGACCCGAGGATTGGTGTTCGGCCGCCGAGGCTAGCTCTTGTGAGTGTTATTGCCTTGCTGCTTTTGCTTGAATTTTGGTCCCTTTGTGTGAATAATACATCTCTGATTAGAAATTAGTAAATCGTTTTTATCCAAGTCTGGCTTTAGTCTGTCAATCATTTGGTTAAGCACTATGATAGTAAATGGAGTGGACATAGAATGTTTAGTTTCTAATAAAACAGAAAGGAAATAAATGAGCTAGAATTTAGTGGTTTTCTGTATCTTTCAGCACAAGTTTTAATGGTTTCAACATTTTATTTGTTTATTATCACCTAGTTCTCCTCAGTTAAGACGAATACATAGTATCTGCTTTAGGTACTTTGTTTTGTGGGGGCTTATGGGTTCTCAAGTCCAGATACCGAAATTTTGTTCCGCTTGTTTTTCTGACTTCTTTGAGGATTACAAGGAATTGGTACAGGTAATGGTATTTGGGTGTAAATTGCTATTAAGGTTTATGAGAAAATGTGGGAAGATTCGAACAAGTTAAATGATTCTAATAACTAGTCATAATTAAGGCCCAAGAGGAAGAAATCCTTGTGATATGGCGAGTTGAGAAAGATTGGTTCAAAAACTGGCTGTTCTCTTATACCAATATGATTAATCTTGTTGAATTGATCAGCGGACTTTACCTGTTAAATTCTAGTGGCTGACAGTTGGTAGTTTGCTAAATGAAGTCAGTGATGTTTGAAAGGTAATATTTCGTTTTGAGAGAGGAGGATTTCATTAACCTTGCAGTCAATTGTCTACTCAAGAAAGAAGACCTTATTGATTTGCTATATACAATTCATTACTCTTACAAGTTCAAACAAAAAAGAAATAAAATCTGTAGTTAAAGATGAATTTTAATTTTCATCTAGTATTAAGACATGTAATTATTATGTTCATGAAGGTTTCCGTGAGTGAAGAGGAGAAATTAGTTTTTAGGTAAGGATAGGTTAGAATGGAAAAAAAATTATTTGTTGCAAAGGTGAGGAGATTAGGGTTTAGGGACCTTATGAAAAATAAAAGGAAAACTCTTTAGACTGATGTTTTGTGACAGGACATTATGAGTTAATTCTGCATAAATAGAGGAAGTATAAGGGTGGTAAATGAGTTGTGTTGTGGTCATGTTTTTCAGAAGTTTGAATGCCAATTGCTTCAAATTTTAAGAA
Source organism: Rubus parviflorus (assembly GCA_029955375.1). NCBI lineage: Eukaryota > Viridiplantae > Streptophyta > Magnoliopsida > Rosales > Rosaceae > Rubus > Rubus parviflorus. Next base: position 5,242,673 of record JARGGL010000005.1, on the reverse strand, counting down.
GGGAGTGCACAACATGTCAATGTGGTAAACACTCTTTGCTGATGTGGATATGATTGACTTCCCACCAGGATTGTGATTTCTTGTTAACTTGCTTAGTAGAGTGAGACCCATTTTAAGGAAAAGTTCATTGAATTGTTTGCACTATGTGAGAAGGTTATGTGCTTTTGAATTGGGAAGAGGATAATATGTTTGATCTGCAACACGATTTATAAAAAAAATTTGGACACAAAGTCGAAAATAATTTATTCTTGATTCTTCTAAAAAAAAAAAACTAATTTATTCCTGAGAGATGTTACGTGTAGAACATGGGTGTTCCTTAACTTACTACTTTTTTGTTCAATTCCTGTAAGTTTACAAGTATATCCGTATTTCGTGGGTATTTTTGTAGAATTTAGCAATGTATTCTATGCATGGTCAGTTTCAAATAGTTATATCAGCAGTCTGCAGGTTTTTCTGTTGGCCTTCTACAATAAACAATTATTTGTCTTGGCATGAAGTATTCCTCAGATCGCTTATGATCTATTTGACTTAGATATACATCTCTAGGAAATCCAGGTTTTGATAAGTAGCTGAATCTATTGGTCTCTCCAATTCAGATATTGAACTCATTCTATGTACTTTATTTTTGTCTGTCAAGAGCGTATGTTATTAAAACTTCTCTCATCAGTCAGTCTCAAACTAACTTTGGTTGTTGAAGCAGAGCTAGCCATGGAAGTTTGCAGTAGTGTATGGAGCTATATGATACATTTCTAATCATGAGTGATTCTATACTAGTAACTCAAATGACAGATATTAATTATTGGAAGACAGTCTATGACTCTCACATTGAAATATTTGGCTTTTCCATATAAAGCTATGGCATTAATATATTTTCTTGTACAGAAAATATTAAAGTATTGGTACTTCTAAACAATTGAACTTGCCTAGAAAAGCTTGAGTTTGTGTTTATAATTCTGTTTCATACGTGAATCTTCTTTGTTTGAGACACTACTTGTCCTCATCTTTCTATGTATTATTGCAAGCTTAGAGTGGCTTGTATTGCACAAGCAGTTTTACTGTGATTTGTTAACTAACTATGTTGATATTATAAGTAATTTATTACAGCCTTTCATAGTTAAATCTTATTGTTACCTCCTTGATCGTAAAATGGAGGTTTTAGGTGCCTCAATATCTTTGGGTACAATGCTTTCCACAAATGGGTTTCTTTTTAAAATGTATGTGCACCGAGTTGCTTTTCATGTTGGTTATGCCTACATTTGATGATGTCAGATCTTGGGAAACATGAAGAAGGATCCACATTCGTTGATGTTGATTACTGTGATGAAGAATATCAAGAAATTGGGTTATGGGCTTAAGGTGAGTTGTTCTACTCATCCTTTTTTTCTTTTCCTGATGAAACTAAATAAATTTGTCAGTATAATACAGACATAGATATGTAGTGAACAAGCTGTACGCTGAAAATAGCTAGAAACATTTATAGAATCTCTGGCTTTATATCAAACTAAGGTTGCAAAACAGCTGCCTACCAATCCTGATGTATAAATAAGAAAGCTATATTTTAGAATTCAGATTAAAATGAAGCCCCCAACAACGGCACAATGGCCAAAAGAAAAAAGTTGTTCATGGTTCCTGATCTGTTGTTGGTGATTATGGAGCCCTGTGTTTGGTTGATCGTTGATGAGCATTGTACTATCCAAGCAGGTGGCTGGTATTCTTTATCTTATTCATTGGTAGTAGCATATTTTCATGTTGATAAAAGAAGTTGAACTGCAAATTGATGTACGGTTCTGTTGTTAAATTAAGTTAATAATAAGGAAGCTTGTAGAATTGAAGTAGAAGGTTGTGTTGGTAAACAAGATGATTCTTGTATATTATTGGGGAAGTGGCTGGTATTCTTTATTGTATTCACTGGTAGTAGCATATTTTCATTTTGATAAAAGAAGTTGAACTGCAAATTGATGTACGGTTCTGTTGTTAAATTAAGTTAATAATAAGGATGCTTGTAGAATTGAAGTAGAAGGTTGTATTGGTAAACAAGATGATTCTTGTATATTATTGGGGAAGTGGCTGGTATTCTTTATTGTATTCACTGGTGGTAGCATATTTTCATGTTGATAAAAGAAGTTGAACTGCAAATTGATGTACAGTTCTGTTGTTAAATTAAGTCATTAATAAACATAAGCAACTGTTCTGAATTGCTATTTATGCAATCTTCCAATGCCTATATGACAGATTTTTTCCGTAGCGAATGGTAAAGCACGTAAAATGTGGGAGGAACATGGTGGCCCAATTTCAATTTTAGCTCCAGAGCATTACAGCCTTATTGATTGGTCGATGTATGTCCACTTTTTTAAGTGCTGTTGTTTAGCCTAATTTTTAGTTGGCTGGGTATAAGTGTTTCAGTTTTGGTTACTAGGGCAGTTTTTCTACTGTTGGTCAGTCAATGACTTTAAACTTGCCCATATCTATTGTTGGTTATCTTACTGAGACAATTGACATATTTCATTTCTACAGTTTCGAAGGTGTTATTGTTGACTCTGTTGAAGCAAAAGAATTCATTTCAAGGTGGGTTTGTTTGACATTCTTTTTGTAGCTGGCTGAATTCTATTGTTTTATAATTATGTGTAAGAGGATTTCTCTTGCATGGACTACCTTGGTGGCTTTTGCTTTATTTGATGGACCACAGAGCAATCATAATCTATATTCCATCTAGTAAACAAAAAGTATTTCCAGTGTCTGATCATATCAACATCTGGAATCTTTAAATCCCACTTAAATTGATCGTAAGCATGCAAACTTTAGATCCAATATGGAAATAAAAGTTCAATAGGTTTGATCTATGTGTTTGGGTTTTGTTTGAAACTGGAATATTGAGGAGTTTTTGTATTTACCGATGTTAAGACTGCTGGAATATATTATGATGTTTAGTAAATGTTTTACTATATTTCTTTTCATAAGCAGTACTTCACTAGTATAATTACATTTATGGATAAAACATTATGGTTACTGAGTACTGACTGGTGATTTGCGAAGTGAGGCAGTGAACAATAATTAAAGTGCTATTGCTTAGTCCTTAAAGCTAATTTTAGTTCCTTGTAAATCTTCAATTTTTCTGGTAAACTATATAAATAGTCCCATACAGTTTTTGCCATGTCCATTCTCTTTTTCTCTTTTTGTTTTTTTAATTGCTTCCTACACAAGTCAAGCATATTAAAAGCATACTTTCTTATCACTAAAAAGAAAAAAAGAAAGAAAAAAAAAAGCATACGCAAACTAAGAGTTGCATATAAGGAAATGCATATATAAAGTTGCTTAAGTTGGACATGCGATGACTAGTAAGTTTTAGATTCATGCAGCCTTATGCAGGAGCCTTTTTGTTCAGTACCACTGATATGGATAATTCAAGAAGATACACTCGCTAAGCGTCTTCCATTGTATGCGGAAATGGGCTGGAAGCATCTTGTTTCTCATTGGAAAAGTGTTTTTAGCAGAGCTAATGTTGTGGTGTTTCCAGATTTCACTTTGCCGGTAAATTTGCCACCTGTTTTACTTATAATTTTTTGCTTGCACCTTATTCTACGATTCTTGCTAATTGATTGCTAATTTGTCTTTTTATCTCTATGTTTCTTATGATTGTCTTTGTATCCTGTATTAGATGTTATACAGTGTTCTTGACACTGGAAACTTCTTTGTCATTCCTGGATCCCCAGTCGATGTTTGGGCTGCTGAAAGCTACAGTAAAACCCACTCCAAGAATCAATTGAGGAAGAACAACGGATTCAGTGAAGATGATATGTTGGTTCTAGTTGTTGGAAGTTCTTTTTTCTTCAATGAGCTTTCATGGGATTATGCTGTAGCGATGCATTCTATAGGACCACTGCTAATAAAATATGCAAGGAGGAAAGATGCAGGAGGGTTTAAATTTGTTTTTTTATGTGGTAATTCATCTGATGGATATGATGATGCTTTCCAGGTAGTTAATTTACTAGAATATGCTGTTGTCACAATAAATTTTGAGGTTCTTGCATCTGATCTAAATGCATTCAAGTGGCTCCCATTTCCTAACGAAAGATTTTTCTTGCCAATGGTGACTCAAAATTGTGTTTTGTATTTATTTGTAATATTTTTTTTTAAAAATATGAATAAGATTGCTCACAGCCTGGTAATGTAAAGTCTTTTTGTATTTTTCATTAAAGTACTCTGGTCAATCTTCTGATATGTCTTACCACTAGCATTAGTTCATAGGATGAAGTATGAAGCACATTTTGATCCCTTGTCCTCTTGTGTAGGAAGTTGCTTCACGTCTAGGACTTCTTCATGGTTCTGTAAGACATTATGGCTTGAATGGTGACGTCAATAGTGTGTTATTAATGGCGGACATTGTGCTCTATGGTTCTTCACAAGATGTACAGGGTTTTCCTCCATTGCTTATCCGTGCCATGACTTTTGGAATCCCAGTTATTGCACCTGATTTTCCCGTCTTGAAGAAATATGTGAGTTATTCAAATTCTTCTTGTCTTGATAGTTTATTGCTATGCTGGGGTCTGTGTCACTGTCCTTTACATGTGTGAAATTATAGGTAGTTGATGGAGTTCACACGATATTTTTTCCAAGACATGATCCTGATGCTTTACTGAAGGCTTTCTCGCTTATGATTTCAAATGGGAAACTTTCTAAATTTGCTCGAACAGTTGCTTCCTCTGGAAGGCTGCTTGCTATGAACCTGCTTGCATCAGAATCCATAACTGGTTACGCAAGGCTTCTGGAGAGTGCACTAAGTTTTCCATCAGATGCTCTGCTGCCAGGTCCATTCTCCCAGCTTCAACAGGGTACATGGGAATGGAATTTGTTTGGGAGTGAAATAGATTACAATACTGGCGATATGCTAAACATTGATGAGACTCAGGCATCCTTGGAAAACTCAAGTGTTGTTCATGCCCTCGAAGAATTGTTTTCCGGTTTTTCTTACTCAACAAACATATCTGAGAATGGAACTGAGAATTTGGCACGTGATATTCCAACTCAACTAGATTGGGATATCTTGAGGGAAATTGAACTTTCTGAAGAATATGAGAGGCTAGAAATGGAGGAGGTATAGTATTTCCTGAAATTACACAACTTGTGTGAGTCTAGTTCAATCTGCCTCTTCTTCCCCTCCCTTTATGTGTTAATGTAATCTTGACCAGTAAAATTTTTGCTTACTTGTAGCTAGCAGAAAGAATGGAGAGCGATCCTGGTCAATGGGATGACATATATCGTAATGCCCGGAAAGCTGAAAAGCTTAGGTTTGAAGCAAATGAGAGGGATGAGGGAGAACTTGAGAGGACAGGCCAGCCAGTGTGCATTTATGAGTTATACATTGGATCTGGGACCTGGCCATTCTTGCACCATGGTTCATTGTACCGTGGGCTAAGTCTTGTGAGTCCCTGTTCCTTTATTTAAAATTTTAATTTCTTTATTTCAAATACTCTATTTCTCTTTTGAACTCCAAATAATATTTTGTATCTGACTGTTTGCTTACTTGTTTTTATCCTGCAATGTATCTATTAGTCTACAAGAGCACGAAGATCAAAATCAGATGATGTGGATGCCGTTGACCGGCTTCCCATATTGAATGAAACTTACTATCGTAATGTTCTCTGTGAGATTGGAGGAATGTTTGCTATTGCAAACAAGGTGGACAACATTCATAAACGACCTTGGATTGGGTTTCAATCTTGGCGTGCTGCCGGTAGGAAGGTATTTCTAATTGTTGGTGGGAATTTTTATTTAAAAATATTTGGTCAGTCTCATAGGGGCCACCCCACACTCCGACAGTATGGATGTATCTATACATTGTATCTGTTCCCTTGTTTTTCCCTCATATCAATGCAAGCATGTATGCATGTATACATTTTTCTGTAGTTTTCCATCATATTCATCATTATTTCCCAAAGCAGGTATCTTTGTCCAAGAAAGCTGAAAGAGTTTTGGAAGAAGCAATTCAAGACAACACTAAAGGAGATGTGATATACTTTTGGTCACGCTTGAACATGAATGGTGGGGTTACAGGAAGCAAAGATGCACTCACTTTTTGGTCCGCATGTGACATCTTGAATGAGGGGCATTGCAGGTATATTATATGAAACATTATTCAAACTACTACTGTTTTCTTACTTAAGTTGGGTGAACGTGTTATATTTGTCACTACTGTCAAGGCTCGTGAATTTAATATGTGATTGCATGTTGTAAGGAGATACTCGCTTGAACAATGGATATATGAAGCTGTATTATCAGAACTTGAGGCTCCTTGTCCTGTCCTCTTCCTTGTCATCCAATGTCAATGGTGCAAAATTCATGGAAGAATGGTTCCAGTTGCATTATTGTTATTTTTGCAATAAAATTTTGGATTACAGACCAACGAAAAATTAGTTTTGATGCTTCATAAAATCTTGGATGAAATTTTTGCTGCCAACTGCTCATTAGTATTGTTGTTTAAAAAAAAAATGTAAACCTATTCAAAATACAGGTATCATAGATTTGTGCTAGTGCAAAACATGCATACATATACACCCACCGCAGATATACGGGCATTTAGCGTTTTATGTTTTCACACTTTAATTATGATACGGGATTGGTTGGTCTTATAGGCATGAGTTTAAATTTGATCAATTTATGAAGATAGATGTTCTTTGAACATAACTTTTTTTCCACCCAAAATGCTTGCAGAAATGTTTTTGAAGATGCATTTCGCCGGATGTATGTCTTGCCATCCAATACTGAAGCTCTTCCTCCCATGCCAGAGGATGGTGGTCACTGGTCTGCCTCGCATAGCTGGGTGATGCCAACTCGATCCTTCCTTGAGTTCGTGATGTTTTCTCGGTAATTTTGAGAGCATGTTCTGGGTCTTTCAGTCACAGCTTCTGACACAAAAAGGATCTTGCAGATGTATAACTGAAATTTTGTATTTGAACTGCAGGATGTTTGTTGATTCTCTTGATGCATTGCACACCAACTCTAGCAAGAGAAGTATCTGCCTGTTGGGATCTTCGGACCCTGAGGTATGCTATGTAGCTCTTTCGGTGTATATTTTTTGGGTTTCACTATAAGTTTAACATTCCTCACTTACTTTTTTTTTTCAATTATGAACAGCAAAAGCATTGTTACTGTCGGGTTTTAGAACTTCTTGTCAATGTCTGGGCTTATCATAGTGCACGGACAATGGTTTACATAGATCCGCTTTCTGGTTCACGGGAAGAGCAGCACCCAGTTGAGCAACGCAAAGGATTCATGTGGGCAAAATATTTCGATAGTACTTTACTTAAGAGTATGGATGAAGATTTAGCAGAAGCAGCAGATGATGGTGACCATCCGAGGGAGATGTGGTTGTGGCCATTAACTGGGGAAGTACATTGGCAAGGAATTTATGAGAGGGAGAGGGAAGAGAGATATAGGCTAAAGATGGACAAGAAAAGAAAAACAAAAGAGAAATTGTTTGAAAGAATGAAGTATGGATACAAGCAGAAGACGCTCGGGGGATAGAAAGTCTACTTTGTGATTGAAATTGTCTAATTCCAATTCCGAATCACTCCAATTATCAGACATCTACTGATCTCCTTATATCTCAACTTGGGAGTGGGAAAAGATTCTTGAGGACTGAGGATAAGCTCTATTCTTTCTAACTCGACAGCATGGTTCCTAAAACAACGGATTTTTGTAGGTATTTTTTTCTGACCGAATAGATATACTGATAGAAGCGGATGAAAGAGAAAGTAGCTCTCGAGCAGTTGCAGCTCACTAGCATACGAATGATTTAACTTCTCATTTAAAGGGGCAAAGATGATACCAAGTTTTCGAGGGGTACAGGGCACCAACGTTCGTTGAAATTTTTTCTCTAGTGATACATATGTATGTATTCTTTTGACAATTTTCATTGAAATTTTGATTAGAATAAAGCAATTCCTGGTTGTTCTTGTTTTCTAGGTTTTGAATCACTCGACTGCAGCATCCAAGCTTTTATGCTTTATTTGATGTTTGGGAGGGGGGTGTTAACTGGACGCCTATGAGTCATGTTTTAATGGGAAAAAGTGTATAGCAAACAGATCTAAAATTCAAGGAGGCATTCAGTGTTACAAACTATCCGTTATTCTAGAATCTTCTTTGTGTTTATATCCAGAATCTCTCCCTATACTGTGTTACAAAGGCAACTTCTGTTTCTGACCGATTGATTTGGAGGGGAAAATAATGGTTTCAGGAAATGGTATTATGGATTTCTTTTGCTTTCTACACTTTCAACTCAGTTCTTTAGTTGCAATCATATTCTCAACAGAAGAGACCCTTTACCAAGTTCCAAATCCACCCTTATCAATACTATGCAAAGAGGGCAACTTCCTTTCCATATAGGCATATAGAATCGATCTGTGAGCTTTGCCTGTAAAGCTAGATTGTAATCTTTGACGCTACATCTGAAACCATACCACCCCTATATTTAGGTAAAACCAGCTTGTCCCAACTGATCCGATTAATTTTTCCTCCATTTTCAGGGCTAGTCTCCCTGGAAACGCCATCAGTAAACTTAAACACAGCCATAGGATATAGCAGTCACCACTGATTTAGTTAATAAGAACCTCCCTGCCTGCTGGTGTTAGATGAATACGCTTCAATCCTTGGACCATGGAGCATGCTAACAATATGTGCTTGGAAAGAATAGTTACAAAAGCTACCTCAATACCTGGTCAGGAAATGAACATTGCCACATCCCAACACCAAAAATGTAAAAATAAGTTACAACCATAGGACGGTTGCACAATGCCTAATTGACAAGGAAATTAATCATATTCATATTACAATGTTACTTTAAGAGATGATTTAAGAGAACAGACGGACCGTAAAATATGAAAGACTAAATAGCTACTTTTACCTAAGACAAAAGTACACAATGACAGCTAAGCTATGACCTATTGGTTATGGAGATAATCAACACTATGGAGGTCACATATTCGAATTTCACTAGCATCTAGAGATGTGTGGGGTATGAATAAAAATTGTCGTTTCTCCTAAAAAAAATTACACAATGAACAGCTGGAAGAAGAAAAAAAAGCATTGTAATGCAATAATGTAGATAATTCAACATTGAATTGTGGAGGCTCATCTGTACCATCCTGCAAATATGAACCTCAATGATATTGATACTACGAGACGGATGCAGACATACAGTAAATAGATAACACTCTTATTTGGTCACCACCAAAAGAAAGATTAGTCTGCAGAAATGGGTATGATAAGTTAAGAGAAGAAGTAACAACATTTGCATTCTTAACATATAGTGGAAACAACTAGTGACATTAGGATAATTATAAGATGGACATAGTTTTACCTCTTTTCTTAGATTTGTTTGTCATGGACTCCAACATTCTTCCCCGAAAGGAATGTTATATTCCTTTGGCCAAGAAAAACTCCAAAAAAGCAAAACTTTTGTAAGGTGTAGTTTTATAAGAGCAAAACTTTTGTAATTTTTTGTCAATGACATTTACTATCTCAACTCTAAAATTATTAAGTTACAAAAAGTATGCATTTTATCACAGACTAAAAATTGTTGTTGATGCTACAAAAAACATACATTTTTTCTTCTTCTGATTCATTCTAATCACATGTTTTTCGAGTTCTTGTATGATGTACATGTTTATAAATGGATGAGTCACATCTCGACACGGTCGTTGTTTCCTCAAAATTGACATCGGGTGGGCCCGGGGTGAGTCACAATTGATTTTTCGGGGTCGAAAGTTGACTTTTCAGTTTCTTGGCCAAAACTCAAAAATAATTGTGTGCTCCACTTCCGAGGTTTGATTTTTGTGATTTTAGTGCCCAAATGTCACCGTTGACTTTTGGTTAACTTCTCAAAAATGCTCCAAAAGCTTCTGAAATGTGTCATTTTGGTTCAAATTACTTGCACTCACTTATTTAACCTACAAATCACACAAACATATAATAATAATAATATTTAGCTATTGGAGAAACATTATTTAAGTATTTAGAAGTATATTTTGTACATAAAATATGTATAAATCAATTTGTTTGTTTGTTTTTTCTTTTGTCTCTTTGCAATTTACACAGCAACTCAGCAAGCAGCAATAATAACGTACAAGTGAAATGTGTGATCCTATTTGTTGTATTTTTTTTTCTTTTCATGCGCAGCGCAATGCATTATTGCGGTACTTAATTACATAAATGCAATCATTGTTTTTTTTTTTTTAAATAACACTTTCCTATGATAACATGCATGGTAAGACCTCGTTTGAATTTTCACATCAAACCTTTAAAATCATATGTTGACTGGTGGAGTGGTGGTGGGTTCTTTTTCTTATTTTAAAGAGGATTAAAAGATTTCACTCTTATCTTCATGATGACTCGAACCTATGACCTTAATATTAGGTAGTGGGTACTCTAACTACTGAACTAACACCACTTCGTTAAGAGTGGTGGTGGGTTGGTTTAGGTGAGATATATTAATCTGATCGACAAGATTAGCAACAATGTAACTGGTCCCTTTTATATGATGGACCATTTTATTATATAAGATCGATGCTAGCTGATTCAGACCCTTCGTCTGAGAGAGAGTACGTGGTACGTACCTAGCTTGCTGTCCATATTATGCTGATGTACGTAAGCCCTACATGCATGCACCAAGTTTTGTTTTCTCCATAAATTTAATCTTTTTGTTTCTGGTTCAAAAATTTGAAATCCAAAACCACGTTGTTTTGAACACAAATGTAATATTAGCAATTAAAACGGAAGAATTAAGCTAGACTAATGGGAGGTAGTCTGCTTAAAATATAAAGTTGCTCAAATACTAACTAACAAATTAGGATTTGCAAAAGCTACTAATAGGAATGGAAAAGATAGGTAACGTATGTTTTCTGATTTTCAGGTTCAACACTACAAGTGTTCGTTAATCGGGCGGATCTATGTGCTCCGAGAGAAGGGTGCTACTGAGCATATATACAATCATACTCAATTCAATGAAATTATTTGATTGAAAGGGTTTTTTTTTTTAATAATTTTGGGCGAATTTTCAACTCTTAATAATTAGTAAGGAAGACGAGCGGAAAGAGAGAGGATTGATGATAATCCCATATTAAGTACTAAACTGTTTATATTGAAAAAATAGAGTTTACATGTAAATGATGATTTTGAAAAACTTTATAAATTTAATCCTTCATTTCGAAAATAGGGTAGTAAACTGTTTATATTGAAAAAAAAAATGAAAATAGAGTAGTAAACTGTTTGCACAATTTAGATGACAAAATTGTTTCTGACTTCATTGACTTTTTGGAAAAGTAATCCTTGTGGGTGACTGAAAAAATGAACAATTCCTTGGAAAAGTTGATGGAATTTCTCATAACATAAATGACTCTTCCAACTGTAGAGTCCATTTTACAATACTTTTGTAACAAGATATAATTTATTTGATGCACTTTTGTTAGAAGCACATATGACAATATTTTAAAAATAAGAGTACATGCTTGGTGTAAATGCACTCGTAAGACTTTCAAGCGAAGCTAAATGTTTGCTTACAGAATGAAAGGAATAGCAATAACATTCAAGTCATTCTTCTTCCTCGCGCTTATTCCCATTGATTCAGTCATGTCAAGCTCTTGTAAGCTTGTCCCATTGGGGAGTTTCCAGTTGAAGTGGTACAACAGTTGAGCAAGTGCAATCTCAACCGATGCAGTTCCAAACGATATTCCTGGACACATTCTCTTACCAGCCCCAAATGGAATAAATTCAAAGTTGGTCCCTTTAAAATCAATGGAAGAACCTTGGAACCTCTCTGGCTCAAAGTAATTAGCACTAGCCCCCCAATGCTTTGGGTCTCTCCCAATTGCCCAAGCATTGACCAAAACTATGGTTTCAGACGGTATATCATATCCACTAATTTTACATGTTTGAGTTGCTTGTCTTGGGATTAAGGCACCAGGAGGGTGTAATCGTAGAGTTTCTTTTACGACCAACTTCAGGTAATCTAGTTTCTTAATGTCTGCCTCATGGATCTTCCTCTTCCCTGCCAGAAGTTGTCGTACCTCGGCTTGTGCTTTCTCCATTACTCTTGGATTTCTCACAAGTTCTGCCATTGCCCATTCTGTGGTAGTTGCTGAAGTTTCACTTCCAGCAGCATACATGTCCTGAAAATCAAAGGTTAATATATTATCGGAAAATTTAGTACTACTAATTGCTAATATTAAAGAAAAGACTTTCATCTTAATTAAAATAAAATTCATACCATGGTGACAGCTTTGATATGCTTGGTTGTGACATCAAATTGGAGCTGATCACTAGATTCCTGAAGTTGTAATAGCACATCAACTAGATCTTCCTGCAGATGAGTATCACCAGCTGATGATTCTCTTTTCACTTTATGAGCATTGATGATATCATCAAGAATCCTGTCCATTTTTTGGTGTATTTTCTCAAGGGCAGGCTTTAAACTTGTGACATGGTGGAGGAACTTGAGCGAAGGGAACAAATCCGGCATTGCAAAGCCTCCTGCAAGCTTGTTGATTTCATCGATCAACGATGTAAACTCATGTTGATGTTTGCACTTTTTTCCCAAGGCTGCACGGGCAGTGATACCGTTGTGCATGGAGAAAATAATGTCACTGAGGTTGACTAGTTGTGGCTGTGATGATGAGGAGTGAACTGATTCAACAAGATTCCATGCCTCTTCTTCTCTTATTGATGCAAACGACTGCACACGCTTTGTAGTCAGGAGCTCCGACACGCAAATCTTGTGCATTTGCCTCCAATAACCATTATTAGGACAAAAGACTATACCGGAAAGATCATAGGACACAACCTCAATAGCGAAAACAGTGGGGCGTTGCGAGAAGGCAGTCTCATGTGTCCTCAACACCTCTTCAGCTAGTTCCGGTGATGAAATCACTACGGCGGATACTTGTCCCACTTTGAGATGCATGATAGGTCCGTATTTCTTGGCCAAGTCTCTCAGGGAATGATGTGGTAGTGAGCCTACCAACTGAAGCAAGTTGCCTATAACTGGTAGCTTCCATGGACCTGGGGGCAACCTAAGAATTGGGGTATGTCTGGTTTTTAATCTCTTCCAATATAGAACTAGGACAACTACGGCAATCAGTGAACTATAGAGAGGAAGGGAAGGAATATTTTGAATTTGAAGCATTAGGGGTGCCATTAGAGAAGCTCTTACTATTGGGGCTTGATTTTGTAAGCGAGCAAAGATACAATTTTCTTGGGACTATATGAGGGAACCTAGCTAGTGTTAAGCTGGAAATTAATAAAAAAATAATAATAAAAAATCATCATGATAATTAGATCAACTAGGAATATTAATACTATTTACATAGATATTGCGCAGAGATTCCAAGCACCAATCGATCAGGTCAATAATGTGCTACTAATGTCCCTATGGAATTGTGGATCTGTGGAATTTAATTTAAAGACGTTACTCTTTGTTCTTTGTAATTATTAGGAATTCTAGCAGAAGCAGACTCCACATTTAAAGAGTAACCATTACCTCAAAATACACCAACAAAAACTCCCATAAACCCCTTCTTCGACATATAGCCTTAATTCATAACAAAGTTAAATAAGAAAACCATAGAAAATAAAAAAAAGAGGGATTAGAGTGTCTGAGCACATATGCTCCCCCAAATGACTAAATTAGTACATAAATTACTCCCATGAAACTGGATGCTCTAATTAGCTCAAATTTTTTGCAACAAACCCTTAATTTCTGATAGTCTAAAAATTCTAACCCAACTAGCTAGACAAGCTGAATCATTATAAGCAAAATGTAAAAGCATAAGGATGTAAATGACCTAGATAGGCCATTCTTAAGCATAAGAATGTTAATTAATTCAAGTTCAAAGGTAGATAAATTTAATGCAAAATGAACACATGCTGATGTCTCAATGATAAAACTTGAATTAACCATATATTGGAATGGTAAAGAGCTGAGTTGAGTCAAAGCTGTCTTGTGTACTAAAGTACATGATTGCATTTCCTTTGTGCTAATTCATGAAGAAAGAAGCAGCTTCTCTCACCGTTAAATCACCCTAAATCACACTTAATGAGATTGCTGATTTTGTGCATATATATAGATTTCCAAAAGCTATGCTAGATAAGTACTTTTATCTAAAAAGCTTATTAATCTAAAACTCTTTCGTTTAATTGATTCACCACTCAAAAACAAATCCTATAACTACACACATACACGAGTTGTAAATATGTTCAGAACTGAATAGCATCATTATCAAAACAGAAAGGAAAAATGGCTCGTAGATTTATGTACAACTTACTACGTACTTATATACTCTTAATTTTCTTCCAGCACTTATATATATCTAGCAGAATGTTATAGAGAAAAAGTAGCATTTTCCAAATAATTAGCTGCCACGAATTCATTGTTCTCTTTTCTTGTACAAAGCTAGCTACCATCTGTTATATAGCCATCTCATAATAGTTTGGCTTAGTTCTGTATGTTGAGCACTAGTTTCATAATAGTTCTGTGCATAAGATTGAGCTTCCTATATATGGTGATCTCCTTAAAGGCCTACACCAAATTAGAGACCTTTTTAAGGTAGCACGCGCGTACCTAGCTAGATATTTGCATCTCACCCTTCTCCCAGAGCACATAGACCTGCCCAATAAACGAACACTTGAACCTGAAAAACATAAACGTTGCCTGCCTTTTCCATTCTTATTAATTAGTAGCTTTTGCAACCCTAATTTGTTAGTTAGTATTTGCGAATTCATTTCACTCGAATACTCGATAATTTATATTAAAATAAAATAAAGAAAATAAATGAAAAGTTCCAGTGTTCCACTACAGCAACTTGATATTTTGAAGAGACTACCTCACATTAGTTTAGCTTAATTTTCCTTTTCTTTTATGCTACTACGTACATTAATTCTAGTTATATATGTTTTAATTGTTTAAAAATGAATACAGGCAAATCCCTGAAAGCAAAACTCAATGCATGTAGGTCTTACATCAGTACAATTGGGACAGCAAGCTAGCTATAGTGAGTGGTACGTACTCTCTCTCTCTCTCTCTCTCTCTCTCTCTCTCTCAATCGAAGGGTCTGAATCAGCTAGCATCGATCTTATATAATAAAATGGTCCATGCATGATGTTGATCATGATATCCATATATACATTATGGATCAGATACATGAATCTGACCTAAACCAACCCATCAAAAACGAAGCTCACTCAATTAGACCCACCGGTCAACGTAAAAAACATGCACGTTATACAATACGTAGGGTATTGTAAATTTGGGTTAGAATTTGCTGCATTACTAAAATTGCAGTTTTCTATTTTGTGTATGTCTTTGTGTTTGTGCAGAAGTCGAAAGATAACAAAAGCAAGCATCTTTATGGGGTGTGGTCCAACTATCATCACATCTTGAAGTTGTATATATATATATATATATAACATTTTTCATGTATATGTTGCTGAAAATTACAAAGAACCAAGAATCGTATAACAACTGTATGCAATAATAGATAGAAGTGATAGTAATAGCTGTTCAACTTTGATGTCCAAATGCAAGTAAATCTGAATGCAGAAAAATAGTTGAAGACTAAGCAAAGCTTACAGAGTTAGAGTTAGAGCACACGGGGATTAAGCAATCTTGAAAATTTGTGAATCGGGTCATTGTATTCAAAGTGGTGAGTATTAAGCAATCGGTACTTGATGTCCATGGTTTTAGAGTTCATAATTTCGTATACAAATTAATTTTATGAGAAGAACATGTCCATTTCCAACTCCCGCAACTCCAACGCCATTGCAATACGTATGATATTTGAAATTAAATTGGTGCACAACAAGGCATAGTTTTTGACCTCCTAGATGGATCGGACAAGAAATGCTTGAGGAGAAGGCAAATCTGGCAATTGCAGAGGGTTTTTCAGGGGTTCCAAAGTGCATGTCGCATGTTGGAGACATGAGGTAACATAGCTTCTACCACAAGCTAACCGATCAATGGCTTCAATGTAAAAGGTAAATACTAGGAAATTATTATTACTACCGTCATCCTCATGCTCCAGAAAGAAAGGCCTCGTCATCTGAAGTTTGGGAAGGAAAGTTCCCAAGGATGATGACCAATTCTTTGTCCATCATTTTTCCGGTTTAGTAACATCAAAGCAGTGCACTCCCTGTGCTGCTTTGAATTTCTGCTAGCCGTTTTAATTTCAAAGCAGTACTCTTGATGACGATTGTAATCGTGACTAATTCTTATTTATAATACTTATTTACCTAAATAAAAAAAAGGCAGTGTACTCCCTCCTTATATCGTTGATCTCCAGACTAAGAAAACAAAAATAGAATTCATCTATAATACTACAATCTAGAATTTAGATGGACAAGCAAAACTAAACTTTAGATATAAAATATATAATATAAAAATTTCAAAAATTTTAAATTGTTCATGAAAAAAAAAGAGGTTTTTCAATCCAAGTTCAATTTGTTATATAAAAATTAGATCGATGCAGTCCGTGCATATTTTTTTTTTTTTGAAAAGGGGTTAGGCATCCCAGAATGGGAAGCCTAATTAATTATTTGCATTAATGACTTGTGTTTGCATCGAGGGGGACGTACGTAGTGCCTAAACCTCGAGCATAATTATAGAAATCCTCAGCAAGAATATCATGAATAATAGCAGAAGTCTCGTCAATCTACAAATCATCTAAGTAAGAAAAACTAGCAATGTGTGTCAGTTGATAGGCAACACCATTTGCTTCACGATATATGTGTCGCACTTCTATGGGATCAATATCTGCTTTGTACTCACAACAATCCTCAATAATCCTACCATTCTCTAAGTTGTCATCATTCTCAGTGGATAGAGCAGTCCACGCATATTTTCTTGTTAATTGCGGTTCATTTACTATTTTTCACTATAACAAAAGAGCTTATTTGCAAGGAACAAATTTTTCATTGAAAAATTAAATTTCGTCGCCGCAACATTTGCGCGAGGAAAATATTTTTGTCATCAATTCATCGCAATAGGGTGGTCAAGAAAAGTTTCTGCGAGAAATAAATATTTCCTCGCAACACCCTTTGCGCGATGAAATTAATTTTTCTTGCCATTATTTTTTAGCGACAATTTCTTTCCTCACCCAAACTCATAATTTTTCCTCGTTGAAAAAGTTTGAGGGCTGAAAAATAGTCGTTAAATATATTTTTCGACAAAATAGATTTCGTCGCTAAACTAATTATTTCCTTGCTAATTATAAATAATAATTTAAAAATTATAAAAAATAAGAAATTTAAACAACGCTTTTTGGGACAAAAAAATTTTCGTCGTTGTAGATAGCTTTGGGCGAGGAAGTTTTTCCTTGCTATAACCCATCTTCAATGAGGAAAATTTATTTTCGTCCTAATATGTATATCCTTTTAGCGAGAGAATTATTCCTCGCTAAAGATACTCAAGGACAAGGAACTTTACTTTTGTCGTTGTAGGTTTTATGGTTATAGCGAGGAAATTTACTTTTGTCATCGTAAGTTCTAGTCTATAGTGAGGAAATTCATTTTCGTTACGATTGATTGCTTATTACGAGAAAAATGTAGACAATAAAGATGGTTAAGTGACCAGGCGTTTTGTCAATGATTGTTCTTTACCATATTAAATCAAAAGCAAAAAATCACTTTTGGTCACTCAACTTTGAGGTATTCGACACTTTCATCACTGAAGTTTCAAAAATATTACTTTGGTCACTCAAGTTTGAGACCGTTTTTCACTTTCATCACTGCCGTCTAAACAATGGCATGTGATTAGCAAATGGCCAAATTAGAGGGATAATTTGGTCCATCCAATTACCCAATCTGATGCGCTTTAATCCATCAACAACAACAAAAGCTTTTCATTGTGTTCTTCATTCAAACCAGAGGAAAAGGTAAAATGGGGATGGGTCTGAAGTGAAAAAGGAGAGAGAGACAAGTTCTGGGTTGTGAGGAAACGCAATCGAATCTCTAATGGAGAAAGATTCGTCGACGAGGCCGAACTTTTGGAGGTATTTTTGGATTGATGGAGAGCCACCCACTTACCAAGGAGGACGATTCGTCTCAGCCTATTGGTGCAGTACCGAGGAGGACGACCCTTGCAATGAAGCAAATGCCCTATAGACAAGCTAGAGGCACCAATATGTCAAATTATGCAGCCAGCAAGCCAATTTGGAGACCCTGAAACAGGGCATTTAATATTGCCATGTTCTGTGTTTTGGAATTAACTATTTGTTTTGGCATGACTGTATTTTGAAACAGAGCATTTCGTAGTGGCATGATTATGTATTTTGAAACAGAGCATCTGGTATTGGCATGACTATGTATTTTGAAGCTTCAACTTGGGTCCATTTTGTGTATTATGGTTCGAAAAATGTGTCATTTTTTAAGCTTCAACTTATTGATTTTGTGTGTAAGCTTTGAACAGATGCATTGGAAACTTGCCTATTGGGAATTGATCGACAATGTATTTTCAAACTTGATTGCTAGTTTACCAGGCATGATTTTCATACTGACCAAAATTGATACACGTCCTTTCCATTGCCAAAATAACTGCTAAAGCTGAGATTACAAACAACATATTACAAACAGCAGCTTAGAACACTCAAACTGAGATTACATTTAATCACCCAATAGTTATGATAGCATATACAAAGAAAGAGCACATTAACACAATAACTGCCCACAAATTCTTCTCTCTAGCCCTTAATGCCTTCAGTTCAACCTCCAATTCCTTCTTATTTTCTTGATTCAAATTCAGAGCCTTATTAGTACGATTAAGTAGAATTGAAGACACAATCACAACAGCCCATAACCTCCTCTGCTTTTCCAGTGTCAATTTCAGCTATCCTTCTATTTTATTCTTATTTCGAATCAACCCAGGTATGATCTAGAGAGATCGGGGACACATCTCCAGATCTATCCAAATGAAAAAAATTGCAGTACCCCCAGGTCCTTATACATGTTTCACACAAGGTTTTAGTTGGAACTCCAATTATATAAGGCAAAAACAGTGGACTGTTGAGACCATGCATCAATAAAATCTTACCCGTCCCTTGTAGCATCCATAAAATCTTCTTCCAGCATTTTCATCGGTCCAAGAACAGTGAACTGTCGAGACTTTTTTACAATAACACCAATATTGTGGATGTGGGTGGTGGAATGACATGGACTTTGGATTTAGAGTTTTCGAGGTATAGTGTGTCAAGCCACTGTCAAGGTGATTGAGAATCTCAAACTCAACAACTTTTGAGGAATACTAGAAGAGCTGAGAGCATGGTTTTAAAGGGTTTATTTATAGATGATTAGAATTGGAGGGAAAATTGAGAAGAATAGCTTCTGGGTTGATTGGAAGGGAGTCGAATTAAGAAATGGTGGGAATGGCTTGGAATGACAGACCTACCCCTTAAATTAACGGAGAAACCATTGTTTAACGGGTGTAATAGATGGTACTGATGAAAGTGAAATACGGTCTCAAACTTGAGTGGCCAAAGTGACATTTTTGAAATTTTAGTGATGAAAGTGTCGAATACCTCAAAGTTCAGTAACCAGAAATAATTTTTTGCCTAAATCAAAATATTGAAACCTAGTCGAAATAGTCAAATCAATAATAAAACTACTAATATTAAATGGGAAAAAATCACCTTTAGTCCCTGAACTTTGACTCATTCGACACTTTCGTCCTTGAACTTTGAAATATATCACTTTAGTCCCTGAACTTTGAAAAAAACTATCACTTTCGTCCCTGACCGAAGTTTTCACCGAATAAACCTCAGATTCCGGCCAATTCGAACGACACCACATACTGGGCTTTGAAGCCCTCCTTGAGAAGAGTTCAACGCCACCAACCTCGCCTCAAACCGTCGCAGGACGGCGGAGAATTTTACAATTAAAGTTTCGGCCACCACCGGCTTTCGAGCTAAATTCGAGCCATTCTAGGCCGAATTGAGCTGAGCCCCAGTTATAAAAGTTACTCCTCTCATCCGTGCGAACATTTTGGCATAGGTTTTGCACCATTTTTTTTCCGGTCAGGGACGAAAGTGATAGTCGGTGTTGAAGTTCAGGGACGAAAGTGATATATTTCAAAGTTCAGGGACGAAAGTGTCGAACGAGTCAAAGTTGAGGGACTAAAGGTGATATAATCCCTATTAAATAATAACAATCAAAGTGTTCTCTTCCACAAGTACTAACTGAAATAGTCTAAAACCAATAATAAAATCAAACTCATATAGAAAACATTTGTCCTTGTTGAACTCATATAATGCCATCTAAATTTCTGAACAAGATACAACAAATAGTACTTGTGGTAGAGAACACATAGACAAATTATATCTATACTAAAGTTGCTAAACGGGCACTGTGCTTAGTAGCAGTGCCGGGACGCTTTTGCCCCTCCTTAATGATTTTCTGACTTTTCTCCGTTTTGCCCCCTCCTCTTTCGTTTCCTTCGCGCGTCACTATTCTGGTTCCCAGAGAGAATTCGTTCGGTTTGGACCAGTTTTGTTGGCTGAGGACGATGCATTTGGGGGACAGCAGCGGAAGGAGGCCATGCTCACTGTGCAAGGTTTGTCTAGGCCGTCGATTTGCTTATGGGATGGTGTGCTGCAAATCGAGCCATGCGTTTGGTCCTTGCCTTCGTAGAAAACTGGATTTTTTCTCTATTTTTCTTTGTGTTTTGGGTGAATCTATCGTTGCTGGCGATCTTGACTTCCATTTGGTTCTGCATCCTTTCAATTCGGTAGGTTTTCTTTAGTTCCTGGCTTCGATTTGGTAGTCAATCGATTTGGTTCTGTCTATTAGATCGATCTGTAAAATTTTTCTTTGTTTTGCTTTTGATGTTAAAAGAAAAATGAAACATATTGGGACATTCTTTAAAAGAAGTTGCTTAATGAATTTAGTCTCTGATCATATATTGTTCATTATTAAGTATTAATTTTATTCACATGGATTTACAGCTTTTGGTAATTGTTCTAGGGTTGGTAGTTAGTTGGATCTTGAACAAAACCCTGATTTGATGTTCTTCGTGGGATTGAAAGAAGCTGTCTGATCATATAAATTGTTGAGCTCCCATTATGCAGTATATACAGTCAAATAGGTGCCACTGCCATGAATAGTTGAAGACTGAAAGTATAGGTCTCAGATATAATAATTAAAAAAAGAGTATAAAGTTATACTAAGCTCTAAACCAGCAAAATATCTGTAAGAGAAAAGATGTTACTGAAGTATTACTCTATATTTATACTTCTAATAGTGTTTGTAGTTCAGTCATTAGATTTAATATGTTAAGTCTTTGATAAATGTTTGGCTGTGCTCTAGATCATTATATAACACAAAATGCATCTTGATCCCACGGGACAATTCAAAATACCTAAACCTTAAATGTTGCAAGAGTGAAGAGAAACCTGTTGTGTGAGAGCTCTAGAACTACAGCAAGCAATCTTCAAGAATTGCTCTTCAATTTCGAAAACTACACTCTCCCATATATTGAACCTGGTGTTATTTTGTGAGATGAACTTCCAAGCTTTAGTTCCTTCTTCTACCAATCTCTTTGCCATTATTATTTGGTGCATGAGTGAAGGAAAAAAGATAGAGAGAGGATGCTCACTATAGAAGGAATGAAGGATAAGGAAACATATATTGCTGTAAGGAAACATATGCGCCCTTGGGGTTCCCTTTTCAGAAGCTAGAAGGTAATATTTTATACAGGACACTTGACATTCATACCATTTGTGGAACTAAGTTTATCAGCCTTATGAAGAACGTTTGTCTCATCCTTGGTCTCAATGGGCGCGCTCACACACACACTCTATCTATTTAAATACCCTTTGTCTTGGGAGTTGGCCGATCTGTAGGAGGTTCATTGATCAACCGATTAAGGGAACACATACACACACGGACTCTCTCTCTCTCTCTCTCTAGGATCTTTAGGATCATTGAGCAGCCATTGTCACCAGAAGAACCATGCTAATTTTATTAAGTACTTGGAACTGCTGTGTCTGTCCATTTTAGGATTTTATTAGTCCTTAATATCAAAACGAATAGTAGTAGAAGTAGACCCAGCATATACTATACAAAATTCCAATTATAAGTTGGTATGTAACTATATAATGATTGAAACTGATATTGTGTTCGAATTTATGCTAACCAGCACTACAACAGCTCTGAGCTATTTTTTTTTATCCACCTCTGAGCCACTTAAACAGACTTCAAACTACAAGCTAAATAGACGTGTATCCACTGTCAATGTCATACATGATTTGGACACTTTTCCAAGTTTAAAAATTTAGATTTCATTGGCCAATAAAGAAAAACATTTGGACTTCATGTATAAGTTGTTTGTATAGCTATTAAGCATGGTTGCCATGGTGAGTTTTCAATCTCAATCTTTTTCGACATGTTTGACATGTAAATGGTTGTAATCAAGAAACTAGATTTGTATATATATAAGAATCCATACAATGTAAAGGGATGGTGGACCTGCTTAAATATATATTAGTAGTACAAATAATCCAAAGGGTGATGTACGTTAAGGCATTCTAAACTATCTAGCGTTGTTCTAATATTGGAATTTTGTTTTTTATTCAGATATGTTAGATCTTACTTATTTAAATCAATTGAGACTAGAATCATGTATGCAGAAAATTGATGTTTATTTGGATCAATAAATAGTTTCAGTTTTTCTTTCGCGTAACGAATTAATATTCGCAGGGAAACTGGTATTGGAGCGGCGTTTCTAATTTCTGGACTTGCTATCTACTCTTACTTCAAGACCAAGATAGAGGCAGAGAAATAAGTAAGTCAGTTATAATAATTAAGTTGATGTTACAATTGAATTTATCCTAGAAGATTATAGGTCACTATGAAGTTAGGACTCTATAAGGTGCCCTTCATTTAGCCTCATTCACTGAGTTTAAGGCTTAGAGTTTTCTTTATTTACTGTTCTTAACCCCCTTAGTTTTGATTTTCATGTGATTGATTTTAATTTGAAACTCTTATGTGATATATAAATGAGGAACTGTGATTTGTTGTTGTTGCTTGCAATCTTCTATCAGAACAGATTTTATGTGTCTAAATGAACTTTATTCTCTTAATGCATGACTAAACATTCTTTTGGCGTTTTACGAACTTAAATCATAAGGTAAATTTGCTGCTATGCATGATCTGTTACTTGATTCTCATCTATAGCAGTTTATTGATGGTATAAACTGCTCGCGAAGCCATCAATAAACTCAAAACAAATTACACTTTTGAATTGCACTTTTGAACTGATATTGTACAAAACGTTGGCTCAATACAGGATGGGCCATTTGAAAATAATCATGACTAAAGATTGATAAAACTATTTGAGAGGAAAGAAAATCAACAAGTGCATTTAAAAACAAAACATCTGTAAACATCAATTTAGGTGGAGCAACCAAACTGATGATGTAATATTTACATCCTCTCAAAACTAAATACCATTTGTCTAAAACAGAAAAAGAAAAAACCAGCATCTAATAGTTTCATTTACATCAGTGGGAATTTACCTAAAGAACTGTAGAATATATGTTTATTCCTTCTAAATTGTAAGGCAATACCAGTCGAGACAAATTGAAGGCCTTATCAGCTTAAAAATAATTTAGCAATTCAAAATAAGCTCTTTCAACCTGCAAAAGTGTATTTCTTCTCTATTTTTCTTTGGGTTTTGCTAACTAAAATATGCTTTTGAGATTTAGTTCAAGTTAGATAACTAAAGTATTGCCAATTAAAAGCAAAATCGTGAATTCAAGTTTCGATTATAACTAAAGCAAAAATCTGTCAGATATTGTGTTGTTTTTCATGTAGTGTTTATGCTCAACTGTCATACGTGCTCATTTGCATGGAGAACAGCTACATATTTTCCAAATTTTTCTGCATGATTAATCTTAGTTGTTCTGCCTAATGCTATTGCAACATAAGATCTGCATTTTAAATGACAATAAAATCTGCAATTATTAATATGAGTGAAAAACGCTCAAAATTTACTGGTGATTTAAGTAATTTGTTTTTTTGGTTATGTATTTGTTATAGGTGGCGCTATCCTCCTTTTGAGGAGCTCTTTTTGCAAGTGTATAATAGCTCTGCTTATTGCTGCTCAACAACAGGTTTGTTATCTATTCGTTTTCTAAGGACAATATGCATAACAATTTTATCTGCATTTTAAATGACAATAAAATCTGCAAACTATTAATATGAGTAAAAAACGCTATAAATTTACTGGTGATTTAAGTAATTTGTTTTTTGGTTATGCATTTGTGATAGGTGGCGCTATCCTCCTTTTGAGCAGCTCTTTTTGCAAGTGTATAATAGCTGTGTAGATAGGTTTGTTATCTATTCATTTTCTAAGCACAGTATGCATAACAATTTTATCTGCATTTTAAATGACAATAAAATCTGCAAACTATTGATATGAGTAATAAACACTAAAAATTTACTGGTGATTTAAGTAATTTGTTTTTTGGTTATGCATTTGTGATAGGTAACATTATCCTCCTTTTGAGCAGCTCTTTTTGCAAGTGTATAATAGCTCTGCTTATTGCTACTCCACAACAGGTTTGTTATCTATTCGTTTTCTAAAGACAATATGCATAACAATTATAGCTGATTGGTTTTTGAATGTTCTGTTAATTGCATTCTTGATTTTTAGTTGTATTTTATTTTTCTCACCTAATTCTCATTTTATTTTATCGTTGTCTTTGGATTTTTCATAGGTGTTATTATCCTGCTTTTGTGCACCTGTTTTCATGCGTGTTTTGCCCCTGTTTTTATTGCTGCTAAACAATAGGTAAGTTTTCCATTAATTTTCTGAAGAAAATATGCATAATAGATATAGCTAATTGATTTTGCTATCTTTGATTGTTTGAAATCATTTGTTTCTGTTGTGATCCTATTATTCGCTTACATTTGGTTGACTTAATTAGCCTATTGATGTAATTAAAAATTGGAAATTAAATTTATGTTTTTTTTTTTTCCTTTCCAGCCATCATTCTGTTGCCTGGAGTTTAAAAGTTTTTGAATGTGATGTCGAAAAGGCTTAGGAATACCAAAAGATATATGATCATAGAGGGAGGCCACAGTTCTGGTACTTCAGTTAGTGTACCATTTTGTTCTGAGAATGTTTGTGATGCTAACAATAGAAATAGACATGAAGGGAATGAAAATTTTACAACCAGCCATGAAAAAATTCCTCAAAGCCAGAACAAGAGACAAAAATGTGCTCAAAATAGATCATCTGCTGATATAATTATGGCCGAAACAGCAACAAATGAAAACCGATTTGATGATTCTAATCAAATTGGTAAAGGCCAGGCGTTCTATCAGAGAAACAGGCAAAGTAGGTTTTCTTCTTAAAAAAATTTCTTAAATTTCTGCCCTATTAGTTCGTTACGGATAACTAACGATTTTCTCTTTTTTCCTCCTATTCTACATTTGTTTCCTTTATAGGAAAAATTGAAGAATATGCGGATTTGGGAGATAAGGATTATAAGTGCATTTATTGCAATGCACTTTTTTGGTTTAAAGAAAGCATTGCTAAAAAATCTAAAAACAATGAGCCTCTTTTTACTCTTTGTTGTCAAGAGGGAAAGATCAAACTTCCAATTACAAAACCAACACCAGTGTTTTTAGAAAATTTATTGGATCCAAGTAAAGGCCAAAGAAGCTTATTGTTCAGAGAAAATATTAGAGCCTACAATGCTATGTTTGCATTTACTTCAATGGGAGCCAAAGTTGATAATTCGATTAATAACCGACGAGGACCTTACATTTTCAAAATTAGTGGCCAAGTTCATCATTTAATGGGCTCTTTGTTACCCTGTGAAGGCGAATCTCCAAAATTTGCTCAACTTTACATTTATGATACTCATAATGAAACAATAAATCGCCTCAATGCAGTCAATTCTAAAGAAAGAAATGAGAAAATTGATGAAAACATTGTGCATGGTTTGATTGAAATGTTTGATCAATCAAATGAGTTGGCCAAACTTTTTCGAAAAATTCGAGATAAATTTGAAGAAGGTTCTTTGACTCCTTTAAAGATGAAATTGTTGGGTAGGCAATCAAATGATGATAAACAATATGAACAACCAACGTGTGATGAAATTGGTGGTCTCATAGTGGGAGATATTGGGCTTTTTGATTCGAATAGAGATATTGTTATTGAATTTAAAGATGGAGGATTAAAACGCATTACAAAATTAAATCCAAAATTCATGTCTTTGCAATATCCTATTCTTTTTCCGTATGGTGAAGATGGCTATAGACCTGATATAAAATGGAATAGTGATTTTGGAGGTCGCAAACCAAAAACAGGAAGAGTGCCTATGAGAGCCTTTATAGCCTATCAAATTCAAGAAAGAGAGCCTCAGTGGGATACATTATTAAAAGGTGGAAGGTTGTTCCAACAATTTTTGGTAGATTCTTATGCAACACTTGAAGAAGATCGATTGGATTACATTCGAAAAAATCAAAAAAACTTGAGAAGTGAGGTATATAAAGGTATTTATGATGCAATTTCAAAAGGTGACAATGATGCGAATAATATAGGACAAAAAGTGATATTGCCTAGCTCATATACTGGGAGTCCTAGATACATGCTTAATAATTATCAAGATGCTATGGCAATTTGTAGAGAATACGGCAATCCTGATTTGTTCATAACATTCACTTGCAATGTCAAATGGCCAGAAATTATAAGAGAGCTTAATCGAAAACCTGGATACAAGGCAGATGATAGACCTGATATAATTTCTAGAGTTTTTAAAATGAAACTTGATGACATGATCAGTTATATCAAATCAGGAAAACCTTTTGGAGAAGTTGAGGCAGGTAAGTTTTAAAAGCTTGGAATTTTTGCTTTCTTCAATTAATCTCTTTCTATATAGTAAAAAAATTGAGTAGTTTTTTTTATTTGCTTCATTGCAAACAGAAATTTGTACAATCGAGTTTCAAAAAAGAGGGTTGCCTCATTCTCATATGTTGATCTGGTTGAAGCAAGAATATAAATGCTTCTCAGCAATGGATATAGATTCCATTATTTCTGCTGAATTACCAGACATCAACAAGGATCCGATGCTTCATGATATTGTAAACCAATTTATGATCCATGGTCCATGCGGAGTCGTGAATCCTAATTCACCTTGCATGCAAGGAGGCACATGTTCTAAATCTTTTCCCAAGCAATATAAAAGCGAAACAATTTTTGAAACAAGTGGTTTTCCTGTATATAGGCGCCGTGCAGATCCAACAAAATTTGTGCTAAAAAATGGAATAAAGATTGATAACAGTTTTGTCGTGCCTTACAATGCAGAATTATTATTAAGATATAATGCTCATATAAATGTTGAATCATGTTGTCAATCAATGCTTATAAAATATCTCTTTAAGTATATAAACAAAGGTTCAGATAGAGCTAGAGTAGTTTTTCAAGAGAACCCAAATGATGAAATACTAGCCTATCTTAATTGTAGATACATATCTCCATATGAAGCTGTCTGGAGATTGTTTCAATACCCTATTCATTCTAGAGAGCCTTCTGTTGAACGATTGCCCATACATTTGCCTTTAACACAGAATGTTGTTTTCAATAGTGATCGATCGCTTGAATCGATTATTAATCAAAAGGGTATTGAACATACAATGCTCACAAGTTGGTTTGAAGCAAATAAAAGTTTTCCCCAAGCACAATCTTTGACATATGCTCAATTTCCTTCAAAATTTGTTTGGGATTCACGCAATAAGATTTGGAAACCTAGAAAACGAGGAAAATCCATAGGTAGAATAGCCTATGTGCATCCTGCATCCGGTGAATTATATTATCTCAGAATGCTTTTGAATTTGCAAAAAGGTGCTTTAAATTTCGATGATGTCAAAACTGTTAATGGTATCGCATATCCATCATATCAAGCTGCATGTAAAAGCCTAGGTTTGTTAGGAGATGATAAAGAGTGGATTAGCGCCTTAACAGATGCTTTGAATACAGCGTCATGTTCTGAATTAAGACAATTGTTTGTTACAATTATTTTGTTTTGTGATGTAGCAAATCCTCAACTTCTTTTTGATGCTCATTGGCCAAGCATGTGTGATGACATTTTGTACAAATTGCGAAAAACTTTTGCAATGCCAAATCTAATTGTATCTGAATTTGAATTGAAAAATTCTCTTTTGTATGAATTAGAGCAGCTTTTTAATGCTTCATCAAGTTCTTTAAAAGATCATCATCTCCCTATGCCTGATGAACATAGATTGTCAGAAATTAGAAACAAATTGTTGAGAGAAGAATTAAGCTATGATTATCATGATTTAGAAAAAAAACACTTGGCTTTAATAACACAGTTGAACAACAGCCAAAGAAATGTGTATGATTGTGTCATAAGTGCTGTAAATGAAAAAAAACCAGGACTCTTTTTTGTTTATGGCCATGGAGGAACTGGAAAAACTTTTTTGTGGCACACGATAATAAGTAAAATTAGATCCGAGGGCAAAATTGTTTTGGCTGTTGCTTCATCAGGAATAGCATCATTACTACTACCAGGTGGTAGAACAGCACATTCTAGATTTAAGATTCCTTTAACTGTTACTGATTGCTCAACATGCCAGATAAAAAGAGGAACTCATCTCGCCAAATTGATTGAAAAGGCAGACTTAATTGTTTGGGATGAAGCTCCTATGAATCATAGACATTGTTTTGAAGCACTGGATAAATCACTTTCTGATATTCTATCACATTTGAATGATTCAAATAATAATATTCCATTTGGTGGCAAGCCTTTTTTATTAGGTGGTGATTTTAGGCAAATATTACCAGTTATTCCAGGAGGAACAAGAGAAGAAATAGTTGATGCCTCACTTAATAGCTCATATTTATGGTCATTTTTTAAAATATTTCATTTAAAAGAAAATATGAGGTTGTCCAAAAGAGGATTGAATGACGAAGAAAAACAAAAAATAAGTGATTTTGCTGCTTGGATTTTACGTATCGGTGATGGTCAAATTGTTGATATAGATGATCCGAATGATAAAGATGCATCTTGGATTAAAATTCCTGAAGACTTGCTTATTCATTCATATTCAGATCCTATTCATTCAATTTTTTTATCTACATACCCAGATTTTGAAGAGAATTTTAATAATTTTTCCTATTTAAGGGAACGAGCCATTGTTACACCTAGAAATTGTACAGTAACAGAGATAAACAATTATGCAATAGATTTGTTACCTGGACAAAAACATACTTATTTAAGTTCAGATTCTTTGTGTTCGTCATCTGGCAATTTAGAAAATCTTAACATAATGTATCCTACAGAATTCCTTAATGGACTTGAATTCAATGGTTTGCCTTCGCATAATTTAACTTTAAAAATAGGAATGCCTGTTATGTTGTTGAGAAATTTAAATCAATCTTTAGGTTTGTGCAATGGAACAAGATTAGTTATTACCCAATTGTTTGATAAACTTATTGAAGCACAGATACTTACTGGCAACAATATTGATTTCAAAGTTTTTATACCTAGAATTGTGCTTACAGCAACAGAAAACAAATGGCCTTTCATTTTAAAAAGACGTCAATTCCCAATTAAATTATGTTACGCAATGACAATAAACAAAAGCCAAGGTCAGTCTTTGAAACAAGTTGGATTGTATCTTCCCCAACCTGTATTTACACACGGACAACTTTATGTTGCATTATCTAGAGTTACATCAAGAAATGGCCTCAAAATCATTATAGATAATAATAAAGAGGTGCCAAATGAATACGCTAAAAACATAGTATATAAAGATGTTCTTCAAAATTTATACTGAGGTACCAACTTTTATTTATGTGTACTTAACCATTGTTATCGATCTCTTTTGAAACACTTTCTATGTATATATTCAAAAAAATTTCTACTTACAAAATCTATGGTTTGCTTTCAGATTTATAGCATCATGAATATAGTTCCAATCCGCAATTTGGAACCACGTCAATCTGACAAGAAAATCCGAGTGCGTGTCTGCAGAATATGGAGACCAAAAATAATAAAATCTGATGGCAAATTTGATGGTTTGCATTGCATAGTCGTGGATGCAATGGTAAGAAATTCGCTTTCTTATACTAAATTCTGTAAAAATGTTACACAAACATTTATCATGTTTTTCTATTAATATCAACTTTGCTGATTATATATATACTAACCAATTTTGCTAACATACATATCATAATTGAACAATAATTAAACAAAAACAAACAACTCAAAAAAGATTAATTACCAAACATACATGCTTTCAATATGAAAAATGAAAAATAGTTTGAAGTATTCCGACAATAGAAAAATGTCTTCATATCATATTATTGGAAGAAATTAAGAAAACTAACATAACCTTAACTTTTAGAGTCATATTAGAGGTTGAAAAAAATTTATAGTTAAATAATGGCACCTCAATATTAAACACTGACAACCAACTTTAGATTTATGATCACTTGCATTGAAAATTTCTTCAAATTTTATAACAAAATACTATTTATTTATTTTTTACAAAAAAGAAATCTTACATTAACTATATTCTCATTGCAATGTTGCCAGCCTTTATTATATCAATTTTACTATAATATATATCTCTCAAGTCTTATGATTTAGTTACAGATAAATACTTTAAATGCTTAGTACATTATACTTTAGAT
The DNA here is from genome assembly GCA_029955375.1 of Rubus parviflorus. Taxonomy (NCBI): domain Eukaryota; kingdom Viridiplantae; phylum Streptophyta; class Magnoliopsida; order Rosales; family Rosaceae; genus Rubus; species Rubus parviflorus. The sequence goes on along the minus strand of JARGGL010000005.1, from coordinate 5,211,976 downwards.
TCACATTGTCCTTACTAATATATAACCAAATTAATTAAAATCTAAGGGACCATATTAACTAATTTGTAATTTTTCATTGAGCACAAGTAACGGAAAGATTTCTATTACGTCACAATTCCCACATGCTTGCTAGCAACCACATCATATATGCTATAGTTTCTTCTTTATTTTTTTTTCTAGATTTTTTTTATGTGCTTCTATTTTGTTGTTTTCAAATAATTTTTATCTATATAATTCTAATTATTTTCTTTAATTTTTTTATCATCAAGGGAGATGCGATCGAAGCCTGTATCAAAGAGGTTGATTATGATTTTGTCGCTCCAAAAATACAAGCTGGATGCCTTTATGACATCACACATTTTAATACAGCAGTGAGGAAACCAGATTTTCAAATTGTCCCACATCATGCACAGCTAAATTTCAATGCAAGGACAATTTTCTCCAAGCTATCCAATGTTCAGCCTGCCATCCAGCGACATCGGTTTTACCTTCAGGATTATAACAGTTTATCGTCTAGAGTAAACAACACCTCAATCTTGACAGGTCTTAATCTAAACATACATATAATATCCTCTCTTTTTTACTGTTGTCAATCGTCTTTTTATTCATATTACAAAAAACATGCATTTACATATAATACATGTTTATAAATATATTTTACACATTATAATAACGTTGACATATAATTTCATCAACTTGCAAGATGTCCTGGGACGCATTTCTGCAGTCCAACCTCTAGAAGACAAAACTCTCTATGATGGCAGAATTGAGAAGAAATGTGAAATTTATATTGAAAATTTAAGGTAAAAATATTAATAAAAGACCCTCAAATTTTGAAATTGTTATCTCTTATTAAAAAATAATTTTTTTGTACACGTTCATTCAGAAAACAAGAAATCAGAGTGACGCTTTGGGGGGACACAGCAGCAAGCTTTAATTTTAAAGCTTTGGAAGAATCGACTACAGCAGTATTTGTAGTTTTCACAAGTTTGAAGGTCAAGAAATACAATGGTAATCACTTTATGTTAAATTATTTGCATAGTTCATATTTCATTTTGAACTAAACTAAATCTAACTTCTCAATTATAAACGCACAGAAAAAAATGTTCTGAACAGCACTCTTTCAACCTTGACTTTCATCAATCCTGACATTGTAGAATTGCAGGCATACAAATCACTGTATGTTTTTTAACTCTTTTTTTTTTCTCACACATCAATTCTTTAAATATAACTAAACAGCCTACTTTTTATGTGAAACAACATTGCCCAGGTTTAGCGATTCTACAAACATTGTCAAGAAAGTGCCAACCTCAACAACTCAGCAAATAATGTCTCAAGAATTACTAGCTGCCAAAAGATACACTCTTAATGAATTAAATATTCTGGACCCAGAAAAGTACAAGGTAAAATCACCAATCTTCTTCTTTCACCTTTCTGTTGCTCTTAATTCACCACACAAAATCATAACTTATTACAACCAAAACATCCGTGTTTTTGCTAATTTTGACATTTATATTTTGTTGGCTGAACAAAAAAAATTACTAGCATTAAATAGTACAGTTAGAAACATTACATATGCACATTCTTAACTTTCCTTTCTTTCAACTTATATATCATTCTCACTGTAAACTCTATGAAACTCTTTTTCTTTTTAAACAAAAAACTGCACTGCACATTACTTACCCCTTATTTATAAGTATATATTGACCACTTTCTTTCAACATGTTCAAGGATGCTACTGTTGTATCAAGAGCGACTGTTGTACGCTTTGATACACGTAATGGATGGTGGTATAAAGCATGCCCATCATGCTATAAACAGCTCAAAACCAATCCTCATGCTTCTGATACTAATCAACTGCTCTGTCCAAATCCAAAGCATGGAACCATCAGCCAAGTTCCTATTGCATGGTAATACACATTGTGATAATTACTTTTTTTTTATATAAACTTTAAGCCCAACTATAATTATTAAATTATTACATGAACTTCTTATTAAAAAGTTACGTGAACTTTGAACACAGGTTCAAAGTGGGTCTGGTTCTTGAAGACACAACCGATGAAGCTACTGCCATAATCATTGGACGATCAGCAGAACAGCTATTTCAAATTTCTTGCCAAGAATTGGTCTTTGACAAAGGATTTGTTGACCAGCAAGAATTTCCAGAAGAAATCCTTAGAGTTAAAGGGCAGCGCAAGCTTTTTCAATTTCGATTTGGGACCATCAAAAGTAATTTCACCAGAAGTGATCTCCTCATTCAAAGAGTGTTTGACGATAAAGCTGAATTACTTGAATCAAGCTCCAAAATGATTCCAGCAACTCCACCACCTTCCTCAAAGCAAGTACCACCTTCATCTCTCATTGCTTCACCCGAAACTCCTACAAAAATCACTTCGAGTTCAAAGAAAAGAGCTAGACTTGCAGTTAGCAGAGCCATTCTGAACTCTATTAAACAAACAAGGAGAAAACTGGAAAGGTTAGATTTAATGTCACAATCAAGTTCTTCACATCAATATTTTCACATTCACTAACATTTACTTATACTATTTTCGTTATTTTCATTTTTCATGTATTAAAGTGATTATACAATTGAGGAAGAACCAGCCACAACTCTCACTGTTAAAGATGCAGAAGAAAAAGCTGAGGATCCTGACAATATGCCAATTATCACTTACAGAAAGAAGGGAATTGCAACTGATTTTGAAGCTAGCTCTACTGGAACAACAGAGTATGTATTCTACTTTCACCAAACGCCGCCAACAACCTCTCTATTTGGATTTTGCGTTTGTTTTTGTTTTTCTACATGGTGTTTTATATGTTATTACATCATGGTTTAAATCGATTAGTTAGTCTGCTTTTGTGATTACAGATAAATGCTTTCCTGCTTGGTTTTAATTTTTTTTTCTCACTTGAAAAGTAAAACAAGATTTATCTAATTGAAGGAAAGTTAACTGGGTTGTCTCTGATTGTGCTTAGATGGTCAGTGGGAGCTTAAAATGCTCTTATATTTTGCTAATTCTATTTATGTTTGTTATTCCTTTTGTTAATTGTATTGTGTTTGATCGTATAAGTTAATTTTAATTAGCATGTTCTTCGGTGATTGATAGAAATCTACATGAACTATACAAAAAATAACTGCCCTGACAATAATAGTAAAAAGGTTCTTTTGATTGATAATTTCTGAATTGAAGAATATGGTTTATGATATGTGCTGATCTTGAAAACTTTCACACAAAAATTAGAACTTTATACTACTGGATTGTTCAGAAACAGCATTTGATTGATATTCTGCTTGATATTTACTGGTGATTTAAGTAATTTGTTTTTTGGTTATGCATTTATGATAGGTGACATTATCCTCCTTTTGAGCAGCAATTTTTGCAAATGTATAATAGCTCTACTTATTGCTGCTCCACAACAGGTTTGTTATCTATTCGTTTTCTAAAGACTATGCACAACAATTATAGCTTATTCGTTTTCGAATGTTCTATTAATTGCATTCTTAATTTTTAGTTGTAATTTATTTTTCTCACCAAATTCTCATTTTATTTTATCGTTGTGTCTTTGGATTTTTTTTATAGGTGTTATTATCCTGCTTTTGTGCACCTGTTTTGAAACGTCTTTTGCCCCTGTTTTTGTTGCTGCTAAACAATAGGTAAGTTTTCTGTTAATTTTCTGAAGAAAATATGCATAATAAATATAGCTAATTGATTTTGCTATACTTTGCGAATAATATAGGACAAAAAGTGATGTTGCCTAGCTCATATTACATAGGTCTTAACCCTCTTATTTGAATTAACCATTATACATATAAGGAATCATGTTTTCCAAATTTTCTAAAGACTATGCATAACAATTATAGCTTATTCGTTTTCGAATGTTCTATTAATTGCATTCTTAATTTTTAGTTATAATTTGTTTTTCTCACCAAATTCTCATTTTATTTTATCGTTGTCTTTTTTATAGGTGTTATTATCCTGCTTTTGTGCACCTGTTTTGAAACGTCTTTTGCCTCTGTTTTTGTTGCTACTAAACAATAGGTAAGTTTTCTGTTAATTTTCTGAAGAAAATATGCATAATAGATATAGCTAATTGATTTTGCTATACGTTGCGAATAATATAGGACAAAAAGTGATGTTGCCTAGCTCATATTACATAGGTCTTGACCCTCTTATTTGAATTAACCATTATACATATAAGGAATCATGTTTTCCAAAATTTTCAGCATCATTAATCTTAGCTGTTCTACCTGATGCTATTGCAACATAAGATCTGCATTTTAAATGAAAAATAATGGTTATGAATTTACAGCTTTTGGTATTAATTCAAGTTTCGTCCTACATTATGCATGTGTTTGAGTACATTTTACTTCAACCCTAGAAAACTTTAAAATATATGTATTAATGTGGTCGAAAGTTATTTTTTTGATAACTCAATTGCTGTCATTACACTAACAGCTGCCATTTTTCAATATTCTTGACAGAGAAATCAAGATTTCTCCACATGACCAAAAAAAAAAACAATGAAAAATTCAGCTGCAGAGGAAATTTTTGGCAGTTTGTATATATATATGTATATAAACAATGAGGAGTTCAACACTTCAACACTGCTTAATTAACGAAACTTTTTTGAACATCGCCTTTGCAGACGTAATTTTTTTGTAACTTAAGCTTGCTAAGCAAAGCACCATAATACTGTATGCAATTTCTATACAATTTCCTATATGTTTTTAATATTTTCTATATAATCTAAACACCTTTTAACCCCGCAGCATCGCGCGGGCATGATTGCTAGTGATTTCTATATCAGTTTAATTTTGTTATTGGTTTTAGACTATTTCAGTTAGTACTTGTGGTAGAGAACACGTTGTTTAAATTTCTTATTTTTTATAAATTTTAAATTACTATTTATCATTAGCGAGAAAATAATTAGTTTAGCGACGAAATCTATTTTGTCGAAAAAATATATTTAATGACTATTTCCCAGCCCTCAAACTTTTTCAACGAGGAAAAATTATGAGTTTGGGTGAGGAAAGAAATTTGTTTTGCGAGGGAAGAAATTAAAAAATAATGGTGAGAAAAATTACTTTCATCGCACAAAGGGTGTTGCGAGGGAATATTTATTTCTCGGGGAAACTTTTCTTGACCACCCTATTGCGAAGAATTGACAAGAAAAATATTTTCCTCGCGCAAACGTTGCGGAGACGAAATTTAATTTTTCAATAACAAATTTGTTCCTTGCAAATCAGCTCTTTTGTTTGCACAATTTATATGACAAAATTGTTTCCGACTTCATTGACTTTTTGGAAAAGTAATCCTTGTGGGTGACTGAAAAAATGAACAATTCCTTGGAAAAGTGGATGGAATTTCTCAAAACATAAATGACTCTTCCAACTGTAGAGTCCATTTTACAGTACTTTTGTAACAAAATATAATTTATTTGATGCGCTTTTGTTAGAAGCACATATGACAATATTTAAAAAATAAGAGTGCTTGGTCTAAATGTACTCGTAAGACTTTCAAGCGAAGCTAAATGTTTGCTTACAGAATGAAAGGAATAGCAATAACATTCAAGTCTTTCTTCTTCCTCGCGCTCATTCCCATTGATTCAGTCATGTCAAGCTCTTGTAAGCTTGTCCCATTGGGGAGTTTCCAGTTGAAGTGGTACAACAGTTGAGCAAGTGCAATCTCAACCGATGCAGTTCCAAACGATATTCCTGGACACATTCTCTTACCAGCCCCAAATGGAATAAATTCAAAGTTGGTCCCTTTAAAATCAATGGAAGAACACATGCTGAACACATAAAATTGGAGCTGATCACTAGACTCCTGAAGATGTAATAGCACATGCTGATGTCTCAATCATAAAACTTGAATTAACCATTGGAATGGTAAAGAGGGGGTAGGCTATGGTACGGTGATGTATGCCATACCCTCATTTACGACTTTGTTGAACCAAAAATTACATTGAATTGAACCAAAATTACTACAATAACAACAAAGTTACCACATTCGTTTTACACTATTTACATAAAATTGAACCAAAATTACAACTTTGACAACAAATCGTTCACAAACTTGTAACAAGATCGTATATGAAGTAATTACCTGTAACAGAACTAAGATTACACAAAAAAAGACTCTCGTTACCATAATGACAACAAATTTTGTTGATTATCTGTAAGTGGAGGTATGACATACATCCCAATATTGTAGAATTCTCCGGTAAAGAGCTGAGTTGAGTCAAAGCTGTCTTGTGCACTAAATTAAATACATGATTGTATTTCCTTTGTGCTAATTCATGAAGAAAGAAGCAGCTGCTCTCACCGTTAAACCACCCTAACACTACAAGAGAAATAGGCAAAAGCGAGGAATTTCATTGCAACAACCCAAAATTCCTCGCAAAAACAAGGTATATGCGAGGAAATTCAAGTTGTTGCACTTGATCTCATCGGTGACAACCAATTTGTCGCTTTAGGTAAGAATATGCGAGGGATTTGAGGTTGTTGCAGATATGAGATTATGCGACAACCAATTCCTCGCATAAGACTAATTAGGCGACGACTTCTACTAGTTGTTGCTTATTGTTTATGTGACTACTGGAGATTCCTGATTTTGTGCATATAGATTTCCAGTCAACTCTCTTTATTGCTCTTTACTGTAGATGTGATTTAAGGTGGTTCGACCCTGTTTCTCTGGGATTTACCACTTATATGAAGGTTTCCTGGGATATACCACTTGATTGACAGTGTAAATGTGTGTAAACTGCAAGAACATATGAATCAATAAAAACCAAATGTATTTTAGTCGGAGCATATATTACCTAGACTATCCAAGTCAATTGACAACCTATGATCATAACACAATATGAAAGTCAGCCTATAGATAGCTATATACTATAACTCAATGACAAATCAGTTGCTACACGAGTGAACAGGACATTCTCTAATCCATGATCCACCAACACAATGTGAAAGTCGACCTGTAGATAGCTATATACTATAACTCAGTACAAATCAGTTGCTACAGGAGTGTAAATATGCCTCAAGATCTCATACAATGAATATAATAATTCCACCGTTAAGTGGTGGAGGTTCTTGTTAGCAGTAGCATTTCTTCTTTACTAAGTTTTCTAGTTAGTTATTTGTTAGTGCTACGTGTCGTCCTCCTAGTAATGCTTTTGACAGCTAATTCCAGCTGTCCTAATGTTATATATATATGAGAAAAAATCACCTTTAGTCCCTGAACTTTGACTCATTCGACACTTTCGTCCCTGAACTTTGAAATATATCACTTTAGTCCCTGAACTTTGAAAAAAACTATCACTTTCGTCTCTGACCGAAGTTTTCACCGAATAAACTTCCGATTCCGGCCAATTCGAATGACAACATATACTGGGCTTTGAAGCCCTTCTTGAGGCGAGTTCAACACCACCAACCCCGCCTCAAACTGTCGCTGGACGGCGGAGAATTTTACAATTAAAGTTTCGGCCACCACCGGCTTTCGGGCTAAATTCGAGCCATTCTAGGCCGAATCGAGCTTAGCCCCAGTTATAAAAGTTACTCCTCTCATCCGTGCGAACATTTTGGCATAGGTTTTGCACCATTTTTTTTTTTCCGGTCAGGGATGAATGTGATAGTCGGTGTTGAAGTTCAGGGACGAAAGTGATATATTTCAAAGTTCAGGGACGAAAGTGTCGAACGAGTCAAAGTTGAGGGACTAAAGGTGATTTTTTCCCTATATATATTATACTATTCTCTTGTAATAATCAGTTAGTTAAACTCGATTAATTCCAGAAACTTCATTTTCCTCTCTGTTCTTCTACGCTTACTCTCTACGCTAACATAGTATCAAGAGCTAGTGCGATCGGAGCCTCGTCTTCTTCCTCGGTTCAGTGATCTGGTTTCTGTTTTCTGCTTCTACTGTGTGGTTCAGCTAAGTCCTCTGGTTCTTGTTCTTGTTTCTCTCGTCTGTTTTCTTCGCAGTACTGGTTGTTGTTCGTTCGTCTTCGTTGCTTGACAAAATTGCTTGCATCTGGTACAATTGACGTGTGTTCTTGGTGAATCTGTTAGTAATTTGTCTCAGATTTGGTTTGTACGTGTTTTATTCAGCTCAATTATGGTGTTTGTTGGTTCTTGTTTCTTCTTTTGTACTCGTCCTTAAAACCCTACCTTTCTTCTTTGATTTCCTAAACACAATGTCAATTACTCAAACTACTGTGTATCTTCCAAATATACTTCTTGATGAAACGAACTATCCGAGCTGGTTCTTTCGTCTTGAATCTTTTCTCAAAGTTTAGAAACTTTTTGGTTTCGTTGATGGTACTATATATCCCTTGTCCGCCACAATTTGTTTGTGATTCTCATGGTAATGAAATTGTTAATCCTACATTTGAGTCCTGGTGTACTCAAGATCAGAGTATCATTAACATGATTGGCCAAACCCTAAGCCCCACTGCGACCTCATGTGCTGTTGGTAGCAAGACTGCTTATGATCTCTAGCGTAACCTACGCAATAAGTTTGCTGCTCCGAGTCGTCAAAACATTCTTTAACTTAAAATTAATTTTCAAAGCTTGACCAAAGGAGCTGACTCCATTGAAACTTATCTTGACAAAGTCAAGGTGGCTCGGGATGCTCTTGAAACTGTGGGAGTGTTTCTAGATGATGAGGATGTGGTTGTTACAGTTCGTAGAGCTCTTCCCTCTGAATACAATGCAATAAAAGGTGTCATTCGTGCTCAAGCTGTGAGTTGTAGCATTGGTGATCTCAAGACACTGTTGAAGGAAACTGAGATTGATCTTGAAGCAGACTCTCACAGTTCCACTCTTCCTCTCACTGCCATGGTGGCTCAGGCCAACAAGATTATTCAGAATGCTTCATCCTCTTCTCCCTGCATCCTCATCCAGTTCTCCTGTTTTCACTTCGTAGAATGCCAGTGCATCATCTCCTTCTACTTCTGTGACACCTGTTTCTACTCAGGCCCCATATGTGCCTATTCCAGCCATACCTTATGGTTTTAGTCCATATGCAGTTGTGGATACTTCAACTCTTGACCTCTCTGGCTTTTATGCTGGTCAAGGACGTGGTACTGCCAATGGCTTTGGCAATGGTGGAACTCGAGGTCACAATAACTTTGGTCCTAGAGGTACTAATGCTCATGGTCCTTTCAATGGTGGTGGTGGTTTCAATAACCATGGTGGAGGATTTAATGGCTCTGGTGGTTTTGGAAGGCCTAATCACTCTGGAAATGGTGGAGGTTTTGGTCGAACCAATAATCTCCCAACTTGTCAACTTTGTGGAAAAGTAGGACGTGGTGCAAGGATTTGCATGACCTTGTCTAACTTTCAGGGAGGATAATCTTCCAGCTCTGGTATAGAATGCCAATACTGTGGTCGCCCAAATCACACTGTTGATCGCTGTTTTGAGATCATTGGCTTTCTTGATCAATCACAGCGTAATACTGGTGCTAGTGGTTCTGCAATGCTTGCTTCTACATATGCTAGTCCTCAATGTTGGCTTACTGATTCAGGACCTACAAACCACATGACTAGTGAAGTTTAGCTTCTTCAGAATGTCACTCCTTATCATGCTAATGACACTGTACAGATTGGTAATGGTAATCACCTTTCTGTAACACATACTGGTAACACCAACATTGGTCCTCTCAAGTTAAATGATGTGTTACTCATACCTGAACTTGTTTCTCATCTTCTTTCCATTTATCAATTATGCAAACAAAATAACTGCTTGGTTTGGTTTGATGAGTTTATGTGTGTGATACAAGACAAGGTGATGGGCAAGGTTCTATACAAGGGACTAAGTAAGCAAGGGTTGTATCCTATACCATTTGAGCTACCATTACTGTTAAAGCATGCTGATTGGCACATATTTGTTGTGCAAATTGCATTCCTAATCACGGGAATTAAGTGACTCTGAAGGCCATTTATTGCATTTAAAGTGTGTTTTCATGTTTTCAGGTCATTTACGTGAGTTGAAGTAATTCGGCACAAATAGGTGCATTTTCGACAACATTTGTCACATTTCCGAGAAGAGGACGAAAAGTCAACCGTGGCTTAACGGAGTCAAAGATCGTACAAATCAACCTTCGGAAGATGTTGTCTTGAAGAATTGGAAAGAGGAAGAAAAATGATGCAATTACCTTTCCGCCGACTTTTCCGGCGAACCACCACCACAAGAGGCGGCAACACCGCCGGAGTACCACCACCTACCACCACCCTTGGTGGAGAGACATATGTCCATCTGCACACATGTGCAACTGCTGCACTTAGAATCAGCCCATCCCTCCACTAATCTCACTCCACTTAGCCTTGTCTCTTTTCCACCTCACTTTCCCACTCTTTGCATTTCTTTTTCCTTTGTTTGAACTTACCCCATCACTTTGTAGATCAAGGGGGCATTGAATATTGTTGCTGGATTAACCTTAGGGGAACAGCCACTCCATTCAGCAGCACACACGGACAGAACACACAGTTTTGGCACCAAGAACACCAAGAACACTCAAGTAGACTGTCCAGTTTTGTTCTTCCATTTTCACCACCTTCCACTACTCAAATCACTTTCGTTCCTTCACGAAAGTTGTTCCTAAGACATCCATTTATCTTAGGAACTGACTTTCATAACCATTCCACCATCATTACACCACGTTTCAAGCTCCACAGCTGGGAATTCGTCAAGAACACAAAGAATTAGGAGACTTGGAGAAGAAGAAGCTTGGAGGAGAAGAGGAGTTCAAGAGGAGGCTGTCATCTACACTTGGAGTCACCAAGGAGCTGCTGACCATCATCCTTTGAGAATTTCTTAACCCTACTCTAGTTATTCTTTGTATTCATGTTTCTATTCTTGACAATATTGATGTATTTCCTAAACATGTGTGAGTAGTCTTTAAGGTTGGGGGCTAGGGTTGTGTGCCCTAGCCCATGATGATGTATTGCTGAACCTTAATGTTTATGTATGTTGATTGAGAGATGAACATGTTCTTTGTCAATTTAATCATGTTTGATGTTTGTTATTGAATAAGACTAATTCTTGAGCATGTGTTAAACTTGTATTGTGTAAGATTGTTAGATTAGTCATCTTGACAATCTTGGACAATTGATATTTGAGCATGATGAGTATGAGCATAAAGTTTTCCTTGTTTGAATTCCTAGTCTTAAAGTCTTTTGCCTTACTTGATTAACTTGTGGACCTTGGTACGGCTTAGGTTAATTGAGTAGGAGTTCAAGTTGTTGTGAATAGCACAATTTGGCACGAGAGGATGATTAAGACTCGGTCTTGGACCATGGCATGGCTAAGATACGGAATTTGGTTTGTTAATTAATCAACATTACATATGTGTTACGTTTGAAATACATTGGATTGGGCTAGAGTAAACCCGAAACTCCAACCACCTTCACCATTTGATCACACAAACACAACCAATTGTTGGGCTTGTCACCTCAACACTTGGCAACCTTCAAGCGCATTCACTTGTGTTTCCTTACCTTATTTGCCTAGATTAGCATTGCTACTTGGTCACTGTTTTGGCTACTGCCTTGGTTACTAGTCACTCGAGAGTGACACCCTTTTTGAACACTACACAACCATGTTGCAGATACTTCACATCTAAGTAAATAATCCATCTCTTGTCATACCATCTCTAGTGTCATTGCATTCTTGGTTGCATTGTTTACGAATTTGGGGATCTTGGGCCTTCCAATCTCTTGGGTACGACAATCCCCTGGTCTTAATCTATACATCCACACTGTTGATACTCGTAGAAGACACTAGTTCTTGAGCGAAATTATACGACACGTCAAATGGCGCCGTTGTCGGGGATTGAGGTTAATCCTTGATCCTTTGGTGAACCGTAGCCGGGTTGTCTTGGCACTATTCTTGTAAATTTCATCTGCTAATTGTTCATAGTGTTGTTTTCTTTAGTTTTGTGTTATGTTTTCACAGTTTGCATTGTGTTTGTTGTTACGACACGTCACATGCCTCTACTCCTTCTACTTCATCAGCAAATGCTTCTGGTTTTCATTGCAAGTTAACAGCTCACTCATTGTGGCACAAGAGGTTTGGTCATCCATCTGCGGATGTTGTAAATAGTATGTTGAATAAGTGCAAGTTGTCTAGTTCATCAGCTAGTAAGACATTAGTTTGTGAGCCATGTTTACTTGGAAAGTTTAAGAAACTTCCATTTTCTGAATCCAGTACCAAGAGTGTAGCTCCCTTTGAATTAGTTCATAGTGATGTCTGGGGTCCTTCCCCACCTATGATGCACGGAAACGGAAACGTGTTTTCGTTTCCGGTACATTAGGAAACGCGGAAACGGGAAATCTTAAAAATTCCAATTGGAAACGAGTCGAGGAAACGCAAATAAAATAATATATAATTATATAAAAATAATTAAAAAAATCAAATACCAAATACCATAATTATATATGAATAAATAAAATAATAATGTTTTTTTCTATCATTTATCTTTTCTTGTTTTTTGACTCTCTTTCTCTTTCCCTTTCCCTCTTCACGTGGTGCACTCTTTCCCAGTTTCCCTTTCTTTTTCTTTCTTCTCTCTTTTCTCCCCCTCCCACCTGCACCACTCTTTGTCTCTTTCCTCTTCTACCCGCAAAGCCTAGCCTCTGTGAAATTTCTCTCTTCTTAATTTGCTTTGCTCTTCCTCTGATTTCTCTCTCTCTCTCTCTCTGCCCTTCTTAATTTGCTTTCCTCTTCCTCTGTTCTCTCCTCTTTTCTTATTCTTCTTCCTTTCTCTTCTTCCTTTCCGTTTCTTTTCCTTCCTCTTCTTTCCTCCATATCTAGAACTGCAAATCGTGCCCGTTTCCTATTAAATTCAGAAAACGTTTCCAATCTTGGAAACTCACATTTCAACGGTTGACCGTTTCTATCCAAAAAGTCAACGACTGGAAATGCGTTTCCGACCATTTCCGCTGTGTTTCCGTTTCCGGTATGAAAGGAAACGGGGAACTGGCAGTGTTTGACATTTCCATGCTTCATAGTTCCCCACATCTTTCTATATATGGATATCGATACTATGTGCTATTCATTGATGATTGTACCCGTTATACTTGGATTTTTCCAATGAAGAATAAAACATAAGTGTTTGCTTATTTTCAGTCACTTTGTGCCTTTGTCTCTACTCAATTTAACTGCATCATCAAGTGTTTGCGTAGTGATGGGGGTGGTGAATATGTGAATCACAAATTCAAAGCATTTTTAAATGAAAAAGGAATTGTTCATCAGCTTTCATGCCCTTACACTCAAGAACAGAATGGTGTTTTTGAACGAAAGAACAAACACATAAGGGAAACTACAGTTACCTTATTACAAAATGCTTCATTGCCTTCTGGTTTTTGGTATTATGCATGTGCTTTAGCTACATATCTCATCAACAGAATGCCTACTCAGACTCTAGTTATGCATTCTCCTTTTGAACAATTATATCATAAGATTCCCGGTCTTGGGTTTCTCAGGGTTTTTGGTTGTGCCTGCTATCCTTTGTTGACATCTCAGAGGGTGAATAAACTACAGCCTAAGACTACTAAGTGTGTGTTCATTAGTCTTGCTGCTGGATATAAGGGTTTCATGTGTTATAATATGGTTACCAAGCAAGTCATATTATCCAGACATGTCTTCTTTGATGCATATGAGTCTGACTATCCCTATGCTATTTTGGTTCATGGTCAGAGAACTATTGATGGACCTGTGACTACTTCAGCATCCACTTCTCAGATACAACCTTGCTTATCTCTTACTCAGGTTCCCTCTCACTTGCCAGCTCTTGTTTATCACACCTCTTCAGCATCACTTCCAATTCATCCTCTCTTCCATCTACTATTTCTCCTGTTTTTTCTTCTGATGTAGTTACTCATCCTATTACTCCTATTGTTACTTACAATCGTGTTGTTTCCACTAATGAAGTCACTGCTGCGATCTTTAATAATTCACTTGTATCATCTCCTTATGTTTCTAATGATAATAATGATCTTGCTGGCATGCCTTCTCCTGGTATTGATTCATTTTATCAGTCATCAGATTCTAGCTCTAGCCTGTTCAATTCTCAGTCTCACACACAGATACATTTCAATGAATCTAATGGTGATGTTGTTGTTCATTATGAGCCTGGCATTGGCATTTCCATTGTGCTAGACTGTGCCCCATCCAGACCCACTAGTAATATCTCAGACTCCTATATTCTGCATCCTATTGAAGGACTTACCACTAATGTAGTCAATGATCACTCTATACTAACTCGAGGCAAGAGAGGTGTTTGCAAGCAGAAATGTTTTCTCTCTGTCATGACTTCATCTACTTCTGATCCTGCTTTTGTTGAGCCTCACACAGTTAAGTCAGTTCTTCAATTCTAGAATGGAAACATGCAATGCAAGATGAATTTGATGCCTTACTCAAGCAGCAAACATGGTCTTTGGTTCCTCTTTCATCTGGAAAAAACCTTGTTTCCTGTATGTGGATTTTTAAGTTGAAACAAAATGCAGATGGATCCATAGCTCGACACAAAGCTCGTTTAGTGGCAAGGGGTTTTAGTCAAGAATATGGGGTAGATTATGACGAAACTTTCTCCCTTGTGGTCAGACATACTATTATGAGGATGATTTTGGGACTGGCTGCTCACTCTGGTTGGAAACTACATCAAATGGATGTTAAAAAATGCTTTCCTTCATGGAGTGCTCACTGAAGAGGGATATATGTCTCAACCAAGTGGTTTTGTTGATTCCAATTTTCTAAATCATGTTTGTAGACTTGAGAAGTCTCTATATGGTTTCAAACAAGCTCCACGTGCCTGGAATGACAGATTTACTAGTTTCTTACCTTCCATTGGTTTCAAGTTCTCCCATGCAGACCCTTCCTTGTTTGTTAAAATTTCTAGTACTTCCAGAGTGTTCTTGCTTTTATATGTTGATGATATTATCATCACTGGTGATAGTGAGGATCTTATTACATAAGTCAATGCAGCTTTGCAAACTGAGTTTGATATGAAGGATCTTGGTGCTCTCTATTTCTTTCTTGGACTTGAAATCAAGTATTTACAGAATGGCTTGTTTGTGTCACAGCATAAGTATGCTACTAACTTAATACATAAAGCTCGTTTGGACTCTTGTAATTCTCAGATCACTCCTTGTCAATCTGGTCTCAAGTTATATACAGATGATGGTGATCCCTTATCTCCTACTGATGCCTCTCTCTTTCGAAGCCTAGTTGGTTGCTTACAGTACTTAACCTTTACTAGACCAGACATTGCCTATGCCGTTAACTCAGTGTGTCAATTTTTACATAATCCTACATAGGTTCATTTTCAAGTAGTTAAGCGTATACTCAGATATGTGAAAGGCACAATTGAGACTGGTATTGTTTTTAGGAAAGGTCTTACATCTTCTTTGCACAAACATACCTCATTCAAAGTTGATATTCAGGCCTTTTGTGATGCAGACTGGGCTGGGGACCCAAATGATCGTAAGTCTACCACTGGTTTTGTGATTCTTATGAATGGTACTCCAGTTTCTTGGTGCAGTAAGAAACAAACTGTTGTCTCTCGTTCATCTACTGAGGCCGAATATCGAAGCATGGCTAACATAACCTCTGAACTTCAATGGTTGCTTATCTTGCTTTCAGAATTGCATGTAGAACTTGCAGCTGTTCCAGTTCTTCACTGTGACAATGTTTCAGCCTTAGCTCTTGCTACCAATCCAGTTCATCATTCCAAGCTTAAACACATCGAAGTTGATGTTCATTTCACACGTGCTCAGGTTAAGGCTAGTACAATTCGTGTTCAGTTTATCAGCTCCAAAGAACAGCTTGCTGACTTGTTTACAAAGGGTTTTTGCTCTCCACAACACACATATTTGTGCAGCAGCTTAATGCTTAGATCTAAGCATCAAGCTGAGGGAGGCTGTTAGCAGTAGCATAGCAGCAACATTTCTTCTTTGCTAAGTTTTCTAGTTAGTTATTTGTTAGTGCTACGTGTCGTCCTCCCAGTGGTGCTCTTAACAGCACATTCCAGCTGTCCTAGTTGTCCTAATGTTATATATATTAGGGAAAAAATCATCTTTAGTCCCTCAACTTTGACTCGTTCGACACTTTCGTCCCTGAACTTTGAAATATATCACTTTCGTCCTTCAACTTCAACACCGACTATCACTTTCGTCCCTGACCGAAAAAAAAAATGGTGCAAAACCTATGACAAAATGTTCGCACGGATGAGAGGAGTAACTTTTATAACTGGGGCTAAGCTCGATTCGGCCTAGAATGGCTCGAATTTAGCCTGAAAGCCGATGGTGGCCGAAACTTTAATTGTAAAATTCTCCGTCGTCCGGCGACGGTTTGAGGCGGGGTTGGTGGCGTTGAACTCGCCTCAAGGAGGGCTTCAAAGCCCAGTATGTGTTGTCGTTCAAATTGGCCGGAATCAGAGGTTTATTCGGTGAAAACTTCGGTCAGGGACGAAAGTGATAGTTTTTTTCAAAGTTCAGGGACTAAAGTGATATATTTCAAAGTTCAGGGACGAAAGTGTCGAATGAGTAAAAATTCAGGGACTAAAGGTGATTTTTTTCCTATATATTATACTATTCTCTTGTAATAATCAGTTAGTTAAGCTCGATTAATTCCAGAAACTTCATTTTCCTCTCTGTTCTTCTACGCTTACTCTCTACGCTAACAGTTCTGATATATCTTGCAAATGTGAAACCAGTTTCAAATTTGGATATATACCTAAATTGTTGTCAATATTTTTATATTCAAATCATGTTAAAGCAAAAAAAAAAAAAAAGAGCTCTACAATATATTTGAGAGAAAGTGAAGCAACTGTTCACAGAATATGTAAAGTATTACAAAATGTGGAACCATACCAAAGATTCTTGTGTACTCCTAAGCCTCTTTACTCCTATCGTCGTGTAGCGCACACGACCATGGTTTGAATGCCACGGAAAAATCATGGCCACGTACATCATCTGACCACTGGTTTCTAAAGTAACGCCACATACTGACGGCACAATGTGTAACAGAGAACTAAAAAAGCAGCTGGGAGATGAATTCCGGAATTGGGGCCCATGGGTGGGATACAAAATAGGGTTGGGGTGAAAAATCAGGAAAACATAAGAAAAAGAAAAAAGAAATCCCATAACATAAAAGGTGGTAATGAATTTTCCCCAACTCATATTATTTAATTACGTTAGTCTAATATTTCCCTAAAAAGCAAAAGGCACAAAAACCCTAGCAGCGTGTTCTCTAGCACGCTAACCCTAGCCTCTCTCTACTGCAAAACCTAGGTTTTGCTATCTTTGTCTGCCATCTTTAATCTTCTACTCTATCTCCATGGCTTCAATCGACTCTGTGACGGCGAGTTTTGCAGCCTCCTTGGCTATTGCTAGCGGCAGCGGTCCTTTGGACCTTGGTAAGATTTCAGGCGGCACGGTGCGCAAGTCTTCCCAAAGTTTTTTGTTGGGCAAGATTCTCAACAATAAACCCTTTGATTCTTCTTTGGTCAAGAGCCACTTTCAGCGGATCTAGATCTTGGAGAAAAAGGTCCAAGTTCAAGCGAAAGGCGATCGTCTTCTCTTCTCTTTTGAATCTCTCCGGGATAAGAAGAAGGTGTTTCGTGGTGGTGCATGGAGTTTTGATAAAGCTCCGGTGATTCTTGAAGACTATGACGGGATCATTCCAATCACTGAAGTTCTGATGCGGCATGTGCGGTATTGGGTTAAAGTTGAGGGCATTCCTCCAGCTTTTGAAGAGCCTGAGAATTTTAAGTTGATTGGTCATCTACTAGGGGGATTCCTGGATTATGATAAGACCTTGTTTAAACAGCAGGGTGTGGTGCGGATCTTCCTCCAGCATGATGTTTCTAAACCAATTTTTTTGTCAAGAGTAGTTCGACTAGTTGAGGGTGTGGAACCCTTGCTTAAATTCATATTCGAACATTTAGTGGGGAGATGCAAAAGTTGTGGTCTGATTACACATATGGGGGAGCCGTACTCAGTGCCAGTAGGGGATGTGCTTACGGACCCTGGTCGTGTCAAACTGTCGGGTTTTGGTTCTACGGATCTAGTTCCCAGTGCATCTTTTGTGTTTGCTTCTCAGGTGCCTCGTGCTATTGGTTCATCTTTTTTCCACCATGTCTCTCCTCTTCCTCCTGTGGTTAAGGAGTGTCGACCTATTGTCATTCGGAATCTTGGTGTGGTTTCGGTTCCTGCTAGTGATGTGGAGCCTGATATTGTCCAGTCTTGTACTGATCCGTTAGTTTTGGGTAAGCGTCCTCGTGTTCTAGGTGATGAGTCATCTCCCAAAAAACTAAAGATGGCTCTTTCTCTTCGGCGTACTTCTTTGGAGGCTGCTGCCTTGGGTTTTCATGCTGTTTCTCATGAGGATGTGCTTGTGAAACGTAAGCGAGGGCATCCTTTGGGGGCTAGGAACAAGAAGGAGAAAGCAGTGAAGAAAGGATTGGAACCTCTCCGTCTTACCTACCCGGTCTCTTCCTCTACTATTCTTTGCCCTATTGCTAAGGGTAAGGAGAAAGCTTTACATTAGGTTTTATGGGGTATGTAGCCTACTTCTTTGAGGTATGTCGCTGGAGAAGTTGGTCTATGAGTTTTCTAACCGTACCACAAATGCGTGCTCGGCGATTGGGTTCTCTCTAGTTAGGTTAGTTTTATCTTGATGTATCTTACTTTGGTAGGCTCGTTTATTAATAAACGAGCGAACAAGTCTTATTAAGCGGTGTTGTTTAGTTTGCTAGTTGCCTGGCCTTCAGAGCTATGGGTACGGGTCTAGGAGATTGATGTAAGGTGCCGTTTTTGGCCATGATTAATGATATTTTATCTGATTTCAAAAAAAAATTACGTTAGTCTTTCAAAGAAATATTATATGGAGAAGACCAAAATTGTTTTAAGGATTGAAAATAATTTCATGCCACAGTTGGATTAGTGAATTTATCGTTCCCCCACCCTGTTCTTTCTACAAAAAAATTATTTTATATAATCGATGAATGATTTTTTATTTGTTTGTTTTTTAATTTCCAATATATAAAGGCATATTCGGATTTGTTGAAATTTGGAAATTGGAAATTAATAAAAAGTTTGTTCATGTATTATTTAATGTGATGTATGTAATATTTAATAACCGTAGCCATTAATTATTATGTAGTAATTAAGACAAATTTTGCTTAAAAAAAAGTAATGAAGCCCGATTTTTTTTCTCATGTTTTGTAAAGATATTTTTGTTGTCATAAATTTAGGCCAGCATATTTTTTAATTATGTTGGTATTTAAAAAAAGTATATATATATTCACAAGACCAAAATTGATCCTAAGACTAAGTCACTAAGATGTTCATAAATTTGTCGTTGTAATTTGAATATCGACATCCTTCGCGTTTACAACCCAACTCTATCTATTTATGTGAAGAAATCAAATTCAATACCCTTACATTTAAAATTTTTTGTAAAAGAGTTATAGACACAATCAATATGTCCAAGTGACATTAGAAAATAGCAAAACATAATTCCTATTTGGACCTTTTAAAAAATATATATATGTACGTTACCTGTATAAAAATTAGATCATGTACAATATATGAACACTGTTTTCAATTTTTCGATGTTCATCAAAAGAAAATCCGTAAACACTCCAAAGAATTTAAAATGAAATATTTTAAAATTTAAAATGGTTACGAGAAATTTATGAAAACAATGATATGACTTAGAGTTATGGCTTAAAGTAAATTAATGAAAAAATTTCCTAAATTATAGTTATGACTTAGAATTAACTCGTGATGTGTAGTTAATTGTCGAGTCTTTAAATTAGGGTTATGACTTAAAGTAAATTTACGAAAAAAATTCCGAAACTCTTTAGGGGCTGTTCGGTTACGTTTTGTAAAACAGTTTTTTGTATTTGTAATATGAAAATGCCTGAAAAATGCGTTCGACAGCCATTTTTGAAAAATGAGATTCATGAAACAAGGAATACAACTCTTAATTATAGTGTATTTGTTGAAAACGATCAAAAGACGTTTTCATTGTTTTTGAAGAACAAACTCTGTTCTAGTCAAAGCTGGGAGAGAAGAGAGAGAGTGGGCAAGAGGACTGAGGGAGAGATGAGATCGAGATGCGGCTCCGAGGATCCACGGCGGAGAGGATTGGAATTGGAGCCGCCGGAAGAGGAGGCTCGGTGGAGCTGGTCTGGGCCAAAACAGGAGTGGCGTTGCCGGGTTTAAAGAAGAGGTATTTGGCTGGAGGTGATAGACGGTGGTGAATTGGGTTATGTGATGGTGGCGCCGATCTTCTTCCTTGTCAAGTCTGCTCGATCTCGTTTATGACGTCAGCTTAATCTCCCCAATTGTTGCCGTTATTGAAGCACTTCGGTTTCGTCTCCCTGCTTAATCCAACAATACCCATATCGTCTCCCTGCTTGTTGATGATGCTATTGAAATCCCTAGCATTAATCCAGCAATACCCATACCCATATCGTCTCCCTGCTTGTTGATGATGCTATTGAAATCCCTAGCATTAATCCAGCAATACCCATACCCATATCGTCTCCCTGCTTGTTGATGCTGCTATTGATTGTATTTGTTTTTTGCCAAATCAGATTGTATGGGTAGTGTTATTGGTGCTGGATTGCTTGTTGTGGCAGAGGTGATATTTCCAAGGTTGATGTTCCTGTTGATCACATGCTATTGATTGTATGGGCGGGGTTACTGCTTACTGGCGTTGGATTGCCTGTTTGGGTCTATCTTCCCAAGTCCCAACTCTAGTCTTTTTTCTTTTTTTTTTGAAAAATTTCCCAACTCCAGTTTCCAAACTCTTCCACCGAACACTCTTTTAAATTTTAAAAATGTAAAATACAATTTTACGTTTTCATTTTACAATACAATATTTATAAAACAGTTTTGTAAAACTTTACAGGACAGAGCCGAGCACGCATATTATACAATAATTATCAACAATACCCAATAATACCCATATTTTACAATACAATATTTATACAATACCCATATTTTACAATACAATATTTATACAATAATTATCAAGATTACGAATTTAATTCTAATTAAATTTAAATTATTATTCTCTCAATTAAGGTTATTGTCTCTCTATATATATAAAAGTATATTAGTCTACACCCCACCCCTTAAACATCTAAAAGAATAATCAATGCATTTTATTTTAGGGTCCTTGACCATAAGGTCCAAAGTTGGACAAATATTTACCATCAAGGACAAGGGAAAAACACGGTGCCCACCAGGTCCATTAATTGACCAATTTACGTTTTCATCCTATACATTTTACAAAAATTACGAAACTACCACTGACAGATTTTATTGACCTCAATAATTTTTTTTTAGAAAACGATACTTTTGTGGTAGGAGGGAAAGAACAAAGAAGCATCACTTTTGTGTATTTTATTGACCTCAATAAAATGTTTTATTGAGGTCAATAAAATTTTATTAAAGTCGACAACGAGAACGTCAGTGCAGCAACAATGAAGCATCATTTTTGTGTATTTTATTGACCTCAATAAAATTTTATTGAGGTCAATAAACTGTTTTATTGAGGTCAATAAAATTTTATTGAAATCGACAACGAAAACGCCAGTGCAACAACGATGAATCATCACTTTTGTGTATTTTATTGACCTCAATAAACTGTTTTATTGAGGTCAATAAACTGTTTTATTGAGGTCAATAAACTGTTTTATTGAGGTCAATAAAATTTTATTGAAGTCAGAAAAATATTAAGGCACATATACACAAACTCATTCATCTTCTGCAAGTTATTCTTTCGGTGAACCTTGACACCATGTCAAAGTTTCCTAGTTTACAATCTTACCTAATACTCATGGTACTTCACAAACACCAACAATTATTAAACAAACTCAAGCCTTGCAAACTGCACAACACACCAGTAATTATGAAACTCATACACATAGATTCAAACTCTTAGATTTCACACAGAAACCAAGTTTTAATTATACACTCTGACCACAATAAAAAATATTATTGACCACAATAAAATAGTAGATCTGTCGACCCGATTGAGACCCGCGAATAAGCAACCCGACCCGGCTTTTTCTCCGTCGTCTGGCCACCTCTCGGTGGCGCATGGGTGCTAATCTCTTCAGATCGGCGGCGCGAAGAGAATCTCGGTCACGGATTCTCAATCTGGCGTTGGAAGACGGCGATTCGAAGGAAAAAACATTTTCAGATTCCGGCGGGTTCTATGACGTTTTCCGGCGACTCAGATCATTGTTGTTGACGAAGTAGGTATGAAACTTGACCCTCTTGTTGAGCTCTACGTGTTTTCAATCTTTGATTCGACATTTGATCAATGTTTGTGGAAGTTGAAATTTGAACATGGTGATTGTTTGTAGTGCAGCTCAACCACGATGAAAAAAGGGCAAAAATGTCCGAAAAAAACATAACAAATTAGACTTTGCATATTTTGTCCTTGATGGGAAAAAAATAGGCCTAATAGGTCCTTATTGGAAAATATTTAAAATCTCTTAAACTTGAAGGGAAATATATAGTGAAAATTAGGACCTATTGGATATTTTCCTTTTATTTTTAATTGTTAAATGACCATGGACCTTTTTACCCTTTTGATTAATTTAATATTTTTATAAGGACAACGGAATCACGATTATTTGCTCATTCCAATTTTTTTATGAGTAGAAAGAGTTCAACCTGATTCGTATGCGATTTGCATACAAATTGGGCCTCTAATCACTTTAGTAATGCTAATCCAAAGGCTATTTAGTGTCTCTAATCCTTGAATTGCACCATTGTAGGTGAATCGAGCATCGGACGGATATCGGGAGCGAAAGGATGCAATTTGGGAGCTTTTGTGGATTTCCGGCTAAAGGACGAAAAGTCAACCCGAGGACCAAAAGTCAACTCGTGGTCAACCCCGACTTGAAAGCGTCAACGAGTCAAGATGAAGTCCCGGATGTGAGCCGCGAAAGAATTCCGGAGGTTTGATCAAAGTCAACCCTTGGTCAAGCTCCGAAGGTTAAAGTCACAGTCAAGGCAAAGTCAACCGCGTGACTCACCCTCACAAGCCCCCAAATCAGCAAAGGACCACACAAGATATCATGAGGTCACCCTTAGATTATTCCTTCTTTTCATTCCCCTATGAAATGACCCCCTTACCCTTCATTAAAACCCAATAGCCCTTGGATCAAACCCTACCTCATCTTAGCCCTTTATTTCCCTCCTCTCTAGCCTATAAATAGCCCTCTTTACCTGAATTAGGTCATTCCCATCATCAGCCCCAAAATCCCTCAAATTCCTTTCCCTTTCCTCTCTTCCTTCCTTCCCCTCACCCTACATCCGGAACGTCAGTCGACCGGTCGACAACTTCCCGTCGAACGGTCGACGGTCGACGAGCTCCGCCGCCTCCGCTTCTTCCACCGCTTCCTCCTCCGCCCTGGGCTGTTGGGATCCTCACCAGACGTCAAGGACATCATCTAGACTCAAGGAGAAGAAGGAGACACCTTGGATTGAGAATCTCTTACCCCTTTTCTCTCTTGTATTCATGTTTATTGCATACTCTTGTGAGATGATGATGTACACTTTGATGTTTAGTGAGTAGTACTCTTGTTGGGGACTAGGGTTGTGTGCCCTAGTCCAATGTGACTTTGTGATGCTTTTATCAATGAATAAAATGTCTTTGTGTTGTATGAATATGTGTGCTACCTAATTCAATATGTGTTGGTTGCTTGTCTTTGGAATTACCACTTCTTTGGCATGTTAACTAATCTATCTTGATAAGATTGTGTGAGATTGGTACCCTTGCATGACTTAGGCAATTGGTAGCATATGTGATGAGTTGTTACTTGTTTGAGTCCCTAGGTTCGACACTATTACGCCTCTTAAGCACTTTAGGAAATCCGGTATTAGGTAACATAGAGGGATTTCCTAAGACACCTAGAGAGTTTGGATGATCCATAATCCGGCATTCAAATACCTTAGGCAACACGGTCCTAGAACCATAACATGGCTAGGATACGGGGCTTGATTCACACACACATTGGCATGATTGAGTTGATTAGGCATTGCTTGTTGCATTGGATTGGGGTTTGCCCGAAAACCCCAACACCTTTATATTTTGTGCACACACTTTACATTTACTTGCTTTGTTTACTTACATTTTCTTGTTTGATTGATTGGCATTCCACAATTGCGTACACCAAACTCACCACACTACACTCCGCACATTGTTTAAACACATTTCACTCACTCTATTCACTTCTTGGCATTCCACATAGCTAGAGCACTCGCACACACGCTACCGAGAAGTCGGGGAGCCGTCAATCCTCCGTGGAACGACAACCCCCTTCTCTTCTACTACTCACCACTATATTTGCATTAGTCAAAATGGCGCCGCTGCCGGGGATTGAGGTTAAATCCTTGATTTCTTGATAGTTCGTCGAGTCTTTAGCATTCTTTTTTGTTTAACTCTCTTTGTCTATATTGTGTTTGTTGTTTCACATGTGCTATTCACTCTTGAGTGAGACACATTAGGGGAGTGACGGGCCTTATATCCTAGCGATATATGTAAGACATGAGCACCCCTAATGCTATCACTTGCTAGTTGAAGTTTCTAATAAGTGGGCACATTCCATTTCTTGCTTTAGTTGCATCTAAGCTTGTCTATATTGCATTCTTGTGTTTGATTTGCGTACTTGTTGCTTGTTATTACTTGTTTTGTGTTGATTTGGGTTCCCTAGCACTTCTAGGAACCTTGTTTGTTTAGGTTTATAAAGAGAAAAACCAAAAATTTTTGTTTCAGGGCATTTCCCGAACGGTCGACCCTGTTTCTCGACCGTTCGACGGGAACTCCCTGGACAACCATCGACCGGTCGACGACAATTGTCGAACGGTCGACTGGGAGCAACCCTGCTTCCCTTCATTTGTTTCTCTCACTCTTCGCTTTCTATTGCTTATCTAACCATTTTTCTTTGTATTTCTTGCCTCGATTGTGATACTTAACCACTGTCTATTGTGTTGTGAAGGTGTATGAACCTTGCTTCAACCTCTCACACACCGATTCAACTTAGAAGTGGAAGAGTCTTAAGCGAGAATACAAGAGGACGTCCAAGAAGAAGGCGACGTACTCCAAGGATTGTGTGTGAGAGCGCGCCTCCTACACTTGAGAGCCGAGAAGTACCTTTACAAGACCATATTCCAGAGGCAACAATGGAAGAAGAAGGGCCACATGACAATCCACCTCCACCTCCCGTGAGGCGCATGAGGGAATACACTCTCCCTCATGTAGTGGATCACCCATCATGCATCGTTCTTCCACCGTGTAATACGCATTACGAGATTAAGTCCTCCACTTTGAGCATTATGCCTACATTCCACGCCTTGAAGGATGAAAGCCCCTATGACCACCTTATGGAATTCGAACAAGCATGCACAACGGTTCAACTACATGGACTACCGGAGGATGGTTTGAAGCTTCGTTTGTTCCCCTTCACCTTGAAGGATGGGGCAAGGAAATGGCTACTCAAGATTCCACCAAGGTCTATACATTCATGGTTCGAGTTGCAAGAGGCTTTCTTATCCAAGTTCTTTCCACCAAGCAAGGCAGCCAAGGTGCGAGATTCCATTGTCAACTTCAAGCACCAATCGGGTGATGCTTTCTACGAAACATGGGAGAGATTCAAGGATTTGGTGATGAGTTGTCCACACCATGGATTGGAACAATGGTTTCTTGTTGATGTGTTTTACCGAGGCTTATCTTCCGGTCAACGACAAAGGGTGGATACATTTCGAGGAAGCACCATAGCAAGCATGTCTCCCGATGAGGCATGGGACACTTTTGAGGACCTAGCAACAAACTCCGAGCTTTGGGATGACTTTGGACCTCGAAGGCATCCTCCCACACAACCGGCAACTCAAGTGTCAAAGGTCCACAATGTCTCAAGTGAGCCAACGGGTGATGATTTGTTGAGCACTCAATTTGATAGGTTGGAAGCGGCTTTTAACAAGAAGATGGACATGCTCCTACAAGCACAATTGAAGGCTACCCCATCTCAAGTGAATAGTGTGGTATCTTCGCCACCTTGCTTTTATTGTGGATCTCATGGTCATGAGACGGAGGAGTGTTCTTATCACATTGACAAGGAGAAGGAAGAAAGGCAACATGTGAACCAAGTGGGCTCATACCCACAAGGTTCTTATCAAGCGCCTCCAAAGCCGTACAACAATTATGCACCCCGGAATGATCAAGGGAGAACTCAAGGGTACCAACCAAGAACTTATGGGAGCAACACTCAAGGGTACCAAGAGAAGACTCAAGGAAGTGGTACTTATGGAGGGTACAAGAGCTCAACTTATGGAGCACCTCCCGGGTTTTCTAACCAAGGAGGAGGCACTTACAATCAAGGAATCTCTACATCCTATGCTAACCCAAGTGTTCCTCAAGTTCAAGATTCATCGGACCCGACTATGAAGGATATGATGGCCACCCTTGTCCAAAGCCAAGTGAAGAGCGATCAAGCAATCTCGACACTTCAACAAGGGTACCATAGTTTGCAACAAGGCTTGTCAAAGATTGAATTTCAAATGGGCCAATTGGCTAAGGAGATTGGTGAAAGACCAAAAGGTGCATTGCCTTCTAAAGTGGAGCCAAACCTCAAGTTCAAGTCAAAGGAGGAGTGCAATGCTATATCTACATCCTATTCCGGTATCTCTCATGCTACTTACACTCCTACTCCCCCAATTTCTAATTACTATATCCCTTCTCCCTCCATTCCTATTCATGAGAACTTTGATCATATGCATTACATGGAGGATGGGGCCAAGGAGGAAGAAAATGTACTCCTTGGCAACTATGGATTGAAGGAGGAGGTATGGTGTGCTAATGATGTGGAAGAAGGAGTTGTGCTTGGCAAGGGACTTGGGTATTTGTCTTTTGAGAATGATGTTACCTCTTATGGTGGAGTGACAACACAAGAAGGAGCATTGTGTGAGGAGACTCCTAGGCATGAGAGTGTCATGGTTTCTAACCTTGGTGGTGAGGCCGTGATGGCTATGGACCCACCAAGAACCATGAGCACCTCTAGGGAGCTCCTTGATGATGACATCGCTGTCCATGAAGTGAAGAAAGTCACCCCCAATGAGAGGAAGAACAAGAAGACGACATTGATGAATGAGCTACGAGAAGTGTTCAACAAGGTGGAGATTAACATCCCATTATTGGAGCTCATTTGTCAAGTGCCGGTCTATGCAAAGTTTCTCAAGGACTTATGCACAAAGAAGAAGAAGCTTAAAGAGCATGAGGTCTACAAGATTGAAGGGCATGTGAGCTCAATGATACAACACAACATGCCACCAAAGAGGAAGGATCCCGGAAGCTTCACTATTGGATGTCAAATCGGTGCAACTCACCTTGATGGAGCGCTCATGGACTTAGGGGCGAGTGTCAATGTGATGCCTCTATCTCTCTACAAGAGGTTGAGCATTGGTGCTTTGCATCCTACCCCTATTGCACTCACTTTTGCGGATGGAAGCAAACGAAGACCGGCGGGTGTTGTGGAAGATGTGCTAGTAAGAGTTGACAAGTTTATTCTTCCCGCCGACTTTGTTGTGCTTGACATGGGTGAAGACCCCAATGGAGACAATGGATTCCCCCTTATCTTTGGACGCCCTTTCATGGCTACGGCGGGTGTGAAGATTAATGTTCTAAAGGGCACCATTAGTTTCAAGGTGTTGGGTGAGAAAGTGAAGTTTGAAATGTTCAAGCCCATTCATCCACCGGAGGTGGTTGAGGAGGTATTTTCTATAAATTTGGTGAAAGGCAATAGCGCTAAGAGCGAGAGGATTTTTGGTCCTTTGAACCCACCGAAGCCTACACCACGTGCTCATGATCACTTCTCACCAATTTGGGGGTATGACAACCTTCCTTCCATTGAGCACACGAAGCCACCACCTTGGCCCCATGAAGACATACTTGCGAAGGATCCATTCCTAGAAGGAGCTACAAAGAAGAGCCCTCCCATGAATGAGCTACAAAAGGCGACAATCAAGGCCATGAGGGCGATGGTTGGTAAGTTTAAAAGGAAGAAGTACTCTTGGCCACCATCTCCCACATCACTTTTTAATGGCATCAAGGGCTGCTTTGTAGGAAGTCATGGCGACGGTGAGACAAGCAATACATTGAGTGGGAAGAAGCTTTGCTTTGAGCCACCATAATTTCACCGAGAAAGAACCAAGACCGGCTTGTAGGTCTATAAACCGAAGCGCTTGTGGGGAGGCAACCCCATTTGGAGAAGAACCATTTACTTTCAGCATTATTTAGTAACGAATAAAAGAATCTAGGGAGGTTGGGAGGTGTTAAGGATAGGAGTCTTGGAGGAAGAAACCCAAGAAGTGTTGATGAGCATTTGTCTACGAGAGGCCTGGGCAGATCAGTGACTTTGGAGGCAGTTTTCTCTACATCTGACCGTTGGAATTCATTGAAATTAGTTGGAGAAGCTTCCTTTCTGAGTCTTCTATGCCCAGTTCAAATTTCTCTCAGAAAGAACCGTTGGATCTACTGGAATGTTTGTTTAAAGGAGGAGTGCTCACTGCAGTTTGACTTTCTGGAGGGTCACTTTGACCGGTTCTTCATTGCATTTCAAGAAGGTGATTTCTGAGTTTCCAGTGGCCAAACTAAAGCTCTTTGAGTCTACTTTCCAATGCCACTGGAATCACTCAACTTGGAGGTCTATTCTTGGAGCTATGCCCAAATCTTTGGGAGAAGGTCGATGTTGTGTTGCTGCTGTCCCCTGTTTTGAATGATCCCGATGCAATCGCACTTTCTAATTCATTTGGCACCCGAGGAGCAAACGTATGGAAGTCAGGGCCTTGTGCCCTGAGGTTGGTGTCTATTTGTGGTTTCTCGGCTAGCTAAGGGAGTCTACAAAGGGGGTTTTTCTTACTCTATCATCCGTTGCTATATTTTGTTTGTGTGCATTCGCCCGACTTCATTCTCATCACTTTCACCCACTTGATTTCCATTTTTAAACACCTCACAACATTGAGGACAATGTTGGTTTTAAGTGTGGGGGTTAGGTTGGGCCAAACTAAAAGGATTTCACAATTTTCAAACCACAAAATTTTTCAATTTTTCAAAGTTTTCATCGAACGGTCGACCCGTGTGTCGACCGGTCGACACTCGTCCAGGGAGTTATTGTCGAACGGTCGACGGTATCGTCGACCGGTCGACAGAGCATAAGTGTAAAATTTTGGATGTTGGGAACTTTGAAGTTTTTGTGTGTTTTGATTGTCCTTTTCAACCCCGATGATGATTATGAGCCTACTAAGTTGCTAATTAAGAGGATAAAGAGCATGTGCTTAGAAATCATTGGATTGCCTTGTGATTAATTTATGTAATCAATGCTTGCTTGACACTATACGCACATTTGCCATGTTGATTAGTCACTTGTGGTTAGAAAAGCATATCTAGACGATGTATTGACATGCATATACCCCTATATGGTGAGATTTTGAGCCTCATTGATATGTATGCATCATTCATACATCCTTGTTCTTCATGTGTGTGCATTCCACTAGTTTACGAGACCTAGAACTTGCTCAAAGACCTCTTGAGACTACGTGTTAATTTGCGATGAATTGGAAATGATTAAGGCACTAGTTAAGCACCATGGCCAAATTAACATCATCCTTCTAAACACTAATCCATTAGGACTAACCCATTTTGAGCCTCATTCATCATTAGCTTTTTCTTTGTTAACCTCTAAAATCTAACCCATGTTTTTAGCTTAAACACTAACCATCCCTTGTTCCAAGTATTAGCAAGGCAACAATTGTGACTTCTCATGTTCTTTATGTTTTATGGGTTTGTGTAAAGCAAGTGTGGGGGTAGAGTACTTTTTAGGTGTTTGTAAAGGAGAAAAATGTTGGAAGAAAGCAAAATACAAAAGAAGAAAAGAAGTTGAGAAAATCAAAAAAAGAAGTTGTGTACAAAAATAAAGTTTCAAAAAAGAAAGTCCCAAAAGAAAAGAAAAATACAAAATGGGAAAAAGGAAAGTTATGAGAAAAAGAAAGAGAAAAGTAGAAATAGAAAGAAAGAAAATCCAAAAAGAGAGTTTGTTTTAGAATAAAAGGTAGAGGAGAATAAAAGTTAGGATTGTTTGTAAAGAAAATGAGTTTCAAAGTCCTTGAGTTGTCTTGTGAAATGCTTGGAACACTTGTATATCCATTCCTTCGTTTCGTGCTAACCCTTAACCCTTTGGCCCCATTACAACCATATGAAAGCCCTTTTGATCTAATAAGTTGTGAATTAATTAGTGGAGAGTTGGTCAATGAGCAAGCTTATGGGGACGTTGCTTTTGGTAATGTCTTGAGAGTAAACACTTAACCCTAAACACAAGAGCGGAAATATTTAGTGAATCATGTGAGTTTAGCGGTTAATCTTGTCATTATATGCTAATTTGATTGCTCTTGATTGATTATTCTATGGCTAGCACACACTACACCGAGCATGCATTGGATACATATCTTAATCACTTGGCAAATCATGAGGTTTGAGTATATGCTTGATTCAATCTTGATGTGTGGCTTAGTGGGCTCTCTTTGAGGATATGGTTGTTAAGGCGAAATTAAATGTGATATGGATTGTTGATTCTTTATTTGCTTGAGGACAAGCAAAGCTTAAGTGTGGGGGTGTGATTCGTATGCGATTTGCATACAAATTGGGCCTCTAATCACTTTAGTAATGCTAATCCAAAGGCTATTTAGTGTCTCTAATCCTTGAATTGCACCATTGTAGGTGAATCGAGCATCGGACGGATATCGGGAGCGAAAGGATGCAATTTGGGAGCTTTTGTGGATTTCCGGCTAAAGGACGAAAAGTCAACCCGAGGACCAAAAGTCAACTCGTGGTCAACCCCGACTTGAAAGCGTCAACGAGTCAAGATGAAGTCCCGGATGTGAGCCGCGAAAGAATTCCGGAGGTTTGATCAAAGTCAACCCTTGGTCAAGCTCCGAAGGTTAAAGTCACAGTCAAGGCAAAGTCAACCGCGTGACTCACCCTCACAAGCCCCCAAATCAGCAAAGGACCACACAAGATATCATGAGGTCACCCTTAGATTATTCCTTCTTTTCATTCCCCTATGAAATGACCCCCTTACCCTTCATTAAAACCCAATAGCCCTTGGATCAAACCCTACCTCATCTTAGCCCTTTATTTCCCTCCTCTCTAGCCTATAAATAGCCCTCTTTACCTGAATTAGGTCATTCCCATCATCAGCCCCAAAATCCCTCAAATTCCTTTCCCTTTCCTCTCTTCCTTCCTTCCCCTCACCCTACATCCGGAACGTCAGTCGACCGGTCGACAACTTCCCGTCGAACGGTCGACGGTCGACGAGCTCCGCCGCCTCCGCTTCTTCCACCGCTTCCTCCTCCGCCCTGGGCTGTTGGGATCCTCACCAGACGTCAAGGACATCATCTAGACTCAAGGAGAAGAAGGAGACACCTTGGATTGAGAATCTCTTACCCCTTTTCTCTCTTGTATTCATGTTTATTGCATACTCTTGTGAGATGATGATGTACACTTTGATGTTTAGTGAGTAGTACTCTTGTTGGGGACTAGGGTTGTGTGCCCTAGTCCAATGTGACTTTGTGATGCTTTTATCAATGAATAAAATGTCTTTGTGTTGTATGAATATGTGTGCTACCTAATTCAATATGTGTTGGTTGCTTGTCTTTGGAATTACCACTTCTTTGGCATGTTAACTAATCTATCTTGATAAGATTGTGTGAGATTGGTACCCTTGCATGACTTAGGCAATTGGTAGCATATGTGATGAGTTGTTACTTGTTTGAGTCCCTAGGTTCGACACTATTACGCCTCTTAAGCACTTTAGGAAATCCGGTATTAGGTAACATAGAGGGATTTCCTAAGACACCTAGAGAGTTTGGATGATCCATAATCCGGCATTCAAATACCTTAGGCAACACGGTCCTAGAACCATAACATGGCTAGGATACGGGGCTTGATTCACACACACATTGGCATGATTGAGTTGATTAGGCATTGCTTGTTGCATTGGATTGGGGTTTGCCCGAAAACCCCAACACCTTTATATTTTGTGCACACACTTTACATTTACTTGCTTTGTTTACTTACATTTTCTTGTTTGATTGATTGGCATTCCACAATTGCGTACACCAAACTCACCACACTACACTCCGCACATTGTTTAAACACATTTCACTCACTCTATTCACTTCTTGGCATTCCACATAGCTAGAGCACTCGCACACACGCTACCGAGAAGTCGGGGAGCCGTCAATCCTCCGTGGAACGACAACCCCCTTCTCTTCTACTACTCACCACTATATTTGCATTAGTCACAACCCCACGAGTGTGTGGGCGTGAACTGTGTCCCCGTAAGATTTGTGCAGGAGTGGTTACGAGCAATTTAGTGGTATGGGTATTACGGTAACTACGGTTAACTACGTGGATCGAAGTCTAAACGAGGACAAAATCGACTAAATTTTTTATCATAGGCCTAAAATATCGCAATAATCGCATCCAATGGTCCGTTTGACCGTTTTCTTTTTCCTCCACCTTGTAAGTTTTCAAAGGTATACTTTTAGTTATAACCAATAAACTAGTTATACTACATTAGTAGGCACATTGGGATTCCGTGCAATCCAAAGAAATCGAAAATAAAAAATGGTGAATTCGACCTTGCCAATGTATTTACCAAGTAAAAATATGCTCAGTATGAAAAAATTAGTCTTGTTCGTTGTTGTTTCGGTCTCGGCAAAGTAAGTCAACCGTTATTTAACGTCATTTACAAAATTATCATTTTCTCTAAAATGCCCATAACCTAATCATCAAATATCCAGTTTGCACTTGTTTCACACCTACACTCTCGCATGGCCGAGCTCTATTTAATGGGGCATCTTGTCTCAATTTTGTTGCCCTTTGAGAGATCTAATTAATATATATATAGGGATAAAAATATATGTCCAATTGGCCTTTAAACTTTTTTGAAAAATAAATTTCAATGTCTAGGACGGCAAAGGGTGGGTATTGGTCTACACCCCACCCCTTAAAACATCCGAAGAAATAATAAATGCATTTTATTTAATTATTACATGATAGTGGACATATTTACCCTTTCCTATAACTTAATATTTTCCTTAGAGCAATATAATTGCAATGATTTTCTCCCTTCAATTTTTTTATATGGTTAGACAGAACTCGAGCCCTCGAGAGTGTGGGCATGAATTGTGCCCCCCCGCATGATAGGTGACAGAGTGATTTACGAGCAATTTAGTAGTAGGGGTATTAAGGTCATTATGGTTAACCACGTGGATTGAGGTCTAAAGTAGGACAAAATCGGCTAAATTTTTTTACCATAGGCCTAAAATATCACAATAATTGCATTCAACGGTCCGTTTTACCAGTTATATTTATATCCAAGGCTTTGTGACCCACTTGTTTTTTTATCACAAAAAGAAGCTTAATTTGGTCACAAGCAATTTCTTAATTTGACCCACTTGGGTTTCTTTTATTGAGCCTGTGTACTTGTGAAAAATATGAGGCTATTGTAGACATAAACAAAGAGTAGATCTGATCCCACACACCTAGATACTGTGAAGGTTTCTTTTGCCTCGGATGTGGGTCATTAAGTTTTGAGTGATTTTCCTGGTTTTCCTCTTGGTTAAACTCAATAATCCAAAAATACTTGGCATGAAAAGCAATAATGTTCAGAGGTTAGCCGATCGAATATACTTTTATTTTCACTTAGTATGTTTCTGTACTGTCCATAATACAATGGTGGGTTGAATGCACATTGGCTAATTGAAACAGGAGCATTTAAAAACTTATTGACACTTCTGTGTTAATTGTAAACAACTTGTGGGCGTAGAGAACATTTCTTCTCATTTACTGCAATTTCTTAGTGCAGAAGCATTAAATATATATTATTTCAGCTAGGGAGGCAAGAGTGAGAACATGGGTGGCTTATAGTTTGCTGATAACACGAGTTAAATCAATAAAATGCAAATATTTATGTGAGACAGGAATAGATCGATGGTATATGGATTAGTAATCAGATTGCTAGATACAGTTTGATCTTTATTTTGTGGTAATTTTGTATAGAAGCTATAAACAATAACGTTACCTTATGACAATGCACAAAGATTTAACTAACTATTTTTATTTTGGTTTGTTTCTTGGTAAGAAAAATAAAAAATCTTCAAAGGGTCAGACCATTGCAGCAGAGAGAGATTTGAGGAGCAAACGTTAGGTAACTATTTTTTGCTCTGGTGATGTGATAAACCTTTTATATGCTGATGAATGTGATTATGTAATAAATCGGTGATGGTCACTAACTGATTATGATGCTGACGATGATGATGATCTGGACTGATTATGATTATGATTATAAACTCAGTACTTATGATTAAGAACTGATGATGATTATTTTTTTTTGGAACAACTGATGATGATTATTAAGTAAATGTGAGATATGCCAATTGCATGCAAAGTAAGTGTGTGAATGTAAAGTCACGGTAAGATTGAACTTGGCAAGAGAGTAGATGGAAATGTCAAAGATTAAGGTTCCAGCTAGCCTCATGGCACGCAACACAACTCACTCATTGTTGATTGTTCAGGTAATCATATATGAGTGAGTTGTTATGCTTCCTTAATTATGTTCAGTTTTTTTTTTTTAAGAAGCTTGATGAATGTCCATTTAACAAGATCAATTCTATTTTTTTTAAGTTTAGAATTGCAGATAACTATTATTAGACAGTAGTTAGCTACGAAGTTTTGAAAATGTTTTGGCAAAAAAAAAATTTAGTAGTTAACATTGTTCGTTTTGTACGTCCTCTGTTTGAATAAACCGTTTTTTTGTATATAATAGTGAAATTGGCATGGGCTGCTAGCATGATTCCAGCTCTTGTAAATTGGTGATTGATTTGCAATTTTTTTGTGGGTTTAATTCTGTTTTTAAATTTTGATTTCTTCTTTGAGTGGTTGTGAGGATATGCATGTTAATAGCACTGTCTTTGCGGATATAGTGTTGGAGTTCAAGTAATCTCAATAGTCATGCATTGATTTTAGTTAAATCGTTTCTTTAACATGCTTCATGTAAATGATTTGTATAAATGGGAGATGTTGTAGGCTCTGTTGTATAAACACCTAAACTTACATTCAATTAACTTAAGGCAATCAGAGGGTTCACTTTTGATTGATGATAACAGAAATTTACATCGGATAAACTTTGATGGCAAGTTCAAAGCAGTTGGCATCTAGTTGATTGAAAAGTACAGAAACTAATTGATTTTAAAGAATGGACTTTCGTGCCCATGTTGGGCTGAAAAATCCTGATCGTGCTATTCGCTGAGCCCTTGAGATTGGAGGATGGGAGACTGAGGCTGGATGCAGTATAATTGAAAAAGGAGACCACCAAATAGGGCAGCCGTTACTAAGCTGATGGTGAAGGAAATAGCAGCTATAATGCTGTAGGAGGTTTTCGTAAGGCTTCAACTAAGGAGATAAGAGCTTCATGTGACAAAGAGGTTCAGAGATCGTGGTGGGCAATGAAGTAGACAACCTAAGCTGTCAAGCCTTAAGAGGAGCCATACTGAGACTTTTGGAGCACAGCATGGTTCAGTTATTGTGGATGTTGATTCTGATTAACTGTGCTCCATGGTAGCAGTGGTTCTCCCGAGTGTTTGCCAGAGGCGATTCCCATTTGATATTGACATAGACCGCCTCTTATTCACCTTTTGTTAATATGTTTTGTATTTTTCCATTTGAACTTTCTCATTAAAGTAGTATGTGTTGGTAATGTTAAATGCAAGCTATTTATTCAATGCTTCACTTGAGGGAAGGCTGTACCAGTTATACAGGAAGAATATCATAGATTCCGTTCGGTCTCAAATTGGGAACGCTGGTGTTTATGATAAAAGAATTAATACAATCATATAGCTTGATTCTGCAATATTAACTACTCGGATGTTCACGAGTTTTGTGTCCTTAATAGTTCTAGCTTTATGCTTAACCAGAATTAAAGCGGGTAACTTGGGTCACTTTGTTTAAAGGAAAGAGTCGCCCATGTTCATTTCTCTATTGGCTTGTTAACAAGTAGGAAATAATTCTCCAATTGTGTGCATATAAACGGGCACGGCTGATCACCTTGTACTGCACGTATATCCACAAGTCCACAACAGCAAGAAATCTGACTTTGAGCGTGAAATGGTTCTTTTTGAACAAGGAATGAAAAATACACCCTATGTGGAGAAAATTTATTTCCTCACAAAGAGTCGAGTATCATCCTCACACAATAAGCAAACACATATTTGTCACTTGCAACCTTCAGTTTTCATATAAATTATCAACAATAGATTTTCTAATGCTCATCAAAATTGGAAATAATATCATTACATTGGAACATATTACAAATTATCAAATATGTTCATTTTTGTCTAATAATATAGTGATACAATAGACCTACACTAGCACATGTAAAAGAGAGGTGTCTGTCTTTAACACAGAGCTCCAGAAATTTATCTGCAAGAGAATACAGACATTTAGGAAGTAATTATTATTATGATGATGAGGTATGACATGGCTTTATGAGTGCATAATTAGTAATGGGGAAAGCTTTACCACACAAAAGTTATAAAATTTCATCACATTGGTGAAGAAAATAGGTTATTCCTCTAAGGAAAACATGTTCATGTCATATAGCATTAACACTTGCACCTAAACACTGACGAGTAATTGGAATACATACTCAAATTGTCACACAAGTTTAAATAAAAATAAGAAGACTGGCAAGTTTCATTTTTTTTACGTTTTATTATACACTCGGAATTCATCATCCACAGGAACAGCCCAGTGAATTATCATGGCAAGAATAAGTACATAAATTCATAGGTTTTATCGCAGATGCATCAATAGCACTTGATCAGAATATAATGGCATATGGTGAACCTCGGTTCTTGTTGGATGTTCTTTTCTCCTAATGAAAGTAAACCACTCTGCCGTAATCACTAAAAATAAAATACCAGTTATTAAACAGCATAAACTGGGACAATGAGAAACAAGCACTTGACCCTAAAGGAGAAAGACCGATTTTCCACTAGACAAAGTAGATAGCAAATTATTCTAGAATTTATATAGAACATGGAACACTAATTAGCAATCTCCACCAAGGATGAATTAGTGCACATAAATGTGTGTCTGCATGAGAGAGAGATGATTGCAGTTTTCAAATGTAATTTTTTTATGGATTTCATGAGGACTGGAAAAGGATTGCCAACAGAACCCCTATATCTGATCAATCAAACTGGGTTTTTTAAATGGACATTAAAACCAAACAAAACACTAAACCTAACTAGGTTTTTTTTTTTTCTTTAAATGAAACAAACCGGCAGTTTTTTGAAGATGATACTTTCCAAAACATACAAGAACCGATCACATGCTCAAGGTATGGGCTACAGACATTCGTCAGAACCATATCAAATCATCATACGTATTTTCAATTCGCATGGTTATACACGTACCTTCATTCCAAATTTCTGGGTACAGTTCATGAAATTTAAGTCAAGACCTACCATATCATCTACCTTGGCAGTTCTCCTTTTGTGCCTCTGCTCCGTGTTCATGGTTTTCCTATGTGACAGTTACAATAGATAAGAATTTGTTTGTACTAACACTTGGGCAACTTTTAGATACAACAACTTTAGAAAAATATAAGTATGCTAAACAACTTTACAATGCATGCATGCTAACTACATAATACTTACACAGAATTAGGATAACCGGCTTCCCATTCCCTGGTCCTTTTTGGTCTGATTTGTTTGTTCTTTTCGTTGCCAGACTTCTTCGACCCCATAACCTGTGTGCATGTATTCCAATTAGCAAATTGGTCAACATGCCCCTACCATAAATATGAGCTAAACAAACAGAAAGAAAACCGAAACCAGTAAGAAGATAGAGCTTAAATTCAGGCCTACAAAAACAGTCAGAAGATAAACAAACGGAAGATAACCAACCAAAAAACCTCAATAGACACAGAAAGAGACAACAGCATTTAAGGCATTAACCTCAAGGTTTTCCGAGCACGGAACACACAGAATTTAAAGCATTAACCAAAAACGTTAAACCAAAGTTTTTAGTATTCCTTTTGACGAAAATGGGTTTTGGATATTCCCTACAACAAATATAAATAAACCTCCGTCCATTAGTCAACCGAAATCAAAATGATTCATTCAAAATTAAAATTGGTTTTGAATTCACACTGAAGTTCAACTAACAAACTACAAATGGAAGTATGGAACCAAATTCAATTGTAGTTTTAAGTGTTTGGCATTAAGGATATTAATAAAAAAACAAGCCTGTAGATTACAATTTTATCAAAACCAAAATTTAAAGCAATCAAGCCCAATACTCATTGTTTCCCTGAGATCCTCTCCCATTAAATCTCGGATGTTCAGCCGTTTGTCATCCTCCCTTGCTTTCGCCGGAACCGGACCCTACAGCTGAGCGTAAATTAATACTTCCCACTCCTCCTACTGACTCAGGATCTATCTGCCAAACACGAACAGATAAATGGTTAAAAATATTTAAATCGGAGTAAATTCAGAACTGCTAAACCCAAAAACAAAACAATTCCAGATTCTGGGATTGCGAAATATCGTACGACCACCCACATAAATAGAGCTTAATCAATGGGGGGATATTCATGCACACTTACTGTCCTATTCAGTTTCGTGACAATGAGGACGAAGTCTGCTTGCCCCACAGCGGAAATATCGACACCGGAGATGATGGCCCGATGCCACCGCCGAAAATAATAACCAGAGCTATCCTCGAGAACAAGCTCTGCAAACACGATGCCAAACAGATCCGCAAGTCTTCCATTTTGGTTGCGCTTATCTTCCAGATCTAGGAGTTCGGTGTCTCTCTCGCAGGTAGAGGTGGCAAACGGGCGGGGCCGGCCCATACACTCAAACATTAGGCCCGGCCCGGCCCACGGCCCAAGTCTATAGCGTGCCGGGTCAATAACGGGCTCGGGCCGGACCAGGCTTAAACCGTAAAAAAAAGAAAATTAGTTTTTTTTTTTTCGATAAAAACGAAAATTAGTTCTACTTTGAGATAAAATTAATACAATAAACATAAATACTAAACAAAATTCATACAAACAATATTTGTTGTTTATAATTATATATATATATAATTATGTATATATAATTATAATATATACATATATAATTATATATATATATATATCCACGCCTCATGAACGGGCCGGGCTGCGGCCCGTAATTTATCGGGCTTGGGCCTTGCCGGACCTAAAACGGACTCAGGCCGAGCCGAACTTTTGGGCCAATATTTCTCAGCTCGGCCCAGCCTGTTAAATTAACTTGCCGGGCCTATAACGGACTCGGGCCGGGCCGCTTCTTAACGTGCCGGGCTCGGGCCTAGCGGCCCATTTGCCACCTCTACTCGCAGGTGTGGATTACGACCCTAATTTTGGCCGAATGGGTTTGTGATGATAGGGAAAGGCATTGAAAAATGATTTGCAAGATTGAGGGATGGTAATTTCAATTTTAACTTTCTATCTTTTTTGTTGACCAACCAAGGCCTAACGGGCGACTGACTAACGACAGCAAATTAGTAACGGCTGCGTGTATAGGGCGTGCTGAAAAAGTTGTAGGGAGTACATATTCCTAGGATTACCCGATGCTCCCAATACAATACACTACTAGATAAACGAAAAATCTGGGGTGCCCTTAGGTATATATATCCCTATTTTACTGTGCACGCGTGTCAGCCACGCTCTCATTAATTTAATTGAAATGGTTACATCTCAGTCGTTGGAAGGATTAAAGATTTGTTTGATTATATCTTAACCGTTGCTTTTGTCAGCAACGGAAAGAAGGATGAATAGTGTTAAATGGCTCCCAAAAAATTGACCCTTCTTCTACATCTGCACTTCATCTCTTCATGTTCTCCAGATCTAGTACCCAGATCAGATCAAAGGGAACCCAGACCTCGGGCGCGGCTTCTCTCCTCTCCACGACACCGCCAAACCCAAGCCGTGTTCTTTCTTCCCATTTTTCCCGACCTAGACGACTAGACCGCAATCCCAAGCCCCCGTGCTATTCTCAGTTCCAATTTTAATTTTGATTCCAATTAATCCAATGATAGCGGAAGCAATTCACGTTAGAATCAAGGTTTCGTCAAGCGTCGAAACCTAAGGAAATAATACTAGAATCCTCTAGTAGACACAGGCACACCTGATAGGACACGAGAGTTTTCTCGAATTTTTGGTTTTTATGTTTATTGAATACTTGAATGAAAAATACAACCTAAGGGGTGCCTTATATAGGCATTAACCCATTAACTAAATAATTCTATTCCTTGTAGGTTAAGACAATGAATCCTTATTTCAAGCTAAAACATAAATCCTAAGGAAAACTGGAAACAAAACATAACTATAATCCAAATGCTAATAGGAAACATATCAGAATGTAGAACGATCCAAAGTAGGGCTGGCTACTTTGGTTTCGTGGTATTTTGCTTGCGCCTAGCAAGCTATTCTTCAAACTGCTCTGCAAGCTGTTCTATATCATCCAATCAAGCCGTGTTATTCTCACCACCATAATCCAAATCCATTATCCATCACTTCCAATTTTAATTTTGATTACTTTCGTTCTTTCGTTGCAGTAGAGAAGGGAAGACAAACAATTCCAAATTCCTTGTGGCAATCATCATTGTCATCACAATCATGAGACTCTCTGTCCCACATCTCCTCACTCTCTTCCTCTTCTTCTCTAGTTCTCTCCCATCCTCGCCGACTTCGACTTTGAAGGATTCGAAGACGCCGACGATGACTTGGACTCCTCACTAACTCTGAGTCTCTCACCACCACGGCACCACCCATCCATTCCAAACACTGCTCACAACCACAGGGTCAACTCCAATTTTAACTCTCGTTTTTTTGTGGTTGACCAGCCAAACTATAATGGAAGACCATTAACTGAAGGCAAAAAGTTAACGTCTATGTGTATTTCACGCGCTAAAAAGTGTTAGGGATATATACCCCTAGGGGCACACAAGACTCTTCGCTAGATAAATTAGAACCAGATATGTACAGATTCCCAGACTATCCAAGTCAACTTGCCATTTATGATCCACCAACAACATAAGAATATCCAGTAGAGAACTAAATGCTGCAACTCAATTACCAATTAATTTCTACTGGGCATTCTATTCTATAATTATGCACATCATTACTTCAAGATCTCATATAATACAGATAATTCCACCTCAAGTAGTGGAGGTTCATTTGATATGCACACATTTGAAGTCAGTTTTTCATTTTGCATTTTTTATTCAAAACCCATAAATCCCACAACCCTGTTTCATGGATCTGGCTCAAAACTAGGGGGTCCTTCCAGACCCTACTATCTTTAGTGGATTCGAACCCCATAACACATGAGAGCAAACTATGGGCCTCACAATTTTTTATTTTCTTAGGGAACCTCGGGCCTGACCATTCACCTAAGGGTTTTTATCATCGGTGGGGTCTGAACTTTTCGTGACCGGACAAAATAGGATCCGAACTTACAAAACAATCAATTAAGTGCCTGTACTTAAAAACACAAGTCATTTAGGTACTTCCGTTACATTTTCGTTTAACTTCCGTAAAAAACAAGGGCAAATCAGATATTTCACTATATTTTTCATAAGGAAATGACTTTTATGGCCTCATTCCTTTTTTTTTTTTTTTTGGAAAATCAATGACTGATTTTTTTTGTCTCTCTTCTCCCTATCTTCTTCCCCAATTCTCTCTGTTCTCCTCACTGCAATCACTACCATAACTACATCTCTCAGTCCACTCTCAATTCACCACCTGCATAATCAAACAAGCCCAAGCCACCGTTCCTGCAATTCCAACTCAATCATAAACCACCCACAATCAACACCCAAACACCACAACCCGCCAGCAACAACAATTACCGCAATTCAATTTCACCATGGCGTCCCCAGATCGACCCTCGTGTCTCTCGGACTGCCACCACTGCACCTGCAAGTTCTTATTGCAACAACAACAACATCACAACAGTTCATCACAATCAATCACCATCGATCGCAGCCGTTGTCTGCTTTGGACACCTGCAGCACCCAATTGCAGCTCCTCTGCTCTGATCGATCATGCCCAGGCCCGCGCCTCTCTCTCTACACCCGCCGGTTTCTCTCTGCACCCACACCACGAGCCCGTGCTCTTAGCAGCGCCGCAGCCATGGATTCCTTCACGGCACCCCCGCCGTGCTCACCCATTACCACGGCTGCAATCACGCCGCCGCCTCCAGATCACCGATCCTCTCTCAGCATAGCCGCGCCGCCCAATTCTCCTCTCTCCACTCTCGGCTCATCTCTCTTCCTCTAGTTCATTGTGGAATTGTGGAATTGGGGAATTGGGGAATTGGAAGCTGAGGAAGAAGGAGAGAATATAGAACTTACAGAGGAACAAAGAGAAGAGAAGGAGAGAAAACAAATGAAAGGAAGAGAACTGAAAACTGAACAAAGAGGAGCGAAGGAAAGAAAAAAAAATGAAAAGAAGAGAACTGGAGGCAGAGGAACGAACGAAGAAGAGAGAAGGAAAGCAAAAAAAATGATTATGTTTGCATATAAAGATTATGTTTGCATATAATTATTATGTTTGCATATCAATAAACAAGAGGAATTTGTGCTTTGGAGGTTTAGATGCAAAGTTTCAAGTGTGAGGTTAGGAGTTCGAATCTCAACTTATACAAAAATGATGGAATTTTTTTTCTTCATAAAAATTATAATGAAATGTCTAATTTGCCCTTGTGTTTGACGGAAATGTAACGGAAGTACCTAAATGACCTATGTTTTTAAGTACAGGCACCTAATTGATTGTTTTGTAAGTTCAGACCCTATTTTGTCCGGTCACGAAAAGTCTAGACCCTACCGATGATAAAAACCCTTCCCCTAAACCAGTCGTTGGTAGTTCTGAATTTGCATGTATTCCTATATTTGTGTTCATTACATTCCCTAAACTGTCGTTGAGTTGTAAAATATTTGGCAGACATGACATGACTATAATGTGGCAGTTTGTGTAATGTTCATGCACCATTATTTTCTCCACTCCATCATGTCAATTGACGGTTTATGATACATCAACAATGTAAAGTTCAGCCTGTAGAGCACTAAATACTACAACTCAATGACCAAACAATTGCTTCTCGTTCTAGTCTAAAACAAACTTTCATAATTACCTCAAGCGCTCATGCAATGTAGACAATTCCACCTTGAGTGGTGGGAGTTCATCTCATATCCCGTAAGCATGAACTCGGTGTCGAATTTGCATATATCACTATATTTTCTGCAAACATGTTAAAGAAAATCATTATAAATAAATAAACAAATATGAGCTCTACAATATTTACGAACCTCTAGATTTCCCAGATATCATCTCGAGAAAATTAGATATGAACTACACATAGTAGATTTTCTTATTATTTGCTAGTTGCATAAACCTCTGACTACAAAGAAACAAGGCTCAAGCATCAAAAAGATAAGGACTAAACTCTTGTTACTACCCTGAACTTTGGGGGTGAAATCAGTTCGGTCCCTGTATTTTCAATTTCATCAAAACAGTCCCTGAACTTTTAATTCGAACTCAATAGATCCTTCCATCATATTTTTCGTCCAATTGGTCTGTTAATGCTGACGTGACACATCAAATGGACTGGGAAAAACCCATTATACCCCCGGTCCTATTTTTTGTTCTTCTCTATCCCCGACCCTCTCTTCCTATCCTCTTCCATTTCTCTTCTTCTTCCTCCATTTCTCTTCTTCTTCTTCTTCCTGTTTCTTTCATCTCTCTCTCTCTCTTTCCCCGTTCTACTCTGGACACCCACAACCACCGCCATGAGCCCAGCACAGCCACCATCGCCACTACCCAGGAGGTGCGGCAAAGGACGCCTGGGCATGGGCTCGAGAGAAACCGAGAGGCGTCGAGAACTGGGATTGATGGTCGGCGTCTTTGGAACGGCGGCGGTGGGGAGGCGCAACGGATCTAATCGGAGCTTTGTGGCTTTGAGTGTGAAGTGACAACGTCTGTGTAGAGAGACGCCAGAGAGAGCTAGGCTCGATGGCGTCTGGGCTGTGAGAGAGGCTCAACTGCCCTTGGGTTCAGCGGCGGTGGAGTAGGAGCACGGGCTCGAGGTTGAAGGCGCCGGAACTGATCGGAGGCGCTGCGCATGGGTGGGC
This sequence comes from Rubus parviflorus, assembly GCA_029955375.1. Taxonomy (NCBI): domain Eukaryota; kingdom Viridiplantae; phylum Streptophyta; class Magnoliopsida; order Rosales; family Rosaceae; genus Rubus; species Rubus parviflorus. The sequence goes on along the minus strand of JARGGL010000005.1, from coordinate 5,167,667 downwards.
TATGTTAGGATCGAAGGTGAGGCGCGATGGTGTGCTGGGTGCCATGGCTGGGTTTGTGGAGCGACGCCGAGCGGGAAATCCGAGCTGGGCTCGAGCTGTGGTTTTGGACTCAATCGTGGTGTGGCGGCGGTGCTGGGTGTCCAAATCAATCGGACCCAATGGTGGTGGAACGATTCTGATGGCTTTTGGCAGTCCGAGAGATGATGAAGCACAGCTGCTCGGCAGAGGCGCGACGGCCTTGCTGGGTTGTCGTGGGTGTCCTTAGTAGAAGTGTGGTGGAGCTGTTGTGGTTGTGATTTGATTGTGAATTTGCAGGGAAGAAGAAGGGAGAGAGAGAGAGATGAAAGAAACGGGGAAGAAGAAGAAGAGAAATGGAAGAGGAGAGGAAGAGAGGGGGGAGAGAGAGAGAAGAACAAATAAAAAAAGGACCGGTGCTATAATGGGTTTTTCCCAGTCTTTTTGATGTGTCACGTCAGCATTAACAGACCAATTTGACGGAAAATATGACGAAATGACCTATTGAGTTCAAATTATGAAAACAGAATGTCCATGATTTGCATTCCATGTTCAATCTTTGTAGAAGTGATTATTGATTTTATGATTTTTCCCCTCAACTAAGAAATAATACCAAATGGATTAAGGTTATTTTGGGTCAGATCTTCAATCTTCATGGAAACCAAGTGGGTATGGACGAATTGAAATCCTCTCCTAGCTTAAGCAAACCAGATACATACGGTCGAAAAATCAGGTGGATGATAAGGCTAAATCATACAAAATACCTTGTTTTTCAACACCAAAATCCTCCTTCAAAATACCCTAAAAGGCTAAAAACCAACCTTGAGTTTGAGTGAAATTATTATTAGCTTTTGTTTTTTTTACATGAAACTTACCTCATAAAAATCCAACATTTTCTAGGGAAGTTCTACAATACTGAGATGCATGTCATACCTCCATTTACAAATATAACAACAAAATGTGTTGTCATTATGGTAACGAGAGTCTTTTTTTGTGTAATCTTTGTTCTATTAGAGGTAATTACTCAATCTATGACCTTGTTACAAGTTTATGAACAATTTGTTGTCAAAGTTGTAATTTTGGTTCAATTATATGTAAATAATGTAAAACGAATGTGGTAACTTTGTTGTCAATGTAGTAATTTTGGTTCAATTAGATGTAATTTTTTGTTCAAAAAAATTGTAAATGGGGGTATGACATACATCACCGTACCCCAGCCTACCCCCATTTTCTAATCCCAATATGAAAAAAACAAGAAAGAGAAGGAGAAAGAAGAAACAGAGGGAAAGAGAGGAAGAAAAAGGAAGAGGGAAGAGGCAACAGTGTTTGCAGAGGGCACTAAAAGAACCAGATTAAAAAAAGAAATACAAACTGAATATGGACCCTCAAATGCAAATGAACGGCCATGATTAGAAGGTGAGGAAATGTGAGGAAAAAAAATACAAGGAGAGGATCCGAGTCCAGGGAAATGTTGGTTGTGGTTGGTAACCAGGGCAACATGTTTGACTGTTTTGCTTATTCATTGCTCAGACTTTGATACTCTCTTTCGGGAGCAAATACAATCAGACAATCAGAACTACAGGTTATCAACTATAATAAGTTAATAAAATAATAACCATTATTAGGTTCATATATTTTAACCTTGGAAACTCTTTTCTTTGAAAATAAATCATTGTTTTTTGTCAAGATGATGGTCATTAAACATTATCATTCCTTATTAAACCAAAGCAAATGTCAATGCTAAAATTAGAAAGCAATATACTCCCACAATGATGGTCCTTTTGGACAGAAAAATCATTATGAACATGCTCACAAATAATTTTGTTCTATCACTATTACTAAAAGTATATGTTTTACTAGTATCAGACTATCAGTCATATCTTGCTATATCTACATGGTATGAATTTGGGCGCAAGAGCCTGAAGTGGAGTTATAACGATGAAATCCCTAAAGTTATAAGGATGGAAAGAACCTGTGCTCTCCTGGATTTTTGTGACATCTCCGATTTCATCTCAATGGGTTCTATTGCTAAGTCCCTTAAGCTGAATCATTTCACACACCCACATCTGATGACTTTGTAATTGGGATCTGGACCATTCTGTTCCAACTCAGTCACACCTACATGTTTACCTTAAAAGAGTGTTCTCAACATTTAAATTAAATGTGTCTTACTTTGTGAGTCCATGCTTTGACTGCCTACAAAATTAAGGGATCAGAAAAGATAATTGTATCCCAGGTTGTGTGTCTTGTCAAATTTCTCCTTATATTCGTCTTTTTGTTCTTGTCTCCATACAAAAGGCTTTATTTTTCCTGTGCATGTTCCTAGGGGGAGAATTTGTAAGTCTGTGACACACACATTAATTTGTTCTTAAAAAATTAATGTTGGAAAATAGTTTGCATAAAGGTTGCTTTTGGGTCCATTTGCAGGTATTTTTTGTACCTTGACTAAGTACCTTTGTTCTGAAAGTCAGATCTTATTCCTATTAATTAGGACATATCTATTGCCATAAGGGGATCTGTTGAATCCATAGCTGAGCTAGGAGGGCCTACATTTTTTTTAGGAGACCCACGTTCCATCCTCGGTTTTTGAGAAAGAAGCTTAGGAGTTTTTAATTAGCTGTTATTGTTTTTAATGGGTGGTTTTTTGGTTATCAAGGCAAGCAAACGTCTAATCACGTTTGCATGCTTTAACTTCTCTACTCTTCTCATTCATTATCATCATCTCCTCTCACTTTTTTCTCTCTCTCTCATTTCGAAACCCACAATTCTCTCTTTCTATCTCTGGAACCATGGCTGAAGCTTCGAAGAACCACACTCTTTCTTCCCAAACCACTGACGTTGTTGGGTCTGGGTCTGTGACCTCACCCCGTTCCACAGCTCCTATTTCTCCGGTCGAGATTGTTCCTGTACTGGGGACACCGTTATCCCTCCTCAGCCATCTGAAATTGTGCCAATACCGCCACCTCCACCGCTGTCCTCCACCACTACTCCTACTCCTGGTGCTATTCCATCTCCGGAGGTGTCTCTAACTGCTCAGATGAAGGCTCTCAAGAAATGAAAAGGGGCTGAGGTCGGCACCAAGGAAAAGGCACTGAAGGGTCACAAGACCGCTGAAGGGTCCATAAATGTTCCGTCTCTCAAGCCACCCTCTTTCTCCAGCATTCCTTCTATCCCTGATCTAGATTTGGAGTTAGGAGAGAGTGACACTCTGCCATCCTCGGATGAGGTTGATCCTAAGGCAGGAAAGAAGCCTATTGCTGAGGATCGTGAGAATGAGAGTTCTCTGTCTAGATCTGAGAGCTCTGACTCATAATTCAAGGCTGTCTCGAAACGACATACTCGTTCTTTTGCTGCTGCTTCCACTGCTCTTCCTAAGACCAAGAGTATTGGGTCGTCCAAGACTGTTTTGAAGAAACCAGCTCCCACTTCTCTTAAGCCATCCATGTTGTTAAGGATGTCACGATACCCTTGCCTTCCAAAAAGCGCGATCTTGCGGTAATTCCCATACCTCTTCTTGCTCATTTCATTGATTCTGAAGATAGGACCCACTTTACCTACTGCACCATCTCGAGACCCATTATCTATGAGAAGACCATTGATTTCTCCACCATGCTTCCTTTCGTTAAAACTTTTGTGACGAAACTGGGATGGGTCAAGGCTTTGAAATCTTTTCCCCAACTTAATCTCACTATGGTCCATGAGTTTTATGCAAATTTCTCTGAGGACATCAGTGCTCAGGTCAAGCTTAAGTCTAGGGATCTCATCCATGTGTTTGTTCGTGGTATTCACGTTGACATCTCCCCTTCCAAAATTCATCAAGTGTTCTTCCTGCCCCAAACCGAGAAGAGTATCATGTCTGGGGTTAAGAAGTTCATCTCAGAAGCCACTCTTGCTTGTCTTGCTACCAATCTTTACTCCACTACTCCCACTGAGCCTCTCTCGGAGTGCTATAATAGAGCAAAAATAGATGGTCAGTGATATTGAGATACGGGGTTGTCGTTCCACAGGGATTGACGGACCCCAATCTCTCGGTAGCGTGTGTGTCGGGTATCTAGCTAATGAAGGGACAAGGTGTGAAGTGAGTGAGTGAAATGCGTGTTTGAACAATGTGCGGAGTGTGTAGTGAGGTGTGGTTTTCTGTAAAGATATGGTGAAGTGTCAAGTCAAACAAACAAGAAATGCAAATAAGTAAAGCTAAGATAAAGGGTGTTCAATGTATGGAAATGTTGGGGTTTTCGGGCAAACCCCAAGTCCAATGCAACAAGCAATGCATTAATCAACTCAATCATGTCAATGTGTGTATGAATCAAGCCCCGTATCCTAGCCATGTTATGGTTCTAGGACCGTGTTCCCTAAGATATTCGAATGTCATGTTATGCGTCATTCGGACTCTCTAGGTGTCATAGGAGATTCCTCTAAGTTACCAAATACCGAATCTCCTATAGTGCTTAAGAGGCGTAAGAGCATCGAAACTAGGGACTCAAACAAGTCACAACTCATCACATATGCTTCCAATTTCCTTGAGTGTGTGAGGTTACCAATCTCACACAATCTCATCAAGATAGACTAGTTAACATGCCAAAGAAGTGGTAAATTCTAAGAACAAGCAACCAACACATATTGAAATAGGTAAGCATACATATTCATACAACACAAAGGCATTTATTTATAAATCAAAGCATCACATATTCACATTGGACTAGGGCACACAAGCCTAGTCCCCAACAAGGTAAACTACTCACTAATCATCCTAGATAACATCATCAAATTACAAATAAGAACTTTAGACATAAGGAAAAAAGAGAGTAAAGATGAAGGATGCTCAATAGATGCTCTCTTGCTCCTCCTTGGCCTTTAATGATAAACTTGGTGACTTGGTCAGGATCCCCAGCTTCCCAAAGTGGTGGTGGAGGTAATGGACGTCGTGGTGAACAAGATTGATGAAGGATGGTGGAGGAAAGGAGGTGAGGAAGTGGTGGAAGTGGGTTGTTCCACCGCTCGTCAACCGGTCGTCGACCGATCGACCGACAGACGTGCAGCAGCTAAACCTAAGGGAGAGGGAAGAGAAGAAAGGAAAGGTGAGAGTGATGGGTGAAATGGGGCTGAGGGAGAGAATGGAGGGCTAGGATTGGGTAGGGTTTGATCCAATGGTTGGCTAGAATAAATGAAGGGTAAGGGAGTAATTGCACTAGGGAATAAAAAGGGGAATAATCTAAGGATGACCTCATGATATCTAGTGTGGTCCTGTGCTGAATTTTGGGCTCCTTTGGTGATGAGTCACAAGGTTGACTTCGTCTTGATTTTGACCGCGACCCTCGGAGTTGACCAAATTAAGGTTGACTTTGACCAATCTTCCTGAATTCTCTTGCGACTCTTTTCCGGGGCTTCATGTTGACTCGTTGACACTCTAAAGTCGGGGTTGACCATGAGTTGACTTTCGGTTCTCGGGTTGACTTTTCGTCTTTTTGCCGAAAAACCACTAAAAGCTCCAAAACACACCCTTTCGCTTCCGATATCAATCTGATGCTTGTAAACCCTACAATGGTGCAATTCAAGGATTAGAGACACTAAACGGCCTTTGGATTAGCATTGCTAGAGTGATTAGAGGCCTAATTTGTATGTAAATAACATACAAATCACACCTCCACACTTAAGTTTTGCTTGTCCTCAAGCAAATAAAGAATCAACAATCCAAATCACAATAATTTTGCCTTAACAACCATATCCTCAAAGAGAGCCCACTAAGCACATATCAATATTAAATCAAGCATATACTCAAACCTCACGATTTGCCAAGTGTTTACTATGTGTATCTAATGCATGCTTGGTGAAGTGTGTGCTAGCCATGGAATAATCAATCAAGAGCAATCAAATTAGCATATGTTTGACAAACTTAACCGCTAAACTCACATGATTCACTAAATATTTCTGCTTTTGTGTTTAGGGTCAAGTGTTTACTCTTAAGACATTACCACAAGTAACATCCCCATAAGCTTGCTCATTGACCAACTCTTCACTAATTAACTCGCAACTTATTAAATCAAAAGGGCTTTCACATGGTTGTAATGGGGCCAAAGGTTCGGGGTTAACATGAATGAAGGATGGATATACAAGTATTCCAAGCATTTCACAAAACAATTCAAGGACATTGAAACTCATTTTCTTTACAAACAATCCTAACTTTTATTCTCCTCAACCTATTATTCTAAAACAAACTCTATTTTTGGACTTTCTAACTTTCTTTTTCTACTTTTCTCTTTCTTTTTCTCACAACTTTCTTTTTCCCATTTTGTATTTTCTTTTGTCTTTGGGAACTTTCTTTTTTAACTTTATTTTTGTACATACTCTTTTTCTTTCGATCTTCTCAACTTCTTTCTTCTTTTGTATTTTGCTTTTCTTTCATTTACAACACTATAACCTACTCACACCCCCACACTTGCTTTTCACAAACCCATAGAACACAAAGAACATGAGAGGTCACAATTGTTGTCTCACTAATACTTGGAACAAGGGATGGTTAGTGTTTAAGCTTGTAACATGGGATAGATTTCTGTGGGTTAAACGAAGAAAAAACTAACAATGAAAGAGGCTTGAAATGGGTTAATCTTAATGAAAAGTGTTTAGAGGGATGAAAGTTAATTTGGTCACGGTCCTTTTCTAGTGCCTTAATCATTTTCAATTCATCGCAAATTAACACGTAGTCTCAAGCGGTCTTTGAGCAAGTTCTAGGTCTTGTAAACTAGTGGAATGCGCACACATGAAGAACAAGGATGTATGAATGATGCATACATATCAATGAGGCTCAAAATCTCACCATATAGGGGTATATGCATGTCAATACATCATCTAGATATGCTTCTCTAATTGCAAGTAACCAACCAACATGGAAAATGTGCATATAGTGTTAAGCAAGCATCAATTACACACATTAATCACAAGGCAACTCAATGATTTCTAAGCACATGCTCTTTATCCTCATAATTCTCAACTTAGTAGACTCACAATCATCATTGGGGTTGAAAAGAACAATCAAAACACATCCAAAACTTTCAAAGTTCCAAAATCACAAAATTTTACACTTTATGCACCTGTCGACCGTTCGTTGAAAACTTTGAAAATATATTAAATTTTTGGTGGTTTGAAAACGTGAAATCATTTTAGTTTGGCCCAACCTCACCCCCACACTTAAAACCAACATTGTCCTAATTGTTGTGAGGTGTTTGAAAATGAAAATCAAATCGGTGAAAGTGAGGAAACGAAGTCGGGTGAATGCACACATACAAATATAGCAAACAGATGATAGAGTAAGAAAAACCCCCTTTGTAGACTTCCTTAGCTAGCCGAGAAACCACAAATAAACACCAACGTCAAGGCACAAGGCCTTGACTTCCATACGTTAGCTCCTCAGGTGCCAAATGAACTAGAGAGTGTGATTGCATCGGGATCATCCAAAACAGGGGACAACAGCAACACAGCAGCGACCTTCTCCCAAAGATTGGGGCATTGCTCCAAGAGTGGGCATCCGAGTAGAGTGATTCCAGTGGCATTGGAAAGTAGACTCCAATACATTTAGTTTGGCCACTGGAAACTCAGAAATCACCTTCCGGGTATGCAATGAAGAACTGGTCAAAGTGACCTTTCGGAAAGTCAATCTATAGTGAGCTCTCCTCTTTTAAACCAATATGGCAACAGATTCAACGGTCATTTCTGTGAGACATTTGAACTGGGCACAAAGAACTCATAGAAGAAGCATCTCCAACTTGTTTCAATGAAATACAACGGTCAGATGTGGAGAAAACTGCCTCCAAAGTCATTGTTCTGCCCAGGCCTCTCTTGGACAAATGCAAACCAACACCTCTTGGGTTTCTTCCTCCAAGACTCATATCCTTAACTCCTCCCAACCTCCCTAAAATCTTTATTCATTACTAAATAATGCTGAAAATAAATGGTGTTTCTCCAAATGGGGTTGCCTCCCCATAAGCGCTTCGGTTTATAGACCTACAAGCCGGTCTTGGTTCCTTCTCGGTGAAATTATGGTGGCTCAAAGCAAAGCTTCTTCCCACTCAATGTGTGGCTCGTCGCACCATCTCCATGGCTTCCTACAAAGCAGCCCTTGATGCCATTGAAAATTGATATCAGAGATGGTGTCCAAGAATACTTCTTCCCTCTAACCTCACCAACCATCTCCCTTATGGCCTTGATGGTTGCCTTTTGTAACTCATTCATGGGAGGGCTCTCCTTTGTAACACCCGCAAGAAATGGATCTTTCTCAAGTATGTCTTCATGGGGCCAAGGTGGTGGCTTTGTATGGTCAATGGAAGGAGGATTGGCATACCCCCAAATTGGTGAGTATTGATCTTGAGCACAAGGAGTCGGCTTTGGTGGGTTTAAAGGACCAAAGATTCTTTCGCTTTTAGCGATATTCCCCTTGACCAAGTTTATAGAGAACACCTCCTCAACTACCTCCGGTGGATGTATAGGCTTGAACATTTCGAAATTCACATTCTCACCCAACACCTTGAGACTAATGGTGCCCTTTAGAACATTGATCTTCACACCCGCCGTAGTCATGAAAGGGCGTCCAAAGATAAGGGGGGAATCCATTGTCTCCATTGGGGTCATCACCCATGTCAAGCACCACAAAGTCGGCAGGAAGAATAAACTTATCAACCCTTACTAGCACATCTTCCACTACACCAGCCGGTCTTCGTTTGCTTCCATCCGCAAGAGTGAGAGCAATAGGGGTAGGATGCAAGGCACCAATGCTTAACCTCTTATAGAGGGATAGAGGCATCACATTGACACTTGCCCCTAAGTCCATGAGCACTCTATCGAGGTGAGTGTCACCAATTTGGCATCCGATAGTAAAGCTTTCGGGATCCTTCCTCTTGGGTGGCATGTTATGTTGAATCATCGAGCTCACATGCCCTTCAATCTTATAAACCTCATGCTCCTCAAGCCGCTTCTTCTTGGTACACAAGTCCTTGAGAAACTTTGCATAGACCGACACTTGGCAAATGAGCTCCAATAATAGGATGTTAATCTCCACCTTGTTGAACACTTCTCGTAGCTCATTCATCAATGCCGTCTTCTTGTTCTTTCGCTCATTGGGGGTGACTTTCTTCACTTCATGAGCAGCGATATTATCATCAAGGAGCTCTCTAGAGGTGCTCATGGTCCTTGGTGGGTCCATAGCCATCACAGCCTCACCACCAAGGTTAGAAACCATGGCACTCTCATGCCTAGAAGTCTCCTCACACAATGCTCCTTCTTGTGTCGTCACTCCACCATAAGAGGTAACATCATTCTCAAAAGACAAGTACCCAAATCCCTTACCAAGCACCATTCCTTCCTCCACATATGACTCACTCAACCCAAAATTGCCAAGGAGTACATTTTCTTCCTCCTTGGCCCCATCCTCCATGTAATGCATATGAACAAAGTTCTCATGAATTAGAATTGAGGGAGAGGGGATATAGTAATTAGAAATTGGGGGAGTAGGGGTGTAAGTAGCATGAAAGATACCAGAATAGGAAGTGAAGATAGCATTGCACTACTCATTTGATTTAAACTTGAGGTTGGGCTCCACTTTAGAAGGAAATGCACCTCTTGGCCTCTCACCAATCTCCTTGGCCAATTGGCCTACTTGTAACTCAATCTTGGACATGCCTTGTTGCAAGCTATGATACCCTTGTTGAAGAGTTTGTTGCCCTTGTTGAAGTGCTTGCTGCTCTTGTTGAAGTGCATGTTGTCCTTGTTGAAGTGCCGAAATCGCTTGATCGCACTTCACTTGGCTTTGGACAAGGGTAGCAATCATGTCCTTCATCGTTGGGTCCGTTGAATCTTGAGCTTGGGGAACACTTGGGGCAGCGTAGGATGAGGAGATTCCTTGATTGTACGTGCTTTCTCCTTGGTTAGAAAACCTGGGAGGTGCTCCATAAGTTGAGCTCTTAAATCCTCCATATGTCCCACTCCCTTGAGACTTCTCTTGTTACCCTTGAGTGTTGCTCCCATAAGGCTTTGGTTGGTACCCTTGAGTTCTTCCTTGTTCATTCCTAGGTGCATAGTTGTTGTATGGCTTTGGAGGTGCTTGATAAGAACCTTGTGGGTATGAGCTCATTTGGTTCACATGTTGCCTTTCTTTCTCCTCCTTGTCGATATGATAAGAACATTCCTCCGTGTCATGACCAAGAGAACCACAATAAAAGCAAGGTGGTGAAGAGACAACACTATTGACTTGTGGAGAGGTAGCCTTCGATTGTGCTTGAATGAGCATGTCAATCTTCTTGTTCAATGAAGCTTCCAACCTCTCAAAATTGATGTTCACCAAGTCTTCACCCCATGGCTCACTTGAGACATTGTAGGCTTTTGGTACTTAAGATTTCACTTGTGTGGGAAGATGCTTTCGAGGTCCAAAATCATCTCATAGCTCGGAGTTGGCTCCTAGATCATCAAAAGTTTCCCAAGCTTCTTCGGGAGACATGCTCGCTATAGTACTTCCTCAGAATGTGTCCACCCTTTGCCTTTGACCGGAAGATAAGCCTCGGTAGAACACATCAACAAGAAACCATTGTTCCAAGCCATGGTGTGGGCAACTCATCACTAGATCCTTGAATCTTTCTCACGTTTCGTAGAAAGCATCACCCAATTGGTGTTTGAAGTTGACGATTGAATCCCGAACCTTGGCTGCCTTACTTGGTGGAAAGAACTTCGCAAGGAAAGTCTCTTGTAACTCGAACCATGAGTGTATGGACCTTGGCGGAAGCTTGAGTAGCCATTTCCTTGTCCCGTCCTTCAAGGTGAAGGGGAACAAGCAAAGCTTTAAACCATCCTCTGGTAGTCCATGTAGTTGAACCATTGTGCATGCTTGTTCGAATTCCATAAAGTGATCATAAGGGCTTTCATCCTTCAAGGCATGGAAATTAGGCATAATGCTTAACGTTGAGGACTTTATCTCGTAATGAGTGTTGCACGGTGGAAGCACGATGCATGATGGGTGATCCACCACATGAGGGAGAGTGTACCCCCTCATGTGCCTCACGGGAGGTGGAGGTGCACGATCCTCATCACGAAGCGGTACTTCATCCCCCATTGGCACTTCTGGAATATGATCCTCCAAAGGTGCTTCTCGGTTCTCAAGTGTAGGAGGCGCGCTCTCACACACAATCCGTGGAACACGTCTTCTTCTTCTCGGTCTACCCCTTGTGTTCTCGCTTAGGACTCTCCCACTTCGAAGTTAAATAGGTGTGTGAGAGGTTGAATCAAGGTTCATACACTTTCGCAACACAATAAACAGCGGTTAAGTATCGCAATTTAGGCAAGAAATACAAGGGTAGGGGGTTAGATAAGCCATAGAAACAAGAGTGAAAGAAACAAAATTTGGGGAAGCAAGTTTGCTCCCAGTCGACCTGTCGAGAGATGTCATCGACCGGTCGATGGTCGTCCAAGGGGTTGTCGTCGAACGGTCGAGAAACAGGGTTGACCGTTAGTGAAATGCCCTGGAACTATGTTTTTCTGCTTTTCTCTTTTTATACCTCAACAAACAAGGTTCCTAGAAGAACAAGGGAACCCAAATGACAACTAAACAAGTAATTACAAGCAACAAGTACGCAAACAAATACAAGAATTCAATAGTAACAAGCTTAGAACAACTTAAACCAAGCAATGGAATGTGCACACTTATTGGAAAGTTCAACTAGCAAGTGATAGCATTAAGGGTGCTCATGTCTTACATATATCGCTAGGATATAAGGCTCGTCACTCCCCTAATGTGTCTCACTTAAGAGTGAAACGCACATGTGAAACAACTAACACAATATAGTCAAAGTGATTCAAACAAAAAGAATGCTAAAGACCCAACTACAATTACCAAGAAATCAAGGTTTTAGCCTCAATCCCCGACAGCCGGTGCCATTTTGACAGAGCAAAAATAGATGGTAAGTGATATTGAGATACGGGGTTGTCGTTCCACAGGGATTGACTGTCACGCCCCAAACCCGAGACCGATATTATATTGAAATATGGTACCCGAATTTGCAGTGTGACTAAAATTTTAAAACAAAAATAAATCAAATGAAACAAATGTCTGAATAATACTTCTATTTGAAAACAAAATCGTTATATTTTATAATACCAGACTTTAGCGGAATAAAAGACATTACATTTATTTAATTAAAATCATAGTAGAAAAATATACGTTTATATGTTCTTTCCGTTTTTCCCCAAGGTTCGTAACCTGAAAACAAGAAAGTGTAGCATCATGAGCAACACAGGCCCAATAAGTACAACTTACATTCTTATATTAATGTATCTCATAAGACATCAAAATTGAACAACCAATCAAAAATATACTAAGAATATTTTATATTACTTAGTACCAATTTTATCGAATATGTATCAAAAACGTCTTTAACCCAAATAATTCAATCTCAAATGTAATTGATTGATAATCTATCATAAGTATAACCCAAAATAATATATATATCGATCAACATATCACAATATCAATATATCCCAAATAGATATGCAATAATATTCGAAAATGTACATCTCTTCTCTGTGAATATTTCAGATTGACTGATAATTCATAAATCTACATGCCGAGGTTCATAATACCAAGCATGAGTAATAATCACAAATTCACACACCAACAATATATGGCAAACAGAAATTCAATCAAAATAATATGTATTTCCCTTTTTTAATGAATATTTTAGGATGACTGGTAGTAACAATTCAATATAAACCTCAAGCCAAGGTTTACAATACCAAGCATGGGTAAAAATCCGCGTACTAGGGTCCCCCGACCCAAATTTAGTACGGGTAAGCCACAGCATACCAAGGCCAACACCAAGACATGTACACTCAAGGTCGACAATTTCTTCCTATGAGTATAATAGTGCACTATCTGAAGGGACGTGAGCTCACAGCTTAACTCTCTCACCACAAAATCTACCAGTAATTCACTTAATTAAGCACGGGCGTTGTACGATCCACCCGGCTTCACAACTTCTTGAACATAATGAAAAGTAGGTTCACAAATATAGTCTTTAATTTAAGACATGCAAATATCATAATCTTTGCAGCAAATAAACATATGTAAAACAAGATATACATATGTACATGAATGTAAAACATAAGTAATTAAACTCATGTAGTAAATAAGATCATAATTTATAGCAAATAAGCATAAACATATGTAGAACAATATATACATATGTACATAAACGTAAAACATAAGTATTTAAACTTATGTAACAACAAAATTACCAACAACAAAACTCAAGTAAAATATATAGGCAGAAATAAAGACAAGCATTAAAGAGAAATTATTTATATAATAAGGAAAATCAGATTATTATTAATATTTTCAGTTCTTAAGTCCAAAACCATAGAAGTTTATCAATGATTCTCCAATTAGAATCATCGAACTTCAAACTTCGTTAAATTGTCTATCGCAAGTTCGATTGAAGCAAGTGAGTACACCATCTCGAAGGGATTTTCACAAGGAATCAAATGGTATAGTCTAAGTAAACATGTCCAGAATGTCTAAGTCCAGAAATCAGGATTTACCAAACAGTCCAGAAATAGTTATACTCTATTTTAACCCTTTGTACTTAAATTATTTCGTTACTGTAAACCTGGAAATTTGTTGTGATATTCTCCAGATTAGAATTTCAAGTTCTAAGCTTTGTTTTGATATAAAGATCATCAAATTTGATTAAGAAGTGAGTGAGATATGATCACTTGAAGTTATGAACAACTTGGAGGTTTTCCAGCGAGTATAATGGCGAGTATAATGGTTAAATACTTAGATTTAGAAAGTTGTACCCGTTAGATGAGTATGAAATTTGAACACAGAATAATAGATACAATATGTAACAACTTTGATGAAGAAGTCCAGATGGTAAAATGATCATAAATATGAGTTTAAAGCTCCCCAAGTTAGCTGTCGGAATAATTCCAGAAAAGAGGATTTAAGTTTTCTATAAAACTTATTCTTTTCTATTTCCTTCTTGATCATGCACTTTGATAAATCTTAAAGATAAAAGACTATAAGGATGTATTCTATACTTACATGAATTTCAAGGATAGGAAGATGGCCTCGATACGAATCCATAGGATTTCGCGGATTCAAAATCGGAGCTACGGATCGTAAATAAACATTTTATGAGAGAAAGTGGAGAGATTAAGCAAGAGAGATAGAGAGAAAAATTGAAGAAAAGAGAATGAGAGAGTGAAGACTCTCTGAAGAATCATATGGTTCAGGTGTGATATTTATAGACTTATAGGAGTGAGTTAACTAACATAAGGTTAGCTTAACTTAACTTAGTTAAAATTATAGGTTAGTTTAATTAATATATCTAATAAAATAAGCCAAGTCACACACCAATCAGTGTGCTGACGTCATTCTCATCCACTTGGATGGTATCATCATGTTTGCTGGACTGCTCTTTGCCTGCCACACATCTCTCTTGCACCAATGACAACGCACCATGTCACCAACCAAAGTAATTCATAATTAAACTTCAATAGCTCGAGAGCCCGAAAAATTATCCGAAAAATGCTACGAATTCGTGGTGACATCTATTTTCTAGTTGTAACCTCAAAACTAAAATTTGAGCAACTTCAAAAATCGGGATTTACACTAAAACTTCCAAAAATATAATAAACTTCCGTTGACCATAATTCCTTCATATGATCTCGGAATTTAGCGTGTCGCATGTCTACGAACTCGTATAGACAAGCTCTACAACTTTCATGAAGGAAGTTATAAGAGAAAATCAATGGATAAGAAAGTCAACTCTTGACCCCTCGAAAATAAAACGTTTCGAGTAAATATTCGTTCCGAAATGCTTTCACTTCACAAACTAGACAAGAGAACTAACATCTATTCCCTTAATTAATTTCAAGAATATTCAAGAAATTAAATACGAAAATTTGGGGTATTACATTGACGGATCCCAATCTCTCGGTAGCGTGTGTGTCGGGTATCTAGCTAATGAAGGGACAAGGTGTGAAGTGACTGAGTGAAATGCGTGTTTGAACAATGTGCGGAGTGTGTAGTGAGGTGTGGTTTTGTCTAAAGATATGGTGAAGTGCCAAGTCAAACAAACAAGAAATGCAAATAAGTAAAGCTAAGATAAAGTGTGTGCAATGTATCGAAATGTTGGGGTTTTCGGGCAAACCCCAAGTCCAATGCAACAAGCAATGCATTAATCAACTCAATCATGTCAATGTGTGTGTGAATCAAGCCCCGTATCCTAGCCATATTATGGTTCTAGGATCGTGTTTCCCAAGGTATTCGAATGTCATGTTATGGGTCATTCGGACTCTCTAGGTGTCATAGGGGATTCCTCTAAGTTACCTAATACCAAATCCCCTATAGTGCTTAAGAGGCGTAAGAGCATCGAAACTAGGGACTCAAACAAGTCACAACTCATCACATATGCTTCCAATTGCCTTGAGTCTGTGAGGTTACCAATCTCACACAATCTCATCAAGATAGACTAGTTAACATGCCAAAGAAGTGGTAAATTCTAAGAACAAGCAACCAACACATATTGAAATAGGTAAGCTGTAATACCCCGAAAATTTCCATACTATTTTTATAAAATAGGTCGTGAAATTTGAAGTGAAATGGTGTGAAATTGTATTTTTAGAGGTTTTCGTCGTAAAACGATAATTACGGCGGTAATTATAAGTTACACAAGGTTAATTAAGGTAACTTTTTATCCGTTGAGAATTTGGGAAAACTTCCTTCATGAAAGTTGTAGACCTCGTCGAATCGAGTTCGTAGGAATTTGGTTCACCAAAAACGGAGTTCGTATGAAGAAGTTATGGCCGTCGGAAGTTTGACGAATTTCTATAAATAGAATGTTGGGATTTACTGTTCACCCGAAAATCAGAATTTATCCCAGAAATGTACTGTTCACGCCGTGAACAGTACCAGAAACTTCCTCCGGTGATTTCTCCCTCTTCCGGCCACCCCTCCCCACTTCGTGTACTGGGTTTTGAAGCCCTCAAACCCTGGAACACGATGGTGCCCTTGGATTTCACCGAAAACCACCGTAGGCGGCGGATTGAGCTCGGGAAGTTTTTGATTTTCAAAAAGTCAACGCCGATTCCGGCCACTTCCGCTCCGATCCAGACTTTGAGGTAGTTACTAAACTTGTTGGGCTTGTTGAGTTCTACACACTGGTAAAATTTGGTAGCCATCGGACCACCTTGACCGGCGGCCGGCAGCCAGCTCCGGCGGCGCGTCGGCGGCGCGTCGGGTCGGTCCGGGAGCAGTTCTTTGCTCCGTTTGGCTTGTTTCGTCGATACGAACAACTTTCGTGTTTACAGTTTTGTGAAATTCGGTCGTTTGAGCGATGATCAATTAAGCAATGGTTATGGATCGTTAGATCCGTGATGATCCGACCGTTGGATCATCACCATATTTGGATATGATGTTAGGATGCTAGAAATAAGCATGCTGTTGGATTTTGGAAGTTTCAGATTTGGTGTGGGACCCGTTGATGAATAGTAGACGTGGGACCCACGTTGACCGATGGTTGACTTTTGGTCAAATGGTCTCGATTAAATGTTCCGATGTCGTAGGAGACATTTGAGGAACATTTGGATTATTTTGGAAATGTATTATGCTAATTGGATATTGCATAATCATAGGTGTTTACGAGAAGTGTAGGTCGTGCTTGTCGATTCCTGGTTACTATTTGAAGACGCAGCAGGAATTAGAGGTGAGTGAATCTCACGATATTTTATATATGAATATTAATTCATATTGTGTTGTTTGCGAAAATAAATAATTATATTCATTTAAATGATTTTGCGATATATAAATTAAATACAGTTTTAATTTGATATATCAGCATGTGTGATTTTGTGTTAAAACAATATTTGAAAGTATTCATTTTATTGTTTTAATTGGTGGATTTTGTGGGAACAATATTTCAAAAATTATGATATTGTGTTTGCCTACTCGAATGTTTTTGTAGCCAATGGGTGAAGGTTAGAGCTTTAGACTGTGTAGCCAATGGTGAAGGTTAGAGCTTTAGACTGTGTAGCCAGAAGGTGAAGGTTAGAGTTCTAGACTGTGTAGCCATGTATTCATTGAAAACAAAGATGAATACTTTATGTAATAAAGGAGAAGAAAAATGGTATTCTCGCTTTATCTTGATGTATTAAAATGAGAAGAAAAATGGTATTCTCGCTTTTAATCATTTGAAGTTGATTGTGGTTTTGTGTGAGTATGATATGAATTTGCTTCTTAAATATTTGGAGCATTGATAAATGAATTACAATTCTTGAACAATATTGAATTGTATTTTGAAGTTTTTACTTCTTTAAAAATTGAAGTAATTATTATGATGATTTACTTTTCTTAAAAAGAAAGAAATCATAATTTTGGGAAATGATTTTGGGGAAGGTTTATATTGTTTAATATTCTGAATTACCCTGGGATTAACATACACGTTATGGGACGTGTGGGGTTAAAATACGTATTATGGGATGCGTAGGTTCATTATATTTTATAATATGAATTTTCGGGATTTGAATTGTTTTTGAAGAATATAACTTACATATATTTGTTTAAAACAAACTATATATGTATATTTTTGATAAACGGTTTAGGGTGAGTAAAACTGAGTTAACTCATACCAGCTTCGTAAGCTGACCGGGTTTGTTGATATAACCCGGTACACTATTCCACGGTGTAGGGGTTATACCTGCAGGTTAGGATAACCAGGAGAAAGCAAGGTTGCATTAATTTATTGGTTTATAAGACTTCCGCTGTTTATGTAATAAACTCTGATGGATTAATTATTTAATATTTTGTAATAACAATTTATTATTTAATTATGGCTTGTAATATGTAACCCTAAAGAACGGGTCAGCATTTACATTTATTGGGCATGGAGTATATTTGTTGTACTCGAATTAAAAGAAAAAAAAAATTCTAGTGCATATTTGTATTTGATTCCATGTCGTCACGTTTCCGAATTGGTTTGTAATTAAGGGTAAAATGCCTTATTAATTGATTCGAAAATCGGGGCGTGACAGATTGGTATCAGAGCAAAACAATGCTCTAAGGAAGTGATTGAGCAATGGAACGCTCTACGGTGATGAAACGAGTTTTGGTTTTGAGAAGTGAAGTTAGGGTTTAGAGCTTAGGATCGGTTTAGGGTTTGGCGTTAGGTTCTTATATTCATCCAAGTGATGGTTACTTCGTATGCTTAATAGCGCACAGTATTTATCGAGTGATGGCCCGACCGCGGCGGATCCCCATCATGTGCTCTTCAGTGCTGTTGTGTTGTTAAGAATATAAAGTACAAATTACAATTCCGAAATTGATAGTCTTACATGGCTACATTTCTAATTCTCTCAACCGTACCTTGGATCAAACGACAGACTTGATCCACTGATCCTTTCTTGTTCTTCAGCAGCTCAGTAGAGATCTGTGTTGCTACCGTTATTAGACAACCAATGTATGGATTGTCTGAGATCCCTTCTGTTCTTCCAGCAGTAGGCATATCTGGTAGAATTGAAAAACCTGAAGTTAGGAATACAATTGTACCTAACTCACAACCACCTAATAACTTCTGGACCGTTGACTGACTGATAGAGGCATAAATCACGTATGACCCTGTTGAATCAGTACAACTTTCTTGGAGTACGTAGGTGTCGTCGATTTGCATCAAGGTGACACAGTTGCGTGGGTCTTGACCCGTTGTGATGTGTGCAATCTCTTGGACTGTCTTGCCCAATGCTTGGTGGTCCCACTGGTTCCGAGTTTGTACGTCAGTGAAGAAGTCAAACAGCTTTCGGTGAGAGACATGATGTTGGAATATTACAGTTGCAGTTCGAGTAAGACCATGAGGCTTATTCGGCCTATTCCAAATTTTGTTAGTGGAGACTCTTATCCCTGAACCCCTGAACTTGGTTTGTTCAGCTACCTTCCATTCATGAGCAGTAGAGTTGCCGATGCCTGTGCAGAAATCCGTCACTAATCTGCATGTCATCTGCAACAAGTTTCTTCTTCCTTCTACCGATGGTATGACACAAAAGTCTTGAGGTGGATGAGTGACAGCCGCAGAATAGTTGAACCGTTCTGCTTGCCTCTGCAATATTTCTACCCATCGCCTTGCTCCAAAGGCTAAGCCTGACTCCACTAGCGTTCTGTATGTTTGGTGCATGAGTTGATCTCGTACATCAACATGTTCCACCCATACGACACGAGAGCTGCCGTTGAACAAGTCTTGGATTAAGCATCCGGATGGACGCTTCTTGCATTGAGATCTGGGGTGTGGACCCAGATTTGAACTTAACCCCTCCACAGAGACATCAACTATGGCCCAACTCTGTTCTGTTTGTCGTTGACAATAACGAACAAAGTGAGTGACACGAGTGGAGACAGATGGAGTGGTTACCTGGAACTCAGCAGTCATGACTTGGATGGTGTCGTGGTAGTTTTCAGTAGTCCCTGTTGATAAGACATCAAGGATATTCGCCCTTGAAATGATGCTACTGAATATGGTGGACCATTGGTCCACATCCATGAAGAAATTCAAGAGTACGACAGGACTGAGAGGAATTGTGGCTGTGTAGCGTGAAGCTTCAGTTTGGAAGTTAGTAGGTGTAAGATCAATACCGTTAGTGAAGATTCTCTTGTACTCTGCTTCATTCAGGAACTCATGAAGCGTGGCAGAGCTGGATTTGAGTGCAGAGATCCACAGTGGCGCAGCAGCAGATGCCATGATGATTAGCTCATCTCTGACCGACACAATGATTTCAGAAATCTTAGTTGTGTCTGCCACGACAGATGCTTCTGCCACGGCAGATGCTTCTTCAGGTTCTGAACGGTTGATATTGTCTGATGGTTGTTGTGTAGAAGAAGAGTGATGTGGGATCGACATACACTTTTGAATATCCCTCCTCATGTGAGACTTTTCCCTTGGACCGAAGACTGCAGGAATTGGAAGAGTCTGAGGTTGTGGGGTAGTCTCTTCGATTCCTTTGAGTAGCTCACTATTGGGAGTAACTCGTTTTCCACAGTGGTTGCAGTTGATTCGGTTGAATGCTGCTTGGTACTGGCTAAGTTGAGCTTGAAGCTCATTGATTTGCTGTCTCAGCAGAAAATTTTGTTGACGAGTTGTTTGGGCAGGCGTTCGGGGTCGATGCTTTATCACCCAGGCAGAGACTTGTGCAAACGTTAACTTTATTTGGTCACCCAAATCTTGTCGCTGTTGAACAGTTGGCTGTGGAAAAGCCTCGACGAAGTCCTTCAATGCTTGGACTTGGTATTTGGTGAAGCTCTTCCTCAGTGGAATACGTTTGGATGAACTAGGTTCAGCTTGTGGAGATGATACTTGTGGACTTGGGGCTACTTCAATGGCTTCGTCTTCTGCTAGAAGCATGTCTAGCATGTCGATATCGTTGTCGAATTCGATTACTGGTGAAATTATTTCATCTAAGCCCTCAAAGAATTGGCTTTCAGAGGGATCAGATTGAAGTAATTCACTGAACGAATTTACCTTACGTGACATGTTTGAGTTTAGTGGGAATTGCTGAGAAGCTGGAATGAAGAAGTCCTCTTTGAAAGAGAAAGGAGGTTATGGCACTAATGGAAAGTATCTGTTAGTGGATGCGTAAGGGTATATTTATTGTTGGTGGAGGATTTGAAAATTCAAAAGCAAAAGTGAGCGGCTGATTACAGCTAATTGTCGGAGCCCTTGGAGATCGTGGAAGATTTTTTTTCCCCGATGCATGGATTTTCCACATACAGTTCCACTCTTGTGAGACCTCGCATCTTTTGAGGAATTAATTATGCGAAAGCAAAAGGAAAAGAGTCTTTATGACCGGTGTTAGTGGAAGACTAAGTTTTTGTTGATTAAATCTTGTGGAATCTTGTATCGTGGGCGATACTTTTGAGTAATTGAGACAGATATGAGCAATAATTATTCTTAGTGGGTTGTTGAGTGCACCGCACTTACATTAAAGAAAGGTTTCCCTTACGGTGGAAAGTTGTGTTTAAATACATAGGATAAGGAGCTGTGTTACTTAACTCATATCTGATTTCAAACAAACACATCTACTAGATTTTGCAAAATGGTGAGTAAAGGAGAGTGCAGCAAGCGTTCCAAGAACACTGATTGGAGTGAACTTCCGGTGGAGATCTGGAAATATATTTTTCAGTTGGTGGCTACCGCATCTCTGCAGAGCACAATGGAACTCCGTTGTGTCTCGAAGGACTTCAAGGAGTATGCCGATAGTTGGTCTACCTTGGCGGCGATCGACATGGATGGTTTCGATGGTGGATCCAGACCCACTGGTTCCATAGAAGCGGACAGGCAGGTGCGCATCTTCGCAAATCGATGCTGGGAAGCGAAGAACCCGGAGTCTCTGTTCCGAATGGGAATACGAGTACTCGTGGAGGCAGCGAATATATCTCTAGCCCTGGAGTATTTCGATGCGGCATGCAAACCAGGAACATTCTATGGTTCGCGTCCCAGTTCAGTGGTAGGTCATCATGTTGCATTTTATGCAGCATGTATGATTAAGATGATTTTAGGACCACGAGCCGAGCAGCAGAAAACGGTGCAGCGACTGTGTGAAGCTCTCGACTGGTGGAGAAGCGGATGGAACATCTACTACTGTAGACAAGAAGTCGAGCGGATGATGCATCAGGCCGAGTTTTGTCATGAGCATCTACTATTGTATTTTCCGTCGACTACTGCTTTCCTGCCCGCCGGTAAATGTCTTACTTGCGGTGAGTCAAGTTTTTGGCGTCCTTTTGGCCAGGACATGTGGGACGTGGATGGAGATAGGCATGCAGCTAGAGAATGTTGCGACACTTGCAAGTGTTTCGTGGAGGCAGCATATTTCTACCAGCTGATGATGTATGGAATTCCGAGACATCCGGCCTCTTATCCACGAAGTCACTATTGGAGGTTTAAGGATGGCTTCTGGTAGTGTAAGCCCTGTGAGGCATCTTAAGAATCTGTAATAGAAGTTGTGTGCAAGTTGTTTTCTAGTGTGTTGTGTACTACCTAAGTGATTATCAATAAAAACTTTGGATTTTGGAATTGAAGTGTGATAACTTGGGTGTACTCTGCGTCCTAATTTCGGGACGAAATTTCTTTAAGGAGGGTAGACTGTAATACCCCGAAAATTTCCATACTATTTTTATAAAATAGGTCGTGAAATTTGAAGTGAAATGGTGTGAAATTGTATTTTTAGAGGTTTTCGTCGTAAAACGATAATTACGGCGGTAATTATAAGTTACACAAGGTTAATTAAGGTAACTTTTTATCCGTTGAGAATTTGGGAAAACTTCCTTCATGAAAGTTGTAGACCTCGTCGAATCGAGTTCGTAGGAATTTGGTTCACCAAAAACGGAGTTCGTATGAAGAAGTTATGGCCGTCGGAAGTTTGACGAATTTCTATAAATAGAATGTTGGGATTTACTGTTCACCCGAAAATCAGAATTTATCCCAGAAATGTACTGTTCACGCCGTGAACAGTACCAGAAACTTCCTCCGGTGATTTCTCCCTCTTCCGGCCACCCCTCCCCACTTCGTGTACTGGGTTTTGAAGCCCTCAAACCCTGGAACACGATGGTGCCCTTGGATTTCACCGAAAACCACCGTAGGCGGCGGATTGAGCTCGGGAAGTTTTTGATTTTCAAAAAGTCAACGCCGATTCCGGCCACTTCCGCTCCGATCCAGACTTTGAGGTAGTTACTAAACTTGTTGGGCTTGTTGAGTTCTACACACTGGTAAAATTTGGTAGCCATCGGACCACCTTGACCGGCGGCCGGCAGCCAGCTCCGGCGGCGCGTCGGCGGCGCGTCGGGTCGGTCCGGGAGCAGTTCTTTGCTCCGTTTGGCTTGTTTCGTCGATACGAACAACTTTCGTGTTTACAGTTTTGTGAAATTCGGTCGTTTGAGCGATGATCAATTAAGCAATGGTTATGGATCGTTAGATCCGTGATGATCCGACCGTTGGATCATCACCATATTTGGATATGATGTTAGGATGCTAGAAATAAGCATGCTGTTGGATTTTGGAAGTTTCAGATTTGGTGTGGGACCCGTTGATGAATAGTAGACGTGGGACCCACGTTGACCGATGGTTGACTTTTGGTCAAATGGTCTCGATTAAATGTTCCGATGTCGTAGGAGACATTTGAGGAACATTTGGATTATTTTGGAAATGTATTATGCTAATTGGATATTGCATAATCATAGGTGTTTACGAGAAGTGTAGGTCGTGCTTGTCGATTCCTGGTTACTATTTGAAGACGCAGCAGGAATTAGAGGTGAGTGAATCTCACGATATTTTATATATGAATATTAATTCATATTGTGTTGTTTGCGAAAATAAATAATTATATTCATTTAAATGATTTTGCGATATATAAATTAAATACAGTTTTAATTTGATATATCAGCATGTGTGATTTTGTGTTAAAACAATATTTGAAAGTATTCATTTTATTGTTTTAATTGGTGGATTTTGTGGGAACAATATTTCAAAAATTATGATATTGTGTTTGCCTACTCGAATGTTTTTGTAGCCAATGGGTGAAGGTTAGAGCTTTAGACTGTGTAGCCAATGGTGAAGGTTAGAGCTTTAGACTGTGTAGCCAGAAGGTGAAGGTTAGAGTTCTAGACTGTGTAGCCATGTATTCATTGAAAACAAAGATGAATACTTTATGTAATAAAGGAGAAGAAAAATGGTATTCTCGCTTTATCTTGATGTATTAAAAGGAGAAGAAAAATGGTATTCTCGCTTTTAATCATTTGAAGTTGATTGTGGTTTTGTGTGAGTATGATATGAATTTGCTTCTTAAATATTTGGAGCATTGATAAATGAATTACAATTCTTGAACAATATTGAATTGTATTTTGAAGTTTTTACTTCTTTAAAAATTGAAGTAATTATTATGATGATTTACTTTTCTTAAAAAGAAAGAAATCATAATTTTGGGAAATGATTTTGGGGAAGGTTTATATTGTTTAATATTCTGAATTACCCTGGGATTAACATACACGTTATGGGACGTGTGGGGTTAAAATACGTATTATGGGATGCGTAGGTTCATTATATTTTATAATATGAATTTTCGGGATTTGAATTGTTTTTGAAGAATATAACTTACATATATTTGTTTAAAACAAACTATATATGTATATTTTTGATAAACGGTTTAGGGTGAGTAAAACTGAGTTAACTCATACCAGCTTCGTAAGCTGACCGGGTTTGTTGATATAACCCGGTACACTATTCCACGGTGTAGGGGTTATACCTGCAGGTTAGGATAACCAGGAGAAAGCAAGGTTGCATTAATTTATTGGTTTATAAGACTTCCGCTGTTTATGTAATAAACTCTGATGGATTAATTATTTAATATTTTGTAATAACAATTTATTATTTAATTATGGCTTGTAATATGTAACCCTAAAGAACGGGTCAGCATTTACATTTATTGGGCATGGAGTATATTTGTTGTACTCGAATTAAAAGAAAAAAAAAATTCTAGTGCATATTTGTATTTGATTCCATGTCGTCACGTTTCCGAATTGGTTTGTAATTAAGGGTAAAATGCCTTATTAATTGATTCGAAAATCGGGGCGTGACATAAGCACACATATTCATACAACACAAAGGCATTTATTTATAAATCAAAGCATCACATATTCACATTGGACTAGGGCACACAAGCCTAGTCCCCAACAAGATAAACTACTCACTAATCATCCTAGATAACATCATCAAATTACAAATAAGAACTTTAGACATAAGGAAAAGAGAGAGTAAAGATGAGGGATGCTCAATAGATGCTCTCTTGCTCCTCCTTGGCCTTTGATGATAAACTTGGTGACTTGATGAGGATCCCCAGCTGCCCAAAGTGGTGGTGGAGGTAGTGGACTTTTCGTCATTTTGCCGGAAAACCACTAAAAGCTCCAAAACGCACCATTTCGCTCCTGATATCAATTTGATGCTTGTAAACCCTACAATGGTACAATTCAAGGATTAGAGACACTAAACGGCCTTTGGATTAGCATTGCTAGAGTGATTAGAGACCTAATTTGTATGTAAATAACATACAAATCATACTATGTGTCCAGTTAGTATATGACTGAGTGGTACAAAACCATGGGGTTTTTAACTCACACTATGTTCACTCCCACTACCCAAACCAGCAAAATCCCCCATCAGCAAGCTACCTTAATCGACTATTTCTGCACCAAGGGTCATCCCACTCTGCCAGCCGAGTACTATATGTTCCAAGCTATCCGCAAAGCTGTTGTCCCCCAACGTCGCTCCATTAAAAGCTTACTCGTCTTCCCTGCTTTGATTACGCTGTTATGCGTTGATGCTGGTGTCCAAGTTTGTGACAAGGATGTGGTTCTCTGTCCCATCCCTCCTGTGGACCGCCTTACCATTGCCAAGTCCTCGGTTCAATCAAAGTTTTATGTTAAGCCTCTTGAGCATACATTGCTTAAGCATGAAATTAAGAAGACCTTGGACTAGGCCATCACTGCTGCTATCACTGAAGTCAAGGCGTCCATTGGCGCTCATCTTGCTGATCTGAAAACCACTTTCCAAGGGTTGCTTAGGAAACTTGCTCGCCCTACTGTTGATGGGGATAGAACCAGGCGTTCCCCTCCTGACTTCGAGTCTTCTTCTGAAGAAAAGGAAGCTAGCCGAGGATCCTCACATGGATGTTGATGCAGATGCTGCTCCTGAGGGGGAGTCCTCTGATAAGGCCATATATGTTGCTAGTGATCAGAATCATGAGGATGATCTGGATGATGTTGATGATTCTGCCTAATTTGTTTCTTATGTCTCCATGTTTCTTTACCTTCTGTTTTTAGGATTTCTGTTTCGGCTGCACTTTGTTTTTGTGAACATATGGTTTTTGTTTAATTGTTCTCTGTTTCCCTTTGTCATTCCGTGACAAAAAGGGGGAGAACTAGTTGTAAGGCATTATGGATGTTTTCATGGATATTTCAGTTTCTACTTATGCGCTGTTATACTTCACTTGTTCTGTTGAGATTGATATTCCAGGTTAGTGCTTGAAGTCTGGAATACTAGAGTTAGGACTACATTAGGATAACCAAGGTGTGTTTTGTTCAGGAATGCCAAAGGGGGAGATTGTAAGTATAAAAATGTTGGCAATCCTCTATTGAACAAAACATAGCTTTGTTTAGGAAGTCAAGCCCATTCAAGTGAAGTCTGAAGGCCCAAGTCCAAGAGAAGGCCCAACATGATCTCATGGTACTTAGGTAAAAACATGCATCTGCATTTCATTGTTTTTCATAGAGGATAACAGAATTGCTTCCTATCCTGAGTTCCCAGAATAATTATGTCTTGTGACAAAAATGATCTTGAAAGCTGATTTTTATCTTACCTGTGTAGGTTCCATCTTTATAGATATTTTGTTTTTCAAATGATAAACGGTAGGGCTGGCATTTTGAGCCCATTAGCCGAACCAAGCCATACCAAATTCTGCTGATTTTTCGGCAAGCCAACACTTCGGCTCGGCTGACTGGTCTGCTCGGCTCGGCTGCGGTATGCAATTTGGTATACCGTCGGTATACCGTACCAACCGAGTATATCAAAAATAATTCAATTTTGGTGGGAGGTGAGGTTCGAACCCTTAACCTCCCACTCTCCACCTCGCTCCTTATCCACTGGGCTACGAGTTGTCCTTATAATTATATATACAAAAAATATATTTGTATCCTTCCCAGTTCCCAATCATTCATTGATTTCATTCCTTCTCCTTTCTTCATTTAATTATTTCTTCTTCTCTTCTTTCTTTATTTCTTCTTCTTCTTCTCGTTTCTTCAGTTTATGGGCTCCCCTCTTTTATACTCAATCATCTTCTTTCTTTCTTCTTCTGCTTCATCTTCTTCGTCATTCTTTTTCCCACTTCATCATCATCTTCTTCTTCTTCTTCCTCTTCCTCCTCCTTCGGTCATTCTTCTTCCTCTTCCTCCTCCTTCCGATCTACATCTGTCATCACCACCGTTTGAAAAAGCTGATCGGTTTGAAGCCAAACCCCTCCTCCTCCTCCTCCTTCCGATCTACATCTGCCATCACCACCGTTTGGAAAAGTTGATCGGTTTGAAGCCAAACCGTACCGGAACCAACCGATACCGACTGCTCGGCATACCGAATTCGGCGGTCGGTTTCGGCTATGAAATTTGGAAACCGACCAAGGTCGGTTCGGTACTGGTATTGCCTAAAAAGGCTCGGTTTAATACCGAATCCAGCCCTAATAAACGGTTAGCTAAGCCTCTGTATATTTGGCGCCCAAATTACAGTTGGGGTTGTGGCATACTTTTTCAACCCGTGACGTAGTTCTCTAGGGCTCACTTGCTTAGCTAACTCATGATACATTAGCCTATGCTTTTGCTAGGGTTATGCTTAGTGCCTAGGAAAAAGTTGTTTTGCTGTGCACCAGTCATATCAATCTCTTGATAAAGTTTGCAAAACTTTTTGCCTCTTATTTGAAAAGTTATCTATGTTGGGAAAGTTTTGACTTTGTCCTTTTTGTTGGTTTGATTACTTGTCAACTCAGTTGCTTGGCCAAACAAAAAGGTCCTAAACCTTCTGATCACATTGGCTTACGTGCTTGTTCTCTTATGAGTTTCACCTAGCCTATAAATATGTAGCAAGGTGCTCCTTGTCTACTTGGTTGTTTTAGTTGTGAAAATTGTCATAGCACATTTTCTTGAGATGAGTTTCATTTATATCTTGCATTGTTCATCTTGTGCTCTAAGTCTTCCTAGTGATTATAAATCTTAGAGCTTGAACAAAAACTCTTTCAAAACTCATATTGCATTTGCATACCATGATGTCGTGATTGGTAGTGCAACAACCTGAGAAGGCTCCATGAAAAATTAGTTAGGCGGTAGCTAAATTCTGAGGTTGGAGCTTCTGAAAAAACTTTCATGTGTAGAGACAAGAGAGGTAGAACAGTCCGTAGACTAGAGAGAGTCTAGGAAGGATAGCAATGCGGTTAGCTAATCAGGTTGCTACAATCTTGTAAGAAATGTTCAAGTACATAGTGGAAAGTTTTGCCCTTCAAGAGTTAGGGGCACGCAGTTTTTCTCCCTGGATGCAGGGTTTCTGCGAGAACAATAACATCTTTGTGTTGTTTATATTTACTGCAACTTTACTTTATATAATCGTATAATTGTGATTCGGGATAGCCACAAACATTGTTATCCCTGAGAACAATTTAACACGAAAAAGTTGTAACAGTCCTATTCACCCCCTCTAGGACCTTCAGATGTAAATATTATGTGAGATCTGAGATATGCTACGGTCTAGGTATAGCGGAATTAGGCTACATGACTAATCTGTTTTGTTTTGACAGTAATCTTTGTAAACATTGTAAATCTGTCACCTGCTATTACAATGGAGGCTGATAGAAAAGTCTCCTTGATTTTTAGCAAAAGAATCAGATCTCTTCTGAATTCATCTAGACTAGTAAACAACTCAGAACTCAAAGTTAATTAAAGTAAAGTAATAATTAAGTAACTTCATTAGTTAAATACATTTCCTCAAATGATAGACAGTCAAACAACTGGAAGAGAAACTGCAAAACAATCTACATTGCCATTTCAGTGACAGATAGAACTATATATGCTCCAAAAGCATTGGATGCCTCTATGTAGTGATGTTTGTAGTAGATTTTGCAATTTTACTTGAAGCAATATATTTGATTATATAGGCTCCTTTTTTTTTTTTTAATTCCTTTGTCTGAGTAAACTATAGCCAGTTCATGAATCATGATTCTTTTATTGTTGAGAATTTGATAGATTGAAATTACCAAGACGATTTGAGAAGTAAAATTGAAACTCAGTGCCATCCTAATTGTGCTAATATCCTGTAATTTATATTTGCAATGGAAAAGTCCAGAAATTGCAGACTGTAGTTGTGTAAGTTTTGATAAGGCTCGTAGGCGCGTTCAGATTTGTTAGCAAAAGAATGCTTTCTGATTTGGTGCAAGTGCTTAATTGTATTAGGAAGAGTAAATTACTTCACCTTTCACATGAACAACAAAAGTACATGAATGTTGATAAATATTACTCGAATGCTCTTTAGAGTAACAAGGTAGTGAATTATCCAAAAAGAAAATATACATCAAGCAATCTAGAATTGAAAGATATCAACTTAATGTTGATAAAGTGGTAGATACCGGTGGTGATGGTCTTACAGGAGAAGATAGGATAGGCTTTGGTGGTATTTGCAAGGCTTCAATGCTTCCTTCCAACATTTCAATCACTTTACTCATGGATGGCCTATCAGTTGGCTTTGTCTGAATGCACCACAATCCCACAATGATCATCTTCCTCGCGATTTCCTTTTCCTCTTCGGTCACTGCATTGAGCAATCCGAAATTGCTGCCCTGCTCAAGATGCTCATAAACCCAACCTGGAAAATAAATTTCACTGGTGTGGCTTACTAGAGCGTCAACGTTCTTTCTTCCTCCGACCATCTCCAGAATCATCATTCCATAACTATAGACATCGGACTTAACAGACACTCCTCCAAAGTTTCTGCAGATCACTTCTGGAGCTATATACCCTACTGTCCCTCTTGGATCCAACATCGATATAATGCTCTCCTTTGTGCAAAGCCTAGAAAGACCAAAGTCAGAAATCTTTGGGCAAAAAGTTTCATCCAAAAGAATATTATGAGGTTTAATGTCAAAGTGCAAAATTCGTGTGTTGCAGCCACGGTGCAAGTACTCGAGCCCTCGAGCTATTCCAATAGCAATTTGGAACAGATTTTCCAATTCCAAGTGTGGAGTGGCTTTCAAAGGATCACTGTCTTTGTATATGAACTTCTCGAGTGATCCATTGGACATGAACTCATATATAAGAGCTCTTTTCTTACCTTGAAAGCAATACCCCAAAAGTCTGACAACATTAACGTGGGAAGTTCTACTAATGCTTGCAACCTCATTAACAAAGTCGTCTCCATTCCCTTTGGATGCATTAAGAACCTTCACAGCCACGGGACAACCATCGAGTAGCTGACCCTTATACACATCACCATAACCTCCTTTACCCAGCTTATCTTTAAACGAGTTAGTCATTTTTCTGATCTCTGAAAATTTGTATCTTTTTACTGCTAGAGGTCCATTGTTCTGAATGAAGGCTTCAAGACTATTGTTGCTCTTTCTCTTACTTATTCTACTCTTAATACAACGAACAATAACAACAATAACAGAGAGTAATAATATCACAGTTCCAGCTGCAGTAGCACCTGTAAGTGGAACAATAGGATGATTCAGCCATTAATGGTGAATGAATTCATTTATTCTTAAAAGAAATAGGAAAAAATTCAAGGACCAAAATTTCGGATTTAGAAAAAATATCGACGATCCAAAAAATGAAAATTTCGACCAAAATATCAATATCGGTAAATGTTCGAAAGAAATGATGGAAATTTGGAGAAAAATATGAAAATTTTATGAGAAGTTTATTTGATTAAGTATCAACTTTATTTCAAAAAAATATATTGAACAAACTTCATTTCATAATGAATGATAATGATTGAGGGTATATTAGTATACGTTGAGTTTCTAACAAACAACAATTCTTGAATTTGACTTTATACATGTTAATTCTTTTATGATTAATCGGAGGGGTAAGACTAAGAAACTAAATTATAAAAACCAAATACTAAGTGATATTGAGTGATTACATACCTTTTTTTTTGGATGAAAGAGTAATCAAATAACTAATTTTTGTATTACAAAATTAGAATGAAAAATTATAAAAAAGTGTGTGAATACATTAAAAAAAATATATTGATGGAGTTAAATTTTTGAAAGTTGGTTGAAAATTATTTGAATGAGAAGTGTAGGTGAATTATAAGTTAGTTAGTAATTAAATATTAACTTATTAATTTTATAGCTCATGTTGTATATATAATAAAACATGTTGTATATATAATAAAACATGTTGTATATATAATATGAAACCAATCAGTTGGATTAATTAGTTGTGGCGTTGACTTGTTCCTCAGTGGGATTGGGTTCGAATCCCAGCTCCTATCGGGCATGCTGGTATGTATCAAAAGAAAATAATGCACATTATAGCTGCAGTAATATTAGCTGTGAAAAGTGAAAACACCAAGCTGGGAGCCTGGGAGATCTTTTAGAAGGGAGAGATAAGAGGTTGCAATGTTGAATATAATCTAGTTGGGAAGAGTAGTGAAACAATATAAGAGAACCGAAGGAAAAGTGTTACTGGTATAATATTACCTATGACAACCTTTCTTTTCCAATTCCGCCCCCTCTCTGCACAAAAATCAAAGAAACAGGATTCTTAGAATGTTAATTATACACATGCACTTCTGAACAGTCAAGACATGCATTATTTCCACACACAATTAAGTAGATCAGGAACAATCAATCAACTATTTACTTTCTTTTCTTAATGTGCTATTTTTAGAAGGGAGCGGCTGTTTTGTACAGTGATTTTAGTGTATCAGAGTGTAAAATCTCTTTTTTGCCCTTAACAAATGTTTTTTGTTTGGTATCTCTCTCTGTCCTCACTGTTGCCGGCCACCACTATGGCCGGCCGGCGCCTTTAACTTTCTCCGATTTTTTCAAAATTTTTGTCATCGTATTTATTACAACAAACCCAACAAGTTTTATAACTATCTCAAGGTGAGATTCGAGTTAGATCGTGAGATATCGGCGCCGGAAGTTTCCGAAATCTAAAACTTTCCGACTTCGATCCGCCGCCTACGGTGGTCAAAATTGAAATCCGAAGACACCACGAGGTTTCTGGGATTGAGGGCTTCAAATACCAGTGGATTTTGAAGGTTGGAGGTGGCCGGAGATGAGCAAACCAAAAGCTTGAAGATTACAACAGCTTTCGGCCATGCGTGAAGTTTTTTTCCTGCAAGGTTTCGTCTAAAACCGGGTGGGGAGGGTCGCCGGAACATGCCGCTACCTTTGGTGGGGGCAGTGACGTGCGGGGGTGACCGGTCGTGGTGGCAACACCGGCAACAATGAGGAGAGAGAGGAGAAAGTAGCGAACGGGAGAGAGAGAGGAAGAAAGAGAGAGAGAGAAACAAAAAGTTAAGGGCAAAGATGTCATTTTAAGCAGTCAATTTATATAATTATAAACTCCAATAATCAAATGGACGGACGAGATCGTTCCACGTCACCTGGTACACTAAAAATATGGTGCAATCCAGAAAACTCAACCGTAACTCCTTTTCTTTTCAGTAGATCCAATTACCACCTGGATATGGTCCTATGGACTGGTCTAGTCTATGGGCTGTTCAGAGAAATTATAGAGTAAAGAAAAATCAACATGAGCAGAATTCTATATGATTCGAAGGTGTTTGATCGAGTCTCAAGTTGTGTAGAGGAAGTGGACATTCGTCATCATATATATAACACGTACGTACAGCAGCCTTAATTGGCTCTTATTTGGACCATTTCCAGATGTTTGACTGTTTGAGGGGTTGTATGTGTGGAAGTTCAAGTTTACAGAGGAACTTTTCTTGCCTAATTTGTGGTAATATCACATAAGGAAAGCTACTTTGGTTTGAAGTAGCTAAGGTTAATTCGGAGGAGATTCATTTGGGGGAGGATGCTAGAAAAAAAAAAGATTAATTACAATTATCCCCCGAACTATATAAGTGTTTTCAATTTCATACATACGTTTCAAATTTTCTCGTTAGTATATCTCAATTTAGCTTCGTTACACAATTTCAAACTCTCGTTAAAAAATCTATTAATTGATGACATTGTCAGTTAACCGCTGATGTGGCTGTTATCTGCTTATGTGACACCAGTTGGTCTCAATAAATGAAAATGCCACATAGATAAAAAAATGAAAAAAAACCTTTTACCTATACTAAAAGAGTTCATTTTTGCTCACACCCCCTAGTTAAGGTGTGAGCATCACAGCTCCTTAAGTGTTTGACACCTATCAAAATTTTAATTAATGTTAACCTATGGTTAACTTTTACATTTATTTTGTTTTTAAATATTATTTTCTTATTTAAATATTTGTTTCTTTTAATGTGGAGAGAGAATTGTGATTAATTCAATTCTCTCTCTTCCTAATTAAACTCAAACTCTTCAATTCTCTCTCTTCCTAATTAAGTTAAACTCAAACAAATAATAAATATAAACAATTCTATAATCCTAACGGATGGATTATGATTCTCTAAAAAAAAAAGGGGACGGATCATGCAATATAGAAGGAACAGTGAATTTTGCTCCAGGATTAATATATGAGTAGTGCTACATATCCCAAAAAAATATACCAAATATCTTTACCAAATGATGTGGCATTTGATGTGGCAAAGCCACGTCAGCACTTGAAATTCAATAATTTCCAACAAATTTGATTAATTTCATTTAGAAATAGACATAAAAAATAAAAATAAAAATTCTTCAAGAAAAAAAACTTAATTAACCTAACCTAATCAAAATTGCAAAACGATACCAACAAAACTTAATTAACCTAACCTATTCAAAACTGCAAAAATTTAATTAACCTAACCTAATCAATTGATGGCTATGAAGAACACAAGCACTAAGGACACCCAACTGTTGTGTATAGGCAGCGACCACAATTGAATTCACCAACATGTTTTATAAGAAGACCCATGAAACAATGACGTGCAATTGCCAAAAGAAAACAAACAGAAACATAGCCACCGCAACCTCAATAGAGGATGATTATATGAAAGAAACAATTAGATGTGATAGCAATCTGTAACTTTAAGTGTCATTGATTTGATGTATTCGGGCAGGGACGGAGCTAGCATCTGGTAGTGGGAGGGGCCAAATACATATATATTATTAATGGGGGGACCATTACATATAAAATATAGGCAAAATTTTGCTGTGAAAGGACAAATATATATAAGAATATAGGTTGCATAAAATCATTGGGGGGGCCAAGGCCATCCAAGGCCTTCATGTAGCTCCGTCCCTGTATTCGGGTGCATACCGGGCCTATTTAGATATGTAGGTTAATGAGGATATGGTGGTCTCGTAAACCGGGAAGAGTAAGAAGATTTTTGGTTTTATTAGTTCTTCTGTGTTCTAAGAAACAAAGAAGAGGGAGAGTGAAAGAAAGAAGAAGAGAGAAGAGCAATGGTTGATTTTAATTTTCAATTTTTTTTATTTTAATTAATGGAATTAGAATAAAATAGAAAAATATCTAACAAAAATAAAATAAAATACGTGTGAAATTGTTTGATGATGTGGCAGCCACATCATCTGGTATTGCTATTTGGTAAAATGTTTTGGGATTCAAAGCATTTTCCTTAATATATATCTCAACCCAGAATATCTAAAAAAAAAAAATTAAAAAAAATGTCTAATTTAATCAAAACTCAAAAGTACATAAAACATTCAATTAAAAGTCAAATCTTAGTGGCTTTATACAATCTCTTTGTAGTCTTCTATATATTTTTATAAGCTTCTTTTCTATATCAATTAAGAACAATGCTTAATTAATTCCCTATATATATATATGATTAATTTAACAATAAGAATTTGATGTCAAATTTTGTAGGGAAACAATCAACTGCAACCTCAAGGATCGGCTCGTCAATTGAACTTTTCAGATCAAACAACGTCTTAAGTCAAGTTATTAAAATTGTATGAGTGGTCTCTTGAAATTGGTGATATTGCATTAGCAACTCAGTAATTAGATATATTGATATATGTATTGTCTGGTTGAAGATTTGGGTATAAGGTGAAGGAGGAGTGAGCGCGACGAAGATTGGGGTTTTTTGTTTTTCACTTTTTAGCTTTTCTTTTTCAAAGGTTATTTAAAATCTTTTTTCATTTTTTATTTAACAGATTTTTTAACGAGGTTAAGAAATTGTGTAACGAAGCTAAGTTGATGTATACTAATAACAAAATTTGAAATGTGGGTATAAATTTGAAAATGCCTCTATAATTCAACGGATAAATTGTAATTAATCTAAAAAATAAAAAAGAAGGATATATCAATTAACATAAATGTAAATTGTATTTAATCCACAAAATAAAAAAGAAGGATATATCAATTAACACAAATGCGTACCATGAACAATTGGGCAAGTAAAACTGTGAGGTTGATCCCCGCAAAGGCAGAGAAACGAATCCGTCGTTGAGTTTGATCCACACGTGCCATTAGAGTTCAGGCATGCCCTACACAGATCCCAATCCGCGCTGTACTCAACCTGAAACCCTTGTCTCAAAACTTTTTCCACTCGTTCCGTTGCGTTCTCAGGCGCAACATCAGAAGGATCCGAAGAAATCGGGACTTGGATTTTGGTAAAACATGTCGGTGCAGGCGAGAGATAAACCGTCGAGAGTGAATCAGTTGCGTAGTATGCAATATCTTTGTCCTTGGGTTGGCCGTTGATTGTGCATGCAAAATTGTTGAGGACGACGGTTCCAGGTTCGGGAGCTAGGCAGCCGTAGTACAAAGTGAGGTTCCGAACTGTTTGGACATAAGAAAAACGGTTGTAGTCGAGAGTGGTGTTGACGAGGTTGTCGGTACAAGGACTGTCCCAGAGGTCGGAGCGAGCAATTGTCATGGTGTGAAGGTCTTGGCTGGTGATGTTGGATACATGGAAATCGAGGTCATCAATTTTGATGTGAGGATATTCAGCTTGCTTTTCGCAGTTGATGAGCTCGAAGCCTAGGCGACCGCAGTCTTGGGAACGATTAGTACCTCCCCAGAAAGGGTAGGTAACGTTTTTGAGCGCACCACAATCGAAGGGTAGCTTGCACTGCGTGTATTGGGGATCGTCTTCGCAACGAGAAGAGAAGAAGAAGATGAACAAGACGATGGTGGTGATGGGTGGTGATGATCTTAGGAAGAGATGATGAGGCTTAGGCATAGTCATTGGCAGAAAATATATGATTAATTGGGTGATACTGTACGTAGGAGATATATAAGTTTGATGAGTGAACGATATTATATATTGTTTCAAAGAGAGCAAATTAATAGATGGACAGGTATTTTTGCTGACTACTGCATGCTGTGTAATACTATGTCAAACGTTCACACAACAAATATGGGCAAGAGCGACGATTGGTTGGCCAGGATTAACCCAACTCGTGTTAAAATCCAAATATACTCTCACGAATGTTGCAAAACGTGGGTAGTGGCATAAAATATAATTTTACCTAAGGCCGGCCTTGGGACAAGACTGGCAAGACCGCAGTCTGTGGCCCTTAATCCAATAGGCCCTAATTTTTTTTATATATTATCTAGTACGAAAAAAAAATTGTATTCATATTTTTTTAATCAGACTTTCTGACTACGTCCATATTTCCTAATACTCTAATAGAGTAATAGACTAATAATAATTGAAAGTCTATGTCAGTCTTGACATCTTGTCTCTCTACCTCTCTTTCATTATTATTATTTTTTTAGAAAGTCTTTTTGTGGCTATGCAGCCCCAATTTCCAAAAGAAATAACTGCAATCTTTTCTAATCTTCTTCTTCCTTTTTACGACCCAATGCAGTAGCCTCCAAATTCTTTCCAGGTAATTTTATATTTTTATTGCTATATAATTGTATTCTGGTTTATTTTATATTTGGTTGTTGGATACTTGGATTTAGATTTCAAACTCTATCATATATTTATATTGCTAATTTGCTATATTTTTTTTTTTGAGAAACAGATAATTCATATATTATCAAAGCCAGAAAGGCACATACATCAAACTCCTAGGCCTGAAACCAGATCTGTCGGTCAGGCAACTAAGGACTTTAACAAATACCTCTCATTGTAGACCACTGAGCTCGTTGAAACAACGAGCCTACAAAGACAAAAAACTCACTAATCATCTAAACAACTAGCGAATCTCCTGCCGCCAAAACATATGGTACGGCGAAAAGATTCATCGATCAAATGATTATACGAAATTTCCGTATCTGCAGACTCAACACTCCGAAGAGTAATACCTGAAGGTGGAGAAAACACCCTCACTAAGGTCCCAAATCATCATAGAAACCAACGATGATAGGGAATTATTAGTAGCAAAAGCTACAGACTAGGGAAAAAAAAACTAGTAAAAAAAACAAGAAATTAAACTCAGGCTAGCAGAGACCCAACGACATAGTTCATGTTCAAATTCCCAACGCCAACAAGAAAGCAGATCAATAGCATCGTTGCACCACCATCTCTGACATAGCCCCGCCGCACCAAAGGAATCTCCACCGTCATGCGCAACCTCCACCAGCAAAGCCCCCTGAGAATCCACCACCGATGCCACAGAACCAAGCCAGCCCACAAAGACCCATCGCCCATCATCCCTGCTCGCCTGTGAACCTAAACGAAACCATGCCAGAGAGAATCACTGAAAACCATGGAGGACTGTTGCACCCGTCCGACGGCAACGCCCCGAAGACGCGCCATCGGACGGAAAATAGCAAAACTTGGCGAAGAAAACCAAGCTTTCTAGAGTTTTTTTTTTCTAATTTGCTATATGTGATTGATATATAATTATATATGTCTAATTGTTGAATATTGATTTCAACTTAAACAATATTAAATTAGTTATATTATTATATGTCTGATCATTGGATTATTGAATAAATTTTTTAGGAATTCAATGATATTTGTAATACGTTGGCTAAATTACATATTTGTTTGGGATATTGATTTTTTTTTCATCCTAACAGTAGAGTTCAGAAAATTTCCTTCGCCTTGAGCCCCCAAATTCTCAGGCCGGCCTTGATTTTACCACTGTTGCATCTGACATCTAAAGCATTAAAAAGCCTTTTCTTTTCACCATTTAGCAAACCGCGTTTTCTTAATCTTAAAACCCAGATCCCCTTTCTAATTTCTTTAATGCAAGTAGGGTAGCGTCTCAGTATTTTTAAGTTTTTATAAATCAACTTGTTCCAATTTATAAAAACTGGATCCTGGATCCTGCATCGAAAAACTTGATTCTTGAATTTCAATTTGTTTTATTTCTCAAATCCTGCGCATATACGTCTTCTCTGAACCTTCTTCCAATTGGCGGTGTGGATGCTACCAAACAACGAGCTCTCTCTCAAAGTAGCAACAATGATGCAATCTCTCTCATGTTCGGTTATAAAATTGTGTATGTCTCTCAAACTTCTTAATATCTAATTTCTGTTATAGTCATTTGTGCCATTTTTAGCCTTCATTTCCATCAAACTTGGTTGCTGACTGTAAAATTTAGTCATAAGAAGCATGGTATGCGGATATAAACTATCAAGTGTTGGTTTAATTTGTTCTACCTGTATAACAACTAAGTGATTACATAATTATATGTAGTGTTGGTATCTTTTGGTACACACTTGCGCAGAAATTTGACGTCTTATATGTCTAATATTGCTAGGTGTTAGGGCGCGTTTTGTTGGATTACCAATAGCTAAAAGGTGAGAGATATGGCTTTTTAGGTGGATTTTTGCTAATAATGCAGTTTAGTCCCTGTTATTTTTGACAAAAATCATGGCAAACAGAACTATTCTTGATCCTTCAATGTTTTTCTATGCTTCTTAGTTCTTAGAGTCTTCTTAGAAAATTGTAGAATTGTCACTTGGGAATTTTTCATATTCATTCCTGCAATCATACAAGTTCAATAGTAGTTAAAGTTGATAAGACTTTCAAAATTGCATGCCCACTATGCTAAATGGGAAAGACTAATATTTTGCACCTTATTTATTGATAATTATGCAGGACTTTCAGATTACGGTTTGGGTTGTAATTTCTCTCCATGTAAGTTTCCATTTTCTTTTCTTACACACTTGCTTAGAAATTTGATGTAATATCACTACAAAAAATCTGGCCAAAGGCCACCATTTCTTGAACCACGAATTAGCAAATTGTGGGTACATTGTTATATATCCCACTAATTAAGCAAATCATGACATTTAAAATAAAGTATAATTTTTATTGATTTTTTTAATAAGAATCTCTGACATTGTAGAAGACTATGGTGACTTGGCAACTTGTTTGAAAAAAAATTGTGTCACGATTCACAACCGTATCGATATTTCATTATTTTTCGCCTGGTTTGTTGAAATGCAATCCTCTTATTTTTCGCCTGGTTTGTTGAAATGCAATCGGGAATTATAGTTACCTTTGCTATTTCTTGTGCTTGTTTATTATGTTAATTGGTTTGGTACCCATTCTAGTCCTACAAGTTTCATGGGTTTGAGGTTTGTTTCCATGGGTTCCTCCTTTAGCTCTAGAATCAAAGTTGATAGCCCACTTTATAATGGCATGTGTTTGTATTCATGAACTATTTTATGTGTTTCTATGCTAATTAAGTTATCATTTTTTGATTGGGGTATTATAGTTGGTTGGTTTGGGATTTTTGTTTTAGTATATCTGCATCGAAAATTGTTGTTCTTTGTGTGTATGATTGTTAAATGTTCTTGCACACTCGAATCCCCTCTAATAACAAGCAAGCATACATTTACTTTCATGGGGCTTCTTACAGATTTGTGAGCAAGGGCATCCGATGTCCATTGTATGCAACTTATTTTTGTCATTAGTCCTTATCAATATTTTTACTTTGATCTCGTTGAAATAGGAATTTAGGGATCAGCTATTATTTAAGGGGAATGAAATTGACACTTCCCATTTTACAAACTGCACTCCCACTCTCTTTCTAAAAATTAAAATACCAGAAATACCCCTGCTCTTTACCTTGCTTTTTTTGGGGATTGAGAACGATGAGTATAATTAGGAGAGTCTTGGTGAATTTTGTGTAATTGGGGAAGTGTTGATGAATTTTGGCATGAGTTTGTGTGGAGGCAAATCTGTGTTAAAGTTTTAAGAGGAATAAAGCTTTTTGTAAAATTCTTGTCGAAGGTGATTGAGCTTGGAGATTGCATTGCAGGTTCTTGGCTTGTAAAGGGCTAACTTGGAAATTCACTAGATAAAATAATATAAAGATGGTAGTGGGAGTGTCAAATGTAATTAGAGGAGTGTGGATTTCACTCCCCTTATTTAAACATCAAGTGCATGACTTGTGTAGATGACAAACTTGGATAGATATTAAGTTGACTAACGGGAATAAATGTAAATGGCTAGTGATCAATTTCTTAAATGCAAGGATGAGGATCGTGAGAGATAGCTCTTCTATTCTTAATGTTGTTACGTTGGTTTTCTGTGTAGGTACACTTACAAGCTAAGGGTATCTAATGCTTCCTGTATCTGGAGCAAGTCCTACTCTTGCAAGTCATCACTGCATCCCAGGCAAGACTCATTTCAGGCTTTCAGCACATGTGAAAGGTAACATCAAGAAAATGATAGGAATTAATGTGTGTATATATATTTAGGATAGGAAGCTCTCACATGACAATTAATTAATGCCTTGATATAGGTTAATTAACTCAAAGCAGCAAGAAAGTTCCATTATCATATTTCATGACCTAACAGGTTAAGTAATGTTACATGTAGGATATAGAGTCAACATGATAGTGGCTTAATAATTAATTTATTAACAAAAATTATAGTTAGGCGACTCCAGATCTCAAGTTTAGCTGTGTGGTGTTTATTCTGAAGATGTTGGATGTGCTATCTATATTAGGTCGACTTACTTAAAGTGCATGTAGGGATGGCAAAACGGGGAGTGGGGGCGGGGCCCCGCGGGTTCACTCCGCATAACAGATAAACGGGGGTTAATGGGGGACCCCGTTTGCCCCATTTATTTGCGGGGCGGGGTGCGGGGAGCCCCGTTTAATACTTAAAAAAAAACTTTTTCATTTTGACTTAAAAAAAAAACTTTTTCATTTAGAAGAGGATGAGAGAGAAAGTAGAAAAGTGAGAAAGGAGAGAAAATGAAGAGTCAGAGGGATGAGAGAGAGAGAGAGAGAAAGTGGATCGAAGAGAGAGAAAGAGGCATGAGAGAGAATAGATCGAAGAGAAAGAAAGGAGGAAGAAGGGAGAACAAGAGGGATGAGAGAGATCGAAGAGAGAGAAAGTAGATCGAAGAGAGAGAAAGAGGGATGAGAGAGACTAGATCGAAGAGAAAGAAAGGAGAAAGAAGGGAGAATCAGAGGGATATGAGAGAGAGAGAGAGAGAGAGAGAGAGAGAAGAGGGAGAGAGGGAGGACTGTCGTACTGACTACTGAGGAAGTGAGGAGAGACAATTTTTTTTTTTTTTATAATAGAAAATATGATTTTCAGAAAAAAAAAATTTCTTATACAATATTTTTTTTTTTTTTTTCAGAAAAAGCAAATAAAAAATGGGATTGTGGGGCGGGGTGGGGAGCCCGTTAACCGCGGGGGCGGGGCGAGGCTTCCCCCATTTATTCAAACCCCAGCGGGGTCGCGGGGAGCGGGGGTGCGGGGGCGGGGAAATCCCCCATTTGGCCATTCCTAAGTGCATGCATACACGAGGTAAGAGGATGTTGTCCACTTGCCTTTTTTAGGATGACTTGTTTAGTGTTATCATGTGTTTAATTGAACAACTTTTGCTGATTATACCCCAAGTTGCAGAAGTTGAAAGCTTTATACTCAAACTCTGCACTTTTAAATTCCATTTGTTTATACGGTGACTGATGGTTTTGTGCTCCATGATCCATTTCCTGACTTACAGGTTTGACTAGGAGTTGAACAAAGAAGTTTCAATTGATGTAATCGATTTGGAAGAGTTGTAAGTATATGACGTATATATCTATTCATGTGTGATATTTTGTACTTTACTTTTCAATGTTGTATACTTGTAAGCTTGTTCTTGCTTTGGATGACTTCATGTGATCAGCTTTAATATATTGCCAAAATAAGAGCTTTTCTTCTCTTGCTTTATTACTTATTGACAGAGAATGATGTTAAGGTATTTTTTTCATGCTAAAATGCCTATATTTTGGGTTTTTCTTTCTCTGCATTAAGTTTCTTAGTTTCTTTTCGATCACACTTGTGTAGAAATCTGATGTAATATATGTTTAATATATTGTGAGGTGTAGGCAGTTGATTATCTACTACAATTGGCAAGAAACGAGCTCTTCAGCAAAATCTGCAGCTGAGGGTAGACAATTAAATGAGAATCAAGGATGGAAGAAGAGGAACCTCCAATAGTTGAGACCTGGGGCGGAGCCACTAAGAGCATTTTCACCCGTTGAGGCTCTGGGTCAGGGTCTCTGGGGCAGTTCCAATTTATATACTTTTTGATTGTTGCTTCCACCCGTTGGGGCAGGGGCTAGGTCACATTTTTTTTTTTACATTATTGAAAATGATATATTGTTTTATTTAATTCAAATGTGAAATATTATTCATTGAAAATGTGAAAGACAACTTTTGCATGTGACAACATTTCGTTCAATGCACAACCATGTGACAACATTTCGTTCAATGCACAACCACCGACAACATTTCGTTCATGGCACAACCATGTGACAACATATGTTCAATGCACAACCACCGACAACATTTCGTTCAAGGCACAACTATGTGATAACATTTTGTTCAAGGCACAACCACTGACAACATGTTGTTCAAGGCACAACGACCGACAACTTTTGTTCAACGCACAACTACCGACAACTTTTGTTCAACGCACAACTACCGACAACTTTTATTCAAGGCACAACTACAATAAATAGACTTCATTGCTCAACTTTAGAACTCACAACTTTATTTCTTATTTCTCAATCAATACACATTTCTTGTCCTACAATCCTTCAATGAATAGGTTGCTCAATAAGATTCGAAAGTCTCGAGATGAAGAGATGATAGCCAATAACGCCATTGTCCTCGGAGCATTTGCCGAATATCTGTCTGCAAATGAACCTCGTACTCGAGGTTCACATCCTGGGCGTGCACCAAACCAAGAGAGATACAGAGAAGACCGGGGCAACGACTTGATGCAAGACTGCTTTATCGAACGTTCGGTGTTCAACGATAAGCAGTTTCGGACACGTTACAGGATGAGTCCTGATGTGTTCAACCGTATACTT
The DNA here is from genome assembly GCA_029955375.1 of Rubus parviflorus. NCBI lineage: Eukaryota > Viridiplantae > Streptophyta > Magnoliopsida > Rosales > Rosaceae > Rubus > Rubus parviflorus. The sequence continues at coordinate 5,124,694 of JARGGL010000005.1, read as the reverse complement.
GTTGACCTTTGTCGGTACGATCCATACTTCGTTCAAAAATCAGATGCCGCCAAGAAAGTAGGATTGCTTCCCCAACAAAAGATGACTGCTTGCTTACGCATGCTTGCCTATGGTGCATCAGCAGATGCTTGCAAATATAATATTCATGCTAGATCAATAAATTTTTACCTCATCCATCTGTTTGAGCCCAAAATATTTTTGGCCCAGATCTTTTCGGGCCTGCTATCGTTGGACCAATGCTCGTGGCCCATTTCATGTGTATAAGCCCAAATGAGGAAGAAGATTTGTTGTAATGAGGCCAAAGGTAGTTGGATCGTCATTAAATATTTAAACCTACTACTTTCGTAGAGGAAATTAGAGAGCAGAAACCGTATTCTGCTTATCAAATAGTGCAAAAAGACTTTCTTGGCCTTAACTTTTCGCATTGGGACAACTTCATGAAATTGTTCATTTGCCTGTTAATGGGGTTTGGTAGAAAGGATTAGATTTTTTCTAATAAGTGTTAGAACTTGGAGATCAGTTCCGACAAAACAATCTACTTTGCGAAATTAGCATTTAATAAAATGTTAATTTGATGAGAAAAGTCCATATGTATACAAACTAAAAGATCTAAAGTTGATACCAATATCGAGGCCTGAAGAATACAGAGGCACAAAGATAATATGTTACGAAGGAGGTCCAAGATTTGGGATCTTAAATACAAGATATTTCAGAGTTTTTATGAATAAAACTAAATAATATAAAAAGGATGAAGGATTGCACATTCCTAACAAGACTTGGAAAGCTGGAAATACACTTGGCTTCTGAGTGACAAAAAGAGAATATTCACCAAATATTCATCTTAACATAGGTTGGAGAAATTCCAATTGGAAATGGTCACTAACATCTTGAAGTATGTCCATGAATATTTTCAGAATATTTGAAGACTTGTAAGAAGCCCATTTATAAGTAAAACTTCAGCCCAAACTGTTTCCAGACAAAGATCTGAGTCAGCCTCATTGTTTGGCCCATAATTGATTCATCCGAAATCAGAAATTTACAAAAGACCTATGGTTGAAAAGAAGACATCCAGAGCTTTCCAAAGAGTGGTCATTGGTAAATTTCTGAGTTCGGGAAGATCTCCAAAGTAGGTCTCCAAGTCAGCACAGATTTCTGAAAATAAAGATAAGTTAGGCAAAACTTGGTGCCAAGCTTGTCATGATCATAATGAAGTTAGGTAACCACCATTACCACTCTAAAACAAAGTTGTAGCAGCTGCACTCAAGAGTTATTGCTGCACTTAGGGGTTGCACTATGGGAATGGAAGCCTACTCACTTGCCAATTTGGTTTTGGATGCATTCACCACCAAGAGGCTATATAAGGAGAGCATTTCCTTCATCCAAAGACACCTTCAATCATCTACAAACACACAAACTACTCTCAAAGAGTACCTTGTCAGCCTTCGGGCATTAACCTCTGGGTTATACTTCGGTATTTGCACGAATGCTTGCGACTGCAATTACTATGATGAGAATCTGCATGCACGCTTAGCGAATGCAATCCTCATTGCTTGCTAACCTGCAACACCGCATCTGCGACTACAGCACAACAATCCTTACTTCGGTGCAAGCTTTGCTGGAGATCTCGTTCCTGGTATCGATTGGGTAAAACTCGAAAGAGCTTTACAGAAGAAGTCCTTGTATCAACAAGGCATGTACAAGAACCTGAACATGAAGATATCCCTCTTCGTGTGACAATCGTGACTAAAAGAAGTCAAGACGAGCGCGTAATCAACTTCAACAACAACTACAATACAACTTGCACCATATTGGTGTTGGCACGCCTGCAACACATGTGTGTTGCAAAAGGGACGGGTTTGATTCCGCGTCAAACACCATCATATTCATACCGCTCTTGTACCATTCATGCACTTTTCTTACCGAAGAATGCCAAATAAGGAGTTCTTTCTTCAAGGTTTTCCACCTATTGATCATTCCTTGAGATGTTCGGACCTCCGACGAACTTCCGGCCCAATTTTCGGCATAGTGTCCGTGAACACAATCCCATAGCTCTTCTTTTTGTCGATCTTTACCCTTTGACCCATCGTGGCTAACAACTCTTCAAGACTTGCACAATTGGACATCTTCGGCAGTCAACCATCTTGTACCCGAATTTGAAGGTTTTGTAGATTTTTTAGCCATATTGGAAACAAAAATTTGAGATGATAGAAAAAATTTGGAATACTTTTTTTTTCAACTAGCAATGACAATTTTGGGTGTGAAATGTTAAATGAACATTGTAGGTATTTATAGACATTTGTTACCAGGTTTTTTTTATTAATTTGACCATTGTTTTTTCTAAAAAAAAAATTGACCGTTGCAAATCATTCTAGGCCATTGATTTTAAATTCTCTATCATCCAATGGTGAGAATTAAGTAACTGTTGGGGTTACTTTTGCCGAGAAGAGCAACGGCTCTTTGGTACAATCCCATGTTTGGAAAATACGTTGTGGGGTCCTCCACATGCTAAGATTGCCAAGTGGCAATTGGGTCAACAAGGGGAGCTAGAAGTGACCTGCTGATTGCCCCAAGTGACTTTGTGCCATGGCTAGAAGTGGACGGTGGAATTTGGTTTTTCCATGTTTTTCACTTTTTGGGGCTACGTCTAGCTGGCAACCAGGCTAGATTAGAACGGTGGAAATGCTCTAAGGGACCAAGGGGGTCCCGTGTCTACCCTGGAATTTAAAAAATAACATATAAGGTATGTAATTTTATTATCAATAAATTCTATTTATTACCTTAATTTATTCCTTTCCGTTTTTAAGTTGGTGAATATTTGATAATTTTGTGCATTTTCTCCACCAACCAATGAATATCATCAGTGGCCTTATTTTAGCCAAGTTTTAATTATATATTTAATACAAATTTTGAGAAACTTTATTGTTTCCTAATCAGTAGTCACCAAAGTCTCTTTCTATTGTTACTAAAAAAAAAGAGTCTCTTTCTATTGATTTTTGATATTTTTCGTTTTTGGACGAAAATTAGATTTTGATACATACCATGAAAATTGTTTCAAAAAATAGTATTTTACTATGTAGATAAGAAAAAAAAAATCTGCAATTTTGAGTTTTTAGAAGCAAAAACACTAAAATTAATTACTATTAAATTCTAATACTAAGATATTAGTTTTCGAAACTCTATTTTAAACCTCTAAAATGGAAAATTATTGAAAAATAGTTTAAGAACAACAATTGTCTTGCGTTTTTTTTTTTTTACTTTTAGTTTAGGCCCCCCCTAACATAAAATTCTGGCTCCGCCCCTAAGACCACACATGGTTCTGTTGGTTTTAGAGGGGATGTTCAAATGTTCTTAGTTATTCTAAAGTTGCTTGATATTGATAGTAAGGAATCTGTTTGATAACATTTGTTTTCTATTATGTTTTTGATCAAATATGAAAACAGTGCTGGTTGTTCAATAGTACTTCTCAGTTTTTTTTCGATGGGAAATAGTACTTCTCAGTTCCAGTGACCAATTTCAAATGAATCAATCAGTGAATTTTTTTTTTAAAATTTTTTTTTTTGAGGGGAAAGGATAAATCCATTGATTAAATATCATTACAATCAGAAAGCAATACTCCCTCCAACATGGGAGGAGTTACAGTGAAAAACTCAAAATCATGACCTAGAACATAGGCCTCCCTAGCTAAAAGATGGGCCACTTTGTTAGCAGAACGCTTAACATGATGGAGAGTAGCAGCAGACGCTGCAGTGAGTGCATGACGCAGGTCAGTAAGAAGAAAACCCAACTCTGACAACCTGAGTACAAAGCTTGAACAAGGACCAAGCAATCCGTTTCAACAACCAAAGGCACAAAGTGATGAAAGTGAGCCTCTCTAATCCCTAGCAAGAGTGCCAGCAACTCACCGTGACTAGCAGAGGAAACAGACGAGATATAGGTAGTGAAACCACCTAAAAAAATGCCATTGGAATCACGAAAAACACCTCCCAACCTTGCAGCCCCTGTAGCCTAATGAAAAGATGCATCGACATTCAAGTTAATATACCCAAGATGAGGTTTCTTCCAGCGTGGCTGGGTAGTTGGTGGCAAACCCGAAGACAAAACATGAGCAGCGCTATACTCCTCCCACCAACCTAAAGTCAAAGGCACAATCTCCCCTGGGGTTTTTGACTCCTCCTCCCAAACCATGGAATTACGATTTCTCCAGATAGCCCAAATCATCATGAGAAGAATAGAAAAAGAAGGTCTGGATAAAAAAGTCACCTGATCAAGCAACCATTGCTGGACATGAGAAGTAGGACTAGCAGAAGGTAACAACGCAATAGGCGCCTGAGTAAGTACCTCAGAAGCAGTCTTACAATCCCGAAGAGCATGCAATGGTGTTTCAACTTCCTCATCACATAAAGGACATTGGGTATCAACATCAATACCTCGCTCACTTAATCTTCCCCTTGTCGGTAAAATATTGGCACAAGCCTTCCAGACACAAATTTTCACTTTACCTGGAACCTGAGCATTCCATATGCCATTCCACAAAGCTGCACTAGGATTGGGAGCGTCAGAATCCTTAGAAAGAACCTGAGCACGGGCCACATGATAGGCTGACTTTACAGAAAAGCGACCTCTCTTATCTGCACCCCAAATCCAACGATCTTCATAGGAATTGGAGCTTAAAGGAAGAGATGTAATCTTGTTAACTATATGAGGAGGAAATAAATCACCTAATAATTGCATATTCCAAACACCAGGCTGTATCAATAGGTCGGAGACAAAATGAACATGTAAAGATGAGAAAGCTGCAAGGTCCTCTCTTGGAAGCCATGGATCATACCAAACATGAGTAGACAACCCATTCCCAACATGACGTCTAATACCCGCTCTTAAAATCTCCCTTCCATGTAAAATGCTCTGCCAAGCATACGAAGGAGAAGGGCCTGTTGCAGCATTCCAGAAAGAAGTAGTTGGAAAATAAATTGCCTTGAAAAGACGACATACCAAGGAGGTAGGATTTTGTAGAAAACGCCAACCCTGTTTGGCAAGCATAGCCAAATTAAAAGCAAAGAGATGTCGAAAACCCATGCCTCCCATGGATTTGGGTTTGCATAGAGCATCCCAAGCCCGCCAATGCATTGCCCGTTTATCCTCTGTTCCACCCCACCAAAATTGAGCACACAGTTGATGAAGATCTTGACAGAGAGATTGGGGAAGAAGATAGCAATTCATAGTATACAACGGCATGGCCTGTGCTACTACTTTGATCAAAATCTCACGGCCTGGACTGCTCAGTAGCTTAGCTCGCCAGCCTGTAAGCTTCTTAGTCAAACTATCTTTCAAATAAGCAAAAGCTTCAATTTTTGATCTGCCCACATGGGTTGGGAGACCAAGGTATTTCTCATGACGAGGAACCTCCTCAACACCCAAAATCTGAACCAAAGTTTGCCGTAGCTGAGTCTCCACACTACCACTAAACACAACACTACTCTTTTGCAAATTGATCTGTTGGCCAGAAGCACGCTCATAAACATTTAGAATATGCTGGATTACTAAGCAATCTTGCGGAGTAGCATTGGCATAAAGCAAACTGTCATCAACAAAAAGAAGATGACTAATAATAGGAGCTCCATCACAAACCTGTAATCCAGTTAAGGAACCAGTCGAAACATGATGAGAAATAAGAGCGGATATACTCTCTGCACATAAAATGAAGAGATATGGAGAGAGTGGATCGCCTTGTCGAAGACCCCGGCTAGGAACCACATGACCCCGTGGCTCCCCATTTATAAGAAAAGAATAACGAACAGTGGAGAGACAAAACATGATAAGCTCAATCCACTCCTTATCAAAACCCAGCCGTTGCATTAAATTAGAAAGAAAATGCCACTCCAAACGATCATAGGCCTTGCTAATGTCCAATTTTAAAGCCAAAAAACCTTCTTTTCCACGGCGGAGATTATGCATATAGTGAGCCAGTTCCGACGCAACCAAAGTATTATCAGAAATAAGGCGATCCAGAACAAAAGCACTTTGTTCAGGAGCAATAATATCAGATAAGAAAACTTTCAATCTATTAGCCAGAATCTTGGAAGCAATCTTGTAAATGACATTGCATAAAGCAATAGGCCTAAGTTGCGACATATCTTGAGGTTCCTGGACCTTGGGTATGAGAACTACATGAGTGAAATTAAGATCATGTGGCATTTCTGTAGTAGTAAGAAAATGGATAACAACATTGCTAACATCTGTACTAACCAAATCCCAATACCGCTGAAAGAAGAAAGGAGACATACCATCCGGGCCTGGGGCTTTTGACGGATGCATCTGAAATAAAGCTGTCTTAACCTTTTCCATAGAAAATGGAGCTCTAAGAGAGAGATTCATAGCAGGAGTAACACGAGGCTGAATACACTGTAAGACCATATCCTGGGCAACAGAATCCTGGCTACCCCCTTTAAAAATTTGTTGAAAATAATCAAGGATCACCCTCTCCAAACCTTCCTTAGAAGATTCCCATATACCATTACAATCTCGCAGACCTTTGATCAAATTTCTTCTCTTCCGATTAGAAGCTTTCTTGTGAAAGAAACTAGAATTTCTATCACCATCTTTGAGACAAATAGCTCTTGAACGTTGTCTCCAATATGTTTCATCAATAGAAATCAACTCATTAAGCTTACTGGAAAGCCGAACCTTCTCAGGTTGGTCCAAAGGATCATACGGTCATTGTAGCAATTGATGCAGCTGAAGCCGAGTAGCCTCCAGCTCTTCTTTTCGGTGCCCAAAAACTGCTCTATCCCAAGTCAAAAGTTGAGACCCTGTGTCCTTTATTTTCCTACAAGCTTGCAACATGGGGTTACCAAGTTGAGGTTGAGCCCAAGCCGCCTCCAAAACTTGAGGAAACAAAGAATGAGAAGTCCAAATCTCTTCAAACCGAAAGCGTCTCCGGCGTCGATAGTTCACAGCGGGTTCAGAACGAATTTCCAACAACAAAGGGATGTGGTCTGATCTACTAGGAGCCAAGTGCACCACACGGGAAAAAGAAAAAGCCTCTTGCCATGCTTGAGAAGCCAGACCTCGATCGAGGCGCTCCTTGGTGCAAGAATTACTCCAAGTGAAATTACCCCCAACTGCACCCAAGTCATCTAGGTTACAATCAGAAATCACAGTACGAAAAGCCTGCATTTGAAGATGATTTCGCAGAGAACCTCCTGACTTCTCATTCAAAGACATGATTTCATTAAAATCACCCATCACGACCCATTTGTCCGAGGCCTGCTGATAAAGAGAGCGGAGAAGATCCCAAGAGACATGTCGCTGACCTGTTTCTGGGTGTCCATAGAACCCAGTAAAACGCCAAGGGCCAACACCAGGAAAGAGGACATCAACGTCTATGAAAAAATAATCAACCTTGCGAATCTGTAAAGTCACAGAATCATCCCAGAGAAGAGCAACCCCTCTAGACTGATTGATTCGATCAAAATGAACAATATGCGGGAAGCCCAGAGCCTTGGGGAGAGTCTCGTGCTGCCGCTTGGTGCAATGGGTTTCGCTCAAGAACACCAAATGAACTTGATGTTTATGGAGCAAGAGTTTTAAAGCATGCCGCGTTTGGCGATTAGCAATACCTCGACAATTCCAAGCGAGGAAATTCATGATAACAAAAAGAATCCAAGAACTGGAAACCTTCAATCACACAGTGGGTGTGAAAATTGCAAGGAAAAAACCTAGATGGGGTAGAAACCCTAGCAGCGTGTTTTCCTACTTTTTTTCTCTACTAGAAGCTAATTTTTAGATCTTAAAAAAAAAAAACTAATTAGAGCATGTCTAACAATAAAAGTTATATTCATTTACTAAAATGCTTAAAAGTTAAATATAGCTAGTAATTTTTTTATTTCTGCTCTAGCAGTTCTAGCTATATCTACTTGCACATGTCTAATCAAAGTGATAAGTACCTGCCAACACATTTCTTATGCATGAATTCATTTTTATTACTAGAGGTTTTTACAGTTAATGTAAATTTTTTGGGCACAACGGTCAAAGGCAGCCATAATGGTAGTCCAATTTTAGTTTGAGGTCCTTTTAATTGAAGGATTTTCTTCTCAAGTTGGTAAGTAGTTGAAAAAAAAAATCAAAATTTTTACAAGGACATCTTTGATAATGTTTTACTGCCCAATTGACAGATTAACTAGTTGTTAATTTGTTATATCTCTTAATTATTTTCTAAGTTAGAATTATTTTCAAAATGTAAAAATATACGTACGCTACTTGGAATAACGACACTAAAATGATTATTGACTTAGTCCTTAAGTATTGACTTTTATTTCTCACTTTATCTACAAAATTTTGACATACGTTGTTTACTTATTTTATGTTTCATAGAGTGCTTCACAAAATTAGATTTTATTGTTGAGATTCCTAATAACAATCGTTGTTGTCGATAAACTATTTAACCCATTATTTAGAATAGACTAATGATATGCTCATATCTCTCATACTCGTGTATTACTAGTCTATAATGCGCTTAACATCTCATTATGGCATCTAATTTTTAGGGTTTTCAAATTTTATGATAGTGCTCCTATAAACAAAACAAAAAAAAATCTTGAATAACTATCAAAGTTATTTGAATGCCCTTAACATCAGCATTGCAAGTGTTAGTATATTCCTTAGTACACTGGGAATAGCGGATATTCTATTCCTCTTTGGCCCCATGAGTGCATCGATGAACAAATCTGTCATGTCATCACAAAAGTTCACAACTCACAAGCAAAGTTGATGAACTCCTACTCAGAATAGGGAATTAATACTTGGATTATGTAAAAGTTTGATGATTTAGTTTACCAATATCTGGCTATGAGAATAAGATCCATTATCTATAGGATCCCCTACCATTCAATCAAATGCGACATTTACTTGACCTGCAATCTCGATCGACCATTCAATTTCCAATGGTTGAATTGGACTGTGAGCCATCTTTGAGAAACTTGAACTTTTGGCAAAGTAAATCAAAGTTCATTCTAATGATGGAAATGCATTGAACCAATTATTTAGTAGATATACATTTGCAATATACTAATACAGTATGATGATCTCTTTTAGACCAAAAGAAAATATAGAGCTGGCAAAACAAGACCTCCAAGTATTCAATCTGGTGCAACTGCTTTTTCTGAACTGTTTGACATATTAATTAGGAAAAAAATCACCTTTAGTCCCTCAACTTTGACTCGTTCGACACTTTCGTCCCTGAACTTTGAAATATATCACTTTCGTCCTTGAACTTCAACACCGACTATCACTTTCGTCCCTGACCGGAAAAAAATTGTGTAAAACCTATGCCAAAATGTTCGCACAGATGAGAGGAGTAACTTTTAGAACTGGGGTTAAGCTCGATTCGGCCTAGAATGGCTTGAATTTAGCCCGAAAGCCGGTGGTGACCGAAACTTTAATTGTAAAATTCTCCGCCGTCCGGCGACGGTTTGAGGCGGAGTTGGTGGCGTTGAACTCGCCTCAAGGAGGGCTTCAAAGCCCAGTATGTGTTGTCGTTCGAATTGGCCGGAATCAGAGATTTATTCGGTGAAAACTTCGGTCAGGGATGAAAGTGATAGTTTTTTTCAAAGTTCAGGGACTAAAGTGATATATTTCAAAGTTCAGGGATGAAAGTGTCAAATGGGTCAAAGTTCAAGGACTAAAGGTGATTTTTTCCGTATTAATTATAATTAAGGTATTTAACAATATTAACATATCCATGGAAAAGCAACGATATCTTCATCACCAACCTCATTGTAAAACCGTGTGGACCTTCCACCCAGAAAACAACCTAAAACCCTCACAAACCCATTTTGTCTTTTCCATTTTTTGTTACACACAAAACCCATTTTAATTAATTAAAACTAGTCCTTTTCTCAACTCTCATACCCTTTGCTTATTACGAAGAGACAAAATTGCTTGGCCATGTTTTAGACTTTTAGAGTTTTAGGTGCGAGCTTGCGTTATTCTTTATTTGTACGTCTCATAAATCACATAGATCCCCCTTAATTTGCAATTTAATTAATTAGTATTATTGGTAATGCATCCTAATTAATCCTGTTTGTTTATGTACATATAATGGTGTTTGTGAGTAATTTGGATTCTAAATGCAAACAACCATTTTAATTCTTTGCTTTAAGGATGAGATCCACATCATAATCCAATTATCCAATACACTAATCCTATTCACACGAAACCAACATGAATAGAAATGTTGCCGTTTTTTTCATTTACTTGTTATGAGAAAATTACCCACTCGTATTATTAACGTTTTGTCCTTGCCTTGATATGTTTGGCTTGGAAAAAAAGAGAGAAATTTACATGTGAAATGTCCCATTGTCCCAAATCTAAATCAATCATGATGGGGGCCAATGGATTTTAAGTAGTGGTAGAGAGGTAGCAATGGTATTGATGACTCCCACATGACAATGAGGTTGACTCATCATGGTCCAACCCTTATCTACTTTGAACACAAAATGAAGATCATGACCAAAATGAAGATAAGACATTAGACATGTAGATGTAGGTGGTATATATATATATATATGTCTTATATATTTTGGGTGTTGTTATTAACACACCCTAAAGTGTTAACAACACACCCCTTCTCTCTCTCTCTCTCTCTCTCTCTCTCTCTCTCTCTCTCTCTCTTTCTTTCTTAGGTGTATTATTAACACTTTAGGGTGTGTTAATAACAACATCCTATATTTTTGTCACGCCCCGAATTTCCAAACAATTAATAAGGCATTTTTGCCCTTTAATTACAAACCATTTCGGGAACGTGAAGCATGGAATATCAAATACAAATATGCACTAGAATTTTTTTCTTTTAATTCAAGTACAACAACGCATACTCCATGCCCAACAAATGTAAATGCTGACCCGTTCTTTAGGGTCACATATTACAAACCATAAATTAAATAATAAATTGATATTACAAGATATTAATTAATTTATCCATCAGAGTTTATTACAAGACAGCGGAAGTCAAATAAAACACTTATGGTCGATAACGGTTTACCAACCAAATCCTTCATTGCTATTCTGCTTACCTAACCTGCACGATTAACCCCTACACCATTGAATAGTGTACCGGGTTATATCAACAAACCCGGTCAGCTTGTGAAGCTGGTATGAATGATCCCAGTTTACTCACACCGAACACATTTACCCAAAAACTAAATTCTTTTATTTTCAAAGAATCATTTAAAACTCCAAATACAATTCTATATTTTTCAAGAATTGTAAATCAAAATAGTAATTACTTCAATTATTAAAGAAGTAATCTCAAATCAACTCACACCAAATCATTTTCTCCAAAATACTGATTTCTTTTGTTTTAAAAGAAATTCCATAAATATCCAAATCCAATCCCAATCCCGAAAATTTATATTATATAATATACTGAACCTACGCGTCCCATACCACGTATTTTAACCCCACACGCCCCATAACGTTTATGTTAATACCAGGGTAATCCAACATATTAAACAATATAAACCCTCATCCAAAACTCAATGTCATCTAATAGACAATAAAAGTGAGAATACCATTTTTCTTCTCATTTTAAAACAATATCCACTTGTCTCATTTTAGGACTCATGAATACCGTATCCCCCAGGAATACTAAGGCGACAGACTAGAGCTCTAATTGCATGGGCTTTATTTTCACCCATTGCCATGGACCAATGTTGCCATGTCCCTCAACCCAGAGGGTCAAAACTCATTTAAAGGTATTCTTACCTTTACATCTAACAAATGCCATATTTTAAGGCATATTCTCAAATACATCAAAACAATATTATATTTTTAGAATATTGTTTTCCACAAAATCCATCAATTAAAAACAATAATAATGATTAGTTTCAAAATATTGTTTTTCCAAAACTCCACAACTCATAAAATCATTTATTTGCATTTTTCACAAATATCACACATTTCAAATAACACAGATGAGAATTAATATTCACATCTAAAACATCGTGAGATTCACTCACCTCTTATTCCTGCTGCGTCTTCAATTAATACCCGGGAATCGACAAGTTCTAGCCAATTGCTTCATGATTCCAAAATACCTATGAACATGTAATTTTCCACTTAGCATATCATAGTTTCCAAAACGTTACAATGTTCCTCAAATGTCACCTAGGACATCGGAAATATTAATCGAGACAAATTGACTAAAAGTCAACTGTCGGTCAACGTGGGTCCCACGTCAACTATTCATCAACGGGTCCCACACGAAACTCAAAACTTCCAAAATCCAACAACATGCTTATTTATAGCATCCTAAAATCATATCCAAATATGGTGACAATCCGACGGTCGGATCATCACGGATCTAACGATCCATAAGCATCGATTAATTGATCATTGATCAAACGGTTGAAAATCAACGATCCAACCGCACAACATGCTTATAACAACAATATTAACCACACGATCAAAATTGATGATCATCGGACGGTCGGATCTCTCGGATCGTAAATCGTACGATCCGATAATCGGGTTAATTGATCATCGATCAAACGACCAAATTTCACAAAACCGTAAACACGAAAGTTGTTCGTATCGACGAACTAAGCACAACGGAGCAAAAAATTGCTCCTGGACCGGCCGGACGCGCCGCCCACGCGCCGCCGCCGGCGACGGACAGTCGCCGGAAAAAGTGCTTTTGGTGGGGGCGGTGAGACTAGGTGGTGGCCGGAACTGGGTCGCCGGAAAACCAGTAGAGAGAGAGAGAGAAGCACGGGGAGAGAGAGAGATCGGGGAGAGAGAAAATGCCCAGAAAAAAAATAGAATTTGTTTTATAGAAAAAGGTGAATTTTCCGAGGGCTGTAACTCCTTCATACGATGTCCATTTTCGGTGAACCGAATTCCTACAAACTCGATTCGATGAGGTCTACAATTCTTGTGAAGAAAGTTTTCCCAAAATCTCGACGGATAAAAAGTTACCTTGTTTAACCTTTCGTAACTTATAATTACCACTGTAATTATCGTTTTACGACAAAAACCCCTAAAAATACGAAAACACACTATTTCACTTCAAATTTCACGACCTATTTTATAAAAATAATGGTGAAATTTTTGGGGTATTACAATTTTAGGTTCTATATTTATGTTGGAGTCAATGTCGAACCACAGTGTTAATGAGTAGTTCAGTACAACCTCCCTTGGTTAATTTGTTGCCAATGGAAATGGAGTGTCGTCACAATAGGCATCATCCAAGGGCAATTTACATCACCAATCCAACTGAAAGCAAAAACCAAGTGACAACATGAGTTTTCGTCAACGGTGAGATGCGTAAAGGATCAAAAGGACCCGAGTTTCTTTTGTCATTTGCCACGCAAATTGATATTGAAAATGTGGTAAAACAGTTTGTCCGTCAAATCAATGTGTTCGATGAAAGATTCATTTTCCGCAAGAACATATACAAGTCTCCCAAGTCCTTTTTGCCTTTGTTTTCTTGGTGATCAAAGTCCAAAGGTAATGAATTCGAGAGCTTCTCTTATTGGTTAGTGATCTGGGGGAACTAATTACTGAATCTTATCAAAGATACCCATCTGGTCTATGCCCAATTGAGTGTCATAACTGCCTTTCTTCTTATTCTTCTTAGTATGAGGAGGATCATGAAGTGCAATGAGAACTGCAACTAAACCAGCATTGCTTGATATGGTAGGCTCAGTGAACACTTGTTTGTCCCTTTCATCTATGAATTTGTCAAATTGGTCAGGTCCTCCTACCATGGCTCCCAACAGCACATTCGGTTTTGGATCCTTAGAGTCTCTCCATTTATCGCCATCTTTACAGGAGTAATGTTGACCATCCCAAGGGATTGATGCACTTCTATGGTGTACTTGGCTTGGGAACTTGTCTCCGAAGCCCACCATGTAGCTCATCTTCATTGGATTATCTCCTAGAATGTACTAGCAATGGTGCCCGCGCGATGCTGTGGGGTTAAAAGGCGTTTAGAATATGTAGAAAATATTAAAAACATACAGGAAATTGTATAGGAATTGCATACCTGTTGCGTAAAAATTTGCACATAGTGAGCGAAAATGTTACCCAACATAATTTCACTCATATTCATTTAAAAGAATAGAGTTTTTATTATTTCGGGTTCGACCCATTCAAGACAGAATGTGTCTCTTAATTACAATCCCTTGTTACAAGGGAACACCTTTTGATTCCATTTATAAAGAAACCAATTGGGAGATGTGTTTGTTTGTTTTTGCGGCTGCACCCAGAGTATTTGACGGGTTGCCTACGTACCCTGGAAGGGATCAAGCCACTCGTAGTTCAAAAATTCCAATGAGTGAATGACCCATTGGAGGCTTAGATTTTTAGGATGAGAATAGTGTTTAGGATGCGGTTGCATCTAGATTATTTGTGTCTAGATTGCCTACATACCACATGTAGTTCCAGGTATTTGGAAATTAAATGGGTAGATGACCCATTTATTTTGGATTTGTGTTTGGGATTTTTGTGTGGGTTTAGAGCCCTTGAATTTGGTTTGGGGTAATTTTGGAAAGTGTTTGATTTGGTATTTGGATGAATTTAACTGGTGAAGTCAGGGATTCAAATTTGGATTGGTTGAATTTGACTGGTGGAGTCAGGGATTCGATTTGAAATTGCGGTTGCATCTAGTGGGTCGCTAGATTGCCTACATACCCTTTGTGGGATCAAACCGACCGTAGTTCTTTGATTTTGGATTTTTTGTTTGGTTTTATACCACATGGAATTTTGTCACAGGTTTCAAACTGTCGATCGAGCATTTTCATAGCATCGCTTGAGTCGAGCTTTCAATTGGGCTTGAGCCCAAAATTTGAAGTGCTTTGTAACGGGCTTATGGGCTTGTTTCCAATTTTGTAATGGAGGCCCACTTGATGCCTTGATGGCTTTCATTTGTCTTACAATTGTACATCTCTGCTTGCACCCAATTAAAAGGACATCTTCAAATATCTTCTTTTTTGTCTCATGCCCACTTCATATCAATGCATGTTTTGAATGAAGCGGTGCCGACATCTCTTCTTGACCCCTTGCCTTTGTTATTTGGCTTTGGCTTCTGGCTTCATACAAGTTTCAAATCACGTTTTGGACTTTATCTATACATTAATCGATATAAGCTCTTTTTCCCTTTTTTTTCACCGCTTCCTTGTGCCCCTAGAGTTTAGTGTTCACCTTGACTTCTTAATTTAACGCCATATGCAGCTGAAAACAAAGGGACTCGTCAAATGGCCTCAAGGCTCCTTCACTGGTTTAAATTTGGTCGAAGCTAAGCGTGGCTGTTGGGCATTCGTTTTGTCAATTTCTCCGCCGGTTTCTTGGTCTATTTTGATGTGGAAAATTGAAGCAATTTAATTTGTTTGAATTGTATTTCGTCTGAGAGCTAGAAGATCATCTTAATGCCAGCTCTCTTTATCTGACAGCAAAACGCCCACCATGTGTTCGACGAAATGCTCGGTACAGTTTTGAAGCACCATGCCTTTGCTTCATTTTATTTTTTCTGAAAGTGTAGCTTATCCTTATCTTGTTGATTTTGCTTCTTCACTGTGCCTTCGTGGAAAACAGAGGTGACCTCTTTATTGCTCCTTGCAAACAGAGGAGCTGTTGCAGCTTGCTTGTTTCGCCTTAGTCTCCAACTTGAAGAATTCCTAAATGTATTTGCTGGATTTGGAACTTCCTTGTTGTTGATTCATGAAGGCTGAGAACATATGAACAGACCCCAGCGTCTTTGCACATCTTCTTTTCATTAGTTGCAAGTTTGGTGAACCGGGGGGGGGGCAGCAGCCAAAATCATCGCGTAACAAGGGCAGCAGCCAAGATCATCACGTAACAAGCAACACGTAACAAGGGCCGTAGCCAGATCATTATGTAACCAGGGGCCGTAGCCAGATCGTCTTGTAACAGGGGCCGTAGCCAGATCGTCTTGTAACAGGGGCCGTAGCCAGATCGTCTTGTAACAGGGGCCGTAGCCAGATCGTCTTGTAACAGGGGCCGTAGCCAGATCATCACGTAACAAGGGCCAGATCATCACGTAATCAGTCACCAAGCACATCTGACCAGGACGAGGTCCTTCGAAACCGTTGTGGCACCATACAGACTCACGCCGGAAGGCTGTCACAAACGAGATTAGATCCGATTCGCCGTTTGTTGAAAGAGAAACAACTTCATGTGGCTGCTGCAACAAGTCAGGACTTCCATGGCCTCCATAGTAAAACAGACCTGCATAAGAAAGAAAAAGAGAGAAGCTCTAGGTTGATGAAGAAGATTTTCACCTTTGAACAAAACTTCTCCTTCTTTCTTGAATATTGCTTCTGACTTGTTATAACGAGGCTCTGACTCTTGCCTTCTCTTTCTCCGTCCGTTTTGTTGTGTGTTTTTTTTTTAGTTGTATCGGCCCTCCTTATATAATGCGCTCATGAGGAGTTTGATTTCTAATCGAGAGAGAGAGTCCTCAAGAACTCCACTTGCAATGAATCAGCTGGAGTCTTTTTCCAAGAGCGATATTTTGAGAGTGCTTGAGTTCCAATTGGAGTGAATTACTCCTGCCTTTTGAGATATCTTTTCACCGATCAAACTATATCAATTATAATAGATAGACTCCTTCATGTAGAGAACATGGTCTGGCAACTTCACTTTAATATTTTTTTTTTGGTCTCAACAATACCGTGTTATTATGCTTTGTTTAGCAAGCTTAAGTTACAAAGAAAATATGTATGCAAGGGCGAAATTCAAAAAAGTTTTGTTAATTAAGTAGTGTTTTTTTGGACAATGTTGAACTGCTCATTGTTATATACGTATATACAAACTACTAAAATTTTCCTCTGTAGCTGAATCTTTCATTGCTCTTGTTTTTTGTTATGTGCAGAAGTCTTCATTTCTTTGTTAAAAAATTGAAAAATGGCAGCTGTTAGTTTTAATGACAGCAACTATATTTTCAAATCAGCACATCTATATTTTCTGCCTTTCTGGTAATCAAGAGTGATTGAAGAGTCAAGACTACTAAAATTACCCTATATCATGAACCACATCTTTCAATTCAGAAATTACCAATCAACATAACTTTTTGGGTTTTTATCACATATAGTACTGATTTGAACATATTTTTATGTACAAAGAGTCTTTCAATTGCTTGAATTATGTTGTCTTGAAGCCTAATAATGTCACTTACCCTTGTTTATTTCGTTTTATAGGTTCTTATGCGGGAAATGGAAACAATGAGCAAAAGGATGTATTTCGGGACCAATTGGAGCATTTCTGAGAAGAGGACAATAAGTCAACCGTGACTTTTGAGTACTAAGATCACAAGAATCAAGCCTCGGAAGTGAAGCAACTCGAAGATTCGGAGTTACGACCAAGAATCCTAAAAGTCAACTCTCGGCCCCAGAAAGTCAACAAAAGTCAACCGGGCCTACATGATCAACTCCGAGGTCAAACCCGAAGGCATCACATCCCGATCCACCCATGAGTCTCCCAAGCACAATAGGAGAGCCTTTTGATTGGTTGAGGTATATTGGTGGTGATTTGAAATTCAAAATTCAAAATAGAGACAAAACATTTAATGCTCTAACCACTATTTGTCTCTTAGCCTTCCTTATCCCTCTTTTGTCTCCTCACCTCCCAAATCAGATTTTTCATATCCCATAGGAGATTACCACCCTATCATTTCTCTATTCTTCACTCTCTTACCTACCCTAGCCCTTTAGGTAATTTCCTTTCCATAGAATCTTAGTTATTAGCCTTAGAATTATTTCCCTTTGATCTTAGCCCTTCATTTCTCTTCCATCATCATATATATTCTTAGGATAACCCATTTTCAGAGAATTCAACAAACCCTAGGCTCACTCACTCCCAAAATTTCCCAAGTTCTTCCATTTCCATCTCTCCCATTTCCCCATTTTTCTTTGTGTCTTTCCTCCATTTTCCACCACTTCCACAACTCATCTCACCTCACACCCTTCATCAAACCTACTCCATATACCCTCCACTACATCCCCAAACACTTTTCCTCTCCATTTTCACACATCTACTCATCCTCACTACGGGATTCATCAAGGACCTCAAAATCTAGAAGGCTTGGAGCAAAAGGGAGCTAGAAGAGAGCAAGGAGAGCAAAATGGGAGGCTAGCAACCACTTGGTGACAGCAAGGAGCAGCTGGCCATTCTTCTTGAGCATTTCTCAATCCCTTTTTACTCTTTTCTTTGTCTTTGAGTTATATAGATTTGGAAATATGATGTATTTTGTTATGAGTAGTGAGTAGTTTCTTAAGATTGGGGACTAGGGTTGTGTGCCCTAGTCCATTGATGGTGGATTGAGAAAATAATGATGTATATGCATGTTGGTTGATGAATGGATATGCTTGTTGCCTATTTTATTATGTGTTAGATGCATGTCTAGGGATTTGACCAATTCTAAAGCATGTGTTTAATCTACTTTGATATGAGAGTGTGAAGTTGGTCCCTCCATTCTCTCAAAGACAATTGACAACAAGTGTGATGAGTTTATCTTGTTTGATTTCCTTGGTCTTGGTACTTTATGCCTTAATTCGATTAGCATGAAGGTTAAATTGGATTAAGAGTTGTTGTGAACCATTGCATGGCATAACAATAACATAGAGAACTCGGTCCTAGAACCATTGCATGGCTAGGATACGAAAATTGATCCATTAACCAATTTGGCTTTGTGTCTGAATTCCTTAATGCATTTGTGCTTCAACCCCCTTCACATTTGTGAGGGAGGACCTTCATTGATAACATTGATGAAGGGTTAACTTCTATGAACCTTTGTTGGCATAGGAATACATTAGATAGCATTCACATTCCATAACCATTGCATGGGTGGAATGTGGGGAGTTATCTCACAAACCGTTCAACATGTGTGTGCATTTGCTTGCTTGTCCATCGGATATGGACTAGAGTGACCCAAAGCCCCCAATCGCTTCATCATTTGAGTCTTTCCTCATTTCCATTACTTACTTGCTTAGCTTAGTTTACTTGTATTGCTTGCTTTAATTGTCATTCACTCTTCCAAAACAAACCAAATGTTTTCTCACTATACTTCACTTTGCACATATCCCACATAGTTATTGCATAGTTATCCATCTCTTGTCTCCCCATAGTGTTAGTTTGCTAGGTACCTAGTTACTCTTGGGACTTTATCCCGCCAATTCCCAAACGACAAACCCCCGGTCTTACTACTTCATCCCATATATTTGACGATACGTTTGCTTGCGTTTAAGACGCTTTTAGCGTCAAAGTCAATGGCGCCGTTGCTTGCCGGGGATTGAGGTGTATCTTTGATCTCTTGGTAACCGGTAGTGGGTTGTTCTAACACTTTCTTGTGTAGTTTGTTTGTTTTGTTGATAATTGTACTCTTGTGTGTATTCAAGACTTTGCATGTGTCATTTGCCCTGTTTTTGGCGACCGGTCGACACCTTTAATTAGGCGACCGGTCGATAATTGGCAGAGAGCATCGCAAAATAGACCTTTCTATGGCGACCGGTCACCCTTGTTTCGCGACCAGTCGACACTTTTAGCGAGGAACCGTTCCTCGTTAAAAAAAAAATAAAAAATTAATTTTATTTTCTCATTGCTTTCCTTGATTGTTTAGACCCTCACCACATATCTATCATATATATCCTTGATTTCTTGCCTTGTTTGTTGTCCCTAATTGATCTTGTGATATTCTAAGGTGCTTGAACCCCCCACAATCGAATTACATTTGATTTGAGCTAAGAAGCGGAAGAGTTTTGGAAGACGTACCAAGAGGGCGACCGAGAATGAGGATAAGAAGACGAATACTAGTGACCGAAAGTGCTCCTCCAATCACTCACTCTCAAATACCTCCAAGGATTTCCACTTCACCGCCAAGACAAGAAGCCGCAATGGGTGACCAAGTGCCTCCCCCGGTGAGAAGGATGAGAGAGTATACGCTTCCTCAAATTGTGGGGAATCCTTCTTGCATAGTACTTCCACCATGTGAGCACCACTTTGAAATCAAGTCTTTTACACTCTACATCTTGCTGAACTTCAATGGGTTGCCAAATCAAAGCCCATATGACCACTTGATGGAGTTTGAACAAGTGTGCACCACCGTGAAACTCAATGGCATCCCGGAGGAAAATCTTAAGCTTCGCCTTTTTCCTTTCACTTTGAAGGATAGTGCAAGGAGGTGGCTTACCAAACTTGCCCCAAGCTCAATTCATTCATGGATCCAACTTCAAGAGGCATTCCTAGCCAAGTACTTCCCACTGAGCAAGGTGGCTAAAGTTCGTGATGAGTTAGTTGGCTTCAAGCAATGCTCCACCGATACCTTTCATGAGACATGGGAGCGATTCAAAGATCTTGATTTGTCTTGCCCTCACCATGGGTTGGAGAAACGGCTTTTGGTGGATCTATTTTATAGAGGACTTCAACCGGATCAACGACAAAGGGTTGACACCTTTAGTGGAGGAACAATAGCGGATAAGTCTCCCGATGAGGCTTGGTGTACTTATGAGGAACTAGCTGAAAATTCTCTCCATTGGGATGACATGGGGCCAAAGAAAATGACTAATCTTTCTATGCCATCAAGGGAGCAACTCAAAGATGGAAATGTAGTCGTCTCCGGATCCATCAATGTGGCATAAGAGTTCAAGAAGTTGGAGAGAAAACTTGAGAGTCTCCTTGAGAGCAAACTTGAGAAATTGGTAAACCAAAGAGCTTCCTCTCTTCCCCCAAGTTCCAAAGAGCGGAAGGTAGCAACTATTTGCTTGATTTGTGATGATCATACGCATGAGACTTTAGATTATCACCTTGCCTCTTCATATCCGGACTTCATACAAGAATATGTGAACCAAGTGGGAGTCTACAAGCAAGGGAATGAGAACTCAAGAAATGATCCTTTTTCTTTCTCCTACAACCCGGGATGGTGGAATCACCCCAACTTCTCTCATGGTGGCAACCAAAGAGAGAATCATTCACAAGGAGGAGCCGGAACTTCCCAAGCTTATGGAGGAGCCACTAACACATCTAGTGCTCCCTTACATTCTTCTCAACCACCTCCCAGATTCACAAATGGAGCTCAATCTTCTTATGGAGGATCAAGGTTAACATATGGAGTTACATCAAATCATAATCAAGTTCAAGAGCCAAAGAAACCAAGCTTGGAGGATCTTCTCACCGCCTTTGTTCAAAAGACCGATATTAGCATTACTACCTTGACCCAAGGTCAACAAGCTCTTCGACAACATGTCACCACTTTGACACAAGGGCAACATAACTTACAACAAGGGTTGCACAAGATGGAGCTTCAACTTGGCCAAATGGCCAAAGATTTGAGTGAGAGACCAAGAGGCGCACTCCCCTCACAAGTGGAGCCTAATCCAAGAAGAATAACTCATGAACAAGTCAATGCGATCTCTACACTTCGGTCGGGTAAGCTCTATGACAACAAGATCCATTTTGATCCCCATACATACTATAATGTCCCTCCCACTCCCTCCCTTTCTTTGAATTATGATGATGATATTTATGTGGCGGATGGGACCGAAGGGGAAGAAAATGTACCCACCGGTAATTTGGATGTGAGTGGAGATGTGACTTTGCATGCTAAAGGTAGAAATAAGGGGGTGGATAAGGAAGCCGGTGGTGAAGAAAATGTAGCCACCGGAGGAGCTTCAATGAGTCATGACCTTCCCTACTCCTCATCTAGTTTTGTCAACGAAGAGCATGGCATTCCACTTGGTAAGGGATTTGGGCAACTCTCTTGTGAAGATGAATTTGATAGAAGAGATTATGAAAAGAGGAGACATCAAGTTGTTATTATGGATGATGAGCCTTCTAAGGAAGAGTTGGATCCCAAGAGTTCTAAGGATGGTATCCATTTGAGTGGACAAACATTGGGAGAGGCCACGACGGCTAGGGACCCCAATGCCCTCAAGAAGGATCCTAGGAACCTTGTTGTGGACACTCCATCTTCTTCCACTCAAGCCACCGGGCAACGAAGAGGCCCAAGATGTGTTCCCCCTCATGACATGACAAATTATGAGGCACCATTGTCATTTCCACAAGTGAAGATCAAGGAGGAGTTGAGAAAGCGCAATAAGAAGCAAATAATTGAATTCCTTGAGTTATTCAAGAAGGTTAATGTCAACCTCCCTCTCTTGGATATTGTGAACAAAATCCCATCATATGCTAAGTTTCTTAAGGAGGTGTGCACAAAGAAGAAGCGATTCAAGAATTTTGAGCAAGTGGCTCTTTGTGAAGAAGTAAGTGCCATCATCCAAAAGAGACTTCCACCCAAAATGAAGGATCCGGGATCATTCACCATTCCTTGCACAATTGGGGAGTGTACTTTTGACAAGGCTTTAATGGACCTTGGAGCAAGTGTGAATATCATGCCATTTTCGGTTTTTGAGAAGCTTGGAGTTGGTGTTCTCAAACCAACTAACATATTGCTTCAATTGGCGGATAAGAGTGTGAAGCGTCCAAAAGGCATAGTTGAAGATGTTCTAGTTAAGGTGGATAAGCTTATCTTGCCGGTGGACTTCATTGTCTTAGAAATGGTGGAAGGTGACCCGGAGAATGCATCACCCTTGATCTTTGGAAGACCATTCATGGCAACGGCCGGCACTAAGATAAATGTGAAGAAAGGAACTCTTAAGATGAAGGTGCTAGGCCAATCGGTGGAATTCCAAGTATTCAAACCTCTTTTGGATCCGGATGATGAGCTATTGGAGTGTTTTTATGTGGAAGGAATCAAGGAGAGTCATGATGGCCCCAAAAGTATGGCCGAACCACCACCATGGAACAATGAGGATGCACTCAAGGAGCTTCCTTTCTTTGATGAACACAAAATGGAGCAAGCTCCTTCATTAAATGAGTTACAAATGAAGGCCATCGAAGATTTGAGGGAGGCATTGGGGATAAGGAAGTCGAAGAAGCGGGCATCAAAGAAGAGATTTGCTTGACCACCACCTCAGACACTCACACCCATTTTCCCTTTCAAGTGTTGTGGTGGGATGAACAATGGTGAGACAAACACCAAGGCAAATGGCAAGATGGAGTGCTTTGAGCCTCCATGAGCAACAAAGAGGAGAATCAAGACCGGCTTTCTAGGTCTCTAAAAAGAAGCGCTTATGGGGAGGCAACCCCATGTCTTGGCAAGTAGTTTATTTAGTAATGAATAAAGAGATTTTGGGTGGTAGGGCGGTGTGAAGTAAGAGTTCCGGTTTCTTTTCACTATGGGAGACTCAGATCATTCATTTTATAGTCTTTGGAGACATTAGCCACCGAGCTAAGTTGGGAATCATGTGCGTAATTGTTCGAGGAGACTCATTCAAGTGAGGGCACTCCCACGAGCCGAGTTCATATATTGTGGAGTCTTGTGCCATCTTTCACACCATGGAGCATCATTGGAGCTAACGTAAGGAAGTCAAGGTCTTGGACCTTGAGGATGGTGTCTTGTTGGTGCACTCCGTCTATCATAGGGAGATATGTCACAAAAGGGGTTTTTCTATTCCTTTACTCTCACATGTTTTAGTTTGAAAATGTGTTTTCGTGAGTATTTATTTGTGCCTTCGCCCATCGTCACTCTCACTACTTAATCCAACATGGATTAAACTTTCGATCTCACTTACAACATTGAGGACAATGTTGGTTTTAAGTGTGGAGGTGAGGTTGGGTTGAAAACTCTCAAATTTTTCCATTTCTATTGAAAATTTTTCAGGCACATCACGACCGGTCGACCCCTGCTAGACGACCGGTCGCCAAATGGCAGAGAGCACCCCAAATTGAGCCTTTCTCTCGCGAGTCGCGACCGGTCGCCCCTGTTTGGCGACCGATCGCCAACTCGGGTTTTTGTGTGACGATCCGGACCAAAAGTTATCGTTTTACTGTAGTGTTTCACGGCGGATCGTCGGAAGGTTCAATTTTGAGAGTTAAATATTACTTTTAGGGGGTCGTCGAGTTGACTTTTTGTTCGGTAAGGAATTTGATTTAACTTTCTTCACGAAAGTTGTAGGGAACGTTAAACCGAGCTCGTAGACATGAAGTACGCAAAAATCGGAGTTCGTATGAAGAAGTTACGATTCACGGAAGTCGGGATTTTAGTTTTGGAGTGAGCTATTTTAGGAAACTTCCATTTTCGGAAGTTTCCATTTTGGTCAGCCCCTTTCTCTCTCCTCTCCCCCGCGTCTCTCTCTCTCTATAGTACCGGCGAGCTTCCGCCGGCGTTTTCTCGCCGATCCGGCCACCTCAGGCCGTGAAATTTGTTCCAAAATCTTCATCTCTTCCTCCTCTTCACATCTATACCCATCTTTTGCCACGATTCTAGCCGTAGGAGGAGAAATCACAACCCAAAAGTCACCCAAAAATCGCGAAATCGGGCCAAAAACCCTCACCCTTGTCGGCGCCGATTCAGGCCAAATTGGCTTGAACCCCTTAATAGGTTTTGTAGCCCTCTCCACCATGATCATTTCCCCCCGAGTTTCACCTTCATTGGTCGCCGGAGGAAGGAGAATCGACGGCTTGATTATTTCCGGCCACGTCGACTTTAAAGGTAAAATTCGACCCTTTAGACTTCGAATTGGCCTTGGGGCCAAGTATTAAAGTTGTTCCTGGTAGTGTTGTGATCATGTCTGTGAAATTTAGTGGTCATCAGACAAGGTCGGAATGGGCGGCGCGTGGGGCTCACGCGCAGCCACTTTGGGTGGCGCGTGGCGGCGCGTCCGGCCTCTGTTTGAGATGCATTTTGGTCTTTTGGCTTATATTTATCCTTACGAACATGTTGATATGAAGTTTGAACGAAATCATTAAGTTTGAGAATTTTCGGATTAAATTTCGGTTGGTTATCGAACGAGTGACGTTGTAAATCATGATTTAACCGTCGGATGACCATCAAATTTGGTTGGCATGTTCAGGTAATTATTTGGAGAATATTGGACGGTGGGATTGCTGAAATAAAATCATTTGGTTAATTAGAGTATGATTGCGGTTTGTGGTTCGAATTGTTAATTTGTGTTCGTTCGATTTATCGAACCGCGACAATCCGACCGTTGGATGTGTCGCCGAGCATTTAGGATAATTAAAGGTGTTGAAGAGTAAATTTTGAGAAGTCCCGGGTTTCGAATTTTATAGTTGGATTTGGGAAACGCGAATTCCCGATGGAAACCCTAATCGGTTTAATTTGTTAATTTTCTGAGTAATCGCTCGGTCGTGAAGTTAATCTTTTAGCGTAATTCGTTTTGTTCAGGAGGACGAGTTGAGCCATCGATCGAGGAGAAATTTGTGCTACGTTTGTGGGTTAGCCGAGAAAAATCTGTGAGTGGACTTTTGGTTTTAAATTAAATGTGCATGCAAATCTGGATTTTCAAAATAATTATTTTCTCGTATTAGATTCTTGTTATCATATTCCATTCATGATATTGAGTCTCGAGCATGGATTTGGATTCCCGTATTTCGATTTCCAGTTTTATAGTTTTTTCCAACTTATGTGAAAGTTTATTGTTTTTAAAAGAGAGGCTTGAGACTTAGACTATGATTCTTTACGAGAACTTTTCATCATGAGATTTTTGAATCGTTATTCGAGAAATGGTTTGCATATGTTGATATGCATTTATTGAGACTCTTGATTTATACGTATATATCTCGAGCATGAGTTTGTTTTCCACATATGATATTTGAGTTCATGGATTTCGATTATGCAGAGCTAATTTCCTTCTCGGAATTCTTTGAGGCTTGAGCTATTATTGGTTGTGAATATTTTGGGGAATAATTTATGATTTGAGGCTTGATGGATTTCTTATGATTATTTAAGCGATTTGAGTTTTAGCCTCGACAGTTATGTATTTCATTGGGGAGAGTTTTCGATGTTTTCCATGAGAGGTTTCGGTGATTTCCCTATATGTTATTATCACCATACTGTTACCTGTAGCTGCATGCATGCTGGTTTTTCCGCCTTCGTGGTGAGGGGATGGAGTCCCCGGAGCCCATCCGTCTGTGTGACGAGGTGATGACTTATCTGTGGTGATAAGCTCACCGGTGCCCAGTGTTTGACTTGCCTTTGTGGCGAGCGAATACGTACGGGAGATTGGGAGACGTTGATTGATTAGTATGGAGTGTTTACCTCTCCTCCCCATCACTTCCCATCATTTTCCCCATCATTTTTCCTCAATATTTTTATCGATTGGAAGTTCATGATATTATTATAATAAATATTTGGGAAAGCATAAATATGATTTTATTATAATATTATTTTCGTCCACTCACTCTAACATTTCCATTAAATGCTTTTCCCTGGGCCCTTCGGTTTTAAATTGCCCAGGTTGCAGATTAGTTGAGGTCGGGCCACACCATGCAGTTGAGGCATTAGTTCACCATTGCTTCCCATTTCTGTAGAAGTCTCTTTCCTTAAACTTGTTTGTACAGATTCTTGTTGAGTCATTAGAATGCTCTGAATTACCAAACTATTAATGTATACAGTTTTTCAGAAGTAGTGGATTGTTGGGTTGGAAAACCTTTGGTTACTGTTTTATTGTGGGAGTTTGTCTTTTGTTGTGGTGAGCAAGCAGGCTCAGGAGTTCGGTTGGTATTGTTGGATTTTAGAAGTGTTGTTTTTCATCTGCAGATTTTTGGGTAGTCCATTTTTAAGGAAGTTTATGCCGAAATTTTCGGTAGAAATTTCCTTAAGGTGGGCCCCACAGGGCCACCTCGGGTTCCAAGGTGGAATTCTGGGGCGGGTCCTGTCATTTTGACACCTTTAGCGAGGAACCATTCCTCGCTAAAAGAAAAAAAAAATTCAAAAACACAAAAATATGTTCCATTATTTGCCTTGTTTCTTGTTTGTTTTTCCAACCCCGATGATGAAATTGAGCTATCTAAGTCTAGATTAAGAGATTTTGGAGCATGTTTATGGGCTTTGTGAGAATTGCTTTGTGGTTAATATGCACAATTGATGATTGCTTGAAATCCATTTGCACTTAGCCCAAGTTAATTTGTCAATTGCAATCCGAGAAGCATATTTAGACTATGTATTGACATGCATACCCATATAATGTGAGATTTGAGCCTATTGAATATGTATGCATCATTCATACATTCATGTTCTTCATGTGTGCATATTCCATGAGTTTAATGATACCTAGAACTTGCTCAAAGACCTCTTGAAGCTATTTGTTAATTTGCGGTGATTTAAAAATGATTAAGGCACTAGTAAGCACCATGGCCAAACTAATCCTCATCCATGTAAACACTCACTTTAGGATTAAACCCCTTTGAGCCGTTTTCATTAGACTCTCATTTCATCACCTACATCACCCTCACCCATGGTCTAGCTTAAACACTAGCCTACCCTTGTTCCGAAATGTTAATGAGACAATGATTGTGACTTCTTGTTTCCTATGTGCTTGGAAAGTCTATGGGATTACAAAAAGCCAAGTGTGGGGGTAGCTAGAAAGAAAAGAAGTTCCACGAAAAAAAAGAAGTAGTATTTGTTTGTGAAATAAAAATGTGAAAATTCAAAGAAAAGAAGAATACAAAAGTAGAAAGTGTTGTTGAAGAAAATCAAATAGAAAAGGGGAAAGAAAGAAGAAAAATTCAAAAAGAGTTTGTAGTTAAATAAAAGGTTGGAGGAGAATAAGTTAGGTTGTTTGATTACTAAAGCACACACCATTGAAACAAGTTTCAAAGTCCTTGAAGTTGTCTTGTGAAGCATTAGGAACATTTGCATAATTTTCATTCCCTTCATTTCATCCACCCTCAAACCATTGGCCCCGTCACACCTTGAAAAAGCCCTTTTGATTTAAAGAATCGTGGATTGATTTGTGGAGAGTTGGTCAATGAGCAAGCCTATGGGGACATTGTTTGTGGAATTGTTTTGAGTGTAAATATATTAACCCTAAACACTTGAGCGGAAATATTTAGTGATCCTTGTGAGTTAAGCGGTTAGTCAAGTTTAAATGTGCCTATTGGATTGCATGAGATCGATTGCACATGACATTCACACACTACACTCAAGCATAAATTAGATGTTTGTGTTAAGCACTTAGCAATTTTTCGAAGCCCATGCTTATGCTTTATTTGAATCTTGATCTTGACTCATGAAGCTTTCTGAGGGTTATGGTTGGAAGTTGGAACGGCTAACTAGCTTGTTTCCTAACTTGTGGTATTTTATATTTGGTTTAAATTTGCTTGAGGACAAGCAAGATTTAAGTGTGGGGGTGTGATTTGAACATATTTTTATGTACAAAGAGTCATTCAATTGCTTGAATTATGTTGTCTTGAAGCCTAATAATGTCACTTACCCTTGTTTATTTCGTTTTATAGGTTCTTATGCGGGAAATGGAAACAATGAGCAAAAGGATGTATTTCGGGACCAATTGGAGCATTTCCGAGAAGAGGACAAAAAGTCAACCGTGACTTTTGAGTACCAAGATCATAAAAATCAAGCCTCGGAAGTGAAGCATCTCGAAGATTCGGAGTTACGACCAAGAATCCTAAAAGTCAACTCTCGGCCCCAGAAAGTCAACAAAAGTCAACCGGGCCCACATGGTCAACTTCGAGGTCAAACCCGAAGGCATCACATCCCGATCCACCCATGAGTCTCCCAAGCACATTAGGAGAGCCTTTTGATTGGTTGAGGTATATTGGTGGTGATTTGAAATTCAAAATTCAAAATAGAGACAAAGCATTTAATGCTCTAACCACTATTTGTCTCTTAGCCTTCCTTATCCCACTTTTGTCTCCTCACCTCCCAAATCAGATTTTTCATATCCCATAGGAGATTACCACCCTATCCTTTCTCTATTCTTCACTCTCTTACCTACCCTAGCCCTTTAGGTAATTTCCTTTCCATAGAATCTTAGTTATTAGCCTTAGGATTATTTCCCTTTGATCTTAGCCCTTCATTTCTCTTCCATCATCATATATATTCTTAGGATAACCCATTTTCAGAGAATTCAACAAACCCTAGGCTCACTCACTCCCAAAATTAGTTCTTCCATTTCCATCTCTCCCATTTCCCCATTTTTCTTTGTGTCTTTCCTCCATTTTCCACCACTTCCACAACTCATCTCACCTCACACCCTTCATCAAACCTACTCCATACACCCTCCACTACATCCCCAAACACTTTTTCTCTCCATTTTCACACATCTACTCATCCTCACTATGGGATTCATCAAGGACCTCAAAATCTAGAAGGCTTGGAGCAAAAGGGAGCTAGAAGAGATCAAGGAGAGCAAAAGGGGAGGCTAGCAACCACTTGGTGACAGCAAGGAGCAGCTGGCCATTCTTCTTGAGCATTTCTCAATCCCTTTTTACTCTTTTCTTTGTCTTTGAGTTATATAGATTTGGAAATATGATGTATTTTGTTATGAGTAGTGAGTAGTTTCTTAAGATTGGGGACTAGGGTTGTGTGCCCTAGTCCATTGATGGTGGATTGAGAAAATAATGATGTATATGCATGTTGGTTGATGAATGGATATGCTTCTTGCCTATTTTATTATGTGTTAGATGCATGTATAGGGATTTGACCAATTCTAAAGCATGTGTTTAATCTACTTTGATATGAGAGTGTGAAGTTGGTCCCTCCATTCTCTCAAAGACAATTGACAACAAGTGTGATGAGTTTATCTTGTTTGATTTCCTTGGTCTTGGTACTTTATGCCTTAATTCGATTAGCATGAAGGTTAAATTGGATTAAGAGTTGTTGTGAACCATTGCATGGCATAACAATAACATAGAAGACTCGGTCCTAGAACCATTGCATGGCTAGGATACGGAAATTGATCCATTAACCAATTTGGCTTTGTGTCTGAATTCCTTAATGCATTTGTGCTTCAACCCCCTTCACATTTGTGAGGGAGGACCTTCATTGATAACATTGATGAAGGGTTAACTTCTATGAACCTTTGTTGGCATAGGAATACATTAGATAGCATTCACATTCCATAACCATTGCATGGGTGGAATGTGGGGATTTATCTCACAAACCGTTCAACATGTGTGTGCATTTGCTTGCTTGTCCATCAGATATGGACTAGAGTGACCCAAAGCCCCCAATCGCTTCATCATTTGAGTCTTTCCTCATTTCCATTACTTACTTGCTTAGCTTATAATTAGTTTACTTGTATTGCTTGCTTTAATTGTCTTTCACTCTTCCAAAACAAACCAAATGTTTTCTCGCTACACTTCACTTTGCACATATCATACTTATTGCATAGTCATCCATCTCTTGTCTCCCCATAGTGTTAGTTTCCTAGCTACCTAGTTACTCTTGGGACTTTACCCCGCCAATTCCCGAACGACAAACCCCCGTTCTTACTACTTCATCCCATACTTTTGACTATACGTTTGCTTGCGTTTAAGGCGCTTTTAGCGTTAAAGTCAAGTACCTGAACTATTTCTCAATTATATACTTGGTACATGAACTTTAATTTTTGTCACAAGTAGTACCAAAAGTTTTAATTTTTGGCACAAGTAGTACCTAAAGTTTTTGATTTCATCTCTTTTTGTACCTATGACCGATTTTTGTGATATTATATGCGCGTGAGGGGGCGTGCTAAAAAAAAACTAAAACGGAAAACTTTGGGTACTACTTGTGACAAAAATTGAAGTTTAGGTACCAATATGGATGAACTCGAAGAGTTCGGGTACTGGTTGTGATCAAAAGTGAAGTTCAGGTACTATGTATATAATTGAAGTAAAGTTCAGGTACCATTTGTAATAAAAACCCTAACTTTTTTACTATTATTGTTAGTACAGTTACTTTTTGCATAGTTCATATAGATTTCTATGAATCATTGAAGAACTTGCTAGAGTGCTAAAATTATCTTATATGGTCAAACACAACATCATTAAGAAAAATAATAACAACTAATCAAGAAGGAAAACCCACAAACATAATTGTTTGAAACCTGATGTATTTCATTGGGAAATGAGGAGAGGATAGGATAGGGTGGAGATGGTTGTGATCTGCCCCTAACTCACCCCAACTACACAACCTAGGTAAAAGTTCAGATCACATGCTTGTAATACGTTCAGGTCATTTAAAGTTTGATTCAAATTTTACTTAATGATGTAATTCATTAATCTCTTCTGTTAAAAGGGACAACAATGAGCAAATTAATTAATCTCTCTCCCTGAACTCACTACTAGAATTATGCTGTTAGACATCAGCTCAATGACATCGGTTGGAATTGCACATGATGTAATAACGTTGTTTTACATCGAGTTGGTTCAGAACCGATGTATGTCAGTAACTTTAACATCAATCTTTAAAATGACCGGTGTCTCGAATTTGATTTCAATTTTGCGGAAATCCTGAAATTGGAAAAACAGGAAGCGCTAAGTCTGATTAAGTGAAGCGCCAAACCAAATATTTGTTTCCCCCTCACTTTTACCGCACTCAGTTTTTTTTCAGCTACTCAAACTCAATCACCTAACCTAATCCTCGTTGACTCTCCAAAACTCCCACAGCCCCCGATATATCTTCTTCTCCCATAGGCCACAGCCCCCAAATCTTCTCGTCCAAACCCTAGAATGCCCAAACCAGTCCAGTCGTCGTCGGCCGCCACACCTCACCCGTCGTCGTCGACTGCAAACCCCAGTCGTACTCTTGCTTTTGCTCTGCAGCTCCGCCTCTTCTTAGCTCTTCCCTTTAGGTACCTCATTGCCTCTCAATCTCCCTCTTTCTTTAACCGTTAAGTCAATTAGGTTGTGATTTCTAGTGATTTTTATTTTTCTTTTGCTTGGTTGTCTCTCCCGCGCAGTGAATGAGGGATTGGGGCTTTTTTGAGGATGGATTTGGTAGCAGAGAAGGAGTCGGACAACAACCGCGAGAATCATAATAGCTATGCCGACGACGAATTTAGTGTAGTCAAGCTTGCGAACTCAGAGCTGGCCTCCATCCCCTCAAGGTTATTTGTTTCCTATTATTTGATTAATCCAGATTTATTCACCTATCTTCGTTCACCTTGATAAATTGTTAAATTGTAGTGCCTTGTGAATGTGATTTCCCTCCCTCGTGTTCTTAAGGTTGCAGATTTGGTTTCTCTTCTGCGGAGCAATATCCATAATTGTTGTCCTGTTTGTCATGCTTAAGTTTTCTTCTCTTTGTGTGTGTATGTGTGTCTTGCTGTTGTTTGATATGTAATATTATCTTGCAGGTGATTGATCATTCCCAACATGGAGAAACACTTGTCATTGGACTATACAATAAAGGTGTGTATTCTAAACTTACCGTTTCCATTTTTTTCTTTCATTGATTGGATTGGGGATGTAAGAAAACTTGTGATTTTTTTCTTGTTAATTGATTGTTGTAGTTATGGACCCCAACTGCTTCAGTCCCATCTATTGTAGCTGCTGGAGCCGTTTGAGTGTGCTGAGAGCTAAACAAGGTTATAACTCAACCATGGAGGTAAAGAACATATTTTAAATTCTGAAATACATTTTGATCCTTGTTCTTCCTGCGTTCATGATAGCTATGCAAAGGTTGAGTCTCATAAAGAGTGGCCTTTTTGTGTAGCACGTTGCTAGAATTCTAAAATGGAAATTTGCAATTTGCACTTTGAGAATTAACAATTTAATTCAATACCTGCAATTCTACTACTTCTAGCATATTGTAAACATGTGAATGTGTACAAGTATATGTAAGGAATATGATAGTCACAATAATAAAGAAAGAATTGAGCCCATGCTAGTTGCTTGTGCATGTATTGATAAGAGAACCAAGACATTGTGCCCATACTTGCCCATGATGCTTGAGAATATGTTGGTCGGGCATGAGCTGTTTCCTAGCTCTATATAAACGTACTACTGTACTATTATCTTTTGTATTCAAGTCAAGTAAACGATGTAGCCTTTAATGATCTCTCTCTTCTGTCATTACTTTCTTGTGTTTATTGTTTCTTCTATTCTATAATTTCAGCAGTATAGTGATTCAAATAAAGAAGATATTAACTATATCAGTTGGAGTTAAACATTTGTATTTCCCTCTATTCAGTAGGTTTTTAGGGACTGTATCGCTCCCTCAACTAATATAGGCACCTTAACAGTAGATTATGTCCATTTTTATATGTCATAACTGTTGTTTTCCTTGTTCTTCATCACTTTCTAAATACTTTGGTTGGAATCATGCTTCTGACCAAAAAAAGAAAAACCATGTTTAGCTCGGAGCTCAAGGAAGAACATCCTCTTCACTTTTAAACTAAATATCACCAATACATTGTATGAATTGGTGAAAGTGATTGAACTGTTATTTCTTTGCTTATCTGAAATTTTGAATCTAGAACCTTTGCATTTGTCTCATGCTACTTGAGCTAAGATTCATAAACATTTGTGATTAAGACTTGTGTTGTTGGCTTCCAATTTGTTTATTGACTTATCGATCATATATTGTCTGTGAGTGTAGCTTCTCCTCATAATGACATTGGGAGCTAGGAAGCCCTATTAAATGAGTATCCCCTCATAGACATTTCCACTTTAAATTATTGTAGTCATTGGTTAGATGACATTTGTTGAAAGTCACTTCATACATATCTTTTAAACCTCTTCTGTCATCCATGCCGAGTGATGTTTGAATTATGTTCGGTATTTTGTTGCACAGAAGAGAAATCCTTTCGGAATTTTCTTAAAATTTAGCTATCTTAACATTTAAAAGTAATAAGATATAGTTGTGAGAACATCAAAACTTGTGTTACATTGTTTAGAGAATATATTAACTCACATCTGGGTTTCATTGGCTGGAAAACAAGTGAGAGTCTGGGAATTTAGTTGGAAGTCATGGGCAATTAAATGTTGATATTTTAATATTTGTTTCTATTTTTTTCAGGTATATATTCAGTGGCGCTTAATGCAGTTCTGCAAACTGCCTTCTTCTTCATGTGGTTCGAGGTGCTAGCTTTGCTACAATGTGTATTAGGCGGTTTTATTCTTAGTGTTTTTGTTTCATTGTATTAGGAGAAGTTAAGGCTTTATGTCCCCTTCTCCATACTCTTTGTACTCTTTCTTTTATCAATAGTAAATTCTCTTTTGCTCACTATTAGTATCTTCATTTTGGTGATTTCTTCAACTCATCTCATGAGTAATCTGGAAACTGAAGTAAAAGAAAGAAAAACAAAACATGTTGAAACAATAAACCAATGTTATAGAAGAATCAGTACATCGAAATGTAAGGTAAAATCGATGTCCTTTGTATCAGTGAACATTGAAACGTAAGGTAAAATCGATGTCCGTTATGTCACTGGACATCGGAACGTAATCTAAAAACGATGTACATATGCTTCTTAGACATCGGCTAATAACCGATGTCCAAATTTTTTGGATCTTTCTCTACACCCACTAACACATCGGTCGAATTTTTTTTTAACATCGGTTGCTGACCGATTTATATGTGCAAAATTCTAGTAGTGACTTAATAGAAGAGACACAAAGGAGAAGTCTTAAATCAGCACTTAGTGAGATTCCAATAGTGTAATCACTTCTAGGGTCAGTCATAAAACTAAATCATGCAAGTTGCTCAAGTTGTTTAATTGGTTGATCCTATTTTAGAGATTTATTGTATGGCATAACAATATAACATGTATTGTTTATGGTTGAAATTTATCTATAGGTCTCCTATTACTTTGGAGGGTTGCTCTGGTATATTGTTCTCCATCATTGATTTTATTTATATGTCTGCCGGCTAGCTGTACTTAGCGTTTGTAGAGTGAGATTCAGCCAACATTTGCATGTTATCATAGGCTTACTATGTTAAAGTAGAATGCTAAGGGAAAAGGAAAAAAAAAGGTGAATAGTTCATGCTTTAGACCCCTAAAGTAGTAGATTGAGAACAAAAACATGTACTTATGTACACTAATTTGCGCAGAAGTAACCACAACCCCTATTTGTGGAATTGTGTCAGATTTCGAAATTATAGCCACTTTACTTTGGCAGTTTGGCTTTCATTTCAACCAGTATCTTGCTAGAAAAGGATTTGAATAACTTACTTGAACTAAGAATTAGCTGAAGGAATTAGCTGCTTTATCATAATTCTCTTTGAAACTAAGTGAAGAACATGCCCAGGACATGTCGATCGAGGGTCCCCAACAAAGTTTATTTCCTATGGGACTGTATGCTTTTTAAAGATTGTGTATGTTTGCAACTGGAAATCAAATTGTTAACCTGATATTTAATAAGCTGAAACCTAAGCTGCTGCTTTATCATTATTCATTTGAAGCTTCACTGCCATATTGTCATGTGATTGTTGCAGATTCAGAATCAACTTAAAAAAAAAAATAGAGTTTTGTTAAATCACGATGTTAGTTGCAGAAATTGGGGTAGATTTGATGAAGTAAGCTAGGGTCAACTGAAAGGGCCTCATATGAAGAACTTGAGGTACCATATGTCAATTAATACAGTATGGCAACACAAAAGAACAAACTTCATTATGCAACAAAGATGACAATTGGACAGCGCTCAAAGTGGGAATAAGTCCTCAGTTGATGAAAGTCGATGCAAATTATAGTGTCTACGTTAGTCTTTGTTTGCCTTGGAAAACTGTAGTCTAAAGTGGCTTTGCTCCCAGTCTTTGTGAAGGTATGTAGCTTGTTTGCCTTCAAGCTAAGCTAGTCTTTGTTTGAAGTGGCTTTGTGTGCATTCATATAATACATGCATTTCCGACGCTATAATATCCTGATTGGCTGCCTTTACAAATTTTAAAACAACCAAGATTGAAGTGCTAAACTAATATACTCGCTTAAAGAACCATATCTTGGGTTTTTCTGATAAAAAAAGAAGAAACTCAGAGAGCTAAAAGAAGGAATAAAACACAAAGAAAGCTTGAAAGTATGGTCATTACTGGGTTTCCAAAAGAACTCATCTTTTATGACTGTCTTTTCGGAAAGTATAACAACGATAAATAGTGCATGTGTTGTAAATTGCATTGAAAGTAATGAGTTGTAGATAAAAGAATACATACTTTGTTATTCCAGCAGAGGTAGTTTCGAGATCAGTTGAGATTCCTTTCTTTCTGAAAGTGATGATTGGTATATTGTCACAATCCTGAATATTTTCTTCTGTATCTCTATGAATGACAGCTGTCTCAGGTTCTTCCTCACTCGTATAATCACTTTGATACATGAAAAATGAAAATAAGGAAAATACTCTCAGTAAATGTTAGTGAATGTGAAAATATTGATGTGAAGAAATTAATTACTACATGAAATCTAACCTTTCCAGCTTTCTTCTTGTCTGCTTAATAGAACTCAAAATGGCTTTGCTCTTTGCAAGTCTAGCTCTTTTCTTTGAACTTGAAGTGATTTTTGTAGGAGTGTCGGGTGAGGTGATGAGAGGTGGAGGTGGAACTTGCTTTGAGAAAGGTGGTGGAGTTAGTGGAAGCATTTTGGCAGGCATTTCAATTTGTTTCGAACTTGATTCAAGCAATTCAACCTTGTCATCAGATACTCTTTGAATTAAGAGATCACTTCTGCCGAAATTACTTTTCATTGTTCCAAATCGAAACTGAAAAAGCTTACACTGCCCTTTGACCCGAAGGATTGCTTCTGGAAATTGTTGTTGGTCAACAAATCCTTTGTCAAAAACCAATTCTTGGCAAGAAATTTTAAACAGCTCTTCCGCTGGCCGTCCAATGATTATGGCATTTGTTTCATCGGTTGTGTCTTCAAGAACCAGACCCACTTTAAACCTATGTTTAAAGTTCACATGATATTTTAATAATGAGTTCATGCGATATTTTAATAATCGAATATAGTTGTGTTTAAAGTTTATCAAAAAATAAGACAAAAATAAATGTTATTGTGTGTATTACCATGGGATAGGAACTTGGTTGATGACGCCATGTTTTGGACAACGGAGTTGATCGGTATGGGAATTGGTTTTGAGCTGTTTATAGCATGATGACAATGGGCATGCCTTGTACCACCATCCATTATGTGTATCGAAGCGCACAACAGTTGCTCTTGATACAATAGCAGCATCCTTGTACATGTTAAAAGAAAGAGTAAATAAGGCGATGCAACACTTCATTTGGCCTTTAAACCTTTCTTTTTCAAAAACTCAATGATGCAATACACATGTTAGTACTTAATAATGAACAATATATCATCATACACTATATTAATTAAGTAGCTTCTTTCAATGCCACCAAGAATATCAAGAAACAAAGTTCCCAGTAAAAATAAAAATAAAAAGTAAAAAAAATGTCGTTATGCTGCTACCTAGTTTGGTTTTGTGCTTACGGCAACATATGTTTCCTTATCTTTTTTCCTTCACTTAGACACCAAATAATAATGGTAAAGAGATTGGTAGAGGAAGAAACTAAAGCGTGGAAGTTGATCTCACAAAAAAACCACCAGGTTCAATAGGAGTGTGGTTTTCGAAATTGAAGAGCAATTCATGAAGATTGCTTGCTGTAGTTCTAGATGCATTTTGTGTTTTATAATGATCTAGAGCACAACCAAGCATTTATCAAGGACTTAACATATAAATTTGGTGACTGAACTACGAACACTATTAGAAGTATAAATCTAGAATAATACTTTAGTAACATATTTTTTCTTGCAGATTTTTTGCTGCTTTAGAGCTTACTATAACTTTATGCTCTTTTTTTTTTAATTATTATATCTGAGCCCTAATAGTTTCAGTCTTCAACTATTCATGGTAGTGGCACTATTTGACTGTGTATACTACATAAAGGGAGTTTAACAATTGGATGCAAGTTTTAGCAATAATTTATAAAATTCATAAATATCTGGATTTTGAGTGTAAAACCATTTGCAGAAAGAATGTCCTGCAAAAGATTTTGAGTCTGTTTATTTATTGTTTTATAGGACTTTGAGCTACTGATGAGAATTGCTGGTTGCCAAGAATATCTGGCCCAAGAGAACTTTGAAAAGATGTGGTGTTGGTTATATCCTGTCGCTCATACATTATCAAAAGATTGGATAAATACAATGTGGAGTTCAACATCACGCAAGAGCAAAACATGTATATATCAAAGGAGATGCAATAGTTCATTTGGCTTTTAAACCTTTCTTTTTCAAAAACTCAATAATGCAATAAACACATGTTAATACTTAATAATGAAGAATATATGATCAGACAGCTTTTTTCAATCTCACCAAGAATATCATATCAGGGTTTTGTCCATCTAAAGCTATATTTATAATTGGTGATTAAATTTTTTCGTCAAGACAGCAAAATATTAATGTCAAAATTAGGAGAAGAACGATTTATGTTTTGGCTTTAGTAAGTTCTGATATTGTGTGTTGAATTAAGAGTAATAGAAAGGTGAAAAAAGGAGGTTGGTGTTTTTACCTTGTACTTTTCTGGATCCAGAATGTTTATTCGTTAACGGTGAGTTTCTTGGCAGCTTGTAATTCATGAGGCGCTATTTGCTGTGGTGTTGAAGTTGGCATCTTCCTGACAGTGTCTGTAGAATTATTAAACCTATGCAGTGTTGTTTTGTACATAAAAAGCAGACTGTTAGCTATATTTAAAGGGGTGATATGTGTTTGTAAGAGAAAAAATATTAAACATCATACAATGATTTGTATGGCTCCAATTCTGGAATGTCAGGATCAATGAAAGTCAATGTTGAGATCGTGCTGTTCAGAACTATTTTTCCTGTGTGTTTATAAATGAGAAGTTGGATTTAGTTTACTGTAAAATGGAATATGAGTAATGCAAATAACCTAATATAAAGTGGTTACCTTGAAATTTTTTGACCTTCAAGCTTGTAAAAACTATAAATACTGCCTTCGTCGGCTCTTCCAAAGCTTTAAAATTAAAGCTTGTTGCTGCGTCCCCCCAAAGCGTCACTCTGATCTCTTGTTTTCTGAATCAACATGCATAAAAAAAAATTATTGTTTAATAAGAGATATAACAAATTGAAAATTTGTAGGTGTCTGGCTAATATTTTTACCTTAAATTTGTAATGTAAATACGCAAACAACCACAATATTGAAAGTAAATAACTAAGTAAATAGCACAGGAATAGATCGTATCTTTATTGATGAATAGGTGCCTCTATATATAGAGAAACACAAAGGGTACAATCCATGTCTCAATAGGAATTATATTCAATGTAAATCCATATGCTATACTAACTAAAATACTCTTAGGTTGACTAGGCACACACAAAGTAGGTTTCCTTCAACACTCCCCCTTGTGGCGTCAACACTAGGTGGTGCTCCTCGCATTGTCTCATTAAAAACCTTGCCAAGTAACAAAAACTCAGTGGGATAAAAATAACCTTGATCGAAGGGAAAAAGAGTACAACACACCCTTCACATTTGGAAACTTTGCATGGACACTAGACTCCCCCTGAAGTTTGCGTCTCCCCCTGATTTCTACAATCATGGGAGGTCAGATAAATTAAGCAAACCAATGTTTTTCACATGCTTCTCAAATGTGGATTTAGGCAGTGATTTGGTAAACAAATCTGCTGCATTGTCCTCAGAACGGACTTGATTTACTTCAATCTTGAGGAACTTTTGCTGTTGCTGATTATAGAAGAACTTAGGTTATATATGCTTGGTGTTGTCGCCCTTGATGAAACCTTGCTTCATTTGTTCAATGCAAGCAGCATTATCCTCATAAATGCATGTAGGTTCATCGGTGGTTGACCTCAAACCATAAGCATTTCTTATATGTGTAGATATGGACCTCAACTATATACACTCACGAACCGCTTCATGGAGAGCAATTATCTCAGCATGGTTCGAAGAAGTGGCAACAAGGGTCTGCTTTGTAGACCTCCAAGATATCGCGGTGTTACCTATGGTAAAGACATAACCATTTTGGGAACGACCTTTGTATGGGTCAGAGAGATACCCAGCATCAGCAAAGCCAACCAAAACATCACAAGGTGTTTGGGAAAAAGGGGCAGCAGCTTTTCTGCCGGTCGGTCGACCGGTCGCCGGCAATGTGTCGACCTGTCGCCGATCGACGGCAAGTATGGGTTCCTCACCCATTTTGCCATATTTTCTAGACTCTCTGTAGGGAAAGAACAAGCTCATATCAATCGTACCTTTCAAGTAACGAAAGATAGTCTTTATGCCAGTCCAATGGCGTTGCGTGGGCGCAGAGTTAAATCTAGCCAACAAGTTAATAGCAAAGGAGATATCGGGTCTTGTACACTATGCCAAGTACAATAATGCGCCTATTGTACTTAGGTACGGTACCTCATCCTCTAAAACGTCTTCGCCATCATCCCTTGGGCGAAACGGATCCTTCTTTGGATTTAGACTGCGACCAATCATGGGAGTGCTAACATGATGGACTTTATCCATATTAAATCTCCTGAGCATCTTTTGGGTATAAGCTGATTGATGAATCAGAATCCCACTACTACGGTGCTCAAGTTCTAAACCGAGACAAAACCGTGTTTTCCCAAGATCTTTTTCATCTCAAACTCAGATTTCAAGTAGTCAGCGGTTTCTCTTAGTTCATCAAGAGTGCCTATAAGGTTCATGTCACCAACATAAACTGCTACTATTGCAAATTCGGAACTTGTTCTCTTAATAAACACGCAGGGGCATAATTCATTGTTCACATACCCTCTTCCAATCAAGTAGTCACTTAGATGGGTATACCACTGGTAGGACTAAAACTAGCTCTCAATTAAATCCTTGCAAATAAGTTTAATGTCACGAAGTAGTATGGATAAGCAAGGGTCTCCCGCAGAGGATTGAATCTAATTACTAAAGTACAATGGCTAAAACAATAATATAAAGATGGGGGGGGGGGGTTTTTGGTTTTGACTAAACTAATAACAAGTAAAAGAAATCTAATTAAATTGCTGGAAATTAATCCAAGATGATGAATAATAGTATGAAAGGAAATCAATGGGAAACAATGTAACCAGGGACTGCTGTTCACCACAAGACAATGTTTCACTTATGTAAATCCAATTAATCCTTCTTGTCAACTAGATGTCATTACTCAAGTTAAGCCAATGATATATCGAACTTAACCTATTAATCTCTCAAACTTGGTATATTAGGTGTATAGTGTTTACAACCTAACTTAGCTTCCAACAAGTAGCCTAGGATGGTATTTCCAATAGGTTTAACAAATCAAAAGTCAATAAGCACAAAGAGATTGTGAGTAATGCTAAGCAACTTCGATACTGGTGGTGTTCTAATTACTTAGATGCTGATTCATATGAACAAGTCAATAATTCATGTGCTACTCTAGAACATATTATGATTAAGGTGATCATGAATACATTCATAGCCATAAAACCCTAGCATGCTTACTATGTTTCGAACCACAATAAACATACAAGAAATTTATCAATGATTAAACAATGAACCCACAAACAAATAATTATCCAAGAAGTCTCAATTGAATTATCACATAAGGTTCAACATGTCTAGGGCTTGAAACAGCCCCTAGTTACTAAGGAAATTAGCTATCCATAGTCATGGTAGCAATCAACAAAGTCGTAACAAAACTAAAGAAAGAAGGATGAAATAGAATCACGGCAATCTTCACGGCTCCCTGCTTACTTCGATGTCTCTCTATCTCTGAATATCAAGACGTAACTTTCCCGAATGCTTGAAAGATCCTTAAATACCCTGAATTAGGGTTTAAAACGTCCATGGGCCAATAGGAGTCGAAGCCCACAAAGAAAAACACAAATCCTAAATGAATTAGGTTTCCAGATTCGCGCTAGATTGACCTTCGCTCACTTAACCAGCCATAACGTCTTCTAAACAACTCCGAATCACAAACCGTCAGAAGTCCCTGAAAATAGACATCCGGGGCGTTCTATCCATATATGGTACATCTTCTAGTTCATTCTGAGCTGCTCCCAGTTCTCAATCGAAGTAGGCTGATCTGCACAGGCAGATTCACCGGCCAGTTTAGCTTTTAATCTCCACTTTTTGCTCCTTTTCATCCTCAATGCTCCAAGAGTCCTATAAAACATAAAACAACATAACTAACTCGAATAAAGATGGAATGTGAGAGAATTAATATAGAATTAAGCACAATGGAGCACACAAATATGCTCCCATCAAATACCCCCACACTTAGCTTTTGCTAGCCCTCGAGCAAAACAACTAAACAAAACGAAAACAAACAAACACGAAGACTCAATCTACACCTTCCAACATTTGTCTCAGAGAACCATACACGTCAATAGCATCAAAATTAGTTTACTCATCACAACAGGTCTGAAAAACTTCATTCAAAGGTTAATAAATCCCCATAACGATCATGCTTGAGTGTAGTGTGTGAAATAGCCAACAGTTAACATAATGAACCAAATCTCAATCAACATGTTTCAGCCAAGTATTAACTCCATCCTCACAAGGATAATCACTCAATTTTCACTCAGATTTTCTGGCTAATTCATATGCATTCACTCAAGTTATATGTGAGAGGAATAATGTATACAAGACAACAAATAGCTCACATATGCATAACAAGAATAAAAACTCTTTCTGAAAATTTAAATATGATCTCATGAAAGGAATATCAATTACTCGAATGAATAGAACACATGCCATAGGCTCACCCCTCAACACAAGTCTCCACAAGCCAAAAGTGCAACTTCCAAGATCAAAAGGTCTTAAATAAGGTTGTAATGGGGCCATGGGGTTAAGGTGTAAGAAACGAAGGGATAGGAATAACAAAGATCCTAAGAAATTTGCAGAGCATGTATGAGATGCAAGAGATTCCGATTAATTGTAGATAACCCATCAAGGTATAACAATAAACTCATGAAGCAAACAACCTTTCTTTCTTTTCTTTCACAACACAATATGCAGACCGGACTCAAGAAATTTTTTTTTTTTTTTTTTCAATGCCGCATCAAATATATTTCTTTTGTTTTTGTTTCTTTGTCGGCAACACACTACTCAAGTCCAATTTATGTTTCAATGAATAACACCCCCACACTTGCTCTTTGAGACAAGCCCACCAACTTTGCTTAACAAGTACCTTGAACACATGTGAATCTCTGAAAATTTAGCTCCACTACTTCCTTAATATTGCTACCAACCCCCACATAGGCTCAAAGCGGTTAGCTAGGGGTTCATGATTAGGGACACTGGCTTAATTTGGCTTTGGTGGTAGTTCCTATGTGCCTTAATCATATCAAAGTCATTGCACATTTCAACATAAAGTTTCGAGAGGTCTCAAAGTGAGTTCTAGCAATCAGTTCACAATATGCATGTCGAATTCAAGTAATCAATCAAGCAAACAATAATGAGATCATGCAACGAATAATCGACAAGAAAGCAAGAATTAGTGTATAACTCTCCAAAAGAATAGCAATATATATGGCTCAAAAACTCACAAGGGTTATACAAGTCAAATACAAAACCTAACATGCTTCTCTCAATCCAATTCATTACATATATCAACATGGATATAAGTGCATAAATGGTTCAAGCATAACAATCATAGAAATCGATTCACCAAAAAATGAAATTTAGACCTAAAGCAATGCTTAAACACATCTTTAACCATTGAAATAAAAGTTCAATTCTCATCATTGTATTGGAAGGTATCCTAAAATATAAAACAAAACAAAACAAACAATGACTTTTTTTGGGTTATTATTATTATTATTATTATTTTTTTTTTGAGATCGGACTGTCGACCGGTCGCCGTAAAATGTCGACCGGTCGCCGGAGCTCCTGGATGATGTCGACCGGTCGACAATGACGTCGAACGGTCGCCTGGACTGACGGACAAACTGCAAAAAAAATTTCAAATCGGACAGCAAATATGCTCAAGACATAAAATCACCATGTATACCCTCCCCCACACTTGAATCAAACATTGTCCTCAATGGTAAACAAAGCAAAACATGCAATGCAAGAGAATCAAGTAAGTAAGGAAGAGAGATAAAGAAAGCAAATCTGTAATTGGAGTGCCATGATCGCCATAAGCATTGGGTTGCCTCCCAAGTAGCGCTTGGTTTAACGTCTTCAGCCGGACGAGACCCCTCATGATCATGCAAGGGGGGTTGGATCTTGGAGGGATAACACCTCCACTTCTCTCTCCGCAATTGACTCATAATAAGGCTTGAGTCGATGGCCATTAGCCTTGAATTTCTCACCAGTTCGAGAATTCACGAGTTCAACTGCACCATGAGGAAACACATTAGTAACAACAAAAGGACCAAACCATCTAGAACGAAAGCTTACCCGAAAATAGTTTAAGGCGAGAATTAAAGAGAAGAACTTTCTGGCCAACAGTGAAACTCTTCCTAGAAATCATCTTGTCATGAAACGCCTTAGTTTTCTCCTTGTAAATCCGAGAACTCTCATAAGCATCATTCCTTAGCTCCTCCAATGCAGTGAGTTTGAGCTTCCTATGCTCACCAGCAGCACCCAAGTCCATGTTGTATTGTTTTACAGCCCACAAAGCTTTGTGCTCTAGCTCCACCGGAAGGTTACATGGCTTACCATAAACCAAACGGAAAGGAGACATCCCGATGGGTGTTTTGTAAGCTGTCCGGTATGCCCATAGTGCATCATTCAACCGCAAACTCCAATCTTTCCGATTAGGACCCACAGTCTTCTCAAGGATTTGTTTCACCTCTCTGTTAGATACTTCAGCTTGCCCACTGGTTTGAGGATGATAAGGTGTAGAAACCTTATGGGTAATGC
Source organism: Rubus parviflorus (assembly GCA_029955375.1). Taxonomy (NCBI): domain Eukaryota; kingdom Viridiplantae; phylum Streptophyta; class Magnoliopsida; order Rosales; family Rosaceae; genus Rubus; species Rubus parviflorus. The sequence goes on along the minus strand of JARGGL010000005.1, from coordinate 5,080,064 downwards.
TGTATTTCCTCAATAATGCCTCAAACGTTCGATTGCAAAAGTGGGTTCCTCCATCACTGATGATTGCTCGCGGTGTGCCATACCTAGCAAATATGTTTTCCTTAAGAAAGCTGAGAACAACTTTAGAATCATTAGTCTTGGTGGCACTTGCCTCCACCCACTTGGAAACATAATCAACAGCTAGAAGAATGTAAAGATACCCATAAGAGGAAGGAAAGGGTCCCATAAAATCAATGCCCCACACATCAAAAATTTTAACAATTAGAATGGGATTTTGAGGCATTTGATCTCTTGGGCCCAAGTTACCTGTCCGTTGACATCTATCACATGACTTGCAAAAGACATATGCATCTTTAAATAGGGATGGCCAATAGAAACCACTTTCAAGCACTTTGAGGGCTGTCTTCTTAGGTCCGAAGTGTCCACCACATGCATAAGAGTGACAAAAAGTAAGAATAGAATTAAATTCAGATTCAGGAACACACCTTCTTATCAGCTGATCAGCACAATGTTTCCACAAGTATGGGTCATCCCACACATATTGTCGGGCGGTCTTCACCAACTTATCCTTTTGAGCACGGGTAAGATTCTCTGGAATTCTCTTGGTGGCTAAGAAATTGGTTATATCTGTATACCAAGGGTCAGTAACTTGCAAAGAGAACAGTTGTTCATCAGGAAAGCTATCATGCAAAGGAAGAATGTCCTCCTCAGCATTGGAACCATTTATGAGACGGCTCAAGTGGTCAGCCACCACGTTCTCACTCCCTTTTTTATCTTTTATCTCCAAATCAAACTCTTGCAAGAGAAGCATCCACCGAATGAGGCGCGGTTTAGCATCCTTCTTAGTTAGAAGGTACTTTAAAGCTGCATGGTCAGAGAAAACAATAACTTTAGTACCCACAAGGTATGAACGAAATTTCTCTAAAGCAAAAATCACAGCCAAAAGCTCCTTCTCCGTAGTTGAATAATTCAACTGAGCATCATTAAGAGTCCGGGATGCATAGTAAATAACGTGGGGTAATTTATTCACATGTTGTCCAAGCACGGCTCCCACAGCATAGTCTGAAGCATCACACATCAACTCGAATGGAAGACTCCAATCGGGTGGCCTAATAATAGGGGCTGTGGACAACAACTCTTTGAGCTTGTTGAACGCAATCTTGCACTCCTCATCAAAAGCAAAGGCGGAATCCTTCTGTAGTAACTTGCACAAGGGCCGGGAAATCTTGGAGAAATCCTTGATAAAGCGTCTGTAGAAACCTGCACGTCCAAGAAAAGAACGAACCTCTCTCACCGAAGTGGGAGGGGGTAAAGAACTAACAAGATCTACTTTAGCTTTATCAATCGCAATTCCTTTTGGTGACACTATATGCCCTAAAACTATTCCTTGTTGCACCATAAAATGACATTTTTCCCAATTCAAAACAAGGTTAGTTTCCTCACATCTTTTCAAAACCAAGGCAAGATTATCAAGACATGCATCAAAAGAATCACCAAAAACAGAAAAATCATCCATAAATACCTCAATGATCTTTTCTACCATGTCTGAGAAGATGCTCATCATGCATCTCTGAAAAGTGGCTGGTGCATTACACAACCCAAAAGGGATCCTCCGATAGGCGAATGTTCCAAAGGGACATGTGAATGTCGTCTTTTCCTGATCTTCCGGAGCAATAGCAATCTGATTGTACCCTAGAGCACGTGGCAAAGATGCAAGAGCAGCAACATATTCTTCCACCTCATCATTATAAGTCAAGGCCCTTGTAGGTTGTTGTGCAAGTTCAAGCTCAAGGCTTTGAGTCAGAGCGCACTCCAATGCATCAACACCTATTGTAGCATCAAACACATCCTGCACTAACCATTCAAATGTATCAATAGAATAGCAAGACTGAACATCATTAGGATACCTCATGGCTTCAAAAATGTTGAAGCTTATAATTTCCCCATCAATTTGCATTGTCAAGGTTCCTTCAAAAACATCAATCTTGGTGCGGGCAGTCCTCATGAATGGTCTTCCCAAAATAAGAGGTAGAGATGTAGAAACAGAAATCTCCTCCATCTCCATAACAAAGAAATCCGCTGGAAAGATAAGTTCATTCACCTGCACCAAAACATCTTCCAAAATACCCTTTGGGTATCGGTTAGATCGATCCGCAAGTTGAATAATAACACTAGTTGGTTTGAGTGTACCCACATTTAGAGATTCAAAAACAGAATATGGCATTAAATTAATTGAAGCTCCTAAATCAAGTAAAGCACGCTCAAACCTGGTGTTCCCAATTGTGCATGGGATAGTGAAACTTCTGGCATCCTTGCACTTTGGAGGAAGTTTTCGTTGAAGTACAGCTGATACCTCTTCACTTACCTTGACAGTTTCTTTCTCCTTGAACCTCCGCTTATTGGTACAAAGATCCTTCAAGAACTTTGCATATTTGGGAATTTGATGAATCGCATCCAAAAGCGGGATGTTCACTTGGACTTGTCGGAAAGTATCCAAGATTGCTTTATTGTGTTCCTCCTTCTTAGATTGTTGAAACCTGCGAGGGTAGGGAATAGGAGTAACATATGTATCGGAAACAACTTTACTTACCTTATGAGGATTCGGAGGTGGAGATGGTTCAGATAGGAATCCCAAACCCGTAGGGGTTTTTTTTTTCAATTTCGGACGAACTCCCAGTCGACCGGTCGTCGGAATGTCTCGACCGGTCGACGAACCTCCTGCCTGATTTTCTGCTTCTTCAGTTTGTGCATCCTGAAGTTTCTTCTCAGCAATCACAGCTTCTGTCGACTTTTTGGGACCTTTGGGAACCTCTTCAAGCTGTCTACCATTCCTTAGAGTCACCGCATTGGCTTGTTCATGCTTAGTTCCCTTGGGATTAACCTCTGTTTGACTAGGAAGTCGACCCGGTTCTCTTGGGTTTAAAAGCTGCATCATTTGAGTCATTTGTTGCTGCAATTCTTCCATACGCTTGTCATTCAATTTAATGTAGGATGTGAGATTTGCTTCAACCATGGTAGTAGAGTCAGCTCCCGGTTCCGTGTTGTTGTAACCCTTAGGTTGTTGAGTATAACTTGACTGGTCACCTTGAAAATTGGGTCGAGCTCCAAATTGACGTGGTTGCTGATTTCTCCACTCAGTTGTGTTGTTCATGTTTCCATATTGTGGTCGTTGGTAGCCCCCCATTGCATTAGCTTGCTCAAGCACACTTGGACAACCTTCAGATGTGTGGCCTACCAAAGAACATACCGTACATACCGTGCTTGGAGTCAGAAGTGCCTGTTGCACAAGGTGTGTCAATGCAGCAATTTGTTGTTCAATACTAGAGGAATATCCCACTTCATTCACTGATGCCCTAGGAACTTCTCTCCTTGACCCAAACTGTTGTGAGTTGGTAGCAATATTCTCAAGCATAATCTTTGCTTCAGCTGCAGTTTTATTCATTAATGCTCCACCACTCGATGCATCAACCATCAGACGATCTGTGTGAGTCAAACCCTCATAAAGATATTGCACAAGGTTTGCCTCTGCCAACCCATGATGAGGACAAGAAGCAATAAGTCTCTTGAACCGCTCCCAATAGTCATGAAACAACTCTCCATCTGCTTGTTGGATACTCACTAACTCCCGCCTAATCTCAGTACTTCTCCTAGCCGGAAAGAATTTAACAAGAAAAATTCGTGCCATCTCTTCCCATGTAGTGATTGTGCCGGAAGGTAGATCATACAACCAATCTTTCGCTTTATCTTTCAAGGAGAAAGGGAAAAGTCGCAACTTGACTTGCTCATCAGTGACCCCTTGAGGTTTCATAGTCGCACTCACCACTTGGAACTCCTTCAAGTGCTTGTGAGGATCATCAAAAGCGTGTCCAGAAAAATGAGGTAACAGATGAATGGTACCCGACCGCAACTCATAATTTGTTTCAAGTGCTGGATACACAATTCACAAGGGAGAATTTGTGGCAGTAGGCTGTGCAAGCTCTCTCAAAGTCTGATTTACCAAAGCCATCTCTTGCTCTTGCTCCGAATCAGAAGAATCTGAAAGTGAAGGTTCTTCCACCGGTGGTGGCAATAAGAGAGGCAATGGTTGTCCTCCAAGGATGTTTTGCCGCTGCTGTCTCAATGTCCTTTCAAGCTCGTGATCAATCGGAAGTATCTCAGTACCTACGGAGTGAACGTCGACCTTGCATAAACCAAGATCAAAGTACCTAAAACACAAAAAGAAAAACTAATTAGTAAAGTAATTAGGGAACAATCCCCGGCGACACGGCGCCAAAAATTGGTAGGACTAAAACTAGCTCTCAATTAAATCCTTGCAAATAAGATTAATGTCACGAAGTAGTATGGATAAGCAAGGGTCTCCCGCAGAGGATTGAATCTAATTACTAAACTACAATGGCTAAAACAATAATATAAAGATGGGGGGGGGGGGGGGGGGGGGTTTGGTTTTGACTAAACTAATAACAAGTAAAAGAAATCTAATTAAATTGCTGGAAATTAATCCAAGATGATGAATAATAGTATGAAAGGAAATCAATGGGAAACAATGTAACCAGGGACTGCTGTTCACCACAAGACAATGTTTCACTTATGTAAATCCAATTAATCCTTCTTGTCAACTAGATGTCATTACTCAAGTTAAGCCAATGATATATCGAACTTAACCTATTAATCTCTCAAACTTGGTATATTAGGTGTATAGTGTTTACAACCTAACTTAGCTTCCAACAAGTAGCCTAGGATGGTATTTCCAATAGGTTTAACAAATCAAAAGTCAATAAGCACAAAGAGATTGTGAGTAATGCTAAGCAACTTCGATACTGGTGGTGTTCTAATTACTTAGATGCTGATTCATATGAACAAGTCAATAATTCATGTGCTACTCTAGAACATATTATGATTAAGGTGATCATGAATACATTCATAGCCATAAAACCCTAGCATGCTTACTATGTTTCGAACCACAATAAACATACAAGAAATTTATCAATGATTAAACAATGAACCAACAAACAAATAATTATCCAAGAAGTCTCAATTGAATTATCACATAAGGTTCAACATGTCTAGGGCTTGAAACAGCCCCTAGTTACTAAGGAAATTAGCTATCCATAGTCATGGTAGCAATCAACAAAGTCGTAACAAAACTAAAGAAAGAAGGATGAAATAGAATCACGGCGATCTTCACGGCTCCCTGCTTACTTCGATGTCTCTCTATCTCTGAATATCAAGACGTAACTTTCCCGAATGCTTGAAAGATCCTTAAATACCCCGAATTAGGGTTTAAAACGTCCATGGGCCAATAGGAGTCGAAGCCCACAAAGAAAAACACAAATCCTAAATGAATTAGGTTTCCAGATTCGCGCCAGATTGACCTTCGCTCACTTAACCAGCCATAACGTCTTCTAAACAACTCCGAATCACAAACCGTCAGAAGTCCCTGAAAATAGACATCCAGGGCGTTCTATCCATATATGGTACATCTTCTAGTTCATTCTGAGCTGCTCCCAGTTCTCAATCGAAGTAGGCTGATCTGCACAGGCAGATTCACCAGTTTAGCTTTTAATCTCCACTTTTTGCTCCTTTTCATCCTCAATGCTCCAAGAGTCCTATAAAACATAAAACAACATAACTAACTCGAATAAAGATGGAATGTGAGAGAATTAATATAGAATTAAGCACAATGGAGCACACAAATATGCTCCCATCAACCACATCCGTCCGGATTGTTTCAATCCATATAGTGAGCGTTTCAATCTTATTGCAAACGCGCTCCGTGGTCTGGAGCCACTTGACTTGGGTAACTGAAGCCCATCAGGGACCTTCATATAAATCTTCGTATCTAGATCCCCATAGAGATACGTTGTGACCACATCCATAAGCTGCATATCCAGTTTTTTGGAAACTACCAAACTGATAAGGTAGCGGAACGTTATAACGTCCATTACGGGAGAGTATGTCTCCTGGTAGTCGATTCCAGGGCGTTGTGAGAAGCCTTGCGCCACAAGGCGAGCTTTATATCTTATAATCTCATTTTTCTCATTACGCTTTCTAACAAAGACCCATTTGTATCCAACAGGTTTTATTCCAGAAGGTATTGGCACAACAGGCCCGAATACGGTTCTCTTTGTTAGTGAGTCTAACTCAGCCTGGATCGCATTTTTCCATTTAGGCCAATCAGCTCTACGTTGACATTCTTCAACAGAGCGAGGTTCAATATCATCAGTCTCAATCAACTCTCGTGCACAAGCATATGCAAACACATCATCAATGATGATGGAGTTTCTATCCCACGTCTCATGTATACTAGTATAATTAATCGAGATCTCTACATTCTCACGGATAGATTCTGGCATTGGAGCGTCCTCCAATGATGTCTCTTGGACATAACCATAATCCGGAACGTTTTCATGGGACGGATTTTGAGTGTCGATGATGAGAGGGTTATTGGGTGCCATCGCAGCCCGTTTCCTAGGGCGCGAATCCCTCGAACCTGGTGGTCTCCCACGCTTCCTCAGCGGAGCCACGGCCTGAGCCACATCACCACCATTACTGGCAGTGGCGCCACCAGCTGTCCCTCTTATAGGGTTAGCTGCAGTAGCGACTTTGAGTCCAAGTCCTTGTTCAGGTACTTGCATCCTTGCAGGCACATTTGCAGCTGGTATATGAGATCTAGTCACTTTAGCAAGATCAGAGAAAGCGTCAGGAAGAGAGTCTGCGACTTTCTGAAGATCTATAATTCTACGCACTTTTATTTCTCTTTGTGCAGTAGGGGGATCATGATGAGACAGAGTGGGGACAGGCCATGACAATTCTTGTCGTTCCTGTTGAATGTGTACATTCTTATCTCCCCCGAACGACGGGAAGACTGTCTCATCAAAGTGACAATTCGCAAATCTTGCGGTAAATAGATCGCCTGTCAAGGGTTCTACATAGCGGATTATAGTTGGTGACTCAAAACCAACATAAATGCCCATTCGTCTTTGAGGACCCATTTTAATACGCAGTGGCGGCGTAATAGGCACATAGACAGCACACCCAAATATGCATAAGTGCAAGATGCTTGGCTCGTACCCAGTCACTAGCTGTTGCGCAGAAAAGGGTTGGGTGGCTGTGGGTCTCAGATGAATTAGCATAGCTGCATGCAATACTGCGTGCCCCCAGGCAGAGAGAGGAAGATTGGTGCGCATTACCAATGTCCTTGTTACCATTTGAATTCTTTTAATGGCAGCCTCTGCAAGACCATTCTGGGTATGCACATGTAGAACTGGATGCTCAACATCCATCCCAATAGACATGCAGTAGTCATCGAAAGTCTTCGATGTAAACTCTCCAGCATTATCAAGCCTGATAGATTTGATGGGATAATCCGGGTAGTGAGCCCGCAGGCGAATTATCTGTGCTAGGAGTTTAGTATAGGCAGCATTGCGAGTGGACAACAGCGTGACATGTGACCAACATGTCGACGCATCAACCAACACCATAAAATACTTAAATGGTCCGCTTGGTGGTTGAATAGGTTCACAGATATCCCCTTGGATTCTCTGTAAAAATGGGAGAAGTACTTTAGAATCCTTTGCATAGGACGGTCTTGGTCCTAGTTTCCCTAAGGAACAAGCTTTGTAAAAAGAGCTTTTGGCTTTGGAAGCTTCAGAAGCATAGGAGGCATCCTGATGAATTTTCGAATCAGGATTTTTCTCAGAAGTAAATCGCAAATCGTCGACCGGTCGCCGAAAATGTGTCGACGGTTGCCAAAGCTTCTGGAAGTGGTCGACCGGTCGCCGGGAGGACGGAAAGCTTTTGGAAGTTGTCGACCGGTCGCCAACTATTGGTCGACCGATCGCCGAAGCTTCTGTCCGATTTTTGATAGCTTCTGAAAATCGTCGACCGGTCGCCGGGACTATGTCGACTGGTCGCCGGGACGGCAAAAGTATCACTTTCCTCTCCTTGGATCAATTTTTGATCCTTGCTTCGATGAGCTCTATAGAATGGATGTCCGTGTGAGGTTTTCAATATACAGATCATCATATCACGACCAGGATGTCCCAACCTGTCATGCCAAAGCCAATATGTGTCTGAGTCCAAAAGGTCATTCCTAATGACATTGTTTGATTCAATAGCTCGGATAGTGGTAGCATATAACCCACTAGAGAGACACATAAGCTTCTCTAAGATGCGTTTTCTTCAGCAGTCATTAGAGGTAATGCAAAGGAATTTTCTTTCATTCTCATCATGTGTTTCAGCATGGAATCCATTGGTTCTTATATCTTTGAAGCTCAACAGAGTTCTATTTCCTCTTGGAGCATATAGAGCATATATTGGTGACATCAATTAGGGTGCTATTAGGTAAGAGGAATTGGGCATGTCCTCTTTCTTGCACAAGATTAGATGGTCCTGCCATCGTAGTCACAGAGGAATGTGATGGCATCATGTCTAAAAACAATTGCCTATGACGCAATATGGTATGCGTGGTTCCGCTGTCTGCGAGACATTCAAGTTTTCCGGAATTCATTCCTAAATAAGAAAGCTCATAATTAAAATTGAGTATAGCAAACAACTCCAAATTTTATTAAAGATATAAACTGAATGAATTACATCCAAAGTTCCAACTTGGTCTTAACCAATAACTAAATCAACATTACAATGGAAAATAAAGGACTTAAGCGAATTCGGGAGTTTCATCACTCTTTCCAGCTTTAAAGTCTTCAACCCTCAATTTGACGTTCTCTTCGTCATCCTCTTTCTCAATGTTGTGAGCTTCCATGGCTTCGCGATATAGCTTGTATGCGTTAGCGACATTCTAAGTGGCTCTGCATATCTTAGACCAATGTCCAGTTTTTCCACACCTGAAGCACAAAGATGTTTGATCGGAATCCTTTGATTGAGAAGCGTTGTTCACGCGTGGTGCACTCCTCTTGAGTGGCACGGCATTAGCACATGTTGCTTGCTTAAAACTGGTGGCACCATGTCCCCTTGGGCGGCCTCCTCGGCCTCCCCTTCGCCTAGTTTGACGACTACCTTCTTGAGCAGGGCGATCATATGGACCAGGACGTCCAGAATTGTCTCTAGGATTAGGGTTTCGCCCATGACGGCCTCTCTTTGGGGCGCCATTATAATGGGTCTCCGGAACTTGTTTTGTTCCCACGGGCCTCGCATTATAATTCTTCACAAGTATCTTCTCGTGCTTTTCAGCAATAGAGAGAGCAGAGATAAGCTCATGAAATCTTGTAATCCGTTTATTCTGCACTTCAATACGATAGTTCTTTGCAACTACAAAGTCAGAGACGGGAAAGGTAGAGAGGGTTTTCTCAATCATCATCGCATCAGTTATGTTCTTCTCACAGAATTCCATGAGAGATTTGATGCGGAGTGCTTCTGAGTTAAACTCTAGGACTGAGGCATAATCATAGAAGCGCAGTAGTTGCCACTTCACCTCTAGTTCAGGAAGCAGGGATTCACGAACGTTGCCAAACAGCTCTTCGAGTGTGTCACGCCCCGAATTTCCAACAAATAATAAGGCATTTTTTGCCCTTAATTACACAACCGGTTCGGGACGTGAAGCATGGAATATCAAATACAAATTATGCACCAGAATTTTTTTTCCTTTTAATTCAAGTACAACAACGCATACTCCATGCCCAACGTATGTAAATAACGACTCGTTCTTTAGAGCCAAATAATACATACCATAAATTACATAATAAATTGATATTACAAAATATTAAGTAATTTATCCATCAGAGTTATTACACATCAGCGGAAGTCAAAATAATAATGCTTACAGTCGATAACGGTTTACCAACCAAATCCTTCAATGCTACGCTGCTTACCTAACCTGCACGGTTAACCCCTACACCATTGAATAGTGTACCGGGTTATATCAACAAACCCGGTCAACTTGTGAAGCTGGTATGAGTGACCCCAGTTTACTCACACCAAATACATTTACCCAAACCAAATTCTTTTATTTTCAAAGAATCATTTAAAAACTCCAAATACAATTCAATATTTTTTTAAGAATTGTAAATCACTAAAAACAATTACTCACACCAAAACCATTTCACCAAAATCCTGATTTCTTTTTATTTAAAAGAAATACCATACTCTCCAAATCCAATCCCAATCCAGAAAATTTATATTATATAATATACCGAACCTACGCGTCCCATACCACGTATTTTAACCCCACACGCCCCATAACGTGTATGTTAATACCAGGGTAATCCAGCATATTAAACAATATAAACCCTCATCCAAAACCCAATGTCATCCAATAGACAATAAAAGTGAGAATACCATTTTTCTTCTCATTTTAAAACAATATCCACTTGTCACATTTTAGGACTTATGAATACCGTATTCCCCCCCGGCGGAATACTTGGCGACAGACTAGAGCTCTAACTGCATGGGCTTTGTTTTCACCCAGTGCCATGGACCGCACGTCCCTCGACCCGTAGATCAAAACTCATTTAAAGGTATTCTTACCCTTACATCTAACAAATGTCATATTTAAAGACAATCTCAAATCCACCAAAACAATATCATATTTTTAAAATATTGTTTCCCACCAAAATCCACCAATTAAAAACAATAAAATGAATATTTTCAAAATATTGTTTTCCACAAAATCCACAACCCACAAAATCATTTATTTGCATTTTTCACAAATATCACACATCTCAAAATAACCCAATGAGAAATCATTATTCACATTTAAAATGTCGTGAGATTCACTCACCTCTAATTCCTGCTGCGTCTTCAAGTAGTAACCAGGAATTGACAAGCACGTACGCAACACATTTCGTAATCACCTATGATTATGCGATTTCCAATTAGCATAATACACTTCCAAAATAATTCAAATGTTCCTCAAACGTCACCTAGGACATCGGAAATATTAATCGAGACCATTTGACCAAAAGTCAACCGTCGGTCAACGTGGGTCCCACGTCAGATATTCATCAACGGGTCCCACACGAAATCCAAAACTTCCAAAATCTAACAGCATGCTTATTTCTAGCGTCCTAACAACATATCCAAAAATGGTGATGATCCAACGGTCGGATCCTCACGGATCGTAAATCGTACGATCCGATAATCGGGTTAATTGATCATCGATCAAACGACCGAATTTGACAAAACTGTAAACACGAAAGTTGTTCGTATCGACGAACTGAGCACAACGGAGCAAAGAATTACTCCTGGCCCGGACGGACGCGCCGTCCACGCGCCGCCGCCAGCGATGCTCAGTCGCCGGAAAAAGTTCTCCGATTGACACTAAATTTTACCAGCATGTACAACTCAACAAGAGGATCAAGTTTGATAACTACGTCGAAGTCCGAATCGGAGGGGAAGTGGCCGGAATCGGCGTTGACTCGTTGTAGGTCCAAAAACTTCAAAGCTTGAATCCCGTCGATCTAGGCCGTGCCGCTGTGATCAACCACCATGGGGAGATTTCTGGGGAGGAGGGGACCAAAACCCAACTTGTTTCATCACCAGAGGTGGCCGGAATCGCCGTCGCCGATCGGGTCGGTTTGTGCGGCGGATGCCGTGCTCGATCCGCTGCTATCCGGCGAGAAGCAGCGGCGGGGGACACCACCGGTCGACCGGCGACGCCGGTCTGCGTCGGTCGGTGGCAGGACCGTGGCCGGACACGCTGCCACGCGCCGGGTCGGGTAGTCTGGTCAACGCGGGTAAACGGGTCTGATAGGGAGAAAATCCGGAATTTTCCGGAATTTTTCGGATTTAAATGAATTTCCGGAAAATAAAAATCCTTTTTATAGGTCTTCGTCCAAACTTCCGAGACCCATAACTTTTTCATACGATGTCCGTTTTCGACGTACCACATGTCCACGAACTCGGTTCGACGAGCTCTACGACTTTTGTGAAGGAAGTTTTCCCAAATTATCAACAGATAAAAAGTCAACTCTTTTGACTTTCCGAAACTCATATTTACCGTCGTAAAATTCCATTTTTACGGTCAACGTACAAAATTACGACTCTCACAACTTCCGTACCAATTCCACACTACTATTAATCCAAAATATTTTCAAAGGATTAAATACGAAATTTCGGGGTATTACAGAGTGCAACCCATAGTGTTCTGGGATTCTCCTCATTGAGGTACTCAGATTGTAGAGATTCATCCATATGACGAATCATCAAGATGATAGCTTTGGCATTCTTAGCCTCTAAAGCATCAGCGGTGGCTTGTGCTGTAGCAGCAGCAGCAGCAGCGGCGGCGGCAGTTTGTGGTCCTTCCACAGGTGCGGCGGCATTAGCAGGTGCAGCTGCAGGAGGCTCACGGATTGCAGAGATGCTTCCTTGAGCCTTCAGGTGGTTGCGTACATCGCGAACCCACTTATGGTATCCTATGCCCGTAGAATCCAAAGGTGCGAAGTCCAACTTGTTCATTATTTGCCATCTGAAACAATAAGAGAATTGAGGTTAGTTTTCGGAGCATAAACTTCTCCTACGAAAACAGATATGGTTTCTGAGCTATGCTCCCAAGAAACGTTTTCCATATATTGGATTTAGGTGAAACTTTAGTGTAGTATGGCCATAATCCTAAAACTTTTCGGTAGCTCTACCCGGATACAACCAAATACATAATAAGAGATGTTGGTGTGAGCAAGCTCCCTTAATACCACTTATCTCAAATCACATACCTAGACATACCCAAGTAGGTGAGCCTAGTAGGAATTAAGTTATGAACCATAGGTCGTTTCTTCTCTACGGATTCCTCATCTGGAGGTAAATCATTCAATGAACTCCTCGTTCAAGGTCTTTTCTCTCTACGGATTCCTCATCCGAAGTGTTAGCTTGAATCCCCATAATTCGGCTCTTGAACTTGCACCAATAGCATGATAACATTAGAGGTGCTCATGACTTACACATACCGCAAGCGATATGAAGCTCAATCACTCCCCTAATGCTTCTCATAGTTTGGATAGTTTCGAATCAAGAATCCCACGTTATAGAAAGGTGGGAGGTAGAGGAGGGATGTTGGAAGTCCCTTGAGAAAAAGAAGGTGAATATAACTTCATCAAAGCAGCAACGTTTATAAAAACTTACTTGGTATTTTTTTTCTTTGAGCCTTGAATCTCGAATCTTGAACTAGAAAATGGGAAGAAGGAGAAGAAGCTTCTTGCGGCCGGTTACTGTTCACGGCAGAAAACTATGGTTTTGGAGTTCTAGGGTTTCTGATCTCAGGGTTTTGAGATTCGTGCTGATAACGTGTTTAAGTAAATACGCAAACAACCACAATACTGAAAGTAAATAACTAAGTAAATAGCACAGGAATAGATCGTATCTTTATTGTTGAATATGTGCCTCTATATATAGAGAAACACAAAGGGTACAATCCATATCTCAATAGGAATTCTATTCAATGTAAATCCATATGCTATACTAACTAAGAAACTCCTAGGTTGACTAGGCACACACAAAGTAGGTTTCCTTCAACAAATTTCACATTTTTTCTCAATTCTGCAATCGGCAACAATTTTTTCTTCCAGAGGTTGAAGTGCAGAAATGTGTCCCAGGACATCTTGCAAGTTGATGAAATTGGATGTCAAGATTATTATAATGTGCAAAACATATTTATGAACATATGTTATATGTAAATGTATATTTTCTGTAATATGAATGAAAAAATGATTGAGAACAACAGTAAAAGTAAAAAAAGTCGACATTAATATGTATGGGTAGATTAAGACCTGTGAGGATTGAGTTGTCGTCTATTTTAGATGATAGGCTGTTATAATCTTGCAGGTAAAACCGGTGTCGCTGGATTGTAGGGTGAACATTTGAGAGCTTGGAGAAAACAGTCATTGCATTGAAATTTAGCTGTGCACAATGTGGGACAACTTGGAAAGTTGATTTTATCCTTCACTGTATAAAAATACGTGATATCGTAAAGGCACCCTGCTTCTATTTTTGGATCGATTAAATCATAATCAAGCTCTTTGACAAAGGCTTCGATTGCATCTCTGTGAAGTCCAGAAAATGTTTTAAAATATATTATATATATATATATACTAATTAATTTGTTTATTAATTTTGTTTATTAGATAGTTTAATGTAGATTTTTAGTATAGATTATTTTTTTTTGTTTTTTCTGTTTGGCTCCAATCCTCCATGCAGGAGGTGGCTTACGAATAAGTGTTATTTGGAAGTCTAAGAGTCTACAGTCTACACTAGGTATTAATCAACTACTTCTTTTCTTTTCTTTCCTTAGCTGTTAAGAAATTTGTTAGTAGAGAGTTTCTAGGAGATTGCGTTTAAGCTTGAGGCGGTGGAGAGTGAGAGTCGGTGAGATTAACAAAGAGAACTGAAAACTACCAATTGGGAGGAGAAGACGGAAAGAAACAGAACGAGAAAAAAAAAAGAAAAAGAAAGAAAGAGTGAAGGAGAAAAAGAAGAGAGAAACTTGAGAGAATTACAGAAAAAGAGCGTGAGGAAAGAGGATTAGGAACGATTTTGTGTGCAGCAGCAAAGGTAGATTAGGTTTCAGTTCTAGTTTTTGTTTTGAAGTCGTTTCCTTTAATGCTCTTGGTATTTTATAATTAAATTTGATGCTTTAATTCAATTTCTGTTCTTTAATTCCAGATTTGTTGATTAGAAGTTATTATGCTATTAGTTTATGTTAGTAATCTGTGTTAGTTCGTGATCAAAACAATGAAATCGAACTCGAGATGGGTAGCTGAATTTATATTCATTGTCTCCAGAATTTTGTTCTTGAGTTTAGGTGCCCAAAACAAAATCTGGGGTGTTTGATTCAATATTTCAATTTGTATTTGTTGTTTTGGTGTTCTGGAACTGAACCAAAGATGTTATACTACTTATTTCGAAGCTTAAGTGTTATTTTGAGAACCTAGAAGTCGACCAAAATGGAGCTGGAACTGCTTTCTGTTTTGCTGGAAATTTCCAGAAAAACCTTATTTTCTTGCCTACTTTCGGGCCTTATAACTTATAGTTTATTTCTTTGTTTTACAATCCCAAAAGTACTTTTACAAATTTCGTATGTTTGTCTTTAAATTGATTTAAGAAACACCGAATTTGGACGACGTTTGATAGGTCAAATAAGTTTTTGATCTGTCAAAGAACAAAGCTGCTGAGTGTGCTATTTTTCAAGCCTGCTTTGAACTAGTGTAACTTTATACCCTTGAACTCGTTTTCAAAACCAAAACTTTGTTTTTAAAGTTTGTTTTCCCATTTTTAAACTAGTTTTAAAATCTTAAGTTTTCGCCAAAGTTTTGTAAACAAAAACGTTTGTTAAAAATGTGAAAAAGTTACAGTTTTGAACCAAGTCTCTTTACTTTTAATTGAAGTTTGTTTTGTGCCTTTTGCTTTAGTGTACTTCTAGTGTATTAGGACTTTTCAGAAAAACCATTTTAGACTTACTCTATAGTTTTCAATTATTTTAGAATTTAAAAGTAGTTTTGTGATTTTATTTACATATTTAGAATGCATATTTTACTAGGATTGTGTTATACTTTTTAGAATCGAAAATGTGTATATTTAGTTCAATTCTAATATTCGTTGTTTCTATTGTTGTATGTACTTAATCGAATAATTAAGGTTCGGGAGACTTAACTGGAGTCCCGGAAGTTTAGAAAGTAACGACTGAACTCGAGTTTGCATCTGGAATTCGAGGTAGGGTCTCGGGGAACCTTTTCTATAATTTGTTAGTATAATAAATTGGTGAGAATTGTTTGATGTTGATTGAAGTACATATTGAATGCTATTGTTTTCCTTAATTGATGATTTGATATGATATATGATGTTATATTTTTAAAGCATGTGTTATTTAAATTAAAGAACTGTCATACATAATGCATTGTGAGAATTTGTGATTATGCATTGCAAAATAATATGGATTTTGAAATCCAGAGTGAATGAGAGAAAAGAGAGTGATCCTTTTGTGTAGTTGAGTTACTCAATGGGGTGCTAGGTTCTATGGTATGCCCACATGTGCACAAATAGGGGAAAGTATGCCCCGTGAGTTATCTGCCTAAAAGACAGAAACTCTTACAACCGCCCTAAGGTTGCAAAACGATCTCAGGGTTTCGGAAATAGCAACCATGAGTCAACAAGATGACTAACAAAAGAGAAAAAAATGCGATGAGTGCGAGATGAGCTTTAAGTCAGCATCACATTCATGCATCATAGTTTTGATTTACTATACTTGTACTTTATTGTTTGATAACTTGTTTGTGACACTTATACAAGAATCACTTTAAAAGGTTTGGCCCTACTGAGCGTAAGCTCACCCCTTTAAAATAAATTGATTGCAGGTGCTGGAAGGGATATGTAAGATAGTAGGAAGCAGAACTTATATTTATTTTCAGTTTACCTGTATGTGTGTGCTAGAAACAATGGTTGTGAAGTGATGCTATCTCTTTTGTTTTTGTGTAACCACGTACTTGAGCGTTTGTGCTTAAAGTACTTCTTTGGTTTGTAAATTAAATAAAGGTACGAGGTTTGCGCACTTTAGTTTTTCTGTTGTGATATCTATCTCATTCTAATTATGGATACTACTTAATCTATAATTAGAATGTGATTCACTCCTTAACTCGAAATTAAGCCTTTACTCGAGTTGGGGTGTGACAATCTCCCTGGATGATGAAAAAAAGATGGTAAGGGTATTATTTACAAAAATCATTTGAAAAGAACAAAATAGAAGCTCATGGAATAAAATATAGAAAAAAAAATAAAGAACAAAATTTAGAAAGAAATTAGAGCATATATGATGTGCTTGCTAGGAAAATGAAGATAGAAAAAAAAAGGTGAAAAGTAGACTTGTTCAAGATCTTTTTGCGAATTGAGTTGAGTATCAAATTTCAAAAAGGGCATAGGCAGTAGCTTGTTTGTGATATTTCCTTAGAGTTTTAGGAGAATCTAATTGCAGAAACCTTTTACCTTTCACAAAAGGGTGTACTGATTATTTTAGGAAATAAGCAATTCATAGCATAGGAGAAAATGAAGACTTCTTTTATTGTTGAGACACTTCAAACTATTTTTAATTTTTGATATTGAAAACATGTATGCTTCGTATTTAATCTTGTTTGTAATGTTTGTTTTTGTCTAACTATTGCTTATTCACGAAATATACTTCGTTAACAAAATTGGTTAACATATATATAACCAGCAAACTTGATATTATTAACAAAAAAATATGAAAAATGTTTGTGTAACATTTTTACAGAATTTAGTATAAGGAAGTGATTTTCTTAGCATTGCATCGACAAATATACAGTGCAAACCAGCAAATTGGTTATCAGATCCAATAAGTTTTGGTCTCCATTTTCTGCAGACACGCACTCGGATTTTCTTGCCAAATTGATATGGTTCCAAATCGCGAATTGGAACTATACTCATGATGCTATAAATCTGAAAGTAAAACATGGGTTTTGTAAGTACAAAAACCCTAAACATAGTCTAAAGATTCATAACAATGCTTAAGCACATATAAATAAAAGTTGGTACCTCATTATAAATTTTGAAGAACATCTTTGTATACTATGTTTTTAGCGTATTTATTTGGCACCTCTTTATTATTATTGTTTGCGCTGGAAACCACTGGGGAGAGTCAAACGGTCTCTTTTGTAGAGTGCGGGCGTGCCAGTACCAGGGGGTACGTTTGTTGTAGTCGATATGTGTCGCTTCTTGCTTCTTGATCAAGCGAATGTAGACAGAGAGAGCACTAACTCTGTCGGTTCGTACGTGAAACGCCTAAACGGAATTAGGTATTCAAACGTGATCTCTTGCGAACGCAATAATCGATACTTCCTCAAAGCTGAGTAAGCAGAGCAATCAATTGGGGAGGTTTGAGAAAAACACTAGGTTTGCTAAGATGTGATCTTAGCTCTATTGTGAGTCGCGAATCTGCTCCGGAGAGGCTTTAGTTGCTAGGGTTTGCTCCGGGGAGGCTTGTATGCAAGAAAAGTTGCTTGTAGTTTGTATATTGATCGAGAGAGAGCTCTGTTCGCCCTAGGACCCTCTATTTATAGAGATAAGTCTGGAAGTTCCCTCATCATAAAAGGACTGTAATTTGCTTTCCGAAACAAAACTCTTACATGTAATCATAGCGTTAATCATTTACAAAGTTTATGTTTCCTTGAGTAATAGGGAAGACACAGAGCAAGGATCCAACCCTAAATAAACTCAAAGGTATTTCGGGCCGCAATTCTCGGCCCATGGACTGTGATAATAAGATTAAACAGCCAAATATGCATTTGGGCTCAAACATTGCCCCCCCTAGGCCTCGAAATCATGCCCAGTACTATATTAATTATGATTGAACAGGGCTGAATCCCTCTAAAAGAGACAACTATTCATGAACGGCCACTAAATGGCCCAAAAGACGGAGAGACCCAACCGTTACACTGTTCCATCACGCCCCCCAATTCAAATTGGTTTGCGAAACGATACATATCATAACCCTCTTGAGAACCCTTTCGTCTCTTTAAAAACCACTTCCCTTAACTGATTTGTACGTTATTTACATTCAAATTAGGCGTCTAATCACTTTAGTAATGCTAATCTGAAGAGCGTTTAGTGTCTCTAATCCTTGAATTGCACCATTGTAGGGTTCACGAGCATCGGATGGATATCGGGAGCGAAAGAGCGCAATTTGGGAGCTTTTGTGGATTTCCGGCTAAAGGACGAAAAGTCAACCCGAGGACCAAAAGTCAACTTGTGGTCAACCCCAACTTAGGAGCGTCAACGAGTCAACATGAAGTCCCGGAAGTGAGTTGCACAAGAATTCCGGAGGTTTGGTCAAAAGTCAACCTTTGGTCAACTCCGAAGGTCGCGGTCAAAGTCAAGACAAAGTCAACCGTGTGACTCATCCACATGAGCATTAAAAATCAGCAAAGGACCACACTAAAAATGGTGAGGTCACCCACTGATTATTCCCCCTTTTTATTCCCTTTGGCAATTACCCCCCTTACCCTTCATTTAATTCATTCAACCCTTAGATTAAACCCTACCTCATCCTAGCCCTTTATTCTCCCCCTCCTTTGCCTATATATAGTTTAGTTTTTGCCTCATTTATGTCATTCTCATTCAGCCCCAAAAGTCCTCAAATTCCTTTCCCCTTTTCCTTCCTTCTTCCTCCCCTTCCCCTTAGATCTGAGCCGCCAGTCGACCGGTCGTCGACCGGTCGCCGAACGGTCGACGGTCGACAGGAGGTGCCATCTCCGCCATTTCAGCCGCTTTCACCACCATTCCGGGCTGCTGGGGATCCTCACAACCTTCAACGACAACATCTAGATCCAAGGAGAAGAAGGGGGCATCACTTATTGAGCTTTCTTTAACCTTTTTCTCTCTTTGTATTCATGTTTAAAGCTTACACTTGCTATATCTTGATGTATGCTTTGATGGATAGTGAGTAGTACTCTTGTTGGGGACTAGGGTTGTGTGCCCTAGTCCAATGTGACTTATTGATGCTTTGATTAATGAATAAATGCCTTTGTTGATTCATGAATATGTGTATTGTCTATTTTAATATGTGTTGGATGTGTATTTGAAGGATTGATCACTCTTTGGTATGCATTTAACCCATCTTGTATGAGAATGGTTTGGCTTGATCACTTTACTCTTCTCTAGGCAATTGGCAATATGTGTGATGAGCATGTTTCACTATGTATGACCCTTGATTCGATGCTTTACGCCTCCTTTCTTTCTCCCTTTTCATGGAGAGTCCCTAGGGCCCTAATAAGGCTTAAGAATACCTTAGAAGGAATCCACTCCACATCGATAATATCGGTGGAGTGGTGGGTTATGCATGTGTTGCTTGTTTGAGTCCCTAAGCTTCGACACTTTACGCCTCCTAAGCACTTTAGGGGATTCGGTATTAGGTAACATAGAGGGATCCCTTAAGACACCTAGAGAGTTTGAATGGCCCTAATAAGGCATTTGAATACCTTAGGAAAGCACGGTCCTAGAACCATAACATGGCTAGGATACGGGGCTTGATTCATGGACACATTGACATGTTTAGGCATTAGAGCATCATTGGTTGCATTGGACTTGGGGTTTGCCCGAAAACCCCAACACTTTCCTTATTGTGCACACACTCTTTACATTATCTACTTTACTTGCATTACATTACTTGCTTTATTTATTTGATTGTTATTTTGGCATTGCACCATTGCTTGTCACCAAATTCACCACACTCACAATTCACACATTGTTTATACACACACTCACTCACTCATTTCTATCCACATCTTGCCATCTCACATAGCTAGAGACACGACCACACACGCTACCGAGACGTCGGGGACCGTCAATCCCTGTGGAACGACAACCCCCTTCTCAATATCACTTACCAACTTTTGGCAATCGTCATTAACACTAAATTGTAAGAAATTAAGAACCCTAGAATCTCAAAATTACCGAGAATCCAAGAATCAGAAATCACAAATGGCCTCCACCTCCAATATCCTAACAGAAAGCAATGCCCAGCAATTCAGACTGGCCATGTATCCCCTTCCTGCAAACAAACACTCTCATCGTTCCCATATCAAGGATTACGAAGACTGTACAGCAAGCTTAGGTCCTTGGATCGACGAAATGACGGCCTCAACCCTGAATCATTACTTTCAAGCTGTCTGATGTCCTATTCTTGCTTTCCGGGCAAATGCCGCCATCTTTACAAAATGGCAAAGACATCATCAAGCAGTACGAATGGGCTACTGACCTACACCAAGCCTAGAAGAACTTAAGTGGTACTAAGCCAGGAAGGCAACAGACTTGGAACGCTGGCAAGACGTGGGAATAGCAAAAACACTATAGCTCTGTTTCTCTCTGCACAGTGGGGGAGGGAATCGCGCTCCTATCATAGCAGTTACTTGCTTCTGGGATACCTTCAACAATACCTTCAATTTCCAATTCGGCCAGATGGGAATCACGCTCCTAGATGTCCTCACTATTACCAGGCTTCCCATACACCCAGAACCTTACTACTATAGGGAATATGATCAAGCATTGGATTCACTTGAACACTGTCCAAGCTTAATTCGCCATCCCTACTGCAAGTCCTACACAGCCTAGTGCAACTATTTCTTGAAGCAAAACAACGAACAATGAGGAATTGCCTTCTTGGAGCTTTGGTTATGTAAGTTCATTTTCTGCATTACTATGAACAAGATTACAGGCACCTGGACCATGCTAGCCGCGACACTTTTCAACAGGAAAGCAACGAGATTAGGCCAACTTGTGTTAGCCAGCCTCTACCGTTCGTTGTACTATCTGTCACTCAGGCCCTTTAACTATAAGTCACTAGGAGGGCCTCTTTGGATTCTAGACCTCTGGCTACAAGTCTACTTCCCACAATTCAGACATCCTGAGGTGGATTCATTTCCAGAAGATGAAGTACTAGGAATGGCTTTCGCCAACAGAGATGAGTTCCCCTCTCCTTCTTACTTTGACTGCTTTTGTTACCTTTATCAACTAGATGAGTCAGCCTTAGATTCAGTAACGTTGATTATAAACAGAAAAATCCCTAGCCCATTAGAACATGGCTTCCTTTGGTCCCGCGAACAATCTGCATATGCTTTAGCTATGTTTAAACGGGCTGTTTCCTGTACTGACTTCAATCTCTCGGATGAAGAGGCTGGTTTTGCCCCTAACCACTTTGCTCACCAACTAGGGTTTAGGCAAAAAATTCCTTACCCTCTATTTGAAAGTCTAAATTTATATACCTCATGGCGATTGTCAGCGGATGATTCAAAAGACCAACACAGACTTAAAATCCATTTCAAGTATGCTCTAGTGCCTTCAGCCTCTGGGGCCAGCGTCCTTCAACGCAGCATGACAATCTCTCCACTGTACGCGATTTGGTGGAATGCCCTTTCGGCGAACCAATGGAATTGAAATGTAGAGGACCTCTTTCGCTTTATTTTTGCCAAAGGCAAAGTAGAGCTTAATTTTGAAGAAGATCAGCAAATCCTGAATGGTGCGAATGGAGAATCCTCTGCTGAAGCTACTCAAGATCAAAAGTAAAACCAGCCTGAGGAATCAACAACTGAGGTATGAATTCTAACTAAAGTTCGGTTTCGACCAATCCTTCAGTCGTTCTTGACTCTGTCCATCTTACTGTACTTTCAACAGGAAACTGCAAGGAGTTTACTGACAAGTGCAAAAATAGATGGTAAGTAGTAGAAGAGAAGGGGGTTGTCGTTCCACGGAGGATTGACGGCTCCCCGACTTCTCGGTAGCGTGTGTGCGAGTGCTTTAGCTATGTGTGGATGGCAAGATGTGAATAGAGTGAGTGAATGTGTGTATGAACAATGTGCGAAGTGTGAGTGTAGTGTTCGGTTTGTGTGAAATGTATGGTGGAATGCCAAGACAACAAACAACAAAATAAATGCAAACAAGTAAACAAAACAAGTAGAAGGTGTGCAAATATAGGAAGGTGTTGGAGTTTCGGGTTAACCCAAGTCCAAATGCGATGCATAACAAACTAACTAGTACTCATGCCTGTGCAATGAATGAATCAAACTTCGTATCTTAGCCATGTTATGGATCTAAGACCATCTTATCATGTGTATTCTAGTGCCGGATTATGGATCACTAGAACTCTCTCAAATTGGGTTGAGAGGCGAAGGGTACAAAGACTTAGAAGCTCAAACAAGGGGGACCTCATCACATCTAATATCAATTGCCTAGAGAAAGCTAGGAGTCACCCCAACAATCTCAATCAAAATAGGTTGCACACATGCACAAGAAAATGACTAAATTTCCTACACATGCATTCAACACAAATTGAAATGGATAAAAGACATACTCATTCATCACATAGCATTCATACATAATCAATCCATCAATACATCACATTGGACTAGGGCACACAACCCTAGTCCCCAACAAAGTGACTACTCACTAACCATAGAGGTATACAACATCATATCACAATAGTAAGCTATAAGCATGAATACAAAGAGAGAAAAGGGTTAAAGAAAGCTCAATCAGTGATGCCCCCTTCTTCTACTTTGATCTAGACGTCGTCCTTGATGGTTGTGAGGATCCCCAGCTGCCCAAGTGGTGGTAGAAGCGGCGGAAGAGGCGGAGATAGCTGGTCGACCCGTGCGTCGACCGTTCGACGGTCAGGTGTCGACCGGTCGACGGTCGTGCTGCGGCTGAACCGGAAGAGGGAGATGGGGGAGAGAAAGAGGAAAGGGAAAAGTGGGATTTTGGGGCTGGTGATGGGGATGACCTAATTCAGGTAAAGAAGGCTATATATAGGCAAAGGAGGGGGGAAATGGAGGGCTAAGATGAGGTAGGGTTTGATCCAAGGGCTAGATAGATTAAATGAAGGGCAAGGGGGTAACTTCCAAAGGAATAAAGGGGAGGAATAATCAAGGGGTGACCTCACCATATCTAGTGTGGTCCTTCGCTGAATTTTGGGCTTGTGTGGGTGATGAGTCACACGGTTGACTTTGCCTTGACTTTGACCGCGACCTTCGGAGTTGACCAAAGGTTGACTTTTGACCAAAACTCCGGAATTCTTGTGCAACTCACTTCCGGGACTTCATGTTGACTCGTTGACGCTCTCAAGTCGGGGTTGACCACGAGTTGACTTTTGGTCCTCGGGTTGACTTTTCGTCCTTTTGCCGGAAATGTCCAAAAAGCTCCAAATCGCACCCTTTCGCTCCCGATATCCGTCCGATGCTCGTTTGCCCTACAATGGTGCAAATCAAGGATTAGAGACACTAAACGGCCTTCGGATTAGCATTACTAAAGTGATTAGAGGCCTAATTTGTATGTAAATTTCATACAAATCACACCCCCACACTTAAGCTTTGCTTGTCCTCAAGCAAATAAAGAATCAACAATCCATATCACATTAATTTGCCTCAACAACCATATCCTCAAAGAGAGCCCACTAAGCCACACATCAAGATTCAATCAAGCATATACTCAAACCTCATGATTTGCCAAGTGATTAAGATATGTATCCAATGCATGCTCGGTGTAGTGTGTGCTAGCCATGGAATAATCAATCAAGAGCAATCAAATTAGCATAAATCGACAAGATTAACCGCTAAACTCACATGATTCACTAAATATTTCCGCTCTTGTGTTTAGGGTTAAGTGTTTACTCTCAAGACATTACCAAAAGCAACGTCCCCATAAGCTTGCTCATTGACCAACTCTCCACTAATTAATTCACAACTTATTGGATCAAAAGGGCTTTCACAAGGTTGAAATGGGGTCAAAGGTTAAGGGTTAGCATGAAACGAAGGAATGGATATACAAGTGTTCCAAGCATTTCACAAGACAACTCAAGGACTTTGAAACTCATTTTCTTTACAAACAATCCTAACTTTTATTCTCCTCTACCCATTATTCTAAAACAAACTCTCTTTTTGGATTTTCTTTCTTTCTATTTCTACTTTTCTCTTTCTTTTTCTCATAACTTTCCTTTTCCCATTTTGTATTTTTCTTTTCTTTTTGGGACTTTCTTTTTGAAACTTTATTTTTGTACACAACTTCTTTTTGATTTTCTCCACTTCTTTTCTTCTTTTGTATTTTGCTTTCTTTCGAACCTTTTTCTCCTTTACGAACATCTAAAAATACTCTACCCCCACACTTGCTTTACACAAACCCATAGAACACAAAGAACATGAGAAGTCACAATCGTCGTCTTGCTAATACTTGGAACAAGGGATGGTTAGTGTTTAAGCTAAAAACATGGGTTAGATTTTAGTGGTTAGCAAAGAAAAAGCTAATGATGAATGAGGCTCAAAATGGGTTAGTCCTAATGGATTAGTGTTTAGAGGATTAGAGATTAGTTTGGCCATGGTGCTTAACTAGTGCCTTAATCATTTCCAATTCATCGCAAATTAACACGTAGTCTCAAGAGGTCTTTGAGCAAGTTCTAGGTCTCGTAAACTAGTGGAATGCACACACATGAAGAACAAGGATGTATGAATGATGCATACATATCAATGAGGCTCAAAATCTCACCATATAGGGTATATGCATGTCAATACATCGTCTAGATATGCTTTTCCAATTGCAAGTGACCAATCAACATGGCAAATGTGCGTATAGTGTCAAGCAAGCATCGATTACATAAATTAATCACAAGGCAATCCAATGATTTCTAAGCACATGCTCTTTATCCTCTTAATTAGCAACTTAGTAGGCTCACAATCATCATCGGGGTTGTAAAAGACAAACAAAACACACACAAAACCTTCAAAGTTCCAAAATTATAAAATTTAAACCTTATGCACCTGTCGACCGGTCGACTGTAAGGGTCGACCGTTCGATAATTGCTCCCTGGATGAGTGTCGACCGGTCGACACACGGGTCGACCGTTCGATGAAAACTTTGAAAAATTCAAAAATTTTGGTGGTTTGAAAATGTGAAATCCTTTTAGTTTGGCCCAACCTCACCCCCACACTTAAAACCAACATTGTCCTCAATGTTGTGAGGTGGTTGAAAATGAAAATCAAGTGGGTGAAAGTGAGGAAACGAAGTCGGGCGAATGCACACATACAAAATATAGCAACGGATGATAGAGTAAGAAAAACCCCCTTTGTAGACTCCCTTAGCTAGCCGAGAAACCACAAATAGACACCAGCCTCAGGGCACAAGGCCCTGACTTCCATACGTTAGCTCCTCGGGTGCCAAATGAATTAGAAAGTGCGATTGCATCGGGATCACTTGAAAACAGGGGAAAACAGCACTGCAGCATCGACCTTCTCCCAAAGATTTGGGCATAGCTCCAAGAATAGGCCTCCAAGTTGAGTGATTCCAGTGGCATTGGAAAGTAGACTCCAAGAGCTTTAGTTTGGCCACTGGAAACTCAGAAATAGCCTTCCGGACTAGCAATGAAGAACCGGTCAAAGTGACCCTTCAGAAGGTCAAACTGTAGTGAGTACTCCTCCTTCAAACAAAGATTGCAGCAGATCCAACGGTCCATTCAGAGATAAATTTTGACTGGGAACAGAGGACTCATAGAGGAAGCATCTCCAACTGATATCAATGAATTCCAACGGTCAGATGTAGAGAAAACGGCCTCCAAAGTTCCTGCTCTGCCCAGGCCTCTCATAGACAAATGCAATCCAACACTTCTTGGGTTTCTTACTCCAAGACTCCTATCGAAACACCTCCCAACCTCCCTAGATTCTTTTATTCATTACTAAATAATGCTGAAAATAAATGTGTTTCTCCAAATGGGGTTGCCTCCCCACAAGCGCTTCGGTTTATAGACCTACAAGCCGGTCTTGGTTTCTTCTTGGTGAAATTATGGTGGCTCAAAGCAAAGCTTCTTCCCACTCAATGCATGGCTGGTCTCACCATCTCCATGGCTTCCTACAAAGCAGCCCTTGATGCCATTGAAAATCGACATTGAAGTTCGGGGCCATGCATACTTCTTCTTCTTAACTTCTCCAACCATCTCCCTCATGGCCTTGATTGTCTCTTTTTGTACCGCATTCATGGGAGGGCTTTCCTTTGTAGCTCCTTCAAGGAATGGATCCTTCTCAAATATGTCTTCATGGGGCCAAGGTGGTGGCTTCGTGTGCTCAATGGAAGGAAGGTTGTCATACCCCCAAATTGCGGAATAGTGATCATAAGCACGAGGTGTCGGCTTCGGTGGATTCAAGGGACCAAAAATCCTCTCGCTCTTAGCGCTATTTCCCTTCACCAAGTTAATAGAAAACACCTCCTCAACTACCTCCGGTGGATGGATGGGTTTGAACATTTCGAACTTCACCTTCTCACCCAAAACCTTGAAACTAATGGTGCCCTTTAGAACATTAATCTTCACACCCGCCGTAGCCATGAAAGGGCGTCCAAAGATAAGGGGAAATCCATTGTCTCCATTGGGGTCTTCACCCATGTCAAGCACAACAAAATCGGCGGGAAGAATAAACTTATCAACTCTTACAAGCACATCTTCCACTACACCCGCCGGTCTTCGTTTGCTTCCATCCGCAAAAGTGAGTGCAATAGGGGTAGGATGCAAAGCACCAATGCTCAACCTCTTGTAGAGAGATAGAGGCATCACATTGACACTCGCCCCTAGATCCATGAGCGCTCCATCAAGGTGAGTTGCACCGATTTGACATCCAATAGTGAAGCTTCCGGGATCCTTCCTCTTTGGTGGCATGTTGTGTTGTATCATTGAGCTCACATGCCCTTCAATCTTGTAGACTTCATGCTCCTCAAATTTCTTCTTCTTGGTACACAAGTCCTTGAGAAACTTTGCATAGACCGGCACTTGGCAAATGAGCTCTAGCAATGGAATGTTAATCTCCACCTTGTTGAACACTTCTCGTAGCTCATTCATTAACGCCGTCTTCTTGTTCTTCCGCTCATTGGGGGCGACTTTCTTCACTTCATGGACAACGATGTCATCATCAAGGAGCTCCCTAGAGGTGCTCATGGTTCTTGGTGGGTCCATAGCCATCATAGCCTCACCACCAAGGTTAGAAACCATGGCACTCTCATGCCTAGGAGTCTCCTCACACAATGCTCCTTCTTGTGTTGTCACTCCACCATAAGAGGTAACATCATTCTCAAAAGACAAATACCCAAGTCCCTTGCCAAGCACAACTCCTTCCTCCATATCATTAGCACACCATACTTCCTCCTTCAATCCATAGTTGCCAAGGAGTCCATTTTCTTCCTCCTTGGCCCCATCCTCCATGTAATGCATATGATCAAAGTTCTCATGAATGGGAATGGAGGGAGAAGGGATATAGTAATTAGAAATTGGGGGAGTAGGAGTGTAAGTAGCATGAGAGATACCGGAATAGGATGTAGATATAGCATTGCACTCCTCCTTTGACTTGAACTTGAGGTTTGGCTCCACTTTAGAAGGCAATGCACCTTTTGGCCTCTCACCAATCTCCTTGGCTAATTGGCCCATTTGAAACTCAATCTTGGATATGCCTTGTTGCAAGCTATGGTACCCTTGTTGAAGTGTCGAAATTGCTTGATCGCTCTTCACTTGGCTTTGAACAAGGGTAGCAATCATGTCCTTTATAGTCGGCTCCGTTGAATCTTGCGCTTGAGAGGTACTTGGGGCAGCAAAAGAGGATGAGACACCTTGATTGTAAGTGCCTCCTCCTTGGTTAGAAAACCCGGGAGGTGCTCCATAGGTTGAGCTCTTGTATCCTCCGTATGCTCCACTCCCTTGAGTCTTCTCTTGATACCCTTGAGTGTTGCTCCCATAAGGCCTTGGTTGGTACCCTTGACTCCTTCCTTGATCATTTCGGGGTGCATATTTGTTGTACGGCTTAGGAGGCGCTTGATAAGAACCTTGTGGGTAGGAGCCCACTTGGTTCACATGTTGCCTCTCTTCCTTCTCCTTGTCTACCATATAAGAACACTCCTCCGATTCATGACCATGAGATCCACAATAGAAGCAAGGAGGTGAAGAGACTACACTATTGACTTGTGATGGGGTAGCCTTCAATTGTGCTTGTAGGAGCATGTCCATCTTCTTGTTAAAAGCCGCTTCCAACCTATCAAATTGAGTGCTCAACAAATCATCACCCGTTGGCTCACTTGAGACATTGTGGACCTTTGACACTTGAGTTGTCGGTTGTGTGGGAGGATGCCTTCGAGGTCCAAAATCATCCCAAAGCTCGGAGTTAGTGGCTAAGTCCTCAAACGTGTCCCATGCTTCATCGGGGGACATGCTTGCTATGGTGCTTCCTCTAAATGTATCCACCCTTTGTCGTTGATTAGAAGATAAGCCTCGGTAGAACACATCAACAAGAAACCATTGTTCCAATCCGTGGTGTGGGCAACTCATCACTAAGTCCTTGAATCTCTCCCATGTTTCGTAGAAAGCATCACCCGATTGGTGCTTGAAGTTGACAATTGAATCACGAACCTTTGCCGCCTTGCTTGGTGGGAAGAACTTGGATAAGAAAGCCTCTTGCAACTCGAACCATGAATGTATAGACCTTGGTGGAATCTTGAGTAGCCATTTCCTTGCTCCATCCTTCAAGGTGAAGGGGAACAAACGAAGCTTCAAACCATCCTCCGGTAGTCCATGTAGTTGAACCGTTGTGCATGCTTGTTCGAATTCCATAAGGTGGTCATAGGGGCTCTCATCCTTCAAGGCGTGGAAATTAGGCATAATACTCAATGTGGAGGACTTGATTTCGTAATGAGTATTGCACGGTGGAAGAACGATGCATGATGGATGATCCACTACATGAGGGAGAGTGTATTCCCTCATGCGCCTCACGGGTGGTGGAGGTGGATTATTGTTGTTGTGTGGCTCTTCTTCTTCCATTGTTGCCTCTGGAATATGGTCTTCTAAAGGTGCTTCTCGGCTCTCAAATGTAGGAGGTGCGCTCTCACACACAATCCTTGGAATACGCCGCCTCCTTCTTGGCCGTCCTCTTGTATTCTCGCTTAAGACTCTTCCACTTCTAAGTTGAATCGGTGTGTGAGAGGTTGAAGCAAGGTTCATACACCTTCACAACACAATAGACAGTGGTTAAGTATCACAATCGAGGCAAGAAATACAAAGAAAAAATGGTTAGATAAGCAATAGAAAGCGAGAGTGAGAGAAACAAATCAAGGGAAGCAAGGTTGCTCCCAGTCGACCGTTCGACAATAGGTGTCGACCGGTCGAGCCACGTCCAGGGAGTTCCCGTCGAACGGTCGAGGAACAGGGTCGACCGTTCGTGAAATGCCCTGAAACGAAAATTTTCGGTTTTTCTCTTTATAAACCTAAACAAACAAGGTTCCTAGAAGTGCTAGGGAACCCAAATCAACACAAAACAAGTAATAACAAGCAACTAACACGCAAACAAACACAAGAATTCAATATAGACAAGCTTAAAACAACTTCAAGCAAGAAATGAAATGTGCACACTTATTAGAACTTCAACTAGAAAGTGATAGCATTAGGGGTGCTCATGTCTTACATATATCACTAGGATATAAGGTCCGTCACTCCCCTAATGTGTCTCACTCAAGAGTGAATAGCACATGCGAAACAAACAAACACAATATGAACAAAATGAGTTAAACAAAAAAGAATGCTAAAGACTCGACGAACTACCAAGAAATCAAGGATTTAACCTCAATCCCCGGCAGCGGCGCCATTTTGACAAGTGCAAAAATAGATGGTAAGTAGAAGAAGAGAAGGGGGTTGTCGTTCCACGGAGGATTGACGGCTCCCCGACTTCCCGGTAGCGTGTGTGGTCGTGTCTCTAGCTATATGGAGTGATAAGGAGATGGATAGAGTGAGTGAATGTGTATGATCAATGTGCAAAGTGTGTAGTGAGGTGTGGTTTACGCAATGGTGGGATGCTAATCAATCAAACAAGAGAATGTAAGTAAACAAAGCAAGTAATGTAAAGTGTGTGCACAAAATATGAAGGTAAGTAGTAGAAAAGAAGGGGGTTGTCGTTCCACGGAGGATTGACGGCTCCCCGACTTCTCGGTAGCGTGTGTGCGAGTGCTTTAGCTATGTGTGGATGGCAAGATGTGAATAGAGTGAGTGAATGTGTGTATGAACAATGTGCGAAGTGTGAGTGTAGTGTTCGGTTTGTGTGAAATGTATGGTGGAATGCCAAGACAACAAACAACAAAATAAATGCAAACAAGTAAACAAAACAAGTAGAAGGTGTGCAAATATAGGAAGGTGTTGGAGTTTCGGGTTAACCCAAGTCCAAATGCGATGCATAACAAACTAACTAGTACTCATGCCTGTGCAATGAATGAATCAAACTTCGTATCTTAGCCATGTTATGGATCTAAGACCATCTTATCATGTGTATTCTAGTGCCGGATTATGGATCACTAGAACTCTCTCAAATTGGTTTGAGAGGCGAAGGGTACAAAGACTTAGAAGCTCAAACAAGGAAACCTCATCACATCTAATATCTATTGCCTAGAGAAAGCTAGGAGTCACCCCAACACTCTCAATCAACATAGGTTGCACACATGCCCAAGAAAGTGACTAAATTTCCTACACATGCATTCAACACAAATTGAAATGGATAAAAGACATACTCATTCATCACATAGCATTCATACATAATCAATCCATCAATACATCACATTGGACTAGGGCACACAACCCTAGTCCCCAACAAAGTGACTACTCACTAACCATAGAGGTATACAACATCATATCACAATAGTAAGCTATAAGCATGAATACAAAGAGAGAAAAGGGTTAAAGAAAGCTCAATCAGTGATGCCCCCTTCTTCTACTTTGATCTAGACGTCGTCCTTGATGGTTGTGAGGATCCCCAGCTGCCCAAGTGGTGGTAGAAGCGGCGGAAGAGGCGGAGATAGCTGGTCGACCCGTGCGTCGACCGTTCGACGGTCAGGTGTCGACCGGTCGACGGTCGTGCTGCGGCTGAACCGGAAGAGGGAGATGGGGGAGAGAAAGAGGAAAGGGAAAAGTGGGATTTTGGGGCTGGTGATAGGGATGACCTAATTCAGGTAAAGAAGGCTATATATAGGCAAATGAGGGGGGAAATGGAGGGCTAAGATGAGGTAGGGTTTGATCCAAGGGCTAGATAGATTAAATGAAGGGCAAGGGGGTAACTTCCAAAGGAATAAAGGGGAGGAATAATCAAGGGGTGACCTCACCATATCTAGTGTGGTCCTTTGCTGAATTTTGGGCTTGTGTGGGTGATGAGTCACACGGTTGACTTTGCCTTGACTTTGACCGCGACCTTCGGAGTTGACCAAAGGTTGACTTTTGACCAAAACTCCGGAATTCTTGTGCAACTCACTTCCGGGACTTCATGTTGACTCGTTGACGCTCTCAAGTCGGGGTTGACCACGAGTTGACTTTTGGTCCTCGGGTTGACTTTTCGTCCTTTTGCCGGAAATGTCCAAAAAGCTCCAAATCGCACCCTTTCGCTCCCGATATCCGTCCGATGCTCGTTTGCCCTACAATGGTGCAAATCAAGGATTAGAGACACTAAACGGCCTTCGGATTAGCATTACTAAAGTGATTAGAGGCCTAATTTGTATGTAAATTTCATACAAATCATTTACATCCAGGAGAAGCTTCTTCCTCCCAAACTGCAAAGAAAAGAACAAGAGAGCCTCAGGCTGGAGAAGAGGAAGAAGAAGAAGAAATTCCTTTGGTACAAATGAACCCTTTTAAATAAAACCTCTAGTCTAGTTTAACTTTTGGCTAACCACTAACTGGTTTTATTTGTATTCTATAGAACCGAAAGCGCAGGGTAATTGAAATTGTTGAAATAGCAGATGACTCCCCAATTCCTGAAGTCGAAAATGTCCCCTTAGCTCATGAACCTGAAGACACCTCTTCAGATGGAAATTCTGAAGCCGACGAGATAGAAATGGTTAAGGCTTTGGACAGCCTTGGAATGTTGGAAGTCACATATGCTGTTCCACTTGCCTAAGCATTCGACCCCCCACACCAAATGGACACAGAAAAAGAAGCAATACCAGGTTCGGATCCTGCGCCTGAGTTCACCACCCCAAGGGCTAATGAAGCAAAAATGGAGAAATCCGCGCCCTCAGAAACTACCTCTCAGCCTGTGGAAACAGTGAATGAAGAAGCTCCAGAGAAAGAGGATGCTGTGATTGCTCGTGATGAAACGGAGATAATAATGCCCACAAGCCGAGGGGTCACTCCTGATGAGGTATCAACAACTTCAAACCTGGAGCAAGTTGCTGCTGAACCTTCTATAGAGGTATACATCTCCCTTATTGCAAATTTTCGTTAACTGTTCAAAACTTAGACCATATTCGTCTTTACAGGAACATAATCTACCACAAACCGAAGCAGAAAATCCAGAGATGGCTGTAGGAGATTTTGGATTACCTGCGAATGAAGACGCCAACGCGGCACATGAGGCGGATGGGGGTAACCAACCTGCCGCATAAGAAATAACGGTAGACGCAACTCAAGGAGTTGATTAGCCTCCGGATCCTACTCCCTCGATGGTATGACAGGACCCGCCCTAGATTCCACCCTGGAATCCGAGGTGGGTCCTGTCAACTTGGTATCAGAGCATTAGGTTGTTTGGTTCTGTAAACTTGTCAGGTCCGTGTACTTTGAATACTTGATATATTTAACATCTTCCGAGTGATGGCCCGACCGCGGCGGTTCCCCATCATATATTATTCGGTGCTAATATCATCAGGTAGGAGAAGTATGCGACTAGACACCGTTTACTTTCAAGTCCTTAACCTTGATTCCTCAATTGTATTATGCCTCATGGTCATGGTTGGCCTCATAAGGTATGATTTCTCCATCGGTTGGGAGAATTGTGTTGAGTTGGTTTCTACGGTGGCTCCTCAAGGATAACTTTTGGAGCATGGTGGGGTAGCTAGTATCCCCGAGTTTTGGTGTTGATTCTAGTTGTGGTTGTGGGCAATTTGAAGGCCCGTAATTGTGGGTACCTTGGAACCGGCTTTGGCGTGGATTTGGGTGAGTAGGCTAAAGAATCATGTGATGAATGGAGTACACCAGCGATAACGAAATTCTTTAGGCTCCAGTATTACTAGCTTGTTGGTAATGCTTAATGTTTTTGGACAGTGACTGGGAAGGTTAGTGGTTATTGGTGTGGCTAGTTGAGTTACTAAGAAACTGTCCTCAGCTGGTTAGGAGAGCTGTATATTAATGTCATTCTATTTTCGGATGTGTATCTTGTTGAATTTCTGAATGGCCCCAGCTGATTTGAAAGAGTTAAAGATTCAATTACAGGAGTTAATCGATGAGAATTCTTTCGACCTACAGTTTTTGTTGTGGATGCTCCTATTTGTTTCGGAGAAGGATGGTGTTGAGACTTTGTTTTGACTACATGAAAGTGGATCAGGCGATTGTGGAAAACGAGTATCTTTTGTATCGTATTATTAACCTGTTTGGCCGGATGAAGGGAACTAACTTGTTTTCTAAGTTAATTCGAGATTTGAATTTCACTAGTTGTATGTTTTTGAGATCAGGTATGTGGAAGGATGGTGATGGGAATAGAAAAAAATCGTTCTTTCCAGAAATCGGTAGATGGCGAGAACTCGTACATTGTTGACAATTTGGTCTATGCTCGAGTAGGTGTGAATATGTGGACCGTCTCGCCAAATGTTGTGGAGGCTAGAGAAACAATTGAATAGTGAGACTAATAATGGACACTTTGGGGTTAGTTAAAGTTGCATGCTTGGGATTTATGATCTCAGCCTTTCTGGTACTTATCTGTGTGTAAGAGTTTATATAAGATTCGAAGTGACATAATAAGGATTCTAGTAACCAAGACTGTGGATTTGATTAAGTGGTAAGACCTATGAATGTGGCGGCGTTTGAGAGTTATTCGGGGCGTAGAAGTTATTATCGTAGTTTGAGGAAGGTGTTTCTGAAATAGTAGGATCTCTCATTTCACTTACCAGAAATGGTAATTGATTTGTGTGATCAGAAATGTGTGAACAAGGTTTCAGGAGCTTAAGAAATCGATCATGTGGCCCTTGCAGACGGTAGGAATGGAAACAGTATGAATAGTGTTGGGGCCTTATGATATTTGAGATATTATGTGTTGCAACTTGGAAGGGTAGTTGTTACTCATGTTTTTAGCTACTTGAGGAGCAAGATAAGAGTTATCTCACTAATGACTTGTACCTTGCTGCAATATTATTTGCTCTCGTTACTGGAGGCTTTAGCGCTATTATCAGATGGATAGTGAACCTCAAAATTTAGTTTTATGAGGATCACTCAAGTGCGTTACTAGTTAACTTTTAATTGATACCCTTGTTGACTAGTCAAGTGGAGGAAGTCAAGGATCATTATTTTCGTGTTGTTGAAGTTAAGGGAGCATATTGGGTGTTTCAATCTTCTTGGAGATTTCTTTATAGAAGGAATGGTGTGTCGTGGAGATATGGTTTGAAGATCGTAAATTACTTTACGTGCTGGTGAAAGTATTTTTGATATGTCATGCAATAAGAGGAGCTAAACAGGAACCCAATAGTAGTTGTGAGATTATCGTCCGCATATCTTCAAGTACAAAATTTTGGGGACGTGAGCATTCTAGTGCACGTGTTGTTTCCCAAGGATTGGTTTTCGCCAACCATGTTTTAGAAGTTAGCTTTGTGGAGGAGTGACAAGTTGTTTTGGTATCCTCAGGGTTGCAGTATTCGAGAAGTTGGCACGAGTTTTTTGTGGGCGTGGGCAATGAGTATTCAAGCTTGTTATTGTGGGGCAAGCCGAGGATTCTTGACCAAGACTTGACCTTCGAGTATATCCATCTCCGGAAGCAACACCGATTTTGGAATCGTTTACGAATTGAAGCCACTGTTGAAGGGGGGATGAACTGTACAGTTTGAAGATATTTTTGGACAAGCATTTGTCCAATGGAGTACCCAACGGAATGACGACGTATACCACAATAGTTAAGAGTAACATATCTGGATTTCTCAAAAGTGAATTTACAAGTCGACTAAGGAAGCATAGAGGAAGCGTTTGACAAGTTAGAGGAGTAAGGAGTCAGCTACATCAATAAGAATCGACTTACTCTTAGAAAGCAATGACCACGAAATTTGAGTTCGACATACTAGGAGGTAACTGCGCATTTAGTGATGCGAACTACACTCTGAACCTTAAGGTTCTTTTTTTTTCAAGCCGAAAAGTACGTGGAAAGTGGAATATTAGGAACTGCACGCATGTTCGTGTTTGACAGATGTGACAGTGTCTTCATCGACGGCTACAATGGAAGGAAGCATGTATGTGATCGATCTTTACTTGTTGATTGGAGTTGTCCTGTTCCTTGATGCTTCATTAATCGCTACGTCTAAGTGTTACCTTTTGGACGGGCTTGAGACGAAGATCGTACGCAATGAATTAACAATTGAAGTCCGAATCATGAGAAGGAAAAGTGTTACTTCAAGTGATTTTGAAGGAATCGTGTAAGGTTGAGCCTATACAAGCAGAAGTGACTTTGACGCAAACATAAGGTAAAGTTGATTTGAATTACTAGCGATACTCCCCTCGGAAACTTGGAAGTAATGACTTTGATGATTTCGGTTCAATTTACGAGAAAACAGTTTCAAATGATACTTCGTTGAAATGACAAATAACCAACGTGAGTTGTTGTGAGCTTGTGCAACGGATTTGAAAGGAACACGATTAGGGAGCTTATCGCGGATACCATTTCAAATGCTACTTATGAGGGTAATATTAAATGACTTTGTATGGATTGGAATTCGGTGAATAATTGTGTTGACTGTGCTGGGCGACGACAATAAAGTGGTAAAAAATTATTATTTAGTTTCATAATTAGTTAACTTTGCCTATGTAAACGGAATTATTGGCGTGATGTAGTGTTCCACGCAAATTGATTTCTTGGAATGCATGAGAAGAACTTTCATGCCATCTTGATTGGCTAGTTATTGCGGCAATAATTTGGGTAATTAGATTTACCACGACATGCAGTATACAGTTATTGTAAGTGATGGGTGACTAGTTAACATTAGTTTCCAAGAAACTTATGGCATATTCAATTGAAGAGGGCAAGATGGAAACAAAGATAAGTTTGATTATGGTACTAAGCTTGGAGAAGTCGAAATAAGGGTTTGGAATTTGGCATATACATTTACACACACCAAGACAATGAAAAAGAAATTAGTTTTGTGAAAAACAACAGTTGATTACATGAGTGGGATATTTCTACAATAGGACCACATCGAGTTAAGCGAAAGTTAAAGGTCCAAGTCGTACTAAAAGAAATGAAATATGTTTTGTGCACACTCGAGTCAAAAGTGAAAAAGGAAGTGACCTATGAGTATCCTCAGTTCGGGTAAATTTCGGGGACGGAATTTTTATAAGGGGAGAATTGATACGTCCCGAACCTAGTTGCCTTTTGGTTGATTTACTATTACATAAATCGAGATTTACTTCTATTCGAGATCGTTTTACTGTTTCAAGGGGCACTAAAGTTGACTTTTTTATAGTTGATTTAATTGGGAAATTTCTTTTTCTAGAATGTGGTAGAAGACGTTAAAACGAAACCATAGACACATGGCACGCCCAAAACAGAGTTCGTATGTGAAGGTTATGTTCAAAAATGGAAATTGCCATTTTTGGGCGTGAGTATAAATAGCCAAACTTACCACAAAGGGTAAGAAAATCAGAGAAACACCTAAAAAAGAACCCTAGCCGCTCTCTCTGCCACGACCCGGATTCCGACCTGATCCGGTTGGGTTTTCCGGCAATTTTTTCACCGTCCGGCGGCCGATGGGAGCAAGACTGGTGGCGTTGGATTCCTCTCTTCCTCCTCTACCTATCCGTGATGGTTTTGTAGCAAGTTTCGACACGAGGTGAGCCCAGCAAACCAAGAACAGTCTGCGTCGGGGCTCCGATCGGATCTTGCTCTTCCAGCCATCTTCCACAGTGATCCTTCTTGGGTTTTGTAGCCCTTGACCCGCCTAGCAATCCCTCCAAAGGGCTTGATTCAATTCGAATCGAGGTATGAGATCCGACTAAAAGAAGATTTTTGGGGATTTTGAGATTTATTTCGAATTTCTATCTTGTAATGTAAATTCCCGATTCTTGACTTAGATTTGGACTTTATGGTAGTTAATAAAGTTCTTGGGCTCGGAGAGAGGAAGATGTTGATGTAAGTATTGCAATTCTTGGAAGTGACCGAGTTAGTAGATAAAAAGTACACAAAAATTGGACTACGTATGAGAGAGTTATAGGTTTTAGAAGTTACTATTTGAGGAAGGTTATTTTGGGAAACTTCCCCTTTGGGAAAGTTTCCATTTTTAGCTGAGTTCTCCCTTTCTCTCTCTCTCGGTCCCATGCTTTTCTCTCTCCCTGGCAGTGCCACAGTCGGCACTTTGCCGGCCATTTTCTCGTAGCTCCGGCCATTGAAGCCACGTGAAATTGGTCCCAAATTGTTCACCACACTACCCTCTACAATTCTATACCACTTTTCTTGATCGAATCTAGGTGTAGGAGGAGAAAACAAGGAGAGAAAAATCCGATTTTTCGGCCAAAACACCCTTAGCCCCGATCTCAATTTCCGGCCAATTTGGACCAAACCACTTGCTGGGCTTGGAAGCCCTTCCCACGGCTTTTTGCCAACATGAACGATGTTGGAGAGCCACTCATTGTATTTGGGGCGGGTCCACCTACACCTAGATTGGATCAGGAAGTATATGTCACTTCTTGCTTCTTGATCAAGCGAATGCAAACAGAGAGAGCACTAACTCTGTCGGTTCGTACGTGAAACGCCTAAATGGAATTAGGTCTTCGAACATGATCTCTTGCGAATGCAATAATCGATACTTCCTCAAAGCTGAGTAAGCAGAGCAATCAATTGGAGAGGTTTGAGAAAAACACTAGGTTTGCTAAGACGTGATCTTAGCTCTATTGTGAGTCCTGAATCTGCTTCAAAGAGGCTTTAGTTGATAGGGTTTGCTCCGGGTAGGCTTGTATGCAAAAAAAGTTACTTGTAGTTTGTATATTGATCGAGAGAGAGCTCTGTTCGCCCTAGGACCCTCTATTTATAGAGATAAGTCTGGAAGTTCCCTCAACATAAGAGGATTGTAATTTGCTTTCCGAAACAGAACTCTTACATGTAATCATAGCGTTAATTATTTACAAAGTTAATGTTTCCTTGAGTAATAGGGAAGACACAGAGCAAGGATCCAACCCTAAATAAACTCAAAGGTATTTCGGGCCGTAATTCTCGGCCCATGGACTGTGATAATAAGATTAAACAACCAAATATGCATTTGGGCTCAAAACAATTATCTATAATGATTTTGAGGCCATTTCTTGATGGAACTCTAGAATGCAACATAAAGTTGTCCATCCGTGAATACAGGTTGGGGAAGATATAGTCCAACTTGTTTTAAAGACTGACCTTGGCTTTTTTTTATTGTTATTGCGTAACAAAGTCTAATTGGGAATTGGCGTCTCTTAAAAATGAAAGGTCATTTGTTTTCTGTTGCTGTAAGTAATTCTAGGTTTTTATACTTTGTAACCAATATTGCTGCCAGTAAGCATCTGTGCTTCAATAAGTTTATCAAACAATTGGGTAATAACTAATCTTGTTCCATTGCATAAACCTAAAGATTGATTTAAATTTCTCAACAACATAACAAGCATTCCTATTTTTAAAGTTAATTTATGCGAAGGCAAACCATTGAATTCAAGTCCATTAAGGAATTTTGTAGGATGCATTATGTTAAGATTTTCTAAATTGCCAGATGACGAACACAAAGAATCTGAACTTAAATAAGTATGTTTTTGTCCGGATAACAAATCTATTGCATAATTGTTTATTTCTGTGACAGTACAATTTCTAGGTGTAACAATGGCTCGTTCCCTCAAATAGGAAAAATTATTAATTTTTTTTTTCAAAATCTGGGTATGTCGATGTAAAAATTGAATGAATAGGATCTGAATATGAATGAAAAAGCAAGTCTTCAGGAATTTTAATCCAAGATGCATCTTTATCATTTGGATCATCTATATCAACAATCTGACCATCACCGATATGTAGAATCCAAGTAGCAAAATCACTTAATTTATGTTTTTCTTCATCGTTCAATCCTTTTTTGGATAGTCTCATATTTTCTTTTAAATGAAATATTTTTAAAAATGGCCATAAGTATGAGCTATTAAGTGAGACATCAATTATTTCTTCTCTAGTTCGATCCTCCAGGAATAACTGGTAATATTTGTCTAAAATCACCACCCAACAGAAAAGGATTGCCACCAAATGGAATATTAATATTTGAATCATTCAAATGTGATAGAATATCAGAAAGCAACTTATCTAATGCTTCAAAACAATGTCTATGATTCATAGGAGCTTCATCCCAAATAATCAAGTCTGCTTTTTCAATCAATTTGGCAAGATGATTTCCTTTTTTTATCTGGCATGTTGAACAATTGGTAATAGTTAAGGGAATCTTAAATCTAGAATGGGTTGTTCTACCACCTGGGAGTAATAATGATGTTATTCCTGATGAAGCAACAACCAAAACAATTTTACCCTCGGCTCTAATTTTGCTTATTATTGTGTGCCACAAAAAAGTTTTTCCGGTCCCCCCATGACCATAAACAAAAAAGAGGCCTGGTTTTTTTTCATTCACATCATTGATAACACAATCATACACATCTTTTTGGCTTTTGTTCAACTGTGCAATCAAAGTTGAGTGTTCTTTTTCTAAATCATGATAATCATAATTTAATTCTTCTCTCAACATTATTTTTAATTTCTGACAGTCTATGTTCATCAGGCATAGGGAGATGATGATCTTTCAAAGAGCTGGATGAGTCATTAAAAAGCTGTTCTAATTCATACAAAAGAGAATTTTTTTAATTCAGATTCTGCTACAATCAGATTTGGCATTGCAAAAGTCTTTCGTAATTTATATAAAATGTCATCACACATATTTTGCCAATGCGTATCAAAAAGGAGTTGAGGATTTCCTACATCACAAAACAAAATGATTGTAACAAACAATTGTCTTATTTCAGAACATGATGTTGTGTTCACAACATCTGCTAAGGTGTCAATCCACTCTTTATCATCTCCTAACAAACCTAGGCATTTGCATGCAGCTTGATATGACAGATGTGTGATGCCATTAACAGTTTTGATATCATCAAAATTTACAACACCTTTTTGCAAATTTAATAACATTCGGAAATAATATAATTCACCAGATGCAGGATGCACATAGGCTATCCTACCTATGGATTTTCCTCGTTTCCTAGGTTTCCAAATCTTATTGCGCGAATACCAAACAAATTTTGAAGGAAATTGAGCGTATGTCAAAGTCTGTGCTTGGGGAAAAGTTTTATTCGCCTCAAACCAACTTGTCAGCATTGTATGTTCAATACCCTTTTGATTAATAATCGATTCAAGCGATCGATCACTATTGAAAACAACATTCTGTGCCAAAGGCAAATATATGGGCAATCGTTCAACAGTAGGCTCTCTAGAATGAATAGGGTATTGAAATAATCTTCAAACAGCTTCATACAATGATATGTATCTACAATTAAGATAGGCCAGTATTTCATCATTTGGGTTGTCTTGAAAAA
Source organism: Rubus parviflorus (assembly GCA_029955375.1). Taxonomy (NCBI): domain Eukaryota; kingdom Viridiplantae; phylum Streptophyta; class Magnoliopsida; order Rosales; family Rosaceae; genus Rubus; species Rubus parviflorus. The sequence goes on along the minus strand of JARGGL010000005.1, from coordinate 5,039,032 downwards.
CTACTCTAGCTCTATCTGAACCTTTGTTTATATACTTAAAAAGATATTTTATAAGCATTGATTGATTGACAATAGGATTCAACATTTATATGAGCATTATATCTTAATAATAACTCTGGATTGTAAGGCACGAAAAAACTGTTATCAATTTTTATTCCATTTTTAGCACATATTTTGTTGCATCTGCACAGCGCTTATATACAGAAAAACCGCTTGTTACAAAAATTGTTTCGCTTTTATATTGCTTAGGAAAAGATTTAGAACGTGCGCCTCTTTGCATGCAAGGAGAATTAGGATTGATAATGTTTGGAATTTGCTATATCTACATGGTATGATCGTAATTATGGTTTACCTTCCTTAGCAAGAGCCTCAATCATCATTTCATTAGTAACATTGTTTGGAGGAATTTTGTGAGCCTTCATACGATCATACCAGTCATATGCATCAACACTGCTTGAATCATTTCGTGCACACCCACTAATAATTGCATTGTATGTGACGACGGTTGGCTCAATCCCTGCTGTAACCATCTCCTAAACAATGGTCTCTACCAAATTAAATTTTCCTTGTCCACTGAAAACTGAAGCCATGATTGTGTAGGCATACAGGTTTGGTTTTACACCAAGCTTGATCATATGTTCCCACTCCTGGCGAGCCTCATCATAGAGTTTCCTTTTTTCATGGGCACTGAGCAATGCCCCGTAAGAAAGGATTGTAGGTTTTTGACCTTGTTCCACCATTCTTTTGAAAATCTGGACAGCAGCAGAAGTTTCTGCAGCCTTGGAACAGGCAACAAGAACTGCATTCCATTCCTTACTTCTAGGTTTAAGACCTTTCTCTTCCATCTTGTTGAGCAACCTGACACCCCATCTCCAAATTCCTTTTTTTCTAGCCGCAGTCAGAAGAACATTAAAGTGTTCATTGCTCAAAAAAAAAAAAAGAACATTAAAGTGAGATACTACCAATTCATATGACATGTTATTTGGCTTTGGTCCCTTGTCCAACATATCCTCATAAATCTCCAAAGCTGCCCACCATTTCTTAGTCTTCCCCATCACCCAAATCACATGATTGCAGACGGATATACTTATTTCAGAATGCCTTTCTCTTATCCTACTATACAATTCTTTTGCCACATTATAGTGTTCTTCACGGGTACAAGCCCACAAAAGGCGCTCACACTACTAGAAAAACCAAGTGTAGGAACTGATTTTATTCAGTCATTAATGGCTGCATTGGGGACTGACATCAGTCCCTTCTCTTTATTAGAGACCATACAGTAGAATAGGTCACTGAAGATGGAATCAGGCCCTTTTTCAACACTCCAAGGCTCCAATTCCATCTTGCATTCTTTGATAAGCCATCAACATTTTCATTCTTCTGCTCCCTATTTCCTCCTCGACTTGTTGCATCTACTTCATTATCATCATTATCTCCACCAGCCTTTATTCCCTCCACAACTAGTTCACCAACATCCTTATTCTCACATTTCCCTAACAACCCATGTTGTGTTGTCGATTCGTCTTAAATAATGTCATTCCCAATAGCTTGTTCCTCCAAAGCCCATGCTAACACAAATGAAGAACCATAGGGGCGTGTTTGTTACTCAGTGCTCTGGTAGCCAGGATTATTTTTAATACCAGTGCTCTAGTAGTTGGGCTTAGAGTAGCTAGGCTTAAATTCATTACTTTCGTTCCATGTTTGGTGCAGCAGCACTATGCAAACCCAGGATGAAAACCAAGGAGGAAAACCAAAAGAAATCAACAAACCCAATCGAAATAGAGAACATACTTTGAGAAATTGTTCCTTAGATAACCAAGAGCAACATATCATTTACTTGTGAACTGTTCCTTGTGAGCAAACCCAGTTGAAACAACTTTTCATTCCTTGTGAATTGTTCCCGTCACCTGATTTTGTGGGCAAAAATCTCGATCTTCCAATGTTCAGACAGTCACGAGTTCTTCGGAATTGTATATTTTATATTGTGTTCGAAATTTTTAAAAATCCAACGATTGGATCGTTTCAAAATAAGGTAAGACCAACAACTGATCATAAAAAAATCTTGTTTTCAATTTGGATGATGAGTGAATTCTAATTAATCCAAAATTTGCAAAATCACATGAATTCAATTCGAATTCTGCAGGACCCAAATTCTCAAATTTCCGATACCCATCCCCAAATCAATGTTATAATTAACACCAAATAGAAGAAACCAAACCCAAATTGATTCCAGTTGGGGAACTTAAGCAGAAAATAACCAGCAAAAATGAATTGGAGGAAGAAAGAGGAGAAAGAGATGAGGTAATTGGAGGAAGAAGCAATCGCGAGCAGAGGAAAATCGAGCGTGTGTCCTGAGGGAGGACTCCAGACCGGCTACTCTTTGTACGGTACTCTCGAACGAAGAATATGAGGGTTTTTAATCCACACGAAGCTACCATAGTCTCATTTAATCTAATCTCATGTTGTCAACAAACATGAGACATGCTTACATAAGAAAATAATACCCATAGTCCAGTCCAGTCCGATGTAACAAACGCCCCCTAGGAGCCTTTCTTAAGCTCACAATTGCCAGCAAGTCTAAGTTTAGAGTACCCAGAGAGACTCCCACATCGAAAACCAAAAAAAACCTTGGTCGAAGGAAAAAAAAGTACAACACATCGTTCACATTTGAAAACTTAGCATGTCACTACTACAAAAATGGCATTAGACAACACACGTTTAACGACAGAAACCATATTTGATGTTGTCTGTTATAATCAGACGACATGGACATTAATTGTGTGGTCTGAGTTGGTTTTAACCCATACTTAAATCAATTTATGAAAATTGAGAAAATTGGTGCAACAGTTTTGTGAGTGCTGTTGTGTCAAATGATATATTCAGATAACAGATTTGTTATTGCTGTTGTTCTAAAGTTATTTAAAACAACAGCGATTATAGTGATGTTGTCCTAAGCATATTTTCTCTCTCATGTACACCCTAGCTAACGAAGACAAATTCTTCCCGCACTTAACGAAAATTTCATCTTCATTTTCCCTCTCACATTTTCCCACGCAGTGTGGCGCCTAATTAAGTCTCACTTTTGACCCAAAAAAAAAAAACCAAAGTCTGGATCACTTTCATATCTCTCTCAGCTCACTCTCTCCTCTCACAACTCACTATCTTCTCTCACAGCTCAATCTCGTATCTCTCAACTCACTCTCAGATCTCCTCTTTCAAACCCGCATCTCTCACAGCTCACTCTCTCCTCTTTCAAACCCATATCTCTCAGAGCTCGCTTTCACAGCCGACTCTCACATCGTTCTCACTGATCTCATCATCACTATCTTGAAGATTACTCAACTACCCATCGAGATACCCATCTTAGTGGTACAAATCTCTCTCTATTTCTGTTTAGTTTGACATATTGAAGTTGGATTGGGGATTTTAGGGTTTTCAGTTGAATTGGATTTAGAGGTTAGGTTTTGTATGAAGTCGAATTGGAGATTAGTAGGATTTTCTGTTGAAATCTATTTGGGGCAAGGGTTTTCTGTTAATTAAAGAAGATTTGGTGTTGGTTGTTTTTTTTTTATTTGGGTATTGGTGTTCTTATTGAAGTTAATTTGGTGGTGGGTATTTTTTTGATTTGGGTGTTGGGGTTTAGTGAGGAAGAGCTTCAAGTAGCAGCCACCATGTGTATTGATATGGTCGCCAACGGCAAGAGCAAGAACACCAAGCGTACGTCGCTCAGGATATCTACCTCAAGCTCACAGTGAAGCTGTATGATTTCATTCACCGAAGAACCAAATGTCATTTCAGTAAGGAGATTCGTCACAGCCTTTGCATGAGCAAGGTTAACAAGGCCCCTCTCTCGCTGTCCCGATTGATTCGGTATATGCAGGGCAAGGAAGATAAGATGTTGTGCTCGTCGGGACTGTGACTGATGATGTCCGGGTTAGCGAAGTTCCTGCTCTGAAAGTGACTGCTCTCAGGTTCACTGAAAGGGCTAGGGCTCGCATTGAGAAGGCCGGTGGAGAGTGCTTGACTTTTGACTAGTTGGCCCTCAGAGCTCCTCTTGGCCAGAACACGGTATTCTTACTTTCCTCTTGGCCAACTCTTGCTTCATATATAGGGATTCATATTGTGGGTCGTTCCCAGAAACAAGTACCATAGCTAGTGTTGATTTACATAATTTGTGCTTCAAGTGGGAATTTACGAATTTGTAGTATTGAATTGGTAATTAGTATGATTGGAACCCTAATGGTTTTTCTATGCTTACTGTTGCAGCCCCTATTTGACAATTAGTTATCTTATGGTTCCGCTTGCAAGACTTTTTAGTCCAAGCTTTTCTGAATCACAAGTTTAAACTTTTTTAAGCTTTGATATTTTAGCAAATTAAAGAACAAGTGAATGTTTAACAAAAGAAATTCATTGTCGACACTTCTGTCATGTAGTGGCTTAGACGTCATTGCATTCAAGACTTTAAATTCTAGGACAGAATTCATCTTCATGAACTGCGTATATATATGTTAAGAGCTAGTGTTGACATCCCAAGCCAAAACATTGCTTATAAATAATTTGGTTTTCTTGGCCATTCCATATTTGATCATATTGAGCTTCTAAAATGTGCTAAGGTGTAGAAGAAGAGGTTAATCCATTTAGAGCTTCAAAAGGGTTTGTTTCTTGTGAGCTTTGCAGCTCAAGGGCTTCATTGTATTGCCTAGCAGACGATGCATATCTGTGTAGGAAATGCTACCAATCTGTTCATGGGGCTAATTGTTTGGCTCTAAGGCAGAGATATGTGATTGGGATTTCGGTTGAGGTGAGGCTTCCAACAATTCTGACTTGGGAGGAAAACCAGCTGTGTATTAATTCCAATGCCAAAAGAAAGTCTCAACATTAACACTGAAAATGCCTTTTCTTTTACTCAAGACCTAACTATCTGTTTGCCATCTTATGCTAATTTCTCTTTTTGCAGCTCCTAAATGATTCTCAATCTCATGTGAAATAAATGGAAGTAAAGTTAAAATTAGCCACTGAAACTCAAGAAGTGATGTTGAATTCCAAGTATGGTACAAGAGACCAGCTTCTCTGATTTGGTAAGCTTCATGTTTGCAATTACCCATAGTTTACTAATTTATGATAACATCTAGTCAATCTGTTCCTAGCCTCTTAAAATTGACACTGAAAATGTTGTATTCTTTGGCTTTTTAATAAAATTGTTTCTTTTCAAAAAAATTATATATGTAGCAGCCTTAGGGAGACAAAATTGTAATCTTAATATATATGTGGAATGGTTGTCCAGAATTGTTTTATAAGTACTATTTTATTTGTTTCAGTGGGATCGACGAGGGGAACTGATTTACACCCAGAAAGATCTCAAGGTTGTGAGGGGAGAGTGGGCAAAGTTTGTCTTGAAGAATCACACCTAGATGTACACTGTAAAGTTGAGAAGGCCTGCTGGTTTTGGTATATTTTGATCAAGAACCCTAGCTAGTTAGTGATGGATTTAGATGATATTTTAATCAAGAACCCTGCTAGCTAGTTTGCATGTGTAGGCATTTAGGTAGATGTGTGTCGTGCACATATATAGACAACTTATGTTTTATGGTTATTGTTTTGGTTATGTTCTTTTGGTAATGCGATCATGGTTTATTGACACATTTATGGACATATATATAATGTTCTTTTGGTAATTCGATTATGGTTTCTACAATATATATCTAGATTCAATGTTATATGTCCCAACAAAAGCTTTTTTAAAGTGGTCATAAGAGCCATCAAGAGACCACACTAAACAAACCAAGAACCATTGCCTAAGGGAATGCAGGACAATTAAATTAAAAGTAGAAACTGTTGTGGGAGCCATTACACAACAATACTTTTTACACAAATATTTGTTGTTCCACTTACAATTCCACAACACAATAGCAAAAAATAACATGGTTGGAAATAAGCTTTGACAACAAAACCTAGGATAATTACATTGCTAAAATTGGGTTCAAACAACAGTTTGGTGGAAACGACTATTGTATAAAGTTACAAGGAGCTATATCATTTTTAAATTTTGTGTTATCTTCTTTATACACAATCTACAGTTAAAGTACACGTATGTCTCCCTTATGGTAATCCAACAACAGGAAGCAACTATTAGTGATGTTGGAAACAATAACAGACAATGCAATTTAGTATAATACTGTTATTTAAGTTTACTCAGACAACTAATATAGAGCTGTTTATGTTGAACACAGTTCTATCATACAACAGATTTGCTCACTTTCTAAAAATTTGGCCGACTTCAGACAACATCATAGGCTTCGTAAATATTGTGCGAGGAAATATCAGACAACAGTTTATATCCGTCGTTTCAAACATGACATCAGACGACATGACCTATCTCAACAAAAATTTTAGCAATCAGACAACGGTCCAAAACTGTCGTCTGATGCTATTTTTGTAGTGTGGATGTATGCGTCTCCCCCTGATTCCTACAATCATGGAATTTTAGATAATTTAAGCAAACCAATGCTCTTAACATGCTTCTCAAATGTGGATTTAGGTAGTGATTTAGTAAATAAATCTGCCACATTATCCTCAGATCGAACTTGATTCACTTTGATCTTGAAGAACTTCTGTTGTTGATTATAGAAGAATTTAGGCGAAATATGCTTGGTGTTGTCACCTTTGATGAAACTTTGCTTCATCTGCTCTATGCAAGCGGCATTATCCTCATAAATGCACGTAGATTCATTTGTGGTTGACCTCAAACCACATGTACTTCTAATATGTGTAACTATGGATCTCAACCATATACAGTCACGTACAACACTTCATGGAGAGCAATAATCTCTGCATGATTCGAAGAAGTAGCAACAATGGTCTGCTTTGTAGACCTCCAAGATATCGCGGTGTTTCTCATAGTAAAGACATAACCCATACTCGGCATCAGTAAAACCAACCAAAACATCACAAGGGTTTTGAGAATATGGGGCGGCGGCGGCGGCCTTTCCGTGGGTGGCGGCCTTGCCGTGGGTGGCGGCGGCGCTGCTTGCAGTGGCGGCTCGTCTTGCTGTCTTGGCAGGCATGGGTCTCATACCCATCTTGCCATATTTTCTAGACTCTCTGTAGGGAAAGAACAAACCCATATTAATCGTACCTTTTAAGTAACGAAAGATAGTCTTTACACCAGTCCAATGACATTGCGTGGGCACGAAGTTATACCTAGCTAACAAATTCACAGCAAATGAGATATCGGATCTTGTGCACTGTGCCAAGTACAATACCTCCAAAACGTCACTTCAGCCTCCAAAAAGTCTTCACCATCATCCCTTGGGTGAAACAGATCCTTCCTTGGTTCTAGGCTGCGACCAATCATGGAAGTGCTAACAGGATGAACCCTATCTATATTAAAATGCATGAGCATCTTTTGGGTATAAGTTAAAGTTAATTGATGAATCGATCAGAATCCCCCTATCACGGTGCTCAAGTTCTAAATCGAGACAAAACCGTGTTTTCTCAAGATCTTTCATCTCAAATTCGGATTTCAAGTATTAAGCGGTTTCTCTTAGTTCATCAAGAGTTCCAATAATATTCATGTCATCTACATAGACCGCAATTATTGCAAATCCGGATCGAACTTGTTTTCTTAATAAACACGCAGGGGCATAATTCATTGTTCACATACCCTCTTCCAATCAAGTAGTCACTTACACGACTGTACCACATCCGTCCAGATTGCTTCAATCCATATAGTGAGCATCGCAGTCTTATAGCAAATGCGCTCCGTGGTCTAGAGCCACTTGACTTGGGTAACTGAAGTCCATACCGGACCTTCATATAAATATCCGTATCTAGATCCCCATATAGATAGGTGGTGACCACATCCATAAGCTGCATATTCAGTTTTTTTTTTTCAGAAACTACCAAACTGACAAGGTAACAGAACGTTATGACATCCATTACGGGGGAATATGTCTCCTCGTAATAGATTCCAGGGCATTGTGAGAAGCTTTACTCCACGAAGCGAGCTTTATACATTACAATCTCGTTTCTCTCATTACGCTTTCTAACAAAGACTAATTTATATCCAACATGTTTTATTCCAGAAGGTATTGGCACTACAGGCCCAAATACCGTTCTCTTTGTTAGTGAGTCTAACTCAACCTGGATCACATCTTTACATTTAGACCAATCAACTCTACGTTGACATTCCTCAACGAAGCGAGGTTCAATATCATCGGTCTTAATTAATTCACGTGCACAAGCATATGCAAACACCTCTGCTTGCTAATCTCAAGTGCAGGAGTCGCGTTTGTAGTATAACTCGGAAGTACGAGTGTCGTTCCGCCAGAAGCAGTGAGAAAGATTGCAAAATTGTAAACTGAAGTATAAATGAAGATGAGTGAGAGTGTTTTGAGAGAAAATCAATAGAGACAAGCACTAAGGTTTCGGGGTTCCACCTTCAATTACCTATGGAATAATATTAGTTTGATTCATTTTCTTAAAACTTACTTAAGAAAATTGACACAAAAGATAAACTCAATTAGAGGTTGTTCATATACAAAAGCCCAATTTAGTTTTCTTTGGGAAAAATCTCAAGCATAACCTGTGCCTATAAGCGTCAACAACCTATCAAGAAATAATTCCGTCAAAACCTTTATCAATCTACTATTTTACTTAAATCTCAAAAGCATGGTTGTTCTTTACCAACTATAGGAAAAGCATGATTGAACCTATGAAAGGATTTATCAAACATCCAACAATTAATCAAGAAGTAAAATAGGTATTATAATTGAACAACCAAAAACTGAATTGCATTGAAGAAACTGTCGAAGCAAACTAATAAACATTACATAAATAATCAAAGGTTTCCCCCCTAGCCTTAGCTAGGTGATTAGTTCTCCATAACAGAAATGATAACAAAATACAGAAAATGAAAGTAAGAAGAACTACACACACGGATGGATGCCCGAACATATACTTCGGTCTCCTTATTTATACTACAACAAATATGAGTCCAGCTCCCACTTCATTTTATTAATTGCCCACTTCAAATCCCACTTAAGCTAATAGCTTAAAAGCTTAAATAAAGATCAGATAGGACAAGCTTCCAACAACCAAAGAAATATTCAAGCTGACCACCGAAACCTCCATCTTGTTAATGAACACAATACTCCAACTTAATCAATCACAGTAGTGATAGCAGCACATCCTCATAATTAAATAAGAAATTGATTTCTTCAAATCTCATCTCACCACTTTCACAAATAGAAAAGAGTTCTTGACTCACCGAGTGTGAGAAATTAATGGATTCTTTGGTGCAGCACATTCAGCCCCCATTTTGGTTGGTACCACTCCGTATTGATTCAAGGATAATGACTTGGGCAGATGACGCTTGTTGCAGAGAGAAAGAGGAAAACGATGGGTGTCCATAGAAGATTGGGTTGCCATGTTTGCTGAACTGGAGATGTGGGCAGTCAGAGAGACAGAGTCGATCTGGGGACGCCGGAGTGAGAGAGAGACGCGGTCTAAGAGAAGAGTGAGACTGATGAGGGAGTTGGGCTTCGCAACTTATGGGTTTTGTACTCCAATTCTAACAACCAAGCATTGGGCCTGTTTAACCAACAAATTGTATAATTAAAGAGAAATTCTATTAGGACCTCCAAATTTGCTCACCTGACCTCTTATACTCTTTGGACCTTCTTTTTGCTTTTAAAATACAAGATTTGCTTACTAAACCTCTTCTAAATTCCTAAAATAACCATGATGATATAATTCACATTAAATATATAAAATTACTACTATAATTCTAAATTTACTCACCACACATCCATTAATTAATTTCTAATCAACAAGAAAATATTTTAGCATGAACTATTCTTTGTTTTTTTTAATCTTTTTTTAACTATTTTTTTCTCTTTTAGTTGTGCAATAAAAAAAATAAAAATTTATTCTTACTGTTTATTTTTTTCATCTATTTTTTGTACCTCATGATTAAATATTTTATATATTTTTTTAATTGCTATTTTTTTTTGCAAATATAATGGATAGACTTAGATTTAGGTCATAGTAGAATTTTTTTCGTTCTCCATCACCAATATGCGTTCAACAAATGATACAAATTTTTATGTCACATGATCTATCATAGTTTTAATTTTTATTAAATATATATAAATGTTTTAATGAGTATGTAGTGAAATTGGAAAATAAAAATAGATAAGAAAAATAATAAAGAATGCAATCTAATATTATTGAATTGGAAACTCTAGAGAAAATAAACATGATATCTTTTTGGTATAATTATTGTCCTTAATAGTCATTTTATAGGAGGTTATAAATGTCATTTAATAATTCATAATGGAGTGAGGTCAAGTGAGCAAATTTGGAGGTCCCAATAGAAACACTCATAATTAAATTACTTTAGGCCAATAAAATGCTTAATCAATTAGAAATATGAACATTATATATGCATTATTGAGCTCTCATCACACCCCCCAACTAGCTTATTGCTAGTCTCTAGCAATTGAAGCGATTCAAGACGTCTCTCCAAAGACAGAATTAAAAAGTCTAAGCCACTTTCGTAGGGAACACAATTGCATTAAGCATATGCAACAAGCCTTTAAGCCTCTAAGAATTCCTTAGGCAGATGAGTTATAGTCTCATGAGGGTTTTCCAGGGATGATACCCACAAACATCAATTCCAAGAGATTTCTTCTTCCTATCATTAAGCCCAGAAATTTAACAACAAAATTGTATGGCAAAAAGGAACATAATCAGTCCATATCACAATTTCAGAAGGCTAAAAGAAGAATGAGCAAGAGTTCTAAATGTTTTCCAAATGCAAGGCCTAGTTCATAGACATTCACGAATGCACAGCCATAATCAATACAATTCTGTTTCAGTTTCGACACAAACCAAATCATCATAATCAAGTCTCAACTTCAATTCTCACAATGGATATATCGCTCAAAATAAATCACTCAGAAGTTGGCCAAGTGTTTCTCTCAATTCATATGTGAGCAGAATGTGTATATGAATGCAAAAAGTCTCACATAAAAGATCATGAAAAACAGCTTTTTTCTGGAAAAGTGAAAATAGATCTCATGAAAGGGTACCAATTACCATTGAGAATGTGGATCAAACCCCATAGTTCCTTCTCTATCTATTCTCCACAATTGTACCACACAACATCTAAGATCAAAAGGTCTTAAATAGGGTTGTAATGGGGCAAAGGTCATGGCTAAACAAAGAATGGATAGGATATTCAAAGAATTCTGAGAAACTATCAGAGGCTTTCACTTTATTCACTATAACTGATTTCTCTTTTCTTTCTTTTTTTTCTTTTTCTTTTCCAATTTTTTTTTTAATATATTTTTTTTTTTTTCACACTTCCCTTCAACACCAAATCTGCATATAACAATATAATCACAATCATTTGAATTTGCAGATCCACAAAACTTCACATTTTCTTTCCTTTCACTGCACTCCTATTATTATTATTATTATTTTTTGCTTCACACACCATCTCTAATAATTTCTCAGAAAACAACGGGACGGATATGTGAATGTGGCTCAACTCCAAGATTGGAGCATGGGTGAGGAGACAAGGTTGAGAAAGAAAAAGCTCAATTTTAGGCTCAAAATGGTAATCTAGGGGAAGTATTTAGGGCATAGACATGTATGGCCATGGTGGAAATCCTAGGTGCCTTAATCACTTCCTAGACATTGTGTGGTCAATTTTTCGCCTCAAGAGGTATTGAAGGAAGTTTTAGTGTAAAAATCCAGATGCAATGATATTCTCAGTAATTGATCAAAATGAAGGAATAATGAGATCATCAATGACATGTTTAGCACAGAAGAAAAATAAGATTTAATATATAACCCTCAACAATAAAGAATGGCTCAAATCTCACATGGGTTATAAGTCTCCACTTATTTTTATGACTTTCCAGTTCATGTAAATTCCGAAACATTGAATTGCACCAACATGGCTGTAAGATATACAATGTATAACAGCCCTAAATGTCATGAAAAATGTCTTGCAAGAAGATAACACAAAGAACTAACGCTCATGACTCAATTTAGCCAACCGAAATTATGCAGTTCCTTATGCCATACAGAAAATATCACCCAAATTTCATCATTTTGTTGGGAAGAAAGCAATCTCAAAAGCATTATCAACACAATTTTTGTTTTTTTTAAACACTATGAACAGTAATTACGAACAGGAAAAAAAAATATGAACAGAAATGAAACAAATTGATCAAACAAAACTGACAAGTTGCCACTCCCCCCAACTTAAAACAAACATTGTCCTCAATGTGATGAAAGACAGCAAACAGTTATTAAAAGGAAAGAGTAGGAAGGAGTGCACCTGGAAGATTTGGAGCATCTCCAAACAACAATGCATTCTGCACTGTCGATGTATCTGCTCTGCAACTTGTTAGTGAACAGACAAGAAAAACAAAACAATACTAACCACCAATGTTTTTATTTACAACAAATGTGGACTACAAGTCCAACACATCAATCCTCATAGACAGGATTTTCTAGAGAGATGGTCTCATCCTCTAGAACAATGTTCTCCAAGAATGGTTTCAAACGCTGTCCATTAACTTTAAACACATTACCATTCCTTGGGTCCTCAATTTCAATAGCTCCAAAAGGAAAAACTCTTTTAACCACAAAAGGACCAGTCCACCTTGAGCGAAGCTTACCAGGAAACAAATGCAATCTAGAATTATATAAAAGAACTTTCTGACCAGACTCAAAAGTTTTCCTCAAAATTTTCTTATCATGAAAAACTTTCATTCGTTCCTTGTAAATCCTAGAATTTTCATATGCTTCATTTCGAATTTCTTCCAATTCATTCAATTGAAGTTTCCTAAGAGAACTTGCATCATTCGGACCAAAATTAAATGTCTTTATAGCCCAATAAGCTTTGTGTTCCAATTCCACAGGCAAGTGACAAGCTTTTCCATAGATTAATCTATAGGGGGACATACCAATCAGGGTTTTAAAAGCTGTACGATAAGCCCAAAGTGCATCGGTTAGTCGTAAAGACCAATCTTTGCGGTTTGGATTCACCGTCTTTTGTAAAATTTGTTTTATTTCCCGATTGGCAAGTTCAACTTGACCACTTGTTTGTGGGTGATAAGGGGTAGCCACTTTATGAGTAACTCCATACTTTTTCATCAAAACCTCAAATGGCTTATTGCAAAAGTGTTTACCCCCATCACTGATGATGGCCCGAGGTGTTCCATGCCTAGAAAAAATATTTTCTTTCAAGAATTTCAAAACAGTTCTGTGATCATTTCTTCGACATGGAACAGCTTCAACGCACTTTGAAACATAATCAATGCCTACCAAGATATATAGATATCCAAAAGATGAAGGAAATGGACCCATAAAATCAATGCCCCAACAATCAAATATTTCAATGACTAAAATTGGATTCAAAGGCATCATATTTCTACGAGTTATCGCTCCTAAACTTTGGCATCGCTCACAAGATCTGCAATATGCATATGTGTCTTTGAACAGAGTCGGCCAATAAAATCCACATTGCAAAATTTTAGCAGCTGTTTTCTTTACAGAAAAATGGCCACCACATGCTTCATTATGGCAAAAAGATATCACATCATGCATTTCATTATTAGGCACACATCTCCTATAAATTTGGTCTGCACAGTATTTAAACAAATACGGATCATCCCAAAAGAAACTGCGTACCTCCACAAGAAATTTCTTTCAATCTTGAAAACTCCAATCCGGTGGAATTTTACCTGTGACAAGATAATTAACAATATTAGCAAACCAAGGTAATTCCGACACAGCAAAAAGCTGCTCATCAGGAAAAGAATCATTAATAGGCTGCAAGTCAGGATTCTCATCAAAAACCAATCTAGAAAAATGATCGGCCACCACATTTTCTACTCCCTTTTTGTCTTTGATAATGATATCAAACTCTTGGAGTAGAAGGATCCACCTAATAAGTCGAGCCTTAGCATCCTTCTTGGTGAGAAGGTATTTTAAAGCTGCATGGTCAGTAAAAACAACAATAGGCGATCCAACAAGACAGGCACGAAATTTATCCAAAGCAAATACCACAGCAAGAAGTTCTTTTTCAGTTGTTGAATAATTCATTTGAGCACTATTCAAAGTTCTACTTGCATAGTAAATGACATATGGTTTCTTATCCTTTCGCTGCCCCAAAACAGCTCCAATTGCAAAATCACTGGCATCACACATAATTTCAAAAGGCAAATTCCAATCTGGTGATTGCATAATAGGGGCAGAAATAAGCAACTCAATTAATTTATCAAAAGCAACTTGACAAGCGTCAGACCATTCAAAAGGAGTGTCTTTAGATAAGAGATTACACAAAGGTCTAGAGATGGCACTGAAATCCTTGATAAATCTCCTATAAAAACCAGCATGTCCTAAAAAGGATCAGATATCTTTCACGCTCTTTGGAATTGGTAATTTAGCAATCAGTTCAATCTTAGCCTTGTCTACTTCAAGTCCCTTAGAAGAAACAATATGACCAAGAACAATACCAGAAGAGACCATAAAATGACATTTTTCCCAATTCAAAACAAGATTTTTCTCTTGGCATCTTATCAACACTTTTTCCCGATTAGACAAGCAATCATCAAATGAATCACCAAAAACAGATATATCATCCATGAAAACTTCAAGAAACTGCTCCACCATATCACTGAAAATACTAACCATGCATCTCTGAAATGTGGTAGGAGCATTACACAAACCAAATGGCATTCTACGAAAAGCAAAAGTACCAAAAGGGCAGGTAAAAGTAGTTTTTTCTTGATCTTCAATGGCAATTTCAATTTGATAATAACCAGAATATCCATCTAGAAAACAGTAAAACTTATGTCCAGCAACCCTTTCTAAAATTTGATCAATAAAGGGCAAGGGAAAATGATCTTTCCTAGTAGCCGAATTAAGTTTCCTATAGTCAATGCACATGCGCCAACTAGAAACAATTCTAGTAGGAACCAATTCATTTTTTTCATTTTTGACTACAGTGATTCCAGATTTCTTAGGCACAACCTGTGTAGGACTAACCCATTTGCTATCGGAAATTGGGTAAATAATACCCGCATCCCACAATTTCAAAACTTCAGATTTTACAACATTTTTCATGTTTGGGTTAAGTCTACGATGTCCCTCCCTAGATGGTTTAGCATCTTCCTCCAATAGAATCTTGTGTGTGCAAACAAGAGGGCTAATTCCCTTAATATCAGCAAGTGTCCAACCAATAGCAGATTTATGGGCATTCAAAACATTTAGCAACATACTTTCCTGCTCAGAATTAAGCTTTGAGGATATTACCACAGGAAAAGTGTCATTGGGGCCCAAAAACGCGTGTTTCAGATCTGCTGGTAGAGGTTTCAACTCCAACTTTGGTACCTCTACACTTGATGGTTTGGTCTCAACTCGCGGTGGCAGCTTCTCAAACTTGGTTGTCCATTCATTCACTTCTTGCACCTGAAAAGAATCCAAAAATGAACTAATTTCAGCAATTTCAGCATTCTCAAATGTATTAGAATCATGTGAATTTACAATAAAATTTTCTAAATCATCAACAACATTGCTTTTGACAAATTGTTCATGCATTAGAGTTCCAATAAAATCAACAAATTCGCATTCATCATCTCCATATGGCTGCTTGAACACATTAAAAATATTCACTTCCATGGTCAAATTCCCAAAAATCAATTTCATTACTCCACTCCTGCAACTAATGTTAGCATCACATGTAGCTAAGAAAGGGCGACCCAAAATCACAAGAATTGCATTTTCAGAGTAAGAAACAGGTGTTGTGTCCAAAACAACAAAATCAACTGGATAATAAAATTTGTCCACTTGGACCAACACATCCTCAATTATTCCCCTAGGAATTTTTATGGAACGATCTGCCAGCTGCAATTTAAGCCTTGTAGGCTTAAGCTCACCAAGACCTAGCTGCAAGTACACTGAATAAGGAAGTAAGTTCACGCTAGCACCCAAATCAAGTAAAGCACGTTCAATAAAATGCTCTCCAATCACACATGAAAGAGTAGGACTACCGGGATCCTTGTATTTTGGAGGAATTTTATTTTGAAGTACTGAACTAACATGAGCAGCTAAAAATGCAGTTTTCTTCACATTATGCTTCCTTTTTACAGTGCACAAGTCTTTCAAAAATTTAGCATATGATGGCACTTGCTTAATTGCATCTAACAAAGGAATATTTATCTTCACTTGCTTAAAGAGATCTAGTATTTCAGCATTTTTATTCTCTTTCTTCATAGGAAGCAAATCTTTGGGAAAAGGTGCAGGCACATGATACTTTTCAGCAATTTCAGTCTCCTTAGACCCATTAACTTTTTCTTTACTCTTGGGTTTCTCTACCTCATTAACAGGAGGTGTGTTTTCAATTATTTTTCCACTCTTAAGAGTAATAGAATCAGCATGCTCAAATGTCTCAAGAGAATTAATGCCTTTTGGGTTTGGTTCGGTGTTGGAAGGAAACTTTCCTTTTTCATTAATCGTAAGAGAATTAGTTAATTTAGAAATTTGATTCTTAATTTCCTTATTCTCTTCGAATAACTTACCAAACATAGCATCATATCTGTAAGGGCAAAATATTTGCTATTGGCTATTTCCTATTTGACAAAACTTCTTCCCTTGTATTAGCAATTCTTTTGTATCATTGCTAGTTTGTTTTAGGGATTAGAAGTCGTGGCTTAGGTTGTTCTTACTCGAGATGGTTCGTGAAGACGCCTTTCTTATCCGGTCTTTTCTCCGGACTTCGATCATTGGTCATCGAAGGTTTCGTTCAAGCACCTCAAGGTATGACTCATGCATATGCACATGCATTTCATTCATATTATGTCTTCCTTGTTGTCCTAGGTTTATCTAGGTTGTTTTCCTTTCTCTTATGATGTGAATCACATAAGTATAGGATGCTTGATTGCCACACTTGTGTCTTGTATCACAAGTTTCGAGTGCTTATTTTATAAGCACCCGGTCGCAACGCGACCGGCTCAAATTTTGTATGCATAGTTTCATACATTTGAGTTTATGATGTTAGGATTGCTAGATCTTCTTATAGATTTGTTTTGATTAGCATTCCTTTATGTTTAAGGCTGTTTTATGCCTTGCGATCGATCGTCACTGTTCATGCGATCGATCGCACCACGTGGCAAATTTGTCCGTTGGATTTATGACCGTTGCAGTTCGAAAATATGTCCGTTGGGACTTTTTCGTGCGATCGATCGCAACTTTCCGCGATCGATCGCAAACAAGGGTTTTCACTTCCAGACTTGATTTTACACTGTGCGATCGATCGCATAATATCGTGCGATCGATCGTAAATACTTCTGGGCTGTTTTCTATAAATAGAACCCTTGTGTTTCATTTCGGTCAACTCTTTCCCCATAGTCGAAAATACACTTTGAGAGAGTTCTTTGGTATTGTGAGTGATCCTAGTTCCATGTTGTAGGTTCCTCACCTTAATCTCCATCTATAATCCATTGCTAAACACTTTGATTTGCATTTATATGCTAGTTTAGCCTATGTATAGGATTTAGGAGATTCTATTCAACTCTAGCAATTGTTCCTTGTTGAATTGCTGAGTTGAAGGATTGAATCATTAGTTTCAATCTCTTTGTTGTTTGTTGGCTTAGCTATTGTTCCTTGTGAATAGCTTAGTTAACCCTTGAATCATATTCAAGGCTTTTCAATTCGGTTTGGTTAATGCAAGCAATTGTTCCTTGTTGAATTGCTTGTGTTAATCGAATTGAATTCATATTCATTCATACACACACACACACTTGCATAGTCGGTGTCTTGCAGTTGGAGGATTCACGCCGGTGAAGTTCGATCAATTGGAGAAGCTTGAGGTGGGAGCACTTGAAGAAGCAAATGGGAGCTACACAAGGTTAGAGCTGCCACTAGTCATAGGGTTGATAGTGTAGAGTTTGGGACGGAGTTCCCCCTTGTACGTGTTTGCCGATTTGGCGTTTTTCATAGTGTTACACAAGAGCGTGGGGTACGGCTCCCCTCCGGTTTTCCTCTAGTGGTAGAGGTTCCGGGTGACCATTGTTGTGTTGCTTGTGTGATTGTTGATATCTATTGTATTGTGCTTAATTGATTAGCATATTGTGTGCTTGTTCATACATAGATATATTTAGTCCGTGGTGTGCTAGTATGATGCACACTTTGGGATTCTAGGTTGTACAATTGATTGTGCTTGTTGCATATATATATTTGTATTGGTTGTACAATTGTTTGTTATAGGAGAGTTAAGTTTAAATTTGTATATACTCTCCGATTAGTGTTTAAGACGACTACCGTTATTGGGACAATCCGGTTACCGGAATTTCAATATCTTTGATTTTGCTTTTGCTGTTCTTGCATGAATGCTTGAAGAGTATCACTCAAAGATGGTTTAGAATTAAATGCATTAGGTGCTGAAAATTGAGGGTTAGGAGCACTTACCTGGGGATTAGACTCATTCCTCCAACGAAAATCAGGTTGGTTTCTTAGTGCTTGGTTGTAAGCTCCTGAATAGGAATTATACGGTCGCTGAAAGTTTCCCACAGCAGCAACTTGTGGCTGGTTCATAACCTGCAATGATGGACAAGTTTGACCAGAGTGACCAATCTCATAACAAAAATCACAAACTTGATTACTATCAGATTGATAACCAGTTTTATTCAAATTTAAGCCAACCATCAAAGATTCATATTTCATTTTCCAATAATCATCATCTTTTAATTGATAAATTCCTTTAGCATCAGAAGATGTGGAAGGCTTAGAACGGTCGGTGCTTTCCAATTGAGAGGGACCACTCCATTGATGGGCTTTTTCAGCAATTTCATTCAGAAATTCTATGGCTTCATCAGGGTCTTTTTTCATGAAATTTCCATTACACATAGACTCAATGAATTGGCGGTCACGAGGGAGGAGTCCCTCATAGAAATAACTGGCCTGCCGCCAAGTTTCAAAACCATGATGTGGGCATGAACTTAAAAGTTCCTTAAATCTTTTCCAAGTTTGGTACAATGACTCATTTTCATTTTGAGCAAAATTAGCAATCTTTTTCTTCAAAGCCATTGTTTTATGATTTGGAAAGTACTCATTAAAAAATGTTTCAGTCATCTCTGCCCAAGAGCCTATAGATCTAGCCCCCAAAGAATACAACCATGCTTTTGCCTTACCCCGCAAAGAAAATGGGAAAAATTTCAGTTTCACAAAATCCAATGCTTGAGTTTGATTATAAAAAGCAACGACTGCTTCCTCAAATGATCTAACATGCACATATGGATTTTCATTTTCCAAACCATGAAATTTAGGAAGAAGTTGAACCATGCCTGGCCTAAAATCAATATTAGGCATATTAGGTGGTAACAAGATACATGAAGGAATAACATTACGTGCAGGATGCAAGTTTGCAAAGTTCTAGCTGGAGGTGGTGGTGGTAAATTCAGGACATTATTTTGATTTTCAAGTTCATTATCATTTTGTCCTTCCATTTTTACAAATGATGTAGATGAATCAGGGGATCCAAACAGATTTTTCGACAAAGTTTTACTTTTAGGCTTTCTGGAAAATCTTCCCAATTTATTTCTATAAAGCATATGAGCTGAATAAAAATAAAATGGAGAGAATGTACCAGATTTAGAAGAATTCTGCGTTCTTTGTCAAACAACTCCGCGACGACGGCGCCAAAAAGTGCTTGCTAATCCCAAGTGCAGGAGTCGCGTTTGTAGTATAACTCGGAAGTACGAGTGTCGTTCCACCGGAAGCAGTGAGAAAGATTGCAAATTTGTAAACTGAAGTTTAAATGAAGATGAGTGAGTGTTTTAAGAGAAAATCAATAGAGACAAGCACTAAGGTTTCGGGGTTCCACCTTCAATTACCTATGCAATAATATTAGTTTGATTCATTTTCTTAAAACTTACTTAAGAAAATTGACACAAAAGATAAACTCAATTAGAGGTTGTTCATATACAAAAGCCCAATTTAGTTTTCTTTGGGAAAAATCTCAAGCATAACCTGTGCCTATAAGCGTCAACAACCTATCAAGAAATAATTCCGTCAAAACCTTTATCAATCTACTATTTTACTTAAATCTCAAAAGCATGGTTGTTCTTTACCAACTATAGGAAAAGCATGACTGAACCTATGAAAGGATTTATCAAACATCCAACAATTAATCAAGAAGTAAAATAGGTATTATAATTGAACAACCAAAAACTGAATTGCATTGAAGAAACTGTCGAAGCAAACTAATAAACATTACATAAATAATCAAAGGTTTCCCCCCTAGCCTTAGCTAGGTGATTAGTTCTCCATAACAGAAATGATAACAAAATACAGAAAATGAAAGTAAGAAGAACTACACACACGGATGGATGCCCGAACATATACTTCGGTCTCCTTATTTATACTACAACAAATATGAGTCCAGCTCCCACTTCATTTTATTAATTGCCCACTTCAAATCCCACTTAAGCTAATAGCTTAAAAGCTTAAATAAAGATCAGATAGGACAAGCTTCCAACAACCAAAGAAATATTCAAGCTGACCACCGAAACCTCCATCTTGTTAATGAACACAATACTCCAACTTAATCAATCACAGTAGTGATAGCAGCACATCCTCATAATTAAATAAGAAATTGATTTCTTCAAATCTCATCTCACCACTTTCACAAATAGAAAAGAGTTCTTGACTCACCGAGTGTGAGAAATTAATGGATTCTTTGGTGCAGCACATTCAGCCCCCATTTTGGTTGGTACCACTCCGTATTGATTCAAGGATAATGACTTGGGCAGATGACGCTTGTTGCAGAGAGAAAGAGGAAAACGATGGGTGTCCATAGAAGATTGGGTTGCCATGTTTGCTGAACTGGAGATGTGGGCAGTCAGAGAGACAGAGTCGATCTGGGGACGCCGGAGTGAGAGAGAGACGCGGTCTAAGAGAAGAGTGAGACTGATGAGGGAGTTGGGCTTCGCAACTTATGGGTTTTGTACTCCAATTCTAACAACCAAGCATTGGGCCTGTTTAACCAACAAATTGTATAATTAAAGAGAAATTCTATTAGGACCTCCAAATTTGCTCACCTGACCTCTTATACTCTTTGCACCTTCTTTTTGCTTTTAAAATACAAGATTTGCTTACTAAACCTCTTCTAAATTCCTAAAATAACCATGATGATATAATTCACATTAAATATATAAAATTACTACTATAATTCTAAATTTACTCACCACACATCCATTAATTAATTTCTAATCAACAAGAAAATATTTTAGCATGAACTATTCTTTGTTTTTTTTAATCTTTTTTTAACTATTTTTTTCTCTTTTAGTTGTGCAATAAAAAAAATAATCATTTATTCTTACTGTTTATTTTTTTCATCTATTTTTTGTACCTCATGATTAAATATTTTATATATTTTTTTAATTGCTATTTTTTTTTGCAAATATAATGGATAGACTTAGATTTAGGTCATAGTAGAATTTTTTTCGTTCTCCATCACCAATATGCGTTCAACAAATGATACAAATTTTTATGTCACATGATCTATCATAGTTTTAATTTTTATTAAATATATATAAATGTTTTAATGAGTATGTAGTGAAATTGGAAAATAAAAATAGATAAGAAAAATAATAAAGAATGCAATCTAATATTATTGAATTGGAAACTCTAGAGAAAATAAACATGATATATTTTTGGTATAATTATTGTCCTTAATAGTCATTTTATAGGAGGTTATAAATGTCATTTAATAATTCATAATGGAGTGAGGTCAAGTGAGCAAATTTGGAGGTCCCAATAGAAACACTCATAATTAAATTACTTTAGGCCAATAAAATGCTTAATCAATTAGAAATATGAACATTATATATGCATTATTGAGCTCTCATCACACCCCCCAACTAGCTTATTGCTAGTCTCTAGCAATTGAAGCGATTCAAGACGTCTCTCCAAAGACAGAATTAAAAAGTCTAAGCCACTTTCGTAGGGAACACAATTGCATTAAGCATATGCAACAAGCCTTTAAGCCTCTAAGAATTCCTTAGGCAGATGAGTTATAGTCTCATGAGGGTTTTCCAGGGATGATACCCACAAACATCAATTCCAAGAGATTTCTTCTTCCTATCATTAAGCCCAGAAATTTAACAACAAAATTTTATGGCAAAAAGGAACATAATCAGTCCATATCACAATTTCAGAAGGCTAAAAGAAGAATGAGCAAGAGTTCTAAATGTTTTCCAAATGCAAGGCCTAGTTCATAGACATTCACGAATGCACAGCCATAATCAATACAATTCTGTTTCAGTTTCGACACAAACCAAATCATCATAATCAAGTCTCAACTTCAATTCTCACAATGGATATATCGCTCAAAATAAATCACTCAGAAGTTGGCCAAGTGTTTCTCTCAATTCATATGTGAGCAGAATGTGTATATGAATGCAAAAAGTCTCACATAAAAGATCATGAAAAACAGCTTTTTTCTGGAAAAGTGAAAATAGATCTCATGAACGGGTACCAATTACCATTGAGAATGTGGATCAAACCCCATAGTTCCTTCTCTATCTATTCTCCACAATTGTACCACACAACATCTAAGATCAAAAGGTCTTAAATAGGGTTGTAATGGGGCAAAGGTCATGGCTAAACAAAGAATGGATAGGATATTCAAAGAATTCTGAGAAACTATCAGAGGCTTTCACTTTATTCACTATAACTGATTTCTCTTTTCTTTCTTTTTTTTCTTT
Source organism: Rubus parviflorus (assembly GCA_029955375.1). Lineage (NCBI taxonomy): Eukaryota > Viridiplantae > Streptophyta > Magnoliopsida > Rosales > Rosaceae > Rubus > Rubus parviflorus. The sequence goes on along the minus strand of JARGGL010000005.1, from coordinate 5,016,245 downwards.
TTCTTTTCCAATTTTTTTTTTAATATATTTTTTTTTTTTCACACTTCCCTTCAACACCAAATCTGCATATAACAATATAATCACAATCATTTGAATTTGCAGATCCACAAAACTTCACATTTTCTTTCCTTTCACTGCACTCCTATTATTATTATTTTTTTTTTTTGCTTCACACACCATCTCTAATAATTTCTCAGAAAACAACGGGACGGATATGTGAATGTGGCTCAACTCCAAGATTGGAGCATGGGTGAGGAGACAAGGTTGAGAAAGAAAAAGCTCAATTTTAGGCTCAAAATGGTAATCTAGGGGAAGTATTTAGGGCATAGACATGTATGGCCATGGTGGAAATCCTAGGTGCCTTAATCACTTCCTAGACATTGTGTGGTCAATTTTTCGCCTCAAGAGGTATTGAAGGAAGTTTTAGTGTAAAAATCCAGATGCAATGATATTCTCAGTAATTGATCAAAATGAAGGAATAATGAGATCATCAATGACATGTTTAGCACAGAAGAAAAATAAGATTTAATATATAACCCTCAACAATAAAGAATGGCTCAAATCTCACATGGGTTATAAGTCTCCACTTATTTTTATGACTTTCCAGTTCATGTAAATTCCGAAACATTGAATTGCACCAACATGGCTGTAAGATATACAATGTATAACAGCCCTAAATGTCATGAAAAATGTCTTGCAAGAAGATAACACAAAGAACTAACGCTCATGACTCAATTTAGCCAACCGAAATTATGCAGTTCCTTATGCCATACAGAAAATATCACCCAAATTTCATCATTTTGTTGGGAAGAAAGCAATCTCAAAAGCATTATCAACACAATTTTTGTTTTTTTTAAACAATATGAACAGTAATTACGAACAGGAAAAAAAAATATGAACAGAAATGAAACAAATTGATCAAACAAAACTGACAAGTTGCCACTCCCCCCAACTTAAAACAAACATTGTCCTCAATGTGATGAAAGACAGCAAACAGTTATTAAAAGGAAAGAGTAGGAAGGAGTGCACCTGGAAGATTTGGAGCATCTCCAAACAACAATGCATTCTGCACTGTCGATGTATCTGCTCTGCAACTTGTTAGTGAACAGACAAGAAAAACAAAACAATACTAACCACCAATGTTTTTATTTACAACAAATGTGGACTACAAGTCCAACACATCAATCCTCATAGACAGGATTTTCTAGAGAGATGGTCTCATCCTCTAGAACAATGTTCTCCAAGAATGGTTTCAAACGCTGTCCATTAACTTTAAACACATTACCATTCCTTGGGTCCTCAATTTCAATAGCTCCAAAAGGAAAAACTCTTTTAACCACAAAAGGACCAGTCCACCTTGAGCGAAGCTTACCAGGAAACAAATGCAATCTAGAATTATATAAAAGAACTTTCTGACCAGACTCAAAAGTTTTCCTCAAAATTTTCTTATCATGAAAAACTTTCATTCGTTCCTTGTAAATCCTAGAATTTTCATATGCTTCATTTCGAATTTCTTCCAATTCATTCAATTGAAGTTTCCTAAGAGAACTTGCATCATTCGGACCAAAATTAAATGTCTTTATAGCCCAATAAGCTTTGTGTTCCAATTCCACAGGCAAGTGACAAGCTTTTCCATAGATTAATCTATAGGGGGACATACCAATCAGGGTTTTAAAAGCTGTACGATAAGCCCAAAGTGCATCGGTTAGTCGTAAAGACCAATCTTTGCGGTTTGGATTCACCGTCTTTTGTAAAATTTGTTTTATTTCCCGATTGGCAAGTTCAACTTGACCACTTGTTTGTGGGTGATAAGGGGTAGCCACTTTATGAGTAACTCCATACTTTTTCATCAAAACCTCAAATGGCTTATTGCAAAAGTGTTTACCCCCATCACTGATGATGGCCCGAGGTGTTCCATGCCTAGAAAAAATATTTTCTTTCAAGAATTTCAAAACAGTTCTGTGATCATTTCTTCGACATGGAACAGCTTCAACGCACTTTGAAACATAATCAATGCCTACCAAGATATATAGATATCCAAAAGATGAAGGAAATGGACCCATAAAATCAATGCCCCAACAATCAAATATTTCAATGACTAAAATTGGATTCAAAGGCATCATATTTCTACGAGTTATCGCTCCTAAACTTTGGCATCGCTCACAAGATCTGCAATATGCATATGTGTCTTTGAACAGAGTCGGCCAATAAAATCCACATTGCAAAATTTTAGCAGCTGTTTTCTTTACAGAAAAATGGCCACCACATGCTTCATTATGGCAAAAAGATATCACATCATGCATTTCATTATTAGGCACACATCTCCTATAAATTTGGTCTGCACAGTATTTAAACAAATACGGATCATCCCAAAAGAAACTGCGTACCTCCACAAGAAATTTCTTTCAATCTTGAAAACTCCAATCCGGTGGAATTTTACCTGTGACAAGATAATTAACAATATTAGCAAACCAAGGTAATTCCGACACAGCAAAAAGCTGCTCATCAGGAAAAGAATCATTAATAGGCTGCAAGTCAGGATTCTCATCAAAAACCAATCTAGAAAAATGATCGGCCACCACATTTTCTACTCCCTTTTTGTCTTTGATAATGATATCAAACTCTTGGAGTAGAAGGATCCACCTAATAAGTCGAGCCTTAGCATCCTTCTTGGTGAGAAGGTATTTTAAAGCTGCATGGTCAGTAAAAACAACAATAGGCGATCCAACAAGACAGGCACGAAATTTATCCAAAGCAAATACCACAGCAAGAAGTTCTTTTTCAGTTGTTGAATAATTCATTTGAGCACTATTCAAAGTTCTACTTGCATAGTAAATGACATATGGTTTCTTATCCTTTCGCTGCCCCAAAACAGCTCCAATTGCAAAATCACTGGCATCACACATAATTTCAAAAGGCAAATTCCAATCTGGTGATTGCATAATAGGGGCAGAAATAAGCAACTCAATTAATTTATCAAAAGCAACTTGACAAGCGTCAGACCATTCAAAAGGAGTGTCTTTAGATAAGAGATTACACAAAGGTCTAGAGATGGCACTGAAATCCTTGATAAATCTCCTATAAAAACCAGCATGTCCTAAAAAGGATCAGATATCTTTCACGCTCTTTGGAATTGGTAATTTAGCAATCAGTTCAATCTTAGCCTTGTCTACTTCAAGTCCCTTAGAAGAAACAATATGACCAAGAACAATACCAGAAGAGACCATAAAATGACATTTTTCCCAATTCAAAACAAGATTTTTCTCTTGGCATCTTATCAACACTTTTTCCCGATTAGACAAGCAATCATCAAATGAATCACCAAAAACAGATATATCATCCATGAAAACTTCAAGAAACTGCTCCACCATATCACTGAAAATACTAACCATGCATCTCTGAAATGTGGTAGGAGCATTACACAAACCAAATGGCATTCTACGAAAAGCAAAAGTACCAAAAGGGCAGGTAAAAGTAGTTTTTTCTTGATCTTCAATGGCAATTTCAATTTGATAATAACCAGAATATCCATCTAGAAAACAGTAAAACTTATGTCCAGCAACCCTTTCTAAAATTTGATCAATAAAGGGCAAGGGAAAATGATCTTTCCTAGTAGCCGAATTAAGTTTCCTATAGTCAATGCACATGCGCCAACTAGAAACAATTCTAGTAGGAACCAATTCATTTTTTTCATTTTTGACTACAGTGATTCCAGATTTCTTAGGCACAACCTGTGTAGGACTAACCCATTTGCTATCGGAAATTGGGTAAATAATACCCGCATCCCACAATTTCAAAACTTCAGATTTTACAACATTTTTCATGTTTGGGTTAAGTCTACGATGTCCCTCCCTAGATGGTTTAGCATCTTCCTCCAATAGAATCTTGTGTGTGCAAACAAGAGGGCTAATTCCCTTAATATCAGCAAGTGTCCAACCAATAGCAGATTTATGGGCATTCAAAACATTTAGCAACATACTTTCCTGCTCAGAATTAAGCTTTGAGGATATTACCACAGGAAAAGTGTCATTGGGGCCCAAAAACGCGTGTTTCAGATCTGCTGGTAGAGGTTTCAACTCCAACTTTGGTACCTCTACACTTGATGGTTTGGTCTCAACTCGCGGTGGCAGCTTCTCAAACTTGGTTGTCCATTCATTCACTTCTTGCACCTGAAAAGAATCCAAAAATGAACTAATTTCAGCAATTTCAGCATTCTCAAATGTATTAGAATCATGTGAATTTACAATAAAATTTTCTAAATCATCAACAACATTGCTTTTGACAAATTGTTCATGCATTAGAGTTCCAATAAAATCAACAAATTCGCATTCATCATCTCCATATGGCTGCTTGAACACATTAAAAATATTCACTTCCATGGTCAAATTCCCAAAAATCAATTTCATTACTCCACTCCTGCAACTAATGTTAGCATCACATGTAGCTAAGAAAGGGCGACCCAAAATCACAAGAATTGCATTTTCAGAGTAAGAAACAGGTGTTGTGTCCAAAACAACAAAATCAACTGGATAATAAAATTTGTCCACTTGGACCAACACATCCTCAATTATTCCCCTAGGAATTTTTATGGAACGATCTGCCAGCTGCAATTTAAGCCTTGTAGGCTTAAGCTCACCAAGACCTAGCTGCAAGTACACTGAATAAGGAAGTAAGTTCACGCTAGCACCCAAATCAAGTAAAGCACGTTCAATAAAATGCTCTCCAATCACACATGAAAGAGTAGGACTACCGGGATCCTTGTATTTTGGAGGAATTTTATTTTGAAGTACTGAACTAACATGAGCAGCTAAAAATGCAGTTTTCTTCACATTATGCTTCCTTTTTACAGTGCACAAGTCTTTCAAAAATTTAGCATATGATGGCACTTGCTTAATTGCATCTAACAAAGGAATATTTATCTTCACTTGCTTAAAGAGATCTAGTATTTCAGCATTTTTATTCTCTTTCTTCATAGGAAGCAAATCTTTGGGAAAAGGTGCAGGCACATGATACTTTTCAGCAATTTCAGTCTCCTTAGACTCATTAACTTTTTCTTTACTCTTGGGTTTCTCTACCTCATTAACAGGAGGTTTGTTTTCAATTATTTTTCCACTCTTAAGAGTAATAGAATCAGCATGCTCAAATGTCTCAAGAGAATTAATGCCTTTTGGGTTTGGTTCGGTGTTGGAAGGAAACTTTCCTTTTTCATTAATCGTAAGAGAATTAGTTAATTTAGAAATTTGATTCTTAATTTCCTTATTCTCTTCGAATAACTTACCAAACATAGCATCATATCTTTGATTTTGCTTTTGCTGTTCTTGCATGAATGCTTGAAGAGTATCACTCAAAGATGGTTTAGAATTAAATGCATTAGGTGCTGAAAATTGAGGGTTAGGAGCACTTACCTGGGGATTAGACTCATTCCTCCAACGAAAATCAGGTTGGTTTCTTAGTGCTTGGTTGTAAGCTCCTGAATAGGAATTATACGGTCGCTGAAAGTTTCCCACAGCAGCAACTTGTGGCTGGTTCATAACCTGCAATGATGGACAAGTTTGACCAGAGTGACCAATCTCATAACAAAAATCACAAACTTGATTACTATCAGATTGATAACCAGTTTTATTCAAATTTAAGCCAACCATCAAAGATTCATATTTCATTTTCCAATAATCATCATCTTTTAATTGATAAATTCCTTTAGCATCAGAAGATGTGGAAGGCTTAGAACGGTCGGTGCTTTCCAATTGAGAGGGACCACTCCATTGATGGGCTTTTTCAGCAATTTCATTGAGAAATTCTATGGCTTCATCAGGGTCTTTTTTCATGAAATTTCCATTACACATAGACTCAATGAATTGGCGGTCACGAGGGAGGAGTCCCTCATAGAAATAACTGGCCTGCCGCCAAGTTTCAAAACCATGATGTGGGCATGAACTTAAAAGTTCCTTAAATCTTTTCCAAGTTTGGTACAATGACTCATTTTCATTTTGAGCAAAATTAGCAATCTTTTTCTTCAAAGCCATTGTTTTATGATTTGGAAAGTACTCATTAAAAAATGTTTCAGTCATCTCTGCCCAAGAGCCTATAGATCTAGCCCCCAAAGAATACAACCATGCTTTTGCCTTACCCCGCAAAGAAAATGGGAAAAATTTCAGTTTCACAAAATCCAATGCTTGAGTTTGATTATAAAAAGCAACGACTGCTTCCTCAAATGATCTAACATGCACATATGGATTTTCATTTTCCAAACCATGAAATTTAGGAAGAAGTTGAACCATGCCTGGCCTAAAATCAATATTAGGCATATTAGGTGGTAACAAGATACATGAAGGAATAACATTACGTGCAGGATGCAAGTTTGCAAAGTTCTAGCTGGAGGTGGTGGTGGTAAATTCAGGACATTATTTTGATTTTCAAGTTCATTATCATTTTGTCCTTCCATTTTTACAAATGATGTAGATGAATCAGGGGATCCAAACAGATTTTTCGACAAAGTTTTACTTTTAGGCTTTCTGGAAAATCTTCCCAATTTATTTCTATAAAGCATATGAGCTGAATAAAAATAAAATGGAGAGAATGTACCAGATTTAGAAGAATTCTGCGTTCTTTGTCAAACAACTCCGCGACGACGGCGCCAAAAAGTGCTTGCTAATCCCAAGTGCAGGAGTCGCGTTTGTAGTATAACTCGGAAGTACGAGTGTCGTTCCGCCGGAAGCAGTGAGAAAGATTGCAAATTTGTAAACTGAAGTTTAAATGAAGATGAGTGAGTGTTTTAAGAGAAAATCAATAGAGACAAGCACTAAGGTTTCGGGGTTCCACCTTCAATTACCTATGCAATAATATTAGTTTGATTCATTTTCTTAAAACTTACTTAAGAAAATTGACACAAAAGATAAACTCAATTAGAGGTTGTTCATATACAAAAGCCCAATTTAGTTTTCTTTGGGAAAAATCTCAAGCATAACCTGTGCCTATAAGCGTCAACAACCTATCAAGAAATAATTCCGTCAAAACCTTTATCAATCTACTATTTTACTTAAATCTCAAAAGCATGGTTGTTCTTTACCAACTATAGGAAAAGCATGACTGAACCTATGAAAGGATTTATCAAACATCCAACAATTAATCAAGAAGTAAAATAGGTATTATAATTGAACAACCAAAAACTGAATTGCATTGAAGAAACTGTCGAAGCAAACTAATAAACATTACATAAATAATCAAAGGTTTCCCCCCTAGCCTTAGCTAGGTGATTAGTTCTCCATAACAGAAATGATAACAAAATATAGAAAATGAAAGTAAGAAGAACTACACACACGGATGGATGCCCGAACACATACTTCGGTCTCCTTATTTATACTACAACAAATATGAGTCCAGCTCCCACTTCATTTTATTAATTGCCCACTTCAAATCCCACTTAAGCTAATAGCTTAAATAAAGATCAGATAGGACAAGCTTCCAACAACCAAAGAAATATTCAAGCTGACCACCGAAACCTCCATCTTGTTAATGAACACAATACTCCAACTTAATCAATCACAGTAGTGATAGCAGCACATCCTCATAATTAAATAAGAAATTGATTTCTTCAAATCTCATCTCACCACTTTCACAAATAGATAAGAGTTCTTGACTCACCGAGTGTGAGAAATTAATGGATTCTTTGGTGCAGCACATTCAGCCCCCATTTCGGTTGGTAGCACTCCGTATTGATTCAAGGATGATGACTTGGGCAGATGACGCTTGTTGCAGAGAGAAAGAGGAAAACGAGGGGTGTCCATAGAAGATTGGGTTGCCACGTTTGCTGAACTGGAGATGTGGGCAGTCAGAGAGACAGAGTCGATCTGGGGACGCCGGAGTGAGAGAGAGACGCGGTCTAAGAGAAGAGTGAGACTGATGAGGGAGTTGGGCTTCGCAACTTATGGGTTTTGTACTCCAATTCTAACAACCAAGCATTGGGCCTGTTTAACCAACAAATTGTATAATTAAATTACTTTAGGCTAATAAAATGCTTAATCAATTAGAACTATGAACATTATATATGCATTATTGAGCTCTCATCAACATCATCAATTATGATGAAGTTTCTATCCCACGTCTCATGTATACTAGTGCAATTAATCGAGATCTCTATGTTCCCACGGGTAGGTCTAACGATGGAGCGTCCTCCAAAGATGTCTCTTGGACATAACCATAATCTGGAATGTTCTCATGAGATTAATTTTGAGTATCGATGATTATGGGGTTATTATGTGTCATTGTAACTCTCTTCCTAGGGCGCACATCCTTCGAACCTAGTGGTCTCCCACGCTTCCTCAGGGACGGCTGTTGCTGTTGTTTTGAGTCCAAATCCTTTTTTAGGGACTTTCATCGTTAAAGGCACGTTTGCAGTTGGTATATGTGACCTAGTGACTTTAGCAAGATCTGAGAAAACATTTGTGAGCCCCCAGAAAATAAATTTTAATTTTTGGACATGATTTTTTTTCGTACTTGATGAGTTTCCGAGGTTATTGACGAAAATAAGTTCGACAAAAGAGTTAGGCTTTAGCTGACGGAAAAGATAAAAAGAAATCGGATTAAAGTGGGTATTGAAGCCCAAATTCGGCCCCATTTCGTGTGGAAATTAATCCAGAAACTTAAGGGCATTCTCATCTTTCCATGACAAAGAGTATAAAAGCCAAAAGGGTTTGGAAACCCTAGTAGCTAGCCTCCCTTATTTCCTCTCTTCCTCTCATTCTCATTTTCCTCTCCTCGACCTCTCTCTAGCCTCTTCACTGTTGCCTCCGGAAACCATGGCCTCAGGCCACCGGCAAGCGACATCGCCCACACCAAAATACTCAGAGCTTGACGGCGAGTAAAACCCAGCTCATCGATACACCATGCACCACCTCCAGCCGTCATACGCGTTGTCACAGTCACAGCGCCACGTACCGCTGGACTGGTCCGACCGTTTCCGGCCACAATTGGACATCACCACCACTATGGATCGACTCCTCAGCCTCCGATCAACAAAACCCACAGAGCCCCTTCACGATCCGACGCCGGAGAAAAAACACCCCGCCTTCGCCGGAGTTGTCGTTTCTGCTGAGTTAGAATCCCCATTTCCAGCTACAACTGGGCGACGCCATCACCATGGATAAACTCATAGCCTCATGATCTACCAACGCCTCGAGGACTCGACCTCCAATTACCCCAGATGCCGGCACACGCGCTACACGCGCCGCCCTTAGCACGTAGATCACCTCTGCGCCGTCGTGACTACCGCCGACGTGTTCTTTTCGTGCTAGTAACACTATTTTCGAGCTCCTTCAACGATTATTAAGTTCTATTAGAGCATGTTCACCAAGAGAGTTTGGCCCTGTTGCCACATAGATGCAGCCCAAAAAAGTAAAAAATAATAAAAATCCAACTTCCACCCATGATTTCTAGCCCAGTCCAAAACTAACCTGGGGCAATTCTCAAGGCAAGACTAGCCCCAAGTCTTAACCTAGTTGCCATGTGGCAACCTAGAAAAGTGGTAGACCCCACATAATTAAATACTCACATTGCCATATTTTTTTCTGACGTGGGGCTGTTTTTTTTTTGCTTAATTCACATTGAATTATGGGAATATATTCGTTAGGTGAAGCTCCAGATTTTTTTGCAGAAATATAGTTGTTTGGTCAAACTCTAATCAAGCAATATAGCCTAATCAATATAGCAATATAGCCTAATCAATATAGCAATATAGCCGTTTGGTGAAGCTCCAGATTTTTTTTGCAGCAATATGGTTGTTTGGTCAAACCCTAATCAAGCAATATAGCTTCGAACAAAATATTGTCGGTCAATTCAATTTCTTCATTAACATGTGCAAGAAATGAGTAAATTTGGTTTCCCCAAAATTTAGATCAAATATTTAACATTTTACATTTGCAATAAATAATATTTGACATTTACAATAAATAATATTTAACATTTACAATAAATAATATTTCACATTTGCATTTGTAATAAATAATATTTAACAATTGCAATAAATAATATTTCACATTTATAATAAATAATATTCCATATTTGCAATAAATAAAAGAATATATCATTCTCAAAATGCCAAAACAATAGAAAAGTGACTTTGCTCCTGCCCCAACGGGTGGAAACAATCATAAAAAAAATACATAAATAGTAACTGCCCCAGAGCCCTAGAGCCCCAGAGCCCCTGCCCCAAAGCCCCAACTGGTGAACATGCTCTTAGCAGTGAGTTGGATTTTAATGTTGGATTGTTAAATTGGCCAACTAGGGTTTCTTAGATTGATAAAGATGGATCAGCGGATCTAGTGCAACAATGATGTTGGAAAAGATGAATGGTAAAGATCTTTACGTCTGAATTTGGTACTGTGATTGTGTTGTCGATTATGGTGAAAATAGTGAAGCAATGTGGTTGATGTATAGATGAGAATGAATGTTAATTATCGTGAATTGGTGATGAAGGATAATTAAGATGAGTAAACAGAAGCAGTATTGACGTGCTAAATGGATTGAAGTATTGAAATTGGCAAAATTCTTTACAAGTAGGCAGTGAATAAGAAAAGTGAAAATGGAAAAAAATGAATGAATGGATGACGAAATTGTGAATGAATGTATGGAACAATTGGTGAGTGATATTGATAATGAAAACGAAGATTGATGTGATTGAGTTTTAGTTCGGAGGTATATAAATTTGAATTGGCCAAAGTTATGAGAAAGTTAATTGTGAAAATGGTATATGTGTGTATGTTATGAATCCTCAAGTGTTTTAGAAATTTAATTAAACAAAGTACGTCAAGGATTCGAATTGAGCCAAGAAATGTTGGGAACTTCTATAATATCTAAAGGATCACTTTGGCAAGTAAAGAAAGTTGAATGACGAATGAACTAATAATTCCCTAAGAGTGATGGTAACTATGGACCAATGTTAAGTAAGGATACCATATTTCGAAAAATATATCTATGGAATGATCGGGAATGGTTAATAATAATTGTTGCTTAAAGAAAATGTTCGGAATGAAATCTAGGTCGTCATTTTGATTTAAGAATAATTTGATGGATTTCCAAGGAAATAATTTAAGGTTATTAGTTAACCAAAGTTGTGGTATGAGTAAGTTACTTATCAAATTTAGTTTGTGATTAAGGAACTCGAGCATGTGCACTTGGACTTGGACGAAGGATCGAGAATCGAAGAATGCACCTAAATGTGGACGCGCACTCCATTCCAGGTAGGGAGAGCCGTCTCTGCCATGTTAGTGGCCTTTATGTGTGTGTATATGTGAATAAATATATATTGCCTGCAAATGGTTTGTGATTGCCATAGTTGTTGCCTCGATGATTTTTATGGATTAAATGTCATTATCGATTTGAACGGAAAACCGAGGCTAGACGTGTATGTTATGATTGTATTGATGACCTGAGAGTGAGGAGGGCATAGCGACCACCTTCGGATTCGATACCGTAAACCACCGGTGGGGGTTACACACTTGGAATGTGTGGGTGATTAGCCATGAAAAGGAAACTCTCGCCGCCTTATTGATTATTATGGACTCGAGTATGGTTATGTAGCGCTTGGCCTTGTTCTCTTTTGAGGACAAGTGATTGGTCATCGAAAATGGTTAAGTATGGCAAGTAAGTATCTATGAGCTCAAGGTTGTGGATTTAGCATATTGCATATGATTTATAAAGATAAATGAAATGTTTTTAGCTGTCATGTTTTAAATGTCTTCTAAAAGTGCACAATATATATGTAGTAGATATTTTTCGATTATATTATTTTCAAACCTAGCATGGTGGTTTCGGTCCCTATTGGGCAAGCAAGGACGAAAGCTCATCCATACAATAGTGTGCAGGTTTCAAGCATGTGGCCAAGGAGCTTTGGAATGGAGGCACATGGTTAGGCTTGACACTATTTTTGAAGGAATTCCGATAGTTAAAGTCTCTTTCATTTCTATCGAATACGTTCTTAAGTTATTTAATTTATACTTTTACATATTCTAAACCACTTCGAGGGTCCTGTTTACCTGGGACGCACCTCTCGGTTTTTGTATAATGAGTTCACAACTCGTTGGGCTTCACATTGTAAGCCTTAAGGCCCATTACTTAATCTATTTCTGCTAATTTCTTTTTTTCTTCTAAATTATCAGGTTGCTTAACTTGATCTAAATTAGGATTATCTTATTAAATAAACAACTAAACCACTAAAGGCCTTGCGGTCTTGAGTTGGCGAGTCTTCGGGATGCCTTACGGGAAGAGAATCTGCTACTTTCTGAAGATCTATTATTCTACGCACTTCTATTTCTCTTTGTGCAGTAAGGAGATCGTTATGAGACAGAGTGGGGTCCTGCCACGACAATTCTTGTCGTGTTTCTGCTGAACATTGGCGTTCTTATCTCTCCCTAACGATGGGAAAACTGTCTCATAGAAGTGACATTTAGCAAATCTTGCGCGAAATAGATCGCTTATCAAGGGTTCTACATAGAGTATTATGGTGGGAGACTCAAATCCAACATAAATACTCATTCGTGGTTGATGATCCATTTTAACACGCAGTGGCGGTGTAATAGGCACATAAACAACGCAACAAAAAATGATTAAGTACGAGATGCTTGGCTCGTACCCAGTCACTAGCCGTGACGCAGAAAAAGATTGGGTGGCGGTGGATAAGCATAGTTGTATGCAATACTGCGTGTCCCCAGGCAGAGAGAGGAAGGTTGATGCGCATTACCAACGTCCTTGTGACCATTTGTAACCTTTTAATGACAGCCTCTATGAGACCATTCTGAGTATGCACATGTGGGACTGGATGCTCAACATCTATGCCAATAAACATGCAGTAGTCATCGAAAGTCTTCGATGCAAACTCCTCAGCATTATCAAGCCTTATAGATTTAATGGGATGATCCGAGTAGTGAGCTTGCATGTGAATTATTTGTGCTAAGAGTTTAGCATAAGCAACATTACGAGTGGATAACAGCGCGACATCTGACCAGCGTGTCGACGAAACAACCAACACCATAAAATATTTAAATGGCCTGCTTGGTGGTTGAATAGGTCCACATATATCCCCTTGCATTCTCTGTAAGAATGGAAGAAGTACTTTAGAATCCTTTGCATAGGACGGTGTCGGTCCTAATTTCCCTAAGGAACAGGCTTTGCAAAGCGAGCATTTGGCCATTGAGGCTTCAGAAGCATAGGAGGCATCCTGATTAAAACTTGAATCAGGGTTAGACCATGAGGATTTCCTCACATTATAGGGGAAAGTAAGGTCAGTGGCGGTGGACGGCCGCGGCGGTGCCAGTCCTTCCTCTTTGAATCATTTTTTGATTATTGCTTTGAATAGCTCAATATAATGGATGTCCGTGTAAGGTTTTCAACATATGGATCATCATATCATGACCAGGATGTCTTAATCTGTCGTGCCAAAGCTAATATGTGTCAGAATGCAAGAGTCATCCCGAATGACATTGTTGGATTCAATAGCTCTAATAGTGGTACATATAACCCACTAAAGAGACACATAAGTTTCTCTAAGATGCGTTTTTTTCCTCAATCATTAGAGGTAATGAAAATGAATTTTTTTCCGTTCTCATCATGTGTCTTTGCATGGAATCCATTGGCTCTTATATATTTAAAGCTCAAAAGAGTTCTATTTCCTCTTGGAGCATAAAGAGCATTTGTGACATCAATTAAAGTATCATTGGGCAAGAGGAATTGGGCAGATCCTCTTCCTTGCACCAGATTTGATGGTCTTGCCATCATAGTTACAGAGGAATGTGTAGGCACCATGTTTAAAAGTAATTGCCTATGACGCAATATGGTATGCGTAGTTCCACTATCTGCGAGACATTCAAGTTCTCCAGAACCCATTCCTAATAAAAGAAAGCTCATAATTAAAATCGAGTTTCATAAAAACAACTCAAATTTTATTAAAGATATTAGTCAATGCTTTACATTCAAAGTTCCATCTTGATCTCAAATCAAAACTAAATCCAGAAACAATACAATGGAAAACATAAGACTCAAGCGAAATCAGGAGTGTCTTCACTCGTTCTAGCTTCAAAGTCTTCTACCCTTCAATTGTTACCATTGTCATTCTCTTGTTCTATGTTGTTAGCTTCCGTGGCTTTGCGATACAACTTGTATGTGTTAGTGACATTCTGGGATGCTCTACATATCTTTGCCCAATGATTGGATTGTCCACACCTGAAGCATATGGATTTTTGTTCAAAGTCCTTTGATTGAGGGGCGTTATTCACATGTGGAGCACTCCTCTTGAGTGGCACGGTGTTGGCACCAGTCCCTATCATAGGGCCGGTGGCTCCTCTTCCCCTCTGGCGGCCTCCACGGCCACCTCCTTGCCTACTGCGGAGGCTATCTTCCTGAGCAAAACGATCATATGTACCAAAACATCCCGCTGATTTGTCCTTAGGTTTAGGGTTTCGTTCGCGGCGTCCTCCCTTTGGGGCGCTATTATAATGGGTCTCCGAAACAAGTCTAGTTCCCACAGGCCTCACATTATAATTCTTCACAATGATATTTTCATGCTTTTCGGCAATCGATAAAGTAGAGATCAATTTATGAAATCTTGTGATCCATCCATTCTTGACTTTAATACGATAGTTCTTAGCAACTACCAAGTTAGAGACGAGGAAGGTAGAGAGGGTCTTCTCAATCAACATCGCATCAGTTATGTTCTTCTGACAAAACTCCATCAGGGATTTTATGCGAAGTGCTTCCGAGTTATACTCAAGGACTGAGGTGTAATCACATAAGCGCAATTATTGCCATTTCACTTCCAAGTCTGGAAGCAAGGATTTTCTGACATTGCCAACCCGCTCTTCGAGTGCTGCCCATAATCTTCTGGGATCCTCCTCATGGAGGTACTCGTTTTGAAAAGATTTGTCCATATGACTGATCATGATAATGATTGCCTTGACATTCTTAGCCTTTAAGGAATTCGCTGCAGCTTGGTTAGGCGCTGCGGCGGTAGCAGCTGCTCCTTGAGCAAGCGCGGCAGGTGCGGTGCTGGCAGGGGGCTCACGGATTGCAAATATCGCGAACCCACTTATGATATCTGTTTCTGTCGTTTCCCAGCTGCTCGGTAGGGACGCACCTGGAATGCACTTGAGTACCTGAAGGCAAAAGACAAGGGTCAGGGGGAGGCCGGTGTGTACCGACCGGGGGCCCTCCGACACTCAAGTTAGTTCTGATTAGATGTAAGAGCAGGGTATGTGTAGGATACGGAGAGAACCTACCAGAATGGGGAGCGAGGACTCCTTATATATGATGTGAGGTCGGAGACAAGCTTCCCTGGCGTGGGGGACATCCTTTGACACAAGGGAAGATTCCCTCATCCACTACCTCGACGCGAGCATCGAGGGATGGCGGCGCCCGATGCGGTATGGACGTGCAACCTGGCGCGATTAATGAGGTAGTGGACGAACACGTGTGACAGACGGTCGTGCTGGTACCTTATCAAGCCGGGTGCTCTCGGTACCTGGTCAGAGGATATCTTCGTAAAGCCGGGGGGAAGGCTTGTTGTCTGTACACCCGGCCTGGTCTTACTAGTACCGCTGGGATACTGCCAGGGCTTACTTTGCCGCTGGGGCATTGTCAAGGCAGTATACCCAGTAAGGGATCCCTACCGAGTAGGTAGATGCCACTAGGGCGTTGCCTGGGCCGCTGGGGCATTGTCAAGGCAGTATACTCGGTAGGGATACCGGGTATCCCTACCGAGTAGATAGATGCCACCGAGGCGTGTTATTGGGCCTAGAGGTGGGTTGTTCAGCGATGGTGGGCTACTCCTGACCCGATAAGGGGTTTGTATCGGGACAGATATGAAATGGTAGCAACAGAAGTCCCCCAAGTCTCGAGCAAGAGGAACTGCTTGGTCGGGGACTTAGTCCACAAGTTCATATCAGGACGTAGCCAAGTGTCGGTGGGGCAGCCGCGGCGCTTAGTATCGTCCCATGTAGTCCCCCAAGTCCCCGAACAAGGGGTTCCTCCCGGTAGGGAGTTGCAACTGCTCCGAGTTCTGAGGGAATTGCAAAGGTTTTGCCTGTTGGTGTTCTCGGCGTAACTGCTGAGGTAGTGGGGTGATACGTGTCGCCCCTTGGGTGATTTAAAACTGCATGGGAAACTCAACCGTGGCGCTGACACATGTCGTCATCCTGTCGAGCGACGGTTGGTGTCGTACGGTCCAGATGATCTGAGTCCCGCTATGTATATAGGGGTGAA